>JASWHV010000003.1:80625774-85625774 GCA_030760725.1 Neostapfia colusana
GTAGTAGCTGATGCGTTGAGCCGAAAGGGAGCATGTCACCAACTCACGGTTCAGGAGCTACCGCCCGAGCTGCGCAAGGAGTTCGAACGGTTACATCTCGGGTTCTTGAACGAGATGGAAGTGATGGAACTCTATTCTTCGCTGGAACAAGAGATACGAGATGTCCAAGCAACGGATGAGGAAATCAAGGAGATCAGGGAAAGAATCCGACAAGGCATAGAAAAAGGACTTCAAGGAAGATGAGAAGGGTACGCTTTGGTTAGGAAAAAGGATTTGTGTGCCTAACGTGAAGCACATCCGTGACATGATATTAAAAGAGGCACATGACTCACCTTATTCCATACATCTCGGCAGTACAATTATGTACAAAGACCTGAAAACTTGTTATTGGTGGGATGGTATGAAACGGGACATAGCTGAGTATGTTGCATTATGCGAAACGTGCCAACGGGTAAAGGCCGAACATCAAAGACCTGCTGGACTGTTGCAACCAACGAAAGTACCCGAGTGGAAGTGGGAAGACATCAGCATGGATTTCATCATCGGATTACCACCTACTCAGTCAGGTTGCGAATCCATCTGGCTTATTGCGGACCGATTGACGAAAACCGCCCATTTCCTTCCGGTTAAAACCACATCCCGCGTCACGGGACCAGCCGAGCTGTACATGGAGCAAATTGTGTGCCGTCATGGAGTTCCAGAGAGGATAGTTTCACATCAGGGTACCCAATTTACCTCTAGGTTCTGGAAGAAGCTGCATGAAGCTTTGGGTACACGACTGGATTTTAGCTCCGCTTATCCCCCGCGAACCGACGGGCAATCTGAGAGGACAAACCAGATTTTGGAAGACATGTTGAGAGCTTGCGCCTTGAAACATGGGCGTAGTTTGGATAGGAGCTTGCCGTATGCTGAATTCTCCTATAACAACAGCTATCAAGCTAGCTTGAAGATGTCACCTTTCGAAGCATTGTATGGTAGACGGTGTAGAACGCCGCTGTTCTGGAATGAGACCGGAGAGAACCAAGTGTTTGGACCCGAAGTGCTGCAAGACGCCGAGAAGCAAGTGCAAACAATACGGGAGAACTTGAAGGCTGCTCAATCACGACAAAAAGGTTATGCGGACAATAGGCGAAGAAAGTTAACCTTTGAAGTAGGGGACTTCGTGTACCTTAAGGTATCACCTATCCGTGGCCAATGACATTTCAACGTCAAAGGCAAGTTAGCACCTCGCTACATCAGGCCATTTAAGATTTTTGGCAAGCGAGGAGAGGTAGCTTATCAACTAGAGCTCCCAATTGTGACGCCCTCAATTCTGTGGAAAACCAAGGAACCGAGAACTAATGCATATGTGTGTCCAGGATGTTCATCACACATACACATATGATCCACAAACTGAATTCAGAATATATATTACCACGAATAACAGAGTTTATTACAATGTTTCATGAGTCCTGGACTCATTCTCACAGCGGAAGTCTTTATTTCTATGCAGCGGAAGTCTTTATTCTAATGCGGAAGCTATCCAACTAATGCGGAAGCAAATCTAAGCAGCGGTGACTCCATCTCTATTCCATCTACAGGCAAGGTTGAGAACAGATCACACGCCTTAATGCTCCACTTGGTCTTCATAGTAGTCTTCTCTTGCTGCTGATGATGAAATAATAATGCAAGTTTGAGTACAATGATGTACTCAGCAAGTGCGGGAAAAACACGATATGTAGCTCATAACAAGGTCGGTATAAAAAGGCTCATTTGCAGAAAAACAGATTTATAAAACCATGATAAAACAGCAACTTACTTTAGGTGAATGTAATCCCATCATGTATTAAATTACCAACATACCTTCCTCGCTTTCCATGTTCCACCCGAACATTAACCAACTTCATTCTTGCTCACAAATACCTCCTCGTATTTGCTACCATCTCACGAATACCTTCTCGTATTCGCTACCATCTTATCTCATAAACAACTTTGTCTCTGTCACACCCGGTTTTTCCGAAGAAACAACCAAGTTAATATCACATGTATGCCAGGATCATTTTCTCATACATGTGATGACAAATAGTGAAGCATCATTTATTACAAGCCAGGTGTCGAATATAAATAAGTCTTACATCGCAAATGTCTCAATGGACACTAATGCTTCATCACAAGTAAATAAACTAGCAGCGGAATATTATTCTTTTAGGGCTCCATCACAGGCGTTGCCCGGGGGTCTTCATGAACCTAAAATCCTTCCTCGGGTCCAAAATCTTGGTCATTATACACCACCTCATTATCTTGACCTGAGCAGCAATATAAACCAACAAATATGCAAGGTTGAGTACCAATGGTACTCAGCAAGTGTGGGAAAATTATATCATGCATGGCTAGAACAAGGAGAGGTTGAACTCATGGTTAAAGCACTACGCAATTAATACCTATCACCTTAGCTTATTAAGCACCTTCATTACTAAACAGGTGAAATGGTCCAAATCTCCCATCCCATCATCATAATCCAATAACCATAACATCATTTCCAATGTTAAGCTCCCCGCTTAACTTCCAAAACCATCAATCCTCTAATCATGAATAAGTCCAGGCCGCTCTTAACCGTGAGCACGGCTGTCAAGACAGTTTTGACTCTGCAGAGTTTGTACCACTGTACCCACAAGTAGTGATTTCATCCCCCGTTGCCGGGTGGACTAAAAGAACCTCCATTATGCCAGTGGCTACGATCCACATTCACACTTCCCAGGTGTGTAGCCAGGAGATCACTACGAAGCCTTTACAAAGGGATTCCCGACGAGCGTGGGCCCACTGAGGTTTCACCCCTAACAGCATACAAGAGGCTCCAACCCCGCTGCAGTGGCCCCCTCTTGGGCCTTGCGGTTCATATGGTAGTCCAGCTGACACCTACTCCCCGCACCATCCAACACACCCATACTACGCCGGGGATACACCTAATTAATTGGCCAAGCTGCCCCATCTCAGCATGTGGTTGGCACTGTAAAGCCGGGTTACATGCTCCATGAACCGGTCCTTAGGATCCAGGCAAGTACTAAACACAAACCCGAGTCTCGTGCACCCAGCACACAACCAAAACATCCAACTTGCCTTGATCCCTACCTCTACATAACTCACAATGTCTCATTCAAGAGTATGGTAATATAAACTGATGATCTCATGTCCCAAATATCCCATTCTAAGCATGGCTAAGCATATGCATGGAAATAAATGACATGGTAAAATAAATCCCAACCCAAGCTACAAGGAAACAAGGTAATGCAATTCTAGGGAAACTTTCCTAGCATGGGTTTCATATTTCATTTGACAATGCAACTAATTGTATCTACACATCCTAGCATAGGATCAAAGTGGTCAAGGACACTTGCCTCCTTCTTGCTGCTCTTGAAATGGGTAGTCCTGATCTTGGAAAGGGTTAACTTGCTCTTGAACAGGTTCTACTTTATACCATCACACATAGCAAAAGAAAAACAACAATCATAAGACATAGTTCACACTTCTACTTCATACAAACCACACATTCATATTTATAAAAGTTCTTTACCATTATATGTGTTGTGGTTACTTTATGTGTGTTAAGTTGTGGCTTGCATGCACTTTTAACCATGTATATATGATTCCTACTTTTGTGTCCACATTTATACTTGCATACTATTTATATGGGTTTCCAATAAATTTCTTATATTCAACTACTACACCTTTTTACTACCAAGTATGTAAGAAAAGTATTTTTCTTCTCCATATGTGCCTTCATAATTTCTATCAACCCTAAACTGAATTCTTTGTATTTTAGAAACTCCATTTATCATTTACTAGTTGCTATATTTTCAGATTTATATTCCTATGCATAATTGTGTATTTTATTATGAAATTAGTAATACACATCATCTAAACAGTATAGGTTCTTGTCCTAAATAATTTTAATAACATATTTTAACCTTGGCCTCTGATGTAAACTATTTCATAATTATTTTCCCTATTTTTCTATAACTATTCTTTACTTAAAAATGTGTCCCTATACTAATAAATGTGAATAATAGATGAAACAGATTCATTTCAGCCCAAAAATAGATTTTTATCTCACTCCAAAGTTTTCTAAGTACTGAGAAAGTTTTTAATTAATTTTGACAATTATGTTTGTCCCACTTTTTAATTTTTAAACACTAGTTACATATTCAATTTTCTAAATTAAATACTAAACAGGGCTAAAATAATGAATTCACCCCATTACAGGGTCTATAATATTATTTTCATAATTTCCAGGGGTCTAGCTACACTTATCAGAGGTGTTTTTCCTAATTTTTATTAAGTCCAGGGGCTAAAACTGATTTTTAAATGAATTTACATGATTTTCTGGAGTTCCAGGGGCTAGATCTGAAATTTCCGGGGCTAGCTCTCAATTCCAGAGAACCCCAGGGGGTAGCACGTAAGAATTCCAGTCTTTATAATGCGGGGCTGACGTGGACCATCCGATTTTAAACCGACGGCTGAGATTATAACATCGAACCGGTACGCGGGGTTTTAAAGTCTACCGTGCGATTTAAAATAAACGGCGCACAAGCGGCCACGTCGCTCTGATCGAGCGTGGGCGGCGCTGCCGGCGGCGCACGGCGGCGGGAAGCGGCGATCTCGCCGGAAAGTTTCGGATCCGCGAGAATTCTACCTAGAACTGTGATCTTATGGCATAGATCGGTAGAGGGGAGGTCAGGGATCTCACCTCGGGGGTTTTCTCGAGCTCGGGGGTCCTAGAAAGTGATCGGCGGCGAGGTCCGAGGCAAAACCACGGCGAAGCTCGTCGGCGCTGTGTTTACACCGTAAGTCTCCGAGTTTTCTGCACCTGCAAAGCTCCCCGGAGGCGGTGGATCAAGACCAGTGAGTTAGATCAGAGTTTCCGAGCTTAGATCGGCCAGAATTCACCGGCGAAGTCTCGGTGCTCACCGGAGTAAAAATCGGCGATCGCGTGGGAAAAACCGATCGGGGCTGGGGTTTTTATAGCCGGGGGAGGGCGGTGGGTCAGTTGTGATCGAGTTTGATTCGTCTGGGTCCAGAATTCAGGCTGAGGGACGCGGTTTCCGGGCGGTTAAGGTCGCGCGCGCTCGGGGGGAAAAGTCCGGGCCGCAGACGCTCGGGGTTAGGGATGACATGTGGGTCCCACCTGTCTGTGAGAGACAGCGCGGCGCGCGCGAGGGCGGGCTGGCACGGGGAAACTGGGCCGGCTGGCGGGTTTCGGCCCACTGGCCGGTTTTTTTTCCCGTTTCTCTTTTTCTTTTTCCATTTCTTTTCTGTTTTGAGTATAATTTGAATTCCAGTTTGAATTTGAATTTTGCAAAACATGCAACACGTCCAAAAATTTTTAAATTCCCCTCTGAACATGGTTTAGAGTTTTGAATCAAAATTTGGGGTGTTACAGCTCTACCCCCCTTAAAAGAAATCTCGTCCTCGAGATTGGTGTTTCTAAGAAAACAATTCCGGAAATTGTGCCTTGAGCTCATCTTCCCGTTCCCAGGTAGCTTCCTCTTCTGAGTGATGCTTCCACTGCACTTTGCACATCCGGATTCTCTTATTTCTGGTGAGGTGTTCCATTGTCTCCAAAACCTTGTATGGTTGCTCGGCATAAGACAAATCTTCAGCTACATCCACTTCATTCATGGGTAACACCTCCTCAGGCGTCCTCAGGCATTTCTTGAGTTGTGACACATGGAATACATCGTGCACATCCGATAGATGAGCCGGTAACTCTAGTTGGTACGCCACTTCGCCTTTTCTTTCCAAAACTTGGAAGGGTCCGATGTATCGAGGTGACAACTTCCCTTTCACCTTGAACCGACGAAGTCCTCTGATAGGGGACACCTTGAGATAAACATAGTCTCCCACGTTGAAAACGAGTTCTCTTCTTCGTACATCAGCATAACTCTTCTGGCGGGTTTGTGCTATCCTCAAGTTGTTGCGAATCTCCCTCACCTTCGCTTCGGCTTCTTGTAGCACTTCTGGACCAAACACTTTACTTTCTCCTGTTTGGTTCCAAAATAGAGGAGTTCTACACTTCCTTCCATACAAAGCTTCAAACGGTGACATTTTCATACTAGCTTGATAGCTGTTGTTATAGGAAAACTCCGCATACGGTAAGTTCTTGTCCCAACTCCTATTGTTTTTGAGTGCACATGCCCTTAACATATCTTCAAGGATCTGATTGGTTCTCTCCGTCTGCCCGTCAGTTTGGGGATGATAGGCAGAACTAAAGTTCAGATGGGTTCCCATGGTTTCATGCAACTTCTGCCAAAACCTCGAGGTGAACTGTGTCCCTCGATCCGACACAATCTTCTTTGGCACTCCATGGTAACATACGATCCTTGACATGTACAATTCTGCCAATTTGGATCCGCTGTAGCTTTCTTTCACAGGAATGGAATGAGCTACCTTGGTTAGCCGATCAATAATGACCCATATTGAATCATACCCGGATTGGGTCCTAGGCAATCCCACGACAAAATCCATGCTGATTTCTTCCCGCTTCCTTTCAGGCACTTTGAGTGGTTGCAGTAATCCCGCGGGTCGTTGATGTTCGGCTTTCACCAACTGACATGTGTCACATAGGGCAACATGTTCCGCGACATCTCGCTTCATGCCATACCACCAATACCTGCTCTTGAGGTCCTGGTACATCTTCGTACTCCCAGGATGAATGGAATAGTCAGAATCGTGAGCCTCCTTCAAAATTAATTCACGGATCTCCTTTACTTCTGGCACACAGATCCTTTTCCCGTGCCACACCGTTCCTTGTTCATCCTCTCTAAAACCAGGAGCTTTATTTTCCTTGATGAGCTGTCTGATCTCTTGTATCTTCTCATCATTCTTTTGGCCCTCGCGTATGTCCCGCTCGAGTGTGGAGTCCACTTCCATGGCTATGGCTTCACCACTATTTACTAGACATAGATTGAGCCTTATAACCTCGTCCTTTAATTCTGCAGGCATGTCCTTCAAGCTCAACTTATTGACCTGCACTTTCCGACTCAAAGCATCGGCCACGACGTTTGCTTTCCCAGGATGATAGTTGATGCCCACATCAAAGTCATTGATTAGCTCTAACCATCTCCTTTGTCTGAGGTTGAGATCTGGCTGTGTGAATATGTACTTCAAACTCTTATGATCCGTATATATCTCTGTCCTCTTCCCCATCAAATAGTGACGCCAAATTTTCAACGCGTGTACCACTGCAGCTAGTTCTAGGTCATGTGTAGGATAGTTCTTCTCGTGCTTCTGAAGCTGCCGGGATGCATATGCCACGACATGTCCTTCTTGCATGAGAACACATCCCAACCTATTTCCAGAGGCATCGCAGTACACTGTGAAATTCTTCTGCATATCTGGCATAACCAACACTGGGGCTGTTGTCAATCTCTTCTTTAACTCCTGAAAGCTCGTCTCGCACTGTGGCGTCCAGGTGAATGTGATTCCCTTCTCCAACAGTTTGGTGAGAGGTCTCGAGATCTTGGAGAATCCCTAAATAAACCGTCGATAGTATCCAACCAAGCCCAAAAAGCTTCGAACTTCCCCGACATTTTCAGGGGCTTTCCACTTCTGGATATCCTCGATTTTGGCGGGATCTACGGAGATTCCTCCCTCCGAGATTATATGTCCTAAAAAGGGAACTCTCTTCAGCCAAAACTCACACTTGCTCAACTTGGCATATAGTTGTTGTTCTCTCAGCCTCTGTAACACCAACCTTAGATGTTTCTCATGTTCTTCTTCATCTTTGGAGAAGACGAGAATATCATCTATGAAAACCACCACAAATTTGTCCAGATATTCCATGAATACCTTGTTCATGAGGTACATGAAATATGCCGGGGCATTGGTTAGCCCAAAAGGCATGACAGTGTATTCATACAGTCCGTACCGAGATACGAAAGCCGTCTTGGGAATATCTGATTGCCTTATCTTGAGTTGGTGGTACCCCGACCTGAGATCAATTTTCGAGAACACACAAGCTCCCCTCAACTGATCAAACAAGTCTTCAATGCGGGGTAATGGGTACTTGTTTTTGATGGTTACCTCATTCAAGGCACGGTAATCCACGCATAACCTTTGGGTTCCGTCTTTCTTGGGCACAAATATCACCGGAGCTCCCCATGGTGAGGAACTAGGGCGAATATACCCCTTCTCCGTCAATTCTCTCAAATGATCCTTAAGCTCTTCTAGCTGCTTGGAGTCCATTCGATAAGGTCTCTTGTATATCGGGGCTGTTCCCGGTACTAGCTCAATTGCGAATTCCACGTCACGGTCGGGAGGCATACCTGGCAATTCCTCCGGAAAAACATCTGGATATTCCCTGATAGTCCTGATTTCCTCAACTTTCACCTCCACTTGATTTAATTTAATGTCCCTCCTAGGCTCGTGTATCGTTATGAACTTTACTCTTGTGCCACTAGGGTGAGTTAGTTCCACCGTTCTGGTCGAACAATGGATGATTCCTTTATGTTTGGTCAACCAATCCATACCCAAAATAATATCTATCACTTGTGAATCTATCACTATGAGGTTAGCAGTAAATACTACCCCATTAATGTCTAGGCTCACTTTGGGACACACTTGTCTTGTCCTTATTTCTCCACCTGGAGAGTTTACGGCTAGCATATGGTTCATTTGAGTGGTTGCTAGGTCATGCTTCTTAACAAACCCTTGAGCAATAAACGAGTGGGTAGCACCAGAATCAAACAGCAGAGTTGCAAGGTGTAAATTGGCAGGAAACTTACCAACTACCACGTCGGGCGCCTCTTGTGCTTCCTCCATAGTGACGTGGTTCACCCGTCCTCTCACTACATTCTGCTGTTGTGGCGGCGCAGGCTTCTTCTTTGGGCATTTATGGGCGTAGTGCCCCACTTCACCACAGCTGAAACATTGCACCCCAATCTTAGATGCTGGGCCCTTGTTGTCTTGGGGTTGGTTTGGGGGTCCTTGCACTGCTGGTCGAGGTGGATATGCGGGGCGAGGCTGCTGCACAAACTGACGTGGCGGCTGTGCTGGTGCCGCGGGTGGCCTGTAGTTTGGGTTGTACCCTCTTGGTGCTGAATAGGGTACCGCAGCACGGCTTGTCTGCCCCGTAGGTTGCCGCATCATACGTGGGCGGGTGTTGCTCCCTGAGGCCTGATGTGACCACCCCGCCTTCCTCTTATTCTCATTTTCCAGGGCCTTTAGCTTCCTTTCCACCACAAATGCCCTGTCCACCATCTTTTGAAAACTTTCATACTCATTGGGGGACATTGCACACTGCATCTCTGCGGTAAGTCCTTCCACGAAACAATCTTGTTTCTGCTCATCAGTCTCTATGTCTCGTGGAGCATAACAGGATAGTTGAGTAAATTTAGTGAGGTATTCCCTCACAGTCATGTTTCCCTGCTGCAGTCCCAAAAATTCCTTCCTCTTGTTTTTGAGTTCACCTCTTGGGATGTAATGGTTGCGGAAGCTACGCTTGAACTCTTCCCAAGTGATGTTCTCAGGGTCATGATGGGCGGCCACATAGGCGGTCCACCAATCAGCAGCAGGTCCCTGCAATTGATGAGAGGCAAACAGCACCCTCTCATACCCTTGGCATTGTATTATCCTCATCTTACTTTCAGTGGTCTTCAGCCAATCATCTGCCTCCAGAGGTTCAGCAGCACTTGCAAACTTTGGAGGTTGAGTTCCTAGAAACTCACTCAACCTTGGTTGGCGTGGTGCAGCTTGTGGAGGTGGAACTTGATGCAAGTTGGCCACCACTTGAGTCAAGTTCTGTATAAGCTGATTTTGATTCTCCAGCATTTGGTGGAGAGGATCAACTTCTTCACGGCGACCACCCCTGTCCTGGCCTCCAGAAAGATGAGGGTTGCATGCCTCATCATTGTTGTTGGCGGGGTTGGCAGCACGTCCTTTTCCTCTTCCGGCCATCTGGCAGAATCAACAAATGTTAATTTGATATCATTTAGTATCATCTTACTACTTTCCTTTGTTGGTGCTTTGAGGTGTTGAGGCTTTGTTAAAATTTTACGAGGGTTTATATCTCACACCAAATAAATGCACTATTATTTCCTGTGGGTTCACACACCAAAGCAAAACAATCTGAAGACGAGGTTGTGGACAATTGCTCATGGCCTCCACAACTCACGTCACACACCAAGCATTATCACACCATTAACTACGTAACGACTCGACTACTCGACCTCTTGCTAGCTAGGGGAAAGACTCTACACTACTCGTCCTCTTGAGCTGGCTCCTCGGGATCTTCCTCCTCATTTCGGCTACCTTCTGACTCTGCTTTGGGTGG
Source organism: Neostapfia colusana (assembly GCA_030760725.1). Lineage (NCBI taxonomy): Eukaryota > Viridiplantae > Streptophyta > Magnoliopsida > Poales > Poaceae > Neostapfia > Neostapfia colusana. The sequence goes on from JASWHV010000003.1 coordinate 80,636,081, forward strand.
GGAGGCTGCTGGTGGAGAAGTGCGACGACGCCTGATTGCTCGGCGATCCGGGGAGTCAGGAGTCCATGTATCATTCACGGTGACACACAGTTCATTCCCATCTCCTCTTTCTCTCGCCTTTAAGCAAGCTCGCAGCAACGCCTCCGTTTCCTTCAGGGTGTCTCGGACATCCTGAAGCTCTTGTTGACACTCCTGCAGTCGAGTGCTGAGCATAGCAGCATCCTCCAAGCACAAGTCCATGTGCTCATGGGAAGTCCCTTGCTGCACCGGTGGGTACTTGTACTCCGTGGTACCACTCTCACGTTGGAGGACATACATGTACTCAGTTTTGTCCAAGTGGCGACGATAGATGTGACTCTGGCAGGTGATGGCCTCCCAGGTGACATCTTTCTCCGCGTCAACTTGTGTTGCTCGACAAGCTGGAGAGTGGTGAATCTTAAGCAGCTGATTCTCGTGTATAATCCTCATCTCCGAACTCCATTCTTCCCTCTTCTCACGGATGGTCCTGGTGGAGTTATAGTGGATGATTAGCTTGCCCGTATTGCCAGCGGCTTCGAGCATACGTCGAAGACGGCGCAACAAATCTCCTACTGCCAATCCATAGGAAAGGTACGTCACTGGACGACTCTCCTCTCTTTCGGCAAGGGCAACTACGGGAACTCTCCCTCCTGTGGACTTACGAGCGGTGCGAATCATGCGAACCATCTAAAACAAAAAGAATTTAAAATTAGGTTAGATAAATTCTCAAACAAAAATCCTATTTTGAATGAAAGTTGGGGTAAGATGAAGAAAATGACTCCTTTAATAACACTTTTCCACCCACACCTTGGAAAATAGTTTTTAAGAAAATAGGGCCCTTAAATACGTCCATTTCTACCTAGGTCCACGTTCCTACGGGCAACCTTGGCTCTGATACCACCTCTGTCACACCCGGTTTTTCCGAAGAAACAACCAAGTGAATATCACATGTATGCCAGGATCATTTTCTCATACATGTGATGACAAATAGTGAAGCATCATTTATTACAAGCCAGGTGTCGAATATAAATAAGTCTTACATCGCAAATGTCTCAATGGACACTAATGCTTCATCACAAGTAAATAAACTAGCAGCGGAATATTATTCTTTTAGGGCTCCATCACAGGCGTTGCCCGGGGGTCTTCATGAACCTAAAATCCTTCCTTGGGTCCAAAATCTTGGTCATTATACACCACCTCATTATCTTGACCTGAGCAGCAATATAAACCAACAAATATGCAAGGTTGAGTACCAATGGTACTCAGCAAGTGTGGGAAAATTTTATCATGCATGGCTACAACAAGGAGAGGTTGAACTCATGGTTAAAGCACTACGCAATTAATACCTATCACCTTAGCTTATTAAGCACCTTCATTACTACACAGGTGAAATGGTCCAAATCTCCCATCCCATCATCATAATCCAATAACCATAACATCATTTCCAATGTTAAGCTCCCCGCTTAACTTCCAAAACCATCAATCCTCTAATCATGAATAAGTCCAGGCCGCTCTTAACCGTGAGCACGGCTGTCAAGACAGTTTTGACTCTGCAGAGTTTGTACCACTGTACCCACAAGTAGTGATTTCATCCCCCGTTGCCGGGTGGACTAAAAGAACCTCCATTATGCCAGTGGCTACGATCCACATTCACACTTCCCAGGTGTGTAGCCAGGAGATCACTACGAAGCCTTTACAAAGGGATTCCCGACGAGCGTGGGCCCACTGAGGTTTCACCCCTAACAGCATACAAGAGGCTCCAACCCCGCTGCAGTGGCCCCCTCTTGAGCCTTGCGGTTCATATGGTAGTCCAGCTGACACCTACTCCCCGCACCATCCAACACACCCATACTACGCCGGGGATACACCTAATTAATTGGCCAAGCTGCCCCATCTCAGCATGTGGTTGGCACTGTAAAGCCGGGTTACATGCTCCATGAACCGGTCCTTAGGATCCAGGCAAGTACTAAACACAAACCCGAGTCTCGTGCACCCAGCACACAACCAAAACATCCAACTTGCCTTGATCCCTACCTCTACATAACTCACAATATCTCATTCAAGAGTATGGTAATATAAACTGATGATCTCATGTCCCAAATATCCCATTCTAAGCATGGCTAAGCATATGCATGGAAATAAATGACATGGTAAAATAAATCCCAACCCAAGCTACAAGGAAACAAGGTAATGCAATTCTAGGGAAACTTTCCTAGCATGGGTTTCATATTTCATTTGACAATGCAAATAATTCTATCTACACATCCTAGCATAGGATCAAAGTGGTCAAGGACACTTGCCTCCTTCTTGCTGCTCTTCAAATGGGTAGTCCTGATCTTGGAAAGGGTTAACTTGCTCTTGAACAGGTTCTACTTCATACCATCACACATAGCAAAAGAAAAACAACAATCATAAGACATAGTTCACACTTCTACTTCATACAAACCACACATTCATATTTATAAAAGTTCTTTACCATTATATGTGTTGTGGTTACTTTATGTGTGTTAAGTTGTGGCTTGCATGCACTTTTAACCATGTATATATGATTCCTACTTTTGTGTCCACATTTATACTTGCATACTATTTATATGGGTTTCCAATAAATTTCTTATATTCAACTACTACACCTTTTTACTACCAAGTATGTAAGAAAAGTATTTTTCTTCTCCATATGTGCCTTCATAATTTCTATCAACCCTAAACTGAATTCTTTGTATTTTAGAAACTCCATTTATCATTTACTAGTTGCTATATTTTCAGATTTATATTCCTATGCATAATTGTGTATTTTATTATGAAATTAGTAATACACATCATCTAAACAGTATAGGTTCTTGTCCTAAATAATTTTAATAACATATTTTAACCTTGGCCTCTGATGTAAACTATTTCATAATTATTTTCCCTATTTTTCTATAACTATTCTTTACTTAAAAATGTGTCCCTATACTAATAAATGTGAATAATAGATGAAACAGATTCATTTCAGCCCAAAAATAGATTTTTATCTCACTCCAAAGTTTTCTAAGTACTGAGAAAGTTTTTAATTAATTTTGACAATTATGTTTGTCCCACTTTTTAATTTTTAAACACTAGTTACATATTCAATTTTCTAAATTAAATACTAAACAGGGCTAAAATAATGAATTCACCCCATTACAGGGTCTATAATATTATTTTCATAATTTCCAGGGGTCTAGCTACACTTATCAGAGGTGTTTTTCCTAATTTTTATTAAGTCCAGGGGCTAAAACTGATTTTTAAATGAATTTACATGATTTTCTGGAGTTCCAGGGGCTAGATCTGAAATTTCCGGGGCTAGCTCTCAATTCCAGAGAACCCCAGGGGGTAGCACGTAAGAATTCCAGTCTTTATAATGCGGGGCTGACGTGGACCGTCCGATTTTAAACCGACGGCTGAGATTATAACATCGAACCGGTACGCGGGGTTTTAAAGTCTATCGTGCGATTTAAAATAAACGGCGCACAAGCGGCCACGTCGCTCTGATCGAGCGCGGGCGGCGCTGCCGGCGGCGCACGGCGGCGGGAAGCGGCGATCTCGCCGGAAAGTTTCGGATCCGCGAGAATTCTACCTAGAACTGTGATCTTATGGCATAGGTCGGTAGAGGGGAGGTCAGGGATCTCACCTCGGGGGTTTTCTCGAGCTCGGGGGTCCTGGAAAGTGATCGGCGGCGAGGTCCGAGGCAAAACCACGGCGAAGCTCGTCGGCGCTGTGTTTACACCGTAAGTCTCCGAGTTTTCTGCACCTGCAAAGCTCCCCGGAGGCGGTGGATCAAGACCAGTGAGTTAGATCAGAGTTTCCGAGCTTAGATCGGCCAGAATTCACCGGCGAAGTCTCGGTGCTCACCGGAGTAAAAATCGGCGATCGCGTGGGAAAAACCGATCGGGGCTGGGGTTTTTATAGCCGGGGGAGGGCGGTGGGTCAGTTGTGATCGAGTTTGATTCGTCTGGGTCCAGAATTCAGGCTGAGGGACGCGGTTTCCGGGCGGTTAAGATCGCGCGCGCTCGGGGGGAAAAGTCCGGGCCGCAGACGCTCGGGGTTAGGGATGACATGTGGGTCCCACCTGTCTGTGAGAGACAGCGCGGCGCGCGCGGGGGCGGGCTGGCGCGGGGAAACTGGGCCCGCTGGCGGGTTTCGGCCCACTGGCCGGTTTTTTTCCCGTTTCTCTTTTTCTTTTTCCATTTCTTTTCTGTTTTGAGTATAATTTGAATTCCAGTTTGAATTTGAATTTTTGCAAAACATGCAACACGTCCAAAAATTTTTAAATTCCCCTCTGAACATGGTTTAGAGTTTTGAATCAAAATTTGGGGTGTTACAGTCTCATACCGAGACCAATCTCGTTGCCATGACTCAACAGTCATGCAACCATCTTGTCATCTGGACTCAACAGTCCCATAAACAAACAATAATCAAAATCAATAACCATAACCAAGAACCATCCCAATAACCATCCCAACTAATCGTGGCAGTTGGCCAGGCGCTCATGACCGTAAGCTCGGCTATCATGATAGTTTTAAGAACTCTGCAGAGTTTGCACCTCTTTACCCACAAGTTTGTGATTTCGTCACCCGTCGGCGACTGCAGAACCTCCATTATACCAGTACACAACCGTCGGTGTATGGTCAAGAGATCACAAAATAGCCTTTACAAAGGGGTTACTAGATGTATGGACTCACTAAGGTTTCACCGGCAGGCTAGAATATCCAATTCTCCCACCCACGGGCCCCCTCTTGTGCCATGCAGTTCCCAGGGCAGTCCTCACTCGACTCCCATTCCCCGTGCCTTCCACAGTCCATAACAATCTAGTAACTTACCTAATTACTCAGCTAAGCCGCACCCATACTTGGCCTTGTGGTGGCACTGTTATCCTGGCATGTGCATGCCTGAACCGGTCCTTAGATCTACGGCAAGTAAAACCACCATCTCATGCTACCTCCTTCACAAACCAGGCTTGCCTAGATCCCCCTCCGATCCATGTTCATTAACCTTATCAGTTTCTCATTATCATTACGAGTGCAGTTAGCTAGACACATCTATCTCGCTTCCCAATCCCATGGACTCAGGGAAGCATAAAAGTAAAACCATACCCGACTCATAAACTTCCCAGGCTACAAGGGTGGTTTAACCAAAGCTAGTAAACCCCTATAAAAGGGTTTCCCATCATGTTTGACTTAGCACACACACCTTTTCGCAAAACATATCAATTTTACCCAAAACATAGGATCAATATGGTCAAGGAGCACTTGCCTTGTTCTTGCAGTTCCGGTTGTTCTTGGATCTCAAAACCTTGTTGCTGCAGTTTGTCGTAGACAGCTCCCTGAGCTTGTCCTGCTATGTAGGATCACGTGCATACAAGATTCACAGCAATCAATATCATGCACAAACCTTAAACTAGATGCGATGATGCATATGCGTGCTATCCTATGATTAGTTTTATTAGATTGGTTTGCACGTGGTCTTGCATGGCTTGCATGGATTTTTTGATGAACAGAGGTGTTCGGATCAAAGGTGGACGTGGCGATGATCTTGTCTTTAGATCAACCTGATCATCATGTGATCTGTCCACGAGAAGGATTCTGTTCGAAAGGAAATAAAAGAACAGATGCAAAGAAAACACAACGACGTCGTAAGGTGGTATTGGAGACCTATCATACGTTCTTCTGGTCTCGAGGTCCTCCTCAGATCATTGGCTTTCCTCTGGTGATCTTCCTTGCTGCACTCCGGCGATGGTTTTACTCGGCGAGTTAGGGCTAGGGCTCTAAGTCGTCGGCTCGAGAGTTGGAAAAGAAGTTTGTGGTTTTAGCCAGAGGTTCTGGGTTGTATTTATAATCGGGGAGAGAAGAGTCCTAATCTGATTGTATCGCGAATAAGAGTCCTATTCAGATCGTCGTTGGATCCTAACATCTTATCTCTAGTTGATTTTGTGCGGTAACGTTGTGGAATTCAGGTCCGTTTCCTTTACGTACCGGTATTTCCACGCGTACAGAATCCAAAAACCACTCCAGAACCCGTTACCTCCTTGGTGATGAGCTCCGGAAGCTCCACGTGTCCATCGGGCCTGGTCTCTCTTTTTATGCAGAGACGAGCTCCGGTGGTGCCGCGTGTCAAACGAGCGAGACCTCCCTTTTTCCTTCGGAGGTGAGCTCCGTGTGCGCCACGTATCCTGGGGGTCGGGATCTCCTCTCTTACTCGGAGGTGGCTCCGCGCATGCCACGTGTTAGTGCAGTTCTTTCCTTCTTTCCTCAGAGACGTGCTCCAAGGTTGACACGTGTCCAACAGTGTCGGACCTCCCGGAGATAAGCTCTGGTGGCGACACGTGTTCGATAGAACCGGACCTCTCGGAGGGGAGCTACGAGATCAACACGTATCCCGCGCGACTGGTCCTCTGATTTCCATGGTGACTAGCTCCGAAGGTGACATGTATCCTGCGGAAATGCCTTTGCTTCCTCCGCAGAGGCTAGCTCCGAGGGCAACACGTGTCCCACTGGGTCGGACCTTTCCTCCTTTGCGGAGGCGAGCCCCGAGCCTGCCACGTAGCCAGCTTAGCGGCGGACCTCTCCCCACTTGGCAGGGACGAGCTCCGAACATGCCACGTAGCCAGCTGGCCACGTTAAGTTGTCTTCGGCGCTTTCGGTAAACTGGATTCGGCTCTTATTGGCTATCCCTTTGATATTTTTCTCTGTTCCTACTTCTTCTTAAAATGTTTTCTCTTCATAAAACATGAATCTATGCTGACACCAGAAATGAGGGTGTTACAAATATGCACCTCTCCTACGTGCATGACCTGTTTCACGTATCCCAACTCAAGAAGTGCTTGAGAGTACCAGAAGAACAAGTACCAATGGATGAGCTCGAGCTTCAAGAGGATCTGACCTACGTAGAGCACCCTGTCCAATTTTGGATGTAAAGGAAAGGGTCCCGAGGAACAAAGTGATCCGTTGGTGCAAGGTACAGTAGAGTCATCACACGGAAGCGGAAGCTACATGGGAGCGTGAGGAAGACCTCAAGTCAGAATTCCCTCACCTATTCTCTACTCTATCGAATCTCGAGGGCGAGATTTAGTTTAAGGGGGGTAGGATTGTAATACCCTCAATTTCAGATTCATGCATTGCATATAGAAAAACATTATAAAGAGATAAAAATGGGAAAGAATAATAAAAATGGGAGAAAGATAGCTGAAAAGAGCCAATTCCAATTAGCCGAGGAGTGCTGTCGACACTTCCAGCGGCCGCTGGCCACGTGGCGTCTTCGGAGCTCATCCCTGCGGAGGGGGTGAGGTCCGGCACAGCTGGCCATGTGGCAGGCTCGGAGCTCGTCTTTGAAGAAGGGGCGAGGTCCGGCCCCACTGGACACGTGTTTCCATCGGATCTAGTCTCTGCAGAGAAGCAAGGCTCAGCCCCGCGGGACACGTGTTGGCTTCGGAGCTCGTCTCTGAGGAGAAAGGAAGTCCGGCGCTACTGGACACGTGGCACTCTCAGAGCTCGCCTTCGAGAGATCCGGTCCGCTGGACACGTGTCGACCTTGGAGCTCACTTCTGAGAAGAGAGGTCCGGCACTGACACGTGGCGCACGCAGAGCTTGCCTCTGATGGAGAGGGATGTCCCGCCCACCAGACACGTGGCGCATGCAGAGCTTGCCTCTGAGGGAGAGGGAGGTCCCGCCCGCCAGACACGCGGCGCAACCGGAGCCCGCCCCTGAGGAAAAGAGATGCCCGGCCGCGGATGGACACGTGGCGTCTCTGGAGCTCACCACTGCGGAGATGCGAGATCCTTAAGCGGTTTTTCTTCTGTACGCGCGGGAATACCCGGTACTGAGGAAACCGACACGTTTTCCACGTTGATACAGCACCAAATCATTTGAAGATAAGTTGTTAAGATCCCAAAACAAATTGAATAGGACTCTTATTTGAAATCCAATCGGAGTAGGACTCTTCTTTCACCCCTTATAAATAGACCCCAAAACCCCCTGGCCGCAACCACGTACTCATATTTTCCACCTCCCGAGTCTACGACTTGGAGGCCCTAGCTTCCACCTCGCCGAGTTACACACCCCTTCGCCGGAGTTCAGTCGCCGGTGAGCCGCCAACGAGCTCCGTCGAGTTCGTCGTCGCCGGAAAAGAGCCGACGATTATAGGAGGAAGGACAAGGTAGGTCTTCGTTACCACCTTACGATATCATCACGGTTTCTTCGCATCTGTTTCCTTTGTTCCCTTCGAACAGAAGCTGTTTGTGTGTACAGATCACGTGTTGATCGGTTTTTGACGGTGGAATTGATCTAGATCTTGAGTCAATATCATTACCACTTCCACACTTGATCCTTACACCCTTGTTCATCGTAAAACCCCATGCAAAGCCATTAAAACATGAAAGAACACGTACAAACTGAATTAATGAAACTGCACCATAGGATCAGCATGCACCTACACCATTGCATCTTAAGTAAAGTTTGTGCATGATGATTGATTGCTGTGAATCTTGTATGTGTGTGGTCGTGAGTAGAAGGACAAGCTCAGGAAGCTACCTACGAATGACTACAACACCAAGACTTCGAGACATGTGAGCAACAAAAGCCACAGGAACAAGGCAAGTGCTGATGAGGACATCACAACAGTGGATACTCACATTGGTATACAAGGACCAATCATAAGAGCACGAGCACGGTTACTAAATCAGCAGGTGAACTCGTTCCTAACTTCCTATCCATGTGATTTTGAGAATGGATTGCTATTGAATGATTTAATTGTTATTAGGAACCATGGACATGATCAACAAGTAAAGGGAGGAGGATTTGGGTACGTGGAGAACCAGATGGGACGTCTACAAGTTGATGGAAACAGTCACCAACTCGGACTCGAGTTCAACTCGGAGTCCAGGAGCAGTCCATCTTAAAACGGACGCCCAGGATGCATACGGACTCTGTTTTCGACGTTCTACTTATGCATGGAAAGATGAGAAGATAAACTTTCCAATGGTTCTGGTCCCACATTAAAATTCGCCAGGAGTTGTTGGAAGTTGTCGAAACAAGTCGAATTCAGAGTTCTGTCCGGTGTTGCACCACCGTATTGGGCTTTTGGGCCTTGTATGTAAAAGTCCTGAAAACGTGTATGAATAAAAACTAAAGTTTGAGTTCATATGTGTGGCAACGACATGAAAAATGGGACTTGCTAAAACTTTTCTTCATGCAAGGTAATACATGGATGAACATCCAACATGAGGTTCACCTTTTTACTTAAAAGTGTTGGACCAATAAGGAGTTAAATACCTCTTTGCATGTGAGTTTAAAATTCAGATTTAAAAATTCAAAGTTCACACATATGGTGACCCAAAATCTTTGAATTAACATGCAGCCATATAGTTGAGTTTTTAGGGAAAAGGTTATCACCAACTTTTCAATTGTAGGGTGGGCTCAAAAAGGAGTTAAAGAGGAGAATTTGCAAACTTAAACCAAATTCAGATTTAGTCTTGCAAATTCAAAATGAATTTGAAGAATTCAAATTCTAGCTCACCTTTTTAAATTTTAGCATTCTGGGGATTGAAAAGATCAGTTTGAACAGATATTTGGGAGGTACATGTGGAGTGGGACCCACATGTCATAGAGCTAAAAGAGGAAACTTACTCACTAAGTTTTGCTCTCGGTGGGAAATTTTCCCGAACATCTCGCGAGCGCCACAGAGGAGCTTGCCGTGCCAGCTCCTGCTGCCGGCCTCCACGCGTTGGCGCCCCAGGGTCGGTTCTCACCGCTTCAGCAACGTTATCTCTCCCTCCTCGGACCAAGCCGACAGCAGTTGCTTCCTCTCCTCACGATCAGCAGGGCGCTGTTTTTCCTTCACCGGTGCTGCTCCACTGCCCCTGTCTCCCGGCCAGCCTAGCGCCTCTCCGGCAGGCTCAAGAGGTCACAGAGGTGCGCCAGGAGGTACTGACCCTCATCCCATCGTCCTCTTGCTCTCCCACGATGCCGGCTCGCCGGAATTCGATTTTTGGCACCGGCGCACGTATAGAACAGCCTGTGTTTAATTCGGGAAATTCTCCCAAACCGATTGATCATACCTCCTACAATTTAAACCACAACAACTAGATGCACTAGCACCCTCCCACGCCGAAAACCAAAGGAAACCGACCCTCCTGTGCCCCGGGCGACGAGAAATCGTCGCCGGCAGCCAAAACGACCATGGTCCACGGTGACGACTAGGTTGCAGCCACTTCCTGCACGATCTGATCTCCGTTCCATGTTCCTAGAACCATAGGGATGCTGTAGGACATCGTAGCTCGCCGGGAGATGCCTTGGACACGCTAGAACGTGTCCATGTCGAGCTCCCGAGCCGCCCCACCGGTGCCGACCCACCTACAGCCGTTTTCACGCGGGGAAACCTGGCCCGGCAGCTGCGCCACGTTCCCAGGAGCATGTAGGGCGAAACCAGAGCTCATTTGGTGGAGAAATGAGGGAGAACGAGCCATGCCAAGTTCTCTGCCGGTGTGCACCCGCGGGCTCTGGCGGGAGGTTGAAGAAGCACCTGACCCGTGGGCCCCACGCGCGACTGTGCTGTTTAAAATCAAACAGAGAGTTGTGCAAACTTGTAAAATGCATAACTTGGTGTAGGAAGCTCCAAAAATAGTGAGATAAATTTTTTTGGATTCCTTTAAGAGAGTACTATCCAGAGGTACAACCCAATAATTATGAAAACCCCTGGTTTCGGCTCATTAATTCATAGAAGGAAAAATTTGTGGGAATTTTTCTAGGAGTTCTATGTATTGGAAAATCCCCAAATTTGGGCAGGAGAGTCTTCCAAAAATACTTGAACTCCAGTAAAATTTTCCGAAGCATTGGACCTCATTTGCTTGGCGAAATGTGGTGTTAATTCCTTATGTCTCTGAAAATGGGAGAATAAACAGAGGTCAATTTCAGAATTTTTCCCCAAACTTTAGAACCTCATAACTCTTGCTAGGAATCCCCAAATTTAGTGATTCAAATTGGGTTGGATTCATATTGAATAGCTCTGTCCAAATCTACAACCCAATTTGTATGAAACGAATTATTTAATTCTGGAAAATTCTTGGAAAGTTTTCTGAAAAAGAATTATAGAGGGAGTTTGGTTTATCCAAAAATACCCAAATTTTGCCAGAATATTCTTTAGCATATTTTTGACCTTATAGAAAATTTTCAGCTCATTTTAAGATCATTTGAGTAGGAATTTGCTAAAAACAATCTGCTGTGTTCATAAGAGTCCAGAAACATTTTCAGAAAATGTTTCCCACTTCAAAAATCTGTTCTGAGCAATCCATAGCTCCAAAAATCATAGGAAAATTTAGGCAAGCTCTCTGGGACATACTTGGAATTGTAGTTCACTTAGTTGGGCATGAAAATGCACATTACTACAGAATTAATTCTATTGAATACACTTAAAGAATTGTTCTGGGTGAACTACCCAAGTAAAAGGGCTGAATTTTGGACCAGATGACTCTCATGTGATCAAAAACTCACATGTAAATTATCAGCCCAAGATGAGTCCTGGAACTCCCTGTTCTTATTGTCCATACTTATGTATAAGGGAAAAATACATAAGAGATATTGTGAGAACTATGGAGGACACAATATGACTCCACATTAGCTGCAATTTGGCAAGCTAAATTCTTAGGTAGTATAGAACCTGCTGTAAAAGTTTTGAGGCCATTGGAGTTCTTGTTCTTCAGTTGCACTCAAATCTTTTCAGCTTATCTATTGTGTTCATTAGAGAAAAGGTTAGTGTATAGCTAAGGGCCTTAAGGTCAAATTAGTTTAATTCTGTTCTTTGCACAACAGAGGCAAACCAAGCCATGCTTGGCTTTTCCACACAACCTCTGTTCTTAAGAAAGTAATTCTATAACTTCTTTCCATTACATTCCATGAAACATATGCATATGCATTTCAATAGGAACCACAACGAAGGGGACTCAAAGGAGTGATTCATCAAAGTGGATCAAGCTCCGGAGAGTCAAGGGTGGATCTGCAAGGATACTAACTGCTTATATACGACTACCCTGCAAAACAGGCAAGCTCCGATTTGCATTTAACAGCTGTTAAGTTTTTGTTTTGTATTCACTTTCGGTCAAGGTATGAACTGTGCATTAGGTCTAGTGATTGATACTCCTCTTGCATAACCAAATGATTCATGGAGTATTGGGTAGGTGTCTTTCACCGCGTAGAACTGCCATGCTTAAGTACGGTTCGGTAGAAGTCGAGTGGTGAGATGCTACTCGCAGTTTCAGGAACAACAGGGGCATATGGGATTGGTTCGTAAATGAATTAGCAAGTTAAAGTTGAGACCGGAAGGTTGTAGGAGCAGCAGGACATAGGGGCCTGGGTGCTGTAGACCTGTCCGTGTCGGTAAAGGACCGATCCGTATGCGGCCCTGTTGAACAAGTTTGAGTTGTGTACCGGACTCATGCTGGATATATGGGACCCAGTAAACCGATGTACCTCGGGAAGCTGTCGTTGGGACTTTTGGGGTCGCCTCAGGCGGACGGCCGGTGTGCAGTATGTTGGGAATATTCTCATGACATCTCATGTCGGAAGGTGCACCATGAGAGTAGCTACTGTACGGGGCGACTTGATCGACTCAGCGGGGGTGAAACGGGGGAAAGGCTGCCACGTACGACGTCAGTGATGGTTGTTGTAGGCAACGTCGAGTACGGGCGTACGTGTCGTGTAGTCCGGGTGTTATTGATTCGAATCACCGTCGCTCGCGGAATGGACCGAGCATACTTGTTCTCACAGTCGTGACGTAGTAAGAACTTGCATGAGAAAGGAACTAATCATCTTGATGTGAAGTATTATTCTACCTTGTATTGGAGCTTGATGAATAGGCTAGTGCAAACTCGATTCTTTTATGCCATGAGCAATTTACATCGGGGGAAAGCGTTTCTTGTTTGATTGTGGACTCCCGATGTGGCGTGCCCAGGGTTACTTAAAATACTGCAATTAATACTGAAAGTAAGGATTCACTTTTAGGCGAGTTTACCTATGCTTATGCCATCCTATGTTAGGTTCATAACCCCACTTAGAGTTTCATGTTTAGGGTGACGGTTAAGTCTTGCTGAGCGTTATGCTCACGGATGCTATCCGAGTTGTTTTGCAGGTATTTGACTCGATGCTTATGAGAAGGGATGCCGATGAGACTCGGGAACCTCCGAGTGTTTACTCAAAGAGCATCCTCGCCGGTGCAGATTGATGTTCGTGTTGCTAGTAAGAAACGTCCGCGGGCTGGACTGTTTCTTTGTTGCTAGTTTAGATATGAATCATGAGAGTGATAGTCTTCCGCTGTAGTCTACTCTGATATACTTATTTGTAAAACAATATTGTACGCTTCCGCAAACTATTTATGTAATATGATGTATGCTCATCGACCCGTGTGCTGTTGGGTGCCGCATAACACGGCACCACCCGACGAGGTCCTGTGGGGCCGTCTCAGCGTGGCATCAGAGCTGTTACACATGGTATCAGAGCTGCGTTGGGAACAGAGCACGGATTGAGCATCATATTATGTCAAAAACTTAGGATACGGTGAGATAACGGTACTAGGCCCACATAAGGACTACTATTAGCATATAATGAAGGTGGCAAGCTAACTTATTTGTTATGTCAGAAAATCGTGCATCTCGGGACGGTTTATGTCTTGGGGGGTGCACGTATGCGCTGTCCACCAGTGCGCACAAGCTGAAGGGTGGAGCCTTACGGGTGGCAGGTAACCCGACTCGCTTTAGTATCCTCTGCGACTCTTTATGTCGTTTGGGGTATTCGAGCAGCGTCTGTCCCAGGCGTGCGTGGTGCAATTTGGGAGACCCCGTCACGTGGTCAGTAACATGAACACGTAGCTCAAGGCGTGTTTGGCTTGAGAACACCTGGGCGAGTGATGACGGCCGGGTGTACAAACTGTTATGGATACCGGGTTCGGTGTGCAGCCGAACCTGATGATTGAGTGTGTTTTATGTAGGTACTAACCACGAAAACCTTAGTACGTGTAGAACATGTTTGCGAGTGATCGTTTTAGTGCCACCTAATGATACGTATATGCCGGTGTAATCCGGTTAGGTTTTTCTTTGGTGAGGCAACGTAGTACCGTCATATGTCTTACGGTGCATCATCACCGTACTACACTGGATAGTATTCTTACCTATGAATAAATCATTCATGACTAACTTCCAAACTAAAAATGGATATGATAAAGCACATATTAGTTACTGAGCTCTTCATTTGAACTAAGTTTCAAAGAAGAGACTTGTTAGGCTTCTTTTGATCTCAAAGACAGAGTGCTCTGTTCAGACAGAAATTTTTCTGGTCTTTAACAGAGCATAACTCTAATTATTTTGACCCAATGGAGGTGCTTGATACAGTTCTGGAAAGGATATTAAGTGCTCTACAACTTTTCTATAGAACTCCAGAGCCAAATCCGACACCAACTTGGTTGAACGTCCAGATGAATGCAAACGGTTCAGAAAACAGGGCAGCTGTAAACTTCTCTGGATGTTGCTGTAAATTAGACCCAACAGTCTGTAGGAAAATCTCTAAGGATCTTATGATATACCATTGGAAAGGTTAGGAAATTTGCAACGATTTTGTAGTTCATAGTTTGTTCAGAATTGTACTTCATTTGTATGTAAAACTGTGATGAAAACAGCCACATACAAAGGAGGTGCTGGCAAATTTTAGCCAGAAATTCTGTCAACTTTGAACAATCCTAACTTTTGTTCCAGAAATGATCTAGGGGCATGTGAGTACTCGTTGAAAATATACTGAAGTTAACTTTAACTTTGGTATTCAACTTGAGTTATGAAAATGCTAATAACTGGATCAAATTCTGGGTTGAGTACATAAAGGTCTGGTCTGTACAGAATGAGGGACTGAATGTGTTGGCTTTAGAAAGATGTGTAAACATGAAATTTTGTTATGCTTTCATAAAGTTTTAGCATGTTCATGATTTACATACTTTCACATACTGCTGAGATCAAGTTTTGACTCCCCTCAAAATTATGCTGTTGCAGTATGGTGTGTACTCATTCTCCGAGTAGGACTGAAGGTTCTCATCGAGACGGTGATGACTCGACTCCACCAGGGGCACTGCCATCAACGGTATGGGTGGATATCATGGCTCAGATGGTCGAGTCAAGTCAAGAGAACACAAGACTACTCCAAGCCTTGGTACAACAGGGCTTACTCCAGCATGCACAACAGGACGTTCCACCTCGGAACGCCTACTTGGATTTCTTGGCGACACAACCGCCAATCTTCACGGAAGCCCATGAACCAGTGGAAGCTGATCAGTGGCTTCGAGTTATGGAGTCCAAGTTTGGGGTGTTTGAGTGCGACGAATATCAGAAGGCATCATTTGCAGCTCAACAGCTCCATGGAGCCGCCGGAAATTGGTGGTTTGCGTATCTCGCCACCGTTCCGGAAGGCCATCAAGTGGAATGGAAGGAATTTCGTGAAGCATTCCGGGCTCGTCACATTCCTATGGGTTTTATCAAGGCCCAGCAGCAAGAATTCAGAAACTTGAAGCAGGGGGACATGAGTGTCCTCGATTATGTCAGACGATTCAACCTTCTGGCACAATATGCTCCTGCTTATGCGACGAGCGAAGCTGCAATGTGTGACTACTTTTTCTATGGCTTGAGTGCCATACTAAAAGAGAAGTTAGCTTTGTTCAATCAAGGCAGTTACACCGAGTTGATCAGTGCTGCTCTGCTGCAAGAACAAGCGACACTTGAGTGTCAAGCAGAGAAGAGGGACCGGGAGGATGTGCTAGAAGACACACCAGTTGTTCCTCGCAAATACCGTGTGGTGTATCACACACCATCCGATGAAATATGGCAATCCCCAGTGAGATCAACTCCGTACAGATTTCCTGCTCAAGAATCTGGTCTTGAAGCAACACCTTTGCCGCAGCAACGAATGACACCTGTGGCATCATTGCTGCAGCCAAGTACATTAACTTCTCAACCACAAGTCAACGAAGAACCGGGGAAACCTCCGTGTTCTTATTGCCACCGTTCAGGGCATTTTAGGCAAGAATGCCGGGAGAAGTTGGTGAACACCAAACAGCCATCATCATCAGGTGGTATGCCGCCACCTGCTCCAGTCAACATAACAGCATTACAATCCGGGAGTGTGCAACATCTTGCTATTGAGGATGTCCCGGAGGGAGCACCGGTGTTAGCGGGCATGTTTACTCTCAAGGACGTGCCCGTGTTGGTACTTTTTGATTCAGGTGCAACCCAAAATTTTATCAGCAAAACATGCGTGGATCAGCACCAATTATCCACCAATACTCCCACAACGAGTTTTCTTATACGATCACCGGGAGGAAATATCTCTGCCAATCAGATTGTGTCCCGAGCAGCTTTGTGTTTGGACGGAAAAATATACCCAACATCGCTGATTATGTTGGATAGGCAGAAGATAGACATTATATTGGGAATGTCTTGGTTAAATCGTCACGGTGCCGTTCTCAATATCGGTAACCGGACTGTCCAGATTGACTCGCCGATTCACGGACAGCACACGCTGTTTTTAGACAGCGAAGATCCAGATATGGTAGAGGCCTACCACACGGAAGCGCTGAAGCTTGAAGATATTCCGGTGGTACGTGATTATCCCGACGTATTTCCCGATGACTTACCGGGCATGCCGCCCGAACGGGACGTCAAGTTCAAAATTGAACTGGCGCCGGGAACGACGCCTATTTCACGAAGGCCTTACAAGATGGCACCTAACGAGCTAGCGGAGTTGAAAGAGCAACTGAATGAACTCATGAGCAAGGGTTTCATACGACCAAGTTCTTCACCTTGGGGTTGCTCAGCGCTGTTCGTTAAGAAGAAGGACGAAACACTACGGCTATGTGTTGACTATCGTCCTCTCAATGCTGTCACAATCAAGAACAAGTATCCTTTGCCCCGCATCGACATCCTGTTCGATCAGCTGGTGGGTGCAAAGGTATTTTCGAAGATGGATCTTCGGTCGGGATATCATCAAATCAAGATCCGACCGGAGGACATACCAAAGACAGCTTTCTCGACGAGATACGGACTCTATGAGTACCTCGTCATGTCATTTGGATTAACCAACGCTCCGGCACACGTCATGTACTTGATGAATTCTGTGTTCATGCCGGAGTTAGACAAGTTCGTCGTGGTATTCATCGACGACATATTGGTTTACTCCAAATCTGAAGAAGAGCATGCTGAACATCTGCGCATTGTGCTACAACGGTTGCGGGAGCACCAGTTATATGCCAAGTTCAGCAAGTGCGAGTTCTGGATCGATCAAGTGCCTTTCCTAGGCCATATTATTTCAGCAGAAGGTATCGCCGTGGACCCCAGCAAGATTGAACAAGTGCTGAAGTGGGAATCTCCCAAATCAGTCCACGAGGTCCGAAGTTTCCTAGGTTTAGCAGGATATTATCGAAGGTTTATTCCGAGCTTCTCAAAGATTGCTAAACCAATGACGGAGCTGCTGAAGAAGGGCACTAAATACATGTGGAATGCAGCATGTGAAGCCGCATTCAAAACTTTGGTGAAACATCTCACAACGGCTCCAGTTCTTGCTCAGCCGGACACGACGAAGCCATTCGACGTATACTGTGATGCATCCGGAATCGGTCTCGGCTGCGTTCTGATGCAAGAAGGGCGTGTGGTCGCCTATGGGTCTCGTCAACTGCGAAACCACGAGCAGCATTATCCAACTCACGATCTTGAGCTTTCTGCAGTGGTGTTGGCGTTAAAGATGTGGAGGCATTACCTACTTGGTAATCTTGTTCACCTCTACACCGACCATAAAAGCCTGAAGTACATCTTCACGCAGAAGGAGCTGAATATGAGACAACGGAGATGGTTGGAGCTCATAAAAGATTATGAAATTGAGATCCACTATCACCCGGGAAAAGCCAACGTGGTTGCCGACGCGCTTAGTCGGAAAGCCCATGTTCACAACTTAGCGGTTGCTGAGTTGGAAGATGAAGAACCAAGCCTCCGTGTCATTCCGTATGGCGCACTTTATAATCTCGCGCTCATTCCAACAATCCGTGAAGAGATTGTTGAGGCTCAAAGAAGAGACAGAGGTATGTCTCAGATACGGAGAAGACTAGACAACGGAGAGGTGAAATGTTTCCGGAAGGATGAGAACGGTACAATATGGTTTAACAACCGTATAGTGGTACCGCGCAATATGAAACTCCGGAAGAAGATCTTGGATGAAGCCCACCTGTCAAAGTTTTCCCTTCATCCCGGAAGTAACAAGATGTACCAAGATTTGAAACAGAAATTTTGGTGGACGAGGATGAAGAGGGAGATTGCTAAATACGTATCCGAATGCGATACGTGTAGACGGGTCAAGGCTGATCATATGCGGAAAGCCGGACCACTACAACCTTTGAAGATTCCGGCGTGGAAATGGGAGGATGTGAGTATGGACTTCATCGTCGGATTACCGCTCACATCCAGGAAGCATGACTCGATATGGGTGATTGTCGACCGGTTGACAAAGTCGGCTCATTTCATACCGGTGAACACTCATTATCGAGCAAGGCAATATGCGGAGTTATTCATTTCCAGAATTATTTGCTCACATGGTGTCCCAAAGACCATCGTTTCAGATCGAGGTGCGTTATTCGTTGCTCGGTTTTGGGAGCAGCTGCATGCCTCGTTGGGCACCAAGCTAATTAGAAGCTCCTCATATTACCCTCAAACCGATGGACAAACTGAGAGGGTGAATCAAGTGCTCGAGGACATGTTGAGAGCATGTGCCATCCACCACGGTAGGAATTGGGACGATCACCTACCGCTGGCGGAGTTTTCATACAACAACGGTTATCAAGCGAGTATTAAAATGGCACCGTATGAAGTTCTCTATGGCCGGAAGTGTCGCACACCACTGAATTGGTGTGAGTCTGGCGAAAGAGTTCTGTTTGGGATTGATCTTGTCAACGAAGCCGAAGACCGAGTTCGGTTGATACAAGAGAACTTAAAGGATGCACAATCCCGACAGAAGAGCTACGCGGATCAGAGGCGTAGGCCATTACATTTTGACGTTGGAGAACACGTTTATCTTCGTGCATCCCCGATGAAGGGAATTCACCGGTTCGGTGTAAAGGGGAAGCTCGCTCCCCGTTTTATTGGTCCTTTCGCTATCACGGAGAAGTGCGGACCCGTAGCCTACCGGCTGGAATTACCGGCAAGTCTAGCGGGTGTTCATGATGTATTTCATGTTTCACAGCTGCGGAAGTGCCTCAAATTCACCGCTTCTGTTCGCACTGAGGACATCGACGAATTGAAACCGGACCTGACCTACACCGACCCTCCTGTGCCCCGGTCGACGAGAAATCGTCGCCGGCGGCCAAAACGGCCATGGTCCATGGTGATGACTAGGTTGCAGCCACTTCCTGCACGATCTGATCTCCGTTCCATGTTCCTAGAACCATAGGGATGCTGTAGGACATCGTAGCTCGCCGGGAGATGCCTTGGACACGCTGGAACGCGTCCATGTCGAGCTCCCGAGCCGCCCCACCGGTGCCGACCCACCTACAGCCGTTTTCACGCGGGGAAACCTTGCCCGGCAGCTGCGCCACGTTCCCAGGAGCATGTAGGGCGAAACCAGAGCTCATTTGGTGGAGAAATGAGGGAGAACGAGCCATGCCAAGTTCTCTGCCGGTGTGCACCCGCGGGCTCTGGCGGGAGGTTGAAGAAGCACCTGACCCGTGGGCCCCACGCGCTACTGTGCTGTTTAAAATCAAACAGAGAGTTGTGCACACTTGTAAAATGCATAACTTGGTGTAGGAAGCTCCAAAAATAGTGAGATAAATTTTGTTGGATTCCTTTAAGAGAGTACTATCCAGAGGTACAACCCAATAATTATGAAAGCCCCTGGTTTTGGCTCATTAATTCATAGAATGAAAAGCTTGTGGGAATTTTTCCAGGAGTTCTATGTATTGGAAAATCCCCAAATTTGGGCAGGAGAGTATTCCAAAAATACTTGAACTCCAGTAAAATTTTCAGAAGCATTGGACTTCATTTGCTTGGCCAAATGTGGTGTTAATTCCTTATGTCTCTGAAAATGGGAGAATAAACAGAGGTCAATTTCAGAATTTTTCCCCAAACTTTAGAACCTCATAACTCTTGCTAGGAATCCCCAAATTTAGTGATTCAAATTAGGTTGGATTCATATTGAATAGCTCTGTCCAAATCTACAACCCAATTTGTATGAAACGAATTATTTAATTCTGGAAAATTCTTGGAAGGTTTTCTGAAAAAGAATTATAGAGGGAGTTTGGTTTATCCAAAAATACCCAAATTTTTCAAGAATATTCTTTAGAAAATTTTTGACCTTATAGCAATGTTTCAGCTCATTTGAAGATCATTTGAGTAGGAATTTGCTAAAAACAATCTGCTGTGTTCATAAGAGTCCAGAAACATTTTCAGAAAATGTTTCCCACTTCAAAAATCTGTTCTGAGCAATCCATAGCTCCAAAAATCATAGGAAAATTTAGGCAAGCTCTCTGGGACATACTTGGAATTGTAGTTCACTTAGTTGGGCATGAAAATGCACATTACTACAGAATTAATTCTATTGAATACACTTAAAGAATTGTTCTGGGTGAACTACCCAAGTAAAAGGGCTGAATTTTGGACCAGATGACTCTCATGTGATCAAAAACTCACATGTAAATTATCAGCCCAAGATGAGTCCTGGAACTCCCTGTTCTTATTCTCCATACTTATGTATAAGGGAAAAATACATAAGAGATATTGTGAGAATTATGGAGGACACAATATGACTCCACATTAGCTGCAATTTGGCAAGCTAAATCCTTAGGTAGTATAGAACCTGCTGTAAAAGTTTTGAGGCCATTGGAGTTCTTGTTCTTCAGTTGCACTCAAATCTTTTCTACTTATCTATTGTGTTCATTAGAGAAAAGGTTAGTGTATAGCTAAGGGCCTTAAGGTCAAATTAGTTTAATTCTGTTCTTTGCACAACAGAGGCAAACCAAGCCATGCTTGGCTTTTCCACACAACCTCTGTTCTTAAGAAAGTAATTCTATAACTTCTTTCCATTACATTCCATGAAACATATGCATATGCATTTCAATAGGAACCACAACGAAGGGGACTCAAAGGAGTGATTCATCAAAGTGGATCAAGCTCCGGAGAGTCAAGGGTGGATCTGCAAGGATACTAACTGCTTATATACGACTACCCTGCAAAACAGGCAAGCTCCGGTTTGCATTTAACAGCTGTTAAGTTTTTGTTTTGTATTCACTTTCGGTCAAGGTATGAACTGTGCATTAGGTCTAGTGATTGATACTCCTCTTGCATAACCAAATGACCCATGGAGTATTGGGTAGGTGTCTTTCACCGCATAGAACTGCCATGCTTAAGTACGGTTCGGTAGAAGTCGAGTGGTGAGATGCTACTCGCAGTTTCAGGAACAACAGGGGCATATGGGATTGGTTCGTAAATGAATTAGCAAGTTAAAGTTGAGACCGGAAGGTTGTAGGAGCAGCAGGACATAGGGGCCTGGGTGCTGTTGACCTGTCCGTGTCGGTAAAGGACCGATCCATATGCGGCCCTGTTGAACAAGTTTGAGTTGTGTACCGGACTCATGCTGGATATATGGGACCCAGTAAACCGATGTACCTCGGGAAGCTGTCGTTGGGACTTTTCGGGTCGCCTCAGGCGGACGGCCGGTGTGCAGTATGTGGGGAATATTCTCATGACATCTCACGTCGGAAGGTGCACCATGAGAGTAGCTACTGTACGGGGCGACTTGATCGATTCAGCGGGGGTGAAACGGGGGAAAGGCTGCCACGTATGACGTCAGTGATGGTTGTTGTAGGCAACGTCGAGTACGGGCGTACGTGTCGTGTAGTCCGGGTGTTATTGATTCGAATCACCGTCGCTCGCGGAATGGACCGAGCATACTTGTTCTCACAGTCGTGACGTAGTAAGAACTTGCATGAGAAAGGAACTAATCATCTTGATGTGAAGTATTATTCTACCTTGTATTGGAGCTTGATGAATAGGCTAGTGCAAACTCGATTCTTTTATGCCATGAGCAATTTACATCGGGGGAAAGCGTTTCTTGTTTGATTGTGGACTCCTGATGTGGCGTTCCCAGGGTTACTTAAAATACTGCAATTAATACTGAAAGTAAGGATTCACTTTTAGGCGAGTTTACCTATGCTTATGCCATCCTATTTTAGGTTCATAACCCCACTTAGAGTTTCATGTTTAGGGTGACGGTTAAGTCTTGCTGAGCGTTATGCTCACGGATGCTATCCGAGTTGTTTTGCAGGTATTTGACTCGATGCTTATGAGAAGGGATGCCGATGAGACTCGGGAACCTCCGAGTGTTTACTCAAAGAGCATCCTTGCCGCTGCAGATTGATCTTCGTGTTGCTAGTAAGAAACGTCCGCGGGCTGGACTGTTTCTTTGTTGCTAGTTTAGATATGAATCGTGAGAGTGATAGTCTTCCGCTGTAGTCTACTCTGATATACTTATTTGTAAAACAATATTGTACACTTCCGCAAACTATTTATGTAATATGATGTATGCTCATCGACCCGTGTGCTGTTGGGTGCCGCATAACACGGCACCACCCGACGAGGTCCTGTGGGGCCGTCTCAGCGTGACATCAGAGCTGTTACATTGTATCCCGTATGAGTCCATTAGGGACGCGTATAAGGGTCTTATGGACGAACCATAGCCTTTAAATACTGCAGCCGCCGGCCATATTCGGTGGGTTTTTGCTTAGATAAACAGCCGCCAATCTACGGTTTTGGTGAAACCCCAACTTCGTGACTTTCAGATCACGTCTTCTACGTTCATGCTCGTGTTCTCGGTTGCACCTAAGGGATTAGCCTTCTTGGCAAGGTCAAGCGTGTGCTACACGGTTGATAACCAACGGAGCGGTGGTGTAGTGATTGCAGGGGTGTTCGAACTGCTCGAGTGCCGCGGGTCATCAATGTCGAGTTGTTCACCTCAATTGACCTACCTTTCGGAAGATCGGGCCTAAACCACTCATCATTTGGTATCAGATTTCAGGTTGCCCGTGAGGTACTTTGATTTCCCACTAGATTAGTTTTTGTTTTTCATACCTAGAGTCCACAGAAAAAGCCACAAAAAAACATATCGTGTTTACCGATTCCTAGACCATAGTGCCTGCAATTTTCGTTTTTCAGTTTGCATTGTTGAGTTTGCGTTCGTGTGGTCGAGTCGTGTTGCTGGTTTAGCTTTGTGTTTTTTGGGTCGTAGTTATCGGTTTTCTTCCTTGTTTTTTGACACGACCCCACGTTTTTGTCGAGCCAGGATCAAGCTGAGGGGTGCTGCGCTGCACAGCACCGAATAACACACATCAAAGGTACAATGCGGAAGCACAATTTTATTACATAAACAGGTTTATGAACATTTTTACAACAAAATATGTTCAATCTACACTCACGGGCATAGACTACGCATCAAGTTCACGTTCAGCCCGTAAACGTGTCCTTGCTAGCACACATGCACACTAACACGGCGGCGTGCACGACTCCCACTCGACGGTGTTCCCCTCTTGGGATTCCGTCTCCTCCTCGGGAGTCCCTTCCTCATAGAACCCTGCAAAAGCTTCAAACACAAGCAGTGAGCATGAAGGCTCAGCAAGTCTGATCCGTTTCGCCTAAACATGAAACTTCGACATGAGGGATGATAGGTACAGGAGGTAAAAATCAGTTGCAAGGACTCGCCAAATTAGTGGAACCTTACTTTCAAGTTTTAGCAGCAAATTGTGGAGAACCTTACGCTAAGGCACATGAGAGAGCCGCAATCAAACAAGAAACGCATTTCTCTCATGTACTTTGCCCAAAGTTGAAAGGAACTTTAATTAGCTCTAAACTACAGCAAATCATTAACAATCAAAGTCCATCTCTCAAACAGCAACATTTTAACATGTAACTAGCCTGTTCTTTCTACGTCACGGTACAGTGAACAAGTGGTACTCACTGACCGCGAGGGACGGCGATTATAATCGATTTACACCTGCAGGGTTACCCGAACAACCCTTCACGTACGTGTAAAAGTCCCAAAACCTTGTAAATGGAAAACTTGAGCTATGAATAAAGTTGAGTTTAAATCCAAGATATGGGACTTGCAAAAACTTTTGTTAATCATATAAGTGTTGGCATGTGCAATAGGACCTTAAACTCAGTTTGAACCAAAAGGTTCACTTCAAAGAGAAGAGAGCCATTTTCAAAAAGGAAAAATCCAAACTGTTGTTTAAGAAGTGGTATTTGCAATGGCCAACTCAAAAATCAGATGGCATATTTGAATTTGTCAGGTCCAAATTATGAGGGAGCCAAATTTTGAGAAAGTTTAGCGGTGCTTTGATATGAGTATCAAAGGGGCCTATGAATTTCTTTGAAATTTGAATTTAAATTTGAACTGAAGAAAACCATGTCAAAATGCCAAACAGCTTTTGAATCTGAGCTCTTCAGGATTTAAGTTTGCATTGTGCCAAATTTGAGAGATATTTGTGGGCAAGTTGGAGGGATAAGAAGGAGGGTGGTCCCACTGGTCAGTGATCCACTGAAGACTTAAACCCGAAGCAATTCTCTCTGTTTCGCTCGAAGCGCCGAACGCAGCACGCGCGCCACCAAGCCAGCGTTGCCGCCAGCTCCCGAGCAGCTTCAGAGGCGGTTTCCCTCACCCTTATCAGCCTCCCACCGAGCGAACGTCGCCCCACACAACCGCCTCCCACTACTACCGACGCTATCATGTGCCCTCCTCGCCAAGTTGCTGCCGCACGGACGAAACCACGCAGTTCATCGGTGCCCGGCCGGCCCGACGAGTCCCACGCCACGCTGAGCCTTTCCACAGCATCGCCAGCACTCACTGAACGTGGCCGGCGCAAGGCACCGGTGCTAAACCCACGAGAAACCTCGGCGTCGAGCTCAGTTTGTCTTCATGGCACCGAGTGAAGCCGCCGTTGCAAGAATCTGTCGCCCGGCCACCACAGAGCCTCTTCCCTCGAGTTGCAAAAGCAAAAAGGTTCGCCGATACCCCTACTCGCTTCACCGCAACCCCGGCTGCCTGCCATGGACGGTGCTCACAGGAATTACATTTTCGCCGCCGACATGCAATAATAACCGAGGGGAGAAAACCGGCAAATTCGTCTCACACGTCGAACCACTCCACACACAACGTAGCATACACCTTCTATACCTCCGTGCGCGCCCATAGGATCAAGAACCACCGAGAACCATCGAGCAAAGCCGCTGTTCATCGTGTTTTTTTATTTTCGCCGGATTTTGACCTTGCCCGATGGTGAGGTCATACTCCCGGCGAGTTTCAGCGAGATCGGAGGTTGGATCCGTGTTCTCCTTGGTGCAGTGGTGCTGTACGAGCAAACGGCGACGTGTTTAGTGCGGTATAGCGCCCTAGCGAGATCGCCGGAGATCCCACAGCCACTGTCGCCGTCGCACCTAGGTTTCCGGCCATCGTCGGTCTGAGATAAGCCCGGCAACATGTTCCTCGCACGAGAATACGTGGGGGCGGCGTAAACCAGCAAGCTCCAAGCACCGGAACCCACTCCCGGCGAGAGCTCCGGCGAGCTCGGCGGCGCGGGAGCGCGGGCTGCTGGAGGAAGACGAAGATGGGGGCTGGCCCACATGTCACTATCTGTTACAGGAGTTAGATCTTCTGTGGCCTCGGATCGGTCTGTGACAACGTGGGAAAAACTCTGTGGCCCGTGTGGCTCGGGTTCCAGCGGTCGACACGTGGCCCTGTGGCCGCACTCAGAGTTTAAATATTTCCCGATTATTTTGAATTCCAAATTCGGTTCAAACTTTAGAACCTCATAACTTTTGCTAGGAAGATCCAAAATTAGTGATTCAAACTGGGTTGGATTCAGGATGAAAAACTATATCCAAATATGCCAACCAATTTTTATGAAAATCAAAAAAACATTCTGGAAAATTCTTTAAATCCTTTTAGCAAAAGAATTTTAGAGGGAGTTTGGTTCATCCAAAAATCCTCAAATTTTGCCAGAATATTCTATAGGATGATAGGTAACTCCTGTAAAAGTTTCAGCTCATTTGGAGCTTATTTATTTAAGATGCTTATGAAATCAAGTGTCTGTGTTCAAATGCATATAGAAACAATTTCAGAGAATTTCCAAAACTTGGAAATTCAGTTCTGGGCATTCTTTAGCCCCAGAAATCCTAGAAAAATTCATGCAGGCTCCCTGAGCTATGTATGAAACTTTAGATCACTTAAATCCGCATGAAAGTGTAAATTTATTCAGAATTAATTCCTTTTTGCCTAAGTGCTTAAGGAATTGTTCTGAATGATTTGTTCACTGAAATATTCTGAATTTTGGGCCAGTTGACTTTCTTGTGACAAGGAACTTACAAGAAAATTTTCAGCTCCATTGGATCCCTGGATCAGTACTATTCTGTTCAACTCCCTTAGGTGAGCACCACCCAGGTGATAAACACCACTTATCACTTGATCATAGTACTTTAGCCCAAATCCAAACCACTAGCACCAGTGTTATTTTAAATTCTTAAACAGGGTTCCAGTTTTGAAAACATGTCTTTAGAACATGTTAGTAAGAGTTTTATAACTGAACATATATGCATATTAATGTCGGTAGAAAATACGACGAAGGAGGTCAACGAGCAACTTGACTCGGAGCAACAAGTTGAGGCTTAACTTATCGCCAAGCTACTGACTATAAAGTAGAACTAAACCTACAGCAACATAAGGCAAGCCTCGGTTTGCATATCGTTACCGTTTTAAATTTTGCTTTACTTCATCTCATGGTTATTAGACTTGATATTGTGCATTATGTCTAGGATGATTGAAACCCACTTGCATGACTATTACCTCCCTGAGTAGAAGGTTTAGTGTAGGCTTTGCCTCATTGTAGATGCTAGGCTAATGTTGTAGCTAGCTCGGTAGAAGTCGAGTAGTAAAAAGCTACTCGCGAAAAAGTTCGAGTAATGGAGTTACTCGCGAGAGGTTAATGATAAGAGCACCCTCATGAAAATGAGATGGGGACGGGGATGTTCCTGTAGGATGGAGCGCTCAAGGTTGGTCTCGACCTGCGATGGGTGTGACAATGCTTGAGACTACATTTGGCCTGGACCGGGATGGTAAGGCAAATGTGGAGGTTGGTTGTAGCCCCGTTAGTGTCGGTTAAGGACCGTATGTATGTGGCCCTGCTGGACAAGATTGAGCTGTACCGGATATATAGTGGGGTATGGGACCCATGAAACCGATGTAACTCGATGGACCGTGATATAGAAACTCATCCTTCGCGTGGGAATGGCGTTGAGAAGGCGGGAGGTGTAAATTCTTTAGCGGGCAACTTCGACCTGTCCGCGTAGAGGACCATCCTGCTCAGGGCAAAGCGTTTTTCTATGTCGGGGTGTCGTGTGAAGGTTGCTGCATAAAACGTAAGAAAGAGCTCTTGAGAGAGTCTTTCGAGGCGGGTGTATGTGTCGCGTATTCCGGGTTGTTATTTATTCGAATCACCGTCGCTCGCGGAAGAGGATTGAGCATACTTGCCCACAGCGCCGTGACGTAGTAAGAAGAGGAACTAAGTCTCTTAACATGCTGTTTATGGACTAATCATTGTATTGGAACCTTGACTGAATTAGATATAGAGCCAACTAAATTTCTGTTCCACCTTAGGCTAGCAACATCGGGATAAGCGTTTCTTGTTTGATTGTGGACTTCCGGTGTTGTGAGGCGTGAGGACCACTAAAATGAAGGCTATAAGAATCTGAATATAAGGATCAAGTTTAGTCAAGCTTCATTTTCGCAAATACATGTTCCTATTGTCTTACTACCCTTGCATGTAGAGTTTCATATTTAGGATTGACGGTTAAGTCTTGCTGAGCCTTAGTGCTGACGGTTACTTCTGGGTTGTTTTGCAGGTAGCAGGATGCCTGCTATGAAGAGGGTTGTTCGGTGAGACGATGAACCTCACGGTTTGTTCAACTCATCGGAAACCTAGCCGCTGCCTTTCTTTGGTGAAGCTAGTAGGAAGCGTTCACGGGCTGAACGACTTCTCTTCGGCGTAGTTAGGGTCGAGAGTGAGTAGATTGTCCAGCTAGTTTTAATTTCCATTGCGTGTGTACTTATGTTGTAAAAGAACTTATCTTGAGTAACAAAATGGTTTCATTATGTTCTTGAGCCTCTTTTCATGCATGCTGTTGGGTGCCGCATCGCACGGCACCACCCACTGCGATTCCTGGGCGTGGCTCCCTCCCAGCGTGGTATCAGAGGCACACTGGGAATAGCATGCATGAAAAGAGAATAATTTCAAAAACTTAGAGGTATACGAGTGAGTAACGTATAGTATGCCCACATAAGAAGTATTATTAGCATAGTTACTTAAGGTGGCAAGCTAACAGTGTGTTATCATTCAGTATTTCAAGTCTATAACGACGCACCTACGTGGAGGTAAGAATGGTATGAACGCCACCGAAAGCGGATCAATTTCGATTAGCTCACCCATACGAGGAAAGTAGTGTGGGATGTCCCGTTCAGCATTGGACGGGAAGTGAATATGTTTTCTAAGACTCTTCATGTCTTAGAGACATATGAATGGCACTAGCCTCCAGTGCGCAAACCCAGGGGCAAGAGGAGGAGACCCCATCGTGTGGTTTGTAACACGAAGTAATTTCTCTAGGACTCTTCATGTCCTATGGGGCTTACGAAAGCGCTGTTCCACCGGTGTGATTTATTGCAAAAGGTGTGTAGCCCCTGTCGGGTGTTGAATAACCCGATCATGTACCTTGAGATGTGGCTTTACTCAAGGACGGCCCGTATGGCAATGATACAGGGCGTATGTTTTTACTATGATATGGACCTGCCTGAAATGATAAACCCATTGTGTGCATCATTATTGATTGGTTTTATGCAGGTACCTTAACCACTTTAGGACATGTCATGTAGAAAACGTTTGTGAGTGATCGTTTTAGTGCCACCACTTGAGACGTATACGCCGGTATAAAGCCGGTTAGGAGTTTAATTTGGTGAGGAAACGTGGTACCGCAATATATTTTGAACTGCATGAAAAAGAAGGTTTGAAAATAAAAAGAGTAAATGTGTATTCTAGGATTCCATTAAGGGTTAATGAACTCCTATATTGAACTAAGAGTCAATTGGGAGTATAGATTTATTCACCAAGACTTAGGAATAACCTCCCCTGTTTTTGGCAGAATATTTGCTGAAATTGAATAGGACATAACTTTTGTTTGGTTGAACCAATGGAGGTGTGTGATACATTTCTGGAAAGGTTTTGGTGTCTTATACAACTTTTCTGCAGAAGTCCAGACCAGAATCACCATCCAAATTGATGAAATTCTTAGATGAGTGTGAACTGTCTAAAAACAGGGCAGGCACAAATTGCTCTCTGGAAATTTCTGTATTTCGACCATAACTTTCTTTAGAAAAATTTCTAAGGGTCAAGTAAGACACCGTTGGAAAGTTTAGGAACTTTTCTACGACTTTGTTGTTCAAAGTTTCTCCAGATTTGGAGTTTAAAGGGATGAAATCTAGCGGACAAAACAGCCACTTTCAAAGGAGGTGCTGTCAAAAATTGTTCCAGATTTATGTTAACTTTGAAATATCACAACTTTTGATCCAGAACAGATATGAAGGCAAATGAATACTCGTTGGAAAGATATTGAAGTTAACTATAACTTTAGTATTCAACTTGAGACACGAAATTGCAATTTTCATATTCAAATTCTGGGATTAAGACCTATTGGTCATTCTGAACAGAGTAGTGCTTATTGCCTATGTAACTTAGGACTTGTTGTGGACAGGGATGTTTTAGACTTCTCTAAGCTCCATAACATGTTCATGAGTTATTTTTCAGTTTTTCCGACTATTGGAATTAAGGGTTTGGACAACCTCGCTCAAGTTTGATAGAGTTCCGAATTATCGAAACCCTGGTTAGATTGTGTAGTGCTGTAATATCTTTGTGATGCTTTTACGGTTATGTTTTCAATTCAAGTTGAGTTTAAACATTGAATTTTAACCGAAAATTGCTCACTCTTGCAGCATGGATCGTGCTCCTTCCAGGAGTGAGGTTGGTGAGTCGAGTCGTGACGAAAATAATTCGCCACGGCAAGAAGTGCCGACATCGTCAACCTGATTGACAGAAATCTTGGCAAAGATGGCTGAGTTGGATCTGTTGGTGCGACAAAGCATACGACAAGAGACACTACAGCAAAATCCCCCGCCAAGCACTTATCTGGATTTCTTAGCAAGACAACCACCGGTTTTCTCGGAAGCGAAAGAACCGTTGGAGTCGGCTCATTGGCTCCAATGTATTGAAGCCAAGTTCGATATGCTTGAGTGTAACACCCCAAAACCTGCTAAAGAGGGGAATTTAAAAATTTTTGGACGTATTTCATGTGGTGAAGCAATTCAAATTCAAACTGGAATTTAAATTTGAATCAAAACAGAAAAGGAAAAGGAAAAAGAAAAAGAAAAACGGCCAGTGGGCCGAAACCCATCTCAGCCGGCCCAAAACCCACGCCCGCTTTCCCCCCCTCTCCCTCTCTCTCACGCGCGGGGCCCGCGTGTCCCTCCTCTCGCGCGCGCCCAACCGCCACGCGACTTACGCGCCGATCGCCGCTGCCACGCCGATTTTCTTGCTCAGGAGCCACGATCTCCAGCCCATGCGCTGCGGCACATCTAAACTAACCCCAGCCGCCCTCCCTCGCCCATTTAAACGCCGTGATCTGCCCCTTTTTCCTCCCCGATCGGCCATTTTTCTTCCCGGTGAGAACCGAAGCTTCCACCGCCGTTTTCCTTCGATCCTCGTTCGGATTTCCTGATCTAACGTGCTTGTCATGTTCCACCGCCGCCGGGGAGTCTTGCTGGTGAAGGAAACCCGGTGTTTTGCGCTCTAGACACAGCTCCAGTGAGCACCGCCATGTTTTCCCCTTGGATCTCATCGCCAACCGCTTTCCAGGGCCTCCGAGCTCAAGAAAAACCCCGAGGTGAGATCCCCTACCTCCCCTCTTCCATTCTATGCCAAGAAATCCAAGTTTTAGGGAGTATAGACGAAAACCCGAAGTTCTCCGGCAAGATCGCCGCCTCCCACTGCCCCGCGCCGCCGGGCAGCGCCACCCGCAGACGGCCAGGGCGACGTGGCCCCCTAAGGCCTGTCCATTTTAAATCGGGCGGTCCCGAATAGATCTAACCCGTACCGCTTCGCGTTATAATCTCAGCCGTCTGTTTTAAATCCAACGGCCCACGTCGGCCCCATGTTATAAAGGTCGGGAATCTTACACGCTACCCCCTGGGGATCTCGGAAACCATGAGCTAGCCCCGGAAACTTCTGATGTAGCCCCTGGACCTTCAGAAATTCATGTAAATTCATTTAAAAATCAGTTTTAGCCCCTGGACTTAATAAAAATTAGGAAAACCTCTCTGTTATGTGTAATTAGGCCCCTGAAAATTTAGGAAATAGTAAATTAAACCCTGCAGTAGGGTGAAATTGCCTTTTAGACCTTATAAGATATTAAATTCAGAAATTTGAACATAAGAGTAGTATTTAAATTCAAAAGGTAATATAAACACATTTGCAAATACAAACTTAAATTTTCCTAGCACTTGGAAAACCATTAGAATGAGTTAAAAACTGATTTTAGGCTGAAATGATATCTGACTAAGTGCTGCTTACTTTTATTATTTCTGGAAATACATTTTTAGGCTAGAAAATAATTCTGAAAATGGGTAAAATAAATTTAAATTGGTTCCCATCAGAGAGGAAGTTCAAAAATATTTTATTGAACATTTTAGATCAGAACCTATTCTGTTTAGGTGATATGTCTTACTATTTTAATATTAAAGTTCACTTTTAGGCATAGAAAATAAATCTGAAAATATAGGAATATAGGTATGCATAATTAGAAACTGATAAATGAGGTCTCCAAATCCAAAAACTTCAATTTAGGATTTTGTAGAAGATCTGAAAACCTAATTGAAGTAGGAAATTATCTTTCATGCAAACTTTGTGGCTAAGAAGTGTATTAATTAAATATAGAGAATTTGTTCAAATTGGAAATTAGTATATAGTGTGCAAATAGAAATCTGAATACAAAAGTTAGAAATAATATTTATATGTTTAAAAGTGCATGTAGGCCTAAAATCAACACATCTAGGGCAACCACAACACTTAGAAATGTGAATGACTTTCATATGTATGTTTGTGTGGTTTGCATGAGTGAAAGTGTGGACTATGGCTTATGGATTGTTGTTTTCTTTTGCTATGTGTATTGGCATGAGTAGAACTAGCCCCAAAGCAGGTTCTCACCTTTCAAGACCAAGATTTTCCATTACCAGAGCAGCAGGAAGAAGGAAAGTGTCCTTGACCACTTTGATCCTATACTAGGATGCGTAGTTAGAATTTAATTGCATTGTCAATTTGGAACATGATTTCCAAGCTAGGAAGTTTCCCTAGATTTTCATTATCTTATTTCCTTGTAGCTTGGGTTGGGATTTATTTTATTATGTTATTTATTTATATACTTATGCTTAGCCATGCTTAGAATGGGATAAGTGGGATATGAGATCATCAACTTGTTTACCTTACTCTTGAATGAGATATTAAGAGTTATGTAGAGGTAGGGATCGAGGCAAGTTGGATGATTTGGTTGGTGTTGTGTGCACGAGACTCGGGTTTGTGTTTAGTACTTGCCTGGATCCTAAGGACCGGTTCATGGAGCATGTAACCTGGCTTTACCGTGCCAACCTCATGCTGAGATGGGGCAGCTTGGCCAATTAATTAGGTGTATCCCCGGCGTAGTATGGGTGTTTTGGATGGTGCGGGGAATAGGTGTCAGCTGGACTACCATATGAACCGCAAGGCTCAAGAGGGGGCCACTGCAGCGGGTTTGGAGCCTCTTGTATGCTGTTAGGGGTGAAACCTCGGTGGGCCTACGCTCGTCGGGAATCCCTTTGTAAAGGCCTCGTAGTGATCTCCTGGCTACACACCTGGGAAGTGTGAACGTGGTTCGTGGCCACTGGCATAATGGAGGTTCTTTTAGTCCACCCGGCAACGGGGGATGAAATCACTACATGTGGGTAAAGTGGTGCAAACTCTGCAGAGTCAAAAACTGTCATGACAGCCGTGCTCACGGTCAAGAGCGGCTTGGACTTATTCATGATTAGAGGATGATGAATTGGGAAGTTGACGATGTTAAGCGGGAAGCTTAACATTGGAGATGAGATTATGGTTACTTAGTTGATGATGGGTTGAGGGATTGGGACCATCTCACCTGTGTAGTAATGTAGGTGCTTAATAAGCTAAGGTGATAGGTATTAATGGCGTAGTGCTTTAACCATGAGTTCAACCTCTTCTTGCTCTAGCCATGCATGACATTAATTTCCCACACTTGCTGAGTACCAACGGTACTCAAACTTGCTTTTCTGTTGCTTTAAATTGCTGCTCAGGTCAAGGGGATGATGTGGTGTTTAATGACCAAGACTTTGGTCCCAAAGAAGGATTCTAGGTTCACGTAGTCCCCCGGGCAATGCCTGTGACGGAGCCCACAAGATTTATATTCCGCTGCTGTTTTTTTACATGTTATGAACATATTGTCGTCCATCGAGACGTATGCTATGTAAGACTTATTTATATTCAAACACTTGGATTGTAATATAATGATGCTTCACTATTTGTCGTCACATGTATGAGAAACTGATCCTGGCATACATGTGATATTCACTCGGTTGCTCTTTAGAGAAACCGGGTGTGATAGAAGTGGTATCAGAGCCAAGGTTGCCCGTAGGAACGTGGACCTAGGTAGACATGGACGTATTTAAGGACCCTATCTTCTTAAAAACTATTTTACAAAGGTGTGGGTTGAAAGTGTTATTTAAAGGGGGTCGCTTCATTCACCTTGTCCCAACTTTTATTCAAAATACAATCTTTATTTAATTCTTATCTAACTTAATTTTAAATGCTTTATGTTTTAGATGGTTCGTATGATCCGCACCGCCCGCAAGTCCACCGGAGGGAGAGTTCCTGTAGTTGCCCTTGCCTTGAGATAGGAGAACCGTCCGGTGACGTACCACTCCTACGGGTTGGCAGTAGGAGGCTTGTAGCTCCATCTTCGGCGTATGCTCCACGCCGCCGGCAATGTGGGCAAGCTGATCATAAACTACAGCTCCACCAGGACCATCCGTGAGAAGCGGGAAGAATGGAGCTCAGAGATGAGGATTATCCATGAAAATCAGCTGCTCAAGATTTACCGCTCTCCAGCTTGTCGGGCGACTCAGGCCGATGCTGAGAAGGATGTCACCTGAGAAGCCATCACCTGCCTGAGTTACATCAACTGTCGCCACCTGGACAGGACTGAGTACATGTATGTCCTCCAGCGGGAGAGTGGCACCGCGGAATACAAGTACCTGCCAGTGCAGCAGGGGACTTCCCATGAGCACATGGACCTGTGCTTGGAGGATGCTGCTATGCTCAGCACTCGACTGCAGAAGTGCCAGCAGGAGATTCAGGATGTTCGTGACACCCTGAAGGAGACTGAGGCGTTGCTTCGCGCCAGCTTGAGGGCGAGAGAAAGAGGAGATGGGAATGAACTGTGTGTCACCGTAAATGACATATGGACTCCTGACTCCCCAGACCGCCGGGCGAGCAAGCGTCGCCGCACTTCTCCACCAGCAGCTTCCCCACCTAAAGCGGAATCAGAGGGCAGCCGAAATAATGAGGAAGACCCTGACGAGCCAGCTCAGTTATACGAGTTGTTTAGAGTCCTTTCCCTTATTTCAGTAGGTTATCGAGTAGTCGAGTCAATACCCTATTTATTTGTGTGTTAAAGTTTGCTGTGTGACGTGAGTTGTGGAAGCCATGAGCATTTGTCCACAACCTCGTCTTTAGGTTGCTTTCCTTTGGTCTGTGAACCCCTATGAATCAATAGTGCATTTTATTTTCGCGTGAGAGTTGAAGCCCAAAGATCTACGTGAAATCTTCAGAAATTTTTTAAATATTAAGGCCTCAAAAGTTTAAGTTTAAACAAGCAATTTGCGAAGTTAATCCGTAATGCTTTAAGTTAACATTTGATTGATCATGATGGATGGCTGGAAGAGGAAAAGGTCGTGGTGCCAACCCCAACAACAACAACGATGAGGCCGGCAATCCTCACCTTTCTAGAGTACAAGACAGGGGTGGTCACCGTGAAGGAGCTGATCCTATCTATCAAATGATCGAAAATCAGAATCAGCTCATCCAGAGTCTAACTCAAGTGGTGGCCAACTTGCACCAAGCTCCACCCCCACAAGCTGCACCACGTCAACCAAGGTTGAGTGAGTTTGTGGGAACTCAACCCCCGAAGTTTGCAAGTGCTGCTGAACCCCTGGAGGCAGATGATTGGCTAAAGGCCATTGAGAGCAAGATGAGGATCATACAATGCCAAGGGTATGAGAGGGTGCTGTTTGCCTCTCACCAATTGCATGGACCTGCTGCTAATTGGTGGACCGCTTACGTGGCAGCCCATCACGACCCCGAGAACATCACTTGGGAAGAGTTCAAGCGCAGCTTCCGCAACCACTACATACCAAGGGGTGAACTCAAAAACAAGGGAAAGGAGTTCTTGGGACTGCAGCAAGGCAACATGACTGTGAGGGAATACCTCACCAAGTTCACCCAACTATCCCGTTATGCACCACGGGACATCGAAACTGATGAGCAAAAACAGGACTGTTTTGTGGAAGGACTTACTATGGAAATGCAATGTGCAATGTCTTCCAACGAATATGAAAGCTTCCAAAAGATGGTAGACCAAGCATTTGTCGTGTAAAGGAAGCTGAAGGCCTTGGAGAATGAAAACAAGACGAAGGTGGGATGGTCACACCAAGTATCAAGTAGAAACACACGTCCGCGTCTGATGCAGCAAACTGCAGGGCAGACGAGGCATGCTGTGGTACCCTACTCAGCACCGAGAGGGTACAACCCGACCTTCAGGCCTCCATCGGCACCAGTACAGCCGCAGCGTCAGTTTGTACAGCAGCCAGCCCTACTTATCAACCTCGACCAGCAGGACAAGGGCCACAGAACCAACCCCAAGATAACAAAGGCCAGGCACCTAAAGTTGGGGTGCAATGCTTCAACTGTGGTGAAGTGGGGCACTACGCCCATAAGTGCCCAAAGAAGAAGCCTATGCAGCCACAGCAGCAGAGTGTGATGCGAGGATGGGTGAACCACGTGACCATGGAGGAAGCGCAAGAGGCACCAGACGTGGTAATTGGTAAGTTTCCTGCAAATTTACACATTGCAACACTATTGTTTGATTCTGGTGCTACCCACTCGTTCATTGCTCAAGGGTTTGTTAAGAAGCATGATCTAGCAACAACGCAAATAAACCATATGTTAGCAATGAACTCTCCAGGGGGAGAAATAAGGACAAGACAAGTGCGTCCCAAGGTGAATCTATACATCAAGTGGGTAGTATTTACTGCAAACCTCATAGTGATAGACTCCCAAGGGATAGATATCACTTTGGGCATGGATTGGTTGACCAAACATAAAGGTATCATCCACTGTTCGACAAGAACGGGGGAACTAACTCACACTAGTGACACAAAAGTGAAGTTCATAGCCACGCAAGAACCTAGGAGGGACATTAAACTCAAACAAGTTGAGGTGGTAGTAGAAGAGATAAGGATTATCAGGGAATATCCAGACGTTTTTTCCGGAGGAGTTGCCCGGTATGCCTCCCGATCGTGAAGTGGAATTCGCGATTGAACTAGTACCTGGAACAGCCCCAATATACAGGAGGCCTTATCGAATGGACTCCAAATAGCTGGAAGAGCTCAATGAACATTTAAGAGAATTGACAGAGAAGGGGTATATTCGTCCTAGTTCCTCACCATGGGGAGCTCCAGTGATATTTGTGCCCAAGAAGGACGGAACCCAAAGGTTATCCATAGACTACCGTGCGTTGAGCGAAGTAACCATCAAGAACAAGTACCCATTACCCCGCATTGAAGACTTATTTGATCAGTTGAGGGGAGCGTGTGTATTCTCAAAAATTGATCTCAGGTCGTGATACCACCAATTGAAGATAAGGCAAACTGACATTCCAAAGACAGCTTTCGTATCTCGGTACGGGCTGTATGAATACACCGTCATGCCGTTCGGGATAACTAATGCCCCGGCATATTTCATGTACCTCATGAACAAGGTATTCATGGAATATCTGGATAAATTTGTGGTGGTTTTCATTTATGACATTCTTGTCTTTTCCAAAAATGAAGAAGAACATGAGAGACATTTAAGACTGGTGTTGCAAAAGCTGAGAGAACACCAACTATATGCCAAGTTGAGCAAGTGTGAGTTTTGGCTAAAGAGAGTTCCCTTCATAGGACATATAATCTCGGAGGGAGGAATCTCCGTAGATCCCACCAAGATCGAGGATATGCAGAAGTTGAAGACCCCTAAAAATGTCGGGGAAATTCGAAGCTTCTTAGGATTGGCTGGGTATTATCGACAGTTCATTGAGGGTTTCTCCAAGATCTCGAGACCCCTCACCAAATTGTTAGAGAAGGGAATCACATTCACATGGACACCGGAGTGTGAGACGAGTTTTCAAGAACTAAAGAAAAGATTGACAACAGCCCCAGTGCTAGTTATGCCAGATATGCAGAAGAATTTTTCGCTGTACTGCGATGCATCTGGACACGGGTTGGGATGTGTTCTCATGCAAGAGGTGCATGTCGTTGCTTATGCGTCCTGGCAGCTCCGAAAACACGAGAAGAACTATCCTACGCATGACCTAGACCTAGCCGCAGAGGTACACGCATTAAATATTTGGCGGCATTACTTGATGGGGAAGAGGACAGAGATATATACGGATCATAAGAGCTTAAAGTACATTTTCACACAGCCAGACTTCAACCTCAGACAAAGGAGATGGTTAGAGCTAATCAACGACTTTGATGTGGGCATCAACTATCATCCTAGGAAAGCAAACGTCGTGGCTGATTCTTTAAGCCAGAAGGTGCAGGTCAACATGTTGAGCTTAAAGGACATGCCTACCGAATT
Source organism: Neostapfia colusana (assembly GCA_030760725.1). NCBI lineage: Eukaryota > Viridiplantae > Streptophyta > Magnoliopsida > Poales > Poaceae > Neostapfia > Neostapfia colusana. The sequence goes on from JASWHV010000003.1 coordinate 80,674,202, forward strand.
GAAGGAAGAGATTGCAAAACTCAATCTATGGCTGGTGAATAGTGGTGAGGCCATCGCCATGGAAGTGGACTCCACATTAGAGCAAGACATACGCAACGGTCAGAAGAATCACGAGAAGATACAAGAAATTAGAGAACTCATCAAAGAATATAAAGCCCCTGGGTTCAGAGAGGATGAACAAGGTACGGTGTGGAATGGGAAAAGAATCTCTGTGCCTGAGGTGAAGGAGATCCGTGAACTGATTTTGAAGAAGGCTCATGATTCCAACTATTCCATTCATCCTGGGAGTACGAAGATGTATCATGACCTCAAAAGCAGATATTGGTGGTATGGCATGAAGCGAGATGTCGCAGAACATGTTGCCCTATGTGACACATGTCAGTTGGTGAAAGCAGAACATCAACGACCCGCAGGACTATTGCAACCACTCAAAGTGCCTGAATAGAAATGGGAAGAAATAGGTATGGACTTCATAGTGGGACTCCCTAGGACCCAATCGGGATATGATTCGATATGGGTCATTGTGACACCCTCATCTCGGGTGTCAGCATATGTTCACGAGTTATGAAGAAGAAAACATTTTAAGAAAAGAATGGAACAATGACAAATATCAAAAGGATAGCCAATAAAGCCCTCAGAGAGCACCGAAGGCAACTTCCGCGGCCAACCGGCCATGTGGCGTGTTCGGAGCTCGTCCCTGCGAGGTAAAGAGAGGTCCACCGCTAAACTGGCTACGTGGCAGGCTCGGGGGTCACCTCCGCAATTAAATAGAGGTCCGACCCTTTGGGACACGTGTTGCCCACGGAGCTAGCCTCTGCAGAAGAAGCGAAGGCATTTCCGCAAGACACGTGTCATCCTCGGAGCTAGTCCTCACGAAAATCAGAGGACTAGTCACGCGGGATGCATGTCGATCTTGGAACCCATCTCCGAGAAGTCAGGATGTATCGAACACGTGTCGCCACCGGAGCTTATCTCCGGGAGGTCTGTCGCAGCTAAACACGTGTCGACCTTGGGGTATGTCCCTGATGGAAGGAGAGGGGGGAAGACCGGCACCCACACGTGGCGTGCGTGGAGCACACCTCCGAAGAAGAGGGAGGTCTCGCTCGTGATACGCGGCACAACCGGAGCTCGTCTCTGCAGACGAGGAGATACCAGGCCCCGGAGGACACGTGGAGCTTCCGGAGCTCATCATCACGGAGGTAACGAGTTCTGGAGCACGTTTTTACGCATAAAGATACCGGTACGCAACAGAAACCGATCTAAATTCCACGATGTTATCAAATATAAGATGTTAGGATCCAACAAAGATCTGAATAAGACTCTTATTCGGGATCCAATCAGATTAGGACTCTTCTCTTCCCGATTATAAATAGAACCCAAAACCTCTGGCCGAAACCATCTCTTTCAACTCCTGAGCCGACGACTTAGAGCCCTAGCCCTAAACTCGCCGAGCAAAACATCGCCGAAGCGCAACAAGGGAGATCATCGGATGAAAACCAAGCGGTCTGAGGAGGACCCCGAAGACAAGAAGAGCGTGAGGTAGGACTTCAATACCACCTTACGACATCATTGTGTTCATCTCTTTGCATCTGTTCTTCAATTCCTTTCGAACAGAAGCCTTCTCATGGGCAGATCACTCGATGATCAGTTTGACCTAAAGACAAAATCATCGCCACGTCCACCTTTGATCCGAACACCTCTGCCCATGTAAGGCCATGCAAGAACACGTACAGATCAATCTAATAAAACTAATCATGAGACAGCATGCATATGCATCATCGCATCTAGTTTAAGGTTTGTGCATAAATATTGATTGCTGTGAATCCTGTATGCACGTGATCCTACCTAGCAGGACAAGCTCAGGGAGCTGTCTACGATGAACTGCAGCAACAAGGTTTTGAGAATCAAGAACAACCGGAACCGCAAGTACAAGGCAAGTGCTCCTTGACCATATTGATCCTATATTTTGAAAAAACTGTTTGTTTTTGCGAAAAGGTGTGCGTACTGAGTCAAACATGATGGGAAACCCTGTTTTAGGAGTTTACTAGTTTTGATTAAACCATCCTTGTCGCCTTGGAGGTTTATGAGTCGGGTATGGTTTTTGCTTTATGCTCCGCTGAGTCCACGGGATTGGGAAGCGAGATAGATGTGTCTAGCTAACTGCACTCGTACTGATAATAAGTAGCTGATGAGGTTAATGAACATGGATCAGAGGGAGATCTAGGCAAGCCTGGGTTTGTGAATGAGCTAGCATGAGATGGTGGTTTTACTTACCGTAGATCTAAGGACCGGTTCATGCATGCACATGCCAGGATAACAGTGCCACCACAAGGCCAAGTATGGGTGCGGCTTAGCTGAGTAATTAGGTAAGTTGCTAGAGTGTTATGGACTGTGGAAGGGGCGGGGAATGGGAGTCGAGTGAGGACTGCCCTGGGAACTGCATGGCACAATAGGGGGCCCGTGGGTGGGAGAATTGGAGATTCTAGCCTGCCGGTGAAACCTTAGTGGGTCCATACATCTAGTAACCCCTTTGTAAAGGTTATTTTGTGATCTCTTGACCATACACCGACGGTTGTGTACTCGTATAATGGAGGTTCTGCAGTCGCCGACGGGTGACGAAATCACAAACTTATGGGTAAAGAGGTGCAAACTCTGCAGAGTTATTAAAACTATCATGATAGCCGAGCTTACGGTCACGAGCACCTGGCTAAACTGCCATGATTAGATGAGATGGTTATTGGGATGGTTATTAGGAAGGTTCTTGGTTATGGTTATTGGTTTGGAACTGTTGAGTCTGGATGATGAGATGTTTGCATGATTGTTGAGACATGACATGAGATTGGTCTCGGTGTGAGACAAGGTTATTTTACGAAGTGAGATGGTAGCGAATACGAGGAGGTATTCGTGAGTATGAATAAAGGATTGATTAATGTTTGGATGGAACACGGGAAGTGATGGATGTATGTTGGTAATCTAATTCATGCTGGGATTACATTCATCTAAGGTTAAGTTGCTGTTTTATCATGAATTTACAAGTTCACTTTTCTGCAAATAAGCCTTTTTTTATACCTAGTTTATGAGCTGCATATCACGTGTTTTCCCGCACTTGCTGAGTACATCATTGTACTCAAACTTGCATTATTATTTCTTCATCAACAGCAAGAGAAGGCTACTATGAAGATCAAGTAGAGCATTATGGCGTGTGATCTGTTCTCAACCTTGCCTGTGGAGGGAGTAGAGATGGAGCCACTTCTGCCTAGATTTGCTTCCGCACTAGCTAAATTGCTTCCTCTTTAGAATAAAGACTTCTGCTGCATGGAAATAAGACTTCCGCTGTAAGCATGAGTCCAAGACTCATGAGGTGTTGTAATAAACTCTGTTATTCGTGGTAATATATAATTTGAATTCAGTTTGTGGAACGAATGTGTATGTGTGATGAACATCCTGGGCACACATATGCATTAGTTCTCGGTTCTGGGGTTTTCCCACAGAATTGAGGGCGTCACGATTGGTATCAGAGCCATGGGTTGACAGTAGGTTACACGCCTAGATAGAAAGCCTTAGATAGATAATAGAACTACGGGTTAACCCCCAAGAAGGAGTTACAAGCGCCCTAGGGTGAATAGCTTAGATTGGCCTTTAAAACCACCTTGACATAGGAAACCATCCTTGAATAGGAGTTGAGTGGGCCCTTGTGATGATTATTTGTGAATATGTGCTTAGTGTGAGTTGTGGGACGTCTCAAAAACGTTGTCCATATCTGCACGTAAGAAGAAAGAGGTGTGAGATGTTTCGGCACTTTCTGACATCCTCATAAGGGCTAATATATATAGTCCCACTCACCTTGATGCATATAGTTGAAAGGACCTACCTAACCTTCTAACCTTCTATTCTATTTCGTTCTCTCTCACAGATGGTGAGAGGAAACGCCAGCCGAAGGAACGTCCAGGAAGATGACCACGAGGAAGTTCCTGCTAACCCCGGAGCTGGCGAGAACAACCTAGAAAGGTTGATGGCCATGCAAAACCAGCTTATGCAAACCATGATCCAAACTTTGGGTCAGTTGCAGGCCAACCAAAACCCCGTTCCGGCACCACCGCCACCACCACCGCCGGCTCATAACAGGTTGGGAAAGTTCATGAGGACTCGACCACCCACCTTTGCTCAAGCAAGCGATCCAATGGAGGCCAATGATTGGTTGAAATCCATGGAGAAGAAGCTCGCCATTGTTTAGTGCAACGACCGAGACAAGGTTCTCTTTGCGTCGCACCAACTTATGGGAGCCGCTGCTGACTGGTGGGATGCCTTGAGCAACGCCCATGCCAACCCGGAGACAATCACTTGGACTGAGTTCAAGGAAAGTTTCCGCTCCCACTACATCCCTGTTGGTGTAATGATGCTCAAGAGGCAGGAGTTTGAAGGTCTCCGCCAAGGACAGAAAAGTGTAAATGAATATCTCAACAAGTTCATACAACTGTCCCGGTATGCCCCCGAAGATGTCAACTCAGATCAGAGGAAGCAGTACCTGTTCATGAGAGGGTTGAACAATGAGATCCAAGATCAGCTGCTCAACAATGACTACTTAAGCTTCCAGAAGCTGGTTGATAAGGCTATTGTGGTTGAGAACAAGATCCGAGAGATCGAGCGAGAGTGCAAGAGGAAGATGCCATACCAGCCCCAAGGGAGCAACGTACGACCTAGGTACATGCCCCCTGCACCGCAGTATGGATCGGCCACTCCTACGTACCGCCCTGGTCAGCCACCACAGCAACGGTTCGTTGCACCGGCACCTCGTGTGCCCATGCCTCTTGCGCCCCGGCCTAACAATGGCGCTCCTGTTCAAAACCCCCGCCCCAACGTACCTGCTGCCGTAGGCAACAGGGCATGCTTTGCATGTGGGGAAGTAGGCCACTTTGCTAACCAGTGCCCGAAGAGAGGCCCTGGACAGCAAGGTAACGTGCCCAAGCAGAACCAGCGACCAAACGGAGGGGACAACCAAGGGAACCGTGGACCGCAGAACTATGCTCGTGGCCACGTTAACCATGTCACTGCTGAGGAAGCACAACAGGCTGAGGACGTCGCAATTGGTATGTTCCTTGCCAACTCCAACCGAGCCACCATTTTATTTGATTCTGGAGCATCACATTCCTTCATATAATCTGAATATATTGCCAAACATCATCTACCCGTATCCCACTTAGAATGTGCCATGTTAGTTAATTCTCCCGGAGGAGAAATGAGGACTAATGTAGTATGCCCTAAAGTAAGCCTTAAAATAAGGGGGGTAGACTTCCTTGCCAACCTTATTGTTTTGGACTCCCACGGGATTGACATCATACTCGGAATGGATTGGTTAAGCAAGCACAATGGAGTAATCCAATGTGCTGAGAGAAGCGTGCAGTTGACGAACGAACACGGTATCCGTGTCGAGTTTGAGTCAGCCCAGCAAGCAACCGAACGGGCAGATTTGAACCATGTCGAAGGAACAACATTAGACAGCAATCCAGTGGTTCAGGAATTTTCGTACGTGTTCCCGGAAGAGCTCCCAGGAATGCCACCTGACCGGGACATCGAATTTGCCATAGATTTGGTACCCGGAACAGCACCTATAGCTAATAGACCATATAGGATGCCCGTCAACGAGTTAGTTGAACTCAAGAAGCAAATTCAAGAACAGTTGGAGAAGGGTTTTATCCGTCCAAGCTCGTCACCATGGGGAGCTCCGGTACTCTTCGTGAACAAGAAGGACGGAACCCAAAGAATGTGCGTGGACTACAGGTCTCTCAACGAGGTGACAATCAAGAATAAATACCCTCTGCCCTGTATAGAGGACCTGTTCGATCAAATGAAAGGAGCCCAAGTATTCTCCAAGATTGATCTTCGGTCGGGATATTTCCAGCTGAAGATTAAGCGCTCCGATATACCTAAGACAGCCTTTCGGACACGGTATGGTTCATATGAATATACCGTTATGTCTTTTGGATTGACGAATGCACCCGCGTACTTCATGTACCTTATGAACAAGGTTTTAATGGAGTACTTGGACAAGTTCGTCGTGGTTTTCATCGACGACATTATGGTGTATTCAAAAAGTAAGGAGGAGCAAGAAGAACATCTGAGATTGACCTTGCAGAAGTTGCGCGAGCATCAGTTGTATGCCAAGCTCAACAAGTGTCAATTTTGGCTAAAATAAATATCTTTCTTAGGCCACATCATCTCCAAGGAAGGGGTATCGGTTGATCCTGGGAAGGTGAGAGATGTTCTGAAGTGGGACCAACCGAAGAGCGTGAGGGATATTCAAAGTTTCCTTGGAATGGCAGGATACTATCGGCGCTTCATTAAAGACTTCTCTAAGATAGCAAAACCTATAACGGAGTTGCTAATGAAGGGAAAAGTCTTTCAATGGACACCAGCTTGCCAAGAAAGTTTTGGGGAACTCAAGAAAAGGCTAACCACAGCACCAGTCCTGGTATTGCCAGACGTAAGCAAGAGATTCGACATATATTGTGACGCATCCAAACAAGGGATCGGATGTGTACTCATGCAGAAGGGACAAGTGGTAGCCTATGCCTCACGACAATTAAAGAAGCACGAGCTTAACTATCCTACGCATGATTTGGAGTTAGCAGCAGTGGTGCATGCATTGAAGATTTGGAGACATTATATCCTTGGTCATCGATGTGAGATCTATACGGATCATAAAAGCCTCAAGTACATATTTACACAAACGGACTTGAATTTGAGGCAACGCCGATGGTTAGAACTCATCAAGGATTATGATATGGGAATTAACTATCACCCCGGGAAGGCCAATGTAGTAGCTGATGCATTGAGAAGAAAGGGAGCATGTCACCAACTCATTGTTCGGGAGCTACTACCCGAACTACGTAAGGAGTTCGAACGGTTACACCTCGAATTCTTGAATAACGTGGAGATAATAGAGATCCACTCCCCATTGGAGCAAGAAATAAGAAAGGGCCAAGCAACGGACGAGGGGATCAAGGAGATCAAGGAAAGAATCTGACAAGGGATAGAGAAGGATTTCAAGGAGGATGAAAAGGGTACGCTTTGGCTAGGAAAAAGGATTTGTGTGCCAAACATAAGACACCTTTGCGACATGATATTGAAGGAGGCACATGATTCACCCTATTCCATACATCCAGGGAGCACCAAAATGTACAAGGATTTGAAAACTTGCTATTGGTGGGATGGTATGAAGAGGAATATAGCCGAATACGTTACCCTATGCGACACATGCCAACGGGTAAAAGCCGAACATCAAAAACCCGCTGGATTGCTGCAACCTTTGAGAATACCCGAATGGAAATGGGAGGACATCAGTATGGATTTCATCGTCGGATTACCACGTACTCAGTCAGGATACGACTCCATCTGGGTCATTGTGGACCGGTTGACGAAAACTGCCCATTTTCTTCCGGTAAAGACCAGTTACAACGTTGCACAATTGGCAGAGTTGTACATGGAGCAGATCGTGTGCCGTCACGGAGTTCCGAAGAGGATAGTCTCAGATCGAGGTTCTCAGTTTACCTCTAGATTCTGGAGGAAGCTGCAGAAAGCCATGGGTACACGACTGGATTTTAGCTCCGCCTATCACCCACAAACAGATGGACAAACCGAAAGGACGAACCAAATTTTGGAGGACATGCTGAGAGCTTGCGCCTTGAAACGTGGGCGTAGTTGGGACAGGAGTTTACCGTATGCCGAGTTCTCCTATAACAACAGCTATCAAGCTTGCTTGGAGATGTCGCCTTTCGAAGCCTTATATGGTAGACGGTGTAGAACGCCACGGTTTTGGAATGAGACTGGAGAGAACCAGGTGTTTGGACCCGAAGTACTACAAGAAGCTGAAAAGCAGGTCCAAACGATACGGGAAAACTTAAAGGCTGCTCAGTCACGACAGAAAGGCTATGCGGACAATAGGCGTAGGAAGTTGACCTTTGAAGTAGAAGACTTCGTATACCTTAAGGTATCGCCTATCCGAGGCCAACGACGTTTCAACGTCAAAGGCAAGCTAGCACCTCGCTACATCGGACCCTTTAAAATTTTGGACAAGCGAGGAGAAGTAGCCTATCAACTAGAGCTCCCAAACCACCTCTCCGACGTACATGACGTGTTTCATGTATCCCAGCTCAAGAAGTGCTTGAGAATACCAGAGGAACAAGTGTCAACGGGAGAACTTAAACTTCAAGAGGACCTGACATACGCAGAACACCCTATCCGAATCTTGGACGTAAAGGAAAGGGTCACCCGAAACAAGTGTCAATGGGAGAACTTGAACTTCAAGAGGACCTGACTTAGGCAGAACACCCTGTCCGAATCTTGGACGTAAAGGAAAGGGTCACCCGAAACAAGGTGATTCGATGGTGCAAGGTACAATGGAGCCATCACACTGAAGCTGAAGCCACATGGGAACGTGAAGAGGATATCAAGGCGGAATTCCCCCATCTATTTTCTACAACCGAATCTCGAGGGCGAGATTTAATTTAAGGGGGGTAGATTTGTGACACCCTCATCTCGGGTGTCAGCATATGTTCATGAGTTATGAAGAAGAAAACATTTTAAGAAAAGAATGGAACAATGACAAATATCAAAAGCAAAGCCAATAAAGCCCTCAGAGAGCACCGAAGGCAACTTCCGTGGCCAACCGGCCACGTGGCATGTTCGGAGCTCGTCCCTGCGAGGTAAAGAGAGGTCCGCCGCTAAACTGGCTACGTGGCAGACTCGGGGGTCACCTCCGCAATTAAAGAGAGGTCCGACCCTTTGGTACACGTGTTGCCCACGGAGCTAGCCTCTGTAGAAGAAGCGAAGGCATTTCCGCAAGACACGTGTCATCCTCGGAGCTAGTCCTTACGAAAATTAGAGGACCAGTCGCGCGGGATGCGTGTCGATCTCGGAACCCATCTCCGAGAAGTCCGGATCTATCGAACACGTGTCGCCACCGGAGCTTATCTCTGGGAGGTCCGTCGCAGCTAAACACGTGTCGACCTTGGGGCATGTCCCTGAGGGAAAGAGAGGGGGGACGACCGGCACCCACACGTGGCGTGCGCGGAGCTCACCTCCAAAGAAGAGGGAGGTCTCGCTCGTGACACGCGGCACAACCGGAGCTCGTCTCTGCAGACGAGGAGATACCAGGTCCCGGAGGACACGTGGGCTTTCGGAGCTCATCATCACGGAGGTAACGAGTTCTGGAGCACGTTTTTACGCGTAAAGATACCGGTACGCAACAGAAACCGATCTAAATTCCACGATGTTACCAAAGATGAGACGTTAGTATCCAACAAAGATCTGAATAAGACTCTTATTTGGGATCCAATCAGATTAGGACTCTTCTCTTCCCGATTATAAATAGAACCCAAAACCTCTGGCCGAAACTATCTCTTTCAACTCCTGAGCCGACGACTTAGAGCTCTAGCCCTAAACTCGCCGAGCAAAACATCGCCGAAGTGCAACAAGGGAGATCATCGGAGGAAAACCAAGGGGTCTGAGGAGGACCCCGAAGACAAGAAGAGCGTGAGGTAGGACTTCAATACCACCTTACGACATCATTGTGTTCATCTCTTTGCATCTGTTCTTCAATTCCTTTCGAACAGAAGCCTTCTCATGGGCAGATCACTCGATGATCAGTTTGACCTAAAGACAAAATCATCGCCACGTCCACCTTTGATCCGAACACCTCTGCCCATGTAAGGCCATGCAAGAACACGTACAGATCAATCTAATAAAACTAATCATGAGACAGCATGCATATGCATCATCGCATCTAGTTTAAGGTTTGTGCATAAATATTGATTGCTGTGAATCCTGTATGCACGTGATCCTACCTAGCAGGACAAGCTCAGGGAGCCGTCTACGATGAACTGCAGCAACAAGGTTTTGAGAATCAAGAACAACCGGAACCGCAAGTACAAGGCAAGTGCTCCTTGACCATATTGATCCTATATTTTGAAAAAACTGTTTGTTTTTGCGAAAAGGTGTGCGTACTGAGTCAAACATGATGGGAAACCCTGTTTTAGGAGTTTACTAGTTTTGATTAAACCATCCTTGTCGCCTTGGAGGTTTATGAGTCGGGTATGGTTTTTGCTTTATGCTCCGCTGAGTCCACGGGATTGGGAAGCGAGATAGATGTGTCTAGCTAACTGCACTCGTACTGATAATAAGTAGCTGATGAGGTTAATGAACATGGATCGGAGGGAGATCTAGGCAAGCCTGGGTTTGTGAATGAGGTAGCATGAGATGGTGGTTTTACTTACCGTAGATCTAAGGACCGGTTCATGCATGCACATGCCAGGATAACAGTGCCACCACAAGGCCAAGTATGGGTGCGTCTTAGCTGAGTAATTAGGTAAGTTGCTAGAGTGTTATGGACTGCGGAAGGCGTGGGGAATGGGAGTCGAGTGAGGACTTCCCTGGGAACTGCATGGCACAAGAGGGGGCCCGTGGGTGGGAGAATTGGATATTCTACCCTGCCGGTGAAACCTTAGTGAGTCCATACATCTAGTAACCCCTTTGTAAAGGCTATTTTGTGATCTCTTGACCATACATCGACGGTTGTGTACTTTTATAATGGAGGTTCTGCAGTCGCCGACGGGTGACGAAATCACAAACTTGTGGGTAAAGAGGTGCAAACTCTGCAGAGTTATTAAAACTATCATGATAGCCGAGCTTACGGTCACGAGCACCTGGCTAAACTGCCATGATTAGATGGGATGGTTATTGGAATGGTTATTAGGAAGGTTCTTGGTTATGGTTATTGGTTTGGAACTGTTGAGTCTGGATGATCACTACAGGAATCGGGACTATAGACGACGGCCGGAAACCGTCGTCAATAAGGGCACTACCGTCGTCAATAAGTTATTGACGACGGTAAAAGCTTATAGACGACGGTTTTCAGCTGTCGTCAATTATTAGTCGTCAATAAGTTTATTGACGATGGTAACCGTCGTCTATAAATTTATTGACAACAGCTAAATCTAGCTGTCGTCAATAAACTTATTGACGACAGCTAAATCAGGCTGTCGTCAATAAGCTTATTGACGACGGCCAGGAAACCGTCGTCAGTAACCGTGGCTTATTGACGACGGTTTACACTAGGCCGTCGTCAATAACAATTGCTTATTGACGACGGTTTCTGGTACCTGGCCGTCGTCAATACTAATGGCTTATTGACGACGGCCAAGTACTAGAAACCGTCGTCAATAAGCTTTCCAATTTTTTTTAAAAAAGCAGAAAATCCTGCCCTGGCTTCGAGGCCAGCCCTGGCTCGATGGCCAGATCACAGGCAATCAAAACATACATCACAGGCAGGCACAAAAACACTATACGCACGCCACACTACCCTACGCTACCCCGACCGCTGCCACCGGAGTCCAGGAAGTCGTCGTGCGCTCGTCCAAACGCTGGTTGCTGAGGGGATGGAGTTTCCTGAGCCCGTGTCGCCGATCCCTATGATGTACATGTATAGGTAGACAAATTAGAAGTTCACAAATGTGTATATGATTAAATAAACTCATTACAAGTTAAAATTGAGCAAGTTAGCTAGATTTGGCTATGTTTGAGTAAGTTTGATCATATTTTACTAAGTTTGAGAAGTATGGACTAGTAGTGTTTGTGTTTGAGCTAGTTCAAAAAGTTTTGGCTATGTTTGAGTAAGTTTGGTCATATTTGACTATAGTTGAGTAAGTTGTACCATATTTTACTCAGTTTGAGGATGTTTAACTAGTTTTCTCTAAGTTTAAGTAAGTTTGATCAAATTCAACTAAATTTGAGCAAATTTAACTAGTTGCAGCTATTATGAGAAATTTTGTACCTGTGCTCCTGACGTCGGCCCCTGTGGTAGCTGTATCGGTGGCGGCCACCACTGAGGAAAGACAACGGGTTGTCCTGTGGCCATAGCCTGCAAATATGAAGTAAATTATTATACATGTCATTTATATATTAGAAACGTTGAGTACATTGATCTGAACTTACCTGCATGGCAGCTTGCAGTTGTAGCATGTACGAGTGTTGATACTCGTCCCTAGCCCGGAGCTCGGCTGCCTGCCTCTCGTTCGCGAGCCTCAGCGCTTCCTGCGTCCTCTGGAGCTCCTCCTGGACACTCTGGAGCTCCAGATCACGGCTGCCACGCCTGCTGGATCCACCCTGCGATGAAGAGGCCCTCGAGTAAGACCGCGCCTCCCTCGAGTCTACTACTCCATCGAAGATGGCCAACCTACACAACGAAGTAAGAGTATTAAAGTTTCGTATCTCGAAGTTAATGAAAGTAAATGAAAACAACAGAACTCACCGGCCGTGAGGTTTACCGCCACCGCTTGCATAGGCGGCTTCAGGTACGATCGGCGAGTTCTGCCAATCGTAATCGTCGCCTCGAAGCCTCCGCACCTCCTCCCCATACTTTTCCTGAAAATACAAAAAATTAAAGTCATCAGAAGTTTTAAAGATAATACAATTAAGTCAACTAAAGAACTCACCAACGTCTCTATCGCTGTCTGAGAAGACAGCTGATCAGGCTGCGAGGGGTCACTTCCCATGTGACCCCTCCTCCACACCTGGATAGCGGTCGGCTCCTGACCGATCTCGCGCTCCTATCGATACGTGTTAGCATAATGGTAGCGATAGAAATTAACTAGAATATAATTCGAGTATCACTTACCATCCGTTTAGCAAGGCGTACGTAGCCGTCCCCGCCAAGACGGTGTTTCCCGTCCGTCCCTCGACTCTGTCGGCGGGTCATCGACACGCCTTGGAAGCCCTGGCTCGCCCAACGAGCACACAGGGAACTGTAGGCGTCCGGACAGAACTCAAGCCACGGTACGCTGACCTGCACACATTTGTTGTTGGATGAAAACATTGATGAAAATTGGATAATGAAGCAAAGTAAAATAAAGAATTTACCTCTGCGTACTGTGCCTCCGTCAAGTACTTGTCCGCCACATCCCTAAATTGCCCCGCTCACCCTCGTCCGGATGCAACTTATAGTACGCCTTCGTAGCCTGAATGCGAGCCGTTGAAATCGACTGCGTCAGGAGCTTCCTAGCGTTGTTGTTGAAGACCAGGCGAGCGTGATCCAGCTGGGCCTCGTCCTCCAAACGGTAATATTTCTACAAGTAGAAATATACAAGTTAATGTACTTAACATATAATAGGTTCGCATTTAACAAATAGACGATTTGCTTACCATGAATTCATGCCACACATGCTCCTGGTGGTTGCCGTAGGTAATGTCCTGGGCCGTAGCGTAATCGTCCCAAGACGTAGCAGCCCGTCCGTTCACTAGACCGGGGTAGTGACAATGGATGAGCTGGCCCAGGACAGCGTTGACCTGGCGGTGGCGTCCTTGACCCGTGAACGAGTCATCGGCCCAAGACCTAATACACGATTCTCAATTAGTACATATATAAGTGTTAAAATATCTAAATTGATTTGTTATAGATTTACTTACCTATCGCCAACCGGACGAATAACGACCCGATCTTCTGGCCGTGCAGGAACCGGAGGAGGAGCCACGTAGTGGCTCCTCCTGTAACGCCGCTGTGGAGCCGGCTCCACATCAGGCTCTATGGAAGGCTCTGAAGCAGGGTCTGAATCCTGCGGTGCCGGAACCTGAAGAGGATCCGAAGCAGGATCTGTAACAGGCTCCGAAACCTGTGGTGTCTGAAGAGGACCCCTGGCCTCTGTCTCCTCAGACGTAGAGTCGTCCTAAAAATTTGAAGATTGGTAATATAGATTTAAGAAAGTTATTTATATAATTTATGTAATTAATTATTCTTTACCTGTCGTGACCGCTCTCGTGACCCCTGGCCTCTGTCGAGGCCCAACAGCTGAGACAGTCTACCATTGCTAGACTGACAGCCCTGGAAAACAGAGTCTGCTCTCGGGGGCAGAAAGCCCCGCGTCCCCCGTCGTCTACTGCTCGATGACATCCTGATGAAAGGAAATTTGATAATGAATTTAAAGGAAAATATAGAAGACGAAAGAAGAGATGAAAGAAACGATACTTGTACTTAATTTCAAAATTCATCAGTATCACGATCATGTACTCTACTTCGTAAACCGGACCATCGATCTTTTGTCATGGTTGTTCGCCGTTTTCGTTTTTTCACATTATGAGTCTGTACATCTTGTGCATCTCCAACTAATTCATCGAGTCGTAGACCAGGCTCAACGACAAAAGAATCCGGCAACTCTTCTTCTTGGTAAACAACATCTGCCTCATCAATGTAACCAGTATTGTCCGGTGTATATAACCGCTCACGAGGATTCACCTTTTGTACAACCCACCATGCACTAAGTTTTTCGCATGGATATTGTAGATAGTACACTTGTTCGACTTGGTGTGCAAGGACAAAGGTGTCATAGCCTCGTAGTCGGTCCTTGTGTTTGACTTCTACCATGCCAAATTGGTTTTGTCGAGTTCCATTGTTATTATCAAACCAATCACAGTCAAAGAAGACTACTTTAAGGTCTTTATTCCCGGCAAAACTAAATTCTAGGATTTTCTTTATGATCCCATAGAAATTAGTTTCATGTCCTTCGGCATCGGCGGCCCTTGTCACAACTCCGGTGTTTGATGTTGCCCTTAGAGGACGTTGAGCTTCAAATTGAGTTGAACGGAATCGGAACCCATTGACATCATATCGACCGAAGAGTTTAACTTTAATGGATCCATTGGACAGTTGTCGCAAATCTTCATGAACACCGACTTGTGTCTTGCACTGTCCAACATATGAAGTAAGAAGACTATTTTATGCTATGAACATAATTACTAAGAGGAACAAGACAAGGAAAACGTTACATGATTTCGAAACCACGTTTGGAAGTTAGGTCCTCCATTTACTCCATAGTGTCGCATTGTTTGTATTTGCTTGCTAGTAGGTTGCTGCTTAGACTTCCAATTTTGTCGATCGAACTCACTAAATCAGGACAAAAAAGAATTATTGGTGTAGATGTATAACACACCACACAAATTAGTATAGATGTTGAACAACCACTTACTGAAAAAAATTGTCCATCCCATCTATGTTAGCGTACATGTATAACAAAGCAGCTGTCTTTTCATCTGCTGAAGCATCATAGCTCGTGCCACTACCAACAGTGGTGCCTCTCGTTTGAAAAAGTGAGAGTTCACTACAAGAGGTTGCTTCAGCCATATTATACCGTAACACCGATGCATTAACATTGTGTTCTTCTGCAAAGTAGACACTTGAAAAGTATCCTATCTCCTGAAGTGTAAATGCTTCGGCGATGCATCCTTCAACCCTTGCCCTATTACGAACCATCGGTTTTATACATCTGAGTGCTCTTTCAATGTGGTACATCCACCTATATTGAACAGGGCCACCTACTTTAGCTTCATATGGAAGATGGATTAGAAGGTGTTGCATTGGATTGAAGAACCCTGGAGGAAATACTTTTTCCATCTTACATAAAAGCACGGGTATCTCTTTTTCCAACTTCTCCATCATCTCCCTTTTGATTTCTTTAGCACAAAGCTGTCTATAAAAATAGCTAAGCTCGGCTAACACCTTCCAAACCTCATCGTCAAGATAGCCTCGAAACATAACCGGCAGAAGTCTTTCCATGATTATGTGATAATCATGGCTCTTCAAACCAGTAAGATTTCCAGTCTTAACATTAACGGCTCTTCTCAGGCTAGCAGCAAAACCGTCTGGGAACTTCAACTGTTTCAACCACTTGAAGACTTCTTTCTTTTCTTTTGGTCGAAGGCAGAAACAAGCTCGTGGTTTGCCACCAGGTTCGGAGAGCTCAAGACTTGGTCGGTTATAAACCTCTGCCAAATCCTTCCGAGCTTTTATATTGTCTTTTGTTTTTCCCGTCATATCCAAGCACGTGCTTATGATGCATTCGCCCATGTTACGTTCCTGGTGCATGACATCAATGTTATGCATTAGAATTAAAGACTTCATATACGGTAACTCCCATAGTGCACATATATGAGTCCAATTGTGATCCTCTCCGTAACCAACAAAATATCCAGGACGACCTTCATCTGGCACTAGATTATTGAGCTGTTTAACAACTTCCGACCCGTTCAGACGTTGTGGTGGTCCCTTTTTTACAATGGTACCCTTCCTGAAGGCATTTCTCTGTTGCCTAAACACGTGATTTGGCGGTAACCAACGTCTATGACAATCAAAGTAGCATATCTTGCCACCATGAATTAGACGAAAACAATCCGTGTCCGAAGCACGTATTGGACATGTCAATCGACCATGAGTGCTCCAGCCAGAAAACATGCCGTAAGCTGGAAAATCATGAATAGACCACAAGTACGCAGCTCGAAGGTTGAATTTCTGTTTTCTATAACAGTCGTACGCTTCGACTCCTGTCCATAACATTTTGAACTCTTCAATCAATGGCTGCATCATCACGTTCAGTCGTGAACCAGGATGATCCGGTCCAGGTACAATAAGGCATAGGAACATGAACTCATACTTCATACAAAGCGATGGTGGTAAGTTGTACGGAATAGCGAACACGGGCCAACATGAGTATGGTGTGGCGTTTGTACTAAACGGTGAGAAGCCATCTGTCGCCAACCCAAAGCGAATATTTCTCGCGTCATTGGCGAAATCTAGATCGAAGTGGTCAAGCGCCTTCCATGCCTCACCGTCCGACGGGTGCACCATCATGCTGTTGTTCTCACGTACACCTTCTTTATGCCACCTCATGTGTCTAGCTGTTTTTTTAGATAGAAACAAACGCTTGAACCTAGGTGTGACAGGCAAGTAGCGAAGCTGCTTTTGTGCGACTTGAGTCATTACTTTTGAACCGTCGTCATTAACAACTTCGACAAATCTCGCTTTACCACATTTTAAGCACTTGTTCTCGTTGGCATGCTCTCTCCAAAGAAGCATGCAATTGTCTAGACACATATCAATCTTCTCATATTTCATACCTAGACCAGAAATCAACTTCTTAGACTGATACATATCTTTAGGCACTTTATGTGGTTGTGGAAGGATATCGCTGATCAATTTGATAAGATCGTTGTAGCAGTTATTGGAGAAGAAATACTTAGACTTAATGGCCATAAATCTAGTCATGAAAGTAAGGAGCGTCACTTCGGTGTGTTCATGCAACGGCTCTTCTGAAGCTTTGAGAAGCGTGAAAAACGCTTCAACCTCCGTTGGAGGAGGATCCTCCATCAATTCAGGATTTATAGCATCAAGCATCTCGTCCATCCTATCGACCCCCGTGTTGTCATCCTCATCTGAAACTTGTAAGGGTTGAGAAGATGTCTCACCATGAAAGGTCCACACCTCATAATCTTGCATGAAACCGTATCGACATAAGTGAAACGCCAAATTCACTTTGTCCCAACACTTTGCACCTTGACATTTCGTACAACCTTATCGATCTTTGACAATGAAAACGCTCGATCTACAAAAGCATCTGTCTTTGCGAACCACTCATCCGAGTAACCACCAGAACTGTTCTTCCAACCGGTATACATCCAACTACGATCCTCACCCATGTTTGAATCTGCAGTTTAATGTCAAGGAAATTATAGTTACTTTATAATTTATTTATGTCACGGCCCTACATCTATTGGAAAGGATAGGTCCTAAACCCACCCAAGAGTGATCGAGCGGAGCGTGCTCACGACGAGATGCGTGGTATGGATCCGAACGAAATTTCGGCAGCATAACCCCGCTGTTCTCCACTGCACGCCCGAAAATGGTGCAGCAGAGAACAACAGGGTTATGCCGTCGAAATCTCGTCTAGATCTAAACCCGCGTTTCATCACATGCCACGCCCCCTCGGTCACTCCCAGGCTGTCCAAAAAGGGACAATTCCGAACGTACACGCCTCACATGCGCAACACATGTGAGACGGGCCCGTTCGAAATGGGTGACGCATGTTGTATAGGTTTACGTCAATCTTTCGTTTTTGAGTCATTTAAAAGAGAGAGAGGAAAGAACGAGAGAGAAGGAAAAAAGGAGAGACAAAGAAGTGGGTCAGCCGTCCTAAGTTATGCCCCGTTGGGGCCTGCCATTATCTTACGACGCCTTTAGGGTTAGCCGTCGTACGTTATACCCCGTTGTAAGTGGTTCAAAGATGAAACCCCACCGTTGGGGCCCGCCGTCCACGCGCGGGAGCTTGCCGTCCTCCGTGCCTGTCTCGACTAATACATTACCACTAAATGAGCCGTGACAGACCCTAAATGGGTCGTGTCAGGCCGGACCGTGCCGAAACCCATTTATTTACATATAGTAACTAATCACACAATCAATCAAAGTATTAATTAAACAATAATCAATTACAATACTAATTAAACAATTAATCAACTAAGGTCGGACGGCGCGGCAGGGCGGGGCTTGGGGCGGGGCCGGGCGGCACAGCAGGGCGGGGCTCGGGGCGGGGCGCGGCGAGCGGCAGCGGCCGAGGCGCGGCCAGGGCTCGACGCGACCAGGGGCGGCCGGGTGGGGCTTGGGGCAGGACGGCAGCGGCTGCGGCGGGGCGGGGCGTGGGATGGCGGTGCGCAGTGGGGCGGGGCGCAGGCGGATTCAGCGAGCGCTTCGTTATTAATTAAGACATTTTAAGAAGCATTATGTTTTTACACGTAGTTCCTGGAGTTTGTACTACTGCTGATGCAACCTACATGACTGCAGGAAGAGAGCATTCAAGAAACAACTCCAGGGACTTTCAGGAAATAGATGAAGAAGCGGGTGTAAGTCTAATAGCATGGTGCTTTCTTCTTACTATATGTCCGATTAATAACTTTGTTAACATTACAAAGATGCAGCATCTGTCTAATTAACATGACATTCCTACCTACTCCCTCCGTTTCGAATTATTTGACGCTGGCTAGTTCAATTTTGAACTAACCAGCGTCAAATAATTCAAAATGGAGGGAGTACAAGATCACTTGCATAAGACATTTCTATGACCTGTAGAAAAAGCTGACTTGTGCTTTGGTCATAAACCTACTGAACAACTGTTCAGTGAATAAACAACAATAATTGCATCATTCTGTTACTTCTGTATCTGCTTGAAATCTAAGTCACTCCATCGAAATTGAAACAAGAACATTTCACACAAAGAAGTTTCCTGACAAAGTCCTATTTGCTTCATGTATATTAGCATGATAAAGCATCAAAGTGGACAATCGATCTAACTTTCATCAGTTTCAATAGCCCATGATATAATCCTATGAGTGTCTCATTATGTAATGTTTATGTGACATAGTGAAGCTTACTTTCTGCAAAAACTATACATCAGCTGCCTTATGATTCTCAGAATATGGAGGAATGCAGTTCAAGAAACCAGCAGTTAAAAGACTTATGGAGGATGAGCTAGGAAAGGTAAAACAGTTGAAGATCCCAAACGATGAGATTCAAAGAATATTTGCTGATTTTGGACATGGTGTCTATCTGGACAAAAGTGCAACTCAGAACAGCAAATCAAAAGGACACCAAAATCAGAGCACAAGCATAAGCGTGGCTTCTACATCTGGGCCTTTGGATCCCAGTGGTTCCAAATGCATGAAAGAATCAGATGAAAATGAACTTGAACTTGCCTTGGCAGATTTCTTGGGACAAATCCATCGGTACCACAATGAGTGGCCACATAAAAATTGCAAGAATAAGAGTGAACTGTGCACTGAGCTGAAGTTTCTAATTAAAATGAAGCTTAACGAATTAAATAATCCTCCTCATAGTGGTGCTTCATCTTATTATTCTACCACTTGCAGCAGCAGCTCAACCACTAGCAACGCCACCACCAATCCCTCTGGCGCCGTCCATCCTACAACCTCGAGCCCGCCTTCCGCGGGGGACAGAGGCGGGGGACAGAGGGGGGAGGGGGCGGGGACCGGCGGGGAGGGCGGCGGTGATGAGACCTCGGCGTGAGTGGGGAGGTTAGACAAATAAGCGCAACAATCCACGAATGCAACTCGAGGATGCAGACGTCTGTATAGCATTCAATACTTCAATTCCGCGCGCGAACCAGTTTCATCTTGATCGGCCTCCCCACCTGACCCTTCCAAGCACCAGCTATCCTCCCATCATCGCTTCTTCGATAAGTGAGTGGCCTCGCTTCGCTCAAAACATCTCATCGCAAACTAGCTACTGCAGCAGCGGGAAGGGGTGATCATCGTGGCAAGTAGGCAGGGATGATGCTGCAGAGAAAGAAGGCTGCGGAGGGCAGGGTGGGCATGGGAGATCAGTCCCGGATGTGTTTGGCGCTGTCGCTCTCCATGCAAGTCGCGGTCACCGGGACGGGGGAGGGTCCGGAGAGGCCAGACGGGGGGAGGACGGCGAGGCCTGCCGGCCGGTCGCCGGCGGCGCGGCCGGGGGGCGAGGAAAGCGGGGGAGAGGCCGGAGGGGGAGGAGGAGGGGGACTTACCTCGGCGGTGGCGGCGGGGACCGGTGGTGGCGGTGGCGGGGACCGGCGGGGAGGGCGGCGGCGACGAGACCTCGGCGCGAGTCGGGAGGCGGCAGTGGCTGCCTCCCGGCTCGCGTACGGGTTATATGTCCCGTTATTGACGACGGTGCCTGGTCACCGTCGTCAATAACTCCTCGGGTGGGCCCGAATTAAGTTAAGGACGACGGGCACCGTCGTCAATAATTTATTGACGACGGTGCTCGTTCAACCGTCGTCAATAACTGTGTTATTGACGACGGTGCTAGGTCACCGTCATCAATAACTCCTCAGGTGGGCCCGAATTAAGTTAAAGACGACGGGCACCGTCGTCAATTATTTATTGATGACGGTACTCGCTCAGCTGTCGTCAATAACTGTGTTATTGACGACGGCTTTTTCTAGCCGTCGTCAATAAAATTAAAGACGACGGCCCCGTCGACAATAAAACTGGCCGTCGTCAATGATCGTTTTTCCTGTAGCGATGAGATGTTTGCATGACTGTTGAGACATGACATGAGATTGGTCTCGGTGTGAGACAAGGTTATTTTACGAAGTGAGATGGTAGCGAATACGAGGAGGTATTCGTGAGTATGAATAAAGGATTGGTTAATGTTTGGATGGAACACAGGAAGTGATGGAGGTATGTTGGTAATCTAGTTCATGCTGGGATTACATTCATCTAAGGTTAAGTTGCTGTTTTATCATGAATTTACAAGTTTGCTTTTCTACAAATAAGCCTTTTTTATACCTACCTTGTTTATGAGCTGCATATCTGTAACACCCCAAAAATATTGTTAAGACCCTAAATCATGTTAAGAGGGAAATTTAAAAATTTTTGGACGTGTTGCATGTTTTGCAAAAAATTCAAATTCAAACTGGAATTCAAATTAAACTCAAATCAGAAAAGAAATAGAAAAAAGAAAAAGAGAAAACAGAAAAAAACCGGCCAGTGGGCCGAAACCCACCAGCCAGCCCACCCAGCAACCGCGCCAGCCCGCAGCCGCGCGCGCTGTTTCCTTCCGCTGACAGGTGGGACCCACCAGCTCGTCTTCTACCTCGCGCAGCACCGGACTCCCTCTCACCCGAATCAAAACCGATCGGGATTTCTGCGTATCCCGGCTGAATTCTGTTCGTAGACGACGCGGACTTGATCTAAACCACCCCGCCGCCTTTCCCCGTCTATAAAACCCCGACCTCGTTCTGTTTTTCCCACGTGATCCGCCGATTTTCCTCCGGTGAGAACCGAGACTTCTCCGGCGAATTCTGGCCGATCTAAGCTCGGAAATTCCGATCTAACTCGCTGGTCTTGATCCACCGCCTCCGGGGAACCTTGCAGGTGCAGAAAACTCGGTGACTTGCGGTGTAAACACAGCGCCGACGAGCCTCGCCGTGGTTTCACCTTGGACCTCGTCGCCGATCACTTTCCAGGACCTCCGAGCTCAAGAAAACCCCCGAGGTGAGATCCCCGACCTCCCCTCTACCGATCTATGCCATAAAATCACAGTTCTAGGAAGAATTCCCGAAGATCCGAAAGTTTCCGGCGAGATCGCCGCTTCCCGCCGCCGGCAGCGCCGCCCGCGCTCGATCAGAGCGACGTGGCCGCTTGTGCGCCGTTTATTTTAAATCGCACGGTAGGGTTTAAATCCCCGCGTACCGGTTCGACGTTATAATCTCAGCCGTCGGTTTAAAATCGGACGGTCCATGTCAGCCCCGCGTTATAAAGACTGGAAATCTTACGTGCTACCCCCTGGGGTTCTCGGGAAATAGGAGCTAGCCCCGGAAACTTCTGATCTAGCCCCTGGAACTTCAGAAAATCATGTAAATTCATTTAAAAATCAGTTTTAGCCCCTGGACTTAATAAAAATTAGGAAAAACCCCTCTGATAAGTGTAGCTATACCCCTGGAAATTCGGAAAATAATATTATAGACCCTGTAGTGAGGTGAGTTTACCTTTTTGCCCTGTTTAGTATTTAATTTAGGAAATTGAATATGTGGCTAGTGTTTAAAAATTAAAAAGTGAGACAAACATATTGTCAAAATTAAATTAAAGACTTTCTCAGTATTTAGGAAACTTTGGAGTGAGATAAAAACATATTTTGGGCTGAATTGAATCTGTTTAATTTATTATTCACATTTAGGGACACATTTTTAAGTAAAGAATAGTTCTAGAAAATAGGGAAAATAATTGTGAAATATTTTACATCAGAGGCAAAGGTCAAAATATGTTATTAAATTAGTTAGGACCAGAACCTATTCTGTTTAGATGATGTGTCTTACTATTTTCATAATAAAGTACACATTTATGCATAAGAAAATAAATCTGAAAATATAGCAACTAGTAAATGATAAATGGAGTTTCTAAAATCCAAAGAGTTCAGTTTAGGGTTGGTAGAAATTATGAAGACACATATGGAGAAGGAAAATACCTTTCATGCTTATTTGGTAGTAAAAAGGTGTAGTAGTTGAATATAAGGAATTTATTTAAATTGGAAACTCATATATATAGTATGTAAGTATAAATGTGAACACAAAAGTAGGTATCATATACACATGATTAAAAGTGCATGCAAGACACAAATCAACACACATAGAGAAACCACAACACACATAATGGTGAATGACTTTCATAAATATGAATGTGTGGTTTGTATGAAGTGGAAGTGTGAACTATGTCTTATGGGTTGTTATTTTTCTTTTGCT
Source organism: Neostapfia colusana (assembly GCA_030760725.1). Lineage (NCBI taxonomy): Eukaryota > Viridiplantae > Streptophyta > Magnoliopsida > Poales > Poaceae > Neostapfia > Neostapfia colusana. The sequence continues at coordinate 80,697,307 of JASWHV010000003.1, forward strand.
ATGTGTGATGGTATGATGTTGAACCTGCTCAAGAGCAAGTTATTCCTTTCCAAGATCAGGACTACCCATTTCAAGAGCAGCAGGAAGGAGGCAAGTGTCCTTGACCACTTTGATCCTATGCTAGGATGTGTAGCTAGAATTATTTGCATTGTCAATTTATATATGAAACCCATGATAGGAAGTTTCCTTATAATTGCATTACCTTGTTTTCCTTGTAGCTTGGGTTGGGATTTATTTTACCATGTCATTTATTATTATGCATATGCTTAGCCATGCTTAGAATGGGATATTTGGGACATGAGATCATCAGTTTATTTTACCATACTCTTGAATGAGATATTGTGAGTTATGTAGAGGTAGGGATCAAGGCAAGTTGGATGTTTTGGTTGTGTGCTGGGTGCACGAGACTCGGGTTTGTGTTTAGTACTTGCCTGGATCCTAAAGACCGGTTCATGGATCATGTAACCTGGCTTTACAGTGCCAACCACATGCTGAGATGGGGCAGCTTGGCCAATTAATTAGGTGTATCCCCGGCGTAGTATGGTTGTGTTGGATGGTGCGGGGAATAGGTGTCAGCTGGACTACCATATGAACCGCAAGGCTCAAGAGGGGGCCACTGCAGCGGCGTTGGAGCCTCTTGTATGCTGTTAGGGGTGAAACCTCAGTGGGCCCACGCTCGTCGGGAATCCCTTTGTAAAGGCTTCGTAGTGATCTCCTGGCTACACACCTGGGAAGTGTGAATGTGGTTCGTAGCCACTGGCATAATGGAGGTTCTTTTAGTCCACCCGGCAATGGGGGATGAAATCACTACATGTGGGTACAGTGGTACAAACTCTGCAGAGTCAAAACTGTCATGACAGCTGTGCTCACGGTCAAGAGCGGCTTGGACTTATTCATGATTAGAGGATTGATGGTATTGGAATTTATGGATGTTAAGCGGGGAGCTTAACATTGGAAATGATGTTATGGTTATTGGATTATGATGATGGGATGGGAGATTGGGACCATTTCACCTGTGTAGTAATGTAGGTGCTTAATAAGCTAAGGTGATAGGTATTAATTGCGTAGTGCTCTAACCATGAGTTCAACCTCTCCTTGTTCTAGCCATGCATGATATAATTTTCCCACACTTGCTGAGTACCATTGGTACTCAACCTTGCATATTTTGTTGGTTTATATTGCTGCTCAGGTCAAGATAATGAGGTGGTATATAATGACCAAGACTTTGGACCCGAAGAAGGTTTCTAGGTTCATGGAGACCCCCGGGCAACGTCTGCAATGGAGCCCACAATAATAATATTCCGCTGCTAGTTTATTTACTTGTGATGAACTTATTATTGTCCATCGAGACATTTGCGATGTAAGACTTATTTATATTCAACACCTGGCTTGTAATAAATGATGCTTCACTATTTTTCATCACATGTATGAGAAAATGATCCTGGCATACATGTAATATTCACTTGGTTGTTCTTCGGAAAAACCGGGTGTGATAGAAGTGGTATCAGAGCCAAGGTTGCCCGTAGGAACGTGGACCTAGGTAGAAATGGACGTATTTAAGGGCCCTACTTTCTTAAAAACTATTTTTTTAAGGTTTGTGTTGAAAAGTGTTATTTAATGGAGTCACTTTCTTCATCTTACCCCAACTTTCATTCAAAATAGAATTTTTGTTTAAAAGTTTATCTAACCTAAGTTTAAATGTTTTCTGTTTTAGATGGTTCGCATGATTCGCACCGCTTGCAAGTCCACAGGAGGGAGAGTTCCCGTAGTTGCTCTTGCCCAAAGAGAGCAGAGCCGTCCGGTGACGTACCTTTCCTACGGATTGGCAGTAGGAGGCTTGTTGCGCCGTCTTCGACGTATGCTCGAAGCCGCCGGCAATACGGGCAAGCTAATCATCCACTATAACTCCACCAGGACCATCCGTGAAAAGAGGGAAGAATGGAGTTCAGATATGAGGATTATACACAAAAATCAGCTGCTTAAGATCCACCACTCTCCAGCTTGTCGAGCGACACAGGTCGATGAGGAGAACGATGTCACCTGGGAGGCCATCACCTGCCAGAGTCACATCTATCGTCGCCACCTAGACAGGACTGAGTACATGTATGTCCTCCAGCGTGAGAGTGGTACAACGGAGTATAAGTACCCGCCAGTGCAGAAAGGGACTTCCCATGAACACATGGACTTGTGCTTGGAGGATGCTGATATGCTCAGCACTCGACTGCAGGAGTGTCAGCAAGAGCTTCAGGATGTTCGGGACACCCTGAAGGAAACGGAGGCGTTGCTGCGAGCCTGCCTGAGGGCGAGAGAAAGAGGAGATGGGAATAAACTGTGTGTCACCGCGAATGATACATGGACTCCTGACTCCCCAGATCGTCGGGCGATAAGGCGTCGTCGCACTTCTCCACCAGCAGCCTCCCCACCCAAAGCAGAGTCAGAAGGAAGCCGAAATGATGAGGAAGATCTCGAGGAGCCAGCTCAAGAAAACGAGTAGTGTAGAGTCCTTCCCTTAGTTAGCAAGATGTCGAATAGTCGAGTCGTTAAGTTAAGTTAATGGTGTGTTAATGCTTAGTGTTGGACGTGAGTTGTGGAAGCCATGAGCAATTGTCCACAGCCTCGTCTTTAGATTGTTTTGCTTTGGTGTGAGAATCCACGTGAAATAATATTGCATTTATTTTTGTGTGAGAAATGAACCCTCAGAAAAGTATAACAAAGCCTCAACACTTCATAGTACAAACAAATGAAAGTAGTAAGATGATACTACATGCTTTCAAATTAACATTGGTTGATTCTGCCAGATGGCCGGAAGAGGAAAAGGACGTGCTGCCAACCCCACCAACAACAACGATGAGGCATGCAACCCTCATCTTTCTAGAGGACAGGACCGGGGTGGTCGCCGTGAAGAAGTTGATCCCCTCCACCAAATGCTGGAGAATCAAAATCAGCTCATCCAGAACTTGACTCAAGTGGTGGCCAACTTGCATCAAGTTCCACCTCCACAAGCTGCACCACGCCAACCAAGGTTGAGTGAGTTTCTAGGAACTCAACCTCTAAAGTTCGCAAGTGCTGCTGAACCTCTGGAGGCAGATGATTGGCTGAAGACCATTGAAAGTAGGATGAGGATCATACAGTGCCAAGGGTATGAGAGGGTGCTGTTTGCCTCTCATCAATTTCATGGACCTGCTGCTGATTGGTGGACCGCCTATGTGGCCGCCCATCATGACCCTGAGAACATCACTTGGGAAGAGTTCAAGCGTAGCTTCCGAAACCATTACATCCCAAGAGGTGAACTCAAAAACAAGAGGAAGGAGTTTTTGGGACTGCAGCAGGGAAACATGACGGTGAGGGAATACCTCACTAAATTTACTCAACTATCCCGTTATGCCCCACGGGACATAGAGACTGATGAGCAGAAACAAGATTGTTTCGTGGAGGGACTTACCTCAGAGATGCAGTGTGCAATGTCCTCAAATGAGTATGAAAGCTTCCAAAAGATGGTGGACAGAGCGTTTGTGGTAGAAAGGAAGCTAAAGGCCTTGGAAAATGAGAATACGAGGAAGGCCGGGTGGTCACATCAAGCCTCAGGGAGAAACACCCGCCCACGTCTGATGCAGCAACCTGCAGGGCAGACGAACCGTGCTGCGGTACCCTACTCAGCACCAAGAGGGTACTACATGAACTACAGGCCTCCGGCAGCACCAATACAGCCACAACGTCAGTTCGTACAGCAGCCTCGCCCCGCATATCCACCTCGACCAGCAGTGCAAGGACCCCCAAACCAACCCCAAGACAACAAAGGCCAGGCACCTAAGGTTGGGGTGCAATGTTTTAGCTGTGGTGAAGTGGGCCACTACGCCCATAAGTGCCCAAAGAAGAAGCCCGCGCAGCCACAACAGCAGAATGTGATGCGAGGACGGGTGAACCACGTCACTATGGAGGAAGCGCAAGAGGCACCCGACGTGGTAGTTGGTAAGTTTCCTGCCAATTTACACCTTGCAACCCTGCTGTTTGATTCTGGTGCTACCCACTCATTCATTGCTCAAGGGTTTGTTAAGAAGCATGACCTAGCAACAACACAAATGAACCATATGCTAGCTGTAAACTCTCCCGGGGGAGAAATAAGGACAAGACAAGTGTGTCCCAAAGTGAACCTAGACATTAAGGGGGTAGTATTTACTGCTAACCTCATAGTGATAGATTCACAAGGGATAGATATTATTTTGGGTATGGATTCGTTGACCAAACATAAAGGAATCATCCATTGTTCGACCAGAACGGTGGAACTAACTCACCCTAATGGCACCAGAGTAAAGTTCATAACAATACACGAGCCTAGGAGGGACATTAAATTGAATCAAGTTGAGGTGAAAGTGGAGGAGATCAGGACAATCAGGGAATATCCAGATGTTTTTCCGGAGGAGTTGCCAGGTGTGCCTCCCGATCGTGAAGTGGAATTCGCAATTGAGCTAGTACCTGGAACAGCCCCGATATACAAAAGACCTTATCGGATGGACTCCAAGCAGCTGGAAGAACTCAAGGATCATTTAAGAGAATTGACGGAGAAGGGGTATATTCGTCCTAGTTCCTCACCATGGGGAGCTCCGGTGATGTTTGTGCCCAAGAAGGACGGAACCCAAAGGTTATGCGTGGATTACCGTGCCTTGAATGAGGTAACCATCAAGAACAAGTATCCATTACCCCGCATTGAAGACTTGTTTGATCAGTTGAGGGGAGCTTGCAAGTTCTCAAAAATTGATCTCAGGTCGGGATACCACCAACTCAAGATAAGGCAATCTGATATTCGAAAGACAGCTTTCGTATCTCGGTACGGACTGTATGAATACACTGTCATGCCTTTCGGGCTAACTAATGCCCCGGCATACTTCATGTATCTCATGAACAAGGTATTCATGGAATATCTGGACAAATTTGTGGTGGTTTTCATAGATGACATTCTCGTCTTCTCCAAAGATGAAGAAGAACATGAGAAACATCTAAGGTTGGTGTTGCAGAGGCTAAGAGAACACCAACTATATGCCAAATTGAGCAAGTGTGAGTTTTGGCTGAAGAGAGTTCCCTTCTTAGGACACATAATCTCGGAGGGAGGAATCTCCGTATATCCCACCAAAATCGAGGATATACAGAAGTGGAAGACACCTGAAAATGTCGGGGAAGTTCGAAGCTTTTTGGGATTGGCTGGATACTATCGACGGTTTATTGAGGGATTCTCTAAGATCTCGAGACCTCTCACCAAACTGTTGGAGAAGGGAATCACATTCACATGGACGCCGCAGTGCGAGGCGAGTTTTCAGGAGTTAAAGGAAAGATTGACAACAGCCCCAGTGCTCGTTATGCCAGATATGCAGAAGAACTTTACGGTGTACTGCGATGCCTCTGGAAACGGGTTGGGATGTGTTCTCATGCAAGAAGGGCATGTCGTGGCATATGCATCCCGGCAGCTTCGGAAGCACGAGAAGAACTATCCTACACATGATCTAGAACTAGCCGCAGTGGTACACGCGTTGAAAATTTGGCGGCACTATTTGATGGGGAAGAGGACAGAGATATATACGGATCATAAGAGTTTGAAGTACATTTTCACACAGCCATACCTCAACCTCAGACAAAGAAGATGGTTAGAGCTAATCAATGACTTTGATGTGGGCATCAACTACCATCCTGGGAAAGCAAACGTCGTGGCCGATGCTTTAAGTCGGAAAGTGCAGGTCAATAAGTTGAGCTTGAAGGACATGCCTGCAGAATTGAAGGACGAGGTTATAAGGCTCAATCTATGCCTGGTGAATAGTGGTGAAGCTATCGCCATGGAAGTGGACTCCACACTAGAGCGAGACATCCGCGAGGGTCAAAAGAAAGACGAGAAGATACAAGAGATCAGACAACTCATCAAGGAAAATAAAGCTCCGGGTTTTAGAGAGGATGAACAAGGAACGGTGTGGCACGGGAAAAGAATCTGTGTGCCAGAAGTAAAGGAGATCCGTGAATTGATTTTGAAGGAGGCTCATGATTCTGACTATTCCATTCATCCTAGGAGTACGAAAATGTACCAGGACCTCAAGAGCAGGTATTGGTGGTATGGCATGAAGCGAGATGTCGCGGAACATGTTGCCCTATGTGACACATGTCAGTTGGTAAAGGCAGAACATCAACGACCCGCGGGATTATTGCAACCACTCAAAGTGCCTGAATGGGAATGGGAAGAAATCGGCATGGATTTCATAGTGGGATTGCCTAGAACCCAATCAGGATATGATTCAATATGGGTCATCATCGACAGGCTAACCAAGGTGAAAGGGAAGTTGTCACCTCGATACATTGGACCCTTTCAAGTTTTGGAGAGGAAAGGTGAAGTGGCGTATCAACTAGAGTTACCAGCCTGTCTATCGGATGTGCACGATGTATTCCATGTGTCACAACTCAAGAAATGTCTGAGGACGCCTGAAGAGGTGTTACCCATGAATGAAGTGGACGTAGCTGAGGATTTGTCTTATGCCGAGCAACCATACAAGATTTTGGAGACAATGGAACGCCTCACCAGAAATAAAAGAATCCGGATGTGCAAGGTGCAGTGGAAGCATCAGTCAGAAGAGGAAGCCACCTGGGAGCGGGAATATGAGCTCAAGGCACAATTTCCGGAATTGTTTTCTTAGAACCACCAATCTCGAGGACGAGATTTCTTTTAAGGGGGGTAGAGCCGTAATACCCCAAAAATATTGTTAAGACCCTAAATCATGTTAAGAGGGGAATTTAAAAATTTTTGGACGTGTTGCATGTTTTGCAAAAAATTCAAATTCAAACTGGAATTCAAATTAAACTCAAATCAGAAAAGAAAAAGAAAATAAGAAAACAGAAAAAAACCGGCCAGTGGGCCGAAACCCACCAGCCGGCCCACCCAGCAACCGCGCCAGCCCGCAGCCGCGCGCGCTGTTTCCTTCCGCTGACAGGTGGGACCCACCAGCTTGTCTTCTACCTCACGCAGCGCCGGACTCCCTCTCACCCGAATCAAAACTGATCGGGATTTCTCCGTATCCACGCTGAATTCTCTTCGTAGACGACGCGGACTTGATCTAAACCACCCCACCGCCTTTCCCCGTCTATAAAAACCCCGGCCTCGTTCTGTTTTTCCCACGCGATCCGCCGATTTTCCTCCGGTGAGAACCGAGACTTCTCCGGCGAATTCTGGCCGATCTAAGCTCGGAAATTCCGATCTAACTCGCTGGTCTTGATCCACCGCCTCCGGGGAACCTTGCAGGTGCAGAAAACTCGGTGACTTGCGGTGTAAACACAGCGCCGACGAGCCTCGCCGTGGTTTCACCTCGGACCTCGTCGCCGATCACTTTCCAGGACCTCCGAGCTCAAGAAAACCCCCGAGGTGAGATCCAGGACCTCCCCTCTACCGATCTATGCCATAAAATCACAGTTCTAGGAAGAATTCCCGAAGATCCGAAAGTTTACGGCGAGATCGCCTCTTCCCGCCACCGTGCGCCGCCGGCAGCACCGCCCGCGCTCGATCAGAGCGACGTGGCCGCTTGTGCGCCGTTTATTTTAAATCGCGCGGTAGGGTTTAAATCCCCGCGTACCGGTTCGACGTTATAATCTCAGCCGTCGGTTTAAAATCGGACTGTCCACGTCAGCCCCACGTTATAAAGACTGGAAATCTTACGTGCTACCCCCTGGGGTTCTCGGGAAATAAGAGCTAGCCCCGGAAACTTCTGATCTAGCCCCTGGAACTTCAGAAAATCATGTAAATTCATTTAAAAATCAGTTTTAGCCCCTGGACTTAATAAAAATTAGGAAAAACCCCTCTGATAAGTGTAGCTATAACCCTGGAAATTCTGAAAATAATATTATAGACCCTGTAGTGGGGTGAGTTTACCTTTTTGCCCTGTTTAGTATTTAATTTAGGAAATTGAATATGTGGCTAGTGTTTAAAAATTAAAAAGTGAGACAAACATATTGTCAAAATTAAATTAAAGACTTTCTCAGTATTTAGGAAACTTTGGAGTGAGATAAAAACATATTTTGGGCTAAATTGAATCTGTTTAATTTATTATTCACATTTAGGGACACATTTTTAAGTAAAGAATAGTTCTAGAAAATAGGGAAAATAATTGTGAAATATTTTACATCAGAGGCAAAGGTCAAAATACGTTATTAAATTATTTAGGACCAGAACCTATTCTGTTTAGATGATGTGTCTTACTATTTTCATAATAAAGTACACATTTATGCATAAGAAAATAAATCTGAAAATATAGCAACTAGTAAATGATAAATGGAGTTTCTAAAATCCAAAGAGTTCAGTCTAGGGTTGGTAGAAATTATGAAGACACATATGGAGAAGGAAAATACCTTTCATGCTTATTTGATAGTAAAAAGGTGTAGTAGTTGAATATAAGGAATTTATTTAAATTGGAAACTCATATATATAGTATGTAAGTATAAATGTGAACACAAAAGTAGGAATCATATACACATGATTAAAAGTGCATGCAAGCCACAAATCAACACACATAGAGTAACCACAACACACATAATGGTGAATGACTTTCATAAATTTGAATGTGTGGTTTGTATGAAGTGGAAGTGTGAACTATGTCTTATGGGTTGTTATTTTTCTTTTGCTATGTGTGATGGTATAATGTAGAACCTGCTCAAGAGCAAGTTATTCCTTTCCAAGATCAGGACTACCCATTTCAAGAGCAGCAGGAAGGAGGCAAGTGTCCTTGACCACTTTGATCCTATGCTAGGATTTGTAGCTAGAATTATCTGCATTGTCAATTTAAATATGAAACCCATGATAGGAAGTTTCCCTAGAATTGCATTACCTTATTTATCTTGTAGCTTGGGTTGGGATTTATTTTACCATGTCATTTATTATTATGCATATGCTTAGCCATGCTTAGAATGGGATATTTGGGACATGAGATCATCAGTTTATTTTACCATACTCTTGAATGAGATATTGTGAGTTGTGTAGAGGTAGGGATCAAGGTAAGTTGGATGTTTTGATTGTGCGCTGGGTGCACGAGACTCGGGTTTGTGTTTAGTACTTGCCTGGATCCTAAGGACCGGTTCATGGAGCATGTAACCTGGCTTTACAGTGCCAACCACATGCTGAGATGGGGCAGCTTGGCCAATTAATTAGATGTATCCCCGGCGTAGTATGGGTGTGTTGGATGGTGCGGGGAATAGGTGTCAGCTGGACTACCATATGAACCGCTAGGCTCAAGAGGGGGCCACTGCCGCGGGGTTGGAGCTTCTTGTATGCTGTTACGGGTGAAACCTCACTGGGCCCACGCTCATCGGGGATCCCTTTGTAAATGCTTCGTAGTGATCTCCTGGCGACACACCTGGGAAGTGTGAATGTGGTTCGTAGCCACTGGCATAATGGAGGTTCTTTTAGTCCACCCGGCAACGGGGGATGAAATCACTACATGTGGGTACAGTGGTACAAGCTCTGCAGAGTCAAAACTGTCATGACAGCCGTGCTCACGGTCAAGAGCGGCTTGGACTTATTCATGATTAGAGGATTGAGGGTTTTAGAAGTTGTGGATGTTAAGCGGGGAGCTTAACATTGGAAATGAAGTTATGGTTATTGGATTATGATGATGGGATGGGAGATTGGGACCATTTCACCTGTGTAGTAATGTAGGTGCTTAATAAGATAAGGTGATAGGTATTAATTGCATAGTGCTTTAACCATGAGTTCAACCTCTTCTTGTTCTAGCCATGCATGACATAACTTTCCCACACTTGCTGAGTACCATTGGTACTCAACCTTGCATATTTTGTTGGTTTATATTGCTGCTCAGGTCAAGATAATGAGGTGGTGTATAAATACCAAGACTTTGGACCCGAAGAAGGTTTCTAGGTTCATGGAGACCCCCGGGCAACGCCTGTGACGGAGCCCTCAAGAATAATATTCCGCTGCTAGTTTATTTACTTGTGATGAACTTATTATTGTCCATCGAGACATTTGCTATGTAAGACTTATTTATATTCGACACCTGGCTTGTAATAAATGATGCTTCACTATTTGTCATCACATGTATAAGAAAATGATCCTGGCATACATGTGATATTCACTTGGTTGTTCTTCGGAAAAACCGGGTGTGACAAAATTAGTATATAGTGTGCAAATAGAAATCTGAATACAAAAGTTAGAAATAATATATATATATATATGTTTAAAAGTGCATGTAGGCCTAAAATCAACACATCTAGGGCAACTACAACACTTAGAAACGTGAATGACTTTCATATGTATGTATGTATGTGTGGTTTGCATGAGTGAAAGTGTGGACTATGGCTTATGGTTTGTTGTTTTCTTTTGCTATGTGTATTGGCATGAGTAGAACCAGCCCCAGAGCAGGTTCTCACCTTTCAAGACCAAGATTTTCCATTCCCAGAGCAGCAGGAAGAAGGTAAGCGTCCTTGACCACTTTGATCCTATACTAGGATGTGTAGTTAGAATTTATTTGCATTGTCAATTTGGAACATGATATCCAAGCTAGGAAGTTTCCCTAGATTTTCATTATCTTATTTCCTTGTAGCCTGGGTTGGGATTTATTTTATTATGTTATTTATTTATATACTTATGCTTAGCCATGCTTGGAATGGGATAAGTGGGATATGAGATCATCAACTTGTTTACCTTACTCTTGAATGAGATATTATGAGTTATGTAGAGGTAGGGATCGAGGCAAGTTGGATGATTTTGTTGGTGCTGTGTGCACGAGACTCGGGTTTGTGTTTAGTACTTGCCTGGATCCTAAGGACCGGTTCATGGAGCATGTAACCTGGCTTTACCGTGCCAACCACACGCTGAGATGGGGCAGCTTGGCCAATTAATTAGGTGTATCCCCGGCATAGTATGGGTGTTTTGGATGGTGCGGGGAATAGGTGTCAGCTGGACTACCATATGAACCGCAAGGCTCAAGAGGGGGCCACTGCAGCGAGGTTGGAGCCTCTTGTATGCTGTTAGGGGTGAAACCTCAGTGTGCCCACGCTCGTAAAGAATCCCTTTGTAAAGGCCTCGTAGTGATCTCCTGACTACACACCTGGGAAGTGTGAACGTGGTTCGCGGCCACTGGCATAATGGAGGTTCTTTTAGTCCACCCGACAATGGGGGATGAAATCACTACATGTGGGTACAGTGGTGCAAGCTCTGCAGAGTCAAAAACTGTCATGACAGCCGTGCTCACGGTCAAGAGCAGCTTGGACTTATTCTTGATTAGAGGATGATGAATTGGGACGTTGAGGATGTTAAGCGGGAAGCTTAACATTGGAGATGAGATTATGGTTACTTAATGTTGATGATGGGTTGAGGGATTGGGACCATCTCACCCGTGTAGTAATGTAGGTGCTTAATAAGCTAAGGTGATAGGTATTAATGGCGTAGTGCTTTAACCATGAGTTCAACCTCTCCTTGCTCTAGCCATGCATGACATTAATTCCCCACACTTGCTGAGTACCAACGGTACTCAAACTTGCTTTTCTGTTGGTTTAAATTGCTGCTCAGGTCAAGGGGATGATGTGGTGTTCAATGACCTCGACATTGGTCCCGAAGAAGGATTCTAGGTTCACGGAGTCCCCCGGGCAACGCCTGTGACGGAGCCCACAAGATTTATATTCCGCTGCTGCTTTATTGTTATGAACATATTGTCGTCCATCGAGACGTATGCTATGTAAGACTTATTTATATTCGAACACTTGGCTTGTAATATAATGATGCTTCACTATTTGTCGTCACATGTATGAGAAACGGATCCTTGCATACATGTGATATTCACTCGGTTGCTCTTTAGAGAAACCGGGTGTGACATTGAGCTTGAGTTGTACCAGAAGACTTTATTTGCCGCTCAACAACTCCACAGAGCTGCTGGAGTTTGGTGGGCGGAGTACATCGCAACTCGTCCTGTAGGTCATCGTGTGATGTGGGATGAATTCCGGACTGTTTTCCGGGCATGTCACATTTGTTCGGGAATTCTTCGAACAAAGTATCAGGACTTTCTGGAATTAAAGCAAGGAGAAAGGACTACGTACGAGTACTTCAATGAGTTTGAAGACTTGATGCAATACGCCACTCATATGGTAGACTCTGAAGTGTTGAAGTGCGAGTATTTCTTCTGAGGTTTGAATGTCGAACTTAAGGAACAAGTGACCTTGTTCAATAACGGTATTTACAATGAGTTGGTAAATGCCGCTATCATTAAGGAAGACATGCATCTTCGTTGTGATGCGGAGCTGAAAAGAAGTATACCGCCAGACAGCGATATCGAGGTTCATCTGAACTATCGAGTGCGGTATTACTCACCAGTTAGGCAACAAATTCAGCCTGTGGTGCAACTCTCACAACCACGGCTGGAGTTGATCACTTATGAGCCTCCACCTCAACAGCAGCGGTCAGAAATTATTCGTGCAACCCTACCGCAACCAGCTACGCACGGATTATCTCCACCTTGTGTTAGTAGAGAGCTGAGGATTTCTACAACACGAAACCGTCGTGGTGCTGAGCAGAGCCACACTTATGTGTCGTCTCATCAATGCTCAGATCAGCACCGTGAACCTTCAAAGAAGAATCTTTCAAAAGCTGGCAGGGTTAATTATACTGCTATTGAGGATATTGCTAAAGGCGAACCAGTTTTAGCGGGCATGTTCACGTTACATGAGCAGCCCACTTTCATTTTGTTTGATTCTGGGGCCACCCATAATTTTATTACCAGAGACTATGTGCTGAAGAATAATCTTCCATTTAGCACAGTTAAGCATCCGTTTCATATCAGCTCACCCAGAGGCAAGATATCAACAGATGAGATGGTCTTACGAGCACCTTTATGTTTGGGTGGAAACATCTATCCTGCGAGCCTTATCATACTCAAAGACCAAAGGATTGATATTATCTTGGGGATGTCATAGTTGACACATTATGGAGCTATCTTTGACATCAGCTCTCGGACTGTCCAACTGAATTCCCCAATACATGGTTGCAACACATTGAATCTTGTGGATTCATTACAACGAGTTGCAGCAGTGCATCATATTGAAGCTCCTAAACTTGAGGATATTCCAGTGATATGTGAATATCCAGATGTGTTTCCCGAAGACTTGCTAGGTATGCCGCCCGAACGTGATGTTGAGTTCAAGATTGAACTTGCACCGGGAACAACACCTATTTCTCGGCGACCATATAAAATGGCACCAAAGGAGCTAGCAGAATTGAAGGAGCAGCTGAATGACCTCATGGACAAAGGTTTTATACGCCCAAGTTCTTCACCTTGGGTCTGTTCCGCACTCTTCGTGAAGAAGAAGGACGAGACTTTGAGACTATGCGTAGATTATCGTCCACTGAATGCTGTCACTATCAAGAATAAGTATCCACTACCGCGCATCGATATTTTGTTTGATCAACTAGTGGGTGCTAAGGTATTCTCCAAGATGGATCTTCGGTCCGGGTATCACCAGATAAAAATCCGGGCAGAAGACGTACCTAAGACGGCGTTCTCGACAAGATATGGTCTTTATGAATATCTTGTCATGTCCTTTGGGTTGACCAATGCTCCGGCTCATTTTATGTATCTCATGAACTCTGTGTTCATGCGGAGTTAGACAAGTTCGTCGTGGTTTTCATCGATGACATTTTGGTCTATTCAAAGTCAGAAGAAGAACATGATGAACATTTGCGTATTGTACTCCAATGCTTGAGAGATCACAAGCTATATGCAAAGTTCAGTAAATGTGAGTTTTGGATCAGCAAAGTGCCGTTTCTTGGGCATATTATTTCAGCAGATGGCATCATGGACCCAAGTAAAATCGAGCAAGTGCTGAATTGGAAATCTCCAACATCTGTTCATGAAGTGAGGAGTTTCCTAGGTTTAGTGGGTTATTACCGGAGATTCATTCCAAACTTCTCCAAAGTCGCAAAACCTATGACAGAGCTGTTGAAGAAAAGCACCAAGTATGATTGGAGTTATTCATGTGAACAAGCTTTTCAAACCTTAGTGAAGCATCTCACTACAGCTCCAGTTTTGGCCCAGCCGGACACAACGAAGCCGTTTGATGTTTATTGTGATGCATCCGGCATTGGTTTGGGTTGTGTGTTGATGCAAGAAGGACGTTTGATCACGTATGGATCCCGACAACTCAGGGGTCATGAGCAGAATTACCCGACGCACGACCTTGAACTAGCTGCAGTGGTCTTAGCGTTGAAAATGTGGAGACATTATCTACTAGGCAATCTAGTACATCTCTACACTGAACACAAAAGCTTGAAGTACATCTCCACACAGAAAGAACTGAATATGAGGCAACGAAGATGCCTCGAATTGATCAAGGATTATGAACATGAAATTCATTACCATCCGGGCAAAGTGAATGTGGTTGCCGACGCACTTAGTCGGAAAGCCCACATTCACCATTTAGCCATGGCTGCACATGAAGGCGGAGAACCAAGCCTGCGCTTGGTTCCCTATGGATCGCTGTTCAACCTCGCTCTTATTCCTACAATACAAGATGAGATTGTAGAGGCTCAGAAAAGAGATAGGGGTATGTCTCATATCTGGAGGAGAGTGGACAGCGGTGAGTTGAAGATGTTCCGCAAGGATGAAGAGGGTACTCTATGGTTTAACAACCGCATAGTTGTACCCCGAAACATGAAATTACGGAGGAAGATATTGAATGAAGCACATTTATCCAAGTACTCCATTCATCCGGGAAGCAATAAGATGTACCAGGACATGAAATCTAAGTTCTGGTGGACACAGATGAAAAGAGAGATTGCGAAATACGTATCCGAGTGTGATACGTGTCGGCGGGTTAAAGCCGACCATATGAGGAAAGCCGGACCACTTCAACCGCTGAAGGTTCCAGCATGGAAGTGTTAAGACATAAGTATGGACTTCATCATCGGTTTACCCATGACCAGCAACAAGCATGATTCTATTTGGGTAATCGTCGATCGTTTGACCAAGACAACACATTTTATTCCAGTTCATATCAAATATGTGGCAAAGAAGTATGTGGAGCTGTTCATCTCAAGAATCGTGTGTTTGCACGGTGTTCCCCGCACCATCGTGTCTGATTGAGGTGCGTTGTTCGTATCCAGATTTTGGGAGCAACTACATGCTTCACTGGGAACCAAGTTAATTTGGAGTTCAGCGTATCATCTGCAAACTGATGGTCAGACAGAGAGAGTAAATCAGATTCTGGAGGATATGCTACGGGCATGTGTCATCAATCATGGGAAGAATTGGGATGACCATCTACCGTTGGCAGAATTCTCATATAACAATGGTTATCAATCCAGTATCAAAATGGCTCCGTATGAAGCTCTTTATGGCCGGAAGTGCCGCACACCGCTCAATTGGTGTGAGTCCAGCGAGAGAGTGGTCTACGGGATTGATCTAGTGAATGAAGCCGAGGAACGAGTGCGAGTGATTAAAGCCAATTTAAAGGCTGCTCAATCTCGGCAGAAAAGCTATGCAGACAAAAGACGTCGACCTCTTCACTTCGACATCGGGGACCACATTTATCTTCGTGTCTCTCCGATGAAAGGAGTTCATCATTTCGGAGTGAAGGGAAAGCTTGCTCCGCGATTCATCGGGCCGTTTGCTGTCACTGAAATATGCGGACCCGTGGCCGATCGTCTAGAGCTACAGGCGTCACTTTCGGGTATTCACAATGTTTTCCACGTCCCTCAGCTACGGAAGTGTCTTAAGTACCCAACCGAAGTTCATATGGAGGACATTGAGGATCTTCGACCGGATCTCACTTATTCTGAGTATCCGATACAGATTATTGTAACACCCCAAAAATATTGTTAAGACCCTAAATCATGTTAAGAGGGGAATTTAAAAATTTTTGGACGTGTTGCATGTTTTGCAAAAATTCAAAATCAAACTGGAATTCAAATTAAACTCAAATCAGAAAAGAAATAGAAAAAAAGAAAAAGAGAAAACAGAAAAAAAAAACGGCCAGTTTGCCGAAACCCACCAGCCGGCCCACCCAGCAACCGCGCCAGCCCGCAGCCGCGCGCGCTGTTTCCTTCCGCTGACAGGTGGGACCCACCAGCTCGTCTTCTACCTCGCGCCGCGCCGGACTCCCCCTCACCCGAATCAAAACCGATCGGGATTTCTGCGTATTCCAGCTGAATTCCGTTCGGGGGCGACGCAAGCTCGATCTAAACCACCCAGCCGCCCTCCCCCGTCTATAAAAACCCCGGCCTCGTTCTGTTTTTCCCAAGAGATCCGCCGATTTTCCTCCGGTGAGAACCGAGACTTCTCCGGCGAATTCTGGCCGATCTAAGCTCAGAAATTCCGATCTAACTCGCTGGTCTTGATCCACCGCCTCCGGGGAACCTTGCAGGTGCAGAAAACTCGGTGACTTTCGGTGTAAACACAGCGCCGACGAGCCTCGCCGTGTTATTCACCTCGGACCTCGTCGCTGATCACCTTCCAGGACCTCCGAGCTCAAGAAAACCCCCGAGGTGAGATCCCCGACCTCCCCTCTACCGATCTTTGCCATAAAATCACAGTTCTAGGAAGAATTCCCGAAGATCCGAAAGTTTCCGGCGAGATCGCCGCTTCCCGCCGCCGTGCGCCGCCGGCAGTGCCGCCCGCATTCGATCAGAGCAACGTGGCCGCTTGTGCGCCGTTTATTTTAAATCGCACGGTAGGGTTTAAATCCCCGCGTACCGGTTCGACGTTATAATCTCAGCCGTCGGTTTAAAATCGGACGGTCCACGTCAGCCCCGCGTTATAAAGACTGGAAATCTTACGTGCTACCCCCTGGGGTTCTCGGGAAATAAGAGCTAGCCCCGGAAACTTCTGATCTAGCCCCTGGAACTTCAGAAAATCATGTAAATTCATTTAAAAATCAGTGTTAGCCCCTGGACTTAATAAAAATTAGGAAAAACCCCTCTCATAAGTGTAGCTATACCCCTGGAAATTCTGAAAATAATATTATAGACCCTGTAGTGGGGTGAGTTTACCTTTTAGCCCTGTTTAGTATTTAATTTAGGAAATTGAATATGTGGCTAGTGTTTAAAAATTAAAAAGTGAGACAAACATATTGTCAAAATTAAATTAAAGAATTTCTCAGTATTTAGGAAACTTTGGAGTGAGATAAAAACATATTTTGGGCTAAATTGAATCTGTTTAATTTATTATTCACATTTAGGGACACATTTTTAAGTAAAGAATAGTTCTAGAAAATAGGGAAAATAATTGTGAAATATTTTACATCAGAGGCAAAGGTCAAAATATGTTATTAAATTATTTAGGACCAGAACCTATTCTGTTTAGATGATGTGTCTTACTATTTTCATAATAAAGTACACATTTATGCATAAGAAAATGAATCTGAAAATATAGCAACTAGTAAATGATAAATGGAGTTTCTATAATCCAAAGAGTTCAGTTTAGGGTTGGTAGAAATTATGAAGACACATATGGAGAAGGAAAATACCTTTCATGCTTATTTGGTAGTAAAAAGGTGTAGTAGTTGAATATAAGGAATTTATTTAAATTGGAAACTCATATATATAGTATGTAAGTATAAATGTGAACACAAAAGTTGGAATCATATACACATGATTAAAAGTGCACGCAAGCCACAAATCAACACACATAGAGTAACCACAACACACATAATGGTGAATGACTTTCATAAATATGAATATGTGGTTTGTATGAAGTGGAAGTGTGAACTATGTCTTAAGGGTTGTTATTTTTCTTTTGCTATGTGTGATGGTATGATGTAGAACCTGCTCAAGAGCAAGTTATTCCTTTCCAAGATCAGGACTACCCATTTCAAGAGCAGCAGGAAGGAGGCAAGTGTCCTTGACCACTTTGATCCTATGCTAGGATGTGTAGCTAGAATTATCTGCATTGTCAATTTAAATATGAAACCCATGATAGGAAGTTTCTCTAGAATTGCATTACCTTGTTTTCCTTGTAGCTTGGGTTGGGATTTATTTTACCATGTCATTTATTATTATGCATATGCTTAGCCATGCTTAGAATGGGATATTTGGGACATGAGATCATCAGTTTATTTTACCATACTCTTGAATGAGATATTGTGAGTTATGTAGAGGTAGGGATCAAGGCAAGTTGGATGTTTTGGTTGTGTGGTAGGTGCACGAGACTCGGGTTTGTATTTAGTACTTGCCTGGATCCTAAGGACCGGTTCATGGAGCATGTAACCTGGCTTTACAGTGCCAACCACATGCTGAGATGGGGCAGCTTGGCCAATTAATTAGGTGTATCCCTGGCGTAGTATGGCTGTGTTGGATGGTGCGGGGAGTAGGTGTCAGATGGACTACCATATGAACCGCAAGGCTCAAGAGGGGGCCACTGCAGCGGGGTTGGAGCCTCTTGTATGCTGTTAGGGGTGAAACCTCAGTGGGCCCACGCTCGTCGGGGATCCATTTGTAAAGGCTTCGTAGTGATCTCCTGGTGACACACCTGGGAAGTGTGAATGTGGTTCGTAGCCACTGGCATAATGGAGGTTCTTTTAGTCCACCTGGCAACGGGGGATGAAATCACTACATGTGGGTACAGTGGTACAAACTCTGCAGAGTCAAAACTGTCATGACAGCCGTGCTCACGGTCAAGAGCGGCTTGGACTTATTCATGATTAGAGGATTGAGGGTTTTGGAAGTTGTGATGTTAAGCGGGGAGCTTAACATTGGAAATGAAGTTATGGTTATTTGATTATGATGAAGGGATGGGAGATTGGGACCATTTCACCTGGGTAGTAATGTAGGTGCTTAATAAGCTAAGGTGATAGGAATTAATTGCATAGTGCTTTAACCATGAGTTCAACCTCTCCTTGGTCTAGCCATGCATGACATAACTTTCCCACACTTGCTGAGTACCATTGGTACTCAACCTTGCATATTTTGTTGGTTTATATTGCTGTTCAGGTCAAGATAATGAGGTGGTGTATAATGACCAAGACTTTGGACCCGAAGAAGGTTTCTAGGTTCATGGAGACCCCCGGGCAATGCCTGTGACTGAGCCCTCAAGAATAATATTCCGCTGCTAGTTTATTTACTTGTGATGAACTTATTATTGTCTATCGAGACATTTCATATGTAAGACTTATTTATATTCGACACCTGGCTTGTAATAAATGATGCTTCACTATTTGTCATCACATGTATGAGAAAATGATCCTGGCATACTTGTGATATTCACTTGGTTGTTCTACGGAAAAACCGGGTGTGACATAAGTGGTATCAGAGCCAAGGTTGCCCGTAGGAACGTGGACCTAGGTAGAAATGGACGTACTTAAGGGCCTTATTTTCTTAAAAACTATTTTTACAAGGTGTGTGTTGAAAAGTGTTGTTTAATGAGTCACTTTATTCATCTTACCCCAATTTTCATTCAAAATAGGATTTTTGTTTAAGAGTTTATCTAACCTAAGTTTAAATTCTTTTTGTTGTAGATGGTTTGCATTATTCGCACCGCTCGCAAGTCCACATGAGGGAGAGTTCCCGTAGTTGCCCTTGCCCAAAGAGAGGAGAGCCGTCCGGTGACGTACCTTTCCTACGGATTGGCAGTAGGAGGCTTGTTGTGCCATCTTCGACGTATGCTCGAAGCCGCCGGAAATACGGGCAAGCTAACCATCCACTATAACTCCACCAGGACCATCCGTGAGAAGAGGGAAGAATGGAGTTCAGAAATGAGGATTATCCATGAAAATCAGCTACTCAAGATCAATCGCTCTCCAGCTTGTCGAGCGACACAGGTCGATGCGGAGAAGGATGTCACCTGGGAGGCTATCACCTGCCAGAGTCACATCTATCGTCGCCACCTGGACAGGACAGAGTACATGTATGTCCTCCAGAGTGAGAGTGGTACCACGGAGTACAAGTACCCGCCGGTGCAGCAGGGGACTTCCCATGAGCACATGGACTTGTTCTTGGAGGATGCTTCTATGCTCAGCACTCGACTGCAAGAATGTCAGCAAGAGCTTCAGGATGTTCGGGACACCTTGAAGGAAACGGAGGCATTGCTGCGAGCCTGCCTGAGGGCGAGAGAAAGAGGAGATGGGAATGAACTGTGTGTCACCGCGAATGATACATAAACTCCTGACTCCCCAGATCATCGGGCGATAAGGCGTCGTCGCACTTCTCCACCAGCAGCCTCCCCACCCAAAGCAGAGTCAGAAGGAAGCCGAAATGATGAGGAAGATCCCGAGGAGCCAGCTCAAGAAAACGAGTAGTGTAGAGCCTTTCTCTTAGTTAGCAAGATGTCGAATAGTCGAGTCGTTAAGTTAAGTAAATGGTGTGTTAATGCTTGGTGTGTGACGTGAGTTGTGGAAGCCATGAGCAATTGTCCACAACCTCGTCTTTAGATTGTTTTGCTTTGGTGTGAGAACCCACATGAAATAATATTGCATTTATTTTTGTGTGAAAAATGAACCCTCAGAAAAGTATAACAAAGCCTCAACGCTTCAAAGTACAAACAAATGAGAGTAGTAAGATGATACTAAATGCTTTCAAATTAACATTGGTTGATTCTGCCAGATGGCCGGAAGAGGAAAAGGATGTGCTGCCAACCCCGCCAACAACAACGATGAGGCATGCAACCCTCATCTTTCTGGAGGCCAGGACCGGGGTGGTCGCCGTGAAGAAGTTGATCCCCTCCGCCAAATGCTGGAGAATAAAAATCAGCTCATCCAGAACTTGACTCAAGTGGTGGCAAACTTGCATCAAGTTCCACCTCCACAAGCTGCACCACGCCAACCAAGGTTGAGTGAGTTTCTAGGAACTCAACCTCCAAAGTTCGCAAGTGTTGCTGAACCTCTGGAGGCAGATGATTGGGTGAATACCATTGAAAGTAAGATGAGGATCATACAGTGCCAAGGGTATGAGAGGGTGCTGTTTGCCTCTCATCAATTGCATGAACCTGCTGCTGATTGGTGGACCGCCTACGTGGCCGCCCATCATGACCCTGAGAACATCACTTGGGAAGAGTTCAAGCGTAGTTTCCGCAACCATTACATCCCAAGAGGAAGGAGTTTTTGGGGTTGCAGCAAGGTAACACGACTGTGAGGGAATACCTCATTAAATTTACTCAACTATCCCGTTATGCCCCACGAGACATAGAGATTGATGGGCAGAAACAAGATTGTTTCGTGGATGGACTTACCGCGGAGATGCAGTGTGCAATGTCCTCAAATGAGTATGAAAGCTTCCAAAAGATGGTGGACAGAGCATTTGTGGTAGAAAGGAAGCTAAAGGCCTTCGAAAATGAGAATAAGAGGAAGGCCGGTTGGTCACATCAAGCCTCGGGTAGCAACACCCGCCCCCGTCTGATGCAGCAACCAGCAGGGCAGACGAACCGTGCTGCGGTACCCTACTCAGCACCAAGAGCGTACAACCCGAACTACAGGCCTCCGGCAGCACCAGCACAGCCGCAACGTCAGTTTGTACAGCAGCCTCGCCCCGCATATCCACCTCGACCATCAGTGCAAGGACCCCCAAACCAACCCCAAGACAACAAAGGCCAGGCACCTAAGGTTGGGGTGCAATGTTTTAGCTGTGGTGAAGTGGGGCACTACGCCCGTAAGTGCCCAAAGAAGAAGCCTGCGCAGCCACAACAGCAGAATGTGATGCGAGGACGGGTGAACCACGTCACTATGGAGGAAGCGCAAGAGGCACTGGACGTGGTAGTTGGTAAGTTTCCTGCCAATTTACACCTTGCAACCCTGCTGTTTGATTCTGGTGCTACCCACTCGTTCATTGCCCAAGGGTTTGTTAAGAAGCATGACCTAGCAACAACACAAATGAACCATATGCTAGCTGTAAACTCTCCCGGGGGAGAAATAAGGACAAGACAAGTGTGTCCCACAGTGAACCTAGACATTAATGGGGTAGTATTTACTGCTAACCTCATAGTGATAGATTCACAAGGGATAGATATTATTTTGGGTATGGATTGGTTGACAAAACATAAAGGAATCATCCATTGTTCGACCAGAACGGTGGAACTAACTCACCCTAATGGCACCAGAGTAAAGTTCATAACAATACACGAGCCTAGGAGGGACATTAAATTGAATCAAGTTGAGGTGAAAGTGGAGGAGATCAGGACCATCAGGGAATATCCAGATGTTTTTCCGGAGGAGTTGCCAGGTATGCCTCCCGATCGTGAAGTGGAATTCGCAATTGAGCTAGTACCTGGAACAGCCTCGATTTACAAAAGACCTTATCGGATGGACTCCAAGCAGCTGGAAGAACTCAAGAATCATTTAGGAGAACTGACGGAGAAGGGGTATATTCGCTTTAGTTCCTCACCTTGGGGAGCTCCGGTGATATTTGTGCCCAAGAAGGACGGAACCCAAAGGTTATGCGTGGATTACCGTGCCTTGAATGAGGTAACCATCAAGAACAAGTATCCATTACCCCGCATTGAAGACTTGTTTGATCAGTTGAGGGGAGCTTGCGTGTTCTCGAAAATTGATCTCAGGTCGGGATACCACCAACTCAAGATAAGGCAATCTGATATTCCAAAGACAGCTTTCGTATCTCGGTACGGACTGTATGAATACACTGTCATGCCTTTTGGGCTAACTAATGCCCCGGCATACTTCATGTATCTCATGAACAAGGTATTCATGGAATATCTGGACAAATTTGTGTTGGTTTTCATAGATGACATTCTCGTCTTCTCCAAAGATGAAGAAGAACATGAGAAACATCTAAGGTTGGTGTTGCAGAGGCTAAGAGAACACCAACTATATGCCAAATTGAGCAAGTGTGAGTTTTGGCTTAAGAGAGTTCCCTTCTTAGGACGCATAATCTCGGAGGGAGGAATCTCCGTAGATCCCGCCAAAATCGAGGATATACAGAAGTGGAAGACACCTGAAAATGTCGGGGAAGTTCGAAGCTTCTTGAGATTGGCTGGATACTATCGACGGTTTATTGAAGGATTCTCCAAGATCTCGAGACCTCTCACCAAACTGTTGGAGAAGGGAATCACATTCACCTGGACGCCACAGTGCGAGACGAGTTTTCAGGAGCTAAAGAAGAGATTGACAACAGCCCCAGTGTTAGTTATGCCAGATATGCAGAAGAACTTTACGGTGTACTGCGATGCCTCTGGAAACGGGTTGGGATGTGTTCTCATGCAAGAAGGGCATGTTGTTGCATATGCATCTAGGCAGCTTCGGAAGCATGAGAAGAACTATCCTACACATGACCTAGAACTAGCCACAGTGGTACACACGTTGAAAATTTGGCGGCACTATTTGATGGTGAAGAGGATAGAGATATATACGGATCATAAGAGTTTGAAGTACATTTTCACACAGCCAGATCTCAACCTCAGACAAAGGAGATTGTTAGAGCTAATCAATGACTTTGATGTGGGCATCAACTATAATCCTGGGAAGGCAAACGTCGTGGCCGATGCTTTGAGTCGGAAAGTGCAGGTCAATAAGTTGAGCTTGAAGGACATGCCTTCAGAATTGAAGGACGAGGTTATAAGGCTCAATCTATGTCTAGTAAATAGTGGTGAAGCCATCGCCATGGAAGTGGACTCCACACTAGAGCGAGACATACCCGAGGGTCAAAAGAATGATGAGAAGATACAAGAGATCAGGCAACTCATCAAGGAAAATAAAGCTCCTGGTTTCAGAGAGGATGAACAAGGTACGGTGTGGCACGGGAAAAGGATCTGTGTGCCTGAAGTAAAGGAGATCCGTGAATTGATTTTGAAGGAGGCTCATGATTCCGACTATTCCATTCATCCTGGGAGTACGAAGATGTACCAGGACCTCAAGAGCAGGTACTGGTGGTATGGCATGAAGCGAGATGTCGCGGAGCATGTTGCTCTATGTGACACATGTCAGTTGGTGAAAGCAGAACATCAACGACCCGCGGGATTACTGCAACCACTCAAAGTGCCTGAATGGAAATGGGAAGAAATCAACATGGATTTCATCGTGGGATTGCCTAGGACCCAATCAGGGTATGATTCTATATGGGTCATCATTGATAGGCTAACTAAGGTAGCTCATTTCATCCCGTGAAAGAAATCTACAGTGGATCCAAATTGGCAGAGTTGTACATGTCAAGGATCGTGTGTTACCATGGAGTGCCAAAGAAGATTGTGTCGGATCGACGGACACAGTTCACCTCAAGGTTCTGGCAGAAGTTGCACGAAACCATGGGAACACATCTGAAATTTAGTTCTGCCTATCATCCCCAACCTGATGGGCAGACGGAAAGAACCAATCAGATCCTTGAAGATATGCTAAGGGCATGTGCACTAAAAAACAATAGGAGTTGGGACAAGAACTTACCGTATGCAGAGTTTTTCTATAACAACAGCTATCAAGCTAGTATGAAGATGTCACCGTTTGAAGCCTTGTACGGGAGGACATGCAGAACTCCCCTATTTTGGAACCAAACGGGGGAAAGTATAGTGTTTGGTCCAGAAGTACTACAAGAAGCCGAGGCGAAGGTAAGGGAAATTCGCAACAATTTGAGGATAGCACAGACACGCCAAAAGAGTTATGCTGATGTACGAAGAAGAGAGCTCGTTTTCAACGTGGGAGACTATGTTTATCTCAAGGTGTCCCCTATCAGAGGACTTCGTCGGTTCAAGGTGAAAGGGAAGTTGTCACCTCGATACATCGGACCCTTTCAAGTTTTGGAGAGGAAAGGAGAAGTGGCGTATCAACTAGAATTACCGACTCGTCTATCAGATGTGCACGATGTATTCCATGTGTCACAACTCAAGAAATGTCTGAGGACGCCTGAAGAGGTGTTACCCATGAATGAAGTGAATGTAGCTGAGGATTTGTCTTATGCCGAGCAACCATACAAGATTTTGGAGACAATGGAACGCCTCACCAGAAATAAAAGAATCCGGATGTGCAAGGTGCAGTGGAAGCATCACTCAGAAGAGGAAGCCACCTGGGAGCAGGAAGATGAGCTCAAGGCACAATTTCCGGAATTGTTTTCTTAGAACCACCAATCTCGAGGACGAGATTTCTTTTAAGGGGGGTAGAGCTGTAACACCCCAAAAATATTGTTAAGACCCTAAATCATGTTAAGAGGGGAATTTAAAAATTTTTGGACGTGTTGCATGTTTTGCAAAAATTCAAATTCAAACTGGAATTTAAATTAAACTCAAATCAGAAAAGAAATAGAAAAAGAAAAAGAGAAAACAGAAAAAAACCGGCCAGTGGGCCGAAACCCACCAGCCGGCCCACCCAGCAACCGCGCCCGCCCGCAGCCGCGCGCGCTGTTTCCTTCCGCTGACAGGTGGGACCCACCAGCTCGTCTTCTACCTCGCGCCGCGCCGGACTCCCTCTCACCCGAATCAAAACCGATCGGGATTTCTGCGTATTCCAGCTGAATTCCGTTCGGGGGCGACGCAAACTCGATCTAAACCACCCAGCCGCCCTCCCCCGTCTATAAAAACCCCGGCCTCGTTCTGTTTTTCCCACGTGATCCGCCGATTTTCCTCCGGTGAGAACCGAGACTTCTCCAGCGAATTCTGGCCGATCTAAGCTCAGAAATTCCGATCTAACTCGCTGGTCTTGATCCACCGCCTCCGGGGAACCTTGCAGGTGCAGAAAACTCGGTGACTTTCGGTGTAAACACAGCGCCGACGAGCCTCGCCGTGAATTTACCTCGGACCTCGTCGCCGATCACCTTCCAGGACCTCCGAGCTCAAGAAAACCCCCGAGGTGAGATCCCCGACCTCCCCTCTACCGATCTATGCCATAAAATCACAGTTCTAGGAAGAATTCCCGAAGATCCGAAAGTTTCCGGCGAGATCGCCGCTTCCCGCCGCCGTGCGCCGCCGGCAGCGTCGCCCGCGTTCGATCAGAGCGACGTGGCCGCTTGTGCGCCGTTTATTTTAAATCGCACGGTAAAGTTTAAATCCCCGCGTACCGGTTCGACGTTATAATCTCACCCGTCGGTTTAAAATCGGATGGTCCACGTCAGCCCCACGTTATAAAGACTGGAAATCTTACGTGCTACCACCTGGGGTTCTCGGGAAATAAGAGCTAGCCACGGAAACTTCTGATCTAGCCCCTGGAACTTCAGAAAAAACATGTAAATTCATTTAAAAATCAGTTTTAGCCCCTGGACTTAATAAAAATTAGGAAAAATCCCTCTGATAAGTGTAGCTATACCCCTGAAAATTCTGAAAATAATATTATAGACCCTGTAGTGGGGTGAGTTTACCTTTTAGCCCTGTTTACTATTTAATTTAGGAAATTGAATATGTGGCTAGTGTTTAAAAATTAAAAAGTGAGACAAACATATTGTCAAAATTAAATTAAAGACTTTCTCAGTATTTAGGAAACTTTGGAGTGAGATAAAAACATATTTTGGGCTAAATTGAATCTGTTTAATTTATTATTCACATTTAGGGACACATTTTTAAGTAAAGAATAGTTCTAGAAAATAGGGAAAATAATTGTGAAATATTTTACATCAGAGGCAAAGGTCAAAATATGTTATTAAATTATTTAGGACCAGAACCTATTCTGTTTAGATGATATGTCTTACTATTTTCATAATAAAGTACACATTTATGCATAAGAAAATAAATCTGAAAATATAGCAACTAGTAAATGATAAATGGAGTTTCTAAAATCCAAAGAGTTCAGTTTAGGGTTGGTAGAAATTATGAAGACACATATGGAGAAGGAAAATACCTTTCGTGCTTATTTGGTAGTAAAAAGGTGTAGTAGTTGAATATAAGGAATTTATTTAAATTGGAAACTCATATATATAGTATGTAAGTATAAATGTGAACACAAAAGTAGGAATCATATACACATGATTCATGCAAGCCACAAATCAACACACATAGAGTAACCACAACACACATAATGGTGAATGACTTTCATAAATATGAATGTGTGGTTTGTATGAAGTGGAAGTGTGAACTATGTCTTATGGGTTGTTATTTTTCTTTTGCTATGTGTGATGGTATGATGTAGAACCTGCTCAAGAGCAAGTTATTCCTTTCCAAGATCAGGACTACCCATTTCAAGAGCAGCAGGAAGGAGGCAAGTGTCCTTGACCACTTTGATCCTATGCTAGGATGTGTAGCTATAATTATCTGCATTGTCAATTTAAATATGAAACCCATGATAGGAAGTTTCCCAATAATTGCATTACCTTGTTTTCCTTGTAGCTTGGGTTGGGATTTATTTTACCATGTCATTTATTATTATGCATATGCTTAGCCATGCTTAGAATGGGATATTTGGGACATGAGATCATCAGTTTATTTTACCATACTCTTGAATGAGATATTGTTAGTTATGTAGAGGTAGGGATCAAGGCAAGTTGGATGTTTTGGTTGTGTGCTGGGTGCACGAGACTCGGGTTTGTGTTTAGTACTTGCCTGGATCCTAAGGACCGGTTCATGGAGCATGTAACCTGGCTTTACAGTGCCAACCACATGATGAGATGGGGCAGCTTGGCCAATTAATTAGGTGTATCCCCGGCGTAGTATGGGTGTGTTGGATGGTGCTGGGAGTAGGTGTCAGCTGGACTACCATATGAACCGCAAGGCTCAAGAGGGGGCCACTGCAGCGGGGTTGGAGCCTCTTGTATGCTGTTAGTGGTGAAACCTCAGTGGGCCCACGCTCGTCGGGAATCCCTTTGTAAAGGCTTCATAGTGATCTCCTGGCGACACACCTGGGAAGTGTGAATGTGGTTCGTAGCCACTGGCATAATGGAGGTTCTTTTAGTCCACTCGGCAACGGGGGATGAAATCACTACATGTGGGTACAGTGGTACAAGCTCTGCAGAGTCAAAACTGTCATGATAGCCGTGCTCACGGTCAAGAGCGGCTTGGACTTATTCATGATTAGAGGATTGAGGGTTTTGGATGTTGTGGATGTTAAGCGGGGAGCTTAACATTGGAAATGAAGTTATGGTTATTTGATTATGATGAATGGATGGGAGATTGGGACCATTTCACCTGGGTAGTAATGTAGGTGCTTAATAAGCTAAGGTGATAGGAATTAATTGCATAGTGCTTTAACCATGAGTTCAACCTCTCCTTGTTCTAGCCATGCATGACATAACTTTCCCACACTTGCTGAGTACCATTGGTACTCAACCTTGCATATTTTGTTGGTTTATATTGCTGCTCAGGTCAAGATAATGAGGTGGTGTATAATGACCAAGACTTTGGACCCGAAGAAGGTTTCTAGGTTCATGGAGACCCCCGGGCAACGCCTGTGACGGAGCCCTCAAGAATAATATTCCGCTGCTAGTTTATTTACTTGTGATGAACTTATTATTGTCCATCGAGACATTTGCTATGTAAGACTTATTTATATTCGACACCTGGCTTGTAATAAATGATGCTTCACTATTTGTCATCACATGTATGAGAAAATGATACTGGCATACATGTGATATTCACTTGGTTGTTCTTCGGAAAAACCGGGTGTGACAATTATCGATGAGAAGACTCACGCCACAAGAAATCGGACATTGCAATTTTACAAAGTCTTGTGGAACAACCACACCGCTGATGAAGCTACGTGGGAAAGCGAGGAGTACTTGCAACGCAATCATCCGGAGTTATTAGAGGCTTATGTTCAGTAGTCATCCTCCCCGGTTTGTCCCTACTCATGAATCTCGGGACGAGATTCTTTTTAAGGGGGGAGGAATGTAAAAGTCCCAAAAACTTGTAAATGGAAAACTTGAGCTATGAATAAAGCTGAGTTTAAATCCAAGAAATGGGACTTGCAGAAACTTTTGTTAATCATATAAGTATTGGCATGTGCAATAGGACCTTAAACTCAGTTTGAACCAAAAGGTTCACTTCAAAGAGAAGAGAGCCATTTTCAAAAAGGAAAAATCCAAACTGTTGTTTAAGAAGGGGTATTTGAAATGGCCAACTCAAAAATCAGATGGCATATTTGAATTCCTCAGGTCCAAATTATGAGGGAGCCAAATTTTGAGAAAATTTAGCGGTGCTTTGATATGAGTATCAAAGGGGCCTATGAATTTCTTTTAAATTTGAATTTAAATTTGAACTGAAGAAAACCATGTCAAAATGCCAAACAGCTTTTGAATCTGAGCTCTTCAGGATTTAAATTTGCATTGTGACAAATTTGAGAGATATTTGTGCGCAAGTTGGAGGGATAAGAAGGAGGGTGGTCCCACTGGTCAGTGATCCACTGAAGTCTTAAACCCAAAGCAATTCTCTCTGTTTCGCTCAAAGCGCCGAACGCAGCATGCGAGCCACTGAGGCAGCATTGCCACGAGCTCCCGAGCAGCTTCAGAGGCGGTTTCCCCCGCCCTTATCAGCCTCCCACCGAGTGAATGTTGCCCCACACGACCTCCTCCCACCACTACCGACGCTATCCCGTGCCCTCCTCGCCGAGTTGCTGCCGCACGGACGAAACCACGCAGTTCATCGGTGCCCGGACGGCCCGACGAGTCCCACGCCGCGCTGAGCCATTCCACAGCATCGTCAGCCCTCACTGAACATGGCCGACGCAAGGCACCGGTGCTAAACCCACGGGAAACCTCGGCGTCGAGCTCAGTTTGTCTCCACGGCACCGAGTGAAGCCGCCGTTGCAAGAATCCGTCGCCCGACCATCACAGAGCCTCTTCCCTCGAGTTGCAAAAGCAAAAAGGTTCGCCTATACCCCTACTCTCTTCACTGCAACCCCGGCTGCCTGTCATGGACGGTGCTCACCGGAATTTCATTTTTGCCGTCGACATGCAATAATAACCGAGGGGAGAAAACCGGCAAATTCATCTCACACGTCGAACCAATCCACACACAACGTAGCATACACCTTCTATATCTCTGTGCGCGCCCATAGGATCAAGAACCACCGAGAACCATCGAGCAAAACCTCTGTTCATCGAGTTTTTCAATTTTTGCCGGATTTTGACCTAGCCCGACGGTGAGGTCATACTCCCGGCGAGTTTCAGCAAGATCGGAGGTTGGATCCGTGTTCTCCTTGGTGCAGTGGTGCTGTACGAGAAAACGGCGACGTGTTTAGTGCGGTATAGCGCCCTAGCGACATCGCCGGAGATCCCACAGCCACTGTCGCCGTCGCACCTAGGTTTCCGGCCGTCGTCGGTCTGAGATAAGCCCGGCAACGTGTTCCTCGCACGAGAATATGTGGGGGCGGCGAGAACCAGCAAGCTCCGAGCACCAGAACCCACTCCCGGCGAGAGCTCTGGCGAGCTCGGCGGCGCGGGAGCGCGGGCTGCTGGAGGAAGACGAAGACGGGGGCTGGCCCACGTGTCAGTCTCTGTTACGAGGAGTTAGATCTTCTGTGGCCTCGGATCGGTCTGTGACAATGTGGGAATAACTCTGTGGCCCGTGTGGCTCGGGTTCCAGCGGTTGACACGTGGCCCTGTGGCCGCAGTCAGAGTTTAAACAATTCCCGATTATTTTGAATTCCAAATTCTGTTCAAACTTTAGAACCTCATAACTTTTGCTAGAAAGATCCAAAATTAGTGATTCAAATTGGGTTGGATTCAGGATGAAAAACTCTATCCAAATATGCCAACAAATTTGTATGAAAATCAAATAAAGATTCTGGAAAATTCTTTAAATCCTTTTAGCAAAAGAATTTTAGAGGGAGTTTGCTTCATCCAAAAATCCTCAAATTTTGCCAGAATATTTTTTAGGATGATAGGGAACTCCTGGAAAATATTCAGCTTATTTGGAGCTGATTTAGTTAAGATGCTTATGAAATCAAGTTTCTGTGTTCAAATGCATACATAAACAATTTCAGAGAATTTCCAAAACATGGAAATTCAGTTCTGGGCATTCTTTAGCCCCACAAATCCTAGAAAACTTCATGCAGGCTCCCTGAGCTATGTATGAAATTGTAGATCACTTAAATCCGCATGAAAGTGTAAATTTATTCATAATTAATTCCTTTTTGCCTAAGTGCTTAGGGAATTGTTCTGAATGATTTGTTCACTGAAATAGTGTGACTTTTGGTCCAGATGACTTTCTTGTGTCAAGGAACATACAAGAAAATTTTCAGCTCCATTGGAGCCCTGGATCAGTACTATTCTGTTCAACTCCCTTAGGTGAGCAACACCCAGGTGATAAACCCCACGTATCACTTAATCATAGTACTTTAGCCCAAACCCAAACCACTAGCACCAGTGTTATTTTAAATTCTTAAACAGGGTTCCAGTTTTGAAAACGTGTCTTTAGAACTTGTTAGTAAGAGTTTTATAACTAAACATATATGCATATTAATGTTGGTAGGAAATACGACGAAGGAGGTCAACGAGAAACTTGACTCGGAGCAACAAGTTGAGGCTTAACTCATCGCCAAGCTACTGACTATAAAGTAGAACTAAACCTACAGCAACATAAGGCAAGCCCCGGTTTGCATATCTTTACCGTTTTAAATTTTGCTTTACTTCACCTCATGGTTATTAGACTTGATATTGTGCATTATGTCTAGGATGATTGAAACCCACTTGCATGACTATTACCTCCCTGAGTAGAAGGTTTAGTGTAGGCTTTGCCTCGTTGTAGATGCTAGGTTAATGTTGTAGCTAGCTCGGTAGAAGTCGAGTAGTAAAAAGCTACTCGCGAGAAAGTTCGAGTAATGGAGTTACTCGCGAGAGGTTAATGATAAGAGCACCCTCATGAAAATGACATGGGGATGTTCCTGTAGGATGGAGCGCTCAAGGTTGGTCTCAACCTGCGATGGGTGTGACAATGCTTGAGACCACATTTGGCCTGGACCGGGATGGTAAGGCAAATGTGGAGGTTAGTTGTAGCCCCGTTCGTGTTGGTTAAGGACCGTCTGTATGCGGCCCTGCTGGACAAGATTAAGCTGTACCGGATATATAGTGGGGTATGGGACCCATGAAACCGATGTAACTCGATGGACCGTGATATAGAAACTCATCCTTCGCGTGGGAATGGCGTTGAGAAGGCGGGAGGTGTAAATCCTTTAGCGGGCAACTTCGACGTGTCCACGTAGAAGACCATCCTGCTCGGCGCGAAGCTTTTTTCTATGTCGGGGTGTCGTGTGAAAGGTTGCTGCATACAACGAAGAAAGAGCTCTTGAGAGAGTCTTTCGAGGCGGGTTTATGTGTCGTGTATTCCGGGTTGTTATTGATTCGAATCACCGTCGCTCGCGTAAGAGGATTGAGCATACTTGCCCACTGCGCCGTGACTTAGTAAGAAGATGAACTAAGTCTCTTAACTTGTTGTTTGTGGATTAATCACTGTGTTAGAACCTTGACTGAAGTAGATATAGAGCCAACTAAATTTCATTTCCACCTTAGGCTAGCAACATCGGGATAAGCGTTTCTTGTTTGATTGTGGACTTCCGATGTTGTGAGGCGTGAGGACCACTAAAATGAAGGCTATAAGAATCTGAATATAAGCATCAAGTTTAGTCAAGCTGCATTTTTCAAATTCCTGTTCCTACTATCTTACTACCCCTGCATTTAGAGTTACATGTTTAGGAGTGACGGTTAGGTCTTGCTGAGCCTTAGTGCTCACGGTTGCTTCTGAGTTGTTTTGCAGGTAGCAGGATGCCTGCTATGAAGAGGGTTGTTCGGTGAGACGATGAACCTCACGGTTTGTTCAACTCATCGGACACCTAGCCGCTGCCTTTCTTTGGTGAAGCTAGTAGGAAGCGTTCACGGGCTGAACGACTTCTCTTCGGCGTAGTTAGGGTCGAGAGTGAGTAGATTGTCCAGCTAGTTTTAATTTCCGCTGCGTGTGTACTTATGTTGTAAAAGAACTTATCTTGAGTAACAAAATGGTTTCATTATGTTCTTGAGCCTCTTTTCGTGCATGCTGTTGGGTGCCGCATCGCACGGCACCACCCACTGCGATTCCAAGGCGTGGCTCCCTCCCAGTACGCCCGTACTCGATGTTGCCTACAGCAACCATCACGGACGTCGTACGCAACCACCTTTCACCCGTCAGCCAAATATTGAACTGGTCCCATCGTCCCAAGCAAGAGGTCTCTGCATGCGCATCTCAGTGCCGCCAGACGATTTACACCTCAAGCTCTCAACCTACCCTCTGAACGACGGGCAATGCCTTAATACCCAGCTACCCGAGTTACATCAGTTTCCCGGTTCCCATATAGCCGGTAGGTCTTCGGTACTGTTCTAGCTTGTTCAACAGGCCCGCACACAGCTCGGTCCTTAATCGACACAAGCAGAGCTATAGCACACAGACCCCAAAGTCCTGCTGCCCTTACTCTCCGCTCGGTCTCATTTTTCTTGCCATGTGTTTCATTTGCTATCTTTACCCGAGCGATGTGCCTCTAGCCTATTCTCGCGAGTAGTTCCAACTACTCGACTTGTACCAAATCCTACTCTATCTTTAGCATTGCAGTGTCCAACGAGGTTTTCAATCCTAATCCCAACCCATGGTTTTCTTGTCTATGCATTTGGGTTTCAAACCAGACTCTAATGCAAGAAATAAGTGATGCTCAAAGAAAGTGCTCAAAACAATAAAAATTTGTAAAGAGGTTAATGCAAACCAGAGCTTGCCTTGCTGCTCTTGGTCGTAGGCTAGCTGTTCTTCTGGAGTAACAAAGTCTAGGACTTCGGGTTCCTCCTCGACCTTAGCGACTACATGACATACAAGTATATGTGTTAATTTAAATGCATTTGATCTGAATTAAACTTGTGAACCTTATAAGTCTCACTAGACAGACCCACTGACCCTGAAATTTTTACTATGGCTTGGTTACAACCTAAACAGAGACTTCGTCAAGTTTTAGTTGCAGCAAAGCTCATTTGAGCCCTCCACAATTAATTATGTACTTGACCTTAATTGGAGGCTTTAGGGTGTTCTACGCATTTTCATGAAGCAATCCATGACTTTCTGAAAACTAGATTTTCGGAGGGTTCTAATGGATTTGGTCACACTTAATTTGAAGGTTCCTAGCTAAAGATATGAGCTAAACAATTTCAGAGAAAATCTAAAAATGTTTCTGGACATTTTCTATTTTCTCTGGAACAGTTTCATTAATCACACCATTAGGTGGATCAAATCATCTCAAATGGATCTGAAATTTTTATGATAGTTCAGGGATATTTTGGTGAACATCCCAGCAAAATTTCAGAATTTTCCTCCAAAGGATTCTCCAGTTAAAATTCCCAACAGTCTAAATTTTGAAGAATTAATTCTGGAGAAATAAGGATTTTCATGAAGTGAAACTTGATTTGCTGTAAAGTACTCAGAGAGCTGAATCCAACAAAATTTGGTTCACTTGATTTTGAGTTTCCTAGCCCAAGTTATGAGGATTTGAAGTTTGAATGAAATCTGAAAATCGGGAAAAGTTTAAATCTGCTGGTGGGTCCACCGGACACGTGTTGGGCACTGGAGCGACGGCACACCGGGGTCTACGGAGTTTTTGCGCGCCAGCACACCTGATCCGAGCCGCAGAGCGATCCCCAATTTAAATCTGAGCCGCTGACACGTGGGCCACCCGGCTTCGTCTACCTCTCGACGCCCGCGTTCGGCCGCCGCGACACCTCGCCGGAGGTCTCGCCGACAGCCTCTGTGGTGCTCCAAAATTCACGATTCTGGCCGCCCCTGCCGAAATCAACCCGGGGAACATGATTCCGGCACAGTTCATCATGAAAATGGTCGGCACATGGTCGGCGATGAGCGGTGGCTTCGGAAGGACTTCGGCCGTGTCGGCTGACCTCCCTAGCACCCAACCGAACGAGCAAAAGGCCAGAAATCACCAGTGGTCCCTCAGGAAGCTCGGCATGGGCTCAAAGCAGCTTGGGAAAGGTCCGAAGTAGGCTCCCACCGTGCGCCCAATGCTTCCCGCAGGATCCGTCGTCGTCAAAATATGCCGGGTACAGGGGTCTCAGGCCAAAGGTTGTGAAGGCAACTTGTGCGCTACCAAGTCTAGTCTGTGTAGGAGCGGATTGAGACCCTCTAACTTTTGCTAGAGCGTGAATTTGACAGACCCGCACCCGAAGGTCAGTCTGTACCGAGAAAGGGGAAAACTGGAAATTTACCGCCGGCGTTCAAGCCCTCGGGCTGTGGCTTGGGGGTGAGCAGCACCGGTCACCAACGCGTTCAGGGACGCCTTACCTCGGGCGTGACAACCTCCCGCTTGGGCTGTCCACGGGAGCCCGAAGTGCGGTGGCTTTAGGTCTCTGAATGGAACTCTCGGTATAGCCGAGATCAACCGGTTTTAGCTGATTTCTAGCAACGGGGAAGAAGAAGGAAGACTCCTAGTACTTTGTCGTAGCTCTGGAGGGGTGGAGACGCGGTGATCACGCTTCCCTGATCAGCTCCGAGCGATCGGCAGCGATGGAGTGTTTCTGGTGCGAGGAAGCAGCAAAGTGAGCTGTTCTCCCTCTGATCAGGGCGGCCGCAGGCTTAAGCAGGGTGCAAGGCAGTTCAGCCGGTCGGGGCGGCAAGCAGCTGCTGTCCCGATCGTGCCTTCGCCGTGGCGGCTGCTTGGTCCGGCGCAAGAACCCGAGCTGGGTTTTCAGTCGGTTGCTTTTGCTTCAGTGGCTGACATGTGGGTCCCACTCCCCTTTTAACCCCTGAACTTAACTCCATTTCACTATTGCAAACAGTAAGCCCTAAAATGCCCATGGTGAATTGAATTATTCACCCCTGAGCCATTTGAATTGGTTAGAATTCAAATTGGGTTTGGTTTGACTAAATTTCAGCACATGTTCAGTTTGAAATTCAAATAAAGTTTGAATTTGGTATACTTAGCTCATGTCAAGATCAACTCAAAATGGAGTGAAACTTGGTGTGTGAGCTCACAAGAATGAGCTGAGTAAGAATATGCCTCCCACTTTTGAATTCATGGGATAAAAACAGTTTGAATTTAAATTTGAGTTCAAACCACCCTCTTTCTAGCTACACCCAAAAGTACCTCGAAAAGGTTTTGAATTTGGGTGAAACTTGGCATAGACATTCCTAGCAATATGTAGGAGTTTTCCAAATGTCCAGCCCCTATATGATGTATGTGGGAAATACCCCTTTTGCATTTTGTGAGTTTATTCTCTAATGAGCATGTTGATAATGGTTACATGCTCTTCAAATGTGTTCATCAACTATCTTCACATGAGGTGTGTGTGTGTGTGTGGTGATGAACACTTTGAATGTGTCAAAAACTGAGCCCTTTACATTTTTCTTGCTGCTCACCTATTCCACAATCCCTAAACAACAAACCGAGCCACCAAGATCATCGGTTTGCCCTAGCTAGCCGCCTTGCGTGAACTCCCACATCGCCAGCCCTAGAACAGGTGACAAACCATTGTGCCAGTCCTCCTTGATTCATCACACAACATCCCATCAGTCACCGTTGCTAAATTCCGATTGTTTCTCACATCTTATTGTGAGATCTTCTTCACAACCGAGTTTGAATCAACATAAAAAAATAGTAACTCAGGTAGCCTAACTTAAAACGGCCATAACATTTGCATACGAACTCGAAATCGGGCGATTTTTTTAATTGATCTGCTCGAAATTTCGCAACCGATTTTTCACTGCTTCACCGTGTTTGGCAAAATTTGTTTGGCCAAATTCCCCTCGGAAGATAGACTATCTGGCCTCCGAAGTTTAAGCCCAGATTTTAAAGAATCTTACTGATTTTCTATAGGCCACATCTTACATCCAATTGAGCTGCAAAGTTCTGTGCTTTCTATTTTAGTGCTCTCGAGTAAACAAAAAATATCAGAAAAAATATAAAAAATAAAAAAATAGTGAAGAGAGCACAGATATTAAAACATTGACAGCATACCCTTGAAACAGTTGGCCTATACACTTGTGCTGTACTTGTTTGGTTATATCTTCCTGATTTTCTATCTGCCTTTCTACTGCCTTGTGTTGTGCTAGGCCTAGAACACTTGTTAACCAGAAACAGTTCCTACACTGAATACTTATTCAACTTTTGTTTTCGCTGTTAACGATTTTTGCTTATTAGCCACCATATTGTGCCATCCAAGCTCCACTTTTCCTCTTGAGCAGAACAGGTACCTTTGCAATCACTCCACGCTTCATTGGTTCTCACCGTCCACCATTTACCACCTGCTGTGTCAGTAAGAACACTTGTAAGAACGTGGTAAGATGCTTGAGAGAGAGAGAGAGATTGTTTCCTTCCTTCCACTTTTCACATTGCCACTATCCTTTGTAGTTGATAGGGATAACATCTTTTTGTTGTCTATTGTTTACTACTAACAATGGCAGAAGATAAAAGGGATGATGAATGTGTTCAACATGCTGAGTAGCGTGACATGATGAGGGAAATGACAGATATGTTCACCAAAACCCAAGCATCGACAGAGGCGTCATTGACGACCTTGAATCGCCAACTTGCTGATCTTGTTGTTTGGATGGATACTCTTGAGGCGCGGCTGCATCTCGCTGAAGATCGTGAAGACGGTGCTTATAATATGGAAGATCATAA
This sequence comes from Neostapfia colusana, assembly GCA_030760725.1. Lineage (NCBI taxonomy): Eukaryota > Viridiplantae > Streptophyta > Magnoliopsida > Poales > Poaceae > Neostapfia > Neostapfia colusana. The sequence continues at coordinate 80,734,747 of JASWHV010000003.1, forward strand.
CAATCAACCATGACTTCCACGTTATCTACGAGGTATGGGAGGTAATAATTGTTATAATTACAATGATCATCATAACAATTTTGATCGCCCTCTTGATGATCCTTTTGCTAAAGTCAAATTTACGATACCCTCTTTTTCTGGTGCTTATGATGCTGAGGCATATCATGATTGGGAGATGACAGTAGAGCAGAAATTTAATGCCCATCTTGTTCCTGAACAACATATAGTTCGTGAAGCCACTAGTGAGTTTAAGGATTTTGCTATCATATGGTGGAATGAACTTGTTAAAACTAGAACTGATCATAAAACATGGGATAGATTAAAGGAAGCTATGTGTGTTCATTTTGTTCCTCCTTCTTTTCAGCGGGACCTTCGCAAAAAATTGCAGCGCTTAGGCCAAGGTAACATGTCCGTAGAGGAGTATTATCAAGAGTTACAAAAGTGTATGTTGCGCTGTGGGGTAGTAGAGGACATGGATGATAAAATAGCTCGTTTTTATGGGGGGTTGAGGCGTGAAATTCAGGACATTGTTGATTATAAGGAATATGATACTGTTAACAGATTATTTCAGCTGGCTATGTTGGCAGAAAAAGAATTGCAGGGCTGCCAACAGCAGCAGCACCAATGCACGAGGAGCACCTTCACACCGCATTCAACATCTACACCATCCAAAACAGCACCATATTCGAGTTTTCCTACTGCCACTACACCATCCACTGGTGGCCAACAAACTTCATCTACTGCTCCATTTCCTCACGCATTGGAGGGCAGCAAGACGACACATGTGACACCCTCATCTCGGGTGTCAGCATATGTTCATGTTTTATAAAGAAGAAAAAACATTTTAAGAAAAGAAGGAACAGAGACAAGTATCAAAAGGATAGCGAATAATGCTCTCCGAGAGCACCGAAGACAACTTCCACGGCCAGCAGACCACGTGGCATGTTCGGAGCTCATCCCTGAGAAATTGGGAGAGGTCCGCCGCTAAACTGGCTACGTGGCAGGCTCGAGGGTCACCTCCGCAATTGGAAAGAGGTCCGACCCTGTGGGACACGTGCTGCCCACGGAGCTAGCCTCTGCGGAAGAAGCAGAGGCATTTTTCATAGGACACGTGTCATCCTCGGAACTAGTCCTCGCGGAAATAAGAGGACCGGTCGCGCGGGATACGTGTCAATCTCGGAGCCCATCTCAGAGAAGTCCGGATCTATCAAACACGTGTCGCCACCGGAGCTTATCTCCGGAAGGTCCGTCGCAGCTAAACACGTGTCGACCTCGGGGCATGTCCCTAAGGAAAGGAGAGCGGAAAGACCGGCACCCATACGTGGCGTGCGCGGAGCTCACCTCCGAAGAAGAGGGAGGTCTCGATCGATTGACACGCGGCAACCGGAGCTCGTCTCTGCGGACGAGGAGATACCAGGCCCAGAGGACACGTGGAGCTTCCGGAGCTCATCATCACAGAGGTAACGAGTTCTGGAGCGGCTGTTATACGTAAGGACACCGGTACGCAACAGAAACCGATCTAAACTCCACAATGTTACCGAAGATAAGACGTCAGGATCTAACAAAGATCTGAATAAAACTCTTATTCGGGATCCAATCAGATTAGTACTCTTCTCTTCCCGATTATAAATAGAACCCAAAACCTCTGGTCGAAACCACAAACCTCTCTTTCAACTCCTGAGCCGACGACTTGGAGCCCTAGCCCTGACTCGCCGAACATCGCAGAAGTGCAACAAAGGGAGATCACGGAAGAAGAACCGAGCGGTCTGAGAAGGACCTCGAAGACAAGAAGAGCGTGAGGTGGGACTTCGATACCACCTTAACGACATCATTGTGTTCATCTTGCATCTGTTCTTTGATTCCTTTCGAACAGAAGTCTTCTCGTGGGCAGATCACTCGATGATCAGTTTGATCTAAAGACAAGATCATCGCCACGTTCATCTTTGATCTGAAAAGTCATGCAAGAACACGTAAAGCTAATCATGAGACAGCATGCATGTGCATCATCGAATCTAGTTTAGGGTTTGTGCATGATATTGATTGCTGTGAATTTTGTATGCACGTGAATCCTACATAGCAGGGCAAACTCAGTAAGCTGTCTACGACGAGCCGCAGCAACAAGGTTTTGAGAATCAAGAACAACCGGAACCGCAAGAACAAGGCAAGTGCTCCTTGACCAGGTTGATCCTATGTTTTGAGTAAAACTATTTTGTTTTGTGGAAAGGTGTGCGTACTGAGTCAAACATGATGGGAAACCCTTTTATAGGAGTTTACTAGTTTTGATTAAACCACCCTTGTCGCCAGGGAAGTTCATGAGTCGGGTATGGTTTTTGTTTTATGCTTCGCTGAGTCCATGGGATTGGGAAGCGAGATAGATGTGTCTAGCTAACTGCACTCGTATTGATAATAAGTAATTGATGAGGTTAATGAACATGGATCGGAGGGAGATCTAGGCAAGCCTGGGTGTGTGAATGAGGTAGCATGAGATGGTGGTTTTACTTGACATAGATCTAAGGACCGGTTCATGCATGCACATGCCAGGATAACAGTGCCACCACAAGGCCAAATATGGGTGTGGCTTAGCTGAGTAATTAGGTAAGTTGCTAGAGTGTTATGGACCGTGGAAGGCGCGGGGAATGGGAGTCGAGTGAGGACTGCCCTGGGAACTGCATGGCACAAGAGGGGGCCCGTGGGTGGGAGAATTGGAGATTCTAGCCTGCCGGTGAAACCTTAGTGAGTCCATACATCTAGTAACCCCTTTGTAAAGGCTATTTTGTGATCTCTTGACCATACACCGACGGTTGTGTACTGGTATAATGGAGGTTCTGCAGTCGCCGACGGGTGACGAAATCACAAACTTGTGGGTAAAGAGGTACAAACTCTGCAGAGTTATTAAAACTATCATGATAGCCGAGCTTACGGTCACGAGCACCTGGCTAAACTGTCATGATTAGATGGGATGGTTACTGGGATGGTTATTGGAATGGTTATTGGGAAGGTTCTTGGTTATTGATTATGGTTTGTTTTGGGACTGTGGAGTCCGGGAGATGAGATGGTTGCATGACTGATGGGTCATGACATGAGAATGGTCTCAGTGCGAGACGAGGTTGTTTTATGAGGTGAGATGGTAGCGAATACGAGGATGTATTCGTGAGTATGAATAAAAGATTGGTTAATGTTCGGATGGAACACAGGAAGTGATGGAGGTATGTTGGTAATTTAATACATGTTGGGATTACATTTAAACTTAAGTTGTTGTTTTATCATGTTTTATTTTACAGAACTGCTTTTCTGCAAATAAACCTTTTATGCCTTCCTTGTTTATGAGCCGCATATCATGTGTTTTCCCACACTTTCTGAGTACATCATTGTACTCAAACTTGCATTATTATTTCTTCATCAACAGCAAGAGAAGACTACTATGAAGAGCGAGTAGAGCATTATGGCGTGTGATCTGTTCTCAACCTTGCCTGTGGAGGGAGTAGAGATGGAGCCACTTCTGCTTAGTTTTGCTTCCCCATTAATTTTTGCTTCCGCATTTAAATAAGGACTTCCGCTGCATAGAATTAAGATTTTCCGCTGTGAGCATGAGTCCAAGACTCATGAGGTGTTGTAATAAACTCTGTTATTCGTGGTAATATATAATCTGAATTCAGTTTGTGGAACGTATGTGTATGTGTGATGAACATCCTGGGCACACATATGCATTAGTTCTCGGTTCCGTGGCTTTCCACAGAATTGAGGGCGTCAGAGATTGGTATCAGAGCCACGGGTTGACAGTAGGTCACACGCCTAGATAGAAACCTTAGATTGATATTAGAGCCACGGGTTAACAGCAAGTTACACCCCTAAATAGAAGTCACAGGTAGCTAAGCCACGCTGACCAAAGTAAGCGCCCTAGGGTGAATAGCCTAGATTGGCCTTTAAAACCACCTTGACATAGGAAACCATCCTTGAATAGGAGTTGTGTGGGCCCTTGTGATGATTATTTGTGAATATGTGCTTAGTGTGAGTTGTGGGACGTCTCAAAAACGTTGTCCATATCCACACGTAAGAAGAAGGAGGTGTGAGATGTTTCGGCACATGCTCACGTCCTCATATGGGCTGATATATACATAGTCCAACTCACCTTGATGCATATAGTTAGAGGGAATCTACCTAACCTTCTAACATCCTATTCTATATCTCTCTCAGATGGTGAGAGGAAACGCCGGCCGAAGCAACGTCCAGGAGGATGACCATGATGAAGTTCCTGCTAACCCGGGAGCTGGCGAAAACCATCTGGAGAGGTTGATGGCCATGAAAAACCAGCTTATGCAAACCATGATCCAAACTTTGGGTAAGTTGCAGGCCAATCAACACCCCGTTCCGGCACCACCGCCACCACCACCGCCGGCTCATAACAGGTTGGGAGAGTTCATGAGGACTCGACCACCCACCTTTGCTCAAGCAAGCGATCCAATGGAGGCCGATGAATGGTTGAAATCCATGGAGAAGAAGCTTGCCATTGTTCAGTGCAACGACCAAGAGAAGGTTCTCTTTGCGTCGCACCAACTGATGGGAGCAGCTGCTGACTGGTGGGATGCCTTGAGCAACGCCCATGCCAACCCGGAGACAATCACTTGGACTGAGTTTAAGGAAAGTTTCCACTCCCACTACATCCCTGTTGGCGTAATGATGCTCAAAAAGCAGGAGTTTGAAGGTCTCCGCCAAGGACAGAAAAGTGTGAATGAATATCTCAACAAGTTCATACAACTGTCCCGGTATGCCTCCGAAGATGTCAACTCAGATCAGAGGAAGCAGTACCTGTTCATGAGAGGGTTGAACAATGAGATCCAAGTTCAGCTCCTCAACAATGACTACGTAAACTTCCAGAAGCTAGTTGATAAGGCTATTGTGGTAGAAAATAAGATCCGAGAGATCGAGCGAGAGTGCAAAAGGAAGATGCCATACCAGCCCCAAGGGAGCAACGTACGACCTAGGTACATGCCCCCTGCACCGCAGTATGGATCGACCACTCCTACGAACCGCCCTGGTCAGCCACCAAAGCAACGGTTCGTTACACCGGCACCTCGTGTGCCCATGCCTCCTGCGCCCTGACCTAACAATGGTGCTCCTGTTCAAAACCCCCGCCCCAACGTACCTGCTGCCGTAGGCAACAGGGCATGCTTTGCATGCGGGGAAGTAGGCCACTTCGCTAACCAGTGCCCGAAGAGAGGCCCTTGTCACACCCGGTTTTTCCGAAGAAACAACCAAGTGAATATCACATGTATGCCAGGATCATTTTCTCATACATGTGATGACAAATAGTGAAGCATCATTTATTACAAGCCAGGTGTCGAATATAAATAAGTCTTACATCGCAAATGTCTCAATGAACACTAATGCTTCATCACAAGTAAATAAACTAGCAGCGGAATATTATTCTTTAGGGCTCCATCACAGGCGTTGCCCGGGGGTCTTCATGAACCTAAAAACCTTCCTCGGGTCCAAAATCTTGGTCATTATACACCACCTCATTATCTTGACCTGAGCAGCAATATAAACCAACAAATATGCAAGGTTGAGTACCAATGGTACTCAGCAAGTGTGGGAAAATTATATCATGCATGGCTGGAACAAGGAGAGGTTGAACTCATGGTTAAAGCACTACGCAATTAATACCTATCACCTTAGCTTATTAAGCACCTACATCACTACACAGGTGAAATGGTCCCAATCTCCCATCCCATCATTGTGATCCAATAATCATAACATCATTACCATTGTTAAGCTCCCCGCTTAACTTCCAAAACTATCAATCCTCTAATCATGAATAAGTCCAGGCCGCTATTAACCGTGAGCATGGCTGTCAAGACAGTTTTGACTCTGCAGAGTTTGTACCACTGTACCCACAAGTAGTGATTTTATCCCCCGTTGCCGGGTGGACTAAAAGAACCTCCATTATGCCAGTGGCTACGATCCACATTCACACTTCCCAGGTGTGTAGCCAGGAGATCACTACGAAGCCTTTACAAAGGGATTCCCGACGAGCATGGGCCCACTGAGGTTTCACCCCTAACAGCATACAAGAGGCTCCAACCCCGCTGCAGTGGCCCCCTCTTGAGCCTTGCGGTTCATATGGTAGTCCAGCTGACACCTACTCCCCGCACCATCCAACACACCCATACTACGCCGGGGATACACCTAATTAATTGGCCAAGCTGCCCCATCTCAGCATGTGGTTGGCACTGTAAAGCCGGGTTACATGCTCCATGAACCGGTCCTTAGGATCCAGGCAAGTACTAAACACAAACCCAAGTCTCGTGCACCCAGCACACAACCAAAACATCCAACTTGCCTTGATCCCTACCTCTACATAACTCACAATAGCTCATTCAAGAGTATGGTAAAATAAACTGATGATCTCATATCCCAAATATCCCATTCTAAGCATGGCTAAGCATATGCATGTGAATAAACGACATGACAAAATAAATCCCAACCCAAGCTACAAGGAAACAGGGTAATGCAATTCTAGGGAAACTTTCCTAGCATGGGTTTCATATTTAACTTGACAATGCAAATAATTCTATCTACACATCCTAGCATAGGATCAAAGTGGTCAAGGACACTTGCCTCCTTCTTGCTGCTCTTGAAATGGGTAGTCCTGATCTTGGAAAGGAATAACTTGCTCTTGAACAGGTTCTACTTCATACCATCACACATAGCAAAAGAAAAACAACAATCATAAGACATAGTTCACACTTCTACTTCATACAAACCACACATTCATATTTATAAAAGTTCTTTACCATTATATGTGTTGTGTTTCAGTTTTAAATAAATTCCTTATATTAAACTACTACACCTTTTCACTACCAGGTATGTATGAAAAGTATTTTTCTTCTCCATTTGTGCCTTCAGAATTTCTACCAACCCTAAACTGAATTCTTTGGATTTTAGAAACTCCATTTATCATTTACTAGTTGCTATATTTTCAGATTTATATTCCTATGCATAATTGTGTATTTTATTATGAAATTAGTAATACACATCATCTAAACAGTATAGGTTCTGGTCCTAAATGATTTAATAACATCTTTTGGCCTTGGCTTCTGATGTAGACCATTTCACAATTCTTTTCCCTATTTTTCTATAACTATTCTTTACTTAAAAATGTGTCCCTATACTAATAAATGTGAATAATAGATGAAACAGATTTATTTCAGCCCAAAAATATACTTTTATCTCACTCCAAAGTTTTCTAAGTACTGAGAAAGTTTTTAATTAATTTTGACAATTATGTTTGTCCCCCTTTTTATTTTTTAAACACTAGTTACATATTCAATTTTCTAAATTAAATACTAAACAGGGTTAAAAAGTAAACTCACCCCATTACAGGGTCTATAATATTATTTTCATAATTTCCAGGGGTCTAGCTACACTTATCAGAGGTGTTTTTCTTAATTTCTATTAAGTCCAGGGGCTAAAACTGATTTTTAAATGAATTTACATGATTTTCTGAAGTTCCAGGGGCTAGATCTGAAGTTTCCGGGGCTAGCTCTCAATTCCAGAGAACCCCAGGGGGTAGCACGTAAGAATTCCAGTCTTTATAATGCGGGGCTGACATGGACCGTCCGATTTTAAACCGACGGCTGAGATTATAACATCGAACCGGTACGCGGGGTTTTAAAGTCTACCGTGCGATTTAAAATAAACGGCGCACAAGCGGCCACGTCGCTCTGATCGAGCGCGGGCGGCGCTGCCAGCGGCGCACGGCGGCGGGAAGCGGCGATCTCGCCGGAAAGTTTCGGATCCGCGAGAATTCTACCTAGAACTGTGATCTTATGGCATAGATCGGTAGAGGGGAGGTCAGGGATCTCACCTCGGGGGTTTTCTCGAGCTCGGGGGTCCTGGAAAGTGATCGGCGGCGAGGTCTGAGGCAAAACCACGGCGAAGCTCGTCGGCGCTGCGTTTACACCGTAACTCTCCGAGTTGTCTGCACCTGCAAAGTTCCCCGGAGGCGGTGGATCAAGACCAGCTAGTTAGATCAGAGTTTCCGAGCTTAGATCGGCCAGAATTCACCGGCGAAGTCTCGGTGCTCACCGGAGTAAAAATCGGCGATCGCGTGGGAAAAACTGATCGGGGCTGGGGTTTTTATAGCCGGGGGAGGGCGGTGGGTCTGTTGCGATCGAGTTTGAGTCGTTTGGGACCAGAATTCGGGCTGCGGGACGCGGAAATCCGGTCGGTTGCGATCGCGCGCGCGGGAGAGAGTCCGGGGTCGCGGGGTTAGGGATGACAGGTGGGTCCCACCTGTCTGTGAGAGACAGCGCGGCGCGCACGGGGGCGGGCTGGCGCGGGGAAACTGGGCCGGCTGGCGGGTTTCGGCCCACTGGCCGGTTTTTTTCCCGTTTCTCTTTTTCTTTTTCCATTTCTTTTCTGTTTTGAGTATAATTTGAATTCCAGTTTGAATTTGAATTTTTGCAAAACATGCAACACGTCCAAAAATTTTTAAATTCCCCTCTGAACATGGTTTAGAGTTTTGAATCAAAATTTGGGGTGTTACAGCTCTACCCCCCTTAAAAGAAATCTCATCCTCGAGATTGGTGTTTCTAAGAAAACAATTCCGGAAATTGTGCCTTAAGCTCATCTTCCCGTTCCCAGGTGGCTTCCTCTTCTGAGTGATGCTTCCACTGCACCTTGCACATCCGGATTCTTTTATTTCTGGTGAGGCGTTCCATCGTCTCCAAAATCATGTATGGTTGCTCGGCATAAGACAAATCCTCAGCTACATCCACTTCATTCATGGGTAACACCTCTTCAGGCGTCCTCAGGCATTTCTTGAGTTGTGACACATGGAATACATCGTGCACGTCCGATAGATGAACCGGTAACTCTAGTTGGTACGCCACTTCGCCTTTTCTTTCCAAAACTTGGAAGGGTCCGATGTATCGAGGTGACAACTTCCCTTTCACCTTGAACCGACGAAGTCCTCTGATAGGGGACACCTTGAGATAAACATAGTCTCCTACGTTGAAAACGAGTTCCCTTCTTCGTACATCAGCATAACTCTTCTGGCGTGTTTGTGCTATCCTCAAGTTGTTGCGAATCTCCCTCACCTTCGCCTCGGCTTCTTGTAGCACTTCTGGACCAAACACTTTACTTTCTCCTGTTTGGTTCCAAAATAGGGGAGTTCTGCACTTCCTTCCATACAAAGCTTCAAACGGTGACATCTTCATACTAGCTTGATAACTATTGTTATAGGAAAACTCCGCATATGGTAGGTTCTTGTCCCAACTCCTATTGTTTTTGAGTGCACATGCCCTTAACATATCTTCAAGGATCTGATTGGTTCTCTCCGTCTGCCCGTCAGTTTAGGGATGATAGGCAGAACTAAAGTTCAGATGGGTTCCCATGGTTTCATGCAACTTCTGCCAGAACCTTGAGGTGAACTGTGTCCCTCGATCCGACACAATCTTCTTTGGCACTCCATGGTAACACACTATCCTTGACATGTACAATTCTGCCAATTTGGATCCGCTGTAGCTTTCTTTCACGGGGATGAAATGAGCTACCTTGGTTAGCCTATCTATAATGACCCATATTGAATCATACCCGGATTGGGTCCTAGGCAATCCCACGACAAAATCCATGCTGATTTCTTCCCATTTCCATTCAGGCACTTTGAGTGGTTGCAATAATCCCGCGGTCGTTGATGTTCTGCTTTTACCAACTGACATGTGTCACATAGGGCAACATGTTCCGCGACATCTCGCTTCATGCCATACCACTAATACCTGCCTTTGAGGTCCTGGTACATCTTCGTACTCCCAGGATGAATGGAATAGTCAGAATCGTGAGCCTCCTTCAAAATCAATTCACGAATCTCCTTTACTTCTGGCACACAGATCCTTTTCCCGTGCCACACCGTTCCTTGTTCATCCTCTCTAAAACCAGGAGCTTTATTTTCCTTAATGAGCTGTCTGATCTCTTGTATCTTCTCATCATTCTTTTGGCCCTCGCGTATGTCTTGCTCGAGTGTGGAGTCCACTTCCATGGCGATGGCTTCACCACTATTTACTAGACATAGATTGAGCCTTATAACCTCGTCCTTCAATTCTGCGGGCATGTCCTTCAAGCTCAACTTATTGACCTGCACTTTCCGACTCAAAGCATCGGCCACGACGTTTGCTTTCCCGGGATGATAGTTGATGCCCACATCAAAGTCATTGATTAGCTCTAACCATCTCCTTTGTCTGAGGTTGAGATCTGGCTGTGTGAATATGTACTTCAAACTCTTATGATCCGTATATATCTCTGTCCTCTTCCCCATCAAATAGTGCCGCCAAATTTTCAACGCGTGTACCACTGCAGCTAGTTCTAGGTCATGTGTAGGATAGTTCTTCTCGTGCTTCCGAAGCTGCCGGGATGCATATGCCACGACATGTCCTTCTTGCATGAGAACACATCCCAACCCATTTCTAGAGGCATCGCAGTACACTGTGAAATTCTTCTGCATATCTGGCATAACCAACACTGGTGCTGTTGTCAATCTCTTCTTTAGCTCCTGAAAGCTCGTCTCGCACTGTGGCGTCCAGGTGAATGTGATTCCCTTCTCCAACAGTTTAGTGAGAGGTCTCGAGATCTTGGAGAATCCCTCAATAAACCGTCGATAGTATCCAGCCAAGCCCAAAAAGCTTCGAACTTCCCCGACATTTTCAGGGGTCTTCCACTTCTGGATATCCTCGATTTTGGCGGGATCTACGGAGATTCCTCCCTCCGAGATTATATGTCCTAAAAAGGGAACTCTCTTCAGCCAAAACTCACACTTGCTCAACTTGGCATATAGTTGGTGTTCTCTCAGCCTCTGTAACACCAACCTTAGATGTTTTTCATGTTCTTCTTCATCTTTGGAGAAGACGAGAATATCATCTATGAAAACCACCACAAATTTGTCCAGATATTCCATGAATACCTTGTTCATGAGGTACATGAAATATGCCGGGGCATTGGTTAGCCCAAAAGGCATGACAGTGTATTCATACAGTCCGTACCGAGATACGAAAGCTGTCTTGGGAATATCAGATTGCCTTATCTTGAGTTGGTGGTATCCCGACCTGAGATCAATTTTCGAGAACACACAAGCTCCCCTCAACTGATCAAACAAGTCTTCAATGCGAGGCAATGGGTACTTGTTCTTGATGGTTACCTCATTCAAGGCACGGTAATCCACGCATAACCTTTGGGTTCCGTCTTTCTTGGGCACAAATATCACCGGAGCTCCCCATGGTGAGGAACTAGGGCGAACATACCCCTTCTCCGTCAATTCTCTCAAATGATCTTTGAGCTCTTCTAGCTGCTTGGAGTCCATTCGATAAGGTCTCTTGTATATCGGGGCTGTTCCCGGCACTAGCTCAATTGCGAATTCCACGTCACGGTCGGGAGGCATTCCTGGCAATTCCTCTGGAAAAACATCTGGATATTCCCTGATAATCATGATTTCCTCAACTTTCACCTCCACTTGATTTAACTTGATGTCCCTCCTAGGCTCGTGTATTGTTATGAACTTTACTCTTGTGCCATTGGGGTGAGTTAGTTCCACCGTTCTTGTCGAACAATGGATGATTCCTTTATGTTTGGTCAACCAATCCATACCCAAAATAATATCTATCCCTTGTGAATCTATCACTATGAGGTTAGCAGTAAATACTACCCCATTAATGTCTAGGCTCACTTTGGGACACACTTGTCTTGTCCTTATTTCTCCACCTGGAGAGTTTACCGCGAGCATATGGTTCATTTGTGTGGTTGCTAGGTCATGCTTCTTAACAAACCCTTGAGCAATGAACGAGTGGGTAGCACCAGAATCAAACAGCAGAGTTGCAAGGTGTAAATTGGCAGGAAACTTACCAACTACCACGTCGGGTGCCTCTTGTGCTTCCTCCATAGTGACGTGGTTCACCCGTCCTCTCACTACATTCTGCTGTTGTGGCGGCGCAGGCTTCTTCTTTGGGCATTTATGGGCATAGTGCCCCACTTCACCACAGCTAAAACATTGCACCCCAACCTTAGGTGCTTGGCCTTTGTTGTCTTGGGGTTGGTTCGGGGGTCCTTGCACTGCTGGTCGAGGTGGATAGGCGGGGCGAGGCTGCTGCACAAACTGACGTGGCGGCTGTGCTGGTGCTGCGGGTGGCCTGTAGTTTGGGTTGTACCCTCTTGGTGCTGAATAGGGTACCGCAGCACGGCTCGTCTGCCCCGTAGGTTGCTGCATCATACGTGGGCGGGTGTTGCTCCCTGAGGCCTGATGTGACCATCCCGCCTTCCTCTTATTCTCATTTTCCAGGGCCTTTAGCTTCCTTTCCACCACAAATGCTCTGTCCACCATCTTTTGAAAACTTTCATACTCATTGGAGGACATTGCACACTGCATCTCTGCGGTAAGTCCTTCCACGAAACAAACTTGTTTCTGCTCATCAGTCTCTATGTCTCGTGGAGCATAACGGGATAGTTGAGTAAATTTAGTGAGGTATTCCCTCACAGTCATGTTTCCCTGCTGCAGTCCCAAAAATTCCTTCCTCTTGTTTTTGAGTTCACCTCTTGGGATGTAATGGTTGCGGAAACTACGCTTGAACTCGTCCCAAGTGATGTTCTCAGGGTCATGATGGGCGGCCACGTAGGCGGTCCACCAATCAGCAGCAGGTCCATTTAATTGATGAGAGGCAAACAGCACCCTCTCGTACCCTTGGCATTGTATTATCCTCATCTTACTTTCAATGGTCTTCAGCCAATCATCTGCCTCCAGAGGTTCAGCAGCACTTGCAAACTTGGGAGGTTGAGTTCCTAGAAACTCACTCAACCTTGGTTGGCGTGGTGCAGCTTGTGGAGGTGGAACTTGATGCAAGTTGGCCACCGCTTGAGTCAAGTTCTGGATAAGCTGATTTTGATTCTCCAGCATTTGGTGGAGAGGATCAACTCCTTCACGGCGGCCACCCCTGTCCTGGCCTCCAGAAAGATGAGGGTTGCACGCCTCATCGTTGTTGTTGGCGGGGTTTGCAGCACGTCCTTTTCCTCTTCCAGCCATCTGGCAGAATCAACAAATGTTAATTTGATCCCATTTAGTATCGTCTTACTACTCTCATATGTTGTACTTTGAGGTGTTGAGGCTTTGTTAAAATTTTACGAGGGTTTACATCTCACACCAAATAAATGTACTATTATTTCCTGTGGGTTCACACACCAAAGCAAAACAATCTGAAGACGAGGCTGTGGATAATCGCTCATGGCTTCCACAACTCACGTCACACACCAAGCATTATCACACCATTAACTACGACTCGACTACTCGACCTCTTGCTAGCTAGGGGAAAGACTCTACACTACTCGTCCTTTTGAGCTGGCTCCTCGGGATCTTCCTCCTCATTTCGGCTACCTTCTGACTCTGCTTTGGGTGGGGAGGCTGCTGGTGGAGAAGTGCGACGACGCCTGATCGCTCGGCGATCCGGGGAGTCAGGAGTCCATGGATCACTCACAGTGACACACAGTTCATTCCCATCTCCTCTTTCTCTCGCCTTTAAGCAAGCTCGCAGCAACGCCTCCGTTTCCTTCAGGGTGTCCCGGACATCCTGAAGCTCTTGTTGACACTCCTGCAGTCGAGTGCTGAGCATAGCAGCATCCTCCAAGCACAAGTCCATGTGCTCATGGGAAGTCCCTTGCTGCACCGGTGGGTACTTGTACTCCGTAGTACCACTCTCACGTTGGAGGACATACATGTACTCAGTTTTGTCCAAGTGGCGACGATAGATGTGACTCTGGCAGGTGATGGCCTCCCAGGTGACATCTTTCTCCGCGTCAACTTGTGTTGCTCGACAAGCTGGAGAGTGGTGAATCTTAAGCAGTTGATTCTCGTGTATAATCCTAATCTCCGAACTCCATTCTTCCCTCTTCTCACGGATGGTCCTGGTGGAGTTATAGTGGATGATTAGCTTGCCCGTATTGCCGGCGGCTTCGAGCATACGTCGAAGACGGCGCAACAAATCTCCTACTGCCAATCCGTAGGAAAGGTACATCACTGGACGACTCTCCTCTCTTTCGGCAAGGGCAACTACGGGAACTCTCCCTCCTGTGGACTCACGAGCGGTGCGAATCATGCGAACCATCTAAAAACAAAAGAATTTAAAATTAGGTTAGATCAATTCTCAAACAAAAATCCTATTTTGAATGAAAGTTGGGGTAAGATGAAGAAAATGACTCCTTTAATAACACTTTTCCACCCACACCTTGGAAAATAGTTTTTAAGAAAATAGGGCCCTTAAATACGTCCATTTCTACCTAGGTCCACGTTCCTACGGGCAACCTTGGCTCTGATACCACCTCTGTCACACCCGGTTTTTCCGAAGAAACAACCAAGTGAATATCACATGTATGCCAGGATCATTTTCTCATACATGTGATGACAAATAGTGAAGCATCATTTATTACAAGCCAGGTGTCGAATATAAATAAGTCTTACATCGCAAATGTCTCAATGAACACTAATGCTTCATCACAAGTAAATAAACTAGCAGCGGAATATTATTCTTTAGGGCTCCATCACAGGCGTTGCCCGGGGGTCTTCATGAACCTAAAAACCTTCCTCGGGTCCAAAACCTTGGTCATTATACACCACCTCATTATCTTGACCTGAGCAGCAATATAAACCAACAAATATTCAAGGTTGAGTACCAATGGTACTCAGCAAGTGTGGGAAAATTATATCATGCATGGCTGGAACAAGGAGAGGTTGAACTCATGGTTAAAGCACTACGCAATTAATACCTATCACCTTAGCTTATTAAGCACCTACATCACTACACAGGTGAAATGGTCCCAATCTCCCATCCCATCATTGTGATCCAATAATCATAACATCATTACCATTGTTAAGCTCCCCGCTTAACTTCCAAAACTATCAATCCTCTAATCATGAATAAGTCCAGGCCGCTCTTAACCGTGAGCACGGCTGTAAAGACAGTTTTGACTCTGCAAGTTTGTACCACTGTACCCACAAGTAGTGATTTCATCCCCCGTTGCCGGGTGGACTAAAAGAACCTCCATTATGCCAGTGGCTACGATCCACATTCACACTTCCCAGGTGTGTAGCCAGGAGATCACTACGAAGCCTTTACAAAGGGATTCCCGACGAGCGTGGGCCCACTGAGGTTTCACCCCTAACAGCATACAAGAGGCTCCAACCCCGCTGCAGTGGCCCCCTCTTGAGCCTTGCGGTTCATATGGTAGTCCAGCTGACACCTACTCCCCGCACCATCCAACACACCCATACTACGCCGGGGATACACCTAATTAATTGGCCAAGCTGCCCCATCTCAGCATGTGGTTGGCACTGTAAAGCCGGGTTACATGCTCCATGAACCGGTCCTTAGGATCCAGGCAAGTACTAAACACAAACCCAAGTCTCGTGCACCCAGCACACAACCAAAACATCCAACTTGCCTTGATCCCTACCTCTACATAACTCACAATAGCTCATTCAAGAGTATGGTAAAATAAACTGATGATCTCATATCCCAAATATCCCATTCTAAGCATGGCTAAGCATATGCATGTGAATAAACGACATGACAAAATAAATCCCAACCCAAGCTACAAGGAAACAGGGTAATGCAATTCTAGGGAAACTTTCCTAGCATGGGTTTCATATTTAACTTGACAATGCAAATAATTCTATCTACACATCCTAGCATAGGATCAAAGTGGTCAAGGACACTTGCCTCCTTCTTGCTGCTCTTGAAATGGGTAGTCCTGATCTTGGAAAGGAATAACTTGCTCTTGAACAGGTTCTACTTCATACCATCACACATAGCAAAAGAAAAACAACAATCATAAGACATAGTTCACACTTCTACTTCATACAAACCACACATTCATATTTATAAAAGTTCTTTACCATTATATGTGTTGTGTTTCAGTTTTAAATAAATTCCTTATATTAAACTACTACACCTTTTCACTACCAGGTATGTATGAAAAGTATTTTTCTTCTCCATTTGTGCCTTCAGAATTTCTACCAACCCTAAACTGAATTCTTTGGATTTTAGAAACTCCATTTATCATTTACTAGTTGCTATATTTTCAGATTTATATTCCTATGCATAATTGTGTATTTTATTATGAAATTAGTAATACACATCATCTAAACAGTATAGGTTCTGGTCCTAAATGATTTAATAACATCTTTTGGCCTTGGCTTCTGATGTAGACCATTTCACAATTCTTTTCCCTATTTTTCTATAACTATTCTTTACTTAAAAATGTGTCCCTATACTAATAAATGTGAATAATAGATGAAACAGATTTATTTCAGCCCAAAAATATACTTTTATCTCACTCCAAAGTTTTCTAAGTACTGAGAAAGTTTTTAATTAATTTTGACAATTATGTTTGTCCCCCTTTTTATTTTTTAAACACTAGTTACATATTCAATTTTCTAAATTAAATACTAAACAGGGTTAAAAAGTAAACTCACCCCATTACAGGGTCTATAATATTATTTTCATAATTTCCAGGGGTCTAGCTACACTTATCAGAGGTGTTTTTCTTAATTTCTATTAAGTCCAGGGGCTAAAACTGATTTTTAAATGAATTTACATGATTTTCTGAAGTTCCAGGGGCTAGATCTGAAGTTTCCGGGGCTAGCTCTCAATTCCAGAGAACCCCAGGGGGTAGCACGTAAGAATTCCAGTCTTTATAATGCGGGGCTGACGTGGACCGTCCGATTTTAAAACGACGGCTGAGATTATAACATCGAACCGGTACGCGGGGTTTTAAAGTCTACCGTGCGATTTAAAATAAACGGCGCACAAGCGGCCACGTCGCTCTGATCGAGCGCGGGCGGCGCTGCCGGCGGCGCACGGCGGCGGGAAGCGGCGATCTCGCCGGAAAGTTTCGGATCCGCGAGAATTCTACCTAGAACTGTGATCTTATGGCATAGATCGGTAGAGGGGAGGTCAGGGATCTCACCTCGGGGGTTTTCTCGAGCTCGGGGGTCCTGGAAAGTGATCGGCGGCGAGGTCCGAGGCAAAACCACGGCGAAGCTCGTCGGCGCTGCGTTTACACTGTAACTCTCCGAGTTTTCTGCACCTGCAAAGTTCCCCGGAGGCGGTGGATCAAGACCAGCTAGTTAGATCAGAGTTTCCGAGCTTAGATCGGCCAGAATTCACCTGCGAAGTCTCGGTGCTCACCGGAGTAAAAATCGGCGATCGCGTGGGAAAAACTGATCGGGGCTGGGGTTTTTATAGCCGGGGGAGGGCGGTGGGTCTGTTGCGATTGAGTTTGAGTCGTTTGGGACCAGAATTCGGGCTGCGGGACGCGGAAATCCGGTCGGTTGCGATCGCGCGCGCGGGAGAGAGTCCGGGGTCGCGGGGTTAGGGATGACAGGTGGGTCCCACCTGTCTGTGAGAGACAGCGCGGCGCGCGCGGGGGCGGGCTGGCGCGGGGAAACTGGTCCGGCTGGCGGGTTTCGGCCCACTGGCCGGTTTTTTTTCCCGTTTCTCTTTTTCTTTTTCCATTTCTTTTCTGTTTTGAGTATAATTTGAATTCCAGTTTGAATTTGAATTTTTGCAAAACATGCAACACGTCCAAAAATTTTTAAATTCCCCTCTGAACATGGTTTAGAGTTTTGAATCAAAATTTGGGGTGTTACAGCCCTGGACAGCAAGGAAACGTGTCCAAGCAGAACCAGCAACCAAACGGAGGAGACATCCAAGGGAACCGTGGAGCCCAGAACTATGCTCGTGGCCACGTTAACCATGTCACTGCTGAGGAAGCACAACAGGCTGAGGACGTCGCAATTGGTATGTTCCTTGCCAACTCCAACCCAGCCACCATTTTATTTGATTCTGGAGCATCACATTCCTTCATATCGTCCAAATATATTGCCAAACATCATCTACCCGTATCCCATTTAGAATGTGCTATGTTAGTTAATTCATCCGGAGGAGAAATGAGGACTAGTATAGTATGTCCTAAGGTAAGCCTTAAAATAAGGGGGGTAGACTTCCTTGCCAACCTTATTGTCTTGGACTCCCACGGAATTGACATCATACTCGGAATGGACTGGTTAAGCAAGCACAATGGAGTAATCCAATGCGCTGAGAGAAGCGTGCAGTTGACAAACGAACACGGTATCCGTGTCGAGTTTGAGTCAGCCCAGCAAGCAACCAAACGGGCGGATTTGAACCATGTTGAAGGAATAGCATTGAACAACATTCCAGTGGTTCAGGAATTTTCGGATGTGTTCCCGGAAGAACTTCCAGGTATGCCACCTGACCGGGACATCGAGTTTGCCATAGATTTGGTACCCGGAACTGCACCTATAGCTAAGAGACCATATAGGATGCCCGTCAACGAGTTAGTTGAACTCAATAAGCAAACTCAAGAACAGTTGGAGAAGGGTTTTATCCGTCCAAGTTCGTCACCATGGGGAGCCCCGGTACTCTTCGTGGACAAGAAGGACGGAACCCAAAGAATGTGCGTGGACTACAGGTCTCTCAACGAGGTAACAATCAAGAATAAATACCCTATGCCCCGTATAGAGGACCTGTTCGATCAAATGAAAGGAGCCCAAGTGTTCTCCAAGATTGATCTTCGGTCGGGATATTTCCAGCTGAAGATTAAGCCCTCTGATATACCTAAGACAGCCTTTCGGACGCGGTATGGTTCATATGAATATACCGTTATGTCTTTTGGATTGACGAATGCACCCGCATACTTCACGTACCTTATGAACAAGGTTTTCATGGAGTACTTGGACAAGTTCGTCGTGGTTTTCATCGACGACATTATGGTGTATTCAAAAAGTAAGGAGGAGCATGAACAACATCTGAGATTGACCTTGCAGAAGTTGCACGAGCATCAGTTGTATGCCAAGCTCAACAAGTGTCAATTTTGGCTAAAGGAAATATTTTTCCTAGGCCACATCATCTCCAAGGAAGGGGTATCGGTTGATCCTGGAAAGGTGAGAGGTGTTCTGAAGTGGGACCAACCGAAGAACGTGAGGGATAGTCGAAGTTTCCTTCGAATGGCAGGATACTATCGGCGCTTCATTAAAGACTTCTCTAAGATAGCAAAACCTATGACGGAGTTGTTAATGAAGGGAAAAGTCTTTCAATGGACACACGCCTGCCAAGAAGGTTTTGAGGAACTCATGAAAAGGCTAACCACAGCACCGGTTCTGGTATTGCCAGACGTAAGCAAGAGCTTTGACATATATTGTGACGCATCCAGACAAGGGCTCGGATGTGTGCTCATGCAGGAAGGACAAGTGGTAGCCTATGCCTCACGACAATTAAAGAAGCATGAGCTTAACTATCCTACGCATGATTTGGAGTTAGCAGCGGTAGCGCATGCATTGAAGATTTGGAGACATTATATCCTTGGTCATCGATGTGAGATCTATACGGATCATAAAAGACTCATGTACATATTTACACAAACGGACTTGAATTTGAGGTAACGTCAATGGTTAGAAATCATCAAGGATTATGATGTAAGAATCAATTACCACCCCGGGAAGGCCAATGTAGTAGCTGACGCATTGAGCAGAAAGGGAGCATGCCACCAACTCACGGTTCGGGAGCTACCACCCGAACTACGCAAGGAGTTCGAACGATTACACCTCGGATTTTTGAATAACATGGAAATAATGGAGATCCACTCCTCATTGGAGCAAGAAATAAGAAAGGGCCAAGCAACAGACGAGGGGATCAAGGAGACCAAGGAAAGAATCCGACAAGGGATGGAGAAGGATTTCATGGAGGATGAAAAGGGTACGCTTTGGCTAGGAAAAAGGATTTGTGTGCCAAACATAAGACACCTTCGCGATATGATATTGAAGGAGACACATGATTCACCCTATTCCATACATCCAGGGAGCACCAAAATGTACAAGGACTTGAAAACTTGCTATTGGTGGGATGGTATGAAGAGGGATATAGCAGAATACGTTGCCCTATGCGACACCTGCCAACGGGTAAAAGCCGAACATCAAAAACCCGCTGGATTGTTGCAACCTTTGAAAATACCTTAATGGAAATGGGAGGACATCAGTATGGACTTTATTGTCGGATTTCCACGAACTCAGTCAGGATACGACTCCATCTGGGTCATTGTGGACCGGTTGACGAAAACTGCCCATTTTCTTCCGGTAAAGACCAGTTACAACGTTACACAGTTGGCAGAGTTGTACATGGAGCAGATCGTGTGACGTCATGGAGTTCCGAAGAGGATAGTCTCAGATCGAGGTTCTCAGTTTACCTCTAGATTCTGGAGGAAGCTGCAGAAAGCCATGGGTACACGACTGGATTTTAGCTCCGCCTATCACCCACAAACAGATGGGCAAACCGAGAGGACGAACCAAATTTTGGAGGACATGCTGAGAGCTTGCGCCTTGAAACGTGGGCGTAGTTGGGATAGGAGTTTACCATATGCCGAGTTATCCTATAACAACAGGTATCAAGCTAGCTTGAAGATGTCGCCTTTTGAAGCCTTATATGGCAGACGGTGTAGAACGCCGCTGTTCTGGAACGAGACTGGAGAGAACCAGGTGTTTGGACCCAAAGTAGTACAAGAGGCTGAAAAGCAAGTCCAAACGATACGGGAAAACATAAAGGCTGCTCAGTCACGACAGAAAGGCTATGCGGACAATAGGCGTAGGAAGTTGACCTTTGAAGTAGGAGACTTCGTATACCTTAAGGTATCGCCTATCCGAGGCCAACGACGTTTTAACGTCAAAGGCAAACTAGTGCCTCGCTACATCGGACCATTTAAGATTTTGGACAAACGAGGAGAAGTAGCCCATCAACTAGAGCTCCCAAACCACCTCTCCGACGTACATGACGTGTTTCATGTATCCCAGCTCAAGAAGTGCTTGAGAATACCAGAGGAACAAGTGTCAACGGGAGAACTTAAACTTCAAGAGGACCTGACATACGCAGAACACCCTATCCGAATCTTGGACGTAAAGGAAAGGGTCACCCGAAACAAGGTGATTCGATGGTGCAAAGTACAATGGAGCCATCACACTGAAGCTGAAGCCACATGGGAGCGTGAATAGGATATTAAGGCTGAATTCCCCCATCTATTTTCTACTAACGAATCTCGAGGGCGAGATTCAATTTAAGGGGGGTAGATTTGTGACACCGTCATCTCGGATGTCAGCATATGTTCATGTTTTATAAAGAAGAAAAACATTTTAAGAAAAGAAGGAACAGAGACAAGTATCAAAAGGATAGCCAATAATGCTCTCCGAGAGCACCGAAGGCAACTTCCACGGCCACCAGACCACGTGGCGTGTTCAGAGCTCATCCCCGAGAAATTGGGAGAGGTCCGCCGCTAAACTGGCTACGTGGCAGGCTCGGGGGTCACCTCCGCAATTGGAAAGAGGTACGACCCTGTGGGACACGTGCTGCCCGGGGAGCTTGCCTCTGCGGAAGAAGCAAAGGCATATTTCATAGGACATGTGTCATCCTCGGAGCTAGTCCTCGCGGAAATAAGAGGACCGGTCACGCGGGATACGTGTCAATCTCGGAGCTCATCTCAGAGAAGTCCGGATCTATCGAACACGTGTCGCCACCGGAGCTTATCTCCGGAAGGTCCGTCGCAGCTAAACACGTGTCGACCTCGGGGCATGTCCCTAAGGAAAGGAGAGCGGAAAGACCGGCACCCATACCTGGCGTGCGCGGAGCTCACCTCCGAAGAAGAGGGAGGTCTCGATCGATTGAATCGCGGCAACCGGAGCTCGTCTCTGCGGACGAGGAGATACCAGGCCCAGAGGACACGTGGAGCTTCCGGAGCTCATCATCACGGAGGTAACGAGTTCTGGAGCGGCTGTTATACGTAAGGACACCGGTACGCAACAGAAACCGATCTAAACTCTACAATGTTACCGAAGATAAGATGTCAGGATCTAACAAAGATCTGAATAAAACTCTTATTCGGGATACAATCAGATTAGGACTTTTCTCTTCCCGATTATAAATAGAACCCAAAACCTCTGGTCGAAACCACAAACCTCTCTTTCAACTCCTGAGCCGACGACTTGGAGCCCTAGCCCTGACTCGCCGAACATCGCCGAAGCGCAACAAAGGGAGATCACCGAAGAAGAACCGAGCGGTCTGAGAAGGACCTCGAAGACAAGAAGAGCGTGAGGTGGGGCATCGATACCACCTTAACGACATCATTGTGTTTATCTTGCATCTGTTCTTCGATTCCTTTCGAACAGAAGTCTTCTCGTGGGCAGATCACTCGATGATCAGTTTGATCTAAAGACAAGATCATCGCCACGTTCATCTTTGATCTGAAAAGTCATGCAAGAACACGTAAAGCTAATCATGAGACAGCATGCATGTGCATCATCGCATCTAGTTTAGGGTTTGTGCATGATATTGATTGCTGTGAATTTTGTATGCACGTGAATCCTACATAGCAGGACAAACTCAGGAAGCTGTCTACGATGAGCTGCAGCAACAAGGTTTTGAGAATCAAGAACAACCGGAACCGCAAGAACAAGGCAAGTGCTCCTTGACCATGTTGATCCTATGTTTTGAGTAAAACTATTTTGTTTTGAGGAAAGGTGTGCGTACTGAGTCAAACATGATGGGAAACCATTTTATAGGAGTTTACTAGTTTTGATTAAACCACCCTTGTCGCCAGGGAAGTTCATGAGTCGGGTATGGTTTTTGTTTTATGCTTCGCTGAGTCCATGGGATTGGGAAGTGAGATAGATGTGTCTAGCTAACTGCACTCGTATTGATAATAAGTAATTGATGAGGTTAATGAACATGGATCGGAGGGAGATCTAGGAAAGCCTGGGTTTGTGAATGAGGTAGCATGAGATGGTGGTTTTACTTGCCATAGATCTAAGGACCGGTTCATGCATGCACATGCCAGGATAACAGTGCCACCACAAGGCCAAATATGGGTGCGGCTTAGCTGAGTAATTAGGTAAGTTGCTAGAGTGTTATGGACCGTGGAAGGCGCGGGGAATGGGAGTCGAGTGAGGACTGCCCTGGGAACTGCATGGCACAAGAGGGGGCCCGTGGGTGGGAGAATTGGAGATTCTAGCCTGCCGGTGAAACCTTAGTGAGTCCATACATCTAGTAACCCCTTTGTAAAGGCTATTTTGTGATCTCTTGACCATACACCGACGGTTGTGTACTGGTATAATGGAGGTTCTGCAGTCGCCGACGGGTGACGAAATCACAAACTTGTGGGTAAAGAGGTACAAACTCTGCAGATTTATTAAAACTATCATGATAGCCGAGCTTACGGTCACGAGCACCTGGCTAAACTGCCATGATTAGATGGGATGGTTACTGGGATGGTTATTGGAATGGTTATTGGGAAGGTTCTTGGTTATTGATTATGGTTTGTTTTGGGAGTGTGGAGTCCGGGAGATGAGATGGTTGCATGACTGATGGGTCATGACATGAGAATGGTCTCAGTGCGATACGAGGTTGTTTTATGAGGTGAGATGGTAGCGAATACGAGGATGTATTCGTGAGTATGAATAAAAGATTGGTTAATGTTCGGATGGAACACGGGAAGTGATGGAGGTATGTTGGTAATTTAATACATGTTGGGATTACATTTAAACTTAAGTTGTTGTTTTATCATGTTTTTTTACAGAACTGCTTTTCTGCAAATAAACCTTTTATGCCTTCCTTGTTTATGAGCCGCATATCATGTGTTTTCCCGCACTTGCTGAGTACATCATTGTACTCAAACTTGCATTATTATTTCTTCATCAACAGCAAGAGAAGACTACTATGAAGACCGAGTAGAGCATTATGGCGTGTGATCTGTTCTCAACCTTGCCTGTGGAGGGAGTAGAGATGGAGCCACTTCTGCTTAGTTTTGCTTCCGCATTAATTTTTGCTTCCGCATTTAAATAAGGACTTCCGCTGCATAGAATTAAGATTTTCCGCTGTGAGCATGAGTCCAAGACTCATGAGGTGTTGTAATAAACTCTGTTACTCGTGGTAATATATAATCTGAATTCAGTTTGTGGAACATATGTGTATGTGTGATGAACATCCTGGGCACACATATGCATTAGTTCTCGGTTCCGTGGCTTTCCACAGAATTGAGGGCGTCACAGATTGGTATCAGAGCCACGGGTTGACAGTAGGTCACACGCCTAGATAGAAACCTTAGATTGATATTAGAGCCACGGGTTAACAGCAAGTTACACCCCTAAATAGAAGTCACAGGTAGCTAAGCCACGCTGACCAAAGGAAGCGCCCTAGGGTGAATAGCCTAGATTGGCCTTTAAAACCACCTTGACATAGGAAACCATCCTTGAATAGGAGTTGTGTGGGCCCTTGTGATGATTATTTGTGAATATGTGCTTAGTGTGAGTTGTGGGACGTCTCAAAAACGTTGTCCATATCCACACATAAGAAGAAGGAGGTGTGAGATGTTTCGGCACTTGCTCACGTCCTCATATGGGCTGATATATACATAGTCCAACTCACCTTGATGCATATAGTTAGAGGGAATCTACCTAACCTTCTAACATCCTATTCTATATCTCTCTCACAGATGGTGAGAGGAAACGCTGGCCGAAGGAACGTCCAGGAGGATGACCATGATGAAGTTCCTGCTAACCCGGGAGCTGGCGAAAACCATCTGGAGAGGTTGATGGCCATGCAAAACCAGCTTATGCAAACCACGATCCAAACTTTGGGTCAGTTGCAGGCCAACCAACACCCCGTTCCGGCACCACCACCACCACCACCGCCGGCTCATAACAGGTTGGGAGAGTTCATGAGGACTCGACCACCCACCTTTGCTCAAGCAAGCGATCCAATGGAGGCTGATGACTGGTTTTAATCCATGGAGAAGAAGCTTGCCATTGTTCAGTGCAACGACCGAGAGAAGGTTCTCTTTGCGTCGCACCAACTGATGGGAGCAGCTGCTGACTGGTGGGATGCCTTGAGCAACGCCCATGCCAACCCGGAGACAATCACTTGGACTGAGTTCAAGGAAAGTTTCCGCTCCCACTACATCCCTGTTGGCGTAATAATGCTCAAAAGGCAGGAGTTTGAAGGTCTCCGCCAAGGACAGAAAAGTGTGAATGAATATCTCAACAAGTTCATACAACTGTCCCGGTATGCCCCCGAAGATGTCAACTCAGATCAGAGGAAGCAGTACCTGTTCATGAGAGGGTTGAACAATGAGATCCAAGTTCAGCTCCTCAACAATGACTACGTAAACTTCCAGAAGCTAGTTGATAAGGCTATTGTGGTGGAAAACAAGATCCGAGAGATCGAGCGCGAGTGCAAAAGAAAGATGCCATACCAGCCCCAAGGGAGCAACGTACGACCTAGGTACATACCCCCTGCACCGCAGTATGGATCGACCACTCCTACGAACCGCCCTGGTCAGCCACCACAGCAACGGTTCGTTGCACCGGCACCTCGTGTGCCCATGCCTCCTGCGCCCCAACCTAACAATGGCACTCCTGTTCAAAACCCCCGCCCCAACGTACCTGCTGCCGTAGGCAACAGGGCATGCTTTGCATGCGGGGAAGTAGGCCACTTCGCTAACCAGTGCCCGAAGAGAGGCTCTGGACAGCAAGGAAACGTGTCCAAGCAGAACCAGCGACCAAACGGAGGAGACAACCAAGGGAACCGTGGAGCCCAGAACTGTGCTCGTGGCCACGTTAACCATGTCACTGCTGAGGAAGCACAACAGGCTGAGGACGTCGCAATTGGTATGTTCCTTGCCAACAACAACCCAGCCACCATTTTATTTGATTCTGGAGCATCACATTCCTTCATATCGTCCAAATATGTTGCCAAACATCATCTACCCGTATCCCACTTAGAATGTGCTATGTTAGTTAATTCACCCGGAGGAGAAATGAGGACTAGTATAGTATGTCCTAAGGTAAGCCTTAAAATAAGGGGGGTAGACTTCCTTGCCAACCTTATTGTCTTGGACTCCCACGGAATTGACATCGTACTCGGAATGGACTGGTTAAGCAAGCACAATGGAGTAATCCAATGCGCTTAGAGAAGCGTGCAGTTGACAAACGAACACGGTATCCGTGTCGAGTTTGAGTCAGCCCAGCAAGCAACCAAACGGGCGGATTTGAACCATGTTGAAGGAATAGCATTGAACAACATTCCAGTGGTTCAGGAATTTTTGGATGTGTTCCCGGAAGAACTTCCAGGTATGCCACCTGACCGGGACATCGAGTTTGCCATAGATTTGGTACCCGGAACTGCACCTATAGCTAAGAGACCATATAGGATGCCCGTCAACGAGTTAGTTGAACTCAAGAAGCAAATTCAAGAACAGTTGGAGAAGGGTTTTATCCGTCCAAGTTCGTCACCATGGGGAGCCCCGGTACTCTTCGTGGACAAGAAGGACGCAACCCAAAGAATGTGCGTGGACTACAGGTCTCTCAACGAGGTAACAATCAAGAATAAATACCCTCTGCCCCGTATAGAGGACCTGTTCGATCAAATGAAAGGAGCCCAAGTGTTCTCCAAGATTGATCTTCGGTCGGGATATTTCCAGCTGAGGATTAAGCCCTCCGATATACCTAAGACAACCTTTCGGACGCGGTATGGTTCATATGAATATACCTTTATGTCTTTTGGATTGACGAATGCACCCGCATACTTCACGTACCTTATGAACAAGGTTTTCATGGAGTACTTGGACAAGTTCGTCGTGGTTTTCATCGACGACATTATGGTGTATTCAAAAAGTAAGGAGGAGCATGAAGAACATCTGAGATTGACCTTGCAGAAGTTGCGCGAGCATCAGTTGTATGTCAAGCTCAACAAGTGTCAATTTTGGCTAAAGGAAATATTTTTCCTAGGCCACATCATCTCCATGGAAGGGGTATCGGTTGATCCTGGAAAGGTGAGAGATGTTCTGAAGTGGGACCAACCGAAGAGCGTGAGGGATATTCAAAGTTTCCTTGGAATGGCAGGATACCATCGGCGCTTCATTAAAGACTTCTCTTAGATAGCAAAACCTATGACGGAGTTGTTAATGAAGGGAAAAGTCTTTCAATGGACACACACCTGCCAAGAAGGTTTTGAGGAACTCAAGAAAAGGCTAACCACAGCACCGGTTCTGGTATTGCCAGACGTAAGCAAGAGCTTTAACATATATTGTGACGCATCCAGACAAGGGCTCGGATGTGTGCTCATGCAGGAAGGACAAGTGGTAGCCTATGCCTCACGACAATTAAAGAAGCATGAACTTAACTATCCTACGCATGATTTGGAGTTAGCAGCGGTAGTGCATGCATTGAAGATTTGGAGACATTATATCCTTGGTCATCGATGTCAGATCTACACGGATCATAAAAGCCTCAAGTACATATTTACACAAACGGACTTGAATTTGAGGCAACGTCGATGGTTAGAACTCATCAAGGATTATGATGTAAGAATCAATTACCACCCCGGGAAGGCCAATGTAGTAGCTGACGCATTGAGCAGAAAGGGAGCATGCCACCAACTCATGGTTCGGGAGCTACCACCCGAACTATGTAAGGAGTTCGAACGATTACACCTCAGATTTTTGAATAACATGGAAATAATGGAGATCCACTCCTCATTGGAGCAAGAAATAAGAAAGGGCCAAGCAACGGACGAGGGGATCAAGGAGATCAAAAAAAAGAATCCGACAAGGGATAGAGAAGGATTTCAAGGAGGATGAAAAGGGTACGCTTTGGCTAGGAAAAAGGATTCGTGTGCCAAACATAAGATCTTCGCGATATGATATTGAAGCAGACACATGATTCACCCTATTTCATACATCCAGGGAGCACCAAAATGTACAAGGACTTGAAAACTTGCTATTGGTGGGATGGTATGAAGAGGGATATAGCAGAATACGTTGCCCTATGCGACACCTGCCAACGGGTAAAAGCCGAATATCAAAAACCCGCTGGATTGTTGCAACCTTTGAAAATACCTGAATGGAAATGGGAGGACATCAGTATGGACTTTATTGTCGGATTGCCATGAACTCAGTCAGGATACGACTCCATCTGGGTCATTGTGGACCGGTTGATGAAAACCGCCCATTTTCTTCCGGTAAAGACCAGTTACAACGTTACAGAGTTGGCAGAGTTGTACATGGAGCAGATCATGTGCCGTCATGGAGTTCCGAAGAGGATAGTCTCAGATCGAGGTTCTCAGTTTACCTCTAGATTCTGGAGGAAGCTGCAGAAAGCCATGGGTACACGACTGGATTTTAGCTCCGCCTATCACCCACAAACAGATGGGCAAACCGAGAGGATGAACCAAATTTTGGAGGACATGCTGAGAGCTTGCGCCTTGAAACGTGGGCGTAGTTGGGATAGGAGTTTACCATATGCCGAGTTCTCCTATAACAACAGCTATCAAGCTAGCTTGAAGATGTCGCCTTTTGAAGCCTTATATGGCAGACGGTGTAGAACGCCGCTGTTCTGGAACGAGACTGGAGAGAACCAGGTGTTTGGACCCGAAGTACTACAAGAGGCTGAAGAGCAAGTCCAAACGATACGGGAAAACTTAAAGGCTGCTCAGTCACGACAGAAAGGCTATGCGGAAAATAGGCGTAGGAAGTTGACCTTTGAAGTAGGAGACTTCGTATACCTTAAGGTATCGCCTATCCGAGGCCAACGACATTTTAACGTCAAAGGCAAACTAGCGCCTCGCTACATCGGACCATTTAAGATTTTGGACAAGAGAGGAGAAGTAGCCTATCAACTAGAGCTCCCAAACCACCTCTCTGACGTATATGACGTGTTTCATGTATCCCAGCTCAAGAAGTTCTTGAGAATACCAGAGGAACAAGTGTCAATGGGAGAACTTAAACTTCAAGAGGACCTGACTAACGCAGAACACCCTATCCAAATCTTGGACGTAAAGGAAAGGGTCACCCGAAATAAGGTGATTCGATGGTGCAAAGTACAATGGAGCCATCACACTGAAGCTGAAGCCACATGGGAGCGTGAAGAGGATATTAAGGCTGAATTCCCCCATCTATTTTCTACTAACGAATCTCGAGGGCGAGATTCAATTTAAGGGGGGTAGATTTGTGACACCCTCATCTCGGGTGTCAGCATATGTTCATGTTTTATAAAGAAGAAAAACATTTTAAGAAAAGAAGGAACAGAGACAAGTATCAAAAGGATAGCCAATAATGCTCTCCGAGAGCACCGAAGGCAACTTCCACAGCCAGCAGACCACGTGGCGTGTTCGGAGCTCATCCCCGAGAAATTGGGAGAGATCCGCCGCTAAACTGGCTACGTGGCAGGCTTGGGGGTCACCTCCGCAATTGGAAAGAGGTCCGACCCTGTGGGACACGTGCTGCCCGCGGAGCTAGCCTCCGCGGAAGAAGCAAAGGCATTTTTCATAGGACACGTGTCATCCTCGGAGCTAGTCCTCACGGAAATAAGTGGACCAGTCGCGCGGGATACGTGTCAATCTCGGAGCTCATCTCAGAGAAGTCCGTATCTATCGAACTCGTGTCGCCACCGGAGCTTATCTCCGGAAGGTCCGTCGCAGCTAAACACGTGTCGACCTCGGGGCATGTCCCTAAGGAAAGGAGAGCGGAAAGACCGGCACCCATACGTGGCGTGCGCGGAGCTCACTTCCGAAGAAGAGGGAGGTCTCGATCGATTGACACGCGGCAACCGGAGCTCGTCTCTGCGGACGAGGAGATATCAGGCCCGGAGGAAACGTGGAGCTTCCGGAGCTCATCATCACGGAGGTAACGAGTTCTGGAGTGGCTGTTATACGTAAGGACACCGGTACGCAACAGAAACCGATCTAAACTCCACAATGTTACCGAAGATAAGACGTCAGGATCTAACAAAGATCTGAATAAAACTCTTATTCGGGATCCAATCAGATTAGGACTCTTCTCTTCCCGATTATAAATAGAACCCAAAACCTCTGGTCGAAACCACAAACCACTCTTTCAACTCCTGAGCCGACGACTTGGAGCCCTAGCCCTGAATCGCCGAACATCGCCGAAGCGCAACAAAGGGAGATCACTGAAGAAGAACCGAGCGGTCTGAGAAGGACCTCGAAGACAAGAAGAGCGTGAGGTGGGACTTCGATACCACCTTAACAACATCATTGTGTTCATCTTGCATCTGTTCTTCGATTCCTTTCGAACAGAAGTCTTCTCGTGGGCAGATCACTCGATGATCAGTTTGATCTAAAGACAAGATCATCGCCACGTTCATCTTTGATCTGAAAAGTCATGCAAGAACACGTAAAGCTAATCATGAGACAGCATGCATGTGCATCATCACATCTTGTTTAGGGTTTGTGCATGATATTGATTGCTGTGAATTTTGTATGCACGTGAATCCTACATAGCAGGACAAACTCAGGAAGCTGTCTACGATGAGCTGCAGCGACAAGGTTTTGAGAATCAAGAACAACCGGAACCGCAAGAACAAGGCAAGTGCTCCTTGACCTTGTTTATCCTATGTTTTGAGTAAAACTATTTTGTTTTGCGGAAAGGTGTGCGTACTGAGTCAAACATGATGGGAAACCCTTTTATAGGAGTTTACTAGTTTTGATTAAACCACCCTTGTCGCCAGGGAAGTTCATGAGTCGGGTATGGTTTTTGTTTTATGCTTCGCTGAGTCCATGGGATTGGGAAGCGAGATAGATGTGTCTAGCTAAATGCACTCGTATTGATAATAAGTAATTGATGAGGTTAATGAACATGGGACGGAGGGAGATCTAGGCAAGCCTGGGTTTGTGAATGAGGTAGCATGAGATGGTGGTTTTACTTGCCATAGATCTAAGGACCGGTTCATGCATGCACATGCCAGGATAACAGTGCCACCACAAGGCCAAATATGGGTGCGGCTTAGCTGAGTAATTTGGTAAGTTGCTAGAGTGTTATGGACCGTGGAAGGCGCGGGGAATGGGAGTCGAGTGAGGACTGCCCTGGGAACTGTATGGCACAAGAGGGGGCCCGTGGGTGGGAGAATTGGAGATTCTAGCCTGCCGGTGAAACCTTAGTGAGTCCATACATCTAGTAACCCCTTTGTAAAGGCTATTTTGTGATCTCTTGACCATACACCGACGGTTGTGTACTGGTATAATGGAGGTTCTGCAGTCGCCGACGGGTGACGAAATCACAAACTTGTGGGTAAAGAGGTACAAACTCTGCAGAGTTATTAAAACTATCATGATAGCCGAGCTTACAGTCACGAGCACCTGGCTAAACTGCCATGGTTACTGGGATGGTTATTGGAATGGTTATTGGGAAGGTTCTTGGTTATTGATTATGGTTTGTTTTGGGACTGTGGAGTCCGGGAGATGAGATGGTTGCATGACTGATGGGTCATGACATGAGAATAGTCTCAGTGCGTGATGAGGTTGTTTTATGAGGTGAGATGGTAGCGAATACGAGGATGTATTCGTGAGTATGAATAAAAGATTGGTTAATGTTCGGATGGAACACGGGAAGTGATGGAGGTATGTTGGTAATTTAATACATGTTGGGATTACATTTAAACTTAAGTTGTTGTTTTATCATGTTTTTTTACAGAACTGCTTTTCTGCAAATAAACCTTTTATGCCTTCCTTGTTTATGAGCCGCATATCATGTGTTTTCCCCGCACTTGCTGAGTACATCATTGTACTCAAACCTGCATTATTGTTTCTTCATCAACAGCAAGAGAAGACTACTATGAAGACCGAGTAGAGCATTATGGCGTGTGATCTGTTCTCAACCTTGCCCGTGGAGGGAGTAGAGATGGAGCCACTTCTGCTTAGTTTTGCTTCCGCATTAATTTTTGCTTCCGCATTTAAATAAGGACTTCCGCTGCATAAAATTAAGATTTTCCGCTGTGAGCATGAGTCCAAGACTCATGAGGTGTTGTAATAAACTCTGTTATTCGTGGTAATATATAATCTGAATTCAGTTTGTGGAACGTATGTGTATGTGTGATGAACATCCTGGGCACACATATGCATTAGTTCTCGGTTCCGTGGCTTTCCACAGAATTGAGGGCGTTACAACACAATTCAAGCCTACGTCTTCCACTCCTTCCACGAGTCGAACTTCCAACATTAAGTGTCACCGCTGCCAGGGAGTTGGTCATGTGATGAAAGATTGCCCTAGCAAACGAGCATACATAGCACGAGATAATGGCGCGTATGATAGTACTTCGGATGTTGAAGATGAATATTCTCTTGCTACTAACGTTGCAGGACCAAAAGATGACCACTATAGCACAGATGAAGAGGTACCTGGTACTGCAGCAACGGAAAATTATAGAAGCATAAATGTGCAGCATGCTTTGACTACAAAGTTGAGGCAGATGACAAGCTACAACGACACAATCTTTTTCACATGTTTCTCATTGTCAAGGACTGCCGTGTGCACACTATAATTGATGGAGGCAGCTGCAACAACTTGGTGAACACGGATGTGGTAAAGAAACTTGGGTTGACAACAAGAGCACACCCTCATCCGTACCACATTCAGTGGTTAAACAACAGCGGTAAGGTTAGGGTAACACAAACAGTGAGGGTACATTTTTTGATTGGTTCTTACCATGATTTTGCCGATTTTGATGTCATACCTATGGATGCTTGTTCTCTTTTGTTGGGACGTCCTTGGGAATTCGATACGGTTTCTATTCATCATGGTAGAACTAATAAATATACTCTGATGCATAAAGGAAAGAAAATCACTTTGCTTCCTATGACTCCTGCTGAAATTGTACATTTTGAGAAAAGTAAAACACGTGATGATAAGGCAACAAAATCATTAGACTTTGAAAAACAGCAAGTAATTAAGTTAAAATCACCTTCGTTGCTCACAACTAAATCTGACCTTGCTGATTTATTTAATACCAAGGGGATGTACTATGCTTTAGTATGCAAAGAAGCCATGTTTTCAATTCATGAAGTGTCCATGGCATTGACCCCCTGCTGTTGCTAACCTTTTGCAGGATTTTGCGGATGTGTTCCCCCCGAGATACCCCCTGGATTACCACCTATGAGGGGCATTGAACATAAGATCGACTTGATTCCAGGTGCAAGTTTGCCAAATCGTGCGGCGTACAGGGCGAATCCGGAAGAGACAAGAGAAATTCAGCGACAAGTTCAAGATCTTTTAAACCACGGGTATATTCATGAAAGTCTTAGTCCTTGTTCTGTTCCTATTCTTTTTGTTCCTAAGAAAGATGGTAGCTGGCGCATGTGTGTTGATTGTAGAGCGGTTAATAACATCACCATTCGATATTGTTATCCTATTTCTCGCTTAGATGACATTCTTGATGAATTGAGTGGTGCTATTATTTTCACAAATATTGACTTGCGTAGTGGTTACCACCAAATTAGAATGGCACTAGGAGATGAATGGAACACTGCATTTAAAACCAAGTTTGGACTTTATGAGTGGTTAGTAATGCCTTTTGGCTTAACTAATGCACCTAGCAATTTTATGCGATTAATGAACGAGGTCTTACGTGCTTTTATTGGAAAATTTGTGGTGGTTTACTTCGATGATATCCTCATTTACAGCAAGTCATATGACGAACATCTTAATCATTTACGTGCTGTTTTCAGTGTCTTGAGAGTGGCACGTTTGTTTGGTAACCTCGAAAAGTGCATCTTTTGCACCAATCGAGTTTCGTTTCTTGGATATGTCGTTTCATCGCAGGGAATTGAGATGGATGAGGCAAAAATTATGGCGATCACTAGCTGGCCAACTCCACCGACCGTCACGCAGGTGCGTAGTTTTCTTGGTCTTGCGGGTTTTTATCGACGCTTTGTGCGGGATTTCAGCACCATTGCAGCACCTCTCCATGAACTGACGCAGAAGGGAGTGCAGTTTCGATGGGGCAAACAGCAGCAACAAGCTTTTGATGTTCTCAAATCAAAGCTTACAGAAGCACCATTGCTACAACATCCTGATTTTGACAAGACATTTGAGCTAGAATGTGATGCAAGCGGCATTGGTATTGGATGTGTTTTCATACAAGGAGGTAAACCCGTTGCATTCTTTAGTGAAAAATTGCATGATCCTTCTCTGAATTATTCTACTTATGATAAGGAATTGTATGCCTTAGTGCGAGTTCTACAAACTTGGCAACATTACCTTTGGTCTAAGGAGTTCATCATACATTCCGATCATGAATCTTTGAAGTATCTTAAGTGCCAAAACAATCTGAATAAACAACATGCTAAATGTATTGAGGCACCAAAATATCCCTGAGCTACCATAAATATTTCAGATCCATTTGAGCTCATTTGATCCACCTAATGGTGTGATTAATGAAACTGTTCCAGAGAAAATGGAAAATGTTCAGAAACTTTTTCAGAATTTCTCTGAAATTGTTTAGCTCATATCTTTAGGTAGGGACCTTCAAAATAAGTGAGACCAACTCCATTAGAACCCTCTGAAAATCTAGTTTTCAGAAAGTCATGGCTTACTCCATGAAAATTCCTAAAAAACCCTAAGAGCTCCAATTAAGTTCAAGTACATAATTATTTGTGGAGGGCTCAAATGAGCTTTGCTGCAACTAAAAATTGGCCAAGTCCCTGTTTAGGTTGTAACCAAACCACAGTAAAAATTTCAGAGTCATTGAGTCTGTCTAGTAAGACTTATAAACTTCATAAGTTTAAATTCAATTCAAATGCATTTAAATTAATACCTGCACATGTTATCTCCTGTAGTCGCTGAGGTCGAGGAGGAACCCGAAGTCTTAGACTTCGTAACTCCGGAAGAGCAGCTAGCCTATGACCAAGAGCAGCAAGGCAAGCTCCGGTTTGCATTAACCTGTTTACAAATTTTTACTGTTTTGAGAACTTACTTTGAGTATCATTATTGCTTGCATTAGAGTCTTGTTTGAAAACCAAATTGCATAGCCAAGAAAACCATGGGTTGGGATTAGGATTGAAAACCTCGTTAGCCACTGCAATGCTAAGATAGAGTAGGTTTCGGTACAAGTCGAGTAGTCGGAACTACTCGCGAGAATAGGCTAGAGGCACATCGCTCGGATAAGAATAGCAAATGAAACACATGGCAAGAAAATTGAGACTGAGCGGAGGGTAAGGGCAGCAGGACTTTGGGGCCTGTGTGCTATAGCTCCGCTTGTGTTGATTGAGGACCGAACCGTGTGCGGGTCTGTTGAACAAGCTAGAACAGTACCGAAGACCTACCGGCTATATGGGAACTAGGAAACCGATGTAACTCGGGTAGCTGGGTATTGAGGCATTGCTTGTCGTTCAGAGGGTAGGTTGAGAGCTTGAGGTGTAAATCGGCTGGCGGCACTGAGATGTGCGTGCAGAGACCTCTTGCTCGGGACGATAGGACCGGTTCAATATTTGGCTAACGGGTGAAAGGTAGTTGCGTACGACGTCCATGATGGTTGCTGTAGGCAACATCGAGTACGGGCGTACGTGACGGGTTATTCGGGTAACCCTGCAGGTGTAAATCGATTATAATCGCCGTCCCTCGCGGTCAGTGAGTACCACTTGTTCATTGTACCGTGACATAGAAAGAACAGGCTAGTTACATGTTAAAATGTTGCTGATTGAAAGATGGACTTGATTGTTAATGTTTTGTCATAGTTTAGAGCTAATTAAAGTTCCGTTCAACTTTGGGCAAAGTACATGAGAGAAATGTGTTTCTTGTTTGATTGCGGCTCTCTCATGTGCCTTAGCGTAAGGTTCTCCACCACCTGCTGCTAAAACTTGAAAGTAAGTTTCCACTAATTAGGCGAGTCCTTTGCAACTTGATTTATCTCATGTACCTATCACCTCTAATGTAGAAGTTGCATGTTTAGGAGAGACGGGTCAGTCTTGCTGAGCCTTCGTGCTCACTGCTTGTGTTTGAAGCTTTTGCAGGGTTCTATGATGAAGGGACTCCCGAGGAAGAGACGGAATCCCAGGAGGGGAACCCCGTCGAGTGGGAGTTGTGCACACCGCCGTGTAAGTGTGCGTGCGTCCTAGCAAGGACATGTTCACGGGATGAACATGAACTTGATGCGTAGTCTACGCCCGTGAGTGTAGACTGAACATATTTTGTTGTAAAAATGTTCATAAAGCTGTTTACGTAATAAAACTTTGCTTCTGCTTTGTACCTTTGATGTGTGTTATTCGGTGCTGTGCAACACAGCACCCCTCAGCGTGATCCTGGCTCGACAAGACCGTGGGGTCGTGTCAGTCCATGCACAATGTAGTCTCCCAAATTCCTACAAGTACAAGGCTTCTCTGAATTTTGAGCCTAAATCAGGAGCTTTGACATAGCTAAAAGTGGAAGATCTGATTAGGGTAAGTCTCCATGGTTCTAACAAAATTTGTTTCACCATTTTTAGGGCTACCAACAGAGAGATATGAATTTTTGAAGTTGGATAGGAGTTCTGAAAAGTTTCTATTTAAATTTGAATTTCCAAATAAAGGCTGAACTTTGGAAGGCAATTTAGCCTAGCAAATGAACTCCAATGAAGCCCAAATTTTTACTGGAGATCAGTTACTATGAGAAGGATTTTCTGCCCAAATTTACTAAAAACAATTCTACAGAAATCCCTGGGCCTTTTCATAGCAAGCAATTTGTTTCTATGTGAAGTACTCCTCACGAGGATTGCAACAATA
This sequence comes from Neostapfia colusana, assembly GCA_030760725.1. Lineage (NCBI taxonomy): Eukaryota > Viridiplantae > Streptophyta > Magnoliopsida > Poales > Poaceae > Neostapfia > Neostapfia colusana. The sequence continues at coordinate 80,771,379 of JASWHV010000003.1, forward strand.
TTGGTCTCACCCTTTTTGGAGTTTTCTACACAAAGTTATGGGTCTCCAAAGTTTGAAGTAAATTAGGAAAATCTGGAAACGTTTAAATCCTGGCTGTGGGCCCCACCAGTGGCGCTATCCACCCAGATGACGGCAACACCGGGGCCACGGGGTTATTTCCCACGCAGCCGCACCGGATCCAGTGCCATAGACCGATCCTCGCGCGTATACAGAGGCTGACCGGTGGGACCCGGCCCTCCTTCGTCTTCCTCGCGCTGCCCGCGCCTCCTGCGGCGGCGCACGCCGGCGAGGCTCGCCGGGACAGGGTTCCCGTGGTCTAAACTTCCTCAAACTCGCCACCTGTGAGTTCTACACCGTGCTGAACACGATGGTGGGGTCGGGAGCAGATAACAATGGTCGGAACGGTGCTCGCATCGGCGACCCTGTTGAACCTCACTTCGGCGACCTTGTTCTCACTCAACAGTAGGTCTTTCGGGCTAGGGTTTGCTCTAAAAGCACCAGTGTCACATGGACAACATTGACCCATAGCCCACTCTCCATGAACACCACTAGAGAGGGGACCTCACCGGCGACCCGAGCCCGCACAACGCCGGCGGCGACAAAAACTCGGTGCCCGGTATCTCTACTTGATCATTTGAGCTGCTAGGACTTCGGAGAGATGCGCAAGCGTGTGCTGGAGATACTCTAAGATCATCTAGTGTGGAACTACCCGGAGCACGACTAATTTCCCCGAAGAGTCGTCGGGTTTCTAAAGAACCGCCGGCGCCAAACTTCAAAATACTCAGTGCCGGAGCTAAGACGGCAGGAATTGGTTCGAGGGAAGGAAGAAGGGTTCCTAACGCACCTCAGGAACCTTTTGTTTGATCAGAAAGGGCTGTAAATCCGTCGGGCGACGGTGCGGCGCAGAAATGATCAACACCGGAGCTCCGAAGGAAATTCCAGCTCTTAGGAGCCAACCACCGGTGCTGGCGTCTACTTGAGGTTTCGGAGAGCAGGAGAGGGACCTGGCGCAATGTTCCCGCGGCTCAGTCGCGTGAGAGGCATGCCGAGCTCGCCGGGCATCGATGAGCTGAAAGGTTCTTCCGCCGGAGGGGTTTGTGTCCGCGAGTGTTCGAGCAGAGTGTGGAGAAGCTGCGTTGTAACAGGGATAAGAGCGGATGATGCACTCGGCGGCCGCTTTGAGCACCCACGCGCATGAACCAACGTCGGGAGCAGCGAGGAAGCAGCTCGGTGGAAACGTCGGCCGGCGGAATTCGTCGGGAGCTGGCGCCCGCGCGTGGACAGCCGAGTGAAAACAGGGATTTTTGCCTCTGTGGTGACTGACCAGTGGGCCCCCTCCCACCTAATGCTCCTTTGATATTTTCTCATTTGTCCCCAAATTAACTCCTTTGCTTCCTCCAAAAGTAATGGTTTGAAAAGTTGAATTCAAAATAATTTGAATGCTGGTGTGAAGTTTGAATGGTGTTTGGTCATTTGAATTTAAAAGGGGATTTGATATCTCCATTTTTCATAGTTCCAAAAACATAGAAAACCAACTCCAAAGTTTCTAATTTTTGGCATGGCTGCTAGTTCACATGTGTAGAACACATCTGTGGAACCAAATTTGCAAATTGAGAGAATTGGAATTTGAAACTGAATTTGAAATTCAGATTTAGAGGGCTTCTCCTTTTAATCCCAAACAAATATTGAAACTCCTCCAAATGAGCTGAAATTTGGAAGGGTGAATATTTGAAATATGAAGACCCAAGTTATGAATTTAGATCTCCATGTTTGGAAGTTTTGGGAAGTTTGAATCCTCACATTGAACCTTCACCGTTATAATTCAAAGTTTTAATTCCCCTCATTTTTCCTAAGTGTACATGAGCTGAAAATTCTTTCTACCACTTTTTGGGGATTTTAAATTTCATAACTCAAGTTGAATACAAAAGTTCAAGTTAACTTCAGTGTCTTTTTAACGAGTATTCATATGCCTCTAGATCATTTCTACATCAAAAGTTATGATTTTACAGAGTTGACAGAATTCCTGGACAAAAGTTGCCAGCATCTCCTTTGTATGTGGCTATTTTTGTCACAGTTGTATATGCAAATACAATAAGAATCTGGGCAAGCTTTGAACTACAACAATGTTAAACATTCCATAACCTTTCCAACGGTGTATCATAGGCTCCTTAGGGATTTTTCTACAGGAAGTTATGTCTTAAATACAGGAAGGTCCAGAGAGGTTTTGCTGCTGTCCTGGTTCTGGACAGTTTGCCTTCAACTGGACTTTCCACCAATTTAACGTGTGATTTTGCTCTGGAGGTCTACAAATAAGTTGTATAGAACTTAAATATCTTTCCATAACTGTATCATACACCTTAGTTGGTTAAAGCTACTCAGAGTTATGCTCTGTCAAAATATAGGAAGAATTCCTGCCAGAAGCAGAGCACTCTGTTTTTGAAATCTTTCAAGCCTAGTCATTCTCTCATTTGGATCTTAGCTCAAAATAAGAGTTCACTAACTAATATTTGTTTCAAACTTCCATTTTTAATTGAAAGTTAGTTCATGAATCATTTCTTCATAGGGAAGAGAATATTAAGTGTAGTACGGTGTCGATGCACCGTAAGAATCATGTCGGTACTATGTAGCCTCACCAAAAGAAAATCCTAACCGGATTATACCGGCATATACGTCTCAATTGTGGCACTAACCAGTCTCTCGCACACGTGTACTACATGGGATACATACGTGTAACACCCCAAAATCCTGTCAAGAGCGGAATTTAAAAAGTTTTGGATGTATTGCATGTGTTGCAAAAATTCAAATTCAAACTGGAATTCAAATTAAACTCAAAACAGAAATGAAAAAGAAAAAGAAAAAAAACAAACCTTCCCGGCCAGTGGGCCGAAACCCACCAGCCAGCCCACCCAACCCACGCGCCAGCCCGAAGCCGCGCGCCCGCGCCCCCTCTCGCAGACAGGCAGGACCCACCTGTCATCCCTAACCCCCGCTCATCCGAACCCGGGACAGTTTCCCCCGCGCGCGCGACCGCAACCGACCGGAAAACCGCGCGTTCCCAGCCGACTCCCGGTCCCAGAAGATTCCAGCTCGATCTAAACCAACCCGCCGCCCTCCCCCGTCTATAAAAACCCTGGCATCGTCCCGTTTTTCCCCACGATCCGCCGTTTTTCTCTCCGGTGAGAACCCGAGCTTCTCCGGCGAATTCTGCTTGATCTACGCTCGGGAATTCTGATCTAACTCGCTGGTCTTGATCCACCGCCTCCGCGGAACCTCGCAGGTGCAGAAAACTCGGTGGTTTGCGGCTCAAACACAGCGCCGATGAGCCTCGCGGTGAATTCACCTCGGACCTCGTTGCCGACCGCTTTCCAGGACCTCCGAGCTCAAGAAAACCCCCGAGGTGAGATCCCCGACCTCCCCTCTACCGATCTATGCCATAAAATCACAGTTCTAGGAAGAATTGACGAAGATCCTAAACTCTCCGGCGGGATCGCCGCCTCCCGCCGCCGTGCGCTGCCCGCGCTCGATCAGAGCGACGTGGCCGCTTGTGCGCCGTCTATTTAAAATCGCACGGTAGAATTTAAATCCCCGCGTACCGGTTCGACGTTATAATCTCAGCCGTCTGTTTTAAATCGGACGGTCCACGTCAGCCCCGCGTTATAAAGGCCGGGATTCTTACGTGCTACCCCCTGGGGTTCTCGGGAAATACGAGCTAGCCCCGGAAATTTCTGATCTAGCTCCTGGAACTTCAAAAAATCATGTAAATTCATTTAAAAATCAGTTTTGGCCCCTGGACTTAATAAAAATTAGGAAAACCACTCTGTTATTTGTAGTTAGACCCCTGAAAATTATTAAAATAATGTAATAGACCTTGTAGTGGGGTGAGTTTACCTTTTTTACCCTATTTGATATTAAATTTAGGAAATTGAATATGTGGTTAGTATTTAAAATTTAAAAGATGGGACAAACATATTGTCAATTCAAATTAAAAACTTTCCTAGTACTTGGAAAACTTTGGAGTGAGATAAAAATAGATTTTTGGCTGAAATGAATCTGTTTAATTGATTATTCACTTTTATTAGTAATAGGGACATATTTTTAAGTAGAGAATAATTCTGAAAATTAGAAAAATAAATGTAAAATAGTTCACATCAGAAGAGAAGTTCAAAAATATATTATTAAATATTTTAGACCCAAAACCTATTCTGTTTGGATGAGAGGTCTTACTATTTTCATAATAAAGTGCACATTTAGGCATAGGAAATAAATCTGAAAATATAGCAAGCTAAGGATAAATAACTAGAAAATGATAAATGAAGTTTCCAAAATCCAAAGAATTCAGTTTAGGGTTGGTATAAGGTCTGAAGACACATATGAAGTAGGAAAATACCTTTCATGGATACTTGGTAGCTAAAATGTGTATCAATTAAATATAAGGGATTGATTTAAATTAGAAATTCATATATAGTATGCCAACATGAATATGAATACAAAAGTAGAAATCATATGTACATGTTTAAAAGTGCATGTAAGCCAAAATCAAACACACATAGAGTAACCACAACACATAGAAATGAGAATGGCTTTCATAAATGTGAATGTGTGTCTTGTACGAAGTGGAAGTGTGAACTATGTCTTATGACTTGTTGTTTTCTTGTGCTATGTGTGATGGTATGAGTAGAACCTGCTCCAGAGCAAGTTCTTCCTTTCCAAGATCAGGACTATCCATTCCAAGAGCAGCAGGAAGGAGGCAAGTGTCCTTGACCACTTTGATCCTATACTAGGATGTGTAGATAGAATTATTTGCATTGTCAATTGAAATATGAAACCCATGCTAGGAAGTTTCCCTAGAATTGCATTACCTTGTTTTCCTTGTAGCTTGGGATGGGATTTTGCTTTATTATGTCATTCATTCATATTACTTATGCTTAGCCATGCTTAGAATGGGATAAGTGGGATATGATATCATCAACTTGTTTACCTTACTCTTGAAGGAGATATTATGAGTTATGTAGAGGTAGGGATCAAGGGAAGTTGGATGTTTTGGTTGGTGCTGGGTGCACGAGACTCGGGTTTATGTTTAGTACTTGCCTGGATCCTAAGGACCGGTTCATGGAGCATGTAACCTGGCTTTACCGTGCCAACCACATGCTGAGATGGGGCAGCTTGGCCAATTAATTAGGTGTATCCCTGACGTAGTATGGGTGTGTTGGATGGTGTGGGGAATAGGTGTCAGCTGGACTACCATATGAACCGCAAGGCTCAAGAGGGGGCCACTGCAGCGGGGTTGGAGCCTCTTGTATGCTGTTAGGGGTGAAACCTCAGTGGGCCCACACTCGTCGGGAATCCCTTTGTAAAGGCTTCGTAGTGATCTCCTGGCTACACACCTGGGAAGTGTGAATGTGGTTCGGAGCCACTGGCATAATGGAGGTTCTTTTAGTCCACCCGGCAACGGGGGATGAAATCACTACATGTGGGTACAGTGGTGCAAACTCTGCAGAGTCAAAACTGTCATGACAGCCGTGCTCACGGTCAAGAGCGGCTTGGACTTATTCATGATTAGAGGATGATGACCTTGGAGGGTGTGAATGTTAAGCGGGGAGCTTAACATTGGAAATGATGTTATGGTTATTGATTATGATGATGGGATGGGAGAGTGGGACCATTTCACCTGTGTAGTAATGTAGGTGCTTAATAAGCTAAGGTGGTAGGCAATAGTTGCGTAGTGCTTTAACCATGAGTTCAACCTCTCCTTGTTCTAGCCATGCATGACATAACTTTCCCACACTTGCTGGGTACCATCGGTACACAACCTTGCATATTTGTTGGTTTATATTGATGCTCAAGTCAAGATAATGAAGTGGGGTTTAATGATCAAGACTTCGGACCCGAAGAAGGATTCTAGGTTCATGGAGTCCCCCGAGCAACGCCTGTGACGGAGCTCACGAGAATAATTATTCTGCTGCTATTTTATGAACTTATTATTGTCCATCGAGACATATGCTATGTAAGATTTATTTATATTTGACACCTGGCTTGTAATAAATGATGCTTCACTATTTGTCATCACATGTATGAGAAAATAATCCTGGCATACATGTGATATTCACTTGGTTGTTCTTCGAAAAAGCCGGGTGTGAGTGTAGTGGTATCAGAGCCAAGGTTGCCCGTAGGAACGTGGACCTAGGTAGAAATGGACGTATCCAAGGACCCTATTTTCTTAGAAACTATTTTACAAATGTGTGTGTTGAAAGGTGTTATTTAATGGGGACACTTTCTTCATCTTACCCCATCTTTCATTCAAAATAGGATTTTTGTTTAAAAGTTTATCTAACCTAAGTTTAAATGCTTTTTGGTTTTAGATGGTTCGCATGATTTGCACCGCTCGCAAGTCCACGGGAGGGAGAGTTCCCGTAGTTGCCCTTGCCCAAAGAGAGGAGAGCCGTCCGGTGACGTACCTTTCCTACGGATTGGCAGTAGGAGGCTTGTTGCGCCGTCTTCGACGTATGCTCCAAGCCGCCGACAATACGGGCAAGCTAATCATACACTATAGCTCCACCCGCACCATCCGTGAGAAGAGGGAAGAATGGAGTTCAGAGATGAGGATTATCCATGAAAATCAGCTGCTCAAGATCCACCGCTCTCCAGCTTGTCGAGCGACACAGGTCGATGCAGAGAAGGATGTCACCTGGGAGGCCATCACCTGCCAGAGTCACATCTATCGTCGACACCTGGACAGAACTGAGTACATGTATGTCCTTCAGCGCGAGAGTGGTACAACGGAGTATAAGTACCCGCCAGTGCAGCAAGGGACTTCCCATGAGCACATGGACCTGTGCTTGGAGGATGCTGCTATGCTCAGCACTCAACTGCAGGAGTGTCAGCAGGAGCTTCAGGATGTTCGGGACACCCTGAAGGAAACAGAGGCGTTGCTTCGAGCCTGCTTGAGGGCGAGAGAAAGAGGAGATGGGAATGAACTGTGTGTCACCGTAAATGATACATGGACTCCTGACTCCCCAGATCGCTGAGCGATCAGGCGTCATAGCACTTCTCCACCAGCAGCCTCCCCACCCAAAGCAGAGTCAGAAGGCAGCCGCAATAATGAGGAAGATCCCGAGGAGCCAGCTCAGGAATACGAGTAGTGTAGAGTCTTTCCCTTAGTTAGCAAGATGTCGAATAGTCGAGTCGTTACCTTAGTTAATGGTGTGTTAATGCTTGGTGTGTGACGTGAGTTGTGGAAGCCATGAGCAATTGTCCACAGCCTCGTCTTCAGATTGTTTTGCTTTGGTGTGTGAACCCACATGAAATAATAGTGCATTTATTCTTGTGTGAGACATGAACCCTCAGAAAAGTACAACAAAACCTCAACACTTCAAAGTACAAACAAGTGAATGTAGTAAGATAATACGTAATTCTTTAAATTAACATTTGGTTGATCATGCTAGATGGCCGTAAGAGGAAAGGGTTGTGCTGCCAACCCTGCCAACAACAACGATGAGGCCTGCAACCCTCATCTTTCTGGGTGCCAAGACAGGGGTGGACGCCGTGAGGGAGTTGATCCCATCCACCAAATGCTTGAGAATCAAAATCAGCTCATCCAGAACCTGACTCAAGTGGTGGCCAACTTGCATCAAGTTTCACCTCCACAAGCTGCACCACGCGAACCAAGGTTGAGTGAGTTTCTAGGAACTCAACCTCCGAAGTTTGCAAGTGCTGCTGAACCTCTGGAGGCATATGATTGGCTAAAGACCATTGAGAGCAAGATGAGGATCATACAGTGCCAAGGGTATGAGAGGGTGCTGTTTGCCTCTCACCAATTGCATGGACCTGCTGCTGATTGGTGGACCGCTTACGTGGCCGCACATCATGACCCTGAGAACATCACTTGGGAAGAGTTCAAGCGTAGCTTCCGCAACCATTACATACCAAGGGGTGAACCCAAAAACAAGAGGAAGGAGTTCTTGGGGTTGCAGCAAGGAAACATGACTGTGAGGGAATACCTCACTAAATTCACTCAACTATCCCGTTATGCCCCACGGGACATAGAGACTGATGAGCAGAAACAGGATTGCTTCGTGGAAGGACTCACAGCAGAAATGCAGTGTGCAATGTCCTCCAACGAGTATGAAAGCTTCCAAAAGATGGTGGACTGAGCATTTGCGGTAGAAAGTAAGCTGAAGGCCTTGGAAAATGAAAACAAGAGGAAGGTCGGGTGGTCACACCAAGCCTCAGGGAGCAACACCCGCCCACGTCTGATGAAGCAACCCGCAGGGCAGATGAACCGTGCTGCGGTACCCTACTCAGCACCAAGAGGGTACAACCCGAACTACAGGCCTCCGGCAGCACCAATACAGCCAAAACGTCAGTTCATACAGCAGCCTCGCCCTACATATCAACCTCGACCAGCAGTGCAAGGACCCCCAAACCAACCCCAAGACAACAAAGGCCAGGCACCTAAGGTTGGGGTGCAATGTTTTAACTGTGGTGAAGTAGGGCACTACGCCCATAAGTGCCCAAAGAAGAAGCCCGCGCAGCCGCAACAGCAGAATGTGATGCGAGGACGAGTGAACCACGTGACCATGGAGGAAGCGCAAGAGGCACCTGACGTGGTAGTTGGTAAGTTTCCTGCCAATTTACACATTGCAACCCTGCTGTTTGATTCTGGTGCTACCCACTCGTTCATTGCTCAAGGGTTTGTTAAGAAGCATGATCTAGCAACAACACAAATGAACCATATGCTAGCAGTAAACTCTCCAGGTGGAGAAATAAGGACAAGACAAGTGTATCCCAAGGTGAATCTAGACATTAATGGGGTAGTATTTACTGCCAACCTCATAGTGATAGATTCCCAAGGGATCGATATTATTTTGGGCATGGATTGGTTGACCAAACATAAGGGAATCATCCATTGTTCGACCAGAACGGTGGAACTAACGCACCCTAGTGTCACAAGAGTAAAGTTTATAACAATACAAGAGCCTAGGAGGGACGTTAAATTAAATCAAGTTGAGGTGAAAGTGGAGGAGATCAGGATTATCAGGGAATATCCAGATGTTTTTCCGGAGGAGTTGCCAGGTATGCCTCCCGATCGTGAAGTGGAATTCACGATTGAGCTAGTGCCTAGAACAGCTCCGATATACAAGAGACCTTATCGGATGGACTCCAAGCAGCTGGGAGAACTCAAGGATCATTTGGGAGAATTGACGGAGAAGGGGTATATTCGTCCTAGTTCCTCACCATGGGGAGCTCCAGTGATATTTGTGCCCAAGAATGACGGAACCCAAAGGTTATGCATGGACTACCGTGCCTTGAATGAGGTAACCATCAAAAACATGTACTCATTACCCCGCATTGAAGACTTGTTTGATCAGTTGAGGGGAGCTTGTGTGTTCTCGAAAATTGATCTCAGGTCGGGATACCACCAACTTAAGATAAGGCAATCTGATATTCCCAAGACAGCTTTCGTATCTCGGTACGGACTGTATGAATACACTGTCATGCCTTTCGGGCTAACTAATGCCCCGGCATACTTCATGTATCTCATGAACAAGGTATTCATGGAATATATGGACAAATTTGTGGTGGTTTTCATAGATGACATTCTCGTCTTCTCCAAAGATGAAGAAGAACATGAGAAGCATCTAAGGTTGGTGTTGCAGAGGCTGAGAGAACACCAACTATATGCCAAGTTGAGAAAGTGTGAGTTTTGGCTGAAGAGAGTTCCCTTCTTTGGACATATAATCTCGGAGGGAGGAATCTCCGTAGATCCCGCCAAAATCGAGGATATACAGAAGTGGAAGACCCCTGAAAATGTCGGGGAAGTTCGAAGCTTCTTGTGATTGGCTGGATACTATCGACGGTTTATTGAGGGATTCTCTAAGATCTCGAGACCCCTCACAAAACTGTTGGAGAAGGGAATCACATTCACATGGACGCCGCAGTGCGAGACGAGTTTTCAGTAGTTAAAGGAAAGATTGACAACAGCCCCAGTGCTCGTTATGCCAGATATGCAGAAGAACTTTACGGTGTACTGCGATGCCTCTGGAAACGGGTTGGGATGTGTACTCATGCAAGAAGGGCATGTTGTGGCTTATGCATCCCGGCAGCTCCGGAAGCACGAGAAGAACTATCCTACACATGATCTAGAACTAGCCGTAGTAGTACACGCGTTGAAAATTTGGCGGCACTACTTGATGGGGAAGAGGACATAGATATATACGGATCATAAGAGCTAAAAGTACATTTTCAAACAGCCGGATCTCAACCTCAGACAAAGGAGATGGTTAGAGCTAATCAATGACTTTGATGTGGGCATCAACTATCATCCTGGGAAAGCAAACGTCGTGGCAGATGCTTTAAGCCGGAAAGTGCAGGTCAATAGGTTGAGCTTGAAGGACATGCCTGCAGAATTGAAGGACGATGTAATAAGACTCAATCTATGCCTGGTGAACAGTGGTGAAGCCATCGCCATGGAAGTGGACTCCACACTAGAGCGAGACATACGCAAGGGTCAAAAGAATGACGAGAAGATACAAGAAATCCGACAACTCATCAAGGAAAATAAAGCCCCTGGTTTCAGAGAGGATGAACAAGGAACGGTGTGGCACGGGAAAAGAATCTGTGTGCCAGAAGTAAAGAAGATCCGTGAATTGATTTTGAAGGAGGCTCACGATTCCGACTATTCCATTCATCCTGGGAGTGCGAAGATGTACCAGGACCTCAAGAGCAGGTATTGGTGGTATGGCATGAAGCGAGATGTCGCGGAACATGTTGCCCTATGTGACACATGTCAGTTCGTGAAAGCAGAACATCAACGACCCGCGGGATTATTGCAACCACTCAAAGTGCCTGAATGGAAATGGGAAGAAATCGGTATGGATTTCATAGTGGGATTGCCTAGGACCCAATCAGGATATGATTCAGTATGGGTCATCATCGACAGGCTAACCAAGGTAGCTCATTTCATCCCTGTGAAAGAAAGCTACAGCGGATCCAAATTGGCAGAATTGTACATGTCAAAGATCGTGTATTACCATGGAGTACCGAAGAAGATAGTGTCGGATCGAGGGACACAGTTCACCTCGAGGTTCTGGCAGAAGTTGCACGAAACCATGGGAACCCATCTGAACTTTAGTTCTGCCTATCATCCCCAAACTAATGGGCAGACGGAAAGAACCAATCAGATTCTTGAGGATATGCTGAGAGCGTGTGCACTCAAAAACAATCGGAGTTGGGAAAGAACTTACCGTATGCGGAGTTCTCCTATAACAACAGCTATCAGGCTAGTATGAAGATGTCGCCGTTTGAAGCTTTGTATGGGAGGAAGTGCAGAACTCCCCTATTTTGGAACCAAACAGGGGAAAGTAAAGTGTTTGGTCCCGAAGTACTACAAGAAGCCGAGGCGAAAGTGAGGGAAATTCGCAACAACTTGAGGATAGCACAGACACGACAAAAGAGCTATGCCGATGTATGGAGAAGAGAGCTCGTTTTCAACGTGGGAGACTATGTCTATCTCAAGGTGTCCCCTATCCGAGGACTTCGTCGGTTCAGGGTGAAAGGGAAGTTGTCACCTCGATACATCGGACCCTTTCAAGTTCTAGAGAGGAAAGGCGAAGTGGCGTATCAACTAGAATTACCGGCTCGCCTATCGGATGTGCACGATGTATTCCATGTGTTTCAGCTCAAGAAATGTCTGAGAACACCTAAAGAAGTGTTACCCATGAATGAGGTTGACGTAGCTGAGGATCTGTCTTATGCCGAGCAACCATTCAAGATTTTGGAGACAATGGAATGCCTCACAAGAAATAAAAGAATCCGGATGTGCAAGGTGCAGTGGAAGCATCACTCGGAAGAGGAAGCCACCTGGGAGCGAGAAGATTAGCTTAAGGCACAATTTCCGGAATTGTTTTCTTAGAAATACCAATCTCGAGGACGAGATTTCTTTTAAGGGGGGTAGAGCTGTAACACCCCAAAATCCTGTCAAGAGGGGAATTTAAAAATTTTTGGACGTATTGCATGTGTTGCAAAAATTCAAATTCAAACTGGAATTCATATTAAACTCAAAACAGAAATGAAAAAGAAAAAAGAAAAAAAAACAAACCTTCCCGGCCAGTGGGCCGAAACCCACCAGCCGGCCCACCCAACACCCGAGCCAGCCCGCAGCCGCGCGCCCGCGCCCCCTCTCGCAGACAGGCGGGACCCACCTGTCATCCCTAACCCCCGCTCGTCCGAACCCGGGACTGTTTCCCCCGCGCGCGCGATCGCAACCGACCGGAAAACCGCGCGTTCCCAGCCGACTCCCGGTCCCAGAAGACTCCAGCTCGATCCAAACCAACCCGCCGCCCTCTCCCGTCTATAAAAACCCCGGCATCATCCCGTTTTTCCCCACGATTTGCTGTTTTTCTCTCCGGTGAGAACCCGAGCTTCTCCGGCAAATTCTGCTCGATCTACGCACGGGAATTCTGATCTAACTCGCTGGTGTTGATCCACCACCTCCGGGGAACATCGCAGGTGCAGAGAACTCGGTGGTTTGCGGCTCAAACACAGCGCCGACGAGCCTCGCCGTGAATTCACCTCGGACCTCGTCGCCGACCGCTTTCCAGGACCTCCGAGCTCAAGAAAACCCCCGAGGTGAGATCCCCGACCTCCCCTCTACCGATCTATGCCATAAAATCACAGTTCTAGGAAGAATTGACGAAGATCCTAAACTCTCCGGCGGGATCGCCGCCTCCCGCCGCCGTGCGCTGCCCGCGCTCGATCAGAGCGACGTGGCCGCTTGTGCGCCGTCTATTTAAAATCGCACGGTAGAATTTAAATCCCCGCGTACCAGTTCGACGTTATAATCTCAGCCGTCTGTTTTAAATCGGACGGTCCACGTCAGCCCCGCGTTATAAAGGCCGGGATTCTTACGTGCTACCCCTGGGGTTCTCTCGGGAAATACGAGCTAGCCCCAGAAACTTCTGATCTAGCCCCTGGAACTTCAGAAAATCATGTAAATTCATTTAAAAATCAGTTTTGGCCCCTGGACTTAATAAAAATTAGGAAAAACCCCTCTGTTATGTGTAGCTAGACCCCTGAAAATTATTAAAATAAAATAATAGACCTTGTAGTGGGGTGAGTTTAGGGACACATTTTTAAGTAGAGAATAATTCTGAAAATTAGAAAAATAAATGTAAAATAGTTCACATCAAAAGAGAAGTTCAAAAATATATTATTAAATATTTTAGACCCAAAACCTATTCTGTTTGGATGAGAGGTCTTACTATTTTCATAATAAAGTGAACATTTAGGCATAGGAAATAAATCTGAAAATATAGCAAGCTAAGGATAAATAACTAGAAAATGATAAATGAAGTTTCCAAAATTCAAAGAATTAAGTTTAGGGTTGGTAGAAGGTCTGAAGACACATATGAAGTAGGAAAATACCTTTCATGGATACTTGGTAGCTAAAATGTGTATCAATTAAATATAAGGGATTGATTTAAATTAGAAATTCATATATAGTATGCCAACATGAATATGAATACAAAAGTAGAAATCATATGTACATGTTTAAAAGTGCATGTAAGCCAAAATCAAACACACATAGAGTAACCACAACACATAGAAATGAGAATGGCTTTCATAAATGTGAATGTGTGTCTTGTACGAAGTGGAAGTGTGAACTATGTCTTTTGACTTGTTGTTTTCTTTTGCTATGTGTGATGGTATGAGTAGAACCTGCTCCAGAGCAAGTTATTCCTTTCCAAGATCAGGACTATCCATTCCAAGAGCAGCAGGAAGGAGGCAAGTGTCCTTGACCACTTTGATCCTATACTAGGATGTGTAGATAGAATTATTTGCATTGTCAATTGAAATATGAAACCCATGCTAGGAAGTTTCCCTAGAATTGCATTACCTTGTTTTCCTAGTAGCTTGGGATGGGATTTTGCTTTATTATGTCATTCATTCATATTACTTATGCTTAGCCATGCTTAGAATGGGATAAGTGGGATATGATATCATCAACTTGTTTACCTTACTCTTGAAGGAGATATTATGAGTTATGCAGAGGTAGGGATCAAGGCAAGTTGGATGTTTTGGTTGGTGCTGGTTGCACAAGACTCGGGTTTGTGTTTAATACTTGCCTGGATCCTAAGGACCGGTTCATGGAGCATGTAACCTGACTTTACCGTGCCAACCACATGCTGAGATGGGGCAGCTTGGCCAATTAATTAGGTGTATCCCCGGCGTAGTATGGGTGTGTTGGATGGTGCGGGGAATAGGTGTCAGCTGGACTACCATATGAACCGCAAGGCTCAAGAGGGGGCCACTGCAGCGGGGTTGGAGCCTCTTGTATGCTGTTAGGGGTGAAACCTAGGTGGGCCCACGCTCGTCGGGAATCCCTTTGTAAAGGCTTCGTAGTGATCTCCTGGCTACACACCTGGGAAGTGTGAATGTGGTTCGGAGCCACTGGCATAATGGAGGTTCTTTTAGTCCACCCGTTAACGGGGGATAAAACATGTGGGTACAATGGTGCAAACTCTGCAGAGTCAAAACTGTCATGACAGCCGTGCTCACGGTCAAGAGCGGCTTGGACTTATTCATGATTAGAGGATGATGACCTTGGAGGGTGTGAATGTTAAGCGGGGAGCTTAACATTGGAAATGATGTTATGGTTATTGATTATGATGATGGGATGGGAGAGTGGGACCATTTCACCTGTGTAGTAATGTAGGTGCTTAATAAGCTAAGGTGGTAGGCAATAGTTGCATAGTGCTTTAACCATGAGTTCAACCTCTCCTTGTTCTAGCCATGCATGACATAACTTTCCCACACTTGCTGAGTACCATCGGAACTCAACCTTGCATATTTGTTGGTTTATATTGATGCTCAGGTCAAGATAATGAAGTGGGGTTTAATGATCAAGACTTCGGACCCGAAGAAGGATTCTAGGTTCATGGAGTCCCCCGGGCAACGCCTGTGACGGAGCTCACGAGAATAATTATTCCGCTGCTATTTTATGAACTTATTATTGTCCATCGAGACATATGCTATGTAAGACTTATTTATATTCGACACCTGGCTTGTAATAAATGATGCTTCACTATTTGTCATCACATGTATGAGAAAATGATCCTGGCATACATGTGATATTCCCTTGGTTGTTCTTCGGAAACGCCAGGTGTGACAATACGTGGTTAGTACCTGGAGAATAACACTCAATAGTAATGCACTCAAAGGTTGTTGTCATTTCAGGCAGGTCCATATTTGAAAGTAAATACATACGCCCGTATCATTACCATACGGCCGTCCTTGAGTTAATCCATGTCTCAAGGTACGTGATCGTGTTTTTACACCACACGACGGTGAACCAGAGTAGAATTCGAACGGGTCATCACGGTTGGGAATTTTATCAACCCAACAGATACCACCTATTGCCCTGCAGGGCACGCCGATGGCAAGCGCTGCGTATGTTCTCCTAGGCTATTTCCAGAAGAACACGCTATCTTGTTACTGACCACACGATGGGGTTTCCACTTTCTTTCCTAATGCACGCCAGGGACCAGCGTTTCATATGAACTCAGGAACATGAAGAGTCCAAGAGTTTCATATTAACGTCCCACACCAAGCTATGAGACCTATCCCTGAACCACATTCCTCGTCAGGGGAGCTAACCGAAATTGAACTGCTTTAGGTGACATTCCTTACCATGCTTACCTGAACGTAGGTGCGTTGTTACATAATCAAAATTCAGAATTATAATACATATGTTAGACATGCCACTTTAAGTAACTATACTAATTGTGACACCCGGTTCCAAAAATAGAACCAAGTGAATGCATATGTGTGCCCAGGATGTTCATCAAACATACACATGTTATCCACAAACTAAATTCAGAATATAACCACGAATAAATAGAGTTTAAGTACTTTATTTTAATGACTCAAAGTCTCATTCATGAATCTCTAACTTATTCTTGCAGCAGAAGTATCTAAACGACAGCAGAAATAACTAAATAGCAGGCTCCAATCTTCAAATACACAGGCATGTTGATGGTAGTTCGTACGCCTAGTACTCCACATGGTCCTGGATGTACTCATCTCCTGTAGCTGATGTTTATGTGGTAATGCAAGGGTGAGTACATGTCGTACTCAGCAAGTGCGGAAAAGTATGACATGTAGCTTTCAACAAGGTAGGAAATAAAAAGGCTCATTGCAGCAAGCAAATTTTATTTTATAAACATGGTAAAAACAGCAACTAAGTCTAGATTAGTTTAATCCCAATATGACCAAGTAAAACAGCAACATTCTCTCATCATGATTCACCATTTATCAAGTCTCATCCAGCTATTAATCTTCCTCAAGTTCATCTCATTCTCATAAATATTCATAACCATCTCATATTCATATAACCAAAACCAAACTCATTGTCATGACTCAAAATAGTCCCAAAACCAATCCCAATGACCATACCATAACCATACCGAATAAACATCCCAAGTTTTCCCTCTAATCATGGAAGTTGGCCAGGTTCTTGTGAGCGGAAGCACAGCTATCATGATAGTTTTACACTCTGCAGAGGTGGCACCACTTTACCCACAAGTTCGTGATTTCGTCACCCGTCGGCGACTGCAGAACCTACATTATACCAGTACACAACCATCGGTGTATGGCCAAGAGATCACAAAATAGCCTTTACAAAGGGGCTACTAGATGTACGGACCCACTAAGGTTTCACCGGCAGGCTCGAATCACCATTCTCCCACCCACGGGACCCCTCTTGTGCCATGCAGTTCCCAGGGCAGTCCCTATCGACTCCAATTCCGCGGGCCATCCAACGGTCCATAACAAGCTAGCAATGCACCTAATTAGTCAGCTAAGCCACACCCATATTTGGCCTTGTGGTGGCACATTTTCCTGGCATGTGCTGGCATGAACCGATCCTTAGATCTACGGCAAGTAAACCACCATCTCATTCAGCAACATCCACGAACCAAGCTTGCCTAGATCTCCCCGACTCCATGCTCATTAACATCATCAAGTTCTCATCATCATTATTCACATGAGTGCAGTAGCTCGACATGTTTTATTTCAGATTCCCGTATCCCGTAAGTTAAGCAAAGCAAAAAGGAAAAACGACCATACCCGACTCATCAACTTTACCGGCAACAAGGATGGTTAACAAAACTAGTGAACACCTATAAAAGGGTGTCCCATAAAGTTTACTAAAGCATACGAGTTTTTGCAAACAAAATAGTTTCAAATGCATGGGATCAATATGGTCAAGGGGCACTTGCCTTGCTCCCGTGGTTCGTGTTGCTCAAGCGTCTCGAAGTCTTGGTGCTGTAACTCCTCGTAGACGGCCTCTTCAGATTGTCCTTCTACTCACGACCACGCACATACATGATTTACAGAAATCAATCATCATGCACAAACTTTACTCAAGATGCAATGGGGTAGATGAATGCAAATCCTATAGTGCAGTTTTATAGAACCAGTTTGTACGTGTTCTTACATGTTTTAATGGGCTTTCATGGGGTTTATGATGAACAAGGGTGTAGAGATCAAGTGTTTACATGGTGATGATCTTGACTCAAGATCTAGTTCAATTCCACCGTAAAAAACGATCAAAACGCGATCTGTCCACACGTAAAAGTTTCTGCTCGAAGGGGGCGAAGAAAACGGATGCGTAGAAACAGCGGCGATGTCATAAGATGGGCAATGGAGACCCACCTCACTTCCTCCTTGTGGCAGGGCCCTTCTCCTAGCAATGGCAGCAGCGGGGAATTTTTCAATGGAAGATTAGAGCAGGACAGATCGTCGGGCTTCTTCTCCGGTGACGGCGGGGCGTGACGGGGCTCGACGGCGGCCAAATTCCGGCAAGGGGGGAACTTGGCGACTTGGCAGCAAGGAAGGGGGCTTGGCAGCAGGGGGCGATGTCCAAAATAGATAGGGGTTCGGCCAGGGGGTGGGGGTTATATTTATAAGGGGGGAAAAGAGCAGTCCTACTCCAATTGGAACTCAAACAAGTGTCCTACTCATTTTGGAGCTCAACCAACTTATCCCCTTAGTTAGGTGCGGCAGCCTTGGGGATTTTATCCCCCCAAATGTGGGGAAAATTCCCCTTTTGTGGAATTGGGGAATTTGGAAATTTTGGGGGAAATTTGGATATGCTTATTTCAGCTATCTTTTTCCCACTTCTCACCATTTCTATGTCACTTGTTCTATTTCTACATTCCCCTCTCCACTTCTCTGTCCCATTCTCCATTTCTACATTCCCCTCTCCGTTTCTATGTCCCGTCCTCCATTTCTATATTCCCCTCTCCATTTCTATGCCCCATTCTCCATTTCTATATTTCCCTTCTCCATTTCTATGCCCCATTCTCCATTTCTATATTTCCCTTCTCCATTTATGTGGTTTTTCCTCCATTTCTATGGTTCTTTCTCCATTTCTATGGTTCTTTCTCCATTTCTACAGTTCTTTCTCCATTTCTAGGGTTCTTTCTCTATTTCTACTTCTTTTATAATGCTTCTCTACATGAAAAATGTATGCATTGCATGGAAATGAACTTGAGGGTGTTACAAACCTACCCCCCTTAAACTGAATCTCGCCCTCGAGATTCGATAGAGTGGAGAATAGATGAGGGAATTCTGCCTTGAGATCTTCCTCACGCTCCCACGTGGTTTCGGCTTCCGTGTGATGGCTCCATTGTACCTTGCACCAACGGATCACTTTGTTCCTCGCAACCCTTTCCTTCACGTCCAAAATTTTGATGGGGTGTTCCGCGTAGGTCAGATCCTCTTGAAGTTCCAGCTTATCCATCGGTACTTGTTCTTCCGGTACTCTTAAGCACTTCTTGAGTTGGGATACGTGAAACACGTCGTGCACGACGGAGAGGTGCATTGGCAGCTCTAATTGATAGGCTACCTCTCCTCACTTGCCCAAAATCTTGAATGGCCCGATGTAGTGAGGTGCTAACTTGCCTTTGATGTTGAACCATCGTTGGCCTCGGATAGGCGATACTTTAAGATACACGAAGTCTCCCACTTTGACGGTCAATCTTCTTCGCCTATTTTCCGCATAACCTTTTTGTCGTGACTGAGCAGCCTTCAAGTTTTCTCGTATCGTTTGGACATGTTTTTCGGCGTCTTGTAGCACTTCGGGTCCAAACACTTGGCTTTCTCCATTCTCATTCCAGAACAGCGGCGTTCTACACCGTCTACCATACAATGTTTCGAAAGGTGACATCTTCAGGCTGGCTTGGTAGCTGTTGTTGTATGAGAATTCAGCATACGGTAAGCTCGTATCCCAACTACGCCCATGTTTCAAGGCACAAGCTCTCAACATGTCTTCCAAAATCTGATTTGTCCTCTCAGTTTGCCCGTCAGTTTGCGGGTGATAAGAGGAGCTGAAATTCAGCCGTGTACCGATGGCTTCATGCAGCTTCTTCCAGAACCTAGAGGTAAATTGAGAACCCCGATCTGAAACTATCCTCTTCGGAACTCCATGGTGACACACGATTTGCTCCATATACAGTTCGGCTAGTTGTGCGACGCGGTACGTGGTTCTAACAGGAACGAAATGGGCTGTTTCCGTCAACCGGTCCACAATAACCCAAATGGAGTCGTAGCCGGACCGAATACGTGGCAATCCGACTATGAAATCCATGCTGATGTCTTCCCACTTCCACTCGGGTACTTTTAATGGCTGCAGCAATCCAGCGGGTCTTTGATGTTCGGCCTTCACTTGTTGGCACATGTCGCGTAAGGCAACATATTCAGCTATGTCCCTTTCCATGCCATCCGACCAATATCATGTTTTCAGGTCCTTGTACATCTTTGTACAGCCGTGGTGTATGGAATAAGGCAAGTCACGTGCCTCCTTTAATATCGTGTCGCGGATGTGCTTCACGTTAGGCACACAAATCCTTTTCCCTAACCAAGCGTGCCTTTCTCATCTTCCTTGAAATCCTTTTCTATGCCTTGTAGGATTCTTTCCTTGATTTCCTCATCCATTGCTTGGCCATCTCGTATCTCTTGTTCCAGCGATAAGTTCAGTTTTATCTCCTCCATCTTGTTTAAGAACCCGAGATGTAACCGTTCGAACTCCTTGCGCAGCTCGGGTGGCAGCTCCCTAACCATGAGTTGGTGACATGCTCCCTTTCGGCTCAACGCATCAGCTACTACATTGGCCTTTTCGGGGTGATAGTTGATTCCAACATCATAATCCTTGATGAGTTCCAACCATTAATGTTGCCTCAAATTCAGATCCGTTTGCATGAATATATACATGAGGCTTTTGTGATCCGTATAGATCTCACATCGGTGGCCAAGGATATAATGCCTTCAAATCTTCAATGCATGTACCACGGCTGCAAGTTCCAAGTCATGTGTGGGGTAATTCAGCTCATGTTTTTGTAGTTGTCTTGACGCATAGGCTACTACTCGTCCTTCTTGCATGAGCACACATCCAAGCCCTTGTCTTGATGCGTCACAATATATGTCGAAGCTCTTGCTCACGTCTGGCAATACCAAAATCAGCACTGTGGCTAATCTCTTCTTTAGGTCCTCAAAGCTTTCTTGACATGCTGGTGTCCACAGAAATGCTTTCCCCTTCATTAGCAATTCAGTCATAGGCTTCGCTATTTTAGAGAAATCCTTGATGAGCAGACGGTAGTATCCAGCCATCCCAAGAAAACTCCGAATATCTCTCACATTCTGCGGTTGGTTCCACTTCAGAACATCTCCCACTTTTCTGGGATCAACCGATACTCCTCCCTCGGAGATGATGTGGCCTAGGAACGATATCTCCTTTAGCCAAAATTGACACTTTCTTAACTTACATACAATTGGGGCTCTCGCAGTTTCTGCAATGTTAACCTTAAGTGTTCTTCATGTCAGGGCCTGGCGTCCCGGTTCACGGGGATGGGGCACCTCGCCCGGGAATCGCATTGGGTGGTGCCGTGTTATGCGGCACCCAACAGCACACATATAAGGAACAGTGTATTACATAAATCAAAAGTGGAAGCTTACAAATGTTCTTTGTAAATAATTTTACATAAAATAGCTACAGCAGAAGTCGATAAACAACTCACGTCGAATAACTAATGAGCACTCAAGAGGATGTCCAGCCCGCAGACTCCTCTCGCTAGCAACATGAAGACGAGGCAGCGGCTAGGTTCTCCATGTGATACATGACTCGGAAGTTCCCCAGTCTCACCGGACAACCTTCTTATAGCGTCGTATTAACCTGCAAAACCACTCATATAGCAAGAGTGAGCATAAAGGCTCAGCAAGACTTAACCGTCTCATCTAAGCATGCAACTCTACATGGAAGTAACCTACGACTTAAACATGTAAGTTGCAAAAAGACTCGCCTACGAGTTCATCCTTAACTTTCAGATTTTAGCCATAATAGTAGTGACCTTGCATCCAGCAACATTGGAACTCCACAATCAAACAAGAAACGCTTCATTCCAATGTTACTTGTCCCAACGTGGAAAATAACTTTAGTTTGCTCTATCTCTACTTCAAACAAGGTTTTCATGCAATTTACAATAATCATAGCAGCAATTAACTTTGCAAACTGTTTCCACACAAGTTGATTACTACGTCACAACATGGGAGCAAGCGGTACTCAATAACCGCGAGGGACGGTGATTCGAATCAAACACTACCCTGATAACTCGACACATACGCCCGCCTCTGAAGACCCAAATCTGCTGTCCTTCATTACGTCGTATGTGGCAACCTTTCTCAGGATACTAGACTGTAGAACCGGTCGCGCCGTCTCAGGCTCATAGGTCTAACGAGACGATGTGGTATGCCTCTACAATCCAGTGAACCAGGTACATCAGTTTCCTGGTTCCCATATATCAGTAAGCATCCGGTACACAACTCAATATTTGCTCCTGGATGCGGCACACACATCGGTCCTTAACCGACACAGGCAGAGCTACTCGACCAAGACCTCGTCTTGTCGCTGCCTAACCCCTCTGCCTGGTCTCATCTTTAGAAATGTAAACTTTAGTTTGCCTCTCTCTTCTAACCATACTAATGAAATCCTGAACTGTAACTCGCGAGTAGATTCCAACTACTCGTCTTCTACCGGATGTTCTAGCCTATTTAGCACGGCCTTATTCTACAGCGATAACACCTTTCTACCCTTGACCTCAGGGTTCATTTTTGTTTATGCAAGTGGAGTATAAAACATCCTTGTCCTAATGCACATACAAACTTTGACCCATAGTAGTGAACAAAGGAAAAATTTTATAAGACGGCTTAAATGCAAACCGGAGCTTGCCTTGGTTTTGCAGGTGACTAAAGTCAGAAAATTGTGAAGTTAGTAGCTGATGACTTGAAGCTCAATCCCTGCCCATCTTGCTCCTTGATCCAAGCTTAACTCATTCTTCACTTTTCCATGTTTAATCATTACACGTTATGAATATGCATGCATGTTTAATTATCAAGCTTTTGCTAACAAGTGCTAAAGACAAGTTTAAAACTGGAACTCTGTTTAAGAATTTAAAATGACACTGATGCTAGTGGTTTGGGTTTGGGTTAAAGTACTATGCTCAAGTGAGATGTGTGTTTCCTCACTTGTGGGTTGATTATCTAAGAAGTTAAATAGGATAGTACTGATCCAGGACTCCAATGGAGCTGAAAATTTTCTTGTGATTTCCTTGTCACAAGAAAGTCATCTGAACCAAAAAATTCAGATTTTTTCAATGAATAGATGACTCAGAACAATTCCCTAAGCATTTAGGCCAAAAGGAATTAATTCTGATTAAATTTGCACTTTCATGCAAATTCAAGTGAATAAAATTTTAAACATAGCTCAGGGAGCATGCCTGAATTTTCCTAAGATTTTTGGAGCTAAGAACTGCCCAGCGCTGAATTTCCAAGTTTTGGAAATTCTCTGAAATTGTTTATGTATTCATTTGAACACAGAAACTTGATTTCAGAATTATCCTAACTAAATAACCTATAAATGAGCTGAAACTTTTGCAGCAGTTCACTTACAGCCTATAGAATGTTCTGGCCAAATTTGAGGATTTTTGGATGAACCAAACTCCCTCTAAAATTCTTTTGCTGAAAAGCTTTAAAGAATTTTCCAGAATTTTCTATTGGTTTTCATGCAAATTGGGTTGCATATTTGGATAGATATTTTCACCCTGAATCCAACCCAATTTGAATCACTAAATTTGGAGCTTCCTAGCAAAAGTTATGAGGTTCTAAATTTGAACTGAATTTGGAATTCAAATTATATCAGGAAATGTTCAAACTCTGACCGTGGGTCCATCATATACGTGTCAGCTGCTGGAACTGAGCCACACGGGGCCACAGAACCCTTCCCGTGCAGCCACACTCGATCCCGGAGCCGCAGCCGATCAGCAAATTAAATCTTCCGTCGCTGACATGTGGGGCCCGCCGGTCGTCTTCCTTCTCGGGCTGGTTTTCCCTCCCGCGCTGCCCCCTCGCCGGAGCCTCCTCGGAGCTCGCCGGGGTTGGCTTCCCGGCCGCCTTTCAGCTCGGTACTCGCCGCCTGGGGGTTTCCAGCTACGAGAAATTCATTGGTGCGGTGCTCTCGGGCTGCCGGTGACCGGAAATTGGTCGGCGACGTGCGCACACCTCGGTGAAGCTTCGGCGTCGTGGTCCGAGCACCCCAGCCCGCCAAAGGTTCGGAGGATTCACTCTAAAGCATCAGTGGAGGACAGGCTAGCTTGGCAAGGCCTCAACCTGGCTCGGAAACGGCGGCAATCCGGTTGTCACCGTGCGCCCGCGCGTCCCCGCCCTGGCCGCCGATCGGAAAACTTGAAATTAGCCGCCAACACGGGGTTTCAAGCTATGGTTGTGAGGGGGATCGGATCGCTAGCCAGTCTAGATTATTTTTGCATGATTTGATGAGCTAAGAACGAAGAACAGATGAGAATTTTGGGTTTTCATACTGGATCATCGGTTTGTGGCCGCCGGTGAAGTTTTCCCAAATTCCCACTCGGTAGTCCACGGCTTTACTTGTGATTCGGAGGTGAGCAGCATGGACCACCAGCGCTTCCGGGGGAATCCTTGCTCGGGCGTGAAAGTCCCCGGTGGTGGCTGCCCACGCGCACACCGGTTCTCGGTTGTTTTGAGTCGCCGCCCGGGGAAACTGTCCTAGCGTGGAGAGCGCCGGAAACCTGGGCTGTCACGCTGAGGAGGGGTAGGGTGACCCGGCGCTGCTGTGTTTCAGCTCGGGAAGACGGCTCATGCGAGCTTCTTCCGGCGTTTGATCGGCACAGAGAGGCGACAGCAGAAAAGCTGTCGGGGCTCGGTGTGGCGGTTCGTGACCGAACAGGGCGATGCCGTGAAGGTGAGGGCGCGGTGAAACGTCGGGCAGGTCGACAGCGCGATAAATTTCCACGAGGAGGTGGCTTCCGCGGTTCTCGGTCAGCAGCACAGTGGCAGCTCGCGATGGCTCGGTCCGAGCTCGTGTGTGAACCCAGAAACAGAGCTGACTTAGGCAGTAAGTCATTTCCCCCTCTCAATGTCAATTGGGGCCCACAGCTCCTCTCTTCCAAAAGATCTTCAATTTTTGGCATAGTGCAAATTCACTCATATGGAGCTCAAATTTGAAACCCCATTTCGCAGTTGACAAGTTTACCTCAGTTTCAAATTTGAAATTCAAATTTTGATGAAATTTACAAGTCTCTTTGATATACCTCCAAATTTGCTCAAAATTTGCCTTTCTCATTTGATATACCTCCAAATTTGCTCAAAATTTGCCTTCCTCATAATTTGGACCTGATGAATTCAAATATGCCATCTGATTCTTGAGTTGGCCCCTGCAAATGAGGGTTTTGAACCAACAGTTTGAAATCCTCATTTTGTAAATGGCCACCTCATGATTTAAAGGGAACCATTTAGTGCAAAGACTAATTTAAACTCCTTTTGTACAGGACCATATTCACATGTTTATGATAGTTTTCACAAGTCCCAATGCTTGAAATTAAACTCAACTTTATTCACACTCAAGTTTTGTATTTACAAGGTTTTGGGACTTTTACATTCCTCCCCCCTTAAAAAGAATCTCGTCTCGAGATTCACAACTAAGAATAACGTGGGGAGGACAACTATCAAACATAAGCATCTAATAACTCCGGATGATTGCGTTGTAAATATTTCTCGCTTTCCTATGTAGCTTCGTTGGACGTGTGATGTTCCCATAGCACCTTGAAAAATCGCAGCATCCGGTTTCTGGTCTCGCGAGTCTTTTCATCAACTATCTGGGTTGGACGCTCAACATACGTGAAGTCTGGCTTCAAATCTGCTATGCCTTCTGTGAGAATCTCCGTTGGAACCTTCAAACACTACCGCAACTGAGATATGTGGAAGATGTTATGAACTCCGGCTAAAGCTGCCGGTAGCTCTAAACGGTATGCCACGGGTTCACACCTTTCAATGATGATGAAGGGACCGATAAAACGCGTAATTTCCCTTTCACTCCAAATCGGTAAATGCCCTTCTTAGGAGATACGCGGAGATATAC
Source organism: Neostapfia colusana (assembly GCA_030760725.1). NCBI lineage: Eukaryota > Viridiplantae > Streptophyta > Magnoliopsida > Poales > Poaceae > Neostapfia > Neostapfia colusana. The sequence continues at coordinate 80,796,883 of JASWHV010000003.1, forward strand.
GTGGTCTCCAACTTGAAAGTTCAGAGGACTACGTCTCTTATCCGCATAGCTCTTTTATCTGGACTGAGAGGCTTTAAGATTTGCTTGAATAAGCCTTACCCGCTCTTCTGCTTCATTTACGAGATCAATCCCGTAAATTACCCTGTCGCCAGATTCACACCAATTCAAGGGTGTGCGGCAATTCCGGCCGTAGAGAGCTTCATAAGGTGCCATTTTTATGCTTGTTTGATAACCGTTGTTATACGAGAACTCCGCCAACGGTAAGTGATCATCCCAGCTCTTACTGTGGTGGATGGTACACGCCCTTACCATATCTTCAAGGATTTAATTCACCCTCTCAGTTTGCCCATCGGTCTGAGGGTGATATGCGGAGCTTCGAATCAATTTGGTCCCCAAGGATGCATGTAGCTGTTCCCAGAAACGGGATACAAACAGCGATCCTCTGTCGGAGACAATGGTACGGGGAACTCCATGCAAGCACAATATTCGTGCTATGTACAGTCCGCATATTGCTTGGCGCTGTAGTGGGTATGCACCGGAATGAAACGTGCTGACTTGGTTAATTGGTCAACGATTACCCAAATCGAATCATGGTGGTGGGAGGTCATCGGCAACCCAATGATGAAATCCATACTCAAGTCTTCCCACTTCCATGCCGGTATTTGTAGAGGTTGCAACAGGCCCGACTTCTTCACATGGTCGGCCTTAGCTCTTCGACACGTATCACATTCTGAAACGTACTTGGCAACTTCATGTTTCATACGTGTCCACCAAAACTTCTTCCGGAGGTCTTGGTACATTTTATTACTGCCCGGATGAATAGAAAATTTGGATAAGTGAGCCTCATCCAAAATTTTCTTCCGCAACCTCATATCTCGGGGTACGACTATCCGGTCCTTGAACCATAAGGTATCTTCATCATCTAACCGGAAACATTTCATCTCCCCGTTCTTCATCCTCCTTTTGATATGAGCCATGCCCTTGTCTTGCTTTTGAGCTTTCATAACCTCCTCTCTTTTGGTGGGTATGAGAGCTAGATTATGTAGAGCTCCATATGGAACCAAGTAGAGACTTTGTTCTTCTTCTTCTATCGGCGTAATGGTCAGGTTATGAACATGAGACTTCCGGCTGAGTGCATCGGCAACCACATTTGCCTTGCCCAGATGATAATGAATTTCAATCTCATAGTCCTTGATCAGCTCTAACCATCGCCGTTGCCGCATATTCAACTCCTTTTGGGTGAATATGTACTTCAAGCTTTTGTGGTCGGTGTAGAGATGAACCAGATTTCCCAATAGGTAATGTCTCCACATCTTCAAAGCTAACACCACGGCAGCCAGCTCGAGATTATGAGTTGCATAATGTTGCTCGTGATTCTGTAATTGCCATGATCTATATGCGACCATGCGTCTTCCTTGCATGAGTACACAACCAAGCCTGATGCCGGATGCATCACAATAAACATCAAAAGGCTTGGTTGTATCCGGATGAGCTAGAACCGGGGCTGTTGTGAGGTGCTTCACCAACGCCTGAAAAGCTTCCTAACACGGCTTGCTCCAATCATACTTGATGCCCTTTTTCAGTAGCTCCGTCATAGGTTTGGAGATTTTTGAGAAGCCCGGGATGAACCTCCGGTAATATCCCGCCAAACCCAAGAAGCTACGAACTTCATGGACTGATGTTGGAGACTTCCACTTCAGCACTTTCTCAACCTTGCTTGGATCAACAGCAATGCCTTCCGCTAAAATAATGTGTCTAAGAAATGGCACTTGGTTGATCCATAATTCACATTTACTAAACTTTGCATAGAGCTTGTGATCTCTCAGTAGTTGGAGCACAATATGCAAATGTTTAGCGTGTTCCTCTTCAGATTTGGAATAGACCAAGATGTCGTCGATGAATACCACGACGAACTGATCCAGCTCCGGCATGAACACCGAGTTCATAAGATACATAAAATGAGCCGGAGCATTGGTCAACCCAAATGACATGACAAGATACACATAGAGTCCATATCTTGTCGAGAATGCTGTTTTCGGGATATCCTCTGCCCGAATCTCGATTTCATGATATCCCGACCTTAAGTCCATCTTGGAGAAGACTTTAGCACCCACTAGCTGATCGAAAAAAATATCAATTCTTGGTAGTGGATGCTTGTTCCTTATTGTCACAGCATTTAAAGGATGATAATCGATGCATAGCCTCACCGTCTCATCCTTCTTCTTCACAAATAAAGCTGAGCAACCCCATGGTGATGAACTTGGACGAATGAACCCCTTGTCCATCAAATCATTGTGCTCTTTCAGCTCAGCTAATTCACTCGGAGCCATTTTGTATGGTCTCCGAGAGATCGGCGTGGTTCCCGGTATCAACTCTATTTTGAGTTCCACCTCGCGCTCAGGTGGTAAGCCTGGAAGATCTTCGGGAAACACGTCCATATATTCACGGACTACCGGAATGCCTTCTAACTTGCAAGCCTCGGCATTACATACTTCCGGTTCTTTGGAAACCGCTTTGCCGAGATACAATGTTTGACACCCGTGAAGTGGAGAGTCCAAGTGAACACTCCTGTTCTCGATGTCCAGGACAGCCTTATGGAAGGTTAACCATGATATTCCCAATATGGCATTGATTCCTTGATCTTCATGAATAATGAGGGTGGTAGGATAAATTTTTCCACCCAACCAAAGTGGTGCTCGAGAAACAATTTCATTAGTCGATATGTCTCCACCTGGCGAATGAATAAGGTAAGAACCCTTTGTGATAGTTGTGGAGATCTGATCCTGGATCACCATCGCCCTGCTAATGAAGTTATGTGTTGCACCAGAGTCGAATAAATTGACAACCGGCTTGTCATTTAAGGTGAACCTGCCGGCAAGAACAGGTCCTCCCTTTGGCAGATCATCGACTGAAACATAATTAATTGTGCCCACTTTGGACATGGCTTTTCTTTGCTGTCCAAGATCACTCTTTGGAACTGGACCCGCAGACATAATGTTGCTGCTTGGTTCAGTTGTTTCATTGACGTTGAGTTCATTGTCAATATGAAGTGGGACAACACTTGGTTCAGCTGCGAAATCACCTAGATCATTTTCAGCATCTTGAGGGAAATAGCATTCTGGTGCACCTTGTTGATGCTGAGGTGCATGAGAAATAAGTTGCTGCTGTGGTGGAGGTGAATAAAACCTCTGGGGAGTAGAAGAGTCATCATACTCCCAGAATGACTGCACCTCTTGTGGAACCTCTCGACCGGAAGGTGAACGGATTACCCACCGATACATCCGATGCAGATGATTGCATTCATCCTGTGATGAATCCCTCTCCCTCTTTTCTTTAAGGCAGAGATTGGAATAATATTCCTGAGTGATAGCCCAGCTAACAAACTCATCAAAATTTTCCTGGCTAACTTGAGCCAACTCACATCGCAGCCTAGCAGTCAGCCCTCGATAAAAATGATAACCCTTCATGGCTGGTGACTTCATATAATCAGAGACATATTGAGCTAAGCGACTTAATTCCTTCGCATACTCAATAACACTCATTTCCCCTTGCTTTAGATTCCAGAATTCCTCATGACTTGTTTGCATTATGCCCGCAGGAATGAAACGAGCACGAAATGCATCATGGAATCCGCCCATGCGGCATGATGCCCTGCTGGTTGGACAGCAAGCTATTCTGCTCACCATGCTCCAGCAAAGCCGTGAAGCTGCTGAGTGGCAAATAGGGTCTTCGAGAATTCGTCACATTGGATCAACCCAAACTTGGACTCAATGACACGTAACCAGTGATTTGCTTCACAATGGTCAGCCGCCTCGGAGAATACCGGCGGTTGTGTCGCCAAGAAATCCAGATAAGTACTCGGGGTTGGCATGTGATGCTGAGCTTCTCTATTTATTCCCTGCTGAACTAGAGTTTGGAGAGTTTCATTCATCCTTGCCATAATTTCAGCCAATCCGGTTCGCGATGGCTCTTGTGATGAAGTCGAGTCATTCCCACCTCGACTTGAACCTCCAATCTCCATTTGAGAGTGTGCGCGTACCATACTGCACGAAACAAAATTTTGAGTTAATCAAAATTCTATCTTAGTAGTAAGTAAATATCAGCAAAACATGAACATGTCATGAACTTTATGAAAGTATAACCACATTCATGTTTAAACAAATCTTAAGTACGCTAAACTAATCAGCAGGACTACCCTGACCAGTTCACACAAACTCCAAAATTTACTCAAGTTATCTACAGGTTCTTGACTTGAGTTTAATACCAACGTTTTAGTAAACTTCAGTATCTTTCCAACGCTGTATCATGGGCTCCTTAAGGATTTTTCTACAGAAAGTTATGGCTTAGAAACAGAAAGGTCCAGAGAGGTTTTTGCTGCTGTCCTGGTTCTGAACAGTTTGCCTTCAACTGGACTTTCCACCAACTTAATTTGTGATTTTGCTCTGGAGATCTGCAAATAAGTTGTAGAGTACTTGAAAATCTTTCCAGAACTGTATCATACACCTTAATTGATTAAATCTACTCAAAGTTATGCTCTGTTAAAGTCCAGCAAGAATTCCAGCCAGAAACAGGGCACTCTGTTTTTGAAATCTTTGAAGCCTAGTCATGCTCTCATTTGAATCTTAGCTCAAAATAAGAGTTCAGTAACTAATAGTTGTTTCAAACTTCCATTTTTTAGTTGAAAGTTAGTTCCTGATTCATTTGTTCATAGGGAAAAGGATTATATGTGTAGTACGGTGTCGATGCACCATAAGAAACATGTCGGTACTACGTAGCCTCACCAAAACAAAATCCTAACCGGATTATACCGGCATATACGTATTATCAGTGGCACTAAGACGGTCTCTCGCACACGTGTACTACACGGGATACGTACGTGGTTAGTACCTGCAGAAGAATTCTCATTAGTGGTGCACTCAAAGGTTGTTTCATTTCAGGCAGTTCCATATTTGAAAGTAAATACAAACGCCAGTATCATTGACATACGGCCGTCCTTGAGTTAATCCACGTCTCAAGGTACGTGATCGTGTTTTTACACCACATGACGGGGAACCCGAGTATCTCATGAACGGGTCGTCACGGTTGGGAATGTTATCAACCCAACGGATACCACCTACTGCCCTGCAGGGCACGCCGATTGCAAGCGCTGCGTATGTCCTCCTGGGCTATTTCCAGATGAACACACTATCGTGTTACTGACCACATGATGGGGTCTCCACTTACTTGCCTAATGCACGCTAGGGATCAGCGTTCCATATGAACTCAGGAAAATGAACAGTCCAAGAGTTTCATATTAACGTCTCACACCAAGCTGTGAGACCTAGCCCTGAACCACATTCCTCGTCAGGGGAGCTAACCGAAATTGAACCGCTTTCGGTGGCGTTCCTTACCATTCTTACCTGAACGTAGGTGCGTCATTACATAATCAAAGTTCAGAATTTTAACAAGTATGTTAGTCCTGCCACTTTAAGTAACTATACTACTATAGTCCTTATGTGGGCCTATTACCGTGTCCTAAGTTTTTGTCGTAATACGATCCTTACTCCATGCGCTATTACCAATGTGGCTCTGATACCACACTGATAGGACCTGGCGTCCCGGTTCACGGGGATGGGGCACCTCGCTCGAGAATCACATTGGGTGGTGCCGTGTAATGCGGAACCCAACAGCACACATATAAGGAACAGTGTATTACATAAATCAAAAGCGGAAGCTTACAAATGTCCTTTGTAAATAATTTTACATAAAATAGCTACAGCGGAAGTCGATAAACAACTCACGTCGAATAACTAATGAGCACTCAAGAGGAAGTCCAGCCTGCGGACTCCTCTCACTAGGAACACGAAGACGAGGCAGCGGCTAGGTTCTCCATGTGATACATGACTCAGAAGTTCCCGAGTCTCACCGGACAACCTTCTTATAGCGTCGTATTAACCTGCAAAACCACTCATATAGCAAGAGTGAGCACACAGGCTCAGCAGGACTTAACCGTCTCACCTAAGCATGCAACTCTACATGGAAGTAACCTACGACATAAACATGTAAGTTGCAAAAAGACTCGCCTACGAGTTCATCCTTAACTTTCAGATTTTAGCCATAATAGTAGTGACCTTGCGTCCAGCAGCATGGGAACTCCACAATCAAACAAGAAATGCTTCATTCCAATGTTACTTGTCCCAAGGTGGAAAATAACTTTAGTTTGCTCTATCTCTACTTCAAACAAGGTTTTCATGCAATTTGCAATAATCATAGCAGCAATTAAACTTTGCAAACTGTTTCCATACAAGTTGATTACTACGTCACAACATGGGAGCAAGCGGTACTCAATAACCGCGAGGGATGGTGATTCGAATCAAACACTACCTGGATAACTCGACACATACGCCCGCCTCTGAAGACCCAAATCTGGCGTCCTTCATTACGTCATATGTGGCAACCTTTCTCAGGATACTAGGCTGTAGAACCGGTCGTGCCGTCTCGGGCTCATAGGTCTAATGAGACGATATGGTATGCCTCTACAATCCAGTGAACCTGGTACATCAGTTTCCTGGTTCCCATATATCAGTAAGCATCCGGTACACAACTCAATACTTGCTCCTGGATGCGGCACACGCATCGGTCCTTAACCGACACAGGCAGAGCTACTCGACTAAGACCTCGTCTTGTCGCTGCCTAACCCCTCTGCCTGGTCTCATCTTTAGAAATGTAAATTTTAGTTTGCCTCTCTCTTCCAACGATACTTATGAAATCCTGAACTATAACTCGCGAGTAGATTCCAACTACTCGTCTTCTACCAGATGTTCTAGCCTATTTAGCACGGCCTTATTCTACAGCAATAACACCTTTCTACCCTTGACCTCAGGGTTCATTTTTGGTTATGCAAGTGGAGTATAAAACATCCTTGACCTAATGCACATACAAACTTTGACCCATAGTAGTGAACAAAGGAAAAACTTTATAAAACAGCTTAAATGCAAACCGGAGCTTGCCTTAGTTTTGCAGGTGACTAAAGTCAGAAAATTGTGAAGTTAGTAGCTGATGACTTGAAGCTCAATCCCTGCCCTTCTTGCTCCTTGATCCAAGCTTAACTCCTTCTTCACTTTTCCACGTTCAATCACTACACGTTATGAATATGCATGCATGTTTAATTATCAAGCTTTTCCTAACAAGTGCTAAAGACAAGTTTAAAACTGGAACTCTGTTTAAGAATTTAAAATGACACTGGTGCCAGTGGTTTGGGTTTGGGTTAAAGTACTATGCTCAAGTGAGATGTGTGTTTCCTCACTTGTGGGTTGATTATCTAAGAAGTTAAATAGGATAGTACTGATCCAGGACTCCAATGGAGCTGAAAATATTCTTGTGAGTTCCTTGTCACAAGAAAGTCATCTAGACCAAAATTCAGAATTTTTCAATGAACAGATCACTCAGAACAATTCCCTAAGCATTTAGGCCAAAAGGAATTAATTCTGAATAAATTTGCACTTTCATGCAAATTCAGGTGAACTAAAATTTCAAACATAGCTCAGGGAGCATGCCTGAATTTTCCTAAGATTTTTGGAGCTAAGACTGCCCAGCACTGAATTTCCATGTTTTAGAAATTTTCTGAAATTGTTTCTGTATTCATTTGAACACGGAAATTTGATTTCAGAATTATCCTAACTAAATCAACTCTAAATGAGCTGAAACTTGTACAGGAGTTCACTAACAGCCTATAGAATGTTCTGGCCAAATTTGAAGATTTTTGGATGAACCAAACTCCCTCTAAAATTCTTTTGCTGAAAAGATTTAAAGAATTTTCCAGCATTTTCTATTGGTTGTCGTGCACATTGGGTTGCATATTTGGATAGAGCTTTTCACCCTGAATCCAAACCAATTTGAATCACTAAATTTGGAGCTTCCTAGCAAAAGTTATGAGGTTCTAAAGTTTGAACTGAATTTGGAATTCAAATTAAATCGGGAAATGTTCAAACTCCGACCGTGGGTCCATCATCCACGTGTCAGCTGCTGGAACTGAGCCACACGGGGCCACAGAACCCTTCCCGCGCAGCCACACTGGATCCCGGAGCTGCAGCCGATCAGCAAATTAAATCTTCTGTCGCTGACACGCGGGGCCCGCCGGTCGTCTTCCTTCTCGGGCTGGTTTTCCCTCCCGCGCTGCCCCCTCGCCGGAGTCTCCTCGTAGCTCGCCGGGGTCGGCTTCCCGGCCGCATTTCGGCTCGGTACTCACCGCATGAGGATTTCCAGCTACGAGAAATTCATTGGTGCGGTGCTCTCGGGCTGCCGGTGACCGGAAACCGGTCGGCGACGTGCGCACACCTCGGTGAAGCTTCGGCGCCGTGGTCCGAGCACCCCAGCCCGCCAAAGGTTCGGAGAATTCGCTCTAAAGCATCAGTGGAGGACAGGCTAGCTCAGCTAGGCCTCAACCTGGCTCGGAAACGGCGGCAATCCGTTTGTCACCGTGCGCCCGCGGGTCCCCGCCATGGCCGCCGATCGGAAAGCTCGAAATTAGCCGCCAACACGGGGTTTCAAGCTATGGTTGTGAGGGGGATCGGATCGCTAGCCATTCTAGATTATTTGTGCACGATTTGATGAGCTAAGAACGAAGAACAGATGAGAATTTTGGGTTTTCATACCGGATCATCGGTTTGTGGCTGCCGGCGAAGTTTTCCCAAATTCCCACTCGGTAGTCCACGGCTTTACTTGTGATTAGGAGGTGAGAAGCACGGACCACCAGCGCTTCCGGGGGCGTCCTTGCTCGGGTGTGAAAGTCCCCGGTGGGGGCTGCCCACGCTCACACCGATTCTCGGTTGTTTTGAGTCGCCGCCCGGGGAAACTGTCCTAGCGTTGTGAGCGCCGGAAACCGTGGGCTGTCGCGCTGGAAGAGTAGGGCGACCTGGCGCTGCTGTGTTTCAGCATGAGAAGGAGGCTCGTGTGAGCTTCTTCTGGCGTTTGATCAGCACAGAGAGGCGACGGCAGAAAAACTGTCGGGGCTGGGTGTGGCGGTTCGTGACCGAACGGGCGATGCCGTGAAGGGATGAGGGCACGGTGAAACGTTGGGCAGTTCGACAGCGCGATAAATTTCCATGAGGATGTGGCTTCCGCGGTTCTCGGTTGGCAGCACGGTGGCAGCTTGCGATGGCTCGGTCCAAGCTCGTTTGTGAACCCAGAAACAGAGCTGACTTAGGCAGTAAGTCATTTCCCCCTCTCAATGACAATTGGGGCCCACAGCTCCTCTCTTGCAAAGATCTCCAATTTTTGGCATAGTGCAAATTCACTCATATGGAGCTCAAATTTGAAACCCCATTTGGCAGTTGACAAGTTTACCTCAGTTTCAAATTTGAAATTCAAATTTTGATGAAATTTACAAGTCTCTTTGATATACCTATCAAAGTACCTCCAAATTTGCTCAAAATTTGCCTTCCTCATAATTTGGACCTGATGAATTCAAATATGCCATCTGATTCTTGAGTTGTCCCCTGCAAATGAGGGTTTTGAACCAACAATTTGAAATCCTCATTTTGGAAACGGCCACCTCATGATTTAAAGGGAACCATTTAGTGCAAAGACTAATTTAAACTCCTTTTGTACAGGACCATATTCACATGTTTATGAAAGTTTTCGCAAGTCCCAATGCTTGAAATTAAACTCAACTTTATTCACACTCAAATTTTGTATTTACAAGGTTTTGGGACTTTTACACTTCATGTTCTTCCTCGCTTTTTGAATACACCATGATGTCGTCGATGAAAACCACGACGAACTTGTCCAAGTACTCCATGAAGACCTTATTCATGAGGTACATAAAGTATCCAGGTGCATTCGTTAATCCAAAAGACATAACGGTATATTCATACGAACCATACCGTGTTCGAAATGCAGTCTTGGGTATGTCGGAAGACTTAATCTTTAGCTGGAAGTATCCCGACCGAAGATCAATCTTGGAGAAAATTCGGGCACCTTTCATTTGATCCAACAAGTCCTCTATGCGGGGCAGCGGGTATTTATTCTTGATTGTCACTTCGTTGAGAGACCTATAGTCCACACACATCCTTTGGGTTCTATCTTTCTTGTCTACGAAGAGCACGGGGGCTCCCCACGGTGATGAGCTTGGGTGTATAAAACACTTTTCTAGATGCTCCTGAATTTGCTTCTTGTGCTCTACTAATTCATTAGCAGGCATCCTATATGACCCCTTCGCTATAGGTGCAGTTCCAGGTACTAAATCAATGGCAAATTCAATGTCCCGGTAAGGTGGCATACCTGGAAGTTCTTCCAGGAACACATCAAAATATTCTCGAACCACCGGAATGCTTTCCAATGTCGCTTCTTCAATGTGGTTCAGCACTGCCTACTCGGTTGTAGGTTGAGCTGCCTCGAACTCAATACGAGTATCGTGCTCACTCGTCAACTGCATGATCCTCTGATAACATTGGATCACTCGGTTGTGCTTGCTTAACCAGTCCATTCCAAGTATTATGTCAATCCTTTGGGAATCCAAGACGATAAGGTTGGAAAGAAAGTCTACCCCCCTTATTTTAGGGCTTACTTTCGGAACAGATTTAGAATTGAATGAATTAATTTCCCAAATATATGCATCAAGGTGTATGAACTAAGCAACTTCTTATATTAATATCAGCCTATATGAGGATGTGAACACGTGCCAAAGCATCTCACATCTCTCCACTATGTGTGGATGTGGACATTCAACAAAGCGTCCCACAACTCACACCAGCACACAAACCATGCAATCATCACAAAAATTTCAGCACACCACTCTTATTCAAGCTACTACGATCTAAACGTTCCTATTACAGCTTTATTCAATGGAAACCTAAACTTGATCGTGCGAACCAGTGTTATTCTCACCATGTGACGGGGGTGGTCCATATATGGGTGCACGCCATGGTGAGTCGGCAGTCCATGTAGGGATAGATGACGCTGGTGTTCCATTTGCTCCCACGTTGGCATGAGTCTCCTCTTGTTTTTCCAGCAAGTACAGCTTCTTGCGGAGGTAACGCATCTCTTCTTGTGCGCTTGCATAGCGGTTTCCTAACTCCACGAGCAACCTCTGAGACTTGTCAGCAGCCTGTGGTTTGGAAAGAGCTCCTTCATGGGGTCCAATGATCTCCCTTGTACCACACTTCCGGTATGGGTGCAGCTCAAAAGTAGTGTTCTCAAGCTGCTCACAGAAGGCGTAGCACAGTCCGGTGAGTGCATCCCATGCAGCATCATCGATAGCTTCTGCCCTTGTAGCTCTCCATGTGGGTGCGAAGTACAGAGTGAAAACCCTACCATTAGATAGGATGGTTACTTCAGCCTTCCACTCTTCATGTCCAAGACGAGGGACTTTCTTGACAAGATACTCCGGGTATAAGCTGCAGCAGTCTAGAAATTCTTTGACCTCGTTTGATATGTGTCCTCCTTCCATTCCGTCGGACCGGAATTCTTGAACTGAATGGTTGGCCCGTTCATCACCTTCATTATTGGCCTCAGCAAGAGTTGGCTCATCTTCGGATTCATCTCCTCCCGACATAGCTTCATGAGGCTCCACTGGGTGTAAGCCCGCGTGAAACTCCTCCTGAGGTGCATACCAATGCCGTTCTTGTGGATCATCCTCCATGTCGTCTTTGAATGGTTCCACCTCTTATGGATCCTATTCCTCATGCATAGAGCTATTGACTTCATCTTCATCATGAGGTTCCATCTTCACCTCCTCCCAATATGGTCCATCGGACACCTCAATGGGGTTAAGTGCACTCCCTCGTGGTGTGGACGAGTCCTTATGCGTGCTGTGCTCCTAATCACCGGCATCTTTAAATAAGACATGAGAAACTTTAGACAAGGAAGAAATAACTCCAAAACTTCAGAAATTATGAAGCAAGAAAGCAAAAGTGTTCCTTTCCAATAGAGGAGAAAAAGAGGGGCTGAAAATAGCAATTTGCGGTGGCTGAATTAACGAGTAAAGTGCAGCAGCAAGCAATTTTCGAAAATAGCAGTTTAGAGGGGTGTTCCTATGTGTTTTAGAGTGTCCATTCTACCTAGGCTTGCGTCCTACGGGTCAACGTGGCTCTGGTACCAATCTGTGACATCCGGTTCCGAAAATAAAACCAAGTGAATGCATATGTGTGCCCAGGATGTTCATCACACATACACATGTAATCCACAAACTGAATTCAGAATATAACCACGAATAAATAGAGTTTAAGTACTTTATTACAATGACCCAAAGTCTCATTCATGAATCTCTAACTTATTCTTGCAGCGGAAGTCTCTAAACAACAGCGGAAATAACTAAAAAGCAGGCTCCAATCTTCAACTCCACAGGCATGTTGACGGTAGTTCGTACGCCTAGTACTCCACATGGTCCTCGAAGTACTCATGTCCTGTAGCTGATGTTTATGTGGTAATGCAAGGGTGAGTACATGTCGTACTCAGCAAGTGCGGGAAAAGTATGACATGTAGCTTAGAACAAGGTAGGAAATAAAAAGCCTCATTGCAGCAAGCAAATTTTATTTCACAAACATGGTAAAAACAGCAACTAAGTCTAGATGAGTTTAATCCCAATATGACCAAGTAAAACAGCAACATTCTCTCATCATGATTCACCATTTATCAAGTCTCATCCAGCTATTAATGTTTCTCAAGTTCATCTCACGCTCATAAATATTCATAACCATCTCATATTCATATAAACAAAACCAAACTCATTGTCATGAGTCAAAACAGTCCCAAAACCAATCCCACTGACCATACCATAACCATACCGAATAAACATCCCAAGTTTTCCTCTAATCATGGAAGTTGGCCAGGTGCTTGTGACCGGAAGCACGGCTATTATGATAGTTTTACACTCTGCAGAGGTGGCACCACTTTACCGACAAGTTTGTGATTTCATGTAACACCTAAAAACCTGTTAAAGAGGGGAATTTAAAATGTTTGGACGTAATGCATGTGGTGAAACAATTCAAACTCAAACTGGAATTCAAAATTGAATCAAAACAGAAAAGAAAAAGGAAAAAGAAAAAGAAAAACGGCCAGTGGGCCGAAACCCACCTCAGCTGGCCCAACAGCCCGCGGCTGTTTTCCCCCTCCCCCTCTCTCTGACGCGCGGGGCCCGCATGTCATCTTCCTCCTCCGCGCGCGCCCCAACCGCCACCGATCTTCCCGCGCCGATCGCCGCTGCCTCGCCCGATTTCCACGCCCGATCTTCGGCAAAGCGCTGCTGCACATCTAAACCAACCCCCACCGCCTCTCCTCGTGCCTTAAACTCCAGAAAACCCCGTCGGACTCCCCGCATCGCCACGTTTTCCGCTCCGGCGAGAACCGATCATCCCCCGGCGAAAAACCTTCGAGTCTCGTCGTTTTTCTCTGATCTAACGGGCTTGTCGTGTTCCACCGCCACCGGGGAGCCCTGCAGGTGAAGGAAGCGACGAGTCTTGCGCCCTAGCATCGGCTTCGATGAGCACCGAGGAGCAGCTCCAACCACCGTCGTCGCAGAGCCGAATTCCGACCTCTCCAAGCCCGAGAAACCCCTAGGTGAGCTTCCCCTACCCCTCCGCAGTCGATCCGTGTGAAAAGCTGCAAGTTTTAGCGTGTAGCGGCAAGGAACCGAGGCTGCGCCGGTGAGATCGCCGCCCCCGCCGCCACGCGCGCGGGCTGGCTCCAGCCAGGGCGACGTGGCCCCCTGAGGCCCGTCCATTTTAAATCGTGCGGTTCCGAATAGATCTAACCCGTACCGATTCGCGATCTAATCTCAGCCCTCCGTTTTAAATCCAACGGCCCACATCAGCACCACGTTATAAAGGCCGGGAATCTTACGCGCTACCCCCTGGGAATCTCCTAGCCCCGGAAACTTCTGATCTAGCCCCTGGACCCTCAGAAATTCATGTAAATTCATTTAAAAATCAGTTTTAGCCCCTGGACTTAATAGAAATTAGGAACACCTCCCTATTTTGCACACTTAGACCCCTGCAAATTTAGGAAATGAGAAATGGGGCCCCACTGCAGTGTGAATTTGCACATCAGCCCCTGGGAAGTATTAACTTCAGGAAATTGAATATGTGAATAGGATTTAAATTTAAACATAGGTGTAGGTTCGGTTGAATTATTCTAACCCTGTTGAAAATTGATAGAACAATCTGAGGTCAAAATTTGGAGGGGAAATAAACTTTTAAAACTAATTGACATTGCTGTTTTGTAATTTATCTCTGAAATATACCCTTTAGGCATAAAGCAAATTTAAAATGTGGGAAAATAAATCTAAGTAACCAAAAAGGGGTAGGAAAAATTTATAAAGGTTCTATTTGGGTAATTGGAACAGTAGAAATTTTTATATGAATTTAGGTTGCTGTTTTAAAGGTATCATCCATTGTTCGACTAGAACGGTGGAACTAACTCACACTAGTGGCACAAAAGTGAAGTTCACAGCTGTGAAAAACCCAGGAGGGACATTAAACTCAATCAGGTTGAGGTGGAAGTGGAAGAGATAAGGGTTATCAAGGAATATCCAGACGTCTTTCCGAAGGAGTTGCCAGGTATGCCTCCAGATCGTGAAGTGGAATTCGCGATTGAACTAGTACCTAGAACATCCCCGATATACAAGAGGCCTTATCGGATGGACTCCAAACAGCTGGAAGAGCTCAAAGAACATATAAGAGAATTGACAGAGAAGGGGTATATTCATCCTAGTTCCTCGCCGTGGGGAGCTCCCGTGATATTTGTGCCTAAGAAGGACGGAACCCAAAGGCTATGCGTAGACTACCGTGCATTGAATGAGGTAACCATCAATAATAAATATTCGTTACCTCGCATTAAAGACCTATTTGATCAGTTGAGAGGGGCTTGTGTATTCTAAAAAATTGATCTCAGGTCGGGATATCACCAACTGAAGATAAGGCCAACCGAAATTCCCAAGACAGCTTTCGTATCTCGGTACGGGCTGTATGAATACACCGTCATGCCATTCGGGCTAACTAATGCACCGTCGTATTTCATGTATCTCATGAACAAGGTATTCATGGAATATCTGGACAAAATTGTGGTGGTTTTCATTGATGACATTCTCGTCTTCTCCAAAGATGAAGAAGAACATGAGGGACATTTAAGACTGGTGTTGCAAAAGTTGAGAGAACACCAACTATATGCCAAGTTGAGCAAGTGTGAGTTTTGTCTGAAGAGAGTTCCCTTTTTAGGACACATAATCTCGGAGGGAGGAATCTCCGTAGATCCAGCCAAGATCGAGGATGTGCAGAAGTGGAAGACCCCTAAAAATGTTGGGCAAATTCGAAGCTTTTTAGGATTGGTCGGGTATTATCGACGGTTCATTGAGGGCTTTTCCAAGATCTCGAGAACTGTCACCAAATTTTTAGAGAAGGGAATCACATTCACGTGGACACCGGAGTGTGAGACAAGTTTCCAAGAGCTGAAGTAAAGATTGACAACAGCCCCAGTGCTAGTTATGCCAGACATGCAGAAGAATTTTTCGGTATATTGTGACGCTTCAGTACACGGATTGGGATGTGTTCTCATGCAAGAGGGGCATGTCGTTGCCTATGCGTCCCGGCAGCTCCGAAAACACGAGAAGAACTATCCTACACACGACCTAGAGCTCGCAGCAGTGGTCCATGCATTGAAAATTTGGCGGCGTTACTTGATGGGAAAGAGGACAGAGATATATACAAACCATAAGAGCTTAAATTACATTTTCACACAGCCCGAACTCAACCTCAGACAAAGGAGATGGTTAGAGCTAATCAACGACTTTGATGTGGGCATCAACTATCATCCTGGGAAAGCGAACGTCGTGGCAGATGCTTTAAGCCGGAAGGTGCATGTCAATATGTTGAGCTTAAATGACACGCCTACGGAATTGAAGGAAGAGATTGCAAAACTCAATCTATGCCTGGTGAATAGTGGTGAGGCCGTCGCCATGGAAGTGGACTCCACATTAGAACAAGACATACGAAACGGTCAGAAGAATGACGAGAAGATACAAGAAAATTACAGAACTCATCAAAGAGAATAAAGCCCCTGGGTTCAGAGAGGATGAACAAGGTATAGTGTGGCATGGGAAAAGAATCTGTGTGCCTGAGGTGAAGGAGATTCGTGAACTGATTTTGATGGAGGCTCATGATTCCGACTATTCCATTCATCCTAGGAGTACGAAGATGTATCATGACCTCAAGAGCAGATATTGGTGGTATGGCTTGAAGCTTAGATGTCGCGGAACATGTTTCCCGATGTGACACATGCCAGTTGGTGAAAGTAGAACATCAACGACTAGCGGGACTATTGCAACCACTCAAAGTGCCTGAATGGAAATGGGAGGAAATAGGTACGGACTTCATAGTGGGACTTCCTAAGACCCAATCAGGATATGATTCGATATGGGTCATCATCGACAGGCTGACTAAGGTAGCTCATTTCATCCCCGTGAAAGAAAGCTACAGCGGATCCAAACTGGCAGAATTGTACATGTCAAGAATCGTGTGTTATCATGGAGTGCCAAGGAAGATAGTGTCAGATCGAGGGACACAGTTCACCTCAAGGTTCTGGCAGAAGTTACATGAAACCATGGGAACTCATCTAAATGTTAGTTCCGCCTATCACTCACAGACTGACGGGCAGACCAAAAGGACCAATCAAATCCTTGAGGATATTCTGAGATCTTGTGCACTCAAGAACAATAGGAGTTGGGATAAGAACTTACCGTATGCGGAGTTCTCCTACAACAACAGTTATCAGGCTAGTATGAAGATGTCACCATTTGAGGCGTTGTATGGGAGGAAGTGCAGAACTCCACTATTTTGGAACCAAACTGGGGAAAGTAAAGTGTTTGGGCCCGAGGTACTACAAGAAGCCGAGGCGAAAGCGAGGGAAATCCGCAACAGCTTGAGGATAGCCCAGACTCGACAAAAGAGCTATGCCGATGTACGGAGAAGAGAGCTCGTTTTCAACGTGGGGGGCTATGTTTATCTCAAGGTGTCCCCTATCTGAGGGCTTCGTCCGTTCAAGGTGAAAGGGAAGCTATCACCTCGATACATCAGACCCTTCCAGATTCTGGAGAGGAAAAGGCAAAGTGGCATATCAGTTAGAACTACCGGCTCGCCTATCAGATGTGCACGATGTATTCCATGTGTCATAACTCAAGAAATGTTTAAGAACACCCGAAGAGATATTACCCATGAATGAGGTGGATGTGCGAGAGGATCTTTCATATGCCGAGCAACCGGTCAAGATTCTGGAGACAATGGAACGCCTCACAAGAAATAAAAGAATCCGAATGTGCAAAGTGCAGTCGGAGCATCACTCGGAAGCAGAAGCCACATGGGAGTGAGAAGGCGAGCTCAAGGCACAGTTTCCGGATTTGTTTTCCTAAAGACACCAATCTCGAGGACAGGATTTACTTTAATGGGGGTAGAGTTGTAACACCCCAAAACCTGTTAAAGAGGGGAATTTAAAATTTTTGGACGTAATGCATGTGGTGAAACAATTCAAACTCAAACTGGAATTCAAATTTGAATCAAAACAGAAAAGAAAAAGGAAAAAGAAAAAGAAAAACGGCCAGTGGGCCGAAACCCACCTCAGCCGGCCCAACAGCCCGCGGTTGTTTTCCCCCTCCCCCTCTCTATGACACGCGGGGCCCGCATATCATCTTCCTCCTCCACGCGCGCCCCAACCGCCACCAATCTTCCCGCACCGATCGCCGCTGCCTCGCTCGATTTCTACGCCTGAT
Organism: Neostapfia colusana; assembly: GCA_030760725.1. Taxonomy (NCBI): domain Eukaryota; kingdom Viridiplantae; phylum Streptophyta; class Magnoliopsida; order Poales; family Poaceae; genus Neostapfia; species Neostapfia colusana. Next base: position 80,814,617 of record JASWHV010000003.1, read on the forward strand.
CTTCGGCAAAGCGCTGTTGCACATCTAAACCGACCACCGCCACCTCTCCTCGTGCCTTTATACTCCAGAAAACCCCGTCGGTCTCCCCGCGTCGCCACGTTTTCCGTTCCGGTCAGAACCGACCGTCCCCCGACGAAAAACCTTCGAGTCTCATCGTTTTTCTCTGATCTAACGGGCTTGTCATGTTCCACCGCTGCCGGGGAGCCCTGCAGGTGAAGGAAGCGACGAGTCTTGCGCCCTAGCATCGGCTTCGATGAGCACCGAGGAGCGGCTCCAACCACCGTCGTCGCAGAGCCGAATTCCGACCTCTCCAAGCCCGAGAAACCCCTAGGTGAGCTTCCCCTACCCCTCCACAGTCGATTCATGTGAAAAGCTGCAAGTTTTAGCGTGTAGCGGCAAGGAACCGAGGCTGCGCCGGTGAGATCGCCGCCCCCGCCGCCGCGCGCGCGGGCTGGCTCCGGCTAGGGCAACGTGGCCCCCTGAGGCCCGTCCAATTTAAATCGTGCGGTTCCGAGTAGATCTAACCCGTACCGATTCGCGATCTAATCTCAGCGCTCCGTTTTAAATCCAATGGCCCAGGTCAGCCCCGCGTTATAAAGGCTGGGAATCTTACGCGCTACCCCCTAGGGATCTCGGAAAACACGAGCTAGCCCCGGAAACTTCTGATCTAACCCCTGGACCCTCAGAAATTCATGTAAATTCATTTAAAAATCAGTTTTAGCCCCTGGACTTAATAGGAATTAGGAAGACCTCCCTATTTTGCACACTTAGACCCCTGCAAATTTAGGAAATGAAAAATGGGGCCCCACTGCAGTGTGAATTTGCACATCAGCCCCAGGGAAGTATTAATTTCAGGAAATCAAATATGTGAATAGGATTTAAATTGAAACATAGGTGTAGGTTTAGTTGAATTATTCTAACCCTGTTGAAAATTGATAGAACAATCTGAGGTCTAAATTTGGAGGGGAAATAAACTTTTAAAACTAATTGAGATTGCTGTTTTGTAATTTATCTCTGAAATATACCCTTTAGGCGTAAAACAAATTTAAAATGTGGGAAAATAAATCTAAGTAACCAAAAAGGGGTAGGAAAGATTTATAAAGGTTCTGTTTGCATAATTGGAACAGTAGAAATTTTTATATGAATTTAGGTTGCTGTTTTATTGGTGGAAATTCATTTTTAGACTAGAAAATAATTCTGAAAATGGTTAAAAATAAATTTAAAATTGATCCTCATCAGAGAGGAAGTCAAAAGATATTTTATTGAACATTTTAGATCAGAACACATTCTGTTTAGGAGATATATTGTGCTATTTTAGTATTAAAATTCACTTTTAGGTATGGAAAATAAATCTGAAAATATAGGAAAATAGGTATACCTAATTAGAAAATGTCAAGTGAGGACCCCAAATCCAAAACTTCAAATTAAGATTTTGTAGAAGATCTGAAAACCTAATTGGAGTAGGAAGTTATCACTTATACAAATTTTGTGTCTAAGAAATGTATTATCCCATATAGAAAATTTGTTCAAATTGGAAATTCATATATAGTGTGCACTTAGAAAACTGAATATTAAAGCTAGAAATAATATATATGTTTAAAAGTGCATGTATGCTTAGAATCAACATATCTAGGGTAAACACAACACTTAAATATGTGTATGACTTTCATATGTATACATGTGTGGTTTGCATGAGTGGAAATGTGGACTATGGCTTATGGAATGTTGTTTTCTTTTGCTATGTGTATTGGCATGAGTAGAACCATCTCCAGAGCAGGTTCTCACCTTTCAAGATCAAGACTTTCCATTCCCAGAGCAGCAGGAAGAAGGCAAGTGTCCTTGACCACTTTGATCCTATACTAGGATGTGTAGTTAGAATTTAATTGCATTGTCAAGTTGGAATATGATACCCAAGCTAGGAAGTTTCCCTAGAATTGCATTATCTTGTTTCCTTGTTGCCTTGTGTTGGGAGTCACTTTATTATATCTTTCATTTATGCTACTCATGCTTAGCCATGCTTAGAATGGGATACATGGGATATGAGATCATCACCTTGATTACCTTACCTGTGGATGGGTTATTATGAATTATGTAGAGGTAGGGATTCAGACAAGCTGAATGCTTTGGTTGGTGCTGCGTGCACGAGACTTGGGTTTGTGTATAGTACTTGCCTGGATCCTAAGGACCGGTTCATGGAGCATGTAACCTGACTTTACCGTGCCAACCACATGCTGAGATGGGGCAGCTTGGCCAATTAATTAGGTGCATCCCCGGCGTAGTATGGGTGTTTGGATGATGCGGGGAATAGGTGTCAGCTGGACTACCATATGAACCGCAAGGCTCAAGAAGGGGCCACTGCAGTGGGGTTGGAGCCTCTTGTATGCTGTTAGGGGTGAAACCTCAGTGGGCCCACGCTGGTCGGAAATCCCTTTGTGAAGGCCTCGTAGTGATCTCCTGGCTACACACCTCGGAAGTGTGAACGTGGTTCGCGGCCACTGGCATAATGGAGGTTCTTTTAGTCCACCTGGCAACGGAGGATGAAATCACTACATGTGGGTACAGTGGTACAAACTCTGCAGAGTCAAAACTGTCATGACAGTCGTGCTCACGGTCAAGAGCGGCTTGGACTTATTCATGATTAGAGGATGAGGAATTGGGAAGTTGTGGATGTTAAGCGGGGAGCTTAACATTTGAAATGATGTTATGGTTACTTGATATCGATGATGGGTTAGGGGATTGGGACCATTTCACCTATGTAGTAATGTAGGTGCTAAATAAACTAAGGTGATAGGTATTAATTGCGTAGTGCTTTAACCATGAGTTCAACCTACCCTTGCTCTAGCCATGCATGACATAACTTTCCCACACTTGCTGAGTACCTACGGTACTCAAGCTTGCTTTTCTGTTGGTTTTAAATTGCTGCTCAGGCCAAGGGAATGACGTGGTGTTCAATGACCAAGACTCCGGACCCGAAGAAGGATTCTAGGTTCACGGAGTCCCCCGGGCAACCCCTATGATGAAGCTCACAAGACTTATCTTCCGCTGCTGTTTTATTTACATGTTATGAACATATTATCGTCCATCGAGACGTTATGCTATGTAAGACTTATTTATATTCGAATACTTGGCTTGTAATATAATGATGCTTCACTATTTGTCGTCACATGTATGAGAAAATGATCCTGGCATACATGTGATATTCACTCGGTTGCTCTTTAGAGAAACCGGGTGTGACATTTCGTCACCCGTCGGCGACTGCAGGACCTCCATTATACCAGTACACAACCGTCGGTGTATGGCCAAGAGATCACAAAATAGCCTTTACAAAGGGGCTACTAGATGTACGGACCCACTGAGGTTTCACCGGCAGGCTCGAATCACCATTCTCCCACCCACGGGCCCCCTCTTGTGCCATGCAGTTCATAGGGCAGTCGCTCTCGACTCCCATTCCCCGCGCCATCCAACGGTCCATAACAAGCTAGCAACACACTTAATTAGTCAGCTAAGCCACACCCATATTTGCCCTTGTGGTGGCACTGTTTTCCTAGCATGTGCTGGCATGAACCGGTCCTTCGATCTATGGCAAGTAAACCACCATATAATTCAGAAACATCCACGAACCAAGCTTCCCTAGATCTCCCCGATTCCATGCTCATTAACATCATCAAGTTCTCATAATCATTATTCATATGAGTGCAGTAGATCGACATGTTTTATTTCAGCTTCCCGTATCCCGTAAGTTAAGCGAAGCAAAAAGGAAAAACGACCATACCCGACTCATCAACTTTCCCGGTGACAAGGATGGTTAACAAAACTAGTAAACTCCTATAAAAGGGTGTCCCATCAAGTTGACTCAAGCATACGAGTTTTCGCAAACAAAACAGTTTCAAAAGCATGGGATCAATATGGTCAAGGGGCACTTGCCTTGCTCCCGTGGTTCGTGTTGCTCAAGCGTCTCGAAGTCTTGGTACTGTAACTCCTCATAGACGGCCTCTTGAGATTGTCCTTCTACTCACGACCACACACATACAAGATTTACAGCAATCAATCATCATGCACAAACTTTACTCAAGATGCAATGGGGTAGATGAATGCAAATCCTATAGTGCAGTTTTATAGAACCAGTTTGTAAGTGTTCTTGCATGTTTTAATGGGCTTTCATGGGGTTTTATGATGAACAAGGGTGTAGAGATTAAGTGTTGACGTGGTGATGATCTTGACTCAAGATCTAGATTAATTCCACCGTCAAAAACCAATCAAAACACGATCTGTCCACACGTAAAAGTTTCTGCTCAAAGGGGGCAAAGAAAACGAATGCGTAGAAACAGCGGCGATGTCGTAAGATGGGTAATGGAGACCTACCTCACTTCCTCCTTGTGTCAGGGCCCTTCTCCTATCAATGGCAGCAGCGGGGAATATTTCTATGGAAAATTAGGGCAGGACAGATCGTCGGGCTTCTTCTCTGGTGACGGCGGGGCGTGACGGGGCTCGACGGCGGCCAAATTCCGGAAAGGGGGGGGCACTTGGTGACTTGGCAGCAAGGAAGGGGGCTTGTCAGCAGGGGGGGACGTCCAGAATAGAGAGGGGTGCGGCTAGGGGGTGGGGGTTATATTTATAAGGGGGAAAAAGAAGAGTCCTACTCCAATTCGAACTCAAACAAGAGTCCTACTCAATTTGGAGCTAAACCAACTTATCCCCTTAGTTAGGTGCGGCAGCCTTGGGGATTTTATCCCCCCAAATGTGGGGAAAATGCCCCTTTTGTGGAATTGTGGAACTTTGAAATTTCGGGGGAAATTTGGATATGCTCATTTCAGCTATCTTTTTTCCACTTCTCACCATTTCTATGTCACTTGTTCAATTTCTACATTCCCCTCTCTATTTCTATGTCCCATTCTCCATTTCTACATTCCCCTCTCCATTTCAATGTCCCACCCTCCATTTCTACATTCCCCTCTCCATTTCTATGCCCCATTCTCCGTTTCTATGCCCCATTCTCCATTTCTATATTTCCCTTCTCCATTTCTATATTTCCCTTCTCCATTTCTATGCCCCATTCTCCATTTCTATATTTCCTTCTCCATTTCTGTGGTTTTTCCTTCATTTCTATGGTTCCTTCCTCCATTTCTATGGTTCTTTCTCCATTTCTATGGTTCTTTCTCCATTTACATAGTTCTTTCTCCATTTCTAGGGTTCTTTCTCCATTTCTAGTTCTTTTATAATGCTTCTCTACATGAAAAATGTATGCAATGCATGGAAATGAACTTGAGGGTGTTACAAACCTACCCCCCTTAAACTGAATCTCGCCCTTGAGATTCGATAGAGTGGAGAATAGATGAGGGAATTCTGCTTTGAGATCTTCCTCACACTCCCATGTGTTTTCGGCTTCCGTGTGATTGCTCCATTGTACCTTGCACCAACGGATCACTTTGTTCCTCGCAACCCTTTCCTGTACATCCAAAATTTTGACGGGGTGTTCCGCGTAGGTCAGATCCTCTTGAAGTTCCAGCTCATCCATCGGTACTTGTTCTTCCGGTACTCTTAAGCACTTCTTGAGTTGGGATACGTGAAAAATATCGTGCACGTCGGAGAGGTGCGTTGGCAGCTCTAGTTGATAGGCTACCTCTCTTGGCTTGCCCAAAATCTTGAATGGCCCGATGTAGCGAGGTGATAACTTGCCTTTGACATTGAACCGTCATTGGCCTCGGATAGGCGATACTTTAAGATACACGAAGTCTCCCACTTTGAAGGTCAATCTTCTTCGCCTATTTTCCGCATAACCTTTTTGTCGTGACTGAGAAGCCTTCAAGTTTTCTCGTATCGTTTGGACTTGTTTTTCGGCGTCTTGCAGCACTTCGGGTCCAAGCACTTGGCTTTCTCCGGTCTCATTCCAGAACAGAGGCGTTCTACACCGTCTACCATACAATGCTTCGAAAGGTGACATCTTCAGGCTGGCTTGGTAGCTGTTGTTGTATGAGAATTCAGCATACGGCAAGCTCCTATCCCAACTACACCTATGTTTCAAGGCACAAGCTCTCAACATGTCTTCCAAAATCTGATTTGTCCTCTAAGTTTGCCCGTCGGTTTGCGGGTGATAAGCGGAGCAGAAATTCAGCCGTGTACCCATGGCTTCATGCAGCTTCTTCAGGAACCTATAGGTAAATAGAGAACCCCGATCTGATACTATCCTCTTCGGAACTCCATGGCGACACACGATTTGCTCCATATACAGCTCGGCTAGTTGTGTGATGCGGTACATGGTTCTAACAGGAAGGAAATGGGATGTTTTCGTCAACCGGTCCACAATAACCCAAATGGAGTCATAGCCAGACCGAGTACGTGGCAATCCGACTATGAAATCCATGCTGATGTCTTCCCACTTCCACTCGGGTACTTTCAATGGCTGCAACAATCCAGCGGGTCTTTGATGTTCGGCCTTCACTCGTTGGCACGTGTAGAACCGGTTGCGCCATCTCGGGATCATAGGTCTAACGATACGATGTGGTATGCCTCTACAATCTAGTTAACCTGGTACATCGGTTTCCTGGTACCCATATAGCAGTAAGCATCCGGTACACAACTCAATACTTTCTCATGGGTGCCGCACGCGCATCAGTCCTTAACCGACACAGACAGAGCTACTCGACCAAGACCTCGTCTTGTCGCTGCCTAACCTTCCTGCCCGGTCTCACATTTAGAAATATAAACTTTAGTTTGCCTCTTTCAAACACACCCATGTAATCCCGAACTATAGCTCCTGAGTAGATTCCAACTACTTGACTTCTACCGGATGTCATAACCTATTTAGCATGGCAACCTTCTACAGCGGAGCAATTCTTCTACCCTTAACTCCAGGGTTCATTTGGTCATACATTTGGAGTATAAAGCATCCTTGACCTAGTGCACATACAGACTCTAACCATAGTAGTGAACAAAGTTAAAACTTTATAAACGACTTAAATGCAAACCGGAGCTTGCCTTGGTTATGTAGGTGACTAAGTATATATTCAGTTAGGGAAGACCACTTGTGGCTTGATCACTCGCTTCCCTTCCTATTTGATCTCCACTTCAATTGCTTCACAATCTTCACGTAGATGCTACACGTTATGAATATGCATATGTATTTAACTGTAAAGCTTTTGCTGACAAGTTCTAAAGACAAGTTTAAAACTGGAAATCTGTTTAAGAATTTAAAATGACACTGGTGCTAGTGGTTTGGGTTTGGGTTAAGCAACATGATCAAGTGATAAGTGCATTTCATCACTTGTGTGTTAGTCATCTAAAGAGGTTGAATGGAACAGTGGTAATCCAAAGCTCCAATGGAGCTGAAAATTTTCTTGTGAGTTCCTTGTCACAAGAAGACATTCTGGACCAAAATTCAGAATTGTTCAATGAGTAGTTCATCCAGAACAATTCCCTAAGCATTTAGGCAAAAAGGAATTAACTCGGGATAAATTTGCACTTTCATGCAAATTCAAGTGAACCACAAATTCAAACATAGCTCAGGGATCATGCATGAGTTTTCCTAGGAATTTTGGAACTAGTAATTGCCCAGAACTGAATTTTCCAAATTTTGGAAATTCTCTGAAATTGTTTCTGTATTCATTTGAACACAGCAAATTGAAATCGGAATTCTCCTAACCAAATCAACTCCAAATGATCTGAAAGTTTTAGAGGAGTTCACGAACATCCTAAAGAATAGTCTGGCAAAATTTGAGGATTTTTAGATGAACCAAACTCCCTCTAAAATTCTTTTGTTGAAAAGCTTTAAAGAATATTCCAGAATTAAATATTGACTTTTATACAAATTGGGTTGCATATTTAGATAGATTTTTTCAATCTTAATTCAACCCAATTTGAATCACTAAATTTGGAGATTCCTAGCAAAGTTATGAGGTTTTAAAGTTTGAGGGAATTCTAGAATTCAAATTAACCGGGAAAAGATCAAATCCCTGATAGCGGGTCCCCGGGGTGACGTGTCACACTCAGCGCAGCCACACCGTGGTACACACCGATTTCAGCTGTAGCCACACGCGATCGGGTAGCCACAGCGGATCCCAGATTAATTCCACAGTCACTGACCAGTGGGGCCTACGGGATCTTCTTCCTCCCGCGACCGTTTCCCGTGCCCGTGCCTTCCCCTTCGCCGGAAGAGGCGGTGCCTTGCCAGACTCGGCTTCCCGGCTGTCTCACGGCCGGATAATCGCCGCCTGTGGGTTTTCAGATACAAGGAAGCGATTGGTGCGGTGCTCTCAGGCTGCCGGTGGCCGGAAGTAGGCCGGCGACATGCGGCGGCTCCGGTGCAAGTTCGGCGACGTCGCCCGGCCCTTCTAGCCCGCCAAAAGATCGACCAAACCACTCTAAAGCACCAGTGAGGGATGGGCTAGCTCGTCATGGCCTCAACATGGCTCAGAAACGGCGACAAGTTGGTGTTCACCGTGCACCCGGTCGGTTCCGCCATGGATACCCTCGGAACTCATCAAAATATGTCGCTCCGAGTTGATTTCAAGCCATGGTTGCTAAAAGGAAGATGATCGCCGGCTAGTCCGGCTTGTGTGTGCAAAATTTGACAATCTAAGAAGGAGTAACGAGTGAGAATTTTGGCGGTAAGTACCGGAATGGCGGTAAGGAGCTCACGGCGTGGCTTGAGCTTTGGGTGGAAGCAGCATGAAGTCCGTGCACTCCTTTTGCCACCCTTGCTCGTCCGTGAAAGTTGTTATGGCGAGCTGTCCACGAGCGCCCGATCACCGGTTCACTTTAGGTCGCCACGGATGAAGCCGTTGTAGGATCGGGAAAACCGGAGCTCGGCTGTCTTTGTGTCGGGAACGTGGGCAACGGGCACACGGTGCGGTTTAGCAGCTCGGAGTGGAGTGGTGTGCGAGTTTCTCCGGTTCCCTTTTGTGTACAGAGGCGGCGGCGATATGGGGCTCTGTTCTCGGGTGTGGTTTGTGAGGAGGAAGCAAGGCACGTCTGGCTCGGCTGTGGAGAGGAGGATCACACCGAGGGAAAGCCCACCCACTGCTGCCAACGTGTTGTGAAGAGCAGGAGGTGGTGGAAACGGCAGCTCGGTGTCAAGCGGTTGCAGCTCGGGCTGTGTGAGTGGAAAACAGAGAAAGGACTCGGTTGCTTTGGGTGCAAGTCACACATTTGGCTCAATGACATGTGGGTCCCACAAGTCAGTCCCTCTTGTCTTCTAAAAAGATGTCAATTCTTGGTAAATGACTAGTTCATTTGTAGGAAGTTTGAATTCGGACTGAAATTGAATAATTGGACCAGTTTCATCCAAATTCACCTTTGAATTTGAATTCAAATACCCTTTTATGTCCTCTTGTAAAATCTTAGCCAAAATACTTCCAATTGTGGCAAAAATTTATATCCCCACAAATTTGGGGCTGAGGATTTCACATATGGAGTCCACGTTTAAACTGGGTTGCTGCAAATATAAACTTTATACCAACAGTTTGAAAGCCTCTTTTGTGATGACCCATTTGAATTTTGGTGAAAACTTTGGTTTGCTACTAGCCCATGCTTGATCACTCTTGGTCCTAATCTGAACCTCACAAGTTCAGTTTGAATTTGCCCCTCAAATTTGAATTCAGCTCAAATTCAAGCATGAGCATAATTCACTCCTTTTTAGCTCACCCTAAAAGCAATAGGTTGCCACCATAAATCTCCTCAATTTCAAATGTATGAGGTTCCATGTGTATTCAAAAGTTTGGCGGCAATTTGAGGTGAGCATTTGAGTCTAAGGATCTGCTTTTTATTCTTTCTCAAACACATGTATGATTTATACATGAGTTTAACTCCACCTTGGTCCAACACATTCAAAGGAATGCTTGAACCCATGTGGTTGCACCCCATGTACCCCATCCCATGTAAGTAAGTTTTTGTAAGTCCCATTTTTCATGAACCAGAAACACAATGGCGTTCAAGCATCCTTTTTTTGCATTCACGTTTTTGGGACTTTTACAGTATTACGGTTGGGGACCGTCATAATAGGTTACAAGGATTCAGATAGGTATCTTGACGGGCGGTCTATAATAATAGCCGTCAGTGAATTGATGTTATCACAGGCGGCCTTTAACTTGGCCGCCTGTGAAGTGCTATTTTCACATGGGGTTTCAAATAAGAACCCCGTGTGATATCGGAGGTGGGATTTAATCCCACCTCGGTGTCCTAACTCGACCTCATCCATCTCATAAGCTTGGATGCCTGCTTATAGTGCTTCGCGTACTCGCGGCTCTGTTGGTCTTGGTTGCTTCTGATGTTTCCCAATTTTTTAAAATCACAATCATGACATAAGTTCACATGAACTTAAGATGGTAAACAATTCTTTGCATATAACAAGGTTTCATACATATGAAAACAAATCTAATGAAATGAAATGATAATGAAAACATATTACACTGCTTTATTACACTGCGTTCAATTTTAAGAATATATACAATATTTGTCAAATTTATTTTATATAATTTTTCCTGCATTGACATCTTCTCGCATGTAGGGTTTCAAATCCTTTTTATTTTTTTCGTCAAGCTTGATGTTTTATGGACCAGTGAAGAGAGACATCTCCTCATATTGATTATATTCCTCTTTATTATCTCTCACATTCTCAACTCCAACAATGAGTTGCTTTTCAGAAAAAACTACGTGCATCTTCTCAGTTCCTGGATCTTGTAGATAAAAAACTTGTGCAACGCGATAGGCGAGAACCCACGAGTACTATTTATAGCCCACTTTCTTTAAGTCTACTAGTGTGTGCCCGTAGTTGTCCACATTCACACCATCAGAGTGTTTGACCCATTGGCACTTAAACACGGGAATTTGCATTCTTTTCCCATAATCTAGTTCCCATATTTCCTCTATAAACCCGAAATATGTGGTTTTCTGCCCTAGTGGATCACAAGCATCTATACAAGTTCTAATATTTTGTGCAACACTCTTACTGTCTTTTGTCTTAATGTAAAATGTGTACTCATTGATGTCATATTCTTGCCATGATGTCACCAAAGCGGATGGACGAGAAGCTAACTTCTTCATTGTTGCCTCTTCTAAAGTCTCTATAAAGTATATTTTTGTCCATTAACCATTCAGTGAAACGACTTCTATTCTCTCTCATGATCCACTCCTTTCTGTGACCTTGGTTTTCTCTGCGAAGCTCAATTTGGTGTTCCTCAATGTACGACTCAGCTATCGCGAGCTGTTATAATACAACAAAATATGCACACTGTACTAATTTGTAATTCTGAACGATGAAAGTTTTTCTACCCACTTTGCCTCTCCCACGTAGTCTGCCCTCATGTACTGGTGTAGGCACACCTATATGTTTTCCATCTCTGATGTAATCAGTGCAACACTCAATCACTTCTTCCATAGTGTAGCCTTCCATAATGAACCCTCTGGGTGAGCACGATTCCACACATAACCCTTTAATACTGCTAAATATTGCTCCAATAGAAACATATGATGTAAATATAGTGGCTCCAATGCTTTAATTTGGTCCATTTTGCTTTTTACCGCATGAGCGTCCAAAGAACCGAGCCACTTAAGTTTCCAAAATTCATGGTGATTAGTCCACCACCGTTTATGCCAAGCTACACACACGTTCTAGACTTCCCACGCCCATCTAGGATCAAAAATCATAGAAAACCGTCGATTCTAGGCTCGGTTCTTCAAAAATTTCGGGCCGCTGCCGGATTTTACCCTAGGTCACCAATGAACTCATACTTGGAGCCCGTTTAGAGCTGATTTGAACGCATGTTGATGATTAGGGTTACACCGTGGTGCTTTAAGAAGAATAAACGAAGCATTTGAGCCACTGTGGAGAGAGTTTGACGCCGCCAATGTTGTGCCGCCGCCACCGCCCGTCGCCGACGTGTTTCCGGTGGCCGCTGCCGACCCCACAGATGAGTTCTTCGTGGTCCCAAAGTTAGAGGCGGCAAGAATCAGCCGTAGAGAAGGGCGGGAGCCTCGGTCCGGTGACCCTTGCCGGCGCACGCCGCCGCGTGCCGCCTTTCGGCTCTGCCTGCGCGCGAGGTTGAAGAAAGGCCATGGGCCCCACTGTCAGCAATTTAAACTTTTCCAATTTCTGTTCAGATTTTCATCAAACTTTGCAAGATTATAACTTTATGTAGGAGCCTCCAAAAATTGTCAAATAAATTTTATTGGATTCCTCTCATTGAGTACTATCCAGGGGTTCATCCCAATATTTATGAAAATCCATTGATTTGGTTCATTAATTCAATTAAGGAAAATTTTAGGGAATTAATTACAGAAGTTCTGTTATTTGGCGAATTCCCAATTTTGGGCATATCTTTCCTCTAAATATCCTTGAACTCCAGTAAAAATTTCAGAGGCATCTGACCTCATTTGCTTGAACAAAAGCTGTTTCCATCTTCTGTGTATCCGAAAAATGGGAAAAAGAACAGAGGCATTTTTCAGCCTTTTTCCCCAAACCTGAAATATCCATATCTCCATGTAGGGAACTCCAAAAATGGTGAAACCAAATCCTATAGACTCATAAAACTCCCAAGATTCTGAAAAGCCAAAATTGAAGCATGCCAAGACCCTAGAATTTCATTTGGAAGTTAAGCAAGACAATGAACCTAGAGAATCGTTTAGACCATATTCTCCATCAAATTTACCTGAAATTTTTCAAGCCATAGCTCTGTATGATATATGGACAACTGTAAAATTTTCAGAGCAGGTTGAGGTCATCTTCTCCAGTTTTCTGCTTTCTTTCCAGATTCATACTTATATCTATGACATAGCTACTTTGAATTTTAATCCAAAAACTTCCACTGCTAAAAATTTGCTTTTCTCTGTTTCAACCCACAGAGGAACCGAACTCTCAAGTCTTAGTGGGTTTGAACCTTTATTAAGTCGAAAAACCTTTTGTTTTATAATTCTCTTACTTGCAATATAAACTTGTGCATATTCATATTGGTAGGAAACACGACGAAGGAGCTCGACCAGGCATTCGACTCGGAACAGCAAGTTGAGGCTTTAATCGTCGCCAAGCTACTGACTTTAATTAGGATCAAACCTGCAGCAACATAAGGTAAGCCCCGGTTTGCCTTTAACCGGTTTTAGTTATATTTTACTTTATATCACTTTCATTGGTCTAGTATGTATTGTGCATTAGGTAAAGGGTGACTGACACTCCAAATGCATGACCCACAAACCCTTGGAGTGGAAGGGTAGAACAGGTTACCGTCGCGCAGTTTCTGCTAGGCTTAAGTTTTATAGAAATCGGTACAAGTCGGGTAGTTGGAAGCTACTCGCGAGGCTAGGATTTTGGGTCAAATGGGTATGATTCTAGAGAATGGAATACTGGAATAGAAAACGAGACCGAGCAGAGAGTAGGAGCAGCAGGACGTTGGTCCTGTGTTGCCGTAGCTCTGTTTGTGTCGGTTAAGGACCGATGCGTATGCCGCCCTGCTGAGCAAGTTTGAACAGTACTGGATGCATACTGAAATTATGGGGTCCAGGAAACCGATGTAACTCGGCTACTCTCGTGTCGAAACTTATACCGCCGTCCTTTGGGGGTTAATATCAGAGGTGTAAACTCACTAGCATAGCAACTTCGACGTGTTCCGGGTAGTGGCCCTTCTGATGGGTCGGTAGAACTGGTTCAGCATTGGAGTGATGGGTGAAAGGTTGCTGCATACAATGTAAGAAAGAGCTCATGTGTGAACCTTTCGAGGCAGGTGTATGTATCGTGTGTTCCGGGTATGTCCTGATTCGAGTCACTGTCCCTCGTGGTTATATGAGTACCACTTGTTCACTGAGTTGTGACGTAGTAATTACTTCCAGATGAAGTGAGATGAATCATTGTTGTTGTGAAGTTCATAAGTTCATTGTATTGCAACCATGTATGCTATAGTTGTAGAGCTCACTAAATTTATATTTCACTTTGGGCAAAACAACATCAAAAAGAAGCCTTTGTTGTTTGATTGTGGATTTCCGATGTTGGGAGGCTCAGGGTATATGAAATTCCTGCTGTAAAACTGCTAATAAGGATCTACTTCTAAGCAAGTACTAATGCAATAGCTGCTGTCCTACTTTATAAATTCTTGCATGTAGAGTTTTTACTTAGGGTAGACGGTTAAGCCTTGCTGAGCTTTCAAGCTCACGGTTGCATTATTAGTGTTTTGCAGGTTATATTAGTATTGCTATGAAGATGGTTGTTCGGAGAGACATCGGAGACTCACGGAAACCTTGCCGCTGCGTACACTTTTGTTGAAGCTAGTAAGAAGCGTCCGCGGGCTGGATGTCTCCTCTTTCGCATAGCTAGGATCGAGAGTGCGTGTTTATGTATATTCCGCCGCGTGTACCTTCATGGTACATTATGTTGTAAATGACACTGTTGAGAAATAAAAGACTTTGTATGTTTATGGAATCTTTTCATGTATGCTGTTGGGTGCCGCATCGCATGACACCCCACCTAATGCGATTCCTGGAGTGTAGATCCCGTACAGGGTTCCCCACACCTTAATGAGGAGGGGTCCGAGCCTCCCTGCTGAGGTGAGGTCCGGAGGTGCCACGTGTATCCCGGCTCTGAACCCTCCGAGAAGAGCTTCGGAGTCGCCACGTGCCCCACGATCCATCCTGGGCCGTGGGTCGACGAAGTCAAGAAGGAAGTGCGCTGTCCTTCCCCAGAAGCATGGCGCACGGTGCACGCCAACGTCCTCCGCCTGTCCACCATTACGGTGACAAGACAGGGCGGCAAGGCATGACAGCGGTACAGTGCCGCCCAAGCAGAGCGAGATGACATGGCGACAAGACGGCGTATTCATCATCATTTGCCACACGGATAGGGGCGCTCAGCGTGGCAGGCGGCAGAACTTAGCTCCCCCACCGACTACTCTACTTAGAGTGAAAATCCCTAGAAGCTTCGGGGCCACCTGTCGGGCCCCAAGCCTCATTGTACCACCTCGACCTTGGACTATAAAAGGACCAAGGTATCCACCTGACAAAGGGTTCACAACCCTGCAACTCACACTCTCATACACGCAAGCAATACAACAACCATCCCCGTGGACGTAGGGTATTACGCTCCGGTGGCCCGAACCACGTAGATCCCTGTGTTCACCCGCTCTCTTAAATTGGATCGCTTAGGGATGCCAAGTATCTCCAATGAAAGAACCTCCGCGGGCTGCTCCTGTAGCAGATCGGGAGGAGTGTCGTAGCAAACACTCCAACAGTTACATATCAATCTTCATTGCTCTCGACGGTAGTGTCGCCGAGCCTCCCGTCAGGGCACGAGATAGGCTAAGTCTGCTCGATTGGGCTGGGAAACCTGTTACGGTTGCAAAGGGTTCATCCGGAAGGAGTTTCTCGAGGCATTGGAGCATCTCTATGACGACGGCTTCATGATCATTTGTGACTGGACAGGGGGACGCCGCTCTGTGGTCTGCATTGGCATCTTCGTGACGTCCTCATGGCCACCGACGTGGCTTTACGAGTCGGCGGCCAGACGTTCAGCGCGCACAGGTGCGTTCTTGCACCTCGGTTGACGTCCTTCGAGTCAGAGATCGTTAGAGGGGACATCACCACGCCACCGGTTCTTCAGCGGGAAAATCTTGTTTGCTGTCCTCATTAAGTTGTGTGGCAGATTGATCCAAACGATGGTTATGTTTCGTAAGGTCAGATTCGGAGGGATAAAAACGACAGTGTTTCAGAAGGCAACCAAATTGGAAAGTCAGCTGGAGGACAAAATGAAGACTAAATGTGAGAGTTGGAGGGTGACAGAACTTAAAAATTGCGCATGTGTCATATGTTACGAGTACAAGATCCAATACTGAACGGTTCCAGGTAGGATTTGAAGGGATTTTAAATTGGGGGTAAAATCTGTGAAGAACATGAACATAGTAACTTGGAGGGCCACCTGGTCTTCAAGTTGAACCTCAAGCTTGGACACACAGGCTGCATGTTCTGAGCTGTTTGTAGATGGTGTGGTTTCAATATCTGCTTTGTAAATTATATGCTCTTTATTGGGAATAACAATATTTTCCGTGTCGTCTGAAATGATGATTAGCATCTGACACCACTCAAAACATCACATTCTATATTCGTATCCATAGTGCCTGTGCTGTGGCAGACGCGTTCAGTTGTCAAATTATGAAGTACACACAGCTGTAACTAAAGTACTCCGATCTCTGTACAAAAACTTAATTGGCTGATTGCCCGTTTGCAATGTATTCTGGTATTTGATAAAAAACAGTAAATCAAGCAAAAAATTTTGATCAAAATGACCAGTAAATCAAGTGGGAGAATGAGACCCAGCTCTAAGGAAGGCACGAGCATCACCTTCTCTTGTTAAGGCCACGGTCTGTTTTCAATAGTAGGGAAGCGGCAGTAACCATCCCTTGTCAAGAGGAAGCTCCTCACCTTGAAGACGTATATGAATCTTTTCCATCACGGTGGATTTATCTCAACCGTGACGTTTGTATGAGGAAAAGCCATACGTTGCACTGGAAGGAGAAGCGGGGCTGGCAGCATGCTTGGCTTTCTTCTTCGAGGCCATGGATGAAGAAATGAAAAGCTTGGAGATGAAAGTTTTTGTGCGTTAGGATGTTCTTTAGATGAGAAGTAAGTCTGTAAGTCAAGTGCACAAAGAAGGTTTGAGTTCCTAAATGAGTGGAGAAGAAAGGTGGAAGGAGCTCTACCCCTTTTTACAATGAACCTAGGGGAACACGGCAGAGTGAGAAATCATGTGATTGTAATGCTCGTCTTGTGTGGCACGGCTAGATCATAGTCGTCTGTTTTGGACGATGAACGGTTTGTGGAGATCAAGTCAGCATTGTTACGCGAACTAGAGCGTTAATCGAACCAACATGGTCATTTCACGGAATGGCGACAGACATTTCCTACCATGATATGAACCACCCTATACGAGTGACGTCACTGCTTATTTTCTTGTCAGGATTATAATGAAGCGAGGTCATGGAATATGGTGAGCAAATATGGCATCAGCCATGATCGTGCCCCTGTAACCCCCTCATCCAAGATCATGTAAAGTTGGTCAAAAATCTTGCGGAAAGCAGTCGACTTAACCTGTTCCTGACCAGACCTGAAGATGTTGAGCTTAACTTAGAAGTCCTTGCAACGAAAGGTTTGACTGCCTAACAAAGAGCCAAGTTCTAGGTCTACGTACTTAGACTTAAAGTTGATAAAGTACGTCGACTCCAATGAGTCGGTATGTCTAAGATTTGATTCCTCAAGATTCGACTTGAATGGCAGACTAACAAAAACCAGCTTGGTAAGTTTCACTCTGAAGACATGCGACTCGACGCCTGTATATCACTCATAATAAACTCGGGGGGACACTGACGGGGGATGGACATCCGGTGAGCTAAGCCCGAGAAATTGAAGAAGATCAAGTCCATAAAGACCTATATACTCTAGGGTTTATGGCATAACTATATCAACAAGACCCAGACTCTATCCCAACATAGAAAATGGAGTCCGGGTGAAGATATTATATGGACTTCGTATAGATAAAGGGAGGAGCGACTGCATCAAGATTAGATATAGCAAATTATATATAGAGTACATATTGAACAAATCTATCTAGTAACCGATTTGGGTCCTTTCTCAAGGTCCCTCATCCCTATAAAAGGCGGGAAAGAGGCAATGGGTCAAGCATCAATTCATATAGAATCAACTCTGCATCAAGCACCATCTAGCATCCAATTTACGAATGGCAATGGGTCGGCTTCGGATCGGGTGGAGCAAAACCCCATCCCAAACAAAAGAGGTTGCGGGTGAAATTTGAGACCCGCACCCACACCTGCAGGTGAGAATTCGCACCCTCACCCATTGGGTCTTAGGCGGATTTCGGGTGTCCGTCGGGTTTCACTTTTTTATAAACATACTATAATGTTTAATAAACATGTCTAAAAAAGTCATTCATTTTAAATGACAATGCATAAAGAATATTAAGTTTCTTATAAATATTGTAAATATAGGTTGTCTTAAGCAAGATGAAACAAATAAATTGTAGTAAAAATCAAATTTGACTTTAAAATTACAAACATGTATTATTTCGGGTGCCAGTCCGATACCTGCGTGTGCAAAATAAAACCCGCACCTGCGACAAGTTGGGTTGGGTTCGAGTTAGACCCGCGGGCAGAAAATCGTACCCGCACCAAGCACCCATCGGGTACCCGGACCCGCGGTTGGGATCTCCATCCCTAATCCAATTCTGTACACATCGATCTCGACAGACATCATTGTGGCCCTCATATCAGGGAAAGCAATCAAGCAGGAGTAAGGTATTACCTCGCCACAAATAGTATGGACATGGGTAATCATTGCTTCTTATTACTATCATGATCATCTACGTGTAGGTGTTTCAACAAATCCCTTGATCTTGTTTATAAGTATACTTACTGCAAATACCCGTGACATGAGGGAAACCGGGAGAGACATGAACAGGAGGTTGGACGTCATGTAATTTACCAGCTCCAAGGCTGCAGCCACCATCAGGAGCGTCGGGCACACCATTTCCCAATACCTGTTATCACAATGTTGTCATGTTATGAACATATTTCGTGGGGGCTCCCTATTCATCATTAAATTTTGAGGAAGGCCGACTGACTTGCTAGGGTAGAAGAAGGTAATGCAAAGTGTCGGTACCCTACAGACCGGGTACTCCCTCATAGTGGGTAAAAGACGACCTGGGCCTCGCCTCCCTGCTGGGGCTGGCCCTGGCGTAAGCCACGTGCCCTTGGCCCCATTGTCAGCCCTGGGGCTGCCACGTGCGCTTGAGCTCCGGAGCTGACACGTGCCCTGGGCTCCGGACGGAGCCTCCCCGCTGAGGAGAGGTCCGGAGCTGCCACATGTCCTTTGGCTCTGAGCCACCTCCCTTCTGAGGACAGCACCAGGGCTGACATGTGCCCATGGGCTCCGGTACGAGCCTCCCCGCTGAGGTGAGGTCA
Source organism: Neostapfia colusana (assembly GCA_030760725.1). Lineage (NCBI taxonomy): Eukaryota > Viridiplantae > Streptophyta > Magnoliopsida > Poales > Poaceae > Neostapfia > Neostapfia colusana. The sequence goes on from JASWHV010000003.1 coordinate 80,833,558, forward strand.
GGGGCAGCCACGTGTCCCCTGGCTCCGAGCCACCTCCCTGCTGAGGACAGCTCCGGTGCTAACACGTGCCCTGGGCTCCGGTCCGAGCCTCCCCGCTGAGGTGAGGTACGGAGCTGCCACGTGTCCCCTGGCTCCGAGTCACCTCCCCGCTGAAGACAGCTCCGGTGCAGACAGGTGCCCTGGGCTTCGGTCTGAGCCTCCCCGCTGAGGTGAGGTCCGGAGCTGCCACGTGTCCCCTGGCTCCGAGCCACCTCTGTAACACCCTCAAATTTCACTACCATGCATTGCAAACATTTTTCATGTAGAGAAGCATTTGAAAATAAGTAGAAATGGATAAAGATCCCTAGAAATGAAGAAAAAACCATAGAAATGGAGAAAGAACCATAGAAATGGAGAAAGAACCATAGAAATGGAGAAGAGAATATAGAAATGGAGAAAGGGACATAGAAATGGAGAGGGGAATATAAATGGAGAAAGGGACATAGAAATGGAAATAAGATAGCTTAATTGAGCCATTCCCAAATTTCCCAAAATTTCCCCCAAATTTCCAAATTCCCCAAAATTCCCCTAGGGGGAATTCCCCCCACATACCAAATTAAGTGGGGAGACCCCTTGGCCGCATCCCTTGAGGGGGAGCCCTAATCCCCCACCTCTAGTACTCTTTGGTGAAGTCCCCCACCTCTAGGACTCTTTTGTTAAGTCCCCAACCTTTAGGACTCTTTGGTTAAGTCCCCCACCTCTAGGACTCTTTTTCCCGAACCCTAGAACTCTTTGGTTTAGTACCCTACCTATAGAACTCTTTGTTTCCACCCCTAGGACTCTTTGGTTGAGTCCCATACTTCTAGGACTCTTTGTTTCCACCCCTAGGACTCTTTTTCCCCCTTATAAATATAACCCCCACCCCCTGGCCGCACCCCTCTATCTTTTGGTCGCCCCCCCTGCTGCCAAGCCCCCTTCCTTGCTGCCAAGTCGCCGAGTCGCCCCCCTTGCCAGAATTTGGCCGCTGTCGAGCCCCGTCACGCCTCCCCATCGTCGGAAAAGAAGCCCTCGACGTTCTGCCCTACCCGCAGCCCCATAATTCTCCACGGAAAATCCTCCGCTGCTGTCATTGCTAGGAGAGAGGCCTTTCCACAAGGGAGAAGTAAGGTAGGTCTTCGTGACCCCTCTTATGACGTCGCCGCTGTTTCTACGCACCCGTTTTCTTTGCCCCCTTCGAGCAGAAACTTCTGCGTGTGTACAGATCATGTTTTGGTCGATTTTTGACGGTGGAATTGATCTACATCTTGTGTCAAGATCATCACCACGTCCACACTTGATCCCAGCAACCTTGATCACTATAAAACCCCATGGAAGCCCATTAAAACATGCAAGAACACGTACAAACTGGTTTTATAAAACTGCACCATAGGATTTGCATTCATCCACCTCATTGCATCTTGAGTAAAGACTGTGCATGATAATTGATTGCCGTAAATCTTGTATGTGGGTGGTCGTGAGTAGAAGGACAAGCTAAAGTGGCCGTCTACGAGGAACTACAGCACCAAGACTTTCAGACGCTTGAGCAACACGAACCACGGGAGCAAGGCAAGTGCCCCTTGACCATATTGATCCCATGTTTTGAAACTGTTTTGTTTGTGAAAACGCATATGCTTGCGTCAACTTGATGGGACACCCTTTTATAGGAGTTTACTAGTTTTGTTAACCATCCTTGTCACTGGGAAAGTTGATGAGTCTGGTATGGGCGTTTTTCCTTTTTGCTTCACTTAACTTACGGGATACGGGAAGCTGAAATAAAACATGGTAAGCTATTGCACTCATATGAATAATGACGATTAGAACTTGATGATGTTAATGAGCATGCAATCGGGGAGATCTAGGCAAGCTTGGTTCGTGGATGTTGCTGAATGAGATGGTGGTTTGCTTGCCGTAGATCTAAGGACCGGTTCATGCGAGCACATGCCAGGAAAACAGTGCCGCCACAAGGCCAAATATGGGTGCGGATTAGCTGACTAATTAGGTGTTTTGCTAGATGTGATGCCCTCAATTCTGTGGGAGAACCACAGAACCGAGAACTAATGCATATGTGTTCCCAGGATGTTCATCACACATACACATACGTTCCACAAACTGAATTCAGATTACATATTACCACGAATAACAGATTTTATTACAATGCGGAAGTCTTGGCTCGTGTTCACAGCGGAAGTCTTATTTCTATGCAGCGGAAGTCTTTATTCTAATGCGGAAGCAATTCAACTAATGCGGAAGCAAATCTAAGCAGAAGTGGCTCCATCTCTACTCCCTCCACAGGCAAGGTTGAGAATAGATCACGCGCCGTAATGCTCCACTTGGTCTTCATAGTAGGCTTCTCCTGCTGCTGATGATGAAATAATAATGCAAGTTTGAGTACAATGATGTACTCAGCAAGTGCGGGAAAACACATGATATGCAGCTCATAAACAAGGTAGGTATAAAAAGGCTTATTTGCAGAAAAGCAGATTTGTTAAACCTTGATAAAACAGCAACTTAACTTTATATGAATGTAATCTCAGCATGTATTAAATTACCAACATACCTCCATCACTTCCCGTGTTCCATCCGAACATTAACTAACCTTTATTCATACTCCCGAATACCTCCTCGTATTCGCTACCATCTCACAACAACTTCGTCTCACACCGAGACCAACCTCGTTGCCATGACTCAACAGTCATGCAACCATCTTCTCACCCGGACTCACAGTCCCAAACCATAACCATAACCAAACCAATAACCATAACCAAAAACCTTCCCTTTAACCATCCCAACTAATCATGGCAGTTTAGCCAGGTTCTCGTGATCGTAAGCTCGGCTATCATGATAGTTTTAGACTCTGCAGAGTTTGCACCTCTTTATCCACAAGTTTGTGATTTCGTCACCCGTCGGCGACTGCAGAACCTCCATTATACCAGTACACATCCGTCGGTGTATGGCCAAGAGATCACAAAATGGCCTTTACAAAGGAGTTACTAGATGTATGGACTCACTAAGGTTTCACCGGCAGGCTAGAATCTCCAATTCTCCCACCCATGGGCCCCCTCTTGTGCCATGCAGTTCCCAGGGCAGGCCTCACTCGACTCCCATTCCCCGCGCCTTCCACAGTCCATAACACTCTAGCGACTTACCTAATTCCTCAGCTAAGCCGCACCCATACTTGGTCTTGTGGTGGCACTGTTACCCTGGCATGTGCATGCATGAACCGGTCATTAGATCTACGGCAAGTAAAGCGACCATCTCATGCTACCTCATTCACAAACCCAGTCTTGCCTAGATCTCCCTCCGATCCATGTCCATTATTAACATCAGTTTCTTTTTATCAACACGAGTGCAGTTAGCTAGACACATCTATCTCACTTCCCAATCCCATAGACTCAGCGAAGCATAAAGCAAAAACCATACCCGACCTATAAAACTTCCCAGGCGACAAGGGTGGTTTAACCAAAACTAGTAAACTCCTATAAAAGGGTTTCCCATCATGTTTGACTCAGTACACACACCTTTTCGCAAAACAAAACAGTTTTACCCAAAACATAGGATCAACATGGTCAAGGAGCACTTGCCTTGTTTTTGCGGTTCCGGTTGTTCTTGAATCTCAAAACCTGGTTGCTGCAGTTCGTCGTAGACAGCTCCCTGAGCTTGTCCTGCTAGGTAGGATCACGTGCATACAAGATTCACAGCAATCACTATCATGCACAAACCTTAAACTAGATGCGATGATGCATATGCATGCTATCCTATGGCTTATATGGACAGAGGTGTTCGGATCAAAGGTGGACGTGGCAATGATCTTGTCTTTAGATCAATCTGATCATCAAGTGATCTGTCCACGAGAAGGCTTCTGTTCGAAAGGAATCAAAGAACAGATGCAAAAGAAAACACAACGATATCGTAAGGTGGTATTGGGCCCTACCTTACGTTCCTATCGGTCTTTGAGGTCCTCCTCAGACCGCTAGGCTTTCCTCTAGCAATCTTCCTTGCCGCGCTTCGGCGATGGCTTTCTCGGCGAGTTGGGGCTAGGGCTTTAAGTCGTCGGCTCAGGAGTTGGAAAAGAAATTTGTTGTTTCGGCCAGAGGTCTTGGGTTCTATTTATAATCGGGAAGAGAAGAGTCCTAATCTGATTGTATCCCGAATAAGAGTCTTATTCAGATCATCGTTGGATCCTATCATCTTATCTTTAGGTGATTTGGTGCGGTAACGTTGTGGAATTCAGGTCGGTTTCTTTTACGTACCGGTATTCTTACGCGTAACAGCCATTCCAGAACTCGTTACCTTCGCAGCGATAAGCTCCGGAGGCTCCACGTGTCCTTCCGGGGCCTGATATCTCCTTCTCCGCAGAGACGAGCTCCGGTTGTGCCACGTGTCAATCGACCGAGACCTCCTCCTCCTTTGGAGGTGAGCTCCGCGCACGCCACGTGTTGGCGCCGGTCTTTCCTCTCTTCTTTCTTCAGGGACATGCCCCGAGGTCGACACGTGTCCAGTAGCGACAGACCTCCCGCAGATAAGCTCCGGTGGCGACGCGTGTCCAATGGAACAGGACCTCTCGGAGATGGGCTCCGAGATTGACACGTATCCCGTGCGACTGGTCCTTTGACTCCTGCGAGGACTAACTCCGAGGATGACACGTGTCCTGTGGAAATGCCTTTGCTTCTTCCGCAGAGGCTATCTCCGTGGGCAACACGTGTCCCACAGGGTCGGACCCCTCCCCTTTCACGGAGATGAGTCCCGATCCTGCCACGTAGCTATTTTAGCGGCGGACCTCTCCCCACTTCGTAGGGATGAGCTCCGAACACGCCACGTGGCCAGCGGCCGCGGTGAGTTGTCTTCGGCGCTTTCTGAAAGCTGAATTCGGCTCTCATTGGCTATTCCTTTGATATTTTCTCTGTTCCTTCTCTTCTTAAAATGTTTCCTCTTCACAAAACATGAACATATGCTGACACCTGAGATGAGGGTGTCACAAATCTAACCCCCTTAAATTGAATCTCGCCCTCGAGATTCGTTAGTAGAAAATAGATGGGGAAATTCCGCCTTGATATCCTCTTCACGTTCCCACGTGGCTTCAGCCTCGGTGTGACGGCTCCATTGTACCTTGCACCATCGAATTACTTTGTTTCGGGTGACCCTTTCCTTTACGTCCAAGATTCGGACAGGGTGTTCCACATAAGTCAGGTCCATTTGAAGTTCAAGCTCTCCCATTGATACTTGTTCCTCTGGTATTCTCAAGCACTTCTTGAGTTGGGATACATGAAACACGTCATGTACGTCGGAGAGGTGGTTTGGGAGCTCTAGTTGACAGGCTACTTCTCCTCGCTTATCCAGAATCTTAAATGGTCCGATGTAGCGAGGTGCTAGTTTACCTTTGACGTTGAAACGTCGTTTGACTCGGATAGGCGACACCTTAAGGTATACGAAGTCTCCAACTTCGAAAGTCAACTTCCTTCGCCTATTGTCCGCATAGCCTTTCTGTCATGACTGGGTGGCTTTTAAGTTCTCCCATACCGTTTGGACTTGCTCTTCGGCTTCTTGTAGCACTTCGGGTCCAAACACCTGGTTTTCTCCGGTCTTGTTCCAAAACAGTGGCGTTCTACACCGTCTACCATATAAGGCTTCGTAAGACGACATCTTCAAGCTAGCTAGATAGCTGTTGTTATAGGAGAATTCGGCATATGGTAAACTCCTATCCCAACTACGCCCACGTTTCAAGGCGCAAGCTCTCAACACGTCCTCTAAAATTTGGTTTATTCTTTCGGTTTGTCCATCTGTTTGTTGGTGATAGGCGGAGCTAAAATCCAGTCGTGTACCCATGGCTTTCTGCAGCTTCCTCCAGAACCTAGAGGTAAACTGAGAACCTCGATCTGAGACTATCCTCCTCGGAACTCCGTGGCGGCACATGATCTGCTCCATGTATAACTCTGCCAATCGTGCAACGTTGTAACTGGCCTTTACAGGGAGAAAATGGGCGGTTTTCGTCAATCGGTCCACAATGAACCAGATGGAGTCACATCCCGACGGAGTATGTGGCAATCCGACGATGAAATCCATACTGATGTCCTCCCACTTCCATTCGGGTATTTTCAAAGGTTGCAACAATCCAGCGGGTCTTTGATGTTCGGCCTTCACCCGTTGGCATGTGTCGCATAGGGCAACGTATTCAGCTATATCCCTCTTCATACCATCCCACCAATAACAAGTTTTCAAGTCCTTGTACATTTTGGTGCTTCCGGGATGTATGGAATAGGGGAAATCATGTGCCTCCTTCAATATCATGTCGCGGAGGTGTCTTATGTTTGGCACACAAATCCTTTTTCCTAGCCAAAGCGTACCCTTTTCATCCTCCTTGAAATCCTTCTCTATTCCTTGTCGGATTCTTTCCTTGATCTCCTTGATCTCCTCGTCCAATGCTTGGCCCTCTCTTATTTCTTGCTCCAATGAGGAGTGGATCTCTATTATTTCCATGTTGTTCAAGAATCCGAGGTGTAACCGTTCAAACTCCTTACGTAGTTCGGGTGGTAGCTCCCGAACCGTGAGTTGGTGACATGCTCCCTTTCTGCTCAATGCATCAGCTACTACATTGGCCTTCCCGGGGTGGTAGTTGATTCCAACATCATAGTCCTTGATGAGTTCTAACCATCGACGTTGTCTCAAATTCAAGTCCTTTTGTGTGAATATGTACTTGAGGCTTTTATGATCCGTATAGATCTCACATCGATAACCAACGATATAATGTCTCGAAATCTTCAATGCATGCACCACTGATGCTAGCTCCAAGTCATGCGTAGGATAATTAAGCTCGTGCTTCTTTAGTTGCCGTGAGGCATAGGCTACCACTTGTCCTTCCTGCATGAGCACACATCCGAGCCCCTGTCTGGATGCGTCACAATATATGTCAAAGCTCTTGCTTACGTCTGGCAATACCAGAACTGGTGCTGTGGTTAGCCTTTTCTTAAGTTCCTCAAAACTTTCTTGGCAGGCTGGTGTCCATTGAAAGACCTTTCCCTTCATTAGCAATTCCGTCATAGGTTTTGCTATTTTAGAGAAGTCTTTCATGAAGCGCCGATAGTATCCTGCCATCCCAAGGAAACTCCGAATATCCCTCACGCTCTTTGGTTGGTCAAACTTCAGAACATCTCTCACCTTTCCAGGATCAACCGATACCCCTTCCTTGGAGACAATGTGGCCTAGGAAAGATATTTCTTTTAGCCAAAATTGACACTTGTTGATCTTGGCATACAAATGATGCTCACGCAACTTCTGCAGGGTCAATCTCAGATGTTCTTCATGCTCCTCCTCACGTTTTGAATACACCATAATGTCATCGATGAAAACCACGACAAACTTGTCCAAGTACTTCATGAAAACCTTGTTCATAAGGTACATGAAGTATGCGGGTACGTTTGTCAACCCAAACGACATAACGGTATATTCATACGAACCATACCGTGTCCGAAAGGCTGTCTTAGGTATATCGGAGGTCTTAATCTTCAGCTGGAAGTATCCTGACCGAAGATCAATCTTGGAGAATACTCGTGCTCCCTTCATTTGGTCGAATAGGTCCTCTATACGGGGCAGAGGATATTTGTTCTTGATTGTTACCTCGTTGAGAGACCTATAGTCCACGCACATCCTTTGGGTTCCATCCTTTTTGTCTACGAAGAGCACCGGAGCTCCCCATGGTGACGAGCTTGGACGGATAAAACCCTTTTCCAACTGTTCTTGAATTTGCTTCTTGAGTTCAACTAGCTCGTTGACGGGCATCCTATAGGGTCTCTTGGCTATGGGTGCAGTTCCGGGTACCAAATCTATGGCAAACTCGATGTCCCGGTCAGGTGGCATACCTGGAAGCTCTTCAGGGAACACGTCCGAAAATTCCTGAACCACTGGAATGTTGTCCAATGTTGCTCCTTTGACGTGGTTCAAATTTGCCTGTTCGGTTGTTTGCTGGGCTGACCCAAACTCTACACGAATTCCGTGCTCGTTTGTCAACTGCACACTCCTCTCAGCACATTGGATTACTCCGTTGTGTTTACTTAGCCAATCCATTCCGAGTATGATGTCAATCCCTTGGGAGTCCAAGACAATAAGGTTGGCAAGGAAGTCTACCCCCTTATTTTAAGGCTTACTTTAGGACATACTATATTAGTCCTCATTTCTCCTCCGGGAGAATTAACTAACATAGCACATTCTAAGTGGAATACGGGTAGATGATGTTTGGCAACGTATTTGGATGATATGAAGGAATGCAATGCTCCAGAATCAAATAAAATGGTGGCTGGGTTGGAGTTGGCAAGGAACATACCAATTACGACGTCCTCAGCCTGTTGTGCTTCCTCGGTAGTGACATGGTTCAAGTGGCCACGAGCATAATTCTGCTGTCCACGGTTCCCTTGATTGTCTCCTCCGTTCGGTCGCGGGTTCTGCTTGGGCATGTTACCTTGCTGTCCAGGGCCTCTCCTCGGGCACTGGTTCGCGAAGTGTCCTACTTCCCCGCATGCAAAGCATGCCCTGTTGCCTATGGCAGCAGGTACGTTGGGGCGGGGGTTTTGAACAGGGGCGCCATTGTCAGGTCGGGGCGCAAGAGGCATGGGCACACGAGGTGCCGGTGCAACGAATTGTTGCTGTGGTGGCTGACCAGGGCGGTATGCAAGAGTGGTTGATCCATACTGCGGTGCAGGGGGCATGTACCTAGGTCGTACGTTGCTCCCTTGGGGCTGGTATGGCATCTTCCTCTTGCACTCTCGCTCGATCTCTCGGATCTTGTTTTCAACCACTATGGCCTTGTCAAACAGCTTCTGGAAGCTTACGCAGTCATTGTTGAGGAGCTGAACCTGGATCTCATTGTTCAACCCTCTCATGAACAGGTACTGCTTCCTTTGGTCTGAGTTGACATCTTCGAGGGCATACCAGGACAGTTGTATGAACTTGTTGAGATACTCATTCATACTTTTCTGTCCTTGGCGGAGACCTTCGAACTCCTGCCTTTTGAGCATCATCACACCAGCAGGGATGTAGTGAGAGCGGAAACTTTCCTTGAACTCAGTCCAAGTGATTGTCTCCGGGTTGGCATGGGCGTTGCTCAAGGCATCCCACTAGTCGGCAGCGGCTCCCGTAAGTTGGTGCTACGCGAAGAGAACCTTCTCTCGGTCATTGCACTGAACAATTGCAAGCTTTTTCTCCATGGATTTTAACCAATCATCGGCCTCCATTGGATCACTAGCTTGAGCAAAGGTGGGTGGTCGAGTCCTCATGAACTCTCCCAACCTGTTATGAGCCGGCGGTGGTGGTGGTGGCGGTGCCAGAACGGGGTTTTGGTTGGCCTGCAATTGACCCAAAGTTTGGATCATGGTTTGCATAAGCTGGTTTTGCATGGCCATCAACCTTTCCAGATGGTTTTTGCCAGCTCCTGGGTTAGCAGGAACTTCATCATGGTCATCCTCCTGGACGTTCCTTCGGCCGGCGTTTCCTCTCACCATCTGTGAGAGAGATCGAAATAGAATAGGATGTTAGAAGGTTAGTTAGATTCCCTCTAACTATATGCATCAAGGTGAGTTGGACTATGTATATATTAGCCCATATGAGGATGTGAGTAAGTGCCGAAACATCTCACACCTCTTTCTTCTTACGTGTGGATGTAGACAATGTTTTTGAGACGTCCCACCACTCACACTAAGCATACAATCATAAATAATCATCACATGGGCCCACACAACTCCTATTCAAGGATGGTTTCCTATTTCAAGGTGGTTTTAAGACCAATCTAAGCTATTCATCCTAGGATGCTTCCTTCGGTCAGCGTTGCTTAGTTACCTGTTACTCCTATTTAGGGGTGTAACTTACTGTTAACCCGTGGCTCTAATATCAATCTAAGGTTTCTATCTAGGCGTGTAACCTACTGTCAACCCGTGGCTCTGATACCAATCTGTGACGCCCTCAATTCTGTGGGAGAACCATGGAACCGAGAACTGATGCATATGTGTGCCCAGGATGTTCATCACACATACACATACGTTCCACAAACTGAATTCAGATTATATATTACCACGAATAACAGAGTTTATTACAATACCTCATGAGTCTTGGCTCATGTTCACAGCGGAAGTCTTATTTCTATGCAGCGGAAGTCTTTATTCTAATGCGAAAGCAATTCATCTAATGCGGAAGCAAATCTAAGCAGAAGTGGCTCCATCTCTACTCCATCCACAGGCAAGGTTGAGAATAGATCACACGCCGCAATGCTCCACTTGGTCTTCATAGTAGGCTTCTCCTGCTGCTGATGATGAAATAATAATGCAAGTTTGAGTACAATGATGTACTCAGCAAGTGCGGGAAAACACATGATATGCAACTCATAAACAAGGTAGGTATAAAAAGGCTTATTTGCAGAAAAGCAGATTTGTAAAACCATGATAAAACAGCAACTTAACTTTAGACGAATGTAATCCCAGCATGTATTAAATTACCAACATACCTCCATCACTTCCCGTGTTCCATCCGAACATTAACCAACCTTTATTCATACTAATGAATACCTCCTCGTATTCACTACCATCTCACAACAACTTCGTCTCACACTGACACCAACCTCGTTGCCATGACTCAACAGTCATGCAACCATCTTCTCACCCGGACTCACAGTTCCAAACCATAACCATAACCAAACCAATAACCATAACCAAAAACCTTCCCTTTAACCATCCCAACTAATCATGGCAGTTTAGCCAGGTGCTCGTGACCGTAAGCTCGGCTATCATGATAGTTTTAGACTCTGCAGAGTTTGCACCTCTTTACCCACAAGTTTGTGATTTCGTCACCCGTCGGCGACTGTAGAACCTCCATTATACCAGTACACATCCGTCGGTGTATGGCCAAGAGATCACAAAATAGCCTTTACAAAGGAGTTACTAGATGTATGGACTCACTAAGGTTTCACCGGCAGACTAGAATCTCCAATTCTCCCACCCACGGGCCTCCTCTTGTGCCATGCAGTTCCCAGAGCAGTCCTCACTCGACTCCCATTCCCGGCGCCTTCCACAGTCCATAACACTCTAGCAACTTACCTAATTACTTAGCTAAGCCGCACCCATACTTGGCCTTGTGGTGGCACTGTTACCCTGGCATGTGCATGCATGAACCGGTCCTTAGATCTACGGCAAGTAAAACCACCATCTCATGCTACCTCATTCACAAACCCAGTCTTGCCTAGATCTCCCTCCGATCCATGTCCATTATTAACATCAGTTTCTTTTTATCAACACGAGTGCAGTTAGCTAGACACTTCTATCTCGCTTCCCAATCCCATAGACTCAGCGAAGCATAAAGCAAAAACCATACCCGACCTATAAAACTTCCCAGGCGACAAGGGTGGTTTAACCAAAACTAGTAAACTCCTATAAAAGGGTTTCCCATCATGTTTGACTCAGTACGTGTCACACCCGGTTTTTCCGAAGAACAACCAAGTGAATATCACATGTATGCCAGGATCATTTTCTCATACATGTGATGACAAATAGTGAAGCATCATTTATTACAAGCCAGGTGTCGAATATAAATAAGTCTTACATAGCAAATGTCTCGATGGACAATAATAAGTTCATCACAAGTAAATAAACTAGCAGCGGAATATTATTCTTGAGGGCTCCGTCATAGGCGTTGCCCGGGGGTCTCCATGAACCTAGAAACCTTCTTCGGGTCCAAAGTCTTGGTCATTATACACCACCTAATTATCTTGACCTGAGCAGCAATATAAACCAACAAATATGCAAGGTTGAGTACCGATGGTACTCAGCAAGTGTGGGAAAGTTATGTCATGCATGGCTAGAACAAGGGGAGGTTGAACTCATGGTTAAAGCACTACGCAATTAATACCTATCACCTTAGCTTATTAAGCACCTACATTACTACACAGGTGAAATGGTCCCAATCTCCCATCCCATCATCATAATCAAGTAACCATAACATCATTTCCAATGTTAAGCTCCCCGCTTAACATCCACAACTTCCCAAAACCATCACTCCTCTAATCATGAATAAGTCCAAGCCGCTCTTGACCGTGAGCACGGCTGTCATGAAAGTTTTGACTCTGCAGAGTTTGTACCACTGTACCCACATGTAGTGATTTCATCCCCCGTTGCCCGGTGGACTAAAAGAACCTCCATTATGCCAGTGGCTACGAACCACATTCACACTTCCTAGGTGTGTAGCCAGGAGATCACTACGAAGCCTTTACAAAGGGATTCCCGATGAGCATGGGCCCACTGAGGTTTCACCCCTAACAGCATACAAGAGGCTCCAACCCCGCTGCAGTGGCCCCCTCTTGAGCCTTGCGGTTCATATGGTAGTCCAGCTGACACCTACTCCCCGCACCATCCAACACACCCATACTACGCCGGGGATACACCTAATTAATTGGCCAAGCTGCCCCATCTCAGCATGTGGTTGGCACGGTAAAGCCAGGTTACATGCTCCATGAACCGGTCCTTAGGATCCAGGCAAGTACTAAACACAAACCCGAGTCTCGTGCATCCAGCACCAACCAAAACATCCAACTTGCCTTGATCCCTACCTCTACATAACTCATAACATCTCATTCAAGAGTATGGTAAAATAAACTGATGATCCCATATCCCAAATATCCCATTCTAAGCATGGCTAAGCATATGCATAACAATAAATGACATGATAAAATAAATCCCAACCCAAGCTACAAGGAAACAAGGTAATGCAATTCTAGGGAAACTTCCTAGCATGGGTTTCATATTTTCAATTGACAATGCAAATAATTCTATCTACACATCCTAGCATAGGATCAAAGTGGTCAAGGACACTTGCCTCCTTCCTGCTGCTCTTGGAATGGGTAGTCCTGATCTTGGAAAGGGAGAACTTGCTCTGGAGCAGGTTCTACATCATACCATCACACATAGCAAAAGAAAAGCAACAATCCATAAGACATAGTTCACACTTCCACTTCATACAAACCACACATTCACATGTATGAAAGCCATTCACAAATTCTATGTGTTGTGGTTACTCTATGTGTGTTGATCTTTGGCTTACATGCACTTTTAATCATGTGTATATGATTCCTACTTTTGTATTCACATTTATGCTTGCATACTATATATATGAGTTTCCAATTTAAATAAATTCCTTATATTCAATTACTACACCTTTTAGCTACCAAGTATGCATGAAAGGTATTTTCCTACTCCATATGTGTCTACAGAACTTCTACCAACCCTAAACTAAATTTCTTTGGATTTTGGAAACTTCATTTATCATTTTCTAATTATTTATACCTAGCTTGCTATATTTTCAAATTTACTTCCTATGCCTAAATGTGTACTTTATTATGAAAATAGTAAGACACATCATCTAAAGAGAATAGGTTCTGATCCAAAATAGTTAATAATATATTTTTGATCTTTTCCTCTGATGTAAACTATTTTACATTTATTTTTTTCTAATTTTCAGAATTATTCTCCACTTAAAAATGTGTCCCTATTACTAATAAAAGTGAATAATTAATTAAACAAATTCATTACAGCCAAAAATCTATTTTTATCTCACTCCAAAGTTTTCCAAGTACTAGAAAAGTTTTTAATTTGAATTGACAATATGTTTGTCCCATCTTGTAAATTTTTAAATACTAACCACATATTCAATTTCCTAAATTTAATTTCAAATAGGGTTAAAAAGGTAAACTCACCCCACTACAGGGTCTATAATATTATTTTAAGAATTTTCAGGGGTCTAGCTACACATAACAGAGGGGTTTTTTCCTAATTTTTATTAAGTCCAGTGGCTAAAACTGATTTTTAAATGAATTTACATGATTTTCTGAAGTTCCAGGGGCTAGATCAGAAGTTTCCGGGACTAGCTCTTATTTTCCGAGAACCCCAGGGGGTAGCGCATAAGAATTCCAGCCTTTATAACGCGGGGCTGACGTGGACCGTCCGATTTAAAATAGACGGCTGAGATTATAACGTCGAACCGGTACGCGGGGATTTAAACTCTACCGTGCGATTTAAAATAAACGGCGCACAAGCGGCCACGTCGCTCTGATCGTGCGCGGGCGGCGCTGCCCGGTGGCGTACGGCGGCGGGAGGCGGCGATCTCGCCGGAGAGTTTCGGATCTTCGTAAATTCTTCCTAGAACTGTGATTTTATGGCATAGATCGGTAGAGGGGAGGTCGGGGATCTCACCTCGGGGGTTTTCTTGAGCTCGGAGGTCCTAGAAGGCGATCGGCGACGAGGTCCGAGGTGAATTCACGGCGAGTCTCGTCGGCGCTGTGCTTGAAACGCAAATCACCGAGTTTTCTGCACCTGCAAGGTTCCCCGGAGGCGGTGGATCAAGACCAGCGAGTTAGATCGGAATTACCGAGCGTAGATCGGGCAGAATTCGCCGGAGGGGCTCGGGTTCTCACCGGAGAGAAAATCGGCAGATCATGGGGAAAACGGGACGATGCCGGGGTTTTTATAGACGGGGGGAGTGCGACGGGTTGGTTTAGATCGAGCTGGAGTCTTCGGGGTCCGGAAGTCGGCTGGGATACGCGAGATTTTCCGGTCGGTTTTGATTCGGGGTGAGAGAGTCCGGCCGAGCGCGGGCACGGGCGCGAGGAGAAAGAAAGACTGGCGGGCCCCGCATGTCAGTGGGAAGAAGGGGGCGCGCGCGACTGCGGGCTGGCGCGGGATCAGGTGGGCCGGCTGGTGGGTTTCGGCCCACTGGCCGGTTTTTTCTGTTTTCCTTTTTCTTTTTCTATTTCTTTTCTGTTTTGAGTTTAAATTGAATTCCAGTTTGAATTTAAATTTTTGCGATACATGCAACACGTCCAAAAATTTTTAAATTCCCCTCTTAACAGGATTTTGGTGTGTTACAGTACGCACACCTTTTCGCAAAACAAAACAGTTTTACCAAAACATAGGATCAACATGGTCAAGGAGCACTTGCCTTGTTTTTGCGGTTCCGGTTGTTCTTGAATCTCAAAACCTGGTTGCTGCAGTTCGTCGTAGACAGCTCCCTGAGCTTGTCCTGCTAGGTAGGATCACGTGCATACAAGATTCACAGCAATCACTATCATGCAAAAACCTTTAACTAGATGTGATGATGCATATGCATGCTATCCTATGGCTTATATGGACAGAGGTGTTCGAATCAAAGGTGGACGTGGCAATGATCTTGTCTTTAGATCAATCTGATCATCAAGTGATCTGTCCACGAGAAGGCTTCTGTTCGAAAGGAATCAAAGAACAGATGCAAAAGAAAACACAACGATATCGTAAGGTGGTATTGGGGCCTACCTTACGTTCCTCTCGGTCTTCGAGGTCCTCCTCAGACCGCTGGTCTTTCCTCCGGCGATCTTCCTTGCCGCGCTCCGGCGATGGCTTTCTCGGCGAGATGGGGCTAGGGCTCTAAGTCGTCGGCTCAGGAGTTGGAAAAGGAATTTGTGGTTTCGGGCAGAGGTCCTGGGTTCTATTTATAATCGGGAAGAGAAGAGTCCTAATCTGATTGTATCCCGAATAAGAGTCTTATTCACATCATCGTTGGATCCTATCATCTTATCTTTAGGTGATTTGGTGCGGTAACATTGTGGAATTCAGGTCGGTTTCTTTTTACGTACCGGTATTCTTACGCGTAACAGCCGTTCCAGAACTCGTTACCTTCGCGGCGATGAGCTCCGGAGGCTCCACGTGTCCTTCCGGGGCCTGGTATCTCCTTCTCCGCAGAGACGAGCTCCGGTTGTGCCATGTGTCAATCGACCGAGACCTCCCCCTCCTTTGGAGGTGAGCTCCGCGCACGCCACGTGTTGGCGCCGGTCTTTCCTCTCTTCTTTCTTCAGGGACATGCCCCGAGGTCGACACGTGTCCAGTAGCGACAGATCTCCTGGAGATAAGCTCCGGTGGCGACGCGTATCCAATGGAACAGGACCTCTCGGAGATGGGCTCCGAGATCGACACGTATCCCGCGCGACTGGCCCTCTGACTTCTGCGAAGACTAACTCCGAGGATGACACGTGTCCTGCGGAAGTGCTTTTGCTTCTTCCGCAGAGGCTAGCTCCGTGGGCAACATGTGTCCCACAGGGTTGGACCCCTCCCCTTTCGCGGAGATGAGTCCCGATCCTGCCACGTAGCTATTTTAGCGGCAGACCTCTCCCCACTTCGCAGGGATGAGCTTCGAACACGCCACGTGGCCAGCGGCTGTGGTGAGTTGTCTTCGGCGCTTTCTGAAAGCTGGATTTGGCTCTCATTGGCTATTCCTTTGATATTTTTCTCTGTTCCTTCTCTTCTTAAAATGTTTCCTCTTCATAAAACATGAACATATGCTTACACCCGAGATGAGGGTGTCACACTAGCTTGTTATGGACTGTTGGATGGCGCGGGGAATGGGAGTCGAGGGGGACTGCCCTGGTAACTGCATGGCACAAGAGGGGGCCCGTGGGTGGGAGAATGGAGATTCGAGCCTGCCTGTGAAACCTCAATGGGTCCGTACATCCTAGTAGCCCCTTTGTAAAGGCTATTTTGTGATCTCTTTTTCATACACCGACGGTTGTGTACTGGTATAATGGAGGTTCCTTTTTGTCGCCGACGGGTGACAAAATCACAAACTTGTGGGTAAAGTGGTGCCACCTCTGCAGAGTGTAAAACTATCATGATAGCCGTGCTTTCGGTACAAAGCACCTGGCCAACTTCCTTGATTAGAGGCAAAACTTAGGTATGGTTATGGTATGGTCATTGGGATCGGTTTTGGGACTGTTTTGAGTCATGACAATGAGTTTGGTTTCGGTTATATGAATATGAGATGGTTATGAATATTTAAGAGTATGAGATGAATTTGAGAAAGATTAATGGATGGATGAGACTTGATAAATGGTGAATTATGATGAGAGAATGTTGCTGAATTACTTGATTATGATGGGATAAATTTCATCTAGAAATAGTTGCTGTTTTTAACATGTTTGTGAAATAAAATTTGCTTGCTGCAATGAGCCTTTGTATTGCCTACCTTGTTGTAAGCTACATGTCAAACTTTTCCCGCACTTGCTTAGTACGACATGTACTCACCCTTGCATTACCAAATATACATCAGCTACAGGATAAGAGTATTTCGAGGAACATGTGGAGTACTAGGCGTTCGCACTACCATCAACATGCCTGCGGAGTTGAAGTTGGAGCCTGCTATCTTAGCCATTTTCCACTGTCGTTTAGAGTCTTTCGCTGCAAGAATACGTTAGATATTCATGAGTGAGACATTGGGTCATTGTAACAAAGTACTTAAACACTATTTATTCGTGGCCATATTCTGAATTCAGTTTGTGGATTACATGTGTATGTGTGATGAACATCCTGGGCAGACATATGCATTCACTTGGTTCTATTTTCGGAACCGGGTGTCAAAAATTGGTATCAGAGCCACATTGATCGTAGGAAGCAAGCCTAGGTAGAATGGACACTCTAAAACATATAGGAACACCCCTCTAAACTGCTATTTTTGAAAATTGCTTGCTGCTGCACTTTACTTGTCAATTCAGCCACCGCAAAGTGCTATTTTCAGCCCCTCTTTTTCTTTTCTTTTGGACAGCAACACTTTTGTTTTCATGCTTCATAGCTTTTGGAGCTTTGGAGTTATTTTCTTCTTCTCTAACGTTTATCACGTCTTATTCATAGATGCCGGTGACTAGGAGCACAGCACGCATAAGGACTCGTCCACCACCACTTGGGAGTGCACTTAACGCCATTGAGGTGTCCGATGGACCATATTGGGAGGAGGTGAAGATAGAACCTCATGAGGAAGATGAAGTCAGTAGCTCTACGCGTGAGGAAGAGGATCTGGAAGAGGTGGAACCAATTGAAGATGACATGGAAGATGATCCACAAGAGCAGCATTAGTACTCATCTCAGGAGGAGTTCCACACGGGCTTACAACCAGCTGAGCCTAATGAAGCTATGTCGGAAGGAGATGAATCCAAAGAGGAGACACCCCCTTCTGAGGCCGAGAATGAAGGTGATGAACGGGCCAACCATTCAGTTCAAGAATTCTGGTCCGACGGAATGGAAGGAGGACACATATCCAAGGAGCTTAATGAATTTCTGGATTGCTGCAGCTTATACCCGGAATACCTTCTCAAGAATGTCCCTCGTCTCGGACATGAAGAGTGGAAGTATGAAGTAACCATATTATCTAATGGTAGGGTTCTCACTCGGCACTTCACACCCACATGGAGAGCTACAAGGGCAGAAGCTATTGATGATGCTGCATGGGATGCACTCACCGGACTGTGCTACGCCTTCCGTGAGCAGCTTGAGAACACTACCTTTGACCTGTATCGGAAGAGTGGTACAAGGGAGATCATTGGACCCCATGAAGGAGCTCTTTCCAACCCACAAGCTGCTGACAAGTCTCAGAGGTTGCTCGTGGAGTTAGGAAACCGCTATGCAAGCACAAGAAGAGATCCGTTACCTCCGCAAGAAGCTGTACTTGCTGGAAAAACAAGAGGAGACTATTACCAACACGGGACCAAATGGAGCACCAGCGTCAGCTATCCCTATATGGACTACCGACTCACCACTATACAGAATGGCAAGGCGTGACAGAAGTACATTGCCGCCGAACGGCACGAAGCCACCCAAGCAGGGTGAGAAGACGCGGTGACAAGACGATGTCTTCATCATCACATGACACACGGTCAGGGGCGCTCAGCGCACCGGACAGCAGGACTTAACTCCCCCACCGGCCACTGTACTCAGAGGACGAAGCCCTAGATTTTGTATAGGGTTCACATAGCTCTGGGGCCACCCATCAGGCCCCAAGCCTCATTGTAACCACCCCGGCCTTGAACTATAAAAGGACTGCGGTGACCACCCGGCAGAGGGTTCCCGGTTGGCTTTCTAGATCCCGCAACACACAAGCACTCACGCTCAAGCAATAGAATAAGCACCCCCATGGACATACGGTATTACGCTCCAGCGTCCTGAACCACGTAAATCTCGGTGTTCATCCGCTCCCTCGAGCCCAGGTTGTGTAGGACCCCAAGCCCCCTATGAAAAAAAGAACCTCGCGGGCTGCTTCCAGCAGGCCAGGAGGAGTGTCGCAACTCATGCACTCCGACATTTGGCGTTCCAGGTAGGGGGGCTTTCCGCGCTCTCCAGGCGACCATGGTGAACATCACCTCCAATAGTGAGCCTTTTCACCCAGCTCACCGTCGTCTCCAGGCAGGAGACGGTGAGGCTACCCCCCGCTCCAGAGCGGGCAGGTCTGGTCAAGCCGGCAGCGAAGCGGCCGGCACACTCTTTGTTATGTACGGGGGTTCTTCCTATGTCTCGTCCAGGCGAGCCATAAATAATGTACATCGAGCAGTTGAAGCAGCCGCCCCAGTCCCGGGGCCGGCGCCACATCGCAAATGGATGGAGACGCCGATCAGCTTCGATGCCTCTGACTGCCCCAAGAACATGGCAGGTGCCAGGCAGCTGCCTCTCCTTGTTGCCCCGACCATCTCCAACGTGAAGCTCTACCACGTGTTGATTGATGGCAGGGCGGCCCTCCGCGTTATCAGTCTTGCAGCTTTCAAGAAGCTGCAAATCCCTATGTCCCATCTTACCCCCTCGATACCATTCTCGGGGGTAGGTCGGGATCCAATCTTCCCTTGTGGTAGCATCTCCCTCCCGGTGACATTCAGGACGCCTGAGAACTACCGTACAGAGAGCGTCGTCTTCGACTTTGCAGAGGTCAGCCTCCCCTTCAATGCCATAATCGGCAGACCAGCTCTGTACCGATTCATGGTGGTAGCCTACTACGGCTACCTGGTCTTGAAGATGACAACCCCGAGTGGCATCCTCAAGATTCACGGTGACCACACCACGGCTGTCTCAGCGCTGGAAAAGCTCCAAGCGCTGGCAGCAGCACAGAAGGCCGCCTCTGATCACGCTGAAGCTAGCCAGCCGCCTCCAAGCATGCGTCAGCGAGGGGTGACATCTGCACCCCGTGTGCAGCCCTCGGACGGCGAGGACGTACCAGTCAAGGTCATCCAAGTCAGTCCTGATGTCGCCCAGACCACCTGAATCGCCGGGGCCTGGGAGGCAAATAGGAAGATGCGCTCGCCAACTTCCTCCAGGTCAACGTCGATGTGTTTGCCTGGCAACTGTCGGAAATGTCCGGGATCCCCAAGGAGGTTATTGAGCACCAACTGAAGACCCATCCCGACGCTAGGCCAGTCCAACAAAAGCCTTGGAAGCAATCCATCGAGCGGCAAGACTTCATCCGTGAAGAAATTAAGAAGCTGCTCGATGCTGGTTTCATCCGAGAGGTCCACCATCCATGATGGCTAGCCAACCCTGTTGTCGTCCCCAAGGCTGGCGGGAAGCTACATATGTGCATCAACTAGACCACCCTCAATAAGGCATGTCCGAAGGATCCGTTCCCTCTCCCCCGTATAGACCAAATAGTCGACTCTACGTCTGGCTGTGATCTACTATGTTTCCTAGACGCATATTCAAATTTCCACCATATAACTATGTCTAGGGAAGATGAAGAGCATACCACCTTCACCACAGTAGATGGTCTATACTGCTATGCGTCTATGCCTTATGGTCTTAAGAGTACCCTTCCCACTTTTGTGCGTGTAATGCACAAGACGTTCGGGAACCTCATTCTGGACCTGGTCGAGGTTTATGCTGATGAGATCGTAGTGAAGGTTAACTCGCAAGCATCTCTGCTCGACAAACTAGCCCTAGTCTTCGACGGACTGCGTTCCACACGCACGAAGTTGAACCCAGACAAATGTGTCTTCGGGGTATCTGCCGGGAAGCTGCTCGGTTTCTTGGTGTCACACCGAGGGAACGGAGCTAACCCAAAGAAGATTAAGGCGATAGAACTGATGCGCCCCCCTGCTCGCATCAATGACGTGCAGAAGCTTACCGGATGCTTGGCTGCACTCAGTCAGTTATCTCTAGACTAGCCAAGCGGGCTCTTCCGTTCTTCAAACTTCTGCGCAAAACTGGTCCATTCGTATGGACTGAGGAGGCGGATGAGGCGTTCTAGGAGCTGAAGAAGTTCCTCACAATGCTGCCAATCATGGTGGCCCACGAACAAGGCGAGCCACTACTCCTCTACATCGCTGCCACAACCGAGGTCGTGAGCATGGTTCTGGTCGCGGAGCGGCTAGAACTCCATCGACCTCAAGCTCTAGAAAAGGCTCCTGCTGCCCTTGGTCTAAATTCCCAGGGCTCAGATACCGCAGGAAACCCTTGGGATGGGAAAGCAATCAGGTCCCAAGTAGGCGGACCAGATGATCAATGCATATCTGGGTCCAAGCGCCCGTAATGCAGTCCCGGACCCGGGGGCCTGGGGTCCTCGAGTTTCGGACCTCCCCAATAAGAACTAGTCGGGTCTCAACCATCTAGACCCGACAACCGGTATGCATCTGGGTCCGTGCTCCCGGAGTGCAGTCCCGGATCCAGGGGCCCCCGAGTCTCAGATCTTTACAAGAAGACGCTTTGGGCCCCTCCGGGAGGGTCCAAACCATCCAGCGTCCGGTCTACTTCATCAGCGAGGTACTCCACGATGCCAAGACAAGATATCTGGAGGTGCACAAGCTGCTCTATGCAGTCCTCATTGCATCAAGGAAGCTGCGCCATTACTTTCAAGCTCACAAGATCTCAGTGGTTACCTCATACCCGCTGAGAACCATCCTCCACAGCCCCAACGCCACTTGGAACATAGATAAATGGGCTGCGGAGTTGGCGGAGTTCGAGCTAGACGTCTTGCTGCGCCATGCGGTGAAAAGTAAAGAACTAGATGACTTCGTGGCAGAGTGGACTCCACCACCATGCCAGCCAGGGGGCTAGGACATCGGTGAACCAGAGCCCAGAGCTGCGGTCTTCACTAGGCCGTACTTGACTCTCTTCTTCGACAGCTCCTCGAGGAAGCAAGGTGCCGGAGCGGGGGTTCTTCTCATTAGACCAACCGGAGAGCAGTTCAAATACATGGTGCGACTTGACTTCAAGGCAACCAACAACATGGCGGAGTATGAGGCTCTCATCTTCTGGTTAAAGACTGTGCTGTCCCTCGGCGTCCAGCAGTTGTTGGTCAAGGGTGATTCTCAATTGATCATCAAGCAAGTCAAGGGAGAGTGTTGCTGCAACGACCCACAGCTTGCAGCATATCTCGTCCAAGTACAGAAGTTGGAGATGGACTTCTTATCCCTGGACTTGTGCCATGTTCCCCGTGCCAATAGTACAATAGCCGATGGCATGTCAACAAAGGCTTCCACTTGGGCTCCAGTGCCTGAGGGGGTCTTTGAAAGGAAGTTGCTGCAACCTACTGCCTGGCCGGCCGAACCAGGCGAAGGGGCGGGACCAGCAACTCGAAGTTGGCGGTCCTGGCGGCCATGTTACCATGGCACCCTTCAAGGATCATAAGCGTCACCGGTGACTCCGTGCAACCCGGATCTCAAGATCGAAGTGCTCAAGTAGGTCCTGATGCATGGATCACGGAGATCCGGTACTACTTGAAAGACAATTTCCTTCCCGATGAACGTGTATCCGCTGAATGGATCGCTCGGTTGGCTAAGAGATACACGCTGGTAGAAGAGGATCTCCACCGGTGTGGCGCTAATGGCGTCCTATTGCGGTGCATAACCCGGGAGGAGGGCTGCGACCTTCTTGCAGAGATCCATGGAGGCGAGTGTGGGAACCATGCATGTTCCCGCACGCTGGTTGGTAAAGCCTTCCGACATGGCTTTTACTAGACGACAGCTCTCCAGGATGCCATCGACCTGGTCAAGAGATGCAAGGCATGCCAATTCCACGCTAAGCAGATCCACACACCAGCGCAGACGCTGCAGATGATCCCGCCCTCATGGCCCTTCGCTGTGTAGGGCAGGACATCCTAGGACCATTCCCCAGATCCGTCGGAGGGTACCGGTACCTCTATGTCGCTGTAGACAAGTTCACCAAGTGGCTGGAAGCTACCCCTATAGTAACTATCAACAAGCAGTCGGCAGTCAAGTTCATCAAGTCAATCGTCTGCCGGTTCGGAGTCCCGAACAGAATCGTCACCGACAAAGGAACCCAGTTCACCAGTGCATTATTCCAAGACTGTTGCGAAGACCTCGGCATCCAAGTTTGCTATGCTTCTGTTGCTCACCCAGAGAGTAACGGTCAAGCCGAAAGATCAAACGCCGAGATACTCAGGGGACTCAAGACGCACACCTACAACAACTTGAAGAAGCACGGTGCCAATTGGGTTGAAGTACTTCCGTGTGCACTGTGGGCTAGCTGGACGTCCCTCAATCGCTCGATAGGGGAAACACCCTTCTTCCTGGTGTATGGGGCTGAGGCTGCCTCCCCCGGAAATCACCATGGGCAAATCCCGTGTCCGAGCATACGACAAAGCCACGCAGGACCAGCTCTGGCGTGAAGATATCAACCTTGTTGATGAGCAAAGGTGGCAAGCAGCTGTCCGAAATGCGTGATACCGTCAAGCACTCCGGCGTTATCAGCAACGGTTCGTGCGGAGTAGACAGCTCGATGTGGGCGACCTGGTGCTACGGAGAATACTTTCTCGAGAAGGAGGGAACAAACTCTTCCCCAGCTGGGAGGGCCCCTTCCGAGTAACGCAAGTATGCCGCCCCAGGTGCGTGCTCCTAGCCACAAAGGATTGGGTACCTCTACCCGATCCATGGAACATAGAACACCTCCGTAAGTTCTATCCTTAGCGCAGCGGTAGGTTTTATTTTCTCTGAGAGGGTGTCATAGTGTCTAGGAACAACACTTACAACAGCTAAGCCCCGAAGGAGTCCTATGACTCTCGACATCTGGGATGGGTCGCTGCCTTCTAGTATGGCCTGTTTCCTTCTATGAGAAATAGCCTGAAGTGAGAAAGTTTTGCCTTGTCCTGTGCATTCTCCCTTTACAGTTTGTGCTTCCTCAAGCATATCAACTGTAAACGGACAAGCCACGTGAGCTTGAGTTCTGGAGCCGATGCGTGCCTTGGGCTCCGGTCTGAAGCCTCCCTGCTGAGGTGAAACCCGGATCTGCCACGCATCACCCGGCTCAAAGCCTCCTCATGGCTGAGGATATCTCCGGAGCTCACACGTGCTCTGTGCACTCTCCCTTCACAGCTAGTGCTTCCTCAAGCATATCAACTGTAAACGGGCAAGCTACATGCCCTTGTCCCTAAGGTCAGCCCAGGGGCTGCCACGTGCCCTTAAGTTCCGAGCTGACAAGTGCCCTGGGCTCCAAGCCTCCCTGCTGAGGTGGAACCCGGAGGTGCCATGCATCACCTGGCTCAGAGCCTCCTCCGCGCTGATGATAGCTCCGAAGCTCACGCGTGCCCTGTGCATTCTTCCTTTATAGTTTGTGCTTCCTCAAGCATATCAACTGTAAACAGTCAAGCCACGTTCCCTTGGCCCTAAGGTCAGCCCTGGGGCTTGTAAAGGTCCCAAAGTTTTGAATACAAAGGGCCTGAATATTGAACACCATTTGGTTTCAAGTTATGAAAATTTGGACTTGTTTAAATTTTTCCACATGTGATGACACACATGAGTGTCCCACCACTCTAGCCTAGGATCAATTGAGTGTTGGGGGACAAAGTTACTTGAAAACCCATGTGTAAGTTTTCTTGTGCAAGGGGAAATGAAATGAAATTCTGATTTTTAAACTCAAATTGTTCAAACTCAAATTTCAAATGAGGGCAACAATTGGAATTCAAACTGTTATGATCAAAACCTCATTTGCAGCAGACAAACCAAAAATCAAGTTTCATATTCGAATTCCTTAGGTCAAAAATAGTAGGAAGGCAAAGTCTCGGGAATTTTGGAGATTGTTTTGTTAACCGTTTTACAAATGGACCTCAAATTGCATAGTAATTCAAATTCAAATTTGAATTTGGATGAAACTGGTCAAATTGTCAAAGTTCAGTTCGGATTCAAACATTCCTCAATTGAATTGAGTCAATTCCCAAATGTAAGAGCTGTTGAGAGGGGATAAGGGGGTATGGGGCCCACTTGTCATATGCACACAAATATCTTCACAGAAGCAACCGGTCTCTGTTTTGCCTCTACGGGTGCTCGACAGCGAGGGGTAGTCGACGCCAGCGCTCGTGCGCTTGATGGTTCTGGCCGAGCACACGTTGAACCGACTTCACAGCAAGGATAAAGATCATCCCAGCTGACCCAGCGCTCGGCAAAAAGAGCTGCCCGACCGTCTCTCGCTCTCTCTCACGCCCCTGAACAGAGCCACCGCCACCACCTTCATTTGATCGGCAGCCGGCTCTAGTGAACATGAACAGAATCTAAGGAGCGGAGAAATGGCACCAGGGCATCTCCCTCTCCCTCCTCGACGCGCCACCGACCGGTGTTCGGCTCTCCTACACCGGGAGCACCGCGTCTGCGCGGCGGCTGACCAAGAACCGATGAAAAGGCTCCCGTGGACAGCTGATCCTAGCGCTTGTCATGGCCAAGTACCGGCGCCCTTGTACGCACCAAGGCACCGTGCTACTCTCCTCCTAAGATCACGCCATGCCGTGAACGATCGAGAGAGAATTTGGAAATTTTCTCCGGCATGCTCAAGCCGACCTTCCAGCACGGTAATCTCAAATTCGACCTCAATTCTCATTCTTAGGTCATCAAATCTTGCACAAGGGAGCTAAAGTAGTCGGTGATCAATTGCTCCTCACATCCCTAGCTCGAAACTGCACATAGGTCGGGTATTTCATGGTTTTCTAACAGCAACTGAGGCGGGGGACCATGGGCCCACGGTGAAATCCTATTTGCCGCCATTCCTGAGCAGTTTTGAGGCTATGTTGAGCTTCCTCATTGTTCATTGGTGCTGTAGCACCATTTCACCGAGCTTTTGGTGCGCTAGGTTGACCGTCCGACGCCGCCAAAGGTGGACCGAGCCGCCACACCGTCGCCAGCCACAGTAGAGGCCTTGCCGGCTTGGGGAAGTCTCACCATCGTGCTCAGCGTGACGAGTTAGGCTCTGGCGGCGAGCAGGGGCTCGGGCAGAGGTCAGGAGACCGGTTTCCGGTGAGCTCCGGCGACCTAGCGGCGCGCGCGCAAGAGGCGTCCGGAGGTTGAAGAATGAAGCCGGGCCCCAGCAGTCAGTGAGAGAGAAATTAAAAATCCCGATCCGCTGTGGCTATCGGATATGGTGTGACTACGTGGCTGGGACTGTGACGTGGCCCGGGCCCAGCAGCAGACATTTGAACTTTTCTCTATTTTCAGATTTCAGTTCAAAGTTTAAATAGCCATAACTTTGTGTAGGAATGTCCGAAAATTGTCAAACAAATTTTGTGGGATTCCTCTCAGAGAGTACTATCAAGGGGTGCAGCCCAATATTTATGAAAATACCTGGATTTTGCTCGTTAATTCGTATAAAAAAATCTTGTAGGAATTTTTCCAGGAGTTATGTGTATTGGAAAATTCCCAAATTTGGGCAGGAGATTCTTACGAAAAAACTCGAACTCCAGTAAAAGTTTCAGAGGCATTGGACATTATTTGTTTGGCCAAATGTGGTGTTAATTCTTTATGTCTCTGAAAAATTGGGAAAATAGAACAGAGCTCATTTTCAGATTTTCCCCAATTCTTGTAAAGGTCATATCTTGGTGTAGGAAGCTCCAAATTTAGTGATTCAAATTGGGTTGGATTCAGATTGAACAACTCTACCCAAATGTGCAACCCCTGTATGAAAGTCAATATTTAATTCTGGAGAATTATTTAAATCTTTTCAGCAAAAGAATTTTAGAGGGAGTTTGGTTCATCCAAAAATCCTCAAATTTTGCCAGAGTATTCTTTAGGATGTTAGTGAACTCCTGTAAAATGTTCAGATCTTTTGGAGTTGATTTGGTTAGGAGAATTCAGATTCTAATGGCTATGTTCAATTGGATACAGAAACATTTTCAGAGAATTTCCAAAACTTGGAAATTTAGTTCTGGGTACTTCTTAGGTCCATAAATTCTAGGAAAATTCATGCAGGCCCTATAAACTATAATTGAAATTTTAGTTCACTAAGTTTGGCATGAACGTATGAGTTACTTCAGAATTAACTCCTTTTTGCTTATCTGCTTAGAGAATTGTTCTGAACAAACCACTCAATGAAAAGTGCTAATTTTTGGTCCAGGTGACTTTCTTGTGACAAGGCACTCACATGAAAATTTTCAGCTCCATTGGAGCTCTGGATCACCCTTATTCTGTTTAACCTCCTTAGGTGCTCAAAACATGAGTGGGGGAAAATCCTTAGCACTGAATCATGTTGATTAACCCAAACCTCAGCACCAGTGTCATTTTAAATTCTTAAACAGAGTTCCAGTTTTTAAACTTGTCACTAGAACTTGTTCTGAAAGTCTTTACAATTAAATCCATATGCATATTCATAACGTGTAGCATCTACGTGAAGAATTTGAAGCAATTAGAGTGTAGATCAAAGAAGGAGGGAAGCGAGTGATCAAGCCTCAAGTGGTCTTCACTAACTGACCCTTATATATAAATCCCCTGCAAAACAAAGGCAAGCCCCGGTTTGCATCAAAACTTACAAGTTTTTATTTGTATTCACATTAAATTGTCTAGCATTTTGTTTATTGCATTAAGTCTAGATGGTATGAAACTCCAAATGCATGACCCAGAAAACCTTGGAGTATAATGTATAGTAGGTTATCAATTGATTATAACTGCTGATGTCAAGTTAACAAGAATGGATTAAAAGAGGCATAACTCGAGTAGGCAGTTTCCTACTCGTGAACCGGGATTAAGAGGGATCAAACGGAAGAGTTGGGAATTGATCCTCATAGTTGGGAATGGAGATCGGGCAGTGGATGGAAGGCTCGAGGACGTGGTCCTGTTAACCTAGTCTATGTCTAAGTTGATTAAGGCCCGTTCTCGTGTGCGGCCCTGTGGGACAAGTTTGAGTTGTGTGCCGGATGCATATTGGCTATATGGGACCCAGGAAACCGATGTAACATGTTAACCTGGGTGTCGAGGCAATCCCCACCGTCTTATGCAGATGCTGAAAGGATAGATAAGTCGGCTCTATGAGGGTTTGCCGTAGTGAGACTTAATCCAAGTCGGTGGGACCGGTTCGACATTTGGGTGTCGTGTGAAAGGTTGCCACATACAACGTTGATGGGATTGGTTGATCACCGGTCTCAGACGGGCGTATGTGTCGTGTCAGCCGGGTGTTATTGATTCGAATCACCGTTGCTCAAGGAATGGACCGACCATACTTATTCTCTGCGTCATGACGTAGTAATAAACTGGGAAAAATTTAATATGCTTCGTGAGTAATCCTCATAATGGAGATGAGGAATGATCAACACTTTCACTAAATTTATTTTCCACCTTGGGCTAGTAGCGTCGAGGCAAAGCGTTTCTTGTTGTATTGTGGAGTCTTGACGTTGATGGCGCAAGGTCTGTATAAGTCTAGGGTAGCTCACTAAAGTTACTTTCACCTCGGGCAAGTGACATCGAGATGAAGCGTTTCTTGTTTGATTGTGGAGTCTCGATGTAAATTGTGCGAGGGCTATAAAAGTTGTTTAAAACTTGAAGTAAGGACTCTCCTTTAGCTCAAGTTCATCTTTTGTGCAAACTTCTATATTCAGCCCTCTACTTTCAGCATGTAGAGTTTCATGACTAGGGTGACGGTTAAGTCTTGCTGAGCTTCATGCTCACAGATACTGCATAAGTTATTTTGCAGGTAATAACCCTACGCTGAAATGTACGGTGGTCCGATGAGACTCGGAACTCTCCGAGTGGTGAACTCATGGCAACCCCTGCTGCTGCGATTGTGATCGTGTTGCTAGTGAGAAGGGTCCGCGGGCTGGACGTCTTCTCTTTTGCTTAGTATAGAGATGTGACGTGAGTTGTATAAATCTTCCGCTGTAGACTATTTTGAGAAGTATTTGTAAAAATTTACACTTTGTAAGCTTCCGCATGATTTATGTAATATGATGCTTTATTATGTGTGCTGTTGGGTGCCGCATCGCACGGCACCACCCAATGCAATTCCCGGGCGAGTGGCATGGCCCCGTGATCGGGTCCGGGCCCTCACAGCATTGTATCAGAGCCGCATTGGTAATTGCACACGGAACAAGGATCGTATTACGACAGAAACTTAGGATACAGTGAGGAAACAGTATTAGACCCACATAAGGACTATAGTAGTATAGTTACTTAAAGTGGCAGGACTAACATACTTGTTATAATTCTGAATTTTGATTATGTAACGACGCACCTACGCTCAGGTAAGCATGGTAAGGAACGCCAATGAAAGTGGTTCAATTTCTGTTAGCTCCCCTGACGAGGAATGTGGTTCAGGGATAGGTCTCACAGCTTGGTGTGAGACGTCAAAATGAAACTCTTGGACTCTTCATGTTCCTGAGTTCATATGAAACGCTGATCCCTAGCATGCATTAGGCAAGAAAGTGGAGACCCCATCGTGTGGTCAGTAACGCGATAGTGTGTTCTTCTGGAAATAGCCTAGGAGGATATACGCAGCGCTTGCCATCGGCGTGCCCTGCAGGGCAGTAGGTGGTATTTGTTGGGTTAATAAAATTCCCAACCGTGACGATCCGTTCGTACTCTACTCGGGTTCCCTGTCGTGTGGTGTGAAAACGCGACTATGTACCTTGAGACGTGGCTTGACTCAAGGACGGCCCGTATGGCAATGATACGGGGCGTATGTTTTTAGTATGATATGGAACTGCCTGAAATGAGAAAACCTATGTGTGCATCATCATTGAGTATTCTTCTGCAGCTACTAACCACGTACGTATACCGTGTAGTACACGTGTGCGAGATACTGTTAGTGCCACAATTGAGACGTATATATCGGTATAATTCGGTTAGAATTTTCCTTTTTGTGGGGAACGTAGTACCGACATTTTTCTTACGGTGCATCGACACCGTACTACACTTGATAACCTCTTCCCTATGAAGTAATGATTCATGAACTAACTTTCAACTAAAAATGGAAGTTTGAAACAAATATTAGTTACTGAACTCTTATTTTGAGCTAAGATTCAAATGAGAGAATGGCTAGGCTTCAAAGGTTTGAAAAATAGAGTGCTCAGTTTCTGGCAGGAATTCTTGCTGGACTTTGACAGAGCATAACTCTGAGTAAATTTAACCAATTAAGGTGTATGATGCAGTTATGAAAATATTTTCAAGTGCTCTACAACTTATTTGTAGACCTCCAGAGCAAAATCACACGTTAAGTGGGTGGAAAGTCCAGTTGAAGGCAAACTGTTCAGAACAAGGACAGCAGAAAAACCTCTCTGGACCTTTCTGTTTTTAAGCCATAACTTCCTGTATAAAAATCCCTAAGGATCCTATGATACACCATTGGAAAGGTTATGAAATGTGCAAAATTGTTGTAGTTCAAAGTTTGTTCAGATTGTTGTTGTATTTCCATATACAACTCTGATAAAATCAGCCACATACAAAGGAGATGCTGGCAAATTTTGTCCAGGAATTCTGTCAACTTTGAGCAATCATAACTTCTGATCAAGAAATGATCTGGAGGCATAGGAGTACTCGTTGGAAAGATATTGAAGTTAACAGTAACTTTGGTATTCAACTTGAGTTATGAAAATGTAAAGGTCCCAAAAATATGAATACAAAGAGACTCTTGTTTGCAAAAGTTGGTTTCATATGTATGAAATTTGGGACTTGTTAAAACTTTTCCACATGTGATAACACACATGAGGGTTTTCTTCACACAAGTTCAAATGTTTATTTGGAAACTTGGAACCCAAGAGGGGTCAAAAACTAAGATGGGAAGTTCCCATGTGTGTGAGAAAACTAAAGTCAGATTGGGAACAAACTTGTTCAAACTCAAAAATTCAAATGAGGGCAACACTAGGAATTTCAAAACTGTTGTGCTACAAATCTCATTTGCACCAGCCAAAATAAAAATCAGATTTCATATTCGAATTCCTTGGGTCCAAAATAGGGGGTGTGCAAAGTTTCATAATTTATGGCAATGATTGCAACCCATTTTCCAAAATGGACTTTAAATAACAAAGAATTCAAATGCATATTTGAATTTGGATGAAACTTGCCCAATTGTCCAAATGCCTCTCAGATTTAAACTCCCACAATTGAATTCCATCATATTCAAACTTTGGGAGATATGTTGGAGAGGGATAAGGGGAGACTGAGCAGTGGGACCCACATGTCATTGAGGGAACTGAACAATTGCTAAAGATCTTAAGCACACGGTCTCTGTTTGCTTTCCTCCCACGCGAAGCAACGGCAGAACCGACTTATGTCCAATCGACACCGAGGATCAGCCGGCAGCCACCTCCTGCTGGATTTCCTTCACGCTGGAGAGCTACTGGGGGGTCGTTATCTACTGCCGCGCTCCCTCTCGCCCTCTTTACCGAAGCATCGACGCTGTCTTGCCCTCCCCGTGCGAGAAGCCAACCGAGATAACCGCCGAGCTCTCGATCGATCAGCCGCCCCAACAGCTCGCGTGCGAGCCTCAGCTGATCGGCCAAACAACACCACCATCCTCCCGATGACCTCCTCGAGCCATCACCAAGTGTGTTCGTGCCCTCTACACCGAGAATACCGAGTTTCCGCGGCGGCCGAACACCCCGGCGACGAAGTGCTCTCATGGACAGCTCCACAGAGGGGTTTTCACGGCCAAGTAAGAGGGCCTTTGACCGCGCAAGAGCTCCCTGCAGCTTCCATCCGAGGCACAGAGCTTGTCCTTGCGTCTTACTGATGAATTTCAAGATTCCCCTCCGGCCGGCTCAAACCGAGGTGCGGGTAAGAGTCTGTTAAATTCTCACGCTATGATGGTTTAGAGCACTGCAAATTTCACTCACATGACGTAGACTGGCTTAGCAACCATTTCCCTTTTTGAACCTAGCTAGAAACACGCTCTGCACGACGTATGCTCGATCTTTCTAACGGCGGTTTTGGTAGAAACCGTCAGGCACTCGATCAACCTTAGGTAGGAGTCATTCCCGAGCCCATGTGTGGCCATGCCTAGCTTTTCCAACCTCAACTGGTGCTGTAGAGCCTTTCCAGGGAGCTTTTGGCGGGCTAAAGCATCGGGGGCGACGTCGCCGGATTCCCTCAGGGCAGCTGCACCGGTGAGGGATGGGTTAGGGGCTTCGCCGGTCCATAGAACTCATTCCATCGTGTTCCTCGGGTTAAATAGGGGCCTGGCGGCGAGTTTCAGCGTCAGGGGTGGCCGGGCGACCGAATCCGAGGCTGCTCCGACGAGCCCGGTGGCGGTGTCGCGCAGGAGCAAGAGGTTGAAGATGACCTCACCAGGCCCTCCTGTCAGTGACTCGGGAGAGAGGGGCTGGATACTCTGTGGCGCCGGATCGACTGTGACAGCGCGGGAAACATTCCTGTGACCCCGTGTGGCACCCTCCCAGCAACAGACACGTGTCCCTGGCCCCACCGTCAGTTTAAACTTTTTCCCGGATTTATTCGAATCCAAGATTTTTCCCCAAACTTTAGAAGAGCATAACTTTTGCTAGGAACATCCAAATTTAGTGATTCAAATTGAGTTAGATTCAGATTGACGACTCCATCCAAATATGCAACCCAATTTGTATGAAAGTCTTTATTTAATTCTGGAAATTTTTTTAAAACTTTTCAGCAAAAGAATTTTAGAGGGAGTATTGGTTATCCAAAAATCCTCAAATTTTGTCAGAATATTCTTTAGGGTGTTATTAGACTCATGTAAAAGTTTTAGCTTATTTGGAGTTGATTTGATCAGGGTAATTCAGATTGTAAGTTGCTGTGTTCAATTGAATACAGAGACATTTTCAGAGAATTTCCAAAACTTGTAAATTCAGTTCTGGGCAATTCTTAGCTCCAAAAATCCTAGGAAAATTCATTCAATCTCCATGAAATATAATTGAAATTGTGGTTCACTAAGTTTAACATGAACATTGGTGTTACCTCAGAATAAATTCTTCTTTGCTTAATTGCTTAGAAAATTGTTCTGGATAAACCACTCAATGAAAAGTGCTAATTTTTGGTCCAGATAACTTTCATGTGATAAGGAACTCACATGAAAATTTTCAGCTCCATTGGAGCTCTGGATCACCACTGTTATGTGTAACCTCTTAAGGGGATCAACACTTAAGTGGGAGAAGCACTCACATTTGATCATAGTGTTTAAACCCAACCCAAACCACTAGCACCAGTGTCATTTTAAATTCTTAAACAGAGTTCCAGTTTTAAAACTGTCATTACATCTTATTAGCAAAAGCTTTTCAAGTAAATACATATGCATGATCATATCGTGTAGCATCTACGTGAAGAACGTGAGAAGGACTTGAAGTGAAGATCAAGGGGGAGGAAAGCAAATGATCAAGCCCAAGTGATCATCACTAACTGATTATATTCCTAGTCACCTACAAAACAGGCAAGCCCCAGTTTGCATTTGAACAGTTTTACAAAGTATTTTCATTTTTAGAGATCATAGCTTTGCGTCGTTGATTGCATTAAGTCTAGTTGATATTGAAAACCCCAGTTGCATAACCAGAAATACCTAAGAGAGAAAGGGTATAATAACACCTCCTTGAGTGGATTTGGCTATGCTAATGTTAGCAGGAAAGGTCCGGTAGAAGTCGGGTAGTTGGAATCTACTCGCGAGTTTAGGGCTGGTTTATTCGAAGCGGTCCAAAATAGAAAAGATGAGGAAAGTTCACACATAAGAAATGGAGACCGGGCAGGGGGGTTTAGATGCAGCAGGTTGCGGAACGTGCGTGCATAGCCCTGCCTGTGTCAGTTATGGCCCGTCCGTGCTTGGCCCTGTTGGACAAGTTTGAGTTGTGTACCGGGCGCATACTGGCTATATGGGACCCATGAAACCGATGTACCTTGGGAGATCCATAGTGGAACTTTTCCAAGTGCCTTAAGCTTTCGGCGTCAGGGTAGCAGGAGGTAACTCGCTTAAGAACATGCCACTGCGGGTATGTACCTTAAGGGAGCTTGCGTACTCGGGGCAGTTGGACTGCGTCCAATGTGGAAGATCTTGGGAAAGGTGGCCGCGTACAATGTCAGTCGAGGTTGCTGCCGGCAACTCGGAGTACGGGTGTACGTGTCGTGTAGTCCGGGCGTGTACTGATTCGAATCACCGTCGCTCGCGGTTATATGAGCATACGTGCCCACTGCGTATTGACGTAGTAACAACTGGAACTGGTTATCTTTGGACTTGATAAGACTGTGATATAACATGTATTGCGACCATGATTGAATTAGAGATAGGCTCATTAAACTTTACTTTCGCCTTGTGCAAGGAGCATCGCAACAAATCGTTTCTTGTTTGATGTGGAATTGCGATGCTGTTCAGTTCAAGGTCTGTACAATGAGGCTTAAAATCTGAAAGTTAAGGATCAACTTTAGTTGAGTCCTTTATGCAAATCTAGCTATCCTAATTGTGAACCACCGTGCATGTAGAGTTTCTTGTTTAGGAGAGACGGATCAGTCTTGCTGAGCCTATGTGCTCACGCTCGCTATATAAGTGGTTTTGCAGGTTAACATCGATGCTAAGAAGATGGTTGTCCGGTGAGACTCGGAGATTTCCGAGTCATGTAACACATGGAGAACCCAGCCGCTGCTGTTGTCTTCGTGTTGCTAGCGAGAGGAGTCCGCGGGCTGGACTTCATCTCGAGTGCTCTTAGTTACTCGACGTGAGTTGTTATAGACTTCCGCTGTAGCTATTTGATGTAAATTACTTACAAAGAAAAATTTGTAAGCTTCCGCTATTGTTTTATGTAATACATTGTTCCTTGTATGTGTGCTGTTGGGTGCCGCACAACACGGCACCACCCAATGCGATCCCCGGGCAAGTGCCCCGTCCCTGTGACTAAACGGGCGGCGTCGGGCCCTGTCAGAAAATGCTTCTAAACGGATCAAAATCTGGTTAGGACAGAAGAGTCTGTTCTGCACAGCAAAGAGAACGGCTGAAGGAGCAACTAAGTGAACTTAAGAGCAAATGAGTTATACGACCAGGCTCATGACCTTGGGGTTGCTCTGCGCTGTGTAGTAGGAAGGAGGACGAAACACTACGGCTTAGTGTTGATTTTCGTCTGCTTAATATTGTGACAATCAAGAACAAGTACCCGTTACCACAGGTCGACATATTGTTTGATCAGTTGGTCAATGCAAAGATCTTCTCCAAGATGGACTTAGGATCAGGGTACCATCAGATTGAAATATGGGCTGAGGCTATTCCGAAGACAGCTTTTCAACAAGGTACGGGGTTTATGAGTACTTTTCCATGTTCCTTGGCCTCCCCAACGCTACGTGCTCAGTTCATGTACTTGATGAAATCGGTATTCATGCCGGAGCTGGACATGTTTGTCATGGTCTTCATCGACGACCTACTGGTTTATTCCATGTCGGAGGAAGCACACGAGAAGCACCTGTGTATAGTCTTGCAACGGCTGCGGGATCACAAGCTATACGTGAAATTCAGCAAGTGCGAATTCTAGATATCAGAAGTACTTTGTCTCGGGCATATCATCTCAGCGAAGGGCATCGCTGTAGACCAGAGTAATATTGCACAAGTGCTGCATTGGAAGTCCCTGAGCACTGTTCACAAGGTACAGAGTTTCCTCGGACTCGCGTGATATTATCGGAGGTTCATTCTGAACTTCTCGAAGATTTCCAAGCCTATAACAGAGCTGCTGAAGAAGGCTACCAATTAGGTTTGTAGTCCAGCATGTAAAGCAGCGTTCAAGGCATTAGTGAAGCACCTAACATCAGCACCGGTTTTGGCGTAGCCAGACACAACAAGACCGTTCGTTGTGTACTGCAATGCATCCGGCTTTGGGCTAGGATGTGTGCTGATGTGTAAGGGCCTCAGTTTTTGACACCCATTTGTAGTGTTCATCCCCACACCACACACCTCATTTGAGGAAGAATGATGAACACAAATGAAGAGCAAGTAACAATTATCAACATGCTCATTAGGGAACAAACTTACACATTGCAAAAGTGGTATTTCCCACATGTGATATAGATGGGCTGGACATAGGAAAAACTCCTACACTTTGCTAAGGATGTCCATGCCAAGTTTCACCCAAATTCAAAACCTTTTTGAGGTCATCTTGGGTATAGATAGGAAGGAGGCAGTTTGAAAACATATTCAAATCCAAACTGTTTTTATACCATGAATTTGAAAGTGAGGGGCATATTCTTACTCAGCACATTTTTGTGAGCTCACACACCAATTTTCACTCCATTTGGAGTTGATCTTGACATGAGCTAAGTGGGAGAAATTCAAACTTTATTTGAATTTCAAACTGAACTTGTGCTGAAATTCATTCAAACCAAACCTCATTTAAACTTTGATCAATTCAAATGGCTCATGGGGGAATAATTTGAATTGCCAAGGGTAGTATGGGGTTCACTGTTTACAACAGTGATTAGAAGTAAATTTCAGAGGTTAAAAGGAAGGGTGGGACCCACATGTCAGCCTCTACTTCAACACAAACCGACTGAGACTTTTCACTCGGGTCGCCGAGCCGCAGCGGTGATCACCACCGAGGCCAGCCACCGCGCCACCAGCTGCTTGCCCACGCGCGGGCATGAGGCGGTGCAGAGCCTTCTTAAGGCGCCTGCCCCCCCTCCTCGGCCGAGGTACCGACGTGTTTTCCCGCAAGAACCCAGCACCGGCCGAAAGTTTCCGCAGTTCGGACTTGATCGGAGGACGCCGATCGCAGCTCCCTCCTTCCAATCCAGAGTCCCAGCAAGGTACTAGAGACCTTCCTCCATCCTCCCCATTGCTAGAATTTGGTTGAAACCGATTGATATCGGCTGTGCCAAAAGATCAAACTCGGAACTTGGAACTGCCGCACCTCGGGCTCTCGTGGACAGCCCAACCTGGGCGTTGTCACGCCCGAGCCAAGGCACCCTTGGACGCGCGGGTGACCGGTGCTGCTCATCCCCGAGCCACATGTAACACCCAAATTTTTAGTCAAGACTCAAATTTTGATTTAGAACCATAAACCATGTTCAGAGGGGAATTTAGAAATTTTTGGACGTATTGCATGTTTTGCAAAAATTCAAATTCAAACTGGAATTCAAATTATACTCAAAACAGAAATGAAATGAAAAAGAAAAAGGAAAGCCAGAAAAAAACTGGCCAGTGGGCCGAAACCCCAGCCGGCCCAGCTAACCCCCGCGCAGCCCGCCCCCGCGCGCGCCGCTCTGCCCCTCGCTGACATGTGGGACCCGCCTGTCATCCCTAACCCCGCGACCCCGGACTCTCTCCCGCGCGCTCGATCGCAACCGATCGGGAAATCGTGTTTTGCGGCCGAATTCTGGAACTAGCGGACTCCAACTCGATCACAACAGAACCACCGCCCTCCCCCGGCTATAAAACCCACCGATCCGATCAGTTTTTCGCACGCGATCGCCGATTTTCACTCCGGTGAGCACCGAGACTTCGCCGGTGAATTTTGGCCGATCTAAGCTCGGAAACTCTGATCTAACTCGCTAGTTTTGATCCACCGCCTCCGGGGAACTTTGCAGGTGCAGAAAACCCGAAGACTTACGGTGCAAATCCAGCTCCGACGAGCTTCGCCGTGGTTTTGCCTCGGACCTCGCCGCCGAGCACTTTCCAGGACCCCCGAGCTCGAGAAAACCCCCGAGGTGAGATCCCTGACCTCCCCTCTACCGATCTAGGCCATAAGATCACAGTTCTACGCAGAATTCTCGAGGATCCGAAAGATTCCGGCGAGATCGCCGCTTCCCGCCGCCGTGCGCCGCCGGCAGCGCCGCCCGCGCTCGATCAGAGCGACGTGGCCGCTTGTGCGCCGTTTATTTTAAATCGCACGGTAGACTTTAAAACCCCGCGTACCGGTTCGATGTTATAATCTCAGCCGTCGGTTTAAAATCAGACGGTCCACGTCAGTCCCGCGTTATAAAGACTGGAATTCTTACGTGCTACCCCCTGGGGTTCTCTGGAATTGAGAGCTAGCCCCGGAAACTTCAGATCTAGCCCCTGGAACTCCAGAAAATCATGTAAATTCATTTAAAAATCAGTTTTAGCCCCTAGACTTAATAGAAATTAAGAAAAACACCTCTGAAGAGTGTAGCTAGACCCCTGGAGATTATGAAAATAATATTATATACCCTGTAATGGGGTGAATTCATTATTTTAGCCCTGTTTAGTATTTAATTTAGAAAATTGAAAATGTAACTAGTGTTTAAATATTAAAAAGGGGGACAAACCTAATTGTCAAAATTAGTAAAAACTTTCTCAGTACTTAGAAAACTTTGGAGTGAGATAAAAATATATTTTTGGGGCTGAAATAAATCTGTTTCATAAATTATTCACATTTAATAGTATAGGGGCACATTCTTAAGTAAAGAATAGTTAAAGAAAAATAGGAAAAATAATTATGAAATAGTATACATCAGAAGCCAAGGTCAAAATATGATCTTAAATTATTTAGGACCAGAACCTAATCTGTTTAGGTAGTGTGTATTACTAATTTAATAATAAAATGCACAATTATGCATAAGAATATAAATCTGAAAATATAGAAACTAGTAAATAATAAATGGAGTTTCTAAAGTACAAAGAATTCAGTTTAGGGTTGATAGAAATTATGAAGGCACCTATGGAGAAGAAAAATACTCTTCATACATATTTGGTAGTTTAATATATAAGGAATTTATTTAAAACTGAAACACACATATATACATATATATGTATATATATATATATATATATTATGTGAGTATAAATATGAACACCAAAGTAGGAATCATACACATGTAAATAGAAGTGTGTGCAAGCCCCAAACCAACACACATAGAGTATCCACAACACATAAAATGGTAAAGAAAATTTCATAAATGTGAATGTGTTGTTTGTATGAAGTAGAAGTGTGAACTATGTCTTATGATTGTTGTTTTCCTTTTGCTATGTGTGATGGTATGAAGTAGAACCTGTTCAAGAGCAAGCTATCAGTTTTCAAGATCAGGACTACTCATTTCAAGAGCAGCAAGAAGGAGGCAAGTGTCCTTGACCACTTTGATCCTATGCTAGGATGTGTAGATAGAATTATTTGCATTGTCAAATGAAATATGAAACCCATGCTAGGAAAGTTTCCCTAGAATTTCATTACCCTGTTTCCTTGTAGCTTGGGTTGGGATTTATTTTACCATGTCATATATTTACATGCATTTGCTTAGCCATGCTTAGAATGGGATATTTGGGACATGAGATCATCAGTTTATATTACCATACTCTTGAATGAGACATTGTGAATTATGTAGAGGTAGGGATCAAGGCAAGTTGGATGTTTTGGTTGTGTGCTGGGTGCACGAGACTTGGGTTTGTGTTTAGTACTTGCCTGGATCCTAAGGACCGGTTCATGGAGCATGTAACCCGGCTTTACAGTGCCAACCACATGCTGAGATGGGGCAGCTTAGCCAATTAATTAGGTGTATCCCCGGCGTAGTATGGGTGTGTTGGATGGTGCGGGGAGTAGGTGTCAGCTGGACTACCATATGAACCGCAAGGCTCAAGAGGGGGCCACTGCAGCGGGGTTGGAGCCTCTTGTATGCTGTTAGGGGTGAAACCTCAGTGGGCCCACGCTCGTCGGGAATCCCTTTGTAAAGGCTTTGTAGTGATCTCTTGGCCGCACACCTGGGAAGTGTGAATGTGGAACGTAGCCACTGGCATAATGGAGGTTCTTTTAGTCCACCCGGCAACGGGGGATGAAATCACTACTTGTGGGTACAGTGGTACAAACTCTGCAGAGTCAAAACTGTCTTGACAGCCGTGCTCACGGTTAAGAGCGGCCTGGACTTATTCATGATTAGAGGATTGACG
The DNA here is from genome assembly GCA_030760725.1 of Neostapfia colusana. Taxonomy (NCBI): domain Eukaryota; kingdom Viridiplantae; phylum Streptophyta; class Magnoliopsida; order Poales; family Poaceae; genus Neostapfia; species Neostapfia colusana. Next base: position 80,873,403 of record JASWHV010000003.1, read on the forward strand.
GTTTTGGAGGTTAAGCGGGAAGCTTAACATTGGAAATGATGTTATGATTATTTGGTTATGATGATTGGGATGGGAGATTGGGACCATTTCACCTGTGTAGTAATGTAGGTGCTTAATAAGCTAAGGTGATAGGTATTAATTGCGTAGTGCTTTAACCATGAGTTCAACCTCTCCTTGTTCTAGCCATGCATGATATAATTTTCCCACACTTGCTGAGTACCATTGGTACTCAACCTTGCATATTTGTTGGTTTATATTGCTGCTCAGGTCAAGATAATGAGGTGGTGTATAATGACCAAGACTTTGGACCCGAGGAAGGATTCTAGGTTCATGAAGACCCCCCCCCGGGCAACACCTGTGATGGAGCCCCAAAGAATAATATTCCGCTGCTAGTTTATTTTCCTTGTGATGAACTTATTATTGTCCATCGAGACATTTACTATGTAAGACTTACTTATATTCGACACCTGGCTTGTAATAAATGATGCTTCACTATTTGTCATCACATGTATGAGCAAATGATCCTGGCATACATGTGATATTCACTTGGTTGTTTCTTCGGAAAAACCGGGTGTGACAGAGGTGGTATCAGAGCCAAGGTTGCCCGTAGGAACGTGGACCTAGGTAGAAATGGACGTATTTAAGGGCCCTATTTTCTTAAAAACTATTTTCCAAAGGTGTGGGTGGAAAAAGTGTTATTAAAGGAGTCATTTTCTTCATCTTACCCCAACTTTCATTCAAAATAGGATTTTTGTTTGAGATTTTATCTAACCTAATTTTAAATTCTTTTGTTTTAGATGGTTCGCATGATTCGCACCGCTCGTAAGTCCAAGGGAGGGAGAGTTCCCGTAGTTGCCCTTGCTGAAAGAGAGGAGAGTCGTCCAGTGACGTACCTTTCCTACGGATTGGCAGTAGGAGATTTGTTGCGCCGTCTTCGACGTATGCTCGAAGCCGCCGGCAATACGGGCAAGCTCATCATCCACTATAACTCCACCAGGACCATCCGTGAGAAGAGGGAAGAATGGAGTTCGGAGATGAGGATTATACACGAGAATCAGCTGCTTAAGATCCACCACTCTCCAGCTTGTCGAGCAACACAAGTTGACGCGGAGAGAGATGTCACTTGGGAGGCCATCACCTGCCAGAGTCACATCTATCGTCGCCACTTGGACAAAACTGAGTACATGTATGTCCTCCAACGTGAGAGTGGTACTACGGAGTACAAGTACCCACCGGTGCAGCAAGGGACTTCCCATGAGCACATGGACTTGTGCTTGGAGGATGCTGCTATGCTCAGCACTCGACTGCAGGAGTGTCAACAAGAACTTCAGGATGTCCGAGACACTCTGAAGGAGACGGAGGCATTGCTGCGAGCTTGCTTAAAGACGAGAGAAAGAGGAGATGGGAATGAACTGTGTGTCACCGTAAGTGATCCATGGACCCCTGACTCCCCGGATCGCCGAGCAATCAGGCGTCGTCGCACTTCTCCACCAGCAGCCTCCCCACCCAAAGCAGAGTCAGAAGGTAGCCGAAATGAGGAGGAAGATCCCGAGGAGCCAGCTCAAGAGGATGAGTAGTGTAGAGTCTTTCCCCTAGCTAGCAAGAGGTCGAGTAGTCGAGTCGTTACGTATTTAATGGTGTGATAATGCTTGGTGTGTGACGTGAGTTGTGGAAGCCATGAGCAAGTGTCCACAGCCTCGTCTTCAGATTGTTTTGCTTTGGTGTGTGAACCCACAGGAAATAATAGTGCATTTATTGGGTGTGAGATATAAAACCCTCGTAAGATTTTAACAAAACTTCAACACTTCAAAGTACAAACAAGTGAAAGTAGTAAGATGATACTAGATGCTTTCAAATTAACATTTGTTGATTCTGCCAGATGGCCGGAAGAGGAAAAGGACGTGCTGCCAACCCCGCCAACAACAATGATGAGGCATGCAACTCTCATCTTTCTGGAGGCCAGAACCGGGGTGGTCGCCGTGAAGAAGTTGATCCTCTCCACCAAATGCTGGAGAATCAAAATCAGCTCATCCAGAACTTGACTCAAGTAGTGGCCAACTTGCATCAAGTTCCACCTCCACAAGCTGCACCACGCCAACCAAGGTTGAGTGAGTTTCTAGGAACTCAACCTCCAAAGTTTGCAAGTGCTGCTGAACCTCTGGAGGCAGATGATTGGCTGAAGACCATTGAAAGTAAGATGAGAATCATACAATGCCAAGGGTATGAGAGGGTGCTGTTTGCCTCTCATCAATTGCAGGGACCTGCTGCTGATTGGTGGACCGCCTACGTGGCCGCCCATCATGACCCTGAGAGCATCACTTGGGAAGAGTTCAAGCGTAGCTTCCGCAACCATTACATCCCAAGGGGTGAACTCAAAAACAAGAGGAAAGAGTTTTTGGGACTGCAGCAGGGAAACATGACGGTGAGGGAATACCTCACTAAATTCACTCAACTATCCCGTTATGCTCCACGAGACATAGAGACAGATGAGCAGAAACAAGATTGTTTCGTGGAAGGACTTACCGCAGAGATGCAGTGTGCAATGTCCTCCAATGAGTATGAAAGCTTTCAAAAGATGGTGGACAGAGCATTTGTGGTGGAAAGGAAGCTGAAGGCCCTGGAAAATGAGAATAAGAGGAAGGCTGGGTGGTCACATCAAGCCTCAGGGAGCAACACCCGCCCACGTATGATGCAGCAACCTACGGGGCAGACGAGCCGTGCTGCGGTACCCTATTCAGCACCAAGAGGGTACAACCCAAACTACAGGCCTCCCGCAGCACCAGCACAGCCGCAACGTCAGTTTGTACAACAGCCTCGCCCCGCATATCCACCTCGACCAGCAGTGCAAGGACCCCCAAACCAACCCCAAGACAACAAGGGCCAAGCATCTAAGATTGGGGTGCAATGTTTCAGCTGTGGTGAAGTGGGGCACTACGCCCATAAGTGTCCAAAGAAGAAGCCCACGCAGCCACAGCAGCAGAACGTAATGAGAGGACGGGTGAACCACGTCACTATGGAGGAAGCACAAGAGGCACCCGACGTGGTAGTTGGTAAGTTTCCTGCCAAGTTACACCTTGCAACTCTGCTGTTTGATTCTGGTGCTACCCATTCGTTCATTGCTCAAGGGTTTGTTAAGAAGCATGACCTAGCAACCACACAAATGAACCATATGCTAGCGGTAAATTCTCCAGGTGGAGAAATAAGGACAAGACAAGTGTGTCCCAAAGTGAACCTAGACATTAATGGGGTAGTATTTACCGCTAACCTCATAGTGATCGATTCACAAGGGATAGATATTATTTTGGGTATGGATTGGTTGACCAAACATAAAGGAATCATCCATTGTTCGACCAGAACGGTGGAACTAACTCACCCTAGTGGCACAAGAGTAAAGTTCATAACGATACATGAGCCTAGGAGGGACATTAAATTAAATCAAGTGGAGGTGAAAGTTGAGGAAATCAGGACTATCAGGGAATATCCAGATGTTTTTCCGGAGGAGTTGCCAGGAATGCCTCCCGACCGTGACGTGGAATTCGCAATCGAGCTAGTACCGGGAACAGCCCCGATATACAAGAGACCTTATCGAATGGACTCCAAGCAGCTAGAAGAGCTCAAGGATCATTTGAGGGAATTGACGGAAAAGGGGTATGTTCGCCCTAGTTCCTCACCATGGGGAGCTCCGGTAATATTTGTGCCTAAGAAAGATGGAACTCAAAGGTTATGCGTGGATTACCGTGCCTTGAATGAGGTGACCATCAAGAACAAGTATCCATTACCCCGCATTGAAGACTTGTTTGATCAGTTGAGGGGAGCTTGCGTGTTCTCGAAAATTGATCTCAGGTCGGGATACCACCAACTCAAGATAAGGCAATCTGATATTCCCAAGACAGCTTTCGTATCTCGGTACGGACTGTATGAATACACTGTCATGCCTTTCGGGCTAACCAATGCCCCGGCATATTTCATGTACCTCATGAACAAGGTATTCATGGAATATCTGGACAAATTTGTGGTGGTTTTCATAGATGATATTCTCGTCTTCTCCAAAGATGAAGAAGAACATGAGAAACATCTAAGGTTGGTGTTACAAAGGCTGAGAGAACACCAACTATATGCCAAGTTGAGCAAGTGTGAGTTTTGGCTAAAGAGAGTTCCCTTTTTAGGGCATATAATCTCGGAGGGAGGAATCTCCGTAGATCCCGCCAAAATCGAAGATATCCAGAAATGGAAAACCCCTGAAAATGTCGGGGAAGTTCGAAGCTTTTTGGGATTGGCTGGATACTATCGACGGTTTATTGAGGGATTCTCCAAGATCTCGAGACCTCTCACCAAACTATTGGAAAAGGGAATCACATTCACCTGGACGCCACAGTGCGATACGAGCTTTCAGGAGCTAAAGAAGAGATTGACAACAGCCCCCGTGTTGGTTATGCCAGATATGCAGAAGAATTTCACGGTGTACTGCGATGCCTCTGGAAACGGGTTGGGATGTGTTCTCATGCAAGAGGGACATGTCGTGGCATATGCATCCCGGCAGCTTCGGAAGCACGAGAAGAACTATCCTACACATGACTTAGAACTAGCTGCAGTGGTACACGCGTTGAAAATTTGGCGGCACTATTTGATGGGGAAGAGGACAGAGATATATACGGATCATAAGAGTTTGAAGTACATATTCACACAGCCAGATCTCAACCTTAGACAAAGGAGATGGTTAGAGCTAATCAATGACTTTGATGTAGGCATCAACTATCATCCCGGGAAAGCAAACGTCGTGGCCGATGCCTTGAGTCGGAAAGTGCAGGTCAATAAGTTGAGCTTGAAGGATATGCCTGCAGAATTGAAGGACGAGGTTATAAGGCTCAATCTATGTCTAGTAAATAGTGGTGAAGCCATCGCCATGGAAGTGGACTCCACACTTGAGCGAGACATACGCGAGGGACAAAAGAATGATGAGAAGGTACAAGAGATCAGACAGCTCATCAAGGAAAATAAAGCTCCTGGTTTTAGAGAGGATGAACAAGGAACGGTGTGGCACGGGAAAAGGATCTGTGTGCCAGAAGTAAAGGAGATTCGTAAATTAATTTTGAAGGAGGCGCACGATTCCGACTATTCCATTCATCCTGGGAGTACGAAGATGTATCAGGACCTCAAAAGCAGGTATTGGTGGTATGGCATGAAGCGAGATGTCGCGGAACATGTTGCCCTATGTGACACATGTCAGTTGGTGAAAGCAGAACATCAACGACCCGCGGGATTGCTGCAACCACTCAAAGTGCCTGAATGGAAGTGGGAAGAGATCAGCATGGACTTTGTCGTGGGATTGCCTAGGACCCAGTCCGGGTATGATTCAATATGGGTTATTATTGATAGGCTAACCAAGGTAGCTCATTTCATCCCTGTGAAAGAAAGCTACAGCGGATCCAAATTGGCAGAATTGTACATGTCAAGGATTGTGTGTTACCATGGAGTGCCGAAGAAGATAGTGTCGGATCGAGGGACGCAGTTCACCTCGAGGTTTTGGCAAAAGTTGCATGAAACCATGGGAACCCATCTGAATTTCAGTTCTGCCTATCATCCCCAAACTGACGGGCAGACGGAGAGAACCAATCAGATCCTTGAAGATATGTTAAGGGCATGTGCACTCAAAAACAATAGGAGTTGGGACAAAAACTTACCGTATGCGGAGTTTTCCTATAACAACAGTTATCAAGCTAGTATGAAGATGTCACCGTTTGAAGCTTTGTATGGAAGGAAGTGCAGAACTCCCCTATTTTGGAACCAAACAGGAGAAAGTAAAGTGTTTGGTCCCGAAGTGCTACAAGAAGCCGAGGCAAAGGTGAGGGAGATTCGCAACAACTTGAGGATAGCACAGACACGCCAGAAGAGTTATGCTGATGTACGAAGAAGAGAGCTCGTTTTCAACGTGGGAGACTATGTTTATCTCAAGGTGTCCCCTATCAGAGGACTTCGTCGGTTCAAGGTGAAAGGGAAGTTGTCACCTCGATACATCGGACCCTTTCAAGTTTTGGAAAGAAAAGGCGAAGTGGCGTACCAACTAGAGTTGCCGGTTCATCTGTCGGACGTGCACGATGTGTTCCATGTGTCGCAACTCAAGAAATGTCTGAGGACGCCTGAGGAGGTGTTACCCATGAACGAAGTGGATGTAGCTGAGGATTTGTCTTATGCCGAGCAACCATACAAGATTTTGGAGACAATGGAACGCCTCACCAGAAATAAGAGAATCAGGATGTGCAAGGTGCAGTGGAAACATCACTCAGAAGAGGAAGCCACCTGGGAGCGGGAAGATGAGCTTAAGGCACAATTTCCGGAATTGTTTTCTTAGAAACACCAATCTCGAGGACGAGATTTCTTTTAAGGGGGGTAGAGCTGTAACACCCCAAATTTTTAGTCAAGACTCAAATTTTGATTTAGAACCATAAACCATGTTCAGAGGGGAATTTAGAAATTTTTGGACGTATTGCATGTTTTGCAAAAATTCAAATTCAAACTGGAATTCAAATTATACTCAAAACAGAAATGAAATGAAAAAGAAAAAGGAAAGCCAGAAAAAAACTGGCCAGTGGGCCGAAACCCCAGCCGGCCCAGCTAACCCCCGCGCAGCCCGCCCCCGCGCGCGCCGCTCTGCCCCTCGCTGACATGTGGGACCCGCCTGTCATCCCTAACCCCGCGACCCCGGACTCTCTCCCGCGCGCTCGATCGCAACCGATCGGGAAATCGTGTTTTGCGGCCGAATTCTGGAACTAGCGGACTCCAACTCGATCACAACAGAACCACCGCCCTCCCCCGGCTATAAAACCCACCGATCCGATCAGTTTTTCGCACGCGATCGCCGATTTTCACTCCGGTGAGCACCGAGACTTCGCCGGTGAATTTTGGCCGATCTAAGCTCGGAAACTCTGATCTAACTCGCTAGTTTTGATCCACCGCCTCCGGGGAACTTTGCAGGTGCAGAAAACCCGAAGACTTACGGTGCAAATCCAGCTCCGACGAGCTTCGCCGTGGTTTTGCCTCGGACCTCGCCGCCGAGCACTTTCCAGGACCCCCGAGCTCGAGAAAACCCCCGAGGTGAGATCCCTGACCTCCCCTCTACCGATCTAGGCCATAAGATCACAGTTCTAGGCAGAATTCTCGAGGATCCGAAAGATTCCGGCGAGATCGCCGCTTCCCGCCGCCGTGCGCCGCCGGCAGCGCCGCCCGCGCTCGATCAGAGCGACGTGGCCGCTTGTGCGCCGTTTATTTTAAATCGCACGGTAGACTTTAAAACCCCGCGTACCGGTTCGATGTTATAATCTCAGCCGTCGGTTTAAAATCAGACGGTCCACGTCAGTCCCGCGTTATAAAGACTGGAATTCTTACGTGCTACCCCCTGGGGTTCTCTGGAATTGAGAGCTAGCCCCGGAAACTTCAGATCTAGCCCCTGGAACTCCAGAAAATCATGTAAATTCATTTAAAAATCAGTTTTAGCCCCTAGACTTAATAGAAATTAAGAAAAACACCTCTGAAGAGTGTAGCTAGACCCCTGGAGATTATGAAAATAATATTATATACCCTGTAATGGGGTGAATTCATTATTTTAGCCCTGTTTAGTATTTAATTTAGAAAATTGAAAATGTAACTAGTGTTTAAATATTAAAAAGGGGGACAAACCTAATTGTCAAAATTAGTAAAAACTTTCTCAGTACTTAGAAAACTTTGGAGTGAGATAAAAATATATTTTTGGGGCTGAAATAAATCTGTTTCATAAATTATTCACATTTAATAGTATAGGGGCACATTCTTAAGTAAAGAATAGTTAAAGAAAAATAGGAAAAATAATTATGAAATAGTATACATCAGAAGCCAAGGTCAAAATATGATCTTAAATTATTTAGGACCAGAACCTAATCTGTTTAGGTAGTGTGTATTACTAATTTAATAATAAAATGCACAATTATGCATAAGAATATAAATCTGAAAATATAGAAACTAGTAAATAATAAATGGAGTTTCTAAAGTACAAAGAATTCAGTTTAGGGTTGATAGAAATTATGAAGGCACCTATGGAGAAGAAAAATACTCTTCATACATATTTGGTAGTTTAATATATAAGGAATTTATTTAAAACTGAAACACACATATATACATATATATGTATATATATATATATTATGTGAGTATAAATATGAACACCAAAGTAGGAATCATACACATGTAAATAGAAGTGTGTGCAAGCCCCAAACCAACACACATAGAGTATCCACAACACATAAAATGGTAAAGAAAATTTCATAAATGTGAATGTGTTGTTTGTATGAAGTAGAAGTGTGAACTATGTCTTATGATTGTTGTTTTCCTTTTGCTATGTGTGATGGTATGAAGTAGAACCTGTTCAAGAGCAAGCTATCAGTTTTCAAGATCAGGACTACTCATTTCAAGAGCAGCAAGAAGGAGGCAAGTGTCCTTGACCACTTTGATCCTATGCTAGGATGTGTAGATAGAATTATTTGCATTGTCAAATGAAATATGAAACCCATGCTAGGAAAGTTTCCCTAGAATTTCATTACCCTGTTTCCTTGTAGCTTGGGTTGGGATTTATTTTACCATGTCATATATTTACATGCATTTGCTTAGCCATGCTTAGAATGGGATATTTGGGACATGAGATCATCAGTTTATATTACCATACTCTTGAATGAGACATTGTGAATTATGTAGAGGTAGGGATCAAGGCAAGTTGGATGTTTTGGTTGTGTGCTGGGTGCACGAGACTTGGGTTTGTGTTTAGTACTTGCCTGGATCCTAAGGACCGGTTCATGGAGCATGTAACCCGGCTTTACAGTGCCAACCACATGCTGAGATGGGGCAGCTTAGCCAATTAATTAGGTGTATCCCCGGCGTAGTATGGGTGTGTTGGATGGTGCGGGGAGTAGGTGTCAGCTGGACTACCATATGAACCGCAAGGCTCAAGAGGGGGCCACTGCAGCGGGGTTGGAGCCTCTTGTATGCTGTTAGGGGTGAAACCTCAGTGGGCCCACGCTCGTCGGGAATCCCTTTGTAAAGGCTTTGTAGTGATCTCTTGGCCGCACACCTGGGAAGTGTGAATGTGGAACGTAGCCACTGGCATAATGGAGGTTCTTTTAGTCCACCCGGCAACGGGGGATGAAATCACTACTTGTGGGTACAGTGGTACAAACTCTGCAGAGTCAAAACTGTCTTGACAGCCGTGCTCACGGTTAAGAGCGGCCTGGACTTATTCATGATTAGAGGATTGACGGTTTTGGAGGTTAAGCGGGAAGCTTAACATTGGAAATGATGTTATGATTATTTGGTTATGATGATTGGGATGGGAGATTGGGACCATTTCACCTGTGTAGTAATGTAGGTGCTTAATAAGCTAAGGTGATAGGTATTAATTGCGTAGTGCTTTAACCATGAGTTCAACCTCTCCTTGTTCTAGCCATGCATGATATAATTTTCCCACACTTGCTGAGTACCATTGGTACTCAACCTTGCATATTTGTTGGTTTATATTGCTGCTCAGGTCAAGATAATGAGGTGGTGTATAATGACCAAGACTTTGGACCCGAGGAAGGATTCTAGGTTCATGAAGACCCCCCCCGGGCAACACCTGTGATGGAGCCCCAAAGAATAATATTCCGCTGCTAGTTTATTTTCCTTGTGATGAACTTATTATTGTCCATCGAGACATTTACTATGTAAGACTTACTTATATTCGACACCTGGCTTGTAATAAATGATGCTTCACTATTTGTCATCACATGTATGAGCAAATGATCCTGGCATACATGTGATATTCACTTGGTTGTTTCTTCGGAAAAACCGGGTGTGACACCACAGCTCGAGTGGTTGCTCACCGACGGCGAATTTCCACTTTTCCCCTTTCTGTGTGCAGAACGACCTTCGGGTACGATTCTGTTTAATTCGTGCTCTAGAAAGGATTAGAGGGCCTCAGGCCACTCCCACACGAGCTAGACACGGTAACGCACAAGTTGCCTTCACAACTCTGGGCCGGAGAACCTCTGTGCCCGGCGTAATTTAAGGTCTACTAATGGGGGAACGAACGGGGGGTATCGGGCGCATGGTGAGGACCTATTTCGGGCCTTCCCCGAGCTGCCTCGAGCTCATGTCGACCTTCTCTGAGGTCCACTGATGCTCCCCGACCGATTTCCCAAGTAGCTGAGGTACCAGGGGAGTCAGCCGACATGGCCGAAGTCATTCCGATATGGCGGCTCGTCGCCGACCATGCTCCGGCCGTTGTCATGAGCAGCTGACCCTCGGATCCTGTTCCCCAAGTAAAAGTAGGCAGGGGCGGCCAGAATCAAGAAGTTTGGAGCTGTACAGCAGCCGGCGGCGAGCTCTCCAGCGAGGTCCCTCGGCGGCGGAGCGCGGGTGTCGCGAGGTTGAAGAAGGGGGTGGACCCCAGCTGTCAGCGGCCGATATTTTGAATCGGGATCCGGCTGCGGCCGGGATCGGGTGTGCTGGCGCGCAAAATCCTTGTGGGCCGCGGTGTGCCATCGCCTAGGCGTGCGACGCGTGTCCCCTGGGCCCACGCGCGAGTTTAAACTTTTCCCCGATTTTCAGATTTCCTTCAAATTTCAAATCCTTATAACTTTTGCTAGAAAGCTCCAAATTGAGTGAACCAAATTTTGCTGGATTCAGCTCTCTGAGTACTTTCCAGAAAATCAAGTTTCACTTCATGAAATTCCTTAATTCCCCAGAATTAATTCCTTAAAATTTAAACTGTTAGGAATTTTAACTGGAGAATCCTTTGGAGGAAAATCCTGAAATTTTGCTGAGATGTTCACCAAAATATCCTTGAACTACCATAAAAATTTAAGATCCATGTGAGCTCATTTAGTCCACCTAATGGTGTGATTAGTAAAACTGTTCCAGAGAAAATAGAAAATGTTCAGAAACATTTTCAGAATTTTCTCTGAAATTGTTTAGCTCATATCTTTAGTTAGAGACTTCCAAATTAAGTGAGACCAACTCCATTAGAACCCTCTGAAAATCTAGTTTTCAGAAAGTCATAGTTTGTCTCATGAAAATTCCTAGAACACCCTAAGAGTTCCAACTAAGGTCAAGGACATAATTATTTGTGGAGGGCTCAAATGAGCTTTGCTGCAACTAAAACTTGACCAAGTCTTTGTTTAGGTTTTAACCAAGCCACAGTAAAAGTTTCACAGTCATTAGGTCTATCTAGCAAAGGTTATAGACTTCACAACTTCAAACTTAATACAAATGCATTAAATTAATACATGTATTGTTTCTATCATGTAGTCGCTAAGGTCGAGGAGGAACCCGAAGTCCTAGACTTCGTTACTCCGGAGGAACAGCTAGCCTACGACCAAGAGCAGCAAGGCAAGCTCCGGTTTGCATTAACCTTTTCACAAATTTTTATTGTTTTGAGCACATACTCGTTTCCTTTATTCTGTGCATTAGAGTCTTGTTTGGAAGCCCCACTGCATAGCCAAGAGAACCATGGGTTGGGTTTAGGATTGCAAACCCCGTTAGCCACTGCATTGCTAGGATAGAGTAGGATTCGGTACAAGTCGAGTAGTTGGAACTACTCGCGAGAATAGGCTAGAGGCACATTGCTCGGGTAGAGATAGCACATGATACACATGGCAAGAAAATGAGACCGAGCGGAGAGTAAGGGCAGCAGGACTTTGGGGCCTGTGTGCTGTAGCTCCGCTTGTGTCGATTGAGGACCGAGCCGTGTGCGGGCCTGTTGAACAAGCTAGAACAGTACCGAAGACCTACCGGCTATATGGGAACCGGGAAACTGATGTAACCCGGGTAGCTGGGTATTGAGGCATTGCCCGTCGTTCAGAGGGTAGGTTGAGAGCTCGAGGTGTAAATCGGCTGGCGGCACAGAGATGCGCGTGCAGAGACCTCTTGCTCGGGACGATGGGACCGGTTCAATATTTGGCTAACGGGTGAAAGGTAGTCGCGTACGGCGTCCGTGATGGTTGTTGTAGGCAACATCGAGTACGGGCGTACGTGACGGGTTGTTCGGGTAACCCTGCAGGTGTAAATCGATTATAATCGCTGTCCCTCGCGGTCAGTGAGTACCACTTGTTCACTGTACCGTGACGTAGAAAGAACAGGCTAGTTACATGTTAAAATGTTGCTGATTGAAAGCTGGACATTGATTGTTAATGATATGCTGTAGCTTAGAGCTAATTAAAGTTCTTTTCAACTTTGGGCAAAGTACATGAGAGAAATGTGTTTCTTGTTTGATTGCGGCTCTCTCATGTGCCTTAGCGTAAGGTTCTCCACAACCTGCTGCTAAAACTTGAAAGTAAGGTTCTACTAATTAGGCGAGTCCTTGCAAATAATTTTTACCTCATGCAACACATTACCCTCATGTAGAAGTTCCATGTTTAGGTGAGACGGGTCAGACTTGCTGAGCCTTCGTGCTCACTGCTTGTGTTTGAAGCTTTTGCAGGGTTCTATGAGGAAGGGACTCCCGAAGAGGAGACGGAACCCCAGGAGGGGAACCCCGTCGAGTGGGAGTCGTGCACGCCGCAGAGTTAGTGTGCGTGTGTGCTAGCAAGGACACGTTCGAGGGCTGAACGTGCACTTGATGCTTAGTCTACGCCCGCGAGTGTAGACTGAACTTATTTTGATGTAAACATGTTCATAAACTTGTTTATGAAATAAAATTTCCGCTTCCGCTTTGTACCTTTGACGTGTGTTATACGGTGCTGTGCAACGCAGCACCCCTCAGCGTGATCCTGGCTCGACAGGACCAATGGGGTCGTGTCAGCGTTGTATCAGAGCTCGCTTGAGGTTTAACACAGTACAAAGGTCTTATTTTTCAAAAATCCAGTGAGGAACGAGTTAGTAGCCCGTATAAGGATGTTATTAGTATATAGAAAGTGGCTTATTAACCTATTTGTTATGTCGTAAAATCGTGCATCTCGGGACGTTCATGTCTTGGGGGGTGCACGTAAGCGCTGTCCACCAGTGCGCACAAGCTGAAGGGTGGAGCCCTACGGGTGGCAGGTAACCCGACCCGCTTTAGTATCCTCTACGACTCTTCATGTCGTTTGGGGTATTCGAGCAACGTCTGTCCCTGGCGTGCGTGGTGCAGCATGGGAGACCCCGTCACGTGGTCTGAAACGTGAACACGTAACTCAAGGCGTGTTTGGCTTGAGAACATCCGGGCGAGTGATGACGGCCGGGTGTACCAACTGTATAGATTCCGGGCTCGGTGTGCAGCCGAGTCTGATGATTGGTTGAATTTCTGCAGGTAGCCTTACCACGAAACGGTAGACGTGTAGCATCCGTGTGCGAGTGACGAGTAGTGCCACTGAACTAACGAAGCCGGCTAAGTCCGGTATAGGTTTTTCCTTTGTGAGGACGTAGTACCGACATAATCTGGTGACGCCTCGACGTCACATCCAATTAAATGAACAACTTCATTTAAAAACTTGAAGGTTTTGATCCAAAGTAGTAAAACTTGATGTAACTCCTTCCCTGGAACAGGATATTCAAAGTTAACAAACTTTCAACTTATAGGATGTTAAGGACAGAGCACTCTGTTTTCAGCTGAATCAAGGCTGAAGTTAATCAGAGGTTAGAGGTTGAGTTCTTTCGAGGTTGGGGTCGTATGATACATTTCTGGAAAGCGTTGGAAGAGCTTTACAACTTTTCTGTTGAGTTCCAGAGGTGTTTCATCCCTTAACCACTCGAAAGATGCAGTAGAGTTGAAACTGTCCAGAAAACAGGACAGAGCAAAGACTCTCTGTAAACTCTCTGTAAATTAAGCATAACTTCCTGCTTAAAAATCCCAAAATAGGAAATGAGGTAGTTCTGTAAAGCTTATGAGATGGGTTACAACTTTGTAACAGAAAGTTTTGTCAGATTAGGAACAGGATTAACTGGGATTCTTGGATCAAATCAGTACCTAAGGCAGGGAGGTGCTGTCCAATTGTTTCCAGAAATTCTGTTAACTTTGACATCTCATAACTTTCGAACCAGGACAGATCTTAGGCCAACCAAATACTTTCTGGAAACCTATTAAAGTTAACTTTAACTTTGATGTTGAGCTCCAGGACTGGTTTTGCTTTTAACCTGGCCTAAATCAGATTGATATGGAAACTGGTCAGGGCTGTCATGGTAACAGCAGATCAGCAGTCAAATTTGTTTAAAAATTTGAACTATGTTTCCAAGTGTTAGGGGTTCAATGACATATCTTATGTTATAACTCAATGGTTTACTGTTTAAATAAATATTTGACATTTCTCAAATATATTTTTACAGATGGCAGCAGATAAACGGTTGGAGAACGGGTGGGTAGTTTTCCACTGCTCTGACCGTAGCGGCTACCCGGAAGCATTGTGGCAAATGCTCCAATATTTCGGGTACAACCAGATGCCGCAATACTTCGCCAAGGAAGAAGGCGAAGAGGGGAACAAGACGTGGACGATCCATGTCGAGGTTCCTGCAGGGCCTACGCCACCCGGTTGGGTGCCATTCACCGTCACGGTGAGAGGAAGACAACCGGAAGGGATGTGGCAAGTGGCAGCCCGTGACACTATGTCACGTTTCTGCCAACAACACGTGCCGGCTATGGAGGGCACACCATACGCACTCGTTCCGGTGGAGGGGCGAGCTCAGCATGTGTGGGAAGAAAGGTACCTGGAGGCAACAGACCCGAGTTGCCCAAGGTACAACCCCGCGGAGGCAAACCTCAGCCTCCAAATGAGGGCGGGAAACGCTGTGATGGACAGCCAAGCTGTTCATACGGAACATCTCGCCACCAAGCTCAAGGAGAGCACAAGCCGCGGAGATCAATTCGAGGGTGCTCACAGCGCACTCCGCAATGTGCTCCTTCCGACGATCAAGCGACTGAATGAACAACACAATCAGTTGCGTCGTCTGAAGAAGGCAAAGAAGAAGGCCCGTGTTGACATCGCGGCGTTGCAAGAGCTGGTGCGGACCCTAACCCAGCAGAATGAGGACCTTGCTCAAGAGCAGGACGACGCTATTGAGGAAGGACAAGGCTGGGAAGAGGACTACAACCAGGCTATGGACGAGGTGCATGCATTGCAGGACCTCGTGCCCCCGGTATTGGGCGTACCGGTAGTCTTGGGTCTTCCAGCCATGGGAGAGCCCGGAATGGGAGAAGAGGTGGTAGACCCCGAACCACCAGCCGAGGTACCGGAGGAGGACGACCCACAGGAGGTCGAGTTCTACTCCGAGTAGGGGGTTACGGTTGCCAAGTAGGGCAGCTAGGGTAGCGTAACCCAACTTTTGTAATCGATGACATGTCGTGTAGACAGTAGCTTTTGTATAGGTAGTGACGACATGAGCACGACTTCTCGGAGATCCGAGAATAATGTATCTTGTATAAAGTTATACTTTATCAATATATGTGAATGTTGTGCAAGTAATCGTGCGTCGCTTCAATACCTACTGCTGTTTATGGAATTTTGAGTAAGACATGTGCTAATTGCTCCTGTGTTGAATTTCAGAATGACGCGTACTCGTGCCAACCCTGATGTTGGAGGTACTAGCCAAGGGGGAGAGACCTCCCAACCGCCTCCCGAGGACTCCTCGGGACAGCAGCAGCAACAGCAACAGCAAACACCGCCACCGCCACTGCCAACGGTTACATTGGCCGACATTGTCGCGGCAATGGCGGGTTCACATCAGCAGCACACAGAGCTGCTGCAAACGTTAATTGCGAATACGTCTCGCCCAGAGAGACGTCAAGATCGTGAGGAGCGCCAACAGAGCTCCTACTCCGACTTCCTGGCGACTCATCCCCCTGTATTCTCAAGGGCGGATGAACCACTTGACGCGGACAACTGGCTCCGCGCCATAGAGATGAAGTTCAGGCTGCTCCAAATTAGCGAGCAGCGCAAGACTCAGTTCGCGGTCCAGCAGCTCCAAGGATCCGCGAGCGCGTGGTGGGCCAACTTCTGTGCTTCCCAGCCCACCGACCGAGTGATGACCTGGGCGGAGTTCTGGACGGCCTTCAGGGCCTATCATATACCGCCCGGTTTGATGAAGAGGAAGACGCAGGAGTTCCTACACCTGCAACAAGGGAACCGGAACGCGCTGGAATATTCCAGGGCGTTCAACGAGCTCGCGCTCTACGCGTCGTATCACGCAGATACGGACGAGAAGCGGCGGGACCACTTTTACCAGGGGCTTAACCCGCTCCTGAAGGATAAGCTGGCGATGTTCAATCGCGGCAGCCTCAACGACATAATTGATGCTGCGATTGTTCAGGAGGACTCCGGCAAGGAGTTGGCGGCGGCAGAGCGAAAGCGAAGCGCGCCGCAGAGCAGCGGAGAAGGAGGCAGTCCTTCTGAGAAGTTTCGGATGGTGAATCGCCCACCATCAGGTCCACGCTGGCAGCCACCACAGCAGTCGATGCCGTTCCGCGGTCGGCCGTACTCTTCACCGGCATTCCGGCCGGCACTGCCAGTACCACCGCAACAACAGCAGCAGCAGCGGGCGATGCCGCGTGCGTTTGCACCTCCGCAACGCATGCCGGGCTTTCGTCCCCCGAGTACTCCACCAGCAGCGGCCACATGTTACAAGTGTGGTCGTCCAGGACACTTCGCGAGCAGTTGCCCGGAGAGGCAAGGCGGCGGAGTGGCACCACAGTTTCCAGGGAGGAATCAACCCCGGAACCCTACTAATGCGCGGCGGGCAAACCCTAGGCCCGGCACTGTCCACCAGCTTGCCATTGAGGACGTGCCGGAGGGCGAGCCAATCCTGGCGGGTATGTTCCAACTCCACCAGCATCCCGCTATAGTACTATTTGATTCAGGCGCCACGCATAATTTTATTAGCCAAGCTTTCATTGCTAAACACAGCTTGCCAATACTACCCACCGATAGTCCATATTTAATTTGTTCACCGGGTGGGAAGATTTCAGCAAGCGTAATGGTCTCCAAAGCACCATTATGCTTAGCGGGTAGAGTGTACCCCACGTCTCTCATTATCTTAGAGGGACAGAAGGTCGATGTCATCCTAGGGATGTCGTGGTTAAACCGCCACGGCGCTGTTTTAGACACTGTCCTTCGAGTCGTGCACCTAAACTCAGAAGTGCACGGTTCTCACTCATTATTTCTGGACAGTCCAGAAATAAAACTTCCAAGTGTCTATCAAGCCACAACTATCAGATTGGAAGACATTCCAGTGGTCCGAGAGTTCCCGGATGTATTCCCGGACGATTTGGCGGGGATGCCACCCGATAGAGAGGTGGAGTTCAAGATTGAACTTGCACCGGGAACCATGCCAATATCCCGAAGGCTGTACAAGATGGCGCCCAAGGAGTTGGCTGAACTGAAGACTCAGCTCACGGACCTTCTGGAGAAGGGTTTTATTAGGCCGAGCTCCTCGCCATGGGGTTGTTCGGCATTATTTGTCAAAAAGAAGGATGAAACGTTGCGGCTTTGCGTGGACTACCGTCCATTAAATGCCGTAACCATCAAGAACAAGTACCCGTTGCCACGGATCGACATGTTGTTTGATCAGTTGGTCGAAGCAAAGATCTTTTCCAAGATGGATTTAAGATCCGGGTACCATCAGATTAAGATAAGGGCAGAGGACATTCCAAAGACAGCTTTCTCGACAAGGTATGGACTTTATGAGTACCTGGTCATGTCCTTTGGCCTCACCAATGCTCCAGCTCACTTCATGTACTTAATGAACTCGGTGTTCATGCCGGAGCTGGACAAGTTTGCCGTGGTCTTCATCGACGACATCCTAGTATACTCCAAGTCGGAGGAAGATCACAAGAAACATCTGCGTATAGTCTTGCAACGGCTGCGGGATCACAAGTTATACGCAAAGTTCAGCAAATGCGAGTTTTGGATATCGCAAGTGCCTTTCCTCGGGCATATCATCTCAGCGGAGGGTATCGCTGTGGACCCGAGCAAGATCACGCAAGTGCTGAATTGGAAATCCCCGAGAACTGTTCATGAGGTACGGAGTTTCCTCGGACTCGCGGGATATTATCGGAGGTTCATTCCGAACTTCTCGAAGATTGCCAAGCCCATGACAGAGCTGCTGAAGAAGGCTACCAAATATGTTTGGAGTCCAGCATGTGAAGCAGCATTCAAGGCTTTAGTCAAGCACCTGACATCAGCACCGGTTTTGGCGCAGCCAGACACAACAAAACCGTTCGATGTGTACCGCGATGCATCCGGCATTGGGCTCGGATGTGTGCTGATGCAAGACCGAAGAGTGGTCGCGTATGGATCACGGCAGCTTAGGAACCATGAGCAAAATTATCCAACTCACGACTTGGAGCTCGCTGCCGTGGTACTTGCACTGAAGATGTGGAGGCACTACCTACTCGGTAACCTCGTACATTTATATACCGACCACAAAAGTCTCAAGTACATATTCACTCAGAAGGAGCTGAACATGAGGCAACGAAGATGGTTAGAACTGATAAAGGATTACGAGATAGAGATCCATTATCATCCAGGCAAGGCAAACGTTGTGGCAGATGCGCTGAGCCGCAAGTCACACGTCAATAATCTGACCATCACACCGTTGGAAGAGAGCGAACCACCACTACATATGATTCCACACGGAGCTCTCTACAACCTAGCTTTGATCCCCACCATCCGTGAAGAGATAGCGGCAGCCCAGAAGAATGACAAGGGCATGTCACATTTGCGGAGACGTGTAGACAGTGGGGAGTTGAAATGTTTCCGGAAGGAAGGAGACGGCGTCCTATGGTTCAAGAACCGGATCGTCGTACCCCGAAACCCGGAGTTACGGAAGAAAATCTTTGATGAGGCTCACTTATCAAAGTTTTCTATTCACCCCGGCAGCAACAAAATGTATCAAGAACTCAGAAGAAGGTTTTGGTGGACACGGATGAAGCGAGAGACTGCCAAATACGTATCCGAGTGTGATACATGTCGAAGGGTGAAGGCAGACCACATGCGGAAACCGGGACTGCTGCAACCACTGGGCGTTCCTGCCTGCAAGTGGGAGGACGTGAGCATGGATTTCGTCGTCGGTTTACCCACCACCTTACAGAAACATGATTCTGTGTGGGTAATCGTCGATCGGCTCACCAAAGTTGCCCATTTCATCCCGGTCAACACCAACTACAACGCCAAGAAGTACGCTGAACTGTACATCTCACGGATCCTATGCTTATACGGCGTACCCCGTACCATCATATCGGACCGGGGCACTTTATTTGTGTCCCGTTTTTGGGAGCAGCTACACGCTGCCTTGGGAACGAAGCTGATCCGTAGTTCAGCCTACCACCCGCAGACGGATGGACAAACCGAACGGGTAAATCAGATTCTAGAAGACATGCTACGAGCTTGCGCTATCGACCACGGCAAGAATTGGGATGATCACTTGCCGTTAGCCGAGTTCTCGTACAACAATGGGTACCAAGCCAGCATCAAGATGGCGCCCTACGAGGCGCTATACGGCAGGAAATGCCGCACACCATTGAACTGGTGTGAGTCTGGCGAAAGGGTTACCTTCGGGATTGACCTTGTCAACAACGCGGAAGAAAAGGTTCGATTAATTCAAGCGAACCTAAAAGCCGCTCAATCCCGACAGAAACAGTATGCGGACCGGAGAAGGCGCCCGTTACAATTCGAAGTTGGAGATCACGTATATCTACGGGTGTCTCCAATGAAGGGTGTAAACAGATTTGGGGTGAGAGGAAAGTTGGCACCCCGATTCATCGGTCCATTCCAAATTACCGAAAGATGTGGATCGGTGGCATACCGGCTGAGATTACCAGAAGCACTTTCCGGTGTGCACGACGTCTTTCACATTTCCCAGCTGAGGAAGTGTCTCAAGCTATCAACTACCGTTCAGCTGGAAGACATTGAAGAACTGCAACCGGATCTCACCTATCGGGAGGAACCGGTGCAGATTATTGATGAAAAGGCCCGAACCACACGCAACCGTACGTTGTGGTTCTACAAGGTTCTGTGGAGTAATCACTCCATGGACGAAGCGACATGGGAGAGCGAAGAATTCCTTCGCACTAACTACCCCGACTTTCTCACGTCGCATATCCGGTAATTTTCCACCGTCCTCTCTCTCATTTTCACCTTATAATCTCGGGACGAGATTCTTTTAAGGGGGGAGGAATGTAAGGGCCTCAGTTTTTGACACCCATTTGTAGTGTTCATCCCCACACCACACACCTCATTTGAGGAAGAATGATGAACACAAATGAAGAGCAAGTAACAATTATCAACATGCTCATTAGGGAACAAACTTACACATTGCAAAAGTGGTATTTCCCACATGTGATATAGATGGGCTGGACATAGGAAAAACTCCTACACTTTGCTAAGGATGTCCATGCCAAGTTTCACCCAAATTCAAAACCTTTTTGAGGTCATCTTGGGTATAGATAGGAAGGAGGCAGTTTGAAAACATATTCAAATCCAAACTGTTTTTATACCATGATTTTGAAAGTGAGGGGCATATTCTTACTCAGCACATTTTTGTGAGCTCACACACCAATTTTCACTCCATTTGGAGTTGATCTTGACATGAGCTAAGTGGGAGAAATTCAAACTTTATTTGAATTTCAAACTGAACTTGTGCTGAAATTCATTCAAACCAAACCTCATTTGAACTTTGATCAATTCAAATGGCTCATGGGGGAATAATTTGAATTGCCAAGGGTAGTATGGGGTTCACTGTTTACAACAGTGATTAGAAGTAAATTTCAGAGGTTAAAAGGAAGGGTGGGACCCACATGTCAGCCTCTACTTCAACACAAACCGACTGAGACTTTTCACTCGGGTCGCCGAGCCGCAGCGGTGATCGCCACCGAGGCCAGCCACCGCGCCACCAGCTGCTTGCCCACGCGCGGGCATGAGGCGGTGCAGAGCCTTCTTAAGGCGCCTGCCCCCCCTCCTCGGCCGAGGTACCGACGTGTTTTCCCGCAAGAACCCAGCACCGGCCGAAAGTTTCCGCAGTTCGGACTTGATCGGAGGACGCCGATCGCAGCTCCCTCCTTCCACTCCAGAGTCCCAGCAAGGTACTAGAGACCTTCCTCCATCCTCCCCATTGCTAGAATTCGGTTGAAACCGATTGATATCGGCTGTGCCGAAAGATCAAACTCGGAACTTGGAACCGCCGCACCTCGGGCTCTCGTGGACAGCCCAACCTGGGCGTTGTCACGCCCGAGCCAAGGCACCCTTGGACGCGCGGGTGACCGGTGCTGCTCATCCCCGAGCCACAGCTCGAGTGGTTGCTCACCGACGGCGAATTTCCACTTTTCCCCTTTCTGTGTGCAGAACGACCTTCGGGTACGATTCTGTTTAATTCGTGCTCTAGAAAGGATTAGAGGGCCTCAGGCCACTCCCACACGAGCTAGACACGGTAACGCACAAGTTGCCTTCACAACTCTGGGCCGGAGAACCTCTGTGCCCGGCGTAATTTAAGGTCTACTAATGGCGGAACAAACGGGGGGTATCGGGCGCACGGTGAGGACCTATTTCGGCCCTTCCCCGAGCTGCCTCTAGCTCATGTCGACCTTCTCTGAGGTCCACTGATGGTCCCCGACCGATTTCCCAAGTAGCTGAGGTACCAGGGGAGTCAGCCGACATGGCCGAAGTCATTCCGATATGGCGGCTCGTCGCCGACCATGCTCCGGCCGTTGTCATGAGCAGCTGACCCTAGGATCCTGTTCCCCAAGTAAAAGTAGGCAGGGGCGGCCAGAATCAAGAAGTTTGGAGCTGTACAGCAGCCGGCGGCGAGCTCTCCGGCGAGGTCCCTCGGCGGCGGAGCGCGGGTGTCGCGAGGTTGAAGAAGGGGGTGGACCCCAGCTGTCAGCGGCCGATATTTTGAATCGGGATCCGGCTGCGGCCGGGATCGGGTGTGCTGGCGCGCAAAATCCTTGTGGGCCGCGGTGTGCCATCGCCTAGGCGTGCGACGCGTGTCCCCTGGGCCCACGCGCGAGTTTAAACTTTTCCCCGATTTTCAGATTTCCTTCAAACTTCAAATCCTTATAACTTTGGCTAGAAAGCTCCAAATTGAGTGAACCAAATTTTGCTGGATTCAGCTCTCTGAGTACTTTCCAGAAAATCAAGTTTCACTTCATGAAATTATTTAATTCCCCAGAATTAATTCCTTAAAATTTAAACTGTTAGGAATTTTAACTGGAGAATCCTTTGGAGGAAAATCCTGAAATTTTGCTGAGATGTTCACCAAAATATCCTTGAACTACCATAAAAATTTCAGATCCATGTGAGCTCATTTAGTCCACCTAATGTTGTGATTAGTAAAACTGTTCCAGAGAAAATAGAAAATGTTCAGAAACATTTTCAGAATTTTCTCTGAAATTGTTTAGCTCATATCTTTAGTTAGAGACTTCCAAATTAAGTGAGACCAACTCCATTAGAACCCTCTGAAAATCTAGTTTTCAGAAAGTCATAGTTTGTCTCATGAAAATTCCTAGAACACCCTAAGAGTTCCAATTAAGGTCAAGGACATAATTATTTGTGGAGGGCTCAAATGAGCTTTGCTGTAACTAAAACTTGACCAAGTCTTTGTTTAGGTTGTAACCAAGCCACAGTAAAAGTTTCACAGTCATTAGGTCTATCTAGAAAAGGTTATAGACTTCACAACTTCAAACTTAATACAAATGCATTAAATTAATACATGTATCGTTTCTATCATGTAGTCGCTAAGGTCGAGGAGGAACCCGAAGTCCTAGACTTCGTTACTCCGGAGGAACAGCTAGCCTACGACCAAGAGCAGCAAGGCAAGCTCCGGTTTGCATTAACCTTTTCACAAATTTTTATTGTTTTGAGCACATACTCGTTTCCTTTATTCTGTGCATTAGAGTCTTGTTTGGAAGCCCCACTGCATAGCCAAGAGAACCATGGGTTGGGTTTAGGATTGCAAACCCTGTTAGCCACTGCATTGCTAGGATAGAGTAGGATTCGGTACAAGTCGAGTAGTTGGAACTACTCGC
The DNA here is from genome assembly GCA_030760725.1 of Neostapfia colusana. Taxonomy (NCBI): domain Eukaryota; kingdom Viridiplantae; phylum Streptophyta; class Magnoliopsida; order Poales; family Poaceae; genus Neostapfia; species Neostapfia colusana. The sequence goes on from JASWHV010000003.1 coordinate 80,896,387, forward strand.
GAGAATAGGCTAGAGGCACATTGCTCGGGTAGAGATAGCACATGATACACATGGCAAGAAAATGAGACCGAGCGGAGAGTAAGGGCAGCAGGACTTTGGGGCCTGTGTGCTGTAGCTCCGCTTGTGTCGATTGAGGACCGAGCCGTGTGCGGGCCTGTTGAACAAGCTAGAACAGTACCGAAGACCTACCGGCTATATGGGAACCGGGAAACTGATGTAACCCGTGTAGCTGGGTATTGAGGCATTGCCCGTCGTTCAGAGGGTAGGTTGAGAGCTCGAGGTGTAAATCGGCTGGCGGCACAGAGATGCGCGTGCAGAGACCTCTTGCTCGGGACGATGGGACCGGTTCAATATTTGGCTAACGGGTGAAAGGTAGTCGCGTACGGCGTCCGTGATGGTTGTTGTAGGCAACATCGAGTACGGGCGTACGTGACGGGTTGTTCGGGTAACCCTGCAGGTGTAAATCGATTATAATCGCCGTCCCTCGCGGTCAGTGAGTACCACTTGTTCACTGTACCGTGACGTAGAAAGAACAGGCTAGTTACATGTTAAAATGTTGCTGATTGAAAGCTGGACATTGATTGTTAATGATATGCTGTAGCTTAGAGCTAATTAAAGTTCTTTTCAACTTTGGGCAAAGTACATGAGAGAAATGCGTTTCTTGTTTGATTGCGGCTCTCTCATGTGCCTTAGCGTAAGGTTCTCGACATCCTGCTGCTAAAACTTGAAAGTAAGGATCTACTAATTAGGCGAGTCCTTGCAAATAATTTTTACCTCATGCAACCCATTACCCTCATGTAGAAGTTCCATGTTTAGGTGAGACGGGTCAGACTTGCTGAGCCTTCGTGCTCACTGCTTGTGTTTGAAGCTTTTGCAGGGTTCTATGAGGAAGGGACTCCCGAAGAGGAGACGGAACCCCAGGAGGGGAACCCCGTTGAGTGGGAGTCGTGCACGCCGCAGAGTTAGTGTGCGTGTGTGCTAGCAAGGACACGTTCGAGGGCTGAACGTGCACTTGATGCTTAGTCTACGCCCGCGAGTGTAGACTGAACTTATTTTGATGTAAACATGTTCATAAACTTGTTTATGAAATAAAATTTCCGCTTCCGCTTTGTACCTTTGACGTGTGTTATACGGTGCTGTGCAACGCAGCACCCCTCAGCGTGATCCTGGCTCGACAGGACCAATGGGGTCGTGTCATGATGCAAGACCGAAGGGTGGTTGTGTATGGATCATGGCAACTCAGGAATCATGAGCAACACTATCCGACTCATGACTTAGAACTTGCTGCCGTGGTACTTGCACTCAAGATGTGGAGGCACTACTTACTAGGTAACCTCGTACATTTAGATACCGATTACAAGAGCCTCAAGTACATAGTCACTCAGAAAGAGCTGACATGAGGCAACAAAGATGGTTGGAGTCGATAAAGAATTACGAAATAGACTTCCATTATCATCCAGGCAAGGCAAACGTAGTGGCGGATGCGCTGAGTCGCAAGTCACACGTTCATAATCTAACCATCACCCCGTTGGAAGAGAGCGAGCCACCATTACATGTGGTTCCCCCTAGAGCTCTCTACAATTTAGCTTTTATCCCCACCATCCGTGAAGAAAGGATGGCAGCCCAGAAGCATGACAAGGGCATGTCACATTTGCAGAGGTGTATAAACAGTGGGGAACAGAAACATTTCCGGAAAGACGGAGACGGTGTCATGTGGTTTAAGAACAGAATCGTCGTACCCCATAAACCGGAGTTGAGGAAGAAAATTTTTTGACGAGGCTCACTTGTCAAAGTTTCTATTCATCTCGATTCATCGGTCCGTTCTAGGTTACGGAAAGATGTGGATCCGTTGCATACCGGCTGGAACTACCAGCGACAATCTCCAGTGTGTCCGACATCTTCCACATTTCTCAGCTGAGGAAGTGCATCAAGTTTTCAACCACCATTTAGCTGGGGAATATCGAGGAACTGAAATAGGATCTCACGTATCAGGAGGGACCGGTTTAGCTCATCGACATAACGGGCCGAACCACACGCGAATGTACGTTGTGGTTCTATAAAGTTTTATGGAGTCATCACTCCAAGGTTGAAGCGACATGGGAGAGCGAAGGATTTCTCCGCGCCAATTATCCCGACTTTAGACGTCGCACATCCGGTAATTTTTCACCATCCACCGTCTCATTTTTACCTTGTAATCTCCGGACGAGATTCTTTTAAGGGGGGAGGAATGTAAAGGTGCCAAAGTTTTGAATACAAAGGGCCTGAAGTTTGAACACCATTTGGTTTCAAGTTATGAAAATTTGGACTTGTTTAAATTTTCCACATGTGATGACACACATGAGTGTCCCAACACTCTAGCCTAAGATTAATTGAGTGTTAGGGGACAAGGTTATTTTAAACCCATGTGTAAGTTTTCTTGTGCAAGGGGAAATGAAATGAAATTCAGATTTTTAAACTCAAATTTTTCAAACTCAAATTAAAAATGAGGGCAACAATAGGAATGCAAACTGTTGTGATCAAAACCTCATTTGCAGCAGCCAAAACCAAAATCAAGTTTCATATTCGAATTCCTTAGGTCCAAATTAGTGGGAAGGCAAAGTCTCGGGAATTTTGGAGATTACTTTGTTAACCATTTTACAAATGAACCTCAAATTGCATAGTAATTCAAATTCAAATTTGAATTTGGATGAAACTGGTCAAATTGTCAAAGTTCAGTTCAGATTCAAACTTTCCTCAATTGAATTGAGTCAATTTCCAAATGTAAGAGCTGTTGAGATGGGATAAGGGGGAATATGGGGCCCACTTGTCATATGCACACAAATATCTTCACAGAAGGAACCGGTCTCTGTTTTGCCTCTACGGGTGCTCGACAGCGAGGGGTAGTCGACGCCAGTGCTCGTGCGCTCGAGGGTTCCGGCCGAGCACACGTTGAACTGACTCCACAGCAAGGATAAAGATCATCCCAGCTGACCCAGCGCTCGGCAAAATGAGCTGCCCAACCGTCTCTCGCTCTCTCTCACGCCCCTGAACAGAGCCACTGCCGCCACCTTCATTTGATCGGCAGCCGGCTCTAGTGAACATGAACAGAAGCTAAGGAGTGGAAAAATGGCACCAGGGCATCTCCCTCTCCCTCCTCGACGCGCCACCGACTGATGTTCGGCTCTCCTACCCCGGGAACACCACGTCCGCGCGGTGGCCGACCAAGAACCGATGAGGAGGCTCCCGTGGACAGCTGATCCTAGCGCTTGTCACGGCCAAGTACCGGCGCCCTTGGAGGCGCCAAGGCACCGTGCTACTCTCCTCCTATGATCAGGCCATGTCATGAACGACCGAGAGAGAATTTGGAAGTTTTTCTCCGGCATGCTCAAGCCGACCTTCCGGTACGGTAATCTCAAATTCGACCTCAATTCTCATTCTTAGGTCATCAAATCTTGCACAAGGGGCCTAAAGTAGTCGGTGATCAATTGCTCCTCACATCCCTAGCTTGAAACTGCCCGTAGGTCAGGTATTTCACGGTTTTCTAACGGCAACCGAGGCGGGGGACCGCGAGCGCATGGTGAAACCCTATTTGCCGCATGTGACACCCTCAATTTCGTATCCATGCATGCATACATAATTCATATATAGAAACATTTAAAAGAATTAGAACGGGAGGAAGAATCATCAAAATGGTGGGGTATGGGAGAAAGATAGCTGAAAAGAGCCAATTCCAGTTCGCCGAGGAGCGCCGTTGACACTTCCCGCGGCCTGCTGGCCACGTGGCAGGCTAGGAGCTCGCCTCTGCGGAAGGGGGCGAGGTCCGGCCTGCTGGACACGTGTTGCCTCTGGGGCTTGTCGCTGTGGAAAAGCGAGGTCCAGCACCGTGGGACACGTGTCGCCTTCGGAGCTAGTCTCTGCGGAGAAGCAAGGCTCAACCCCGCGGGATACGTGTCACTCTCGGAGCTCACCCCCGCGGAGGGAGTGAGGTCTGGTCCTGATGGACACGTGTCATCCTCGGAGCTCACCTCCGAGGAGAAGGGAGGTCCGACACTATGGGACACGTGTCATCCTCGGATCTCACCTCCGAGGAGAAGGGAGGTTCGACACTACGGGACACGTATCGTCCTCGAAGCTCACCTCCGAGGAGAAGAAAGGTCCGGCACTGACACATGGCGCCCCTAGAGCTCGCCTCTGTAGAGAGGGGAGGTCCCGCCCGCCAGACACGTGGCGCACCCTGAGCTTGTCTCTGAGGAAAAGGGAGGCCAGGCCCCGCTGGACACGTGGAGCCTCCAGAGCTTATCCCTGCGGAAGGACGAGATTCTTAAGCAGTTTTTCCCCTGTACGCGAGTACCCGGTGCTAAGGAAACCGACACGATTTCTTCCACGTTGATACCGCACCCAAATCAATTGGAGGTAAGTTGTTAAGATTCAAAACAAATTGAATAGGACTCTTATTTGAAATCCAATCGGAGTAGGACTCTTCTTTTCCTCTTATAAATAGAACCCAAAACCCCTTGGCCGCAAACCACGTATTATTTTTCCACCTCCCGAGTCGACGACTTGGAGGCCCTAGCCCCCAGCTCGCCGTGTTGGACCATCACCACCCTTCACCGGAGTTCAGTCGCCGGAGAGCCACCGACAAGCGCCGTCACGCCTCGCCATCGCTGCTGCCATTGCTAGGAGGAAGGCCCTGCTATCAGAGAGAAGTGAGGTAGGTCTTCGTTACCACCTTACGACATCATCGCGGTTTCTATGCATCTGTTTCTTCGAACAAAAGCTTTTTCGTGTGGACAGATCACGTGTTGATCGGTTTTTGACGGTGGAATTGATCTAGATCTTGAGTCAAGATCATCACCATGTCCACACTTGATCCCTACACCCTTGTTCATCGTAAAATCCCATGCAAAGCCATTAAAACATGCAACAACACATACAAACTGATATTAATGAAACTGCATCATAGGATTAGCATGCATTGCATCTTGAGTAAAGTTTGTGCATGATTTTTGATTGCTATAAATTTTGTATGTGCGTGGTCGTGAGTAGAAGGATAGCTCAGAAAGCCATCTACGAAGGACTACAACACCAAGACTTCGAGATCCGTGAGCAACAGAAGCCACAGGAACAAGGCAAGTGCCCCTTGACCATATTGATCCCATGTTTTTGAAACTGTTTTGTTTGCGAAAACATTTATGCTTGAGTCAACTTGATGGGACACACTTTATATGAGTTTACTAGTTTTGTTAACCATCCTTGTCACCGGGAAAGTTGATGAGTCGGGTATGGTCATTTTTCCTTTTTGCTTTGCTAATCTACGGGATAAGGGAAGCTGAGATACAACATGTCTAGCTACTGCACTCATATGAATAATGATAATGAGAACTTGATGATGATAATGAACATGTATCGGGGGAGATCTAGGCAAGATTGGTTCGTGTATGTGGTAGAATGAGATGGTGGTTTAATTGCCATAGATCTAAGGACTGGTTCATACCACCACATGCCAGGAAAACAGTGCCACCAAGGGTAACTATGGGTGCGGCTTAGCTGACTAATTAGGTAAGTTGCTAGATTGTTATGGACCGTGGAAGGCGCGAGGAATGGGAGTCGAGAGAGGACTGACCTGGGAACTGCATGGCACAAGAGGGGGCCGTAGGTGGGAGAATGGTGATTCAAGCCTACTGGTAAAACCTTAGTGAGTCCATACATCTAGTAGCCCCATTGTAAAGGATATTTTGTGATCTCTTGGCCATACACCGACGGTTGTGTACTGGTATAATGGAGGTTCTGCAGTCGCCGACGGGTGATGAAATCACAAACTTGTGGGTAAAGTGGTGTCACCTCTTAAGAGTGTAAAACTATCATGATAGCCGTTCTTACGGTTACAAGCGCCTGGCCAACTCACATGATTAGATGAGAAACTTGGGATGGATGGTTTGGGATGGATGGTTATTGGTATGGTTATTGGTTTGATTATGGTATGGTCTTTGGGATTGGTTTCGGGACTGTTGAGTCATGACAATGAGTTTTGGTTCGGTTATATGGTTATGAGATGGATATGAACATGAGATGGTGATTATGAGCATGAGAAAAAGTTGAGAAAGATTTATGGATGAGACATGGAAAGTGGTGAATTATGAAGGAGGTATGTTGATGTTTTAACTGGATATATGCTAGGATTAAATTCACTTAAAGATAGTTGCTGTTTTTATCATGGTTGTGAAACAAAATTTGCTTTCTACAATGAGCCTTTTATTTCCTACCTTGTTGTAAACTAAATGCCATACTTTTCCCGCACTTGCTGAGTACGACATGTACTCACCCTTCATTATCATACAAACATCAGCAACAGGAGAGGAGTACTTTGAAGACCATGTGGAGTACTAGGCGTGCGATCTGCCGTCAACTTGCCTGTGGGATGGAGTTGGAGATGGAGCCGCTGCTGCTGTTTAGTTTGCTTCCGCTCGTTTCCGCTGCTAGAATAGGTTAGAGACTTCCGCTGCAAGAATAAGTTAGATATTGATGTAATAAGTACTTAAACCCTATTATTCGTGGTTATATTCTGAATTCAGTTTGTGGATTACATGTGTATGTGTGGTGAACATCCTGGGCACACATATGCATTAGCTGGGTGCCGTGTTTTACAGGACCGGGCGTCACACCGCCATTCCTGTGCAGTTTTGAGGCTATGTCGAGCTTCCTCATGGTTCACTGGTGCTGTAGCACCGTTTCACCGAGCTTTTGGTGCGCTAGGTCGACCGGCCGACGCCGCCGAAGGTGTACCGAGTCGCCGCACCGTCGCTAGCCACTGTAGAGGCCTTGCCGGCTCGGAGAAGTCTCACCATCGTGCTCAGTGTGACGAGTTAGGCTCTGGCGGCGAGGAGGGGCTCAGGCAGAGGTCGGGAGACCGGTTTCCGGCGAGCTCCGGCGACCTAGCGGCGCACGCACGCGAGAGGCGTCGGGAGGTTGAAGAAGGAAGCCGGGCCCCAACAGTCAGTGAGAGAGAAATAAAAATCCCGATCCTCTGTGGCTATCGGATCCGGTGTGACTGGTGGCTGGGACTGTGTAGCCCGTGTGTCTTTGTTTCGCAGGGTGACACGTGGCCCGGGCCCAGCCGCAGACATTTGAACTTTTCTCTGTTTTCAGATTTCGGTTGAAAGTTTAAATAGCCATAACTTTATGTAGGAATGTCCAAAAATTGTCAAACAAATTTTGTGGGATTCCTCTCAGAGAGTACAATCCAGGGGTGCAGCCCAATATTTATGAAAATACCTGGATTTGGCTCATCAATTCGTATAAGGAAAATCTTGTGGGAATTTTTCCAGGAGTTCTGTTTATTGAAAATTCCCAAATTTGGGCAGGAGATTCTTCAAAAAACACTTGAACTCCAGTAAAAATCTAAAAGACATTGGACCTAATTTGCTTGGCCAAATGTTGTGTTAATTCTTTATGTCTCTGAAAAATTGGGAAAATAAACAGAGCTCATTTTCAGATTTCCCCCAATTCTTGTAAAGGTCATATTGGTGTAGGAAGCTCCAAATTTAGTGATTCAAATTGGTTTTGATTCAGATTGAACAACTCTAACCAAATATGTAACCCCATTTGTATGAAAGTCATTATTTAATTCTGGAGAATTCTTTAAATCTTTTCAGAAAAAGAATTTTAGAGGGAGTTTGGTTCATCCAAAAATTCTCAAGCTTTGCCAGAATATTCTTTAGGATGCTAGTGAACTCCTGTAAAATTTTCAGCTGTTTTAGAGTTGATTTGGTTAGGAGAATTAAGATTCTAAGTGGCTGTGTTCAATTGGATACAGAAACATTTTCAGAGAATTCCAAAACTTGGAAATTCTTGTGACACCCTCAATTCTGTGGAAAACCACGGAACCGAGAACTGATGCATATGTGTGCCCAGGATGTTCATCACACATACACATATGTTCCACAAACTGAATTCAGAATATATATAACCATGAATAACAGAGTTTAGTACAATGTTTCATGAGTCTTGAACTCATGCTCACAGCGGAAGTCTTAATCTAACAGCGGAAGTCTTCTAACTAGTGCGGAAGAAATCTAAGAAGTAACGGCTCCATCTCTACTCCATCCTCACAGGCAAGGTTGAGAACAGATTACACGCCTAACGCTCCATTTGGTCTTCATAGTAATCTTCTCCTATTGCTGATGATGAAATAATAATGCAAGTTTGAGTACAATGATATACTCAGCATGTGCGGGAAAATATGATATGTAGCTCATAACAAGGTAGGTATAAAAAGGCTCATTGCAGAAAGCAAAGTTATTTATCAAAAACCACGATAAAACAACAATTTATCTTTAAGTGAATGTAATCCCAACATGTATTAAAATACCAATCATACCTCTATTTTGTTCATTACCTTCCACGTCACAACCAGACATCAATCAACCTCATTCTTGCTCATGAATACCTCCTCGTATTCGCTACCATCTCACGAATACCATCTCATATTCTCTACCATTGCATCTCATAAACAACTTCGTTTCCCTCCGAGACCAACTTTGTTGCCATGACTCAACAGTCATGCAATCCATCTTATCACCCGGACTCAACAGTCCCAAAATCCAAACCAAAACCAAACCATAACCAATAACCATATCCAATCACCATCCCAACTAATCATGGAAGTTGGCCAGGCGCTCGTGACCGTAAGCTGGGCTATCATGATAGTTTTAGACTATGCAGAGTTTGCACCTCTTTACCCACAAGTTTGTGATTTCGTCACCCATCGGCGACTGCAGAACCTCCATTATACCAGTACACAACCGTCGGTGTATGGCCAAGAGATCACAAAATAGCCTTTAAAAAGGGCTACTAGATGTATGGACTCACTAAGGTTTCACCAGCAAGCTAGAATCTCCAATTCTCCCACCCACGGGCCCCCTCTTGTGCCATGCCGTTCCCAGGGCAGTCCTCACTCGACTCCCATTCCCCGCGCCTTCCACAGTCCATAACAATCTAGCAACTTACCTAATTAGTCAGCTAAGCCGCACCCATACTTGGCCTTGTGGTGGCACTGTTATTCTGGCATGTGCTCGCACGAACCAGTCCTTAGATCTACGGCAAGTAAACCACCATCTCATGCCACCTCATTCACAAACCCAGTCTTGCCTTGATCTCCCTCCGATCCATGTTCATTAACAACATCAGTTTCTCATTATCATTACGAGTGCAGTTAGCTAGACACATCTATATCGCTTCCCAATCCCATGGACTCAGCGAAGCTTAAAAGTAAAACCATACCCGACTCATAAACTTCCCTGGCGACAAGGGTGGTTTAACCAAAACAAGTAAACTCCTATAAAAGGGTTTACCATCATGTTTGACTCAGCACACACACCTTTTCGTAAAACAAATCAGTTTTTCCCAAAACATAGGATCAATATGGTCAAGGGGCACTTGCCTTGTTCTTGCGGTTCCGGTTGCTCTTGGATCTCGAAACCTTGTTGTTGCAGCTCGTCGTACACAGCTCCCTGAGCTTGTCCTTCTATACAGGATCACACACATACAAGATTCATAGCAATCAATATCATGCATAAACTTTAACTAGATGCGATGATGCTTATGCATGTTAATCCTATAATGCAATTTTTATTAGATCGGTTGGTTCGATGAACAGAGGTGTTCAGATTAAATGTGGACGTGGCGACGATCTTGACTTTAGATTAAATCGATCAACAAGTGATCTGTCCACGAAAAAGCTTCTGTTTGAAAGAAATCGAAGAACAGATGCAAAGAAAACGCGATGATGTCGTAAGGTGATATTGGAGACCTATCTTACGTTCTTCGGTGTCTCGGGGTCCTTCTCTTAGCAAGACAGATCATTGGGCTCCCTTCCGGTGACCTTCCTCGACTGAACTCCGGCGATGGGCTTACTCGGCGAGTTGGGGCTAGGGCTCTAAGTCGTCGGCTCAGGAGGTGGAAAAAAAGTTCATGGTTTTCGGCCAGAGGTTCTGGGTTCTATTTATAATCGGGAGAAGAAGAGTCCTAATCTGATTGTATTTCAAATAAGAGTCCCATTCAGATTGTCGTTGAATCTTAACAACTTATCTTTAGTTGATTTGGTGCAGTAACATTGTGGAATTCAGGTCGGTTTCCTCTCTGTACCGGTATTTCCGCGCGTACAGAATCCGAAACCGCTCCAGAACTCGTTACCTTCACGGTGATGAGCTCCGGAAGCTCCTCGTGTCCACCGGGGCCTGATCTCCCCTTTTCCGCAGAGACGAGCTCTGGTTGTGCCGCGTGTCAAGCGAGCGAAACCTCCCTCTCATTCGGAGATGAGCTCCGTGTGTGCCACGTATCCTGGTGGTTGGGACCTCCTCTCTATTCGGAGGCGGGCTCCGTGAACGCCACGTGTCAGTGCCGGACCTTCCCTCTCTTCGGAGGTGGCTCCGGGTGTGCCACGTGTCCTAACAGCGCCAGCCTCCCTTTCTGCTCATAGACGATCTCCGAAGTTGATACGTGTCCAACAGTGACGGACCTCCGGAGACGTATCACGCGCGTCTGGTCCTCTGATTTCCATGGTGACTAGCTCCAAGGGTGACACGTGTCCTGCGGAACTGCCTTCGTTTCTCCGCAGAGGCTAGCTCCGGAGGCAACACGTGTCCCACAGGGTCGGACGTCTCCCCCTTTGCGGAGATGAGCCCCGAGCCTGCCACGTAGCCAGTTTAGCGGCAGACCTCTCCCCACTTCGGAGGGATGAGCTCCGAACACGCCACGTGGCCAGCGGGCCACGGTAGTTGTCTTCGGAGCTCTTGGTGAACTGGATTTTACTCTTTTTGGTTATCTTTTTGATTTTTTCTTTGCTCCCACTTCTTTTAAAATGTTTTCTCTTCATGAAACATGAATACATACAGAAACCAAAAATGAGGGTGTCACAAATCTACCCCCCTTAAATTGAATCTCGCCCTCGAGATTCGTTGGTAGAGAATAGATGAGGAAATTCTGCCTTCATATCTTCTTCACGCTCCCATGTGGCTTTAGCTTCGGTGTGATGGCTCCATTGTACCTTGCACCATCGGATCACTTTGTTCCTTGTGACCCTTTCCTTTACGTCCAAAATTCGGACAGGGTGCTCCACATAAGTCAGGTCCTCTTGAAGTTCAAGCTCTTCCATTGGTATTTGCTCCTCTGGTACTCTCAAGCACTTCTTGAGCTGGGATACATGAAACACGTCATGTACGTCGGAGAGATATGTTGGGAGCTCTAGTTGATAAGCTACTTCACCTCGCTTGTCCAAAATCTTAAATGGTCCGATGTAGCGAGGTGCTAGCTTGCCTTTGACGTTGAAACATCGTTGGCCATGGATAGGCGATACCTTAAGGTATACAAAGTCTCGTACTTCGAAGGTCAACTTCCTTCGCCTATTGTCCTCATAGCCATTCTGTCATGACTGAGCAGCCTTTAAGTTCTTCCGTATCGTTTGGACTTGCTTTTCAGCTTCTTGTAGCACATCGGGTCCAAACACCTGGTTCTCTCCGGTTTCGTTTCAAAACAGCGGCGTTCTGCACCGTCTATCATACAATGCTTCGAAAGGTGACATCTTCAAGCTAGCTTGATAGCTGTTGTTATAGGAGAATTCGGCGTACGGTAAACTCCTATCCCAACTATGCCCACGTTTCAAGGCGCAAGCTCTCAACAGGTCTTCCGAAATTTGGTTTGTCCTTTCGGTTTGTCCATCGGTTTGTGGGTGATAGACGGAGCTAAAATCCAGTCGTGTACCCATAGCTTTCTGCAGCTTCCTCCAGAATCTAGAGGTAAACTGAGAACCTCGATCGGAGACTATCCTCCTCGGGACTCCATGGCGGCACACGATCTGCTCCATGTACAACTCGGCTAATTGTGCAACGTTGTACTTGGCCCTTACAGGGAGAAAATGGGCTGTTTTCGTCAATCGGTCCACGATAACCCAGATGGAGTCGTAACCCGACTGAGTACGTGGAATCCGACGATGAAATCCATACTGATGTCCTCCCACTTCCACTCGGGTACCTTCAAGGGTTGCAACAATCCAGCGGGCCTTTGATGTTCGGCCTTCACCCGTTGGCATGTGTCGCATAGGGCAACGTATTCGGCTATATCCCTTTTCATACCATCCCACCAATAACAAGTCTTCAAGTCCTTGTACATTTTGGTACTTCCGGGATGTATGGAATAGGGTGAATCATGTGCCTCTTTTAATATCATGTCGCGGAGGTGCTTCACGTTAGGCACACAAATCCTTTTTCCCAGCCAAAGCGCACCCTTCTCATCTTCTTTGAAATACTTCTCTATTCCTTATCGGATCCTTTCCTTGATCTCCTTAATCTCCTCATCCATTGCTTGGCCATCTCTTATCTCTTGCTCCAATGAAGAGTGGATCTCCATCACTTCCATGTTGTTCAAGAATCCGAGGTGTAACCGTTCGAACTCCTTACGTAGTTCGGGTGGTAGCTCCCGAACCGTAAGTTGGTGACATGCTCCCTTTCAACTGAATGCATCAGCTACTACATTGGCCTTCCCAGTGTGGTAGTTGATTCCAACATCGTAATCTTTAATGAGTTCCAACCATCGACGTTGCCTCAAATTCATGTCCATTTGTGTAAATATGTACTTGAGGCTTTTATGATCCGTATAGATCTTGCATCGATGACCAAGGATATAATGTCTCCAAATCTTCAATGCATGCACTACTGCTACTAGCTCCGAGTCATGTGTAGGATAATTAAGCTCGTGCTTCTTTAATTGTCGTGAGGCATAGGCTATCACTTGTCCTTCTTGCATGAGCACACATCCGAGCCCCTGTCTGGATGCGTCACAATATATGTCAAAGCTCTTGCTCACGTCCGGCAATACCAAAACCGGCGCTGTGGCTAGCCTTTTCTTGAGCTCCTCAAAACCTTCCTGGCATGCTAGTGTCCATTCAAAGGCTTTTCCCTTCTTTAGCAACTCCGTCATATGCTTTGCTATCTTAGAGAAGTCCTTGATGAAGCATCGGTAGTATCCAGCCATCCCAAGAAAACTCAGAAATATCCCTCGCGTTTTGCGGTTGGTTCCACTTCAGAATATCTCCCACTTTTCTGGGATCAACCGATACCCCTTCCTCGGAGATAATGTGGCCTAGGAACGATATTTCCTTTAGCCAAAATTGACACTTGTTAAGCTTGGCATACAATTGATGCTCATGCATTTTCTGCAAGGTCAATTTCAAATGTTCTTCATGCTCCTCCTCACTTTTTGAATACACCATAATGTCGTCGATGAAAACCACGATGAACTTATCCAAGTACTCCATGAAAACCTTGTTCATAAGGTACATGAAGTATGTGGGTGCATTTGTTAACCCAAAAGACATGACGGTATATTCATATGAACCATACCGTGTTCGAAAGGCAGTCTTGGGTATATCGGAGGGCTTAATCTTCAGCTGGAAGTATCCCGACCGAAGATCAATCTTAGAGAACACTTGGGCTCCTTTCATTTGGTTGAATAGGTCCTCTATACGGGGCAGAGGGTATTTGTTCTTGATTGTTACCTCGTTGAGAGATCTATAGTCCACGCACATCCTTTGGGTCCCATCCTTCTTGTCCATGAAGAGCACGGGGGCTCCCCTTGGTGACGAGCTTGGAAGTATAAAACCCTTCTCCAACTGCTCCTGAATTTGCTTCTTGAGTTCTACTAGTTCATTGACCGGCATCCTATAGGGTCTCTTTGCTATGGGTGCAGTTCCAGGTACCAAATCAATGGCAAACTCAATGTCCCGATCAGGTGGCATACCTGGAAGCTCATTTGGAAACACGTCCGAGAATTCTTGAACCATTGGAACGTTGTCCAATGTTGCTCCTTCGACGTGATTCAAGATTGCATTTTCGGTTGTTTGTTGGGCTGACTCAAACTCGACACGAATACCGTGCTCATTTGTCAACTGCACGCTTCTTTCAGCACATTGGATTACCCCGTTGTGCTTGCTTAACCAATCCATCCCTAGTATTATGTCAATCCCTTGGGAATCCAAGACAATGAGGTTGGCAAGGAAGTCTACCCCCCTTATTTTAAGGATTACTTTTGGACATACTATATTAGTCCTCATCTCTTCACCGGGAGAATTAACTAACATAGCACATTTTAAGTGTGATATGGGTAGATTATGCTTGGCGACATATTTGGATGATATGAAGGAATGTGATGCTCCAGAATCAAATAAGATGGTGGCTGGGTTGGAGTTGGCAAGGAACATACCAATTACGACGTCCTCAGCCTGTTGTGCTTCCTCAGCAGAGACATGCTTCACGTTGCAGCGAGCATAGTTCTTCTGTCCACAGTTTCCTTGATTGTCCCCTCCGTTCGGTCGCGGGTTCTGCTTGGGCACGTTGCCTTGCTGTGCAGGGACTCTCCTCGGGCACTGGCTCGTGAAGTGTCCTGTTTCCCGGCTTGCAAAGCATGCCCTGTTGCCTATGGCAGCAGGTACGTTGGGGCGGGGGTTTTGAACAGGAGCGCCCATGTTGGGTCGCGGCACAGGAGGCAAGGGCACACGAGGTGCTTGTGCAACGGGTTGTTGCTATGGTGACTTTTTAGGGCGGTATGCAGGAGCGGTCGATCCATACTGCGGTGCAGCTGGGGGCGTGTACCGAGGTCGTACGTTGCTCCCTTGAGGCTGGTATGGCATCTTCCTCTTGCACTCTCACTCGATCTCTCAGATCTTGCTTTCGACTACTATAGCCTTGTCAACCAGCTTCTGAAAGCTTGTGTAGTCATTGTTGAAGAGCTGAACCTGGATCTCATTGTTCAACCCTCTCATGAACAGGTATTGCTTCCTCTGGTCTGTGTTGACATCTTCGGGGGCATACCGGGATAGTTGTGTGAATTTGTTGAGATACTTATTCACGCTTCTCTGTCCTTGGCGGAGACCTTCAAACTCCTGTCTCTTGAGCATCATTACACCAGCAGGGATGTAATGAGGGCGGAAACTCTCCTTGAACTCAGTCCAAGTGATCGCTTCCGGGTCGACATGAGCGTTGTATAGCGCATCCTACCAGTCAGCGGCAGCTCCCATGAGTTGGTGCGATGCAAAAAGAACCTTCTTTCGGTCATTGCACTGCACTACGGCAAGCTTCTTCTCCATGGATTTCAACCAGTCGTCGGCCTCCTTGGGGTCGTTAGCTTGAGCAAAGGTGGGTGGTCGAGTCCTCATGAACTCTCCCAGCCTATTATGAGCCGGCGGTGGTGGTGGCGGTGGTGCCGGAACGGGGTTGTTGTTGTTGGCCTGCAACTGACCCAAAGTTTGGATCGTGGTTTGCATAAGTTGGTTCTGCATGGCCATCAACCGTTCCAGATTGTTCTCACCAGCTGTGAGGATAACAGGAACTCCATTGTGGCCACCCTCTTGGTTGTCACGGACGTTCCTTCGGCCAGAGTTTCCTGTCACCATCTGTGAGAGAGAACGAAATAGAATAGAAGGTTAGAAGGTTAGGTAGATCCCCTCAACTATATGCATCAAGGTGGGTTGGACTATATATATTAGCCCATATGAGGATGTGAACAAGTGCCGAAGCATCTCACTCCTCTTTCTACTTGTGTGTGGATATGGAAAATGTCTTGAGACGTCCCACAACTCACACTAAGCACACAATCACAAACAATCTTCACAAGGGCTCACACAACTCCTATTCAAGGCTTCGTTCAATGGGGGTCCCATATGACTTAGGGTGATGTCAAATTTGTGATCCAAGTATGGCTTCTCCTAGTCTTGTATCTTATGTCAAGGTAGTTTCAAGGACGATCTAAGCACCCTAGGCTTGCATACTATGGCCAGCGAGGCTTAGCTACCAATATGTGTCTATCTAGGTTGTGTGATCTATCCGTGGAAGGTTGATACCAATCTGTGTCTGATACCAATCTGTGATCTATCTAAGCGTGTAACCTACCATCAACCCGTGGCTCTGATGCCAATTTGTGATTGTATCTAGGTGTGTAATCTACCCTCAACCATGGCTCTGATATCAATCTGTGACGCCCTCAATTCTGTGGAAAACCACGGAACCGAGAACTGATGCATATATGTGCCCAGGATGTTCATCACACATACACATATGTTCCACAAACTGATTTCAGAATATATATAAGCACGAATAACAGAGTTTATTATAATGTTTCATGAGTCTTGAACTCATGCTCACAGCTGAAGTCTTAATCTAACAGCGGAAGTCTTATTTCTATGCAGCGTAAGTCTTCTAACCAATGTGGAAGCAATCTAAGCAGTAGCGGCTCCATCTCTACTCCATCCCCACAGGCAAGGTTGAGAACAGATTACACGCCTAATGCTGCATTTGGTCTTCATAGTAATCTTATCATGTTGCTGATGATGAATAATAATGCAAGTTTGAGTACAATGATGTACTCAGCAAGTGCGGGAAAATATGATATGTAGCTCATAACAAGGTTATAAAAAGGCTCATTGCAGAAAGCAAAGTCATTTATCAAAAACCACGATAAAACAGCAACTTATCTTTAAGTGAATGTAATCCCAACATGTATTAAAATACCAATCATACCTCCATTTTGTTCATTACCTTCCATGTCACAACCAGACATCAATCAACCTCATTCCTGCTCATGAATACCTACTCGTATTTGCTACCATCTCACGAATATCATCTCATATTCGCTGCCATTTCATCTCATAAACAACTTCGTCTCCCTCCGAGACCAACTTTGTTGCCATGACTCAACAGTCATGCAACCCATCTTATCACCCGGACTCAACAGTCCCGAAAACCAAACCAAAACCAAACCATAACAAATAACCATATCCAATCACCATCCCAACTAATCATGGAAGTTGGCCAGGCGCAAGTGACGTAAGCTCGGCTATCATGATAGTTTTAGACTCTGCAGAGTTTGCACCTCTTTACCCACAAGTTTGTGATTTCGTCACCCGTCGGCGACTGCAGAACCTCCATTATACCTGTACACAACCATCGGTGTATGGCCAAGAGATCACAAAATAGCCTTTACAAAGGGGCTACTAGATTTATGGAGTCACTAAGGTTTCATCGGCAGGCTAGAATCTCCAATTCTCCCACCCACGGGCCCACTCTTGTGCCATGCAGTTCCCACAGCAGTCCTCACTCGACTCCCATTCCCCGCGCCTTCCACAGTCCATAAAAATCTAGCAACTTACCTAATTAGTCAGTTAAGCCGCACCCATACTTGGCCTTGTGGTGGCACTGTTATCCTGGCATGTGCTCGCATGAACCGGATCTTAGATCTACGGCAAGTAAACCACCATCTCATGCTACCTCATTCACAAACCCAGTCTTGCCTAGATCTCCCTCTGATCCATGTTCATTAACAACATCAGTTTCTCATTATCATTAAGAGTGCAGTTAGCTAGACACATCTATCTCGCTTCCCAATCCCATGGACTCAACGAAGCTTAAAAGTAAAACCATACCCGACTCATAAACTTCCCTGGCGACAAGGGTGGTTTAACCAAAACTAGTAAACTCCTATAAAAAGGTTTACCATGATGTTTAACTCAGCACACACACCTTTTCGCAAAACAAAACAGTTTTTCCCAAAACATAGGATCAATATGGTCAAGGGGCACTTGCCTTGTTCTTGCGGTTCCGGTTGCTCTTGGATCTCGAAACCTTGTTGTTGCAGCTCGTCGTAGACTGCTCCCTGAGCTTGTCTTTCTATACAGGATCACGCACATACAAGATTCATAGCAATCAATATCATGCATAAACTTTAACTAGATGCGATGATGCTTATGCATGTTAATCCTATGATGCAATTTTTATTAGATCGGTTGGTTCGATGAACAGAGGTGTTCAGATCAAATGTGGACGTGGCGATGATCTTGACTTTAGCTTAAATCGATCAACAAGTGATCTGTCCACGAAAAAGCTTCTGTTCGAAAGGAATACAAGAACAGATGCAAAGAAAACGCGATGATGTCGTAAGGTGATATTGGAGACCTACCTTACGTTCTTCGGTGTCTCGGGGTCCTTCTCTTAGCAAGACAGATCGTTGGGCTCCCTTCCGGCGACCTTCCTCGACTGAACTCCGGCGATGGGCTTACTCGGCGAGTTGGGGCTAGGGCTCTAAGTTGTCGGATCAGGAGGTATAAAAAGAAGTTTGTGGTTTTCAGCCAGAGGTTCTGGGTTCTATTTATAATCGGGAGAAGAAGAGTCCTAATCTGATTGTATTTTGAGTAAGAGTCCTATTCAGATTGTCATTGAATCTTAACAACTTATCTTTAGTTGATTTGGTGCTGTAACATTGTGGAATTCAAGTCGGAGCCACTCAAGAAATCATTACCTCCGCGGTGATGAGCTCCGGAAGCTCCACGTGTCCACTGGGGCCTGATCTCCCTTTTTCCGCAGAGACGAGCTCCGGTTGTGCCGCGTGTCAAGCGAGCGAGACCTCCCTCTCCTTCGGAGGTGAGCTCCGCGTGCGCCACGTATCCTGGCGGTTGGGACCTCCTCTCTATTCGGAGGCGGGCTCCGTGAACGCCACGTGTCAGTGCCGGACCTTCCCTCTCTTCAGAGGTGGCTCCGGGTGTGCCACGTGTCCTAACAGCGCCAAACTCCCTTTCTGCTCATAGACGAGCTCCAAAGTTGACACGTGTCCAACAGTGACGGACCTCCGTAGATAAGCTCCAGTGGCGACACGTGTCCAATAGGACTGGACCTCTCGGAGGTGAGCTCCGAGGTCGACACGTATCCCGCACGTCTGGTCCTCTGATTTCCGCGGTGACTAGCTCCGAGGGTGACATGTGTCCTGCGGAACTGCCTTCGCTTCTCCGCAGAGGCTAGCTCCGGAGGCAACACATGTCCCACAGGGTTGGACCTCTCCCCCTTTGCGGAGATGAGCCCCGAGCCTCCACGTAGCCAGTTTAGCGGCGGACCTCTCCCCACTTCGCAGGGATGAGCTTCGAACACGCCACGTGGCCAGCGGGCCGCGGGAGTTGTCTTCGGCGCTCTTGGTGAACTGGATTTCGCTCTTTTTGGTTATCTTTTTGATTCTTTCTTTGTTCCCACTTCTTTTAAAATGTTTTCTCTTCATGAAACATGAATACATGCAGAAACCAAAAATGAGGGTGTCACAATTCAGTTCTGGGTAATTTTAGCTCCATGAATTCTAGGAAAATTCATGCAGGCCCTATAAACTATAATTGAAATTTTAGTTCACTAAGCTTGGCATGAACATATGAGTTACCTCAGAATAATCTCCTTTTGGCTTATTTGCTTAGAGAATTTTTCTGAACAAACCACTCAATGAAAAGTGCTAATTTTTGGTCCAGATGACTATCTTGTGACAAGGCACTCACATGAAAATTTTCAGCTACATTGGAGCTCTGGATCACCCTTATTCTGTTTAACCTCCTTAGGTGCTCAAAACATGAGTGGGGGAAAATCCTTAGCACTTAATCATGTTGATTAACCCAAACCCAAACCTTAGCACCAGTGTCATTTTAAATTATTAAACAGAGTTCTAGTTTTTAAATTTGTCATTAGTACTTGTTAGCAAAGTCTTTACAATTAAATCCATATGCATATTAATAACGTGTATCATCTACGTGAAGAATTTGAAGCAATTAGAGTGGAGATCAAAGAAGGAGGGAAGCGAGTGATGAAGACTCAAGTGGTCTTCACTAACTGACCCTTATATATAAATCCCTGCAAAACAAAGGCAAGCCCCGGTTTGCATCAAAACTTACAAATTTTTATTTGTATTCACTTTATGTTGTCTAGCATTTTGTTTATTGCATTAAGTCTAGATGGTATGAAACTCCAAATGCATGACCCAGAAAACCCTGGAGTATAATGTAGAGTAGGTTATCAATTGATAATAACTGCTGATCTCAAGTTAACAAAAATAGATTAAAAGAGGCATAACTCGAGTAGGCAGTTTCCTACTCGTGAACCGGGATTAAGTTGGATCAATCGGAAGAGTTGGGAATTGATCCTCATAGTTGGGAATGGAGACCGGCAGTGGATGGAAGGCTCAAGGACGTGGTCCTGTGAACCTAGTATATGTCTGAGTCGATTAAGGCCCGTTCTCGTGTGCGGCCCTGTGGGACAAGTTTGAGTTGTGTACCGGATGCATACTGGCTATATGGGACCCAGGAAACCGATGTAACATGTTAACCTGGGTGTTGAGGCGATCCCCACTGTCTTATGCAGATGCTGAAAGGATAGAGAAGTCGGCTCTATGAGGGTTTGCCATAGTGAGACTTAATCCAAGTCGGTGGGACCGGTTCGACATTTGGGTGTCATGTGAAAGGTTGCCACATACGACGTTGATGGGATTGGTTGTCACCGGTCTCGGATGGGCGTATGTGTCGTGTCAGCCGGGTGTTATTGATTTGAATCACTGTCGCTCGCGGAATGGACCGAGCATACTTGTTCTCTGCGTCATGGGGTAGTAATAAACTGGGAAAAATTTAATATGCTTTGTGAGTAACCCTCATAATGGAGATAAGGAATGATCAACACTTTCACTAAATTTATTTTCCACCTTGGTCTAGTAGCATCGAGGCAAATAGTTTCTTGTTTGATTGTGGAGTCTCGACGTTGATGGCGCAAGGTCTGTATGGGTCTAGGGTAGCTCACTAAAGTTACTTTCACCTCGGGCAAGTGACATCGAGATGAAGCGTTTCTTGTTTGATTGTGGAGTCTCGATGTAAATTGTGCGAGGGCTATAAAAGTTGTTTAAAACTTGAAGTAAGGACTCACCTTTAGCTCATGTTCATCTTTTGTGCAAACTTCTATATTCAGGCCTCTACTTTCAGCATGTAGAGTTTCATGACTAGGGTGACGGTTAAGTCTTGCTGAGCTTCATGCTCATAGATACTGCATGAGTTGTTTTGCAAGTAACAACCCTACACTGAAATGTACAGTTGTCTGATGAGACTCGGAACTCTCCGAGTGGTGAACTCATGGAATCCCCTGCCGCTGCGATTGTGATCGTGTTGCTAGTGAGAAGGGTCCACGGGCTGGACGTCTTCTCTGTTGCTTAGTATAGATGTGACGTGAGTTGTATAAATCTTCCGCTGTAGACTATTTTGAGAAGTATTTGTAAAAATTTACACTTTATAAGCTTCCGCTTGATTTATGTAATATGATGCTTTATTATCTGTGTTGTTGGGTGCCGCATCACACGTCACCACCCAATACAATTCCCGGGCGAGTGGCACGGCCCCGTGATCGGGTCCGGGCCCTCACAGGGCTGCCATGTGCGCTTGAGTTCTGGAGCCGACGCGTGCCCCGGGCTCTGGTCCGAAGCCTCCCTGCTGAGGTGGAATGTGGAGCTGCCACGCATCACCTGGCTCAGAGCCTCCTCCCTGCTGAGGATAGCTCCGGAGCTCACACGTGCCCTGTGCATTCTCCCTTTATAGTTTGTGCTTCCTCAAGCATATAAACTGTAAACGGGTAAGCCACGCACCCTTGGCCCTAAGGTCATCCCTGAGGCTGCCACGTATCCTTGAGTTCAGGAGCCGACGCGTGCCCTGGGCTCCGGTTCGAAGCCCCCCTGCTGAGGTGGAACCCGGAGCTGCCACACATCATGTGACGCCATCAATTCTGTGGAAAACCACGGAACCGAGAACTAATGCATATGTGTGCCCAGGATGTTCATCACACATACACATATGTTCCACAAACTGAATTCAGATTATATATTACCACGAATAACAGAGTTTATTACAATCACCTCATGAGTCTTGGACTCATGCTCACAGCGGAAGTCTTTATTTCTACGCAGCGGAAATCTTTATCGCGGAAACAAAAACTAATGCGGAAGCAAAACTAAGCAGAAGTGGCTCCATCTCTACTCCCTCCACAGGCAAGGTTGAGAACAGATCACACGCCATAATACTCTACTTGATCTTCATAGTAGTCTTCTCTTGCTGTTGATGAAGAAATAATAATGCATGTTTGAGCACAATGATGTACTCAGCAAGTGCGGGAATAACACATGATATGCAGCTCATAAACAAGGTAGGTATAAAAGGCTTATTTGCAGAAAAGCAAATTTATAAAACCATGATAAAACAGCAACTTAACTTTAGATGAATGTAGTCCCAGCATGTATTAAATTACCAACATACCTCCATCACTTCCCGTGTTCCATCCGAACATTAACCAATCCTTTACCCATACTCACGAATACCTCCTCGTATTCGCTACCATCTCTCCTCATGAAACAACCTTGTCTCGCACTGAGACCAATCTCATGTTATGACCCACCAGTCATGCAACTATC
This sequence comes from Neostapfia colusana, assembly GCA_030760725.1. Lineage (NCBI taxonomy): Eukaryota > Viridiplantae > Streptophyta > Magnoliopsida > Poales > Poaceae > Neostapfia > Neostapfia colusana. Next base: position 80,918,653 of record JASWHV010000003.1, read on the forward strand.
TCATCTCTTGGACTCCACAGTCCCAAACCAAACCATAACCAATAACCATAACCAAGAACCTTCCCAATAACCATCCCAGTAAACATCCCATCTAATCATGGCAGTTTAGCCAGGTGCTCGTGACCGTAAGCTCGGCTATCATGATAGTTTTAATAACTCTGCAGAGTTTGCACCTCTTTACCCACAAGTTTGTGATTTCGTCACCCGTTGGCGACTGCAGAACCTCCATTATACCAGTACACATCCGTCGGTGTATGGTCAAGAGATCACAAAATAGCCTTTACAAAGGGGTTACTAGATGTATGGACTCACTGAGGTTTCACCGGCAGGCTAGAATCTCCAATTCTCCCACCCACGGGCCCCCTCTTGTGCCATGCAGTTCCCAGGGCAGTCCTCACTCGACTCCCATTCCCCGCGCCTTCCACAGTCCATAACACTCTAGCAACTTACCTAATTACTCAGCTAAGCCGCACCCATACTTGGCCTTGTGGTGGCACTGTTATCCTGGCATGTGCATGCATGAACCGGTCCTTAGATCTATGGCAAGTAAACCACCATCTCAAGCTACCTCATTCACAAACGCAGCCTTGCCTAGATCTCCCTCCGATCCATGTTCATTAACCTCATCAGTTTCTCATTATCATTACGAGTGCAGTTAGCTAGACATATCTATCTAGCTTCCCAATCCCATGGACTCAGCGAAGCATAAAGCAAAAACCATACCCGAATCATAAACTTCCCAAGCGACAAGGATGGTTTAACCAAAACTAGTAAACTCCTATAAAAAAGGGTTTCCCATCATGTTTGACTCAGCACGCACACCTTTTCGCAAAACAAAGCAGTTTTACCCAAAACATAGGATCAACATGGTCAAGGAGCACTTGCCTTGTTCTTGCGGTTCCGGTTGTCCTTGATTCTCAAAACCTTGTTGCTGCAGCTCGTCGTAGACAGCTTCCTGAGTTTGTCCTGCTATGTAGGATTCACGTGCATACAAGATTCACAGCAATCAATATCATGCACAAACCTTAAACTAGATGCGATGATGTACATGCATGCTATCCTATGATTAGTCTTTTATTAGATTGATCTGTACGTGTTCTTGCATGGCTTGCATGGTCAGAGGTGTTCATATCAAAGACGAACGGGGCGATGATCCTGTCTTTAGATCAAACTGATCATCGAGTGTTCTGCCCATGAAAAGGCTTCTGTTCGAAAGGAATCGAAGAACAGACGCAAAGAGATGAACACCATGACGTCGTAAGGTGGTATTGAAATCCTACCTCACGTTCTTCTTGTCTTCGAGGTCCTCCTTCGATGATCTCCCTTGCTGTGCTTCGGCGATGTTTTGCTCGGCGAGTTAGGGCTAGGGCTCTAAGTCGTCGGCTCAGGAGTTGAAAGAGAAGTTCGTGGTTTCGGCCAGAGGTTTTGTGTTCTTTTTATAATCGGGAAGAGAAGAGTCCTAATCTGATTGGATCCCGAATAAGAGTCTTATTCAGATCTTTGTTAGATCCTGACGTCTTATCTTCGGTAACCATCGTGGATTTTAGATCGGTTTCCGTTGCATACCGGTATCTTTACGTGTAAAAACCGCTCCAGACTCGTTACTTCCGTGGTGAAGAGCTCCGGAAGTTCCACGTGTCCTCCGGGCCTGGTATCTCTTCTCCCGCAAAGATGAGCTCCGGTTGTGCCGCGTGTCAATCGATCGAGACCTCCCTCTTCTTCGGAGGTGAGCTCCGCGCACGCCACGTATTGGCGCCGGTCTTCCTCTTCTTCTTTCCTCAGGGACATGCCCCGCGGTCGACGCGTGTCCAATAGAACAGGACCTCTCGCAGGTGAGCTCCGAGATTCGACACGTACCCCGCGCGGATAGTCCTCTGATTTCCGCGAGGACTAGCTCTGAGGATGACACGTATCCCATGAAAAATGCCTTTGCTTCTTCCGCAGAGGCTAGCTCCACGGGCAACACGCGTCCCACAGGGTCGGACCTCTCCCCTTTGCGGAGATGAGTCCCGATCCTGCCACGTAGCCAGCTTGGCGGCGGCCTCTCCCCACTTCGCAGGGATGAGCTCCGATCACGCCACGTGGCCTGCTGGACGCAGAAGTTGCCTTTGACGCACTCTAAGGGCTTTATTGGCTATTTTTTTGATAACTCTTTCTGTCCCTATTTTCCATTAAAATGTTTCCGTTTCATAGGATACGAACATATGCCGACACCCGAGATGAGGGTGTCACAAATCTACCCCCCTTAAATTGAATCTCGCCCTCGAGATTCGTTTGTAGAAAATAGATGGGGAAATTCTGCCTTGATATCCTCTTCTCGCTCCCATGTGGCTTCAGCTTCAGTGTGATGGCTCCATTGTACCTTGCACCATCGAATCACCTTGTTTCGGGTGACCCTTTCCTTTACGTCTAAGATTTGGACAGGGTGTTCTGCGTAAGTCAGGTCCTCTTGAAGTTCAAGTTCTCCCATCGACTCTTGTTCCTCTGGTACTCTCAAGCACTTCTTGAGCTGGGATACATGAAACACGTCATGTATGTCGGAGAGGTGGTTTGGGAGCTCTAGTTGATAGGCTACTTCTCCTCGCTTGTCCAAAATCTTAAATGGTCCGATGTAGCGAGGCGCTAGTTTGCCTTTGACGTTAAAACATCGTTGGCCTCGGATAGGTGATACCTTAAGGTATACGAAGTCTCCTACTTCAAAGGTCAACTTCCTACGCCTATTGTCCGCATAGCCTTTCTGTCGTGACTGAGCAGCCTTTAAGTTCTCCCGTATCGTTTGGACTTTCTTTTCAGCCTCTTGTAGTACTTCTGGTCCAAACACCCGGTTCTCTCCAGCCTCGTTCCAGAACAGCGGCGTTCTACACCGTCTACCATATAAGGCTTCGAAAGGCGACATCTTCAAGCTAGCTTGATAGCTGTTGTTATAGGAGAACTCGGCATACGGTAAACTCCTATCCCAACTACGCCCACGTTTCAAGGTGCAAGCTCTCAGCATGTCTTCCAAAATTTGGTTCGTCCTCTCGGTTTGCCCATCTGTTTGTGGGTGATAGGCGGAGCTAAAATCCAGTCGTGTACCCATGGCTTTCTGCAGCTTCCTCCAGAATCTAGAGGTAAACTGAGAACCTCGATCTGAGACTATCCTCTTCGGAATTCCATGACGGCACACGATCTGCTCCATGTACAATTCTGCCAATTGTGCTACATTGTAACTGGTCTTTACAAGGAGAAAATGGGCGGTTTTCGTCAATCGGTCCACAATGACCCAGATGGAGTCGTAACCTGACTGAGTTCTTGGCAATCCGACAATAAAGTCCATACTGATGTCCTCCCATTTCCATTCAGGTATTTTCAAAGGTTGCAACAACCCAGCGGGTTTTTGATGTTCGGCCTTTACCCGTTGGCATGTGTCGCATAGGGCAACGTATTCGGCTATATCCCTCTTCATACCATCCCACCAATAGCAAGTTTTCAAGTCTTTGTACATTTTGGTGCTCCCTGGATGTATGGAATAGGGTGAATCATGTGCCTCCTTCAATATCATGTCGCGAAGGTGTCTTATGTTTGGCACACAAATCCTTTTTCCTAGCCAAAGCGTACCCTTTTCATCCTCTTTGAAATCCCTTTCTATCCCTTGTCGGATTCTTTCCTTGATCTCCTTGATCCCCTCGTCTGTTGCTTGGCCCTCTCTTATTTCTTGCTCCAATGAGGAGTGGATCTTCATTGTTTCCATGTTATTCAAGAATCCACGGTGTAACCGTTTGAACTCCTTTCGAAGTTCGGGTGGTAGCTCCCGAACCGTGAGTTGGTGGCATGCTCTCTTTCTGCTCAATGCGTCAGCTACTACATTGGCCTTCCCGGGGTGGTAGTTGATTCTTACATCATAATCCTTAATGAGTTCTAACCATCGACGCTGCCTCAAATTCAAGTCCGTTTGTGTAAATATGTACTTGAGGCTTTTATGATCTGTATAGATCTCACATCGATGACCAAGGATATAATGTCTCCAAATCTTCAATGCATGCACCACTGCTGCTAACTCCAAATCATGTGTAGGATAGTTAAGCTCGTGCTTCTTTAATTGTCATGAGGCATAGGCTACCACTTGTCCTTCCTGCATGAGCATACATCCGAGCCCTTGTCTGGATGCATCACAATATATGACAAAGCTCTTGCTTACGTCTGGCAATACCAGAACTGGTGCCGTGGTTAGCCTTTTCTTGAGTTCCTCAAAACTTTCTTGGCAGGCTTGTGTCCATTGAAAGACTTCTCCCTTCATTAGCAACTCCATCATAGGTTTTGCTATCTTAGAGAAGTCTTTAATGAAGTGACGATAGTATCCTGCCATCCCAAGGAAACTTAGAATATCCCTCACGCTCTTTGGTTGATCCCACTTTAGAACATCTCTCACCTTTCCAGGATCAACCGATAACCCTTCCTTGGAGATGATGCGGCCTAGGAAAGATATTTCCTTTAGCCAAAATTGACACTTGTTAGCTTGGCATACAACTGATGCTCGCGCAACTTCTGCAAGGTTAATCTCAGATGTTCTTCATGCTCCTCCTTACTTTTTGAATACACCATAATGTCATCGATGAAAACCACGACGAACTTGTCCAAGTACTCCATGAAAACCTTGTTCATAAGGTACATGAAGTATGCGGGTGGATTCGTCAATCCAAAAGACATAACGGTATATTCATATGAACCATACCGTGTTCGAAAGGCTGTCTTAGGTATATCGGAGGGCTTAATCTTTAGCTGGAAATATCCCGACCGAAGATCTATCTTGGAGAATACTTGGGCTCCTTTCATTTGATCGAACAGGTCCTCTATACGGGGCAGAGGGTATTTATTCTTGATTGTCACCTCGTTGAGAGACCTGTAGTCCACGCACATTCTTTGGGTTCCGTCCTTCTTGTCCACGAAAAGTACCGGGGCTCCCCATGGTGACGAACTTGGACGGATAAAACCCTTCTCCAACTGTTCTTGAATTTGCTTCTTGAGTTCTACTAACTCGTTGACGGGCATCCTATATGGTCTCTTAGATATGGGTGCAGTTCCAGGTACCAAATCTATGGCAAACTCGATGTCCCGGTCAGGTGGCATACCTGGAAGTTCTTTTGGAAACACGTCCGAAAATTCCTGAACCACTGGAATGTTGTCCAATGCTATTCTTTCAGCATGGTTCAAATCCGCCCGTTCGGTTGCTTGCTGGGCTGACTCAAACTCGACACGGATACCGTGTTGGTTTGTCAACTGCACGCTTCTCTCAGCGCATTGGTTTACTCCATTGTGCTTGCTTAACCAGTCCATTCCGAGTATGATGTCAATTCCGTGGGAGTCCAAGACAATAAGGTTGGCAAGGAAGTCTACCCCCCTTATTTTAAGGCTTACTTTAGGACATACTATACTAGTCCTCATTTCTCCTCCAGGAGAATTAACTAACATGGCACATTCTAAGTGGGATACGGGTAGATGATGTTTGGCAACATATTCGGATGATATGAAGGAATGTGATGCTCCAGAATCAAATAAAATGGTGGCTGGGTTGGAGTTGGCAAGGAACATACCAATTGCGACGTCCTCAGCCTGTTGTGCTTCCTCAGCAGTGACATGGTTGACGTGGCCACGAGCATAGTTCTGCGGTCCACGGTTCCCTTGGTTGTCTCCTCCGTTTGGTCGCTGGTTCTGCTTGGGCACGTTACCTTGCTGTCCAGGGCCTCTCTTCGGGCACTGGTTAGCGAAGTGGCCTACTTCCCCGCATGCAAAGCATGCCCTGTTGCCTACGGCAGCAGGTACGTTGGGGCGGGGGTTTTGAACAGGAGCGCCATTGTTAGGCCGGGGTGCAGGAGGCATGGGCACACGAGGTGCCGGTGCAACAAACCGTTGCTGTGGTGGCTGACCAGGGCGGTACATAGGAGTGGTTGGTCCATACTGCGGTGCAGGGGGCATGTACCTAGGTCGTACGTTGCTCCCATCAGTTGGTGCGACGCAAAGAGAACCTTCTCTCGGTCGTTGCACTGTATAATGGCAAGCTTCTTCTCCATGGATTTCAACCAATCATCGGCCTCCATTGGATCGCTTGCTTGAGCAAAGGTGGGTGGTCGAGTCCTCATGAACTCTCCCAACCTGTTATGAGCCGGCGGTGGTGGTGGCGGTGGTGCTGGAACGGAGTTTTGGTTGGCCTGCAACTGACCCAAAGTTTGGATCATGGTTTGCATAAGCTGGTTTTGCATGGCCATCAACCTTTCTAGGTTGTTTTCGCCAGCTCCGGGGTTAGCAGGAACTTCCTCGTGGTCATCATCCTGGACGTTCCTTCGGCTGGCTTTTCCTCTCACCATCTGTGAGAGAGAACGAAACAGAATAGAATGTTAGAGATTAGGTAGGTCCTTTCAACTATATGCATCAAGGTGAGTTGGACTATATATATTAGTCCTTATGAGGATGTGAGCAAGTGCCGAAACATCTCACACCTCCTTCTTCTTATGTGCGGATATGGACAATGTTTTTTTTAGACGTCCCACCACTCACACTAAGCATATATTCACAAATAATCATCACAAGGGCCCACTCAACTTCCTATTCAAGGATGGTTTCCCTATGTCAAGGTTGTTTTAAAGGCCAATCTAAGCTATTCACCCTAAGATGCTTCCTTTGGTCCGCGTGGCTTAGCTATCTGTGATTTCTATTTAGGGGTGTAACTTGCCGTTAACCCGTGATTCTAATATCAATCTAAGGTTTCTATCTAGGCGTGTAACCTACTGTCAACTCGTGGCTCTGATACCAATCTGTGACGCCCTCAATTCTGTGGAAAAACACGGAACCGAGAACTAATGCATATGTGTGCCAGGATGTTCATCACACATACACATACGTTCCACAAACTGAATTCAGATTATATATTACCACGAATAACAGAGTTTATTACAATCACCTCATGAGTCTTGGACTCATGCTCACAGCGGAAGTCTTTATTTCTACGCAGCGGAAATCTTTATCTAAATGTGGAAACAAAAACTAATGCGGAAGCAAAACTAAGCAGAAGTGGCTCCATCTCTACTCCCTCCACAGGCAAGGTTGAGAACAGATCACACGCCATAATGCTCTACTTGATCTTCATAGTAGTCTTCTCTTGCTGTTGATGAAGAAATAATAATGCAAGTTTGAGCACAACGATGTACTCAGCAAGTGCGGGAATAACACATGATATGCAGCTCATAAACAAGGTAGGTATAAAAGGCTTATTTGAAGAAAAGCAAATTTATAAAACCATGATAAAACAGCAACTTAACTTTAGATGAATGTAGTCCCAACATGTATTAAATTACCAACATACCTCCATCACTTCCCGTGTTCCATCCGAACATTAACCAATCCTTTACCCATACTCACGAATACCTCCTCGTATTCGCTACCATCTCTCCTCATGAAACAACCTTGTCTTGCACTGAGACCAATCTCATGTTATGACCCACCAGTCATGCAACTATCTCATCTCTTGGACTCCACAGTCCCAAACCAAACCATAACCAATAACCATAACCAAGAACCTTCCCAATAACCATTCCAATAACCATCCCAGTAAACATCCCATCTAATCATGGCAGTTTAGCCAGGTGCTCGTGACCGTAAGCTCGGCTATCATGATAGTTTTAATAACTCTGCAGAGTTTGCACCTCTTTACCCACAAGTTTGTGATTTCGTCACCCGTCGGCGACTGCAGAACCTCCATTATACCAGTACACATCCATCGGTGTATGATCAAGAGATCACAAAATAGCCTTTACAAAGGGGTTACTAGATGTATGGACTCACTGAGGTTTCACCGGCAGGCTAGAATCTCCAATTCTCCCACCCACGGGCCCCCTCTTGTGCCATGCAGTTCCCAGGGCAGTCCTCACTCGACTCCCATTCGCCGCGCCTTCCACAGTCCATAACACTCTAGCAACTTACCTAATTACTCAGCTAAGCCGCACCCATACTTGGCCTTGTGGTGGCACAGTTATCCTGGCATGTGCATGCGTGAACCGGTCCTTAGATCTATGGCAAGTAAACCACCATCTCAACCTACCTCATTCACAAACCCAGGCTTGCCTAGATCTCCCTCCGATCCATGTTCATTAACCTCATCAGTTTCTCATTATCATTACGAGTGCAGTTAGCTAGACACATCTATCTCGCTTCCCAATCCCATGGACTCAGCGAAGCATAAAGCAAAAACCATACCCGACTCATAAACTTCCCAAGCGACAAGGATGGTTTAACCAAAACTAGTAAACTCCTATAAAAAAGGGTTTCCCATCATGTTTGACTCAGCATGCACACCTTTTCGCAAAACAAAACAGTTTTACCCAAAACATAGGATCAACATGGTCAAGGAGCACTTGCCTTGTTCTTGCGGTTCCGGTTGTCCTTGATTCTCAAAACCTTGTTGCTGCAGCTCGTCGTAGACAGCTTCCTGAGTTTGTCCTGCTATGTAGGATTCACGTGCATACAAGATTCACAGCAATCAATATCATGCGCAAACCTTAAACTAGATGCGATGATGTACATGCATGCTATCCTATGATTAGTCTTTTATTAGATTGATCTGTACGTGTTCTTGCATGGCTTGCATGGTCAGAGGTGTTCATATCAAAGACGAACGGGGCGATGATCCTGTTTTTAGATCAAACTGATCATCGAGTGTTCTGCCCATGAAAAGGCTTCTGTTCGAAAGGAATCGAAGAACAGACGCAAAGAGATGAACACCATGATGTCGTATGGTGGTATTGAAATCCTACCTCACGTTCTTCTTGTCTTCGAGGTCCTCCTTCGATGATCTCCCTTGTTGTGCTTCGGCGATGTTTTGCTCGGCGAGTTAGGGCTAGGGCTCTTAGTCGTCGGCTCAGGAGTTGAAAGAGAAGTTCGTGGTTTCGGCCAGAGGTTTTGGGTTCTATTTATAATCGGGAAGAGAAGAGTCCTAATATGATTGGATCCCAAATAAGAGTCTTATTCAGATCTTTGTTAGATCCTGACGTCTTATCTTCGGTAACCATCGTGGATTTTAGATCGGTTTCCGTTGCATACCGGTATCTTTACGCGTAAAAACCGCTCCAGACTCGTTACTTCCGTGGTGAAGAGCTCCGGAAGTTCCACGTGTCCTCTGGGCCTGGTATCTCTTCTACCGCAGAGATGAGCTCCGGTTGTGCCGTTTGTCAATCGATCGAGACCTCCCTCTTCTTCGGAGGTGAGCTCCACGCACGCCACGTGTTGGCGCCGGTCTTCCTCTTCTTCTTTCCTCAGGGACATGCCCCGCGGTCGACGTGTGTCCAATAGAACAGGACCTCTCGCAGGTGAGCTCCGAGATTCGACATGTACCCCGCGCGGATAGTCCTCTGATTTCCTCGAGGACTAGCTCTGAGGATGACACGTGTCCCATGAAAAATGCCTTTCCTTCTTCCGCAGAAGCTAGCTCCACGGGCAACACACATCCCACAGGGTCGGACCTCTCCCCTTTGCGGAGATGAGACCCGAGCCTGCCACGTAGCCAGCTTGGCAGCGGCCTCTCCCCACTTCGCAGGGATGAGCTCCGATCACGCCACGTGGCCTGCTGGCCGCGGAAGTTGCCTTCGACGCACTCTAAGGGCTTTATTGGCTATTTTTTTTATAACTCTTTCTGTCCCTATTTTCCATTAAAATGTTTCCGTTTCATAGGATACGAACATATGCCGACACCTGAGATGAGGGTTCACACATCACCTGGCTTAGAGCCTCCTCCCCGCTCAGGAAAGCTCCGGAGCTCACACGTGCCCTAGGCTCCTGTTCTGAGCCTCCCCGCAGAGGAGAGGTACAGAGCTGCCACTTGTCTCCCTGGGACAAGCAAAACTTCCTCGAGTCCTCATGCTACCAAGAACTTGGAGGGAGTGGAAGTCACACTGCCGGAGCGCCCTGGATCCTTACGCTGCTGTGACCCGGAGGAACAAGCTCGTGGCCTCGGCAAAGAGCTATCAACGACGGCTAAGTCATTCCGGACCCTTACGCTGCTAAGGGTCCGAAGTATACATCGACAACTCGGGACAACACAAAAGACTTGAGACAAAAAGTCTTCATTAATGACAGGGTTCTGGCATACAAAAGGGGATACAAGGCAACTAAGGAGCTCAGCAGCTACAAGTCGAGCAATGTACTGCTCCGTGGCACACTTGGTTGACCCCCAAGCCAATCTCCACGTAGAGAGACGGTCACCTTCTATAAGACCAAGGATGATAGCAACTCAAGTTGGACCGAGGCAACGGTGACATCCAGTGTCGTGTGGGCCAAACACCATCTATGGCAGGTTTTGTTGTCCACGGTCTTGTTGAGCCAGGATCACGCTGAGGGGTGCTGCGTTGCACAGCACCGTATAACACACGTCAAAGGTACAAAGCGGAAGCGAAATTTTATATTACATAAACAGGTTTATGAACATGTTTACATCAAAATAAGTTCAGTCTACACTCGCGGGCGTAGACTACGCATCAAGTCCATGTTCAGCCCTTGAACGTGTCCTTGCTAGCACACACGCACACTAACTCTGCGGCGTGCACGACTCCCACTCGACGGGGTTCCCCTCCTGGGGTTCCGTCTCCTCCTCGGGAGTCCCTTCCTCATAGAACCCTGCAAAAGCTTCAAACACAAGCAGTGAGCACGAAGGCTCAGCAAGTCTGACCCGTCTCACCTAAACATGGAACTTCTACATGAGGGGTAATGGGTTACATGAGGTAAAAATCATTTGCAAAGGACTCGCCTAATTAGTGGAACCTTACTTTCAAGTTTTAGCAGCAGTTTGTGGAGAACCTCACGCTAAGGCACATGAGAGAGCCGCAATCAAACAAGAAACGCATTTCTCTCATGTACTTTGCCCAAAGTTGAAATGAACTTTAGTTAGCTCTAAACTACAGCAAATCATTAGCAATCAAGTCCATCTTTCAATCAGCAACATTTTAACATGTAACTAGCCTGTTCTTTCTACGTCACGGTACAGTGAACAAGTGGTACTCACTGACCGCGAGGGACGGCGATTATAATCGATTTACACCTGCAGGGTTTCCCGAACAACCCGTCACGTACACCCGTATTCGATGTTGCCTACAACAACCATCACGGACGCCGTACGCAACTACCTTTCACCCGTCAGCCAAATATTGAACCGGTCCCATCGTCCCGAGCAAGAGGTCTCTGTACGCGGATCTCAGTGCCGCCAGCCGATTTACACCTCAAGCTCTCAATCTACCCTCTGAACGACGGGCAATGCCTCAATACCCAGCTACCCGAGTTACATCAGTTTCCCGGTTCCCATATAGCCGGTAGGTCTTCGGTACTGTTCTAGCTTGTTCAACAGGCCCGCACACGGCTCGGTCCTCAATCAACACAAGCGGAGCTACAGCACACAGGCCCCAAAGTCCTGCTGCCCTTACCCTCCGCTCGGTCTCATTTTCTTGCCATGTGATTCATGTGCTATCACTACCCGAGTCGAGTGCCTCTAGCCTATGCTCGCGAGTAGTTCCAACTAGCGACTTGTACCGAATCCTACTCTATCATAGCAATGCAGTAGCTAACGGGGTTTGAAATCCTAAACCCAACCCGTGGTTTTCTTGGCTATGCAGTTGGATTTCCAAACAAGACTCTAATGCAAAGAATAAAGTAAACAAGTATGTGCTCAAAACAATAAAAATTTGTAAAAAGGTTAATGCAAACCGGAGCTTGCCTTGCTGCTCTTGGTCATAGGCTAGCTGTTCCTCCAGAGTAACGAAGTCTAGGACTTCGGGTTCCTCCTCGACCTTAGCGACTACATGTTAGAAGAAACATATGTATCAATTTAAATGTGTTTGTATTAAGTTTTAAACTTGTGAAGCTTATAAGTCCCACTAGACAGACTCTATGACTGTGAAACTTTTACTGTGGCTTGGTTACAACCTAAACAGAGACTTGTTCAAGTTTTAGTTGCAGCAAAGATCATTTGAGCCCTCCACAATTAATTATGTCCTTGACCTTAATTGGAACTCTTAGGGTGCTCAAAGGATTTTCATGAAACAAACTATGACTTTCTAAAAACTAGATTTTCAGAGGGTTCTAATGGAGTTGGTCTCACTTAATTTGAATGTTTCTAGCTAAAGATATGAGCTAAACAATTTCAGAGAAAATCTGAAAATGTTTCTGAACATTTTCTACTTTCTCTGGAACAGTTTCACTAATCACACCATTAGGTATATTAAATGAGCTCCAATGGCTCTGAAATTTTTATGGTAGTTCATGGATATTTTGATGAACATCCCAGCAAAATTTCAGGATTTTCCTCCCCCGGATTCTACAAATAAAGTTCCTAACAGTTTAAATTTTGAGGAATTAATTCTGGAGAAACAAGGGTTTTCATGAAGTGAAACTTGATTTGCTGGAAAGTTCTCAGAAAGCTGAATCCAGCAAAATTTGGTTCACTCGATTTGGAGCTCTCTAGCCAAAGTTATGAGGATTTGAAGTTTGGAAGAATTATGAAAATAGGGGAAAAGTTCAAATCTCGGGGCCCGCGGGGACACGTGTCGAGCGCGGAGGTGTCCGGCACACCGGGGATACCACACATGTCGAGCGCGGAGGTGTCCGGCACACTGGAGATCACAGGGTATTTGCGCGCCAGCACAGCCGATCCCCGGCCACACCCGATCCCGATTTAAATTCTTCAGCCGCTGACACGTGAGCCAGCCGGCTTCGTCTTCCTCCCGCCGTTCTCTCGCGCCCGCGCCGCCAACCTCGCCGGAGCAGACTCGGGGCTCGCCGGCTCGCCGCTGCCGTACCTCCCATGGTCTGAAACTCGCCGCCTGGGGGTTGTCGACGTCGAGGAACACATCGGTGGTGTCAGGTCGGGCTGGGGGTGACCGGAAATAGCTTGGCGACGTGCCGCGGCCTCGGTTGAGGTTCGGCACCGTCGACCGTGGTTTCTAAACTCGCCAACACCTTGAACAAACGGCCCTACAGCATCAGTGTACCTCTAGGAAGCTCGACAAGGTGTCAAAAGGGTTCAGGGATGGCGGCAAGTCGGTCGGCACCGTGTGACCGATCGTGACCGCTATGACCGCCCTCGATCGAGCTCGAAATTCGTCACTCCTAGCCAGTTTCACGCCACGGATGCAGAAAAGAACTTGATCGCCGGCTAGTCCAGCGTCTATGTGCAAGATTTGTTAACTTCCGAAAGATCATAGAGCGAGCATTTAAAGAAACCGTACCGGAAGCTCGGTTTACGGTCGCAGAAGCAAAAACTAGAAATTCTCTGTGGATTCTTTACGGTTGGCTTCCAAACTTGGAGGAGAGCAGCACGGTGGTCTCGCGCTCCTGTTGCCTCTCTCGCTGGACCGTGAAAACGCCTGTGGAACACTGCCCACGGGCGCCTGACTCTCGGCTGAGGCTAGGTCGCCACGGTGGCGATCGTTTTCAGGCAAAGGAGGTCGGAGCTCGGGGTTTCTGGCGTTGGGGAGGTGGAGTACGACCTCAGGTGGCTGTCTAGCAGCTCAGGGACGAAGGAGGAGATGGTTTTGCTGGTTTTCCCGATTGAGCAGAGAGCTGCGGCGAGAAACAATGCCGCTGCTCGGGTTTGCCCGCGAGAAGATAAAGCCGGCCGACTCCTGCTCGGCTGAGGCGGTGCCGGTCGCGTGGGGGCGCGAGCCAGCCGCCCTGGGCGCCAGCGTGCAGAGAGGGAAGCAGCTGGTGGCGCCGGTAGCTGCTCGGTGGCACGGCCGACAGCTGCTCGGTGGAATTCCCACCGAGACCCTGACTTTGGGTGCAAGTTTCTCCTTCTTCCCTCTATGACATGTGGGTCCCACCCGGGGTTTTAAACCTCTGAAATTTACCCCTAATCACTGTTGTAAACAGTGAGCCCTTAAATTGGGTTTGGTTTGGGTGAATTTCAGCACAAGTTCAGTTTTGAATTCAAATAAAGTTTGAATTTCTCACACTTAGCTCATGTCAAGGTCAAATCCAAATGGAGTGAAAATTGGTGTGTGAGCTCACAAAAATGTGCTGAATAAGAATATGCCTCCCACTTTTAAATTCATGGGATAAAAACAGTTTGAATTTGAATATGGTTTCAAACTGCCCTCTTTCTAACTATACCCAACATGACCTCAAAAAGGTTTGGAATTTGGGTGAAACTTGGCATGGACATCCTTAGCAAAGTGTAGGAGTTTTCATATGTCCTGCCCACCTATATCACATGTGGGAAATACCACTTTTGCAATGTGTGAGTTTGTTCTCTAATGAGCATGTTGATGGTGGTTACTTGCTCTTCATTTGTGTTCATCATCTTTCCTCAAATGAGGTGTGTGGTGTGGTGATGAACACTTCAAATGTGTGCCAAAACTGAGGCCCTTACATTCCTCCCCCCTTAAAAGAATCTCGTCCCGAGATTATAAGGTAAAAATGAGAGAGAGGACGGTGGAAAATTACAGGATATGCGACGTGAAAAAGTTGGGGTAGTTAGCGCGAAGAAATTCTTCGCTCTCCCATGTCGCTTCGTCCATGGAGTGATTACTCCATAGAACCTTGTAGAACCACAACGTACGGTTGCGTGTGGTTCGGGCCTTTTCATCGATAATCTGCACCGGTTCCTCCCGAAAGGTGAGATCCGGTTGCAGTTCTTCAATATCCTCCAGCTGAACGGTAGTTGATAGATTAAGACACTTCCTCAGCTGGGCAATGTGAAAGACGTCGTGAACAACGGAAAGTGCTTCTGGTAATTTCAGCCGGTATGCCACTGATCCACATCTTTCGGTAATCTGGAATGGACCGATGAATCGGGGTGCCAACTTTCCTCTCACCCCAAATCTGTTTACGCCCTTCATTGGATACACCCGTAGGTATACGTGATCTCCAACTCTGAATTGTAACGGGCGCCTTCTCCGGTCCGCATACTGTTTTTGATGGGATTGGGCGGCTTTTAGGTTCGCTTGACTCAGTCGAACCTTTTCTTTCGCGTTGTTGACAAGGTCAATCCCGAAGGTAACCCTTTCGCCAGACTCACACCAATTCAATGGTGTGCGGCATTTCCTCCCGTATAGCGCCTCATAGGGCGCCATCTTGATGCTGGCTTGGTACCCATTGTTGTACGAGAACTCGGCTAACGGCAAGTGATCATCCCAATTCTTGCCGTGGTTGATAGCGCAAGCTCGTAACATGTCTTCGAAGATCTGATTTAGCCGCTCCATTTGCCCATCCGTCTGCGGGTGGTAGGCTGAACTATGGATCAGCTTCGTCCCCAAGGCAGCGTGCAGCTGCTCCCAAAAACGGGACACAAATAAAGTGCCCCGATCCGATATGATGGTACGGGGTACGCCGTACAAGCATAGGATCCGTGAGATGTATAGTTCAGCGTACTTCTTGGCGTTATAGTTTGTGTTAACCGGGATGAAATGGGCAACTTTGGTGAGCCGATCGACGATCACCCACACAGAATCATGTTTCTGCAAGGTGGTGGGTAAACCGACGATGAAATCCATGCTCACGTCCTCCCACTTCCAGGCAGGAATGCCCAGTGGTTGCAGCAGTCCCGGTTTCCGCATGTGGTCTGCCTTCACCCTTCGACATGTATCAAACTCGGACACGTATTTTGCAGTCTCACACTTCATACGTGTCCACCAAAACTTGTTTCTGAGTCCTTGATACATCTTGTTGCTGCCGGGGTGAATAGAAAACTTTGACAAGTGAGCCTCATCAAAGATTTTCTTTCGTAATTCCGGGTTTCTGGGTACGACGATCTGGTCCTTGAACCATAGGGCGCCGTCTCCGTCCTTCCGGAAACATTTCAGCTCCCCACTGTCTACACGTCTCCGCAAATGCGACATGCCTTTGTCATTCTTCTAGGCTGCCGCTATCTCTTCACGGATGGTGGGGATCAACGCCAGGTTGTAGAGACCTCCATGTGGAATTATATGTAGTGATGGTTCGCTCTCTTCCAACGGTGTGATGATCAGATTGTTGACGTGTGACTTGCGGCTCAGCGCATCTGCCACTACGTTTGCCTTGCCCGGATGATAATGGATCTCTATTTCGTAATCCTTTATCAATTCTAACCATCTTCGCTGCCTCATGTTCAGCTCCTTCTGAGTGAATATGTACTTGTGGCTTTTGTGGTCGGTATATAAATGTACGAGGTTACCGAGTAGGTAGTGCCTCCACATTTTGAGTGCGAGTACCACGGCAGCGAGTTCCAAGTCGTGAGTTGGATAATTCTGCTCATGGATTCTAAGCTTCCGTGATCCATACGCGACCACTCTTCGGTCTTGCATCAGCACACATCCGAGCCCAATGCCGGATGCATCACAGTACACATCGAACGGTTTTGTTGTGTCTGGCTGCGCCAAAACCGGTGCTGATGTCAGGTGCTTGACTAAAGCCTTGAATGCTGCTTCACATGTTGGACTCCAAACATATTTGGTAGCCTTCTTCAGCAGCTCTGTCATTGGCTTGGCAATCTTCAAGAAGTTCGGAATGAACCTCTGATAATATCCCGCGAGTCCGAGGAAACTCCGTACCTCGTGAACAGTTCTCGGGGATTTCCAATTCAGCACTTGAGTGATCTTGCTCGGGTCCACAGCGATACCCTCCGCTGAGATGATATGCCCGAGGAAAGGTACTTGCGATATCCAAAACTCGCATTTGCTGAATTTTGGGTATAACTTGTGATCCCACAGCTGTTGCAAGACTATACGAAGATGCTTCTTGTGATCTTCCTCCGACTTGGAATACACCAGGATGTCGTCGATGAAGACCACGACAAACTTGTCCAGCTCCGGCATGAATACCGAGTTCATCAAGTACATGAAGTGAGCTGGAGCATTGGTGAGGCCGAAGGACATGACCAGGTACTCATAAAGTCCGTACCTCGTCGAGAAAGCCGTCTTCGGAATGTCCTCAGCCCTTATCTTAATCTGATGGTACCCGGATCTTAAGTCCATCTTGGAAAAGATCTTTGCTTCGACCAACTGATCAAACAACATGTCGATCCGTGGCAACGGGTACTTGTTCTTGATGGTTACTGCATTTAATGGACGATAGTCCATGCAAAGCCGCAACGTCTCATCCTTCTTCTTCACAAACAATGCCGAACATCCCCATGGTGAGGAGCTCGGCCTAATAAAACCCTTCTCCAGAAGGTCTGTGAGCTGAGTCTTCAGTTCAGCCAACTCGTTGGGCGCCATCTTGTACGGCCTTCGGGATATTGGCATGGTTCCCGGTGCAAGTTCAATCTTGAACTCCACCTCTCTATCGGGTGGCGTCCCTGGCAAATCATCCGGGAATACGTCAGGGAACTCTCGGACCACTGGAATATCTTCCAATCTGATGGTTGTGGCTTGATAGACACTTGGAAGTTTTATTTCTGGACTGTCCAGAAATAATGAGTGAGAACCGTGCACCTCTGAGTTTAAGTGCACGACTCGAAGGACGGTGTCTAAAACAGCGCCGTGGCGGGTTAACCACGACATCCCTAGGATGACATCGACCTTCTGTCCCTCTAAGATAATGAGAGACGTGTGGTACACTCTACCCGCTAAGCATAATGGTGCTTTGGAAACCATTACGCTTGCTGAAATCTTCCCACCCGGTGAACAAATTAAATATGGACTATCGGTGGGTAGTATTGGCAAGATTTGTTTAGCAATAAAAGCTTGGCTAATAAAATTATGTGTGGCACCTGAATCAAACAGTACTATAGCGGGATGCTGGTGGAGTTGGAACATACCCGCAAGGATTGGCTCGCCCTCTGGCACGTCCTCAATGGCAAGCTGGTGGACGGTGCCGGGCCTAGGGTTTGCCCGCCGCGCATTAGTAGGGTTCCGGGGTTGATTCCTCCCCGGAAACTGTGGTGCCACTCCGCCGCCTTGCCTCTCCGGGCAACTGCTCGCGAAGTGTCCTGGACGACCACACCTGTAACATGTGGCCGCTGCTGGTGAAGTGCTCGGTGGACGAAAGCCCGGCATGCGTTGCTGAGGTGCAAACGCACACGGCATCGCCCGCTGCTGCTGTTGTTGTTGCAGTGGTACTGGCAGTGCCGGCGTGAATGCCGGTGACGAGTACGGTCGACTGCGGAACGGCATTAACCGCTGTGGTGGCTGCCAGCATGGACCTGATGGTGGGCGATTCACCATCCGAAACTTCTGAGAAGGACCGCCTCCTTCTCCGCTGCTTTGCGGCACGCTTTGCTTTCGCTCTGCCGCCGCCAACTCCTTGCTGGAGTCCTCCTGAACAATCGCAGCATCAATGATGTCGTTGAGGCTGCCGCGATTGAACATCGCCAACTTGTCCTTCAGGAGAGGGTTAAGCCCCTGGTAGAAGTGGTCCCGCCGCTTCTCGTCAGTATCTGCGTGATATGACGCGTAAAGCGCGAGATCGTTGAACGCCCTGGAATATTGCAGCGCGTTCCGGCTCCCTTGCTGCAGGTGCAGGAACTCCTGCGTCTTCCTCTTCATTAAACCTGGCGGTATATGATAGGCCCTGAAGGCCGTCCGGAATTCCATCCAGGTCATCACTCGGTTGGTGGGCTGTGAAGCACAGAAGTTGGCCCACCACACGCTCGCGGATCCTTGGAGCTGCTGGACCGCGAACTGAGTCTTGCGCTGCTCGCTGATCTGGAGCAGCCCGAACTTCATCTCTATGGCGCGGAGCCAGTTGTCCGCGTCAAGTGGTTCATCCGCCCTTGAGAATACCGGGGGATGAGTAGCCAGGAAGTCGGAGTAGGAGCTCTGTTGGCGCTCCTCACGATCTTGACGTCTCTCTGAGCGAGACGTATTGGCGATAAGCGTTTGCAGCAAGTCCGTGTGCTGCTGGTGTGAACCCGCCATTGCCGCGACGATGTCGGCCAATGTAACCGTTGGCAGTGGCGGTGTTTGCTGTTGCTGTTGCTGCTTCTGTCCCAAGGAGTCCTCGGGAGGCTGTTGGGAGGTCTCTCCCCCTTGACTGGTACCCCCAACATCAGGGTTGGCACGAGTACGCGTCATTCTGAAATTCAAAACAGAAGCAATTAGCACATGTCTTACTTAAAATTCCATATGCAACAGTAGGTATTGAAGTGACTTATGATTAATTTGCACAACATTCACATATATTGATAAAGCATAAACTTTATACAAGATACATTATTCTCTAGTCTCCGAGAAGTCGTGCTCATGTCCTCACTACCTATACATACGCTACTGTCTACACGACATGTCACCGATTACAAAAGTTGGGTTATGCTACCCTAGCTGCCCTACTTGGCAACTGTAACCCCTTACTAGGAGTAGAACTCGACCTCCTGTGGGTCGTCCTCCTCCGGCACCTCTGCTGGTGGCTCTAGATCTACCACCTCTTCTCCCATCCCGGGTTCTCCCATTGCTGGAAGACCCAAGACCACCGGTATACCCAATACCGGAGGTACGAGGTCCTGCAAGGCATGCACCTCGTCCATAGCCTGGTTATAATCTTCTTCCCAGCCTTGCCCTTACTCAATAACGTCGTCCCTCTCTTGAGTAAGTTCCTCGTTCTGCTGGGTCAGATTTTGTACCAGTTCTTGCAACGCCGCAATGTCGACGCGGCTTTTTCTCTTCGCCTTCTTCAGACGATGCAACTGATTGTTTTGTTCATTCAGTCGCTTGATCGTCGGGAGGAGCACATTGCGGAGTGCGCTGTGAGCACTCTCGAAATGGTCTCCATGGCTTGTGCTCTCCTTGAGCTTTGTGGCGAGATGCTCCGTATGAACAGATTGGCTGTCCATCACGGCGTTTCCCGCCCTCATCTGGAGGCTAAGGTTTGCCTCCGCGGGGTTGTACCTTGGGCAACCCGGATCTGTTGCCTCCTGGTACCTCTCTTCCCACACATGCTGAGCCCGTCCCTCCACCGGAATGAGCGCGTATGGAGTGCCCTCCATAGCCTGCACGTGCAGTTGGCAGAAACGTGACATGGTGTCACGGGCTGCCACTTGCCACATCCCTTCCGGTTGTCTTCCTCTCGCCGTGACGGTGAACGGCACCCAACCGGGTGGCGTAGGTCCTGCAGGGACTTCGACATGGATCATCCACGTCTTGTTCCCTTCTTCGCCTTCCTCCTTGGCGAAGTATTGCGGCATCTGGTTGTACCCGAAATATTGGAGCATTTGCCACAATGCTTCCTGGTAGCCGCTACGGTGAGAACAGTGGGACATCACCCACCCGTTCTCCAACTGTTTATCTGCTGTCATCTGTAAAAATATATTTGAGAAATGTCAAATATTTATTTAAACAGTAACCATTGATTTATAACATAAGACATGTCATTGAACCCATAAAACTTGGAAACATAGTTCAAATTTTAAACAAATTTGACTGCTGATCTGCTGTCCCCATGACAGCCCTGACCAGTTTCCATTTCAACTTGATTTAGGCCATGCTAAAGGCAAAACCAATTCTGGAGCTCCACATTAATGTTAAAGCTAACTTCAATAGCTTTCCAGAAAGTAGTTGTTTGGCCTAAGATCGATCATGGTTCCAAAGTTATGAGATGTCAAAGTAACAGAATTTCTGGAAAAATTGGACAGCACCTCCCTGCTTTAGGTACTGACTAAATCCAAGACTCCCAGTTAATTCTGTTACTAATCTGACAAAACATTCTGTTACAAAGTTGTAAACTATCTCATAAGCTTTTCAGAACTACCTCATTTTCTATTTTTGGATTTTTATGCAGGAAGTTATGCTTAATTTACAGAGAGTTTACAGAGAGTCTTTGCTCTGCCCTGTTTTCTGGACAGTTTCAACTCTACTGCATTTTTCGATTGGTTAAGGGATGAAACACCTCTGGACCTCAACAGAAAAGTTGTAAAAATCTTCCAAAGCTTTCCAGAAATGTATCATATAACCCCAACCTCGAAAGAACTCAACCTCTAACCTCTGATTAACTTCAGCCTTGACTCAGCTGAAAACAGAGTGCTCTGTCCTTAACAACCTATAAGTTGAAAACTTGTTAACTTTGAATATCCTGTTCAAGGGAAGGAGTTACATCAAGTTTTACTGCTTTGGATCAAAACCTTCAAGTTTTAAATGAAGTTGTTCATTTAGTTGGGGTGTGACGTCGATGCGTCACCAGATTATGTCGGTACTACGTCCTCACAAAGAAAAACCTATACCGGACTTAGCCGGCTTCGTTATTTCAGTGGCACTAAACATCACTCGCACACGGATGCTACACGTCTACCATTTCATGGTCAGGCTACCTGCAAAAACTCAAACAATCGTCAGACTCGGCTGCACACCGAGCCCGGAATCCATACAGTTAGTACACCCGGCCGTCATCACTCGCCCGGATGTTCTCAAGCCAAACACGCCATGAGTTACGTGTTCACGTTTCAGACCACGTGACGGGGTCTCCCAAGTTGCACCACGCACGCCAGGGACAGAAGTTGCTCGCATACCCCAAACGACATGAAGAGTCGTAGATGATATCAAAGCGGGTCGGGTTACCTGCCACCCATGGGGCTCAACCCTTCAGCTTGTGCGCACTGGTGGACAGCGCTCACGTGTACCCCCCAAGACATAAACGTCCTGAGATACACGATTTTCCAACATAGACAAATAGTTTAGTATGCCACTTTCTATACACTAATAAGATCCTTATACGGGCTACTAACTCGTTCCTCACTGGATTTTTGAAAAAGATGACCTTTGTAGTGCGTTAAACCTCAAGCGAGCTCTGATACCAACGCTGACACGACCCCACGGTCTTGTCAAGCCACGATCACGCTGAGGGGTGCTGCATTGCACAGCACCATATAACACACGTCAAAGGTACAAAGCGGAAGCGAAATTTTATATTACATAAACAGGTTTATGAACATGTTTACATCAAAATAAGTTCAGTCTACACTCGCGGGTGTAGACTACACATCAAGTCCACGTTCAGCCCTTGAACGTGTCCTTGCTAGCACACACGCACACTAACTCTGCGGCGTTCACGACTCCCACTCGATGGGGTTCCCCTCCTGGGGTTCCGTCTCCTCCTCAGGAGTCCCTTCCTCATAGAACCCTGCAAAAGCTTCAAACACAAGCAGTGAGCATGAAGGCTCAGCAAGTCTGACCCATCTCACCTAAACATGGAACTTCTACATGAGGGGTAATGGGTTACATGAGGTAAAAATCATTTGCAAAGGACTCGCCTAATTAGTGGAACCTTACTTTCAAGTTTGAGCAGCAGTTTGTGGAGAACCTCATGCTAAGGCACATGAGAGAGCCGCAATCAAACAAGAAACGCATTTCTCTCATGTACTTTGCCCAAAGTTGAAATGAACTTTAGTTAGCTCTAAACTACAGCAAATCATTAGCAATCAAGTCCATCTTTCAATCAGCAACATTTTAACATTTAACTAGCCTGTTCTTTCTATGTCACGGTACAGTGAACAAGTGATACTCACTGACCGCGAGGGACGGCGATTATAATCGATGTACACCTGCAGGGTTACCCGAACAACCCGTCACGTACGCCCGTACTCGATGTTGCCTACAACAACCATCACGGACGCCGTACGCAACTACCTTTCACCCGTCAGCCAAATATTGAACCGGTCCCATCGTCCCGAGCAAGAGGTCTCTGCACGCGCAGTGCCGCCAGCCGATTTACACCTCAAGCTCTCAACCTACCCTCTGAACGACGGGCAATGCCTCAATACCCAACTACCCGGGTTACATCAGTTTCCCGGTTCCCATATAGCCGGTAGGTCTTCGGTACTGTTCTAGCTTGTTCAACAGGCCCGCACACGGCTCGGTCCTCAATCGACACAAGCGGAGCTACAGCACACAGGCCCCAAAGTCCTGCTTCCCTTACCCTCCGCTCGGTCTCATTTTCTTGCCATGTGTTTCATGTGCTATCACTACCTAAGTCGAGTGTCTCTAGCCTATGCTCGCGAGTAGTTCCAACTACTCGACTTGTACCGAATCCTACTCTATCATAGCAATGCAGTAGCTAACGGGGTTTGCAATCCTAAACCCAACCCGTGGTTTTCTTGGCTATGCAGTTGGATTTCCAAACAAGACTCTAATGCAAAGAATAAAGTAAACAAGTATGTGCTCAAAACAATAAAAATTTGTAAAAAGGTTAATGCAAACCACAGCTTGCCTTGCTGCTCTTGGTCGTAGGCTAGCTGTTCCTCCGGAGTAACGAAGTCTAGGACTTCGGGTTCCTCCTCGACCTTAGCGACTACATGTTAGAAGAAACATATGTATCAATTTAAATGTGTTTGTATTAAGTTTTAAACTTGTGAAGCTTATAAGTCCCACTAGACAGACTCTAGGACTGTGAAACTTTTACTGTGGCTTGGTTACAACCTAAACAGAGACTTGGTCAAGTTTTAGTTGCAGCAAAGCTCATTTGAGCCCTCCACAATTAATTATGTCCTTGACATTAATCGGAACTCTTAGGGTGCTCTAAGGATTTTCATGAAACAAACTATGACTTTCTGAAAACTAGATTTTCAGAGGGTTGTAATGGAGTTGGTCTCACTTAATTTGAATGTTTCTAGCTAAAGATATGAGCTAAACAATTTCAGAGAAAATCCTGAAAAAGTTTCTGAACATTTTCTACTTTCTCTGGAACAGTTTCACTAATCACACCATTAGGTATATTAAATGAGCTCCAATGGGTCTGAAATTTTTGTGGTAGTTCAGGGATATTTTGATGAACATCCCAGCAAAATTTCAGGATTTTCCTCCCCAGGATTCTCCAATTAAAATTCCTAACAGTTTAAACTTTGAGGAATTAATTCTGGAGAAACAAGGGTTTTCATGAAGTGAAACTTGATTTGCTGGAAAGTGCTCAGAAAGCTGAATCCAGCAAAATTTGGTTCACTCGATTTGGAGCTCTCTAGCCAAAAGTTATGAGGATTTGAAGTTTGGAAGAATTCTGAAAATCGGGGAAAAGTTTAAACTCTCGGGGCCCGCGGGGACACATGTCGAGCGCGGAGGAGTCCGGCACACCGGGGATACCACACGTGTCGAGCGCGGAGGTGTCCGGCACACCGGAGCTCACAGAGTATTTGCGCGCCAGCACAGCCGATCCCCGGCCACACCCGATCCCGATTTAAATTCTTCAGCCGCTGACACGTGGGCCAGCCGGCTTCGTCTTCCTCCCGCCGTTCTCTCGCGCCCGCGCCGCCAACCTCACCGGAGCAGACTCGGGGCTCGCCGGCTCGCCGCTGCCGGACCTCCCATGGTCTGAAACTCGCCGCCAGGGGGTTGTCGACGTCGAGGAACGAATCGGTGGTGTCAGGTCGGGCTGGGGGTGACCGGAAATAGCTCGGCGACGTGCCACGGCCTCTGTTGAGATTCGGCACCGTTGACCGTGGTTTCTAAACCCGCCAACACCTCGAAAAAATGGCCCTACAGCATCAGTGTACCTCTAGGAAGCTCGACAAGGTGTCAAAAGGGTTCAGGGATGGCGGCAAGTCGGTCGGCACCGTGTGACCAATCGTGCCCGCTGGGACCGCCCTCGATCGAGCTCGAAATTCATCACTCCTAGCCAGTTTCACGCCACGGATGCAGAAAAGAACTTGATCGCCGGCTAGTCCAGCATCTTTGTGCAAGATTTGTTAACCTCCGAAAGATCATAGAGAGAGAATTTAAAGAAACCGTACCGGAAGCTCGGTTTACGGTCGCAGAAGCAAAAACTGGAAATTCTCTGTGGATTCTTCACGGTTGGCTTCCAAGCTTGGAGGAGAGCAGCACGGTGGTCGCGCGCTCCTGTTGCCTCTCTCGCTGGACCGTGAAAACGCATGTGGAACGCTGCCCACGGGCGCCTGACTCTCGGCTGAGGCTAGGTCGCCGCGGTGGCGATCGTTTTCAGGCAAAGGAGGTCGGAGCTCGGGGTTTCTGGCGTTGGGGAGGTGGAGTGCGACCTCAGGTGGCTGTCTAGCAGCTCAGGGACGAAGGAGGAGATGGTTTTGCTGGTTTTCCCGATTGAGGAGAGAGCTGCGGCGAGAAACAATGCCGCTGCTCGGGTTTGCCCGCGAGAAGATAAAGCCGGCCGACTCCGGCACGGCTGAGGCGGTGCCGGTCGCGTGGGGGCGCGAGCCAGCCACCCTGGGCGCCAGCGCGCGGAGAGGGAAGCAGCTGGTGGCGCCGGTAGCTGCTCGGTGGCACGGCCGACAGCTGCTCGGTGGAATTTCCCACCGAGACTCTGACTTTGGGTGCAAGTTTCTCCTTCTTCCCTCTATGACATGTGGGTCCCACCCGGGGTTTTAACCTCTGAAATTTACTCCTAATCACTGTTGTAAACAGTGAGCCCCATAATACCCCTGGTGATTCAAATTATTCACCCCTGAGCCATTTGAATTGAATAGGATTCAAATTGAGTTTGGTTTGAGTGAATTTCAGCACAAGTTCAGTTTTGAATTCAAATAAAGTTTGAATTTGTCCCACTTAGCTCATGTCAAGATCAACTCCAAATGGAGTGAAAATTGGTGTGTGAGCTCACAAAAATGTGCTGAATAAGAATATGCCTCCCACTTTTAAATTCATGGGATAAAAACAGTTTGAATTTGAATATGGTTTCAAACTGCCCTCTTTCTAACTATACACAACATGACCTCAAAAAGGTTTGGAATTTGGGTGAAACTTGGCATGGACATCCTTAGCAAAGTGTAGGAGTTTTCATATGTCCTGCCCACCTATATCACATGTGGGAAATACCACTTTTGCAATGTGTGAGTTTGTTCTCTAATGAGCATGTTGATGGTGGTTACTTGCTCTTCATTTGTGTTCATAATCTTTCCTCAAATGAGGTGTGTGGTGTGGTGATGAACACTTCAAATGTGTGCCAAAACTGAGGCCCTTACAGTTATTTGCCTCCCCAATGATGGGTAGGATCCAGGTCCACCCGTCAGACACTGGGGACAGGCAAGTAACATCTCGGGAACGTCCGACGGTTCCCGAGAAGATCGTCGTAGTGGAACTGTGGAGACCAACCCATTGGTTGCCACAGTAAGTGCCCCAAGGCGACCCCTCGAGCACATCGCCTTGGCACTCGCCTCTCCCAATGACGGGTAGGGCCCATGTCCACCGGTCAGACACCAGGGGCCAGGCAAGTAACATCTCGGGAATGTCCGGCGGTTCCTGAGCCGTGCAGCACGGTAGACCTGCAACCCATGGGCTACCATAGTAACTACCCCAGGCAACCCCTCAAGTGCATCGTCATGACCCGTCAATCAAGAGTAGACGCGACGACACGCTGCTTCTTTTACTGACTGTTGTGCCCACTACGCCAAGAACGTGCAACCTTTTCGTCTCCCAGGTACGACCACTCGTCCACTATGCGGAAGTCTCACCACCGCTTCGGTTTTCAAAGTGCAGGTTCAAAACCACCACGTAGGAGAGATGGCGGCCCCACCTGCAGGCTCGATGCCTCCTCCGCGATGGGCCCGGGGGCCACCATCGGTACCCTGCAACTGGGTACCCCAGCGTAGTGGGTAAAATACGGCCTGGGCCCCGCCTCCCTGCTGGGGCGGGCCCCAGTGTAAGCGACGTGCCCTTGGTCCCATAGTCATCCCTGGGGCTGCCACGTGCGCTTGAGCTCCGGAGATGACACGTGCCCTGGGCTCTAGACGGAGCCTCCCCGCTAAAGAAAGGTCTGGGACTATCACGTGTCCTCTGGCTTCGAGCCACCTCCCTGCTAAGGACAGCACCGGGGCTGACACGTGCCCTGGGCTCCGGTCCGAGACTCCCCGCTGAGGTGAGGTCCGGGGCTGCCACGTGTCCCCTGGCTCCGAGTCACCTCCCCGCTGAAGACAGCTCCTGTGCAGACAAGTGCCCTGGGCTTCGGTCTGAGCCTCCCCGCTGAGGTAGAGACGTCCCACAACACACACTAAGCACACAATCACAAACAATCATTGCAAGTGCTCACACAACTCTTATTCAAGGATGGTTTCCTACATCAAGGTAGTTTCAAGGCCAATATATGCATCCTAGGCTTGCACCCTATGGTCAGCGTGGCTTAGCTACCAATCTGTGTCGGATACTACTCTGTGATTGTATCTAGGTGTGTAACCTATCATCAACCGTGGCTTTTGGTACCAATCTGTATTTCCTATTTAGGCGTGTAACCCACTGTCAACCGTAGTTCTGGTACCAATCTGCGATTGTATCTAGGTGTGTAATCTACTCTCAACCGTGGCTCTGATACCAATCTGTGACACCCTCAATTCTGTGGAAAACCACGGAACCGAGAACTGATGCATATGTGTGCCCAGGATGTTTATCACACATACACATATGTTCCACAAACTGAATTCAGAATATATATATCCATGAATAACAGAGTTTATTACAATGTCTCATGAGTCTTGGACTCATGCTCACAGCGGAAGTCTTATTTCTATGCAGCGGAAGTCTTATTCTAATGGGGAAGCAATTTAACTAATGCGGAAGCAATTCTAGGCAGCAATGGCTCCATTTCTACTCCATTCCCACAGGCAAGGTTGAGAACAGATCACACGCCTAATGCTCCACTTGGAAATCCTCTCCTGCTGCTGATGATGAAATAATAATGCAAGTTTGAGTACGATAATGTACTCAGCAAGTGCGGGAAAATATGATATGAAGCTTATAACAAGGTAGGTCTAAAAAGGCCCATTGCATAAAGCAAAGTTATTTATCAAAACCTTGATAAAACATCAACTCTTCTTTAAGTGAATGTAATCCCAACATGTATTAAGATACCAATCATACCTCCATTATGCTCATTACCTTCCACTTCACAACCAGTCATCAATCAACCTCATCCTTGCTCACGAATACCTCCTCGTATTCACTACCATCTCACGAATACTATCTCGTATTCGCTACCATCTCATCTCATAAACAACTTCATCTCACACCGAGACCAATCTTGTTGCCATGACTCAACAGTCATGCAACCCATCTTATCACCCGGACTCAACAGTCCCAAAACCAAACCATAACCAAACCATCCAAAAC
Source organism: Neostapfia colusana (assembly GCA_030760725.1). Lineage (NCBI taxonomy): Eukaryota > Viridiplantae > Streptophyta > Magnoliopsida > Poales > Poaceae > Neostapfia > Neostapfia colusana. Next base: position 80,946,624 of record JASWHV010000003.1, read on the forward strand.
CATAACCAGTAACCATCCCAATAACCATCCCAACTAATCATGGCAGTTGGCCAGGCGCCCGTGACCGTAAGCTCGGCTATCATGATAGTTTTAATAACTCTGCAGAGTCTGCACCTCTTTACCCACAAGTTTGTGATTTTGTCACCCATCGGCGACTGCAGAACCTCCATTATACTAGTACACAACTGTCGGTGTATGGCCAAGAGATCACAAAATAGCCTTTACAAAGGGGCTACTAGATGTATGGACTCACTAAGGTTTCACTGGCAGGCTAGAATCTCCAATTCTCCCACCCACGGGCCCCCTCTTGTGCCATGCAGTTCCCAGGGCAGTCCTCACTCGACTCCCATTCCCCGCGCCTTCCACAGTCCATAACAATCTAGCAACTTACCTAATTACTCAGCTAAGCCACACCCATACTTGGCCTTGTGGTGGCACTGTTATCCTGGCATGTGCATGCATGAACTGGTCCTTAGATCTACGGCAAGTAAACCACCATCTCATGCTACCTCATTCACAAACCAAGTTTTGCCTAGATCTCCCTCCGATCCATGTCCATTATTAACATCAGTTTCTCATTATCATTACGAGTGCAGTTAGCTAGACAAATCTATCTCGCTTCCCAATCCCATGGACTCAGCGAAGCATAAAACAAAAACCATACCCGACTCATAAACTTCCCTCGTGACAAGGGTGGTTAACCAAAGCTAGTAAACTCCTATAAAAGGGTTTCCCATCATGTTTGACTCAGCACACACACCTTTTCGCAAAACAAAACAGTTTTTCCCAAAACATAGGATCAATATGGTCAAGGAGCACTTGCCTTGTTCTTGCGGTTCCGGTTGCTCTTGGATCTCGAAACCTTGTTGTTGCAGCTCGTCGTAGACAGCTCCATGAGCTTGTCCTGCTATACAGGGTCGCGCACATACAAGATTCACAGCATCAATATCATGCACAAACCTTAACTAGATGCGATGATGCGTATGCATGCTATCCTATAATGCAGATTAGTTTTATTAGGTTGGTTTGTACGCGTTCTTGCATGGTTTTATGATGAACAGAGGTGTTTCGGATCAAATGTGGACATGGTGATGACCTTGTCTTTAGATCAACCCGATCAACAAGTGATCTGTCCACGAGAAAGCTTCTGTTCGAAAGGAATCGAAGAACAGATGCAAAGAAAACACAACGATGTCGTAAGGTGGTATTGGAGACCTACCTTACGTTCTTCTCGGTCTCGGGTCCTTCTCAGATCGTTGGGCTCTCTTCTGGCGATCTTCCTTGCTGAACTCCGGTGATGGCTTTCTCGGCGAGTTGGGGGCCAGGGCTCTAAGTTGTCGACTCAGGAGTTGGAAAAGAAGTTCATGGTTTTGGCCAGGGGTTCTGGGTTCTATTTATAATCGGGAGAAGAAGAGTCCTAATCTGATTGTATTCTGAATAAAAGTCCTATTCAGATTGTCGTTGAATCTTAACAACTTATCTTTAGTAGATTTGATGTGGTATCCTTGTGGAATTCAGGTCGGTTTCTCCTCTATTCCGGTATTTCTACACGTACAGAATCTAAGAACCGTTCCAGAACTCGTTACCTCCGTGGTGATGAGCTCCGGAAGCTCCACGTGTCCACCGGATCCTGGTCTCTCCCTTTCCGCAGAGACGAGCTCCGGTTGTGCCGCGTGTCAAGCGAGCAAGACCTCCCTCTCATTCGGAGGTGGGCTCCGCGTGCACCATGTATCCTGGCGGTCGGGGACCTCCCCTTTATTTCGGAGGTGGCTCCACGCACGCCACGTGTCAGTGCCGGACCTTCCCTCTCTCCGGAGGTAGCTCCGGGTGTGCCACGTATCCATTCCGGACCTTCCTCTCTTCTGAGGTGAGCTCCGTGAATGCCACACGTCAAGTAGCGCCGGACTTTCCTTTTTTTCCTCAGAGACGAGCTCCGAGGTAGACACGTGTCCAACAATGTCGGACCTACCGGAGATAAGCTCTGGTGTCGACATGTGTTCAATAGAACCGGACCTCTCAGAGGTGAGCTCCGAGATCGACACGTATCCCGCGTGACTGGTCCTCTGATTTCCGTGGTGACTAGCTCCGAAGGTAACATGTGTCCTGCGGAAATGCCTTTGCTTCTTCCGCAGAGGCTAGCTCCGGGGGCAACACGTGTCCCACAGGGTCGGACCTCTCCCCTTTGCGGAGATGAGCCCCGAGCCTTCCACGTAGCGAGTTTCTCGGCGGACCTCTTCCCACTTCGCAGGAATGAGCTCCGAACACGCCACGTGGCCAGCGGGCCGCGGAAGTTGTCTTCGGCGCTCTCTGTGAACTGGATTCGGCTTTTACTGGTTATCTTTTTGATAATTTATCTGTTCCCACTTCTTTTAAAATGTTTTCTATACATGAAATATGAATACATGCAGAAACCAGAGATGAGGGTGTCACAGGAAGGAAGTGGGCTGTTTTCATCAACCTGTCTATGAACCCAAATGGAGTCATAGCCGGACTGAGTGCGAGGCAATCCGACTATGAATTCCATGCTGATGTCTTCCCACTTCTACTCGGGTACTTTTAATGGCTGCAAAAATCCAGTGGGTCTTTGATGTTCGGCCTTCACTCGTTGGCACGTGTCGCATAGGGCAACATATTCAGCGATGTCCCTTTTCATACCATCCCACAAATAGCGGTTTTCAGGTCCTTGTACATCTTTGTACAGCCGGGGTGTATGGAATAAGGTGAGTCATGTGTCTCCTTTAATATCGTGTCGCGGATGTGCTTTACGTTAGACACATAAATCCTTTTCCCTAACCAAAGCGTACCATTCGTCTTCCTTGAAATCCATTTCTATGCCTTGTCAGATTCTTTCCTTGATTTCCTCATCCGTTGCTTGGCCATCTCGTATCTCTTGTTCCAGCGTTGAGTTCAGTTCTATCACCCCCATCTCGTTCAAGAACACGAGATGTAACCGTTTAAACTCCTTACACAGCTCGGGTGGCAGCTCCTGAACCTTGAGTTGGTGACATGCTCCCTTTCGACTTAACACATCAGCTACTACATTGGCCTTTCCGGTGTGATAGTTGATTTCAATATCATAATCCTTGATGAGTTCCAACCATCAACGTTGCCTCAAATTCAGATCCGTTTGCATGAATATATACTTGAGGCTTTTGTGATCCGTATAAGTCTCACATCGGTGACCAAGAATGTAATGCCTCCAAATCTTCAAGGCATGTACCACGGCTGGAAGTTCCAGGTTGTGTGTGGGGTAATCCAGCTCATGTTTCTTTAATTGTCTCGATGCATAGGCTACCACTTGGCCTCCTTGCATAAGCACACATCCGAACCCTTGTCTTGATGCATCACAATATATATCGAAACTCTTGCTCACATCCGGCAATATCAAAACCGGCGCTGTTGTTAATCTCATATTTAGCTTCTCAAAGCTTTCTTGACACGCTGGTGTCCACTGAAATGGTTTCCCCTTCATCAAAAATTCCGTCATAGGCTTCGCTATTTTGGAGAAATCCTTGATGAACCGGCGATAGTATCCAGCCATCCCAAGGAAACTCCGAATATCCCTCACATTCTACAGTTGGTTCCACATCAAAACATCTCTCACTTTTCATGGACCAACCGATACTCCTCCTTCCGAGATAATGTTGCCTAAGAATGATATCTCCTTTAGCCAAAATTGACACTTGCTGAACTTAGAATATAATTAATGCTCTCGCAGTTTCTGCAACGTTAACCTCAAGTGTTCTTCATGTTCTTCCTCGCTTTTCGAATACACCATGATACCATCGATGAAATCCATGACGAACTTGTCCAAGTACTCCATGAAGACCTTATTCATGAGGTACATAAAGTATGCGGGTGCATTCGTTAACCCAAAAGACATAACGGTATACTCATACGAACCATACCGTGTTTGAAATGCAGTCTTGGGTATGTAGGAGGGCTTAATCTTCAGCTGGAAGTATTTCGACCGAAGATTGATCTTGGAGAAAATTTGGGCACATTTCATTTGATCGAACAAGTCCTCTATGCGGGGAAGTGGGTATTTATTCTAGATCGTCACTTCGTTGAGAGACCTATAGTCCACACACATCCTTTGGGTCCCATCTTTCTTGTCTATGAAGAGCACGGGGGCTCCTCACGGTGACGATCTTGGGCGTATAAAACCCTTATCTAGCTGCTTCTGAATTTGCTTCTTGAGCTCCATAATTCATTAGAAGGCATCATATATGGCCTCTTCGCTATAGGTGCAGTTCCGGGTACTAAATCAATGGCAAATTCAATGTCCCGGTCAGGTGGCATACCTGGAAGTTCTTTCGGGAACACATCTGAATATTCTTGAACCACCAGAATGCTTTCCAATGTCACTTCTTTGATGTGGTTCTGCACTGCCTTCTCGGTTTCCGGTTGGGCTGCCTCGAACTCAATACGAGTATCGTGCTCACTCGTCAACTGCACGATCCTCTGAGCACATTGAATCATTCCGTTGTGCTTGCTTAACCAATCCATTCCATGTATCATGCCAATCCCTTGGGAATCCAAGACGATAAGGTTGGCAATAAAGTCTACCCCCTTATTTTAAGGCTTACTTTTGGATAGAATTAAGAATTGAAAGGAGTGATTTCCCAGCTATATGCATCAATTTCAGCCTATATGAGGATGTGAAAAAGTGCCGAAGCATCTCACATATCTCTACTATATGTGGATGTGGACATTCGCCAAAGCGTTCCACAACTTACTCCAGCATACAAACACAAGCAATCATCATAAAAATTTCTGCACATCACTCTTATTTGACTTACTGCGATCTAAACGTTCCTATTACAGCTTATTCAATGGAAACCTAAACTTAATTGTGAGAACCGGTGCTGTTCTCGCCGTGTGACAGGGGTGGTCCATACATGGGCGCACGCCATGGTGAGTCGGATTTCCATGTAGGGATTGATGACGCTGGTGCTCTATTTGCTCCCGCGTTGGCACGAGTCTCCTCTTGTTTTTCCAACAAGTACAACTTCTTTCGGAGGTAACAGATCTCTTCTTGTGCGCTTGCATAGCGGTTTCCCAACTACACAAGCAACCTCTGAGACTTGTCAGCAGCTTTTGGGTTGGAAAGAGATCCTCCATGGGGTCCAATGATCTCCCTTGTACCACTCTTCCGATACGGGTGCAGTTCAAAAGTAGTGTTCTCATGCCGCTCACGGAAAGCGTAGCACAGTCCGGTGAGTGCATCCCATGCAGCATCACTGATAGCTTCTGCCCTTGTAGCTCTCCATGTGGGTGCGAAGTGCCAAGTGACAACCCTACCATTAGATAGGAGGGTTACCTAAGCCTTCCACTCTTCATGTCCGAGACGAGGGACTTTCTTGAGAAGATACTCCAGGTATAAGCTGCAGCAATCCAGAAACTCTTTAAGCTCCTTGGATATGTGTCCTCCTTCCATTCCGTCGGACCAGAATTCTTGAACTGAACGGTTGGCCCGTTCATCACCTTCATTATTGGCCTCAGAAGGGGGTGGCTCCTCTTCGGATTCATCTCCTTCCGACATAGCTTCATGAGGCTCCACGGGGTGTAAGCCCGCATGGAAGTCCTCCTGAGGTGTGTACCAATGCCGTTCTTATGGATCATCTTCCATGTCGTCTTCGAATGGTTCCACCTCTTCTGGGTCCTCTTGCTCATGCATAGAGCTATTGAATTCATCTTCATCATGAGGTTCCATCTTCACCTCTTCCCAATATGGTCCATCGGACACCTCAACGGGGTTAAGTGCACTCCCAAGTGGTGGTGGACGAGTCCTTATGCGTGCTGTGCTCCTAATCACCGGCATCTATAAATAAGACATGAGAAACTTTAGAGAAGAAGAAAATAACTCCAAACCTTCAGAAGCTATGAAGCAAGAAAGCAGAAAGTGTGCTGTCCAAAAGAAGAGAAAAAGAGGTGCTGAAAATAGCACTTTGCGGTGGCTGAATTGACAAGTAAAGTGCAGCAGCAAGAAATTTTCGAAAAATAACAGTTTAGAGGGGTGTTCCTATGTGTTTTAGAGTGCCCATTCTACCTAGTCTTGCGTCCTACGGTCAACGTGGCTCTGGTACCAATTTGTGACACCCGGTTCCAAAAATGAACCAAGTGAATGCATATGTGTGCCCAGGATGTTCATCACACATACGCATGTATTCCACAAACTGAATTCAGAATATAACCATGAACAAGTAGTATTTAAGTACTTTATTACAATGACTCAATGTCTCACTCATGAATATCCAACTTATTTAGCAGCAAAAGACTCTAAACGACAGCGGAAATAACTAAAGACAGCAGGCTTCAACTTCAACTCCACAGGCATGTTGACGGTAGTGCGCACGCCTAGTACTCCACATGTTCCTCGAAATATTGTTCTCCTGTGGCTGATGTATATATGGGAATGCAAGGGTGAGTACATGTCGTACTCAGCAAGTGCGGGAAAAGTATAACATGTAGCTAACAACAAGGTAGAGAATAAAAAGGCTCATTGCAGCAAGCAAATTTTAGTTCACAAACACGTTAAAAACAGCAACTAAGTCTAGGTGAGTTAAAATCCCATCATAACCAAGTTAAATCATCAATATTTCTTCATCATATTTCACCATATATCAAGTCTCAACCAGCCATTAATCTTTCTCAAGTTCCTCTCATACTCATAAATATTCATAACCATCTCATATTCATATAACCAAAACTAAACTCATTGTTATGACTCAAAACAGTTCCAAAACCAATCCCAAAGACCATACCATAACTACACCCAAATAACATCCCAAGTTTTTGCCTCTAATTATGGAAGTTGGCCAGGTGCTTTTAACCGGAAGCACGGATATCATGATAGTTTTACACTCTGCAGAGGTGGCACCACTTTACCCACAAGTTCGTGTCGGTGTATGGCCAAGAGATCACAAAATAGACTTTACAAAGGGACTACTAGGATGTACGGACCCACTGAGGTTTCACCGGCAGGCTCGAATCTCCATTCTCCTGCCCACAGGCCCCCTCTTGTGCCATTCAGTTCCCAGGGCAGTCCTTATTGACTCCCATTCCCCACGCCATCCAATGGTCCATAACAAGCTAGCAACACACCTAATTAGTCAGCTAAGCCGCACCCATATTTGGCATTGTGGGGGCACTGTTTTTCTGGCATGTGCTCGCATGAACCAGTCCTTAGATCTACGGCAAGTAAACCACAATCTCATTCAGCAACATCCACGAACCAAGCTTGTCTAGATCTCCCCGATTCCATTCTCATTAACATCATCAAGTTATCATCATCATTATTCATATGAGTGCAGTAGCTAACCATGTTTTAGTTCAGCTTCCTGTATCCCATAAATTAAGCGAAGCAAAAAGGAAACACAACCATACCCGACTCTTCAACTTTCCCGGTGACAAGGATGGTTAACAAAACTAGTAAACTCCTATAAAAGGGTGTCCCATCAAGTTGACTCAAGCATACGAGTTTTCGCAAGCAAAACATTTTCAAAACATGGGATCAATATGGTCAAGGGGCACTTGCCTTGCTCCCGCGGTTCGTGTTGCTCAAGCGTCTCGAAGTCTTGGTGCTGTAGTTCCTCGTAGACGGCCTCTTGAGCGTGTCCTTCCACTTACGACCACGCATATACAAAATTTACAGCAATCAATCATCATGCACAGACTTTACTCAAGATGCAATGGGGTAGATGAATGCAAATCCTATAGTGCAGTTTTATAAAACCAGTTTGTACGTGTTCTTGTATGTTTTAATGGGCTTTCATGGGGTTTTATGATGAACAAGGGTGTAGGGATCAAGTGTGAACGTGGTGATGATCTTGACACAAGATGTAGATCAATTCCACCGTCAAAAATCGACCAAAATATGATCTGTCCACACGCAAAAGTTTCTGCTCGAAGGGGGCAAAGAAAACGGATGCGTAGAAACAGTGGCAACGTCGAAAGAGGGGTAATGAATACCTACCTCACTTCCTCCTTGTGGCAGGGCCTCCCTCCTAGCAATGGCAGCAGCTGGGGATTTTCTGTGGAGAATTATTGGGCTGCGGGTAGGGCAGAACGTCGGGGGCTTCTTTTCCGGCGACGGTGAGGCGTGACGGGGCTTGACGGCGGCCAAATTCTGGCAAGGGGGGACCTCGGCGACTTGGGAAGCAGGGAAACTCGGCGACTTGGGGCAGCAGGAGGGGTCGGCGGCCAAAAAAAAGATATGGTGCGGCTAGGGGTGGGGTTTATATTTATAAGGGGAAAAAAGAGAGTCCTAGCAAGATGGGACTCAACCAAAGAGTCCTAAAGGTGGAAACAAAGAGTCCTAGAGGTGGGGATTTAACCAAAGAGTCCTAATGGTTGGGGACTTAACCATAGAGTCCTAAAGGTGGGGGATAGAGTTCCCCCTCAAGGGCTGCGGCCAAGGGGTCTCCCCCTTAATTGGTGCGGCCAATTTGGGGGAAAATTCCCCCCAAATATGGGGGAAATTCCCCCTAGGTGAATTTTGGGGAATTTGGGGAAATCAGGAAAAATTGGGAAGAATTTGGGAATTTTTGGGAAGTGGGAAATTTGGGGAAAATTTGGGTTGGCTCAATTTAGATATTTTATTTTTCATTACTCTCCATTTCTATATTACTTTCTCCATTTCTATATTCTTTTCTCCATTTCTATATTATTTTCTCCATTTCTATATTACTTTCTCCATTTCTACATTCCTTTGTCCATTTCTATATTCGTTTCTCCATTTCTACTTTTTTTTAAATGCTTCTCTACATAAAAAAATGTATGCAATGCATGGTAGTGAAATTGAGGGTGTTACATCGACAAAGTCTAGAAGGAAGTGAGCTGTCAGGCTTCGCATTCAAGGCCCGTGCCTTCCCCAGAAGCATGGCGCACTGCACACGCCTTCATCCTCTACCCATTCGCCATTACGGTGACAAGGCAGGACGGCAAGGCGTGATAGCAGTACAGTGCCGCCCAACTGCACGAAGCTGCCCAAACAGGGCGAGAAGACGCGGTGACAAGACGACGTATTCATCATCATCTGACACGAGGTCAGGGGCGCTCAGCGCACCAAACAACAGGAATTAACTCCCCCTCCGGCCACTCTACTCAGAGGACGAAGCCCTAGATTGTGTATAGGGTTCACATAGCTCTGGGGCCACCTGTCGGGCCCCAAGCCTCATTGTAACAACCCCGGCTTTGAACGATAAATGGACCGGGGTGACCACCCGGCAGAGGGTTCCCGGTTGGCATTCTAGATCCCGCAACGCACAAGCACTCACGCTCAAGCAATAGAACAAGCACCCCCGTGGACATAGGGTATTATGCTCCGGCTGCCCGAACCACGTAAATCTTGATGTTCATCCGCTCCCTTGAGCCCAGGTTGCGTAGGGCGCCGAGCCCCCTCCGGAAAAAAGAACCTCGCGGGCTGCTTCTGAGCAGGCCGGGAGGAGTGTCGCAGCTCACGCACTCCGACACAAAGGGATAAAAAAACCAACTCCATTGCATATGACCACACCACGTAAGAAGCTCCACGACAATGGCAGTGATGGACCCACTAGAAGTCGTACACCTTGAAGGATCGGTAGCGGGCGGCGCCTCGAGGCTCCGATGTGAATCAAGGGTTGTAGACACATCAAGATGACACACTGTGATCAGGTGGTGGTATAGAGTTTGCCTAGGGCTCCACGGCCTCACAAGGAGGAGGAAAGTGACCTGAAGAGATCGATGGTTATACCGTCTCCAATACAGTAGCCTAACAATGAAGCACTATTTGCTTTTTTAGGGTTTGTTGGATTGTCTTTGACACAGCCTATATTAGTACTATTTGTGCTGAAACTTCGGAGGCCGGATAGTCTATATTCCGAGGGGAATTTGGCCAAACAAACTTCGCTGAACACGGCAAAGCCATGGAGAGTCGGTAGCGAAATTTCGAGTAGATCAATTTGAAAAAAAAATCGCCCGATTTCGAGTTCGTATGCAAAAGTTATGACCGTTTTAAGGTAGGCTACCCGAGTTACTGTTTTTTATGTTGATTCAAACTCGGTTTTGAAAAGGATCTCGCAATAGGATGTGAAAAACAATTGGAATTTAGCAAAACGGCTGATGGGATGTTGTGTGATGAATTAAGGAGGACTGGCACAATGGTTTGTCACCTGTTCTAGGGCCGGTGATGCGGGAGTTCACGCAAGGCGGCTAGCTAGGGCAAACCGATGATCTTGGTGGCTCGGTTTGTTGTTTAGGGATTGTGGAATAGGTGAGCAGCAAGAAAAACAAGGAAGAAAAACGATAACTATGACCAAAAATACAAAGCTAAACCAGCAAAAAGACTCGACCACACGAATGCAAACTAAACAATACAAACTGAAAAACGAAAACTTGCAGGCACTATAGTCTAGGAATCGGTAACACGATATGTTTTTTTGTGGCTTTTTCTGTGGACTCTAGGTATGAAAAATAAAAACTAATCTAGTGGGAAATCAAAGTACCTCACGGGCAACCTGAAATCTGATACCAAATGATGAGTTGTTTAGGCCCGATCTTCCGAAAGGTAGGTCGATTGAAGTGGAGATCTCGACGTTGATGATCCGAGGAACTTGAGCAGACCCGAACACCCCTGCAATCACTACACAATTGATCCATTGGTTATCAACCGTGCTTCACACACTTGACCTCGCCAAGAAGGCTATTCCTGCAGGTGCAACCGATAACACAAGCAAGAACGACGAAGATGCAATCCGAAATTGCGAAATTGGGGTCTCACAAACCGTAGAACGGCGAAACTTTTTAATATAAGCAAAACCCACAAAATAGGGCTGGCGGCTGCAGTATTTAAAGGGTATAGTTCGACCATAATACCCTTAGACGCGTCCCTAATGGACTCATACGGGATACAAGGCCCAAAAGCCCAATACGGTGGTGCAACACAGGACAGAACTCCGAATTCAACTTGTTTCGACAACTCCCAACGACTCCTGGAGAATTTTAATGTGGGACCAGAACCATTGCAAAGTTTATCTTCTCATCTTTCTATGCATATGTGGAACATAAAAAACAGAGTCCGTACGCATCCTGGGCGTCCGTTTTAAGATGTACTGCTCCTGGACTCCGAGTTGAACTCGAGTCCGAGTTGGTGACTATTTCCATCAACTTGTGGTCGTCCCATCTGATTCTCCACGTCCCCAAATACTCCTCCCTTTACTTGTTGATCATGTCCATGGTTCCTAATAACAATTAAATCATTCAATAGCAATCCATTCTCAAAATCACATGGGTAGGAAGTTAGGAACGAGTTCACCTGCTGATTTAGTAACCGTGCTCGTCCTCTTGTGATTGGTCCTTGTATATCAATGTGAGTATCCACTGTTGTGATGTCCTCATCACCAGGCGCTTGTGAACGGAAGCACGGCTATCATGATAGTTTTACACTCTGCAGAGGTGGCACCACTTTACCCACAAGTTTAAGATTTCATAACCCGTCGGCGACTGCAGAAGCTCCATTATACCAGTACACAACCGTCGGCGTATGGTCAAGAGATAACAAAATAGCCTTTACAAAGGGGCTACTAGATGTATGTACTCACTAAGGATTCACCAGCATGCTCGAATCACCATTCTCCCACCTATGGAGCCCCTCTTGTGCCATGCAGTTCCTAGGGCACTCCTCTCTCGACTCCCATTCCCCGCGTCTTCCATGGTCCATAACAATCTAGCAACTTACCTAATTAGTCAGCTAAGCCGCACCCATATTTGGCCTTGTGGTGGCACTGTTTTCCTGGCATGAACCGGTCCTTAGATCTACGGCAAGTAAACCACCATCTCATTCTACCACATCCACGAACCAAGCTTGCCTAGATCTCCCCCGATTCTATGCTCATTATCATCATCAAGTTCTCATTATCATTATTCACATGAGTGCAGTACTTACACATGTTCTACTTCGCTTCCCTATTCCATAAGCTAAGCGAAGCAAAAAAGAAAAATGACCATACCCGACTCATCAACTTTGCCGGCGACAAGGATGGTTAACAAAACTAGTAAACTCCTATAAAAGGGTGTCCCATCAAGTTGACTCAAGCATACACGTTTCCACAAAAAAAACAGTTTCAAAATTATGGGATCAATATGGTCAAGGGGCACTTGCCTTGCTCCTGTGGCTTTTGTTGCTCAAGCGTCTCGAAGTCTTGGTGCTGTAGTTCTTCGTAGATAGCTCCCTGAGCTTGTCCTTCTACTCACGATCACGCACATATAAGATTTACAGCAATCAAACATCATGCACAAACTCTTACTCAAGATGCAATGGTGTGGATGAATGCAAATCCTATGGTGCTGTTTTATTAAACTAGTTTGTACATGTTCTTGCATGTTTTAATGGCTTTCATGGGGTTTTATGATGAAAAAGGGTGTAGGGATCAAGTGTGGACATGGTGATGATCTTGACTCAAGATCTAGATCAATTCCACCGTCAAAGACTGATCAAAACGTGATCTATCCACAGGAAAGAGTTTCTGTCTGAAAGAAGCAAGAAAACGGATGTGACGACGTTGTAAGATGGGTAACGAAGACCTACCTTACTTCCTTATGATCGTCGGCTCTTTTCCGGCGATGACAAAGCGTGAAGGGGCTCGTCAGCCGGCTCACCAGCGATTGAACTCCGGCGAGGGAGGTGGTGGTCCAACTTGGTGAGTTGGGTGCTAGGGCTTCCAAGTCGTCGACTCGGGAGGTGGAAAAATAAAGGTGGTTTGCGGCCAAGTGGTTTTGGGTTCTATTTATAAGGGGTGAAAGAAGAGTCCTACTCCAATTGGAGCTCGAATAAGAGTCCTATTCAATTTTGTTTTGGATCTTAATGACTTATCTCATATTGATTTGGTGCGGTGGTAACATGGAGGAAACCGTGTCGGTATCCTCCGTACCGGGCACTCCCGCGCACAGGAGGAAAAACCTCCTAAGGACCTCGTATCTCCGCAGTGGTGAGCTCCGGAGGTGCCACGTGGCCAGCGGGAGCTGGTCCTTGCTTCTCCTCAAAGGCGAGCTCCGGACCTGCCACGCGTCCAGCGGGGTGGGGCCTCCCTTTTCTTCAGAGGCGAGCTCCGCGTGCGCCACGTGTCTGGTGGGGCGGGGCCTCCCTTTTCCTCAGAGGCGAGCTCTGAGGGTGACACGTGTCCAGCGGGGCTGGACCTCTCGGAGGCGAGCTCCGAGGGTTACACGTATCCCGCGGGGTCGGGCCTCGCCTCTCCTCCGAGGTGAGCTCCAAAGGCGACACGTGTCCCGCGGGGCCGGACCTCATCCCTTCCGCAGGGATGAGCTCCGCGGGCTCCACGCATCCCGCGGCCCGGGGAAGTGTTGACAGCGCACCACGACAAACTGGAATTGGCTCATTTCTGCTATCTTTTTCCCATTTCTACTTCTTTTATAATGTTTCTCTATATGAAAAATGTATGCATGCAGGAATGGATTTTGAGAGTGTTACAAACCTACCCCCCCTTAAACTGAATCTCACCCCCGAGATTCGATGGAGTAGAAAATAGACGAGTGAATTCTGCCTTGAGGTCTTCCTTACGCTCCGATGTAGCTTCGGCTTCCGTGTGATGGCTCCATTGTACCTTGCACCAACGGATCACTTTGTTCCTCGTGACCCTTTCCTTCACATCCAAAATTTGGATGGAGTGCTCCACATAGGTTAGATCCTCTTGAATATCGTGATGGCTCTTGAATGTCCTCCAAAATTTGATTTGTCCTCTCAGTCTGCCCGTCAGTTTGCGGGTGATAAGCGGAGCTAAAATTTAACCGTGTACCCATGGCTTCATGCAGCTTCTTCCAGAACCTAGAGGTAAATTGAGAACCCCATTCTGAAACTATCCTCTTCTGGACTCCATGGTGACACACGATTTGCTCCATATACAGCTCGGCTAATTCTGCGACGCGGTACGTGGTTCTAACAGGAAGGAAATGGGCTGTTTTTGTCAATCGGTCCACGATAACCCAAATGGAGTCGTAACCTGACCGAGTACGTGGCAATCCGACAATAAAATCCATGCTGATTTCTTCCCACTTCCACTCGGGTACTTTGAATGGCTGCAATAGTCCAGTGGGTCTTTGATGTTCGGCCTTCACCCGTTGGCACGTGTCGCATAAGGCAACATATTTAGCTATGTCTCTTTTCATACTACCCCACCAATAGCAAGTTTTCAGGTCTTTGTACATCTTTGTACAGCCGGGATGTATGGAATAATGTGAGTCATGTGCCTCCTTTAATATCATGTCACGGATGTGCTTCACGTTAGGCACACAAATCCTTTTCGCTAACCAAAGCGTACCATTCTCGTCTTTCTTGAAATCCTTTTCTATGACTTGTTGGATTCCTCCCTTGATTTCCTTAATTTCCTCATCCGTTGCTTGGCCATCTCATATCTCTTGTTCCAGCGAAGAGTTGAGTTCTATCACTTCGATCTCGTTCAAGAACCCGAGATGTAACCGTTCGAACTCCTTGCGCAGCTCAGGCAGTAGCTCCCGAACCGTGAGTTGGTGACATGCTCCCTTTTGGCTCAACGCATCAGCTACTACATTGGCCTTTCCGGAGTGATAATTGATTCCAACATCATAATCCTTGATCAGTTCCAACCATCGACGTTGCCTTAAATTCAGATCCGTGAATATTTACTTGAGGCTTTTGTGATCCGTATAGATCTCACATCAGTGGACAAGGATATAATGTCTCCAAATCTTTCATGCATGCACCACGGCTGGAAGTTCCAAGTCATGTGTGGGGTAATTCAGCTCGTGTTTCTTTTAGTTGTCTCGACGCATAGGCTACCACTTGTCCTTCTTTCATGAGCACACATCCAAGATCTTGTCTTGATGCGTTACAATATATATCGAAACTCTTGCTCACGTCCGGCAATACTAAAACCGGCGCTGTGGTTAGACTAGTGCAACCGGGTAGGGGTCGGTCTACCCCAAAATTCAAGCTGCACCGTCCAACCCAGCTCGGGTAAGCCTGCACACACCTTCCTCACTCCCTAGCGTCCCTCCTCGACCAAGAAGCAAGGGATATGGTCCAGAAATGGCCGGGTTCTGGTTGTTTTTCGGGCCGCCATAGAATAATAGCTCGGGTCACCGTGGAGCTCTAGGTTGCCGACCCTTTCATGGGGTTTGGCGGCCATTTTCATCACCCTCGAGCTTCCGCGGTGCTCTCCGACCCTTTTCCAATTGTTTTGATGCGTTGTAACGCGTTCCCAACCACGCCGGAACCCTAAACGCCGCTGTCACCGTCGGGCGCCCTGTTCCGGTGAGCTACGGCCGCCGGCGACCCCGAGCTGAGTTCAGCGTCATGAGTTAGGGCGGGGCGGCGAGTTTGGGGTCAGGAGACGGCCGGGAAAATGGTTCTGGCGACGCTCGCCGGAGGGCGCCATTGCCGGCCCTGGTTGGCGCGAGGAAGGGGAAGACCTGCCGGGTGGGACCCACTGGCAGACATTTAAACAATTTGGAATTTCCAGTTTGTAGTTTAAACTTTGGAGGGCCACAACTTGGGGTAGGAGAGTCCAAAAATTATGAAACAAATTTTGTTGGATTCCTCTGACAGAGTACAATCCAAATATGAAATCCAAATAGTATGAAACCTATTATTTAATTCTGGAAAATTCTTTAAAGCTTTTCAGCAAAAGAATTTTAGAAGGAATTTGGTTCATCCAAAAATACCCAAATTTTGCCAGGATGTTCTTTAGGATGTTAGTGAATCCTTGTAAAAGTTCCAGACCATTTGGAGTTGATTTGATCAGAGCAATTCAAATTTGAAGGTGCTGCGTTCATTTGAATACAGAAACATTTTCAGAGAATTTCCAAAACTTGGAAATTCAGTTCTGGACAAACCTTAGCCCCAAAAATACTAGGAAAATTCATGCAAACTCTATGAGCTATAATACAAATTGTAGTTCACTAATTTTTGCATGAACAGGGGTGTGATCTCAGAATTAATTTTTCTTTGCTTAATTACTAAGAAAATTATTCTGAACAAACCAATCAATGAAAAGTGCTAAATTTTGATCCAGAGGATTTTCTTGTGACAAGGAACTCACATGAAAATTCTCAGCTCCATTGGAGCTCTGGATCACCCCTGCTCTGTTTAACCATTTAAGGTGATCAATGTGGGAGAGGGGGATAACCACTTAGCACTTAATCATGTACATAGATCCAAACCCAAACCACTAAACCCAAGTTCCATATTAAATTATTGAACAGGGTTCCAGTTGTTAGAAACTGGGTATTAGAACTAATAGCAGAAGCATTACAATAAACTCATGTGCATATTCATTAACCTGTAGTATATTATTAACGTGTAGTCGCTGAAGGCGAAGAGACTCCGGAAGTGCTGGACTTCCTTCTTCCGGATGAAGACTTAACTACTGACCAGCAACAACAAGGCAAGCCCCGGTTTGCATTAACTTCTTACAAGTTTTACTTTGTTTACATGTGTCATATGAAGTGTGAATGTGCATTAGGTGTAGGATGGATGAAAACCCCACTTGCATGACCAAAAGTCCCCATAAGAGTGAGGGTAGTGTCTAAGACCTCGCGTAGACAAGCTAGGCTTAATGTTTCATAGAACTTCGGTACAAGTCGAGTAGTTGGACTCTACTCGCGAGATAGGCTTGGGACACACGGGTTCGGTGGAGTGATGTGAGATCACTTTAGTAATGAAAATGAGACTTGGCAGGGGTTAGGGCGCAGCAACAGAGAGTCTTGTGTGCGCGGCCCTGTCCGTGTCGATTGAGGACCGATCTGTGTGCGGCCCACGCTGATCAAGTTTGAACGTACCGAAGGCATATCGGATATATGGGCCCCGATAAACTGATGTAGCCTAAACCTCCGGGCGTCGAGGCATAACGCACCGATTTATAGGTGTAGGCTGAGGGCAGCAAGGTGGAAATCTGCCAACGGGCATACAGAGATGCTCCGTGTGGGGAACCTCCTGCTCGTTTCGGTGCGACCGGTTAGACATTTGAGCTGTTGGGTGAAAGGTTGTCCCGTACGACATCGAGTGAGCGTGATGTGCAGCTCCACGGGTGGGCGTACGTGACGTGCTCTTTGGGTTTCCCTGCAGGTGTATATCGAGTCGATTCGCCGTCCCTCGCGGTGAAGAGTACCACTTGGTCACTGAGTCGTGACGTAGATTAATGTATGAAATGTGATGATTCAATATTGCTGTTATGATATAATATTGTATTGCTACATGTTTGCCACCAAATATTGCTTACTAAATTTCAGCTTCCTGAACTGTTAACTTGTGGCTAAAAGCTGAGCTGAGGAGTGCAGCCTGTGTTGGTTGCCCTAGGGCTGGGCAACCGACTTTTGCTAGATAGGCGGGCGTGAGTTGTACAGAGTAGACTTCCGCTGTGTAAAATAAATACTAGTTTGTAACTGAAGTTGTACCTTTTTGTACAGTTCAGTTTGTTTTTCCCATGTAATATATTGTGTTCTTATGACGTGTTCTGTCGGGTGTCACATCGTGCGGCACCACCCTCTGCGATCTTGGATGGGCGGATTCCGGTCCGCCACAGCCTGGTATCAGAGCTGCATTGGGGATAGCACAATACTTAAGGACTGTATCATGGGAAAACTTAGGTTACGGTGAGGGTTCGGTAGTTGCCCAAGTAAGGACTATATTAGCATAGTTACTTAAAGTGGCAAAGACTAACCTACGTGTTATAATTCTGAATTTTAATTATGTAATGAGACATCTACGCTCTGGTAAGAACGGTAAGGAACGCCACCGAAAGCGGTTTAATTTCGGTTAGCTCCCCTGACGAGGAACGTGGTTCAGGGATTGATCTCACAGCTTGGTGTGAGACGTCAATATGGACCTCTTGGACTCTTCATGTCCCTGAGTTCATATGAAACGCTGATCCCTAGCGTGCATTAGGCAAGTAAGTGGAGACCCCATCGCGTGGTCAGTAACGCGAGAGTGTGTTCATCTGAAATAGCCAGGAGGACATACGCAGCGCTTGCCATCGGCGTGCCCTGCAGGACAGTAGGTGGTATCTGTTGGGTTGATAACATTCCCAACCGTGACGACCCGTTCATGACATACTCAGGTTCCCCATCGTGTGGTGTTGAAACACGATCACGTACCTTGAGACGTGACCTAACTCAAGGACGGCCGTATGACAATGATACGAGCGTTTGTATTTATTTTTAATATGATCCTGCCTAAAATGAAAACAACCTTTGAGTGCACCATTATTGTGTGGTCTTATGCAGGTACTAACCACGTATGTATCCGTGTAGTAAACGTGTGCGAGAGACCGCTTAGTGCCACACTTCAGACGTATATGCCGGTATAATCCGGTTAGGATTTTCTTTTGTGAGGAACGTAGTACCGAGATATTGTAGGCATATGCATGAAAATAATGATAACAAGGAATTAAAATCATTAGGTTCAACATTTAGGACCCTGGTTGGGTAGAAGAATGTGATGATGGAGCAGGATAACCAAATGAGTGAAAAACAGAGTGCTCTGTTTTGGGCAGCAAGTTTGCTGATCTTCAACAGGGCATAACCCACAGGTCTTTTAGCCCAAGGAGGTGTGGTATATAGTTCTGGAAAGGTATTTAAGTGCTCTACAACTTTGTTGTAGACTTTTAGAGCTGAAACACAATTAAGATGGCTTAAATCCCAGAGAAATGTAAACTGTCCAGAACCAGGGCAGAGTGAAACATTCTCGGAACTGTTCTGTTTTTCAATGATAACTCCCAGTAGAAAAATCAAATATTTTCATATGATACAACCTTAGAAAGGGTATAAGATGTGTTACATCTTTGCAATTCAAAGTTTCTGAAATTTCAGCACAGAATTCAGTGGGAATGAGAGTTGAAAACAGCAACTTCCAAGGGATGTGCTGTTGAATTTCTTCCAGGAATTCTGTTGACTTTGAATGACCATAACATGTTAACCAGAGCTGATCGGAGGTCAAATAAGTACTCGTTGGAAAGATACTGAAGTTAACTTTAACTTTGGTATTCAGCTTGAGTCATGAAAATGCCCAGAACCAGATCAAAATCTTGGATATGTAGAAACTGGTCATCCTAAGAGAGGCATGACAGTTGAACTCATGGGAGAGATTGGTGTACCCTAGAGGTGGTTTAAGTACTGCCAATGTGGTAGAACATACTCATGATAGGTTATCTTCAACTAGTGAAAGATTTGAGTATAGGTCTCACTCAAGTTTCTTTTACTAGAGACCATGTTTGTGTCGTATTGAAGATAAAATGGTGGTTTACGTGATGACAAAGCGATAGTAATATCTCGTAGGGACCAAACCTAGTTATGGTGAGCTTCCAAAGAGGTAGGTCAATAAGTTGGATTAAACTAGCTTGTATTTGGTCTGGTAATGGTGTAGCTTGTGGAAAGTTATTACATTATCTACATACGAGATGTATCGCATGTTCTATTGTCATTATGTTTTTACGCCTATTCATTTGACTGCATTGAAGTATGTTGCGGGACTGATGTTTATTGTCGTGTGGTTGCAGATGGTTCGCACTAGGACCACGCACGAGGTTGGTGGCTCTAGCCAACAGGGAGGTGATGACTCCCAGCTACCGGCCTACGACAGCACCACGCAGCAGCAGCCACCACCGCTGCCTCCGCTTACTCTAGCGGATGTGATAGCGGCAGTGGTGGGTGGTCGTGAGGAGCAGACCGACCTGCTCCGCACGATCGTGCAGAATACGTCCCAGGCGGCAGGGCGTCAAGACAGAGGGCCTCGTGAGCCCCGTGAGGTGTCGTACTCGGACTTCATGAGTACGCACCCTCCAGTGTTCACCGAAGCTGAAGAACCACTGGAGGCGGACAACTGGCTGCGGACCTTCGAGTCCAAGTTCGGGCTGCTCCAATGTACGGAGCGGCAGAAGACCCTGTTCGCAGCGCAGCAACTTCACGGTGCCGCTGGTGCGTGGTGGGCGAATTATGTCGCCTCATGTCCGGCTGGCCATGCCGTGGAATGGCAAGAGTTCCGGGAGGCATTCCTCACCTATCACATTCCTCCCGGGATCATAAAGAGGAAGTTCCAAGAATTCTTGGAGCTGAAGCAGGGCGGGAGGAGTGCCCATGACTACTCCCGTGACACGACCCCATTGGTCCTGTCGAGCCAGGATCACGCTGAGGGGTGCTGCGTTGCACAGCACCGTATAACACACGTCAAAGGTGCAAAGCGGAAGCGGAAGTTTCATTACATAAACAAGTTTATGAACATGTTTACATCAAAATAAGTTCAGTCTACACTCACGGGCGTAGACTAAGCATCAAGTGCACGTTCAGCCCTCGAACGTGTCCTTGCTAGCACACACGCACACTAACTCTGCGGCGTGCACGACTCCCACTCGACGGGGTTCCCCTCCTGGGGTTCCGTCTCCTCTTCGGGAGTCCCTTCCTCATAGAACCCTGCAAAAGCTTCAAACACAAGCAGTGAGCACGAAGGCTCAGGAAGTCTGACCCGTCTCACCTAAACATGGAACTTCTACATGAGGGTAATGGGTTGCATGAGGTAAAAATCATTTGCAAGGACTCGCCTACTTAGTAGAACCTTACTTTCAAGTTTTAGCAGCAGGTTGTGGAGAACCTTACGCTAAGGCACATGAGAGAGCCGCAATCAAACAAGAAACGCATTTCTCTCATGTACTTTGCCCAAAGTTGAAAAGAACTTTAATTAGCTCTAAGCTACAGCATATCATTAACAATCAATGTCCAGCTTTCAATCAGCAACATTTTAACATGTAACTAGCATGTTCTTTCTACGTCACGGTACAGTGAACAAGTGGTACTCACTGACTGCGAGGGACGGCGATTATAATCGATTTACACCTGCAGGGTTACCCGAACAACCCGTCACGTACGCCCGTACTCGATGTTGCCTACAACAACCATCACGGACGCCGTACGCGACTACCTTTCACCCGTCAGCCAAATATTGAACCGGTCCCATCGTCCCGAGCAAGAGGTCCCTGCACGCGCATCTCTGTGCCGCCAGCTGATTTACACCTCGAGCTCTCAACCTACCCTCTGAACGACGGGCAATGCCTCAATACCCAGCTACCCGAGTTACATCAGTTTCCCGGTTCCCATATAGCCGGTAGGTCCTCGGTACTGTTCTAGCTTGTTCAACAGGCCCGCACACGGCTCGGTCCTCAATCGACACGAGCGGAGCTACAGCACACAGGCCCCAAAGTCCTGCTGCCCTTACTCTCCGCTCGGTCTCATTTTCTTGCCATGTGTATCATGTGCT
Organism: Neostapfia colusana; assembly: GCA_030760725.1. NCBI lineage: Eukaryota > Viridiplantae > Streptophyta > Magnoliopsida > Poales > Poaceae > Neostapfia > Neostapfia colusana. The sequence continues at coordinate 80,967,901 of JASWHV010000003.1, forward strand.
ATCTCTACCCGAGCAATGTGCCTCTAGCCTATTCTCGCGAGTAGTTCCAGCTACTCGACTTGTACCGAATCCTACTCTATCCTAGCAATGCAGTGGCTAACGAGGTTTTCAATCCTAAACCCAACCCATGGTTTTCTTGGCTATGCAGTTGGGTTTCCAATCAAGACTCTAATGCAAAGAACAATATTCAAAGATGTGCTCAAAACAATAAACATTTGTAAAAAGGTTAATGCAAACCGGGGCTTGCCTTGCTGCTCTTGGTCGTAGGCTAGCTGTTCCTCTGGAGTAACGAAGTCTAGGACTTCGGGTTCCTCCTCGACCTTAGTGACTACATGATGAGAGCAATATGTATCAATTTAAATGCATTTGTATTAGCTTTGAAGTTGTGAAGTCTATAACCTTTGCTAGACAGACCTAATGACTGTGAAACTTTTACTGTGGCTTGGTTACAACCTAAACAGAAACCTGGTCAAGTTTTAGTTGCAGCAAAGCTCATTTGAGCCCTCCACAAATAATTATGTCCTTGACCTTAATTAAAGGCTTTTAGGGTGTTCTAAGTATTTTCATGAAACAAACTATGACTTTCTGAAAACTAGATTTTCAGAGGGTTCTAATGGAATTGGCCTCACTTAATTTGGAAGTCTCTAACTAAAGATATGAGCTAAACAATTTCAGAGAAAATTCTGAAAATGTTTCTGAATATTTTCTATTTTCTCTGGAACAGTTTCACTAATCACACCATTAGGTGGATTAAATGAGCTCAAATGGATCTGAAATTTTTATGGTAGTTCAAGGATATTTTGGTGAACATCTCAGCAAAATTTCAGGATTTTCCTCCAAAGGATTCTCCAGTTAAAATTCCTAACAGTTTAAACATTAAGGAATTAATCCTGGAGAATTAAGGAATTTCATGAAGTGAAACTTGATTTTCTGGAAAGTACTCAGAGAGCTGAATCCAGCAAAATTTGGTTCACTCAATTTGGAGCTTTCTAGCCAAATTTATAAAGATTTGAAGTTTGAACTAAAACTGAAATTCGGGGAAAAGTTTAAACTCTGGCTTGTGGGCCCCGCACACAGTGCGTCGTCTCCCTCCTCGCGCCAACTGCGCGGCGGCGGCGTTCTCCGGCGACCCTCGCCAGAACTGAGTTCCCGGCCAACTCCCGGCCCGAAACTTGCCGCCTGCCCCTTTACTGACCCCCTGGACTCGATGGTGGGGTCGCTGGCCGCCGGCGATGACCGGAAACCCGTGCGCACCGATGACAGCACCTGCTAGGGTTCCGGTGAGTTCGGTCCCGCTCTCCCGTGCACCAAATCGACCGGAAATCGGTCGGAGAGCATCAGTAGAGCATGGGAAACCCGAACCAGGGCTGGGTGGAAGCTAGAAATGCCGGCAACTAGGCTCTCGACGGTGAGCCGAGGTGTTTAGCCATGGCGGCGGGGAAAACAGCCATATCATGGCCGATTCTCGATGGTTTTCTCTAATTCCAGTTCGAGCGTGGACGCTATCGTGCGTAGAAGCTACTAGGTAACGAGCTCGTCCAACCTTCGTGCATAGAGCACGAATTTCACCCGAAGGTGAGCTCGGTTCTTATGAACTGATCAAGAGTAAATTTGGAAATTCTCGGCCGAGGGTTGATCGATCGCCAAACGGCTTTCGGCTACTCCATCTACATACAATCACGCACCTTTCTTGTGTAGAGAAGAGGACGTGACAACGGCTGTGCCGTGCTGTCCACGGGAGCCCGATCGGCGGCGATGTTTGGCTCGCCGGAGAAATGGCGCGTACAGCTCGAGGAAGCTTGCTCACAGGCCAACACGGAGCGTGGGAGGTTGCTCTCGATCCCTTGGTGCCGTGTTGCTGTGGAGGAGGCTGTGCTCGCGAGTGATCGGCTTGATCAAGCGGGAGCTCGAGCGGCGGTGATGGCAGTGGAAAAACGGCCGAGTATGCCGGCAGCTCGGGGAATGAGTGATCGGAGCACGCCGGGGAGGGAATAAATAGCCCGGCGGCTGGTCTCCGGCTTGGGGCGCGCAGCAGGAGCTGGCGCCGGCTGCCCCCCTCGGTGGCGCGCGCACGCTGCACCCGGGAACCGACTGAACTGGGTTTCAGTCGGTTTGTGTTGAGGTAGAGGCTGACCTGTGGGTCCCACCCCTCCTTTTAACCTCTGAAATTTACTCCTAACAACTGTGGTAAACAGTGAATCCTATACTACCCTTGGCCATTCAAATTATTCACCCATGAGCCATTTGAATTGATCAAAGTTCAAATGAGGTTTGGTTTGAATGAATTTCAGCACAAGTTCAGTTTGAAATTCAAATAAAGTTTGAATTTCTCCCACTTAGCTCATGTCAAGATCAACTCCAAATGGAGTGAAAATTGGTGTGTGAGCTCACAAAAATGTGCTGAGTAAGAATATGCCTTCCACTTTTAAATCCATGGGATAAAAACAGTTTGAATTTGAATATGGTTTCAAACTGCACTCTTCCTATCTATACCCACAATGACCTCAAAAAGGTTTTGAATTTGGGTGAAACTTGGCATGGACATCCTTAGCAAAGTGTAGGAGTTTTCATATGTCCAGCCCATCTATATCACATGTGGAAAATACCACTTTTGCAATGTGTGAGTTTGTCCTCTAATGAGCATGTTGATAATTGTTACTTGCTCTTCATTTGTGTTCATCATTTTTCCTCAAATGAGGTGTGTGGTGTGGTGATGAACACTGCAAATGTGTGTCAAAAACTGAGGCCCTTACATTCCTTCCCCCTTAAAAGAATCTCGTCCCGAGATTATAAAGTGAAAAGGAGAGAGAGGACGGTGGAAAATTACCGGATATGCGACGTGAAAAAGTCGGGGTAGTTAGTGCGAAGGAATTCTTCGCTCTCCCATGTCGCTTCGTCCATGGAGTGATTACTCCATAGAACCTTGTAGAACCACAGCGTACGGTTGCGTGTGGTTCGGGCCTTTTCATCAATAATCTGCACCGGTTCCTCCCGATAGGTGAGATCCGGTTGCAGTTCTTCAATGTCTTCCAGCTGAACGGTAGTTGATAGCTTGAGACACTTCCTCAGCTGGGAAATGTGAAAGACGTCGTGCACACCGGAAAGTGCTTCTGATAATTTCAGCCGGTATGCCACCGATCCACATCTTTCGGTAATCTGGAATGGACCGATGAAGCGGGGTGCTAACTTTCCCCTCACCCCAAATCTATTTACACCCTTCATTGGAGACACCCGTAGATATACGTGGTCCCCAACTTCAAATTGTAATGGGCGCCTTCTCCGGTCCGCATACTGTTTCTGACGGGATTGAGCGGCTTTTAGGTTCGCTTGAATTAGTCGAACCTTTTCTTCCGCGTTGTTGACAAGGTCAATCCCGAAGGTAACCCTTTCGCCAGACTCACACCAGTTCAATGGTGTGCGGCATTTTCTTCCGTATAGCGCCTCGTAGGGCGCCATCTTGATGCTAGCTTGGTACCCATTGTTGTACGAGAACTCGGCTAACGGCAAGTGATCATCCCAATTCTTGCCGTGGTCGATAGCGCAAGCTCGTAGCATGTCTTCTAGGATTTGATTTACCCGCTCAGTTTGCCCATCCGTCTGCGGGTGGTAGGCTGAACTACGGATCAGCTTCGTCCCCAAGGCAGCATGTAGCTGCTCCCAAAAACGGGACACAAATAAAGTGCCCCGGTCCGATACGATGATACGGGGTACGCCGTATAAGCATAGGATCCGTGAGATGTACAGTTCAGCGTACTTCTTGGCGTTGTAGTTGGTGTTGACCGGGATGAAATGGGCAACTTTGTTGAGCCGATCGACGATCACCCACACAGAATCATGTTTCTGTAAGGTGGTGGGTAAACCGACGACGAAATCCATGCTCACGTCCTCCCACTTCCAGGCAGGAATGCCCAGTGGTTGCAGCAGTCCCGGTTTCCGCATGTGGTCTGCCTTCACCCTTCGACATGTATCACACTCGGACACGTATTTTGCAGTCTCTCGCTTCATCCGTGTCCACCAAAACCTTCTTCTGAGTTCTTGATACATTTTGTTGCTGCCGGGGTGAATAGAAATTTTGATAAGTGAGCCTCATCATAGATTTTCTTCCGTAACTCCGGGTTTCGGGGTACGACGATCCGGTTCTTGAACCATAGGACGCCGTCTCCGTCCTTCCGGAAACATTTCAACTCCCCACTGTCTACACGTCTCCGCAAATGTGACATGCCCTGGTCATTCTTCTGGGCTGCCGCTATCTCTTCACGGATGGTGGGGATCAAAGCTAGGTTGTAGAGAGCTCCGTGTGGAATCACATGTAGTGGTGGTTCGCTCTCTTCCAACGGTGTGATGGTCAGATTATTGACATGTGACTTGCGGCTCAGCGCATCTGCCACAACGTTTGCCTTGCCCGGATGATAATGGATCTCTATCTCATAATCCTTTATCAGTTCTAACCATCTTCGTTGCCTCATGTTCAGCTCCTTCTGAGTGAATATGTACTTGAGGCTTTTGTGGTCGGTATATAAATGTACGAGGTTACCGAGTAGGTAGTGCCTCCACATCTTCAGTGCAAGTACCACGGCAGCGAGCTCCAAGTCGTGAGTTGGATAATTTTGCTCATGATTCCTAAGCTGCCGTGATCCATACGCGACCACTCTTCGGTCTTGCATCAGCACACATCCGAGCCCAATGCCGGATGCATCGCAGTACACATCGAACGGTTTTGTTGTGTCTGGCTGCGCCAAAACCGGTGCTGATGTCAGGTGCTTGACTAAAGCCTTGAATGCTGCTTCACATGCTGGACTCCAAACATATTTGGTAGCCTTCTTCAGCAGCTCTGTCATTGGCTTGGCAATCTTCGAGAAGTTCGGAATGAACCTCCGATAATATCCCGTGAGTCCGAGGAAACTCCGTACCTCATGAACAGTTCTCGGGGATTTCCAATTCAGCACCTGCGTGATCTTGCTCGGGTCCACAGCGATACCTTCCGCTGAGATGATATGCCCGAGGAAAGGCACCTGCGATATCCAAAACTCGCATTTGCTGAATTTTGCGTATAACTTGTGATCCCGCAGCCGTTGCAAGACTATACGCAGATGTTTCTTGTGATCTTCCTCCGACTTGGAATATACCAGGATGTCGTCGATGAAGACCACGACAAACTTGTCCAGCTCCGGCATGAACACCGAGTTCATTAAATACATGAAGTGAGCTGGAGCATTGGTGAGGCCAAAGGACATGACCAGGTACTCATAAAGTCCATACCTTGTCGAGAAAGCTGTCTTTGGAATGTCCTCCGCCCTTATCTTAATCTGATGGTACCCGGATCTTAAATCCATCTTGGAAAAGATCTTTGCCTCGACCAACTGATCAAACAACATGTCGATCCGTGGCAACGGGTACTTGTTCTTGATGGTTACGGCATTTAACGGACGATAGTCCACGCAAAGCCGCAACGTTTCATCCTTCTTCTTGACAAATAATGCCGAACAGCCCCATGGCGAGGAGCTCGGCCTAATAAAACCCTTCTCCAGAAGGTCCGTGAGCTGCGTCTTCAGTTCAGCCAGCTCCTTGGGCGCCATCTTGTACGGCCTTCGGGATATTGGCAAGGTTCCCGGTGCAAGTTCAATCTTGAACTCCACCTCTCTATCGGGTGGCATCCCCGGCAAATCGTCCGGGAATACATCCGGGAACTCTCGGACCACTGGAATGTCTTCCAATCTGATGGTTGTGGCTTGATAGACACTTGGAAGTTTTATTTCTGGACTGTCCAGAAATAATGAGTGAGAACCGTGCACCTCTGAGTTTAAGTGCACGACTCGAAGGACGGTGTCTAAAACAGTGCCGTGGCGGGTTAACCACGACATCCCTAGGATGACATCGACCTTCTGCCCCTCTAAGATAATGAGAGACGTGGGGTACACTCTACCCGCTAAGCATAATGGTGCTTTGGAGACCATTACGCTTGCTGAAATCTTCCCACCCGGTGAACAAATTAAATATGGACTATCGGTGGGTAGTATTGGCAAGCTGTGTTTAGCAATGAAAGCTTGGCTAATAAAATTATGCGTGGCGCCTGAATCAAATAGTACGATAGCGGGATGCTGGTGGAGTTGGAACATACCCGCAAGGATTGGCTCGCCCTCCGGCACGTCCTCAATGGCAAGCTGGTGGACAGTGCCGGGCCTAGGGTTTGCCCGCCGCGCATTAGTAGGGTTCCGGGGTTGATTCCTCCCCGGAAACTGTGGTGCCACTCCGCCGCCTTGCCTCTCCGGGCAACTGCTCGCGAAGTGTACTGGACGACCACACTTGTAACATGTGGCCGCTGCTGGTGGAGTACTCGGGGGACGAAAGCCAGGCATGCGTTGCGGAGGTGCAAACGCACGCGGCATTGCCCGCTGCTGCTGCTGTTGTTGCGGTGGTACTGGCAGTGCCGGCCGGAATGCCGGTGAAGAGTACGGCCGACCGCGGAACGGCATCGACCGCTGTGGTGGTTGCCAGCGTGGACCTGATGGTGGGCGATTCACCATCCGAAACTTCTGAGAAGGACCGCCTCCTTCTCCGCTGCTCTGCGGCGCGCTTCGCTTTCTCTCCGCCGCCGCTAACTCCTTGCCGGAGTCTTCCTGAACAATCGCAGCATCAATGATGTCGTTGAGGCTGCCGCGATTGAACATCGCCAATTTGTCCTTCAGGAGCGGGTTAAGCCCCTGGTAGAAGTGGTCTCGCCGCTTCTCGTCGTTATCCGCGTGATATGACGCGTAGAGCGCGAGATCGTTGAACGCCCTGGAGTATTCCAGCGCGTTCCGGCTCCCTTGTTGCAGGTGTAGGAATTCCTGCGTCTTTCTCTTCATCAAACCGGGCGGTATATGATAGGCCCTGAAGGCCGTCCGGAACTCCGCCCAGGTCATCGCTCGGTCGGTGGGCTGTGAAGCACAGAAGTTGGCCCACCACGCGCTCGCGGATCCTTGGAGCTGCTGGACCGCGAACTGAGTCTTGCGCTGCTCGCTGATTTGGAGCAGCCGGAATTTCATCTCTATGGCGCGGAGCCAGTTGTCCGCGTCAAGTGGTTCATCCGCCCTTGAGAATACAGGGGGATGAGTCGCCAGGAAGTCAGAGTAGGAGCTCTGTTGGCGCTCCTCACGATCTTGACGTCTCTCTGGGCGAGACGTATTCGCAATTAACGTTTGCAGCAGCTCTGTGTGCTGCTGATGTGAACCCGCCATTGCCGCGACAATGTCGGCCAATGTAACTGTTGGCAGTGGCGGTGGCGGTGTTTGCTGTTGCTGTTGCTGCTGCTGTCCCGAGGAGTCCTCGGGAGGCGGTTGGGAGGTCTCTCCCCCTTGGCTAGTACCTCCAACATCAGGGTTGGCACGAGTACGCGTCATTCTGAAATTCAACACAGCAGCAATTAGCACATGTCTTCCTCAAAATTCCATAAACAGCAGTAGGTATTGAAGCGACGCATGATTAACTTGCACAACATTCACATATATTGATAAAGCATAAACTTTATACAAGATACATTATTCTCGGATCTCCGAGAAGTCGTGCTCATGTCGTCACTACCTATACATACGCTACTGTCTACACGACATGTCACCGATTACAAAAGTTGGGTTACGCTACCCTAGCTGCCCTACTTGGCAACCGTAACCCCCTACTCGGAGTAGATCTCGACCTCCTGTGGGTCGTCCTCCTCCGGTACCTCGGCTGGTGGTTCGGGGTCTACCATCTCTTCTCCCATTCCGGGCTCTCCCATGGCTGGAAGACCCAAGACTACCGGTACGCCCAATACCGGGGGCACGAGGTCCTGCAATGCATGCACCTCGTCCATAGCCTGGTTGTAGTCCTCTTCCCAGCCTTGTCCTTCCTCAATAGCGTCGTCCCGCTCTTGAGCAAGGTCCTCATTCTGCTGGGTTAGGGTCTGCACCAGCTCTTGCAACGCCGCGATGTCAACACAGCCCTTCTTCTTTGCCTTCTTCAGACGACGCAACTGATTGTGTTGTTCATTCAGTCGCTTGATCGTCGGAAGGAGCACATTGCGGAGTGCACTGTGAGCACTCTCAAAATGATCTCCACGGCTTGTGCTCTCCTTGAGCTTGGTGGCGAGATGCTCCGTATGAACAGCTTGGCTGTTCATCACAGCATTTCCCGCCCTCATTTGGAGACTGAGATTTGCCTCCGCGGGGTTGTACCTTGGGCAACTCGGGTCTGTTGCCTCCAGGTAGCTCTCTTCCCACACATGCTGAGCTCGTCCCTCCACCGGAACGAGTGCGTATGGTGTGCCCTCCATAGCCTGCACGTGTAGTTGGCAGAAACGTGACATAGTGTCACGGGCTGCCACTTGCCACCTCCCTTCCGGTTGTCTTCCTCTCACCGTGACGGTGAATGGCACCCAACCGGGTGGCGTAGGCCCTACAGGAACCTCGACATGGATCGTCCACGTCTTGTTCCCCTCTTCGCCTCCTTCCTTGGCGAAGTATTGCGGCATCTGACTGTACCCGAAATATTGGAGCATTTGCCACAATGCTTCCGGGTAGCCGCTACGGTCAGAGCAGTGGGAAACTACCCACCCGTTCTCCAACCGTTTATCTGCTGCCATCTGTAAAAATATATTTGAGAAATGTCAAATATTTATTTAAACAGTAAACCATTGAGTTATAACATAAGATATGTCATTGAACCCATAACACTTGGAAACATAGTTCAAATTTTTAAACAAAATTTGACTGCTGATCTGCTGTTACCATGACAGCCCTGACCAGTTTCCATATCAATCTGATTTAGGCCAGATTAAAAGCAAAACCAGTCCTGGAGCTCAACATCAAAGTTAAAGTTAACTTCAATAGCTTTCCAGAAAGTATTTGGTTGGCCTAAGATCTGTCCTGGTTCAAAAGTTATGAGATGTCAAAGTTAACAGAATTTCTGGGAAACAATTGGACAGCACCTCCCTGCCTTAGGTACCGATATGATCCAAGAATCCCAATTAATTCTGTTCCTAATCTGACAAAACTTTCTGTTGCAAAGTTGTAACCCATCTCATAAGCTTTCCAGAACTACCTCATTTCCTATTTTTTTTTGGATTTTTAAGCAGGAAGTTATGCTTAATTTACAGAGAGTTTACAGAGAGTCCTTGCTCTGTCCTGTTTTATGGACAGTTTCAACTCTACTGCATTTTTCGAGTGGTTAAGGGATGAAACACCTCTGGAACTCAACAGAAAAGTTGTAAAGCTCTTCCAACGCTTTCCAGAAATGTATCATACGACCCTAACCTCGAAAGAACTCAACCTCTAACATCTGACTAACTTCAGCCTTGACTCAGCTGAAAACAGAGTGCTCTGTCCTTAACACCCTATAAGTTGAAAACTTGTTAGCTTTGAATATCCTGTTCAAGGGAAGGAGTTACATCAAGTTTTACTACTTTGGATCAAAACCTTCAAGTTTTTAAATGAAGTTGTTCATTTAATTGAATGTGACGTCGAGGCGTCACCAGATTATGTCGGTACTACGTCCTCACAAAGGAAAAACCTATACCGGACTTAGCCGGCTTCGTCAGTTCAGTGGCACTACTCGTCACTCGCACACGGATGCTACACATCTACCGTTTCGTGGTAAGGCTACCTGCAGAAATTCAACCAATCATCAGACTCGGCTGCACACCGAGCCCGGAATCTATACAGTTGGTACACCCGGCCGTCATCACTCGCCCGGATGTTCTCAAGCCAAACACGCCTTGAGTTACGTGTTCACGTTTCAGACCACGTGACGGGGTCTCCCATATTGCACCACGCACGCCAGGGACAGACGTTGCTCGAATACCCCAAACGACATGAAGAGCCGTAGAGGATACTAAAGCGGGTCGGGTTACCTGCCACCCGTGGGGCTCCACCCTTCAGCTTGTGCGCACTGGTGGACAGCGCTTACGTGCACCCCCCAAGACATGAACGTCCCGAGATGCACGATTTTCCGACATAACAATTAGGTTACTAAGCCACTTTCTATATACTAATAACATCCTTATACGGGCTACTAACGCGTTCCTCACTGGATTTATTTTTCAAAAAGAAGACCTTTGTACTGTGTTAAACCTCAAGCGAGCTCTGATACCACGCTGACACGACCCCATTGGTCCTGTCGAGCCAGGATCACGCTGAGGGGTGCTGCGTTGCACAGCACCGTATAACACACGTCAAAGGTGCAAAGCGGAAGCGGAAGTTTCATTACATAAACAAGTTTATGAACATGTTTACATCAAAATAAGTTCAGTCTACACTCGCGGGCGTAGACTAAGCATCAAGTGCACGTTCAGCCCTCGAACGTGTCCTTGCTAGCACACACGCACACTAACTCTGCGGCGTGCACGACTCCCACTCGACGGGGTTCCCCTCTTGGGGTTCCGTCTCCTCTTCGGGAGTCCCTTCCTCATAGAACCCTGCAAAAGCTTCAAACACAAGCAGTGAGCACGAAGGCTCAGCATGTCGGACCCGTCTCACCTAAACATGGAACTTCTACATGAGGGTAATGGGTTGCATGAGGTAAAAATCATTTGCAAGGACTCGCCTACTTAGTAGAACCTTACTTTCAAGTTTTAGCAGCAGGTTGTGGAGAACCTTACGCTAAGGCACATGAGAGAGCCGCAATCAAACAAGAAACGCATTTCTCTCATGTACTTTGCCCAAAGTTGAAAAGAACTTTAATTAGCTCTAAGCTACAGCATATCATTAACAATCAATGTCCAGCTTTCAATCAGCAACATTTTAACATGTAACTAGCATGTTCTTTCTACGTCACGGTACAGTGAACAAGTGGTACTCACTGACCGCGAGGGACGGCGATTATAATCGATTTACACCTGCAGGGTTACCCGAACAACCCGTCACGTACGCCCGTACTCGATGTTGCCTACAACAACCATCACGGACGCCGTACGCGACTACCTTTCACCCGTCAGCCAAATATTGAACCGGTCCCATCGTCCCGAGCAAGAGGTCCCTGCACGCGCATCTCTGTGCCGCCAGCTGATTTACACCTCGAGCTCTCAACCTACCCTCTGAACGACGGGCAATGCCTCAATACCCAGCTACCCGAGTTACATCAGTTTCCCGGTTCCCATATAGCCGGTAGGTCTTCGGTACTGTTCTAGCTTGTTCAACAGGCCCGCACACGGCTCGGTCCTCAATCGACACGAGCGGAGCTACAGCACACAGGCCCCAAAGTCCTGCTGCCCTTACTCTCCGCTCGGTCTCATTTTCTTGCCATGTGTATCATGTGCTATCTCTACCCGAGCAATGTGCCTCTAGCCTATTCTCGCGAGTAGTTCCAACTACTCGACTTGTACCGAATCCTACTCTATCCTAGCAATGCAGTGGCTAACGAGGTTTTCAATCCTAAACCCAACCCATGGTTTTCTTGGCTATGCAGTTGGGTTTCCAATCAAGACTCTAATGCAAAGAACAATATTCAAAGATGTGCTCAAAACAATAAACATTTGTAAAAAGGTTAATGCAAACCGGGGCTTGCCTTGCTGCTCTTGGTCGTAGGCTAGCTGTTCCTCCGGAGTAACGAAGTCTAGGACTTCGGGTTCCTCCTCGACCTTAGCGACTACATGATGAGAGCAATATGTATCAATTTAAATGCATTTGTATTAGCTTTGAAGTTGTGAAGTCTATAACCTTTGCTAGACAGACCTAATGACTGTGAAACTTTTACTGTGGCTTGGTTACAACCTAAACAGAAACCTGGTCAAGTTTTAGTTGCAGCAAAGCTCATTTGAGCCCTCCACAAATAATTATGTCCTTGACCTTAATTAAAGGCTTTTAGGGTGTTCTAAGTATTTTCATGAAACAAACTATGACTTTCTGAAAACTAGATTTTCAGAGGGTTCTAATGGAATTGGCCTCACTTAATTTGGAAGTCTCTAACTAAAGATATGAGCTAAACAATTTCAGAGAAAATTCTGAAAATGTTTCTGAATATTTTCTATTTTCTCTGGAACAGTTTCACTAATCACACCATTAGGTGGATTAAATGAGCTCAAATGGATCTGAAATTTTTATGGTAGTTCAAGGATATTTTGGTGAACATCTCAGCAAAATTTCAGGATTTTCCTCCAAAGGATTCTCCAGTTAAAATTCCTAACAGTTTAAACTTTAAGGAATTAATCCTGGAGAATTAAGGAATTTCATGAAGTGAAACTTGATTTTCTGGAAAGTACTCAGAGAGCTGAATCCAGCAAAATTTGGTTCACTCAATTTGGAGCTTTCTAGCCAAATTTATAAAGATTTGAAGTTTGAACTAAAACTGAAATTCGGGGAAAAGTTTAAACTCTGGCTTGTGGGCCCCGCACACAGTGCGTCGTCTCCCTCCTCGCGCCAACTGCGCGGCGGCGGCGTTCTCCGGCGACCCTCGCCAGAACTGAGTTCCCGGCCAACTCCCGGCCTGAAACTTGCCGCCTGCCCCTTTACTGACCCCCTGGACTCGATGGTGGGGTCGCTGGCCGCCGGCGATGACCGGAAACCCGTGCGCACCGATGACAGCACCTGCTAGGGTTCCGGTGAGGTCGGTCCCGCTCTCCCGTGCACCAAATCGACCGGAAATCGGTCGGAGAGCATCAGTAGAGCATGGGAAACCCGAACCAGGGCTGGGTGGAAGCTAGAAATGCCGGCAACTAGGCTCTCGACGGTGAGCCGAGGTGTTTAGCCATGGCGGCGGGGAAAACAGCCATATCATGGCCGATTCTCGATGGTTTTCTCTAATTCCAGTTCGAGCGTGGACGCTATCGTGCTTAGAAGCTACTAGGTAACGAGCTCGTCCAACCTTCGTGCATAGAGCACGAATTTCACCCGAAGGTGAGCTCGGTTCTTATGAACTGATCAAGAGTAAATTTGGAAATTCTCGGCCGAGGGTTGATCGATCGCCAAACGGCTTTCGGCTACTCCATCTACATACAATCACGCACCTTTCTTGTGTAGAGAAGAGGACGTGACAACGGCTGTGCCGTGCTGTCCACGGGAGCCCGATCGGCGGCGATGTTTGGCTCGCCGGAGAAATGGCTCGTACAGCTCGAGGAAGCTTGCTCACAGGCCAACACGGAGCGTGGGAGGTTGCTCTCGATCCCTTGGTGCCGTGTTGCTGTGGAGGAGGCTGTGCTCGCGAGTGATCGGCTTGATCAAGCGGGAGCTCGAGCGGCGGTGATGGCAGTGGAAAAACGGCCGAGTATGCCGGCAGCTCGGGGAATGAGTGATCGGAGCACGCCGGGGAGGGAATAAATAGCCCGGTGGCTGGTCTCCGGCTTGGGGCGCGCAGCAGGAGCTGGCGCCGGCTGCCCCCCTCGGTGGCGCGTGCACGCTGCACCCGGGAACCGACTGAACTGGGTTTCAGTCGGTTTGTGTTGAGGTAGAGGCTGACCTGTGGGTCCCACCCCTCCTTTTAACCTCTGAAATTTACTCCTAACAACTGTGGTAAACAGTGAATCCTATACTACCCTTGGCCATTCAAATTATTCACCCATGAGCCATTTGAATTGATCAAAGTTCAAATGAGGTTTGGTTTGAATGAATTTCAGCACAAGTTCAGTTTGAAATTCAAATAAAGTTTGAATTTCTCCCACTTAGCTCATGTCAAGATCAACTCCAAATGGAGTGAAAATTGGTGTGTGAGCTCACAAAAATGTGCTGAGTAAGAATATGCCTTCCACTTTTAAATTCATGGGATAAAAACAGTTTGAATTTGAATATGGTTTCAAACTGCCCTCTTCCTATCTATACCCACAATGACCTCAAAAAGGTTTTGAATTTGGGTGAAACATGGCATGGACATCCTTACCAAAGTGTAGGAGTTTTCATATGTCCAGCCCATCTATATCACATGTGGAAAATACCACTTTTGCAATGTGTGAGTTTGTCCTCTAATGAGCATGTTGATAATTGTTACTTGCTCTTCATTTGTGTTCATCATTTTTCCTCAAATGAGGTGTGTGGTGTGGTGATGAACACTGCAAATGTGTGTCAAAAACTGAGGCCCTTACATCCCGTTCCTTCAACCGTCTGGCGCAATATGCGTCAGACTACATCTCCACCGAGGAGAAAAAGCGGGAGCACTTCTATCGGGGGTTACACCCCGAAATGAAGACGCATCTCGTGCAATGGAATCGCGGCACCTTCAATGACTTAGTCAATGCCGCGATCATGCAAGAGGACGCTCAGCGGTAGTTGGCCGCTGAGCAGAGGAAGCGCAGCGCTCTTCCCAGCTGTGGTGGTGGCGCTCCTCAGAAGTACCGTATGGTGTATCGGACACCATCCGGGCAGCAGTGGCATCCACCGGCGCGACCTCAACGGTTCGGGGGACGTCCCTTTCAGGCACCTCCGTTCTGTCCGCTGATGCCACCACCAAGACAGCAGCAGACGGCACCCCGGGCGTTTCCACCGTCACAACACGCCCCGGGATTCCGTCCACCGATCAGCGGGGGACCGCCCGGTTTCACCTGCTTCACGTGTGGCCAGGCAGGCCACTTCACGAAGGACTGTCCCCAGGGGCATCAGAACAGCGGTCAAGCCCAGTTCCAGGGTGGTGCTCGAGGCCGACCTCCGGTCAAAAAGTTTGGTCAGCAGACTGGTGGCGTCCGCAACCTCAACAATGAGGACGCCCCAGAGGTAGACAACGTGCTGGCGGGTATGTTTACTCTCAACAATCAAGCCATCATCATACTGTTTGATTCTGGTGCAACCCACAACTTCATAAGTGCATCATATGTGGTTAAGCACCAGCTGGAAGCCTTTCCAACCGAGTGTTCTTATATGATCTGCTCACCGCGAGGAAAGATTTCAGCAACGATGATGGTTCCGAAAGCACCACTGTGCTTAGGTGGGAAGATATATCCCACCACTATGATTATCCTTGAGGGGCAGAAGATTGATGCAATCTTGGGAATGTCATGGCTAAGCTACCATGGCGCTGTCCTGGAAACTTTAACACGGACGGTACACCTCAAATCCCCATTACACCGTCCGCAGTCCCTTCTATTAGATAATCCAGTCCGGGAGGTTTCAGCGATCAGCAATACTGAAGCTCTCAAATTAGAGGACATCCCCGTAGTCCGGGAGTACCTCGACGTGTTCCCGGATGATCTTCCGGGCATGCCACCGGAGCGGGATGTTGAGTTCAAGATCAAGCTGGCACCCGGGACTACGCCCATATCACAGAGACCATACAAAATGGCTCCAAATGAGCTGGCTGAACTGAAAGAACAGCTCAATGATCTGTTGAGCAAGGGTTTCATTAGGCCGAGTTCCTCGCCTTGGGGATGCTCGGCGCTGTTCGTGAAGAAGAAGGATGAAACCTTGAGGCTGTGTGTGGACTACCGGCCGCTCAACGCCGTCACCATCAAGAATAAGTATCCACTGCCCCGCATCGACATATTGTTTGATCAACTTGTGGGTGCAAGTGTGTTCTCCAAGATGGACCTTCGCTCTGGATATCATCAGATCAAGATCCGGGCAGAGGATATCCCGAAGACGGCCTTCTCGACGAGATATGGATTATACGAATATCTCGTCATGTCCTTTGGTCTCACAAACGCTCCAGCCCATTTCATGTATCTCATGAACTCGGTGTTCATGCCGGAGCTGGACAAGTTTGTGGTAGTGTTCATCGACGATATCTTGGTTTACTCCAAGACAGAAGCCGAACATGCCGAACATTTGCAGATCGTTCTTCAACGATTGCGAGACCACAAGCTCTACGCCAAGTTCAGTAAATGCGAGTTTTGGATCAGCCAAGTGCCATTCTTGGGACATATCATCTCAGCGGAAGGCATTGCGGTTGATCCAAGCAAAATAGAGCAAGTACTGAAATGGAAAGCTCCAACTTCAGTCCATGAAGTCAGAAGCTTCCTCGGGTTAGCGGGATACTATTGGAGATTTATTCCAAGTTTCTCCAAGCTCGCTAAGCCGATGACAGAATTGCTGAAGAAAGGGACGAAATATGTTTGGAACACGGCGTGTGAAGGAGCATTCAAAGCATTGGTAAAGCATCTCACAACAGCCCCGGTCTTAGCTCAGCCGGATACAACAAGGCCCTTCGACGTGTATTGTGACGCGTCCGGTATTGGGCTTGGCTACATGTTGATGCAGGAAGGACGTGTGGTCACCTATGGCTCACGCCAACTTCGGAACCATGAGCAGCACTATCCGACTCATGATCTTGAGCTTGCTGCAGTGGTGTTGGCGCTAAAAATGTGGAGGCACTATCTCCTGGGGAATCTGGTGCATCTCTACACCGACCACAAGAGCTTGAAATACATTTTCACCCAGAAGGAGCTGAACATGAGGCAAAGGAGGTGGTTAGAACTGATCAAAGATTATGAAATTGAGATCCATTACCACCCCGGCAAGGCGAATGTGGTTGCCGACATGTTGAGTCGGAAATCACATGTCCATACCTCACCATTACACCGGTGGAGGAGGAAGAGCCGAGTTTATACTTGGTTCCTTATGGATCTTTGTACAACCTTGCCCTCATCCCTACTATTAGGGAGGACATCATTGCAGCTCAGAAAACTGATAAAGGCATGACACATCTCCGGAGACGGATAGACAATGGGGAGGTCAAATGTTTCCGGAAGGATGATGAGGGGATACTATGGTTCTATGACCGCATAGTCGTACCCCGGGATATGGAGCTGAGGAAGAAGATCCTCGATGAAGCCCACTTGTCTAAATACTCCATTCATCCGGGAAGCAACAAGATGTACCAAGATTTGAAAAAGAAATTTTGGTGGACACGGATGAAGCGGGAGGTAGCAAAGTACGTATCCAAGTGTGATACGTGTACACGAGTGAAGGCTGATCACATGAGGATATCAGGGCTGTTGCAACCCCTGAAAATTCTAGCATGGAAATGGGAGGAAGTGAGCACGGATTTTATTGTGGGATTACCCTTAACATCCAACAAACATGATTCCATTTGGGTGATTGTTGACCGACTGACCAAGTCAGCTCACTTCACCCCCATATATACACATTTCCGTGCCAACAGATATGCATGGTGTACCCAAGACCATAGTCTCAGACCGAGGTGCATTGTTTGTGTCTCGCTTTTGGGAGCAGTTGCATGCTGCTTTGGGTACTAAACTGATTAGAAGCTCCGCTTACCACCCTCAGACAGATGGCCAGACAGAGAGGGTGAATCAAGTATTAGAAGACATGTTGAGAGCATGTGCCGTCCACCATGGTAGGAACTGGGATGATCACCTACCGTTGGCGGAATTATCGTACAACAACGGCTATCAGGCGAGTATCAAGATGGCACCCTACGAAGCTCTCTACGGACGCAAATGCCGCACCCCATTAAACTGGTGCGAGTCCGGTGAAAGGGTCACTTTCGGGGTTGATGTGGTGAACGACGCCGAAGAGCGTGTTCGGACGATTCAAGCTAACATGAAGGCCGCTCAATCCTGGCAGAAGAGCTATGCTGATAAGAGGCATAGACCGTTGCACTTTGACGTCGGTGAACACGTGTACCTCCGCGTGTCTCCGATGAAGGGCGTGCACCGGTTCGGTGTGAAGGGGAAGCTCGCTCCCCGTTTTATTGGACCTTATGCTATCACCGAGAAGTGTGGACCAGCAGCGTATAGACTGGAGCTACCGGCATCCCTTGCTGGTGTCCATGATGTTTTCCATGTTTCGCAACTGCAAAAATGTTTAAAGCATACAGCTACTGTCCCTACCGAAGACATCGGCGAGCTGAAACCGGATTTAACATATGATGAGTATCCGGTGGCAATTCTTGATGAAAAAGCCAGAACCACGCGTAGCAGAACATTGTGGTTCTAGAAAATACTCTGGAGCAACCACACCGCCGAAGAAGCGACGTGGGAGAGCGAGAAATTCCTTCGCTCCAATTACCCGGAGTTCATGGCGTATCAACACGGGTAAGTCCCTATTACATTGCTATCTCTTCTTTTTTAATCTCGGGACGAGATTCTTTTAAGGGGGGAGGGATGTAAAAGCCCAAGAAAAGGGACATGCAAAACCTTTTCTTCACCTCACAACACCACAGTTTTTGTTGTGGATATCTTAGGAAATATTGTGAAGAGCAAGTAACCTCCATCAAGAGAGTGATTAGAGGGGAAAACCTTTACTTTCACAAAGTAGGATTTCTGCACATGAACATGAGAGGTTGAGCTCACCCTAGGACTTGAAAAGTCTTGGGAAGGTTCAGGCCAAGTTTCATGTGAATCCAACACTCTTTGAGGCACTTTTGGAGGTATTTGAAAAAGAGGCCAATTTGAATGTAAATTCAAAATGCAACAACTTTCATTACTCAAATTCAAAAGTTAGCTTCATATTCAAACTCATCACATTTTTCTGAGTAAGCCCACCAATTTTCATCCTCATTGGAGTTCATCTTGTCAAGAGCTAAATTTGTAAGAATTCAAAACTGAATTTGAATTTCAGTTTAAACATGCAGCAAATTTAGCCAAACACAGTTCAAATTTGAGAATTCAAATTTAAACTAAGACTTGGTGACTGTCTCACATTAAATTGTGAGTAGCTGAGGATATTTTGGCACAACAGAATTGAGAATATTTGGAAAAAGAATTTGAGGGGAGGTCCCACATGTCAGCAGACTTAACAGAGAAGTTTACCCTAATCTTTTCTTTTTCGGTCGAAGCCGCGCGCCAGCGCACGGAGACACCGGCGCCCGATCGCCTCGGCCAGCCACCTCCTGGTTCCCTTCGCTCGCGCTGGCAGCCGGGAAACAGCTCGCCCCCTCTTCTACGTGACCCCCTCCCCACGACACCGAGCTGTACGCGTGCTTCTCTGCAAAACAGCACAACCCCGGCTCTGTTCGTTCACCGGCGCCGCTCCTCCGATTCTCCACTGTACGCCGACGCCTGCTCGGCCTTTGCCCGAGCTTCCAACACAAAAAGAGAGCACCTGTGTGTGCTCTAGCTAACCACCCCACCACCTCGCGGCGTTAGCACTTCACTCGGCCACCAATCGACAATCGCAGCTGAGGACCGAGGCCACCCGGCGGAAAACCGAGGTTGCTCTCCGTGGGCAGCACAGCACGGCCAGTTTCACCGCCAGAATTCTACACGAAAAAGGTGCACCTTAGTCTCCAGATCGTGTAGCTGCAACCCTCCTAGCCATTGATAGACCGAGCGCAGAGAATTCCTAAGAATCCCGAGAACTAGTGCAACCGGGTAGGGGTCGGTCTACCCCGAAATTCTAGCTGCACCGTCCAACCCAGCTCAGGTAAGCCTGCACACACCTTCCTCACTCCCTAGTGGCCCTCCTCAACCAAGAAGCAAGGGATATGATCCAGAAATGGCCAGGTTCTGGTGGTTTTTCGGGCCACCATAGAATAATAGCTCGGGTCACCGTGGAGCTCTAGGTCGCCGACCTTTTCATGGGGTTTGGCGGCCATTTTCATCACCCTCGAGCTTCCTCGGTGCTCTACGACCCTTTTCCAATCGTTTTGATGTGTTGTAACGCGTACCCAACCACGCCGGAACCCTAACCGCCGCTGTCACCGTCGGGCGCCCTGTTCCGGTGAGCTACGGCCGCCGGCGACCCCGAGCTGAGTTCAGCGTCATGAGTTAGGGCGGGGTGGCGAGTTTGGGGTCGGGAGACGGCCGGGAAAATGGTTCCGGCGACGCTCGCTGGAGGGCGCCGCCGCGGACCTTGGTTGGCGCGAGGAAGGGGAAGACCTGCCGGATGGGACCCACTGGCAGACATTTAAACAATTTGGAATTTCCAGTTTATAGTTTAAACCTTGGAGGGCCACAACTTGGGGTAGGAGAGTCCAAAAATTATGAAACAAATTTTGTTGGATTCCTCTGATAGAGTACAATCCAAATATGAAACCCAAATAGTATGAAACCTATTATTTAATTCTGGAAAATTCTATAAAGCTTTTCAGAAAATGAATTTTAGAGGGAATTTGGTTCATCAAAAAATCCCCAAATTTTGCCAGGATGTTCTTTAGGATGTTAGTGAACCCCTGTAAAAGTTCCAGACCATTTGGAGTTTATTTTATCAGAGCAATTCAAATTTGAATGTGCTGTGTTCATTTGAATACAGAAACATTTTCAGAGAATTTCCAAAACTTGGAAATTCAGTTCTGGACAAACCTTAGCCCCAAAAATACTAGGAAAATTCATGCAAACTCTATGATCTATAATTGAAATTGTAGTTCACTGAGTTTGGCATGAACAGGGGTGTGATATCAGAATTAATTCTTCTTTGTTTAATTGCTAAGAAAATTATTCTGAAAAAACCACTCAATGAAAAGTGCTAAATTTTGGTCCAGAGGGTTTTCTTGTGACAAGTAACTCACATGAAAATTCTCAGCTCCATTGGAGCTCTGGATCACCCCTGCTCAGTTTAACCATTTGAGGTGATCAATGTGGGAGAGGGGGATAACCACTTAGCACTTAATCATGTGCAAAGATCCAAACCCAAACCACTAAACCCAAGTTCCACGTTAAATTATTGAACAGGTTTCCAGTTGTTAGAAACTGGGTATTAGAACTAATAGCAGAAGCATTACAATAAACTCATGTGCATATTCATTAACATGTAGTATATTATTAACGTGTAGTCGCTGAAGGCGAAGAGACTCCGGAAGTGCTGGACTTCCTTCTTCCGGACCAAGACTTAACTACTGACCAGCAGCAACAAGGAAAGCCCCGGTTTGCATTAACTTCTTACAAGTTTTACTTTGTTTACATGTGTCATATGAAGTGTGAATGTGCATTAGGTGTAGGATGGATGAAAACCCCACTTGCATGACCAAAAGTCCCCATAAGAGTGAGGGTAGTGTCTAAGACCTCGCGTACACAAGCTAGGCTTAATGTTTCATAGAACTTCGGTACAAGTCGAGTAGTTGGACTCTACTCGCGAGATAGGCTTGGGACACACGGGTTCGGTGGAGTGATGTGAGATCACTTTAGTAATGAAAATGAGACTTGGCAGGGGTTAGGGCGCAGCAACAGAGAGTCTTGTGTGCACGGCCCTGTCCGTGTCGATTGAGGACCGATCTGTGTGCGACCCACGTTGATCAAGTTTGAACGTACCGAAGGCATATCGGATATATGGGCACCGATAAACTGATGTAGCCTAAACCTCCGGGCGTCGAGGCATAACGCACCAATTTAGAGGTGTAGGCTCAGGGCAGCAAGGTGGAAATCTGCCAACGGGCATAGAGAGATGCTCCGTGTGGGGAACCTCCTGCTCGTTTCGGTGTGACCGGTTCGACGTTTGGGCTGTTGGGTAAAAGGTTGTCCCGTACGACATCGAGTGAGCGTGATGTGCAGCTCCACGGGTGGGCGTACGTGACGTGCTCTTTGGGTTTCCCTGCAGGTGTATATCGAGTCGATTCGCTGTCCCTCGCGGTGAAGTGTACCACTTGGTCACTGAGTCGTGACATAGATTAATGTATGAAATGTGATGATTCAATATTGCTGTTATGATATAATGTTGTATTGCCACATGTTTGCCACCAAATATTGCTTACTAAATTTCAGCTTCCTGAACTGTTAACTTGTGGCTAAAAGATGAACTAAGGATGAACTTGTAGGTGTGTCCATTTGCTGCAATATTACTATCCTGTGTCATTGTACACCTCATGTAGAGTTTCATGTTTAGGTGAGTCGGTTAAGCCTTGCTGAGCCTTCGTGCTCACGGTTTCTGCTTAAATGTTTTTCAGGTGAGGAGCCACCCACGGACTCGGAGTACGAGTCCGCCGGCGAGGGTTACCCTCCGTCGGGGACCATGGCTGAGTGGGAGCCATACACGCCGCGCTGAGCTGAGGAGTGCAGCCAGTGTTGGTTGCCCTAGGGCTGGGCAACTGACTTTTGCTAGATAGGCGGGCGTGAGTTGTACAGAGTAGACTTCCGCTGTGTAAAATAAATACTAGTTTGTAACTGAAGTTGTACTTTTTTGTACAGTTCAGTTTGTTTTTCCCATGTTCGGGTGTCGCATCGTGCGGCACCACCCTCTGTGATCTTGGATGGGTGGATTCCGGTCCGCCACAGTTAGCCTTTTCTTGAGCTCGTCAAAGCTTTCATGGCACACTGGTGTCCATTTAAATGCTTTTCCCTTCATTAGCAATTCAGTCATAGGCTCCGCTATTTTGGAGAAATCCTTGATGAACCGGCGGTAGTATCCAGCCATCCCAAGGAAACTCCGAATATCTCTCACATTCTGCGGCTGGTTCCACATTAGAACATCTCCCACTTTTCTGGGATCAACCGACACTCCTTCCTCGGTAATGATGTGGCCTAGGAACGATATCTCCTTTAGCCAAAATTGACACTTGCTGAACTTCGCATACAATTGATGCTCTCACAGCTTCTGCAATATCAATGTCAAATGTTCTTCATGTTATTTCTCGCTTTTTGAATACACCATGATATCGTCGATGAAAACCACGACAAACTTGTCCAAGTACTCCATGAAGACCTTATTCATGAGGTACATGAAATATGCGGGTGCATTCGTTAACCCAAAAGACATAACGGTATATTCATATGAACCATACCGTGTTCGAAAAGCACTCTTGGGTATGTCGGAGGGCTTAATCTTCAGCTGGAAATATCCCGACCGAAGATCAATCTTGGAGAAAATTCGGGAACCTTTCATTTGGTCGAACAGGTCCTCTATATGGGGCAGCGGGTATCTATTCTTGATCATCACCTCATTGAGAGATCTATAATCCACACACATCCTTTGGGTCCCATCCTTCTTGTCTACAAAGAGCACGGGGGCTCCCCATGGTGACGAGCTTGGGCGTATAAAACCCTTTTCTAGCTGCTCCTGAATTTGCTTCTTAAGTTCCACTAGTTCATTAACGGGCATCCTATATGGCCTTTTCGCTATAGGTGCGGTTCCAGGTACTAAATCAATGGCAAACTCAATGTCACGGTCAGGTGGCATACCAGAAAGTTCTTCCGGGAACACATCCGAAAATTCTTGAACCACCGGAATTCTTTCCAACGTTGCTTCTTCGACATAGTTCAACGCTGCCTTATCGGTTGCTGGTTGGGCTGACTCGAACTCAATACGAGTACCGTGCTCATTTGTCAACTGCACGCTCCTCTCAGCACATTGGATTACTCCGTTGTGTTTGTTTAACCAATCCATTCCAAGTATTATATCAATCCCTTGGGAATCCAAGACAATGAGGTTGGCAAGAAAGTCTACCCCCCTTATTTTAAGGTTTACTTTCGGACATACTATATTAGTCCTCATCTCTCCACCGGGAGTGTTAACCAACATAGTATATTTCATGTGTGATATGGGTAGATTATACTTGGCAACATACTTGGATGATATGAATGAATGCGATGCTCCAGAATCAAATAAATCAGTGGCTGGGTTGGAGTTGGCAAGGAACATACCAATCACGACGTCCTCAGCTTGTTGCGCTTCCTTGGTGGAGACATGATTCACGTTGCCACGAGCGTAGCTCTGCTGCCCACGGTTACCTTGCGTAGCTCCTCCACTTGGCCGTGGGTTCTGTTTTGGTGCGTTGGTCGGCTGTCCAAGGCCTTTTCTCGGGCATTGACTTGCAAAGTGTCCCGCCTCTCCGCATGAAAAGCATGCTTTGTTGCCCAAAACAGCAGGAACGTTAGGGCGAGGCTGGTTTTGAGCATAGGGGCCCATGTTGGGACGGGGTGCAGAAGGCAAGGTCATACTAGGTGCTTGCACAACAGGACGTTGCTGCGGTTGTTGATTAGGGTGAGGTGGGTATGCAGGGCAGAAAGTAGAAGCGGACGAGCCATTCTGCGGTGCAGCCGGTGGCATGTAACGGGGACGTATGTTGCTCCCTTGTGGCTGGTATGGCATCTTCCTCTTGCCCTCTTGCTCGATCTCACAGATCTTGCTCTCAACCACTAGAGCTTTGTCAGCAAGCTTCTAGAAGTTTGCATAATCATTGTTGAGCAGTTGTACTTGGATCTCATTGTTCAATCCTCTCATGAACAAGTATTGCTTCCTTTGATCCGAGTTGACGTCTTCGGGAGCATACCTTAACAGCTGCGTGAACTTGTTGAGGTACTCATTCACGCTCTTCTTTCCTTGGCGGAGACCTTCGAACTCTTTCCTCTTAAGCATCATGACTCTAGCAGGGACGTAATGAGAGCGGAAACTCTCCTTGAATTCAATCCAAGTGTTAGTCTCCTGGTTGTCATGAGCATTGCAAAGAGCGTCCCACCAGTCAGCGGCTGCTCCCATAAGTTGGTGCGATGCGAAGAGAACTTTCTCCCGATCATTGCACTGAACAATAGCAAGCTTCTTATCCATGGATTTCAACCAATCATCGGCCTCCATGGGATCATTAGCTTGTGCAAAAGTAGGCGGTCGAGTCCTCATGATCTCTCCCAACATGTTGTGAACCGGCGGTGGTGGCGGTGGGGATGCAGGAACGGGGTTAGGGTTGTTATGGTTGTTCGCTTGCAGCTGTCCCAAAGTTTGTATCATGGTTTGCATGAGCTGGTTCTGCATAGCCATCAACCGTTCAAGGTTGTTTGCACCAGCCCCGGGGTTGTCATTTTCAGGAACTTCAACGTTGCCATCCTCAACGTTGCTCATGATCACCTGCATCTATAGGACATGAAAAACTTTAGAGAACGAAGAAATAACTCCAAAACTCAGAAGTTATGGAGCAAAAAAGCCAAAGTGTTCTGTCCAAAAGAAGAGAAAAGAGGGGCTGAAAATAGCATTTTGCGGTGGCTGAATTGACAAGAAAGGTGCAGCAGCAAGCAATTTTCAAAAATAGCGGTTTAGAGGGGTGTGCCTATGTGTTTTAGACTGTCCAATCTACCTAGACTTGTGTCCTACGGTCAACGTGGCTCTGATACCAATCTGTGACGCCGGTCCCGTAAAACACGGAACCCAGCTAATGCATATGTGTGCCCAGGATGTTCATCACACATACACATGTAATCCACAAACTGAATTCAGAATATAACCACGAATAAATAGTGTTTAAGTACTTTATCACATCGACTAATTGTCTCACTCATGATTATCTATCTTATTCTTGCAGCGGAAGTCTCTAACTTATTCTAGCAGCGGAAGTCTCTAAACAATAGCGGAAGCAACTAAACAGCAGCGGCTCCATCTTCAACTCAATAGGCAAGTTGACAGTAGTTCGCACGCCTAGTACTCCACATGATCCTCGAAGTACTCTTCTCCTGTTGCTGATGTTTGTATGATAATGCAAGGGTGAGTACATGTCGTACTCAGCAAGTGCGGGAAAAGTATGACATGTAGCTTACAACAAGGTAGGAATAAAAAGGCTCATTGCAGAAAGCAAATTTTGTTTCATAAACATGATAAAAACAGCAACTATCTTTAAGTGAATTTAATCCCAACATATAACCAAGTAAACAGCAACATACCTCCATCATAATTTACCACTTATCATGTCTCAACCAGCCATTCATCTTTCTCAACTTTATCTCATGCTCATAATGACCATCTCATATCCATATCCATCTCATAATCATATAACCGAAAACCCAACTCATTGTCATGAATCAACAGTCCCTAAAACCAATCTCAATGACCATACCAAGACCATGCATCCATCCCTCCCTCTAATCATGTGAGTTGGCCAGGCGCTTGTGACCGGAAGCACAGCTATCATGATAGTTTTACACTCTGCAGAGGTGGCACCACTTTACCCACAAGTTTGTGATTTCGTCACCCGTCGGCAACTGCAGAACCTCCATTATACCAGTACACAACCATTGGTGTATGACCAAGAGATCACAAAATAGCCTTTACAAAGGGGCTACTAGATGTCTGGACTCACTAAGGTTTCACCAGCAGGCTCTAATCACCATTCTCCCACCTACGGGCTCCCTCTTGTGCCATGCAGTTCCCAGGGCAGTCCTCTCTCGACTCCCATTCCCCGCGCCTTCCACGGTCCATAACAATCTAGCAACTTACCTAATTAGTCAGCTAAGCCGCACCCATATTTGGCCCTGTGGTGGCACTGTTTTCCTAGCATGTGCTGGCATGAACCGGTCCTTAGATCTACGGCAAGTAAACCACCATCTCATTCTACCACATCCACGAACCAAGATTGCCTAGATCTCCCCCGATTCTATGCTCATTATCATCATCAAGTTCTCATTATCATTATTCATATGAGTGCAGTACTTAGACATGTTCTACATCGCTTCCCGTATCCCGTAAGCTAAGCGAAGCAAGAAGGAAAAACGACCATACCCGACTCATCAACTTTCCCGGCGACAAGGATGGTTAACAAAACTAGTAAACTCCTATAAAAGGGTGTCCCATCAAGTTGACTCAAGCATACACGTTTTCGCAAACAAAACAGTTTTGAAAACATAGGATCAATATGGTAAAGGGGCACTTGCCTTGCTCCCGTGGTTCTTGCTGTTCGAGCGTCTCGAAGTCTTGGTGCTGTAGATCCTCATAGATGGATTCTTGAGCTTGTCCTTATACTCACGACCATGCACATACAAAATTTACAGCAATCAAACATCATGCACAAACTTTACTCAAGATGCAATGGAGTAAATGGATGCAAATCCTATGGTGCTGTTTGATTAAACCAGTTTGTACGTGTTCTTGCATGTTTTAACGGGATTTCATGGGGTTTTATGATGAACAAGGGTGTAGGGATCAAGTGTGGACGTGGTGATGATCTTGACCCAAGATCTAGATCAATTCCACAGTCAAAAATCGATCAAAACACGATCTGTTCACACGTAAAAGTTTCTGTTCGAAGGGGGCGAAGAAAACGGATGCGTAGAAACAGCGGCGACGTCGTATGATGGGTAATGGGGGACCGACCTCACTTCCTTTTGGTGGCAGGGCCTTCCTATTAGCAATGGCAGCTGTGGGGAATTTCTCTATGGACAATTTTGGTAGGACAGATCGTCGGGCTTCTTCTCCGGCGGCGGCGGGGCTCGACGGGGCTCGACGGCAGCCGAATTCCAGCAAGTGGGGGGGGGGACTTGGCGACTTAGCAGCAAGGAAGGGGGCTTGGAAGCAGGGGGACGACCAAAAGAGAGGATTTTGGCCAGTGGTGGGGGTTATATTTATAAGGGGGAAGAAGAGGAGTCCTACTCCAATTGGAGCTCAAATAAGAGTCCTATTCAATTTTTTTTGGATCTTAACAAACTTATCTCTTGTGGTGCTGCAGACTTGGGGATTTTATCCCCAAAATGTGGGGAAAATTCCCCTTTTTGGGAATTGGGGAATTTATAATTTTTGGGGGATATTTGGGGAAATTTGGGAATGGCTCATGTCAGCTATCTTTTTCCCATTCCTCACCCTTTCTATGTCACTTGTTCCATTTCTCCATTCCCCTCTCCATTTCTGTCCCATTCTCCATTTCTACATTCCCCTCTCCATTTATATGTCCCATTCTCCATTTCTACATTGCCCTTCCCCATTTCTATGCCCCATTCTCCATTTCTATATTCCCTTCTCCATTTCTATGGTTTTTCCTCCATTTCTATGGTTCCTTCCTCCATTTCTATGGTTCTTTCTCCATTTCTGTGGTTCTTCTCTCCATTTCTATGGTTCTTTCTCCATTTCTATAGTTCTTTCTCCATTTCTATGGTTCTTTCTCCATTTCTATAGTTCTTTCTCCATTTTCTATAGTTCTTTCTCCATCTCTACTTCTTTTATAATGTTTATCTACATGAAAAATGTATGCAATGCATGGAAATGAATTTGAGGGTGTTACAAGCGCCTCCATGGAATCCGCACGTATGGGGAAGGAACGTGGTGTGCAGGTGTACTAGCACCTCGCACCTAGCAGGGATATCGGGACAAGGCAACTGAGAGGTGGTGGCTAGGGTTGTCAAGTGGTGGGATGATCAGCCCCTGACCCTGCCTTCTCTTATATTTATAAGGCGCACTAATGGGATTTTGGGTCATAGGCCCATTAGTATCCTAATCCCTTATGGATCAAATATCCATTGGGCATTTAATCCGAGTTTATTATGATTGCCTCTTGGGCACATCACCAACAATCTCCCACTTGCACAGGAGACAATCATATAGGCAAGTCCTATCAATATTCCAACCTCTTAAGTGTGTGACCCGTTAGGTTCATGTGCAGTCAGCTATGAATGGAAACCATTTCCAAACTACAAGTCAGCAGAGGTACCTAGCAGGACATGTGTGGGGACCACCCTGTAGTTCACCCACTCCAAGATCGCATAGGGTGGTACCGTGCGATGCGGCACCCAACAGCACAAAAAAAAAGAAAGGGCAGCCCGGTGCATGTAGCTCCCGCTTGCGCAGGGTCCGGGGAAGGGTCCGACCCATTTGGGTCTTTTGTACGCAGCCTTTCCTTACATTTTTGCACCCAACAGCACACACGAAAATAATAAAGAACAACATACAAACTTTTATTTGATATAAAACAGCGGAAGTCTTTTACAAAACATAATTATGCAGAGGAAGTATTCTTTATTAACACTCTCTCATTCTAACTAAGAAAAAGTGTAGCTGTCCAGCCCGGGGACGCTACACACTAGCAGCATGGAACTGGAGATCACGGCAGCGTGCAGGGCTCCAGCTCCGCCGTGTACCCCGTCGGGGGCATCGCCTCGTTCTCGGAACCTTCCTCATAACTCTCACCTGCACACAACTCAAATATTGCAACCGTGAGCATGAAGGCTCAGCAAGGCTTAACCGACACCCAAGGCATGGAACTCTACATGTAAGGATATGTAAGATAGGAAACAGGACATTGAAATAAAGACACACCTACATGTTGATCCTTACTTTCAGTTTTATAGCAACAGTTTAATGAAGCTTAGGCAGCCCTCACATCGGAAGTCCACAATCAAACAAAAATGCTTTCCTCCGATGTGGCGATGACCAAAGTAGTAGATAAACTTAATTAGCTCTACATCTACAGCAAACATGGTTTCCAAAACATTAATAATTCAACACAGCATATTATCATTCATCTGGCTTCTTACTCTTTTTTTTACTACGTCACAGAACAGTGAACAAGCAGTACTCAAATAACCGCGAGGGATGGTGATTGCAATCAGGAGACACCCGGACAACACGTTGCATACACCCACTTTCAGAAGCGTGATTCCACACCCCTTTCTATTCTGTTGTATGCAACAACCTTTCAAAGGCAACCCAAATACCGAACCGGTCCATCCATAACGGGCAGGAGGTCCCCGCGTGGAGCGTGACTGTGCCCACCGGCAGATTTACACCTTCCTACCCTCAACCCACTCCTATTTACGGTTTGGTAAGCCTCGGCATCCAGGTTAACCATTTACATCGGTTTCCTGCTTATGTCAGTATCTCATCCGGTACTGTTCGATACTTGTTCAGCAGGCCTGCACACGACTTGGTCCTCAATCGACACCAACAGGGCTACGCACGTGAGACCTCCACTCACTGCTTCCTATCCCCCTGCTGGGTCTCATTTTCTCCACTCTTAAGCCATTTTTTATTCTGACCAAACCGTGTGATAAAACCTTACCTCGCGAGTAGATTCCAACTACTCGACTTCTACTGAGATCCTAAGCATATTAGCAGCGCCATGTCTACTCGTCGGGTCTGTGTCACACCCGGTTTTTCTGAAGGAAACAACCAAGTGAATATCACATGTATGCCAGGATCATTTTCTCATACATGTGATGACAAATAGTGAAGCATCATTTATTACAAGCCAGGTGTCGAATATAAATAAGTCTTACATCGCAAATGTCTCAATGGACACAAATGCTTCATCACAAGTAAATAAACTAGCAGCGGAATATTATTCTTTTAGGGCTCCATCACAGGCGTTGCCCGGGGGTCTCCATGAACCTAGAAACCTTCTTCGGGTCCAAAGTCTTGGTCATTATACACCACCTCATTATCTTGACCTGAGCAGCAATATAAACCAACAAAAATGCAAGGTTGAGTACCAATGGTACTCAGCAAGTGTGGGAAAATTATATCATGCATGGCTAGAACAAGGAGAGGTTGAACTCAGGGTTAAAGCACTACGCAATTAATACCTATCACCTTAGCTTATTAAGCACCTACATTACTACACAGGTGAAAAGGTCCCAATCTCCCGACCCATTATCATAATCCAATAACCATAACATCATTTCCAATGTTAAGCTCCCCGCTTAACATCCAAAAACCAACAATCCTCTAATCATGAATAAGTCCAGGCCGCTCTTAACCGTGAGCACGGCTGTCAAGACAGTTTTGACTCTGCAGAGTTTGTACCACTGTACCCACAAGTAGTGATTTCATCCCCCGTTGCCGGGTGGACTAAAAGAACCTCCATTATGCCAGTGGCTACGATCCACGTTCACACTTCCCAGGTGTGCAGCCAGGAGATCACTACAAAGCCTTTACAAAGGGATTCCCGACGAGCGTGGGCCCACTGAGGTTTCACCCCTAACAGCATACAAGAGGCTCCAACCCCGCTGCAGTGGCCCCCTCTTGAGCCTTGCGGTTCATATGGTAGTCCAGCTGACACCTACTCCCCGCACCATCCAACACACCCATACTACGCCGGGGATACACCTAATTAATTGGCCAAGCTGCCCCATCTCAGCATGTGGTTGGCACTGTAAAGCCGGGTTACATGCTCCATGAACCGGTCCTTAGGATCCAGGCATGTACTAAACACAAACCCAAGTCTCGTGCACCCAGCACACAACCAAAACATCCAACTTGCCTTGATCCCTACCTCTACATAACTCACAATAGCTCATTCAAGAGTATGGTATAATAAACTGATGCTCTCATATCCCGAATATCCCATTCTAAGCATGGCTAAGCATATGCATGTAAATAAATGACATGGTAAAATAAATCACAACCCAAGCTACAAGGAAACAAGGTAATGCAATTCTAGGGAAACTTTCCTAGCATGGGTTTCATATTTCATTTGACAATGCAAATAATTCTATCTACACATCCTAGCATAGGATCAAAGTGGTCAAGGACACTTGCCTCCTTCTTGCTGCTCTTGAAATTGGTAGTCCTGATCTTAGAAAGAAATAACTTGCTCTTGAGCAGGTTCTACTTCATATCATCACACATAGCAAAAGAAAAACAACAATCATAAGACATAGTTCACACTTCTACTTTATACAAACCACACATTCACATTTATAAAAGTTCTTTACCATTATATGTGTTGGGGTTACTTTATGTGTGTTAAGTTGTGGCTTGCATGCACTTTTAACCATGTGTATATGATTCCTACTTTTGTGTCCACCTTTATACTTACATACTATTTATATGGGTTTCCAATAAATTTCTTATATTCAACTACTTCACCTTTTTACTACCAAATGTGTATGAAAAGTATTTTTCTTCTCCATTTGTGCCTTCAGAATTTCTACCAACCCTAAACTGAATTCTTTGTATTTTAGAAACTCCATTTATCATTTACTAGTTGCTATATTTTCAGATTTATATTCCTATGCATAATTGTGTATTTCATTATGAAATTAGTAATATACATCACCTAAACAGTATAGGTTCTGGTCCTAAATAATTTAATAACATATTTTGACCTTGGCTTCTGATGTAGACTATTTCATAATTATTTTCCCTATTTTTCTATAACTATTATTTACTTAAAAATGTGTCCCTAAATGTGAATAATAGATGAAACAGATTTATTTCAACCCAAAAAATATATTTTTATCTCACTCCAAAGTTTTCTAAGTACTGAGAAAGTTTTTAATTAATTTTGACAATTATGTTTGTCCCACTTTTTAATTTTTAAACACTAGTTACATATTCAATTTTCTAAATTAACTACTAAACAGGGTTAAAATAATGAACTCTCCCCATTACAGGGTCTATAATATTATTTTCATAATTTCCAGGGGTCTAGCTACACTTATCAGAGGTGTTTTTCCTCATTTTTATTAAGTCCAGGGGCTAAAACTGATTTTTAAATGAATTTACATGAATTTCTGAAGTTCCAGGGGCTAGATCTGAAGTTTCCGGGGCTAGCTCTCAATTCCAGAGAACCCCAGGGGGTAGCACGTAAGAATTCCAGCCTTTATAACGCGAGGCTGACGTGGACCGTCCGATTTTAAACCGACGGCTGAGATTATAACATCGAACCGGTACGCGGGGATTTAAAGTCTACCGTGCGATTTAAAATAAACGGCGCACAAGCAGCCACGTCGCTCTGATCGAGCGCGGGCGGCGCTGCCGGCGGCGCACGGCGGCGGGAAGCGGCGATCTCGCCGGAAAGTTTCGGATCCGCGAGAATTCTACCTAGAACTGTGATCTTATGGCATAGATCGGTAGAGGGGAGGTCAGGGATCTCACCTCGGGGGTTTTCTCGAGCTCGG
This sequence comes from Neostapfia colusana, assembly GCA_030760725.1. Classification (NCBI taxonomy): domain Eukaryota; kingdom Viridiplantae; phylum Streptophyta; class Magnoliopsida; order Poales; family Poaceae; genus Neostapfia; species Neostapfia colusana. The sequence continues at coordinate 81,000,248 of JASWHV010000003.1, forward strand.
GGGTCCTGGAAAGTGATCGGCGGCGAGGTCCGAGGCAAAACCACGGCGAAGTTCGTCGGCGCTGTGTTTACACCGTAACACTCCGAGTTTTCTGCACCTGCAAAGTTCCCCGGAGGCGGTGGATCAAGACCAGCGAGTTAGATCAGAGTTTCCGAGCATAGATCGGCCAGAATTCACCGGCGAAGTCTCGGTGCTCACCGGAGTAAAAATCGGCGATCGCGTGGGAGTGATCGGAGCTGGGGTTTTTATAGCCGGGGAAGGGTGGTGGGTCTGTTGCGATCGAGTTTGAGTCGTTTGGGACCAGAATTCGGGCTGCGGGACGCGGAAATCCGGTCGGTTGCGATCGCGCGCGTGGGAGAGAGTCCGGGGTCGCGGGGTTAGGGATGACAGGCGGGTCCCACCCGTCTGTGAGAGACGGCGCGGCGCGCGCGGGGGCGGGCTGGCGCGGGGAAGCTGGGCCGGCTGGCGGGTTTCGGCCCACTGGCCGGTTTTTTTCCCGTTTCTCTTTTTCTTTTTCCTTTTCTTTTCTGTTTTGAGTATAATTTGAATTCCAGTTTGAATTTGAATTTTTGCAAAACATGCAATACGTCCAAAAATTTTTAAATTCCCCTCTGAACATGGTTTTGGGTTTTGAATAAAAATTTGGGGTGTTACAGTCTGTAAGCTACCCAACCCTTCATAGGATATAAAAGGTTATACAAGTGGGGTTTCAATCACCCTAACTCTAATGCAAGCATTCACCCTAGACATAAGTGATACAAATAAAGAATTTGCAAAAGTAATTAAATGCAAAACGGGGCTTACCTGGTTGAGAGTTAAATGGGAAGTCAGCTTCTGGTGGGGGGACGCTCAAGGGCTCCGGTGCGTCCTCAACATAGGTCACTAAATGAAATGTGGCAAAATATATGTATAAGTATTAAGGATTTATAAGAATTGAACTTCTATTCATAGCTACTGATATTTTAGGATCCTTAATTGGCTTTGGGATTTTTACAGTGAATACTAGACTCTAAGGATGATCTGAGCAAAATTTGGAGAATTTTCATTGCACCTTGTGGTCTCCAAAATTGCCACAAGCACAAGGCCTCTCTGAATTTTGAGCCCAAATCAGGAACTTTGACATGACTAAAAGTTGAAGATCTAATTAGGGAACGTCTCCATGGTTCCAAAAAAATTGGTTTCACCATTTGTGGAGCTACCAACAGAGAGATATGAATTTTTGAAGTTGGATAGAAGTTCTGAAAAAGTTTCTGTTTAAATTTGAATTTCCAAATAAGGGCTGAACTTTGGAAGGAAATTTAGCCTAGCAAATGTACTCCAATGAAGCCCAAATTTTTACTGGATATCAGTAACTATGAAAAGGATTAGATGCCCAAATTTGGGAATGTTTCATAAAGAATTGCTCATGTGATAAATCTCTAAAATATTTACTAAAAACAATTCTACAGAAATTCCTGGGAGTTTTCATAGCAAGAAATTTGTTCCTCTGTGAAGTACTTCTCATGTGGATTCCAACAAAATTGGTCTCTCTTTTTGTAAATTTCTACACAAAGTTATGAGTTTTTCAAACTTGAATAACTTTCTGTTTAAAATCTACACAGAGACTCAAGGGGGCCCACTGGTCAGATGCTTCTTCCACCTCTCGACTGGCCCCGCGCGCGCACGCCGAACCCGATGATGGTGTGCCATTTTCACCCCCGTTTCTCCACCATTCTCTCTACGGTTTCGTGCTACACCACCCTCGGATCACAGCCAAGCAGCCGGGCAAGGTTTCAGGTTATGGAAACGCCGGGAAACTTATCGGCGACGGCGAGGCGGCTCGGTGGCGTGGCGCCGGCGATGAACCCCACGTCCAAAGCCTCAACCGATGATCCAAGGGGCCATACACCATCCCTGGAGCACGTAGAACATGATGCTACCCCTAGCCGGAGCTGAAAGTACCCGCAAATAGGAGCTCGACGGTGAACCGAGCTGTTTCAGCCAGCGGCGATGGATTCTCGTCGCTAGGACTGTAGAAAAGATGATATGCGTCGTGCTTCAGCGTGGGAGGGCGCTAGGGGATCTAGTATCTGTGTCTAAGGCCGGAAACCCGATGATCCAACATGTGTGATGAATTTCCTGAAGTTGTCCCGATCGGTCCTCCACATGCACCATCGGAAATCTCCAAATTCCGGCTAACCGGCGGTGGTAAAGTACAAAATAACAGTGGTGTGAGAAACTAGACTCCATGACGCACCTCTGGGTGGTTTTCCTCGTACTGGGAAGGTCAGACTCGGCCGGGAGTCGTGGAACCGAGGCGGCGGCATCGTGCTCTGTTTTCTTCGGAGCAGAACAGCTCGGCGGTGGGGTAGATGGTCAGCCACAGGCCGAAGACTAGTGGAAAACGTCGAGGAGGCTCCGGCGGAGCTGGCAGATGGCTCAGCTAGGCATTGGTGTCGCCAGAAGACGATCAACAGCGGGAACCCGAGCCGATCAGTGGAGCTCGGTGGTTTTGCTCGTGCGCTCGAGCATAGGGCTGGGACGCACGTCGGTTGAGTACCGAGAGGGTAAGGGAAAATGTGCTGCGGCTGTGGCACGGACGGATGATCATGTAGCCGGAAGAATCAGGAGGTGGCGCGGTGCTCCTCCGGTGCGGGTTGCAAGCGGGAACTGTCGAGCTCTCGCTGTTCGACCGAAGTCGGCAGAGGCGGCAGCCCCTTTGTAAGGCTGACCCCTGGGTCCCACTTCCTACTTTTTAATCAAAATTTTCACTGATATTTCTCTCCAAGCTACTCAACATTTAAGGCTATACTTTCACACAAAGTCATGGTTTAAACTTGCTGAATTCAAATGATTTGAATTCTGGTGTGAAGTTTGAATTGTGTTTGGTCATTTGAATTTGAAATAGAGTTTGAATTCTCCTTTTTTGCATTGCTCCAAAAACCTAGCAAACCAAGTACAAAGTTTCTAATTTTTTGCATGGCTGCTAATTCAAACATGGAGATCACATTTAAGGAACCAAATTTGCAAACTGGGGAATTGGGATTTGAATCTGAATTTGAAATTCAGATTAGAGGGCTTCCTCTTTTAATTCCCAAATAAATATTAAAACTCCTCCAAATGAGCTCAAATTTGGTGTCACACCCGGTTTTTCCGAAGAAACAACCAAGTGAATGTCACATGTATGCCAGGATCATTTTCTCATACATGTGATGACAAATAGTGAAGCATCATTTATTACAAGCCAGGTGTCGAATAGAAATAAGTCTTACATCGCAAATGTCTCAATGGACACTAATGCTTCATCACAAGTAAATAAACTAGCAGCGGAATATTATTCTTTAGGGCTCCATCACAGGCGTTGCCCGGGGGTCTTCATGAACCTAAAAACCTTCCTCGGGTCCAAAATCTTGGTCATTATACGCCACCTCATTATCTTGACCTGAGCAGCAATATAAACCAACAAATATGCAAGGTTGAGTACCAATGGTACTCAGCAAGTGTGGGAAAATTTTATCATGCATGGCTAGAACAAGGAGAGGTTGAACTCATGGTTAAAGCACTACGCAATTAATACCTATCACCTTAGCTTATTAAGCACGTACATTACTACACAGGTGAAATTGTCTCAATCTCCCATCCCATCATCATAATCCAATAACCATAACATCACTTCCAATGTTAAGCTCCCCGCTTAACTTCCAAAACCATCAATCCTCTAATCATGAATAAGTCCAGGCCGCTCTTGACCGTGAGCACGGCTGTCAAGACAGTTTTGACTCTGCAGAGTTTGTACCACTGTACCCACAAGTAGTGATTTCATCCCCCGTTGCCGGGTGGACTAAAAGAACCTCCATTATGCCAGTGGCTACGATCCACATTCACACTTCCCAGGTGTGCGGCCAGGAGATCACTACGAAGCCTTTACAAAGGGATTCCCGACGAGCGTGGGCCCACTGAGGTTTCACCCCTAACAGCATACAAGAGGCTCCAACCCCGCTGCAGTGGCCCCCTCTTGAGCCTTGCAGTTCATATGGTAGTCCAGCTGACACCTACTCCCCGCACCATCCAACACACCCATACTACGCCGGGGATACACCTAATTAATTGGCCAAGCTGCCCCATCTCAGCATGTGGTTGGCACTGTAAAGCCGGGTTACATGCTCCATGAACCGGTCCTTAGGATCCAGGCAAGTACTAAACACAAACCCAAGTCTCGTGCACCCAGCACACAACCAAAACATCCAACTTGCCTTGATCCCTACCTCTACATAACTCACAATAACTCAATCAAGAGTATGGTATAATAAACTGATGATCTCATATCCCAAATATCCCATTCTAAGCATGGCTAAGCATATGCATGTAAATAAATGACATGACAAAATAAATCCCAACCCAAGCTACAAGGAAACAAGGTAATGCAATTCTAGGGAAACTTTCCTAGCATGGGTTTCATATTTCATTTGACAATGCAAATAATTCTATCTACACATCCTAGCATAGGATCAAAGTGGTCAAGGACACTTGCCTCCTTCTTGCTGCTCTTGAAATGGGTATTCCTGGTCTTGGAAATGAATAACTTGTTCTTGAACAGGTTCTACTTCATACCATCACACATAGCAAAAGAAAAACAACAATCCATAAGACATAGTTCACACTTACACTTCATACAAACCACACATTCACATTTATGAAATTCATTCACCATTATATGTGTTGTGTTTCAGTTTTAAATAAATTCCTTACACTAAACTACCAAGTATGTATGAAAAGTATTTTTCTTCTCCATATATGCCTTCATAATTTCTACCACACTTAAACTGAACTCTTTGGATTTTAAAAACTCCATTTATCATTTACTAGTTGCTATATTTTCAGATTTATATTCCTATGCATAATTGTGTATTTTATTATAAAATTAGTAATACACATCATCTAAACAGTAGAGGTTCTGGTCCTAAATTATTTTAATAACATATTTTAACCTTGTCCTCTGATGTAAACTATTTCATAATTATTTTCCCTATTTTTCTATAACTATTCTTCACTTAAAAATGTGTCCCTATACTAATAAATGTGAATAATAGATGAAACAGATTCATTTCAGCCCAAAAATATATTTTTATCTCACTCCAAAGTTTTCTAAGTACTGAGAAAGTTTTTAATTAATTTTGAAAATTATGTTTGTCCCCCTTTTTAATTTTTAAACACTAGTTACATATTCAATTTTCTAAATTAAATACTAAACAGGGCTAAAATAATGAATTCACCCCATTACAGGGTCTATAATATTATTTTCTTAATTTCCAGGGGTCTAGCTACACTTATCAGAGGTGTTTTTCCTAATTTCTATTAAGTCCAGGGGCTAAAACTGATTTTTAAATGAATTTACATGATTTTCTGGAGTTCCAGGGGCTAGATCTGAAGTTTCCGGGGCTAGCTCTCAATTCCAGAGAACCCCAGGGGGTAGCACGTAAGAATTCCAGTCTTTATAACGCGGGGTTGACGTGGACCGTCCGATTTTAAACCGACGGCTGAGATTATAACATCGAACCGGTACGCGGGGTTTTAAAGTCTACCGTGCGATTTAAAATAAACGGCGCACAACCGGCCCCGTCGCTCTGATCGAGCGCGGGCGGCGCTGCCGGCGGCGCACGGCGGCGGGAAGCGGCGATCTCGCCGGAAAGTTTCGGATCCTCGAGAATTCTGCCTAAAACTGTGATCTTATGGCCTAGATCGGTAGAGGGGAGGTCAGGGATCTCACCTCGGGGGTTTTCTCGAGCTCGGGGATCCTGGAAAGTGATCGGCGGCGAGGTCCGAGGCAAAACCACGGCGAAGCTCGTCGGCGCTGGATTTACACCGTAACTCTCCGAGTTTTCTGCACCTGCAAAGTTCCCCGGAGGCGGTGGATCAAGACCAGCGAGTTAGATCAGAGTTTCCGAGCTTAGATCGGCCAGAATTCACCGGCGAAGTCTCGGTGCTCACCGGATTGAAAATCGGCGATCGCGTGGGAAAAACTGATCGGGACTGGGGTTTTTATAGCCGGGGAAGGGCGGTGGGTCTGTTGCGATCGAGTTTGAGTTGTTTGGGACTAGAATTCAGGCTGCGGGACGCGGAAATCCGGTCGGTTGCGATCGCGCGCGCGGGAGAGAGTCCGGGGTCGCGGGGTTAGGGATGACAGGTGGGTCCCACCTGTCTGTGTGAGACAGCGCGGCGCGCGCGGGGGCGGGCTGGCGCGGGGAAGCTGGGCCGGCTGGCGGGTTTCGGCCCACTGGCCGGTTTTTTTCCCGTTTTTCTTTTTCTTTTTCCATTTCTTTTCTGTTTTGAGTCTAATTTGAATTCCAGTTTGAATTTGAATTTTTGCAAAACATGCAACACGTCCAAAAATTTTTAAATTCCCCTCTGAGCATGGTTTAGAGTTTTGAATCAAAATTTGGGGTGTTACAGCTCTACCCCCCTTAAAAGAAATCTCGTCCTCGAGATTGGTGTTTCTAAGAAAACAATTCCGGAAATTGTGCCTTGAGCTCATCTTCCCGTTCCCAGGTGGCTTCCTCTTCTGAGTGATGCTTCCACTGCACCTTGCACATCCGGATTCTCTTGTTTCGGGTGAAGCATTCCATCGTCTCCAAAATCTTGTATGGTTGCTCAGCATAAGACAAATCCTCAGCTACATCCACTTCATTCATAGGTAACACCTCCTCAGGTGTCCTCAGGCATTTCTTGAGTTGTGACACATGGAATACATCGTGCACGTCCGATAGATGAACCGGTAACTCTAGTTGGTACGCCACTTCGCCTTTTCTTTCCAACACTTGAAAGGGTCCGATGTATCGAGGTGATAACTTCCCTTTCACCTTGAACCGACGAAGTCCTCTGATAGGGGACACCTTGAGATAAACATAGTCTCCCACGTTGAAAACGAGTTCTCTTCTTCGTACATCAGCATAACTCTTCTGGCGTGTTTGTGCTATCCTCAAGTTGTTGCGAATCTCCCTCACCTTCGCCTCGGCTTCTTGTAGCACTTCTGGACCAAACACTTTACTTTCTCCTGTTTGGTTCCAAAATAGGGGAGTTCTGCACTTCCTTCCATACAAAGCTTCAAACGGTGACATCTTCATACTAGCTTGATAACTGTTGTTATAGGAAAACTCCGCATACGGTAAGTTCTTGTCCCAACTCCTATTGTTTTTGAGTGCACATGCCCTTAACATATCTTCAAGGATCTGATTGGTTCTCTCCGTCTGCCCGTCCGTTTGGGGATGATAGGCAGAACTAAAGTTCAGATGGGTTCCCATGGTTTCATGCAACTTCTGCCAGAACCTTGAGGTGAACTGTATCCCTCGATCCGACACAATCTTCTTTGGCACTCCATGGTAACACACGATCCTTGACATGTACAACTCTGCCAATTTGGATCCGCTGTAGCTTTCTTTCACAGGGATGAAATGAGCTACCTTGGTTATCCTATCAATAATGACCCATATTTAATCATACCCGGATTGGGTCCTAGGCAATCCCACGACAAAATCCATGCTGATTTCTTCCCACTTCCAGTCAGGCACTTTGAGTGGTTGCAGCAATCCCGCGGGTCGTTGATGTTCTGCTTTCACCAACTGACATGTGTCACATAGGGCAACATGTTCCGCGACATCTCGCTTCATGCCATACCACCAATACCTGCTTTTGAGGTCCTGGTACATCTTCGTACTCCCAGGATGAATGGAATAGTCGTAGTCGTGAGCCTCCTTCAAAATTAATTCACGGATCTCTTTTACTTCTGGCACACAGATCCTTTTCCCGTGCCACACCGTTCCTTGTTCATCCTCTCTAAAACCAGGAGCTTTATCTTCCTTGATGAGCTGTCTGATCTCTTGTATCTTCCCATCATTCTTTTGGCCCTCGCGTATGTCTCGCTCGAGTGTGGAGTCCACTTCCATGGCGATGGCTTCACCACTATTTACTAGACATAGATTGAGCCTTATAACTTCTTCCTTCAATTCTGCGGGCATGTCCTTCAAGCTCAACTTATTGACCTGCACTTTCCGACTCAAAGCATCGGCCACGACGTTTGCTTTCCCGGGATGATAGTTGATGCCTATATCAAAGTCATTGATTAGCTCTAACCATCTCCTTTGTCTGAGGTTGAGATCTGGCTGTGTGAATATGTACTTCAAACTCTTATGATCCGTATATATCTCTGTCCTCTTCCCCATCAAATAGTGCCGCCAAATTTTCAACGCGTGTACCACTGCAGCTAGTTCTAGATCATGTGTAGGATAGTTCTTCTCGTGCTTCCGAAGCTGCCGGGATGCATATGCCACAACATGTCCTTCTTGCATGAGAACACATCCCAACCCATTTCCAGAGGCATCGCAGTACACTATGAAATTCTTCTGCATATCTGGCATAACCAACACTGGGGCTGTTGTCAATCTCTTCTTTAGCTCCTGAAAGCTCGTCTCGCACTGTGGCGTCCAGGTGAATGTGATTCCCTTTTCCAACAGTTTAGTGAGAGGTCTCGAGATCTTGGAGAATCCCTCAATAAACCGTCGATAGTATCCAGCCAATCCCAAAAAGCTTCGAACTTCCCCGACATTTTCAGGGGTTTTCCACTTCTGGATATCCTCGATTTTGGCGGGATCTACGGAGATTCCTCCCTCCGAGATTATATGTCCTAAAAAGGGAACTCTCTTCAGCCAAAACTCACACTTGCTCAACTTGGCATATAGTTGGTGTTCTCTCAGCCTCTGTAACACCAACCTTAGATGTTTCTCATGTTCTTCTTCATCTTTGGAGAAGACGAGAATATCATCTATGAAAACCACCACAAATTTGTCCAGATATTCCATGAATACCTTGTTCATGAGGTACATGAAATATGCCGGGGCATTTGTTAGCCCGAAAGGCATGACAGTGTATTCATACAGTCCGTACCGAGATACGAAAGCTGTCTTGGGAATATCAGATTGCCTTATCTTGAGTTGGTGGTATCCCGACCTGAGATCAATTTTCGAGAACACACAAGCTCCCCTCAACTGATCAAACAAGTCTTCAATGCGGGGTAATGGGTACTTGTTTTTGATGGTTACCTCATTCAAGGCACGGTAGTCCACGCATAACCTTTGGGTTCCGTCTTTCTTAGCCACAAATATCACCGGAGCTCCCCATGGTGAGGAACTAGGGCGAGTATACCCCTTCTCCGTCAGTTCTCTCAAATGATCCTTGAGCTCTTCTAGCTGCTTGGAGTCCATTCGATAAGGTCTCTTGTATATCGGGGCTGTTCCCGGTACTAGCTCAATTGCGAATTCCACGTCACGGTCGGGAGGCATTCCTGGCAATTCCTCCGGAAAAACAACTGGATATTCCCTGATAGTCCTGATTTCCTCAACTTTCACCTCCACTTGATTTAATTTAATGTCCCTCCTAGGCTCGTGTATCGTTATGAACTTTACTCTTGTGCCATTGGGGTGAGTTAGTTCCACCGTTCTGGTCGAACAATGGATGATTCCTTTATGTTTGGTCAACCAATCCATACCCAAAATAATATCTATCCCTTGTGAATCTATCACTATGAGGTTAGCCGTAAATACTACCCCATTAATGTCTAGGCTCACTTTGGGACACACTTGTCTTGTCCTTATTTCTCCACCTGGAGAGTTTACGGCTAGCATATGGTTCATTTGTGTGGTTGCTAGGTCATGCTTCTTAACAAACCCTTGAGCAATGAACGAGTGGGTAGCACCAGAATCAAACAGCAGAGTTGCAAGGTGTAAATTGGCAGGAAACTTACCAACTACCACGTCGGGTGCCTCTTGTGCTTCCTCCATAGTGACATGGTTCACCCGTCCTCTCATTACATTCTGCTGTTGTGGCTGCGCGGGCTTCTTCTTTGGGCATTTATGAGCGTAGTGCCCCACTTCACCACAGCTGAAACATTGCACCCCAATCTTAGATGCTTGGCCTTTGTTGTCTTGGGGTTGGTTCGGGGGTCCTTGCACTGCTGGTCGAGGTGGATATGCGGGGCAAGGCTGCTGCACAAACTGACGTTGCGGCTGTGCTGGTGCTGCGGGTGGCCTGTAGTTTGGGTTGTACCCTCTTGGTGCTGAATAGGGTACCACAGCACGGCTCGTCTGCCCCGTAGGTTGCTGCATCATACGTGGGCGGGTGTTGCTCCCTGAGGCCTGATGTGACCATCCCGCCTTCCTCTTATTCTCATTTTCCAGGGCCTTTAGCTTTCTTTCCACCACAAACGCTCTGTCCACCATCTTTTGAAAGCTTTCATACTCATTGGAGGACATTGCACACTGCATCTCTGTGGTAAGTCCTTCCACGAAACAATCTTGTTTCTGCTCATCAGTCTCTATGTCTCGTGGAGCATAACGGGATAGTTGAGTAAATTTAGTGAGGTATTCCCTCACCGTCATGTTTCCCTGCTGCAGTCCCAGAAACTCTTTCCTCTTGTTTTTGAGTTCACCTCTTGGGATGTAGTGGTTGCGGAAGCTACGCTTGAACTCTTCCCAAGTGATGTTCTCAGGGTCATGATGGGCGGCCACGTAGGCGGTCCACCAATCAGCAGCAGGTCCCTGCAATTGATGAGAGGCAAACAGCACCCTCTCATACCCTTGGCATTGTATTATCCTCATCTTACTTTCAATGGTCTTCAGCCAATCATCTGCCTCCAGAGGTTCAGCAGCACTTGCAAACTTTGGAGGTTTAGTTCCTAGAAACTCACTCAACCTTGGTTGGCGTGGTGCAGCTTGTGGAGGTGGAACTTGATGCAAGTTGGCCACCACTTGAGTCAAGTTCTGGATAAGCTGATTTTGATTCTCCAGCATTTGGTGGAGAGGATCAAATTCTTCACGGCGGCCACCCCTGTCCTGGCCTCCAGAAATATGAGGGTTGCATGCCTCATCATTATTGTTGGCAGGGTTGGCAGCACGTCCTTTTCCTCTTCCGGCCATCTGGCAGAATCAACAAATGTTACTTCGATATCATTTAGTATCATCTTACTACTTTCATTTGTTTGTACTTTGAGGTGTTAGGCTTTGTTAAAATTTTACGAGGGTTTATATCTCACACCAAATAAATGCACTATTATTTCCTGTGGGTTCACACACCAAAGCAAAACAATCTGAAGACGAGGCTGTGGACAATTGCCCATGGCTTCCACAACTCACGTCACACACCAAGCATTTTCACACCATTAACTACGTCACGACTCGACTACTCGACCCCTTGCTAGCTAGGGGAAAGACTCTACACTACTTGTCCTCTTGAGCTGGCTCCTCGGGATCTTCCTCCTCATTTCGGCTACCTTCTGACTCTGCTTTGGGTGGGGAGGCTGCTGGTGGAGAAGTGCGACGACGCCTGATCGCTCGGCGATCCGGGGAGTCAGGAGTCCATGGATCACTCACGGTGACACACAGTTCATTCCCATCTCCTCTTTCTCTCGCCTTTAAGCAAGCTCGCAGCAACGCCTCCGTTTCCTTCAGGGTGTCTCGGACATCCTGAAGCTCTTGTTGACACTCCTGCAGCCGAGTGCTGAGCATAGCAGCATCCTCCAAGCACAAGTCCATGTGCTCATGGGAAGTCCCTTGCTGCACCGGTGGGTACTTGTACTCCGTGGTACCACTCTCACGTTGGAGGACATACATGTACTCAGTTTTATCCAAGTGGCGACGATAGATGTGACTCTGGCAGGTGATGGCCTCCCAGGTGACATCTTTCTCCGCGTCAACTTGTGTTGCTCGACAAGCTGGAGAGTGGTGAATCTTAAGCAGCTGATTTTCGTGTATAATCCTCATCTCCAAACTCCATTCTTCCCTCTTCTCACGGATGGTTCTAGTGGAGTTATAGTGGATGATTAGCTTGCCCGTATTGCCGGCGGCTTCGAGCATACGCCGAAGACGGCGCAACAAATCTCCTACGGCCAATCCATAGGAAAGGTACGTCACTGGACGACTCTCCTCTCTTTCGGCAAGGGCAACTACGGGAACTCTCCCTCCTGTGGACTTACGAGCGGTGCGAATCATGCGAACCATCTAAAACAAAAGAATTTAAAATTAGGTTAGATAAATTCTCAAATAAAAATCCTATTTTGAATGAAAGTTGGGGTAAGATGAAGAAAATGACTCCTTTAATAACACTTTTCCACCCACACCTTGGAAAATAGTTTTTAAGAAAATAGGGCCCTTAACTACGTCCATTTCTACCTAGGTCCACGTTCCTACGGGCAACCTTGGCTCTGATACCACCTCTGTCACACCCGGTTTTTCCGAAGAAACAACCAAGTGAATATCACATGTATGCCAGGATCATTTTCTCATACATGTGATGACAAATAGTGAAGCATCATTTATTACAAGCCAGGTGTCGAATAGAAATAAGGCTTACATCGCAAATGTCTCAATGGACACTAATGCTTCATCACAAGTAAATAAACTAGCAGCGGAATATTATTCTTTAGGGCTCCATCACAGGCGTTGCCCGGGGGTCTTCATGAACCTAAAAACCTTTCTCGGGTCCAAAATCTTGGTCATTATACGCCACCTCATTATCTTGACCTGAGCAGCAATATAAACCAACAAATATGCAAGGTTGAGTACCAATGGTACTCAGCAAGTGTGGGAAAATTTTATCATGCATGGCTAGAACAAGGAGAGGTTGAACTCATGGTTAAAGCACTACGCAATTAATACCTATCACCTTAGCTTATTAAGCACCTACATTACTACACAGGTGAAATTGTCCCAATCTCCCATCCCATCATCATAATTCAATAACCATAACATCACTTCCAATGTTAAGCTCCCCGCTTAACTTCCAAAACCATCAATCCTCTAATCATGAATAAGTCCAGGCCGCTCTTGACCGTGAGCACGGCTGTCAAGACAGTTTTGACTCTGCAGAGTTTGTACCACTGTACCCACAAGTAGTGATTTCATCCCCCGTTGCCGGGTGGACTAAAAGAACCTCCATTATGCCAGTGGCTACGATCCACATTCACACTTCCCAGGTGTGCGGCCAGGAGATCACAACGAAGCCTTTACAAAGGGATTCCCGACGACCGTGGGCCCACTGAGGTTTCACCCCTAACAGCATACAAGAGGCTCCAACCCCGCTGCAGTGGCCCCCTCTTGAGCCTTGCGGTTCATATGGTAGTCCAGCTGACACCTACTCCCCGCACCATCCAACACACCCATACTACGCCGGGGATACACCTAATTAATTGGCCAAGCTGCCCCATCTCAGCATGTGGTTGGCACTGTAAAGCCGGGTTACATTCTCCATGAACCGGTCCTTAGGATCCAGGCAAGTACTAAACACAAACCCAAGTCTCGTGCACCCAGCACACAACCAAAACATCCAACTTGCCTTGATCCCTACCTCTACATAACTCACAATAACTCATTCAAGAGTATGGTATAATAAACTGATGATCTCATATCCCAAATATCCCATTCTAAGCATGGCTAAGCATATGCATGTAAATAAATGACATGACAAAATAAATCCCAACCCAAGCTACAAGGAAACAAGGTAATGCAATTCTAGGGAAACTTTCCTAGCATGGGTTTCATATTTCATTTGACAATGCAAATAATTCTATCTACACATCCTAGCATAGGATCAAAGTGGTCAAGGACACTTGCCTCCTTCTTGCTGCTCTTGAATTGGGTATTCCTGGTCTTGGAAATGAATAACTTGTTCTTGAACAGGTTCTACTTCATACCATCACACATAGCAAAAGAAAAACAACAATCCATAAGACATAGTTCACACTTACACTTCATACAAACCACACATTCACATTTATGAAATTCATTCACCATTATATGTGTTGTGTTTCAGTTTTAAATAAATTCCTTACACTAAACTACCAAGTATGTATGAAAAGTATTTTTCTTCTCCATATATGCCTTCATAATTTCTACCACACTTAAACTGAACTCTTTGGATTTTAAAAACTCCATTTATCATTTACTAGTTGCTATATTTTCAGATTTATATTCCTATGCATAATTGTGTATTTTATTATAAAATTAGTAATACACATCATCTAAACAGTAGAGGTTCTGGTCCTAAATTATTTTAATAACATATTTTAACCTTGTCCTCTGATGTAAACTATTTCATAATTATTTTCCCTATTTTTCTATAACTATTCTTTACTTAAAAATGTGTCCCTATACTAATAAATGTGAATAATAGATGAAACAGATTCATTTCAGCCCAAAAATATATTTTTATCTCACTCCAAAGTTTTCTAAGTACTGAGAAAGTTTTTAATTAATTTTGACAATTATGTTTGTCCCCCTTTTTAATTTTTAAACACTAGTTACATATTCAATTTTCTAAATTAAATACTAAACAGGGCTAAAATAATGAATTCACCCCATTACAGGGTCTATAATATTATTTTCTTAATTTCCAGGGGTCTAGCTACACTTATCAGAGGTGTTTTTCCTAATTTCTATTAAGTCCAGGGGCTAAAACTGATTTTTAAATGAATTTACATGATTTTCTGGAGTTCCAGGGGCTAGATCTGAAGTTTCCGGGGCTAGCTCTCAATTCCAGAGAACCCCAGGGGGTAGCACGTAAGAATTCCAGTCTTTATAAAGCGGGGTTGACGTGGACTGTCCGATTTTAAACCGACGGCTGAGATTATAACATCGAACCGGTACGCGGGGTTTTAAAGTCTACCGTGCGATTTAAAATAAACGGCGCACAAGCGGCCACGTCGCTCTGATCGAGCGGGGGCGGCGCTGCCGGCGGCGCACGGCGGCGGGAAGCGGCGATCTCGCCGGAAAGTTTCGGATCCTCGAGAATTCTGCCTAAAACTGTGATCTTATGGCCTAGATCGGTAGAGGGGAGGTCAGGGATCTCACCTCGGGGGTTTTCTCGAGCTCGGGGGTCCTGGAAAGTGATCGGCGGCGAGGTCCGAGGCAAAACCACGGCGAAGCTCGTCGGCGCTGGATTTACACCGTAACTCTCCGAGTTTTCTGCACCTGCAAAGTTCCCCGGAGGCGGTGGATCAAGACCAGCGAGTTAGATCAGAGTTTCCGAGCTTAGATCGGCCAGAATTCACCGGCGAAGTCTCGGTGCTCACCGGAGTGAAAATCGGCGATCGCGTGGGAAAAACTGATCGGGGCTGGGGCTTTTATAGCCGGGGAAGGGCGGTGGGTCTGTTGCGATCGAGTTTGAGTCGTTTGGGACCAGAATTCGGGCTGCGGGACGCGGAAATCCGGTCGGTTGCGATCGCGCGCGCCGGAGAGAGTCCGGGGTCGAGGGGTTAGGGATGACAGGTGGGTCCCACCTGTCTGTGTGAGACAGCGCGGCGCGCGCGGGGGCGGGCTGGCGCGGGGAAGCTGGGCCGGCTGGTGGGTTTCGGCCCACTGGCCGGTTTTTTTCCCGTTTTTCTTTTCTTTTTCCATTTCTTTTCTGTTTTGAGTCTAATTTGAATTCCAGTTTGAATTTGAATTTTTGCAAAACATGCAACACGTCCAAAAATTTTTAAATTCCCCTCTGAGCATGGTTTAGAGTTTTGAATCAAAATTTGGGGTGTTACATTTGGTAGGTGGAATATGGAGATCCAAGTTATGCAATTAGATCTCCATGTTTGGAAGTTTTTGGGAAGTCTAAATCCTCACTTTGAACCTACACCGTTATAATTCAAAGTTTTAATTCCCCTCATTTTTCCTAAGTGTACATGAGCTGAAAATTCTTGCTACCACATTTGGGGATTTTACATCCCTCCCCCCTTAAAAACAATCTCGTCCCGAGATTCCAAAATAAATGCAAAGTGGGGAGACTTTATCGGGTATATGATGATAGCAAGTCCGGATAATTAGTTCTTAGATATTCCTCGCTTTCCCATGTCACCTCATCAGCGGTATGGTCACTCCACAAGAACTTGTAGAACCATAAAGTCCGGTTCCTTGTGGCGCGAGTCTTTTCATCGATAATCCGGATTGGGTATTCTGTGTACGTGAGGTCCTGTTGAAGAACCTCAATGTCTTCAGTGCGGATTTCAGCCGAGGGTTTGAGGCACTTCCTCAGCTGAGAGATGTGGAAGACATTGTGAATCCCTGCGAGCGACGCCAGTAAATCCAAGCGATAGGCCACTGGTCCGCATCTTTCAATGACGGCGAACAGACCAATGAACCGCGGCGCAAGTTTACCCTTCACTCCGAAATGATGAACTCCCTTCATCGGAGACACACGGACATAAACATGGTCTCCGATGTCGAAGTGGAGAGGGCGGCATCTTTTATCTGCATAGCAGCCTTGAGGTTGGCTTGTATTGCTCGCACTCGTTCTTCAGCCTCATTCACAAGTTCAATGCCGTAGATAACTCGCTCGCCGTACTCGCACAAGTTGAGGTGTGTGCGACATTTCTGGCCGTAGAGAGCTTCATACGGCACAATCTTGATGCTAGCTTGATAGCCATTGTTGTAAGAAAACTCTGCCAACGGCAAATGATCGTCCCAATTCTTGCCGTGGTGGATGGCACAAGCGCGTAGCATGTCTTCAAGCACTTGATTCACACGTTCAGTTTGACCATCCGTTTGGGGGTGATACGCGGAACTTTGGATCAGTTTGGTCCCCAATGATGCGTGCAGCTGTTCCCAAAACTGACAGATGAACAGCGCACCGCGATCTAAAATAATGGAGCGGGGAACGCCGTGCAAGCACAAAATCCTTGCAATGTACAGATCCGCATATTGCTTGGCCACGTAACTTGTATGTACTGGAATGAAAAGAGCCAACTTGGTTAGTCGATCAACTATTACCCAGATCGAGTCATGCTTGTGAGACATGAGAGGTAACCTGACTATGAAGTCCATGCTGATATCCTCCCACTTCTACGCCGGAATGTTCAAGGGTTGCAGCTGTCCGGCTTTACGCATATGGTCGGCTTTCATCCGCCGACACGTATCATATGTACTTTGCGATTTCTCTTTTCATCCGTGTCCACCAAAACCTGGTTTTCAGATCCTGGTACATTTTGTTGCTGCCCGGATGAATAGAATACTTGGAGAAATGGGCCTCGTCCAAGATTTTCTTCCGAAGCTTCATGTCACGGGGTACCACTATATGGTCTTTAAACCATAGAGTACCGTGTTCATCCCTTTAGAAGCATTTCATTTCGCCATTCTTCATTCTTCTCCGAATGTGCGACATTCCCATGTCTTTCTTCTGAGCTTCCATAATCTCCTCTCTTATGGTCAGGACGAGAGCAAGATTATATAACGCCCCATATGGAACCAAGTACAGACTCGGCTCCTCCTCTTCGAGTGGGGTGATGTACAGATTGTTGACATGAGATTTGCGGCTTAAGGCGTCGGCAACCACGTTTTCCTTCCTGGGATGGTAGTGAATCTCGATCTCATAGTCTTTGATCAACTCTAACCATCTCCGTTGCCGCATATTCAACTCCTTTTGAGTGAATATATACTTCAGACTTTTGTGGTCGATGTAGAGGTGCACTAAATTCCCAAGTAAATAGTGCCTCCACATTTTCAAGGCTAACACCACAGCAGCGAGCTCAAGATCATGAGTCGGATAATGCTGCTCGTGGTGACGAAGTTGACGTGAGCCATAGGCGACCACCCTTCCTCCTTGCATCAATACACAGCCAACCCCGATGCCGGACGCATCACAATATACGTCGAAGGGCTTGGTTGTATCCGGTTGAGCTAACACTGGGGCTGTTGTAAGATGCTTCACTAATGCTTGGAAAGCTTCTTCACAAGCTGAGCTCCAAACATATTTGATCCCCTTCTTCAACAGTTCAGTCATTGGCTTATCAAGATTGGAGAAGTTTGGTATGAATCTCCGATAATATCCTGCTAACCCGAGGAAACCCCTGACTTCATGGACTGATGTGGGGGACTTCCATTTCAGCACTTGCTCAATCTTGCTTGGATCAACTTCAATGCCTTATGCAGAAATAATGTGACTAAGGAATGGCACTTGGCTGATGCAAAACTCGCACTTGCTGAACTTGGCATAAAGCTTATGGTCTCGCAATCGTTGAAGCACGATATGCAGGTGTTCGGCGTGTTCTTCTTCAGACTTGGAGTAAACCAAGATGTCATCTATGAACACCACAACGAACTTGTCCAACTCCGGCATGAACACCGAGTTCATGAGGTACATGAAATGTGCCGGGGCGTTGGTGAGACCAAAAGACATGAGGAGATATTCATACAACCCATATCTCATCGAGAAGGCCGTCTTCGGAATATCCTCCGCTCGGATCTTGATTTGGTGATACCCAGAGTGAAGATCCATATTTGAAAATACACTCGTACCCACAAGTTGATCGAATAATATATCGATGCGGGGCAGTGGATATTTATTCTTGATGGTGACGGCGTTGAGAGGTCGGTAGTCCACACACAACCTCAAGGTTTCATCCTTCTTCTTCACAAACAGCGCCGAGCATCCCCATGGCGACGAACTCAGTTGAATGAAACCCTTCTTCGTTAAGTCATTGAGCTGCTCCTTCAGTTCAGCCAGCTCATCTGGAGCCATCTTGTACGGTCTCCGTGATATCGGTGTTGTCCCGGGTACAAGTTTGATCTTGAACTCGACATCCCTTTCGGGTGGCATGCTCGGGAGATCATCCGGAAAGACATCCGAGTATTCACGGACCACACGAATACCCTCAAGTTTTGTGGCTTCCGTGTTATAGGTGGCTGGAGCTTCTTGAACCGAACGGTCCAGAATAAGAACATGTGGTTCATGAAGTGGAAAGTTTAAACGAACCACACGTGGAATGATGTCAAGGACAGCACCATGGCGATTTAGCCATGACATTCCTAAAATTACATCAAGTTTTTGACTCTGTAACATAATTAGAGAAGTCAGATATAGATTTCCACCCAACTGTAATGGTGCTCTATAGACCATTCTATCAGCTGTTATTTTCCCACCCGGAGAGCATATCAAGTATGAACTATTTGTGGGAATTACAGGCAGTTGATATTTCATAACATGAGACTGACTTATGAAATTATGGGTGGCACCGGAGTCAAAAAGGATGACTACGGGATGGTCTAAGTAAGGAAACGTAATCGCGAGGACGGGTTCGCCTTCCGGCACGTCTTCAATGGCTAAGTGGTGGGCGTTGCCAGGTTTTGGTGATGGTTTCGTAGGCCGATTACGGGGCTGATTAGGACCCTGATACGGTGCTGCACCCCTGCTATGTCGCGGCTCGGGGCAGTCCCTTGAAATATGCCCGACATGGCCACACGTGAAGCACGTGTAAGGTGTCGGGGTCCCTCCGACTTGAGGACGGAATCCCGGTGCACGCTGTTGAAACTGAGGCGCACGCGGGACCATCCTTTTCTGCTGCTGTTGCTGTGGTGGATACGTCGGTCGGAAGCCTGGCTCATTATATTGCCAACCGCAAAACTGAGGCGGTCGCGGCGGTGGCTGCCATCTCTGACCGGATGGTGAGCGATACACCACACGGTATTTTTGTGGCGTTCCACCACTGCTGCTCGTCAGCGCGCTGCATTTCCTCTTATCAGAACCGCGCTCACACTGGGCATTCCCTTGTAAAATCGTGGCATTAACTAAGTCGTTGAATGAGCCGCGATTGCTTTGGGCGAGATGGATCTTCATCTTGGAATTCAGGCCCCGGAAGAACGCGTTACGCTTGTCGTCTTCCGTTCCCACAAATCCTGGCGCATACTGCACCAGTCGGTTGAATTACCTGGAGTACTCATGAGCACTCCTCTCGCCTTGTCGTAGCGCCAGGAACTCCTGGAGCTTCCTTTCCATAACCCCGGGAGGTATGTGATAGGCGCAGAACGCCTCCCGGAACTCCGTCCATGTGACGGCACGGCCAGCCGGCAAGGAGGTGTTGTAGTTTGCCCACCAGGTACCGGCTTCTCCTTGAAGCTGTTGCGCTGCATACAGCGCCTTCTGGTGTTCGGTGCATCGTAGCAGCCCAAACTTCGCTTCCAGAGTGCGGATAAAGCTGTCCGCCTCCAAAGGCTCTTCGGCCTCCGTGAAGACCGGTGGATGGGTCACCAGGAATTCTGAATATGAACTTTGTTGGGGCTGGCGTTGCCCATTGTCTTGGCATCCTCCTGGATGGGACGCATTCTGCTGAACTAGCATCTGAAGCAACTCGGTTTGCTCGTCGCGCGAGCCGAGCACTGCGGCGAGAACCTCCGCAAGATTCCTTGGAAGTTCTGGTGGTGAAGGAGGTGGTTGCTGCTGCGTCGTGGTTTGCTCCAGAGGTGGGGACTCATCACCACGAACCTGACTCGGACCTCCCTCCTCTTGCGTAGACCGTGTACACACCATTCTGCATTCATACCATTCAAATGATCAGCACATGTTGGTTTGGCTCATCCAGTCTATACAATAGTGTTGCGAGAATGGAATAAATAATGCGCATACAATCACACATATGGATAAAGTATAAGCTTTATACAACATATACATCCCTGGACCATGTCACAAGATCAGGTTCCAAAGTAATGAACTTTAGGGATTAAAAGTCCATTTCGACCATCGTGGGTCGCCACAGGATGTTAAGTGTGTTATCATGCGTAATTCCTCGCTATTGTACTGGACCCAAACATATCCTAACTCGAAGTGATATGTTAAATGCATAAACTTTTTGACTCCAACTCTCTGTTTTACAACAGCCTCTGGACGTCGAATTGTGAAACTAAGTGTTTTGGTTGACACACTTCAACATGGTGTTCTGTTCCTTTTCTGGCCCAGCAGACCAGTTGGAAGAATTTAACTGTTTTGGCCACCTTGGAGGCAGAATCTGGACTAGAGTTCAACAACAAAGTTGTAGTAGACTCAACAAGGAATCCATATTGTATTTATTTGCCTCTATAGCCTTCCTAGTTTGTGGGTTATGACTTCTAAAAGTTGACAGAATTTTCTTAGGAATTTTGACAGCACCTCCTTTACAAGTGGCTGTTTTATTCCCAAAATTCCAACTAATTCTGTCCTCAATCTTGGGAAACACTGAACTATAAAGTTGTAGTACATTTCCTATACTTTCCAAAGGTGTCTTACTTGACCCTTAGAAATTTTTCTACAAAAAGTTGTAGTCGAAATACAGAAAATTCCAGAGAGCATTTTGGTCTGCCCTGTTTCTTGACAGTACCTACTCATCTGAGATTTTTACCCCTTTGGAGGGAGATTTTTACCCCTTTGGAGGGAGATTTTTTTTCCGGAGCTCTACAGAAAATTTGTAGAGGACTTCAAAACCATTCCAGAATGGTAATCCCACACTTCCATTGGTTCAACCAATCCTAAGTTATGCCCTGTTTAAATTCAGCAAAGTTTCTGCCGAAAACAAGGGAGGTTGTTCTAAGTCTTTGGAAATGAATCTACACTCCCAATTGACTCCTAGTTCAATACAGGAGTTTCATAACCCCTAAATGGAATCCTAAACTTCATGTTGACTCTTTTATTTGAAAATATCCTTTTATGCAGTCTCGGTACTATGTTTCCTCACCAAAGAAAAATCATAAACCGGTACTCCGGCATATACTTGTCAAATGGTGGAACTAAGAACGTCACTCACAAACGGTTTCTACACGTCATCCACTAATGTGGTTAATGTACCTGCAGAAGAACACACAATAATGGTGTACAAAAAGTATTTTGACATTTCAGGCATTTCCATATCATAATAAAAACATACGGTCCGTATCATTGCCCTACGGATCGTCCTTGAGTCAAGCCACGTCTCAAGGTACATGGTCGTGTTTTCACACCACACAACAGGGAACCCGAGTAGAGTGCGAACGGGTCATCACGGTTGGGAATTTTATCAACCCAACGGATACCACCTACTGCCTCATGACCGTTGAGGCACGCCGATGGCGAGCGCTGCGTATGGCCCTTTGAACATTGAACGTTCAAGAGTTGCATACTGTCGTGTTGCTTACCACACGATGGGGTATTCTTACTTTTGCCTAAAGCACGCTGGAGAACGGCGTTTTCATATGCTCTCAGAACCATGAAGAGGTTCAGAGACTCATATTCACTACCATGCCAAGCCACGGTATATCCTTCCATACTATTACTCGTATGGCAAGTTACCGCAATTGATCCGCCTGCGGTGGTGTACCTTACCTCTTACCTGACGTCGGAGCGTCGTTACAGAATGTATAACAAATATGTTAGAATTTCCACCATAATATCTACTACTATCATAGACCTTATGTGGGCATAACGAGTAATCCTCACTCGACTACTTCTAAGTTTTCAAAATAGGCTCTTTTCGAGCGTGATATTCCCAATGCGGCTCTGATACCATGTCTGTGGGGACTACCCCGTGGTTCACCCACTCCAAGATCGCATAGGGTGGTGTCGTGCGATGCGGCACCCAACAGCACACACGAAAAAAATAAAGAACAACATACAAACTTTTATTTAATATAAAACAGCGGAAGTCTTTTACAAAACATAATTATACAGCGGAAGTATTCTTTATTAACATTCTCTCATTCTAACTAAGCAAAAGTGTAGCTGTCCAGCCCGAGGACGCTACACACTAGCAGCATGGAACCGGAGATCACGGCGGCATGCAGGGCTCCATCTCGGCCGTGTACCCCGTCGGGGGCATCGCCTCATCCTCGGAACCTTCCTCAACTCTCACCTGCACACAGCTCAACTATTGCAACCATGAGCACGAAGGCTCAGCAAGGCTTAACCAACACCCTGGGCGTGGAACTCTACATGTAAGGATATGTAAGATAGGAAACAGGACATTGAAATAAAGACACGCCTACATGTTGATCCTTACTTTCAGTTTTATAGCAACAGTTTAATGAGCCTTAGGCAGTCCTCACATCGGATGTCCACAATCAAACAAGAAACGCTTTCTTCTGATGTGGTGATGCCCAAAGTGGTAGATAAACTTAATTAGCTCTACATCTACAGCAAACATGGTTTCCAAAACATTAATAATTCAACACAGCATATTATCATTCATCTGGCTTATTACTCTTCTTTTTTACTACGTCACAGAACAGTGAACAAGCGGTACTCAAATAACCGCAAGGGATGGTGATTGCAATGAGGAGACACCCGGACAACACGTTGCATACACCCACTTTCAGAAGCGTGATTCCACACCCCTTCCTACTCTGTTGTATGCAACAACCTTTCAAAGGCAACCCAAATACCGAACCGGTCCATCCGCGGGCAGGAGGTCCCCGCGTGGATCGTGACTGTGCCCACCGGCAGATTTACACCTTGCTACCCTCAACCCACTCCTATTTATGGTTGGGTTAGCCTCGGCACCCAGGTTAACCATTTACATTAGTTTCCTGCTTATGTCAGTATGTCATCCGGTACTGTCTGATACTTGTTCAGCAGGCCCGCACACGACTCGGTCCTCAATCGACACCAACAGGGCTACGCAAGTGAGACCTCCGCTCACTGCTTCCTATCCCCCTGCTGGGTCTCATTTTCTTCACTCTTAAGCCATTTTCTATTCTGACCAAACCGTGTGATAAAACCTTACCTCGCGAGTAGATTCCAACTACTCGACTTCTACGGAGATCCTAAGCATATTAGCAGGGCCTTGTCTACTCGTCGGGTCTGTAAGCTACCCAAACCTTCATAGGATTTAAAAGGTTATACAAGTGGGGTTTCAATCACCCTAACTCTAATGCAAGCATTCACCATAGACATAAGTGATACAAATAAAGAATTTGCAGAAGTACTTAAATGCAAACCGGGGCTTGCCTTGTTACGAGTTAAATGGGAAGTCAGCTTCTGGTGGGTGGACGTCCAAGGGCTCCGGTGCGTCCTCAACTTCGGTCACTAAATGAAATGTAGCAAAATATATGTAAAAGTATTAAGGATTTATAAGAATTGAACTTCTATTCATAACTAATGCTATTTTGGATCCTTAATTGGCTTTGGGATTTTTACAGTGATTACTACACTCTCTAAGGATTATAGTAGCAAAATTTGGAGAATTTTCATTGCACCTTGTGGTCTCCAAAATTCCCACAAGCACAACGCCTCTCTGAATTTTGAGCCCAAATCAGGAACTTTGACATGACTAACAGTTGAAGATCTAATTAGGAAAGGTCTCCATGGTTCTAAAAAAATTTGTTTCACCATTTTTGGAGCTACCAACAGAGAGATATGAATTTTTGAAGTTGGATAGAAGTTCTGAAAAAGTTTCTGTTTAAATTTGAATTTCCAAATAAGGGCTGAACTTTGGAAGGCAATTTAGCCTAGCAAATGTACTCCAATGAAGCCCAAATTTTTACTGGAGATCAGTATCTATGAAAAAGATTAGATGCCCAATTTTGGGAATGTTTCATAAAGAATTGCTCCTGTAATAAATCTCTAAATGATTTATTAAAACAATTCTACAGAAATTCCTGGGCATTTTCATAGCAAGCAATTTGTTCCTCTGTGAAGCACTTCTCATGAGGATTCAAACAAAATTGGTCTCACCCTTTTTGGAGTTTTCTAAACAAAGTTATGGGTTTTTCAAACTTGAATAACTTTCTTTTTAAAATCTACACAGAGACTCAAGTCAAGGGGGGCCCACTGGTCAGATGCTTCTTCCACCTCTCGACAGGCCCCGCGCGTGCACGCCGAACCTAACGATGGCGCGCCATTTTCTTGCCCGTTTCTCCACCATTCTCTCTACTGTTTCGTGCTACACCACCCTCGGATCACAGCCAAGCAGCTGGGCAAGGTTTTGGGTTATGAAAACGCCGGGAAACTTATCGGCGATGGCGAGGCGGCTCGGTGGCGCGGTGCTGGCAATGAACCACACGTCCCAAGCCTCAACCGATAATCCAAGGGCCGTACACCATCCCTGGAGCATGTAGAACATGATGCTACCCCTAGCCGGAGCTGAAAACGCCCGCAAATAGGAGCTCGACGGTGATCCGAGCCGTTTCAGCCGGCGGCGACGGATTCTCGTCGTTAGGGTTGTAGAAAATATGATATGCGTCGTGCTTCAGCGTGGGAGGATGCTAGGGGATCTAGTAGCTGTGTCTAAGGCCAGAGACCCGATGATCCAAGGTGTGTGAAGAATTTCCCGAAGTTGTCTCGATCGGTCCTCCACATGCACCGTCAGAAATCTCCAAATTCCGGCTAACCGGCAGTGGTAAAGTACAAAAGAACGTCGGTGTGAGAGGGGAGGTCGGAGTCAGCCGGGAGACATGGAACCGAGGCGGCAGCGTCGTGCTCTGTTTTCTTCGGAGCAGAACAGATCGGCACCGGTGTAGACGGTCAGCCACGGGCCGAGGACCGGTGGAAAACGTCGAGGAGGCTCTGGCGGAGCTGGCGGATGGCTCAGCTAGGCGCTGGTGTCACCAGAAGATGATCAACTGCGGGAACCCATGCCGATCAGTGGAGCTCAGTGGTTTTGCTTGTGCGCTCGAGCAGAGGGCTGGGAAGCACGTCGGTTGAGTACCGAGAGGGTAAGGGAAAATGTGCTGCGGCTGTGGCACGGACGGGTGATCATGTAGCCGGAAGAATCAGGAGGTGGCACGTGCTCCTCGGGTGTGGGTTGCAAGCGGGAGCTGTCGAGTTCTCGCTGCTCGACCGAAGTCGGCAGAGGCGGCAGCCCCGTTGTGAGGCTGACCCCTGGGTCCCACTTCCTCCTTTTTAATCAAAATTTGCACTGATATTTCTCTCCCAGCTACTCAACATTTAAGGCTATACTTTCACACCAAGTCATGGTTTAAACTTGCTGAATTCAAATGATTTGAATTCTGGTGTGAAGTTTGAATTGTGTTTGGTCATTTGAATTTGAAATATAATTTGAATTATTCTTTTTGCATTGCTCCAAAAACCTAGCAAACCAAGTCCAAAGTTTCTGATTTTTGGCATGGCTGCTAATTCAAGCGTGGAGATCACATTTGTGGAACCAAATTTGCAAACTGAGGAAATTGGGATTTGAAACTTAATTTGAAATTCAGATGAGAGGGCTTCCTCTTTTAATTCCCAAACAAATATTAAAACTCCTCCAAATGATCTGAAATTTGGAAGGTGGAATATTTGGAATATGGAGATCCAAGTTATGCATTTAGATCTCCATGTTTGGAAGTTTTTGGGAAGTATAAATCCTCACTTTTAACCTACACCGTTATAATTCAAAGTTTTAATTCCCCTCATTTTTCCTAAGTGTACATGAGCTGAAAATTCTTCGTACCACTTTTTGGGGATTTTATAACATGTTGACTCCAGAATGTACATAAAGATCATATAGGTTGAATCTAGATTCATTCGCATGCTAATCCCTTTGCCACATGATACCAGTCAAGCTCAAGGCAAGATATGTGCCATCCTTGTCATAGCTCGACCATTCACCGATCAAATAGTGGATTCAACCCATGACTAACATTTAGCCATTGTGATTAACTCCTTAATCACCTTGGCATGGCCGTGCACATTCAAATCTAACTATCTCGAGGGGCCTAGAGATATCTCTCTGACACGACCCCATTGGTCTTGTCGAGCCAGGATCACGCTGAGGGGTGCTGCGTTGCACAGCACCGTATAACACACGTCAAAGGTACAAAGCGGAAGCGAAATTTTATTACATAAACAAGTTTATGAACATGTTTACATCAAAATAAGTTTAGTCTACACTCGCGGGCGTAGAGTAAGCATCAAGTGCACGTTCAGCCCTCGAACGTGTCCTTGCTAGCACACACGCACACTAACTCTGCGGCGTGCACGACTCCCACTCGACGGGGTTCCCCTCCTGGGGTTCCGTCTCCTCTTCGGGAGTCCCTTCCTCATAGAACCCTGCAAAAGCTTCAAACACAAGCAGTGATCATGAAGGCTCAGCAAGTCTGACCCGTCTCACCTAAACATGGAACTTCTACATGAGGGTAATGGGTTACATGAGGTAAAAATCAGTTGCAAGGACTCGCCTAATTAGTAGAACCTTACTTTCAAGTTTTAGCAGCAGGTTGTGGAGAACCTTACGCTAAGGCACATGAGAGAGCCGCAATCAAACAAGAAACGCATTTCTCTCATGTACTTTGCCCAAAGTAGAAAAGAACTTTAGTTAGCCCTAAGATACAGCATATCATTAACAATCAATGTCCAGCTTTCAATCAACGTCACGGTACAGTGAACAAGTGGTACTCACTGACCGCGAGGGACAGCGATTATAATCAATTTAAACCTGCAGGGTTACCCGAACAACCCGTCACGTACGCCCGTACTCGATGTTGCCTACAACAACCATCACAGACGCCGTACGCAACTACCTTTCACCCGTCAGCCAAATATTGAACCGGTCCCATCGTCCCGATCAAGAGGTCTCTGCACGCGCATCTCCGTGCCGCCAGCCGATTTACACCTCAAGCTCTCAACCTACCCTCTGAACGACGGGCAATGCCTCAATAACCAGCTACCCGAGTTACATCAGTTTCCCGGTTCCCATATAGCCGGTAGGTCTTCGGTACTGTTCTAGCTTGTTCAACAGGCCCGCGCACGGCTCGGTCCTCAATCGACACAAGCGGAGCTACAGCACACAGGCCCCAAAGTCCTGCTGCCCTTACTCTCCGCTCGGTCTCATTTTCTTGCCATGTGTATCATGTGCTATCTCTACCCGAGCAATGTGCCTCTAGCCTATTCTCGCGAGTAGTTCCAGCTACTCGACTTGTACCGAATCCTACTCTATCCTAGCAATGCAGTAGCTAACGGGGTTTGCAATCCTAAACCCAACCCATGGTTCTCTTGGCTATGCAGTGGGGCTTCCAAACAAGACTCTAATGCACAGAATAAAGGAAACAAGTATGTGCTCAAAACAATAAAAATTTGTAAAAAGGTTAATGCAAACCGGAGCTTGCCTTGCTGCTCTTGGTCATAGGCTAGCTGTTCCTCCGGAGTAACGAAGTCTAGGACTTCGGGTTCCTCCTCGACCTTAGCGACTACATGATAGAAACAATACATGTATCAATTTAATGCATTTGTATTAGGTTTGAAGTTGTGAAGTCTATAACTTTTGATAGACAGACCTAATGACTGTGAAACTTTTATTGTGGCTTGGTTACAACCTAAACAAACAATTGGTCATGTTTTATTTGCAGCAAAGCTCATTTGAGCCCTCCACAATTAATTATGTCCTTGACCTTAATTGGGACTCTTAGGGTGTTCTAGGAATTTTCATGAAGCAAACTATGACTTTCTGAAAACTAGATTTTCAGAGGGTTCTAATGGATTTGGTCTCACTTAATTTAGGGGTTCCTAACTAAAGATATGAGCCAAACAATTTCAGAGAAAATTCTGAAAATATTTCTGAACATTTTCTATTTTCTCTGGAACAGTTTCACTAATCACACCATTAGGTGGATTAAATGAGCTCAAATGGATCTGAAATTTTTATGGTACTTCAAGGATATTTTGGTGAACATCTCAGAAAAATTTCAGGATTTTCCTCCAAAGGATTCTCCAGTTAAAATTCCTAACAGTTTAAACATTGAGGAATTAATTCTGGAGAAATAAGAAATTTCCTGAAGTGAAACTTGATTTTCTGGAAAGTACTCAGAGAGCTGAATCCAGCAAAATTTGGTTCACTCAATTTGGAGCTTTCTAGCCAAAGTTATGAGGATTTGAAGTTTGAAGGAATTCTGAAAATCGGGGAAAGTTTAAATCTCGCGGGGGCCCGCGGGACACGTGTCGAGTGCGGAGGTGTCCGGCACACCGGAGGTACCACACGTGTCGTGCGCGGAGGTGTCCGGCACACCCGAGCTCATAGGGTATTTGCGCGCCAGCACAGCCGATCTCGGCCACAGCCGGATCCCGATTCAAAATATCTCCCGCTGACAGCTGGGGTCCACCCCCTTCTTCAACCTCGCGACACCCGCGCACCGCCGCCGAGGGACCTCGCCGGAGAGCTCGCCGCCAGCTGCTGTACAGCTCCAAACTTCTCGATTCTGGCCGCCCCTGCCTACTTTTACTCGGGGAACAGAATTCTAGGGTCAGCTGCTCATGACAATGGCCGGAGCATGGTCGGCGACGAGCCGCCACCTCGGAATGACTTCGGCCATGTCGGCTGACTTCTCTAGCACCTCAGCTACTTGGGAAATCGGTCGGGGAGCATCAGTGGACCTCAGAGAAGGTCGACATGAGCTCGAGGCAGCTCGGGGAAGGCTCGAAATAGGTCCCCATCGTGCGCCCGATGCCGCCCGTTCGTTCCGCCATCAGTAGACCTCAAATTACGCCGGGCACAGAGGTTCTCCGGCCCAGAGTTGTGAAGGCAACTTGTGCGTTACCGGGTCTAGCTCGTGTGAGAGCGGCCTGAGGCCCTCTAATCCTTTCTAGGGCACGAATTAAACAGAATCGTACCCGAAGGTCGTTCTGCACACAGAGAGGGGAAAAATGGAAATTCGCCGCCGGTGAGCAACCACTCGAGCTGTGGCTCGGGGATGAGCAGCACCGGTCACCCGCGCGTCCAAGGGTGCCTTGGCTCGGGCGTGACAACGCCCTGGTTGGGCTGTCCACGAGAGCCCGAGGTGCGGCAGTTCCAAGTCCCGAATTTGATCTTTCGGCACAGCCGATATCAATCGGTTTCAACCGAATTCTAGCTACGGGGAGGACGGAGGATGGTCTCTAGTACCTTGCTGGGGCTCTGGAGTGGAAGGAGGGAGCTGCGATCGGCGTTCTCCGATCAAGATCCGAGCTGCGGAAGTTTTCGGCCGACGCTGAGTTCTTGCGGGGAAGAACGACGGTGCCTCGGCCGAGGAGGGGGCAGGCGCCTTAAGAAGGCTCTGCACCGCCTCATGCCCGCGCGTGGGCAAGCAGCTGGTGGCGCGGCGGCTGGCCTCGGTGGCGATCACCGCTGCGGCTCTGCGACCCGAGTGAAAAAGTCTCAGTCGGTTTGATCTGAGCAGTGGCTGACATGTGGGTCCCACCTCCAGTTTTAACCTCTGAAATTTACTCCTAATCACTGTTGTAAACAGTGAACCCCATACTACCCTTGGCAATTCAAATTATTCACCCATGAGCCATTTGAATTGATCAAAGTTCAAATGAGGTTTGGTTTGAATGAATTTCAGCACAAGTTCAGTTTGAAATTCAAATAAAGTTTGAACTTCTCCCCCTTAGCTCATGTCAAGATCAAATCCAAATGGAGTGAAAATTGGTGTGTGAGCTCACAAAAATGTGCTGAGTAAGAATATGCCTTCCACTTTTAAATTCATGGGATAAAAACAGTTTGAATTTGAATATGGTTTCAAACTGCCCTCTTCCTATCTATACCCAAAATGACCTCAAAAAGGTTTTGAATTTGGGTGAAACTTGGCATGGACATCCTTAGCAAAGTGTAGGAGTTTTCATATGTCCAGCCCATCTATATCACATGTGGGAAATACCACTTTTGCAATGTGTAAGTTTGTTCTCTAATGAGCATGTTGATAATTGTTACTTGCTCTTCATTTGTGTTCATCATTCTTCCTCAAATGAGGCGTGTGGTGTGGTGATGAACACTGCAAATGTGTGTCAAAAACTGAGGCCCTTACATTCCTCCCCCCTTAAAAGAATCTCGTCCCGAGATTATAAGGTGAAAATGAGAGAGAGGACGGTGGAAAATTACCGGATATGCGACGTGAAAAAGTCGGGGTAGTTAGTGCGAAGGAATTCTTCGCTCTCCCATGTCGCTTCGTCCATGGAGTGATTACTCCATAGAACCTTGTAGAACCACAACGTACGGTTGCGTGTGGTTCGGGCCTTTTCATCCATAACCTGCACCGGTTCCTCCCGATAGGTGAGATCCGGTTGCAGTTCTTCAATGTCTTACAGCTGAACGGTAGTTGATAGCTTGAGACATTTCCTCAGCTGGGAAACGTGAAAGACGTCGTGCACACCGGAAAGTGCTTCTGGTAACTTCAGCCGGTATGCCACTGATCCACATCTCTCGGTAATCTGAAATGGACCAATGAATCGGGGTGCCAACTTTCCTCTCACCCCAAATCTGTTTACACCCTTCATTGGAGACACCCGTAGATATACGTGATCTCTAACTTCGAATTGTAATGGGCGCCTTCTCCGGTCCGCATACTGTTTCTGACGGGATTGAGCGGCTTTTAGGTTCGCTTGAATTAGTCGAACCTTTTCTTCCGTGTTGTTGACAAGGTCAATCCCGAAGGTAACCCTTTCGCCAGACTCACACCAGTTCAATGTTGTGCGGCATTTTCTTCCGTATAGCGCCTCGTAGGGCGCCATCTTGATGCTGGCTTGGTACCCATTGTTGTACGAGAACTCGGCTAACGGCAAGTGATCATCCCAACTCTTGCCGTGGTCGATAGCGCAAGCTCGTAGCATGTCTTCTAGAATCTGATTTACCCGCTCGGTTTGTCCATCCGTCTGCGGGTGGTAGGCTGAACTACGGATCAGCTCCGTCCACAAGGCAGCGTGCAGCTGCTCCCAAAAACGGGACACAAATAAGGTGCCCCGATCCGATATGATAGTACGGGGTACGCCGTACAAGCATAGGATCCGTGAGATGTACAGTTCAGCGTACTTCTTGGCGTTGTAGTTGGTGTTGACCGGGATGAAATGGGCAACTTTGGTGAGCCGATCGACGATCACCCACACCGAATCATGTTTCTGTAAGGTGGTGGGTAAACCGACGACGAAATCCATGCTCACGTCCTCCCACTTCCAGGCAGGAATGCCCAGTGGTTGCAGCAGTCCCGGTTTCCGCATATGATCTGCCTTCACCCTTCGACATGTATCACACTCGGACACGTATTTTGCAGTCTCACGCTTCATCCGTGTCCACCAAAACTTGCTTCTGAGTTCTTGATACATTTTGTTGCTGCCGGGGTGAATAGAAAACTTTGATTAGTGAGCCTCATCAAAGATTTTCTTCCGTAACTCCGGGTTTTGAGGTACGACGATCCGGTCCTTGAACCATAGGACGCCGTCTCCGTCCTTCCGGAAACATTTCAACTCCCCACTGTCTACACATCTCCGTAAATGTGACATGCCCTTGTCATTCTTCTGGGCTGCCGCTATCTCTTCACGGATGGTGGGGATCAAAGCTAGGTTGTAGAGAGCTCCGTGTGGAATCACATGTAGTGGTGGTTCGCTCTCTTCCAACGGTGTGATGGTCAGATTATTGACGTGTGACTTGCGGCTCAGCGCATCTGCCACTACGTTTGCCTTGCCCGGATGATAATGGATCTCTATTTCGTAATCCTTTATCAATTCTAACCATCTTCGCTGCCTCATGTTCAACTCCTTCTGAGTGAATATGTACTTGAGGCTTTTGTGGTCGGTATATAAATGTACGAGGTTACCGAGTAGGTAGTGCCTCCACATTTTTAGTGCAAGTACCACGGCAGCGAGCTCCAAATCGTGAGTTGGATAATTCTGCTCATGGTTCCTAAGCTGCCGTGACCCATACGCGACCACCCTTCAGTCTTGCATCAGCACACATCCGAGCCCAATGCCGGATGCATCGCAGTACACATCGAACGGTTTTGTTGTGTCTGGCTGCGCCAAAACCGGTGCTGATGTCAGGTGCTTGACTAAAGCCTTGAATGCTGCTTCACATGTTGGACTCCAAACATATTTGGTAGCCTTCTTCAGCAGCTCTGTCATTGGCTTGGCAATCTTCGAGAAGTTCGGAATGAACCTCCGATAATATCCCGCGAGTCCGAGGAAACTCCGTACCTCATGAACAGTTCTCGGGGATTTCCAATTCAGCACTTGCGTGATCTTGCTCGGGTCCACAGCGATACCTTCCGCTGAGATGATATGCCCGAGGAAAGGCACTTGCGATATCCAAAATTCGCATTTGCTGAATTTTGCGTATAACTTGTGATCCCGCAGCCGTTGCAAGACTATACACAGATGTTATTTGTGATCTTCCTCCGACTTGGAATATACCAGGATGTCGTCGATGAAGACCACGACAAACTTGTCCAGCTCCGGCATGAACACCGAGTTCATTAAGTACATGAAGTGAGCTGGAGCATTGGTGAGGCCGAAGGACATGATCAGGTACTCATAAAGTCTGTACCTCGTCGAGAAAGCCGTCTTCAGAATGTCCTCAGCCCTTATCTTAATCTGATGGTACCCGGATCTTAAATCCATCTTGGAAGAGATCTTTGCTTCGACCAACTGATCAAACAACATGTCGATCCGTGGCAACGGGTACTTGTTCTTGATGGTTACGGCATTTAATGGACGGTAGTCCACGCAAAGCCGCAACGTCTCATCCCTCTTCTTGACAAATAATGCCGAACAGCCCCATGGGGAGGAGCTCGGCCTAATAAAACCCTTGTCCAGAAGGTCCGTGAGCTGAGTCTTCAGTTCAGCCAACTCCTTGGGAGCCATCTTGTACGGCCTTCGGGATATTGGCATGGTTCCCGGTGCGAGTTCAATCTTGAACTCCACCTATCTATCGGGTGGCATCCCTGGCAAATCATCCGGGAATACATCAGGGAACTCTCGGACCACCGGAATATCTTCCAATCTGATGGTCGTGGCTTGATAGACACTTGGAAGTTTTATTTCTGGACTGTCCAGAAATAATGAGTGAGAACCGTGCACCTCTGAGTTTAAGTGCACGACTCGAAGGACGGTGTCTAAAACAGCGCCGTGGCGGGTTAACCACGACATCCCTAGAATGACATCGACCTTCTATCCCTCTAAGATAATGAGAGACGTGGGGTACACTCTACCCGCTAAGCATAATGGTGCTTTGAAGACCATTACGCTTGCTGAAATCTTTCCACCCGGTGAACAAATTAAATATGGACTATCGGTGGGTAGTATTGGCAAACTGTGTTTAGCAATGAAAGCTTGGCTAATAAAATTATGCGTGGCGCCTGAATCAAACAGTACTATAGCGGGATGCTGGTGTAGTTGGAACATACCCGCAAGGATTGGCTCGCCCTCCGGTACGTCCTCAATGGCAAGTTGGTGGACAGTGCCGGGCCTAGGGTTTGCCCGCCATGCATTAGTAGGGTTCCGGGGTTGATCCCTCCCCGGAAACTGTGGTGCCACTCCGCCGCCTTGCCTCTCCGGGCAACTGCTCGCGAAGTGTCCTGGACGACCACACTTGTAACATGTGGCCGCTGCTGGTGGAGTACTCGGTGGACGAAAGCCCAGCATGCGTTGCTGAGGTGCAAACGCATGTGGCATCGCCCGCTGCTGTTGTTGTTGTTGCGGTGGTGCTAGCAGTGCCGGCTGGAATGCCGGTGAAGAGTACGGCCGACTGCGGAACGGCATCGACCGCTGTGGTGGCTGCCAGCGTGGACCTGATGGTGGGCGATTCACCATCCTAAACTTCTGAGAAGGACCGCCCCCTTCTCCGCTGCTCTGCGGCGCGCTTCGCTTTCGCTCTGCCGCCGCCAACTCCTTGCCGGAGTCCTCCTGAACAATCGCAGCATCAATGATGTCGTTGAGGCTGCCGTGATTTAACATCGCCAATTTGTCCTTCAGGAGCGGGTTAAGCCCCTGGTAAAAGTGGTCCCGCCGCTTCTCGTCGGTATTGGCATGATACGACGCATATAGCGCGAGATCGTTAAACGCCCTGGAGTATTCCAGCGCGTTCCGGCTCCCTTGTTGCAGGTGTAAGAACTCCTGCGTCTTCCGTTTCATCAGACCTGGCGGTATATGATAGGCCCTGAAGGCCGTCCGGAACTCCGTCCAGGTCATCACTCGGTCGGTGGGCTGTGAAGCACAGAAGTTGGCCCACCACGCGCTCGCGGATCCTTGGAGCTGCTGGACCGCGAACTGAGTCTCGCGCTGCTCGCTGATTTGGAGCAGCCCGAACTTCATCTCTATGGCACGGAGCCAGTTGTCCGCGTCAAGTGGTTCATCCGCCCTTGAGAATACAGGGGGATGAGTCGCCAGGAAGTCGGAGTAGGAGCTCTGTTGGCGCTCCTCACGATCTTGACGTCTCTCTGGGCGAGACATATTCGCAATTAAAGTTTGCAGCAGCTCCGTGTGCTGCTGATGTGAACCCGCCATTGCCGCGACAATGTCGGCCAATGTAACCGTCGGCAGTGGCGGTGGCGGTGTTTTCTGTTGCTGTTGCTGCTGCGGCTGTTGTTGTCCCGAGGAGTCCTCGGGAGATGGTTGGGAGGTCTCTCCCCCTTGACTGGTACCCCCAACGTCAGGGTTGGCACGAGTACGCGTCATTCTGAAATTCAAAACAGCAGCGATTAGCACACATCTTACTTAAAATTCCATAAGCAACAGTAGGTATTGAAGTGACACATGATTAATCTGCACAACGTTCACATATATTGATAAAGCATAAACTTTATACAAGATACATTATTCTCGGATCTCCGAGAAGTCGTGCTCATGTTGTCACTACCTATACATACGCTACTGTCTACACGACATGTCACCGATTACAAAAGTTGGGTTACGCTACCATAGCTGTCCTACTTGGCAACCGTAACCCCCTACTCGGAGTAGAACTTGACCTCCTGTGGGTCGTCCTCCTCCGGTACCTCTGCTGGTGGCTCTGGGTCTACCACCTCTTCTCCCATCCCGGGTTCTCCCATTTCTGGAAGACCCAAGACTACCGGTATGCCTAACACCGGGGGCACGAGGTCCTGCAAGGCATGCACCTCGTCCATAGCTTGGTTGTAGTCCTCTTCCCAGCCTTGGCCTTCCTCGATAGCGTCGTCCCGCTCTTGAGCAAGGTCCTCATTCTGCTGGGTTAGGGTCTGCACCAGCTCTTGCAACGCCGCAATGTCAACACGGCTCTTCTTCTTTGCCTTCTTCAGACGACGCAACTGATTGTGTTGTTCATTCAGTCGCTTGATCGTCGGAAGGAGCACATTGCTGAGTGCGCTGTGAGCACTCTCGAAATGATCTCCACGGCTTGTGCTCTCCTTGAGCTTTGCGGCGAGATGCTCCGTATGAACAGCTTGGCTGTCCATCACAGCGTTTCCCGCCCTCATTTGGAGGCTGAGATTTGCCTCCGCGGAGTTGTACCTTGGGCAACTCGGGTCTGTTGCCTCCAGGTACCTCTCTTCCCACACATGCTGAGCTCGTCCCTCCACCGGAACGAGTGGGTATGGAGTGCCCTCCATAGCCTGCACGTGTGGTTTGCAGAAACGTGACATAGTGTCACGGGCTGCCACTCGCCACATCCCTTCCGGTTGTCTTCCTCTCACCATGACAGTGAATGGCACCCAACCGGGTGGCGTAGGTCCTGCAGGAACCTCGACATGGATCGTCCACGTATTGTTCCCCTCTTCGCCTTCTTCCTTGGCGAAGTATTGCGGCATCTGGTTCTACCCGAAATATTGGAGCATTTGCCACAATGCTTCCGGGTAGCCGGTACGGTCAGAACAGTGGGAAACTACCCACCCGTTCTCCAACCGTTTATCTGCTGCCATCTGTAAAAATATATTTGAGAAATGTCAAATATTTATTTAAACAGTAAACCATTGAGTTATAACATAAGATATGTCATTGAACCCATAACACTTGGAAACATAGTTCAAATTTTTAAACAAATTTGACTGCTGATCTGCTGTTCCCATGACAGCCCTGACCAGTTTCCATTTCAACCTGATTTAGGCCAGGTTAAATGTAAAAATAATTCTGGAGCTCAACATCAAGGTTAAAGCTAACTTCAATAGCTTTCCAGAAAGTATTTGCTTGGCCTAAGATCTGTCTTGGTTCAAAAGTTATGAGATGTCAAAGTTAACAGAATTTCTGGAGAAAATTGGACAGTACCTCCCTGCCTTAGGTACTGATTTGATCCAAAAATCTCAGTTACTTCTGTTCCTAATCTGACAAAACTTTCTGTTACAAAGTTGTAACCCACCTCATAAACTTTCCAGAACTACCTCATTTTCTATTTTTGGATTTTTATGCAGGAAGTTATGCTCAATTTACACAGAGTCTACAGGGAGTCTTTACTCTGTCCTGTTTTCTGGACAGTTTCAACTCTACTGCATTTTTCGAGTGGTTAAGGGATGAAACACCTCTGGAACTCAACAGAAAAGTTGTAAAGCTCTTCCAATGCGTTCCAGAAATGTATCATACGACCCCAACCTCGAAAGAACTCAACCTCTAACCTCTGATTAACTCCAGCCTTGATTCAGCTGAAAACAGAGTGCTCTGTCCTTAACAACCTATAAGTTGAAAACTTGTTAACTTTGAATATCCTGTTCAAGGGGAGTAGTTACATCAAGTTTTACTACTTTGGATCAAAACCTTCAAGTTTTTAAATGAAGTTGTTCATTTATTTGGGCGTGACGTTGATGCGTCACCAGATTATGTCGGTACTACGTCCTCACAAAGGAAAAACCTATACCGGACTTAGTCGGCTTCGTTAGTTCAGTGGCACTACTCGTCACTCGCACACGGATGCTACACGTCTACCGTTTCGTGGTCAGGCTACCTGCAGAAACTCAAACAATCATCAGACTCGGCTGCACACCGAGTCCGGAATCCATACAGTCAGTACACCTGGCCGTCATCACTCGCCCGGATGTTCTCAAGCCAAACATGCCTTGAGTTACGTGTTCACGTCTCAGACCACGTGACGGGGTCTCCCATATTGCACCACGCACGGCAGGGACAGATGTTACTCGACTACCCCAAACAACAAGAAGAGTCGTAGAGGATACTAAAGCGGGTCGGGTTACCTGCCACCCGTGGGGCTCCACCCTTCAGCTTGTGCGCACTGGTGGACAGCGCTTACGTGCACCCCCCAAGACATGAACGTCCCGAGATGCACGATTTTCCGACATAACAAATAGGTTAATAAGCCACTATCTATATACTAATAACATCCTTATACGGGCTACTAACTCGTTCCTCACTGGATTTTTGAAAAAAAAGACCTTTGTACTGTGTTAAACCTCAAGCGAGCTCTGATACCAACGCTGACACGCCCCCATTGGTCTTGTCGAGCCAGGATCACGCTGAGGGGTGCTGCGTTGCACAGGACCGTATAACACACATCAAAGGTACAAAGCGGAAGCGAAATTTTATTACATAAACAAGTTTATGAACATGTTTACATCAAAATAAGTTTAGTCTACACTCGCGGGCGTAGACTAAGCATCAAGTGCACATTCAGCCCTCGAACGTGTCCTTGCTAGCACACACACACACTAACTCTGCGGCATGCACGACTCCCACTCGACGGGGTTCCCCTCCTGGGGTTACGTCTCCTCTTCAGGAGTCCCTTCCTCATAGAACCCTGCAAAAGCTTCAAACACAAGCAGTGAGCACGAAGGCTCAGCAAGTCTGACCCGTCTCACCTAAACATGGAACTTCTACATGAGGGTAATGGGTTACATGAGGTAAAAATCAGTTGCAAGGACTCGCCTAATTAGTAGAACCTTACTTTCAAGTTTTAGCAGCAGGTTGTGGAGAACCTTACGCTAAGGCACATGAGAGAGCCGCAATCAAACAAGAAACGCATTTCTCTCATGTACTTTGCCCAAAGTTGAAAAGAACTTTAGTTAGCCCTAAGCTACAGCATATCATTAACAATCAATGTCCAGCTTTCAATCAGCAACATTTTATCATGTAACTAGCCTGTTCTTTCTACGTCACGGTACAGTGAACAAGTGGTACTCACTGACCGCGAGGGACGGCGATTATAATCGATTTACACCTGCAGGTTTACCCGAACAACCCGTCAGGTATGCCCGTACTCGATGTTGCCTACAACAACCATCACGGACGCTGTACGCAACTACCTTTCACCCGTCAGCCGAATATTGAACCGGTCCCATCGTCCCGAGCAAGAGGTCTCTGCACGCGCATCTCCGTGCCGCCAGCCGATTTACACCTCAAGCTCTCAACCTACCCTCTGAACGACGGGCAATGCCTCAATAACCAGATACCCGAGTTACATCAGTTTCCCGGTTCCCATATAGCCGGTAGGTCTTCGGTACTGTTCTAGCTTGTTCAACAGGCCCGCACACGGCTCGGTCCTCAATCGACACAAGCGGAGCTACAGCACACAGGCCCCAAAGTCCTGCTGCCCTTACTCTCCGCTCGGTCTCATTTTCTTGCCATGTGTGTCATGTGCTATCTCTACCCGAGCAATGTGCCTCTAGCCTATTCTCGCGAGTAGTTCCAGCTACTCGACTTGTACCGAATCCTACTCTATCCTAGCAATGCAGTAGCTAACGGGGTTTGCAATCCTAAACCCAACCCATGGTTCTCTTGGCTATGCAGTGGGGCTTCCAAACAAGACTCTAATGCACAGAATAAAGGAAACAAGTATGTGCTCAAAACAATAAAAATTTATAAAAAGGTTAATGCAAACC
The DNA here is from genome assembly GCA_030760725.1 of Neostapfia colusana. Lineage (NCBI taxonomy): Eukaryota > Viridiplantae > Streptophyta > Magnoliopsida > Poales > Poaceae > Neostapfia > Neostapfia colusana. The sequence continues at coordinate 81,039,493 of JASWHV010000003.1, forward strand.
GGAGCTTGCCTTGCTGCTCTTGGTCGTAGGCTAGCTGTTCCTCCAGAGTAACGAAGTCTAGGACTTCGGGTTCCTCCTCGACCTTAGCGACTACATGATAGAAACAATACATGTATCAATTTAATGCATTTGTATTAGGTTTGAAGTTGTGAAGTCTATAACTTTTGCTAGACAGACCTAATGACTGTGAAACTTTTATTGTGGCTTGGTTACAACCTAAACAAAGAATTGGTCATGTTTTATTTGCAGCAAAGCTCATTTGAGCCCTCCACAATTAATTATGTCCTTGACCTTAATTGGGACTCTTAGGGTGTTCTAGGAATTTTCATGAAGCAAACTATGACTTTCTGAAAACTAGATTTTCAGAGGGTTATAATGGATTTGGTCTCACTTAATTTGGGGGTTCCTAACTAAAGATATGAGCCAAACAATTTCCGAGAAAATTCTGAAAATGTTTCTGAACATTTTCTATTTTCTCTGGAACAGTTTCACTAATCACACGATTAGGTGGATTAAATGAGCTCAAATGGATCTGAAATTTTTATGGTAGTTCAAGGATATTTTGGTGAACATCTCAGCAAAATTTCAGGATTTTCCTCCAAAGGATTCTCCAGTTAAAATTCCTAACAGTTTAAACTTTGAGGAATTAATTCTGGAGAAATAAGGAATTTCCTGAAGTGAAACTTGATTTTCTGGAAATTACTCAGAGAGCTGAATCCAGCAAAATTTGGTTCACTCAATTTGGAGCTTTCTAGCCAAAGTTATGAGGATTTGAAGTTTGAAGGAATTCTGAAAATCGGGGAAAGTCTAAATCTCGCGGGGGCCCGCGGGGACACGTGTCGAGTGCGGAGGTGTCCGGCACACCGGAGGTACCACACGTGTCGTGCGCGGAGGTATCCGGCACACCCGAGCTCATAGGGTATTTGCGCGCCAGCACAGCCGATCTCGGCCATAGCCGGATCCCGATTCAAAATATCTCCCGCTGACAGCTGGGGTCCACCCCCTTCTTCAACCTCGCGACACCAGCGCTCCGCCGCCGAGGGACCTCGCCGGAGAGCTCACCGCCGGATGGTGTACAGCTCCAAACTTCTCGATTCTGGCCGCCCCTGCCTACTTTTACTCGGGGAACAGGATTCTAGGGTCAGCTGCTCATGACAATGGCCGGAGCATGGTCGGCGACGAGCCGCCACCTCGGAATGACTTCGGCCATGTCGGCTGACTTCTCTAACACCTCAGCTACTTGGGAAATCGGTCGGGGAGCATCAGTGGACCTCAGAGAAGGTCGACATGAGCTCGAGGCAGCTCGGGGAAGGCTCAAAATAGGTCCCCATCGTGCGCCCGATGCCGCCCGTTCGTTCCGCCATCAGTAGACCTCAAATTACGCCGGGCACAGAGGTTCTCCGGCCCAGAGTTGTGAAGGCAACTTGTGCGTTACCGGGTCTAGCTCGTGTGAGAGCGGCCTGAGGCCCTCTAATCCTTTCTAGAGCACGAATTAAACAGAATCGTACCCGAAGGTCGTTCTGCACACAGAGAGGGGAAAAATGAAAATTCGCCGCCGGTGAGCAACCACTCGAGCTGTGGCTCGGGGATGAGCAGCACCGGTCACCCGCGCGTCCAAGGGTGCCTTGGCTCGGGCGTGACAACGCCCTGGTTGGGCTGTCCACGAGAGCCCGAGGTGCGGCGGTTCCAAGTCCCGAATTTGATCTTTCGGCACAGCCGATATCAATCGGTTTCAACCGAATTCTAGCAATGGGGAGGACGGAGGAAGGTCTCTAGTACCTTGCTGGGGCTCTGGAGTGGAAGGAGGGAGCTGCGATCGGCGTTCTCCGATCAAGATCCGAGCTGCGGAAGTTTTCGGCCGGCGCTGAGTTCTTGCGGGGAAGAACGACGGTGCCTCGGCCGAGGAGGGGCAGGCGCCTTAAGAAGGCTCTGCACCGCCTCATGCCCGCGCGTGGGCAAGCAGCTGGTGGCGCGGCGGCTGGCCTCGGTGGCGATCACCGCTGCGGCTCGGCGACCCGAGTGAAAAAGTCTCAGTCGGTTTGATCTGAGCAGTGGCTGACATTTGGGTCCCACCTCCAGTTTTAACCTCTGAAATTTACTCCTAATCACTGTTGTAAACAGTGAACCCCATACTACCCTTGGCAATTCAAATTATTCACCCATGAGCCATTTGAATTGATCAAAGTTCAAATGAGGTTTGGTTTGAATGAATTTCAGCACAAGTTCAGTTTGAAATTCAAATAAAGTTTGAACTTCTCCCCCTTAGCTCATGTCAAGATCAACTCCAAATGGAGTGAAAATTGGTGTTTGAGCTCACAAAAATGTGCTGAGTAAGAATATGCCTTCCACTTTTAAATTCATGGGATAAAAACAGTTTGAATTTGAATATGGTTTCAAACTGCCCTCTTCCTATCTATACCCAAAATGACCTCAAAAAGGTTTTGAATTTGGGTGAAACTTGGCATGGACATCCTTAGCAAAGTGTAGGAGTTTTCATATGTCCAGCCCATCTATATCACATGTGGGAAATACCACTTTTGCAATGTGTAAGTTTGTTCTCTAATGAGCATGTTGATAATTGTTACTTGCTCTTCATTTGTGTTCATCATTCTTCCTCAAATGAGGCGTGTGGTGTGGTGATGAACACTGCAAATGTGTGTCAAAAACTGAGGCCCTTACACTCTCCTATTATTTAGGAGGGGAAAATACCATCTCGATTTGCACACATCCAATTCCATGTTTTACTAGCAACCCAAAGACTACTTTTATGACTATCCAGTTACGGAGTAGCGTTTGATAGTCCCAAAGTACACAACTTCACATAATGAGAAACAATGGCGATCTCACGTCTAAGGATCCAGCAGGTGTATCACTCAAGACCAACTGGTGGAACATATGAAAATAACAATCTCATCAGTGTCTCGGTGTAACACCCTCAAATTCATTACCATGCATTGCATACATTTTTCATGTAGAGAAGCATTATAAAAGAAATAGAAATGGAAAAAGAACCATAGAAATGGAGGAAGGAACCATAGAAATGGAGGAAGGACCACAGAAATGGAGAAAGAACCATAGAAACGGAGGAAGGAACCATAGAAATGGAGGAAGAACCAAAGAAATGGAGAAGGGAATATAGAAATGGGGAATGGGGCATAGAAATGGAGAAGGGGATATAGAAATGGAGGATGGGGCATAGAAATGGAGAGAGGAATGTAGAAATAGAGAATGGGACATAGAAATGGAGAGGGGAATGTAGAAATGGAACAAGTGACATAGAAATGGTGATGAATGGGAAAAAGATAGTTGAAATGAGCCATTCCCAAATTTCCCCAAAAATTCCCCAAATTTTTCAAATTCCCCAATTCCACAATAGGGGAATTTTCCCCACATTTGGGGGGATTAAATCCCCAAGGATACCGCACCCAACAAAAGGGGATAAGTTGGTTGAGTTCCAAATTGAGTTCCAATTAGAGTAGGACTCCTCTTTTTCCCCCTTAAAAATACAACCCTAGCCCCCCCTAGCCGCAGCCTCCCCCCCCAAGTCGCCGAGCTGGAGGCCCTCCCCCCTCCAAGTCACCAAGTTGGCACCCCCCTTGCCGGAGTTTGGTCGCCGGCGAGCCCCGCCGTCGCCAGAGAAGAAGCCCGACGATCTGTCCTACCAAAATTTTCCATAGAAAAATTATCCGCTGCTGCCATTGCTAGGAGAAAGGCCCTGCCACAAGGACGAAGAGAGGTAGGTCTCCATTACCCATCTTACGACGTCGCCACTGTTTCTACCCATCCGTTTTCTTCGCCCCCTTCGAGCAGAAACTTTTACGTGTGGACAGATCATGTTTTGATCGATTTTTGATGGTGGAATTGATCTAGATCTTGAGTCAAGATCATCACCACATCCACACTTGATCTATACGCCCTTGTTCATCATAAAACCCCATGAAATCTGATTAAAACATGCAAGAACACGTACAAACTGGATTAATAAAACAGCACCATAGGATTTGCATCCATCTACTCCATTGCATCTTGAGTAAAGTTTGTGCATGATGATTGATTGCTGTGGATTTTATATGTGCGTGATCGTGAGTAGAAGGACAAGCTCAAGAGGCCATCTACGAGGAACTACAGCACCAAGACTTTGAAAGTTGCCTAGAGGGGGGGTGAATAGGCTAATAAAACCTGAAATTCAAATAAACAGCGGATAAAACCAGAGCAGGCCGGACTAGTCCGGTCTGAGGTCGGACTAGTCCGGTCTGAGCCTAATTTGTGTTTTAGTTTTCCTTTTAAGTTTGTTTGAGCAGAAAATATGTGGTAGTCAAGTGATATCACTAATTTGTTGAGAATGATTAGATTGCAAAATAATAGAACAATTTGTGAGAAATAACACAATAAACGCTTGACAAGTAATTTTAGTGAGCAATTTAAATAGTAGACAGACCAAGAAACACGATTTATCCCGAGGTTCGATTCCACACAGGAACCTACGTCCTCGTTGAGGAGTCCACCAAGGACCGGGTCTTTTCTAACCCTTCCCTCACCGAGCGATCACCAAGATCAAGCCCGGGCTTTTTCACTATCAATCGAATGTGAATACAATGATCTTATGGGCTACTCACACTTTGAGGCTCCCTACACCAACCAAGTAGTTCTAGAATTCAAAGTACAACTGTTAAAAACTCAAAATAATAGTTAGAGTGCAAAGGAACCAAACCGAGAGCTCAAACGTCGATCACCACGTCTTTCCTCTCACAACAACCACTAACTCCTTAAGATCCAATCTTAGGGGTCTAGAAGGTGAGGAAAAAGGCTTAGAAGAGCTCTAGGAATGAGTTTTCAGCACTTAGGTTCGTGTCTTGCCAATTCTCAACCTGGGGGTCTCCTTTTATAGAAATCCCAGCATTTAGCCGTTACCAACTAAAGTCCGGACTAGTCTGGTCCCAACCCCGGACTAGTCCGATCTTAAGGGACCACTCACGTCACAGCTTACCAAATAAAGTTTTAGTGATCGTTGGATTCAAACGGTCATGGAACCCCGGACTAGGCCGGCCAATAGCGGACTAGTCCGATCTCAATCAGGAACCTTTGTTCCGTATGAGAACGAACTAGTCTGGTAGGGGCGGACTAGTCCGGCCCAAAGGGCGGACTAGTCCGGTCTTACCAGACTTAGTCTAAAAACTCTCTCAACTGGAGCTGTGGACTAGTCCAGCAAACCTCGGACTAGTCCGAGCTCACACAGGAACCTTTGTTCCATCCTAATTCGGACTAGTCTGAAAAGATCGGACTAGTCCGGCCTGTGGAGCGGACTAGTCCGATGGCACTCAGAGACTTCTTCTCCTGACCTAAGCGGCTTAGTCCGCTTAGCGGACTAGTCCGACCTCTTGGGCGGACTAGTCTGGCCTTCTGAGACTTAGTCTCATAACGGCTCAGACTCACACAACAACGGACTAGTCCGGCCTTTAACGGACAAGTCCGAACTGACTCAGAGACTCTGTATCCGGTCTAAAGCGGATTAGTCCAGGTATGAACGGACTAGTCCGGCCATTTGTCTGGACAAGTCTAGTCTTCCCTTTTCTTCATATCTATGACTACTCCATCTCATGATTCTAACTTTCTATCCTTCGTTTGAGCTCTCTAGTGATTCTCAAGCACTCTAAAAGAGAAGACCCTATACACAACTAGAAAAATGTGAAGATTAATAGAAAATGCTATTTTCTACTCTTTCAAGTCTTCTTCTTTTCCCTTTGCTTCTTGGGAGACTCCATATCCATTTCTTTGATAAACACCTGTGCTCATACTCAGTAGAAACTTATTAGCATATTAATTGTCATCATCAATCAACCAAAACCCACGGGGATTACCTAGATGCACTTTCAATCTCCCCCTTTTTGGTGATTGATGACAACTCATTAAGATTTTCGAAAAGTAGATATAGTAGATTGTTTTCATAAAGATTTACTCCCCCTAGATGTGTGCATAATTGATTATCAAGAAGGAAAGAAAAATATGCACAAGAGTGAGTTATTGGGGAATTTCATGCTTACATATGTTATGGTGGTGTGACTAAGTATAAGCAGTAACCACATTAAGAAAGATATAACATTTACGAGCAAGCATATTTCATTATGGCATAATTTGAAGAGATAAAATAACATAGTCATTACAAAAATAACATAACGTGGCATAATATAGCATAGTTATTACAATCCAGCATGAGTTTAAAGAGCAAGACTATGACTATGACTAGACTACTCCCCCTTATTCTCTCCCCCTTTGGCATCAAGGCACCAAAAAAAAGGGAAAGAAAAAGGAGAAAACCTAATCACTATCATCTTGATCTTCGTCGTGGTCACTCTGTGTCTCCTCGTCCTCATGCTCATCTTCATCGCCATCCTCGTGATGGGTGTGGGAGGTAGGAGGAGCAGCTGAGGAGGATCCAAAATAGGCAAGCTCATCCTCCGTGAGAGTGGGAAACACTGTCTCGTCGTCATCATCTGATGAAGGGGAATACATAGGTATCTCCATCTTGTCGCACATGGCCTTGAGATACTTCTCTTAGCGTTGCTTCATCTTCTGCGTGCGAACTTCCACCTTCCGGCACGAAGAGAATATGGCCTTAGATCTTGAGCAGACCACTAGAGGAGCCACTCGCTGACGGAGGGATGGATGGTCCGGCAGAGGAGGATGGAGCTGCAGTGGATCCGCTGCCCAAGGATGCAGGAGGGTGAGGAAAAGGAGTCGGCATCTGAGGACGTAGCTTCCTGTGCTTCACATCCTTTGCAAACTCTAGCCCTGTGACTTTTTTAATCATGCACATGACGTATGGTGCATAGCCACAAGATCTGTTCGGCGGTGTGGGAGATGTTGAAGATGTCGTTGTAGATGTAGTCAAAGACATTGAATTTCTCTTCTTCATTGAGCAGCTTCAACATGTTTCTGAGGTACCCCTGTATTATCCCCGCATCTCCATCTTTTGGAGCTAGAGTCTTCCTCAGAACTCTGTTCATCACTCCAAAGAAGGGTTTGATGTTGTGGGTTGAGGATGCCTCATAGGAGAGATAGGAAGGATACATGAAGTCCAAGTCATCCTTTCCTAGAGTTCTCTCATTGTGAACTATGATCTCATAGTTCAAATGCTCCCCAAGTCCTAGGATGCGAGCAAACTCAACATATAGAACAGAGTACACCATACCATTTGTCATCCACGTGATTTTCCTGTTTCCATAGGTGTGGAAGTAACAGGTGGTGTAGAACTGGACTATGACCTCAATGTTCCAATCATATTGAAAAGCCATCAAGTCTTTGATCCCATGGCGTTCTGTTGCTTCAATTACTGCATCAAAGGCTTGATGTTTCTTGTTGGCCATGTATGGCCAGTCCACCCACTGAGCATCAACTACCGGTGTCTTCATTGGGAGATAGACATGCCGGTAGTAGTCACAATGGAAGTCACACTAGAAGCGAGGGTCTGATGTGGACTTCTCGTACTTGTAAACCTCCTCCTACCGGAACCTTCTGGCTTTGTCGGCTCCTTTCCCCTTGAAGGTTGCACTTGCCAAATTGGGTTGGCGGTTTGGGTTGTGCATGGGAGGTGCCGTTTCAAGGGGCCGAACAGGTCCCTGTGGGGGATTTTCCCTTCCACGTCTAGGGTTGTCACGGATGACGAGTCCCCTGTTGGCTAGAGCCTTTTTCCTAGAAGGATCAGCTGCTTTGCCTTTTCCTTTGTCTTGGGTCGATTTTTGTGGCTCGGCAGGCTGTTTGTCCTTTAGGGTGACTAGTCTCTTCCTCCTTGGAGGATCAACGGACTGGGAGGCTTGGGCTTCCCTATCAGCCCGTTTCTTCATCCGAGCCTCCCTTGCAGCAGCCTCTACTGCCTCACGATAAGCGGCTTGATGAGCCGCTTCGGCCTCGGGATTTGGAAGAGGGCTGTCGTTGGGTCCTGACATGATCCGGTGAGAAAAGAAGTATTTAGCTGATGGAGTGTTGCGTTTAAATTAGTTTACAAACCCAAAGTTAGGGGCTAAGACTGTATCATCCGGACTTGTCCAGGCAGGAGGCGGACTAGTCCGGACTTTACAGTTTTAAACCCTAACTAATGTGATTTGATTACTAATTCAACAAAGTAGTTGCAATACTATGGGGTTTTGAAATAATATGGCATAGGAATCTCAAAGAAGCCCTATGGTACCCAAGATATGTTCTAGGAATAGGATTTTTGTGAAAAGTCAAGGCTAGGTTAAAAAGTACCTTGGAGTGAAGGAATGTGATGAAATCCGCGGTTCGAAGGAGCGGAGATGGTCGGAGAAGAGTTCCCCGCACTCCACAAGCCTTGAATCGAGGATGCCTTCGAGGGATTTGAGGGAGAACTCCAAAATCGCCAATGGGGGCGAGTTTTGGATGAGAGAAGTGGAGTGGAGGTGAATGAGGGAGAGGGAGGGGTGTCAGCCCGTCCCTTGGAGGTTAAGTCTCCAGGGGCCCCGGTCTGTCGGACTAGGTCCGGACAAGTCTATAGTCTGGACTTGTCCGGGTGACAGGCGGACTAGTCTGTTGTGGACTTGTCCACTGCATCTTGGACTTCTTAGAATGTCGGGACTTGTCCGGCATCTAGGTCAGACTAGTCTGGTTCTTAAAGTCTAAAAATTCTTATAAATATCAGAATTTTGCCTTTATTTGCGGTGGATTTAATTGCACCTGCTATATGGTCCATATATATATGTTGAAAAAATAATTACATGATGACCACAATATAGCCAAAAGTAATATGAGAGAAGAAAATAGAGGTGGAACAAGTTTTTCACAATTGTGCACATTGTGGAAGAATTTTGGAGAACTTCTATTTGCACAATTTTTCAACTCACATTCCTAGAGTCTAGTATTTTCAGCTTATTTCGAAGTTCACAAAATCGTTTTTCATCTAGTGGTTTGGTAAAAATATCCGCTAGTTGTTTTTCAGTTCTTACGTGTGAGATAGCTATGTCCCCCTTTATAGAATGATCTCTCAAAAAGTGATGCCGGATGTCTATATGTTTGGTCCTAGAGTGCTCAACAGGATTGTGGGCTATCTTAATGGCACTCTCATTGTCACAAAGGAGTGGAATGTTGTTCATATTGTAACCATAATCCCTTGGAGTATGTCGCATCCAAAGAAGTTGAGCACAACAACTCCTGGCTGCGACATACTCCGCCTCAGCTGTGGAGAGAGCAATGGAGTTTTGTTTCTTGGATGACCATGATACTAGGGACCTACCCAAAAACTGACAAGTCACTGAGGTGCTTTTTCTATCTATTTTACATCCGGCGTAATCCGCATCGGAGTATCCGATGAGATTAAACTTAGATCCCTTTGGATACCATAATCCTAGGTTAGGTGTGTGAACTAGATATCTTAGGATACTTTTAATGGCTGTTAATGACATTCTTTAGGTGATGCTTGAAATCTTGCGTATAAACATACACTAAGCATGATATCGGGTCTAGATGCGCGAAGATAAAGTAATGAGCCAATCATGGAGTGATATACCTTTTGATCCACGCTGGGTCCATCTTCATTGAGGTCAAGGTGCCCATTTGTTGCCATTGGTGTCTTGATAGGTTTTGCTTTGTCCATGTCGAACTTCTTGAGTATATCTTGTGTGTACTTGGTTTGACTAATGAACGTGCCTTCCTTGAGTTGCTTGACTTGAAATCCGAGGAAGAACTTCAACTCTCCCATCATGGACATCTCAAACCTATCCGTCATTATCTTGCTAAACTCATTGCAAAAAAATTTGTTAGTAGAATCAAATATAATGTCATCGACATATATTTGGCACACAAAGAGATCGTTGTCTACATTCTTTGTGAATAGTGTATAATCTGATTTGCCTATCTTAAAGCCATTATCAATGAGAAAGTCTCTAATACATTCATACCAAGCTCAGGAGCTTGTTTGAGGCCATAGAGAGCTTTAAGCAATTTAAACACATGATCATGATATTCTTGGTCTTCAAAGCCGGGTGGTCGCTCCACATACACCTCCTCCTTGATTGGACCGTTTAGGAAGGCACTTTTCACATCCATTTGATAGAGTTTAAAATCATGATGAGTAGCATAGGCTAATAGAATACGAATAGATTCAAGCCTAGCTACGGGAGCAAAGGTTTCATCGAAATCCAAACCTCCGACTTGAGCATATCCCTTTGCTACAAGTCTGTCCTTGTTTCTTGTCACCACTCCGTGTTCGTCTTGCTTGTTGCGGAACACCCACTTGGTGCCTACCACGTTTGCGTTTGGTCTTTTCACTAGCTCCCATACTTGATTTCTTGTAAAGTTGTTTAAATCTTCTTGCATGTCTACTACCCAATCCGGGTCCTTGAGTACATCTTCCACCCTAAATGGTTCCAAGGACGACACAAAAGAGTAATGTGCACAAAAGTTAGCTATACGAGAACGTGTTGTTACCCCTTTTGTGATATCTCCAAGGATGTTATCAACGGGGTGATCTCGTTGAATGCTTTGATGAACCCTTGGGTGAGGCACTTGATTTCTTGAGTGGTTTTCCTCTTCTTCTTCTCCCTCTTGATCAACACCATGGTTTCGATTTTCTTGTTCCTCAAACTGACCGTCTTGATCTTGGGGTGTTTGATTTTGATCTTGAGTGAGAGGTGCCAATTTTGATGAGCTTGTAGCATCTTGTCCTACATCTTCTTGGGGATGGATTTCTCCAAGCCCCATTCTTCTTAGTGCTTCACTTGGTGCTTCTTCTTCATCTAATACACATTGATCAACTTGCTTAACTTGGGAGCCATTAGTTTCATCAAACACCACATCACGTGCCATTTCAAGGCACCCGGAGGTTTTGTTGAAGACACGATAAGCGTAGGTGTTTGAGTCATAACCAAGTAGGAAACCTTCATCGGATTTCGAAGCAAATTTTGAAATCCTAGGCTTCTTGTTAATAATATAGCATTTACATCCAAAAACTTGAAAGTAGGAGATATTGGGTTTGTTACCAGTTAGGAGCTCGTATGAGGTTTTCTTCAAGAGTCGATGGAGGTAGAGGCGGTTTGTAGCATGACAAGCGGTGTTGACTGGCTCTGCCCAAAATCGATCCAAGGTCTTGTATTCGTCGAGCATGGTTCCTGCCATCTCTATGAGTGTTCAGTTCTTCCTTTCAGCTACCCCATTTTGTTCGGGAGTATAAGGGGCTGAAAACTCATGTTTGATGCCCTCTTCATCCAAAAATTCTTCTACTTGAGTGTTCTTGAATTCGGAACCGTTGTCACTTCTAATCTTCTTAGTTTTTGAAGAAAACTCGTTTTGAGCTCTCCTCAAGAACTTCTTGAGGATTCCTTGAGTTTCTCCCTTATCATGCAAGAAAAATACCCAAGTGAAACGAGAATAATCATCAACAATTACAAGACCATACTTGTTACCGCCAATGCTTATATAGGTGACAGGGCTGAAGAGGTCCATGTGAAGCATCTACAATGGTCTTGTTGTCGTTGTCACGTTCTTGGCGGGGTGAGCTGTTCCAATTTGCTTTCCTGCTTGGCACACACTACATGGTCTATCCTTTTCAAAAAACAACAGCTTTTAGTCCACGGATTTGATCCCCCTTTAGAAGTTTTTGTAAGTTCCTCATTCCAACATGGGCTAGTCTTCTATGCCACAGCCATCCCATGTTGGTTTTTGCTATTAAGAATGTGTCAAGCTGAGGTTTATCTGTGGAAAAATCCACCAAGTAAAGCTTTCCCTTTAACACACCCTTAAAAGCAATTGAGTTATCACTTCTTCTAGAGACGGTCACATCCTCATTAGTAAACAAGCAATTATAACCTTTCTCACATAGTTGAGATATGGACAATAGGTTATAATCCAATGATTCAACATGTAGAACATGTGAAAGAAAGTGTTGAGAGGAGATTGCAATTTTACCAATACCTAGTACCCTTCCTTGACTGTTGTCTCCAAAATAGATGCCTTCATTTGGATCATCATTTTCTTCATACTCAACAAACATTTTCCTCTTTCCGGTCATATGGTTAGTGCACCCACTATCTATCACCCATTTAGTGCCACCGGAGGAGTAGGCCTGCAAAACAATTTAAACATTGCTCTTAGGTACCCAAACTTGGTTGGGTCCTTTGAAGTTAGTTACTAGGCATTTGGGCACCCACACACAAGTTTTTGGACTCTTGTGGAGTGGCCCAACATATTTTGCATAAACTTTACCATACTTGCTTTTCATTAGAACATAAGACGCATCGAAATTATGAAATACTATAGATTTTACATTTTTGGTAATCTTATGTGAGGTAGATGCAAGGTTGTTACTCTTGTCTTGACTTGAGTTTTCTTTCACGAAGGCTACCAATTTGCTATTGTTTTTAAGGATTCTAGCATTTTGCTTTCCTCCCCTAGTATATCCAAGTCCATCTTTGATGAAGGGAGATCTTGTGATTGTGTATGCACTACGTGCATATTTGATTTTTTCTTTATCAAAGATCCCACTCTTGTGTGTATTCTTGCTTTGTGCCTCTTTGAGCTCATTTTTTAAGTTTAAGACAATGCTAGCACATTTACAAGTTTTAGTGTTGGATTCTATATTTGTTGAGAGAGAGCTTTTGGAGGATGAATTAGTTGGGACATTTAACTTAAGTGAGTCAAGTTGTGCTTCAAGATTCTTGTGAGCTTTCGTTAAGCTTACAAGTTCATCTTGAAGTGCTACATTCTCACTTTTAAGCTGAACGCATGTCTCCTTGCTCATGGCAAGTTCACTTTCAAGTGTTCTACACTTTTCTCTCTCAAGTTCAAGAAGTTTCTCAATCTCAAGGTTTCTTTCCTTTTCAAGGATAAGCAATTCTTCTTGTTGATTGAGAAGCTCTTCTTGTTCAAATATTTCATCCGATAGCATTTTCATTTTAGCTATAGCCTTTTTGTTTAATCCTCTAAACATGAATTCGTTTTCACTACTACTATCAAAGTCACTATCATCTTCAATATGTAACTTAGAAGGTTTAGTCATTAACTTGCGCTTTCCTTCCTTTGCCATGAGGCATGTGTGACTTCGGCTCTTCCAATCACCCTTGTTTGGCAAGAGTGATTTCTTCATGGTTGGCCTCTTGATGGCTACGGTTGCCACTTTTTCTTCATCTTCGGAGGAGGATTCTTCATTTGAGTCCCATTCTTCTCCCATGTGGGCTTGTCCATATGTCTTCTTCTTTGTGAAGAATTTCTTGTCTTGCGGCTTCCCATCCTTCTTCTTTCTCTTGTCATCTTCCTTGCTATGGGGACAGTTCACAATGAAATGCCCATGTTCTCCACAGTTGTAGCAAGTCTTCTTTGTTCTTGACTTGCCCTTGTCTTTGCTCTTGTTCTCATAGTGATGGCTTCTCCTTCTCCTCATCAACCTTTTGAATCTTTTGATAAAGAACGCCATTTCTTCATCATCCATGTCTATGCTCTCATCATCACTTTCTTCATCTTCACTTGTGAGTTGTGTTTCTTTTGCCTTGGACTTGGATGTGGCCTTGATAGCAATGCCCTTCTTCTTGGATGAAGTGATCTTGGCTAAGTCATTGACGTGTTGGGCTTCCTTCTCCATCATCTCATGGTTAATGATCTTCCCTAGCACTTCATCTGGAGTCATCAAATGAAAGTTTGGACTTTCCCGGATTAAGGTGCATAGGGTCACATTGCGAGGCATAAATGCTCTTATCATTCTTTTAACCACCTCATGATCATTCCATTTCTTGCATCCGTACGCCCGACTCTTGTTGATAATAGTTTTGAGTCGGTTGTACATTTCTTGAGGTGTTTCGCCTTCTTCCATGGCGAACCTTCCAGGCTCTCCTTCTATCATCTCAATCTTAGCTTCCCTCACGGATCGGTTTCCTTCATGTACGATCTTGAGGGTGTCCCAAATGTCTTTGGCGAGCTCCAACCCATCTACCTTGTTAAATTCTTCAATGCTCACAGATGAGTTGAGCACGGCTGCTGCTTGTGCATTGCGATGGATTTGTTGTTCTTTTTCTAGGGTTGTAACATCCCAAAATTATGTTAAGACCCTAAAATCATGTTAAGAGGGGAATTTAAAAATTTTTGGGCGTGTTGCATGTTTTGCAAAAATTTAAATTCAAACTGGAATTCAAATTAAACTCAAATCAGAAAAGAAATAGAAAAAGAAAAAGAGAAAACAGAAAAAAACCGGCCAGTGGGCCGCAACCCACCAGCCCGCCCAACCAGCGCCGCGCCAGCCCGAAGCCGCGCGCGCCGCTTCCTCCCACTGACAGGTGGGGCCCGCCAGCCCTTCTTCTACCTCGCGCCCGCGCCGGGATTCTCTCACCCTGGATCAAAACCGACCCGGATTCCTGCGCATCCCCGCCGAATTCCGTTCGTAGGCGACGCGGACTTGATCTAAACCACCCCGCCGCCTTTCCCCGTCTATAAAAACCCCGGCCTCGTTCTGTTTTTCCCACGCGATCCGCTGATTTTCCTCCGGTGAGAACCGAGACTTCTCCGGCGAATTCTGGCCGATCTAAGCTCGGAAATTCCGACCTAACTCGCTGGTCTTGATCCACCGCCTCCGTGGAACCTTGCAGGTGCAGAAAACTCGGTGACTTGCGGTGTAAACACAGCGCCGACGAGCCTCGCCGTGGTTTCACCTCGGACCTCGTCGCCTATCATCTTCCAGGACCTCCGAGTTCAAGAAAACCCCCGAGGTGAGATCCCCGACCTCCCCTCCACCGATCTATGCCATAAAATCACAGTTCTAGAAAGAATTCTTGAAGATCCGAAAGTCTCCGGCGAGATCGCCGCTTCCCGCGTTCGATCAGAGCGACGTGGCCGCTTGTGCGCCGTTTATTTTAAATCGCACGGTAGGGTTTAAATCCCCGCGTACCGGTTCGACGTTATAATCTCAGCCGTCGGATTAAAATCGGACGGTCCACGTCAGCCCCGCGTTATAAAGACTGGAAATGTTACGTGCTACCCCCTGGGGTTCTCGGGAAATAAGAGCTAGCCCCGGAAACTTCTGATCTAGCCCCGGAAACTTCTGATCTAGCCCCTGGAACTTCAGAAAATCATGTAAATTCATTTAAAAATCAGTTTTAGCCCCTGGACTTAATAAAAATTAAGAAAAACTCCTCTGATAAGTGTAGCTAGACCCCTGGAAATTCTGAAAATAATATTATAGACCCTGTAGTGGGGTGAGTTTATCTTTTTAGCCCTGTTTAGTATTTAATTTAGGAAATTGAATATGTGGCTAGTGTTTAAAAATTAAAAAGTGGGACAAACATATTGTCAAAATTTAATTAAAGACTTTCTCAGTATTTAGGAAACTTTGGAGTGAGATAAAAACATATTTTGGGCTGAATTGAATCTGTTTAATTTATTATTCACATTTAGGGACACATTTTTAAGTAAAGAATAGTTCTAGGAAATAGGGAAAATAATTGTGAAATAGTTTACATCAGAGGCAAAGATCAAAATATGTTATTAAATTATTTAGGACCAGAACCTATTCTGTTTAGATGATGTGTCTTACTATTTTCATAATAAAGTACATATTTATGCATAGGAAAATAAATCTGAAAATATAGCAACTAGTAAATGATAAATGGGGTTTCTAAAATCCAAAGAATTCAGTTTAGGGTTGGTAGAAATTCTGAAGACACATATGGAGAAGAAAAATACCTTTCATGCACACTTGGGAGCTAAAAGGTGTATCAATTGAATATAAGGAATTTATTTAAATTGGAAACTCATATATTATATACAAACATAAATATGAATACAAAAGTAGAAATCATATGCACATGTTTAAAAGTGCATGTAAGCCAAAATCAACACACATAGAGTAACCACAACACATAGAAATGAGAATGACTTTCATAAATATGAATGTGTGGTTCGTATGAAGTGGAAGTGTGAACCATGTCTTATGGATTGTTGTTTTTCTTTTGCTATGTGTGATGGTATGATGTAGAACCTGCTCAAGAGCAAGTTATTCCTTTCCAAGACCAGGACTACCCATTTCAAGAGCAGCAGGAAGGAGGCAAGTGTCCTTGACCACTTTGATTCTATGCTAGGATGTGTAGATAGAATTATTTGCATTGTCAAGTTAAATATGAAACCCATGCTAGGAAGTTTCCCTAGAATTGCATCACCTTGTTTCCTTGTAGCTTGGGTTGGGATTTATTTTATCATGTCATTTATTATTATGCATATGCTTAGCCATGCTTAGAATGGGATATTTGGGATATGAGATCATCAGTTTATATTACCATACTCTTGAATGAGATATTGTGAGTTATGTAGAGGTAGGGATCAAGGCAAGTTGGATGTTTTGGTTGGTGCTGGGTGCACGAGACTCGGGTTTGTGTTTAGTACTTGCCTGGATCCTAAGGACCGGTTCATGGAGCATGTAACCTGGCTTTACAGTGCCATCCACATGCTGAGATGGGGCAGCTTGGCCAATTAATTAGGTGTATCCCCGGCGTAGTATGGGTGTGTTGGATGGTGCGGGGAGTAGGTGTCAGCTGGACTACCATATGAACCGCAAGGCTCAAGAGGGGGCCACTGCAGCGGGGTTGGAGCCTCTTGTATGCTGTTAGGGGTGAAACCTCAGTGGGCCCACGCTCGTTGGGAATCCCTTTGTAAAGGCTTCGTAGTGATCTCCTGGCTACACACCTGGGAAGTGTGAATGTGGTTCGTAGCCACTGGCATAATGGAGGTTCTTTTAGTCCACCCGACAACGGGGGATGAAATCACTACATGTGGGTACAGTGGTACAAACTCTGCAGAGTCAAAACTGTCATGACAGCCGTGCTCACGGTCAAGAGCGGCTTGGACTTATTCATGATTAGTGGAGTGATGGTTTTGGAAGTTAGAGATGTTAAGCGGGGAGCTTAACATTGGAAATGATGTTATGGTTATTTGATTATGATGATGGTATGGGAGATTTGGACCATTTCACCTGTGTAGTAATGTAGGTGCTTAATAAGCTAAGGTGATAGGTATTAATTGCGTAGTGCTTTAACCATGAGTTCAACCTCTCCTTGCTCTAGCCATGCATGATATAATTTTCCCACACTTGCTGAGTACCATTGGTACTCAACCTTGCATATTTGTTGGTTTATATTGCTGCTCAGGTCAAGATAATGAGGTGGTGTATAATGACCAAGACTTTGGACCCGAAAAAGGTTTCTAGGTTCATGGAGACCCCCGGGCAACGCCTGTGACGGAGCCCCCAAGAATAATATTCCGCTGCTAGTTTATTTACTTGTGATGAACTTTTTATTGTCCAACGAGACATTTGCTATCTAAGACTTATTTATATTCGACACCTGGCTTGTAATAAATGATGCTTCACTATTTGTCATCACATGTATGAGAAAATGATCCTGGCATACATGTGATATTCACTCGGTTGTTCTTCGGAAAAACCGGGTGTGACAGAAGTGGTATCAGAGCCAAGGTTGCCCGTAGAAACGTGGGCCTAGGTAGAAATGGATGTATTTAAGGGCCCTATTTTCTTAAAAACTATTTTACAAGGTGTGTGTTGAAAAATGTTATTTAATGGAGTCACTTTCTTCATCTTACCCCAACTTTCATTCAAAATAGAATTTTTGTTTAAAAGTTTATCTAACCTAAGTTTAAATGTTTTCTGTTTTAGATGGTTCGCATGATTCGCACCGCTCGCAAGTCCACAGGAGGGAGAGTTCCCGTAGTTGCCCTTGCCGAAAGAGAGGAGAGCCGTCCGGTGACGTACCTTTCCTACAGATTGGCAGTAGGAGGCTTGTTGAGCCGTCTTCGACGTATGCTCGAAGCCGCCGGCAATACGAGCAAGCTAATCATCCATTATAACTCCACCAGGACCATCCGTGAGAAGAGGGAAGAATGGAGTTCAGAGATGAGAATTATACACGAAAATCAGCTGCTTAAGATCCACCACTCTCCAGCTTGTCGAGCGACACAGGTCGATGCGGAGAAGGATGTCACCTGGGAGGCCATCACCTGCCAGAGTCACATCTATCGTCGCCACCTGGACAGGACTGAGTACATGTATGTCCTCCAGCGTGAGAGTGGTACCACGGAGTATAAATATCCGCCGTGCGGCAAGGGACTTCCCATGAGCACATGGACTTGTGCTTGGAGGATGATGCTATGCTTAGCACTCGACTGCAGGAGCGTCAGCAAGAGCTTCAAGATGTTCGGGACACCCTGAAGGAAATGGAGGCGTTGCTACGAGCCTGCCGGAGGGCGAGAGAAAGAGGAGATGGGAATGAACTGTGTGTCACTGCAAATGATACATGGACTCCTGACTCCCCAGATCGTCGGGCGATAAGGCGTCGTCGCACTTCTCCACCAGCAGCCTCCCCACCCAAAGCAGAGTCAGAAGGAAGCCGAAATGATGAGGAAGATCCCGAGGAGCCAGCTCAAGAAAACGAGTAGTGTAGAGTCCTTCCCTTAGGTAGCAAGATGTCGAATAGTCGAGTCGTTAAGTTAATGGTGTGTTAATGCTTGGTGTGTGACGTGAGTTGTGGAAGCCATGAGCAATTGTCCACAGCCTTGTCTTTAGATTGTTTTGCTTTGGTGTGAGAACCCACATGAAATAATATTGCATTTATTTTTGTGTGAGAAATGAACCCTCATAAAAGTATAACAAAGCCTCAACACTTCAAAGTACAAACAAATGAAAGTAGTAAGATGATACTAAATGTTTTCAAATTAACATTGGTTGATTCTGCCAGATGGCCGGAAGAGGAAAAGGACGTGCTGCCAACCCCGCCAACAACAACAATGAGGCATGCAACCCTCATCTTTCTGGAGGCCAGGACCGGGGTGGTCGCCGTGAAGGAGTTGATCCCCTCCACCAAATGCTGGAGAATCAAAATCAGCTCATCCAGAACTTGACTCAAGTGGTGGCCAACTTGCATCAAGTTCCACCTCCACAAGCTGCACCACGCCAACCAAGGCTGAGTGAGTTTCTAGGAACTCAACCTCAAAAGTTTGCAAGTGCTGCTGAACCTCTGGAGGCAGATGATTGGCTGAAGACCATTGAAAGTAAGATGAGGATCATACAGTGCCAAGGGTATGAGAGGGTGCTGTTTTCCTCTTATCAATTGCATGGACCTGCTGCTGATTGGTGGACCGCCTATGTGGCCGCCCATCATGACCCTGAGAACATCACTTGGGAAGAGTTCAAGCGTAGCTTCCGCAACCATTACATCCCAAGAGGTGAACTCAAAAACAAGAGGAAGGAGTTTTTGGGACTGCAGCAGGGAAACATGACGGTGAGGGAATACCTCACTAAATTTACTCAACTATCCCGTTATGCCCCACGGGACATAGAGACTGATGAGCAGAAACAAGATTGTTTCGTGGAGGGACTTACCGCAGAAATGCAGTGTGCAATGTCCTCAAACGAGTATGAAAGCTTCCAAAAGATGGTGGACAGAGCGTTTGTGGTAGAAAGGAAGCTAAAGGCCTTGGAAAATGAGAATAAGAGGAAGGCCGGGTGGTCACATCAAGCCTCAGGGAGCAACACCCGCCCACGTCCGATGCAGCAACCTGCAGGGCAGACGAACCGTGCTGCGGTACCCTACTCAGCACCAAGAGGGTACAACCCAAACTACAGGCCTCCGGCAGCACCAATACAGCCACAACGTCAGTTCGTACAGCAGCCTCGCCCCGCATATCCACCTCGACCAGCAGTGCAAGGACCCCCAAACCAACCCCAAGACAACAAAGGCCAGGCACCTAAGGTTGGGGTGCAATGTTTTAGCTGTGGTGAAGTGGGGCACTACGCCCATAAGTGCCCAAAGAAGAAGCTCACGCAGCCACAACAGCAGAATGTAATGAGAGGACGGGTGAACCACGTCACTATGGAGGAAGCACAAGAGGCACCCGACGTGGTAGTTGGTAAGTTTCCTGCCAATTTACACATTGCAACCCTGCTGTTTGATTCTGGTGCTACCCACTCGTTCATTGCTCAAGGGTTTGCTAAGAAGCATGACCTAGCAACAACACAAATGAACCATATGCTAGCCGTAAACTCTTCGGGTGGAGAAATAAGGACAAGACAAGTGTGTCCCAAAGTGAACCTAGACATTAATGGGGTAGTATTTACTGCTAACCTCATAGTGATAGATTCACCAGAGATAGATATTATTTTGGGTATGGATTGGTTGACCAAACATAAAGGAATCATCAATTGTTCGACCAGAACGGTGGAACTAACTCACCCTAGTGGCACAATAGTAAAGTTCATAACGATACACGAGCCTAGGAGGGACATTAAATTAAATCAAGTTGAGGTGAAAGTTGAGGAAATCAGGACCATCAGGGAATATCCATATGTTTTTCCGGAGGAGTTGCTAGGTATGCCTCCCGATCGTGAAGTGGAATTCGCAATTGAGCTAGTACCTGGAACAGCCCCGATATACAAGAGACCTTATCGGATGGACTCCAAGCAGCTAGAAGAACTCAAGGATCATTTAAGAGAATTGACGGAGAAGGGGTATATTTGTCCTAGTTCCTCACCATGGGGAGCTCCGGTGATATTTGTGCCCAAGAAGGACGGAACCCAAAGGTTATACGTGGATTACCGTGCCTTGAATGAGGTAACTATCAAGAACAAGTACCCATTACCTCGCATTGAAGACTTGTTTGATCAGTTGAGGGGAGCTTGTGTGTTCTCGAAAATTGATCTTATGTCGGGATACCACCAACTCAAGATAAGGCAATCTGATATTCCCAAGACAGCTTTCGTATCTCGGTACGGACTGTATGAATACACTGTCATGCCTTTCGGGCTAACTAATGCCCCGGCATACTTCATGTATCTCATGAACAAGGTATTCATGGAATATCTGGACAAATTTGTGGTGGTTTTCATAGATGACATTATCGTCTTCTCCAAAGATGAAGAAGAACATGAGAAACATCTAAGGTTGGTGTTGCAAAGGCTGAGAGAACACCAACTGTATGCCAAGTTAAGCAAGTGTGAGTTTTGGCTGGAGAGAGTTCCCTTCTTAGGACATATAATCTCGGAGGGAGGAATCTCCGTAGATCCCGCCAAAATCGAGGATATACAGAAGTGGAAGACCCCTGAAAATGTCGGGGAAGTTTGAAGCTTTTTGGGATTGGCTGGATACTATCGACGGTTTATTGAGGGATTCTCTAAGATCTCGAGACCCCTCACCAAACTGTTGGAGAAGGGAATCACATTCACATGGACGCCGCAGTGCGAGACGAGTTTTCAGGAGTTAAAGAAAAGATTGACAACGGCCCCAGTGCTAGTTATGCCAGATATGCAGAAGAACTTTACGGTGTACTACGATGCCTCTAGAAACGGGTTGGGATGTGTTCTCATGCAAGAAGGGCATGTCGTGGCTTATGCATCCCGACAGCTTCGGAAGCACGAGAAGAACTATCCTACACATGACCTAGAACTAGCCGCAGTGGTACACGCGTTGAAAATTTGGCGGCACTATTTGATGGGGAAGAGGACCGAGATATATACGTATCATAAGAGTTTGAAGTACATATTCACACAGCCAGACCTCAACCTCAGACAAAGGAGATGGTTAGAGCTAATCAATGACTTTGATGTGGGCATCAACTATCATCCTGGGAAAGCAAACGTCGTGGCCGATGCTTTAAGTCGGAAAGTGCAAGTCAATAAGTTGAGCTTGAAGGACATGCCTGCAGAATTGAAGGACGAGGTTATAAGGCTCAATCTATGCCTTGTGAATAGTGGTGAAGCCATCGCCATGGAAGTGGACTCCACACTAGAGCAAGACATACGCAATGGTCAAAAGAACGACGAGAAGATACAAGAAATCAGGCAACTCATTAAGGAAAATAAAGCTCCTGGTTTCAGAGAGGATGAACAAGGTACGGTGTGGCACGGGAAAAGGATCTGTGTGCCTGAAGTAAAGGAGATCCGTGAATTGATTTTGAAGGAGGCTCACGATTCCGACTATTCCATTCATCCTGGGAGTACGAAGATGTACCAGGACCTCAAGAGCAGGTATTGGTGGTATGGCATGAAGCGAGATGTCGCGGAGCATGTTGCTCTATGTGACACATGTCAGTTGGTGAAAGCAGAACATCAACGACCCGCGGGATTATTACAACCACTCAAAGTGCCTGAATGGAAATGGGAAGAAATCAGCATGGATTTCATCGTGGGATTGCCTAGGACCCAATCAGGGTATGATTCTATATGGGTCATCATTGATAGGCTAACTAAGGTAGCTCATTTCATCCCCGTGAAAGAAAGCTACAGTGGATCCAAATTGGTAGAGTTGTACATGTCAAGGATCGTGTGTTACCATGGAGTGCCAAAAAAGATTGTGTTGGATCGAGGGACAGAGTTCACCTCAAGGTTCTGGCAGAAGTTGCACGAAACCATGGGAACCCATCTAAACTTTAGTTCTGCCTATCATCCCCAAACTGATGGGCAGACGGAAAGAACGAATCAGATCGTTGAAGATATGCTAAGGGCATGTGCACTCAAAAACAATAGGAGTTGGGACAAGAACTTACCGTATGCGGAGTTTTCCTATAACAACAGCTATCAAGCTAGTATGAAGATGTCACCGTTTGAAGCCTTGTACGGGAGGAAGTGCAGAACTCCCCTATTTTGGAACCAAACGGGGGAAAGTAAAGTGTTTGGTCCAGAAGTACTACAAGAAGCCGAGGCGAAGGTAAGGGAAATTCGCAACAATTTGAGGATAGCACAGACACGCCAAAAGAGTTATGCTGATGTACGAAGAAGAGAGCTCGTTTTCAACGTGGGAGACTATGTTTATCTCAAGATGTCACCTATCAGAGGACTTCGTCGGTTCAAGGTGAAAGGTAAGTTGTCACCTCGATACATCGGACCCTTTCAAGTTTTGGAGAGGAAAGGAGAAGTTGCGTATCAACTAGAATTACCGACTCGTCTATCAGATGTGCACGATGTATTCCATGTGTCACAACTCAAGAAATGCCTGAGGACGCCTGAAGAGGTGTTACCCATGAATGAAGTGAACGTAGCTGAGGAATTGTCTTATGCCGAGCAACCATACAAGATTTTGGAGACAATGGAACGCCTCACCAGAAATAAAATAATCCAGATGTGCAAGGTGCAGTGGAAGCATCACTCGGAAGAGGAAGCCACCTGGGAGCGGGAAGATGAGCTCAAGGCACAATTTCCGGAATTGTTTTCTTAGAACCACCAATCTCGAGGACGAGATTTCTTTTAAGGGGGGTAGAGCTGTAACACCCCAAAAATATTGTTAAGACCCTAAATCATGTTAAGAGGGGAATTTAAAAATTTTTGGACGTGTTGCATGTTTTGCAAAAATTCAAATTCAAACTGGAATTCAAATTAAACTCAAATCAGAAAAGAAATAGAAAAAAAGAAAAAGAGAAAACAGAAAAAAACCGGCCAGTGGGCCGAAACCCACCAGCCGGCCCACCCAGCAACCGCGCCAGCCCGCAGCCGCGTGCGCTGTTTCCTTCCGCTGACAGGTGGGACCCACCAGCTCGTCTTCTACCTCGCGCCGCGCCGGACTCCCTCTCACCCAAATCAAAACCGATCGGGATTTCTGCGTATTTCAGCTGAATTCCGTTTGGGGGCGACGCAAACTCGATCTAAACCACCCAGCCGCCCTCCCCCGTCTATAAAAACCCCGGCCTCGTTCTATTTTTTCCACGCGATCCGCCGATTTTCCTCCGGTGAGAACCGAGACTTCTCCGGCGAATTCTGGCCGATCTAAGCTAGGAAATTCTGATCTAACTCGCTGGTCTTGATCCACCGCCTCCGGGGAACCTTGCAGGTGCAGAAAACTCGGTGACTTGCGGTGTAAACACAGCGCCGACGAGCCTCGCCGTGGTTTCACCTCGGACCTCGTCGCCGATCACCTTCCAGGACCTCCGAGTTCAAGAAAACCCCCGAGGTGAGATCCCCGACCTCCCCTCCACCGATCTATGCCATAAAATCACAGTTCTAGGAAGAATTCTCGAAGATCCGAAAGTCTCCGGCGAGATCGCCGCTTCCCGCCGCCGTGCGCCGCCGGCAGCGCCGCCCGCGTTCGATCGGAGCGACGTGGCCGCTTGTGCGCCGTTTATTTTAAATCGCACGGTAGGGTTTAAATCCCCGCGTACCGGTTCGACGTTATAATCTCAGCCATCGGTTTAAAATCGAACGGTCCACGTCAGCCCCGCATTATAAAGACTGGAAATCTTACGTGCTACCCCCTGGGGTTCTCGGGAAATAAGAGCTAGCCCCGGAAACTTCTGATCTAGCCCCGGAAACTTCTGATCTAGCCCCTGGAACTTCAGAAAATTATGTAAATTCATTTAAAAATCAGTTTTAGCCCCTGGACTTAATAAAAATTAAGAAAAACTCCTCTGATAAGTGTAGCTAGACCCCTGGAAATTCTGAAAATAATATTATAGACCCTGTAGTGGGTTGAGTTTACCTTTTTAGCCCTGTTTAGTATTTAATTTAGGAAATTGAATATGTGGCTAGTGTTTAAAAATTAAAAAGTGGGACAAACATATTGTCAAAATTTAATTAAAGACTTTCTCAGTATTTAGGAAACTTTGGAGTGAGATAAAAACATATTTTGGGCTGAATTGAATCTGTTTAATTTATTATTCACATTTAGGGACACATTTTTAAGTAAAGAAAAGTTCTAGGAAATAGGGAAAATAATTGTGAAATAGTTTACATCAGAGGCAAAGGTCAAAATATGTTATTAAATTATTTAGGACCAGAACCTATTCTGTTTAGATGATGTGTCTTACTATTTTCATAATAAAGTACACATTTATGCATAGGAAAATAAATCTGAAAATATAGCAACTAGTAAATGATAAATGGAGTTTCTAAAATCCAAAGAATTCAGTTTAGGGTTGGTAGAAATTCTGAAGACACATATGGAGAAGAAAAATACCTTTCATGCACACTTGGGAGCTAAAAGGTGTATCAATTGAATATAAGGAATTTATTTCAATTGGAAACTCATATATTATATACAAACATAAATATGAATACAAAAGTAGAAATCATATGCACATGTTTAAAAGTGCATGTAAGCCAAAATCAACACACATAGAGTAACCACAACACATAGAAATGAGAATGACTTTCATAAATATGAATGTATGGTTTGTATGAAGTGGAAGTGTGAACCATGTCTTATGGATTGTTGTTTTTCTTTTGCTATGTGTGATGGTATGATGTAGAACCTGCTCAAGAGCAAGTTATTCCTTTCCAAGACCAGGACTACCCATTTCAAGAGTAGCAGGAAGGAGGCAAGTGTCCTTGACCACTTTGATCCTATGCTAGGATGTGTAGATAGAATTATTTGCATTGTCAAGTTAAATATGAAACCCATGCTAGGAAGTTTCCCTAGAATTGCATCACCTTGTTTCCTTGTAGCTTGGTTTGGGATTTATTTTATCATGTCATTTATTATTATGGATATGCTTAGCCATGCTTAGAATGGGATATTTGGGATATGAGATCATCAGTTTATATTACCATACTCTTGAATGAGATATTGTGAGTTATGTAGAGGTAGGGATCAAGGCAAGTTGGATGTTTTGGTTGGTGCTGGGTGCACGAGACTCGGGTTTGTGTTTAGTACTTGCCTGGATCCTAAGGACCGGTTCATGGAGCATGTAACCTGGCTTTACAGTGCCAACCACATGTTGAGATGGGGCAGCTTGGCCAATTAATTAGGTGTATCCCCGGCGTAGTATGAGTGTGTTGGATGGGGCGGGGAATAGTGTCAGCTGGACTACCATATGATCCACAAGGCTCAAGAGGGGGCCACTGCAGCGGGGTTGGAGCCTCTTGTATGCTGTTAGGGGTGAAACCTCAGTGGGCCCACGCTCGTCGGGAATCCCTTTGTAAAGGCTTCGTAGTGATCTCCTGGCTACACACCTGGGAAGTGTGAATGTGGTTCGTAGCCACTGGCATAATGGAGGTTCTTTTAGTCCACCCGGTAATGGGGGATGAAATCACTACATGTGGGTACAGTGTTACAAACTCTGCAGAGTCAAAACTGTCATGACAGCCGTGCTCACGGTCAAGAGCAGCTTGGACTTATTCATCATTAGAGGAGTGATGGTTTTGGAAGTTAGAGATGTTAAGCGGGGAGCTTAACATTGGAAATGATGTTATGGTTATTTGATTATGATGATGGGATGGGAGATTTGGACCATTTCACTTGTGTAGTAATGTAGATGCTTAATAAGCTAAGGTGATAGGTATTAATTGCGTAGTGCTTTAACCATGAGTTCAACCTCCCCTTGCTCTAGCCATGCATGATATAATTTTCCCGCACTTGCTGAGTACCATTGGTACTCAACCTTGCATATTTGTTGGTTTATATTGCTGCTCAGGTCAAGATAATGAGGTGGTGTATAATGACCAAGACTTTGGACCCGAAGAAGGTTTCTAGGTTCATGGAGACTCCCGGGCAACGCCTGTGACGGAGCCCCCAAGAATAATATTCCGCTGCTAGTTTATTTACTTGTGATGAACTTTTTATTGTCCAACGAGACATTTGCTATGTAAGACTTATTTATATTCGACACCTGGCTTGTAATAAATGATGCTTCACTATTTGTCATCACATGTATGAGAAAATGATCCTGGCATACATGTGATATTCACTCGGTTGTTCTTCGGAAAAACCGGGTGTGACAAGGGTGAGTTCATCCTCGACTTCGGGGATATCTATACCTGTACATACCACATGCCAAAGACTTGGGTTCAAGGAAATTAGATGCAACTTCATGTTGTGTTTCCACATTGTATAGTTAGTTCCATCAAAGTGAGGTGGTTTGCCTAGAGGAATTGATAAATAACTGGAATGAGAATTTAGTCGTTCATAGTTAAAAGGATATCGCGAGTAGTCTTGTTGACTACTCTTGAGTTTCTTCTCTAACTTCTCCTTCTTTTTCTTTTTAGCCTCCTCCTTCTTCTTTTTGAGGAGTGCCATGAGACGAAGAACTTCTTCATCTTCTTCTGAGCTTGTAACGTCTTGTGGAGGAGCAACTGCGGGAGGTGGGTTAGAACCTTGTTCTTCAAAGTTGCTCGAACTGTCTCCTTTTCCCTTGTTGAGATCAATTTGGCTACCGACCTTGTCCCCCATCTCCTCTCCAAGCGGTTATGCTTTTGTGGAGAGTTAGGCTCTGATACTAATTGAAAGTTGCCTAGAGGGGGGTGAATAGGCTAATAAAACCTGAAATTCAAATAAACAGCGGATAAAACCACAGCAGGCCGGACTAGTCTGGTCTGAGGTCGGACTAGTCCGGTCTCAGCCTAATTTGTGTTTTAGTTTTCCTTTTAAGTTTGTTTGAGCAGAAAATATGTGGTAGTCAAGTGATATCACTAATTAGTTGAGAATGATTAGATTGCAAAATAATAGAACAATTTGTGAGAAATAACACAATGAACGCTTGACAAGTAATTTTAGTGAGCAATTTAAATAGTAGAGAGACCAAGAAATACGATTTATCCTGAGGTTCGATTCCACAAAGGAACCAACGTCCTCGTTGAGGAGTCCACAATGACCGGGTCTTTTCTAACCCTTCCCTAACCGAGCGATCACCAAGATCAAGCCCGGACTTTTTCACTATCAATCGAATGTGAATACAATGATCTTAGGGGCTACTCACACTTTGAGGCTCCCTACACCAACCAAGTAGTTATAGAATTCAAAGTACAACTGTTAAAAACTCAAAATAATAGTTAGAGTGCAAAGGAATCAAACCGAGAGCTCAAACGTCGATCACCATGTCTTTCCTCTCACAACAACCACTAACTCCTTAAGATCCAATCTTAGGGGTCTAGAAGGTGAGGAAAAAGGCTTAGAAGAGCTCTAGGAATAAGTTTTCAGCGCTTAGGTACGTGTCTTGCCAATTCTCAACCGGGGGTCTCCTTTTATAGAAATCCCGACATTTAGCCATTACCAACTAAAATCCGGACTAGTCCGGTCCCAACCCCGGACTAGTCCGATCTTAAGGGACCACTCACGTCACAGCTTACCAAATAAAGTTTTAGTGACCGTTGGATTCAAACGGTCATGAAACCCCGGACTAGTCCGGCCAAGAGAGGACTAGTCCAATCTCAATCAGGAACCTTTGTTCCGTATGAGAACGGACTAGTCTCGTAGGGGCGGACTAGTCCGGCCCAAAGGGCGGACTAGTCCGGTCTTACTAGACTTAGTCTAAAAACTCTCTCAACTGGAGCTGCGGACTAGTCCAGCCAACCTCGGACTAGTCCGAGCTCACACAGGAACCTTTGTTCTGTCCTAATTCGGACTAGTCTGAAAAGATCGGACTAGTCCGGCCTGTGGAGCGGACTAGTCCGATGGCACTCAGAGACTTCTTCTCTGGATCTAAGCGGCTTAGTCCGCTTAGCGGACTAGTCCGGCCTTCTGAGACTTAGTGTCATAACGGCTCAGACTCACACAACAACGGACTAGTCCGGCCTTTAACGGACAAGTCCGAACTGACTGAGAGACTCTTTATCCGGTCTAAAGCGGATTAGTCCGGGTATGAACAGACTAGTCCGGCCATTTGTCCGAACAAGTCCGGTCTTCCCTTTTCTTCATATCTATGATTACTTTGTCTCATGATTCTAACTTTCTATCCTTTGTTTGACCTCTCTAGTGATTCTCAAGCACTCTAAAAGAGAAGACCCTATACACAACTAGAAAAATGTGAAGATTAATAGAAAATGCTATTTTCTACTCTTTCAAGTCTTCTTCTTTTCCCTTTGCATCTTGAGAGACTCCATATCCATTTCTTTGATAAACACCTGTGCTCATACTCAGTAGAAACTTATTAGCTTCTTAATTGTCATCATCAATCAACCAAAACCCAGGGGATTACCTAGATGTACTTTCAGACTTCGAGACGCTTGAAGAACAAGAACCACGAGAGCAAGGCAAGTGCCCCTTGACCATATTGATCTTATGTTTTGAAACTGTTTTGTATGCGAAAACTCATATGCTTGAGTAAACTTTATGGGACACCCTTTATAGGAGTTTACTAGTTTTGTTAACCATCCTTGTCGCTGGAAAAATTGATGAGTCGGGTATGGTCGTTTTTCCTTTTTGCTTCGCTTAATTTACGGGATACGGGAAGCTGAATTAAAACATGGTTAGCTACTGCACTCATATGAATAATGATGATGAGAACTTGATGATGTAAATGAACATGGATCGGGGAGATCTAGGCAAGATTGGTTCGTGGATATTGCTGAATGAGATGGTGGTTTACTTGCTATAGATCTAAGGACCGGTTCATACCAGCACATGCCAGGAAAACAGTGCCACCACAAGGCCAAATATGGGTGCGACTTAGCTGACTAATTAGGTGTGTTGCTAGCTTGTTATGGACCGTGGATGGCGCGGGGAATGGGAGTCGAGAGGGACTTCCCTGGGAGCTGCATGGCACAAGAGGGGGCCCGTTGGTGGGAGAATGGTGATTCGAGCCTGCCGGTGAAACCTCAGTGGGTCTGTACATCTAGTAGCCCATTTGTAAAGGCTATTTTGTGATCTCTTGGCCATACACCGATGGTTGTGTACTGGTATAATGGAGGTTCTGCAGTCGCCGACGGGTGGCGAAATCACGAACTTGTGGGTAAAGTGGTGCCACCTCTGCAGAGTGTAAAACTATCATGATAACCATGCTTCCGGTCACAAGCACCTAGCCAACTTACATGATTAGAGGCAAACTTGGGATGTTTATTCGGTATATGGTATGGTCATTGGGATTGGTTTTGGGACTGTTTTAAGTCATGAAAATGAGTTTGGTTCCGGTTATATTGTGACGCCCCTGTTCCAAGAGAACCTCGGAACCTGGACTGATGCATATGTGCGCCCAGGATGTTCATCACACATACACATATAATCCACAGACTGAATTCAGAATATATATAACCACGAATGAATAGGGTTTTAATACAATGCCTCATGAGTCTCAAACTCATTCTAGCAGCGAAAGTCTTATTCTAGGAGCGGAAGTATTCTAAACTATTGAGGAAGCAACTAAGCAGCAGCGGCGGCTCCATCTCCTACTCCACAGGCAAGTTGACGGAAGATCACACCCTAATACTCCACATGGTCTTCAAAGTATTCTTCCCCTGTTGCTGATGATGTATGATAATGCAAGGGTGAGTACATGTTGTACTCAGCAAGTGCGGGAAGTATGACATGTAGCTTACAACAAGGTAGGTATAAAAAAGGCTCATTTCATAAAAGCAAAGTTTATTTCACAAAACATGATAAAAACAGCAACTAGCTTTAAGTGAATCTCAACATCAACATACCTCCATCATATTTCACCTCTTTTCATGTCTCATCCAGACATTTATTTTTCTCATCTTTCATCTCATGCTCATGAATACCATCTCGTATTCATTACCATCTCATCTCATGTTCAATTCCGTCTCATACCGAGACCAACGATCATTGCCATGACTCAACAGTCATGAAACCAATCTCATTACTAGGACTCTACAGTCCCAAAACCATCCCTTAATGACCAAACCATCACCAAACCAATAACCAAACCAAATACCATCCCAATAACCATCCCATCTCATCATGTGAGTTGTCCAGGCGCTTGTGACCGTAAGCTCGGCTATCATGATAGTTTTACACTCTGCAGAGGTGGCACCACTTTACCCACAAGTTTGTGATTTTGTCACCCGTCGGCAACTGCAGAACCTCTATTATACCAGTACATAACCGTCGGTGTATGGTCAACAGATCACAAAATAGCCTTTACAAAGGGACTACTTGATGTATGGACTCACTAAGGTTTCACCAGAAGGCTAGAATCTCCAATTCTCCCACCTACGGGCCCCTTCCTGTGCCATGCAATTCCCAGGGCAGTCCTCTCTCGACTCCCATTCCCCGCGCCTTCCACGGGCCATAACAATCTAGCAACTTACCTAACTAGTCAGCTAAGCCGCACCCATATTTGTCCTTGTGGTGGCACTGTTTCCCTGGCATGGTTGGCATGAACCGGTCCTTAGATCTATGGCAAGTAAACCACCATCTAATTCTTCCACTTTCAGAAACCAAGCTTGCCTAGATCTTACCCCGATTCATGTTCATTATCATCAGGTTTTCATTATCATTATGAGTGCAGTAGCTAAACACATTCTATCGCTTCCCATATCCCGTGGATTCGGCGAAGCAAAAACAAAAACGACCATACCCGACTCATCAACTTTCTGGGCGACAAGGGTGGATAACAAAACTAGTAAACTCCTATGAAAGGGTTTCCCATTAAGTTGACTCAAGCACACACACCTTCTCGCAAACAAAACAATTTCCAAAAAACATGGGATCAATATGGTCAAGGGGCACTTGCCTTGTTCTTGTGGCTTCTGTTGCTCTGGGATCTCGAAGTCTTGGTGCTGAAACCCTTCGTAGATAGCTCCCTGATCTTTTCCTTCTACTTACGATCACGCACATACAAAATTTGCAGCAATCAAACATCATGCACAAACTTTACTAAGGATGCAATGGTGCATATGCATGCTAATCCTATGGTGCAGTTTAGTTTGTACATGTTCTTGCATGTTTTAAGGGGTTTGCATGGGGTTTTACGATGAACAGAGGGGTAAAGATCAATTGTGGACATGGCGATGATCTTGACTCTAGATCAAACCGATCAACACGTGATCTGTCCATGAAAAAGCGTCTGTTTGAAGGAATCAAAGAAACAGATGCAAAGAAACCGCGATGATGTCATAAGGTGGTAATGGAGACCTACCTTACTTCCTTCGGGTACTTCCTCCTAGCACTGGCAGCAAAACAGATCGTCGGCTCTCCTCCAGCGGACGTGTCTGGCTCGTCGGCAGTCTCTCCGGTGGTCAAACTCCGATGAAGGGGGTTTAACTCGGCGAGTTTGGAGCTAGGGCTCTAAGTTGTCGGCTTGGAAAAGATGTTACGACCAAGGGGTTGTTTTGGGTTCTATTTATAACCGGAATAAGAAGAGTCCTACTCCGATTGGATTTCAAATAAGAGTCCTATTTGATTTGTGTTTTAATCTTAACAACTTATCTCTAGTTGATTTGGTTGCAGTATCAACGTAGAAGAGTTCGTGTCGGTTTCCTCCGTGTCGGGTACTCGCGCACGGAAGAAAAACCGCTTCAGAATCACGTCCTTCTACAGGGATAAGCTCCGGAGGCTCCACGTGTCCAGCGGAGGCCGGGCTTTTCTTTTCCGTAGAGGCGGTCTCCGGTTGTGCCGCGTGTCAGGCGGACGGGACCTCCCCTCTCTTCACAGGCAAGCTCCGCGTGCGTCACGTGTCTTGGTGGGCGGGACCTCCCTCTCCCTCAGAGGCGAGCTCCGCGTGCGCCACGTGTCTGGTGGGTCGGGACCTCCCCTCTCTCCAGAGACGAGCTCTGCGAACGCCACGTGTCTGGTGGGTCGGGACCTCCCCTCTCTTTAGAGATGAGCTCCGCGAACACCACGTGTCAGTGCCGAACCTCCCCTCTCTTTAGAGGTAGCTTCGAATGTGCCACGTGTCCTTGCAGCGTCGGACTTCCATTCTGCTCAGGGATGAGCTCTGAGGTTGACACGTGTCCATCAGTGTCGGACCTCCATTCTTCTCGGAGGTGTGCTCCGAGAATGACACGTGTTCCACAGTGTTATACCTCCCTTTATCTCGTAGATGGGCTCCGAGGATGACACGTGTCAAGCAGAGCGGGACCTCTCGGAGGCGAGCTCCGAGGCTGACGCATGTCCTGCAGTACCTTCTCCTCGGAATTGAGCTCCGAGGATGACACGTGTCCAGTAGGACCGAACCTCTCGGAGGTTAGCTCCGAGAGTGACACGTGTCTGTAAAAGCCCAAGAAAATGAAGTGCAAAAGAATGTTTATCACCTCACAACACCACAGCTCATGTGGTGGATATCTTGTGAACACTTGAGAAGAGCAAGTAAACACCATCAAAAGGGTGATTAGAGGGGAAAGCCCTAACTTCTTAAAAGGGGGGATTTCTACATATGAACATGAAAGGTTGAGCTCACCCCTAGACCTTAAATAGTCTTGGGAAGGCTCAATCCAAATGTCACGCAAATCCAATAATTTTGAGGCACTTTTGGAGGCATTTGAAAAAGAGGCCAATTTGAATGTAAATTCAAATTGCAGCCACTTTCATCACTTGAATTCAAAAGTTGACATCATATTCAAACTCAGCACATTTTTCTGAGTTAGTCCACCAATTTTCATCCCCATTAGACTTCATCTTGTCGGGAGCTAAATTTGTATTTATTCAAAACTGAATTTGAATTTCAGTTTGAATGTGAAGCAAATTTATCTAAACCAATTTCAAATTTAGGAAATCAAATTCAAACAATGACTTGGAGGCTAAGTCTCACATTCAATTGTGAGTAGCTGGGATATTTTCAGTAAAAACAGAAATGAAAATCAGAAAAAGAATTAGAGGGGATGGACCCACTGGTCAGCCACACAGAGGCCAAACCGACTCGGCTCTCCAGTCGAAAACCCTGAGGTCGCCAGCGCACGGGTGAGTCCTCGCCCCAACGAAGTTACCATGCCACCTCCTGTTCCGGGGATCAGACCGCGCCGACGTCTTCTCCACGTCGTCCGACCCCAACCGGGACCGTTTCACTGCCGTGCCTCACCTCACGCGTGCGTACCCTCGCTGTTCTCACCACCCGAGCAACTCTTGGCTCCCCACCGTTCCCGCGGTACAAGCCGAGACTTGGCCGATCACCTACAGAAAAACATGCGCCGTCCTCTCCTCGAACTTCCGGTGAGCGCTGTCCTCCTTCTCATTCAGTAGTGAGGGAGTATTTTGAGGTTTGCCGAATTGCCGTTTTTAGGACCGAGAGCGGGCTCGACTGAAAATTCTTGGTGGTAAGTCCATACCAGCTCGTCTTCCTTTAGCCATACGTCCTAGGTCTTCCAACGGACCTCTAGGATCAACAACCGGAGAAAACAGTCGACCCTGGTGGCTGTTCTCCGAGTTTTTCTGATCGCCGCCATTTTCAACTCTAGGTCGATGGTGAGGTCCTAGCTCCGGCCGTTTCCATGGCAAACCGGGCTCATTTTCGTGCTCAGCATGCTGCAGCGGAGCTGTAGGAGCAAACCATTCCGAAGATAAGGCCCTGAGTAGCTCGGGCGACATCGCCGGAGTGGGGATCGCCACTGTCACCGTCGCGGGCGTGGTTCCGGCCATCGCCGAGCTTCGGTGAGGGCACCAGCTTGTTCCCAGAGCAAAGTTAGGCACAGGCGGCGAGATCCGTCGGAGGTCAGGCAGCGAAATGGCCGGCGGCGAGATCTCCGGCGAAGCGCCGCCGCGGGGGTTGCCGGCGTCGCGAGGTAGACGAAGGTGGGCCAGGTCCACCGGTCAGTCCCTTTTCTCTCGCGGGGATCCACTTTGCGGCCGGGATCCGGTGCCGCAGCGCGGGTAAAACCCCGTGGGCTGCGGTGTGGCCGCGATCTCAGTGGGCCGGTCTAAAGAGTGGGGCCCACCCGCAGAGTTTAAACATTTTGGGATTTTCCAGTTTAGTGCAGACTTCAAATGCATATAAATTTTGCTAGGAAGTTCCAAATTAGTGAACTAAATTTTGCTGAATTCAGCTTTTTGAGTACTTTCCAGCAATACAAATTTCAGCTCATGAGACTTGATGGTTTTCAAGAATTAATTCCCTAAATTTTAAAATGTCAGGAATTTTTTTCTGGAGAATTACTTTATGAAAAATTCTGAAATTTGGCTGATAGGTTCAATGGAAAATCCTTGAGTCACAGTAAAATTTTCAGACCCATCCAAGTTCATTCAGTCCCCCTAATGGTGTCATTAAGTGAACTGCCCTGAGAAAATAGAAAAATGTACAGAAACATTTTTCAGATTTTCTCCAATCTTATTTAGGGAATAACTTCATCTAGAATTCTTCAAATGACATGAAACCAATTCCATTAGAACCATCTCAAATTCTAGTTTCCAGAAAGTAATGTTTGCAGCCATGAAAATCACTGGAATTCCTTAGAGACTCTAATATTGACCAAATAGACTTTTATTTGTACAAAGCTCAAATGAACTTTGTTTCAAATGAAACTTGGTAAAGACTCTGGTTAGGACCCTACCAAGCCACCATAAAAATTTCAGAGCCAAAGGGGAGGGCTAGCTAGAGTTATAGTAATTACTTATTCAATTCTAAACATTGCATTTGAATTGACATATAGTATCTCGTTGACGTGTAGTCGCTGAAGGCGAGGAAACTCCGGAAGTGCTCAACTTCCTTCTTCTGGACGAAGCCTTAACATCTGACCAGCAGCAAC
The DNA here is from genome assembly GCA_030760725.1 of Neostapfia colusana. Classification (NCBI taxonomy): domain Eukaryota; kingdom Viridiplantae; phylum Streptophyta; class Magnoliopsida; order Poales; family Poaceae; genus Neostapfia; species Neostapfia colusana. Next base: position 81,074,816 of record JASWHV010000003.1, read on the forward strand.
AAGGCAAGCCCCGGTTTGCATTAACCCATTTTACAAAGTTTTGCTTTGTTATATACTTAGTATGAGGTATATGAATTTGCATTAGGTGTATGGTGGATGAAACCCAAGTGCATCAACAGCTTTTTCTTATAAGGGTAAGGGTAGTATCTAAGTTCTCGAGTAGACAGGCTATGCTTAATGATTCATAGAACTTCGGTACAAGTCGAGTAGTTGGAATCTACTCGCGAGTTAGGCTTGGGACACACGGGATTGGTCCGAGTGATGTGAGATCATATTAGTAAGAAAATGAGACTAGGTAGGGGCTAGGGCGCAGCAAGAGGAAGTCTTGTGTGCGCAGACCTGTCCATGTCGATTGAGTACCGATCTGTGTGCGGTCCTTCTGAACAAGTATTGAACGTACCGAAGGCATATCGGATATATGGGCCCCGATAAACCGATGTAACCTGTACCTCCGAGCGTCGAGGCATAACGCACCGATTTATAGGTGTAGGCTGAGGGAAGCAAGGTGGAAATCTGCTAACGGGCATAGAGAGATGCTCCGTGTGGGGAACCCCCTGATTGTTTTGATGCGACCGGTTCGACGTTTGGGCTGTTGGGTGAAAGGTTGTCCCGTATGACACCGAGTGAGCGTGCTGTGCAGCTCCACGGGTGTCACACCCGGTTTCTCCAAAGAACAACCAAGTGAATATCACATGTATGCCAGGATCATTTTCACATACATGTGATGACAAATAGTGAAGCATCATTTATTACAAGCCAGGTGTCGAATATAAATAAGTCTTACAAAGCATATGTCTCGATGGACGATAATAAGTTCATAACAAGTAATTAAAATAGCAGCGGAATATTATTCTTGTGGGCTCCGTTACAGGCGTTGCCCAGGGGTCTCCATGAACCTAGAAACCTTCTTCGGGTCCAAAGTCTTGGTCATTATACACCACCTCATTATCTTGACATGAGCAGCAATATAAACCAACAAAATATGCAAGGTTGAGTACCGATGGTACTCAGCAAGTGTGGGAAAGTTATGTCATGCATGGCTAGAACAAGGGAAGGTTGAACCCATGGTTAAAGCACTACGCAATTAATACCTAACACCTTAGCTTATTAAGCACCTACATTACTACACAGGTGAAATGGTCCCAATTTCCCATCCCATCATCATAACCAAATAACCATAACATCATTTTCAATGTTAAGCTCCCCGCTTAACATCCACAACTTCCAAAAACCATCACTCCTCTAATCATGAATAAGTCGAAGCCGCTCTTGACCGTGAGCACGGCTGTCATGACAGTTTTGACTCTGCAGAGTTTGTACCACTGTACCCACATGTAGTGATTTCATCCCCCGTTGCCGGGTGGACTAAAAGAACTTCCATTATGCCAGTGGCTACGAACCACATTCACACTTCCCAGGTGTGTAGCCAGGAGATCACTACGAAACCTTTACAAAGGGATTCCCGACGAGCGTGGGCCCACTGAGGTTTCACCCCTAACAGCATACAAGAGGCTCCAACCCCGCTGCAGTGGCCCCCTCTTGAGCCTTGCGGTTCATATGGTAGTCCAGCTGACACCTATTCCCCACAACCTTCCAACACACCCATACTACGCCGGGGATACACCTAATTAATTGGCCAAGCTGCCCCATCTCAGCATGTGGTTGGCACTGTAAAGCCAGGTTACATGCTCCATGAACCGGTCCTTAGGATCCAGGCAAGTACTAAACACAAACCCGAGTCTCGTGCACCCAGCACACAACCAAAACATCCAACTTGCCTTGATCCCTACCTCTACATAACTCACAATATCTCATTCAAGAGTATGGTAAAATAAACTGATGATCTCATATCCCAATTATCCCATTCTAAGCATGGCTAAGCATACGCATAATAATAAATGACATGATAAAATGAAACCCAACCCAAGCTACAAGGAAACAAGGTAATGCAATTCTAGGGAAACTTCCTAGCATGGTGTAACACCCCAAAATTTTGTTAAGACCCTAAAATCATGTTAAGAGGGGAATTTAAAAATTTTTGGACGTGTTGCATGTTTTGCAAAAATTCAAATTCAAACTGGAATTCAAATTAAACTCAAATCAGAAAAGAAATAGAAAAAGAAAAAGAGAAAACAGAAAAAAAACCGGCCAGTGGGCCGCAACCCACCAGCCGGCCCAACCAGCGCCTCGCCAGCCCAGCCGCGCGCGCCGCTTCCTCCCACTGACAGGCGGGGCCCGCCAGCCCTTCTTCTACCTCGCACCCGCGCCGGGATTCTCTCACCCCGGATCAAAACCGACCCGGATTCCTGCGCATCCCCGCCGAATTCCGTTCGTAGGCGACGCGGACTTGATCTAAACCACCCCGCCGCCTTTCCCCGTCTATAAAAACCCCGGCCTCGTTCTGTTTTTCCCACGCGATCCGCCGATTTTCCTCCGATGAGAACCGAGACTTCTCCGGTGAATTCTGGCCGATCTAAGCTCGGAAATTCCGATCTAACTCGCTGGTCTTGATCCACCGCCTCCGGGGAACCTTGCAGGTGCAGAAAACTCGGTGACTTGCGGTGTAAACACAGCGCCGACGAGCCTCGCCGTGAATTCACCTCGGACCTCGTCGCCGATCACCTTCCAGGACCTCCGAGCTCAAGAAAACCCCCGAGGTGAGATCCCCGACCTCTCCTCCACCGATATATGCCATAAGATCACAGTTCTAGGAAGAATTCTCGAAGATCCGAAAGTCTCCGGCGAGGTCGCCGCTTCCCTCCGCCGTGCGCCGCCGGCAGCGCCGCACGCGTTCGATCAGAGCGACGTGGCCGCTTGTGCGCCGTTTATTTTAAATCGCACGGTAGGGATTAAATCCCCGCGTACCGGTTCGACGTTATAATCTCAGCCGTCGGTTTAAAATCGGACAGTCCACGTCAGCCCCACGTTATAAAGACTGGAAATCTTACGTGCTACCCCCTGGGGTTCTCAGGAAATAAGAGCTAGCCCAGGAAACTTCTGATCTAGCCCCAGAAACTTCTGATCTAGCCCCTGGAACTTCAGAAAATCATGTAAATTCATTTAAAAATCAGTTTTAGCCCCTGGACTTAATAAAAATTAGGAAAAACTCCTCTGATAAGTGTAGCTAGACCCCTGGAAATTCTGAAAATAATATTATAGACCCTGTAGTGGGGTGAGTTTACCTTTTTAGCCCTGTTTAATATTTAATTTGGGAAATTGAATATGTGGCTAGTGTTTAAAATTTAAAAAGTGGGACAAACATGTTATCAAAATTAAATTAAAAACTTTCTCAGTATTTAGAAAACTTTGGAGTGAGATAAAAACATATTTTGGGCTGAAGTAAATCTGTTTAATTTATTATTCACATTTAGGGACACATTTTTAAGTAAAGAATAGTTCTAGAAAATAGGAAAAATAATTGTAAAATAGTTTACATCAGAGAAAAAGGTCAAAAATATATTAGCAAATATTTTAGATCAGAACCTATTCTGTTTAGATGATGTGTCTTGTTATTTTTATAATAAAGTTCACACTTAGGCATAGGAAATAAATCTGAAAATATAGCAACTAATAAATGATAAATGGAGTTTCTAAAATCCAAAGAATTCAGTTTAGGGTTGGTAGAAATTATGAAGACACTTATGAAGAAGGAAAATACCTTTCATGCATACTTGGTAGCAAAAAGGTGTAGTAGTTGAATATAAGGAATTTATTTAAATTGGAGACTCATATATATAGTATGTAAGTATAAATGTGAACACAAAAGTAGGAATCATATACACATGATTAAAAAGTGCATGCAAGCCACAAATCAACACACATAGAGTAACCACTACACATATAATGGTGAATGACTTTCATAAATATGAATGTGTGGTTTGTATGAAGTGGAAGTGTGAACTATGTCTTATGGATTGTTGTTTTCTTTTGCTATGTGTGATGGTATGATGTAGAACCTGCTCAAGAGCAAGTTATTCCTTTCCATGACCAGGACTACCCATTTCAAGAGCAGCAGGAAGGACGCAAGTGTCCTTGACCACTTTGATCCTATACTAGGATGTGTAGCTAGAATTATTTGCATTGTCAATTGAAAATATGAAACCCATGCTAGGATGTTTCCCTAGAATTGCATTACCTTATTTCCTTGTAGCTTGGGTTGGGATTCATCTTATCATGTCATTTATTATTATGCATATGCTTAGCCATGCTTGGAATGGGATATTTGGGATATGAGATCATCAATTTATTTTACCATACTCTTGAATGAGATATTATGAGTTATGTAGTGGTAGGGATCAAGGCAAGTTGGATGTTTTGGTTGGTGCTTGGTGCACGAGACTCGGGTTTGTGTTTAGTACTTGCCTGGATCCTAAGGACCGGTTCATGGAGCATGTAACCTGGCTTTACCGTGCCAACGACATGCTGAGATGGGGCAGCTTGGCCAATTAATTAGGTGTATCCCCGGCGTAGTATGGGTGTGTTGGACGGTGCGGGGAATAGGTGTCAGCTGGACTACCATATGAACCGCAAGGCTCAAGAGGGGGCCACTGCAGCGGGGATGCAGCCTCTTGTATGCTGTTAAGGGTGAAACCTCAGTGGGCCCACGCTCGTCGGGAATCCCTTTGTAAAGGCTTCGTAGTGATCTCCTGGCTACACACCTGGGAAGTGTGAATGTGGTTCGTAGCCACTGGCATAATGGAGGTTCTTTTAGTCCACCCGGCAACGGAGGATGAAATCACTACATGTGGGTACAGTGGTGCAAACTCTGCAGAGTCAAAACTGTCATGACAGCCGTGCTCACGGTCAAGAGCGGCTTGGACTTATTCATGATTAGAGGCTTGATGGTTTTGGAAGTTGTGGATGTTAAGCGGGGAGCTTAACATTGGAAATGATGTTATGGTTATTGGATTATGATGATGGGATGGAAGATTGGGACCATTTCACCTGTGTAGTAATGTAGGTATTTATAAGCTAAGGTGATAGCTATTAATTGCGTAGTTCTTTAACCATGAGTTCAACCTCTCCTTGTTCTAGCCATGCATGATATAATTTTCCCACACTTGCTGAGTACCATTGGTACTCAACCTTGCATATTTTGTTGGTTTATATTGCTGCTCAGGTCAAGATAATGAGGTGGTGTATAATGACCAAGACTTTGGACCCGAAGAAGGTTTCTAGGTTCATGGAGACCCCCGGGCAACGCCTGTTACGGAGCCCTCAAGAATAATATTCCGCTGCTAGTTTATTTACTAGTGATGAACTTATTATTGTCCATCGAGACATTTGCTATGTAAGACTTCTTCATATTCGACACCTGGCTTGTAATAAATGATGCTTCACTATTTGTCATCACATGTATGAGAAAATGATCCTGGCATACATGTGATATTCACTTGGTTGTTCTTCGGAAAAACCGGGTGTGACACATGGGTTTCATATTTCATTTGACGATGCAAATAATTCTATCTACACATCCTAGCATAGGATCAAAGTGGTCAAGGACACTTGCCTCCTTCCTGCTGCTCTTGAAATGGGTAGTTGTCACACCCGGTTTTTCCGAAGGAAACAACCAAGTGAATATCACATGTATGCCAGGATCATTTTCTCATACATGTGATGACAAATAGTGAAGCATCATTTATTACAAGCCAGGTGTCGAATATAAATAAGTCTTACATCGCAAATGTCTCAATGGACACAAATGCTTCATCACAAGTAAATAAACTAGCAGCGGAATATTATTCTTTAGGGCTCCATCACAGGCGTTGCCCGGGGGTCTTCATGAACCTAAAATCCTTCCTCGGGTCCAAAATCTTGGTCATTATACACCACCTCATTATCTTGACCTGAGCAGCAATATAAACCAACAAATATGCAAGGTTGAGAACCAATGGTACTCAGCAAGTGTGGGAAAATTATATCATGCATGGCGAGAACAATGAGAGGTTGAACTCATGGTTACAGCACTACGCAATTAATACCTATCACCTTAGCTTATTAAGCACCTACATTACTACACAGGTGAAATGGTCCCAATCTCCCATCCCATCATCATAATCCAATAACCATAACATCATTTCCAATGTTAAGCTCCCCGCTTAACATCCACAACTTCCAAAAACCTTCACTCCTCTAATCATGAATAAGTCCAGGCCGCTCTTAACCGTGAGCACGGCTGTCAAGACAGTTTTGACTCTGCAGAGTTTGTACCACTGTACCCACATGTAGTGATTTCATCCCCCGTTGCCGGGTGGACTAAAAGAACCTCCATTATGCCAGTGGCTACGACCCACATTCACACTTCCCAGGTGTGCAGCCAGGAGATCACTACAAAGCCTTTACAAAGGGATTCCCGACGAGCGTGGGCCCACTGAGATTTCACCCCTAACAGCATACAAGAGGCTCCAACCCCGCTGCAGTGGCCCCCTCTTGAGCCTTGCGGTTCATAAGGTAGTCCAGCTGACACCTACTCCCCGCACCATCCAACACACCCATACTACGCCGGGGATACACCTAATTAATTGGCCAAGCTGCCCCATCTCAGCATGTGGTTGGCACTGTAAAGCCGGGTTACATGCTCCATGAACCGGTCCTTAGGATCCAGGCAAGTACTAAACACAAACCCAAGTCTCGTGCACCCAGCACACAACCAAAACATCCAACTTGCCTTGATCCCTACCTCTACATAACTCACAATGTCTCATTCAAGAGTATGGTAATATAAACTGATGATCTCATTTCCCAAATATCCCATTCTAAGCATGGCTAAGCAAATGCATGTAAATAAATGACATGACAAATTAAATCCCAACCCAAGCTACAAGGAAACAAGGTAATGCAATTCTAGGGAAACTTCCTAGCATGGGTTTCATATTTCATTTGACAATGCAAATAATTCTATCTACACATCCTAGCATAGGATCAAAGTGGTCAAGGACACTTGCCTCCTTCTTGCTGCTCTTGAAATGGGTAGTCCTGATCTTGGAAAGGAATAACTTGCTCTTGAACAGGTTCTACTTCATACCATCACACATAGCAAAAGAAAAACAACAATCATAAGACATAGTTCACACTTACACTTCATACAAACCACACATTCACATTTATGAAATTTCTTTACCATTATATGTGTTGTGGTTACTTTATGTGTGTTGAGTTGTGGCTTGCATGCACTTTTAACCATGTGTATATGATTCCTACTTTTGTGTCCACCTTTATACTTACATACTATTTATATGGGTTTCCAATAAATTTCTTATATTCAACTACTTCACCTTTTTACTACCAAGTGTGTATGAAAAGTATTATTCTTCCCCATATGTGCCTTCATAATTTCTACCAACCCTAAACTGAACTCTTTGGATTTTAAAAACTCCATTGATCATTTACTAGTTGCTATATTTTTCAGATTTATATTCTTATGCATAATTGTGTATTTTATTATTAAATTAGTAATACACATCACCTAAACAGAATAGGTTCTGGTCCTGAATAATTTAAAATCATATTTTGACCTTGGCTTCTGATGTAGACCATTTCATAATTATTTTCCCTATTTTTCTATAACTATTCTTTACTTAAAAACGTGTCCCTATACTAATAAATGTGAATAATAGATGAAACAGATTTATTTCAGCCCAAAAATATATTTTTATCTCACTCCAAAGTTTTCTAAGTACTGAGAAAGTTTTTAATTAATTTTGACAATTATGTTTGTTCCCCTTTTTAATTTTTAAACACTAGTTACATATTCAATTTCCTAAATTAAATACTAAACAGGGCTAAAATAATGAATTCACCCCATTACAGGGTCTATAATATTATTTTCATAATTTCCAGGGGTCTAGCTACACTTATCAGAGGTGTTTTTCCTAATTTCTATTAAGTCCAGGGGCTAAAACTGATTTTTAAATGAATTTACATGATTTTCTGGAGTTCCAGGGGCTAGATCTGAAGTTTCCGGGGCTAGCTCTCAATTCCAGAGAACCCCAGGGGGTAGCACGTAAGAATTCCAGTCTTTATAATGCGGGGCTGACGTGGACCGTCCGATTTTAAACCGACGGCTGAGATTATAACATCGAACCGGTACGCGGGGATTTAAACCCTACCGTGCGATTTAAAATAAACGGCGCACACGCGGCCACGTCGCTATGATCGAGCGCGGGCGGCGCTGCCTGCGGCGCAAGGCGGCGGGAAGCGGCGATCTCGCCGGAAAGTTTCGGATCCGCGAGAATTCTACCTAGAACTGTGATCTTATGGCATAGATCGGTAGAGGGGAGGTCAGGGATCTCACCTCGGGGGTTTTCTCGAGCTCGGGGGTCCTGGAAAGTGATCGGCGGCGAGGTCCGAGGCAAAACCACGGCGAAGCTCGTCGGCGCTGTGTTTACACCGTAACTCTCCGAGTTTTCTGCACCTGCAAAGTTCCCCGGAGGCGGTGGATCAAGACCAGCGAGTTAGATCAGAGTTTCCGAGCTTAGATCGGCCAGAATTCACCGGCGAAGTCTCGGTGCTCACCGGAGTGAAAATCGGCGATCGCGTGAGAAAAACTGATCGGATCGGGGGTTTTTATAGCCGGGGGAGGGCGGTGGGTCTGTTGTGATCGAGTTGGAGTCCTCTGGGACCAGAATTCGGGCGGCAGAACGGATTTTCCGATCGCTTAAGATCGCGCGCGCTCGGGGAAAAGTCCGGGGTCGCGGGGTTAGGGATGATAGGCGGGTCCCACCCGTCGGTGAGAGGCAGCGCGGCGCGCGCGGGGGCGGGCTGGCGCGGGGAAAGCTGGGCCGGCTGGCGGGTTTCGGCCCACTGGCCGGTTTTTTTCCCGTTTCTCTTTTTCTTTTTCCTTTTCTTTTCTGTTTTGAGTATAATTTGAATTCCAGTTTGAATTTGAATTTTTGCAAAACATGCAATACGTCCAAAAATTTTTAAATTCCCCTCTGAACATGGTTTTGGGTTTTGAATAAAAATTTGGGGTGTTACAGTAGTCCTGATCTTGGAAAGGATTAACTTGCTCTTGAGCAGGTTCTACATCATACCATCACACATAGCAAAAGAAAAACAACAATCCATAAGACATAGTTCACACTTCCACTTCATACAAACCACACATTCACATTTATGAAAGTCATTCACAATTATATGTGTTGTGGTTACTCTATGTGTGTTGATTTGTGGCTTGCATGCACTTTTGATCATATGTATATGATTCCTACTTTTGTGTTCACATTTATACTTACATACTATATATATGAGTTTCCTATTTAAATAAATTCCTTATATTCAATTACTACACCTTTTAGCTACCTAGTATGCATGAAAAGTATTTTCCTTCTCCATATGTGTCTTCATAATTTCTACCAACCCTAAACTGAATTCTTTGGATTTTAGAAACTCCATTTATCATTTATTAGTTGCTATATTTTCAGATTTATTTCCTATGCCTAAGTGTGAACTTTATTATAAAAATAACAAGACACATCATCTAAACAGAATAGGTTCTGATCTAAAATATTTGCTAATATATTTTTGACCTTTTTCTCTGATGTAAACTATTTTACAATTATTTTTCCTATTTTCTAGAACTATTCTTTACTTAAAAATGTGTCCCTAAATGTGAATAATAAATTAAACAGATTTACTTCAGCCCAAAATATGTTTTTATCTCACTCCAAAGTTTTCTAAATACTGAGAAAGTTTTTAATTTAATTTTGATAACATGTTTGTCCCACTTTTTAAATTTTAAACACTAGCCACATATTCAATTTCCCAAATTAAATATTAAACAGGGCTAAAAAGGTAAACTCACCCCACTACAGGGTCTATAATATTATTTTCAGAATTTCCAGGGGTCTAGCTACACTTATCAGAGGAGTTTTTCCTAATTTTTATTAAGTCCAGGGGCTAAAACTGATTTTTAAATGAATTTACATGATTTTCTGAAGTTCCAGGGGCTAGATCAGAAGTTTCCGGGGCTAGCTCTTATTTCCCGAGAACCCCACGGGGTAGCACATAAGATTTCCAGTCTTTATAACGCGGGGCTGACGTGGACCGTCCGATTTTAAACCGACGGCTGAGACTATAACGTCGAACCGGTACGCGGGGATTTAAACCCTACCGTGCGATTTAAACTAAACGGCGCACAAGCGGCCACGTCGCTCTGATCGAGCGCGGGCGGCGCTGCCGGCGGCGCACGGCGGCGGGAAGCGGCGATCTCGACGGAGACTTTTGGATCTTCGAGAATTCTTCCTAGAACTGTGATCTTATGGCATAGATCGGTGGAGGAGAGGTCGGGGATCTCACCTCGGGGGGTTTTCTTGAGCCCGGAGGTCCTGGAAGGTGATCGGCGACGAGATCCGAGGTGAATTCATGGCGAGGCTCGTCGGCGCTGTGTTTACATCGCAAGTCATCGAGTTTTCTGCACCTGCAAGGTTCCCCGGAGGCGGTGGATCAAGACCAGCGAGTTAGATCGGAATTTCCGAGCGTAGATCGACCAGAATTCGCCGGAGAAGTCTCGGGTTCTCACCGGAGGAAAAACAGCAGATCGCGTGGGAAAAACAGAACGAGGCCGGGGTTTTTATAGACGGGGGATGGCGGCGGGATGGTTTAGATCGAGTCCGCATCGCCCCCCAGCGAAATTCGGCTGGGATTCGCAGAAATCCGGATCGGTTTGGATTCGGGGTGAGAGAGTCCGGCGCGGGCTCGAGGTAGACGAAGAACTGGTGGGCCCCGCCTGTCGGTTGGAGCAAAAGGGGCGTGCGCGGCTGCGGGCTGGCGCGGGTTCTGGTTGGGCCGGCAGGTGGGTTGCGGCCCACTGGCCGGTTTTTTTCTGTTTTTGTTTTTTTCTTTTTCTATTTCTTTTATGATTTGAGTTTAATTTGAATTCCAGTTTGAATTTGAATTTTTGCAAAACATGCAACACGTCCAAAAATTTTTAAATTCCCCTCTTAACATTATTTTGGGTCTTAACAAGATTTTTGGGGTGTTACAACGGGTGGGCGTATGTGACGTGCTCTTTGGGTATCCCTGCAGGTGTATATCGAGTCGATTCGCCATCCCTCGCGGTGACGAGTACCGCTTGTTCACTGCATCATAACGTAGATAAACTATGGAATGTTATGATTCAATACTGCTGATATGTTTAATTGTATTGCTACATGTGTGCCACCAAATATTGCTTACTAAATTTCTTATTCATGAACTGTTAACTTGTGGCTAAAACATGAACTAAGGATAAACTTGTAGGCGTGTCTGTTTCCTGAAATTACCAATCCCATGTTCGTTGTGAACTGCATGTAGCGTTTCGTGCCTAGGTGAGTCGGTTATATCTTGTTGAGCCACCATGCTCATGGTTGCTGCTTAAGTGTTTTTCAGGTGAGGAGTATCCCACGGACTCGGGTTACGAGTCCACCGGCGAGGGCTACCCTCCGTCGAGACCACGGCTGAGTGGGAGCCGTACACGCCGCGCTGAGCTGGAGGAGTGCAGCTAGTGTGGGTTGCCCTAGGGCTGGGCAACCCACTTTTGCTAGGTAGATGGGCGTGAGTTGTACAAGCTTAGCTTCCACGTTGTAATATAAACACTAGTTTGTAACTGAAGTATTGTACTACTTTGTATATTTCAGTTGATTTCTATGTAATACAATGTTGTTCTTATAATGTGTGCTGCCGGGTGTCGCATCGTGCGGCACCACCCTCTGCCATCCTGGATGAGTGGACTCCGGTCCGCCACAGGCTGGTATCAGAGCCGCGTTGGGGATAGCAAAATAATTAAAGACTGTATTACAGGAAAACTTAGGTTTACAGTGAGGATTTGCTAGATGCCCAAGTAAGGATTATATTAGCATAGTTACTTAAAGGGGCAAGACTAACATATGTGTTATAATTCTGAATTTTGATTCTGTAACGACGCACCTACGCTCAGGTAAGAATGGTAAGGCACGCCACTAAATGCGGTTCAATTTCGGTTAGCTCCCCTGACGAGGAACATGGTTCAGGAATAGGTCTCACAGCTTGGTGTTAGACTTCAATATGAAACTCTTGGACTCTTCATGTTCCTGAGTTCATATGAAACGCTGATCCCTAGCGTGCATTTGGCGAGTAAGTGGAGACCCCATCGGGTGGTCAGTAACGCGGTAGTGTGTTCGTCTGGAAATAGCCCAGGAGGACATACGCAGCGCTTGCCATCGGCGTGCCCTGAAGGGCAGTAGGTGGTATCTGTTGGGGTGATAAAATTCCCAACCGTGACGACCCGTTCGCGCTCTACTCGGATTCCCCGTCGTGTGGTGTTGAAACACGATCATGTACCTTGTGACGTGGCTTAGCTCAAGGACGGCCGTATGGCAGTGATACAGGCGTTTGTATTTACTTTTAAATATGGACCTGCCTGAAATAAAAATAACCTTTGAGTGCATCATTATTGGGTGGTATCCCGTGTATCCCGTGTAGTATACGTGTGCCAGAGACCGCTTAGTGCCACAATTAAGACGTATATGCCGGTATAATCCGGTTAGGATTTTCTTTTTTGTGAGGAACGTAGTACCGACATATCATAGGCATGTGCATGAAAGATAATGATAACAAGGAACTAAATCACCAAGTTTCAACAATTAGGACCCTGGTTGGGTAGGGAAGTTTAATAGTTGATCAGTGTAGTCAAAGGGATTGAAAAACCGAGTGCTCTGTTTCAGGCAGCAAGTTGGCTGAACTTTGACAGAGCATAACTCACAGATTATTTAACCAATGTAGGTGTGGAATACATTTATGGAAAGGTGTTTAAGCACTCTACAACTTTGTTGTAGGCTCCCAGAGCTGAATCACAACTTATGATAGCTTAAATTCCATAGGAGTATAAACTGTCCAGAACCAGGACAGATTTAAATTACTCTCTGAACTGTTCTATTTTTCAAGCATAACTTCCTGTAGAAAAATCTAAAATTGTCATATAATACAATTTTGGAAAGGGTAAGAGATGTGTTGCATCTTTGTAATTCAAAGTTTCTGTAATTTCAGCACGGAATTCAGTGGAAATTAGAGTTGAAAACAGAAACTCCCAAAGGAGGTGCTGTTGAAATTCTTCCAGAAATTCGGTTGACTTTGAATTACCATAACTTTTTAACCATAGCTGATCTGAGGGCAAATAAATACTCGTTGGAAAGATACTGAAGTTAACTTTAACTCTGGTATTCAGCTGGAGGAATGAAAATGCCCAGAACGAGATCAAAATCTGGAATATGTAGGAACTGGTCATTCTGGCAGAGGGATGACGGTTGAACCCATTTGAGAGATTGTGGTACCCTAGGGAGTTTATGTACTTCCAATGGGGTAGAACATACTCATGAGTGGTTATCTTCAACTAGTGAAAGGTTTGAGTATATGTCATACTCAAGTTTCTTTTGCTAGAGACCATGTTTGTGTCGTATTGAAGATAAAATGGTAGTATACGTGATGACAAAGCGATTTTTACGTCTCGTAGTGACCAAACCTAGTTGGGATGAACTTCCAAAGAGGAAGTCCATCAAGTTGGATTTAACTAGCTTGTATTTGGTCTGGTAATGGTGTACCTTGTGCAAAGTTATTACATTATTTACATACGAGATGTATCGCATGTTTTACTGTCATTACATTTCACGCCTATTTTTTTGGACTGCATGAAGTATGTTGCTGGACTGATGTTTATTGTCGTATGGTTGCAGATGGTTCGCACTCGGACCACGCACGAGATTGGTGGCTCTAGCCAGCAGGGGGGTGATGACTCCCAGCTACCTGTCTACGACAGCACCCAGCAGCAACAACCACCACCGCCGCCTCCGCTTACGCTAGCGGATGTGATTGCGGCACTAGTGGGTGGTCGTGAGGAGCAGACCGACCTGCTCCACACGATCGTGCAGAATACGTCCCAGCCAGGGGGCTTCAAGAGAGGGGGCCTCGTGAGCCCCTTGATGTGACGTACTCGGACTTCATGAGTACGCACCCTCCGGTGTTCACAGAAGCAGCAGAACCCCTGGAGGCTGACAACTGGCTGCGGACCATTGAGTTCAAGTTCAGGCTGCTCCAATATACGGAGCGGCAGAAGACTGTTCGCGGCGTAGAAGCTTCAAGGTGCCGCTGGTGCGTTGTGAGCGAATTATGTCGCCTCACGTCCGGCTGGCCATGCTGTGGAGTGGGAAGAATTCCGGGAGGCATTCCGCGCCTACCATATCCCTCCCGGGATAATGAAGCGGAAGTTCCAAGAGTTATTGGAGCTGAAGCAGGGCGATAGGAGTGCCCATTACTACTCCCGTTCCTTCAACCATCTGGCGCAATATGCGTCGGATTACGTCTCCACCGAGGAGAAGAAGCGGGAGCACTTCTATTGGTGGTTACACCCCGAGATGAAGACCCATCTCGTCCAATGCAATCGTGGCACCTTCAACGATCTCGTTAATGCCGCGATCATGCAAGAAGATACTCAGCGAGAATTGGCGGCTGAGCAGCGAAAGCGCAGCACTCCACCCATCAGTGGGGGTGGAGCTCCCCAGAAGTACCACATGGTGTAGCGGACACCATCCGGTCAGCAGTGGCATCCACCGGTGCGACCTGAACAGTTCGAGGGTCGTTCTTTCCAGACATCCCCGTTCCGACTGCCGATGCCACCACCACGACCGCAACAGCAGCAGCAGACGGTACCACGGGCATTTCCACCACCACAACGCGCCCCGGGTTTCCGTCCGCCGATCAGCGGAGGACCGCCTCGCCACACATGCTTTACGTGTGGCCAGGCGGGCCATTTCTCGAAGGACTGTCCCCAGGGGCAGCAGAGCAGCGGGCAAGCTCAGTTCCAGGGCGGTGCTCGAGGCCGACCTCCGGTCAAGAAGGTTAGTCAGCGGACTGGGGGCGTTCGCAACCTCGACAATGAGGACGCCCCAGAGGGAGACAACGTGCTGGCGGGTATGTTCACTCACAACAATCAAGCAATCATCATATTATTTGATTCGGGTGCAACCCACAACTTCATAAGTGCATCATATGTGGTTAAGCATCAACTGGAAGCCTTTCCCACCTTGTGCTCTTATATGATCTGCTCACCGGGAGGGAATATTTCAGCAACTATGATGATTCCGAAAGCACCACTGTGCTTAGGTGCGAAGATATATCCCACCACTATGATTATTCTTGAGGGACAGAAGATTGATGCAATCTTAGGGATGTCATGGCTAAGCTACCATGGCGCGGTCCTAGAAACATTATCACGGACGGTTCATCTCAACTCCCCATTACACCGTCCGCAGTCTCTCATATTAGACAACCCAGTACGGTAAGTTTGAGCCGCCTATATTTCTGAAGCTTCCAAGTTAGAGGACATCCCCGTAGTCCGGGAATATCCCGACGTGTTTCCGGATGATCTTCCGGGCATGCCTCCTGAGCGCGATGTCGAGTTCAATATTGAGCTTGCACCCGGGACTACTCCTATCTCACGGAGACCATACAAAATAGCTCCGAATGAGCTGGCTGAATTGAAATAACAGCTCAATGATCTGTTGAGCAAGGGTTTCATTAGGCCGAGTTCCTCGCCTTGGGGATGCTCGGCGCTGTTTGTAAAGAAGAAGGATGAAACCATGAGGCTGTGTGGATTACCGGCCGCTCAATGCCGTCACCATCAAAAACAAATACCCACTGCCCCACATTTACATCCTGTTTGATCAGCTTGTAGGCGCAAGTGTGTTCTCCAAGATGGACCTTCGCTCTGGATATCATCAAATACAAATCCGGGCGGAGGATATTCCGAAGACGGCCTTCTCGATGAGATATGGCTTATATGAATATCTCGTCATGTCTTTTGGTCTCACCAATGCTCCGGCACATTTCATGTATCTCATGAACTCGGTGTTCATGCCAGAGCTGGACAAGTTCGTTGTGGTGTTCATTGATGATATCTTTGTTTACTCCAAGACATAAGCAGAACATGCCGAACACTTGACGATCGTTCTTCAACGATTGTGGGACCACAAGCTCTACGCTAAGTTCAGAAAATGTGAGTTTTGGATCAACCAAGTGCCATTTTTTGGGACATATCATCTGTGACGCCCTCAATTCTGTGGAAAGCCACGGAACCGAGAACTAATGCATATGTGTGCCCAGGATGTTCATCACACATACACATACGTTCCACAAACCGAATTCAGATTATATATTACCACGAATAACAGAGTTTATTACAACACCTCATGAGTCTTGGACTCATGCTCACAGCGGAAATCTTAATTCTATGCAGTGGAAGTCCTTATTTAAATGCGGAAGCAAAAACTAATGCAGAAGCGAAACTAAGCAGAAGTGGCTCCATCTCTACTCCCTCCACAGGCAAGGTTGAGAACAGATCACACGCCATAATGCTCTACTCGGTCTTCATAGTAGTCTTCTCTTGCTGTTGATGAAGAAATAATAATGCAAGTTTGAGTACAATGATGTACTCAGCAAGTGCGGGAAAACACATGATATGCAGCTCATAAACAAGGTAGGCATAAAAGGTTTATTTGCAGAAAAGCAGTTCTGTAAAAACCATGATAAGACAACAACTTAAGTTTAAATGTAATCCCAACATGTATTAAATTACCAACATACCTTCATCACTTCCCGTGTTCCATCCGAACATTAACCAATCTTTTATTCATACTCACGAATACCTCCTCGTATTCGCTACCATCTCACCTCATAAAACAACCTCGTCTCGCACCGAGACCAATCTCATGTCATGACCCATCAGTCATGCAACCATCTCATCTCCCGGACTCCACAGTCCCAAACCAAACCATAATCAATAACCATAACCAAGAACCTTCCCAATAACCATTCCAGTAACCATCCCATCTAATCATGGCAGTTTAGCCAGGTGCTCGTGACCGTAAGCTCGGCTATCATAATAGTTTTAATAACTCTGCAGAGTTTGTACCTCTTTACCCACAAGTTTGTGATTTCTTCACCCGTCGGCGACTGCAGAACCTCCATTATACCAGTACACATCCGTCGGTTTATGGTCAAGAGATCACAAAATAGCTTTTACAAAGGGGTTACTAGATGTATGGACTCACTAAGGTTTCACCGGCAGGTTAGAATCTCCAATTCTCCCACCCACGGGCCCCCTCTTGTGCCATGCAGTTCCCAGGGCAGTCCTCACTCGACTCCCGTTCCCCGCGCCATCCACAGTCCATAACACTCTAGCAACTCACCTAATTACTTAGCTAAGCCGCACCCATATTTGGCCTTGTGGTGGCACTGTTATCCTGGCATGTGCATGCATGAACCGGTCCTTAGATCTACGGCAAGTAAAACCACCATCTCATGCTACCTCATACACAAACCCAGGCTTGCCTAGATCTCCCTCCGATCCATGTTTATTAACCTCATCAGTTACTTATTATCAGTATGAGTGCAGTTAGCTAGACACATCTATCTCGCTTCCCGATCCCAGAGACTCAGCGAAGCATAAAGCAAAAACCATACCCGACTCATAAACTTCTCAGGCGACAAGGGTGGTTTAACCAAAACTAGTAAACTCCTATAAAAAGGTTTCCCATCATGTTTGACTCAGCACACACACCTTTTCGCAAAACAAAATAGTTTTACCCAAAACATAGGATCAACATGGTCAAGGAGCACTTGCCTTGTTCTTGCGGTTCTGGTTGTTCTTGATTCTCAAAACCTTGTTGCTGCAGCTCGTCGTAGACAGCTTCCTGAGTTTGTCCTTCTATGTAGGATTCACGTGCACACAAATTCACAGCAATCAATATCATGCACAAACCCTAAACTAGATGCGATGATGCACATGCATGCTATCCTACGATTAGTTCTATTAGATTGATCTGGTGTTCTTGCATGGCTTGCATGGTCAGAGGTGTTCAGATCAAAGATGAATGTGGCGATGATCTTGTCTTTAGATCAAACTGATCATCGAGTGTTCTGCCCATGAAAAGGCTTCTGTTCGAAAGGAATCGAAGAACAGATGCAAAGAGATGAACAACATGATGTCGTAAGGTGGTATTGAAGTCCTACCTCACGTTCTTCTTGTCTTCGGGGTCCTCCTCAGACCGCTTGGTTCTCCTCCGATGATCTCCCTTGTTGTGCTTCGGCGATGTTTTGCTCGGCGAGTTAGGGCTAGGGCTCTAAGTCGTCGGCTCAGGAGTTGAAAGAGAAGTTCGTGGTTTCGGCCAGAGGTTTTGGGTTCTATTTATAATTGGGAAGAGAAGAGTTCTAATCTGATTGGATCCCGAATAAGAGTCTTATTCAGATCTTTGTTAGATCCTGGCGTCTTATCTTCGGTAACCATCGTGGATTTTAGATCGGTTTCTGTTGCGTACCGGTGTCCTTACGCGTAACAACTGCTCCAGAACTCGTTACCTCCGTGATGATGAGCTCTGGAAGCTCCACGTGTCCCCCGGGCCTGGTATCTCCTCATCCGCAGAGACGAGCTCCGGTTGTGCCGCGTGTCAATCGATCGAGATCTCCCTCTTCTTCGGAGACGAGCTCCGCACACGCCACGTGTGGGTGCCGGTCTTTCCGCTCTCCTTTCCTCAGGGACATGCCCCGAGGTCGACACGTGTTTAGCTGCAACGGACCTTCCGGTGATAAGCTCCGGTGGCGACACGTGTTCGATAGATCCGGACTTCTATGAGATGAGCTCCGAGATTGACACGTATCCCCCGCGACTGGCCCTCTTATTTCCGCGAGGACTAGCTCCGGGGATGACACGTGTCCTATGAAAAATGCCTTTGCTTCTTCCGCAGAGGCTATCTCCGCGGGCAGCACGTGTCCCACAGGGTCGGACCTCTTTTCAATTGCGGATGTGACCCCCGAGCCTGCCACGTAGCTAGTTTAACGGTGGACCTCTCCCAAATTTCTCGGGGATGAGCTCCGAACGCGCCACGTGGTCTGCTGGCCGTGGAAGTTGCCTTCGGTGTTCTCGGAGAGCTTTATTGGCTATCCTTTTGATACTTGTCTCTGTTCCTTCTTTTCTTAAAATGTTTTTCTTCTTCATGAACATATGCTGACACCCGAGATGAGGGTGTCACAAATCTACCCCCCTTAAATTGAATCTCGTCCTCGAGATTCGTTAGTAGAAAATAGATGGGGAAATTCTGCCTAGATATCCTCTTCTCGCTCCCATGTGGCTTCAGCTTCAGTGTGATGGCTCCATTGTACCTTGCACCATCGAATCACCTTGTTTCGGGTGACCCTTTCCTTTACGTCCAAGATTCGGACAGGGTGTTCTGCGTAAGTAAGGTCCTCTTGAAGTTCAAGTTCTCCCATCGACACTTGTTCCTCTGGCATTCTCAAGCACTTCTTGAGCTGGGATACATGAAACACGTCATGTACGTCGGAGAGATGGTTTGGGAGCTCTAGTTGATAGGCTACTTCTCCTCGCTTGTCCAAAATCTTAAATGGTCTGATGTAGCGAGGCGCTAGTTTGCCTTTGACGTTAAAACGTCGTTGGCCTCGGATAGGTGATACCTTAAGGTATACGAAGTCTCCTACTTCAAAGGTCAACATCCTACGCCTATTGTCCGCATAGCCTTTCTGTCGTGACTGAGCAGCCTTTACGTTTTCCCGTATCGTTTGAACTTGCTTTTCAGCCTCTTGTAGTACTTCGGGTCCAAACACCTGGTTCTCTCCAGTCTCGTTCCAGAACAATGGCGTTCTACACTGTCTACCATATAAGGCTTCGAAAGGCGACATCTTCAAGCTAGTTTGATAGCTGTTGTTATAGGAGAACTCGGCATACGGTAAACTCCTATCGAAACTACGCCCACGTTTCAAGGCGCAAGCTCTCAGCATGTCCTCCAAAATTTGGTTCGTCCTCTCGGTTTGCCCATCTGTTTGTGGGTGATAGGCGGAGCTAAAATCCAGTCGTGTACCCATGGCTTTCTGCAGCTTCCTCCAGAATCTAGAGGTAAACTGAGAACCTCGATCTGAGACTATCCTCTTCGGAACTCCATGACGGCACACGATCTGCTCCATGTAAAACTCTGCCAACTGTGTAACGTTGTAGCTGGTCTTTACCGGAAGAAAATGGGCGGTTTTCGTCAACCGGTCCACAATGACCCAGATGGAGTCGTATCCTGACGGAGTTCTTGGCAATCCGACAATAAAGTCCATACTGATGTCCTCCCATTTCCATTCAGGTATTTTCAAAGGTTGCAACAACCCAGCGGGTTTTTGATGTTCGGCTTTTACCCGTTGGCATGTGTCGCATAGGGCAACGTATTCGGCTATATCCCTCTTCATACCATCCCACCAATAGCAAGTTTTCAAGTCCTTGTACATTTTGGTGCTCCCTGGATGTATGGAATAGGGTGAATCATGTGCCTCCTTCAATATCATGTCGCGAAGGTGTCTTATGTTTGGCAAACAAATCCTTTTTCCTAGCCAAAGCGTACCTTTTCATCCTCCTTGAAATCCTTCTCTATCCCTTGTCGGATTCTTTCCTTGATCTCCTTGATCCCCTCGTCCGTTGTTTGTCCCTTTCTTATTTCTTGCTCCAATGATCAGTGGATCTCCATTATTTCCATGTTATTCAAGAATCCGAGGTGTAACCGTTCGAACTCCTTACGTAGTTCGGGTGGTAGCTCCCGAACCGTGAGTTGGTGGCATGCTCCCTTTCTGCTCAATGCGTCAGCTACTACATTGGCCGTCCCAGGGTGGTAGTTGATTCCTACATCATAATCCTTGATGAGTTCTAACCATCAACGTTGCCTCAAATTCAAGTCCGTTTGTGTAAATATGTACTTGAGGCTTTTATGATCCATATAGATCTCACATCGATGACCAAGGATATAATGTCTCCAAATCTTCAATGCATGCACCACTGCTGCTAACTTCAAATCATGCGTAGGATAATTAAGCTCATGCTTCTTTAATTGTCGTGAGGCATAGGCTACCACTTGTCCTTCCTGCATGAGTACACACCCGAGCCCTTGTCTGGATGCGTCACAATATATGTCAAAGCTCTTGCTTTCGTCTGGCAATACGAGAACTGGTGTTATGGTTAGCCTTTTCTTGAGTTCCTCAAAACTTTCTTGGCAGGCTTGTGTCCATTGAAAGACTTTTCCCTTCATTAATAACTCCGTCATAGGTTTTGCTATCTTAGAGAAGTTTTTAATGAAGCGCCGATAGTATCCTGCCATCCCAAGGAAACTTCGAATATCCCTCACGCTCTTTGGTTGGTTCCACTTTAGAACATCTCTCACCTTTCCAGGATCAACTGATACCCCTTCTTTGGAGATGATGTGGCCTAGGAAGGATATTTCTTTTAGCCAAAATTGACATTTGTTGAGCTTGGCATACAACTGATGCTCTCGCAACTTCTGCAAGGTTAATCTCAGATGTTCTTCATGCTCCTCCTCACTTTTTGAATACACCATAATGTCGTCGATGAAAACCACGACGAACTTGTCCAAGTACTCCATGAAAACCTTATTCATAAGGTACATGAAGTATGCGGGTGCATTCGTCAATCCAAAAGACATAACGGTATATTCATATGAACCATACCGCGTCCGAAAGGCTGTCTTAGGTATATCGGAGGGCTTAATCTTCAGCTGGAAATATCCCGACCGAAGATCAATCTTGGAGAACACTTGGGCTCCTTTCATTTGATCGAACAGGTCCTCTATACGGGGCAGAGGGTATTTATTCTTGATTGTTACCTCGTTGAGAGACCTGTAGTCCACACACATTCTTTGGGTTCCGTCCTTCTTGTCCACGAAGAGTATCGGGGCTCCCCACGGTGACGAACTTGGATGGATAAAACCCTTCTCCAACTGTTCTTGAATTTGCTTCTTTAGTTCAACTAACTCGTTGACGGACATCCTATATGGTCTCTTAGCTATGGGTGCAGTTCCAGGTACCAAATCTATGGCAAACTCGATGTCCCGGTCAGGTGGCATACCTGGAAGTTCTTCCGGGAACACATCCGAAAATTCCTGAACCACTGGAATGTTGTCCAATGCTATTCCTTCAACATGGTTCAAATCCGCCCGTTTGGTTGCTTGCTGGGCTGACTCAAACTCGACACGGATACCGTGTTTGTTTGTCAACTGCACGCTTCTCTCAGCGTATTGGATTCCTCCATTGTGCTTGCTTAACCAGTCCATTCCGAGTATGATGTCAATTCCGTGGGAGTCCAAGACAATAAGGTTGGCAAGGAAGTCTACCCCCCTTATTTTAAGGCTTACCTTAGGACATACTATACTAGTCCTAATTTCTCCTCCGGGTGAATTAACTAACGTAGCACATTCTAAGTGGGATACGGGTAGATGATGTTTGGCAACATATTTGGACGATATGAAGGAATGTGATGCTCCGGAATCAATTAAAATGGTGGCTGGGTTGGAGTTGGCAAGGAACATACCAATTGCGACGTCCTCAGCCTGTTGTGCTTCCTCAGCAGTGACATGGTTAACGTGGCCACGAGCATAGTTCTGTGGTCCACGGTTCCCTTGGTTGTCCCCTCCGTTTGGTCGCTGGTTCTGCTTGGGCACGTTACCTTGCTGTCCAGGGCCTCTCTTCGGGCACTGGTTAGCGAAGTGGCCTACTTCCCCGCATGCAAAGCATGCCCTGTTGCCTACGGCAGCAGGTACGTTGGGGCGGGGGTTTTGAACAGGAGCGCCATTGTTAGGCCGGGGCGCAGGAGGCATGGGCACACGAGGTGCCGGTGCAACGAGACGTTCCTGTGGTGGCTGACCAGGGCGGTACGTAGGAGTGGTCGATCCATACTGCGGTGCAGGGGGCATGTACCTAGATCGTACGTTGCTTCCTTGGGGCTGGTATGGCATCTTCCTTTTGCACTCGCGCTCGATCTCTCGGATCTTGTTTTCCACCACAATAGCCTTATCAACTAGCTTCTAGAAGCTTACGTAGTCATTGTTGAGGAGCTGAACTTGGATCTCATTGTTCAACCCTCTCATGAACAGGTACTGCTTCCTCTGATCTGAGTTGACATCTTTGGGGGCATAATGGGACACTTGTATTAACTTGTTGAGATATTCATTCACACTTTTCTGCCCTTGGCGGAGACCTTCAAACTCCTGCCTCTTGAGCATCATTACGCCAACAGGGATGTAGTGGGAGCGGAAACTTTCCTTGAACTCAGTCCAAGTGATTGTCTCCGGGTTGGCATGGGCGTTGCTCAAGGCGTCCCACCAGTCAGCAGCTGCTCCCATCAGTTGGTGCGACGCAAAGAGAACCTTCTCTCGGTCGTTGCACTGTACAATGGCAAGCTTCTTCTCCATGGATTTCAACCAGTCATCGGCCTCCATTGGATCGCTTGCTTGAGCAAAGGTGGGTGATCGAGTCCTCATGAACTCTCCCAACCTGTTATGAGCCGGCGGTGGTGGTGGCGGCGGTGCCGGAACGGGGTGTTGGTTGGCCTGCAACTGACCCAAAGTTTGGATCATGGTTTGCATAAGCTGGTTTTGCATGGCCATCAACCTTTCTAGGTTGTTTTCGCCAGCTCCGGGGTTAGCATGAACTTCCTCGTGGTCATCTTCCTGGATGTTCCTTCGGCTGGCATTTCCTCTCACCATCTGTGAGAGAGTAAGAAATAGAATAGAAGGTTAGAAAGTTAGGTAGGTCCTTTCAACTATATGCATCAAGGTGAGTTAGACTATATATATTAGCCCTTATGACGATGTGAGCAAGTGCCGAAACATCTCACACCTCCTTCTTCTTACGTGTGGATATGGACAACGTTTTTGAGACGTACCACAACTCACACTAAGCACATATTCACAAATAATCATCACAAGGGCCCACTCAACTCCTATTCAAGGATGGTTTCCTATGTCAAGGTAGTTTTAAAGGCCAATCTAGGCTATTCACCCTAGGGTGCTTCCTTTGGTCAGCGTGGCTTAGCTACCTGTGTCTTCTATTTAGGGGTGTAACTTGCTGTTAACCCGTGGCTCTAATATCAATCTAAGGTTTCTATCTAGGCGTGTGACCTACTATCAACCCGTGGCTCTGATACCAGTCTGTGACGCCCTCAATTCTGTGGAAAGCCACGGAACCAAGAACTAATGCATATGTGTGCCCAGGATGTTCATCACACATACACATACGTTCCACAAACCGAATTCAGAATATATATTACCACGAATAACAGAGTTTATTACAACACCTCATGAGTCTTGGACTCATGCTCACAGCGGAAATCTTAATTCTATGCAGTGGAAGTCCTTATTTAAATGCGGAAGCAAAAACTAATGCGGAAGCGAAACTAAGCAGAAGTGGCTCCATCTCTACTCCCTCCACAGGCAAGGTTGAGAACAGATCACACGCCATAATGCTCTACTCGGTCTTCATAGTAGTCTTCTCTTGCTGTTGATGAAGAAATAATAATGCAAGTTTGAGTACAATGATGTACTCAGCAAGTGCGGGAAAACACATGATATGCAGCTCATAAACAAGGTAGGCATAAAAGGTTTATTTGCAGAAAAGTAGTTCTGTAAAAACCATGATAAAATAACAACCTAAGTTTAAATGTAATCCCAACATGTATTAAATTACCAACATACCTTCATCACTTCCCGTGTTCCATCCGAACATTAACCAATCTTTTATTCATACTCACGAATACCTCCTCGTATTCGCTACCATCTCACCTCATAAAACAACCTCGTCTCGCACCGAGACCAATCTCATGTCATGGCCCATCAGTCATGCAACCATCACATCTCCCGGACTCCACAGTCCCAAACCAAACCATAATCAATAACCATAACCAAGAACCTTCCCAATAACCATTCCAATAACCATCCCAGTAACCATCCCATCTAATCATGGCAGTTTAGCCAGGTGCTCGTGACCGTAAGCTCGGCTATCATGATAGTTTTAATAACTCTGCAGAGTTTGTACCTCTTTACCCACAAGTTTGTGATTTCGTCACCCGTCGGCAACTGCAGAACCTCCATTATACCAGTACACATCCGTCGGTGTATGGTCAAGAGATCACAAAATAGCTTTTACAAAGGGGTTACTAGATGTATGGACTCACTAAGGTTTCACCGGCAGGTTAGAATCTCCAATTCTCCCACCCACGGGCCCCCTCTTCTGCCATGCAGTTCCTATGGCAATCCTCACTCGACTCCCATTCCCCGCGCCTTCCACAGTCCATAACACTCTAGCAACTCACCTAATTACTTAGCTAAGCCGCACCCATATTTGGCCTTGTGGTGGCACTGTTATCCTGGCATGTGCATGCATGATCCGGTCCTTAGATCTACGGCAAGTAAAACCACCATCCCATGCTACCTCATACACAAACCCAGGCTTGCCTAGATCTCCCTCTGATCCATGTTTATTAACCTCATCAGTTACTTATTATCAGTACGAGTGCAGTTAGCTAGACACATCTATCTCGCTTCCTGATCCCAGAGACTCAGCGAAGCATAAAGCGAAAACCATACCCGACTCATAAACTTCTCAGGCGACAAGGGTGGTTTAACCAAAACTAGTAAACTCCTATAAAAAGGTTTCCCATCATGTTTGACTCAGCACACACACCTTTTCGCAAAACAAAATAGTTTTACCCAAAACATAGGATCAACATGGTCAAGGAGCACTTGCCTTGTTCTTGCGGTTCCGGTTGTTCTTGATTCTCAAAACCTTGTTGCTGCAGCTCGTCGTAGACAGCTTCCTGAGTTTGTCCTGCTATGTAGGATTCACGTGCACACAAATTCACAGCAATCAATATCATGCACAAACCCTAAACTAGATGCGATGATGCACATGCATGCTATCCTACGATTAGTTCTATTAGATTGATCTGGTGTTCTTGCATGGCTTGCATGGTCAGAGGTGTTCAGATCAAAGATGAACGTGGCGATGATCTTGTCTTTAGATCAAACTGATCATCGAGTGTTCTGCCCATGAAAAGGCTTCTGTTCGAAAGGAATCGAAGAACAGACGCAAAGAGATGAACAACATGATGTCGTAAGGTGGTATTGAAGTCCTACCTCACGTTCTTCTTGTCTTCGGGGTCCTCCTCAGACCGCTTGGTTCTCCTCCGATGATCTCCCTTGTTGTGCTTCGGCGATGTTTTGCTCAGCGAGTTAGGGCTTTGCTCTAAGTCGTCGGCTCAGGAGTTGAAAGAAAAGTTCGTGGTTTCGGCCAGAGGTTTTGGGTTATATTTATAATTGGGAAGAGAAGAGTTCTAATCTGATCGGATCCCGAATAAGAGTCTTATTCAGATCTTTGTTAGATCCTGACGTCTTATCTTCGGTAACCATCGTGGATTTTAGATCGGTTTCTGTTGCGTACCGGTGTCCTTACGCGTAACAACTGCTCCAGAACTCGTTACCTCCGTGATGATGAGCTCCGGAAGCTCCACGTGTCCCCCGGGCCTGGTATCTCCTCATCCGCAGAGACGAGCTCCGGTTGTGCCGCGTGTCAATCGATCGAGACCTCCCTCTTCTTCGGAGATGAGCTCCGCGCACGCCACGTGTGGGTGCCGGTCATTCCGCTCTCCTTTCCTCAGGGACATGCCCCGAGGTCGACACGTGTTTAGCTGCGACGGACCTTCCGGTGATAAGCTCCGGTGGCGACACGTGTTCGATAGATCCAGACTTCTCTGAGATGAGCTCCGAGATTGACACGTATCCCCTGTGACTGGCCCTCTTATTTCCGCGAGGACTAGCTCCGGGGATGACACGTGTCCTATGAAAAATGCCTTTGCTTCTTCCGCAGAGGCTATCTCCACGGGCAGCACGTGTCCCACAGGGTCGGACCTCTTTTCAATTGCGGAGGTGACCCCCGAGCCTGCCACGTAGCTAGTTTAACGGTGGACCTCTCCCAAATTTCTCGGGGATGAGCTCCGAACGCGCCACGTGGTCTGCTGGCCGTGGAAGTTGCCTTCGGTGTTCTCGGAGAGCTTTATTGGCTATCCTTTCGATACTTGTCTCTGTTCCTTCTTTTCTTAAAATGTTTTTTCTTCTTCATGAACATATGCTGACACCTGAGATGAGGGTGTCACATCATCTTAGCGGAAGGCATTGCGGTTGACCCAAGCAAAATTGAACAAGTGCTGAAATGGAAAGCCCCCACTTCTGTCCATGAAGTCAGAAGCTTCCTCGGTTTAGCGGGATATTACCGGAGATTCATTCCAAGCTTCTCCAAGCTTGCTAAGCCGATGACAGAATTATTGAAGAAGGGAACAAAATATGTTTGGAACTCAGCATGTGAAGGAGCGTTCCAAGCATTAGTGAAGCATCTCACAACAGCCCCGGTCTTAGCTCAACCGGATACAACGAAGCCCTTCGACGTGTATTGTGATGCGTCCAGTATCAGGCTCGGCTGCGTGCTGACGCAGGAAGGACGTGTGGTCGCATATGGCTCACGCCAACTTCGGAACCATGAGCAGCACTATCCGACTCATGATCTTGAGCCTGCTGCTGTGGTTTTGGCGTTGAAAATGTGGAGGCACTATCTCCTGGGGAACTTGGTGCATCTCTACACCGACCACAAGAGCCTAAAGTATATTTTCACCCAGAAGGAGCTGAATATGAGGCAAAGGAGGTGGTTAGAGCTAATCAAAGACTATGAAATTGAGATTCATTACCACCTCGGCAAGGCGAATGTGGTTGCCAATGCGCTGAGTCGGAAATCGCATGTCCATAACCTCACCGTAGCACCGGTGGAGGAGGAAGAGCCGAGTTTATACTTGGTTCCTTATGGATCACTCTACAACCTTGCTCTCCTCCCTACCATTAGGGAGGACATCATTGCAGCTCAGCAGATTGACAAGGGCATGGCACATCTCCGGAGACAAATAGACAACGGGGAAATCAAATGTTTCCGGAAGGATGATGAGGGGATGCTGTGGTTTAATGACCGCATAGTCGTATCCTGGAATATGGAGCTGAGAAAGAAGATTCTTGATGAAGCTCACTTGTCTAAATAATACATTCATCTGGACAGCAACAAAATGTACCAAGATTTGAAAAAGAAATTTTGGTGGACATGAATGAAGCGGGAAGTGGCTAAGTACGTATCAGAGTGTGATACGTGTAGACGAGTGAAAGTGGACCATGTGAGGAAATCAGGGCTGCTGCAACCCCTGAAAATCCCGGCATGGAAATGGGAAGATGTGAGCATGGATTTTATTGTGGGATTACCCCTGACTTCCAACAAGCATGATTCCTTTTGGGTAATCGTTGACTGATTAACCAAGTCGGCTCACTTCATTCCTGTACATACACGTTACAATGCCGGCAAATATGAGGATCTGTGCATAGCGAAATTCTATGCTTATATGGGGTACCCGAGACCATAGTCTCGGATCGAGGTGCATTATTCGTGTCTCGTTTTTGGGAGCAGTTGCACGCTGCATTGGGTACTAAACTAATTAGAAGCTCCGCCTATCATCCTCAGACAGATGGCCAAGCAGAGAGGGTGAACCAAGTACTGGAAGACATGTTGAGAGCATGTGCCATCCACCACGGTAGGAACTGGGATGATCACCTACCGTTGGCGGAATTCTCGTACAATAACGGCTATCAGGCGAGTATTAAGATGGCACCCTATGAGGCTCTCTACGGTCATAAATACCGCACCCCATTAAACTGGTGCAAGTCTGGTGAAAGGGTCACATTCAGGGTTGATGTGGTGAACGACGCCGAAGAGCGCGTTCGGATGATTCAAGCCAACTTGAAGGCCACTCAATCCTGGCAGAAAGCTATGCTGATAAGAGGCGTAGGCCCGCTGCACTTTGACGTCAGTGAGCACATGTACCTCCGGGTATCTCCGATGAAAGGAGTGCACCGGTTCGGCGTGAAGGGGAAGCTCGCTCCCCGATTTATTGGACCTTATGCCATCACCGAGAAATGTGGACCAGTGGCGTATAGACTGGAACTACCGGCATCTCTTGCTGGTATTCACGACGTTTTCCATGTTTCACAAGTGCGAAAATGTCTGAAGTATACAGCTGCTGTTCCCACCGAAGACATCAGCGAGCTGCAACTGGATTTGACGTATGATGAATATCCGGTGGCAATTATTGAGGAGAAGGCCCGGACCACACGTAGCCGAATGTTGTGGTTCTACAAGATACTCTGGAGTAACCACACCGCCGAAGAAGCAACGTGGGAGAGCGAGGAATTCCTTCACTCAAACTACCCAGATTTCATGTCATCTCATCACGGGTAATCTCCTCTTACGTCGCTGTCTCTTCTTTTATAATCTCGGGACGAGATTCTTTTAAGGGGGGGGGGGTGTAAAAGCCCAAGAAAGTGAAGTGCAAAAGAATGTTTATCACCTCACAACACCACAGCTCACGTGGTGGATATCTTGTGAACACTTGAGAAGAGCAAGTAAACACTATCAAAAGGGTGATTAGAGGGGAAAGCCCTAACTTCCAAAAAGGGGGATTTCTACACATGAACATGAAAGGTTGAGCTCACACCTAGACCTTAAATAGTCTTGGGAAGGCTCAGGCCAAATGTCATGCAAATCTAATATTTTTGAGGCACTTTTGGAGGCATTTGAAAAAGAGGCCAATTTGAATGTAAATTCAAATTGCAGCCACTTTCATCACTTGAATTCAAAAGTTGGCTTCATATTCAAACTCAGCACATTTTTTTGAGTTAGTCCACCAATTTTCATCCCCATTAGATTTCATCTTGTCGGGAGCTAAATTTGTATTTATTCAAAACTGAATTTGAATTTCAGTTTAAATGTGAAGAAAATTTAGCCAAACCAATCTCAAATTTAGGAAATCAAAATCAAACAATGACTTGGAGGCTAAGTCTCACATTCAATTGTGAGTAGCTGGGATATTTTCGGTGAAAACAGAAATGAAAATCAGAAAAAGAATTAGAGGGGAGGGACCCACAGGTCAGACACACAGAGGCCAAACCGACTCGGTTCTCCGGTCGAACACCCTGAGGTCGCCAGCGCACGGGTGAGTCCTCGCCCCAACGAAGTCACCGTGCCACCTCCTGTTCTGGGGATCAGACCGCGCCGACGTCTTCTCCACGTCGTCTGACCCCAACCGGGACCGTTTCACTGCCGTGCCTCACCTCACGCGCGCGTACCCTCGCTGTTCTCACCACCCAAGCAACTCTTGGCTCCTAGCTCCGGCCGTTTCCATGGCAAACCGAGCTCATTTTCATGCTCAGCATGCCGCAGCGGAGCTGTAGGAGCAAACTGTTCCGAAGATAAGGCCCTGAGTAGCTCGGGCGACATCGCCGTAGTGGGGATCTCCACTGTCACCGTCGCGGGCGTGGTTCCGGCCATCGCCGAGCTTCGGTGAGGGCACCAGCTTGTTCCCCGAGCAAAGTTAGGCACAGGTGGCGAGATCCGTTGGAGGCCGGGCAGCGAAATGGCCGGCGGCGAGATCTCTGGCAAAGCGCCACCGCGGGGGTTGCGGGCGTCGCGAGGTAGATGAAGGGGGGCCCGGGTCCACCGGTCAGTCCCTGTTCTCTCGCGGGGATCCACTTTGCGACCGGGATCCAGTGCGGCAGCGTGGGTAAAACCCCGTGACCTGCGTTGTGGCCGCGATCTCAGTGGGCCGGTCTAAAGAGTGGGGCCCACCCGCAGAGTTTAAACATTTTGGGATTTTCCAGTTTAGTGCAAACTTCAAATGCATATAAATTTTGCTAGGAAGCTCCAAATTTAGTGAACTAAATTTTGCTGAATTCAGCTTTTTGAGTACTTTCCAGCAATACAGATTTCAGCTCATGAAACTTGATGGTTTTCCAGAATTAATTCCCTAAATTTAAACTGTCAGGATTTTTTTCTGGAGAATTACTTAATGAAAAATTCTGAAATTTGGCTGAGAGGTTCACTGGAAAATCCTTGAGTCACAGTAAAATTTTCAGAACCATCCAAGTTCATTCAGTCCCCCTAATGGTGTGATTAAGTGAACTGCCCTGAGAAAATAGAAAAATGTACAGAAACATTTTTCAGATTTTCTCCAATCTTATTTAGGGCATAACTTCATCTAGAATTCTTCAAATGACATGAAACCAATTCCATTAGAACCATCTGAAATTCTAGTTTCCAGAAAGTAATGGTTGCAGCCATGAAAATCCCTGAAATTCCTTAGAGGCTCTAATATTGACCAAATAGACTTTTATTTGTACAAAGCTCAAATGAACTTTGTTTCAAATGAAACTTGGTCAAGACTCTGGTTAGGACCCTACCAAGCTACCATAAAAATTTCCGAGCCAAAGGGGAGGGCTAGCTAGAGTTATAGTAATTACTTATTCAATTCTAAACATTGCATTTGAATTGACATATAGTATCTCGTTGACGTGTAGTCGCTGAAGGCGGGGAAACTCCGGAAGTGCTTGAATTCCTTCTTCCGTACGAATCCTTAACATCTGACCAGCAGCAACAAGGCAAGCCCTGGTTGCATTAACCCATTTTACAAAGTTTTGCTTTGTTATATACTTAGTATGAGGTATATGAATGTCATTAGGTGTAGGGTGGATGAAACCCAAGTGCATCAACAGTTTTTTCCTATAAGAGTGAGGGTAGTGTCTAAGTCCTCGAGTAGACAGGCTATGCTTAATGATTCACAGAACTTCGGTACAAGTCGAGTAGTTGGAATCTACTCGCGAGTTAGGCTTGGGACACACGGGATTGGTTCGAGTCATGTGAGATCATTTTAGTAAGAAAATGAGACTAGGCAGGGGCTAGGGCGCAGCAAGAGGAAGTCTTGTATGCGCAGCCCTGTACGTGTCGATTGAGGACCGATCCGTGTGCGTCCCTGCTGAACAATTATTGAACGTACCGAAGGCATATCGGATATATGGGCCCCGATAAACCGATGTAACCTGTACCTCCGAGCGTCGAGGCATAACGCACCGATTTCTAGGTGTAGGCTGAGGGAAGCAAGGTGGAAATCTGCTAACGGTCATAGAGAGATGCTCCCTGTAGGATACCTCCTGGTCGTTTCGGTGCGACCGGTTTGACGTTTGGGCTGTTGGGTGAAAGGTTGTCCCGTACGACACCGAGTGAGCGTGCTGTGCAGCTCCACGGGTGGGCGTATGTGACGTGCTCTTTGTATATCCCTGCAGGTGTATATCGAGTCCATTCGCCATGCCTCGTGGTGATGAGTACTGCTTGTTCACTGCGCCGTAACATAGATAAACTATGGAATGTTATGATTCAATACTGCTGATATGCTTAATTGTATTGCTACTTGTGTGCCCCCAAATATTGCTTACAAAATTTCTTATTCATGAACTGTTAACTTGTGGCTAAAACATGAACTAAGGATAAACTTTTAGGCGTGTCCGTTTGCTGAAATTACCATCCCATGTTCGTTGTGAACTGCATGTAGCGTTTCGTGCCTAGGTGAGTCAGTTAAGTCTTGTTGAGCCACCGTGCTCATGGTTGCTGCTTAAGTGTTTTTCAGGTGAGGAGTATCCCACGGACTCGGGTTACGAGTCCACCAGCGAGGGCTACCCTCCGTCGGGGATTACGGCTGAGTGGGAGCGGTACACGCCGCGGTGAGCTGGAGGAGTGCAGCTAGTGTGGGTTGCCCTAGGGCTGGGAACTGACTTTTGCTAGGTAGATGGGCGTGAGTTGTATAAACTTAGCTTCCGCATTGTAATATAAACACTAGTTTGTAACTGAAGTATTGTACTACTTTATACATTTCAGTTGGTTTTCTATGTAATACAATGTTGTTCTCATAATGTGTACTGTCGGGTGTCGCATCATGCGGCACCACCCCCCGCGATCCTGGATGAGCGGATTCCGGTCCGCCACAGTGTCCATCGGGACGGACCTCCCGGAGGCAAGCTTCAGAGGTGACACGTGTCTGGCGGGGCCGGACCTCTCGGAGGTGAGCTCCGAGAGTGACACGTGTCCTGCGCTGCTGGTCCTCTCTTCTCCGCAGTGACTAGCTCCGAAGGCGACACGTGTCCTGCGGGACTGGCCTCGCTTCTCCGCAGAGGCTAGCTCCGGGGGCAACACGTGTCCCACGGGGTTGGACCTCGCCCCCTTCACAGAGATGAGCTCCGAGCCTGCCACATAGCCAGTTAGCGGCGGACCTCTCACCCTTTTGTGGGGATGAGCTCCGAAGGCGCCACGTGGCCAGCGGGCCGCGGGAAGTGTCTTCGATGCTCTCAGTGAACTGGAATTTGCTCTTTTTGTCCATCTTTTTTATTCTTTCTCTGTTCCCACTTCTTTTAAAATGCTTTCTCTATATAAAATATGAATGCATGGAGAAATCAAAATTGAGGGTGTCACAAACCTACCCCCCTTAAATTGAATCTCGCCCTCGAGACTCGATAGTGGAGAATAGATGAGGGAATTCTGCCTTGATGTCTTCTTCACGCTCCCATGTGGCTTCAGCTTCTGTGTAATGGCTCCATTGTACCTTGCACCAACGGATGACTTTGTTCCTCGTGACCCTTTCCTTCACGTCCAAAATTCAGACAGGGTGCTCTACATAGGTCAGATCCTTTTGAAGCTCAAGTTCATCCATTGATACTTGTTCTTCTGGTACTCTCAAGCACTTCTTGAGCTGGGATACGTGAAACATGTCATGCACGTCGGAGAGGTGCATTGGGAGCTCTAGTTGATAGGCTACTTCTCCTCGCTTGCCTAAAATCTTGAAGGGTCCGATGTAGCGAGGTGCTAGCTTGCCTTTGACGTTGAAACGTCATTGGCCTCGGATAGACAATACCTTAAGGTATACGAAGTCTCCTACTTCGAAGGTCAACTTTCTTCGCCTATTGTCCGCATAGCCTTTTTTGTCGTGAATGAGCAGCCCTCAAGTTCTCCCGTATCGTTTGGACTTGCTTCTCAGCTTCTTGCAGCACTTCCTGTCCAAACACTTGGTTCTCTCCGGTCTTGTTCCAAAACAACGGCGTCCTACAGCTCCTACCATACAATGCTTCAAAAGGTGACATCTTCAAACTGGCCTAGTAGCTGCTGTTGTATGAGCTAGAACTCGGCATACGGCAAGCTCCTATCCCAACTACGTCCATGTGACACCCTCATTTCTGGTTTCTGCATGTATTCATGTTTCATGAAGAGAAAACATTTTAAAAGAAGTGGGAACAAAGAAAGAATAAAAAAAGATAGCCAAAAAGAGCGAAATCTAGAGCGCCGAAGACAACTTCTGAGGCCCGCTGGCCACGTGGCGCCTTCAGAGCTCATCTCCCCAAAGGGGGAGAAGTCCAACCCCGTGGGACACGTGTTGCCCCCGGAGCTAGCCTCTGCGGAGAAGCGAGGGCAGTTCCGCAGGACACGTGTCACCTTCGGAACTAGTTACCGCGGAAATCAGAGGACCAGTCGCGCGGGATACGTGTCGATCTCGGAGCTCACCTCCAAGAGGTCCGGTTCTATTGGACACGTGTCACCGCCGGAGCTTATCTCCGGGAGGTCCGACAGTGTTGGACACGTGTCAACCTCGGAGCTCGTCTATGAGTAGAAAGGAAGTCTGATGCTGTTAGGTTACGTGGCACACCCGGAGCCACCTCCAAAGAGAGGGAAGGTCCGGCACTGACACGTGGCGTGCGCGGAGCCACCTCCGAATAGAGAGGAGGTACCGACCGCCAGGATACGTGGCGCACGCGGAGCTCACCTCCGAAGGGAGGGAGGTCTCGCTTGCTTGACACACGGCACAACCGGAGCTCGTCTCTGCGGAAAGGGGGAGACCAGGTCCGGGTGGACACGTGGAGCTTCCAGAGCTCATCACCACAGAGGTAATGAGTTCTGGAACAGTTTTTGGATTCTGTACGCGTAGAAATACCGGTACGGAGAGGAAACCGACATGAATTCCACAATGTTACCGCACCAAATCAACTAAAGATAAGTTGTTAAGATTCAACGACAATCTGAATAGGACTCTTATTTGAAATACAATCAGATTAGGACTCTTCTTCTCCCGATTATAAATTGTCACACCCGGTTTTTCCGAAGAAACAACCAAGTGAATATCACATGTATGCCAGGATCATTTTCTCATACATGTGATGACAAATAGTGAAGCATCATTTATTACAAGCCAGGTGTCGAATATAAATAAGTCTTACATCGCAAATGTCTCAATGGACACTAATGCTTCATCACAAGTAAATAAACTAGCAGCGGAATATTATTCTTTAGGGCTCCATCACAGGCGTTGCCCGGCGGTCTTCATGAACCTAAAAACCTTCCTCGGGTCCAAAGTCTTGGTCATTATACACCACCTCATTATCTTGACCTGAGCAGCAATATAAACCAACAAATATGCAAGGTTGAGTACCAATGGTACTCAGCAAGTGTGGGAAAATTATATCATGCATGGCTAGAACAAGGAGAGGTTGAACTCATGGTTAAAGCACTACGCAATTAATACCTATCACCTTAGCTTATTAAGCACCTTCATTACTACACAGGTGAAATGGTCCAAATCTCCCATCCCATCATCATAATCCAATAACCATAACATCATTTCCAATGTTAAGCTCCCCGCTTAACTTCCAAAACCATCAATCCTCTAATCATGAATAAGTCCAGGCCGCTCTTAACCGTGAGCACGGCTGTCAAGACAGTTTTGACTCTGCAGAGTTTGTACCACTGTACCCACAAGTAGTGATTTCATCGCCCGTTGCTGGGTGGACTAAAAGAACCTCCATTATGCCAGTGGCTACGATCCACATTCACACTTCCCAGGTGTGTAGCCAGGAGATCACTACGAAGCCTTTACAAAGGGATTCCCGACAAGCGTGGGCCCACTGAGGTTTCACCCCTAACAGCATACAAGAGGCTCCAACCCCGCTGCAGTGGCCCCCTCTTGAGCCTTGCGGTTCATATGGTAGTCCATCTGACACCTACTCCCCGCACCATCCAACACACCCATACTACGCCGTGGATACACCTAATTAATTGGCCAAGCTGCCCCATCTCAGCATGTGGTTGGCACTGTAAAGCCGGGTTACATGCTCCATGAACCGGTCCTTAGGATCCAGGCAAGTACTAAAGACAAACCCGAGTCTCGTGCACCCAGCACACAACCAAAACATCCAACTTGCCTTGATCCCTACC
Source organism: Neostapfia colusana (assembly GCA_030760725.1). NCBI lineage: Eukaryota > Viridiplantae > Streptophyta > Magnoliopsida > Poales > Poaceae > Neostapfia > Neostapfia colusana. Next base: position 81,110,819 of record JASWHV010000003.1, read on the forward strand.
TCTACATAACTCACAATGTCTCATTCAAGAGTATGGTAATATAAACTGATGATCTCATGTCCCAAATATCCCATTCTAAGCATGGCTAAGCATATGCATGGAAATAAATGACATGGTAAAATAAATCCCAACCCAAGCTACAAGGAAACAAGGTAATGCAATTCTAGGGAAACTTTCCTAGCATGGGTTTCATATTTCATTTGACAATGCAAATAATTCTATCTACACATCCTAGCATAGGATCAAAGTGGTCAAGGACACTTGCCTCCTTCTTGCTGCTCTTGAAATGGGTAGTCCTGATCTTGGAAAGGGTTAACTTGCTCTTGAACAGGTTCTACTTCATACCATCGCACATAGCAAAAGAAAAACAATAATCATAAGACATAGTTCACACTTCTACTTCATACAAACCACACATTCATATTTATAAAAGTTCTTTACTATTATATGTGTTGTGGTTACTTTATGTGTGTTAAGTTGTGGCTTGCATGCACTTTTAACCATGTATATATGATTCCTACTTTTGTGTCCACATTTATACTTGCATACTATTTATATGGGTTTCCAATAAATTTCTTATATTCAACTACTACACCTTTTTACTACCAAGTATGTAAGAAAAGTATTTTTCTTCTCCATATGTGCCTTCATAATTTCTATCAACCCTAAACTGAATTCTTTGTATTTTAGAAACTCCATTTATCATTTACTAGTTGCTATATTTTCAGATTTATATTCCTATGCATAATTGTGTATTTTATTATGAAATTAGTAATACACATCATCTAAACAGTATAGGTTCTGGTCCTAAATAATTTTAATAACATATTTTAACCTTGGCCTCTGATGTAAACTATTTCATAATTATTTTACCTATTTTTCTATAACTATTCTTTACTTAAAAATGTGTCCCTATACTAATAAATGTGAATAATAGATGAAACAGATTCATTTCAGCCCAAAAATAGATTTTTATCTCACTCCAAAGTTTTCTAAGTACTGAGAAAGTTTTTAATTAATTTTGACAATTATGTTTGTCCCACTTTTTAATTTTTAAACACTAGTTACATATTCAATTTTCTAAATTAAATACTAAACAGGGCTAAAATAATGAATTCACCCCATTACAGGGTCTATAATATTATTTTCATAATTTCCAGGGGTCTAGCTACACTTATCAGAGGTGTTTTTCCTAATTTTTATTAAGTCCAGGGGCTAAAACTGATTTTTAAATGAATTTACATGATTTTCTGGAGTTCCAGGGGCTAGATCTGAAATTTCCGGGGCTAGCTCTCAATTCCAGAGAACCCCAGGGGGTAGCACGTAAGAATTCCAGTCTTTATAATGCGGGGCTGACGTGGACCGTCCGATTTTAAACCGACGGCTGAGATTATAACATCGAACCGGTACGCGGGGTTTTAAAGTCTACCGTGCGATTTAAAATAAACGGCGCACAAGCGGCCACGTCGCTCTGATCGAGCGCGGGCGGCGCTGCCGGCGGCGCACGGCGGCGGGAAGCGGCGATCTCGCCGGAAAGTTTCGGATCCACGAGAATTCTACCTAGAACTGTGATCTTATGGCATAGATCGGTAGAGGGGAGGTCGGGGATCTCACCTCGGGGGTTTTCTCGAGCTCGGGGGTCCTGGAAAGTGCTCGGCGGCGAGGTCCGAGGCAAAACCACGGCGAAGCTCGTCGGCGCTGGGTTTACACCGTAACTCTCCGAGTTTTCTGCACTTGCAAAGCTCCCCGGAGGCGGTGGATCAAGACCAGCGAGTTAGATCAGAGTTTCCGAGCTTAGATCGGCCAGAATTCACCGGCGAAGTCTCGGTGCTCACCGGAGTAAAAATCGGCGATCGCGTGGGAAAAACCGATCGGGGCTGGGGTTTTTATAGCCGGGGGAGGGCGGTGGGTCAGTTGTGATCGAGTTTGATTCGTCTGGGTCCAGAATTCAGGCTGAGGGACGCGGTTTCCGGGCGGTTAAGATCGCGCACGCTCGGGGGGAAAAGTCCGGGCCGCAGACGCTCGGGGTTAGGGATGACAGGCGGGTCCCACCTGTCAGTGAGAGACAGCGCGGCGCGCGCGGGGGCGGGCTGGCGCGGGGAAACTGGGCCGGCTGGCGGGTTTCGGCCCACTGGCCGGTTTTTTTCCCGTTTCTCTTTTTCTTTTTCCATTTCTTTTCTGTTTTGAGTATAATTTGAATTCCAGTTTGAATTTGAATTTTTGCAAAACATGCAACACATCCAAAAATTTTTAAATTCCCCTCTGAACATGGTTTAGAGTTTTGAATCAAAATTTGGGGTGTTACAGCTCTACCCCCTTAAAAGAAATCTCGTCCTCGAGATTGGTATTTCTAAGAAAACAATTCCGGAAATTGTGCCTTGAGCTCATCTTCACGTTCCCAGGTAGCTTCCTCTTCTGAGTGATGCTTCCACTGCACTTTGCACATCCGGATTCTCTTATTTCTGGTGAGGCGTTCCATTGTCTCCAAAACCTTGTATGGTTGCTCGGCATAAGACAAATCTTCAGCTACATCCACTTCATTCATGGGTAACACCTCCTCAGGCGTCCTCAGGCATTTCTTGAGTTGTGACACATGGAATACATCGTGCACATCCGATAGATGAGCCGGTAACTCTAGTTGGTACGCCACTTCGCCTTTTCTTTCCAAAACTTGGAAGGGTCCGATGTATCGAGGTGACAACTTCCCTTTCACCTTGAACCGACGAAGTCCTCTGATAGGGGACACCTTGAGATAAACATAGTCTCCCACGTTGAAAACGAGTTCTCTTCTTCGTACATCAGCATAACTCTTCTGGCGGGTTTGTGCTATCCTCAAGTTGTTGCGAATCTCCCTCACCTTCGCTTCGGCTTCTTGTAGCACTTCTGGACCAAACACTTTACTTTCTCCTGTTTGGTTCCAAAATAGAGGAGTTCTGCACTTCCTTCCATACAAAGCTTCAAACGGTGACATTTTCATACTAGCCTGATAGCTGTTGTTATAGGAAAACTCCGCATACGGTAAGTTCTTGTCCCAACTCCTATTGTTTTTGAGTGCACATGCCCTTAACATATCTTCAAGGATCTGATTGGTTCTCTCCGTCTGCCCGTCAGTTTGGGGATGATAGGCAGAACTAAAGTTCAGATGGGTTCCCATGGTTTCATGCAACTTCTGCCAAAACCTCGAGGTGAACTGTGTCCCTCGATCCGACACAATCTTCTTTGGCACTCCATGGTAACACACGATCCTTGACATGTACAATTCTGCCAATTTGGATCCGCTGTAGCTTTCTTTCACAGGAATGAAATGAGCTACCTTGGTTAGCCGATCAATAATGACCCATATTGAATCATACCCGGATTGGGTCCTAGGCAATCCCACGACAAAATCCATGCTGATTTCTTCCCACTTCCATTCAGGCACTTTGAGTGGTTGCAGTAATCCCGCGGGCCGTTGATGTTCTGCTTTCACCAACTGACATGTGTCACATAGGGCAACATGTTCCGCAACATCTCGCTTCATGCCATACCACCAATACCTGCTCTTGAGGTCCTGGTACATCTTCGTACTCCCAGGATGAATGGAATAGTCAGAATCGTGAGCCTCCTTCAAAATTAATTCACGGATCTCTTTTACTTCTGGCACACAGATCCTTTTCCCGTGCCACACCGTTCCTTGTTCATCCTCTCTAAAACCAGGAGCTTTATTTTCCTTGATGAGCTGTCTAATCTCTTGTATCTTCTCATCATTCTTTTGGCCCTCGCGTATGTCTCGCTCGAGTGTGGAGTCCACTTCCATGGCTATGGCTTCACCACTATTTACTAGACATAGATTGAGCCTTATAACCTCGTCCTTTAATTCTGCAGGCATGTCCTTCAAGCTCAACTTATTGACCTGCACTTTCCGACTCAAAGCATCGGCCACGAAGTTTGCTTTCCCGGGATGATAGTTGATGCCCACATCAAAGTCATTGATTAGCTCTAACCATCTCCTTTGTCTGAGGTTGAGATCTGGCTGTGTGAATATGTACTTCAAACTCTTATGATCCGTATATATCTCTGTCCTCTTCCCCATCAAATAGTGCCGCCAAATTTTCAACGCGTGTACCACTGCAGCTAGTTCTAGGTCATGTGTAGGATAGTTCTTCTCGTGCTTCTGAAGCTGCCGGGATGCATATGCCACGACATGTCCTTCTTGCATGAGAACACATCCCAACCCATTTCCAGAGGCATCGCAGTACACTGTGAAATTCTTCTGCATATCTGGCATAACCAACACTGGGGCTGTTGTCAATCTCTTCTTTAACTCCTGAAAGCTCGTCTCGCACTGTGGCGTCCAGGTGAATGTGATTCCCTTCTCCAACAGTTTGGTGAGAGGTCTCGAGATCTTGGAGAATCCCTCAATAAACCGTCGATAGTATCCAGCCAAGCCTAAAAAGCTTCGAACTTCCCCGACATTTTCAGGGGTTTTCCACTTCTGGATATCCTCGATTTTGGCGGGATCTACGGAGATTCCTCCCTCCGAGATTATATGTCCTAAAAAGGGAACTCTATTCAGCCAAAACTCACACTTGCTCAACTTGGCATATAGTTGGTCTTCTCTCAGCCTCTGTAACACCAACCTTAGATGTTTCTCATGTTCTTCTTCATCTTTGGAGAAGACGAGAATATCATCTATGAAAACCACCACAAATTTGTCCAGATATTCCATGAATACCTTGTTCATGAGGTACATGAAATATGCCGGGGCATTGGTTAGCCCAAAAGGCATGACAGTGTATTCATACAGTCCATACCGAGATACGAAAGCTGTCTTGGGAATATCTGATTGCCTTATCTTGAGTTGGTGGTACCCCGACCTGAGATCAATTTTCGAGAACACACAAGCTCCCCTCAACTGATCAAACAAGTCTTCAATGCGGGGTAATGGGTACTTGTTCTTGATGGTTACCTCATTCAAGGCACGGTAATCCACGCATAACCTTTGGGTTCCGTCTTTCTTGGGCACAAATATCACCGGAGCTCCCCATGGTGAGGAACTAGGGCGAATATACCCCTTCTCCGTCAATTCTCTCAAATGATCCTTGAGCTCTTCTAGCTGCTTGGACTCCATTCGATAAGGTCTCTTGCATATCGGGGCTGTTCCCGGTACTAGCTCAATTGCGAATTCCACGTCACGGTCGGGAGGCATACCTGGCAACTCCTCCGGAAAAACATCTGGATAATCCCTGATGGTCCTGATTTCCTCAACTTTCACCTCCACTTGATTTAATTTAATGTCCCTCCTAGGCTCGTGTATTGTTATGAACTTTACTCTGGTACCACTGGGGTGAGTTAGTTCCACCGTTCTGGTCGAACAATGGATGATTCCTTTATGTTTGGTCAACCAATCCATACCCAAAATAATATCTATCCCTTGTGAATCTATCACTATGAGGTTAGCCGTAAATACTACCCCATTAATGTCTAGGCTCACTTTGGGACACACTTGTCTTGTCCTTATTTCTCCACCTGGAGAGTTTACCGCTAGCATATGGTTCATTTGTGTGGTTGCTAGGTCATGCTTCTTAACAAACCCTTGAGCAATGAACGAGTGGGTAGCACCAGAATCAAACAGCAGAGTTGCAAGGTGTAAATTGGCAGGAAACTTACCAACTACCACGTCGGGCGCCTCTTGTGCTTCCTCCATAGTGACGTGGTTCACCCGTCCTCTCACTACATTCTGCTGTTGTGGCGGCGCAGGCTTCTTCTTTGGGCATTTATGGGCGTAGTGCCCCACTTCACCACAGCTGAAACATTGCACCCCAATCTTAGATGCTGGGCCCTTGTTGTCTTGGGGTTGGTTTGGGGGTCCTTGCACTGCTGGTCGAGGTGGATATGCGGGGCGAGGCTGCTGCACAAACTGACGTGGCGGCTGTGCTGGTGCCGCGGGTGGCCTGTAGTTTGGGTTGTACCCTCTTGGTGCTGAATAGGGTACCGCAGCACGATTCGTCTGCCCCGTAGGTTGCTGCATCATACGTGGGCGGGTGTTGCTCCCTGAGGCTTGATGTGACCACCCGACCTTCCTCTTATTCTCATTTTCTAGGGCCTTTAGCTTCCTTTCCACCACAAATTCCCTGTCCACCATCTTTTGAAAACTTTCATACTCATTGGAGGACATTGCACACTGCATCTCTGCGGTAAGTCCTTCCACGAAACAATCTTGTTTCTGCTCATCAGTCTCTATGTCTCATGGAGCATAACGGGATAGTTGAGTAAATTTAGTGAGGTATTCCCTCACAGTCATGTTTCCCTGCTGCAGTCCCAAAAATTCCTTCCTCTTGTTTTTGAGTTCACCTCTTGGGATGTAATGGTTGCGGAAGCTACGCTTGAACTCTTCCCAAGTGATGTTCTCAGGGTCATGATGGGCGGCCACGTAGGCGGTCCACCAATCAGCAGCAGGTCCATGCAATTGATGAGAGGCAAACAGCACCCTCTCATACCCTTGGCATTGTATTATCCTCATCTTACTTTCAATGGTCTTCAGCCAATCATCTGCCTCCAGAGGTTCAGCAGCACTTGCAAACTTTGGAGGTTGAGTTCCTAGAAACTCACTCAACCTTGGTTGGCGTGGTGCAGCTTGTGGAGGTGGAACTTGATGCAAGTTGGCCACCACTTGAGTCAAGTTCTGGATAAGCTGATTTTGATTCTCCAGCATTTGGTGGAGAGGATCAACTTCTTCACGGCGACCACCCCTGTCCTGGCCTCCAGAAAGATGAGGGTTGCATGCCTCATCATTGTTGTTGGCGGGGTTGGCAGCACATCCTTTTCCTCTTCCGGCCATCTGGCAGAATCAACAAATGTTAATTTGATATCATTTAGTATCATCTTACTACTTTCCTTTGTTGGTGCTTTGAGGTGTTGAGGCTTTGTTAAAATTTTACGAGGGTTTATATCTCACACCAAATAAATGCACTATTATTTCCTGTGGGTTCACACACCAAAGCAAAACAATCTGAAGACGAGGCTGTGGACAATTGCTCATGGCCTCCACAACTCACGTCACACACCAAGCATTACCACACCATTAACTACGTAACGACTCGACTACTCGACCTCTTGCTAGCTAGGGGAAAGACTCTACACTACTCGTCCTCTTGAGCTGGCTCCTCGGGATCTTCCTCCTCATTTCGGCTACCTTCTGACTCTGCTTTGGGTGGGGAGGCTGCTGGTGGAGAAGTGCGACGACGCCTGATTGCTCGGCGATCCGGGGAGTCAGGAGTCCATGTATCATTCACGGTGACACACAGTTCATTCCCATCTCCTCTTTCTCTCGCCTTTAAGCAAGCTCGCAGCAACGCCTCCGTTTCCTTCAGGGTGTCTCGGACATCCTGAAGCTCTTGTTGACACTCCTGCAATCGAGTGCTGAGCATAGCAGCATCCTCCAAGCACAAGTCCATGTGCTCATGGGAAGTCCCTTGCTGCACCGGTGGGTACTTGTAATCCGTGGTACCACTCTCACGTTGGAGGACATACATGTACTCAGTTTTGTCCAAGTGGCGACGATAGATGTGACTCTGGCAGGTGATGGCCTCCCAGGTGACATCTTTCACCGCGTCAACTTGTGTTGCTCGACAAGCTGGAGAGTGGTGAATCTTAAGCAGTTGATTCTCGTGTATAATCCTCATCTCCGAACTCCATTCTTCCCTCTTCTCACGGATGGTCCTGGTGGAGTTATAGTGGATGATTAGCTTGCCCGTATTGCCGGCGGCTTCGAGCATACGTCGAAGACGGCGCAACAAATCTCCTACTGCCAATCCGTAGGAAAGGTACGTCACTGGACGACTCTCCTCTCTTTCGGCAAGGGCAACTACGGGAACTCTCCCTCCTGTGGACTTATGAGCGGTGCGAATCATGCGAACCATCTAAAACAAAAAGAATTTAAAATTAGGTTAGATAAATTCTCAAACAAAAATCCTATTTTGAATGAAAGTTGGGGTAAGATGAAGAAAATGACTCCTTTAATAACACTTTTCCACCCACACCTTGGAAAATAGTTTTTAAGAAAATAGGGCCCTTAAATACGTCCATTTCTACCTAGGTCCACATTCCTACGGGCAACCTTGGCTCTGATACCACCTCTGTCACACCCGGTTTTTCCGAAGAAACAACCAAGTGAATATCACATGTATGCCAGGATCATTTTCTCATACATGTGATGACAAATAGTGAAGCATCATTTATTACAAGCCAGGTGTCGAATATAAATAAGTCTTACATCGCAAATGTCTCAATGGACACTAATGCTTCATCACAAGTAAATAAACTAGCAGCGGAATATTATTCTTTAGGGCTCCATCACAGGCGTTGCCCGGGGGTCTTCATGAACCTAAAAACCTTCCTCGGGTCCAAAGTCTTGGTCATTATACACCACCTCATTATCTTGACCTGAGCAGCAATATAAACCAACAAATATGCAAGGTTGAGTACCAATGGTACTCAGCAAGTGTGGGAAAATTATATCATGCATGGCTAGAACAAGGAGAGGTTGAACTCATGGTTAAAGCACTACGCAATTAATACCTATCACCTTAGCTTATTAAGCACCTTCATTACTACACAGGTGAAATGGTCCAAATCTCCCATCCCATCATCATAATCCAATAACCATAACATCATTTCCAATGTTAAGCTCCCCGCTTAACTTCCAAAACCATCAATCCTCTAATCATGAATAAGTCCAGGCCGCTCTTAACCGTGAGCACGGCTGTCAAGACAGTTTTGACTCTGCAGAGTTTGTACCACTGTACCCACAAGTAGTGATTTCATCCCCCGTTGCCGGGTGGACTAAAAGAACCTCCATTATGCCAGTGGCTACGATCCACATTCACACTTCCCAGGTGTGTAGCCAGGAGATCACTACGAAGCCTTTACAAAGGGATTCCCGACGAGCGTGGGCCCACTGAGGTTTCACCCCTAACAGCATACAAGAGGCTCCAACCCCGCTGCAGTGGCCCCCTCTTGAGCCTTGCGGTTCATATGGTAGTCCAGCTGACACCTACTCCCCGCACCATCCAACACACCCATACTACGCCGGGGATACACCTAATTAATTGGCCAAGCTGCCCCATCTCAGCATGTGGTTGGCACTGTAAAGCCGGGTTACATGCTCCATGAACCGGTCCTTAGGATCCAGGCAAGTACTAAACACAAACCCGAGTCTCGTGCACCCAGCACACAACCAAAACATCCAACTTGCCTTGATCCCTACCTCTACATAACTCACAATATCTCATTCAAGAGTATGGTAATATAAACTGATGATCTCATGTCCCAAATATCCCATTCTAAGCATGGCTAAGCATATGCATGGAAATAAATGACATGGTAAAATAAATCCCAACCCAAGCTACAAGGAAACAAGGTAATGCAATTCTAGGGAAACTTTCCTAGCATGGGTTTCATATTTCATTTGACAATGCAAATAATTCTATCTACACATCCTAGCATAGGATCAAAGTGGTCAAGGACACTTGCCTCCTTCTTGCTGCTCTTGAAATGGGTAGTCCTGATCTTGGAAAGGGTTAACTTGCTCTTGAACAGGTTCTACTTCATACCATCACACATAGCAAAAGAAAAACAACAATCATAAGACATAGTTCACACTTCTACTTCATACAAACCACACATTCATATTTATAAAAGTTCTTTACCATTATATGTGTTGTGGTTACTTTATGTGTGTTAAGTTGTGGCTTGCATGCACTTTTAACCATGTATATATGATTCCTACTTTTGTGTCCACATTTATACTTGCATACTATTTATATGGGTTTCCAATAAATTTCTTATATTCAACTACTACACCTTTTTACTACCAAGTATGTAAGAAAAGTATTTTTCTTCTCCATATGTGCCTTCATAATTTCTATCAACCCTAAACTGAATTCTTTGTATTTTAGAAACTCCATTTATCATTTACTAGTTGCTATATTTTCAGATTTATATTCCTATGCATAATTGTGTATTTTATTATGAAATTAGTAATACACATCATCTAAACAGTATAGGTTCTGGTCCTAAATAATTTTAATAACATATTTTAACCTTGGCCTCTGATGTAAACTATTTCATAATTATTTTCCCTATTTTTCTATAACTATTCTTTACTTAAAAATGTGTCCCTATACTAATAAATGTGAATAATAGAGGAAACAGATTCATTTCAGCCCAAAAATAGATTTTTATCTCACTCCAAAGTTTTCTAAGTACTGAGAAAGTTTTTAATTAATTTTGACAATTATGTTTGTCCCACTTTTTAATTTTTAAACACTAGTTACATATTCAATTTTCTAAATTAAATACTAAACAGGGCTAAAATAATGAATTCACCCCATTACAGGGTCTATAATATTATTTTCATAATTTCCAGGGGTCTAGCTACACTTATCAGAGGTGTTTTTCCTAATTTTTATTAAGTCCAGGGGCTAAAACTGATTTTTAAATGAATTTACATGATTTTCTGGAGTTCCAGGGGCTAGATCTGAAATTTCCGGGGCTAGCTCTCAATTCCAGAGAACCCCAGGGGGTAGCACGTAAGAATTCCAGTTTTTAATGAGGGGCTGACGTGGACCGTCCGATTTTAAACCGACGGCTGAGATTATAACATCGAACCTGTACGCGGGGTTTTAAAGTCTACCGTGCGATTTAAAATAAACGGCGCACAAGCGGCCACGTCGCTCTGATCGAGCGCGGGCGGCGCTGCCGGCGGCGCACGGCGGCGGGAAGCGGCGATCTCGCCGGAAAGTTTCGGATCCGCGAGAATTCTACCTAGAACTGTGATCTTATGGCATATATCGGTAGAGGGGAGGTCGGGGATCTCACCTCGGGGGTTTTCTCGAGCTCGGGGGTCTTGGAAAGTGCTCGGCGGTGAGGTCCGAGGCAAAACCACGGCGAAGCTCGTCGGCGCTGGGTTTACACCGTAACTCTCCGAGTTTTCTGCACCTGCAAAGCTCCCCGGAGGCGGTGGATCAAGACCAGCGAGTTAGATCAGAGTTTCCGAGCTTAGATCGGCCAGAATTCACCGGCGAAGTCTCGGTGCTCACCGGAGTAAAAATCGGCGATCGCGTGGGAAAAACCGATCGGGGCTGGGGTTTTTATAGCCGGGGGAGGGCGGTGGGTCAGTTGTGATCGAGTTTGATTCGTCTGGGTCCAGAATTCAGGCTGAGGGACGCGGTTTCCGGGCGGTTAAGATCGCGCGCGCTCGGGGGGAAAAGTCCGGGCCGCAGACGCTCGGGGTTAGGGATGACAGGCGGGTCCCACCTGTCTGTGAGAGACAGCGCGGCGCGCGCGGGGGCGGGCTGGCGCGGGGAAACTGGGCCGGCTGGCTGGTTTCGGCCCACTGGCCGGTTTTTTTCCCGTTTCTCTTTTTCTTTTTCCATTTCTTTTCTGTTTTGAGTATAATTTGAATTCCAGTTTGAATTTGAATTTTTGCAAAACATGCAACACGTCCAAAAATTTTTAAATTCCCCTCTGAACATGGTTTAGAGTTTTGAATCAAAATTTGGGGTGTTACATAAATAGAACCCAGAACCTTTGGCCGAAACCACGAACTTCTTTTCCAGCTCTTGAGCCGACGACTTAGAGCCCTAGCCCCAACTCGCCGAGTAAACCCATTGCCGGAGTTTGGTCGAGAGAGATCACCGGAAGAGAGCCCCAACGATCTGTCTGATCAGAGAAGGACCGCGACACCAAGAAGAACGTAAGGTAGGTCTTCAATACCACCTTACGACATCATCGCATTTTCTTTGCATCTGTTCTTCGATTCCTTTCGAACAGAAGCTTTTCGTGAACAGATCACGTGTTGATCGGTCTGATCTAAAGTCAAGATCATCACCACGTCCACATGTGATCCGAACACCCCTGTTCATCATAAAATCCATGCAAACCATGCAAAAACACGTACAAACTGATCTAATAAAAACTGATCATAGGATAGCATGCATATGCATCATCACATCTAGTTAAAGTTTATGCATGATATTGATTGCTGTGAATCTTGTATGTGCGTGATCGTATATAGAAGGACAAGCTCAGGGAGCTACCTACGACGGACTACAACAACAAGATTTTGAGCAAACGGAACAGCCAGAACAAGGCAAGTGCCCCTTGACCATATTGATCCTATGTTTTGGGAAACTGTTTTGTTTTGCGAAAAGGTCTGTGTGTGCTGAGTCAAACATGATGGGAAACCCTTTTATAGGAGTTTACTAGTTTTGGTTAAACCACCCTTGTCGCCAGGGAAGTTTATGAGTCAGGTATGGTTTTTGCTTTAAACTTCGCTGAGTCCATGGGATTGAGAAGCGAGATAGATGTGTCTAGCTAACTGCACTCGTAATGATAATAAGAAACTGATTTTGTTAATGAACATGGATAAGAGGGAGATCTAGGCAAGCCTTGGTTTGTGAATGAGGTAGAATGAGATGGTGGTTTACTTGCCGTAGATCTAAGGACCAGTTCATGCGAGCACATGCCAGGATGACAGTGCCACCACAAGGCCAAGTATGGTTGCGGCTTAGCTGATTAATTTGGTAAGTTGCTAGATTGTTATGGATCGTGGAAGGTGCGGGGAATGGGAGTCGAGTGAAGACTGCCCTGGGAACTGCATGGCACAAGAGGGGGCCCGTGGGTGGGAGAATAGGAGATTCTAGCCTGCCGGTGAAACCTTAGTGAGTCCATACATCTAGTAACCCCTTTGTAAAGGCTATTTTGTGATCTCTTGGCCATACACCGACGGTTGTGTATTGGTATAATGGAGGTTCTGCAGTCGCCGATGGGTGACGAAATCACAAACTTGTGGGTAAAGTGGTACAACCTCTGCAGAGTCTAAAACTATCATGATAGCCGAGCTTACGGTCACGAGCGCCTGGTTGATTAATTGGATGGTTATTTTGGGATGGTTTTGGAAGGTTTGGTTTTGGTTTGGTTTTCAGGACTATTGAGTCCAGATGATAATATGGGTTGCATGACTGTTGAGTCATGGCAACGAGGTTGGTCGGTGTGAGACAAAATTGTTTATGAGATGAAATGGTAGCGAATACGAGATGGTATTCGCGAGATGGTAGCGAATACAAGAAGGTATTCGTGAGCAAGAATGAGGTTGATTAATGTCTGGTTGGGACATGGAAGGTAATGAACATAATGGAAGTATGATTTGTATTTTAGTACATGTTGAGATTACATTCGCTTAAAGATAAGTTGCTGTTTTATCATGGTTTTTCTAAATAACTTTGCTTTCTGCAATGAGCCTTTTTATACCTACTTTGTTGTGAGCTACATATCATATTTTCCCGCACTTGTTGAGTACATCATTGTACTCAAACTTGCATTATTATTTCATCATCAGCAACAGGAGAAGATTACTATGAAGACCAAGTGGAGCATTAGGCGTGTAATCTGTCCTCAACTTTGCCTGTGGGGATGGAGTAGAGATGGAGCCACTGCTGCTTAGAATTGCTTCCGCATTAGTTAGAGGACTTCCACTGCTAGAATAAAGACTTACGCTGTTAGATTAAGACTTCCGCTGTGAGCATGAGTCCAAGACTCATGAGACATTGTAATAAATTCTGTTATTCGTGGTCGTATATATTCTGAAATTCAGTTTGTGGATGATGTGTATATGTGTGATGAACATCCTGGGCACACATATGCATCAGTTCTTGGTTCCGTGGTTTTTCCATAGAATTGAGGGTGTCACAGATTGGTATCAGAGCCACGGGTTGATGGTAGGTTACACACTTAGATAGATCACAGATTGGTATCAGACACAGATTGGTAGCTAAGCCACGCTGACATAGGATGCAAGCCTAGGAATGGCCATAGTTGGATCATAGATTGGCAACACCCTAAGCCATATAGGACCCCCATTGAACAAGCCTTGAATAGGAGTTGTGTGAGCCCTTGTGATGATTGTTTGTGATTATGTGCTTAGTGTGAGTTGTGGGACGTCTCAAAGCGTTATCCATATCCACACATAAGTAGAAAGAGGTGTGAGATGCCTCGGCACTTGTTCACATCCTCATATGGGCTAATATAGATAGTCCAATCCACCTTGACGCATATAGTTAAGGGGCCTATCTAACCTTCTAACCTTCTATTCTATTTTGTTCTCTCTCATAGATGGTGAGAGGAAACGCCGGCCGAAGGAACGTCCGTGACAACCAAGAAAATGGCCACGATGAAGTTCCTGTTAACCCCGGAGCTGGTGAGAACAACCTGGAACGGTTGATGGCCATGCAGAATCAGCTTATGCAAACCATGATCCAAAATTTGGGTCCGTTACAGGCCAACAACAACAATCCCGTTCCGGCACCACCGCCACCACCACCGCCGGCTCATAACAGACTGGGAGAGTTAATGAGGACTCGACCACCCACATTTGCTCAAGCTAACGACCCCATGGAGGCCGACGACTGGTTGGAATCCATGGAGAAGAAGCTTGCCATTGTACAGTGCAATGACCAAGAGAAGGTTATTTTTGTGTCGCACCAACTCATGGGAGCTGCCGCTGACTGGTGGGATGCCCTATGCAACGCTCATGTCGACCCAGAGATGATCACTTGGACTGAGTTCAAGGAGAGTTTCCGCTCTCATTACATCCCTGCTGGTGTAATGATGCTCAAGAGACATGAGTTTGAAGGTCTCCGCCAAGGACAGAGAAGCGTGAATGAGTATCTCAATAAGTTCACACAACTGTCCCGGTATGCCCCCGGAGATGTCAACTCAGACCAGAGAAAGCAATACCTGTTCATGAGAGGGTTGAAAAATGAGATCCATGTTCAGCTCCTCAACAATGACTACGCGAGCTTCTAGAAGCTGGTTGACAAGGCTATAGTAGTCGAAAGCAAGATCCGAGAGATCGAGCGAGAGTGCAAGAGGAAGATGCCATACCAGCCACAAGGGAGCAACGTACGACCTCGGTACATGCCCCCGGATGCACCACAGTATGGATCGACCGCCCCTGCATACCGCCCTAGTCAGCCATCACAGCAACGACCCGTCGCACAAGCACCTTGTGTGCCCTTGCCTCCTGTGCCCCGACCCAACATGGGCTCTCCTGTTCAAAACCCCCGCCCCAACGTACCTGCTTCCGTAGGAAACAGGGCATGCTTTGCATGCGGGGAAACAGGACACTCCACGAGCCAGTGCCTGAGGAGAGGCCCTGGACAGCAAGGCAATGTGCCCAAGCAGAACCCGCGACCGAACAGAGGGGACAATCAAGGAAACCGTGGACAGCAGAACTATGCTCGCGGCAACGTGAACCATGTCTCTGCTGAGGAAGCACAACAGGCTGAGGACGTCGTACTCGGTATGTTCTTTGCCAACTCCAACCCAGCCACCATCTTATTTGATTCTGGAGCATCACATTCCTTCATATCATCCAAGTATGTTGCCAAGCATAATCTACCCATATCACACTTGAAATGCGCTATGTTAATTAATTCTCCCAGTGGAGAGATGAGGACTAATATAGTATGTCCGAAAGTAAGCCTTAAAATAAGGGGGGTAGACTTTCTTGCCAACCTCATTGTCTTGGATTCCCAAGGGCTTGACATAATACTCGGGATGGATTGGTTAAGCAAGCACAACTGGGTAATCCAATGTGCTGAAAGAAGCGTGCAGTTGACAAATGAGCACAGTATTCGTGTCGATTGTGAGTCAGCCCAACTAACAACCGAAAGGGCAATTTTGAACCACGTCGAAGGAGCAACATTGGACAGCATTCCAGTGGTTCAAGAATTCTTGGACGTGTTTCCAGAGGAACTTCCAGGTATGCCACCTGATCGGGACATTGAGTCTGCCATTGATTTGGTACCCGGAACTGCACCCATAGCAAAGAGACCCTATAGGATGCCCGTCAATGAACTAGTGGAACTCAAGAAGCAAATTCAGGAGCACTTGGAGAAGGGTTTTATAAGTCCAAGCTCGTCACCATGGGGAGCTCCTGTGTTCTTCGTGGACAAGAAGGATGGAACCCAAAGGATGTGCGTGGACTATAGGTCTCTCAACGATGTGACAATCAAGAACAAATACCCTATGCTCCGTATAGAAGACCTATTCGACCAAATGAAAGGAGCCCGAGTGTTCTCCAAGATTGATCTTCGATCGGGATACTTCCAGCTGAAGATTAAGCCCTCCGATATACCCAAGACTGCCTTTCGAACACGGTATGGTTCGTATGAATATACCGTCATGTATTTTGGGTTAACAAATGCACCCGCATACTTCATGTACCTTATGAACAAAGTTTTCATGGAGTACTTGGATAAGTTCGTCGTGGTTTTCATCGACGACATTATGGTGTATTCGAAAAAGTGAGGAGAAGCATGAAGAACATTTGAAATTGACCTTGCAGAAAACGTGTGAGCATCAATTGTATGCCAAGCTTAAGAAGTGTCAATTTTGGCTAAAGGAGATATCGTTCCTAAGCCACATTATCTCCAAGGAGGGAGTATCGGTTGACCCCAGGAAAGTGGGAGATGTCCTGAAGTGGAACCAACCTCAAAACGTGAAGGACATTCGGAGTTTTCTTGGGATGGCTGGATACTACCGACGCTTCATCAAGGACTTCTCTAAGATAGCAAAGACTATGACGGAGTTGCTAACAAAGGGAAAATCCTTCCAATGGACCCCAGCAAGCCAAGAAAGTTTTGAGGAACTCAAGAAAAGGCTAACCACAGCGCCGGTTTTGGTATTGCCGGACGTGAGCAAGAGCTTTGACATATATTGTGACGCATCCAGA
Organism: Neostapfia colusana; assembly: GCA_030760725.1. Taxonomy (NCBI): domain Eukaryota; kingdom Viridiplantae; phylum Streptophyta; class Magnoliopsida; order Poales; family Poaceae; genus Neostapfia; species Neostapfia colusana. The sequence continues at coordinate 81,127,596 of JASWHV010000003.1, forward strand.
CAAGGGCTCGGATGTGTGCTCTTGCAAGGAGGACAAGTGGTAGCCTATGCCTCACGACAATTAAAGAAGCACGAGCTTAATTATCCTACACATGACTTGGAGCTAGCAGCAGTAGTGCATGCATTGAAGATTTGGAGACATTATATCCTTGGTCATTGATGTGAGATCTATACGGATCATAAAAGCCTCAAGTACATATTTACACAAACGGACTTGAATTTGAGTCAATATCGATGGTTGGAACTCATCAAGGATTACGATGTTGGAATCAACTACCACCCTGGAAGGGCCAATGTAGTAGCTGATGCATTGAGCCGGAAGGGAGCATGTCACCAACTCACGGTTCAGGAGCTACCACCCGAACTACGTAAGGAGTTCGAACGGTTACACCTTGGATTCTTGAACAACATGGAAATGATGGAGATCCACTCTTCATTAGAGCAAGAGATAAGAGATGGCCAAGCAACGGATGAGGATATCAAGGAAAGGATCCGACAAGGAATAGAGAAGGATTTCAAATTAGATGGGAAGGGTACGCTTTGGCTAGGAAAAAGGATTTGTGTGCCTAACGTGAAGCACATTCGCGACATGATATTAAAAGAGGCACATGATTCACCCAATTCCATACATCCCGGAAGTACTAAAATGTACAAGGACTTGAAGACTTGTTATTGGTGGGATGGTATGAAAAGGGACATAGCCGAATACGTTGCCCTATGCGACACATGCCAACGGGTGAAGGCCGAACATCAAAGATCCGCTGGATTGTTGCAACCCTTGAAGGTACCCGAGTGGAAGTGGGAGGACATCAGTATGGATTTCATCGTCAGATTGCCACGTACTCAGTCGGGTTATGACTCCATCTGGGTTATCGTGGACCGATTGACGAAAACAGCCCATTTTCTCCCTGTAAGGGCCAAGTACAACGTTGCACAATTAGCCGAGTTGTACATGGAGAAGATCGTGTGCCCTCATGGAGTCCCGAGGAGGATAGTTTCAGATCAAGGTTCTCAGTTTACCTCTAGATTCTGGAGGAAGCTGCAAAAAGCTATGGGCACACGACTGGATTTTAGCTCCGCCTATCACCCACAAACCGATGGACAAACCGAAAGGACAAACCAAATTTTGGAAGACATGTTGAGAGCTTGCGCCTTGAAACATGGGCGTAGTTGGGATAGTAGTTTACCGTACGCCGAATTCTCCTATAACAACAGCTATCAAGCTAGCTTAAATATCTTGCCTTTCGAAGCATTATATGGTAGGCGGTGTAGAACGCCGCTGTTCTGGAACGAGACCGGAGAGAACCAGATGTTTGGACCCGAAGTGCTACAAGATGCTGAAAAGAAAGTCCAAAAGATACGGGAGAACTTAAAGGCTGCTCAGTCACGACAGAAAGGCTATGCGGACAATAGGCGAAGGAAGTTGACTTACGAAGTAGGAGACTTCGTATACCTTAAGGTATCACCTATCTGTGGCCAACGACGTTTCAACGTCAAAGGCAAGCTAGCACCTTGTCACACCTGATTTCTCCGAAGAACAACCGAGTGAATATCACATGTATGCCAGGATCATTTTCTCATACATGTGATGACAAATAGTGAAGCATCATTTATTACAAGCCAGGTGTCGAATATAAATATGTCTTACAACGCATACGTCTCGATGGACGATAATAAGTTCATAACATGTAAATAAAATAGCAGCAGCATATTATTCTTGTGGGCCCCGTCACAGGCGCTGCCCGGGGGACTCCATGAACCTAAAATCCTTCTTCGGGTCCGAAGTCTTAGTCATTGAACGCCACATCATCCCCTTGACCTGAGCAGCAATTTAAACCAACAAATATGCAAGGTTGAGTACCGTTGGTACTCAGCAAGTGTGGGAAAGTTATGTCATGCATGGCTAGAGCAAGGAGAGGTTGAACTCATGGTTAAAGCACTATGCAATTGATACCTATCACCTTAGCTTATTAAGCACCTACATCACTACACAGGTGAAATGGTTCCCAATCCCTCAACCCATCATCATTATTAAATAAATATAGTCTCATCTCCAATGTTAAGCTTCCCGCTTAACATCCTCAACTTCAAAATCCATCATCCTCTAATCATGCTCAAGTCCAAGCCGCTCTTGACCGTGAGCACGGCTGTCTTGACAGTTTTGACTCTGCAGAGTTTGCACCACTGTACCCATATGTAGTGATTTCATCCTGTGACACCCTCATCTCGGGTGTCAGCATATGTTCATGAGTTATGAAGAAGAAAACATTTTAAGAAAAGAATGGAACAATGACAAATATCAAAAGGATAGCCAATAAAGCCCTCAGAGAGCACCGAAGGCAACTTCCGCGGCCAACCGGCCACGTGGCGTGTTCGGAGCTCGTCCCTGCGAGGTAAAGAGAGGTCCGCTGCTAAACTGGCTACGTGGCAGGCTCGGAGGTCACCTCCTCAATTAAAGAGAGGTCCGACCCTTTGGGACACGTGTTGCCCACGGAGCTAGCCTCTGCAGAAGAAGCGAAGGCATTTCCGCAAGACACGTGTCATCCTCGGAGCTAGTCCTCACGAAAATCAGAGGACCAGTCACGCGGGATGCGTGTCGATCTCGGAACCCATCTCCGAGAAGTCCGGATCTATCGAACACGTGTCGCCACCGGAGCTTATCTCCGGGAGGTCCGTCGCAGCTAAACACGTGTCAACCTCGGGGCATGTCCCTGAGGGAAGGAGAGGGGGGGAAGACCGGCACCCACACGTGGCGTGCGCGGAGCTCACCTCCGAAGAAGAGGAAGGTCTCGCTCGTGACACGCAGCACAACCGGAGCTCGTCTCTGCAGACGAGGAGATACCAGGCCCCGGAGGACACGTGGAGCTTCCGGAGCTCATCATCACGGAGGTAACGAGTTATGGAGCACGTTTTTATGCGTAAAGATACCGGTACGCAACAGAAACCGATCTAAATTCCACGATGTTACCAAAGATGAGACGTTAGGATCCAACAAAGATCTGAATAAGACTCTTATTCGGGATCCAATCAGATTAGGACACTTCTCTTCCCGATTATAAATAGAACCCAAAACCTCTGGCCGAAACCATCTCTTTCAACTCCTGAGCCGACGACTTAGAGCCCTAGCCCTAAACTCGCCGAGCAAAACATCGCCGAAGCGCAACAAGGGAGATCATCGGAGGAGAACCAAGCGGTCTGAGGAGGACCCCGAAGAAAAGAAGAGCGTGAGGTAGGACTTCAATACCACCTTACGACATCATTGTGTTCATCTCATTGCATCTGTTCTTCAATTCCTTTCGAACAGAAGCCTTCTCATGGGCAGATCACTCGATGATCAGTTTGACCTAAAGACAAGATCATCGCCACGTCCACCTTTGATCCAAACACCTCTGCCCATGTAAGGCCATGCAAGAACACGTACAGATCAATCTAATAAAACTAATCATGAGACAGCATGCATATGCATCATCGCATCTAGTTTAAGGTTTGTGCACAAATATTGATTGCTGTGAATCTTGTATGCACGTGATCCTACCTAGCAGGACAAGCTCAGGGAGCTGTCTACGACGAACTGCAGCAACAAGGTTTTGAGAATCAAGAACATCAGGAACCGCAAGAACAAAGCAAGTGCTCCTTGACCATATTGATCCTATATTTTGAAAAACTGTTTGTTTTTGCGAAAAGTGTGCGTACTGAGTCAAACATGATGGGAAACCCTTTTATAGGAGTTTACTAGTTTTGATTAAACCACCCTTGTCGCCTGGGAGGTTTATGAGTCGGGTATGGTTTCTGATTTATGCTTCGCTGAGTCCATGGGATCGGGAAGCGAGATAGATGTGTCTAGCTAACTGCACTCGTACTGATAATAAGTAGCTGATGAGGTTAATGAACATGGATCGGAGGGAGATCTAGGCAAGCCTGGGTTTGTGAATGAGGTAGCATGAGATGGTGGTTTTACTTGCCGTAGATCTAAGGACCGGTTCATGCATGCACATGCCAGGATAACAGTGCCACCACAAGGCCAAGTATGGGTGCGGCTTAGCTGAGTAATTAGGTAAGTTGCTAGAGTGTTATGGACTGTGTAAGGCGCGGGGAATGGGAGTCGAGTGAGGACTGCCCTCGGAACTGCATGGCACAAGAGGGGGCCCGTGGGTGGGAGAATTGGAGATTCTAGCCTGCCGGTGAAACCTTAGTGAGTCCATACATCTAGTAACCCCTTTTAAAGGCTATTTTGTGATCTCTTGACTATACACCGACGGTTGTGTACTGGAGGTTCTGCAGTCGCCGACGGGTGACGAAATCACAAACTTGTGGGTAAAGAGGTGCAAACTCTGCAGAGTTATTAAAACTATCGTGATAGCCGAGCTTACGGTCACGAGCACCTGGCTAAACTGCCATGATTAGATGGGATGGTTATTAGGAAGGTTCTTGGTTATGGTTATTGGTTTGGAACTGTTGAGTCTGGATGATGAGATGTTTGCATGACTGTTGAGACATGACATGAGATTGGTCTCGGTGTGAGACAAGGTTATTTTACGATGTGAGATGGTAGCGAATACGAGGAGGTATTCGTGAGTATGAATAAAGGATTGGTTAATGTTTGGATGGAACACGGGAAGTGATGGAGGTATGTTGGTAATCTAATTCATGCTGGGATTACATTCATCTAAGGTTAAGTTGCTGTTTTATCATGAATTTACAAGTTTGCTTTTCTGCAAATAAGCCTTTTTTATACCTACCTTGTTTATGAGCTGCATATCATATGTTTTTCCGCACTTGCTGAGTACATCATTGTACTCAAACTTGCATTATTATTTCTTCATCAACAGCAAGAGAAGGCTACTATGAAGATCAAGTAGAGCATTATGGCGTGTGATCTGTTCTCAACCTTGCCTGTGGAGGGAGTAGAGATGGAGCCACTTCTGCCTAGATTTGCTTCCGCACTAGCTAAATTGCTTCCGCTTTAGAATAAAGACTTCTGCTGCATGGAAATAAGACTTCCGCTGTAAGCATGAGTCCAAGACTCATGAGGTGTTGTAATAAACTCTGTTATTCGTGGTAATATATAATCTGAATTCAGTTTGTGGAACGAATGTGTATGTGTGATGAACATCCTGGGCACACATATGCATTAGTTCTCGTTTCCGTGGTTTTCCCACAGAATTTAGGGCGTCACAGATTGGTATCAGAGCCACGGGTTGACAGTAGGTTACACGCCTAGATAGAATGCCTTAGATAGATAATAGAACTACGGGTTAACCCCCAAGAAGTAGTTACAAGCGCCCTAGGGTGAATAGCTTAGATTGGCCTTTAAAACCAACTTGACATTGGAAACCATCCTTGAATAGGAGTTGAGTGGGCCCTTGTGATGATTATTTGTGAATATGTGCTTAGTGTGAGTTGTGGGACGTCTCAAAAACGTTGTCCATATCCACACGTAAGAAGAAAGAGGTGTGAGATGTTTCGGCACTTGCTCACATCCTCATAAGGGCTAATATATATAGTCCCACTCACCTTGATGCATATAGTTGAAAGGACCTACCTAACCTTCTAACCTTCTATTCTATTTCGTTCTCTCTCACAGATGGTGAGAGGAAACGCCAGCCGAATGAACGTCCAGGAAGATGACCACGAGGAAGTTCCTGCTAACCCCGGAGCTGGCGAGAACAACCTAGAAAGGTTGATGGCCATGCAAAACCAGCTTATGCAAACCATGATCCAAACTTTGGGTCATTTGCAGGCCAACCAAAACCCCGTTCCGGCACCACCGCCACCACCACCACCGGCTCATAACAGGTTGGGAGAGTTCATGAGGACTCGACCACTCATCTTTGCTCAAGCAAGTGATCCAATGGAGGCCGATGATTGGTTGAAATCCATGGAGAAGAAGCTCGCCATTGTTCAGTGCAATGACCAAGAGAAGGTTCTCTTTGCGTCGCACCAACTTATGGGAGCCGCTGCTGACTGGTGGGATGCCTTGAGCAACGCCCATGCCAACCCGGAGACAATCACTTGGACTGAGTTCAAGGGAAGCTTCCGCTCCCACTACATCCCTGTTGGTGTAATGATGCTCAAGAGGCAGGAGTTTGAAGGTCTCCGCCAAGGACAGAAAAGTGTAAATGAATATCTCAACAAGTTCATACAACTGTCCCGGTATGCCCCCGAAGATGTCAACTCAGATCAGAGGAAGCAGTACCTGTTCATGAGAGGGTTGAACAATGAGATCCAAGTTCAGCTCCTCAACAATGACTACATAAGCTTCCAGAAGCTGGTTGATAAGGCTATTGTGGTTGAGAACAAGATCCGAGAGATCGAGCGAGAGTGCAAGAGGAAGATGCCATACCAGCCCCAAGGGAGCAACGTACGACCTAGGTACATGCCCCCTGCACCACAGTATGGATCGACGACTCCTACGTACCGCCCTGGTCAGCCACCACAGCAACGGTTCGTTGCACCGGCACCTCGTGTGCCCATGCCTCCTGCGCCCCGCCCTAACAATGGCGCTCCTGTTCAAAACCCCCGCCCCAACGTACCTGCTGCCGTAGGCAACAGGGCATGCTTTGCATGCGGGGAAGTAGGCCACTTCGCTAACCAGTGCCCGAAGAGAGGCCCTGGACAGCAAGGTAACGTGCCCAAGCAGAACCAGCGACCAAACGGAGGGGACAACCAAGGGAACCGTGGACCGCAGAACTATGCTCGTGGCCACGTTAACCATGTCACTGCTGAGGAAGCACAACAGGCTGAGGACGTCGCAATTGGTATGTTCCTTGCCAACTCCAACCCAGCCACCATTTTATTTGATTCTGGAGCATCACATTCCTTCATATCATCCGAATATGTTGCCAAACATCATCTACCCGTATCCCACTTAGAATGTGCCATGTTAGTTAATTCTCCCGGAGGAGAAATGAGGACTAATGTAGTATGCCCTAAAGTAAGCCTCAAAATAAGGGGGGTAGACTTCCTTGCCAACCTTATTGTTTTGGACTCCCACGGGATTGACATCATACTCGGAATGGATTGGTTAAGCAAGTACAATGGAGTAATCCAATGTGCTGAGAGAAGCGTGCAGTTGACGAACGAACACGGTATCCGTGTCGAGTTTGAGTCAGCCCAGCAAGCAACCGAACGGGCAGATTTGAACCATGTCGAAGGAACAACATTAGACAGCATTCCAGTGGTTCAGAAATTTTCGGACGTGTTCCCGGAAGAGCTCCCGGGAATGCCACCTGACCGGGACATCGAGTTTGCCACAGATTTGGTATCCGGAACTGCACCTATAGCTAAGAGACCATATAGGATGCCCGTCAACGAGTTAGTTAAACTCAAGAAGCAAATTCAAGAACAGTTGGAGAAGGGTTTTATCCGTCCAAGCTCGTCACCATGGGGAGCTCCAGTACTCTTCATGAACAAGAAGGACGAAACCCAAAGAATGTGCGTGGACTACAGGTCTCTCAACGAGGTGACAATCAAGAATAAATACCATCTGCCCCGTATAGAGGACCTGTTCGATCAAATGAAAGGAGCCCAAGTATTCTCCAAGATTGATCTTCGGTCGGGATATTTCCAGCTGACGATTAAGCCCTCCGATATACCTAAGACAGCCTTTCGGACACGGTGTGGTTCATATGAATATACCGTTATGTCTTTTGGATTGACGAATGCACCCGCGTACTTCATGTACCTTATGAACAAGGTTTTTATGGAGTACTTGGACAAGTTCGTCGTGGTTTTCATCGACGACATTATGGTGTATTCAAAAAGTAAGGAGGAGCATGAAGAACATCTGAGATTGACCTTGCAGAAGTTGCGCGAGCATCAGTTGTATGCCAAGCTCAACAAGTGTCAATTTTGGCTAAAATAAATATCTTTCTTAGGCCACATCATCTCCAAGGAAGGGGTATCGGTTGATCCTGGAAAGGTGAGAGATGTTCTGAAGTGGGACCAACCGAAGAGCGTGAGGGATATTTGAAGTTTCCTTGGAATGGCAGGATACTATCGGCGCTTCATTAAAGACTTCTCTAAGATAGAAAAACCTATGACGGAGTTTCTAATGAAGGGAAAAGTCTTTCAATGGACACCAGCTTGCCAAGAAAGTTTTGGGGAACTCAAGAAAAGGCTAACCACAGCACCAGTCCTGGTATTGCCAGACGTAAGCAAGAGATTCGACATATATTGTGACGCATCCAAACAAGGGATCGGATGTGTACTCATGCAGGAGGGACAAGTGGTAGCCTTTGCCTCACGACAATTAAAGAAGCATGAGCTTAACTATCCTACGCATGATTTGGAGTTAGCAGCAGTGGTGCATGCATTGAAGATTTGGAGACATTATATCCTTGGTCATCGATGTGAGATCTATACGGATCATAAAAGCCTCAAGTACATATTTACACAAACGGTCTTGAATTTGAGGCAACGCCGATGGTTAGAACTCATCAAGGATTATGATATGGGAATTAACTATCACCCCGGGAAGGCCAATGTAGTAGCTGATGCATTGAGCAGAAAGGGAGCATGTCACCAACTCACGGTTCGGGAGCTACTACCCGAACTACGTAAGGAGTTTGAACGGTTACACCTCGGATTCTTGAATAACGTGGAGATAATAGAGATCCACTCCCCATTGGAGTAAGAAATAAGAAAGGGCCAAGCAACGGACGAGGGGATCAAGGAGATCAAGGAAAGAATCCGACAAGGGATAGAGAAGGATTTCAAGGAGGATGAAAAGGGTACACTTTGTCTAGGAAAAAGGATTTGTGTGCCAAACATAAGACACCTTCACGACATGGTATTGAAGGAGGCACATGATTCACCCTATTCCATACATCCAGGGAGCACCAAAATGTACAAGGATTTGAAAACTTGCTATTGGTGGGATGGTATGAAGAGGAATATAGCCGAATACGTTGCCCTATGCGACACATGCCAACGGGTAAAAGCCGAACATCAAAAACCCGCTGGATTGCTGTAACCTTTGAGAATACCCGAATGGAAATGGGAGGACATCAGTATGGATTTCATCGTCGGATTACCACGTACTCAGTCAGGATACGACTCCATCTGGGTCATTGTGGACCGGTTGACGAAAACCGCCCATTTTCTTCCGGTAAAGACCAGTTACAACGTTGCACAATTGGCAGAGTTGTACATGGAGCAGATCGTGTGCCGTCACGGAGTTCCGAAGAGGATAGTCTCAGATCGAGGTTCTCAGTTTACCTCTAGATTCTGGAGGAAGCTGCAGAAAGCCATGGGTACACAACTGGATTTTAGCTCCGCCTATCACCCACAAACAGATGGACAAACCGAAAGGACGAACCAAATTTTGGAGGACATGCTGAGAGCTTGCGCCTTGAAACGTGGGCGTAGTTGGGATAGGAGTTTACCGTATGCCGAGTTCTCCTATAACAACAGCTATCAAGCTAGCTTGGAGATGTCGCCTTTCAAAGCCTTATATGGTAGACGGTGTAGAACGCCACTGTTTTGGAACGAGACTGGAGAGAACCAGGTGTTTGGACCCGAAGTACTACAAGAAGCTGAAAAGCAGGTCCAAACGATACGGGAAAAATTAAAGGCTGCTCAGTCACGATAGAAAGGCTATGCGGACAATAGGCGTAGGAAGTTGACCTTTGAAGTAGGAGACTTCGTATACCTTAAGGTATCGCCTATCCGAGGCCAACGACGTTTCAACGTCAAAGGCAAGCTAGCACCTCGCTACATCGGACCCTTTAAAATTTTGGACAAGCGAGGAGAAGTAGCCTATCAACTAGAGCTCCCAAACCACCTCTCCGACGTACATGACGTGTTTCATGTATCCCAGCTCAAGAAGTGCTTGAGAGTACCAGAGGAACAAGTGTCAATGGGAGAACTTGAACTTCAAGAGGACCTGACTTACGCAGAACACCCTGTCCGAATCTTGGACGTAAAGGAAAGGGTCACCCGAAACAAGGTGATTCAATGGTGCAAGGTACAATGGAGCCATCACACTGAAGCTGAAGCCACATGGGAACGTGAAGAGGATATCAAGGCGGAATTCCCCATCTATTTTCTACAAATGAATCTCGAGGGCGAGATTCAATTTAAGGGGGTAGATTTGTGACACCCTCATCTCGGGTGTCAGCATATGTTCATGAGTTATGAAGAAGAAAACATTTTAAGAAAAGAATGGAACAATGACAAATATCAAAAGGATAGCCAATAAAGCCCTTAGAGAGCACCGAAGGCAACTTCCGCGGCCAATCGGCCACGTGGCGTGTTCGGAGCTCGTCCCTGCGAGGTAAAGAGAGGTCCGCCGCTAAACTGGCTACATGGCAGGCTCGGGGGTCACCTCCGCAATTAAAGAGAGGTCCGACCCTTTGGGACACGTGTTTCCCACGGAGCTAGCCTCTACAGAAGAAGCGAAGGCATTTCCGCAAGACACGTGTCATCCTCGGAGCTAGTCCTCAGAAAAATCAGAGGACCAGTCGCGCGGGATGCGTGTCGATCTCGGAACCCATCTCCGAGAAGTCCGGATCTATCGAACACGTGTCGCCACCGGAGATTATCTCCGGGAGGTCCGTCGCAGCTAAACATGTGTCGACCTCTGGGCATGTCCCTGAGGGAAGGAGAGGGGGGGGGGGGGAAGACCGACACCCACACGTCGCGTGCGCGGAGCTCACCTCCGAAGAAGAGGGAGGTCTCGCTCGTGACATGAGGCACAACCGGAGCTCGTCTCTGCAGACGAGGAGATACCAGGCCCCGGAGGACACGTGGAGCTTCCGGAGCTCATCATCACGGAGGTAACGAGTTATGGAGCACGTTTTTATGCGTAAAGATACCGGTACGCAACAGAAACCGATCTAAATTCCACGATGTTACCAAAGATGAGACGTTAGGATCCAACAAAGATCTGAATAAGACTCTTATTCGGGATCCAATCAGATTAGGACACTTCTCTTCCCGATTATAAATAGAACCCAAAACCTCTGGCCGAAACCATCTCTTTCAACTCCTGAGCCGACGACTTAGAGCCCTAGCCCTAAACTCGCCGAGCAAAACATCGCCGAAGCGCAACAAGGGAGATCATCGGAGGAGAACCAAGCGGTCTGAGGAGGACCCCGAAGACAAGAAGAGCGTGAGGTAGGACTTCAATACCACCTTACGACATCATTGTGTTCATCTCATTGCATCTGTTCTTCAATTCCTTTCGAACAGAAGCCTTCTCATTGGCAGATCACTCGATGATCAGTTTGACCTAAAGACAAGATCATCGCCACGTCCACCTTTGATCCGAACACCTCTGCCCATGTAAGGCCATGCAAGAACACGTACAGATCAATCTAATAAAACTAATCATGAGACAGCATGCATATGCATCATCGCATCTAGTTTAAGGTTTATGCATAAATATTGATTGCTGTGAATCTTGTATGCACGTGATCCTACCTAGCAGGACAAGCTCAGGGAGCTGTCTACGACGAACTGCAGCAACAAGGTTTTGAGAATCAAGAACATCAGGAACCGCAAGAACAAAGCAAGTGCTCCTTGACCATATTGATTCTATATTTTGAAAAACTGTTTGTTTTTGCGAAAAGGTGTGCGTACTGAGTCAAACATGATGGGAAACCCTTTTATAGGAGTTTACTAGTTTTGATTAAACCACCCTTGTCGCCTGGGAGGTTTATGAGTCGGGTATGGTTTCTGATTTATGCTTCGCTGAGTCCATGGGATCGGGAAGCGAGATAGATGTGTCTAGCTAACTGCACTCGTACTGATAATAAGTAGCTGATGAGGTTAATGAACATGGATCGGAGGGAGATCTAGGCAAGCCTGGGTTTGTGAATGAGGTAGCATGAGATGGTGGTTTTACTTGCCGTAGATCTAAGGACCGGTTCATGCATGCACATGCCAGGATAACAGTGCCACCACAAGGCCAAGTATGGGTGCGGCTTAGCTGAGTAATTAGGTAAGTTGCTAGAGTGTTATGGACTGTGGAAGGCGCGGGGAATGGGAGTCGAGTCAGGACTGCCCTGGGAACTGCATGGCACAAGAGGGGGCCCGTGGGTGGGAGAATTGGAGATTCTAGCCTGCCGGTGAAACCTTAGTGAGTCCATACATCTAGTAACCCCTTTGTAAAGGCTATTTTGTGATCTCTTGACCATACACCGACGGTTGTGTACTGGTATTATGGAGGTTCTGCAGTCGCCGACGGTTGACGAAGTCACAAACTTGTGGGTAAAGAGGTGCAAACTCTGCAGAGTTATTAAAACTATCATGATAGCCGAGCTTACGGTCACGAGCACCTGGCTAAACTGCCATGATTAGATGGGATGGTTATTGGGATGGTTATTAGGAAGGTTCTTCGTTATGGTTATTGGTTTGGAACTGTTGAGTCTGGATGATGAGATGTTTGCATGACTGTTGAGACATGACATGAGATTGGTCTCGGTGTGAGACAAGGTTATTTTACGAAGTGGGATGGTAGCGAATACGAGGAGGTATTCGTGAGTATGGATAAAGGATTGGTTAATGTTTGGATGGAACACGGGAAGTGATGGAGGTATGTTGGTAATCTAGTTCATGCTGGGATTACATTCATCTAAGGTTAAGTTGCTGTTTTATCATGAATTTACAAGTTCGCTTTTCTGCAAATAAGCCTTTTTTATACCTACCTTGTTTATGAGCTGCATATGATGTGTTTTCCTGCACTTGCTGAGTACATCATTGTACTCAAACTTGCATTATTATTTCTTCATCAACAGCAAGAGAAGGCTACTATGAAGATCAAGTAGAGCATTATGGCGTGTGATCTGTTCTCAACCTTGCCTGTGGAGGGAGTAGAGATGGAGCCACTTCTGCCTAGATTTGCTTCCGCACTAGCTAAATTGCTTCCGCTTTAGAATAAAGACTTCCGCTGCATGGAAATAAGACTTCCGCTGTAAGCATGAGTCCAAGACTCATGAGGTGTTGTAATAAACTCTGTTATTCGTGGTAATATATAATCTGAATTCAGTTTGTGGAACGAATGTGTATGTGTGATGAACATCCTGGGCACACATATGCATTAGTTCTCGGTTCCGTGGTTTTCCCACAGAATTGAGGGCGTCACACATCCCCCGTTGCCGGGTGGACTAAAAGAACCTCCATTATGCCAGTGGCTACGAACCACATTCACACTTCCCAGGTGTGTAGCCATGAGATCACTACGAAGCCTTTACAAAGGGATTCCCGACGAGCGTGGACCCACTGAGGTTTCACCCCTAACAGCATACAAGAGGCTCCAACCCCGCTGCAAAGGCCCCCTCTTGAGCCTTGCGGTTCATATGGTAGTCCAGCAGGCACCTATTTCCCGCACCATCCAACACACCCATACTACGCCGGGGATACACCTAATTAATTGGCCAAGCTGCCCCATCTCAGCATGTGGTTGGCACGGTAAAGCCAGGTTACATGCTCCATGAACCGGTCCTTAGGATCCAGGCAAGTACTAAACATAAACCCGAGTCTCGTGCACCCAGCACCAACCAAATCATCCAACTTGCCTCGATCCTTACCTCTACATAACTCATAATGTCTCATTCCAGAGTAAGGTAAACAAGTTGATGATCTCATATCCCAATTATCCCATTCTAAGCATGGCTAAGCATAAGCATGTAAATAAATGATATGATAAAATTAATCCCAACCCAAGCTACAAGGAAACAAGATAATGCAGTTCTAGGGAAACTTCCTAGCATGGGTTTCATATTTCAATTGACAATGCAAATAATTCTATCTACACATCCTAGCATAGGATCAAAGTGGTCAAGGACACTTGCCTTCTTCCTGCTGCTCTGGGAATGGAAAGTCTTGGTCTTGGAACGGGAGAACTTGCTCTGGGGCAGGTTCTACTCATGCCAATACACATAGCAAAAGAAAACAACAATCCATAAGACATAGTTCACACTTTCACTTCATAGAAACCACACATACATACCTATGAAAGTCATTCACATTACTAAGTGTTGTGGTTATCCTAGATGTGTTGATTTTTGGCCTACATGCACTTTTAAGCATATGTATATGATTTCTAACTTTTGTATTCAGATTTCTGTTTGCACACTATATATGAATTTCCAATTTAAACAAATTCTTTAATACACTCTTTAGCTACCAAGTTTGCATGGAAGGTAATTTCCTACTCCAAATGTGTTTTCAGACCTTCTACCAAATCCTAAACTGAAGTCTTTGGATTTAGAGACTTCATTTATCATTCTCTAGTTATGCATACCTATTTTCCTTTATTTTCCAGATTTATTTTCTATGCCTAAAAGTGAGTTTTAATATTAAATAGTAGAGCATATCATCTAAACAGAATAGGTTCTGATCTAAAATATTAAATAATATATTTTTAACTTCTCTTCTGATGTGAACTAATTTAAATTTATTTTACCAATTTTCAGAATTATTTCCTAACCTAAAATGTGTCCCTATAACTAATAAATGTGAACAATCAATTAGACAGATTCATTTCAGCTTAAAATCTATTTTTAACTCATTCTAAAGTTTTCCAAGTGTTAGGAGAGTTTAAATTTGGATTTACAATGTGTTTGCCTCACCTTTTTAAATTTAAATTCTAATCACATATTCAAATTTCTGAATTTAATATCACATAGGGTCAAAAAGGTACATCCACCCTACTACAGGGTCTAATTTATTATTTCATAAATTTCCAGGGGTCTAACTACACATAACAGAGGGGTTTTCCTAATTTTTATTAAGTCCAGGTGCTAAAACTGATTTTTAAATGAATTTACACAAATTTCTGAAGTTCCAGGGGCTAGATCAGAAGTTTCCAAGGCTAGCTCGTGTTTTCCGAGATCCCCAGGGGGTAGCGCGTAAGAATCCTGGCCTCTATAACGCGGGGCTGATGTGGACCGTCCGATTTAAAGTGGACGGCTCAGATTAGATCATCGAACCGGTACGCGCGGGTTTTAATTCTACCGTGCGATTTAAGTAGACGACCCTCAAGTGGCCACGTCGCCCTGGCCGGAGCCAGCCCGCGCGCGCGGCGGCGGGGGTGGCGATCTCGCCGGCGCAGCCTCGGCTTTTGCCGCTACTCGTTAGAACTTGCATCTTTTTGCATGGATCGGCTGCGGAGGGGTAGGGGAGGCTCACCGAGGGGTTTTCCAGCACTCGGAGGTCCTGGAAGTCGGTCGGCGGCGAGCTTCAACGGCGACGATCTTCGGTGCACGTCGGAACAGATGCTAGGGTGCAAAACTTGTTGTTTCCTTCACGTGCAGGGCTCCCTGGTGGCGGTGGAGCACGATCAGCGCGTTAGATCAGATAATCCGAGCAATGATCGAAGGAAAATGGGGATTGAATCTTCGGTTCTCACCAGAGAGAAGAACGGCCGATCGGGGGGGGGGGGGGAACAGGGCGATTGTCGGCGTTTATATAGGCGAGGGAGTGCGGCGGTCTGTTGGGATCGAGTTTGAGACGTCCGGGACCAGAATTCGGGCTGGGGGCGCGGGTTTCCGGAGTTCGTTGAGATCGGGCGCGGGGAAGAGTCCAGCCGTTGGGGGCGCGCGGGAGGTGAGAGATGACACGCGGGCCCCGCGTGTCAGTGAGAGGAAGAGAGGGCGCGCGGTTGTGGGCTGGCGCGGGGAAGTAGTGGACCGGCTGGTGGGTTTCGGCCCACTGGCCGGTGGGGTTTTTCTTTTTCTTTTCTTTTTTCCTTTTCTTTTCTGTTTTGATTTGAATTTGAAATCCAATTTAAATTTTAATTTTTGCACCACATGCAATACGTCCAAAAATTTTTAAATTCCCCTCTTTAGCATATTTTGGGGTGTTACAGCTCTACCCCCCTTAAAAGAAATCTCGTCCTCGAGATTGGTGGTTCTAGGAAAACAATTCCGGAAACTGTGCCTTAAGCTCGTCTTCTCGCTCCCATGTGGCTTCCTCTTCCGAGTGATGCTTCCAGAGCACCTTGCACATCCGGATTCTTTTATTTCTTGTTAGGCGTTCCATTGTCTCCAAAATGTTGACCGGTTGCTCGGCATAAGACAGATCCTCTGCTACGTCAACCTCATTCATGGGTAACATCTCTTCAGGCGTCCTCAGACATTTCTTGAGCTGTGACACATGGAATACGTCATGCACATCTGATAGGCGAGCCGGTAGTTCTAGTTGATATGCCACTTCGCCTTTCCTTTCCAGAACTTGAAAGGGTCCGATGTATCGAGGTGATAACTTCCCTTTCACCTTGAACCGACGAAGTCCTCGGATAGGGGACACCTTGAGATAGACATAGTCCCCCACGTTAAAAATAAGCTCTCTTCTCCGTACATCGGCATAACTCTTTTGTCGGGTCTGTGCTGTCCTCAAATTGTTGCGGATTTCCCTCACTTTCGCCTCGGCTTCTTGTAGTACCTCGGGCCCAAACACTTTACTTTCCCCCGTTTGGTTCCAAAAATGAGGAGTTCTGCACTTCCTCCCATACAAAGCCTCAAATGGTGACATCTTCATACTAGCCTGATAGCTGCTGTTATAGGAGAACTCCGCATACGGTAAGTTCTTATCCCAACTCCTATTGTTCTTGAGCGCACACGCTCTCAGCATGACCTAAAGGATCTGATTGGTTCTTTCCGTCTGCCCGTCAGTCTGGAGGTGATAGGCAGAACTGAAATTTAGATGGGTTCCCTTGGTTTCATGTAACTTTTGCCAGAACCTTGAGGTGAACTGTGTCCCTCGATTTGACACTATCTTCTTTGGCACTCCATGGAAACACATGATCCTTGACATGTATAATTCTGCCAATTTGGATCCGATGTAGCTTTCTTTCACTGAGATGAAATGAGCTACCTTAGTTAGCCTATCGATGATGACCCATATCGAATCATAACCCGATTGGGTCCTAGGCAGTCCCACTATGAAATCCATACCTATTTCTTCCCATTTCCATTCAGGCACTTTGAGTGGTTGCAATAATCCTGCGGGTCGTTGATGTTCTGCTTTCACAAACTGACATGTGACACATAGGGCAACATGATCCGCGACATCCCGCTTCATGCCATACCACCAATACCTGCTCTTGAGGTCATGATACATCTTCGTACTCCTAGGATGAATGGAATAGTCAGAATCATGAGCCTCCTTCAAAATCAATTCACGGATCTCCTTCACTTCAGGCACACAAATTCTTTTCCCGTGCCACACCGTACCTTGTTCATCCTCTCTGAAACCAGGGGCTTTATTATCCTTGATGAGTTCTCTGATTTCTTGTATCTTCTCATTAGTCTTTTGACCGTTGCGTATATCTTGCTCTAATGTGGAGTCCACTTCCATGGCGATGGCCTCACCACTATTCATCAGACATAGATTGAGTTTTACATCCTCTTCATTCAGTTCTATAGGCATGTCCTTTAAGCTTAACCTATTGACCTGCACCTTCCGGCTTAAAGCATCTGCTACGACGTTCACTTTCCCAGGATGATAGTTGATGCCCACATCAAAGTCGTTGATTAGCTCTAACCATCTCCATTGTCTGAGGTTGAGATCTGGCTGTGTGAAAATATACTTTAAGCTCTTATGATCCGTATATATCTTTGTCCTCTTCCCCATCAAGTAATGCCGCCAAATCTTCAACGCATGTACCACTGCGGCTAGCTCTAGGTCATGTGTAGGATAGTTCTTCTCGTGCTTCCGGAGCTGCCGGGATGCATATGCCACGACATACCCCTCTTGCATGGGAACACATCCCAACCCATTTCCCGAGGCATCGCAGTACACCGAAAAGTTTCTCTGCATATCTGGCATAACTAGCACTGGGGCTGTTGTCAATCTTTTCTTCAGCTCTTGAAAACTTGTCTCGCACTGCGGTGTCCGTGTGAATTTGATTCCTTTCTCCAACAATTTGGTGAGGGGTCTCGAAATCTTGGAGAAACCCTCGATAAACCGTCGATAATACCCAGCCAATCCTAAGAAGCTTCGAATTTCCCCGACATTCTCAGGGGTCTTCCACTTCTGTACATCCTCGATCTTGGCGGGATCTACGGAGATTCCTCCCTCCGAGATTATATGTCCTAAGAAGGGAACTCTCTTCAGCCAAAACTCACACTTGCTCAACTTGGCATATAGTTGGTGTTCTCTCAGCTTTTGCAACACCAACCTTAGATGTTCCTCATGTTCTTCTTCATCTTTGGAGAAGACGAGAATGTCATCAATGAAAACCACCACAAATTTGTCCATATATTCCATGAATACCTTGTTCATGAGATACATGAAGTATGCCGGGGCATTAGTTAGCCCGAAAGGCATGACGGTGTATTCATACAGTCCGTACCGAGATACGAAAGCTGTCTTTGGAATATCAGTTTGCCTTATCTTAAGTTGGTGGTATCCCGATCTGAGATCAATTTTTGAGAACACACAAGCTCCCCTCAACTGATCAAACAAGTCTTCAATGCGGGGTAATGGGTACTTGTTCTTGATGGTTACTTCATTCAACGCGCGGTAGTCTACGCATAACCTTTGGGTTCCGTCCTTCTTGGGCACAAATATCACTGGAGCTCCCCATGGTGAGGAACTAGGACGAATGTACCCCTTCTCTATCGATTCTCTTAAATGTTCCTTGAGTTCTTCCAGCTGTTTGGAGTCCATCCGATAGGGTCTCTTGTATATCGGAGCTGTTCCAGGCACTAGCTCAACCGCGAATTCCACCTACCGATTGGGAGGCAGTACCTGGCAACTCCTCCGGAAAAACGTCTGGATATTCCCTGATGATCCTGATCTCCTCCACTTCCACCTCAACTTTATTGAGTTTAATGTCCCTCCTAGGCTCTTGTATGGTTATGAACTCTACTCTGGTGCCACTAGGGTGAGTTAGTTCCACCGTTCTTGTCGAACAATGGATGATTCCTTTATGTTTGGTCAACCAATCCATACCCAAAATAATATCTATCCCTGGTGATTCTATCACTATGAGGTTTGCAGTAAATACCACCCCATTAATGTCTAGATTCACCTAGGGACACACTTTTCTTGTCCTTATTTCTCCCCCTAGAGAGTTTACTGCTAGCATATGGTTCATTTGTGTTGTTGCTAGATCATGCTTCTTAACAAACCCTTGGGCTCTGATACCACTTCTGTCACACCCGGTTTCTCCAAAGAACAACCGAGTGAATATCACATGTATGCAAGGATCATTTTCTCATACATGTGATGACAAATAGTGAAGCATCATTTATTACAAGCCAGGTGTTGAATATAAATATGTCTTACAATGCATCCATCTCGATGGACGATAATAAGTTCATAACATGTAAATAAAATAGCAGCGAAATATTATTCTTGTGGGCTCCGTCATAGGCGTTGCTCGGGGGACTCCATGAACCTAAAATCCTTCTTCGGGTCTCAAGTCTTGGTTATTGAACGCCACATCATCCCCTTAACCTGAGCAGCAATTTAAACCAACAAATATGCAAGGTTGAGTACCGTTGGTACTCAGCAAGTGTGGGAAAGTTATGTCATGCATGGCCAGAGCAAGGAGAGGTTGAACTCATGGTTAAAGCACTATGAAATTGATACCTATCACCTTAGCTTATTAAGCACCTATATCACTACACAGGTGAAATGGTTCCCAATCCCTCAACCCATCATCATTATTAAATAAACATAGTCTCATCTCCAATGTTAAGCTTCCCTCTTAACATCCTCAACTTCCAAATCCATCATCCTCTAATCATGAATAAGTCCAAGCCGCTCTTGACCGTGAGCACGGCTGTCATGACAGTTTTTACTCTGCAGAGTTTGCACCACTGTACCCACATGTAGTGATTTCATCCTCCGTTGCTGGGTGGACTAAAAGAACCTCCATTATGCCAGTGGCTACGAACCACATTCACACTTCCCAGGTGTGTAGCCAGGAGATCACTACGAATCCTTTACAAAGGGATTCCCGACGAGCGTGGGCCCACTGAGGTTTCACCCCTAACAGCATACAAGAGGCTCCAACCCCGCTGCAGTGGCCCCCTCTTGAGCCTTGCGGTTCATACGGTAGTCCAGCTAACACCTATTTCCCGCACCATCCAACACACCCATACTACGCCGGGGATACACCTAATTAATTGGCCAAGCTGCCCCATCTCAGCATGTGGTTGGCACAGTAAAGCCAGGTTACATGCTCCATGAACCGGTCCTTAGAATCCAAGCAAGTACTAAACACAAACCCGAGTCTCGTGCACCCAGCACCAACCAAATCATCCAACTTGCCTTGATCCCTACCTCTACATAACTCATAATATCTCATTCAAGAGTAAGGTAAATAAATTGATGATCTCATATCCCAATTATCCCATTCTAAGCATAGCTAAGCATAAGCATGTAAATAAATAATATGATAAAATAAATCCCAACCCAAGCTACAAGGAAACAAGATAATGCAATTCTAGGGAAACTTCCTGGCATGGGTTTCATATTTCAATTGACAATGCAAATAATTCTATCTACACATCCTAGCATAGGATCAAAGTGGTCAAGGACACTTGCCTTCTTCCTGCTGCTCTGAGAATGGAAAGTCTTGGTCTTGGAAGCGGAAACTTGCTCTGGCGCAGGTTCTACTCATGCCAATACACATAGCAAAAGAAAACAACAATCCATAAGACATAGTTCACACTTTCACTTCATACAAACCACACATACATACCTATGAAAGTCATTCACATTACTAAGTGTTGTGGTTATCCTAGATGTGTTGATTTTTGGCCTACATGCACTTTTAAGCATATGTATATGATTTCTAACTTTTGTATTCAGATTTCTATTTGCACACTATATATGAATTTCCAATTTAAGCAAAATCTTTAATACATTCTCTAGCTACCAAGTTTGCATGGAAGGTAATTTCCTACTCCAAATGGGTTTTCAGACCTTCTACCAAATCCTAAACTGAAGTCTTTGGATTTGGAGACTTCATTTATCATTCTCTAGTTATGCATACCTATTTTCCTTTATTTTCCAGAATAATTTTCTATGCCTAAAAGTGAGTTTTAATATTAAATAGTAGGGCATATCATCTAAACAGAATAGGTTCTGATCTAAAATATTAAATAATATATTTTTAACTTCTCCTCTGATGTGAACTAATTTAAATTTATATTACCAATTTTCAGAATTATTTCCTAACCTAAAATGTGTCCCTATAACTAATAAATGTGAACAATCAATTAGACAGATTCATTTCAGCTTAAAATCTATTTTTAACTCATTCTAAAGTTTTCCAAGTGTTAGGAGAGTTTAAATTTGAATTTACAATGTGTTTGCCTCACCTTTTTAAATTTAAATCCTAATCATATATTCAAATTTCTGAATTTAATATCACATAGGGTCAAAAAGGTACATCCACCCTACTACAGGGTCTAATTTATTATTTCATAAATTTCCAGGGGTCTAACTACACATAACAGAGGGGTTTTCTTAATTTTTATTAAGTCCAGGGGCTAAAACTGATTTTTAAATGAATTTACACGAATTTCTGAAGTTCCAGGGGCTAGATCAGAAGTTTCCGGGGCTAGCTCGTGTTTTCCGAGATCCCCAGGGGATAGCGCGTAAGAATCCCGGCCTCTATAATGCGGGGCTGATGTGGACCATCCGATTTAAAGTGGACGGCTCAGATTAGATCATCGAACCGGTACGCGCGGGTTTTAATTCTACCGTGCGATTTAAAGTAGACGGCCCTCAAGTGGGCACGTCGCCCTGGCCGGAGCCAGCCCGCACGCGCGGCGGCGGGGGTGGCAATCGCGCCGGCGCAGCCTCGGCTTTTGCCGCTACTCGTTAAAACTTGCATCTTTTTGCATGGATCGGCCGCGGAGGGGTAGGGGAGGCTTACCGAGGGGTTTTCCAGCATTCGGAGGTCCTGGAAGTCGGTCGGCGGCGAGCTTCAAAGGCGACGATCTTCAGTGCACGTCGGAACAGATGCTAGGGTGCGAAACTTGTCGTTTCCTTCACGTGCAGGGCTCCCTGGGGGCGGTGGAGCACGATAAGCGCGTTAGATCAGATAATCCGAGCAATGATCGAAGGAAAACGGGGATTGAATCTTCGGTTGTCACCGGAGAGAAGAACGGCCGATCGGGGCGCAAAAACAGAGCGATTGTCGGCGTTTATATAGGTGAGGGAGGGCGGCGGTCTGTTGGGATCGAGTTTGAGACGTCCGGGACCAGAATTCGGGCTGGGGGCGCGGGTTTCCGGAGTTCGTTGAGATCGGGCGCGGGGAAGAGTCCCGCCGTTGGGGGCGCGCGGGAGGTGAGAGATGACACGCGGGCCCCGCGTGTCAGTGAGAGGAAGAGAGGGCGCGCGGTTGTGGGCTGGCGCAGGGGAGTAGTGGGCCGGCTGGTGGGTTTCGGCCCACTGGCCGGTGGGGTTTTTCTTTTTCTTTTCTTTTTCCTTTTCTTTTCTGTTTTGGTTTGAATTTGAATTCCAATTTAAATTGAATTTTTGCACCACATGCAATACGTCCAAAAATTTTTAAATTCCCCTCTTTAGCAGATTTTGGGGTGTTACAGCTCTACCCCCCCCCTTAAAAGATGGCCCATGTCTCGAGGATGAAAACAATTCCGGAAACCCCCGCCGCCACGCGCGCGGGCTGGCTCCGGCCAGGGCGACGTGGCCACTTGAGGGCCGTCTATTTTAAATCGCACGGTAGAATTAAAACCCGCGCGTACCGGTTCGATGATCTAATCTGAGCCGTCCACTTTAAATCGGACGGTCCACATCAGCCCCGCGTTATAGAGGTCAGGATTCTTACGCGCTACCCCCTGGGGATCTCGGAAAACACGAGCTAGCCCTGGAAACTTCTGATCTAGCCCCTGGAACTTCAGAAATTCGTGTAAATTCATTTCAAAATCAGTTTTAGCCCCTGGACTTAATAAAAATTAGGGAAACCCCTCTGTTATGTGTAGTTAGACCCCTGGAAATTAATGAAATAATAAATTAGACCCTGTAGTAGGGTGGATGTACCTTTTTGACACTATGTGATATTAAATTCAGAAATTTGAATATGTGATTAGGATTTAAATTTAAAAAGGTGAGGCAAACACATTGTAAATTCAAATTTAAACTCTCCTAACACTTGGAAAACTTTAGAATGAGTTAAAAATAGATTTTAAGCTGAAATGAATCTGTCTAATTGATTGTTCACATTTATTAGTTATAAGGACATATTTTAGGTTAGGAAATAATTCTGAAAATTGGTAATATAAATTTAAATTAGTTCACATCAGAGGAGAAGTTCAAAATATATTATTTAATATTTTAGATCAGAACCTATTCTGTTTAGATGATATGCCCTACTATTTAATATTAAAACTCACTTTTAGGCATAGAAAATAAATCTGGAAAATAAAGGAAAATAGGTATGCATAACTAGAGAATGATAAATGAAGTCTCCAAATCCAAAGACATCAGTTTAGAATTTGGTAGAAGGTCTGAAAACCCATTTGGAGTAGGAAATTACCTTCCATGCAAAGTTGGTAGCTAGAGAATGTATTAAAGAATTTGTTTAAATTTGAAATTCATATATAGTGTGCAAACAGAAATCTGAATACAGAAGTTAGAAATCATATACATATGCTTAAAAGTGCATGTAGGCCAAAAATCAACACATTTAGGATAACCACAACACTTAGTAATGTGAATGACTTTCATAGGTATGTATGTGGGGTTTGTATGAAGTGAAAGTGTGAACTATGTCTTATGGATTGTTGTTTTCTTTTGCTATGTGTATTGGCATGAGTAGAACCTGCCCCAGAGCAAGTTCTCCCCTTCCAAGACCAAGACTTTCCATTCCCAGAGCAGCAGGAAGAAGGCAAGTGTCCTTGACCACTTTGATCCTATGCTAGGATGTGTAGATAGAATTATTTGCATTGTCAATTGAAATATGAAACCCATGCTAGGAAGTTTCCCTAGAATTGCATTATCTTGTTTCCTTGTAGCTTGGGTTGGGATTTATTTTATCATATCATTTATTTACATGCTTATGCTTAGCCATGCTTAGAATGGGATAATTTGGATATGAGGTCATCAACTTGATTACCTTACTCTTGAATGAGACATTATGAGTTATGTTGAGGTAGGGATCGAGACAAGTTGAATAATTTGGTTGGTGCTGGGTGCACGAGACTCGGGTTTGTGTTTAGTACTTGCCTGGATCCTAAGGACCGGTTCATGGAGCATGTAACCTGGCTTTACCGTGCCAACCACATGCTGAGATGGGGCAGCTTGGCCAATTAATTAGGTGTATCCCCGGCGTAGTATGGGTGTGTTGGATGGTGCGGGAAATAGGTGTCTGCTGGACTACCATATGAACCGCAAGGCTCAAGAGGGGGCCACTGCAGCGGGATTGGAGCCTCTTGTAT
The DNA here is from genome assembly GCA_030760725.1 of Neostapfia colusana. Lineage (NCBI taxonomy): Eukaryota > Viridiplantae > Streptophyta > Magnoliopsida > Poales > Poaceae > Neostapfia > Neostapfia colusana. The sequence goes on from JASWHV010000003.1 coordinate 81,151,963, forward strand.
GCTGTTAGGGGTGAAACCTCAGTGGACCCACGCTCGTCGGGAATCCCTTTGTAAAGGCTTCGTAGTGATCTCCTGGCTACACACGTGGGAAGTGTGAATATGGTTCGTAGCCACTGGCATAATGGAGGTTCTTTTAGTCCACCCGGCAACGGGGGATGAAATCACTACATGTGGGTACAGTGGTGCAAACTCTGTAGAGTCAAAACTGTCATGACAGCCGTACTCACGGTCAAGAGCGGCTTGGACTTATTCATGATTAGAGGATGATGGATTTGGAAGTTGAGGATGTTAAGCGGGAAGCTTAACATTGGACATGATACTATGATTATTTAATAATGATGATGGGTTGAGGGATTGGGAACCATTTCACCTGTGTAGTGATATAGGTGCTCAATAAGCTAAGGTGATAGGTATCAGTTGCATAGTGCTTTAACCATGAGTTCAACCTCTCCTTGCTCTGGCCATGCATGACATATCTTTCCCACACTTGCTGAGTACCAACGGTACTCAACCTTGCATATTTGTTGGTTTAAATTGCTGCTCAGGTCAAGGTTATGATGTGGCGTTCAATGACCAAGACTTCGGACCCGAAGAAGGATTTTAGGTTCATGGAGTCCCCCGGGCAACGCCTGTGACGGGGCCCACAAGAAAAATATTCCGCTGCTATTTTATTTACATGTTATGAACTTATTATCGTCCATCGAGACGTATGTGTTATAAGACATATTTATATTCGACACCTGGCTTGTAATAAATGATGCTTCACTATTTGTCATCACATGTATGAGAAAATGATCCTGGCATACATGTGATATTCACTCGGTTGTTCTTCGGAGAAACCGGGTGTGACAGAAGTGGTATCATAGCCAAGGTTGCCCGTAGGAACGTGGACCTAGGTAGAAATGGACGTATTTAAGGACCCTATTTTCTTAAAAACTATTTTACAAAGGTGTGGGTTGAAAAGTGTTATTTAATGGGTCACTTTATTCACCTTGCCCCAACTCTATTCAAAACACGATTTTTATTTAAATCTTATCTAACTTGGTTTTAAATGCTTTATGTTTTAGATGGTTCGCATGATCCGCACCGCCCGCAAGTCCACCGGAGGGAGAGTTCCTGTAGTTGCCCTTGCCCTAAGAGAGGGGAATCGTCCGGTGACGTACCACTCCTACGGATTGGCAGTAGGAGGCTTGTTGCGCCGTATTCGGCGTATGCTCCAAGCCGCGGGAAATACGGGCAAGCTAACCATACACTACAGCTCCACCCGGACCATCCGTGAGAAGCGGGAAGAATGGAGTTCAGAAATGAGGATTATCCATGAAAATCAGCTGCTCAAGATCCACCGCTCTCCAGCTTGTCGAGCAACACAGGTCGATGCCGAGAAGGATGTCACCTGGGAGGCCATCACCTGCCAGGGTTACATCTACCGTCACCACCTGGACAGGACTGAGTACATGTATGTCCTCCAGCGTGAGAGTGGTACAGCAGAGTACAAGTACCCGCCAGTGCAGCAGGGGACTTCCCATGAGCACATGGAACTGTGCTTGGAGGATGCTGCTATGCTCAGCACTCGACTGCAGGAGTGTCACCAGGAGCTTCAGGATGTGCGTGACACCGTGAAGGAGACTGAGGCATTGCTTTGAGCCAGCTTGAGGGCAAGAGAAAGAGGAGATGGGAATGAACTGTGTGTCACCGTGAATGACATATGGACTCCTGACTCCCCAGATCGCCGGGTGAGCAGGTGTCGCCGCACTTCTCCACCAGCAGCTTCCCACCCAAAGCGGAGTCAGAGGGCAGCCGCAATAATGAGGAAGATCCGGAGGAGCCAGCTCAGTGATACGAGTCGTGTAGAGTCCTTTCCCTTAGTTCAGCAGGTTATCGAGTAGTCGAGTCGATACCTTAGTTAATGGTGTGTTAATGTTTGGTGTGGGACGTGAGTTGTGGATGCCATGGGCATTTGTCCACAACCTCGTCTTTAGGCTGTTTTGCTTTGATGTGTGAACCCCTATGAATTAAGGGTGCATTTATGTTCGCGTGAGACGTGAAACCCTCAGAAAATGTCAATATAATAAGACCTCATGAGTTTAAGTTTAAACAAGCAAATTGGGAATTTAATACGGAATGCTTTAAATTAACATTTGGTTGATCATGATAGATGGCCGGAAGAGGAAATGGTCGTGGTGCCAACCCCGCCAACAACAACGATGAGGCCAGCAACCCTCATCTTTCTGGAGGACAAGACAGGGGCGGTCGCCGTGAAGGAGTTGATCCCATCCACCAAATGCTTGAAAATCAGAATCAGCTCATCCAGAGCCTAACTCAAGTGGTGGCCAACTTGCAACAAGTTCCACCTCCACAAGCTGCACCACGCCAACCAAGGTTGAGTGAGTTTCTAGGGACTCAACCTCCAAAGTTTGCAAGTGCTGCTGAACCTCTGGACGCAGATGATTGGCTAAAGACCATTGAGATCAAGATGAGGATCATACAATGCCAATGGTATGAGAGGGTGCTGTTCGCCTCTCACCAATTGCATGGACCTGCTGCGGATTGGTGGATCGCTTACGTGGCCGCCCATCCTGACCCTGAGAACATTACTTAGGAAGAGTTCAAGCGTAGTTTCCGCAACCATTACATACCAAGGGGTGAACTCAAAAACAAGAGAAAGGGGTTCTTGGGGCTGCAGCAAGGAAACATGACTGTGAGGGAATACCTCACTAAATTCACCCAACTATCCCGCTATGCACCACGGGACATCGAGACTGATGAGCAGAAACAGGACTGCTTTGTGGAAGGACTTACAGCAGAAATGCATTGTGCAATGTCCTCCAACGAGTATGAAAGCTTCCAAAAGATGGTGGACAGAGCATTTGTTGTGGAGAGGAAGCTGAAGGCCTTGGAAAATGAAAACAAGAGGAAGGCGGGATGGTCACACCAAGCCTCGTGTAGCAACACACGCCCACGACTGATGCAACCAACCGCAGGGCAGACGAGCCGTGCTGTGGTGCCCTACTCAGCACCCAGAGGGTACAACCCAAATTTCAGGCCTCCATCAGCACCGGCACAGCCGCAGCGTCAGTTTGTACAGCAGCCTCGTCCCACATATCAACCTCGACCAGCAGTGCAAGGACCACAGAACCAATCCCAAGACAACAAAGGCCAGGCACCTAAGGTTGGGGTGCAATGCTTCAATTGTGGCGAGGTGGGGCACTACGCTCATAAGTGCCCAAAGAAGAAGCCCGTGCAGCCGCAACAGCAGAATGTGATGCGAGGACGGGTGAACCACGTGACCATGGAGGAGGCGCAAGAGGCACCCGACGTGGTAGTTGGTAAGTTTCCTGCCAATTTACACATTGCAACGCCTGTGACGGAGCCCACAAGAATAATATTCCGCTGCTATTGTATTTACATGTTATGAACTTATTATCGTCCATCGAGACGTATGCGTTGTAAGACATATTTATATTCGACACCTGGCTTGTAATAAATGATGCTTCACTATTTGTCATCACATGTATGAGAAAATGATCCTGGCATACATATGATATTCACTCGGTTGTTCTTCGGAGAAAACGGGTGTGGCACACCTCGCTACATCGGACCATTTAAGATTTTGGATAAGCGAGGAGAAGTATCCTATCAACTAGAGCTCCCAACATATATCTCCGACGTGCATGACGTATTTCATGTATCCCAGCTCAAGAAGTGCTTGAGAGTACCAGAGGAGCAAGTACCAATGGAAGAGCTTGAACTTCAAGAGGACCTGACTTATGCGGAGCACCCTGTCCGAATTTTGGACGTAAGGGAAAGGGTCACTAGGAACAAAGTGATCCGATGGTGCAAGGTACGATGGAGCCATCACAACGAAGCAGAAGCCACATGGGAGCGTGAAGAAGACATCAAGGCGGAATTCCCTCATCTATTCTCTACTAACGAATCTCGAGGGCGAGATTCAATTTAAGGGGGTAGATTTGTGATACCCTCATTTCTGGTTTCTGCACGTATTCATGTTTCATGAAGAGAAAACATTTTAAAAGAAGTGGAAACAAAGAAAGAATAAAAAAAGATAGCCAAAAAGAGTGAAATCCAGAGCGCCGAAGACAACTTCCGCGGCCTGCTGGCCACGTGGCGCCTTCAGAGCTCATCTCCGCAAAAAGGGGGAGAAGTCCGACCCCGTGGGACACGTGTTTCTCCCGGAGCTAGCCTCTGCGGAGAAGCGAGGGCAGTTCCGCATGACACGTGTCACCTTCGGAACTAGTTACCGCGGAAATCAGAGGACCAATCGCGCGGGATACATGTCGATCTCGGAGCTCACCTCCGAGAGGTCCGGTTCTATTAGACACGTGTCACCGCCAGAGCTTATCTCCGGGAGGTCCGACACTGTTGGACACGTGTCAACCTCGGAGCTCGTCTATGAGTAGAAAGGAAGTCTGGCGCTGTTAGGATACATGGCACACCCGGAGCCACCTCCAAAGAGAGAGAAGGTCCGGCACTGACACGTGGCGTGCGAGGAGCCACCTCCTAATAGAGAGGAGGTCCCGACCGCCAGGATACGTGGCGCACGCGAAGCTCACCTCCGAAGGGAGGGAGGTCTCGCTCGCTTGACACGCGGCACAACCGGAGCTCATCTCTGTGGAAAGGGGGAGACCAGGCCCTGGTGGACACGTGGAGCTTCCGGAGCTCATCACCGCGGAGGTAACAAGTTCTGGAACGGTTTTTGGATTCTGTACGCGTAGAAATACCGGTACGGAGAGGAAACCGACATGAATTCCACAATGTTACCGCACCAAATCAACTAAAGATAAGTTGTTAAGATTCAACGACAATCTGAATAGGACTCTTATTTGAAATACAATCAGATTAGGACTCTTCTTCTCCCGATTATAAATAGAACCCAGAACCTTTGGCCGAAACCACGAACTTCTTTTCCACCTCTTGAGCCGACGACTTAGATCCCTAGCCCCAACTCGTCGAGTAAACCCATCGCCGGAGTTTGGTCGAGAGAGATCGCTGGAAGAGAGCCCCAACGATCTGTCTGATCAGAGAAGGACCCCGAGACCAAGAAGAACGTAAGGTAGGTCTCCAATACCACCTTACGCCATCATCACATTTTCTTTGCATCTCTTCGATTCCTTTCGAAAAGAAGCTTTTCGTCAACAGATCACGTGTTGATTGGTCTGATCTAAAGTCAAGATCATCGCCACGTCCACATTTGATCCGAACACCCCTGTTCATCATAAAATCTATGCAAACCATGCAAAACACGTACAAACTGATCTAATAAAAACTGATCATAGGATAGCATGCATATGCATCATCGCATCTAGTTAAAGTTTATGCATGATATTGATTGCTGTGAATCTTGTATGTGCGTGATCGTATATAGAAGGACAAGCTCAGATAGCTACCTACGACGGACTACAACAACAAGATTTTGAGCAACCGGAACAGTAAGAACAAGGCAAGTACCCCTTGACCATATTGATCCTATGTTTTGGGAAACTGTTTTGTTTTGCAAAAAGGTGTGTGTGTGCTGAGTCAAACATGATGGGAAACCCTTTTATAGGAGTTTACTAGTTTTGGTTAAACCACCCTTGTCGCCAGGGAAGTTTATGAGTCGGGTTTGGTTTTTGCTTTAAGCTTCGCTGAGTCCATGGGATTGGGAAGCGAGATAGATGTGTCTAGCTAACTGCACTCGTAATGATAATAAGAAACTAATGTTGTTAATGAACATGGATCGGAGGGAGATCTAGGCAAGCCTGGGTTTGTGAATGAGGTAGAATGAGATGGTGGTTTACTTGTCGTAGATCTAAGGACCGGTTCATGCGAGCACATGCCAGGATGACAGTGCCACCACAAGGCCAAGTATGGGTGCGGCTTAGCTGATTAATTAGGTAAGTTTCTATATTGTTATGGATCTTGGAAGGCGCCGGGGAATGGGAGTCGAGTGAGGACTGCCCTGGGAACTGCATGACACAAGAGGGGGCCCGTGGGTGGGAGAATTGGAGATTCTAGCCTGCCGGTGAAACCTTAGTGAGTCCATACTTCTAGTAACCCCTTTGTAAAGGCTATTTTGTGATCTCTTGGCCATACACCGACGGTTGTGTATTGGTATAATGGAGGTTCTGCAGTCGCCGACGGGTGACAAAATCACAAACTTGTGGGTAAAGTGGTACAACCTCTGCAGAGTCTAAAACTATCATGATAGCCAAGCTTACGGTCACGAGCGCCTGGCCAACTTCCATGACTAGTTGGATGCTTATTTTGGGATGGTTTTGGAAGGTTTGGTTTTGGTTTGGTTTTCGGGACTATTGAGTCCGGGTGGTAAGATGGGTTGCATGACTGTTGAGTCATGGCAACGAGGTTGGTCGGTGTGAGACAAAATTGTTTATGAGATAAAATGGCAGCGAATACGAGATGGTATTCGTGAGATGGTAGCGAATACGAGAAGGTATTCGTGAGCAAGAATGAGGTTGATTAATGTCTGGTTGGGACATGGAAGGTAATGAACATAATGGAGGTATGATTGGTATTTTAGTACATGTTGGGATTACATTTGCTTAAAGATAAGTTGCTATTTTATCATGGTTTTTTTTATAAATATCTTTGCTTTCTGCAATGAGCCTTTTTATACCTACTTTGTTGTGAGCTGCATATCATATTTTCCCGCACTTGCTGAGTACATCATTGTACTCAAACTTGCATTATTATTTCATCATCAGCAACAGGAGAAGATTACTATGAAGACCAAGTGGAGCATTAGGCGTGTAATCTTTCCTCAACTTTGCCTGTGGGGATGGAGTAGAGATGGAGCCACTGCTGCTTAGAATTGCTTCCGCATTACTTAGAAGACTTCCGCTGCTAGAATAAAGACTTCCACTGTTAAATTAAGACTTCCCCTGTGAGCATGAGTCCAAGACTCATGAGACATTGTAATAAACTCTGTTATTTGTGGTTGTATATATTCTGAAATTCAGTTTGTGGATGATGTGTACATGTGTGATGAACATCCTGGGCACACATATGCATCAGTTCTCGGTTCCGTGGTTTTTCCACAGAATTGAGGGCGTCACAGTCCATGTTTCAAGGCACAAGCTCTCAACATGTCTTTAAAAATGTGGTTTGTCCTCTGGGTTTGTCCATCGGTCTGTGGGTGGTAAGCGAAGCTAAAATGCAGTCGTGTACCCATAGCTTCATGTAACTTCCTCCAGAACCTAGAGGTAAACTGGGTACCTCGGTCTGAAACTATCCTCTTCGGGACTCCATGACGGCACACGATTTGCTCCATGTACAGCTCGCCTAGATCTGCCATGCAGTACGTGGTTTTAACAGGAAGAAAATGAGCGGTTTTCGTCAATCGGTCCACGATAACACAGATTGAGTCGTAACCCGATCGAGTACGTGGTAATGCGACGATGAAATCCATACTGATGTCTTCCCACTTCCACTCGGATACTTTCTATGGTTGCAATAGTCTAGCGGGTCTTTGATATTTAGCCTTCACCCGTTGCCATGTGTCGCATAAGGCAACATACTCGGCTATGTCCCTTTTCATACCATCCCACCAATAACAAGTCTTCAAGTCCTTGTACGTCTTTGTACTGTCGGGATGTATGGAATAAGGTGAATCATGTGCCTCTTTTAATATTGTGTCGCAGATATGCTTCACGTTAGGCACAGAAAATCTTTTTCCTAATAAAAGTGCACCCTTCTTGTCTTCCTTGAAGTCCTTTTTCTATGCCTTGTCGGATCCTTTCCTTGATCTCCTTGATCTCCTCATCCGTTGCTTGGCCATCTCTGATCTCTTGTTCCAGCGAAGAATGGAGTTCCATCACTTTCATCTCGTTCAAGAACCCGAGATGCAACCATTCAAACTCCTTGCATAGCTCGGGTGGTAGCTCCCGAACCATGAGATGGTGACATGCTCCCTTCCGGCTCAATGCATCCGCTACTACATTGGCCTTTTCGGGGTGATAGTTGATTCAAACATCAAAATCCTTGATAAGCTCCAACCATCGACGTTGCCTCAAATTCAAATCCGTTTGCGTGAATATGTACTTGAGGCTTTTATGATCCGTATAGATCTCACATTGGTGGCCAAGTATATAATGTCTCCAAATATTCAATGCATGCACCACTGCTGCAAGTTTCAAGTCATGTGTGGGGTAATTCAGCTCGTGCTTCTTTAGCTGTCTCGACGCATAGGCTACCACTTGTCCTCCTTGCATGAGCACACATCCAAGCCCTTGTCTTGATGCGTCACAATATATGTCAAAGCTCTTGCTTATGTCCGGTAATACTAGAGCCGGTGCTGTGGTTAGCCTTTTCTTGAGCTCCTCAAAGCTTTCTTGGCACGCTGGTGTCCATTGGAAGGCTTTTCCTTTCATTAGCAATTCCGTCATAGGTTTTGCTATCTTGGAGAAGTCCTTGATGAACCATCAGTAGTATCCAGCCATCCCAAGAAAACTCCGAATATCCCTCGCGTTTTGCGGTTTGTTCCACTTCAGAACATCTCCCACTTTTCCGGGATCAACCGATACTCCTCTCTCAGAGATGATGTGGCCTAGGAACGATATCTCCTTTAGCCAAAATTGACATTTGCTGAGCTTTACATACAGCTGATGCTCTCGCAGCTTCTGCAATGTCAATCTCAAGTGTTCTTCATGTTCCTCCTCGCCTTTCGAATACACCATGATGTCATCAATGAAAACCACAACAAACTTGTCCAAGTAATCCATGAAAACCTTGTTCATAAGGTACATGAAATATGCGGGTGCATTCGTTAACCCAAAAGACATGACGGTATAATCATACGAACCATACCGTGTTTAAAAGGCAGTCTTGGGTATGTCGGAGGGTTTAATCTTCAGCTGAAAGTATCATGGCCAAAGATCAATCTTGGAGAAGACTCGGGCTCCTTTCATTTGGTCGAACAGGTCTTCTATACGGGGCAGAGGGTATTTATTCTTTATCTTCACCTCATTGAGAGACCTATAATCCACACACATCCTTTGGGTCCCATCCTTCTTGTCTACGAAGAGCACGGGGGCTCCCCACGGTGACGAACTTGGTCGTATAAAACCCTTCTCTAGCTGCTCCTGAAGTTGCTTCTTGAGTTCCACAAGTTTGTTGACGGGCATCCTATATGGTCTCTTTGCTATAGGTGCAGTTCCAAGTACCAAGTCAGTGGAAAACTCGATGTCCCGGTCAGGTGGCATACCTGGAAGTTCTTCCGGGAACACGTCCGAGAATTTTGAACCACCAGAATGCTTTCCAATGTTGCTCCCTCGACGTGGTTCAACATTGCCTTCCCGGTTGCTGGTTGGGCTGACTCGAACTCGATGCGAGTTCCGTGCTCGTTTGTCAATTGCACGCTTCTCTTAGCACATTGGATTACTCCTTTGTGCTTTCTTAACCAATCCATTCCGAGTATTATGTCAAGCCCTTGGGAATCAAAGACAATGAGGTTGGCAAGGAAGTCTACCCCCCTTATTTTAAGGTTTACTTTCGGACATACTATATTAGTCCTCATCTCTCCACCGGGGAGAATTAACCAACATAGTATATTTCAAGTGTGATATGGGTAGATTATACTTGGTAACATACTTGGATGATATGAATGAATGCGATGCTCCGGAATCAAATAAAATGGTGGCTGGGTTGGAGTTGACAAGGAACATACCAATCACGACATCCTCAGCCTGTTGCGCTTCCTCAGCAGATACATGGTTCACGTTGCCGCGAGCGTAGTTCTGCTATCCACGGCTTCCTTGCGTAGCTCCTCCGTTGGGTCGTGGGTTCTGCTTGGGCACGTTGCTTGGCTGTCCAAGACCTTTCTTCGGGCACTGACTTGCAAAGTGTCCAGTTTCTCTCCATGCGAAGCATGCCTTGTTGCCCAAGACAGCGGGGATGTTGGGGCGGGGGTTTTGAACAGGAGCGCCCATGTTGGGTCGTGGCACAGGAGGCAAAGGCACACGAGGTGCTTGCATGGCAGGACGTTGCTGTGTTGGTTGATTAGGGCGAAAAGTAGGAGTGGACGAGCCATACTGTGGTGCAGCTGGGGGCATGAAACGGGGACGTACATTGCTCCCTTGTGGCTGATATGGCATCTTTCTTTTGCCCTCTTGCTCGATCTCTCGGATCTTGCTCTCAACCAATATAGCTTTGTCAACTAGCTTCTAGAAGTTAGCATAGTTATTGTTGAGAAGTTGAACTTGGATCTCATTGTTCAACCCTCTCATGAATAAGTACTGCTTCCGTTGGTCCGAGTTGACATCTTCGGGGGCATACCTTGACAGCTGCGTGAACTTGTTGAGGTACTCGTTCACGTTCTTCTTGCCTTGGCGGAGACCTTCGAACTCTTGTCTTTTTAGCATCATGACTCCGGCAGGGATGTAATGAGAGCGGAAACACTCCTTGAACTCAGTCCAAGTGATAGTCTGCGGGTTGTCATGAGCGTTGCATAGAGCATCCCACGAGTAAGCGGCTGCTCCCATAAGTTGGTGCGATGCGAAGAGAACCTTCTCTCGGTCATTGCACTGAACTATGGCAAGCTTCTTCTCCATGGATTTCAACCAATCGTTAGCCTCCATGGGATCATTAGCTTGTGAGAAAGTGGGTGGTCGAGTCATCATGAACTCTCCTAGTCGGTTGTGAGCCGGCGGTGGTGGTGGCGGTGGTGCAGGAACAGGGTTGTTGTTGTTGTTGTTGTTGGCTTGCAGCTGACCCAAATTTTGGATCATGGTTTGCATAAGCTGGTTCTGCATAGCCATCAACCGTTCCAAGTTGTTTGCACCAGCCCCGGGGCTACCATTCTCAGGAACCTCAACGTGGTCCTCCTCTTGGTTACCACGGACGTTCCTCGTTGGACGGCCGGCGTTTTCTCTCACCATCTGTGAGAGAGAGTTGGATAGAATAGAAGTTAGAAGTTTAGATAGATCCCCCAACTATATGCATCAAGGTGGATGGACTATATATCATCCTATATGAGGATGTGAACAAGTGCCGAAGCATCTCACATCTCTCTACTATGTGTGGATATGGACAACGCTGAAACGTCCCATAACTCACACTAAGCACTCAAGCACAAACAATCATCACAAAAGTTTCAGCACACAACTCCTAGTCATGGCTTACTCAATGGGGTCCTATGTGGGTTTGGGGTGATACCAATCTGTGACCAATCTGTGACTACCAATCTGTGACTTTGTCCTATGGTCAATGGGGTTCTAATGCCAATCTATGCATTTTACCTAGGCTTGTATCCTAGGTTCAGCGTGGCTCCTAATACCAATCTGCGACTAGGCTTGCGTCCTATGGTCAATGTGGCAGCACCAATCTTGTGAATTCTATCTAGGCTTGCAACCTACGGTCAACCGGGTTTCCGCTACCAATCTGTGATCGATCTAGGCTTGTGACCTATAGTCAACCATGGTTTCTAAAACCAATCTGTGATTTCTATCTAGGTTTGTGATCTACAGTCAACCGTTGTTCCTAAAACCAATCTGTGATTTCTATCTAGACTTGTGATATACAGTCAACCGTGGTTCCTAAAACCAATCTGTGATTTCTATCTAGGCTTATGATCTACAGTCTACCGTGGCTCTGATACCAATCTGTGACGCCCCTGTTCCGAGAGAACCTCGGAACCTGGACTGATGCATGTGTGCCCAGGATGTTCATCACACATACACATATAATCCACAACTGAATTCAGAATATATATAACCACGAATGAATAGGGTTTTAATACAATGTCTCATGAGTCTCAAGCTCATTCTAGCAGCGGAAGTCTTATTCTAGCAGCGGAAGTCTTCTAAACTATTGAGGAAGCAACTAAGAAGCAGCAGCGGCTCCATCTCCTACTCCACAGGCAAGTTGACGGAAGATCACACCCTAATACTCCACATGGTCTTCAAAATATTTCTCCCCTGTTGCTAATGATGTATGATAATGCAAGGGTGAGTACATGTTGTACTCAGCAAGTGCGGCAAGTATGACATGTAGCTTACTACAAGGTAGGTATAAAAAAGGCTCATTGCATAAAAGTAAAGTTTATTTCACAAAACATGATAAAAACAGCAACTAGATTTAAGTGAATTAAATCTCAACATCAACATACCTCCATCATATTTCACCTCTTTTCATGTATCATCCAGACATTTATCTTTCTCATCTTTCATATCATGCTCATGAATACCATCTCGTATTCATTACCATCTCATCTCATGTTCAATTCCGTCTCATACCGAGACCAATGCTCATTGCCATGACTCAACAGTCATGAAACCAATCTCATTACCAGGACTCTACAGTCCCAAAACCATCCCTTAATGACCAAACCATCACCAAACTAATAACCAAACCAAATACCATCCCAATAACCATCCCATCTAATCATGTGAGTTGTCCAGGCGCTTGTGACCGTAAGCTCGGTTATCATGATAATTTTACACTCTGCAGAGGTGGCACCACTTTACCCATAAGTTTGTGATTTCTTCACCCGTCGGCGACTGCAGAACCTCTATTATACCAGTACACAACCGGTGTATGGCCAAGAGATCACAAAATAGTCTTTACAAAGGGGCTAGTAGATGTATGGACTCACTAAGGTTTCACCGGCAGGCTAGAATCTCCAATTCTCCCACATACGGGCCCCATCTTGTGCCATGCAGTTCCTAGGGCAGTCCTCTCTCGACTCCCATTCCCCGCGCCTTCCAGGGTCCATAACAATCTAGCAACTTACCTAATTAGTCAGCTAAGCCGCACCCATATTTGGCCTTGTGGTGGCACTGTTTCCCTGGCATGGCTGGCATGAACCGGTCCTTAGATCTATGGCAATAAACCACCATCTCATTCTACCACTTTCACAAACCAAACTTGCCTAGATCTTCCCCCGACTCATGTTCATTATCTTCAAGTTCTCATTATCATTATCAGTGCAGTAGCTAAACACATTCAATCGCTTCCCATATCCCGTGGACTCGGCGAAGCTAAAGAAAAAACGACCATACCCGACTCATCAACTTTATCGGTGACAAGGATGGTTAACAAAACTAGTAAACTCCTATGAAAGGGTTTCCCATTAAGTTGACTCAAGCACACACACCTTTTCGCAAACAAAACAGTTTCCAAAAAACATGAGATAAATATGGTCAAGAGGCACTTGCCTTGTTCCTGTGGCTTCTGTTGCTCTGGGATCTCAAAGTCTTGGTGCTGAAACCCTTCGTAGATAGCTCCCTGAGCTTGTCCTTCTACTTACGATCACGCACATACAAAATTTGCAGCAATCAAACATCATGCACAAACTTTACTCAGGATGCAATGGTGCATATGCATGCTAATCCTATGGTGCAGTTTAGTTTGTACGTATTCTTGCATGTTTTAAGTGGTTTGTATGGGGTTTTACGATGAACAGAGGGGTAAAGATCAATTGTGGACGTGGCGATGATCTTGACTCTAGATCAAACCGATCAACACGTGATCTGTCCATGAAAAAGCTTCTGTTTGAATGAATCAAAGAAACAGATGCAAAGAAACCACGATGACGTCGTAAGGTGGTAACAGAGACCTACCTTACTTCCTTCGGGTTCTTCCTCCTAGCAATGACAGCAAAACAGATCATCGGCTCTCCTCCGGCGAACGTGTCTAGCTTGTCGGCGGTCTCTCCGGTGATCAAACTACGACGAAGGGGGTTTAACTCGGTGAGTTTGGAGCTAGGGCTCTAAGTTGTCGGCTTGGAAAAGATGTTACGACCAAGGGGTTGTTTTGGGTTCTATTTATAACTGCAATAAGAAGAGTCCTACTCCGATTGGATTTCAAATAAGAGTCCTATTTGATTTGTGTTTGAATATTAACAACTTATCTCTAGTTGATTTGGTTAGTATCAATGTAGAAGAGTTCGTGTCGGTTTCCTCCATGTCAGGTACTCACGCACGGAAGAAAAACCGCTTCAGAATCGCGTCCTTCCGTAGGGATAAGCTCGAGGCTCCACGTGTCCAGCGGAGGCCGGGCTTTTCTTTTCCGCAGAGGCGGGCTCTGGTTGTGCCACGTGTCAGACGGGCGGGACCTCCCCTCTCTTCAGAGGCGAGCACCGCGTGTGCCACGTGTCTTGGCGGGCGGGACCTCCCTCTCCCTCAGAGGCGAGCTCCGCATGCGCCACGTGTCTTGTGGGTTGGGACCTCCCCTCTCTCTAGAGACGAGCTCCGCGAACGCCACATGTCTGGTGGGTCGGGACCTCCCCTCTCTTCAGAGACGAGCTCTGTGAATGCCACGTGTTAGTGTCGGACCTCCCCTCTCTTCGGAGGTAGCTCCGAATGTGCCACGTGTCCTAGCACGTCAGACTTCCTTTCTGCTCAGGGATGCGCTCTAAGGTCGACACATGTCCATCAGTGTCGGACCTCCCTTCTTCTTGGAGGTGTGCTCCGAGAATGAGATGTGTTCCACAGTGTTATACATCCCTTTATCTTGGAGATGGGTTCCGAGGATGACACGTGTCAACCAGGGCGGGACCTCTCGGAGGCGAGCTCCGAGGCTGACGTGTGTCCTGCAATACCTTCTCCTCGGAAGTGAGCTCTAAGGATGACACGTGTCCAGTAGGACCGAACCAGTCGGAGGTTAGCTCCGAGAGTCACACGTGTCCATCGGGACGGACCTCCCGGAGGAAAGCTCCGGTGGTGACACGTGTCTGGCGGGGTCGGACCTCTTGGAGGTGAGCTCCAAGAGTGATACGTATCCCGCGCGGCTGGTCCTCTCTTCTCCGCAGTGACTAGCTCCGAAGGCGACACATGTCCTGCGGGACTGCCCTCGCTTCTCCGCAGAGGCTAGCTCCGGGGACAACACGTGTCCCACGGGGTCGGACCTCGCCCCCTTTACAGAGACAAGCTCCGAGCCTGCCACGTAGCCAGTTAGCGGCGACCTCTCCCCCTTTTGCGGGGATGAGCTCCGAAGGCGCAACGTGGCCAGCGGGCCGCGGGAAGTGTCTTCGGCGCTCTCGGTGAACTGGAATTTGCTATTTTTGGCTATCTTTTTTATTCTTTCTCTGTTCCCACTTCTTTTAAAATGCTTTCTCTATATAAAATATGAATGCATGCAGAAATCAAAATTGAGGGTGTCACATATATCAATATGAGATGGTTATGAATATTTATGAGTATGAGATGAACTTGAGAAAGATTATTGGCTGGATGAGACTTGATAAATGGTGAATTATGATGAGAGAATGTTTCTGAATTACTTGATTATGATGGGATAAATTTCACCTAGAAATAGTTGATGTTTTTATCATGTTTGTGAAATAAAATTTGCTTGCTGCAATGAGCCTTTTTATTGCCTACCTTGTTGTTAGCAACATGTCATACTTTTCCTGCACTTGCTGAGTACGACATGTACTCACCCTTGCATTACCACATAAACATCAGCTACAGGAGATGAGTACTTCGAGGACCATGTGGAGTACTAGGCGTGCGAACTACCATCAACATGATTGTGGAGTTGAAGATTGGAGCCTGCTAGCTATCTAGATATTTCCGCTGTCGTTTAGAGACTTCCGCTGCAAGAATAAGTTAGAGATTCATGAGTGAGACAATGAGTCGATGTAATAAAGTACTTAAACACTATTTATTCATGGTTATATTCTGAATTCAATTTGTGGATTACATGTGTATGTGTATGTGTGAGGAACATCCTGGGCACACATATGCATTAATTTGGTTCTGTTTTCGGAATCGGGTGTCACAATAAGTTGGTTGAGCTCCAAATTGAGTAGGACTCTTGTTTGAGTTCCAATTGGAGTAGGACTCCTCTTTTTCCCCCTTATAAATATAACCCCCACCCCCTGGCCACACCCCTCTCTATTTTGGACGTCCCCCCTGCTGCCAAGCCCCCTTCCTTGCTGCCAAGTCGCCAAGTCCCCCCCCTTGCCGGAGTTTGGCCGCCATCGAGCCCCGTCGAGCCCCGCCGTAGCCGGAGAAGAAGCCCGACGATCTGTCCTACCAAAATTTTCCATAGAAAAATTCTCCGCTGCTGCCATTGCTAGGAGAAAGGCCCTGCCACAAGGATGAAGAGAGGTAGGTCTCCATTACCCATCTTACGACATCGCCGCTGTTTCTAAGCATCTGTTTTCTTCGCCCCCTTCAAGCAGAAACTTTTGCGTGTGGACAGATCGTATTTTGATTGATTTTTGATGGTGGAATTGATCTAGATCTTGAGTCAAGATCACCACCACATCCACACTTGATCCCTACACCCTTGTTCATCATAAAAACCCATGAAAGCCCATTAAAACATGCAACAACACATACAAACTGGTTTAATAAAACAGAACCATAGGATTTGCATCCATCTACTCCATTGCATCTTGAGTAAAGTTTGTGCATGATGACTGATTGCTGTGAATTTTGTATGTGCATGATCGTGAGTAGAAGGACAAGCTCAAGAGGCCATCTACTAACAACTACAGCACCAAGACTTCGAGACGCTTGAGCAACAAGAACCACGGGAGCAAGGCAAGTGCCCCTTGACCATATTGATCCCATGTTTTGAAACTGTTTTGTTTTTGAAAACTCGTATGCTTGATTCAACTTATGGGACAACCTTTTTATAGGACTTTACTAGTTTTTTAACCATCCTTGTCACCGGGAAAGTTGATGAGTCGGGTATGGTCGTTTTTCCTTTTTGCTTCGCTTAATCTACGGGATACGGGAAGCTGAATTAAAACAAGTCTAGCTACTGCACTCATATGAATAAAGAAGATGAGAACTTGATGATGATAATGAGCATGGAATCAGGGAGATCTAGGCAAGATTGATTTGTGGATGTTTCTGATTGAGATGGTCGTTTACTTGCCGTAGATCTAAGGACCGGTTCATGCCAGCACATGCCTGGAAAACAGTGCCACCACAAGGACAAATATGGGTGTGGCTTAGCTGAATAATTAGGTGTGTTGCTAGCTTGTTATGGACCGTGGATGGTGCGGGGAATGGGAGTTGTAAAATCCCAAAAAAGTGGTTGCAAGAAAAATTCAGCTCAACACTTAGGAAAAATATGGGAAATTAAAACTTTGAATTATAATGGTGTAAGTTCAAAGTGAGGATTTAGACTTCCCAAGAACTTCCAAACATGGATATCTAAATTCATAACTTGGATCTTCATATTCCAAATATTCAACCTTCCAAATTTCTGTTCATATGGAGGAGTTTTAATATTTGTTTGGGATTAAAAGAGGAAGCCCTCTAATCTGAATTTGAATTTCAGTTTCAAATTCCAATTTCCTCAATTTGCAAATTTGGTTCCACAAATGTGTTCTTCACATTAGAATTAGAAGCCATGCCAAAAATCATAAACTTCGGAGTTGGTTTGCTATGTTTTTGGAACATTGCAAAAGAAAGAATTTAAATACCATTTCAAATTCAAATGATCAAACACAATTCAAACTCCACACCAGAATTCAAACCATTTGAATTCAGAAAATTTAAAACATGACTTGGGGTGGAAGTATGTACTTCAATTCTTAGTAGCTGGCGTAAAAATATCAGAGAAAAATTTAATTAAGAGAGGAAGAGGTGGGACCCAGTAGTCAGCCTCACAACAGGGCTACCGCCTCTGTTTTGATTCAGCCGATCGCCGAGACGCCGCCAGCTCCGGCGCAACCCGCTCCCGAGTCCCTCCACCGTGCCACCTCCTGGTTTCCTCGCAGCTGCTTGTCCTGATCACCTCACCCCGAGTGCAACAGGGCTATTTCGCCACTTACAGCTCGTGCTTCGGCCTCTGTTATGCTCCCACGCGCGAACGCGAGCCGCCGACGCTGCCTCTGCCATTTTTGATCGCATGCGGGCGTTGATCCCTCCTTGCTCGAGTTGCCAACACAAAAGGGGAGCACCGACATGGGTACAAGGTAGTCCCCAGCTCAGCTTTGACGCTTGGGGCTGCTGTTGGCTCTAATTTGAAGATCGGCGCCAAGAACCGAAGCAACCGGCGGGAACCGAAGTCGGGCCACCGTGGACAGAGCGCCATGGCCACCCTCTTCCCTAACTTGCTGTACACTGAAGGTGCGTTTGCATGTCCTGAACATGTAACCGGAGGCTGTTTAGCTGTTGCTAGAACCGGTAGCAAGGATTTCACCGTTTCCCGAAACTGTGTGCAGGTGGGTTGGGCTCGGTCTACCCCAAAATTCACGTTGCACGATCCACTAGAGCTCGAGCAAGCTTGCACACCGCTTCCATATTTCCTAGCGCCCCTCCTCAACGAAGAACCACCCAAAAACATCAAGAAATGAGGGAGTTCTAGCTGTTTTCTTAGTCGCCGGTGCAAAAGCACCTCAGGTCACCATGGAGCCACCGGTTGCTGGCTGTTTCACCGGCATTAGAGGCCATTACTAGCTTCTACCCCGTCCACTGGTGCTCCAGAGACAAAAATCTGAGAGTTTGGTGAGGTAGTGGGCTCGGTTGACCTCGCCGGAACCCTAGTGGCACACTGCCACCGTCGCGCACCACCCTCCGGGCATCGCCGGCTGTCGGAGACCGTGCTAGCGAGTTCAGCATGCCAACTTAGTGGGGCGGCAAGTTTGAAGCCGGGGGTGGCCGGGAAGTTGATTCCGGCGGCCCTCACAGGAGCACGCCGCCGCTGCCTCCGTTTGGCGCGAGGTAGACGAGGGTGCTGACGTGTGGGGCCCGCAGCCGAGTTTAAACTTTTCCAGGATTTTCCTATTTCAGTTCAAACTTTGGAGAGCCATAACTTTGTGTAGGAACCTCCAAAAATTGTGAAATAAATTTTGTTGGATTCCTCACAGAGAATAATATCCAGGGTTACAGCCCAATGGTTATGAAAACCTCTGTATTTGGCTCATTAATTCAATTAAGGAAAATCTTGTAGGAATTTTCACAGGAGTTCTGTTTATTGGAAAATTCCCAAATTTGGGCATGACATTCTTCCAAAAATCATTGAACTCCAGTAAAATTTCAGAGGAATTTTACCTCATTTGCTTGGCCAAATGTGGTGTCAATCCTTTGTCTCTGAAAAAATGGGAAAAATACAAAGAGGCATTTTCAGCATTTCTTATCAACTTCCAAAATTCATATCTCCCTGTTGGTAGCTCCAAAAATAGTGAAACAAATTTTGTTAGAACCATGAAGACTTACTCTAATCAGATCTTCCACTGTTAGACATGTTAAAACTCCATATTTGGGCTCAAAATTCAGAGAATCCTTGTACTTGTGGGAATTTTGGAGACTACAAGGTGCAAGGAAAATTCTCCAAATTTTGCTCAGATCATCCTTACAGAGTCTAGTATCCACTGGAAAAATCCCAAAGCCAATTAAGTGTAACAGCCCTAACTTTTGTAAAGTTTGATTTTAACTTATGAAATAAAGTTAAGGCGATAAAAGACTATAGTTGTGTCACATGAAATGATGAACACAAATATGGACATGTGAGGGAGTTAAAAATTTTCTCTAGCCCATGCTCAACACATGTTACCTAGGGGAAAGAATTAGACTCCCAAAAAACTCTAACTCATGTGCACCTTCTCTATGAGGAGAGTGGAGGAAATTTAAACACCATTTTGAATCTTTTGAAAGGATTCCTATTCAGATTGTCCAAAGGCCTATATGTGAGATCATATATGCACTTCTCATGTATTCAAGAGCCTAAGTTTCAAATTTGGAGAATTTTAGGTTTCATATACTATTTATTCCGAAAATTAAATGAGGGCACGTTCAAATTACAACATGGATTTGAATTTTGAACCAAACAAACTCAATTTCAAAATCTGATTTCAGATTTGAGTTCCTCATAATTCTTTTGACCTATCCTCCAAGTTTAATCGAATTCGGAGCTCGTTTGCTATTTTAAACGGAATTGGGGGATAAGAGGGAGAATTGTGGCTGTGGGCCCCACATGTCATAGACTGTTCTAAACCGAAGTGCTCGACTCCTCAGCGCGCGACAGCAGCTGCTCGGACCACGTTCAATGATGCCACCTCCTGCTGGATCGTATTCTGCTCGTCCTCATCAGTTCACCCGAGTGCAACAGCGCCGTTTTGCCTTCTCCCGGTCCGAGCTCTCGCTCGCTGTTTTCTCTCCCGAGCAGAAACCGCCTCTCGATGTTCTACCGATAACCACAGAAGCTGAGCTCGGATGATCGAGCTTCCTTCAGCAATAAGCAGTGCACAGCGTTCTTTAACCGGCTAGCACCTTTCCTCCGCCGTCCCGAGCTCACCGGGGCTAGAAACAGCAAAGTTCCCAATGCTCCCGAACTGAAACTGAAGAAGCCGGAACTGGTCGCCGTGGACAGCCAAACCCAGGAGTGATCACGCCGAAGCAAGCCATCCCATCGGTGCACCTACAAGAATAGTTGCTCACCTCCGAAGCTCAGCCCTAGCCATTGATCACAGAGGGAGAATTTCAAGTTTTTCCCCCAGGCGGCAGAAACTGACCTTGAGGTAAGGAATTGTAAAATTCGTCCTCAAATCGTGTTTGTTGGGTCTCAAACTTCACACACAGGATGTTAACTGCCTAGCACACCTCCTCCATCGATTTTGGACCCAGAAATTGAGTGTAGAGTGAGGAATCCGAGTTCTTTTCGAGGGTATAGCGCTGGACCATATCGGGCGCACGGTGCCAAAAGGTTTAGAGTGCTCCCCAGCTTGTTTAGACCCCATGTCGGTCTTCTACATGATCCCCTGGTGCTTTAGAGCCCAAGAACCGACCATTTGGTGTAGAATTCAACGTGCACGACCTCGCCGGAGCCCTAGGGTTTGCTGTTGCCGTTGTGCCCTGTTTTCCGGCTAGTTTCAGCCGCCGGCGACCTCACCAACGTGTTCAGCGTGGGGGAAAATGGGGGGGGGGCGGACAACAGGGGGTCCGGATGTGGCTGGGAAGTGCCTTTCCGGCGACCTCGCCGGAGGGAGCCACCACTGCCCTGTTTGGCGCGAGGCTGGAGGTTAGGGATGACTAGTGGGACCCACTGTCGGCATTTAAACATTTTCCAGATTTTCCCAATTCATTTCAAACTTTGGAGAGCCATAACTTTGTGTAGGAGTGTCCAAAAATTATGAAACAAATTTTGTTGGATTCCTCTCAAAGAGCACTTACTATCCAGGGGTCCAGCCCAATGTTTATGAAAATCCTTGGATTTGTATCATTAATTCATTTAAAGGAAATATTTTATGAATTTTTACAGGAGTTCTGTTTCTTGGAAAATTCCCAAATTTGCACAGGACATTCTTCCAAAATTCCTTGAACTCCAGTAAAAATTTCAGATGCATTGGACCTCATTTGCTTTGTCAAATGATGTGTTCATTCCTTATGTCTCTGAAAAATGGGGAAAATGAACAGAGACAATTTCAGCTTTTTCCCATTCTTTGTAAAATCCATATATCCATGTAGGAAACTCCAAAAGTGTTGAAACCAATTCCTATGGACTCAGGACATTTTGTACTTCACAAAAAGTCTACTTTGCAGCATAGGAAAGTTTAATATCTAGGGGGTAAAGGCAGGTTAGTGAAAACCACATAAGGATTTGTTGGGCTCACATGAAGCCATTTCATGAGCTCCGTTTTTGCACACTGCCTGAATACCTTCCGTAGAGGCTGTGGTTAAATTTTCAGCTTCATTGAACCTATGGAACTTGAGCTACCCTCTTTTAGGTTTAAGTGTCCATATAATGGACTTAATCACATGGTGATTACTAGTATCACTTGTCACCTAGCATTCTTCTTCTC
This sequence comes from Neostapfia colusana, assembly GCA_030760725.1. Classification (NCBI taxonomy): domain Eukaryota; kingdom Viridiplantae; phylum Streptophyta; class Magnoliopsida; order Poales; family Poaceae; genus Neostapfia; species Neostapfia colusana. The sequence continues at coordinate 81,173,678 of JASWHV010000003.1, forward strand.
TAAGGTTTAGATCCAACAACAGAAACCTTGCTGTTGTTTATCTGTTTTAGGTGTGAGTTAACTGGTACAATAGTTTTGAATCATTTTCTAAATTGCCTTTGAATACATGTGCATAAATCATCTTAATAGCACGTGACGTCGACGTTCGACGAGGACTCGACTCTACAGCGAGGATCTCCATCTCGTGACGAGTTTGGTGGATTCTCCGGAGGAATACTAACTTCTAGCTTCTAACAAAACCATTGAGCAAGGCAAGCCCCGGTTTGCATATCGTTACCGTTTTAAATTTTGCTTTACTTCACATCATGTTTATTAGACTTGATATTGTGCATTATGTCTAGGATGTTTGAAACCCACTTGCATGGCTATTACATCCCTTAGTCGAAGGTTTCGTGTAGGCTTTGCCTCGTCGTAGATGCTAGGATAATGTTGTAGCTAGCTCGGTAGAAGTCGAGTAGTAAAAAGCTACTCGCGAGAAAGTTTGAGTAATGGAATTACTCGCGAGAGGTTAATGATAAGAGCACCCTCATGAAAATGAGATGGAGACGGGGATGTTCCTGTAGGATGGAGCACTCAAGGTTGGTCTCGACCTGCGATGGGTTGCTTGAGACCACATTTGGCCTGGACCAGGATGGTAAGGCAAAGGTGGAGGTTGGTTGTAGCCCCGTTCGTGTCGGTTAAGGACCGTATGTATGCGGCCCTGCTGGACAAGATGTAGCTGTACCGGATATATAGTGGGGTATGAGACCCATGAAACCGATGTAACTCGATGGACCGTGATATAGAAACTCATCCTTCACGTGGGAATGGCATTGAGAAGTCGGGAGGTGTAAATCCTTTAGCGGGAAACTTCGACGTGTCCGCGTAGAGGACCATCCTGCTCGGCGCGAAGCGTTTTTCTATGTCGGGGTGTCGTGTGAAAGGTTGCTGCATACAACGTAAGAAAGAGCTCTTGAGAGAGTCTTTTGAGGCGGGTGTATGTGTCATGTATTCCGGGTTGTTATTGATTCGAATCACCGCCGCTCGCGGAAGAGGATTGAGCAAACTTGCCCACTGCGACGTGACGTAGTAAGAAGGGGAACTAAGTCTCTTAACTTGCTGTTTGTGGATTAATCATTGTATTGGAACCTTGACTGAAGTAGATATATTGCCAAATAAATTTCATTTCCACCTTAGGTTAGCAACATCGGGATAAGCATTTCTTGTTTGATTGTGGACTTCCGATGTTGTGAGGCGTGAGGACCACTAAAATGAAGGCTATAAGAATCTGAATATAAGGATCAAGTTTAGTCAAGCTGCATTTTGCAAATTCCTGTTCCTACTGTCTTACTACCCCTGCATTTAGAGTTACATGTTTAGAAGTGACGGTTAAGTCTTGCTGAGCCTTAGTGCTCACGGTTGCTTCTGAGTTGTTTTTGCAGGTAGCAGGATGCCTGCTATGAAGAGGGTTGTTTGGTGAGACGACGAACCTCACGGTTTGTTCAACTCATCAGAAACCTAGCCGCTGCCTTTCTTTGTTGAAGCTAGTAGGAAGCGTTCACGGGCTGAACGACTTCTCTTCGGCGTAGTTGGGGCCGAGAGTGAGTAGTTTGTCCAGCTAGTTTTAATTTCCGCTGCGTGTGTACTTATGTTGTAAAAGATCTTAAGTTGAGTAACAAAATGGTTCCGTTATGTTCTTGAGCCTCTTTTCGTGCATGCTGTTGGGTGCCGCATCGCACGGCACCACCCACTGCGATTCCCAGGCGCGGGCCTCACAGGCATGGTATCAGAGCCGCATTGGGAATAGCACGCATGAAAAGAGCATATTTTTGAAAACTTAGGAGTATACGAGTGAGGAACGTATAGTATGCCCACATAAGGAGTATTATTAGCATAGTTACTTAAGGTGGCAAGCTAACAGTGTGTTATCATTCAGTATTTCAATTCTGTAACGATGCACCTACGTGGAGGTAAGAATGGTAAGGAACGCCACCAAAAGCGGATCAATTTCGGTTAGCTCTACCATACAAGGAAAGTAGTGTGGGATGTCCCGTTCAGCAACGGGTGGGAAGTGAATATGTTTTCTAAGACTCTTCATGTCTTAGAGACATATGAATGGCACTAGCCTCCAGTGCGCAAACCCAGGGGCAAGAGGAGGAGACCCCATTGTGTGGTTTGTAACACGAAGTATGTTCTCTAGGACTCTTCATGTCCTATGAGGCTTACGGAAGCGCTGTTCCACAGGTGTGCTTTATTGCAAAGGTGTGGAGCCCCCGTCGGGTGGTGAATAACCCGATCATGTACTTTGAGACGTGGCTTGACTCAAGGACGGCCCGTATGGCAATGATACGGGGCGTATGTTTTTACTATGATATGGACCTGCCTGAAATGATAAACCAATGTGTGCATCATTATTGAGTGGTTTTCTGCAGGTACCTTAACCACGTTAGTACATGTCGTGTAGAAAATATGTGTGAGTGATCGTTTTAGTGCCACCACTTGAGACGTATAAGCCGGTATAAAGCTGGTTAGAATTTTAATTTGGTGAGGAAACGTAGTACCGTGATATGGTTTGAACTGCATGAAAAGGAAGGTTTGAAAAGAAAAAGAGTAAATTTGTAGTATAGGATTCTATTAGGGGGTAATGAACTCCTATATTGAACTAAGAGTCAGTTGGGAGTATAGATTTATTCACAAAGACTTAGGAATAACCTCCCCTGTTTTCGGAAGAATTTTGCTGAAGTTGAACAGGACATAACTTTTGTTTGGTTTAACCAATGGAGGTGAGCGATATATTTCTGGAAAGCTTTTGAAGTCGTTTACAACTCTTCAGTAGAACTCCAGATCAGAATCACCCTCCAAATGGATGAAATTCTTAGAGGAGTGTGAACTGCCCAAAAACAGGGCAGGCACAAATTGCTCTCTGGAAATTTCTGTATTTCGACCATAACTTTCTGTAGAAAATTTTCTAAGGGTCAAGTAATACACCTTTGGAAAGGTTGTGATATATTCTATGACTTTGTAGTTCAAAGTTTTTCCAGATTTGGAGTTTAATTGTATGAAATCTTGCGGACAAAACAGCCACTTTCAAAGGAGGTGCTGTCAAATTTTTTTCCAGATTTCTGTTAACTTTGAAATATCATATCTTTTGCTCCAGAACTTATATTAAGGCAAATAAATACTCCTTTAAAAGATATTGAAGTTAACTATAACTTTGGTATTCAACTTGAGACATTAAATTGCCATTTTCATATTCAAATTCTGGGATTAAGACCAATTGGTTACTGTGAACAGAGTAGTGCTTATTGCCATTTAACTTGAGACTTGTTGTGGACAGGGATTGTAACACCCCAAAATCCTGTTAAGAGGGGAATATAAAAATTTTTGGACGTGTTGCATGTATTGCAAAAATTTAAATTCAAACTGGAATTCAATTTAAACTCAAAACAGAAAAGAAATAGAAAAAGAAAAAGGAAAACAGAAAAAAACCGGCCAGTGGGCGGAAACCCACCAGCCGGCCCACCCGATTCCGCGCCAGCCCGCAGCTGCGCGCGCCCCCTTCTTCCCACTGACATGCGGGGCCCGCCAGTCTTTCTTCCTCCTCGCGCTCGCGCCCGCGCTCGGCCGGACTCTCTCACCCCGAATCAAAACCGGCCGGAAAATCTCGCGTATCCCAGCCGACTTCCGGACCCCGAAGACTCCAGCTCGATCTAAACCAACCCGCCGCCCTCCCCCCGTCTATAAAAACCCCGGCATCGTCCCGTTTTCCCCACGATCTGCCGATTTTCTCTCCGGTGAGAACCTGAGCCCCTCCGGCGAATTCTGCCCGATCTACGCTCGGGAATTCCGATCTAACTCGCTGGTCTTGATCCACCGCCTCCGGGGAACCTTGCAGGTGCAGAAAACTCGGTGATTTGCGGTTCAAACACAGCGCCGACGAGCCTCGCCGTGAATTCACCTCGGACCTCGTCGCCGATCGCCTTCCAGGACCTCCGAGCTCAAGAAAACCCCCGAGGTGAGATCCCCGACCTCCCCTCTACCGATCTATGCCATAAAATCACAGTTCTAGGAAGAATTTACGAAGATCCGAAACTCTCCGGCGAGATCGCCGCCTCCCGCCGCCGGGCAGCGCCGCCCGCGCTCGATCAGAGCGACGTGGCCGCTTGTGCGCCGTTTATTTTAAATTGCACGGTAGAGTTTAAATCCCCGCGTACCGGTTCGACGTTATAATCTCAGCCGTCTGTTTTAAATCGGACGGTCCACGTCAGCCCCGCGTTATAAAGGCCGGGATTCTTACGCGCTACCCCCTGGGGATCTCGGAAAATACGAGCTAGCCCTAGAAACTTCTGATCTAGCCCCTGGAACTTCAGAAAATCATGTAAATTCATTTAAAAATCAGTTTTAGCCCCTGGACTTAATAAAAATTAGGAAAACCCCTCTGTTATGTGTAGTTAGACCCCTGGAAATTCTTAAAATAATATAATAGACCCTGTAGTGGGGTGAGTTTACCTTTTTAACCCTATGTGATATTAAATTTAGGAAATTGAATATGTGATTGGTATTTAAAATTTAAAAGATGGGACAAACACATTGTAAATTCAAATTAAAAACTTTCCTAGTACTTGGAAAACTTTTGAGTGAGATAAAAATAGATTTTTGGCTGAAATGAATCTGTCTAATTGATTATTCACATTTTTTAGTTATAGGGACACATTTTTAAGTAGAGAATAATTCTGAAAATTAGTAAAATAAATTTAAAATAGTTCACATCAGAGGAGAAGTTCAAAAATATATTATTTAATATTTTAGACCCAAAACCTATTCTGTTTAGATGAGGTGTCTTACTATTTTCATAATAAAGTTCACATTTAGGCATAGGAAATAAATCTGAAAATATAGCAAGCTAGGTATGAATAACTAGAAAATGATAAATGAAGTTTCCAAAATCCAAAGAATTCAGTCTAGGGTTGGTAGAAGGTCTGAAGACACATTTGGAGTAGGAAAATACCTTCCATGCATACTTGGTAGCTAAAATGTGTATCAATTGAATATAAGGAATTTATTTAAATTGGAAATTCATATATAGTATGCAAACATAAATCTGAATACAAAAGTTAGAAATCATATGCACATGTTTAAAAGTGCATGTAAGCCCAAAATCAACACACATAGAGTAACCACAACACATAGAAATGTGAATGACTTTCATAAATGTGAATGTGTGGTTTGTATGAAGTGGAAGTGTGAACTATGTCTTATGGATTGTTGTTTTCTTTTGCTATGTGTGATGGTATGAGTAGAACCTGCTCCAGAGCAAGTTTTTCCCTTCCAAGAATAAGACTTTCCATTCCCAGAGCAGCAGGAAGAAGGCAAGTGTCCTTGACCACTTTGATCCTATGCTAGGATGTGTAGATAGAATTATTTGCATTGTCAATTGAAAATATGAAACCCATGCTAGGAAGTTTCCCTAGAATTGCATTACCTTGTTTCCTTGTAGCTTGGGTTGGGATTTATTTTATCATGTCATTTATTATTATGCATATGCTTAGCCATGCTTAGAATGGGATATTTGGGATATGGGATCATCAGTTTATTTTACCATACTCTTGAATGAGATGTTATGAGTTACGTAGAGGTAGGGATCAAGGCAAGTTGGATGTTTTGGTGGGTGCTAGATGCACGAGACTCGGGTTTGTGTTTAGTACTTGCCTGGATCCTAAGGACCGGTTCATGGAGCATGTAACCTGGCTTTACCGTGCCAACCACATGCTGAGATGGGGCAGCTTGGCCAATTAATTAGGTGTATCCCCGGCGTAGTATGGGTGTGTTGGATGGTGCGGGGAGTAGGTGTCAGCTGGACTACCATATGAACCGCAAGGCTCAAGAGGGGGCCACTGCAGCAGGGTTGGAGCCTCTTGTATGCTGTTAGGGGTGAAACCTCAGTGGGCCCACGCTCGTCGGGAATCCCTTTGTAAAGGCTTCATAGTGATCTCCTGGCTACACACCTGGGAAGTGTGAATGTGGTTCGTAGCCACAGGCATAATGGAGGTTCTTTTAGTCCACCCGGCAACGGGGGATGAAATCACTACATGTGGGTACAGTGGTACAAGCTATGCAGAGTCAAAGCTGTCATGACAGCCGTGCTCACGGTCAAGAGCGGCTTGGACTTATTCATGATTAGAGGAGTGATGGTTTTGGGAAGTTGTGGATGTTAAGCGGTGAGCTTAACATTGGAAATGATGTTATGGTTACTTGATTATGATGATGGGATGGGAGATTGGGACCATTTCACCTGTGTAGTAATGTAGGTGCTTAATAAGCTAAGGTGATAGGTATTAATTGCGTAGTGCTTTAACCATGAGTTCAACCTCCCCTTGTTCTAGCCATGCATGACATAACTTTCCCACACTTGCTGAGTACCATCGGTACTCAACCTTGCATATTTGTTGGTTTATATTGCTGCCCTGGTCAAGATAATGAGGTGGCGTATAATGACCAAGACTTTGGACCCGAAGAAGGTTTCTAGGTTCATGGAGACCCCCGGGCAACGCCTGTGATGAAGCCCTCAAGAATAATATTCCGCTGCTCGTTTATTTACTTGTGATGAACTTATTATTGTCCATCGAGACATTTGCTATCTAAGACTTATTTATATTCGACACCTGGCTTGTAATAAATGATGCTTCACTATTTGTCATCACATGTATGAGAAAATGATCCTGGCATACATGTGATATTCACTTGGTTGTTCTTCGGAAAAACCGGGTGTGTCAGAAGTGGTATCAGAGCCAAGGTTGCCCGTAGGAACGTGGACCTAGGTAGAAATGGACGTATTTAAGGGCCCTATTTTCTTAACAACTATTTTAAAAGGTGTGTGTTGAAAAGTGTTATTTAATGGAGTCACTTTCTTCATCTTACCCCAACTTTCATTCAAAATAGGATTTTTGTTTAAAAGTTTATCTAACCTAAGTTTAAATGCTTTCTGTTTTAGATGGTTCGCATGATTCGCACCGCTCGCAAGTCCACAGGAGGTAGAGTTCCCGTAGTTTCCGTTGCCCAAAGAGAGGAGAGCCGTCCGGTGATGTACCTTTCCTACGGATTGGCAGTAGGAGGCTTGTTGCGCCGTCTTCGACGTATGCTCCAAGCCGCCGGCAATACGGGCAAGCTAATCATACACTATAGCTCCACCAGGACCATCCGTGAGAAGAGGGAAGAATGAAGTTCAGAAATGAGGATTATCAGCTGCTCAAGATCCACCGCTCTCCAGCTTGTCGAGCGACACAGGTCGATGCGGAGAAGGATGTCACCTGGGAGGCCATCACCTGCCAGAGTCACATCTATCGTCGACACGTGGGCAGTACTGAGTACATGTATGTCCTACAGAGCAAGAGTGGTACAACGGAGTATAAGTACCCGCCAGTGCAGCAAGGGACTTCCCATGAGCACATGGACTTGTGCTTGGAGGATGCTGCTATGCTTAGCACTCGATTGCAGGAGTGTCAGCAGGAGCTTCAGGATGTTCGTGACACCCTGAAGGAAACCGAGGCGTTGTTCGAGCCTGCTTGAGGGCGAGAGAAAGAGGAGATGGGAATGAACTGTGTGTCACCGTGAATGATACATGGACTCCTGACTCCCCAGATCGCCGGGCGATCAGGCGTCGTCGCACTTCTCCACCAGCAGCCTCCCCATCCAAAGCGGAGTCAGAAGGCAGCCGCAATAATGAGGAAGATCCCGAGGAGCCAGCCCAGTGATACGAGTAGTGTAGAGTCCTTCCCTTAGTTCAGCAGGATGTCGAGTAGTCGAGTCGTTATCTTAGTTAATGGTGTGTTAATGCTTGGTGTGTGACGTGAGTTGTGGAAGCCATGAGCGATTGTCCACAACCTCGTCTTCAGATTGTTTTGCTTTGGTGGGTGAACCCACATGAAATAATATTGCATTTATTTTTGTGTGAGATATGAACACTCAGAAAAGTATAACAAAGCTTCAACACTCCAAAGTACAAATAAGTGAAAGTAGTAAGATAATACGTAATACTTTAAATTAACATTTGGTTGATCATGCTAGATGGCCGGAAGAGGAAAAGGTCGTGCTGCCAACACCGCCAACAACAACGATGAGGCCTGCAACCCTCGTCTTTCTGGAGGCCAAGATAGGGGTGGACGTCGTGAAGGAGTTGATCCCATCCACCAAATGCTTGAGAATCAAAATCAGCTCATCCAGAACTTGACTCAAGTGGTGGCCAACTTGCATCAAGTTCCATCTCCACAAGCTGCACCACGCCAACCAAGGTTGAGTGAGTTTCTAGGAACTCAACCTCCGAAGTTTGCAAGTGCTGCTGAACCTCTGGAGGCAGATGATTGGCTAAAGACCATAGAAAGCAAGATGAGGATCATACAGTGTCAAGGGTATGAGAGGGTGCTGTTTGCCTCTCATCAATTGCATGGACCTGCTGCTGATTGGTGGACCGCTTACGTGGCCACCCATCATGACCCTGAGAATATCACTTGGGAAGAGTTCAAACGTAGCTTCCGCAACCATTACATCCCAAGGGGTGAACTCAAAAACAAGAGGAAGGAGTTTTTGGGGTTGCAGCAAGGTAACATGACTGTGAGGGAATACCTCACTAAATTTACTCAACTCTCCCGTTATGCCCCACGGGACATAGAGACTGATGAGCAGAAACAAGATTGTTTCGTGGAAGGACTTACCGCAGAAATGCAGTGTGCAATGTCCTCCAATGAGTATGAAAGCTTCCAAAAGATGGTGGACAGAGGGTTTGTGGTAGAAAGGAAGCTGAAGGCCTTGGGAAATGAGAATAAGAGGAAGGCCGGGTGGTCACATCAAGCCTCAGGGAGCAACACCCGTCCACGTCTAATGCAGCAACCCGCAGGGCAGACGAACCGTGCTGCGGTACCCTACTCAGCACCAAGAGGGTACAACCCGAACTACAGGCCTCCGGCAGCACCAATACGGCCACAACGTCAGTTCGTACAGCAGCCTCGCCCTACATATCAACCTCGACCAGCAGGACAAGGACCTCCAAACCAACCCCAAGACAACAAAGGCCAGGCACCTAAGGTTGGGGTGCAATGTTTTGGCTGTGGTGAAGTGGGGCACTACGCCCATAAGTGCCCAAAGAAGAAGCCCACGCAGCCACAACAGAAGAATGTAATGAGAGGACGGTTGAACCACGTCACTATGGAGGAAGCGCAAGAGGCACCCGACGTGGTAGTTGGTAAGTTTCCTGCCAATTTACACATTGCAACCCTGCTGTTTGATTCTGGTGCTACCCACTCGTTCATTGCTCAAGGGTTTGTTAAGAAGCATGACCTAGCAACCACACAAATGAACCATATGCTAGCCGTAAACTCTCCAGGTGGAGAAATAAGGACAAGACAAGTGTGTCCCAAAGTGAACCTAGACATTAATGGGGTAGTATTTACTGCTAACCTCATAGTGATATATTCACAAGGGATAGATATTATCTTGGGTATGGATTGATTGACCAAACATAAAGGAATCATCCATTGTTCGACCAGAATGGTGGAACTAACTCACCCTAGTGGCACAAGAGTAAAGTTCATAACAATACACGAGCCTAGGAGGGACATTAAATTAAATCAAGTTGAGGTGAAAGTTGAGGAGATCAGGATTATCAGGGAATATCCATATGTTTTTCCGGAGGAGTTGCCAGGTATGCCTCCCGATCGTGAAGTGGAATTCGCAATTGAGCTAGTGCCTGGAACAACCACGATATACAAGAGACCTTATCGGATGGACTCCAAGCAGCTGGGAGAACTCAAGGATCATTTGAGAGAATTGACGGAGAAGGGGTATATTCGTCCTAGTTCCTCACCATGGGGAGCTCCAGTGATATTTGTGCCCAAAAAGGACGGAACCCAAAGGTTATGCGTGGACTACCGTGCCTTGAATTAGGTAACCATCAAGAACAAGTACCCATTACCCTGCATTGAAGACTTGTTTGATCATTTGAGGGGAGCTTGTGTGTTCTCGAAAATTGATCTCAGGTCGGGATACCACCAACTCAAGATAAGGCAATCTGATATTCCCAAGACAGCTTTCGTATCTCGGTACAGACTGTATGAATACACTGTCATGCCTTTCGGCTAACTAATGCCCCGGCATATTTCATGTATCTAATGAACAAGGTATTCATGGAATATCTGGACAAATTTGTGGTGGTTTTCATAGATGACATTCTCGTCTTCTCCAAAGATGAAGAAGAACATGAGAAATATCTAAGGTTGGTGTTGCAGAGGCTGAGAGAACACCAACTATATGCCAAGTTGAGCAAGTGTGAGTTTTGGCTGAAGAGAGTTCCCTTCTTAGGACATATAATCTCGGAGGGAGGAATCTCCGTAGATCCCGCCAAAATCGAGGATATACAGAAGTGGAAGACCCCTGAAAATGTCGGGGAAGTTCAAAGCTTCTTGGGATTGGCTGGATACTATCAACGGTTTATTGAGGGATTCTCTAAGATCTCGAGACCCCTCACCAAAATGTTGGAGAAGGGAATCACATTCACATGGACGCCGCAGTGCGAGACGAGTTTTCAGGAGTTAAAGAAAAGATTGACAACAGCCCCAGTGCTAGTAATGCCAGATATGCAGAAGAACTTTACGGTGTACTGCGATGCCTCTGGAAACGGGTTGGGATGTGTTCTCATGCAAGAAGGGCATGTCGTGGCTTATGCATCCTGGCAGCTTCGGAAGCACGAGAAGAACTATCCTACACATGACCTAGAACTAGCCGCAGTGGTACACGCGTTGAAAATTTGGCAACACTACTTGATGGGGAAGAGGACAGAGATATATACGGATCATAAGAGTTTGAAGTACATTTTCACACAGCCAGATCTCAACCTCAGACAAAGGAGATGATTAGAGCTAATCAATGACTTCGATGTGGGCATCAACTATCATCCTGGGGAAGCAAACGTCGCGGCCGATGCTCTAAGTTGGAAAGTGCAGGTCAATAAGTTGAGCTTGAAGGATATGCCTGCAGAATTGAAGGACGAGGTTATAAGGCTCAATCTATGCCTGGTAAATAGTGGTGAAGCCATCGCCATGGAAGTGGACTCCACACTAGAGCAAGACATACGCGATGGTCAAAAGAACGACGAGAAGATACAAGAAATCAGGCAACTCATCAAGGAAAATAAAGCTCCTGGTTTCAGAGAGGATGAACAAGGTACGGTGTGGCACGGGAAAAGGATCTGTGTGCCTGAAGTAAAGGAGATCCGTGAATTAATTTTGAAAGGAGGCTCACGATTCCGACTATTCCATTCACCCTGGGAGTACGAAGATGTACCAGGACCTCAAGAGCAGGTATTGGTGGTATGGCATGAAGCGAGATGTCGCGGAACATGTTGCCCTATGTGACACATGTCAGTTGGTGAAAGCAGAACATCAACGACCCGCGGGATTATTGCAACCACTCAAAGTGCCTGAATGGAAATGGGAAGAAATCGGTATGGATTTCATAGTGGGATTGCCTAGGACCCAATCAGGATATGATTCAATATGGGTCATCATCGACAGGCTAACCAAGGTAGCTCACTTCATCCCTGTGAAGGAAAGCTACAGTGGATCCAAATTGGCGGAGTTGTACATGTCAAGGATCGTGTGTTACCATGGAGTGCCGAAGAAGATAGTGTCGGATCGAGGGACACAGTTCACCTCGAGGTTCTGGCAGAAGTTGCATGAAACCATGGGAACCCATCTGAACTTTAGTTCTGCATATCATCCCCAAACTGATGGGCAGACGGAAAGAACCAATCAGATTCTTGAGGATATGATGAGGGCATGTGCACTCAAAAACAATCGGAGTTGGGACAAGAACTTACCGTATGCGGAATTCTCCTATAACAACAGCTATCATGCTAGTATGAAGATGTCACCGTTCGAAGCTTTGTATGGGAGGATGTGCAGAACTTCATTATTTTGGAACCAAACAGGGGAACGTAAAGTGTTTGGTCCCGAAGTACTACAAGAAGCCGAGGCGAAGGTGAGGGAAATTTGCAACAACTTGAGGATAGCACAGACACGCCAAAAGAGCTATGCCGATGTACGAAGAAGAGAGCTCGTTTTCAACATGGGAGACTATTTCTATCTCAAGGTGTCCCCTATCCGAGGACTTCGTCGATTCAAGGTAAAAGGGAAGTTGTCACCTCGATACATCGGACCCTTTCAAGTTCTGGAGAGGAAAGGCGAAGTGGCGTATCAACTAGAATTACCGGCTCGCCTATCGGATGTGCACGATGTATTCCATGTGTCACAACTCAAGAAATGTCTGAGAACGCCTGAAGAGGTGTTACCCATGAATGAGGTTGACGTAGCTGAAGATTTGTCTTATGCCGAGCAACCATCCAAGATTTTGGAGACAATGGAACGCCTCACCAGAAATAAAAGAATCCGGATGTGCAAGGTGCAGTGGAAGCATCACTCGGAATAGGAAGCCACCTGGGAGCGAGAAGATGAGCTTAAGGCACAATTTCCGGAATTGTTTTCTTAGAACCACCAATCTCGAGGACGAGATTTTTTTAAGGGGGGTAGAGCTGTAACACCCCAAAATCCTGTTAAGAGGGGAATTTAAAAATTTTTGGACGTGTTGCATGTATTGCAAAAATTTAAATTCAAACTGGAATTCAATTTAAACTAAAACAGAAAAGAAATAGAAAAAGAAAAAGGAAAACAGAAAAAAACCGGCTAGTGGGCCGAAACCCACCAGCCGGCCCACCCGATTCCGCGCCAGCCCGAAGCCGCGCGTGCCCCCTTCTTCCCACTGACATGCAGGGCCCGCCAGTCTTTCTTCCTCCTCGCGCTCGCGCCCGCGCTCGGCCGGACTATTACACCCCGAATCAAAACCGACCGGAAAATCTCTCGTATCCCAGTCGACTTCCGGACCCCGAAGACTCCAGCTCGATCTAAACCAACCCGCCGCCCTCCCCCCGTCTATAAAAACCCCGGCGTCCCGTTTTCCCCACGATCTGCCGATTTTCTCTCCGGTGAGAACGCGAGCCCCTCCGGCGAATTCTGCCCGATCTACGCTCGGGAATTCCGATCTAACTCGCTGGTCTTGATCCACCGCCTCCGGGGAACCTTGCAGGTGCAGAAAACTCGGTAATTTGCAGTTCAAACACAGCGCCGACGAGCCTCACCATGAATTCACCTTGGACCTCATCGCCGATCGCCTTCCAGGACCTCCGAGCTGAAGAAAACCCCCGACGTGAGATCCCCGACCTCCCCTCTACCCATCTGTGCCATAAAATCACAGTTCTGGGAAGAATTTACGAAGATCCAAAACTCTCCGGCGAGATCGCCGCCGTGCGCCACCGGGCAGCGCCGCCCGCGCTCGATCAGAGCGACGTGGCCACTTGTGCGCCGTTTATTTTAAATCGCACGGTAGAGTTTAAATCCCCGCCTACCGGTTCGACGTTATAATCTCAGCCGTCTGTTTTAAATCGGACGGTCCACTTCAGCCCCGCGTTATAAAGGCCGGGATTCTTACGCGCTACCCCCTGGGGATCTCGGAAAATACGAGCTAGCCCTAGAAACTTCTGATCTAGCCCCTGGAACTTCAGAAAATCATGTAAATTCATTTAAAAATCAGTTTTAGCCCCTGGACTTATTAAAAATTAGGAAAACCCCTCTGTTATGTGTAGTTAGACCCCTGGAAATTCTTAAAATAATATAATAGACCCTGTAGTGGGGTGAGTTTACCTTTTTAGCCCTGTGTGATATTAAATTTAGGAATTTGAATATGTGATTGGTATTTAAAATTTAAAAGATGGGACAAACACATTGTAAATTCAAATTAAAAACTTTCCTAGTACTTGGAAAACTTTGGAGTGAGATAAAAATAGATTTTTGGCTGAAATGAATCTGTCTAATTGATTATTCACATTTATTAGTTATAGGGACACATTTTTAAGTAGAGAATAATTCTGAAAATTAGTAAAATAAATGTAAAATAGTTCACATCAGAGGAGAAGTTCAAAAATATATTATTTAATATTTTAGACCCAAAACCTATTCTGTTTAGATGAGGTGTCTTACTATTTTCATAATAAAGTTCACATTTAGGCATAGGAAATAAATCTGAAAATATAGCAAACTAGGTATGAATAACTAGAAAATGATAAATGAAGTTTCCAAAATCCAAAGAATTCAGTCTAGGGTTGGTAGAAGGTCTGAAGACACATTTGGAGTAGGAAAATACCTTCCATGCATACTTGGTAGCTAAAATGTGTATCAATTGAATATAAGGAATTTATTTAAACTGGAAATTCATATATAGTATGCAAACATAAATCTGAATACAAAAGTTAGAAATCATATGCACATGTTTAAAAGTGCATGTAAGCCCAAAATCAACACACATAGAGTAACCACAACACATAGAAATGTGAATGACTTTCATAAATGTGAATGTGTGGTTTGTATGAAGTGGAAGTGTGAACTATGTCTTATGGATTGTTGTTTTCATTTGCTATGTGTGATGGTATGAGTAGAACCTGCTCCAGAGAAAGTTTTTCCCTTCCAAGAACAAGACTTTCCATTCCCAGAGCAGCAGGAAGAAGGCAAGTGTCCTTGACCACTTTGATCCTATGCTAGGATGTGTAGATAGAATTATTTGCATTGTCAATTGAAAATATGAAACCCATGCTAGGAAGTTTCCCTAGAATTGCATTACCTTGTTTCCTTGTAGCTTGGGTTGGGATTTATTTTATCATGTCATTTATTATTATGCATATGCTTAGCCATGCTTAGAATGGGATATTTGGGATATGGGATCATCAGTTTATTTTACCATACTCTTGAATGAGATGTTATGAGTTATGTAGAGGTAGGGATCAAGGCAAGTTGGATGTTTTGGTGGGTGCTGGATGCACGAGACTCAGGTTTGTGTTTAGTACTTGCCTGGATCATAAGGACCGGTTCATGGAGCATGTAACCTGGCTTTACCGTGCCAACCACATGCTGAGATGGGGCAGCTTGGCCAATTAATTAGGTGTATGCCCGGCGTAGTATGGGTGTGTTGGATGGTGTGGGGAGTAGGTGTCAGCTGGACTACCATATGAACTGCAAGGCTCAAGAGGGGGCCAATGCAGCGGGGTTGGAGCCTCTTGTATGCTGTTAGGGGTGAAACCTCAGTGGGCCCACGCTCGTCGGGAATCCCTTTGTAAAGGCTTCGTAGTGATCTCCTAACTACACACCTGGGAAGTGTGAATGTGGTTCGTAGCCACTGGCATAATGGAGGTTCTTTTAGTCCACCCGGCAACGGGGGATGAAATCACTACATGTGGGTACAGTGGTACAAACTCTGCATAGTCAAAACTGTCGTGACAGCCGTGCTCACGGTCAAGAGCGGCTTGGAGGGTGTTGGGAAGTTGTGGATGTTAAGCGGGGAGCTTAACATTGGAAATGATGTTATGGTTACTGGATTATGATGATGGGATGGGAGATTGGGACCATTTCACCTGTGTAGTAATGTAAGTGCTTAATAAGCTAAGGTGATAGGTATTAATTGCGTAGTGCTTTAACCATGAGTTCAACCTCCCCTTGTTCTAGCCATGCATGACATAACTTTCCCACACTTGCTGAGTACCATCGGTACTCAACCTTGCATATTTGTTGGTTTATATTGCTGCTCAGGTCAAGATAATGAGGTGGTGTATAATGACCAAGACTTTGGACCCGAAGAAGGTTTCTAGGTTCATGGAGACCCCCGGGCAACGCCTGTGATGGAGCCCTCAAGAATAATATTCCGCTGCTAGTTTATTTACTTGTGATGAACTTATTATTATCCATCGAGACATTTGCTATGTAAGACTTATTTATATTCGACACCTGGCTTGTAATAAATGATGCTTCACTATTTGTCATCACATGTATGAGAAAATGATCCTGGCATACATGTGATATTCACTTGGTTGTTCTTCGGAAAAACCGGGTATGACAGGGATGTTTAGACTTCTCCAAGTTTCACAAAATGTTCTTAAGTTATTTTTCAGTTTTTCCAACTATTGGAATTAAGGGTTTGGACAAACTAGCTTACGTTTGATAGATTTCAGAATTGTCAAAACCCTGGTTAGATTGTGTAGTGCTGCAATATTTATGTGATGCTTTTACGGTTATGTTTCTGAATTCAAGTAGAGTTTAAACTTTGCATTTTAACCGTAAATTGCTCACTCTTGCAGCATGGATCATGCTCATTCCAGGAGTGAGGTTGGTGAGTCGAGTCACGGCGAAAGTAATTCGCCATGACAAGAAGTGCTGACATCATCAACCGGATTGGCGGAAATCTTGGCAAAGATGGCTGAGTCTCTGGATCTGTTGGTGCGACAAAGCATACGACAGGAGACACTACAGCAAAATCCCCTGCCAAGCACTTATCTGGATTTTCTAGCAAGACAACCACCGGTTTTCTCGGAAGCGAAAGAACCGTTGGAGTCGGCTCATTGGCTCCAACGTATTGAAGCCAAGTTTGATATGCTTGAGTGCGATGAATATCAGAAGACTCTATTTGCCGCTCAATAACTCCATGGGGCCGCTGGAGCTTGGTGGGCGGAGTACATCGCTACTCTTCCTGAAGGTCATCGAGTGACGTGGGAAGAATTCCGGAATGTTTTCCGGGCACGTCACGTTTGTTCGGGAATTCTTCGAACAAAGTATCAAGATTTTCTGGAATTAAAGCAAGGAGAAAGGAGTGCGTACGAGTACTTCAAAGAGTTTGAAGACTTGACGCAATACGCCACTCATATGGTTGACCCGGAAGCGTTGAAGTGTGAGTATTTCTTCCGAGGTTTGAATGTCGAACTTCAGGAACAAGTGACCTTGTTCAATGACGGTATTTACAATGAGTTGGTAAATGCCGCTATCATTAAAGAAGACATGCATCTCCGCTGTGAAGCGGAGTTGAAAATAAGTATACCGCCAGACAGTGATATCGAGGTTCGTCCGAACTATCGAGTGCGGTATTACTCGCCAGTTAGGCAACAAATTCAGCCAGTGGTGCAACTCTCACAACCACGGCTGGAGTTGATCACATATGAGCCTCCACCTCAACAGCAGATGTCAGAAATTATTCGTGCAACCCTACCACAACCAGCTACGCACGAATTATCTCCACCTCGTGTTAGTAGAGAGCTGGGGATTTCTGCAGCACGAAACCGTCGTGGAGCTGAGCAGAGCCACACTTATGTGTTGTCTCGTCAATGCTCAGATCAGCATCATGAACCTTCAAAGAAGAATCTTTCGAAAGCTGGCAGGGTTAATTATACTGCTATTGAGGACATTTCTAAAGGCGAACCAGTTTTGGCGAGCATGTTCACCTTACATGAACAGCCCACTTTCGTGTTGTTTGATTCCGGAGCCACCCACAATTTTATTAGCAGAGACTATGTGCTGAAGAATAGTCTTCCATTTAGCACAGTTAAGCATCCGTTTCATATCAGCTCACCCGGAGGCAAGATATCAACAGATGAGATGGTCTCACGGGCACCTTTACGTTTGGGTGGAAACATCTATCCTGCGAGCCTTATCATACTAAAAGGCCAAAGGATTGATATTATCTTGGGAATGTCATGGCTGACACATTATGGGGCTATCTTTGACATCAGCTCTCGGACTGTCCAACTGAATTCCCCAATACATGGTTGCAACATATTGAATCTTGTGGATCCATCACAACGTGTTGCAGCAGCGCATCAGATTGAAGCTCCTAAGCTTGAGGATATTTCAGTGGTATGTGAATATCCAGATGTGTTTCCCGAAGATTTGCCGGGCATGCCGCTCGAACGTGATGTAGAGTTCAAGATTGAACTAGTACCGGGAACGACATCTATTTCTCGGCGACCATACAAAATGGCACTGAAGGAGCTAGCAGAATTGAAGGAGCAGCTTAATGACCTCACGGACAAAGGTTTTATACGCCCAAGTTCATCACCTTGGGCCTGTTCCGCACTCTTCGTGAAGAAGAAGGACGAGACTTTGAGACTATGCGTAGATTATCGTCCACTGAATGCTGTCACTATCAAGAATAAGTATCCACTACCGCGTATCGGTATTTTGTTCGATCAACTAGTGGGTGCTAAGGTATTTTCCAAGATGGATCTTTGGTCTGGGTATCACCGGATAAAAATCCGGGCAGAAGATGTACCTAAGATGGCGTTCTCAACAAGATATGGTCTTTATGAATATCTTGTCATGTCCTTTGGGTTGACCAATGCTCCAGCTCACTTTATGTATCTCATGAACTCTGTGTTCATGCCGGAGTTAGACAAGTTCGTAGTGGTTTTCATCAACGACATCTTGGTCTATTCAAAGTCAGAAGAAGAACATGCTGAACATTTGCGTATTGTACTCCAATGCTTGAGGGATCACAAGCTTTATGCAAAGTTCAGTAAATGTGAGTTTTGGATCTGCAAAGTGCCGTTCCTTGGGCATATTATTTCAGCGGAAGGCATCGCTGTGGACCCAAGTAAAATCGAGCAAGTGTTGAATTGGAAATCTCCAAAAACTGTTCATGAAGTGAGGAGTTTCCTAGGTTTAGCGGGATATTACCGGAGATTCATTCCAAACTTCCCCAAAGTCGCTAAACCTATGACGGAGCTGTTGAAGAAAAGCACCAAGTATGATTGGATTAATTCATGTGAACAAGCTTTTCAAACTTTAGTGAAGCATCTCACTACAGCTCCAGTTTTGGCCCAGCCGGACACAACAAAGCCGTTTGATGTTTATTGTTATGCATCCGACATTGGTTTGGGTTGTGTGTTGATGCAAGAAGGCCGCGTAGTCGCGTATGGATCCCGACAACTCAGGGGTCATGAGCAGAATTGCCCGAAGCACGACCTTGAACTAGCTGCAGTGGTCTTAGCATTGAAAATGTGGAGACATTATCTACTAGGCAATCTAGTACATCTCTACAGTGACCATAAAATCTTGAAGTACATCTTCACACAGAAAGAATTGAATATGAGGCAGCGAAGATGGCAAGAATTGATCAAGGACTATGAACTTGAAATTCATTACCATCCGGGCAAAGCGAATGTGGTTGCCGATGCACTTAGTCAGAAAGCCCACATTCACCATTTAGCCAGGGCTGCAGATGAAGAAAGAGAACCAATTTTGCGCTTAGTTCCTTACGGATCGCTGTTCAACCTCGCTCTTATTCCTACAATCTGAGATGAGATTATAGAGGCTCAGAAGAGAGACACTGGTATGTCCCACATCCGGAGAAGAGTGGACAGCGGTGAATTGAAGATGTTCCGCAAGGATGAAGAGGGTACTCTATGGTTTAACAACCGCATAGTGTACCCTGAAACATGAAATTGCGGAGGAAGATATTGGATGAAGCGCATTTATCCAAGTACTCCATTCATCCGGGAAGCAATAAGATGTACCAGGACTTGAAATCTATGTTCTGGTGGACACGGATGAAAAGAGAGATTGTGAAATATGTATCCGAGTGTGATGCGTGTCGGTGGGTTAAAGCCGACCATATGAGGAAAGCTGGACCACTTCAATCGCTGAAGGTTCCAGCCTGAAAGTGGGAAGACATAAGTATGGACTTCATCGTCGGTTTACCCATGGCCAGCAACAAGCATGATTCTATTTGGGTAATCGTCGATCGTTTGACCAAGACAGCTCATTTTATTCCATTCCATACCAAATATGTGGCAAAGAAGTATGCGGAGCTATTCATCTCGAGAATCGTGTGTTTACATGGGGTTCCCCGCACCATCGTGTCTGACAGAGGTGCGTTGTTCGTATCCAGATTTTGGGAGCAACTCCATGCTTCCTTGGGAACCAAGTTAATCAGAAGTTCAGCGTATCATCCGCAAACTGATGGTCAAACGGAGAGGATAAATCAGATTCTGGAGGATTTGCTACTGGCATGTGTCATCAATCATGGGAAGAATTGGGATGACCATCTACCGTTAGCAGAATTCTCATATAATAACGGTTATCAATCCAGCATCAAGATGGCCCCGTATGAAGCTCTTTATAGCCGGAAGTGCCGCACACCACTGAACTGGTGTGAATCCGGCGAGAGAGTGGTCTACGGGATTGATCTTGTGAATGAAGCCGAGTAACGAGTGCGAGTGATTCAAGCCAATTTAAAGGCTGCTCAATCTCGGCAGAAAAGCTATGCAGACAAAAGACGTCGACCTCTTCACTTCGACATCGGCGACCAGGTTTATCTTCGTGTCTCTCCGATGAAAGGAGTTCATCGTTTCGGAGTGAAGGGAAAGCTTGCTCCGCGATTCATCGGGCCGTTTTCTATCACTGAAATATTCGGACCCGTGGCCTACCGTCTGGAGTCACCGACGTCACTTTCGGGTATTCACAATGTTTTCCACGTCTCTCAACTGCGGAAATGTCTTAAGTACCCAGCCGCTGTTCATATGGAGAACATTGAGGATCTTCAACCAGATCTCACTTATTCTGAGTATCCGATAAAGATTATCGATGAGAAGACTCGCGCCACAAGAAATCGGACATTGCGATTTTGCAAAGTCTTGTGGAGGAACCACACCGCTGATGAAGCCACGTGGGAAAGCGAGGAATTTCTCCGTTTAAATTTTCCCGACTTGTTTGTACCATATGTCCAGTAGTCATTCTCCCTTCTTCTTTCTTTTTGTAATCTCGGGACGAGATTCTTTTATGGGGGGAGGAATGTAACAGCCCTAACTTTTGTAAAGTTTGATTTTAACTTATGAAATAAAGTTAAGGCAATAAAAGACTATAGTTGTGTCACATGAAATGATGAACACAAATATGGACATGTGAGGGAGTTAAAAAATTTCTCTAGCCCATGCTCAACACATGTTAACCTAGGGGAAAGAATTAGACTCCCAAAAAACTCTAACTCATGTGCACCTTCTTTATGAGGAGAGTGGAGGAAATTTAAACACCATTTTGAATCTTTTGAAAGGATTCCTATTCAGATTGTCCAAAGGCCTATATGTGAGATCATAGATGCACTTCTCATGTATTCAAGAGCCTAAGTTTCCAATTTGGAGAATTTTAGGTTTCATATATTATTTATTCCGAGGATTAAATGAGGGCACGTTCAAATTCAAACTTGGATTTGAATTTTGAACCAAACAAACTCAATTTCAAAATCTGATTTCGGATTTGAGTTCCTCATAATTATTTTGACCTATCCGCCAAGTTTGATCGAATTCGGAGCTCGTTTGCTATTTTAAACGGAATTGGGGGATAAGAGGGAGAATTGTGGCTGTGGACCCCACATGTCATAGACTGTTCTAAACCGAAGTGCTCGACTCCTCAGCGCGCGACAGCAGCTGCTCGGACCATGTTCACCGACGCCACCTCCTGCTGGATCGTCTTCTGCTCGTCCTCATTACCTCACCCGAGTGCAACAGCGCCGTTTTGCCTTCTCCCGGTCCGAGCTCTCGCTCGCTGTTTTCTCTCCTGAGCAGAAACCGCCTCTCGGTGTTCTCCCGATAACCACAGCAGCTGAGCTCGGATGATCGAGCTTCCTTCAGCAATAAGAAGCGCACCAGCGTGATTTAACCGGCTAGCACCTTTCCTCCGTCGTCCCGAGCTCACCGGCACCTAGAAACAGCAAAGTTCCCTGTGCTCCCGAACTGAAACTGAAGAAGCCGGAACTGGTCGCCATGGACAGCCCAAACCAGGAGTGATCACCCATGCAAGCCACCCCATCGGTGCACCTACAAGCCTAGTTTCTCACATCCGAAGCTCAGGCCTAGCCATTGATCACAGAGGGAGAATTTCAAGTTTTTCTCCCGGACGGCAGAAACTGACCTTGAGGTATGGAATTGTAAAATTCGTCCTCAAATTGTGTTTGTTGGGTCTCAAACTTCACACACAGGATGTTAACTGCCTAGCACACCTCCTCCATCTATTTTGGACCAAGAAATTGAGTGTAGAGTGAGGAATCCGAGTTCTTTTCGAGGGTATAGCGCTGGACTATATCGGGCGCACGGTACCGATAGGTTTATAGCGCTCCCCAGCTTGTTTACACCTCATGTCGGTCTTGTACATGATCCCCTGGTGCTTTAGAGCCCAATACCCGACCATTTGGTGGAGTATTCACCGTGCACGACCTCGCTGGAGCCCTAGGGTTTGCTGTTGCCGTTGCGCCCTGTTTTCCGGCGAGTTTCAGCCGCCGGCGACCTCACCAATGTGTTCAGCGTGGGGGAAAATGGGGGGGGGGGGCGGACAACAGGGGGTCCGGAGGTGGCTGGGAAGTGCCTTTCCGGCGACCTCGCCGGAGGGAGCCGCCACTGCCTTGTTTGGCGCGAGGCTGGAGGTTAGGGATGACTAGTGGGACCCACTGTCGGCATTTAAACATTTTTCCAGATTTTCCCAATTCAGTTCAAACTTTGGAGAGCCATAACTTTGTGTAGGAGTGTCCAAAAATTGTTAAACAAATTTTGTTGGATTCCTATCAAAGAGTAATATCCAGGGGTGCAGCCCAATGTTTATGAAAATCCTTGTATTTGTCTCATTAATTCAGTTAAGGAAAATCTTGTATGAATTTTTACAGGAGTTCTGTTTATTGGAAAATTCCCAAATTTGGACAGGACATTCTTCCAAAGTTCCTTGGACCCCAGTAAAATTTCAGAGGCATTGGACCTCATTTGCTTGGTCAAATAATGTGTGCATTCCTTATGTCTCTGAAAAATGGGAAAAATGAACAGAGACAATTTCAGCTTTTTCCCATTCTTTGTAAAATCCATATCTCCATGTAGGAAACTCCAAAAGTGGTAAAACCAATTCCTATGGACTCAGTACATTTTGTACTTCACAAAAAGTATACTTTGCAGCATAGGAAAGCTTAATATCTAGGAGGTAAAGGCAGGTTAGTGAAAACCACATAAGGATTTGTTGGGCTCACATGAAGCCATTTCATGAGCTCAGTTTTTGCACACTGCCTGAATACCTTCCAGAGAGGCTATGGTTAAATTTTCAGCTCCATTGGACCTATGGAACTTGAGCTACCATCTTTTAGGTTTAAGTGTCCATATAATGGACTTAATCACATGGTGATTACTAGTATCGCTTGTCACCTAGCATTCTTCTTCTCTAAGGTTTAGATCCAACAACAGAAACCTTGCTATTGTTTATCTCTTTTAGGTGTGAGTTAACTGGTACAATAGTTTTGAATCATTTTCTAAATTGCTTTTGAATACATGTGCATAAATCATCTTAATAGCACGTGACGTCGACTTTCGACGAGGACTCGACTCTACAGCGAGGATCTCCATCTCGTGACGAGTTTGGCGGATTCTCCGGAGGAAGAATAACTTATAGCTTTTAACAAAACCGTTGAGCAAGGCAAGCCCCGGTTTGCATATCGTTACCGTTTTAAATTTTGCTTTACTTCACATCATGTTTATTAGACTTGATATTGTGCATTATGTCTAGGTAGTTTGAAACCTACTTGCATGGCTATTACATCCCTAAGTAGAAGGTTTTGTGTAGGATTTGCCTCGTCGTAGATGCTAGGCTAATGTTGTAGCTAGCTCGGTAGAAGTCGAGTAGTAAAAAGCTACTTGCGAGAAAGTTCGAGTAATGGAATTACTCGCGAGTATTATATATCGTAAAGAGCATGATCTCACAATGAGATGCCCGATCTACGGTGTCAGCGGATACAAGAAGGACTACAATCACCAGTATGTTACTAACATTAGTAAGACCCAGAAAAATAAGTAGAGTTCTATTGGCCCCGAGGATGATGATGATACTTCTGACGATGAAGACGGGAAGAAAAAAGAAAGATTCCTGCTTTTGTGATGTGCTACCTTCTAGTAATTGATCATTTGAAGCGTTTGTTCTCAAACCTTAGGGAGGCCAGACTGATGCGTTGGTAATCTGAGTAGAGCACGAAGAATGACAAACAATTCCGACACCCTGGTGATGCAACACAATGGAAAAATTTTGATATTCAGTGTCCAGACTTTGCAAAGGCAATCAGAAACGTAAGGTTTGCTTTGGGTACAAATGAAATGAATCCGTTTGATGACAAAAAGGCATACACAACACATGGCTTGCGGTCTTAATGATGTACAACCTATTGACCTGGTTGTGTCACAAGAGGAAGTACGCTTTGTTATCTATTCATATCCAAGGTCTGGAACAAGCTAGCATAGAAATTGATGTGTTACTAGTACCTCTAGTGGAGGATATGGCGAAGCTGTAGAATGAAGGGGTACGTACATGGGACGAGTACAAACAGGAGTATTTCACTTTAAGAGCAATGATATTCGTTACCATCCATGATTATCCCGAACTCTTTACATTATCGGGACAAACAAAAGGGAAGAAAGGTTGTGTAATGTGCGTGGATGGAACTGGTTTTCTGCTCACTTCATCAAGAAAGTTGGCGTACATGAGACACCGACGGTTCTTGAAAGATACACACAAGTTCCGTAAAATGAGAAAACAATTTAATAACAAAACCGAAAAAGGTGCTGCACCAAAACCTTAGTGAAAACTCATGTTGAGAATGGTCAAGAACATTCAGTTTGTTTTCGGTAAGGGAAAAAATAAAGGTATGAAGAGAAAGAAAACTACAACTTCGCTTGATACAGCTGACACGACTTTCAAGAAACAATCGATTTTTTACATGTACCTTCCGTACTAGAAGGACCTTGAAATTTGTCATAGTATTGATTTGATGCACGTTACAAAGAATGTAATTGACAGCATAATTGGAACATTGCTGGACATGCCGAGGAAGGCAAAGGATGGATTAAAATCACATATGGACCTAGTAAGTTTTGACATCAAAGTAGAGCTTCATCCAATAGAAAAAGTAAACGGGAGGCATTACCTTCCCCAGCTAGCTACAACTTGACACTATAGGAGAAAAAAGCAATCTGTGAATGCTTGTGTGGGGTCAAAGTGCCCACGGGTTTCTCATCCAA
Source organism: Neostapfia colusana (assembly GCA_030760725.1). Lineage (NCBI taxonomy): Eukaryota > Viridiplantae > Streptophyta > Magnoliopsida > Poales > Poaceae > Neostapfia > Neostapfia colusana. Next base: position 81,198,603 of record JASWHV010000003.1, read on the forward strand.
TATCAGCAAACTAGTCTCGATAAAAGACTTGTCTCTATTTGGCTTCAATTCTCACGAATGTCATATAATGATGACAATGTTCCCCACCATTGCAATAACGATCATCAAAACAGTGCATATAAAAGTTGTGCTCACACGTTTGTGTTACTTCTTCAATGCAGTATCGCAAAAGGTGACATCATCTAAAGACTTAGACTATCTGAAAACGTACATCATCGATAATATGTGCAGGCTTGAGATGTGTTTCCCACCATCCTTTTTTGATATGCATGTACACCTAATCATACATCTCATGGATCAGATTAAAGCATCGGGGCCACTATATTTACATCATATGTTTCCATTGGAGCGATATTTAGCAGTATTAAAGGGTTATGTGCGTAATCATGCTCACCCAAAGGGTTCAATTATAGAAGGCTACACTACGGAAGAAGTGACTGAGGGTTGCACTGATTACATCAGAGATGGAAAACAGATAGGTGTGCCTATACCAGTACATGAGGGTAGACTACGTGGGAGAGGCAAAGTGGATCAAAAAAACTTTCACCGTTCAGGATTACAAATTAGTACATTGTGCACATTTTGATGTACTATGTACAACAGCTCACGATAGCTGAGTCGTCGGACAAGTGTGTATTTTTGTCACACCTAGCGACATCGTACATAGAAGCTTCTTTGCTTTATAAATGCTTCTGGGCAGTTTATTGGGATTTGGGAGAATTTCTGTCAGAGGATTTAAAAGATCAGTTAAACTACAATCGGACAATCCGTGCGTGGTCTTCAACTTTAGTAGTTCTAGTACTACATGCAGCGTAGTAAACTCTTTATCACAACCCTTTGATTCATCATATAAAAAACTCCTATGATGCACTCTGTAATGTCTCCATTTTACTTAAACCTTTACTTGTTCCCATAGAAATCAACACATGTGATGCCATGTGAGGCAACATCTCCTCACAATCAAACTCATCATCGTTTGAATCATCATGATTGTCACGACCATAATCGATATGAGCATTATCCATATCTGAATATCTAACACCTTTCTCGTCATCATTATCCACTTCACGTGTATCTAACTCACCATGCACTGTCCATATTGTATAGTTTTTCTTAAAACCTCTTTTCACCAAGTGTAATTGGATTACTAGAGTATCTATCCAAGAAATCTTGTTTTTGCAATCGATACAAAGACATAGTACATCATCTATGTTTTGCATCTTCGCATGTCTCTTGGACGCTTCAATAAAGCTTGTAACATTTTGAATGTACGTAGTTACTGGTCTTGGCATATTGTAAATCCACACTTGGCCCATCTTCTACGTCAGACTATACGTAAAAATATAAAAGAGATATCATTTTATTCTCATCCATTTCCATGTCTAGAATTAAAAATTAGAAAAATTTAAGAAACCTGACACGACCCCATTGGTCCTGTCGAGCCAGGATCACGCCGAGGGGTGTTGCGTTGCACAACACCGTATAACACACGTCAAAGGTGCAAAGCGGAAGCGGAAGTTTTATTACATAAACAGTTATATGAACATGTTTACATCAAAATAAGTTTAGTCCACACTCGCGGGCGTAGACTAAGCACCAAGTACACGTTCAGCCCTTGAACGTGTCCTTGCTAGCACACACGCACACTAACTCTGCGGCGTGCACGACTCCCACTCGACGGGGTTCCCCTCCTGGGGTTCCGTCTCCTCTTCGGGAGTCCCTTCCTCATAGAACCCTGCAAAAGCTTCAAACACAAGCAGTGAGCACGAAGGCTCAGCAAGTCTGACCCGTCTCACCTAAACATGGAACTTCTACATGAGGGTAATGGGTTACATGAGGTAAAAATCATTTGCAAGGACTCGCCTAATTAGTAGAACCTTACTTTCAAGTTTTAGCAGCAGGTTGTGGAGAACCTTACGCGAAGGCACATGAGAGAGCCGCAATCAAACAAGAAACGCATTTCTCTCATGTACTTTGCCCAAAGTTGAAAAGAACTTTAATTAGCTCTAAACTACAGCATATCATTAACAATCAATGTCCAGCTTTCAATCAGCAACATTTTAACATGTAACTAGCCTGTTCTTTCTACGTCACGGTACAGTGAACAAGTGGTACTCACTGACCGCGAGGGACGGCGATTATAATCGATTTACACCTGCAGGGTTACCCGAACAACCCGTCACGTACGCCCGTACTCGATGTTGCCTACAACAACCATCACGGACGCCGTACGCGACTACCTTTCACCCGTTAGCCAAATACTGAACCGGTCCCATCGTCCCGAGCAAGAGGTCCCTGCACGCGCATCTCTGTGCCGCCAGCTGATTTACACCTCGAGCTCTCAACCTACCCTCTGAACGACGGGCAATGCCTCAATACCCAGCTACCCGAGTTACATCAGTTTCCCGGTTCCCATATAGCCGGTAGGTCTTCGGTACTGTTCTAGCTTGTTCAACAGGCCCGCACACGGCTCGGTCCTCAATCGACACAAGCGGAGCTACAGCACACAGGCCCCAAAGTCCTGCTGCCCTTACCCTCCGCTCGGTCTCATTTTCTTGCCATGTGTATCATGTGCTATCTCTACCCGAGCAATGTGCCTCTAGCCTATTCTCGCGAGTAGTTCCAACTACTCGACTTGTACCGAATCCTACTCTATCCTAGCAATGCAGTAGCTAGCGAGGTTTGCAATCCTAAACCCCAACCCATGGTTTTCTTGGCTATGCAGTGGGGTTTCCAAACAAGACTCTAATGCACAGAATAAAGGAAACAAGTATGTGCTCAAAACAATAAAAATTTACAAAATGGTTAATGCAAACCGGGGCTTGCCTTGCTGCTCTTGGTCGTAGGCTAGCTGTTCCTCCGGAGTAACGAAGTCTAGGACTTCGGGTTCCTCCTCGACCTTAGCGACTACATGATAAGAACAATGTATGTATTAATTAAATGCCTTTGTATTAACTTTGAAGTTGTGAAGTCTATAAACCTTTCTAGACAGACCTAATGACTGTGAAACTTTTACTGTGGCTTGGTTACAACCTAAACAAAGACTTGGTCAAGTTTTAGTTGCAGTGAAGCTTACTTGAGCCCTCCACAAATAATTATGTCCTTGACCTCAATTGGAACTCTTAGGGTGTTCTAGGGATTTTCATGAGACAAACTATGACTTTCTGAAAACTAGATTTTCAGAGGGTTCTACTGGAGTTGGTCTCACTTAATTTGGAAGTCTCTAACTGAAGATATGAGCTAAACAATTTCAGAGAAAATTCTGAAAATGTTTCTGAACATTTTCCATTTTCTCTGGAACAGTTTTACTAATCACACCATTAGGTGGACTAAATGAGCTCAAATGGATCTGAAATTTTTATGGTAGTTTAAGGATATTTTGGTGAACATCTCAGCAAAATTTCAGGATTTTCCTCCAAAGGATTCTCCAGTTAAAATTCCTAACAGTTTAAACTTTAAGGAATTAATTTTGGAGAATTAAGGAATTTCATGAAGTGAAACTTGATTTTCTAGAAAGTACTCACAGAGCTGAATCCAGCAAAATTTGGTTCACTCAATTTGGAGCTTTCTAGCCAAAGTTATAAGGATTTGAAGTTTAAACGAAATCTGAAAATCGGGGAAAAGTTTAAACTCGCGCGTGGGCCCAGGGGACACGCGTCGCACGCCGAAGCGACAGCACACCACGGCCCACAAGGATTTTGCGCGCCAGCACACCCGATCCCGGCCGCAGCCGGATCCCGATTCAAAATATCGGCCGCTGACAGCTGGGGTCCACCCCCTTCTTCAACCTCGCGACACCCGCGCTCCGCCGCCGAGGGACCTCGCCGGAGAGCTCGCCGCTGGCTGCTGTACAGCTCCAAACTTCTTGATTCTGGCCGCCCCTGCCTACTTTTACTTGGGGAACAGGATCCGGGGGTCAGCTGCTCATGACAACGGCCGGAGCATGGTCGGCGACGAGCCGCCATATCGGAATGACTTCGGCCATGTCGGCTGACTCTCCTAGTACCTCAGCTACTTGGGAAATCGGTCGGGGAGCTTCAGTGGACCTCAGAGAAGGTCGACATGAACTCGGGGCAGCTCGGGGAAGGCCCGAAATAGGTCCTCACCGTGCGCCCGACACCCCCCGTTCGTTCCGCCATTAGTAGACCTTGAATTACGCCGGGCACAGAGGTTTTCCGGCCCAGAGTTGTGAAGGCAACTTGTGCGTCACCGTGTCTAGCTCGTGTGGGAGTGGCCTGAGGCCCTCTAATCCTTTCTAGAACACGAATTAAACAGAATCGTACCCGAAGGTCGTTCTGCACACAGAAAGGGGAAAAGTGGAAATTCGCCGCCGGTGAGCAATCACTCGAGCTATGGCTCGGGGATGAGCAGCACCGGTCACCTGCGCGTCCAAGGGTGCCTTGGCTCGGGCGTGACAACGCCCAGGTTGGGCTGTCCACGAGAGCCCGAGGTGCGGCGGTTTCCAGTTCCGATTTTTAGTTCTCGGCACAGCCGATAGCACTCGGTTTCAATCGACTTCTAGCAATGGGGAGGATGGAGGAAGGTCTCTAGTACCTTGCTGGGACCCTGGAGTGGAAGGAGGGAGCTGCGATCGGCTTGATCAAGCAGGAACTCGAGCGGCGGTGATGGCAGTGGAGAAATGGATCGTGCACGTCGGCAGCTCGGGGAATGGCGACTGAAGCACGCCGGGGAGGGAATAAATAGCCCGGCGGTCCGGTCTCCGGCTTGGGACGCGCAGCAGGAGCTGGCGCCGGCTGCCCCCTTCGGTGGCGCGCGCGCACAGCAGCCGGGAACCGACTGAACTGTGTTTCAGTCGGTTTGCTTTGAGGCTGAGGCTGACATGTGGGTCCCACCCCTCTTTTAACCTCTGAAATTTACTCCTAACAGCTGTGGTAAACAGTGAACCCTATTCTACCCTTGGCAATTCAAATTATTCACCCCAAGAGCCATTTGAATTGATCAAAGTCCAAATGAAGTTTGGTTTGAATGAATTTCAGCACAAGTTCAGTTTGAAATTCAAATAAAGTTTGAATTTCTCCCCCTTAGCTCATGTCAAGATCAACTCCAAATGGAGTGAAAATTGGTGTGTGAGCTCACAAAAATGTGCTGAGCAAGAATATGCCTTCCACTTTTAAATTCAGTGGGTGAAAACAGTTTGAATTTGAATATGGTTTCAAACTGCCCCCTTCCTAACTATACCCAAAATGACCTCAAAAAGGTTTTGAATTTGGGTGGAACTTGGCATGGACATCCTTAGCAAAGTGTAGGAGTTTTCATATGTCCAGCCCATCTATATCACATGTGGGAAGTACCACTTTTGCAATGTGTGAGTTTGTTCTCTAATGAGCATGTTGATAATTGTTACTTGCTCTTTATTTGTGTTCATCATTCTTCCTCAAATGAGGTGTGTGGTGTGGGGATGAACACTACAAATGGGTGTCAAAAACTGAGGCCCTTACATTCCTCCCCCCTTAAAAGAATCTCGTCCCGAGATTATAAGGTGAAAATGAGAGAGAGGATGGTGGAAAATTACCGGATATGCGACGTGAGAAAATCGGGGTAGTTAGTGCGAAGGAATTCTTCGCTTTCCCATGTCGCTTCGTCCATGGAGTGATTACTCCACAGAACCTTGTAGAACCACAACGTACGGTTGCGTGTGGTTCGGGCCTTCTCATCAATAATCTGCACCGGTTCCTCCCGATAGGTGAGATCCGGTTGCAGTTCTTCAATGTCTTCCAGCTGAATGGTAGTTGATAGCTTGAGACACTTCCTTAGCTGGGAAATGTGAAAGACGTTGTGCACACCGGAAAGTGCTTCTGGTAATTTCAGCCGGTATGCTACTGATCCACATCTTTCGGTAATCTGGAATGGACCGACGAATCGGGGTGCCAACTTTCCTCTCACCCCAAATCTGTTTACACCCTTCATTGGAGACACCCGTAGATATACGTGATCCCCAACTTCGAATTGTAATGGGCGCCTTCTACGGTCCGCATACTGTTTTTGACGGGATTGAGCGGCTTTTAGGTTCGCTTGAATCAGTCGAACCTTTTCTTCCGCGTTATTGACAAGGTCAATCCCGAAGGTAACCCTCTCGCCAGACTCACACCAGTTCAGTGGTGTGCGGCATTTCCTGCCGTATAGCGCCTCGTAGGGCGCCATCTTGATGCTGGCTTGGTACCCATTGTTGTACGAGAACTCGGCTAACGGCAAGTGATCATCCCAATTCTTGCCGTGGTCGATAGCGCAAGCTCGTAACATGTCTTCTAGGATTTGATTTACCCGCTCAGTTTGTCCATCCGTCTGCGGGTGGTAGGCTGAACTACGGATCAGCTTCGTCCCCAAGGCAGCGTGTAGCTGCTCCCAAAAACGGGACACAAATAAAGTGCCCCGGTCCGAGATGATGGTACGGGGTACGCCGTATAAGCATAGGATCCGTGAGGTGTATAGTTCAGCATACTTCTTGGCGTTGTAGTTGGTGTTGACCGGGATGAAATGGGCAACTTTGGTGAGCCGATCGACGATCACCCACACAGAATCATGTTTCTGTAAGGTGGTGGGTAAACCGACGACGAAATCCATGCTCACGTCCTCCCACTTCCAGGCAGGAATGCCCAGTGGTTGCAGCAGTCCCGGTTTCCGCATGTGATCTGCCTTCACCCTTCGACATGTATCACACTCGGACACGTATTTTGCAGTCTCACGCTTCATCCGTGTCCACCAAAACTTTCTCCTGAGTTCTTGATACATTTTGTTGCTGCCGGGGTGAATAGAAAACTTTGATAAGTGAGCCTCATCAAAGATTTTCTTCCGTAACTCCGGGTTTCGGGGTACGACGATCCGGTCCTTGAACCATAGGACGCCGTCTCCGTCCTTCCAGAAACATTTCAACTCCCCACTGTCTATACGTCTCCGCAAATGGGACATGCCCTTGTCATTCTTCTGGGCTGCCGCTATCTCTTCACGGATGGTGGGGATCAAAGCTAGGTTGTAGAGAGCTCCGTGTGGAATCACATGTAGTGGTGGTTCGCTCTCTTCCAACGGTGTGATGGTCAGATTATTGACGTGTGACTTGCGGCTCAGCGCATCTGCCACAACGTTTGCCTTGCCCGGATGATAATGGATCTCTATTTCGTAATCTTTTATCAGTTCTAACCATCTTCGTTGCCTCATGTTCAACTCCTTCTGAGTGAATATGTACTTGAGGCTTTTGTGGTCGGTATATAAATGTACGAGGTTACCGAGTAGGTAGTGCCTCCACATCTTCAGTGCAAGTACCACGGCAGCGAGCTCCAAGTCGTGAGTTGGATAATTTTGCTCGTGGTTCCTAAGCTGCCGTGATCCATACGCGACCACTCTTCGGTCTTGCATCAGCACACATCCGAGCCCAATGCCGGATGCATCGCAGTACACATCGAACGGTTTTGTTGTGTCTGGCTGCGCCAAAACCGGTGCTGATGTCAGGTGCTTGACTAAAGCCTTAAATGCTGCTTCACATGCTGGACTCCAAACATATTTGGTAGCCTTCTTCAGCAGCTCTGTCATTGGCTTGGCAATCTTCGAGAAGTTCGGAATGAACCTCCGATAATATCCCGCGAGTTCGAGGAAACTCCGTACCTCATGAACAGTTCTCGGGGATTTCCAATTCAGAACTTGCGTGATCTTGCTCGGGTCCACAGCGATACCCTCCGCTGAGATGATATGCCCGAGGAAAGGCACTTGCGATATCCAAAACTCGCATTTGCTGAACTTTGCGTATAACTTGTGATCCCGCAGCCGTTGCAAGACTATACGCAGATGTTTCTTGTGATCTTCCTCCGACTTGGAGTATACCAGGATGTCGTCGATGAAGACCACGACAAACTTGTCCAGCTCCGGCATGAACACCGAGTTCATTAAGTACATGAAGTGAGCTGGAGCATTGGTGAGGCCGAAGGACATGACCAGGTACTCATAAAGTCCGTACCTTGTTGAGAAAGCTGTCTTCGGAATGTCCTCCGCCCTTATCTTAATCTGATGGTACCCGGATCTTAAATCCATCTTGGAAAAGATCTTTGCTTCGACCAACTGATCAAACAACATGTCGATCCGTGGCAACGGGTACTTGTTCTTGATGGTTACGGCATTTAATGGATGGTAGTCCACGCAAAGCCGCAACGTTTCATCCTTCTTTTTGACAAATAATGCCGAACAGCCCCATGGCGAGGAGCTCGGCCTAATAAAACCCTTCTCCAGAAGGTCCGTGAGCTGAGTCTTCAGTTCAGCCAACTCCTTGGGCGCCATCTTGTACGGCCTTCGGGATATTGGCATGGTTCCCGGTGCAAGTTCAATCTTGAACTCCACCTCTCTATCGGGTGGCATCCCCGGCAAATCGTCCGGGAACACATCCGGGAACTCTCGGACCACTGGAATGTCTTCCAATCTGATGGTTGTAGCTTGATAGACACTTGGAAGTTTTATTTCTGGACTGTCCAGAAATAATGAGTGAGAACCGTGCACTTCTGAGTTTAAGTGCACAACTCGAAGGACGGTGTCTAAAACAGCGCCGTGGCGGGTTAACCACGACATCCCTAGGATGACATCGACCTTCTGTCCCTCTAAGATGATGAGAGACGTGGGGTACACTCTACCCGCTAAGCATAATGGTGCTTTGGAGACCATTACGCTTGCTGAAATCTCCCCACCCGGTGAACAAATTAAATATGGACTATCGGTGGGTAGTATTGGCAAGCTGTGTTTAGCAATGAAAGCTTGGCTAATAAAATTATGCGTGGCGCCTGAATCAAATAGTACTATAGCGGGATGCTGGTGGAGTTGGAACATACCCGCAAGGATTGGCTCGCCCTCCGGCACGTCCTCAATGGCAAGCTGGTGGACAGTGCCGGGCCTAGGGTTTGCCCGCCGCGCATTAGTAGGGTTCCGGGGTTGATTCCTCCCCGGAAACTGTGGTGCCACTCCGCCGCCTTGCCTCTCCGGGCAACTGCTCGCGAAGTGCCCTGGACGACCACACTTGTAACATGTGGCCGCTGCTGGTGGAGTACTCGGGGCACGAAAGCCCGGCATGCGTTGCAGAGGTGCAAACGCACGCGGCATCGCCCGCTGTTGCTGTTGTTGTTGCGGTGGTGCTGGCAGTGCCGGCCGGAATGCCGGTGAAGAGTACGGCCGACCGCGGAACGGCATCGACCGCTGTGGTGGCTGCCAGCGTGGACCTGATGGTGGGCGATTCACCATCCGAAACTTCTGAGAAGGACCGCCTCCTTCTCCGCTGCTCTGCGGCGCGCTTCGCTTTCGCTCTGCCGCCGCCAACTCCTTGCCGGAGTCCTCCTGAACAATCGCAGCATCAATGATGTCGTTGAGGCTGCCGCGATTGAACATCGCCAATTTGTCCTTCAGGAGCGGATTAAGCCCCTGGTAGAAGTGGTCCCGCCGCTTCTCGTCCGTATCTGCGTGATACGACGCGTAGAGCGCGAGATCGTTGAACGCCCTGGAATATTCCAGCGTGTTTCGGCTCCCTTGTTGCAGGTGTAGGAATTCCTGCGTCTTCCTCTTCATCAAACCGGGCGGTATATGATAGGCCCTGAAGGCCGTCCGGAACTCCGCCCAGGTCATCACTCGGTCGGTGGGCTGTGAAGCACAGAAGTTGGCCCACCACGCGCTCGCGGATCCTTGGAGCTGCTGGACCGCGAACTGAGTCTTGCGCTGCTCGCTGATTTGGAGCAGCCCGAACTTCATCTCTATGGCGCGGAGCCAGTTGTCCGCGTCAAGTGGTTCATCCGCCCTTGAGAATACAGGGGGATGAGTCGCCAGGAAGTCGGAGTAGGAGCTCTGTTGGCGCTCCTCACGATCTTGACGTCTCTCGGGGCGAGACGTATTCGCAATTAACGTTTGCAGCAGCTCTGTGTGCTGCTGATGTGAACCTGCCATTGCCGCGACAATGTCGGCCAATGTAACCGTTGGCAGTGGCGGTGGCGGTGTTTGCTGTTGCTGTTGCTGCTGTTGTCCCGAGGAGTCCTCGGGAGGTGGTTGAGAGGTTTCTCCCCCTTGGCTAGTACCTCCAACATCAGGGTTGGCACGAGTACGCGTCATTCTGAAATTCAACACAGCAGCAATTAGCACATGTCTTACTCAAATTTCCATAAACAGCAGTAGTATTGAAGCGACACATGATTATCTTGCACAACATTCACATATATTGATAAAGCATAAACTTTATACAAGATACATTATTCTCGGATCTCCGAGAAGTCGTGCTCATGTCGTCACTACCTATACATACGCTACTGTCTACACGACATGTCACCGATTACAAAAGTTGGGTTACGCTACCCTAGCTGCCCTACTTGGCAACCGTAACCCCCTACTCGGAGTAGAACTCGACCTCCTGTGGGTCGTCCTCCTCCGGTACTTCTGCTGGTGGCTCTGGATCTACCACCTCTTCTCCCATTCCGGGTTCTCCCATTGCTGGCAGACCCAAGACCACCGGTATGCCTAACACCGGGGGCACGAGGTCCTGCAATGCATGCACCTCGTCCATAGCCTGGTTGTAGTCCTCTTCCCAGCCTTGTCCTTCCTCAATAGCGTCGTCCCGCTCTTGAGCAAGGTCCTCATTCTGCTGGGTTAGGGTCTGCACCAGCTCTTGCAACGCCGCGATGTCAACACGGCCCTTCTTCTTTGCTTTCTTCAGACGACGCAACTGATTGTGTTGTTCATTCAGTCGCTTGATCGTCGGAAGGAGCACATTGCGGAGTGCACTGTGAGCACCCTCAAAATGATCTCCACGGCTCGTGCTCTCCTTGAGCTTGGTGGCGAGATGCTCCGTATGAACAGCTTGGCTGTCCATCACAGCGTTTCCCGCCCTCATTTGGAGGCTGAGATTTGCCTCCGCGGGGTTGTACCTTGGGCAATTCGGATCTGTTGCCTCCAGGTACCTCTCTTCCCACACATGCTGAGCTCGTCCCTCCACCGGAACGAGTGCGTATGGAGTACCCTCCATAGTCTGCACGTGTAGTTGGCAGAAACGTGACATAGTGTCACGGGCTGCCACTTGCCACATCCCTTCCGGTTGTCTTCCTCTCACCGTGACGGTGAATGGCACCCAACCGGGTGGCGTAGGCCCTGCAGGAACCTCGACATGGATCGTCCACGTCTTGTTCCCCTCTTCGCCTTCTTCCTTGGCGAAGTATTGCGGCCTCTGGTTGTACCCGAAATATTGGAGCATTTGCCACAATGCTTCCGGGTAGCCGCTACGGTCAGAGCAGTGGGAAACTACCCACCCGTTCTCCAACCGTTTATCTGCTGCCATCTGTAAAAACATATTTGAGAAATGTCAAATATTTATTTATACAGTAAACCATTGAGTTATAACATAAGATATGTCATTGAACCCATAAAACTTGGAAACATAGTTCAAATTTTTAATAAATTTGACTGCTGATCTGCTGTTCCCATGACAGCCCTGACCAGTTTCCATATCAACCTGATTTAGGCCAGGCTAAAAGCAAAACTAGTCCTGGAGCTTAACATCAAAGTTAAAGTTAACTTCAATAGCTTTCCAGCAAGTATTTGGTTGGCCTAAGATCTGTCCTGGTTCAAAAGTTATGAGATAACAGAATTTCTGGAATCAATTGGACAGCACCTCCCTGCTTTAGGTACTGAATTGATCCAAGAATCCCAGTTAATTCTGTTCTCAATCTGACAGAACTTGCTGTTACAAAGTTGTAACCCATCTCATAAGCTTTCCAGAACTACCTCATTTTCATTTTTTTTTGGATTTTTATGCAGGAAGTTATGCTTAATTTACAGAGAGTCTACAGAGAGTCTTTGCTCTGTCCTGTTTTCTGGACAGTTTCAACTCTACTGCATTTTTCGAGTGGTTAAGGGATGAAACACCTCTGGAACTCAACAGGAAAGTTGTAAAGCTCCTCCAAAGCTTTCCAGAAATGTATCCTACGACCTCAACCTCGAAAGAACTCAACCTCTAACCTCTGATTAACTTCAGCCTTGATTTAGCTGAAAACAGAGTGCTCTGTCCTTAACATCCTATAAGTTGAAAACTTGTTAATTTTGAATATCCTGTATAAGAGAAGGAGTTACATCCAGTTTTACTAATTTGGATTAAAACCTTCCAGTTTTTACAATGAAGTTGTTTATTCAGTGGGGTGTGACGTCGATGCGTCACCAGATTATGTCGGTACTACGTCCTCACAAAGAAAAACCTATACCGGATTTAGCCGGCTTCGTTAGTTCAGTGGCACTACTCGTCACTCGCACACGGATGCTACACGTCTACCGTTTCGTGCTAAGGCTACCTGCAGAAACTCAAACAATCATCAGACTCGGCTGCACACCGAGCCCGGAATCCATACAGTTGGTACACCCGGCCGTCATCACTCGCCCGGATGTTCTCAAGCCAAACACGCCTTGAGTTACGTGTTCACGTTTCAGACCACGTGACGGGGTCTCCCATGTTGCACCACGCACGCCAGGGACAGACGTTGCTCGAATACCCCAAACGACATGAAGAGTCGTAGAGGATATCAAAGCGGGTCGGGTTACCTGCCACCCGTGGGGCTCCACCCTTCAGCTTGTGCGCACTGGTGGACAGCGCTTACGTGCACCCCCCAAGACATGAACGTCCCGAGATGCACGATTTTCCGACATAACAAATAGGTTAATATGCCACTTTCTATATGCTAATAACATCCTTATACGGGCTACTAACTCGTTCCTCACTGGATTTTTTGAAAAGGGAGACCTTTGTACTGTGTTAAACCTCAAGCGAGCTCTGATACCACGCTGACACGACCCCATTGGTCCTGTCGAGCCAGGATCACGCCGAGGGGTGTTGCGTTGCACAACACCGTATAACACACGTCAAAGGTGCAAAGCGGAAGCGGAAGTTTTATTACATAAACAGTTATATGAACATGTTTACATCAAAATAAGTTTAGTCCACACTCGCGGGCGTAGACTAAGCACCAAGTACACGTTCAGCCCTTGAACGTGTCCTTGCTAGCACACACGCACACTAACTCTGCGGCGTGCACGACTCCCACTCGACGGGGTTCCCCTCCTGGGGTTCCGTCTCCTCTTCGGGAGTCCCTTCCTCATAGAACCCTGCAAAAGCTTCAAACACAAGCAGTGAGCACGAAGGCTCAGCAAGTCTGACCCGTCTCACCTAAACATGGAACTTCTACATGAGGGTAATGGGTTACATGAGGTAAAAATCATTTGCAAGGACTCGCCTAATTAGTAGAACCTTACTTTCAAGTTTTAGCAGCAGGTTGTGGAGAACCTTACGCGAAGGCACATGAGAGAGCCGCAATCAAACAAGAAACGCATTTCTCTCATGTACTTTGCCCAAAGTTGAAAAGAACTTTAATTAGCTCTAAACTACAGCATATCATTAACAATCAATGTCCAGCTTTCAATCAGCAACATTTTAACATGTAACTAGCCTGTTCTTTCTACGTCACGGTACAGTGAACAAGTGGTACTCACTGACCGCGAGGGACGGCGATTATAATCGATTTACACCTGCAGGGTTACCCGAACAACCCGTCACGTACGCCCGTACTCGATGTTGCCTACAACAACCATCACGGACGCCGTACGCGACTACCTTTCACCCGTTAGCCAAATACTGAACCGGTCCCATCGTCCCGAGCAAGAGGTCCCTGCACGCGCATCTCTGTGCCGCCAGCTGATTTACACCTCGAGCTCTCAACCTACCCTCTGAACGACGGGCAATGCCTCAATACCCAGCTACCCGAGTTACATCAGTTTCCCGGTTCCCATATAGCCGGTAGGTCTTCGGTACTGTTCTAGCTTGTTCAACAGGCCCGCACACGGCTCGGTCCTCAATCGACACAAGCGGAGCTACAGCACACAGGCCCCAAAGTCCTGCTGCCCTTACCCTCCGCTCGGTCTCATTTTCTTGCCATGTGTATCATGTGCTATCTCTACCCGAGCAATGTGCCTCTAGCCTATTCTCGCGAGTAGTTCCAACTACTCGACTTGTACCGAATCCTACTCTATCCTAGCAATGCAGTAGCTAGCGAGGTTTGCAATCCTAAACCCCAACCCATGGTTTTCTTGGCTATGCAGTGGGGTTTCCAAACAAGACTCTAATGCACAGAATAAAGGAAACAAGTATGTGCTCAAAACAATAAAAATTTACAAAATGGTTAATGCAAACCGGGGCTTGCCTTGCTGCTCTTGGTCGTAGGCTAGCTGTTCCTCCGGAGTAACGAAGTCTAGGACTTCGGGTTCCTCCTCGACCTTAGCGACTACATGATAAGAACAATGTATGTATTAATTAAATGCCTTTGTATTAACTTTGAAGTTGTGAAGTCTATAAACCTTTCTAGACAGACCTAATGACTGTGAAACTTTTACTGTGGCTTGGTTACAACCTAAACAAAGACTTGGTCAAGTTTTAGTTGCAGTGAAGCTTACTTGAGCCCTCCACAAATAATTATGTCCTTGACCTCAATTGGAACTCTTAGGGTGTTCTAGGGATTTTCATGAGACAAACTATGACTTTCTGAAAACTAGATTTTCAGAGGGTTCTACTGGAGTTGGTCTCACTTAATTTGGAAGTCTCTAACTGAAGATATGAGCTAAACAATTTCAGAGAAAATTCTGAAAATGTTTCTGAACATTTTCCATTTTCTCTGGAACAGTTTTACTAATCACACCATTAGGTGGACTAAATGAGCTCAAATGGATCTGAAATTGTTATGGTAGTTTAAGGATATTTTGGTGAACATCTCAGCAAAATTTCAGGATTTTCCTCCAAAGGATTCTCCAGTTAAAATTCCTAACAGTTTAAACTTTAAGGAATTAATTTTGGAGAATTAAGGAATTTCATGAAGTGAAACTTGATTTTCTGGAAAGTACTCAGAGAGCTGAATCCAGCAAAATTTGGTTCACTCAATTTGGAGCTTTCTAGCCAAAGTTATAAGGATTTGAAGTTTAAAGGAAATCTGAAAATCGGGGAAAAGTTTAAACTCGCGCGTGGGCCCAGGGGACACGCGTCGCACGCCGAAGCGACAGCACACCGCGGCCCACAAGGATTTTGCGCGCCAGCACACCCGATCCCGGCCGCAGCCGGATCCCGATTCAAAATATCGGCCGCTGACAGCTGGGGTCCACCCCCTTCTTCAACCTCGCGACACCCGCGCTCCGCCGCTGAGGGACCTCGCCGGAGAGCTCGCCGCTGGCTGCTGTACAGCTCCAAACTTCTTGATTCTGGCCGCCCCTGCCTACTTTTACTTGGGGAACAGGATCCGGGGGTCAGCTGCTCATGACAACGGCCGGAGCATGGTCGGCGACGAGCCGCCATATCGGAATGACTTCGGCCATGTCGGCTGACTCTCCTAGTACCTCAGCTACTTGGGAAATCGGTCGGGGAGCTTCAGTGGACCTCAGAGAAGGTCGACATGAACTCGGGGCAGCTCGGGGAAGGCCCGAAATAGGTCCTCACCGTGCGCCCGACACCCCCCGTTCGTTCCGCCATTAGTAGACCTTGAATTACGCCGGGCACAGAGGTTTTCCGGCCCAGAGTTGTGAAGGCAACTTGTGCGTCACCGTGTCTAGCTCGTGTGGAAGTGGCCTGAGGCCCTCTAATCCTTTCTAGAACACGAATTAAACAGAATCGTACCCGAAGGTCGTTCTGCACACAGAAAGGGGAAAAGTGGAAATTCGCCGCCGGTGAGCAATCACTCGAGCTATGGCTCGGGGATGAGCAGCACCGTCACCTGCGCGTCCAAGGGTGCCTTGGCTCGGGCGTGACAACGCCCAGGTTGGGCTGTCCACGAGAACCCGAGGTGCGGCGGTTTCCAGTTCCGATTTTTAGTTCTCGGCACAGCCGATAGCACTCGGTTTCAATCGACTTCTAGCAATGGGGAGGATGGAGGAAGGTCTCTAGTACCTTGCTGGGACCCTGGAGTGGAAGGAGGGAGCTGCGATCGGCTTGATCAAGCAGGAACTCGAGCGGCGGTGATGGCAGTGGAGAAATGGATCGTGCACGTCGGCAGCTCGGGGAATGGCGACTGAAGCACGCCGGGGAGGGAATAAATAGCCCGGCGGTCCGGTCTCCGGCTTGGGACGCGCAGCAGGAGCTGGCGCCGGCTGCCCCCTTCGGTGGCGCGCGCGCACAGCAGCCGGGAACCGACTGAACTGTGTTTCAGTCGGTTTGCTTTGAGGCTGAGGCTGACATGTGGGTCCCACCCCTCTTTTAACCTCTGAAATTTACTCCTAACAGCTGTGGTAAACAGTGAACCCTATTCTACCCTTGGCAATTCAAATTATTCACCCCAAGAGCCATTTGAATTGATCAAAGTCCAAATGAAGTTTGGTTTGAATGAATTTCAGCACAAGTTCAGTTTGAAATTCAAATAAAGTTTGAATTTCTCCCCCTTAGCTCATGTCAAGATCAACTCCAAATGGAGTGAAAATTGGTGTGTGAGCTCACAAAAATGTGCTGAGCAAGAATATGCCTTCCACTTTTAAATTCAGTGGGTGAAAACAGTTTGAATTTGAATATGGTTTCAAACTGCCCCCTTCCTAACTATACCCAAAATGACCTCAAAAAGGTTTTGAATTTGGGTGGAACTTGGCATGGACATCCTTAGCAAAGTGTAGGAGTTTTCATATGTCCAGCCCATCTATATCACATGTGGGAAGTACCACTTTTGCAATGTGTGAGTTTGTTCTCTAATGAGCATGTTGATAATTGTTACTTGCTCTTTATTTGTGTTCATCATTCTTCCTCAAATGAGGTGTGTGGTGTGGGGATGAACACTACAAATGGGTGTCAAAAACTGAGGCCCTTACAAAACCATAAATAAAATTATGAAAATGCAAGATATATACTTCTGGTACCCTGCGAACCTAGTACCCGGCGCAGTGGATAGAAAGTACCTGGGTCCCGCCTCCCCAGCTTAGGCAGGCCCCAGCATAAGCCACGTGCACTGGGCCCGGTGGGAAGACCCGGGATTGCCGTGTGTCTTCAGGAACTAAGCCTTAAGACCGGCCGAGAGTGGCTCAGGAACCGCCACGTGCTTAGAGGTGCCGGACCCCATTCTCCATCAAGAAGGGCTCCGGCGCTACCACGTGCTTAGAGCCTCTGAGCCTCACCCTCCGCCAGAGAGAGCTTTAACGGTACCACGTGTCCTGCGGCTCCAGGTCTGACCTCCAGCATGGGAGGGCTTCGGAGCGGCCGCATGGGCAACGACTCCGAGAATACCTTCCCCCGAGGAAGGCCCTGGGCGTGCCACGTGACCTGCAGCCCGGACCCGACCTCAAGTATGGGAGGGCTCCAGAACTGCCACGTGTCCAACAACCCCTACCACCCGCTACTCCGCAAGACAACTCCAGCGGAGACGTGTGTCCCAGGAGCCAGCCGTCCGGGCTTCCTACCAACGAGCAACGGGCAGATGCCAAGGAGTAAAGAGGAAGGTACGCTGTCAGGCCGAGCATGCAAGGCTCGCGCCATCCCCAGAAGCATGGCGCACGGCGCACGGCGCACGCCACCGTTCCTCGTCTGCACACCATTACGATGAAAGACAGGGCGGCGAGGCGTGACGGCAGAGCAGTGCCGCCCAACGGCGCAGAGCCGCCTAGCAGAGTGAGGAGATGCAACGGAAAGACGGGAACTCCATCATCACCGGCCGCCCGGACAGAGGCGCCCAGCGTGACAGACGGCACGCCTTAACTCCACCGACAGTGACAAAGCATATAGCTGTAGATGCCTATAGCTCATGTATAGGATGCAGGTAGCCGCGGGCAACCTGTCAAGCCTCGGGCCACCTTGTAACTTCCCTAGCCTTGGGCTATAAAAGGACGGGGCGGCCTCTGGGCAAAGGGTCCGCGACCCATCCAACTCACATACTCATACGCGCGAGCAATACAGCAAACACACCCGTGGACATAGGGTATTACGCTCCGGTGGCCCGAACCACGTAAATCCTTGTGTTCCTCTCGCCATTGCGTTCTTACCTTCGAGATCCACTAGCCCCACGAAAAAAAGAACCTCCGCGGGCTTCACAGGCAGACTGGGGGAAGTGTCGCAGGAATACACTTCAACATTTGGCACGCCAGGTAGGGGGCTCTTGGTTCTACAAGCTGTTCGGGAAGCCCACAATTATGAACATCCAGTCTTTTGGAGATTCTTCCCGCCCCTCGCGCCTCTAGCGGCAGAGTGAGCAGTAAGCGTCCTCTGGTCCCAGAGTGGGACCGCCTACACTGGCACCAGTCCCTATGGCGACGGTGCCTGTTGCCTCCTGGCACCCTTCAGTGGCGATGACGACAGCTTCGCAAGCACCGACTGAAGCCAGTCTGGAGAGTGCGCTGTTGGCAGCCCATGCACTCCTTCACAACCCCCGACCGTGGGAGCTTCCCCGTCCGCTGCTGAACAATGGCGCAATGACGTCGACCACCTGGTCGTCGCCTCGCTCAACTTGTCGTGTCACCGGAGATGGCGGCCAGGGACAGGGCAGCTACCGCCCTGTAACCTAACAAGGGATTACAGGACGGCGACAACCCACTCAACGGCAACGTCCAGGCTCCCCACCATAGACCTCAGGGGCGAGCTCGACCGTTGCCGCCACCAGAAAGAAGATGGACACATCACCATTAAGCGACAATGCGAGTGGCGTCGTGGCCTCGAGGAGGAGTATGGTACCCCGGGTACCATGCGCCCCATCTACGCGGGCCAGAACCCCTTCTTCGTGAACCAGAACCCCGTCTCCCCAGGCTCAGTGGGAGGCTGCATGGCTCTGGACCCGCACGTTCGTATGGCGGTGTGGCCACACAAGTTCAGGCCACACTTGCTGGAAAAGTTCGACGGGACGGTCAACCCCGTCGAGTTCCTGCAGATCTACTCCACCGCCATCCTTGCTGCAGGAGGGGATGAGGCCATCATGGCCAACTACATCCCTGTGGCTTTGACAGCGTCAGCCCGGTCATGGCTCATGAACTTGCCTCAGGATTCTATAACCTCCTGGGAAGAGTTGTGTCGTCAGTTTACGACCAACTTTGGGAGTTCCTACATCTGACCGGGCTCGAAGGCCGACCTTCATGCCCTGCAACAGCAACCGGGAGAGTCGCTGCGCTTCTTCATCCAGCATTTCTCCCAGGTTAGGAACACCATCCCCCGCATCTCCAATGCCTCCCTCGTCCTCGCCCTTTGACAGGGCGTTCGTGACAAGAAGATGCTCGAGAAGTTGGCCACGCATGACGTGCAGGACGTCTCAGAGTTCTTCAGCTTGGCGGACAAGTGTTGCCAGGGCTGCAGAGGGCTGTAACTGGCACACGCCGCCAAGCGAAGGGGGAGAGCCCACGAGGGAGGGCCCTGGTTGCAGGAAGAAGAAGGCCGGCGGCAAGGACAAGCTACTGGCCGGAGCCCACACTGCAGCAGCAGTAGCGGCTGCAGGGGGCTGGGGGCCATGCACCGACAAGCACCCACGACAGCCGTCCGGCAGCGACAATGGAGACCAGAGGTGCCCGGTTGTGACACCCGGTTCCGAGAACAGAACCAAGTTAATGCATATGTGTGCCCAGGATGTTCATCACACATACACATGTAATCCAGAAAATGAATTCAGAATATAACCATGAATAAATAGGGTTTAAGTACTTTTATTACAATGACTCAAAGTCTCACTCATGAATATCTAACTTATTCTTGCAGCGGAAGTCTCTAAACGACAGCGGAAATAACTAAATAGCACCAGGCTCCATCTTCAACTCCACAGGCATGTTGACGGTAGTTCGCACGCCTAGTACTCCACATGGTCCTCGAAGTACTTTTCCCTGTTGCTGATGTTTATGTGATAATGCGAGGGTGAGTACATGTCGTACTCAGCAAGTGCGGGAAAAGTATGACATGTAGCTTACAACAAGGTAGGGAATAAAAAGGCTCATTGCAGAAAGCAAATTTTATTTCACAAAACATGGTAAAACAGCAACTATGTCTAGGTGAGTTTAATCCCAATATGACCAAGTAAAACAGCAACATTCTTTTATCATAAATCACCTTTTCTCAAGTCTCAACCAGCCATTAATCTTTCTCAAGTTCATCTCATACTCACAATATTCATAACCATCTCATATTCTTATAAACGAAACCAATCTTTATATCATGACTCAAAACAGTCTCAAAACCAATCCCAATGACCATACCATAACCATACCGAGTAACCATCCCAAGTTTTCCCTCTAATCATGTGAGTTGGCCAGGTGCTTGTGACCGGAAGCACGGCTATCATGATAGTTTTACACTCTGCAGAGGTGGCACCACTTTACCCACAAGTTTGTGATTTCGTCACCCGTCGGCGACTGCAGAACCTCCATTATACCAGTACACACCCGTCTGTGTATGGCCAAGAGATCACAAAATAGCCTTTACAAAGGGGCTACTAGATGTATGGACTCACTGAGGTTTCACCAGCAGGCTCGAATCACCATTCTCCCACCCACGGGACCCCTCTTGTGCCATGCAGTTCCCAGGGCAGTCCCTCTCGACTCCCATTCCCCGCGCCATCCACGGTCCATAACAAGCTAGCAACACACCTAATTAGTCAGCTAAGCCGCACCCATATTTGGCCTTGTGGTGGCACTGTTTTCCTGGCATATGCTAGCATGAACCGGTCCTTAGATCTACAGCAAGTAAACCACCATCTCATTCAGCAACATCCACGAACCAAGCTTGCCTAGATCTCCCCCGATTCCATGCTCATTAACATCATCAAGTTCTCATCATCATTGTTCATATGAGCGCAGTAGCTAACCATGTTCTAATTCAGCTTCCCGTATCCCGTGGATTAAGCAAAGGAAAAAGGAAAAACGACCATACCCGACTTAACAACTTTCCCGGTGACAAGATGTAAGGGCCTCAGTTTTTGACACCCATTTGTAGTGTTCATCCCCACACCACACACCTCATTTGAGGAAGAATGATGAACACAAATGAAGAGCATGTAACAATTATCAACATGCTCATTAGGGAACAAACTTACACATTGCAAAAGTGGTATTTCCCACATGTGATATAGATGGGCTGGACATAGGAAAAACTCCTACACTTTGCTAAGGATGTCCATGCCAAGTTTCACCCAAATTCAAAACCTTTTTGAGGTCATCTTGGGTATAGATAGGAAGGGGGCAGTTTGAAAACATATTCAAATCCAAACTGTTTTTATACCATGAATTTGAAAGTGAGGGGCATATTCTTACTCAGCACATTTTTGTGAGCTCACACACCAATTTTCACTCCATTTGGAGTTGATCTTGACATGAGCTAAGTGGGAGAAATTCAAATTTTATTTGAATTTCAAACTGAACTTGTGCTGAAATTCATTCAAACCAAACCTCATTTGAACTTTGATCAATTCAAATGGCTCATGGGGGAATAATTTGAATTGCCAAGGGTAGTATGGGGTTCACTGTTTACAACAGTGATTAGAAGTAAATTTCAGAGGTTAAAAGGAAGGGTGGGACCCACATGTCAGCCTCTACTTCAACACAAACCGACTGAGACTTTTCACTCGGGTCGCCGAGCCGCAGCGGTGATCGCCACCGAGGCCAGCCACCGCGCCACCAGCTGCTTGCCCACGCGCGGGCATGAGGCGGTGCAGAGCCTTCTTAAGGCGCCTGCCCCCCTCCTCGGCCGAGGTACCGACGTGTTTTCCCGCAAGAACCCAGCACCGGCCGAAAGTTTCCGCAGTTCGGACTTGATCGGAGGACGCCGATCGCAGCTTCCTCCTTCCACTCCAGAGTCCCAGCAAGGTACTAGAGACCTTCCTCCATCCTCCCCATTGCTAGAATTTGGTTGAAACCGATTGATATCGGCTGTGCCGAAAGATCAAACTCGGAACTTGGAACCGCCGCACCACGGGCTCTCGTGGACAGCCCAACCTGGGCGTTGTCACGCCCGAGCCAAGGCACCCTTGGACGCGTGGGTGACCGGTGCTGCTCATCCCCGAGCCACAGCTCGAGTGGTTGCTCACCGGCGGCGAATTTCCACTTTTCCCCTTTCTGTGTGCAGAACGACCTTCGGGTACGATTCTGTTTAATTCGTGCTCTAGAAAGGATTAGAGGGCCTCAGGCCACTCCCACACGAGCTAGACACGGTAACGCACAAGTTGCCTTCACAACTCTGGGCCGGAGAACCTCTGTGCCCGGCGTAATTTAAGGTCTACTAATGGCGGAACGAACGGTGGGTATCGGGCGCACGGTGAGGACCTATTTCGGGCCTTCCCCGAGCTGCCTCGAGCTCATGTCGACCTTCTCTGAGGTCCACTGATGCTCCCCGACCGATTTCCCAAGTAGCTGAGGTACCAGGGGAGTCAGCCGACATGGCCGAAGTCATTCCGATATGGCGGCTCGTCGCCGACCATGCTCCGGCCGTTGTCATGAGCAGCTGACCCTCGGATCCTGTTCCCCAAGTAAAAGTAGGCAGGGGCGGCCAGAATCAAGAAGTTTGGAGCTGTACAGCAGCCGGCGGCGAGCTCTCCGGCGAGGTCCCTCGGCGGCGGAGCGCGGGTGTCGCGAGGTTGAAGAAGGGGGTGGACCCCAGCTGTCAGCGGCCGATATTTTGAATCGGGATCCGGCTGCGGCCAGGATCGGGTGTGCTGGCGCGCAAAATCCTTGTGGGCCGCGGTGTGCCATCGCCTAGGCGTGCGACGCGTGTCCCCTGGGCCCACGCGCGAGTTTAAACTTTTCCCCGATTTTCAGATTTCCTTCAAACTTCAAATCCTAATAACTTTGGCTAGAAAGCTCCAAATTGAGTGAACCAAATTTTGCTGGATTCAGCTCTCTGAGTACTTTCCAGAAAATCAAGTTTCACTTCATGAAATTCCTTAATTCTCCAGAATTAATTCCTTAAAGTTTAAACTGTTAGGAATTTTAACTGGAGAATCCTTTGGAGGAAAATCCTGAAATTTTGCTGAGATGTTCACCAAAAATATCCTTGAACTACCATAAAAATTTCAGATCCATGTGAGCTCATTTAGTCCACCTAATGGTGTGATTAGTAAAACTGTTCCAGAGAAAATAGAAAATGTTCAGAAACATTTTCAGAATTTTCTCTGAAATTGTTTAGCTCATATCTTTAGTTAGAGACTTCCAAATTAAGTGAGACCAACTCCATTAGAACCCTCTGAAAATCTAGTTTTCAGAAAGTCATAGTTTGTCTCATGAAAATTCCTAGAACACCCTAAGAGTTCCAATTAAGGTCAAGGACATAATTATTTGTGGAGGGCTCAAATGAGCTTTGCTGCAACTAAAACTTGACCAAGTCTTTGTTTAGGTTGTAACCAAGCCACAGTAAAAGTTTCACAGTCATTAGGTCTATCTAGCAAAGGTTATAGACTTCACAACTTCAAACTTAATACAAATGCATTAAATTAATACATGTATTGTTTCTATCATGTAGTCGCTAAGGTCGAGGAGGAACCCGAAGTCCTAGACTTCGTTACTCCGGAGGAACAGCTAGCCTACGACCAAGAGCAGCAAGGCAAGCCCCGGTTTGCATTAACCTTTTTACAAATGTTTATTGTTTTGAGCACATCTTTGAATATTGTTCTTTGCATTAGAGTCTTGATTGGAAACCCAACTGCACAGCCAAGAAAACCCTGGGTTGGGTTTAGGATTGAAAACCTCGTTAGCCACTGCATGGCTAGGATAGAGTAGGATTCGGTACAAGTCGAGTAGTTGGAACTACTCGCGAGAATAGGCTAGAGGCACATTGCTCGGGTAGAGATAGCACATGATACACATGGCAAGAAAATGAGACCGAGCGGAGAGTAAGGGCAGCAGGACTTTGGGGCCTGTGTGCTGTAGCTCCGCTTGTGTCGATTGAGGACCGAGCCGTGTGCGGGCCTGTTGAACAAGCTAGAACAGTACCGAAGACCTACCGGCTATATGGGAACCGGGAAACTGATGTAACCCGGGTAGCTGGGTATTGAGGCATTGCCCGTCGTTCAGAGGGTAGGTTGAGAGCTCGAGGTGTAAATCGGCTGGCGGCACAGAGATGCGCGTGCAGAGACCTCTTGCTCGGGAGGATGGGACCGGTTCAATATTTGGCTAACGGGTGAAAGGTAGTCGCGTACGGCGTCCATGATGGTTGTTGTAGGCAACATCGAGTACGGGCGTACGTGACGGGTTATTCGGGTAACCCTGCAGGTGTAAATCGATTATAATCGCCGTCCCTCGCGGTCAGTGAGTACCACTTGTTCACTGTACCGTGACGTAGAAAGAACAGGCTAGTTACATGTTAAAATGTTGCTGATTGAAAGCTGGACATTGATTGTTAATGATATGCTGTAGCTTAGAGCTAATTAAAGTTCTTTTCAACTTTGGGCAAAGTACATGAGAGAAATGCGTTTCTTGTTTGATTGCGGCTCTCTCATGTTCCTTAGCGTAAGGTTCTCCACAACCTGCTGCTAAAACTTGAAAGTAAGGTTCTACTAATTAGGCGAGTCCTTGCAAATGATTTTTACCTCATGCAACCCATTACCCTCATGTAGAAGTTCCATGTTTAGGTGAGACGGGTCAGACTTGCTGAGCCTTCGTGCTCACTGCTTGTGTTTGAAGCTTTTGCAGGGTTCTATGAGGAAGGGACTCCCGAAGAGGAGACGGAACCCCAGGAGGGGAACCCCGTCGAGTGGGAGTCGTGCACGCCGCAGAGTTAGTGTGCGTGTGTGCTAGCAAGGACACGTTCGAGGGCTGAACGTGCACTTGATGCTTAGTCTACGGCCGCGAGTGTAGACTGAACTTATTTTGATGTAAACATGTTCATAAACTTGTTTATGTAATAAAATTTCCGCTTCCGCTTTGTACCTTTGACGTGTGTTATACGGTGCTGTGCAACGCAGCACCCCTCAGCGTGATCCTGGCTCGACAGGACCAATGGGGTCGTGTCACAAGAATGGTTAACAAAACTAATAAACTCCTATAAAAGGGTGTCCCATCAAGTTGACTCAAGCGTACATGTTTTCGCAAACAAAACTATTTCAAAACATGGGATCAATATGATCAAGGGGCACTAGCCCTGCTCCCGTGGCTCTTGTTGCTCAAGCGTCTCGAAGTCTTGGTGCTGTAGTTCCTTGTAGATGGCCTTGTGAGCTTGTTCTTCTACTCATTATCATGCACATACAAAATTTACAGCAATCAATCATCATGCACAAACTTTACTCAAGATGCGATGGTGTAGATGAATGCAAATCTTATGGTGCTGTTTTATTAAACCAGTTTGTACGTATTCTTGCATGTTTTAATGGGCTTTCATTGGGTTTTATGATGAACAAGGGTGTAGGGGTCATGTGTGGACGTGGTGATGATCTTGACTCAAGATCTAGATCAATTCCACCGTCAAAACCGATCAAAACGTGATCTTTCCACACGAAAAAGTTTCTGTGTGAAGGAAGCGAAGAAAACGGATGCGTAGAAACAGCGACAATGTTGTAAGATGGGTAACGAAGATCTACCTCACTTTCCTTTGGTTGTCGGCTCTTTTCCGGCGATGGCGTGGCGTGAAGGGGCTCGTCGGCGGCTCACCAGCGACTGAACTCCGGCGAGGGGGGGTATCAAACTCGGCGAGTTGGGGGCTAGGGCCTCCAAGTTACCGTCTTGGGAGGGGGGAGATAAGAAAGGGGTTACGGCCAAAAGGGGTTTTTGGTTCTATTTATAAGGGGGTTGAGGGAGAGTCCTATTGCAATTGGAGCTCAAATAAGAGTCCTATTCAATTTGTTTGGGATCTTAACAATCTTATCTCTTGTGGTGCGGCAGCCTTGGGGATTTTATCCTCAAGATGTGGGGAAAATTGTGTCGGTACCCTCCGTACCTGGTACTCCCGCGCACAGGAGAAAAATCGCCTAAGGATCTCGTATCTCCGCAGGGGTGAGCTCCGAGAGCGCCGCTTGTCCAGCGGGGGCCGGGCCTCCCCTCTCCTCAGAGGCTAGCTCGGGGCCTGCCATGTGTCCAGCAGGGCCGGGCCTCCCCTCTCCTTAGAGGCGAGCTCCGAGGGCACCACGTGTCCAGCAGGGCCGGGCCTCTCTTCTCCTCAGAGGCAAGCTCCGGGCCTGCCACGTGTCCAGCAGGGCCGGGCCTCCCCTCTCCTCAGAGGCGAGCTCCGAGGGCACCACGTGTCCAGCAGGGCCGGGCCTCCCTTCTCCTAAGAGGAGAGCTCTGGGGATGCCACGTGTCCAGCAGGGCCGGACCTCCCTTCTCCTCACAGGAGAGCTCCGAGGGTGACACGTGTCCTACGGGGCCGGGCCTCGCCTCTCCTCATAGGCGAGCTTCGAGGGCGACACATGTCCCACGGGGCCGGGCCTCGCCTCTCCTCAGAGGCAAGCTCCGAGGGTGACACGTGTCCCGCAGGGCCGGGCCTCGCTCCCTCTGCAGGGGCGAGCTCCGAGGGTGCCACGTGTACCGCGGTGCCGGACCTCATCCCTTCCGCAGGGTGAGCTCCGCGGGCGCCACGTGTCCCGCGGTACCGGACCTCACCTCCTACCGCAGGGGTGAGCTCCTCGGGGCGCCACGTGTCCCATGGGGCCGGACCTCACACCCCCTCTGCAGGGGTGAGTTCTGCCGGCGCCACGTGTCCAGCAGCCCGGGGAAGTATCGACAGCGCACCTCGGAAATTTGGAATGACACGACCCCACGGTCTTGTCGAGCCAGGATCATGCTGAGGGGTGCTGCGTTGCTCAGCACCGGATAACACACATCAAAGGTACAAAGCGGAAGCAAAGTTTTATTACATAAACAGGTTTATGAACACTTTTACAACAAAATATGTTCAGTCTACACTCACGGGCGTAGACTATGCATCGAGTTCACGTTCAGCCCGTGAACGTGTCCCCGCTAGCACGCGCACACACTAACACGGCGGCGTGCACGACTCCCACTCGACAGGGTTCCCCTCCTGGGGTTCCGTCTCCTCCTCGGGAGTCCCTTCCTCATAAACCCCTGCAAAAGCTTCAAACACAAGCAGTGAGCACGATGGCTCGGCAAGACTGACCCGTCTCTCCTATACATGAAACTTCTATATGAATGGTTTTAGGGTACATGAGTTAAAATAAGTTGCAAAAGACTCGCCTAATTATTTGAACCTTACTTTCAAGTTTTAGCAGCAGGTTGTGGAGAACCTTACGCTAAGGCACACGAGAGAGCCGCAATCAAACAAGAAACACATTCTCTCATGTACTTTGCCCAAAGTTGAAAAGAACTTTAATTAGCTCTAAACTACAACAAGACATTAACACGCAAAGTATGTCTTTTAAATCAGCAAAACTTTTAACATGTATCTAGCCTGTTCTTTCTACGTCACGGTACAGTGAACAAGTGGTACTCACTGACCGTGAGGGACGGCGATTATAATCGATTTACACCTGCAGTGTTACCCGAATAACCCGTCACGTACGCCCGTACTCGATGTTGCCTACAGCAACCATCACGGTCGTCGTACGCAACCACCTTTCACCCGTCAGCCAAATGTTGAACCGGTCCAATCGTCCCGAGCAAGAGGTCTCTGCGCGTGCATCCACAGTGCCGCCAACCGATTTACACCTCAAGCTCTCAACCTACCCTCTGAACAACCAGCTATGCCTCAACACCCAGCTACCCGAGTTACATCAGTTTCCCGGTTCCCATATAGCCGGTAGGTCTTCGGTACTGTTCTAGCTTGTTCAACAGGCCCACACACGGCTCGGTCCTCAATCAACACAAGCGGAGCTATAGCACCCAGGCCCCAACGTCCTGCTGCCCTTACTCTCCGCTCGTTCTCACTTTTCTTGCCATGTGTTTCATTTGCTATCTTTACCCGAGCAATGTGCCTCTAGCCTATCCTCGCGAGTAGTTCCAACTACTTGACTTGTACCGAATCCTACAATATCTTAGCATTGCAGTACCTAAACAGGGTTTTAAGTGCTAATCCCAACCCATGGTTTTCTTGGCTATGCATTTGGGTTTCAAACAAGACTCTAATGCAAGAAGTAAGTGGTACTCAAAGTAAGTTCTCAAAACAATAAAAATTTGTAAAAAGGTTAATGCAAACCGGGGCTTGCCTTGCTGCTCTTGGTCATAGGCTAGTTGCTCTTCCGGAGTGACGAAGTCTAAGACTTCGGGTTCCTCCTCAACCTTAGCGACTACATGAGATAACATGTAATGTATCAATTTAAATGCATTTGAATTGAACTTAAACTTGTGAAGACTATAAGTATTACTAGACAGACCCAATGACTCTGAAATTTTTACTGTGGTTTGGTTACAACCTAAGCAGTGACTTGGACAAGTTTTATTTGCAGTAAAGCTCATTTGAGCTCTTCACAAATAATTATGTACTTGATATTAATGGAAGCTACTAGGGTGTTCTAGGGATTTTCATGGAGCAAGCCATGACTTTCTGAAAACTAGATTTTCAGAGGGTTCTAATGGAGTTGGTTTCACTTAATTTGAAGATTCCTAGCTAAAGATATGAGCTAAACAATTTCAGAGAAATTCTGAAAATGTTTCTGGACATTTTCTATTTTCTCTGGAACAGTTTTATTAATCACACAATTAGGTGGATCAGATGGGCTCATATGGATCTGAATTTTTTATGGTATCTCAGGGATATTTTGGTGAACATCCTGGCAAAATTTCAGAATTTTCCTCCAAAGGGTTCTCCCGTTAAAATTCTAACCAATTTGAATTTGAAGAATTAATTCTCAAGAAATATGGATTTTCATTTAGTGCAACTTGATTTGATGGAAAGTACTCATAGAGCTTAATCCAACAAAATTTGGTTCACTCGATTTGGAGTTTCCTAGCCAAAGTTATGTGGGTTTGAAGTTTGAACTAGATCTGAAAATCGGGAAAAGTTTAAACCGCTGCGCGTGGGACCGGGGCTACGTGTCAACTTTTCAACGGTCGACACACGGGGCTACGGAATCCTTTGCGTGCATCCGCACCCGATCTGGTGCCACAGCAGATCCTGGGGTTTAAAATATCAGCCGCTGACACGTGGGACCGGGGGCTTCGTCTACCTCCGGCCTCCTGCGCTCGGCCACCGCGACCCCTCGCCGTAGAGCTCGCCGGTGGCCTCTGTCGTGCGCCAATCTCCATGATCTTGGCCGCCCCTGCCTAAATCCATACGGGGAACACGATGCTGGGCTCAGCTCGTCATGACAATCACCGGAACACGGCCGGCGTCGAGTGGCCTCTTTGGAAGAACTTCGGCCGTGTCGGCCGGACTTCCTAGCACCCAAATTGATCGAGCAAAAGGCCAGAGAGCATCAGTGGACCCTAGGAAAGACCGACATGTGCTCTAAGCAGCTCGGAATAGGCTCTAGGTAAGCACCCACCGTGCGCCCAACGCTTCCCAAACAAGCCGCCGTTGGCAAGCTTGGAATTACGCCATGTACGGGGGTTCTCATGCTCGAAGTTGAGAAGGCAACTTGTGCGCCACTAAGTCTAGTTCGTGTAGGAACGGATTGAGACTCTCTAAACATTTCTGGAGGGTGAATTTGGTGGATCCGCACCCGAAGGTCGGTCTGCGCCGAGTGAAAGGGGAAACTGAAATTCGTCGCCGGTGATCAAACACTCAGGCTGTGGTTCGGGGGTGAGCAGCACCAGTCTCTAACGCGTCCAGGTACGCCTTAGCTTGGGTGTAACACCCTCCCATTTGAGCTGTCCACGGGAGCCCAGAGTTTGGCGGACTTAGGTCACCGGAAAGAACCTCGGTAGGGGCGAGATCAACCGAGCTCAGCTAATTCCCTACGGCGGGGAAGAAGAAGGAGATACTCTCATACTGTTTTGCAGTTTGGATGAAGTGGAGCAGCTGTGATAATGGTTCTCCGATCAGTTCCGAGCGAGCGGCAGCGAGGGCAGCGTTTCTTGCGCGAGGGAGCAGAGAAGCAACCGAATGCGCCTATCGCCGGCTCGGGCTCGGGGATAAGAAGGCAGCGAGGCGGTTCGGTGGCCCGGGCAGTAAGCAGCTGCTGGCCTTGGCGCTGCTCGCCATGGAGGACGCTGAATCACGCGCAAGTAATCGAGCTCGAATCCTCAGTCGGTTGATTTTGCTGCTGAAGCTGACATGTGGGTCCCACCCAGGGTTTAATCTCTGGAATTAAATTTTCCCCACTGCTCTAAATAGTAGAGACCCAATTAACCTTGGTCATTTGAATTATCTACCCCTGGGCCATTTGAATTGGATAGAATTAAAATTGGGTTTTGTTTGAATATATTTTCAGCACATATGCAGTTTGAAATTCAAATAAAGTTTGAATTTGCTAAACCTAACTCATGTCAAGATCAACTCCAAATGGGGTGAAAATTGGTGTGTGGGCTCACAAAATGTGCTGAGTAAGAATATGCCTCCCACTTTTGAATTCATGAAATGGAAATAGTTTGAATTTGCATTTGAGTTCAAACCACCCTCTTTCTAGCTATACCCAAAAGGACTTCAAAAAGGCCTTGAATTTGGGTAAAATTTGGCATGGACATTCCTAGCAAGGTGTAGGACTTTTTCATATGTCCAGCCCCTATATGATGCATGTGGGAAATGCCACTTTTGCATTATGTGAGTTTATACTCTAATGACCATGTTGATGGTGTTTACTTGCTCTTCAAACGTATTCATCAAGTTTCTTTAAATGAAGCGTGTGTGTGGTGCTGAACACTTTGAATATGTGCCAAAAACTTAGGCCCTTACATTCCCCCCCCCTTAAAAGAATCTCATCCCGAGATTATAAGGTAAAAATGAGAGAGAGGACGGTGGAAAAATTACCGTATATGCGACGTGAAAAAGTCGGGGTAGTTAGCACGAAGAAATCCTTCCCTCTCCCATGTTGCTTCGTCCACGGAGTGATTACTCCATAGAACTTTGTAGAACCACAACGTACGGTTGCATTTGGTTCGGGCCTTTTCATCAATAATTTGAACCGGTTCCTCCCGATATGTGAGATCCGGTTTCAGTCCTTCTATATCTTCCAGCTGAATGGTAGTTGATAGCTAGAGACACTTCCTCAGCTGGGAGATGTGAAAGACGTCGTGCACACCGGAAATTGCTTCTGGTAATTTCAACCGGTATGCTACTGATCCACATCTTTCTGTAATCTGAAATGGACCGATGAATCGGGGTGCTGTAACAGCCCTAACTTTTGTAAAGTTTGATGTTAACTTATGAAACAAAGTTATGGCGATACAAGACTATAGTTGTGTCAACTGAAATGATGAACACAAATATGGACATAAGAGGGAGTTAAAAATTTTCTCTAGCCCATGCTAAACACATGTTAACCTAGGGGGAAAAATTTCATTTCCAAAACTCTAACTCATGTGCACCTTCTCTATGAGGAGAGTGGAGGAAAATTTAACACAATTTTGATCCTTTAAAAGGATTCATATTCAGATTGCCAAATACTTGCAAATGAATTCACCAATGCAGTTTCCAGGTATTAAGGAGGTTCTGGTCCAAATTGGAATAATTTTGGGGCTCGTATACTATTTATTCCGAGGATTAAATGATGGCACGTTCAAATTCAAACTTAAATTTGAATTTTGAACCAAACAAACTCAATTTCAAAATCTGATTTCAGATTTGAGTTCCTCATAATTCTTTTGACCTATCCTCCAAGTTTGATCACAATTGCAGCTCATTTGCTATTTTAAATCGAATTGAGGATAAGAAGCAAATTTGGGGCTGTGGACCCCACCGGTCAGTCTCACAAATCACAGAACAGACTCTGTCCACAGGAGCACGCCACCTCCTGCTCACCGGCGTCAACCGACGTACCACCGAGGCCAGCTCCTGCTTGCTTAATCGATCTGATCCTCCCCACAGCAAGTGCAACAGGGCTACTTTGCTTCCTCCCCGTGCTGCCTCGTTCCCGTGCGTTTGCTCCCGAGAAGAAAAACAGCAGCCACCGTTCTCTCTGTTTTCTCTGATCACCCAAGCAACCCAGCGTCCTTTGCCCAGGCTTCCAACAGCAAAAAGGTTCGCCTATGAGTGCTCTAGCCGGCTAGCACCTTCCCTCCACCATCCCGAGCTCACCAGCGCCAACAAACAGAAAAGTTCTGCTGCTCCCGTGTTGAACGTCGGAGGAAACGAAACTGGACGCCGTGGACAGCCCAAACCAGAAGGGATCACGCCCAAGAAAGCCACCCCATCTGTGCAGCAACAAGTCTAGTCTCTCACCTCCAAATCTCAGCCCTAGCCCTTGATCACAGAGGGAGAATTTCAAGTTTTTCTCCTGGGCGGCAGAAACGGACCTTGAGGTAAGGAATTGTAAAATTCGTCCTCAAATCGTGTTTGTTGGGTCTCAAACTTCACATACAGGATGTTAACTGCCTATCACACCTCCTCCATCGATTTTAGACCAAGAAATTGAGTGTAGAGTGAGCAATCCGAGCTCTTTTAGAGGGTATGCCGCTGGACCCTATCGGGTGCACGGTGCCGATAGGTTTAGAGCCCTCTCCAGCTTGTTTAGACCTCATGCCGGTCTTCTACATTATCCCCTGATGCTGTAGAGCCCAAGAACCGATCATTTGGTGGAGAATTCACCGTGCAAGACCTCGCCGGAGCCCTAGGGTTTGCTGTGGCCGGTGCGCCCTGTTTTCCGGCGAGTTTCAGCCGCCGGCGACCTCACCAACGTGTTCAGCGTGGGGAAATATGGGGGGCGGCCAGCAGGGGGTCTGGAGGTGGCTGGGAACTGGTTTTCCGGCGAACTCACTGGAGGGGGCCGCCACTGGTGTGTTTGGCGCGAGTCTGGAGGTTAGGGATGACAGGTGGGACCCACTGTCAGCATTTAAACATTTTCCAGGTTTTCCCACTTTAGTTCAAACTTTGGAGAGCCATAACTTTGTGTAGGAGTGTCCAAAAATTGTGAAACAAATTTTGTTGGATTCATCTCAAAGAGTACTATCCAGGGGTGCAGGCCAGTGTTTATGAAAATCCCTGGATTTGGCTCATTAATTCATTTAAATTAAACCTTTTATGAATTTTTACAGGAGTTCTGTTTATTGGAAAATTCCTAAATTTGGACAGGACATTCTTCTAAATATCCTTGAACTTCAGTAAAAATTTCAGAGGCATTGGACCCCATTTGCTTGGACAAATGATGCGTTCATTCCTTATGTCTCTGAAAAATGGGAAAATAAACAGAGACATTTTCAGTTTTTCCCCATTCTTTGTAAAATCCATATCTCCATGTAGGAAACTCCGAAAATGGTAAAACCAATTCCTATGGACTCAGGACATTTTGTACTTCATAAAAAGTCTACTTTGCAGCATAGGAAAGCTTAATATCTAGGGGGTAAAGGCAGATTAGTGAAAACCAAATAAGGATTTGTTGTGCTCACATGAAGCCATTTCATGAGCCCAATTTTTGCACACTGCCTAAATACCTTCCATAGAGGCTTTGTTTAAATTCTCAGCATCATTGGACCTCTGGAACTTGAGCTACCATCTTTTAGGTTTAAGTGTTCATATAATGGACTTAATCACATGGTGATTACTAGTATCTCTTTTCACCCGAGCTTTCATCTTCTCTAAGTTTTAGATCCAACAACAGAAACCTTGCTGTTGTTTATCTCTCTTAGTGTGAGTTAACTTGAACAACAGTTTTGAAACAGTTTCTAAATTGCTTTTGAATACATGTGCATAAATCATCTTAATAGCACGTGACGTCGACGTTCGACGAGGACTCGACTCTGCAGCAAGGATCTCCATCTCGTGATGAGTTTGGCGGATTCTCTGGAGAAAGACTAACTTCTAGCTTCTAACAAAACCGTTGAGCAAGGCAAGCCCCGGTTTGCATATCTTTACCGTTTTAAATTTTTCTTTTCTTCACCTCATGGTTATTAGACTTGATATTGTGCATTACGTCTAGGACGATTGAAACCCACTTGCATGGCTTTACATCCCTGATTAGAAGGTTTAGTGTAGGCTTTGCCTCGTTGTAGATGCTAGGCTAATGTTGTAGCTAGCTCGGTAGAAGTTGAGTAGTAAAAAGGTACTCGCGAGAAAGTTCGAGTAATGGAGTTACTCGCGAGAGGTTAATGATAAGAGCACCCGCATGAAAATGAGATGGGGATGGGGATGTTCCTGTAGGATGGAGCGCTCAAGGTTGGTCTCGACCTGCGATGGGTGTGACAATGCTTGAGACCACATTTGGCCTGGACCGGGATGGTAAGGCAAATGTGGAGGTTGTTTCTAGCCCCGTCCGTGTCGGTTAAGGACCGTATGTATGCAGCCCTGCTGGACAAGATTGAGTTTACAGGATATATAGTGGGGTATGAGACCCATGAAACCGATGTAACACGATGGACCGTGATATAGAAACTCATCCTTCGCGTGGGAATGGCGTTGAGAAGGCGGGAGGTGTAAATCCTTTAGCGGGCAACTTCGACGTGTCCGCGTAGAGGACCATCCAGCTCGGCGCGAAGCGTTTTTCTATGTTGAGGTGTCGTGTGAAAGGCTGCTGCATACAATGTAAGAAAGAGCTCTTGAGAGAGTCTTTCGAGCCGGATGTATGTGTCGTGTATTCCGGGTTGTTATTGATTCGAATCACCGTCGCTCGCGGAAGAGATTGAGCATACTTGCCCACTGCGCCGTGACTTAGTAAGAAGAGGAACTAAGTCTCTTAACTTGCTGTTTGTGGATTAATCACTGTATTGGAACCTTGACTGAAGTAGATATAGAGCCAACTAAATTTGATTTCCACCTTAGGCTAGCAACATCGGGATAAGCATTTCTTGTTTGATTGTGGACTTCCGATGTTGTGAGGCGTGAGGACCACTAAAATGAAGGCTAAAAGAATCTGAATATAAGGATCAAGTTTAGTCAAGCTGCATTTTGCAAATTCTTATGCCTACTGTCTTACTACCCCTGCATGTAGAGTTGCATGTTTAGGATTGGCGGGTAAGTCTTGTTGAGCCTTAGTGCTCACGGTTGCTTCTGAGTTGTTTTTGCAGGTAGCAGGATGCCTGCTATGAAGAGGGTTGTTCGGTGAGACGACGAACCTCACGGTTCGTTCAACTCATCGGAAACCTAGCCGCTGCCTTTCTTTGGTGAAGCTAGTAGGAAGCGTTCACGGGCTGAACGACTTCTCTTCGGCGTAGATAGGGTCGAGAGTGAGTAGATTGTCCAGCAAATGTTAATTTCCGCTGCGTGTGTACATTATGTTGTAAAAGAAATTATCTTGAGTAACAAAATGGTTCCGTTATGTTCTTATCGTCTTTTCGTGCATGCTGTTGGGTGCCGCATCTCACGGCACCACCCACTACGATTCCCGGGCGTCACAGGCGTGGTATCAGAGCCGCATTGGGAATAGCACGCATGAAAAGAGCATATTTTCGAAAACTTAGGAGTATACGAGTGAGGAACGTATAGTATGCCCACATAAGGAGTATTATTAGCATAGTTACTTAAGGTGGCGAGCTAACAGTGTGTTATCATTCAGTATTTCAATTCTGTAACGACGCACCTACGTGGAGGTAAGAATGGTAAGGAACGCCACCGAAAGCGGATCAATTTCGGTTAGCTCACCCATACGAGGAAAGTAGTGTGGGATGTTCCGTTCAGCAATGGACGGGAAGTGAATATGTTTTCTAGGACTCTTCATGTCTTAGAGACATATGAATGGCACTAGCCTCCAGTGCACAAACCCAGGGGCAAGAGGAGGAGACCCCATCGTGTGGTTTGTAACACGAAGTGTGTTCTCTAGGACTCTTCATGTCCTATGAGGCATATGAGAGTGCTGTTCCACCGGTGTGCTTTATTGCAAAGGTGTGGAGCCCCCGTCGGGTGGTGAATAACCCGATCATGTACCTGAGACGTGGCTTGACTCAAGGACGGACCGTATGGCAATGATACGGAGCGTATGTTTTTACTATGATATGGACCTGCCTGAAATGATAAACCAATGTGTGCATCATTATTGAGTGATTTTCTGCAGGTACCTTAACCACGTTAGAACATGTCGTGTAGAAAACGTTTGTGAGTGATCGTTTTAGTGCCACCATTTGAAACGTATATGCCGGTATAAAGCCGGTTAGAATTTTAATTTGGTGAGGAAACGTAGTACCGTGATGTGTTTTGAACTACATGAAAAAGAAGGTTTGAAAAGAAAAGAGGTAAATTTGGAGTCTAGGATTCTATTAGGGGTTAATGAACTCCTATATTGAACTAAGAGTCAATTGGGAGTATAGATTTATTCACAAAGACTTATGAGAAACCTCCCCTGTTTTCGGCAGAATTTTGCTGAAGTTGAACAGGACATAACTTTTGTTTGGTTGAACCAATGGAGGTGAGTGATAAATTTATGGAAATCTATTGAAGTCTTCTACAACTCTTCAGTAGAACTCCAGATCAAAATCACCCTCCAAATGGATGAAATTCTCAGAGGAGTGTGAACTGCCCCAAAACATGGCAGACACAAATTGCTCTCTGGAAATTTCTGTATTTCGACCATAACTTTCTGTAGGAAAATTTTCTAAGGGTCAAGTAATACAGCGTTGGAAAGCTTGTGATATATGCTATGATTTTGTAGTTCAAAGTTTCCCCAGATTTGGAGTTTAAAGTGATGAAAAATCTTGCGGACAAAACAGCTACTTTCAAAGGAGTTGCTGTCAAAATTGTTCCAGATTTCTGTTAACTTTGAAATATCACAATTTCTGATCTAGAACATATATGAAGGCAAGTGAATACTCGTTGCAAATATATTGAGGTTAACTATAACTTTGATATTCAACTTGAGATATGAAATTGCCATTTTCATATTTAAATTCTGGGGTTAAGACCAATTGGTCATTCTGAACAGAGTAGTGTTTATTGCCGATGTAACTTAAGACTTGTTGTGGACAGGGACGTTTCAGACTTCTCTAAGCTCCATAACATGTTCTTGAGTTATTTCTCAGTTTGTACTACTGTTGGAATTAAGGGTTTGGACAAACTTGCCCACGTTTGATAGATTTCCGAATTGTCGAAACCCTGGTTAGATTATGTGTGCTGCATTATTGATGTGAGGTTTTTACGGTTATGTTTTCAATTCAAGTTGAGTTTAAACTTTGAATTTTAACCGTAAATTGCTCACTCTTGCAGCATGGATCATGCTCATTCCAGGAGTGAGGTTGGTGAGTCGAGTCACGGCGAAAGTAATTCGTCACAACAAGAAGTGCCGACATCATCAACCGGATTGGCGGAAATCTTGGCAAGGATGGCTGAGTCTCTGGATCTGTTGGTGAGACAAAGCATACGGCAGGAGACACTACAGCAAAATTCCCCGCCAAGCACCTATCTGGATTTTCTAGCAAGACAACCACCGGTTTTCTCGGAAGCGAAAGAACCGTTGGAGTCGGCTCATTGGCTCCAATGTATCGAAGCCAAGTTTGATATGCTTGAGTGCGATGAATATCAGAAGACTCTATTTGCCGCTCAACAACTCCACGGAGCCGCTGGAGCTTGGTGGGCGGAGTACATCGCTACTCTTCCTGAAGGTCATCGAGTGACGTGGGATGAATTCCGGGATGTTTTCCGGGCACGTCACATTTGTTCGAGAATTCTACGAACAAAATATGAAGACTTTCTGGAGTTAAAGCAAGGAGAAAGGAGTGCGCACGAGTACTTCAAAGAGTTTGAAGACTTGATGCAATACGCAACTCATATGGTTGACTCGGAAGCGTTAAAGTGCGAGTATTTCTTCCGAGGTTTGAATGTCGAACTTAAGGAACAAGTGACCTTGTTCAATAACGGTATTTACAATGAGTTGGTAAATGCCGCTATAATTAAGGAAGACATGCATCTTCGTTGTGAAGCGGAGCTGAAAAGAAGTATACCGCCAGACAGCAATATCGAGGTTCGTCCGAACTATAGAGTGCGGTATTACTCGCCAGTTAGGCAACAAATTCAGCCTGTGGTGCAACTCTCACAACCACGGCTGGAGTTGATCACTTATGAGCCTCCACCTCAACAGCAGCTGACAGAAATTATTCGTGCAACCCTATCGCAACCAGCTACGCACGAATTATCTCCACCTCGTGTTAGTAGAGAGCTGAGGATTTCTGTAGCACGAAACAGTCGTGGAGCTGAGCAGAGCCACAATTATGTGTCGTCTCATCAATGCTCAGATCAGCACCGTGAACCTTCAAAGAAGAATCTTTCAAAAGCTGGCAGGGTTAATTACACTGCTATTGAGGACATTGCAAAAGGCGAACCAGTTTTAGCGGGCATGTTCAAGTTACATGAACAGCCCACTTTTATTTTGTTTGATTCCGGAGCCACCCACAATTTTATTAGCAGAGACTATGTGCTGAAGAATAATCTTCCATTTAGCACAGTTAAGCATCTGTTTCATATCAGCTCACCCGGAGGCAAGATATCAACAGATGAGATGGTCTCTCGGACACCTTTATGTTTGGGTGGAAACATCTATCCTGTGAGCCTTATCATACTCAAAGGCCAAAGGATCGATATTATCTTGGGGATGTCATGGTTGACACATTATGGAGCTATCTTTGACATCAGCTCTCGGACTGTCCAACTGAATTCCCCAATACATGGTTGCAACATATTGAATCCTGTGGATCCATCACAACGTGTTGCAGCAGTGCATCAGATTGAAGCTCCTAAACTTGAGGATATTCCAGTGGTATGTGAATATCCAGATGTGTTTCCCGAAGACTTGCCGGGCATGCCGCCTGAACGTGATGTAGAGTTCAAGATTGAACTAGCACCGGGAACCACACCTATTTCTCGGCGACCATACAAAATGGCACCGAAGGAGCTAGCAGAATTGAAGGAGCAGCTTAATGACCTCATGGACAAAGGTTTTATACGCCCAAGTTCATCACCTTGGGGCTGTTCCGCACTCTTCGTGACAAAGAAGGACGAGACTTTGAGACTATGCGTAGATTATCATCCACTGAATGTTGTCACTATCAAGAATAAGTATCCACTACCGCGCATTGATATTTTATTTGATCAACTAGTGGGTGCTAAGGTATTCTCCAAGATGGATCTTCGGTATGGGTATCACCAGATAAAAATCCGGGCAGAAGACGTACCTAAGACGGCGTTCTCGACAAGATATGGTCTTTATGAATATCTTGTCATGTCTTTTGGGTTGACCAATGCTCCGGCTCATTTTATGTATCTCATGAACTCCGTGTTCATGCCGGAGTTAGACAAGTTCGTCGTGGTTTTCATCGACGACATTTTGGTCTATTCAAAGTCAGAAGAAGAACATGCTGAACATTTGCGTATTGTACTCCAACACTTGAGAGATCACAAGCTATATGCAAAGTTCAGTAAATGTGAGTTTTGGATCAGCAAAGTGCCGTTTCTTGGGCATATTATTTCAGCGGAAGGCATCTCTGTGGACCCAAGTAAAATCGAGCAAGTGCTGAATTGGAAATCTCCAACATCTGTTCATGAAGTGAAGAGTTTCCTAGGTTTAGTGGGTGTGGGGACCACCCCGTGGTTCACCCACTCCAAGATCGCATAGGGTGGTGCCGTGCGATGCGGCACCCAACAGCACACACGAAAAGAATAAAGAACAACATATAAACTTTTATTTGATATAAAACAGCGGAAGTCTTTTACAAAACCTAATTAACAGCGGAAGTTATATACATAGTTGCTCTCAAACCCTAAGCAAAAGTGCAGCCGTCCAGCCCGGGGACGCTACACACTAGCAGCATGGAACCGGAGATCACGGCGGCGTGCAGGGCTCCAGCTCGGCCGTGTACCCTGACGGGGGCATCGCCTCGTCCTCGGAACCTTCCTCATAACTCTCACCTGCACACAGCTCAAATATTGCAACCGTGAGCACGAAGGCTCAGCAAGTCTTAACCGTCAACCCTAGGCATGGAACTCTACGTGCAAGGATATGTAAGATGGGAAAAGGAATTCGCCATAAAGACACGCCTATAAGTTGATCCTTACTTTCAGTTTTATAGCAGCAGATTCATGTGCCTTAGGCAGCCCTCATATCGGAAGTCCACAATCAAACAAGAAACGCTTTCCCCTGATGTGGAGATGCCCAAAGTGGAATATAAACTTAATTAGCTCTATATCTACAGCAATCAAGGTATTCAAGACATTAAGATCAATACAGCATTTTCAGTTGGCTTATTTCACTTCTTACTACGTCACAGCGCAGTGAACAAGCGGGTACTCAAATAACCGCGAGGGACGGTGATTGCAATCAAGACACACCCGGATAACACGTTGCATACACCCACTTTCAGAAGCGTGATTCCACACCCCTTCCTACTCTGTTGTATGCAACAACCTTTCAAAGGCAACCCAAATGCCAAACCGGTCCATCCGTAACGGGTAGGAGGTCCCCGCGTGGAGCGTGACTGTGCCAACTGGCAGATTTACACCTTGCTACCCTCAACCCGCTCCTATTTACGGTTGGGTAAGCCTCGACACCCTGGTTAACCAATTACATCGGTTTCCTGGTTCCCATATGCCAGTATGCATCCGGTACTGTTCGATACTTGTCCAGCAGGGCCGCACACGGACGGTCCTCAACCGACACCAACAGGGCTAAGCACGTGAGACCTCTGCTCACTGCATCCTATCCCCCCCTGCTGGGTCTCATTTTTATAACTCAAGCCATTATCTACCTATTTTCTTTCCGGGTGATAAGTACTATCTCGCGAGTAGCTTCTAACCACTCGACTTCTACCGAGATCCTATACATTAGCATGGCATTCTCTACTCGTCGAGTTTGTAAACTACCCAACCCTTATTAGAATTTAAAAGGCTATGCAATTAGGGTTTCAATCACCCTAACTCTAATGCAAGCATTCACCCTAGACATAAGTGATACAAATAAAAAGCTTTATAAAAGGTACTTAAGTGCAAACCGGGGCTTGCCTGGTTGCGAGTTAAACGGAAAGTCAGCTTCAGGTGGGAGGACGTCCAAGGGCTCGGGCGTATCCTCAACTTCGGTCACTATTATGAAATGTAATAAAATACATGTATAAGTATTAAGGCTTTATAAGAATTGGACTTCTATTCATAGCTACTGCTATTTAGAATCCTTAATTGGCTTTGGGAATTTTACAGTGGATACTAGACTCTCTAAGGATGATTTGAGTCAAATTTGGAGACATGTCATTGCACAATGTAGTCTTTAAAATTCCTACAAGTACAATGCTTCTCTGAATTTTGAGCCCAATTTAGGAGCTTTGATATAGCTAATGGTGGAAGATCTGATTAGGGTATGTCTCCATGGTTCTAACAGAATTTGTTTCACCATTTTTGGAGCTACCATCAGAGAGATATGAATTTTTGAACTTAAACAGGAGTTCTGAAAAAGCTTCTGTTTAAATTGAATTTTCCAAATAAAAGCTGAACATGGGAAGGTAATTTGACCTAGAAAATGAACTCCAATGAAGCCCAAATTTTTACTGGAGATCAGTATCTATGAAGAGGATTTGCTGCCCAAATTTGGGAATATTTCATAAAGAATTGCTCCTGTAATAAATCCCTAAAGGATTTAATAAAAACAATTCTACAGAAATTCCTGGGCATTTTCATAGCCAAAATTTGGTTTCTCTGTGAAGTACTCCTCATGAGGAATCCAACAAAATTGGTCTCACTCTTTTTGGAGTTTTCTACACAAAGTTATGGCCTTGTAAAGATCTGCTAATTTCTGGAATTATTTCTCTAATGGAAACTTCAAATAATTGGGCTGGGCCCACTGTTTTAATTCGGACCAGTCAGATTTTAGCAACACCGGGGGCTACGGGATTATTCCCGCACAGCCACACCAGATCTGGCGCCACAAGCCGATCCTCGCGCGAACCCGGAGGCTGACCGGTGGGACCGGCCCTCCTTCGTCTTCCTCGCGCTGCCCGCGCCTCCCGCGGCGGCGCACGCCGGCGAGGCTCGCCGGGGCGGGGTTCCCGTGGTCCAAACTTCGTCGAACTCGCCGCTCCTCCATTTTTAACCGCGCTGAACACTGTGGGAGGGTCGCCGGTGGCCGTGGCTCACCGGAAACCATCGCGCACCGGTGACAGCAAAGTTTTGAACTCCGGCGAGGTCGGGAACCCTTATTCCTCCATCATACGATCGATTCTCGGGCTCTAGAGCATCAGTGAATGATGTAGGAGCCCGTAAGGGTCCTGGCCGCCGGTGAAACTGCCGGCAACCGAGGGCTCCACGGCGACCCGAGGTGCTTTTGCACCGGCGACTACGAAAACAGCTAGGGCTCCCTCGTTTCTTGATGTTTTTGCTTGGTTCTTCGTCGAGGAGAGGCGCTAGAAAGTAGAGAAGCTCTGTGCAGGCTTACTCGAGGTCTAAAGGATCGAGCACCCCAAATTTTTGGCATGACCGCGCACTACCCGTCGGTGTACCGTTTGGGGAAATGGTGAAATTCTCGCCATCGGTCCTAGCAAATGCTAAACGGCCTCCGGCTACACGACCAGGACATGTCCACGCACCTTTCTTGTATAGGAAGTCGGGGGAGAGGGTGGCCGGTTGCTGCTGTCGACGGAGAGCCGAAACGGCGAGGTCCGGGCACCTTGAAGCTTTGGCGCCAATCCGCGTTTCTCGAGCAGTTCGGACCGGCAAACCTCGAAGGGGCTTTGGCAAGGGCTAGAGCACGTCCAGGCGATGCTCTTTGCTGTGGAGCGCTCGAGCAATCAAGCTTGGAGGGCTGTGGTCGATCGGAGAGAGCTGAGCGGCGGTGTTCAGCGGAAATGAGACTGTTGCGGCGCTGCACGAGCTGAGGGGGAAGGGAAATAGAGTTGGGGCGCTGGGGCGGTCTCTCTGATCACCCACGCGCGCGCCGACGTCGGAGGCAGCGAGAACAGCTCGGTGGAGCATCGTGCGCGGGGAAAACGTCGAGCGCTGGCGCGCTGGGATCACCCAGGGAGAAAACAGTCGGTTGAGTTGCTTTTGTGTGGCTGACAATTGGGCCCCACCTCCCCTTTTATCTAGTCAAACTTTTCTGATATTTTCCCACCAGCAACTCAACATTAAAGCCTTGACTTCACCCCAAAGTCATAGTTTGAATTTGCTGAACTCAAATAGTTTGAATTCTGGTGTGAAATTTGGATGTGGTTTGATCATTTGAATTTGAAAAGGAGTTTGAATTCTCCACTTTGTATTGCCTCAAAAATATAGCAAACCAGCTCCAAAATTTCTAACTTTTGGCATGGCTGCTCATTCAAAGGTGGAGAACACATTTGTGAAACCCAATTTTCAAATTGAGGGAATTGGAATTTGAAACTGAATTTGAAATTCAGATTAGAGGGCTTCTCCTTTTAATCCCAAACAAATATTAAAACTCCTCCAAATGAGCTGAAATTTGGAAGGTTGAATATTTGGACTATAAAGATCAAAGTTGTGCATTTATATCTCCATGTTTGGAAGTTTTGGGAAGTCTAAACCCTCACTTTGAACTTACACCATTATAATTCAAAGTTTTAATTCCCCTCATTTTTAATAAGTATACATGAGCTGAATTTTCTTGCTACCACTTTTGGGGATTTTACATCCCTCCCCCCTTAAAAAGAATCTCGTCCCGAGGTTCCAAAGAAAAAGCAAAGTGGGGAAAAACTTTACCGGTATAGGATGATAGCAAGTCCGGATAATACGTTCGTAGATAATCCTCGCTTTCCCATGTCGCCTCATCAGCGGTATGGTTACTCCACAAGACCTTGTAGAACCATAAGGTCCGGTTTCTTGTGGCACGAGTCTTTTCATCGATAATCCGGACTGGATACTCCATGTACGTGAGGTCCGGTTGAAGAACTTCTATGTCTTCAGTGCGGATTTCAGCCGAGGGTTTGAGGCACTTCCTCAGCTGAGAGATGTGGAAGACGTTGTGAATGCCTGCGAGCGACGCTGGTAACTCCAGGCGATAGGCCACGGGTCCGCATCTTTCAATGACGGTGAACGGACCAATGAACCGCGGCGCAAGTTTACCCTTCACTCCAAAACGGTGAACTTCCTTCATCGGAGACATACGGACATAAACATGGTCCCCGATGTCGAAGTGGAGAGGGCGGCGTATTTTATCCG
Source organism: Neostapfia colusana (assembly GCA_030760725.1). NCBI lineage: Eukaryota > Viridiplantae > Streptophyta > Magnoliopsida > Poales > Poaceae > Neostapfia > Neostapfia colusana. The sequence continues at coordinate 81,242,629 of JASWHV010000003.1, forward strand.
CATAGCTCTTCTGACGAGATTGAGCGGCCTTAAGATTGGCTTGTATTACTCGCACTCGTTCTTCAGCTTCATTCACAAGTTCAGTGCCGTAGATAACCCGCTCGCCGGACTCGCACCAGTTGAGAGGTGTGCGACATTTCCGGCCGTAGAGAGCTTCATACGGCGCCATCTTAATGCTAGCTTGATAGCCATTGTTGTAAGAAAACTCCGCCAACGGCAAATGATCGTCCCAATTTTTGCCGTGGTGGATGGCACAAGCGCGTAGCATGTCTTCAAGCACTTGATTCACCCGTTCAGTTTGACCATCTGTCTGCGGGTGATACGCGGAGCTTCGGATCAGTTTGGTCCCCAACGATGCGTGCAGCTGTTCCCAAAACCGAGAGACGAACAGCGCACCGCGATCTGAAATGATGGAGCGGGGAACACCGTGCAAACATAAGATCTTTGCAATGTACAGCTCCGCATATTGCTTGGCCACGTACTTTGTATGTATGGGGATAAAATGAGCCGACTTGGTTAGTCGATCGACTATCACCCAAATTGAGTCATGTTTGTGAGACGTGAGAGGTAAACCAACAATGAAGTCCATGCTGATATCCTCCCACTTCCACGCCGGAATGTTCAATGGTTGCAGCTGTCCGGCTTTACGCATATGGCCGGCTTTCACCCACCGACACGTATCACATTCGGATACGTATTTTGCGATCTCTCTCTTCATCCGTGTCCACCAAAACCTGGTTTTCATATCCTGGTACATCTTGTTGCTGCCCGGATGAATAGAATACTTGGACAAATGAGCCTCGTCCAAGATTTTCCTCCGAAGCTTCATGTCACAGGGTACCACTATACGGTCTTTAAACCATAGCGTGTCGTGTTCATCTCTTCGGAAGCATTTCATTTCGCCATTCTCCATCCTTCTCCGAATGTGCGACATTCCTATGTCCTTTCTCTGAGCTTCCATAATCTCCTCTCTTTGGGATGAGAGCAAGATTATATAACGCCCCATATGGAACCAAGTACAGACTCGGCTCCTCCTCTTCAAGTGGGGTGATGGACAGATTGTTTACATGGGATTTGCGGCTTAAGGCATCGGCAACCACGTTTGCCTTACCGGGGTGGTAGTGAATCTCGATCTCATAGTCTTTGATCAGTTCTAGCCATCTCAGTTGCCGCATATTCAACTCCTTTTGAGTGAAGATATACTTCAAACTTTTGTGGTCAGTGTAGAGGTGCACTAAGTTCCCAAGCAAATAGTGCCTCCACATCTTCAAGGCCAATACCACAGCAGCAAGCTCGAGATCATGAGTCGGATAGTGCTGCTCGTGGTTACGGAGTTGACGTGAGCCATAGGCGACCACTCTTCCTCCTTGCATCAATACACAGCCAAGCCCGATGCCAGACGCATCACAATATACGTCAAAGGGCTTGGTTGTATCCGGTTGAGCTAACACTGGGGCTGTTGTAAGATGCTTCCCTAACACTTGGAAAGCTTCTTCACAAGCTGAGCTCCAAACATATTTGATCCCCTTTTTCAACAGTTCAGTCATCGGCTTAGCAAGCTTGGAGAAATTTGGTATGAATCTCCGATAATATCCTGCTAACCCGAGGAAACTCCTGACTTCATGGACTGATGTGGGGGATTTCCATTTCAGCACTTGTTCGATTTTGCTTGGATCAACTGCAATGCCTTCTGCAGAAATAATGTGACCAAGGAATGGCACTTGGCTGAACCAAAACTCGCACTTGCTGAACTTGTCATAAAGCTTATGGTCTCTTAATCGCTGAAGTACGATATGCAAGTGTTTGGCGTGTTCTTCTTGAGTCTTGGAGTAAACCAAGATGTCGTCTATGAACACCACCACAAACTTGTCCAACTCCGGCATGAACACTGAGTTCATGAGATACATGAAGTGTGCCGGGGCGTTGGTGAGACCAAAGGACATGACGAGGTATTCATACAACCCATATCTCGTCGGGAAGGCCGTCTTTGGAATATCTTCCGCTCGGATCTTAATTTGATGATATCCGGAGCTAAGATCCATCTTTGAAAATACACTTGCACCCACAAGTTGATCGAATAATATATCGATGCGGGGCAGTGGATATTTATTCTTGATGGTGACGGCGTTGAGAGGTCGGTAATCCACACACAACCTCAAGGTTTCATCCTTCTTCTTCACAAACAGCGCCGAGCATCCCCATGGCGAAGAACTCGGTCTAATGAAACCCTTCTTCATTAAGTCATTGAGCTGCTCCTTCAATTCAGCCAGCTCGTTCGGAGCCATCTTGTACGGTCTCCGTGAGATCGGTGTTGTCCCGTTCAATCTTGAACTCGACATTTCTTTCGGGTGGCATGCCCGGAAGATCATCCGGAAAGACATCCGGGTATTCACGGACCACATGAATATCCTCAAGTTTCGTGGCTTCCGTGTTATATGTGGCTAGGGTTTCTTGAACCAAACGGTCAAGAATAAGTACATGTGGTTCATGAAGTGGGTAGTTTAAACGAACCACACGTGGAATGATGTCAAGAACAGCACCATGGCGATGTAGCCATGACATTCCTAAAATGACATCAAGTTTTTGACTCTCTAGAATGATTAGAGAAGTCAGATATAGATTCCCACCCAATTGTAATGGTGCTCTATAGACCATTCTATCAGCTGTTATTTTCCCACCCGGAGAACATATCAAGTATGAATTATTTGTGGGAATGATAGGCAGTTGATATTTAATAACATAAGACTGACTGATGAAATTATGGGTGGCACGGAGTCAAAAAGTATGACTACGGGATGATCTAGGTAAGAGAATGTACCGGCGAGGACGGGTTCGCCTTCCGGCACGTCTTCGATGGCTAAGTGGTGGACGTTGCCGGGTTTTGGTGCTGGTTTCTTGGGCTGATTACGGGGCTGATTAGCACCCTGATGTGCTGCACCCCTGCCCTGTCGCGGCTCGGGGCAGTCTCTCGAAATGTGCCCGACACGGCCACACGTGTAGCACGTGTAAGGTGTCGGGGTCCCGCCGACTTGAGGACGGAATCCTGGTGCACGCTGCTGAAACGGAGGTGCACACGGAACCATCCTTTGCTGCTGCTGTTGCTGTGGTGGATACGCCGCATTATATTGTCGACCGCGGAACTGAAGCGGTCGCGCCGGTGGCTGCCATCTCTGACCGAATGGTGAGCGATACACCACGTGGTATTTTTGTGGCGTCCCACCACTGCTGCTCGTCAGCGTTCTGCATTTCCTCTTGTCAGAACCGCGCTCGCGTTGAGCATTTTCTTGTAGAATCGCGGCATTAACTAGATCGTTGAATGTGCCGCGATTGCTCTGGGCGAGATGGACCTTCATCTTTTAATTCAGGCCCCGGAAGAAAGCGTTGCGCTTATTGTCTTCCATCCCCACAAATCCTTGCGCATACTGCGCCAGCCGGTTGAATAACCTGGAGTACTCATGAGCACTCCTCTCGCCTTGCCGTAACGACAGGAACTCCTGGAGCTTCATTTCCATCACACCGGAAGGTATGTGATAGGCGCGGAACGCCTCCCGGAACTCCGTCCATGTGACGGCATGGCCAGCCGGTAAGGAGGCGGTGTAGTTCGCCCACCATGTACCGGCTTCTCCTTGAAGCTGTTGCGCTGCATACAGCGCCTTCTGGTGTTCGGTGCATCGTAGCAGCCTGAACTTCGCCTCCAGAGTGCGGATAAAGCTGTCCGCCTCCAAAGGTTCTTCGGCCTCCGTGAAGACCGGTGGATGGGTCGCCATGAACTCTGAATACGAACTTTGTTGGGGCTGGCGTTCCCCATTATCTTGGCGTCCTCCCTGATGGGACGCATTTTGCTGGACTAGCATCCGCAGTAACTCGGTTTGCTCGTCGCGCGAGCCGAGCACTGCAGCGAGAACCTCCGCCAGGTTTCTTGGAAGTTCTGGCGGTGGAGGAGGTGGTTGCTTCTGCGTCGTGGTTTGCTCCAGAGGTGGAGACTCATCACCACGAACCTGACTCGGACCTCCCTCCTCTTGCGTTGAACGTGTCCGCACCATTCTGCATTCAGACCATTCAAACGATCAGCACATGTGGGTTTAGCTCATCCAGTCTATACAATAGTAATGCGAGAATGGGATAAACAATGCGCATAAAAATCACACATATGGATAAAGTATAAACTTTATGCAACATATACATCCCTGGACCGTGTCATATGATCGAGTTCCAAAGTATTGAACTTTATGGGTTAAAAGTTCATTTCGACCATCGGGGTCACCACGGGATGTTAAGTGTGTTAGCATGCGTAATTCCTCGCTATTGCATTGGACCCAAACATGTACTAACTCGAAATGATACGCGGAATGCAGAAACTTTTCGACTCCAACTCGCTGTTTTACAACAGCCACTGGACGTCGAATGGTGAAACTAGTTGTTTGGTTGAAATACAGAAAATTCCAGAGAGCATTCGGTCTGCCCTGTTTTTGGACAGTACCTACTCATCTGAGATTTTCATCCCTTTGGAGGGAGATTTTGTTCTGGAACTCTACAGAAAAATTGTAGAGGACTTCAAAACCTTTCCAGAATGGTATCCCACACCTCCATCGGTTCAACTAATCTTAGGTTATGTCCTGTTCAAGTTCAGCAAAATTTCTGCCGAAAACAGGGGAGATTATTCCTAAGCTTTTGAGATTGAACCTATACTCCCAATTGACTCTTAGTTCAATATAGGAGTTTACTAACCCCTAAATGAATTCCTAAACTTCATTGTAATTCATTTCTTTGAAAATAAACTTTTATGCAGTCGGTACTACGTTTCCTCACCAAAGAAAAATCCTAAACCGGTATTCCGGCATATACGGGTCACATGGTGGAACTAAAGACGTCACTCACAAACGGTTTCTACACGTCATGCGCTAACGTGGTTAATGTACCTGCAGAAAAACACACAATAATGGTGCACACAAAGGTTTTAGCATTTCAGGCAGTTCCATATCATAGTAAAAACATACGGTCCGTATCATTGCCATACGGATCGTCCCTGAGTCAAGTCACGTCTCAAGGTACATGGTCGTGTTTTCACACCACACGACGGGGAACCCGAGTAGAGCGCGAACGGGTCGTCACGGTTGGGAATTTTATCAACCCAACGGATACCACCTACTGCCGCATGACCGTTGAGGCACGCCGATGGCGAGCGCTGCGTATGGCCCTTTGAACATTGAACGTTCAAGAGTTGCATACTATCGTGTTGGTTACCACATGATGGGGTATTCTCACTTTAGCCTAAAGCACGCTGGAGATCAGCGTTTTCATATGCTCTCAGAACCATTAAGAGGTTCAGAGACTCATATTCACTACCGTGCCAAGCCACGGTATACCATCCCATACTATTACTCGTATGGTGAGTTACCGCAATTGATCCGCCTGCGGTGGCGTACCTTACCTCTTACCTGACGTTGGAGCATCGTTACAAAATGTATGACAAATATGCTAGCTTTTCCACCATAATATCTACTACTATCATAGACCTTATGTGGGCTTAATGACTAATCCTCACTCGACTACTTCTAAATTTTCAAAATAGGCTCTTTTCGAGCGTGCTATTCCCAATGTGGCTCTGATACCACGACGGTGAGGACCACCCCGTGGTTCACCCACTCCAAGATCGCATAGGGTGGTGCCGTGCGATGTGACACGCAACAGCACACACGAAAAGAATAAAGAACAACATATAAACTTTTATTTGATATAAAACAGCCGAAGTCTTTTACAAAACCTAATTAACAGCGGAAGTTATATACATAGTTGCTCTCAAACCCTAACTAAGCAAAAGTGCAGCCGTCCAGCCCGGGGACGCTACACACTAGCAGCTTGGAACCGGAGATCACGGCGGCGTGCAGGGCGCCAGCTCGGCCGTGTACCCCGACGGGGGCATCGCCTCGTCCTCGGAACCTTCCTCATAACTCTCACCTGCACACAGCTCAAATATTGCAACCGTGAGCACGAAGGCTCAGCAAGTCTTAACCGTCAACCCTAGGCATGGAACTCTACGTGCAAGGATATGTAAGATGGGAAAAGGAATTCGCCATAAAGACATGCCTATAAGTTGATCCTTACTTTCAGTTTTATAGCAGCAGATTTATGTGCCTTAGGTAGCCCTCACATCGGAAGTCCACAATCAAACAAGAAACGCTTTCCCCCGATGTGGAGATGCCCAAAGTGGAATATAAACTTAATTAGCTCTATATCTACAGCAATCAAGGTATTCAAGACATTAAGATCAATACAGCATTTTCAGTTGGCTTATTTCACTTCTTACTACGTCACAGCGCAGTGAACAAGCGGGTACTCAAATAACCGCGAGGGACGGTGATTGCAATCAAGACACACCCGGATAACACGTTGCATACACCCACTTTCAGAAGCGTGATTCCACATCCCTTCCTACTCTGTTGTATGAAACAACCTTTCAAAGGCAACCCAAATGCCAAACCGGTCCATCCGTAACGGGTAGGAGGTCCCCGCGTGGAGCGTGACTGTGCCCACCGGCAGATTTACACCTTGCTACCCTCAACCCGCTCCTATTTAAGGTTGGGTAAGCCTCGACACCCAGGTTAACCAATTACATCGGTTTCCTGGTTCTCATATGCCAGTATGCATCCGGTACTGTTCGATACTTGTCCAGCAGGGCCGCACACGGACGGTCCTCAACCGACACCAACAGGGCTAAGCACGTGAGACCTCTGCTCACTGCATCCTATCCCCCCCTGCTGGGTCTCATTTTTATAACTCAAGCCATTATCTACCTCTTTTCTTTCCGGATGATAAGTACTATCTCGCGAGTAGCTTCCAACCACTCGACTTCTACCGAGATCCTATACATTAGCATGGCATTCTCTACTCGTCGAGTTTGTAAACTACCCAACCCTTATTAGGATTTAAAAGGCTATGCAATTGGGGTTTCAATCACCCTAACTCTAATGCAAGCATTTACCCTAGACATAAGTGATACAAATAAAAAGCTTTATAAAAGGTACTTAAGTGCAAACTGGGCTTGCCTAGTTGCGAATTAAATGGAAAGTCAGCTTCAGGTGGGAGGACGTCCAAGGGCTCGGGCGTATCCTCAACTTCGGTCACTATTATGAAATGTAATAAAATACACGTATAAGTATTAAGGCTTTATAAGAATTGGACTTCTATTCATAGCTACTGCTATTTAGAATCCTTAATTGGCTTTGGGAATTTTACAGTGGATACTAGACTCTCTAAGGATGATTTGAGTCAAATTTGGAGACATGTCATTGCACAATATAGTCTTTAAAATTCCTACAAGTACAATGCTTCTCTGAATTTTGAGCCCAATTCAGGAGCTTTGACATAGCTAATGGTGGAATATCTGATTAGGGTACGTCTCCATGGTTCTAACAGAATTTGTTTCACCATTTTTGGAGCTACCATCAGAGAGATATGAATTTTTGAACTTAAACAGGAGTTCTGAAAAAGCTTCTGTTTAAATTGAATTTTCCAAATAAAAGCTGAACATGGGAAGGTAATTTGACCTAGAAAATGAACTCCAATGAAGCCCAAATTTTTACTGGAGATCAGTATCTATGAAGAGGATTTGCTGCCCAAATTTGGGAATATTTCATAAAGAATTGCTCCTGTAATAAATCCCTAAAGGATTTACTAAAAACAATTCTACAGAAATTCCTGGGCATTTTCATAGCCAAAATTTGGTTTCTCTGTGAAGTACTCCTCATGAGGAATCCAACAAAATTGGTCTCACTCTTTTTGGAGTTTTCTACACAAAGTTATGGCCTTGTAAAGATCAGCTAATTTCTGGAATTATTTCTCTAATGGAAACTTCAAATAATTGGGCTGGGCCCACTGTTTTAATTCGGACCAGTCAGATTTTAGCAACACCGGGGGCTACGGGGTTATTCCCGCGCAGCCGCACCAGATCCGGCGCCACAAGCCGATCCTCGCGCGAACCCGGAGGCTGACCGGTGGGACCGGCCCTCCTTCGTCTTCCTCGCGCTGCCCGCGCCTCCCGCGGCGGCGCACGCCGGCGAGGCTCGCCAGGGCGGGGTTCCCGTGGTCCAAACATCGTCGAACTCGCCGCTCCTCCATTTTTAACCGCGCTGAACACTGTGGGAGGGTCGCCGGAGGCCGTGGCTTCACCGGAAACCATCGCGCACCAGTGACAGCAAAGTTTTGAACTCCAGCGAGGTCGGGAACCCTTATTCCTCCATCATATGATCGATTCTCGGGCTCTAGAGCATCAGTGAATGATGTAGGAGCCCGTAAGGGTCCTGGCCGCCGGTGAAACTGCCGGCAACCGAGGGCTCCACGGCGACCCGAGGTGCTTTTGCACCGGCGACTACGAAAACAGCTAGGGCTCCCTCGTTTCTTGATGTTTTTGCTTGGTTCTTCGTCGAGGAGAGGCGCTAGGAAGTAGAGAAGCTCTGTGCAGGCTTACTCGAGGTCTAAAGGATCGAGCACCACGAATTTTTGGCTAGACCGCGCACTACCCGTCGGTGTACCGTTTGGGGAAACGGTGAAATTCTGGCCATCGGTCCTAGCAAACGCTAAACGGCCTCCGGCTACACAACCAGGACATGTCCACGCACCTTTCTTGTATAGGAAGTCGAGGGAGAGGGTGGCCGGTTGCTGCTGTCGACGGAGAGCCGAAACGGCGAGGTCCGGGCACCTTGAAGCTTTGGCGCCAATCCGCGTTTCTCGAGCAGTTCGGACCGGCAAATCTCGAAGGGGCTTTGGCAAGGGCTAGAGCACGTCCAGGCGATGCTCTTTGCTGTGGAGCGCTCGAGCAATCGAGCTTGGAGGGCTGTGGTCAATCGGAGAGAGCTGAGCGGCGGTGTTCAGCGGAAATGAGACTGTCACGGCGCTGCACGAGCTGAGGGGGAAGGGAAATAGAGTTGGGGCGCTGGGGCGGTCGCTCTGATCACCCACGCGCGCGCCGACGTCGGAGGCAGCAAGAACAGCTCGGTGGAGAATCGGGCGCGGGGAAAACATCGAGCGCTGGCGCGCTGGGATCACCCGGGGAGAAAACAGTCGGTTGAGTTGCTTTTGTGTGGCTGACAATTGGGCCCCACCTCCCCTTTTATTTAGTCAAACTTTTCTGATATTTTCCCACCAGCAACTCAACATTAAAGCCTTGACTTCACCCCAAAGTCATAGTTTGAATTTGCTGAATTCAAATAGTTTGAATTCTGGTGTGAAATTTGGATGTGGTTTGATCATTTGAATTTGAAAAGGAGTTTGAATTCTCCACTTTGTATTGCCTCAAAAATATAGCAAACCAGCTCCAAAATTTCTAACTTTTGGCATGGCTGCTCATTCAAAGGTGGAGAACACATTTGTGAAACCCAATTTTCAAATTGAGGGAATTGGAATTTGAAACTGAATTTGAAATTCAGATTAGAGGGCTTCTCCTTTTAATCCCAAACAAATATTAAAACTCCTCCAAATGAGCTGAAATTTGGAAGGTTGAATATTTGGACTATAAAGATCCAAGTTGTGCATTTAGATCTCCATGTTTGGAAGTTTTGGTAAGTCTAAACCCTCACTTTGAACTTACACCATTATAATTCAAAGTTTTAATTCCCCTCATTTTTCATAAGTATACATGAGCTGAATTTTCTTGCTACCACTTTTGGGGATTTTACAGCGGGCTATTACCGGAGATTCATTCCAAACTTCTCCAAATTCGCTAAACCTATGACGGAGCTATTGAAGAAAAGCACCAAATATGATTGGAGCGATTCATGTGAACAAGCTTTTCAAACATTAGTGAAGCATCTCACTACAGCTCCAGTTTTGGCCCAGCCGGACACCACGAAGCCTTTTGATGTCTATTGTGATGCATCCGGCACTGGTTTGGGTTGTGTGTTGATGCAAGAAGGACGTGTGGTCGCGTATGGATCCCGACAACTCAGGGGTCATGAGCAGAATTACCCGACGCGACCTTGAACTAGCTGCAGTGGTCTTAGCATTGAAAATGTGGAGACATTATCTACTAGGCAATCTAGTACATCTCTACACTAACCACAAAAGCTTGAAGTACATCTTCACACAGAAGGAACTGAATATGAGGCAGCGAATATGGCTCGAATTGATCAAGGATTATGAACTTGAAATTCATTACCACCCGGGTAAAGCGAATGTGGTTGCCGACGCACTTAGTCGGAAAGCCCACGTTCACCATTTAGCCATGGCTGCACGTGAAGAAGGAGAACCAAGCCTGCGCTTCGTTCCTTACGGATCGCTGTTCAACCTCGCTCTTATTCCTACAATCCGAGATGAGATTGTAGAGGCTCAGAAGAGAGACAGGGGTATGTCTCATATCCGGAGGAGAGTGGACAGCGGTGAATTGAAGATGTTCCGCAAGGATGAAGAGGGTACTCTATGGTTTAACAACCGTATAGTTGTACCCTGAAATATGAAATTATGAAGGAAGATATTGGATGAAGCACATTTATCCAAGTACTCCATTCATCCGAGAAGCAACAAGATGTACCAGGACTTAAAATCTAAGTTCTGGTGGACACGGATGAAAAGAGAGATTGCGAAGTACGTATCCGAGTGTGATACGTGTCGGCGGGTTAAAGCCGACCATATGAGGAAAGCCGGACCACTTCAACCGCTGAAGGCTCCAGCATGGAAGTGGGAAGACATAAGTGTGGCGGACCGGAATCCGCTCATCCAGGATCGCAGAGGGTGGTGCCGCGCGATGCGACACCCGACAGCACACGTCATAAGAACACAATATATTACATGGGAAAAACCGCTGAAACTGTACAAATAAGTACAAACTTCAGTTACAATTATTGTTCTATTACACAGCGGAAGACTACACTAAACAACTCACGCCCGCCTATCTAGCAAAAGTCGGTTGCCCCGCCCTAGGGCAACCCACACTAGCTGCACGTCTCAGCTCAGCGCGGCGTGTACGGCTCCCACTCAGCCGTGGTCCCCGACGGAGGGTAACCCTCGCCGGTGGACTCGTACTCCGAGTCCGTGGGTGGCTCTTCACCTGAAAAACACTTAAGCAGCAACCGTGAGCTCGAAGGCTCAGCAAGGCTTAACCGACTCACCTAAGCATGAAACTCTACATGAGGTGTACAATGGACATAGGATAGTAACATTTCAGCAAAACGACACGCCTACAAGTTCATCCTTAGTTTATCTTTTAGCAACAAGTTAACAGTTCATGAAATCTGAAATTTAGTAAGCAGTATTTGGTGGCACACATGTAGCAATACAATTATATCAATCAGCATCATTGAATCACCATATTTCATCCTTTAGTCTACGTTACGACGCAGTGAACAAGCAGTACTCGTCACCGCGAGGGACGGCGAATCGACTCGATATACACCTGCAGGGAAAACCCAAAGAGCACGTCACGTACGCCCACCCGTGGAGCTGCACAGCACGCTCACTCGATGTCGTACGGGACAACCTTTCACCCAACAGCCCAAACGTCGAACCGGTCGCACCGAAACGAGCAGGAGGTTCCCCACACGGAGCATCTCTCTATGCCCGTTGGCAGATTTCCACCTTGCTGCCCTCAACCTACACCTATAAATCGGTGTGCTATGCCTCGACGCCCGGAGGTTTAGGCTACATCGGTTTATCGGGGCCCATATATCCGATATGCCTTCGGTACGTTCAATACTTGTTCAGCAGGGCCGCACACGGATCGGTCCTCAATCGACACGGGCAGGGCTGCGCACACAAGACTCTCTCTTGCTGCGCCCTAGCCCCTGCCTAGTCTCATTTTCATTACTAAAGTGATCTCACATCACTCAACCGAACCCGTGTGTCCCACTGCCTATCTCGCGAGTAGATTCCAACTACTCGACTTGTACCGAAGTCCTATGACTCATTACGCATAGCCCGTCTACTCGAGGTCTTAGACACTACCCTCACTCTTTTAGGAACCTTTGGTTATGCAAGTGGGGTTCCATTCATCCTACACCTAATGCACAATCATACTTCACATGACTCATGTAAACAAAAGAAGACTTATAAAAAGGTTAATGCAAACCGGGGCTTGCCTTGTTGCTGCTGGTCAGGAGTTAGCTCTTCGCCCGGAAGAAGGAAGTCCAGCACTTCCGGAGTCTCTTCTTCAACGGCTACACGTTAATGAAATACTACATGTTAATTTAGATGCACAGGTGAGTTTTAGAGTAAGACTTCTACTATTAGTTCTAATACCTAGCCTCTATCACCTGGAACTTTGTTTAAGAATTTTAAAGATGAACTGGTGTTGGTGGTTTGGCTTGGACTTAGTCACATGGTTAAGTGCTAAGTGGTTTTCCCCCTTTTCCATCTTAATACCTTAAGTGGGTAAACAGGACAGGGGTGATCTAGAGCTCCAATGGAGCTGAGAATTTTTGTGTGAGTTCCTTGTCACAAGCAAACTCTCTGGACCAAACCTTAGCACTTTTCATGGAATGGTTTGCTCAGAGTAATTTCTTTAGCAAATAAGCAAGGAGGAATTAATTCTGAGGTCAGACCCCTGTTCATGCTCAACTTGATGATCTAGAATTTCAATTATAGCTCATAGAGTTTGCATGAATTTTCCTAGCATTTTTGGATTCAAGGTTTGCCCAGAATTGAATTTCCAAGTTTTGGAAATTCTCTGAAAATGTTTCTGCATTCAAATGAACACAGCACTTTCCAATTTGAATTGCTCTGACCAAATCGACTCCAAATGGTCTGAAACTTTTACAGGGGTTTACTAATGTCCTAAAGAACATTCTGGTGATATTTGGGGATTTTTGGATGAACCAAACTCCCTCTAAAATTCTTTTGCTGAAAAGCTTTAAAGAATTTTCCAGAATTAATTAATGGGTTTCATACAAATTGGGTTGTATCTCTGGACAGAGCTAGGCAAGATGAATCCAACCCAACTTGAATCACTAAATTTGGAGCTTCCTAGCCACGGTTATGGATTTCTAAAGTTTGAGCTAATCCCTGAATTATTTTCCTACAGAAAATCCCCTCCCGCGCTAAACCAGAGGCTGACAGCGGGGCCCGCCCATTTAAATTGAACTAACCGCGCGCTCGCGCGCGATTAACACAGGGGCTGACAGGTGGGGCCGCGCCCTTCGTCTACCTCCCGACGTCGCCGCCCCGAGCCGCCGGAGCTCCGGCGAGGTCAGCGTTCCCGGCGATCTAGCTCACCGGAGCCGACGAAACTCGCCGCCCCCACGTAATCTCGGGTGCTGAACCCGCTGGACCCCATGTCGCCGCCGGCTAACCGCCATAGCTCGCCGGCGACGAGCCCTATGCCTCTGTGCTACCTCGGCAATGTGTTCCCGCCCTTCTGACCGTTTTCTTCGTGCGCTAATCGCGTCGCCACACTCAGGGAAACCTCGGGAAACTCGGCATGAGCTCTGTTGGGCCCTAAACGGCCGGCAACCCAGACCTCACCGGCGACCCCCTCCTCCGCCCTACTGTCCTACGGTGAACTTAGGGTTCCAGCGGTGATTTCCTTCCGGTTTTCGAACGAGAAGGGTCGCCAGAACCTCTAGATGCTCTCTCACAGCTCCGTTCGGCCTCCCACCCACTATGCTTCCCAAATTTCTGCTAAACCTAATCGGGTCCCGAAAGGAGCTACTCGCCCTAAACTGAGAAATTCTCCGCGCACAGAGGTCGAACCTTGGAACGGTTTGCGCGGTGGTCTTGAGGACGAGCTAGCGCTTCACTTTCCTATGGAGGTCGAAGCCGGAAGATGATCACAGCTGGGGTGGCACACGATCGGAGCTCGGGCGACTAGGCTGCTGGTTACAGAACTTCGCGAAAGTCAGTAACTCGCCGGCGGTCTCGGGCCTTTTATAGGCTCCTGAGGCCAGGGGAGAGCGCGACACCTGCTGTGCCAAAATATCCTCAGCTACTCACAATTTAATGTGAGACTTAGTCACCAAGCCTATGTTTGAATTTGAATTCTCAAATTCAAACTTTGTTTGGTTAAATTTGCTTCATATTCAAACTGAAATTCAAATTCAGTTTTGAATTCTTGCAAATTTAGCTCTTGACAAGATGAGCTCCAATGGAGATGAAAGTTGGTGGGTTCACTCAGAAAAATGTGCTGAGTATAGATATGGAGCTAACTTTTGAATTTGGGTGATGAAAGTTGCTGCAATTTGAATTTACATTCAAATTGGCCTCTTTTTGAAATAACCCAAAAGTGCCTCAAAAATTGTTGAATTTGCATGAGCTTTGGACTGAACCTTCCCAAGACTTTTTAAATCCTAGGGGTGAGCTCAACCTCTCATGCTCATTTGTAGAAACCCTACATTATGAAAGTGAAGGCTTTCCCCTCTAATCATTCTTTTGATGGAGGTTACTTGCTCTTCACAACATTTCCTATGGTGTCCACAATAAAAACTGTGGTGTTGTGAGGTGAAGAAAAGTTTTTGCAAGTCCCTTTTCTTGGGCTTTTACATCCCTCCCCCCTTAAAAGAATCTCGTCCCGAGATTATAAAAGAAGAGATAGCGATATAATAGGGACTTACCCGTGTTGAGAAGCCATAAACTCCGGGTAATTTGAGCGAAGGAACTCCTCGCTCTCCCACGTCGCTTCTTCGGCGGTGTGGTTGCTCCAGAGTATTTTGTAGAACCACAATGTTCTGCTGCGTGTGGTCCTGGCTTTCTCATCAAGAATTCCCACCGGATATTCATCATAGGTTAAATCCGGTTTCAGCTCGCCGATGTCTTCGGTAGGAACAGCAGCTGTATGCTTCAAGCATTTTCGCAGTTGCGAAACATGGAAAATATCATGGACACCAGCCAGAGATGCCGGTAGCTCCAATCGATACGCTGCTGGTCCACACTTCTCGGTGATAGCGTAGGGTCCAATGAAACGGGGAGCGAGCTTCCCCTTCACACCGAATCGGTGCACGCCCTTCATTGGAGACACCCGGAGGTACACGTGTTCCCCAACGTCAAAGTGCAACGGCCTACGCCTCTTGTCAGCGTAGCTCTTTTGTCGGGATTGAGCGGCCTTCAAATTGGCTTGAATTGTCCGAACGCGCTCCTCGGCGTCGTTCACCACATCAACCCCGAATGTGACCCTTTCACCGGACTCGCACCAATTTAATGGGGTGCGGCATTTACGACCGTAGAGAGCTTCATAGGGTGCCATTTTGATACTCGCCTGATAACCGTTGTTGTACGAGAATTCCGCCAATGGTAGGTGATCATCCCAGTTCCTACCATGGTGGATGGCACACGCTCTCAACATGTCTTCCAGGACTTGATTCACCCTTTCAGTCTGACCATCTGTTTGAGGGTGATAAGCGGAGCTCCTGATCAACTTAGTACCCAATGCAGCGTGTAGCTGCTCCCAAAAGCGAGATACAAATAATGCACCTCGATCTGAGACAATGGTCTTGGGTACCCCGTATAGGCATAGAATCTTCGCTATGTATAGCTCCGCATATTTGCCGGCATTGTAACGTGTATTCACCGGAATGAAGTGAGCCGTCTTGGTTAACCGATCAACGATTACCCATATGGAATCATGCTTGTTGGCTGTTAGGGGTAACCCCACAATGAAATCCATGCTCACATCTTCCCATTTCCATGTCGGGATCTTCAGGGGTTGCAGCAGCCCTGATTTCTTCATATGATCAGCTTTCACTCGTCTACACGTATCACACTCGGATACGTACTTAGCTACCTCCCGCTTCATCCGTGTCCACCAAAATTTCTTTTTCAAATCTTGGTACATTTTGTTGCTGCCCGGATGAATGGAGTATTTAGACAAGTGAGCTTCATCGAGGATCTTTTTCCTCAACTCCATATCCCGGGGTACGACTATGCGGTCATTGAACCACAGAGTCCCCTCATCATCTTTCCGGAAACATTTAATTTCTCCATTGTCTATCCGTCTCCGGAGATGTGCCATGCCTTTATCCGTTTTCTGAGCTGCAATGATGTCCTCCCTAATAGTAGGGATGAGGGCAAGGTTGTACAGCGATCCATAAGGAACCAAGTATAAACTTGGCTCTTCCTCCTCCACCGGTGTAATGGTGAGGTGATGGACATGTGATTTCCGACTCAGCGCGTCGGCAACCACATTCGCCTTGCCGGGGTGGTAATGGATCTCAATCTCATAATCTTTGATCAGTTCTAACCACCTCCTCTGCCTCATGTTCAGCTCCTTCTGGGTGAAAATGTATTTCAAGCTCTTGTGGTCGGTGTAGAGATGCACCAAGTTCCCCAGGAGATAGTGCCTCCACATTTTCAGCGCCAACACCACGGCAGCAAGTTCAAGATCGTGAGTCGGGTAGTGCTGCTCATGGTTCCGGAGTTGGCGTGAGCCATAAGCGACCACACGTCCTTCCTGCATCAACACGCAGCCAAGCCCAATACCGGACGCGTCACAATACACGTCGAAGGGCTTTGTTGTATCCGGCTGAGCTAACACCGGGGCTGTGGTGAGATGCTTCACCAATGTTTGGAACGCTCCTTCACACGCGGTGTTCCAAACATATTTTGTCCCTTTTTTCAGCAACTCTGTCATCGGCTTAGCGAGCTTGGAGAAACTTGGGATGAATCTCCGATAGTATCCCGCTAACCCGAGGAAGCTTCTGACTTCATGGACTGAAGTGGGAGCTTTCCATTTCAACACTTGCTCTATTTTACTTGGGTCAACCGCAATGCCTTCAGCTGAGATGATATGTCCCAAAAATGGCACTTGGCTGATCCAAAATTCGTATTTGCTGAACTTGGCGTAGAGCTTGTGGTCTCGCAATCGTTGAAGAACGATCCGCAAGTGTTCGGCATGTTCAGCTTCGGTCTTGGAGTAAACCAAGATGTCGTCGATGAACACTACCACGAACTTGTCCAGCTCCGGCATGAACACCGAGTTCATGAGATACATGAAATGGGCTGGAGCATTTGTGAGACCAAAGGACATGACGAGATATTCGTATAAGCCGTATCTCGTCGAGAATGCCGTCTTCGGGATATCCTCCGCCCGGATCTTGATCTGGTGATATCCAGAGCGAAGGTCCATCTTTGAGAATACACTTGCCCCCACAAGTTGATCAAACAAGATGTCAATACGGGGCAGTGGGTACTTATTCTTGATAGTGACGGCGTTGAGCGGCCGGTAATCCACACACAGCCTCAGGGTCTCATCCTTCTTCTTCACGAATAGCGCCGAGCATCCCCAAGGCGAGGAACTCGGCCTAATGAAACCCTTGCTCAACAAATCATTGAGCTGTTCTTTTAATTCAGCCAGCTCATTTGGAGCCATCTTGTATGGTCTCCGTGATATGGGCGTAGTCCCGGGTGCAAGTTCAATCTTGAACTCGACATCCCGCTCAGGTGGCATGCCCGGAAGATCATCCGGGAACACGTCGGGATACTCCCGGACTACGGGGATGTCTTCTAACTTGAGAACTTCAGCACTATTAATTGCTAAAACTTCCCGGACTGGCATGTCTAACACCATGGAATGCGGACGGTGGAATGGAGAATTTAAGTGAATCGTCCGTGTCCGAGTCTCTAGGACAGCGCCATGGTATTGCAGCCATGACATCCCTAAGATTGCATCAATCTTTTGTCCCATAAGGATTATCAAGGTGGTGGGATATAGTTTCCCACCTAAGCACAGAGGTGCCTTTGGAATCATCATATTAGCTGAAATCTTCCCTCCCGGTGAGCATATCATATAAGTGCAGTCGGTTGGGAAGACTTGCAATTGGTGTTTAGCCACATAGGATGCACTTATAAAGCTGTGGGTTGCACCAGAATCAAATAATATGACGATGGCTTGATGGTTGAGAGTAAACGTACCCGCCAGCACGTTGTCTCCCTCTGGGGCGTCCTCATTGTCGAGGTTGCGGACGCCTCCAGTCCGCTGACCAACCTTCTTCACCGGAGGTCGGCCTCGAGCACCGCCCTGGAGCTGGGCTTGCCCGCTGCTCTGCTGCCCCTGGGGACAGTCCTTCGCAAAGTGGCCCGCTTGGCCACACGTGAAGCAGGTGAAACGGGGCGGTCCCCCGCTGATCGGTGGACGGAAACCTGGGGCGCGTTGTGGCGGTGGAAACGCCCGGGGTACCGTCTGCTGCTGCTGCTGTCTTGGTGGTGGCACCGGCGGACGGAACGGAGGTGCCTGAAAGGGACGTCCCCCGAACCGTTGCGGTCGCGCCGGTGGTTGCCACTGCTGCCCGGATGGTGTCCGATACACCATACGGTACTTCTGGGGAGCGCCACTCCCACCGCTGCTAGGTGGAGCGCTACGCTTCCTCTGCTCAGCTGCTAACTCCCGCTGAGCGTCCTCTTGCATGATGGCGGCATTGACTAGATCGTTGAATGTGCCGCGGTTCCATTGTACGAGGTGGGTCTTCATTTCGGGATGTAACCCCCGATAGAAGTGCTCCCTCTTCTTCTCCTCCGTGGAGATGTAGTCTGACGCATACTGCGCCAGATGGTTGAAGGCACGGGAGTAGTCGTGGGCACTCCTCCCGCCCTGCTTCAGTTCCAAAAATTCTTGGAACTTTCTCTTCATTATTCCGGGAGGAATGTGATAGGCGCGGAACGCCTCCCGGAACTCTTGCCATTCCACGGCATGGCCAGCCGGACGTGAGGCGACATAATTCGCCCACCACGCACCAGCGGCACCGTGGAGCTGCTGTGCTGCGAACAGCGTCTTCTGCCGCTCCGTACACTGGAGCAGCCCGAACTTGGACTCGATAGTCCGCAGCCAGTTGTCCGCCTCCAGTGGTTCTTCAGCTTCGGTGAACACTGGAGGGTGCGTACTCATGAAATCCGAGTACGACACTTCGCGGGGCTCACGAGGCCCTCGCTCTTGACGTCCTCCCGCTTGGGACGTATTCTGCACGATCGTGCGGAGCAGGTCGGTCTGCTCCTCACGACCTCCCACCAATGCCGCTATCACATCCGCTAGAGTAAGCGGAGGCGGCGGTGGTGGCTGCTGCTGCGGGGTGCTGTCGTAGGCCGGTGGCTGGGAGTCATCGCCTCCACCTTGGCTAGAGCCACCAACCTCGTGCGTGGTCCTAGTACGAACCATCTGCAACCATACGACATTAAACATCAGTCCCGCAACATTTTGCATGCAGTCCAATAGAACTGGGCGTAAAAACATCATGACAACCAAACATGCAAAATATCTCGTAAGTAGATAATGTAATAACTTTGCACAAGCTACCCCATTACCAGACCAAACACAAGTTAGTTTAATCCAACTTGATGAACCCCCTCTTTGGAAGCTCACCATAACTGGGTTTGGTCTCTACGAGACATTATTATTGCGTTGTCATCACGTATAACACCCTTAGGGTACAACACCCTTCAATGAGTTCAACTGTCATTCTTCTGTCAGAATGACCAGTTTCTACCTATTCCAAGTTTTGATCCGGTTATGGGCATTTTCATGACTCAAGTTGAATACCAAAGTTAAAGTTAACTTTAGTATCTTTCCAACGAGTACTCATTTGCCTCCAGATCAGCTTTGATTAAAAAGTTATGTTAATTCAAAGTTAGCAGAATTTCTGGAAGAATTTTAACAGCACCTCCCTTGGAAGTGGCTGTTTCCAATCCTGATTTCCACTAAATTCTGTGCTGAAACTTCAGAAACTTTGAATTGCAAAGATGTCAAACATCTTCTACTCTTTCTAAGGATGGATTATATGACAATTTTAGATTTTTCTACTGGGAGTTATATTTGAAAAACAGATCAGTTCAGAGGATGTTTACTCTGCCCTGATTCTGAATAGTTTACATTCCTCTGGGATTTTAGCCATCTTAAGGCGAGTTTCAGCTCTGGAAGTCTACAACAAAGTTGTAGAGTACTTGAATACCTTTCCAGAACTATATAGCACACCTCGCTGGCTAAAAGACCTGTGAGTTATGCCCTGTTGAAGATCAGCAAACTTGCTGTCCCAAAACAGAGCACTCTGTTTTTCAATCTTTTTAGAACTACAATCATCACTATCCCATTCTTATACCCAACCAGGGTCCTAACTGTTGAACCTATAGATTTTTTTTAATTTTTCGTTATCATTATACTCATGCATATGCCTACAATATCTCGGTACTACGTTCCTTACAAAAGAAAATCCTAACCGGATCATACCGGTATATACGTCTCAAGTGTGGCACTAAACGGTCTCTCGCACACGTTTTCTACACGGATACATACGTGGTTAGTACCTGCAGAAGACCACACAATGATGGTGCACTCAAAGTTTGTTCATTTCAGGCAGTTCCATATCTAAAAGTAAATACAAACGCCCGTATCATTGTCATACGGCCGTCCTTGAGCTAAGTCACGTCTCAAGGCACGTGATCGTGTTTCAACACCACACGACGGGGAACCCGAGTATGTCATGAACGGGTCGTCACGGTTGGGAATGTTATCAACCCAACAGATACCACCTACTGCCCTGCAGGGCACGCCGATGGCAAGCGCTGCGTATGTCCTCCTGGGCTATTTCCAGACGAACACACTCTCGCGTTACTGACCACGCGATGGGGTCTCCACTTACTTGCCTAATGCACGCTAGGGATCAGCGTTTCATATGAACTCAGGGACATGAAGAGTCCAAGAGCTTCATATTGACATCTCACACCGAGCTGTGAGATCAATCCCTGAACCACGTTCCTCGTCAGGGAGAGCTAACCGAAATTGAACCGCTTTCGGTGGCGTTCCTTACCATACTTACCAGAGCGTAGGTGCGTCGTTACATAATTGAAATTCAGAATTATAACACATAAGTTAGTCTTTGCCACTTTAAGTAACTATGCTAATATAGTCCTTACTTGGGCAACTACCGAATCCTCACCGTATACCTAAGTTTTTCCCATAATGCAGTCCTTTAGTACTGTGCTATCCCCACTGCAGCTCTGATACCAGGCTGTGGCGGACCGGAATCCGCTCATCCAGGATCGCAGAGGGTGGTGCCGCGCGATGCGACACCCGACAGCACACGTCATAAGAACACAATATATTACATGGGAAAAACCGCTGAAACTGTACAAATAAGTACAAACTTCAGTTACAATTATTGTTCTATTACACAGCGGAAGACTACACTAAACAACTCACGCCCGCCTATCTAGCAAAAGTCGGTTGCCCCGCCCTAGGGCAACCCACACTAGCTGCACGTCTCAGCTCAGCGCGGCGTGTACGGCTCCCACTCAGCCGTGGTCCCCGACGGAGGGTAACCCTCGCCGGTGGACTCGTACTCCGAGTCCGTGGGTGGCTCTTCACCTGAAAAACACTTAAGCAGCAACCGTGAGCTCGAAGGCTCAGCAAGGCTTAACCGACTCACCTAAGCATGAAACTCTACATGAGGTGTACAATGGACATAGGATAGTAACATTTCAGCAAAACGACACGCCTACAAGTTCATCCTTAGTTTATCTTTTAGCAACAAGTTAACAGTTCATGAAATCTGAAATTTAGTAAGCAGTATTTGGTGGCACACATGTAGCAATACAATTATATCAATCAGCATCATTGAATCACCATATTTCATCCTTTAGTCTACGTTACGACGCAGTGAACAAGCAGTACTCGTCACCGCGAGGGACGGCGAATCGACTCGATATACACCTGCAGGGAAAACCCAAAGAGCACGTCACGTACGCCCACCCGTGGAGCTGCACAGCACGCTCACTCGATGTCGTACGGGACAACCTTTCACCCAACAGCCCAAACGTCGAACCGGTCGCACCGAAACGAGCAGGAGGTTCCCCACACGGAGCATCTCTCTATGCCCGTTGGCAGATTTCCACCTTGCTGCCCTCAACCTACACCTATAAATCGGTGTGCTATGCCTCGACGCCCGGAGGTTTAGGCTACATCGGTTTATCGGGGCCCATATATCCGATATGCCTTCGGTACGTTCAATACTTGTTCAGCAGGGCCGCACACGGATCGGTCCTCAATCGACACGGGCAGGGCTGCGCACACAAGACTCTCTCTTGCTGCGCCCTAGCCCCTGCCTAGTCTCATTTTCATTACTAAAGTGATCTCACATCACTCAACCGAACCCGTGTGTCCCACTGCCTATCTCGCGAGTAGATTCCAACTACTCGACTTGTACCGAAGTCCTATGACTCATTACGCATAGCCCGTCTACTCGAGGTCTTAGACACTACCCTCACTCTTTTAGGAACCTTTGGTTATGCAAGTGGGGTTCCATTCATCCTACACCTAATGCACAATCATACTTCACATGACTCATGTAAACAAAAGAAGACTTATAAAAAGGTTAATGCAAACCGGGGCTTGCCTTGTTGCTGCTGGTCAGGAGTTAGCTCTTCGCCCGGAAGAAGGAAGTCCAGCACTTCCGGAGTCTCTTCTTCAACGGCTACACGTTAATGAAATACTACATGTTAATTTAGATGCACAGGTGAGTTTTAGAGTAAGACTTCTACTATTAGTTCTAATACCTAGCCTCTATCACCTGGAACTTTGTTTAAGAATTTTAAAGATGAACTGGTGTTGGTGGTTTGGCTTGGACTTAGTCACATGGTTAAGTGCTAAGTGGTTTTCCCCCTTTTCCATCTTAATACCTTAAGTGGGTAAACAGGACAGGGGTGATCTAGAGCTCCAATGGAGCTGAGAATTTTTGTGTGAGTTCCTTGTCACAAGCAAACTCTCTGGACCAAACCTTAGCACTTTTCATGGAATGGTTTGCTCAGAGTAATTTCTTTAGCAAATAAGCAAGGAGGAATTAATTCTGAGGTCAGACCCCTGTTCATGCTCAACTTGATGATCTAGAATTTCAATTATAGCTCATAGAGTTTGCATGAATTTTCCTAGCATTTTTGGATTCAAGGTTTGCCCAGAATTGAATTTCCAAGTTTTGGAAATTCTCTGAAAATGTTTCTGCATTCAAATGAACACAGCACTTTCCAATTTGAATTGCTCTGACCAAATCGACTCCAAATGGTCTGAAACTTTTACAGGGGTTTACTAATGTCCTAAAGAACATTCTGGTGATATTTGGGGATTTTTGGATGAACCAAACTCCCTCTAAAATTCTTTTGCTGAAAAGCTTTAAAGAATTTTCCAGAATTAATTAATGGGTTTCATACAAATTGGGTTGTATCTCTGGACAGAGCTAGGCAAGATGAATCCAACCCAACTTGAATCACTAAATTTGGAGCTTCCTAGCCACGGTTATGGATTTCTAAAGTTTGAGCTAATCCCTGAATTATTTTCCTACAGAAAATCCCCTCCCGCGCTAAACCAGAGGCTGACAGCGGGGCCCGCCCATTTAAATTGAACTAACCGCGCGCTCGCGCGCGATTAACACAGGGGCTGACAGGTGGGGCCGCGCCCTTCGTCTACCTCCCGACGTCGCCGCCCCGAGCCGCCGGAGCTCCGGCGAGGTCAGCGTTCCCGGCGATCTAGCTCACCGGAGCCGACGAAACTCGCCGCCCCCACGTAATCTCGGGTGCTGAACCCGCTGGACCCCATGTCGCCGCCGGCTAACCGCCATAGCTCGCCGGCGACGAGCCCTATGCCTCTGTGCTACCTCGGCAATGTGTTCCCGCCCTTCTGACCGTTTTCTTCGTGCGCTAATCGCGTCGCCACACTCAGGGAAACCTCGGGAAACTCGGCATGAGCTCTGTTGGGCCCTAAACGGCCGGCAACCCAGACCTCACCGGCGACCCCCTCCTCCGCCCTACTGTCCTACGGTGAACTTAGGGTTCCAGCGGTGATTTCCTTCCGGTTTTCGAACGAGAAGGGTCGCCAGAACCTCTAGATGCTCTCTCACAGCTCCGTTCGGCCTCCCACCCACTATGCTTCCCAAATTTCTGCTAAACCTAATCGGGTCCCGAAAGGAGCTACTCGCCCTAAACTGAGAAATTCTCCGCGCACAGAGGTCGAACCTTGGAACGGTTTGCGCGGTGGTCTTGAGGACGAGCTAGCGCTTCACTTTCCTATGGAGGTCGAAGCCGGAAGATGATCACAGCTGGGGTGGCACACGATCGGAGCTCGGGCGACTAGGCTGCTGGTTACAGAACTTCGCGAAAGTCAGTAACTCGCCGGCGGTCTCGGGCCTTTTATAGGCTCCTGAGGCCAGGGGAGAGCGCGACACCTGCTGTGCCAAAATATCCTCAGCTACTCACAATTTAATGTGAGACTTAGTCACCAAGCCTATGTTTGAATTTGAATTCTCAAATTCAAACTTTGTTTGGTTAAATTTGCTTCATATTCAAACTGAAATTCAAATTCAGTTTTGAATTCTTGCAAATTTAGCTCTTGACAAGATGAACTCCAATGGAGATGAAAGTTGGTGGGTTCACTCAGAAAAATGTGCTGAGTATAGATATGGAGCTAACTTTTGAATTTGGGTGATGAAAGTTGCTGCAATTTGAATTTACATTCAAATTGGCCTCTTTTTGAAATAACCCAAAAGTGCCTCAAAAATTGTTGAATTTGCATGAGCTTTGGACTGAACCTTCCCAAGACTTTTTAAATCCTAGGGGTGAGCTCAACCTCTCATGCTCATTTGTAGAAACCCTACATTATGAAAGTGAAGGCTTTCCCCTCTAATCATTCTTTTGATGGAGGTTACTTGCTCTTCACAACATTTCCTATGGTGTCCACAATAAAAACTGTGGTGTTGTGAGGTGAAGAAAAGTTTTTGCAAGTCCCTTTTCTTGGGCTTTTACAATAAGTATGGACTTCATCATTGGTTTACCCATGACCAGCAACAAGCATGATTCTATTTGGGTAATCGTTGATCGTTTGACAAAGACAGCACATTTTATTCCAGTCCATACCAAATATGTGGCAAAGAAGTATGCGGAGATGTTCATCTCGAGAATCGTGTGTTTACACGGGGTTCCCCGCACCATCGTTTCTGATCGAGGTGCGTTATTCGTATCCAGATTTTGGGAGCAACTGCATGCTTCCTTGGGAACCAAGTTAATTCGGAGTTCAGCGTATCATCCGCAAACTGATGGTCATACGGAGAGGATAAATCAGATTCTGGAGGATACGCTACGGGCATGTGTCATCAATCATGGAAAGAATTGGGATGACCATATACCGTTAGCAGAATTCTCATATAATAACGGTTATCAATCCAGCATCAAGATGGCCCCGTATGAAGCTCTTTATGGCCGGAAGTGCCGCACACCGCTGAATTGGTGTGAGTCCGGCGAGAGAGTGGTCTACGGGATGGATCTTGTGAATGAAGCCGAGGAACGAGTGCGAGTGATCCAAGCCAATTTAAAGGCTGCTCAATATCGGCGGAAGAGTTATGCAGACAAAAGACGTCGACCTCTTCACTTCGACATCGGGGACCACGTTTATCTTCGTGTCTCTCCGATGAAAGGGGTTCATCGGTTCGGAGTGAAGGGAAAGCTTGCTCCGCAATTCATCGGGCTGTTTGCTGTCACTGAGATATGTGGACCCGTGGCCTATCGTCTGGAGTTACCGACGTCACTTTCGGGTATTCACAATGTTTTCCACGTCTCTCAACTGCGGAAATGTCTTAAGTACCCAGCCGCAGTTCATATGGAGAACATTGAGGATCTTCAACCGGATCTCACTTATTCTGAGTATCCGATACAGATTATCGACGAGAAGACTCGCGCCACAAGAAATCGGACAATGCGATTTTACAAAGTCTTGTCGAGCAACCACACCGCTGATGAAGCCACGTGGGAAAGCGAGGAATTTCTCCATTTAAAATTTCCCGACTTGTTTGTACCATATGTCCAGTAGTAATTCTCCCTTCTTCTTTCTTTTGTAATCTCAGGACGAGATTCTTTTAAGGGGGGGGGAATGTAACAGCCCTAACTTTTGTAAAGTTTGTTGTTAACTTATGAAACAAAGTTAAGGCGATACAAGACTATAGTTGTGTCAAATGAAATGATGAACACAAATATGGACATGTGAGGGAGTTAAAAAATTTCTCTAGCCCATGCTAAACACATGTTAACCTAGGGGAAAATTTTCATTTCCAAAACTCTAACTCATGTGCACCTTCTCTATGAGGAGAGTGGAGGAAAATTTAACACAATTTTGATCCTTTAAAAGGATTCATATTCAGATTGCCAAATACTTGCAATTGAATTCACCAATGCAGTTTCCAGGTATTAAGGAGGTTCTGGTCCAAATTGGAATAATTTTGGGGCTCGTATACTATTTATTCCGAGGATTAAATGAGGGCACGTTCAAATTCAAACTTAAATTTGATTTTGAACCAAACAAACTCAATTTCAAAATCTGATTTTAGATTTGAGTTCCTCATGATTCTTTTAACCTATCCTCCAAGTTTGATCACAAATGCAGCTCATTTGCTATTTTAAATCGAATTGAGGATAAGAAGCAAATTTGGGGCTGTGGACCCCACCGGTCAGTCTCACAAATCACAGAACAGACTCTGTCCACGGGAGCACGCCACCTCCTGCTCACCGGCGTCAACCGACGTACCACCGAGGCCAGCTCCTTCTTGCTTGCTCGATCTGATCCTCCCCACAGCAAGTGCAACAGGGCTACTTTGCTTCCTCCCCGTGCTGCCTCGTTCCCGTGCGTTTGCTCCCGAGAAGAAAAACAGCAGCCACCGTTCTCTCTGTTTTCTCTGATCACCCAAGCAACCCAGCGTCCTTTGCCCAGGCTTCCAACAGCAAAAAGGTTCGCCCATGAGTGCTCTAGCCGTCTAGCACCTTCCCTCCACCATCCCGAGCTCACCAGCACCAACAAACAGAAAAGTTCTGCTGCTCCCGTGTTGAACGTCGGAGGAACCGAAACTGGACACCGTGGACAGCCCAAACCAGAAGGGATCACGCCCAAGCAAGCCACCCCATCTGTGCACCAACAAGTCTAGTTTCTCACCTCCAAAGCTCAGCCCTAGCCCTTGATCACAGAGGGAGAATTTTAAGTTTTTCTCCTGGGCGGCAGAAACGGACCTTGAGGTAAGGAATTGTAAAATTCGTCCTCAAATCGTGTTTGTTGGGTCTCAAACTTCACACACAGGATGTTAACTGCCTAGCACACCTCCTCCATCGAGTTTAGACCAAGAAATTGAGTGTAGAGTGAGCAATCCGAGCTCTTTTAGAGGGTATGCCGCTGGACCCTATCGGGTGCACGGTGCCGATAGGTTTAGAGCCCTCTCCAGCTTGTTTAGACCTCATGCCGGTCTTCTACATGATCCCCTGATGCTGTAGAGCCCAAGAACCGATCATTTGGTGGAGAATTCACCGTGCAAGACCTCGCCGGAGCCCTAGGGTTTGCTGTGGCCGGTGCGCCCTGTTTTCCGGCGAGTTTCAGCCGCCGGCGACCTCACCAACGTGTTCAGCGTGGGGAAATATGGGGGCGGCCAGCAGGGGGTCTGGAGGTGGCTGGGAACTGGTTTTCCAGCGACCTCACCGGAGGGGGCCGCCACTGGTGCATTTGGCGCGAGTCTGGAGGTTAGGGATGACAGGTGGGACCCACTGTCAGCCTTTAAACATTTTCCAGGTTTTCCCACTTTAGTTCAAACTTTGGAGAGCCATAACTTTGTGTAGGAGTGTCCAAAAATTGTGAAACAAAATTTGTTGGATTCCTCTCAAAGATTAATCTCCATGGGTGTAGGCCAATGTTTATGAAAATCCCTGGATTTGGCTCATTAATTCATTTAAATAAAACCTTGTATGAATTTTTACAGGAGTTCTGTTTATTGGAAAATTCTCAAATTTGGACAGGACATTCTTTTAAATATACTGGAACTACAGTAAAAATTTCAGAGGCATTGGACCCCATTTGCTTGGACAAATGATGTGTTCATTCCTTATGTCTCTGAAAAATGGGAAAATAAACAGAGACATTTTCAGCTTTTCCCCATTCTTTGTAAAATCCATATCTCCATGTAGGAAACTCCAAAAATGGTAAAACCAATTCCTATGAATTCAGGACATTTTGTACTTCAGAAAAAGTCTACTTTGCAGTATAGGAAAGCTTAATATCTAGGGGGTAAAGGCAGATTAGTGAAAACCAGATAAGGATTTGTTGTGCTCACATGAAGCCATTTCATGAGCTCAATTTTTGCACACTGCCTAAATACCTTCCATAGAGGCTGTTTTTAAATTCTAAGCATCATTGGACCTCTGGAACTTGAGCTACCATCTTTTAGGTTTAAGTGTTCATATAATGGACTTAATCACATGGTGATTACTAGTATCTCTTTTCACCCTAGCTTTCATCTTCTCTAAGGTTTAGATCCAAAAACAGAAACCTTGCTGTTGTTTATCTCTCTTATGTGTGAGTTAACTTGAACAACAGTTTTGAAACAGTTTCTAAATTGCTTTTGAATACATGTGCATAAATCATCTTAATAGCACGTGACGTCGACGTTCGACGAGGACTCGACTCTGCAGCGAGGATCTCCGTCTCGTGACGAGTTTGGTGGATTCTCCAGAGGAAGACTAACTTCTAGCTTCTAATAAAACCGTTGAGCAAGGCAAGCCCCAGTTTGCATATCTTTACCGTTTTAAATTTTTCTTTACTTCACCTCATGGTTATTAGACTTGATATTGTGCATTACGTCTAGGATGATTGAAACCCACTTGCATGGCTTTACATCCCTGATTAGAAGGTTTAGTGTAGGCTTTGCCTCGTTGTAGATGCTAGGCTAATGTTGTAGCTAGCTCGGTAGAAGTTGAGTAGTAAAAAGCTACTCGCGAGAAAGTTCGAGTAATGGAGTTACTCGCGAGAGGTTAATGATAAGAGCACCCGCATGAAAATGAGATGGGGATGGGGATGTTCCTGTAGGATGGAGCGCTCAAGGTTGGTCTCGACCTGCGATGGGTGTGACAATGCTTGAGACCACATTTGGGCTAGACCGGGATGGTATGGCAAATGTGGAGGTTGTTTGTAGCCCCGTCCGTGTCGGTTAAGGACCGTATGTATGCGGCCCTGCTGGACAAGATTGAGCTGTACCGGATATATAGTGGGGTATGGGACCCATGAAACCGATGTAACACGATGGACCGTGATATAGAAACTCATCCTTCGCGTTGGAATGGCGTTGAGAAGGCGGGAGGTGTAAATCCTTTAGTGGGCAACTTCGACGTGTCCGCGTAGAGGACCATCCAGCTCGGCGCGAAGCGTTTTTCTATGTCGGGGTGTCGTGTGAAAGGTTGCTGCATACAACGTAAGAAAGAGCTCTTGAGAGAGTCTTTCGAGGCGGATGTATGTGTCGTGTATTCCAGGTTGTTATTGATTCGAATCACCGTCGCTCGCGGAAGAGGATTGAGCATACTTGCCCACTGCGCCGTGACTTAGTAAGAAGAGGAACTAAGTCTCTTAACTTGCTGTTTGTGGATTAATCACTGTATTGGAACCTTGACTGAAGTAGATATAGAGCCAACTAAATTTCATTTCCACCTTAGGCTAGCAACATCGGGATAAGCGTTTCTTGTTTGATTGTGGTTCCGATGTTGTGAGGCGTGAGGACCACTAAAATGAAGGCTAAAAGAATCTGAATATAAGGATCAAGTTTAGTCAAGCTGCATTTTGCAAATTCCTATGCCTACTATCTTACTACCCCTGCATGTAGAGTTGCATGTTTAGGATTGACGGGTAAGTCTTGTTGAGCCTTAGTGCTCACGGTTGCTTCTGAGTTGTTTTTGCAGGTAACAGGATGCCTGCTATGAAGAGGGTTGTTCGGTGAGACGACGAACCTCATGGTTCGTTCAACTCATCGGAAACCTAGCCGCTGCCTTTCTTTGGTGAAGCTAGTAGGAAGCGTTCACGGGCTGAACGACTTCTCTTCGGCTTAGATAGGGTCGAGAGTGAGTAGATTGTCCAGCAAATTTTAATTTCCGCTGCGTGTGTACATTATGTTGTCAAAGAAATTATCTTGAGTAACAAAATGGTTCCATTATGTTCTTATCATCTTTTCGTGCATGCTGTTGGGTGCCGCATTGCACGGCACCACCCACTGCGATTCCCGGGCGTCACAGGTGCCAACTTTCCTCTCATCCCGAATCTATTCACGTCCTTCATTAGAGACAAACGTAGATATACGTGATCCCCGACTTCGAACTGTAATGGGCATCTTCTCCGGTCCGCATATTGTCTCTGTCGGGATTGTGCGGCTTTTAGGTTCGCTTGAATTAGCCGAACCTTTTCCTCTGCGTTGTTGACAAGATCAATCCCGAAGGTAACCGTTTCGCCAGACTCACACCAATTCAGTGGTGTGCGGCATTTTCTCCCCTATAGCGCCTCGTAAGGCACCATTTTGATGCTGGCTTGGTACCCATTGTTGTACGAGAACTCGGCTAACGGAAAGTGATCATCCCAGTTCTTGCCATGGTTGATAGCGCAAGCTCGTAGCATATCTTCTAAAATTTGATTTACCCGCTCGGTTTGCCCATCCGTCTGCGAGTGGTATGCCGAACTACGGATCAGCTTCGTCCCCAACGCAGCATGTAGCTGCTCCGAAAAACGGGACACAAATAAACCGACGATGAAGTCCATGCTCACATCCTCCCAATTCCAGGCAGGAATGCCCAGTGGTTGTAGCAGTCCCGGTTTCCGCATATGATCTGCCTTCACCCTTCGACATGTATCACACTCGGACACGTACTTTGCAATCTCCCGCTTCATCCGTGTCCACCAAAACTTGCTTCTGAGTTCTTGATACATTTTGTTGCTGCCGGGGTGAATAGAAAACTTTGACAAGTGAGCCTCATCAAAGATTTTCTTCCGTAACTCCGGGTTACGGGGTACGACGATCCGGTCCTTGAACCATAGGACGACGTCTCCGTCTTTCCGGAAACATTTCAGTTCCCCACTGTCTATATGTCTCCGCAAATGTGGCATGCCCTTGTCATTTTTCTGGGCTGTCGCTATCTCTTCACGGATGGTGGGGATCAAAGCTAAGTTGTAGAGAGCTCCATGTGGAGTCACATGCAGTGGTGGTTCGCTCTCTTCCAACGGTGTGATGGTCAGATTGTTGACGTGTGACTTGTGGCTCAGCGCATCCGCCACTACGTTTGCCTTGCCGGGGTGATAATGGATCTCTATTTTGTAATCCTTTATCAACTCTAACCATCTTCGCTGCCTCATGTTCAGCTCCTTCTGGGTGGATATGTACTTGAGGCTTTTGTGGTCGTTATATAAATGTACGAGGTTACCGAGTAGGTAGTGCCTCCACATTTTAAGTGCAAGTACTACTGCAGCGAGCTCCAAGTTGTGAGTTGGATAATTCTGCTCATGGTTTCTAAGCTGCCGTGATCCATACGCGACCACTCTTCGGTCTTGCATCAGCACACATCTGAGCCCAATGCCGGATGCATCGCAGTATACATCGAACGATTTTGTTGTGTCTGGCTGTGCCAAAACCGGTGCTGATGTTAGGTGCTTCACTAATGCCTTGAACGCTGCTTCACATGCTGGACTCCAAACATATTTGGTAGCCTTCTTCAGCAGCTCTGTCATTGGCTTGGCAATCTTCGAGAAGTTCGGAATGAACCTCCGACAATATCCCGCGAGTCCGAGGAAACTCCGTACCTCGTGAACAGTTCTCAGGGATTTCCAATTCAGCACTTGTGTGATCTTACTCGGGTCTACAGCGATGCCCTCCGCTGAGATGATATGCCCGAGAAAAGGCACTTGCGATATCCAGAACTCGCACTTGCTGAATTTCGCGTATAGCTTGTGATCCCGCAGCCGTCGCAAGACTATACGCAGATGCTTCTTGTGTTCTTCCTCCGACTTGGAATATACCAATATGTCATCGATGAAGACCACGACAAACTTGTCCAGATCCGGCATGAATACCGAGTTCATCAAATACATGAAGTGAGCTGGAGCGTTGGTGAGGCCGAAGGACATGTCCAGGTACTCATAAAGTCCGTACCTCGTCAAGAAAGCCGTCTTCAGAATATCCTCAGCCCGTATCTTGATCTGCTGGTACCCGGATCTTAAGTCCATCTTGGAAAAGAAATTTGCTTCGACCAACTGACCAAACAACATGTCGATCCGTGGAAACGGGTACTTGTTCTTGATGGTTACAGCGTTTAGTGGACGATAGTCCACACAAAGCCACAACGTCTCGTCTTTCTTCTTCACGAATAATGCCGAACAGCCCCATGGCGAGGAGCTCGGCCTAATAAAACCCTTCTCCAGCAAGTCCGTTAGCTGAGTCTTTAGTTCAGCCAATTCCTTGGGCGCCATCTTGTATGGCCTTTGGGATATTGGCATGGTTCCCGGTGCAAGTTCAATCTTGAACTCCACCTCCCTGTCGGACGGCATCCCCGGTAAATCATCTGGGAACACGTCAGGGAACTCACGGACTACTGGAATATCTTCCAATCTGATGGTTGTGGATTGATACACACTTGGAATTTTAATTTCTGGACTGTCCAGAAATAAGGAATGAGAATCATGCACTTCTGAGTTCAAGTGCACAATTCGGAAGACGGTGTCTAAAACGGCGCCGTGGCGGGTTAACCACGACATCTCTAAGATGACATCGACCTTTTGTCCCTCTAGAACTATGAGAGACGATGTCGATGTGTGCCGTCGACACTTCCCCCGGGCCTGCACTGGGCAGCCCACGGAGGTTTTTTTCGGAGGGGCTAGTCACTCACGGAGAGCTTATGCGTTAGGGACGATGGAAGCAGAAGGTTGACACAGAGATTTTTTACGTGGTTCATGCCGCCGGAGCGTAAAACCCTACGTCCACGGCGAGCAGAGGTGCTCATTATATTGCTTGGTGCTCAGAACCAGGGTTCTGAGCTTGAGGATGAGCTGAGTGCTAGAATGCTAAATTAGGGTGTTGAGCCAAAATGCCGAAACCTTTGTAACGTTGCCTACCCGAGCCTTTTATAGTCCAAGGCTCAGGCGGCTTACAAAGTGGGCCCGGGACCCAACAGGTGGTCCCGGGGAGATTGCCTGCCATCTACTGTATCCTGCAGTTACGCCGGTAGTTGTCTCTGGCGAGGGCTTCTGAGTCTTCGTCTTGCCGCCATGCACACGCCGCAAGCTAGGCGTAGTGGTTGATGACAGCAGGGGCAGCAAGGGATGTCTGGTCGCTGTGTTTATTGGTGTAGAGCCTCTGACGCGGCGTGCCAGTCTTCACTGCGATGTGACTGGGCACAATGGCACCTGACAGCGGCGTGCTCCGCGTCTCCGCGCCTTGGCAAGGCGCGGGTCTTGAATACCTTGTACGGGCAAGGTATGGCGTGTCTTTACTCTTGCTGCCTACCGCGCGGGGGAAGGTAGCGCTGTTCTGTTGGCCACGTGGCAGGCCCGGAGCTCTCCTCTGAGGAGAGGGATGTCCGGCCCCGCTGGACACATGGAGCCTTCGGAGCTCTCCCCGCGGAGGGGGGAGATCCGGCTCTGCTGGCCACGTGGCGGGCCCGGAGCTCTCCCCTGAGGAGAGGGAGGTCCAGCCCTGCTGGACATGTGGAGCCTTCGGAGCTCTCCCTGCGGAGAAGGGAGGTCCGGCTCTGCTGGCCACGTGGCGGGCCCGGAGCTCTCCTCTGAGGAGAGGGAGGTCCGGCCCCACTGGACACGTGGAGCCTTCGGAGCTCTCCCCGCTGCTGGGGGAGGTCCGGTTCTGCTGGCCATGTGGCGGGCCTGGAGCTTCCCTCTGAGGAGAGAGAGGTCCGGCCCCGCTGGACACGTGGAGCCTTCGGAGCTCTCCCTTCGGAGAAGGGAGGTCCGGCTCTGGCGGCCACGTGGCGGGCCCGGAGCCCTCCTCTGAGGAGAGGGAGGTCCGGCTCCGCAGGACACATGGGGCTTTCGGAGCTTTCCCCTGCGGAAGGGGCAAAGTCCTTAGGCGATTTCCCCTGTGCGCGGGGGTACCCCATATTGAGGGTACCGACAGTGGCCCCCGGACCCATCTCGGGGGAGATAACGAGCCCAAGGTGGGGCCCCCGTCTCTTCTACTTCGCGCCCCTTCTCGAAGACCCGCTTTGACCGTCGCTGGAGCATGAACAGTCGTGGGATCGTCGGGGCGTGAGCCCTGCTTGATGGCTGCTTTTACTGTGGCGGTTCCCAAGGCTGCCACTACTGCACGTTGCAGCGCACGTCGCAGCGCCTTGTCAGGAACCGCCGGGTTTTCCGCCTGGGGGCTGACAACCTGGTCCACCGCTTCTGTAGGACGGCCTGGGCCCGCTTGTCATGGACTCCTGGGCTTGGAGCTGAAGCGGTTATCCCAAGCAGCGTATTCGAAGAGTTTCGAATCGCTTTGAATCAAGTATGGGAAGTTTAAAAGGGGATCTTATCTGCATCGCAGGCTTCCTTTCGCACTTCCCTTTGCCTGAGCCCTCCTTGTTTCTTCGAGCTCTTGCACTTTCATCTTCCATGGCTTTCAATCTGCCTCCGCCGCGCCCCACCCTGCCGGCTGAGCCTGGGGTAGTACACAAGCTGTTGGGTTGGCACACGGAGGAGCAGAAACGCTGGCTCCGGCGGGGATTTCTTCCCTTGTGTCTGGACAGGGGGGAGATCGTTTTCTTCACCGCCTACGCCTTGGCGGGGTTCATCCCCCAATATCTTCCTTCTTCATGACGCTGCTGGAGACGTACGGTCTCCAGCTTCATCACCTCTCCCCCAACTCCTTCGCGATGGCCGCCGTCTTCGTGCACTTCTGCGAGATGTTCATGGGAGTGCGCGCTTTGGTGACGCTCTTCCGCTACTTCTTCGTGCTGCGGACGACTGGGCGTGGCTCGAAGAATCAGCTGGGGGCGTACTACTTCCAGCATCGCTGCAAGGATCCGAAGGTCTCTGGGTACCTTCTACCTTTCGGCGCGGCGAGGTGGGAGAGCTGGAGGGAGAACTGGATTATCGTGCAGACCGACGAGCATGATCGCCTTCAGCTGCCAACTGCCAGCCCGACCACCGAGCGTCGCTTCTGGGAGGAGATCCCGGAGCTGGAGCCGGAGTACCTGCCAATCTTGGAGCGGATCCGGTTTCTGGCCAATGAGGAGCTGACGCCCCTGATGGTGCTGATAGACTTCCTGTCACGCCGCATTGCGCTCTTGCAACAGCGCAGCTGCCCGGCGTGGTACTACACCAGCGAGCACGACTGCATCAGTTTGGATACGGGTCTCGGCTCCGACCCATCTAAGGACATGTTGTACGAGATGGTGGCAAGGGTGAGCGGCGACTTCATCAATGGTGGCGACCTCACTTTCCCGTCCTCCTGCACTCCCCTCTTCTTGGAGCCGCAGTGGAGGGCGGAGTTGTTGCGGAAGATGCCGAACCTGGATGACATCGGGATCGCCGTGCGTCAGGTTGGTCATGCCTTCCGGGGGATCTCGATCCCCAGGGTCGAGCGCTCCGAAGCAGAGCGCGAGGCGCCGGCTGCTGCCCAACCCGCACTGAGCGTCGACGGAGCTCGGATCGTCGACAAGGGGAAGGGGAAGGAGCCGGCCTCCGGGCAGTCGGAGAAGAAGCGTGCCCGGTCCCCTCCGAGGGCGCCGTTTGCGCCGAGCCAGGGGACCGGGGTACCCTTGTGCCCATCTTCAGGAGGCGCTGGTTCGTCGGGCGGCGACCCCAAGAGGCCTCGGGTCTTCTGCTCTGACGGGGCTCCTCTCGGACAGCGGCAGTCCGAAGAGCTCCGGGCGTCCCGCCTTCCTTCCTCAGGCAGAGGAGCTTCAAGGAGGGACGCCAGTGGAGCGATGCCCGGGGGTGAGCCGAGGGCTCAGGCGCCCCGGCCACCGAGTGTCCCGGCTGCAGGTTCGGCAGGCGGCGGTGCCGGAAGGAGCAGCGCTGCGACTCACCAGGGGGCGCAGGTGCCCCGGACCTCAGGAGCTGGATCGGCGAGTAGCGCTAGAGGCGCCACCAATGGGGGCCCTACTGCTCCGCCTCTTAGGGGGGCTCCGGGTGTGCCTCCTACTCCGCCGGTCCGGGTACCTGCGGCGCAGGCGCAGGCGGCGGCGGCAGGCTTCGGTGGTTCTGTCCTGGCTCGGAAGCCGGGGCACCATGCCCGTTGGAGCGCTCGCGTCCTTCGGTAAGTGTTGTTCTTTCCGGATCTTAGAACTAGCATTCTTTTCTCCTTTTCTTAGCCTGAGAGCTTCCCATGTTGGCAGGGACTCATCGGCTGCCAGGGGCGAGTCTGTTCCCCAGCCATCTCTGGCTGGCGGAGGATCTGTGCCGCAGCGTCCGGAAGCTGCGGCGGCTTCGCCGGCCCCCAAGTCGGCGCAGGCTTCTTCTGTGCCGGCAGGATCGACCCCAGCGGCAGCGGCGGCTGCACCTGTTCATCCCCTTTCGCCAGCTCGGAAGCCAGCGGTTGATGAGGGCTCGGCGGAGCCGGCTGGCGGCGTCCGACCCTTCGGTGCTGAGGCGGGAGGAGCAGCTGTAGGAGCAGCCACAGGCCCTCCAGCTTCTCCAGATCGGCACCTTATCCCGGTCGCCGAGATGTCGGCACCTCCTCCACTGAACGAGGACGTGATGGAGGAGGTCGGGGGCGCGGCTTCGGCCTCTGCCACCCCGCTGCCCCTGACAAACGCCTTGGATCTTGCCCAGGCGAGCGTCCGGCAGGTCCAGGCCGCCTTGGAGCGAGAGCGGGAGGTGCTGGCTGGGGAGAGCAACCGCCTCCTCAGCTGGGGGCACCTCCTGAGGCAGCGGACTCAGGAGGCTAGGGTGGAGCTCGACTCGAGACGGTCGAGGCTTGATGCCATGAAGGCGCTCCTCGACGCTCAGAAGAGGGCCGTCCACCGCCTGGACTCCGAGACCCGGCAGCTCCACCAGGAGACCCGCGAGGCTCATGCCAGGATCGAGGCGCGCTCCACGGCCATGGAGGAGCTGCGGCTGCGGCTGGCGCGCCGCGAATGCGCCATCGCGGATCGGGACTGCGCTGGGACGACCGAGGAGAAGGAGGTCGCCACACGGCTGGAGGCCGGCGAGGGCGACCTGAAGGCCCGGGCTGAGGATCTGGAGCTTCGGGAGGCAGCTCTGGCCGAGAGGGAGGAGCAGGCCTCCCGGGAGCGTCAGGCAGCGCTGGAGCGGGAGCTGGTGGCCGAATTTTGGGCGTCAGAGCTGGAGCGACTCGCCAGGGACCTCAAGCCCCAGGAGAATTCCCTTTAGGCCAAGGAGAAGAAGTTCTCCGAGGAGGGGCCTGACGCCCTACTGGCTGCCCACCAAGAAGTGGAGAAACTCCAGGCTTCGCGGTCCGTCGAGGCCCGAGCGATCTGGAACTTCATCGGCGAGGCGGGGTCCGCCCTGGTGCCCCTTGGCTTCAGCCTCCTGAGAACGGGGACTCCGGCGCAGGAGGTGACCGAGGCGATTCCGGCGCTCGAGTCGATCGGCACCAAGCTGGACAGGCTCGAAGCCGTGATCGCCGACGAGCTTGAGGCAGAGGGACGGGGCTTGGCGAAGGAGGTCGCCACGCATGTGCTGGCATGCTTCCGGAGCCGGGATCCTTCCCTCTCTCTGGAGCCGGTAAGACTGGGCCCCATTGTCGAGCGGGAGGAAGCTGCCAGGGCCGAAGTCGGGGACATAGCCGCCCTTGTAGCCTCTAGGTTCCAGCGGGAGTCCGGGGACTCCTAGGCAGTCGCCCCTGCGGCCGCAAGGAACTCGGAGGTCTTCACCAATCTTGAAGTCTTGCACAGACACCTTCCTCGGGTCCTTGTTGTGTTAAGGGCCCAAGGGGTCTTCGGAGCTCACCCCGTGAGGATGGGGGAAGGTCCAGCTCTGCTGGCCATGTGGCGGGCCCGGAGCTCCTCTGAGGAGAGGGTGGTCCGGTCCCGTGGGACACGTGGGGCCTTCGGAGCTCGCCCCTTTGGAGAGGGCGAGGTCCGGCTATGCTGACCACGTGGCGGGCCTGGGGCTATCCTCTGAGGAGAGGGGAGCTCCGGCCCCGAT
The DNA here is from genome assembly GCA_030760725.1 of Neostapfia colusana. NCBI lineage: Eukaryota > Viridiplantae > Streptophyta > Magnoliopsida > Poales > Poaceae > Neostapfia > Neostapfia colusana. The sequence goes on from JASWHV010000003.1 coordinate 81,280,451, forward strand.
GGACACGTGGGGCCTTCGGAGCCCGCCCCTGCGGAGGGGGGCAGGGTCCGGTTCCTCCGGTCTTGAGTTGGAGTAGTCAGGAGCTCCAGTCTCTCTTCGCGCGGTCCCGTAGTGGCCCCCTGGTAGGTGTGGCCAATGGATTGGGCACACCTACCATACTCCTGCGGGGGAGCTAAGTGTAAAGGCCTCAGTTTTTGACACATTCAAAGTGTTCATCATCACACACACACCTCATTTGAAGATAGTTGATGAACACATTTGAAGAGCATGTAACCATTATCAATATGCTTACTAGAGAATAAACTCATAAATGCAAAAGTGGTATTTCCCACATTCATCATCTAGGGGCTGGACATTCGGAAAACTCCTACACCATGCCAGGAATGTCCATGCCAAGTTTCACCCAAATTCAAAACCTTTTTGAGGTCCTTTTGGGTATAGCATGAAAGAGGGTAGTTTGAACTCAAATTCAAATTCAAACTGTTTTTATCCCATGGATTCAAAAGTGGGAGCCATATTCTTACTCAGCACATTTTTGTGAGCTCACACACCAATTTTCACTCCATTTGGAGGATATCTTGACATGAGATAAGTGTAGCAAATTCAAACTTTATTTGAATTTCAAACTGAACATGTGCTGAAATTCAGTCAAACCAAACCCAATTTGAATTCTAACCAATTCAAATGGCTCAGGGGTGAATAATTCAAATAACCATGGGCAGTTTAGGGCTTACTGTTTACAACAGTGAAATGGAGTTAAGTTCAGGGGTTAAAATTGAAAGTGGGACCCACATGTCAGCCACTGATTCAAATCAAACCGACTGCAACACAGAACACTGGGTTCTCGGGTGCAGCCCGAGCGCGCCACCGAGGGGCCGGCCGGCGCCAGCTCCTGCTGCGTTCCCCGAGCTGGAGACCAGCCGCCCGGGCTTCTTACCCCCCCCCCCCCCCCGCGGCGTGCTTCCATTGAATATCTCCTGAGCCCCGGCGCGATCAGTCGGTTTCCACCCGAGCTCCATCGCAACCAGCCGCCCTCTCGATCCTGCGCATGATCAGCCCGATCACTCGCAAGCCCAGCCTCCTCCGCAGAAAAACGGCACCGGGAGATCGTGAGCAACATCCTAGTCCCCGTGTTGGCCAGTGAGCAGGCGCCCTCGAGCTACACCGGACATCTTCACCGGCGGACCAAACATCGCCGCCGTTCGGGCTCTCGTGGGCAGCTCGGCTCGGCCGTTGTCACGTCCACTTCTCTACACAAGAAAGGTGTGTGATTGTATGCAGATGGAGTAGCCAAAAGCCTTGGCAATTGATCAATCATCGGTCAAGAATTTCCAAATTTATTCTCGGCCAGTTCATAGGAGCCAGTTCACCTCCGAGTGGAATTCGTACTCCACACGCTAGGGTTGGTCAAGCCCGTTATCCAGTAGATTCTACACGTGTTAGCGCACACGCTTGAACAGGAAGCAAAGAAAACCATCGAGAATCGGCCGTGATATGGCCGTTTTCCCCGCCGCCGTGGCTAAGTACCTCGGCTCACCGTCGAGAGCATAGTTGCCGGCGTTTCTAGCTTCCACCCAGCCCTGGTTCATGTTCCCCGTGCTCCACTGATGCTCTCAGAATGATTTCTGATCAATTTGGTGCACGGCAGAGCAAAACCGACCTCACCAGAACCCTAGCAGGTGCTGTCACCGGTGCGCACGGGTTTCCGGCCATCGCCGGCGGCCGGCGAGCCCACAATCGAGTCCAGGAGGTCAGAAAAAGGGCAGGCGGCGAGTTTCGGGCCGGGGGGTGGCCGGGAGCTCGATTCCAGCGAGTGTCGCAGGAGACCGCCGCCGCCGAGCATTTGGCGCGAGGAGGGAGACAAAGCACTGTATGAGGGGCCCACGGGCAGAAATTTATTTCTCAATTTTAAGTTCTAGTTCAAACTTCAAACCCACATAACTTTGGCTAGGAAGCTTCAAATCGAGTGAACCAAATTTTGTTGGATTCAGCTCTCCGAGTACTTTCCAGCAAATCAAGTTTCACTTCATGAAAATCCTTATTTCTCCAGAATTAATTCCTCAAAGTTTAAAGTGTTTAGAATCTTAACTGGAGAATCCTTTGGAGGAAAATTCTGAAATTTTGCTGGGATGTTGACCAAAATATCCCTGAACTACCATAAAAATTTCAGATCCATTTGAGCTCATTTGGTCCACCTAATGGTGTGATTAATAACTGTTCCAGAGAAAATAGAAAATGTTCAGAAACATTTTCAGAATTTTCTCTGAAATTGTTTAGCTCATATCTTTAGCTAGGAACCTTCAAATTAAGTGAGACAAACTCCATTAGAACCCTATGAAAATCTAGTTTTCAGAAAGTCATGGCTTGCCCCATGAAAAACCCTAGAACACCCTAAGAGTTCCAATTAAGTTCAAGGACATAATTAATTGTGGAGAGCTCAAATGAGCTTTGCTGCAACTAAAACTTGATCAAGTCTCTGTTTAGGTTGTAACCAAGCCACAGTAAAAATTTCAGAGTCATTGGATCTGTATAGTAAGAGTTATAAACTACACAAGTTTAAATTCAATCAAATGCATTTAAATTAATACATGTACTTATATCTCATGAAGTCGCTAAGGTCGAGGAGGAGCCCCAACCTGTGTGCTGTAGCTCCGCTTGTGTCGATTGAGGACCGTGCCGTGTGCGGGCCTGTTGAACAAGCTAGAACAGTACCGAAGACCTACCGGCTATATGGGAACCGGGAAACCGATGTAACTCGGGTATCTGGGTGTTGAGGCACAGCTGGTCGTTCAGAGGGTAGGTTGAGAGCTCGAGGTGTAAATCGGCTGGCGGCACTGAGATGCTCGTGCAGAGACCTCTTGCTCGAGACGATTGGACCGGTTCAACATTTGGCTGACGGGTGAAAGGTGGTTGCGTACGACGTCTGTGATGGTTGTTGTAGGCAACATCGAGTACGGGCGTACGTGACGGGTTGTTCGGGTAACCCTGTAGGTGTAAATCGATTATAATCGCCATCCCTCGCGGTCAGTGAGTACCACTTGTTCACTGTACCGTGACGTAGAAAGAATAAGCTAGTTACATGTTAAAATGTTGCTGATTGAAAATGGACTTTGATTGTTAATGATTTGTTTTAGTCTAGAGCTAATTAAAGTTCCTTTCAACTTTGGGCAAAGTACATGAGAGAAATGCGTTTCTTTTTTGATTGCGGCTCTCTCATGTGCCTTAGCGTAAGGTTCCCCAACACCTGCTGCTAAAACTTTAAAGTAAGGTTCCACTAATTAGGTGAGTCCTTGCAAATGATGTTTACCTCATGTAACCTATCAACCCTCATGTAGAAGTTTCATGTTTAGGAGAGACGGGTCAGTCTTGCTGAGCCTTCGTGCTCACTGCTGGTGTTTGAAGCTTTTGCAGGGATCTATGAGGAAGGAACTCCCGAGGAGGAGACGGAACCCCAGGAGAGAAACCCCGTCGAGTGGGTGACACGACCCCACGGTCTTGTCGAGCCAGGATCACGCTGAGGGGTGGTGCGTTGCAGAGCACCGTATAACACACGTCAAAGGTACAAAGCGGAAGCAAAATTTTATTACATAAACAAGTTTATGAACATGTTTACATCAAGATAACTTCAGTCTACACTCACAGGCGTAGACTACGCATCAAGTGCACGTTCAGCCCTTGAACGTGTCCTTGCTAGCACACACGCACACTAACTCTGCGGCGTGAACAACTCCCACGTGACGGGGTTCCCCTCCTGGGGTTCCGTCTCCTCTTCGGGAGTCCCTTCCTCATAGAACCCTGCAAAAGCTTCAAACACAAGCAGTGAGCACGAAGGCTCAGCAAGTCTGACCCGTCTCACCTAAACATGGAACTTCTACATGAGGGGTGATGGGTTACATGGGGTAAAAATCATTTGCAAGGACTCGCCTAATTAGTAGAACCTTACTTTCAAGTTTTAGCAGCAGGTTATGGAGAACCTTACACTAAGGCACATGAGAGAGCCGCAATCAAACAAGAAACGCATTTCTCTCATGTACTTTGCCCAAAGTTGAAAGGAACTTTAATTAGCTCTAAACTACAGAAAATCATTAACAATCAAGTCCATCTTTCAATCAGCAACATTTTAACATGTAACTAGCCTGTTCTTTCTACATCACGGTACAGTGAACAAATGGTACTCATTGACCGCGAGGGACGGCGATTATATTCGATTTACACCCGCAGGGTTACCCGAACAACCCGTCACGTACGCCCGTACTCGATGTTGCCTACAACAACCATCACGGACGCCGTACGCAACTACCTTTCACACGTTAGCCAAATGTTGAACCGGTCCAATCGTCCTGAGCAAGACTGCACGCGCATCTCAGTGCCGCCAGCCGATTTACACCTCGAGCTCTCAACCTACCCTCTGAACGACCAGCTATGCCTCAACACCCAGCTACCCGAGTTACATCAGTTTCCCGGTTCCCATATAGCCGGTAGGTCTTCGGTACTGTTCTAGCTTGTTCAACAGGCCCGCACACGGCTCGGTCCTCAATCGACACAAGCGGAGCTACAGCACACAGGCCCCAAAGTCCTGCTGCCCTTACTCTCCGCTTGGTCTCATTTTCTTGCCATGTGTTTCATGTGCTATCACTACCCGAGTCGAGTGCCTCTAGCCTATGCTCGCGAGTAGTTCCAACTACTCGACTTGTACCGAATCCTACACTATCTTAGCATTGCAGTAGCTAACAGGGTTTGAAATCCTAAACCCAACCCAAAGTTTTCTTGGCTATGCAATTGGGTTTTCAAACAAGACTCTAATGCAAAGAACAAAGTAATCAAGTATGTGCTCAAAACAGTAAACTTGTAAAGGTTAATGCAAACCAGAGCTTGCCTTGCTGCTCTTGGTCGTAGGCTAGCTGCTCCTCCAAAGTAACGAAGTCTAGGACTTCGGGTTCCTCCTCGACCTTAGTGACTACATGATATACAAGTATATGTATTAATTTAAATGCATTTGTATTAAGTTTGAACTTGTGAAGTTTATAAGTCCCACAAGACAGACTCTATGACTGTGAAACTTTTACTGTGGCTTGGTTACAACCTAAGTAGAGACTTGGTCAAGTTTTAGTTGCAGCAAAGCTCATTTGAGCCCTCCACAATTAATTATGTACTTGACCTTAATTGAAGGATTTTATGGTGTTCTAAGGATTTTCATGAAACAAACGATGACTTTCTGAAAACTAGATTTTCAGGGGGTTCTAATGGAGTTGGTCTCACTTAATTTGAAGGTTCCTAGCAACAGATATGAGCTAAACAATTTCAGAGGAAATTCTGAAAATGTTTCTGAACATTTTCTATTTTCTCTGGAACAGTTTCACTAATGACACCATTAGGTGGACCAAATGAGCGCAAATGGATCTGAAATTTTTATGGTCGTTCAGGGATATTTTGTTGAACATCCCAGCAAAATTTCGGAATTTTTCGCAAAAGGATTCTCCAGTTAAAATTCCAAACAGTTTAATTTTTGTGGAATTAATTCTTGAGAAACAAGGATTTTAATGATGTGAAACATGATTTGCTGGAAAGTTCTCAGAGAGCTGAATGCAACAAAATTTGGTTCACTCGATTTGGAGCTTTCTAGCCAAAGTTATGAGGATTTGAAGTTTGAAGGAAATCTGAAAATCGGGGGAAAAGTTTAAACTTGCGGGTGGGCCCCGGGACACGCGTCGCGCGCCGAGGCGACGGCACACCGTGGTCTGTGGGGTTCCTGCACGCCAGCACAGCCGATCCGGGCCACACCCGATCCTGATTTAAATTTTTCAGCCGCTGACACGTGGGCCAGCCGGCTTCGTCTTCCTCCCGACGCGCCCGCGCCGCCGCCCTCACCGGAGCAGACCCGGAGCTTGCCGGCTCGCCGCTGCCGGCCCTCCCATGGTCTGAAACTCGCTGCCAGGGGGTTGTCTACGTCGAGGAACACGTCGGTGGTGTCAGTTCGGGCTGGCGGTGACCGGAAATAGCCCGGCGACGTGCCGCGGCCACGGTTGAGGTTCGGCGCCGTCGACCGTGGGTTCTAACCCGCCAACACCTCGAAAAAACGGTCCTACAGCATCAGTGTATCTCTAAGAAGCTCGACAAGGTGTAAAAAGGGTTCAAAGATGGCGGCAAGTCGGTCGGCACCGTGTGACCGATCGTGCCCACCATGACCACTCTTCATCGAGCTCGAAATTCGTCACTTCTAGACAGTTTCACGCCACGGATGCAGAAAGGAACTTGATCGCCGGCTAGTCCAGCGTCTATGTGCAAGATTTGATAGCTAGAGAAGGATCATAGAGCGAGAATTTGAAGGATCCGTACCGGAAGCTCAGTTTAAGGTCGCCGGAGCAAAAACTGAGAATTCACCGTGGATTCTTCACGGTTTGCTTCCAAACTTGGAGGGGAGCAGCACGGTGGTCGCGCGCTCCTGTTGCCTCTCTTGCTGGACCGTGAAAACGCCTGTGGAACGCTGTCCACGGGCACCTGACTCTCGGCTGAGGCTAGGTCGCCGCGGTCGCGATCATTTTCGGACAAGGGAGGTCGGAGCTCGGGGTTTCTGGCGTTGGGGAGGTGGAGGGCGATCTCAGGTTGCTGTCTAGCAGCTCATGAACGAAGGAGGAGATCGTTTTGCTGGTTTTCCCGATCGAGCAGTGAGCTGCGGGGAGAAGAACTGCCGCTGCTCGGGTTCACACGCGAGGAGATAAAGCCGGCCGACTCCTGCTCGGGCTGAGGCTGTGCCGGTCGCGTGGAGGTGCGAGCAAGCCGCCCTGGGCGCCAGCGCGTGGGGAGGGAAGCAGCTGGTGGCGCCGGTGGCTGCTCGGTGGCACAGCCGACAGCTGCTCGGTGGAATTTCCCACCGAGGCTGTGACTTTGTGAGCAAGTTTTCCCTCCTTCTCTCTATGACATGTGGGTCCCACCTGGGGTTTTAACCTCTGAAATTTACTCCTAATCACTGTTGTAAACAGTGAGTCCCAAAATACCCCAAGTGATTCAAATTATTCACTAATGAGCCATTTGAATTGATTAGAATTCAATTTGGGTTTGGTTTGAATGAATTTCAGCACAAGTTCAGTTTGGAATTCAAATAAAATTTGAATTTGTTGTAAGGGCCTCAGTTTTTGACACTCATTTGCAGTGTTCATCACCACACCACACACCTCATTTGAGGAAGAATGATGAACACAAATAAAGAGCAAGTAACAATTATCAACATGCTCATTAGGGAACAAACTCACACATTGCAAAAGTGGTACTTCCCACATGTGATATAGATGGGCTGGACATATGAAAACTCCTACACTTTGCTAAGGATGTCCATGCCAAGTTCCACCCAAATTCAAAACCTTTTTGAGGTCATTTTGGGTATAGTTAGGAAGAGGGCAGTTTGAAACCATATTCAAATTCAAACTGTTTTCACCCACTGAATTTAAAAGTGGAAGGCATATTCTTGCTCAGCACATTTTTGTGAGCTCACACACCAATTTTCACTCCATTTGGAGTTGATCTTGACATGAGCTAAGGGGGAGAAATTCAAACTTTATTTGAATTTCAAACTGCACTTGTGCTGAAATTCATTCAAACCAAACCTCATTTGAACTTTGATCAATTCAAATGGCTCTTGGGTGAATAATTTGAATTGCCAAGGGTAGAATAGGGTTCACTGTTTACCACAGCTGTTAGGAATAAATTTCAGAGGTTAAAAGAGAAGTGGGACCCACATGTCAGCCTCTGCCTCAAAGCAAACCGACTGAACCACAGTTCAGTCGGTTCCCGGCAGCTGTGCGCGCGCGCCACCGAAGGGGGCAGCCGGCGCCAGCTCCTGCTGCGTGCCCCAAGCCGGAGACCAGCCGGCCGGGCTATTTATTCCCCCCCCCGGCGTGCTTCAGTCACCATTTCCCCGAGCTACCGGCGTGCGCGACTGCTTTTCCCACTGCCATCACTAGCGCTCGAGTTCCTGCTTGATCAAGCCGATCGCAGCTCCCTCTTTCCATTCCAAGGTCCCAGCAAGGTACTAGCAACCATCCTCCATCCTTCCCATTGATAGAAATCGATTGAAACCGAGTGATATCGGCTGTGCCGAAAGATCAAACTCGGAACTGGAAACCGCCGCACCTCGAGCTCTCGTGGACAGCCCAACCTGGGCGTTGTCACGCCCGAGCCAAGGCACCCTTGGACGCGCAAGTGACCGGTGCTGCTCACCCCCGAGCCACAGCTCGAGTGGTTGCTCACCGGCGGCGAATTTCCACTTTTCCCCTTTCTGTGTGCAGAACGACCTTCGGGTACGATTCTGTTTAATTCGTGCTCTAGAAAGGATTAGAGGGCCTCAGGCCACTCCCACACGAACTAGACACGGTGACGCACAAGTTGCCTTCACAACTCTGGGCCGGAGAACTTCTGTGCCCGGCGTAATTCAAGGTCTACTAATGGCGGAACGCACGGGGGGTATCGGGCGCACGGTGAGGACCTATTTCGGGCCTTCCCCGAGCTGCCCCGAGTTCATGTCGACCTTCTCTGAGGTCCACTGATGCTCCCCGACCGATTTCCCAAGTAGCTGAGGCACTATGAGCGTCAGCCGACATGGCCGAAGTCGTTCCGATATGGCGGCTCGTCGCCGACCATGCTCCGGCCGTTGTCATGAGCAGCTGACCCTTGGATCATGTTCCCCAAGTAAAATTAGGCAGGGGCGGCCAGAATCAAGAATTTTGGAGCGGTACAGCAGCCAGAGGCGAGCTCTCCGGCGAGGTCCCTCGGCGGCGGAGCGCGGGTGTCGCGAGGTTGAAGAAGGGGGTGGACCCCAGCTGTCAGCGGCCGATATTTTGAATGGGGATCCGGCTGCGGCCGGGATCGGGTGTGCTGGCGCGCAAAAGCCTTGTGGGCCGCGGTGTGCTGTCGCTTCGGCGTGCGACGCGTGTCCCCTGGGCCCACGCGCGAGTTTAAACTTTTCCCCGATTTTCAGATTTCCTTCAAACTTCAAATCCTTATAACTTTGGCTAGAAAGCTCCAAATTGAGTGAACCAAATTTCGCTGGATTCAGCTCTCTGAGTACTTTCCAGGAAATCAAGTGTCACTTCATGAAATTCCTTAATTCTCCAGAATTAATTCCTCAAAGTTTAAACTGTTAGGAATTTTAACTGGAGAATCCTTTGGAGGAAAATCCTGAAATTTTGCTGAGATGTTCACCAAAATATCCTTGAACTACCATAAAAATTTCAGATCCATTTGAGCTCATTTAGTCCACCTAATGGTGTGATTAGTAAAACTGTTCCAGAGAAAATAGAAAATGTTCAGAAACATTTTCAGGATTTTCTCTGAAATTGTTTAGCTCATATCTTTAGTTAGAGACTTCCAAATTAAGTGAGACCAACTCCATTAGAACCCTCTGAAAATCTAGTTTTCAGAAAGTCATAGTTTGTCTCATGAAAATCCCTAGAACACCCTAAGGGTTCCAATTAAGGTCAAGGACATAATTATTTGTGGAGGGCTCAAATGAGCTTTGCTGCAACTAAAACTTGACCAAGTCTTTGTTTAGGTTGTAACCAAGCCACAGTAAAAGTTTCACAGTCATTAGGTCTGTCTAGTAAGGGTTATAGGCTTCACAACTTCAAAGTTAATACAAAGGCATCTAAATTGATACATACATTGTTCTTATCATGTAGTCGCTAAGGTCGAGGAGGAACCCGAAGTCCTAGACTTCGTTACTCCGGAGGAACAGCTAGCCTACGACCAAGAGCAGCAAGGCAAGCCCCGGTTTGCATTAACCTTTTTACGAATTTTTATTGTTTTGAGCACATACTTGTTTCCCTTTGTTCGTTGCATTAGAGTCTTGATTGGAAACCCAACTGCACAGCCAAGAAAACCATGGGTTGGGTTTAGGATTGAAAACCTCGTTAGCCACTGCATTGCTAGAATAGAGTAGGATTCGGTACAAGTCGAGTAGTTGGAACTACTCGCGAGAATAGGCTAGAGGCACATTGCTCGGCTAGAGATAGCACATGAAACACATGGCAAGAAAATGAGACCGAGCGGAGAGTAAGAGCAGCAGGACTTTGGGGCCTGTGTGCTGTAGCTCCGCTTGTGTCGATTGAGGACCGAGCCGTGTGCGGGCCTGTTGAACAAGCTAGAACAGTACCGAAGACCTACCGGCTATATGGGAACCGGGAAACTGATGTAACTCGGGTAGCTGGGTGTTGAGGCATTGCCCGTCGTTCAGAGGGTAGGTTGAGAGCTCGAGGTGTAAATCAGCTGGCGGCACGGAGATGCGCGTGCAGGGACCTCTTGCTCGGGACGATGGGACCGGTTCAATATTTGGCTAACGGGTGAAAGGTAGTCGCGTACGGCGTCCGTGATGGTTGTTGTAGGCAACATCGAGTACGGGCGTACGTGACGGGTTGTTCGGGTAACCCTGCAGGTGTAAATCGATTATAATCGCCGTCCCTCGCGGTCAGTGAGTACCACTTGTTCACTGTACCGTGACGTAGAAAGAACAGGCTAGTTACATGTTAAAATGTTGCTGATTGAAAGTTGGATATTGATTGTTAATGATATGTTGTAGCTTAGTGCTAACTAAAGTTCTTTTCAACTTTGGGCAAAGTACATGAGAGAAATGCGTTTCTTGTTTGATTGCGGCTCTCTCATGTGCCTTAGCATAAAGTTCTCCACAACCTGCTGCTAAAACTTGAAAGTAAGGTTCTACTAATTAGGCGAGTCCTTGCAAATGATTTTTACCTCATGCAACCCATCACCCTCATGTAGAAGTTCCATGTTTAGGTGAGACGGGTCAGACTTGCTGAGCCTTCGTGCTCACTGCTTGTGTTCGAAGCTTTTGCAGGGTTCTATGAGGAAGGGACTCCCGAAGAGGAGACGGAACCCCAGGAGGGGAACCCCGTCGAGTGGGAGTCGTGCACGCCGCAGAGTTAGTGTGCGTGTGTGCTAGCAAGGACACGTTCGAGGGCTGAACGTGCACTTGATGCTTAGTCTACGCCCGCGAGTGTGGACTAAACTTATTTTAATGTAAACATGTTAATAAACTTGTTTATGTAATAAAGCTTCCGCTTCCGCTTTGTACCTTTGACGTGTGTTATACGGTGCTGTGCAATGCAGCACCCCTCAGCGTGATCCTGGCTCGACAGGACCAGTGGGGTCGTGTCAGCGGGGTATCAGAGCTCGCTTGAGGTTTAACACAGTACAAAGGTCTTCTTTTTCAAAAATCCAGTGAGGAACGAGTTAGTAGCCCGTATAAGGATGTTATTAGCATATAGAAAGTGGCATATTAACCTATTTGTTATGTCGGAAAATCGTGCATCTCGGGACGTTCATGTCTTGGGGGGTGCACGTAAGCGCTGTCCACCAGTGCGCACAAGCTGAAGGGTGGAGCCCCACGGGTGGCAGGTAACCCGATCCGCTTTAGTATCCTCTACGACTCTTCATGTCGTTTGGGGTACTCGAGCAACGTCTGTCCCTGGCGTGCGTGGTGCAACATGGGAGACCCCGTCACGTGGTCTGAAACGTGAACACGTAACTCAAGGCGTGTTTGGCTTGAGAACATCCGGGCGAGTGATGACGGCCGGATGTACCAACTGTATGGATTCCGGGCTCGGTGTGCAGCCGAGTCTGATGATTGGTTGAATTTCTGCAGGTAGCCTTACCACGAAACGGTAGACGTGTAGTATCCGTGTGCGAGTGACGAGTAGTGCCACTGAACTAACGACGCCGGCTAAGTCCGGTATAGGTTTTTCCTTTGTGAGGACGTAGTACCGACATAATCTGGTGACGCCTCGACGTCACACCCAACAAAATGAACAACTTCATTTAAAATTTGAAGGTTTTGATCCAAAGTAGTAAAACTTGATGTAACTCCTTCCCTTGAACAGGATATTCAAAGTTAACAAGCTTTCAACTTATAGGATGTTAAGGACAGAGCACTCTGTTTCCAGCTAAATTAAGGCTGAAGTTAATCAGAGGTTAGAGGTTGAGTTCTTTCGAGGTTGATGTCGTATGATACATTTCTGGAAAGCTTTGGAGGAGCTTTACAACTTTTCTGTTGAGTTCCAGAGGTGTTTCGTCCCTTAACCACCCGAAAAATGCAGCAGAGTTGAAACTGTCCAGAAAACAGGACGGAGCAAAGACTCTCTGTAGACTCTCTGTAAATTAAGCATAACTTCCTGCATAAAAATCCAAAAATAGAAAATGAGGTAGTTCTGGAAAGCTTATGAGATGGGTTACAACTTTGTAACAGAAAGTTTTGTCAGATTAGGAACAGAATTAACTGGGATTCTTGGATCAAATCAGTACCTAAAGCAGGGAGGTGCTGTCCAATTGTTTCCAGAAATTCTGGTAACTTTGACATCTCATAACTTTTGAACCAGGACAGATCTTAGGACAACCAAATACTTTCTGGAAATCTATTGAAGTTAACTTTAACTTTTATGTTGAGCTCCAGGATTGGTTTTGCTTTTAACCTGGCCTAAATCAGATTGATATGGAAACTGGTCAGGGCTGTCATGGTAACAGCAGATCAGCAGTCAAATTTGTTTAAAAATTTGAACTATGTTTCCAAGTGTTATGGGTTCAATGACATATCTTATGTTATAACTCAATGGTTTACTGTTTAAATAAATATTTGACATTTCTCAAATATATTTTTACAGATGGCAGCAGATAAACGGTTGGAGAACGGGTGGGTAGTTTCCCACTGTTCTGACCGTAGCGGCTACCCGGAAGCATTGTGGCAAATACTCCAATATTTCGGGTATAACCAGATGCCGCAATACTTCGCCAAGGAGGAAGGCGAAGAGGGGAGCAAGACGTGGATGATCCATGTCGAGGTTCCCGCAGGACCTACGCCACCCGGTTGGGTGCCATTCACCGTCACGGTGAGAGGAAGACAACCGGAAGGGATGTGGCAAGTGGCAGCCCGTGACACCATGTCACGTTTCTGCCAACTACACGTGCAGGCCATGGAGGGCACACCATACGCACTCGTTCCGGTGGAGGGGCGAGCTCAACATGTGTGGGAAGAAAGGTACCTGGAGGCAACAGACCCGAGTTGCCCAAGGTACAACCCCGCGGAGGCAAATCTCAGTCTCCAAATGAGGGCGGGAAACGCTGTGATGGACAGCCAAGCTGTTCATACGGAGCATCTCGCCACCAAGCTCAAGGAGAGCACAAGCCGTGGAGATCATTTCGAGGGTGCTCACAGTGCACTCCGCAATGTGCTCCTTCCGACGATCAAGCGACTGAATGAACAACACAATCAGTTGCGTCGTCTGAAGAAGGTAAAGAAGAAGGGCCGTGTTGACATCGCGGCGTTGCAAGAGCTGGTGCAGACCCTAACCCAGCAGAATGAGGACCTTGCTCAAGAGCGGGACGACGCCATCGAGGAAGGACAAGGCTGGGAAGAGGACTACAACCAGGCTATGGACGAGGTGCATGCATTGCAGGACCTCGTGCCCCCGGTGTTGGGCATACCGGTGGTCTTGGGTCTTCCAGCAATGGGAGAACCCGGAATGGGGGAAGAGGTGGTAGATCCAGAGCCACCAGCAGAAGTACCGGAGGAGGACGACCCACAGGAGGTCGAGCTCTACTCCGAGTAGGGGGTTACGGTTGCCAAGTAGGGCAGCTAGGGTAGCGTAACCCAACTTTTGTAATCGGTGACATGTCGTGTAGACAGTAGCGTATGTATAGGTAGTGACGACATGAGCACGACTTCTCGGAGATCCGAGAATAATGTATCTTGTATAAAGTTTATGCTTTATCAATATATGTGAATGTTGTGCAAGTTAATCATGCGTCGCTTCAATACTTACTCCTGTTTATGGAATTTTGAGTAAGACATGTGCTAATTGCTGCTGTGTTGAGTTTCAGAATGACGCGTACTCGTGCCAACCCCGATGTTGGAGGTACTAGCCAAGGGGGAGAGACCTCCCAACCACCTCCCGAGGACTCCTCGGGACAGCAGCAGCAACAGCAACAGCAAACACCGCCACCGCCACTGCCAACGGTTACATTGGCCGACATTGTCGCGGCAATGGCGGGTTCACATCAGCAGCATACAGAGCTGCTGCAAACGTTAATTGCGAATACGTCTCGCCCGGAGAGACGTCAAGATCGCGAGGAGCGCCAACAGAGCTCCTACTCCGACTTCCTGGCGACTCATCCCCCTGTATTCTCAAGGGCGGATGAACCACTTGACGCGGACAACTGGCTCCGCGCCATAGAGATGAAGTTCGGGCTGCTCCAAATCAGCGAGCAGCGCAAGACTCAGTTCGCGGTCCAGCAGCTCCAAGGATCCGCGAGCGCGTGGTGGGCCAACTTCTGTGCTTCACAGCCCACCGACCGAGTGATGACCTGGGCGGAGTTCCGGACGGCCTTCAGGGCCTATCATATACCGCCCGGTTTGATGAAGAGAAAGACGCAGGAATTCCTACACCTGCAACAAGGGAGCCGGAACGCGCTGGAGTACTCCAGAGCGTTCAACGATCTCGCGCTCTACGCGTCGTATCACGCAGATACGGACGAGAAGCGGCGGGACCACTTTTACCAGGGGCTTAACCCGCTCCTGAAGGACAAGCTGGCGATGTTCAATCGCGGCAGCCTCAACGACATAATTGATGCTGCGATTGTTCAAGAGGACTCCGGCAAGGAGTTGGCGGCGGCAGAGCGAAAGCGAAGCGCGCCGCAGAGCAGTGGAGAAGGAGGCGGTCCTTCTCAAAAGTTTCGGATGGTGAATCGCCCACCATCAGGTCCACGCTGGCAACCACCACAGCGGTCGATGCCGTTCCGCAGTCGGTCGTACTCTTCACCGGCATTCCGGCCGGTACTGCCAGCACCACCGCAACAACAACAGCAGCAGCGGGCGATGCCGCGTGCGTTTGCACCTTCGCAACGCATGCCGGGCTTTCGTCCACCAAGTACTCCACCAGCAGCGGCCACGTGTTACAAGTGTGGCCGTCCAGGACACTTCGCGAGCAGTTGCCCGGAGAGGCAAGGCAGCGGAGTGGCACCACCGTTTCCAGGGAGGAATCAACCCCGGAACCCTACTAATGCGCGGCGGGCGAACCCTAGGCCCGGCACTGTCCACCAGCTTGCCATTGAGGACGTGCCGGAGGGCGAGCCAATCCTTGCGGGTATGTTCCAACTCCACCAGCATCCCGCTATAATACTATTTGATTCAGGCGCCACGCATAATTTTATTAGCCAAGCTTTCATTGCTAAACACAGCTTGCCAATACTACCCACCGATAGTCCATATATAATTTGTTCACCGGGTGGGAAGATTTCAGCAAGCGTAATGGTCTCCAAAGCACCATTATGCTTAGCGGGTAGAGTGTACCCCACGTCTCTCATTATCTTAGAGGGACAGAAGGTCGATGTCATCCTAGGGATGTCGTGGTTAACCCGCCACGGCGCTGTTTTAGACACCGTCCTCCGAGTCGTGCACTTAAACTCAGAAGTGCACGGTTCTCACTCATTATTTCTGGACAGTCCAGAAATAAAACTTCCAAGTGTCTATCAAGCCACAACCATCAGATTGGAAGACATTCCAGTGGTCCGAGAGTTCCCTGATGTATTCCCGGATGATTTGCCGGGGATGCCACCCGATAGAGAGGTGGAGTTCAAGATTGAACTTGCACCGGGAACCATGCCAATATCCCGAAGGCCGTACAAGATGGCGCCCAAGGAGTTGGCGGAACTGAAGATTCAGCTCACGGACCTTCTGGAGAAGGGTTTTATTAGGCCAAGCTCCTCGCCATGGGGCTGTTCGGCATTATTTGTCAAAAAGAAGGATGAAACGTTGCGGCTTTGCGTGGACTACCGTCCATTAAATGCCGTAACCATCAAGAACAAGTACCCGTTACCACGGATCGACATGTTGTTTGATCAGTTGGTCGAAGCAAAGGTCTTTTCCAAGATGGATTTAAGATCCGGGTACCATCAGATTAAGATAAGGGCGGAGGACATTCCAAAGACAGCCTTCTCGACAAGGTACGGACTTTATGAGTACCTGGTCATGTCCTTTGGCCTCACCAATGCTCCAGCTCACTTCATGTACTTAATGAACTCGGTGTTCATGCCGGAGCTGGACAAGTTTGTCGTGGTCTTCATCGACGACATCCTGGTATATTCCAAGTCGGAGGAAGATCACAAGAAACATCTGCGTATAGTCTTGCAACGGCTGCGGGATCACAAGTTATACGCAAAGTTCAGCAAATGCGAGTTTTGGATATCGCAAGTGCCTTTCCTCGGGCATATCATCTCAGCGGAGGGTATCGCTGTGGACCCGAGCAAGATCACGCAAGTGCTGAATTGGAAATCCCCGAGAACTGTTCATGAGGTACGGAGTTTCCTCGGACTCGCGGGATATTATCGGAGGTTCATTCCGAACTTCTCGAAGATTGCCAAGCCAATGACAGAGCTGCTGAAGAAGGCTACCAAATATGTTTGGAGTCCAGCATGTGAAGCAGCATTCAAGGCTTTAGTCAAGCACCTGACATCAGCACCGGTTTTGGCGCAGCCAGACACAACAAAACCGTTCGATGTGTACAGCGATGCATCCGGCATTGGGCTCGGATGTGTGCTGATGCAAGACCGAAGGGTGGTCGCGTATGGGTCACGGCAGCTTAGGAATCATGAGCAAAATTATCCAACTCACGACTTGGAGCTCGCTGCCGTGGTACTTGCACTGAAAATGTGGAGGCACTACCTACTCGGTAACCTCGTACATTTATATACCGACCACAAAAGCCTCAAGTACATATTCACTCAGAAGGAGCTGAACATGAGGCAACGAAGATGGTTAGAACTGATAAAGGATTACGAGATAGAGATCCATTATCATCCGGGCAAGGCAAACGTTGTGGCAGACGCACTAAGCCGCAAGTCACACGTCAATAATCTGACCATCACACCGTTGGAAGAGAACGAACCACCACTACATGTGATTCCACATGGAGCTCTCTACAACCTAGCTTTGATCCCCACCATCCGTGAAGAGATAGCGGCAGCCCAGAAGAATGACAAGGGCATGTCGCATTTGCGGAGACGTGTAGACAGTGGGGAGTTGAAATGTTTTCGGAAGGACGGAGACGGCGTCCTATGGTTCAAGGACCGGATCGTCGTACCCCGAAACCCAGAGTTACGGAAGAAAATCTTTGATGAGGCTCACTTATCAAAGTTTTCTATTCACCCCGGCAGCAATAAAATGTATCAAGAACTCAGGAGAAAGTTTTGGTGGACACGGATGAAGCGAGAGACTGCAAAATACGTGTCCGAGTGTGATACATGTCGAAGGGTGAAGGCAGACCACATGCGGAAACCGGGACTGCTGCAACCACTGGGTGTTCCTGCCTGGAAGTGGGAGGACGTGAGCATGGATTTCGTCGTCGGTTTACCCACCACCTTACAGAAACATGATTCTGTGTGGGTGATCGTCGATCGGCTCACCAAAGTTGCCCATTTTATCCCGGTCAACACCAACTACAACACCAAGAAGTACGCTGAACTGTACATCTCACGGATCCTATGCTTATACGGCGTACCCCGTACCATCGTATCGGACCGGGGCACTTTATTTGTGTCCCGTTTTTGGGAGCAGCTCCACGCTGCCTTGGGGACGAAGCTGATCCGTAGTTCAGCCTACCACCCGCAGACGGATGGGCAAACGGAGCGGGTAAATCAAATCTTAGAAGACATGCTACGAGCTTGCGCTATCGACCACGGCAAGAATTGGGATGATCACTTGCCGTTAGCCGAGTTCTCGTACAACAATGGGTACCAAGCCAGCATCAAGATGGCGCCCTACGAGGCGCTATACGGGAGAAAATGCCGCACACCATTGAATTGGTGTGAGTCTGGCGAGAGGGTTACCTTCGGGATTGATCTTGTCAACAACGCGGAAGAAAAGGTTCGATTAATTCAAGCGAACCTAAAAGCCGCTCAATCCCGACAGAAACAGTATGCGGACCGGAGAAGGCGTCCGTTACAATTCGAAGCTGGAGACCACGTATATCTACGAGTGTCTCCAATGAAGGGCGTAAACAGATTTGGGGTGAGGGGAAAGTTGGCACCCCGATTCATCGGTCCATTCCAGATTACCGAAAGATGTGGATCGGTGGCATACCGGCTAAGATTACCAGAAGCACTTTCCGGTGTGCACGACGTCTTTCACATTTCCCAGCTGAGGAAGTGTCTCAAGCTATCAACTACCATTCAGCTGGAAGACATTGAAGAACTGCAACCGGATCTCACCTATCGGGAGGAACCGGTGCAGATTATTGATGAAAAGGCCCGAACCACACGCAACCGTACGTTGTGGTTCTACAAGGTTCTATGGAGTAATCACTCCATGGACGAAGCGACATGGGAGAGCGAAGAATTCCTTCGCACTAACTACCCCGACTTTTTCACGTCGCATATTCGGTAATTTTCCACCGTCCTCTCTCTCATTTCACCTTATAATCTCGGGACGAGATTCTTTTAAGGGGGGAGGAATGTAAGGGCCTCAGTTTTTGACACTCATTTGCAGTGTTCATCACCACACCACACACCTCATTTGAGGAAGAATGATGAACACAAATAAAGAGCAAGTAACAATTATCAACATGCTCATTAGGGAACAAACTCACACATTGCAAAAGTGGTACTTCCCACATGTGATATAGATGGGCTGGACATATGAAAACTCCTACACTTTGCTAAGGATGTCCATGCCAAGTTCCACCCAAATTCAAAACCTTTTTGAGGTCATTTTGGGTATAGTTAGGAAGAGGGCAGTTTGAAACCATATTCAAATTCAAACTGTTTTCACCCACTGAATTTAAAAGTGGAAGGCATATTCTTGCTCAGCACATTTTTGTGAGCTCACACACCAATTTTCACTCCATTTGGAGTTGATCTTGACATGAGCTAAGGGGGAGAAATTCAAACTTTATTTGAATTTCAAACTGCACTTGTGCTGAAATTCATTCAAACCAAACCTCATTTGAACTTTGATCAATTCAAATGGCTCTTGGGTGAATAATTTGAATTGCCAAGGGTAGAATAGGGTTCACTGTTTACCACAGCTGTTAGGAATAAATTTCAGAGGTTAAAAGAGAAGTGGGACCCACATGTCAGCCTCTGCCTCAAAGCAAACCGACTGAACCACAGTTCAGTCGGTTCCCGGCAGCTGTGCGCGCGCGCCACCGAAGGGGGCAGCCGGCGCCAGCTCCTGCTGCGTGCCCCAAGCCGGAGACCAGCCGGCCGGGCTATTTATTCCCCCCCCCGGCGTGCTTCAGTCACCATTTCCCCGAGCTACCGGCGTGCGCGACTGCTTTTCCCACTGCCATCACTAGCGCTCGAGTTCCTGCTTGATCAAGCCGATCGCAGCTCCCTCTTTCCATTCCAAGGTCCCAGCAAGGTACTAGCAACCATCCTCCATCCTTCCCATTGATAGAAATCGATTGAAACCGAGTGATATCGGCTGTGCCGAAAGATCAAACTCGGAACTGGAAACCGCCGCACCTCGAGCTCTCGTGGACAGCCCAACCTGGGCGTTGTCACGCCCGAGCCAAGGCACCCTTGGACGCGCAAGTGACCGGTGCTGCTCACCCCCGAGCCACAGCTCGAGTGGTTGCTCACCGGCGGCGAATTTCCACTTTTCCCCTTTCTGTGTGCAGAACGACCTTCGGGTACGATTCTGTTTAATTCGTGCTCTAGAAAGGATTAGAGGGCCTCAGGCCACTCCCACACGAACTAGACACGGTGACGCACAAGTTGCCTTCACAACTCTGGGCCGGAGAACTTCTGTGCCCGGCGTAATTCAAGGTCTACTAATGGCGGAACGCACGGGGGGTATCGGGCGCACGGTGAGGACCTATTTCGGGCCTTCCCCGAGCTGCCCCGAGTTCATGTCGACCTTCTCTGAGGTCCACTGATGCTCCCCGACCGATTTCCCAAGTAGCTGAGGCACTATGAGCGTCAGCCGACATGGCCGAAGTCGTTCCGATATGGCGGCTCGTCGCCGACCATGCTCCGGCCGTTGTCATGAGCAGCTGACCCTTGGATCATGTTCCCCAAGTAAAATTAGGCAGGGGCGGCCAGAATCAAGAATTTTGGAGCGGTACAGCAGCCAGAGGCGAGCTCTCCGGCGAGGTCCCTCGGCGGCGGAGCGCGGGTGTCGCGAGGTTGAAGAAGGGGGTGGACCCCAGCTGTCAGCGGCCGATATTTTGAATCGGGATCCGGCTGCGGCCGGGATCGGGTGTGCTGGCGCGCAAAAGCCTTGTGGGCCGCGGTGTGCTGTCGCTTCGGCGTGCGACGCGTGTCCCCTGGGCCCACGCGCGAGTTTAAACTTTTCCCCGATTTTCAGATTTCCTTCAAACTTCAAATCCTTATAACTTTGGCTAGAAAGCTCCAAATTGAGTGAACCAAATTTCGCTGGATTCAGCTCTCTGAGTACTTTCCAGGAAATCAAGTGTCACTTCATGAAATTCCTTAATTCTCCAGAATTAATTCCTCAAAGTTTAAACTGTTAGGAATTTTAACTGGAGAATCCTTTGGAGGAAAATCCTGAAATTTTGCTGAGATGTTCACCAAAATATCCTTGAACTACCATAAAAATTTCAGATCCATTTGAGCTCATTTAGTCCACCTAATGGTGTGATTAGTAAAACTGTTCCAGAGAAAATAGAAAATGTTCAGAAACATTTTCAGGATTTTCTCTGAAATTGTTTAGCTCATATCTTTAGTTAGAGACTTCCAAATTAAGTGAGACCAACTCCATTAGAACCCTCTGAAAATCTAGTTTTCAGAAAGTCATAGTTTGTCTCATGAAAATCCCTAGAACACCCTAAGGGTTCCAATTAAGGTCAAGGACATAATTATTTGTGGAGGGCTCAAATGAGCTTTGCTGCAACTAAAACTTGACCAAGTCTTTGTTTAGGTTGTAACCAAGCCACAGTAAAAGTTTCACAGTCATTAGGTCTGTCTAGTAAGGGTTATAGGCTTCACAACTTCAAAGTTAATACAAAGGCATCTAAATTGATACATACATTGTTCTTATCATGTAGTCGCTAAGGTCGAGGAGGAACCCGAAGTCCTAGACTTCGTTACTCCGGAGGAACAGCTAGCCTACGACCAAGAGCAGCAAGGCAAGCCCCGGTTTGCATTAACCTTTTTACGAATTTTTATTGTTTTGAGCACATACTTGTTTCCCTTTGTTCGTTGCATTAGAGTCTTGATTGGAAACCCAACTGCACAGCCAAGAAAACCATGGGTTGGGTTTAGGATTGAAAACCTCGTTAGCCACTGCATTGCTAGAATAGAGTAGGATTCGGTACAAGTCGAGTAGTTGGAACTACTCGCGAGAATAGGCTAGAGGCACATTGCTCGGCTAGAGATAGCACATGAAACACATGGCAAGAAAATGAGACCGAGCGGAGAGTAAGAGCAGCAGGACTTTGGGGCCTGTGTGCTGTAGCTCCGCTTGTGTCGATTGAGGACCGAGCCGTGTGCGGGCCTGTTGAACAAGCTAGAACAGTACCGAAGACCTACCGGCTATATGGGAACCGGGAAACTGATGTAACTCGGGTAGCTGGGTGTTGAGGCATTGCCCGTCGTTCAGAGGGTAGGTTGAGAGCTCGAGGTGTAAATCAGCTGGCGGCACGGAGATGCGCGTGCAGGGACCTCTTGCTCGGGACGATGGGACCGGTTCAATATTTGGCTAACGGGTGAAAGGTAGTCGCGTACGGCGTCCGTGATGGTTGTTGTAGGCAACATCGAGTACGGGCGTACGTGACGGGTTGTTCGGGTAACCCTGCAGGTGTAAATCGATTATAATCGCCGTCCCTCGCGGTCAGTGAGTACCACTTGTTCACTGTACCGTGACGTAGAAAGAACAGGCTAGTTACATGTTAAAATGTTGCTGATTGAAAGTTGGATATTGATTGTTAATGATATGTTGTAGCTTAGTGCTAACTAAAGTTCTTTTCAACTTTGGGCAAAGTACATGAGAGAAATGCGTTTCTTGTTTGATTGCGGCTCTCTCATGTGCCTTAGCATAAAGTTCTCCACAACCTGCTGCTAAAACTTGAAAGTAAGGTTCTACTAATTAGGCGAGTCCTTGCAAATGATTTTTACCTCATGCAACCCATCACCCTCATGTAGAAGTTCCATGTTTAGGTGAGACGGGTCAGACTTGCTGAGCCTTCGTGCTCACTGCTTGTGTTCGAAGCTTTTGCAGGGTTCTATGAGGAAGGGACTCCCGAAGAGGAGACGGAACCCCAGGAGGGGAACCCCGTCGAGTGGGAGTCGTGCACGCCGCAGAGTTAGTGTGCGTGTGTGCTAGCAAGGACACGTTCGAGGGCTGAACGTGCACTTGATGCTTAGTCTACGCCCGCGAGTGTGGACTAAACTTATTTTAATGTAAACATGTTAATAAACTTGTTTATGTAATAAAGCTTCCGCTTCCGCTTTGTACCTTTGACGTGTGTTATACGGTGCTGTGCAATGCAGCACCCCTCAGCGTGATCCTGGCTCGACAGGACCAGTGGGGTCGTGTCATTTGTCCCACTTAGCTCATGTCAAGATCAACTCCAAATGGAGTGAAAATTGGTGTGTGAGCTCACAAAAATGTGCTGAATAAGAATATGCCTCCCAATTTTAAATTCATGGGATAAAAACAGTTTGAATCTGAATATGGTTTCAAACTGCCCTCTTTCTAACTATACCCAAAATGACCTCAAAAGGTTTTGAATTTTGGTGAAACTTGGCATGGACATCCTTAGCAATGTGTAGGAGTTTTCATATGTCCAGCTCCTCTATATCTCATGTGGGAAATACCACTTTTGCAATATGTGAGTTTGTTTTCTAATGAGTATGTTGATGGTGGTTACTTGCTCTTCATTTGTGTTCATCATCTTTCCTCAAATGAGGTGTGTGTGTATGGTGATGAACACCTCAAATATGTGTCAAAAACTGAGGCTCTTACATTCCTCCCCCCTTAAAAGAATCTCGTCCCGAGATTATAAGGTGAAAATGAGAGAGAGGACGGTGGAAAATTACCGGATATGCAATGTGAAAAAGTCGGGGTAGTTGGCGCGAAGAAATCCTTCGCTCTCCCATGTTGCTTTGTCCACGGAGTGATTACTCCATAGAACCTTATAGAACCACAACGTACGGTGGCGTGTGGTTCGGGCCTTTTCATCAATAATCTGCACCGGTTCCTCTCGATAGGTGAGATCCGGTTGCAGTTCTTCAATGTCTTCCAGCTGAATGGTAGTTGATAGCTTGAGACACTTCCTCAGCTGGGAAATGTGAAAGACGTCGTGCACACCGGAAAGTGCTTCTGGTAATTTCAACTGGTATGCCACTGATCCACATCTTTCGGTAATCCGGAATGGACCGATGAATCGGGGTGCCAACTTTCCTCTCACCCCAAATCTGTTTACGCCGTTCATTGGAGACACACGTAGGTATACGTGATCCCCGACTTCGAATTGTAATGGGCGTCTTCTCCGGTCCGCATACTGTTTCTGCCGGGATTGGGCGGCTTTTAGGTTCGCTTGAATCAGTCAAACTTTTTCTTCCGCGTTGTTGACAAGGCCAATCCCGAAGGTAACCCTTTCGCCAGATTCGCACCAGTTCAATGGTGTGCGGCATTTTCTCCCGTATAGCGCCTCGTAGGGCGCCATCTTTATGCTGGCTTGGTACCCATTGTTGTACGAGAACTCGGCTAACGGCAAGTGATCATCCCAATTCTTGCCGTGGTCGATAGCGCAAGCTCGTAGCATGTATTCTAAGATCTGATCTACCCGCTCCATTTGCCCATCCGTCTGCGGGTGGTATGCTGAACTGCGGATCAGCTTCGTCCCCAAGGCAGCGTGCAGCTGCTCCCAAAAACGGGACACAAATAAAGTGCCCCGGTCTGATATGATGGTACGGGGTACGCCGTACAAGCATAGGATCCGTGAGATGTACAGTTCAGCGTACTTCTTGGCGTTGTAGTTTGTGTTGACCGGGATGAAATGGGCAACTTTGGTGAGCCGATCGACGATCACCCACACAGAATCATGCTTTTGAAGAGTGGTGGGTAAACCGACGATGAAGTCCATGCTCACATCCTCCCACTTCCAGGCAGGAATGCCCAGTGGTTGCAGCAGTCCCGGTTTCCGCATATGGTCTGCCTTCACCCTTCGACATGTATCACACTCGGACACGTATTTTGCAGTCTCACGCTTCATCCGTGTCCACCAAAACTTGCTTCTGAGTTCTTGATACATTTTTTTTGCTGCCGGGGTGAATAGAAAACTTTGACAAGTGAGCCTCATCAAAGATCTTCTTCCGTAATTCCGGGTTACGGGGTACGACGATCCGGTCCTTGAACCATAGGACGCCGTCTCCGTCCTTCCGGAAACATTTCAACTCCCCATTGTCTACACGTCTCCGCAAATGAGACATGCCCTTGTCATGTTTCTGAGCTGCCGCTATCTCTTCATGGATGGTGGGGATCAAAGCTAGGTTGTAGAGAGCTCCATGTGGAATTACATGTAGTGGTGGTTCGCTCTCTTCCAACGGTGTGATGGTCAGATTGTTGACGTGTGACTTGCGACTCAGCGCATCAGCCACTACGTTTGCCTTGCTCGGATGATAATGGATCTCTATTTCGTAATCCTTTATCAATTCTAACCATCTTCGCTGCCTCATGTTCAACTCCTTCTGAGTGAATATGTACTTGAGGCTTTTGTGGTCGGTATATAAATGTACGAGGTTACCGAGTAGGTAGTGCCTCCACATTTTTAGTGCAAGTACCACGGCAGCGAGCTCTAAATCGTGAGTTGGATAATTTTGCTCATGGTTTCTAAGCTGCCGTGACCCATACGCGACCACCCTTCGGTCTTGCATCAGCACACATCCGAGCCCAATGCCGGATGCATCGCAGTACACATTGAACGGTTTTGTGGTGTCTGGCTGCGCCAAAACCGGTGCTGACGTCAGGTGCTTGACTAAAGCCTTGAATGCTGCTTCACATGCTGGACCCCAAACATATTTGGTGGCCTTTTTCAGCAGCTCTGTCATTGGCTTGGCAATCTTCGAGAAGTTCGGAATGAACCTCCGATAATATCCCGCGAGTCTGAGGAAACTCCGTATCTCGTGAACAGTTCTCGGGTATTTCCAATTCAGCACTTGAGTGATCTTACTCAGGTCCACAGCGATACCCTCCGCTCAGATGATATGCCCGAGAAAAGGCAGTTGCGATATCCAAAACTCGCATTTGCTGAATTTCGCGTATAACTTGTGATCCCGCAGCCGTTGCAAGACTATACGCAGGTGTTTCTTGTGATCTTCCTCCGACTTGGAATATACCAGAATGTCGTCGATGAAGACCACGACAAACTTGTCCAGCTCCGGCATGAATACCGAGTTCATCAAATACATGAAGTGAGCTGGAGCATTGGTGAGGCCGAAGGACATGACCAGGTACTCATAAAGTCCGTACCTTGTCGAGAAAGCTGTCTTTGGAATGTCCTCCGCCCTTATCTTAATCTGATGGTACCCGGATCTTAAGTCCATCTTGGAAAAAATCTTTGCTTCGACCAACTGATCAAACAACATGTCGATCCGTGGGAACAGGTACATGTTCTTGATGGTTACGGCATTTAATGGACGATAGTCCACGCAAAGCCGTAACGTCTCATCCTTCTTCTTTACAAATAATGCCGAACAGCCCCATGGCGAGGAGCTCGGCCTAATAAAACTCTTCTCCAGAAAGTCCGTTAGCTGAGTCTTCAGTTCAGCCAATTCCTTGGGCGCCATCTTGTACGGCCTTAGGGATATTGGCATGGTTCCCTGTGCAAGTTCAATCTTGAACTCCACCTCTCTATCGGGCGGCATCCCCGGCAAATCATCCGGGAATACGTCAGGGAACTCTCGGACCACTGGAATATCTTCCAATCTGATGGTTGTGGCTTGATAGACACTTGAAAGTTTTATTTCTGGACTGTCCAGAAATAAGGAGTGAGACTCGTGCACTTCTGAGTTCAAGTGCACTACTCGGAGGACGGTGTCTAAAACAGCGCCGTGGCGGGTTAACCACGACATCCCTAGGATGACATCGAATTTTGTCCCTCTAAGATTATGAGAGACGTCGGGTAGACTCTACCCTCTAAGCACAATGGCGCTTTTGGGACCATCATGCTTGCTGAAATTTTCCCACCCGGTGAACAGATCACATAAGGACTATCGGTGGGTAGTATTTGCAAGCTACATTTATCAAAAGCTTGGCTAATGAAGCTATGTGTGGCGCCTGAATCAAACAGTACTATAGCGGGATGCTGGTGGAGTTGGAACATACCCGCAAGGATTGGCTCGCCCTCCGGCACGTCCTCTATGGTAAGCTGTTGGACGGTGCCGGGCCTAGGGTTTGCCCGCCGCGCATTAGTAGGGTTCCGGGGTTGATTCCTCCCCGGAAACTGCGGTGCCACTCCGCCGCCTTGCCTCTCCGGGCAACTGCTCACGAAGTGTCCTGGATGACCACACTTGTAACATGTGGCCGCTGCTGGTGTAGTGCTCGGGGGACGAAAGCCCAGCATGCGCTGCTGAGGTGCATACGCACGTGGCATCGCCCGCTGCTGCTGTTGTTGCGGAGGTGGTACTGGCAGTGCCGGCCTGAATGCCGGTGAAGAGTACGGCCGACTGCGGAACGGCATCGACCGCTGTGGTGGCTGCCAGCATGGACCTGATGGTGGGCGATTCACCATCCGAAACTTCTGAGAAGGACCGCCTCCTTCTCCGCTGCTCTGCGGTGCGCTTCGCTTTCTCTCCGCTGCTGCTAACTCCTTGCCGGAGTCCTCCTGAACAATCGCAGCATCAATGATGTCGTTGAGGCTGCCGCGATTGAACATCGCCAACTTGTCCTTCAGGAGCGGGTTAAGCCCCTGGTAAAAGTGGTCCTTCCACTTCTCGTCAGTATTAGCGTGATACGACGCGTAGAGCGCGAGATCGTTGAACGCTCTGGAGTATTACAGCGCGTTCCGGCTCCCTTGTTGCAGGAGTAAGAACTCCTGTGTCTTTCTCTTCATCAAACTTGGCGGTATATGATAGGCCCTGAAGGCCGTCCGGAACTCCGTCCAGGTCATCACTCGGTCGGTGGGCTGTGAAGCACAGAAGTTTGCCCACCATGCGCTCGCGGATCCTTGGAGCTGCTGGACCGCGAACTGAGTTTTGCGCTTCTCGCTTATCTGGAGCAGCCCGAACTTCATCTCTATCGCGCGGAGCCAGTTGTCCGCGTCAAGAGGTTCATCCGCCCTTGAGAATACCGGGGGATGAGTCGCTAGGAAGTCGGAGTAGGAGCTCTGTTGACGCTCCTCACGGTCTTGACGTCTCTCTGGGCGAGACGTATTGGTGATAAGCGTTTGCAGCAACTCCGTGTGCTGCTGATGTGAACCCGCCATTGCCGCGACGATGTCGGCCAACGTAACCGTTGGCAGTGGCGGTGGCGGTGTTTGCTGTTGCTGTTGCTGCTGCTGCTGCTGTCCCGAGGAGTCCTCGGGAGGCTGTTGGGAGGTCTCTCCCCCTTGGCTAGTACCCCCAACATCAGGATTGGCACGAGTACGCGTCATTCTGAAATTCAAAACAGCAGCGATTAGCACATGTCTTACTTAAAATTCCATATGTAACAGTAGGTATTGAAGTGACACATGATTAATTTGCACAATATTCACATATATTGATAAAGCATAAACTTTATACAAGATACATTATTCTTGGGTCTCCGAGAAGTCATGCTCATGTCGTCACTACCTATACATACGCTACTGTCTACATGACATGTCACCGATTACAAAATTTGGGCTACACTACCCTAGCTGCCCTACATGGCAACTGTAACCCCCTACTCGGAGTAGAACTCGACCTCCTGCAGGTCGTCCTCCTCCAGTACCTCTGCTGGTGGCTCCGTATTTACCACCTCTTCTCCCATCTCGGGTTCTCCCATTACTGGAAGGACCAAGACCACCGGTACGCCTAACAACGAAGGTACGAGGTCCTGCAATGCATGCACCTCGTCCATGGCTTGGTTGTAATCTTCTTCCCAGCCTTGCCCTTCCTCAATAGCGTCGTCCCGCTCTTGAGTAATTTCCTCGTTCTTCTGGGTCAGATTCTGTACCAGTTCTTGCAACGCCGCGATGTCGACACGGCTTTTCCTCTTCGCCTTCTTCAGACGATGCAACTGATTATGTTGTTCATTCAGTCGCTTGATCGTCGGAAGGAGCACATTGCAGAGTGCGCTGTGAGCACTCTCGAAACGGTCTCTACGTCTCGTGCTCTCCTTGAGCTTTGTGGCGAGATGCTCCGTATGAACAGCTTGGCTGTCCATCACGGCGTTTCCCGCCCTCACCTGGAGGCTAAGGTTTGCCTCCGCGGGGTTGTACCTTGGGCAACTCGGGTCCGTTGCCTCCAGGTATCTCTCTTCCCACATATGCTGAGCCCGTCCCTCCACCGGAACGAGCGTGTATGGAGTGCCCTCCATAGCCTGCACGTGTAGTTGGCAGAAACGTGACATGGTGTCACGGGCTGCCACTTGCCACATCCCTTCCGGTTGCCTACCTCTCACCGTAACGGTGAAGGGCACCCAACCGGGTGGCGTAGGTCCTGCAGGGACTTCGACATGGATCTTCCATGTCTTGTTCCCCTCTTCGCCTTCTTCCTTGGCGAAGTACTGCGGCATCTGGTTGTATCCGAAATATTGAAGCATCTGCCTCAATGCCTCCGGATAGCCGCTGCAGTGAGAACAGTGGGACACCACCCACCCGCTCTCCAACTGGTTATCTGCTGTCATCTGTAAAAACATATTTGAGAAATGTCAAATATTTATTTAAACAGTAAACCATTGAGTTATAACATAAGACATGTCATTGAACTCATAAAACTTGGAAACATAGTTCAAATTTTAAACAAATTTGACTGCTGATCTGCTGTTCCCATGACAGCCCTGACCAGTTTCCATTTCAACCTGATTTAGGCCATGTTAAAGCAAAAGCAATTCTGGAGCTCAACATCAAAGTTAAATCTAACTTCAATAGCTTTCCAGAAATCTTTTTCTTGGCCTAAGATCTGTCCTGGTTCAAAAGTTATGAGATGTCAAAGTTAACAGAATTTCTGGAGAAATCTGGACAGCACCTCCCTGCTTTAGGTACTGATTTGATCCAAGAATTCCAGTTAATTCTGTTCCTAATCTGACAAAACTTTCTGTTACAAAGTTGTAACCCATCTCACAAGCTTTCCAGAACTACCTCATTTTCTATTTTTGGATTTTTATGCAGGAAGTTATACTCAATTTACAGAGAGTTTACAGAGAGTCTTTGCTCTGTCCTGTTTTCTGGACAGTTTCAACTCTACTGCATTTTTCGAGTGGTTAAGGGATGAAACACCCCTAGACCTCAACATAAGAGTTATCAAGCTCTTCTAGATCTTTCCAGAAATGTATCATATGACCCCAACCTCGAAAGAACTCAACCTCTAACCTCTGATCAACTTCAGCCCTAATTCAGCTGAAACCAGAGTACTCTGTCCTTAACAACCTATAAGTTGAAAACTTGTTTACTTTGAATATCCTGATTAAGGGAAGAGGTTACAGCAACGTTTTACTGCCTTGGATCCAAACCTTCAAGTTTTTACAATGAAGTTGTTCATTTAATGGGGTGTGACGTCGATACGTCACCAGATTATGTCGGTACTACGTCCTCACAAAGAAAAACCTATACCGGACTTAGCCGGCTTCGTTAATTCAGTGGCACTAAACATCACTCACACACGGATGCCACACGTCTACCATTTTGTGGTCAGGCTACCTACAGAAAACTCAAGCAATCGTCAGACTCGGCTGCACACCGAGTCCGGAATCCATACAGTTCATACACCCGGCCGTCATCACTCGCCCGGATGTTCTCAAGCCAAACACGCCTTGAGTTACGTGTTCACATTTCAGATGACGTCACGGGGTCTCCCAAATTGCACCACGCACGCCAGGGACAGACGTTGCTCGAATACCCCAAACGACATGAAGAGTCACAGAGGATATCAAAGCGGGTCGGGTTACCTGCCACTCGTGGGACTCCACCCTTCAGCTTGTGCGCACTGGTGGACAGCGCTTACGTGCACCCCCAAGACATAAACGTCCCGAGATGCACGATTTTCCGACATAGACAAATAGGTTAGTATGCCACTTTCTATATGCTAATAACATCCTTATATGGGCTACTAACTCGTTCCTCACTGGATTTTTGAAAAAGATGACCTTTGTAGTGCGTTAACCTCAAGCGAGCTCTGATACCAACGCTGACACGACCCCACGGTCTTGTTGAGCCAGGATCACTCTGAGGGGTGCTGCGTTGCACAGCACCGTATAACACACGTCAAAGGTACAAAGCGGAAGCGAAATTTTATTACATAAACAAGTTTATGAACATGTTTACATCAAGATAAGTTCAGTCTACACTCACGGGCGTAGACTACGCATCAAGTGCATGTTCAGCCCTTGAACGTGTCCTTGCTAGCACACACGCACACTAACTCTGTGGCGTGCACGACTCCCACGCGACGGGGTTCCCCTCCTGGGGTTCCGTCTCCTCTTCGGGAGTCCATTCCTCATAGAACCCTGCAAAAGCTTCAAACACAAGCAGTGAGCGCGAAGGCTCAGCAAGTCTGACCCGTCTCACCTAAACACGGAACTTCTACATGAGGGGTGATGGGTTACATGGGGTAAAAATCATTTGCAAGGACTCGCCTAATTAGTAGAACCTTACTTTCAAGTTTTAGCAGCAGGTTGTGGAGAACCTTACGCTAAGGCACATGAGAGAGCCGCAATCAAACAAGAAACGCATTTCTCTCATGTACTTTGCCCAAAGTTGAAAGGAACTTTAATTAGCTCTAAACTACAGCAAATCATTAACAATCAAGTCCATCTTTCAATCAGCAACATTTTAA
Organism: Neostapfia colusana; assembly: GCA_030760725.1. Lineage (NCBI taxonomy): Eukaryota > Viridiplantae > Streptophyta > Magnoliopsida > Poales > Poaceae > Neostapfia > Neostapfia colusana. The sequence goes on from JASWHV010000003.1 coordinate 81,311,423, forward strand.
CATGTAACTAGCCTGTTCTTTCTACGTCACGGTATAGTGAACAAGTGGTACTCACTGACCGCGAGGGACGGCAATTATAATCGATTTACACCTGCAGGGTTACCCGAACAACCCGTCACGTACGCCCGTACTCGATGTTGCCTACAACAACCATCACGGACGCCGTACGCAACTACCTTTCACCCGTTAGCCAAATGTTGAACCGGTCCAATCGTCCCGAGCAAGAGGTCTCTGCACGCGCATCTCAGTGCCGCCAGCCGATTTATACCTCGAGCTCTCAACCTACCCTCTGAACGACCAGCTATGCCTCAACACCCAGCTACCCGAGTTACATCAGTTTCCCGGTTCCCATATAGCCGGTAGGTCTTCGGTACTGTTCTAGCTTGTTCAACAGGCCCACACACGGCTCGGTCCTCAATCGACACAAGCGGAGCTACAGCACACAGGGCCCAAAGTCCTGCTGCCCTTACTCTCCGCTTGGTCTCATTTTCTTGCCATGTGTTTCATGTGCTATCACTACCCGAGTCGAGTGCCTCTAGCCTATGCTCGCGAGTAGTTCGAACTACTCGACTTGTACCGGATCCTACACTACCTTAGCATTGCAGTAGCTAACCGGGTTTGAAATCCTAAACCCAACCCAAGGTTTTCTTGGCTATGCAATTGGGTTTTCAAACAAGACTCTAATGCAAAGAAGAAAGTAATCAAGTATGTGCTCAAAACAGTAAAACTTGTAAAGGTTAATGCAAACCAGAGCTTGCCTTGCTGCTCTTGGTCGTAGGCTAGCTGCTCCTCCGGAGTAACGAAGTCTAGGACTTCGGGTTCCTCCTCGACCTTAGTGACTACATGATATACAAGTATATGTATTAATTTAAATACATTTGTATTAAGTTTGAACTTGTGAAGTTTGTAAGTCCCACAAGACAGACTCTATGACTGTGAAACTTTTACTGTGGCTTGGTTACAACCTAAGTAGAGACTTGGTCAAGTTTTAGTTGCAGCAAAGCTCATTTGAGCCCTCCACAATTAATTATGTACTTGACCTTAATTGAAGGCTTTTATGGTGTTCTAAGGATTTTCATGAAACAAACGATGACTTTCTGAAAACTAGATTTTCGGAGGGTTCTAATGGAGTTGGTCTCACTTAATTTGAAGGTTCCTAGCTACAGATATGAGCTAAACAATTTCAGAGGAAATTCTGAAAATGTTTCTGAACATTTTCTATTTTCTTTGTAACAGTTTCACTAATCACACCATTAGGTGGACCAAATGAGCTCAAATGGATCTGAATTTTTTATGGAAGTTCAGGGATATTTTGGTGAATATCCCAGCAAAACTTCAGAATTTTTCTCCAAAGGATTCTCCAGTTAAAATTCCAAACATTTTAAATTTTGAGGAATTAATTCTATAGAAACAAGGATTTTCATGAAGTGAAACTTGATTTGCTGGAAAGTTCTCAGAGAGCTGAATCCAACAAAATTTGGTTCACTCGATTTGGAGCTTTCTAGCCAAAGTTATGAGGATTTGAAGTTTGAACGAAATCTGAAAATCGGGGGAAAAGTTTAAACTTGCGGGTGGGCCCTGGGGACACGCGTCGCACGCTGAGGCGACGGCACACCGTGATCTGCGGGGTTCCTGCACACCAGCACAGCCGATCCCGGCCACACCCGATCCTGATTTAAATTTTTCAGCCGCTGACACGTGGGCCAGCCGGCTTCGTCTTCCTCCCGACGCACCCGCGCGCCCGCGCCGCCGCCCTTGCCGGAGCAGACCCGGAGCTCGCCGGCTCGCCGCTGCCGGCCCTCCCATGGTCTGAAACTCGCCGCCAGGGGGTTATCGACATCGAGGAACATGTTGGTGGTGTCAGTTCAGGCTGGCGGTGACCGGAAATAGCCCGGCGACGTGCCGCGGCCTCGGTTGAGGTTCGGCGCCGTCGACCGTGGGTTCTAACCCGCCAACACCTCGAACAAACGGTCCTACAGCATCAGTTTATCTCTAAGAAGCTCGACAAGGTGTCAAAGGGTTCAAAGATGGCGGCAAGTCGGTCGGCACCGTGTGACCGATCGTTCCCGCCATGACCACTCTTGATCGAGCTCGAAATTCGTCACTTCTAGACAGTTTCACGCCACGGATGCATAAAGGAACTTGATCGCCGGCTATTCCAGCGTCTATGTGCAAGATTTGATAGCTAGAGAAGGATCATAGAGCGAGAATTTGAAGGATCCGTACCGGAAGCTCAGTTTAAGGTTGCCGGAGCAAAAACTGAGAATTCACCGTGGATTCTTCACGGTTTACTTCCAAACTTGGAGGAGAGCAGCACGGTGGTTGCGCGCTCCTGTTGCCTCTCTTGCTAGACCGTGAAAAAGCCTGTGGAACACTGTCCACGGGCGCCTGACTCTCGGCTGAGGCTAGGTCGCCGCGGTGGCGATCATTTTCGGACAAGGGAGGTCGGAGCTCGGGGTTTCTGGCGTTGGGGAGGTGGAGGGCGATCTCAGGTTGCTGTCTAGCAGCTCAGGAACGAAGGAGGAGATCATTTTGCTGGTTTTCCCGATCGAGCAGTGAGCTGCGGGGAGAAGAATTTCCGCTGCTCGGGTTCACACGCGAGGAGATAAAGCCGGCCGACTCCTGCTCGGGCTGAGGCGGTGCCGGTCGCGTGGAGGTGTGAGCAAGCCACCCTGGGCGCCAGCGCGTGGGGAGGGAAGCAGCTGGTGGTGCCGGTGGCTGCTCGGTGGCACAGCCGACAGCTGCTCGGTGGAATTTCCCACCGAGGCTGTGACTTTGTGTGCAAGTTTTCCCTCCTTCTCTCTATGACATGTGGGTCCCACCCGGGGTTTTAACCTCTGAAATTTACTCCTAATCACTGTTGTAAACAGTGAGCCCCAAAATACCCCAAGTGATTTCAAATTATTCACCCATGAGCCATTTGAATTGATTAGAATTCAACTTGGGTTTGGTTTAATGAATTTCAGCACAAGTTCAGTTTGGAATTAAAATAAAATTTGAATTTGTCCCACTTAGCTCATGTCAAGATCAACTCCAAATGGAGTGAAATTGGTGTGTGAGCTCACAAAAATGTGCTGAATAAGAATATGCCTTCCACTTTTAAATTCATGGGATAAAAACAGTTTGAATTTGAATATGGTTTCAAACTACCCTCTTTCTAACTATACCCAAAATGACCTCAAAAGGTTTTGAATTTGGGTGAAACTTCGCATGGACATCCTTAGCAATGTGTAGGAGCTTTCATATGTCCAGCTCCTCTATATCACATGTGGGAAATACCACTTTTGCAATATGTGAGTTTGTTTTCTAATGAGTATGTTGATGGTGGTTACTTGCTCTTCATTTGTGTTCATCATCTTTCCTCAAATGAGGTGTGTGTCAAAAACTGAGGCTCTTACAGTTGGAGTTGTACACGCCGCCGTGTTAGTGTGCGTGTGTGCTAGTCGGGACACGTTCACGGGCTGAACGTGAACTCAATGCTTAGTCTACGCCCGTGAGTGTGGACTGGACTATTTTGTTGTAAAAATGTTCATAAACCTCTTTATGTAATAAAATTTTGCTTCTGCTTTGTACCTTTGATGTGTGTTATCCGGTGCTGTGCAACGCAGCACCCCTCAGCGTGATCCTGGCTCGACAAGACCGTGGGGTTGTGTCAGCGCTGGTATCAGAGCTCGCTTGAGGTTTAACGCACTAAAAAGGTCATCTTTTTCAAAAATCCAGTGAGGAACGAGTTAGTAGCCCATATATGGATGTTATTAGTGTATAGAAAGTGGCATATTAACCTATTTGCTTATGTCGTAAAATCATGTATCTCGGGACGCTTTATGTCTTGGGGGGTGCACGTAAGCGCTGTCCACCAGTGCACACAAGCTGAAGCGTGGAGCCCCACGGGTGGCAGGTAACCCGACTCGCTTTAATATCCTCTACGACTCTTCATGTCGTTTGGGGTATTCGAGCAACGTCTGTCCCTGGCGTGCATGGTGCAATTTGGGAGACCCCGTCACGTGGTCAGTAACGTGAACACGTAGCTCAAGGCGTGTTTGGCTTGAGAACATCCGGGCGAGTGATGATGGCCGGGTGTACGAACTGCACGGATACCGGGCTCGGTGTGCAGCCGAGTCTGACGATTGTGTGAATTATCTGCAGGTAGTCTAACCATGAAACAGTAGACGTGTAGCATCCGTGTGCGAGAGATGTTTAGTGCCACTGAACTAACGAAGCCGGCTAAGTCCGTTATAGGTTTTTCTTTGTGAGGACATTGTACCGACATGCTTTGGTGACGCATCAACGTCGCACTCCACTAAATGAACAACTTCATTATAAAATTTGAAAGTTTTAATACAAAGCATTAAAACTTGATGTAACTCCTTCCCTTAATCAGGATATTCCAAGTTAACAAGTTTTCAACTTATAGGCTATTAAGGACAGAGTCCCCTGTTTTCAGCTGAATCAAGGCTGAAGTTAATCAGAGGTTAGAGGTTGAGTTCTTTCGAGGTTGGGGTCGTATGATACATTTCTGGGAAGCTTTGGAAGAGCTTTAGAACTTTTATGTTGAGTTCCAGAGGTGTTTCATCACTTAACCAATCGAAAAGTGCAGTAGAGTTGAAACTGTCCAGAAAACAGGGCAGAGCAAATACTCTCCGTAAATTGAGCATAACTTCCTGCATAAAAATCCAAAAATATAAAATGGGGTAGTTATGGAAAACTTATGAGCTGGGTTACAACTTTGTAACAGAAATTTTTGTCAGGTTGCGAACAGAATTAACTGGAATTCTTGGATCAAATCAGTACCTAAAGCAGGGAGGTGCTGTCCAATTTTCTCCAGAAATTCTGTTAACTTTGGCATCTCATAAATTTTGAACCAGGACAGATATTAGGCCAAGCAAATACTCTCTGGAAATTTATTGAAGTTAGCTTTAGCTTTGATGTTGAGCTCCAGCATTGGTTTTTCCTTTAGCGTTGCCTAAATCAGGTTGAAATGGAAACTGGTCAGGGCTGTCATATTGGACAGCAGATCAGCAGTCAAATTTATTTAAATTTGAACTATGATTTCAAGTCTTATGAGTTCAATGGTATGTTTTATGTTATAACTCAAGGGTTTACTGTTCAAATAAATATTTGACATTTCTCAAATATGTTTTTACAGATGACAGCGGATAAACAGTTCGAGAACGGGTGGGTGGAATCTCACTGTTCTCACCACAGCGGCTATCCGGAAGCATTGAGGCAGATGCTTTGATATTTCGGGTATAACCAGATGCCGCAGTACTTCACCAAGGAAGAAGGCGAGGAGGGGAACAAGACGTGGACAGTCCATGTCGAGGTTCCTGCAGGACCTACGCCACCCGGTTGGGCGCCGTTCACCGTCACGGTGAGGGGAAGGCAACCGGAGGGGATGTGGCAACTGGAAGCCCGCGAGACCATGTCGCGTTTCTGCCAACTACACGTGAGGGCTATGGAGGGCACTCCATACGTGCTCGTTCCGGTGGAGGGACGGGCTCATTATGTGTGGGAAGGGAGGTACCGCGAGGTAACTGATCCGGGTTGACTAAGGTACAGCCCCCCGGAGGCAAGCCTTAGCCTCTAGTTGAGGGCGGGAAATGCCGTGATGGACAGCCAAGCTGTTCATACGGAGCATCTCGCCTCGAAGCTCAAAGAAAGTACCAGCCGTGGAGACCATTTCGAGAGTTCTCACAGCGCACTCCGCAATGTGCTCCTTCCGACGATCAAGCGACTGAACAAACAGCATAATCAGTTGCATTGTCTGAAGAAGGCGAAGAAGAAGAGCCGTGCCGACATCGCGGCGTTGCAAGAACTGGTGCAGACTCTAACCCAGAAGAACGAGGACCTTACTCAAGAGCGAGACGACGCTATTGAGGAAGGGCAAGGCTGGGAAGAAGACTACAACCAGGCCATGGACGAGGTTCACGCGTTGCAGGACCTCGTGCCTCCGGTATTGGGCATATCGGTGGTCTTGGGTCTTCCGGCAATGGGAGAACCCAAGACGGGAGAAGAGGTGGTAGATCCGGAGCCACCAGCAGAGGTACCGTAGGAGGATGACCCGCAGAAGGTCGAGTTCTACTCCGAGTAGGGGGTTACAGTTGCCATGTAGGGCAGCTAGAGTAGTGTAACCCAAACTTTTGTAATCGGTGACATGTCGTGTAGGCAGTAGGGTATGTATAGATAGTTACGACATGAGCACGACTTCTCGGAGGCCCGAGAATAATGTATCTTGTATAAAGTTTATGCTTTATCAATATATGTGAATGTTGTGCAAATTATTCATGTGTCACTTCAATACCTACTGTTGCATATGGAATTTTAAGTATGACATGTACTGATCGCTGCTGTTTTGAATTTCAGAATGACTCGTACTCGTGCCAACCCAGACGTTGGGGGTTCTAGTCAAGGGGGAGAAACCTCCCAACAGCCTCCCGAGGACTCCTCGGGACAGCAACAGCAACAGCACACACCGCCACCGCCAACGGTTACACTGGCCGACATCGTTGCGGCAATGGCGGGTTCTCATCAGCAGCACACAAAGTTGCTGCAGGCCCTTATTACAAATACGTTTCGACCAGAGAGGCTTCAAGATCGTGAGGAGCGTCAACAGAGATCCTACTCCGACTTCCTAGCGACTCATCCCCCGGTATTCTCAAGGGCGGATGAACCCCTCGATGCGGACAACTGGCTCCGCACGACAGAGATGAAGTTCGGGCTGCTCCAAATACGTGAGCAGCACAAGACTCAGTTCGCGGTCCAGCAGCTCCATGGATCCACGAGCGCGTGGTGGGCAAACTACAGTGCTTCACAGCCTACCGAGCGAGTTATGACCTGGGCGGAGTTCCAGACGGCCTTCAGGGCCTATCACATACCGCCAGGTCTGATGAAGAGGAAGACGCAGGAGTTTCTACACCTGCAGCAAGGGAGCCGGAACGCGCTGGAATACTCCAGGGCGTTCAACGATCTCGCGCTCTACGCGTCGTATCACGCCGATACCGACGAGAAGCGGCGGGACCACTTTTACCAGGGGCTTAACCCGCTCCTGAAGGACAAATTGGCGATGTTCAATCGCGGCAGCCTCAACGACATCATTGTTGCTCCGATTGTCCAGGAGGACTCCAGCAAGGAGTTAGCGCGGCGGAGAGAAAGCGAAGCGCGCCGCAAAGCAGCGGAGAAGGAGGTGGTCCTTCTCAGAAATTTCGGATGGTGAATCGTCCACCATCGAATGAGAGCACTATGGTTGAGTTGGATGACTCCAACAGGCGGTTCGTGCGGAGGATACAAGAGTTTGAGGTTAAGGAGGCCTTAAAAAGGATGAAAGGAGGAAAGGCCCTCGGCCCTGACGATGTCCCTATTGAGGTGTGGAGATGTCTTGGGGACGCCGCAATAGTATGGCTCACAAAGCTATTCAACCATATTTTTCGGTCAAACAAGATGCCTGAAGAATGGAGGAAAAGTATATTAGTACCTATCTTCAAAAATAAAGGAGATATTCAAAGTTGTACTAATTATCGAGGTATTAAGCTTATGAGTCATACTATGAAGCTTTGGGAGAGAGTGATTGAACATCGCCTGAGGAAAGTGACCAATGTCACTAAAAACCAGTTTGGTTTTATGCCTGGGAGGTCTACAATGGAGGCGATTTTCTTGCTTCGTCAGCTTATGGAGAGATATAGGGAGCAGAAGAAGGACTTGCATATGGTGTTCATCGACTTGGAGAAGGCGTACGACAAGATACCAAGGTCAGTCATGTGGTGGGCACTAGAGAAACATAAAGTGACAACAAAGTACATTACCCTTATCAAGGATATGTACAATAATGTTAGGACAAGTGTGCGCGTAAGTGATAGTGAGACTGATGCATTTCCTATCATGGTAGGACTGCATCAAGGATCAGTTTTGAGCCCATACATCTTTTCCTTGGTCATGGATGAGGTGTCGAAGGATATACAAGGGGATATCCCTTGGTGCATGCTCTTTGCTGATGATGTAGTGCTGGTAGATGAAACTAGAGATGGTGTTGATAAGAAATTAGAGTTATGGAGACAAACCTTAGAGTCCAAGGGGTTTAGACTTAGTAGGTCCAAAACCGAGTATATGAGGTGCGACTTTAGTGGTGTTGGTCGTGAAGAGGGAAATGTTAGTCTACAAGGACAAATAGTACCTAGAAGGGACTCTTTCCGATACTTAGGATCAATGTTACAAAGCAATGGCGATATTGATGAGGATGTTTGCCACAGGATCAAGGTAGGGTGGACGAAATGGCGACAAGCCTCTGGAATACTATGTGATAGGAAAGTCCCACAAAAGCTAAAAGGGAAGTTCTATAGGACGGTGATCAGACCCGCGATGCTCTATGGGGCGGAATGTTGGCCAACTAAACGGCAACATGTCCAACAAATGAGTGTCGCAGAGATGCGCATGCTACGGTGGATGTGTGGGCACACGAGAAGAGACCGAATAAGGAATGAGACGATTCGTGATAAGGTAGGGGTGGCGCCGATTGAAGAGAAGTTAGTCCAACATCGGCTTAGGTGGTTTGGACATATCCAACGGAGACCTCCAGAAGCACCGATTAACAGTGGGATTTTAAGAGGTAGAGAAAATATTAGGAGGGGTAGAGGACGACCAAGGTTGACCTGGGAGGAGGCGGTAAAACGAGATTTGAGAGATTGGAATGTATCCAGAGACTTAGCTCATGATAGGACCGCATGGAAAGCAGCAATTCATGTGCCAGAATCGTAGTCTTGTTTTTTTCTTTTTTCTTTTTTCTTTTTTTCTTTTTTTTCTTTTTTTTTTCTTTTTTCTTTTTTTTTTCTTTTTTTATTTTTTTTCTTTTTTTTCTTTTTTTATTTTTTTTCTTTTTTTTCTTTTCTCCTTTTCTTTTTCTTTTTTCTTATTTCTTTTCTCTTTTCTCTTTTTCCTTTTTCTTTTTTCCTTTTTTTCTTTTTCCTTTTTTTTCTCTTTTTTTTTCTTTTTTCCTTGTTCTCATATCTCTTCCTCTGTTTTACTTCATTGATATTGGGTTTCATGTCTAGCCGACCCCAACAGGCTTGGGATAAAGGCTTGGTTGTTGTTGGTTGTTGTTGTTGTTGAATCGCCCACCATCAGGTTCACGCTGGCAGCCACCACAAAGGGCGATGCCATTCCGCAGTTGGCCATATTCTTCACCGGCATTCAGGCCGGCACTGCCAGCACCACCTCCGCCACAACAACAGCAGCAGCGGGCGACGCCACGTGCGTATGCACCTCAGCAGCGCATGCCGGGCTTTCGTTCCCCAAGCACCAACCAGGCAGCGGCCACATGTTACAAGTGTGGTCGTCCAGGACACTTCCCCAGCAGTTGTCTGGAGAGGCAAGGCGGCGGAGTTGCACCACAACTTCCGGGGAGGAATCAGCCCCGGAATCCTACTAATGCGCGGCGGGCAAATCCTAGGCCCGGCACCGTCCACCAGCTTGCCATAGAGGACGTGCCGGAGGGTGAGCCAATCCTTGCGGATATGTTCCAACTCCACCAGCATCCCGCCATAGTATTGTTTGATTCAGGCGCCACGCATAGCTTCATTAGCCAAGCTTTCATTGATAAATATAGCTTGCAAATACTACCCACCGATAGTCCTTATGTGATCTGTTCGCTGGGTGGAAAAATTTCAGCAAGCATGATGGTTCCAAAAACGCCGTTATGCTTAGAGGGTAGAGTGTACCCTACGTCTCTCATAATTTTAGAGGGACAAAAGGTCGATGTCATCTTAGGGATGTCGTGGTTAACCCGCCATGGCGCTGTTTTAGACACCGTCCTCCGAATTGTGCACTTGAATTCAGAAGTGCACGAATCTCGTTCTTTATTCCTGGACAGTCCACAAATAAAACTTCCAAGCGTCTATCAGTCCACCACCATCAGATTGGAAGATATTCCAGTGGTCCGAGAGTTCCCTGACGTGTTCCCGGATGATTTACCGGGGATGCCGCCCGATAGAGAGGTGGAGTTCAAGATTGAACTTGCACTGGGAACCATGCCAATATCCCGAAGGCCGTACAAGATGGCGCCCAAGGAGTTGGCTAAACTGAAGACTCAGCTCATGGACCTCCTGGAGAAGGGTTTTATTAGGCCGAGCTCCTCGCCATGGGGCTGCTCGGCATTATTCATGAAGAAGAAAGATGAGACGTTGCGGCTTTGCATGGACTATCGTCCATTAAATGCCGTAACCATCAAGAACAAGTACCTGTTGCCACGGATCGACATGTTGTTTGATCAGTTGGTCGAAGCAAATATCTTTTCCAAGATGGACTTAAGATCCGGGTACCATCAGATTAAGATACGGGCTGAGGATATTCCGAAGACGTCTTTCTCGACGAGGTATGGGCTTTATGAGTACCTGGTCATGTCCTTCGGCCTCACCAATGCTCCAGCTCACTTCATGTATTTGATGAACTCGGTATTCATGCCGGAGCTGGACAAGTTTGTCGTGGTCTTCATCGACGACATACTGCTATATTCCAAGTTGGAGGAAGATCACAAGAAGCATCTGCGTATAGTCTTGCAACGGCTGCGGGATCACAAACTATACGCGAAATTCAGCAAGTGCAAATTCTGGATATCACAAGTGCCTTTTCTCAGGCATATCATCTCAGCAGAGGGTATCGCTGTAGACCCGAGTAAGATCACACAAGTGCTGAATTGGAAATCCCCGAGAACTGTTCACAAGGTACGGAGTTTCCTCGGACTCGCGTGATATTATTGGAGGTTCATTCCAAACTTCTCGAAGATTGCCAAGCCTATGACGGAGCTGCTAAAGAAGGCTACCAAATATGTTTGGAGTCCAGCATGTGAAGCAGCATTCAAGGCATTAGTGAAGCACCTGACATCAGCACCAGTTTTGGCGCAGCCAGACACAACAAAACCGTTCGATGTGTACTGCGATGCATCTGGCATTGGGCTCGGGTGTGTGCTGATGCAAGACCAAAGGGTGGTCGCTTATGGATCACGGCAGCTTAGAAACCATAAGCAGAATTATCCAACTCACGACTTGGAGCTCGCTGCCGTGGTACTTGCACTTAAAATGTGGAGGCACTACCTACTCGGTAACCTCGTACATTTATATACCGACCACAAGAGCCTCAAGTACATATTCACTCAGAAGGAGCTGAACATGAGGCAGCGAAGATGGTTGGAACTGATAAAGGATTACGAAATAGAGATCCATTATCACCCCGGCAAAGCAAACGTAGTGGCAGATGCGCTGAGCCGCAATTCACACGTCAACAATCTGACCATCACACCGTTGGAGGAGAGCGAACCACCACTGCATGTGATTCCACATGGAGCTCTCTACAACCTAGCTTTGATCCCCACCATCCGTGAAGAGATAGAGGCAGCTCAGAAACATGACAAGGGCATGTCGCATTTACGGAGACATGTAGACAGTGGGGAGCTGAAATTTTTCCGGAAAGACGGAGATGGCGTCCTATGGTTCAAGGACCGGATCGTCGTACCCCGTAACCCGGAATTACGGAAGAAAATTTTTGATGAGGCTCACTTGTCAAAGTTTTCTATTCACCCCGGCAGCAACAAAATGTCAATAACTCAGAAACAAGTTTTGGTGGACATGGATGAAGCGGGAAATCGCCAAGTACGTGTCCGAGTGTGATACATGTCGAAGGGTGAAGGCAGATCATATGCGGAGACCGGGACTGCTACAACCACCGGGCGTTCCTGCCTGGAAGTGGGAAGATGTGAGCATGGACTTCATCGTAGGTTTACCCACCACTTTTCAGAAACATGATTCTGTGTGGGTAATCGTCGACCGGCTCACCAAAGTTGCCCAATTCATCCCGGTCAACACCAACTACAACGCCAATAAGTATGCTGAGCTGTACATCTCACGGATCCTATGCTTGTACGGCGTACCCCGTACCATCATATTGGACCGGGGCACTTTATTTGTGTCCCGTTTCTGGGAGCAGATGCACGCTGCATTGGGGACAAAGCTGATCCGTAGTTCAGCGTACCACCCGCAGACGGATGGGCAAACCGAGCGGGTAAATCAGATCCTAGAAGACATGCTACGAGCTTGCGCTATCAACCACGGCAAGAATTGGGATGATCACTTGCCGTTAGCCGAGTTCTCGTACAACAATGGGTACCAAGCCAGCATCAAGATGGCGCCTTACGAGGCGCTATACGGAAGAAAATGCCGCACACCATTGAATTGGTGTGAGTCTGGCGAAAGGGTTACCTTCGGGATTGACCTTGTCAACAACGCGGAAGAAAAGGTTCAGCTGATTCAAGCGGACCTAAAAGCCGCCCAATCCCGGCAGAAACAGTATGCGGACCGGAGAAGACGCCCATTGCAGTTCGAAGTCGGGGATCACATATACCTACGTGTGTCTCCGATGAAGGGCGTAAACAGATTTGGGGTGAGAGGAAAGTTGGCACCCCGGTTCATCGGTCCATTCCAGATTACCGAAAGATGTGGATCAGTAGCATACCGGCTGAAATTACCAGAAGCACTTTCCGGTGTGCACGACGTCTTTCACATTTCCCAGCTGAGGAAGTGTCTCAAGCTATCTAATACCGTTCAGCTGGAGGACATTGAAGAACTGAAACCGGATCTCACCTATCGGGAGGAACCGGTTCAGATCATTGACGAGAAGGCCCGAACCACACGCAACCGTACATTGTGGTTCTACAAAGTTCTATGGAGTAATCAGTCCATAGACGAAGCGACATGGGAGAGCGAAGGATTTCTTCGCGCTAACTACCCCGACTTTTTCACGTCGCATATCCGGTAATTTTTCACCGTCCTCTCTCTCATTTTCACCTTATAATCTCGGGACGAGATTATTTTAAGGGGTAAGGAATGTAAAGGCTTCAGTTTTTGACACATTCAAAGTGTTCATCATCACACACACACACCTCATTTGAAGATAGTTGATGAACACATTTGAAGAGCAAGTAACCATTATCAATATGCTCACTAGAGAATAAACTCACAAATGCAAAAGTGGTATTTCCCACATGCATCATCTAGGGGCTGGACATTTTGAAAACTCCTACACCATGCTAGGAATGTCCATGCCAAGTTTCACCCAAATTCAAAACCTTTGAGGTCCTTTTGGGTATAGCATGAAAGAGGGTAGTTTGAACTCAAATTCAAATTCAAACTGTTTTTATCCCATGGATTCAAAAGTGGGAGGCATATTCTTACTCAGCACATTTTTGTGAGCTCACACACCAATTTTCACTCCATTTGGAGTTGATATTGACATGAGCTAAGTGTAGAAAATTCAAACTTTATTTGAATTTCAAACTGAACATGTGCTGAAATTTAGTCAAACCAAACCCAATTTGAATTCTAACCAATTCAAATGGCTCAGGGGTGAATAATTCAAATCACCATGGGCAGTTTAGGGCTTACTGTTTACAACAGTGAAATGGAGTTCAGTTTAGGGGTTAAAATTGAAAGTGGGACCCACATGTCAGCCACTGATTCAAATCAAACCGACTGCAACACAGAACACTCGGTTCTCGGGTGCAGCCCGAGCGCGCCACCGAGGGGCCGGCCGGCGCCAGCTCCTGCGGCATTCCCCGAGCTGGAGACCAGCTGCCCGGGCTTCTTACCCCCCCCCCCCCGGCGTGCTATCTTTGAATATCTCCTGAGCCCCGGCGCGATCAGTCGGTTTCCACCCGAGCTCCACCGCAACCAGCCGCCCTCTCGATCCTGCGCGTGATCAGTGCGATCACTCGCGAGCCCAGCCTCCTCCGCAGCAAAACGGCACCGGGAGATCGTGAGCAACATCCTAGACCCCGTGTTGGCCAGTGAGCGGGCGCCCTCGAGCTACACCGGACATCTTCTCCGGCGGACCAAACATCGCCGCCGTTCGGGCTCTCGTGGGCAGCTCGGCACGGCCGTTGTCACGTCCACTTCTCTACACAAGAAAGGTGCGTGATTGTATGCAGATGGAGTAGCCGAAAGCCGTTTGGCAATTGATCAATCATCGGTCAAGAATTTCCAAATTTACTCTCGGCCAGTTCATAGGAGCCGAGTTCACCTCCGAGTGGAATTCATACTCCACACGCTAGGGTTGGTCAAGCCCGTTATCCAGTAGATTCTACACGTGTTAGCGCACACGCTCGAACAGGAAGCAAAGAAAACCATCGGGAATCGGCCGTGATATGGCTGTTTTCCCCGCCGCCGTGGCTAAGTACCTCGGCTCACCGTCGAGAGCATAGTTGCCGGCGTTTCTATCTTCCACCCAGCCCTGGTTCATGTTCCCCGTGCTCCACTCATGCTCTCCGAATGATTTCCGATCGGTTTGGTGCACGGCAGAGCAAAACCGACCTCACCAGAACCCTAGCAGGTGCTGTCACCGGTGCGCACGGGTTTCCTGCCATCGCCGGCGGCCGGCGAGCCCACAATCGAGTCCAGGAGGTCTGATAAAAGGCAGGCGGCGAGTTTCGGGCCGGGGGGTGGCCGGGAGCTTGATTCCAGCGAGTGTCACCGGAGACCGCCGCCGCCGAGCATTTGGCGCGAGGAGGGAGACGAAGCACTGTATGTGGGGCCCACGGGCAGAAGTTTAAACTTTTTCTCGATTTTCAGTTCTAGTTCAAACTTCAAACCCACATAACTTTGGCTAGGAAGCTCCAAATCGAGTGAACCAAATTTTGTTGGATTCAGCTCTCCGAATACTTTCCAGCAAATCAGGTTTCACTTCATGAAAATCCTTATTTCTCCAGAATTAATTCCTCAAATTTAAACTGTTTAGACTTTTAACTGGAGAATCCTTTGGAGGAAAATTCCGAAATTTTGCTGGGATGTTCACCAAAATATCACTGAACTACCATAAAAATTTCAGATCCATTTGAGCTCATTTGATCCACCTAATGGTGTGATTAATAAAACTGTTCCAGAGAAAATAGAAAATGTTCAGAAACATTTTCAGAATTTTCTCTGAAATTGTTTAGCTCATATCTTTAGCTAGAGACCTTAAAATTAAGTGAGACCAACTCCATTAGAACCCTCTGAAAATCTAGTTTTCAGAAAGTCATGGCTTGCCCCATGAAAATCCCTAGAACACCCTAAGAGTTCCAATTAAGGTCAAGGACATAATTAATTTTGGAGAGCTCAAAGGAACTTTGCTGCAACTAAAACTTGATCAAGTCTCTGTTTACGTTGTAACCAAGCCACAGTAAAAATTTCAGAGTCATTGGGTCTGTCTAGTAAGAGTTATAAACTACACAACTTTAAATTCAATCAAATGCATTTAAATTAATACATGTACTTATATCTCATGTAGTCGCTAAGGTCGAGGAGGAACACGGAGTCTTAGACTTCGTTACTCCAGAGGAGCAGCTAGCCTACGACTAAGAGAAGCAAGGCAAGCTCCAGTTTGCATTAACCTTTTTACAAGTTTTTATTGTTTTGAGAACTACTTTGAGTACCATTAATTCTTGCATTAGAGTCTTGTTTGAAAACCCAAATGCATAGCCAAGAAAACCATGGGTTGGTTTTAGGATTGCAAACCCCGTTATCTACTGCAAAGCTAAGTTAGGGTAGGATTTGGTACAAGTCGAGTAGTTGGAACTACTCGCGAGTATAGGCTAGAGGCACTCGACTCGGGTAGAGATAGCACATGATACACATGGCAAGAAAAATGAGACCGAGCGGGGAGTAAGGGCAGCAGGACTTTGGGCCTGTGTGCTGTAGCTCCGCTTGTGTCGATTGAGGACCGAGCCGTGTGCGGGCCTGTTGAACAAGCTAGAACAGTACCGAAGACCTACCGGCTATATGGGAACCCGGAAACCGATGTAACTCGGGTAGCTGGGTGTTGAGGCATAGCTGGTCGTTCAGAGTGTAGGTTGAGAGCTCGAGGTGTAAATTGGCTTGCAGCACTGAGATGCGCGTGCAGAGACCTCTTGCTCGGGACGATTGGACCGGTTCAACATTTGGATGATGGGTGAAAGGTGGTTGCGTACGACGTCCGTGATGGTTGTTGTAGGCAACATCGAGCACGGGCGTACGTGACGGGTTGTTCGGGTAACCCTGCCGGTGTAAATCGATTATAATCGCCATCCCTCGCGGTCAGTGAGTACCACTTGTTCATTGTACCGTGTCGTAGAAAGAATAGGCTAGTTACATGTTAAAATGTTGCTGATTGAAAAATGGACTTTGATTGTTAATGATTTGATGTAGTTTAGAGCTAATTAAAGTTCCTTTCAACTTTGGGCAAAGTACATGAGAGAAATGTGTTTCTTGTTTGATTGCGGCTCTCTCATGTGCCTTAGCGTAAGGTTCTCCACAACCTGCTGCTAAAACTTGAAAGTAAGGTTCCACTAATTAGGTGAGTCCTTGCCAATGATGTTTACCTCATGTAACCTATCAACCCTCATGTAGAAGTTTCATGTTTAGGAGAGACGGGTCAGTCTTGCTGAGCCTTCGTGCTCACTGCTGGTGTTTGAAGCTTTTGCAGTGATCTATGAGGAAGGAACTTCCGAGGAGGAGACGGAACCCCAGGAGGAGAACTCCGTCGAGTGGGGGTCGTGCACGCCGCCGTGTTAGTGTGCGTGTGTGCTAGTGGGGACACGTTCACGGGCTGAACGTGAACTCAATGCTAGTCTACGCCCGTGAGTGTGGACTGGACTATTTTGTTTTAAAAATGTTCATAAACCTCTTTATGTAATAAAACTTTGCTTCCGCTTTGTACCTTTGATGTGTGTTATCCGGTGTTGTGCAACGCAGCACCCCTCAGCGTGATCCTGACTCGACAAGACCGTGGGGTCGCGTGTCACTAAGGCTAGGAGGTCCTGCACACAAGTAAGGGAACCGTAATTCTCCTTGGGGGCTCTCCCCTCCCTATCTCATAGTCTTATATGGCTTACGGTCCTATTCCGGTATACGGGGCTTGGGCAATTCAGTGCGCCCGGCGCCGGGGGTCCGGCTCCCTCCGAGGTAAGGGTACGACCGTCCGGCCCCTAGTACTGGACTGTAACGCTGGGGAGGCAGAGTGCACAGGCTTTCAGTACGGAACCAGGCAAAGCAGGCTGTACTCCCCCGGACCTCCAAAGGGCAGGGCATGCACGCTTTGGGTCGGAACCAGACAAAGCAGGCTACGCACCCTACACCCCCCATGCACAGCACAGGCTTTTCCTAGAGGTGACCAGCTGGCATCGCAGCACCTGACTGGGGGAGGCCCGAGAGGCCCCCTGGCCATTGGCAGGTACCTCAAGCGCGACCGTCTTCAGTAGGATAGCAAATGCCGACTAGGAATGAGAGTGGGAAAGGAGAGCTAAATGTACGGTGAGCATACATGGAAAGTGCGGTCATAAATATTAATGTGTAATTTAAATGAGCACAAGGGTAAGAGCGTGGCAGGACAGGTTTCTTTCTATATAAATATCCATAGGAGGAAGGCAGGGTAAACATAGAGACCACGACCCGCCCCATTAAGAAGGGAAGCAAGACTTTACGCGCTTAGGGTCGGAACCAGGCCAATCTGAAACATAGTCCTGGACCGTCCCCTGGGACTTAGCTGCTCCGAGCGCTGTTCCTGGACTCTATGGAATTTATTACAGAGAGAAAAAGAATTGTCCTACGACTGCTCTAGGGATAGAACTTACGAAGGTGTTCTAAGTTACAAGGTTTCGGGAGCGGATCCCCATCCTCGGTGGAAAGGCGTACGCACCCGGGGCGGCAAACTTTTGTGACTCGGAAGGGACCTTCCCATCTGGGGGAGAGTTTGTCGGTCCCTTCGCGAGAAAGTATGCGTCGCAGCACCAGGTCGCCTTCTTGGAGCTCCCGAACATGCACGGTCCTTTGGTGGTAGCGCCGGAGCGCCTGCCGGTACCGTGTGTTGCGGAGCGCTGCGTGTAATCAAGCCACGTCAATGATTGATAGGAGGATGAGTCCCGATCTTCCGAGAGGTAGGGTAAACTTGATTGGGTGGAGATCTCGACGTTGATGATCCAAGGCTCCGAACGAACGAAACCCCACAATCACTACACCACTGCTCCGTTGGTTATCACCCGTGTCACACGAATGACCTCGCCACGAAGGCTTATCCCTGCAAGCGCAATCAAGAACACAAGCAAGAACAGAGAAGTTGCAATCAAAACTGAATTGATCACGAATTTGGGGTCTCAAAACCGATGATCGGCGACACTGTTCAATGACAGATTGTAACTATGCAAAACCCGACCCTAATGTGGTGACGGCTGCTGTATAAAAAGGAGTTTAGGGGCGTGCAAGACCCCTGTACGCAACCCTAATGGGCTTCCACACGATACACGGGCCAGCAGCCCAAAAGGTGGTGGCGCAGCACCGGACAGATTCTGGATGCCCACTTATTTCGCTGATTCCCGTCAACTTAGAAGGAATTTTGAGGTGGGGCTGGTTCCATTGGAAGCTTTATGAAATCACGGTTCCAACCATATATAGAACGTCCAAATCCGACTTTGTATGTGTCCGGGACGTCAGTTTTGGTAGAGGCAGCTCCTGGAACCCGAGGTGGAGTCGAAGTCGAGTTGTACTTGGGCTCCTCCTTGGTGTGCATGTCCTATCTCCTCCTCCTTGACTCCTTGGACTCCTCCCAGCCCTTGCTGGTCCTCTCCATTGTTCCTAATCAATAAAACATGCATGGAAAAAGACAGAGGATGTGCTGGCCGCTCACTTCTTTTGGCCACGAATGAGGCGTGATGTGGAGCGCTACGTTTCACGTTGCACGACATGCGACAAAGCTAAGTCTCGACTTAACCCACATGGTCTTTATATGCCTCTTCCGGTTCCTAGTGCACCTTGGGAGGATATTTCTATGGACTTTGTTTTAGGATTGCCTAGAACAAAGAGGGGGAGGGATAGTGTCTTTGTGGTTGTTGATCGTTTCTCTAAAATGGCTCATTTTATACCCTGCCACAAGACCGATAATGCTTCACATGTTGCTGATTTGTTCTTTAATGAGGTTGTGCGTTTGCATGGTGTTCCCAATACTATTGTTTCTAATAGGGATGCTAAGTTTTTGAGTCACTTTTGGAGAACTTTATGGTATAAATTGGGAACAAAGTTGCTGTTTTCTACTACTTGTCATCCACAAACTGAGGTAGTTAATCGTACCTTATCTACTATGTTGCGGGCTGTTTTGAAAGACAATTTGAGGTTGTGGGAGGAGTGTTCGCCACATATTGAGTTTGCTTATAACAGGTCTATTCACTCCACAACCAAGTTAAGTCCGTTTATGGTAGTCTATGGTTTCAATCCTCGTGCTCCAATTGATTTGCTACCTTTACTGTAACACCCCAAAAATCTTGTTAAGACCCTAAATCATGTTAAGAGGGGAATTTAAAAATTTTTGGACGTGTTGCATGTTTTGCAACAATTTAAATTCAAACTAGAATTCAAATTAAACTCAAAACAGAAAAAAAATAGAAAAAGAAAAAGGAAAACAGAAAAAAACCGGCCAGTGGGCCAAAACCCAGCAGCCGGCCCACCCTGCCCCGCGCCAGCCCGCAGCCGCGCGCCCGCGCTGTCTCTCTCTCAGACAGGTGGGACCCACCTGTCATCCCTAACCCCCGATCGTCCGAAACTCGGACTGTTCACCCGCGCGCGCGATCGCAACCGACCGGATTTCCGGCCGAATTCTGGTTCCGGAGGACTCCCACTCGATCTAAACAAACCCACCGCCCTCCCCCGTCTATAAAAACCCCGGCCTCGTTCTGTTTTTCCCACGCGATCCGCCGATTTTCCTCCGGTGAGAACCGAGACTTCTCCGGTGAATTCTGGCCGATCTAAGCTCGGAAATTCCGATCTAACTCGCTGGTCTTGATCCACCGCCTCCGGGGAACCTTGCAGGTGCAGAAAACTCGGTGACTTGCGGTGTAAACACAGCGCCCACGAGCCTCGCCGTGAATTCACCTTGGACCTCGTCGCCGATCACCTTCCAGGACCTCCGAGCTCAAGAAAACCCCCGAGGTGAGATCCCCGACCTCTCCTCCACCGATCTATGCCATAAGATCACAGTTCTAGGAAGAATTCTCGAAGATCCGAAAGTCTCCGGCGAGGTCGCCGCTTCCCGCCGCCGTGCGCCGCCGGCAGCGCCGCCCGCGTTCGATCAGAGCGACGTGGCCGCTTGTGCGCCGTTTATTTTAAATCGCACGGTAGGGTTTAAATCCCCGCGTACCAGTTCGACGTTATAATCTCAGCCGTCGGTTTAAAATCGGACGGTCCACGTCAGCGCGTTATAAAGACTGGAAATCTTACGTGCTACCCCCTGGGGTTCTCGGGAAATAAGAGCTAGCCCAGGAAACTTCTGATCTAGCCCCTGGAACTTCAGAAAATCATGTAAATTCATTTAAAAATCAGTTTTAGCCCCTGGACTTAATAAAAATTAGGAAAAACTCCTCTGTTATGTATAGCTAGACCCCTGAAAATTGTTAAAATAATATTATAGACCCTGTAGTGGGGTGAGTTTACCTTTTTAGCCCTGTTTAATATTTAATTTAGGAAATTGAATATGTGGCTAGTGTTTAAAATTTAAAAAGTGGGACAAACATATTGTCAAAATTAAATTAAAAACTTTCTCAGTATTTAGAAAACTTTGGAGTGAGATAAAAATATATTTTGGGCTGAAATGAATCTGTTTAATTTATTATTCACATTTAGGGACACATTTTTAAGTAAAGAATAGTTCTGGAAAATAGGGAAAATAATTGTAAAATAGTTTACATCAGAGGAAAAGGTCAAAAATATATTAGTAAATATTTTAGATCAGAACCTATTCTGTTTAGATGATGTGTCTTGTTATTTTCATAATAAAGTTCACATTTAGGCATAGGAAATAAATCTGAAAATATAGCAACTAGTAAATGATAAATGGAGTTCTAAAATCCAAAGAATTCAGTTTAGGGTTGGTAGAAATTCTGAAGACACTTATGAAGAAGGAAAATACCTTTCATGCATACTTGGTAGCTAAAAGGTGTAGTAATTGAATATAAGGAATTTATTTAAATTGGAAACTCATATATATAGTATGTAAGTATAAATGTGAACACAAAAGTAGGAATCATATACACATGATTAAAAATGCATGCAAGCCACAAATCAACACACATAGAGTAACCACAACACATATAATGGTGAATGACTTTCATAAATATAAATGTGTGGTTTGTATGAAGTGGAAGTGTGAACTATGTCTTATGAATTGTTGTTTTTCTTTTGCTATGTGTGATGGTATGATGTAGAACCTGCTCAAGAGCAAGTTATTCCTTTCCAAGATCAGGACTACCCATTTCAAGAGCAGCAGGAAGGAGGCAAGTGTCCTTGACCACTTTGATCCTATACTAGGATGTTTAGATAGAATTATTGCATTGTCAAGTTAAATATGAAACCCATGATAGGAAGTTTCCCTAGAATTGCATTACCTTGTTTCCTTGTAGCTTGGGTTGGGATTTATTTTATCATGTCATTTATTATTATGCATATGCTTAGCCATGCTTAGAATGGGATATTTGGGATATGAGATCATCAGTTTATTTTACCATACTCTTGAATGAGATATTGTGAGTTGTGTAGAGGTAGGGATCAAGGCAAGTTGGATGTTTTGGTTGTGTGCTGGGTGCACGAGACTCGGGTTTGTGTTTAGTACTTGCCTGGATCCTAAGGACCGGTTCATGGAGCATGTAACCTGGCTTTACCGTGCCAACCACATGCTGAGATGGGGCAGCTTGGCCAATTAATTAGGTGTATACCCGGCGTAGTATGGGTGTGTTGGATGGTGCGGGGAATAGGTGTCAGCTGGACTACCATATGAACCAAAAGGCTCAAGAGGGGGCCACTGCAGCGGGGTTGGAGCCTCTTGTATGCTGTTAGGGGTGAAACCTCAGTGGGCCCACGCTCGTCGGGAATCCCTTTATAAAGGCTTCGTAGTGATTTCCTGGCTACACACCTGGGAAGTGTGAATGTGGTTCGTAGCCACTGGCATAATGGAGGTTCTTTTAGTCCACCCGGCAACGGGGGATGAAATCACTACATGTGGGTACAGTGGTGCAAACTCTGCAGAGTCAAAACTGTCATGACAGCCGTGCTCACGGTCAAGAGCGGCTTGGACTTATTCATGATTAGAGGGTTGGTGGTTTTGGAAGTTGTGGATGTTAAGCGGGGAGCTTAACAATGGAAATGATGTTATGGTTATTGGATTATGATGATGGGATGGGAGATTGGGACCATTTCACCTGTGTAGTAATGTAGATATTTAATAAGCTAAGGTGATAGGTATTAATTGCGTAGTGCTTTAACCATGAGTTCAACCTCTCCTTGTTCTAGCCATGCATGATATAATTTTCCCACACTTGCTGAGTACCATTGGTACTCAACCTTGCATATTTTGTTGGTTTATATTGCTGCTCAGGTCAAGATAATGAGGTGGTGTATAATGACCAAGACTTTGGACCCGAAGAAGGTTTCTAGGTTCATGGAGACCCCCGGGCAACGCCTGTGACGGAGCCCTCAAGAATAATATTCCGCTGCTAGTTTATTTACTTGTGATGAACTTATTATTGTCCATCGAGACATTTGCTATGTAAGACTTATTCATATTCGACACCTGGCTTGTAATAAATGATGCTTCACTATTTGTCATCACATGTATGAGAAAATGATCCTGGCATACATGTGATATTCACTTGGTTGTTCTTCGGAAAAACCGGGTGTGACAAGAAGTGGTATCAGAACCAGGTTGCCCGTAGGAACGTGGACCTAGGTAGAAATGGACGTATTTAAGGGCCTTATTTTCTTAAAAACTATTTTTACAAGGTGTGTGTTGAAAAGTGTTATTTAATGAGTCACTTTCTTCATCTTACCCCAATTTTCATTCAAAATAGGATTTTTGTTTAAAAAGTTATCTAACCTAAGTTTAAATGCTTTTTGTTTTAGATGGTTCGCATGATTCGCACCGCTCGCAAGTCCACAGAAGGGAGAGTTCCCGTAGTTGCCCTTGCCGAAAGAGAGGAGAGTCGTCCAGTGACGTACCTTTCCTACGGATTGGCAGTAGGAGGCTTGTTGCGCCGTCTTCGACGTATGCTCGAAGCCGCCGGCAATACGGGCAAGCTAATCATCCACTACAACTCCACCAGGACCATCCGTGAGAAGAGGGAAGAATGGAGTTCAGAGATGATAATTATACACGAAAATCAGCTGCTTAAGATCCACCACTCTCCAGCTTGTCGAGCGACACAGGTTGATGCGGAGAAGGATGTCACCTGGGAGGCCATCAGCTGCCAGAGTCACATCTATCGTCGCCACCTGGACAGGACTGAGTACATGTATGTCCTCCAGCGTGAGAGTGGTACCACGGAGTACAAGTACCCGCCAGTGCAGCAAGGGACTTCCCATGAGCACATGGACTTGTGCTTGGAGGATGATGCTATGCTCAGCACTCGACTGCAGGAGTGTTAGCAAGAGCTTCAGTATGTTCGGGACACCCTGAAGGAAACGGAGGCGTTGCTGCGAGCCTGCCGGAGGGCGAGAGAAAGAGGAGATGGGAATGAACTGTGTGTCACCGTGAATGATACATGGACTCCTGACTCCCCAGATCGTCGGGCGATAAGGCGTCGTCGCAATTCTCCACCAGCAGCCTCCCCACCCAAAGCAGAGTCAGAAGGAAGCCGAAATGATGAGGAAGATCCCGAGGAGCCAGCTCAAGAAAACGAGTAGTGTAGAGTCCTTCCCTTAGTTAGCAAGATGTCGAATAGTCGAGTCGTTAAGTTAAGTTAATGGTGTGTTAATGCTTGGTGTGTGACGTGAGTTGTGGAAGCCATGAGCAATTGTCCACAGCCTCGTCTTTAGATTGTTTTGCTTTTGTGTGAGAACCCACATGAAATAATATTGCATTTATTTTTGTGTGAGAAATGAACCCCCAGAAAAGTATAACAAAGCCTCAACACTTCAAAATACAAAGAAATGAAAGTAGTAAGATGATACTAAATGCTTTCAAATTAACATTGGTTGATTCTGCCAGATGGCCGGAAGAGGAAAAGGACGTGATGCCAACCCCGCTGTTTGATTCTGGTGCTACCCACTCGTTCATTGCTCAAGGGTTTGTTAAGAAGCATGACCTAGCAACAACACAAATGAACCATATGCTAGCTGTAAACTCTCCAGGTGGAGAAATAAGGACAAGACAAGTGTGTCCCAAAGTGAACCTAGACATTAATGGGGTAGTATTTGCTGCTAACCTCATAGTGATAGATTCACAAGGGATAGATATTATTTTGGGTATGGATTGGTTGACCAAACATAAAGGAATTATCCATTGTTCGACCAGAACGGTGGAACTAACTCACCCTAGTGGCACAAAAGTAAAGTTCATAACAATACACGAGCCTAGGAGGGACATTAAATTAAATCAAGTTGAGGTGAAAGTTGAGGAGATCAGGACCATCAGGGAATATCCAGATGTTTTTCCGGAGGAGTTGCCAGGTATGCCTCCCGATCGTGAAGTGGAATTCGCAATTGAGCTAGTACCTGGAACAGCCCCGATATACAAGAGACCTTATCGGATGGACTCCAAGCAGCTAGAAGAACTCAAGGATCATTTAAGAGAATTGACGGAGAAGGGGTATATTCGTCCTAGTTCCTCACCATGGGGAGCTCCGGTGATATTTGTGCCCAAAAAGGACGGAACCCAAAGGTTATGCGTGGATTACCGTGCCTTGAATGAGGTAACCATCAAGAACAAGTACCCATTACCCCGCATTGAAGACTTGTTTGATCAGTTGAGGGGAGCTTGTGTGTTCTCGAAGATTGATCTCAGGTCGGGATACCACCAACTCAAGATAAGGCAAACTGACATTCCCAAGACGGCTTTCGTATCTCGGTACGGACTGTATGAATACACTGTCATGCCTTTCGAGCTAACTAATGCCCCTGCATACTTCATGTATCTCATGAACAAGGTATTCATGGAATATCTGGACAAATTTGTGGTGGTTTTCATAGATGACATTCTCGTCTTCTCCAAAGATAAAGAAGAACATGACAAACATCTAAGGTTGGTGTTGCAGAGGCTGAGAGAACACCAACTATATGCCAAGTTGAGCAAGTGTGAGTTTTGGTTGAAGAGAGTTCCCTTCTTAGGACATATAATCTCGGAGGGAGGAATCTCCGTAGATCCCGCCAAAATCGAGGATATACAGAAGTGGAAGACCCCTGAGAATGTCGGGGAAGTTTGAAGCTTTTTGGGATTGGCTGGATACTACCGACGGTTTATTGAGGGATTCTCCAAGATCTCAAGACCCCTCACCAAACTGTTGGAGAAGGGAATCACATTCACCTGGACACCACAGTGCGAGATGAGTTTTCAGGAGCTAAAGAAGAGATTGACAACAGCCCCAGTGTTAGTTATGCCCGATATGCAGAAGAACTTTACGGTGTACTGCGATGCCTCTGGAAACGGGTTGGGATGTGTTCTCATGCAAGAAGGGCATGTCGTGGCTTATGCATCCCGACAGCTCCGGAAGCACGAGAAGAACTATCCTACACATTACCTAGAACTAGCCGCAGTGGTACACGCGTTGAAAATTTGGTGGCACTATTTGATGGGGAAGAGGACCGAGATATATACGGATCATAAGAGTTTGAAGTACATTTTCACACAGCCAGATCTCAACCTCAGACAAAGGAGATGGTTAGAGCTAATCAATGACTTTGATGTGGGCATCAACTATCATCCTGGGAAGGCAAACGTCGTGGCCGATGCTTTAAGTCGGAAAGTGCAGGTCAATAAGTTGAGCTTGAAGGACATGTCTGCAGAATTGAAGGACGAGGTTATAAGGCTCAATCTATGCCTTGTGAATAGTGGTGAAGCCATCGCCATGGAAGTGGACTCCACATTAGAGCAAGACATACGCGATGGTCAAAAGAACGACGAGAAGATACAAGAAATCAGGCAACTCATCAAGGAAAATAAAGCTCCTGGTTTCAGAGAGGATGAACAAGGTACGGTGTGGCACGGGAAAAGGATTTGTGTGCCTGAAGTAAAGGAGATACGTGAATTAATTTTGAAGGAGGCTCACGATTCCGACTATTCCATTCATCCTGGGAGTACGAAGATGTACCAGGACCTCAAGAGCAGGTATTGGTGGTATGGCATGAAGCGAGATGTCGCGGAACATGTTGCCCTATGTGACACATGTCAGTTGGTGAAAGCAGAACATCAACGACCCGCGGGATTATTGCAACCACTCAAAGTGCCTGAATGGAAATGGGAAGAAATCAGCATGGATTTCATCGTGGGATTGCCTAGGACCCAATCAGGATATGATTCGATATGGGTCATCATTGATAGGCTAACCAAGGTAGCCCATTTCATCCCTGTGAAAGAAAGCTACAGCGGATCCAAATTGGCAGAGTTGTACATGTCAAGGATCGTGTGTTACCATGGAGTGCCAAAGAAGATTGTGTCAGATCGAGGGACACAATTCACCTCAAGGTTCTGGCAGAAATTACACGAAACCATGGGAGCCCATCTGAACTTTAGTTCTGCCTATCATCCCCAAACTGACGGGCAGACGGAGAGAACCAATCAGATCCTTGAAGATATGCTGAGGGCATGTGCACTCAAAAACAATAGGAGTTGGGACAAGAACTTACCGTATGCGGAGTTTTCCTATAACAACAGCTATCAAGCTAGTATGAAGATGTCACCGTTTGAAGCCTTGTACGGGAGGAAGTGCAGAACTCCCCTATTTTTGAACCAAACGGGGGAAAGTAAAGTGTTTGGTCCAGAAGTACTACAAGAAGCTGAGGCGAAGGTGAGGGAAATTCGCAACAATTTGAGGATAGCACAGACACGCCAAAAGAGCCATACCGATGTATGAAGAAGAGAGCTCGTTTTCAACGTGGGAGACTATGTCTATCTCAAGGTGTCCCCTATCAGAGGACTTCGTCGGTTCAAGGTGAAAGGGAAGTTGTCACCTCGATACATCGGACCCTTTCAAGTTCTGGAAAGGAAAGGCGAAGTGGCGTATCAACTAGAGTTACCGGCTCTTCTATCGGATGTGCACGATGTGTTCCATGTGTCACGACTCAAGAAATGCCTGAGAACGCCTGAGGAGGTGTTACCCATGAATGAAGTGGATGTAGCTGAGGATTTGTCTTATGCCGAGCAACCATACAAGATTTTGGAGACAATGGAACGCCTCACCAAAAATAAAAGAATCCGGATGTGCAAGGTGCAGTGGAAGCATCACACAGAAGAGGAAGCCACCTGGGAGCGGGAAGATGAGCTCAAGGCACAATTTCCGCAATTGTTTTCTTAGAACCACCAATCTCGAGGACGAGATTTCTTTTAAGGGGGGTAGAGCTGTAACACCCCAAAAATCTTGTTAAGACCCTAAATCATGTTAAGAGGGGAATTTAAAATTTTTTGGACGTGTTGCATGTTTTGCAACAATTTAAATTCAAACTGGAATTCAAATTAAACTCAAAACAGAAAAGAAATAGAAAAAGAAAAAGGAAAACAGAAAAAAAACCGGCCAGTGGGCCGAAACCCACCAGCCGGCCCACCCTGCCCCGCGCCAGCCCGCAGCCGCGCGCCCACGCTCTCTCTCTCTCAGACAGGTGGGACCCACCTGTCATCCCTAACCCCTGATCGTCCAAAACTCGGACTGTTCACCCGCGCGCGCGCGATCGCAACCGACCGGATTTCCGGCCGAATTCTGGTTCCGGAGGACTCCCACTCGATCTAAACAAACCCACCACCATCCCCCGTCTATAAAAACCCCGGCCTCGTTCTGTTTTTCCCACGCGATCCGCCGATTTTCCTCCGGTGAGAACCGAGACTTCTCCGGTGAATTCTGGCCGATCTAAGCTCGGAAATTCCGATCTAACTCGCTGGTCTTGATCCACCGCCTCCGGGGAACCTTGCAGGTGCAGAAAACTCGGTGACTTGCGGTGTAAACACAGCGCCGACGAGCCTCGCCGTGAATTCACCTCGGACCTCATCGCCGATCACCTTCCAGGACCTCCGAGCTCAAGAAAACCCCCGAGGTGAGATCCCCGACCTCTCCTCCACCGATCTATGCCATAAGATCACAGTTCTAGGAAGAATTCTCGAAGATCCGAAAGTCTCCGGCGAGGTCGCCGCTTCCCGCCGCCGTGCGCCGCCGGCAGCGCCGCCCGCGTTCGATCAGAGCGACGTGGCCGCTTGTGCGCCGTTTATTTTAAATCGCACGGTAGGGTTTAAATCCCCGCGTACCGGTTCGACATTATAATCTCAGCCGTCGGTTTAAAATCGGACGGTCCACGTCAGCCCCGCGTTATAAAGACTGGAAATCTTACGTGCTACCCCCTAGGGTTCTTGGGAAATAAGAGCTAGCCCTGGAAACTTCTGATCTAGCCCCTGGAACTTCAGAAAATCATGTAAATTCATTTAAAAATCAGTTTTAGCCCCTGGACTTAATAAAAATTAAGAAAAACTCCTCTGTTATGTATAGCTAGACCCCTGAAAATTGTTAAAATAATATTATAGACCCTGTAGTGGGGTGAGTTTACCTTTTTAGCCCTGTTTAATATTTAATTTAGGAAATTGAATATGTGGCTAGTGTTTAAAATTTAAAAAGTGGGACAAACATATTGTCAAAATTAAATTAAAAACTTTCTCAGTATTTAGAAAACTTTGGAGTGAGATAAAAATATATTTTGGGCTGAAATGAATCTGTTTAATTTATTATTCACATTTAGGGACATATTTTTAAGTAAAGAATAGTTCTGGAAAATAGGGAAAATAATTGTAAAATAGTTTACATCAGAGGAAAGGGTCAAAAATATATTAGTAAATATTTTAGATCAGAACCTATTCTGTTTAGATGATGTGTCTTGTTATTTTCATAATAAAGTTCACATTTAGGCATAGGAAATAAATCTGAAAATATAGCAACTAGTAAATGATAAATGGAGTTCTAAAATCCAAAGAATTCGGTTTAGGGTTGGTAGAAATTCTGAAGACACTTATGAAGAAGGAAAATACCTTTCATGCATACTTGGTAGCTAAAAGGTGTAGTAATTGAATATAAGGAATTTATTTAAATTGGAAACTCATATATATAGTATGTAACTATAAATGTGAACACAAAAGTAGGAATCATATACACATGATTAAAAATGCATGCAAGCCACAAATCAACACACATAGAGTAACCACAACACATATAATGGTGAATGACTTTCATAAATATAAATGTGTGGTTTGTATGAAGTGGAAGTGTGAACTATGTCTTATGGATTGTTGTTTTTCTTTTGCTATGTGTGATGGTATGATGTAGAACCTGCTCAAGAGCAAGTTATTCCTTTCCAAGATCAGGACTACCCATTTCAAGAGCAGCAGGAAGGAGGCAAGTGTCCTTGACCACTTTGATCCTATACTAGGATGTTTAGATAGAATTATTGCATTGTCAAGTTAAATATGAAACCCATGATAGGAAGTTTCCCTAGAATTGCATTACCTTGTTTCCTTGTAGCTTGGGTTGGGATTTATTTTATCATGTCATTTATTATTATGCATATGCTTAGCCATGCTTAGAATGGGATATTTGGGATATGAGATCATCAGTTTATTTTACCATACTCTTGAATGAGATATTGTGAGTTGTGTAGAGGTAGGGATCAAGGCAAGTTGGATGTTTTGGTTGTGTGCTGGGTGCACGAGACTCGGGTTTGTGTTTAGTACTTGCCTGGATCCTAAGGACCGGTTCATGGAGCATGTAACCTGGCTTTACTGTGCCAACCACATGGTGAGATGGGGCAGCTTGGCCAATTAATTAGGTGTATACCCGGTGTAGTATGGGTGTGTTGGATGGTGCGGGGAATAGGTGTCAGCTGGACTACCATATGAACCAAAAGGCTCAAGAGGGGGCCACTGCAGCGGGGTTGGAGCCTCTTGTATGCTGTTAGGGGTGAAACCTCAGTGGGCCCACGCTCGTCGGGAATCCCTTTATAAAGGCTTCGTAGTGATCTCCTGGCTACACACCTGGGAAGTGTGAATGTGGTTCGTAGCCACTGGCATAATGGAGGTTCTTTTAGTCCACCCGGCAACGGGGGATGAAATCACTACATGTGGGTACAATGGTGCAAACTCTGCAGAGTCAAAACTTTCGTGACAGCCGTGCTCACGGTCAAGAGCGGCTTGGACTTATTCATGATTAGAGGGTTGATGGTTTTGGAAGTTGTGGATGTTAAGCGGGGAGCTTAACATTGGAAATGATGTTATGGTTATTGGATTATGATGATGGGATGGGAGATTGGGACCATTTCACCTGTGTAGTAATGTAGGTATTTAATAAGCTAAGGTGATAGGTATTAATTGCGTAGTGCTTTAACCATGAGTTCAACCTCTCCTGGTTCTAGCCATGCATGATATAATTTTCCCACACTTGCTGAGTACCATTGGTACTCAACCTTGCATATTTTGTTGGTTTATATTGCTGCTCAGGTCAAGATAATGAGGTGGTGTATAATGACCAAGACTTTGGACCTGAAGAAGGTTTCTAGGTTCATGGAGACCCCCAGGCAACGCCTGTGACGGATCCCTCAAGAATAATATTCCGCTGCTAGTTTATTTACTTGTGATGAACTTATTATTGTCCATCGAGACATTTGCTATGTAAGACTTATTCATATTCGACACCTGGCTTGTAATAAATGATGTTTCACTATTTATCATCACATGTATGAGAAAATGATCCTGGCATACATGTGATATTCACTTGGTTGTTCTTCGGAAAAACCGGATGTGACATTTACCACATACTGAAATTGTGAACTTAGATGCTACACAACGTTCTGAATTTATTCTTAAGTTGCATGAAACTACTAAGTTACAAATTGAAAAAATGAATGAAAAGTATCGCATTGCTGCTAGTAAAGGTAGGAAGGAGGTAAAATTGGAACTCGGTGATTTGGTGTGGGTTCATTTGAGAAAAGATAGGTTCCCGGATTTGAGAAAGTCCAAACTTATGCCACGTGCTGCTGGACCTTTTAAGGTTCTTGAGAAGATAAATGACAATGCATATAAACTTGAGTTGCCTCCCGAGTTTGGGGTTAGTCCCACATTTAACATTTCAGATTTGAAGCCATACTTGGGTGATGAAGATGAGCTTGAGTCGAGGATGACTCCAATTCAATAGGGGGAGGATGATGAGGACATCTCTCCTTTGCATACAATGCAAGGACCGATCACTAGAGCACGTGCACGACAATTGGATCTCCAGGTACGTTCTAACCTGGTTGATTATTTTTCAGAACTTACGCTTGTTTCCATGCATGTTTTATTGATTAGGAACAATGGAGAGGACCAGCAAAGGATGGGAGGAGTCCAAGGAGTCAAGAAGGAGGAGATAGGGCGTGCACACCAAGGAGGAGCCCAAGTACAACTCGACTTCGACTCCACCTCGGGTTCCAGGAGCTGCCTTCACCAAAACTGACGTCCCGGACACATACGGAGTCGGATTTGGACGTTCTATATATGGTTGGAACCGTGATTTAATAAAGCTTCCAATGGAACCAGCCCCACCTCAAAATTCCTTCTAAGTTGATGGCAATCAGCGAAACAAGTGGGCGTCCAGAATCTGTCCGGTGCTGCGCAACCGCCTTTTGGGCTGCTGGCCTGTGTATCGTGTGGAAGCCCATTAGGGTTGCGTCCAGGGGTCTTGCACGCCCCCAAACTCCTTTTTATACAGCAGCCTTCACCACATTAGGGCCGGGTTTTGCTTAGTTACAATCTGTCATTGAACAGTGTCGCCGATCATCGGTTGTGAGACCCCAAATTCGTGATCAATTCAGTTTTGATTGCAACTTCTCTGTTCTTGCTTGTGTTCTTGATTGCGCTTGCAGGGATAAGCCTTCATGGCGAGGTCATTCGTGTGACACGGGTGATAACCAACGCAGCAGTGGTGTAGTGATTGCGGGGTTTTGTTCGTTCGGAGCCTTGGATCATCAACGTCGATTTCTCCACCCAATCAAGTTTACCCTACCACTCGGAAGATCGGGACTCATCCTCCTATCACTTTTAGCCATGCGCACGATCCGTTCAGAAGATACAAGTTCATCAGGGGGGATATTGTCTTTCAAGTAGTCCTGGATCTCCGTGATCCATGCATCGGGTCTGACTTGAGCTTCTGGATCTTGAGCGCTGGGTAGCACAGAGTCCCCAGTGATGCTTACGATCCTTGGTGGCGTCCATGGTAGCAGGGCCGCCGGGACCGCCAGATTTGAGGTGCTGGTCCCGCCCCCTTCGCCCGGGTCGGCAGGTGTCACACCCGGTTTTTCCGAAGAAACAACCAAGTGAATATCACATGTATGCCAGGATCATTTTCTCATACATGTGATGACAAATAGTGAAGCATCATTTATTACAAGCCAGGTGTCGAATAGAAATAAGTCTTACATCGCAAATGTCTCAATGGACACTAATGCTTCATCACAAGTAAATAAACTAGCAGCGGAATATTATTCTTTAGGGCTCCATCACAGGCGTTGCCCGGGGGTCTTCATGAACCTAAAAACCTTCCTCGGGTCCAAAATCTTGGTCATTATACGCCACCTCATTATCTTGACCTGAGAAGCAATATAAACCAACAAATATGCAAGGTTGAGTACCAATGGTACTCAGCAAGTGTGGGAAAATTATATCATGCATGGCTAGAACAAGGAGAGGTTGAACTCATGGTTAAAGCACTACGCAATTAATACCTATCACCTTAGCTTATTAAGCACCTACATTACTACACAGGTGAAATTGTCCCAATCTCCCATCCCATCATCATAATCCAATAACCATAACATCACTTCCAATGTTAAGCTCCCCGCTTAACTTCCAAAACCATCAATCCTCTAATCATGAATAAGTCCAGGCCGCTCTTAACCGTGAGCACGGCTGTCAAGACAGTTTTGACTCTGCAGAGTTTGTACCACTGTACTCACAAGTAGTGATTTCATTCCCCGTTGCCGGGTGGACTAAAAGAACCTCCATTATGCCAGTGGCTACGATCCACATTCACACTTCCCAGGTGTGCGGCCAGGAGATCACTACGAAGCCTTTACAAAGGGATTCCCGACGAGCGTGGGCCCACTGAGGTTTCACCCCTAACAGCATACAAGAGGCTCCAACCCCGCTGCAGTGGCCCCCTCTTGAGCCTTGCGGTTCATATGGTAGTCCAGCTGACACCTACTCCCCGCACCATCCAACACACCCATACTACGCCGGGGATACACCTAATTAATTGGCCAAGCTGCCCCATCTCAGCATGTGGTTGGCACTGTAAAGCCGGGTTACATGCTCCATGAACCGGTCCTTAGGATCCAGGCAAGTACTAAACACAAACCCAAGTCTCGTGCACCCAGCACACAACCAAAACATCCAACTTGCCTTGATCCCTACCTCTACATAACTCACAATAACTCATCAAGAGTATGGTATAATAAACTGATGATCTCATATCCCAAATATCCCATTCTAAGCATGGCTAAGCATATGCATGTAAATAAATGACATGACAAAATAAATCCCAACCCAAGCTACAAGGAAACAAGGTATGTCAATTCTAGGGAAACTTTCCTAGCATGGGTTTCATATTTCATTTGACAATGCAAATAATTCTATCTACACATCCTAGCATAGGATCAAAGTGGTCAAGGACACTTGCCTCCTTCTTGCTGCTCTTGAAATGGATATTCCTGGTCTTGGAAATGAATAACTTGTTCTTGAACAGGTTCTACTTCATACCATCACACATAGCAAAAGAAAAACAACAATCCATAAGACATAGTTCACACTTACACTTCATACAAACCACACATTCACATTTATGAAATTCATTCACCATTATATGTGTTGTGTTTCAGTTTTAAATAAATTCCTTATATTAAACTACTACACCTTTTCACTACCAAGTATGTATGAAAAGTATTTTTCTTCTCCATATGTGCCTTCATAATTTCTACCAACCCTAAACTGAACTCTTTGGATTTTAAAAACTCCATTTATCATTTACTAGTTGCTATATTTTCAGATTTATATTCCTATGCATAATTGTGTATTTTATTATGAAATTAGTAATACACATCATCTAAACAGTATAGGTTCTGGTCCTAAATAATTTAATAACATGTTTTGACCTTGGCTTCTGATGTAGACTATTTCATAATTATTTTCCCTATTTTTCTATAACTATTCTTTACTTAAAAATGTGTCCATATACTAATAAATGTGAATAATAGATGAAACAGATTCATTTCAGCCCAAAAATATATTTTTATCTCACTCCAAAGTTTTCTAAGTACTGAGAAAGTTTTTAATTAATTTTGACAATTATGTTTGTCCCCCTTTTTAATTTTTAAACACTAGTTACATATTCAATTTTCTAAATTAAATACTAAACAGGGCTAAAATAATGAATTCACCCCATTACAGGGTCTATAATATTATTTTCTTAATTTCCAGGGGTCTAGCTACACTTATCAGAGGTGTTTTTCCTAATTTCTATTAAGTCCAGGGGCTAAAACTGATTTTTAAATGAATTTACATGATTTTCTGGAGTTCCAGGGGCTAGATCTGAAGTTTCCGGGGCTAGCTCTCAATTCCAGAGAACCCCAGGGGGTAGCACGTAAGAATCCCAGTCTTTATAACGCGGGGTTGACGTGGACCGTCCGATTTTAAACCGACGGCTGAGATTATAACATCGAACCGGTACGCGGGGTTTTAAAGTCTACCGTGCGATTTAAAATAAACGGCGCACAAGCGGCCACGTCGCTCTGATCGAGCGCGGGCGGCGCTGCCGGCGGCGCACGGCGGCGGGAAGCGGCGATCTCGCCGGAAAGTTTCGGATCCTCGAGAATTCTGCCTAAAACTGTGATCTTATGGCATAGATCGGTAGAGGAGAGGTCAGGGATCTCACCTCGGGGGTTTTCTCGAGCTCGGGGGTCCTGGAAAGTGATCGGCGGCGAGGTCCGAGGCAAAACCACGGCGAAGCTCGTCGGCGCTGGGTTTACACCGTAAGTCTTCGGGTTTTCTGCACCTGCAAAGTTCCCCGGAGGCGGTGGATCAAGACCAGCGAGTTAGATCAGAGTTTCCGAGCTTAGATCGGCCAGAATTCACCGGCGAAGTCTCGGTGCTCACCGGAGTAAAAATCGGCGATCGCGTGGGAAAAACTGATCGGGGCTGGGGTTTTTATAGCCGGGGGAGGGCGGTGGGTCTGTTGTGATCGAGTTGGAGTCCTCTGGGACCGGAATTCGGGCTGCGGAACGGGTTTTCCGATCGGTTAAGATCGCGCGCGCTCGGGGAAAAGTCCGGGGTCGCGGGGGGGCTCAGGGTTAGGGATGACAGGCGGGTCCCACCTGTCTGTGAGAGACAGCGCGGCGCGCGGGGGCGGGCTGGCGCGGGGAAGCTGGGCCGGCTGGCGGGTTTCGGCCCACTGGCCGGTTTTTTTCCCGTTTCTCTTTTTCTTTTTCCATTTCTTTTCTGTTTTGAGTATAATTTGAATTCCAGTTTGAATTTGAATTTTTGCAAAACATGCAACACGTCCAAAATTTTTTAAATTCCCCTCTGAACATGGTTTAGGGTTTTGAATCAAAATTTGGGGTGTTACAGCTCTACCCCCCTTAAAAGAAATCTCGTCCTCGAGATTGGTGTTTCTAAGAAAACAATTCCGGAAATTGTGCCTTGAGCTCATCTTCTCATTCCCAGGTTGCTTCCTCTTCTGAGTGATGCTTCCACTGCACCTTGCACATCCGGATTCTTTTATTTCTGGTGAGGCGTTCCATTGTCTCCAAAACCTTGTATGGTTGTTCGGCATAAGACAAATCTTCAGCTACATCCACTTCATTCATGGGTAACACCTCTTCAGGCGTCCTCAGGCATTTCTTGAGTTGTGACACATGGAATACATCGTGTACATCCGATAGATGAGCCGGTAACTCTAGTTGGTACGCCACTTCGCCTTTTCTTTCCAAAACTTGAAAGGGTCCAATGTATCGAGGTGACAACTTCCCTTTCACCTTGAACCGACGAAGTCCTCTGATAGGGGACACCTTGAGATAAACATAGTCTCCCACGTTGAAAACGAGTTCTCTTCTTCGTACATCAGCATAACTCTTCTGGCGTGTTTGTGCTATCCTCAAGTTGTTGCGAATCTCCCTCACCTTCGCCTCGGCTTCTTGTAGCACTTCTGGACCAAACACTTTACTTTCTCCTGTTTGGTTCCAAAATAGGGGAGTTCTGCACTTCCTTCCATACAAAGCTTCAAACGGTGACATTTTCATACTAGCTTGATAACTGTTGTTATAGGAAAACTCCGCATACGGTAAGTTCTTGTCCCAACTCCTATTGTTTTTGAGTGCACATGCCCTTAACATATCTTCAAGGATCTGACTGGTTCTCTCCGTCTGCCCGTCCGTTTGGGAATGATAGGCAGAGCTGAAGTTCAGATGGGTTCCCATGGTTTCATGCAACTTCTGCCAAAACCTCGAGGTGAACTGTGTCCCTCGGTCCGACACTATCTTCTTTGGCACTCCATGGTAACACACAATCCTTGACATGTACAATTCTGCCAATTTGGATCCGCTGTAGCTTTCTTTCACAGGGATGAGATGAGCTACCTTGGTTAGCCTATCAATAATGACCCATATTGAATCATACCCGGATTGGGTCCTAGGCAATCCCACGACAAAATCCATGCTGATTTCTTCCCACTTCCATTCAGGCACTTTGAGTGGTTGCAATAATCCCGCGGGTCGTTGATGTTCTGCTTTCACCAACTGACATGTGTCACATAGGGCAACATGTTCCGCGACATCTCGCTTTATGCCATACCACCAATACCTGCTTTTGAGGTCCTGGTACATCTTCGTACTCCCAGGATGAATGGAATAGTCGGAATCGTGAGCCTCCTTCAAAATTAATTCACGGATCTCCTTTACTTCGGGCACACAGATCCTTTTTCCGTGCCACACCGTTCCCTATTCATCCTCTCTAAAACCAGGAGCTTTATTTTCCTTGATAAGCTGTCTGATCTCTTGTATCTTCTCATCATTCTTTTGGCCCTCGCGTATGTCTCGCTCGAGTGTGGAGTCTACTTCCATGGCGATGGCTTCACCACTATTTACTAGACATAGATTGAGCCTTATAACCTCGTCCTTTAATTCTGCAGGCATGCCCTTCAAACTCAACTTATTGACCTGCACTTTCCGACTCAAAGCATCGGCCACAACGTTTGCTTTCCCAGGACGATAGTTGATGCCCACATCAAAGTCATTGATTAGCTCTAACCATCTCCTTTGTCTGAGGTTGAGATCTGGCTGTGTGAATATGTACTTCAAACTCTTATGATCCGTATATATCTCTGTCCTCTTCCCCATCAAATAGTGCCGCCAAATTTTCAACGCGTGTACCACTGCAGCTAGTTCTAGGTCATGTGTAGGATAGTTCTTCTCGTGCTTCCGAAGCTGCCGGGATGCATATGCCACGACATGTCCTTCTTGCATGAGAACACATCCCAACCCATTTCCAGAGGCATCGCAGTACACTGTGAAATTCTTCTGCATATCTGGCATAACCAGCACTGGGGCTGTTGTCAATCTTTTCTTTAGCTCCTGAAAGCTCGTGTCGCACTGTGGCGTCCAGGTGAATGTGATTCCCTTTTCCAACAGTTTGGTGAGAGGTCTCGAGATCTTGGAGAATCCCTCAATAAACCGTCGATAGTATCCAGCCAATCCCAAAAAGCTTCGAACTTCCCCGACATTTTCAGGGGTTTTCCACTTCTGGATATCTTCGATTTTGGCGGGATCTACGGAGATTCCTCCCTCCGAGATTATATGTCCTAAAAAGGGAACTCTTTTCAGCCAAAACTCACACTTGCTCAACTTGGCATATAGTTGGTGTTCTCTCAGCCTCTGCAACACCAACCTTAGATGTTTCTCATGTTCTTCTTCATTTTTGGAGAAGACAAGAATATCATCTATGAAAACCACCACAAATTTGTCCAGATATTCCATGAATACCTTGTTCATGAGGTACATGAAATATGCCGGGGCATTGGTTAGCCCAAAAGGCATGACAGTGTATTCATACAGTCCGTACCGAGATACGAAAGCTGTTTTGGGAATATCGGATTGCCTTATCTTGAGTTGGTGGTATCCCGACCTGAGATCAATTTTCGAGAACACACAAGCTCCCCTCAACTGATCAAACAAGTCTTCAATGCGGGGTAATGGGTATTTGTTCTTAATGGTTACCTCATTCAAGGCACGGTAATCCACGCATAACCTTTGGGTTCCGTCTTTCTTAGGCACAAATATCACCGGAGCTCCCCATGGTGAGGAACTAGGGCGAATATACCCCTTCTCCGTCAATTCTCTCAAATGATCCTTGAGCTCTTCTAGCTGCTTGGAGTCCATTCGATAAGGTCTCTTGTATATCGGGGCTGTCCCCGGTACTAGCTCAATTGCGAATTCCACGTCACGGTCGGGAGGCATACCTGGCAACTCCTCCGGAAAAACATCTGGATATTCCCTGATGGTCCTGATTTCCTCAACTTTCACCTCCACTTGATTTAATTTAATGTCCCTCCTAGGCTCGTGTATCGTTATGAACTTTACTCTTGTGCCATTGGGGTTTGTTAGTTCCACCGTTCTGGTCGAACAATGGATGATTCCTTTATGTTTGGTCAACCAATCCATACCCAAAATAATATCTATCCCTTGTGAATCTATCACTATGAGGTTATCAGTAAATACTACCCCATTAATGTCTAGGTTCACTTTGGGACACACTTGTCTTGTCCTTATTTCTCCACCTGGAGAGTTTACGGCTAGCATATGGTTCATTTGTGTGGTTGCTAGGTCATGCTTCTTAACAAACCCTTTAGCAACGAACGAGTGGGTAGCACCAGAATCAAACAGCAGAGTTGCAAGGTGTAAATTGGCAGGAAACTTACCAACTACCACGTCGGGTGCCTCTTGTGCTTCCTCCATAGTGACGTGGTTCACCCGTCCTCTCATTACATTCTGCTGTTGTGGCTGCGCGGGCTTCTTCTTTGGGCATTTATGGGCGTAGTGCCCCACTTCACCACAGCTGAAGCATTGCACCCCAATCTTAAATGCTTGGCCTTTGTTGTCTTGGGGTTGGTTCGGGGGTCCTTGCACTGCTGGTCGAGGTGGATATGCGGGGCGAGGCTGCTGCACAAACTGACGTTGCGGCTGTGCTGGTGCTGCGGGTGGCCTGTAGTTTGGGTTATACCCTCTTGGTGCTGAATAGGGTACCACAGCACGGCTCGTCTGCCCCGTAGGTTGCTGCATCATACGTGGGCGGGTGTTGCTCCCTGATGTGACCATCCCGCCTTCCTCTTATTCTCATTTTCCAGGGCCTTTAGCTTTCTTTCCACCACAAACGCTCTGTCCACCATCTTTTGAAAGCTTTCATACTCATTGGAGGACATTGCACACTGCATCTCTGCGGTAAGTCCTTCCACGAAGCAATCTTGTTTCTGCTCATCAGTCTCTATGTCTCGTGGAGCATAACGGGATAGTTGAGTAAATTTAGTGAGGTATTCCCTCGCCGTCATGTTTCCCTGCTGCAGTCCCAGAAACTCTTTCCTCTTGTTTTTGAGTTCACCTCTTGGGATGTAGTGGTTGCGGAAGCTACGCTTGAACTCTTCCCAAGTGATGTTCTCAGGGTCATGATGGGCGGCCACGTAGGCGGTCCACCAATCAGCAGCAGGTCCCTGCAATTGATGAGAGGCAAACAGCACCCTCTCATACCCTTGGCATTGTATTATCCTCATCTTACTTTCAATGGTCTTCAGCCAATCATCTGCCTCCAGAGGTTCAGCAGCACTTGCAAACTTTGGAGGTTGAGTTCCTAGAAACTCACTCAACCTTGGTTGGCGTGGTGCCGCTTGTGGAGGTGGAACTTGATGCAAGTTGGCCACCACTTGAGTCAAGTTCTGGATGAGCTGATTTTGATTCTCCAGCATTTGGTGGAGAGGATCAACTTCTTCACGGCGACCACCCCTGTCCTGGCCTCCAGAAAGATGAGGGTTGCATGCCTCATCATTGTTGTTGGCGGGGTTGGCAGCACGTCCTTTTCCTCTTCCGGCCATCTGGCAGAATCAACAAATGTTAATTTGATACCATTTAGTATCATCTTACTACTTTCATTTGTTGGTACTTTAAGGTGTTGAGGCTTTGTTATACTTTTACGGGGATTTATATCTCACACCAAATAAATGCACTATTATTTCCTGTGGGTTCACACACCAAAGCAAAACAATCTGAAGACGAGGCTGTGGACAATTGCTCATGGCTTCCACAACTCACGTCACACACCAAGCATCATCACACCATTAACTACGTAACGACTCGACTACTCGACCTCTTGCTAGCTAGGGGAAAGACTCTACACTACTCGTCCTCTCGAGCTGGCTCCTCGGGATCTTCCTCCTCATTTCGGCTACCTTCTGACTCTGCTTTGGGTGGGGAGGCTGCTCGTGGAGAAGTGCGACGACGCCTGATCGCTCGGCGATCCGGGGAGTCAGGAGTCCATGGATCACTCACGGTGACACACAGTTCATTCCCATCTCCTCTTTCTCTCGCCTTTAAGCAAGCTCGCAGCAACGCCTCCGTTTCCTTCAGGGTGTCTCGGACATCCTGA
Organism: Neostapfia colusana; assembly: GCA_030760725.1. Lineage (NCBI taxonomy): Eukaryota > Viridiplantae > Streptophyta > Magnoliopsida > Poales > Poaceae > Neostapfia > Neostapfia colusana. The sequence continues at coordinate 81,352,115 of JASWHV010000003.1, forward strand.
AGCTCTTGTTGACACTCCTGCAGCCGAGTGCTGAGCATAGCAGCATCCTCCAAGCACAAGTCCATGTGCTCATGGGAAGTCCCTTGCTGCACCGGTGGGTACTTGTACTCCGTGGTACCACTCTCACGTTGGAGGACATACATGTACTCAGTTTTATCCAAGTGGCGACGATAGATGTGACTCTGGCAGGTGATGGCCTCCCAGGTGACATCTTTCTCCGCGTCAACTTGTGTTGCTCGACAAGCTGGAGAGTGGTGAATCTTAAGCAGCTGATTTTCGTGTATAATCCTCATCTCCGAACTCCATTCTTCCCTCTTCTCACGGATGGTTCTAGTGGAGTTATAGTGGATGATTAGCTTGCCCGTATTGCCGCGGCTTCGAGCATACGCCGAAGACGGCGCAACAAATCTCCTACGGCCAATCCATAGGAAAGGTACGTCACTGGACGACTCTCCTCTCTTTCGGCAAGGGCAACTACGGGAACTCTCCCTCCTGTGGACTTACGAGCGGTGCGAATCATGCGAACCATCTAAAACAAAAGAATTTAAAATTAGGTTAGATAAATTCTCAAATAAAAATCCTATTTTGAATGAAAGTTGGGGTAAGATGAAGAAAATGACTCCTTTAATAACACTTTTCCACCCACACCTTGGAAAATAGTTTTTAAGAAAATAGGGCCCTTAACTACGTCCATTTCTACCTAGGTCCACATTCCTACGGGCAACCTTGGCTCTGATACCACCTCTGTCACACCCGGTTTTTCCGAAGAAACAACCAAGTGAATATCACATGTATGCCAGGATCATTTTCTCATACATGTAATGACAAATAGTGAAGCATCATTTATTACAAGCCAGGTGTCGAATAGAAATAAGTCTTACATCGCAAATGTCTCAATGGACACTAATGCTTCATCACAAGTAAATAAACTAGCAGCGGAATATTATTCTTTAGGGCTCCATCACAGGCGTTGCCCGGGGGTCTTCATGAACCTAAAAACCTTCCTCGGGTCCAAAATCTTGGTCATTATACGCCACCTCATTATCTTGACCTGAGCAGCAATATAAACCAACAAATATGCAAGGTTGAGTACCAATGGTACTCAGCAAGTGTGGGAAAATTATATCATGCATGGCTAGAACAAGGAGAGGTTGAACTCATGGTTAAAGCACTACGCAATTAATACCTATCACCTTAGCTTATTAAGCACCTACATTACTACACAGGTGAAATTGTCCCAATCTCCCATCCCATCATCATAATCCAATAACCATAACGTCACTTCCAATGTTAAGCTCCCCGCTTAACTTCCAAAACCATCAATCCTCTAATCATGAATAAGTCCAGGCCGCTCTTAACCGTGAGCACGGCTGTCAAGACAGTTTTGACTCTGCAGAGTTTGTACCACTGTACTCACAAGTAGTGATTTCATCCCCCGTTGCCGGGTGGACTAAAAGAACCTCCATTATGCCAGTGGCTACGATCCACATTCACACTTCCCAGGTGTGCGGCCAGGAGATCACTACGAAGCCTTTACAAAGGGATTCCCGACGAGCGTGGGCCCACTGAGGTTTCACCCCTAACAGCATACAAGAGGCTCCAACCCCGCTGCAGTGGCCCCCTCTTGAGCCTTGCGGTTCATATGGTAGTCCAGCTGACACCTACTCCCCGCACCATCCAACACACCCATACTACGCCGAGGATACACCTAATTAATTGGCCAAGCTGCCCCATCTCAGCATGTGGTTGGCACTGTAAAGCCGGGTTACATGCTCCATGAACCGGTCCTTAGGATCCAGGCAAGTACTAAACACAAACCCAAGTCTCGTGCACCCAGCACACAACCAAAACATCCAACTTGCCTTGATCCCTACCTCTACATAACTCACAATAACTCATTCAAGAGTATGGTATAATAAACTGATGATCTCATATCCCAAATATCCCATTCTAAGCATGGCTAAGCATATGCATGTAAATAAATGACATGACAAAATAAATCCCAACCCAAGCTACAAGGAAACAAGGTAATGCAATTCTAGGGAAACTTTCCTAGCATGGGTTTCATATTTCATTTGACAATGCAAATAATTCTATCTACACATCCTAGCATAGGATCAAAGTGGTCAAGGACACTTGCCTCCTTCTTGCTGCTCTTGAAATGGGTATTCCTGGTCTTGGAAATGAATAACTTGTTCTTGAACAGGTTCTACTTCATACCATCACACATAGCAAAAGAAAAACAACAATCCATAAGACATAGTTCACACTTACACTTCATACAAACCACACATTCACATTTATGAAATTCATTCACCATTATATGTGTTGTGTTTCAGTTTTAAATAAATTCCTTATATTAAACTACTACACCTTTTCACTACCAAGTATGTATGAAAAGTATTTTTCTTCTCCATATGTGCCTTCATAATTTCTACCAACCCTAAACTGAACTCTTTGGATTTTAAAAACTCCATTTATCATTTACTAGTTGCTATATTTTCAGATTTATATTCCTATGCATAATTGTGTATTTTATTATGAAATTAGTAATACACATCATCTAAACAGTATAGGTTCTGGTCCTAAATAATTTAATAACATGTTTTGACCTTGGCTTCTGATGTAGACTATTTCATAATTATTTTCCCTATTTTTCTATAACTATTCTTTACTTAAAAATGTGTCCATATACTAATAAATGTGAATAATAGATGAAACAGATTCATTTCAGCCCAAAAATATATTTTTATCTCACTCCAAAGTTTTCTAAGTACTGAGAAAGTTTTTAATTAATTTTGACAATTATGTTTGTCCCCCTTTTTAATTTTTAAACACTAGTTACATATTCAATTTTCTAAATTAAATACTAAACAGGGCTAAAATAATGAATTCACCCCATAACAGGGCTATAATATTATTTTCTTAATTTCCAGGGGTCTAGCTACACTTATCAGAGGTGTTTTTCCTAATTTCTATTAAGTCCAGGGGCTAAAACTGATTTTTAAATGAATTTACATGATTTTCTGGAGTTCCAGGGGCTAGATCTGAAGTTTCCGGGGCTAGCTCTCAATTCCAGAGAACCCCAGGGGGTAGCACGTAAGAATCCCAGTCTTTATAACGCGGGGTTGACGTGGACCGTCCGATTTTAAACCGACGGCTGAGATTATAACATCGAACCGGTACGCGGGGTTTTAAAGTCTACCGTGCGATTTAAAATAAACGGCGCACAAGCGGCCACGTCGCTCTGATCGAGCGCGGGCGGCGCTGCCGGCGGCGCACGGCTGCGGGAAGCGGCGATCTCGCCGGAAAGTTTCGGATCCTCGAGAATTCTGCCTAAAACTGTGATCTTATGGCATAGATCGGTAGAGGAGAGGTCAGGGATCTCACCTCGGGGGTTTTCTCGAGCTCGGGGGTCCTGGAAAGTGATCGGCGGCGAGGTCCGAGGCAAAACCACGGCGAAGCTCGTCGGCGCTGGGTTTACACCGTAAGTCTTCGGGTTTTCTGCACCTGCAATGTTCCCCGGAGGCGGTGGATCAAGACCAGCGAGTTAGATCAGAGTTTCCGAGCTTAGATCGGCCAGAATTCACCGGCGAAGTCTCGGTGCTCACCGGAGTAAAAATCGGCGATCGCGTGGGAAAAACTGATCGGGGCTGGGGTTTTTATAGCCGGGGGAGGGCGGTGGGTCTGTTGTGATCGAGTTGGAGTCCTCTGGGACCGGAATTCGGGCTGCGGAACGGGTTTTCCGATCGGTTAAGATCGCGCGCGCTCGGGGAAAAGTCCGGGGTCGCGGGGGGGCTCAGGGTTAGGGATGACAAGCGGGTCCCACCTGTCTGTGAGAGACAGCGCGGCGCGCGCGGGGGCGGGCTGGCGCGGGGAAGCTGGGCCGGCTGGCGGGTTTCGGCCCACTGGCCGGTTTTTTTCCTGTTTCTCTTTTTCTTTTTCCATTTCTTTTCTGTTTTGAGTATAATTTGAATTCCAGTTTGAATTTGAATTTTTGCAAAACATGCAACACGTCCAAAAATTTTTAAATTCCCCTCTGAACATGGTTTAGGGTTTTGAATCAAAATTTGGGGTGTTACAGCAGGCCGGGCTGTGGGCCGCAGCAACGTCCTCTCGAAGACTCCTTCGAGCACCAGGGCTCCGGTGGAGGCCTTCGTTGAGAGGTCGTCGGCCGCGGCATTGTCGGCGTGCAGTACATGGCGCAGGTCCAAGGCGAGGATGTCTTTCTCCAGCATCTGCACATGAAGCAGATAGGCAGCTAGTTGCGGGTCATTGCAGGAGCATTCACCCTTGACTTGCTTGATGACTAGCTGGGAGTCGCCCTGTGCCAACAACTGGCGAGCGCCAAGAGACAGGGCTGTCTTTAGGCCAAAAATGAGGGCTTCATACTCTACCATGTTGTTGGTTGCCTTGAAATTGAGACGCACCATGTACCCAAACTGCTCCCCAGATGGCATGAGAAGCAGTACGCCGGCACCGGCGCCCTGCTTTCGCGAGGAGCCGTCGAAGAAGAGCGTCCAGTGAGGCCCGGTGAAGACCGGAGCTTGGGTCTTTGGTTCACCGTCTTCGTGCCCCCCTGGGTTGGTTGGCGATGGCGTCCACTCGGCCACGAAGTCAGCCAGTGCTTGGCTCTTCACCGCGTGGCGAGGTAGGAAGTCTAGCTCGAACTCTCCCAATTCCGCTGCCCACTTAGCGACGTTGCCGGTCACGTTTGGGGCTGTGAAGGATGGCTTTCAGCGGGTAGGAGGTGACCACCGAGATCCGGTGGGCCTAGAAGTAGTGGCGGAGCTTCCTGGACGCCACGAGTACTACATACAATAGCTTGTGGACCTCCAGGTACCTTGTCTTGGCGTCATGGAGGACTTCACTGATGTAGTAGACAGTCCTCCGGATGGTCCGGACTCTTCCCCCTGGGCCTGAGACGTCTTCCTCCATTGGCTCAGGCCGACAAGAGGTAGGTGGGTCCGGGGGAGCCTCCGGGAGCTGGGACCCGGGGGCTTCTAGGTCGTCCTGGACCTTCGTGGGGTTGTCTTGCTCTCCTGGAGGTCACTTTGGACCTCCGGGAGGTTATCTTGGAGCTCCGGGAGGTCCCGCTAGGCCTCCGGGAGGTCACCTTGGAGCTCTGGGAGGTCCCGCTGGGCCTCCGAGAGGTCACCTTGTGCGACGCCCTCAATTCTGTGGAAAACCACGGAACCGAGAACTAATGCATATGTGCGCCCAGGATGTTCATCACACATACACATATGTTCCACAAACTGAATTCAGATTTATATATTACCACGAATAACAGAGTTTATTACAATATCTCATGAGTCTTGGACTCATGCTCACAGCGGAAATCTTTATTTCTATGCAGCGGAAGTCTTTATTCTAATGCGGAAGCAATTTGACTAATGCGGAAGCAAATCTAAGTAGTAATGGCTCCATCTCTATTCCATTCCCACAGGCAAGGTTGAGAACAGATCACACGCCTAATTCTCCATTTCTTCTTCATAGTAATCTTCTCCTGCTACTGATGATGAAATAATAATGCAAGTTTGAGTACAATGATGTACTCAGCAAGTGCAGGAAAATATGATATGTAGCTCATAACAAGGTAGGTATAAAAAGGCTCATTTGCAGAAAAGCAAAGTTGTTTATCAAACCATGATAAAACAGCAACTCATCTTTAAGTGAATGTAATCCCAACATGTATTAAAATACCAATCATACCTCCATTATGTTCATTACCTTTCCATGTCATAACCAGTCATCAATCAACCTCACTCTCACGAATACCTCCTCGTATTCGCTACCATCTCACGAATACCATCTCGTATTCGCTATCATTCATCTCATAAACAACTTTGTCTCCACCGAGACCAACCTTGTTGCCATGACTCAACAGTCATGCAACCATCTTATCACCTGGACTCAACAGTCCCAAAGCCAAACCATAAACAAACCATCCAAAACCATAACCAATAACCTTCCCAATAACCATCCCAACTAATCATGGCAGTTGGCCAGGCGCTCGTGACCGTAAGCTTGGCTATCTTGATAGTTTTAAGAACTCTGCAGAGTTTGCACCTCTTTACCCACAAGTTTGTGATTTTGTCACCCGTCGGCGACTGCAGAACCTCCATTATACCAGTACACAACCGTCGGTGTATGGTCAAGAGATCACAAAATAGCCTTTACAAAGGGGCTACTAGATGTATGGACTCACTAAGGTTTCACCGGCAGGCTAGAATCTCCAATTCTCCCACCCACGGGCCCCCTCTTGTGCCATGCAGTTCCCAGGGCAGTCCTCACTCGACTCCCATTCCCCGCGCCTTCCACAGTCCATAACAATCTAGCAACTTACCTAATTACTCAGCTAAGCCGCACCCATACTTGGCCTTGTGGTGGCACTGTTATCCTGGCATGTGCATGCATGAACCGGTCCTTAGATATATGGCAAGTAAACCACCATCTCATGTTACCTAATTCACAAACCCAGGCTTGCCTAGATTTCCCTCCGATCCATGTTCATTAACAACATCAATTTTCTCATTATCATTATGAGTGCAGTTAGCTAGACACATCTATCTCGCTTCCCAATCCCATGGACTCAGCGAAGCATAAAAGTAAAAACCATAGCCGACTCATAAACTTCCCTGGCGACAAGGGTGGTTTAACCAAAGCTAGTAAACTCCTATAAAAGGGTTTCCCATCATGTTTGACTCAGCACGCACACCTTTTTGCAAAACAAAACAGTTTTACCCAAAACATAGGATCAATATGGTCAAGGAGCACTTGCCTTGTTCTTGCGGTTCCGGTTGCTCTTGGATCTCGAAACCTTGTTGTTGCAGCTCATCGTAAACAGCTCCCTGAGCTTGTCCTGTTATACAGGATCGCGCACATACAAGATTCACAACAATCAATATCATGCACAAACTTCAAACTAGATGTGATGATGCATATGCAAGTTATCCTATAATGCAGTTTTATTAGATCGGTTTGTACGCGTTCTTGCATGGTTTTATGATGAACAGAGGTGTTCGGATCAGATGTGGACATGACGATGACCTTGTCTTTAGATCAACCCGATCAACAAGTGATCTGTCCACGAGAAAGCTTCTGTTCGAAAGGAGTCGAAGAACAGATACAAAGAAAACATAACGATGTCGTAAGGTGGTATTGGAGACCTACCTTACGTTCTTCTCGGTCTTCGGGGTCCTTCTCTGACCAGACAGATCGTTGGGCTTTCTCCCGGCGATCTTCCTTGACTAAACTCCATCGATGGCTTTCTCGGCGAGTTGGGGCTAGGGCTCTAAGTCGTCGGCTTAGGAGTTGGAAAAGAAGTTTGTGGTTTCGGCCAGAGGTTCTGGTTTCTATTTATAATCGGGAAGCGAAGAGTCCTAATCTGATTGCATTCCGAATAAGAGTCCTATTCAGATCGTCGTTGAATCTTAACAACGTATCTTTAGTCGATTTGGTGCGGTATTATTGTGGAATTCAGGTCGGTTTCTTTTCCGTACCGATATTTCTACGCGTACAGAATTCAAAAACCGCTCCAGAACTCGTTACCTCCTCGGTGATGAGCTCCGGAAGCTCCACGCGTCCATTGGGCCTGGTCTCTCCTTTTCCGCAGAGACGAGCTCCGGTTGTGCCGCGTGTCAAGCGAGCAAGACCTCCCTCTCCTTTGGAGGTGAGTCTCCGCGTGCGCCACGTATCCAAGCGGTCGGGACCTCCTCTCTTATTCGTAGGTGGCTCCGTACACGCCACGTGTCAGTGTCGGACCTTTCCTTTCTCTCCGGAGGTAGCTCCGGGTGTGCCACGTATCCATTCCGGACCTCCCTCTCTTCGGAGGTGAGCTCCGTGAAAGCCACGCATCAAGTAGCGCCTGACTTTCCTTTCTTCTCAGAGACGAGCTCCGAGGTTAACACGTGTCCAACAGCGACGGACCTCCCGGAGATAAGCTCCGGTGACGACGTGTGTCCAAAGGTGAGCTCCGAGATCGACACGTATCCCGCGCGACTGGTCCTCTAATTTCCGTGGTGACTAGCCCCGAGGGTGACATGTGTCCTGCGGAACTGCCTTCGCTTCTCCGCAGAGGCTAGCTCTGGGGGCAACACGTGTCTCACAGGGTCGGACCTCTCCCCCTTTGCGGAGGTGAGCCCCGAGCCTGCCACGTAGCCATCTTAGCGGCGGACCTCTCCCCACTTTGCAAGGATGAGCTCCAAATACGTCACGTGGCCAGCGGGCAGCGGAAGTTGTCTTCGGCGCTCTCTGTGAACTGGATTCGGCTCTTTTTGGCTATCTTTTGGATATTTTCTCTGCTCCCACTTCTTTTAGAATGTTTTCTCTACATGAAATATGAATACATGCAGAACCCAAAAAATGAGGGTGTCACACCTTGGAGCTCTGGGAGGTCATCTTGAGCCTTCGGGGTCTCCTGGTGCTTGTCTTCTGCTACCGGAGCAGGCTGCGGTGATGAGGGGTCCGGCCGCTCCGCAACGAGGACCATGCTCACCACCTCTGTTGTCGCCGTGATGTAGAGCAGCAAGTGCTCTCCGGGCTCAGAGGCTACCATGATGGGTAGGGTCGTCAGGAGCTGCTTCAACTCCTGGAATGCTTCTTCAGCTTCGTCGGTCCAAGCAAAAGGGCCGGATTTGTGCAGGAGCTCGAAGAAGGGAAGTTCCCGCTCTGCTAGCCTCGGTATAAACCGACTCAGCACGGCTAGGCATCCCGTGAGTTTCTGGACATCCTTGATGCGGGCGGGGTGCCGCATCAGGTCGATGGCCTTGATATTCTCTGGGTTTGCTTTGATCCCTCGGTGTGAGACTAGGAACCCTAGAAGCTTCCCAGAGGATACGCTGAACACACATTTATCTGGGTTCAGCTTAGTGCGTGTGGAGCGCAGTTTGTCAAAGACCAGAGCTAGGTTATCTAACAAGGATGAGCTCTGCCTGACTTTGACAACGATGTCATCGACGTACACCTCAACTAAGTCTCTTATTAGCTCTCCAAAGGTTTTGTGCATAGCACGAACAAAGGTGGGGAGAACATTCTTTAGGCCATAAGGAATAGAGACATAACAATACAGGCCGTCTACTGTGATAAAAGCAGTATGCTCTTCATATTCTCTAGACATAGGAATTTGGTGAAAACTCGAGTAGGCATCTAGGAAGCATAGCATATCACAGCCTGATGTAGAGTCTACTATTTGATCTATTCTAGGGAGAGGGAATGAATCTCTGGGACATGCCTTATTGAGACTGGTGTAGTCGATGCACATCCGGAGCTCCCCGCCGGCCTTTGGGACGACGACGGGGTTTGCCAACCACCGGGGGTGGTGGACTTCCCGTATGAAGCCAGCGTCCAGCAGCTTCTTGATTTGTTCATGGATGAAGTTCTGCCGCTCGATGGACTTCTTGCGAGGCTTCTGTTGGATTGGCCGGGTGTCGGGGAAGATCTTCAGATGGTGCTCGATCACCTCCCTAGGGATCCCCAGCATCTGCGACAGTTGCCATGCAAACACATCGACGTTTTGCCGGAGGAAGGTGATGAGTGCGCCTTCCTATTTGCTGTCCAGGCCCCAGATACCTGGCTGGTCTGGGCAGCATCGGCGCCGACTTGGACAACTTTCAGGGGGACGTCGCCCTCGTCGAGGGGTTGCACACGGGGTGCTGAGGTCGAGGCACGGTGGCGTGCACTCGGGTGGAGCTGGCCCGGTTCTGCACCGCCAGGTGCTGGTGCACGAGCTGCTGCAAGTGCTTGGAGCTTCTCCAAGGCTGACACTGCGGCAGTGCGGTCTCCACGGATCTTGAGGACGCCTGTTGGTGTAGGCATCTTCAATACAAGGTAGCCGTAGTGGGCCACTGCCATGAACCGGTACAGGGCTGGCCTGCCGATGAAGGCGTTGAAGGGGAGGTCGATCTCCGCCACATCGAACAGAATGTATTCTGTTCGATAGCTATCCGGTGCTCCGAAGGTGACCGGAAGGCTGATGTTGCCGTAGGGGACGACTTGTCCCGGCCCTACCCCTGAGAACGGGCTAGAGGGGGTGAGCTTGGCCGTTGGTATTTGCAGCTTCTGGAAAGCTGCGCGGCTGATGAGGTTCAGGCCGGCTCCGCCATCTATCAGAACGTGGTACATCTTCATGTTGGTGATGGTGGGGGCTACCAAGAGCGGTAGCAGCCCAGCCCCAGCCATGTTCTTGGGGCAGTCGGCGGCGTCGAAGCTGATGGGGGTCCCCATCCACTTGAGGTGCGGTGCTGCACTTGGGAAAGGAGCCACCGACGCCACTGCTCGGCACGGAGTCTTGACTGCGCTCTGAGACGAGGGGTCATAGGACCCGCTGTATATGACGTAGAGCGCCTTCGGCGCTCGTCGTCGCTGGAGCTGGAGCCCTCGTGGTCGTGCACCACCTTTACGGCGCTCTGGGGCTCCTGGAACTCCATCTGCTGGTCGACGTTGTCTCGGGCGTCGACCTTCTGCTTGCCCTCCCTCTGACGGAAGGGAGGGGCGTCTGCACGCAGTTGCTTCCCCTTGCGGAAGCGCTCCGCGAGCTTTTGGATCTCCCGGCACTCAGCAGCAGTGTGGCTGCTGGTGTTGTGCATGGGGCACGGCTCGCCATGGTCACCGTCTGGGGCTGGTGACTGCCGCGGCCTTTTGTCGGGGCGTGGCCCCTGAGCTCTGGTGGGTGCTGCAGCTGCAGCAACTGGAGCTTCGGTCAGCAGCATGATCTTGCCGCCGGCCTTCTTGACCTTCCTGCCGCTCCCATGGGGAGCAGCACTTGGTCTGGTCTGTTCTCCGGCTTCGGAGACTGGCTGTGAGTGCCAGTTGCGCCGTTCTGTTGCCCTGGCGCACTTATCCGCCAGGCTGAAGAGCTCTGAGACGTCATGCACTTCTCTGGTCGCGAGCTTCTCGAGCATATTCTTGTCCCTTACACCCTGTCGGAATGCCACCACCACAGAAGCATTCTGGATATGGGGGATGGTGTTCCGCACCTGGGAGAACCGCTGGATGAAGGAGCGCAGCGACTCTCCAGGTTGTTGTTGGATGGCATGGAGGTCGAGCTCCATGCTAGGCCGGGTGTAGGAGCTGCCGAAGTTCACAGTAAACTGCCGGCAGAGCTCTCCCCAGGAGGTTATGGAACCCTGGGGGAGATTCATGAGCCAAGACCATGCTGGGCCGGTCAAGGCGACGGGGAAGTAGTTGGCCATGACGGCATCATCTCCTCCTGCAGCAAGGATGGCGGTGGAGTAGATCTGGAGGAACTCCGCCGGGTTGATGCTGCCGTCGTATTTCTCTGGCAGGTGCGGCCGGAACTTGCGCGGCCACTTCGTGAAGCGAAGGTGTGCCACGTATCCATGAGGCATCGCAGTATACCGAAAAGTTCTTCTGCATATCTGGCATAACTAGCACTGGGGCTGTTGTCAATCTTTTCTTTAGCTCCTGAAAACTCGTCTCGCACTGCGGCGTCCATGTGAATGTTATTCCCTTCTCCAACAGTTTGGTGAGGGGTCTCGAGATCTTGGAGAATCCCTCAATGAACCGTCGATAATATCCAGCCAATCCCAAGAAGCTTCGAACGTCCCCGACATTCTCAGGGGTCTTCCACTTTTGTATATCCTCGATCTTGGCAGGATCAACAGAGATTCCTTCCTCCGAGATTATATGTCCTAAGAAGGGAACTCTCTTCAGCCAAAACTCACACTTGCTCAACTTGGCATATAGTTGGTGTTCCCTCAGCTTCTGCAACACCAACCTTAGATGTTTCTCATGTTCCTCTTCATCTTTGGAGAAGACGAGAATGTCATCTATGAAAACCACCACAAATTTGTCCAGATATTCCATGAATACCTTGTTCATGAGATACATGAAGTATGCCGGGGCATTAGTTAGCCCGAAAGGCATGACAGTGTATTCATACAGTCCGTACCGAGATACGAAAGCTGTCTTTGGAATATCAGTTTGCCTTATCTTAAGTTGGTGGTATCCCGACCTGAGATCAATTTTCGAGAACACACAAGCTCCCCTCAACTGATCAAACAAGTCCTCAATGCGGGGTAATGGGTACTTGTTCTTGATGGTTACTTCATTCAAGGCACGGTAGTCTACGCATAACCTTTGGGTTCCGTCCTTCTTGGGCACAAATATCACTGGAGCTCCCCATGGTGAGGAACTAGGACGAATATACCCCTTCTCCGTCAATTCTCTTAAATGATCCTTGAGTTCTCCCAGCTGCTTGGAGTCCATCCGATAAGGTCTCTTATATATCGGAGCTGTTCCAGGCACTAGCTCAATCGCGAATTCCACTTCACGATCGGGAGGCATACCTGGCAACTCCTCCGGAAAAACGTCTGGGTATTCCCTGATAATCCTGATCTCCTCCACTTTCACCTCAACTTGATTTAATTTAATGTCCCTCCTAGGCTCTTGTATTGTTATGAACTTTACTCTTGTGCCACTAGGGTGATTTAGATCCACCGTTCTGGTCGAACAATGGATGATTCCCTTATGTTTGGTCAACCAATCCATGCCCAAAATAATATCTATCCCTTGTGAATCTATCACTATGAGGTTGGCAGTAAATACCACCCCATTAATGTCTAGATTCACCTTGGGACACACTTGTCTTGTCCTTATTTCTCCACCTGGAGAATTTACTGCTAGCATATGGTTCATTTGTGTTGTTGCTAAGTCATGCTTCTTAACAAACCCTTGAGCGATGAACGAGTGGGTAGCACCAGAATCAAACAGCAGGGTTGCAATGTGTAAATCGGCAGGAAACTTACCAACTACCACGTCGGGTGCCTCTTGCGCCTCCTCCATGGTGACGTGGTTCACCCGTCCTCGCATTATATTCTGCTGTTGCGGCTGCACGGGCTTCTTCTTTGGGCACTTATGGGTGTAGTGCCCCACTTCACCACAGTTAAAGCATTGCACCCCAACCTTAGGTGTCTGGCCTTTGTTGTCTTGGGGTTGGTTTGTGGGTCCTTGTACTGCTGGTCGAGGTTGGTATGTAGGGCGAGGCTGCTGTCCAAACTGACGCTGTGGCGGTGCTGGTGCTGCCGGAGGCCAGAAGTTCGGGTTGTATCCTCTCGGTGCTGAGTAGGGTACCGCAGCACTGCTCGTCTGCCCTGCGGGTTGCTGCATCAGACGTGGGCAGGTATTGCTACCCGAGGCTTGGTGTGACCACCCGGCCTTCCTCTTGTTTTCATTTTCCAAGGCCTTCAGCTTCCTTTCTACAACAAATGCTCTGTCCACCATCTTTTGGAAGCTTTCATACTCGTTGGAGGACATTGCACACTGCATTTCTGCGGTAAGTCCTTCCACGAAACAGTCCTGTTTCTACTCATCAGTCTCTATGTCCCGTGGGGCATAACGGGATAGTTGAGTGAATTTAGTGAGGTATTCCCTCACAGTCATGTTCCCTTGCTGCAATCCCAAGAACTCTTTCCTCTTGTTTTTGAGTTCACCCCTTGGTATGTAATGGTTGCGGAAGCTACGCTTGAACTCTTCCCAAGTGATGTTCTCAGGGTCATGATGGGTGGCCACGTAAGCGGTCCACCAATCAGCAGCAGGTCCATGCAATTGGTGAGAAGCAAACAGCACCCTCTCATACCCTTGGCATTGTATGATCCTCATCTTGCTCTCAATGGTCTTTAGCCAATCATCTGCCTCCAAAGGTTCAGCAGCACTTGCAAACTTTGGAGGTTGAGTTCCTAGAAACTCACTCAACCTTGGTTGGCGTGGTGCAGCTTGTGGAGGTGGAGCTTGATGCAAGTTGGCCACCACTTGAGTCAGGTTCTGGATGAGCTGATTTTGATTCTCAAGCATTTGGTGGATGGGATCAACTCCTTCACGGCGTCCACCCCTATCTTGGCCTCCAGAAAGATGAGGGTTGCCCGCTTCATCGTTGTTGTTGGCAGGGTTGGCAGCACGACCCTTTCCTCTTCCGGCCATCTATCATGATCAACCAAATGTCAATTTAAAGCGTTACGTATTAACTTACCAGTTTTTGCTTGTTTAAACTATAAGATTTTGAGAACTTATTTCATTTATATTTTCTGAGGATTTCATGTCTTACATGAACATAAATGCACTCTTAATTCATATGGGTTCACACTCCAAAGCAAAACAACCTGAAGACGAGGTTGTGGACAAATGCCCATGGCTTCCACAACTCACGTCACACACCAAGCATTAACACACTATTAACTAAGGTAACGACTCGACTACTCAGCATCCTGCTAAACTAAGGGAAGGACTCTACACTACTCGCATCACTGAGCTGGCTCCTCAGGATCTTCCTCATTATTGCGGCTGCCTTCTGACTCCGCTTTGGGTGGGGAGGCTGCTGGTGGAGAAGTGCGACGACGCCTGATCGCCCGGCGATCTGGGGAGTCAGGAGTCCATGTGTCATTCACGGTGACACACAGTTCATTCCCATCTCCTCTTTCTCTCGCCCTCAAGCAGGATCGAAGCAACGCCTCGGTTTCCTTCAGGGTGTCACGAACATCCTGAAGCTCCTGCTGACACTCCTGCAGTCGAGTGCTGAGCATAGCAGCGTCCTCCAAGCACAAGTCCATGTGCTCATGGGAAGTCCCCTGCTGCACTGGCGGGTACTTGTACTCCGCTGTACCACTCTCGCGCTGGAGTACATACATGTACTCAGTCCTATCCAGGTGACGACGATAGATGTGACTTTGTCAGGTGATGGCCTCCCAGGTGACATCCTTCTCCGCATCGACCTGTGTCGCTCGACAAGCTGGAGAGCGGTGGATCTTGAGCAGCTAATTTTCATGGATAATCCTCATTTCCGAACTCCATTCTTCCCGCTTCTCCCGGATGGTCCAGGTGGAGCTATAGTGTATGATTAGCTTGCCTGTATTGCTGGCGGCATGGAGCATGCGTCGAAGACGGCGCAACAAGCCTCCTACTGCCAATCCGTAGGAGAGATACGTCACAGGACGGTTCTCCTCTCTCAGGGCAAGGGCAACTACGGGAACTCTCCCTCCGGTGGACTTGCGGGCGGTGCGGATCATGCGAACCATCTAAAACATAAAGCATTTACACTTTAGTTAGATAAAATTTTAAACAAAAAACCTATTTTGAATAAAAGTTGGGGTAAGATGAAGAAAGTGGCCCCATTAAATAAGACTTTTCAACCACACCTTGTAAAAATAGTTTTTAAGGAAAATAGGGTCCCTAACTACGTCCATTTCTACCTAGGTCCACGTTCCTACGGGCAACCTTGGCTCTAATACCACTTCTGTCACACCCGGTTTCTCCGAAGAACAACCGAGTGAATATCACATGTATGCCAGGATCATTTTCTCATACATGTGATGACAAATAGTGAAGCATCATTTATTACAAGCCAGGTGTCGAATATAAATAAGTCTTACATAACATATGTCTCGATGGACGATAATAAGTTCATCACAAGTAAATAAAATAGCAGCGGAATATTATTCTTGTGGGCTCCGTCGCAGGCGTTGCCCGGGGGACTCCGTGAACCTAGAAACCTTCTTCGGGTATGAAATCTTGATCATTAAACACCACATCATTCTCTTGACCTGAGCAGCAATATAAACCAACAAATATGCAAGTTTGAGTACCGATGGTACTCAGCAAGTGTGGGAAAGTTATATCATGCATGGCTAGAACAAGGAGAGGTTGAACTCATGGTTAAAGCACTACGCAATTAATACCTATCACCTTAGCTTATTAAGCACCTACATTACTACATAGGTGAAATGGTCCCAATCTCCCAACCCATCATCATAATTAAATAACCATAACATCATTTCCAATGTTAAGCTCCCCGCTTAACATCCTCAACTTCCAAAGTCATCAATCCTCTAATCATGAATAAGTCTAAGCCGCTCTTGACCGTGAGCACGGCTGTCATGACAGTTTTGACTCTGCAGAGTTTGCACCACTGTACCCACATGTAGTGATTTCATCCCCCGTTGCCGGGTGGACTAAAAGAACCTCCATTATGCCAGTGGCCACAAACCACATTCACACTTCCCAGGTGTGTAGCCAGGAGATCACTACGAAGCCTTTACAAAGGGATTCCCGACGAGCGTGGGCCCACTGAGGTTTCACCCCTAACAGCATACAAGAGGCTCCAACCCCGCTGCAGTTTGGCCCCCTCTTGAGCCTTGCGGTTCATATGGTAGTCCAGCTGACACCTACTCCCCGCACCATCCAACACACCCATACTACGCCGGGGATACACCTAATTAATTGGCCAAGCTGCCCCATCTCAGCATGTGATTGGCACGGTAAAGCCAGGTTACATGCTTCATGAACCAGTCCTTAGGATCCAGGCAAGTACTAAACACAAACCTGAGTCTCGTGCACCCAGCACCAACCAAATCATCCAACTTGCCTCGATCCCTACCTCTACATAACTCATAATGTCTCATGCAAGAGTAAGGTAAACAAGTTGATGATATCATATCCCACTTATCCCATTCTAAGCATGGCTAAGCAGAAGTAATATGAATGAATGACATAATAAAGCAAAATCCCATCCCAAGCTACAAGGAAAACAAGGTAATGCAATTCTAGGGAAACTTCCTAGCATGGGTTTCATATTTCAATTGACAATGCAAATAATTCTATCTACACATCCTAGCATAGGATCAAAGTGGTCAAGGACACTTTCCTTCTTCTTGCTACTCTGAGAATTGAAAGTCTTGGTCTTGGAAGGGGAGAACTTGCTCTGGGGCAGGTTCTACTCATGCCAATACACATAGCAAAAGAAAACATAATCCATAAGACATAGTTCACACTTCCACTTCATACAAACCACACATTCACATTTATGAAAGTCATTCACATTTCTATGTGTTGTGGTTACTCTATGTGTGTTGATTTTTGGCTTACATGCACTTTTAAACATGTTCATATGTTTTCTAACTTTTGTATTCAGATTTATGTTTGCACACTATATATGAGTTTCCCATTTGAACAAATTCTTTATATTCAATTGATACACATCTTAGCTACCAAGTATGCATGGAAGGTATTTTCCTACTGCAAATGGGTTTTCAGACCTTCTACCAAACCCTAAACTGAAATCTTTGGATTTGGAGACTTCATTTATCCTTTTATAGTTATGCATACCTACTTTCCTATATTTTAAGATTTATTTTCTATACCTAATTGTGAAGTTTATTATGAAAATAATAAGACACATCATCTAAACAGAATAGGTTCTGACCTAAAATATTAAATAATATATTTTTGAACTTCTCCTCTGATGTGAACTTATTTACATTTATTTTACCAATTTTCATAATTATTTTCTAACCTAAAAATGTGTCCTTATAACTAATAAATGTGAATAATCAATTAGACAGATTCATTTCAACTTAAAATTTATTTTTAACTCACTCCAAAGTTTTTCAAGTGCTAGGAGAGTTCAAATTTGAATTTACAATGTGTTTGTCCAATCTTTTGAATTTTAAATACTAATCACATATTCAAATTCCTAAATTTAATATCATATAGGGTTAAAAAGGTAAACTCACCCCACTACAGGGCCTATTATATTATTTTAAGAATTTCCAGGGGCCTAACTATGCATATCAGAGGGTTATTGCTAATTTTTATTTCGTCCAGGGGCTAAAACTGATTTTTAATTGAATTTTCATGAATTTCTGAAGTTCCAGGGGCTAGATCAGAAGTTTCCGGGGCTAGCTCATATTTTCCGAGATCCCCAGGGGGTAGCACGTAAGAATTCTGGCCTTTATAATGCGGGGCTGACGTGGACCGTCCGATTTAAAACAGACAGCTGAGATTATAACGTCGAACCGGTACGCGGGGATTTAAATTCTACCGTGCGATTTAAAATAGACGGCGCACAAGCGGCCACGTCGCTCTGATCGAGCGCGGGCGGCGCTGCCCGGCGGCGCGCGGCGGCGGGAGGCAGCGATCTCGCTGGAGAGCTTCGGATCTTCGTCAATTCTTCCTAAAACTGGGATTTCATGGCATAGATCGGTAGAGGGGAGGTCGGGGATCTCACCTCGGGGGTTTTCTTGAGCTCGGAGGTCCTGGAAAGCGGTCGGCGACGAGGTCCGAGATGAATTCACGGCGAGGCTCGTTGGCGCTGTGTTTGAGGCGCAAACCACCGAGTTTTCTGCACCTGCGTGATTCCCCGGAGGCGGTGGATCAAGATCAGCGCGTTAGATCAGAAATCCCGAGCGAAGATCAAGCGAAATTGGCCGGAGAAACTCGGGTTCTCACCGGAAGGAAAACGGCTGATCGTGGGTGAAAATCGGGGAGATGTCAGTGTTTATATAGCCGGGGAGGGGCGGCGTTCGGTTGTGATCGAGTTTGCGTCGTCCAGAACCAAAATTCGGCTGGGATACGCGAGTATCCGGGGCGGTTTTGATTCGGAGGAGAGAAGAGTCCCGGCCGGCCGAGCACGGGTGCGAGGAGGAAGAAGGATGGCGGGCCCCACACGTCAGCGAGAAAGGGAACGGGGCGCGCGACTGCAGGCTGGCGCGGGGTGGGGTGGGCCGGCTGGTGGGTTTTGGCTCACTGGCCGGTTTTTTTCTGTTTTTCTTTTTCTTTTTCCATTTCTTTTCTGGTTTGAATTTGAATTTGAATTCCAACTAAATTTGAATTTCTGCAGCCCATGCAATACGTCCAAAAATTTTTAAATTCCCCTCTTAACAGGATTTTGGGGTGTTACAGAGTGCCACGTGTCAATTCTGGACCTCCCCTTTCTTCGGAGGCAAGCTCCGAAGTCGACACGTGTCCAATAGCGTCGGACCTCCCGGAGGTGAGCTCCGGAGGTGACACGTGTCCGGTAGTGTCGGACCTCCCTTAGTGCGGGACCTCTCGGAGGCGAGCTCCGAGGCTGACGCGTGTCTTGTAGTGTCTTTTTCTCGGAAGTGAGGTCCGAGGATGACACGTGTCCAGTAGGACCGGATCTTCTGGAGGTAAGCTCCGAGAGTGACACGTGTCTAGCGGGGCCGGACCTCTCGGAGGTGTGCTCCGAGAGCGACCTGTGTCCTGCGGGTCTGGTCCTCTCTTCTCCGCAGTGACTAGCTCCAAAGGCGACACGTGTCCTGCGAGACTGGCCTCGCTTCTCCGCAGAGGCTAGCTCCGGGGGCAACACGTGTCCCATGGGGTCGGACCTCGCCCCCTTCACAGAGACGAGCTCTGATCCTGCCACGTAGACAGTTAGCGGTGGACCTCTCCCCCTTTGCGAGGATGAGCTCCGAACGCGCCACGTGGCCAGCAGGCCGTGGGAAGTGTCTACAGCGCTCTTCGGTGAACTGGAATTAGCTCTTTTCGTCCATATTTCTGATTCTTTCTTCATTTCTACTTCTTTTTAAAATGTTTCTCTACATGAAATATGCATGCATGCATGATTACGAAATTGAGGGTGTCACGAATCTACCCCCCTTAAATTGAATCTCGCCCTCGAGATTCGATAGAGTGGAGAATAGATAAGGGAATTCTGTCTTGATGTCTTCTTCACGCTCCCATGTGGCTTCAGCTTCTGTGTGATGGCTCCATTGTACCTTGCACCAACAGATCACTTTGCTCCTCGTGACCCTTTCCTTTACGTCCAAAATTCGGACAGGGTGCTCTACATAGGTCAGATCCTCCTGAAGCTCAAGCTCATCCATCGGTACTTGTTCTTCTGGTACTCTCAAGCACTTCTTGAGCTGGGATACATGAAACACGCCATGCACGTCAGAGAGGTGCGTTGGGAGCTCTAGTTGATAGGCTACTTATTCTCGCTTGTCTAAAATCTTAAATGGCCCGATGTAGTGAGGTGCTAACTTGCCTTTGACGTTGAAACGTTTTTGGCCTCGGATAGGCGATACCTTAAGGTATACGAAGTCTCCTACTTCGAAAGTCAACTTCCTTCGCCTATTGTCCGCATAGCCATTCTGTCGTGACTGAGCAGCCTTCAAGTTCTCCCGTATTGTTTGGACTTGCTTCTCAGCTTCTTGTAGCACTTTGGGTCCAAACACTTGGTTCTCTCCGGTCTCATTCCAAAACAGCGGTGTTCTACACCATCTACCGTACAATGCTTCTAAAGGTGACATCTTCAAGCTGGCTTGATAGCTGTTGTTATAGGAGAATTCAGCGTATGGCAAGCTCCTATCCCAACTACGCCCATGTTTCAAGGCGCAAGCTCTCAACATGTCCTCCAAAATTTGGTTTGTCCTTTCTGTTTGTCCATCAGTCTGCGGGTAGTAGGCGGAGCTAAAATCAAGTCGTGTACCCATAGCTTCATGCAGCTTCTTCCAGAACCTAGAGGTAAACTGAGTACCCCCGGTCTGAAACTATCCTCTTTGGGACTCCATGACGGCACACGATTTGCTCCATGTACAGCTCAGCTAGTTGTGCAACGTTGTACGCGGTCTTAACATGAAGAAAATGGGCTGTTTTCGTCAATCGGTCCATGATAACCCAGATGGAGTTGTAACCCGACCGAGTATGTGGCAATTCGACGATGAAATCCATACTAATGTCTTCCCACTTCCACTCGGGTACCTTTAAGCGTTGCAACAGTCCAGCGGATCTTTGATGTTCGGCCTTCACCCGTTGGCATGTGTCGCATAGGGCCACATACTCGGCTATGTCCCTTTTCATACCATCCCACCAATAACAAGTTTTCAGGTCCTTGTACATCTTGGTACTTCTGGGATGTATGGAATAAGGTGAGTCATGTGCCTCCATTAATATCGTGTCGCGGATGTGCTTCACGTTAGGCACACAAATCCTTTTTCCTAGCCAAAGCGTACCCTTCTCGTCTTCCTTGAAGTCTTTTTCTATGCCTTGTCGGATTCTTTCCTTGATCTCCTTGATTTCCTCATCTATTGCTTGGCCATTTCTTATCTCTTGTTCCAGCGAAGAGTGGAGTTCCATCACTTCCATCTCGTTCAAGAACCCGAGATGTAACCGTTCGAACTCCTTTCGTAGCTCGGGTGGTAGCTCCCGAACCGTGAGATGGTGACATGCTCCCTTTCGGCTCAATGCATCAGCTACTACATTGGCTTTTTCTAGGGTGATAGTTGATTCCAACATCATAATCCTTGATGAGTTCCAACCATGGACATTGCCTCAAATTCAAATCCATTTGGGTGAATATGTACTTGAGGCTTTTATGATCCATATAGATCTCACATCGGTGGCCAAGGATATAATGTCTCCAAATCTTTAATGCATGCACCACGGCTGCTAGCTCCAAATCATGTGTGGGGTAATTCAACTTGTGTTTCTTTAGTTGCCTCGAAGCATAGGCTACCACTTGTCCTTCTTGCATGAGCACACATCCGAGCCCTTGTCTTGATGCGTCACAATATATGTCAAAGCTCTTGCTTACGTCCAGTAATACTAGAACCGGTGCTGTGGTTAGCCTTTTCTTATGCTCCACTACTTCATTAACGGGCATCCTATAGGGCCTCTTTGCTATAGGTGCAGTTATGGGTACTAGGTCAATGGAAAACTCAATGTCCCGGTCAGGTGGCATACCTGGAAGTTCTTCCGGGAACACGTCCGAGAATTCTTGAACCACCGGAATGCCTTCCAATGTTACTTCTTCGACGTGGTTCAATGTTGCCTTCTCGGTTGCCGGTTGGGCTGACTCGAAATCAATACGGGTACCATGCTCGTCTGTCAGCTGCACGCTCCTCTCAGCACATTGGATCACTCTGTTGTGCTTACTTAGCCAATCCATTCCAAGTATTATGTCAAGGCTTTTGGGAATCCAAGACAATGAGGTTGGCAAGGAAGTCTACCCCCCTTATTTTAAGGTTTACTTTCAGACATACTATATTAGTCCTCATCTCTCCACCAGGAGAATTTACCAACATAGTATATTTCAAGTGTGATATGGGTGGATTATGCTTGGCAACATACTTGGATGATATGAATGAATGCGATGCTCCGGAATCAAATAGAACGGTGGCTGGGTTAGAGTTGGCAAGGAACATACCAATCACGACGTCCTCAGCCTGTTGTGCTTCCTCAGCAGAGACATGGTTCACGTTGCCGCGAGCGTAGTTCTGCTGTCCACGGTTACCTTGTGTAGCTCCTCCGTTCGGCCGTGGGTTCTGCTTGGGCGCGTTGCTTGGCTGTCCAAGGCCTTTCCTCGGACACTGGCTTGCAAAGTGTCCTGCTTCTCCGCATGCGAAGCATGCCTTGTTGCCCAAGTCAGCGGGGACGTTGGGGCAGGGGTTTTGAACATAGGTGCCCGTGTTGGGTCAGGGCGCAGGAGGCAAAGACACACGAGGTGCTTGCATGGCAGGATGTTGCTGTGGTGGTTGATTAGGGCAAAAAGTCGGAGTGGACGATCCATACTGTGGTGCAGCTGGGGGCATGTACCGGGGGCGTACATTGCTCCCTTGTGGCTTGTATGGCATCTTTCTTTTGCCCTCTTGCTCGATCTCCCGGATCTTGCTCTCAACCACTATAGCTTTGTCAACTAACTTCTGGAAGTTAGCATAGTCATTGTTGAGGAGCTGAACTTGGATCTCATTGGTCAACCCTCTCATGAACAAGTATTGCTTCCGTTGGTCCGAGTTGACATTGTCGGGGGCATACCTTGACAGCTGCGTGAACTTGTTGAGGTACTCATTCACGCTCTTCTTGCCATGGCGGAGACCTTCAAACTCTTGATTTTTTAGCATCATGACTCCGGCAGGGATGTAATGAGAGCGGAAACTCTCCTTGAATTCAACCCAAGTAATAGTCTCCGGATTGTCATG
Source organism: Neostapfia colusana (assembly GCA_030760725.1). Classification (NCBI taxonomy): domain Eukaryota; kingdom Viridiplantae; phylum Streptophyta; class Magnoliopsida; order Poales; family Poaceae; genus Neostapfia; species Neostapfia colusana. Next base: position 81,374,845 of record JASWHV010000003.1, read on the forward strand.
AGCGTTGCATAGAGCGTCCCACCAATCAGCGGCTTCTCCCATAAGTTGGTGCAATGCAAAGAGAACTTTCTCTCGGTCATTGCACTGAACTATGGCAAGGTTCTTCTCCATGGATTTCAGCCAATCGTCAGCCTCCATGGGATCATTAGCTTGTGAGAAAGTAGGTGGTTGAGTCCTCATGAACTCTCCCAGTCGGTTGTGAGCCGGCGGTGGTGGTGGTGGTGGTGGTGGTGGCGGTGGTGCAGGAACGGGGTTGTTGTTGTTGGCTTGCATCTGACCCAACGTTTGGATCGTGGTTTGCATGAGCTGGTTCTGCATAGCCATCAACCGTTCCAAGTTGTTTGCACCAGCCCCGGGGTTATCTTTCTCAGGAACCTCAACGTGGTCCTCCTCTTGGTTACCAAGGACGTTCCTCCTTTGACAGCCGGCGTTTTCTCTCACCATCTGTGAGAGAGAGTTGGATAGAATAGAAGTTAGAAGTTTAGAGTGATCCCTCCGAACTATATGCATCAAGGTGGATGGACTATATATCATCGTATATGAGGATGTGAACGAGTGCCGAAGCATCTCGCATCTCTTTACTAGGTGTGGATATGGACAACATTGAAACATCCCACAACTCACACTAAGCACTCAAGCACAAACAATCATCACAAAGTTCAGCACACAACTCCTATTCAAGGCTTACTCAATGGGGGTCCTGTGTGGTTTGGAGTGATACCAACCTGTGACCAATCTGTGACTACCAATCTGTAACTTTGTCCTATGGTCAATGGGGTTCTAATGCCAATCTATGCATTTTACCTACGCTTATATCCTATGTTCAGCGTGGCTCCTAATACCAATCTGCGACTAGGCTTGCTTCTTACGGTCAACCGTGGTTCTGCTATCAATCTGTGATCAATCTAGGCTTGTGACCTACAGTCAACCGTGGTTTCTAAAACCAATCTGTGATTTCTATCTAGACTTGTGATCTACAGTCAACCGTGGCTCTGATACCAATCTGTGACGCCCTGGTTTTGTATGTGTATGTGTGCCCAGGATGTTCATCACACATACACATATAATCCACAAACTGAACTCAGAATATATATAACCATGAATGAATAGGTTCAAGTACTTTATTACATCAATCTTTATTGCAGCGGAAGTCTTACCTTAGCAGTGGAAGTCTTATTCTATCAGCGGAAGTCTTCTAAACTATTGCAGAAGCATCTAAGCAGCAGCAGCGGCTCCATCTCCTACTTCACAGGCAAGGTTGAGGGTACATTACACGCCTAATACTCCACTTGGTCTTCATAGTACTCTTCTCCTGTTGCTGATGATGTATGATAATGCAAGGGTGAGTAAATGACGTACTCAGCAAGTGCGGAAAATATGATATGTAGCTTACAAAAGGTAGGTATAAAAAGGCTCATTTGCAGAAAGCAAAATTTATTTCCCAAAATATGATAGAAACAGCAACTGACTTTAAGTGAATGTAATCCCAACATGTATTTGAACATCAACATACCTCCATCTCGATTCACCATTTTTCATATCTCATCCGAACGTTTATCTTTCTCAACTTTTCTTATGCTCATGAATACCATCTCGTATTCATTACCATCTCATCTCATGTTCCATACCATCTCATAACCGAGATCAAATCTCATTGTTTCGACTCAACAGTCTGAAACCATTCTCATTATCAGGACTCAACAGTCCCGAAACCAATTCTAAAGACCAAACCAATACCTTCCCAAAAACCATCCATCCCAAAAACCATTCCAAAAACCATCCCATCTAATCATGTGGGTTGTCCAGGCGCTTGTGACCAGAAGCAAGGCTATCATGATAGTTTTACACTCTGCAGAGGTGGCACCACTTTACCCACAAGTTTGTGATTTCGTCACCCGTCGGTGACTGCAGAACCTCCATTATACAAGTACACAACCGTCGGTGTATGGCCAAGAGATCACAAAATAGCCTTTACAAAGGGGCTACTAGATGTATGGACTCACTAAGTTTTCATCAGCAGGCTCGAATCTCTAATTCTCCCACCTACGGGCCCCCTCTTGTGCCATGCAGTTCCCAGGGCAGTCCTCACTCGACTCCCATTCACCGCACCTTCCACGGTCCATAACAATCTAGTAACTTACCTAATTAGTCATCTAAGCCACACCCATATTTGGCCTTGTGGTGGCACTGTTTTCCTGGCATGTGCTTGCATGAACCTGTCCTTAGATCTACGGCAAGTAAACCACCATCTCATTCTACCACTTCCACGAACCAAGCTTGCCTAGATCTCCCCCGATTCATGTTTGTGACGCCCTTAATTTTGTGTAAAAACCATGGAACCGAGAACTGATGCATATGTGTGCCCAGGATGTTCATCACACATATACACATCATCCACAAACTGAATTTCAGAATATATATAACCACGAATAACAGAGTTTATAACAATGTTTCATGAGTCTTGGACTCAGCTTGGCAGCGGAAGTCAAATCTTACAGCGGAAGTCTTATTTCTATGCAGCGGAAGTCTTCTAACTAGTGCGGAAGCAATCTAAGCAGCAGCGGCGGCTCCATCTCTACTCCATCCCCACAGGCAAGGTTGAGGACAGATCACACGCCTAATGCTCCACCTGGTCTTCATAGTAATCTTCTCCTGCTGCTGATGATGAAATAATAATGCAAGTTTGAGTACAATGATGTACTCAGCAAGTGCGAGAAAATATGATATGTAGCTCACAAAAAGGTAGGTATAAAAAGGCTCATTGCAGAAAACAAAGTTATTTATCAAGACCACGATAAAACAGTAACTTAACTTTAAGTGAACGTAATCCCAACATGTATTAAAATACTAATCATACCTCCATTATGTTCATCACTTTCCATGTCCCAACCAGACATTAATAAACTTCATTCTTGCTCACGAATACCTTCTCGTATTCGCTACCATCTCACGAATACCATCTCGTATCTGCTACCATTTCATCTCATAAACAATTTCGTCTCACACCGAGACCAATCTCGTTGCCATGACTCAACAGTCAAGCAACCAAATCTTATCACCCGGACTCAACAGTCCTGAAAGACAAACCATAACCAAAACCATAACCAATAACCATCCCAACTAATCATGGAAGTTGGCCAGGCGCTCGTGACCGTAAGCTCGGCTATCATGATAGTTTTAGACTTTGCAGAGTTTGTACCACTTTACCCACAAGTTTTTGATTTCGTCACCCGCCGGTGACTGCAGAACCTCCATTATACCAGTACACAACCATTGGTGTATGGTCAAGAGATCACAAAATAGCCTTTACAAAGGAGCTACTAGATGTATGGAGTCACTAAGTTTTCACCGGTAGGCTAGAATCTCCAATTCTCCCACCCACGGGCCCCCTCTTGTACCATGCTGTTCCCAGGGCAGTCCTCACTCGACTCCCATTCCCCGCTCCTTCCATGGTCCATAACAATCTAGTAACTTACCTAATTAGTCAGCTAAGCCACACACATACTTGGCCTTGTGGTGGCACTGTTATCTTGGCATGTGCTCGCATGAACCGGTCCTTAGATCTACGGCAAGTAACCACCATCTCAGGCTACCTCATTCACAAACCCAGGCTTACCTAGATCTCCCTCCGATCCATGTTCATTAACAACATCAGTTTCTCATTATCATTACGAATGCAGTTAGCTAGACATATCTATCTCGCTTCCCAATCCTATGGACTCAGCGAAGCATAAAAGCAAGAACCATACCCGACTCATAAACTTCCTTAGCGACAAGGGTAGTTTAACCAAAACTAGTAAACTCATATAAAAGGGTTTCCCATCATGTTTGACTCAGCACACACACCTTTTCGCGAAAACAAAATAGTTTCCCAAAACATAGGATCAATATGGTCAAGGGGCACTTGCCTTGTTCTGGCGGTTCCGGTTGCTCAAAATCTTGTTGTTGTAGTCCGTCGTAGGTAGCCCCCTGAGCTTGTCCTTCTATTCTCGATCACGCATATACAAGGTTCACAGCAATCAATATCATGCACAAACTCTACTTTAAGATGCAATGATGCATATGCATGTTAGTCCTATGGTGCAGTTTTGGTTTGTGCGTGTTCTTGCATGTTTGTATGGGGTTTTTATGAAGAACAGAGGTGTATAGATCAAATGTGGATGTGGCGATGATCTGGACTTAAGATCTAGATCAAACCGATCAACACGTGATCTGTCTACGAAAAAGCTTTTGTTTCGAAGGAATTGAAGAAACAGATGCGAATAAAAATTGCGATGATGTCGTGAGGTGATAATGGAGACCTATCTTACGTTCTTCTTGGTCTCGGGGTCCTTCTCCTAGCAAGATTGATCGTTGGGGCTCTATTCCGGCGATCTGCCGCGACTGAACTCCGGCGAAGGATTTACTCGGCGAGTTTGGGGCTAGGGCTTCTAAGTTGTTGGCTCAGAGAAGATGTTACGACCAAGGGGTTTGTTTTGGGTTTTATTTATAAGAGGGAAACGAAGGGTTCTTAACTGATTGGACTTCGAATAAGAGTCCCATTCAAACTGTTTTTTTAATCTTAACAACTTATCTCTTGCAGATTTGGTAACATTGTGGAAGTCGTATCAATTTCCTCAGTACCGGGGATTCCCACGCATACAGAAGAGAAACCGCTTCAGAATCGCGTCCTTACGCGGTGATGAGCTCCGGAAGCTCCACGTGTCCATCGGGGGCCTGGTCTCCCTTTTCCGCAAAGACGAGCTCCGGTTGTGCCGCGTGTAAAGCGAGCGAGACCTCCCTCTTTCTCAGAGGCGGGCTCCGTGTGCGCCACGTATCCTGGCGGGTCGGGACCTCCTCTCTATTCAGATATGTGCTCCGCGCACGCCACGTGTCAGTGCCGGACCTCCCCTCTCTTCAGAGGTGGCTCCGGGTGTGCCATGTGTCAATTCTGGACCTCACTCTCTTCGGAGGTGAGCTCCGTGAGTGCCACGTGTCCCGTATAACTAAACCCTTCTCTCTGCAGCGACTAGCTCCGCAGCCGACACGTGTCTTGTGGGACTGGCCTCGCTTCCCCGCAGAGGCTAGCTCCGGGGGTAACACGTGTCCCACGGGGGTCGGACCTCTCCTCCTTTTGCGGGATGAGCCCCGAGACTGCCATGTAGTCAATTTAGTGGCGGACCTCTCCCCATTTGCGGGAATGAGCTCCGGACACGCCACGTGGCCAGCGGCCCGCGGAAAATGTCTACGGCGCTCTAGGCGAACTGGAATTGGCTCCTTTTGGCTATCTTTTGATTCTTCTCTGTTTCAATCTTATAAAAATGTTTATGAAACATGAATATATGCAGAAATCGAAAATGAGGGTGTCACAAATCTACCCCCCCCCCCTTAATTTGAATCTCGCCCTCGAGATTCGATAGTAGAGAATAAATGAGGGAATTCTGTCTTGAGGTCTTCTTCACGCTCCCATGTGGCTTCAGCTTCGGTGTGATGGCTCCATTGTACCTTGCATCATCGGATCACTTTGTTCCTCGTGACCCTTTCTTTTACGTCTGCAATTCGGACAGGGTGCTCTGCATAGGTCAGGTCCTCCTGAAGTTCGAGATCTTCCATTGGTACTTGCTCTTCTGGCACTCTCAAGCACTTCTTGAGCTGAGATACATGAAACATGTCATGTACATTGGAGAGGTGCGTTGGGAGCTCTAGTTGATAGGCTACTTCTCCTCGCTTGTCCAAAATCTTAAATGGCCCAATGTAGCGAGGTGCTAGCTTGCCCTTGATGTTGAAACGTCGTCGGCCACGGATAGGCGATACCTTGAGGTATACGTAGTCTCCTACTTCGAAAGTCAACTTCCTTCGTCTATTGTCCGCATAGCCTTTCTGTCGTGACTGAGCAGCCTTTAAGTTCTCCCGTATCATTTGGACTTGCTTTTCAGCTTCTTGTAGCACTTCGGGTCCAAACACTTGGTTTTCTCCGGCCTCATTCCAAACAGTGGCGTTCTACACCCTCTGCCATATAATGCTTGACATCTTCAAGCTGGCTTGATAGCTGTTGTTATAGGAGAATTCCGCGTAAGGCAAGCTCCTATCCCAACTACGTCCATATTTCAAGGCACAGGCTCTCAACATGTCCTCCAAAATTTGGTTTGTCCTTTCCGTTTGCCCGTCGGTCTGCGGGTAGTAAGCGGAGCTAGAATCCAGTCGTGTACCCATAGCTTCCTGCAGCTTCCTCCAAAATCTAGAGGTAAACTGAGAACCCTGATCTGAGACTATCCTCCTCGGGACTCCATGACGGCACACAATCTGCTCCATGTACAACTCGGCAAATTGTGCAACGTTGTACTTGGTCCTTACAAGGAGAAAATGGGTTGTTTTCGTCAATCGGTTCACGATAACTCAGATGGAGTCGTAACCCGACTGAGTACGTGGCAACCCGACAATGAAATCCATACTGATGTCTTCCCACTTCCACTCGGGTACCTTCAAGGGTTGCAACAATCCAGCGGGTCTTTGATGTTCGGCATTCACTCGTTGGCATGTGTCGCATAGAGCAACATATTCGGCTATGTCCCTTTTCATACCATCCCACCAATAACAAGTCTTCAGGCCCTTGTACATCTTGGTACTTCCGGGATGTATGTAATAAGGTGAATCATGTGCCTCTTTTAATATCATGTCGCGGATGTGCTTCACATTCGGCACACAAATCCTTTTTCCTAGCCAAAGCGTACCCTTCTCATCTTCCTTGAAATCCTTCTCTATTCCTTGTCGGATCCTTTCCTTGATCTCCTTGATCTCCTCATCCGTTGCTTGGCCACCTCTTATCTCTTGCTCCAATGAAGAGTGGAGTTCCATCACTTCCATCTTGTTCAAGAATCCGAGGTGTAATCGTTCGAACTCCTTGCGTAGTTCAGGTGGTAGCTCCCGAACCGTGAGTTGGTGACATGCTCCCTTCCGGCTCAATGCATCAGCTACTACACTGGCCCTTCCAGGGTGGTAGTTGATTCCAACATCGTAATCCTTAATGAGTTTCAACCATCAACGTTGCCTCAAATTCAAGTCCGTTTGTCTGAATATGTACTTGAGGCTTTTATGATCCGTATAGATCTCACATCGATGACCAAGGATATAATGTGTCCAAATCTTCAATGCATGCACTACTGCTACTAGCTCCAAGTCATGTGTAGGATAATTAAGCTCGTGATTCTTTAGTTGTCGTGAGGCATAGGCTACCACTTGTCCTTCTTGCATGAGTACACATCCGAGCCCTTGTCTTGATGTGTCACAATATATGTCAAAGCTCTTGCTTACGTCTGGCAGTACCAAAACTGGCGCTGTGGTTAGCCTTTTCTTGAATTCCTCAAAGCTCTCCTGGCACGTTGATGTCCACTGGAACGATTTTCCCTTCATTAGCAACTCTGTCATAGGTTTTGCTATCTTAGAGAAGTCCTTGATGAAGCGTCGGTAGTATCCAGCCATCCCAAGAAAACTCCAAATATCTTTCACGTTTTGCGGTTGGTTCCACTTCAGAACATCTCCCACTTTTCCGGGATCAACTGATACTCCTTCCTCAGAGATAATGTGGCCTAGGAACGATATCTCCTTTAGCCAAAATTGACACTTGTTAAGCTTGGCATACAATTGATGCTCGCGCATTTTCTGCAAGGTTAATCTCAAATGTTCTTCATGCTCCTCCTCACTTTTTGAATACACCATAATGTCGTCGATGAAAACCACGAAGAACTTATCCAAGTACTCCATAAAAACCTTGTTCATAAGGTACATGAAGTATGCGGGTGCATTTGTTAACCCAAAAGACATGACGGTATATTCATATGAACCATACTGTGTTCGAAAGGCAGTCTTGGGTATATCGGAGGGCTTAATCTTGAGCTGGAAGTATCCTGACCGAAGATCAATCTTGGAGAACACTCGGGCTCCTTTCATTAGGTCAAATAGGTCTTCTATACGGGTCAAAGGGTATTTGTTCTTGATTGTCACCTCGTTGAGAGACCTATAGTCCAAGCACATCCTTTGGGTCCCATCCTTCTTGTCTATGAAGAGCACGGGGGCTCCCCATGGTGACGAGCTTGGACGTATAAAACCCTTATCCAACTGCTCCTGAATTTGCTTCTTGAGTTCCACTAGTTCATTGGTGGGCATCCTATAGGGTCTCTTTGCTATGGGTGCAGTTCCGGGTACCAAATCAATGGCAAACTCAATGTCCTGGTCAGGTGGCATACCTGGAAGCTCTTCCTGAAACACGTCCGAGAATTCTTGAACCACTGGAATGCTGTCCAATGTTGCTCCTTCGACGTGGTTCAAACTTGCCTTATTGGTTGTTTGTTGGGCTGACTCAAACTCGATACGAATACTGTGCTCGTTTGTCAACTGCACGCTCCTTTCAGCACATTGGATTACTCCATTGTGCTTGCTTAACCAATCAATCCCGCATATTATGTCAAGCCCTTGGGAATCCAAGACAATGAGGTTGGCAAGGAAGTCTACCCCCCTTATTTTAAGGCTTACTTTCGGACATACTATATTAGTCCTCATCTCTCCACCGGGAGAATTAACCAACATAGCACAATTTAAGTGTGATATGGGTAGATTATGCTTGGCAACATACTTGGATGATATGAAGGAATGTGATACTCCAGAATCAAATAAAATGGTGGCTGGGTTGGAGTTGGCAAGGAACATACCAATTGCGACGTCCTCAACCTGTTGTGCTTCCTCAGAAGAGACATGGTTCACATTGCCGCGAGCATAGTACTGCTGTCCACGGTTTCCTTGATTGCCCCTCCGTTCGGCCGTGGGTTCTGCTTGGGCACGTTGCCTTGCTGTCCAGAACCTCTCCTCGGGCACTAGCTCGCGAAGTGTCCTGTTTCCCCTCATGCAAAGCATGCCCTGTTGCCAACGGCAGCAGGTACGTTGGGGCGGGGGTTCTGAATAGGAGCGCCCATGTTGGGTCGGGGCACAGAAGGCAAAGGCTCACGACGTGCTTGTGCAACGGGTCGTTGCTTTGGTGGCTGACTAGGGCGATATGCAGGAGCGGTCAATCCATACTGCGGTGTAGATGGGGGCATGTACCGAGGTCGTACGTTGCTCCCTTGTGGTTGGTATGACATCTTCCTCTTGCCCTCTCGCTCAATCTCTCGGATCTTGCTTTCAACCACTATAGCCTTGTCAACCAGCTTCTGGAAGCTCGCGTAGTCATTGTTGAGGAGCTGAACCTCGATCTCATTGTTCAACCCTCTCATGAACAGGTACTGCTTCCGTTGGTCCGAGTTGACATCTTCGGGGGCGTACCGGGACAGTTACGTGAACTTGTTGAGATACTCATTCACGCTTTTCTGTCCTTGGCGGAGACCTTCAAACTCCTGTATCTTGAGCATCATTACACCAGCAGGGATGTAATGAGAGCAGAAACTCTCCTTGAACTTAGTCCAAGTGATCGTCTCCGGGTGGACATGAGCGTTGCACAGGGAATCCCACCAGTCAGCGGCAGCTCCCATGAGTTGGTGCGACGCAAAAAGAACCTTCTCTTGGTCATTGCACTGCACTATGGCAAGCTTCTTCTCCATGGATTTCAACCAGTCGTCGGCCTCCATCGGGCTTCTTCTCCAAGGATTTCAAACAGATTGCACTGCACTGTACCAAGTTGTGATTTCTATATAAGCGCGTAACCTACCGTCAACTCGTGGCTCTGATACCAATCTGTGACGCCCTCAATTTCGTGGAAAAACCACGGAACCGAGAAATGATGCATATGTGTGCCCAGGATGTTCATCACACATATACACATCAACCACATACTGAATTTCAGAATATATATAACCACGAATAACAGAGTTTATTACAAGGTTTCATGAGTCTTGGACTCAGCTTGGCAGCGGAAGTCAAATCTTACAGCGGAAGTCTTATTTCTATGCAGCGGAAGTCTTCTAACTAGTGCGGAAGCAATCTAAGCAGCAGCGGCGGCTCCATCTCTACTCCATCCCCACAGGCAAGGTTGAGGGCAGATTACACGCCTAATGCTCCACCTGGTCTTCATAGTAATCTTCTCCTGTTGCTGATGATGAAATAATAATGCAAGTTTGAGTACAATGATGTACCCAGCAAGTGTGGGAAAATATGATATGTAGCTCATAACAAGATTGATATAAAAAGGCTCATTGCAGAAAACAAAGTTATTTATCAAAACTACGATAAAACAGCAACTTAACTTTAAGTTAACGTAATCCCAACATGTATTAAAATACTAATCATACCTCCATTATGTTCATCACTTTGCATATCCCAACCAGACATTAATCAACTTCATTCTTGCTCACGAATATCTTCTCGTATTCGCTACCATCTCACGAATACCATCTCGTATTCGCTACCATTTCATCTCATAAACAATTCCGTCTCACACCGAGACCAATCTCGTTGCCATGACTCAACAGTCATGCAACCAAATCTTATCACCCAGACTCAACAGTCCTGAAAGACAAACCATAACCAAAACCATAACCAATAACCATCCCAATTAATTATGGAAGTTGGCCAGGCACTCGTGACTGTAAGCTCGGCTACCATGATAGTTTTAGACTCTGCAGAGTTTGTACCACTTTACCCACAAGTTTGTGATTTCGTCACCCGTCGGCGACTGCAGAACCTCCATTATACCAGTACACAACCATTGGTGTATGGTCAAGAGATCACAAAATAGCCTTTACAAAGGAGCTATTAGATGTATGGACTCACTAAGGTTTCACCAGCAGGCTAGAATCTCCAATTCTCCCACCCACGGGCCCCCTCTTGTGCCATGCAGTTCCCAGGGCAGTCCACACTCGACTCCCATTCCCCGCGCCTTCCACGGTCCATAACAATCTAATAACTTACCTAATTAGTCAGCTAAGCCACACCCATACTTGGCCTTGTGGTGGCACTGTTATCCTGGTATGTGCTCGCATGAACCGTTCCTTAGATCTACGTCAAGTAACCACCATCTCAGGCTACCTCATTCACAAACTCAGTCTTGCCTTGATCTCCCTCTAATCCATGTTCATTAACAACATCAGTTTCTCATTATCATTATGAGTGCAGTTAGCTAGACACATCTATCTCGCTTCCCAATCCTATGGACTCAGCGAAGCATAAAAGCAAAAACCATACCCGACTCATAAACTTCCCTGGCGACAAGGGTGGTTTAATCAAAACTAGTAAACTCCTATAAAAGGGTTTCCCATCATGTTTGACTCAGCACACATACCTTTTCGTAAAAACAAAATAGTTTCCCAAAACATAGGATCAATATGGTCAAGGGGCACTTGCCTTGTTCTGGCGGTTCCGGTTGCTCAAAATCTTGTTGTTGTAGTCCGTCGTAGGTAGCCCCCTGAGCTTGTCCTTCTATTCTTGATCACGCATATACAAGGTTCACAGCAATCAATATCATGCACAAACTCTACTTTAAGATGCAATGATGCATATGCATGTTATTCCTATGGTGCAGTTTAGGTTTGTGCGTGTTCTTGCATGTTAGTATGGGGTTGTTATGAAGAACAGAGGTGTATAGATCAAATGTGGACGTGGCGATGATCTGGACTTAAGATCTAGATCAAACCAATCAACATGTGATCTGTCCACGAAAAAGCTTCTGTTTCGAAGGAATTGAAGAAACAGATGCGAATAAAAATTGTGATGATGTCGTGAGGTGATAATGGAGACCTACCTTACGTTCTTCTTGGTCTCGGGCTCCTTCTCCTAGCAAAACAGATCGTTGGGGCTCTCTTCCGGTGATCTCTCGCGACTGAACTCCGGCGAAGGGTTTACTCGGCGAGTTTGGGGCTAGGGCTTCTAAGTTGTCGGCTCAGAGAAGATGTTACGACCAAGGGGTTTGTTTCGGATTCTATTTATAAGAGGGAAACAAAGGGTTCTTATCTGATTGGACTTCGAATAAGAGTCCCATTCAAACTGTTTTTTTAATCTTAACAACTTATCTCTTGCAGATTTGGTAACATTGTGGAAGTCGTGTCAGTCTCCTCAGTACCGGGGATTTCCACGCATACAGAAGAAAAACCGCTTTAGAATCACGTCCTTACGCGGTGATGAGCTCCGGAAGCTCCACGTGTCCATCGGGGGCCTGGTCTCCCTTTTCCGCAAAGACGAGCTCCGGTTGTGCTGCGTGTCAAGCGAGTGAGACCTCCCTCTTTCTCAGAGGCGGGCTCCGCGTGCGCCACGTATCCTGGCGGGCCGGGGCCTCCTCTCTATTCAGAGATGTGCTCCGCGCACGCCACGTGTCAGTGCTGGACCTCCCCTCTCTTCGGAGGTGGCTCCAGGTGTTCCATTTGTCAATTCCGGACCTCCCTCTCTTCGGAGGTACGTTGATGAGAAAGATGAATGTATGATGAGACGTGAAAAAGATGAGAAAGATGAGTGTCTGATGAGACGTGAAAATAGGTGAAATATGATGGAGGTATGTTGATGTTTTAATTGGATACATATTGGGATTTTATTCACTTAAAGCTAGTTGTTGTTTTTATCATGTTTTGTGAAATGAATTTTGCTTTTATGCAATGAGCCTTTTTATACCTACCTTGTTGAAAGCTACATGCCATACTTCCCGTACTTGCTGAGTACGACATGTACTCACCCTTGCATTATCATACATCATCAGCAACAGGAGAGGAATACTTTGAAGACCATGTGGAGTATTAGGCGTGTGATCTACCATCAACTTGCCTGTGGAGAAGGAGATGGAGCCGCTGCTGCTGTTTAGTTTGCTTCCGTAATAGATTAGAAGACTTCCGCTGCTAGAATAAGACTTCCGCTGCTAGAATAAGACTTCCGCTGCTAGAATGAGTTAGAGACTCATGAGACATTGTAATAAAACCCTATTGTTCGTGGTATTATTCTGAATTCAGTTTGTGGATTACATGTGTATGTGTGATGAACATCCTGGGAACACATATGCATTAGCTAGGGTTCTGTGGTGTTCTACGGAATCCAGGCATCACAGATTGGTATCAAAGCCACGGTTGACTGTAGGTCACAAGACAAGATTGGTCACAAATTGGTACCAGAACCATGGTTGACCGTAGGTCGCAAGCCTAGATAGAATTCACAAGATTGGTGCTGCCACATTGACCATAGGACGCAAGCCTAGATGCAGATTGGTATTAGGAGCCACGTTGAACATAGGATACAAGCCTAGGTAGAATGCATAGATTGGCATTAGAACCCCATTGACCATAGGACAAAGTCATAGATTGGTCACAGATTGGTATCACCCCAAACAACATAGGACTCCCATTGAGTAAGCTTTGAATAGAAGTTGTGTGCTGAACTTTTGTGATGATTGTTTGTGCTTGTGTTCTTAGTGTGAGCCGTGAGACGTTTCAGCGTTGTCCATAGCCACACATAGAAGAGAGATGTGAGATGATTCGGCATGTGTTCAATTCCTCATATAGGTTGATATATAGTTAATACCCTTGATGCATATAGTTGGGGGGATCAATCTAAACTTCTAACTTCTCTTCTACCCAACTTTGTCTCACAGATGGTGAGAGAAAACACCGGCCGCCAAAGGAGGAACATCCGTGGTAACCAAGAGGGGGACCATGTTGAGGTTCCTGAGAATGATAACCCAGGGGCTGGTGGAAACAACTTGGAACAGTTGATGGCTATGCAGAACCAGCTTATGCAAACAATGATCCAAACTTTGGGTCAGCTGCAAGCCAACAACAACAACAACCCTGTTCCTGCACCACCACCACTAGCACCACCGCCGGCTCACAATCGATTGGGAGAGTTCATGAGAACTCGACCACCTACATTCTCACAAGCTAATGACCCCATGTAGGTCGATGATTGGTTGAAGTCCATGGAGAAGAAGCTTGACATAGTTCAGTGCAATGATCGAGAGAAAGTTCTCTTTGCATCACACCAACTTATGGGAGCAGCCGCTGATTGGTGGGACGCCCTGTGCAATGCTCATGACAACCCGGAGACTATCACTTGGGTTGAATTCAAGGATAGTTTCTGCTCTCATTACGTCCCTGTTGGAGTCATGATTCTAAAGAGGCAAGAGTTCGAAGGTCTCCACTAAGGCAAGAAGAGCGTGAATGAGTACCTCAACAAGTTCACGCAGCTATCAAGGTATGCCCCCCGAAGATGTCAACTCGGACCAACAGAAGCAGTACTTGTTCATGAGAGGGTTGAACAATGAGATCCAAGTTCAGCTCCTCAACAATGACTACGTAAACTTCCAGAAGCTAGTTGACAAAGCTATAGTGGTTGAGAGCAAGATCCGAGAGATCGAGCAAGAGGGAAAAAGAAAGATGCCATACCAGCCACAAGGGAGCAACGTACGCCCCCGGTACATGCCCCCAGCTGCACCACAGTATGGATCGTCCACTTCTACTTTTCGCCCTAATCAACCACCACAGCAACGCCCTGCCATGCAAGCACCTCGTGTGCCTTTGCCTCCTGCGCCCCGTCCCAACATGGGCGCCTATGTTCAAAACCCCCGCCCCAACATCCCCGTTGTCTTGGGCAACAAGGCATTCTTCGCATGCGGAGAGATGGAACACTTTGCAAGTCAGTGCCTGAAGAAAGGTCCTGGACAGCCGAGCAACGCACCCAAGCAGAACCCACGGCCAAACGGAGGAGCTACGCAAGGAAACCGTGGACAGCAGAACTATGCTCGTGGCAACGTGAACCATGTTTCTGCTGAGGAAGGGCAACAGGCTGAGGACGTCGTGATTGGTATGTTCCTTGCCAACTCCAACCCAGCCACCATTCTATTTTATTCCGGAGCATCGCATTCATTCATATCATCCAAGTATGTTACGAAGCATAATCTACCCATATCACACTTGAAATATACTATGTTGGTTAATTCTCCCGGTGGAGAGATGAGGACTAATATAGTATGTACGGAAGTAAATCTTAAAATAAGGGGGTAGACTTCCTTGCCAACCTCATTGTCTTGGATTCCCAAGGGCTTGACATAATACTCGGAATGGATTGGTTAAGTAAGCACAACGGAGTAATCCAATACGCTGAGAGGAGCGTGCAGTTGACAAACGAGCACGGTACTCGTATCGAGTTCGAGTCAGCCCAACCAACAACCAAGAAGGCAACGTTGAACCACGTCGCAGAAGCAACATTGGAAAGCATTCCGGTGGTTCAAGAATTCTCGGACGTGCTCCCGGAAGAACTTCCCGGTATGCCACCTGACCGGGACATTGAATTTTCCATTGACTTGGTACCTGGAACTGCACCTATAGCAAAGAGACCATATAGGATGCCTGTTAACGAACTAGTAAAACTCAAGAAACAAATTCAGGAGCAGCTAGAGAAGGGTTTTATACGCCCGAGCTCGTCACCGTGGGGAGCCCCCGTGCTCTTCGTAGACAAGAAGGATGGGACCCAAAGGATGTGTGTGGATTATAGGTCTCTCAATGAGGTGACGATCAAGAACAAATACCCACTGCCCCGTATAGAAGACCTGTTCGACCAAATGAAGGGAGCCCGAGTCTTCTCTAAGATTGATCTTCGGTCAGGATACTTTTAGCTGAAGATTAAGCCCTTCGATATACCCAAGACTGCCTTTCGAACACGGTATGGTTCGTATGAATATACCGTTATGTCTTTTGGGTTGACGAATGCACCCGCGTATTTCATGTACCTCATGAATAAGGTCTTCATGGAGTACTTGGACAAGTTCGTCGTGGTTTTCATCGATGATATCATTGTGTATTCAAAGAGTGAGGAAGAGCATGAAGAACATTTGAGATTGACATTGCAGAAGCTGCGAGAGCATCAATTGTATTCCAAGCTCAGCAAGTGTCAATTTTGGCTAAAGGAGATATCTTTCCTAGGCCACATCATCTACGAGAAAAGAGTATCGGTTGATCCCGGAAAAGTGGGAGATGTTCTGAAGTGGAACCAACTGCAAAACGTGAGGGGTATTCGAAGTTTTCTTGGGATGGCTGGATACTACCGACGGTTCATCAAGGACTTCTCCAAGATAGCAAAGCCTATGAAGGAATTGCTAATGAAGGGAAAAGCCTTCCAATGGACACTAGCGTGCCAAGAAAGCTTTGAGGAGCTCAAGAAAAGGTTAACCACAGCGCCGGTTTTGGTATTGCCAGACGTAAGCAAGAGCTTCGACGTATATTGTGATGCATCAAGACAAGGCTTAGATGTGTGCTCATGCAAGAAGGACAAGTGGTAGCCTATGCGTCGAGACAACTCAAAAAACACGAGCTGAATTACCCCACGCATGACTTGGAACTTGCAGCCGTTGTACATGCCTTAAAGATTTAGAGACATTATATCCTTGGACACCGATGTGAGATCTATACGGATCACAAAAGCCTCAAGTACATATTCACCCAAACAGATTTGAATTTGAGGCAACGTCGATGGTTGAAACTCATCAAGGATTATGATGTTGGAATCAACTATAACCCCGGAAAGGCCAATGTAGTAGCTGATGCATTGAGCCGAAAGGGAGCATGTCACCATCTCACGGTTTGGGAGCTACCACCCGAGCTACGCAAGGAGTTCGAATGGTTACATCTCGGGTTCTTGAACGAGATGGAAGTGATGGAACTCCATTCTTCGCTGGAACAAGGGATACAAGATGGCCAAGCAACGGATGAGGAGATCAAGGAGATCAAGGAAAGAATCTGACAAGGCATATAGAAGGACTTCAACAACCAGGGGTGCTGGGGTCGTGACCTAACCCTAAGACACGTACATAATGGACTTGGACTCGATACAAGGCCCAATGGACCAACTAGGTGATGCAACACCGTGACAGACTCTAAACTTATATTGTTTCAAAGTTTCCCGTTGACTCCGAGGGAATTTTGACGTGGGGCCAGTTACATTGGAAAGTTTATCCTCTCAGATTTGCGTGCATATGTAGAACGTCAAAAGCGGAGTCCGTATGCCTCCTGTGCATCCATTTTAAGGTGGAATGCTCCTGGGCCCAAGTTGGACTCGAGTTTGAGTTGGGCTCGGTCTCTAACTTCTTGTTGGCGTATTTTCTGGTCCTCCACGCCTCCAAACCCCTCTCCATGTATCTCCATGTCCTCTCCATGGTTTCTAATCATAATTAATCCATTAGGTAGCAACATACTCTCAAAATTCACATATGAAGAATTGTTCAGGAACGAGCTCACCTCTAAATTCAATTGTCGTGCTCGAGCTCTAGTAATTGGACCTTGCATGTCTATCATGTGAGTGTTGTGTATATCTGCAGGAGTGATATCCACATCACCGGACCTCACCCCTTTTTGCAGGGATGAGCTCCGAAGGCGCCACGTGGCCAGCGGGCCGCGGGAGTTTTCTTCGGCGCTCCTCGGTGAACTGGAATTGGCTCTTTTCGGCTATTTTTTTATTCTTTCTTTGTTTCCACTTCTTTTAAAATGTTTTCTATACATGAATTATGTATACATGCATGATTATGAAATTGAGGGTGTCACAAACCTACCCCCCTTAAATTGAATCTCGCCCTCGAGATTCGATAGGGTGGAGAATAGATGAGGGTATTCTGTCTTGAGGTCTTCCTCACGCTCCCATGTAGCTTCGGCTTCTGTGTGATGTATCCATTGCACCTTGCACCAACGGATCACTTTGTTCCTCGTGACCCTTTCTTTCACGTCCAAAATTCGGACAGGGTGCTCTACATAGGTCAGATCCTCTTGAAGCTCAAGGTCATCCATCGGTACTTGGTTTTCCGGAACTCTCAAGCACTTCTTGAGCTGGGATACGTGAAACACATCATGCATGTCAGAGAGGTGCATTGGGAGCTCTAGTTTATAGTCTACTTCTCCTCACTTGCCCAAAATCTTGAAGGGTCCGATGTAGCGAGGTGCTAGCTTGCCTTTGACGTTGAAACATCGTTGGCCTCGGATAGGCGATACCTTAAGGTATACGAAGTCTCCTACTTCGAAAGTCAACTTTATTTGCATATTGTCCGCGTAGCCTTTTTATCGTGACTGAGCGGCCTTCAAGTTATCCTGTTGTCGGTACCCGCGATATGGGGTACCCCCGCGCACAGGGGAAAATGCCTAAGGGTCTCGCCCTTCTCCGCAGGGAAAGCTCCGAAGGCGCCACGTGTCCAGTGGGGCCGGACCTCCCTCCCCTCAGAGGAGAGCTCCGGGCTCGCCACGTGGCCTACAGCAGCCAGACCTCCCCCCTCCGTGGGGAGAGCTCTGAAGGTGCCACATGTCCCATGGGGCCGGACCTCCCCCTCCTTAGGGGAGAGCTCCGTACCCGCCACGTGGCCGACAGAAGCCGGACCTCCCCCCTCCGCGGGGGAGAGGTCCGAAGGCTCCACGTGTCCTGCGGGGCCGGACCTCCCCCTCCTCAGAGGAGAGCTCCGGGCCCGCCACGTGTCCAGCAGAACAGCGTTGCCTGCCCCCGAGCGGTAGGCAGCAGGCGTAAAGACGCCCCATACCTTGCCCGTACAAGGTATTCAAGGCCCGCGCCTTCCCAAGACGCGGAGCACACCTCTGTAAGGTGCCGTTGCGCCCAGTCGCATCACAGACTGGCGCGCGGTGTCAGGGCCTGCCAGCCAATAAACACAGCGACAAGACATCCCATGCCGCCCCCGCCGTCATCAACCACTACGACTAGCATGCGGCATGGGCAGGGCTGCAAGACGAAGACTCAGAAGCCTTCGCCAGAGACAACTACCGGCATAACTGCAGATACGGTAGATAATAGACAATCTCCCCAGGACCACCTGTCGGGTCCCGGGCCCCCCTTGTAAGCCACCCGAGTCTTGGACTATAAAAGGCTCGGGTAGGCAACGTTAGCAAGGGTTCGAACCCTGTTGGTTCGCACTCTGCAACTCATACGCTAGCCATACACTCCCAAGCTGTAACTCACCCCCGAGCTCAGGCCTCCGGTCCTGAGCAGCAAGAAATACAGCGAGCCCCATAGCTCGCCGTGGACGTAGGGTTTTACGCTCCGGCGGCCTGAACCACGTAAAACTCGCCGTGTCAAGCTCTTACTAACTCGTCCATCTGCGCAAGCTCTCCGCTAGAGACTAGCCCCACCGAAAAAATGTAACACCCCAAAATTTTGATTCAAAACCTTAAATCATGTTAAGAGGGGAGTTTAAAAATTTTTGGACGTGTTGCATGTTTTGCAAAAAATTCAAATTCAAACTGGAATTCAAATTAAACTCAAATCAGAAAAGAAATGGAAAAAGAAAAAGAGAAAACAGAAAAAAACCGGCCAGTGGGCCGAAACCCACCAGCCGGCCCAACCTGCCCCCGCGCCAGCCCACAGCCGCGCGCCCGCGCTCTCTCTCTCTGCAGGCAGGACCCACCTGTCATCCCTAACCCCGATCGTCCGAAACTCGGACTGTTCACCCGCGCGCGCGCGATCGTAACCGACCGGATTTCCGGCCGAATTCTGGTTCCGGAGGACTCCCACTCGATCTAAACAAACCCACCGCCCTCCCCCGTCTATAAAAACCCCGGCCTCGTTCTGTTTTTCCCACGCGATCGTCGATTTTTCCTCCGGTGAGAACCGAGACTTCTCCGGCGAATTCTGGCTGATCTAAGCTCGGAAATTCTGATCTAACTCGCTGGTCTTGATCCACCGCCTCCGGGGAACCTTGCAGGTGCAGAAAACTCGGTGACTTGCGGTGTAAACACAGCGCCGACAAGCCTCGCCGTGGTTTCACTTCGGACCTCGTCGCCGATCACCTTCCAGGACCTCCGAGCTCAAGAAAACCCCCGAGGTGAGATCCCCGACCTCCCCTCCACCGATCTATGCCATAAAATCACAGTTCTAGGAAGAATTCTCGAAGATCCGAAAGTCTCCGGCGAGATCGCCGCTTCCCGCCGCCGTGCGCCGCCGGCAGCGCCGCCCGCGCTCGATCAGAGCGACGTGGCCACTTGTGCGCCGTTTATTTTAAATCGCACGGTAGGGTTTAAACCCCCGCGTACCGGTTCGATGTTATAATCTCGGCCGTCGGTTTAAAATCGGACGGTCCACGTCAGCCCCGCGTTATAAAGACTGGAAATCTTACGTGCTACCCCCTGGGGTTCTCGGGAAATAAGAGCTAGCCCTGGAAACTTCTGATCTAGCCCCTCGAACTTCAGAAAATCATGTAAATTCATTTAAAAATCAGTTTTAGCCCCTGGACTTAATAAAAATTAGGAAAAACACCTCTGATAAGTGTAGCTAGACCCCTGGAAATTCTGAAAATAATATTATAGACCCTGTAATGGGGTGAGTTTACCTTTTTAGCTTTGTTTAGTAATTAACTTAGAAAAATGAATATGTGGCTAGTGTTTAAAAATTAAAAAGTGGGACAAACATATTGTCAAAATTTAATTAAAGACTTTCTCAGTGTTTAGGAAACTTTGGAGTAAAATAAAAACATATTTTGGGCTGAATTGAATCTGTTTAATTTATTATTCACATTTAGGGACACATTTTTAAGTAATGAATAGTTTTAGAAAATAGGGAAAATAATTGTGAAATAGTTTACATCAGAGGCAAAGGTCAAAATATGTTATTAAATTATTTAGGACCAGAAACTATTCTGTTTAGATGATGTGCATTACTAATTTCATAATAAAGTACACATTTATGCATAAGAAAATAAATCTGAAAATATAGCAACTAGTAAATGATAAATGGAGTTTCTAGAATCCAAAGAATTCAGTTTAAGGTTGGTAGAAATTCTAAAGGCACATATGGAGAAGAAAAATACTTTTCATACATACTTGGTAGTGAAAAGGTGTAGTAATTGAATATAAGGAGTTTATTTAAATTGGAAACTCGTATATATAGCATGTAAGTATAAATGTGAACACAAAAGTAGGAATCATATACATATGATCAAAAGTGGATGCAAGCCACAAATCAACACACATGGAGTAACCACAACCCATATAATGGTGAATGACTTTCATAAATATGAATGTGTGGTATGTATGAAGTGGAAGTGTGAACTATGTCTTATGGATTGTTGTTTTTCTTTTGCTATGTGTGATGGTGTGATGTAGAACCTGCTCAAGAGCAAGTTATTCCTTTCCAAGATCAGGACTACCCATTTCAAGAGCAGCAAGAAGGAGGCAAGTGTCCTTGACCACTTTGATCCTATGCTAGGATGTGTAGATAGAATTATTTGCATTGTCAAGTTAAATATGAAACCCATGCTAGGAAGTTTCCCTAGAATTGCATTACCTTGTTTCCTTGTAGCTTGGGTTGGGATTTATTTTATCATGTCATTTATTATGCATATGCTTAGCCGTGCTTAGAAGGGGATATTTGGGATATGAAATCATCAATTTATTTTTACCATACTCTTGAATGAGATATTATGAGTTATGTAGAGGTAGGGATCAAGGAAAGTTAGATGTTTTGGTTGTGTGCTGGGTGCACGAGACTCGGGTTTGTGTTTAGTACTTGCCTGGATCCTAAGGACCGGTTCATGGAGCAAGTAACCTGGCTTTACAGTGCCAACCACATGCTGAGATGGGGCAGCTTGGCCAATTAATTAGGTGTATCCCCGGCGTAGTATGGGTGTGTTGGATGGTGCGGGGAGTAGGTGTCAGCTGGACTACCATATGAACCGCAAGGCTCAAGAGGGGGCCACTGCAGCGGGGTTGGAGCCTCTTGTATGCTGTTAGGGGTGAAACCTCAGTGGGCCCACGCTCGTCGGGAATCCCTTTGTAAAGGCTTCGTAGTGATCTCCTGGCTACACACCTGGGAAGTGTGAATGTGGTTCGTAGCCACTGGCAAAATGGAGGTTCTTTTAGTCCACCCGGCAACGGGGGATGAAATCACTACATGTGGGTACAGTGGTACAAACTCTGCAGAGTCAAAACTGTCATGACAGCCGTGCTCACGGTCAAGAGCGGCTTGGACTTATTCATGATTAGTGGAGTGATGGTTTTTGGAAGTTGTGGATGTTAAGCGGGGAGCTTAACATCGGAATTGATGCTATGGTTATTGGATTATGATGATGGGATGGGAGATTGGGACCATTTCACCTGTGTAGTAATGTAGGTGCTTAATAAGCTAAGGTAATAGGTATTAATGGCATAGTGCTTTAACCATGAGTTCAACCTTCCCTTGTTATAGCCATGCATGACATAACTTTCCCAAACTTGCTGAATACCCTCGGTACTCAACCTTGCATATTTGTTGGTTTATATTGCTGCTCAGGTCAAGATAATGAGGTGGTGTATAATGACCAAGACTTTGGATCCGAAGAAGGTTTCTAGGTTCATGGAGACCCCCGGGCAACGCCTGTGACGGAGCCCTCAAGAATAATATTCCGCTGCTAGTTTATTTACTTGTGATGAACTTATTATTGTCCATCGAGACATTCGCTATGTAAGACTTATTTATATTCGACACCTGGCTTGTAATAAATGATGCTTCACTATTTGTCATCACATGTATGAGAAAATGATCCTGCATACATGTGATATTCACTTGGTTGTTCTTCGGAAAAAACGGGTGTGACAAAAAAGAACCTCCGCGGGCTGCCCAGTGCAGGCCTGGGGGAAGTGTCGATTGAACACTTCGACATTTGGCGCGCCAGGTAGGGGGCTTTTCTCCTAGCGCGACGAGTTTCCGCCAACGAAGATGACCAAGCTTCCTTCAGCGGCAAACTCTCCCCCCCTGCGTCCGCGGCAAACCGTGACCAGGGGAGAGTACATGATGACACACTCAGGGCGGAGTGTGTCAGGGCAAGCTGGAAGCCAGCAACCGGCTCTGGCAGCGCCGACCCCGGCAATGCAGGCTCCAACCAGCGTCAGGCCTTCAGTAGCGCCGGGCGTACCCGGTGGGGGTGTGCTAGCAGCAGCAAGGGCGCTACTGCACAATCCGCCTGCTGGGGACGCGCCTCAGGCAGTGACCCAGCAGTGGATTCGCGAGGTAGACCGTCTTGTCGTCGCCGCCACAAACCATTGACTTCGGCGGGGACGACGCTCCGGCCAACTGGCTGTGTCGCTGACGCGCACGCCAACGGTTGACGGGCAGACGGCGGGTTCCAGCTCCACCAAACTTCCGTCGACGGACCTGAGGACAGAGCTGGAACGGTGCCACTTGGGCCAAGATGCCCGAGTGTTCCTCGAGCGACGTCGAGAAAGGCGTCGCACTCAAGAGGCTGGCGACAACATGACGTCGGCCTCGACCCAGCCTGGAGGGCAGACCTTCGCTACGCGAGCTCTGCCCCAGGTGTACGCCGCACAGCATAAGCCACAACCATGTGCTCTGCAAGAGGCGTCCCCGGCCTATGGCGCAACCTTGCCCATACCGGGGTACACTGTGCCAGGTGCAACCGAGCGTTCGCGGCACCAGTACCTGCACTGGGAGCCAGCAACCGGCTCTGGCAGCGCCGACCCCGGCAATGCAGGCTCCAACCAGCGTCAGGTCTTCAGGAGCGCTGGGCGTACCCGGCGGGGGTGCGCTAGCCGCAACAAGAGTGCTACTGCACAATCCGCCTGCTGGGGACGCGCCTCAGGCAGCGACCCAGCAGTGGATTCGCGAGGTAGACCGTCTTGTCATCGCCGCCGCAAACCCTTGACTTCGGCGGGGACGACGCTCTGGCCAACCGGCTGTGTCGCTGACGCGCACGCCAACGGTTGACGGACAGACGGCGGATTCCAGCTCTACCAGGCTTCCGTCGACGGACCTGAGGACTGAGCTGGAACGATGCCACCTGGGCCAAGACGCCCGAATGTTCCTCGAGCGGCGACGAGAAAGGCGTCGCAGCCAAGAGGCCGGCGTCAGCATGACGACTGCCTCAACCCTGCCTGAGGCGCAGACTTTCACCACGCGAACTCTTCCCCAGACATACGCCACGCAGCATATGCCACAGCCATATGTCCTGCAAACGGAGCCCCCGGTCTATGGCGCAGCCTTGCCCATACCGGGGTACACTGTGCCAGCGGCGAACCAAGCGTTCGCGGCACCAACACCTGCAGCAACAGGGGCAGGATGTACGGCCCTGGAGCCCCACCTCCGCTTCACGAGGTGGCCGCGCAAGTTTCAGCCGCACCTTCCCGAGAAGTACGACGGCAGCGTCAATCCGGCGGGGTTCCTCCAGATCTACTCCACCGCCGTACTTGACGCAGGAGGGGATGAGGCCGTCATGGCCAAACTACTTCCCCGTCGCCTTGACCGGCCCTGCCCGGTCTTGGCTAATGAACCTCCCTAGGGGTTCCATAACTTCCTGGGGAGAGCTCTACCGGCAGTTCATCGCCAACTTCGGCAACTCCTACACCCGTCTCGGCACGGAGCTTGACCTCCAAGCCATCAAGCAACAACCTGGGGAGTCGCTGCGCTCCTTCATCCAGCGGTTCTTCCAGGTACGCAACACCATTCCACATATTCAAAGTGCTTCTGTGGTGGCGGCACTTCGACAGTGTCCAGGACAAGAAGATGCTTGAGAGGCTTGCAACCAGAGAGGTCTGCGATGCCTCCGAGCCCTTCAGCCTGGCGGACAAGTGCGCCAGAGCAGCCGGAGGGCGGAGCTGGCACTCACTGCCAGCTTCCGAAGCCGGAAGACAGCCCGAAGACGGCGGAGTTCAAGCTGAGCTCCCGACCACGTCAGACAGCCAAGAGCCAAGCATTGGCTGACTTCGTGGCTGAGTGGACGCCAACGAAGGCTGACCCAGGGGGCCGCGAAGACGGTGAACCAAAGTACCGAGCTCCAGTCTTCACCGGGCCTCACTGGACGCTCTTCTTCGATGGCTCCTCGCGAAAGCAGGGGGCCGGTGCCGGCGTACTGCTTCTCATGCCATCGGGGGAGCAGTCTGGGTACATGGTGCGTCTCAATTCCAAGGCAACCAACAACTTGGCAGTGTATGAAGCACTCATCTTTGGCCTAAAAGACAGTCCTGTCTCTGGGCGCTCGCCAGTTGTTGGCGCAGGGCGACTCCCAGCTAGTTATCAAGCAAGTTAAGGGTGAATGCCCCTGCAATGACCCACAGCTAGCTGCTTATCTGCTTCACATGCGGATGTTGGAGAAAGAATTCCTCGCCTTGGACCTGCGCCATGTACCGCGCGCTTGCACGGCCGCAGCTGACGACCTCTCAACGAAAGCCTCCATCGGAGCCCCTGCGCACGAAGGAGTCTTCGAGAGGACGTTGCTGCGGTCCACAGCCCGGCCCGCCGAGCCGGGCGAAGGGGGCTGAACCAGTGCCTCGAAGCTAGGCAGTCCCGGCGGCTCTGGATGCCGCCAAAGGATCGTAAGAGTCACTGGGGACTCCGTGCAACCCAGCGCTCAAGATCCAGAAGCTCAAGTAGTCCCGATGCATGGACCACGGAGGTCCGGGATGACACGACCCCACTGGTCCTGTCGAGCCAGGATCACGCTGAGGGGTGCTGCGTTGCACAACACCGTATAACACACGTCAAAGGTACAAAGCGGAAGCGGAAGCTTTATTACATAAACAAGTTTATCAACGTGTTTACATCAAAATAAGTTTAGTCCACACTCGCGGGCGTAGACTAAGCATCAAGTACACGTTCAGCCCTTGAACGTGTCCTTGCTAGCACACACGCACACTAACTCTGCGGCGTGCACGACTCCCACTCGACGGGGTTCCCCTCCTGGGGTTCCGTCTCCTCTTCGGGAGTCCCTTCCTCATAGAACCCTGCAAAAGCTTCAAACACAAGCAGTGAGCACGAAGGCTCAGCAAGTCTGACCCGTCTCACCTAAACATGGAACTTCTACATGAGGGTAATGGGTTGCATGAGGTAAAAATCAGTTGCAAGGACTCGCCTAATTAGTAGAACCTTACTTTCAAGTTTTAGCAGCAGGTTGTGGAGAACTTTACGCTAAGGCACATGAGAGAGCCGCAATCAAACAAGAAACGCATTTCTCTCATGTACTTTGCCCAAAGTTGAAAAGAACTTTAGTTAGCACTAAGCTACAGCATATCATTAACAATCAATGTCCAGCTTTCAATCAGCAACATTTTAACATGTAACTAGCCTGTTCTTTCTACGTCACGGTACAGTGAACAAGTGGTACTCACTGACCGCGAGGGACGGCGATTATAATCGATTTACACCTGCAGGGTTACCCGAACAACCCGTCACGTACGCCCGTACTCGATGTTGCCTACAACAACCATCACGGACGCCGTACGCGACTACCTTTCACCCGTTAGCCAAATATTGAACCGGTCCCATCGTCCCGAGCAAGAGGTCCCTGCACGCGCATCTCTGTGCCGCCAGCTGATTTACACCTCGAGCTCTCAACCTACCCTCTGAACGACGGGCAATGCCTCAATACCCAGCTACCCGAGTTACATCAGTTTCCCGGTTCCCATATAGCCGGTAGGTCTTCGGTACTGTTCTAGCTTGTTCAACAGGCCCGCACACGGCTCGGTCCTCAATCGACACAAGCGGAGCTACAGCACACAGGCCCCAAAGTCCTGCTGCCCTTACTCTCCGCTCGGTCTCATTTTCTTGCCATGTGTTTCATGTGCTATCTCTACCCGAGCAATGTGCCTCTAGCCTATTCTCGCGAGTAGTTCCAACTACTCGACTTGTACCGAATCCTACTCTATCCTAGCAATGCAGTGGCTAACGGGGTTTGCAATCCTAAACCCCAACCCATGGTTTTCTTGGCTATGCAGTGGGGTTTCCAAACAAGACTCTAATGCACAGAACAAAGGAAACAAGTATGTGCTCAAAACAATAAAAATTTGTAAAAAGGTTAATGCAAACCGGGGCTTGCCTTGCTGCTCTTGGTCGTAGGCTAGCTGTTCCTCCGGAGTAACGAAGTCTAGGACTTCGGGTTCCTCCTCGACCTTAGCGACTACATGATAAGAACAATGTATGTATTAATTAAATGCTTTTGTATTAACTTTGAAGTTGTGAAGTCTATAACCTTTACTAGATAGACCTAATGACTGTGAAACTTTTACTGTGGCTTGGTTACAACCTAAACAGAGACTTGGTCAAGTTTTAGCTGCAGCAAAGCTCATTTGAGCCCTCCACAAATAATTATGTCCTTGACCTTAATTAAAGGCTTTTAGGGTGTTCTAGGTATTTTCATGAAACAAACTATGACTTTCTGAAAACTAGATTTTCAGAGGGTTCTAATGGAATTGGTCTCACTTAATTTGGAAGTCTCTAACTAAAGATATGAGCTAAACAATTTCAGAGAAAATTCTGAAAATGTTTCTGAACATTTTCTATTTTCTCTGGAACAGTTTTACTAATCACACCATTAGGTGGACTAAATGAGCTCAAATGGATCTGAAATTTTTATGGTAGTTCAAGGATATTTTGGTGAACATCTCAGCAAAATCTCAGGATTTTCCTCCAAATGATTCTCCAGTTAAAATTCCTAACAGTTTAAACTTTAAGGAATTAATTCTGGAGAATTAAGGAATCTCATGAAGTGACACTTGATTTTCTGGAAAGTACTCAAAGAGCTGAATCCAGCAAAATTTGGTTCACTCAATTTGGAGCTTTCTAGCCAAAGTTATAAGGATTTGAAGTTTGAAGGAAATCTGAAAATCGGGGAAAAGTTTAAACTCGCGCGTGGGCCCAGGGGACACGCGTCGCACGCCGAAGCGACAACACACCGCGGCCCACAAGGCTTTTGCGCGCCAGCACACCCGATCCCGGCCGCAGCCGGATCCCGATTCAAAATATCGGCCGCTGACAGCTGGGGTCCACCCCCTTCTTCAACCTCGCGACACCCGCGCTCCGCCGCCGAGGGACCTCGCCGGAGAGCTCGCCGCCGGCTGCTGTACAGCTTCAAACTTCTTGATTCTGGCCGCCCCTGCCTACTTTTACTTGGGGAACATGATCCGAGGGTCAGCTGCTCATGACAACGGCCGGAGCATGGTCGGCGACGAGCCGCCATATCGGAACGACTTCGGCCATGTCGGCTGACGCTCCTAGTGCCTCAGCTACTTGGGAAATCGGTCGGGGAGCATCAGTGGACCTCAGAGAAGGTCGACATGAACTCGGGGCAGCTCGGGGAAGGCCCGAAATAGGTCCTCACCGTGCGCCCGATACCCCCCGTGCGTTCCGCCATTAGTAGAACTTGAATTACGCCGGGCACAGAAGTTCTCCGGCCCAAAGTTGTGAAGGCAACTTGTGCGTCACCGTGTCTAGTTCGTGTGGGAGTGGCCTGAGGCCCTCTAATCCTTTCTAGAGCACGAATTGAACAGAATCGTACCCGAGGGTCGTTCTGCACACAGAAAGGGGAAAAATGGAAATTCGCCGCCGGTGAGCAAACACTCGAGCTGTGGCTCGGGGATGAGCAGCACCGATCACTTGCGCGTCCAAGGGTGCCTTGGCTCGGGCGTGACAACGCCCAGGTTGGGCTGTCCACGAGAGCCCGAGGTGCGGCGGTTTCCAGTTCCGAGTTTGATCTTTCGGCACAGCCGATATCACTCGGTTTCAATCGATTTCTATCAATGGGAAGGATGGAGGATGGTTGCTAGTACCTTGCTGGGACCTTGGAATGGAAAGAGGGAGCTGCGATCGGCTTGATCAAGCAGGAACTCGAGCGGCGGCGATGGCAGTGGAAAAACAAGTCGTGTGCGTCGGCAGCTCGAGGAAATGGTGACTGAAGCACGCCGGGGAGGGAATAAATAGCCCGGCCGGCTGGTCTCCGGCTTGGGGCACGCAGCAGGAGCTGGCGCCGGCTGCCCCCTTCGGTGGCGCGCGCGCACAGCTGCCGGGAACCGACTGAACTGTGGTTCAGTCGGTTTGCTTTGAGGCAGAGGCTGACATGTGGGTCCCACTTCTCTTTTAACCTCTGAAATTTATTCCTAACAGCTGTGGTAAACAGTGAACCCTATTCTACCCTTGGCAATTCAAATTATTCACCCAAGAGCCATTTGAATTGATCAAAGTTCAAATGAGGTTTGGTTTGAATGAATTTCAGCACAAGTGCAGTTTGAAATTCAAATAAAGTTTGAATTTCTCCCCCTTAGCTCATGTCAAGATCAACTCCAAATGGAGTGAAAATTGGTGTGTGAGCTCACAAAAATGTGCTGAGCAAGAATATGCCTTCCACTTTTAAATTCAGTGGGTGAAAACAGTTTGAATTTGAATATGTTTTCAAACTGCCCCTTTCCTATCTACACCCAAAATGACCTCAAAAAGGTTTTGAATTTGGGTGAAACTTGGCATGGACATCCTTAGCAAAGTGTAGGAGTTTTTATATGTCCAGCCCATCTATATCACATGTGGGAAATACCACTTTTGCAATGTGTGAGTTTGTTCTCTAATGAGCATGTTGATAATTGTTACTTGCTCTTTATTTGTGTTCATCATTTTTCCTCAAATGAGGTGTGTGGTGTGGTGATGAACACTGCAAATGAGTGTCAAAAACTGAGGCCCTTACATTCCTCCCCCCTTAAAAGAATCTCGTCCCGAGATTATAATGTGAAATGAGAGAGAGGACGGTGGAAATTTTACCGAATATGCGACGTGAGAAAGTCGGGGTAGTTAGTGCGAAGGAATTCTTCGCTCTCCCATGTCGCTTCATCCATGGAGTGATTACTCCACAGAACCTTGTAGAACCACAACGTACGGTTGCGTGTGGTTCGGGCCTTTTCATCAATAATCTGCACCGGTTCCTCCCGATAGGTGAGATCCGGTTGCAGTTCTTCAATGTCTTCCAGCTGAACGGTAGTTGATAGCTTGAGACACTTCCTCAGCTGGGAAATGTGAAAGACGTCGTGCACACCGGAAAGTGCTTCTGGTAATTTCAGCCGGTATGCCACCAATCCACATCTTTCGGTAATCTGGAATGGACCGATGAAGCGGGGTGCTAACTTTCCTCTCACCCCAAATCTGTTTACGCCCTTCATTGGAGACACTCGTAGATATACGTGGTCTCCAGCTTCGAATTGTAACGGGCGCCTTCTTCGGTCCGCATACTGTTTCTGTCGGGATTGAGCGGCTTTTAGGTTCGCTTGAATCAGTCGAACCTTTTCTTCCGCGTTGTTGACAAGGTCAATCCCGAAGGTAACCCTCTCGCCAGACTCACACCAGTTCAGTGGTGTGCGGCATTTCCTGCCGTATAGCGCCTCGTAGGGCGCCATCTTGATGCTGGCTTGGTACCCATTGTTGTACGAGAACTCGGCCAACGGCAAGTGATCATCCCAATTCTTGCCGTGGTTGATAGCGCAAGCTCGTAGCATATCCTCTAGGATTTGATTTACCCGCTCGGTTTGTCCATCCGTCTGCGGGTGGTAGGCTGAACTACGGATCAGCTTCGTCCCCAAGGCAGCGTGGAGCTGCTCCCAAAAACGGGACACAAATAAAGTGCCCCGGTCCGATACGATAGTACGGGGTACGCCGTATAAGCATAGGATCCGTGAGATGTACAGTTCAGCGTACTTCTTGGCGTTGTAGTTGGTGTTGACCGGGATGAAATGGGCAACTTTGGTGAGCCGATCGACGATCACCCACACAGAATCATGTTTCTGTAAGGTGGTGGGTAAACCGACGACGAAATCCATGCTCACGTCCTCCCACTTCCAGGCAGGAATGCCCAGTGGTTGCAGCAGTCCCGGTTTCCGCATGTGGTCTGCCTTCACCCGTCGACATGTATCACACTCGGACACGTATTTTGCAGTCTCTCGCTTCATCCGTGTCCACCAAAACTTGCTTCTGAGTTCTTGATACATCTTGTTGCTGCCGGGGTGAATAGAAAACTTTGATAAGTGAGCCTCATCAAAGATTCTCTTCCTTAACTCCGGGTTTCGGGGTACGACGATCCGGTCCTTGAACCATAAGACGCCGTCTCCGTCCTTCCGGAAACATTTCAACTCCCCACTGTCTACACGTCTCCGCAAATGTGACATGCCCTTGTCATTCTTCTGGGCTGCCGCTATCTCTTCACGGATGGTGGGGATCAAAGCTAAGTTGTAGAGAGCTCCGTGTGGAATCACATGTAGTGGTGGTTCGCTCTCTTCCAACGGTGTGATGGTCAGATTATTGACGTGTGACTTGCGGCTTAGCGCGTCTGCCACAACGTTTGCCTTGCCCGGATGATAATGGATCTCTATCTCGTAATCCTTTATCAGTTCTAACCATCTTCGTTGCCTCATGTTCAGCTCCTTCTGAGTGAATATGTACTTGAGGCTTTTGTGGTCGGTATATAAATGTACGAGGTTACCGAGTAGGTAGTGCCTCCACATTTTCAGTGCAAGTACCACGGCAGCGAGCTCCAAGTCGTGAGTTGGATAATTTTGCTCATGATTCCTGAGCTGCCGTGACCCATACGCGACCACCCTTCGGTCTTGCATCAACACACATCCGAGCCCAATGCCGGATGCATCGCAGTACACATCGAACGGTTTTGTTGTGTCTGGCTGCGCCAAAACCGGTGCTGATGTCAGGTGCTTGACTAAAGCCTTGAATGCTGCTTCACATGCTGGACTCCAAACATATTTGGTAGCCTTCTTCAGCAGCTCTGTCATTGGCTTGGCAATCTTCGAGAAGTTCGGAATGAACCTCCGATAATATCCCGCGAGTCCGAGGAAACTCCGTACCTCATGAACAGTTCTCGGGGATTTCCAATTCAGCACTTGCGTGATTTTGCTCGGGTCCACAGCGATACCCTCCGCTGAGATGATATGCCCGAGGAAAGGCACTTGCGATATCCAAAACTCGCATTTGCTGAACTTTGCGTATAACTTGTGATCCCGCAGCCGTTGCAAGACTATACGCAAATGTTTCTTGTGATCTGCTTCCGACTTGGAATATACCAGGATGTCGTCGATGAAGACCACGACAAACTTGTCCAGCTCCGGCATGAACACCGAGTTCATTAAATACATGAAGTGAGCTGGAGCATTGGTGAGGCCAAAGGACATGACCAGGTACTCATAAAGTCCGTACCTTGTCGAAAAAGCTGTCTTTGGAATGTCCTCAGCCCTGATCTTAATCTGATGGTACCCGGATCTTAAATCCATCTTGGAAAAGACCTTTGCTTCGACCAACTGATCAAACAACATGTCGATCCGTGGCAACGGGTACTTGTTCTTGATGGTTACGGCATTTAATGGATGGTAGTCCACGCAAAGCCGCAACGTTTCATCCTTCTTTTTGACAAATAATGCCGAACAGCCCCATGGCGAGGAGCTCGGCCTAATAAAACCCTTCTCCAGAAGGTCCGTGAGCTGAGTCTTCAGTTCAGCCAACTCCTTGGGCGCCATCTTGTACGGCCTTCGGGATATTGGCATGGTTCCCGGTGCAAGTTCAATCTTGAACTCCACCTCCCTATCGGGTGGCATCCCCGGCAAATCATCCGGGAATACATCAGGGAATTCTCGGACCACTGGAATGTCTTCCAATCTGATGGTTGTGGCTTGATAGACACTTGGAAGTTTTATTTCTGGACTGTCCAGAAATAATGAGTGAGAACCGTGCACTTCTGAGTTTAAGTGCACGACTCGGAGGACGGTGTCTAAAACAGCGCCGTGGCGGGTTAACCACGACATCCCTAGGATGACATCGACCTTCTGTCCCTCTAAGATAATGAGAGACGTGGGGTACACTCTACCCGCTAAGCATAATGGTGCTTTGGAGACCATTACGCTTGCTGAAATCTTCCCACCCGGTGAACAAATTAAATATGGACTATCGGTGGGTAGTATTGGCAAGCTGTGTTTAGCAATGAAAGCTTGGCTAATAAAATTATGCGTGGCGCCTGAATCAAATAGTACTATAGCGGGATGCTGGTGGAGTTGGAACATACCCGCAAGGATTGGCTCGCCCTCCGGCACGTCCTCAATGGCAAGCTGGTGGACAGTACCGGGCCTAGGGTTTGCCCGCCGCGCATTAGTAGGGTTCCGGGGTTGATTCCTCCCCGGAAACTGTGGTGCCACTCCGCCGCCTTGCCTCTCCGGGCAACTGCTCGCGAAGTGTCCTGGACGACCACACTTGTAACATGTGGCCGCTGCTGGTGGAGTACTCGGAGGACGAAAGCCCGGCATGCGTTGCGGAGGTGCAAACGCACGCGGCATCGCCCGCTGCTGCTGCTGTTGTTGCGGTGGTGCTGGCAGTGCCGGCCGGAATGCCGGTGAAGAATACGGCCGACCGCGGAACGGCATCGACCGCTGTGGTGGCTGCCAGCGCGGACCTGATGGTGGGCGATTCACCATCCGAAACTTCTGAGAAGGACCGCCTCCTTCTCCGCTGCTCTGTGGCGCGCTTCGCTTTCGCTCTGCCGCCGCCAACTCCTTGCCGGAGTCTTCCTGAACAATCGCAGCATCAATTATGTCGTTGAGGCTGCCGCGATTGAACATCGCCAGCTTGTCCTTCAGGAGCGGGTTAAGCCCCTGGTAAAAGTGGTCCCGCCGCTTCTCGTCCGTATCTGCGTGATACGACGCGTAGAGTGCGAGATCGTTGAACGCTCTGGAGTACTCCAGCGCGTTCCGGCTCCCTTGTTGCAGGTGTAGGAATTCCTGCGTCTTCCTCTTCATCAAACCGGGCGGTATATGATAGGCCCGGAAGGCCGTCCGAAACTCCGCCCAGGTCATCACTCGGTCGGTGGGTTGTGAAGCACACAAGTTGGCCCACCACGCGCTCGCGGATCCTTGGAGCTGCTGGACCGCGAACTGAGTCTTGCGCTGCTCGCTGATTTGGAGCAGCCCGAACTTCATCTCTATGGCGCGGAGCCAGTTGTCCGCGTCAAGTGGTTCATCCGCCCTTGAGAATACAGGGGGATGAGTCGCCAGGAAGTCGGAGTAGGAGCTCTGTTGGCGCTCCTCGCGATCTTGACGTCTCTCCGGGCGAGACGTATTCGCAATTAACGTTTGCAGCAGCTCTGTATGCTGCTGATGTGAACCCGCCATTGCCGCGACAATGTCGGCCAATGTAACCGTTGGCAGTGGCGGTGGCGGTGTTTGCTGTTGCTGTTGCTGCTGCTGTCCCGAGGAGTCCTCGGGAGGTGGTTGGGAGGTCTCTCCCCCTTGGCTAGTACCTCCAACATCGGGGTTGGCACGAGTACGCGTCATTCTGAAATTCAACACAGCAGCAATTAGCACATGTCTTACTCAAAATTCCATAAACAGGAGTAAGTATTGAAGCGACGCATGATTAACTTGCACAACATTCACATATATTGATAAAGCATAAACTTTATACAAGATACATTATTCTCGGATCTCCGAGAAGTCGTGCTCATGTCGTCACTACCTATACATACGCTACTGTCTACACGACATGTCACCGATTACAAAAGTTGGGTTACGCTACCCTAGCTGCCCTACTTGGCAACCGTAACCCCCTACTCGGAGTAGAACTCGACCTCCTGTGGGTCGTCCTCCTCCGGTACCTCTGCTGGTGGCTCGGGGTCTACCACCTCTTCTCCCATTCCAGGTTCTCCCATGGCTGGAAGACCCAAGACTACCGGTACGCCCAATACCGGGGGCACGAGGTCCTGCAATGCATGCACCTCGTCCATAGCCTGGTTGTAGTCCTCTTCCCAGCCTTGTCCTTCCTCAATAGCGTCGTCCCGCTCTTGAGCAAGGTCCTCATTCTGCTGGGTTAGGGTCTGCACCAGCTCTTGTAACGCCGCAATGTCAACACGGCTCTTCTTCTTTGCCTTCTTCAGACGACGCAACTGATTGTGTTGTTCATTCAGTCGCTTGATCGTCGGAAGGAGCACATTGCGGAGTGCACTGTGAGCACTCTCAAAAATGATCTCCACGGCTTGTGCTCTCCTTGAGCTTGGTGGCGAGATGCTCCGTATGAACAGCTTGGCTGTCCATCACAGCGTTTCCCGCCCTCATTTGGAGGCTGAGATTTGCCTCCGCGGGGTTGTACCTTGGGCAACTCGGGTTTGTTGCCTCTAGGTACCTCTCTTCCCACACATGCTGAGCTCGTCCCTCCACCGGAACGAGTGCGTATGGAGTTCCCTCCATAGCCTGTACGTGTAGTTGGCAGAAACGTGACATAGTGTCACGGGCTGCC
Organism: Neostapfia colusana; assembly: GCA_030760725.1. Classification (NCBI taxonomy): domain Eukaryota; kingdom Viridiplantae; phylum Streptophyta; class Magnoliopsida; order Poales; family Poaceae; genus Neostapfia; species Neostapfia colusana. The sequence continues at coordinate 81,409,780 of JASWHV010000003.1, forward strand.
ACTTGCCACATCCCTTCCGGTTGTCTTCCTCTCACCGTGACGGTGAATGGCACCCAACCGGGTGGCGTAGGCCCTGCAGGAACCTCGACATGGATCGTCCACGTCTTGTTCCCCTCTTCGCCTTCTTCCTTGGCGAATTATTGCGGCATCTGGTTGTACCCGAAATATTGGAGCATTAGCCACAATGCTCCCGGGTAGCCGCTACGGTCAGAGCAGTGGGAAACTACCCACCCGTTCTCCAACCGTTTATCTGCTGCCATCTGTAAAAATATATTTGAGAAATGTCAAATATTTATTTTAAACAGTAAACCATTGAGTTATAACATAAGATATGTCATTGAACCCTTAACACTTGGAAACATAGTTCAAATTTTTAAACAAATTTGACTGCTGATCTGCTGTTCCCATGACAGCCCTGACCAGTTTCCATAACAATCTGATTTAGGCCAGGTTAAAAGCAAAACCAGTCCTGGAGCTCAACATCAAAGTTAAAGTTAACTTCAATAGCTTTCCAGAAAGTATTTGGTTGGCCTAAGATCTGTCCTGGTTCAAAAGTTATGAGATGTCAAAGTTAACAGAATTTCTGGAAACAATTGGACAGCACCTCCCTGCCTTAGGTACTGATTTGATCCAAGAATTCCAGTTAATTCTGTTCCTAATCTGACAAAACTTTTTGTTACAAAGTTGTAACCCATCTCATAATCTTTCCAGAACTACCTCATTTTCTATTTTTGGATTTTTAAGCAGGAAGTTATGCTTAATTTACAGAGAGTTTACAGAGAGTCTTTGCTCCGTCCTGTTTTCTGGACAGTTTCAACTCTACTGCATTTTTCGATGGTTAAGGGATGAAACACCTCTGGAACTCAACAGAAAAGTTGTAAAGCTCCTCCAAAGCTTCCCAGAAATGTATCATACGACCCCAACCTCGAAAGAACTCAATCTCTAACCTCTGATTAACTTCAGCCTTGATTCAGCTGAAAACAGAGTGCTCTGTCCTTAACATCCTCTAAATTGAAAACTTGTTAACTTTGAAATATTATGTTCAAGGGAAGGAGTTACATCAAGTTTTACTACTTTGGATCAAAACCTTCAAATTTTTAAATGAAGTTGTTCATTTAGTTGGGTGTGACGTCGATGCGTCACCAGATTATGTCGGTACTACGTCCTCACAAAGGAAAAACCTATACCGGATTTAGCCGGCTTCGTTAGTTCAGTGGCACTACTCGTCACTCGCACACGGATGCTACACGTCTACCGTTTCGTGGTAAGGCTACCTGCAGAAATTCAACCAATCATCAGACTCGGCTGCACACCGAGCCCGGAATCCATACAGTTTGTACACCCGGCCGTCATCACTCGCCCGGATGTTCTCAAGCCAAACACGCCTTGAGTTACGTGTTCACGTTTCAGACCACGTGACAGGGTCTCCCATGTTGCACCACGCACGCCAGGGACAGACGTTGCTCGAATACCCCAAACGACATGAAGAGTCGTAGAGGATATCAAAGCGGATCGGGTTACCTGCCACCCGTGGGGCTCCACCCTTCAGCTTGTGCGCACTGGTGGACAGCGCTTACGTGCACCCCCCAAGACATGAACGTCCCGAGATGCACGATTTTCCGACATAACAAATAGGTTACTAAGCCACTTTCTATATACTAATAACATCCTTATACGGGCTACTAACTCGTTCCTCACTGGATTTTTGAAAAAGAAGACCTTTGTACTGTGTTAAACCTCAAGCGAGCTCTGATACCACGCTGACACGACCCCACTGGTCCTGTCGAGCCAGGATCACGCTGAGGGGTGCTGCGTTGCACAACACCGTATAACACACGTCAAAGGTACAAAGCGGAAGCGGAAGCTTTATTACATAAACAAGTTTATCAACGTGTTTACATCAAAATAAGTTTAGTCCACACTCGCGGGCGTAGACTAAGCATCAAGTACACGTTCAGCCCTTGAACGTGTCCTTGCTAGCACACACGCACACTAACTCTGCGGCGTGCACGACTCCCACTCGACGGGGTTCCCCTCCTGGGGTTCCGTCTCCTCTTCGGGAGTCCCTTCCTCATAGAACCCTGCAAAAGCTTCAAACACAAGCAGTGAGCACGAAGGCTCAGCAAGTCTGACCCGTCTCACCTAAACATGGAACTTCTACATGAGGGTAATGGGTTGCATGAGGTAAAAATCAGTTGCAAGGACTCGCCTAATTAGTAGAACCTTACTTTCAAGTTTTAGCAGCAGGTTGTGGAGAACTTTACGCTAAGGCACATGAGAGAGCCGCAATCAAACAAGAAACGCATTTCTCTCATGTACTTTGCCCAAAGTTGAAAAGAACTTTAGTTAGCACTAAGCTACAGCATATCATTAACAATCAATGTCCAGCTTTCAATCAGCAACATTTTAACATGTAACTAGCCTGTTCTTTCTACGTCACGGTACAGTGAACAAGTGGTACTCACTGACCGCGAGGGACGGCGATTATAATCGATTTACACCTGCAGGGTTACCCGAACAACCCGTCACGTACGCCCGTACTCGATGTTGCCTACAACAACCATCACGGACGCCGTACGCGACTACCTTTCACCCGTTAGCCAAATATTGAACCGGTCCCATCGTCCCGAGCAAGAGGTCCCTGCACGCGCATCTCTGTGCCGCCAGCTGATTTACACCTCGAGCTCTCAACCTACCCTCTGAACGACGGGCAATGCCTCAATACCCAGCTACCCGAGTTACATCAGTTTCCCGGTTCCCATATAGCCGGTAGGTCTTCGGTACTGTTCTAGCTTGTTCAACAGGCCCGCACACGGCTCGGTCCTCAATCGACACAAGCGGAGCTACAGCACACAGGCCCCAAAGTCCTGCTGCCCTTACTCTCCGCTCGGTCTCATTTTCTTGCCATGTGTTTCATGTGCTATCTCTACCCGAGCAATGTGCCTCTAGCCTATTCTCGCGAGTAGTTCCAACTACTCGACTTGTACCGAATCCTACTCTATCCTAGCAATGCAGTGGCTAACGGGGTTTGCAATCCTAAACCCCAACCCATGGTTTTCTTGGCTATGCAGTGGGGTTTCCAAACAAGACTCTAATGCACAGAACAAAGGAAACAAGTATGTGCTCAAAACAATAAAAATTTGTAAAAAGGTTAATGCAAACCGGGGCTTGCCTTGCTGCTCTTGGTCGTAGGCTAGCTGTTCCTCCGGAGTAACGAAGTCTAGGACTTCGGGTTCCTCCTCGACCTTAGCGACTACATGATAAGAACAATGTATGTATTAATTAAATGCTTTTGTATTAACTTTGAAGTTGTGAAGTCTATAACCTTTACTAGATAGACCTAATGACTGTGAAACTTTTACTGTGGCTTGGTTACAACCTAAACAGAGACTTGGTCAAGTTTTAGCTGCAGCAAAGCTCATTTGAGCCCTCCACAAATAATTATGTCCTTGACCTTAATTAAAGGCTTTTAGGGTGTTCTAGGTATTTTCATGAAACAAACTATGACTTTCTGAAAACTAGATTTTCAGAGGGTTCTAATGGAATTGGTCTCACTTAATTTGGAAGTCTCTAACTAAAGATATGAGCTAAACAATTTCAGAGAAAATTCTGAAAATGTTTCTGAACATTTTCTATTTTCTCTGGAACAGTTTTACTAATCACACCATTAGGTGGACTAAATGAGCTCAAATGGATCTGAAATTTTTATGGTAGTTCAAGGATATTTTGGTGAACATCTCAGCAAAATCTCAGGATTTTCCTCCAAATGATTCTCCAGTTAAAATTCCTAACAGTTTAAACTTTAAGGAATTAATTCTGGAGAATTAAGGAATCTCATGAAGTGACACTTGATTTTCTGGAAAGTACTCAAAGAGCTGAATCCAGCAAAATTTGGTTCACTCAATTTGGAGCTTTCTAGCCAAAGTTATAAGGATTTGAAGTTTGAAGGAAATCTGAAAATCGGGGAAAAGTTTAAACTCGCGCGTGGGCCCAGGGGACACGCGTCGCACGCCGAAGCGACAACACACCGCGGCCCACAAGGCTTTTGCGCGCCAGCACACCCGATCCCGGCCGCAGCCGGATCCCGATTCAAAATATCGGCCGCTGACAGCTGGGGTCCACCCCCTTCTTCAACCTCGCGACACCCGCGCTCCGCCGCCGAGGGACCTCGCCGGAGAGCTCGCCGCCGGCTGCTGTACAGCTTCAAACTTCTTGATTCTGGCCGCCCCTGCCTACTTTTACTTGGGGAACATGATCCGAGGGTCAGCTGCTCATGACAACGGCCGGAGCATGGTCGGCGACGAGCCGCCATATCGGAACGACTTCGGCCATGTCGGCTGACGCTCCTAGTGCCTCAGCTACTTGGGAAATCGGTCGGGGAGCATCAGTGGACCTCAGAGAAGGTCGACATGAACTCGGGGCAGCTCGGGGAAGGCCCGAAATAGGTCCTCACCGTGCGCCCGATACCCCCCGTGTGTTCCGCCATTAGTAGAACTTGAATTACGCCGGGCACAGAAGTTCTCCGGCCCAAAGTTGTGAAGGCAACTTGTGCGTCACCGTGTCTAGTTCGTGTGGGAGTGGCCTGAGGCCCTCTAATCCTTTCTAGAGCACGAATTGAACAGAATCGTACCCGAGGGTCGTTCTGCACACAGAAAGGGGAAAAATGGAAATTCGCCGCCGGTGAGCAAACACTCGAGCTGTGGCTCGGGGATGAGCAGCACCGATCACTTGCGCGTCCAAGGGTGCCTTGGCTCGGGCGTGACAACGCCCAGGTTGGGCTGTCCACGAGAGCCCGAGGTGCGGCGGTTTCCAGTTCCGAGTTTGATCTTTCGGCACAGCCGATATCACTCGGTTTCAATCGATTTCTATCAATGGGAAGGATGGAGGATGGTTGCTAGTACCTTGCTGGGACCTTGGAATGGAAAGAGGGAGCTGCGATCGGCTTGATCAAGCAGGAACTCGAGCGGCGGCGATGGCAGTGGAAAAACAAGTCGTGTGCGTCGGCAGCTCGAGGAAATGGTGACTGAAGCACGCCGGGGAGGGAATAAATAGCCCGGCCGGCTGGTCTCCGGCTTGGGGCACGCAGCAGGAGCTGGCGCCGGCTGCCCCCTTCGGTGGCGCGCGCGCACAGCTGCCGGGAACCGACTGAACTGTGGTTCAGTCGGTTTGCTTTGAGGCAGAGGCTGACATGTGGGTCCCACTTCTCTTTTAACCTCTGAAATTTATTCCTAACAGCTGTGGTAAACAGTGAACCCTATTCTACCCTTGGCAATTCAAATTATTCACCCAAGAGCCATTTGAATTGATCAAAGTTCAAATGAGGTTTGGTTTGAATGAATTTCAGCACAAGTGCAGTTTGAAATTCAAATAAAGTTTGAATTTCTCCCCCTTAGCTCATGTCAAGATCAACTCCAAATGGAGTGAAAATTGGTGTGTGAGCTCACAAAAATGTGCTGAGCAAGAATATGCCTTCCACTTTTAAATTCAGTGGGTGAAAACAGTTTGAATTTGAATATGTTTTCAAACTGCCCCTTTCCTATCTACACCCAAAATGACCTCAAAAAGGTTTTGAATTTGGGTGAAACTTGGCATGGACATCCTTAGCAAAGTGTAGGAGTTTTTATATGTCCAGCCCATCTATATCACATGTGGGAAATACCACTTTTGCAATGTGTGAGTTTGTTCTCTAATGAGCATGTTGATAATTGTTACTTGCTCTTTATTTGTGTTCATCATTTTTCCTCAAATGAGGTGTGTGGTGTGGTGATGAACACTGCAAATGAGTGTCAAAAACTGAGGCCCTTACACGGGACTCCTTGAAGGACATCCTTCCTGATGAACGTGCATCCGCTGAACGAGTGGTGCGGATGGCTAAGTGCTACGCGCTGGTATCTTTACTGGCGTGGCGCCACGACATCCAATTGCGGTGCATAACCCAGGAGGAAGGTTGCGATTAGCTCGCAGTAGTCCAAGGAGGTGAGTGCTGGGAACGCTCATCGTCCCGCACGTTGGTCAGTTAAGCCACCCGGCATGGCTCCTACTGACCGAGAGCCACCTGGACGCCGTCAAACCGGTTAGGGATGCAATGCGTGCCAGGTCCACGCCAAGCAGACCCACACAACCGGTGCCGACGCGCACCCAGAGCCGTCGGGGGATACCGGCTCCTCCATGTCGAGGGCCAGCCGGACTTCCCAGGGCCGGGTCACGGGAACTACCCTTCCACATGGTATGCGGGGCCGAAGCCATGCTTCCCCCTGAGATTGCCATGGGGGTCCCCCCGTGTCCGGCGTACGACGAAGCCACGCATGACCCGCTCTGCGTGAAGACAGACGCTTCGACGCTACCCCAGTAAGTTCACCATGCTTACTTAGGTGTTCATTTAAATTACGCATTAATTTATATGAACACCTCCCCACGCTCTAGAAAGTGTGCGTCCATTGTACACTTGGTTCCTCTTTCCTGCTCTCATGCATAGTCGATATTTGCCGTCCTGCCGAAAACGGTAGTGCTTGGGGTACCTGCCAAAGGCCCGGTGGCCTTTTGGATCTCCCCCTGTGAGGGTACTGTACCGCCAGTTGGTCTCCTCCGAGAAAAGACCTATGCTAGACCGGGGGGTCAGGAGCCTTGCTTTGCCCGGTCTTGCACCCAAAGCATGCGCACTCTGCCCCCCAGCGCTACGGTCTGAGTACCAGGGGGTCGGACAGTTACGCCCTGACTGGGGCTGGGGCCAGACCTCCGGGACCAAGTGCATTGGATTACCCAAGCCCCGTATTCCGGCCTGGGACAGTAAGCCAAATGAGACTAAGGGACAGGGAAGGGGGACCACTGAGCAGTGCCGGACTTCGCCCCCACAGCTGGGCCGAGCTCTGATGCCAGCATTCGCCCTCCTTTCAGAGGCGAGCGCTGATGCCGGGCCTCACGCCCTTCGCTGGCCTGAGTTCCGATGACTTTCGGACTCCGCCTCCACAGCCAGGCAGAGCTCCGAGGCCAGCCCTCGCCCTCCTTTCAGAGGCGAGCGCTGATGCCAGACCTCACGCCCTTCGCTGGCCTGAGCTCCGATGACTTCCGGACTCCGCCTCCACAGCCAGGCAGAGCTCCGAGGCCAGCCCTCGCCCTCCTTTCAGAGGCGAGCGCTGATGCCGGACCTCACGCCCTTCGTTGGCCTGAGCTCCGATGACTTCCGGACTCCGCCTCCACAGCCAGGCCGAGCTCCGAGGCCAGCCCTCGCCCTCCTTTCAGAGGCGAGCGCTGATGCCGGACCTCACGCCCTTCACTGGCCTGAGCTCCGATGACTTCCGGACCTTCGCCCCCACGGCCGGGCCAAGTTCCGAGGCCAGCCCTCGCCCTCTTTTCAGAGGCGAGCGCTGATGTCGGACCTCACGCACTTCACTGGCCTGAGCTCCGATGACCTCCGGACCTCACGCCCCTCGCTGGCCTGAGCTTCGACGACTTCCAGACCTCCGCCCCGTAGCTGGGCCGAGCTCCGATGCCAGCCCTTGCCCTCCTTTCAGAGGCGAGCCCTGATGCCGGACCTCACGCCCTTCGTGGACCTGTGCTCCGATGACTTCCGGACCTCCGCCCCCACAGCCGGGCCGAGCTCCGATGCCAGGCTTCACCCTCTCCTAAGAGGTTGAACTCCGAAGCCGTCAAGACCCTGCCAGCACAGGGAGTACTCAAGACAAGAAAGTGCGCGGGTAGGAGAAGGCCTCACCTCGGGCTCGTTTCCTCCCCCGAGGTGAGCCCGGGGGCCACTGTCGGTACCCGCGATATGGGGTACCCCCGCGCACAGGGGAAAATGCCTAAGGGTCTCGCCCTTCTCCGCAGGGAAAGCTCCGAAGGCGCCATGTGTTCAGTGGGGCCGGACCTCCCTCCCCTCAGAGGAGAGCTCCGGGCTCGCCACGTGGCCTACAGCAGCCAGACCTCCCCCCTCCGTGGGGAGAGCTCCGAAGGTGCCACATGTCCCGCGGGGCCGGACCTCCCCCTCCTTAGAGGAGAGCTCCGGACCCACCACGTGGCCGACAGAAGCCGGACCTCCCCCCTCCGCGGGGGAGAGGTCCGAAGGCTCCACGTGTCCTGCAGGGCCGGACCTCCCCCTCCTTAGAGGAGAGCTCCGGGCCCGCCACGTGTCTAGCAGAACAGCGTTGCCTGCCCCCGAGCGGTAGGCAGCGGGCGTAAAGACACCACATACCTTGCCCGTACAAGGTATTCAAGGCCCGCGCCTTCCCAAGACGCGGAGACGCGGAGCACACCTCTGTCAGGTGCCGTTGCGCCCAGTCGCATCACAGACTGGCGCGCGGTGTCAGGGCCTGCCAGCCAATAAACACAGCGACAAGACATCCCATGCCGCCCCCGCCGTCATCAACCACTATGACTAGCATGCGGCATGGGCAGGGCTGCAAGACGAAGACTCAGAAGCCTTCGCCAGAGACAACTACCGGCATAACTGCAGATACGGTAGATAATAGACAATCTCCCCGGGACCACCTGTCGGGTCCCGGGCCCCCCTTGTAAGCCACCCGAGTCTTGGACTATAAAAGGCTCGGGTAGGCAACGTTAGCAAGGGTTCGAACCCTGTTGGTTCGCACTCTGCAACTCATACGCTAGCCATACACTCCCAAGCTGTAACTCACCCCCGAGCTCAGGCCTCCGGTCCTAAGCAGCAAGAAATACAGCGAGCCCCATAGCTCGCCGTGGACGTAGGGTTTTACGCTCCGGCGGCCTGAACCACGTAAAACTCGCCGTATCAAGTTCTTACTAACTCGACCATCTGCGCAAGCTCTCCGCTAGAGACTAGCCCCACTGAAAAAAGAACCTCCACGGGTTGCCCAGTGCAGGCCCGGGGGAAGTGTCGATTGAACACTTCGACACCCGTATCGTTTGGACTTGCTTCTCAGCCCCTTACAACGCTTCCGGTCCAAACACTTGGTTCTCCCCAGCCTCGTTCCAAAACAACGGCGTTCTACACCGTCTACCATACAATGCTTCAAAAGGTGACATCTTCAAACTGGCCTGGTAGCTGTTGTTGTACGAGAACTCGGCATACGGCAAGCTCCTATCCCAACTACGTCCATATTTCAAGGCGCATACTCTCAACATGTCCTCCAAAAATTTGGTTTGTCCTCTCGGTTTGTCCATCGGTCTGCGGGTGGTAAGCGGAGCTAAATCCAGTCGTGTACCCATAGCTTCATGCAGCTTCTTCCAAAACCTAGAGGTAAACTGGGTACCCCGATCTGAGACTATCCTCTTCGGAACTCCATGACGGCACACAATTTGCTTCATGTACAGCTCGGCTAGATCTGTCATGTGGTACGTGGTTCTAACAGGAAGAAAATGAGCTATTTTCGTCAATCGGTCCACGATAACCCAGATGGAGTCGTAACCCGACCGAGTACGTGACAATCCAACGATGAAATCCATACTGATGTCTTCTCACTTTCATTCAGGTACCTTTAATGGTTGCAATAGTCCAGCGGGTCTTTGATGTTCGACCTTCACCCGTTGGCATGTGTCGCATAGGGCAACACTCAGTTATGTGCCTTTTCATATCATCCCACCAATAACAAGTTTTTAGATCCTTGTACATCTTTGTACTGTTGGGATGTATGGAATAAGGTGAATCATGTGCCTCTTTTAATATCGTGTCGCGGATATGCTTCACGTTAGGCACATAATTTTTTTTTCCTAACCAAAGTGTACCCTTCTCGTTTACATTGCACCTGAACTGACCAAAAGGACCTCCAGTTGATTTTTTCCTTCTCCAGTCTATTTTTCTGGCTAGTTTCTGTTTCAGCGTCACCCCGCCGATCGCGTGCAGAGGAGCCGCGTCGTCCGCCGCCTGATCGTGGCCCTGCCCTGCCGCCCGAGCTGGAAGCACCACGGAAACTGAGAGTTCTTTTTTTTATTTGAATAAGTTGCAACTTTGTCTGCACATGTATGTACAAGCTCACCACGTGGGCTCGGCAGAAGCAAAAGAAAAACGCGAGAGAACAATGGAGATCCTGGGCGACAACCATGTGCCATACGGCGGTTCAAAGGAGGGAGGAAAAAAATAACTGGAGGGCATTTTAGTTTGTTTAGGAGCAATATAAACAGAGAAACAAGGAAAAGAAATTAATATGATTTAAAATAAGCCGTAATACTATTTTAATGATGTGTCAACATTAAATTGTCATTTTACCAAAACTCACTATTTTGTCGAAGCCGCTCAATTAGAGTTCTGAAATAGCAAATGACACCCCACACCCGCTCAAATTGAGCAGCCTCATGCCCACATTTTGCGGCGACGCCATTTTCCCCGGCCTGAGGTGCACGTAGTACACGAATGGGAGCGAGGTCGGCACTGGGGCAGGTCCAGCCATGATGAGTTGGGGGAGCACGCAACGTCAGATTGTGGACGGGGCGATCGGCGAGGCACGGGCAATAGTCGAACCGGACAACCAGCGCCACGGGCGGAAGCAGAGAAGGCGTCGAATGGGCCATGCTCCGTGTCTCTATTTTAGAGGCATTAGTGAAGAGCAAACCAAAATGAGTTCAAAAATAGTTTGCCTATTGAAGACTGAGCTGCTCCTCAAGATCCAAGGAGTGACAGTTGAGGAACATAGAATTTATGATTCAAACGACGATCAGAAATCGTGGAACTTGGAATCAAACAACCTTATTCCCATTCAGTTTGTCAAAATATGGCAGCTCGGCTGACCTGGTTATCATAAAAACTCTCAGAGTTCATGGTCACTTTGTATTCGAAAAACCAAGGATATAAACTGTGGCTAGACGCATTGGCACCTTGAAGTAGTACTCCAATTGATGATAGCCAGCCAAAGATTAGTACTCCAAGCAGGAAAATTTGATCTGAATATAAGTTCCGTAATTGAAGGAGCAAGTGTACAAACAAGTAGAGAGATCAGCAAATTGTGTGCTTGATCACTAGAGCCTATTGTGGAAAGCCACCACGATTAACTTAACAAGAATGCAGGAGGAAAAGAACTCTGCAGATACTATGCCGTTCACTCCTGATCAAGGTTGAATGTGAGAACTTCTTCCTCGACACCCATCACCTCCTCTACCTCAACCTCCTTGGCCTCATACTCTTCTTCCTCATCGCTGGTCTCCCCATCCCTGAGCTCCATCCTGTATGCACAATCCTCCTCGTGCATCCTCTTCCACTTGGCAACCCACGAGTCCCATTCTTCTTGGAGCTCCGTCCGTCTCTTGTGCTCCTGCTCGCTCAGCTGGTTGAATGCATCCTGATCCTCCTGTTCATACTTCTTGCTGTACTTCTTCAGGTTCTTTGAGATCTCCTCTTCCTTCTCAGGAGACAGTAGTAAAGGTGGTCTCGGGCGCCATAGGAACTGCACCATTAGATTCATGCAAAAGACAACATTAAAACAAATTAAAATATTAAGCATTTGCAACATGTCCAGAAGAGCAAGTGATTGAACATTCACATGATAGAAATGGTCCTTGGACACCTTGTAAAGGTGCTTGCCATTGAATGACCATATTTGAAAACCATTCTCCATTTCATGGACTGAGGTAACGGTAGTTGCAAGATATCTGAACAAAGAGAGTCGCAAAACCATTTGAGATCCATTACACTACAAGGATATGTAAGTACAAAAGACACAGCAAAACTGTTTTTCCTGAAGCTTAAAAACTAATAATTTCATGCATATAATCAAGTTGACAAAAAGTAATGACTTATCCCCAGCAAAGACTTAATAATGTAGTATACCATAGTCACTAGGTGGGTTGGATGCTGTTTTTGAAAAAAGAACTAAAGTGGAGTCATTAACAAATTTCTAAACACAGTGATTAGCTCACCTTCCAGTAGGATCCCACATGATGTCAGTTGCCATAAAATGCTCTCCTGTTGCCATGGTCTCAAGTTCATCAACATTGAAGAACTCCAGTTGTCCGTTGAAACCCTTCAGCCCAGCAAGAACAATGAAGCGGCCAGCAGGAGACCAGAATAATGAATTAGCCTGTTTCGACTTAAGTGTTGTGAGCTTCGACACACGGCTAGTGTTGTTGGCTGTTCTCATGGTGTAGAAGCTAATATCATGCCTAGGGCCATCGCCATGAATGACAGCAAATCGATGACCTTTAGGCTCCCAGGCAAATGCAATGATCTTGTCATTCTTGTTGTCAAGTTCAAAGACCTCAATCGGGATGTCCCTTTCCTTTATTCTGAACAGCTCAAATCCAGTGTAGGTGCTCTTCTTTGTTTTTGTGTATCTATCAACCTGGACAGCAAGATATTCTCCATTGTTCTGCCAGTACATCTTGCAGTCACCAACACTGAAAAGGTTTTTCTGTCGCAGCTCCTCTTTGCCAGGAATTTGCACAAGACTCACCTTTCAATAGAAAGACAAGGTTTAGCTTGACCCATTAATACTGAACAGGAATCCTGTAGGAGGTTCAAGCAGAAAGTTATACTCACCCTAGCAGGCTGATTTCCACCACCCGTTTCAGGAACAAACACGGATATAATAGGGTCAGTGGGAGACCAGCTGAAGTCTACAACATTTTCTATCTTCAAAGATTTTTTATCAAGAAGGGAGAATGTGTCGGTTTCATAGACAGATATAACATTCTTCCCCAGCCTTGCAAAATATTTATCGTCTTTTCCACCTCCCCACCTTCCACACATTAGAATATTGTAAGAACACGACTGGATCAACATAGAAAAAACATCTGTGCACTAATTAACAATTGCATTAACAGCAGTTTCACCTGAAGATCGGCCATGAAACACCAGAAACGCCGGTATGCCCGCCAGTAGTAAATTCATCAGCACTTCCCTTAAAGTCACGCATCACTTTACCAGTCCTTACATCAAAGATATTAAGGACAACCCTCTAGAAGATTAAAACATCATCAGAAAGGAAAAAGAAAGGAACCGAGAGCAAATAAATAGAACTACGATAATCTTTTACATGTGTGTCTCTTGGGTTGCTGGGCTCATGGCTACTGTATGCGACCAGATATCTCTCACCAGGAGAGAAGTCGATCATTTTCACCTGTTACAATCCACTGTCAGCTAGGATATTCAACATTGGGTAAGGTTTAGTATGGTTCAAACCCGTACCTGTGGATGAGCAAAACGCATTAAGCGCTCAAAGCCACTTTCACCACCCCACACTTGTGATCCCTGCCTATGAACAGTTGCCAAGTATGTCCCAAGAGGGGACCATTGAATGAAACTATCCGTCCAGTACTGGCAAGAAAAATGGAGTAAACTGTAAGCAGATACATCAAACATTTTTTATACTCAAGCAGCAGACCATAACTTAGTTTGGCAAGAACTAAATGCAAGAAAATACAAGTACCTGCTTTTGAAACACAAGCTCAGTCGCCAACTTCCTTGCATCATTCCAATAAACTTCTGTGTATGTACCACCACGAATGACAAACTGGTCGCGTGCCTTATCATCAGTAAGCCACTTGAGAAGATTCTCCTGCAACAAAAAGATGTGATAGTATACAAAGCAATAACAAAGTTAAGTACTTTAAAGATTTGAGCACCAAAAAGTAAGCTTCCATAGAGAAGCAATAGACTTACACCGGGGGTGTATGGCTTAATTTCAGTGGGACTCCATGTATCAGGAACTTTCATGTACTTCTCAAAGTCATCAGACATATTAACAGCAAAGATGTGTGATTTGTCAAGTTTGTATCCATTGGTTTTCTCCCTAGCAAGTTCAGCTTCCTGCCGGAAAGACGACAAAAAAGGATACATACATTAAACTTAGTAGCTGCTGTGGGAATCAAAATGATAGATGCAGAAAAAAAAAACATGATGGTAGAAATATAACGCTACTCCAACTATAGGATTGGTTTTTAAAATGTTACATAGTACTCCAAAAGCATTTGCACTGTATTTAAAGGCAGACGGTGTGAGATGCTACAATATGATAAATATCCATCAGTATGTTTGCATAAGTAGACATCACACAAACTATACAAATGCTAGCTAGCGTACGAATGAGTTGCAAGGGAAAAGAATCAAGGCATTTCTTCACTGCACGGGTATAAATGTACAACTAGCAACAAGCAAACTACCTGAGTTGTGCTATATTCGATGAAGCAGTAGCCATATGTCTGCTTTGTCTTTTGGTTTACAGGCATCCAAAGACCATTTTCTTTTATTACGCCAATCTGGCTGTAGATCTTGCGCATCACATTCTCAAGCTTCTCAAACTTTTCTGGAGGAACAACCGGCAGATTGTCCACAAAAATAATGCTAGATAAACGCATGTCAAGTTCTGGAGGTTCCTCATCCTGAAGTACCTCTTCATCATCGCTGTGTAAAGTTAGGATCAATCATCAGTGTCAGAGAAAGCAAAATTAAGAAGCAATCCAAACTTAGTAATGTACTATAAATGATTCAAACCAATTGATCAAACAAGTGTCATGGACGTAGTTTCACAGCCACCCAAAAACACATAGTAACTGAGCAAGAAAGGTATCACTGTAATTGACATTATCTGATTAACTTCATGCAGCTGGTACACTATTTTACAATTTATGCAACAAACGCAAAATCAGTAGCATATAACAACGTTTTGCCAGCATCAAACAAAAGAAGGATAATACATTAGGTCAAACCAACAGTGAACAGTCCAGCGCATATCTATGCAGCAGCATACGACAAGTCAATAATACTTTGGTAGACAGCCTATGATTCTTTTAGTATTAGCTAGACTCAAGTACACCATATGCAACAGGTGGACAGGCAAACATTAAGGGCTCGTTTGGAATAGAGAATTTTTAAAGAAAACTTTAAAGGAATCACTTCCTGCATTTTGCTGACATCACTAGTGTTTGGAATAGAGGAATCAACATTTCCTTTCCTATGCAAAGGCTTCATTTCCTGCACAAAATGGAGGAATGAAACAATCCAGTTCAACCTCTTGGAAAAGAATTCTGTGTCAAGGATGAAGTAATCACCTAGGTCACATGCATGTCAAGTAGTTGGGCCTAGCACTTGGGAGGAGCAGTGAAGGAGTAATTGAGGACAAAAGAGACAGAAATGTGTTGGGGTTCATGATTTAATAAACTTTAACGCCACTGATCATGAAATATAAATTATTTTATAATTATTCAATCCATAGTGTAACTGTAATACCTTGTTTGTTTTTCAATTCCTCTATTACAAATTCCTGCAATCCAAACAACAAAAATTCTCAATTCCTTTGTTTCTAATTCCTGTGGTTTTCTCACATTCCTCATTCCTGTATTTTGTTCATTCCTACATTTTTTCTATTCCTACGTTTTTCATTACTGCATTCCAAACGGGCCCTAATAAGATCAATACAAATGTACAACAAATTTTGAAACAAGCAACACACACGTACCAGTCAAGAAACGTATCATTCCCCCGGGTTAAGATAAGCAAAAAATTAAACTTGTTCATTTCAACTTCCTGTGGGACCTACGATACAGACACCCTAATGGTACACAAAATTCAAAATCCTGCAGCAGAGGCTCGCATCTGGATGAAGCAAAATTAGGGCAACCATGACCGGCGCATACTACAAGCGAGGAACTAATCTTTACGAAGGATTGGTATACGACCAAGGCAGCGCGTGCGGCCACCTGAGGATGCCGAAGTTCTCGTCGGCGGGAAGGTCGATGGAGTCCAGATCGACGGCGGAGAGGTCCACCCCCAGCTCCCGCGCCCGCGCGTCGATGCCTTCCATGGAGATCGCCAGCTTCATCTTCTCCTACATACACTTCAAGCCTCCTCCGAAACGAGAGAGGTGTGGGGCGCGGAGCCCGCGCGGTGTGGCTGCGGCGGCGCGAGGAGAGAGGAGGCAAAGGGTGGCGGGGTTGGATGGACCAGGGGTTTTGGTTGGAGTCGCGACCCTGCTTCTTATCACTAGACGGCTGACAGGTGGGTACTGGGATGGATCTCGGTTTTTAGAGTAACTTTTCATAAGCCTGTGGGTACCCGACAGGTTTTGTTCTATTGGTGTATTTATTTTTATAATTTTAAAGCCAAATTTGATTGTTTTATATAATTTAATTGTTTTATCTTACTTATTGTAACCTATTTTATAATTTTTATAAGTAATTTAATAATTTTTGTTGTTACCATTTAAAATAGATAATTTTTTAGACTTATTTTATTAAATATTGTATTATGTTTATAAAAAAGTATAACCATATGGGAACTCGAAACCCGATGGATGCGAATTCTCACCCGCGAGTGCAAGTCTCAAAATTTCACCCACAACCTCTTTTGTTTCATGCGAGTTTTTGCTCCACCCGACCTGAACTCGACCCATTGTCATTCTTACTCGTTATTTTGAGTTTTGCATGTATGATATACGCAAATGAATGGTAAGTTTTTGTTTCTCATTTTGCATTCGAATTGTTCTCAGTAAAAGTGATTTTTGCACGACTGCATCGTAGACCTGTTTGCACTCTAATTATTTCCCTCTTTGATCCCTTGGTTTAATTTCATCTATTGTTTCTTATGTGGTTTAGTTTGTCTCTTCCTTGGTTTAATAATACTCATTTTATCCTAAAATAAATATTTCTTAGTTTGATCAAAGTCAAATCTTTTAACTTTGACTACAAATATATATAAAGACAAATTATTTCAAATATAAAGAGTAGCATATTATGAAAGCTAGTTTTACTATGAATCTAATAACAGCGTTTATACATGATCATAAATTATGATTTTTTTGCTATTCCTCGTCAAAGTTAAAAAGGATTTGACTTTAACCAAATCTATATAACTATAATTGAGAACAGAGTGATAATTTTCACATATGAAAAATGGTGGCTAAGATTTGGCGTAGCATTAACATGTTGACTCAGCCTAACATAAGTTTTACAACAAGCTCTAATGCTCAAACGTCTATGTTATAAAACCCTTCCGAGTAAACAAATGATTCATTGTTGCTATATTCTAATTGCTGGTCGAACACATCATCCCTGCTCGACTCCTCTCGCGTCACCCCTCTAGGTGACTAGGCGAAAAACCATAATCTCCCCGTTGTTGCCACCCCTCCCCCCTCTTCTAGTCGCTCTTGGAGGTTGTTGCCGGAACAACCATGCAACACCGATGATGGAGGGTGGCGGGAAAATCGTCTCGCTACTTTTTGCGCAATTGCTTAGAGGTAAGCTATCACACGGAGTTGGGTCACCGTAGCACTATTCAGTGACCTTTCCAAGCCAGCTCTCGCCAGCTCGTAGGGGTGGTCTACTGGTGGTGAACCAGACAGGGATCATGAACATTGGAGTGGTGGCCCGGTTCTCTCGACAATAGGCCATGTCACTATGGCTTCGGGCACTGCGGCTATTGATCTCGACATCAACATTGGCAATAGTGATAGAAGTCTTCTGATTTTGGATTCGCGACGATGGTAGACCTTTTTAGTTCCCATTTCCCAACGACGGTGATGAGTTCACGGTCCCTGATCGGATACACAATCTCTATGTACACAAGGTTGGTGGATTGCAACCTTTAATGGAGGTTTTTGGCGGCGCTCTCCAATTATTGGTCATCTTTCGCTTAGTACAGGGGTTGGAGTGCGTGATATAGCTCACGGAGGCGTTCGCAATGATAAATTTGATGGCTTTACTTTGCACGATGCATGGGTTCGAACCTTGTCCAATGCGCCTCACGTGATTGGCCTATCAGCTCTACATGGGCGGACCCTCGACGTCAGGAGATTGGTGTTGATGTGGGGCAATCCTAGGCGCTACTCCCGCGACATGATGCGTGTGCATGGATCCTGTTGCATAGCTAACTCTCGTCAGCCTCGTGTGTGCGTGGTTATGCGATGATGCATGAGCAGATGATCACATCATAGGGGGCGACTTTGATGTGGTGTGAGTGTGAGTTTAAGTAGTGTAAGCTCTAGGCTAGATCTTTATTGGTACAACTACATTCACGTAACATTGTCTTGTTGAAGGCATTGTGTGGAGTTTGATCAGACCTCTCTTTGGGTGAAAACTCATGATCTGTTTTTTATGGTTGTATCCAACAACCATAAAGTATTAGGTCACCTCTTCCGTTACTCTCGAGTTACCATCATTTGTAGGTGATGCTAAAGTATGTTGCAATCGTTTTGTTGATCATTTTTTTATAATAATCTGGTTGTGTATATACTCTATGTCTTCGCTACATCTTGATATCGTGTTGGTGTATAGATCGTGTGTAGTTGATATCGCCTTGATATCAATATATTTTCTTTATTTCAAAGTTTCTAATATCTACTACTCATTAAATTTGGTAAAAGTTGTTGTCCACGTGCTGATTCTTTTATTCTTCGTCTGTCCATAAGTTGTTTAGCTGTACAGTCTGTTTCAAGTGTGTTCGTGCTGACTTCCCTGCACCGACACCGTTGTCCTTGCGCTTCCTTTCGCATTCATGATTAGAGTTAGAGGTGGGCGTTTAGTTAAGGAGAATTTTGATCATGAAGAATTGATAAACAAATATGATCTAAAAATGTTATAACCGCATGATTCGGTGTGGTTATTTTGATTTGGTTTTACAATTAACCGCGTATACAATATAATTTATTGGACAAAAGTGACAATAAACACATAAAAATAACAATAAAATAAAAAAAGACATGTATGGGGTGGTGGTGGTAGAGATTACTAAGATTGAATTGTGTTATGAGGAAATTTTTTATGAGATAAAAATCAATACTATTGGACTTTATTTTTGTGGGTTGTGAAGTAAGGTATGTTAAATTTTTTATTAATCCGCTTAATACAATGTGAAAACTAAATAAATTTTAGTTAACGCTAATACAAAAATATTAAATAAAAAATGGCTAACTGTGTATTTCGATTTTATGATTCAGTTTCATTCAGTTCCAATTTAGTGATTTACTGTTAAACGAGCCCACACCACCAGCTGGTCTCTCTGTCGTCGAGCCACCTAGGGGTAGGCACGTTTAACCGTTAACCATAAAACTGAACTGAACCGAAATATATGGTTAACTAAAATGTTTGATTAAATGCGGTTATTATTTGTATATATTTTTGTTAACCTAATTTTATCTGGTTATCATGTCGTATTAACCGAATAATCGATTTAACCGAATTTAATCTACACTATCTCAAAACCTATAAAAACAAGTCAATATTACAAATCTTCACTCTCATCAAATTCTTTCTCGTACCCTGACCTAATCTTGATAATATCCACCCACCACCGGTCAAAACATATAATTTATATATTTTTTCTTATTCTCTTATGTGTTTATTATCATTTTTATCCAATAAATTATATTATACACTACAACGCGGTTAATCATAAAAGTGAACATATTTAACGGTAACCGAATTGTGCTGTTATAATATTTTTAATCATGTGTGTTTATTAATTTTTTATAAACGAAATTTTTATTAACCAAATTAACCAAACCGAAGTAACCAGGTTAACCCAATGCCCACCCTAAGAGTCATCCTCGAACGTCACTAACCCCTCTACGAGGAGACAATTGAAATTATACCACTATCAACGTAGGGTTTCGTCAGAATACCACTCCCAACACATGACTCGCTAAAAATACTACTATAATTGCAACCAGTTCGCTCGTTTACCATTCGTATATTTTTAATAACTATTAAGCCAAACGACATATTAAAAAAGTCAAAACTACCCTCGTCCAAATACTTCTTTTATTTCTTTCACCTAGCCCTTCGTCTGCCTCCAAAACAAACAAGCGCCGCCGTCTCCTATACTCCGCCTGCACAGCGCCGCCTCCCGCCGTTGGAAGGTAGGATTCCTATGCCTTCACTTCCAAAAGTTGGCAAATCCCGTGCAGCCATCATTGACGGCAACCCAGTCCGAGCTCTGGATGAATGATCAGCATTAGCACATCATCCCTTGAATGTTGCTTGTAGCCAGCACAGGATAGCAGAAATACGGTGGCAGAGTGTATGCATAGTAAGGTGACAGAGTTGCTGCTATTATTCTATCTGCAACAACATCAATGTTATGTGCTTTCAATCTCAGAAGACTCGGGAGGCTCACCCGATGCCGAGGACGTGGGTGGCGGGGTCAGTGACGATGGCTTCGATGGCGCGGCGGTACGCGCGGTTTCGGACGGCGTCATTGACCATGTCGAGGTAGGAGGTGGCGGCGAGAAGCTGTTTCGTGCTGGATCGTCGCATGCGTCGTAAGGGTACCTCTCCCTCCTCTTCCGGTGCGTCGACGACGAGCCACTCGGAGTCGCCGGTGAGCGGGTTGAGGCGGAGCGAAGAGGAAGCCATGCTGCGGCGGCGGCAGCGGAGGAGGCGGCGGAGAGCGGTGGGCGGTGGCCGTAGCGCGACGTGACCTCGGCATGGGAGGCGGCGCTTGGCAGGCGGAGTATAGGAGCAGGCGGCGCTTGTTTGTTTTGGAGGCAAAGGAAGCGCTAGGTGAAAGAAATAAAAGAACTATTTGGAGGGGTAGTTTTGACTCTTCATCCGTCATTTAGCTATGATAGTTATTAAAAATATATGGATGTTAAACAAACGAATTAGTTACAATTATAATGGTATTTTAACGAGTTATATGTTGGGAATGATATTCTAGCAAAGTTAAAACTGGTATAATTCTAAATGTCTTCTCTCAGAGCCGCCAGCTCCACAACTCCAACACCCTCCTGCACTCCTATCGTTGAAGGGGTAAGACTCGCTGGCGAAGTGGCGAGGAGGCTTTCCTCCTACACCGCCCTCCACGTTACGGCCACGGAGGCGTCCTAGTTCATTCACCCCCTTCATCGACGGCAGGGCAGTGCCCTCCCCCTTTTTCCTAGCAGCATACCTAGGAACATGAAATCGGGAGCCCAATGGCGATGTCAGATGGCGGAGCATGGCCGACGTGGCGGCGCATAGCACTTGAATCGGAGTTGCAGGGTCAGGCGGCGTCGCGCGGTGCTTGGGCTCAAGCTGGGCGTCAGGCAACTAGCGACGTCAACTTCATATTTGCAAGTTTGCTTCAGAAAAATTTCTTCTTCTACTTTAATATTCTAGAACACGATCCTCAGGGGCTATAAAATTATGACAAATTTTGACTGTAGAACAATTATCAATGGTCCCATTTTGGTTGGGTTCACACAAAAAGCTTTTGTAGATTGTAAAATAAAATTGCTCAAAATTGGTAGATTGCAAACCTTGTCTGAATTTGGTAAAATCCATATTAATTGCTCTTGGTTGATATACTCCTAAGTATAATTTTCTTTTCACTAGGTTGTATGGAAAAAGTTGAGGTTCCTTGAGATAGCATCATTTCAACAATTTTTTGTAAATCAATTTGGAACTAGAATAAAATTACAATAATTTTATTCATTTAGATAGTAGGATGGTTGATTTTGGGAAACATGTTCCCATGATCTGTACTGAGGTACTTCTTGAGGGAGAAGGGATATTGAGATGTAAGATTTCTTGCACTTCATTTGTCTCATGTAACTGATGTTTTCTTGCTCAAGATTTCACCATTGTAAAATTTATGTACATTAAAAAGTAAGACTAAACAGAGGATTGTGCAGAAAAGGTGGGTTCTGATAGACATTATGCAATGAAGTCATGAATTGGGTATTTAAGTGAGAAACAGAAAAAAATTATAGGTCATTCTGTCATAGAATTACTGCCAGTGTTGGTCAGTTGGTTATATATAAATATATAATGAACCATATGGTTCACAAATACATGAAATTTTCGGGTTGGACCAGGTGACCAACTGTTGACCAGATCAAAAGATAAAGTTTGCTGTTGACATATCGTGTGCCCTATTATATTTCATTACATGATTTTCTCTTTACAAAGTTATTCACGAGTTATTTACTTTGTTCCGGGTTCAAACTCAAGTTGGTCTATATGTACGCTGCTAGTTTTTATACATATTCAATATTTGCCCTTTTGTTTTGGGGAACAAGGCGCTCTGACGTTGGTATTTTAATGACTCATCATGTAGCAACCGTTTTTCTGATAGCAATGTATTATATATTCAGGTTTGATGGCTATCTGGATATTTTTCTCCTAACTGGTTTTCTGCTTGGATTTGAATCAAGTTGCCTTTTCATAGCTGCACAAATGTCCTCAAAACTGAATTAGACATTAACCATCTTCTGAATATGACACGACCCCACGGTTTTGTCGAGCCAGGATCACGCTGAGGGGTGCTGCGTTGCACAGCACCGGATAACACACATCGAAGGTACAAATCGGAAGCAAAGTTTTATTACATAAAGAGGTTTATGAACAATTTTAACAAAATATGTTCAGTCTACACTCACGGGCGTAGACTACGCATTAAGTTCACGTTCAGCCCGTGAACGTGTCCTTGCTAGCACACACGCACACTAACACGACGGGGTTCCCCTCCTGGGGTTCCGTCTCCTCCTCGGGAGTCCCTTCCTCATAGAACCCTGCAAAAGCTTCAAACACAAGCAGTGAGCATGGAGGCTCAGCACGTCTGACGCGTCTCGCCTAAACATGAAACTTCTACATGAGGGATGATAGGTACAGGAGGTAAAATCAGTTGCAAGGACTCGCCTAGTTAGTGGAACCTTACTTTCAAGTTTTAGCAGCAAATTATGGAGAACCTTACGCTAAGGCACATGAGAGAGCCGCAATCAAAGAAGAAACACATTTCTCTCATGCACTTTGCCCAAAGTTGAAAAGAACTTTAGTTAGATCTAACTACAACAAATCATTAGCAATCAAAGTCCATCTTTCAATCAATAACATTTTAACATGTAACTAGTCTGTTCTTTCTACGTCACGGAACAGTGACCAAGTGGTACTCACTGACCGCGAGGGACGACAATTATAATCGATTTACACCTGCAGGGTTACCCGAATAACCCGTCACGTACGACCATACTCGATGTTGCCTACAACAACCATCACGGACGTCGTACGCAACCACCTTTCACCCGTTAGCCAAATGTTGAACCGGTCCAATCGTCCCAAACAAGAGGTCTCTGCACGTGCATCTCAGTGCCGCCATCCGATTTACACCTCGAGCTCTCAACCTACCCTCTGAACGACCAGCTATGCCTCAACACCCAACTACCCGAGTTACATCGGTTTCCCGGTTCCCATATAGCCGGTAGGTCTTCGGTACTGTTCTAGCTTGTTCAACAGACCCGCACACGGCTCGGTCCTCAATCGACACAAGCGGAGCTATAGCACACAGACCCCAAAGTCCTGCTGTCTTTACTCTCCGCTTGGTCTCATTTTTTCTTGCCATGTGTATCATGTGCTATCTCTACCCGAGTCGAGTGCCTCTAGCCTATTCTCGCGAGTAGTTCCAACTACTCGACTTGTACCGAAATCCTACACTATATTAGCATTGCAGTAGCTAACGGGGTTTTTAATATAATCCCAACCCATGACTTTCTTGGCTATGCAATTGGGTTTTCAAACAAGACTCTAGTGCAAGAAATAATGATACTCAAGTAAGTGCTCAAAACAATAGAACTTTATAAAAAGGTGAATGCAAACCGGAGCTTGCCTTGCTGCTCTTGGTCGTAGGCTAGCTGTTCTTCCGGAGTAACGAAGTTTTGGACTTCGAGTTCCTCCTCGACCTTAGCGACTACATGAGATACAGGTATATGTGTTAATTTAAATGCATTTGATCTGAATTAAACTTGTGAACCTTATAAGTCTCACTAGACAGACCCACTGACCCTGAAATTTTTACTGTGGCTTGGTTACAACCTAAACAGAGACTTGGCCAAGTTGTAGTTGCAGCAAAGCTCATTTGAGCTCTCCACAAATAATTATGTCCTTGAACTTAATTAGAACTCTTAGGGTGTTCTAGGGATTTTCATGGAGCGAGCCATGACTTTCTGAAAAAACTAGATTTTCAGATGGTTCTAATGGAGTTGGTCTCACTTAATTTGAAGGTTCCTAGCTAAAGATATGAGCTAAACAATTTAAGAGAAATTCTGAAAAATGTTTCTGAACATTTTCCATTTTCTCTGGAACAGTTTCATTAATCACACCATTAGGTGGATCAAATAAGCTCAAATGGATATGAAATTCTTATGGTAGTTCAGTGATATTTTGGTGGACATCCCAGCAAAATTTCAGAATTTTCCTCCAAAGTATTCTCCAGTTAAAATTCCAAACAGTTTAAACTTTGAGGAATTAATTCTGGAGAAATAAGGATTTTCATGAAGTGAAATTTGATTTGTTGGAAAGTACTCAGAGAGCTGAATCCAACAAAATTTGATTCATTCGATTTGGATGTTCCTAGCCAAAGTTATGAGGATTTGAAGTTTGAATGGAATCTAAAAATCGGGAAAAGTTTAAATCTGCCGGTGGGTCCACGGTACACGTGTTCGGGCGCTGGAGCGACGGCACACCAGGGTCCACGGAGTTTTTGCGCGCCAGCACAGCAGATCCGAGTCGCAGACTGATCCCGATTTAAAATCCGAGCCGCTGACAGCCGGGGTCCACCCCCTTCGTCTACCTCCCGACTCCCGCGTTCGGCCGCCGCGACGCCTCACCGGAGAGCACGCCGGCAGCCTCGGTGGTGGTCCAAACTTCATGATTCTGGCCTCCCCTGCCTAAGTCCACTCGGGAAACACGGTTCTGGGCTCAGTTCGTCATGACAACGGCCGACACATGGTCGGCGACGAGCGGCGGCTTCGGAAGGACTTCGGCCGTGTCTGCCGACCTCCCTAGCACCTCAATCGATCGAGCGAACGGTTGGGGAGCATAAGTGGACCTTAGGGAAGGTCACATGAGCTCCAAGCATCTCGGGAGAGGTCTGAAGTAGTCTCTCACCGTGCGCCCGATGCTTCCTGCATGCTCCGCCGACGGCAGACTTCGAAATACGCCGTGTACAGGGGTTCTCTGGCTAAAGGTTGTGAAGGCAACTTGTGCGCTACCAGGTCTAGTCGGTGTAGGAGCGGATTGAGACTCTCTAACCCTTCCTAGAGTGTGAATTTGTCAGAACCGCACCCGAAGGTCGGTCTGTACCGAGAAAGGGGAAACTGGAAATTCACCGCCTGCGATCAAGCACTCGGGCTGTTGCTCGGGGTTGAGCAGCACCGGTCACCAACGCGTCTGTAACACCCCAAAATTTTGTTAAGACCCTAAATCATGTTAAGAGGGGAATTTAAAATTTTTTGGACGTGTTGCATGTTTTGCAAAAATTCAAATTCAAACTGGAATTCAAATTAAACTCAAATCAGAAAAGAAATAGAAAAAGAAAAAGAGAAAACAGAAAAAAACCGGCCAGTGGGCCGCAACCCACCAGCCGGCCCAACCAGCGCCGCGCCAGCCCGCAGCCGCGCGCGCCGCTTCCTCCCACTGACAGACGGGGCCCGCCAGCCCTTCTTCTACCTCGCGCCCGCGCCGGGATTCTCTCACCCCGGATCAAAACCGACCCGGATTCCTGCGCATCCCCGCCGAATTCCGTTCGTGGGCGACGCGGACTTGATCTAAACCACCCCGCCGCCTTTCCTCGTCTATAAAAACCCCGACCTCGTTCTGTTTTTCCCACGCGATCCGCCGATTTTCCTCCGGTGAGAACCGAGACTTCTCCGGCGAATTCTGGCCGATCTAAGCTCGGAAATTCCGATCTAACTCGCTGGTCTTGATCCACCGCCTCCGGGGAACCTTGCAGGTGCAGAAAACTCGGTGACTTGCGGTGTAAACACAGCGCCGACGAGCCTTGCCGTGGTTTCACCTCGGACCTCGTCGCCGATCACCTTCCAGGACCTCCGAGTTCAAGAAAACCCCCGAGGTGAGATCCCCGACCTCCCTCCACCGATCTATGCCATAAAATCACAGTTCTAGGAAGAATTCTCGAAGATCCGAAAGTCTCCGGCGAGATCACCGCTTTCCGCCGCCGTGCGCCGCCGGCAGCGCCGCCCACGTTCGATCAGAGCGACGTGGCCGCTTGTGCGCCGTTTATTTTAAATCGCACGGTAGGGTTTAAATCCCTGCGTACCGGTTCGACGTTATAATCTCAGCGTCGGATTAAAATCGGACGGTCCACATCAGCCCCGCGTTATAAAGACTGGAAATCTTACGTGCTACCCCCTGGGGTTCTCGGGAAATAAGAGCTAGCCCCGGAAACTTCTGATCTAGCCCCTGGAACTTCAGAAAATCATGTAAATTCATTTAAAAATCAGTTTTATCCCCTGGACTTAATAAAAAATAAGAAAAACTTCTCTGATAAGTGTAGCTAGACCCCTGGAAATTCTGAAAATAATATTATAGACCCTGTAGTGGGGTGAGTTTACCTTTTTAGCCCTATTTAGTATTTAATTTAGGAAATTGAATATGTGGCTAGTGTTTAAAAATTGAAAAGTGGGAAAACATATTGTCAAAATTTAATTAAAGACTTTCTCAGTATTTAGGAAACTTTGGAGTGAGATAAAAACATATTTTGGGCTGAATTGAATCTGTTTAATTTATTATTCACATTTAGGGACACATTTTTAAAAATAGTTCTAGTAAATAGGGAAAATAATTGTGAAATAGTTTACATCAGAGGCAAAGGTCAAAACATGTTATTAAATTATTTAGGACCAGAACCTATTCTTTTTAGATGATGTGTCTTACTATTTTCATAATAAAGTACACATTTATGCATATGAAAATAAATCTGAAAATATAGCAACTAGTAAATGATAAATGGACTTTCTAAAATCCAAAGAATTCAGTTTAGGGTTGGTAGAAATTCTGAAGACACATATGGAGAAGAAAAATATCTTTCATGCACACTTGGTAGCTAAAAGGTGTATCAATTGAATATAATGAATTTATTTAAATTGGAAACTCATATATTATATACAAACATAAATATGAATACAAAAGTAGAAATCATATGCACACGTTTAAAAGTGCATGTAAGCCAAAATCAACACACATAGAGTAACCACAACACATAGAAATGAGAATGACTTTCATAAATATGAATGTGTGGTTTGTATGAAGTGGAAGTGTGAACCATGTATTATGGATTGTTGTTTTTCTTTTGCTATGTGTGATGGTATGATGTAGAACCTGCTCAAGAGCAAGTTATTTCTTTCCAAGACCAGGACTACCCATTTCAAGAGTAGCAGGAAGGAGGCAAGTGTCCTTGACCACTTTGATCCTATACTAGGATGTGTAGATAGAATTATTTGCATTGTCAATTGAAAATATGAAACCCATGCTAGGAAGTTTCACTAGAATTGCATTACCTTGTTTTCCTTGTAGCTTGGGTTGGGATTTATTTTATCATGTCATTTATTATTATGCATATGCTTAGCCATGCTTAGAATGGGATATTTGGGATATGAGATCATCAGTTTATTTTACCATACTCTTGAATGAGATATTGTGAGTTATGTAGAGGTAGGGATCAAGGCAAGTTGGATGTTTTGGTTGGTGCTGGGTGCACGAGACTCGGGTTTGTGTTTAGTACTCGCCTGGATCCTAAGGACCGGTTCATGGAGCATGTAACCTGGCTTTACAGTGCCAACTACATGCTGAGATGGGGCAGCTTGGCCAATTAATTAGGTGTATCCCCAGCGTAGTATGGGTGTGTTGGATGGTGCGGGGAGTAGGTGTCAGCTGGACTACCATATGAACCGCAAGGCTCAAGAGGGGGGCACTGCAGCGGGGTTGGAGCCTCTTGTATGCTGTTAGGGGTGAAACCTCAGTGGGCCCACGCTCGTCGGGAATCCCTTTGTAAAGGCTTCGTAGTGATCTCCTGGCTACACACCTGGGAAGTGTGAATGTGGTTCGTAGCCACTGGCATAATGGAGGTTCTTTAGTCCACCCGGCAACGGGGGATGAAATCACTACATGTGGGTACAGTGGTACAAACTCTGCAGAGTCAAAACTGTCATGACAGTCGTGCTCACGGTCAAGAGCGGCTTGGACTTATTCATGATTAGAGGATTGATGATTTTGGAAGTTGTGGATGTTAAGTGGGGAGCTTAACATCGGAAATAATGTTATGGTTACTTGATTTTGATGATGGGTTGGGAGATTGGGACCATTTCACCTGTGTAGTAATGTAGGTGCTTAATAAGCTAAGGTGATAGGTATTAATTGCGTAGTGCTTTAACCATGAGTTCAACCTCTCCTTGCTCTAGCCATGCATGATATAATTTTCCCACACTTGCTGAGTACCATTGGTACTCAACCTTGCATATTTGTTGGTTTATATTGCTGCTCAGGTCAAGATAATGAGGTGTTGTATAATGACCAAGACTTTGGACCCGAAGAAGGTTTCTAGGTTCATGGAGACCCCCGGGCAACGCCTGTAATGGACCCCACAAGAATAATATTCCGCTGCTAGTTTATTTACTTGTGATGAACTTATTATTGTCCATCGAGACATTTGCTATGTAAGACTTATTTATATTCGACACCTGGCTTGTAATAAATGACGCTTCACTATTTGTCACCACATGTATGAGAAAATGATACTGACATACATGTGATATTCACTTGGTTGTTCTTCGGAAAAACCGGGTTTGACAGCGTCCGGGGACGCCTTAGCTTTGGTGTGACAACCTCCCGGTCGGGCTGTCCATGGGAGCCCGAAGTGCGGTGGCTTTAGGTCTCTGAATAGAACTCTCGGTATAGCCAAGATCAACTGGTTTTTGCCGATTGCTAACGACGGGGAAGAAGAAGGAAGTCTCCTAGTACCTTGTCGTAGCTTTGGAGGGATCTGGGAGGCTGTGATCGTGGCTCTCCCATCAGTTCTGAGCGGCGGAGGAAAGAATCCGGTTCTGTATGCTTGCGCGGGGAAAATGGCGAGGGGGCTTCGGCCGAGGAGCGGGGCGCCTTAAGAAGGGCTCCGAACCGACTTGTGCCCGCGCGTGGCCAAGCAGCTGGTGGCGCGACGGCCTCCCTCGGTGGCGATTGCTGCTGAAGCCCGAAGACCCGAGTGAGGGAGTTTCAGTTGGTTGAATCACTTCAGTGGCTGACATGTGGGTCCCACTTTCATTTTTAACCTCAGAACTTAACTCCATATTACGGTTGTAAGCAGTAATCCACACAATGCCCATGGTGATTTGAATTATTCACCCCTGAGCCATTTGAATTGGTTAGAATTCAAATTGGGTTTGGTTTGACTAAATTTCAGCACATGTTCAGTTTGAAATTCAAATAAAGTTTGAATTTGCTACACTTAGCTCATGTCAAGATCAACTCCAAATGGAGTGAAAATTGGTGTGGGAGCTCAAAAAAATGTGCCGAGTAAGGATATGCCTCCCACTTTTGAATTCATGGGATAAAAACAGTTTGAATTTGAATTTGAGTTCAAACTACCCTCTTTCTAGCTATACCCAAAAGTACCTCAAAAACGTTTTGAATTTGGGTGAAACTTGGCATCTACATTCTGAGCAAGGTGTAGGAGTCTTCATATGTCCAGCCCCTAGATGATGCATGTGGGAAATACCACTTTTGCATTTTGTGAGTTTATTCTCTAATGAGCATGTTGATAATGGTTACTTGCTCTTCAAATGTGCTCATCAACTTTCTTCAAATGAGGTGTGTTGTGTGGTGATGAACACTTTAAACATGTGTCAAAAAATGAGGCCTTTACATTCCCTCCCCTTAAAAGAATCTCGTCCCGAGATTATAAGGTGAAAATGAGAGAGAGGACGGTGGAAAATTACCGGATATGCGACGTGAAAAAGTCGGGGTAGTTAGCGCGAAGAAATCCTTCGCTCTCCCATGTCGCTTCGTCCATGGAGTGATTATTCCATAGAACTTTATAGAACCACAACGTACGGTTGTGTGTGGTTCGGGCCTTCTCGTCAATGATCTGAACCGGTTTCAGTTCTTCAATGTCCTCCAGCTGAACGGTAGTTGATAGCTTGAGACACTTCCTCAGCTGGGAAATATGAAAGACGTCGTACACACCAGAAAGTGCTTCTGGTAATCCCAGCCGGTATGCTACTGATCCACATCTTTCGGTAATCTGGAATGGACCGATGAATCGGGGTGCCAACTTTCCTCTCACCCCAAATCTGTTTACGCCCTTCATTGGAGACACACGTAGGTATACGTGATCCCCGACTTCGAACTGCAATGGACGGCTTCTCCGGTCCGCATACTGTTTCTGCCGGGATTGGGCGGCCTTTAGGTTCACTTGAATCAGTCGAACCTTTTCCTCCGCGTTATTGACAAGGTCAATCCCAAAGGTAACCCTTTCGCCAGACTCACACCAATTCAATGATGTGCGGCATTTTCTCCTGTATAGCGCCTCGTAAGGCGCCATCTTGATGCTGGCTTGGTACCCATTGTTGTACAAGAACTTGGCTAACGGCAAGTGATCATCCCAATTCTTGCCATTGTTGATAGCGCAAGCTCGTAGCATATCTTCTAGAATCTGATTTACCCGCTCGGTTTGCCCATCCGTCTGCGGGTGGTATGCTGAACTACGGATCAGCTTCGTCCCTAATGCAGCGTGTAGCTGCTCCCAAAAACGGGACACAAATAAAGTGCCCCGGTCTGATATGATGGTATGGGGTACGCCGTACAAGCATAGGATCCGTGAGATGTACAGTTCAGCGTACTGTAACACCCCAAAAATATTGTTAAGACCCTAAATCATGTTAAGAGGGGAATATAAAATTTTTTGGACGTGTTGCATGTTTTGCAAAAAATTCAAATTCAAACTGAAATTCAAATTAAACTCAAATCAGAAAAGAAATAGAAAAAAGAAAAAGAGAAAACAGAAAAAAACCGGCCAGTGGGCCGAAACCCACCAGCCGGCCCACCCAGCAACCGCGCCAGCCGGCAGCCGCGCGCGCTGTTTCCTTCCGCTGACAGGTGGGACCCACCAGCTCGTCTTCTACCTCGCGCAGCGCCGGACTCCCTCTCACCCGAATCAAAACCGATCGGGATTTCTGTGTATCCCCGCTGAATTCTGTTCGTAGACGAAGCGGACTTGATCTAAACCACCCCGCCGCCTTTCCCCGTCTATAAAAACCTCGGCCTCGTTCTGTTTTTCCCACGCGATCCGCCGATTTTCCTCCGGTGAGAACCGAGACTTCTCCGGAGAATTCTGGCCGATCTAAGCTTGGAAATTCCGATCTAACTCGCTGGTCTTGATCCACCGCCTCCGGGGAACCTTGCAGGTGCAGAAAACTCGGTGACTTGCGGTGTAAACACAGCGCCGATGAGCCTCGCCGTGGTTTCACCTCGGACCTCATCGCCGATCACTTTCCAGGACCTCCGAGCTCAAGAAAACCCCCGAGGTGAGACCCCCGACCTCCCCTCTACCGATCTATGCCATAAAATCATAGTTCTAGGAAGAATTCCCGAAGATCCGAAAGTTTTCGGCGAGATCGCCGCTTCCCGCCGCCGTGCGCCGCCGGCAGCACCACCCGCGCTCGATCAGAGCGACGTGGCCGCTTGTGCGCCGTTTATTTTAAATCGCACTGTAGGGTTTAAATCCCCGCGTACCGGTTCGACGTTATAATCTCAGCCATCGGTTTAAAATCAGACGGTCCACGTCAGCCCCGCGTTATAAAGACTGGAAATCTTACGTGCTACCCCCTGGGGTTCTCGGGAAATAAGAGCTAGCCCCGGAAACTTCTGGTCTAGCCCCTGGAACTTCAGAAAATCATGTAAATTCATTTAAAAATCAGTTTTAGCCCTTGGACTTAATAAAAATTAGGAAAAACCCCTCTGATAAGTGTAGCTATACCCCTGGAAATTCTGAAAAAAATATTATAGAGCCTGTAGTGGGGTGAGTTTACCTTTTTGCCCAGTTTAGTATTTAATTTAGGAAATTGAATATGTGGCTAGTGTTTAAAAATTAAAAAGTGAGACAAACGTATTGTCAAAATTAAATTAAAGACTTTCTCAGTATTTAGGAAACTTTGGAGTGAGATAAAAACATATTTTGGGCTGAATTGAATCTGTTTAATTTATTATTCACATTTAGGGACACATTTTAAGTAAAGAATAGTTCTAGAAAATATGGAAAATAATTGTGAAATATTTTACATCAGAGGCAAAGGTCAAAATATGTTATTAAATTATTTAGGACCAGAACCTATTCTGTTTAGATGATGTGTCTTACTATTTTCATAATAAAGTACACATTTATGCATAAGAAAATAAATCTGAAAATATAGCAACTAAGTAAATGATAAATGGAGTTTCTAAAATCCAAAGAGTTCAGTTTAGGGTTGGTAGAAATTATGAAGACACATATGGAGAAGGAAAATACCTTTCATGCTTATTTGGTAGTAGAAAGGTGTAGTAGTTGAATATAAGGAATTTATTTAAATTGGAAACTCATATATATAGTATGTAAGTATAAATGTGAACACAAAAGTAGGAATCATATACACATGATTAAAAGTGCATGCAAGCCACAAATCAACACACATAGAGTAACCACAACACACATAATGGTGAATGACTTTCATAAATATGAATGTGTGGTTTGTATGAAGTGGAAGTGTGAACTATGTCTTACGGGTTGTTATTTTTCTTTTGCTATGTGTGATGGTATGATGTAGAACCTGCTCAAGAGCAAGTTATTCCTTTCCAAGATCAGGACTACCCATTTCAAGAGCAGCAGGAAGGAGGCAAGTGTCCTTGACCACTTTGATCCTATGCTAGGATGTGTAGCTAGAATTATTTGCATTGTCAATTTAAATATGAAACCCATGATAGGAAGTTTCCCTAGAATTGCATTATCTTGTTTTCCTTGTAGCTTGGGTTGGGATTTATTTTACCATGTCATTTATTATTATGCATATGCTTAGCCATGCTTAGAATGGGATATTTGGGACATGAGATCATCAGTTTATTTTACCATACTCTTGAATGAGATATTGTGAGTTATGTAGAGGTAGGGATCAAGGCAAGTTGGATGTTTTGGTTGTGTGCTGGGTGCACGAGACTCGGGTTTGTGTTTAGTACTTGCCTGGATCCTAAGGACCGGTTCATGGATCATGTAACCTGGCTTTACAGTGCCAACCACATGCTGAGATGGGGCAGCTTGGCCAATTAATTAGGTGTATCGACGGCGTAGTATGGGTGTGTTGGATGGTGCGGGGAATAGGTGTCAGCTGGACTACCATATGAACCGCAAGGCTCAAGAGGGGGCCACTGCAGCGGGGTTGGAGCCTCTTGTATGCTGTTAGGGGTGAAACCTCAGTGGGCCCACGCTCGTCGGGAATCCCTTTGTAAAGGCTTCGTAGTGATCTCCTGGCTACACACCTGGGAAGTGTGAATGTGGTTCGTAGCCACTGGCATAATGGAGGTTCTTTTAGTCCACCCGGCAACGGGGGATGAAATCACTACATGTGGGTACAGCGGTACAAACTCTGCAGAGTCAAAACTGTCATGACAGCCGTGCTCACGGTCAAGAGCGGCTTGGACTTATTCATGATTAGAGGATTGATGGTATTGGAAGTTGTGGATGTTAAGCGGGGAGCTTAACATTGGAAATGATGTTATGGTTATTGGATTATGATGATGGGATGGGAGATTGGGACCATTTCACCTGTGTAGTAATGTAGGTGCTTAATAAGCTAAGGTGATAGGTATTAATTGCGTAGTGCTCCATGAGTTCAACCTCTCCTTGTTCTAGCCATGCATGATATAATTTTCCCACACTTGCTGAGTACCATTGGTACTCAACCTTGCATATTTTGTTGGTTTATATTGCTGCTCAGGTCAAGATAATGAGGTGGTATATAATGACCAAGACTTTGGACCCGAAGAAGGTTTCTAGGTTCATGGAGACCCCCGGGCAATGCCTGCAATGGAGCCCACAAGAATAATATTCCGCTGCTAGTTTATTTACTTGTGATGAACTTATTATTGTCCATCGAGACATTTGTGATGTAAGAGTTATTTATATTCGACACCTGGCTTGTAATAAATGATGCTTCA
The DNA here is from genome assembly GCA_030760725.1 of Neostapfia colusana. NCBI lineage: Eukaryota > Viridiplantae > Streptophyta > Magnoliopsida > Poales > Poaceae > Neostapfia > Neostapfia colusana. The sequence continues at coordinate 81,443,626 of JASWHV010000003.1, forward strand.
CTATTTGTCATCACATGTATGAGAAAATGATCCTAGCATACATGTGATGTTCACTTGGTTGTTCTTCGGAAAAACGGGGTGTGACAGAAGTGGTATCAGAGCCAAGGTTGCCCGTAGGAACGTGGACCTAGGTAGAAATGGACGTATTTAAGGGCCCTACGTTCTTAAAAACTATTTTTTTAAGGTGTGTGTTGAAAAGTGTTATTTAATGGAGTCACTTTCTTCATCTTACCCCAACTTTCATTCAAAATAGAATTTTTGTTTAAAAGTTTATCTAACCTAAGTTAAATGTTTTCTGTTTTAGATGGTTCGCATGATTCGCACCGCCCGCAAGTCCACAGGAGGGAGAGTTCCCGTAGTTGCCCTTGCCCAAAGAGAGGAGAGCCGTCCGGTGACGTACCTTTCCTACGGATTGGCAGTAGGAGGCTTGTTGCACCGTCTTCGACGTATGCTCGAAGCCGCCAGCAATACGGGCAAGCTAATCATCCACTATAACTCCACCAGGACCATCCGTGAAAAGAGGGAAGAATGGAGTTCAGAGATGAGGATTATACACGAAAATCAGCTGCTTAAGATCCACCACTCTCCAGCTTGTCGAGCGACAGAGGTCGATGCGGAGAAGGATGTCACCTGGGAGGCCATCACCTGCCAGAGTCACATCTATCGTCGCCACCTGGACAGGACTGAGTACATGTATGTCCTCCAGCGTGAGAGTGGTACAACGGAGTATAAGTACCCGCCAGTGCAGCAAGGGACTTCCCATGAGCAAATGGACTTGTGCTTGGAGGATGCTGCTATGCTCAGCAGTCGACTGCAGGAGTGTCAGCAAGAGCTTCAGGATGTTCGGGACACCCTGAAGGAAACGGAGGCGTTGCTGCGAGCCTGCCTGAGGGCGAGAGAAAGAGGAGATGGGAATGAACTGTGTGTCACCGTGAATGATACATGGACTCCTGACTCCCCAGATCGTCGGGCGATAAGGCGTCGTCGCACTTCTCCACCAGCAGCCTCCCCACCCAAAGCAGAGTCAGAAGGAAGCCAAAATGATGAGGAAGATACCGAGGAGCCAGCTCAAGAAAACGAGTAGTGTAGAGTCCTTCCCTTAGTTAGCAAGATGTCGAATAGTCGAGTCGTTAAGTTAAGTTAATGGTGTGTTAATGCTTGGTGTGTGATGTGAGTTGTGGAAGCCATGAGCAATTGTCCATAGCCTCGTCTTTAGATTGTTTTGCTTTTGTGTGAGAATCCACGTGAAATAATATTGCATTTATTTTTGTGTGATAAATGAACCCTCAGAAAAGTATAACAAAGCCTCAACACTTCAAAGTACAAACAAATAAAAGTAGTAAGATGATACTACATGCTTTCAAATTAACATTGGTTGATTCTGCCAGATGGCCGGAAGAGGAAAAGGACGTGCTGCCAACCCCGCCAACAACAACGATGAGGCATGCAACCCTCATCTTTCTGGAGGCCAGGACCGGGGTGGTCGCCGTGAAGGAGTTGATCCCCTCCACCAAATGCTGGAGAATCAAAATCAGCTCATCCAGAACTTGACTCAAGTGGTGGCCAACTTGCATCAAGTTCCACCTCCACAAGCTGCACCACGCCAACCAAGGTTGAGTGAGTTTCTAGGAACTCAACCTCCAAAGTTTGCAAGTGCTGCTGAACCTCTGGAGGCAGATGATTGGCTAAAGACCGTTGAAAGCAAGATGAGGATCATACAGTGCCAAGGGTATGAGAGGGTTCTGTTTGCCTCTCATCAATTGCATGGATCTGCTGCTGATTGGTGGACCGCCTACGTGGCCGCCCATCATGACCCTGAGAACATCACTTGGGAAGAGTTCAAGCGTAGCTTCCGCAACCATTACATACCAAGGGGTGAACTCAAAAACAAGAGGAAGGAGTTCTTGGGATTGCAGCAAGGAAACATGACTGTGAGGGAATACCTCACTAAGTTCACTCAACTATCCCGTTATGCCCCACGGGACATAGAGACTGATGAGCAGAAACAGGATTGCTTCGTGGAAGGACTTACAGCAGAAATGCAGTGTGCAATGTCCTCCAACGAGTATGAAAGTTTACAAAAGATGGTGGACAGAGCGTTTGTGGTAGAAAGGAAGCTAAAGGCCTTGGAAAATGAGAATAAGAGGAAGGCCGGGTGGTCACATCAAGCCTCAGGGAGCAACACCCGCCCATGTCTGATGCAGCAACCTGCAGGGCAGACGAACCGTGCTGCGGTACCCTACTCAGCACCAAGAGGGTACAACCCGAACTACAGGCCTCCGGCAGCACCAATACAGCCACAACGTCAGTTCGTACAGCAGCCTCGCCCCGCATATCCACCTCGACAGCAGTGCAAGGACCCCCCAAACCAACCCCAAGACAACAAAGGCCAGACACCTAAGGTTGGGGTGCAATGTTTTAGCTGTGGTGAAGTGGGGCACTACGCCCATAAGTTCCCAAAGAAGAAGCCCGCGCAGCCACAACAGCAGAATGTGATGCGAGGACGGGTGAACCACGTCACTATGGAGGAAGCGCAAGAGGCACCCGACGTTGTAGTTGGTAAGTTTCCTGCCAATTTACACCTTGCAACCCTGCTCTTTTATTCTGGTGCTACCCACTCGTTCATTGCTCAAGGGTTTGTTAAGAAGCATGACCTAGCAACAACACAAATGAACCATATGCTAGCTGTAAACTCTCCTGAGGGAGAAATAAGGACAAGACAAGTGTGTCCCAAAGTGAACCTAGACATTAAGGGGGTAGTATTTACTGCTAACCTCATAGTGATAGATTCACAAGGGATAGATATTATTTTGGGTATGGATTGTTTGACCAAACATAAAGGAATCATCCATTGTTCGACCAGAACGGTGGAACTAACTCACCCTAATGGCACCAGAGTAAAGTTCATAACAATACACGAGCCTAGGAGGGACATTAAATTGAATCAAGTTGAGGTGAAAGTGGAGGAGATCAGGACTATCAGGGAATATCCAGATGTTTTTTCGGAGGAGTTGCCAGGTGTGCCTCCCGATCGTGAAGTGGAATTCGCAATTGAGCTAGTACCTGGAACAACCTCGATATACAAAAGACCTTATCGGATGGACTCCAAGCAGCTGGAAGAACTCAAGGATCATTTAAGAGAATTGACGGAGAAGGGGTATATTCGTCCTAGTTCCTCACCATGGGGAGCTCCGGTGATATTTGTGCCCAAGAAGGATGGAACCCAAAGGTTATGCGTGGATTACCGTGCCTTGAATGAGGTAACCATCAAGAACAAGTATCCATTACCCCGCATTGAAGACTTGTTTGATCAGTTGAGGGGAGCTTGCGTGTTCTCGAAAATTGATCTCAGGTCGGGATACCACCAACTCAAGATAAGGCAATCTGATATTCCCAAGACAACTTTCATATATCGGTACGGACTGTATGAATACACTGTCATGCCTTTCGGGCTAACTAATGCCCCGGCATACTTCATGTATCTCATGAACAAGGTATTCATGGAATATCTGGACAAATTTGTGGTGGTTTTCATAGATGACATTCTCGTCTTCTCCAAAGATAAAGAAGAACATGAGAAACATCTAAGGTTGGTGTTGCAGAGGCTAAGAGAACACCAACTATATGCCAAATGGAGCAAGTGTGAGTTTTGGCTGAAGAGAGTTCCCTTCTTAGGACACATAATCTCAGAGGGAGGAATCTCCATAGATCCCGCCAAAATCGAGGATATACAGAAGTGGAAGACACCTGAAAATGTCGGGGAAGTTCGAAGCTTTTTGGGATTGGCTGGATACTATCGACGGTTTATTGAGGGATTCTCTAAGATCTCGAGACCCCTCACCAAACTGTTGGAGAAGGGAATCACATTCACATGGACGCCGCAGTGCGAGACGAGTTTTCAGGAGTTAAAGAAAAGATTGACAACGGCCCCAGTGCTGGTTATGCCAGATATGCAGAAGAACTTTACGGTGTACTACGATGCCTCTAGAAACGGGTTGGGATGTGTTCTCATGCAAGAAGGTCATGTCGTGGCTTATGCATCCTGACAGCTTTGGAAGCACGAGAAGAACTATCCTACACATGACCTAGAACTAGCCGCAGTGGTACACGCGTTGAAAATTTGGCGGCATTACTTGATGGGGAAGAGGACAGAAATATATACGGATCATAAGAGTTTAAAGTACATTTTCACACAGCCAGATCTCAACCTCAGACAAAGGAGATGGTTAGAGCTAATCAATGACTTTGATGTGGGCATCAACTATCATCCTGGGAAAGCAAACGTTGTGGCAGATGCTTTAAGTCAGAAAGTGCAGGTCAATAAGTTGAGCCTGAAGGACATGCCTGCAGAGTTGAAGGACGAGATTATAAGAGTCAATTTATGCCCGGTGAATAGTGGTGAAGCCATCGCCATGGAAGTGGACTCCACACTAGAGCGAGACATACGCGAGGGTCAAAAGAATGACGAGAAGATACAAGAGATCAGACAACTCATCAAGGAAAATAAAGCTCCTGGTTTTAGAGAGGATGGACAAGGTACGGTGTGGCACGGGAAAAGAATCTCCGTGCCTGAAGTAAAAGAGTTTCGTGAATTGATTTTGAAGGTGGCTCACGATTCCGACTATTCCATCCATCCTGGGAGTATGAAGATGTACCAGGACCTCAAGAGTAGGTATTGGTGGTATGGCATGAAGCGAGATGTTGCGGAACATGTTGCCCTATGTGACACATGTCAGCTGGTGAAAGCAGAACATCAACGACCCGTGGGATTATTGCAACCACTCAAAGTGCCTGAATGGAAATGGGAAGAAATCGGTATGGATTTCTTAGTGGGATTGCCTAGGACCCAATCAGGATATGATTCAGTATGGGTCATCATCGACAGGCTAACCAAGGTAGCTCACTTCATCCCCGTGAAGGAAAGCTACAGCGGATTCAAATTGGCGGAGTTGTACATGTCAAGGATCGTGTGTTACCATGGAGTGCCGAAGAAGATAGAGTCGGATCGAGGGACACAGTTCACCTCGAGGTTCTGGCAGAAGTTGCACGAAACCATGGGAACCCATCTGAACTTTAGTTCTACCTATCATCCCCAAACTGATGGGCAGACAGAAAGAACCAATCAGATTCTTGAGGATATGCTGAGGGCATGTGCACTAAAAAACAATCGGAGTTGGGACAAGAACTTACCATATGTGGAATTCTCCTATAACAACAGCTATCAGGCTAGTATGAAGATTTCACCGTTCGAAGCTTTGTATGGGAGGAAGTGCAGAACTCCATTATTTTGGAACCAAACAGGGGAAAGTAAAGTGTTTGGTCCCGAAGTACTACAAGAAGCCGAGGTGAAAGTGAGGGAAATTCGTAACAACTTGAGGATAGCACAAACACGGCAAAAGAGCTATGCCGATGTACGGAGAAGAGAGCTCGTTTTCAACGTGGGAGACTATGTCTATCTCAAGGTGTCCCCTATCCGAGGACTTCGTCGATTCAAGGTGAGAGGGAAGTTGTCACCTCGATACATCGGACCCTTTCAAGTTCTAGAGAGGAAAGGCGAAGTGGCGTATCAACTAGAATTACCGGCTCGCCTATCGGATGTGCACGATGTATTCCATGTGTCACAGCTCAAGAAATGTCTGAGAATGCCTGAAGAGGTGTTACCCATGAATGAGGTGGACGTAGCTGAGGATTTGTCTTATGCCGAGCAACCATCCAAGATTTTGGAGACAATGGAACGCCTCACAAGAAATAAAAGAATCCGGATGTGCAAGGTGCAGTGGAAGCATCACTCGGAAGAGGAGGCCACATGGGAGCGAGAAGATGAGATTAAGGCACAATTTCCGGAATTGTTTTCTTAGAAACACCAATCTCGAGGACGAGATTTCTTTTAAGGGGGGTAGAGCTGTAACACCCCAAAATCCTGTTAAGAGGGGAATTTAAAATTTTTTGGATGTATTGCATGGGCTGCAGAAATTCAAACTTAGTTGGAATTCAAATTCAAATTCAAACCAGAAAAGAAATGGAAAAAGAAAAAGGAAAACAGAAAAAACCGGCCAGTGGGCCGAAACCCACCAGCCAGCCCACCCCGTCCCGCGCCAGCCCGCAGCCGCGCGCCCCCCCTCTCTCCCACTGACACGCGGGGCCCGCCAACCCTTCTTCCTCCTCGCGCTCGCGCCCACGCTCGGCAGGACTCTTCTCACCCCGAATCGAAACTGCCCCGGATCATCACGTATCCCAACCGAATTTCGTTCGTGGGCGACGCAAACTCGATCACAACCGAACGCCGCCCTTCCCCATCTATAAAAACCCCGGCATCGTCCCGTTTTTCCCCACGATCCGCTGATTTTCTCTCCGGTGAGAACCCAAGCTTCTCCGGCGAATTATGCTCGATCTACGCTCGGGAATTCTGATCTAACTCGCTGGTCTTGATAAATGTGAATACAAAAGTAGAAATCATATACACATGTTTAAAAGTGCATGTAAGCCAAAATCAACACACATAGAATAACCAAAACACATTGAAATGTGAAGGGCTTTCATAAATGTGAATGTGTGGTTTGTATGAAGTGGAGGTGTGAACTATGTCTTATGGATTGCTGTTTTCTTTTGCTATGTGTGATGGTATGAGAACCTGTTCCAGAGCAAGCTCTTCCTTTCCAAGATCAGGACTACCCATTCCCAGAGCAGCAAGAAGAAGGCAAGTGTCCTTGACCACTTTGATCCTATGCTAGGATGTGTAGATAGAATTATTTGCATTGTCAATTGAAATATGAAACCCATGCTAGGATGTTTCCCTAGAATTGCATTACCTTGTTTCCTTGTAGCTTGGGTTGGGATTCATTTTATCATGTCATTTATTATTATGCATATGCTTAGCCATGCTTAGACTGGGATATTTGGGATATGAGATCATCAGTTTATTTTACCATACCCTTGAATGAGATATTGTGAGTTATGTAGAGGTAGGGATCAAGGCAAGTTGGATGATTTGGTTGGTGCTGGGTGCACGAGACTCGGGTTTGTGTTTAGTACTTGTCTGGATCCTAAGGACCGGTTCATGGAGCATGTAACCTGGCTTTACCGTGCCAACCACATGCTGAGATGGGGCAGCTTGGCAAATTAATTAGGTGTATCCCCGGCGTAGTATGGGTGTGTTGGATGGTGCGGGGAATAGGTGTCAGCTGGACTACCATATGAACCGCAAGGCTCAAGAGGGGGCCACTGCAGCGGGGTTGGAGCCTCTTGTATGCTGTTAGGGGTGAAACCTCAGTGGGCCCACGCTCGTCGGGAATCCCTTTGTAAAGGCTTCGTAGTGATCTCCTGGCTACACACCTGGGAAGTGTGAATGTGGTTCGTAGCCACTGGCATAATGGAGGTTCTTTTAGTCTACCCGGCAACGGGGGATGAAATCACTACATGTGGGTACAGTGGTACAAACTCTGCAGAGTCAAAACTGTCATGACAGCCGTGCTCATGGTCAAGAGCGGCTTGGACTTATTCATAGTTAGAGTATGATGGCCTTGGAGGGTGTGAGTGTTAAGCGGGGAGCTTAACATTGGAAATGATGTTATGGTTATTTGATAATGATGATGGGATGGGAGATTGGGACCATTTCACCGGTGTAGTATTGTAGGTGCTTAATAAGCTAAGGTGATAGGTAATAATTGTGTAGTGCTTTAACCCTGAGTTCAAACTCTCCTTGTTCTAGCCATGCATGACATAACTTTCCCACATTTGCTGAGTACCATCGGTACACAACCTTGCATATTTGTTGGTTTATATTGCTGCTCAGGTCAAGAAAATGAGGTGATGTATAATGATCAAGACTTTGGACCCGAAGAAGGTTTCTAGGTTCATGGAGTCCCCCCCGGGCAACGCCTGTGATGGAGCCCACGAGAATAATTATTCCGCTGCTATTTTATGAACTTATTATTGTCCATCGAGACATATGCTATGTAAGACTTATTTATATTCGACACCTGGCTTGTAATAAATGATGCTTCACTATTTGTCATCACATGTATGAGAAAATGATCCTGGCATACATGTGATATTCACTTGGTTGTTCTTCGGAAAAACCGGGTGTGACAATGCGCTGCTGAGGTGCATACGTACGCGGCATCGTCCGCTGTTGCTGTTGTTGTTGCGGAGGTGGTGCTGGCAGTGCCGCCCGGAACGCCGGTGAAGAATAGGGCCGACTGCGGAATGGCATCGACCTCTGTGGTGGCTGCCAGCGTGAACCTGATGGTGGGCGATTCACCATCCGAAATTTCTGAGAAGGACCGCCTCCTTCTCCACTGCTTTGCGACGCGCTTCGCTTTCTTTCCGCCGCCGCTAACTCCTTGCTGGAGTCCTCCTGAACAATCGCAGCATAAATTATGTCATTGAGGCTGCCGCGATTGAACATCGCCAGCTTGTCCTTCAGGAACGGGTTAAGCCCCTGGTAGAAGTGGTCCCGCCGCTTCTCGTCAGTATCGACGTGATACGACGCATAGAGCGCAAGATCGTTGAACGCCCTGGAGTATTCCAGCGCATTCCGGCTCCCTTGCTGCAGGTGTAGAAACTCCTGCGTCTTCCTCTTCATCAAACCCGGCGGTATGTGATAGGCCCTGAAGGCCGTCCGGAACTCCGCCCAGGTCATTGCTCGGTCGGTGGGCTGTGAAGCACATAGTTTGCCCACCACGTGCTCGCGGATCCCTGGAGCTGCTGGACCGCGAACTGAGTCTTGTGCTGCTCACTTATTTGGAGCAGCCCGAACTTCATCTCTATCGTGCGGAGCCAGTTGTCCGCATCGAGGGGTTCATCCGCCCTTGAGAATACCGGGGGATGAGTCGCTAGGAAGTCGGAGTAGGATCTCGGTTGACGCTCCTCACGATCTTGACGCCTCTCTGGTCGAGACGTATTCGCAATAAGAGTTTGCAGCAACTCCGTGTGCTGCTGATGAGAACCCGCCATTGCCGCAACGATGTCGGCCAATGTAACCGTTGGCGGGGGCGGTGGCGGTGTTTGCTGTTGCTGTTTCTGCTGCTGTCCCGAGGAGTCCTCGGGAGGCTGTTGGGAGGTTTCTCCCCCTTGACTAGAACCCCCAACGTCCGGGTTGGCCCGAGTACGAGTCATTCTGAAATTCAAAACAGCACCGATTAGCACATGTCATACTTAAAACTTCCATATGCAACAGTAGGTATTGAAGTGACGCATGAATAATTTGCACAACATTCACATATATTGATAAAGCATAAACTTTATACAAGATACATTATTCTCGGGCCTCCGAGAAGTCGTGCTCATGTCGTCACTATCTATACATACCCTACTGCCTACACGACATGTCACCGATTACAAAAGTTTGGGTTACACTACTCTAGCTGCCCTACTTGGCAACCGTAACCCCCTACTCGGAGTAGAACTCGACCTCCTGCAGGTCGTCCTCCTCCGGTACCTCTGCTGGTGGCTCCGGATCTACCACCTCTTCTCCCATCTCGGGTTCTCCCATTGCCGGAGGACCCAAGACAACCGGTATGCCGAATACCGGAGGCACGAGGTCCTGCAACGCGTGAACCTCGTCCATGGCCTGGTTGTAGTCTTCTTCCCAGCCTTGCCCTTCCTCAATAGCGTCGTCTCGCTCTTGAGTAAGGTCCTCGTTCTGCTGGGTTAGAGTCTGCACCAGCTCTTGCAACGCCGCGATGTCGACACGGCTCTTCTTCTTCGCCTTCTTCAGACGATGCAACTGATTATGCTGTTCGTTCAGTCGCTTAATCGTCGGAAGGAGCACATTGCGGAGTGCGCTATGAGCACTCTCGAAATGGTCTCCACGGCTGGTACTTTCTTTGAGCTTCGAGGCGAGATGCTCCGTATGAACAGCTTGGCTGTCCATCACGGCATTTCCCGCCCTCAACTGGAGGCTAAGGCTTGCCTCCGCGGGGCTGTACCTTGGGCAACCTGGATCGGTTGCCTCCCTGTACCTCCCTTCCCACACGTGATTAGCCTGTCCCTCCACCAGAATGAGCGTGTATGGAGCGCCCTCCATAGCTCTCACGTGTAGTTGGCAGAAACGCGACAAGGTGTCGCGGGCTGCCACTTGCCACATCCCCTCCGGTTGTCTACCTCTCACCGTGACGGTGAACGGCGCCCAACCGGGTGGCGTAGGTCCCGCAGGAACCTCGACATGGATTGTCCAAGTCTTGTTCCCCTCCTCGCCTTCTTCCTTGGTGAAGTACTGCGGCATCAGGTTGTACCCGAAACATTGAAGCATCTGCCTCAATGCTTCCGGATAGCCGCTGTGGTGAGAACATTGAGATTCCACCCACCCGTTCTCGAACTGTTTATCCGCTGTCATCTGTAAAAACATATTTGAGAAATATCAAATATTTATTTGAACAGTAAACCCCTTGAGTTATAACATAAAACATGTCATTGAACTCATAAGACTTGGAATCCTAGTTCAAATTTAAACAAATTTGACTACTGGTCTTTGTCCAACATGACAGCCCTGACCAGTTTCAATTTCCACCTGATTTAGGCCATGCTAAAGGCAAAACCAATTCTGGAGCTCAACATAAAAGTTAAAGCTAACTTCAAAAGCTTTCCAGAAAGTATTTGATTGGCCTAATATATGTCCCGGTTCAAAAGTTATGAGATGTCAAAGTCAACAGAATTTCTGGAGAAAATTGGACAGCACCTCCCTGCCTTAGGTACTGATTTGATCCAAGAATTCCAGTTAATTATACCCCCAATCTGACAAAACTTTATGTTACAAAGTTGTAACCCATCTCATAAGATTTCCAGAACTATCTCATTTTCTATTTTTAGATTTTTATACAGGAAGTTATGCTCAACTTACAGAGAGTTTACCGAGAGTGTTTGCTCTGCCCTGTTTTCTGGACAGTTTCAACTCTACTGCATTTTTCGATTGGTTAAGGGATGAAACACCTCTGGACCTCAACAGAAAGGTTGTAAAGATCTTCCAAAGATTTCCAGAAATGTATCATATGACCCCAACCTCGAAAGAACTTAACCTCTAACCTCTGATTAACTTCAGCCTTCTATCAGCTGGAAACAGGGGACTCTGTCCTTAGTATCATATAAATTGAAAACTTGTTTACTTTGAATATCCTGATTAGGGGAAGGAGTTACATCAAGTTTTAGTGCATTGGATCAAAACTTTCAAGTTTTACAATGAAGTTGCTCATTTAATGGAGTGTGACGTCGATGCGTCCCCAGAGCATGTCGGTACTACGTCCTCATAAAGAAAAACCTATACCGGACTTAGCCGACTTCGTTAGTTCAGTGGCACTAAACGTCACTTGCACACGGATGCTACACGTCTACCGTTTCGTGGTTAGACTACCTGCAGATAACTCACACAATCGTCAGACTTGGCTGCACACCGAGACCGATATCCATACAGTTCGTACACCCGGCCGTCATCACTCACCCGGACGTTCTCAAGCCAAACACACCTTGAGCTACGTGTTCACATTACTGACCACATGACGGGGTCTCCCAACTTGCACCACGCACGCCAGGGACAGACGTTGCTCGAATACCCCAAACGACATGAAGAGTCGTAGAGGATATTAAAGAGGGTCGGGTTACCTGCCACCCGTGGGGCTCCACCCTTCAGCTTGTGCGCACTGGTGGACAACGCTTACGTGCACCCCCTAAGACATAAAGCGTCCCGAGATGCACGATTTTCTGACATAGACAAATAGGTCAGTATGCCACTTTCTATACACTAATAACATCCTTATATGGGCTACTAACTCGTTCCTCACTGGATTTTTGAAAAAGATGACCTTTGTAGTGCGTTAAACCTCAAGCGAGCTTTGATACCAGCGCTGACACGACCCCACGGTCTTGTCGAGCCAGGATCATGCTGAGGGGTTCTGCATTGCATAGCACCGGATAACACACATCAAAGGTACAAAGCGGAAGCAAAATTTTATTACATAAAGAGGTTTATGAACAATTTTACAACAAAATATGTTCAGTCTACATTCACGGGCGTAGACTACGCATCAAGATCACGTTCAGCCCGTGAACGTGTCCTTGCTAGCACACACACACACTAACACGGCGGCGTGCATGACTCCCACTCGACGGGGTTCCCCTCCTGGGGTTCCGTCTCCTCCTCGGGAGTCCCTTCCTCATAGAACCCTGCAAAAGCTTCAAACACAAGCAGTGAGCATGGAGGCTCAGCAAGTCTGACCCGTCTCACCTAAACATGAAACTTCTACATGAGGGATGATAGGTACAGGAGGTAAAATCAGTTGCAAGGACTCGCCTAATTAGTGGAACCTTACTTTCAAGTTTTAGCAGCAAATTGTGGAGAACCTTACGCTAAGGCACATGAGAGAGCCGCAATCAAACAAGAAACGCATTTCTCTCGTGCACTTTTCCCAAAGTTGAAAATAACTTTAGTTAGCTCTAACTACAACAAATCATTAGCAATCAAAGTCCATCTTTCAATCAGCAACATTTTAACATGTAACTAGCCTGTTCTTTCTACGTCACGGTACAGTGAAGTGGTACTCACTGACCGCGAGGGACGGCGATTATAATCGATTTACACCTGCAGGGTTACCCGAATAACCCGTCACGTACGCCAGTACTCGATGTTGCCTACAACAACCATCACGGACGCCATACGCAACCACCTTTCACCCGTTAGCCAAATGTTGAACCAGTCCAATCGTCACGCGCAAGAGGTCTCTGCATGCGCATCTCAGTGCCGCCAGCCGATTTACATCTCGAGCTCTCAACCTACCCTCTGAACGACCAGCTATGTCTCAACACCCAGCTACCCGAGTTACATCGGTTTCCCGGTTCCCTCATAGCTGGTAGGTCTTCGGTACTATTCTAGCTTGTTCAACAGGCCCGCACACGGCTCGGTCCTCAATCGACACAAGCAGAGCTATAGCACACAGGCCCCTAAGTCCTGCTGCCCTTACTCTCCGCTTGGTCTCATTTTTTCTTGCCATGTGTATCATGTGCTATCTCTACCCGAGTCGAGTTCCTCTAGCCTATTCTCGCGAGTAGTTCCAACTACTCGACTTGTACCGAAATCCTACACTATATTAGCATTGCAGTAGCTAACGGGGTTTTCAATCCTAATCCCAACCCATGGCTTTCTTGGCTATGCAATTGGGTCTTCAAACAAGACTCTAGTGCAAGAAATAATGATACTCAAGTAAGTGCTCAAAACAATAGAACTTTATAAAAAGGTGAATGCAAACTGGAGCTTGCCTTGCTGCGCTTGGTCGTAGGCTAGCTGTTCTTCCGGAGTAACGAAGTCTAGGACTTCGGGTTCCTCCTCGACCTTAGCGACTACATGAGATACAGGTATATGTATTAATTTAAATGCATTTGATTTGAATTAAAATTGTGAACCTTATAAGTCTCACTAGACAGAGCCACTGACCCTGAAATTTTTACTGTGGCTTGGTTATAACCTAAACAGAGACTTGGCCAAGTTGTAGTTGCAGCAAAGCTCATTTGAGCTATCCACAAATAATTATGTCCTTGAGTTTATTGGAACTCTTAGGGTGTTCTAGGGATTTTCATGGAGCGAGCCATGACTTTATGAAAACTAGATTTTCAGATGGTTCTAATGGAGTTGGTCTCACTTAATTTGAAGGTTCCTAGCTAAATATATGAGCTAAACAATTTCAGAGAAATTCTGAAAAATGTTTCTGAACATTTTCCATTTTCTCTGGAACAGTTTCATTAATCACACCATTAGGTGGATCAAATGAGCTCAAATGGATCTGACATTTTTATGGTAGTTCAGGGGTATTTTGGTGGACATCCCAGCAAAATTTCAGAATTTTCCTCCAAAGGATTCTCCAGTTAAAATTCCAAACAGTTTAAACTTTGAGGAATTATTTCTGGAGAAATAAGGATTGTCATGAAGTGAAATTTGATTTGTTGGAAAGTACTTAGAGATCTTAATCCAAAAAAATTTGGTTCACTCGATTTGGATGTTCCTAGCCAAAGTTATGAGGATTTGAAGTTTGAATGGAATCTGAAAATCGGGAAAAGTGTAAATCTGCCGGTGGGTCCACGGTACACGTGTCGGGCACTGGAGTGACGGCACACCGGGGTCCACGGAGTTTTTGCACGCCAGCACACCAGATCCGAGCCGCAGACTGATCCCGATTTAAAATCCGAGCCGCTGACAGCGGGGTCCACCCCCTTCATCTACCTCCCGACTCCCGCGTTCAGCCGCCGCGACGCCTCGCCGGAGAGCTCGCCGGCAGCCTCGGTGGTGCTCCAAACTTCATGATTCTGGCCGCCCCTGCCTAAGTCCACTCGGGGAACATGGTTCTGGGCTCAGTTCGTCATGACAACGGCCGGCACATGGTCGGCGACGAGCGGCGGCTCCGGAAGGACTTCGGCCGTGTCGGCCGACCTCCCTAGCACCTCAATCGATCGAGCGAACGGTCGGGGAGCATCAGTGGACCTTAGGGAAGGTCGACATGAGATCGAAGCAGCTCGGTAGAGGTCCGAAGTAGTCTCTCACCGTGCGCCCGATGCTTCCCGCATGCTCCGCCGACGGCAGACTTCGAAATACGCCGTGTACAGGGGTTCTCCGGGTAAAGGTTGTGAAGGCAAACTTGTGCTCTACCAGGTCTAGTCGGTGTAGGAGCGGATTGATACTCTCTAACCCTTCCTAGAGTGTGAATTTGTCAGAACCGCACCCGAAGGTCGGTCTGTACCGAGAAAGGGGAAAACTGGAAATTCACCGCCGGCGATCAAGCACTCAGGCTGTGGCTCGGGGGCGAGCAGCACTGGTCACCAATGCGTCCGGGGACGCCTTAGCTTGGGTGTGACAACCTCTCGGTTGGGCTGTCCACGGGAGCCCGAAGTGCGGCGACTTTAGGTTTCTGAATAGAACTCTCGGTATAGCCGAGATCAACCGGTTTTTGCCGATTGCTAACGACGGGGAAGAAGAAGGAAGACTCCTAATACCTTGTCGTAGCTTTGGAGGGATCGGGGAGGCTGTGATCGTGGCTCTCCAATCAGTTCCGTGCGGCAGAGGAAAGAATCCGGTTCTGTGTGCTTGCGCGGGGAAAATGGCGAGGGGGCTTCGGGCGAGGAGCGGGGCGCCTTAAGAAGGGCTCCGAATCGACTTGTGCCCGCGCGTGGCCAAGCAGCTGGTGGCGCGGCGGCCTCCCTCGGTGGCGGTCGCTGCTGAAGCCCGAAGACTCGAGTGAGGGAGTTTCAGTCGGTTGAATCACTTCAGTGGCTGACATGTGGGTCCCACTTTCATTTTTAACCTCTGAACTTAACTCCATATTACTGTTGTAAGCAGTAATCCCCACAATGCCCATGGTGATTTGAATTATTCATCCCTGAGCCATTTGAATTGGTTAGAATTCAAATTAGGTTTGGTTTGACTAAATTTCAGCACATGTTCAGTTTGAAATTCAAATAAAGTTTGAATTTGCTACACTTAGCTCATGTCAAGATCAACTCCAAATGGAGTGAAAATTGGTGGGGGAGCTCACAAAAATGTGCTGAGTAAGGATATGCCTCCCACTTTTGAATTCATGGGATAAAAACAATTTGAATTTGAGTTCAAACTACCCTCTTTCTAGCTATACCCAAAAGTACCTCAAAAAGGTTTTGAATTTGGGTGAAACTTGGAATGGACATTCCTAGCAAGGTGTAGGAGTCTTCATATGTCCAGCCCCTAGATGATGCATGTGGGAAATACCACTTTTGCATTTTGTGAGTTTATTCTCTAATGAGCATGTTGATAATGGTTACTTGCTCTTCAAATGTGTTCATCAACTTTCTTCAAATGAGGTGTGTTGTGTGGTGATGAACACTTTAAACATGTGTCAAAAACTGAGGCCTTTACAGAATACTTCTTGATCACTAGCAGTAACTTGTTGGAAACAATATCATCTGAAAATGTTGTCACTGAGATTACTAAATTGATGTTGTTTTGCAAAACTGATTTTCCCGGGTGGGTTCAGTTGTCCTTGCCATTCACTATGCAAGCGACATATTCCTGGGGCTTGAAAACATTTCCAGGTATAGTGGGCGCGAGTTACTCTCTGATTTTTCATTTCTTCTTTTCTGTTCTTGGATATTTCTTCATCTGGTAGATTTTCCATTTTGTATTCTCTGGAGCACAAGGTAAATACGAGTACCAATGTTCATATATGTGTTTTTGTGCTTTTGATGACTCAGTACCAGTAAAACTTAAGTAATCATATTGAATTCCTGCTATGAAGTTATTCTATGTTTGGACAGGAGAAGCTTAAATTTGATGGTCCAATATACTACTATATATTCAACAATCTTCTATTCTCCCTCCTTGTTCTACACATATATTGGTGGGCCTTGATGTATCAAATGCTTACAACAACAACAACCAAGCCTTTATCCCAAGCATATTGGGGCAAATGCTTGTGAGGCAAATATAGTCTCGAGGGCATGTTGGCCATGATACCTGGTCAGGTAGGTTTCCCTTTTCCTAGACTGTTATGAGCCACAATTTTTGTAAGCCTTTTATAAAATTAAAGTTTTGTTATATTTTAGAACATCACCAGTTCTCAACATTTTACCATTGTGAATAATAATTTCGGGATCATTCATTGATTATCACAGTCAATCATGCTAACACATGATACAAATTTACGTTTTATTTAGGATGCTCACTATTTGCCCCTTGTCATGTAGATTCTGAAGGTGAAGATGAACACGAGGATTGATTGAGCTAACTTCTAAAAGTAAAAGGAGCATGTTGTACTCCATTATCAAATGATGTTTCCTTTTGTTCTGCTTCTTTGTAGATAATAATATGTGCATTAGTGCCCTTCTCTGGGTGATAGCGTAGATTTCATTTGGGCATTGTCGATGTATGTAAAATTAGGTCAAATAGTATGATACCAAAAAATGCTAAATGGGGGCACTTGCGTACATATCTGCCTTACTCTGTATCCTGCCGTAGAGAACTTAAATCTGTGTAATATTCTGATAAAGTTGATCAAAATATCACCTATGGTAATTTGTGAAATGCCTTTCATAAAGTAAAGCACGTCTTTTTTTTGAAAGAAAATGCAGGAGCCCTACCATTCATTAAGGAAGATGAAGAAGGAATTACAGTAAAAAAAGTTTAGTAGCCCTGCCTAACCGTTGCGTTTCGACGGCGGAGAACACGTTTATCTTCGTGTGCCTCCGATGAAAGGAATTCACCGGTCCGATGTAAAGGGGGAATATTGCTCCCTGAACTTAAGATCCATTTGATATCACGGAGGAGTGTGGACCGTGCCTACCGGCTGGAACTATCGGCAAACCTTGCTGGTGTTCACGACATATTTCATGTGTCACAGCTACGGAAGTGCTTTAAAGCTACCATTGCCGTCCGCACCAAAGAAATCGACAAGTTGAAGCCAGATCGTGCCTACACCGAGCGACCGGTTTAGACTATCGATGAAAAGATCCGGAACACCTGGAATCGAACATTAAGCTTTTACAAGGTGCTGTTGAGTAATCATACCACGAAAGAAACCACGTGGAAAGCAAAGATTACCTCCGCAGGAACAATCTGGAGATTTTATCGTCAAACAGCTTGGAATTACCTTTCCCGGCTCGTTCTTCTTTTGGAATCTCGGGACGAGATTCTTTTTAAGGTGGGAGGAATGTAAAAGTCCCAAAAACATAAATGCAAAGAAACGGATGATTGAATGTCATTGTGTTTTGGGTTCATGGAAAATGGGACTTACAAAAACTTTCTTACATGGGATGGTATACATAAGGTGCAACCACATGGGTTCAAGCATTCCTTTGAATGTGTTGGACCATGGTGGAGTTAAACCCATGTGTAAATAATACATGTGCATGAGGAAGAATTAAAAGTAGGTCTTTAGACTCAAATGCTCACCTCAAAGTGCCGCCAAATTTTTTAATACACTTGGAGCCTCATACATTGGAAATTGAGGAGAATATGGTGGTAAACTTCTGATTTGAGGGTGAGCTAAAAAGGAGTGATTATGATCATGTTTGAATTCATGCTGAATTCAAACATGTTAAGGCAAGGGAATGACTTGAGTTATGTCACATGAAATGATAAACTCGAACATGGACATGTGGGGAAAGCTAAAATGTTCTTTAGCTCATACTGAACACATGTTAACCCGGGGGAAGAATTTCACCGCAAAAATCTAACTCATGTGCACATCCTCTATGAGTAGAGGGGAGGAAATTTAAAGCCAATGTTGAACCTTTGTAAAGGATTCAAGATCAGATTGTCCAAAAGCATATATGTGAGATGACCATTGCAGTCCTCAGGTATTAAAGAGCTTAAGTTCCAAAATTGGAGAGCTTTTGAGCTCATATACCATTTGTTCAAAGCATTATTTGAGATCACCTTCGAATTCAAATTTGAGGGGCAGAGTCAAACTGAACTTGTGAGGTTGAGCTTGGGACCAAGATTGATCAAGCATGGGCTAGGAGCAAACCAAAGTTTTTCACCCAAATTCAAATGGGTCATCACCGAAGAGAACTTAAAAATTCAGTTTGAATTACATGGTTCACTTCAAGGAAAGGGAGGCCATGTCCAAAAAAGAAAATTCAAACTGTTGGTTAAGAATTTGTATTTGCAATGGCCAACTCAAAAATCAGAAGGCATATTCAAATTCTTCAGGTTTGGATCAGTGAGCAAATTTTGAGGAAGTTTGGAGTTGCTTTGATATGTATATCAAAGGGGCTATGAATTTCATTGAAATCTGGATTCAAATTTGAAACTGATGTAAAACTTATCAATTTGCTAAATGGCTTTTGAATTTGAGTTCCCCATGGTTGAAGTTTGCACTGTGCCAAATTTGAGAGATATTTGTGAGAAAGTTTGGGGGGATAAGAAGAGGGGTGGACCCACATGTCAATGAGCAAACTGAAACTTGCACCCGAAGTCTTCACACTGCTCGGACCGAAGCAGCCGAACTCACCTCCGGGCGCCACGAGCCGCACCAGAGACTCCCCGTGAAGTCACCTCCAGCTTTGTGCGATGTGCTGGCGACTAGCTCGTGCTCTCGGCAGCGTATGAAGTGATCGGTTCACCCACCGAACGGAGACACCGCAGGCGGTTCGTCCTCGCACGACAAAAGAACCGAGAATGTTGCCACCTCGGGCCATCGACCGGGAGCCGGGGAAACTCGAGCGTGCAGAGGCCGGCTAAGCCGAAAAAAACCCCACCGTGAACTCCTCCTACACCTCCTCCGTGCAATAGCCAGTGAGTTGCCGCCTTCTCAAACCGAGGATAGTTCGTTTCTGCGGTGACCTAACTCACAGCGGCTCGGTGTTCACGTGGACAGCCTGCTCCATGGACTTTCATGGCCAAGCGAGGACAGCCATGAGTGCGCTGCTAGTCCATGCTGCTTCCACCCAAACCACAAGCCAAGCCATGGACTACAGAGAGAGAATTTGAGAAAATTTTGCCGGCGGCCACCAACCGATGTTCCGGTATGAAAATCAGAAATTCTCACTCGTTCTTCGTTCTTAGATTACCAATTCTTGCACACAGATGCTGGATTAGCGGGCGATCGTTTTCTCGTTACAACCCTAGTTCGGAAACACACGGAAACAGTACAATTTCTAGTTTTGCCGAGCATGTCTATGGTGGTACCCCACGGGCGCCCAGTGACAACCGGATTGCCGCCGTTTCTGAGCCATGTTGAGGCCTTGCCGAGCTAGCCCGTCCTCCACTGGTGCTTTTGAGCGATTCGGTCGAGCTTTTGGCGGGGTATAAGGGCCGAGCGACGGTGCTGAGCTTCACCGAATGCCGTCGCACGTCGCCGGCCTACTTCCGTACACCGGCAGCCCGAGAGCACCGCACCAATGGCTTCCTCATAGCTGGAAACCCCTAGGAAGCGAGTACCAAGCCGAGAGGCGGCCGGGAAGCCAACTCCGGCGAGCTCCGGTGGAATTCCGGCGAGGGGGCAGTGCAGGAGAGGAAACAGCCCGAGGAGGAAGAAGGTCAGGCGGGTCCCGCATGTCAGTGACAAAATTTTAAATTTCTGATCTGCTGCGGCTCTGGGATCCAGTGTGGCAACGCGGGAAGGTTCCTGTGGCCCCGTGTGGCTGCATCAAGGGATTGACACGTGTACCAGGACCCACGGTCAGAGTTTGAACACGTGTACCAGCAACCTCATAACTTTTGCTAGGAAGCTCCAAATTTAGTGATTCAAATTGGGTTGGATTCAGGATGAAAAACTCTATCAAAATATGCAACCCAATTTCTATTAAAATCATTAATTAAATCTAAAAAATTCTTTAAAGCTTTTCAGCAAAAGAATTTTTGAGTGAGTTTGGTTCATCCAAAAATCCTCAAATTTTGCCACAATATGCTTTAGGATGTTAGGGAACTCCTGTAAAAGTTTCAGCTCATTTTGAGTTGATTTAGTTAGAAGAATTTAGATTGCAAGTTTCTGTGTTCAAATGAATACAGAAACAATTCCAGAGAATTTCCAAAACTTGGAAATTCAGTTCTAGGAGATCCTTAGCTCCAAAAAAATCCTAGGAAAATTCATGCATGCTCCCTGAGCTATGTTTGAAATAGGGGTTCACTTAAATTTGCATGAAAGGCAAATTTATTCAGAATTAATTCCGTTTTGCCTAAATGCTTAGGGAATTGTTCTGAGTAATCTACTCATTGAAATATTCTGAAATTTGGTCCAGATGACTTTCTTGTGACAAGGAACTCAAAAGAAAATTTCCAGCTCCATTGGAGCCCTGGATCAATATTGTTCTGTTCATCTTCATTTGGTGATCACCACCAAGTGATGAACCCCACTTATCACTTGATCATAGTACTTCAACCCAAACCCAAACCACTAGCACCAGTATCATATTAAGTTCTTAAACAGAGTTCCAGTTTTAAACTTGTCTTGAGCACTTGTTAGCAAAAGTTTTACAATTAAACATATATGCATATTCATAACGTGCAGTGATTACACGTGGAAAAGTGAAGGAGAAGTTAAGCTTGGATCAAGGAGCAAGAAGGGCAGGGAAGCTTCAAGTCATCAGCAACTAACTTCATACTTATCTGACTTTAGTCACCTGCAAAACCAAGGCAAGCTCCGCTTTGCATTTAAGTTGTTTTATAAAGTTTTTCATTTGTTCACTACTATGGGTCAAAGTTTGCATGTGCATTAGGTCAAGGATGTTTTACACTCCACCTGCGTAACCAAAAATGAACCCTGGAGTCAAGGGTAGAGTATAGTTTCCCGCTGTAGAAGGTTGCCTTGCTAAATAGGTTATGACATCCGGTAGAAGACGAGTAGTTGGAATCTACTCGCGAGCTATAGTTTAGGATTACTTAAGTGTGGTTGGAAAAGAGGCAAACTAAAGTTTACATTTCTAAAGATGAGACCGGGCAGGAGGGTTAGGCAGCGACAAGACGAGGTATTGGTCGAGTAGCTCTGCCTGTGTCGGTTAAGGACCGAAGCGTGTGCGGCCCTGGGAGCAAGTATTGGGTTGTGTACCGGATGCTTACTGCTATGTGGGAACCAGGAAACCGATGTACCAGGTTCACTGGATTGTAGAGGCATACGACATCGTCTCGTTAGACCTATGAGCCCGAGACGGCGCGACCGGTTCTACAGTCGAGTGTCCTGCGAAAGGTTGCCACATACGACGTAATGAATGACGCCAGATTTGGGTCTTCAGAGGCGGGTGTATGTGTCGAGTTATCCGGGTAGTGTTTGATTCGAATCACCGTCCCTCGCGGTTTTGAGTACCGCTTGCTCACTGCGCTGTGACGTAGTAATCAAGTTGTGTGGAAACAGTTTGCAAAAGTTTTATTTGCTGCTATGATTATGGTAAATTGTATGAAAACCCTGTTTGAAGTAGAGATAGAGCAAACTAAAGTTATTTTCCACCTTGGGACAAGTAACATTGGAATGAAGCGTTTCTTGTTTGATTGTGGAATTCCAATGTTGCTAGGCGCAAGGTCACTACTATTATGGCTAAAATCTGAAAGTTAAGGATGAACTCGTAGGCGAGTCTTTTTGCAAAGTACAGGATTAGGTCTTAAGTTACCCTCATGTAGAGTTGCATGCTCTAGGAGAGACGGTTAAGTCTTGCTGAGCCTTTGTGCTCACTCTTGCTATATGAGTGGTTTTGTAGGTAAACTTCGACGCTATAAAGAAGGTTGTCCGGTGAGACGCAGGAACTTCCGAGTCATGTATAACATGGAGAACCTAGCCGCTGCCTCGTCTTCGTGTTGCTAGTGAGAGGAGTCCGCGGGCTGGATCTCCTCTTGAGTGCTCATTAGTTATTCGATGTGAGTTGTTTGTAGTTTTCCGCTGTAGCTAATTTATGTAAATTATTTACAAAGAATATTTGTAAGCTTCTGCTTTGATTTATGTAATACAATTTTCCTTATATGTGTGCTGTTGGGTGCCGCATAATACGACACCACCCAATGTGATTCCCGGGCGAGCGGCACGGCCCCGTGACCGGTGTCGGGCCTTTATTGTGTGATATCCTGACTCCCGGCTTAATAGGATTGATAGAGTACTCATACAACCAAGGTATACCTTCTTTTCCAGAAGCCCACCTGCAAAGGACTCCGGGGTTAAGCGTGCTTGGCCCATAGGAATTTGGGGATGGGTGACCGACCGGGAAGTTTTCCCTGGTGCGCACGAGTGAGGACAAAGTGCGCAGAAAAGACGAGTGGTGGTATGTGGGGCTAGTATATGATCCTAGAAAGCCGTCACAAATGGTATCAGAGCCGACCCTCGCAGTTTCATGGGTGCGTATGGGTCAGTGACAAGGATACGGTAGCGTACGGGTCAGGGATGGGGGTACGTACGCATGACGCGTGGGTCCTCTATGTGGGACACGGTATGGTAGGTATGCTGCTAACCGGACGTACGGTATGCATATGCCAGTACAGAACGTACGGATGTGGCTAAGAGGGGACGTTCCTGTCTTGGCGTTGACCGACGAGGACGTCGGTCTTCTAAGGGGGGTTGATTGTGTGATATCCTGACTCTTGGCTTAATAGGATTGATATAGTACTCATACAACCAAGGTATACCTTCTTTTCCGGAAGCCCACCTGCAAAGGACTCCGGGGTTAAGCGTGTTTGGCCCGGAGGAATTTGGGGATGGGTGACCGACCGGGAAATTTTCCTGGGTGCGCACGAGTGAGGACAAAGTGCGCATAAAAGACGAGTGGTGGTATGTGGGGCCAGTCTATGATCCTAGAAAGCCGTCACAGCAAACACATCAACATTGGCCTGGAGGAAGGTGACGAGTGCGTCTTCCTATTTGCCACACGGCGATTCTGGTGGTCTGGGCGAAATCAGGACCGACTTGTACGACCTTGAATAGTACGTCCTTGCCGTCCAAGGGCTGCACACAGGGTGCAGATGTATCCCCTCACTGACGCATGCTTGGAGGTGGCCGTCTAGCTTCATCGTGAATGGAAGCGGCCTCCTGTGCTGCTGCCAACGCTTGGAGCTTTTCCAGCGCTGAGAAAGCCGCGGTGCGGTCACCACTGATCTTGAGGACGCCAGTCGGGGTTGCCATCTTCAGGACTAAGTAGCCGTAGTGGGCTACCGCCATGAACCGGTACAATGCTGGCCTGCCGATTATGGCATTGAAGGGGAGGCTGACCTCCACAATGTTGAAAATGACGCTTTCTGTACGGTAGTTCTCAGGTGTCCCGAATGTCACCGCGAGAGAGATGCTGCCGTATGGGAAGATTGGGTCCCAGCCTACTCCTGAGAATTGTCTCGAGGGGGTAAGCTGGGACATAGGGATTCGCAGCTTCTTGGAGGCTGTGAGGATTATAACACTGAGAGATGCCCCGCCATGGATCAACACGTGGTAGAGCTTCACGTTGGAGATGGTCGGGGCGACGAGGAGGGGCAGCTGCCCGGCACCTGCCTTGTTCTTGAGGCAATCGGAGGCGTCAAAGCTGATCGGCGTCTCCATCCACTTGCGATGTGGCGCCGGCCCAGAGTCTAGGGCGGCCGCTACCACTGCTCGGCTGAGGGTCTTGACGGCTCGCCTAGACGAGACGTCGGAAGAACCCCCATACATCACGTAGAGTGCGGTAGCCATTTGGACACCAGATTGGCCAGACCTAGCCGCTCTGGAGCAGGAGGTAGCGTCGTTGTCTCCAGCCTGGAGACGACGGTGAGTTGGGCAAGAAGGCTCGCCATGGAGGTGATGTTCACCATGGTCGCATGGAGAACACGGAAAGCCCCCCTACCTGGCGCGCCAGATGTCGGGGTGCGTGAGCTGCGACACTCCTCCTAGCCTGCTACGGAAGCAACCCGCGAGATTCTTTGATTAGAGAGGGCTTGGCGCCCTTCATGACCTGGGCTCGAGGGAGCGGATGAACACCGAGATTTACGTGGTTCGGGCCGCCGGAGCGTAATATCCTACGTCCACGGGAGTGCTTGTTGTATTGCTTGCTTGCGCGTGCTTGTGAGGGTGGAATTGGGTACTGTCCAACCCCTTGTCGGGTGGTCACCCTGGTCCTTTTAGAGTACAAGGCCAGGGTGGTTACAATGAGCCTTGAGGCCCGACAGATGGCCCCAAAGCTATGTGAACCCTATACATGATCTAGGGCTTCGTCTTCTGAGTAGAGTAGTTGAAAGGGAGTTAAGTCCTGCCATCTGGCATGCTGAGCGCCCCTGACCGTGTGTCAGGTGATGATGAAGACGCCGTACCTGGGAGATTTTTACGTAGTGGACCAGCGGCTGTACCTGGGAGAAAAGGCTGCACATCCTTGGCGTAGTGGGCGTATTCGCTAGTCAAAGCGGCAGCATAACGTCATGTCTACACTTGATTGACGGATCACAACGATGCACTCGAGGGGTTGCCTCAGGGTAATTACTGCAGCAGCCCATGGTTCAGTCGCTGCAGGTCCACCGCACCGCTCTCCTTCGGAACCACGGGATGTTCCTGAAAAGTTACCCGCCTGGCCCCCAGCGTCTGACGGGTTGACCTGGGTTTTACCCATCATTGGGGGAGGCGAGTGCCGAGGCAACGTGCCCGAGGGGTTGCCTCGGGGCACTTACCGCAGCAACCAATGGTTTGGTCGCTTCAGCTCCACCACGCCGCTCTCTTCGGGAACCACCGGACGTTCCCGAGAAGTTACCTGCCTGGCCCCCAGTGTCTGACGGGTGGACCTTGGTCCTACCCATCGTTGGGGGAGGCAAATAGCCCGCGGCGTACTGCGGTGGAAGCCCAATCGTCGCTCTTGTTGCCCTGCCAGAGGTTGCGGATGTGTAAAAAAGGAGGCCTTCCGGTGTTGGGTGGTACCCTCCTTCATCATGCGTCCTTTGTCCTCCTTTTGCGCGCTGGAAGCCTTCGCTTCCCAGCACTCTCGTACACCTTATGCCCTTACCCCAGTACTCGTCTTCGTCCACTTTTTGCAAGATGTTCGTGTGTGTGCGGCCTTCGGTACGGCTCCCTGAGAGGTTTGGGTAGCACTTGCAACCAGAAACGTGAAGATAGGAAATATCAGAATTGGTGCCAAAGAGAGCAAAATGCGGAGTGGCAAAAGAAAGAATTTTGGATAGTTGCAAGTTTGTTAAATGTGTAGCGGTGTGAATTGCTTCTACCTAATAGCCAGCTGGAATACTAGCTTGGAACATGATCGAGCGCATTGTGTCGTTGGTGGTGTGAACAATACGCTCAGCATGTCCATTTTGAGGAGACGTGTGAGGGCAAGAAAGGCGCAACACAATACCAAGATGAAGAATGTGTGTTATGCAAAATAGTCGATTTCACGACCGTTGTCACATTGAATTGACTTTATGATACGGCCAAACTGATTGGAGACGTAGGCAAAAAACTGTGACGGGGTCGAAGAAACGTTTTGGATTTGTGGCAAAGAGGAAAAGTCCAAAAATAGTGCCAACAACAAGATAATACTTGTGATAAAAAACACTTTGCACGGGAGAGGTCCACAAATTACAATGTATTAGATCAAAATTGTTCGAAGCACAAGAATTTGACAAAGCAAATGGAAGACGTGTATGACGACCAAGCTGATAGGCATGAAAATGGTTGTCAAGTTACAGTTTATTACATTGTGGAAATAATTTAGAGAATATATTAAAACTTAGATGACCAAGATGACGATGCCAAAGTGTAGATGGTTTGGTGACTATAGTTAAGGCATGTGAAGGCGAAAGTGGCGACAAGGAAATATGATAGAGCTGCCCGAAGCTGTTGCACCTAGGGATTATGTTCTTGGTGTCCAAGTGCTTCACAGAAAGACCAAAAGGATCAAATTCAATGGAAATGTTATTGTCAGTGGTAAACTGACGAACGGAAACCAAATTCTTGATGATATGAGGAAAAACACGAACACGGTGCAAATGTAAAGGGTGAACACCGGTAGAAAAAGAAGTGTAACCGGTGGAGATAACAGGCAGCAGTGACCCATTATCTACAATGATAGACGAAGGGGCTGAAAAGGAGGGAGGTTGGGAAAATGAGAGGTTACCGGGGAAGGAGATCATGTGGCTATCGGCGCCGGAGTCCATGTACCATTCAGCATATGGCGGCGGTGTCAACGACATGGTATTAAACAAGTTGGCCAGCTTGTTCTGATCCCATGTGGTAGAAGGCTCCCCATAGGTAGATGCTCCCCTGTATAGAGCTCTGGCAGTCGGACCGCTGTTAGGGGCGGTCTGAACGATGGAGTAGGAGGTGGTCGGAGCATTGCCAGGGCCGGTCAGACTGTCAAAGGGCGCATTGATACCGACGTAGGGCTCGGTCGGACCACCAGATGGCCAGAACGCGCTGTAGGACGCCCAGTGCGTCAAGAAGGCCTGCTGCAGAGGAGTAGGCACGCCGGGGCACGCTGGAATACATGGTGGAAGGTGGGTAGCAACACCTCTCCATAGCTGCAAGGTCCCTTTCCATGGATTCCTCAGAGTGGGAAATCCGCCATCGCTCCGCGTGTCGTTACGCTGGTTCTGTGGGGACCACCGCCCCAACAGTCTAGGAATCGCATTGGGTGGTACCGTGCGATGCGGCACCTAACAGCACACATCCGAAAAACACACATACACAACAATATATATCTTTAATACATAATATTGCCACATTTTACAAAGAATGTACAGACGTACATTTGCAGCGGAAGATAAGAGTACAACTCACGAACTATAGCCTACGCTAAACGAAAGGAAACCATCCTGCCCGCAGATGCTCCACACTAGCATTACACCCAAACACGGCGGCGTGCAGGGTTCCAAGTGAGACTCACACCCCTCATTGGTTGCTGCCTCACTCGGATCTCCCTTCCTCCCTAACTTTGCCTTATGCAACATTATCTGCAAAAATTTGACGGATCAACAAACCATGAGCTTATGCTCAGCAAGACTTAACCGAAGTCCTACACATGGAACTCTAAATGCTGAAAATAGAAGGTTGAATAAAGAAGTTTGCATAAAAGATGAACATGAGCTATCAGAGAGTCCTTACTTCCAGTTTTAATCAACTTTTATAATCCTCGCACAATTTACATCGAGACTCCACAATCAAACAAGAAACGCTTCATCTCGATGCCACTTGCCCCAGGAGAAAGTAAATTTAGTGAGCTACCTTAGACCAAAACATACCTTGCGCCATCAACGTCGAGACTCCACAATCAAACAAGAAACGCTTCGTCTTGACGCCACTAGCGCAAAGTAGAAAGTAAATTTAGTGAATGGTTATCATCATCCCTCATCTCCAATATGAGGATTAATCACGAAGCATGTTTCTTTCCCCTAGTTTATTACTACGTCACGACTCAGTGTACCAGTATGCTCACTACTGCGAGCGACAGTGATTTGAATCAAAAACACCCCGAATGACACAACACATATGCCCGTCCGAGACCGGTGATCAACCAATGTCCTCAACGTCGTATGTGGCAACCTTTCACACGACACCCAAATGTCAAACCGGTCCCATCGACTTGGAGTAAGTCTCACTACGGCAAACCCTCATAGAGCCGACTTCTCTCTCCTTTCAGCATCTGCATAAGACGGTGGGGATTGCCTCGACCAACAGGTTAACATGTTACATCGGTTTTCTGAGTCCCATATAGCCAGTATGCATCCGGTACACAACTCAAACTTGTCCAGCGGGGCCGCACACGAGAACGGACCTTAATCGACTCAGACAAAGACAAGGTTCACAGGACCACGTCCTTGAGCCTTCCATCCATACTGCCCGGTCTCTATTCCCCAATTAAGTAGATCAATTCCCAACTCTTCCGATTGATCCCCCTTAATCCCTGTTCACGAGTAGGAAACGTCCTACTCAAATTATGCCTCTTTTAATCCACTTTTCTTAACTTTATCACATCAGTTATAATTAAGTGAAAAATCTAATCTAAAACAAACTCCACGGATTTATTGGGTCATGCTTGTGAAGTGTCATACAAACCTAGCCGTAATGCAAAACTAATATTCTAGACAATATAAAGTGTATACAAATAAAAACTTGTAAATTTGGATGCAAACTGCGGCTTGCCTTATTGTTGATCCCGACTAAAGTTTCTGTCAATCGCAGCACGTTAGCGGCCTCCGACGTCTTTGCAGGAATTTCCTCTACCGAAATGATCAAATAACGATGCGTCACATTACGAAATAATGTGATACATAAAAACTACAGAAGCAAAATCTATGAAGACAGATGATTCTGTGGTTGAAATTTTTACAGTAGTTTTCTCATCTCATGATAGGGTTATGGTAAATCTTTCAGAGGTTTTTGATTAAGAAGTTGGCCACAAGAATTCTTGGAAGATCTAACTTAATTTGATTTACAGGAACTAAACCAGACTTTTTCATAGGGAGTAATCCGGTATTCTAAGAAGTCTGGTCCTAAGGTTTCTAAGAAAAATTGTTCCAAAATTTTTTTAAGCCTTTTGCTGGCTAGAATTGCCTGTTGAAGTTTATTTCTATTTTCTGGAATTTGATTCTGTGATTTTCAGCCTATTTAATTAAACCTGAGAAAACCTACTGATTAAGCCCTCTTAATAAGCTATAAAATTCCTAAAATTCTTACTGGATATCAGGATCTAAGAGAATAATTTTCTTACCAAAAATGGGAATATTTCATAAAGCCATATTCCTGGAATTAAACCCCAAAGGAATGACTAAAAAGAATTCTACAGAAATTCCTAGGCATTTTCATAGCTAGCAATTTATTTCTCTGCAAAGTACTCTTCATACGGATTCCAGCAAAATTTGTCTCACAATTTTTTGGAGTTTCGTACACAGAGTTATTGAATTGCGAAGTTGCACCATTTTCTGGATTTAATTCTCCACAGAAAATTCCTTCACCGGCTGACAGTGGGGCCCTCGGGTTGGTCTTCTTCAACCTCCTGACAGATGCTTCGCGCGCGCCTGGAACAGAGGGTGCCGCGTGTAAAATCCCCAAAAGTGCTAACAATGATTTCAGCATTTTTACACTTAGGAAAAATGAGGGGAATTAAAACTTTGAATTATAATGGTGTGAGTTCAAAGTAAGGATTCAAACTTCCCAAAACTTCCCAACATGGGGATCTAAATTCATAACATGGGTCATATTTCAAATATTCAACCTTCCAAATTTCAGCTCATTAAAAGGGGTTCTAATATTTGTTTGGGATTAAAAGAGGAAGCCTCGAATCTGAATTTAAATTTCAGTTTCAAATTCCAATTTCCTCAATTTACAAATTTGGTTCCACAAATGTGTTCTCCACATTTGAATTAGCAGCCATGCAAAAATTCAGAAATATTGGAGTTGGTTTGCTATGTTTTTGGAACAATGCAAAAGGAGAATTTAAATTCCAATAACCAAACTCAATTCAAATTCCACACTAGAATTCAAATCATTTGAATTCAACATTTCAAACCATGAATTTGAGGTGAAGCAAATCATTCAGTTGTGAGTAGCTGTGGTGAAAAGATTAGTGGGAAAAATTGGATAAGAGATAAAAAGGTGGAGCCCACTAATCAGCTACACAGAGATGCAAACCGACTCTGTTTTCCTTCTCTCGGGTGCGCACGCGCGCAGCAGCCGCCGGAGCCGACCTCGGCTGAATTTCTCCTGTGCCACCTCTGACACGACCCCAAAGGTCTTGTCGAGCCAGGATCACGCTGAGGGGTACTGCGTTGCACAGCACCGGATAACCCACATCAAAGGTACAAAGCAGAAGCGAAATTTTATTACATAAACAAGTTTATGAACATGTTTACAGCAAATATGTCGAGTCTACACTCACGGGCGTAGACTACGCGTCAAGTTCACGTTCAGCCCTTGAACGTGTCCTTGCTAGCACACACGCACACTAACTCTGCGGCGTGCACGACTCCCACTCGACGGGGTTCCCCTCCTGGGGTTCCGTCTCCTCTTCGGGAGTCCCTTCCTCATAGAACCCTGCAAAAGCTTCAAACACAAGCAGTGAGCACGAAGGCTCAGCAAGTCTGACCCGTATCACCTAAACATGGAACTTCTAAATGAGGGGTGGTGGGTTACATGAGGTAAAAATCATTTGCAAGGACTCGCCTAATTAGTAGAACCTTACTTTCATGTTTTAGCAGCAGGTTGTGGAGAACCTTACGCGAAGGTACATGAGAGAGCCGTAATCAAACAAGAAACACATTTCTCTCATGTACTTTGCCCAAAGTTGAAATGAACTTTAGTTAGCTCTAAACTACAGCAAGTCATTAGCAATCAAGTCCATCTTTCAATCAGCAACATTTTAACATGTAACTAGCCTGTTCTTTCTACGTCATGGTACAGTGAACAAGTGGTACTCACTGACCGCGATGGACGGCGATTATAATCGATTTACACCTGCAGGGTTACCCGAACAACCCGTCACGTACGCCCGTACTCGATGTTGCCTACAACAACCATCACGGACGCCGTACGCAACCACCTTTCACCCGTCAGCCAAATATTGAACCGGTCCCATCGTCCCGAGCAAGAGGTCTCTGCACGCGCATCTCAGTGCCGCCAGCCGATTTACACCTCGAGCTCTCAACCTACCCTCTGAACGACGGGCAATGCCTCAATACCCAGCTACCTGAGTTACATCAGTTTCCCGGTTCCCATATAGCCGGTAGGTCTTCGGTACTGTTATAGCTTGTTCAACAGGCCCGCACACGGCTCGGTCCTCAATCGACACAAGCAGAGCTATAGCACACAGGCCCCAAAGTCCTGCTGCAC
Organism: Neostapfia colusana; assembly: GCA_030760725.1. Classification (NCBI taxonomy): domain Eukaryota; kingdom Viridiplantae; phylum Streptophyta; class Magnoliopsida; order Poales; family Poaceae; genus Neostapfia; species Neostapfia colusana. Next base: position 81,474,819 of record JASWHV010000003.1, read on the forward strand.
TTACCCTCCGCTTGGTCTCATTTTCTTGCCATGTGTTTCATGTGCTATCACTACCCGAGTCGAGTGCCTCTAGCCTATGCTCGCAAGTAGTTCCAACTACTCGACTTGTACCGAATCCTACACTATCTTAGCATTGCAGTAGCTAACGGGGTTTTGCAATCCTAAACCCAACCCATGGTTTTCTTGGCTATGCAGTTGGGTTTCCAATCAAGACTCTAATGCAAAGAATCACAACAATATTCAAAGATGTGCTCAAAACAATAAACATTTGTAAAAAGGTTAATGCAAACCGGAGCTTGCCTTGCTGCTCTTGGTCGTAGGCTAGCTGTTCCGCCGGAGTAACGAAGTCTAGGACTTCGGGTTCCTCCTCGACCTTAGCGACTACATGATACAAGCAGTATATGTATTAATTTAAATGCATTTGTATTAACTTTTAAACCTGTGAAGTCTATAACTCTTACTAGACAAGCCTAATGACTGTGAAACTTTTACTGTGGCTTGGTTACAACCTAAACAGAAACTTGGTCAAGTTTGAGTTGCAGTCAAGCTCATTTGAGCCCTCCACAATTAATTATGTACTTGACCTTAATTGAAGGCTTTTAGGGTGTTCTAAGGATTTTCATGAAACAAACTATGACTTTCTGAAAACTAGATTTTCAGAGGATTCTAATGGAGTTGGTCTCACTTAATTTGAAGGTTCCTAACTAAAGTTATGGGCTAAACAATTTCAGGGAAAATTCTAAAAATGTTTCTGAACATTTTCTATTTTCTCTGGAACAGTTTCACTAATCACACCATTAGGTGGATCAAATGAGCTCAAATGGATCTGAAATTTTTATGGTAGTTCAGAGATATTTTGGTTAACATCCCAGCAAAAATTCAGGATTTTCTTCCAAAGGATTCTCCAGTTAAAATTCCAAACAGTTTAAACTTTGAGGAATTAATTCTGGAGAAATAAGGGTTTTCATGAAGTGAAACTTGATTTGCTGGAAAGTGCTCAGAGAGCTGAATCCAACAAAATTTAATTCACTCGATTTGGAGCTTTCTAGCCAAAGTTATGAGGATTTGAACTTTGGAAGAATTCTGAAAATCGGGGAAAAGTTTAATTCTCGCGGGTGCCCGTGGGGACACGTGTCGAGCGCGGGGTGTCCGGCACACCGGAGCTCACAGAGTATTTGCGCGCCAGCACAGCCGATCCCCGGCCATACCCGATCCTGATTTAAATTCTTCAGCCGCTGAAACGTGGGCCAGCCGGCTTCGTCTTCCTCCCACCGTTCTCTCGCACCCGCGCCGCCGACCTCGCCGGAGCAGACTCGGGGCTCGCCGCTGCCGGACCTCCCATGGTCTGAAACTCGCCACCAGGGGGTTGTCGACGTCGAGGAACACGTCGGTGATGTCAGGTCGGGCTGGGGGTGACCGGAAATAGCCCGGCGACGTGCCACGGCCTCGGTTGAGGTCCGGCGCCGTCGACCGTGGGTTCTAACCCGCCAACTCCTCGAACAAACGGTCCTACGGCATCAGTGTACCTCTAGGAAGCTCGACAAGGTGTCAAAAGGGTTCAGGGATGGCGGCAAGTCCGTCGGCACCGTGTGACCGATCGTGCCCGCCATGACCGCCCTCGATCGAGCTCGAAATTCGTTACTCCTAGACAGTTTCACGCCACGGATGCAGAAAAGAACTTGATCGCCAGCTAGTCCAGCGTCTATGTGCAAGATTTGATAACCTCCGAAAGATCATAGAGCGAGAATTTAAAGAAACCGTACCGGAAGCTCGGTTTACGGTCGCCGGAGCAAAAACTGGAAATTATCTGTGGATTCTTCACGGTTTGCTTCCAAACTTGGAGGAGAGCAGCACGGCGGTCGCGCGCTCCTGTTGCCTCTCTTGCTGGACCGTGAAAATGCCTGTGGAACGCTGTCCACGGGCGCCTGACTCTCGGCTGAGGCTAGGTCGCCGCGGTGGCGGTCGTTTTCGGGCAAAGGAGGTCAGGGCTCGGGGTTTCTGGCGTCGGGTAGGTGAAGTGCGACCTCAGGTGGCTGTCTATCAGCTCAGGGATGAAGGAGGAGATGGTTTTGCTGGTTTTCCCGATTGAGCAGAGAGCTGCGGCGAGAAACAATGCCGCTGCTCGGGTTTGCCTGCGAGAAGATAAAGCCGGCCGACACCTGCTCAGGGGAGGCGGTGCCGGTCGCGTGGGGGCGCGAGCAAGCCGCCCTGGGCGCCAGCGCGCGGAGAGGGGAAGCAGCTGGTGGCGCTGGTAGCTGCTCGGTGGCACAGCCGACAGCTGCTCGGTGGAATTTCCCACCGAGGCTGTGACTTTGTGTGCAAGTTTTGCCTCCTTCTCTCTATGACATGTGGGTCCCACCCGGGGTTTTAACCTCTGAAATTTACTCCTAATCACTGTTGTAAACAGTGAGCCCCATAATACCCCTGGTGATTCAAATTATTCACCCATGAGCCATTTGAATTGATTAGAATTCAAATTGGGTTTGGTTTGAATGAATTTCAGCACAAGTTCAGTTTGAAATTCAAATAAAGTTTGAATTTGCCCCACTTAGCTCATGTCAAGATTAACTCCAAATGAAGTGAAAATTGGTGTGTGAGCTCACAAAAATGTGCTGAATAAGAATATGCCTCCCACTTTTGAATTCATGGGATAAAAACAGTTTGAATTTGAATATAGTTTCAAACTGCCCTCTTTCTAACTATACCCAAAATGACCTCAAAAAGGTTTTGAATTTGGGTGAAACTTGGCATGGACATCCTTAGAAATGTGTAGGAGTTTTTCATATGTCCAACCAACCTATATCACATGTGGGAAATACCACTTTTGCAATGTGTGAGTTTGTTCTCTAATGAGCATGTTGATGGTGGTTACATGCTCTTCATTTGTGTTCATCATCTTTCCTCAAATGAGGTGTGTGTGTATGGTGATGAACACTTCAAATATGTGTCAAAAACTGAGGCCCTTACATTCCTCCCCCCTTAAAAGAATCTCGTCCCGAGATTATAAGGTGAAAATGAGAGAGAGGACGGTGGAAAATTACCGGATATGCGACGTGAAAAAGTCGGGGTAGTTAGCGCGAAGAAATTCTTCGCTCTCCCAAGTCGCTTCGTCCATGGAGTGATTACTCCATAGAACCTTGTAGAACCACAACGTACGGTTGCGTGTGGTTCGGGCCTTTTTATCAATAATCTGCACCGGTTCCTCCCGATAGGTGAGATCCGGTTGCAGTTCTTCAATATTTTCCAGCTGAACGGTAGTCGATAGCTTGAGACACTTCCTCAGCTGGGAAATGTGAAAGACGTTGTGCACACCGGAAAATGCTTCTGGTAATTTCAGCCGGTATGCCACTGATCCACATCTTTCGGTAATCTGGAATGGACCGATGAATCGGGGTGCCAACTTTCCTCTCACCCCAAATCTGTTTACGCCCTTCATTGGAGACACCCGTAGATATACGTGATCTCCAACTTCAAATTGTAATGGGCGCCTTCTCCGGTCCGCATACTGTTTCTGACAGGATTGAGCGGCTTTTAGGTTCGCCTGAACCAGTCGAACCTTTTCTTCTGTGTTGTTGATGAGGTCAATCCCGAAGGTAACCCTTTCGCCAGACTCACACCAGTTCAATGGTGTGCGGCACTTCCTACCATATAGCGCCTCGTAAGGTGCCATCTTAATGTTGGCTTGGTACCCATTATTGTACGAGAACTCGGCTAACGGCAAGCGATCATCCCAATTCATGCCGTGGTTGATAGCGCAGGCTCGTAGCATATCTTCTAAGATCTGATTTACCCGCTCCGTCTGCCCATCCGTCTGCGGGTGGTAGGCTGAACTACGGATCAGCTTCGTCCCCAAGGCAGCGTGCAGCTGCTCCCAAAAACGGGACACAAATAAAGTGCCCCGATCCGATATGATGGTACGGGGTACGCCGTACAAGCATAGGATCCGTGAGATGTACAGTTCAGCGTACTTCTTGGCATTGTAGTTGGTGTTGACCGGGATGAAATGGGCAACTTTGGTGAGCCGATCGACGATCACCCACACAGAATCATGCTTCTTAAAAGTGGTGGGTAAACCGACGATGAAATCCATGCTCACGTCCTCCCATTTCCAGGCAGGAATGCCCAGTGGTTGCAGCAGTCCCGGTTTCCGCATATGGTCTGCCTTCACCCTTCGACATGTATCACACTCGGACACGTATTTTGCAGTCTCACGCTTCATCCGTGTCCACCAAAACTTGCTTCTGAGTTCTTGATACATCTTATTGCTTCCGGGGTGAATAGAAAATTTTGATAAGTGAGCCTCATCAAAAATTTTCTTCCGTAATTCCGGGTTACGGGGTACAACGATCCGGTCCTTGAACCATAGGACGCCGTCTCCGTCCTTCCGGAAACATTTCAGCTCCCCACTGTCTACACGTCTCCGCAAATGTGACATGCCCTTGTCATTCTTCTGGGCTGCCGCTATCTCTTCACGGATGGTGGGGATCAAAGCTAGGTTGTAGAGAGCTCCGTGTGGAATCACATGTAGTGGTGGTTCGCTCTCTTCCAACAGTGTGATGGTCAGATTGTTGACGTGTGACTTGCGGCTCAGCGCATCTGCCACTACGTTTGCCTTGCCCGGATGATAATGGATCTCTATTTCATAATCCTTTATCAGTTCTAACCATCTTCGTTGCCTCATGTTCAGCTCCTTCTGAGTGAATATGTACTTGAGGCTTTTGTGGTTGGTATATAGATGTACGAGGTTACCGAGTAGGTAGTGCCTCCACATTTGGCCGCTGCTGGTGGAGTGCTCGGGGGATGAAAGCCCGGCATGCGTTGCTGAGGTGCATACGCACGCGGCATCGCCCGCTGCTGCTGCTGTTGTTGCGGTGGTGGTACTGGCAGTGCCAGCCTGAATGCCGGTGAAGAATACGGCCGACTGCGGAACAGCATCGACCGCTGTGGCGGCTGCCAGCATGGACCTGATGGTGGGCGATTCACCATCCGAAACTTCTGAGAAGGACTGTCTCCTTCTCCACTGCTTTGCGGCGCGCTTCGCTTTCGCTCTGCCGCCGCCAACTCCTTGCCGGATGATCAGTTTAATCTAAAGACAAGATTGACACGACCCCATTGGTCCTGTCGAGCCAGGATCACGCTGAGGGGTGCTGCGTTGCACAGCACCGTATAACACACGTCAAAGGTGCAAAGCGGAAGCGGAAGTTTATTACATAAACAGTTTTATGAACCTGTTTACATCAAAATAAGTTTAGTCTACACTCGCGGGCGTAGACTAAGCATCAAGTGCACGTTCAGCCCTCGAACGTGTCCTTGCTAGCACACACGCACACTAACTCTGCGGCGTGCACGACTCCCACTCGACGGGGTTCCCCTCCTGGGGTTCCGTCTCCTCTTCGGGAGTCCCTTCCTCATAGAACCCTGCAAAAGCTTCAAACACAAGCAGTGAGCACGAAGGCTCAGCAAGTCTGACCCGTCTCACCTAAACATGGAACTTCTACATGAGGGTAATGGGTTGCATGAGGTAAAAATCATTTGCAAGGACTCGCCTAATTAGTAGGACCTTACTTTCAAGTTTTAGCAGCAGGTTGTGGAGAACCTTACGCTAAGGCACATGAGAGAGCCGCAATCAAACAAGAAACACATTTCTCTCATGTACTTTGCCCAAAGTTGAAAAGAACTTTAATTAGCTCTAAGCTACAGCATATCATTAACAATCAATGTCCAGCTTTCAATCAGCAACATTTTAACATGTAACTAGCCTGTTCTTTCTACGTCACGGTACAGTGAACAAGTGGTACTCACTGACCGCGAGGGACGGCGATTATAATCGATTTACACCTGCAGGGTTACCCGAACAACCCGTCACGTACGCCCGTACTCGATGTTGCCTACAACAACCATCACGGACGCCGTACGCGACTACCTTTCACCCGTTAGCCAAATATTGAACCGGTCCCATCGTCCCGAGCAAGAGGTCTCTGCACGCGCATCTCCGTGCCGCCAGCCGATTTACACCTCGAGCTCTCAACCTACCCTCTGAACGACGGGCAATGCCTCAATACCCAGCTACCCGAGTTACATCAGTTTCCCGGTTCCCATATAGCCGGTAGGTCTTCGGTACTGTTCTAGCTTGTTCAACAGGCCCACACACGGCTCGGTCCTCAATCGACACAAGCGGAGCTACAGCACACAGGCCCCAAAGTCCTGCTGCCCTTACTCTCCGCTCGGTCTCATTTTTTTGCCATGTGTATCATGTGCTATCTCTACCCGAGCAATGTGCCTCTAGCCTATTCTTGCGAGTAGTTCCAACTACTCGACTTGTACCGAATCCTACTCTATCCTAGCAATGCAGTAGCTAACGGGGTTTGCGATCCTAAACCCAACCCGTGGTTTTCTTGGCTATGCAGCTGGATTTCCAAACAAGACTCTAATGCAAAGAACAATATTCAAAGATGTGCTCAAAACAATAAACATTTGTAAAAAGGTTAATGCAAACCGGGGCTTGCCTTGCTGCTCTTGGTCGTAGGCTAGATGTTCCTCCGGAGTAACGAAGTCTAGGACTTCAGGTTCCTCCTCGACCTTAGCGACTACATGATATAAGAAACATATGTATCAATTTAAATGCATTTGTATTAACTTTGAAGTTGTGAAGTCTATAACCTTTGCTAGACAGACCTAATGACTGTGAAACTTTTACTGTGGCTTGGTTACAACCTAAACAGAGACTTGGTCAAGTTTTAGTTGCAGCAAAGCTCATTTGAGCCCTCCACAAATAATTATATCCTTGACCTTAATTGGAACTCTTAGGGTGTTCTAGGAATTTTCATGAGACAAACTATGCCTTTCTGAAAACTAGATTTTCAGAGGGTTCTAATGGAGTTGGTCTCACTTAATTTGGAAGTCTCTAACTAAAGATATGAGCTAACAATTTCAGAGAAAATTCTGAAAATGTTTCTGAACATTTTCTATTTTCTCTGGAACAGTTTCACTAATCACACCATTAGGTGGATTAAATGAGCTCAAATGGATCTGAAATTTTTATGGTAGTTCAAGGATATTTTGGTTAACATATCAGCAAAATTTCAGTATTTTCCTCCAAAGGATTCTCCGGTTAAAATTCCTAACAGTTTAAACTTTAAGGAATTAATTCTGGAGAAATAAGGAATTTCATGAAGTGAAACTTGATTTTCTGGAAAGTAATCAGAGAGCTGAATCCAGCAAAATTTGGTTCACTCAATTTGGAGCTTTCTAGCCAAAGTTATAAGGATTTGAAGTTTGAAGGAAATCTGAAAATCGGGGAAAAGTTTAAACTCGCGCGTGGGCCCAGGGGACACGCGTCGCACGCCTAGGCGATGGCACATCGCGGCCCACAAGGATTTTGCGCGCCAGCACACCTGATCCTGGCCGCAGCCGGATCCCGATTCAAAATATCGGCCGCTGACAGCTGGGGTCCACCCCCTTCTTCAACCTCGCGACACCCGCGCCCCGCCGCCGAGGGATCTCGCCGGAGAGCTCGCCGCCGGCTGCTGTACAGCTCCAAACTTCTCGATTCTGGCCGCCTCTGCCTACTTTTACTCGGGGAACCGGATTCTAGGGTCAGCTGCTCATGACAATGGCCGGAGCATGGTCGGCGACGAGCCGCCACCTCGGAATGACTTCGGCCATGTCGGCTGACTTCTCTAACACCTCAGCTACTTGGGAAATCGGTCGGGGAGCATCAATGAACCTCAGAGAAGGTCGACATGAGCTCGAGGCAGCTCGGGGAAGGCCCGAAATAGGTCCTCACCGTGTGCCCGATGCCGCCCGTTCGCTCCGCCATTAGTAGACCTCAAATTCCGCCGGGCACAAAGGTTCTCCGGCCCAGAGTTGTGAAGGCAACTTGTGCGTTACCGTGTCTAGTTCGTGTGAGAGCGGCCTGAGGCCCTCTAATCCTTTCTAGAGCACGAATTAAACAGAATCGTACCCGAAGGTCGTTCTGCACACAGAAAGGGGAAAAGTGGAAATTCGCCGCCGGTGAGCAACCACTCGAGCTGTGGCTCGGGGATGAGCAGCACCGGTCACCCGCGCGTCCAAGGGTGCCTTGGCTCGGGCGTGACAACGCCCTGGTTGGGCTGTCCATGAGAGCCCGAGGTGCGGCGGTTCCAAGTTCCGATTTTGATATTTTCGGCACAGCCGATATCACTCGGTTTCAACCGAATCCTAGCAACGGGGAGGATGGAGGAAGGTCTCTAGTACCTTGCTGGGGCTCTGGAGTGGAAAGAGGGAGCTGCGATCGGCGTTCTCCGATCAAGTCCGAGCCGCGGAAGTTTTCGGCCGGCGCTGAGTTCTTGCGGGGAAGAACGGTGGTGCCTCGGCCGAGGAGGGGGCAGGCGCCTTAAGAAGGCTCTGCACCGCCTCATGCCCGCGCGTGGCCAAGCAGCTGGTGGCGCGGCGGCTGGCCTCGGTGGCGATCACCGCTGCGGCTCGGCGACCCAAGTGAAAAAGTCTCAGTCGGTTTGATCTGAGCAGTGGCTGACATGTGGGTCCCACCTCCAGTTTTAACCTCTGAAATTTACTCCTAATCACTGTTGTAAACAGTGAACCCCATACTACCCTTGGCAATTCAAATTATTCACCCATGAGCCATTTGAATTGATCAAAGTTCAAATGAGGTTTGGTTTGAATGAATTTCAGCACAAGTTCAGTTTGAAATTCAAATAAAGTTTGAATTTCTCCCACTTAGCTCATGTCAAGATCAACTCCAAATGGAGTGAAAATTGGTGTGTGAGCTCACAAAAATGTGCTGAGTAAGAATATGCCCCCCACTTTTAAATTCATTGGATAAAAACAGTTTGAATTTGAATATGGTTTCAAACTGCCCTCTTCCTAACTATACCCAAACTGACCTCAAAAAGGTTTTGAATTTGGGTGAAACTTGGCATGGACATCCTTAGTAAAGTGTAGGAGTTTTCATATGTCCAGCCCATCTATATCACATGTGGGAAAATACCACTTTTGCAATGTGTAAGTTTGTTCTCTAATGAGCATGTTGATAATTGTTACTTGCTCTTCATTTGTGTTCATCATTCTTCCTCAAATGAGGTGTGTGGTGTGGTAATGAACACTGCAAATGTGTGTCAAAAACTGAGGCCCTTACATTCCTCCCCCCTTAAAAGAATCTCGTCCCGAGATTATAAGGTGAAAATGAGAGAGAGGACGGTGGAAAATTACCGGATATGCGACGTGAAAAAGTCGGGGTAGTTAGCGCGAAGGAATTCTTCTCTCTCCCATGTCACTTCGTCCATGGAGTGATTACTCCATAGAACCTTGTAGAACCACAACGTACGGTTGCGTGTGGTTCGGGCATTTTCATCAATAATCTGCACCGGTTCCTCCCGATAGGTGAGATCCGGTTGCAGTTCTTCAATGTCTTCCAGCTGAACGGTAGTTGATAGCTTGAGACACTTCCTCAGCTGGGAAATGTGAAAGACGTCGTGCACACCGGAAAGTGCTTCTGGTAATTTCAGCCGGTATGCCACCGATCCACATCTTTCGGTAATCTGGAATGGACCGATGAATCGGGGTGCCAATTTTCCTCTCACCCCAAATCTGTTTACGCCCTTCATTGGAGACACCCGTAGATATACGTGATCTCCAACTTCGAATTTTAATGGGCGCCTTCTCCGGTCCGCATACTGTTTCTGACGGGATTGAGCGGCTTTTAGGTTCGCTTGAATTAGTCGAACCTTTTCTTCCGCGTTGTTGACAAGGTCAATCCCGAAGGTAACCCTTTCGCCAGACTCACACCAGTTCAATGGTGTGCGGCATTTTCTTCCGTATAGCGCCTCGTAGGGCGCCATCTTGATGCTGGCTTGGTACCCATTGTTGTACGAGAACTCGGCTAACGGCAAGTGATCATCCCAATTCTTGCCGTGGTTGATAGCGCAAGCTCGTAGCATGTCTTCTAGGATTTGACTTACCCGCTCGGTTTGCCCATCCGTCTGCGGGTGGTAGGCTGAACTACGGATCAGCTTCGTCCCCAAGGCAGCGTGTAGCTGCTCCCAAAAACGGGACACAAATAAAGTGCCCCGGTCCGATATGATGGTACGGGGTACGCCGTATAAGCATAGGATCCGTGAGATGTACAGTTCAGCGTACTTCTTGGCGTTGTAGTTGGTGTTGACCGGGATGAAATGGGCAAATTTGGTGAGCCGATCGATGATCACCCACACCGAATCATGTTTCTGTAAGGTGGTGGGTAAACCGACTACGAAATCCATGCTCACGTCCTCCCACTTCCAGGCAGGAATGCCCAGTGGTTGCAGCAGTCCCGGTTTCCGCATGTGGTCTGCCTTCACCCTTCGACATGTATCACACTCGGACACGTATTTTGCCGTCTCCCGCTTCATCCGTGTCCACCAAAACTTGCTTCTGAGTTCTTGATACATCTTGTTGCTGCCGGGGTGAATAGAGAGCTTTGATAAGTGAGCCTCATCAAAGATCTTCTTCCGTAGTTCCGGGTTACGGAGTACGACGATTCGGTCCTTGAACCATAGGACGCCGTCTCCGTCTTTCCGAAAACATTTCAGCTCCCCACTATCTACATGTCTCCGCAAGTGTGACATGCCCTTGTCATTCTTCTGGGCTGCCGCTATCTCTTCACGGATGGTGGGGATCAAAGCTAGGTTGTAGAGAGCTCCGTATGGAATCACACGTAGTGGTGGTTTGCTCTCTTCCACCGGTGTGATGGTCAGATTGTTGACGTGTGACTTGCGGCTCAGCGCATCTGCCACAACGTTTGCCTTGCCCGGATGATAATGGATCTCTATCTCGTAATCCTTTATCAGTTCTAACCATCTTCGTTGCCTCATGTTCAGCTCCTTCTGAGTGAATATGTACTTGAGGCTTTTGTGGTCGGTATATAAATGTACGAGGTTACCGAGTAGGTAGTGCCTCCACATCTTCAGTGCAAGTACCACGGCAGCGAGCTCCAAGTCGTGAGTTGGATAATTCTGCTCATGGTTCCTAAGCTGCCATGATCCATACGCGACCACTCTTCGGTCTTGCATCAGCACACACCCGAGCCCAATGCCGGATGCATCACAGTACACATCGAACGGTTTTGTTGTGTCTGGCTGCGCCAAAACCGGTGCTGATGTAAGGTGCTTGACTAAAGCCTTGAATGCTGCTTCACATGCTGGACTCCAAACATATTTGGTAGCCTTCTTCAGCAGCTCTGTCATTGGCTTGGCAATCTTCGAGAAGTTCGGAATGAACCTCCGATAATATCTCGCGAGTCCGAGGAAACTCCGTACCTCATGAACAGTTCTCGGGGATTTCCAATTCAGCACTTGCGTGATCTTGCTCGGGTACACAGCGATACCCTCCGCTGAGATGATATGCCCGAGGAAAGGCACTTGCGATATCCAAAACTCGCATTTGCTGAATTTTGCGTATAACTTGTGATCCCGCAGCCGTTGCAAGACTATACGCAGATGTTTCTTGTGATCTTCCTCCGATTTGGAATATACCAGGATGTCGTCGATGAAGACCACGACAAACTTGTCCAGCTCCGGCATGAACACCGAGTTCATTAAGTACATGAAGTGAGCTGGAGCATTGGTGAGGCCAAAGGACATGACCAGGTACTCATAAAGTCCATACCTTGTCGAGAAAGCTGTCTTTGGAACGTCCTCCGCCCTTATCTTAATCTGATGGTACCCGGATCTTAAATCCATCTTGGAAAAGATCTTTGCTTCGACCAACTGATCAAACAACATGTCGATCCGTGGCAACGGGTACTTGTTCTTGATGGTTACGTCGTTTAATGGACGGTAGTCCACGCAAAGCCGCAGCGTCTCATCCTTCTTCTTGACAAATAATGCCGAACAGCCCCATGGCGAGGAGCTCGGCCTAATAAAACCCTTCTCCAGAAGGTCCGTGAGCTGAGTCTTCAGTTCAGCTAACTCCTTGGGCGCCATCTTGTACGGCCTTCGGGATATTGGCATGGTTCCTGGTGTAAGTTCAATCTTGAACTCCACCTCTCTATCGGGTGGCATCCCCGGCAAATCGTCCGGGAATACATCAGGGAACTCTCGGACCACTGGAATGTCTTCCAATCTGATGGTTGTGGCTTGATAGACTCTTGGAAGTTTTACTTCTGGACTGTCCAGAAATAATGAGTGAGAACCGTGCACTTCTGAGTTTAAGTGCACGACTCGAAGGACGGTGTCTAAAACAGCACTGTGGCGGGTTAACCACGACATCCCTAGGATGACATCGACCTTCTGTCCCTCTAAGATAATGAGAGACATGGGGTACACTCTACCCGCTAAGCATAATGGTGCTTTGGAGACCATTACGCTTGCTGAAATCTTCCCACCCGGTGAACAAATTAAATATGGACTATCGGTGGGTAGTATTGGCAAACTGTGTTTAGCAATGAAAGCTTGGCTAATAAAATTATGCGTGGCGCCTGAATCAAACAGTACTATAGCGGGATGCTGGTGGAGTTGGAACATACCCGCAAGGATTGGCTCGCCCTCCGGCACGTCCTCAATGTCAAGCTGGTGGACAGTGCCGGGCCTAGGGTTTGCCCGCCGCGCATTAGTAGGGTTCTGGGGTTGATTCCTCCCCGGAAACTGTGGTGCCACTCCGCCGCCTTGCCTCTCCGGGCAACTGCTCGCAAAGTGTCCTGGACGACCACACTTGTAACATGTGGCCGCTGCTGGTGGAGTACTCGGTGGACGAAAGCCCGGCATGCGTTGCTGAGGTGCAAATGCACGCGGCATCGCCCGCTGCTGCTGTTGTTGTTGCGGTGGTACTGGCAGTGCCGGCCGGAATGCCGGCGAAGAATACGGCCGACTGTGGAACGGCATCGACCACTGTGGTGGCTGCCAGCGTGGACCTGATGGTGGGCGATTCACCATCCTAAACTTCTGAGAAGGACCGCCTCCTTCTCCGCTGCTCTGCGGCGCGCTTCGCTTTCGCTCTGCCGCCGCCAACTCCTTGCCGGAGTCCTCCTGAACAATCGCAGCATCAATGATGTCGTTGAGGCTGCCGCGATTGAACATCGCCAACTTGTCCTTCAGGAGCGGGTTAAGCCCCTGGTAAAAATGGTCCCGCCGCTTCTCGTCCGTATCTGCGTGATACGACGCGTAGAGCGCGAGATCGTTGAACGCCCTGGAATATTCCAGCGCGTTCCGGCTCCCTTGTTGCAGGTGTAAGAACTCCTGCGTCTTCCTCTTCATCAAACCGGGCGGTATATGATAGGCCCTGAAGGCCGTCCGGAACTCCGCCCAGGTCATCACTCGGTCGGTGGGCTGTGAAGCACAAAAGTTGGCCCACCACGTGCTCGCAGATCCTTGGAGCTGCTGGACCGCGAACTGAGTCTTGCGCTGCTCGCTAATTTGGAGCAGCCCGAACTTCATTTCTATGGCGCGGAGCCAGTTGTCCGCGTCAAGTGGTTCATCCGCCCTTGAGAATACAGGGGGATGATTTGCCAGGAAGTCGGAGTAGGAGCTCTGTTGGCGCTCCTCACGATCTTGACGTCTCTCTGGGCGAGACGTATTGGCGATGAGAGTCTGCAGCAACTCTGTGTGCTGCTGATGCGAGCCCGCCATTGCCGCGACAATGTCGGCCAATGTAACCGTTGGTAGTGGCGGTGGCGGTGTTTGCTGTTGCTGTTGCTGCTGCTGTCCCGAGTAGTCCTCGGGAGGTGGTTGGGAGGTCTCTCCCCCTTGGCTAGTACCTCCAACATCAGGGTTGGCACGAGTACGCGTCATTCTGAAATTTAAAACAGCAGCAATTAGCACATGTCTTACTCAAAATTCCATAAACAGCAGTAGGTATTGAAGCGACGCATGATTAACTTGCACAACATTCACATATATTGATAAAGCATAAACTTTATACAAGATATATTATTCTCGGATCTCCGAGAAGTCGTGCTCATGTCGTCACTACCTATACATACGCTACTGTTTACACGACATGTCACTGATTACAAAAGTTGGGTTACGCTACCCTAGCTGCCCTACTTGGCAACCGTAACGTCCTACTCGGAGTAGAACTCGACCTCCTGTGGGTCGTCCTCCTCCGGTACCTCTGCTGGTGGCTCGGGGTCTACCACCTCTTCTCCCATTCCGGGTTCTCCCATGGCTGGAAGACCCAAGAGTACCGGTACGCCCAATACCGGGGGCACGAGATCCTGCAAAGCATGCACCTCGTCCATAGCTTGGTTGTAGTCCTCCTCCCAGCCTTGGCCTTCCTCGATAGCATCGTCCCGCTCTTGAGCAAGGTCCTCATTCTGCTGGGTTAGGGTCTGCACCAGCTCTTGCAACGCCGCGATGTCAACACGGCTCTTCTTCTTTGCCTTCTTCAGACGACGCAACTGATTGTGTTGTTCATTCAGTCGTTTGATCGTCGGAAGGAGCACATTGCGGAGTGCGCTGTGAGCACTCTCAAATTGATCTCCACGGCTTGTGCTCTCCTTGAGCTTGGTGGCGAGATGCTCCGTATGAACAGCTTGGCTGTCCATCACAGCGTTTCCCGCCCTCATTTGGAGGCTGAGGTTTGCCTCCGCGGGGTTGTACCTTGGGCAATTCGGGTCTGTTGCCTCCAGGTACCTCTCCTCTCACACATGCTGAGCTCGTCCCTCCACCGGAACGAGTGCGTATGGAGTTCACTCCATAGCCTGCACGTGCAGTTGGCAGAAACGTGACATAGTGTCACGGGCTGCCACTTGCCACATCCCTTCCGGTTGTCTTCCTCTCACCGTGACGGTGAATGGCACCCAACCGGGTGGCGTAGGCCCTGCAGGAACCTCGACATGGATCGTCCACGTCTTGTTCCCCTCTTCGCCTTCTTCCTTGGCGAAGTATTGCGGCATCTGGTTGTACCCGAAATATTGGAGCATTTGCCACGATGCTTCCGGGTAGCCGCTACGGTCAGAGCAGTGGGAAACTACCCACCCGTTCTCCAACCGTTTATCTGCTGCCATCTGTAAAAATATATTTGAGAAATGTCAAATATTTATTTAAACAGTAAACCCCTGAGTTATAACATAAAACATGTCATTGAACCCATAAAACTTGGAAACATAGTTCAAATTTTAAACAAATTTGACTGCTGATCTGCTGTTCCCATGACAGCCTTGACCAGTTTCGACATCAACCTGATTTAGGCAATGTTAAAGCAAAACCAATTCTGGAGCTCAACATCAAAGTTAAAGATAACTTCAATAGCTTTCCAGAAAGTATTTGGTTGGCCTAAGATCTGTCCTGGTTCAAAAGTTATGAGATGTCAAAGTTAACAGAATTTCTGGAATCAATTGGACAGCACCTCCCTGCTTTAGGTACTGAATTGATCCAAGAATCCCAGTTAATTCTGTTCCCAATCTGACAAAACTTTCTGTTACAAAATCGTAACCCATCTCATAAGCTTTCCAGAAGTACCTCATTTCCTATTTTTGGATTTTTAAGCAGGAAGTTATGCTTAATTTACAGAGAGTTTACAGAGAGTCTTTGCTCTGTCCTGTTTTCTGGACAGTTTCAACTCTACTGCATTTTTCGAGTGGTTAAGGGATGAAACACCTCTGGACCTCAACAGAAGAGTTGTAAAGCTCTTCCAACGCTTTCCAGAAATGTATCATACGACCCCAACCTCGAAAGAACTCAACCTCTAACCTCTGATTAACTTCAGCCTTGATTCAGCTGAAAACAGAGTGCTCTGCCCTTAACATCCTATAAGTTGAAAGCTTGTTAACTTTGAATATCCTGTTCAAGGGAAGGAGTTACATCAAGTTTTACTACTTTGGATTAAAACCTTCCAGTTTTTACAATGAAGTTGTTTATTTAGTTGGGTGTGACGTCGATGCGTCACCAGATTTTGTCGGTACTACGTCCTCACAAAGAAAAACCTATACCGGACTTAGCCGGCTTCGTTAGTTCAGTGGCACTACTCGTCACTCGCACACGGATGCTACACGTCTACCGTTTCGTGGTAAGGCTACCTGCAGAAACTCAATCAATCGTCAGACTTGGCTGCACACCGAGCCCGGAATCCATACAGTTCATACACCCGGCCGTCATCACTCGCCCGGATGTTCTCAAGCCAAACACGCCTTGAGTTGCGTGTTCACGTTTCAGACCACGTGACGGGGTCTCCCATGTTGCACCACGCACGCCAGGGACAGACGTTGCTCGAATACCCCAAACGACATGAAGAGTCATAGAGGATACTAAAGCGGGTCGGGTTACCTGCCACCCGTGGGGCTCCACCCTTCAGCTTGTGCGCACTGGTGGACAGCACTTACGTGCACCCCCCAAGACATGAACGTCCCGAGATGCACGATTTTCTGACATAACAAATAGGTTAATAAGCCACTTTCTATATACTAATAACATCCTTATACGGACTACTAACTCGTTCCTCACTGGATTTTTTTGAAAAAGAAGACCTTTGTACTGTGTTAAACCTCAAGCGAGCTCTGATACCACGCTGACACGACCCCATTGGTCCCGTCGAGCCAGGATCACGCTGAGGGGTGCTGCATTGCACAGCACCGTATAACACACGTCAAAGGTGCAAAGCGGAAGCGGAAGTTTATTACATAAACAGTTTTATGAACCTGTTTACATCAAAATAAGTTTAGTCTACACTCGCGGGCGTAGACTAAGCATCAAGTGCACGTTCAGCCCTCGAACGTGTCCTTGCTAGCACACACGCACACTAACTCTGCGGCGTGCACGACTCCCACTCGACGGGGTTCCCCTCCTGGGGTTCCGTCTGCTCTTCGGGAGTCCCTTCCTCATAGAACCCTGCAAAAGCTTCAAACACAAGCAGTGAGCACGAAGGCTCAGCAAGTCTGACCCGTCTCACCTAAACATGGAACTTCTACATGAGGGTAATGGGTTGCATGAGGTAAAAATCATTTGCAAGGACTCGCCTAATTAGTAGGACCTTACTTTCAAGTTTTAGCAGCAGGTTGTGGAGAACCTTAGGCTAAGGCACATAAGAGAGCCGCAATCAAACAAGAAACGCATTTCTCTCATGTACTTTGCCCAAAGTTGAAAAGAACTTTAATTAGCTCTAAGCTACAGCATATCATTAACAATCAATGTCCAGCTTTCAATCAGCAACGTTTTAACATGTAACTAGCCTGTTCTTTCTAC
Organism: Neostapfia colusana; assembly: GCA_030760725.1. Lineage (NCBI taxonomy): Eukaryota > Viridiplantae > Streptophyta > Magnoliopsida > Poales > Poaceae > Neostapfia > Neostapfia colusana. The sequence continues at coordinate 81,491,972 of JASWHV010000003.1, forward strand.
GTCACGGTACAGTGAACAAGTGGTACTCACTGACCGCGAGGGACGGCGATTATAATCGATTTACACCTGCAGGGTTACCCGAACAACCCGTCACGTACGCCCGTACTCGATGTTGCCTACAACAACCATCACGGACGCCGTACGCGACTACCTTTCACCCGTTAGCCAAATATTGAACCGGTCCCATCGTCCCGAGCAAGAGGTCTCTGCACGCGCATCTCCGTGCCGCCAGCCGATTTACACCTCGAGCTCTCAACCTACCCTCTGAACGACGGGCAATGCCTCAATACCCAGCTACCCGAGTTACATCAGTTTCCCGGTTCCCATATAGCCGGTAGGTCTTCGGTACTGTTCTAGCTTGTTCAACAGGCCCGCACACGGCTCGGTCCTCAATCGACACAAGCGGAGCTACAGCACACAGGCCCCAAAGTCCTGCTGCCCTTACTCTCCGCTCGGTCTCATTTTTTTGCCATGTGTATCATGTGCTATCTCTACCCGAGCAATGTGCCTCTAGCCTATTCTCGCTAGTAGTTCCAACTACTCGACTTGTACCGAATCCTACTCTATCCTAGCAATGCAGTAGCTAACGGGGTTTGCGATCCTAAACCCAACCCGTGGTTTTCTTGGCTATGCAGCTGGATTTCCAAACAAGACTCTAATGCAAAGAACAATATTCAAAGATGTGCTCAAAACAATAAACATTTGTAAAAAGGTTAATGCAAACCGGGGCTTGCCTTGCTGCTCTTGGTCGTAGGCTAGCTGTTCCTCCGGAGTAACGAAGTCTAGGACTTCGGGTTCCTCCTCGACCTTAGCGACTACATGATATAAGAAACATATGTATCGATTTAAATGCATTTGTATTAACTTTGAAGTTGTGAAGTCTATAACCTTTGCTATACAGACCTAATGACTGTGAAACTTTTACTGTGGCTTGGTTACAACCTAAACAGAAACTTGGTCAAGTTTTAGTTGCAGCAAAGCTCATTTGAGCCCTCCACAAATAATTATATCCTTGACCTTAATTGGAACTCTTAGGGTGTTCTAGGAATTTTCATGAGACAAACTATGCCTTTCTGAAAACTAGATTTTCAGAGGGTTCTAATGGAGTCGGTCTCACTTAATTTGGAAGTCTCTAACTAAAGATATGAGCTAAACAATTTCAGAGAAAATTCTGAAAATGTTTCTGAACATTTTCTATTTTCTCTGGAACAGTTTCACAAATCACACCATTAGGTGGATTAAATGAGCTCAAATGGATCTGAAATTTTTATGGTAGTTCAAGGATATTTTGGTGAACATCTAAGCAAAATTTCAGGATTTTCCTCCAAAGGATTCTCCGGTTAAAATTCCTAACAGTTTAAATTTTAAGGAATTAATTCTGGAGAAATAAGGAATTTCATGAAGTGAAACTTGATTTTCTGGAACGTACTCAGAGAGCTGAATCCAGCAAAATTTGGTTCACTCAATTTGGAGCTTTCTAGCCAAAGTTATAAGGATTTGAAGTTTGAAGGAAATCTGAAAATCGGGGAAAAGTTTAAACTCGCGCGTGGGCCCAGGGGACACGCGTCGCACGCCTAGGCGATGGCACATCGCGGCCCACAAGGATTTTGCGTGCCAGCACACCCGATCCTGGCCGCAGCCGGATCCCGATTCAAAATATCGGCCGCTGACAGCTGGGGTCCACCCCCTTCTTCAACCTCGCGACACCCGCGCCCCGCCGCCGAGGGATCTCGCCGGAGAGCTCGCCGCCGGCTGCTGTACAGCTCCAAACTTCTTGATTCTGGCCGCCCCTGCCTACTTTTACTCGGGGAACCGGATTCTAGGGTCAGCTGCTCATGACAATGGCCGGAGCATGGTCGGCGACGAGCCGCCACCTCGGAATGACTTCGGCCATGTCGGCTGACTTCTCTAACACCTCAGCTACTTGGGAAATCGGTCGGGGAGCATCAATGGACCTCAGAGAAGGTCGACATGAGCTCGAGGCAGCTCGGGGAAGGCCCGAAATAGGTCCTCACCGTGCGCCCGATGCCGCCCGTTCGCTCCGCCATTAGTAGACCTCAAATTCTGCCGGGCACAAAGGTTCTCCGGCCCAGAGTTGTGAAGGCAACTTGTGCGTTACCGTGTCTAGTTCGTGTGAGAGCGGCCTGAGGCCCTCTAATCCTTTCTAGAGCACGAATTAAACAGAATCGTACCCGAAGGTCGTTCTGCACACAGAAAGGGGAAAAGTGGAAATTCGCCGCCGGTGAGCAACCACTCGAGCTGTGGCTCGGGGATGAGCAGCACCGGTCACCCGCGCGTCCAAGGGTGCCTTGGCTCGGGCGTGACAACGCCCTGGTTGGGCTGTCCACGAGAGCCCGAGGTGCGGCGGTTCCAAGTTCCGATTTTGATCTTTTCGGCACAGCCGATATCACTCGGTTTCAACCGAATCCTAGCAACGGGGAGGATGGAGGAAGGTCTCTAGTACCTTGCTGGGGCTCTGGAGTGGAAAGAGGGAGCTGCGATCGGCGTTCTCCGATCAAGTCCGAGCTGCGGAAGTTTTCGGCCGGCGCTGAGTTCTTGCGGGGAAGAACGGTGGTGCCTCGGCCGAGGAGGGGGCAGGCGCCTTAAGAAGGCTCTGCACCGCCTCATGCCCATGCGTGGCCAAGCAGCTGGTGGCGCGGCGGCTGGCCTCGGTGGTGATCACCGCTGCGGCTCGGCGACCCGAGTGAAAAAGTCTCAGTCGGTTTGATCTGAGCAGTGGCTGACATGTGGGTCCCACCTCCAGTTTTAACCTCTGAAATTTACTCCTAATTACTGTTGTAAACAGTGAACCCCATACTACCCTTGGCAATTCAAATTATTCACCCATGAGCCATTTGAATTGATCAAAGTTCAAATGAGGTTTGGTTTGAATGAATTTCAGCACAAGTTCAGTTTGAAATTCAAATAAAGTTTGAATTTCTCCCACTTAGCTCATGTCAAGATCAACTCCAAATGGAGTGAAAATTGGTGTGTGAGCTCACAAAAATGTGCTGAGTAAGAATATGCCCCCACTTTTAAATTCATTGGATAAAAACAGTTTGAATTTGAATATGGTTTCAAACTGCCCTCTTCCTAACTATACCCAAACTGACCTCAAAAAGGTTTTGAATTTGGGTGAAACTTGGCATGGACATCCTTAGTAAAGTGTAGGAGTTTTCATATGTCCAGCCCATCTATATCACATGTGGGAAAATACCACTTTTGCAATGTGTAAGTTTGTTCTCTAATGAGCATGTTGATAATTGTTACTTGCTCTTCATTTGTGTTCATCATTCTTCCTCAAATGAGGTGTGTGGTGTGGTGATGAACACTGCAAATGTGTTTCAAAAACTGAGGCCCTTACAAAGATCATCGCCACGTCCACCTTTGATCCGAACACCTCTGCCCATGCAAGCCATGCAAGAGCACACCAATCTAATAAAAATCATAGGATAGCATGCATGTGCATCATCGCATCTAGTTTAAGGTTTGCGCATGATATTGATTGCTGTGAATCTTGTATGCACGTGAATCCTACATAGCAGGACAGGTTCAGGGAGCTGTCTACGACGAGCTGCAGCAATAAGGTTTTGAGAATCAAGAACAACCGGAACCGCAAGTACAAGGCAAGTGCTCATTGACCATATTGATCCTATATTTTAGGAAAAACTGTTTGTTTTTGCGAAAAGGTGTGCATACTGAGTCAAACATGATGGGAAACCCTTTTATAGGAGTTTACTAGTTTTGATTAAACCACCCTTGTCGCCTGGGAAGTTTATGAGTCGGGTATGGTTTTTGCTTTATGCTTCGCTGAGTCTATGGGATTGGGAAGCGAGATAGATGTGTCTAGCTAACTGCACTCGTACCGATAATAAGTAACTGATGGGGTTAATGAACATGGATCGGAGGGAGATCTAGGCAAGCCTGGGTTTGTGAATGAGGTAGCATGAGATGGTGGTCTTGCTTTCCTTAGATCTAAGGACCGGTTCATTCATGCACATGCCAGGATAACAGTGCCACCACAAGGCCAAGTATGGGTGCGGCTTAGCTGAGTAATTAGGTAAGTTGCTAGAGTGTTATGGACTGTGGAAGGCGCGGGGAATGGGAGTCGAGTGAGGACTGCCCTGGGAACTGCATGGCACAAGAGGGGGCCCGTGGGCGGGAGAATTGGAGATTCTAGCCTGCCGGTGAAACCTTAGTGAGTCCATACATCTAGTAACCCCTTTGTAAAGGCTATTTTGTGATCTCTTGACCATACACCGACGGTTGTGTACTGGTATAATGGAGGTTCTGCAGTCACCGACGGGTGACGAAATCACAAACTTGTGGGTAAAGAGGTGCAAACTCTGCAGAGTTACTAAAACTATCATGATAGCCGAGCTTACGGTCACAAGCACCTGGCTAAACTGCCATGATTAGTTGGGATGATTTTTGGGATGGTTATTGGGAAGGTTCTTGGTTATGGTTATTGGTTTGGAACTGTTGAGTCTGGATGATGAGATGGTTGCATAACTGTTGGGACATGACATGAGATTGGTCTCGGTGTGAGACGAAGTTGTTTTACGAGGTGAGATGGTAGCGAATACGAGGAGGTATTCGTGAGTATGAATAAAGGATTGGTTAATGTTCGGATGGAACACGGAAAGTGATGGAGGTATGTTGGTAATTTAGTACATGTTGGGATTACATCTAAAGTTAAGTTGCTGTTCTATCATGGTTTTGCAAATCCGCTTTTCTGCAAATAAACCTTTTATACCTATCTTGTTTATGAACTGCATATCATGTGTTTTCCCGCACTTGCTGAGTACATCATTGTACTCAAACTTGCATTATTATTTCGTCATCAACAGCAAGAGAAGGCTATTATGAAGACCAAGTGGAGCATTATGGCGTGTGATCTGTTCTCAACCTTGCCTGTGGAGGGATTAGAGATGGAGCCACTTCTTTTTAGATTTGCTTCCGCATTAGCTAAATTGCTTCCGCTTTAGAATAAAGACTTCCGCTGTGAGCACGAGTCCAAGACTCATGAGGTATTGTAATAAACTCTGTTATTCGTGGTAATATATAATCTGAATTCAGTTTGTAGAACGTATGTGTATGTGTGATGAACATCCTGGGCACACATATGCATTAGTTCTCGATTCCGTGGTTTTCCCACAGAATTGAGGGCGTCACAGATTGGTATCAGAGCCACGGGTTGACAGTAGATTACACGCCTAGATAAAAACCTTAGATAGATAATAGAGCTACGGGTTACACCCCTAAATAGGAGTCACAAGCGTCCTAGGGTGAATAGCTTAGATTGGCCTTTAAAACCACCTTGACATAGGAAACCATCCTTGAATAGGATTTGTGTGGGCCCTTGTGATGATTATTTGTGGATAGGTGCTTAGTGTGAGTTGTGGGACGTCTCAAAAACGTTGTCCATATCTATACGTAAGAAGAAAGAGGTGTGAAATGCTTCGGTACTTGATCACATCCTCATAAGGGCTAATATATATAGTCCAACTCACCTTGATGCATATAGTTGAAAGGACCTACCTAACCTTCTAACCTTCTATTCTATTTCGTTCTCTCTCACAGATGGTGAGAGGAAACGCCAGCCGAAGGAACGTCCAAGAGGATGACCATGAGGAAGTTCCTGCTAACCCCGGAGCTGGTGAAAATCACCTGGAACGGCTGCTGGCCATGCAAAACCAGCTTATGCAAACCATGATCCAAATTTGGGTCAGTTGCAGGCCAACCAAAACCCCGTTCCGGCACCACCGCCACCACTACCGCCGGCTCATAACAGGTTGGGAGAGTTCATGAGGACTCGACCACCCACCTTTGCTCAAGCTAGTGACCCCATGGAGGCTGATGATTGGTTGAAACCCATGGAGAAGAAGCTCGCCATTGTTCAGTGCAACGACCGAGAGAAGGTTCTCTTTGCGTCGCACCAACTTCTGGGAGCTGCCGCTGACTGGTGGGATGCCTTGAGCAACGCCCATGCCAACCTGGAGACAATCACTTGGACTGAGTTCAAGGAAAGTTTCCGCTCCCACTACATCCCTGTTGGTGTAATGATGCTCAAGAGGCAGGAGTTTGAAGGTCTCCGCCAAGGACAGAAAAGTGTGAATGAATATCTCAACAAGTTCATACAACTGTCCTGGTATGCCCCCAAAGATGTCAACTCAGATCAGAGAAAGCAGTACCTGTTCATGAGAGGGTTGAACAATGAGATCCAAGTTCAGCTCCTCAACAATGACTACGTAAGATTCCAGAAGCTGGTTGATAAGGCTATTGTTGTTGAAAACAAGATCCGAGAGATCGAGCGAGAGTGCAAGAGGAAGATGCCACACCAGCCCCAAGGGAGCAACATACGACCTAGGTATATGCCCCCTGCACCGCAGTATGGATCGACCACTCCTGCGTACCGCCCTGGTCAGCCACCACAGCAACGATTCGTTGCATCGGCACCTCGTGTGCCCATGCCTCCTGCGCCCCGGCCTAACAATGGCACCCCTGTTCAAAACCCCCGCCCCAATGTATCTGCTGCCATAGGCAACAGGGCATGCTTTGCATGCGGGGAAGTAGGCCATTTCGCTAACCAGTGCCCGAGAAGAGGCCCTGGACAGCAAGGTAACGTGCCCAAGCAGAACCAGCGACCAAACAGAGGGGACCACCAAGGGAACTGTGGACCGCAGAACTATGCTCGTGCCAGCACATCAGATCCCGGCCACACCCGATCCCGATTTAAATTTTTAAGCCGCTGATGTGTGGGCCAGCCGGCTTCGTTTTCCTCCCGACGCGCCCTTGCGCCCGCGCCGCCTCCCCTCGCCGGAGCAGACCCGAAGCTCGCTGGCTTGCCGCTGCCGGCCATCTCTTGCTCTGTAACTCGCCGCCAGGGGGTTGTCGACGTCGAGGAGCACGTCTGTGGGGTCAGTTCGAGCTGGCGGTGACCGGAAATAGCCCGGCGACGTGCGGCGGCCTCGGTTGAGGTTCGGCGCCGTCGGCCATGGGTTCTAACCCGCCAAAACCTTGAACAATCGGTTCTACAGCATCAGTATAACCCTAGGAAGCTCGACAAGGTGTCAAATGGGTTCAAAGATGGCGGCAAGTCAGTCGGCACCGTGTGACCGAGCGTGCCCGCCATGAGCACCCTTGATCGAGCTCAAAATTTGTCACTCCTAGTCGGTTTCATACCACGGATGCAGAAAGGAAATTGATCGCCGGCTAGTCCAGCGCCTATGTGCAAGATTTGATAACCAAAGAAGGATCATAGCGCGAGCATTCGAAGAATCCGTACCGGAAGCTCGGTTTAAGGTTGCCGGAGCAAAAGCTGGAAATTTGCAGTGGATTCTTCACAGTTTGTTTTCAAACATGGAGGAGAGCAACACGGTGGTCGCGCACTCCTGTTGCCTCTCTTGCTGGACCGTGAAAGCTCCTGTGGAACGCTGTCCACGAGCGCCTGACCTTCGGCTGAGGTTAGGTCGCCGCTGTGGCGATCGTTCTCGGGCAAGGGAGGTCGGAGCTCGGGGTTTTGGTCGTTGGGGAGGTGGAGTGCAATCTCAGGGTGCTGTCTAGCAGCTCAGGGACGGAAAGGGGCGATTGTTTGCAGGTTTTTCCAATCGACCGAGAGCTTCGGGGAGAAAAACTGCCGCTGCTCGGGGTCGCACGCGAGGGGATAAAGCCAGCCGGTCACGTGGAGGCGCGAGCAAGCCGCCCTGGGCACCAGCGCGCGAAGAGGGAAGCAGCTGGTGGCGCCGGTTGCTTCTCTGTGGTACAGCCGGCAGCTGCACGGTGGAATTTCCCACCGAGCTGTGACTTTGTGTGCAAGTCTTCCCCCCTTTATCTCTATGACATGTGGGCCCCACACTCAAGTTTAACCTCTGAAATTAACTCCTCATAATTTTTGTAAACAGTGAGCCCCAAAATACCCATGGTGATTCAAATTATTCACCCTTGAGCCATTTGAATTGGTTAGAATTCAAATTGGGTTTGGTTTGGATCAATTTCAGCACATGTTTAGTTTGAAATTCAAATAAGGTTTGAATTTGCCCCACTTAGCTCATGTCAAGATCAACTCCAAATGGAGTGAAAATTGGAGTGTGAGCTCACAAAAATGTGCTGAGTAAGAATATGTCTCCCACTTTTGAATTCATGGGATAAAAACAGTTTAAATTTGAATGTAGTTTCAAACTGCCCTTTTTCTAGCTACACCACAAAATGACCTCAAAAGGTTTTGAATTTGGGTGAAACTTGGCATGGACATTCCTAGCAATGTGTAGGAGTTTTCATATGCCCAGCCCCTATATCACTTGTGGAAAATACCACCCTGCAATATGTGAGTTTGTTCCCTAATGAGCATGTTGATGGTGGTTACTTGCTCTTCCAATGTGTTTATCAACTTGCTACAAATGAGGTGTGTGTGTGGTGATGACACTTCAAACATGTGTCAAAAACTGAGGCCCTTACAGGGTTGAGGGTAGCAAGGTGTAAATCTGCCGGTGGGCACAGACACGCGCCACGCGGGGACCTCCTGCCCGTTACGGATGGACCGGTTCGGCATTTGGGATACCTTTGAAAGGTTGTTGCATACAACAGAGTAGGAAGGTATGAAGCACCACACTTCTGAAAGTGGGTGTATGTGACGTGTTATCCGGGTGTCTCCTGATTGCAATCACCGTCCCTCGCGGTTATTTGAGTACCTATTGTTCACTGTGCTGTGACGTAGAAGAAGTGAAATAAGTCATATGAATGTGCTGCATTGAACTATTAATGTCTTGAAACCCTGTATGCTGCATTTGTAGAGCTAATTAAGTTTATCTTCCACTTTGGACATCACCACATCGGAGGAAAGCATTTCTTGTTTGATTGTGGACTTCCGATGTGAGGGCTGCCTAAGGCTCATTAAACTGCTTCTATAAAACTGAAAGTAAGGATTAACATATAGGCGTGCGTAAAAGTCCCAAAACTTATAAATGGAAAACTTTAGTGATGAATAAAGTTGAGTTTAAATCAAAGAAATGGGACTTGCAAAAACTTTTCTAAACATGTGAAGATGGTCATGAGCAAGCACATGAATTCAAGTCCACCTTGAATTCAAATGATCATTTAAATGTAAAGGTGGCCATTTGAAATGGAGAATGCAAACTGTGGTTGGAAACCTTCACTTTGCAGCCACCAAATTAAAAGCTTGAATCCATATTTGAATTCTTCAGGTCCATATTATGAGGAAGACAAATTTTGAGAAATTTTGGAGTTGCTTTGATATGAATATCAAAGAGACTTGTGAAATTCATTGAAATTTGAATTCAAATTTGAAACTGAGGTAAAACTTGTCAATTTGCCAAATGGTTTTCAAATTTGAGCTCCACATGATTGAAGTTTGCACTGTGCCAAAGATTGGAGATATTTGGAGAGGGAAGGGCAGTGGGACCCAGTTATCATTGAGGTTCAAGACTTACTACTGAAGTTACCGGGGGGCATCTGTTCTCACTCGAACCGGCTGAAGTCAGAGCGCGCGCCACCGAGCTGCTCAAACAACCGACTCCCCGCTGTTCTCACGATCAGGATGCCGAGAGGAGCAAAAGATCGTCGTGTGCATGTCACCTCAGCGGCTAAAACACTCACGGTTCCTTCTCTCCCCGCCACACCAATTTCCCTCGACAGTTTTCTGCCGCCCCGAGCTCCGGCATCTAGCCTTGTCGCCATGGCGCACCTATAGTTTTGACGCCCGGCCGAGTGCACAGACGGCGTTGCCCACACCCCCTCAAGCTTCCTGGAGTACTCACCAGAAGTGCTGTGGTCGATAACCATGTCGGCGAGCTCACTTCTTGCCGACAAACGGACCTAGGCGCCTAGACGTCACATCGAGCCCTTGCTGCATTTCATGAGCAACTAAGCCCCGGCAAAGGTCAGTAGTCATCTCCTCGTGCTGTCCCTCCAATTTGGAGCCGTCTCATGGGCGGAACCGGCCGGAATTTGGCTTTTCTCCCCGGCAGGTTCTTCGGACCGCCACGCCAAAATCTAAAAATTAGCCTCCAATACTTAGTCGTTTCCAGTTATGATCTACAGGCATGTTCTTTAGACTCCAACAGTCCTCCTCGTCCAACCGGTGCTTGATTTCATCAACCCTAGCCGTAGAACGCCATGTTCTTCATTGCCGCTGGAAAATTCACCTCGGGCGCACGGTGGGGACCTATCTAGAGCCGTTCCCGATCCAAACCAAGTCCATGTCAAGCATACCCACGACTCACTGATGCTTTAGGAGCAAACGGCACAACTTTTGGTGCAGCACAGCGCCCTAGCGACGTCGCCGGACATGCCGCAGCCACTGTCGCCGTCGCACCTAGGGTTCTGGCCATCTTCGATCTGAGGTAAGACCGACAACGTGTTCCCCACATGAGAATACGTAGTGGCAGCGAAAATCAGCGAGTTCCGAGCACGGGAACCCCCTCCCGGCGAGAGCTCCGGCGAGCTCAGCGGGGCGGGAGCGCGGGTGGCTGGAGGTAGACGAAGCCGGGGGCTGGCCCACGTGTCAGTGTCGGTGGCGGGGGAATTTGATCTTCTGTGGAACCGAATGAGGCTGTGGCTGCACGGGAAGAGTTCAGTGGCCCCGTGTGGCTTATACTAGCGAGTGACACATGGTCCCCTGGACCCACACGCAGGATTTGAACAATTCCCGGTTTAACTCAATTCCTCAAATTTAGTTCAAACTTTAGAACCTCATAACTTTTGTTAGGAAGCTCCAAATTTAGTGATTCAAATTGGTTTGGATTCAGATTGAAAAACACTATCCAAATATGCAACTCAATTTGTATGAAAATCATTATTTAGTTCTGGAAATTTTTTAAAGCTTTTCAGAAAAAAAGAATTTTAGAGGGAGTTTGGTTCATCCAAAAATCGTCAAATTTTGCCAGAATATTCTTTAGGATGTTAGTGAACTTCTATAAAAGTTTCATCTCATTTGAATTGATTTATTTAGGATAATTGTGATTTCAAGTTTCTGCGTTCAAATGAATACAGAAACATTTTCAGAGAATTTCCAAAACTTGGAAATTCAGTTCTGGGCAGTTCTTAGCTCCAAAAATCCTAGGAAAATTCATGCATGCTCCCAGAGCTATGTGTGAAATTTAGTTCACTTGGATTTGCATGAAAGTGCAAATTTATTCAGAATTAATTCCTTTTTGCCTAAATGCTTAGAGAATTGTTCTGAGTGTTCTACTCATTGAAAAATTATAAATTTTGGTCCAGGTTACTTTCTTGTGATAAGGAAATCACATGAAAATTTTCAGCACCATTGGAGCTCTGGATCAGTACTTTTGGAGACAACAGTCCTAGGTGAAAATGCAACAATTAGTAAGAACACTTAGCACTTGATTAGGTGGATTAACCCAAACCCAAACCACTAGCACCAGTGTCATTTTAAATTCTTAAACAGAGTTCCAGTTTTAAACTTGTCTTTAAAACTTGTTAGCAAAAGCTTTACAATTAAACATACATGCATATTCATAACGTGTAGTGATTAAACGTGGAAAAGTGGAGGAGAAGTGAAGCTTGGATCAAGGAGCAATAAGGGCAGTGATTAAGCTTCAAGTAATCAGTAACTAACTTCATAATTATCTGACTTTAGTCATCTGCAAAACCAAGGCAAGCTCTGGTTTGTATTTAAGTTGTTTTATAATGTTTTTACTTTGTTCACTACTATGGGTTAAAGTTTGTATGTGCATTAGGTCAGGAATGTTTTATACTCCAAATGCATGACCAAATGAACCCTGGAGTCGAGGGTATAAAAGTGTCACCACTTTAGAATAATGCCGTGCTAAATAGGCTATGACATCCGGTAGAAGTCGAGTAGTTGGAATCTACTCGCGAGCTATAGTTCAGGATTATATGGGTGTGGTTGAAAGAGAGGCAAACTAAAGTTTATATTTCTAAAGATTAGAGGGTTAGGCAGCGACAAGACGAGGTCTTGGTCGAGTAGCTCTGCCTGTGTCGGTTAAGGACTGATGCGTGTGCGGCACCCATGAGAAAGTATAGAGTTGTGTACCGGATGCTTACTTCTATATGGGACCTAGGAAACCGATGTACCAGGTTAACTGGATTGTAGAAGCATACCACATCGTCTCGTTAGACCTATGAGCCCGAGACAGTGCGACCGGTTCTACAGTCGAGTGTCCTGCGAAAGGTTGCCACATACGACGTAATGAAGGACGCCAGATTTGGGTCTTCAGAGGCGGGCGTATGTGTCAAGTTATCCAGGCAGTGTTTGATTCGAATCACCGTCCCTCGCGGTTATTGAGTACCGCTTGCTCGCTGTGTTGTGACGTAGTAAGCAAGTTGTGTGAGAACAGTTTGCAAAGTTTTAATTGCTGATATGATTATTGTAAATTGCATGAAAACCATGTCTGAAGTAGAGATAGAGCAAACTAAAGTTAATTTTCCACCTTGGGACAAGTAACATTGGAATGAAGCGTTTCTTGTTTTTATTGTGGAGTTCCAATGTTGCTGGGCGCAAGGTCACTACTATGATGGCTAAAAATCTAAAAGTTAAGGATGAACTCGTAGGCGAGTCTTTTTGCAACTTCCATGTTTAGATCTTAAGTTACTTTCATGTAGAGTTGCATGCCTTAGGAGAGACGGTTAAGTCTTGCTGAGCCTTTGTGCTCACTCTTGCTATATGAGTGGTTTTGCAGGTCAACTTCGACGCTTATAAAGAGGGTTGTCCAGTGAGACTCGGGGACTTACGAGTCATGTAACACATGGAGAACCCAGCCACTGCAATGTCTTCGTGTTGCTAGTGAGAGGTGTTCGCGGGCTGGATCTCTTCTCGAGTGCTCCTTAGTTATTCGACGTGAGCAGTTTATAGACTTCCGCTGTAGCTAATTTATGTAAATTATTTACAAAGAACATTAGTAAGCTTCCGCTTTTGATTTATGTAATACAGTTTTCCTTATATGTGTGCTGTTGGGTGCCGCATAACACGGCACCACCCAATGCGATTCCCGGGTGAGTGCCACATCCCCGTGACTGAACGTGCGGTGTTGGGCCCTGTCAGCTTTGTATCAGAGCCACATTGGTAATAGAGCACAGAATAAGGATCGTATTACGACAAAAACTTTGGATACGGTGAGGAAACGGTATTAGGCCCACATAAGGACTATAGTAGTATAGTTACTTAAAGTGGCATGACTAACATATGTGTTACAGTTCTGAATTTTGATTATGTAATGATGCACCTACGCTCAGGTAAGCATGGTAAGGAACGCCACCGAAAGCGGTTCAATTTCGGTTAGCTCCCCTGACGAGGAAAGCGGTTCAGGGATAGGTCTCACAGCTTGGTGTGAGACGTTAATATGAAACTCTTGAACTCTTCATGTTCCTGAGTTCATATCAAACGCTGGTCCCTAGCGTGCATTATGCAAGCAAGTGGAGACCTCATCGTGTGGTCAGTAACGCGATAGTGTGTTCTTCTGGAATTAGCCTAGGAGGACATACGCAGCGCTTGCCATCAGCGTGCCCTGCAGGGCAGTAGGTGGTATCTGTTGGGTTGATAAAATTCCAAACCGTGACGACCCATTCGCGCTCTACTCGGGTTCCCCGTCGTGTGGTGTAAAAACACGATCACATACCTTGATACGTGGCTTAACTCAAGGACGGCCGTATGGAAATGATACGGACGTATGTATTTACTTTCAAATACGGACCTGCCTGAAATGAAAACAACCCTTGAGTGCATCACTATTGAGTGTTCTTCTGCAGGTACCAACCACGTACGTATCCCGTAAAGTACACGTGTGCGAGAGACCATCTTAGTGCCACTGATAAAACTGATATGCCGGTCCAATCCGGTTAGAATTTTCTTTGGTGAGGCTACGTAGTACCGACATGTTTCTTATGGTGCGTCGGCACCGTACTACACTTAATAACCTCTTCCCTATGAAGAAATGAGTCATGAACTAACTTTCAACTAAAAATGGAAGTTTGAAATAAATATTATTTACTTAACTCTTATTTTGAGCTAAGATTCAAATGAGAGAATGACTAGGCTTCAAAGATTTCAAAAACAGAGTGCTCTGTTTCTGGCAGGAATTCTTGCTGGACTTTAACAGATCATAACTCTGAGTAAATATAACCAATTAAGGTGTATGATAAAGTTCTGGAAATATTTTCAGAAGCTCTACAACTTCTTTGTAGACCTCCAGAGAAAAATCACACCTTAAGTTGGTGAAAAGTGCAGTTGAAGGCAAATTGTTCAGAACCAGGACAGTAGCAAAAACCTCTCTGGACCTTTCTGTTTTTAAGCCATAACTTCCTGTAGAAAAATCTTTAAGGAGCCTATGAGTACTTGTTGGAAAGATACTGAAGTTTAATAAAACTTTGGTATTGAACTCAAGTCAAGAACCTGTAGTTAACTTGAGTAAATTTTGGAGTTTGTGTGAACTGGTCAGGGTAGTCAAGCTGATTTGTTTATCGTACTTAAGATTTGTCTAAACATGAATGTGGTTATGCTTTCATAAAGTTCATGACATGTTCATGTTTTGCTTATCTTTACTTACTACTGAGATAGAATTTTGATTGACTTAAAATTTTGTTTCGTGCAGTATTGTACGCACACATTCTCAAATGGAGCTTGGAGGTTCGAGTCGAGGTGGGAATGACTTGACTTCATCACAAGAGCCATCGCCAACCGGATTGGTGGAAATTATGGAGAAAATGAATGAAACTCTTCAAACTCTAGTTCAGCAAGGAATAAATAGAGAAGCTCAACATCACATGCCAACCCCGAGCACTTATCTAGATTTCTTGGTGACACAACCGCCGGTATTCTCCGAAGCGGCTGACCATTGTGAAGCAAATCACTGGTTACATGTCATTGAGTCCAAGTTTGGGTTTATTCAATGTGATGACTTCTCGAAGACTCTATATGCCGCTCAGCAGCTTCACGGCTTTGCTGGAGCCTGGTTGGCAGAATACCTTGCTGTCCAACCAGAAGGGCATCATGTCACATGGACGGAGTTCCAGGATGCATTTCGTGCTTGTTTCGTTCCTGCGGGCATAATGCAAACAAGTCTTGATGAATTCTGGAATCTAAAACAAGGAGAAATGAGTGTTATGAGTATGTGAAGGAATTCAATCGCTTAGCTCAATATGTACCAGATTATGTGAAATCACCAGCCATGAAGGGTTATCATTTTTATCGAGGGCTAACTGCTAGACTGCGATGTGAGTTGGCTCAAGTTAGCCAAGAGAATTTTGATGAGTTTGTTAGCTGTGCTATCATTCAGGAATATTATTCCAATCTCTACCTTAAAGAAAAGAGGGAGAGGGACTTATCACAGGATGAATGCAATTATCTACCTCAGAAGTATCGGTTGGTAATCCGTTCACCTTCCGGTCGAGAGGTTCCACAAAAGGTGCAGTCATTCTGGGAGTATGAAGACTCTTATACTCCACAGAGGTTTTATTTACCTCCACCGCAGCAGCAACTTATTTCTCATGCACCTCAGTATCAACAAGGTGCACCAGAATGTTATTTCCCTCAAGATGTTGAAGATGATCACGGTGATTTCTCAGCTGAACCGAGTGGTATCCCACTTCAAATTGACAATGAACACATCGTCAATGAAGCAACTGAACCGAGCAGCAACATTATGTCTGCAGGTACAGTTACAAATAGTGATCTTGGACAGCAAAGAAAAGCCATGTCCAAAGTGGGAACTGTTAATTATGTGTCAGTCGATGATCTGCCCTAAGGAGGTCCAGTTCTTGTGGGCAGGTTCACCTTAAATGACAAGCCGGTTGTCATTCTATTCGACTCTGGTGCAACACATAACTTCATTAGCAAGGCGACGGTAATCCGGGATCAGATCTCCATAATTATCACAAAAAGTTCTTACCTTATTCATTCGCCAGGTGGAGACATATCGACTAATGAAGTCGTTTCTAGAGCACCACTTTGTTTGGGTGGAAAAATTTATCCTACCACCCTCATTATTCTCGAAGATCAAGGAATTGATGCCATATTTGGGATATTGTCACACCCGGTTTTTCCGAAGGAAACAACCAAGTGAATATCACATGTATGCCAGGATCATTTTCTCATACATGTGATGACAAATAGTGAAGCATCATTTATTACAAGCCAGGTGTCGAATATAAATAAGTCTTACATAGCAAATGTCTCGTTGGACAATAAAAAGTTCATCACAAGTAAATAAACTAGCAGCGGAATATTATTCTTTAGGGCTCCATCACAGGCGTTGCCCGGGGGTCTTCATGAACCTAAAATCCTTCCTCGGGTCCAAAGTCTTGGTCATTATACACCACCACATTATCTTGACCTGAGCAGCAATATAAACCAACAAATATGCAAGGTTGAGTACCAATGGTACTCAGCAAGTGTGGGAAAATTATATCATGCATGGCTAGAACAAGGAGAGGTTGAACTCATGGTTAAAGCACTACGCAATTAATACCTATCACCTTAGCTTATTAAGCACCTACATTACTACACAGGTGAAATGGTCCCAATCTCCCATCCCATCATCATAACCAAATAACCATAACATCATTTCCAATGTTAAGCTCCCCGGTGTTGTGGGGCTTACTTCCTAGCCCCAGTGGGAGTAGTGACTAGCGTTATAGGTCGTTGGGCGGAAGACCTCAAAATACCCATTGCCGGCTTGACTTTAGCCTGTGGAGACGGGGTGTTGCATACCTTCCCAATGGCCAAGGGCAAAGATGTTAGAATCAGAGTGATTTTGGAATGTATCAGTTGTGTTCGAAAGGGTACCAATAAGGAATCGACGTTGATTTCTAGATATAGTACTCAAAAGAATCGCCACAATACACCCGGACAATTAGAATTAAGAAAATTTTGTCGTTGACTGAACATCTCAGCCAAGAAAGGTAGAAAACAAGGGCTTGGGGTCGGCTTAACATCCACAACTCCCAAAAACCTTCACTCCTCTAATCATGAATAAGTCCAGGCCGCTCTTAACCGTGAGCACGGCTGTCAAGACAGTTTTGACTCTGCAGAGTTTGTACCACTGTACCCACAAGTAGTGATTTCATCCCCCGTTGCCGGGTGGACTAAAAGAACCTCCATTATGCCAGTGGCTACGATCCACATTCACACTTCCCAGGTGTGCAGCCAGGAGATCACTACAAAGCCTTTACAAAGGGATTCCCGACGAGCGTGGGCCCACTGAGGTTTCACCCCTAACAGCATACAAGAGGCTCCAACCCCGCTGCAGTGGCCCCCTCTTGAGCCTTGCGGTTCATATGGTAGTCCAGCTGACACCTACTCCCCGCACCATCCAACACACCCATACTACGCCGGGGATACACCTAATTAATTGGCCAAGCTGCCCCATCTCAGCATGTGGTTGGCACTGTAAAGCCGGGTTACATGCTCCATGAACCGGTCCTTAGGATCCAGGCAAGTACTAAACACAAACACAAGTCTCATGCACCCAGCACACAACCAAAACATCCAACTTGCCTTGATCCCTACCTCTACATAACTCACAATGTCTCATTCAAGAGTATGGTAATATAAACTGATGATCTCATTTCCCAAATATCCCATTCTAAGCATGGCTAAGCAAATGCATGTAAATAAATGACATGACAAATTAAATCCCAACCCAAGCTACAAGGAAACAAGGTAATGCAATTCTAGGGAAACTTTCCTAGCATGGGTTTCATATTTCATTTGACAATGCAAATAATTCTATCTACACATCCTAGCATAGGATCAAAGTGGTCAAGGACACTTGCCTCCTTCTTGTTGCTCTTGAAATGGGTAGTCCTGATCTTGGAAATGAATAACTTGTTCTTGAACAGGTTCTACTTCATACCATCACACATAGCAAAAGAAAAACAACAATCATAAGACATAGTTCACACCTCTACTTCATACAAACCACACATTCATATTTATGAACTTCATTCACCATTATATGTGTTGTGTTTCAGTTTTAAATAAATTCCTTACATTAAACTACCAAGTATGTATGGAAAATATTTTTCTTCTCCATATGTGCCTTCACAACTTCTATCAACCCTAAACTGAACTCTTTGGATTTTAGAAACTCCATTTATCATTTACTAGTTGCTATATTTTCAGATTTATATTCCTATGCATAATTGTGTATTTTATTATTAAATTAGTAATACACATCACCTAAACAGAATAGGTTCTGGTCCTAAATAATTTAAAATCATATTTTGACCTTGGCTTCTGATGTAGACTATTTCATAATTATTTTCCCTATTTTTCTATAACTATTATTTACTTAAACATGTGTCCCTATACTAATTAAATGTGAATAATAGATGAAACAGATTTATTTCAGCCCAAAAATATATTTTTATCTCACTCCAAAGTTTTCTAAGTACTGAGAAAGTTTTTAATTAATTTTTGACAATTATGTTTGTCCCCCTTTTTGATTTTTAAACACTAGTTACATATTCAATTTTCTAAATTAAATACTAAACAAGGTTAAAAAGTAAACTCACCCCATTACAGGGTTTATAATATTATTTTCATAATTTCCAGGGGTCTAGCTACACTTATCAGAGGTGTTTTTCTTAATTTTTATTAAGTCCAGGGGCTAAAACTGATTTTTGAATGAATTTACATGATTTTCTGGAGTTCCAGGGTCTAGATCTGAAGTTTCCGGGGCTAGCTCTCAATTCCAGAGAACCCCAGGGGGTAGCACGTAAGAATTCCAGTCTTTATAACGTGGGGCTGACGTGGACCGTCCGATTTTAAACCGACGGCTGAGATTATAACATCGAACCGGTACGCGGGGTTTTAAAGTCTACCGTGCGATTTAAAATAAACGGCGCACAAGCGGCCACGTCGCTCTGATCGAGCGCGGGCAGCGCTGCCGGCGGCGCACGGCGGCGGGAAGCGGCGATCTCGCCGGAAAGTTTCGGATCCGCGAGAATTCTACCTAGAACTGTGATCTTATGGCATAGATCGGTAGAGGGGAGGTCAGGGATCTCACCTCGGGGGTTTTCTCGAGCTCGGGGGTCCTGGAAAGTGATCGGCGGCGAGGTCCGAGGCAAAACCACGGCGAAGCTCGTCGGCGCTGGATTTACACCGTAAGTCTCCGAGTTTTCTGCACCTGCAAAGCTCCCCGGAGGCGGTGGATCAAGACCAGCGAGTTAGATCAGAGTTTCCGAGCTTAGATCGGACAGAATTCACCGGCGAAGTCTCGGTGCTCACCGGAGTAAAAATCGGCGATCGCGTGGGAAAAACCGATCGGGGCTGGGGTTTTTATAGCCGGGGGAGGGCGGTGGGTCAGTTGTGATCGAGTTGGATTCTTCTGGGACCAGAATTCGGGCGACGGGACGCAGTTTCCGGTCGGTTGCGATCGCGCGCGCTCGGGGAAAAGTCCGGGGTCGCGGGGGCTCAGGGTTAGGGATGACATGTGGGTCCCACCCGTCGGTGAGAGGCAGCGCGGCGCGCGCGGGGGCGGGCTGCGCGGGGAAAGCTGGGCCGGCTGGCGGGTTTCGGCCCACTGGCCGGTTTTTTTCCCGTTTCTCTTTTTCTTTTTCCTTTTCTTTTCTGTTTTGAGTATAATTTGAATTCCAGTTTGAATTTGAATTTTTGCAAAACATGCAATACGTCCAAAAATTTTTAAATTCCCCTCTGAACATGGTTTTGGGTTTTGAATAAAAATTTGGGGTGTTACAGCTCCACCCCCCTTAAAAGAAATCTCGTCCTCGAGATTGGTGTTTCTAAGAAAACAATTCCGGAAATTGTGCCTTGAGCTCATCTTCCCTTTCCCAGGTAGCTTCCTCTTCTGAGTGATGCTTCCACTGCACCTTGCACATCCGGATTCTCTTGTTTCTGGTGAGGCGTTCCATTGTCTCCAAAATCTTGTATGGTTGCTCGGCATAAGACAAATCTTCAGCTACATCCACTTCATTCATGGGTAACACCTCCTCAGGCGTCCTCAGACATTTCTTGAGTTGTGACACATGGAATACATCGTGCACATCTGATAGATGAACCGGTAACTCTAGTTGGTACGCCACTTCGCCTTTCCTTTCCAAAACCTGGAAGGGTCCGATGTATCGAGGTGACAACTTCCCTTTCACCTTGAACCGACGAAGTCCTCTGATAGGGGACACCTTGAGATAAACATAGTCTCCCACGTTGAAAACGAGCTCTCTTCTTCGTACATCAGCATAACTCTTCTGGCGTGTTTGTGCTATCCTCAAGTTGTTGCGAATCTCCCTCACCTTCGCTTCGGCTTCTTGTAGCACTTCTGGACCAAACACTTTACTTTCTCCTGTTTGGTTCCAAAATAGGGGAGTTCTGCACTTCCTTCCATACAAAGCTTCAAACGGTGACATCTTCATACTAGCTTGATAGCTGTTGTTATAGGAAAACTCCGCATACGGTAAGTTCTTGTCCCAACTCCTATTGTTTTTGAGTGCACATGCCCTTAACATATCTTCAAGGATCTGATTGGTTCTCTCT
This sequence comes from Neostapfia colusana, assembly GCA_030760725.1. Taxonomy (NCBI): domain Eukaryota; kingdom Viridiplantae; phylum Streptophyta; class Magnoliopsida; order Poales; family Poaceae; genus Neostapfia; species Neostapfia colusana. Next base: position 81,512,460 of record JASWHV010000003.1, read on the forward strand.
GTCTGCCTGTCAGTTTGGGGATGATAGGCAGAGCTGAAATTCAGATGGGTTCCCATGGTTTCATGCAACTTTTGCCAAAACCTCGAGGTGAACTGTGTCCCTCGGTCCGACACTATCTTCTTTGGCACTCCATGGTAACACACGATCCTTGACATGTACAATTCTGCCAATTTGGATCTGCTGTAGCTTTCTTTCACAGGAATGAAATGAGCTACCTTGGTTAGCCGATCAATAATGACCCATATTGAATCATACCCGGATTGGGTCCTAGGCAATCCCACGACAAAATCCATGCTGATTTCTTCCCACTTCCATTCAGGCACTTTGAGTGGTTGCAGCAATCCCGCGGGTCGTTGATGTTCTGCTTTCACCAACTGACATGTGTCACATAGGGCAACATGTTCCGCGACATCTCGCTTCATGCCATACCACCAATACCTGCCTTTGAGGTCCTTGTACATCTTCGTACTCCCAGGATGAATGGAATAGTCGGAATCATGAGCCTCCTTTAAAATCAATTCACGTATCTCCTTTACTTCTGGCACACAGATTCTTCTCCCGTGCCACACCGTTCCTTGTTCATCCTCTCTAAAACCAGGAGCTTTATTTTCCTTGATGAGCTGTCTGATCTCTTGTATCTTCCCATCATTCTTTTGGCCCTCGCGTATGTCTTGCTCGAGTGTGGAGTCCACTTCCATGGCGATGGCTTCACCACTATTTACTAGACATAGATTGAGCCTTATAGCCTCGTCCTTCAATTCTGCGGTCATGTCCTTCAAGCTCAACTTATTGACCTGCACTTTCCGACTCAAAGCATCGGCCACGACATTTGCTTTTCCGGGATGATAGTTGATGCCCACATCAAAGTCATTGATTAGCTCTAACCATCTCCTTTGTCTGAGGTTGAGATCTGGCTGTGTGAATATGTACTTCAAACTCTTATGATCCGTATATATCTCTGTCCTCTTCCCCATCAAATAGTGCCGCCAAATTTTCAACGCGTGTACCACTGCAGCTAGTTCTAGATCATGTGTAGGATAGTTCTTCTCGTGCTTCCGAAGCTGCCGGGATGCATATGCCACGACATGTCCTTCTTGCATGAGAACACATCCCAACCCATTTCCAGAGGCATCGCAGTACACTGTGAAATTCTTTTGCATATCTGGCATAACCAACACTGGGGCTGTTGTCAATCTTTTCTTTAGCTCCTGAAAGCTCGTATCGCACTGTGGCGTCCAGGTGAATGTGATTCCCTTTTCCAACAGTTTGGTGAGAGGTCTCGAGATCTTAGAGAATCCCTCAATAAACCGTCGATAGTATCCAGCCAATCCCAAAAAGCTTCGAACTTCCCCGATATTTTCAGGGGTTTTCCACTTCTGGATATCCTCGATTTTGGCGGGATCTACGGAGATTCCTCCCTCCGAGATTATATGTCCTAAAAAGGGAACTCTCTTCAGCCAAAACTCACACTTGCTCAACTTGGCATATAGTTGGTGTTCTCTCAGCCTCTGTAACACCAACCTTAGATGTTTCTCATGTTCTTCTTCATCTTTGGAGAAGACGAGAATATCATCTATGAAAACCACCACAAATTTGTCCAGATATTCCATGAATACCTTGTTCATGAGGTACATGAAATATGCCGGGGCATTGGTTAGCCCAAAAGGCATGACGGTGTATTCATACAGTCCGTACCGAGATACGAAAGCTGTCTTGGGAATATCTGATTGCCTTATCTTGAGTTGGTGGTACCCCGACCTGAGATCAATTTTTGAGAACACACAAGCTCCCCTCAACTGATCGAACAAGTCTTCAATGCGGGGCAATGGGTATTTGTTCTTGACGGTTACCTCATTCAAGGCACGGTAATCCACGCATAACCTTTGGGTTCCGTCTTTCTTAGGCACAAATATCACCGGAGCTCCCCATGGTGAGGAACTAGGGCGAATATACCCCTTCTCCGTCAATTCTCTCAAATGATCCTTGAGCTCTTCTAACTGCTTGGAGTCCATTCGATAAGGTCTCTTGTATATCGGGGCTGTTCCCGGTACTAGCTCAATTGCGAATTCCACGTCACGGTCGGGAGGCATGCCTGGCAATTCCTCCGGGAAAACATCTGGATATTCCCTGATAGTCCTGATTTCCTCAACTTTCACCTCCACTTGATTTAATTTAATGTCCCTCCTAGGCTCGTGTATCGTTATGAACTTTACTTTGGTACCACTGGGGTGAGTTAGTTCCACCGTTCTGGTCGAACAATGGATGATTCCTTTATGTTTGGTCAACCAATCCATACCCAAAATAATATCTATCCCTCGTGAATCTATCACTATGAGGTTAGCAGTAAATACTACCCCATTAATGTCTAGGCTCACTTTGGGACACACTTGTCTTGTCCTTATTTCTCCACCTGGAGAGTTTACGGCTAACATATGGTTCATTTGTGTGGTTGCTAGGTCATGCTTCTTAACAAACCCTTGAGCAATGAACGAGTGGGTAGCACCAGAATCAAACAACAGAGTTGCAAGGTGTAAATTGGCAGGAAACTTACCAACTACCACGTCGGGTGCCTCTTGAGCTTCCTCCATGGTGACATGGTTCACCCGTCCTCTCACTACATTTTGCTGTTGTGGCGGCGCAGGCTTCTTCTTTGGGCATTTGTGGGTGTAGTGCCCCACTTCGCCACAGCTGAAACATTGCACCCCAATCTTAGACGCCTGGCCTTTGTTGTCCTGGGGTTGGATTGGGGGTCCTTGCACTGCTGGTCGAGGTGGATATGCGGGGCGAGGCTGCTGCACAAACTGACGTGGCGGCTGTGCTGGTGCTGCGGGTGGCCTGTAGTTTGGGTTGTACCCTCTTGGTGCTGAATAGGGTACCGCAGCACGGCTCGTCTGCCCCGTAGGTTGCTGCATCATACGTGGGCGGGTGTTGCTCCCTGAGGCCTGATGTGACCATCCCGCCTTCCTCTTATTCTCATTTTCCAGGGCCTTTAGCTTCCTTTCCACCACAAATGCTCTGTCCACCATCTTTTGAAAGCTTTCATACTCATTGGAGGACATTGCACACTGCATTTCTGCGGTAAGTCCTTCCACGAAACAATCTTGTTTCTGCTCATCAGTCTCTATGTCTCGTGGAGCATAACGGGATAGTTGAGTAAATTTAGTGAGGTATTCCCTCACAGTCATGTTTCCCTGCTGCAGTCCCAGAAACTCTTTCCTCTTGTTTTTGAGTTCACCTCTTGGGATATAGTGGTTGCGGAAGCTACGCTTGAACTCTTCCCAAGTGATGTTCTCAGGGTCATGATGGGCGGCCACATAGGCGGTCCACCAATCAGCAGCAGGTCCCTGCAATTGATGAGAGGCAAACAGCACCCTCTCATACCCTTGGCATTGTATTATCCTCATCTTACTTTCAATGGTCTTCAGCCAATCATCTGCCTCCAGAGGTTCAGCAGCACTTGCAAACTTTGGAGGTTGAGTTCCTAGAAACTCACTCAACCTTGGTTGGCGTGGTGCAGCTTGTGGAGGTGGAACTTGATGCAAGTTGGCCACCACTTGAGTCAAGTTCTGGATAAGCTGATTTTGATTCTCCAGCATTTGGTGGAGAGGATCAACTTCTTCACGGCGACCACCCCTGTCCTGGCCTCCAGAAAGATGAGGGTTGCATGCCTCATCATTGTTGTTGGCGGGGTTGGCAGCACGTCCTTTTCCTCTTCCGGCCATCTGGCAGAATCAACAAATGTTAATTTGATACCATTTAGTATCATCTTACTACTTTCGTTTGTTGGTACTTTAAGGTGTTGAGGCTTTGTTGAAATTTTACGAGGGTTTATATCTCACACCAAATAAATGCACTATTATTTCCTGTGGGTTCACACACCAAAGCAAAACAATCTGAAGACGAGGCTGTGGACAATTGCTCATGGCTTCCACAACTCACGTCACACACCAAGCATTATCACACCATTAACTACGTAACTACTCACGTCACACACCAAGCATTATCTATGCTAGCTAGGGGAAAGACTCTACACTACTCGTCCTCTTGAGCTGGCTCCTCGGGATCTTCCTCCTCATTTCGGCTACCTTCTGACTCTGCTTTGGGTGGGGAGGCTGCTGGTGGAGAAGTGCGACGACGCCTGATCGCTCGGCGATCCGGGGAGTCAGGAGTCCATGGATCACTCACGGTGACACACAGCTCATTCCCATCTCCTCTTTCTCTCGCCTTTAAGCAAGCTCGCAGCAACGCCTCCGTTTCCTTCAGGGTGTCTCGGACATCCTGAAGCTCTTGTTGACACTCCTGCAGTCGAGTGCTGAGCATAGCAGCATCCTCCAAGCACAAGTCCATGTGCTCATGGGAAGTCCCTTGCTGCACCGGTGGGTACTTGTACTCCGTGGTACCACTCTCACGTTGGAGGACATACATGTATTCAGTTTTGTCCAAGTGGCGACGATAGATGTGACTCTGGCAGGTAATGGCCTCCCAGGTGACATCTTTCTCCGCGTCAACTTGTGTTGCTCGACAAGCTGGAGAGTGGTGAATCTTAAGCAGCTGATTCTCGTGTATAATCCTCATCTCCGAACTCCATTCTTCCCTCTTCTCACGGATGATCCTGGTGGAGTTATAGTGGATGATGAGCTTGCCCGTATTGCCGGCGGCTTCGAGCATACGCCGAAGACGGCGCAATAAGCCTCCTACTGCCAATCCGTAGGAAAGGTACGTCACCGGACGGCTTTCCTCTCTTTCGGCAAGGGCAACTACGGGAACTCTCCCTCCTGTGGACTTACGAGCGGTGCGAATCATGCGAACCATCTAAAATAAAAGAATTTAAAATTAGATTAGATAAATTCTCAAACAAAAATCCTATTTTGAATGAAAGTTGGGGTAAGATGAAGAAAATGACTCCTTTAATAACACTTTTCAACCCACACCTTGGAAAATAGTTTTTAAGAAAATAGGGCCCTTAAATACGTCCATTTCTACCTAGGTCCACGTTCCTACGGGCAACCTTGGCTCTGATACCACCTCTGTCACACCCGGTTTTTCCGAAGGAAACAACCAAGTGAATATCACATGTATGCCAGGATCATTTTCTCATACATGTGATGACAAATAGTGAAGCATCATTTATTATAAGCCAGGTGTCGAATATAAATAAGTCTTACATCGCAAATGTCTCAATGGACACAAATGCTTCATCACAAGTAAATAAACTAGCAGCGGAATATTATTCTTTAGGGCTCCATCACAGGCGTTGCCCGGGGGTCTTCATGAACCTAAAATCCTTCCTCGGGTCCAAAGTCTTGGTCATTATACACCACCACATTATATTGACCTGAGCAGCAATATAAACCAACAAATATGCAAGGTTGAGTACCAATGGTACTCAGCAAGTGTGGGAAAATTATATCATGCATGGCTAGAACAAGGAGAGGTTGAACTCATGGTTAAAGCACTACGCAATTAATACCTATCACCTTAGCTTATTAAGCACCTACATTACTACACAGGTGAAATGGTCCCAATCTCCCATCCCATCATCATAACCAAATAACCATAACATCATTTCCAATGTTAAGCTCCCCGCATAACATCCACAACTCCCAAAAACCTTCACTCCTCTAATCATGAATAAGTCCAGGCCGCTCTTAACCGTGAGCACGGCTGTCAAGACAGTTTTGACTCTGCAGAGTTTGTACCACTGTACCCACAAGTAGTGATTTCATCCCCCGTTGCCGGGTGGACTAAAAGAACCTCCATTATGCCAGTGGCTACGATCCACATTCACACTTCCCAGGTGTGCAGCCAGGAGATCACTACAAAGCCTTTACAAAGGGATTCCCGACGAGCGTGGGCCCACTGAGGTTTCACCCCTAACAGCATACAAGAGGCTCCAACCCCGCTGCAGTGGCCCCCTCTTGAGCCTTGCGGTTCATATGGTAGTCCAGCTGACACCTACTCCCCGCACCATCCAACACACCCATACTACGCCGGGGATACACCTAATTAATTGGCCAAGCTGCCCCATCTCAGCATGTGGTTGGCACTGTAAAGCCGGGTTACATGCTCCATGAACCGGTCCTTAGGATCCAGGCAAGTACTAAACACAAACCCAAGTCTCGTGCACCCAGCACACAACCAAAACATCCAACTTGCCTTGATCCCTACCTCTACATAACTCACAATGTCTCATTCAAGAGTATGGTAATATAAACTGATGATCTCATTTCCCAAATATCCCATTCTAAGCATGGCTAAGCAAATGCATGTAAATAAATGACATGACAAATTAAATCCCAACCCAAGCTACAAGGAAACAAGGTAATGCAATTCTAGGGAAACTTTCCTAGCATGGGTTTCATATTTCATTTGACAATGCAAATAATTCTATCTACACATCCTAGCATAGGATCAAAGTGGTCAAGGACACTTGCCTCCTTCTTGCTGCTCTTGAAATGGGTAGTCCTGATCTTGGAAATGAATAACTTGTTCTTGAACAGGTTCTACTTCATACCATCACACATAGCAAAAGAAAAACAACAATCATAAGACATAGTTCACACCTCTACTTCATACAAACCACACATTCATATTTATGAACTTCATTCACCATTATATGTGTTGTGTTTCAGTTTTAAATAAATTCCTTACATTAAACTACCAAGTATGTATGGAAAATATTTTTCTTCTCCATATGTGCCTTCACAACTTCTATCAACCCTAAACTGAACTCTTTGGATTTTAGAAACTCCATTTATCATTTACTAGTTGCTATATTTTCAGATTTATATTCCTATGCATAATTGTGTATTTTATTATTAAATTAGTAATACACATCACCTAAACAGAATAGGTTCTGGTCCTAAATAATTTAAAATCATATTTTGACCTTGGCTTCTGATGTAGACTATTTCATAATTATTTTCCCTATTTTTCTATAACTATTATTTACTTAAACATGTGTCCCTATACTAATTAAATGTGAATAATAGATGAAACAGATTTATTTCAGCCCAAAAATATATTTTTATCTCACTCCAAAGTTTTCTAAGTACTGAGAAAGTTTTTAATTAATTTTTGACAATTATGTTTGTCCCCCTTTTTAATTTTTAAACACTAGTTACATATTCAATTTTCTAAATTAAATACTAAACAAGGTTAAAAAGTAAACTCACCCCATTACAGGGTCTATAATATTATTTTCATAATTTCCAGGGGTCTAGCTACACTTATCAGAGGTGTTTTTCTTAATTTTTATTAAGTCCAGGGGCTAAAACTGATTTTTGAATGAATTTACATGATTTTCTGGAGTTCCAGGGTCTAGATCAGAAGTTTCCGGGGCTAGCTCTCAATTCCAGAGAACCCCAGGGGGTAGCACGTAAGAATTCCAGTCTTTATAACGTGGGGCTGACGTGGACCGTCCGATTTTAAACCGACGGCTGAGATTATAACATCGAACCGGTACGCGGGGTTTTAAAGTCTACCGTGCGATTTAAAATAAACGGCGCACAAGCGGCCACGTCGCTCTGATCGAGCGAGGGCAGCGCTGCCGGCGGCGCACGGCGGCGGGAAGCGGCGATCTCGCCGGAAAGTTTCGGATCCGCGAGAATTCTACCTAGAACTGTGATCTTATGGCATAGATCGGTAGAGGGGAGGTCAGGGATCTCACCTCGGGGGTTTTCTCGAGCTCGGGGGTCCTGGAAAGTGATCGGCGGCGAGGTCCGAGGCAAAACCACGGCGAAGCTCGTCGGCGCTGGATTTACACCGTAAGTCTCCGAGTTTTCTGCACCTGCAAAGCTCCCCGGAGGCGGTGGATCAAGACCAGCGAGTTAGATCAGAGTTTCCGAGCTTAGATCGGACAGAATTCACCGGCGAAGTCTCGGTGCTCACCGGAGTAAAAATCGGCGATCGCGTGGGAAAAACCGATCGGGGCTGGGGTTTTTATAGCCGGGGGAGGGCGGTGGGTCAGTTGTGATCGAGTTGGATTCTTCTGGGACCAGAATTCGGGCGACGGGACGCAGTTTCCGGTCGGTTGCGATCGCGCGCGCTCGGGGAAAAGTCCGGGGTCACGGGGGCTCAGGGTTAGGGATGACATGTGGGTCCCACCCGTCGGTGAGAGGCAGCGGGCGCGCGCGGGGGCGGGCTGCGCGGGGAAAGCTGGGCCGGCTGGCGGGTTTCGGCCCACTGGCCGGTTTTTTTCCCGTTTCTCTTTTTCTTTTTCCTTTTCTTTTCTGTTTTGAGTATAATTTGAATTCCAGTTTGAATTTGAATTTTTGCAAAACATGCAATACGTCCAAAAATTTTTAAATTCCCCTCTGAACATGGTTTTGGGTTTTGAATAAAAATTTGGGGTGTTACAGATATCATGGTTAACCTTCCATAGGGCCGTTCTGGATATCGAGAACAGGAGTGTTCATTTGGACTCTCCACTTCACAGGCGTCAAAAATTGTATCTCGGCAAAGCGGTTTCCAAAAACCCGGAAGTATGTAATGCCGAAGCTTGCAAGTTAGAATACATTCCGGTGGTCCGCGAATATCCGGACGTGTTTCCCGAAGATCTTCCAGGCTTACCACCTGAGCGCGAGGTGGAATTCAAAATAGAGTTGATACCGGGAACCACGCCGATCTCTCGGAGATCATACAAAATGGCTCTGAAAGAATTAGCTGAACTGAAGGAGCAACTCAAAGATCTGATGGACAAGGGGTTCATTCGTCCAAGTTCATCACCATGGGGTTGCTCGGCTTTATTTATAAAGAAGAAGGATGAGACGCTGAGGCTATGTGTCGATTATCGTCCTTTAAATGCTGTGACGATAAAGAACAAGTATCCACTACCAAGAATTGATATTCTCTTCGATCAGCTAGTGGGTGCTAAAGTCTTCTCCAAGATGGACTTAAGGTCGGGATATCATCAAATTAAGATTCGAGCGGAGGATATCCCAAAAACAGCATTCTCGACAAGATATGGACTCTATGAGTATCTTGTCATGTCATTGGATTGACCAATGATCCGGCACACTTTATGTATCTTATGAACTCGGTGTTCATGCCGGAGTTAGATCAGTTCGTCGTGGTATTCATCGATGATATCTTGGTCTATTCCAAATCAGAAGAGGAACACGCTAAACATTTGCATATTGTGCTACAACACTTGAGAGATCACAAGCTCTATGCAAAGTTTAGTAAATGTGAATTCTGGATCAACCAAGTGCCATTTCTTGGACATATTATTTCAGCGGAAGGCATCGCTGTTGATCCAAGCAAGATTGAACAAGTGCTGAAATGGAAGTCTCCAACATCAGTCCATGAAGTTCGTAGCTTCTTAGGTTTGGTGGGATATTTTCGGGGGTTCATCCAAGGCTTCTCAAAAATCTCTAAACCTATGACGGAGCTACTGAAAAAGGGCATCAAATAAGATTGGAGCAAGCCATGTGAGGAAGCTTTTCAAGCGTTTGTGAAACACCTCACAACTGCCCCGGTTTTAGCTCAACCGGATACAACCAAGCCCTTTGATGTTTATTGTGATGCATCCGGCATCGGACTTGGTTGTCTACTCATGCAAGGAGGACGCGTGGTCGCATATGGATCACGGCAATTATGGAATCATGAACAACATTATCCAACTCATGATCTTGAGCTTGCTGCCGTGGTGCTAGCTTTGAAGATGTGGAGACATTACCTATTGGGAAATCTGGTTCATCTCTACACCGACTACAAAAGCTTGAAGTACATATTCACTCAAAAAGAGTTGAATATGCGACAACGGCGATGGTTGGAGCTGATCAAAGACTATGAGATTGAAATTCATTATCATCTGTGCAAGACCAATGTGGTTGCCGATGCACTTAGCCGGAAGTCTCATATTCATAATCTGACCATTTCGCCGATAGCAGAGGAAGAACCGAGTCTTTACTTGATTTCATATGGAGCTCTTCATAATCTAGCTCTCATACCCACATTGAAAGAGGAGGTTATGAAAGCTCAAAAGCGAGACAAGGGCATGGCTCATATTAAAAGGAGGTTGAAGAACGGGGAGATGAAATGTTTCCGGTTAGATGATGAAGATACCTTACGGTTCAAGGACCGGATAGTTGTACCTCGTGATATGAGGCTGCGGAAGAAAATTTTGGATCAAGCTCATTTGTCCAAATTTGCCATCCATCCGGGCAGCAATAAAATGTACCAAGACCTCCGGAAAATGTTTTGGTGGACAGGTATGAAACGTGAAGTTGCAAAGTACGTTTTAGAATGTGATACGTGTCGAAGAGTTAAGGCCGACCATGTGAAGAAGTCGGGCCTGCTGCAACCACTGCAAATACAGGCATGGAAGTGGGAAGACTTGAGTATGGATTTCATCGTCGGGTTGCTGATGACCTCCAACCACCATGATTCAATTTGCGTAATCGTTGACCGGTTAACCAAATCAGCACGCTTCATCCCCGTGCATACCAGATACACCGCCAAGCAGTATGCGGAGTTATACATAGCACGGATCTTGTGCTTACATGGAGTTCACTGGACGATCATCTCTGATCGAGGCGCGTTGTTCGTTGCTCGTTTCTGGGAGCAGCTACACACATCCTTAGGAACCAAATTGATTTGAAGCTCTGCGTATCACCCTCAAACCGATGGGCAAACTGAGAGGGTCAATCAAATACTTGAAGATATGCTAAGAGCTTGTGCCATCCACCATGGTAAGAGCTGGGATGATCACTTACCGTTGGCGGAGTTCTCGTATAACAACGGTTATCAATCGAGCATAAAAATGGCACCTTATGAAGCTCTCTACGGCCGGAAGTGCCGCACACCCTTGAACTGGTGCGGATCCAGCGAGAGAGTTATTTACGGGATTGATCTCGTAAATGAAGAAGAAGAGCGGGTAAGGCTTATTCAAGCAAATCTTAAAGCCGCTCAGTCTAGACAAACGAGCTATGCGGATAAGAGACTTCGTCCTCTGGAATTTCAAGTTGGAGACCACGTATATATCCGCGTATCTCCTATGAAGGGCATTCACCGATTCGGAGTGAAAGGAAAATTAGCTCCACGTTTTATCGGTCCCTTCGCCATCATCCAAAGATGTGGACCCGTGGCATACTGTTTGGAGTTACCGGCAGCCTTAGCCGGAGTTCATAACGTCTTCCACATATTTCAGTTGCGGAAGTGTTTGAAAGTTCCAACGGAGATTCTCATGGAAGGAGCAGCAGATTTAAAGCCGGACCTTACTTATGTTGAGCGTCCAACCCAGATAATTGATGAAAAGACTCATGAGACAAGAAACCGGACGCTGCGATTTTTCAAAGTGCTATGGGAAAATCCCATGTCCGAGGAAGCTACATGGGAAAGCGAGGAATATGTACAACACAATCATCCGGAGTTGTTAGAGGCTTATGTTCGATAGTTATCCTCCCCACATTGTTCTTAATAATGAATCTCGGGACAAGATTCTTTTTAGGGGGGAGGAATGTAAAAGTCCCAAAACTTGTAAATGGAAAACTTTAGTGATGAATATAGTTGAGTTTAAATCCGAGAAATGGGACTTGCAAAAACTTTTCTAAACATGTGAAGATGGTCATGAGCAAGCACATGAATTCAAGTCCACCTTGAATTCAAATGATCATTTAAATGTAAAGGTTGTCATTTGAAATGGAGAATGCAAACTGTGGTTGGAAACCTTCACTTTGCAGCCACCAAATTAAAAGTTTGAATCCATATTTGAATTCTTCAGATCCAAATCATGAGGAAGACAAATTTTGAGAAAGTTCGTAGTTGCTTTGATATGAATATCGAAGAGACTTGTGAAATTCATTGAAATTTGAATTCAAATTTGAAACTGAGGTAAAACTTGTCAATTTGCCAAATGGTTTTCAAATTTGATCTCCACATGATTGAAGTTTGCACTGTGCCAAAAATTGGAGATATTTGGAGAGGGGAGGGCAGTGGGACCCAGTTGTCATTGAGGTTCAAGACTTACTACTGAAGTTACCGGGGGGCTCTGTTCTCACTCGAACCGGCTGAAGTCAGAGCGCGCGCCACCGAGCTGCTCAGACAACTGACTCCCTGCTGTTCTCACGATCAGGACGCCGAGAGGAGCAAAAGATTGTCGTGTGCACATCACCTCAGCGGCTAAAACACTCACGGTTCCTTCTCTCCCAGCCACACCGATTTCCCTCGACAGTTTTCTGCCGCCCCGAGCTCTGGCGTCTAGATTTGGTGGAGACTTGACACAAATCGATCCAGCTTCCGAACAACACGTTCTGAACCCTGCAATTGCAGCACCACGTCTCCTGAGGTTATCAACCGATATTGCGCGGTTGACCTCGCCAATAAGGCTGATCCTTGCCTGCGAATCAAAGAACACAAGCAAGAACAAGAAAGAATGCAACCAAATTGCTGAAAGATATGAAACACTCAAATTGGGGTCTCACAAACCGATGAAGGCGAAACTGTTCTTGACAGAATAATCTAAGCAAAACCCAGCTGTTTGTGACGGTGGCTAGGGGGTATAAAGGAGGTGGAGGACGACCAGGGGGGTGCTGGGGTCGTGACCTAACCCTAAGACACGTACATAATGGACTTGGACTCGATACAAGGCCCAATGGCCCACCTAGGTGATGCAACACCCTGACAGACTCTAAACTTTATATTGTTTCAAAGTTTCCCTGTGACTCCTGGGAATTTTGATGTGGGACCAGTTCCATTGGAAAGTTTATCCTCTCAGCTTTCCGTGCATATGTAGAACGTCAAAAACGGAGTCCGTATGCCTCCTGTGCATCCATTTTAAGGTGGACTGCTCCTGGGCCCGAGTTGGACTCGAATTTGAGTTGGGCTCGGTCTCTAACTTCTTGTTGGCGTATTTTCTGGTCCTCCATGTCTCCAAACCCCTCTCTATGTATCTCCATGTCCTCTCCATGGTTCCTCTAAATTCAATTGTCGTGCTCGAGCTCTAGTAATTGGACCTTGCATGCCTACCATGTGATTGTTGTGTATATCTGCAGGAGTGATGTCCACATCAGTATGTGTCGAGACGGCACGGAAGCAAACGATGATGGCGTGGACATCAACCACCCGTGCTTGGGTGGATGGTGGCAGCGACCTCTACTCCAAGTGAGGGAGCCGTAGATGACTCTACTCCATTCCTGTCGCCTAGGAGTTTCTCATGATGGGTGTAACATATGCCATCCTCCCCGTCGATCGTCGATATGAACTCATCGATGAGAGGGTGAGATCTGGAGCAGACCCTAGAGCCCCCGCCCCTGCAGACCCTAGAGCAGAGATGCTTTGACTTTGATGCCCGTGCACAGTAGCCCGCACACTGTTTCACATCTTTTTCTTGGACCTGTCCTTCCTCAAAGAGAGAACTAACTCTCGCTTCTTCTTTGACTCGCAACATACGTATGACGGCTATAACCTTATAGTTTTCCCCCTTTACTTTAAGAACTGCACCGGATAGGGGGGTGTAGTGTTAAATAGACGGCGTTATGCTTTTGAAATAGTAGTTTATTCGTTGTTATTATTTAATATACGGACACAAAGGGGTTTCAGGCCGACCCGGTCCGGCACGGCCCGACCCGACATGACACGCAATATATGCATCGGATGTGGAATTATCATCTAAGACCAACTGTCTTTCTTCTCATTCTCTCGTTTTTTGCTCTCTCGTAAATGATTTGCCTGCTTTGAAGGTATACTCTCAAAAATGGCTGGAGACCGCACTTGGATGTATACTGGTTGGAAAAAGGATGGGAGACACTCAGAGGAGTTGTTCACCAATACGAATGGTTTCATAGAACGAGCTTTCTCGTTGTCAAACAACAGGAAGGTGCGGTGCCCATGTATGAAATGTCAGAATGTGAAGTGTTTCAACAAAGTGACGTTGACGTATCACTTGTGTGGAAATGGTTTCATGCAACGTTATGAGTTGTGGACATTTCACGGCGAGACACCTTCTCAAGTTATAGAAGATCGAGATGAGGATGACAACACTGGGGTCGATAGGATGGACGAGATGCTTGAAGCCATAAATCCTAAATTGACGGAGGATCCTCCTACAACGGAAGTTAAAACGTTTTTCAAGCTTGTTGAAGCTTCCGAACAGCCGGTGCATGAACACACCAAAGTCTCGATCCTCAGTTTCATGACTAGATTTATGGCAATTAAGTCTAAGTTTTCCTTCTCTAATAACTGCTACAATGAACTTGTAAAATTGATCAGCGATGTCCTTCCACAGCCTCATAAATTGCCTAAAGATATGTATCAGTTAAGAAAATGATTTCCGGGCTTGGTATGGACTATGAAAAGATTGATATGTGCCCAGACAACTGAATGCTTTTCTGGAAAGAGCATGCCAACGAGAACAAGTGTTTAAAATGTGATAAAGCAAGATTTGTCAAACTTGTTAATGATGATGGTACAAAAGTAATGACTGAAGTACAAATGCAACACCGTACTCTTGCTGGCCCGTGTTCGCTATTCCGTACAACTTACCACCATCTCTTTGTATGAAGTACGAGTCATGTTCCTTTGCCTTATTGTACCTGGACCGGATCATCCCGGTTCACGTTTGAACGTGATGTTGAAGCCGTTGATTGAAGAGTTGAAAATGTTATGGACAGGAATCGAAGCGTACGACTGTTACAAAAAACAGAAATTCAACCTTCGAGCTGCATACTTGTGGTCTGTCCATGATTTTCCAGCTTACGGCATGATTTCTGGCTGGAGCACTCATGGTCGTTTGACATATCCGATATGTGCTTCGGACACAGAATGTTTTCGTTTAAATCATGGTGGCAAGATTTGCCACTTTGATTGCCACCAACGTTGGTTACCGCCTAATCACGCATTTAGGCAACAGAAGAATGCCTTCAGGAAGGACACCGTGGTCAAAAAAGGACCACTGCAACGTCTCCACGGGTCGCAGATTGCTGAACAGTTGAACAACTTAGTGGAAGATGAAGGTCGTCCTGGATATTTTGTTGGTTACGGAGAAAACCACAATTGGACTCATATATGTGCACTATGGGAGCTACCGTATGTGAAGTCCTTAATCCTAATGCCTAATATTGATGTCATGCACCAGGAACGTAACATGGGTGAATGCATCATAAGCACATGCTTCGATCTGACGGGCAGAACAAAAGACAATATAAAAGCTCGTAAGGATTTGGCAGAGGTTTGTAAACGTCCAACTCTTGAGCTAACTGAAGCTGGTGGCAAACCACGTGCTTCTTTCTGTCTTTGACCAAAAGAAAGGAAAGGAGTCTTTGAATGGTTGAAAACATTGAAATTCCCAGACGGTTATGCTGCTAGCCTGAGACGAGCTGTGAATGTTAAGACTGGAAATCTCACAGGGTTGAAAAGTCATGATTATCACATAATTATGGAAAGACTTCTACCGGTTATGTTTCGAGGCTACCTTGACGATGTGGTGTGGAAGGTGTTAGCCAAACTTAGCTACTTTTATAGACAACTTTGTGCTAAAGAAATCACAACCGAGATGATGGAGAAGTTGGAAAGGGAGATACCAGTGCTTTTATGTAAGATGGAAAAAGTTTTCCCTCCAGGGTTCTTCAATATAATGCAACATCTCCTAATCCATCTTCCATACAAAGCCAAAGTGGGCGGCACTGTGCAATATAGGTGGGTGTATCACGTCGAAAGAGCACTTAGGAGTCTTAAACTAATGGTTCGCAATCGGGCAAGGGTTGAAGGATGCATCACCGAAGCATTCACCATTCAGGAGATTGGATACTTTTCAAGCGTCTATTTTGCAGAAGAACACAATGTTAATGTTTCCATGTTGCGGTACAATATGGATGAAGCACCCCCTTGTAGCAGCCTCTCCATTTTTCAAATGAGAGGCACGACTGTTGGTAGTGGCATGAGCTATGATCTTGAAATAGATAAAAAGACAACTGCTTTGATGTACATGTACGCTAATATAGAGGGGATACATGAACATTTTCAGTAAGTGTTTGTGTTATAATTAGCGTGGTGTGTTATACATCTATGCTAATCATTCTGTTTTATCTTATTTAGTGAGTTTGATCAACAAAATTGGAAATCTAAGCAGCAACCTACAAGCAGACAAATACAATCGATGCGATATTATGGAGTAAATGGAGGGCCTAACTTCCTATCCTGGTTTCATGCACATGTAACATGTTCATGTCTTGTTTCTCTTAGTAATTATGTGTATAGCATAAAATAGTCTTCTAAATTCATATGTTGAACAGTGCAAAAATCAAGCTGGCGTCCATGAAGAATTGCGACAACTGTCCTACGGCTACATTAAAATTAAAAGCTACGGTCGATACGGTGTCAATGGGTTTCGATTTCGTTCAACTGAATTTGAATCTCAACGTCCCTTCAGAGCAACATGTAACACCAGAGTTATGAATAGGGCAGCTGACACACAAGGACGTGAAAGTAATTATTATGGGATAGTTAAAAATATCCTTGAATTCAGTTTTGCGGGGAATAAGATCCTTAATGTAGTCTTCTTTGATTGTGATTGGTTTGATCCTAACAATAGAACTCGAGAAAACCAATTTGGCATGGTAGAAGTGAAACATAAGGACCGTCTACGAGGCTACGACACCTTCGTCCTTGCACACCAAGTCGAGCAAGTTTATTATCTACATTATCCATTCAAAAAGCTTAAAGCTTGGTGGGTTGTACACAAGGTGAATCCTCGTGAGCGGTTATATACACCAGACAATGCTGGATACCTTGATGATGAGGTTGATGTTATTTACCAAGAACAAGAGTTGTCGGACTCTTTTGCCATCGAACCTGATTTAGGACTCGATGACTTAGTTGGAGATGCAAAAGATACAGATACTAGTGAGATGCGAAAACGAATACGAAAATGGCTAACTACTACGACAGAAGACCGATGGTCCGGTTTACGTAGTAGAGTACATCGTGATGCTGATGGATTTTAAAACTGAGTACAAGTAACATTTCTTTCATCTCTTCTTTTCTTTTCTATACTTCCCATTTCATTCATTAGCAAATTTTCCTTTAGACAGGATGTCGTCGAGCAGCAGCAGACAACGACATACAGGGGCGCGGAGCTTTCTGTCACTGACACCCACGAGAGCAGACGAGGTCTTCCACGGGGCTCAACTTAGCGGGGGTATACGGGCTCAGTTGTTGAGCCATCTACTGGAGTCGTCACCTGGTTCTGTACAACGGTCACGACAGGTAAAGAACATTTAATTGAATAAATGATATAAGTAATTCTTTATTCTATAATGTGAATCTTTAAAATTGTCAGGACGACTCTACGTCAGAGGACACAGAGGCTACGGTGCCTCCTTCTTCTTCAGAGCCTCCTTCTTCGGAGCCTCTTTCTTCAGAGCCTCCTTTGGAGCACCCTTCTTCAGAGCCTTCTTGTTCGGAGCCGGTTCCACAGCGACGGACTAGAACGTGGCTCCTCCTCCGGCTCCTGCAAACCCAAACAATCGGGTCATTATTCGTCCGGTTGGTGATAGGTAAGTAAATGTCTAACAATTCAATTTAGATACTTTTCGCCGTATATGTATACTAATTGAGAATCATGTATCAGGACTTGGGAGGATGCTTCGTTCACGGGCCAGGGACGCCATGCGCCGGTGAATGGTGTCTTGGGCCGTCTTGTCTGTCTGCACTACCCTGGTGTAGTGAACAGACGCGCTGCCACGTCTTGGGATGACTACTAAAGGGCCCAGGACGTTCTTCACAGCAACCACCAGGAGGCTGTTTGGCATGACTTCATGGTAAGTATGAACAATATTTGTGTAATACAAATTTATTATAAGTTACATACATTTAGTTATATATTTCTTTTTTTTTCAGGCACGGTATCGTTTGGAGGACGAGTCCGACTAGACGGATCACGCTCGTCTCGTCTTCCATAACTGCGCTAGGAAGATCGTGACACAGTCACTATCTACGGCTCGCATTCAAACTACAAACGCGTACTTCAAGTTACATCCAGATGAGGGTAAGCCGGGGAAGGAATCGGGCGACACGTACTTGACGGAGGCGCAGTACACAGAGGTAAAGATTTCAGTTTACTTTGCTTCATTATCTGATCGTGATCAATGTTTTCATTCAATAATAAATGTGTGCAGGTCGGCGTAGCGTGGCTTGACAGCCGTCCGGACGCGTACCGTGCCCTATGTGCTCTTTGGGCGCGCGAGAGCTTCAAGTCAGCTTCTAAAACCCGTCGAGAGAGTAGAGGGATAGGCGGGAAACATCGCTTGGGTGGGGACGGCTACATACGCCTCGCTAAACGGATGTTAAGGGCTATAAGCATTCTATTAAGTAATTTTATAATCTTCGTTGTGCTAACATGTATCGATAGGAGCACGAGAGCGGTCAGCAGCCGACACCTATCGAGGTGTGGAAGAGGGGTCACTTGGGAAGTGACCCGTCGCAGCCTGACCAGCTGTCTTCTTAGACAGCGACAGAGACTTTGGTGAGTTAATTTTTACAAATTAATTGAATTCTCTTTAATAGTATGAATGACGTTATTTTTCTGGTTTTTACAGGCAAAGTACGGGGAGGAGGCGCGGAGGCCTCGAGGCGAAGAGTTCGATTGGCAGAGCGCGCCAATCGTCCCCGAAGCCGCGTATGCAAGCGGTGGTGGTAAACCTCACGGACGGTGAGCTTTGTAATTTTTAATTTACTATTACAAACTTCGAGATACAAAATTTAATAATCTTACTTCATTTGTGCAGGTTAGCCATCTTCGATGGAGTAGTCGACTCGAGACAGGTGCGAGCTTCCTCGAGAGCCTCTTCATCGCTTCAGGGCGGGTCCAGCAGCAACCGTGCTAGTCGAGATCTGAAGCTCCAGAGTCTGCGAGAGGAGCTCCAGAGGACGCAAGAAGCGCTCAGGGCTAGGGACGAGGCGCGGGCAGCTGAGATCAGGGATAGGGACGAGGCGCAAAGGGCTAGGGACGAGTATCAAAACTCGTTCATGTTACAGATGCAAGCTGCCATGCAGGTAATCTATTCTAGATGTTGTACTTAACAATTTTTACATATAAATGACATGTATAATGATTTGCTTTGTGTTTGCAGGCTATGAGTGCAGGACAGGCGGTTGTCTTTCCGCAATGGGCGCCGCCAGAGATACAGCTGCCACCGGTAGCCCAGGTACAAACTTAGTAAATCACACTTGCACTAGTTAAACTTGTTGAAATTTAGTAAAATATGCAATTTCTTGTAACATGTCTAACCACACTTACACTTCACAGGCATCGGGGACGGAGGCTCAAACCCCGTCGCCTCAGATGCTTGGACGACTGCAGGAGGACGACTTTCCAAACTCCGGTGGCAGTGGACGGGGTAGCGTCTCTTAGTCAGGTCAGCCGAGCCTCATACTTGTGAGCTGAGTTCCCTCCTCTCTCAAAATGTGCGGTGTGAGACTTGTATGAAGAATTGTGCAATAATATATTGTGTGATGTATTTTGCGGTGCTATGTGATATATATGCATGTTTGTGTCATGTTTTTGTCTCTGTGATCTGGTCATCGAGCCAGGGCTGGCCTCGAAGCCAGGGCAGCATTTTCTGTTTTAAAAAAAACTGCAAAAATTATCGACGACGGTTATATGGAGGCCGTCAACGATACTGGTGAGTTATCGTCGATGGTGACAAGGACACCGTCGATGATAAGTGTCCAGTATCGATGATAGTGCCCTTCTACCGTCGACGATACTGTAACTTATTGTCGACGGTGTCTCTGTCACCGTCGACGATAAGTTCCCCCCGCTGCCACGTGGAGGAAGTCACTTATCGACGACATCTGGTTTTGGCCATCGTCAAATAGTTTATGGACGACAGTTACCGTCGTCAATAACGTCATAGATGACAAAAAAACATACACGGCAGTATACCATCGTCTATAAGCGTATACCATCGTCAATAAGCTATTGACGACGGTTTGGGCCTTGTAGACGACGGTTTGTGGCCGTCGTCTCTTATCGCGATTCTTGTAGTGATTTGAATTATCAACCACAAGCCCATTTGAAGTTGATAGAATTCAAATTATGAAGTGTTTGAATAATTTTTCAGCACATATGCAGTTTGAAATTCAAATGGAGTTTGAATTTGCTAAACTTAGCTCATGTCAAGATCAACTCCAAATGGAGTGAAAATTGGTGTGTGAGCTCACAAAAATGTGCTGAGTGTGAATATGGATCCCACTTTTGAAATCATGGGATAAAAGTAGTTTGAATTTGAATTTGAGTTCAAACTAGCCTCTTTCTTGTTATACCCAAAAAGACCTCAAAAAGGTTTTGGATTTGGGTGAATTTTGGCATGAGCATTCCTAGCAAGGTGTTGGAGTTTTTCATATGCTCAGCCCCTAGATGATGCATGTGGGAAATGCCACTTTTGCATTTTGTGAGTTTATTCTCTAATGAGCATGTTGATGGTGTTTACTTGCTCTTCAAATGTATTCATAAAGTTTCCTCAAATGAGGGTTGTGTGTGGTGTGATGAACACTTTGGATGTGTGCAAAACTTAGGCCCTTACATTCCTCCCCCTTAAAAGAATCTCGTCCCGAGATTATAAGGTGAAAATGAGAGAGAGGAGGGTGGAAAATTACCGTATATGCGATGTGAAAAAGTCGGGGTAGTTAGCGCGAAGAAATCCTTCACACCCCCATGTCGCTTCATCTACGGAGTGATTACTCCATAGAACTTTGTAGAACCACAACGTATGGTTCGTGTGGTTCGGGCCTTTTTATCAAGGATCTGAATCGGTTCCTCCCGATACATGTGATCTGGTTTCAGTTCTTCAATATCCTCCAGCTGAATGGTAGTTGATAGCTTGAGACACTTCCTCAGCTGGGAGATGTGAAAGACGTTGTGCACACCGGAGAGTGCTTCTGGTAAATTCAGCCAGTATGCTACTGACCCACATCTTTCTGTAATCTGAAATGGACCGATGAATCGAGGTGCTATCTTTCCTCTCACCCGGAATCTGTTCACACCCTTCATTGGAGACACACATAGATATACGTGATCCCCGAGTTCAAACTGTAATGGACGTCTTCTCCGGTCCGCATACTGTTTTTGTTGGTATTGGGCGGCTTTTAGGTTCGCTTGAATCAGCCGAACCTTTTCCTCCTCGTTGTTGACAAGATCAATCCCGAAGGTGACCCTTTCGCCAGACTCACACCAATTCAGTGGTGTGCGGCATTTTCTCCCGTATAGCACCTTGTAAGGCGCCATCTTGATGCTGGCTTCGTACCCATTGTTGTACGAGAACTCAGCCAACGGTAAGTGATCATCCCAATTCTTACCGTGGTTGATAGCGCAAGCTCGTAGCATATCTTCTAAAATCTGATTTACTCGCTCGGTTTGCCCATCCGTCTGCGGGTGGTACGCTGAACTACGGATCAACTTCATCCCCAACGCATCGTGTAGCTGCTCCCAAAAACAGGACACAAATAAAGTGCCCCGATCCGATATGATGGTGCGGGGTACGCCGTACAAACATAGGATCCGTGAGATGTAAAGTTCAGCATAATTCTTGGCGTTGTAGTTGGTGTTGTCCGGGATGAAATGGGCAACTTTGGTGAGCAGGTCGACGATCACCCACACAGAATCATGCTTCTGAAAAGTGGTGGGTAAACTAACGATGAAGTCCATGCTCACATCTTCCCATTTCCAGGCAGGAACGCCCAGTGGTTGTAGCAGTCCCGGTTTCCCCATGTAGTCTGCCTTCACCCTTCGACATGTATCACACTCGGACACGTACTTTGCGATCTCCCGCTTCATCCGTGTCCACCAAAACTTGCTTCTAAGTTCTTGATACATATTGTTTCTGCCGGGGTGAATAGAAAACTTTGACAAGTGAGCCTCATCAAAGATTTTCTTCCATAATTCCGGGTTACGGGGTACGACGATCCGGTACCATAGGATGCCGTCTCCGTCTTTCCGGAAACATTTCAGCTCCCCACTGTCTACACGTCTCCGCAAATGTGACATGCCCTTGTCATTTTTCTGAGCTGCCGCTATCTCTTCCCGGATGGTGGGGATCAAAGGTAAGTTGTAGAGAGCTCCATGTGGAATTACATGCATTGGTGGCTCGCTCTATTCCAACGGTGTGATGGTCAGATTGTTGACGTGTGACTTGCGACTCAGCGCATCCGCCACTACGTTTGCCTTGCCGGGGTGATAAGTGGGTCTCTATTTCGTAATCCTTTATCAACTCCAACCATCTTCGCTGCCTCATGTTCAGCTCTTTCTGAGTGAATATGTACTTGATGCTTTTGTGGTCGGTATATAGATGCACGAGGTTACCGAGTAGGTAGTGCCTCCACATCTTAAGTGCGAGCACCACGGCAGCGAGCTCCAAGTCATGAGTTGGATAATTTTGCTCATGGTTTCTGAGCTGCCATGATCCATACGCGACCACCCTTCGGTCTTGCATCAGCACACATCCGAGCCCAATGCCGGATGCATCACAGTACACATCGAACGGTTTCGTTGTGTCTGGCTGCGCTAAAACCGGTGCTGATGTTAGGTGCTTCACTAATGCCTTGAACGCTGCTTCACATGCTGGAATCCAAACATGTTTTTTAGCCTTCTTCAGCAGCTCTGTCATAGGCTTGGCAATCTTTGAGAAGTTCGGAATGAACCTCCAATAATATCCCGCGAGTCTGAGGAAACTCCGTACCTCATGAACAGTTCTCAGGGACTTCCAATTCAGCACTTGTGTGATCTTACTCGGGTATACAGCGATACCCTCCGCTGAGATAATATGCCCGAGAAAAGGCACTTGCAATATACAGAATTCGCATTTGCTGAATTTCGCGTATATCTTGTGATCCCGCAGCCGTTGCAAGACTATACGCAGATGCTTCTTGTGTTCTTCCTCCGACTTGGAATATACCAATATGTCATCAATGAAGACCACCAAAAACATGTCCAGCTCCGGCATGAATACCGAGTTCATCAAATACATGAAGTGAGCTGGAGCGTTGGTGAGGCCGAAGGACATGACCAGGTACTCATAAAGTCCGTACCTCGTCGAGAAAGCCGCCTTCGCAATATCCTCAGCCCGTATCTTAATCTTATGGTACCCGGATCTTAAGTCCATCTTGGAAAAGATCTTTGCTTCGACCAACTGATCAAACAACATGTCGATCCATGGCAATGGGTACTTGTTCTTGATGGTTACGGCGTTTAGTGTACGATAGTTGTAAGGGCCTCAGTTTTTGACACACATTTGCAGTGTTCATCACCACACCACGCACCTCATTTGAGGAAGGATGATGAACACAAATGAAGAGCAAGTAACAATTATCAACATGATCATTAGAGAACAAACTCACACATTGCAAAAGTGGTATTTCCCACATGTGATATAGATGGGCTGGACATATGAAAACTCCTACACTTTACTAAGGATGTCCATGCCAAGTTTCACCCAAATTCAAAACCTTTTTGAGGTCATTTTGGGTATAGTTAGGAAGAGGGCAGTTTGAAACCATATTCAAATTCAAACTGTTTTTATCCCATAAATTTAAAAGTGGGAGGCATATTCTTACTCAGGACATTTTTGTGAGCTCACACACCAATTTTCACTCCATTTGGAGTTGATCTTGACATGAGCTAAGTGGGAGAAATTCAAACTTTATTTGAATTCCAAACTGAACTTGTGCTGAAATTCATTCAAACCAAACCTTATTTGAACTTTGATCAATTCAAATGGCTCATGGGTGAATAATTTGAATTGCCAAGGGTAGTATTGGGTTCACTGTTTACAACAGTGATTAGGAGTAAATTTCAGAGGTTAAAACTGGAAGTGGGACCCACATGTCAGCCACTGCTCAGATCAAACCGACTGAGACTTTTTCACTCGGGTCGCCGAGCCGCAGCGGTGATCGCCACCGAGGGCAGCCGCCGCGCCAGCAGCTGCTTGCCCACGCGCGGGCGCGAGGCGGTGCAGAGCCTTCTTAAGGCGCCTGCCCCCCTCCCCGGCCGAGGCACCGCCGTTCTTCCCCGCAAGAACTCAGCGCCGGCCGAAAATTTCTGCAGTTCGGAATCGATCGGAGAACGCCGATCGCAGCTCCCTCCGTCCACTCCAGAGCCCCAGCAAGGTACTAGAGACCTTCCTCCGTCCTCCCGGTTGCTAGAATTCAGTTGAAACCGATTGATATCAGCTGTGCCGAAAGATCAAATTCGGGACTTGGAACCGCCGCACCTCGGGCTCTCGTGGACAGCCCAACCAGGGCGTTGCCACGCCCGAGCCAAGGCACCCTTGGACGCGCTGGTGACCGGTGCTGCTCATCCCCGAGCCACAGCTCGAGAGGTTGCTCACCGGCGGCGAATTTCCACTTTTCCCCTTTCTGTGTGCAGAATGACCTTCGGGTGCGAGTCTGTTTAATTCGTGCTCTAGAAAGGATTAGGGGGCCTCAATCCGCTCTAACACAAGCTAGACATGGTAACGCACAAGTTGCCTTCACAACTCTGGGCCGGAGAACCTCTGTACCCGGCGAAATTCTAGGTCTACCAATGGCGGAATGAACGGGCGGCATCGGGCGCACGGTGAGGACCTATTTCGGGCCTTCCCCGAGCTGCCTCGAGCTCATGTCGACCTTCTCTGAGGTCCACTGATGCTCCCCGACCGGTTTCCCAAGTAGCTGAGGTGCTAGAGGAGTCAACCGACATGACCGAAGTCGTTCCGAGGTGGCGGCTCGTCGCCGACCATGCTCCGGCCATTGTCATGAGCAGCTGACCCTAGAATCCTGTTCCCTGAGTAAAAGTAGGCAGGGGCGGCCAGAATCGAGAAGTTTGGAGCTGTACAGCAGCCGGCGGCGAGGTCCCTCGGCGGCGGAGCGCGGGCGTCGCGAGGTTGAAGAAGGGGGTGGACCCCGGCTGTCAGTGGGAGATATTTTGAATCGGTATCCGGCTGCGGCCGGGATCGGGTGTGCTGGCACGCAAAATCCTTGTGGACCGCGGTGTGCTGTCGCCTCAGCGTGCGACGCGTGTCCCCTGGGCCCACGCGCGAGTTTAAACTTTTCCCCGATTTTCAGATTTCCTTCAAACTTCAAATCCTCATAACTTTGGCTAGAAAGCTCCAAATTGAGTGAAACAAATTTTTCTGGATTCAGCTCTCCGAGTACTTTCCAGCAAATCAAGTTTCACTTCATGAAAATCCATAATTTTCCAGAATTAATTCCTCAAAGTTTAAACTGTTAGGAATTTTAGCTGGAGAATCCTTTGGAGGAAAATCCTGAAAATTTTCTGGGATGTTCACCAAATATCCCTGAACTACATTAAAAATTTCAGATCCATTTGAGCTCATCTGATCCACCTAATGGTGTGATTAGTGAAACTTATCCAGAGAAAATAGAAAATGTTCAGAAACATTTTCAGAATTTTCTCTGAAATTGTTTAGCTCATAACTTTAGCTAGGAACCTTCAAATTAAGTGAGACCAACTCCATTAGAACCCTCTGAAAATCTAGTTTTCAGAAAGTCATAGTTTGTTTCATGAAAATTACTAGAACACCCTAAGAGTTCCAATTAAGGTCAAGGACATAATTAATTGTGGAGGGCTCAAGTGAGCTTTGCTGCAACTAAAACTTGACCAAGTCTCTGTTTAGGTTGTAACCAAGCCACAGTAAAAGTTTCACAGTCATTAGGTCTGTCTAGCAAGGGTTATAGACTTCACAACTTCAAAGTTAATACAAATGCATTTAAATTGATACATATATTGCTCTTATCATGTAGTCGCTAAGGTCGAGGAGGAACCAGAAGTCCTAGACTTCGTTACTCCGGATGAACAGCTAGCCTACGACCAATAGCAGCAAGGCAAGCTCCGGTTTGCATTAACCTTTTTATAAAATTTTTATTGTTTTGAGCACATACTTGTTTACTGTATTCTTTGCATTAGAGTCTTGTTTGGAAGCCCCACTGCATAGCCAAGAGAACCATGGGTTGGGTTTAGGATTGCAAACCCCGTTAGCTACTGCAATGCTAAGATAGTGTAGGATTCGGTACAAGTCGAGTAGTTGGAACTACTCGCGAGCATAGGCTAGAGGCACTCGACTCGGGTAGTGTTAGCACATGAAACACATGGCAAGAAAATGAGACCAAGCGGAGAGTAAGGGCAGCAGGACTTTGGGGCCTGTGTGCTGTAGCTCCGCTTGTGTCGATTGAGGACCGAGCCATGTGCGGGCCTGTTGAACAAGCTAGAACAGTACCGAAGACCTACCGGCTATATGGGAACCGGGAAACTGATGTAACTCGGGTAGCTGGGTGTTGAGGCATAGCTGGTCGTTCAGAGGGTAGGTTGAGAGCTCGAGGTGTAAATCGGCTGGCGGCACTGAGATGCGCGTGCAGAGACCTCGTGCTCGGGACGATTGGACCGGTTCAACATTTGGCTAACGGGTGAAAGGTAGTCGCGTACGGCGTCCGTGATGGTTGTTGTAGGCAACATCGAGTACGGGCGTACATGACGGGTTGTTCGGGTAACCCTGCAGGTGTAAATCGATTATAATCGCCGTCCCTCACGGTCAGTGAGTACCACTTGTTCACTGTACCGTGACGTAGAAAGAACAGGCTAGTCACATGTTAAAATGTTGCTGATTGTAAGATGGACATTGATTGTTAATGATATGCTGTAGCTTAGAGCTAACTAAAGTTCTTTTCAACTTTGGGCAAAGTACATGAGAGAAATGCGTTTCTTGTTTGATTGCGGCTCTCTCATGTGCCTTAGCGTAAGGTTCTCCACAACCTGCTGCTAAAACTTGAAAGTAAGGTTCTACTAATTAAGCGAGTCC
This sequence comes from Neostapfia colusana, assembly GCA_030760725.1. Taxonomy (NCBI): domain Eukaryota; kingdom Viridiplantae; phylum Streptophyta; class Magnoliopsida; order Poales; family Poaceae; genus Neostapfia; species Neostapfia colusana. Next base: position 81,539,249 of record JASWHV010000003.1, read on the forward strand.
TTGCAAATGATTTTTACCTCATGTAACCCATTACCCTCATGTAGAAGTTCCATGTTTAGGTGAGACGGGTCAGACTTGCTGAGCCTTCATGCTCACTGCTTGTGTTTGAAGCTTTTGCAGGGTTCTATGAGGAAGGGACTCCCGAAGAGGAGACGGAACCCCAGGAGGGGAATCCCGTCGAGTGGGAGTCGTGCAAGCCGCAGAGTTAGTGTGCGTGTGTGCTAGCAAGGACACGTTCAAGGGCTGAACGTGGACTTGATGCGTAGTCTACGCCCGTGAGTGTAGACTGGACTTATTTTGATGTAAACATGGTCATAAACTTGTTTATGTAATGAAATTTCGCTTCCGCTTTGTACCTTTGACGTGTGTTATCCGGTGCTGTGCAACGCAGCACCCCTCAGCGTGATCCTGGCTCGACAGGACTTTGGGGTCGTGTCAGCGCTGGTATCAGAGCTCGCTTGAGGTTTAACACAGTACAAAGGTCTTCTTTTTCAAAAATCCAGTGAGGAACGAGTTAGTAGCCCGTATAAGGATGTTATTAGCATAATATAAAGTGGCATATTAATCTATTTGTTATGTCGGAAAATCGTGCATCTCGGGACGTTCATGTCTTGGGGGGTGCACGTAAGCGCTGTCCACCAGTGCGCACAAGCTGAAGGGTGGAGCCCCACGGGTGGCAGGTAACCCAACCCGCTTTAGTATCCTCTACGACTCTTCATGTCGTTTGGGGTATTCGAGCAACGTCTGTCCCTGGCATGCGTGGTGCAACATGGGAGACCCCATCACGTGGTCTGAAACGTGAACACGTAACTCAAGGCGTGTTTGGCTTGAGAACATCCGGGCGAGTGATGACGGCCGGGTGTACGAACTGTATGGATTCCGGGCTCGGTGTGCAGCCGAGTCTGATGATATTTTCAGTTTCTGCAGGTAGCCTGACCACGAAACGGTATACGTGTAGCATCCGTGTGCGAGTGACGTTTAGTGCCACTGAAATAACGAAGCCGGCTAAGTCCGGTATAGGTTTTTCTTTGTGAGGACGTAGTACCGACATAATCTGGTGACGCATCGACGTCATACCCAACCAAATGAACAAATTCATTTAAAACTTGAAAGTTTTGATCCATAGTAGTAAAACTTGATGTAACTCCTTCCCTTGAACAGGATATTCAAAGTTAACAAGTTTTCAACTTATAGGTTGTTAAGGACAGAGCACTCTGTTTTCAGCTGAATCAAGACTGAAGTTAATCAGAGGTTAGAAGTTGAGTTCTTTCGAGGTTGGGGTCATATGATACATTTCTGGAAAGATTTGGAAGAGCTTTACAACTTTTCTGTTGAGTTCCAGAGTTGTTTCATCCCTTAACCACTCGAAAAATGCAGTAGAGTTGAAACTGCCCAGAAAACAGGACACAGTAAAGACTCTCTGTAAATTAAGCATAACTTCCTGCATAAAAATCCAAAAATATAAAATGAGGTAGTTCTGGAAAGCTTATGAGATGGGTTACAACTTTGTAAGAGAAAGTTTTGTCATATTAGGAACAGAAGTAACCGGGATTCTTGGATCAAATCAGTACCTAAGGCAGGGAGGTGCTGTCCAATTGTTTCCAGAAATTCTGTTAACTTTGACATCTCATAACTTTTGAACCAGGATAGATCTTAGGCCAAGCAAATACTTTCTGGAAAGCTATTGAAGTTAGATTTAACTTTGATGTTGAGCTCCAGAATTAGTTTTGCCTTTAACATGGCCTAAATCAGGTTGAAATGGAAACTGGTCAGGGCTGTCATGGGAACAGCAGATCAGCAGTCAAATTTGTTTAAAATTTGAACTATGTTTTCAAGTTTTGTGGGTTCAATGACATGTCTTATGTTATAACTCAATGGTTTACTGTTTAAATAAATATTTGACATTTCTCAAATATATTTTTACAGATGACAGCAGATAAACAGTTGGAGAACGGGTGGGTGGTTTCCCACTGTTCTCACCGTAGCGGCTACCCGGAAGCATTGTTGCAAATGCTCCAATATTTCGGGTACAACCAGATGCCTCAATACTTCGCCAAGGAAGAAGGCGAAGAGGGGAACAAGACGTGGACGATCCATGTCGAGGTTCCTGCAGGACCTACGCCACCCGGTTGGGTGCCATTCACCGTCACGGTGAGAGGAAGACAACCGGAAGGGATGTGGCAAGTGGCAGCCCGTGACACTATGTCACGTTTCTGCCAACTACACGTGCAGGCTATGGAGGGCACTCCATACGCACTCGTTCTGGTGGAGGGACGAGCTCAGCATGTGTGGGAAGAGAGGTACCTGGAGGCAACGGACCCGGGTTGCCCAAGGTACAACCCCGCAGAGGCAAATCTCAGCCTCCAGATGAGGGCGGGAAACGCCGTGATGGACAGCCAAGCTGTTCATACGGAGCATCTCGCCACAAAGCTCAAGGAGAGCACAAGCCGTGGAGATCATTTCGAGAGTGCTCACAGCGCACTCCGCAATGTGCTCCTTCCGATGATCAAGCGACTGAATGAACAACACAATCAGTTGCGTCGTCTGAAGAAGGCAAAGAAGAAGAGCCGTGTTGACATTGCGGTGTTGCAAGAGCTGGTGCAGACCCTAACCCAGCAGAATGAGGACCTTGCTCGAGAGCGGGATGACGCGATTGAGGAAGGACAAGGCTGGGAAGAGGATTACAACCAGGCTATGGACGAGGTGCATGCTTTGCAGGACCTCGTACCTCCGGTATTGGGCGTACCGGTGGTCTTGGCCCTTCCAGCAATGGGAGAACCCGGGATGGTAGAAGAGGTGGTAGACCCAGAGCCACCAGCAGAGGTACCGGAGGAGGACGACCCACAGGAGGTCGAGTTCTACTCCGAGCAGGGGGTTACGGTTGCCAAGTAGGGCAGCTAGGGTAGTGTAACCCAACTTCTGTAATCGGTGACATGTCGTGTAGACAGTAGCGTATGTATAGGTAGTGACGACATGAGCACGACTTCTCGGAGATCCTAGAATAATGTATCTTGTATAAAGTTTATGCTTTATCAATATATGTGAATGTTGTGCAAATTAATCATGCGTCGCTTCAATACCTACTGTTGCTTATGGAAATTTTAAGTAAGACATGTGCTAATCGCAGCTGTTTTGAATTTCAGAATGACGCGTACTCGTGCCAACCCTGACGTTGGGGGTACCAGTCAAGGGGGAGAGACCTCCCAACCACCTCCCGAGGACTCCTCGGGACAGCAGCAGCAACAGCAACAGCAACAGCAAACACCGCCACCGCCACGGCCAACGGTTACATTGGCCGACATTGTCGCGGCAATGGCGGGCTCGCATCAGCAGCACATAGAGTTGCTGCAGACTCTCATCACCAATACGTCTCGCCCCGAGAGACGTCAAGATCGTGAGGAGCGCCTGTAACACCCCAAAATTTTGATTCAGAACCCTAAATCCTGTTAAGAGGGGGATTTAAAAATTTTTGGACGTGTTGCATGTTTTGCAAAAATTCAAATTCAAACTGGAATTCAAATTAAACTCAAATCAGAAAAGAAATAGAAAAAAGAAAAAGAGAAAACAGAAAAAAACCGGCCAGTGGGCCGAAACCCACCAGCCGGCCCAGCCAGCGCCCGCGCCAGCCCGCAGCCGCGCGCGCTGCTGCCTCACACTGACAGGCGGGGCCCACCCGATCATCGTCTACCTCGCGCCAGCGCCGGACTCCCTCGCGCCCGAATCAAAACCGATCGGGATTTCGGCGTATCCCAGCTGAATTCTGTTCGTAGGCGACGCGGACATGATCTAAACCACCCTGCCGCCCTCCCCCGTCTATAAAAACCCCGGCCTCGTTCTGTTTTTCTCACGCGAACGGCCGATTTTCCTCCGGTGAGAACCGAGACTTCTCCAGCGAATTCTGGCCGATCTAAGCTCGGAAATTCCAATCTAACTCGCTGGTCTTGATCCACCGCCTCCGGGGAACCATGCAGGTGCAGAAAACTCGGTGACTTGCGGTGTAAACACAGCGCCGACGAACTTCACCGTGGTTTCACCTCGGACCTCGTCGCCGATCACTTTCCAGGACCTCCGAGCTCAAGAAAATCCCCGAGGTGAGATCCTCGACCTCCCCTCGACCGATCTATGCCATAAAATCACAGTTCTAGGAAGAATTCCCGAAGATCCAAAAGTTTCCGGCGAGATCGCCGCTTCCCGCCACCGGCAGCGCCGCCCGCGCTCGATCAGAGCGACGTGGCCGCTTGTGCGCCGTTTATTTTAAATCGCACGGTAGGGTTTAAATCCCCGCGTACCGGTTCGACGTTATAATCTCAGCCGTCGGTTTAAAATCGGACGGTCCATGTCATCCCCAAGTTATAAAGACTGGAAATCTTACGTGCTACCCCCTGGGGTTCTCGGGAAATAAGAGCTAGCCCCGGAAAATTCTGATCTAGCCCCTGGAACTCCAGAAAATCATGTAAATTCACCTAGGAAGTGTGAATGTGGTTCGTAGCCACTGGCATAATGGAGGTTCTTTTAGTCCACCTGGCAACGGGGGATGAAATCACTACATGTGGGTACAGTGGTACAAACTCTGCAGAGTCAAAACTGTCATGACAGCCGTGCTCACGGTCAAGAGCGGCTTGGACTTATTCATGATTAGAGGATTGATGGTTTTGGAAGTTGTGGATGTTAAGCGGGGAGCTTAACATTGGAAACGTTGTTATGGTTATTGGATTATGATGGGATGGGAGATTGGGACCATATCACTTGTAGTAATGTAGGTGCTTAATAAGCTAAGGTGATAGGTATTAAGTGCGTAGTGCTTTAACCATGAGTTCAACCTCTCCTTGATCTAGCCATGCATGATATAATTTTCCCACACTTGCTGAGTACCATTGGTACTCAACCTTGCATATTTGTTGGTTTATATTGCTGCTCAGGTCAAGATATTGAGGTGGTGTATAATGACCAAGACTTTGGACCCGAAGAAGATTTCTAGGTTCATGGAGACCCCCGGGCAAGGCCTGTGACGAAGCCCTCAAGAATAATATTCCGCTGCTAGTTTATTTATTTGTGATTGACTTATTATTGTCCATCGAGACATTTGCTATGTAAGACTTATTTATATTCGACACCTCGCTTGTAATAAATGATGCTTCACTATTTGTCATCACATGTATGAGAAAATGATCCTGGCATACATGTGATATTCACTTGGTTGTTCTTCGGAAAAACCGAGTGTGACAGAAGTGGTATCAGAGCCAAGGTTGCCCGTAGGAACGTGGACCTAGGTAGAAATGGACGTATTTAAGGGCCCTATTTTTTTAAAAACTATTTTACAAGGTGTGTGTTGAAAAGTGTTATTTAATGGAGTCACTTTCTTCATCTTACCCCAATTTTCATTCAAAATAGGATTTTTGTTTAAGAGTTTATCTAACCTAAGTTTAAATTCTTTTTGTTTCAGATGGTTCGCATGATTCGCACCACTCGCAAGTCCACAGGAGGGAGAGTTCCCGTAGTTGCCCTTGCCGAGAGAGAGGAGAGCCATCCGGTGACGTACCTTTCCTACGGATTGGCAGTAGGAGGCTTATTGCGCCGTCTTCGGCGTATGCTCGAAGCCGCCGGCAACACGGGCAAGCTAATCATCCACTATAACTCCACCAGGACCATCCGTGAGAAGAGGGAAGAATGGAGTTCAGAGATGAGGATTATACACGAAAATCAGCTGCTTAAGATTCACCACTCTCCAGCTTGTAGAGCGACACAGGTCGATGCGGAGAAAGATGTCACCTGGGAGGCCATGACCTGCCAGAGTCACATCTATCGTCGCCATTTGGACAAAACTGAGTACATGTATGTCCTCCAACGTGAGAGTGGTACCACGGAATACAAGTACCCGTCGGTGCAGCAAGGGACTTCTCATGAGCACATGGACTTGTGCTTGGAGGATGCTGCTATGCTCAGCACTCGACTGCAGGAGTGTCAGCAAGAGCTTCAGGATGTCCCGGACACCCTGAAGGAAACGGAGGCGTTGCTGCGAGCCTGCTTAAAGGCGAGAGAAAGAGGAGATGGGAATGAACTGTGTGTCACCGTGAATGATACATGGACTCCTGACTCCCCGGATCGCCGAGCGATCAGGCGTCGTCGCACTTCTCCACCAGCAGCCTCCCCACCCAAAGCAGAATCAGAAGGCAGCCGAAATGATGAGGAAGATCCCGAGGAGCCAGCTCAAGAAAACGAGTAGCGTAGAGTCTTTCCCTTAAATTAGAAGGATGTCGAGTGGTCGAGTCGTTACGTTAGTTAATGGTGTGTTAATGCTTGGTGTGTGACGTGAGTTGTGGAAGCCATGAGCAATTGTCCACAGCCTCGTCTTTAGATTATTTTGCTTTGGTGTGTGAACCCACATGAAATAATATTGCATTTATTTTTGTGTGAGAAATGAACCCTCAGAAAAGTATAACAAAGCCTCAACACTTCAAAGTACAAACAAGTGAAAGTAGTAAGATGATACTAAATGCTTTCAAATTAACATTGGTTGATTCTGCCAGATGGCCGGAAGAGAAAAAGGACGTGTTGCCAACCCCGCCAACAACAACGATGAGGCCTGCAACCCTCATCTTTCTGGAGGCCAGGACCGGGGTGGTCGCCGTGAAGGAGTTGATCCCCTCCACCAAATGCTGGATAATCAAAATCAGCTCATCCAGAACTTGACTCAAGTGGTGGCCAACTTGCATCAAGTTCCACCTCGACAAGCTGCACCACGCCAACCAAGGTGGAGTGAGTTTCTAGGAACTCAACCTCCAAAGTTCGCAAGTGCTGCTGAATCTCTGGAGGCAGATGATTGGCTGAAGACCATTGAAAGTAAGATGAGGATCATACAGTGCTAAGGGTATGAGAGGGTGCTGTTTGCCTCTCATCAATTGCATGGACCTGCTGCTGATTGGTGGACCGCCTACGTGGCCGCCCATCATGACCCTGAGAACATCACTTGGGAAGAGTTCAAGCGTAGCGTCCGCAACCATTACATCCCAAGAGGTGAACTCAAAAACAAGAGGAAGGAGTTTTTGGGGTTGCAGCAAGGTAACATGACTGTGAGGGAATACCTCACTAAATTTACTCAACTATCCCGTTATGCCCCACGAGACATAGAGACTAATGAGCAGAAACAAGATTGTTTCGTGGAAGGACTTACCGCGGAGATGCAGTGTGCAATGTCCTCAAATGAGTATGAGAGCTTCCAAAAGATGGTGGACAGAGCATTTGTGGTAGAAAGGAAGCTAAAGGCCTTGGAAAATGAGAATAAGAGGAAGGCCAGTTGGTCACATCAAGCCTCAGGTAGCAACACCCGCCCCCGTCTGATGCAGCCACCAGCAGGGCAGACGAACCGTGCTGCGGTACCCTACTCAGCACCAAGAGGGTACAACCCAAACTACAGGCCTCCGACAACACCAATACAGCCACAACGTCAGTTCGTACAGCAGCCTCGCCCCGCATATCCACCTCGACCAGCAGTGCAAGGACCTCCAAACCAACCCGAAGACAATAAAGGCCAAGCACCTAAGGTTGGGGTGTAATGTTTTAGCTGCGGTGAAGTGGGGCACTACGCCCACAAATGCCCAAAGAAGAAGCCCGCGCAGCCACAACAGCAGAATGTGATGCGAGGACAGGTGAACCACGTCACTATGGAGGAAGCACAGGAAGCACCCGACGTGGTAGTTGGTAAGTTTCCTGCCAATTTACACCTTGCAACCCTGCTGTTTGATTCTGGTGCTACCCACTCGTTCATTGCTCAAGGGTTTGTTAAGAAGCACAACCTAGCAACCACATAAATGAACCATATGCTAGCTGTAAACTCTCCAGGTGGAGAAATAAGGACAAGACAAGTGTGTCCCAAAGTGAACCTAGACATTAATGGGGTAGTATTTACTGCTAACCTCATAGTGATAGATTCACAAGGGATAGATATTATTTTAGGTATGGACTGGTTGACCAAACAAAAAGGAATCATCCATTGTTCGACCAGAACGGTGGAACTAACTCACCCTAGTGGCACAAGAGTAAAGTTCATAACAATACACGAGCCTAGGAGGGACATTAAATTAAATCAAGTTGAGGTGAAAGTTGAGGAAATCAGGACCATTAGGGAATATCCGGATGTTTTTCCGGAGGAGTTGCCAGGTATGCCTCCCGATCGTGAAGTAGACTTTGCAATTGAGCTAGTACCTGGAACAACCCCGATTTACAAAAGACCTTATCGGATGGACTCCAAGCAGCTAGAAGAACTCAAGGATCATTTGAGAGAATTGACGGAGAAGGGGTATATTCGTCCTAGTTCCTCACCATGGGGAGCTCCGGTGATATTTGTGCCCAAGAAGGACGGAACCCAAAGGTTATGCGTGGATTACCGTGCCTTGAATGAGGTAACCATCAAAAACAAGTACCCATTACCCCGCATTGAAGACTTGTTTGATCAGTTGAGGGTAGATTGTGTGTTCTCGAAAATTGATCTCAAGTCGGGATACCACCAACTCAGGATAAGGCAATCTGATATTCCCAAGACAGCTTTCGTATCTCGGTACGGACTGTATGAATACACTGTCATGCCTTTCGGGCTAACTAATGCCCCGGCATACTTCATGTATCTCATGAACAAGGTATTCATGGAATATCTGGACAAATTTGTGGTGGTTTTCATAGATGACATTCTTGTCTTCTCCAAAGATGAGGAAGAACATGAGAAACATCTAAGGTTGGTGTTGCAAAGGCTGAGAGAACACCAACTATATGCCAAGTTGAGCAAGTGTGAGTTTTGGCTGAAGAGAGTTCCCTTCTTAGGACACATAATCTCGGAGGGAGGAATCTCCGTGGATCCTGCCAAAATCGAGGATATACAGAAGTGGAAGACCCCTGAAAATGTCGGGGGAAGTTCGAAGCTTTTTGGGATTGGCTGGATACTATCGACGGTTTATTGAGGGATTCTCCAAGATCTCGAGACCTCTCACCAAACTGTTGGAGAAGGGAATCACATTCACCTGGACGCCACAGTGCGAGACGAGTTTTCGGGAGTTAAAGGAAAGATTGACAACAGCCCCAGTGCTCGTTATGCTAGATATGCAAAAGAACTTTACGGTGTACTGCAATGCCTTTGGAAACGGGTTGGGATGTGTTCTCATGCAAGAAGGGCATGTCGTGGCTTATGCATCCCGGCAGCTTCGGAAGCACGAGAAGAACTATCCTACACATGACCTAGAACTAGCCCCAGTGGTACACGCGTTGAAAATTTGGCGGCACTATTTGATGGGGAAGAGGACCGAGATATATACGGATCATAAGAGTTTGAAGTACATTTTCACACAGCCAGATCTCAACCTCAGACAAAGGAGATGGTTAGAGCTAATCAATGACTTTGATGTGGGCATCAACTATCATCCCGGGAAAGCAAACGTCGTGGCCGATGCTTTGAGTCGGAAAGTGCAGGTCAATAAGTTGAGATTGAAGGACATGCCTGTAGAATTGAAGGACGAAGTTATAAGGCTCAATCTATGTCTAGTAAATAGTGGTGAAGCCATCGCCATGGAGGTGGACTCCACACTAGAGCGAGACATACGCGAAGGTCAAAAGAATGATGAGAAGATACAAGAGATCAGACAACTCATCAAGGAAAATAAAGCTCCTGGTTTTAGAGAGGATGAACAAGGAACGGTGTGGCACGGGAAAAGAATCTGTGTGCCAGAAGTAAAGGAGATCCGTGAATTGATTTTGAAGGAGGCTCATGATTCCGACTATTCCATTCATCCTGGGAGTACGAAGATGTACCAGGACCTCAAGAGCAGGTATTGGTGGTATGGCATGAAGCGAGATGTCGAGGAACATGTTGCACTATGTGACACATGTCAGTTGGTGAAAGCAGAAAATCAACTACCCGCGGGATTATTGCAACCACTCAAAGTGCCTGAATGGAAATGGGAAGAAATCAGCATGGATTTTATCGTAGGATTGCCTAGGACCCAATCAGGATATGATTTGATATGGGTCATCATTGATAGGCTAACCAAAGTAGCTCACTTCATCCCCGTGAAGGAAAGCTACAGCGGATCCAAATTGGTAGAGTTGTACATGTCAAGGATCGTGTGTTACCATGGAGTGCCAAAGAAGATTGTGTCGGACCGAGGGACATAGTTCACCTCAAGGTTCTGGCAGAAGTTGCATGAAACCATGGGAACCCATCTGAACTTTAGTTCTGCCTATCATCCCCAAAATGATGGGCAGATGGAAAGAACCAATCAGATCCTTGAAGATATGCTAAGGGCATGCGCACTCAAAAACAATCGGAGTTGGGACAAGAACTTACCGTATGCGGAGTTTTCCTATAACAACAGCTATCAAGCTAGTATGAAGATGTCACCGTTTGAAGCCTTGTACGGGAGGAAGTGCAGAACTCCCCTATTTTGGAACCAAACAGGGGAAAGTAAAGTGTTTGGTCCAGAAGTACTACAAGAAGCCGAGGCGAAGGTGAGGGAAATTCGCAATAACTTGAGGATAGCACAGACACGCCAAAAGAGCTATGCCGATGTACGAAGAATAGAGCTCGTTTTCAACGTGGGAGACTATGTCTATCTCAAAGTGTCCCCTATCAGAGGACTTCGTCGGTTCAAGGTGAAAGGGAAGTTGTCACCTCGATACATCGGACCCTTTCAAGTTCTGGAGAGGAAAGGCGAAGTGGCGTATCAACTAGAATTACCGGCTCACCTATCGGATGTGCACGATGTATTCCATGTGTCACAACTCAAGAAATGCCTGAGGACGCCTGAAGAGGTGTTACCCATGAATGAAGTGGACGTAGCTGAGGATTTGTCTTATGCCGAGCAACCATACAAGATTTTGGATACAATGGAACGCCTCACCAGAAATAAAAGAATCCGGATGTGCAAGGTGCAGTGGAAGCATCACTCAGAAGAGGAAGCCACCCGGGAGCGGGAAGATGAGCTCAAGGCACAATTTCCGGAATTGTTTTCTTAGACACACCAATCTCGAGGACGAGATTTCTTTTAAGGGGGGTAGAGCTGTAACACCCCAAAATTTTGATTCAAAACCCTAAATCCTGTTAAGAGGGGGATTTAAAAATTTTTGGACGTGTTGCATGTTTTGCAAAAATTCAAATTCAAATTAAACTCAAATCAGAAAAGAAATAGAAAAAAGAAAAAGAGAAAACAGAAAAAAACCGGCCAGTGGGCCGAAACCCACCAGCCGGCCCAGCCAGCGCCCGCGCCAGCCCGCAGCCGCGCGCGCTGCTGCCTCACACTGACAGGCGGGGCCCACCCGATCATCGTCTACCTCGCGCCAGCGCCGGACTCCCTCGCGCCCGAATCAAAACCGATCGGGATTTCGGCGTATCCCAGCTGAATTCTGTTCGTAGGCGACGCGGACATGATCTAAACCACCCCGCCGCCCTCCCCCGTCTATAAAAACCCTGGCCTCGTTCTGTTTTTCTCACGCGAACGGCCGATTTTCCTCCGGTGAGAACCGAGACTTCTCCGGCGAATTCTGGCCGATCTAAGCTCGGAAATTCCAATCTAACTCGCTGGTCTTGATCCACCGCCTCCGGGGAACCATGCAGGTGCAGAAAACTCGGTGACTTGCGGTGTAAACACAGCGCCGACGAACTTCACCGTGGTTTCACCTCGGACCTCGTCGCCGATCACTTTCCAGGACCTCCGAGCTCAAGAAAATCCCCGAGGTGAGATCCCCGACCTCCCCTCGACCGATCTATGCCATAAAATCACAGTTCTAGGAAGAATTCCCGAAGATCCAAAAGTTTCCGGCGAGATCGCCGCTTCCCGCCGCCGGCAGCGCCGCCCGCGCTCGATCAGAGCGACGTGGCCGCTTGTGCGCCGTTTATTTTAAATCGCACGGTAGGGTTTAAATCCCCGCGTACCGGTTCGACGTTATAATCTCAGCCGTCGGTTTAAAATCGGACGGTCCTTGTCATCCCCATGTTATAAAGACTGGAAATCTTACGTGCTACCCCCTGGGGTTCTCGGGAAATAAGAGCTATCCCCGGAAACTTCTGATCTAGCCCCTGGAACTCCAGAAAATCATGTAAATTCATTTAAAAATCAGTTTTAGCCCCTGGACTTAATAAAAATTAGGAAAACACCTCTGATAAGTGTAGCTAGACCCCTGGAAATTCTGAAAATGATATTATAGACCCTGTAATGAGGTGAGTTTACCTTTTTAGCCCTGTTAAGTATTTAATTTAGGAAATTGAATATGTGGCTAGTGTTTAAAAATTAAAAAGTGGGAAAAACATATTGTCAAAATTTAATTAAAGACTTTCTCAGTATTTAGGAAACTTTGGAGTGAGATAAAAACATATTTTGGGCTGAATTGAATCTGTTAAATTTATTATTCACAGTTAGGGACACATTTTTAAGTAAAGAATAGTTCTAGAAACTAGGGAAAATAATTGTGAAATATTTTACATCAGAGGCAAAGGTCAAAGTATGTTATTAAATTATTTAGGACCAGAACCTATTCTGTTTAGATGATGTGTCTTACTATTTTCATAATAAAGTACACATTTATGCATAAGAAAATAAATCTGAAAATATAGCAACTAGTAAATGATAAATGGAGTTTCTAAAATCCAAAGAGTTCAGTTTAGGGTTGGTAGAAATTATGAAGACACATATGGGGAAGGAATATACCTTTCATGCTTATTTGGTAGTAAAAAGGTGTAGTAGTTGAATATAAGGAATTTATTTAAATTGGAAACTCATACATATAGTATGTAAGTATAAATGTGAACACCAAAGTAGGAATCATATACACATGATTAAAGGTGTATGCAAGCCACAAATCAACACACATAGAGTAACCACAATACATATAATGGTGAATGACTTTCATAAATATGAATGTGTGGTTTGTATGAAGTGGAAGTGTGAACTATGTCTTATGGATTGTTGTTTTTCTTTTGCTATGTGTGATGGTATGATGTAGAACCTGCTCAAGAACAAGTTATTCCTTTCCAAGATCAGGATTACCCATTCCAAGAGCAGCAGGAAGGAGGCAAGTGTCCTTGACCACTTTGATCCTATACTAGGATGTGTAGATAGAATTATTTGCATTGTCAAATGAAATATGAAACCCATGCTAGGAAGTTTCCCTAGAATTGCATTACCTTGTTTCCTTGTAGCTTGGGTTGGGATTTATTTTATCATGTCATTTATTATTATGCATATGCTTAGCCATGCTTAGAATGGGGTACTTGGGATATGAGATCATCAGTTTATTTTACCATACTCTTGAATGAGATATTGTGAGTTATGTAGAGGTAGGGATCAAAGCAAGTTGGATGTTTTGGTTGTGTGCTGGGTGCACGAGACTCGGGTTTGTGTTTAGTACTTGCCTGGATCCTAAGGACCGGTTCATGGAGCATGTAACCTGGCTTTACAGTGCCAACCACATGCTGAGATGGGGCAGCTTGGCCAATTAATTAGGTGTATCCCCGGCGTAGTATGGGTGTGTTGGATGGTGCGGGGAGTAGGTGTCAGCTGGACTACCATATGAACCGCAAGGCTCAAGAGGGGGCCACTGCAGCGGGGTTGGAGCCTCTTGTATGCTGTTAGGGGTGAAACCTCAGTGGGCCCACGCTCGTCGGGAATCCCTTTGTAAAGGCTTCGTAGTGATCTCCTGGCTACACACCTGGGAAGTGTGAATGTGGTTCGTAGCCACTGGCATAATGGAGGTTCTTTTAGTCCACCTGGCAACGGGGGATGAAATCACTACATGTGGGTACAGTGGTACAAACTCTGCAGAGTCAAAACTGTCATGACAGCCGTGCTCACGGTCAAGAGCGGCTTGGACTTATTCATGATTAGAGGATTGATGGTTTTGGAAGTTGTGGATGTTAAGCGGGGAGCTTAACATTGGAAACGTTGTTATGGTTATTGGATTATGATGGGATGGGAGATTGGGACCATATCACTTGTAGTAATGTAGGTGCTTAATAAGCTAAGGTGATAGGTATTAAGTGCGTAGTGCTTTAACCATGAGTTCAACCTCTCCTTGATCTAGCCATGCATGATATAATTTCCCACACTTGCTGAGTACCATTGGTACTCAACCTTGCATATTTGTTGGTTTATATTGCTGCTCAGGTCAAGATATTGAGGTGGTGTATAATGACCAAGACTTTGGACCCGAAGAAGGTTTCTAGGTTCATGGAGACCCCTGGGCAACGCCTGTGACGGAGCCCTCAAGAATAATATTCCGCTGCTAGTTTATTTATTTGTGATGAACTTATTATTGTCCATCGAGACATTTGCTATGTAAGACTTATTTATATCCGACACCTCGCTTGTAATAAATGATGCTTCACTATTTGTCATCACATGTATGAGAAAATGATCCCGGCATACATGTGATATTCACTTGGTTGTTCTTCGGAAAAACCGGGTGTGACAGCGCCAACAGAGCTCCTACTCCGACTTCCTGGCGACTCATCCCCCTGTATTCTCAAGGGCGGATGAACCACTTGACGCGGACAACTGGCTCCGCGCCATAGAGATGAAGTTCGGGCTGCTCCAAATCAGCGAGCAGCGCAAGACTCAGTTCGCGGTCCAGCAGCTCCAAGGATCCGCGAGCGCGTGGTGGGCCAACTTTTGTGCTTCACAGCCCACCGACCGAGTGATGACCTGGGTGGAGTTCCGGACGGCCTTCAGGGCCTATCATATACCGCCAGGTCTGATGAAGAGGAAGACGCAGGAGTTCTTACACCTGCAACAAGGGAGACGGAACACGCTGGAATACTCCAGGGCGTTTAACGATCTCGTGCTATATACGTCGTATCATGCTGATACCGACGAGAAGCGGCGGGACCATTTTTACCAGGGGCTTAACCCGCTCCTGAGGGACAAGTTGGCGATGTTCAATCGCGGCAGCCTCAACGACAGCATTGATGCTGCGATTGTTCAGGAGGACTCCGGCAAGGAGTTGGCGGCGGCAGAGCAAAAGCGAAGCGCGCCACAAAGCAGCGGAGAAGGAGGCGGTCCTTCTCAGAAGTTTCGGATGGTGAATCGCCCACCATCAGGTCCACGCTGGCAGCCACCACAGCGGTCGATGCCGTCCCGCAGTCGGCCGTACTCTTCACCGGCATTCCGGCCGGCACTGCCAGCACCACCGCAACAACAACAACAGCAGCGGGCGATGACGCGTGCGTTTGCACCTCAGCAACGCATGCCGGGCTTTCGTTCACCGAGCACTCCACCAGCAGCGGCCACATGTTACAAGTGTGGTCGTCCAGGGCACTTTGCGAGCAGTTGCCCGGAGAGGCCAGGCGGCGGAGTGGCACCACAGTTTCCGGGGAGGAATCAACCCCGGAACCCTACTAATGCGTGGCGGGCAAACCCTAGGCCCGGCACCGTCAACCAGCTTGCCATTGAGGACGTGCCGGAGGGCGAGCCAATCCTTGCGGGTATGTTCCAACTCCACCAGCATCCCGCTATAGTACTATTTGATTCAGGCGCCACACATAGCTTCATTAGCCAAGCTTTCATTCATAAATATAGCTTGCAAATACTACCCACCGATAGTCCTTATGTGATCTGTTGACCGGGTGGGAAAATTTCAGCAAGCATGATGGTCCCAAAAGCGCCATTGTGCTTAGAGGGTAGAGTTTACCCTACGTCTCTCATAATCTTAGAGGGACAAAAGGTCGATGTCATCTTAGGGATGTCGTGGTTTAACCGCCACGGCGCTGTTTTAGACACCGTCCTCCGAGTCGTGCACTTGAACTCAAAAGTGCACGAGTCTCACTCATTATTTCTGGACAGTCCAGAAATAAAACTTCCAACTGTCTATCAAGCCACAACCATCAGATTGGAGGATATTCCAGTGGTCCGAGAGTTCCCTGATGTATTCCCGGACGATTTGCCGGGGATGCCGCCTGATAGAGAGGTGGAGTTCAAGATTGAACTCGCACCGGGAACCATGCCGATATCCTGAAAGCCGTACAAGATGGCACCCAAGGAATTGGCTGAATTGAAGACTTAGCTCACGGACCTTCTGCAGAAGGGTTTTATTAGGCCGAGCTCCTCGCCATGGGGCTGTTCGGCGTTATTTGTCAAGAAGAAGGATGAGACGTTGCGGCTTTGCGTGGACTATCGCCCATTAAATGCCGTAACCATCAAGAACAAGTACCCGTTTGTAAAAGCCCAAGAAAAGGGACTTGCAAAAACTTTTCTTCACCTCACAACACCACAGTTTTTATTGTGGACACCATAGGAAATGTTGTGAAGAGCATGTAACCTCCATCAAAAGAATGATTAGAGGGGAAAGCCTTCACTTTCATAATGTAGGGTTTCTACAAATGAGCATGAGAGGTTGAGCTCACCCCTAGGATTTAAAAAGTCTTGGGAAGGTTCAGTCCAAAGCTCATGCAAATTCAACAATTTTTGAGGCACTTTTGGGTTATTTCAAAAAGAGGCCAATTTGAATGTAAATTCAAATTGCAGCAACTTTCATCACCCAAATTTAAAAGTTAGCTCCATATCTATACTCAGCACATTTTTCTGAGTAAACCCACCAATTTTCATCTCCATTGGAGCTCATGTTGTCAAGAGCTAAATTTGCAAGAATTCAAAACTGAATTTGAATTTCAGTTTAAATATGAACCACATTTAACCAAACAAAGTTTGAATTTGAGAATTCAAATTCAAACAAAGACTTGGGAGCTAAGTCTCACATTAAATTGTGAGTAGCTGGTGGGATAATTAGCAAAAACAGAAAAGAAATATTAGAGAAAAAGAAGAAAGGGGGAGGCCCACAGGTCAGTGGCACACAGGAGGGGCAGTCGGTTGCTGCAGCCGACCCCGACTTCGCGCGCAAGCCAGGGAACGGCGGCGAGCCACCGAGGCAGCGATCGGCCACCTCACGGTGCCAAACCGCGGCTTAAAGGCCAGCGCACAGCCCACGCCGCCTTCCTCCTGCTTTCCAAACGAGAACCCCCCCCCTACCGAGCTCTTTCCTCGTTTCCGCGCGAGCACAGAAACGCCGCCCTCTCTGATCGCCGGCGTCCGGCCAGCACAGGCACGATCGTGCCCGACGAGCCACACAAGAAAGGACCGCCTTAAGGTGCTGATTCTTCTAGTCCCTACCGTTCGTCATTTCGTGGGCTGTCGAGGGAGTATTTCGCCGGGAAAGCTTCGGGTGTCTTGAGACCGAGCTCCCACAAAATCCCAAAATTCGTGGGGGTTAGCTCATCACCGGGCAAACCGAGTCATGCACACGCTCTATACACGGCCACGACCACCTAGGATCGAAAACAGTAAAAACCGTGGGCTAGGTTGATGGTTCTTTGAAGTTTTCTGAAGCACAGCCGATATCCGGCCTAGGTCGCCGGTGAGGTCATAGTTACCGCCGTTTTCACGGGGATCGGTGTCCATGTCCGTGACCAGCAGGTGTCAGCGGAACTCCCCGAGCAAACCGCATCGAAAAAGGTGCGTGGGATGCCGAGTTCGACGTCGCCGGTGAGCTCCCGGCCGCTGTTGCCGTCGGGAGCCCTGTTCCGGCCATTGTCAAGCTCCGGGAAGGGCACCACCGTGTTCCCCAGGCCGGGATAGGCACAGGCGGCGAGAATCAGCAAGCTCCGAAAGCCGGAACCCCTCTCCGGCGAGAGCTCCGGCGAGCTCGGCGGCGGGGTCGCGCGGGTGGCCGGAGGAGGACGAAGGGGTAGGCCCCACACGTCAGCGGCTGGAGATAAAGGGGTGAGATTCTCTGTGGTCCGGGATCCAGTGCGGCCGCGCGGGAAGGAGTCTGTGGCCCCGTGTGGCTCGGATCCAGCGGTCGACACGTGTACGTGGACCCACCCGCAGGATTTAAACATTTCTGGAATTTCCAGTTTTAGTGCAAACTTTAGAACCCCATAACTTTTGCTAGGCAGCTCCAAATTTAGTGATTCAAATTGGGTTGGATTCATCTTGCCTAGCTCTGTCCAGATATACAACCCAATTTGTATGAAACCCATTAATTAATTCTGGAAAATTCTTTAAAGCTTTTCAGCAAAAGAATTTTAGAGGGAGTTTGGTTCATCCAAAAATCCCCAAATTTTGCCAGAATGTTCTTTAGGACATTAGTAAACACCTGTAAAAGTTTCAGACCATTTGGAGTTGATTTGGTCAGAGCAATTCAAATTGGAAGGTGCTGTGTTCATTTGAATACAGAAACATTTTCAGAGAATTTCCAAAACTTGGAAATTCAATTCTGGGCAAACCTTGACTCCAAAAATGCTAGGAAAATTCATGCAAACTCTAGGAACTATAATTGAAATTGTAGTTCACTAAGTTGGGTATGAACAGGGGTCTGACCTCAGAATTAATTCCTCCTTGCTTATTTGCTAAGAAAATTATTCTGAGCAAACCACTCCATGAAAAGTGCTAAGGTTTGGTCCAGAGGGTTTTCTTGTGACAAGGAACTCACACGAAAATCCTCAGCTCCATTGGAGCTCTAGATCACCCCTGTCCTGTTTAATCACGTAAGGGATTATTATGGAAAAGGGGGAAAACCACTTAGCATTTAACCATGTGATTAAGTTCAAGCCAAACCACCAACACCAGTTCATATTTAAATTCTTAAACAAAGTTCCAGGTATTAGAGGCTGGTTATTAGAACTAATAGTAGAAGTCTTACTCTAAACTCACATTTGCATATAAATTAACATGTAGTATTTCATTAACGTGTAGCCGTTGAAGAAGAGACTCCGGAAGTGCTGGACTTCCTTCTTCCGGACGAAGAACTAACTCCTGACCAGCAGCAACAAGGCAAGCCCCGGTTTGCATTAACCCTTTTTAAAAGTTTTACTTTGTATACATGTGTCATATGAAGTATGTATGTGCATTAGGTATCGGATGAATGAAACCCCACTTGCATAACCAAAGTTGCCTAAAAGAGTGAGGGTAGTGTCAAGGACCTCGAGTAGACAGGCTATGCTTAATGAGTCATAGGACTTCGGTACAAGTCGAGTAGTTGGAATCTACTCGCGAGATAGGCTGGGGACACACGGGTTCGGTTGAGTGATGTGAGATCACTTTAGTAATGAAAATGAGACTAGGCAGGGGCTAGGGCGCAGCAAGAGAGAGTCTTGTGTGCGCAGCCCTGTCCGTGTCGATTGAGGACCGATCCGTGTGCGGCCCTGCTGAACAAGTATTGAACGTACCGAAGGCATATCGGATATATGGGCCCCGATAAACCGATGTAGCCTAAACCTCCGGGCGTCGAGGCATAGCACACCGATTTATAGGTGTAGGTTGAGGGCAGCAAGGTGGAAATCTGCCAACGGGCATAGAGAGATGCTCCGTGTGGGGAACCTCCTGCTCGTTTCGGTGCGACCGGTTCGACGTTTGGGCTGTTGGGTGAAAGGTTGTCCCGTACGACATCGAGTGAGCGTGCTGTGCAGCTCCACGGGTGGGCGTACGTGACGTGCTCTTTGGGTTTTCCCTGCAGGTGTATATCGAGTCGATTCGCCGTCCCTCGCGGTGACGAGTACTGCTTGTTCACTGCGTCGTAACGTAGACTAATGGATGAAATATGTTGATTCAATGATGCTGATTGATATAATTGTATTGCTACATGTGTGCCACCAAATACTGCTTACTAAATTTCAGATTTCATGAACTGTTAACTTGTTGCTAAAAGATGAACTAAGGATGAACTTGTAGGCGTGTCCTTTTGCTGAAATGTTACTATCCTATGTCCCTTGTACACCTCATGTAGAGTTTCATGCTTAGGTGAGTCGGTTAAGCCTTGCTGAGCCTTTGTGCTCACGGTTGCTGCTTAAGTGTTTCTCAGGTGAGGAGCCACCCACGGACTCGGAGTACGAGTCCACCGGCGAGGGTTACCCTCTGTCGGGGACCACGGCTGAGTGGGAGCCGTACACGCCGCGCTGAGCCGAGACGTGCAGCTAGTGTGGGTTGCCCTAGGGCTGGGCAACCGACTTTTGCTAAATAGGTGGGCGTGAGTTGTATAGTGTAGTCTTCCGCTGTGTAATAGAACAATAATTGTAACTGAAGTTTGTACTTATTTGTACAGTTTCAGCTGTTTTTCCCATGTAATATATTGTGTTCTTATGACGTGTGCTGTCGGGTGTCGCATCGCGCGGCATCACCCTCTGCGATCCTGGATGAGCGGATTCCGGTCCGCCACAGCCTGGTATCAGAGCTGCAGTGGGGATAGCACAGTACTAAAGGACTGCATTATGGGAAAAACTTAGGTATACGGTGAGGATTCGGTAGTTGCCCAAGTAAGGACTATAATAGCATAGTTACTTAAAGTGGCAAAGACTAACTTATGTGTTATAATTCTGAATTTCAATTATGTAACGACGCACCTACGCTCTGGTAAGTATGGTAAGGAACGCCACCGAAAGCGGTTCAATTTCGGTTAGCTCTCCCTGACGAGGAACGTGGTTCAGGGATTGATCTCACAGCTTGGTGTGGGATGTCAATATGAACCTCTTGGACTCTTCATGTCCCTGAGTTCATATGAAACGCTGATCCCTAGCGTGCATTAGGCAAGTAAGTGGAGACCCCATCGCGTGGTCAGTAACGCGAGAGCGTGTTCGTCTGGAAATAGCCCAGGAGGACATACGCAGCGCTTGCCATCGGCGTGCCCTGCAGGGCAGTAGGTGGTATCTGTTGGGTTGATAACATTCCCAACCGTGACGACCCGTTCATGACATACTCGGGTTCCCCGTCGTGTGGTGTTGAAACACGATCACGTGCCTTGAGACGTGACTTAGCTCAAGGACGGCCGTATGGAAATGATACGGGCGTTTGTATTTACTTTCAAATATGGTACTGCCTGAAATGAAAACAAAACCTTGAGTGCGCCATTATTGTGTGGTCTTCTGCAGGTACTAACCACGTATGTATCCGTGTAGAAAGCGTGTGCGAGAGACCGTTTAGTGCCACACTCGAGACGTATATACCGGTATGATCCGGTTAGGATTTTCTTTTGTGAGGAACGTAGTACCGAGACATTGTAGGCATGTGCATGAGTATATGATAACAAAGAATTAAAATCTATAGGTTCAACATTTAGGACCCTGGTTGGGTATAAGAATGGGATAGTGATGATTGTAGTTCCAAAAAGACTGAAAAACAGAGTGCTCTGTTTTGGGACAGCAAGTTTGCTGATCTTCAACAGGGCATAACTCACAGGTCTTTAGCCGAGAGAGGTGTGCCATATAGTTCTGGAAAGGTATTTAAGTATTCTACAACTTTGTTGTAGACTTCCAGAGCTGAAACTCACCTTAAGATGGCTTAAATCCCAGAGACATGTAACTGTCCAGAACTAGGACAGTGTTAAAACATTCTCTGGACTGTTCTGTTTTTCAAGGATAAACTCCCAGTAGAAAAATCTAAAATTGTCATATAATACATCCTTAGAAAGAGTAGAAGATGTGTGACATCTTTGCAATTCAATGTTTCTGAAGTTTCAGCACAGAATTTAGTGGAAATCAGGGTTGAAAACAGCCACCTCCAAGGGAGGTGCTGTTAAAATTCTTCCAGAAATTCTGCTAACTTTGAATTATCATAACTTTTTAATCAAAGCTAATCTGGGGGCAAATGAGTACTCGTTGGAAACATACTGAAGTTAACTTTAACTTTGGTATTCAAGTTGAGTCATGAAAATGCCCAGAACCAGATCAAAACTTGGAATAGGTAGCAACTGGTCATTCTGACAGAAGAATGACGGTTGAACTCATTGAAAAGGGTGTTGTACCCTAAGGGTGTTATACGTGATGACAACGCAATAATAATGTCTCGTAGAGACCAAACCCAGT
The DNA here is from genome assembly GCA_030760725.1 of Neostapfia colusana. Lineage (NCBI taxonomy): Eukaryota > Viridiplantae > Streptophyta > Magnoliopsida > Poales > Poaceae > Neostapfia > Neostapfia colusana. Next base: position 81,561,072 of record JASWHV010000003.1, read on the forward strand.
TATGGTGAGCTTCCAATGAGGGGGTTCATCAAGTTGGATTAAGCTAACTTGTGTTTGGTCTGGTAATGGGGTAGCTTGTGCAAAGTTATTACATTATCTACTTACGAGATATTTTGCATGTTTTGGTTGTCATAATGTTTTTACGCCCAGTTCTATTGGACTGCATGCAAAATGTTGCGGGACTGATGTTTAATGTCGTATGGTTGCAGATGGTTCGTACTAGGACCACGCACGAGGTTGGTGGCTCTAGCCAAGGTGGAGGCGATGACTCCCAGCCGCCGCCCTACGACAGCACCCCGCAGCAGCAGCCACCACCGCCGCCTCCGCTTACTCTAGCGGATGTGATAGCGGCATTGGTGGGAGGTCGTGAGGAGCAGACCGACCTGCTCCGCACGATCGTGCAGAATACGTCCCAGGCGGGAGGACGTCAAGAGCGAGGGCCTCGTGAGCCCCGCGAAGTGTCGTACTCGGATTTCATGAGTACGCACCCTCCAGTGTTTACCGAAGCTGAAGAACCACTGGAGGCGGACAACTGGCTGCGGACTATCGAGTCCAAGTTCGGGCTGCTCCAGTGTACGGAGCGGCAGAAGACGCTGTTCGCAGCACAGCAGCTCCACGGTGCCGCTGGTGCGTGGTGGGCGAATTATGTCGCCTCACGTCCGGCTGGCCATGCCGTGGAATGGCAAGAGTTCCGGGAGGCGTTCCGCGCCTATCACATCCCTCCCGGAATAATGAAAAGAAAGTTCCAAGAATTTTTGGAACTGAAGCAGGGCGGGAGGAGTGCCCACGACTACTCCCGTGCCTTCAACCATCTGGCGCAGTATGCGTCAGACTACGTCTCCACGGAGGAGAAGAAGAGGGAGCACTTCTATCGGGGATTACATCCCGAAATGAAGACCCACCTCGTACAATGGAACCGCGGCACATTCAACGACCTAGTCAATGCCGCCATCATGCAAGAGGACGCTCAGCGGGAGTTAGCAGCTGAGCAGAGGAAGCGTAGCGCTCCACCTAGCAGCGGTGGGAGTGGCGCTCCCCAGAAGTACCGTATGGTGTATCGGACACCATCCGGGCAGCAGTGGCAACCACCGGCGCGACCGCAACGGTTCGGGGGACGTCCCTTTCAGGCACCTCCGTTCCGTCCGCCGATGCCACCACCAAGACAGCAGCAGCAGACGGTACCCCGGGCGTTTCCACCGCCACAACGCGCCCCGGGTTTCCGTCCACCGCTCAGCGGGGGACCGCCCCGTTTCACCTGCTTCACGTGTGGCCAGGCGGGCCACTTTGCGAAGGACTGTCCCCAGGGGCAGCAGAGCAGCGGGCAAGCCCAGTTCCAGGGCGGTGCTCGAGGCCGACCTCCGGCGAAGAAGGTTGGTCAGCGGACTGGAGGCGTCCGCAACCTCGACAATGAGGACGCCCCAGAGGGAGACAACGTGCTGGCGGGTACGTTTACTCTCAAACATCAAGCCATCGTCATATTATTTGATTCTGGTGCAACCCACAGCTTTATAAGTGCATCCTATGTGGCTAAACATCAATTGCAAGTCTTCCCAACCGACTGCACTTATATGATCTGCTCACCGGGAGGGAAGATTTCAGCTAATATGATGATTCCAAAGGCACCTCTGTTCTTAGGTGGGAAACTATATCCCACCACCTTGATAATCCTTATGGGACAAAAGATTGATGCAATCTTAGGGATGTCATGGCTGCAATACCATGGTGCTGTCCTAGAGACTCGGACACGGACGGTTCACTTAAATTCTCCATTTCACCGTCCGCATTCCATGGTGTTAGACACACCAGTCCGGGAAGTTTCAGCAATTAATAATGCTGAAGTTCTCAAGTTAGAAGACATCCCCGTAGTCCGGGAGTATCCTGACGTGTTCCCGGACGATCTTCCGGGCATGCCACCTGAGCGGGATGTCGAGTTCAAGATTGAGCTTGCACCCGGGACTACGCCCATATCACGGAGACCATACAAGATGGCTCCAAATGAGCTGGCGGAACTGAAAGAACAGCTCAATGATCTGTTGAGCAAGGATTTCATTAGGCCGAGTTCCTCGCCTTGGGGATGCTCGGCGCTATTCGTGAAGAAGAAGGATGAGACCCTGAGGATGTGTGTGGATTACCGGCCGCTCAACGCCGTCACCATCAAGAATAAGTACCCACTGCCCCGTATTGACATCTTGTTTGATCAACTTGTGGGGGCAAGTGTATTTTCAAAGATGAACCTTCGCTCTGGATATCACCAGATCAAGATCCGGGCGGAGGATATCCTGAAGACGGCGTTCTCGACGAGATACGGCTTATACGAATATCTCGTCATGTCCTTTGGTCTCACGAATGCTCCAGCCCATTTCATGTATCTCATGAACTCGGTGTTCATGCCGGAGCTGGACAAGTTCGTGGTAGTGTTCATCGACGATATCTTGGTTTACTCCAAGACAGAAGCCGAGCATGCCGAACACTTACGGATCGTTCTTCAACGATTGCGAGACCACAAGCTCTACGCCAAGTTCAGCAAATGCGAATTTTGGATCAGCCAAGTGCCATTCTTGGGACATATCATCTCAGCTGAAGGCATTGCGGTTGACCCAAGTAAAATAGAGCAAGTGTTGAAATGGAAAGCTCCCACTTCAGTTCATGAAGTCAGAAGCTTCCTCGGGTTAGCGGGATACTACCGGAGATTCATTCCAAGTTTCTCCAAGCTCGCTAAGCCGATGACAGAGTTACTGAAGAAAGGAACAAAATATGTTTGGAACACGGCGTGTGAAGGAGCGTTCCGAACACTGGTGAAGCATCTCACAACAGCCCCGGTCTTAGCTCAGCCGGATACAACAAAGCCCTTCGACGTGTATTGTGACGCGTCTGGTATTGGGCTCGGCTGCGTGTTGATGCAGGAAGGACGTGTGGTCGCTTATGGCTCACGCCAACTTCGGAACCATGAGCAGCACTACCCGACTCACGATCTTGAACTTGCTGCCGTGGTGTTGGCGCTGAAAATGTGGAGGCACTATCTCCTGGGGAACTTGGTGCATCTCTACACCGACCACAAGAGCTTGAAATACATTTTCACCCAGAAGGAGCTGAACATGAGGCAGAGGAGGTGGTTAGAACTGATCAAAGATTATGAGATTGAGATCCATTACCACCCCGGCAAGGCGAATGTGGTTGCCGACGCGCTGAGTCAGAAATCACATGTCCATCACCTCACCATTACACCGGTGGAGGAGGAAGAGCCAAGTTTATACTTGGTTCCTTATGGATCGCTGTACAACCTTGCCCTCATCCCTACTATTAGGGAGGACATCATTGCAGCTCAGAAAACGGATAAAGGCATGGCACATCTCCGGAGACGGATTGACAATGGAGAAATTAAATGTTTCCGGAAGGATGATGAGGGGACGCTGTGGTTCAATGACCGCATAGTCGTACCCCGAGATATGGAGTTGAGGAAAAAGATCCTCGATGAAGCTCACTTGTCCAAATACTCCATTCATCCGGGCAGCAACAAAATGTACCAAGATTTGAAAAAGAAATTTTGGTGGACACGGATGAAGCGGGAGGTAGCTAAGTACGTATCCGAGTGCGATACGTGTAGACGAGTGAAAGCTGATCACATGAAGAAATCAGGGCTGTTGCAACCCCTGAAGATCCCGGCCTGGAAATGGGAAGATGGGAGCATTGATTTCATTGTGGGATTACCCCTAACAGCCAACAAGCATGATTCCATATGGGTAATCGTTGATCGGTTAACCAAGACAGCTCACTTCATTCCGGTGAATACACGTTACAATGCCGGCAAATATGCGGAGCTATACATAGCAAAGATTCTATGCCTATACGGGATACCCAAGACCATTGTCTCAGATCGAGGTGCATTATTTGTATCTCGCTTTTGGGAGCAGCTACACGCTGCATTGGGTACTAAGTTGATCAGGAGCTCCGCCTATCACCCTCAGACAGATGGTCAGACAGAAAGGGTGAATCAAGTCCTGGAAGACATGTTGAGAGCATGCACCATCCACCATGGTAGGAACAGGGATGATCACCTACCATTGGCGGAATTCTCGTACAACAACGGTTATCAGGCGAGTATCAAAATGGCACCCTATGAAGCTCTCTACGGTCGTAAATGCCGCACCCCATTAAATTGGTGCGAGTCCGGTGAAAGGGTCACATTCGGGGTTGATGTGGTGAACGACGCCGAGGAGCGCGTTCGGACAATTCAAGCCAATTTGAAGGCCGCTCAATCCCGACAGAAGAGCTACGCTGATAAGAGGCGTAGGCCGTTGCACTTTGACGTTGGGGAATACGTGTACCTCCGCGTATCTCCAATGAAGGGCGTGCACCGATTCGGGGTGAAGGGGAAGCTCGCTCCCCGTTTCATTGGACCCTACGCTATCACCGAGAAGTGTGGACCAGCAGTGTATCGATTGGAGCTACCGGCATCTCTGGCTGGTGTCCATGATATTTTCCATGTTTCGCAACTGCGAAAATGCTTGAAGCATACAGCTGCTGTTCCTACCGAAGACATCGGCGAGCTGAAACCGGATTTAACATATGATGAATATCCGGTGGGAATTCTTGATGAGAAAGCCAGGACCACACGCAGCAGAACATTGTGGTTCTACAAAATACTCTGGAGCAACCACACCGCCGAAGAAGCGACGTGGGAGAGCGAGGAGTTCCTTCGCTCAAATTACCCGGAGTTTTGGCTTCTCAACACGGGTAAGTCCCTATTACATCGCTATCTCTTCTTTTATAATCTGGGGACGAGATTCTTTTAAGGGGGGGAGGGATGTAAAAGCCCAAGAAAAGGGACTTGCAAAAACTTTTCTTCACCTCACAACACCACAGTTTTTATTGTGGACACCATAGGAAATGTTGTGAAGAGCAAGTAACCTCCATCAAAAGAATGATTAGAGGGGAAAGCCTTCACTTTCATAATGTAGGGTTTCTACAAATGAGCATGAGAGGTTGAGCTCACCCCTAGGATTTAAAAAGTCTTGGGAAGGTTCAGTCCAAAGCTCATGCAAATTCAACAATTTTTGAGGCACTTTTGGGTTATTTCAAAAAGAGGCCAATTTGAATGTAAATTCAAATTGCAGCAACTTTCATCACCCAAATTTAAAAGTTAGCTCCATATCTATACTCAGCACATTTTTCTGAGTAAACCCACCAATTTTCATCTCCATTGGAGCTCATGTTGTCAAGAGCTAAATTTGCAAGAATTCAAAACTGAATTTGAATTTCAGTTTAAATATGAACCACATTTAACCAAACAAAGTTTGAATTTGAGAATTCAAATTCAAACAAAGACTTGGGAGCTAAGTCTCACATTAAATTGTGAGTAGCTGGTGGGATAATTAGCAAAAACAGAAAAGAAATATTAGAGAAAAAGAAGAAAGGGGGAGGCCCACAGGTCAGTGGCACACAGGAGGGGCAGTCGGTTGCTGCAGCCGACCCCGACTTCGCGCGCAAGCCAGGGAACGGCGGCGAGCCACCGAGGCAGCGATCGGCCACCTCACGGTGCCAAACCGCGGCTTAAAGGCCAGCGCACAGCCCACGCCGCCTTCCTCCTGCTTTCCAAACGAGAACCCCCCCCCCCTACCGAGCTCTTTCCTCGTTTCCGCGCGAGCACAGAAACGCCGCCCTCTCTGATCGCCGGCGTCCGGCCAGCACAGGCACGATCGTGCCCGACGAGCCACACAAGAAAGGACCGCCTTAAGGTGCTGATTCTTCTAGTCCCTACCGTTCGTCATTTCGTGGGCTGTCGAGGGAGTATTTCGCCGGGAAAGCTTCGGGTGTCTTGACACCGAGCTCCCACAAAATCCCAAAATTCGTGGGGGTTAGCTCATCACCGGGCAAACCGAGTCATGCACACGCTCTATACACGGCCACGACCACCTAGGATCGAAAACAGTAAAAACCGTGGGCTAGGTTGATGGTTCTTTGAAGTTTTCTGAAGCACAGCCGATATCCGGCCTAGGTCGCCGGTGAGGTCATAGTTACCGCCATTTTCACGGGGATCGGTGTCCATGTCCGTGGCCAGCAGGTGTCAGCGGAACTCCCCGAGCAAACCGCATCGAAAAAGGTGCGTGGGATGCCGAGTTCGACGTTGCCGGTGAGCTCCCGGCCGCTGTTGCCGTCGGGAGCCCTGTTCCGGCCATTGTCAAGCTCCGGGAAGGGCACCACCGTGTTCCCCAGGCTGGGATAGGCACAGGCGGCGAGAATCAGCAAGCTCCGAAAGCCGGAACCCCTCTCCGGCGAGAGCTCCGGCGAGCTCGGCGGCGGGGTCGCGCGGGTGGCCGGAGGAGGACGAAGGGGTAGGCCCCACACGTCAGCGGCTGGAGATAAAGGGGTGGGATTCTCTGTGGTCCGGGATCCAGTGCGGCCGCGCGGGAAGGAGTCTGTGGCCCCGTGTGGCTCGGATCCAGCGGTCGACACGTGTACGTGGACCCACCCGCAGGATTTAAACATTTCTGGAATTTCCAGTTTTAGTGCAAACTTTAGAACCCCATAACTTTTTCTAGGCAGCTCCAAATTTAGTGATTCAAATTGGGTTGGATTCATCTTGGCTAGCTCTGTCCAGATATACAACCCAATTTGTATGAAACCCATTAATTAATTCTGGAAAATGCTTTAAAGCTTTTCAGCAAAAGAATTTTAGAGGGAGTTTGGTTCATCCAAAAATCCCCAAATTTTGCCAGAATGTTCTTTAGGACATTAGTAAACACCTGTAAAAGTTTCAGATCATTTGGAGTTGATTTGGTCAGAGCAATTCAAATTGGAAGGTGCTGTGTTCATTTGAATACAGAAACATTTTCAGAGAATTTCCAAAACTTGGAAATTCAATTCTGGGCAAACCTTGACTCCAAAAATGCTAGGAAAATTCATGCAAACTCTAGGAACTATAATTGAAATTGTAGTTCACTAAGTTGGGTATGAACAGGGGTCTGACCTCAGAATTAATTCCTCCTTGCTTATTTGCTAAGAAAATTATTCTGAGCAAACCACTCCATGAAAAGTGCTAAGGTTTGGTCCAGAGGGTTTTCTTGTGACAAGGAACTCACACGAAAATCCTCAGCTCCATTGGAGCTCTAGATCACCCCTGTCCTGTTTAATCACGTAAGGGATTATTATGGAAAAGGGGGAAAACCACTTAGCATTTAACCATGTGATTAAGTTCAAGCCAAACCACCAACACCAGTTCATATTTAAATTCTTAAACAAAGTTCCAGGTATTAGAGGCTGGTTATTAGAACTAATAGTAGAAGTCTTACTCTAAACTCACATTTGCATATAAATTAACATGTAGTATTTCATTAACGTGTAGCCGTTGAAGAAGAGACTCCGGAAGTGCTGGACTTCCTTCTTCCGGACGAAGAACTAACTCCTGACCAGCAGCAACAAGGCAAGCCCCGGTTTGCATTAACCCTTTTTAAAAGTTTTACTTTGTATACATGTGTCATATGAAGTATGTATGTGCATTAGGTATCGGATGAATGAAACCCCACTTGCATAACCAAAGTTGCCTAAAAGAGTGAGGGTAGTGTCAAGGACCTCGAGTAGACAGGCTATGCTTAATGAGTCATAGGACTTCGGTACAAGTCGAGTAGTTGGAATCTACTCGCGAGATAGGCTGGGGACACACGGGTTCGGTTGAGTGATGTGAGATCACTTTAGTAATGAAAATGAGACTAGGCAGGGGCTAGGGCGCAGCAAGAGAGAGTCTTGTGTGCGCAGCCCTGTCCGTGTCGATTGAGGACCGATCCGTGTGCGGCCCTGCTGAACAAGTATTGAACGTACCGAAGGCATATCGGATATATGGGCCCCGATAAACCGATGTAGCCTAAACCTCCGGGCGTCGAGGCATAGCACACCGATTTATAGGTGTAGGTTGAGGGCAGCAAGGTGGAAATCTGCCAACGGGCATAGAGAGATGCTCCGTGTGGGGAACCTCCTGCTCGTTTCGGTGCGACCGGTTCGACGTTTGGGCTGTTGGGTGAAAGGTTGTCCCGTACGACATCGAGTGAGCGTGCTGTGCAGCTCCACGGGTGGGCGTACGTGACGTGCTCTTTGGGTTTTCCCTGCAGGTGTATATCGAGTCGATTCGCCGTCCCTCGCGGTGACGAGTACTGCTTGTTCAATGCGTCGTAACGTAGACTAATGGATGAAATATGTTGATTCAATGATGCTGATTGATATAATTGTATTGCTACATGTGTGCCACCAAATACTGCTTACTAAATTTCAGATTTCATGAACTGTTAACTTGTTGCTAAAAGATGAACTAAGGATGAACTTGTAGGCGTGTCCTTTTGCTGAAATGTTACTATCCTATGTCCCTTGTACACCTCATGTAGAGTTTCATGCTTAGGTGAGTCGGTTAAGCCTTGCTGAGCCTTTGTGCTCACGGTTGCTGCTTAAGTGTTTTTCAGGTGAAGAGCCACCCACGGACTCGGAGTACGAGTCCACCGGCGAGGGTTACCCTCCGTCGGGGACCACGGCTGAGTGGGAGCCGTACACGCCGCGCTGAGCCGAGACGTGCAGCTAGTGTGGGTTGCCCTAGGGCTGGGCAACCGACTTTTGCTAAATAGGTGGGCGTGAGTTGTATAGTGTAGTCTTCCGCTGTGTAATAGAACAATAATTGTAACTGAAGTTTGTACTTATTTGTACAGTTTCAGCTGTTTTTCCCATGTAATATATCGTGTTCTTATGACGTGTGCTGTCGGGTGTCGCATCGCGCAGCATCACCCTCTGCGATCCTGGATGAGCGGATTCCGGTCCGCCACACCGTTGCCACGGATCGACATGTTGTTTTATCAGTTGGTCGAAGCAAGGATCTTTTCCAAGATGGATTTAAGATCTGGGTACCATCAGATTAAGATAAGGGCTGAGGACATTCCGAAGACGGCGTTCTCGATGAGGTACGGACTTTATGAGTACCTGGTTATGTCATTCGGCCTCACCAATGCTCCAGCTCATTTCATGTACTTGATGAACTCGGTATTCATGCCGGAGCTGGACAAGTTTGTCGTGGTCTTCATCGACGACATCCTGGTATATTCCAAGTCGGAGGAAGATCACAAGAAACATCTGCGTATAGTCTTGCAATGGCTTCGGGATCACAAGTTATACGCAAAATTCAGAAAATGCGAGTTTTGGATATCGCAAGTGCCTTTCCTCGGGCATATCATCTCAGCGGAGGGTATCGCTGTGGACCCGAGCAAGATCACTCAAGTGCTGAATTGGAAATCCCTGAGAACTGTTCACGAGGTACGGAGTTTCCTCGGACTCGCGGGATATTATCGGAGGTTCATTCCGAACTTCTCGAAGATTGCCAAGCCAATGACAGAGCTGCTGAAGAAGGCTACCAAATATGTTTGGAGTCCAACATGTGAAGCAGCATTCAAGGCTTTAGTCAAGAACCCGACATCAGCACCGGTTTTGGCGCAGCCCGACACAACAAAACCGTTCGATGTGTACTGCGATGCATCCGGCATTGGGCTCGGATGTGTGCTGATGCAAGACCGAAGGGTGGTCGCGTATGGGTCACGGCAGCTTAGAAACCATGAGCAAAATTATCCAACTCACGATTTGGAGCTCGCTGCCGTGGTACTTGCACTAAAAATGTGGAGGCACTACCTACTCGGTAACCTCGTACATTTATATACCGACCACAAAAGCCTCAAGTACATATTCACTCAGAAGGAGCTGAACATGAGGCAACGAAGATGGTTAGAACTGATAAAGGATTACGAGATAGAGATCCATTATCATCCGGGCAAGGCAAACGTAGTGGCAGATGCGTTGAGCCGCAAGTCACTCGTTAACAATCTGACCATCACACCGTTGGAAGAGAGCGAACCACCACTACATGTGATTCCATACGGAGCTCTCTACAACCTAGCTTTGATCCCCACCATCCGTGAAGAGATAGCGGCAGCCCAGAAGAATTACAAGGGCATGTCACATTTACGGAGACGTGTAGACAGTGGGAAGTTGAAATGTTTCCGGAAGGATGGAGACGGCGTCCTATGGTTCAAGGACCGGATCGTCGTACCTCGAAACCCGGAGTTACGGAAGAAAATCTTTGATGAGGCTCACTTATCAAAGTTTTCTATTCACCCCGGCAGCAACAAAATGTATCAAGAACTCAGAAGCAAGTTTTGGTGGACACGGATGAAGCGTGAGACTGCAAAATACGTGTCCGAGTGTGATACATGTCGAAGGGTGAAGGCAGACCACATGCGGAAACCGGGACTGTTGCAACCACTGGGCATTCCTGCCTGGAAGTGGGAGGATGTGAGCATGGACTTCATCGTCGGTTTACCCACCACCTTGCAGAAACATGATTCAGTGTGGGTGATCATCGATCGGCTCACCAAAGTTGCCCATTTCATCCCGGTCAACACCAACTACAACGCCAAGAAGTACGCTGAACTGTACATCTCACGGATCCTATGCTTGTACGGCGTACCTTGTACTATCATTTCGGATCGGGGCACTTTATTTGTGTCCCGTTTTTGGGAGCAGCTGCACGCTGCCTTGGGGACAAAGCTGATCCGTAGCTCAGCATACCACCCGCAGACGGATGGGCAAACGGAGCGGGTAAATCAAATCTTAGAAGACATGTTACGAGCTTGCGCAATCAACCACGGCAAGAATTGGGATGATCACTTGCCGTTAGCCGAGTTCTCGTACAATAATGGGTACCAAGCCAGCATCAAGATGGCACCTTACGAGGCGCTATACGGGCGGAAATGCCACACACCACTGAATTGGTGTGAATCTGGCGAAAGGGTTATCTTCGAGATTGACCTTGTCAACAACGCGGAAGAAAAGGTTCGACTAATTCAAGCGAACCTAAAAGCCGCTCAATCCCGTCAGAAACAGTATGCGGACCGGAGAAGGCGCCCATTACAATTCAATGTTGGAGATCACGTATACCTACGGGTGTCTCCAATGAAGGGCGTAAACAGATTTGGGGTGAGAGGAAAGTTGGCACCCCGATTCATCGGTCCATTCCAGATTACCGAGAGATGTGGATCAGTGGCATACTGGCTGAAGTTACCAGAAGCATTTTCCGGTGTGCACGACGTCTTTCACATTTCCCAGCTGAGGAAGTGTCTCAAGCTATCAACTACAGTTCAGCTGGAAGACATTGAAGAACTGCAACCGGATCTCACCTATCGGGAGGAACCGGTGCAGATTATTGATGAAAAGGCCTGAACCACACGCAACCATACGTTGTGGTTCTACAAAGTTCTATGGAGTAATCACTCCATGGACGAAGCGACATGGGAGAGCGAAGAATTCCTTCGCACTAACTACCCCAAATTTTTCACGTCGCATATCCGGTAATTTTCCACCGTCCTCTCTCTCATTTTCACCTTATAATCTCGGGACGAGATTCTTTTAAGGGGGGAGGAATGTAAGGGCCTCAGTTTTTGACACACATTTGCAGTGTTCATCACCACACCACACACCTCATTTGAGGAAGGATGATGAACACAAAATGAAGAGCAAGTAACAATTATCAACATGCTCATTAGAGAACAAACTCACACATTGCAAAAGTGGTATTTCCCACATGTGATATAGATGGGCTGGACATATGAAAACTCCTACACTTTACTAAGGATGTCCATGCCAAGTTTCACCCAAATTCAAAACCTTTTTGAGGTCATTTTGGGTATAGTTAGGAAGAGGGCAGTTTAAAACCATATTCAAATTCAAACTGTTTTTATCCCATAAATTTAAAAGTGGGAGGCATATTCTTACTCAGCACATTTTTGTGATCTCACACACCAATTTTCACTCCATTTGGAGTTGATCTTGACATGAGCTAAGTGGGAGAAATTCAAACTTTATTTGAATTCCAAACTGAACTTGTGCTGAAATTCATTCAAACCAAACCTTATTTGAACTTTGATCAATTCAAATGGCTCATGGGTGAATAATTTGAATTGCCAAGGGTAGTATGGGGTTCACTGTTTACAACAGTGATTAGAAGTAAATTTCAGAGGTTAAAACTGGAAGTGGGACCCACATGTCAGCCACTGCTCAGATCAAACCGACTGAGACTTTTTCACTCGGGTCGCCGAGCCGCAGCGGTGATCGCCACCGAGGGCAGCCGCCGCGCCAGCAGCTGCTTGCCCACGCGCGGGCGCGAGGCGGTGCAGAGCCTTCTCAAGGCGCCTGCCCCCCTCCCCGGCCGAGGCACCACCGTTCTTCCCCGCAAGAACTCAGCGCCGGCCAAAAATTTCTGCAGTTCGGAATCGACCAGAGAACGCCGATCGCAGCTCCCTCCGTCCACTCCAGAGCCCCAGCAAGGTACTAGAGACCTTCCTCCGTCCTCCCCGTTGCTAGAATTCAGTTGAAACCGATTGATATCGGCTGTGCCGAAAGATCAAATTCGGGACTTGGAACCGCCGCACCTCGGGCTCCCGTGGACAGCCCAACCAGGGCGTTGTCACGGCCGAGCCAAGGCACCCTTGGACTCGCTGGTGACCGGTGCTGCTCATCCCCGAGCCACAGCTCGAGAGGTTGCTCACCGGCGGCGAATTTCCACTTTTCCCCTTTCTGTGTGCAGAACGACCTTCGGGTGCGAGTCTGTTTAATTCGTGCTCTAGAAAGGATTAGGGGGCCTCAATCCGCTCTCACACAAGCTAGACACGGTAACGCACAAGTTGCCTTCACAACTCTGGGCCGGAGAACCTCTGTACCCGGCGAAATTCGAGGTCTACCAATGGAGGAATGAACGGGCGGCATCGGGCGCACGGTGAGGACCTATTTCGGGCCTTCCCCGAGCTGCCTCGAGCTCATGTCAACCTTCTCTGAGGTCCACTGATGCTCCCCGACCGGTTTCCCAAGTAGCTGAGGTGCTAGAGGAGTCAGCCGACATGGCTGAAGTCGTTCCGAGGTGGCGGCTCGTCGCCGACCATGCTCCGGCCATTGTCATGAGCAGCTGGCCCTAGAATCCTGTTCCCCGAGTAAAAGTAGGCAGGGGCGGCCAGAATCGAGAAGTTTGGAGCTGTACAGCAGCCGGCGGCGAGCTCTCCGGCGAGGTCCCTCGGCGGCGGAGCGAGGGCGTCGCGAGGTTGAAGAAGGGGGTGGACCCCAGCTGTCAGCAGGAGATATTTTGAATCGGGATCCGGCTGCGGCTGGGATCGGGTGTGCTGGCGCGCAAAATCCTTGTGGACCGTGGTGTGCTGTCGCCTCAGCGTGCGACGCGTGTCCCCTGGGCCCACGCGCGAGTTTAAACTTTTCCCCGATTTTCAGATTTCCTTCAAACTCAAATCCTCATAACTTTGGCTAGAAAGCTCCAAATTGAGTGAAACAAATTTTGCTGGATTCAGCCCTCCGAGTACTTTCCAGCAAATCAAGTTTCACTTCATGAAAACCCTTAATTTTCCAGAATTAATTCCTCAATGTTTAAACTGTTAGGAATTTTAACTGGAGAATCCTTTGGAGGAAAATCCTGAAATTTTGCTGGGATGTTCACCAAAATATCCCTGAACTACCATAGAAATTTCAGATCCATTTGAGCTCATCTGATCCACCTAATGGTGTGATTAGTGAAACTGTTCCAGAGAAAATAGAAAATGTTCAGAAACATTTTCAGAATTTTCTCTGAAATTGTTTAGCTCATAACTTTAGCTAGGAACCTTCAAATTAATTGAGACCAACTCCATTAGAACCCTCTGAAAATCTAGTTTTCAGAAAATCATAGTTTGTTTCATGAAAATTCCTAGAACACCCTAAGAGTTCCAATTAAGTTCAAGGACATAATTAATTGTGGAGGGCTCAAATGAGCTTTGCTGCAACTAAAACTTGACCAAGCCTCTGTTTAGGTTGTAACCAAGCCACAGTAAAAGTTTCACAGTCATTAGGTCTGTCTAGCAAGGGTTATAGACTTCACAACTTCGAAGTTAATACAAATGCATTTAAATTGATACATATATTGCTCTTATCATGTAGTCGCTAAGGTCGAGGAGGAACCCGAAGTCCTAGACTTCGTTACTCCAGAGGAACAGCTAGCCTACGACCAAGAGCAGCAAGGCAAGCTCCGGTTTGCATTAACCTTTTTATAAAATTTTTATTGTTTTGAGCACATACTTGTTTACTGTATTCTTTGCATTAGAGTCTTGTTTGGAAGCCCCACTGCATAGCCAAGAGAACCATGGGTTGGGTTTAGGATTGCAAACTCCGTTAGCTACTGCAATGCTAAGATAGTGTAGGATTCGGTACAAGTCGAGTAGTTGGAACTACTCGCGAGCATAGGCTAGAGGCACTCAACTCGGGTAGTGTTAGCACATGAAACACATGGCAAGAAAATGAGACCAAGCGGAGAGTAAGGGCAGCAGGACTTTGGGGCCTGTGTGCTGTAGATCTGCTTGTGTCGATTGAGGACCGAGCCGTGTGCGGGCCTGTTGAACAAGCTAGAACAGTACCGAAGGCCTACCGGCTATATGGGAACCGGGAAACTGATGTAACTCGGGTAGCTGGGTGTTGAGGCATAGCTGGTCGTTCAGAGGGTAGGTTGAGAGCTCGAGGTGTAAATCGGCTGGCGACACTGAGATGCGCGTGCAGAGACCTTTTGCTCGGGACGATTGGACCGGTTCAACATTTGGCTAACGGGTGAAAGGTAGTCGCGTACGGCGTCCGTGATGGTTGTTGTAGGCAACATCGAGTACGGGCGCACGTGACGGGTTGTTCGGGTAACCCTGCAGGTGTAAATCGATTATAATCGCCGTCCCTCGCGGTCAGTGAGTGCCACTTGTTCACTGTACCGTGACGTAGAAAGAACAGGCTAGTCACATGTTAAAATGTTGCTGATTGTAAGATGGACATTGATTGTTAATGATATGCTGTAGCTTAGAGCTAACTAAAGTTCTTTTCAACTTTGGGCAAAGTACATGAGAGAAATGCGTTTCTTGTTTGATTGCGGCTCTCTCATGTGCCTTAGCGTAAGGTTCTCCACAACCTGCTGCTAAAACTTGAAAGTAAGGTTCTACTAATTAGGCGAGTCCTTGCAAATGATTTTTACCTCATGTAACCCATTACCCTCATGTAGAAGTTCCATGTTTAGGTGAGACGGGTCAGACTTGCTGAGCCTTCGTGCTCACTGCTTGTGTTTGAAGCTTTTGCAGGGTTCTATGAGCAAGGGACTCCCGAAGAGGAGACGGAACCCCAGGAGGGGAATCCCGTCGAGTGGGAGTCGTGCACGCCGCAGAGTTAGTGTGCGTGTGTGCTAGCAAGGACACGTTCAAGGGCTGAACGTGGACTTGATGCGTAGTCTACGCCCGTGAGTGTAGACTGGACTTATTTTGATGTAAACATGGTCATAAACTTGTTTATGTAATAAAATTTCGCTTCCGCTTTGTACCTTTGACGTGTGTTATCCGGTGCTGTGCAACGCAGCACCCCTCAGCGTGATCCTGGCTCGACAGGACTTTGGGGTCGTGTCAATAGTCCACGCAAAGCCGCAAGTCTTGTGTTTTTTTTTCACAAATAATGCTGAACAGCCCCATGGCGAGGAGCTCGGCCTAATGAGACCCTTCTCCAGAAGGTCCGTTAGCTTAGTCTTCAGTTCAGCCAATTCCTTGGGTGCTATCTTGTACGGCCTTTAGGATATTGGCATGGTTCCCGGTGCAAGTTCAATCTTGAACTCCACCCCTCGGTCGGGCGGCATCCCCGGTAAATCATCCGGGAGCACGTCAGGGAACTCACGGACTACTGGAATGTCTTCCAATCTGATGGTTGTGGATTGATACACACTTGGAAGTTTTATATCTGGACTGTCCAGAAATAATGAATTTGACTCGTGCATTTCTGGGTGTAAATGCACGACTCAGAGGACGATGTCTAAAACAGCGCCGTGGCGGGTTAACCAAGACATCCCTAGGATGACATTGACCTTTTGTCCCTCTAAAACTATGAGAGACGTAGGGTACACTCTACCCGCTAAGCATAATGGTACTTTAGAAACCATCATGCTTGCTGAAATCTTCCCACCCGATGAAGAAATCAAGTATGGAGTTTCAGTGGGTAGTATTTGCAAGCTGTGTTGAGTAATAAAAGCTTGGCTAATAAAATTATGCTTGGCGCCTGAATCGAATAATACTATGGCGGGATGCTGGTGGAGTTGGAACATACCAGCAAGGATTGGCTCTCCCTCCGGCACATCCTCTATGGCAAGTTGGTGGACGGTGCCGGGCCTAGGCTTTGCCCGCCGCGCATTAGTGGGGTTCCGCGGCTGATTCCTCCCCGGAAGTTGCGGCGCAACTCCGCCGCCCCGCCTCTGAGGACAATTGTTGGCAAAGTGTCCTGGGCGACCACATTTGTAGCATGTGGCTGCTGCTTGGCCGGTGCTTGGGGGATGAAAGCCAGGCATGCGCTGCTGAGGTGCATACGCACGCGATATCGCCCGCTGCTGCTGTTGTTCCTGCGGAGGTGGGACTGGCAGTGCCAGCCTGAATGCCAGTGGAGAATATGGCCGACTGCGGAATGGCATCGGCCTCTGTGGTGGCTGCCAGCGTGGACCCAATGGTGGGCGATTCACTATCAGGTCTTTCTGAGAAGGACCACCTCCTTCTCCGCTGCTTTGCGCCGCGCTTCGCTTCCTCTCCGCCGTCGTTAACTCCTTGCCGGAGTCCTCCTGAACAATCGCAGCATCAATAATATCATTGAGGCTGCCGCAATTGAACATGGCCAGCTTGTCCTTCAGGAGCGGGTTAAGCCCCTGGTAGACATGATCCCGCCGCTTCTCGTCGGTATCGGCGTGATACGAAGCGTAGAGTGCAAGATCATTGAACGCCCTGGAATATTCCAGCGCGTTCCTGCTCCCTTGCTGCAGGCGTAAGAACTCCTGCGTCTTCCTCTTCATGAGACCCGGCGGTATGTGATAGGCCCTGAAGGCCGTCCAGAATTCCGCCCAGGTCATAACTCACTCGGTGGGTTGCGAAGCAAAGTAGTTCACCCACCAAGCCCTTGCGGATCCTTGAAGCTGTTGGACCACGAACTGAGTCTTGCACTGCTCACTCACTTGGAGCAGCCCGAACTTCATCTCCATCGTGCGGAGCCAGTTGTCCGCATCGAGGGGTTCATCCGCCCTTGAGAATACCGGGGGATGAGTAGCCAGAAAGTCGGAGTAGGAGCTTTGTTGGCACTCCTCACGATATTGACGCCTCTCTGGTCGAGACCTATTAGCAATAAGGGTTTTCAGCAACTCGGTGTGCTGCTGATGAGAACCTGCCATCACTGCCATGATGTCAGCCAAAGTAACCGTTGGCGGTGGCGGTTGTTTATGTTGCTATCCCAAGGAATCCTCAGGAGGCTGTTGGGAGGTCTCTCCCCCCTGACTGTAACCCCCAACGTCCGGGTTGGCA
Organism: Neostapfia colusana; assembly: GCA_030760725.1. NCBI lineage: Eukaryota > Viridiplantae > Streptophyta > Magnoliopsida > Poales > Poaceae > Neostapfia > Neostapfia colusana. The sequence continues at coordinate 81,578,474 of JASWHV010000003.1, forward strand.
CGAGTGCGAGTCATTCTGAAATTCAAAAATAGCAGCGATCAGCACATGTCATACTTAAAATTCCATATGAAACAGTAGGTATTGAAGTGACACATGAATAACTTGCACAACATTCACATATATTGATAAAGCATAAACTTTATACAAGATACATTATTCTCGGGTCTCCGAGAAGTCATGCTCATGTCGTCACTACCTATACATATACTACTGTCTACACGACATGTCACTGATTACAGAAGTTTTTGTTACATCACCCTCGCTGCCCTACTTGGCAACGGTAACCTCCTAATCGGAGTAGAACTCGACCTCCTGCAGGTCGTCCTCTTCCGCTACCTCTGCTGGTGGCTCCGGGTCCATGACCTCCTCTTCCGGTTCAGGTTCTCCCATTGCTGGAAGACCCAAAACCACAGGTATGGCACCCACTATTGGTATGCCCATTACCGGAGGTACGAGGTCCTGCAACGCGTGCACCTCGTCCATGGCCTGGTTGTAGTCCTCTTCCCATCCTTTCCCCTCCTCAATAGTGTCGTCCCGCTCTTGAGTGAGGACCTCATTCTGCTAGGTCAGGGCCTGCACTTGCTGTTGCAAAGCCGTGATGTCGACACGGCTTTTCTTCTTCGCCTTCTTCAGACGATGCAGCTGATTATATTGTTCGTTCAGTCGCTGTATCGTTGGAAGGAGAACATTGCGGAGTGTGCTGTGGGCACTCTCGAAATGATCTCCATGGCTGGTGCTCTCCTTGAGATTTGCAGCAAGACAATCCGTATGAACAGCTTGGCTGTCCATCACGGCTTTTCCTGCACTCAACTGGAGGCTGAGGTTCGCCTCCGCAGGGTTGTACCTTGGGCAACCCGGATCTGTTGCCTCCATGTACCTCTCCTCCCACACATGATTAGCCTGTCCCTCCACCGGAACGAGCGCGTATGGAGTGCCCTCCATAGCTCTCACGTGTAGCTGGCAGAAACGCGACATGGTGTTGCGAGCTGCCACTTGCCACATTTCTTCCGGCTGTCTACCTCTTACCGTGACGGTGAACGGCGCCCAACCGGGTGGCATAGGTCCTGCAGGAACTTCGACATGGATCATCCATGTCTTGTTCCCCTCCTAGCCTTCTTCCTTGGCGAGGTACTGTGGCATCTCGACATACCCGAAATATTGAAGCATTTGCTTCAACACTTCCGGATAACCGCTGCGGTGAGAACAATGGGACACCACCCACCCGTTCTCCAACTGTCTATCCGCTGTCATCTGTAAAAACATATTTGAGAAGATTCAAATATTTATTTAAACAGTAAACCATTGATATATAACATAAAACATGTCATTAAACTCATAAAACTTGGAAACATAGTTCAAACTTAAACAAATTTGACTGCTGATCTGCTGCCCAAACTAACAGCCCTGACCAGTTTCGATTTCAACCTGATTTATACCATGCTAAAGCAAAACCACTTCTGGAGCTCAACATTAAAGTTAAATTTAACTTCACAAGCTTTCCAGAAAGTATTTGATTGGCCTAAGATCTGTCCTGGTTCAAAAGTTATGAGATGTCAAAGTTGACAGAATTTCTGGAGAAAATTGGACAGCACCTCCCTGCTTGAGGTACTGATTTGATCAAAGAATTCCAGTTAATTCTACTCCAAATTTGACAAAACTTTCTGTTACAAAGTTGTAACCCATATCATAAACTTTCAGAAATACCTCATTTTCTATTTTTGGATTTTTATGCAGGAATTTATGCTCAATTTACAGAGAGTTACACAGAGTGTTTGCTCTGCCCTGTTTTCTGGACAGTTTCAACTCTACTGCATTTTTCGTTTGGTTAGAGGATGAAACACCTCTGGACATCAACATAAAAGTTGTAAATCTCTTCCAAAGCTTTCCATAAATGTATCATATTACCCGAACCTCAAAAGAACTCAACCTCTGATTAACTTCAGCCTTATTTCAGCTGAAAATAGGGGACTCTGTCCTTAGTACCCTATAAGTTGAAACTTGTTAACTTTGAATATCCTGATCAAGGGAAGGAGTTACATCAAAATTTTAGAGCTCTAGATTGAAACTTTTCAGTTTTACAATGAAGTTGCTCATTTAGTGGGGTGTGACGTCGATGCGTCTCCAGATCATGTCGGTACTATGTTCCTCACAAAGAAAAACCTATACCGGACTTAGCCGGCTTCGTTAGTTCAGTGGCACTAAGCGTCTCTCGCACACGGATGCTACACGTCTACCGTTTTGGGGTTAGACTACCTGCGAATAACTCATACAATCATCAGACTCGGCTGCACACCGAGCCCGGTATCCATACAGTTCATACACCCGGCCATCATCACTCGCCCGGATATTCTCAAGCCAAACACGCCTTGAGCTACGTGTTCACGTTACTGACCACGTGACCGGGTCTCCCAAATTTGCCCAAAGCATGCCAGGGAAGAACGTTGCTCGAATACCCCAAACGACATGAAGAGTCGTAGAGGATATTAAAGCGGGTCGGGTTACCTGCCACCCATGGGGCTCCACCATTCAGCTTGTGCGCACTGGTGGACAGCGCTTACGTGCACCCCCCAAGACAATAAGCATACCGAGATGCACGATTTTCCGACATAAGCAAATAGGTTAGTATGCCACTTTCTATACACTAATAACATACTTATATGGGCTACTAACTCGTTCCTCACCGAATTTTTGAAAAAAGATGACCTTTGTAGTGCGTTAAACCTCAAGCGAGCTCTGATACCACGCTGACCCGACCCCATGGCCTTGTCGAGCCAGGATCACGCTGAGGGGTGCTGCGTTGCACAGCACCGGATAACGCACATCAAAGATACAAAGCGGAAGCAAAGTTTTATTACATAAACAGGTTTATGAACATTTGTACAATAAAATATGTTCCGTCTACACTCACGGGCGTAGACTACGCATCGAGTTCACGTTCAACCCGTGAACGTGTCCCCGCTAGCACGCACACACACTAACACGGTGGCGTGCATGACTCCCACTCGACGGGGTTCCCCTCCTTGGGTTCCGTCTCCTCCTCGGGAGTCCCTTCCTCATAAACCCCTGCAAAAGCTTCAAACACAAGCAGTGAGCACGATGGCTCAGCAAGACTGACCCGTCTCTCCTATACATAGAACTTCTACATGAATGGTTTTGGGGTACATGAGGTAAAATAAGTTGCAAAGGACTCGCCTAATTAATGGAACCTTACTTTCAAGTTTTAGCAGTAGGTTGTGGAGAACCTTACGCTAAGGCACATGAGAGAGCCGCAATCAAACAAGAAACATATTTCTCTCATGTACTTTGCCCAAAGTTTAGAAGAACTTTAATTAGCTCTAAACTACAACTAGAGATTAACAAGCAAAGTATATCTTTCAAATCAGCAAACTTTTAACATGTATCTAGCCTGTTCTTTCTACGTCACGGTACAGTGAACAAGTGGTACCCACTGACCGTTAGGGACGGTGATTATAATCGATTTACACCTGCAGGGTTAACCGAATAACCCGTCACGTACACCAGTACTCGATGTTGCCTACAGCAACCATCACGGAGCCAAATATTGAACCGGTCTTATCGTCCCAAGCAAGAGGTCTCTGCGCGCGCATCCGCAGTGCCGCCAGCCGATTTACACCTCAAGCTCTCAACCTACCCTCTGAACGACAAGCAATGCCTCAATACTCAGCTACCCGAGTTACATCAGTTTCCCGGTTCCCATATATCCGGTAGGTCTTCGGTACTGTTCTATCTTGTTCAATAGGCCGCACACGGCTCGATCCTCAATCGACACAAGCGGAGCTATAGCACCCAGGCCCCAAAGTCTTGCTGCCCTTACTCTCTGCTCGGTCTCATTTTTCTTGCCATGTGTTTCATTTGCTATCTTTACCCGAGCAATGTGCCTCTAGCCTATCCTCGCGAGTAGTTCCAACTACTCGACTTGTATCGAATCCTACACTATCTAAGCATTGCAGTAGCTAACGAGGTTTTCAAACCTAATCCCAACCCATGGTTTTCATGGCTATGCATTTGGGTTTCAAACAAGACTCTAATGCAAGAAGTAAGTGGGTTCTCAAAGTAAGTTCTCAAAACAGTAAAAAATTGTAAAAAGGTTAATGCAAACTGGAGCTTGCCTTGCTGCTCTTGGTCGTAGTCTAGTTGTTCTTCCGGAGTGACGAAGTCTAAGAGTTCGGGTTCCTCCTCAACCTTAGAGACTACATATGATAAATACAATATGTGTCAAATTACATGCATTTGAATTGAAGTTGAACTTGTGAGGACTCTGAAATTTTTACTGTGGTTTGTGTGAGACCTATGTGTGCTGAATACATTGGCAATTAGGATAAAGTTAGCATTAACATTCAAAGTTTTGAATATTGCCAAAACATTCTTCTGTGGCAAGGTCCGACAAATTCTTTGTTAGGTCTGCCAAGTGTTGGCAAGGTCCGACGCAAGGTCCGGAGAGCTCCTGCAAGGTCCGGAGAGCTTCTGTGAGGTCCGGAGCTTGTTTTTAGGGAGCTCCCGTGAAGTTCAACTCGTAGAACTGCAGCGTCTTGTTTTTTGCTTTTAACTCGCAATGTCTCAAACTTGCTTTATGGGAAGGTTTGCTTAGTATTAATTTGCTAAGTTTTTGGTGTGTTTTGGTGGTTATGGCTGTTATCATTTGATATGGTTTGCAACATGCTTATGTGACGTGCTCATGTAAGGTGTTGTGGTTTTCGAACTAACGTGAGTCAAGTCGAGGACTTGTGCTCAGAAGAATTGGTTGTTTATTCATGTGCAGGTGTTGCTTGAGTTCAAGACATGGCTGGTGACGGGATCCTTGGACTAGTCTCAGGGAGGAGATGAGGTTCCAACAACCAAGTTCGGGAGGAGCTGTGGTTGAGTTGATCGGGAGGTCGCGCAGCATGTTTGGATCAAGGCCAGTGCATATGAAGGTTGCGTGTATGTCATTGGAAGGTGTTTGCACATGTGCAAGGAGTGCATGGACGTGGCAACATTGTTCCAAGGCGTGATGAAGAGAAGTGGACGTAAAGAATTGGTCGGAAAGGTCCAACCGGCTGGATTGCGTACTCAGGCTGAGGCTGAGTCGGATATGGCTCAAATATGGAAGATTTGAGTTGGTTATGATAGGATTTCATGCTAGGCATGAAGTTGAGTTGTTTTAGTAATGTTTAGGACATTACTAAGGTGTTTGGAAGTCTCACGATTGCTTCTATCTGAGAATAGGAGGGTCCTGAGCAGTTATGGTAAGTTAGGATACGAGTCCAATTAGGAGTAGGAGTCCTAGATTGGATTGTTTAGTCTGAGGTCTGGCTATAAAAGCAAGAGAGGCCAGAGCTCTCATGGGCAGAGAACTTTGGGCTGTTCCTCTTGTGTTTCTATTGAATAAAGTTCAGAGTTTCGAGGAGCTTTTGTGCCTTGTTTGTCCGACTTGTTTTTCGTCAAGTCTTTCTCGCCGAGTTTCTGGACAGACCAACGTTGTTTCGGTGTTTCGTTCATAACTCGAGTTTTATAGATCCGATTGACGTGATTCTTTTTGGGTTGTCTTCACAACTCAATTATCTATTATCTGTGAAATTTTCACGATCTTCGGATCTGTAGTTTTTGAGATACACGAGTTTCTTTGCAGTGTTGCAGATCTGTTTTATATCGGGTAGAACAGATTGATCTTCGTTTAATGTTTTGATCGTATCTGAAGTTTTACTTCGTGTTTTCAAGTGATTCTTGTTGCATTAGATCCGTGACTTGATTCTCTACCTCTATACTTGATTTGTCACCGTTGAACACATTTGAAAACACTTGCACACACGGTTTCTTTAACCAATTGATTTTTTTGCTGAGGGGTTTTTGTTGTTTCCGCTGCGAAAAGTTTTAATCTACCATTCACCCCCCCTCTGGTAGCTTTTCACGTGATCTTCGATCCTACAATTGGTATCAGAGCCAAGGTACTCTAATCTTTGTGATTTGCACGTGTTTTGACTAACCATCATGGAGAAGTACTCCGCAAAACCTTGTGTGTTCAATGGCATCAATTTTCAGGTTTGGAAGGCGCGGATGGAGGCCTACATACAGGCGCAAGGCTTCGCCATATAAGAAAAGGTCTACCGGAACTTCGATGTACCACCCAACGATCAAGTTACGGCTGCGAACATGAGAGATGTTGACAACAACAACAAGGCTCGCAACTTGATCATCCAAGGATTGATTCAAAGCGACTTCGACCGTGTTGCACACAGCCGATCTGCATATGATGTTTGGAAAGCTCTTTGTGACTACCATGAAGGATCCAATACGGTCAAGGAGGTAAGGCAAGATATGTTCAAGAAAGAATACATGCGTTTTGAGATGCAACCCGGTGAGTCAATTGACGACCTTTTTGCTCGCTTTAATAAAATTCTCAGCAACTTGCGTAGTGTCAATGTTAACTTTTCAGATGCTGAAAATGCTAGACAATTGTTAGGAGCATTAGATATGTCAATTTGGGAGATGAAAGTTACATCTATTCGTGAATCTACTGTCATGAGTTCTCTTACTTTAGATGTACTTTATTCTAAATTGAAAACTCATGAAATTGACATCATCTCACGTAAAAACCCCAACAAGTCTATTGCATTTATTTTGCAACGTGACATGTCTAGTTCTAGTCAATCATCATCTAGGGGTGCACTCTCTTTGCTGTCCTCTCTAACCCTTGAACAGATTGAAGAGTTTCCAGAGGAGGAGCTTGCACTCATCTCTACTCGGTTCTCAAAAGCATTGCAAAATGTGAGAACTATAAGGAGAGGAAGCTCCGGACCTCAACGATGTTTTGAATGTGGTAAGACAGGACATTTTCGTACGGAGTGCCCTAACCTTTCAGGTCCGACTTCACGTGAAGAAAAGCAAACAAGGCCGAAGAAATCGTTTGCAAAGAATAAGAAGAAGAAAGATTTATCAATGCACAACATAGTGCATAGTATGATCTCTGCACTTCAAGATTTCGGCTCAAGTGATCTGGACACCGGTAGTGATGAAGATGAAGAAGCTATGGCAAATATGTTCTGCATGGCGAGCAAGTCAAGTTCAAGCTCCGAGGAGGCAGAACACAACAGCGACGATGAAGAGGTATGTCCCACTTGCGAAGAAATGTGTGATGCTATTTCTCGTGCCACTGTTATATTAAAGAAAAAGGATAAAAAACTTGGGAACAATGCTGTTAAAATTGAATCACTAGAATCTGAAATTAATCATTTAAAAACTTTGATTCCTAGTGATGATTCTTGTTCCTCATGTGATTTGATTTATGAACAATTATCCTCTTTAAGAAGCGCACACGCATCTACACTTGATAAACTTGAACCTAATGATAAAAATTTGAAAGATGCTTGTTGTTCTACAATTGATTTGCATTGTTCTTCATGTGATGATCTGAATAAGAAACTAAATGATGCTATGAATGAGATTTCTATTTTGAACAATGCTTTTAATGTGCATGAAGTTAAATATTGTTCAAATTGCAAACTAAAAGGAAAAACTTCATGTGAAAACTGCTTTGATCTGTCCAATAAACTTGATGACATGCATAGGACACTAGATCGGTTTTCTAATGCAAATAAGAACCTAAACTTGCTGCTGAATTCTTCCAAGTCTTGTAATGATAAAACTGGTTTAGGTTTTAATTCTCATGCTCATGCTAAGGCACACCCACCTAAAGTTGTAAATTCATTAGGAAGCGGTTTGATTCAAACAGCTCCTAGACAAAAAGAGGTGATTTTCAAATCTGCAGGAGTACTGTCCCATTCGGGTTCTAATAAACGTGTTGCTTGCTCATCTAGACATGATAATAAGGTTATTTTTCATTGTACCTACTGTGGTAGAGATGGTCATGTCATGGATTTTTGTTATAGACTAGCTAAACACGATAAGAAATAAAGAATACTTGCTAGATCACATAACAACCAAGCAAAATTTGCTAGACCGAATGTTCGGAGCTTGCAACCTGCTGTAATGAGTCAAAAACTTGCTCCCGGACCTACTGTTTTTTGTGCTACATATAACACATCTTCTAAGTCAGTAGTTGGGAACAAAAATTTTCGATGTTTGGCTCATAAACCTGCTGTACCTTCTCAGCTTTCGCGTGTTATTCCTGCTGGACGTCGTGTGACTCAGTACTGGATTCCTAAAAGTCTTTTAACTAACCCCAGTATTGAGTCATCGACGTATTGTGCTGCTGTGTAGGTTTCATGTTTGAGGAAGGAGAACATTTGGATTGTGGATTCAGGTTGCTCACGCCACATGACCGGTAACAAAGAATGGTTCTCCTCTCTCTCTTTTGTGTCACGTGTAGAAAATGTTACTTTTGCCGATAACTCTTCTACTCCCATAATTGCTAAAGGTTCGGTTAGAGTAAACAATCTCTACACTTTGAAAGATGTGGCACTTGTTAAAAATTTGAAATACAACTTGCTTTCGGTTTCACAATTGCTAGATGAAAATCTAGAGGTTAGCTTTGCTAAAAATTGTTGCAAGGTTGTAGATTCAAAAGATGAGCTTTTGTTTAACATGTCTAGGTATGGAAGAGTTTTTAAAGCTGATTTTGATTTGTCAACTTCTAAGTATAGGTGTCTACTTGCTAATGATACAAAGGATCTATATTTTTGGCATCGTAGACTTGGTCACATAGGCTTTGATCATCTCACTCGTGTTAGTGCTCTCGATCGCATACGTGGGCTGCCGAAGCTTAAAAAGGACAATGCTATTGTGTGCTCTTTTTGTAGACATGCTAAGTTTGTTGCAGGTTCACATGCTCCTCTCACAATGACCATGACAGCTGAACCGGAACAACTTTTACATCTTGACACAGTAGGTCCGGCACGTGTTCAAATCTTCGGAGGTAAATGGTATGTGCTTGTGATTGTTGATGATTATTCCAGATATTCTTGGGTTTATTTTATGGCATCTAAGAATGAAGCTTTTAGTCATTTTAGAACTTTATTTATTAAATTATCTATTGCTTACCCAGGATCATTAAAAGCAATTAGAAGTGATAACGGAATTGAATTTAAAAACCAATCCTTTGATCACTTTTGTGCTGAAAATGGAATAGATCATCAATACTCTTCACCTATGTACCACAACAAAATGGTGTCGTAGAAAGAAAGAACAGGACCTTAGTTGAGATGGCTAGGACTATGCTTGATGAATATCAAACTCCTAGGAAATTTTGGTCTGATGCAATTGCAACCGCTTGTTATGTCTCAAATCGTGTTTTCTTGCGTGCTAAGCTTGGAAAAACCCCATATGAGCTCCGGTTTGGACATAGGCCTAGTGTTACACACTTTAGAGTTTTCGGTTGCAAATGCTTTGTTAAGAAACATGGTAATCTTTATAAATTTGAAGCTAGATCTGTTGATGGCATGTTTCTTGGTTATCCATCTCATACTAGAGGCTACCGTGTGCTTTTACTTGACACTAACAAAATTGTGGAGACTTGCGAGGTTTCTTTTGATGAAGCTAGCCGAAGTACTAGCTCCGATATTGCAGGTCCGGATCCATATCCGCAGGGGGAGAGTATTTTTATTGAAGAAGATGAAGAAGTGGTGCTGCTGCCCGAAAACTCGGAAGTAAATAACGATCAAGCTGCTGATTTTGCACCACAACCAGCACCAACAGTCACTACTGCTGGTTCGGACCTTCCTCAATCAACAAGCTCTCCTAATCAAAGGTCCGGACATGAAGAAGAAGGTGCTTGTGAAGTGTCTACTGCCCTCCGAGTACTCAAAAGTCATCCTCCACAACAAATCATTGGAAGCTTGCATGAACGAGTCACTCGGTCCAGGTTTTGCGATCCAAACTCTCATGCTCATTCTGCTTTTGTTGCTTCTTTTGAACCCAAGGATATATCACACGCACTCACTAATGAATCTTGGATTAATGCCATGCAAGAAGAGTTAAATTTTGAAAGAAATAATGTTTGGAAACTTGTACCTCCACCTCAAGGTCACACATTAATTGGAACTAAATGGGTATTTAAAAATAAGCAAAGTGAGGATGGGGTTGTGGTTAGGAATAAAGCTAGGTTGGTTGCTCAAGGTTTCAATCAAATTGAAGGTCTAGATTTTGATGAAACATTTGCTCCTGTTGCTAGATTAGAAGCTATAAGAATTTAATTAGCATTTGCTGCATCTAAAGGTTTCAAGTTATATCAAATGGATGTTAAAAGTGTTTTTCTTAATGGCTACATAGAGGAGGAGGTTTATGTTAAGCAGCCACCGGGTTTTGAAAATCCAAATTTTCCTAATCATGTTTACAAACTGTCCAAATCCTTGTACGGTCTAAAACAAGCCCCTAGAGCATGGTATGATAGGTTAAAAACATTCTTACTTGAAAAGGGGTTTACCATGGGCAAGGTTGATAAAACTCTTTTTGTACTTAAGCATGGCAATGACTCATTATTCGTTCAAGTGTATGTGGATGATATTATCTTTGGTTGTGCTTCTCATGATCTCGTGTCCAAGTTTTCAGCTATGCTGAGTTCAGAATTTGAGATGAGTATGATGGGAGAACTCATATACTTTTTGGGGCTGCAAATCAAGCAAACAAAAGAAGGAACTTTTGTGCATCAAACTAAGTATACGAAGGACCTTCTTAAGCGCTTCAACATGGACAAATGCAAGCCTCTTCGGACACCAATGGAAACATCAAGAACACTTGAACTTGACGAAGATGGTGACCCGGTCGATAAAAAAGAATACAGAAGTATGATTGGATCACTTTTGTATCTCACGGCGTCAAGACCGGACATACAATTCAGCGTATGTCTTTGTGCACGTTTTCAAGCTTCTCCACGTGCTTCACATCGCCAAGCCATCAAAAGGATTCTCAGGTACCTACATGGAACTCAAGAATTTGGCATTTTTCTTCCTTCTTCCTCAACCGTTTCTTTGAAAGCTTTTTCGGATGCTGATTTTGGGGGTTGTAGGATTGATAGGAAAAGTACTTCGGGTGCTTGTCATTTTTTTGGTAATTCACTTGTTGCTTGGTCCTCTAGAAAACAAAGTTCAGTTGCACAATCCACGGCCGAATCTGAATATGTAGCTGCGGCTAGCGCTTGCTCACAAATTCTTTGAATTGTTCAAACACTTAAGGACTATGGGGTTGATTTAGATAGTGTTCCACTGTTTTGTGATAACACTAGTGCAATTTGTATTGCTAAAAACCCCGTGAAACACTCTAGAACTAAGCACATTGACATTAGGTATCACTTTCTTCGTGATAATGTTGAAAAAGGAAACATTGTGCTTCACCATGTCGATACCGAACAACAATTGGCTGATATTTTTACAAAACCTTTGGATTTCACTCGTTTTTGTTTCATTCATAGTGAAATAGGGGTTATGCATCCTCATGGCTTAAATTGAGGGGGAGTTTTTGAAACTTTGAAAGTCTATGTGTGAATCTGAAACTAAAATAATATGAGCATAGTATTTCATACATATATGACTTTGTGATTCCTTTTACAGGCTGAAAGTTCTTACTACATTACTCATGTTATACATTTTGTAGTTTTTGCCATGACTAGTAATTGGAATAATTACTTACACTAAATCTGGTCATGATCGAACTTTCTTGCTGTTTTGAACTTGTTGCGTGCTCACAAGTGCTTTTAATCATAAAAAAATTAATCAAGTGATCAACTCACATGTTGAGTTTTCAAATAAAAAATTGAGAAAAGATCAATAGAATATGCATGCATAGCACTTCTTCTTTTGAGATTGATTATCATTGCACTAAGATATGAACTTGGAAGGAATTGTGTATGACTAAAACCATGTCCTTAAGCTTCTGATTGTCAAATGACATAGGCTTGGCTTGGTTGGTTAGAATAAGGCTGATGCGGCATATAATCTCTTGCAAATATCATATGATCAACTTTGTGCCTTAAATGATTATGAATAATAAAAATGCAGCAACAAGTGTCATGTTTTCAGGTTTTGAAATAGTTGAGTAAGGGAGATCATGACTTGCTTAAACTGAAAAATACATTTGATCTCTAGCATGGCTTACACTACTTTATGTATCTCATTGATGTGATAGTGTAAGTAACCTGATAGTATGACTTGGATGAACTTTGTTTTGTATGTATATGTTATAATATGCTCATAACATTTAAAAAATTCTCTTTTGAACCTTGCTGAATACATTGTCAAAGGGGGAGAAATATGTATAAGGAGAGATTTTTTTTACACTTTGCATATGTTATACACTTTCTTCCTTCTCTGATTTTAAAAAAAATGGGGCGAAATTAATAAAGGGGGATAAATGAGTTTTCAAAGGTTTTCAAAACTTTTCATAAGCCAATGTTCGGATTTTAATTGGTGTTGCCAATGCATTCATCAAGGGGGAGATTGTGAGACCTATGTGTGCTGAATACATTGGCAATTAGGATAAAAGTTAGCATTAACATTCAAAGTTTTGAATATTGCCAAAACATTCTTCTGTGGCAAGGTCCAACAAGTTCTTTGTTAGGTCTGCCAAGTGTTGGCAAGGTCCGACGCAAGGTCCGGAGAGCTCCTGCAAGGTCCGGAGAGCTTCTGTGAGGTCCGGAGCTTGTTTTTAGGGAGCTCCCGTGAAGTTCAACTTGTCGAACTACAGCGTCTTGTTTTTGCTTTTAACTCGCAATGTATCAAACTTGCTTTATGGGAAGGTTTGCTTAGTATTAATTTGCTAAGTTTTTGGTGTGTTTTGGTGGTTATGGCTGTTATCATTTGATATGGTTTGCAACATGCTTATGTGACGTGCTCATGTAAGGTGTTGTGGTTTTCGAACTAACGTGAGTCAAGTCAAGGACTTGTGCTCGGAAGAATTGGTTGTTTATTCATGTGCAGGTGTTGCTTGAGTTCAAGACATGGCTGGTGACGGGATCCTTGGACTAGTCTCAGGGAGGAGATGAGGTTCCAACAACCAAGTTCGGGAGGAGCTGTGGTTGAGTTGATCGGGAGGTCGCGCAGCATGTTTGGATCAAGGGCAGTGCATATGAAGGTTGCGTGTACGTCGTTGGAAGGTGTTTGCACGTGTGCAAGGAGTGCATGGACGCGGCAACATTGTTCCAAGGCGTGATGAAGAGAAGTGGACGTAAAGAATTGGTCGGAAAGGTCCAACCGGCTGGATTGCGTACTCAGGCTGAGGCTGAGTCGGATATGGCTCAAATATGGAAGATTTGAGTTGGTTATGATAGAATTTCGTGCTAGGCACGAAGTTGAGTTGTTTTAGAAATGTTTAGGACGTTCCTAAGGTGTTTGGAAGTCTCACGATTGCTTCTATCTGCGAATAGGAGAGTCCTGAGCAGTTATGGTAAGTTAGGATACGAGTCCAATTAGGAGTAGGAGTCCTAGATTGGATTGTTTAGCCTGACGGCTGGCTATAAAAGCAAGGGAGCCCAGAGCTCTCGTGGGCAGATAACTTTGGGCTGTTCCTCTTGTGTTTCTATTGAATAAAGTTCATAGTTTCGAGGAGCTTTTGTGCCTTGTTCGTCCGACTTGTTTTTCGTCAAGTCTTTCTCGCCGAGTTTCTGGACAGACCGATGTTGCTTCGGTATTTCGTTCATAACTCGAGTTTTACAGATCCGATTGACGTGATTCTTTTTGGGTTGTCTTTACAATTCAATTATCTATCATCTGTGAAATTTTCACGAGCTTAGGATCTGTAGTTTTGAGATACACGAGTTTCTTTGCAGCGTTGCTGATCTGTTTTATATCGGGTAGAACAGATTGATCTTCGTTTAATGTGTTGATCGTATCTCAAGTTTTACTTCGTGTTTTCAAGTGATTCTTGTTGCATTAGATCCGTGACTTGATTCTCTACCTCTCTACTTGATTTGTCACGGTTGAACATGTTTGAAAACACTTGCACACACGGTTTCTTTAACCAATTGATTTTTTGCTGAGGGGTTTTTGTTGTTTCCGCTGCGAAAAGTTTTAATCTACCATTCACCCCCCTCTGGTAGCTTTTCACGTACTCTTCGATCCTACAGTTTGGATACAACCTAAACCGAGACTTGGCCAAGATTCATTTGCAGCAAAGCTCATTTGAGCTCTCCACAAATAATTATGTACTTGACCTTAATTGGAGCTCCTAGGGTGTTCTAAGGAATTTCATGGAGCAAGCCATGACTTTCTGAAAACTAGATTTTCAGAGGGTTCTAATGGAGTTGGTTTCACTTAATTTGAAGGTTCCTATCTAAAGATATGAGCTAAACAATTTCAGAGAAATTCTAAAAATGTTTCTGGACATTTTCTATTTTCTCTGGAACAGTTTTATTAATCACACCATTAGGTGGATCAAATGATCTCAAATGGATCTGAACTTTTTATGGTAGCTCAGGGATATTTTGGTGAACATCCCAGCGAAATTTCAGAATTTTCCTACAAAGGGTTCTCCAGTTAAAATTTTAAATATTTTAAACTTTGAAGAATTAATTATGGGGAAATAAGGATTTTCATAGAGTGAAACTTGATTTTTTGGAAAGTACTCAGAGAGCTGAATCCGAAAAAATTTGGTTCACTCAATTTGGAGTTTCCTAGCCAAAGCTATGTGGATTTGAAGTTTGAACTAAAACTGAAAATCAAAGAAAAGTTTAAACTTCTGCCGGTGGGTCCCACACAGTGCTTCGTCTTCCTCCTCGTGCCAAACACCCGGAGGCGGTGGTCCCCGGCGAGACTCTCTGGAATCGAGTTCCCGGCCACCTCACGGCCCGAAACTTGCCGCCTCTCCATTTTCCGACCTCCTGAGCTCAGCTGTGAGCTCGCCGGCCACCGGCAATGGCCAGAAACCTGCGCGCACCGGCGACAGTACCCGCTAGGGTTTCGGCAAGGTCGGTCTCACACCACAGTGCACAAAATCGATTGGGAATTGCTCGGAGAGCATCAGTGGAGCGCGAGGAAAATGAACCAAGCCTTGGGGAAGCTAGAAACGCCGGCAACCATACCCTCGACGGTGAGCCGAGGTACTTTGCAACGGCGGTGAGGAAAACGGCCATATAATGGCCGATCCTCAACGGTTTTCCTTGCTTCTTCCTCGAGCATGTGTAGAACCTACTGGCCAACCGGCTTGACCAACAATTGTGTGTGGAGTCCGAATTTCAATCGGAGGTGAGCTCGGCTCATATGAACTAGCTCTTGGTATATTTGGAAATTCTCATCCTGTGATTGATTATTTGCTACAAGGCTTGCAACTACACGACCTAGGAAGTATAGCACACCTTTCTTGTGTAGCAAGCGGGCGACGACGACGGCTGTGGCGCTCTGTCGACGGCGACCCGAAGTGAAGTTCCGCCGGTACTCATGAGAGCTCAGGGGAAATCCTCAAATTGTCGCCAAACCCCGCAGGAAAAACCCCGGAGTACTGTGACAGACCAGTAGAGCACGAGATGGCGATGTTCTTTGGTGTAAACGGCTCAAGCAACCGAGGCTTGGCTGGCTTGAGTGATCGGGAACGGAAGTGGCGGTGTTTATCGAGCGAGCAGCACTGAGTGCGAGTGATCGTGTGAGAACAGAAGAGAACACGGCTTGAGCTGCTCGGGTATAATATCAACGCTGAACGGCGGCTCCAGCAGTGCGTGGAGGAAGCAGCTGCTGGCGCCGACGTCCTGGCGCGGTCGCGACCTCGGCGGGAGCCTGAGACCCAAGTACTCGGTGCTTCAGTCGGTTCTTTGAGTTGTGAAGCTGACATGTGGGTCCCACCCCCTTTTTAACCTCCAAAATTGAATTTTCCCCACTGCTCTAAACAGTAGGGGACCCAAATACCCTCTCATATTTGAATTATCAACTACAAGCCCATTTGAAGTTGATAGAATTCAAATTGTGAAGTGTTTGAATAATTTTTCAGCACATATGCAGTTTGAAATTCAAATGGAGTTTGAATTTGCTAAACTTAGCTCATGTCAAGATCAACTCCAAATGGAGTGAAAATTGGTGTGTGAGCTCACAAAAATTTGCTGAGTGTGAGTATGGATCCCACTTTTGAAACCATGAGATAAAAGTAGTTTGAGTGTTAATTTGAGTTCAAACTAGCCTCTTTCTAGTTATACCCAAAAAGGCCTCAAAAAGGTTTTGGATTTGGGTGAATTTTGGCATGAGTATTCCTAGCAAGGTGTTGGAGTTTTTCATATGCTCAGCCCCTAGATGATGCACGTGGGAAATGCCACTTTTGCATTTTGTGAGTTAATTCTCTAATGAGCATGTTGATGGTGTTTACTTGCTCTTCAAATCTATTCATAAAGTTTCCTCAAACGAGGGTTGTGTGTGGTGTGATGAACACTTTGGATGTGTGCAAAAACTTAGGCCCTTAGAGATAATCTGCGTATGTGAGGTCCGGTTGAAGAACTTCTATGTCTTCAGTGCGCATTTTAGCCGAGGGTTTGAGGCACTTCCTCAGCTGAGAGATATGAAAGACATTGTGAATTCCTCCAAGCGACGCCGGTAAATCCAAGCGATAGGTCACGGGTCAGCATTTTTCAATGACGGCGAACGGACCAATGAATCGTGGCGCAAGTTTGCCCTTCACTCCGAAACGATGAACTCCTTTCATCGGAGATACACGGACATAAACATGGTCCCCGATGTCGAAGTGAAGGGGACGGCGTCTTTTATCCGCATAGCTCTTCTGACGAGATTGAGCAGCCTTGAGATTGGCTTGTATTACTCACACTCGTTCTTCAGCCTCATTCACAAGTTCCATGCCGTAGATAACTCGCTCGCCGGACTCGCACCAGTTGAGGGGTGTGCGGCATTTCCGGCCGTAGAGAGCTTCATACGGCGCCATCTTGATGCTAGCTTGATATCCATTGTTGTAAGAAAACTCCGCCAGTGGAAAATGATCGTCCCAATTTTTGCCGTGGTGGATGGCACAAGCACGTAGCATGTCTTCAAGCACTTGATTTACCCGTTCAGTTTGATCATCCGTCTGTGGGTGATACGCGGAGCTTTGGATCAGTTTGGTTCCCAACGACGCGTGCAGCTGTTCCCAGAACCGAGCGATGAACAGCGCACAGCGATCTGAAATAATGGAGTGGGGAACAATGTGCAAGCACAAGATCCTTGCGATATACAACTCCGCATATTGCTTGGCCACGTACTTTGTATGTACGGGGATAAAATGAGCCGACTTGGTTAGTCGATCGACTATTACCCAAATCGAGTAATGCTTGTAAGACATGAGAGGTAAACCAACAATGAGTTCCATGCTGATATCCTCCCACTTCCACGCTGGAATGTTCAATGGTTGCAGCTGTCCGGCTTTCCATATGATCGGCTTTCACACGCCGACATGTATCACATTCGGATACGTACTTCGCGATTTCTCTTTTCATCTGTGTCCACCAAAACCTGGTTTTCAGATCTTGGTACATCTTGTTACTGCCCGGATGAATAGAATACTTGGACAAATGAGATTCGTCCAAGATTTTCTTCCGAAGCTTCATGTCACGGGGTACCACTATACTATCTTTAAACCATAGAGTGTCGTGTTCATCTCTTCGGAAGCATTTCATTTTGCCATTCTTCATCCTTCTCTGAATGTGCGACATTCCCACATCTTTCTTCTGAGCTTCCATAATCTCGTCTCGTATGGTAGGGACGAGAGCAAGATTATATAATGCCCCATATGGAACCAAGTACAGACTCGGCTCCTCCTCTTCAAGTGGGGTGATGGAAAGATTATTGACATGAGATTTGCGGCTTAAGGCGTCGGCAACCACGTCTTTCTGGGATGGTAGTGAATCTCGATCTCATAGTCTTTGATCAATTCTAGCCATCTCCGTTGCCACATATTCAACTCCTTTTGAGTGAATATATACTTCAAACTCTTGTAGTCGGTGTAGAGGTGCACTAAGTTCCCAAGTAAATAGTGCCTCCACATTTTCAAGGCCAACACCGCAGCAGCGAGCTCAAGTTCATGAGTCGGATAGTGCTGCTCGTGGTTACGAATTTGACGTGAGCCATAGGCGACCACTCTGCCTCCTTGCATCAATACACAGCCAAGCCCGATACCGGACGCATTGCAATATACGTCAAAGGGCTTGGTTGTATCCGGTTGAGCTAACACTGGGGCTGTTGTAAGATGCTTTACCAATGCTTGGAAAGCTCCTTCACATGCTGAGTTCCAAACATATTTGATTCCCTTCTTCAACAGTTCAGTCATTGGCTTAGCAAGCTTGGAGAAATTTGGTATGAATCTCCGATAATATCCTGCTAACCCGAGGAAACTCCTGACTTCGTGGACTGATGTGGGGGACTTCCATTTCAGCACTTGTTCGATTTTGCTTGGATCAACTGCAATGCCTTCCGCAGAAACAATGTGACCAAGAAATGGCACTTGGCTGATCCAAAACTCGCACTTGCTGAATTTGGCATAAAGCTTATGGTCTCGCAATCGTTGAAACACGATATGCAGATGTTTGGCGTGTTCTTCTTCAGATTTGGAGTAAACCAAGATGTTGTCTATGAACACCACCACAAACTTGTCCAACTCCGGCATGAACACTGAGTTCATGAGATACATGAAATGTTCCGGGCGTTGGTGAGACCAGAAGACATGACGAGGTATTCATACAGCCCATATCTCGTCGAGAAGGCCGTCTTCGGAATATCCTCCGCTCGGATCTTGATTTGATGATATCCGGAGCAAAGATCCATCTTTGAAAATACACTCGCACCCACAAGTTGATCGAAGAGAATATCGATGCGTGGCAGTGGATATTTATTCTTGATGGTGACGGTGTTGAGAGGTCGGTAGTCCACACACAACCTCAAGGTTTCATCCTTCTTCATCACAAACAGCGCCGAGCATCCCCATGGTGAGGAACTCGGTCAAATGAAACCCTTCTTCATTAAATCATTGAGCTGCTCCTTCAGTTCAGCTAGCTCATTCGGAGCCATCTTGTATGGTCTCCGTGATATCGGTGTCATCCCAGGTACAAGTCCAATCTTGAACTCGACATCTCTTTCTGGTGGCATGCCCGTGAGATCATCCGGAAAGACATCCGGGTATTCACGGACCAGACGAATATCCTAAAGTTTTGTGGCTTCCATGTTATATGTGGGTGGAGCTTCTTGAACCGAACGGTCAAGAATAAGAACATGTGGTTCATGAAGTGGAGAGTTTAAAAGAACCACACATGGAATGATGTCAAGAACAGCACCATGGTGATGTAGCCATGACATTCCTAAAATGACATCAAGTTTTTGACTCTCTAACATAATTAGAGAAGTCGGGTATGGATTCCCACCCAATTGTAATGGTGCTCTATAGACCATCCTATCATCTCTTATTTTCCCACCCAGAGAGCATATCAAGTATGAACTATTTGTGGGAATGACAGGCAATTGATACTTAATAACATAAGACTGACTTATGAAATTATGGGTGGCACCGGAGTCAAAAAGTATGACTACGGGATGATCTATCTAAGAAAACGTACCCGCGAGGACTGGTTCGCCTTCCGGCACGTCTTCGATGGCTAAGCGGTGGACGTTGCCGGGTTTTGGTGCTGGTTTCTTGGGCTGATTACGGGGCTGATTAGCACCCTGATACGGTGCTGCACCCCTGCCCTGTCGCGGCTCGGGGAAGTCCCTCAAAATATGCCTGACACGGCCCCACGTGAAACACGTGTCAGGTGTCGGGGTCCCTCTGACTTGAGGACGGAATCCCGGTGCACGCGGTTGAAACTGAGGCGCACGCGGGACCATCCTTTGCTGCTGCTGTTGCTGTGGTGGATAAGTTGGTCAGAAGCCTGGCGCATTATATTGTCGACCGCGAAACTGAGGCGGTCGCGCCGGTGGCTGCCATCTCTGACCGGATGGTGAGCGATACACCACACGGTATTTTTGTGGAGCCCCACCACTGCTGCTCATCAGCGCGCTGCGTTTCCTCTTATCAGAACCGCGCTCGCGCTGAGCATTTTCTTGTAGAATCGCGGCATTAACTAGGTTGTTGAATATGCCGCGATTGCTTTCGGCGAGATGGACCTTCATTCTGGAATTTAGGCCCTGGAAGAACGCGTTTCGCTTATTGTCTTCTGTTCCCACAAATCCTGGCGCATACTGTGGCGGACCGGAATCCGCTCATCCAGGATCGCAGAGGGTGGTGCCGCACGATGCGACACCCGACAGCACACGTCATAAGAACACAATATATTACATGGGAAAAACAGCTGAAACTGTACAAACAAGTACAAACTTCAGTTACAATTATTGTTCTATTACACAGCGGAAGACTACACTATACAACTCACGCCCGCCTATTTAGCAAAAGTCGGTTGCCCAGCCCTAGGGCAACCCACACTAGCTGCACGTCTCAGCTCAGCGCGGCGTGTACGGCTCCCACTCAGCCGTGGTCCCCGACGGAGGGTAACCCTCGCCGGTGGACTCGTACTCCGAGTCCGTGGGTGGCTCCTCACCTGAAAAACACTTAAGCAGCAACCGTGAGCACGAAGGCTCAGCAAGGCTTAACCGACTCACCTAAGCATGAAACTCTACATGAGGGGTACAATGGACATAGGATAGTAACATTTCAGCAAAAGGACACGCCTACAAGTTCATCCTTAGTTCATCTTTTAGCAACAAGTTAACAGTTCATGAAATCTGAAATTTAGTAAGCAGTATTTGGTGGCACACATGTAGCAATACAATTATATCAATCAGCATCATTGAATCCACATATTTCATCCATTAGTCTACGTTACGACGCAGTGAACAAGCAGTACTCGTCACCGCGAGGGACGGCGAATCGACTCGATATACACCTGCAGGGAAAACCCAAAGAGCACGTCACGTACGCCCATCCGTGGAGCTGCACAGCACGCTCACTCGATGTCGTACGGGACAACCTTTCACCCAACAGCCCAAACGTCGAACCGGTCGCACCGAAACGAGCAGGAGGTTCCCCACACGGAGCATCTCTCTATGCCCGTTGGCAGATTTCCATCTTGCTGCCCTCAACCTACACCTATAAATCGGTGTGCTATGCCTCGACGCCCGGAGGTTTAGGCTACATCGGTTTATCGGGGCCCATATATCCGATATGCCTTCGGTACATTCAATACTTGTTCAGCAGGGCCGCACACGGATCGGTCCTCAATCGACACGGGCAGGGCTGCGCACACAAGACTCTCTCTTGCTGTGCCCTAGCCCCTGCCTAGTCTCATTTTTATTACTAAAGTGATCTCACATCACTCAACCGAACCCGTGTGTCCCCAAGCCTATCTCGCGAGTAGATTCCAACTACTCGACTTGTACCGAAGTCCTATGACTCATTAAGCATAGCCTGTCTACTCGAGGTCCTTGACACTACCCTCACTCTTTTAGTACCCTTTGGTTATGCAAGTGGGGTTTCATTCATCCTATACCTAATGCACATACATACTTCATATGACACATGTATACAAAGTAAAACTTTTAAAAAGGGTTAATGCAAACCGGGGCTTGCCTTGTTCCTGCTGGTCAGGAGTTAGTTCTTCGTCCGGAAGAAGGAAGTCCAGCACTTCCGGAGTCTCTTCTTCAACGGCTACACGTTAATGAAATACTACATGTTAATTTAGATGCAAATGTGAGTTTTAGAGTAAGTCTTCTACTATTAGTTCTAATAACCAGCCTCTAACACCTGGAACTTTGTTTAAGAATTTAAATATGAACTGGTGTTGGTGGTTTGGATTGGACTTAGTCACATGGTTAAATGCTAAGTGCTTTTCCCTCCTTTTCCACATTAATCCCTTAAGTGGTTAAACGGGACAGGGGTGATCTAGAGCTCCAATGGAGCTGAGAATTTTTGTGTGAATTCCTTGTCACAAGAAAACTCTCTGTACCAAACATTAGCACTTTTCATGGAGTGGTTTGCTCAGAATAATTCTCTTGGCAAATCAGCAAGGAAGAATTTATTCTGAGGTAATACCCCTGTTCATGCTCAACTTGATGATCTACAATTTCAATTATAGCTCATAGAGTTTGCATGAATTTTCCTAGCATTTTTGGAGTCAAGGTTTGCCCAGAATTGAATTTCCAAGTTTTGGAAATTCTCTGAAAATGTTTCTGCATTCAAATGAACACAGCACCTTCCAATTTGAATTGCTCTGACCAAATCGACTCCAAATGGTCTGAAACTTTTACAGGGGTTTACTAATGCCCTAAAGAACATTCTGGCAAAATTTGGGGATTTTTGGATGAACCAAACTCCCTCTAAAATTCTTTTGCTGAAAAGCTTCAAAGAATTTTCCAGAGTTAATTAAAGGGTTTCATACAAATTGGGTTCTACATTTGGATAGTACTCTATCAGAGGAATCCAACGAAATTTGTTTCACAATTTTTGGATTCTCCTACCCAAAGTTGTAGCTATTCAAAGTTTGAACTAAAAACTGAAATTCCCCAAAATGTTCAAATACTGGCTGTGGGTCCGGGGACAGGTGTCACGCGTCGGGGCAAGCCACACGAGGCTACAGGTTATTTCCCGCGCCTCCACACCAGATCCCTACGCCACAGCTGATCAAATATTTGAAAAACCATCGCTGACGGGCGGGACCCACCGGTCGTCTTCTACCTCCGGCCACCCGCGCCTGCGCGCCGCCGGGCTCGCCGGAGTTCGACGGATTCCGGCCTCCCGGCCATCCCCCGAGCTCTCCCTCGCCGCTAGGGCCTAATTTCCCGTGCTGAACACGATGGAACACTCTTCCCCGGTCGGCGATGGCTCTAACCTAGCTGGCCACGGTGCGGCGGCTCTGGACCGGTTCGGCAACGTCGCCCGGTCACCCTAGCCTGCCCAGACCTCGGTGGAATGGCGCTACAGCACCAGTGGACCAAAGGGATGCTCGACCTAGCCTCAAAACTGCTCGGGACCGGCGGCTAATGGTGTCTCACCGTGCACCCGAAACCTCCTCCGCGTTTGAGGTCGGAAATTCTGGATTTCCTGCGGTCTACGTGCATATTTCCAACTAGGGTTGTGAAGGACTACTGATCGCCGGTTAGTGGCGGTCCTGTGTGCAAGATTTGACAAGCTACATAGGATTGGAGAGGGAGAATTTTGGCGGCGATTACCGGATGCTCTGTTGGAGGTCGCCGGGACAAAATCTCCGAATTGGCCGCCGATCCTCCACGGTTTGCTCCAGGCTTTGGAGGAGAGCAGCAGCACGATGGCGCGCTCCCGTGGCCGGGCTTGCTCGGACGTGACAACCCTTGTGGAAGGCTGCCCGCGTGCGCCCGATCGTCGGCTGGCTGTGGTTCGCCGCGGGTGAGGCGTTTAATGCTCGAAACCCACCACGGATGGCTAGCTCTCGCGCTCAGAAGGTGCGGAACGAGGGCACAGCGTCGTTGTGCAGCTCGGGGAGGCTCTGTGGCGCGGTTTAGCCGGCTCCCGATGGCTTTCCAGAGGAGCGGCGAGCTCGGTTTTGTTTTCGGGAGAACGCGCGTGTGAGGAGAAGAAACACGGATGGTCGTCTCGGTCACGCGCGAGGATCATGTAAGAGGCACCGCCGACTCCCGTGCTGCCAGCGGCCCGAGCAAAGATCAGGAGGTGGAGCCTCGGTCGACGGGGGCGGCCACTCGGTGTCGCCCGCGGGTGAAACCCCGGTGGAGTGAGGAAACAGAGAGAAAACTTAAGTGTTAAGTCTACTCATTCCTATGACATGTGGGCCCCACAACTCAGTACCTCTTTTTCCTCAAAATATCTCCAAAGTTTGACAATTATCCAACCCAATTGTTTGAAAATTGGAAACTGAGCTCATTTGACAAGTTTGGACAAATTCCATGCAAATTCAAATATTCATTTGAATTCTTTGCACATTTGACTTCCTTTGGAAAAATGGGCAGCAAGACTTTTCAAAAATTAATGAAACTTTGCCTCCCCACTAATTTGGACCTAAGGAATCCAAATATGCCACTTGATCCTTGTGTTAGCTGCTGCAAACAATAGTTTGGACACAACAGTTTTGAATTCCTCATTGTGTGATCATATGTGTATAAACCCTACTTTGTGAAAGTGAAGACTCTCCCCTCTAATCATTCTTTTGATGGAGGTTACATGCTCTTCACAACATTTCCTAAGGTGTCCACACTAAAAACTGTGGTGTGGTGAGATGAAGAAAAGTTTTTGCAAGTCCCTTTTCTTGGGCTTTTACATCCCTCCCCCCTTAAAGGAATCTCGTCCCGAG
The DNA here is from genome assembly GCA_030760725.1 of Neostapfia colusana. Lineage (NCBI taxonomy): Eukaryota > Viridiplantae > Streptophyta > Magnoliopsida > Poales > Poaceae > Neostapfia > Neostapfia colusana. Next base: position 81,602,646 of record JASWHV010000003.1, read on the forward strand.
ATTATAAAGGAAGAGATAGCGATGTAATAGGGACTTACCCGTGTTGAGAAGCCATGAACTCCGGGTAATTTGAGCGAAGGAACTCCTCGCTCTCCCACGTCGCTTCTTCGGCGGTGTGGTTGCTCCAGAGTATTTTGTAGAACCGCAACGTTCTGCTGCGTGTGGTCCTGGCTTTCTCATCAAGAATTCCCACCGGATATTCATCATATGTTAAATCCGGTTTCAGCTCGCCGATGTCTTCGGTAGGAACAGCATCTGTATGCTTCAAGCATTTTCGCAGTTGCGAAACATGGAAAATATCATGGACACCAGTCAGAGATGCCGGTAGTTCCAATCGATACGCCGCTGGTCCACACTTCTCGGTGATGGCGTAGGGTCCAATAAAACGGGGAGCGAGCTTCCCCTTCACACCGAACCGGTGCACACCCTTCATTGGAGACACGCGGAGGTATACGTGTTCCCCAACGTCAAAGTGCAACGGTCTACGCCTCTTATCAGCGTAGCTCTTTTGTCGGGATTGAGCAGCTTTTAAATTGGCTTGAATTGTCCGAACGCGCTCTTCGGCGTCCTTCACCACATGAACCCCGAATGTGACCCTTTCACCGGACTCGCACCAATTTAATGGGGTGCGGCATTTACGACCATAGAGAGCTTCATAGGGTGCCATTTTGATACTCGCCTGATAACCGTTGTTGTACGAGAATTCCGCCAATGGCAGGTGATCATCCCAGTTCCTACCATGGTGGATGGCACATGCTCTCAACATGTCTTCCAGGACTTGATTCACCCTTTCTGTCTGACCATCTGTCTGAGGGTGATAGGCGGAGCTCCTGATCAACTTAGTACCCAATGCAGCGTGTAGCTGCTCCCAAAAGCGAGATACAAATAATGCACCTCGATCTGAGACAATGGTCTTGGGTACCCCGTATAGGCATAGAATCTTTGCTATGTATAGCTCCGCATATTTGCCGGCATTGTAACGTGTATTCACCGGAATGAAGTGAGCCGTCTTGGTTAACCGATCAACGATTACCCATATGGAATCATGCTTGTTGGCTGTTAAGGGTAATCCCACAATGAAATCCATGCTCACATCTTCCCATTTCCATGCCGGGATCTTCAGGGGTTGCAGCAGCCCTGATTTCTTCATATGATCAGCTTTCACTCGTCTACACGTATCGCACTCGGATACGTACTTAGCTACCTCCCGCTTCATCCGTGTCCACCAAAATTTCTTTTTCAAATCTTGGTACATTTTGTTGCTGCCCGGATGAATGGAGTATTTGGACAAGTGAGCTTCATCTAGGATCTTTTTCCTCAACTTCATATCTCGGGGTACGACTATGCGGTCATTGAACCACAACGTCCCCTCACCATCTTTCCGGAAACATTTAATTTCTCCATTTTCTATCCGTCTCCGGAGATGTGCCATGCCTTTATTCGTTTTCTGAGCTGCAATGATGTCCTCCCTAATAGTAGGGATGAGGGCAAGGTTGTACAGCGATCCATAAGGAACCAAGTATAAATTTGGCTCTTCCTCCTCCACCGGTGTAATGGTGAGGTGATGGACATGCGATTTCCGACTCAGCGCGTCGGCAACCACATTCGCCTTGCCGGGGTGGTAATGGATCTCAATCTCATAATCTTTGATCAGTTCTAACCACCTCCTCTGCCTCATGTTCAGCTCCTTCTGGGTGAAAATGTATTTCAAGCTCTTGTGGTCGGTGTAGAGATGCACCAAATTCCCCAGGAGATAGTGCCTCCACATTTTTAGCGCCAACACCACGGCAGCAAGTTCAAGATCGTGAGTCGGGTAGTGCTGCTCATGGTTCCGAAGTTGGCGTGAGCCATAAGCGACCACACGTCCTTCCTGCATCAACACGCAGCCGAGCCCAATACCGGACGCGTCACAATACACGTCGAAGGGCTTTGTTGTATCCGGCTGAGCTAATACCGGGGCTGTTGTGAGATGCTTCACCAGTGTTCGGAACGCTCCTTCACACGCCGTGTTCCAAACATATTTTGTCCCTTTCTTCAGCAACTCTGTCATCGGCTTAGCGAGCTTGGAGAAACTTGGAATGAATCTCCGGTAGTATCCCGCTAACCCGAGGAAGCTTCTGACTTCATGAACTGAAGTGGGAGCTTTCCATTTCAACACTTGCTCGATTTTACTTGGGTCAACCGCGATGCCTTCAGCTGAGATGATATGTCCCAAGAACGGCACTTGGCTGATCCAAAATTCTCATTTGCTGAACTTGGCGTAGAGCTTGTGGTCTCGCAATCGTTGAAGAACGATCCGTAAGTGTTCGGCATGCTCGGCTTCTGTCTTGGAGTAAACCAAGATATCGTCGATGAACACTACCACGAACTTGTCCAGCTCCGGCATGAACACCGAGTTCATGAGATACATGAAATGGGCTGGAGCATTTGTGAGACCAAAGGACATGACGAGATATTCGTATAAGCCGTATCTCGTCGAGAACGCCGTCTTCGGGATATCCTCCGCCCGGATCTTGATCTGGTGATATCCAGAGCGAAGGTCCATCTTTGAGAATACACTTGCCCCCACCAGTTGATCAAACAAGATGTCAATACGGGGCAGTGGGTACTTATTCTTGATGGTGACGGCGTTGAGCGGCCGGTAATCCACACACAGCCTCAGGGTTTCATCCTTTTTCTTCACGAATAGCGCCGAGCATCCCCAAGGCGAGGAACTCAGCCTAATGAAACCCTTGCTCAACAGATCATTGAGCTGTTCTTTCAGTTCCGCCAGCTCATTTGGAGCCATCTTGTATGGTCTCCGTGATATGGGCGTAGTCCCGGGTGCGAGCTCAATCTTGAACTCGACATCCCGCTCAGGTGGCATGCCCGGAAGATCATCCGGGAACACGTCGGGGTACTCCCGGACTACGGGGATGTCTTCTAACTTGAGAACTTCAGCATTATTAATTGCTAAAACTTCCCGGACTGGCGTGTCTAACACCATGGAATGCGGACGGTGGAATGGAGAATTTAAGTGAACCGTCCGTGTCTGAATCTCTAGGACAGCGCCATGGTATTGTAGCCATGACATCCCTAAGATTGCATCAATCTTTTGTCCCATAAGGATTATCAAGGTGGTGGGATATAGTTTCCCACCTAAGCACAGAGGTGCCTTTGGAATCATCATATTAGCGGAAATCTTCCCTCCCGGGGAGCATATCATATAAGTGCAGTCGGTTGGGAAGACTTGCAATTGATGTTTAGCCACATAGGATGCACTTATAAAGCTGTGGGTTGCACCAGAATCAAATAATATGACGATGGATTGATTGTTGAGAGTAAACGTACCCGCCAGCACGTTGTCTCCCTAGGGGGCGTCCTCATTGTCGAGGTTGCGGACGCCTCCAGTCCGCTGACCAACCTTCTTCGCCGGAGGTTGGCCTCGAGCACCGCCCTGGAACTGGGCTTGCCCGCTGCTCTGCTGCCCCTGGGGACAGTCCTTCGCAAAGTGGCCCGCCTGGCCACACGTGAAGCAGGTGAAACGGGGCGGTCCCCCGCTGATCGGTGGACGGAAACCTGGGGCGCGTTGTGGCGGTGGAAACGCCCGGGGTACCGTCTGCTGCTGCTGCTGTCTTGGTGGTGGCATCGGCGGACGGAACGGAGGTGCCTGAAAGGGACGTCCCCCGAACCGTTGCGGTCGCGCCGGTGGTTGCCACTGCTGCCCGGATGGTGTCCGATACACCATACGGTACTTCTGGGGAGCGCCACTCCCACCGCTGTTAGGTGGAGCGCTACGCTTCCTCTGCTCAGCTACTAATTCCCGCTGAGCGTCCTCTTGCATGATGGCGGCATTGACTAGGTCGTTGAATGTGCCGCGGTTCCATTGTACGAGGTGGGTCTTCATTTCGGGATGTAACCCCCGATAGAAGTGCTCCCTCTTCTTCTCCTCCGTGGAGATGTAGTCTGACGCATACTGTGCCAGATGGTTAAAGGCACGGGAGTAGTCGTGGGCACTCCTCCCGCCCTGCTTCAGTTCCAAAAATTCTTGGAACTTTCTCTTCATTATTCCGGGAGGAATGTGATAGGCGCGGAACGCCTCCCGGAACTCTTGCCATTCCACGGCATGGCCAGCCGGACGTGAGGCGACATAATTCGCCCACCACGCACCAGCAGCACCGTGGAGCTGCTGTGCTGCGAACAGTGTCTTCTGCCGCTCCGTACACGGGAGCAGCCCGAACTTGGACTCGATAGTCCGCAGCCAGTTGTCCGCCTCCAGTGGTTCTTCAGCTTCGGTGAACACTGGAGGGTGCGTACTCATGAAATCCGAGTACGACACTTCGCGGGGCTCACGAGGCCCTCGCTCTTGACGTCCTCCCGCCTGGGATGTATTCTGCACGATCGTGCGGAGCAGGTCGGTCTGCTCCTCACGACCTCCCACCAATGCCGCTATCACATCCGCTAGAGTAAGCGGAGGCGGCGGTGGTGGCTGCTGCTGCGGGGTGCTGTCGTAGGCCGGTGGCTGGGAGTCATCGCCTCCACCTTGGCTAGAGCCACCAACCTCGTGCGTGGTCCTAGTACGAACCATCTGCAACCATACAACATTAAACATCAGTCCCGCAACATTTTGCATGCAGTCTAATAGAACTGGGCGTAAAAACATTATGACAACCAAACATGCAAAATATCTCGTAAGTAGATAATGTAATAACTTTGCACAAGCTACCCCATTACCAGACCAAACACAAGCTAGTTTAATCCAACTTGATGAACCTCCACTTTGGAAGCTCAACATAACTAGGTTTGGTCACTACGAGACATTACTATCGCGTTGTCATCACATATCACACCCTTAGGGTACAACACCCTCTCCAATGAGCTCAACTGTCATTCTTCTGTCAGAATGACCAGTTTATACCTATCCCAAGCTTTGATCTGGTTCTGGGCATTTTCATGACTCAAGTTGAATACCAAAGTTCAAGTTAACTTCAGTATCTTTCCAACGAGTACTCATTTGCCCCCAGATCAGCTTTGGTTAAAAAGTTATGTTAATTCAAAGTTAGCAGAATTTCTGGAAGAATTTTAACAGCACCTCCCTTGGAAGTTGCTGTTTTCAACCCTGATTTCCACTAAATTCCGTGCTGAAACTTCAGAAACTTTGAATTGCAAAGATGTCACACATCTTCTACTCTTTCTAAGGATGTATTATATGACAATTTTAGATTTTTCTACTGGGAGTTATATTTGAAAAACAGATCAGTTCAGAGGACGTTTTACTCTGCCCTGGTTCTGGACAGTTTACATTTCTCTGGGATTTAAGCCATCTTAAGGTGAGTTTCCGCTCTGGAAGTCTACAACAAAGTTGTAGAATACTTAAATACCTTTCCAGAACTATATGGCACACCTCTCTCGGCTAAAGACCTGTGAGTTATGCCCTGTTGAAGATCAGCAAACTTGCTGTCCCAAAACAGAGCACTCTGTTTTTCAGTCTTTTTTTTTGAGAACTACACTCCATCACTATCCCACTCTTATACCCAACCAGGGTCCTAAATGTGGAACCTATAGATTTTAATTCCTTGTTCTCAATATTTTCATGCATATGCCTACAATACCTCGGTACTACGTTCCTCACCAAAGAAAATCCTAACCGGATCATACCGGCATATACGTCTCAAGTGTGGCACTAAACGGTCTCTCGCACACGTTCTCTACACGGATACATACGTGGTTAGTACCTGCAGAAGACCACACAATAATGGTGCACTCAAGGTTTTGTTTCCATTTCAGGCAGTACCATATTTGAAAGTAAATACAAACGCCCGTATCATTTCCATACGGCCGTCCTTGAGCTAGGTCACGTCTCAAGGCACGTGATCGTGTTTCAACACCACACGACGGGGAACCCGAGTATGTCATGAACGGGTCGTCACGGTTGGGAATGTTATCAACCCAACAGATACCACCTACTGTCCTGCAGGGCACGCCGATGGCAAGCGCTGCGTATGTCCTCCTGGGCTATTTCCAGACGAACACACTCTCGCGTTACTGACCACGCGATGGGGTCTCCACTTACTTGCCTAATGCACGCTAGGGATCAGCGTTTCATATGAACTCAGGGACATGAAGAGTCCAAGAGATTCATATTGACATCTCACACCAAGCTGTGAGACTCTATCCCTGAACCACGTTCCTCGTCAGGGAGAGCTAACCGAAATTGAACCGCTTTCGGTGGCGTTCCTTACCATACTTACCAGAGCGTAGGTGCGTCGTTACATAATTGAAATTCAGAATTATAACACATAAGTTAGTCTTTGCCACTTTAAGTAACTATGCTAATATAGTCCTTACTTGGGCAACTACCGATTCCTCACCGTATACCTAAGTTTTTCCCATAATGCAGTCCTTAAGTACTGTGCTATCCCCACTGCAGCTCTGATACCAGGCTGTGGCGGACCGGAATCCGCTCATCCAGGATCGCAGAGGGTGGTGCCGCACGATGCGACACCCGACAGCACACGTCATAAGAACACAATATATTACATGGGAAAAACAGCTGAAACTGTACAAACAAGTACAAACTTCAGTTACAATTATTGTTCTATTACACAGCGGAAGACTACACTATACAACTCACGCCCACCTATTTAGCAAAAGTCGGTTGCCCAGCCCTAGGGCAACCCACACTAGCTGCACGTCTCAGCTCAGCGCGGCGTGTACGGCTCCCACTCAGCCGTGGTCCCCGACGGAGGGTAACCCTCGCCGGTGGACTCGTACTCCGAGTCCGTGGGTGGCTCCTCATCTGAAAAACACTTAAGCAGCAACCGTCAGCACGAAGGCTCAGCAAGGCTTAACCGACTCACCTAAGCATGAAACTCTACATGAGGGGTACAATGGACATAGGATAGTAACATTTCAGCAAAAGGACACGCCTACAAGTTCATCCTTAGTTCATCTTTTAGCAACAAGTTAACAGTTCATGAAATCTGAAATTTAGTAAGCAGTATTTGGTGGCACACATGTAGCAATACAATTATATCAATCAGCATCATTGAATCAACATATTTCATCCATTAGTCTATGTTACGACACAATGAACAAGCAGTACTCGTCACCGCGAGGGACGGCGAATTGACTCGATATACACCTGCAGGGAAAACCCAAAGAGCACGTCACGTACGCCCATCCGTGGAGCTGCACAGCACGCTCACTCGATGTCGTACGGGACAACCTTTCACCCAACAGCCCAAACGTCGAACCGGTCGCACCGAAACGAGCAGGAGGTTCCCCACACGGAGCATCTCTCTATGCCCGTTGGCAGATTTCCACCTTGCTGCCCTTAACCTACACCTATAAATCGGTGTGCTATGCCTCGACGCCCGGAGGTTTAGGCTACATCGGTTTATCGGGGCCCATATATCCGATATGCCTTCGGTACATTCAATACTTGTTCAGCAGGGCCGCACACGGATCGGTCCTCAATCGACACGGGCAGGGCTGCGCACACAAGACTCTCTCTTGCTGCGCCCTAGCCCCTGCCTAGTCTCATTTTTATTACTAAAGTGATCTCACATCACTCAACCGAACCCGTGTGTCCCCAAGCCTATCTCGCGAGTAGATTCCAACTACTCGACTTGTACCGAAGTCCTATGACTCATTAAGCATAGCCTGTCTACTCGAGGTCCTTGACACTACCCTCACTCTTTTAGTACCCTTTGGTTATGCAAGTGGGGTTTCATTCATCCTATACCTAATGCACATACATACTTCATATGACACATGTATACAAAGTAAAACTTTTAAAAAGGGTTAATGCAAACCGGGGCTTGCCTTGTTGCTGCTGGTCAGGAGTTAGTTCTTCGTCCGGAAGAAGGAAGTCCAGCACTTCCGGAGTCTCTTCTTCAACGGCTACACGTTAATGAAATACTACATGTTAATTTAGATGCAAATGTGAGTTTTAGAGTAAGTCTTCTACTATTAGTTCTAATAACCAGCCTCTAACACCTGGAACTTTGTTTAAGAATTTAAATATGAACTGGTGTTGGTGGTTTGGATTGGACTTAGTCACATGGTTAAATGCTAAGTGCTTTTCCCTCCTTTTCCACATTAATCCCTTAAGTGGTTAAACGGGACAGGGGTGATCTAGAGCTCCAATGGAGCTGAGAATTTTTGTGTGAATTCCTTGTCACAAGAAAACTCTCTGGACCAAACATTAGCACTTTTCATGGAGTGGTTTGCTCAGAATAATTCTCTTGGCAAATCAGCAAGGAAGAATTTATTGTGAGGTAATACCCCTGTTCATGCTCAACTTGATGATCTACAATTTCAATTATAGCTCATAGAGTTTGCATGAATTTTCCTAGCATTTTTGGAGTCAAGGTTTGCCCAGAATTGAATTTCCAAGTTTTGGAAATTCTCTGAAAATGTTTCTGCATTCAAATGAACACAGCACCTTCCAATTTGAATTGCTCTGAACAAATCGACTCCAAATGGTCTGAAACTTTTACAGGGGTTTACTAATGCCCTAAAGAACATTCTGGCAAAATTTGGGGATTTTTGGATGAACCAAACTCCCTCTAAAATTCTTTTGCTGAAAAGCTTCAAAGAATTTTCCAGAGTTAATTAAAGGGTTTCATACAAATTGGGTTCTACATTTGGATAGTACTCTATCAGAGGAATCCAACGAAATTTGTTTCACAATTTTTGGATTCTCCTACCCAAAGTTGTAGCTATTCAAAGTTTGAACTAAAAACTGAAATTCCCCAAAATGTTCAAATACTGGCTGTGGGTCCGGGGACAGGTGTCACGCGTCGGGGCAAGCCACACGAGGCTACAGGTTATTTCCCGCGCCTCCACACCAGATCCCTACGCCACAGATGATCAAATATTTGAAAAACCGTCGCTGACGGGCGGGACCCACCGGTCGTCTTCTACCTCCGGCCACCCGCGCCTGCGCGCCGCCGGGCTCGCCGGAGTTCGAAGGATTCCGGCCTCCCGGCCATCCCCCGAACTCTCCCTCACCGCTAGGGCCTAATTTCCCGTGCTGAACACGATGGAACACTCTTCCCCGGTCGGCGATGGCTCTAACCTAGCTGGCCACGGTGCGGCGGCTCTGGACCGGTTCGGCAACGTCGCCCGGTCACCCTAGCCTGCCCAGACCTCGGTGGAACGGCGCTACAGCACCAGTGGACCAAAGGGATGCTCGACCTAGCCTCAAAACTGCTCGGGACCGGCGGCTAATGGTGTCTCACCGTGCACCCGAAACCTCCTCCGCGTTTGAGGTCGGAAATTCTGGATTTCCTGCGGTCTACGTGCATATTTCCAACTAGGGTTGTGAAGGACTACTGATCGCCGGTTAGTGGCGGTCCTGTGTGCAAGATTTGACAAGCTACATAGGATTGGAGAGGGAGAATTTTGGCGGCGATTACCGGATGCTCTGTTGGAGGTCGCCGGGACAAAATCTCCGAATTGGCCGCCGATCCTCCACGGTTTGCTCCAGGCTTTGGAGGAGAGCAGCAGCACGATGGCGCGCTCCCGTGGCCGGGCTTGCTCGGATGTGACAACCCTTGTGGAAGGCTGCCCGCGTGCGCCCGATCGTCGGCTGGCTGTGGTTCGCCGCGGGTGAGGCGTTTAATGCTCGAAACCCACCACGGATGGCTAGCTCTCGCGCTCAGAAGGTGCGGAACGAGGGCACAGCGTCGTTGTGCAGCTCGTGGAGGCTCTGTGGCGCGGTTTAGCCGGCTCCCGATGGCTTTCCAGAGGAGCGGCGACCTCGGTTTTGTTTTCGGGAGAACGCGCGTGTGAGGAGAAGAAACACGGATGGTCGTCTCGGTCACGCAGGAGGATCATGTAAGAGGCACCGCCGACTCCCGTGCTGCCAGCGGCCCGAGCAAAGATCAGGAGGTGGAGCCTCGGTCGACGGGGGCGGCCACTCGGTGTCGCCCGCGGGTGAAACCCCGGTGGAGTGAGGAAACAGAGAGAAAACTTAAGTGTTAAGTCTACTCATTCCTATGACATATGGGCCCCACAACTCAGTACCTCTTTTTCCTCAAAATATCTCCAAAGTTTGACAATTATCCAACCCAATTGTTTGAAAATTGGAAACTGAGCTCATTTGACAAGTTTGGACAAATTCCATGCAAATTCAAATATTCATTTGAATTCTTTGCACATTTGACTTCCTTTGGAAAAATGGGCAGCAAGACTTTTCAAAAATTAATGAAACTTTGCCTCCCCACTAATTTGGACCTAAGGAATCCAAATATGCCACTTGATCCTTGTGTTAGCTGCTGCAAACAATAGTTTGGACACAACAGTTTTGAATTCCTCATTGTGTGATCATATGTGTATAAACCCTACTTTGTGAAAGTGAAGACTCTCCCCTCTAATCATTCTTTTGATGGAGGTTACATGCTCTTCACAACATTTCCTAAGGTGTCCACACTAAAAACTGTGGTGTGGTGAGATGAAGAAAAGTTTTTGCAAGTCCCTTTTCTTGGGCTTTTACACATACGGCCCCAGCCGATTGAATAACCTGGAGTACTCATGAGCACCCCTCTCGCCTTGTTTCAGCGCCAGGAACTCCTGGAGCTTCCTCTCCATAACACCGGGAGGTATGTGGTAGGCGCGGAACGCCTCCCGGAACTCCGTCCATGTGACGGCATGGCCAGCCGGTAATGAGGTGATGTAGTTCGCCCACCATGTACCGGCTTCTCCTTGAAGCTGTTGTGCTGCGTACAGCGTCTTCTGATGTTCGGTGCACCGAAGTAAACCGAACTTTGCCTCCAGAGTGCGGATGAAACTGTCCGCCTCCAAAGGCTCTTCGGCCTCCGTAAAGACCGGTGGATGGGTCGCCAGGAAGTCTGAATATGAACTTTGTTGGGGCTGGCGTTGCCCATTGTATTGGCGTCCTCCTGGACGGGACGCATTCTGCTGCACCAATATCCGCAGCAACTCGGTTTGCTCGTCGCGCGAGCCGAGCACTGCAGCGAGAACCTCCGCAAGGTTCCTTGGAAGTTCTGGCGGTGGAGGAGGTGGTTGCTGCTGCGTCGTGGTTTGCTCCGGAGGTGGAGACTCATCACCACGAACCTGACTTGGATCTCCCTCCTCTTGCGTGGACCGTGTACGCACCATTCTGCATTCATACCGTTCAAACGATCAGCACATGTGGTTTATTTCATCCAGTCTATACAATAGTAGTGCGAGAATGGAATAAATAATGCACATAGCAATCACACATATGGATAAAGTATACACTTTATACAACATATACATCCCTTGACCGTGTCACACGATCGAGTTCCAAAGTATTGAACTTTATGGGTTAAAAGTTCATTTCGACCATCGTGGGTCGGCACGGGATGTTAAGTGTGTTAGCATGCGTAATTCCTCGCCATTGTACTGGACCCAAACATGCACTCTCTCAAAGTGATATGTCGAATGCATAAACTTTTCGACTCCACTTGCTGTTTCACAACAGCCGCTGGAGATCAAAAGGTGAAACTAAATGTTTTGGTTGAAAAACTTCAGCATGGTGTTCTGTCCAGTTTCTTGTCCAGCAGACCAGTTGGAAGAATTTAACTGTTTTGGCCACCTTGGAGGCAAAATCTGGACTAAAGTTCAACAACAAAATCGTAGTAGACTCAACAAGGAATCCATATTGTAATTATTTGTCTCTATGGCCTTCCTAGATTGTGAGTTATGACTTCTACTAGTTGACAGAATTTTCTTAGGAATTTTGACAGCACCTACTTTACAAGTGGCTGTTTTATTCACAAAATTCCACCTATTTCTGCCCTCCAACTAAGAAAACACTGAACTACAAAGTTGTAGCACATTTCCTATACTTTGCAAAGGTGTCTTACTTAACTCTTAGAATTTTTTCTACAGAATGTTGTGGTCGAAATACAGAAAATTCCAGAGAGCATTTTGGTCTGCCCTGTTTCTTGACAGTACCTACTCATCTGAGATTTTCTTCCCTTTGGAGGGATATTTTGTTCTGGAGCTCTACAGCAAATTTATAGAGGACTTCAAAATTTTTCCAGAATTTTATCCCACACCACCATTGGTTCAACTAATCCTAAGTGATACCCTGTTTAAGTTCAGCAAAGTTTCTGCCGAAACAGGGGAGGTTGTTCCTAAGTCCTTGAGATTGAATCTATACTCCCAATTGACTCTTAGTTAAATATGGAAATTCAATAACCCCTATATGGAATCCTAAGCTCATTTTAACTCTTTTCTTTGAAAATATACTTTTATGCAACTAATAACTTATCTCGGTACTACGTTTCCTCACCAAAGAAAAATCCTAAGCCGGTATTCCGGCATATACGTGTCAAATCGTGGAACTAAGAACTTCACTCACAAACGGTTTCTAAACGTCATGCACTAACGTGGTTAATGCACCTGCAGAAGAACACACAATAATGGTGCACACAAAGGTTTTAACATTGCAGGTAGTTTCATATAATAATAAAAACATACGGTCCGTATCATTGCCATACGGATGATCCTTCAGTCAAGCCACGTCTCAAGGTACATGGTCGTGTTTTCACACCACACGATGGGGAACCCGAGTAGAGCACAAATGGGTCGTCACGGTTGGGAATTTTATCAATCTAACAGATACCACATACTTCCTCATGACCGTTGAGGCACGCCAATGGCGAGCGCTGCGTATGGCCCTTTGAACATCGAATGTTCAAGAGTTGCATACTATCGTGTTGCTTACCACATGATGGGGTATTCTCACTTTTGCCTAAAGCACGCTGGATATCAGTGCTTTCATATGCTCTGAAGAGGTTCAGAGACTCATATTCACTACCGTGCCAAGCCACGGTATGCCATTCCATACTATTGCTCGTATGGCAAGCTGACCGCAATTGATCCGCCTGTGGTGGCGTACCTTACCTCTTACCTGACGTCGGAGCATCGTTACAGAATGTATAACAAGTATGTTAGCATTTCCACCATAATATCTACTACTATCATAGACCTTATGTGGGCATAGTGACTAATCCTCACTCGACTGCTTCTAAGTTTTCAAAATATGCTCTTTTCGAGCATGCTATTCCCAATGCGGCTCTGATACCACGCCTGTGGGGACCACCCTATGGTTCACCCACTCCGGGATCGCAGAGGGTGGTGCCATGCGATGCGGCACCCAACAGCACACAAGAAAATAATAAGAACAACATACAAACATTTATTTGATATAAAACAGCGGAAGTCTTATACAAAGCTTAATTAACAGCGGAAGTATTATACATAGATAGCCTCTCATCCTAACTATGCAAAAGTGCAGCCGTCCAGCCCGGGGACGCTACACACTAGCAGCACTAAAACAGAGAGATCACGGTGGCATGCAGGGCTCCATCTCGGTCTTGTACCCCGACGGGGGCATCGCTCGTCCTCGGAACCTTCCTCATAACTCTCACCTGCACACAGCTCAAATATTGTAACCGTGAGCACGATGGCTCAGCAAGTCTTAACCGACAACCCTAGGCATGGAACTCTACATGCAAGGATGTGTAATATAGGAAAAAGGACTTTGTAATAAAGACACGCCTACATGTTGATCCTTACTTTCAGTTTTATAGCAACAGTTTAATGAGCCTTAGGCAGCCCTCACATCGGAAGTCCACAATCAAACAAGAAACGCTTTCCTCCGATGTGGTGATGCCCAATTAGCTCTATAACTACAGCATACAAGGTTTCAAGACATTAATAGTTCAATACAGCATATTCAGTTGGCTTATTTCACTTCTTACTACGTCACATCGCAGTGAACAAGCGGGTACTCAAATAACCGCGAGGGACGGTGATTACAATCAGAGCACACCAGGATAACACGTCACATACACCCACACTTTCAGAAGTTTGGTGCTTCACACCTTCCTACTCTGTTGTATGCAACAACATTTCAAAGGCAACCCAAATGCCGAACCGGTCCATCCGTAACGGGCGGGAGGTCCCCGCGTGGAGCGTGTCTGTGCCCACCGGCAGATTTACACCTTGCTACCCTCAACCCAATCCTATAAAACGGTTGGGTAAGCCTTAGCACCCAGGTTAACCAATTACATCGGTTTCCTTGTTCCCATATGCCAGTATGCATCCGGTACTGTTTGATACTTGTCCAGCAGGGACGCACACGGCTCGGTCCTCAATCGACACCAACAGGGCTACGCACGTGAGACCTCCGCTCACTGCATCCTATCCCCCCCTGCTGGGTCTCAGTTTCACAACTTAAGCCATTCTCTACCTCTTCTCATCCCGTGTGATAAATACCTATCTCGCGAGTAGATTCCAACTACTCGACTTCTACCGAGATCCTAAGAGCATTAGCACGGCATTCTCTACTCGTCGAGTTTGTAAACTACTCAACCCTCCATAGGATTTAGAAGGTTATGCAAGTAGGGTTTCAATCACCTTAACTCTAATGCAAGCATTCACCCTAAACATAAGTGATACAAATGAAGAATTTGCAAAAATACTTAAATGCAAAACGGGGCTTGGCTGGTTGTGAGTCAAACGGAAAGTTAGCTTCAGGTGGCAGGACGTCCAACGGCTCCGGCGTATCCTCAACTTCGGTCACTAAATGAAACGTGTTAAGGACTTATAAGAATTGAACTTCTATTTATAGCTACTACTATTTAGGATCCTTAATTGGCTTTTGTATTTTTCTAGTGGATACTAGATTCTCTAAGGATGATATGATCAAAATTTGGAGAAATTTCATTGCACCTTGTGGTCTCCAAAATTCCCACAAGCACAATGCTTCTCTGAATTTTGAGCCCAAATCAGGAGTTTTGACATCACTAAAAGTTGAAGATCTAATTAGGGTAGGTCTCCATGGTTCTAATAAAATTTGTTTCACCATTTTTGGAGCTACCAACAGAGAGATATAAATTTTTGAAGTTGGACATAAATGCTGAAAATGTCTCTGTTTATTTTCCCATTTTTCAGAGACATAAAGGATTGACATCACATTTGGTAAAGCAAATGAGGTCCAATGACTCTGAAATTTTTACTGGAGTTCAACGATTTTTGGAAGAATGTCATGCCCAAATTTGGGTATTTTCCAATATACAGAATCCCTGAGAAAATTCCTACAAAATTTTCCTTAGATGAATTAATGAGCCAAATACAGAGACTTTCGTAACCATTGGGCTGTATCCTTGGATAGTATTCTCTGAGAGGAATCCAACAAAATTTGTTTGACAATTTTTGGACATTCCTACACAAAGTTATGGCTCTTCAAAGTTTGAACTGGAATAGGAAAATCCTGGAAAAGTTTAAACGCTGCAGCGGGCCCCACATGTCAGCACCCTCGTCTACCTCGCGCCAAAACAGAGAACCGGCGGCGTTCTCCGGCGAGGGTGGCGGGAACGACATTCCCGGCCGCCTCCCGGGCCAAATCTCGCTGCTCCTCCAATATTTACCCCGCTGATCACGCTGGTGGTGTCGCCGGCGGCCAAAACTCGCCGGAAGATGGTGCGCACCAGTGACAGCAGGATTTCGAACTCCGGCGAGGTCAGGAAGCTTCATTCCTCCACCAAACGATCGGCTCTTGGGCTCTAGAGCACCAGTGGAAGATGTAGAAGCTAGAACGGGCTGCCCAACTTAATGAAACAGCTGGCGAACTAGGGTTCAACGGTGAGCCGAGGCGTTTTCCCATGGCTGCGCGAAAATCGACTAGAACAAGGCCAACACTTGATATTTTTCCTCAGTTCTTTGTCGAGGATGGGCGCTAGGGAGTACAGAAGTTATGTGCACGTTAGCTCGAGGTGTGGTTGATTGTGTAACCCAAACTTGGGTTTGAACCGAGCTTCACTCTTCTACACTAGGGTTTGGGAAAGAATAAAATTTGAGCTACCCGATGGATCATTTGCTACACGGCTGGCATATACACCATCCAGGGCTACCCACGCACCTTTCTTGTATAGGAAGTCGGAGGAGAGGGTGGCCTGATGAGGCTGTCGACGGTGAGCCGAAACGGTGAGGTCCGGTGCACCTCAAAGCTTTGGCGCCAATCCGTGTTTTGTGAGCAGCTCCGATCGGCAAACTTTGGAGGAATTATGGGAGGTGATAGAGCACGTGTTGGTGATGCTTTTTGCTGTAGAAGGCTCGAGCAACCGATCTCGTGGTGCTGTGGTTGATCGGGGGGAGAAACCAGCGGCTGTGTAGCTCAAGGTTTCAGTCGTGCGCTCGAGCAGAGGGGCTGGGGAAGCTGCGGTGTAACGTGGAGAAGAGAGAACTGGCATTCAGGCTGCCGCTTTAAGCATCCACGTGCACAAGCTGACGTCGGGAGCAGCGAGGAAGCAGCTCGGTGGAGGCAGCCGTCGCTCGGTGGCACGGTGAGCAGCCGAGGGGAAAAACAGGGTCGGTTAAACACTTCTGTGTGGCTGACAATTGGGTCCTACCCCCTCTCATTTTAATTAACTTTTCCACTGATATATTTACCCCAGCTACTCAAAATTAAAGTCTATACTTCCACACCAAGTCATGGTTTAAATTTGCTGATTTCAAATGGATTGAATTCTGGTGTGGAGTTTGAATTAAGTTTGATGATTTGAATTTGAAATGGGATTTGAATTATTCAATTGCATTGGTCCAAAAACATAGCAAACCAACTCCAACTTCTCTGAATTTTGGCATGGTGTGAGACCTATTTGTGCTGAATACATTGGCTTTGACGATAAAAGTTTTGAATACTACCAAAACACCTTTTTAACAAGGTCCGGCTCTAGGTCCGAGCTCCTGCAAGGTCCGACGATAGGTCCGACGTAAGGTCCGACTTGCTTTGTCTAGGTCTGACTTATTTTGGCTAGGTCCGACTTGTTTTTGCTAGCTCCGGTGCTAGGTCCGACTAGCCTTGGTAAGCTCCGGTTAGCTTTGGTAAGGTTCGGAGCTTGATTGCAATGGTTATGATTTTAACTTGCAATGTTTCGAACTTGCTTTACTCTTATGGAAAGTTTGCTTAGTATTATTTTACTAAGTTTTTGGTGTGTTTTGGTGGTTATGGCTGATATCATTTTGCTATGGTTTACAACATGCTTATGTGAGGTGCTCACGTAAGATGTTATAGTTTCGGAACTAACGAGAGTCAAGTTGAGGACTTGTGCTCGGAAGTATTGGTTGTTTATTCATGTGCAGGTGTTGCTTGAGTTCAAGACATGGCGGTGACGGGATCCATTGAACTAGTCTTAGGGAGAAGATGAGGTTCAACAACCAAGTTCGGAAGGAATTGTGGTTGAGTTGATCGGGAGGTTGCGCAGTATGTTTGAATCAAGAACAATGCATATGAAGGTATCTTGTACGTCGTTGGAAGATGTTTGCACGTGTGCAAGGAGTGCATGGATGTGGGTGCATGGTTCCAAGGCGTGATTAAGAGATGTGGACGTAAAGAATTGGCCGGAAAGGTCCAACCGTCTAGGTTATGGACTCAGGCTGCGGCTGAGTCGTGTTTGACTCAAATATGGAAAGTTTTGAGTTGGTTATGATAGGATTTCGTGTGGGTCACGAATTTGAGTTATTTTAGGATTGTTTGGGACGTTCCTAAGGTGTTTGGAAGTCTTAAGATTGCTTCTATCTGCGTATAGAAGAGTCTTGAGCAGTATTGGAAGTTACAGTTTGAATCCAAGTAGGAGTAGGAGTCGTAGTTTGAGTTGAGTTGGCCTTCGGGCTGGTTATATAAGCAAGGGAGGCCAGAGCTCGTGGTGCACGACTTTGGGGCTGTTCCTCTTGTGTTTTGATAAACAAAATTTGTATTCTAAAGGAACTTTTGTGCCTTGTTCGTCCGACTTGTTTCAGACAATTTTTCTCGTCGAGTTTCTGTTCAGCACTACCTTGCTTCGGTGGTCTTATCATAACTCGAGTTTTACAGATCCAATTGATGTGATTCTTTTTGGGTTGTCCTCACAACTTGATATCTGTGAAAATTTCATGGTCATTGAATTTGTGGTTTCTGATCGACACTAGTTTCTTTGCAGTATTCCAGAACTGTTTTTCTCACGTAGGACAGATTGACCTTTGTTCGATCTTTCGATCGTAACTTGAGTTTCTCTCAACGGATTTTCATGATTCTTGTTGTGACGTCTTCGTGACTTGATTATCTACAATATATAATATTTTTGTCACAGTTGAACACATTTAGATTAGTCGCGCACACGGTTTCTTTAACAGATCGGTTTTCTGCTGAGGGGTGTTTTGTTGCTTCCGCTGAAAAGATTTTATCTACCATTCACCCCCCTCTGGTAGCTTTACACGTGTACTTTGATCCTACAATTGGTATCAGAGCCAGGTTGCTCTAATCTTTGTGATTTGCACGTGTTTTGACTAATCATCATTAAGAAATACTCCGCCAAACCTTGTGTGTTTAGTGGTATTGATTTTCAGGTTTGGAAGGCACGCATGGAAGCTTTCATCCAGGCGCAAGGCTTTGCAATATGGGAAAAGGTGTACAAGCCTTACGATGTGCCTTCAAACAATCATGTCACGGCTACAAACATGAGAGATGTCGACAACAACAACAAGGCTCGGAACTTGATCATACAAGGACTAACTCAGAGCGACTTCGACCGTGTTGCACACCTCCGATCGGCGTACGATGTGTGGAGAGCACATTGTGACTACCACAAAGGATCCAACATGATCAAGGAGGTAAGACAGGATATGTTCAAGAAAGAATACATGCACTTTGAGATGCAACCCGGTGAGTCCATTGATGACCTCTTTGCTCGCTTTAATAAAATTCTCAGCAACTTGCGTAGCGTCAATGTTACTTTTTCAGATGCTGAAAATGCTAGGTAATTACTAAGTGCATTAGACATGTCAATTTGGGAGATGAAAGTAACATCCATACGTGAATCCACTGTCATGAGTACTCTTACATTAGATGTGCATTATTCTAAGCTAAAAACTCATGAAATTGACATTATATCACGTAAGAACCCAAATAAGACTGTTGCATTTGTCTCAAAACGTGATATGCCTAGCTCTGGCCAATCATCTAGCAATACACTTGCTTTGCTGTCTTCACTAACCCTGGAACAGATTGAGGAGTTTCCAGAGGAGGAGCTAGCACTTCTTTCTACTAGGTTCTCAAAAGCATTGTAAAATGTGAGAACTAGAAGGAGAGGAAGCTCCGGACCTCAACGATGCTTTGAATGTGGTAAGACAGGACACTTTTGTACAAATTGCCCTAACCTTTCAGGTCCTTCTAACCGTGATGAAAAGCAGAATAAAGTCAACTCCTCTTTTGGCAACACCAACAAGAAAAAGAAGGTTTTTACAGGACGCAAACTGATAAACAGTTTCATCACCGCACTTCAAGAACTTGGCTCGAGTGATGTAGACATTGGAAGTGATGAAGATGAAGATGATCTAGCAAACTTGTGCTTCATGGCGGGCAAATCAAAATCAAGTATGGAGGATGCAGAACACAACAGTGACAACGAAGAGGTATGTCCTACTTGCGAAGAAATGTGTTATACTATTTCTCGTGCCACTATTATTGTTAAGAAAAAGGACAAAAAGCTTAGGGACAATGCTGTTAAAATTGAGTCACTAGAATCTGAAATTAATCGTTTAAAATCCTTGATTCCTAATGATGATTCTTGTTCCTTATGTGATTTAATATATGAACAATTGTCTTCTCTAAGAAGTGCACACACCTCCACACTTGATAAACTTGAACTTGAAATCGAAAAGAACAAAAAGCTTGCTGCACTTAATGATAAAAACTTGAAAGATGCTTGTTGTTCTACAATTGATTTGCATTGTTCTACTTGCGATGATCTTGATAAGAAACTACAAGATGCTATGAAAGAAATTTCTATATTGAACAATGCTTTACGTTCTCATGAAGTTAAATATTGTTCAAATTGCAAATTAAAAGGAAAAACTTCATGTGAAAATTGCCTTGATCTATCAAATAAACTTGATAACATGCATAGGACATTAGATCGGTTTTGTAATGGGAATAAGAACCTAAACTTGCTGCTGAATTCTTCCAAGTCTCGCAATGATAAAACTGGTTTAGGTTTTGATTCACATACTCATGCTAAGGAACATCCACCTAAAATTGTAAAATCATAAGGAAGTGGTTTGATTCAAACAGTTACTAAACAAAAAGAAGTGGTTTTTAAATCTGCAGGAGTGTTGTCACATTCGGGATCAAATAAGCATAATGCATGCTCATCTAGACATGAACACAAAGTTAAATGTGGCGGACCGGGATCCGCTCATCCAGGATCGCAGAGGATGATGCCGCACGATGCGACATCCGATAGCACACGTCATAAGGACACAATATATTACATGGGAAAACCAACTGAACTGTACAAACCGGTACAAACCTCAGTTACAAACTATTGTTTATGTTACACAGCGGAAGTCTACACTATACAACTCACGCCCGCCTATCTAGCAAAAGTCGGCTGCCCAGCCCTAGTGCAGACAACACTGGCTGCACTCCTCAGCTCAGCGAGGCGTGTACGGCCCCCACTCAGCCGTGGTCCCTGACGGAGGGTAACCCTCGCCGGTGGACTCGTACCCCAAGTCCATGGGTGGCTCCTCACCTGAAAAACACAAGCAGCACCATGAGCACGATGGCTCAACAAGACTTAACCGACTCACCTAGGCATGAAACTCTACATGATGGGTACAATGACATAGGATAGTAACATTGCAGCAAATGGACACGCCTACAAGTTCATCCTTAGTTCATCTTTTAGCCACAAGTTTAACAGTTCAGGAATCTGAAATTTAGTAAGCAATATTTGGAGGCACACATGTAGCAATGTAATTATATCACACAGCAGAATTGAATCATAACATTCCATAAATTATCTACGTTATGATGCAGTGAACAAGCGGTACTCGTCACCGCGAGGGACGGCGAATCGACTCGATATACACCTGCAGGGAAACCCAAAGAGCACGTCATGTACGCCCACCCGTGGAGCTGCACAGCACGCTCACTCGATGTCGTACGGGACAACCTTTCACCCAAAAGCCCAGACATCGAACCGGTCGCACTGAAACGAGCAGGAGGTTCCCTACACGGAGCATCTCTCTATGCCCGTTAGCAGATTTCCACCTTGCTGCCTTCAGCCTACACCTATAAATCGGTGCGTTATGCCTCGACGCCCGGAGGTTTAGGCTACATCTGTTTATCGGGGCCCATATATCCGATATGCTTTTGGTACGTTCAATACTTGTTCAGCAGGGCCGCACACGGATCGGTCCTCAATCGACACGGACAGGGCTGCGCTCACAAGACTTCCTCTTGCTGCGCCCTAGCCCCTGCCTAGTCTCATTTTCATTACTAAAGTGATCTCACATCACTCGAACCAAACCCGTGTGTCCCAAACCTAACTCGCGAGTAGATTCCAACTACTCAACTTGTACCGAAGTCCTATGAATCATTAAGCATAGCCTGTCTATAAGAGGCCCTAGACACTACCCTCACTCTTGGGGAAAAATTCTGGTTATGCCGTTGGGTATTCATCCATCCTACACCTAATGCACATATACACTTCACACTACGTATGTAAACAAAGTAAAACTTTATAAAAGGCTTAATGCAAATCGGGGCTTGCCTTGTTGCTGCTGGTCAGTAGTTAGGTCTTCGTCCGGAAGGAGGAAGTCGAGCACCTCCGGAGTCTCCTCGCCTTCAGCGACTGCACGTTAATGAATATGCACATAAGTTAATTTTAATGCTTCTGCTACAAGTTCTAATAACAAGTTTTTAACAACTGGAACTCTGTTTTAAGAATCTAAAATGAAACTGGGGCTAGTGGTTTGGGTTTGGACCTAAGCACATGATTAAGTGCTAAGTGGTTTTCCCCCTCTTCCATATTGATCACCTCAAGTGGTTAAATGGAACAGGGGTGACCCAGAGCTCCAATGGAGCTGAGAATTTTTGTGTGAGTTCCTTGTCACAAGAAAACCCTCTGGACCAAAAATTAGCACTTTTCATTGAGTGGTTTGTTCAGAATAATTTTCTAAGCAATTAAGAAAAGAAGAATTGATTCTGAGATAACGCCCCTGTTCATGCCAAACTTAGTGAACTACAATTTCACTTATAGCTCATAGAGTTTGCATGAATTGTCCTAGCATTTTTGGAGCTAATATTTGCCCAGAACTGAATTTCCAAGTTTTGGAAATTCTCTGAAAATGTTTCTGTATTCAAGTGAACACAGCACCTTCAAATCTGAATTGCCCTGATCAAATCAACTCCAAATGGTCTGAAACTTTTACAGGGGTTCACTAACATCCTAAAGAATATTGTGGCAAAATTTGAGGATTTTTGGATGAACCAAACTCCCTCTAAAATTCTTTTGCTGAAAAGCTTTAAAGAATTTTCCTGAATTGAATAATGGGTTTCATACTAATTGGGTTTCATATTTGGATTGTACTCTATTAGGGATTCCAACAAAATTTGTTTCATAATTTTTGGATCCTCGTACCCCAAGTTGTGGCCCTCTAAAGTTTAAACTAGAACTGAAAATCCCAAAATGTTCAAATGTCTGCCAGGGGGTCCCACCCGGCAGGCCTCCTCCTTCCTCACGCCAAACAGGGGCCCGCGGCGGCGCCCTCCGGCGAGCGTCGCCGGAATCGCTTTCCCGGCCATCTCCCGACCTCAGACTCGCCGCCCCACCCTAACTCGCGACGCTGAACTCGGCTCGGGGGTCGCCGACGGCCGTAGCTCACTGGAACAGGGCGCCTGACGGTGGCAGCGGCTGTTAGGGTTCCGGCATGGTTGGGAATGCGCTACACCGAATCAAATCGATCAGAGAGCACCGCGGGAGCTCGAGGGTGTCGAAAATGGCCACCAAACTCCGTGAAAAGTCGGCAACATGGAGCTCCACGGTGACCCGAGCTGTTATTCCATGGCAGCCGGAAAAACAACAAGAACCCAGTCATTTCTGGACCATACCACTTGATTCATGGTCGAGGAGGGCCGCTAGGAAGTGAGGAAGGTGTGTGCCAGCTTACACGAGCTGGGTTTGGACTGTGCCACTAGAATTTTGGGGTAGACCGACCCCTACCCGTATGCACTAGATTTTGGGAATCTTAGGAATTCTTTGCGCTCAGTCGATCAATTGCTATGAGGGTTGCAGCTACACGATCTGGAGACTAAGGCGCACCTCTTTCATGTAGAGATCAGGCGGTGAAAGTGGCCGTGGTGTGCTGTCCACGGAGAGCAACCTCGGTATTCCGCTGGGTGGCCTCTGTTCTCGGCGGCGATCGTCGATTTGTGGCTGAACAAAGCGCCAACTCCGCGAAGTAGCGGGGTGGTTAGCCAGAGCACGCGCTGGTGCTCCCTTTTTATGTTGGTGGCTCGGGCACAGGCCGAGCAGGCGCCGGCGTAAGGTGGGAATCGGAGGAGCGGCGCCGGTGAGCGAAACAGAGCCGGTGCGGTGCTGTTCGTGCAGAGAAGCAACGCGTACGGCTCAGCTGCGTGGGGAGGGGGTCACGTAGAGGAGAGTGAGCTGCTGTCCGATTGCCAGCTCGAGAGAAGAAAACCAGGAGGTGGCTGGGCGCGGTGATCGGGCGCCGGTGCTGCCGTGCGCTGGCGCGCGGTTTCGGCCGAAGGAGAAAAGATCAGTGGGGAGACTTCTCTGTTAAGACTGCTGACAGGTGGGGCCTCCCCTCTAATTCCTTTTTCATTTTTCTCAATTCTGTTTGTGCTAAAATATCCTCAGCTACTCACAATTGAATGTGAGACTTAATCATCAAGTCTTGGTTTGAATTTGAGTTCTCAAATTTGAACTGTGTTTGGCTAAATTTGCTTCATGTTTAAACTGAAATTCAAATTCAGTTTTGAATTCTTGCAAATTTAGCTCTTGACAAAATGAACTCCAATGGGGATGAAAATTGGTGGGCTACCTCAGAAAAAATGTGCTGAGTTTGAATATGAAGCTAACTTTTGAATTTGAGGGATGTAAGTTGCTGCAATTTGAATTTACTTTCAAATTGGCCTCTTTTTCAAATGCCTCCAAAATTGCCTCAAAAAGTGTTGGGTTTGCATGAAACTTGGCTTGAACCTTCCCAATACTTTTTAAGTCCTAGGGGTGAGCTCAACCTCTCATGTTCATGTGTAGAAATCCTACTTTGTGAAAGTGGAGGCTTTCCCCTCTAATCACACTTTTGATGGAGGTTACTTGCTCTTCACAATTTTTCACAAGATATCCACAACCAAAACTGTGGTGTTGTGAGGTGATGAAAAGTTTTTGCAAGTCCCTTTTCTTGGGCTTTTACATCCCTCCCCCCTTAAAAGAATCTCGTCCCGAGATTATAAAGGAAGAGATAGCGATGTAATAGGGACTCACCTGGGTTGAGACGCCATGAACTCCAGGTAATTGGAGCGTAGAAATTCCTCGCTCTCCCACGTCGCTTCTTCGGCAGTGTGGTTGCTCCAGAGTATTTTATAGAACCACAATGTTCGACTACGCGTGGTTCAGGCCTTCTCATAAATAATCGCCACCGGATATTCATCATACGTCAAATCCGGTTGCAACTCGCCGATGTCTTCGGTAGGAACAGCAGCGGTATGCTTCAGACATTTTCTCAGTTGTGAAACATGGAAGACGTCATGGACACCAGCAAGAGATGCCGGTAGATCCAGTCTATATGCCGCTGGTCCACACTTCTCGATGATAGCATAGGGCCCAATGAAACGGGGAGCGAGCTTCCCCTTCACGCCGAACCAGTGCACACCCTTCATCCGAGACACACGGAGGTACACGTGTTCACCGACGTCAAAGTGCAACGGCCTACACCTCTTATCAGCGTAACTCTTTTGCCGGGATTTAGCGGCTTTCAAATTAGCTTGAATTGTCTGAACACGCTCTTCGGCATCGTTCACCACATCAACCCCGAATGTGACCCTTTCACCGGACTCGCACCAGTTTAATGGGGTGCGGCATTTGCAACCGTAGAGAGCTCCGTAAGGTGCCATCTTGATACTCGCCTGATAGCCGTTGTTGTACGAGAATTCCGCCAACGGTAGGTGATCATCCCAGTTCCCACCGTGGTGGATTGCACATGCTCTCAACATGTCTTCCAGAACCTGATTCACCCTCTCTGTTTGGCCATCTGTCTGAGGGTGGTAGGCGGAGCTCCTGAGCTTGGTACCCAATGCAGCATGTAGCTGCTCCCAAAAGCGAGATACAAATAATGCACCTCGATCTGAGACGATGGTCTTGGGTACCCCATATAAGCATAGAATCTTTGCTATGTACAGCTCCGCATATTTGCCGGCATTGTAGCGTGTATGCACCGGGATGAAGTGAGCTGTCTTGGTTAACCGGTCAACGATTACCCAAATGGAATCATGTTTGTTGGAAGTTAGGGGCAATCCCACAATGAAATCCATGCTCACATCTTCCCATTTCCATGCCGGGATGTTCAGGGGTTGCAGCAGCCCTGATTTCTTCATATGATCAGCTTTCACTCGTCGGCACGTATCACACTCGGATACGTACTTTGCTACCTCCCGCTTCATCCGTGTCCACCAAAATTTCTTTTTCAAATCTTGGTACATCTTGTTGCTGCCCGGATGAATGGAGTATTTAGACAAGTGTGCTTCATCGAGGATCTTTTTCCTCAACTCCATATCCCGGGGTACGACTATGCGGTGATTGAACCATAGCGTCCCCTCATCATCTTTCCGGAAACACTTGATCTCTCCATTGTCTATCCGTCTCCGGAGATGTGCCATGCCCTTATCAATCTTCTGAGCTGCAATGATGTCCTCCCTAATAGTAGGGATGAGGGCAAGGTTTTAAAGCGACCCATAAGGAACCAAGTATAAACTCGGCTCTTCCTCCTCCACCGGGGTAATGGTGATGTTATGAACATGTGACTTCCGACTCAGTGCGTCGGAAACCACATTCGCCTTGCCGGGGTGGTAATGAATCTCAATTTCATTTTCTTCGATCAGTTCTAACCACCTCCTTTGCCTCATGTTCAGCTCCTTCTGGGTGAAAATGTATTTGAAGCTCTTGTGGTCGGTGTAGAGGTGCACCAAATTCCCCAGGAGATAGTGCCTCCACATTTTCAGCGCCAAAACCATTGCAGCAAGCTCCAGATCATGAGTCGGATAGTGCTGCTCATGGTTCCGAAGTTGGCGTGAGCCATATCCGACCACACGTCCTTCCTGCATCAACACGCAGCCGAGCCCAATACTGGACGCGTCACAATACACGTCGAAGGGCTTTGTTGTATCCGGCTGAGCTAAGACCGGGGCTGTTATGAGATGCTTCACCAATGCTTGGAACGCTCCTTCACACGCCATGTTCCAAACATATTTCGTTCCCTTCTTCAGCAATTCTGTCATTGGCTTAGCGAGCTTGGAGAGGCTTGGAATGAATCTCCGATAGTATCCCGCTAACCCGAGGAAGCTTCTGACTTCATGGACTGAAGTGGGAGCTTTCCATTTCAGCACTTGCTCTATCTTTCTTGGGTCAACCGCAATGCCTTCTGCTGAGATGATATGTCCCAAGAATGGCACTTGGCTGATCCAAAACTCGCATTTGCTGAACTTGGCATAGAGCTTGTGGTCTCGCAATCGTTGAAGAACGATCCTCAAGTGTTTGGCATGTTTGGCTTCTGTCTTGGAGTAAACCAAGATATCATCGATGAACACCACCACGAACTTGTCCAGCTCCGGCATGAACACCGAGTTTATGAGATGCATGAAATGGGCTGGAGTGTTTGTGAGACCAAAGGACATAACCAGATGTTCATATAATCCATATCTCGTCGAGAAGGCCGTCTTCGGGATATCCTCCGCCCGGATCTTTATCTGATGATATCCAGAGTGAAGGTCCATCTTGGAGAACACACTTGCACCCACAGGCTGATCAAACAAAATGTCAATGCGGGGCAGTGGGTACTTATTCTTGATGGTGACGGCGTTGAGTGGCCGGTAGTCCACACGCAGCCTCAAGGTTTCATCCTTCTTCACGAACAGCGCCGAGCATCCCCAAGGCGAGGAACTCGGCCTAATGAAACCTTTGCTCAACAGATCATTGAGCTGTTCTTTCAGTTAAGCCAGCTCGTTCGGAGCCATTTTATATGGTCTCCGTGATATAGGAGTAGTCCCGGGCAAGCTCGATCTTGAACTCGACATCCCGCTCAGGTGGCATGCCCGGAAGATCATCCAGAAACACGTCGGGGTACT
This sequence comes from Neostapfia colusana, assembly GCA_030760725.1. NCBI lineage: Eukaryota > Viridiplantae > Streptophyta > Magnoliopsida > Poales > Poaceae > Neostapfia > Neostapfia colusana. The sequence goes on from JASWHV010000003.1 coordinate 81,629,815, forward strand.
CCCGAACTACGGGGATGTCCTCTAACTTGAGAGCTTCAGTATTATTGATCACTGAAACCTCCCGGACTGGATTATCTAATAGGAGGGACTGCGAACGGTGTAATGGGGAGTTGAGGTGAACCGTCCGTGATAAGGGTTTCCAGGACAGCGCCATGGTAGCTTAGCCATGACATTCCTAAGATTGCATCAATCTTCTGCCCCTCAAGGATAATGGTAGTGGTGGGATATATCTTCCCACCTAAGCACAGTGGTGCTTTCGGAACCATCATAGTTGCTGAAATCTTTCCTCCCGGTGAGCAGATCATATAAGAACACTCGGTTGGAAAGGCTTCCAGCTGATGCTTAACCACATATGATGCACTTATGAAGTTGTGGGTTGCACCAGAATCAAACAATATAATGACGGCTTGATTTTTGAGAGTGAACGTACCCGCCAGCACGTTGTCTCCCTCTGGGGCGTACTCATTGTCAAGGTGGCAAACGTCCCCAGTCCTCTGACCAACCTTCTTGACCGGAGGTCGGCCTCGAGCACCACCCTGGAATTGGGCTTGCCCGCTGCTTTGCTGCCCCTGCGGACAGTCCTTCGCGAAGTGGCCCGCCTGGGCACACGTGAAGCAAGTGAAGCGGGGCGGTCCCCCGCTGATCGGTGGACGGAAACCCGGGGCGCGTTGTGGCGGTGGAAACGCCCGGGGTGCCGTCTGCTGCTGCTGCTGCTGCTGTCTCAGTGGTGGCATCGGCGGTCGGAACGGGGGTGCTTGGAAAGAACGTCCCCCGAACTGTTGAGGTCGCGCCGGTGGACGCCACTGCTGCCCGAATGGTGTCCGATACACCATGCGGTACTTTTGAGGAGCGCCACCCCCACTGCTGGGTGGAGCGCTGCACTTCCGCTGATCAGGTGCCAACACCCGCTGAGCATCCTCTTGGATGATCGCGGCATTGACGAGGTCGTTGAAGGTTCCACGATTCCACTGCACGAGATGCGTCTTCATTTCAGGGTGTAACCCTCGATAGAAGTGCTCCCGCTTCTTCTCCTTGGTGGAGATGTAGTCTTATGCATATTGCGCCAGGTGGTTGAAGGCACGGGAGTAGTCATGGGCACTCCTCCCGCCCTGCTTCAGCTCCAAGAACTCTTGGAACTTCCTCTTCATTATTCCGGGAGGAATATGATAGGCGCGGAATGCCTCCCGGAACTCTTCCCACTCCACGGTATGGCCAGCCGGACGTGAGGCGACATAGTTCGCCCACCATGCACCAGTGGCACCGTGAAGCTGCTGCGCTGCGAACAGAGTCTTTTGCCGCTCCGTGCATTGGAGCAGCCCGAACTTAGACTCGATGGTCCGCAGCCAGTTGTCGGCCTCCAGTGGTTCTTCTGCTTCAGTGAACACTGGAGGGTGCGTACTCATGAAGTCCGAGTACGACACCTCACGGGGCTCACGGGGCCCCCTCTTTTGACGCCCCCCCCCTGGGACGTATTCTGCACGATCGTGCGGAGCAGGTCGGTCTGCTCCTCACGACCAACCACCAGTGCCGCTATCACATCCGCTAGAGTAAGTGGAGGCGGCGGGGGTGGTTGCTGCTACGGGGTGCTGTCGTAGGCAGGTGGCTGGGAGTCATCGCCTCCCTGTTGGCTAGAGCTACCATCCTCGTGTGTGGTCCTAGTGCGAACCATCTGCAACCATACGACAATAAACATCAGTCCCGCAACATATTTCAATGCAGTCAAATGGAATAGGCGTAAAAACATAATGACAATAAAACATGCGATACATCTCGTATGTAGATAATGTAATAACTTTGCACAAGCTACACCATTATCAGACCAAATACAAGCTAGTTTAATCCAACTTGATGAACCTCCTCTTTAGAAGCTCACCACAACTAGGTTTGGTCACTACGAGACGTTACTATCGCGTTGTCATCACGTAAACCACCCTTTTATCTTCAATACGACATAAACATTGTCTCTAGTAAAAGAAACTTGAGTGAGACCTATACTCAAATCTTTCACTAGTTGAATATAACCTCCCATGAGTATGTTCTACCCCATTGGAAGTACTTAACCCCCCCCCCCCCAGGGTACAACAATCTCTCCAATGAGTTCAACTGTCATTCCTCTGTCAGAATGACCAGTTTCTACATATTCCAAGTTTTGATATGTTTCTGGGAAGTTTCATGACTCAAGTTGAATACCAAAGTTAAAGTTAACTTCAGTATATTTCCAACGAGTATTCATTTGCCCCCAGATCAGCTTTGGTTAAAAAGTTATGGTAATTAAAAGTCAACAAAATTTCTGGAAGAATTTCAACAGCACCTCCCTTGGAAGTTGCTGTTTTCAACCCTGGTTTCCACTGAAATCTGTGCTGAAATTTCATAAACTTTGAATTGCAAAGATGTAACACATCTTCTACCCTTTCTACAGATGTATCATATTACAATTTTAGATTTTTCTACTGGGAGTTATGTTTGAAAAACAGAACAGTCCAGAGAGTGTTTAACTCTGTCCTGATTCTGGACAGTTTACATTCCTCTGGGATTTAAGCCATCTTAAGGTGTGTTTCAGCTCTGGAAGTCTACAACAAAGTTGTAGAGTACTCAAATACCTTTACAGAACTATATACCACACCTCCCTGGGCTAAAATACCTGTGAGTTATGCCCTGTTGAAGATCAGCAAACTTGCTGCCCAAAACAGAGCACTCTGTTTTTCAGTCTTTTGGCTATCCTGCTCAACTATCACATTCCTCTACCCAACCAGGGTCCTAAATGTTGAAACTTAGTGATTTTAGTTTCTTGTTATCATTATTTTTCATGCACATGCCTATACTATGTCGGTACTACGTTCCTCACAAAAAGAAAATCCTAACCGGATTATACCGGCATATACGTCTCAAGTGTGGCACTAAACGGTCTCTCGCACACGTTTACTACACGGATACAAACGTGGTTAGTACCTGCAGAAGACCACACAATGTTGATGCACTCAATGGTTGTTCATTTCAGGCAGGACCATATTTAAAAGTAAATACAAACGCCCGTATCATTGCCATACGACCGTCCTTGAGTTAGGTCACGTCTCAAGGTACGTGATCGTGTTTCAACACCACACGACGGGGAACCCGAGTATGTAATGAACGGTTCGTCACGGTTGGGAATTTTATCAACCCAACAGATACCACCTACTTCCCTGCATGGCACGCCGATGGCAAGCGCTGCGTATGTCCTGCTGGGCTATTAACAGACGAACACACTCTTGCGTTACTGCCCACGCGATGGGGTCTCCACTTACTTGCCTAATGCACGCTAGGGATCAGCGTTTCATATGAACTCAGAAACATGAAGAGTCCAAGAGTTTCATATTGACGTCTCACACCAAGCTGTGAGACCTATCCCTGAACCACGTTCCTCGTCAGGGGAGCTAACCGAAATTGAACCGCTTTCAGTAGTGTTCCTTACCATTCTTACCAGAGCGTGGGTGCGTCATTACATAATTAAAATTCAGAATTATAACACATAGGTTATTCTTTTCCACTTTAAGTAACTATGCTAATATAGTCCTTACTTGGGCAACTACCGAATCCTCACCGTAAACCTAAGTTTTCCCATAATACAGTCCTTAGGTACTGTGCTATCCCCAATGCAGCTCTGATACCAGGCTGTGGCGGACCGGGGTCCGCTCATCCAGGATCGCAGAGGGTGATGCCGCATGATGCGACACCCGATAGCACACGTCATAAGGACACAATATATTACATGGGAAAACCAACTGAACTGTACAAACCGGTACAAAACTCAGTTACAAACTATTGTTTATGTTACACAGCGGAAGTCTACACTATACAACTCACGCCCGCCTATCTAGCAAAAGTCGGCTGCCCAGCCCTAGGGCAGCCAACAGTGGCTGCACTCCTCAGCTCAGCGCGGCGTGTACGGCCCCCACTCAGCCGTGGTCCCCGACGGAGGGTAACCCTCACCGGTGGACTCGTACCCCGAGTCCGTGGGTGGCTCCTCACCTGAAAAACACTTAAGCAGCAACCATGAGCACGATGGCTCAACAAGACTTAACCGACTCACCTAGGCATGAAACTCTACATGAGGGGTACAATGACATAGGATAGTAACATTGCAGCAAATGGACACGCCTACAAGTTCATCCTTAGTTCATCTTTTAGCCACAAGTTTAACAGTTCAGGAATCTGAAATTTAGTAAGCAATATTTGGAGGCACACATGTAACAATACAATTATATCACACAGCAGAATTGAATCATAACATTCCATAAATTATCTACGTTACGATGCAGTGAACAAGCGGTACTCGTCACCGTGAGGGACGGCGAATCGACTCGATATACACCTGCAGGGAAACCCAAAGAGCACGTCACGTACGCCCACCCGTGGAGCTGCACAGCACGCTCACTCGATGTCGTACGGGACAACCTTTCACCCAAAAGCCCAGACGTCGAACCGGTCGCACCGAAACGAGCAGGAGGTTCCCTACACGGAGCATCTCTCTATGCCCGTTAGCAGATTTCCACCTTGCTGCCATCAGCCTACACCTATAAATCGGTGCGTTATGCCTCGACGCCCGGAGGTTCAGGCTACATCGGTTTATCGGGGTCCATATATCCGATATACCTTCGGTACATTCAATACTTGTTCAGCAGGGTCGCACACGGATCGGTCCTCAGTCGACACGGACAGGGCAGCGCACACAAGACTTCCTATTGCTGCGCCCTAGCTCCTGCCTAGTCTCATTTTCATTACTAAAGTGATCTCACATCACTCGAACCAAACCCGTGTGTCCCAAACCTAACTCCCGAGTAGATTCCAACTACTCGACTTGTACCAAAGTCCTATGAATCATTAAGCATAGCCTGTCTATTTGAGGCCCTAGACACTACCCTTACTCTTGGGGAAAAATTCTGGTTATGCCGTTGGGTATTCATCCATCCTACACCTAATGCACATATACACTTCACACTACGTATGTAAACAAAGTAAAACTTTATAAAAGGCTTAATGCAAACCGGGCCTTGCCTTGTTGCTGCTGGTCAGTAGTTAGGTCTTCGTCCGGAAGGAGGAAGTCGAGCACCTCTGGAGTCTCCTCGCCTTCAGCGACTACACGTTAATGAATATGCACATAAGTTAATTTTAATGCTTCTGCTACAAGTTCCAATAACAAGTTTTTAACAACTAGAACTCTGTTTAAGAATTTAAAATGAAACTGAGGCTATTGGTTTGGATTGGACCTAAGCACATGATTAAGTGCTAAGTGGTTTTCCCCCTCTTCCATATTGATCACCTCAAGTGGTTAAACAGAACAGGGGTGACCCAGAGCTCCAATGGAGCTGAGAATTTTTGTGTGAGTTTCTTGTCACAAGAAAACCCTCTGGACCAAAAATTAGCACTTTTCATTGTGTGGCTTGTTCAGAATAATTTTCTAAGCAATTAAGCAAAGAAAAATTGATTCTGAGATAACACCCCTGTTCATGCCAAACTTAGTGAATTACAATTTCACTTATAGCTCATAGAGTTTGCATGAATTTTCCTAGCATTTTTGGAGCTAAGATTTGCCCAGAACTGAATTTCCAAGTTTTGGAAATTCTCTGAAAATGTTTCTGTATTCAAGTGAACAACACACCTTCAAATCTGAATTGCACTGATCAAATCAACTCCAAATGGTCTGAAACTATTACAGGGGTTCACTAACATCCTAAAGAATATTCTGGCAAAATTTGAGGATTTTCGGATGAACCAAACTCTCTCTAAAATTCTTTTGCTGAAAAGCTTTAAAGAATTCTCCCGAATTGGATAATGGGTTTCGTACTAATTGGGTTTCATATTTGGATTGTACTCTATTAGAGGATTCCAAAAAAAATTGTTTCACAATTTTTGGATCCTCCTACACCAAGTTGTGGCCCTCTAAAGTTTAAACTAGAACTGAAAATCCCAAAATTTCAAATGTCTGCCAGGGGGTCCCACCCGGCAGGCCTCCTCCTTCCTCGCGCCAAACAGGGGCCCGCGGCGGCGCCCTCCGGCGAGCGTCGTCGGAATCGCTTTCCAGGCCATCTCCCGACCTCAGACTCGCCGCCCCACCCTAACTCGCGATGCTGAACTCGGCTTGGGGGTCGCCGGCGGCCGTAGCTCACCGGAACAGGGCGCCCGACGGTGGCAGCGGCTGTTATGGTTCCGGCATGGTCGGGAATGCGCTACACCGCATCAAAACGATCATAAAATGATCGGAGAGCACTGAGGGAGCTCGAGGGTGTCGAAAATGGCCGCCAAACTCCGTGAAAAGGTCGGCAACATGGAGCTCCACGGTGACCCGAGCTGTTATTCCATGGCAGCCCCAAAAACAACAAGAACCCCGTCATTTCTGGACCATACCACTTGATTCTTGGTCGAGGAGGGCCACTAGGAAGTGAGGAAGGTGTGTGCCAGCTTACCCGAGCTGGGTTTGGACTGTGCCACTAGAATTTTGGGGTAGACCGACCCCTACCCGTATGCACTAGCTTTCGGGAATCTTAGGAATTCTTCGCGCTCGGTCGATCAATTGCTATGAGGGTTGCATCTACACGATCTGGATACTAAGGCGCACCTCTTTCGTGTAGAGATCAGGCGGTGAAAGTGCCCGTGGTGTGCTGTCCACGGAGAGCAACCTCGGTATTCCGCCGGGTGGCCTCGGTTCTCGGCGGCGATCGTCGATTTGTGGCTGAACGAAGCGCCAACGCCACGAAGTAGCGGGGTGGTTAGCTAGAGCACGTGCTGGTGCTCCCTTTTTGTGTTGGTGGCTCGGGCAAAGGCCGAGTAGGCGCCGGCGTACGGTGGGAATCGGAGGAGCGGCGCCGGTGAGCGAAACAGAGCCGGTGCGGTGCTGTTCGTGCAGAGAAGCAATGCGTACGGCTCAGCTGCGTGGGGAGGGGGTCACGTAGAGGAGAGTAAGCTGCTGCCCGATTGCCAGCACGAGAGAAGAAAACCAGGAGGTGGCTGGGCGCGGTGATCGGGCACCGGTGCTGCCGTGCGCTGGCTCGTGGTTTCGGCCGAAGGAGAAAAGATCAGTGGGGAGACTTCGCTGTTAAGACTGCTGACAGGTGGGGCCTCCCCTCTAATTCCTTTTTCATTTTCTCAGTTCTGTTTGTGCCAAAATATCCTCAGCTACTTACAATTGAATGTGAGACTTAATCACCAAGTCTTGGTTTCAATTTGAGTTCTCAAATTTGAACTGTGTTTGGCTAAATTTGCTTCATGTTTAAACTGAAATTCAAATTCAGTTTTGAATTCTTGCAAATTTAGCTCTAGACAAAATGAACTCCAATGGGGATGAAAATTGGTGGGCTAACTCAGAAAAATGTGCTGAGTTTGAATATGAAGCTAACTTTTGAATTTGAGGGATGAAAGTTGCTGCAATTTGAATTTACATTCGAATTGACCTCTTTTTCAAATGCCTCCAAAATTGCCTCAAAAAGTGTTGGGTTTGCATGAAACTTGGCTTGAACCTTCCCAAGACTTTTTAAGTCCTAGGGGTGAGCTCAACCTCTCATGTTCATGTGTAGAAATCCTACTTTGTGAAAGTGGAGGCTTTCCCCTCTAATCACACTTTTGATGGAGGTTACTTGCTCTTCACAATTTTTCACAAGATATCCACAACAAAAACTGTGGTGTTGTGAGGTGATGAAAAGTTTTTGCAAGTACCTTTTCTTGGGCTTTTACATTATATTTCATTGTACCTATTGTGGTAGAGATGGTCATGTCATAGATTTTCGTTATAGACTAGCTAAACAACATAAAAAGGAAAGAATGCAAGCTAGATCTTATAACTCTCATGCAAAATTTGCTGCACATACTAAACCGAATGTCAGGAACATGCAACCTGCTGTTATGAGTCAGAAATATTCAAAGTTTACCTCCGGATCTTCAGTTTTTGCCTCCGGAGCTTCAGTTTTTGCCTCTGGACCTTCTGTTTTTGCCTCCGGAGCTACTGGTTTTCGTGCTACACAAGTAACACCTCATAGGTCAGTAGTTAAGAACAAAAAATCTCAAACTTTGACTCATAAACCTGCTGTTTTATCTTAGCTTTCGCATGTTATTCCTGCTGGACGTCGTATGACTCAGTACTGGATTCCTAAATGCCTTTTAACTAACCCCAGTATTGAGTCATCGACGTATTGTGCTTCTATGTAGGTTACACGCTTGAGGAAGGAGAACATTTGGATTGTGGATTCAGGTTGCTCACGCCACATGACTGGTAACAAAGAATGGTTCTCCTCTCTCTCTTTTGTGTCACGTGTAGAGAATGTTACTTTTACCGATAATTCTTCAACTCCTATAATTGCTAAGGGTTCGGTTAGAGTAAATGATCACTACACTTTGAAGGATGTGGCACTTGTCAAAAATTTGAAATACAACTTGCTTTCTGTTTCACAATTGCTAGATGAAAATATTGAAATTATTTTCAATAAAAACTGCTGGAAAGTTGTAGGTTTAAATAGTGAGCTTATCTTTAACATGTCTCGGTTTGGAAGAGTTTTTAAAGCTGATTTTGATATGTCTTCCTATAAGACTAGATGTCTAGTTGCAAATGATTCCAAAGATTTATATTTTTGGCATCGTATACTTGGTCACGTAGACTTTGATCATCTCACGCGTGTTAGTGCTCTTGATCACATACGTGGGCTGCCTAAGCTTAAAGGGGACAAAGAAATTGTATGCTCTTCTTGTATACATGCTAAGATGGTTGCAGGTTCACATGCTCCTCTCACAATGACCATGACAACTGAACCGGGTCAACTTTTACACCTTGACACGGTAGGACCTTCACGTGTTCAATCCTTCGGAGGTAAATGGTATGTTCTTGTGATTGTTGATGACTGTTCTAGATACTCTTGGGTTTACTTTATAGCATCTAAGAATGAAGCTTTTAGTCACTTTAGAACTTTATTTCTTAGATTATCAATTGATCACCCAGGATCTTTAAGAGCAATTAGAAGTGATAATGGAACCAAATTTAAAAATCAATCGTTTGATCACTTTTGTGCTGAAAATGCAATAGATCATCAATTTTGTTCACCATATGTACCTCAACAAAACGGTGTTGTAGAGAGAAAGAACAGAACCTTAGTTGAGATGGCTAGGACTATGCTTGATGAATATCAAACTCCTAGGAAATTTTGGGCTGATGCAATTGCAACCGCCTGTTATGTCTCAAATCGTGTTTTCTTGCGTGCTAAGCTAGGTAAAACACCATATGAGCTCAGGTTTGGACATAGGCCTAGTGTCACACACTTTAGGGTCTTTGGTTGCAAGTGCTTTGTTAAGAAACATGGTAATCTTGATAAATTTGAAGCTAGATCTGTTGATGGCATGTTTCTTGGTTATCCATCTCATACTAGAGGCTACCGTGTGCTTTTAATTGATACTAACAAAATTGTGGAGACTTGTGAGGTTTCTTTTGATGAAGCTAGCCCAGGTACTAGTTCAAATATTGCAGGTCCGGATCCATATCCGCAGGGGGAGAGTATTTTCGTTGAAGAAGAGGAAGAAGTGGTGCTGCTGCCCGAAAATTCAGCAGCTAATGACATTGTTCCAGCTCCTGATCTTGATTCACAGCCAGCACCAATGACCACCATTGCTGGTCCAGATACTCCTCACGTCACAAACTCATCTATTTGTGATGAACATGAAGAAGAAGAAGCTTGTGAGGTGTCCACTCCCCTCAGGATTCTCAAAAGTCATCCTCCACAACAAATTATTGGAAGCTTGCATGAACGAGTTACAAGATCCAGGTTTTTCAACCCCAATTCTCATGCTCATTCTTCTTTTGTTGCTTCTTTTTAACCCAAAGATATATCACACGCACTCACTAATGAATCTTGGATTATTGCCATGCAAGAAGAGTTAGAAAATTTTGAAAGAAATAATGTTTGGAAACTTGTACCTCCACCTCAAGGTCACACTTTAATTGGAACTAAATGGGTGTTTAAAAATAAACAAAGTGAGGATGGGGTTGTAGTTAGGAATAAGGCTAGGTTGGTTGCTCAAGGTTTCACACAAGTTGAAGGTCTAGATTTTGATGAAACTTTTGCTCCTGTTGCTAGATTAGAAGCCATAAGAATTTTGTTAGCTTTTGTTGCATCTAAAGGTTTTAAGCTATATCAAATGGATGTTAAAAGTGCTTTTCTTAATGGCTACATAGATGAGGAGGTTTATGTCAAACAACCACCTGGTTTTGAAAATCCAAATTTTCCTAATCATGTTTACAAACTGTCCAAAGCCTTGTACGGTCTCAAACAAGCCCATAGAGCATGGTATGATAGGTTAAAAACATTCTTACTTGAAAAGGGGTTTACCATGGGCAAGGTTGATAAAACTCTTTTTGTGCTTAAGCATGGCAATGACTCATTATTCGTTCAAGTGTATGTAGATGATATTATCTTTGGTTGTGCTTCTCATGATCTTGTGTCCAAGTTTTCAGCTATGATGAGTTCAGGAATTGAGATGAGTATGATGGGAGAACTCACGTACTTTTTGGGGCTGCAAATCAAGCAAACCAAGGAGGGTACCTTTGTGCATCAAACAAAGTATACAAAAGATCTCCTAAGGCGCTTCAGCATGGATAAAAGCAAGCCTCTTTGGACACCAATGGGAACAGCAACAACACTTGAACTTGATGAAGATTGTGATCCCGTTGATCAAAAAGAATATAGAAGCATGATCAGATCACTTTTGTATCTCACGGCATCAAGACCGGACATACAATTTGGCGTATGTCTTTGTGCACGGTTTCAAGCCTCCCCACGTGCTTCACATCGTTAAGCTGTCAAAAGGATTCTCAGGTACTTACATGGATCTCAAGAATTTGGCATTTTTCTTCCTTCTTCCTCAACCGTTACTTTGAAAGCTTTTTCCGATGCTGATTTTGGGGGTTGTAGGATTGATAGGAAAGGTACTTCTGGAGCTTGTCATTTTCTTGGTAATTCACTTGTTGCCTGGTCCTCTAGAAAACAAAGTTCAGATGCACATTCCACATTCGAATCTGAATATGTAGCTGCTGCTAGTGCTTGCTCACAAATTGTTTGGATTGTTCAAACACTTAAGGACAATGGGGTTGATCTAGATAGTGTTCCACTGTTTTGTGATAACACTAGTGCCATTTGCATTGCTAAAAACCCCGTGCAACATTCGAGAACTAAGCACATTGACATTAGGTATCACTTTCTCCGTGATAATGTCGAAAAAGGGAACATTGTGCTTCACCATGTAGATACCGAACAACAATTGGCTGACATTTTTACAAAACCTTTGGATTTCACTCTTTTTGTAACATTCGTAGTGAAATAGGGGTTATGCATCCTCATGGCTTAAATTGAGGGAGAATTTTGAAACTTGGAAAGTCTATGTGTGAATCTGAAATTAAAATAATATGAGCATAGTATTTCATGCATATATGACTTTGTGATTCCTTTTTAATGCTGAAAGTTCTTACTGCATTACTCGTGGTATACATTTTATAGGTTTTACCATGTCTAGTAATTGGAGTAATTACTTACACTAAATCTGGTCATGGTCGAACTTTCTTGCTGTTTTGAACTTGTTGCATGCTCATAAGTGCTTTTAATCATAAAGAATTAATCAAGTAATCACATGTTGAATTTTTATGTTCAAATAAAAAATGAGAAAAGATCAAGAGAATATGCATGCATCACACTTCTTCTTTTGAGATGGCTTATCATTGCACTTAGATATGAACTTGAAAGGAGTTGTGTATGACTAAAATCATGTCCTTAAGCTTCTGACTGTCAAATGACATAGGCTTGGCTTGGTTGGTTAGAATAAGACTGATGCTGCATATAATCTCTTGCAAATGTCATAAGATCAAAATTTGTGCTTTAAATGATAAATAAAATGCAGCAACAAGTGTCATGCTTTCAGGTCTTGAAATAGTTAAGTTTGTGAGATCATGACTTGCTTAAATTGAAAATTACACTTGATCTCTAGCATGGCTTACACTACTTTATGTATCTCATTGATGTGATAGTGTAAGTTACTTGATAGTATGATTTGGATGAGCTTTGTTTTATATGTATATGTTATAATGTGCTCATAACAAATTAAAATTTCTCTTTTGTACCTTGCTGAATACATTGTTAAAGGGGGAGAAATTGATCACACATTGCACACATTCACAAGTGTTTTAGCACGATTCTTCTCAGGGGGAGAATTTTTGGTATTTTTGTTTTTCTTCTCATTTTATTTCTGATTTACAAAGGGGGAGAAATTGTTTTCAAAACTTTTCATGTGAATAAGCCAATGTTCAGATTTTAAGTGGTGTTGCTAATGCATTCATCAAGGGGGAGATTGTGAGACCTATGTGTGCTGAATACATTGGCTTTGACGATAAAAGTTTTGAATACTACCAAAACACCTTTTTTAACAAGGTCCGACTCTAAGTCCGAGCTCCTGCAAGGTACGACGATAGTTCCGACGTAAGGTCCGACTTGCTTTGTCTAGGTCTGACTTATTTTGGCTAGGTCCGACTTGTTTTTGCTAGCTCCGGTGCTAGGTCCGACTAGCTTTGATAAGCTCCGGTTTAAGGTCCGGTTAGCTTTGGTAAGGTTCGGAGCTTGATTGCAATGGTTCTGATTTTAACTTGCATTGTTTCGATCTTGCTTTACTCTTATGGAAAGTTTGCTTAGTATTATTTTACTATGTTTTTTGTGTGTTTTGGTGGTTATGGCTGATATCATTTTGCTATGGTTTATAACATGCTTATGTGAGGTGCTCACGTAAGATGTTGTAGTTTCGGAACTAAAGAGAGTCAAGTCGAGGACTTGTGATCGGAAGTATTGGTTGTTTATTCATGTGCAGGTGTTTCTTGAGTTCAAGACATGGCTGGTAACGGGATCCATTGAACTAGTCTTAGGGAGAAGATGAGGATCAACAACCAAGTTCTGGAGGAATTGTGGTTGAGTTGATCGGGGGGTTGTGCAGTATGTTTTAATCAAGAACAATGCATATGAAGGTATCTTGGACGTCGTTGGAAGATGTTTGCACGTGTGCAAGGAGTGCATGAACGTGGCTGCATGGTTCCAAGGCGTGATGAAGAGATGTGGACGTAAAGAATTGGTCGGAAAGGTCCAACCGACTAGGTTATGGACTCAGGCTGCGGCTGAGTCGTGTTTGACTCAAATATGGAAAGTTTTGAGTTGGTTATGATAGGATTTCGTGTGGGTCACGAATTTGAGTTATTTTAGGAATGTTTGGGACGTTCCTAAGGTGTTTGGAAGTCTTAAAATTACTTCTATCTGCGTACAGAAGAGTCTTGATCGAGCAGTATTGGAAAGTTACAGTTTGAATCCAAGTAGGAGTAGGAGTCCTAGTTTGAGTTGAGTTGGCCTTTGGGCTGGTTATATAAGCAAGGGAGGCCAGAGCTCGTGGTGCACGACTTTGGGGCTGTTCCTCTTGTGTTTTGATAAACAAAATTTGTATTCAAAAGGAACTTTTGTGCGTTGTTCATCCGACTTGTTTCAGACAAGTTTTTCTCGTCGAGTTTCTGTTCAGCACAACCTTGCTTCGGTGGTTTTATCGTAACTCGAGTTTTACAGATTCAATTGATGTGATTCTTTTTGGGTCGTCTTCACAACTTGATTATCTATCATCTGTGAAAATTTCACGGTCATTCAATTTGTGGTTTATGATCGACACGAGTTTCTTTGCAGTATTCCAGAACTGTTTTTCTCGCGTAGGACAGATTGACATTTGTTCGATCTTTCGATTGTAACTTGAGTTTCTCTCAACGGATTTTCAGATTCTTGTTGTGACGTCTTCGTGACTTGATTCTCTACAATATATACTAGTTTTGTCATAGTTGAACACGTTTAGATTAGTCGCACACACGGTTTCTTTAACAGATCGGTTTTCTGCTGAGGGGTGTTTTGTTGCTTCCGCTAAGATTTTATCTACCATTCACCCCCGCTCTGGTAGCTTTACACTTGTACTTCGATCCTACACATGGCTGCTAATTCAAATGTGGAGAACACATTTGTGGAACCAAATTTGCAAATTGAGGAATTTGGAATTTGAAACTGAATTTGAAATTCAGATTAGAGGGCTTCCTCTTTGAATCCCCAAACAAATACTAAAACCCCTCCAAATGAGTTGAAATTTGGAAGGTTGAATATTTCAAATATGAAGACCAAAGTTATGAATTTAGATCTACATGTTTGGAAGTTTTGGGAAGTTTGAATCACCACTTTGAACTCACACCGTTATAATTCAAAGTTTTAATTCCCCTCATTTTTCCTAAGAGTAATTGTGTTGAAATTCTTGCTACCACTTTTTTGGGGATTTTACAAATGCTTGGCCTGACAATGCACCTACCTCATTACTCCTGTTCTATCTGCCTGTTGCCTGCATAGGTAAAGTTTGGGCGGATGATGGCCCTCGAGACACGCGTCCCTACCAGAGCCGTCTCGTGGAGTAGTGGGCGGTCTGGAGTTGTTGCGCATGCGGCAGCACCGGAGCCCTCCCATGCTGGAGGTCGGATCCGGGGCTGCGAGACATGTGGTACCTCGGGATCCTTCCCTCAGGGGGAAGGTACGCCCGGAGTCACTGCCCACGTGGCAGCACCGGAGGCCTCCATGACGAAGGTCAGATACGGGCCTGCAGGAAACGTGGCTCCTCCGGAGCCCTCTCTGGCCGAGGGGTGCGACTTGGAGGATCGTACACATGGTAGCGCCGGAGCCCTCCTTAGTGGAGGATGGGGTCCAGCTCTACTAGACGCGTGTCGGCCCCCGAGCCACCCTTGGCCAGTAGTCAGGCTCAGAGCCTGAAGACATGTTGCAACCCTGGGACAGCCCCTGGGGTATAGGGCGCATGGCATATGCTGGGGCCCGCCTAAGCTGGGAAGGCAGGGTCCAGGTGCTTTTTACCCACTACGCGGGGGTACCCGGTTCGCAGGGTACCGACAGTATGAATCTCTCATTAATTTGAATAAAATTCAAACACTTGAGTGTAAAGATTTGCACACTCAGTGCACACATGATCATAACACATGTGATGACCAAGATTTACAACATAATACATCATAGGTGTCACACCAATTCAAGCAGCCAACATAAACTATATCCCATCAAAGCGTGTGCAATTTCAGTGTTTCTTGACATGCACTTTCAGCACTGCCGTACATATTGCTATGTCACAAAAAACCATTATCATCACAAGATACAAATAGAGAGAAACTCCGACATTACATTTCAAGTCTTCTTTTCATTCTATTTATAACAGAAAGGGTTTTAAGCTCAAGATGTAGCTCTTATGTACATCAATATGAAAAAGGACAAATATCACTACAACATAAACAACCATTCGTACGCCCTATCAGAACCGGTTCAGAAAGAGTATAAGTACCGGTTCTTGACCTACGTGAGTGCATCATTCAATGAGACATGAAGAACCGGTGCAGAAAGTAGTTATCAGTACCGCTTCTAAACTGGAACCGATACTGACACCTAAGCGGATTTTCTATATAGATTTCAAATACAAACTGTTGAAGTGTAACTTGCGACACTTCCCCCGGTACCACTACTGGAGAAGTCCGCGAAGGTTCATTGTTTGGAGGAGCTAACGTTGCTAGATCGATCGAGGGTGATGAACACAGGTGAACACGGAGATTTACGTGGTTCGGGCCACCAGAGCGTAAAATCCTACGTCCATGGGAGTGAGTGATGTATTGCTTTGCACGTGTGCGTATTGGTGGATCAGAGAGTGAACAAACCCCTTTTCCGGAGGCTGCCCGGTCCCTTTATAGTTCAAGGCCTGAGCAGTTACAATGTGGCCCGGGGCCTGACAGGTGGTCCCGCGGCTGTCCGTACCCTATACACGATATAGGGTATTTACACCTACATGTAGTGTCGCTGTCGGTGGAGTTAAGGCACACCGCCTGACACGCCGAGCACCTCTACACGGTGGGTGAAAGTCCCGTCTTGCCGCCGCGTCCTACTCAGTCTGCTTTGCAGCACTGTGCCATTGTCACACCGTACCGCCCTGTCCTGTCACTGTAATGACTGGCAGGAGTAGGCAGTGGCGTGCTCTCCGCGCCATGCTTCTAGGAAACACGTGAGTCTTGAATGCGCGTCTGGTCCATGCACGTCTTCCTTGGCTCTTTAGGCCCACAGATCACGGAGGATTGTGGGACATATGGCGGCCCCTGAGCTTTCCGCAGCAGGGAGGTCAGACCTGGAGTCCGGGGACACGTGGCAGCACCGGACTTCCCCAGCGCAGAGGCCAGATCCAGGTCCAACGACACGTGGCAGCTATGGAGCCCTCCTCAGCGGGGAGGTCTGGCCCGGAGCTCTGGGACGTGGCAGCTTCGGACCTCGCCTCAGCGGGGAGGTCAGGTCCGGAGCCAAGGACACGTGGCAGCTCCATAGCACTCCTCAGCAGGGTGGTCCACCCCGGAGCCCGGGGACACGTGGCAGCGTCGGACCTCACCTCAGCGGGGAGGTCCGGCCCGGATCCCTGGGACATGTGGCAGCGCCAGACCTCGCCTCAGCAGGGAGGCCAGGTTCGGGACCAAGGACACGTGGCAGCTCTGAAGCACTCATCAGTGGGTTTGTCTGGACCGAAGCCCGGGGACACGTGGCAGTTCCGGACCTCACCTCAGCGGGGAGGCCAGGTCCGGGGCCAAGGACACGTGGCAGCTCCGGAGCCCTCCTCAGCCGGGAGGCCCGGCCTAGAGCCCGAGGACACGTGGAAGCGCCGGACCTCGCCTCAGCGTTGAGGCCAGGTCCGGGGGCAGGGACACGTGGCAGCTCTGGAGTCCTCCTCAGCGGGGAGGTCTGGCACAGAGCCCGGGGACATGTGGCAGCGCCGGACCTCGCCTCAGCAGGAAGGCTAGGTCCGGGGCCAAGGACACATGGCGGTACCAGAGCTCGCCTCTACAGGAAGGTGGGGTCTCGATCCTCTTCAAGCCTCCACGTGAGGGTACCCGATCTGCAGGGTACCGAGGATGGCCCGCGGGCTCACCTCGTGAGAGACGACAATCCCGCAGGTGCGGCCGCCATCTTTCTTTCCTGTGTGGTTGCTTTGATCTTGCACCTTGGTGGTTGAAGCAGCAGCACGTCCCTGGCATAATGGGCGGCAGACGCCCTGGGAGGTCCGGGACACTATGACCTGCTCGGACCTGCACAGACATGACAGAGAAAAGGAGTAATCGTGCTAACTGGTCACAATTCCCCGCTTCGAGTTTCGTTGTGGCTTATGGTCCTTAGCCGAGCTGCAGGCTTAAGTAATTCTTTTTGAGAGCATCCTGGTTATGATTACTACTTTACTCAGAAGTATGAGCCGTCCAGCTCCCAGTACTCAGCCGCAGCGCAGGAGAGGCAAAGTGTACAAGCTTAGAGTGCAGGACCAGGCTAAGCAGGCTGCTCACCCTGGACCTCTCGCGGACGTTAACCTTTCAGTGAGTGAACCTTCCAGCACCACGGGACTCCGAACAAGCAGATAGGATGAACCCCGGACATGCCATGAGACAGTTGATATGCGAAAGTGAGAATAAACTGCAATGTAAAAAAGAGATCAGAGCACACAGGGTGAGACAGATTTTTCCCGGACCAGGGTACTTCATAGGAGGAGACAGGCTTTACAGGAAGGCAGCGACCGCTCCGGATGACAGGATTAGCAGGACCCCACCGGAGCTTGGCTGTTCCGAGCACTGCTCCTAGGCTCTCTCAACCTAACAGAAAAAAATGATCCCGCCACTGCGCTAAGTGTAGAACTTAAAGAGGTTCTCTATGTTCTAGGGATTGGGTAAAGGTACCCCATCCTCCATGGCAAGGCGAACGCACCCGGGGCGAGATACTTTTGTCACTCGGAAGGGACCCTCCCAGCAGGGGGAGAGTTTTCTTGCCTCTTCACGATAAAGTATCCGTCTGGGCGGCGTCCGAGCCGATCTGGACGGCTTTGACGGTGTAGGATCAAAGTACACGTGTAAAGCTACCAGAGGGGGGTGAATGGTAGATAAAAACTTTTCAGCGGAAGCAACAAAACACCCCTCAGCAGAAAACTGATCTGTTAAAAAAACCGTGTGCGTGACTAATCTAAACATGTTCAACTGTGACAAAACTACTATAGATTGTAGAGAATCAAGTCATGAAGACGTCACAACAAGAATCATGAAAATCTGTTGAGAGAAACTCAAGTTACGATCGAAAAATCGAACAAAGGTCAATCTGTCCTACGCGACAAAAGCAGTTCTGGAATAGTGCAAAAAAACTCGTGTAGATCAGAAACCACAAATTCAATGACCGTGAAATTTTCATAGATGATAGATAATCAAGTTGTGAAGACAACCCAAAAAGAATCACATCAATTGGATCTATAAAACCCGAGTTATGATAAAATCACTGAAGCAAGGTAGTGCTGAACAGAAACTCGACGAGAAAAACTTGTCTGAAACAAGTTGGACGAACAAGGCACAAAAGTTCCTTTAGAATACGAATTTTATTTATCAAAACACAAGAGGAACAGCCCCAAAGTCGTGCTCCCACGAGCCTTGGCCTCCCTTGCTTATATAACCAGCCCTAAGGACAACTCAACTCAAACTAGGGCTCCTACTCCTAGTTGGATTCAAACTGTAACTTTCAAATACTGCTCAAGACTCTTATACACGCAGATAGAAGCAATCTTAAGACTTCCAAACACCTTAGTAACATCCCAAACATTCCTAAAACAACTAAACTTCATGACCCACACGAAATCCTATCATAACCAACTTAAAACTTTCCATATTTGAGTCAAACACGACTCAGCCGCAGCTTGAGTCCATAACCTAGTCGGTTGGACCTTTCCGACCAATTCTTTACGTCCACATCTCTTCATCACGCCTTGGAACCATGCAGCCACGTCCATGCACTCCTTGCACACGTGCAAACATCTTCCAACGACGTCCAAGATACCATCATATGCATTGTTCTTGATTCAAACATACTGCGCAACCTCCCGATCAACTCAACCACAATTCCTCCTGAACTTGGTTGTTGAACCTCATCTTCTCCCTAAGACTAGTTCAATGGATCCCGTCACCAGCCATGTCTTGAACTCAAGCAACACCTGCACATGAATAAACAACCAATACTTCCGAGCACAAGTCCTCGACTTGACTCTCGTTAGTTCCAAAACTACGACATCTTAGGTGAGCACCTCACATAAGCATGTTGTAAACCATAGCAAAATGATATCAGCCATAACCACCAAAACACACCAAAAACTTAGTAAAATAATACTAAGCAAACTTTCCATAAGAGTAAAGCAAGTTCGAAACATTGCAAGTTAAAAGCAGAACCATTGCAATCAAGCTCCGAACCTTACCAAAGCTAACCGGACCTTGAACCAAAACTTACCAAAGCTAATCAGACCCAGCGCCGGAGCTTACTAAAGCTTAGTCGGACCTCGCACGGAACTTACCAAAGCTAGTCGGACCTAGCACCAGAGCTAGCAAAAACATGTCGGACCTAGCCAAAATAAGTCAGACCTAGACAAAGCAAGTCGGACCTTACATCGGACCTATTGTCGGACCTTGCAGGAGCTCGGACCTAGAGTCGGACCTTGTTAAAAAGGTGTTTTGGTAGTGTCGATGTGTGTAGCAGACACTTCCCCAGGGCCTGCTCTGGGAAGCCCGCGGAGGTTCTTTTTCGGAGGGGCTAGTCACTCACGGATATCTTACGCGTTAGGGAAGATTGAGGGAGAAGCTTGACACAGGGGTTTTTACATGGTTCAGGCCGCCGGAGCATAATACCCTACGTACACAGTGAGCTGAGTTGCTCGTTGTATTGCTTGGTGCTCAGGAGCGAACGCTGCGTGAGAGTGTAAAATGTCCAACCTAAGGGTGCGAATGGCTGGAGTGCGAACCCCTGCTAACGTTGCCTACTCGAGCCTTTTATAGTCCAAGGCTCGGGCAGCTTACAAGGTGGGCCTGGGACCCAACAGGTGGTCCCGGGGAGATTGCCTGCCATCTACCGTATACGCAGTTACGCCGGTAGTTGTCTCTGGCGAGGGCTTCCGAGTCTTCATTCTGCCGCCCTGCCCATGCCGCAAGCTAGTCGTAGTGGTTGGCAGGGGCAGCAGGGGATGTCTTGTGACACGACCCCACAGTCTTGTCGAGCCAAGATCACGCTGAGGGGTGCTGCGTTGCACAGCACCAGATAACACACATCAAAGGTATAAAGCGGAAGCAAAACTTTTAATACATAAAGTGGTTTATGAACATTTGTACATCAATATAAGTCCAGTCTACACTCACGGGCGTAGACTACGCATCAAGTTCACGTTCAGCCCGTGAACGTGTCCTTGCTAGCACACACACACACTAACACGGCGGTGTGCACGACTCCCACTCGACGGGGTTCCCCTCCTGGGGTTCCGTCTCCATTTCGGGAGTCCCTTCGTCATAGAACCCTGCAAAAGCTTCAAAACACAAGCAGTAAGCACGAAGGCTCAGCAAGACTGACCCGTCTCTCCTAAACATGGAACTTCTACATGAGGGGTGATGGGTACATGAGGTAAAACCATTTGCAAAGGACTCACCTAATTATTGGGACCTTACTTTCAAATTTTAGCAGCAGGTTGTGGAGAACCTTACACTAAGGCACATGAGGGAGCTGCAATCAAACAAGAAACGCATTTCTCTCATGTACTTTGCCCAAAGTTGAAAGGAACTTTAATTAGCTCTAGACTACAGCAAATCATTAACAATCAAGTCCGTGTTTCAATCAGCAACATTTTAACATGTAACTAGCCTGTTCTTTCTACGTCACGGTACAGTGAACAAGTGGTACTCACTGACCACGAGGGACGGCGATTATAATCGATTTACACCTGCAGGATTACCCGAATAACCCGTCACGTACGCCCGTACTCGATGTTGCCTACAGCAACCATCACGGACGCCGTACGCAACCACCTTTCACCCGTCAGCCAAATATTGGACCTGTCCCATCGTCCCGAGCAAGAGGTCTCTGCACGCGCATCTCAGTGCCGCCAGCCGATTTACACCTCAAGCTCTCAACCTACCCTCTGAACGACGGGCAATGCCTCAATACCCAGCTACCCGAGCTACATCGGTTTCCCGGTTCCCATATATCCGGTAGGTCTTTGGTACTGTTCTAGCTTGTTCAACAGGCCCGCACACGGCTCGGTCCTCAATCGACAGAAGCGGAGCTATAGCACACAGGCCCCAAAGTCCTGCTGCCCTTACTCTCCGCTCGGTCTCATTTTTCTTGCCATGTGTATCATGTGCTATTTCTACCCAAGTCGAGTGCCTCTAGCCTATGCTCGCGAGTAGTTCCAACTACTCGACTTGTACTGAATTCTACCCTAACTTAGCTTTGCAGTAGCTAACGGGGTTTGCAATCCTAAACCCAACCCATGGTTTTCTTGGCTATGCAATTGGGTTTCCAAACAAGACTCCAATGCAAGATAATCATACTCAAGTAAGTGCTCAAAACAATAAAACTTTGTAAAAAGGCTAATGCAAACCGGAGCTTGCCTTGCTGCTCTTGGTCGTAGGCTAGCTGCTCCTCCGGAGTAACGAAGTCTAGGACTTCGGGTTCCTCCTCGACCTTAGCGACTACATGATATACAAGTATATGTATTAATTTAAATGCATTTGATTGAATTTAAACTTGTGAAGTCTATAACTCTTATTATACAGACCCAATGACTGTGAAACTTTTACTGTGGCTTGGTTACAACCTAAACAGAGACTTGGTCAAGTTTTAGTTGCTGTAAAGCTCATTTGTGCCCTCCACAATTAATTATGTACTTGACCTTAATTGATGGCTTTTAGGGTGTTCTAAGGATTTTCATGAAACAAACTATGACTTTCTGAAAACTAGATTTTCAGAGGGTTCTAATGGAGTTGGTCTCACTTAATTTGAAGGTTTCTAACTAAAGATATGAGCTAAACAATTTCCGGGAAAATTCTGAAAATGTTTCTGAACATTTTCTATTTTCTCTGGAACAGTTTCACTAATCACACCATTAGGTGGATCAGATGAGCTCAAATGGATCTAAAATTTTTATGGTAGTTCAGAGATATTTAAGTGAACATCCCAGCAAAATTGCAGAATTTTCTTCCAAGGGATTCTCTAGTTAAAATTCCAAACAGTTTAAACTTTGAGGAATTAATTCTGGAGAAATAAGGATTTTCATGAAGTGAAACTTGATTTGTTAGAAAGTACTCAGGGAGCTGAATCCGACTAAATTTGGTTCACTCGATTTGGAGTTCCCTAGCCCAAGTTATGAGGATTTGAAGTTTGAATGAAATCTGAAAATCGGGGAAAAGTTTAAATCTGCCAGGGGCCCGCGGGGACACGTGTTGGGCGCGGAGGCATCAGCACACTGAGGCCTACAGGGTTTTTGCGTGCCAGCACATCAGATCCCAGCCGCAGCCCGATCCCGATTTAAAATATTTACCGCTGACAGCTGGGGTACACCCCCCTTTGTCTACCTCTCGCCGCCCGCGCTCTGTCGCCGGGGTACCTCGCCAGAGAGCTCGCCGGCAGCCTCTGTGGAGCTCCAAACTTCACGATTCTGGCCGCCCCTGCCTGCTTTCACTTGGGTAACAGGATTCTGGGCTCAGCTCACCATGAAAACGGCCGGTACATGGTCGGCGACGAGCGGCGGCTTCGGAAAGACTTCGGCCGTGTCGGCCGACTTCCCTAGCACCCCAACTGACCGAGCAAACGGCCGGAAAGCATCAGTGGTAGCTCAGTAACCTCGGAATGGGCTCAAGGAAGGTCGGGAGAGGTCCGAAGTAGTCCCTCACCGTGCGCCCGATGCTACCTGCATGCTCCGCCGTTGGTAACTTCGAAATATGCCGGGTACAAAGGTTCTCAGGCCAAAGGTTGTGAAGGCAACTTGTGTGCTACCGTGTCTAGTTTGTGTGGGAGCGGATTGAGGCTCTCTAATCCTTTCTAGAGTATGAATTCGACAGAACCGTACCCGAAGGTCGGTCTGTACCCAGAAAGGGGAAAACTGGAAATTCGTCGCCGGTGAGCAAGCGCTCGGGCTGTGGCTCGTGGGTGAGCAGCACCGATCACCAGCATATCCAAGTGTGCATTGGCTCGGGCGTGACAACCTCCCGGTTGGGCTGTCCACGGGAGCCCGAAATGCGGTGGTTTTAGGTCACCGACCTGAACTCTCGGTATAGCCGAGATCGACAGGTTTTAGCTGAGTTCTAGCAACGGGGAAGAACGAGGAGGGTTCCTAGTACCTTGCTGTAGCTCTGAAGGAGACGGGGAGGCTGTGATCGGAGCTTTCCGATCGGTTCTTAGCGGCGGAAGAAAGTTTCCCGGCGCTGTGTTCTTGCAGGGAGTAAATGGCGAGGGCTTCGGCCGAGGAGGGGGAAGAACGCCTTAAGAAGGCTCTGAACCGATTCGTGCCCGCGCGTGGCAAAGCATCTGCTGGCGCGGCGGCCTCCCTCGGTGGCGATCGCAACTGCAGCTCGGGGACCCGAGTGAGAAAGTCTCAGTCGGTTGAATCATCCCAGTGGCTGACATGTGGGTCCTATTTTCATTTTTTAACCTCTGAGATTAACTCCTATTCACTGTTGTAAACAGTAGTTCCCACAAAGCCCCTGGTGATTTGAATTTTCTACCCTTGAACCATTTGAATTGGTTAGCATTCAAATTGGGTTTGGTTTGAATGAATTTCAGCACATGTTCAGTTTGAAATTCAAATAAAGTTTGAATTTGCCCCACTTAGCTCATGTCAAGATCAACTCCAAATGGAGTGAAAATTGGTGTGTGAGCTCAAAAAAATGTGCTGAGTAAGAATATGCCTCCCACTTTTGAATTCATGGGATCAAAACAGTTTGAATTTGAATTTGAGTTAAAACTGCCCTCTTTCTAGCCATACCCAAAATGACCTCAAAACAGTTTTGAATTTGGGTGAAACTTGGCATGGACATTCCTAGCACTATGTAGGAGTTTTCATATGCCCAGCCCCTGTATATCACATGTGGGAAATACCACTTTTGCAATATGTGAGTTTGTTCCCTAATGAGCATGTTGATGGTGGTTACATGCTCTTCAAATGTGTTTATCAACTTGCTTCAAATGAGGTGCGTGTGTGGTGATGAACACCTCAAACATGTGTTCAAAACTGAGGCCCTTACATTCCTCCCCCCTTAAAAGAATCTCGTCCCGCGATTATAAGGTGAAAATGAGAGAGAGGACGGTGGAAAATTACCGGATATGCGACGTGGAAAAGTCGGGGTAGTTAGCGTGAAGAAATCCTTCGCTCTCCCATGTCGCTTCGTCCACGGAGTAATTACTCCATAGAACTTTGTAGAACCACAACGTGTGGTTGTGTGTTGTTCGGGCCTTTTCGTCAATGATCTGAACCGGTTCCTCCTGATAGGTGAGATCCGGTTGCAGTTCTTCAATGTCCTCCAGCTGAATGGTAGTAGATATCTTAAGACACTTCCTCAGCTGGGAAATGTGAAAGACGTCGTGCACACCGGAAAGTGCTTCTGGTAATTTCAGCCGGTATGCTACCGATCCACATCTTTCGGTAATCTGGAATGGACCGACGAACCGGGGTGCCAACTTTCCTCTCACCCGAATCTGTTTACGCCCTACATCGGAGACACACGCAGATATACGTGATCCCCGACTTCAAATTGTAATGGGCGTCTTCTCCGGTCCGCATACTGTTTCTGACGGGATTGGGCGGCTTTTAGGTTCGCTTGAATCAGTTGAACCTTTTCTTCCGTGTTGTTGACAAGGTCAATCCCGAAGGTAACCCTTTCGCCAGACTCACACCAATTCAGTGGTGTGCGGCATTTCCTCCCGTATAGCGCCTCGTAAGGCGCCATCTTGATGCTGGCTTTGTAAGGGTCTCAGTTTTTGACACCCATTTGCAGTGTTCATCACCACACCACACACCTCATTTGAGCAAGAATGATGAACACAAATGAGGAGCAAGTAACAATTATCAACATGCTCATTAGAGAACAAACTCACACATTGCAAAAGTGGTATTTCCCACATGTGATACAGATGGGCTGGACATATGAAAACTCCTACACTTTTCTAAGGATGTCCATGCCAAGTTTCACCCAAATTCAAAACCTTTTTGAGGTCATTTTGGGTATAGATAGGAGGAGGGCAGTTTGAAACCATATTCAAATTCAAACTGTTTTCACCCACTGAATTTAAAAGTGGAAGGCATATTCTCACTCAGCACATCTTTGTGAGCTCCCACACCAAGTTTCACTCCATTTGGAGTTGATCTTGACATGAGCTAAGGGGGAGAAATTCAAACTTTATTTGAATTTCAAACTGAACTTGTGTGCTGAAATTCATTCAAACCAAACCTCATTTGAACTTTGATCAATTCAAATGGCTCATGGGTGAATAATTTGAATTGCCAAGGGTAGTATAGGGTTCACTGTTTACCACAGCTGTTAGGAGTAAATTTCAGAGGTTAAAAGGAGGGGTGGGACCCACATGTCAGCCTCTGTCTCAATACAAACCGGCTGAAACACAGTTCAGTCGGTTCCCGGCTGCTGTGTGCGCGCGCCACCGAAGGGGGGCAGCCGGCGCCAGCTCCTGCTGCGCGCCCCAAGCCGGAGACCAGCCGCCGGGCTATTTATTCCCTCCCCGGCGTGCTCCGATCACTCATTCCCCGAGCTGCCGGCATACTCGGCCGTTTTCCCACTGCCATCGCCGCCGCTCGAGCTCACGCGTGATCAAGCCCGATCACTCGCGAGCATAGCCTCCTCCACAGCAAAACGGAACCAAGAGATCGTGAGCAACCTCCTAGACTCCGTGTTGGCCAGTGAGCAAGCTTCCTCGAGCTGTACGAGCCATTTCCCCGGCGAGCCGAACATCGCCGCCGATCGGGCTCCCGTGGACAGCACGGCGCAGCCGTTGTCACGTCCTCTTCTCTACACAAGAAAGGTACGCGATTGTATGTAGATGGAGTAGCCGAAAGCCGTTTGGCGATTGATCAACCCTCGGCCGAGAATTTCCAAATTTACTCTTGATCAGTTCATAAGAACCGAGCTCACCTTCGGGTGAAATTCGTGCTCTATGCAAGAAGGTTGGACGAGCTCGTTACCTAGTAGCTTCTACGCACGATAGCGCCCACGCTCGGACTGGAATTAGAGAAAACCATCGAGGATCGGCCATGATATGGCTGTTTTCCCCGCCGCCATGGCTGAACACCTCGGCTCACCGTCGAGAGCCTAGTTGCCGGTATTTCTAGCTTCCACCCAGCCCTGGTTCGTGTTTCCCATGCCCTACTGATGCTCTCCGACCGATTTCCGGTCGATTTGGTGCACGGGAGTACGGGACCGACCTCACCGGAACCCTAGCAGGTGCTGTCACCGGTGCGCACGGGTTTCCGGTCATCGCCGGCGGCCGGCGACCCTACCATCGAGTCCAGGGGTCGGAAAAGGGGCAGGCGGCAAGTTTCGGGCCGGGGGGTGGCCGGGAACTCAGTTCCGGCGAGGGTCGCCGGAGAACGCCGCCGCCGCGCAGTTGGCGCGAGGAGGGAGACGACGCACTGTGTGCGGGGCCCACAAGCCAGAGTTTAAACTTTTCCCCGAATTTCAGTTTTAGTTCAAACTTCAAATCTTTATAACTTTGGCTAGAAAGCTCCAAATTGAGTGAACCAAATTTTGCTGGATTCAGCTCTCTGAGTACTTTCCAGAAAATCAAGTTTCACTTCATGAAATTCCTTAATTCTCCAGAATTAATTCCTTAAAATTTAAACTGTTAGGAATTTTAAATGGAGAATCCTTTGGAGGAAAATCCTGAAATTTTGCTGAGATGTTCACCAAAATATCCTTGAACTACCATAAAAATTTCAGATCCATTTGGGCTCATTTAGTCCACCTAATGGTGTGATTAGTAAAACTGTTCCAGAGAAAATAGAAAATGTTCAGAAACATTTTCAGAATTTTCTCTGAAATTGTTTAGCTCATATCTTTAGTTAGAGACTTCCAAATTAAGTGAGACCAACTCCATTAGAACCCTCCGAAAATCTAGTTTTCAGAAAGTCATAGTTTGTCTCATGAAAATTCCTAGAACACCCTAAGGGTTCCAATTAAGGTCAAGGACATAATTATTTGTGGAGGGCTCAAATGAGCTTTGCTGCAACTAAAACTTGACCAAGTCTCTGTTTAGGTTGTAACCAAGCCACTGTAAAAGTTTCACAGTCATTAGGTCTATCTAGCAAAGGTTATAGACTTCACAACTTCAAACTTAATACAAGTGCATTAAATTAATACATGTATTGTTCTATCATGTAGTCGCTAAGGTCGAGGAGGAACCCGAAGTCCTAGACTTCGTTACTCCGGAGGAACAGCTAGCCTACGACCAAGAGCAGCAAGGCAAGCCCCGGTTTGCATTAACCTTTTTACAAATGTTTATTGTTTTGAGCACATTTTTAAATATTGTTCTTTGCATTAGAGTCTTGATTGGAAACCCAACTGCACAGCCAAGAAAACCATGGGTTGGGTTTAGGATTGAAAACCTCGTTAGCCACTGCATTGCTAGGATAGAGTAGGATTCGGTACAAGTCGAGTAGTTGGAACTACTCGCGAGAATAGGCTAGAGGCACATTGCTCGGGTAGAGATAGCACATGATACACATGGCAAGAAAATGAGACCGAGCGGAGAGTAAGGGCAGCAGGACTTTGGGGCCTGTGTGCTGTAGCTCCGCTTGCGTCGATTGAGGACCGAGCCGTGTGCGGGCCTGTTGAACAAGATAGAACAGTACCGAAGACCTACCGGCTATATGGGAACCGGGAAACTGATGTAACTCGGGTAGCTGGGTATTGAGGCATTGCCCGTCGTTCAGAGGGTAGGTTGAGAGCTCGAGGTGTAAATCGGCTGGCGGCACAGAGATGCGCGTGCAGAGACCTCTTGCTCGGGACGATGGGACCGGTTCAATATTGGGCTAACGGGTGAAAGGTAGTCGCGTACGGCGTCCGTGATGGTTGTTGTAGGCAACATCGAGTACGGGCGTACGTGACGGGTTGTTCGGGTAACCCTGCAGGTGTAAATCGATTATAATCGCCGTCCCTCACGGTCAGTGAGTACCACTTGTTCACTGTACCGTGACGTAGAAAGAACAGGCTAGTTACATGTTAAAATGTTGCTGATTGAAAGCTGGACATTGATTGTTAATGATATGCTATAGCTTAGTGCTAACTAAAGTTCTTTTCAACTTTGGGCAAAGTACATGAGAGAAATGCGTTTCTTGTTTGATTGCGGCTCTCTCATGTGCCTTCGCGTAAGGTTCTCCACAACCTGCTGCTAAAACTTGAAAGTAAGGTTCTACTAATTAGGCGAGTCCTTGCAAATGATTTTACCTCATGAAACCCATTACCCTCATGTAGAAGTTCCATGTTTAGGTGAGACGGGTCAGACTTGCTGAGCCTTCGTGCTCACTGCTTGTGTTTGAAGCTTTTGCAGGGTTCTATGAGGAAGGGACTCCCGAAGAGGAGACGGAACCCCAGGAGGGGAACCCCGTCGAGTGGGAGTCGTGCACGCCGCAGAGTTAGTGTGCGTGTGTGCTAGCAAGGACACGTTGTAGGGCTGAACGTGCACTTGATGCTTAGTCTACGCCGGCGAGTGTGGACTAAACTTATTTTGATGTAAACATGTTCATAAACTTGTTTATGTAGTAAAATTACCGCTTCCGCTTTGTACCTTTGACGTGTGTTATACGGT
This sequence comes from Neostapfia colusana, assembly GCA_030760725.1. Taxonomy (NCBI): domain Eukaryota; kingdom Viridiplantae; phylum Streptophyta; class Magnoliopsida; order Poales; family Poaceae; genus Neostapfia; species Neostapfia colusana. The sequence goes on from JASWHV010000003.1 coordinate 81,658,554, forward strand.
GTTGTGCAACGCAACACCCCTCGGCGTGATCCTGGCTCGACAGGACCAATGGGGTCGTGTCAGCGTGGTATCAGAGCTCGCTTGAGGTTTAACACAGTACAAAGGTCTTCTTTTTCAAAAATCCAGTGAGGAACGAGTTAGTAGCCCGTATAAGGATGTTATTAGCATATAGAAAGTGGCATATTAACCTATTTGTTATGTCGGAAAATCGTGCATCTCGGGACGTTCATGTCTTGGGGGGTGCACGTGAGCGCTGTCCACCAGTGCGCACAAGCTGAAGGGTGGAGCCCCACGGGTGGCAGGTAACCCGACCCGCTTTAGTATCCTCTACGACTCTTCATGTCGTTTGGGGTATTCGAGCAACGTCTGTCCCTGGCGTGCGTGGTGCAATATGGGAGACCCCGTCACGTGGTCTGAAACGTGAACACGTAACTCAAGGCGTGTTTGGCTTGAGAACATCCGGGCGAGTGATGACGGCCGGGTGTACTAACTGTATGTATTCCGGGCTCGGTGTGCAGCCGAGTCTGATGATTGTTTGAGTTTCTGCAGGTAGCCTTACCACGAAACGGTAGACGTGTAGCATCCGTGTGCGAGTGACGAGTAGTGCCACTGAACTAACGACGCCGGCTAAGTCCGGTATAGGTTTTTCCTTTGTGAGGACGTAGTACCGACATAATCTGGTGACGCCTCGACGTCACATCCAATTAAATGGACAACTTCATTTAAAAACTTGAAGGTTTTGATCCAAAGTAGTAAAACTTGATGTAACTCCTTCCCTTGAACAGGATATTCAAAGCTAACAAGTTTTCAACTTATAGGATGTTAAGGACAGAGCACTCTGTTTCAGCTGAATCAAGGCTGAAGTTAATCAGAGGCTAGAGGTCGAGTTCTTTCGAGGTTGGGGTCGTATGATACATTTCTGGAAAGCTTTGGAAGAGCTTTACAACTTCTCTGTTGCGGTCCAGAGGTGTTCCACCCCTTAACCACTCGAAAAATGCAGTAGAGTTGGAACTGTCCAGAAAATAGGACACGGTAAAGACTCTCTGTAGACTCTCTGTAAATCAAGTATAACTTCCTGCATAAAAATCCAAAAATAGAAAATGAGGTAGTTCAGGAAAGCTTATGTGATGGGTTACAACTTTGTAACAGAAAGTTTTGTCAGATTAGGAACAGAATTAACTGGGATTCTTGGATCAATTCAGTACCTAAAGCAGGGAGGTGCTGTCCAATTGTTCCCAGAAATTCTGTTAACTTTGACATCTCATAACTTTTGAACCAGGACAGATCTTAGGCCAACCAAATACTTTCTGGAAAGCTATTGAAGTTAAATTTAACTTTGATGTTGAGCTCCAGGACTGGTTTTGCTTTTAACCTGGCCTAAATCAGATTGATATTGAAACTGGTCAGGGCTGTCATGGTAACAGCAGATCAGCAGTCAAATTTGTTTAAAAATTTGAACTATGTTTCCAAGTGTTGTGGGTTCAATGACATATCTTATGTTATAACTCAAGGGTTTACTGTTTAAATAAATATTTGACATTTCTCAAATATATTTTTACAGATGGCAGCAGATAAACGGTTGGAGAACGGGTGGGTAGTTTCCCACTGTTCTGACCGTAGCGGCTACCCGGAAGCATTGTGGCAAATGCTCCAATATTTCGGGTACAACCAGATGCCGCAATACTTCGCCAAGGAGGAAGGCGAAGAGGGGAGCAAGACGTGGATGATCCATGTCGAGGTTCCCGCAGGACCTACGCCACCCGGTTGGGTACCGTTCACCATCACGGTGAGAGGAAGACAACCGGAAGGGATGTGGCAAGTGGCAGCCCGTGACACCATGTCACGCTTCTGCCAACTACACGTGCAGGCTATGGAGGGCACACCATACGCACTCGTTCCGGTGGAGGGGCGAGCTCAGCATGTGTGGGAAGAAAGGTACCTGGAGGCAACAGACCCGACTTGCCCAAGGTACAACCCCGCGGAGGCAAATCTCAGTCTCCAAATGAGGGCGGGAAACGCTGTGATGGACAGCCAAGCTGTTCATACGGAACATCTCGCCACCAAGCTCAAGGAGAGCACAAGCCGTGGAGATCATTTTGAGAGTGCTCACAGTGCACTCCGCAATGTGCTCCTTCCGACGATCAAGCGACTGAATGAACAACACAATCAGTTGCGTCGTCTGAAGAAGGCAAAGAAGAAGAGCCGTGTTGACATCGCGGCGTTGCAAGAGCTGGTGCAGACCCTAACCCAGCAGAGTGAGGACCTTGCTCAAGAGCGGGACGACGCTATTGAGGAAGGACAAGGCTGGGAAGAGGACTACAACCAGGCTATGGACGAGGTGCATGCATTGCAGGACCTCGTGCCCCCGGTGTTAGGCATACCGGTGGTCTTGGGTCTTCCAGCAATGGGAGAACCCGGAATGGGGGAAGAGGTGGTAGATCCAGAGCCACCAGCAGAGGTACCGGAGGAGGACGACCCACAGGAGGTCGAGTTCTACTCCAAGTAGGGGGTTACGGTTGCCAAGTAGGGAGCTAGGGTAGCGTAACCCAACTTTTGTAATCGGTGACATGTCGTGTAGACAGTAGCGTATGTATAGGTAGTGACGACATGAGCACGACTTCTCGGAGATCCGAGAATGATGTATCTTGTATAAAGTTTATGCTTTATCAATATATGTGAATGTTGTGCAAGTTAATCATGCGTCGCTTCAATACCTACTGCTGTTTATGGAATTTTGAGTAAGACATGTGCTAATTGCTGCTGTGTTGAATTTCAGAATGACGCGTACTCGTGCCAACCCTGATGTTGGAGGTACTAGCCAAGGGGGAGAGACCTCCCAACCACCTCCCGAGGATTCCTCGGGACAGCAGCAGCAACAGCAACAGCAAACACCGCCACCGCCACTGCCGACGGTTACATTGGCCGACATTGTCGCGGCAATGGCGGGTTCACATCAGCAGCACACAGAGCTGCTGCAAACGTTGATTGCGAATACGTCTCGCCCAGAGAGACGTCAAGATCGTGAGGAGCGCCAACAGAGCTCCTACTCCGACTTCCTGGCGACTCATCCCCCTGTATTCTCAAGGGCGGATGAACCACTTGACGCGGACAACTGGCTCCGCGCCATAGAGATGAAATTCGGGCTGCTCCAAATCAGCGAGCAGCGCAAGACTCAGTTCGCGGTCCAGCAGCTCCAAGGATCCGCGAGCGCGTGGTGGGCCAACTTCTGTTCTTCACAGCCCACCGACCGAGTGATGACCTGGGCGGAGTTCTGGACGGCCTTCAGGGCCTATCATATACCGCCCGGTTTGATGAAGAGGAAGACGCAGGAGTTCCTACACCTGCAACAAGGGAGCCGGAACGCGCTGGAATATTCCAGGGCGTTCAACGATCTCGCGCTCTACGCGTCGTATCACGCAGATACGGACGAGAAGCGGCGGGACCACTTTTACCAGGGGCTTAACCCGCTCCTGAAGGACAAGCTGGCGATGTTCAATCGCGGCAGCCTCAACGACATAATTGATGCTGCGATTGTTCAGGAGGACTCCGGCAAGGAGTTGGCGGCGGCAGAGCGAAAGCGAAGCGCGCCGCAGAGCAGCGGAGAAGGAGGCGGTCCTTCTCAGAAGTTTCGGATGGTGAATCGCCCACCATCAGGTCCATGCTGGCAACCACCACAGCGGTCGATGCCGTTCCGCAGTCGGCCGTACTCTTCACCGGCATTCCGGCCGGCACTGCCAGTACCACCGCCACAACAACAGCAGCAGCGGGCGATGCCGCGTGCGTTTGCACCTCCGCAATGCATGCCGGGCTTTCGTCCATCGAGTACTCCACCAGCAGCGGCCGCATGTTACAAGTGTGGTCGTCCGGGACACTTCGCGAGCAGTTGCCCGGAGAGGCAAGGAGGCGGAGTGGCACCACCGTTTCCGGGGAGGAATCAACCCCGAAACCCTACTAATGCGCGGCGGGCAAACCCTAGGCCCGGCACTGTCCACCAGCTTGCCATTGAGGACGTGCCGGAGGGCGAGCCCATCCTTGCGGGTATGTTCCAACTCCACCAGCATCCCGCTATAGTACTATTTGATTCAGGCGCCACGCATAATTTTATTAGCCAAGCTTTCATTGCTAAACACAGCTTGCCAATACTACCCACCGATAGTCCATATTTAATTTGTTCACCGGGTGGGAAGATTTCAGCAAGCGTAATGGTCTCCAAAGCACCATTATGCTTAGCGGGTAGAGTGTACCCCACGTCTCTCATTATCTTAGAGGGGCAGAAGGTCGATGTCATTCTAGGGATGTCGTGGTTAACCCGCCACGGCGCTGTTTTAGACACCGTCCTTCGAGTCGTGCACTTAAACTCAGAGGTGCACGGTTCTCACTCATTATTTCTGAACAGTCCAGAAATAAAACTTCCAAGTGTCTATCAAGCCACAACCATCAGATTGGAAGACATTCCAGTGGTCCGAGAATTCCCGGATGTGTTCCCGGACGAATTGCCGGGGATGCCACCCGATAGAGCGGTGGAGTTCAAGATTGAACTTGCACCGGGAACCATGCCAATATCCCGAAGGCCGTACAAGATGGCGCCCAAGGAGTTGGCTGAACTGAAGACTCAGCTCACGGACCTTCTGGAGAAGGGTTTTATTAGGCCGAGCTCCTCGCCATGGTGTTGTTCGGCATTATTTGTCAAAAAGAAGGATGAAACGTTGCGGCTTTGCGTGGACTACCGTCCATTAAATGCCGTAACCATCAAGAACAAGTACCCGTTGCCACGGATCGACATGTTGTTTGATCAGTTGGTCGAAGCGAAGATCTTTTCCAAGATGGATTTAAGATCCGGGTACCATCAGATTAAGATAAGGGCGGAGGACATTCCAAAGACAGCTTTCTCGACAAGGTACGGACTTTATGAGTACCTGGTCATGTCCTTTGGCCTCACCAATGCTCCAGCTCACTTCATGTACTTAATGAACTCGGTGTTCATGCCGGAGCTGGACAAATTTGTCGTGGTCTTCATCGACGACATCCTAGTATACTCCAAGTCGGAGGAAGATCACAAGAAACATCTGCGTATAGTCTTGCAACGGCTGCGGGATCACAAGTTATACGCAAAGTTCAGCAAATGCGAGTTTTGGATATCGCAAGTGCCTTTCCTCGGGCATATCATCTCAGAGGAGGGTATCGCTGTGGACCCGAGCAAGATCACGCAAGTGCTGAATTGGAAATCCCCAAGAACTGTTCATGAGGTACGGAGTTTCCTCGGACTCGCGGGATATTATCGGAGGTTCATTCCGAACTTCTCGAAGATTGCCAAGCCAATGACAGAGCTGCTGAAGAAGGCTACCAAATATGTTTGGAGTCCAGCATGTGAAGCAGCATTCAAGGCTTTAGTCAAGCACCTGACATCAGCACCGGTTTTGGCGCAGCCAGACACAACAAAACCGTTCGATGTGTACTGCGATGCATCTGGCATTGGGCTCGGATGTGTGCTGATGCAAGACCGAAGAGTGGTCGCGTATGGATCACGGCAGCTTAGGAATCATGAGCAAAATTATCCAACTCACGACTTGGAGCTCGCTGCCGTGGTACTTGCACTGAAGATGTGGAGGCACTACCTACTCGGTAACCTCGTACATTTATATACCGACCACAAAAGCCTCAAGTACATATTCACTCAGAAGGAGCTGAACATGAGGCAACGAAGATGGTTAGAACTGATAAAGGATTATGAGATAGAGATCCATTATCATCCGGGCAAGGCAAACGTTGTGGCAGACGCGCTAAGCCGCAAGTCACACGTCAATAATCTGACCATCACACCGTTGGAAGAGAGCGAACCACCACTACATGTGATTCCACACGGAGCTCTCTACAACCTAGCTTTGATCCCCACCATCCGCGAAGAGATAGCGGCAGCCCAGAAGAATGACCAGGGCATGTCACATTTGCGGAGACGTGTAGACAGTGGGGAGTTGAAATGTTTCCGGAAGGACGGAGACGGCGTCCTATGGTTCAAGAACCGGATCGTCGTACCCCGAAACCCGGAGTTACGGAAGAAAATCTTTGATGAGGCTCACTTATCAAAGTTTTCTATTCACCCCGGCAGCAACAAAATGTATCAAGAACTCAGAAGAAAGTTTTGGTGGACACGGATGAAGCGAGAGACTGCAAAATACGTGTCCGAGTGTGATACATGTCGAAGGGTGAAGGCAGACCACATGCGGAAACCGGGACTGCTGCAACCACTGGGCGTTCCTGCCTGGAAGTGGGAGGACGTGAGCATGGATTTCGTCGTCGGTTTACCCACCACCTTACAGAAACATGATTCTGTGTGGGTAATCGTCGATCGGCTCACCAAAGTTGCCCATTTCATCCCGGTCAACACCAACTACAACGCCAAAAAGTACGCTGAACTATACATCTCACGGATCCTATGCTTATACGGCATACCCCGTACCATCATATCGGACCGGGGCACTTTATTTGTGTCCCGTTTTTGGGAGCAGCTACACGCTGCCTTGGGGACGAAGCTGATCCGTAGTTCAGCCTACCACCCGCAGACGGATGGGCAAACTGAGCGGGTAAATCAAATCCTAGAAGACATGCTACGAGCTTGCGCTATCAACCACGGCAACAATTGGGATGATCACTTGCCGTTAGCCGAGTTCTCGTACAACAATGGGTACCAAGCCAGCATCAAGATGGCGCCCTACGAGGCGCTATACGGCAGGAAATGCCGCACACCATTGAACTGGTGTGAGTCTGGCGAGAGGGTTACCTTCGGGATTGACCTTGTCAACAACGCGGAAGAAAAGGTTCGACTGATTCAAGCGAACCTAAAAGCCGCTCAATCCCGTCAAAAACAGTATGCGGACCGGAGAAGGCGCCCATTACAATTCGAAGTTGGAGATCACGTATATCTACGGGTGTCTCCAATGAAGGGCATAAACAGATTTGGGGTGAGAGGAAAGTTAGCACCCCGCTTCATCGGTCCATTCCAGATTACCGAAAGATGTGGATCGGTGGCATACCGGCTGAAATTACCAGAAGCACTTTCCGGTGTGCACGACGTCTTTCACGTTTCCCAGCTGAGGAAGTGTCTCAAGCTATCAACTACCGTTCAGCTGGAAGACATTGAAGAACTGCAACCGGATCTCACCTATCGGGGGGAACCGGTGCAGATTATTGATGAAAAGGCCCGAACCACACGCAACCGTACGTTGTGGTTCTACAAGGTTCTGTGGAGTAATCACTCCATGGACGAAGCGACATGGGAGAGCGAAGAATTCCTTCGCACTAACTACCCCGACTTTCTCACGTCGCATATCCGGTAATTTTCCACCGTCCTCTCTCTCATTTTCACCTTATAATCTCGGGACGAGATTCTTTTAAGGGGGGAGGAATGTAAGGGTCTCAGTTTTTGACACCCATTTGCAGTGTTCATCACCACACCACACACCTCATTTGAGCAAGAATGATGAACACAAATGAGGAGCAAGTAACAATTATCAACATGCTCATTAGAGAACAAACTCACACATTGCAAAAGTGGTATTTCCCACATGTGATACAGATGGGCTGGACATATGAAAACTCCTACACTTTGCTAAGGATGTCCATGCCAAGTTTCACCCAAATTCAAAACCTTTTTGAGGTCATTTTGGGTATAGATAGGAGGAGGGCAGTTTGAAACCATATTCAAATTCAAACTGTTTTCACCCACTGAATTTAAAAGTGGAAGGCATATTCTCACTCAGCACATCTTTGTGAGCTCCCACACCAAGTTTCACTCCATTTGGAGTTGATCTTGACATGAGCTAAGGGGGAGAAATTCAAACTTTATTTGAATTTCAAACTGAACTTGTGTGCTGAAATTCATTCAAACCAAACCTCATTTGAACTTTCATCAATTCAAATGGCTCATGGGTGAATAATTTGAATTGCCAAGGGTAGTATAGGGTTCACTGTTTACCACAGCTGTTAGGAGTAAATTTCAGAGGTTAAAAGGAGGGGTGGGACCCACATGTCAGCCTCTGTCTCAATACAAACCGACTGAAACACAGTTCAGTCGGTTCCCGGCTGCTGTGTGCGCGCGCCACCGAAGGGGGGCAGCCGGCGCCAGCTCCTGCTGCGCGCCCCAAGCCGGAGACCAGCCGCCGGGCTATTTATTCCCTCCCCGGCGTGCTCCGATCACTCATTCCCCGAGCTGCCGGCATACTCGGCCGTTTTCCCACTGCCATCGCCGCCGCTCGAGCTCACGCGTGATCAAGCCCGATCACTCGCGAGCATAGCCTCCTCCACAGCAAAACGGCACCAAGAGATCGTGAGCAACCTCCTAGACTCCGTGTTGGCCAGTGAGCAAGCTTCCTCGAGCTGTACGAGCCATTTCCCCGGCGAGCCGAACATCGCCGCCGATCGGGCTCCCGTGGACAGCACGGCGCAGCCGTTGTCACGTCCTCTTCTCTACACAAGAAAGGTACGCGATTGTATGTAGATGGAGTAGCCGAAAGCCGTTTGGCGATTGATCAACCCTCGGCCGAGAATTTCCAAATTTACTCTTGATCAGTTCATAAGAACCGAGCTCACCTTCGGGTGAAATTCGTGCTCTATGCACGAAGGTTGGACGAGCTCGTTACCTAGTAGCTTCTACGCACGATAGCGCCCACGCTTGGACTGGAATTAGAAAAAACCATCGAGGATCGGCCATGATATGGCTGTTTTCCCCGCCGCCATGGCTGAACACCTCGGCTCACCGTCGAGAGCCTAGTTGCCGGTATTTCTAGCTTCCACCCAGCCCTGGTTCGTGTTTCCCATGCCCTACTGATGCTCTCCGACCGATTTCCGGTCGATTTGGTGCACGGGAGAGCGGGACCGACCTCACCTGAACCCTAGCAGGTGCTGTCACCGGTGCGCACGGATTTCCGGTCATCGCCGGCGGCCGGCGACCCTACCATCGAGTCCAGGGGGTCGGAAAAGGGGCAGGCGGCAAGTTTCGGGCCGGGGGGTGGCCGGGAACTCAGTTCCGGTGAGGGTCGCCGGAGAACGCCGCCGCCGCGCAGTTGGCGCGAGGAGGGAGACGACGCACTGTGTGCGGGGCCCACAAGCCAGAGTTTAAACTTTTCCCCGAATTTCAGTTTTAGTTCAAACTTCAAATCTTTATAACTTTGGCTAGAAAGCTCCAAATTGAGTGAACCAAATTTTGCTGGATTCAGCTCTCTGAGTACTTTCCAGAAAATCAAGTTTCACTTCATGAAATTCCTTAATTCTCCAGGATTAATTCCTTAAAGTTTAAACTGTTAGGAATTTTAAATGGAGAATCCTTTGGAGGAAAATCCTGAAATTTTGCTGAGATGTTCACCAAAATATCCTTGAACTACCATAAAAATTTCAGATCCATTTGAGCTCATTTAGTCCACCTAATGGTGTGATTAGTAAAACTGTTCCAGAGAAAATAGAAAATGTTCAGAAACATTTTCAGAATTTTCTCTGAAATTGTTTAGCTCATATCTTTAGTTAGAGACTTCCAAATTAAGTGAGACCAACTCCATTAGAACCCTCCGAAAATCTAGTTTTCAGAAAGTCATAGTTTGTCTCATGAAAATTCCTAGAACACCCTAAGGGTTCCAATTAAGGTCAAGGACATAATTATTTGTGGAGGGCTCAAATGAGCTTTGCTGCAACTAAAACTTGACCAAGTCTCTGTTTAGGTTGTAACCAAGCCACTGTAAAAGTTTCACAGTCATTAGGTCTATCTAGCAAAGGTTATAGACTTCACAACTTCAAACTTAATACAAGTGCATTAAATTAATACATGTATTGTTCTATCATGTAGTCGCTAAGGTCGAGGAGGAACCCGAAGTCCTAGACTTCGTTACTCCGGAGGAACAGCTAGCCTACGACCAAGAGCAGCAAGGCAAGCCCCGGTTTGCATTAACCTTTTTACAAATGTTTATTGTTTTGAGCACATTTTTAAATATTGTTCTTTGCATTAGAGTCTTGATTGGAAACCCAACTGCACAGCCAAGAAAACCATGGGTTGGGTTTAGGATTGAAAACCTCGTTAGCCACTGCATTGCTAGGATAGAGTAGGATTCGGTACAAGTCGAGTAGTTGGAACTACTCGCGAGAATAGGCTAGAGGCACATTGCTCGGGTAGAGATAGCACATGATACACATGGCAAGAAAATGAGACCGAGCGGAGAGTAAGGGCAGCAGGACTTTGGGGCCTGTGTGCTGTAGCTCCGCTTGCGTCGATTGAGGACCGAGCCGTGTGCGGGCCTGTTGAACAAGCTAGAACAGTACCGAAGACCTACCGGCTATATGGGAACCGGGAAACTGATGTAACTCGGGTAGCTGGGTATTGAGGCATTGCCCGTCGTTCAGAGGGTTGGTTGAGAGCTCGAGGTGTAAATCGGCTGGCGGCACAGAGATGCGCGTGCAGAGACCTCTTGCTCGGGACGATGGGACCGGTTCAATATTGGGCTAACGGGTGAAAGGTAGTCGCGTACGGCGTCCATGATGGTTGTTGTAGGCAACATCGAGTATGGGCGTACGTGACGGGTTGTTCGGGTAACCCTGCAGGTGTAAATCGATTATAATCGCCGTCCCTCGCGGTCAGTGAGTACCACTTGTTCACTGTACCGTGACGTAGAAAGAACAGGCTAGTTACATGTTAAAATGTTGCTGATTGAAAGCTGGACATTGATTGTTAATGATATGCTATAGCTTAGTGCTAACTAAAGTTCTTTTCAACTTTGGGCAAAGTACATGAGAGAAATGCGTTTCTTGTTTGATTGCGGCTCTCTCATGTGCCTTCGCGTAAGGTTCTCCACAACCTGCTGCTAAAACTTGAAAGTAAGGTTCTACTAATTAGGCGAGTCCTTGCAAATGATTTTACCTCATGAAACCCATTACCCTCATGTAGAAGTTCCATGTTTAGGTGAGACGGGTCAGACTTGCTGAGCCTTCGTGCTCACTGCTTGTGTTTGAAGCTTTTGCAGGGTTCTATGAGGAAGGGACTCCCGAAGAGGAGACGGAACCCCAGGAGGGGAACCCCGTCGAGTGGGAGTCGTGCACGCCGCAGAGTTAGTGTGCGTGTGTGCTAGCAAGGACACGTTCAAGGGCTGAACGTGCACTTGATGCTTAGTCTACGCCCGCGAGTGTGGACTAAACTTATTTTGATGTAAACATGTTCATAAACTTGTTTATGTAGTAAAATTACCGCTTCCGCTTTGTACCTTTGACGTGTGTTATACGGTGTTGTGCAACGCAACACCCCTCGGCGTGATCCTGGCTCGACAGGACCAATGGGGTCGTGTCAGGCTTGGTACCCATTGTTGTACGAGAACCCGGCTAATGGCAAGTGATCATCCCAATTCTTGCCGTGGTTGATAGTGCAAGCTCGTAGTATGTCTTCTAGGATCTGGTTTACCCGCTCGGTTTGCCCATCCTTTTGCGGGTGGTATGCTGAACTATGGATCAGCTTCGTCCCCAATGCAGTATGCAGCTGCTACCAAAAACGGGACGCAAATAAAGTGCCCCGATCCGATATGATGGTACGGGGTACACCGTACAAGCATAAGATCCGTGAGATGTACAGTTCAGCGTACTTCTTGGCGTTGTAGTTGGTGTTGACCGGGATGAAATGGGCAACTTTGGTGAGCCAGTCGATGATCACCCACACAGAATCATGTTTCTGAAAGGTGGTGGGTAGACCGATGATGAAGTCCATGCTCACATCCTCCCACTTCCAGGCAGGAACGCCCAGTGGTTGTAGCAGTCCCGGTTTCCGCATATGATCTGCCTTCACCCTTCGACATGTATCACACTCGGACACATACTTTACGATCTCCCGCTTCATCTGTGTCCACCAAAACATTCTTCTTAGTTCTTGATACATTTTGTTACTGCCGGGGTGAATAGAAAATTTTGATAAGTGAGCCTCATCAAAAATTTTCTTCCGTAGCTCCGGGTTACGGGGTACGACGATCCGGTCCTTGAACCATAGGACGCCATCTCCGTCCTTCCGGAAACATTTCAACTCCACACTGTCTACACGTTTCCGCAAATGCGACATGCCCTTGTCATGTTTCTGAGCTGCCACTATCTCTTCACGGATGGTGGGGATCAAGGCTAAGTTGTGGAGAGCTCCATGTGGAATCACATGCAGTGGTGGTTCTCTCTCTTCCAACGGGGTGATGGTCAGATTGTTGACATGTGACTTGCGGCTCAGTGCATCTGCCACTATGTTTGCCTTGCCCGGGTGATAATGGATCTCTATTTCGTAATCCTTTATCAGTTCTAACCATCTTCGCTGCCTCATGTTCAGCTCCTTCTGAGTGAATATGTACTTGAGGGTTTTGTGGTCGGTATATAAATGTACGAGGTTACCAAGTAGGTAGTGCCTCCACATTTTTAGTGCAAGTACCACGGCAGCAAGCTCCAAGTCGCGAGTTATATAATTTTGCTCATGGTTTCTAAGCTGCCGTGACCCATACGTGACGACCCTTCGGTCTTGCATCAGCACACATCCGAGCCCCATGCCGGATGCATCGCAGTACACATCAAACGGTTCTGTTGTGTCTGGCTGCGCCAAAACCGGTGCTGATGTCAGGTTCTTCACTAATGCCTTGAACGCTGCTTCACATGCCGAACTCCAAACATATTTGGTAGCCTTCTTCAGCAGCTCCGTCATAGGCTTGGCAATCTTCGAGAAGTTCGGAATGAACCTCCGATAATATCCCGCGAGTCCGAGGAAACTCTGTACCTCGTGAACAGTCCTCGGGGACTTCCAATTCAGCACTTGAGTGATCTTACTCGGGTCTACAGCGATACCCTCCACTGAGATGATATGACCGAGAAAAGGCACTTGCGATATCCAGAATTCGCACTTGCTGAATTTCGCGTATAGCTTGTGATCCCGCAGCCGTTGCAAGAATATACGCAGATGTTTCTTGTGATCTTCCTCCGACTTGGAATATACCAGTATGTCTTCGATGAAGACCACGACAAACTTGTCCAGCTCCGGCATGAATACCGAGTTCATTAAATACATGAAGTGAGCTGGAGCATTGGTGAGGCCGAAGGACATGACCAGGTACTCATAAAGTCCGTACCTCGTCGAGAAAGCCGTCTTTGGGATGTCCTCCACCCTTATCTTAATCTGATGGTACCCGGATCTTAAGTCCATCTTGGAAAAGATCTTTGCTTCGACCAACTGATCAAACAACATGTCGATCCGTGGCAACGGGTACTTGTTCTTGATGGTTACGGCATTTAATGGACGATAGTCCACACAAAGTCGCAACATCTCATCCTTCTTCTTTACAAATAACGCCGAACAGCCCCATGGCGAGGAGCTCGGCCTAATAAAACCCTTCTCCAGGAGGTCCGTGAGCTGAGTCTTCAGTTCGGCCAACTCCTTGGGCGCCATCTTGTACGGCCTTCAGGATATTGGCATGGTTCCCGGTGCAAGTTCAATCTTGAACTCCACCTCTCTATCTGGCGGCATCCCCGGTAAATCCACCGGGAATACGTCAGGGAACTCTCGGACTACTGGAATATCTTCCAATCTGATGGTTGTGGACTGATAGACACTTGGAAGTTTTATTTCTGGACTGTCCAGAAATAAGGAGTGAGATCCGTGCACTTCTGAGTTTAAGTGCACGACTCGAAGGACGGTGTCTAAAACAGCGCCGTGGCTGGTTAACCACGACATCCCTAGGATGACATCGACCTTTTGTCCATCTAAGATGATGAGAGACGTGGGGTACACTCTGCCCGCTAAGCATAATGGTGCTTTGGGAACCATTACGCTTGCTGAAATCTTCCCACCCGGTGAACAAATTAAATATGGACTATCTGTCGGGAGTATTTGCAATCTGTGTTTAGCAATGAAAGCTTGGCTAGTAAAATTATGCGTGGCGCCTGAATCAAACAATACTATGGCGGGATGCTGGTGGAGTTGGAACATACCCGCAAGGATTGGCTCACCCTCCGGCACGTCCTCTATGGCAAGCTGGTGGATAGTGCCGGGCCTAGAGTTTGCCCGCCGTGCATTAGTAGGGTTCTGGGGTTGACTCCTCCCCGAAAGCTGCGGTGCAACTCCGCCGCCTTGCCTCTCCGGGCAACTGCTGGCGAAGTGTCCTGGACGACCACACTTGTAACATGTGGCCGCTGCTTGTGCAGTGCTCGGGGAACGAAAGCCCGGCATGCGCTGCTGAGGTGCATACGCACGCGGCATCGCCCGCTGCTGCTGTTGTTGTTGCGGAGGTGGTACTGGCAGTGCCGCCCTGAACGCCGGTGAAGAGTACGGCCGACTGCGGAACGGCATCGGCCTCTGCGGTGGCTGCCAGTGTGGACCTGATGGTGGGCGATTCACCATCCGAAATTTCTGGGAGGGACTGCCTCCCTCTCCGCTGCTTTGCGGTGCGCTTCGCTTTCTCTCCACCGCCGCTAACTCCTTGCCGGAGTCCTCCTGAAAAATCGCAGCATCAATGATGTCGTTGAGGCTGCCGCGATTGAACATCGCCAACTTGTCCTTCAGGAGCGGGTTAAGCCCCTGGTAAAAGTGGTCCCGCCGCTTCTCGTCGGTATCGGCGTGATACGACGCGTAGAGCGCGAGATCGTTGAACACCCTGGAGTATTCCGGCGCGTTCCGGCTCCCTTGCTGCAGGTGTAGGAATTCCTGCGTCTTCCTCTTCATCAGACCTGGCGGTATGTGATAGGCCCTGAAGGCCGTCCGGAACTCCTTCCAGGTCATAACTCGGCGGTGGGCTGTGAAGCACAAAAGTTTGCCCACCACGCGCTCGTGGATCCTTGGAGCTGCTGGACCGCGAACTGAGTCTTGCGCTGCTCGCTTATCTGGAGCAGCCCGAACTTCATCTCTATTGCGCGGAGCCAATTGTCCGCGTCGAGAGGTTCATCCGCCCTTGAGAATACCGGGGGATGAGTCGCTAGGAAGTCGGAGTAGGAGCTCTGTTGACGCTCCTCACGGTCTTGACGTCTCTCTGGGCGAGACGTATTAGCGATGAGAGTTTGCAGCAACTCCGTGTGCTGCTGATGCGAACCCGCCATTGCCGCGACGATGTCGGCCAATGTAACCGTTGGCAGTGGTGGTGGCGGTGTTTGCTGTTGCTGTTGCTGCTGCTGTCCCGAGGAGTCCTCGGGAGGTGGTTGGGAGGTCTCTCCCCCTTGGCTAGTACCCCCAACGTCTGGGTTGGCATGAGTACGAGTCATTCTGAAATTCAAAACAGCAGCGATTAGCACATGTCATACTTAAAATTCCATTTGCAACAGTAGGTATTGAAGTGACACATGGATAATTTGCACAACATTCACATATATTGATAAAGCATAAACTTTATACAAGATACATTATTCTCGGGTCTCCGAGAAGTCGTTCTCATGTCGTCACTACCTATACATATGCTACTGCCTACACGACATGTCACCGATTACAAAAGTTGGGTTACACTACTCTAGCTGCCCTACTTGGCAACTGTAACCCCCTACTCGGAGTAGAACTCGACCTCCTGTGGGTCGTCCTCCTCCGGTACCTCTGCTGGTGGCTCCGGGTCTACCACCTCTTCTCCCATCTCGGGTTCTCCCATTGCTGGGAGGCCCAAGACCACCGGTATGCCCAATACCAGAGGTACGAGGTCCTGCAATGCATGCACCTCGTCCATGGCCTGGTTGTAGTCCTCTTCCCAACCTTGCCCTTCCTCAATAGCGTCGTCTCGCTCTTGAGCAAGGTCCTGATTCTGCTGGGTTAGGGTCTGCACCAGCTCTTGCAACGCCGCGATGTCGACACGGCTTTTCTTCTTCGCCTTCTTCAGACAATGCAACTGATTATGCTGTTCATTCAGTCGCTTGATCGTCGGAAGGAGCACATTGCGGAGTGCGCTGTGAGCACTCTCGAAATGGTCTCCACGGCTTGTGCTCTCCTTGAGCTTTGCGGCGAGATGCTCCGTAAGAACAGCTTGGCTATCCATCACGGCATTCGCCGCCCTCAACTGGAGGCTAAGGCTTGCCTCCGCGGGGCTGTAACTTGGGCAACCCGGATCGGCTGCCTCCCGGTACCTCCCTTCCCACACATGATGAGCCCGTCCCTCCACTGGAATGAGCACGTATGGAGTGCCCTCCATCGCTCTCACGTGTAGCTGGCAGAAACGTGACATGGTGTCACGGGCTGCCACTTGCCACATCCCTTCCGGTTGTCTACCTCTCACCGTGACGGTGAACGGCACCCAACCGGGTGGCGTAGGTCCTGCAGGGTCTTCGACATGGATTGTCCCCTTCTTGTTCCCCTCTTTGCCTTCTTCCTTGGCGAAGTACTGCGGCATCTGGTTGTATCCGAAATATTGAAGCATCTGCCTCAATGCCTCCGGATAGCCGCTGTGGTGAGAACAGTGAGATTCCACCCAGCCGTTCTCAAACTTCTTATCTGCTGTCATCTGTAAAAATATATTTGAGAAATGTCAAATATTTATTTGAATAGTAAACTATTGAGTTATAACACCAAACATGTCATTGAACTCATAAAACTTGGAAATATAGTTCAAATTTAAACAAATTTGACTGCTGATCTGCTGTCTGCATGACAGCCCTGACCAGTTTCCATTTCAACTTGATTTAGGCCATGCTAAATGCAAAACCAGTTCTGGAGCTTAACATCAAAGTTAAAGCTAACTTCAATAGCTTTCCAGAAAGTGTTTGCTTGGCCTAAGATCTATCCTGGTTCAAAAGTTATGAGATGTCAAAGTTAACAGAATTTCTTGGGAAAAGTGGACAGTACCTCCCTGCTTTAGGTACTGTTTTGATCCAAGAATTCCAGTTAATTCTGCTCCCAATCTGACAAAACTTTCTGTTACAAAGTTGTAACCCATCTCATAAGATTTCCAGAACTACCCCATTTTCTATTTTTGTGGATTTTTATGCAGGAAGTTATACTCAATTTACAGAGAGTTTACAGAGAGTCTTTGCTCTGCCTGTTTCCTGGACAGTTTCAACTCTACTGCATTTTTCGATTGGTTAAGGGATGAAACACCTCTGGACCTCAATAGCAGAGTTGTAAAGCTCTTCCAAAGATTTCCATAAATGTATCATATGGCCCCAACCTCAAAAGAACTCAACCTCTAACCTCTGATTAACTTCAGCCTTGATTCAGCTGAAAACAGAGTGCTCTGTCCTTAACAACCTATAAGTTGAAAACTTGTTAACTTTGAATATCCTGATTAAGGGAAGAGGTTACAGCAAAGTTTTAATACTCCAGATTAAAAATTTCAAGTTTTACAACGAAGTGGTTCATTTAGTGGGGTGTGACGTCGATGCGTCACCAGATCATGTCGGTACTACGTCCTCACAAAGAAAAACCTATACCGGACTTAGCCGGCTTCGTTAATTCAGTGGCACTAAACGTCACTCACACACGGATGCTACACGTCTACCGTTTCGTGGTTAGACTACCTGCAGAAACTCAAACAATCATCAGACATGGCTGCACACCGAGCCCGGTATCCATACAGTTCGTACACCCGGCCGTCATCACTCGCCCGGATGTTCTCAAGCCAAACACGCCTTGAGTTACGTGTTCACATTTCGGACCACGTGACGGGGTCTTTCAAATTGCACCACACACGCCAGGGACAGACGTTGCTTGAATACCCCAAACGACATGAAGAGTCATAGAGGATATTTAAGCGGGTCGGGTTACCTGCCACCCGTGGGGCTCCACCCTTCAGCTTGTGCGCACTGGTGGACAGCGCTTACGTGCACCCCCCAAGACATAAACGTCCCGAGATACACGATTTTCCGACATAGACAAATAGGTTAGTATGCCACCTTCTATACACTAATAACATCCTTATATGGGCTACTAACTCGTTCCTCACTGGATTTTTGAAAAAAGATGACCTTTGTAGTGTGTTAAGCCTCAAGCGAGCTCTGATACCAACGCTGACACGACCCCACGGTCTTGTCGAGCCAGGATCACGCTGAGGGGTGCTGCGTTGCACAGCACCGGATAACACACATCAAAGTTACAAAGCGGAAGCAAAACTTTTAATACATAAAGTGGTTTATGAACATTTGTACATCAAAATAAGTCCAGTCTACACTCACGGGCGTAGACTACGATCAAGTTCACGTTCAGCCCGTGAACGTGTCCTTGCTAGCACACACGCACACTAACACGGCGGCGTGCACGACTCCCACTCGACGGGGTTCCCCTCCTGGGGTTCCGTCTCCTCTTCGGGAGTCCCTTCCTCATAGAACCCTGCAAAAGCTTCAAAACACAAGCAGTGAGCACGAAGGCTCAGCAAGACTGACCCGTCTCTCTTACATATGGAACTTCTACATGAGGGGTGATGGGTACATGAGGTAAAACCATTTACAAAGGACTCGCCTAATTATTGGGACCTTACTTTCAAATTTTAGCAGCAGGTTGTGGAGAACCTTACGCTAAGGCACATGTGTCACAGCCGGTTTCTCCGAAGAACAACCGAGTGAATATCACATGTATGCCAGGATCATTTTCTCACACATGTGATGACAAATAGTGAAGCATCATTTATTACAAGCCAGGTGTCGAATATAAATAAGTCTTACATAGCATACGTCTCGATGGATGATAATAAGTTCATAATATGTAAATAAAACAGCAGCGGAATATAAATCTTGTGGGCTCCGTCACAGGCGTTGTCCGGGGGACTCCGTGAACCTAGAATCCATCCTCGGGACCAAAGTCTTGGTCATTAAACACCACATCATTCTCTTGACCTGAGCAGCAATATAAACCAACAGAAAAGCAAGTTTGAGTACCGTAGGTACTCAGCAAGTGTGGGAAAATTATGTCATGCATGGCTAGAGCAAGGAGAGGTTAACTCATGGTTTAAGCACTACGCAATTAATACCTATCACCTTAGCTTATTAAGCACCTACATTACTACACAGGTGAAATGGTTCCCAATCCATCAACCCATCATCATTATCAAATAAACATAGTCTCATCTCCAATGTTAAGCTTCCTGCTCAACATCCACAACTTCCCAATTCACCATCCTCTAATCATGAATAAGTCCAAGCCGCTCTTGACCGTGAGCACGGCTGTCATGACAGTTTTGACTCTGCATAGTTTGCACCACTGTAACCACATGTAGTGTAACACCCCAAAACCTGTTAAGAGGGGAATTTAAAAATTTTTGGACGTATTGCATGTGGTGCAGAAATTCAAATTTAAATTGGAATTCAAATTCAACTCAAAACAGAAAAGAAAAAGAAAAAAGAAAAAAACAAACCCCCGGCCAGTGGGCCGAAACCCACCAGCCGGCCCACCTCGCCTCCGCGCCAGCCCGCAGCCGCACGCCCCGTTTTCCTCTCGCTGACATGCAGGGCCCGCCATCTTCTTCCTCCTCGCGCGCGCGCTCGGCCGACCCGGGACTCCTCTCTCCCTCGAATCGAACCACCCCGGATACCCTCGTATCCCAGCCGAATTTCGGTTCTGGATGACTCCAGCTCGATCCCAACCGAACGCCGCCCTCCCCCGGCTATATAAACACCGGCATCGTCCCGTTTTTCGCCCGCGATCGGCTGTTTTTTCTCCGGGTGAGAACCGAAGCTCCGATCACCGTTTTCTCTCGATCTTTACTCGGGTTCTCTGATCTAACGCGCCGATCGTGTTCCACCGCCTCCGGGGAATAACGCAGGTGCAGAAAACTCGGTGGTTTGCGCTTCAGACACAGCGCCGACGAGCATCACCGTGAATTGACCTCGGCCCTCATCGCCGACCGCCTTCCAGGACCTCCGAGCTCAAGAAAAACCCCGAGGTGAGATCCCCGACCTCCCCTCTACCGATCTATGCCATGAAATCCCTGTTTTAGGAAGAATAGACGAAGATCCGAAGTTTTCCGGCGAGATCGCCGCCTCCCGCCGCCGCGCGCCGCCGGGCAGCGCCGCCCGCGCATGGTCAGAGTGACGTGGCCGCTTGTGCACCGTCTATTTTAAATTGCACGGTAGAATTGAAATCCCCACGTACCGGTTCGACGTTATAATCTCAGCCGTCTGTTTTAAATCGGACGGTCCAAGTCAGCCCCGCATTATAAAGACCGGGATTCTTACGCGCTACCCCCTGGGGATCGGAAAATACGAGCTAGCCCCGGAAACTTCTGATCTAGCCCTTGGAACTTCAGAAATTCATGTAAATTCAATTAAAAATCAGTTTTAGCCCCTGGACTTAATAAAAATTTGCAAAACCCCTCTGTTATGCATAGTAGGCCCCTGGAAATTCTTAAAATAATAAATTAGACCCTGTAGTAGGGTGAACTTACCTTTTTAACCCTATATGATATTCAATTTAGAAATTTGAATGTGTGACTAGGATTTAAATTTAAAAGGAAATACAAACACATTGTAAATTCAAGTTTAAACTCTACTAACACTTGGAAAACTTTAGAATGAACTAAAAATAAATTTTAGGCTGAAATGAAATCTGTTTGGGTGTGTTCATGTTTATTAGTTCTAGGAACACATTTTTAGGTTAATAAATAGTTTTGAAAATGGGTAAAATAGATTTAAATTAGTTCACATCAGAGGAGAAGTTCAAAAATATATTATTTAATATTTTATATCAGAACCTATTCTGTTTAGATGAGGTGTCTTACTATTTTCATAATAAAGTTCACATTTAGGCATAGGAAATAAATCTGAAAATATAGCAACTAGGTATGCATAACTAGAAAATGATAAATGAAGTTTCCAAATCCAAAGATTTCCGTTTAAGATTTCGTAGAATATCTGAAAACCCATTTGGAGTAGGAAATTACCTTCCATGCAAACTTGGTAGTTAAAGAGGGTATTAAAGAATTTGTTTAAATTGGAAATTCATATATAGTGTGCAAACAGAAATCTGAATACAAAAGTTAGAAATAATATATATATGTTTAAAAGTGCCTGTAGGCCAAAAATCAACACACATAGAGTAACCACAACCCTTAGAAGTGTGAATGACTTTCATTAGTGTGAATGTGTGGTTTGTATGAAGTGAAAGTGTGAACTATGTCTTATGGATTGTTGTTTTCTTTTGCTATGTGTGATGGTATGAGTAGAACCTGCCCCAGAGCAAGTTCTTCCCTTCCAAGAACAAGACTTTCCATTCCCAGAGCAGTAGGAAGAAGGCAAGTGTCCTTGACCACTTTGATCCTATGCTAGGATATGTAGATATAATTATTTGCATTGTCAATTTAAATATGAAACCCATGCTAGGAAGTTTCCCTAGAATTGCATTATCTTGTTTCCTTGTAGCTTGGGATTGGGATTTATTTTATCATATCATTTATTGACATGCTTATGCTTAACCATGCTTAGAATGGGATAATTGGGATATGAGATCATCAGTTTATTTACCATACTCTTGAATGAGATATTCTGAGTTATGTAGAGGTAGGGATCAAGGCAAGTTGGATGTTTTGGTTGGTGCTGGGTGCACGAGACTCGGGTTTGTGTTTAGTACTTGCCTGGATCCTAAGGACCGGTTCATGAAGCATGTAACCTGGCTTTACCGTGTCAACCACATGCTGAGATGGGGAAGCTTGGCCAATTAATTAGGTGTATCCCCGGTGTAGTATGGGTGTGTTGGATGGTGCGGGGAGTAGATGTCAGCTGGACTACCATATGAACCGCAAGGCTCAAGAGGGGGCCACTGCGGCGGGGTTGGAGCCTCTTGTATGCTGTTAGGGATGAAACCTCAGTGGGCCCACGCTCATCGGGAATCCCTTTGTAAAGGCTTCGTAGTGATCTCCTGGCTACACACCTGGGAAGTGTGAATGTGGTTCGTAGCCACTGGCATAATGGAGGTTTTTTTAGTCCACCCGGCAACGGGGGATGAAATCACTATATGTGGGTACAGTGGTGCAAACTCTGCAGAGTCAACTGTCATGACAGCCGTGCTCACGGTCAAGAGCGGCTTGGACTTATTCATGATTAGAGGATTGATGTCTTTGGAAGTTGAGGATGTTAAGCGGGGAGCTTAACATTCGAAATGATGTTATGGTTATTTGATTATGATGATGGGTTGGGAGATTGGGACCATTTCACCTATGTAGTAATGTAGGTGCTTAATAAGCTAAGGTGATAGGTATTAATTACGTAGTGCTTTAACCATGAATTCAACCTCTCCTTGCTCTAGCCATGCATGACAAAATTTTCCCACACTTGCTGAGTACCATCGGTACTCAAACTTGCATATTTGTTGGTTTATATTGCTGCTCAGGTCAAGAGAATGATGTGGTGTTTAATGATCAAGACTTCGGACCCGAAGAAGGTTTCTAGGTTCAGGGAGTCCCCCGGGCAACGCCTGTGACGGAGCCCACAAGAATAATATTCCGCTGCTATTTTATTTACTTGTTATGAACTCATTATCGTCCATCGAGACATATGCTATGTAAGATTTAGTTATATTCGACAACTGGCTTGTAATAAATGATGCTTCACTATTTGTCATCACATGTATGAGAAAATGATCCTGGCATACATGTGATTTCTCTCGGTTGTTCTTCGGAGAAATCGGGTGTGACAGAAGTGGTATCAGAGCCAAGGTTGCCCGTAGGAACGTGGACCTAGGTAGAAATGGACGAATTTAAGGACCCTATTTTCGTAAAAACTATTTTACAAAGGTGTGGGTTGAAATGTGTTATTTAATAGGGTCACTTTATTCATCTTACCCAACTTTTATTCAAAATAGGATTTTTGTTTAAAATCTTATCTAACTTAGTTTTAAATGCTTTATGTTTTAGATGGTTCGCATTATCCGCACCGCCTGCAAGTCCACCGGAGGGAGAGTTCCCGTAGTTGCCCTTGCCCTGAGAGAGGAGAACCGTCCGGTGACGTATCTCTCCTACGGATTGGCAGTAGGAGGCTTGTTGCGCCGTCTTCGACGCATGCTCCAAGCCGCCAGCAATACGGGCAAGCTAATCATACACTATAGCTCCACCCGGACCATCCGGGAGAAGCGGGAAGAATGGAGTTCGGAAATGAGGATTATCAATGAAAATCAGCTGCTTAAGATCCACCGCTCTCCAGCTTGTCGAGCGACACAGGTCGATGCGGAGAAGGATGTCACCTGGGAGGCCATCACCTGCCAAAGTCACATCTACCATCGCCACCTGGACAGGACTGAGTACATGTATGTTCTCCAGCGTGAGAGTGGTACGACGGAGTACAAGTACCCGCCAGTGCAGCAAGGGACTTCCCATGAGCACATGGACCTGTGCTTGGAGGATGCTGCTATGCTCAGCACTCGATTGCAGGAGTGTCAGCAGGAGCTTCAGGATGTTCGTGACACCCTGAAGGAGATCGAGGCGTTGCTTCGAGCCAGCTTGAGGGCGAGACAACGAGGAGATGGGAATGAACTGTGTGTCACCGTGAATGACACATGGACTCCTGGCTCCCCAGATCGCCGGGCGATCAGGTGTCGTCGTACTTATCCACCAGCAGCCTCCCCACCCAAAGCGGAGTCAGAAGGCAGCCGCAATAATGAGGAAGATCCCGAGGAGCCAGCTCAGTGATACGAGACGTGTAGAGTCCTTCCCCACAGTTCAGCAGGTTATCGAGTAGGCGAGTCAATACCTTAGTTAATAGTGTGTTAATGTGTGGTGTGTGACGTGAGTTGTGGAAGCCATGAGCAATTGTCCACAATCTCGTCTTCAGGTTGCTTTGCTTTGATGTGTGAACCCCTATGAAATTAATAGTGCATTTATTTTTGCGTGAGACATGAACCCTCAGAAAAATATAAATACAACAAGGCCTCAACGTTACAAAGTGTAAACAAGTAAAATTGGTAAGATAATACGTAATGCTTTAAATTGACATTTGGTTGATCATGATAGATGGCCGGAAGAGGAAGGGGTCGTGGTGCCAACCCCACCAACAACAACGATGAGACCGGCAACCCTCATCTTTCTGGAGGCCAAGACAGGGGTGGTCGCCGTGAAGGAGTTGATCCCATCCACCAAATGCTTGAGAATCAAAATCAGCTCATCCAGAACCTGACTCAAGTGGTGGCCAACTTGCACCAAGATCCACCTCCACAAGCTGCACCACGCCAACCAAGGTTGAGTGAGTTTCTAGGAACTCAACCTCCAAAGTTTGCAAGTGCTGCTGAACCCCTGGAGGCAGATGACTGGTTAAAGAACATTGAGAGCAAGATGAGGATCATACAATGCCAAGGGTATGAGAGGGTGCTGTTTGCTTCTCACCAATTGCATGGACCTGCTGCTGATTGGTGGACCGCTTACGTGGCCACCCATCATGACCCCGAGAACATCACTTGGGAGGAGTTCAAGCGTAGCTTCCGCAACCATTACATACCAAGGGGTGAACTTAAAAACAAGAGAAAGGAGTTCTTGGGGCTGCAGCAAGGAAACATGACGGTGAGGGAATACCTCACTAAATTCACCCAAATATCCCGTTATGCACCACGGGACATAGAGTCTGATGAGCAGAAACGGGATTGCTTCGTGGAAGGAGTTACAGCAGAAATGCATTGTGCAATGTCCTCCAACGAGTATGAAAGTTTCCAAAAGATGGTGGACAGAGCATTTGTTGTGGAAAAGAAGCTGAAGGCCTTGGAAAATGAAAACAAGAGGAAGGCCGGATGGTCACACCAATCCTCGGGTAGCAACACCTGCCCACATCTGATGCAGCAAACTGCAGGCCAGACGAACCGTGCTGCGGTACCCTACTCAGCACCGAGAGGGTACAACCCGAACTTCAGGCCTCTGGCAGCGCCAGCACCACGACAATGTCAGTTTGTACAGCAGCCTTGCCCTACATATCAACCTTAACCAGCAGTACAAGGACCCCCAAACCAACCCCAAGACAACAAAGGCCAGGCACCTAAGGTTGGGGTGCAATGCTTTAACTGTGGTGAAGTGGGGCACTACGCCCTTAAGTGCCCAAAGAAGAAGCCCGTGCAGCCGCAACAGCAGAATGTGATGCGAGGACGGGTGAACCACGTGACCATGGAGGAGGCGCAAGAGGCACCCGACGTGGTAGTTGGTAAGTTTCCTGCCAATTTACACATTGCAACCCTGTTGTTCGATTCTGGTGCTACCCACTCGTTCATTGCACAAGGGTTTGTTAAGAAGCATGATCTAGCAACAACACAAATGAACCATATGCTAGCAGTAAACTCTCCAGGTGGAGAAATAAGGACAAGACAATTGTGCCCCAAGGTGAATCTAGACATTAATGGGGTAGTATTTACTGCCAACCTCATAGTGATAGATTCACAAGGGATAGATATTATTTTGGGCATGGATTGGTTGACCAAACATAAGGGAATCATCCATTGTTCGACCAGAACGGTGGAACTAACTCACCCTAGTGGCACAAGAGTAAAGTTCATAACACTACAAGAGCCTAGGAGGGACATTAAATTAAATCAAGTTGAGTTGAAAGTGGAGGAGATCAGGATCATCAGGGAATATCGAGATGTTTTTTCAGAGGAGTTGCCAGGTATGCCTCCTGATCGCGAAGTGGAATTCGCAATTGAGCTAGTGCTTGGAACAGCTCCGATATACAAGAGACCTTATCGGATGGACTCCAAGCAGCTGGGAGAACTCAAGGATCATTTAACAGAATTGACAGAGAAGGGGTACATTCGTCCTAGTTCCTCACCATGGGGAGCTCCAGTGATATTTGTGCCCAAGAAGGACGGAACCCAAAGGCTATGCGTAGACTACCGTGCATTGAATGAGGTAACCATAAAGAACAAGTACCCATTACCCTGCATTGAAGACTTGTTTGATCAGTTGAGGGGAGCTTGTGTGTTCTCGAAAATTGATCTCAAGTCGGGATACCACCAACTTAGGATAAGGCAAACTGATATTCCCAAGACAGCTTTCGTATCTCGGTACGGACTGTATGAATACACCGTCATGCCTTTCGGGCTAAGTAATGCCCCGGCATACTTCATGTACCTCATGAACAAGGTATTCATGGAATATCTGGATAAATTTGTGGTGGTTTTCATAGATGACATTCTCGTCTTCTCCAAAGATGAAGAGGAACATGAGAAACATCTAAGGTTGGTGTTGCAGAAGCTGAGAAAACACCAACTATATGCCAAGTTGAGCAAGTGTGAGTTTTGGTTGAAGAGAGTTACCTTCTTAGGACATATCATCTCGGAGGGAGGAATCTCCGTAGATCCCGCCAAGATCGAGGATGTACAGAAGTGGAAGACCCCTGAAAATGTCGGGGAAGTTCGAAGCTTCTTAGGATTGGCTGGGTATTATCGATGGTTTATTGAGGGATTCTCCAAGATCTCGAGACCCCTCACCAAACTGTTGGAGAAAGGAATCACATTCACATGGACGCCGCAGTGCGAGACGAGTTTTCAGGAGCTAAAGAAAAGATTGACAACAGATCCAGTGCTAGTTATGCCAGATATGCAGATGAACTTTTCGGTGTACTGCGATGCCTCTGGAAACGGGTTGGGATGTGTTCTCATGCAAGAAGGGCATGTCGTGGCTTATGCATCCCGGCAGCTCCGGAAACACGAGAAGAACTATACTACACATGACCTAGAACTAGCCGCAGTGGTACACGCGTTGATGGGGAAGAGGACAGAGATATATACGGATCATAAGAGTTTAGAGTACATTTTCACACAGCCAGATCTCAACCTCAGACAAAGGAGATGGTTAGAGCTAATCAATGACTTTGATGTGGGCATCAACTATCATCCTGGGAAAGCGAACTTCGTGGCAGATGCTTTAAGCCAGAAAGTGCAGGTTAATAGGTTGAGCTTGAAGGACATGCCTACAGAATTGAAGGAAGGGGTTATAAAACTCAATCTATGCCTGGTGAATAGTGGTGAGGCCATCGCCATGGAAGTGGACTCCACATTAGAGAAAGGCATCCGAAATGGTCAGAAGAATGACGAGAAGATTCAAGAGATTAGAGAACTCATCAAGGAAAATAAAGCCCCTGGTTTCAGAGAGGATGAACAAGGTACGGTGTGGCATGGGAAAAGAATCTGTGTGCCTGAAGTGAAGGAGATCCGTGAATTGATTTCGAAGGAGGCTCATGATTCCGACTATTCAATTCATCCTGGGAGTA
Organism: Neostapfia colusana; assembly: GCA_030760725.1. Taxonomy (NCBI): domain Eukaryota; kingdom Viridiplantae; phylum Streptophyta; class Magnoliopsida; order Poales; family Poaceae; genus Neostapfia; species Neostapfia colusana. The sequence goes on from JASWHV010000003.1 coordinate 81,685,668, forward strand.
CGGAGATGTACCATGACCTCAAGAGCAGGTATTGGTGGTATGGAATGAAGCGAGATGTCGCGGAACATGTTGCCCTATGTGACACATGTCAGTTGGTGAAAGCAGAACATCAACGACCTGCGGGATTATTGCAACCACTCAATGTGCCTGAATGGAAATGGGAAGAAATCGGTATGGCTTTCATAGTGGGATTGCCTAGGCCCCAATCAGGATATGATTCGATATGGGTCATCATCGACAGGCTAACCAAGGTAGCTCATTTCATCCCCGTGAAAGAAAGCTACAGCAGATCCAAATTGGCGGAGTTGTACATGTCAAGGATCGTATGTTATCATGGAGTGCCAAAGAAGATAGTTTCAGATCGAGGGACACAGTTCACCTCAAGGTTCTGGCAGAAGCTGCATAAACCATGGGAACCCATCTGAACTTTAGTTCTGCCTATCATCCCCAAACTGACGGGCAGATGGAAAGAACCAATCAGATCCTTGAGGATATGCTGAGAGCGTGTGCACTAAAAAATAATCGGAGTTGGGATAAGAACTTACCGTATGCGGAGTTCTCCTATAACAACAGCTATCAGGCTAGCATGAAGATGTCACCATTTGAGGCTTTGTATGGGAGGAAATGCAGAACTCCACTATTTTGGAACCAAACGGGGGAAAGCAAAGTGTTTGGGCCCGAAGTACTACAAGAAGCCGAGGCGAAGGTGAGGGAAATCCGCAACAACTTGAGGATAGCACAGACACGACAAAAGAGCTATGCCGATGTACGGAGAAGAGAGCTCGTTTTCAACGTAGGGGACTATGCCAACCTCAAGGTGTCCCCTATTCAAGGACTTCGTCGGTTCAAGGTGAAAGGGAAGTTATCACCTCGATACATTGGACCCTTTCAAGTTCTGGAGCGGAAAGGTGAAGTGGCATATCAACTAGAATTACCGGCTCGCCTATCGGATGTGCACGATGTATTCCATGTATCACAGCTCAAGAAATGTCTGAGGACACCTGAAGAGATGTTACCCATGAATGAGGTTGACGTAGCCGAGGATCTGTCTTATGCCGAGCAACCGGTCAAGGATTTGGAGACAATGGAACACCTCACAAGAAATAAAAGAATCCGGATGTGCAAGGTGCAGTGGAAGCATCACTCGGAAGAGGAAGCCACATGGGAGCGAGAAGACGAGCTTAAGGCACAATTTTCGGAATTGTTTTCCTAGGACCACCAGTCTCGAGGACAAGATTTCTTTTAAGGGGGGTAGAGCTGTAACACCCCAAAACCTGTTAAGAGGGGAATTTAAAAATTTATGGACGTATTGCATGTGGTGCAGAAATTCCAATTTAAATTGGAATTCAAATTCAAATCAAAACAGAATAGAAAAAGAAAAAGAAAAAAACAAACCCCCCCTGGCCAGTAGGCCGAAACCCACCAGCCGGCCCACCTTGCCCCCGCGTCAGCCCGCAGCCGCGCGCCCCGTTTTCCTCTCGCTGACATGCGGGGCCCGCCATCTTCTTCCTCCTCGCGCACGCGCTCGGCCGACCCGGGACTCCTCTCTCCCCCGAATCGAAACCACCCCGGATACCCGCGTATCCCAGCCGAATTTCGGTTCTGGACGACTCCAGCTCGATCCCAACCGAACGCCGCCCTCCCCCGGCTATATAAACACCGGCATCGTCCCGTTTTTTGCCCGCGATCGGCTGTTTTTCCTCCCGGTGAGAACCGAAGCTCCGATCACCGTTTTCTCTCAATCTTTACTCGGGTTCTCTGATCTAATGCGCCGATCGTGTTCCAGCGCTTCCGGGGAATCACGCAGGTGCAGAAAAATCGGTGGTTTGTGCTTCAGACACAGCGCCGACGAGCATCGCCGTGAATTCACCTCGGACCTCGTCGCCGACCGCCTTCCAGGACCTCCGAGCTCAAGAAAAACCCCAAGGTGAGATCCCCGACCTCCCCTCTACCGATCTATGCCATGAAATCCCAGTTTTAGGAAGAATAGACGAAGATCCGAAGTTTTCCAGTGAGATCACCGCCTCCCGCCGCCGCGCGCCGCCGGGCAGCGCCGCCCGCGCACGGTCAGAGCGACGTGGCCGCTTGTGCACCGTCTATTTTAAAGCGCACGGTAGAATTGAAATCCCCGCGTACCGGTTCGACGTTATAATCTCAGCCGTCTGTTTTAAATCGGACGGTCCACGTCAGCCCCGCATTATAAAGACCGGAATTCTTACATGCTACCCCCTGGGGATCTCGGAAAATACGAGGTAGCCCCGGAAACTTCTGATCTAGCCCTTGGAACTTCAGAAATTCATGTAAATTCAATTAAAAATCAGTTTTAGCCCCTGGACTTAATAAAAATTTGCAAAACCCCTCTGTTATGCATAGTTAGGCCCCTGGAAATTCTTAAAATAATAAATTAGACCCTGTAGTAGGGTGAACTTACCTTTTTAACCCTATATGATATTCAATTTAGAAATTTGAATGTGTGACTAGGATTTAAATTTAAAAGGAAATACAAACACATTGTAAATTCAAGTTTAAACTCTACTAACACTTGGAAAACTTTAGAATGAACTAAAAATAAATTTTAGGCTGAAATGAAATCTGTTTGGGTGTGTTCATGTTTATTAGTTCTAGGAACACATTTTTAGGTTAATAAATAATTTTGAAAATGGGTAAAATAGATTTAAATTAGTTCATATCTGAGGAGAAGTTCAACAATATATTATTTAATATTTTATATCAGAACCTATTCTGTTTAGATGAGGTGTCTTACTATTTTCATAATAAAGTTCACATTTAGGCATAGGAAATAAATCTGAAAATATAGCAACTAGGTATGCATAACTAGAAAATGATAAATGAAGTTTCCAAATCCAAAGATTTCAGTTTAGGATTTTGTAGAAGATCTGAAAACCCATTTGGAGTAGGAAATTATCTTCCATGCAAACTTGGTAGTTAAAGAGGGTATTAAAGAATTTGTTTAAATTGGAAATTCATATATAGTGTGCAAACAGAACTCTGAATACAAAAGTTAGAAACAATATACATATGTTTAAAAGTGCATGTAGGCCAAAAATCAACACACATAGAGTAACCACAACCCTTAGAAGTGTGAATGACTTTCATAAGTCTGAATGTGTGGTTTGTATGAAGTGAAAGTGTGAACTATGTCTTATGGATTGTTGTTTTCTTTTGCTATGTGTTATGGTATGAGTAGAACCTGCCCCAGAGCAAGTTCTTCCCTTCCAAGAACAAGACTTTCCATTCCCAGAGCAGCAGGAAGAAGGCAAGTGTCCTTGACCACTTTGATCCTATGCTAGGATATGTAGATAGAATTATTTGCATTGTCAATTGAAATATGAAACCCATGCTAGGAAGTTTCCCTAGAATTGCATTATCTTGTTTCCTTGTAGCTTGGGATTGGGATTTATTTTATCATATCATTTATTGACATGCTTATGCTTAACCATGCTTAGAATAGGATAATTGGGATATGAGATCATCAGGTTATTTACCATACTCTTGAATGAGATATTCTGAGTTATGTAGAGGTAGGGATCAAGGAAAGTTGGATGTTTTGGTTGGTGCTGGGTGCACGAGATTCGGGTTTGCGTTTAGTACTTGCCTGGATCCTAAGGACCGGTTCATGAAGCATGTAACCTGGCTTTACCGTGCCAACCACAAGGTGAGATGGGGCAGCTTGGCCAATTAATTAGGTGTATCCCCGGCGTAGTATGGGTGTGTTGGATGGTGCGGGGTGTAGGTGTCAGCTGGACTACCATATGAACCGCTAGGCTCAAGAGGGGGCCACTGCAGCAGGGTTGGAGCCTCTTGTATGCTGTTAGGGGTGAAACCTCAGTGGGCCCACGCTCGTCGGGAATCCCTTTGTAAAGGCTTCGAAGTGATCTCCTGGCTACACACCTGGGAAGTGTGAATGTGGTTCGTAGCCACTGGCATAATGGAGGTTCTTTTAGTCCACCCGGCAACGGGGGATGAAATCACTACATGTGGGTACAGTGGTGCAAACTCTGCAAAGTCAAAACTGTCATGACAGCCGTGCTCACGGTCAAGAGCGGCTTGGACTTATTCATGATTAGAGGATTGATGGCTTTGGAAGTTGAGGATGTTAAGCGGGGAGCTTAACATTGGAAATGATGTTATGGTTATTTGATTATGATGATGGGTTGGGAGATTGGGACCATTTCACCTATGTAGTAATGTAGGTGCTTAATAAGCTAAGGTGATAGGTATTAATTGCGTAGTGCTTTAACCATGAATTCAACCTCTCCTTGCTCTAGCCATGCATGACAAAATTTTCCCACACTTGCTGAGTACCATCGGTACTCAAACTTGCATATTTGTTGGTTTATATTGCTGCTCAGGTCAAGAGAATGATGTGGTGTTTAATGATCAAGACTTCGGACCCGAAGAAGGTTTCTAGGTTCAGGGAGTCCCCCGGGCAACGCCTGTGACGGAGCCCACAAGAATAATATTTCGCTGCTATTTTATTTACTTTTTATGAACTCATTATCGTCCATCAAGACATATGATATGTAAGACTTATTTATATTCGGCACCTGGCTTGTAATAAATGATGCTTCACTATTTGTCATCACATGTATGAGAAAATGATCCTGGCATACATGTGATATTCACTCGGTTGTTCTTCGGAGAAACCGGGTGTGACATGTAGTGATTTCATCCCCCATTGCCGGTTGGACTAAAAGAACCTCCATTATGCCAGTGGCCGCGAACCACATTCACACTTCCTAGGTGTGTAGCCAGGAGATCACTACGAAGCTTTTACAAAGGGATTCCCGACGAGGGTGGGCTCACTAAGGTTTCACCCCTAACAGCATACAAGAGGCTCAAACCCCGCTGCAGTGGCCCCCTCTTGAGCCATGCGGTTCATATGGTAGTCCAGCTGACACCTATTCCCCGCACCATCCAACACACCCATACTACGCCGGGGTTACACCTAATTAATTGGCCAAGCTGCCCCATCTCAGCATGTGGTTGGTACGGTAAAGCCAGGTTACATGCTCCATGAACCAGTCCTTAGGATCCAGGCAAGTACTAAACACAAACCCGAGTCTCGTGCACCCAGCACCAACGAAATCATCCAACTTGCCTCGATCCCTACCTCTACATATCTCATTCAAGAGTAAGGTAAATAAATTGATGATCTCATATCCCACTTATCCCATCTAAGCATGGCTAAGCATAAGCATATAAATAAATGACATGATAAAATAAATCCCAACCCAAGCTACAAGGAAACAAGGTAATGCAATTCTAGGGAAACTTCCTAGCATGGGTTTTATATTTCAATTGACAATGCAAATAATTCTAGCTACACCTCCTAGTATAGGATCAAAGTGGTCAAGGACACTTGCCTTCTTCCTGCTGCTCTGGGAATGGAAAGTCTTGGTCTTGGAAGGGGAGAACTTGCTCTAGGGCAGGTTCTACTCATGCCAATACATATAGCAAAAGAAAACAACAATCCATAAGACATAGTTCACACTTTCACTTCATGCAAACCAAACATACATACCTATGAAAGTCATTCACATTTCTAAGTGTTGTGGTTACTCTACATGTGTTGATTTTTGGCCTACATGCACTTTTAAACATATGCATATGATTTCTAAAATTTTGTATTAAGATTTCTGTTTGCACACTATATATGAATTTCCTATTTGAATAAATTCTTTATATTTAATTAATACACTTCTTAGCTACCAAGTTTGCATGAAAGATATTTTTCCTACTCCAAATAGGTTTTCAGATGTTCTACAAAATCCTAAATTGAAGCCTTTGGATTTGGAGAACTCATTTATCCTTTTCTAGTTATGCATACTTATTTTCCTTTATTTTTCAGATTTATTTTCTATGCCTAGAAGTGAACTTTATTATGAAAATAGTAAGACACATCATCTAAACAGAATAGGTTCTGATCTAAAATATTAAATAATATATTTTTGAACTTCTCCTCTGATGTGAACTAATTTAAATTTATTTTATCAGTTTTCAGAATTATTTCCTAGCCTAAAAATGTGTTTCTAGAACTAATAAATATGAACAACACTTAGGCAGATTTCATTTCAGCCTAAAATCTATTTTTAACTCATTCTAAATTTTTCCAAGTGCTAGGAGAGTTTAAATTTGAATTTGCACATGTGTTTGCCTTACCTTTTAAGTTTAAATCCTAGTCACATATTCAAATTTCTAAATTTGATATCATATAGGGTTAAAAAGGTAAATCCACCCTACTGCAGGGTCTAATTTGCTATTTCATAAATTTCCAGGGGTCTAACTACTCATAACAGAGGGGTTTTCCTAATTTTTATTAAGTCCAGGGGCTAAAACTTATTTTTAAATGAATTTACATGAATTTCTGAAGTTCCAGGGGCTAGATCAGAAGTTTCTGGGGCTAGCTCGTGTTTTCCGAGATCCCCAGGGGGTAGCGCGTAAGAATCCCGGCCTTTATAACGTGGGGCTGATGTGGACCGTCCGATTTAAAATAGACGGCTCAGATTAGATCGCTGAACCGGTACGCACGGGTTTTAATTCTACCGTGCGATTTAAAATAGACGGCCCTCAAGGGGCCACGTCGCACTGGCCGGAGCCAGCCCGCGCGCGCGGCAGCGCGCGGCGGCGGGGGGTGGCGATCTCGCCGGCGCAGCCTCGGCTTTTGCCGCTACACCTTAGAACTCGCATCTGTTTGCATGGATCGGCTGCGGAGGGGTAGGGGATGCTCACCGAGGGGTTTTCCAGCACTCGGAGGCCCTGGAAGTCGGTCGGCGGCGAGATTCAACGGCGACGATCTTCGGTGCACGTCGGGGGGGCCGTTGGGGCGCAAGACACGTCGTTTCCTCCACCTGCAGGGCTCCCCGGCGGCGGTGGAACGTGATCAGCACGTTAGATCCGGGAATTTGAGCAAGGATCAAAAGATATCGGCTGCAGAAACTTCGGTTCTCACCGGAGAGAAGAACAGCCGATCGGGGGGGGGGGGGGGGGGAAACAGGGCGATTGTCGGCGTTTATATAGGCGAGGGAGGGCGGAGGTCTGTTGGGATCGAGTTGGAGGCGTCCGGAACCAGAAATCGGCTGGGGGCGCTTGTTTCCGGAGATCGGTTGCGATCGGGCGCGAGGGAAGAGTCCGGCCGTTGGGGGCGCGCTGGGAAGGAGATGACACACGGGCCCCGCGTGTCAGTGAGAGGGAGAGAGGGGGGCGCGGGTTCGGGCTGGCGCGGGGGATCGGGCCGGCTGGCGGGTTTCGGCCCACTGGTCGGTTGGGTTTTTTTTCTTTTTCTTTTTCTTTTTCCTTTTCTTTTCTGTTTTGATTTGAATTTGAATTCCAGTTTGAATTTAGATTTCTGCACCACATGCAATACGTCCAAAAAATTTTAAATTCCCCTCTTTAGCAGGTTTCGGGGTGTTACAGCTCTACCCTCCTTAAAAGAAATCTCGTCCTCGAGATTGGTGGTTCTAGGAAAACAATTCCGGAAACTGTGCCTTAAGCTCGTCTTCTCGCTCCCATGTGGCTTCCTCTTCCGAGTGATGCTTCCACTGCACCTTGCACATCCGGATTCTTTTATTTCTTGTGAGGCGCTCCATTGTCTCCAAAACCTTGACCGGTTGCTCGGCATAAGACAGATCCTCTGCTACGTCAACCTCATTCATGGGTAATATCTCTTCCGGCGTCCTTAGACATTTATTGAGCTGTGAGACATGTAATACATCGTGCACATCCGATAGGCGAGCCAGTAGTTCTAGTTGATATGCCACTTCGCCTTTTCTCTCTAGAATCTGAAAGGGTCCGATGTATCGAGGTGATAACTTCCCTTTCACCTTGAACCGATGAAGTCCTTGGATAGGGGACACCTTGAGATAGACATAGTCCCCCACGTTGAAAACGAGCTCTCTTCTCCGTACATCGGCATAGCTCTTTTGTCGGGTCTGTGCTATCCTCAAGTTGTTGTGAATTCCCTTACCTTTGCCTCGGCTTCTTGTAGTACTTCGCGCCCAAACACTTTACTTTTCCCGGTTTGGTTCCAAAATAGTGGAGTTCTGCACTTCCTCCCATACAAAGCCTCAAATGGTGACATCTTCATACTAGTCTGATAGCTGTTGTTATAGGAGAACTCCGCATACGGTAAGTTCTTGTCCCAACTCCTATTGTTCTTGAGCGCACACGCTCTCAGCATATCCTCAAGGATCTGATTGGTTCTTTCCGTCTGCCCGTCCGTCTGGGGGTGATAGGAAGAAGAACTAAAATTTAGATGGGTTCCCATGGTTTCATGTAACTTCTGCCAGAACCTTGAGGTAAAATGTGTCCCTCGATCTGACACTATCTTCTTTGGCACTCCATGGAAACACACGATCCTTGACATGTACAATTCTGCCAGTTTGGATCCGCTGTAGCTTTCTTTCACGGGGATGAAATGAGCTACCTTGGTTAGCCTGTCGATGATGACCCATATCGAATCATATCCCGATTGGGTCCTAGGTAGTCCCACTATGAAATCCATACCTATTTCTTCCCATTTCCATTCGGGCACTTTGAGTGGTTGCAATAATCCCGCGGGTCGTTGATGTTCTGCTTCACCAACTGACATGTGTCGCATAGGGCAACATGTTCCGCGACATCTCGCTTCATGCCATACCACCAATATCTGCTCTTGAGGTTATGATACATCTTCGTACTTCCAGGATGAATGGAATAGTCGGAATCATGAGCCTCCTTCAAAATCAATTCACGGATTTCCTTCACCTCAGGCACACAGATTCTTTTCCCGTGCCACACCGTACCTTGTTCATCCTCTCTGAACCCGGGGGCTTTATTATCCTTGATGAGTTCTCTGATTTCTTGTATCTTCTCATCATTCTTCTGACCATTGCGTATGTCTTGCTCTAATGTGGAGTCCACTTCCATGGCGATGGACTCACCGCTATTCACCAGACATAGATTGAGTTTTACAACCTCTTCCTTCAATTCTGTAGGCATGTCCTTTAAGCTTAGCCTATTGACCTGCACCTTCCGGCTTAAAGCATCTGCCACGACGTTCGCTTTCCCAGGATTATAGTTGATGCCCACATCAAAGTCGTTGATTAGCTCTAACCATCTCCTTTGTCTGAGGTTGAGATCTGGCTGTGTGAAAATATACTTTAAGCTCTTATGATCCGTATATATTTCTGTCCTCTTCCCCATCAAGTAATGCCGCCAAATCTTCAACGCGTGTACCACTGCAGCTAGCTCTAGGTCATGCGTAGGATAGTTCTTCTCGTGTTTCCAGAGCTGCCGGGATGCATAAGCCACGACATGCCCCTCTTGCATTAGAACACATCCCAACCCGTTTCCAGAGGCATCGCAGTACATCGAAAAGTTCTTCTGCATATCTGGCATAACTAGCACTGGGGCTGTTGTCAATTTTTTCTTCAGTTCTTGAAAACTCGTCTCACACTGCGGTGTCCATGTGAATGTGATTCCCTTCTCTAACAATTTGGTGAGGGGTCTCGAAATCTTAGAGAAACCCTCGATTAACCATCGATAATACCCAGCCAATCCTAAGAAGCTTCGAACTTCCCCGACATTTTCAGGGGTCTTCCACTTCTGCACATCCTCGATCTTGGCGGGATCTACAGAGATTCCTCCCTCCGAGATTATATGTCCTAAGAAGGGAACTCTCTTCAGCCAAAACTCACACTTGCTCAACTTGGCATATAGTTGGTGTTCTCTCAGCTTTTGCAACACCAACCTTAAATGTCCCTCATGTTCTTCTTCGTCTTTGGAGAAGACGAGAATGTCATCAATGAAAACCACCAAAAATTTGTCCAGATATTCCATGAATACCTTGTTCATGAGATACATGAAGTATGCCGGGGCATTGGTTAGCCCGAAACGCATGACGGTGTATTCATACAGCCCGTACCGAGATACGAAAGCTGTCTTTGGAATGTCAGTTTGCCTTATCTTAAGTTGGTGGTATCCCGACCGGAGATCAATTTTTCAGAACACACAAGCTCCCCTCAACTGATCAAATAAGTCTTCAATGCGGGGTAATGGGTACTTATTCTTGATGGTTACTTCATTCAACACACGGTAGTCTACGCATAACCTTTGGGTCCCGTCCTTCTTGGGCACAAATATCACTGGAGCTCCCCATGGTGAGGAACTAGGACGAATATACCCCTTCTCCGTCAATTTCCTTATATGCTCTTTGAGCTCTTCCAGCTGTTTGGCGTTCATCTGATAAGGCCTCTTGTATATTGGAGCTATTCCAGGCACTAGTTCAATCGCGAATTCTACTTCACGATCGGGGGGCATACCTGGCAACTCCTCCGGAAAACATCTGGATATTCCTTGATAATCCTTATCTCTCCCACTTCCACCTCAACTTTATTGAGTTTAATGTCCCTCCTGGGCTCTTGCACGGCTATGAACTTCACTTTCGTGCCACTAGTGTGAGTTAGTTCCACCGTCCTGGTCGAACAGTGGATGATACCTTTATGTTTGGTCAACTAATCCATACAAAGGGCATACCCAGTGCTGAAAGCTCCCACACGTTGTGGGGTCTGGGGAAGAGAATTTCTAGGCAGCCTTCCCCTTGCTTATTTTGCAAGGAGTCTGATTCGAACCCAGGACCTCTAGGACACAAGTGGAGAGACTCTACCACTGCGCCAGGCCTGCCCTTCAAAATAATATCTATCCCTTGTGAATCTATCACTATGAGGTTTGCAGTAAATACTACCCCATTAATGTCTAGATTCACCTTGGGACACACTTGTCTTGTCCTTATTTCTCCCCCTGGAGAGTTCACTACTAGCATATGGTTCATTTGTGTTGTTGCTAGATCATGCTTTTTAACAAACCCTTGAGCAATGAACGAGTGGGTAGCACCAGAATCAAACAACAGGGTTGTAATGTGTAAATTAGCAGGAAACTTACCAATTACCACGTCAGGTGCCTCTTGTGCTTCCTCCATGGTCACGTGGTTCACCCGCCCTCGCATCACATTTTGCTGTTGTGGCTGCATGGGCTTCTTCTTTGGGCACTTATGGGCGTAGTGCCCCACTTCACCACAGTTGAAACATTGCACCCCAACCTTAGGTGCCTGGCCTATGTTCTCTTGGGGCTGGTTCGGTGGTCCTTGTACTGCTGGTCGAGGTTGATATGTGGGGCGAGGCTGCTGTACAAACTGACGTTGTGGCTGTGCTGGTCTGTCGGAGGCCTGAAATTCAGGTTGTACCCTCTCGGTGCTGAGTAGGGTACCACAGCACGGCTCGTCTGCCCTGTGGGTTGCTGCATCAGACGTGGGCGTGTGTTGCTACCTGAGGCTTGGTGTGACCATCCCGCCTTCCTCTTGTTTTCATTCTCCAAGGCCTTCAGCTTCCTCTCCACGACAAATGCTCTGTCTACCATCTTTTGGAAGCTTTCATACTCGTTGGAGGATATTGCACACTGCATTTCCATAGTAAGTCCTTCCACAAAGCAGTCCTGTTTCTGCTCATCAGTTTTGATGTCCCATGGTGCATAACGGGATAGTTGGGTGAACTTAGTGAGGTATTCCCTCACAGTCATGTTTCCTTGCTGCAGTCCCAAGAACTCCTTCCTCTTGTTTTTAAGTTCACCCCTTGGTATGTAATGGTTGCGCAAACTGCGCTTGAACTCTTCCCAAGTGATGTTCTTGGGGTCATGATGGGCTGCCACGTAAGCGGTCCACCAATCTGCAGCAGGTCCATGCAATTGGTGAGAGGCAAACAGCACCCTCTCATACCCTTGGCATTGTATGATCCTCATCTTGCTCTCAATGGTCTTTAGCCAGTCATCTGCCTCCAGAGGTTCAGCAGCACTCGCGAACTTTGGAGGTTGAGTCCCCAGAAACTCACTCAACCTCGGTTGGCGTGGTGCAGCTTGTGGGGGCGGAGCTTGATGAAAGTTGACCACCACTTGAGGGAGGCTCTGGATGAGCTGATTCTGATTTTCAAGCATTTGGTGGACAGGATCAGCTCCTTCACAGCGACCACCCCTGTCCTATCCTCCAGAAAGGTGAGGGTTGCCGGCCTCATCGTTGTTGTTGGCGGGGTTGGCACCACGACCCTTTCCTCTTCCAGCCATCTATCATGATCAACCAAATGTTAACTTAAACCATTACGTATTAACTTCACAAATTGCTTGTTTAAATTTAAACTTTTGAGGCCTTAATATATTAACATTTTCGGAGGGTTTCACGTAGATTTTTGGGAGTCACGTCTCACGCGAAAATAAATGCACTCTTAATTCATAGGGGTTCACACATCAAAGCAAAGCAATCCTAAAGACGAGGTTGTGGACAAATGCCAATGGCTTCCACAACTCACGTCACACACCAAACATTAACATACCAATAACTAAGGTATTGACTCGACTACTCGATAACCTGCTGAAATAAGGAAAAGAACTCTAAACGACTCATATCACTGAGCTGGCTCTTCGGGGTCTTCCTCATTATTGCGGCTGCCCTCTGATTCCGCTTTGGGTGGGGAAGCTGCTGGTGGAGAAGTGCGGCGACGCCTGCTCGCCCGGCGGTCTGGGGAGTCAGGAGTCCATGTGTCATTCATGGTGACACACAGTTCATTCCCATCTCCTCTCTCTATCGCCCTCAAGCTGGCTCGAAGCAACGCCTCAGTCTCCTTCAGGGTGTCACGAACATCCTGAAGCTCCTGCTGACACTCCTGCAGTCGAGTGCTGTGCATGACAGCATCCTCCAAGCACAGGTCCATGTGCTCATGGGAAGTCCCCTGCTGCACTGGCGGGTACTTGTACTCTGCTGTACCGCTCTCACGCTGGAGGAGATACATGTACTCAGTCCTGTCCAGGTGGCGACGGTTGATGTGACTCTGGCAGGTGATGGCCTCCGAGGTGACATCCTTCTCAGCATCGACCTTTGTCGCCCGACAAGCTAGAGAGCGGTGGATCTTGAGCAGCTGATTTTCATGGATAATCCTCATTTCTGAACTCCATTCTTCCCGCTTCTCACGGATGGTCCGGGTGGAGCTGTAGTGTATGATTAGCTTGCCCGTATTGCCGGCAGCGTGGAGCATACGCCGTAGACTGCGCAACAAGCCTCCTACTGCCAACCCATAGGAGTGGTACGTCACCGGACGGTTCTCCTCTCTCAGGGCAAGGGCAACTACAGGAACTTTCCCTCCGGTGGACTTGCGAGCGGTGCGGATCATGCGAACCATCTAAAATATAAAGCATTTAAAATTAAGTTAGATGAGAGTTAAACAAAAATTGTATTTTGAATAAAAGTTGGGGTAAGATGAATAAAGTGACCCCATTAAATAACACCTTCCACCCACACTTTTGTAAAATAGTTTTTAAGAAAATAGGGTCCTTAAATACGTCCATTTCTACCTAGGTCCACGTTCCTACAGGCAATCTTGGCTCTGATACCACTTCTGTCACACCCGGTTTCTCCGAAGAACAACCGAGTGAATATCACATGTATGCCAGGATCATTTTCTCATATATGTGATGACAAATAGTGAAGCATCATTTATTACAAGCCAGGTGTCGAATATAAATAAGTCTTACATAGCATATGTCTCGATGGACAATAATAAGTTCATAATATGTAAATAAAACAGGAGCGGAATATAAATCTTGTGGGCTCCGTCACAGGCGTTGTCCGGGGGACTCCGTGAACCTAGAATCCATCCTCGGGACCAAAGTCTTGGTCATTAAACACCACATCATTCTCTTGACCTGAGCAGCAATATAAACCAACAGAAAAGCAAGTTTGAGTACCGTAGGTACTCAGCAAGTGTGGGAAAATTATGTCATGCATGGCTAGAGCAAGGAGAGGTTAACGCATGGTTCAAGCACTACGCAATTAATACCTATCACCTTATCTTATTAAGCACCTACATTACTACACAGGTGAAATGGTTCCCAATCCCTCAACCCATCATCATTATCAAATAAACATAGTCTCATCTCCAATGTTAAGCTTCCCGCTCAACATCCACAACTTCCCAATTCATCATCCTCTAATCACGAATAAGTCCAAGCCGCTCTTGACCGTGAGCACGGCTGTCATGACAGTTTTGACTCTGCAGAGTTTGCACCACTGTACCCACATGTAGTGATTTCATCCCCCGTTGGCGGGTGGACTAAAAGAACCTCCATTATGCCAGTGGCCGCGAACCACATTCACACTTCCCAGGTGTGTAGCCAGGAGATTACTACAAAGCCTTTACAAAGGGATTCCCGACGAGCGTGGGCCCACTGAGGTTTCACCCCTAGCAGCATACAAGAGGCTCCAACCCCGCTGCAGTGGCCCCTTCTTGAGCCTTGCGGTTCATATGGTTGTCCAGCTGACACCTATTCCCCGCACCATCCAACACACCCATACTACACCGGGGATACACCTAATTGGCCAAGCTGCCCCATCTTAGCATGTGGTTGGCACGGTAAAGCCAGGTTACATGCTCCATGAACCGGTCCTTAGGATCCAGGAAAGTACTAAACAGAAACCCGAGTCTCGTGCACCCAGCACCAACCAAATCATCCAACTTGCCTCGATCCCTACCTCTACATATCTCATAATATCTCATTCAAGAGTAAGGTAAATAAATTGATGATCTCATATCCCACTTATCCCATTCTAAGCATGGCTAAACATAAGCATATAAATAAATGACATGATAAAATAAATCCCAACCCAAGCTACAAGGAAACAAGGTAATGCAATTCTAGGGAAACTTCCTAGCATGGGTTTTATATTTCAATTGACAATGCAAATAATTCTAGCTACACCTCCTAGTATAGGATCAAAGTGGTCAAGGACACTTGCCTTCTTCCTGCTGCTCTGGGAATGGAAAGTCTTGGTCTTGGGAGGGGACAACTTGCTCTGGGGCAGGTTCTACTCATGCCAATACACATAGCAAAAGAAAACAACAATCCATAAGACATAGTTCACACTTTCACTTCATACAAACCACATATACATACCTATGAAAGTCATTCACATTTCTAAGTGTTGTGGTTACTCTACATGTGTTGATTTTTGGCCTACATGCACTTTTAAACATATGCATATGATTTCTAAGCTTTTGTATTCAGATTTCTGTTTGCACACTATATATGAATTTCCAATTTGAACAAATTCTTTATATTTAATTAATACACTTCTTAGCTACCAAGTTTGCATGAAAGGTAGTTTTCCTACTCCAAATAGGTTTTCAGATCTTCTACAAAATCCTAAATTGAAGCTTTTGGATTTGGAGAACTCATTTATCCTTTTCTAGTTATGCATACTTATTTTCCTATATTTTTCAGATTTGTTTTCTATGCCTAGAAGTGAATTTTATTATGAAAATAGTAAGACACATCATTTAAACAGAATAGGTTCTGATCTAAAATATTAAATAATATATTTTTGAACCTCTCCTCTGATGTGAACTAATTTAAATTTATTTTATCAGTTTTTAGAATTATTTCCTACCCTAAAAATGTGTTTCTAGAACTAATAAATATGAACAACACTTAGGCAGATTTCATTTCAGCCTAAAATCTATTTTTAACTCATTCTAAAGTTTTCTAAGTGCTAGGAGAGTTTAAATTTGAATTTGCACATGTGTTTGCCTTACCTTTTAAGTTTAAATCCTAGTCACATATTCAAATTTCTAAATTTAATATAATATAGGGTTAAAAAGGTAAATCCACCCTACTGCAGGGTCTAATTTGCTATTTCATAAATTTCCAGGGGTCTAACTACTCATAACAGAGGGGTTTTCCTAATTTTTATTAAGTCCAGGGGCTAAAACTGATTTTTAAATGAATTTACACGAATTTCTGAAGTTGCAGGGGCTAGATCAGAAGTTTCCTGGGCTAGCTCGTGTTTTCCGAGATCCCCAAGGGGTAGCGCGTAAAAATCCCGGCCTTTATAACGCGGGGATGATGTGAACCGTCTGATTTAAAATAGACGGCTCAGATTAGATCGCTGAACCGGTACGCGCGGGTTATAATTCTACCGTGCGATTTAAAATAGACGGCCCTCAAGGGGCCACGTCGCCCTGGCCGGAGCCAGCCCGCGCGCGCGGCGGCGGGGGGTGGCGATCTCGCCGGGGCAGCCTCGGCTTTTGCCTCTACACGTTAGAACTCGCATCTGTTTGCATGGATCGGCTGCGGAGGGGTAGGGGATGCTCACCGAGGGGTTTTCCAGCACTTGGAGGCCCTGGAAGTCGGTCGGCGGCGAGCTTCAACGGCGACGATCTTCGGTGCACGTCGGGGGGCCGTTAGGGCGCATGACACATCGTTTCCTTCACCTGCAGGGCTCCCCGGCGGCGGTGGAACGTGATCAGCACGTTAGATCCACGAATTTGAGCAAGGATCGAAAGATATCTGCTGTAGAAACTTCGGTTCTCACCGTAGAGAAGAACAGCCGATCGGGGGGGGGGGGGAACAGGGCGGTTGTCGGTGTTTATATAGGCGAGGGAGGGCGGCGGTCTGTTGGGATCGCGTTGGAGGCGTCCGGGACCAGAAATTGGCTGGGGGCGCAGGTTTCCGGAGATCGGTTGCGATCGGGCGCGAGGGAAGAGTCCGGCCGTTGGGGGCGCGGAGGGTAGGAGATGACACGCGGGCCCCACGTGTCAGTGAGAGCGGGGGGGGCATGGGTTCGGGCTGGCGTGGGGGATTGGGCCGGCTGGCGGGTTTCGGCCCACTGGCCGGTTGGGGGTTTTTTCTTTTTCTTTTTCCTTTTCTTTTCTGTTTTGATTTGAATTTGAATTCCAGTTTGAATTTGAATTTCTGCACCACATGCAATACGTCCAAAAAAATTTAAATTCCCCTCTTTAGCAGGTTTTGGGGTGTTACAACATGAGAGAGCCGCAATCAAACAAGAAACGCATTTCTCTCATGTACTTTGCCCAAAGTTGAAAGGAACTTTAATTAGCTCTAGACTACAGCAAATCATTAACAATCAAGTCCGTCTTTCAATCAGCAACATTTTAACATGTAACTAGCCTGTTCTTTCTACGTCACGGTACAGTGAACATGTGGAACTCACTGACCGCGAGGGACGGCGATTATAATCGATTTACACCTGCAGGGATACCCGAATAACCCGTCACGTACGCCCGTACTCGATGTTGCCTACAGCAACCATGACGGACGCCGTACGCAACCACCTTTCACCCGTCAGCCAAATATTGAACCGGTCCCATCGTCCCGAGCAAGTGGTCTCTGCACGCGCATCTCAGTGCCGCCAGCTGATTTACACCTCAAGCTCTCAACCTACCCTCTGAACGACGGGCAATGCCTCAATACCCAGCTACCCGAGTTACATCGGTTTCCCGGTTCCCATATATCCGGTAGGTCTTCGGTACTGTTCTAGCTTTTTCAACAGGCCTGCACACGGCTCGGTCCTCAATCGACACAAGCGGAGCTATAGCACATAGGCCCCAAAGTCCTGCTGCCCTTACTCTCCGCTCGGTCTCATTTTTCTTGCCATGTGTATCATGTGCTTTTCTACCCGAGTCGAGTGCCTCTAGCCTATGCTCGCGAGTAGTTCCAACTACTCGACTTGTACCGAATCCTACCCTAACTTAGCTTTGTAGTAGCTAACGGGGTTCGCAATCCTAAACCCAACCCATGGTTTTCTTGGCTATGCAATTGGGTTTCCAAACAAGACTCCAATGCAAGATAATCATACTCAAGTAAGTGCTCAAAACATTAAAACTTTGTAAAAAGGTTAATGCAAACTGGAGCTTGCCTTGCTGCTCTTGGTCGTTGGCTAGCTTCTCCTGCGGAGTAACGACGTCTAGGACTTCGGGTTCCTCCTCGACCTTAGCGACTACATGATATACAAGTATACGTATTCATTTAAATGCATTTGATTGAATTTAAACTTGTGAAGTCTATAACTCTTACTAGACAGACCCAATGACTGTGAAACTTTTACCGTGGCTTGGTTACAACCTAAACAGGGACTTGGTCAAGTTTTAGTTGCAGTAAAGCTCATTTGAGCCCTCCACAATTAATTATGTACTTGACCTTAATTGACGGCTTTTAGGGTGTTCTAAGGATTTTCATGAAACAAACTATGACTTTCTGAAAACTAGATTTTTAGAGGGTTCTAATGGAGTTGGTCTCACTTAATTTGAAGGTTTCTAGCTAAAGATATGAGCTAAACAATTTCAGGGAAAATTCTGAAAATGTTTCTGAACATTTTCTATTTTCTCTGGAACAGTTTCACTAATCACACCATTAGGTGGATCAGATGAGCTCAAATGGATCTGAAATTTTTATGGTAGTTCAGGGATATTTTGGTGAACATCCCAGCCAAATTGCAGAATTTTCTTCCAAGGGATTCTCTAGTTAAAATTCCAAACATTTTAAATTTTGAGGAATTAATTCTGGAGAAATAAGGGTTTTCATGAAATGAAACTTGATTTGTTGGAAAGTACCCAGAGAGCTGAATCCAAAAAAATTTGGTTCACTCGATTTGGAGTTCCCTAGCCCAAGTTATGAGGATTTGAAGTTTGAATAAAATCTGAAAATTGGGGAAAAGTTTAGATCTGCCGGGGGACCGCGGGGACACGTGCTGGGCGCGGAGGCGTCAGCACACTGAGGCCTACAGGATTTTTGCGCACCAGCACATCAGATCCCAGCCGCAGCCCGATCCCGATTTAAAATATCTGCCACTGACAGCTGGGGTCCACCCCCCTTCATCTACCTCTCGCCGCCCGCGCTCTGCCGCCGGGGTACCTCGCCGGAGAGCTCGCCGGCAGCCTCTGTGGAGCTCCAAACTTCACGATTCTGGCCGCCCCTGCCTACTTTCACTTGGGGAACAGGATTCTGGGCTCAGCTCGCCATGAAAATGGCCGGCACATGGTCGGCGACGAGCGGCGGCTTCGGAAAGAATTCGGCCGTGTCGGCCGACTTCCCTAGCACCCCAACTGACCGAGCAAACGGCCAGAAAGCATCATTTGTACCTCAGGAACCTCGGAATGGGCTCAAGGCAGCTTGGGAGAGGTCCGAAGTAGTCCCTCACCGTGCGCCCGATGCTACCTGCATGCTCCGCCGTCGGTAACTTCGAAATATGCCGGGTACAGAGGTTCTCAGGCCAAAGGTTGTGAAGGCAACTTGTGCGCTACCGTGTCTAGTTTGTGTGGGAGCGGATTGAGGCTCTCTAATCCTTTCTAGAGTGTGAATTCGACATAACCGTACCCGAAGGTCGGTCTGTACCCATAAAGGGGAAAACTGGAAATTCGCCGCCGGTGAGCAAGCGCTCGGGCTGTGGCTCGTGGGTGAGCAGCACCGATCAACAGTGCGTCCAAGGGTGCCTTGGCTCGGGCGTGACAACCTCCCGGTTGGGCTGTCCATGGGAGCCCGAAATGCGGTGGTTTTAGGTCACCGAACTGAACTCTCGGTATAGCCGAGATCGACAGGTTTTAGCTGAGTTCTAGCAACGGGGAAGAACAAGGAGGGTTCCTAGTGACACGACCCCACTGGTCCTGTCGAGCCAGGATCACGCTGAGGGGTGCTGCATTGCACAGCACCGTATAACACACGTCAAAGGTACAAAGCGGAAGCGGAAGCTTTATTACATAAACAAGTTTATTAACATGTTTACATCAAAATAAGTTTAGTCCACACTCGCGGGCGTAGACTAAGCATCAAGTGCACGTTCAGCCCTCGAACGTGTCCTTGCTAGCACACACGCACACTAACTCTGCGGCGTGCACGACTCCCACTCGACGGGGTTCCCCTCCTGGGGTTCCGTCTCCTCTTCGGGAGTCCCTTCCTCATAGAACCCTGCAAAAGCTTCGAACACAAGCAGTGAGCACGAAGGCTCAGCAAGTCTGACCCGTCTCACCTAAACATGGAACTTCTACATGAGGGTGATGGGTTGCATGAGGTAAAAATCATTTGCAAGGACTCGCCTAATTAGTAGAACCTTACTTTCAAGTTTTAGCAGCAGGTTGTGGAGAACTTTATGCTAAGGCACATGAGAGAGCCGCAATCAAACAAGAAACGCATTTCTCTCATGTACTTTGCCCAAAGTTGAAAAGAACTTTAGTTAGCACTAAGCTACAACATATCATTAACAATCAATATCCAACTTTCAATCAGCAACATTTTAACATGTAACTAGCCTGTTCTTTCTACGTCACGGTACAGTGAACAAGTGGTACTCACTGACCGCGAGGGACGGCGATTATAATCGATTTACACCTGCAGGGTTACCCGAACAACCCGTCACGTACGCCCGTACTCGATGTTGCCTACAACAACCATCACGGACGCCGTACGCGACTACCTTTCACCCGTTAGCCAAATATTGAACCGGTCCCATCGTCCCGAGCAAGAGGTCCCTGCACGCGCATCTCCGTTCCGCCAGCTGATTTACACCTCGAGCTCTCAACCTACCCTCTGAACGACGGGCAATGCCTCAACACCCAGCTACCCGAGTTACATCAGTTTCCCGGTTCCCATATAGCCGGTAGGTCTTCGGTACTGTTCTAGCTTGTTCAACAGGCCCGCACACGGCTCGGTCCTCAATCGACACAAGCGGAGCTACAGCACACAGGCCCCAAAGTCCTGCTGCTCTTACTCTCCGCTTGGTCTCATTTTTTTGCCATGTGTTTCATGTGCTATCTCTACCCGAGCAATGTGCCTCTAGCCTATTCTCGCGAGTAGTTCCAACTACTCGACTTGTACCGAATCCTACTCTATTCTAGCAATGCAGTGGCTAACGAGGTTTTCAATCCTAAACCCAACCCATGGTTTTCTTGGCTGTGCAGTTGGGTTTCCAATCAAGACTCTAATGCAACGAACAAAGGGAAACAAGTATGTGCTCAAAACAATAAAAATTCGTAAAAAGGTTAATGCAAACCGGGGCTTGCCTTGCTGCTCTTGGTCGTAGGCTAGCTGTTCCTCCGGAGTAACGAAGTCTAGGACTTCGGGTTCCTCCTCGACCTTAGCGACTACATGATAAGAACAATGTATGTATCAATTTAGATGCCTTTGTATTAACTTTGAAGTTGTGAAGCCTATAACCCTTACTAGACAGACCTAATGACTGTGAAACTTTTACTGTGGCTTGGTTACAACCTAAACAAAGACTTGGTCAAGTTTTAGTTGCAGCAAAGCTCATTTGAGCCCTCCACAAATAATTATGTCCTTGACCTTAATTGGAACCCTTAGGGTGTTATAGGGATTTTCATGAGACAAACTATGACTTTCTGAAAACTAGATTTTCAGAGGGTTCTAATGGAGTTGGTCTCACTTAATTTGGAAGTCTCTAACTAAAGATATGAGCTAAACAATTTCAGAGAAAATCCTGAAAATGTTTCTGAACATTTTCTATTTTCTCTGGAACAGTTTTACTAATCACACCATTAGGTGGACTAAATGAGCTCAAATGGATCTGAAATTTTTATTGTAGTTCAAGGATATTTTGGTGAACATCTCAGCAAAATTTCAGGATTTTCCTCCAAAGGATTCTCCAGTTAAAATTCCTAACAGTTTAAACTTTGAGGAATTAATTCTGGAGAATTAAGGAATTTCATGAAGTGACACTTGATTTTCTGGAAAGTACTCAGAGAGCTGAATCCAGCGAAATTTGGTTCACTCAATTTGGAGCTTTCTAGCCAAAGTTATAAGGATTTGAAGTTTGAAGGAAATCTGAAAATCGGGGAAAAGTTTAAACTCGCGCGTGGGCCCAGGGGACACGCGTCGCACGCCGAAGCGACAGCACACCGCGGCCCACAAGGCTTTTGCGCGCCAGCACACCCGATCCCGGCCGCAGCCGGATCCCGATTCAAAATATCGGCCGCTGACAGCTGGGGTCCACCCCCTTCTTCAACCTCGCGACACCCGCGCTCCGCCGCCGAGGGACCTCGCCGGAGAGCTCGCCGCTGGCTGCTGTACCGCTCCAAACTTCTTGATTCTGGCCGCCCCTGCCTAATTTTACTTGGGGAACATGATCCGAGGGTCAGCTGCTCATGACAACGGCCGGAGCATGGTCGGCGACGAGCCGCCATATCGGAACGACTTCGGCCATGTCGGCTGACGCTCCTAGTGCCTCAGCTACTTGGGAAATCGGTCGGGGAGCATCAGTGGACCTCAGAGAAGGTCGACATGAACTCGGGGCAGCTCGGGGAAGGCCCGAAATAGGTCCTCACCGTGCGCCCGATACCCCCCGTGCGTTCCGCCATTAGTAGACCTTGAATTACGCCGGGCACAGAAGTTCTCCGGCCCAGAGTTGTGAAGGCAACTTGTGCGTCACCGTGTCTAGTTCGTGTGGGAGTGGCCTGAGGCCCTCTAATCCTTTCTAGAGCACGAATTAAACAGAATCGTACCCGAAGGTCGTTCTGCACACAGAAAGGGGAAAAGTGGAAATTCGCCGCCGGTGAGCAACCACTCGAGCTGTGGCTCGGGGGTGAGCAGCACCGGTCACTTGCGCGTCCAAGGGTGCCTTGGCTCGGGCGTGACAACGCCCAGGTTGGGCTGTCCACGAGAGCCCGAGGTGCGGCGGTTTCCAGTTCCGAGTTTGATCTTTCGGCACAGCCGATATCACTCGGTTTCAATCGATTTCTATCAATGGGAAGGATGGAGGATGGTTGCTAGTACCTTGCTGGGACCTTGGAATGGAAAGAGGGAGCTGCGATCGGCTTGATCAAGCAGGAACTCGAGCGCTAGTGATGGCAGTGGGAAAAGCAGTCGCGCACGCCGGTAGCTCGGGGAAATGGTGACTGAAGCACGCCGGGGGGGGGGGAATAAATAGCCCGGCCGGCTGGTCTCCGGCTTGGGGCACGCAGCAGGAGCTGGCGCCGGCTGCCCCCTTCGGTGGCGCGCGCGCACAGCTGCCGGGAACCGACTGAACTGTGGTTCAGTCGGTTTGCTTTGAGGCAGAGGCTGACATGTGGGTCCCACTTCTCTTTTAACCTCTGAAATTTATTCCTAACAGCTGTGGTAAACAGTGAACCCTATTCTACCCTTGGCAATTCAAATTATTCACCCAAGAGCCATTTGAATTGATCAAAGTTCAAATGAGGTTTGGTTTGAATGAATTTCAGCACAAGTGCAGTTTGAAATTCAAATAAAGTTTGAATTTCTCCCCCTTAGCTCATGTCAAGATCAACTCCAAATGGAGTGAAAATTGGTGTGTGAGCTCACAAAAATGTGCTGAGCAAGAATATGCCTTCCACTTTTAAATTCAGTGGGTGAAAACAGTTTGAATTTGAATATGGTTTCAAACTGCCCTCTTCCTAACTATACCCAAAATGACCTCAAAAAGGTTTTGAATTTGGGTGGAACTTGGCATGGACATCCTTAGCAAAGTGTAGGAGTTTTCATATGTCCAGCCCATCTATATCACATGTGGGAAGTACCACTTTTGCAATGTGTGAGTTTGTTCCCTAATGAGCATGTTGATAATTGTTACTTGCTCTTTATTTGTGTTCATCATTCTTCCTCAAATGAGGTGTGTGGTGTGGTGATGAACACTGCAAATGAGTGTCAAAAACTGAGGCCCTTACATTCCTCCCCCCTTAAAAGAATCTCGTCCCGAGATTATAAGGTGAAATGAGAGAGAGGACGGTGGAAAATTACCGAATATGCGACGTGAAAAAGTCGGGGTAGTTAGTGCGAAGGAATTCTTCGCTCTCCCATGTCGCTTCGTCCATGGAGTGATTACTCCATAGAACCTTGTAGAACCACAACGTACGGTTGCGTGTGGTTCGGGCCTTTTCATCAATAATCTGCACCGGTTCCTCCCGATAGGTGAGATCCGGTTGCAGTTCTTCAATGTCTTCCAGCTGAATGGTAGTTGATAGCTTGAGACACTTCCTCAGCTGGGAAATGTGAAAGACGTCGTGCACACCGGAAAGTGCTTCTGGTAATCTTAGCCGGTATGCCACCGATCCACATCTTTCGGTAATCTGGAATGGACCGATGAATCGGGGTGCCAACTTTCCCCTCACCCCAAATCTGTTTACGCCCTTCATTGGAGACACTCGTAGATATACGTGGTCTCCAGCTTCGAATTGTAACGGACGCCTTCTCCGGTCCGCATACTGTTTCTGTCGGGATTGAGCGGCTTTTAGGTTCGCTTGAATTAATCGAACCTTTTCTTCCGCGTTGTTGACAAGATCAATCCCGAAGGTAACCCTCTCGCCAGACTCACACCAATTCAATGGTGTGCGGCATTTTCTCCCGTATAGCGCCTCGTAGGGCGCCATCTTGATGCTGGCTTGGTACCCATTGTTGTACGAGAACTCGGCTAACGGCAAGTGATCATCCCAATTCTTGCCGTGGTCGATAGCGCAAGCTCGTAGCATGTCTTCTAAGATTTGATTTACCCGCTCCGTTTGCCCATCCGTCTGCGGGTGGTAGGCTGAACTACGGATCAGCTTCGTCCCCAAGGCAGCGTGGAGCTGCTCCCAAAAACGGGACACAAATAAAGTGCCCCGGTCCGATACGATGGTACGGGGTACGCCGTATAAGCATAGGATCCGTGAGATGTACAGTTCAGCGTACTTCTTGGTGTTGTAGTTGGTGTTGACCGGGATGAAATGGGCAACTTTGGTGAGCCGATCGACGATCACCCACACAGAATCATGTTTCTGTAAGGTGGTGGGTAAACCGACGATGAAATCCATGCTCACGTCCTCCCACTTCCAGGCAGGAACACCCAGTGGTTGCAGCAGTCCCGGTTTCCGCATGTGGTCTGCCTTCACCCTTCGACATGTATCACACTCGGACACGTATTTTGCAGTCTCTCGCTTCATTCGTGTCCACCAAAACTTTCTCCTGAGTTCTTGATACATTTTGTTGCTGCCGGGGTGAATAGAAAACTTTGATAAGTGAGCCTCATCAAAGATTTTCTTCCGTAACTCTGGGTTTCGGGGTACGACGATCCGGTCCTTGAACCATAGGACGCCGTCTCCGTCCTTCCGAAAACATTTCAACTCCCCACTGTCTACACGTCTCCGCAAATGCGACATGCCCTTGTCATTCTTCTGGGCTGCCGCTATCTCTTCACGGATGGTGGGGATCAAAGCTAGGTTGTAGAGAGCTCCATGTGGAATCACATGTAGTGGTGGTTCGTTCTCTTCCAACGGTGTGATGGTCAGATTATTGACGTGTGACTTGCGGCTTAGTGCGTCTGCCACAACGTTTGCCTTGCCCGGATGATAATGGATCTCTATCTCGTAATCCTTTATCAGTTCTAACCATCTTCGTTGCCTCATGTTCAGCTCCTTCTGAGTGAATATGTACTTGAGGCTTTTGTGGTCGGTATATAAATGTACGAGGTTACCGAGTAGGTAGTGCCTCCACATTTTCAGTGCAAGTACCACGGCAGCGAGCTCCAAGTCGTGAGTTGGATAATTTTGCTCATGATTCCTAAGCTGCCGTGACCCATATGCGACCACCCTTCGGTCTTGCATCAGCACACATCCGAGCCCAATGCCGGATGCATCGCAGTACACATCGAACGGTTTTGTTGTGTCTGGCTGCGCCAAAACCGGTGCTGATGTCAGGTGCTTGACTAAAGCCTTGAATGCTGCTTCACATGCTGGACTCCAAACATATTTGGTAGCCTTCTTCAGCAGCTCTGTCATTGGCTTGGCAATCTTCGAGAAGTTCGGAATGAACCTCCGATAATATCCCGCGAGTCCGAGGAAACTCCGTACCTCATGAACAGTTCTCGGGGATTTCCAATTCAGCACTTGCGTGATCTTGCTCGGGTCCACAGCGATACCCTCCGCTGAGATGATATGCCCGAGGAAAGGCACTTGCGATATCCAAAACTCGCATTTGCTGAACTTTGCGTATAACTTGTGATCCCGCAGCCGTTGCAAGACTATACGCAGATGTTTCTTGTGATCTTCCTCCGACTTGGAATATACCAGGATGTCGTCGATGAAGACCACGACAAACTTGTCCAGCTCCGGCATGAACACCGAGTTCATTAAGTACATGAAGTGAGCTGGAGCATTGGTGAGGCCAAAGGACATGACCAGGTACTCATAAAGTCCGTACCTTGTCGAGAAGGCTGTCTTTGGAATGTCCTCCGCCCTTATCTTAATCTGATGGTACCCGGATCTTAAATCCATCTTGGAAAAGACCTTTGCTTCGACCAACTGATCAAACAACATGTCGATCCGTGGTAACGGGTACTTGTTCTTGATGGTTACGGCATTTAATGGACGGTAGTCCACGCAAAGCCGCAACGTTT
This sequence comes from Neostapfia colusana, assembly GCA_030760725.1. Taxonomy (NCBI): domain Eukaryota; kingdom Viridiplantae; phylum Streptophyta; class Magnoliopsida; order Poales; family Poaceae; genus Neostapfia; species Neostapfia colusana. The sequence continues at coordinate 81,711,895 of JASWHV010000003.1, forward strand.
CATCCTTCTTTTTGACAAATAATGCCGAACAGCCCCATGGCGAGGAGCTTGGCCTAATAAAACCCTTCTCCAGAAGGTCCGTGAGCTGAATCTTCAGTTCCGCCAACTCCTTGGGCGCCATCTTGTACGGCCTTCGGGATATTGGCATGGTTCCCGGTGCAAGTTCAATCTTGAACTCCACCTCTCTATCGGGTGGCATCCCCGGCAAATCATCCGGGAATACATCAGGGAACTCTCGGACCACTGGAATGTCTTCCAATCTGATGGTTGTGGCTTGATAGACACTTGGAAGTTTTATTTCTGGACTGTCCAGAAATAATGAGTGAGAACCGTGCACTTCTGAGTTTAAGTGCACGACTCGGAGGACGGTGTCTAAAACAGCGCCGTGGCGGGTTAACCACGACATCCCTAGGATGACATCGACCTTCTGTCCCTCTAAGATAATGAGAGACGTGGGGTACACTCTACCCGATAAGCATAATGGTGCTTTGGAGACCATTACGCTTGCTGAAATCTTCCCACCCGGTGAACAAATTAAATATGGACTATCGGTGGGTAGTATTGGCAAGCTGTGTTTAGCAATGAAAGCTTGGCTAATAAAATTATGCGTGGCGCCTGAATCAAATAGTATTATAGCGGGATGCTGGTGGAGTTGGAACATACCCGCAAGGATTGGCTCGCCCTCCGGCACGTCCTCAATGGCAAGCTGGTGGACAGTGCCGGGCCTAGGGTTCGCCCGCCGCGCATTAGTAGGGTTCCGGGGTTGATTCCTCCCCGGAAACGGTGGTGCCACTCCGCTGCCTTGCCTCTCCGGGAAACTGCTCGCGAAGTGTCCTGGACGGCCACACTTGTAACACGTGGCCGCTGCTGGTGGAGTACTTGGTGGACGAAAGCCCGGCATGCGTTGCGAAGGTGCAAACGCACGCGGCATCGCCCGCTGCTGCTGTTGTTGTTGCGGTGGTGCTGGCAGTACCGGCCGGAATGCCGGTGAAGAGTACGACCGACTGCGGAACGGCATCGACCGCTGTGGTGGTTGCCAGCGTGGACCTGATGGTGGGCGATTCACCATCCGAAACTTTTGAGAAGGACCGCCTCCTTCTCCACTGCTCTGCGGCGCGCTTCGCTTTCGCTCTGCCGCCGCCAACTCCTTGCCGGAGTCCTCTTGAACAATCGCAGCATCAATTATGTCGTTGAGGCTGCCGCGATTGAACATCGCCAGCTTGTCCTTCAGGAGCGGGTTAAGCCCCTGGTAAAAGTGGTCCCGCCGCTTCTCGTCCGTATCTGCATGATACGACGCGTAGAGCGCGAGATCGTTGAACGCTCTGGAGTACTCCAGCGCGTTCCGGCTCCCTTGTTGCAGGTGTAGGAATTCCTGCGTCTTTCTCTTCATCAAACCGGGCGGTATATGATAGGCCCTGAAGGCCGTCCGGAACTCCGCCCAGGTCATCACTCGGTCGGTGGGCTGTGAAGCACAGAAGTTGGCCCACCACGCGCTCGCGGATCCTTGGAGCTGCTGGACCGCGAACTGAGTCTTGCGCTGCTCGCTGATTTGGAGCAGCCCGAACTTCATCTCTATGGCGCGGAGCCAGTTGTCCGCGTCAAGTGGTTCATCCGCCCTTGAGAATACAGGGGGATGAGTCGCCAGGAAGTCGGAGTAGGAGCTCTGTTGGCGCTCCTCGCGATCTTGACGTCTCTCCGGGCGAGACGTATTCGCAATTAACGTTTGCAGCAGCTCTGTATGCTGCTGATGTGAACCCGCCATTGCCGCGACAATGTCGGCCAATGTAACCGTTGGCAGTGGCGGTGGCGGTGTTTGCTGTTGCTGTTGCTGCTGCTGTCCCGAGGAGTCCTCGGGAGGTGGTTGGGAGGTCTCTCCCCCTTGGCTAGTACCTCCAACATCGGGGTTGGTACGAGTACGCGTCATTCTGAAACTCAACACAGCAGCAATTAGCACATGTCTTACTCAAAATTCCATAAACAGGAGTAAGTATTGAAGCGACGCATGATTAACTTGCACAACATTCACATATATTGATAAAGCATAAACTTTATACAAGATACATTATTCTCGGATCTCCGAGAAGTCGTGCTCATGTCGTCACTACCTATACATACGCTACTGTCTACACGACATGTCACTGATTACAAAAGTTGGGTTACGCTACCCTAGTTGCCCTACTTGGCAATCGTAACCCCCTACTCGGAGTAGAACTCGACTTCCTGTGGGTCGTCCTCCTCCGGTACCTCAGCCGGTGGCTCTGGATCTACCACCTCTTCTCCCATTCCGGGTTCTCCCATGGCTGGAAGACCCAAGACTACCGGTACGCCCAATACCGGGGGCACGAGGTCCTGCAATGCATGCACCTCGTCCATAGCCTGGTTGTAGTCCTCTTCCCAGCCTTGTCCTTCCTCGATGGCGTCGTCCCGCTCTTGAGCAAGGTCCTCATTCTGCTGGGTTAGGGTCTGCACCAGCTCTTGCAACGCCGCGATGTCAACACGGCCCTTCTTCTTTACCTTCTTCAGACGACGCAACTGATTGTGTTGTTCATTCAGTCGCTTGATCGTCGGAAGGAGCACATTGCGGAGTGCACTGTGAGCACCCTCGAAATGATCTCCACGGCTTGTGCTCTCCTTGAGCTTGGTGGCGAGATGCTCCGTATGAACAGCTTGGCTGTCCATCACAGCGTTTCCCGCCCTCATTTGGAGACTGAGATTTGCCTCCGCGGGGTTGTACCTTGGGCAACTCGGGTCTGTTGCCTCCAGGTACCTTTCTTCCCACACATGTTGAGCTCGCCCCTCCACCGGAACGAGTGCGTATGGTGTGCCCTCCATGGCCTGCACGTGTAGTTGGCAGAAACGTGACATGGTGTCACGGGCTGCCACTTGCCACATCCCTTCCGGTTGTCTTCCTCTCACCGTGACGGTGAATGGCACCCAACCGGGTGGCGTAGGTCCTGCGGGAACCTCGACATGGATCATCCACGTCTTGCTCCCCTCTTCGCCTTCCTCCTTGGCGAAGTATTGCGGCATCTGGTTATACCCGAAATATTGGAGTATTTGCCACAATGCTTCCGGGTAGCCGCTACGGTCAGAACAGTGGGAAACTACCCACCCGTTCTCCAACCGTTTATCTGCTGCCATCTGTAAAAATATATTTGAGAAATGTCAAATATTTATTTAAACAGTAAACCATTGAGTTATAACATAAGATATGTCATTGAACCCATAACACTTGGAAACATAGTTCAAATTTTTAAACAAATTTGACTGCTGATCTGCTGTTACCATGACAGCCCTGACCAGTTTCCATATCAATCTGATTTAGGCCAGGTTAAAAGCAAAACCAATCCTGAAGCTCAACATCAAAGTTAAAGTTAACTTCAATAGCTTTCCAGAAAGTATTTGGTTGGCCTAAGATCTGTCCTGGTTCAAAAGTTATGAGATGTCAAAGTTACCAGAATTTCTGGAAACAATTGGACAGCACCTCCCTGCTTTAGGTACTGATTTGATCCAAGAATCCCAGTTAATTCTGTTCCTAATCTGACAAAACTTTCTGTTACAAAGTTGTAACCCATCTCATAAGATTTCCAGAACTACCTCATTTTCTATTTTTGGATTTTTATGCAGGAAGTTATGCTTAATTTACAGAGAGTCTACAGAGAGTCTTTGCTCCGTCCTGTTTTCTGGACAGTTTCAACTCTGCTGCATTTTTCGGGTGGTTAAGGGACGAAACACCTCTGGAACTCAACAGAAAAGTTGTAAAGCTCCTCCAAAGCTTTCCAGAAATGTATCATACGACATCAACCTCGAAAGAACTCAACCTCTAACCTCTGATTAACTTCAGCCTTAATTTAGCTGGAAACAGAGTGCTCTGTCCTTAACATCCTATAAGTTGAAAGCTTGTTAACTTTGAATATCCTGTTCAAGGGAAGGAGTTACATCAAGTTTTACTACTTTGGATCAAAACCTTCAAATTTTAAATGAAGTTGTTCATTTTGTTGGGTGTGACGTCGAGGCGTCACCAGATTATGTCGGTACTACGTCCTCACAAAGGAAAAACCTATACCGGACTTAGCCGGCGTCGTTAGTTCAGTGGCACTACTCGTCACTCGCACACGGATACTACACGTCTACCGTTTCGTGGTAAGGCTACCTGCAGAAATTCAACCAATCATCAGACTCGGCTGCACACCGAGCCCGGAATCCATACAGTTGGTACATCCGGCCGTCATCACTCGCCCGGATGTTCTCAATCCAAACACGCCTTGAGTTACGTGTTCACGTTTCAGACCACGTGACGGGGTCTCCCATGTTGCACCACGCACGCCAGGGACAGACGTTGCTCGAGTACCCCAAACGACATGAAGAGTCGTAGAGGATACTAAAGCGGATCGGGTTACCTGCCACCCGTGGGGCTCCACCCTTCAGCTTGTGCGCACTGGTGGACAGCGCTTACGTGCACCCCCCAAGACATGAACGTCCCGAGATGCACGATTTTCCGACATAACAAATAGGTTAATATGCCACTTTCTATATGCTAATAACATCCTTATACGGGCTACTAACTCGTTCCTCACTGGATTTTTGAAAAAGAAGACCTTTGTACTGTGTTAAACCTCAAGCGAGCTCTGATACCACGCTGACACGACCCCACTGGTCCTGTCGAGCCAGGATCACGCTGAGGGGTGCTGCATTGCACAGCACCGTATAACACACGTCAAAGGTACAAAGCGGAAGCGGAAGCTTTATTACATAAACAAGTTTATTAACATGTTTACATCAAAATAAGTTTAGTCCACACTCGCGGGCGTAGACTAAGCATCAAGTGCACGTTCAGCCCTCGAACGTGTCCTTGCTAGCACACACGCACACTAACTCTGCGGCGTGCACGACTCCCACTCGACGGGGTTCCCCTCCTGGGGTTCCGTCTCCTCTTCGGGAGTCCCTTCCTCATAGAACCCTGCAAAAGCTTCGAACACAAGCAGTGAGCACGAAGGCTCAGCAAGTCTGACCCGTCTCACCTAAACATGGAACTTCTACATGAGGGTGATGGGTTGCATGAGGTAAAAATCGTTTGCAAGGACTCGCCTAATTAGTAGAACCTTACTTTCAAGTTTTAGCAGCAGGTTGTGGAGAACTTTATGCTAAGGCACATGAGAGAGCCGCAATCAAACAAGAAACGCATTTCTCTCATGTACTTTGCCCAAAGTTGAAAAGAACTTTAGTTAGCACTAAGCTACAACATATCATTAACAATCAATATCCAACTTTCAATCAGCAACATTTTAACATGTAACTAGCCTGTTCTTTCTACGTCACGGTACAGTGAACAAGTGGTACTCACTGACCGTGAGGGACGGCGATTATAATCGATTTACACCTGCAGGGTTACCCGAACAACCCGTCACGTACGCCCGTACTCGATGTTGCCTACAACAACCATCACGGACGCCGTACGCGACTACCTTTCACCCGTTAGCCAAATATTGAACCGGTCCCATCGTCACGAGCAAGAGGTCCCTGCACGCGCATCTCCGTGCCGTCAGCTGATTTACACCTCGAGCTCTCAACCTACCCTCTGAACGACGGGCAATGCCTCAACACCCAGCTACCCGAGTTACATCAGTTTCCCGGTTCCCATATAGCCGGTAGGTCTTCGGTACTGTTCTAGCTTGTTCAACAGGCCCGCACACGGCTCAGTCCTCAATCGACACAAGCGGAGCTACAGCACACAGGCCCCAAAGTCCTGCTGCTCTTACTCTCCGCTTGGTCTCATTTTTTTGCCATGTGTTTCATGTGCTATCTCTACCCGAGCAATGTGCCTCTAGCCTATTCTCGCGAGTAGTTCCAACTACTCGACTTGTACCGAATCCTACTCTATTCTAGCAATGCAGTGGCTAACGAGGTTTTCAATCCTAAACCCAACCCATGGTTTTCTTGGCTGTGCAGTTGGGTTTCCAATCAAGACTCTAATGCAACGAACAAAGGGAAACAAGTATGTGCTCAAAACAATAAAAATTCGTAAAAAGGTTAATGCAAACCGGGGCTTGCCTTGCTGCTCTTGGTCGTAGGCTAGCTGTTCCTCCGGAGTAACGAAGTCTAGGACTTCGGGTTCCTCCTCGACCTTAGCGACTACATGATAAGAACAATGTATGTATCAATTTAGATGCCTTTGTATTAACTTTGAAGTTGTGAAGCCTATAACCCTTACTAGACAGACCTAATGACTGTGAAACTTTTACTGTGGCTTGGTTACAACCTAAACAAAGACTTGGTCAAGTTTTAGTTGCAGCAAAGCTCATTTGAGCCCTCCACAAATAATTATGTCCTTGACCTTAATTGGAACCCTTAGGGTGTTCTAGGGATTTTCATGAGACAAACTATGACTTTCTGAAAACTAGATTTTCAGAGGGTTCTAATGGAGTTGGTCTCACTTAATTTGGAAGTCTCTAACTAAAGATATGAGCTAAACAATTTCAGAGAAAATCCTGAAAATGTTTCTGAACATTTTCTATTTTCTCTGGAACAGTTTTACTAATCACACCATTAGGTGGACTAAATGAGCTCAAATGGATCTGAAATTTTTATGGTAGTTCAAGGATATTTTGGTGAACATCTCAGCAAAATTTCAGGATTTTCCTCCAAAGGATTCTCCAGTTAAAATTCCTAACAGTTTAAACTTTGAGGAATTAATTCTGGAGAATTAAGGAATTTCATGAAGTGACACTTGATTTTCTGGAAAGTACTCAGAGAGCTGAATCCAGCGAAATTTGGTTCACTCAATTTGGAGCTTTCTAGCCAAAGTTATAAGGATTTGAAGTTTGAAGGAAATCTGAAAATCGGGGAAAAGTTTAAACTCGCGCGTGGGCCCAGGGGACACGCGTCGCACGCCGAAGCGACAGCACACCGCGGCCCACAAGGCTTTTGCGCGCCAGCACACCCGATCCCGGCCGCAGCCGGATCCCGATTCAAAATATCGGCCGCTGACAGCTGGGGTCCACCCCCTTCTTCAACCTCGCGACACCCGCGCTCCGCCGCCGAGGGACCTCGCCGGAGAGCTCGCCGCTGGCTGCTGTACCGCTCCAAACTTCTTGATTCTGGCCGCCCCTGCCTAATTTTACTTGGGGAACATGATCCGAGGGTCAGTTGCTCATGACAACGGCCGGAGCATGGTCGGCGACGAGCCGCCATATCGGAACGACTTCGGCCATGTCGGCTGACGCTCCTAGTGCCTCAGCTACTTGGGAAATCGGTCGGGGAGCATCAGTGGACCTCAGAGAAGGTCGACATGAACTCGGGGCAGCTCGGGGAAGGCCCGAAATAGGTCCTCACCGTGCGCCCGATACCCCCCGTGCGTTCCGCCATTAGTAGACCTTGAATTACGCCGGGCACAGAAGTTCTCCGGCCCAGAGTTGTGAAGGCAACTTGTGCGTCACCGTGTCTAGTTCGTGTGGGAGTGGCCTGAGGCCCTCTAATCCTTTCTAGAGCACGAATTAAACAGAATCGTACCCGAAGGTCGTTCTGCACACAGAAAGGGGAAAAGTGGAAATTCGCCGCCGGTGAGCAACCACTCGAGCTGTGGCTCGGGGGTGAGCAGCACCGGTCACTTGCGCGTCCAAGGGTGCCTTGGCTCGGGCGTGACAACGCCCAGGTTGGGCTGTCCACGAGAGCCCGAGGTGCGGCGGTTTCCAGTTCCGAGTTTGATCTTTCGGCACAGCCGATATCACTCGGTTTCAATCGATTTCTATCAATGGGAAGGATGGAGGATGGTTGCTAGTACCTTGCTGGGACCTTGGAATGGAAAGAGGGAGCTGCGATCGGCTTGATCAAGCAGGAACTCGAGCGCTAGTGATGGCAGTGGGAAAAGCAGTCGCGCACGCCGGTAGCTCGGGGAAATGGTGACTGAAGCACGCCGGGGGGGGGGAATAAATAGCCCGGCCGGCTGGTCTCCGGCTTGGGGCACGCAGCAGGAGCTGGCGCCGGCTGCCCCCTTCGGTGGCGCGCGCGCACAGCTGCCGGGAACCGACTGAACTGTGGTTCAGTCGGTTTGCTTTGAGGCAGAGGCTGACATGTGGGTCCCACTTCTCTTTTAACCTCTGAAATTTATTCCTAACAGCTGTGGTAAACAGTGAACCCTATTCTACCCTTGGCAATTCAAATTATTCACCCAAGAGCCATTTGAATTGATCAAAGTTCAAATGAGGTTTGGTTTGAATGAATTTCAGCACAAGTGCAGTTTGAAATTCAAATAAAGTTTGAATTTCTCCCCCTTAGCTCATGTCAAGATCAACTCCAAATGGAGTGAAAATTGGTGTGTGAGCTCACAAAAATGTGCTGAGCAAGAATATGCCTTCCACTTTTAAATTCAGTGGGTGAAAACAGTTTGAATTTGAATATGGTTTCAAACTGCCCTCTTCCTAACTATACCCAAAATGACCTCAAAAAGGTTTTGAATTTGGGTGGAACTTGGCATGGACATCCTTAGCAAAGTGTAGAAGTTTTCATATGTCCAGCCCATCTATATCACATGTGGGAAGTACCACTTTTGCAATGTGTGAGTTTGTTCCCTAATGAGCATGTTGATAATTGTTACTTGCTCTTTATTTGTGTTCATCATTCTTCCTCAAATGAGGTGTGTGGTGTGGTGATGAACACTGCAAATGAGTGTCAAAAACTGAGGCCCTTACACCTAGTACCTTGCCGTAGCTCTGAACGAGATGGGGAGGCTGTTATTCGAGCTTTCCGATCGGTTCTGAGCGGTGGAAGAAAGTTTCCCGGCGCTGTGTTCTTGCGGGGAGAAAATGGCGAGGGCTTCGGCCGAGGAGGGGGAAGAACGCCTTAAGAAGGCTCTGAACTGACTCGTGCCCGCGCGTGGGCAAGGAGCTGCTGGCGCGGCGGCCTCCCTCGGTGGGATCGCAGCTGCAGCTCGGGGACCCGAGTGAGAAAGTCTCAGTCGGTGAATCATCCCAGTGGCTGACATGTGGGTCCCATTTTCATTTTTTAACCTCTGAGATTAACTCCTATTCACTGTTGTAAACAGTAGTTCCCACAAAGCCCCTGGTGATTTGAATTTTCTACCCTTGAACCATTTGAATTGGTTAGCATTCAAATTGGGTTTGGTTTGAATGAATTTCAGCACATGTTCAGTTTGAAATTCAAATAAAAGTTTGAATTTGCCCCACTTAGCTCATGTCAAGATCAACTCCAAATGGAGTGAAAATTGGTGTGTGAGCTCACAAAAATGTGCTGAGTAAGAATATGCCTCCCACTTTTGAATTCATGGGATCAAAAATATTTGAATTTGAATTTGAGTTCAAACTGCCCTCTTTCTAGCCATACCCAAAATGACCTCAAAAAGGTTTTGAATTTGGGTGAAACTTGGCATAGACATTCCTAGCACTATATAGGAGTTTTCATATGCCTAGCCCCTGTATATCACATGTGGGAAATACCACTTTTGCAATATGTGAGTTTGTTCCCTAATGAGCATGTTGATGGTGGTTACTTGCTCTTCAAATGTGTTTATCAACTTGCTTCAAATGAGGTGTGTGTGTGGTGATGAACACCTCAAACATGTGTTCAAAACTGAGGTCCTTACATCTTGTCGCTATGTTTATTGGCGGGCAGGCTCTGACACGGCGCGCCAGTCTTCACTGCGATGTGATTGGGCGCAACGGCACCTGACAGAGGCGTGCTCCGCGTCTCTGCGCCTTGGGAAGGCGCGGGTCTTGTATACCTTGTACGGGCAAGGTACGGCGCGTCTTTACTCTTGCCACCTACCGCACGGGGGTAGGTAGCGCTGCTCGGCTGGCCACGTGACGGGCCCGGAGCTCTCCTCTGAGGAGAGGGAGGTCCGGTCCCACGGGAAACGTGGAGCCTTCGGAGCTCTCCCCGCGGAGGGGGGAGGTCCGGCTCTGCTAACCACGTGGCGGGCCCGGAGCTCTCCTCTGAGGAGAGGGAGGTCCGGCCCCGCTGGACACGTGGAGCCTTCAGAGCTCTCCCCGCGGAGGAAGGAGGTCCGGCTCAGTTAACCACGTGGTGGGCCCAGATCCCTCCTCTTAGGAGAGGGAGGTCCGGCCCCGCTGGACATGTGGAGCCTTCGAAGCTCTCCCCGCGGAGGGGGGAGGTCTGGCTCAGTTGGCCATGTGGCGGGCCCGGAGCTCTCCTTTGAGGAGAGGGAGGTCCGGCCCCGCTGGACACATGGCGCCTTCGGAGCTCTCCCTGCGGAGAAGGGCGAGGTCCTTAGGCAGTTTCCCCTGTGCGCGGGTCTACCCCATATCGAGGGTACCGACAGTGGCCCCCGGGCCCATCTCGTGGGAGATAGCGAGCCTGAGGTGGGGCCCCCGTCTCTTCCACTCCACGCACCTTCTTGAAGACCTGCATTGACCGTTGCCGGAGCACGAACAGTCGCGGGATCGTGGGAGCGTGTGCCCCACTTTATGGCTGCTTTTACTGCGGCGGTTCCCAAGGCTGCCACTTCTGCACGTCGCAGCGCCTTTTCGGGAACCGCCGAAGCGTCTTGCCGGCTCGTCTCCTTGGGAGACTAACTTCTTGGCACACCGCTTCAGCTGGACGGCTTGGGTCCACTTGTCATCGATGCTTGGTCTCGGAGCTGAAGCGATTGTCCAAGCGACGTATTCGAAGAGTTTTGAATCGCTTTGAACCGCGCCTGAGAAGTTTAAAAGGGGATCTTACCTGCATCGCGGTTTCCCTTCGCACTTCCCAGCGCTTGCATCTTCCTTGAGCTCTTGCGCCCTTGTCTTCCCTGTTCTTGAGCTTTCTTCTGCCATGGCTTCCAACTTGCCTCGGCCGAGCTCGGGTCAGTGTGCCGGCTGCTGGGCTAGCACGCGGAGGAGCAGAAGCGCTGGCTCCGGCAGGGATCTCTCCCACTGCTCCTGGAGAAGGGGGAAATAGTCTTCTTCACCCCCTACGCCATGGGGGGTTCGTCTCTCTCATGACATCTCACGTCGGAAGGTGCACCATGAGAGTAGCTACTGTACGGGGCGACTTGATCGATTCAGCGGGGGTGAAACGGGGGAAAGGCTGCCACGTACGACGTCAGTGATGGTTGTTGTAGGCAACGTCGAGTACGGGCGTACGTGTCGTGTAGTCCGGGTGTTATTGATTCGAATCACCGTCGCTCGCGGAATGGACCGAGCATACTTGTTCTCACAGTCGTGACGTAGTAAGAACTCGCATGAGAAAGGAACTAATCATATTGATGTGAAGTATTATACTAGTGTTGTATTGGATCTCGATGAATAGGCTAGTGCAAACTCGATTCTTTTATGCCATGAGCAATTTACATCGGGGGAAAGCGTTTCTTGTTTGATTGTGGACTCCCGATGTAGCGTGCCCAGGGTTACTTAAAATGCTGCAATTAATACCTGAAAGTAAGGATTCACTTTTAGGCGAGTTAATTATGCTTATGCCATCCTATGTTAGGTTCATAACCTCACTTAGAGTTTCATGTTTAGGGAGACGGTTAAGTCTTGCTGAGCGTTATGCTCACGGATGCTATCCGAGTTGTTTTGCAGGTAATTGACTCGCTGATTATGAGAAGGGGTGCCGATGAGACTCGGGAACCTCCGAGTGCTTACTCTAAGAGCATCCTCGCCGCTGCAGATTGTCTTCGTGTTGCTAGTAAGAAACGTCCGCGGGCTGGACCGTTTCTTTGTTGCTAGTTTAGATATGAGTCGTGAGAGTGATAGTCTTCCGCTGTAGTTTACTCTGATATACTTATTTGTAAAACATTCTTGTACGCTTCCGCAAACTATTTATGTAATATGATGTATGTTCATCGACCCGTGTGCTGTTGGGTGCCGCATAACACGGCACCACCCGACGAGGTCCCGTGGGGCCGTCTCAGCGTGGCATCAGAGCCTGTCACACATGGTATCAGAGCCGCGTTGGGAACAGAACACGGGTTGAGCATCATATTATGTCAAAAACTTAGGATACGGTGAGATAACGGTACTAGGCCCACATAAGGACTACTATTAGCATATTATGAAGGTGGCAAGCTAACCTATTTGTTATGTCGGAAAATCGTGCATCTCGGGACGTTTATGTCTTGGGGGGTGCACGTATGCGCTGTCCACCAGTGCGCACAAGCTGAAGGGTGGAGCCCCACGGGTGGCAGGTAACCCGACCCGCTTTAGTATCCTCTACGACTCTTCATGTCGTTTGGGGTATTCGAGCAACGTCTTCCCAGGCGTGCGTGGTGCAATTTGGGAGACCCCGTCACGTGGTCAGTAACGTGAACACGTAGCTCAAGGCGTGTTTGGCTTGAGAACACCTGGGCGAGTGATGACGGCCGGGTGTACAAACTGTTATGGATACCGGGTTCGGTGTGCAGCCGAACCTGATGATTGAGTGTGTTTTATGTAGGTACTGACCACGAAAAACCTTAGTGCGTGTAGAACACGTTTGTGAGTGATCGTTTTAGTGCCACCTAATGATACGTGTATGCCGGTGTAATCCGGTTAGGTTTTTCTTTGGTGAGGCAACGTAGTACCGTCATATGTCTTACGGTGCATCGTCACCGTACTACACTGGATAGTATTCTTACCTATGAAGAAATCATTCATTACTAACTTTCAAACTAAAAATGGATGTGATAAAGCACATATTAGTTACTGAACTCTTCATTTGAACTAAGTTTCAAAGAAGAGAATTACTAGGCTTCTTTTGATCTCAAAAACAGAGTGCTCTGTTCTGGCAGAAGTTTTGCCGAACTTTCACAGAGCGTAACTCTGATTAGTTGGACCCAATGGAGGTGTTTGATACGGTTCTGGAAGGTTTATTAAGTGCTCTACAACTTTTCTGTAGAACTCCAGAGCCAAATCCGACACCAACTTGGTTGAACGTCCAGATGAATGCAAACTGTTCAGAAAACAGAGCAGATGCAAACTTCTCTGGATGTTTCGGTAAATTGGTCATAACAATCTGTAGAAAATTTTATAAGGGTCATGTAATACACCGTTGGAAAGGTTATGAAACTTACAACGATTTTGTAGTTCATAGTTTGTTCAGAGTTGTACCCCAGTTGTATGTAAAACTGTGATGAAAACAGCCACATACAAAGGAGGTGCTGGCAAATTTTGGCCAGAAATTCTGTCAACTTTGAACAATCCTAACTTTTGTTCCAGAAATGATCTAGGGGCATGTGAGTACTCGTTGAAAATATACTGAAGTTAACTTTAACTTTGGTATTCAACTTGAGTTATGAAAATGCTAGTAACTGGATCAAATTCTGGGTTAAGTACTGAAAGGTCTGTTTTGTACCGAATGAGGGACTGGATATGTTGGCTTTAGAAAGATGTGTAAACATGAAATTTTGTTATGCTTTCATAAAGTTTTAGCATGTTCATGTTTTACATACTTTCACATACTGCTGAGATCATGTTTTGACTCCCCTCAAAAATTATCTTTGTGCAGTATGGTGCGTACTCATTCTCCGAGTAGGGTTGATAGTTTTCGTCAAGAAGATGATGACTCGACTCCACCACGGGCACCGCCATCAACGGTATGGGCGGATGTCATGGCTCAGATGGTCGAGTCAAGTCAAGAGAACACAAGACTACTCCAAGCCTTGGTACAACAAGGCTTACTCCAGCGTGCACAACAGGACGTTCCACTTCGGAACGCCTACTTGGATTTCTTGGCGACACAACCGCCAATCTTCACGGAAGCCCGTGAACCAGTGGAGGCTGATCAGTGGCTTCGAGTTATGGAGTCCAAGTTTGGAGTGTTTGAGTGCGACGAGTATCAGAAGACATCATTTGCAGCTCAACAGCTCCATGGAGCCGCCGGAAATTGGTGGTTTGCGTATCTCGCCACCGTTCCAGAAGGCCATCAAGTGGAATGGACGGAATTTCGTGAAGCATTCCGGGCTCGTCACATTCCTATGGGTTTTATCAAGGCCCAACAGCAAGAATTCAGAAACTTGAAGCAGGGGGACATGAGTGTCCTCGATTATGTCCGAAGATTCAACCTTCTGGCACAATATGCTCCTGCTTATGCGACGAGCGAAGCTGCAATGTGTGACTACTTTTTCTATGGCTTGAGTGCCATACTAAAAGAGAAGTTAGCTTTATTCAATCAAGGCAGTTACACCGAGTTGATCAGTGCTGCTCTGCTGCAAGAACAAGCGACACTTGAGTGTCAAGCAGAGAAGAGGGACCGGGAGGATGTGCAAGAAGACACACCAATCGTTCCTCGTAAATACCGTGTGGTGTATCACACACCATCCGATGAGATATGGCAAGCACCAGGGAGATCAACTCCGTACAGATTTCCTGCTCAAGAGTCATGTCTTGAAGCAACACCTTTGCCTCAGCAACGAATGACATCTGTCGCATCATTGCTGCAGCCAAGTGCCTCAACTTCTCAACCACAAGTCAACGAAGAACCGGGGAAACCTCCGTGTTCTTATTGCCACCGTTTTGGGCATTTTAGGCAGGAATGCCGGGAGAAGTTGGTAAACACCAGACAGCCATCATCATCAGGTGGTATGCCGCCACCTGCTCAAGTCCATGTAACAGCATTGCAATCCGGGAGTGTGCAACATCTGGCTATTGAAGATGTCCCGGAGGGAGCACCGGTGTTAGCGGGCATGTTCGCTCTCAAAGACGTGCCCGTGCTCATACTTTTTGATTCCGGTGCAACCCATAATTTTATCAGCAAAACATGCGTGGATCAGCACCAATTATCCACCAATACCCCCACAACGAGTTTTCTTATACGTTCACCGGGAGGGAATATCTCTGCCAATCAGATTGTGTCCCGAGCAGCTTTGTGTTTGGGCGGAAAAATATACCCAACAGCCCTGATTATGTTGGATAGGCAGAAGATAGACATTATATTGGGGATGTCTTGGTTAAATCGTCACGGTGCCGTTCTCAATATCGGTAACCGGACTGTCCAGATTGACTCGCCGATTCACGGACAGCACACGCTGTTTTTAGACAGCGAGGATCCAGATATGGTAGAGGCCTACCACACGGAAGCGCTGAAGCTTGAAGATATTCCGGTGGTACGTGATTATCCCGACGTATTTCCCGATGACTTACCGGGCATGCCGCCCGAACGGGACGTCGAGTTCAAAATTGAACTGGCGCCGGGAACGACGCCTATTTCACGAAGGCCTTACAAGATGGCACCTAACGAGCTAGCAGAGTTGAAAGAGCAACTGAAGGAACTTATGAGCAAGGGTTTCATACGACCAAGTTCTTCACCTTGGGGTTGCTCAGCGCTGTTCGTTAAGAAGAAGGACGAAACACTACGGCTATGTGTTGATTACCGTCCTCTCAATGCTGTCACAATAAAGAACAAGTATCCTTTGCCCCGCATTGACATCCTGTTTGATCAACTTGTGGGTGCAAAGGTATTTTCGAAGATGGATCTTCGGTCGGGCTATCATCAAATCAAGATCCGACCGGAGGACATACCGAAGACAGCTTTCTCGACGAGATACGGACTCTACGAGTACCTCGTCATGTCATTTGGGCTAACCAACGCTCCGGCACACTTTATGTATTTGATGAATTCTGTATTCATGCCGGAGCTAGACAAGTTCGTTGTGGTATTCATCGACGACATATTGGTTTACTCCAAATCTGAAGAAGAGCATGCTGAACATCTGCGCATTGTGCTACAACGGTTGCGGGAGCACCAGTTATATGCCAAGTTCAGCAAGTGCGAGTTCTGGATCGATCAAGTGCCTTTCCTAGGCCATATTATTTCAGCAGAAGGTATCGCCGTGGACCCCAGCAAGATTGAACAAGTGCTGAAGTGGGAATCTCCCAAATCGGTCCACGAGGTCCGAAGTTTCTTAGGTTTAGCGGGGTATTATCGGAGGTTTATTCCGAGCTTCTCAAAGATTGCTAAACCAATGACGGAGCTGCTGAAGAAGGGCACTAAATACATTTGGAATACAGCATGTGAAGCCGCATTCAAAACTTTGGTGAAATATCTCACAACGGCTCCAGTTCTTGCTCAGCCGGACACGACGAAGCCATTTGATGTATACTGCGATGCATCCGGCATCGGTCTCGGCTGCGTTCTGATGCAAGAAGGGCGTGTAGTCGCCTATGGGTCTCGTCAACTGCGAAACCACGAGCAGCATTATCCAACTCACGATCTTGAGCTTGCTGCTGTGGTGTTGGCGTTAAAGATGTGGAGGCATTATCTACTGGGTAATCTTGTTCACCTCTACACCGACCATAAGAGCCTGAAGTATATCTTCACGCAGAAGGAGCTGAATATGAGACAACGGAGATGGTTGGAGCTCATAAAAGATTATGAAATAGAGATCCACTATCACCCGGGAAAAGCCAACGTGGTTGCCGACGCGCTTAGTCGGAAAGCCCACGTTCACAACTTAGCGGTTGCTGAGTTGGAAGATGAAGAACCCAGCCTCCGTGTCATTCCGTATGGCGCACTTTATAATCTCGCGCTCATTCCAACAATCCGTGAAGAGATTGTTGAGGCTCAAAGAAGAGACAGAGGTATGTCTCACATACGGAGAAGACTAGACAACGGAGAGGTGAAATGTTTCCGGAAGGATGAGAACGGTACAATATGGTTTAACGACCGTATAGTGGTACCGCGCAATATGAAACTCCGGAAGAAAATCTTGGATGAAGCCCACCTGTCGAAGTTTTCCATTCATCCCGGAAGTAACAAGATGTACCAAGATTTGAAACAGAAATTTTGGTGGACAAGGATGAAGAGGGAGATTGCTAAATACGTATCCGAGTGTGATACGTGTAGACGGGTCAAGGCTGATCATATGCGGAAAGCCGGACCGCTACAACCTTTGAAGATACCGGCATGGAAATGGGAGGATGTGAGTATGGACTTCATCGTCGGATTACCGCTCACATCCAAGAAGCATGACTCGATATGGGTGATCGTCGACCGGTTGACGAAATCAGCTCATTTCATACCGGTGAACACTCATTATCGAGCAAGACAATACGCGGAGTTATTCATCTCCAGAATTATATGTTCACATGGTGTTCCAAAGACCATCATTTCAGATCGAGGTACGCTGTTTGTTGCTCGATTTTGGGAGCAGCTGCATGCCTCGTTGGGCACCAAGTTGATTAGGAGCTCCGCATATCACCCTCAAACTGATGGACAAACGGAGAGGGTGAATCAAGTGCTCGAGGACATGTTGAGAGCATGTGCCATCCACCACGGTAGGAATTGGGACGATCACCTACCGCTGGCGGAGTTTTCATACAACAACGGTTATCAAGCGAGTATTAAAATGGCACCGTATGAAGCTCTCTATGGCCGGAAGTGTCGCACACCACTGAATTGGTGTGAGTCCGGCGAAAGAGTTCTGTTTGGGATTGATCTTGTCAACGAAGCCGAAGATCGAGTTCGGTTGATACAAGAGAACTTAAAGGCTGCACAATCCCGACAGAAGAGCTACGCTGACCAAAGGCGTAGGCCATTACATTTTGACATCGGGGAACACGTTTATCTTCGTGTATCTCCGATGAAGGGAATTCACCGGTTCGGTGTAAAGGGGAAGCTCGCTCCCCGTTTTATTGGTCCTTTTGCTATCACGGAGAAGTGCGGACCCGTAGCCTACCGGCTGGAATTACCGGCAAGTCTAGCGGGTGTTCATGATGTATTTCATGTTTCACAGCTGCGGAAGTGCCTCAAATTCACCGCTGCTGTTCGCACTGAGGACATCGACGAGTTGAAACCGGACCTGACCTACACCGAGCGACCGGTCCAGATTTTGGATGAAAAGACCCGGGTAACCCGGAACCGGACGATCCGATTTTTCAAGGTACTGTGGAGTAATCACACCGCGGAAGAGGCGACGTGGGAAAGTGAAGATTATCTCCGCACCAACTACCCGGAACTTTTATCTTTGTACAGTTTGTAATTACCTCTCCCGTCTCGTTCCTCTTTTGTAATCTCGGGACGAGATTCTTTTAAGGGGGGAGGAATGTAAAAGTCCCAAAAACGTGTATGAATAAAAACTAAAGTTTGAGTTCCTATGTGTGGCAATGACAGGAAAAATGGGACTTGCTAAAACTTTTCTTCATGCAAAGTAATACATGGATGAACATCCAACATGAGGTTCACCTTTTTATTTAAAAATGTTGAACCAATAAGGAGTTAAATACCTCTTTGCATGTAAGTTTAAAATTCAGATTTGAAAATTCAAAGTTCACACATATGGTGACCCAAAAAACTTTGAATTAACATGCAGCCATATAGTTGAGTTTTTAGGGAAAAGGTTATCACCAACTTTTCAATTGTAGGGTGGGCTCAAAGGAGAGCTAAAGAGACGGAATTGCAAATTCTAAACCAAATTCAGATTTAGTCTTGCAAATTCAAACTAAATTTGAAGAATTCAAATTCTAGCCCACCTTTTTAAATTTTAGCATTCTGGGGATTGAAAAGATCAGCTTGAACAGATATTTGGGAGGTACATGTGGAGTGGGACCCACCTGTCATAGAGCTAAAAGAGGAGACTTACTCACTAAGTTTTGCTCTCAGTGGGAAATTTTACCGAACAGCTCGCGAGCGCCACCGAGCAGCTTGCAACGCCAGCTCCTGCTGCCGGTCTCCACGCGTTGGCGCCCCAGGGTGGGTTCTCACCGCTTCAGCAACGTTATCTCTCCCTCCTCGGACCAAGCCAACAGCAGTTGCTTCCTCTCCTCATGATCAGCAGGGCGCTGTTTTTCCTTCACCGGTGCTGCTCCATTGCCCCTGTCTCCCGGCCAGACCAGCGCCTCTCCGGCAGGCTCAAGAGGTCACAGAGGTGCGCCAGGAGGTACTGATCCTCATCCCGTCGTCCTCTTGCTCTCCCCCGACGCCGGCTCGCCGGAATTCGAGTTTTGGCGCCGGTGCACGTATAAAACAGCATGTGTTTAATTCGGGAAATTCTCCCAAACCGATTGATCACACCTCCTACAATTCAAACCACAGCAACTAGATGCCCTAGCGCCCTCCCACGCCGAAAACCAAAGGAAACCGACCCTCCTAGGCCCCGGGCGACGAGAAATCATCGCCGGCGGCCAAAACTGCCATGGTCCACGGTGAGGACTAGGTTGCAGCCACTTCCTGCATGATCTGATCCCCGTTCCATGTTCCTAGAGCCATAGGGATGCTGTAGGACATCATAGCTCGCCGGGAGATGCCTTGGACACGCTGGAACGCGTCCATGTCGAGCTCCCGAGCCGCCCCACCGGTGCCGACCCACCTACAGCCGTTTTCATGCGGGGAAACCTTGCCCGGCAGCTGCGCCACGTTCCCAGGAGCATGTAGGGCGAAACCGGAGCTCATTTGGTGGAGAAATGAGGGAGAACGAGCCATGCCAAGTTTTCTGCTGGTGTGCACCGCGGGCTCTGGCGGGAGGTTGAAGAAGCACCTGACCCGTGGGCCCCACGCGCTACTGTGCTGTTTAAAAATCAAACAGAGAGTTGTGCAAACTTGTAAAATGCATAACTTGGTGTAGGAAGCTCCAAAAATAGTGAGATAAATTTTGTTGGATTCCTTTAAGAGAGTACTATCCAGAGGTACAACCCAATTTGTATGAAACGAATTATTTAATTCTGGAAAATTCTTGGAAATATTTCTGAAAAAGAATTATAGAGGGAGTTTGGTTTATCCAAAAATACCCAAATTTTGCCAGAATATTCTTTAGCATATTGTTGACCTTATAGCAAATTTTCAGCTCATTTGAAGATCATTTGAGTAGGAATTTGCTAAAAACAATCTGCTGTGTCATAAGAGTCCAGAAACATTTTCAGAAAATGTTTCCCACTTCAAAAATCTGTTCTGAGCAATCCATAGCTCCAAAAATCATAGGAAAATTTAGGAAAGCTCTCTGGGACATACTTGGAATTGTAGTTCACTTAGTTGGGCATGAAAATGCACATTACTACAGAATTAATTCTATTAAGTACAAATGCTTAAAGAATTGTTCTGGGAGAACTACCCAAGTAAAAAGGCTGAATTTTGGACCAGATGACTCTCATGTGATCAAGAACTCACATGTAAAATATCAGCCCAAGATGAGTCCTGGAACTCCCTGTTCTTATTCTCCATACTTATGTATAAGGGAAAAATACATAAGAGATATTGTGAGAATTATGGGGGACACAATATGACTCCACATTAGCTGCAATTTGGCAAGCTAAATCCTTAGGTAGTATAGAACCTGCTGTAAAAGTCTTGAGGCCATTGGAGTTCTTGTTCTCCAGTTGCACTCAAATCCTTTCAGCTTATCTATTATGTTCATTAGAGAAAAGGGTTAGTGTATAGCTAAGGGCCTTAAGGTCAAATTAGTTTAGTTCTGTTCTTTGCACAACAGAGGCAAACCAAGCCATGCTTGGCTTTTCCACACAACCTCTGTTCTTAAGAAAGTAATTCTATAACTTCTTTCCATTACATCCCATGAAACATATGCATATGCATCTCAATAGGAACCACAACGAAGGGGACTCAAAGGAGTGATTCATTGAAGTGGATCAAGCTCCGGAGAGTCAAGGGTGGATCTGCAAGGATACTAACTGCTATTATACGACTACCCTGCAAAACAGGCAAGCTCCGGTTTGCATTTAACAGCTGTTAAGTTTTTATTTTGTACTCACTTTCGGTCAAGATATGAACTGTGCATTAGGTCTAGTGATTGATACTCCTCTTGCATAGCCAAATGACCCATGGAGTATTGGGTAGGTGTCTTTCACCGTGTAGAACTGCCATGCTTAAGTACGGTTCGGTAGAAGTCGAGTGGTGAGATGCTACTCGCAGATTTAGGGACAACAGGGGCATACGGGATTGGTTCGTAATTGAATTAGCAAGTTAAAAGTTGAGACCGGAAGGTTGCAGGAGCAGCAGGACATAGGGGCCTGGGTGCTGTGGACCTGTCCGTGTCGGTCAAGGACCGATCCGTATGCGGCCCTGTTGAACAAGTTTGAGTTGTGTACCGGACTCATGCTGGCTATATGGGACCCAGTAAACCGATGTACCTCGGGAAGCTGTCGTTGGGACTTTTCGGGTCGCCTCAGGCGGACGGCCGGTGTGCAGTATGTGGGGAATATTCTCATGACATCTCACGTCGGAAGGTGCACCATGAGAGTAGCTACTGTACGGGGCGACTTGATCGATTCAGCGGGGGTGAAACGGGGGAAAGGCTGCCACGTACGACGTCAGTGATGGTTGTTGTAGGCAACGTCGAGTACGGGCGTACGTGTCGTGTAGTCCGGGTGTTATTGATTCGAATCACCGTCGCTCGCGGAATGGACCGAGCATACTTGTTCTCACAGTCGTGACGTAGTAAGAACTCGCATGAGAAAGGAACTAATCATATTGATGTGAAGTATTATACTAGTGTTGTATTGGATCTCGATGAATAGGCTAGTGCAAACTCGATTCTTTTATGCCATGAGCAATTTACATCGGGGGAAAGCGTTTCTTGTTTGATTGTGGACTCCCGATGTAGCGTGCCCAGGGTTACTTAAAATGCTGCAATTAATACCTGAAAGTAAGGATTCACTTTTAGGCGAGTTAATTATGCTTATGCCATCCTATGTTAGGTTCATAACCTCACTTAGAGTTTCATGTTTAGGGAGACGGTTAAGTCTTGCTGAGCGTTATGCTCACGGATGCTATCCGAGTTGTTTTGCAGGTAATTGACTCGCTGATTATGAGAAGGGGTGCCGATGAGACTCGGGAACCTCCGAGTGCTTACTCTAAGAGCATCCTCGCCGCTGCAGATTGTCTTCGTGTTGCTAGTAAGAAACGTCCGCGGGCTGGACCGTTTCTTTGTTGCTAGTTTAGATATGAGTCGTGAGAGTGATAGTCTTCCGCTGTAGTTTACTCTGATATACTTATTTGTAAAACATTCTTGTACGCTTCCGCAAACTATTTATGTAATATGATGTATGTTCATCGACCCGTGTGCTGTTGGGTGCCGCATAACACGGCACCACCCGACGAGGTCCCGTGGGGCCGTCTCAGCGTGGCATCAGAGCGCTGTCACACAAAACAACTCGGATAGCATCCGTGAGCATAACGCTCAGCAAGACTTAACCGTCTCCCTAAACATGAAACTCTAAGTGAGGTTATGAACCTAACATAGGATGGCATAAGCATAATTAACTCGCCTAAAAGTGAATCCTTACTTTCAGGTATTAATTGCAGCATTTTAAGTAACCCTGGGCACGCTACATCGGGAGTCCACAATCAAACAAGAAACGCTTTCCCCCGATGTAAATTGCTCATGGCATAAAAGAATCGAGTTTGCACTAGCCTATTCATCGAGATCCAATACAACACTAGTATAATACTTCACATCAATATGATTAGTTCCTTTCTCATGCGAGTTCTTACTACGTCACGACTGTGAGAACAAGTATGCTCGGTCCATTCCGCGAGCGACGGTGATTCGAATCAATAACACCCGGACTACACGACACGTACGCCCGTACTCGACGTTGCCTACAACAACCATCACTGACGTCGTACGTGGCAGCCTTTCCCCCGTTTCACCCCCGCTGAATCGATCAAGTCGCCCCGTACAGTAGCTACTCTCATGGTGCACCTTCCGACGTGAGATGTCATGAGAATATTCCCCACATACTGCACACCGGCCGTCCGCCTGAGGCGACCCGAAAAGTCCCAACGACAGCTTCCCGAGGTACATCGGTTTACTGGGTCCCATATAGCCAGCATGAGTCCGGTACACAACTCAAACTTGTTCAACAGGGCCGCATACGGATCGGTCCTTGACCGACACGGACAGGTCCACAGCACCCAGGCCCCTATGTCCTGCTGCTCCTGCAACCTTCCGGTCTCAACTTTTAACTTGCTAATTCAATTACGAACCAATCCCGTATGCCCCTGTTGTCCCTAAATCTGCGAGTAGCATCTCACCACTCGACTTCTACCGAACCGTACTTAAGCATGGCAGTTCTACACGGTGAAAGACACCTACCCAATACTCCATGGGTCATTTGGCTATGCAAGAGGAGTATCAATCACTAGACCTAATGCACAGTTCATATCTTGACCGAAAGTGAGTACAAAATAAAAACTTAACAGCTGTTAAATGCAAACCGGAGCTTGCCTGTTTTGCAGGGTAGTCGTATAATAGCAGTTAGTATCCTTGCAGATCCACCCTTGACTCTCCGGAGCTTGATCCACTTCAATGAATCACTCCTTTGAGTCCCCTTCGTTGTGGTTCCTATTGAGATGCATATGCATATGTTTCATGGGATGTAATGGAAAGAAGTTATAGAATTACTTTCTTAAGAACAGAGGTTGTGTGGAAAAGCCAAGCATGGCTTGGTTTGCCTCTGTTGTGCAAAGAACAGAATTAAACTAATTTGACCTTAAGGCCCTTAGCTATACACTAACCCTTTTCTCTAATGAACATAATAGATAAGCTGAAAGGATTTGAGTGCAACTGGAGAACAAGAACTCCAATGGCCTCAAGACTTTTACAGCAGGTTCTATACTACCTAAGGATTTAGCTTGCCAAATTGCAGCTAATGTGGAGTCATATTGTGTCCCCCATAATTCTCACAATATCTCTTATGTATTTTTCCCTTATACATAAGTATGGAGAATAAGAACAGGGAGTTCCAGGACTCATCTTGGGCTGATATTTTACATGTGAGTTCTTGATCACATGAGAGTCATCTGGTCCAAAATTCAGCCCTTTTACTTGGGTAGTTCTCCCAGAACAATTCTTTAAGCATTTGTACTTAATAGAATTAATTCTGTAGTAATGTGCATTTTCATGCCCAACTAAGTGAACTACAATTCCAAGTATGTCCCAGAGAGCTTTCCTAAATTTTCCTATGATTTTTGGAGCTATGGATTGCTCAGAACAGATTTTTGAAGTGGGAAACATTTTCTGAAAATGTTTCTGGACTCTTATGACACAGCAGATTGTTTTTAGCAAATTCCTACTCAAATGATCTTCAAATGAGCTGAAAATTTGCTATAAGGTCAACAATATGCCAAAGAATATTCTGGCAAAATTTGGGTATTTTTGGATAAACCAAACTCCCTCTATAATTCTTTTTCAGAACAATTTCCAAGAATTTTCCAGAATTAAATAATTCGTTTCATACAAATTGGGTTGTACCTCTGGATAGTACTCTCTTAAAGGAATCCAACAAAATTTATCTCACTATTTTTGGAGCTTCCTACACCAAGTTATGCATTTTACAAGTTTGCACAACTCTCTGTTTGATTTTTAAACAGCACAGTAGCGCGTGGGGCCCACGGGTCAGGTGCTTCTTCAACCTCCCGCCAGAGCCCGCGGTGCACACCAGCAGAAAACTTGGCATGGCTCGTTCTCCCTCATTTCTCCACCAAATGAGCTCCGGTTTCGCCCTACATGCTCCTGGGAACGTGGCGCAGCTGCCGGGCAAGGTTTCCCCGCATGAAAACGGCTGTAGGTGGGTCGGCACCGGTGGGGCGGCTCGGGAGCTCGACATGGACGCGTTCCAGCGTGTCCAAGGCATCTCCCGGCGAGCTATGATGTCCTACAGCATCCCTATGGCTCTAGGAACATGGAACGGGGATCAGATCATGCAGGAAGTGGCTGCAACCTAGTCCTCACCGTGGACCATGGCAGTTTTGGCCGCCGGCGATGATTTCTCGTCGCCCGGGGCCTAGGAGGGTCGGTTTCCTTTGGTTTTCGGCGTGGGAGGGCGCTAGGGCATCTAGTTGCTGTGGTTTGAATTGTAGGAAGTGTGATCAATCGGTTTGGGAGAATTTCCCGAATTAAACACATGCTGTTTTATACGTGCACCGGCGCCAAAACTCGAATTCCGGCGAGCCGGCGTCGGGGGAGAGCAAGAGGACGACGGGATGAGGATCAGTACCTCCTGGCGCACCTCTGTGACCTCTTGAGCCTGCCGGAGAGGCGCTGGTCTGGCCGGGAGACAGGGGCAATGGAGCAGCGCCGGTGAAGGAAAAACAGCGCCCTGCTGATCATGAGGAGAGGAAGCAACTGCTGTTGGCTTGGTCCGAGGAGGGAGAGATAACGTTGCTGAAGCGGTGAGAACCCACCCTGGGGCGCCAACGCGTGGAGACCGGCAGCAGGAGCTGGCGTTGCAAGCTGCTCGGTGGCGCTCGCGAGCTGTTCGGTAAAATTTCCCACTGAGAGCAAAACTTAGTGAGTAAGTCTCCTCTTTTAGCTCTATGACAGGTGGGTCCCACTCCACATGTACCTCCCAAATATCTGTTCAAGCTGATCTTTTCAATCCCCAGAATGCTAAAATTTAAAAAGGTGGGCTAGAATTTGAATTCTTCAAATTTAGTTTGAATTTGCAAGACTAAATCTGAATTTGGTTTAGAATTTGCAATTCCGTCTCTTTAGCTCTCCTTTGAGCCCACCCTACAATTGAAAAGTTGGTGATAACCTTTTCCCTAAAAACTCAACTATATGGCTGCATGTTAATTCAAAGTTTTTTTGGGTCACCATATGTGTGAACTTTGAATTTTCAAATCTGAATTTTAAACTTACATGCAAAGAGGTATTTAACTCCTTATTGGTTCAACATTTTTAAATAAAAAGGTGAACCTCATGTTGGATGTTCATCCATGTATTACTTTGCATGAAGAAAAGTTTTAGCAAGTCCCATTTTTCCTGTCATTGCCACACATAGGAACTCAAACTTTAGTTTTTATTCATACACGTTTTTGGGACTTTTACAGTCTCGCCAATTTCTTCCTTCTTCGTGACTCTGCTGGAGACGTACGGTCTCCAGCTCCATCACCTCTCCCCCAACTCCTTCGCGATGGCCGCCGTCTTCGTGCACTTCTGCGAGATGTTCGTGGGGGTGCAAGCTTCGGTGACGCTCTTCCGCTACTTCTTCGTGTTGCGGACGACCGGTCGCAGCTCGAAGAATCAGCTGGGAGCGTACTACTTCCAGCATCGCTGCAAGGATCCGAAGGCCTCTGGGTACCTTCTACCTTTCGGTGCGTCGAGGTGGGTAAACTGGAGGGAGAACTGGGTGATCGTGCAGACCGACGAGCATGATCGCCTGCAGCTGCCAACTGCCGGCCCGACCACCGAGCGTCGTTTCTGGGAGGAGATCCCGGAGTTGGAGCCAGAGTACGCGCCGATCGTGGAGCGGATCCTGTTCCTGGCCAATGAGGGGCTGACGTCCCTGATGGTGCTGATAGATTTCCTGTCGTGCCGTATTGCGCCCTTGCAGCAACGCAACCGCCCGGCGTGGTACTACACCGGCGAGCTCGACTGAACCAGGCTGGAGAGGGGTCTCGGCTCCGACCCATCTGATGAGGTGCTGTACGAGATGGTGGCCAAGGTGAGCCGCGACCTCGTCACCGGCGGCGACCTCACCTTCCCGGCCTCTGGAACTCCTCTCTTCTTTGAGCCGCAGAGGAGGGCGGAGTTGCTGCGGAATATGCCGAACCTTGATGACATCGGGATTGCTGTTCGTCAGGTTGGGGATGCCCTCCGGGGGATCTCGATTCCTGGGATCGAGCGCTCCAGGGCGCAGTGCGAGGCGTCTACCGCTGCCCAACCCATACCGAGGGTCGACGCAGCTCAGACCGTCGACAAGGGGAAGGGAAAGGAGCCGGCCCCCGGGCAGCCAGAGAAGAAACGTGCCCGTTCTCCTCCGAGTGCGTCGTTTGCGCCGAGCCAGGGGGACGCGGTACCATTGCGCCCATCTCCCGGAGGCGCTGGTTCGTCGGGTGAGGACCCAAAGAGACCTCGGGTCTCCAGCTCCGGCGGGTCTCTTCTCGGACAGCGGCGGTCCGAGGAGCCCCAGGCGTCCCGCCTCCCTTCTTCAGGCAGAGGAGCTTCAAGGAGGGACGCTGGTGGGGCGATGCCTGGGGGTGAGCCAAGGGCTCAGGCGCCACAGCCGGCCAGCGTCCCGGCTGCAGGCTCGGCCAGCGGTGGCGTCGGAAGGAGCAGCGCTGGGACTCATCCGGGGGCGCAGGTGCCCCGGGCCTCAGGGGTCGAATTGGCGAGCAGCGCTAGGGGCGCCACTAACGGGGGCCCTACTGCTCTGCCTCCTACTCCGCCGGTCCGGGTGCCTGCGGCGCAGGCGCAGGCGCCGATGGCAGGTTCTGGTGGTTCTGTCCCGGCTTGGAGGCCGGGGCTCCATGCCCGTTGGAGCGCTCACGTCCCCCGGTAAGTGTTGCTCTTTCCGGCTTTTATAAGTAGCATTCCTTTCTCCATTCTTAGCCTGAGAGCTTCTTATGTCGGCAGGGACTCACCGGCTGCCGGGGGTAAGTCTGTTACCCGGCCATCTCCGAGCAGCGGAGGCTCTGTGCTGCAGCGTCCGGGAACTGCGGCGGCTCCGACGGCCCCCAAGTCGGCGGGGGCTTCTTCTATGCCGGCGGGTCCATCCCCTGCAGTGGCGGTGGCAGCACCCGCTCGTCCTCCATCGCCAGCTCGGAAGCCCGGTGCTGAGGCTGGAAGGGCAGCTGTGGGTGCAGCTGCTGGCCCCCTGGCTTCCCCAGATCGGCGCCTCGCCTCAGTTGCCGAGGCACCGGCACCTCCACCGG
Source organism: Neostapfia colusana (assembly GCA_030760725.1). Lineage (NCBI taxonomy): Eukaryota > Viridiplantae > Streptophyta > Magnoliopsida > Poales > Poaceae > Neostapfia > Neostapfia colusana. The sequence continues at coordinate 81,739,432 of JASWHV010000003.1, forward strand.
TCGTGGACGTGACGGGGGAGGTCAGGGGCGTGGCTCCTGCTTCCGCCGTCCCGCTGCCCCTAGCGGATGCCTTGGGGCTTGCCCAGGCTAGCGTCCGGCAGGTCTAGGCCGCCTTTGAGCAGGAGCGGGAGGTGCTGGCTGGAGAGAGAGACCGCCTCCTTAACTGGGGGCATCTCCTGAAGCAGCGGACCCAGGAGGCTGAGGCAGAGCTCGACTCAAGGCAGTCGAGGCTTGATGCCGTGGGGGCGCTGCTCAATGCTCAGAAGAGGGCCATCGACCGCCTGGGCTCGGAGATCCGGCGGCTCCGTCAGGAGACCCGCGAAGCTCACGCCAGGGCCGAAGGGCGTTCCGCTGCCGTGGAGGAGCTGCGGCTGCAGGTAGCTCGCCGCGAGTGCGCCGTCGCCAATCGGGAACGCGCCGTGGCGGCCGAGGAGAAGAAGGTCGCCACACGGCTCGAGGCCAGCGAGGGCAAGCTGAGGGCTCGGGCCGAGGAGCTGGGGCTCCGCGAGTCGGCTGTTGCCACGAGGGAGGAGCATACCTCCCAGGAGCACCAGGCGGCAGCTGGACCGCGAGTTGGCGGCCCGCCAAGAGGTGGAGAAGCTCCAGGCTTCGCGGTCTGTCGAGGCCCGAGCGGTCTGGAGCTTTGTCGCTGAGGCGGGGTCTGCCCTGGTTCCCCTCGGTTTCAGCCCGGTGCGGACGGAGGCTCCAGCACAGGAGGTGCTTGAGGCAATCACGGCGCTTGAGTCCATCGGCGCCAAGCTGGGCAGGCTCGAGGCGGCGATCACCGACGAGCTTGAGGCGGAGGGACGAGGCCTGGCGAAGGAGGTCACCACGCACGTGCTGGCGTGCTTCCGGAGTCAAGACCCTTCCTTCTCTCTAGAGCCGGTGAGACTAGGCTCTGTCGTCGAGTGGGAGGAAGATGCCAGGGCCGAGGTCGGGGACATGGCCGCCCTCGTGGCCTCTAGGTTCTAGCGGGAGTCCGGGGACTCTTAGGCAGTCGCCCCTGCGGCCAGGAGGCCCTGTATCTCTTCTTTTTTACTTTTGTTGAGTCTGTAATCCAGCTCATGGAGCTTTGAATGAATGAACAAGCTCTTTTGTTTTTTGCGTTCGTGCTTATGTTCTTCTTGGCTTGGCCTGGCCAAGTCCTTAGCTCCCCAAGGACCTCGGAGGTCTTCACCAATCTTGAAGTCTTGCACAGACACCTTCCTCGGGTCCTTGTGTTAAGGGCCTAAGGGGTCTCCGGAGCTCGCCCCGTGAGAATGGGGGAGGTCTAGATCTGCCGGCCACGTGGCGAGCCCGGAGCTCTCCTCTGAGAAGATGAAGGCCCGACCCTGCAGGACACGTGGAGCCTTCGGAGCTCACCCTGCGCGGAGGGGGAGAGGCCCGGCTCTGCCGGCCACGTGGCGGGCCTGGAGCTACCCTCTGAGGAGGGGGGAGCTTCGGCTCTGCCGAACACGTGGGGCCTTCGGAGCCCGCCCCTGCGGAGGGGGCGAGGTCCGGATTCTGTGGTCTTGCGTTGGAGCTCAGGTCCTTCCTTGCACGGTCCCCGTAGCGGCCCCCTGGTCGGTGTGGCCAATGGATTGGGCATACCTACCATACTCCTGCAGGGGAGCTAAGGCTGGGAGGTCCTGCACACAAGTAAGGGAAGTGTAATTCTCCTTGGGGCTCTCCCTTTCCTATCTCATAGTCTTATTTGGCTTATGATCCTGATCCATTATACGGGGCTTGGGCAATTCAGTGCGCCCGGCGCTGGTGGTCCAGCTCCCTCTGAGGTCAGGGTACGACCGTCCGACCCTTAGTACTGGACCAACTGGCATCGCAACACCTGACTGGGGGCGGCTCGAGAGGCCCCCTGGACATTGGCAGGTACCTCAAGCGCGACCGTCTTTGGTAGGATTGCAAATGCCGACTAGGGATGAGAATGGGAAAAGAGAGCTGAGTGTATGGTGAGCATACACAGAAAGTGCGGTCATAAAAATTAATGCGTAATTAAATGAGCACAAGGGAAAGAGCAAAGCAGGACAGGTTTCTTTCCATATAAATATCCATAGGAGGAAGGTAGGCTAAACATGGAGGCAAGGACCCGCCCCATTAAGAAGGGAAGCAAGACTCTACACGCTTAGGGTCGGAACCAGGCCAAGCTGAACGTAGTCCTGGACCTTCCCCTGAGGCTTAGCTGCTCCGAGGGTTGTTCCTGGACTCTATGGAATCTATTATAGAAAGAAAAGGTAATGTCCTACTATTGCTCTAGGGATAGAACTTACGGAGATGTTCTATGTTCCAAGGGTTTGGGAGCGGATCCCCATCCTCGGTGGAAAGGCGTACGCACCCGGGGCGGCAAACTTTCGTGACTCGGAAGGGACCTTCCCAGCTGGAAGAGAGTTTGTCGGACCCTTCCCGAGAAAGTATGGGCCGTAGAACCAGGTTGCCTTCTTGCAGCTCCCGTACACGCACGGACCTTTGGTGGTAGCGCCGGAGCGTTTGACGGTACCGTGCGTTGCGGAGCGCTGCGTGTAATTGAGCCTCGTCGACGAGGTCGATGTATTCACGCTGGAGGTTGTCCTGCGCGGCTTCGTCGTAAGCTCGGACACGGAGAGACCCCATGGTGATCTCTGGGGGAAGCACAACTTCGGCCCCGTATATCATGAAGAAGGGTGTCTCTCTGGTGGTCCGGCTTTGGGATGACCGGTTAGCCCACAGTGTGCTCGGAAGCTCGTCCACACACTTGGTGCCATGCTTCTTCAAGCCGGCATAGGTGCGAATCTTGAGGCCCCGAAGAATCTCAATGTTGGCCCTCTCGACTTGCCCATTGCTCTTTGGGTGAGCAACGGAGGCATAGCACACCTGGATGCCGAGGTCTTCGCAGTAGTCTTGGAACGCTGCGCTGGTGAACTGGGTCCCGTTGTCGGTGACGATTCTGTTCGGAACCCCGAACCGGCAGACGATCGACTTGATGAACTTTACTGTGGATTGCTTGTTGATGGTGACGACGGGTGTATCTTCCGGACACTTGGTGAACTTGTCGATGGCTACGTAGAGGTACCGGAATCCCCCGATGGCTTTGGGGAATAGTCCCAGGATGTCCAACCCCCATACGGTGAACGACCACGAGGGTGGGATCATCTGAACCGCATGAGCCGGTGTGTGGATCTGCTTGGCGTGGAACTGGCACGCCTTGCAGCTCTCGATCAGCTTGACGGCATCCTGGAGTGCTGTCGGCCAGTAGAAGCCATGCCGGAAGGCTTTACCGATGAGCGTGCGTGAGGAAGAGTGACTCCCACATTCGCCTCCATGGATCTCAGCGAGCAAGTCGCAGCCTTCCCCCTAGGTTATGCACCGCAATAGGACGTGGTTGGGGCCACGCCGGTAGAGATCCCCTTTACCATCGCATACCTTTTAGCCATGCACACAACCCGTTCAGCGGATACACGTTCATCAGGGAGGATGTTGTCTTTCAAGTAGTCCCGGATCTCCATGATCCATGCATCGGGTCTGACTTGAGCTTCTGGATCTTGAGCGTTGGGTTGCACGGAGTCCCCAGTGATGCTTACGATCCTTGGTGGCGTCCATGGCTGCAGGGCCGCCGGGACCGCCAGCTTCGAGGTGCTGGTCCAGCCCCCTTCGCCCGGCTCGGCAGGCCGGGCTGTGGGCCGCAGCAACGTCCTCTCGAAGACTCCTTCGGGCACAGGGGCTCCGGTGGAGGCCTTCGTTGAGAGGTCGTCGGCCATGGCATTGCCAGCGCGCGGTACATGGCGCATGTCCTAGGCGAGGAAGTCTTTCTCCAACATCTGCACGTGGAGCAGATAAGCAGCTAGCTGTGGGTCGTTGCAGGAGCATTCACCCTTAACTTGCTTGATGACTAGCTGGGAGTCGCTCTGTGCCAACAACTGGCGAGCGCACAGAGACAGAGCTGTCTTTAGGCCAAAGATGAGCGCTTCATACTCTGCCCTGTTGTTGGTTGCCTTGAAATTGAGACGCACCATGTACCCAAACCGTTCCCCCGATGGCATGAGAAGCAGTACGCCAGCACCGGCCCCCTGCTTTCCCGAGGAGCCGTCAAAGAAGAGTGTCCTGTGAGGCCCGGTGAAGACCGGAGCTCGGGGCTTTGGTTCCCGTCTTCGTGGCCCCCTGGGTTAGTCTTCGTTGGCGTCCACTCGGCCACGAAGTCAGCCAGTGCTTGGCTCCTGACTGCATGGCGAGGAAGGAAGTCCAGCTCAAATTCCACCAATTCTGCTGCCCACTTAGCGACATTGCCGGTCGCGTTGGGGCTGTGAAGGATTGCCTTCAGCAGGTAGGAGGTGACCACCGAGATCCGGTGGGCTTGAAAGTAGTGGCGGAGCTTCCTGGATGCCACGAGTACTGCATATAGCAGCTTGTGGACCTCCAGGTACCTTGTCTTGGCGTCGTGGAGGACTTCGCTGATGTAGTAGACAGGCCTCTGGATGGTCCAGACCCTCCCCCCTGGGCCTGAGATGTCCTCATCCATTGGCTCAGGCCGACAGGAGGTAGACGGGTCAGGGGGAGCCTCCGGGAGCTGGGACTCGGAGGCTCCTAGTCCGTCTCAGACCTCCGGGAGATCCCGCTGGTTTTCCAGGTGGTCATCCTGGACCCTCAGGAGGACGTCTTGTCCTCCTGGGAGGTTCCTTTGGGTCTCCGGGGGGTTATCCTGGAGCTCCGGGAGGTCCCGTTGGACCTCCGGGAGGTTGTCTTGGCACTCCAGGTGGTCCCGTTGGACTCCAGGAGGTCGTCTTGGAGGTCCGGAAGGTCGTCTTGGACCTTTGGGGTCTCCTGGTGCTTGTCTTCTGCTACCGGAGCTCGCTGCAGTGACGAGGGGTCCGGCCGTTCTGTAACGAGGACCATGCTCACCACCTCAGTTGTTGCCGCGATGTAGAGCAGCAAATGCTCTTCGGGCTCGGGGGCTACCATGATGGGTAGGGTCATCAGGATCTGCTTCAACTCCTGGAAAGCTTCTTCTGCTTCGTCAGTCCAAGCAAATAGACCGGATTTGCGCAGGAGCTTAAAGAAGGGGAGCGCTCGCTCTGCTAGCCTCGGTATGAACCGACTCAGCGCGGCTAGGCAACCCGTGAGTTTCTGGACATCTTTGATGCGGGCGGGGGGCCGCATCAGGTCGATGGCCTTGATCTTCTCTGGGTTGGCCTCAATTCCTCGGTGCGAGACCAGGAATCCTAGGAGCTTCCCAGAGATACACCGAACACACACTTGTCGGGGTTCAGCTTAGTGCGCGTGTAGCTCAGTTTGTCAAAGACTAGGGCTAGGTTATCTAACAAGGATGAACTCTGCCTGACCTTGACAACGATGTCATCGACATACACCTCGACTAAGTCTCTTATTAGCTCTCCAAAGGTTTTGTGCATTGCACGTACAAAGGTGGGGAGAGCATTCTTTAAGCCATAAGGCATAGAGACATAACAATACAGGCCGTCTAGTGTGATGAAGGAAGTGTGCTCTTCATCTTCTCTAGACATAGGGATCTGATGAAAACCCAAGTAGGCGTCTAGGAAGCATAGCATATCACAGCCTGATGTCGAGTCTACTATTTGATCTATTCTAGGGAGGGGGAATGGATCTTTGGGACATGCCTTGTTGAGACTGGTGTAGTCGATGCACATCCGGAGCTTCTCGCCGGCCTTCGGGACGACGACGGGGTTCGCCAACCACCAGGGGTGGTGGACTTCCCGTATGAAGCCAGCGTCCAGCAGCTTCTTGATTTCTTCTCGGATGAAGTTCTGCCGCTCAATGGACTTCTTGCGGGGCTTCTGTTGGACTGGCCGAGCATCGGGGAAGATCTTCAGATGGTGCTCGATCACCTCCCTAGGGATTAGGTATCCCCGGCATCTGCAACGGCTGCCATGCAAACACGTCGACATTGTGCTGGAGGAAGGTGTGAGCGCGCCTTCCTATTTGCTGTCCAGGCCCCCGGCTACCCGGGTGGTCTTGGCAGCATCGGCGCCGACTTGGACGACCTTCAGGGGGACGTCGCCCTTGTCGAGGGGTTGCACGCGGGGTGCTGAGGTAGAGGCACGGTGGCGTGCACTCGGGTGGAGCCGGCCCGGTTCTGCACTACCAGGAGCTGGTGCTCGGGCTGTTGCAAGTGCTTGGAGCTTCTCCAAGGCTGACACTGCAGCAGTGCGGTCTCCACGAATCTTGAGGACGCCTGTTGGTGTAGGCATCTTCAGGACAATGTAGCCGTAGTGGGCTACTGCCATGAACCGGTACAGGGCTGGCCTGCCGATTATGGCGTTGAAGGGGAGGTCGATCTCCGCTACGTCGAACAGAATGTACTCTGTCCGATAGCTGTCCAGTGCCCCAAAGGTCACCGGAAGGCTGATGTTGCCATAGGGAACGACTTGTCCCGGCCCTACCCCTGAGAACGGGCTCGATGGGGTGAGCTTGGCCATCGGGATCTGCAGCTTCTGGAAAGCTGCGCGGCTGATAAGGTTCAGCCCAGCCCCGCCATCTACCAGAACGTGGTACATCCTCACGTTGGCGATGGTGGGTGCTATCAAGAGTGGTAGTTGGCCGGCCCCAGCCATGTTCCTGGGGCAGTCGGTGACATCGAAGCTGATGGGGGTTCCCATCCACTTGAGGTGCGGCGGGGCACTTGGGAGAGGAGCCACCGATGCTACCGCTCGGCGCAGATTCTTAACCGCGCTTCGGGACGAGGGGTTAGCGGACCTGTCGTAGATGATGTAGAGCATCTTCCGGCGCTCATCATCGCTGGAGCTGGAGTCCTCATGGTTGCGCACCGCCTTCACGGCGCGTTGAGGCTCCTGGAACTCCACTTGGTGGTCGACGTTGTCTTGGGTGTCGACCTTCTGCTTTCCCTCCCTTTGACGGAAGGGAGGGGCGTCAGCACGTGGTTGCTTCCCCTTGCGGAAGCGCTCCGAGCTTCTGGATCTCCCGGCACTCAGCAGCTGTATGGCTGCTGGTGTTGTGCACGGGGCACAGCTCGCCTTGGTCACCATCTGGAGCTGGTGACTGTCGCTGCCTCTTGTCGGGGCGTGGCCCCCGAGCTCCACTGGGTGCTGCTGCAGCAGCAACAGGAGCTGCAGTCGGTGGTTTCATGTTGCCACCGCCCCGGTTCTTGATCTTCTTTCTGCTTCCATGGGAAGCAGCACCAGATCCGGGCTGTCCTCCTGATTCGGAGGCTGGATGTGAATGCCAGTTCCGCCCTTCTGCTGCCCTGGCGCACTTGTCCACCAGGCTGAAGAGATCTGAGACGTCACGAACCTCTCTGGTTGCGAGCTTCTCAAGCATCTTCTTGCCCTGTACACCCTGCCGGAACGCCACCACCACAGAAGCATTTTGGATATGTGGGATGGTGTTCCGTACCTGGGAGAACCGCTGGATGAAGGAGCGCAGCGTCTCTCCAGGTTGTTGTTGGATGGCGTGGAGGTCGAGCTCCGTGCCAGGCCGGGTGTACGAGCTGCCGAAGTTTGCAGTGAACTGCTGGCAGAGCTCTCCCCAGGAGGTTATGGAACCCTGGGGGATATTCATGAGCCAAGACCGGGCTGGGCCGGTCAAGGCGATGGGGAAGTAGTTGGCCATGACGGCCTCGTCCCCTCCTGCAGAATGGATGGCGGTGGAGTAGATCTGGAGGAACTCCGTCGGGTTGACGCTGCCATCGTACTTCTCGGGCAGGTGTGACCGGAACTTGCGCGGCCACTTCGCGAAGCGAAGGTGTGGCGCTAGGGCTGCACATCCTGCTCCTGTTGCTGCAGGTGTTGGTGCCGTGAACGCTTGGTTCGCTGCCGGCACCGTATACCCCAGTATGGGCAAGGCTGCGCCATAGACCGGGGGCACCATTTGCAGGGCACATGGCTGGGGCATATGCTGTGTGGCGTATGCCTGGGGCAGAGATCGCGTGGCGAATGTCTGCGGCTCAGGCTGGGTCGAGGCAGTCGACATGCTGTCCCCGGCCTCTTGGTTGCGACGCCTTTCTCGCCGTCGCTCGATGAGCACTCAGGCATCTTTGCCCAAGTGGCGTCGTTCCTGCTCTGACCTCAGGTCCGCCAATGGGAGCCTGGTGGAGCGGAAATCTGCCGTCTGCCCATCAACCGTTGGTGTGCGCATCAGGGACACAGCCGGTTGACTGGGACGTCGTCCCCACCGAAGTTGAGGGTTGGCGGCGGCGACGACGAGACGGTCTACGTCGTGAATCCACTGTTGGGTCGCTGACTGAGGCGCGTCCCCAGCAGGTGGATTATGCAGTAGCGCTCGTGCTGCAGCTAGTGCGCCCCCGTGGGAGACACTCAGCGGTGCAGTGGACCTCACGCTCGCTGGAGCCTGCGCTGCTGGAGTCGGCGCTGCCGGAGTCGGCTGCTGGCTCCCAACTTGCGCCGACACACTCCGTCCCGAGTGTGTCGAGACGTAGTCCCTGCTGGTCACCGTTCGTCATAAACATGGACGGGGAGAGCTTGCCGCTGAAGGAAGCTTCGTCATCTTCGTCGGCAGAAGCTCGTCGCGCAAGGGAAAAGCCCCATACCTAGCGCGCCAAATGTCAAAGTGTGTAGCCGACACTTCCCCCGGGCCTGCTCTAGGCAGCCCGCGGAGGTTCTTTTTCGGAGGGGCTAGTCACTCACGGAGAGCTTACGCGTTAGGGACGATTGAGGGAGAAGCTTGACACAGGGTTTTTTACGTGGTTTAGGCCGCTGGAGCGTAATACCCTACGTCCACGGTGAGCTGAGTTGCTCGTTGTATTGCTTGGTGCTCAGGAGCAAACCCTGCATGAGAGTGTAAAATGTCCAACCTAAGGGTGCGAATGGCTGGAGTGCGAACCCCTGCTAACGTTGTCTACCCGAGCCTTTTATAGTCCAAGGCTCGGGCAGCTTGCAAGGTGGGCCCGGGACCCAACAGGTGGTCCCGGGGAGATTGCCTGCCATCTACCGTATCCGCAGTTACGCCGGTAGTTGTCTCTGGCGAGGGCTTCCAAGTCTTCGTTCTGCCGCCCTGCGCATGCCGCAAGCTAGTCGTAGTGGTTGGCAGGGGCGGCAGGGGGATGTCTTGTCGCTGTGTTTATTGGCGGGCAGGCTCTGACGCGGCGCGGCAGTCTTCACTGCGATATGATTGGGCGCAACGACATCTGACAGAGGCGTGCTCCGCGTCTCCGCGCCTTGGGAAGGTGCGGGTCTTGAATACCTTGTACAGGCAAGGTATGTGTAACACCCCAAATTTAGATTCAAAACTCTTAACCATGTTTAGAGGGGAATTTAAAAATTTTTGGACGTGTTGCATGTTTTGCAAAAATTCAAATTCAAACTGGAATTCAAATTATACTCAAAAAAGAAAAGAAATGGAAAAAGAAAAAGGAAAACGGGAAAAAAACCGGCCAGTGGGCCGAAACCCGCCAGCCGGCCCAGCTACTCCCGCGCAGTCCGCCCCGCGCGCGCCGCGCTGCCTCTCACCGACGGGTGGGACCCACCTGTCATCCCTAACCCCGAGCCCCGTGACCCCGGACTTTTCCCCCGAGCGCGCGAAATCGCAACCGACCGGAAAATCGCGTCCCGTCGCCCGAATTCTGGACCCAGAGGATTCCAACTCGATCACAACAGACCCACCGCCCTCCCCCGGCTATAAAAACCCCAGCTCCGATCAGTTTTTCCCACGCGATCGCCGATTTTTACTCCGGTGAGCACCGAGACTTCGCCGGTGAATTCTGGCCGATCTAAGCTCGGAAACTCTGATCTAACTCGCTGGTCTTGATCCACCGCCTCCGGGGAACTTTGCAGGTGCAGAAAACTCGGAGAGTTATGGTGTAAACACAGCGCCGACGAGCTTCGCCGTGGTTTTGCCTCGGACCTCGCCGCCGATCACTTTCCAGGACCCCCGAGCTCGAGAAAACTCCCGAGGTGAGATTCCTGACCTCCCCTCTACCGATCTATGCCATAAGATCACAGTTCTAGGTAGAATTCTCGCGGATCCGAAACTTTCCGGCGAGATCGCCGCTTCCCGCCGCCGGCAGCGCCGCCCGCGCTCGATCAGAGCGACGTGGCAGCTTGTGCGCCGTTTATTTTAAATCGCACGGTAGACTTTAAAACCCCGCGTACCGGTTTGATGTTATAATCTCAGCCGTCGGTTTAATATCGGACGGTCCACGTCAGCCCCGGTTATAAAGACTGAAATTCTTACGTGCTACCCCCTGGGGTTCTCTGGAATTGAGAGCTAGCCCCGGAAACTTCAGATCTAGCCCCTGGAACTCCAGAAAATCATGTAAATTCATTTAAAAATCAGTTTTAGCCCCTGGACTTAATAGAAATTAGGAAAAACACCTCTGATAAGTGTAGCTAGACCCCTGGAAATTATGAAAATAATATTATAGACCCTGTAATGGGGTGAGTTCATTATTTTAACCCTGTTTAGTAGTTAATTTAGAAAATTGAATATGTAACTAGTGTTTAAAAATTAAAAAGTGGGACAAACATAATTGTCAAAATTAATTAAAAACTTTCTCAGTACTTAGAAAACTTTGGAGCGAGATAAAAGTATATTTTTGGGCTGAAATGAATCTGTTTCATTTATTATTCACATTTATTAGTATAGGGACACATTTTTAAGTAAAGAATAGCTATAGAAAAATAGGGAAAATAATTATGAAATAGTATACATCAGAAGCCAAGGTCAAATTATGATATTAAATTATTTAGGACCAGAACCTATACTGTTTAGATGATATGTATTACTAATTTCATAATAAAATACACAATTATGCATAAGAATATAAATCTGAAAAATATAGCAACTAGTAAATGATCAATGGAGTTTTTAAAATCCAAAGAGTTCAGTTTAGGGTTGGTAGAAATTATGAAGGCACATGTGGGGAAAAATAATACTTTTCATACACACTTGGTAGTAAAAAGGTGAAGTAGTTGAATATAAGAAATTTATTGTAAACCCATATAAATAGTGTGTAAGTATGAAGGTGGACACAACAGTAGGAATCATATACACATGGTTAAAAGTGCATGCAAGCCACAACTCAACACACATAAGGTAACCACAACACATATAATGGTAAAGAACTTTCATGAATATGAATATGTGGTTTGTATGAAGTGTAAGTGTGAACTATGTCTTATGGATTGTTGTTTTTCTTTTGCTATGTGTGATGGTATGAAGTAGAACCTGTTCAAGAACCAGTTATTCATTTCCAAGACCAGGACTATCCATTTCAAGAGCAGCAAGAAGGAGGCAAGTGTCCTTGACCACTTTGATCCTATGCTAGGATGTGTAGATAGAATTATTTGCATTGTCAAGATAATTATGAAACCCATGCTAGGAAGTTTCCCTAGAATTGCATTACCTTGTTTCCTTGAAGCTTGGGTTGGGATTTATTTTGTCATGTCATTTATTTACATGCATATGCTTAGCCATGCTTAGAATGGGATATTTGGATATGAGATCATCAATTTATTTTACCATACTCTTGAATGAGTTATTGTGAGTTATGTAGAGGTAGGGATCAAGGCAAGTTGGATGTTTTGGATGTGTGCTGGGTGCATGAGACATGGGTTTGTGTTTAGTACTTGCCTGGATCCTAAGGACCGGTTCATGGAGCATGTAACCCGGCTTTACAGTGCCAACCACATTCTGAGATGGGGCAGCTTGGCCAATTAATTAGGTGTATCCCCGGCGTAGTATGGGTGTGTTGGATGGTGCGGGGAATAGGTGTCAGCTGGACTACCATATGAACCGCAAGGCTCAAGGGGGGGCCACTGCAGCGGGGTTGGAGCCTCTTGTATGCTGTTAGGGGTGAAACCTCAGTGGGCCCACGCTCGTCGGGAATCCCTTTGTAAAGGCTTCGTAGTGATCTCCTGGCCGCACACCTGGGAAGTGTGAATGTTGATCGTAGCCACTGGCATGATGGAGGTTCTTTTAGTCCACCCGGCAACGGGGGATGAAATCACTACTTGTGGGTACAGTGGTACAAACTCTGCAGAGTCAAAACTGTCTTGACAGCCGTGCTCACGGTTAAGAGCGGCCTGGACTTATTCATGATTAGAGGAGTGAAGGTTTTTGGGAGTTGTGGATGTTAAGCGGGGAGCTTAATATTGGAAATGATGTTATGGTTATTTGGTTATGATGATGGGAGGGGAGATTGGGACCATTTCACCTGTGCAGTAATGTAGGTGCTTAATAAGCTAAGGTGATAGGTATTAATTGCGTAGTGCTTTAACCATGAGTTCAACCTCTCCTTGTTCTAGCCATGCATGATATAATTTTCCCACACTTGCTGAGTACCATTGGTACTCAACCTTGCATATTTGTTGGTTTATATTGCTGCTCAGGTCAAGATAATGAGGTGGTGTATAATGACCAAGACTTTGGACCCGAGGAAGGTTTTTAGGTTCATGAAGACCCCCGGGCAACGCCTGTGATGGAGCTCTAAAGAATAATATTCCGCTGCTAGTTTATTTCCTTGTGATGAACTTATTATTGTCCATCGAGACATTTACTATGTAAGACTTACTTATATTCGACAACTGGCTTGTAATAAATGATGCTTCACTATTTGTCATCACATGTATGAGAAAATGATCCTGGCATACATGTGATATTCACTTGGTTGTTTCTTCGGAAAAACCGGGTGTGACAAGAGGTGGTATCAGAGCCAAGGTTGCCCGTAGGAACGTGGACCTAGGTAGAAATGGACGTATTTAAGGGCCCTATTTTCTTAAAAACTATTTTCCAAGGTGTGGGTGGAAAAAGTGTTATTAAAGGAGTCATTTTCTTCATCTTACCCCAACTTTCATTCAAAATAGGATTTTTATTTGAGAATTTATCTAACCTAATTTTAAATTCTTTTGTTTTTAGATGGTTCGCATGATTCGCACCGCTCGTAAGTCCACAGGAGGGAGAGTTCCCGTAGTTGCCCTTGCCGAAAGAGAGGAGAGTCGTCCAGTGACGTACCATTCCTATGGATTGGCAGTAGGAGACTTATTGCGCCATCTTCGACGTATGCTCGAAGCCGCAGGCAATACGGGCAAGCTCATCATCCACTACAACTCCACCAGGACCATCCGTGAGAAGAGGGAAGAATGGAGTTCGGAGATGAGGATTATACACGAGAATAAGCTACTGAAGATCCACCACTCTCCAGCTTGTCGAGCAACACAAGTTGATGCGGAGAAAGATGTCACCTGGGAGGCCATCACCTGCCAGAGTCACATCTGTCGTCGCCACTTGGACAAAACTGAGTACATGTATGTCCTCCAACGTGAGAGTGGTACCACGGAGTACAAGTACCCACCGGTGCAGCAAGGGACTTCCCATGAGCACATGGACTTGTGCTTGGAGGATGCTGCTATGCTCAGCACTCGACTGCAGGAGTGTCAACAAGAGCTTCAGGATGTCCGAGACACCCTGAAGGAAACGGAGGCGTTGCTGCGAGCTTGCTTAAAGGCGAGAGAAAGAGGGGATGGGAATGAACTGTGTGTCACCGTGAGTGATCCATGGACTCCTGACTCCCCGGATCGCCGAGCGATCAGGCGTCGTCGCACTTCTCCACCAGCAGCCTCCCCACCCAAAGCGGAGTCAGAAGGTAGCCGAAATGAGGAGGAAGATCCCGAGGAGCCAGCTCAAGAGGACGAGTAGTGTAGAGTCTTTCCCCTAGCTAGCAAGAGGTCGAGTAATCGAGTCGTTACGTAGTTGATGGTGTGATAATGCTTGGTGTGTGACGTGAGTTGTGGAAGCCATGAGCAATTGTCCACAGCCTCGTCTTCAGATTGTTTTGCTTTGGTGTGTAAACCCACAGGAAATAATAGTGCACTTATTTGGTGTGAGATATAAACCCTCGTAAAATTTTAACAAAGCCTAACACCTCAAAGTACCAACAAATGAAAGTAGTAAGACGATACTAAATGATGTCAAATTAACATTTGTTGATTCTGCCAGATGGCCGGAAGAGGAAAAGGACGTGCTGCCAACCCCTCCAACAACAATGATGAGGCATGCAACCCTCATCTTTCTGGAGGCCAGGACAGGGGTGGTCGTCGTGAAGAAGTTGATCCTCTCCACCAAATGCTGGAGAATCAAAATCAGCTCATCCAGAACTTGGCTCAAGTGGTGGCCAACTTGCATCAAGTTCCACCTCCACAAGCGGCACCATGCCAACCAAGGTTGAGTGAGTTTCTAGAAACTCAACCTCCAAAGTTTGCAAGTGCTGCTGAACCTCTGGAGGCAGATGATTGGCTGAAGACCATTGAAAGTAAGATGAGGATCATACAGTGCCAAGGGTATGAAAGGGTGCTGTTTGCCTCTCATCAATTGCATGGACCTGCTGCTGATTGGTGGACCGCCTACGTGGCCGCCCATCATGACCCTGAGAACATCACTTGGGAAGAGTTCAAGCGTAGCTTCCGCAACCATTACATCCCAAGAGGTGAACTCAAAAACAAGAGGAAAGAGTTTCTGGGACTGCAGCAGGGAAACATGACGGTGAGGGAATACCTCACTAAATTTACTCAACTGTCCCGTTATGCTCCACGAGACATAGAGACTGATGAGCAGAAACAAGATTGTTTCGTGGAGGGACTTACCGCAGAAATGCAGTGTGCAATGTCCTCCAATGAGTATGAAAGCTTTCAAAAGATGGTGGACAGAGCGTTTGTGGTGGAAAGGAAGCTAAAGGCCCTGGAAAATGAGAATAAGAGGAAGGCGGGGTGGTCACATCAGGCCTCAGGGAGCAACACCCGCCCACGTATGATGCAGCAACCTACGGGGCAGACGAGCCGTGCTGCAGTACCCTATTCAGCACCAAGAGGGTACAACCCAAACTACAGGCCACCCGCGGCACCAGCACAGCCGCCACGTCAGTTTGTGCAGCAGCCTCGCCCCGCATATCCACCTCGACCAGCAGTGCAAGGACCCCCGAACCAACCCCAAGACAACAAAGGCCAAGCACCTAAGGTTGGGGTGCAATGTTTTAGCTGTGGCGAAGTGGGGCACTACGCCCATAAATGCCGAAAGAAGAAGCCTGCGCCGCCACAACAGCAGAATGTAGTGAGAGGACGGGTGAACCACGTCACTATGGAGGAAGCACAAGAGGCACCCGACGTGGTAGTTGGTAAGTTTCCTGCCAATTTACACCTTGCAACTCTGCTGTTTGATTCTGGTGCTACCCACTCATTCATTGATCAAGGGTTTGTTAAGAAGTATGACCTAGCAACCACACAAATGAACCATATGCTAGCCGTAAACTCTCCAGGTGGAGAAATAAGGACAAGACAAGTGTGTCCCAAAGTGAGCCTAGACATTAATGGGGGTAGTATTTACTGCTAACCTCATAGTGATAGATTCACAAGGGATAGATATTATTTTGGGTATGGATTGGTTGACCAAACATAAACGAATCATCCATTGTTCGACCAGAACGGTGGAACTAACTCACCCCAGTGGCACCAAAGTAAAGTTCATAACAATACACGAGCCTAGGAGGGACATTAAATTAAATCAAGTGGAGGTGAAAGTTGAGGAAATCAGGACTATCAGGGAATATCCAGATGTTTTTCCGGAGGAATTGCCAGGAATGCCTCCCGACCGTGACGTGGAGTTCGCAATTGAGCTAGTACCGGGGACAGCCCCGATATACAAGAGACCTTATCGAATGGACTCCAAGCAGCTAGAAGAGCTCAAGGATCATTTGAGAGAATTGACGGAGAAGGGGTATATTCGCCCTAGTTCCTCACCATGGGGGGCTCCGGTGATATTTGTGCCTAAGAAAGATGGAACTCAAAGGTTATGCGTGGATTACCGTGCCTTAAATTAGGTAACCATCAAGAACAAGTATCCATTGCCTCACATTGAAGACTTGTTTGATCAGTTGAGGGGAGCTTGTGTGTTCTCGAAAATTGATCTCAGGTCGGGATACCACCAACTCAAGATAAGGCAATCTGATATTCCCAAGACAGCTTTCGTATCTCGGTACGGACTGTATGAATACACTGTCATGCCTTTCGGGCTAACCAATGCCCCGGCATATTTCATGTATCTTATGAACAAGGTATTCATGGAATATCTGGACAAATTTGTGGTGGTTTTCATAGATGATATTCTCGTCTTCTCCAAAGATGAAGAAGAACATGAGAAACATCTAAGGTTGGTGTTACAGAGGCTGAGAGAACACCAACTATATGCCAAGTTGAGCAAGTGTGAGTTTTGGCTGAAGAGAGTTCCCTTTTTAGGACATATAATCTCGGAAGGAGGAATCTCCGTCCATCCCACCAAAATCGAGGATATCCAGAAGTGGAAGACCCCTGAAAATGTCGGGGAAGTTCGAAGCTTTTTGGGATTGGCTGGATACTATCGACGGTTTATTGAGGGATTCTCCAAGATCTCGAGACCTCTCACCAAACTGTTGGAAAAGGGAATCACATTCACCTGGACGCCACAGTGCGAGACGAGCTTTCAGGAGCTAAAGAAGAGATTGACAACAGCCCCAGTGCTGGTTATGCCAGATATGCAGAAGAATTTCACAGTGTACTGCGATGCCTCTGGAAATGGGTTGGGATGTGTTCTCATGCAAGAAGGACATGTCGTGGCATATGCATCCCGGCAGCTTCGGAAGCACGAGAAGAACTATCCTACACATGATCTAGAACTAGATGCAGTGGTACACGCGTTGAAAATTTGGCGGCACTATTTGATGGGGAAGAGGACAGAGATATATACGGATCATAAGAGTTTGAAGTACATATTCACACAGCCAGATCTCAACCTCAGACAAAGGAGATGGTTAGAGCTAATCAATGACTTTGATGTGGGCATCAACTATCATCCCGGAAAAGCAAACGTCGTGGCCGATGCTTTGAGTCGGAAAGTGCAGGTCAATAAGTTGAGCTTGAGGGACATGCCCGCAGAATTGAAGGACGAGGTTATAAGGCTCAATCTATGTCTAGTAAATATTGGTGAAGCCATCGCCATGGAAGTGGACTCCACACTCGAGCGAGACATACGCGAGGGCCAAAAGAATGATGAGAAGATACAAGAGATCCGACAGCTCATCAAGGAAAATAAAGCTCCTGGTTTTAGAGAGGATGAACAAGGAACGGTGTGGCACGGGAAAAGGATCTGTGTGCCTGAAGTAAAGGAGATCAGTGAATTGATTTTAAAGGAGGCTCATGATTCCGACTATTCCATTTGTCCTGGGAGTACGAAGATGTACCAGGACCTCAAGAGCAGGTATTGGTGGTATGGCATGAAGCGAGATGTCGCGGAACATGTTGCCCTATGTGACACATGTCAGTTGGTGAAAGCAGAACATCAACGACCCGCGGGATTGCTGCAACCACTCAAAGTACCTGAATGGAAGTGGGAAGAAATCAGCATGGATTTTGTCGTGGGATTGCCTAGGACCCAATCCGGGTATGATTCAATATGGGTCATTATTGATCGGCTAACCAAGGTAGCTCATTTCATTCCTGTGAAAGAAAGCTACAGCGGATCCAAATTGGCAGAATTGTACATGTCAAGGATCGTGTGTTACCATGGAGTGCCAAAGAAGATAGTGTCGGACCGAGGGACACAGTTCACCTCGAGGTTTTGGCAAAAGTTGCATGAAACCATGGGAACCCATTTGAACTTCAGCTCTGCCTATCATCCCCAAACTGACGGGCAGACGGAGAGAACCAATCAGATCCTTGAAGATATGTTAAGGGCATGTGCACTCAAAAACAATAGGAGTTGGGACAAGAACTTACCGTATGCGGAGTTTTCCTATAACAACAGCTATCAAGCTAGTATGAAGATGTCACCGTTTGAAGCTTTGTATGGAAGGAAGTGCAGAACTCCTCTATTTTGGAACCAAACAGGAGAAAGTAAAGTGTTTGGTCCAGAAGTGCTACAAGAAGCCGAGGCGAAGGTGAGGGAGATTCGCAACAACTTGAGGATAGCACAAACACGCCAGAAGAGTTATGCTGATGTACGAAGAAGAGAGCTCGTTTTCAACGTGGGAGACTATGTTTATCTCAAGGTGTCCCCTATCAGAGAACTTCGTCGGTTCAAGGTGAAAGGGAAGTTGTCACCTCGATACATCGGACCCTTTCAAGTTTTGGAAAGAAAAGGCGAAGTGGCGTACCAACTAGAGTTACCGGTTCATCTATCGGATGTACACGATGTATTCCATGTGTCACAACTCAAGAAATGTCTGAGGACGCCTGAAGAGGTGTTACCTATGAATGAAGTGGAGGTAGCTGAGGATTTGTCTTATGCCGAGCAACCATACAAGATTTCGGAGACAATGGAACGCCTCACCAGAAATAAGAGAATCCGGATGTGCAAGGTGCAGTAAAAAGCATCACTCAGAAGAGGAAGCCACCTGGGAACGGGAAGATGAGCTCAAGGCACAATTTCCGGAATTGTTTTCTTAGAAACACCAATCTCGAGGACGAGATTTTTTTAAGGGGGGTAGAGCTGTAACACCCCAAATTTAGATTTAAAACTCTTAACCATGTTTAGAGGGGAATTTAAAAATTTTTGGACGTGTTGCATGTTTTGCAAAAATTCAAATTCAAACTGGAATTCAAATTATACTCAAAACAGAAAAGAAATGGAAAAAAAAAAGAAAACGGGAAAAAAACCGGCCAGTGGGCCGAAACCCGCCAGCCGGCCCAGCTACTCCCGCGCAGTCCGCCCCGCACGCGCCCGCGCTGCCTCTCACCGATGGGTGGGACCCACCTGTCATCCCTAACCCCGAGCCCCGCGACCCCGGACTTTTCCCCCGAGCGCGCGAAATCGCAACCGACCGGAAAATCGCGTCCCGTCGCCCGAATTCTGGACCCAGAGGATTCCAACTCGATCACAACAGACCCATCGCCCTCCCCCGGCTATAAAAACTCCAGCTCCGATCAGTTTTTCCCACGCGATCGCCGATTTTTACTCCGGTGAGCACCTAGACTTCGCCGGTGAATTCTGGCCGATCTAAGCTCGGAAACTCTGATCTAACTCGCTGGTCTTGATCCACCGCCTCCGGGGAACTTTGCAGGTGCAGAAAACTCGGAGAGTTACGGTGTAAACACAGCGCCGACGAGCTTCGCCGTGGTTTTGCCTCGGACCTCGCCGCCGATCACTTTCCAGGACCCCCGAGCTCGAGAAAACCCCCGAGGTGAGATCCCTGACCTCCCCTCTACCGATCTATGCCATAAGATTACAGTTCTAGGTAGAATTCTCGCGGATCCGAAACTTTCCGGCAAGATCGCCGCTTTCCGCCGCCGTGCCCCGCCGGCAGCGCCGCCCGCGCTCGATCAGAGCGACGTGGCAGCTTGTGCGCCGTTTATTTTAAATCGCACGGTAGACTTTAAAACCCCGCGTACCGGTTCGATGTTATAATCTCAGCCGTCGGTTTAATATCGGACGGTCCACGTCAGCCCCGCGTTATAAAGACTGGAATTCTTACGTGCTACCCCCTGGGGTTCTCTGGAATTGAGAGCTAGCCCCGGAAACTTCAGATCTAGCCCCTGGAACTCCAGAAAATCATGTAAATTCATTTAAAAATCAGTTTTAGCCCCTGGACTTAATAGAAATTAGGAAAAACACCTCTGATAAGTGTAGCTAGACCCCTGGAAATTATGAAAATAATATTATAGACCCTGTAATGGGGTGAGTTCATTATTTTAACCCTGTTTAGTAGTTAATTTAGAAAATTGAATATGTAACTAGTGTTTAAAAATTAAAAAGTGGGACAAACATAATTGTCAAAATTAATTAAAAACTTTCTCAGTACTTAGAAAACTTTGGAGTGAGATAAAAGTATATTTTTGGGCTGAAATGAATCTGTTTCATTTATTATTCACATTTATTAGTATAGGGACACATTTTTAAGTAAAGAATAGCTATAGAAAAATAGGGAAAATAATTATGAAATAGTATACATCAGAAGCCAAGGTCAAATTATGATATTAAATTATTTAGGACCAGAACCTATACTGTTTAGATGATATGTATTACTAATTTCATAATAAAATACACAATTATGCATAAGAATATAAATCTGAAAAATATAGCAACTAGTAAATGATCAATGGAGTTTTTAAAATCCAAAGAGTTCAGTTTAGGGTTGGTAGAAATTATGAAGGCACGTGTGGGGAAAAATAATACTTTTCATACACACTTGGTAGTAAAAAGGTGAAGTAGTTGAATATAAGAAATTTATTGTAAACCCATATAAATAGTGTGTAAGTATGAAGGTGGACACAACAGTAGGAATCATATACACATGGTTAAAAGTGCATGCAAGCCACAACTCAACACACATAAGGTAACCACAACACATATAATGGTAAAGAACTTTCATGAATATGAATATGTGGTTTGTATGAAGTGTAAGTGTGAACTATGTCTTATGGATTGTTGTTTTTCTTTTGCTATGTGTGATGGTATGAAGTAGAACCTGTTCAAGAACCAGTTATTCATTTCCAAGACCAGGACTATCCATTTCAAGAGCAGCAAGAAGGAGGCAAGTGTCCTTGACCACTTTGATCCTATGCTAGGATGTGTAGATAGAATTATTTGCATTGTCAAGATAATTATGAAACCCATGCTAGGAAGTTTCCCTAGAATTGCATTACCTTGTTTCCTTGAAGCTTGGGTTGGGATTTATTTTGTCATGTCATTTATTTACATGCATATGCTTAGCCATGCTTAGAATGGGATATTTGGATATGAGATCATCAATTTATTTTACCATACTCTTGAATGAGTTATTGTGAGTTATGTAGAGGTAGGGATCAAGGCAAGTTGGATGTTTTGGTTGTGTGCTGGGTGCACGAGACTTGGGTTTGTGTTTAGTACTTGCCTGGATCCTAAGGACCGGTTCATGGAGCATGTAACCCGGCTTTACAGTGCCAACCACATGCTGAGATGGGGCAGCTTGGCCAATTAATTAGGTGTATCCCCGGCGTAGTATGGGTGTGTTGGATGGTGCGGGGAATAGGTGTCAGCTGGACTACCATATGAACCGCAAGGCTCAAGGGGGGGCCACTGCAGCGGGGTTGGAGCCTCTTGTATGCTGTTAGGGGTGAAACCTCAGTGGGCCCACGCTCGTCAGGAATCCCTTTGTAAAGGCTTCGTAGTGATCTCCTGGCCGCACACCTGGGAAGTGTGAATGTGGATCGTAGCCACTGGCATGATGGAGGTTCTTTTAGTCCACCCGGCAACGGGGGATGAAATCACTACTTGTGGGTACAGTGGTACAAACTCTGCAGAGTCAAAACTGTCTTGGCAGCCGTGCTCACGGTTAAGAGCGGCCTGGACTTATTCATGATTAGAGGAGTGAAGGTTTTTGGGAGTTGTGGATGTTAAGCGGGGAGCTTAATATTGGAAATGATGTTATGGTTATTTGGTTATGATGATGGGAGGGGAGATTGGGACCATTTCACCTGTGTAGTAATGTAGGTGCTTAATAAGCTAAGGTGATAGGTATTAATTGCTTAGTGCTTTAACCATGAGTTCAACCTCTCCTTGTTCTAGCCATGCATGATATAATTTTCCCACACTTGCTGAGTACCATTGGTACTCAACCTTGCATATTTGTTGGTTTATATTGCTGCTCAGGTCAAGATAATGAGGTGGTGTATAATGACCAAGACTTTGGACCCGAGGAAGGTTTTTAGGTTCATGAAGACCCCCGGGCAACGCCTGTGATGGAGCTCTAAAGAATAATATTCCGCTGCTAGTTTATTTCCTTGTGATGAACTTATTATTGTCCATCGAGACATTTACTATGTAAGACTTACTTATATTCGACAACTGGCTTGTAATAAATGATGCTTCACTATTTGTCATCACATGTATGAGAAAATGATCCTGGCATACATGTGATATTCACTTGGTTGTTTCTTCGGAAAAACCGGGTGTGACAGTATGGCACGTCTTTACTCTTGCCGCCTACCGCGCGGGGGTAGGTAGCGCTGCTCGGCTGGCCACGTGGCGTGCCCAGAGCTCTCCTCTGAGGATAGGGAGGTCCGGCCCCGCGGGACACGTGGAGCCTTCGGAGCTCTACCCGCGGAGAGGGGAGGTCCGTCTCTGCTAACCACGTGGCGGGCCCGGAGCTCTCCTTTGAAGAGATGGAGGTCCGGCCCCGCTGGACACGTGGAGCCTTCGGAGCACTCCCCGCGGAGGGGGGAGGTCCGGCTCAGTTAACCACGAGGCGGGCCTGGAGCCCTCCTCTGAGGAGAGGGAGGTCCGGCCCCGCTGGAAACGTTGAGCCTTCGGAGCTCTCCCCATAGAGGGGGGAGGTCCGGCTCAGTTGGCCACGTGGCGGGCCCGGAGCTCTCCTCTAAGGAGAAGGAGGTCCGGCCCTGCTGGACACATGGCGCCTTCGGAGCTCCCCCTGCAGAGAAGGGCGAGGTCCTTAGGCAGTTTCCCCTGTGCGCGGGGGTACCCCATATTGAGGGTACCGACAGGTAGTATTCAAAACTTTTATCGTCAAAGCCAATGTATTCAGCACACATAGGTCTCACAATCTCCCCCTTGATGAATGCATTGGCAACACCACTTAAAATCCGAACATTGGCGTATTCGCATGAAAAGTGTTGAAAACAATTTTTCCCCCTTTGTAAATCAGAAATAAAATGAGAAGAAAAACAAAAATACCCAAAATTCTCCCCCTGAGAGGAATCGTGCCAAAACACTTGTGAATGTGTGCAATGTGTGATCAATTTCTCCCCCTTTGACAATGTATTCAGCAAGGTACAAAAGAGAAATTTTAATTTGTTATGAGCACATTATAACATATACATATAAAAAAAGCTCATCCAAATCATACTATCAAGTAACTTACACTATCACATCAATGAGATACATAAAGTAGTGTAAGCCATGCTAGAGATCAAGTGTAATTTTTAATTTAAGCAGGTCATGATCTCACAAACTTAACTATTTCAAGACCTGAAAGCATGACACTTGTTGCTGCATTTTATTTATCATTTAAAGCACAAATTTTGATCTTGTGACATTTGCAAGAGATTATATGCAGCATCAGCCTTATTCTAACCAACCAAGCCAAGCCTATGTCATTTGACAGTCAGAAGCTTAAGGACATGGTTTTAGTCATACACAACTCCTTTCAAGTTCATATCTAAGTGCAATGATAAGCCATCTCAAAAGAAGAAGTGCGATGCATGCATATTCTCTTGATCTTTTCTCATTTTCTTATTTGAACATAAAAACTCAACATGTGAGTTGATTACTTGATTAATTCTTTATGATTAAAAGCACTTGTGAGCATGCAACAAGTTTAAAACAGCAAGAAAGTTCGACCATGACCGGATTTAGTGTAAGTAATTATTCCAATTACTAGACATGGTAAAAACTACAAAATGTATAACACGAGTAATGTAGTAAGAACTTTCAGCATGAAAAAGGAATCACAAAGTCATATATGCATGAAATACTATGCTCATATTATTTTAATTTCAGATTCACACATAGACTTCCCAAGTTTAAAAATTCTCCCTCAATTTAAGCCATGAGGATGCATAACCCCTATTTCACTACGAATGTTACAAAAACGAGTGAAATCCAAAGGTTTTGTAAAAATGTCAGCCAATTGTTGTTCGGTATCTACATGGTGAAGCACAATGTTCCCTTTTTTGACATTATCACGGAGAAAGTGATACCTAATGTCAGTGTGCTTAGTTCTCGATTGTTGCACGGGGTTTTTAGCAATGCAAATGGCACTAGTGTTATCACAAAACAGTGGAACACTATCTAGATCAACCCCATAGTCCTTAAGTGTTTGAACAATCCAAAGAATTTGTGAGCAAGCACTAGCAGCAGCTACATATTCAGATTCGGCTGTGGATTGTGGAACTGAACTTTGTTTTCTAGAGGACCAGGCAACAAGTGAATTACCAAGAAAATGACAAGCACCAGAAGTACTTTTCCTATCAATCCTACAACCCCCAAAATAAGCATCGGAAAAAGCTTTTAAAGTAACGGTTGAGGAAGAAGGAAGAAAAATGCCAAATTCTTGAGTTCCATGTAAGTACCTGAGAATCATTTTGACGGCTTGACGATGTGAAGCACGTAGGGAGGCTTGAAACCGTGGACAAAGACATACGCTGAATTGTATGTCCGGTCTTGATGCCGTGAGATACAAAAGTGATCCGATCATGCTTCTATATTCTTTTTGATCAACGGGATCATAATCATCATCAAGTTCAAGTGTTGTTGCTGTTCCCATTGGTGTCCGAAGAGGCTTGCTTTTGTCCATGTTGAAGCGCCTTAGGAGATCTTTTGTATACTTTGTTTGATGCACAAAGGTACCCTCCTTGGTTTGATTGATTTGCAGCCCCAAAAAGTACGTGAGTTCTCCCATCATACTCATCTCAAATTCTGAACTCATCATAGCTGAAAACTTGGACACAAGATCATGAGAAGCACAACCAAAGATAATATCATCCACATACACTTGAACAAATAATGAGTCATTGCCATGCTTAAGCACAAAAAAAAGTTTTATCAACCTTACCCATGGTAAACCCCTTTTCAAGTAAGAATGTTTTTAACCTATCATACCATGCTCTAGGGGCTTGTTTGAGACCGTACAAGGCTTTGGACAGTTTGTAAACATGATTAGGAAAATTTGGATTTTCAAAACCAGGTGGTTGTTTGACATAAACCTCCTCATCTATGTAGCCATTAAGAAACACACTTTTAACATCCATTTGATATAGCTTAAAACCTTTAGATGCAGCAAAAGCTAACAAGATTCTTATGGCTTCTAATCTATCAACAGGAGCAAAAGTTTCATCAAAATCTATACCTTCACCTTGTGTGAAACCTTGAGCAACCAACCTAGCCTTATTCCTAACCACAACCCCATCCTCACTTTGTTTATTTTTAAACACCCATTTAGTTCCAACCTAGCCTTGTACAAGTTTCCAAACATTATTTCTTTCAAAATTTTCTAACTCTTCTTGCATGGCAATAATCCAAGATTCATTAGTGAGTGCGTGTGATATATCTTTGGGTTCAAAAGAAGCAACAAAAGCAGAATGAGTATGAGAATTGGGGTCAAAAAATCTGGATCTTGTAACTCGTTCATGCAAGCTTCCAATAATTTGTTGTGGAGGATGACTTTTGAGAATCCGGAGGGGAGTGGACACTTCACAAGCTTCTTCTTCTTCATGTTCATCACAAATAGATGAGCTTGTGATGTGAGGAGGATCTGGACCAGCAATGGTGGTCGTCGGTGCTGGCTGTGAATCAAGATCAGGAGCTGGAACAATGTCATTAGCTGCTGAATTTTTGGGCAGCAGCACCACTTGTTCCTCTTCTTCAACGAAAATACTCTCCCCCTGCGGATATGGATCAGGACCTGCAATATTTGAACTAGTACCTGGGCTGGCTTCATCAAAAGAAACCTCACAAGTCTCCACAATTTTGTTCGTATCAAGTAAAAGCACACGGTAGCCTCTAGTATGAGATGGATAACCAAGAAACATGCCATCAACAGATCTAGCTTCAAATTTATCAAGATTACCCATGTTTCTTAACAAAGCATTTGCAACCAAAGACCCTAAAGTGTGTGACACTAGGACTATGTCCAAACCTGAGCTCATATGGTGTTTTACCTAGCTTAGCACGCAAGAAAACACGATTTGAGACATAACAAGCGGTTGCAATTTCATCAGCCCAAAATTTCATAGGAGTTTGATATTCATCAAGCATAGTCCTAGCCATCTCAATTAAGGTTCTGTTCTTTCTCCCTATAACACCGTTTTGTTGAGGTATATATGGTGAAGAAAATTGATGATCTATTGCATTTGCAGCACAAAAGTGATCAAACGATTGATTTTTAAATTCAATTCCATTATCACTTCTAATTGCTCTTAAAGATCCTAGGTGATCAATTGATAATCTAAGAAATAAAGTTCTAAAGTGACTAAAAGCTTCATTCTTAGATTCCATAAAGTAAACCCAAGAGTATCTAGAATAGTCATCAACAATCACAAGAACATACCATTTACCTCCGAAGGATTGAACACGTGAAGGTCCTACGGTGTCAAGGTGTAAAGGTTGACCCGGTTCAGTTGTCATGGTCATTGTGAGAGGAGCATGTGAACCAGCAACCATCTTAGCATGTCTACAAGAAGAAGCTTAGGCAGCCCACGTATGCGATCAAGAGCACTAACACGCATGAGATGATCAAAGCCTACGTGACCAAGTCTACGATGCCAAAAATATAAATCTTTGGAATCATTTGCAACTAGACATCTATGCTTAGAGGAAGACATATCAAAATCAGCTTTAAAAACTCTTCCAAACCGAGACATGTTAAAAATAAGCTCATTATTTGAACCTACAACTTTGCAGCAGTTTTTATTGAAAATAATTTCCAGATTTTCATCTAGCAATTGTGAAACAGAAAGCAAGTTGTATTTCAAATTTTTGACAAGTACCAAATCCTTCAAAGTGTAGTGATCATTTACTCTAACCGAACCATTAGCAATTATAGGAGTTGAAGAATTATCGGCAAAAGTAACATTCTCTACACGTGACACAAAAGAGAGAGAGGAGAACCATTCTTTGTTACCGGTCATGTGGCGTGAGCAACCTGAATCCACAATCCAAATGTTCTCCTTCCTCAAGCGTGTAACCTACATAGAAGCACAATACATCGATGACTCAATACTGGGGTTAGTTAAAAGGCATTTAGGAATCCAGTACTGAGTCACACGACGTCCAGCAGGAACACCATGCGAAAGCTGAGATAAACAGCAAGTTTATGAGTCAAAGTTTGAAATTTTTTGCTCTTAACTACTGACCTATGAGGTGTTACTTGTGTAGCATGAAAATCAGTAGCTCTGGAGGCAAAAACACAAGGTCCGGAGCCAAAAACTGAAGCTCCGGAGGCAAAAACTGAAGCTCCGGAGGTAAACTTTGAATATTTCTGACTCATAACAGCAGGTTGCATGTTCCTGACATTCGGTTTAGTATGTGTAGCAAATTTTACATGAGAGTTATAAGATCTAGCTTGCATTCTTTCCTTTTTATGTTGTTTAGCTAGTCTATAACAAAAATCTATGACATGACCATCTCTACCACAATAGGCACAATGAAATTAAACTTTGTGTTCATGTCTAGATGAGCATGCAGTATGCTTATTTGAACCCGAATGTGACAACACTCCTGTAGATTTAAAAACCACTTCTTTTTGTTTAGTAACTGTTTGAATCAAACCACTTCCTAATGATTTTACAATTTTAGTTAAATGTTCCTTAGCATGAGAATGTGAATCAAAACCTAAACCAGTTTTATCATTGCAAGACTTGGAAGAATTCAGCAGCAAGTTTAGGTTCTTATTCCCATTACAAAACCAATCTAATGTTTTATGCAAGTTATCAAGTTATTTGATAGATCAAGGCAATTTTCACATGAAGTTTTTCCTTCTATTTTGCAATTGGAACAATATTTAACTTCATGAGAACGTAAAGCATTGTTCAATATAGAAATTTCTTTCATAGCATCTTGTAGTTTCTTATCAGGATCATTGCAAGTAGAACAATGCAAATCAATTGTAGAACAACAAGCATCTTTCAAGTTTTGTTCATTAAGTGGAGCAAGCTTTTTGTTCTTTTCGATTTCAAGTTCAAGTTTATCAAGTGTGGAGGTGTGTGCACTTCTTAGAGAGGACAATTGTTCATAAATTAAATCACATGAGGAACAAGAATCATCACTAGGAATCAAGGATTTTAAAAAATTAATTTCAGATTCTAGTGACTCAATTTTAACAGCATTGTCCCTAAGCTTTTTGTCCTTTTTCTTAACAATAATAGTGGCACGAGAAATAGCATCACACATTTTTTTCGCAAGTAGGACTGTTGTGTTCTGCATCCTCCATACTTGATTTTGATTTGCCCGCCATGAAGCACAAGTTTGCCAGATCATCTTCATCTTCATCACTTCCATTGTCGACATCACTCGAGCCAAGTTCTTGAAGTTCGGTGATGAAACTGTTTATCAGTTTACGTCCTGTCAAACCCTTCTTTTTCTTATTGGTGTTGCCAAAAGAGGACTTGACTTTATTCTGCTTTTCATCACGGTTAGAAGGACCTGAAAGGTTAGGGCAATCTGTACGAAAGTGCCCTGTCTTACCACATTCAAAGCATCGTTGAGGTCCGGAGCTTCCTCTCCTTCTAGTTCACACATTTTGCAATGCTTTTGAGAACCTAGTAGAAAGAAGTACTAGCTCCTCCTCTGGAAACTCCTCAATCTGTTCCAGGGTTAGTGAAGACAGAAAAGCAAGTGTATTGCTAGATGATTGGTCGGAGCTACGCATACCACGTTGTGAGACAAATGCAATAGTCTTATTTGGGTTCTTGCGTGCTATAATGTCAATTTCATGAGTTTTTAGCTTAGAATAAAGCATATCTAATGTAAGAGTACTCATGACAGTGGATTCACGTATGGATGTTACTTTCATCTCCCAAATTGACATGTCTAATGCACTTAGTAATTGCCAAGCATTTTCAGCATCTGAAAAATTAACATTGACGCTACGCAAGTTGCTGAGAATTTTATTAAAGCGAGCAAAGAGGTCATCAATGGACTCACCGCGTTACATCTCAAAGCGCATGTATTCTTTCTTGAACATATCCTGTCTTACCTCCTTGATCGTGTTGGATCCTTCGTGGTAGTCACAAAGTGCTCTCCACACATCGTACGCCGATTGGAGGTGTGCAACACGGTCGAAGTTGCTCTGAGTTAGTCCTTGTATGATCAAGTTCTGAGCCTTGTTGTTGTTGTCGACATCTCTCATGTTTGTAGCCGTGACTTGATCGTTTGAAGGCACATCGTAAGGCTTGTACACCTTTTCCCATATTGCAAAGCCTTGCGCCTGGATGAAAGCTTCCATGCATGCCTTCCAAACCTGAAAATCAATACCACTAAACACACAAGGTTTGGCGGAGTATTTCCCCATGATGATTAGTCAAAACACGTGCAAATCACAAAGATTAGAGCAACCTGGCTCTGATACCAATTGTAGGATCGAAGTACACGTGTAAAGCTACCAGGGGGGTGAATGGTAGATAAAAACTTTTCAGCGGAAGCAACAAAACACCCCTCAGCAGAAAACACATCTGTTAAAGAAACCGTGTGTGTGAATAATCTAAACGTGTTAAACTGTGACAAAACTAGTATATATTGTAGAAAATAAAGTCACGAAGACATCACAACAAGAATCATGAGAATCCGTTGAGATAAACTCAAGTTATGATCAAAAGATCGAACAAAGGTCAATCTGTCCTACGCGAGAAAAACAGTTCTGGAATACTGCAAATAAACTCGTGTAGATCAGAAACCACAAATTCAATGACCGTGACATTTTAACATATGATATATAATCAAGTTGTGAATACAACCCAAAAAGAATCACATCAATTGGATTTGTAAAACTAGAGTTATGATAAAACCACCGAAGTAAGGTAGTGCTGAAAGAAACTCGACGAGAAAAACTTGTCTGAAACAAGTCGGACGAACAAGACACAAAAGTTCCTTTAGAATACGAATTTTATATATCAAAACACAAGAGGAACAGCCCCATAGTCATGCTCCCACGAGACTTGGCCTCCCTTGCTTATATAACCAGCCCTAAGGACAACTCAACTCAAACTAGGACTCCTACTTGGATTCAAACTGTAACTTTCCTATACTGCTCAAGACTCTTCTACACGCAGATAAAAGCAATCTTAAGACTTTCAAACACTTTAGTAACGTCCCAAACATTCCTAAAACAACTCAAATTCGTGACCCACACGAAATCCTATCATAACCAACTCAAAACTTTCAATATTTGAGTCAAACACGACTCAGCCGCAGCCTGAGTCCATAACCTAGTCGGTTGGACCTTTCCGACCAATTCTTTACGTCCACATCTCTTCATCACGCCTTGGAACCATGCAGCCACGTCCATGCACTCCTTCCACACATGCAAATATCTTCCAACGACGTCCAAGATACCTTTATATGCATTGTTCTTGATTCAAACATACTGCGCAACCTCCCGATCAACTCAACCACAATTCCTCCCGAACTTGGTTGTTGAACCTCATCTTCTCACTAAGACTAGTTCAATGGATCCCGTCACCAGCCATGTCTTGAACTCAATCAACACCTGCACATGAATAAACAACCAATACTTCCGAGCACAAGTCCTCGACTTGACTCTCGTTAGTTCTGAAACTACAACATCTTACGTGAGTACCTCACATAAGCAAAATGATATCAGCCATAACCACCAAAACACACCAAAAACATAGTAAAATAATACTAAGCAAACTTTCCATAAGAGTAAAGCAAGTTCGAAACATTGCAAGTTAAAAGCAGAACCATTGCAATCAAGCTCCGAACCTTAACAAAGCTAACCGGACCTTGAACCGGAGCTTACCAAAGCTAGTCGGACCAAGCGCCGGAGCTTACTAAAGCTTAGTCGGACCTAGCACGGAACTTACCAAAGCTAGTCGGACCTAGCACCAGAGCTAGCAAAAACAAGTCGGACCTAGCCAAAATAAGTCAGACCTAGACAAAGCAAGTTGGACCATACGTCGGACCTATCGTCGGACCTTGCAGGAGCTCGGACCTAGAGTCGGACCTTGTTAAAAAGGTGTTTTGGTAGTATTCAAAACTTTTATCGTCAAAGCCAATATATTCAGCACACATAGGTCTCACAGACGGGAACGTCCCCGCCGTCCGAGGGCTGCATGCGAGGTGTAGATGTCAACCCTCGCTTTCCCGTGCTTGGAGGCGGCCGGCTAGCTTCACCGTAGTCGGAGGTAATCACCTGCGCCGCTGCCAATGCCTGTAGCTTCTCCTGCGCTGAGACAGTGGCAGAGCAATCTCCACGGATCTTGAGGATGCTGCTTGGTATCGGCATCTTCAAGAACAAGTAGGCGTAGTGGGATACAGCCATGAACCAGTACAGGGATGGCCTGCAGATGATGGCTTCGAAGGGGAGGCTGACCTCCATAACATCAAAGACGACACTCTCCGTGCGATAGTTCTCAGGCATCCCAAAAGTCACCGAGAGGGAGATGCTACCGCGCGGCCAGATAGGGGCCTGGCCCACTCCTGAAAAAGGACACGAGGGGGTGAGCTTGGACATGGGTATCTACAGCTTCTTGAAAGCTACAAGGCTGATGACGCTGAGGGACGCCCCACCATCGATCAACACGTGGTAGAGCTTCACATTGGCGATGGTGGGGGCGATGAGGAGCGACAGCTACCCGGAACCCGCCCTGTGCAGTCGGAGGCGACGAAGCTGATCGGCGTCTCCATCCACTTATGGTGGAGTGCTAGCCCAGAGGCAGGAGCAGCCGCTGCCACCGCCCATCGCAGGCTCTTGATGGCATGCCGGGATGTGATATCCCAAGAACCTCCGTACATCATGTGGAGCATGTTGCGACACTCGTTATTGGTGCTAGAGTCAGAGTTTGAGTGGTTGTAGATGATCTTCAACGCTCGCTTGGTGTCCTGATACTCCATCTCTTGCTCCGCGCCGATCTCAGGGTCGGGCCCTCCCGCTGGCGGAAGGGCGCACCGCCCTGGTGCCGCCGCTGCTGCTCGTGGAAGCGCTCCGCAAGCTTCTTGATCTCATGGCACTCACTAGCGCTGTGGCGGCTGGAGTTGTGCACCGGGCACCACTGGCCGTTGTCACTAACTGATTGTGGTCGCGGGCGCTTGTTGGTGCGCGGGCCACGGCCCCTACCGGCCGCTGCAGCAACGACAGTGAGTGTCCTGGCTAGATGCTTGTCTTTGCCTCCAACCTTCTTCTTCTTGCCGCTTCCCTGAGCAGCAGCTTCACCAGCACTTCCTGCCGTGGAGGCGGGTCGTGAGTGCCAGTCTCGGCCCTCCGCGGCCCTGGCACACTTGTCCGCCAGGCTGAGGAGCTCGGAGACTGTAACACTCTCAAATTCATTTCCATGCATTGCATACATTTTTCATGTAGAGAAACATTATAAAAGAAGTAGGAATGGAGAAAGAACTATAGAAATGGAGAAAGAACCATAGAAATGGAGAAAAGAACCGTAGAAATGGAGAAAGAACCATAGAAATGGAGGAAAGAACCATAGAAATGGAGAAAGAACCATAGAAATGGAGGAAGGAACCATAGAAATGGAGGAAAAACCACAGAAATGGAGAAGGGAATAAAGAAATGAAGAATGGGGCATAGAAATGGAGAAGGGCAATGTAGAAATGGAGAATGTGACATAGAAATGGAGAGGGGAATGTAGAAATGGAGAATGGGACATAGAAATGGAGAAGGGAATGTATAAATGGAGAATGGGACATAGAAATGGAGATGGGAACGTAGAAATGGAGCAAGTGACATAGAAATGGTGAGAAATGGGAAAAATATAGCTGAAATGAGCCATGCCCAAATTTCCCCCAAAATTTCTAAATTCCCCAATTCCCAAAAAAAGGGAATTTTCCCCACATTTTGGGGATACAATTCCCAAGGTTTCCGCACCACAAGAGATAAGTTTGTTAAGATCCAAAAAAATTGAATAGGACTCTTATTTGAGCTCCAATTGGAGTAGGACTCTCCCTTCCCCCCTTATAAATACAACCCCAACCCCCACCCCATTTGGCCGCAGCCTCCCCCTCCTCTTTCCCCTCCCAAGTCGGCGAGTTGGAAGCCCTACCCCTCCAAGTCGCCGAGTTGGCCACCCCTCCCCCTTGCCGGAGTTTGGTCGCCGGCGAGCCCCGCCGTCGCCGGAGAAGAAGCCCGACGATCTGTTCTACCAAAATTTTCCATAGAAAAATTCTCCGCTGCTCCTATTGCTAGGAGGAAGGCCTTGCCACCAAAAGAATGTGAGGTAGGTCTTTGTTATCCATCTTACAACGTCGTTGCTGTTTCTACGCATCCGTTTTCTTCGGCCCCTTCGAGCAGAAACTTTTACGTGTGGACAGATCGCGTTTTGATCGGTTTTTGATGGTGGAATTGATCTAGATCTTGAGTCAAGATCATCACCACGTCCACACTTGATCCCTACACCCTTGTTTATCATAAAACCCCATGAAAGCCCGTTAAAACATGCAAGAACACGTACAAACTGGTTCAATAAAACAGCACTATAGGATTTGCATTCATCTACCCAATCGCATCTTGAGTAAATTTTATGCATGATGATTGATTGCTGTAAATTTTGTCTGTTTGTGGTTGTGAGTAGAAGGACAAGCTCAAGAGGCCATCTACGAAGAACTACAGCACCAAGACTTCGAGACGCTTGAGCAACAAGAGCCACGGGAGCAAGGCAAGTGACCCTTGACCATATTGATCCCATGTTTTTGAAACTGTTTTGTTTTTGAAAACTCGTACGCTTGAGTCAACTTGATGGGACACCCTTTTATAGGAGTTTACTAGTTTTGTTAACCATCCTTATCACCAGGAAATTTGATGAGTCGGGTATGGTTGTTTTTCCTTTTTGCTTCGCTTAATTCACGGGATACGGGAAGCTGAAATAAAACATGTCTAGCTACTGCACTCATATGAATAATGATGTTAATGAGCATGGAATCGGA
Source organism: Neostapfia colusana (assembly GCA_030760725.1). NCBI lineage: Eukaryota > Viridiplantae > Streptophyta > Magnoliopsida > Poales > Poaceae > Neostapfia > Neostapfia colusana. The sequence continues at coordinate 81,772,972 of JASWHV010000003.1, forward strand.
GAGATCTAGGAAAGCTTATTTCGTAAATGTTGCTGGATTAGATGGTGGAACTTGGCGTAAATCTAAGGACCGGTTCATGCGAGAATATGCCAGGAAAACAGTGCCACCACAAGGCCAAGTATGGGTGCGGCTTAGCTGATTAATTAGTTGTGTTGCTAGCTTGTTATGGACCGTGGATGGCGCGGGGAATGGGATTCGAGGAGGACTTCCCTGGGAACTACATGGCACAGGAGGGGGCCCGTTGGTGGGAGAATGGTGATTCGTGCCTGCCGGTGAAACCTCAGTGAGTCCATACATCTAGTAGCCCCTTTGTAAAGGCTATTTTGTGATCTGTTGGCCTTACACTGACGGTTGTGTACTGATATAATGGAGGTTCTGCAGTCGCCAACGGGTGACGAAATCACGAACTTGTGGGTAAAATGGTGCCACCTCTGCAGTGTAAAACTATCATGATAGCCATGCTTCTGGTCACAAGCACCTGGCCAACTTCCATGATTAGAGGGAAAACTTGGGATGTTTATTCGGTATGGTTATGGTATGGTCATTGGGATTGGTTTTGACACTGTTTTGAGTCATGACAATGAATTTGGTTTCGGTTATATGAATATTAGATGGATATGAATATTTATGAGTATGTGATGAACTTGAGAAAATTAATGGCTGGATGAGACTTGATAAATGGTGAATTATGATGACATAATGTTGCTGAATTACTTGATTATGATGGGATAAATTTCACCTAGAAATAGTTGCTGGTTTTACCATGTTTATGAAATAAAATTTGCTTGCTGCAATGAGCCTTTTTATTCCATACCTTGTTGTAAGCTACATGTCATACTTTTCCCGCACTTGCTGAGTACGACATGTACTCACCCTTGCATTATCACATAAACATCAGCTACAGGAGATGAGTACTTCGAGGACCATGTGGAGTACTAGGTGTGCGAACTACCGTCAACATTCCTGTGGAGTTGAAGATGGAGCTTGCTGTCTTTAGTCACTTCCGCTGTCGTTTAGAGTCTTCCGCTGCAAGAGTAAGATAGGCATTCAATAGCGAGACATTGAGTCATTATAATAAAGTACTTAAACACTATTTATTCGTGGTTATATTCTGAATTCAGTTTTGTGGATTGCATGTGTATGTGTGATGAACATCCTGGGCACACATATGCATTCACTTGGTTCTATTTTCAAAACTGGGTGTCACAGAGACGTCTTGCACGTCATGCGTGGCTAACTTCTCGAGCATCTTCTTATCTCCAACTCCTTGCCAGAAGGCGGCGACGACGGAGGCTTTGGAGATGTTGCAGATGGTGTTCCTGACCTGGTAGAACCGCTAGATAAAAGATTGCAGCGACTCCCCCTCGCGCTGACGCATGGCTTGGAGGTCAATCTCACTGCCGGGGCGCATGTAGGAACTCCCAAAGTTGGCTGTGAACCACCAGCACAACTCTTCCCAGGAGGAGATGGAGCCTGGGGGAAGATTCATGAGCCATGACTGGACAGTGCCGGTCAGGGCCACCGGTAAGTGGTTGGCCATGACGCCCTCATTCCCTCCTGCAGCTAGGATGGAGGTGGAGCAGATCTGCACAAACTCGGCGGGGTTAACGGTCCCTTCGTACTTCTCCAGCAAGCAGGGCCAGAACATGGGTGGCCAGACCACAATGCGAAGGTGTGGGGCTAGTTCTATGCACCCCCACCCCCCCCCCCCCCCCCCGCTCCTGGAGATGCAGGGGTCTGCGCTGCACGCCACGCTGGTACGGTGCTTGGGGTGCTGTACTCTCCCTTGAGGTTGCGGCATTGCTCGATGGTGACGCGGCCATATTCAGTCCCACGGCGGAGGTATAGCTCGACCCTGAGGTTGGCTGTGGCCTGCCTGGCCGTGGTCGCCACGCGCGTCATAGCAGTCTCGCAGGCCACCATCGGCATATGCTACTGGACCCGCCAGGGCTCGCCCTGCTTCCTTCTGTAGTCAGGCGTGTTCATGGTGGCAGTGACGAGGTGGTCGACGTTGTTGCGCTACTGCTCGGCCGCCTATGGAATAGCACCCTTGCTCGGAGGGTTGTGGAGAAGAGCGCGTGCTGCGGCCAGCACGCTCTCTATGCTTGCAACCTTAGGTGTGGATGTCGCCGTGTGGTAGCAGCCATGGGACGGCAACCATTTGGTGGCCTGCTCGGCCAGATCTACCCGACTTGGAGTTGAAGTGTCCTCCTTGTTTCTCTCCTGGAGATGATGGCGAGTGGGGAAAGACGAGTCGGCGATGCAGTAGATGTTCACCATCATGGTGATGCTCGATCATCTAGAGAGCGTGAAAGCCCCCTACCTGGCGCGCCAAATGTCGAAGTGTAACTTGCGACACTTTCTTCAGTACCGCTACTGGAGCAGTCCACGGAGGTTCGTTGTTTAGAGGGGCTAAAGTCGCTAGATCGATCGAGGCTGATGAACACGGGTGAACATGGAGATTTATGTGGTTCAGGTCGCCAGAGCGTAAAACCCTATGTCCATGGGAGTGAGTGATGTATTGCTTTGCGCGTGTGTGTATTGGGCGTTCAGAATGTGAACGAACCCCTTTCCCGGAGGCTGCCACGGTCCTTTTAAGTTCAAGGCCTGGGCAGTTACAATGTGGCTCAGGGCCCGACCGGTGGTGACGCGACCCGCTCAACCGAGACAGGCCACTCGCCCGGGAATCGCATTGGGTGGTGCCGTGTTATGCGGCACCCAACAACACACATATGAGGAACAATGTATTACATAAAACAATGGCGGAAGCTTACAAGTTTTTCTTTGTAAATACTTTACATCAAGTAGCTACAGCGGAAGTCTTTATCAACTCACGTCGAATAACTAAGAGCATTCGAGATGAAGTCCAGCCCACGGACTCCTCTCGCTAGCGACACGAAGACAAGCAGCAGCGGCTCGGTTCTCCATGTGTTACCTGACTCGGGAGTTCCCGAGTCTCACCGGACAACCTTCTTTTCAGCATCGTTGTTAACCTGCAAAACCACTTATATAGCAAGCGTGAGCACATAGGCTCAGCAAGTCTGACCCGTCTCTCCTAAGCAAGAAACTCTACATGCAAGACGGTTGCAACTGGGTTGGCTAGATTTGCATAAAGGACTCGCCTAAAGTTGATCCTTAACTTTCAGATTTTAAGCCTCATTGTGCAGACCTTGAGCCGAAAAGCATCGCAACTCCACAATCAAACAAGAAACGCTTTGTTGCGATGCTCCTTGCACAAAGTGAAAGTAAACTTTAATGAGCCTATCTCTAATTCAATCATGGTTGCAATACGAGTTATAGCACAGCCTTATCAAGTTCAAAGATAAACAATTCCAGTTGTTACTACGTCAAGACGCAGTGGGCAAGTATGCTCATATGACCGCGAGCGACGGTGATTCGAATCAGTACACGCCCGGACTACACGACACGTACACCCGTACTCCGAGTTGCCGGCAGCAACCTCGACTGACGTTGTACGCTGCCACCTTTCCCAAGATCTTCCACATTGGACGCAGTCCAACTGCCCCGAGTACGCAAATTCCCTCAAGGTGCATACCCGCTGTGGTATGTTCTTGAGCGAGTTACCTCCTGCTACCCTGACGCCGAAAGCCTAAGGCAGTTGGAAAAGTTCCACTATGGATCTCCCAAGGTACATCGGTTTCCTGGGTCCCATATAGCCAGTATGTGCCCGGTACACAACTCAAACTTGTCCAACAGGGCCAAGCACGGACGGGCCTTAACCGACACAGGCAGGGCTATGCACGCACGGCCTGCAACCTGCTGCATCTAAACCTCCCTGCCCGGTCTCCATTTCTTAAGTGTGAACTTTCATCATTCTCTCTAATTCGGACCCGTTCCGAGTAAACCAGCCCTAAACTCGCGAGTAGATTCCAACTACTCGTCTTCTACCGGACCTTCCCTACTAACATTAGCGTAGCCAAATTCCCTCGAGGAGTTTCTATTCTACCCTTTCTCTCATAGGTGTTTCTGGTCATGCAAGTGGAGTTTTCAATATCATCGAGACGTAATGCAATCAACGATGCAAAGCTATGATCTCTACAAATGAAAATGTTTTATAAAATGGTTCAAGTGCAAACCGGGGCTTGCCTGTTTTGCAGGTGACTACTGTTACAATCAGTTAGTGATGATCACTTGGAGCTTGATCACTTGTTCTCCTCCCTCCTTGATCTTCACTTCAAGTCCTCCTCACCTTCTTCACGTATATACTACACGTTATGATCATGCATATGTATTTAATTGAAAAGATTTTGCTCATAGGATCTAATGACCATTTAAAACTGGAACTTTGTTTAAGAATTTAAAATGACATTGGTGCTAGTGGTTTGGGTTGGGCTTAAACACTAAGATCAAGTGTTGAGTGCTTCTTTCCACTTAAGTGTTGATCACCTTACGAGATCACACATGACAGTGGTGATCCAGAGCCCTAATGGAGCTGAGGATTTTCATGTGAGTTCCTTGTCACAAGAAAGTCCTCTGGACCAAAATTTAGCACATTTCATGGAATGGTTTATTCAGAATAATTCTTTAAGTGTTTAGTCAAAGATGAATTAATTCTGAGGTAACATCCATGTTCATGTCAAACTAAGTGAACCACAATTTCAATTATAGTTTATAGAGTCTACATGAATTTTTCTAGGATTTTTGGAGCTAGGAATTTCACAGAACTGAATTTACAAGTTTTGGAAATTCTCTGAAAATGTTTCTGTATTCATTTGAATACAGGAACTTACAATCTGAATTACCCTGATCAATTCAACTCCAAATGGGCTGAAACTTTTACAGGAGTCTAATAACACCCTAGAGAATATTCTGGCAAAATTTGAGGATTTTTGGATAAACCAAACTCCCTCTAAAATTCTTTTGCTGAAAATATTTAAAGAATTTTCCAGAATTAAATAAAGACTTTCATACAAATTGGGTTGCATAATTGGATAGAGTTTGTCAATCTGAATCTAACCCAATTTGAATCACTAAATTTGGAGGTTCCTAGCAAAAGTTATGCTCTGCTAAAGTTTGGGGAAAATCTGGGATTTGAATAAATCCGGGGAAAAGTTTAAACCTGACTGTGGGACCAGGGACACGTGTCTGCTGCCGGGAGCGCGCCACACGGGCTACAGAATTGTTTCCCGCGCTGTCACAGCCGATCCCGCGCCACAGAGTATCCGGTCCACTGTTTCTGTGCGACTGACGCGTGGGGCCGGTAGCACCTTCGTCTACCTCCCGCCCCCGCGCTTCTGCGCCGCCGGGCTCGCCGGAGTTCGCCGGTTTTCGTCGCTCCGACCAACTCCCGAGCTGTCACTCGCCGCCAGGCCCTATTTTAACCTGAGGAACACGATGGTGGGACTTCCCCAGACCGGCGAGGTTCCTAAACCACCCCGCACCGGTGCAGCGGCTCTGAGGGAGTCCGGCAACGTTGTCCCGATGCTCTAGTCCGCCAGAAGTCCCCTGGAAAGGTTCTACAGCACTAGTGGAGGTTTGCCCTGCTCGGCGTGGCCGCATATGGGCTCGGAAACGGCTCCAACCTAGGGTTCATCATGCATCCGATGCCCCTTATTGTGGTAGCCGTTGGAAAAGCTTGAAACAAGCCGTTTACCATGGGTTTCATGCGACGTTTTGTGAAGAAGAAAAGTTGCTACACCAGTCTAGATTCTATGTGCGAAATTTGCAGAGCTCTAAATGAATATAACTCGAGAATTTCGTCGATTCATACCCGCGGGTCAGTTTTCACCGGCCGGAGAGGATCTTTGAAATTCGTTGTTGAGAGGCCGAGACAGACTCGGTGCTTCGGGTGGAAGCTGCACGGAGACCTTGCGCGTCCCAGGGACCGCCTCCTTGGTCGTGAAAGCCGCTCTGTGGAGCTGTCCACGGGAGCACGTTGCCGCCGGGGTGTCCGGCCGCCGCGGAAACTCGATGTTCTCGGCGTAGAGGGCACGAACGCGCTTGGCGGTGGCTCGAGGAGGTCGTGGGGACGATGGTGGTGTTGCTCGTCTGCTCCACCGAGGCTTCACACTCTAGTTACGGCGGTGGCCGATCGAGCGGACGGCGTCGGCAGCTGCGGCTGTTTCTCGCGCGAGGAAAGAAGCAGAGCGGTGCTGGTCTTCGGGAATGAGCGAAGAGGAGCACGGCAGAGGGTATAAGACGGTCGGGCGGCTCCTCCAGCGCGACGAAATCCAGCAGGAGGTGGAGGCGTCGGCTGATCGCGGTGTCGAGCGGAGCTGCGCCCTCGGTCTCGGGTGCCGACTGAAGGAGGCAAACAGAGACCCAACACTTAGATCTTTTGCAAATTTTCAGTTCCCACAATGACATGTGGGACCCACTGATCAGTCCTCCTTATCCCCCCTCCAAATATCTCCCAAGTTGAATGTTGAGTGAATTCAATTGTGGGAATTCAAATCTGGTATGCATTTGGATAATTGGGCAAGTTTCATCCAAATTCAAACATGCATTTGAATTCTTTGTCTTTTAAAGTCCATTTTGCAAAATGGGTTGCAAACTATTTCCATAAATCATGAAACTTTGCACACCCCCTAATTTGGACTCAAGGAATTCAAATATGAAATCTGATTTTTATTTTGGCTGCTGCAAATGAGATTTTTAGCCCAACAGTTTTGAATTCCATTGTGTTTTTCTCATTTGAATTTTTGTTTGAACAAATTGTTCCAAATCTGATTTTTGCTTTCTCACACATATGGGAACTTCCCATCCTTGGTTTTGACCCCTCTAGGGTTCCAAGTTCTCAAATGAACCTTTGACTTGCGTGAAGCAAAATCCTCATGTGTGTTATCACATGTGGGGAAAAGTTTTAACAAGTCCCAATTTTCATACATATGAAACCAACTTTTGCAAATAAGTGTTTCTTTGTATTCATAATTTTGGGACCTTTACATTCCTCCCCCCTTAAAAGGAATCTCGTCCCGAGATTCAAAAGAAGAACGGGGTGGAAGGTAATTACAAGGTTTATGACAAAAGCTCCGGATAGTTCTTGTGGATATAATCTTCGGTTTCCCACGTCGCCTCTTCCGGGGTATGATTACTCCACAGGACTTTGTAAAATTTTAAAGTCCGGTTCCTGGTGGTCCGGGTCTTTTCGTCCATAATCTGTACAGGTTGCTCGACATAGGTGAGATCCGGTTTCAACTCGTCGATGTCTTCCGTGCGGATGGCAGCTGTAAACTTGAGGCACTTCCGTAGCTGGGACACGTGAAATATATCATGAATACCGGCAAGGCTTGCCGGTAGTTCCAGCCGGTAGGCTACGTTTCCGCACTTCTCCATTATAGCAAACGGACCGATGAATCGGGGAGCAAGTTTCCCCTTGACATCGAACCGATGAATCCCCTTCATCGGAGACACACGAAGATACACGTGCTCTCCGACTTCGAAACGCAGCGGTCGACGTCTCTGGTCCGCGTAGCTCTTTTGACGAGATTGGGCAGCTTTGAGGTTCTCTTGTATTATCCGAACTCTCTCCTCGGCTTCATTGACAAGATCAACCCCGAACGTCACTCGTTCACCGGATTCGCACCAATTCAATGGCGTACGGCACTTCCGGCCGTATAGAGCTTCATATGGTGCCATCTTAATGCTCGTCTGATATCCGTTGTTGTACGAGAACTCCGCCAGCGGTAAGTGATCATCCCATCTCTTACCGTGGTGGATGGCACATGCTCTTAGCATATCCTCTAGTATTTGATTCACCCTCTCAGTTTGCCCATCGGTTTGAGGGTGATATGCAGAGCTTCTAATCAACTTTGTCCCCAAGGAGGTATGTAGCTGTTCCCAGAAACGGGCTATGAACAGCGATCCTCTATCTGACACAATGGTGCGGGGAACTCCATGTAAGCACAAGATCCGTGCTATATACAGCTCCGCATACTGCTTTGCGTTGTACCTAGTATGCACAGGGATGAAATGTGCTGATTTGGTTAATCGGTCCACGATTACCCAAATTGAATCATGGTTGTGGGAGGTCATCGGCAACCCGACGATGAAGTCCATACTCAAGTCTTCCCACTTCCATGACGGTACTTGCAATGGCTGCAACAGGCCTGACTTCTTCATATGGTCGGCCTTGACCCTTCGACACGTATCACACTCTGAAACGTACTTTGCAACTTCACGTTTCATACGTGTCCACCAAAACTTCTTCCGGAGATCTTGGTACATTTTATTACTGCCCGGATGAATGGAGAACTTGGACAAATGAGCTTCATCCAAAATTTTCTTCCGTAGTCCCATATCCCGGGGTACTACAATCCGGTCGTTAAACCACAAAGTACCCTCATCATCCTTCCGGAAGCACTTTATTTCTCCGTTGTCTATCCTCCGCCGTATGTGAGACATACCCTTGTCTTTTCGTTGAGCCTCAATGATCTCCTCTCGGATGGTAGGAATGAGAGCGAGATTACAGAGAGCTCCATACGGGATGACACGGAGGCTTGGTTCATCATCATCCATTTCAGCAATAGTTAGGTGATGGATATGCGCCTTACGACTGAGCGCATCGGCGACCACATTCGCCTTTCCTGGATGATAATGAATCTCTAGTTCATAGTCCTTAATGAGCTCTAGCCATCTTCGTTGCCTCATGTTCAATTCTTTTTGAGTGAAGATGTACTTCAAGCTCTTGTGGTCGGTGTAGAGGTGTACAAGATTTCCGAGCAAGTAGTGCCTCCACATCTTCAAAGCAAGGACCACGGCAGCTAACTCAAGATCATGAGTTGGATAATGCTGCTCGTGAGTTCTAAGTTGACGAGATCCATAAGCGACCACTCGTCTTTCTTGCATCAGCACGCAGCCAAGACCGATGCCAGATGCATCGCAATAAACGTCGAATGGCTTCGTTGTATCTGGCTGAGCAAGAACTGGGGCTGTTGTGAGATGCTTCACTAAGGTCTTAAAAGCTTGTTCACACGCAGCACCCCACACAAATCTGGTATTCTTCTTTAATAATTCTGTCATCGGTTTAGCAATCTTGGAGAAACTCGGAATAAACCTCCGGTAGTAACCCGCTAAACCGAGGAAGCTTCGGATTTCATGTACTGACTTTGGTGACTCCCACTTCTGTACTTGGATAATCTTGCTCGGATCTACAGCGATGCCCTCCGCTGAAATGATGTGTCCGAGAAAAGGTACTTGATTAATCCAGAATTCACACTTGCTGAATTTTGCATAGAGCTGATGATCTCGCAATCTTTGTAGCACAATATGCAGATGTTCAGCATGTTCTTCCTCTGACTTGGAGTACACCAAGATATCGTCGATGAAGACCACGACGAATTTATCCAACTCCGGCATGAACACTGAATTCATCAGGTACATAAAGTGTGCCGGGGCGTTGGTCAAACCAAAAGACATAACGAGATACTCATACAGCCCGTATCTCGTTGAGAATGCCGTCTTCGGAATATCTTCTGCCCGGATTTTAATCTGGTGATATCCGGACCGAAGATCCATCTTTGAAAATACCTTCGCACCCACTAATTGATCGAAGAGCATATCAATGCGAGGTAGTGGATACTTGTTCTTGATGGTAACGGCATTCAAAGGACGATAATCAACACAAAGCCATAGTGTTTCGTCCTTCTTCTTGACAAACAACGCTGAACAACCCCAAGGTGACGAACTCGGTCGTATAAATCCCTTGCTCATTAGGTCATTCAGCTGTGTCTTCAATTCTGCCAGTTCATTGGGTGCCATCTTGTACGGCCTTCGTGATATCGGTGTGGTTCCCGGTATAAGTTCGATCTTGAACTCAACGTCTCGCTCGGGCGGCATGCCCGGTAAATCGTCGGGAAACACATCCGGATACTCACGTACCACTGGAATGTCCTCTATCTTGACAGCTTCCGTGTGGTTCACTGTTGCAATCTGCTGCCGTCTGGCGCCCAGAATTAATATATGAAGACCGTGCTGTGGGGAGTTGAGCTCAACGGTCCTAGAGCTGATGTTAAGAACCGCTCTGTGGTAATTCAACCACGACATCCCCAAAATGATGTCGATCTTCAGACCCTCAAGGATAATGAGAGTCGTAGGGTATATTTTACCCCCCAAACAAAGAGGTGCTCGGGAGACAACCTCGCTTGCGGTACTGCTGCCCCCGGGCGAAGATATGAGGTATGGCCTCTTTGTATGAACGGTTTGGAGCTGATGTTGAGCCACAAACGATTGGCTAATGAAGTTGTGTGTGGCACCGGAATCAAAGAGAACTAAAACCGGTAGCTGATTCAGAGAAAAGATCCCTGCTAAAGCGGCTTCTCCTTCCGGAACATCATCAATCACAGTATAGTGAATGTTGCCCCTTATCTGCCCTCCTATCTGCAGATTAAGGTACGGGTCGTATGGTTGTAAATATGATGACCCGCATCCTTGAATTCCCTCCGAACATTGCCTAGCATAATGGCCCTTACGCCCACAAGTAAGACACGGATGCCTCTCCGGTTCTTGGTTGACTTGCGGTGGACTGCTAGGTACATATGGCTGCAGCGATGGGGCACAAACCACCGTCTGATGCTGCGGCAGTGGAGGTGGTGCAAGTTGTAAAACTTGACCAGCAATCAATCTCTGAGGAGTTGATCGTACAGGTGGCCTCCATCTTTCACCGGTTGGCATTTGATACACCAAACGGTACTTCTGAGGCACATAACTTGTGCTAGCCTGCTCGATCTTACTCATCTTTCTCTTCTCCGCTTGCCACTCAAGTGTCGGCTTCTCTTGAATGAAAGCTGCATCGACCATGTCGGTGTAACTGCCGTTATTGTGTACGGCCAGCTTTTCCCGTAATATGGCACTCAGGCCATGGAAAAATAGGTCACACCGTGCCTCTTCTTTCGCCACATATTCGGGAGCATATTGGGCCAAGAGATTAAATCTCCTGACATACTCGAGGACACTCATGTCCCCTTGCTTCAAGCCCAAAAATTCCTCCCGCTTTGCCTTGACAATACCTAGTGGTATGTAACGAGTACGAAAGGCTTCACAAAACTCTCTCCATGTTACTTGATGGCCCCCCGGAATGGTGGCAACATAATCCACCCACCAGTTTCCGGCGGCTCCATGGAGTTGTTGAGCGGCAAACTTTGTCTTCTGGTAATCATCACACTGGAATACTCCAAATTTTGACTCCATGACACGAAGCCATTGATCTGCTTCCACAGGTTCGGTGGCTTCAGTAAAGATAGGCGGTTGAGTCACCAAGAAGTCCAAATAAGCGTCCCGAGGTGGAACGACTTGTTGCGTGTTCTGGAGTACGCCTTGCTGTACCAAAGCTTGGAGTAAGCGTGTGTGTTCTTGTGTTGCTTCTTGGAGTAGCCTAGCGTTCTCTTGGTTAGACTCGACAACTCGAGTCATAAGATCCATCCATCCCGTGGATGGTGGTCCCGATGGTGGGATAGAAGCATCACCACCTCGACTAGAACTTCTGGCCCTACTCCTAGAGCGATTACGAACCATACTGCAAAATGTAGTTGAGATGAGTTAAGCAAGAACTCAGCAGTATGTGAGACTAATGGAAACATGATTATGTCAACACTTTATGAAAGCAGTAACAAAATTCATGTTTACAAAACTCCTTAGTAGGCATAGTTATTCAGCCTATCTGTACAGAACAGACCTTTCTGCACTATCTCCAGATTTTGACCTAGTTAAGAGCATTTTCATAACTTAAGTTGAATACCAAAGTTAAAGTTAACTTCAGTATATTTCCAACGAGTACTCATATGCCCCCAGATCATCTCCGGATTAAAAGTTATGATTTTTCCAAAGTTGGCAGAATTCCTGAATAAAATTTGCCAGCACCTCCTTTGTACATGGCTGATTTTATCACAGTTGTATATGTAAATACAATAAGAACCTGAACAACTTTGAACTACAACAATGTTGTACATTCATAATCTTTCCAATGGTGTATCATAGTCTTCTGAAGGGTTTATCTATAGAAAGTTATGGTTTAAAAACAGAAAGGTCCAGAGAGGTTTTGTTACCGTCCTGGTTCTGGACAGTTTACTCTACTCTGATCTTTCTACCCATTTAGCAGGTGATTTAGCTCTGGAGCTCTACAAATAAGTTGTAGATCACTTGAAAATCTTTCCATAGCTGTACCTTACACCTTAATTGGGTCAAGCTACTCAGAGTTATGCTCTGTTGAAGTCCAGCACAAATTCCTGCCGAAAACAGAGCTCTCTGTTTTTGAAATTTTGAAGTCTAATCTTCCTCTCATTTGAATCTTAGCTCAAAATAAGAGTTCAGTAACTAATATTTGTTTCAAACTTCCATTTTTATTTGAAAGTTAGTTCATGTGTCATTTCTTCAAAGGAAAGGGGTTATTATGTTTAGTACGGCGTCGATGCACCGTAAGAAGCATGTCGGTACTACGTAGCCTCACCAAAAGAAAATCCTAACCGTACTATACCGGTATAACGTATCTTAGGTGGCACTAAAACGGTCACTCGCAAACGTGTACTATTCGTACTACGGTTTCGTGGTTAATCCTGCATAAGTCACACTCAATCGTCAGGTCCGGCTGCACACCGAACCCGGTATCCATACAGTTCTTACACCCGTCCGTCATCACTCGCACAGGTGTTCTCAAGCCAAACACGCCTTGAGCTACGTGTTCACGTTACTAACCACGTGACGGGGTTTCCCAAATTGCACCACGCACGCCTGGGACAGACGTTGCTCGAGTACCCCAAACGACATGAGGAGTCGTAGAGGATACTAAAGCGGATCGGGTTACCTGCCACCCGCGGGGCTCCACCCTTCAGCTTGTGCGCACTGGTGGACAGCGCTTACGTGCACCCCCCAAGACATAACTCGTCCCGAGATGCACGATTTTCCGACATAACAAGTAAGTTAGGTTGCCACCTTCATATTAAGCTAATAGAAATCCTTATGTGGGCCTAGTACCGTATCCTCACCGTAACCTAAATTTTTGTCGTAATACCATCCTTATTCCGTGTGCTATTCCCAATGCGGCTCTGATACCACGCTGACGCGACCCGCTCAACCGAGACAGGCCACTCGCCCGGGAATCGCATTGGGTGGTGCCGTGTTATGCGGCACCCAACAACACACATATGAGGAACAATGTATTACATAAAACAATGGCGGAAGCTTACAAGTTTTTCTTTGTAAATACTTTACATCAAGTAGCTACAGCGGAAGTCTTTATCAACTCACGTCGAATAACTAAGAGCATTCGAGATGAAGTCCAGCCCACAGACTCCTCTCGCTAGCGACACGAAGACAAGCAGCAGCGGCTCGGTTCTCCATGTGTTACCTGACTCGGGAGTTCCCGAGTCTCACCGGACAACCTTCTTTTCAGCATCGTTGTTAACCTGCAAAACCACTTATATAGCAAGCATGAGCACATAGGCTCAGCAAGTCTGACCCGTCTCTCCTAAGCAAGAAACTCTACATGCAAGACGGTTGCAACTGGGTTGGCTAGATTTGCATAAAGGACTCGCCTAAAGTTGATCCTTAACTTTCAGATTTTAAGCCTCATTGTGCAGACCTTGAGCCGAAAAGCATCGCAACTCCACAATCAAACAAGAAACGCTTTGTTGCGATGCTCCTTGCACAAAGTGAAAGTAAACTTTAATGAGCCTATCTCTAATTCAATCATGGTTGCAATACGAGTTATAGCACAGCCTTATCAAGTTCAAAGATAAACAATTCCAGTTGTTACTACGTCAAGACGCAGTGGGCAAGTATGCTCATATGACCGCGAGCGACGGTGATTCGAATCAGTACACGCCCGGACTACACGACACGTACACCCGTACTCCGAGTTGCCGGCAGCAACCTCGACTGACGTTGTACGCGGCCACCTTTCCCAAGATCTTCCACATTGGACGCAGTCCAACTGCCCCGAGTACGCAAGTTCCCTCAAGGTGCATACCCGCTGTGGTATGTTCTTGAGCGAGTTACCTCCTGCTACCCTGACGCCGAAAGCCTAAGGCAGTTGGAAAAGTTCCACTATGGATCTCCCAAGGTACATCGGTTTCCTGGGTCCCATATAGCCAGTATGTGCCCGGTACACAACTCAAACTTGTCCAACAGGGCCAAGCACGGACGGGCCTTAACCGACACAGGCAGGGCTATGCACGCACGGCCTGCAACCTGCTGCATCTAAACCTCCCTGCCCGGTCTCCATTTCTTAAGTGTGAACTTTCATCATTCTCTCTAATTCGGACCCGTTCCGAGTAAACCAGCCCTAAACTCGCGAGTAGATTCCAACTACTCGTCTTCTACCGGACCTTCCCTACTAACATTAGCGTAGCCAAATTCCCTCGAGGAGTTTCTATTCTACCCTTTCTCTCATAGGTGTTTCTGGTCATGCAAGTGGAGTTTTCAATATCATCGAGACGTAATGCAATCAACGATGCAAAGCTATGATCTCTACAAATGAAAATGTTTTATAAAATGGTTCAAGTGCAAACCGGGGCTTGCCTGTTTTGCAGGTGACTACTGTTACAATCAGTTAGTGATGATCACTTGGAGCTTGATCACTTGTTCTCCTCCCTCCTTGATCTTCACTTCAAGTCCTCCTCACCTTCTTCACGTATATACTACACGTTATGATCATGCATATGTATTTAATTGAAAAGATTTTGCTCATAGGATCTAATGACCATTTAAAACTGGAACTTTGTTTAAGAATTTAAAATGACATTGGTGCTAGTGGTTTGGGTTGGGCTTAAACACTAAGATCAAGTGTTGAGTGCTTCTTTCCACTTAAGTGTTGATCACCTTACGAGATCACACATGACAGTGGTGATCCATAGCCCTAATGGAGCTGAGGATTTTCATGTGAGTTCCTTGTCACAAGAAAGTCCTCTGGACCAAAATTTAGCACATTTCATGGAATGGTTTATTCAGAATAATTCTCTAAGTGTTTAGTCAAAGATGAATTAATTCTGAGGTAACATCCATGTTCATGTCAAACTAAGTGAACCACAATTTCAATTATAGTTTATAGAGTCTACATGAATTTTTCTAGGATTTTTGGAGCTAGGAATTTCACAGAACTGAATTTACAAGTTTTGGAAATTCTCTGAAAATGTTTCTGTATTCATTTGAATACAGGAACTTACAATCTGAATTACCCTGATCAATTCAACTCCAAATGGGCTGAAACTTTTACAGGAGTCTAATAACACCCTAGAGAATATTCTGGCAAAATTTGAGGATTTTTGGATAAACCAAACTCCCTCTAAAATTCTTTTGCTGAAAAGCTTTAAAGAATTTTCCAGAATTAAATAAAGACTTTCATACAAATTGGGTTGCATAATTGGATAGAGTTTGTCAATCTGAATCTAACCCAATTTGAATCACTAAATTTGGAGGTTCCTAGCAAAAGTTATGCTCTGCTAAAGTTTGGGGAAAATCTGGGATTTGAATAAATCCGGGGAAAAGTTTAAACCTGACTGTGGGACCAGGGACACGTGTCTGCTGCCGGGAGCGCGCCACACGGGCTACAGAATTGTTTCCCGCGCTGTCACAGCCGATCCCGCGCCACAGAGTATCCGGTCCACTGTTTCTGTGCGACTGACACGTGGGGCCCGTAGCACCTTCGTCTACCTCCCGCCCCCGCGCTTCTGCGCCGCCGGGCTCGCCGGAGTTCGCCGGTTTTCGTCGCTCCGACCAACTCCCGAGCTGTCACTCGCCGCCAGGCCCTATTTTAACCTGAGGAACACGATGGTGGGACTTCCCCAGACCGGCGAGGTTCCTAAACCACCCCGCACCGGTGCAGCGGCTCTGAGGGAGTCCGGCAACGTTGCCCCGATGCTCTAGTCCGCCAGAAGTCCCCTGGAAAGGTTCTACAGCACTAGTGGAGGTTTGCCCTGCTCGGCGTGGCCGCATATGGGCTCGGAAACGGCTCCAACCTAGGGTTCATCATGCATCCGATGCCCCTTATTGTGGTAGCCGTTGGAAAAGCTTGAAACAAGCCGTTTACCATGGGTTTCATGCGACGTTTTGTGAAGAAGAAAAGTTGCTACACCAGTCTAGATTCTATGTGCGAAATTTGCAGAGCTCTAAATGAATATAACTCGAGAATTTCGTCGATTCATACCCGCGGGTCAGTTTTCACCGGCCGGAGAGGATCTTTGAAATTCGTTGTTGAGAGGCCGAGACAGACTCGGTGCTTCGGGTGGAAGCTGCACGGAGACCTTGCGCGTCCCAGGGACCGCCTCCTTGGTCGTGAAAGCCGCTCTGTGGAGCTGTCCACGGGAGCACGTTGCCGCCGGGGTGTCCGGCCGCCGCGGAAACTCGATGTTCTCGGCGTAGAGGGCACGAACGCGCTTGGCGGTGGCTCGAGGAGGTCGTGGGGACGATGGTGGTGTTGCTCGTCTGCTCCACCGAGGCTTCACACTCTAGTTACGGCGGTGGCCGATCGAGCGGACGGCGTCGGCAGCTGCGGCTGTTTCTCGCGCGAGGAAAGAAGCAGAGCGGTGCTGGTCTTCGGGAATGAGCGAAGAGGAGCACGGCAGAGGGTATAAGACGGTCGGGCGGCTCCTCCAGCGCGACGAAATCCAGCAGGAGGTGGAGGCGTCGGCTGATCGCGGTGTCGAGCGGAGCTGCGCCCTCGGTCTCGGGTGCCGACTGAAGGAGGCAAACAGAGACCCAACACTTAGATCTTTTGCAAATTTTCAGTTCCCACAATGACATGTGGGACCCACTGATCAGTCCTCCTTATCCCCCCTCCAAATATCTCCCAAGTTGAATGTTGAGTGAATTCAATTGTGGGAATTCAAATCTGGTATGCATTTGGATAATTGGGCAAGTTTCATCCAAATTCAAACATGCATTTGAATTCTTTGTCTTTTAAAGTCCATTTTGCAAAATGGGTTGCAAACTATTTCCATAAATCATGAAACTTTGCACACCCCCTAATTTGGACTCAAGGAATTCAAATATGAAATCTGATTTTTATTTTGGCTGCTGCAAATGAGATTTTTAGCCCAACAGTTTTGAATTCCATTGTGTTTTTCTCATTTGAATTTTTGTTTGAACAAATTGTTCCAAATCTGATTTTTGCTTTCTCACACATATGGGAACTTCCCATCCTTGGTTTTGACCCCTCTAGGGTTCCAAGTTCTCAAATGAACCTTTGACTTGCGTGAAGCAAAATCCTCATGTGTGTTATCACATGTGGGGAAAAGTTTTAACAAGTCCCAATTTTCATACATATGAAACCAACTTTTGCAAATAAGTGTTTCTTTGTATTCATAATTTTGGGACCTGCCAGGAGCCCGGGGACACGTGGCAGTGCCGGACCTCGCCTAAGCGGGGAGGCCAGGTTAGGGGGCAAGGACACGTGGCAGCTTCGGAGTGTGAGACCTATGTGTTCTGAATACATTGGCTTTGATGATAAAAGTTTTGAATACTACCAAAACACCTTTTTAACAAGGTCCGACTCTAGGTCCGAGCTCCTGCAAGGTCCGACGATAGGTAACGACGTAAGGTCCGACTTGCTTTGTCTAGGTTTGACTTATTTTGGCTAGGTCCGACTTGTTTTTGCTAGCTCCGGTGCTAGGTCCGACTAGCTTTGGAAAGTTCCATGCTAGGTCCGACTAAGATTTAGTAAGCTCCGGTGCTAGGTCCGACTAGCTTTGGTAAGCTCCGGTTCAAGGTTCGGTTAGCTTTGGTAAGGTCCGGAGCTTGATTGCAATGGTTCTGCTTTTAACTTGCAATGTTTCGAACTTGCTTTACTCTTATGGAAAGTTTGCTTAGTATTATTTTACTAAGTTTTTGGTGTGTTTTGGTGGTTATGGCTGATATCATTTTGCTATGGTTTACAACATGCTTATGTGAGGTGCTCACGTAAGATGTTGTAGTTTCGGAACTAACGAGAGTCAAGTCGAGGACTTGTGCTTGGATGTATTGGTTTTTTATTCATGTGCAGGTGTTGCTTGAATTCAAGACATGGCTGGTGAAGGGATCCATTGAACTAGTCTTAGGGAGAAGATGAGGTTCAACAACCAAGTTCGGGAGGAATTGTGGTTGAGTTGATCGGGATGTTGCGCAGTATGTTTGAATCAAGAACAATGCATTTGAAGGTATCTTCGACGTCGTTGGAAGATGGTTGCATGTGTGCAAGGAGTGCATGAAAGTGGCTGCATGGTTCCAAAGTGTGATGAAGAGATGTGGACGTAAAGAATTGGTCGGAAAGGTTCAACCGACTAGGTTACGGACTCGGGCTGCGGCCGAGTCGTGTTTGAATCAAATATGGAAAGTTTTGAGTTGGTTATGGTAGGAATTCGTGTGGGACATGAAGTTGAGTTGTTTTAGGAATGTTTTGGACGTTCTTAAGATGTTTATAAGTCTTAAGATTGCTTCTATCTGCGTGTAGAAGAGTCTTGAGCAGTATTGAAAAGTTACAGTTTGAATCCAAGTAGGAGTAGGAGTCCTAGTTTTAAATGGGTTGGCCTTAGGGCTGGTTATATAAGCAAGTGAGGCCAGAGCTCGTGGTGCACGACTTTGAGGCTGTTTCTCTTGTGTTTTAATAAATAAAATTCGTATTCTAAAGGAACTTTTGTGCCTTGTTCGTCCGACTTGTTTCAGACAATTCTCGTCGAGTTTCTATTCAGCACTACCTTGCTTCTGTGGTTTTATCATAACTCGAGTTTTACAGATCCAATTGATGTGATTCTTTTTGGGTTGTCTTCAAAACTTGATTATATATCATCTCTCAAAATTTCACGGCCATTGAATTTGTGGTTTCTGGTATACAAGAGTTTCTTTGCAGTATTCCAGAACTGTTTTTCTCGCATATGACAGATTGACCTTTGTTCGATCTTTCGATCGTAACCTGAGTTTCTCTCAACGGATTTTCATGATTCTTGTTGTGACGTCTTCATGACTTGATTATCTACAATCTATACTAGTTTTGTCACAGTTGAACACATTTAGATTAGTCTCACAAACGGTTTCTTTAACAGATCGGTTTTCTGCTGAGGGGTGTTTTGTTGCTTCTGCTGAAAGTTTTTATCTACCATTCACCCCCCTCTGGTAGCTTTACATGTGTACTTCGATCCTACAATTGGTATAAGAGCCAGGTTGCTCTAATCTTTGTGATTTGCACGTGTTTTGACTAATCATCATGGAGAAATACTCTGCCAAACCTTGTGTGTTTAGTGGTATTGATTTTCAGGTTTGGAAGGCACGCATGGAAGCTTTCATCCAGGCGCAAGGCTTTGCAATATGGGAAAATGTGTACAAGCCTTACGATGTGCCTTCAAACGATCAAGTCACAGCTACAAACATGAGAGATGTCGACAAAAACAATAAGGTTCAGAACTTGATCATACAATGACTAACTCAGAGTGACTTCGACCGTGTTGCACACCTCCGATCGGCGTACGATGTGTGGAGAGCACTTTGTGACTACCATGAAGGATCCAACACGATCAAGGAGGTAAGACAGGATATGTTGAAGAAAGAATACATGCACTTTGAGGTGCAACCCCGTGAGTCCATTGATGACCTCTTTGCTCGCTTTAATAAAATTCTCAGCAACTTGCGTAGCGTCAATTTAATTTTTCAGATGCTGAAAATGCTAGGCAATTACTAAGTGCATTAGACATGTCAATTTGGGAGATGAAAGTAACATCCATACGTGAATCCACTGTCATGAGTACTCTTACAGTAGGTGTGCTTTATTCTAACCTAAAAACTCATGAAATTGACATTATATCACGTAAGAACCCAAATAAGACTATTGCATTTGTCTCACAACGTGATATGCCTACCTCCGGCCAATCATCTAGCAATACACTTGCTTTGCTGTCTTCACTAACCCTGGAACAGATTGAGGAGTTTCCAGAGGAGGAGCTAGTACTTCTTTCTACTAGGTTCTCAAAAGCATTGCAAAATGTGAGAACTAGAAGGAGAGGAAGCTCCGGACCTCACGATGCTTTGAATGTGGTAAGACATGACACTTTTGTACAGATTGCCCTAACCTTTCAGGTCCTTCTAACCGTGATGAAAAGCAGAATAAAGTCAAGTCCTCTTTTGGCAACACCAACAAGAAAAACAAGGTTTTTACAGGACACAAACTGATAAACAGTTTCATCACCGCACTTCAAGAACTTGGCTCGAGTGATGTAGACATTGGAAGTGATGAAGATGAAGATGATCTGGCAAACTTGTGCTTCATGGTGGGCAAATCAAAATCAAGTAATGAGGATGCAGAACACAACAGTGACAACGAAGAGGTATGTCCTACTTGCGAACAAATGTGTGATGCTATTTCTCGTGCCACTATTATTGTTAAGAAAAAGGACAAAAAGCTTAGGGACGATGCTGTTAAAATTGAGTCACTAGAATCTGAAATTAATCGTTTAAAATCCTTGATTCCTGTGACGCCCTCAATTCTGTGGGAAAACCACGGAACCGAGAACTAATGCATATTTGTGCCCAGGATGTTCGTCACACATACACATTCGTTCCACAAACTGAATTCAGATTATATATTACCACGAATAACAGAGTTTATTACAACACCTCATGAGTCTTGGACTCATGCTTACAGCGGAAGTCTTATTTCTATGCAGCGGAAGTCTTTATTTTAATGCGGAAGCAAAAACTAATGCGGAAGCAAAACTAAGCAGAAGTGGCTCCATCTCTACTCCCTCCACAGGCAAGGTTGAGAACAGATCACACGCCATAATGCTCCACTTGGTCTTCATAGTAGCCCTCTCTTGCTGTTGATGATGAAATAATAATGCAAGTTTGAGTACAATGATGTACTCAGCAAGTGCGGGAAAACACATGATATGCAGTTCATAAACAAGGTAGGTATAAAAGGTTTATTTGCAGAAAAGCAGATTTGTAAAACCATGATAGCAACTTAACTTTAGATGTAATCCCCACATGTACTAAATTACCAACATACCTCCATCACTTCCCGTGTTCCATCCGAACATTAACCAATCCTTTATTCATACTCACGAATACCTCCTCGTATTCGCTACCATCTCACCTCGTAAAACAACCTCGTCTCACACCGAGACCAATCTTACGTCATGTCCCAACAGTCATGCAACCATCTCATCATCCAGACTCAACAGTTCCAAACCAATAACCATAACCAAGAACCTTCCCAATAACTATCCCAAAAACCATCCCAACTAATCATGGCAGTTTAGCCAGGTGCTCGTGACCGTAAGCTCGGCTATCATGATAGTTTTAGTAACTCTGCAGAGTTTGCACCTCTTTACCCACAAGTTTGTGATTTCGTCACCCGTCGGTGACTGCAGAACCTCCATTATACCAGTACACAACCGTCGGTGTATGGTCAAGAGATCACAAAATAGCCTTTACAAAGGGGTTACTAGATGTATGGACTCACTAAGGTTTCACCGGCAGGCTAGAATCTCCAATTCTCCCACCCACGGGCCCCCTCTTGTGCCATGCAGTTCCTAGGGCAGTCCTCACTCGACTCCCATTCCCTGCGCCTTCCACAGTCCATAACACTCTAGCAACTTACCTAATTACTCAGCTAAGCCGCACCCATACTTGGTCTTGTGGTGGCACTGTTATCCTGGCATGTGCATGCATGAACCGATCCTTAGATCTACGGCAAGTAAAACCACCATCTCATTCTACCTCATTCACAAATCCAGGCTTGCCTAGATCTCCCTCCGATCCATGTTCATTAACATCATCAGTTTCTCATTATCATTACGAGTGCAGTTAGCTAGACACATCTATTTCGCTTCCCAATCCCATAGACTCAGCGAAGCATAAAGCAAAAACCATACCCGACTCATAAACTTCCCAGGCGACAAGGGTGGTTCAACCAAGACTAGTAAACTCCTATAAAAGGGTTCCCATCGTGTTTGACTCAGCACACACACACCTTTTCGCAAAACAAAATAGTTTTACCCAAAACATAGGATCAATATGGTCAAGGAGCACTTGCCTTGTTCTTGTGGTTCCGGGGGTTCTTGAATCTCAAAACCTGGTTGCTGCAGTTCGTCGTAGACAGCTCCCTGAGCTTGTCCTGCTATGTAGGATTCACGTACATACAAGATTCACAGCAAATCAATATCATGCGCAAACCTTAAACTAGATGCAATGATGCACATGCATGCTATCCTATGATTTTTATTAGATTGATGTGCTCTTGCATGGCTTGCACGAACAGAGGTGTTCGGATCAAAGGTGGACGTGGCGATGATCCTGTCTTTAGATCAAACTGATCATCGAGTGATCTGCCCACGAGAAGGCTTCTGTTCGAAAGGAATTGAAGAACAGATGCAAAGAGATGAACACAATGATGTCGTAAGGTGGTATTAAAGTCCTACCTCACGCTCTTCTTGACTTCGAGGTCCTCCTCAGACCGCTTGGTTCTTCTCCGATGATCTCCCTTGTTGCGCTTCGGCGATGTTTTGCTCGGCGAGTTAGGGCTAGGGCTCTAAGTCGTCGGCTCAGGAGTTGAAAGAGAAGTTTGTGGTTTCGGGCAGAGGTTTTGGGTTCTATTTATAATTGGGAAGAGAAGAGTCCTAATCTGATTGGATCCCGAATAAGAGTCTTATTCAGATCTTTGTTGGATCCTATCGTCTTATCTTTGGTAACATCGTGGAATTTAGATCGGTTTCTGTTGCATACCGGTATCTTTACTCATAAAAACCTGCTCCAGAACTCGTTACCTCCGTGATGATGAGCTCCGGAAGCTCCACGTGTCCTCTGGGGCCTGGTATCTCCTCGTCCGCAGAGACGAGCTCCGGTTGTGCCTCGTGTCACGAGCGAGACCTCCCTCTTCTTCGGAGGTGAGCTCCGCGCACACCACGTGTGGGTGCCGTTCTTCCCCCTCTCCTTCCCTCAGGGACATGCCCCGAGGTCGACACATGTTTAGCTGCGACGGACCTCCCGGAGATAAGCTCCGGTGGCGACACGTGTTCGATAGATCCGGACTTCTCGGAGGTGGGTTCCGAGATCGACACGCATCCCGCGCGACTGGTCCTCTGATTTTCGTGAGGACTAGCTCCGAGGAAGACAAGTGTCTTGCGGAAATGCCTTTGCTAGCTCCGTGGGCAACACGCGTCCCAAAGGGTCGGACCTCTTTTCAATTGCGGAGGTGACCCCCGAGCCTGCCACGTAGACAGTTTAGCGGCGGACCTCTCCCAACTTCTCGGGGATGAGCTCCGAACACGCCGCGTGGCCTGCTGGCCGCGGAAGCTGCCTTCGACGCTCTCTAAGGGTTTTATTGGCCATTCTTTTGATAATTCTCTCTGTTCCTATTTTTCATTAAAATGTTTACTCTTATCATGAACATATGCTGACACTCGAGGCGAGGGTGTCACAATTCCTAGTGATGATTCTTGTTCCTCATGTGATTTAATATATGAACAATTGTCCTCTCTAAGAAGTGCACACACCTCCACACTTGATAAACTTGAACTTGAAATCGAAAAGAACAAAAAGCTTGCTCCACTTAATGAACAAAACTTGAAAGATGCTTGTTGTTCTACAATTGATTTGCATTGTTCTACTTGCGATGATCGAGATAAGAAACTACAAGATGCTATGAAAGAAATTTCTATATTGAACAATGCTTTGAACGATAGATCTATGTGTGCTGAATACATTGGCTTTGACGATAAAAGTTTTGAATACTACCAAAACACCTTTTTAACAAGGTCCGACTCTAGGTCCGAGCTCCTGCAAGGTCCGACGATAGGTCCGACGTAAGGTCTGACTTGCTTTGTCTAGGTTTGACTTATTTTGCCTAGGTCCGACTTGTTTTTGCTAGCTTCGGTGCTAGGTCCGACTAGCTTTGGTAAGTTCTGTGCTAGGTCCGACTAAGCTTTAGTAAGCTCCGGCGCTAGGTCCGACTAGCTTTGGTAAGCTCCGGTTCAAGGTCCGTTTAGCTTTGGTAAGGTTCGGAGCTTGATTGCAATGGTTCTGCTTTTAACTTGCAATGTTTCGAACTTGCTTTACTCTTATGGAAAGTTTGCTTAGTATTATATTACTAAGTTTTTGGTGTGTTTTGGTGGTTATGGCTGATATCATTTTGCTATGGTTTACAACATGCTTATGTGAGGTGCTCACGTAAGATGTTGTAGTTTCAGAACTAACGAGAGTCAAGTCGAGGACTTGTGCTCGGAAGTATTGGTTGTTTATTCATGTGCAGGTGTTTCTTGAGTTCAAGACATGGCTGGTGACGGGATCCATTGAACTAGTCTTAGGGAGAAGATGAGGTTCAACAACCAAGTTCGGGAGGAATTGTGGTTGAGTTGATTGGGAGGTTGCGCAGTATGTTTGAATCAAGAATAATGCATATGAAGGTATCTTGGACGTCGTTGGAAGATGTTTGCACGTGTGCAAGGATTGCATGGACATGGCTGCATGGTTCCAAGGCGTGATGAAGATATGTGGACGTAAAGAATTGGTCGGAAAGGTTCAACCGACTAGGTTATGGACTCAGGCTACGGCTGAGTCCTGTTTGACTCAAATATGGAAAGTTTTGAGTTGGTTATGATAGGATTTCGTGTGGGACATGAAGTTGAGTTGTTTTAGGAATGTTTGGGACGTTCCTAAGGTGTTTGGAAGTCTTAAGATTGCTTCTACCTGCGTGTAGAAGAGTCTTGAGCAGTATTGGAAAGTTACAGTTTGAGTCCAAGTACGAGTAGGAGTCCTAGTTTGAATTGGGTTGGCCTTAGGGCTGGTTATATAAGCAAGGGAGGCCAGAGCTCGTGGTGCACGACTTTGGGGCTGTTACTCTTGTGTTTTGATAAATAAAATTTGTATTCTAAAGGAACTTTTGTGCCTTGTTCGTCCGACTTGTTTCAGACAAGTTTTTCTCGTCGAGTTTCTGTTCAGCACTACCTTGCTTCGGTGGTTTTATCATAACTCGAGTTTTACAGATCCAATTGATGTGATTCTTTTTGGGTTATCTTCAAAACTTGTTTATCTATCATCTATGAAAATTTCACTGTCACTGAATTTGTGGTTTCGGATCTACACGAGTTTCTTTGCAGTATTCCAAAACTGTTTTTTCTCGCGTAGGACAGATTGACCTTTGTTCGGTCTTTCGATCGTAACTTGAGTTTCTCTCAACGGATTTTCAGTCTTTGTGACTTGATTCTCTACAATCTATACTAGTTTTGTCACAATTGAACACGTTTAGATTAGTCGCACACATAGTTTCTTTAACAGATCGGTTTTCTGCTGGGGGTGTTTTGTTGATTCCGCTGAAAAGTTTTTATCTACCATTCACCCCCCTCTGGTAGCTTTACACATGTACTTCGATCCTACATGGAGCCTTCCTCAGTGAGGTGGTCCCGACCGGAGCCCGGGGACACGTGGCAGCGCCGGACCTTGCCTCAGCAGGGAGGCCAGGTCCAGGGCCAAGGACACGTGGCAGCTCTAGAGCCCGCCTCAGCGGGGAGGTCCGGCCCGGAGCCTGGAGACAGGTGGCAGCGCTGGACCTCGCCTCAGCAGGGAGGCCAGGTCCGGGGCCAAGGACACGTGTCGGTGCTAGAGCCCGCCTCTGCAGAGAGGCAGGGTCTCCACCCTCTTCAAGCCTCCACACGGGGGTACCCGGTCTTTAGGGTACCGACACAAACCATTACAGATAGGATGAAATGATTTGGGTTAATAGAAAATTTTGCCATGACTATATTCTTAATGAATTGTCTGCTTCCTCGCAAGAGTAACAGTGAAAGAGGGAGATGAATGATCTTCATTGTCTCTGAAGCTACCATAAGGAACAGTTATCGCAAGTGAAACGATGACTGCTAATGCTATCTCCAACAATGATTTGCATTTTATAGAGGCTAAATAAATAGAGAAGAAAGATATTTGATGTCTCTAACAGAGCATGCATTTTCTCTCAGAAACAGGTGGGCTATACAAAAATACATATGAGGAGAGAGGATCCCCATTTTTAGCTATCCTCTCTCCCCATAAGTATAATTCTTATCCCATTTCCATATGCTATTTGGATTGTTCGTTATATATAGACTAAATCCAAAGGGGTGTCAAATTCAGAAAAATCAGTATCGAAGCATTATCAGAATTGATTTGGATGTAGACCTAGTATAGATGAGAAATATCAATACCAGATCAGAATAAGAACTGGTACAGATGACAAGTGTATGAACATGTTGTTGTTTGGAACTGGTTCAAATAAGACTTACTATATTTAATTTTACTAACTTACGATGTTTGCCTAGCACCGGCTTCAAAATCCAGAGAGTTCAGCTCCAATAGATACACTTACATAGCTCGGGTTTTGGAATTCAAATAGTTTCCTACATTACCAAGAGAACCCGGCGGTTCTTCTCCCACATTCGTCTCCCACTTACATCGACCACAACACCTGGCCGTCATGGGATCGTCTGGCGCTACCTCAAGCCATCTTAAGGTCTTGATGCCATCTTCCTCCAAAAATTTGGTAGTACTTTCTACTAAATACAAATGGCACTTGGACAACAACGATGGCGACGGGGAGACAACATAATCAGATATATCTTCACTTCTTTAGCACATCTATTACGAGCTTGGCCCGTGAAATGGTGGTGGGGAACCACACTCACGATTAGCCTGTTCGGCAGCAAGGTGTGGCGCCTCGTGGTCGGGCGGGACAATGGTGACGCGTCCGTGGGCCGAGGGTAGCAGGAGTTTGTGGTTGCGCATGGAAACGGCACCTTTTGATTTGTTGTGCTTCAGCATGAAGGGAAGCAACACACTCACTGTGAAGACGTCGACACCACCTTCTGCCTTCATGAGTTCAACCGCCCAATCAACGCTGCCGGCTTGTCTCGTAGGCCACAATTCATTAAGTTGCTTCTGCCAGGCTTCACAAAAAATATGGTTTGCACACGATTCCCTCTAATATTTTCAACTACAAATCTAGGCTCACGTTAAAATGTACCATTAGCATGTTTCCACCGAATAATCATGCTTTTGGTGCAAAACAGGTCATCCTTTTAAAGTTGTGTGAAACCACATTACCGACGTCCCTACTAACTGCCCACTAGTTGTCCTTCTAAACCTTTGTGGCAAAACCGGGCCTGTGGGGGCCCCGAAGGACCAGTTGGGAAAAATGTTCTTCTCAGGTAGTTGGTCACAGTTTCTAACGTCCAATGATATAACAAAGGTGAAGTTATGTTGCATTGAAACAAAGGAGACATGCTGTTCACAGTCGAGGCTTTTGGGTTCCACGGATGCGATAAGAGTTTTAAGTCAATAATGACATCAGGTTAGTGTCAGATTCCATGCCTTCTAATTATCTCATTTCGTAATAAATTGAATTATGTGCATCAATCTTCATTTATCAATAACTTTGCATTGTAATAATTTACAAATATGAAGAAGGAAGAAGATGTGACTGCATGTTCAAATGTGAAACGTAAGAGCAGGAACAGGGCCAAGTTTTACAGAGACAAAGAGGCCAGCAGGCTCTTAAAATTGAAAGTGCATCTAGGCTAAATCCCCGTGGGTTTTGATGATTAACGGCAACACTTAAGGGACTAATGAGCATTACAAGGGTAAGTACAAGTGATTAAATAATTGACGGAGATGGATGCACTCAAAAAAGGGAAAAGAGGAGAAAAATGCAGAAATACTCGAAGAGTAGAATTTGGGGTTTAAATTTGTTTGCCTTGAGTTTAGCTTTTTAGTATGAGTGTGTTCATTGTGTCAAAGTTGTGAGAATCATCTAAGAGCTCTTAGTTCAAGTTAGCTTAGTTGGGAGAGAAAAGTTGAGGCAGCCCTAAGAACAAGGTCGGACTTGTCCGGGCTGGAAGGACGGACTAGTCCGGCCACATCGGACTGATCCGATGTTAGGCCGACCAAGAGTTTCTGTGTGAGTTCGGACTTGTCCGTTTTGGGACGGACTGGTCCGTGGTGTGTCTGAGTCCTTCCGGAACTAAATCCTGAAGGATCGGACTAGTCTGCTCAGTCAGCCTAGTCCGTTTCTAACCGTAACAAGAGTTTATGTGTGAGTTTGGAATAGTCTATTGTGGGTCAGACTAGTCCGTTTGGGATTTGGAGGTGGTGCTTGGATTAAGTCCTAGATGGCTGGACTTCTCCGCCCCTTAATTCTGGCCTAGTCTAGTGGACCAGACTTGTCCGTTCTCAACCGGAACAAAAGGTTCTGTGTGAGATCGGACTAGTCTGTGGTGTTGTGACCCTTTAAATTCAAAAGGAGGCGGGGGACTTTGTGGTTGGTCAAGTGTGACATCACCGGTCCCCATAGGCCGGACTAGTCCACACTTTTTCTGGTGGCAACAGCTAATTGTCAGGACCTCTATAAAAAGGGAATCTCCGGGCCTCTATGGCATGAACTTGAACCCGAGCGCCGACATAGCCTTCCAAGAGCCTTCCTAGCCCTTTCTCTTCATTTCTTTGAGCCCTAAGTGTCGCGGGGGCCCCTTCCGTCTGGAGTCTGTGCTCCAGGAATCACACTTGGTGGTGCCATGCGATGCGGCACCCAACAGCATAAATGAAAAGATATGAAGAACATTGGAAACGATTTATTACTCAAGATAAGATCTTTTAAAATATATTGTACACATGCAGCAGAAATTAAAACTGGACATTTACTCACCCTCGAACCTAACTACGCCGAAGATAAGTCCTTCAGCCTGTGAACGCTTCCTACTAGCTTCACCAAAATAAGGCAGCGGCTAGGTTTTCGCTGAGTTAAATGAACCGTGAGGTTCAACGTCTCACCGAACAACCATCTTCATAGCAGGTATCCTGCTACCTACAAAAACAACTATGAAGCCACCGTGAGCAATAAGGCTCAGCAAGTCTTAACCGTCAATCCTAAACATGTAACTTTACATGCAAGACGGCAAGAGTAGTAAGAAGATAGGAATATGAACTTTGCAAAATGAAGCTTGTCTATACCTTGATCCTTATATTCATATTCTTACAGAAGCAAGTTTTTAATGGTCCTCACGCCTCGCAACACCGGAAGTCCACAATCAAACAAGAAACACTTATTCCGATGTTGCTAGCTAAGGTGGAATAGAAATTTAGTTTGCACTATCTCTACTTCAGCCAAGGTTTAAATACAATGATTAAGCCATAAACAACATGTTAAGAGACTTAGTTCCTTTTCTCACTACGCCATGGCGCAGTAGGCAAGTATGCTCAATCCTCTTCCCCGAGCGACGGTGATTCGAATTAATAACAACCCAGAATAGACGACACATACACCCGCCTCGAAAGACTCACACAAGAGCTCTTTCTTACGTTATATGCAGCAACCTTTCACACGACACCCTGACATAGAAAAACGCTTTGCGCCGAACAGGATGGTCCTCTACGCGGACACATGAAAGTTGCCCGCTAAAGGATTTACACCTCCCGCCTTCTCAACGCCATTCCCACGTGAAGGATGAGTTTCTATATCACGGTCCATCGAGTTACATCGGTTTCATGGGTCCCATACCCCACTATATGTCCGGTACAGCTCAAATGTCCAGCATGGCCGCATACGGCGCGGTCCTTAATCGACACGGACGGGGCTAATACCCAACCTCCATGTTGACTTTACCATACCAAGCCCAGGCCCAATGTGGTCGCAAGCAATGCCACACCAATCGCAGGTCGAGGCAACCTTGAGCGCTCCATCCTACAGGAACTCCCATCCCCATCTCACTTTTCATGAGGTTCTCTTGTCAACAACTTCCTCTCGCGAGTAGACTCCACTACTCGACCTTTCTCGCGAGTAGCTTTTTACTACTTGACTTCTACCGAGCTAGCTACAACTTTGGCCTAGCATCTATGACGCAGCAAAGTCTATGCTAACCATCTACTCAGGGATTTCATGGTAATGCAGTTGGAGTTCAAGCATCTTAAACCTAATGCACAATATCAAGTCTAACAACATTAGGTGTAAGTAAAGCAAAATTTAAACTGGCAATTATATGCAAACCGGCCCTTGCCTTGCTCAACGGTTCTGTTAGACTATGAAGTTAATCTTCCTCCGGAGAATCCGCCAATGGTCACGAGATGGATATTCTCGCCTCGGAGTTGATCTCCTCGTCAAGCGTCGGTGTCACGTGCTAATGAGATGATGATGCACATACTTTCAAAAGCAAATTATAAAATGCTTTAAAGATGTTGTACATGTTACTTACAACTAAAATGGGAAAACAACAGCAAGGTTTCTGTTGTTGGATCTACAACCTTAGAGAAGAACTTGCTAAGTGAAAGGAAGGTAATAATAATCACCATCTGATTAAACCCTTATATGAACACTTTGACCTAAATAATGGTAGCTCAAGATCAAGGGGTCCAATGAAGCTGAAACTTTAACAACAGCTTCCAGGGAAGATATTTAGGTAGTGTGCGAAATTTTAGCTCATGGAATGGCTCAATGTGATCACAATAATTCTTTATGTGGTTTTAACTAATCTGCCTTTACCTCCTAGATCTTAAGCTTTCCTAAGCTGAAAAGTGAAGTTTTTGTTAAGTACAAAATGTCCTGAGTCCATAGGAATTGGTTTTACCATTTTTGGACTTTCCTACATAGAGATATGGAATTTACAAGGATTGGGGAAAAGCTGAAAATTGGCTCTGTTCATTTTCCTATTTTTCAGAGACATAAAGGATTGGCACTTCATTTGGCCAAGCAAATGAGGTCCAATGAGTCTGAAATTTTTACTGGAGTTAAAGTATATTTAGAGGAAGGTTCTTCCCGAAATTGGGAATTTTCCAATAAACAGAACTCCTGTAATGAATTCCCTAAGCTTTTTTTAAATGAATTAATGAGCCAAATCCAAGGATTGTCATAAATATTGGGCTGCACACCTGGACAGTACTCCCTGAGAGGAATCAAATGCATTTTATTTGGGAATTTTTGGACACTCCCACACAAAGATGTGGCTGTTTAAATTTGAATGGAAATCTGAAAATTAGAGAAAAGTTTAAACACTGCCAGCGAGCCCCACGCGTCAGCGCGTCTTCAACCTCGCGCCAAACCGAACAGAGCGGCGGCGGTCTCCGGCGAGGGCCGCCGGGACCGAGTTTACGGTCGCCTCCCGGTGCTAAACTCGCCGTCCCCCATATTTTTTCCACACTTAACTCGTTTGGTGGGTTGCTGGAACCCGGCGAACGCCAGAAATAGTTGCGCGACGGTGACAGCCCTGATTAGGGTTCCGGCGACCTAGGGAAGGCTCAATTCTCCAACAAATCATCGGGTTTTTGTCTCTAAAGCACCAGGGAGTTGTGAGGAAGCAGGAAATGGCAGCCAACCTCGTCGGGGAGCCCTCGAACCACGTCGTCACCGTGCGTCTGACGGGGTCCGACGGTTTTCCCTCGGAAAAAAACTCGGAATTCTCCCTCTACACCTACTTTCTCGGACTAGTATTGATGGAGGAGGTGCGCTAGCTAGTGTGTATCTCACGTGCAATCTTTGAAAGGCTAGAAACAAGAATTATAGACAAATTTGCCAAATTCCTACTTCAGGGTGGTGTGGTGCCGCCCAGGAGAAGATTTCCCAATTCTCTTCCGACGAGTCACGACTTGAGATGAGCTTTGGGGATGAGCACCTCAGGTCGTCGGTGCACCGAGGGGTTGGCTTGCTTGAGCGTGACCCTGCTCGGTGTGGCGTGTCCACGGAGAGCTGAATTCGTTTCTTCGGTGATCACCTCGGGCGCGGCTGCAACTTTGAAGTTTCAGGCGCAAACGAGCACATGACCATGGATAAACGATGTTAGCCGGCTAGAGCACGCGTGTGCGATGATCTTTGCTGTGGGGAGCTCGATCATACGAGGCTTGGTGGCGGTGCGCGACCGGAAAAATGAGAGCCTGGCGTCGGCTGTTCTTCGCGTGGGGGAGAAAGAACAGAGAGACCTGAGCTACGAGTGAAGAGAAGAAATTTGGCCGTGCTACCTGTGTGGAATATAAGAGCAGAGGCGACTCCCGGGAGATCAGGAGCTGGCGTCGGCGAGGCAACGGGCGTGGTCGGACCGGCTGCTGTCGTGCGTGCGTGCAACGGGGAGGAAAAACAGTCGGTTTGCCAGGTGGTGTGGCTGACAAATGGGGTCCACCCCCTTCATTTTATTTCTATTACTGTGCTTTGATATTCCCACCCCGTTGTTTATCCAAATTTTACCAAATTGGAGGTTAGGCCAAAAATTATGTGGAGAATTTGAATATGAAATCAGATTTCAAAATTGAGCATGTTTGGTTCAGAATTCAAATTCAAATTTGAATGTGCTCTCAATTAATCCTTTGAATGAATGCTAAATGAGCTCCACAAATATCCAAGTTTGGACCAGAAGCTCTTTGAGACATGGGGAATGCATTGGTGAATTCATTTGGATGCATTCGGACAATCTGATCAAGAATCCTTTTAAAAGATTCAAATCGTGTTTTAAATTCTTCCCTCATCCTATACTCATAAAGGATGTGCACATGACTGAAATTTGGGGAGTGAAGTTCACTCCTCATGTTAGCATGTGCTAATCAGGAGTTGAAGAAATTTTTTAGCTCCCTCACATGTCCATTGTATGCTTATCATTTTATGTAACACAAAATCAAACTTTCTTTCCCTTAACTTTGCTTCATAAGTTGAGACATAACTTTACAAAAGTTAGGGCCGTTACATTCCCCTCTTAAAAGAATCTCATCCTGAGACTACAAAAAGAAAGAGGAATGAAGAAAAACTACTGGACACATGATGCTAACAAGTTGGGAAAATTTAAACTGAGAAAATCCTTGCTTTCCCACGTTGCTTCATCAGCAGTGTGTTGCTCCACAATACAATGTAAAATCGCAACGTCCAATTTCTTGTGGCTTGAGTCTTCTCGTCGATAATCTGGATCGGATACTCAGAATAAGTGAGATCCGGTTGAAGACCCTCGATGTTCTCCATATGAACTGCAGTTGGGTACTTAAGACATTTTTGCACCTGAGAGACGTGGAAAACATTGTGAATACTCGAAAGCGACGTCGGTAACTGCAGCCGATAGGCCACGGGTCCGCATATATCGATGACGGCAAACAGACCGATGAATCGCGGAGCGAGTTTTCCCTTCACTTTGAAATGATGAATCCCTTTCATCGGAGAGACACGAAGATAAACGTGGTCTCCGATGTTGAAGTGGAGAGTTCAACGTCTTTTGTCTGCGTAGCTTTTCTGCCGAGATTGAGCAGCCTTTAAGTTGGCTTGAATCAGTCACACTCATTCCTCGGCTTCATTCACAAGATCAATCCCATAGACCACTCTCTTGCCGGACTCACACCAATTCAGCGGTGTGTGGCACTTCCGTCCATAAAGAGCTTCATACGGGGCCATTTGATGTTGGATTGATAACCGTTATTATATGAGAATTCTGCTAATGGTAGGTGATCATCCCAATTCATCCCAAGGTTGATGACACATGCCCTTAGCATATCCTCCAGAATCTGATTCACCCTTCTCTGTTTGACCGTCAGTTTGTGGATGATACGCTGAACTCCGAATTAGCTTGGTTCCCAATGAAGCATGCAGTTGCTCCCAAAATCTAGATACGAATAGCGCACCTCGGTCAGAGACGATGGTGCGGGGAACCCCGTGTAAGCACACGATTCTCAAGATGAACATCTCCGCATACTTCTTTGCCACATATATGGTATGGACTGAAATTAAATGAGCTGTCGTGGTCAAACGATCGAATGTTACCCAAATAGAATCATGCTTGTTGCTGGTCATGGGTAATCCGACAATGAAGTCCATACTTATGTCTTCCCGCTTCCATGCTGGAACCTTCAGCGGTTGAAATGGTCCGGCTTTCCTCATATGGTCAGCTTTAACTCGCCGGCACGTATCACACTCGGATACGTATTTTGCAATCTCTCTTTTCATGTCAGTCCACCAGAATTTAGATTTTAAATCCTGGTACATCTTATTGCTTCCCCGATGAATGGAATACTTGGTCAATGAGCTTCGTCCAAGATTCTCCTCCGCAATTTCATATTCCGGGGTACCACTATGCAGATGTTAAACCAGAAAGTACATGCTCCATCCTTGCGGAACATTTTCAATTCACTGTTGTCCACTCTTCTCCGGATGTGAGACATACCCCTGTCTCTCTTCTGATCCTCTACAATCTCATCATGGATTGTAGGAATGAGAGCGCGATTGAACAGCGATCCATAGGGAACTAAGCATAGGCTTTGTTCTCCTTCTTCATTTGCAGCCACGGCTAAATGGTGAACGTGGGCTTTCCGACTAAGTGCCTTGGCAACCACATTCGCTTTGCCCGAATGGTAATGAATTTCATGTTCATAATCCTTGAAAAATTTGAGCCATATTCTCTGCCTCATATTCAGTTCTTTATGTGTGAAGATGTACTTTAACCTTTTGTGGTCAGTGTAGAGATGTACTAGATTGCCTAGTAAATAATGTCTCCACATTTTCAATGCAAGGACCACTGTAGCAAGTTCAAGGTCGTGCGTAGGGTAATTCTGCTCATGACCCCTGAGTTGTCGGGATCCATACGCAACCACGCGTCCTTCTTGCATCATCACACAACCAAGACCAATGCTGGATGCATCACAATAAACATCAAACGGCTTTGTTGTGTCCGGCTGGGCCAAAACTGGAGCTGTGGTGAGATACTTCACTAATGTTTGAAAAGCTTGTTCACATGAATTGCTCCAATCATACTTGGTGCTTTTTTTCAACAGCTCCGTCATAGGTTTAGCAACTTTGGAGAAGTTTGGAATGAATCTCCGGTAATAACCTGCTAAACCTAGGAAACTCCTCACTTCATGAACAGATCTTAAAGATTTCCAATTCAGCACTTGCTCAATTTTACTTGGGTCCACAGCGATGCCTTCTTCTGAAATGATATGTCCAAGAAACGACACTTTGCTGATCCAAAACTCACATTTACTGAACTTTGCATACAGTTTGTGATCTCTCAAGCGTTGGAGTACAATACGCAAATGCTCAGCGTGTTCTTCTTCTGACATAGAATAGACCAATATATCGTCGATGAAAATCACGATGAACTTGTCTAACTCCGGCATGAACACAGAGTTTATGAGATACATAAAATGAGCTGGATCATTGGTCAATCCAAAAGACATGACAAGATAACCATAAAGCCCATATCTTGTCGAGAACGCTGTCTTTGGTACATCTTCTGCCCGGATTTTTATCTAGTGATACCCGGACCAAAGATCCATCTTGGAGAATACCTTAGCACCCACTAGTTGATCAAACAAAATATCGATACACGGTAGTGGATACTTATTGTTGATAATGACAACATTCAATGGACGATAATCTACGCACAGTCTCAGTGTCTCGTCCTTCTTCTTGAGAAAGAGAGCGGAACAGTCCCAAGGTGATGAACTTGGGCGTATAAAACCTTTGTCCATGAGGTCATTAAGCTGCTCCTTCAATTCTGCTAGCTCCTTTGGTGCCATTTTCTATGGTCGCCGAGAAATTGGTGTGGCTCCCGGTGCTAGTTCTATCTTGAACTCTACATCACGTTCGGGTGGCATGCCCGGTAAGTCGTCGGGAAACACATCTGGATATTCACATACCACTGGAATATCTTCAAGCTTAGGAGCTTCAATCCAATGCACTGCTGCAACTTGTTGTGATGGATCCACAAGACTCAATGTGTTGCAACCGTGTATTGGGGAATTCAGTTGAACCGTCCGAGAGCTAATGTCAAAAATAGCTCCATAATGCGTCAACCATGACATCCTGTCACACCCGGTTTTTCCGAAGAACAACCGAGTGAATATCACATGTATGCCAGGGTCATTTTCTCATACATGTGATGACAAATAGTGAAGCATCATTTATTACAAGCCAAGTGTCGAATATAAATAAGTCTTACATAGCAAATGTCTCGTTGGACAATAAAAAGTTCATCACAAGTAAATAAACTAGCAGCGGAATATTATTCTTGGGGGCTCCGTCACAGGCGTTGCCCGGGGGTCTCCATGAACCTAGAAACCTTCTTCGGGTCCAAAGTCTTGGTCATTATACACCACCTCATTATCTTGACCTGAGCAGCAATATAAACCAACAAATATGCAAGGTTGAGTACCAATGGTACTCAGCAAGTGTGGGAAAATTATATCATGCATGGCTAGAGCAAGGAGAGGTTGAACTCATGGTTAAACCACTACGCAATTAATACCTATCACCTTAGCTTATTAAGCACCTACATTACTACACAGGTGAAATGGTCCCAATCTCCAAACCCATCATCAAAATCAAGTCACCATAACATTATTTCCGATGTTAAGCTCCCCACTTAACATCCACAACTTCCAAAATCATCAATCCTCTAATCATGAATAAGTCCAAGCCGCTCTTGACCGTGAGCACGGCTGTCATGACAGTTTTGACTCTGCAGAGTTTGCACCACTGTACCCACATGTAGTGATTTCATCCCCCGTTGCCGGGTGGACTAAAAGAACCTCCATTATGCCAGTGGCTACGAACCACATTCACATTTCCCAGGTGTGTAGCCAGGAGATCACTACGAAGCCTTTACAAAGGGATTCCCGACGAGCGTGGGCCCACTGAGGTTTCACCCCTAACAGCATACAAGAGGCTCCAACCCCGCTGCAGTGGCCCCCTCTTGAGCCTTGCGGTTCATATGGTAGTCCAGCTAACACCTATTTCCCGCACCATCCAACACACCCATACTACGCCGGAGATACACCTAATTAATTGGCCAAGCTGCCCCATCTCAGCATGTGGTTGGCACGGTAAAGCCAGGTTACATGCTCCATGAACCGGTCCTTAGGATCCAGGCAAGTACTAAACACAAACCCGAGTCTCGTGCACCCAGCACCAACCAAAACATCCAACTTGCCTTGATCCCTACCTCTACATAACCCACAATATCTCACTCAAGAGTATGGTAATATAAACTGATGATCTCATATCCCAAATATCCCATTCTAAGCATGGCTAAGCATATGCATAATAATAAATGACATGATAAAATAAATCCCAACCCAAGCTACAAGGAAACAAGGTGATGCAATTCTAGGGAAACTTCCTAGCATGGGTTTCATATTTAACTTGACAATGCAAATAATTCTATCTACACATCCTAGCATAGGATCAAAGTGGTCAAGGACACTTGCCTCCTTCCTGCTGCTCTTGAAATGGGTAGTCCTGGTCTTGGAAAGGAATAACTTGCTCTTGAGTAGGTTCTACATCATACCATCACACATAGCAAAAGAAAAACAACAATCCATAAGACATAGTTCACACTTCCACTTCATACAAACCACACATTCATATTTATGAAAGTCATTCACCGTTATATGTGTTGTGGTTACTCCATGTGTGTTGATTTGTGGCTTGCATGCACTTTTGATCATATGTATATGATTCCTACTTTTGTGTTCACATTTATACTTACATGCTATATATATGAGTTTCCAATTTAAATAAATTCCTTATATTCAATTACTACACCTTTTAGCTACCTAGTATACATGAAAGGTATTTTCCTTCTCCATATGTGTCTTCATAATTTCTACCAACCCTAAACTGAATTCTTTGGATTTTAGAAACTCCATTTATCATTTATTAGTTGCTATATTTTCAGAATTATTTCCTATGCCTAAGTGTGAACTTTATTATAAAAATAACAAGACACATCATCTAAACAGAATAGGTTCTGATCTAAAATATTTGCTAATATATTTTTGACCTTTTCCTCTGATGTAAACTATTTTACAATTATTTCCCTATTTTCTAGAACTATTCTTTACTTCAAAATGTGTCACTAAATGTGAATAATAAATTAAACAGCTTCACTTCAGCCCAAAATATGTGTTTATCTCACTCTAAAGTTTTCTAAATACTGAGAAAGTTTTTAATTTAATTTTTACAATATGTTTGTCCCACTTTTTAAATTTTAAACACTAGCCACATATTCAATTTCCCAAATTAAATATTAAACAGGGCTAAAAAGGTAAACTCACCCCACTACAGGGTCTATAATATTATTTTCAGAATTTCCAGGGGTCTAGCTACACTTATCAGAGGAGTTTTTCCTAATTTTTATTAAGTCCAGGGGCTAAAACTGATTTTTAAATGAATTTACATGATTTTCTAAAGTTCCAGGGGCTAGATCAGAAGTTTCCAGGGCTAGCTCTTATTTCCCGAGAACCCCAGGGGGTAGCACGTAAGATTTCCAGTCTTTATAACGCGGGGCTGACGTGGACCGTCCGATTTTAAACCGACGGCTGAGATTATAACGTCGAACCGGTACGCGGGGATTTAAACCCTACCGTGCGATTTAAAATAAACGGCGCACAAGCGGCCACGCCGCTCTGATCGAACGCGGGCGGCGCTGCCGGCGGCGCACGGCGGCGGGAAGCGGCGATCTCGCCGGAGACTTTCGGATCTTCGAGAATTCTTCCTAGAACTGTGATTTTATGGCATAGATCGGTGGAGGGGAGGTCGGGGATCTCACCTCGGGGGTTTTCTTGAACTCGGAGGTCCTGGAAGGTGATCGGCGACGAGGTCCGAGGTGAAACCACGGCGAGGCTCGTCGGCGCTGTGTTTACACCGCAAGTCACCGAGTTTTCTGCACCTGCAAGGTTCCCCGGAGGCGGTGGATCAAGACCAGCGAGTTAGATCGGAATTTCCGAGCTTAGATCAGCCAGAATTCGCCGGAGAAGTCTCGGTTCTCACCGGAGGAAAATCGGCGGATCGCGTGGGAAAAACAGAACGAGGCCGGGGTTTTTATAGACGGGGAAAGGCGGCGGGGTGGTTTAGATCAAGTCCGCGTCGCCTACGAACGGAATTCGGCGGGGATGCGCAGGAATCCGGGTCGGTTTTGATCCGGGGTGAGAGAATCCCGGCGCAGGCGCGAGGTAGAAGAAGGGCTGGCGGGCCCCGCCTGTCAGTGGGAGGAAGCGGCGCGCGCGGCTGCGGGCTGGCGCAGCGCTGGTTGGGCCGGCTGGTGGGTTGCGGCCCACTGGCCGGTTTTTTTCTGTTTTCTCTTTTTCTTTTTTCTATTTCTTTTCTGATTTGAGTTTAATTTGAATTCCAGTTTGAATTTGAATTTTTGCAAAACATGCAACACGTCCAAAAATTTTTAAATTCCCCTCTTAACATGATTTAGGGTCTTAACAAAATTTTGGGGTGTTACAGCTCTACCCCCCTTAAAAGAAATCTCATCCTCGAGATTGGTGGTTCTAAGAAAACAATTCCGGAAATTGTGCCTTTTCTGATTGATGCTTCCACTGCACCTTGCACATCCGGATTCTTTTATTTCTGGTGAGGCGTTCCATTGTCTCCAAAATCTTGTATTGTTGCTCGGCATAAGACAAATCCTCAGCTACGTCCACTTCATTCATGGGCAACACCTCCTCAGGCGTCCTCAGGCATTTCTTGAGTTGTGACACATGGAATACATCATGCACATCCGATAGACGAGCCGGTAACTCTAGTTGATACGCCACTTTGCCTTTCCTCTCCAAAACTTGAAAGGGTCCGATGTATCGAGGTGACAACTTCCCTTTCACCTTGAACCGATGAAGTCCTCTGATAGGGGACACCTTGAGATAGACATAGTCTCCCACGTTGAAAATGAGTTCTCTTCTTCGTACATCTGCATAGCTCTTTTGGCGTGTCTGTGCTATCCTCAAGTTGTTGCGAATTTCCCTCACCTTCGCCTCGGCTTCTTGTAGTACTTCGGGACCAAACACTTTACTTTCCCCTGTTTGGTTCCAAAATAGGGGAGTTCTGCATTTGCTCCCATACAAAGCTTCAAACGGTGACATCTTCATACTAGCTTGATAGCTGTTGTTATAGGAGAATTCCGCATACGGTAAGTTCTTGTCCCAACTCCGATTGTTTTTGAGTGCACATGCCCTCAGCATATCCTCAAGAATCTGATTGGTTCTTTCCGTCTTCCCGTCGGTTTGGGGATGATAGGCAGAACTAAAGTTCAGATGGGTTCCCATGGTTTCATGCAACTTCTGCCAAAACCTCGAGGTGAACTGTGTCCCTCGATCCGACACAATCTTCTTTGGCACTCCATGGTAACACACGATCCTTGACATGTACAGCTCTGCCAATTTGGATCCGCTGTAGCTTTCTTTCACGGGGATGAAATGAGCTACTTTGGTTAGCCTATCAATGATGACCCATATTGAATCATATCCTGATTGGGTTCTAGGCAATCCCACGATGAAATCCATGCTGATTTATTCCCATTTCCATTCAGGGACTTTGAGTAGTTGCAATAATCCCGCGGGTCGTTGATGTTCTGCTTTTACCAACTGACATGTGTCACATAGGGCAACATGTTCCGCGACATCTCGCTTCATGCCATACCACCAATACCTGCTTTTGAGGTCCTGGTACATCTTCGTACTCCCAGGATGAATGGAATAGTCAGAATCGTGAGCCTCCTTCAAAATAAATTCACGAATCTCCTTTACTTCAGGCACACAGATTCTTTTCCCGTGCCACACCATTCCTTGTTCATCCTCTCTAAAACCCGGAGCTTTATTTTCCTTGATGAGTTGTCTGATCTCTCGTATCTTCTCATCATTCGTTTGACCCTCGCGTATGTCTCGCTCTAGTGTGGAGTCCACTTCCATGGCGATGGCTTCACCACTATTTACTAGACATAGATTGAGCCTTATAACCTCGTCCTTCAATTCTGCAGGCATGTCCTTCAAGCTCAACTTATTGACCTGCACTTTCCGACTCAAAGCATCGGCCACGACGTTTGCTTTCCCGGGATGATAGTTGATGCCCACATCAAAGTCATTGATTAGCT
Organism: Neostapfia colusana; assembly: GCA_030760725.1. Classification (NCBI taxonomy): domain Eukaryota; kingdom Viridiplantae; phylum Streptophyta; class Magnoliopsida; order Poales; family Poaceae; genus Neostapfia; species Neostapfia colusana. The sequence goes on from JASWHV010000003.1 coordinate 81,813,738, forward strand.
CTAACCATCTCCTTTGTCTGAGGTTGAGATCTGGCTGTGTGAAAATGTACTTCAAACTCTTATGATCCGTATATATCTCGGTCCTCTTCCCCATCAAATAGTGCCGCCAAATTTTCAACGCGTGTACCACTGCGACTAGTTCTAAGTCAAGTGTAGGATAGTTTTTCTCGTGCTTCTGAAGCTGCCGGGATGCATATGCCACGACATGCCCTTCTTGCATGAGAACACATCTCAACCCGTTTCCAGAGGCATCGCAGTACACTGTGAAATTCTTCTGCATATCTGGCATAACCAACACTGGGGCTGTTGTCAATCTTTTCTTTAGCTCCTGAAAACTCGTCTCGCACTGTGGCGTCCATGTGAATGTGATTCCCTTCTCCAACAGTTTGGTGAGAGGTCTCGAGATCTTGGAGAATCCTTCAATAAACCGTCGATAGTATCCAGCCCATCCCAAGAAGCTTCGAACTTCCCCGACATTTTCAGGGGTCTTCCACTTCTGGATATCCTCGATTTTGGCGGGATCTACGGAGATTCCTCCCTCCGAGATTATATGTCCTAAGAAGGGAACTCTCTTCAGCCAAAACTCACACTTGCTCAACTTGGCATATAGTTGGTGTTCTCTCAGCCTCTGCAACACCAACCTTAGAGGTTTCCCATGTTCTCCTTCATCTTTGGAGAAGACGAGAATGTCATCTATGAAAACCACCACAAATTTGTTCAGATAATCCATGAATACCTTGTTCATGAGATACATGAAGTATGCCGGGGCATTAGTTAGCCCGAAAGGCATGACAGTGTATTCATACAGTCCGTACCGAGATACGAAAGCTGTCTTGGGAATATCAGATTGCCTTATCTTGAGTTGGTGGTATCCTGACCTGAGATCAATTTTCGAGAACACACAAGCTCCCCTCAACTGATCAAACAAGTCTTCAATGCGGGGTAATGGGTACTTGTTCTTGATAGTTACCTCATTCAAGGCACGGTAATCCACGCATAACCTTTGGGTTCCGTCCTTCTTGGGCACAAATATCACCGGAGCTCCCCATGGTGAGGAACTAGGACGAATATACCCCTTCTCCGTCAATTCTCTTAAATGATCCTTGAGTTCTTCTAGCTGCTTGGAGTCCATCCGATAAGGTCTCTTGTATATCGGGGCTGTTCCAGGTACTAGCTCAATTGCGAATTCCACTTCACGATCGGGAGCCATACCTGGCAACTCCTCCGGAAAAACATCTGGATATTCCCTGATGGTCCTGATTTCCTCAACTTTCACCTCAACTTGATTTAATTTAATGTCCCTCCTAGGCTCGTGTATTGTTATGAACTTTACTCTTGTGCCACTAGGGTGAGTTAGTTCCACCGTTCTGGTCGAACAATGGATGATTCCTTTATGTTTGGTCAACCAATCCATACCCAAAATAATATCTATCCCTGGTAAATCTATCACTATGAGGTTAGCAGTAAATACTACCCCATTAATGTCTAGGTTCACTTTGGGACACACTTGTCTTGTCCTTATTTCTCCACCCGGAGAATTTACGGCTAGCATATGGTTCATTTGTGTTGTTGCTAGGTCATGCTTCTTAACAAACCCTTGAGCAATGAATGAGTGGGTAGCACTAGAATCAAACAGCAGGGTTGCAATGTGTAAATTGGCAGGAAACTTACCAACTACCACGTCGGGTGCCTCTTGTGCTTCCTCCATAGTGACGTGGTTCACCCGTCCTCTCATTACATTCTGCTGTTGTGGCTGCGTGGGCTTCTTCTTTGGGCACTTATGGGCGTAGTGCCCCACTTCTCCGCAGCTAAAACATTGCACCCCAACCTTAGGTGCCTGGCCTTTGCTGTCTTGGGGTTGGTTTGGGGGTCCTTGTACTGCTGGTCGAGGTGGATATGCAGGGCGAGGCTGCTGTACGAACTGACGTTGTGGCTGTATTGGTGCTGCCGGAGGCCTGTAGTTCGGGTTGTACCCTCTTGGTGCTGAGTAGGGTACCGCAGCACGGTTCGTCTGCCCTGCAGGTTGCTGCATCAGACGTGGGCGGGTGTTGCTCCCTGAGGCTTGATGTGACCACCCGGCCTTCCTCTTATTCTCATTTTCCAAGGCCTTTAGCTTCCTTTCTACCACAAACGCTCTGTCCACCATCTTTTGGAAGCTTTCATACTCATTTGAGGACATTGCACACTGCATTTCTGCGGTAAGTCCCTCCACGAAACAATCTTGTTTCTGCTCATCAGTCTCTATGTCCCGTGGGGCATAACAGGATAGTTGAGTAAATTTAGTGAGGTATTCCCTCACCGTCATGTTTCCCTGCTGCAGTCCAAAAAACTCCTTCCTCTTGTTTTTGAGTTCACCTCTTGGGATGTAATGGTTGCGGAAGCTACGCTTGAACTCTTCCCAAGTGATGTTCTCAGGGTCATGATGCGCGGCCACATAGGCGGTCCACCAATCAGCAGCAGGTCCATGCAATTGATGAGAGGCAAACAGCACCCTCTCATACCCTTGGCACTGTATGATCCTCATCTTACTTTCAATGGTCTTCAGCCAATCATCTGCCTCCAGAGGTTCAGAAGCACTTGCAAACTTTGGAGGTTGAGTTCCTAGAAACTCACTCAACCTTGGTTGGCGTGGTGCAGCTTGTGGAGGTGGAACTTGATGCAAGTTGGCCACCACTTGAGTCAAGTTCTGGATGAGCTGATTTTGATTCTCCAGCATTTGGTGAAGGGGATCAACTCCTTCACGGCGACCACTCCGGTCCTGGCCTCCAGAAAGATGAGGGTTGCATGCCTCATCGTTGTGTTGGCGGGGTTGGCCGCACGTCCTTTTCCTCTTCCGGCCATCTGGCAGAATCAACCAATGTTAATTTGAAAGCATTTAGTATCATCTTACTACTTTCATTTGTTTGTACTTTGAAGTGTTGAGGCTTTGTTATACTTTTATGAGAGTTCATTTCTCACACAAAAATAAATGCAATATTATTTCATGTGGGTTCTCACACCAAAGCAAAACAATCTAAAGACGAGGCTGTGGACAATTGCTCATGGCTTCCACAACTCACGTCACACACCAAGCATTAACACACCATTAACTTAACTTAACGACTCGACTATTCGACATCTTGCTAACTAAGGGAAGGACTCTACACTACTCGTTTTCTTGAGCTGGCTCCTCGGGATCTTCCTCATCATTTCGGCTTCCTTCTGACTCTGCTTTGGGTGGGGAGGCTGCTGGTGGAGAAGTGCGACGACGCCTTATCGCCCGATGATCTGGGGAGTCAGGAGTCCATGTATCATTCGTGGTGACACACAGTTCATTCCCATCTCCTCTTTCTCTCGCCCTCCGGCAGGCTCGCAGCAACGCCTCCGTTTCCTTCAGGGTGTCCCGAACATCCTGAAGCTCTTGCTGACACTCCTGCAGTCGAGTGCTGAGCATAGAAGCATCCTCCAAGCACAAGTCCATGTGCTCATGGGAAGTCCCTTGCTGCACTGGCGGATACTTATACTCCGTGGTACCACTCTCACGCTGGAGGACATACATGTACTCAGTCCTGTCCAGGTGGCGACGATAGATGTGACTCTGGCAGGTGATGGCCTCCCAGGTGACATCCTTCTCCGCATCGACCTGTGTCGCTCGACAAGCTGGAGAGTGGTGGATCTTAAGCAGCTGATTTTCGTGTATAATTCTCATCTCTGAACTCCATTCTTCCCTCTTCTCACGGATGGTCCTGGTGGAGTTATAGTGGATGATTAGCTTGCCCGTATTGCCGGCGGCTTCAAGCATACGTCGAAGACGGCGCAACAAGCCTCCTACTGCCAATCCGTAGGAAAGGTACGTCACCGGACGGCTCTCCTCTCTTTCGGCAAGGGCAACTACGGGAACTCTCCCTCCTGTGGACTTGCGAGCGGTGCGAATCAGGCGAACCATCTAAAACAAAAAGCATTTAAACTTAGGTTAGATAAACTTTTAAACAAAAATCCTATTTTGAATGAAAATTGAGGTAAGATGAAGAAAGTGCCTCCATTAAATAACACTTTTCAACACACACCTTGTAAAATAGTTTTTAAGAAAATAGGGTCCTTAAATACGTCCATTTCTACCTAGGTCCACGTTCCTACGGGCAACCTTGGCTCTGATACCACTTCTATCACACCCGGTTTTTCCGAAGAACAACCGAGTGAATATCACATGTATGCCTTGATCATTTTCTCATACATGTGATGACAAATAGTGAAGCATCATTTATTACAAGCCAGGTGTCGAATATAAATAAGTCTTACATAGCAAATGTCTCGTTGGACAATAAAAAGTTCATCACAAGTAAATAAACTAGCAGCGGAATATTATTCTTGGGGGCTCCGTCACAGGCGTTGCCCGGGGGTCTCCATGAACCTAGAAACCTTCTTCGGGTCCAAAGTCTTGGTCATTATACACCACCTCATTATCTTGACCTGAGCAGCAATATAAACCAAAAAATATGCAAGGTTGAGTACCAATCTTACTCAGCAAGTGTGGGAAAATTATATCATGCATGGCTAGAGCAAGGAGAGGTTGAACTCATGGTTAAAGCACTACGCAATTAATACCTATCACCTTAGCTTATTAAGCACCTACATTACTACACAGGTGAAATGGTCCCAATCTCCCAACCCATCATCAAAATGAAGTAACCATAACATTATTTCCGATGTTAAGCTCCCCACTTAACATCCACAACTTCCAAAACCATCAATCCTCTAATCATGAATAAGTCCAAGCCACTCTTGACCGTGAGCACGGCTGTCATGACAGTTTTGACTCTGCAGAGTTTGCACCACTGTACCCACATGTAGTGATTTCATCCCCCGTTGCCGGGTGGACTAAAAGAACCTCCATTATGCCCGTGGCTACGAACCACATTCACACTTCCCAGGTGTGTAGCCAGGAGATCACTACGAAGCCTTTACAAAGGGATTCCCGACGAGCGTGGGCCCACTGAGGTTTCACCCCTAACAGCATACAAGAGGCTCCAACCCTGCTGCAGTGGCCCCCTCTTGAGCCTTGCGGTTCATATGGTAGTCCAGCTGACACCTATTCCCCGCACCATCCAACACACCCATACTACGCCGGGGATACACCTAATTAATTGGCCAAGCTGCCCCATCTCAGCATGTGGTTGGCACGGTAAAGCCAGGTTACATGCTCCATGAAACGGTCCTTAGGATCCAGGCAAGTACTAAACACAAACCCGAGTCTCGTGCACCCAGCACCAACCAAAACATCCAACTTGCCTTGATCCCTACCTCTACATAACTCACAATATCTCACTCAAGAGTATGGTAATATAAACTGATGATCTCATATCCCAAATATCCCATTCTAAGCATGGCTAAGCATATGCATAATAATAAATGACATGATAAAATAAATCCCTACCCAAGCTACAAGGAAACAAGGTGATGCAATTCTACGGAAACTTCCTAGCATGGGTTTCATATTTAACTTTACAATGCAAATAATTCTATCTACACATCCTAGCATAGGATCAAAATGGTCAAGGACACTTGCCTCCTTCCTGCTGCTCTTGAAATGGGTAGTCCTGGTCTTGGAAAGGAATAACTTGCTCTTGAGCAGGTTCTACATCATACCATCACACATAGCAAAAGAAAAATAACAATCCATAAGACATGGTTCACACTACCACTTCATACAAATCACACATTCATATTTATGAAAGTCATTCTCATTATATGTGTTGTGGTTACTCCATGTGTGTTGATTTGTGGCTTGCGTGCACTTTTGATCATATGTATATGATTCCTACTTTTGTGTTCACATTTATACTTACATGCTATATATATGAGTTTCCAATTTAAATAAATTCCTTATATTCAATTACTACACCTTTTAGCTACCTAGTATGCATGAAAGGTATTTTCCTTCTCCATATGTGTCTTCATAATTTCTACCAACCCTAAACTGAATTCTTTGGATTTTAGAAACTCCATTTATCATTTATTAGTTGCTATATTTTCAGATTTATTTCCTATGCCTAAGTGTGAATTTTATTATAAAAATAACAGGACACATCATCTAAACAGAATAAGTTCTGATCTAAAATATTTGCTAATATATTTTTGACCTTTTTCTCTGATGTAAACTATTTTACAATAATTTTCCCTATTTTCTAGAACTATTCTTTACTTAAAAATGTGTCCCTAAATGTGAATAATAAATTAAACAGCTTCACTTCAGCCCAAAATATGTTTTTATCTCACTCTAAAGTTCTCTAAATACTGAGAAAGTTTTTAATTTAATTTTGACAATATGTTTGTCCCACTTTTTAAATTTTAAACACTAGCCACATATTCAATTTCCCAAATTAAATATTAAACAGGGCTAAAAAGGTAAACTCACCCCACTACAGGGTCTATAATATTATTTTCAGAATTTCCAGAGGTCTAGCTACACTTATCAGAGGAGTTTTTCCTAATTTTTATTAAGTCCAGGGGCTAAAACTGATTTTTAAAAGAATTTACATGATTTTCTGAAGTTCCAGGGGCTAGATCAGAAGTTTCCGGGGCTAGCTCTTATTTCCCGAGAACCCCAGGGGGTAGCACGTAAGATTTCCAGTCTTTATAACGCGGGGCTGACATGGACCGTCCGATTTTAAACCGACGGTTGAGATTATAACGTCGAACCGGTACGCGGGGATTTAAACCCTACCGAGCGATTTAAAATAAACGGCGCACAAGCGGCCACGTCGCTCTGATCGAACGCGGGCGGCGCTGCCGGCGGCGCACGGCGGCGGGAAGCGGCGATCTCGCCGGAGACTTTCGGATCTTCGAGAATTCTTCCTAGAACTGTGATTTTATGGCATAGATCGGTGGAGGGGAGGTCGGTGATCTCACCTCGGGGGTTTTCTTGAACTCGGAGGTCCTGGAAGGTGATCGGCGACGAGGTCCGAGGTAAAACCACGGCGAGGCACGTCGGCGCTGTGTTTACACCGCAAGTCACCGAGTTTTCCGCACCTGCAAGGTTCCCCGGAGGCGGTGGATCAAGACCAGCGAGTTAGATCGGAATTTCCGAGCTTAGATCGGCCAGAATTCGCCGGAGAAGCCTCGGTTCTCACCGGAGGAAAATCGGCGGATCGCGTGGGAAAAACAGAACGAGGCCGGGGTTTTTATAGACGGGGAAAGGCGGCGGGGTGGTTTAGATCAAGTCTGCGTCGCCTACGAACGGAATTCGGCAGGGATGCGCAGGAATCCGGGTCGGTTTTGATCCGGGGTGAGAGAATCCCGGTGCGGCCGCGAGGTAGAAGAAGGGCTGGCGGGCCCCGCCTGTCAGTGGGAGGAAGCGGCGCGCGCGGCTGGTGGCTGGCGCGGCGCTGGTTGGGCCGGCTGGTGGGTTGCGGCCCATTGGTTGGTTTTTTTCTGTTTTCTCTTTTTCTTTTTTCTATTTCTTTTCTGATTTGAATTTAATTTGAATTCCAGTTTGAATTTGAATTTTTGCAAAACATGCAACACGTCCAAAAATTTTTAAATTCCCCTCTTAACATGATTTAGGGTCTTAACAAAATTTTGGGGTGTTACAACAATCCATAAGACATAGTTCACACTTCCACTTCATACAAACCACACATTCATATTTATGAAAGTCATTAACCATTATATGTGTTGTGGTTACTCCATGTGTGTTGATTTGTGGCTTGCATGCACTTTTGATCATATGTATATGATTCCTACTTTTGTGTTCACATTTATACTTACATGCTATATATATGAGTTTCCAATTTAAAAAAATTCCTTATATTCAATTACTACACCTTTTAGCTACCTAGTATGCATGAAAGGTATTTTTCTTCTCCATATGTGTCTTAATAATTTCTACCAACCCTAAACTGAATTCTTTGGATTTTAGAAACTCCATTTATCATTTATTAGTTGCTATATTTTCAGATTTATTTCCTATGCCTAAGTGTGAACTTTATTATAAAAATAACAAGACACATCATCTAAATAGAATAGGTTCTGATCTAAAATATTTGCTAATATATTTTTGACCTTTTACTCTGATGTAAACTATTTTACAATTAATTTCCCTATTTTCTAGAACTATTCTTTACTTAAAAATGTGTCCCTAAATGTGAATAATAAATTAAACAGCTTCACTTCAGCCCAAAATATGTGTTTATCTCACTCTAAAGTTTTCTAAATACTGAGAAAGTTTTTAATTTAATTTTGACAATATGTTTGTCCCACTTTTTAAATTTTAAACACTAGCCACATATTCAATTTCCCAAATTAAATATTAAACAGGGCTAAAAAGGTAAACTCACCCCACTACAGGGTCTATAATATTATTTTCAGAATTTCCAGGGGTCTAGCTACACTTATCAGAGGAGTTTTTCCTAATTTTTATTAAGTCCAGGGGCTAAAACTGATTTTTAAATGAATTTACATGATTTTCTGAAGTTCCAGGGGCTAGATCAGAAGTTTCCAGGGCTAGCTCTTATTTCCCGAGAACCCCAGGGGGTAGCACGTAAGATTTCCAGTCTTTATAACGCGGCGCTGACGTGGACCGTCCGATTTTAAACCGACGGCTGAGATTATAACGTCGAACCGGTACGTGGGGATTTAAACCCTACGGTGCGATTTAAAATAAACGGCGCACAAGCGGCCACGTCGCTCTGATCGAACGCGGGCGGCGCTGCCGGCGGCGCACGGCGGCGGGAAGCGGCGATCTTGTCGGAGACTTTCGGATCTTCGAGAATTCTTTCTAGAACTGTGATTTTATGGCATAGATCGGTGGAGGGGAGGTCGGTGATCTCACCTCGGGGGTTTTCCTGAACTCGGAGGTCCTGGAAGGTGATCGGCGACGAGGTCCGAGGTGAAACCACGGCGAGGCTCGTCGGCGCTGTGTTTACACCGCAAGTCACCGAGTTTTCTGCACCTGCAAGGTTCCCCGGAGGCGGTGGATCAAGACCAGCGAGTTAGATCGGAATTACCGAGCTTAGATTGGCCAGAATTCGCCGGAGAAGTCTCAGTTCTCACCGGAGGAAAATCGGTGGATCGCATGGGAAAAACAGAACGAGGCCGGGGGTTTTTATAGACGGGGAAAGGTGGCGGGGTGGTTTAGATCAAGTCCGCGTCACCTACGAACGGAATTCGGCGGGTATGCGCAGGAATCTGGGTCGGTTTTGATCTGGGGTGAGAGAATCCCGGCGCGGGCGCGAGGTAGAAGAAGGGCTGGCGGGCCCCGCCTGTCAGTGGGAGAAAGCGGCGCGCGCGGCTGCGGGCTGGCGCGGCGCTGGTTGGGCCGGCTGGTCGGTTGCGGCCCACTGGCCGGTTTTTTTCTGTTTTCTCTTTTTCTTTTTTTCTATTTCTTTTCTGATTTGAGTTTAATTTGAATTCCAGTTTGAATTTGAATTTCGCAAAACATGCAACACGTCCAATAATTTTTAAATTCCCCTCTTAACATGATTTAGGGTCTTAACAAAATTTTGGGGTGTTACACATCCCCAAGATAATATCAATCCTTTGGTCTTTGAGTATGATAAGGCTCGCAGGATAGATGTTTCCACCCAACACACAGGTGCCCGAGAGACCATCTCATCTGTTGACATCTTGCCTCCAGGTGAGCTGATATGAAACGGATGCTTGACTGTGCTAAATGGAAGCTGATTCTTCAGCACAAAATCTCTTCTAACAAAATTGTGGGTTGCCCCGGAATGAAACAGCACGAAAGTGGGTTGTTCATGTAAGGTGAACATTCCCGCTAAAACTGGTTCGCCTTTTGAAATGTCCTCAATAGCAGTATTGTTAACCCTGCCAGCTTTTGAAAGAATCTGCTTTGAATGTTCATGGTGCTGATCTGAGCATTTGTGAGATGGCACACGAGTGTGGCTCTGCTAAGCTCCACAACAATCTCTTGCTACAGAAATCCTAAGCCCTCTACTAACACGAGGTGGAGATAATATGTGCACAGCTGGTTGTGGTAGGGTTGCACGAACAATTTCTTATTGCTGCTGTTGAGGTGAAGGCCTATGAGTAATTAACTATAGCTGTGGTTGTGAGAGTTGCACCACAAGCTGATTTTCTTGAATGACTGGCGAGTAGTACCGCACTCGATAGTTCGGAGGAACCTCGCTATTACTGTCCGGCAGTGTACTCCTTTTCAGCTCTGCTTTGCAGCGGAGATGAATGTATTCTTTAATAATGGAGGCATTTACCAACTCATCGTAAATACCGTTATTGAACAAGGCCACTTGATCCTTAAGTTCAAGATTCAAACCTTGGATGAAATAATCACACTCTAATGCTTCCGAGTCTACAATATGAGTGGCGTATTGCATCAAGTCTTCAAACTCTTTGAAGTACTCATACACACTCCTTCCTCCTTTCTTTAACTCCATAAAGTATTGATACTTTGTTCGAAGAATCCCCGAACAAATGTGACGTGCCCGAAAATGTTCCGGAATTCATCCCACGTCACACGATGACCTTCAAGAAGAGTAGCGATATACTCCGCCCACCAAGCTCCAGCGGCTCCGTGGAGTTGTTGAGCGGCAAATAGAGTCTTTTGAAATTCATCGCACTCAAGCATATCGAACTTGGCTTCAATACATTGGAGCCAATGAGCCGACTCCAACGGTTTTTTCGCTTCCGAGAAAAACGGTGGTTGTCTTGCTAGAAAATCCAAATAAGTGCATGGCGAGGTTTTGTTTTGTAGTGTCTCCTGTCGGATGCTTTGTCACACCAACAAATCGAGAAACTCAGCCATCTTTTCCACGATTTCCACCAATCCGGTTGATGATGTCGGCACATGGTGTTGTGGCAAATTATTTCCGCCATGACTCGACTCACCAACCTCATCCCTGGAATGAGGGTGATCCGTACTGCAAGAGTGAGCAATTTACGGTTAAAATTCAAAAACATTAACCGTGAAAGCATCACATAATTATTGCAGCACTACACAAGCTAACAAGGGTTTCGAAAATTTTGAAATCTACCATACATGAGCAAGTTTGTCCAAACCCTTAATTCCAACAGTCAGAAAAACTGAATGATAACTAAAGAACATGTTATGGAACTTATAAAAGTATAAAATATCCCTGTCCACAACAAGTCTCAAGTTAAATGGCAAATGAGCAATACTCTGTTCAGAGTGACCAATTGACCTTAATCCCATAATTCGAATATAAGAATCACAATTTAATGTCTCTAGTTGAATATAAAAGTTATAGATAACTTCAATATCTTTCCAAGGAGTATTTATTTGCCTTCATATCAGTTCTAGATAAAAAATTATAATATTTCAATGTTGACAGAATTCTGGAACAATTTTGACAGCACCTCTTTTGGAAGTGGCTGGTTTGTCCAAAAGATTACAATCTGTTCTGTCCCAAATCTGGGAAAACTTTGAACAACAAAGTCGCAGCACATACCATAAGCTTTCAAACTGTGTCTTACATGACCCTTAGATTTTTTTTACAAGAAGTTATGGTCGAATTACAGAAAATTCGAGAGAGTTATTTTGCCTGCTCTGTCTTTAGACAGTTCACACTCATCTGAGATTTTCATATATTTGGAGGGAAAATCTTGATGTGGGCATCACTCCTACGGATATACAAAACACTACCATGGTAGACATGCAAGGTCCAGTTACTAGAGCTCGAGCACAGCAATTGAATTTAGAGGTGAGCTCGTTCCTGAACAATTCTTTATATGTGAATTTTGAGAGGATGTAGCTACCTAATGGATTAATTATGATAAGGAACCATGGAGAGGACATGGAGATACATGGAGAGGGGTTTGGAGGCATGGAGGACCATAAAATACGCCAACAAGAAGCTAGAGACCGAGCCCAACTCAAACTCGAGTCCAACTCGGGGCCCAGGAGCAGTCCACCTTAAAATGGATGCCCAGGAGGCATACAGACTACATATGTATGTAAAGATGAGAGGATAAACTTTCCAATGCTACTGGCCCCACGTAAAAATGCCTTCGGAGTCGTAAAGAATCTTCGAAACAATATCAAGTTTAGAGTCTGCCAGGTTGTTGCATCACCTAGTTGGGTCATTGGGCCATGTATCAAGTCTAAGTCCATTATGTACGTGTCTTAGGGTTAGGCCACGACACCGGCACCCCCTGGTCGTCCTCCACCTCTTTTATACTGTAACACCCTGATTAGCAACGAAAAAAACCTAACCCACCCCGCCCCACTCCCCCACTCTCGTCGAGCCCCGCCGAACAAACCGCCGCCCACCTCCTTCTTCTGTTCCCCCGCCGCCTCTCCTTCCCGACCCCCCACCTCCCCACTCCCGCTCGCCCACACCCACCTGCAACCACCACGCCCTGCCTCCCTCTCCTCCCGAGGACACCGCCCGGCTCTCCTCTCCGCCGCTCCTTCCATCCTCGCGGCCGCTCTCTTCGCAGCACCGCCCCGGCCGGCACGCCTCCCTGCCATCTGCCTCTCCCCCTCGCAGCGCCGCCCTGACCCCGTCGCCTCTCCCCTCGGCCGCCGTGCCCCTCCGGCCGGCGAGCCCAGCTTCCGCTCGCTTCGCGCCGTCGCTCGCCACGCCAAGTGCCGCTCGCTGCATCCCCCGCTCCCGCTCCTCTGCTGCCCTGACCCCGACGCCCCGTGCCCCGGTGGGCCGGTCAGCTCGCCGCCACCACTCGAGCCCTCGATCGCCGCCCGCTCGCCCTCACCACAGAACCACGCCTTTTTCCTCCTGTCCGCACCGCCAACCAGCCGTTCCTCCTATGCCGCCGCCTTCGGCCCTGCCGTGGTGTTCCTCGTCGGTTTCTCCAAGTGGGCGTCTAGCACGCTTGACAACGCGCTCTTCCTCGACTACCTCAGCTTCAGCGACGGGTGCCGATTCTCCGTTCACCATATCACCGACGGCAGGAAAGGTTCGTCTCCCCCACTGCTTGCCCTGCCCGCCACTGCTGCAGTGCTCGCCAACATCCCTTACCCGCCTTGGTCGTCTCCTTCACCCCCTCCAGCGCGGCTACATGCGCCACGGCCTACTGGACGACGCCGTTCAACTGTTCCAACAGATGCCTGAGTGGAACCGCATATCATACACGGTGTTGCTTGGTGGTTTCCTTGATGCAGGCCACATAGACGAGGCCCGCAAGATGTTTGATCAAATGCCCGCGAAGGATGTTGTTGCATGGACTGTGATGCTACATGGGTACTCCCAGGCTGGTCGGACACCTGAGGTGCGCGTTCTGTTTGATGAAATGCCAAAGCAAAATGTTGTGACATGGACCGCTATGGTGTCTGGTTATGCTCAAAATGGGCAGGTCCACCTTGATCGGAAACTGTTTGAAGTGATGCCGGAGCGCAATGATGTGTCGTGGACTGCAATCTTGTTTGGATATATACAAGGCGACCGTATAGAGGATGCCGAGAAGCTGTTTAATGCAATGCCAGAGCACCCAGTGGCGGCCTGCAATGCAATAATAGTTGGGTTTGGGCAGCGTGAATGCTACCAAGGCAGTATTTGAGAGGATGCGTGAGCAAAATGATGGAACATGGAGTGCAATCATCAAACCATATGAGAAGAATGAGTTTTTGATGGAGGCACTGTCTACCTTCCGTGAGATGGTGTACATAGGTATCCGTCCAAACAACCCATCTATTATCAGTGTTCTCACTGTGTGTGCTGCCCTGGCTGTTCTTAATTATGGAAGGGGAGTGCTGAGGAGAAGCTAGGCAGGCGTTGGACTGTCGTTTGGATTCGACAAGAGGTTCCTTGATATTAGGGTGAAGGCAGAGACAGTGCAATCGAACTGGAAGGTGGTATTTGGTTTGAGGGATGCATTTGTTAGTGTTGTGAGGGGGTTGCAGCTGTCTGGTATTGAGGTTCCTGTGCCTGAATTTGAGGCTGCTGAGGTTCCCGTGGCGGCAACAACGCGTTGTGGTATGGATTTGGGCGAGGCAAAGGTGGAAAAGAAGAAGAAAAAGGCCAGGAAAGCTGCATTGGTTGAAGGTGAGAAGTAAGAAGCCAAGGCTTCCAAGCATGAGAAGAAAGACAAGAAGGAGAAGGAGGAGACCCACATCTACCTCATCAAGCCCCAGTCGTTGGTGCCTTCGCTCGACACCTCCACCTGGCCGCTCCTCCTCAAGAAATCAGCGTCCGCACCGGCCACTGCACCCCGTTCCCCTTCGGCCACTCGCCGAGCACCTTCGCTACGGCGTCATCAACCTCGACATACCTTTCAACCCCCATTCCGACGAGCTCCGTGACACGACCCCACGGTCTTGTCGAGCCAGGATCACGCTGAGGGGTGCTGCGTTGCACAGCACCGTATAACACACGTCAAAGTTACAAAGCGGAAGAGAAATTTTATTACATAAACAGGTTTATGAACATGTTTACATCAAAATAAGTCCAGTCTACACTCACGGGCGTAGACTACGCATCAAATTCACGTTCAGCCCTTGAACATGTCCTTGTTAGCACACACGCACACTAACTCTGCGGCTTGCACGACTCCCACTCGATGGGGTTCCCCTCCTGGTGTTCCGTCTCTTCTTCGGGAGTCCCTTCCTCATAGAACCCTGCAAAAGCTTCAAACACAAGCAGTGAGCACGAAGGCTCAGCAAGTCTGATCCGTCTCACCTAAACATGGAACTTATACATGAGGGTTGATGGGTTACATGAGGTAAAAATCATTTGCAAGGACTCGCCTAATTAGTAGAACCTTACTTTCAAATTTTAGCAGCAGGTTGTGGAGAACCTTACGCTAAGGCACATGAGAGAGCCGCAATCAAACAAGAAACGCATTTCTCTCATGTACTTTGCCCAAAGTTGAAAAGAACTTTAGTTAGCTCTAGAGTACAGCAAATCATTAACAATCAAGTCCATCTTTCAATCAGCAACATTTTAACATGCAACTAGCCTGTTCTTTCTACGTCACGGTACAGTGAACAAGTGGTACTCACTGACCGTGAGGGACGGCGATTATAATCGATTTACACCTGCAGGGTTACCCAAACAACCCGTCACGTACGCCCGTACTCGATGTTGCCTACAACAACCATCACGGACGCCGTACGCAACTACCTTTCACCTATTAGCCAAATGTTGAACCGGTCCAATCGTCCCGAGCAAGAGGTCTCTGCACACGCACCTCAGTGCCGCCAGCCGATTTACACCTCGAGCTCTCAACCTACCCTCTGAACGACCAGCTATGCCTCAACACCCAGCTACCCGAGTTACATCGGTTTCCCGGTTCCCATATAGCCGGTAGGTCTTCGGTACTGTTCTAGCTTGTTCAACAGGCCCGCACACGGCTCGGTCCTCAATCGACACAAGCGGAGCTATAGCACACAGGCCCCAAAGTCCTGCTGCCCTTACCCTCCGCTTGGTCTCATTTTCTTGCCATGTGTTTCATGTGCTATCACTACCCGAGTCGAGTGCCTCTAGCCTATGCTCGCGAGTAGTTCCAACTACTCGACTTGTACCGAATCCTACTCTATCTTAGCAATGCAGTGGCTAACGAGGTCTTCAATCCTAATCCCAACCCATGGCTTTCTTGGCTATGCACTTGGGTTTCCAAACAAAACTCTAATGCAAGGAACAATAGTATTCAAGTATGTGCTCAAAATAATAAAAATTTGTAAAAAGGTTAATGCAAACCGGAGCTTGCCTTGCTGCTCTTGGTCGTAGGCTAGCTGTTCCTCCGGAGTAACGAAGTCTAGGACTTCGGGTTCCTCCTCGACCTTAGCGACTACATGATAGAAGCAATACATGTATTAAATTAAATGCAGTTGTATTAACTTTTAAACTTGTGAAGTCTATAACTCTTACTAGACAAGCCCAATGACTGTGAAACTTTTACTGTAGCTTGGTTACAACCTAAACAGAGACTTGGTCAAGTTTTAGTTGCAGCAAAGCTCATTTGAGCCCTCCACAATTAATCATGTACTTGACCTTAATTGAAGGCTTTTAGGGTGTTCTAAGGATTCTCATGAAACAAACTATGACTTTCTGAAAACTAGATTTTCAGAGAGTCCTAATGGAGTTGGCCTCACTTAATTTGAAGGTTCCTAGCTAAGGATATGAGCTAAACAATTTCATAGAAAATTCTGAAAATGTTTCTGAAAATTTTCTATTTTCTCTGGAACAGTTTCACTAATCACACTATTAGATGGATCAAATGAGCTCAAAAGGATCTGAAATTTTTATGGTAGTTTATAAATATTTTGGTGAACATCCCAGCAAAATTTCAGGATTTTCCTCCAAATGATTCTCCAGTTAAAATTCCAAACAGTTTAAATTTTGAAGAATTAATTCTGGAGAAATAAGGATTTTCATGAAGTGAGACTTGATTTGCTGGAAAGTGCTCAGAGAGCTGAATCCAACAAAATTTGGTTCACTTGATTTGGAGCTTTCTAGCCAAAGTTATGAGTATTTGAAGTTTGGAAGAAATCTGAAAATTGGGAGAAAAAGTTTAAACTCGCGGGGGCCGCGGGGACACGTGTTGAGCGCGGAGGTGTCCGGCACACTGAGGCCCACAGTGTATTTGCGCGCCAGCACAGCCGATCCCGGCCACACCCGATCCCGATTTAAATTCTTCAGCCGCTGAGATGTGGGCCAGCCGGCTTCGTCTTCCTCCCACCGCTCTCTCGCGCCCCCGCCGCCGACCTCGCCGGAGCAGACCCAGAGCTCGCCGGCTCGCCGCTGCCGGACCTCCCATGGTCTGAAACTCGCCGCCAGGGGGTTATCGACGTCGAGGAACATGTCGGTGGTGTCAGGTCAGGCTGGGGGGGACCGGAAATAGCCCGGCGACGTGCCGCGGCCTCGGTTGAGGTTCGGCGCCGTCGACCGTGGGTTCTAACCCGCTAACATCTCGAACAAACGGTCCTACATCATCAGTGTACCTCTAGGAAGCTCGAAAAGGTGTCAAAAGGGTTCAGGGATGGCGGCAAGTCGGTCTGCACCGTGTGACCGATCATGCCCGCCATAACCGCCCTTGATCGAGCTCAAAATTCGTCACTCCTAGACAGTTTCACGCCACGGATGCAGAAAAGAACTTGATCGCCAGCTAGTCCAGCATCTATGAGCAAGATTTGATAACCACCGAAAGATCATAGAGCGAGAATTTGAAGAATCCGTACCGGAAGCTCGGTTTACGGTCGCCGGAGCAAAAACTGGAAATTCTCTGTGGATTCTTCACGGTTTGCTTCCAAACTTGGAGGAGAGCAGCACGGTGGTCGCGCGCTCCTGTTGCCTCTCTTGCTGGACCGTGAAAACGCCTGTGGAACGCTGTCCATGGGCGCCTGACTCTCGGCTGAGGCTAGGTCGCCGTGGTGGCGATCGTTTTTGGGCAAAGGAGGTCGGAGCTCGGAGTTTCTGGCGTTGGGAAGGTGGAGTGCGACCTCAGGTTGCTGTCTAGCAGCTCAGGAACGAAGGAGGAGATTGTTTTGCTGGTTTTCCCGATTGAGCAGAGAGCTGCGGCGAGAAACAATGCTGCTGCTCGGGTTTGCCCGCGAGAAGATAAAGCCGGCCGACTCCTGCTCGGCTGAGGCGGTGCCGGTCGCGTGGGGGCACGAGCAAGCCACCCTGGGCGCCAGCACGCGTAGAGGGGAAGCAGCTGGTGGCGCCAGTGGCTGCTCGGTGGCACAGCCGACAGCTGCTCGGTGGAATTTCCCACGGAGGCTGTGACTTTGTGTGCAAGTTTTTGCCTCCTTCTCTCTATGACATGTGGGTCCCACCCAGGGTTTTAACCTCTGAAATTTACTCCTAATCACTGTTGTAAACAGTGAGCCCCATAATGCCCCTGGTGATTCAAATTATTCACCCATGAGCCATTTGAATTGATTAGAATTCAAATTGGGTTTGGTTTGAATGAATTTCAGCACAAGTTCAGTTTTGAATTCAAATAAAGTTTGAAATTGCCCCACTGAGCTCATGTCAATATCAACTCCAAATGGAGTGAAAATTGGTGTGTGAGCTCACAAAATGTGCTGACTTAGAATATGCCTCCCACTTTTGAATTCATGGGATAAAAACAGTTTGAATTTGAATATGGTTTCAAACTGCCCTCTTCTTAACTATACCCAAAATGACCTCAAAAAGGTTTTGAATTTGGGTGAAACTTGGCATGGATATCCTTAGCAATGTGTAGGAGTTTTCATATGTCCAGCCCCTCTATATCACATGTGCGAAATACCACTTTTGCAATATGTGAGTTTGTTCTCTAATGAGCATGTTGATGGTGGTTACTTGCTCTTCATTTGTGTTCATCAACTTTCCTCAAATGATGTGTGTGTGTATGGTGATGAACACCTCAAATATTTGTCAAAAACTGAGGCCCTTACATTCCTCCCCCCTTAAAAGAATCTCGTCCCGAGATTATAAGGTGAAAATGAGAGAGAGGACGGTGGGAAATTACCGGATATGCGACGTGAAAAAGTCGGGGTAGGTGGCGCGAAGAAATCCTTCGCTCTCCCATGTCGCTTCGTCCACGGAGTGATTACTCCACAGAACCTTGTAGAACCACAACGTACGGTTGCGTGTGGTTCGGGCCTTTTCGTCAATAATCTGAACCGGTTCCTCCCGATAGGTGAGATCTGGTTGCAGTTCTTCAATGTCCTCCAGCTGAACGGTAGTAGATAGCTTGAGAAACTTCCTCAGCTGGGAAATATGAAAGACGTCGTGCACACCGGAAAGTGCTTTTGGTAATTTCAGCCGGTATGCCACTGATCCACATCTTTCGGTAATCCGGAATGGACCGATGAATCGGGGTGCCAACTTTCCTCTCACCCCAAATCTGTTTACGCCCTTCATTGGAGATACACGTAGATATACGTGATCTCCCACTTCGAATTGTAATGGGTGTCTTCTCTGGTCCGTATACTGTTTCTGACGGGATTGGGCGGCTTTTAGGTTCGCTTGAATCAGTCGAACCTTTTCTACCGCGGTCGTTGACGAGGTCAATCCCGAAGGTAACCCTTTCGCCCGACTCACACCAATTCAATGGTGTTCGGCATTTTCTCCCGTATAGCGCCTCGTAGGGCGCCATCTTGATGCTGGCTTGGTACCCATTGTTGTACGAGAACTCGGCTAATGGCAAGTGATCATCCCAATTCTTGCCGTGGTTGATAGCGCAAGCACGTAGCATGTCGTCTGAGATCTGATTTACCCGCTCTGTTTGCCCATCCGTCTGCGGGTGGTATGCTGAACTACAGATCAGCTTCGTCCCCAAGGCAGCGTGTAGCTGCTCCCAAAAACGGCACACAAATAAAGTGCCCCGATCCGATATGATGGTACGGGGTACGCCGTATAAGCATAGGATCCGTGAGATGTACAGTTCAGCGTACTTCTTTGCGTTATAGTTGGTGTTGACCGGGATGAAATGGGCAACTTTGGTGAGCCGATCGACGATCACCCATACAGAATCATGCTTCTGAAAAGTGGTGGGTAAACCGACGATGAAGTCCATGCTCACGTCCTCCCACTTCCAGGCAGGAATGCCCAGTGGTTGCAGCAGTCCCTGTTTCCACATATGGTCTGCCTTCACCCTTCGACATGTATCACATTCGGACACGTATTTTGCAGTCTCCCGTTTCATCCGTGTCCACCAAATCTTGCTTCTGAGTTCTTGATACATTTTTTTGCTGCCGGGGTGAATAGAAAATTTTTATAAGTGAGCCTCATCAAAAAATTTCTTCCGTAACTCCGGGTTACGGGGTACGACGATCCGGTCCTTGAACCATAGGACGCCGTCTCCGTCCTTCCGGAAACATTTCAGCTCCCCACTGTCTACACGTCTCCGCAAATGCGACATGCCCTTGTCATATTTCTGAGCTGCCGCTATCTCTTCTCGGATGGTGGGGATCAAAGCTAGGTTGTAGAAAGCTCCATGTGGAATCACATGCAGTGGTGGTTCGCTCTCTTCCAACGGTGTGATGGTCAGATTGTTGACGTGCGACTTGCGGCTCAGCGCATCTGCCACTACGTTTGCCTTTCCCGGATGATAATGGATCTCTATTTCGTAATCCTTTATCAATTCTAACCATCTTCGCTGCCTCATGTTCAACTCCTTCTCAGTGAATATGTACTTGAGGCTTTTGTGGTCGGTATATAAATGTACGAGGTTACCGAGTAGGTAGTGCCTCCACATTTTGAGTGCGAGTACCACGGCAGCGAGCTCCAAATCGTGAGTTGGATAATTTTGCTCATGGTTTCTAAGCTGCCGTGACCCATACGCGACCACCCTTCGGTCTTGCATCAGCACACATCCGAGCCCAATGCCAGATGCATTGCAGTACACATCGAACGGTTTTGTGGTGTCTGGCTGCGCCAAAACTGGTGCTGATGTCAGGTGTTTGACTAAAGCCTTGAATGCTGCTTCACATGTTGGACTCCAAACATATATAGTAGCCTTGTTCAGCAGCTCTGTCATTGGCTTGGCAATCTTCGAGAAGTTCGGAATGAACCTCCGATAATATCCCGCGAGTCCGAGGAAACTCCGTACCTCGTGAACAGTTCTTGGGGATTTCCAATTCAGCACTTGAGTGATCTTGCTCGGGTCTACAGCGATACCCTCCGCTGAGATGATATGCCCGAGAAAAGGCACTTGCGATATCCAAAACTCGCATTTGCTGAATTTCGCGTATAGCTTGTGATCCCGCAGCCGTTGCAAGACTATACGCAGATGCTTCTTGTGATCTTCTTCCAACTTGGATTATACCAGGATGTCGTCGATGAAGACCACGACAAACTTGTCCAGCTCCGGCATGAATACCGAGTTCATCAAGTACATGAAGTGAGCTGGAGCATTGGTGAGGCCGAAGGACATGACCAGGTACTCATAGAGTCCATATCTCGTCGAGAAAGCTGTCTTGGGAATGTCCTCCGCCCTTATCTTAATCTGATGGTACCCGGATCTTAAGTCCATCTTGGAAAAGATCTTTGATTCGACCAACTGATCAAACAACATGTCGATCCGTGGCAACGGGTACTTGTTCTTGATGGTTACGGCATTTAATGGACGATAGTCCACGCAAAGCCGTAACGTCTCATCCTTCTTGTTTACAAATAGTGCCGAACAGCCCCATGGCGAGGAGCTCGGCCTAATAAAACCCTTTTCCAGGAGGTCCGTGAGCTGAGTCTTCAGTTCAGCCAACTCCTTGGGCGCCATTTTGTACGGCCTTCGGGATATTGGCATGGTTCCCGGTGCCAGTTCAATTTTGAACTCCACCTCTCTATCAGGTGGCATCCCCGGTAAATTGTCCGGGACTACGTCAGGGAACTCTCGGACCACTGGAATGTCTTCCAATGTGATAGTTGTGGCTTGATAGACACTTGGAAGTTTTATTTCTGGACTGTCCAGAATTAATGAGTGAGACCCGTGCACTTCTGAGTTTAAGTGCACGACTTGAAGGACGGTGTCTAAAACAGCGCCGTGGCGGGTTAACCACGACATCCCTAGGATGACATCGATCTTCTGTCCCTCTAAGATAATGAGAGACGTGGGGTACACTCTACCCGCTAAGCATAATGGTGCTTTGGAAACCATTACGCTTGCTGAAATCTTCCCACCCAGTGAACAAATTAAATATGGACTATCGGTGGGTAGTATTGGCAAGCTGTGTTTAGCAATGAAAGCTTGGCTAATAAAATTATGCGTGGCGCCTGAATCAAACTGTACTATAGCGGGATGCTGGTGGAGTTGGAACATACCCGCAAGGATTGGCTCGCCCTCCGGCACGTCCTCTATGGCAAGCTGGTGGACGGTGCCGGGCCTAGGGTTTGCCCGCCGCGCATTAGTAGGGTTCCGGGGTTGATTCCTCCCCGGAAACTGCGGTGCCACTCCGCCGCCTTGCCTCTCTGGGCAACTGCTCGCGAAGTGCCCTGGACGACCACACTTGTAACATGTGGCCGCTGCTGGTGTAGTGCTCGTGGGACGAAAGCCCGGCATGCGCTGCTGAGGTGCATACGCACGCGGCATCGCCCGCTGCTGCTGTTGTTGCGGAGGTGGTACTGGCAGTGCCGGCCTGAATACCGGTGAAGAGTACGGCCGACTGCGGAACGGCATCGACCGCTGTGGTGGCTGCCAGCGTGGACCTGATGGTGGGCGATTCACCATCCGAAAGTTCTGAGAAGGACCGCCTCCTTCTCCGCTGCTCTGCGGCGCGCTTCGCTTTCTCTCCGCCGCCGCTAACTCCTTGCCGGAGTCCTCCTGAACAATCGCAGCATCAATGATCTCGTTGAGGCTGCTGCGATTGAACATCGCCAACTTGTCCTTCAGGAGCGGGTTAAGCCCCTGGTAGAAGTGGTCCCGCCGCTTCTCGTCAGTATCTGCGTGATACGACGCGTAGAGCGCGAGATCGTTGAACACCCTGGAGTATTCCAGCGCGTTCCGGCTCCCTTGTTGCAGGTGTAAGAATTCCTGCGTCTTCCTCTTCATTGGACCTGGCGGTATGTGATAGGCCCTGAAGGACGTCCGGAACTCCGTCCAGGTCATAACTCGATCGGTGGGCTGTGAAGCACAGAAGTTGGCCCACCACGCGCTCGCGGATCCTTGGAGCTGCTGGACCGCGAACTGATCTTGCGCTGCTCGCTTATCTGGAGCAGCCCGAACTTCATCTCTATTGCGTGGAGCCAGTTGTCCGCGTCAAGAGGTTCATCCGCCCTTGAGAATACAGGGGGATGAGTCGCCAGGAAGTCGGAGTAGGAGCTCTGTTGTCGCTCCTCACGGTCTTGACGTCTCTCTGGGCGAGACGTATTGGCAATAAGAGTTTTCAGCAACTTCGTGTGCTGCTGATGTGAACCCGCCATTGCCGCGACGATGTCGGCCAATGTAACCGTTGGCAGCGGCGGTGGCGGTGTTTGCTGTTGCTGTTGTTGCTGTTGCTGCTGCGGTCCCGAGGAGTCCTCGGGAGGCTGTTGGGAGGTCTCTCCCCCTTGACTAGTACCCCCAACATCAGGGTTGGCACGAGTACGCGTCATTCTGAAATTCAAAACAGCAACGATTAGAAAATGTCATACTCAAAATTCCATATGCAACAGTAGGTATTGAAGTGACACATGAATGATTTTGCACAACATTCACATATATTGATAAAGCATAAACTTTATACAAGATACATTGTTCTCGGTTCTCCGAGAAGTCGTGCTCATGTCGTCACTACCTATACATACGCTACTGCATACACGACATGTCACCGATTACAAAAGTTGGGTTACACTACCCTAGCTGCCCTACTTGGCAACTGTAACCCCCTACTCGGAGTAGAACTCGACCTCCTGTGGGTCGTCCTCCTGCGGTACTTCTGCTGGTGGGCTCTGGGTCTACCACCTCTTCTCCCATCTTGGGTTCTCCCATTGCTGGAAGACCCAAGACCACCGGTATGCCCAATACCGGAGGTACGAGGTCCTGCAAAGCATGCACCTCGTCCATAGCCTGGTTGTAGTCCTCTTCCCAGCCTTGTCCTTCCTTAATAGCGTCGTCCCGCTCTTGAGCAAGGTCCTCATTCTGCTGGGTTAGGGTCTGCACCAGCTCTTGCAACGCCACGATGTCGACACAGCTTTTCCTCTTCGCCTTCTTCGGACGATGCAACTGATTATGTTGTTCATTCAGTCGCTTGATCGTCGGAAGGAGCACATTACGGAGTGCACTGTGAGCACTCTCGAAATGGTCTCCATGGCTCGTGCTCTCCTTGAGCTTTGTGGCGAGATGCTCCGCATGAACAGCTTGGCTGTTCATCACGGCGTTTCCCGCCCTCATCTGGAGGCTAAGGTTTGCCTCCTCGGGGTTGTACCTTGGGCAACCCGGATCTGTTGCCTCCCGGTACCTCTCTTCCCACACATGCTGAGCCCGTCCCTCCACCGGAACGAGCGCGTATGGAGTGCCCTCCATAACCTGCACGTGTAGTTGGCAGAAACGTGACATGGTGTCACGGGCTGCCACTTGCCACATCCCTTCCGGTTGTCTTCCTCTCACCGTGACGGTGAACGGCACCCAACCGGGTGGCGTAGGTCCTGCAGGGACTTCGATATGGATTGTCCACGTCTTGTTCCCCTCTTCGCCTTCTTCCTTGGTGAAGTACTGCGGCATCTGGTTATATCCGAAATATTGAAGCATCTGCCTCAATGTTTCCGGATAACCGCTGTGGTGAGAACAGTGGGATACCACCCACCCATTCTCGAACTGCTTATCTGCTATCATCTGTAAAAATATATTTGAGAAATGTCAAATATTTATTTAAATGTTAAACTATGAAGATATAACATAAGACATGTCATTGAACCGATAAAACTTGGAAACATAGTTCAAATTTTAAGCAAATTTGACTGCTGATCTGCTGTTCAACATGACAGCCCTGACCAGTTTCCATATCAACCTGATTTAGGCCATGCTAAAGGCAAAAACAGTTCTGGGGCTTAACATCAAAGTTAAAGCTAACTTCAATAGATTTCCAGAAAGTATTTTCTTGGCCTAAGATCTGTCTTGGTTCAAAGGTTATGAGATGTCAAATTTAACAGAATTTCTGGAGAAAATTGGACAGCACCTCCCTGCTTTAGGTACTGATTTGATCCAAGAATCCCAGTTAATTCTGTTCCTAATCTGTCAAAACTTTCTGTTACAAAGTTGTAACATATATCATAAGCTTTCCATAACTACCTCATTTTCTATTTTTAGAATTTTATGCAGGAAGTTATACTCAATTTACAGAGAGTTTACAGAGAGTCTTTACTCTGTCCTGTTTTCTAGACAGTTTCAACTCTACTGCATTTTTCGAGTGGTTAAGGGATTAAACACCTCTGGACCTCAACAGAAAAGTTGTAAAGCTCTTCCAAAGATTTCCAGAAATGTATCCTATGACCCCAACCTCGAAATAACTCAATCTCTAACCTCTGGTTAACTTCAGCCTTGATTCAGCTGAAAACAGAGTGCTCTGTCCTTAACAACCTATAAGTTGAAAACTTGTTAACTTGGAATGTCCTGAATAAGGGAAGGAGTTACAGCAAAGTTTTACTGCTTTGGATCAAAACCTTCAAGTTTTTATAATGAAGTTGTTCATTTAGTTGGGTGTGACGTCGATGCGTCACCAGAGCATGTCGGTACTACGTCCTCACAAAGAAAAACCTATACCGAACTTAGCCGGCTTCGTTAATTCAGTGGCACTAAACGTCACTCGCACACGGATGCTACACGTCTACCGTCTCGTGGTCAGGCTACCTGCAGAAACTCAAACAATCATCAGACTCGGCTGCACACCGGGCCCGGAATCCATACAGTTCGTACACCCGGCCGTCATCACTCGTCCGGATGTTCTCAAGCCAAGCACGCCTCGAGTTACGTGTTCACGTTTCAGACCACGTGACGGGGTCTCCCAGATTGCACCACACGCCAGGGATAGATGTTGCTTGAATACCCCAAACGACATGAAGAGTCGTAGAGGATATCAAAGCGAGTCGGGTTACCTGCCACCCGTGGGGCTCCACCCTTCAGCTTGTGCGCACTGGTGGACAGCGCTCACGTCGGTGACCGCTGCCGACCCTACAAATGGTCTTCCTGTGCTCCAACATGCAGTACCGGCAAGTTTCGGCCCTGGACATGGCTGGGATCCTCGGTGTAACACCCCAAAACCTGCTAAAGAGGGGAATTTAAAAATTTTTGGACATATTGCATGTGGTGCAGAAATTCAAATTCAAACTGGAATTTAAATTCAAATCAAAACAGAAAAGAAAAGGAAAAAAGAAAAAGAAAACCCCAACCGGCCAGTGGGGCGAAACCCGCCAGCCGGCCCACTACCTCCCCGCGCCAGCCTAAACCCGCGCCCCCTCTCTCCCGCTCACTAACACGTGGGGCCCGCCGTTATCTTCTTCCTCGCGCGCGCTCGGCCGACCCCGGACTTCTCTCTCTCCCCCGAATCCAAACTGCCCCGGAAAACCGCGTTCCCCAGACGAATTCTGGTCCCGGACGACTCCAACTCGATCTCAACCGACACACTGCCCTCCCCCGTCTATATAAACGCCGGCATCGCCCCGTTTTCTCATACCGATTGACTGTTTTTCCTCCCGGTGAGAACCAGAGCTTCTCCAGCCGTTTTCTCTCGATCCCTGCTCGGATTTTCCGATCTAACGCGCCGATCGTGTTCCACCGCCTCCGGGGAATCACGCAGGTGCAGAAAACTCGGTGGTTTGCGCTCTAGGCATAGCTCCGACGAGCACCGCAGCGGTTCCACCTCGGACCTCGTCGCCGACCGTCTTCCAGGACCTCCGAGCTCAAGAAAAAACCCGAGGTGAGATCCCCGACCTCCCCTCTACCGATCTATGCCATGAAACCCCAGTTTTAGGAGGTATAGACGAAGATCCGAAGTTCTCCGGTGAGATCGCCGCCTCCCGCCGCCGCGCGCCGCCGGGCAGAGTGGGCTGGCTCCGGCCAGGGCGACGTGGCCGCTTGTGCGCCGTCTATTTTAAATCGCACGGTAGACATAAAACCCCCGCGTACCGGTTCGGCGATTTAATCTCATCCGTCTATTTTAAATCGGACGGTCCACACCAGCCCCGCGTTATAAAGGCTGGTATTCTTACACGCTACCCCCTGGGGATCTCAGAAAATACGAGCTAGCCCTAGAAACTTCTGATCTAGCCCCTTGATCTTCTGAAATTCATGTAAACTCAATTAAAAATCAGTTTTAGCCCCTGGACTTTATAAAAATTAGCAAAACCCCTCTGTTATGCATAGTTAGACCCCTGGAAATTTGTAAAATAATAAATTAGACCCTGTAGTAGGGTGAATTTACCTTTTTGACCACATATGGTATTAAATTTAGAAATTTGAATGTGTGACTAGGATTTAAATTTAAAAGGAAAGGCAAACACAAGTGCTAATTCAAGTTTAAACTCTACTAACACTTGGAAAACTTTAGAATGAACTAAAAATAAATTTTAGGCTGAAATGAAATCTGTTTGGGTGTTGTTCATATTTATTAGTTCTGGAAACACATTTTTAGGCTAGGAAATAATTCTGAAAACTGTTAAAATAAATTTAAATTAGTTCACATCAGAGGAGAAGTTCAAAAGTATATTATTTAATATTTTAGATCAGAACCTATTCTGTTTAGATGAATAA
The DNA here is from genome assembly GCA_030760725.1 of Neostapfia colusana. Classification (NCBI taxonomy): domain Eukaryota; kingdom Viridiplantae; phylum Streptophyta; class Magnoliopsida; order Poales; family Poaceae; genus Neostapfia; species Neostapfia colusana. The sequence goes on from JASWHV010000003.1 coordinate 81,840,819, forward strand.
GTCCTACTATTTAATATTAAAACTCACTTTTAGGCATAGAAAATAAATCTGGAAAATATAGGAAAATAGTTATGCATAACTAGAAAATGATAAATGAAGTCTCCAAATCCAAAGACTTCAGTTTAGGATTTGGTAGAAGATCTGAAAATCCATTTGGAGTAGGAAATTACCTTCCATGCAAACTTGGTAGCTAAAGAGTGTATTAAAGAATTTGTTTAAATTGGAAATTCATATATAGTGTGCAAACAGAAATCTGAATACAAAAGTTAGAAATCATATACATATGTTTAAAAGTGCATGTAGGCAAAAAATCAACAGATCTAGGATAACCACAACACTTTGTAATGTGAATGACTTTCCTAGGTATGTATGTGTGGTTTGTATGAAGTGAAAGTGTGAACCATGTCTTATGGATTGTTGTTTTCTTTTGCTATGTGTATTGGCATGAGTAAAACCTGCCCCAGAGCAAGTTCTCCCCTTCCAAGACCAAGACTTTCCATTCTCAGAGCAGCAGGAAGAAGGCAAGTGTCCTTGACCACTTTGATCCTATTCTATGATGTGTAGATAGAATTATTTGCATTGTCAATTGAAATATGAAACCCATGCTAGGAAGTTTCCCTAGAATTGCATTACCTTGTTTTCCTTGTAGCTTGGGTTGGGATTTGCTTTATTATGTCATTCATTCATATTACTTATGCTTAGCCATGCTTAGAATGGGATAAGTGGGATATGATATCATCAACTTGTTTACCTTACTCTTGAATGAGATATTATGAGTTATGTAGAGGTAGGGATCGAGGCAAGTTGGATTATTTGGTTGGTGCTGGGTGCACGAGATTCAGGTTTGTGTTTAGTACTTGCCTGGATCCTAAGGACCGGTTCATGGAGCATGTAACCTGGCTTTACCGTGCCAACCACATGCTGAGATGGGGCAGCTTGGCCAATTAATTAGGTGTATCCCTGGCATAGTATGGGTGTGTTGGATGGTGCGGGGAGTAGGTGTCAGCTGGACTACCATCTGAACCGCAAGGCTCAAGAGGGGGCCACTGCAGCGGGGTTGGAGCCTCTTGTATGCTGTTAGGGGTGAAACCTCAGTGGGCCCACGCTCGTCGGGAATCCCTTTGTAAAGGCTTCGTATATATCTCCTGGCTACACACCTGGGAAGTGTGAATGTGGTTCGTGGCCACTGGCATAATGGAGGTTCTTTTAGTCCACCCGGCAGCGGGGGATGAAATCACTATATGTGGGTACAGTGGTGCAAACTCTGCAGAGTCAAAACTGTCATGACAGCCGTGCTCACGGTCAAGAGCGGCTTGGACTTATTCATGATTAGAGGAATGATGACTTTGGAAGTTATGGATGTTAAGCGTGGAGCTTAACATTGAAAATGATGTTATGGTTATTTGATTATGATGATGGGTTGGGAGATTGGGATCATTTCACCTGTGTAGTAATGTAGGTGCTTAATAAGCTAAGGTAATAGGTATTAATTGCGTAGTGCTTTAACCATGAGTTCAACCTCTCCTCGTATCTAGCCATGCATGACATAACTTTCCCACACTTGCTGAGTACCAACGGTACTCAAACTTGCATATTTGTTGGTTTAAATTGCTGCTCAGGTCAAGGGGATGATGTGGTGTTCAATGACCAAGACTTCGGACCCGAAGAAGGATTCTAGGTTCATGGAGTCCCCCGGGCAACGCCTATGACGGAGCCCACAAGAATAATATTCCGCTGCTATTTTACTTACATGTTATGAACTTATTATGGTCCATCGAGACATATGCTATGTAAGATTTATTTATATTCAACACCTGGCTTGTAATAAATGATGCTTCACTATTTGTCATCACATGTATGAGAAAATGATCCTGGCATACATGTGATATTCACTCGTTTGTTCTTCGGAGAAACCGGGTGTGACACTCGGTCCGGCGACTCTCACCGGAGAGCGCCGCTGCTCGGGCTCTGCCACGCGCGAAGTGGAAGAAGACTGTGGGCCCCACTGTCAGCAATTTGAATTTTTCCCCTTTTTCGGCTCAGATTTTCATCAAACTTTGCAAGCTCATAAGTTTCTGTAGGAACCTCCAAAAATTGTCAAATAAATTTCATTGGATTCCAATAAGTGAGTACTATCCAGAGGTGCATCACAATATTTATGAAAAACCATGGAATTAGCTCATTAATTCAATTAAGGAAAATCTTAGGGAATTAATCACATAAGTTCTGTTTATTGGAAAATTCCGAATTTTGGACAGAACCTTCCTCTAAATATGCTTTGAACTCCAGTAAAAATTTCAGAGGCATGGGACCTCATTTGCTTGGCCAAATGTTGTTTCCCTCCTCTATGTCTCTAAAAATAGCAAAAATAACTGATACTTTTTCAGAGATTTTCCCAATCTTGAAAATTCCATTTCTCCCTGTAGGTAGCTCCAAAAATTGTGAAACAAATTTTCCTAGAACCAGGGAGACCTTCTCTAATTAGATATTCCACTGTTAGCCATGTCAAAACTTCAGATTTGGGCTCAAAATTGAGGGAAGTCTTGTACTTGTAGGAATTTTGGAGACCACAAGCTTCAATGAAATTTCTCCAAATTTTGGTCAGATCATCCTTATAGAGTCTAGTATCCACTGGAAAAATTCCAAAGCCAATTAAAGAACCTAAATAGCAGTAGCTATGAATAGAATTTTACTTCTTATAAATCACTAGCACTTATACATATATTTTGATACATTTCATATAGTGACCGAAGTTGAGGACACTCCGATCCATTAGAAGTCCTCCCACCAAAAGCTAACTTTCCATATAACTCGCAACCAGACAAGCCCCGGTTTGCATTTAATTACCTTTTGCAAAGTTTTCATTTGTATCACTTATGTCTAGGTTGAATTGCTTGCATTAGAGTTAAGGTGATTGAAACCCCACTTGCATGAATTTAAATCCTATGAAGGATTGGGTAGTTTACAACTGGACGAGTAGCGAATTCCATGCTAATGTTCTTAGGATCTCGGAAGAAGTCGAGTGGTTTGAATCTACCTGCGAGATAGGAATTTTATCACACGGGTTAGAAAGAAATAGAGAATGGCTTAAGAATGTGAAAGTGAGACCCAGCAGGGGGGATAGGATGCAGTGAGCAGAGGTCTCACGTGCGTAGCCCTGTTGGTGTCAACTGAGGACCGAGCCGTGTGCGTCCCTGCTGGACAAGTTTGAACAGTACCGGATGGATACTGGCATATGGGAACCAGGAAACCGATATAATTTGTTAACCTGGGTGGCGAGGCTTACACAACAATTTTATAGGAGTGGGTTCAGGGTAGCAAGGTGTAAATCTGCCGGTGGGCACAAACACGCTCCACGTGGGGACCTCCAGCCCTTTACGGATGGAACGGTTCGGCATTTGGGTTTCCTTTGAAAGGTTGCTGCATACAACAGAGTAGGAAGGTGTGAAGCACCACACTTCTGAAAGTGGGTGTATGTGACATGTTATCTGGGTGTCTATTGATTGCAATCACCGTCCCTCATGGTTATTTGAGTACCGCTTGTTCACTGCACTGTGACGTAGTAATAACTGAAAGAAGCCAGCAGAATGTGATGCATTGAGCTAATATTATCTTGATACCATGTATGCTGTAGATGTAGAGCACATTAAGTTTATTTTCAACTTTGGGCATAACCACATCGGAGGAAAGCATTTCTTGTTTGACTGTGAACTTTTGATGTGAGGGTTGTCTAAGGCATATTAAACTGCTGCTATAAAACTGAAACTAAGGATTAACATTTAGGCATGTCTTTATTGCAATGTCCTTTTCCTATATTACAAATCCCTGCATGTAGAGTTTCATGATTAGGAGTGTCGGTGAAGCCTTGCTGCGCCATCGTGCTCATGGTTGCAATATTTGATCTGTGTGCAGGTGAGAGTTATGAGGAAGGGTCCGAGGACGAGGTGATGCCCCCGTCGGGGTACACGGACGATCTGGAGCTCTGCAGGCCGCCGTGATCGTCGTGTGAGTGTTGCTAGTGCGTAGCGTACCCGGACTGGACGGCTGCACTTTTGCTTAGTTAGTAGGAGAGTGTAGTATGTATAATACTTCCGCTGTATATTAAGTTGTAAAAGACTTCCGCTGTTTTTATGAAAAATAAAAGTTTGTATGTTGTTCGTATTCTTTTCCTGTGTGCTTTTTGGTGCCACATCGCACGGCACCACCCTCTGTGATCCCGGAGTGGGAGAACCATGGGGTGGTCCCTACACCTTGTTCTTCAGGTTTCATCACATATTACATGAGTTTATCCTCCTTGATATACGCGCACCATCCCACACGTTGCCACCATCATATCTAATTTTTTCTCTCCACTTTTTCCAATTCCGCTCCACCAAAAACATAATCTTGTGGTGCTGCCTTAAAACAGCCATAACCTTGGCATTGGGTGAACTTACATTGTGTAAAGGTCCCAAAATTATGAATACAAAGAAACACTTGTTTTCAAAGTTTTGTTTCATGTGTAGGAAATTTGGGACTTGTTAAAACTTTTTCCCACATGTGATAACACACATGAGGGCTTTCTTCACACAAGTCAAATGTTCATTTGAGAACATGGAACCCTAGAGGGGTCTAAAACAAAGATGGGAAGTTCCCATATGTGTGAGGAAGTAAAAATCAGATTTAGAACAATTGTTCAAATTCAAAATTCAAATGAGAGCAACACTAGGAATTTCCAAACTGGTGTGCTAAAAATCTCATTTGCAGCAGCCAAAATAAAAATCAGATTTCATATTTGAATTCCTTGAGTCCAAATTAGGGGGTGTGCAAAGTTTCATGATTTATGGAAATAGTTTGCAACCCATTTTGCAAAATGGACTTTAAAAGACAAAGAATTCAAATGCATGTTTGAATTTGGATGAAACTTGCCCAATTATCCAAATGCATACCAGATTTGAATTCCCACAATTGAATTCACCCAATATTCAAACCTGGGAGATATTTGGAGGGGGATAAGGAGGGACTCATCAGTGGGTCCCACATGTCATTGAGTGAAGTGAAAATTGCAAAAGATCTCACAGTGTTGGGTCTCTGTTTGCCTTCTTCAGTCGGCACCCGACACCGACGGGCGCAGCACCGGGCGACACCGCGATCAGCCGACGCCTCCACGTCCTGCTGGATTTCGTCGCGCTGGAGAAGCCGCCCGACCATCTTATACCCTCTGCCGTGCTCCTCTTCGCTCATTCCCGAAGACCAGCGCCGCTCTGTTTCTTTTCCTCGCGTGAGAAACAGCCGCAGCGGCCGACGCCGTCCGCTCGATCGGCCACCGCCATAACGTGCGTGTGAAGCCTCGGTTGAGCAGACAAACAACACCACCATCATCCCCACGACCCCCTCGTGCACTCACCAAGGGCGTTCGTGCTCTCCATACTGAGATAACTCGGTTTCAGCGGCGGCCGGAAGAAACCGCCATCCATGGCTCCCGTGGACAGCCTCCTCCAGAGCTTGTCACGACCAAGCGAGGCCACCTTGGGACGCGCAGGAGCTCCGTGCAGCTTCTACCCGAAGCATAGAGCCTGTCTCAGCCTCTCGACAACGAATTTCGAAGATCCTCTCCAGCCGGTGAAAACTGACCCGCGGGTATGAATCGATGAAATTCTCAGGTTATATTCATTTAGAGCTCTGCAAATTTTGCACATAGAACCTAGACTGGTGTAGCAACTTTTCTTCTTCACAAAACGTCGCATGAAACCGATGGTAGACGGCTTGTTTCAAGCTTTTCCATCGGCTACCACAATAAGGGGCATCGGGTGCACGATGAAACCTAGGTGGGAGCCGTTTCCGAGCCCATATGCGGCCATGCCGAGCAGGGCAAACCTCCACTAGTGCTGTAGAACCTTTCCAGGGGACTTCTGGCGGGCTAGAGCATCGGGGCAACGTTGCCGGACTCCCTCAGAGCCGCTGCACCGGTGCGGGGTGGTTTAGTAACCTCGCCGGTCTGGGGAAGTCCCACCATCGTGTTCCTCGGGTTAAAATAGGGCCTGGCGGCGAGTGACAGCTCGGGAGTTGGTCGGAGCGACGAAAACCGGTGAACTCCGGCGAGCCCGGCGGCGCAGAAGCGCGGGGGCGGGAGGTAGACGAAGGTGCTACCGGCCCCACGCGTCAGCCGCACAGAAACAGTGGACCGGATACTCTGTGGCGCGGGATCGGCTGTGACAGCGCGGGAAACAATTCTGTAGCCCGTGTGAAACGCTCCCGGCAGCAGACACGTGTCCCTGGTCCCACAGTCAGGTTTAAACTTTCCCCGGATTTATTCAAATCCCAGATTTTTCCCCAAACTTTAGAAGAGCATAACTTTTGCTAGGAACCTCCAAATTTAGTGATTAAAATTGGGTTAAATTCAGATTGACAAACTCTATCCAAATATGCAACCCAATTTGTATGAAAGTCTTTATATAATTCTAGAAAATTCTTTAAAGCTTTTCAGCAAAAGAATTTTAGAGGGAGTTTGTTTTATCCAAAAATCGTCAAATTTTGCCAGAATATTCTATAGGGTGTTATTAGACTCCTGTAAAAGTTTCAGCTCATTTGGAGTTGAATTGATCAGGGTAATTCAGATTGTAAGTTCCTGTATTCAAATGAATACAGAAACATTTTCATAGAATTCCCAAAACTTCTAAATTCAGTTCTGGGAAATTCCTAGCTCCAAAAATCCTAGGAAAATTCATGTAGACTCTATAAACTATAATTGAAATTGTGGTTCACTGAGTTTGACATGAACATGGATGTTACCTCAGGATTAATTCATCTTTGACTAAACACTTAGAGAATTATTCTGAATAAACCAGTCCATGAAATGTGCTAAATCTTGGTCCAGAGGACTTTATTGTGACAATGAACTCACATGAAAATTCTCAGCTCCATTAGAGCTCTGGATCACCACTGTCATGTGTGATCCCTTAAGGTGATCAACACTTAAGTGGGAAAAGCACTTAATAAGTGATCTTAGTGTTTAAGCCCAACCCAAACCACTAGCACCAGTGTCATTTTAAATTCTTAAACAAAGTTCCAGTTTTAAAATGGTCATTAGATCTTATGAGCAAAAGCTTTTCAATTAAATACATATGCATGATCATAACGTGTAGCATATACGTGAAGAAGGTGAGAAGGACATGAAGTGAAGATCAAGGAGGGAACAAAACAAGTGATCAAGCTCCAAGTGATCATCACTAACTGATTGTAACAGTAGTCACCTGCAAAACAGGCAAGCCCCGGTTTGCACTTGAACCATTTTATAAAACATTTTCATTTGTAGAGATCGTAGCTTTGCATCGTTGATTGCATTACGTCTAGATGATATTGAAAACCCCACTTGCATGACCAGAAACACCTATGAGAGAAAGGGTAGAATAGCAACTCCTCGAGTGAATTTGGCTACGCTAATGTTAGTAGGAAAGGTCCGGTAGAAGTCGAGTAGTTGGAATCTGCTCGCAAGTTTAGGGCTGGTTTACTCGGAACCGGTCCGAATTAGAAAAGATGAGGAAAGTTCACATTTAAGAAATGGAGACTGGGCAGGGAGGTTTAGATGCAGCAGGTTGCAGGCCGTGCGTGCATAACCCTGCCTGTGTCGGTTAAGGCCCGTCCGTGCTTGGCCCTGTTGGACAAGTTTGAGTTGTGTACCGGGCACATACTGGCTATATGGGACCCAGGAAACCGATGTACCTTGGGAGATCCATAGTGGAACTTTTCCAACTGCCTTAGGCTTTCGGCGTCAGGGTAGCAGGAGGTAACTCGCTCAAGAACATACCACAGCGGGTATGTACCTTGAGGAAACTTGCGTACTCGGGGCAGTTGGACTGCGTCCAATGTGGAAGATCTTGGGAAAGGTGGCCGCGTACAACGTCAGTCGAGGTTGCTGCCGGCAACTCGGAGTACGGGTGTACGTGTCGTGTAGTCCGGGCGTGTACTGATTCGAATCACCGTCGCTCGCGGTCATATGAGCATACTTGCCCACTGCGTCTTGACGTAGTAACAACTGGAATTGTTTATCTTTGAACTTGATAAGGCTGTGCTATAACTCGTATTGCAACCATGATTGGATTAGAGATAGGCTCATTAAAGTTTACTTTCACTTTGTGCAAGGAGCATCGCAACAAAGCGTTTCTTGTTTGATTGTGGAGTTGCGATGCTTTTCGGCTCAAGGTCTGCACAATGAGGCTTAAAATATGAAAGTTAAGGATCAACTTTAGGCGAGTCCCTTATGCAAATCTAGCCGACCCATTTGAAACCATCGTGCATGTAGAGTTTCTTGTTTAGGAGAGACAGGTCAGACTTGCTGAGCCTATGTGCTCACGCTTGCTATATAAGTGGTTTTGCAGGTTAACAACGATGCTGAAAAGAAGGTTGTCCGGTGAGACTCGGGAACTCCCGAGTCAGGTAACACTTGGAGGACCCAGCCGCTGCTGCTTGTCTTCGTGTTGCTAGCGAGAGGAGTCCGCGGGCTGGACTTCACCTCGGGTGCTCTTAGTTATTCGACGTGAGTTGATAAAGACTTCCGCTGTAGTTACTTGATGTAAAGTATTTACAAAGAAAAACTTTTAAGCTTCCGCTATTGTTTTATGTAATACATTGTTCCTCATATGTGTGCTGTTGGGTGCCGCACAACACGGCACCACCCAATGCGATTCCCGGACGAGTGGCCTGTCTCGGTTGAGCGGGTCGTCTCAGTTGGTATCAGAGCCGCATTGGGAATAGAACACGGAATAAGGATGGTATTACGACAAAAATTTAGGTTACGGTGAGGATACGGTACTAGGCCCACATAAGGATTACTATTAGCTTAATATAAAGGTGGCAACCTAACTTATTTGTTATGTCGGAAAATCGTGCATCTCGGGACGATTTATGTCTTGGGGGGTGCACGTAAGCGCTGTCCACCAGTGCGCACAAGCTGAAGGGTGGAGCCCCACGGGTGGCAGGTAACCTGATCCGGTTTAGTATCCTCTACGACTCCTCATGTCATTTGGGGTACTCGAGCAACGTCTGTCCCAGGCGTGCGTGGTGTAATTTGGGAAACCCTGTCACGTGGTTAGTAACATGAACACGTAGCTCAAGGCGTGTTTGGCTTGAGAACACCTGTGCGAGTGATGACGGACGGGTGTAAGAACTGTATGGATACCGGGTTCGGTGTGCAGCCGGACCTGACGATTGAGTGTGACTTGTGCAGGATTAACCACGAAACCGTAGTACGTAAAGTACACGTTTGCGAGTGACCGTTTTAGTGCCACCTAAGATACGTTTATGCCGGTATAATCCGGTTAGGATTTTCTTTTGGTGAGGCTACGTAGTACCGACATGCTTCTTACGGTGCATCGACGCCGTACTAAACATAATAACCCTTTCCTTTGAAGAAATGACACATGAACTAACTTTCAAATAAAAATGGAAGTTTGAAACAAATATTAGTTACTGAACTCTTATTTTGAGCTAAGATTCAAATGAGAGGAAGATTAGACTTCAAAGATTTCAAAAAAAACAGAGTGCTCTGTTTTCAGCAGAAATTTGTGCTGGACTTCAACAGAGCATAACTCTGAGTAGCTTGACCTAATTAAGGTGTATGATAGAGTTCTGGAAAGATTTTCAAGTGATCTACAACTTATTTGTAGAGCTCCAGAGCTAAATCACATGCTAAATGGGTAGAAAGTTCAGAGTAGTGTAAACTGTCCAGAACCAGGACAGCAACAAAACCTCTCTGGACCTTTCTGTTTTTAAGCCATAACTTTCTGTAGATAAACCCTTAAGGAGCCTATGATACACCATTGGATAGGTTATGAAATGTGCAACATTGTTGTAGTTCAAAGTGTGTTCAGGTTCTTATTGTATTACATATACAACTGTGATAAAATCAGCCATGTACAAAGGAGGTGCTGGCAAATTTTATCCAGGAATTCTGTCAACTTTGGAAAAATCATAACTTTTAATCCGGAGATGATCTGGGGGCACATGAGTACTCGTTGGAAAGATACTGAAGTTAAATTTAACTTTGGTATTCAACTTGAGTTGTAAAAATGCTCTTAACTAGGTCAAAATCTGGAGATAGTGCAGAAAGGTCTGTTCTGTACAGATAGGCTGAATAACTATGCCTACTAAGGAGTTTTGTAAACATGAATTTTGTTACTGCTTTCATAAAGTTTTGACATAATCATGTTTCCATTAGTCTCACATACTGCTGAGTTCTTGCTTAACTCATCTCAACTACATTTTGCAGTATGGTTCGTAATCGCTCTAGGAGTAGGGCCGGAAGTTCTAGTCGAGGTGGTGATGCTTCTATCCCACCATCGGAACCACCATCCACGGAATGGATGGATCTTATGACTCGAGTTGTCGAGTCTAATCAAGAGAATGCTAGGCTACTCCAAGAAGCAACACAAGAACACACACGCTTACTCCAAGCTTTGGTACAGCAAGGCGTACTCCAGAACACGCAACAAGTCGTTCCACCTCGGGACGCTTATCTGGACTTCTTGGCGACTCAACCGCCTATCTTTACTGAAGCCACCGAACCTGTGGAAGCAGATCAATGGCTTCGTGTCATGGAGTCTAAATTTGGAGTATTCAAGTGTGATGAATACCAGAAGACAAAGTTTGCCGCTCAACAACTCCATGGAGCCGCCGGAAACTGGTGGGTGGATTATGTTGCCACCATCCCGGAGGGCCATCAAGTAACATGGAGAGAGTTTTGTGAAGCCTTTCGTACTCGTTACATACCACTAGGTATTGTCAAGGCAAAGCGGGAGGAATTTTTGGGCTTGAAGCAAGGGGACATGAGTGTCCTCGAGTATGTCAGGAGATTTAATCTTTTGGCCCAATATGCTCCCGAATATGTGGCGAAAGAAGAGGCACGGTGTGACCTATTCTTCCATGGCCTGAGTGCCATATTACGGGAAAAGCTGGCCGTACACAATAACGGCAATTACACTGACATGGTCGATGCGGCTTTCATTCAAGAGAAGCCGACACTTGAGTGGCAAGCAGAGAAGAGAAAGATGAGTAAGATCGAGCAGGCTAGCACAAGTCATGTGCCTCAGAAGTACCGTTTGGTGTATCAAACGCCAACCGGTGAAAGACGGAGGCCACCTGTACGATCAACTCCTCAGAGATTGATTACTGGTCAAGTTTTACAACTTGCACCACCTCCACTGCCGCAGCATAAGACGGTGGTTTGTGCTCCATCGCTGCAGCCAGATGTACCTAGCAGTCCACCGCAAGTCAACGAAGAACCGGAGAGGCATCCGTGTCTTACTTGTGGGCATAAGGGCCATTATGCTAGGCAATGTTCGGAGGGAATTCAAGGATGCGGGTCATCATATTTACAACAATACGACCCGTACCTCAATCTGCAGATAGGAGGGCAGATAAGGGGCAACATTCACTATACTGTGATTGATGATGTTCCGGAAGGAGAAGCCGCTTTAGCAGGGATGTTTTCTCTGAATCAGCTACCGGTTTTAGTTCTCTTTGATTCCGGTGCCACACACAACTTTATTAGCCAATCTTTTGTTGCTCAACATCAGCTCCAAACCGTTTATACAAAGAGGCAATACCTCATATCTTCGCCCGGGGGCAGCAGTACCGCAAGCGAGGTTGTCTCCCGAGCACCTCTTTGTTTGGGGGGTAAAATATACCCTACGACCCTCATTATTCTTGAAGGTCTGAAGATCGACATCATTTTGGGGATGTCGTGGTTGAATTACCACAGAGCGGTTCTTAACATCAGCTCCAGGACCGTTGAGCTCAACTCCCCACAGCACGGTCTTCATATATTAATTCTGGGTGCCAGACGGCAACAGATTGCAACAGTGAACCACACGGAAGCTGTCAAGATAGAGGACATTCCGGTGGTACGTGAGTACCCGGATGTGTTTCCCGACGATTTACCGGGCATGCCGCCCGAACGAGACGTTGAGTTCAAGATCGAACTTATACCGGGAACCACACCGATATCACAAAGGCCGTACAAGATGGCACCCAATGAACTGGCAGAATTGAAGACACAGCTGAATGACCTAATGAGCAAGGGCTTTATATGACCAAGTTCGTCACCTTGGGGTTGTTCAGCATTGTTTGTCAAGAAGAAGGACGAAACACTACGGCTTTGTGTTGATTATCGTCCTTTGAACGCCGTTACCATCAAGAACAAGTATCCACTACCTCGCATTGATATGCTATTCGATCAATTAGTGGGTGCGAAGGTATTTTTGAAGATGGATCTTCGGTCCGGATATCACCAGATTAAAATCCGGGCAGAAGATATCCCGAAGACGGCATTCTCAACGAGATACGGGCTGTATGAGTATCTCGTTATGTCTTTTGGTTTGACCAACGCCCCGGCACACTTTATGTACCTAATGAATTCAGTGTTCATGCCGGAGTTGGATAAATTCGTCGTTGTCTTCATCGACGATATCTTGGTGTACTCCAAGTCAGAGGAAGAACATGCTGAACATCTGCATATTGTGCTACAAAGATTGCGAGATCATCAGCTCTATGCAAAATTCAGCAAGTGTGAATTCTGGATTAATCAAGTACCTTTTCTCGGACACATTATTTCAGCGGAGGGCATCGCTGTAGATCCGAGTAAGATTATCCAAGTACAGAAATGGGAGTCACCAAAGTCAGTACATGAAATCCGAAGCTTCCTCGGTTTAGCGGGTTACTACCGGAGGTTTATTCCAAGTTTCTCCAAGATTGCTAAACCGATGACGGAATTATTAAAGAAGAATACCAGATTTGTGTGGGGTGCTGCGTGTGAACAAGCTTTCAAGACCTTAGTGAAGCATCTCACGACAGCCCCAGTTCTTGCTCAGCCGGATACAACAAAGCCATTCGACGTTTATTGCGATGCATCTGGCATCGGTCTTGGCTGCGTGCTGATGCAAGAAAGACGAGTGGTCGCTTATGGATCTCGTCAACTTAGAACTCACGAGCAGCATTATCCAACTCATGATCTTGAGTTAGCTGCCGTGGTCCTTGCTTTGAAGATGTGGAGGCATTACTTGCTCGGAAATCTTGTACACCTCTACACCGACCACAAGAGCTTAAAGTACATCTTCACTCAAAAAGAATTGAACATGAGGCAACGAAGATGGCTAGAGCTCATTAAGGACTATGAACTAGAGATTCATTATCATCCAGGAAAGGCGAATGTGGTCGCCGATGCGCTCAGTCGTAAGGCGCATATCCATCACCTAACTATTGCTGAAATGGATGATGAAGAACCAAGCCTCCGTGTCATCCCGCATGGAGCTCTCTATAATCTTGCTCTCATTCCTACCATCCGAGAGGAGATCATTGAAGCTCAGCGAAAAGACAAGGGTATGTCTCACATACGGCGGAGGATAGACAACGGGGAAATGAAGTGCTTCCGGAAGGATGATGAGGGTACTTTGTGGTTTAACGACCGGATTGTAGTACCCCGGGATATGGAACTACGGAAGAAAATTTTGGATGAAGCTCATTTGTCCAAGTTTTCCATTCATCCGGGCAGTAATAAAATGTACCAAGATCTCTGGAAGAAGTTTTGGTGGACACGTATGAAACGTGAAGTTGCAAAGTACGTTTCAGAGTGTGATACGTGTCGAAGGGTCAAGGCCGACCATGTGAAGAAGTCAGGCCTGTTGCAGCCATTGCAAGTACCGGCATGGAAGTGGGAAGACTTGAGTATGGATTTCATCATCGGGTTGCCGATGACATCCCACAACCATGATTCGATTTGGGTAATCGTGGACCGATTAACCAAATCAGCACATTTCATCCCTGTGCATACTAGGTACAACGCAAAGCAGTATGCGGAGCGGTACATAGCACGGATCTTGTACTTACATGGAGTTCCCCGCACCATTGTGTCAGATAGAGGATCGCTGTTCGTAGCCCGTTTCTGGGAACAGCTACACACATCCTTGGGGACAAAGTTGATTAGGAGCTCTGCATATCACCCTCGAACCGATGGGCAAACTGAGAGGGTGAATCAAATACTAGAGGATATGCTAAGAGCATGTGCCATCCACCACGGTAAGAGCTGGGATGATCACTTACCGCTGGCGGAGTTCTCGTACAACAACGGATATCAGACGAGCATTAAGATGGCACCATATGAAGCTCTATACGGCCGGAAGTGCCGTAGACCATTGAACTGGTGCGAATCCGGTGAACGAGTAACATTCGGGGTTGATCTTGTCAATGAAGCCGAAGAGAGAGTTCGGATAATACAAGAGAACCTCAAAGCTGCCCAATCTCGTCAAAAGAGCTACGCGAACCAGAGACGTCGACCGCTGCATTTCAATGTCGGAGAGCACGTGTATCTTCGTGTGTCTCCGATGAAGGGAATTCATCGGTTCGGTGTCAAGGGGAAACTTGCTCCCTGATTCATCGGTCCGTTTGCTATAACGGAGAAGTGCGGAAACGTAGCCTACCGGCTGGAACTACCAGCAAGCCTTGCCGGTATTCACGACGTATTTCACGTATCCCAGCTGCGGAAATATCTCAAGTTTACAGCTGCCATCCGCACCGAAGACATCGACGAGTTGAAACCGGATCTCACCTATGTCGAGCAATCTGTACAGATTATCGACGAAAAGACCCGGACCACCAGGAACCGGACTTTGAAATTTTACAAAGTCCTGTGGAGTAATCATACCCCGGAAGAGGCGACATGGGAAACCGAAGATTACGTCCACAAGAATTATCCGGAGCTTTTGTCATAAACCTTGTAATTACCTCCCACCTCGTTCCTATTTTGAATCTCGGGACGAGATTCCTTTTAAGGGGGGAGGAATGTAAAGGTCCCAAAATTATGAATACAAAGAAACACTTGTTTTCAAAGTTTTGTTTCATGTGTAGGAAATTTGGGACTTGTTAAAACTTTTTCCCACATGTGATAACACACATGAGGGCTTTCTTCACACAAGTCAAATGTTCATTTGAGAACATGGAACCCTAGAGGGGTCTAAAACAAAGATGGGAAGTTCCCATATGTGTGAGGAAGTAAAAATCAGATTTAGAACAATTGTTCAAATTCAAAATTCAAATGAGAGCAACACTAGGAATTTCCAAACTGTTGTGCTAAAAATCTCATTTGCAGCAGCCAAAATAAAAATCAGATTTCATATTTGAATTCCTTGAGTCCAAATTAGGGGGTGTGCAAAGTTTCATGATTTATGGAAATAGTTTGCAACCCATTTTGCAAAATGGACTTTAAAAGACAAAGAATTCAAATGCATGTTTGAATTTGGATGAAACTTGCCCAATTATCCAAATGCATACCAGATTTGAATTCCCACAATTGAATTCACCCAATATTCAAACCTGGGAGATATTTGGAGGGGGATAAGGAGGGACTGATCAGTGGGTCCCACATGTCATTGAGTGAAGTGAAAATTGCAAAAGATCTCACAGTGTTGGGTCTCTGTTTGCCTTCTTCAGTCGGCACCCGACACCGACGGGCGCAGCACCGGGCGACACCGCGATCAGCCGACGCCTCCACGTCCTGCTGGATTTCGTCGCGCTGGAGAAGCCGCCCGACCGTCTTATACCCTCTGCCATGCTCCTCTTCGCTCATTCCCGAAGACCAGCGCCGCTCTGTTTCTTTTCCTCGCGTGAGAAACAGCCGCAGCGGCCGACGCCATCCGCTCGATCGGCCACCGCCATAACGTGCGTGTGAAGCCTCGGTTGAGCAGACAAACAACACCACCATCGTCCCCACGACCCCCTCGTGCACTCACCAAGGGCGTTCGTGCTCTCCATACTGAGATAACTCGGTTTCAGCGGCGGCCAGAAGAAACCGCCATCCACGGCTCCCGTGGACAGCCTCCTCCAGAGCTTGTCACGACCAAGCGAGGCCACCCTGGGACGCGCAGGAGCTCCGTGCAGCTTCTACCCGAAGCACAGAGCCTGTCTCGGCCTCTCGACAACGAATTTCGAAGATCCTCTCCAGCCGTGAAAACTGACCCACGGGTATGAATCGATGAAATTCTCAGGTTATATTCATTTAGAGCTCTGCAAATTTCGCACATAGAACCTAGACTGGTGTAGCAACTTTTCTTCTTCACAAAACGTCGCATGAAACCCATGGTAGACGGCTTGTTTCAAGCTTTTCCATCGGCTACCACAATAAGGGGCATCGGGTGCACGATGAAACCTAGGTGGGAGCCGTTTCCGAGCCCATATGCGGCCATGCCGAGCAGGGCAAACCTCCACTAGTGCTGTAGAACCTTTCCAGGGGACTTCTGGCGGGCTAGAGCATCGGGGCAACGTTGCCGGACTCCCTCAGAGCCGCTGCACCGGTGCGGGGTGGTTTAGTAACCTCGCCGGTCTGGGGAAGTCCCACCATCGTGTTCCTCGGGTTAAAATAGGGCCTGGCGGCGAGTGACAGCTCGGGAGTTGGTCGGAGCGACGAAAACCGGCGAACTCCGGCGAGCCCGGCGGCGCAGAAGCGCGGGGGCGGGAGGTAGACGAAGGTGCTACCGGCCCCACGCGTCAGTCGCACAGAAACAGTGGACCAGATACTCTGTGGCGCGGGATCGGCTGTGACAGCGCGGGAAACAATTCTGTAGCCCGTGTGGCGCGCTCCCGGCAGCAGACACGTGTCCCTGGTCCCACAGTCAGGTTTAAACTTTTCCCCGGATTTATTCAAATCCCAGATTTTTCCCCAAACTTTAGAAGAGCATAACTTTTGCTAGGAACCTCCAAATTTAGTGATTCAAATTGGGTTAAATTCAGATTGACAAACTCTATCCAAATATGCAACCCAATTTGTATGAAAGTATTTATTTAATTCTAGAAAATTCTTTAAAGCTTTTCAGCAAAAGAATTTTAGAGGGAGTTTGTTTTAACCAAAAATCCTCAAATTTTGCCAGAATATTCTATAGGGTGTTATTAGACTCCTGTAAATTTTCAGCTCATTTGGAGTTGAATTGATCAGAGTAATTCAGATTGTAAGTTCCTGTATTCAAATGAATACAGAAACATTTTCATAGAATTCCCAAAACTTCTAAATTCAGTTCTGGGAAATTCCTAGCTCCAAAAATCCTAGGAAAATTCATGTAGACTCTATAAACTATAATTGAAATTGTGGTTCACTGAGTTTGACATGAACATGGATGTTACCTCAGGATTAATTCATCTTTGACTAAACACTTAGAGAATTATTCTGAATAAACCAGTCCATGAAATGTGCTAAATTTTGGTCCAGAGGACTTTCTTGTGACAATGAACTCACATGAAAATTCTCAGCTCCATTAGAGCTCTGGATCACCACTGTCATGTGTGATCCCTTAAGGTGATCAACACTTAAGTGGGAAAAGCACTTAATAAGTGATCTTAGTGTTTAAGCCCAACCCAAACCACTAGCACCAGTGTCATTTTAAATTCTTAAACAAAGCTCCAGTTTTAAAATGGTCATTAGATCTTATGAGCAAAAGCTTTTCAATTAAATACATATGCATGATCATAACGTGTAGCATATACGTGAAGAAGGTGAGAAGGACATGAAGTGAAGATCAAGGAGGGAACAAAACAAGTGATCAAGCTCCAAGTGATCATCACTAACTGATTGTAACAGTAGTCACCTGCAAAACAGGCAAGCCCCGGTTTGCACTTGAACCATTTTATAAAACATTTTCATTTGTAGAGATCGTAGCTTTGCATCGTTGATTGCATTACGTCTAGATGATATTGAAAACTCCACTTGCATGACCAGAAACACCTATGAGAGAAAGGGTAGAATAGCAACTCCTCGAGGGAATTTGGCTACGCTAATGTTAGTAGGAAAGGTCCGGTAGAAGTCGAGTAGTTGGAATCTGCTCGCGAGTTTAGGGCTGGTTTATTCGGAACGGGTCCGAATTAGAAAAGATGAGGAAAGTTCACATTTAAGAAATGGAGACTGGGCAGGGAGGTTTAGATGCAGCAGGTTGCAGGCCGTGCGTGCATAACCCTGCCTGTGTCGGTTAAGGCCCGTTCGTGCTTGGCCCTGTTGGACAAGTTTGAGTTGTGTACCGGGAACATACTGGCTATATGGGACCCAGGAAACCAATGTACCTTGGGAGATCCATAGTGGAACTTTTCCAACTGCCTTAGGCTTTCGGCGTCAGGGTAGCAGGAGGTAACTCGCTCAAGAACATACCACAGCGGGTATGTACCTTGAGGGAACTTGCGTACTCGGGGCAGTTGGACTGCGTCCAATGTGGAAGATCTTGGGAAAGGTGGCCGCGTACAACGTCAGTCGAGGTTGCTGCCGGCAACTCGGAGTACGGGTGTACGTGTCGTGTAGTCCGGGCGTGTACTGATTCGAATCACCGTCGCTCGCGGTCATATGAGCATACTTGCCCACTGCGTCTTGACGTAGTAACAACTGGAATTGTTTATCTTTGAACTTGATAAGGCTGTGCTATAACTCGTATTGCAACCATGATTGGATTAGAGATAGGCTCATTAAAGTTTACTTTCACTTTGTGCAAGGAGCATCGCAACAAAGCGTTTCTTGTTTGATTGTGGAGTTGCGATGCTTTTCGGCTCAAGGTCTGCACAATGAGGCTTAAAATATGAAAGTTAAGGATCAACTTTAGGCGAGTCCCTTATGCAAATCTAGCCGACCCATTTGAAACCATCGTGCATGTAGAGTTTCTTGTTTAGGAGAGACGGGTCAGACTTGCTGAGCCTATGTGCTCACGCTTGCTATATAAGTGGTTTTGCAGGTTAACAACGATGCTGAAAAGAAGGTTGTCCGGTGAGACTCGGGAACTCCCGAGTCAGGTAACACATGGAGGACCCAGCCGCTGCTGCTTGTCTTCGTGTTGCTAGCGAGAGGAGTCCGCGGGCTGGACTTCACCTCGGGTGCTCTTAGTTATTCGACGTGAGTTGATAAAGACTTCCGCTGTAGTTACTTGATGTAAAGTATTTACAAAGAAAAACTTTTAAGCTTCCGCTATTGTTTTATGTAATACATTGTTCCTCATATGTGTGCTGTTGGGTGCCGCACAACACGGCACCACCCAATGCGATTCCCGGGCGAGTGGCCTGTCTCGGTTGAGCGGGTCGTCTCACATTGCCCAAATTCACTTTGGAAGATTGATTATTTGGCATCTAAAGGCTCAACAATAATCATAAAGAAACATATTGAGTTTCTGTTGGCCACATCTTCTTTTTTCATGTGAGCTGAAATTTGTGCCACATGTATATTAGTGCTCTTGATTTCACGGCAGATATGAAAAATCAAAGAAAAAAATAGAAATGAAAATTTGTGAAGAGGAGCACAAATATCAAAACTTGGGTGTGTTATTTTGCCTTGTGATGCAATTGTTTCTGCTCAATTATTGTGCTTATCATTCGTACTTCTTGCTTTCTTGTTCATAACATTCAGGATAAGACACGAGTAGGCCAGCAACTAGGACAAGTGTTTGGACATTTATTCAGCATTACCATCTGTTATTGAATTGTGTGCTACTCACAAATTTGGCCATCCAAACTCCACATTCATCCTTTCGAACAGCACAAGTTTTTGACCCTTGCAATCACTGAATCACGTCGTCCAGGTATCCTTTGCCTTGTTGGTAAGAAACTTGTAAGAGCTTGGTAAGACTCGACCCATTGCTTTGTGAGTTCCACCGTCATTGCGTAGTACTTGATAGGGATAATCTTGTTGTCTTCCATATTATTCTTGCTAACAATGTCAGATCATGTCGACCCTACGTAGTGTATTTTGAAAAGTGAGATGAAGGGTTACATGGAACAGATGATGAAGTCTGTCAAGGAAGCAGTGGCACAATGGGCCCCACACTCTTGAGAGGTTGGACAAACGCTTAAGCTCGCTAGCTGGTAGGATTGATGATATGGAGACCCACCTACCATTCAGCCATGATGCTACCCACCACAACAACTTTGAAGAAGAGGAAGACGTGCTTCTGATGTCAATGGAGAGTTGGATACACATGCTGCGCAGAATGTACATCAACGTCAACGCCTTCTTCAAAACACTCATGGTATGGTAGGAAATAACATGAGTGGTAACAATAACCGCCCTCTTGATGACCTTTTGTTAATGTTAAATTTTCCATACCTTCATTTTCTGGTGCTTATGATGCTGAGGCATATCTTGATTGGGAAATGACGGTTGAGCAGAAATTTAATTCCCACCTTGTTCCTGAACAACATAGAGTTCGACAAGCCACTAGTGAGTTTAAGAATTTTGCTATAATATGGTGGAATGAGCTATGCACTACACGCTTACAGCCTGATACATGGCAATGTTTAAAAGAAGCTATGCATAATCGTTTTGTTCCTCCATCCTACCAACGTGATTTACAAAAGAAATTGCAGCGCTTAGAGAAATAATTCTGTCCAAGATTAATTATTATGAGGAGCTTCAAAAGGGTATGATACGTTGTGGGGTAGTAGAGGAAACTGAGGATAAAATTTGTCGTTTCTATGGGGGCTTGAGACGTGAGGTACAGGATATTGTTGATTATAAGGAATTTAATACTGTCAACCAGTTGTTCCAGCTTGCTATGCTTGCAGAAAAGGAGTTACAGGGTCGTCAACAAAAGAACAAGAGCAGCAGCGGTGCCTCCTACACTCCACGCATGACAACATCTTCGGGGGCGTCCAAGTCATTCCGTTTTGATGCCCCTTCACCAACACCAGCAGCCAAGCTTCCTTCTGGCAGAAAAAATGTTTCAGCAGCACCGAAACCACCACCCGCACGACCTACGAATTCGGGTAAAAATTCCTTGCAGGTACCCTCCAAAAGTGCTTCATCCGTTGCTTCAACGGGACACACTTCCGGCATTCAGTGCCACCGCTGCCATGGTCTTGGTCATGTCCAAAAAGATTGTCCTAGTCAGCGGGCATACATGGCCACAGAAGAAGGAGGATACATCAGCACCTCCGATGTCGAAGACAACAATGATGATGAAGCTGCCATGGACAACGATGAGGACATGTTTTGGGGAGTGAAGACACATCAGCCTACATGAACATCATTGTTCAGCAGGTGCTGAACACACAGGTTCAACAACTTGATAAATTACAACACCATAATTTGTTTCAGATTTTCTTCATCATCAAGAACCGGCGAGCACGTGTCATCATTGATGGAGGAAGCTGCAACAACTTGGTGAGTTCTGAATTGGTCAAGAAGATTAGCTTGAATACACGACCACACCCACATCCCTACCATATTCAATGGTTGAATGATTCCGGAAGAGCTAAGGTAACACAAACTTGCAGAATTCCATTTCCCATTTGTACATATGCTGATTCTGTTCATTATGATGTGGTACCCATGCAAGCGTGTTCACTTTTATTGGGTCGTCCTTGGGAACATGATAAGGATTCTTTGCACCATGGTAGAAGTAATAAATGTACTTTTATGCATAAAGGAAAGAAAATTACTTTGCTACCTTTGACTCCTGCTGAAATTATACAAGCTGATAGGGAGAGAGCTGGAATTTCTAGCAGTTCTAAATCAGAAAATCAGCAAGTCGTTAATTATGTATTACCACCGAATAATGAGAGATCTACACCTAATTCTAAGGCCGAGGGAATTAAATTGAAGGGTCGTGTAATGCTTGCTACAAAATCAGGCCTTGCTGAAATTTCTGATCATGATATTTGCTATGCATTGGTGTGCAAACAAGTTTTGTTCTCCACTGATGATATTGCGAGGTCTTTGCCTCCTGCAGTTACTAACTTTTGGCAGGAGTATGAGGATATTTTTCCAGCTGAGATACCTCCAGGACTTCCACCTTTGAGAGGGATTGAACATCAAATTGATTTGATTCCAGGTGCAATTTTGCCAAACCGTGCTGCATATAGGACCAACCCCAGGAGACTAAGGAAATTCAGCGACAAGTCCAAGACCTTTTGGACCGTGGATATGTATGTGAAAGCCTTAGTCCATGTGCTGTTCCTGTACTTTTGGTTGCTAAGAAAGATGGTACTTGGCGTATGTGTGTTCATTGTAGATCCATTAACAATATTACTATAAGGTATCGTCATCCTATTCCTAGGCTAGACGACATGCTTGATGAGTTGTGTGGTTCTACAATTTTCACTAAGATTTACTTGCGTTGTGGTTACCACCAAATAATAATGAAATTAGGAGATGAATGGAAAACAGCTTTCAAAACCAAATTTGGGTTGTATGAGTGGTTAGTAATGCCTTTTGGTTTAACTAATGCACCAAGTACATTCATGCGTTTGATGAATGAGGTTTTAAGAGCTTTTATTGGAAAATTTGTGGTGGTTTACTTTGATGATATCTTGATCTATAGCAAATCAATGGATGAACATATGGATCATTTACGTGCTGTTTTTAATGCTTTAAGAGATGCACATTTATTTGGTAACCTTGAGAAGTGCATCTTTTGTACGAATTGAGTTTCCCTTCTTGGCTATATTGTGACTCCACAGGAAATTGAGGTGGATGAGATGAAAATTCAAGCGATCAAGAGCTGGTCAATACCTCAAGCCATCACACAGGTAACAAGTTTTCTTGGTCTTGCTGGTTTCTACCGACGCTTCGTCAAGGATTTTAGCACCATTGCTGCCCCATTACATGAGTTGACTAAGAAAAGGTGTGGTGTTCCATTGGCGGAAAGCACAAGAGGAGTCCTTTGACACCTTGAAGGACAAGCTTACACATGCACCATTGCTGCAACTTCCTGATTTTAGTAAGACTTTTGAACTTGAACATGATGCTAGTGGAGTTGGCATTGGTGGTGTCTTAATGCAAGATGATAAACCGGTTGCATACTTTAGTGAAAAACTTAATGGTCCTGTTTTGAATTACTCCAGATATGATAAAGAATTATATACTCTCGTATGATGCTTAGAGACATGGCGTCATTATTTATGGCCTAAAGAATTTGGTATTCATTCTGATCATGAATCGCTAAAGCATATTCGTTCTCAAAATAATCTGAATTGTAGACATGCAAAATGGATTGAATTTATTGAGGCTTTTCCTTATGTCGTTAAACATAAGAAAGGGAAGGATAATTTGATCGCTGGTGCATTGTCTAGACGATATAATATGCTGTCCCAACTTGATTGCCAAATTTTTGGACTTCAATCAATTAAAGAACAATATGCTTTTGATGCTGATTTTAATGATGTGTTGCTGCATTGTAGAAAAGGTCATACCTGGAACAAATTTGTGCTTGAAGATGGATTCTTGTTTAGAGCTAACCGCCTATACATTCCAATTGGTTCCGTTCATCTTTTGTTATTACAGGAGGCACATGGTGGAGGTTTGATTGCCATTTTGGTGCAAAGAAGACGGAGGATGTTCTGGCCACACATTTCTTTTGGCTAAAGATGAGGAGAGATGTAGAGCGGTTTGTGGCTAGCAAAGTCCCATTTGAATCCACATGGTTTATACATGCCTCTTCCCACTCCTTCAATTCCTTGGGCGGATATCTCTATGGACTTTGTTTTGTGATTGCCTAGGACTAAGATGAGGCGGACCGGAATCCGCTCATCCAGGGTCGTAGAGGGTGGTGCCGTACGATGCGACACCCGACAGCACACATCATAAGAACGATATTATATTACATAGAAAACCAACTGAAATGTACAAAGTAGTACAAGACTTCAGTTACAAACTAGTGTCTAGATTACAACAGCGGAAACTAAGTTTATACAACTCATGCCCATCTACCTAGCAAAAGTGGGTTGCCCAGCCCTAGGGCAACCCACACTAGCTGCACTCCTCAGCTCAGCGTGGCGTGTACGGCTCCCACTCAGCCGTGGTCCCCGACGGAGGGTAGCCCTCGCCGGTGGACTCGTAACCCGAGTCCGTGGGATAGTCATCACCTGAAAAACACTTATACCAGAAACTGTGAGCACGATGGCTCAACAAGACTTAACCGACTCACCTAGGATTGAAACTCTACATGCAGTTTACAACGAACATGGGATGGTAAATTTCAGCAAACAGACACGCCTATTAGTTCATCTTTTAGCCATAAGTTAACAGTTCATGAATGTGAAATTTAGTAAGCAATATTTGGTGGCACACACGTAGCAAAACAATTATACATATCAGCAGAATTAAATCATAACATTCCATAATTTATCTACGTCACGATGCAGTGAACAAGCGGTACTCATCACCACGAGGGATGGCAAATCGACTCGATATACACCTGCAGGGATACCCGAATAGCACGTCACATACGTCCACACTCGGAGCTGCACAGCACGCTCCACTGATGTCGTACGGGACAACGTTTCACCAAACAGCCCAAACATTGAACCGGTCGCACCGAAACGAGTAGGAGGTTCCCTACATGAAGCATCTCTCTATGCCCGTTAGCAGATTTCTACCTTGCTGCCCTCAGCCTACACCTATAAATCGGTGCGTTATGCCTCGATGCCCGGAGGTATAGGTTACATCGGTTTATCAGGGCCCATATATCTGATATGGCTTCGGTACGTTCAATACTTGTTCAGCAGGGCCGCACATGGATCGGTCCTCAATCGACATGGACAGGGCTGCGCACACAAGACTTCCTCTTGCTGCACCCTAGCCCCTGCCTAGTCTCATTTTCTTACTAAAATGATCTCACATCACTCGAACCAATCCCGTGTCCCAAAGTCTAAACTCGCGAGTAGATTCCAACTACTCGACTTGTACCGAAGTTCTATGAATCATTAAGCATAGCCTGTCTACTCGAGGACTTAAACACTACCCTCACTCTTGTGGGAAAATCTGGTTATGCACATTGGTTTCATCCATTCTACACCTAATGCACATCCATACCACATACTAAGTATACATAAAGAAAAACTTTAAAAAATTGGTTAATGTAAACCGGGGATTGCCTTGTTGCTGCTGGTCAGATGTTAAGGCTTCGTCCAGAAGAAGAAAGTCGAGCACTTCCGGAGTTTCCTCGCCTTCAGCGACTACACGTAAGCAATATGCTATATGTCAAATTACATGCAATGTTTCGAAATGACTATGTAAAGACCATAACTCTATCTAGCCCTCCCCTTTGGCTCTGAAATTTTTATGGTGGCTTGGTAGGGTTCTAACCAGAGTCTTGACCAAGTTTCATTTGAAACAAAGTTCATTTGCGCTATGTACAAATAAAAGCCTATTTGGTCATTAGTAGAGCCTCTAAGGATTTCAAGAGATTTTCATGGCTCCAACCCTTACTTCCTGGAAACTAGAGTTTGAGATGGTTATAATGGAATTGGTTTCATGTCATTTGAAGAATCCTAGAAGAGTTATGCCCTAAACAAGATTTGAGAAAATCTGAAAATGTTTCTGTACATATTTCTATTTTCTCAGGGCAGTTCAATTAATCACACCATTAGTGGAACTAAATTAACTTTGATGAGTCTGAAATTTTTCCTGTGACTCAAGGATTTCCCAATGAACCTCTCAGCCAAATTTCAGAATTTCTCATAAAGTAATTCTCCATATAAAATTCCCAACAGTTAAAAATTTAGGGAATTAATTCTGGAAAACTATTAAGTTTCATGAGATGAAACTTGTGTTGCTGGAAAGTACTCAAAAAGATGAATTCCGCATAATTTAGTTCACTAAATTTGGAGCTTCCTAGCAGAAGTTATAAGCATTTGAAGTTTGAACCAAACTGGAAAATCTCAGAAAAGTTTAAACTCTGCGGGCGGGCCCCACAATACAGTGCTTTCTTCCTCCTCGCGCCAACGGCCCGCTGCGGCGGTGTTCTCCGGCGAGCTCCTCGGAACCCGACTTTCAGATTTCCCCAGCCCGGAAACTTGCCGCCTCCCCCTTTTGGACCGCGGGCAACTCATTCCCGTGGTCAGCCGGGGACCCCGGTCACCGGAAACCCTTCGGCAACAGGCGGCAGTGGCGGTTGGAGTCCGGAAACGTCGCACTCGTGCTAGGAGGGCTCAAATACTTCGGTCTTTCTTCCTTGAGCACTGTGGTGGCATCCTAAGCACCGGCATGAGCTCAAATTAGCTCAACCGAGGCTGCAACTACGAGCTCATCGGCGACCTAGGGTGAAAATCGGCGCCGATGCAAAAATCTCGAAGAACATCACCAAGACTCGATGAAACTTGATGGTTCTTGATCCTAGAGAAGCGTGGGTGAGTCTAGATCATGTCTATAGCTCGGTCCAGTGGATGGTGGCTTGATTGCTACGAATTTCGGAATTTCGTGTGGCTCGGTTCTAAACACACCGACGCACTAATCAATCAAATTCTCTGCCGATCATGCGAGAGAGAGAGAGAGAGATAGAGAGTGAGGTCGGCACGGTTGTGATCAGCACCTTGGAGCGGACCTTTTTCATATAGCTCGTCGGGCACGAAAGTGCCTGTGCCGCCCGGGTGCCGGTGAGCCGAGAGGTTGACCGGTGGTGCTCTGCTTCGGTGAGTGAAGGAGACGGAAGCGAGGGGATGAGTTCACATGGCCTGAGTGTGTTTTGATCTCAGCAGCTGGTGCTTCCAGGCGCAGCACAGGAGTGCGGTGTCTTCCATGCTCGAGCGCGGGAGCAGGAGGTGGCGTGCGGGTGAGCGTCGGCTGCCGAGTGAACTCGCGTGAATTGATTTCGAGTCTAAGTCTTCTGACCAGTGGACCCCCTTTCCCTCTTATTTTTCTTTCCATTTTTGTTTGAGCTAGCAAATAAACTCCAAATTTGATCAAACGTGGAGAACAAGCCAATAGGAATATGAGGAACACAGTGGTGCTCTCAAATTTGAATTTCAGTGAAGTCGAAATTTGAAACTGAAGTTTGAATTCAAAATCAAATTGTCTCCCGTTTAAATTCCAACAAATAGGAAATCTTTCCCAAATGAACTGAAAATTTGCCGGGCTACCCGTGGATGTGTGAAGAACCATGTGGTGCATTTAGGTCTTTGTGTTTGGACATTGTGACACATTACTATAGCACTTGGAGCTCACACCTTCCAATTCAAAAGTTTAAATTCTCTCTTATTTCCTTGGTGTAAATTCCAGCTCCATTTACTAAACTTTTTAGGATTTTACATAATGAGGAGATAGCGATGTATTAGGAACTCACCCGTGATGAGACTCCATGAAATCCGGGTAGTTTGAGCGAAGGAATTCCTTGCTCTCCCACGTCGCTTCTTCAGCGTTGTGGTTGCTCCACAGTATCTTGTAGAACCACAGCGTTCGGCTACGTGTTGTCCGAGCCTTCTCATCAAGAATTTCCACCGTATATTCAGCATACGTCAAATCCGGTTGCAGCTCACTGATGTCTTTGGTAGGAACCGCAGCCATATACTTCAGACATTTCCGTAGTTGTCAAACATGGAAATCGTCGTGAACACCAGTGAGAGATGCCAGTAGCTCCAGTCTATACGCCACTGGTCCACACTTCTCAGTGATC
This sequence comes from Neostapfia colusana, assembly GCA_030760725.1. Taxonomy (NCBI): domain Eukaryota; kingdom Viridiplantae; phylum Streptophyta; class Magnoliopsida; order Poales; family Poaceae; genus Neostapfia; species Neostapfia colusana. The sequence goes on from JASWHV010000003.1 coordinate 81,868,193, forward strand.
GCATAGGGTCCAATAAATCTGGGGGCGAGCTTCCCCTTCACGCTGAATCGGTGCACGCCTTTCATCGGAGATACACGGAGATACACGTGCTCCCCGACATCGAAGTGTAGCGGCCTACGCCTCTTATCAGCGTAACTTTTCTGTCGGGATTGGGCGGCCTTCAAGTTGGCTTGAATCATCCGAACACGCTCTTCGGCGTTGTTCACCACATCAACCCCGAATGTGACCCTTTCACCGGACTCGCATCAGTTTAATTGGGTGTGGCATTTTCGTCCGTGGAGAACCTCATATGGTGCCATCTTGATAGCCGCTTGGTAACCGTTGTTGTACGAGAATTCCGCCAACGGTAGATGATCATCCCAGTTTCTACCGTGGTGGATGGCACACGCTCTCAACATGTCTTCTAGTACTTGGTTCACCCCCTCTGTTTGTCCATCTATCTGAGGGTGATAGGCGCAGCTTCTAAGCAGTTTAGTACCCACTGCAGCGTGCAACTGCTCCCAGAAACGAGATACAAATGGTGCACCTCGATCTGAGACTGTGGTCTTGGGTACCCCATGTAAGTATATAATCCTTGCAATATACAGCTCTGCATATTTACTGGCATTGTAACGTGTGTGCACAGGAATGAACTGAACCGACTTGGTTAATCGGTCAACGATTACCCAAATGGAATCATGCTTGTTGGAAGTCAGGGGTAATCCCACAATGAAATCCATGCTCACAGCTTCTCATTTCCATGCTGGGATTTTCAGGGGTTGCAGCAGCCCTGATTTCCTCATATGATCCGCTTTCACTCATCTACACGTATCACACTCGGATACATACTTAGCCACTTCCCGCTTCATCCGTGTCCACCAAAATATCGTTTTCAAATCTTGGTACATTTTGTTGCTGCCCGGATGAATGGAGAATTTAGACAAGTGAGCTTCATCAATGATCTTCTTACTCAGCTCCATGTTCCGGGGGTACGACTATGCGGTCATTGAACCACAGCGACCCCTCATCATCTTTCCAGAAACATTTGATTTCCCCGTTGTCTATCCGTCTCCGGAGATGTGCCATTCCCTTGTCAACTTTTTGAGCTGCCATGATATCCTCCCTAATGGTAGGGATGAGAGCAAGGTTGTAGAATGATCTATAAGGAACCAAGTATAAACTCGGCTCTTCCTCCTCCACCAGTGTAATGGTGAGGTTATGGACATGTGATTTCCGACTCAGCGCGTCAGCAACCACATTCGCCTTGCCGGGGTGGTAATGAATCTCAATCTCATAATCTTTTATTAGTTCTAACCACCTCCTTTGCCTCATATTCAGATCCTTCTGGGTGAAGATATACTTTAAACTCTTGTGGTCGGTGTAGAGATGCACCAAATTTCCCAGGAGATAGTGCCTCCACATTTTTAGCGCCAAAACCACAGCAGCAAGCTCAAGATCATGAGTTGGATAGTGCTGCTCATGGTTTTGAAGTTGGAGTGAGCCATATGCGACCACACGTCCTTCCTGCTTTAACACGCAGCCGAGCCTGATGCCGGACGCATCACAATACACGTCGAAGGGGTTGGTCGTATCCAGTTGAGCTAAGACCGGGGCTGTTGTGAGATCATTCACCAATGCTTGGAACACTCCTTCACATGCTGCGTTCCAAACATATTTTGTTCCCTTCTTCAACAATTCTGTCATCGGCTTAGCAAGCTTGGAGAAGCTTGGAATGAATCTCCGGTAATATCCCGCTAAGCCGAGGAAGCATCTGACTTCATGGACTGAAGTGGGAGCTTTCCATTTCAGCACTTGCTCAATTTTGCTTGGATCAACCGCAATGCCTTCCGCTGAGATGATATGTCCCAAAAATGGCACTTGGCTGATCCAAAACTCACATTTGCTGAACTTGGCATATAGCTTATGGTCCCGCATTCATTGAAGAACGATCCTCAAATGTTCAGCGTGTTCTGCTTCTGTCTTGGAGTAAACCAAGATATCATCAATGAACACCACAACGAACTTGTCCTGCTCTGGCATGAACACCGAGTTCATGAGATACATGAAATGTGCCGGAGCATTAGTGAGACCGAAAGACATGATGAGATATTCATATAAGCCATATCTCATCGAGAAGCCCGTTTTCGGGATATCCTCCGCTCGGATTTTTATTTGATGATACCCGGAAAAGGTCCATCTTGGAGAACACACTTGCACCCACAAGCTAATCAAAGGATGTCAATGCTGGGCAATGGGTATTTGTTCTTGATGGTGACGGCGTTGAGCGGCCGGTAATCCACACACAGCCTCAAGGTTCCATCCTTCTTCTTTACGAACAGCGCCGAGCATCCCCAAGGCGAGGAACTCGGCTTAATGAAACCTTTGCTCAACAGATCATTGAGCTTTTCTTTCAATTCAGCCAGCTCATTCGGAGCCATTTTTTTATGGTCTCCATGAGATAGGAGTAGTCCCGGGTGCAAGCTCAATCTTGAACTCTACATCCCGCTAAGGTGGCATGCCCGGAAGATCATCCGGAAACACATCAGGGTATTCCCGGACTACGGGATGTCCTCTCTCTTGAGAGCTTCAGTGTTATGAGTTGCTGAAACTTCCGGGACTGGATTGTCTAGTATGAGGGACTGCGGACGGTGTAGTGGGGAGTTGAGGTGAACTGTCCGTGATAAGGTTTCTAGGACAGCACCATGGTAACATAGCCATGACATCCCTAAGATTGCATCAATCTTCTGCCCCTCAAGAATAATCATAGTGGTGGGATATATCTTCCCACCAAAGCACAGGGGTGCTTTCGGAATCATCATAGTTGCTGAAATCTTTCCTCCCGGTGAGCAGATCATATAAGAGCACTCGGTTGGAAAGGCTTCCAGTTGATGCTAAACCACATATGATGTACTTATGAAGTTGTGGGTTGCACCAGAATCAAATAAAATGATGATTGCTTGGTCATTGAGAATGAACGTAAGTGCCAGCACATTTTCTCCCTCCGAGGCGTCCTCGTTGTCGAGATTGCGAACGCCCCCGGTTCGCTGACCAACCTTCTTGACCGGAGGTCGGCCTCGAGCACCGCCCTGATACTGGGCTTGCCCGCTGCTCTGCTGCCCCTGGGGACAGTCCTTCGAGAAATGGCCCCCCTGGCCACACATAAAGCAAGTGTAGCGAGGCGGTCCTCTGCTGATCGGCGGATGGAAACCCGGGGCGCGTTGTGGCGGTGGAACCGTCAGGGGTACCATCTGCTTCTGCTGCTGTTGTTGCGGTCGTGGTGGTGGCCTCGGCGGTCGGAACGAGGGTGGCTGAAAAGAACGACCCCCAAACTGCTGAGGTCGCGCCGGTGGATGCCACTGCTGACCGGATGGTGTCCGATACACCATGCGGTATTCTGAGGAGATCCACCCCCACTGCTGGGTGGAGTGCTGCACTTTCGCTGCTCAGCCGCCAACTCCCAATGAGCATCTTCTTGCATGATCATGGCGTTTACTAGATCATTGAACGTGCCACGATTGCATTGGATGAGATGCGTCTTCATCTCATGATGTAATCCCTGATAGAAGTGCTCTCGCTTCTTCTCCTCGGTGGAGACATAATCTGACGCATACTGCGCCAGATGGTTGAAGGCACGGGAGTAGTCGTGGGCACTCCTCCCGCCCTGCTTCAGCTCCAAGAACTCTTGGAACTTCCACTTCATTATCCCGGGAGGGATATGGTAGGCGCGGAACGCCTCCCAGAATTCTTCCCACTCCACGGCATGACCAGCGGGCAGTGAGGCAACATAGTTTGCCCCCACCACACGCCAGCGGCACCGTGAAGCTGCTGCACCGTGAACAGAGTCTTCTGCCGCTCCGTACATTGGAGCAGCCCGAACTTGGACTCAATTGTCCGCAGCCAGTTGTCGGCCTCCAGGGGTTCTGCTCCTTCAGTGAACACCGGAGGGTGCGTACTCATGAAGTCCAAGTACGTCACAACATGGGGCCCACGAGGCCCCATCTCTTGACGCCCCCCCCCCCCACCTCCGCCTGGGACGTATTTTGCACGATCATGCGGAGCAGATCAGTCTGCTCCTCATGATTACCCACCAGGGCCACAATCACATTAGCTAGTGTAAGCGGAGGCGGCGGTGGTGGTTGTTGCTGCGGGGTGCTGTCGTATGCAGGTGGCTGGGAGTCATCACCCTCCTTTTGGCTAGAGCCACCGATCTCATGCGAGGTGCGAACCATCTGCAACCATAGGACAATAAACATCAGTCCCGCAACATACTTCATGCAGTCCAATAAAATAGGCATAAAACATAATGACAGTAAAAACATGCGATACTTCTTGTATGTAGATAATGTAATAACTTTGCACAAGATACACAATTACCAGACCAAATACCAGCTAGTTAAATCCAAATCGACGGACTTCCTCTTTGGAAGTTCATCTCAACTAGGTTTGGTCACTACGAGATGTTAATATCGCTTTGTCATCACGTATACTACCCTTTTATCTTCAATACGACACAAAATGGTCTCTAGCAAAAGACACTTGATCAGGACATATACTCAAATCTTTCACTAGTTGAAGATAACCACTCATGAGTATGTTCTACCCCAATGGAAGTACTTAAACCCCCTAGGGTACAACAATCTCTTAAATGAGTTCAACTGTCATCCCTCTGCCAGAATGACCAGTTTCTACATATTCCAGATTTTTATCTGGTGCTGGGCATTTTCATGACTCAAGCTGAATACCAAAGTTAAAGTTAACTTCAGTATCTTTCCAGCGACTATTTATTTGCCCTCAGATCAGCTCTGGTTAAAAGGTTATGATAATTCAAATTCAACAGAATTTCTGGAAGAATTTCAACAGCACATCCTTTGGAAGTTGCTGTTTTCAACTCAAATTTTGACTGAATTCCATGCTGAAATTACAGAAACTTTGAATTACAAAGATGTAACACATCTCCTACCATTTACAAATATGTATCATATGATACTTTTAGATTTTTCTACAGGAAGTTATGCTTAAAAAACAGAATAGTCCAAGAGAGTGTTTTGAATCTGTCCTGGTTCTGGACAGTTTACATTCCCCTGGGATTTAAACCAGCTTGATGTGTGATTCTCCTCTGGAAGTCTACAACAAAGTTGTAGAGTACTTAAACACCTTCCCATAAATATATCCCACACCTTCATTGGCTAAATAATCTGTGAGTTATGCTCTGTCAAAGTTCAGCAAACTTACTGCCTGAAACAGATCACTCTGTTTTTCAACCCCTTTAAACTACACTGATCAACTATTGAATTTTTTCCACCCAACCAGGGTACTAAATGTTGAAACTTGGTGATTTTTAGTTCCTTGTTATCATTATCTTTCATGCACATTCCTATGGTATGTCGGTACTACGCTCCTCACAAAAAGAAAATCCTAACCGGATTATTCCGGCATATACGTCTCAATTGTGGCACTAAACGGTCTCTCGCATACGTATACTACACGGGACACATACGTGGTTAATACCTGCAGAAGAACATCCAACAATGATGCACTCAAAGGTTATTTTCATTTCAGACAGGTCCATATTTGAAAGTAAATACAAACGCCCGTATCACTGCCATACGGCCGTCCTTGAGTTAAGCCATGTCTCAAGGTACGTGATCGTGTTTTAACACTACACGACGGGGAACCCTAGTAGAGCATGAACGGGTCGTCACAGTTGGGAATTTTATGAACCCAACAGATACCACCCACTGCCCTGCAGGGCACGCCGATGGCAAGCGCTGCGTAAGTCTTCCTGGGCTATTCCCAGACGAACACACTATCGTGTTACTGATCACACGATGGGGTCTCCACTTGCTTGCCTAATACACGCTAGGGATCAGCGTTTCATATGAACTCAGGAACATGAAGAGTCCAAGAGTTTCATATTAACGTCTCACACCAAGCTGTGAGACCTATCCCTGAACCACGTTCCTCGTCAGGGGAGCTAACCAAAAATGAACCGCTTTCGGTGGCGTTCCTTACTATTCTTACCTGAGCGTAGGTGTGTCGTTACATAATTAAAATTCAGAATTATAACACATATGTTAGTCTTGCCACTTTAAGTAACTATGCTAATATAGTCCTTACATGGACAAACTAGCTGTCACACCCGGTTTCTCCGAAGAACAACCGAGTGAATATCACATGTATGCCAGGATCATTTTCTCATACATGTGATGACAAATAGTGAAGCATCATTTATTACAAGCCAGGTGTCGAATATAAATAAGTCTTACATAGCACATGTCTCGATGGATGATAATAAGTTCATCACAAGTAAATAAAATAGCAGCGGAATATTATTCTTGTGGGCTCTGTCACAGGCGTTGCCTGAAGGACTCCGTGAACCTAGAAACCTTCTTTGGGTACGAAATCTTGATCATTAAACACCACATCATTCTCTTGACCTGAGCAGCAATATAAACCAACAAATATGCAAGTTTGAGTACCGATGGTACTCAGCAAGTGTGGGAAAGTTATATCATGCATGGCTAGAACAAGGAGAGGTTGAACTCATGGTTAAAGCACTACGCAATTAATACCTATCACCTTAGCTTATTAAGCACCTACATTACTACATAGGTGAAATGGTCCCAATCTCCCAACCCATCATCATAATTAAATAACCATAACATCATTTCTAATGTTATGCTCCCCGCTTAACATCCTCAACTTCCAAAGCCATCAATCCTCTAATCATGAATAAGTCCAAGCCACTCTTGACCGTGAGCACGGCTGTCATGACAGTTTTGACTCGGCAGAGTTTGCACCACTGTACCCACATGTAGTGATTTCATCCCCCGTTGCCGGGTGGACTAAAAGAACCTCCATTATGCCAGTGGCCACAAACCACATTCACACTTCCCAGGTGTGTAGCCAGGAGATCACTACGAAGCCTTTACAAAGGGATTCCCGACGAGCGTGGGCCCATTGAGGTTTCACCCCTAACAGCATACAAGAGGCTCCAACCCTGCTGCAGTGGCCCCCTCTTGAGCCTTGCGGTTCATATGGTAGTCCAGCTGACACCTACTCCCAGCACTATCCAACACACCCATACTACGCCGGGGATACACCTAATTAATTGGCCAAGCTGCCCCATCTCAGCATGTGGTTGGCACGGTAAAGCCAGGTTACATGCTTCATGAACCGGTCCTTAGGATCCAGGCAAGTACTAAACACAAACCCGAGTCTCGTGCACCCAGCACCAACCAAATCATCCAACTTGCCTCGATCCCTACCTCTACATAACTCATAATGTCTCATGCAAGAGTAAGGTAAACAAGTTGATGATATCATATCCCACTTATCCCATTCTAAGCATGGCTAAGCAGAAGTAATATGAATGAATGACATAATAAAGCAAAATCCCATCCCAAGCTACAAGGAAAACAAGGTAATGCAATTCTATGGAAACTTCCTAGCATGGGTTTCATATTTCAATTGACAATGCAAATAATTCTATCTACACATCCTAGCATAGGATCAAAGTGGTCAAGGACACTTGCCTTCTTCTTGCTGCTCTGAGAATTGAAAGTCTTGGTCTTGGAAGGGGAGAACTTGCTCTGGGGCAGGTTCTACTCATGCCAATACACATAGCAAAAGAAAACACAATCCATAAGACATAGTTCACACTTCCACTTCATACAAACCACACATTCACATTTATGAAAGTCATTCACATTTCTATGTGTTGTGGTTACTCTATGTGTGTTGATTTTTGGCTTACATGCACTTTTAAACATGTTCATATGTTTTCTAACTTTTGTATTCAGATTTATGTTTGCACACTATATATGAGTTTCCCATTTGAACAAATTCTTTATATTCAATTGATACACATCTTAGCTACCAAGTATGCATGGAAGGTATTTTCCTACCGCAAATGGGTTTTCAGACCTTCTACCAAACCCTAAACTGAAATCTATGGATTTGGAGACTTCATTTATCCTTTTATAATTATGCATACCTACTTTCCTATATTTTAAGATTTATTTTCTATACCTAATTGTGAAGTTTATTATGAAAATAATAAGACACATCATCTAAACAGAATAGGTTCTGACCTAAAATATTAAATAATATATTTTTGAACTTCTCCTCTGATGTGAACTTATTTACATTTATTTTACCAATTTTCAAAAATTATTTTCTAACCTAAAAATGTGTCCCTATAACTAATAAATGTGAATAATCAATTAGACAGATTCATTTCAACTTAAAATTTATTTTTAACTCACTCAAAAGTTTTCCAAGTGCTAGGAGAGTTCAAATTTGAATTTACAATGTGTTTGTCCCATCTTTTGAATTTTAAATACTAATCACCTATTCAAATTCCTAAATTTAATATCATATAGGGTTAAAAAGGTAAACTCACCCCACTAAAGGGCCTATTATATTATTTTAAGAATTTCCAGGGGCCTAACTATGCATATCAGAGGGTTATTGCTAATTTTTATAGTCCAGGGGCTAAAACTGATTTTTAATTGAATTTTCATGAATTTCTGAAGTTCCAAGGGCTAGATCAGAAGTTTCCGGGGCTAGCTCGTATTTTCCGAGATCCCCAGGGGGTAGCACGTAAGAATCCCGGCCTTTATAATGCGGGGCTGACGTGGACCGTCCGATTTAAAACAGACGGCTGAGATTATAACATCGAACCGGTACGCGGGGATTTAAATTCTACCGTGCGGTTTAAAATAGACGGCGCACAAGCGGCCACGTCGCTCTGATCGAGCGCGGGCGGCGCTGCCCGGTGGCGCGCGGCGGCGGGAGGCAGCGATCTCGCCGGAGAGCTTCGGATCTTCGTCAATTCTTCCTAAAACTGGGATTTCATGGCATAGATCGGTAGAGGGGAGGTCAGGGATCTCACCTCGGGGGTTTTCTTGAGCTCGGAGGTCCTAGAAAGCGGTCGGCGACGAGTTCCGAGATGAATTCACGGCGAGGCTCGTCGGCGCTGTGTTTGAGGCGCAAACCACCGAGTTTTCTGCACCTGCGTGATTCCTTGGAGGCGGTGGATCAAGATCAGCGCGTTAGATCAGAAATCCCGAGAAAAGATCGAGCGAAATTGGCCGGAGAAACTCGGGTTCTCAACAGAAGGAAAACGGCTGATCGTGGGTGAAAATCGGGGAGATGCCGGTGTTTATATAGCCGGGGAGGGGCGGCGTTCGGTTGTGATCGAGTTTGCGTCGTCCAGAACCGAAATTCGGCTAGGATACGCGAGTATCCGGGGCGGTTTTGATTCGGAGGAGAGAAGAGTCCCGGCTGGCCGAGCGCGGGTGTGAGGAGGAAGAAGGATGGCGGGCCCCACACGTCAGCGAGAAAGGGAACGGGGCGCGCGACTGCGGGCTGGCGCGGGGTGGGGTGGGCCGGCTGGTGGGTTTCGGCCCACTGGCCGGTTTTTTCTGTTTTTCTTTTTCCATTTCTTTTCTGGTTTGAATTTGAATTTGAATTCCAACTAAATTTGAATTTCTGCAGCCCATGCAATACGTCCAAAAATTTTTAAATTCCCCTCTTAACAGGATTTTGGGGTGTTACAGCTCTACCCCCCTTAAAAGAAATCTCGTCCTCGAGATTGGTGGTTCTAAAAAAACAATTCCGGAAACAGTGCCTTAAGTTCGTCTTCTCGCTCCCATGTGGCCTCCTCTTCCGAGTGATGCTTCCACTGCACCTTGCACATCCGGATTCTTTTATTTCTTGTGAGGCGTTCCATTGTCTCTAAAATCTTGGATGGTTGCTCGGCATAAGACAGATCCTCAGCTACGTCAACCTCATTCATGGGTAACATCTCTTCAGGTGTTCTCAGACATTTCTTGAGCTGTGACACATGAAATACGTCATGCACATCCGATAGACGAGCCGGTAATTCTAGTTGATACGCCACTTCGCCTTTCCTCTCCAGAACTGTAACTCCCCACAATCCTGTCAAGAGGGGAATTTAAAAATTTTTTGGACGTATTGCATGTGTTGCAAAAATTCAAATTCAAACTGGAATTCAAATTAAACTCAAACCAGAAATGAAAAAGAAAAAGAAAAAGAAAAAACAAACCTTCCCGGCCAGTGGGCTGAAACCCACCCAGCCCCCGCGCCAGCCCACAGCCGCGTGCCCGCGCCCCCTCTCGCAGACAGGTGGGACCCACCTGTCATCCCTAACCCCCGCTCGTCCGAACCCGGGACTGTTTTCCCCGCGCGCACGCGATCGCAACCGACCGGAAAACCGCGTGTTCCCAGCCGACTCCCGGTCCCCGAAGACTCCAGTTCGATCTCAACCAACCCGCCGCCCTCCCCCATCTATAAAAACCCCGGCATCGTCCTGTTTTTCCCCCACGATCCGCCGTTTTTCTCTCCGGTGAGAACCCGAGCTTCTCCGGCGAATTCTGCTCGATCTACGCTCGGGAATTCTGATCTAACTCTCTGGTCTTGATCCTCCACTTCCGGGGAACCTCGCAGCTGCAGAAAACTCGGTGGTTTACGGTTCAAACATAGCGCCGACGTGCCTCGCCGTGAATTCACCTCGGACCTCGTCGCCGACCGCCTTCTAGGACCTCCGAGCTCAAGAAAACCCCCGAGGTGAGATCCCCGACCTCCCCTCTACCGATCTATGCCATAAAATCACAGTTCTAGGAAGAATTGACGAAGATCCGAAACTGTCCGGCGAGATCGCCGCCTCCCGCCGCCGTGCGCCGCCAGGCAGCGCCGCCCGCGCTCGAACAGAGCGACGTGGCCGCTTGTGCGCCGTCTATTTTAAATCACACGGTAGAATTTAAATCCACGCGTACCGGTTCGACGTTATAATCTCAGCCGTCTGTTTTAAATCGGACGGTCCACATCAGCCCCGCGTTATAAAGGCCGGGATTCTTACACGCTATCCCCTGGGGTTCTCGGAAAATAAGAGCTAGCCCCGGAAACTTCTGATCTAGCCACTGGAACTTCAGAAAATCATGTAAACTCATTTAAAAATCAGTTTTGGCCACTGGACTTAATAAAAATTAGGAAAAACCCCTCTGTTATGTGTAGCTAGACCCCTGAAAATTATTAAAATAATATAATAGACCCTGTAGTGGGGTGAGTTTACCTTTTTGACCCTATTTGATATTAAATTTAGGAAATTGAATATGTGGTTAGTATTTAAAATTTAAAAGATGGGACAAACATATTGTCAATTCAAATTAAAAACTCTCCTAGTACTTGGAAAACTTTGGAGTGAGATAAAAATAGATTTTTGGCTGAAATGAATCTGTTTAATTGATTATTCACTTTTATTAGTATTAGGGACACATTTATAAGTAGAGAATAATTCGGTAAATTAGAAAAATAAATGTAAAATAGTTCACATCAGAAGAGAAGTTCAAAAATATATTATTAAATATTTTAGACCCAAAACCTATTCTGTTTGGATGAGATGTCTTACTATTTTCATAATAAAGTGCACATTTAGGCATAAAAAATAAATCTGAAAATATAGCAAGCTAAGGATAAATAACTAGAAAATCATAAATGAAGTTTCCAAAATCCAAAGAATTCAGTTTAGGGTTGGTAGAAGGTCTGAAGACACATATGAAGTAGGAAAATGCCTTTCATGCATACTTGGTAGCTAAAATGTGTATCAATTAAATATAAGGGATTTATTTAAATTAGAAATTCATATATAGTATGCCAACATAAATATGAATACAAAAATAGAAATCATATGGACATGTTTAAAAGTGCATGTAAGCCAAAATCAACACACATAGAGTAACCACAACACATAGAAATGTGAATGGCTTTCATAAATGTGAATGTGTGGTTTGTATGAAGTGGAAGTGTGAACTATGTCTTATGGATTGTTGTTTTCTTTTGCTATGTGTGATGGTATGAATAGAACCTGCTCCAGAGCAAGTTCTTCCTTTCCAAGATCAGGACAACCCATTCCAAGAGCAGCAGGAAGGAGGCAAGTGTCCTTGACCACTTTGTTCCTATACTAGGATGTGTGGTTAGAACTATTTGCATTGTCAATTGAAAATATGAAACCCATGCTAGGATGTTTCCCTAGAATTGCATTACCTTGTTTCCTTGTAGCTTGGGTTGGGATTTATTCTATCATGTCATTTATTATTATGCATATGCTTAGCCATGCTTCAAATGGGATAAGTGGGATATGATATCATCAGTTTGTTTACCGTCTCTTGAATGAGATATTATGAGTTATGTAGAGGTAGGGATCAAGGCAAGTTGGATGTTTTGGTTGGTGCTGGGTGCATGAGACTCGGGTTTGTGTTTAGTACTTGCCTGGATCCTAAGGACAGGTTCATGGAGCATGTAACCTGGCTTTACCGTGCCAACCACATGCTGAGATGGGGCAGCTTGGCCAATTAATTAGGTGCATCCCCGACGTAGTATGGGTGTGTTGGATGGTGCGGGGAATAGGTGTCAGCTGGATTACCATATGAACCGCAAGGCTCAAGAGGGGGCCACTGCAGCGGGGTTGGAGCCTCTTGTATGCTGTTAGGGGTGAAACCTCGGTGGGCCCACGCTCGTCGGGAATCCCTTTGTAAAGGCTTCATAGTGATCTCCTGGCTACACACCTGGGAAGTGTGAATGTGGTTCGTGGCCACTGGCATAATGGAGGTTCTTTTAGTCCACCCGGCAACGGGGGATGAAATCACTACATGTGGGTACAGTGGTGCAAACTCTGCAGAGTAAAAACTGTCATGACAGCCGTGCTCACGGTCAAGAGCGGCTTGGACTTATTCATGATTAGAGGAGTGATGGTTTTGGAAGTTAAGGATGTTAAGCGGGGAGCTTAACATTGGAAATGATGTTATGGTTATTTGATTATGATGATGGGATGGGAGTTTAGGACCATTTCACCCATGTAGTAATGTAGGTGTTTAATAAGCTAAGGTGATAGGTATTAATTGCGTAGTGCTTTAACCATGAGTTCAACCTCTTCTTGTTCAAGCCATGCATGACAAAATCTTTCCACACTTGCTGAGTACCAACGGTACTCAACCTTGCATATTTGTTGGTTTATATTGCTGCTCAGGTCAAGATAATGTGGTGGTGTATAATGATCAAGACTTTGGACCCGAAGAAGGTTTCTAGGTTCATGGAGTCCCCCCGGGCAACACCTGTGATGGAGCCCAAAAGAATAATATTCCGCTGCTAGTTTATTTACTTGTGATGAACTTATTATTGTCCATCGAGACATTTGCTATGTAAGACTTATTTATATTCGACACCTGGCTTGTAATAAATGATGCTTCACTATTTGTCATCACATGTATGAGAAAATGATCCTGGCATACATGTGATATTCACTCGGTTGTTCTTCGGAGAAACCGGGTGTGACAAGAACTTGAAAGGGTCCGATGTATCGATGTGATAACTTCCCTTTCACCTTGAACCGACGAAGTCCTCGGATAGGGGACACCTTGAGATAGACATAGTCCCCCACGTTAACAACGAGCTCTCTTCTTCGTACATCGGCATAGCTCTTTTGTCGTGTCTATGCTATCCTCAAGTTGTTGCGAATTTCCCTCACTTTCGCCTCGGCTTCTTGTAGTACTTCGGGTCCAAACACTTTACTTTCCCCCGTTTGGTTCCAAAATAGGGGGGTTCTGCACTTCCTCTCAAACAAAGCTTCAAACGGTGACATCTTCATACTAGCCGGATAGCTGTTGTTATAGGAGAACTTCGCATAGGGTAAGTTCTTATCCCAACTCCGATTGTTTTTGAGTGCACATGCTCTCAGCATATCCTCAAGAATCTGATTGGTTCTTTCCGTCTGCCCGTCAGTTTGGGGATGATAGGCAGAGCTAAAATTCAGATTGGTTCCCATGGTTTCTTGCAACTTTTGCCAGAATCTTGAGGTGAACTGTGTCCCTCGATCCGACACTATCTTCTTGGGCACTCCATGGTAACACACGATCCTTGACATGTACAACTTCGCCAATTTGGATCCGCTGTAGCTTTCTTTCACGGGGATGAAATGAGCTACTTTGGTTAGCCAGTCGATGATGACCCATATCGAATCATATCCTGATTGGGTCCTGGGTAGTCCCACTATGAAATCCATACCGATTTCTTCCCATTTCCATTCAGGCACTTTGAGTGGTTGCAATAATCCCGCAGGTCTTTGATGTTCTGCTTTCACCAACTGACATGTGTCACATAGGGCAACATGTTCCGCGAAATCTCTCTTCATGCCATACCACCAATACCTGCTCTTGAGGTCCTGGTACATCTTCGTACTCCCAGGATGAATGGAATAGTCAGAATCGTGAGCCTCCTTCAAAGTCAATTCACGGATCTCCTTTACTTCAGGCACACAGATTCTTTTCTCGTGCCACACCGTACCTTGTTCATCCTCTCTGAAACCAGGGGCTTTATTTTCCTTGATGAGTTGTCTGATTTCTTGTATCTTCTCGTCATTCTTTTGACCCTCGCGTATGTCTCGCTCTAGTGTGGAGTCCACTTCCATGGCGATGGCTTCACCACTATTCACCAGGCATAAATTGTGCCTTATAACCTCGTCCTTCAATTCTGCAGGCATGTCCTTCAAGCTCAACTTATTGACCTGCACTTTCTGACTTAAAGCATCTGCCATGACGTTTGCTTTCCCAGGATGATAGTTGATGCCCACATCAAAGTCATTGATTAGCTCTAACCATATCCTTTGTCTGAGGTTGAGATCTGGCTGTGTGAAAATGTACTTTAAGCGCTTACGATCCGTATATATCTCTGTCCGCTTCCCCATCAAGTAATGCCGCCAAATCTTCAATGCGTGTACCACTGCGGCTAGCTCTAGGTCATGTGTAGGATAGTTTTTCTCGTGTTTTTGGAGCTGCCGGGACGCATACGCCACGGCATGCCCCTCTTGCATGAGAACACATCCCAATCCGTTTCTAGAGGCATCGCAGTACACCGAAAAGTTCTTCTGCATATCTGGCATAACTAGCACTGGGGCTGTTGTCAATCTTTTCTTTAGCTCCTGAGAACTCATCTGCACTGCGGCGTCCATGTGAATGTGATTCCCTTCTCCAACAGTTTGGTGAGGGGTCTCGAGATCTTGGAGAATCCCTCAATGAACCGTCGATAGTATCCAGCCAATCCCAAGAAGCTTCGAACGTCCCCGACATTCTCAGGGGTCTTCTACTTCCGTATATCCTCGATCTTGGTGGGATCTATGGAGATTCCTCCCTCCGAGATTATATGTCCTAAGAAGGGAACTCTCTTCAGCCAAAACTCACACTTGCTCAACTTGGCATATAGTTGGTGTTCCCTCAGCTTCTGCAACACCAACCTTAGATGTTTCTCATGTTCCTCTTCATCTTTGGAGAAGACGAGAATGTCATCTATGAAAACCACCACAAATTTGTCCAGATATTCCATGAATACCTTGTTCATGAGATACTTGAAGTATGCCGGGGCATTAGTTAGCCCGAAAGGCATGACGGTGTATTCATACAGTCCGTACCGAGATACGAAAGGTGTCTTTGGAATATCAGTTTGCCTTATCTTAGGTTGGTGGTATCCCGACCTGAGATCAATTTTCGAGAACACACAAGATCCCCTCAACTGATCAAACAAGTCCTCAATGCGGGGTAATGGGTACTTGTTCTTGATGGTTACTTCATTCAAGGCACGGTAGTCTACGCATAACCTTTGGGTTCCGTCCTTCTTGGGCACAAATATCACTGGAGCTCCCCATGGTGAGGAACTAGGATGAATATACCCCTTCTCTGTCAATTCTCTTAAATGATCCTTGAGTTCTCCTAGCTGCTTGGAGTCCATCTGATGAGGTCTCTTATATATCGGAGCTGTTCCAGGCACTAGCTCAATCGCGAATTCCACTTCACGATCGGGAGGCATACCTGGCAACTCCTCCGGAAAAACGTCTGGGTATTCCTTGGTAATCCTGATCTCCTCTACTTTCACCTCAACTTGATTTAATTTAATGTCCCTCCTAGGCTCTTGTATTGTTATGAACTTTACTCTTGTGCCACTAGGGTGAGTTAGTTCCACCGTTCTGGTCGAATAATGGATGATTCCCTTATGTTTGGTCAACCAATCCATGCCCAAAATAATATCTATCCCTTGTGAATCTATCACTATGAGGTTGGCAGTAAATACCACCCCATTAATGTCTAGATTCACCTTGGGACACACTTGTCTTGTCCTTATTTCTCCACCTGGAGAATTTACTGCTAGCATATGGTTCATTTGTGTTGTTGGTAAGTCATGCTTCTTAACAAACCCTTGAGCGATGAACGAGTGGGTAGCACCAGAATCAAACAGCAGGGTTGCAATGTGTAAATTGGCAGGAAACTTACCAACTACCACGTCGGGTGCCTCTTGCGCCTCCTCCATGGTGACGTGGTTCACCCGTCCTCGCATTATATTCTGCTGTTGCGGCTGCACGGGCTTCTTCTTTGGGCACTTATAGGCGTAGTGCCCCACTTCACCACAGTTAAAGCATTGCACCCAAACCTTAGGTGTCTGGCCTTTGTTGTCTTGGGGTTGGTTTGTGGGTCCTTGTACTGCTGGTCGAGCTTGGTATGTAGGGTGAGGCTGCTGTCCAAACTGACGCTGTGGCGGTGCTGGTGCTGCCGGAGGCCTGAAGTTCGGGTTGTACCCTCTCGGTGCTGAGTAGGGTACCGCAGCACGGCTCGTCTGCCCTGCGGGTTGCTGCATCAGACGTGGGCGGGTGTTGCTACCCGAGGCTTGGTGTGACCACCCGGCCTTCCTCTTGTTTTCATTTTCCAAGGCCTTCAGCTTCCTTTCTACAACAAATGCTCTGTCCACCATCTTTTGGAAGCTTTCATACTCGTTGGAGGACATTGCACACTGCATTTCTGCGGTAAGTCATTCCACGAAACATTCCTGTTTCTGCTCATCAGTCTCTATGTCCCGTGGGGCATAACGGGATAGTTGAGTGAATTTAGTGAGGTATTCCCTCACAGTCATGTTCCCTTGCTGCAATCCCAAGAACTCCTTCCTCTTGTTTTTGAGTTCACCCCTTGGTATGTAATGGTTGCGGAAGCTACGCTTGAACTCTTCCCAAGTGATGTTCTCAGGGTCATGATGGGCGGCCACGTAAGCGGTCCACCAATCAGCAGCAGGTCCATGCAATTGGTGAGAAGCAAACAACACCCTCTCATACCCTTGGCCTTGTATGATCCTCATCTTGCTCTCAATGGTCTTTAGCCAATCATTTGCCTCCAAAGGTTCAGCAGCACTTGCAAACTTTGGAGGTTGAGTTCCTAGAAACTCACTCAACCTTGGTTGGCGTGGTGCAGCTTGTGGAGGTGGAGCTTGATGCAATTTGGCCACCACTTGAGTCAGGTTCTGGATGAGCTGATTTTGATTCTCAAGCATTTGGTGGATGGGATCAACTCCTTCACGGCGTCCACCCCTGTCTTGGCCTCCAGAAAGATGAGGGTTGCCTGCCTCATCGTTGTTGTTGGCAGGGTTGGCAGCACGATCCTTTCCTCTTCCGGCCATCTATCATGATCAACCAAATGTCAATTTAAAGCGTTACGTATTAACTTACCAGTTTTTGCTTGTTTAAACTATAAGATTTTGAGAACTTATTTCATTTATATTTTCTGAGGATTTCATGTCTTACGTGAACATAAATGCACTCTTAATTCATATGGGTTCACACTCCAAAGCAAAACAACCTGAAGACGAGGTTGTGGACAAACGCCCATGGCTTCCACAACTCACGTCACACACCAAGCATTAACACACCATTAACTAAGGTAACGACTCGACTACTCAGCATCCTGCTAAACTAAGGGAAGGACTCTACACTACTCGCATCACTGAGCTGGCTCCTCGGGATCTTCCTCATTATTGCGGCTGCCTTCTGACTCCGCTTTGGGTGGGGAGGCTGCTGGTGGTGAAGTGCGACGACGCATGATCGCCCGGCGATCTGGGGAGTCAGGAGTCCATGTGTCATTCACGGTGACACACAGTTCATTCCCATCTCCTCTTTCTCTCGCCCTCAATCAGTCTCGAAGCAACGCCTCGGTTTCCTTCAGGGGGTCACGAACATCCTGAAGCTCCTGCTGACACTCCTGTAGTCGAGTGCTGAGCATAGCAGCGTCCTCCAAGCACAAGTCCATGTGCTCATGGGAAGTCCCCTGCTGCACTGGCGGGTACTTGTACTCCGCTGTACCACTCTCGCGCTGGAGTACATACATGTACTTAGTTCTGTCCAGGTGACGACGATAGATGTGACTCTGACAGGTGATTGCCTCCCAGGTGACATCCTTCTCCGCATCGACCTGTGTCGCTCGACAAGCTGGAGAGCGGTGGATCTTGAGCAGCTGATTTTCGTGGATAATCCTCATCTCTGAACTCCATTCTTCCGTCTTCTCACGGATGGTCCTGGTGGAGCTATAGTGTATGATTAGCTTGCCCGTATTGCCGGCGGCTTGGATCATGCGTCGAAGACGGCGCAACAAGCCTCCTACTGCCAATCCGTAGGAGAGATACGTCACTGGACGGTTCTCCTCTCTAAGGGCAAGGGCAACTACGGGAACTCTCCCTCCGGTGGACTTGCGGGCGGTGCGGATCATGTGAACCATCTAAAACATAAAGCATTTAAACTTAAGTTAGATAAAATTTTAAACAAAAATCCTATTTTGAATGAAAGTTGGGGTAAGATGAAGAAAGTGACCCCATTAAATAAGACTTTTCAACCCACACCTTGTAAAAATAGTTTTTAAGGAAAATAGGGTCCCTAACTACTTCCATTTCTACCTAGGTCCACGTTCCTACGAGCATCCTTGGCTCTGATACCACTTCTGTCACACCCGGTTTCTCCGAAGAATAACCGAGTGAATATCACATGTATGCCAGGATCATTTTCTCATACATGTGATGACAAATAGTGAAGCATCATTTATTACAAGCCAGGTGTCGAATATAAATAAGTCTTACATAACATATGTCTCGATGGACGATAATAAGTTCATCATAAGTAAATAAAATAGCAGCAGAATATTATTCTTGTAGGCTCCGTCATAGGCGTTGCCCGGGGGACTCCGTGAACCTAGAAACCTTCTTCGGGCACGAAATCTTGATCATTAAACACCACATCATTCTCTAACCAACAAATATGCAAGTTTGAGTACCGATGGTACTCAGCAAGTGTGGGAAAGTTATATCATGCATGGCTAGAACAAGGAGAGGTTGAACTCATGGTTAAAGCACTATGCAATTAATACCTATCACCTTAGCTTATTAAGCACCTACATTACTACATAGGTGAAATAGTCCCAATTTCCCATCCCATCATCATAATCAAATAACCATAACATCATTTCCAATGTTAAGCTCCCCGCTTAACATTTACACCCTCCAAGGCCATCATACTGTAATCATGAATAAGTCCAAGCCGCTCTTGACCGTGAGCACGGCTGTCATGACAGTTTTGACTCTGCAGAGTTTGCACCACTGTACCCACATGTAGTGATTTCATCCCCCGTTGCCGGGTGGACTAAAAGAACCTCCATTATGCCAGTGGCCACGAACCACATTCACACTTCCTAGGTGTGTAGCCAGGAGATCACTACGAAGCCTTTACAAAGGGATTCCCGACGAGCATGGGCCTACTGAGGTTTCACCCCTAACAGCATACAAGAGGCTCCAAGCCCGCTGCAGTGGCCCCCTTCTTGAGCCTTGCGGTTCATATGTAGTCCAGCTGATACCTATTCCCCGCACCATCCAACACACCCATACTACGCCGGGGATACACCTAATTAATTGGCCAAGCTGCCCCATCTCAGCATGTGGTTGGCACGGTAAAGCCAGGTTACATGCTCCATGAACCGGTCCTTAGGATCCAGGCAAGTACTAAACACGAACCCGAGTCTCGTGCACCCAGCACCAACCAAAACATCCAACTTGCCTTGATCCCTACCTCTAAATAACTCACAATATCTCATTCAAGAGTATGGTAAAATAAACTGATGATCTCATATCCCAAATATCCCATTCTAAGCATGGCTAAGCATATGCATAATAATAAATGACATGATAAAATGAATCCCAACCCAAGCTACAAGGAAACAAGGTAATGCAATTCTAGGGAAACATCCTAGCATGGGTTTCATATTTCAATTGACAATGCAAATAATTCTATCTAAACATCCTAGTATAGGATCAAAGTGGTCAAGGACACTTGCCTTCTTCCTGCTGCTCTTGGAATGGGTAGTCCTGATCTTGGAAAGGAAAAACTTGCTCTGGAGCAGGTTCTACTCATACCATCACACATAGCAAAAGAAAACAACAATCCATAAGACATAGTTCACACTTCCACTTCATACAAACCACACATTCACATTTATGAAAGTCATTCACATTTCTATGTGTTGTGGTTACTCTATGTGTGTTGATTTTGGGCTTACATGCACTTTTAAACATGTGCATATGATTTCTACTTTTGTATTCATATTTATGTTTGTATACTATATATGAATTTCCAATTTAAATGAATTCCTTATATTCAATTGATACACATTTTAGCTACCAAGTATGCATGGAAAGTATTCTCCTACTCCAAATGTGTCTTCAGACCTTCTACCAACCCTAAACTGAATTCTTTGGATGTTGGAAACTTCATTTATCCTTTTATAGTTATGCATACCTACTTTCCTATATTTTAAGATTTAATTTCTATACCTAATTGTGAATTTTATTATGAAAATAGTAAGACACCTCATCTAAACAGAATAGGTTTTGGGTCTAAAATGTTAAATAATATATTTTTGAACTTCTCCTCTGATGTAAACTATTTTACATTTATTTTACTAATTTTCAGAATTATTATCTACTTAAAAATGTGTCCCTATATGTGAATAATTAACTAGACAGATTCATTTCAGCCAAAAATCTATTTTTATCTCACTCCAAAGTTTTCCATGTACTAGGAAAGTTTTTAATTTGAATTGACAATATGTTTGTCCCATCTTTTAAATTTTAAATACTAACCACATATTCAATTTCCTAAATTTAATATCAAATAGGGTTAAAAAGGTAAACTCACCCCACTACAGGGTCTATAATATTATTTTAAGAATTTTCAGGGGTCTAGCTACACATAACAGAGGGGTTTTTTCCTAATTTTTATTAAGTCCAGTGGCTAAAACTGATTTTTAAATGAATTTACATGATTTTCTGAAGTTCCAGGGGCTAGATCAGAAGTTTCCGGGGCTAGCTCGTATTTTCTGAGAACCCCAGGGGGTAGCACGTAAGAATCCCGGCCTTTATAATGTGGGGCTGACGTGGATCATCCGATTTAAAACAGACGGCTGAGATTATAACAACGAACCGGTACGCGGGGATTTAAATTCTACCGTGCGATTTAAAATAGACAGCGCACAAGCGGCCACGTCGCTCTGATCGAGCGCGGGCGGCGCTGCCCGGCGGAGCACGGCGGCGGGAGGCTGCGATCTCGCCGGAGAGTTTCGGTTCTTCGTCAATTCTTCCTAGAACTGTGATTTTATGGCATAGATCGGTAGAGGGGAGGTCGGGGATCTCACCTCGGGGGTTTTCTTGAGCTCGGAGGTCCTGGAAAGCGGTCGGCGACGAGGTCCGAGGTGAATTCACGGCGAGGCTCGTCGGCGCTGTGTTTGAGCCGCAAATCACCGAGTTTTCTGCACCTGCGCGGTTCCCCGGAGGCGGTGGATCAAGACCAGTGAGTTAGATCAGAATTCCCGAGCGAAGATCGAGCAGAATTTGCCGGAGAAACCCGGGTTCTCACCGGAGAGAAAAACGGCGGATCGTGGGGGAAAAACAGGGAGATGCCGGGGTTTTTATAGACGGGGGAGGGCGGCGAGTTTGTTTAGATCGAGCTGGAGTCTTCTGGGACCGGGAGTCGGGCGGAAATCCGGTCGGTTAAGATCGCGCGCGCGCGGGGAACAGTCCGGGGTCGGCGCAATCGGGAGGTCGTGGATGACAGGTGGGCCCCGCCTGTCTGTGAGAGGGAAACGGGCGCGCGGTTTACGGGCTGGCGCGGGGGTTTGGTGGGCCGTCTGGTGGGTTTCGGCCCACTGGCTGGGGAATTTTATTTTTTTCCTTTTCTTTTTCTTTTTCATTTCTGTTTTGAGTTTAATTTGAATTCCAGTTTGAATTTGAATTTTTGCAACACATGCAATACGTCCAAAAATTTTTAAATTCCCCTCTTAACAGGATTTTGGGGTGTTACAACACGCGGCGCAACCGGAACTCATCCCTGCGGAGAGGGAGAGACCAGGACCCGGTGGACACGTGGAGCCTCTGGAGCTCATCACCGAGGAGGCAACTAGTTCTAGGGACAGTTTTTGGAATCTGTACGCGTAGAAATACTGTAACAGAAACCGACCTGAATTCCACAATGATACCGCACCAAATCAACTAAAGATAAGTTGTAAGATTCAACGACAAATTTGAATAGGACTCTTATTCGGGATACAATCAGATTAGGACTCTTCTCTTCCCGATTATAAATAGAACCCAGAACCTCTGGCCGAAACCACAAACTTCTTTTCCAACTCCTGAGCCAACGACTTAGAGCCCTAGCCCCCAACTCGCCGAGAAAGCCATCGCCGGAGTTCAGCAAGGAAGATCGCCGGAGGAAAGCCCAATGATCTGAGGAAGACCTCGAGACCAAGAAGAACGTAAGTTAGGTCCCCAATACCACCTTACAACATCGTTGTGTTTTCTTTGCATCTGTTCTTTGATTCCTTTCGAAGAGAAGCCTTCTCGTGGGCAGATCATTTGATCATGTTGATCTAAAGACAAGATCATCGCCACGTCCACCTTTGATCCGAAAACCTCTGTCCATGCAAGCCATGTGAGAACACGTACAAACCAATCTAATAAAACTGATCATTGGATAGCATGCATATGCATCATCGCATCTAGTTTAAGGTTTGTGCATGATATTGATTGCTGTTAATCTTGTATGCACGTGATCCTACATAGAAGGACAAGCTCAGGGAGCTGTCTACGACGAACTGCAGCAACAAGGTTTTGAGATCCAAGAACAACCGAAACCGCAAGAAAAAGGCAGTGCTCCTTGACCATATTGATCCTATGTTTTGGGTAAAACTGTTTTGATTTGCGAAAAGGTGTGCATGCTGAGTCAAACATGATGGGAAACCCTTTTATAGGAGTTTACTATCTTTGGTTAAACCACCCTTGTCACCAGGGATGTTTACGAGTCGGGTATGGTTTTTGCTTTATGCTTCGCTGAGTCCATGGGATTGGGAAGCGAGATAGATGTGTCTAGCTAACTGCACTCGTAATGATAATGAGAAACTGATGATGTTAATGAACATGGATCGGAGGGAGATCTAGGCAAGCCTGGGTTTGTGAATGAGGTAGCATGAGATGGTGGTTTACTTGGCATAGATCTATAGACCGGTTCATGCATGCACATGCCAGGATAACAGTGCCACCACAAGGCCAAGTATGGGTGCGGCTTAGCTGAGTAATTAGGTAAGTTGCTAGAGTGTTATGGGCTGTGGAAGGCGCGGGGATTGGGAGTCGAGTGATGACTGCCCTGGGAACTGCATGGCACAAGAGGGGTCCCGTGGGTGGGAGAATTAGAGATTCTAGCCTGACGGTGAAACCTTAGTGAGTCCATACATCTAGTAACCGCTTTGTAAAGGATATTTTGTGATCTCTTGACCATACACCGACGGTTATGTACTGGTATAATGGAGGTTCTGCAGTCGCTGACGGGTGAGGAAATCACAAACTTGTGGGTAAAGAGGTGCAAACTTTGCAGGGTTCTTAAAAACTATCATGATAGCCGAGCTTACGGTCACGAGCGCCTGGCCAACTGCCATGATTAGTTGGGATGGTTATTGGCATGGTTCTTGGTTATGGTTATTTATTATGGTTATGGTTTGGTTTTGGGACTGTTGAGTCCGAGTGATAAGATGGTTGCATGACTGTTGAGTCAATGCAACGAGATTGGTCTCGGTGTGAGACGAAGTTGTTCATGAGATAAGATGGTAGCAAATACGAGAAGGTATTCGTGAGATGATAGCGAATACGAGGAGGTATTCGTGAGCAAGAATAAAGTTGGTTAATGTTCGGATAGAACATGGAAAGTTATGGAGGTATGTTGGTAATTTAATACATGCTGGGATTACATTCACTTAAAGTTAAGTTGCTGTTTTATCATGGTTTTATAAATCTTCTTTTCTGCAAATGAGCCTTTTTATACCTACCTTGTTATGAGCTACATATCATGTTTTTCCCGCACTTGCTGAGTACATCATTGTACTCAAACTTGCATTATTATTTCATCATCAGCAGCAAGAGAAGACTACTATGAAGACCAAGTGGAGCATTAAGGCGTGTGATCTGTTCTCAACCTTGCCTGTGGAGGGAGTAGAGATAGAGCCACTTCTGCTTAGATTTGCTTCCGCATTAGTTAGATTTCTTCCGCATTAGAATAAAGACTTCCGCTGTAAGCATGAGTCCAAGGCTCATGAGACATTGTAATAAACTCTGTTATTCGTGGTTATATATATTCTGAATTCAGTTTGTTGAACATATGTGTATGTGTGATAAACATCCTGGGCACACATGCGCATTAGTTCTCGGTTCCGTGGTTTTCCACAGAATTGAGGGCGTCACAGTCAAGCTGGTGGACGGCACCGGGCCTAGGGTTTGCCCGCCGCACAGTAGTAGGGTTCCGGGGCTGATTCCTCCACGGAAGTTGCGGTGCAACTACGCCGCCTTGCCTCTCCGGGCAACTGCTGGCGAAGTGTCCTGGACGACCACATTTGTAGCATGTGCCCGCTACTTGTCTGGTGCTTGGGGGACGAAAGCCCGGGATGCGCTGCTGAGGTGCATACGCACGCGGCATCGCCCGCTGCTGCTGATATTGTTGCGGAGGTGGTGCTGGCAGTGCCGTCCTGA
The DNA here is from genome assembly GCA_030760725.1 of Neostapfia colusana. Taxonomy (NCBI): domain Eukaryota; kingdom Viridiplantae; phylum Streptophyta; class Magnoliopsida; order Poales; family Poaceae; genus Neostapfia; species Neostapfia colusana. Next base: position 81,893,108 of record JASWHV010000003.1, read on the forward strand.
ACGCCGGTGGAGAATAGGGCCGACTGCAGAATGGCATCGACCTCTGTGGTGGCTGCCAGCGTGAACCTGATGGTGGGCGATTCACCATCCGAAATTTCTGAGAAGGACCGCCTCCTTCTCCGCTGCTCTGCGGCGCGCTTCGCTTTCTTTCCACCGCCGCTAACTCCTTGCCGGAGTCCTCCTGAACAATCGCAGCATCAATTATGTCACTGAGGCTGCCGCGATTGAACATCGCCAGTTTGTCCTTCAGCAGCGGGTTAAGCCCCTGGTAGAAGTGATCCCGCCGCTTCTCGTCAGTATCGGCATGGTACGATGGGTAAAGCGCGAGATCGTTGAATGCCCTGGAGTATTCCAGCGCGTTCCGGCTCCCTTGCTGCAGGTGTAGAAACTCCTGCGTCTTCCTCTCCATGAGACCCGGCGGTATATGATAGGCCCTGAAGGCCGTCCGGAACTCCGCCCATGTCATAACTCGGTCGGTGGGCTGTGAAGCACAGTAGTTTGCCTACCACGCACTCGCAGATCCTTGGAGCTGTTGGACCGCGAACTGATTCTTGCGCTGCTCACTCACTTGGAGCAGCCCGAACTTCATCTCCATCGTGCGGAGCCAGTTGTCCGCATCGAGGGGTTCATCCGCCCTCGAGAATACCGGGGGATGAGTTGCTAGAAAGTCGGTGTAGGAGCTCTGTTGACGCTCCTCACAATCATGACGCCTCTCTGGTCGAGACGTATTCACAATAAGAGTTTGCAGCAACTTCGTATGCTGCTGATGAGAACCCGCCATTGCCGCAACGATGTCGGCCAATGTAACCGTTGGCGGTGGCGGTGTTTGCTGTTGCTGTTGCTTCTGTTGCTGCTGCTGTTCTGAGGAGTCCTCGGGAGGCTGTTGGGAGGTTTCTTCCCCTTGACTAGAACCCCCAACGTCCGGGTTGGCACGAGTACGAGTCATTCTGAAATTCAAAACAGCAGTGATCAGCACATGTCATACTTAAAAATTCAATATGAAACAGTAGGTATTAAAGTGACGCATGAATAACTTGCACAACATTCACATATATTGATAAAGCATACACTTTATACAAGATACATTATTCTCGGGCCTCCGAGAAGTCGTGCTCATGTTGTCACTACCTATACATACGTTACTGCCTACACGACATATCACCGGTTACAAAAGTTTGGGTTACACTACTCTGGTTGCCCTACTTGGCAACGGTAACCTCCTACTCAGAGTAGAACTCGACCTCCTGTGGGTCGTCCTCCTCCGGTACCTCTGCTGGTGGCTCTGGATCTACAACCTCCTCTCCCATCTCAGGTTCTCCCATTGCCGGAAGACCCAAGACCACCGGTATGCCCAATACCGGAGGTACGAGGTCCTGCAACACGTGAACCTCGTCCATGGCCTGGTTGTAGTCTTCTTCCCAGCCTTGCCCTTCCTCAATAGTGTCGTCTCGCTCTTGAGTAAGGTCCTCGTTCTGCTGGGTTAGAGTCTGCACCAGTTCTTGCAATGCCGCGATGTCGACACAGCTCTTCTTCTTCGCCTTCTTCAGACGATGCAACTGATTATGCTGTTCGTTCAGTCGCTTCATCGTTGGTAGGAGCACATTGTGGAGTGTACTGTGAGCACTCTCGAAATGGTCTCCACGGCTGATGCTTTCCTTGAGCTTTGCGGCGAGACATTCCGTATGAGCATCTTGGCTGTCCATCACGGCTTTACCCGCCCTCATGTGGAGGCTGAGGTTTGCCTCCGCGGGGCTGTACCTGGGGCAACCCGGATCGGTTGCCTCCATGTACCTCCGTTCCCACACGTGATTAGCCAGTCCCTCCACCGGAACGAGCGCGTATGGAGTGCCCTCCATAGCCCTTACGTGCAGTTGGCAGAAACGCGACATGGCGTCGCGGGCTGCCACTTGCCACCTTCCCTCTGGTTGTCCACCTCTCACCGTGATGGTGAACGGCGCCCAACCAGGTGGCGTAGGTCCTGCAGGAACTTCGACATGGATCGTCCACGTCTTGTTCCCCTCCTCGCTTTCTTCCTTGGCGAAGTACTACGGCATCTGGTTGTACCCGAAATATTGAAGCATCTGCCTCAATGCTTCCGGATAGCCGCAATGGTGAGAACAGTGAGATTCCACCCACCCATTCTCGAACTGTTTATCCACTGTCATCTGTAAAAACATATTTGAGAAATGTCAAATATTTATTTGAACAGTAAACCATTGATTTATAACATAAAACATGTCATTGAACTCATAATACTTGGAATCCTAGTTCAAATTTAAACAAATTTGACTGCTGATCTGCTGTCCAACATTACAGCCCTGACCAGTTTCGATTTCAACCAGATTTAGGCCATGCTAAAGGCAAAAACAATTCTGGAGCTCAACATAAAAGTTAAAGCTAACTTCAATAGCTTTCCAGAAAGTATTTGCTTGGCCTAAGATCTGTCCTGGTTCAAAACTTATGAGATGTCAAGGTTAACAGAATTTATGGAGAAAATTAGACAGCACCTCCCTGCTTTAGGTACTGATTTGATCCAAGAATTCCAGTTAATTTTGCTCCCAATCTGACAAAACTTTCTGTTACAAAGTTGTAACCCATCTCATGATCTTTTCAGAACTACCTCATTTTCTATTTTAGGATTTTTATGCCGGAAGTTATGCTCAATTTACAGAGAGTTTACAGAGAGTGTTTGCTCTGCCCTGTTTTCTGGACAGTTTCAAATCTACTGCATTTTTCGATTGGTTAGGGGATAAAACATCTCTGGACATCAACATAAAAGTTGTAAGGCTTTTCCAACGCTTTCCAGAAATGTATCATATGATCCCAACCTCAAAAGAACTCAACCTCTAACCTCTGATTAACTTCAGCCTTAATTCAGCTGAAAACAGGGTACTCTGTCCTTAGCAGCCTATAAGTAGAAAACTTGTTAACTTTGAATATCCTGATTAAGGGAAGGAGTTACATCAAGTTTTAATGCTCCAGATTAAAACTTTCAAGTTTTATAATGAAGTTGTTCATTTAGTGGAGTGTGACGTTGATGCGTCACCAGAGCATGTCGGTACTACGTCCTCACAAAGAAAAACCTATACCGGACTTAGCCGGCTTCGTTAGTTCAGAGGTACTAAGCGTCTCTCGCACACGGATGCTACACTTTCTACCGTTTCGTGGTTGGACTACCTGCAGATAACTCACACAATCGTCAGACTCGGCTGCACACCGAGCCTGGTATCCATACAGTTCGTACACCCGGCCGTCATCACTCGCCCGGATGTTCTCAAGCCAAACACGCCTTGAGCTACGTGTTCACGTTACTGACCATGTGACGGGGTCTCCCAAATTTCCCAAAGAACGCCAGGGACAGACGTTGCTCGAATATCCCAAATGACATGAAGAGTCGTAGAGGATATTAATGCGGGTCGGGTTACCTGCCACCCGTGGGGCTCCACCCTTCAGCTTGTGCGCACTGGTGGACAGCGCTTACGTGCAATCCCCCAAGACATAAAGCGTCCCGAGATGCACGATTTTCCGACATAAGCAAATAGGTTAGTATGCCACTTTCTATACACTAATAACATCCTTATATGGGCTACTAACTCGTTCCTCACTGGATTTTTGAAAAAGATGACCTTTTCAGTGCGTTAAACCTCAAGCGAGCTCTGATACCAACGCTGACACGACCCCAACGGTCTTGTCGAGCCAGGATCACGCTGAAGGGTGCTGCGTTGCACATCACCGGATAACACACATCAAAGGTACAAAGCGGAAGCAAAGTTTTATTACATAAAGAGGTTTATGAACATTTGTACAACAAAATATGTTCAGTCTACACTCACGGGCGTAGACTACGCATCGAGTTCACGTTCAGCCCGTGAACGTGTCCCCGCTAGCACGCACACACACTAACACGGCGGCGTGCACGACTCCCACTCGACGGGGTTCCCCTCCTAGGGTTCCGTCTCCTCCTCGGGAGTCCCTTCCTCATAGAACACTGCAAAAGCTTCAAACACAAACAGTGAGCACGAAGGCTCACCAAGACTGACCCGTCTCTCCTAAACATGGAACTTCTACATGAGGGGTGATAGGTACATGAGATAAAACAATTTGCAAAGGACTCGCCTAATTATTGGAACCTTACTTTCATGTTTTAGCGGCAGGTTGTGGAGACCTTACGCTAAGGCACATGAGAGAGCCACAATCAAACAAGAAACACATTTCTCTCATATACTTTGCCCAAAGTTGAAAAGGACTTTAGTTAGCTCTAAAGTACAACAAGCCATTAGCAAGTAAGGTATGTCTTTCAAATCAGCAAACTTTTAACATGTGTCTAGCCTGTTCTTTCTACCTCACGGTACAGTGAACAAGTGGTACTCACTGACCGCGAGGGACGGTGATTATAATCGATTTACACCTGCAGGGTTACCCGAATAACCCGTCACGTACGCCCATACTCGATGTTGCCTACAGCAACCATCACGGACGTCGTACGCAACCACCTTTCGCCCGTCAGCCAAATATTGAACCGGTCCCATCGTCCCGAGCAAGAGGTCTCTGCACGCGCATCTCAGTGCTGCCAGCCGATTTACACCTCAAGCCGATTTTTCTTGCCATGTGTATCATGTGCTATCTCTACCCGAGTCTAGTTCCCCTAGCCTATGCTCGGGAGTAGTTCCAACTACTCGACTTGTACTGAATCCAATCCTATCTTAGCTTTGTAGTAGATAACGGGGTTTGCAATCATAAATCCAACCCATGGTTTTCTTGGCTATGCATTTGGGTTTCCAAACAAGACTCTAATGCAAGAATTAATGGTACTCAAAGTAGTTCTCAAAACAATAAAAGTTTGTAAAGAGGTTAATGCAAACCGGAGCTTGCCTTGCTGCTCTTAGTCGTAGGTTAGCTGCTCTTCCGGAGTGACGAAGTCTAAGACTTCGGGTTCCTCCTCGACATTAGCGACTACATGATATACAAGTATATGTATTAATTTAAATGCATTTGAATTGAATTGAAACTTGTGAAGTTTATAAGTCTTACTATACAGACCGAATTACTGTAAAACTTTTACTGTGGCTTGGTTACAACCTAAACAGAGACTTGGCCAAGTTTTAGTTGCAGCAAAGCTCATTTGAGCTCTCCACAATTAATTATGTACTTGACCTTAGCTGGAGCTCTTATGGTGTTTTAGGGGTTTTCATGGAGCAACTCATGACTTTCTGAAAACTAGATTTTCAGAGGGTTCTAATGGAGTTGGTCACACTTAATGTGAAGGTTCCTAGCTAGATATATGAGCTAAACAATTTCAGAGAAATTCTGAAAATGTTTCTGAACGTTTTCCATTTTCTCTGGAACAATTTTATTAATCACACCATTAGGTGGATCAAATGAGCTCAAATTGATCTGAAAATTTTATGGTAGTTCAGGGATATTTTGGTGAACATCCCAGCAAAATTTCAGAATTTTGCTGCAAAGGATTCTCCAGTTAAATTCCAACAATTTAAAATTTGAAGATTTAATTCTGGAGAAATAAGGATTTTCATGAAGTGAAACTTGATTTGCTGGAAAGTACTCAAAGAGCTGAATCCAACAAAATTTGTTTTACTCAATTTGGAGTTTCCTAGACAAAGTTATGAGGATTTGAAGTTTGAATGAAATCTGAAAATCGGGGAAAAGTTTAAATCTGCCGGTGGGTCCACGGTACACGTGTCGGCACTGCAGCGATGGAACACCGGGGTTCACGGAATTTTTGCGTGCCAGCACACCGGATCCAAGCCGCATACTGATCCCAGATTTAAAATCCGAGCCGCTGATACGTGGGCCACCCAGCTTCGTCTACCTCCCGACGCCCGCGTTCGGCCGCCGCGACACCTCGCCGGAGAGCTCGCCGGCAGCCTCTGTGGTGATCCAAACTTCATGATTCTGGCTGCCCCTGCCTAAGTTCAATCGAGGAACATGATTCCGGACTTAGTTCGTCATGAAAATGACCAGCACATGGTCGGCGACGAGCGACAGCTCCGGAAGGACTTCGGCCGTGTTGGCCGACCTCCCTAGCACCCCAACCGACCGAGCAGACGTCCAGAGAGCATCAGTGGTCCCTCAGGAACCTCGGCATGGCTCGAAGCAGCTCGGGGGATGTCCGAAGTAGGCTCCCACCGTGCGCCCGATGCTTCCCACAGGATCAGCCGTCGGCAAGCTTCGAAATACGCCGGGTACAGTGGTTCTCAGGCTAAGGGTTGTGAAGGCAACTTGTGCGCTACCAAGTCTAGTCTGTGTAGGAATGGATTGAGACCCTCTAACCTTTCCTAGAGCGTGAATTTGACAGAACCGCACCCGAAGGTCGGTCTGTACCGAGAAATGGGAAAACTGGAAATTCACCACCGATGATCAAGCCCTCGGGCTGTGGCTCGGGGGTGAGCAGCACCGGTCCCTAACGCATCCAGGGATGTCTTAGCTCGGGCGTGACAACCTCCCGGTTGGGCCGTCCATGGGAGCACGAAGTGCGGCGAGTTTAGGTCACTGAACGGAACTCTCGGTATAGCCAAGATCACCCGAGTTCAGCCGAATTCTAGCGATGGGGAAGAAGAAGGAATGTTCCTGGTACCTTGTCGTAGCTCTGGAGGGATCGGGGAGGCTGTGATCGTGGTTCTCCGATAGGTCCCGAATGGCGGAGGGAAGAATTCCAGTGCTGTGTTCTTGCGAGAGGAAGAAAAATGGCGAGGGCTTTGGCCGAGGCGTGGAGCGCCATAAGAAGGGCTCGGAACCGACCTGCGCCCGCGCGTGGCCAAGTTGCTGGTGGCGCGGCGGCCTCCCCTCGGTGGCGATCACTGCTGAAGCCCGAAGACCCAAGTGAGAAAGTCTTCAGTCGGTTGAACCTCTTCAGTGGCTGACAGGTGGGTCCCACTCCCATTTTAACCTCTGAACTTAACTCCATATTACTGTTGTAAACAGTAAGCCCTAAAATGCCCATGGTGATTTGAATTATTCACCCCTGAGCCATTTGAATTGGTTAAAATTCAAATTGGGTTTGGTTTGACTAAATTTTAGCACATGTTCAGTTTGAAATTCAAATAAAGTTTGAATTTGTTACACTTAGCTCATGTCAAGATCAACTCCAAATAGAGTGAAAATTGGTGTGTGAGCTCACAAAAATGTGCTGAGTATGGATATGCCTCCCACTTTTGAATTCATGGGATAAAAACAGTTTGAATTTGAATCTGAGTTCAAACTACCCTCTTTCTAGCTATACCCAAAAGTACCTCAAAAATGTTTTGAATTTGGGTGAAACTTGGCATGGACATTACTAGCAAAGTGTAGGAGTTTTTCATATGTCCAGCCCCGAGATAATGCATGTGGGAAATGCCACTTTTGCATTGTGTGAGTTTGTTCTCTAATGATCATGTTGATAATGGTTACTTGCTCTTCAAATGTGTTCATCAACTTTCTTCAAATGAGGTGTGTGTGTGTGTGATGATGAACACTTTGAATGTGTCAAAAACTGAGGCCTTTACAAGCCGGCAGCAGCGCGTCCCGACCCGGAAGAAGCGGCGGCAGCTGGGCGCGGGCCTGGGCGGTTACGGCGGCAGCTGGGCGCGAGCAGGGGTGGCGCAGCTCCAGCCAGCGACGGTGGCGGCTATGCACGGGCTGAAGTGGCGCAGCCCGAGGCTGCGGCGGCTCCGAATGGGCAGGGGCGGCGCAGCCCGAGGCGACAGCGGCTTCGAACGGGTAGGGGAGGCGCGGCTTGAGGCTGCGGCGGCTGCTGCTCTGCGCGGGCTGGGCGGTGCAGTGGTCGACGTTGGCTGGGCACGGGCGTGCGGCGCAAGCGTATGGTGGAGGTGGCTCACAATGAAAACCGAAGAACACCTCTGCTTGGTATAAGGGTTATTTTCGTGTGTCTCACAGAAACCCACGAAATTATTGCCTAGTTTCATGTGCCTGTCGGAAGCCGATGAAAATCTTGCCTATTTTCATGTGCCTGTTGGAAGCCCATGAATTTAAGGGACTATATTTTCGTGAACCCCGTTAGCCGACAAAATTAAGGCGTACATTTGTCGGTAGCCGACAAACCCCACTCGTATTTTCGTCTGCCTGTCGGAAACCCACGAAATTAATGGCTTATTTTCATGTGCCTGCCTGAAACCCATGAATTTATTGGCCTAATTTTCGTGTGCCGCCCTGGCCGATGAAATTACGCTCTACTTTTGTCGGAAAACAAACAAACCAACACATATTTTTGTGTGCCTGCAAAAGCCCACGAAATTAGGGCAGATATTTTCGTGTGCGGCAGATAACCCACGAAATTGATGTCCCCTTATTGTCGTGTGCCACCTGAAACCCATGAAATTAACATGAAATTTCGTGAGCTCTAGACCTAACCCACAAAATTTGTCTCTATTTTCATATACTTCAACTTAACCCACGAAATTAGATACAATTTTCGTGTGCTGTTCTGCTAACCCATGAAATTCATGTCATGCTTTCGTGTGCTAGGTTTTGGCTCATAAAATTAGTTTTATTTTCGTGAGGGCCCATGAAATTACTCGTAGCCGACGAAAATAATACATTTTCCTGTAGTGTTTGCATGTTTGCAATTAAGCACACCGGTGGAACAGCGCTTTCATATGCCTCATAGGACATAAAGAGTCCTAGAGAATATACTTCGTGTTACAAACCACAGGATGGGGTATCCTCCTCTTGCTATTGGGTATGCGCACTGGAGGCTAGTGCATTTCATATGTCTTGAAGACATGAAGAGTCTTAGAAAATATATTCACTTCGCGTCCATTTCTGAACATGTCATCCCACACTACTTTCCTCATGTGGGAGAGCTAACCGAAATTGATCCTCTTTTGGTGGCGTTCCTTACCATCTTACCTCCACGTAGGTGCGTTGTTATAGAATTGAAATACGGAAGAGTAACACAAGGTCATCTTGCCACCTTAAGTAACTATGCTATTAATACTCCTTATGTGGGCATACTATACGTTCCTCACTCGTATACTTCTAAGTTTTCAAAAATATGCTCCTTTTATGCATGCTATTCCCAATGCGGCTCTGATACCAGCTGTCATGGGGGGGGTCCGCGCTCCAGGAATCGCACTGGGTGGTGCCGTGCGATGTGGCACCCAACAGCATGCACGAAAAGACATTAAGAATATAGGAACCGATTTATTACTCAAGATAAGATCTTTTACAATATATTGTACACACGCAGCGGAAATTAAAACTGGACATTTACTCACTCTTTACCCTAACTACACCGAAGAGAAGTCGTTCAACCCATGAACGCTTCCTAGTAGCTTCACCAAAGTAAGGCAGCGGATAGGTTTCCGGTGAGTTAAATGAACCGTGAGGTTCGACGTCTCACTGAACAACCATCTTCATAGCAGGTATCCTGCTACCTGCAAAAACAACTACGAAGCAACCGTGAGCACTAAGGCTCAACAAGTCTTAACCGTCAATCCTAAACATGTAACTTTACATGCAATTGTAGTAAGAAGGTAGGAATATGAATTTTGTAAAATGAAGCTTGTCTAAACCTTGATCCTTATATTCAGATTCTTACAACAGCAAGTTTTTAATGGTCCTCATGCCTCACAACACCGGAAGTCCACAATTAAACAAGAAACGCTTTTTCCGATGTTGCTAGCCTAAGGTGGAATAGAAATTTAGTTTTCACTATCTCTACTTCTGTCAAGGTTTCAATACAATTATTAAGCCATAAACAACATGTTAAGAGACTTAGTTCCTCCTTGCTATGACACAGTGCAGTGGGCAAGTATGCCCAATCCTCTTCCGCGAGCGACGGTGATTCAAATTAATAACAACCTGGAATACACGACACATACACCCGCCTCGAAAGACTCACACAAGAGCTCTTTCCTACGTTATATGCAGCAACCTTTCACATGACACCCAGACATAGAAAAATGCTTCGCGCCGAGCAGGATGGTCCTCTACGCGGACACGTCGAAGTTGCCTGCTAAAGGTTTTACACCTCCCGCCTTCTTAACGCCATTACCACGTGAAGGATGAGTTTTTATATCACGGTCAATCATGTTACATCAGTTTCATGGGTCCCATACCCCACTATATATCTGGTACAGCTCAAACTTGTCCAGCAGGGCCACATACGGCGCGGTCCTTAACCGACACGGACGGGGCTAATACCCACCACATTGGCGTTTCCATACGCGGCCCAGGCCCAATGTGGTCCCAAGCATTGTCACACCCATCGCGGGTCAAGACAACCTTGAGCGCTCCATCCTACAGGAACTCCCCATCCCCATCTCACTTTTCATGAGGTGCTCTTGTCAACAACTTCCTCTCGCGAGTAGACTCCACTAATCGACCTTTATCGCGAGTAGCTTTTTACTACTCGACTTCTACCGAGCTAGCTACAACATTAGCCTAGCATCTACGACGCGACAAAGCCTATGCTAACCATCTACTCAGGGATTTCATGGTAATGCAGTTGGAGTTTCAAGCATCTTAAACCTAATACACAGTATCAAGTCTAACAAAATTAGGTGTAAGTATACAAAATTTAAAATGGCAATTATATGCAAACCGGGGCTTTCGTTGCTCAACGGTTTTGTTAGACTATGAAGTTAATCATCCTCCATAGAATTTGCCAATGGTCACGAGATGGACATTCTCGCCTCGTAGTTGATCTCCTCGCCGAGCGTCGACGTCACAGGCTAATGAGATGATGATGCACATAGTTTCAAAAGCAACTTAGAAAATGCTTTAATTATGTTGTACAAATTACATGCGACTAAAAAGGAAAAACAACAGCAATGTTTCTATTTTTGGATCTACAACCTTAGAGAAGAACTTGCTAAGTGAAAGGAAGGTAATAATAATCACCATGTGATTAAACCCCTATATGAACACTTAGACCAAAATAATGGTAGCTCAAGATCCAGGGGTCTAATGAAGCTGAAAATTTAACCACAGCTTCCAGGGAAAGGTATTTAAAAAGTGTGCAAAATTTGAGCTCATGGAATGGCTCAATGTGATCACAATAATTCCCTATGTGGTTTTAGCTAATCTGCCTTTACCTCCTAGATCTTAAGCTTTCCTATCCTTAAAAGGGAACTTTTTGTGAATTAAAAATGTCCTGAGTCTATAGGAATTTGTTTTACCATTTTTGGAGTTTCCTACATAGATATATGAAATTTACAAGGATTGGCGCAAAGCTGAAAATTGGCTCTGTTTATTTTCCAATTTTTCAGAGACATAAAGGATTGACACTTTATTTGGCCAAGCAAATGAGGTCCAATGACTCTGAAAATTTACTGGATTTCAAGTATATTTAGGGGAAGGATCTGCCCAAAATTGGCAATTTTCCAATAAACAGAACTCCTGTAATAAATTCCCTAAGCTTTTCCTTAAATGAATTAATCAGCCAAATCCATGGATTTTCATAAATATTGAGCTGCAACCCTGGATAGTACTACCTGAGGGGAATCCAACGCAATTTATTTGGGAATTTCTGGACACTCCTACACAAAGTTGTGGCTGTTTGAATTTGAATGGAAATCTGAAAATCGGAGAAAAGTTTAAACACTGCCAGAGTGCCCCACACATCAGCGCGTCTTCAACCTCACGCCAAATCGAACAGAGCGGCGGCGGTCTCCGGCAAAGGTCGCCAGGACCGAGTTTCTGGCCGCCTCCCGGGGCCAAACTCACTGCCCCCCCCATATTTTTCCACGCTGAACTCGTTTGGAGGGTCGCCGGTCGCCGGTTAGGGTTCTAGCGACCTCGGGTAGGCTCAATTCTCCACCAAATCGTTGGGTTTTTGGCTCTAGAGCACCAGGGAGTTGTGAGAAAGCAGGAAACGGCAGCCAACCTCGTCGGGGAGCCCTCAAACCACGTCGTCACCGTGCGGCCGATGGGGTCCGACGGTTTTCCTTCGGAAAGAACATGGAATTCTCTATCTACACCTACTTTATCAGCCTAGTATAGATGGAGGAGGTGCGGTAGCTAGTGAGGATCTCACGTGCGAAATTCGAAAGGCTAGAAACAAGAATTACAGGCAAATTTTCCGAATTCCTACCTCAGGGTGGTGTGGTGCCGCCCGGGAGAAGATTTTCAAATTCTCTTCCGACGAGTATTGACTAGGTATGAGCTTTGGGGATGATCAGCTCGGTGCACCGAGGGGTTGGCTTGCCTGAGCGTGACCCTGCTCGGTGTGGCCTGTCCACGGAGAGCTGAATTCATTTCTTCGGTGATCACCTCGGGCGCGGCTGCAACTTTGAAGTTTCAGGCGCAAACGAGCACAGGACCATGGAGGAACGACGTTAGCCTGATAGAGCACGCGTGTGCGATGATCTTTGCTGTGGGGAGCTCGATCATCCGAGGCTCGGTGGCCATGTGCGATCATAAAAGCGAGAGCGTGGCATCGGCTGTTCTTCACGCGGGGGAGAAAGAACAGAGAGAGCTGAGCTACGAGTGAAGAGAAGAAATTCGGTTGTGCTACCCGCGTGGAAGATAAGAGCATAGGCGACTCTTGGGAGAGCAGGAGATGGTGTCGACGAGGCATCGGGCGGGGTCGGTCCAGCTGCTGTCTCGCGCGCGTGCAATGCGGAGGAAAAATAGAGTCGGTTTGCCAGGGGTGTGGCTGACAAATGGGGTCCACCCCCTTCATTTTATTTCCCTCACCGTGCTTTGAGATTCTTAACCCGTTGTTATCCAAATTCGACAAAAATTGGAGGTTAGGCCAAAAATGATGTGGAGAATTTTAATATGAAATCAGATTCCAAAATTGAGCATGTTTGGTTCAAAATTCAAATTCAATTTTGAATTTGAATGTGCTCTCAATAATCCTTTGAATAAATGGTAAAGGAGCTCCACAAATATCCATGTTTGGACCAGAAGCTCTTTGAGACATGGGGAATACATTGGTGAATTCACTTGGATACATGTAGACAATCTGATCATGAATCCTTTTAAAAGATTCAAATTGTATTTTAAATTATTCCGCCATTCTCTACTCATAAAGGATGTGCACATGATTGAAATTTGGGAAGTGAAGTTCACTCCTCATGTTAGCATGTGCTAATCAGGAGTTGAAGAAAATTATTAACTCCCTCACATGTCAATTGTATGCTTATCATTTTATGTAACACAAAATCAAACTTTCTTTCCCTTAACTTTGCTTCATAAGTTGACATATAACTTTACAAATGTTAGGGCTGTTACACTAAGAGTGAATCTTGAGGGTGTGTGAGATTTGGGAAGAGGAGAGAGAAGGGTGTGATTTATTTCGAGCTATTGGTTGATTCCCTCACTGTGACTCTTTGTGTTGAGTTAATTTGAGTGTTGATTCGCAATTTCTTTGAGCTGTAATCTTGTGGGAGCCTCAAATTGTGAGCTGCCCACGAATTGTTGTGATTTCCTTGTGATCTAGTGGAAGAACAAGCCAACCTTTGTGGTGGCTTGGTGAGGATAGGGTTGAGAGCAACCCAATCCTTTGTGGACTCCTCAATATGGACATAGGCTTCTCCATGAAGATGAACCACGGGATAAATCCTGTGTCTTGCACTCTCGATTTGTCTCTCTTCTTCGTTAGATTACTATAGGGTTCGTTGCACTTTTTGTCTTAATCTTGCGATCCACTTAGTTCTAGCCATTAGCTTTTTGTTCAGCGTCATCACTAGATTCCTAGGTTATAGTACTTCATTACTCATTAAGTAGATCAGTGAAAAACTCCTTACAATCTCCGCTTTGGCATTTCACTTTCCTGTGACCGGACTAGTCTGCCCCCCTAGCTGGACTAGTCCGCACTCAGCTAGCTGATTAGTTTTTATTAAGTCGAATGTCAGGTGTTTTGCCTATCACCCACTCTAGGCAACTTTTAATTGGTAGCAGAGCCTAACTCTTCCAAAGAGATTAACCGCTTGGAGAGGAGATGGGGGAAAACAGCAAGAAGGAGTTGTAGATCGTCGACACCACCGGCACCGGCGAGAACAGCGCCAACGGCGAGCAAGGATTCATGTCCTCGCCCAACAAGACCGTCAACACCACCAAGGACAAGCCAAAGCCTCCTCCCTTCGACATCGAGACCGATGATGAAGATGAAGAAGTGAAGCGTCTTGCAGACCTTCTTCAAAGATCAAAAGACGAAGCAAGGAGGAAGAGAAGACTTGAGAGAGAGAAGAAACTCAAGAAGCCCCGAAAAGGACTACACGCGATATCCTTTTAACTATGAGCGCTTAAATTCTCATACAAACTACTTGTCTATTCCTTTAGGCGAACCTCCACATTTCGATGGCACTAACTATACCATGTGGAAGCACAACATGAAGTTGCATCTTATTTCTCTCAATCCTACACTTTGGCATATTGTTTGTACATGTGTAGATATCCCTGTGGATGATGAAGAGCTTACTCCAGAGCAAGAACAACTAATCCACCACAATGCTCAAGCGGCAGCTGTGCTTAACTCGTCCTTCAGCCAAGAAGAATTCAACAAGGTGGATGGATTAAAGCAAGCCAAGGAAATTTGGGATACACTCAAAATTGCACATGAAGGCAACCATTCCATGTGGGAAGCAAAGATTGAGATGATTGAGGAGGAGCTTAGAAGATTTGCCATGGAAGATGGCGAGATCCCTCAAGAGATGTGCAACCGACTCAAGACCCTCATCAATAAGAGTCGAGCGTACGGATGCAAGAAGTGGACAAACCATGAAGTGGCCAAATTATAAGGACTTTCATGCCTCGCAACGTGATGCTTTGCACCCTCATCCGTGAAAGTCCAAATTTCCACAAAATGACTCTGAATGAGGTGCTTGGCAGAATCATCAACCAAGAGATGATAGAGATGGAAGCATGCCACATCAACAACCTTGCTAAGGTCACACCCTCTAAGAAGAAGGGTGTTGCTCTCAAAGCCTCACACAAGTCCAAAGGAAAAGAGGTGCATGCTTCAAACGACGATGAAGAAAGTGAAGAAGAAAGCATCGACATGGACGATGAGGAGTTGGCCTTCTTCATCAAGAGATTCAAGGGAATGATGAAGAAAAGAAGAGGGTCAAACTATGAGAACAAGGGCAAGGACAAATGTAAGTCAAGAACCAAGAGAGCTTGCTACAACTGTAGTGAGTATGGGCACTATATTGTTAATTGCCCATACAAAAATGAAGAATACAAGAAGAAGAGGAACAAGGATGAAAAGCCTCAAGATAGGGAGATGTTCAAGAAGAAGAAGGAACATGGACACACTAATGTTGGCAAGGAGTCGGACTCCAACGATGAATCTTCCTCCGATGATGAGGCGGAAGTGGAAACCGTCGCCATCAAGAAGCCAATGATGAAGAAGACTCTCTTGCCGAACAAAAGAGAGTGGAAAGAGATCAAGCCACACATGCCTCATGGAGAAGGAGGGAAAGCGAAACGTTAAATCTAAACTCTACTTGCATTCTATTAAAGATGAAGATTTTGATAGTTCTAGTGAGAATGACTACATGTTTGAAGGTTTGAGCAAAAGTGCTTTAATTAAAATGAAAAAAACTCTTTGATGAATTCTTAGAGAAGGAGGACCTTCTTGAAAAAATAAGATGATTTGATTGTCAAGGAGAAGCAAAAAAATTTTGACCTTCAGAAGCTCCTCGAGCTTGAGAAGGAGAAGAACAAGGCACTTGAACTTGAACTTGGGAAAAGCAAGCATACCTCTTCATGTATCAGGAGTTCGAATGTTGTGCTCTAAGATGAGCTTGTGAGTTTGAACAAAGGTCACAAGACTCTCGAGGCACAATTCGCAACTCTCAAGTCAAGTGTTCCCTCTTCCGCCTCAACAAGCTCAAACTTGTCTAATGTGGAGTCGAACACTAAAACTTGCAAATGTGCAAATGTTGTACTTAACTTGAAAAAGAAGCTTAACATGGCAAAAGAGCAAGAGTACACCTAAGGGTGGCATTTTTGACAAGGAGAAGATCAAGTATGCCCATAGTGCATACTCGATTGCAAGGTTTCCCTTTATCAAAGATGGTCTTGGCTATTCAAGGGGAGGAAAGCAAAACGCTAGAATTCCCAAGAATAACAATGTGCATATTGCTTTTGTCAAGGAAGGATCATACCAAGACAAGAATGAACATCATGCATCTAATTTTCTTGAAATGGTAAAATTTGATAAAGATGCTAAAAATGCTAAGAATGTTAACTATGTTTCATGATTTTGATGCATCTTATATGTTTATGAGAAGTAAATTTGGTTATGTCTATGCTAAATATGGTGGGCAACTCCGCAAGAGCCTAAAGCCTTGTGTGTGGGTACCCAAACACCTTGTCCCTAACCTCAAAGGACCCAACCAAGCTTGGGTACCTAAAACCAAAGCCTAAACTTATTTTGTAGGCTTACTCCTCCGGCGGTACAAAATGGGTACTAGATAGTGGATGCACCAACCATATGACCAGAGTGAGAAGAATGTTTTGTGGAGTATGAAGAAAACAATGATCCAAGTCAAGGCATCTACTTTGGTGACAATAGATAAGAGAAGGTACTAGGTATGGGTAAAATCCCTATTTCTCCACAACACACTATTTCTCATGTTATGCATGTTGAATCACTAGACTACAATCTTTTATCCATATCTCAATTGTGTGCAAAAGGTTATAATTGCTTATTCACTAACGAAGGCGTGATTTTCACTAGAAGAATTGATAACTTAATTGCCTTCAAGGATATGATCAAGGGAAAGCTTTATCTCGTGGACATCAGCGCGGATAAAACTCCACTTGATACATGCTTGATGGCAAAGACCAACATGGGATGGTTGTGGCGCCGTAGACTAGCCCATGTTGGTATGAGGAATCTTCAAAAACTTCTAAAAGGAAACCACGTCCGAGGTCTTAAGAATGTTGTTTTTGAGAAAGATAGGCCTTGTAGTGCGTGCCAAGCCAGGAAACAAGTCGAAGCAGCTCATCCCGCCAAGAACATGATGACAACAACGAGACCGTTGGAAATGCTTTGCATGGACCTTTTCGATCCCATTGCTTACATAAGCATTAGCGGTAACAAATATGGTTTAGTTATTATTGATGATTTTTCCGGCTTCACATGGGTGTTTTTCTTGCATGACAAAGGTGAAACTCATGGTGTCCTCAAGAGTTTCTTGAGGAGAGCTCAAAATGAGTTCTCCTTGAGAATCAGGAAGATAAGAAGCGACAACGGCACCAAATTCAAGAACACCCAAGTAGAAGAGTACTTGGACGAGGTGGGCATCAAGCATGAGTTTCCGGCACCCTACTCACCCGAACAAAATAGGGTGGCCAAAAGGAAGAACCGAACTCTATAGAGATGTCAAGAACCATGCTTGATGAATACAAGACATCCGATTAGTTTTGGGCGGAAGCGGTCAAAAGCGCTTTCCATGCCACAAACCGTCTCTACCTCCATCACCTATTGAAGAAAACTCCATATGAACTCCTAACGAGTAACAAACCCAATATCTCCTACTTTAGAGTTTTTGGTAGCAAGTGTTATATACTTAACAAGAAGCCTTGAATTTTGAAGTTTGCTTCGAAATGCGATGAAGGTTTCTTACTTGTCTATGATTCAAACACCTACGCCTATTGTGTATTCAACAAAACCTTCGGTTGTGTTGAAATCGCACGTGACGTGGTGTTTGTTGAAACTAATGGCTCCCAAGTAGAGCAGGTTGATCAATGTGTACAATATGAAGAAGAAGCACCATGTATGGCATTGAGAAGGATGGCACTTGGTGATATATGACCACAAGAGCAACAAGGCCCAAGTGGCCCATCCTCATGACAAGAGATGTCTCAAGCACAAGATCAATCCCAAGTTCCCCAAGATCAAGAACAAGATCAAGATCACCATGATGAAGACATTGAAGATCAAAATGGTGGCAATAATCAAGGAGGAGATGAAGACGAAGAAGTTGACTCAAGACCAAGTGTACCACACTCTAGAGTCCATCAATGTGTTCAATAGGACCATCCCTTTGACAACATACTTGAAGACATCTCCAAGGCAGTAATGACTCGTTCTCGTATGGCTAACTTTTGTGCTCACTACTCCTTTGTGTCTTCTTTGAAGAAATTTAAGGTTTAAGATGCCCTACGAGACCCAGATTGGGTGATAGCCATGCAAGAGGAACTCAACAACTTCAAAAGAAACAAAGTTTGGGACCTTGTGAAAAGACGTTGTAGGCACTAAGTGGGTTTTTCGCAACAAGCAAGATGAGCATGGCGTGGTGACAAGAAACAAAGCTAGACTTGTGGCCAAGGGGTACTCACAAGTCGAAGGTTTTGATTTCGACAAAAAATTTGCTCCCGTAGCTAGGCTTGAATCTATTCATATATTATTGGCCTATTTACTCACAACAATTTCAAGTTGTACCAAATGTCCGTGAAAAGTGCCTTCCTCAATGGACCGATCAAGGAGGATGTGTATGTGGAGCAACCGCCTGGCTTCGAGGACAATAAGCATCCTAACCATGTATTTAAGCTTCATAAAGCTCTCTACGGCCTCAAACAAGCTCCTAGGGCTTGGTATGAGTGGCTTGGAGATTTCCTCATTGACAATGGTTTTAGGATAGGAAAGGTCGTCTATACACTCTATACTAAAAACTTGGATGATGATTTATTTGTATTCCTAATTTATGTCGACGATGTGGGGACCACCCCGTGGTTCACCTACTCTGGGATCGCAGAGGGTGGTGCCGTGCGATGCGGCACCAAACAGCACACAAGAAAATAATAAGAACAACATATAAACTTTTATTTGATATAAAACAGCGGAAGTCTTTTACAAAACATAATTAACAGCAGAAGTGTTATAGATAGATAGCCTCTCATCCTAACTATGCAAAAGTGCATCCGTCCAGTCCGGGGACACTACACACTAGCAGCACTCAAACAGAGATCACGGCGGCGTGCAGGGCTCCAGCTTGGCCATGTACCCCGACGGGGGCATCGCCTCGTCCTCGGAACCTTCCTCATAACTCTCACCTGCACACAGCTCAAATATTTCAACCGTGAGCACGATGGCTCAGCAAGTCTTAACCGACAACCCTAGGCATGAAACTCTACATGAAAGGATATGTAATATAGGAAAAAGGACTTTGCAATAAAGACACGCCTACATGTTGATCCTTACTTTCAGTTTTATAGCAACAGTTTAATGAGCCTTAGGCAGCCCTCACATCGGAAGTCCACAATCAAACAAGAAACGCTTTCCTCCGATGTGGTGATGCCCAAAGTGGAATATAAACTTAATTAGCTCTATAACTACAGCATACAAGCTTTCAAGACATTAATAGTTCAATACATCATATTCAGTTGGAGTATTTCACTTCTTACTACGTCACAGTGCAGTGAACAAGCGGGTACTCAAATAACCGGGAGGGACGGTGATTGCAATCAGGACACACCTGGATAACACGTCACATACACTCACTTTCAGAAGTGTGGTGCTTCACACCTTCCTACGCGGTTGTATGCAACAACCTTTCAAAGGTAACCCAAATGCCGAACTGGTCCATCCGTAACAGGCAGGAGGTCCCCGCGTGGAGCGTGTCTGTGCCCACCTGCAGATTTACACCTTGCTACACTCAACCCACTCCTATAAAACGGTTGGGTAGACCTCGGCACCCAGGTTAACCAACTACATCGGTTTCCTGGTTTCCATATGCCAGTATGCATCCGGTACTGTTCGATACTTGTCCAGCAGGGCCGCACACGGCTCGGTCCTCAATCGACACCAACAGGGCTACGCATGTGAGACCTCCGCTCACTGCATCCTATCCCCCCTGCTGGGTCTCAGTTTCATGTAAGGGCCTCAGTGTTGGCACACATTTGAAGTGTTCATCACCACACCACACACCTCATTTGAGGAAAGATGATGAACACAAATGAAGAGCATGTAACCACCATCAACATGCTCATTAGAGAACAAACTCACATATTGCAAAAGTGGTACCTCCCACATGTGATATAGGTGGGCTGGACTTAGGAAAACTCCTACACTTTGCTAAGGATGTCCATGCCAAGTTTCACCCAAATTCAAAACCTTTTTGAGGTCATTTTGGGTATAGATAGAAAGAGGACAGTTTGAAACCACATTCAAATTCAAACTGTTTTTATCCCATGAATTTAAAAATGGGAGGCATATTCTTATTCAGCACATTTTTGTGAGCTCACACACCAATTTTCACTCCATTTGGAGTTGATCTTGACATGAGCTAAGTGGGACAAATTCAAACTTTATTTGAATTCAAAACTAAACTTGTGCTGAAATTCACTCAAACCGAACCCAATTTGAATTCTATTCAATTCAAATGGCTCAGGGGTGAATAATTTGAATCACCAGGGGTATTATGGGGCTCACTGTTTACAACAGTGATTAGGAGTAAATTCCAGAGGTTAAAACCCCGGGTGGGACCCACATGTCATAGAGGGGAGAAGGAGAAACATGCACCCAAAGTCAGAGTCTTGGTGGGAAAGTCCGCCGAGCAGCTGTCGGCTGTGCCACCGAGCAGCTACCGGCGCCACCAGCTGCTTCCCTCTCCGCGCGTTGGCGCCCAGGGTGGCTGGCTCGCGCCCCCACGCGACCGGCACCGCCTCAGCCCAGCAGGAGTCGGCCGGCGTTATTTTCTCGCGGGCAAACCCGAGCAGCGGCATTGTTTCTCGATGCAGCTCTCTGCTCAATCGGGAAAACCAGCAAAACCGTCTCCTTCTTAGTCCCTGAGCTGCTAGACAGCCACCTGAGCTCGCACTCCACCTCTCCAATGCCAGAAACCTCGAGCTCCGACCTCCTTTGCCCAAAGACGATCGCCACCGCGGCAACCTAGCCTCAGCCGAGAGTCAGGCGCCCGTGGGCAGCGTTCCACAGGCGTTTTCACGGTCCAGCGAGAGAGGCAACAGGAGCGCGCGACCACCGTGCTGCTCCCCTCCAAGTTTGGAAGCCAACCGTGAAGAATCCGCAGAGAATTTCCAGTTTTTGCTCCGGCGACCGTAAACCGAGCTTCCGGTACGGTTTCTTTAAATTCTCGCTCTATGATCTTTTGGAGGTCATCAAATCTTGCACATACACGCTGGACTAGCCGGCGATCAAGTTCTTTTCTGCATCCATAGCGTGAAAATGTCTAGGAGTGACGAATTTCGAGCTCGATCGAGGGCGGTCATGGCGGGCACGATCGGTCACACGGTGCTGACCGACTTGCCGCCATCCCTGAACCCTTTGGACACCTTGTCGAGCTTCCTAGAGGTACACTGATGCTGTAGGGCCGTTTGTTCGAGGTGTTGGCGGGTTTTGAAATCACGGTCGACGGTGTCGAACCTCAACCGACGCCGCGGCACGTCGCCGAGCTACTTCCGGTCACCCCCAGCCCGACCTGTCACCCCCGACGTGTTCCTCGACGTCGACAACCCCCTGGCGGCGAGTTTCAGACAATGGGAGGTCCGGAAGCAGCGAGCTGGCGAGCTCCGAGTCTGCTCCGGCGAGGTCAGCGGCACGGGCGCGAGAGAACGGCGGGAGGAAGACGAAGCCGGCTGGCCCACGTGTCAGTGGCTGAAGAATTTAAATCGGGATCGGGTGTGGCCAGGGATCGGCTGTGCTGGCGCGCAAATACCCTGTGAGCTCCGGTGTGCCGGACACCTCCGCGCTCGACACGTGTGGTATTCCGGTGTGCCGGACACCTCCGCGCTCGACACGTGTCCCCGCGGGCCCCGAGGGTTTAAACTTTTCCCCCGATTTTCAGAATTCTGCCCAAACTTCAAATCCTCAGAACTTTGGCTAGAGAGCTCCAAATAGGGTGAACCAAATTTTGTTGGATTCAGCTCTCTGAGCACTTTCCAGCAATACCAAATTCAGCTCATGAAAGTGAATAATTTTCCAGAATTAAATCCCTAAATTTTAAACTGTTGGGAATTTTATCTGGAGAACTACTTTATGAAAAATTATGAAATTTGGCTGAAAGGTTCATTGGAGAATCCCTGAATCCCAGTAAAATTTTCAGACTCATCCAAGTTCATTTACTTACCCTAATTAGGTGATTAAGGGAACTGCCCAGAGAAAATAGAAAAATGTACAGAAACATTTTTCAGATTTTCTCCAATCTTAATTAGGACATAACTTTCTGTAGAATTCTTCAAATGACATGAAACCAACTCCATTAGAACCGTCCTAAATTCTAGTTTCCACAAATTAATGGTGAGGGCCATGAAAAACCCTGGAATTACATAGAGGCTCAATTATCGACCAAAGAGGCTTTTATTTGTACTAGGTTCAACTGAACTTTGTTTCAAATAAAACTTGGTCACAACTCTGGTTAGGACCCTACCAATCCACCATAAAAATTTCAGAACCAAAGGGGAGGGCTAGCCAGAGTTATTAGCAATTATGTATTTGAGTTCACACATTGCATTTAAATTTACATGTAGTATTGTATTCAACGTGTAGCCATTGAAGAAGAGACCCCGGAAGTGCTGGATTTCCTTCTTCCGGACGAAGAACTAACTACTGACCAGCAGCAACAAGGCAAGCCCCAGTTTGCATTAACCCTTTTATAAGTCTTACTTTGTTTACAGGTGTCATATGAAGTATGTATGTGCCTTAGGTATAGGATGAATGAAACCCCACTTGCATAACCAAAGGTTCCTAAAAGAGTGAGGGTAGTGTCAAGGACCTCGAGTAGACAGGCTATGCTTAAAGAGTCATAGGACTTCGGTACAAGTCGAGTAGTTGGAATCTACTCGCAAGATAGGCATTGGGACACACGGGTTCGGTTGAGTGATGTGAGATCACTATAGTAATGAAAATGAGACTAGGCAGGGGCTAGGGCGCAGCAAGAGTGAGTCTTGTGTGCGCAGCCCTGCCCGTGTCGATTGAGGACCGATCCGTGTGCGTCCCTGCTGAACAAGTATTGAAAGTACCGAAGGCATATCGGATATATGGGCCCCGATAAACTGATGTAGCCTAAACCTCCGGGCGTCGAGGCATAGCACACCGATTTATAGGTGTAGGTTGAGGGCAGCAAGGTGGAAATCTGCCAACGGGCATAGAGAGATGCTCCGTGTGGGGAACCTCCTGCTCGTTTTGGTGCGACCGGTTCGACGTTTGGGCTGTTGGGTGAAAGGTTGTCACGTACGACATCGAGCGAGCGTGCTGTGCAGCTCCACGGGTGGGCGTACGCGACGTGCTCTTTGGGTTTCCCTGCAGGTGTATATCGAGTGGATTCGCTGTCCCTCGCGGTGACGAGTACCGCTTGTTCACTGCATCGTAACATAGACTAATGAATGAAATGTTATGATTCCATATTGCTGTTATGACATAATTGTATTGCTACATGTGTGCCACCAAATATGGCTTACTAAATTTCAGCTTCCTAAACTGTTAACTTGTTGCTAAAAGTTGAACTAAGGATGAACTTGTAGGCGCGTCCATTTGATGCAACTTTGCTATCCTATGCCATGGTACACCTCAT
Source organism: Neostapfia colusana (assembly GCA_030760725.1). Classification (NCBI taxonomy): domain Eukaryota; kingdom Viridiplantae; phylum Streptophyta; class Magnoliopsida; order Poales; family Poaceae; genus Neostapfia; species Neostapfia colusana. The sequence goes on from JASWHV010000003.1 coordinate 81,916,555, forward strand.
GTAGAGTTTCATGCTTAGGTGAGTCGGTTAAGCCTTTCTGAGCCTTCGTGCTCATGGTTGCTGCTTAAGTGTTTTTCAGGTGAGGAGCCACCCACGGACTCGGCGTACGAGTCCACCGGCGAGGGTTACCCTCCGTCAGGGACCACGGGTGAGTGGGAGCCGTACACGCCGCGCTGAGCTGAGGAGTGCAGCTAGTGTGGGTTGCCCTAGGGCTGGGCAACCACTTTTTCTAGATAGGCGGGCGTGAGTTGTATAAAAGTAACTTCCGCTGTGTAATAAAGACCCTAGTTTGTAACTGAGAAATGTACTACTTTGTACATTCAGTTTGTTTTTCCCATGTAATATAATGTGTTCTTATGACGTGTGCTGTCGGGTGTCGCATCGCACGGCACCACCCTCTGCGATCCTGGATGAGCGGATTCCGGTCCGCCACAGCCTGGTATCAGAGCTGCAGTGGGGATAGCACAGTACTTAAGGACTGCATTATGGGAAAAATTTAGGTATACGGTGAGGATTCGGTAGTTGCCCAAGTAAGGACTATACTAGCATAGTTACTTAAAGTGGCAAAGACTAACTTATGTGTTATAATTCTGAATTTCAATTATGTCACGACGCACCTACGCTCTGGTAAGTACGGTAAGGAACACCACCGAAAGCGGTTCAATTTCGGTTAGCTCCCCCTGACGAGGAACGTGGTTCAGGGATTGATCTCACAGCTTGGTGTGAGACGTTAATATGAACCTCTTGGACTCTTCATGTCCCTGAGTTCATATGAAACGCTGATCCCTAGCGTGCATTAGGCAAGTAAGTGGAGACCCCATAGCGTGGTCAGTAACGCGAGAGTGTGTTCGTCTGGAAATAGCCCTGGAGGACATACGCAGCGCTTGCCATCGGCGTGCCCTGCAGGGCAGTAGGTGGTATCTGTTGGGTTCATAACATTCCCAACCGTGACGACCCGTTCATGACATACTCGCGTTCCCCGTCGTGTGGTGTTGAAACACGATCACGTACCTTGAGACGTGACCTAACTCAAGGACGGCCGTATGACAATGATACGGGCGTTTGTATTTGCTTTCAAATATAGTACTGCCTGAAATGGAAACAAAACCTTTGAGTGCATCATTATGGTGTGGTCTTCTGCAGGTACTAACCACGTATGTATCCGTGTAGAAAACGTGTGCAAGAGACCGTTTAGTGCCACATTTGAGACGTATATGCCGGTATGATCCGGTTAGGATTTTCTTTGGTGAGGAACGTAGTACCGAGATATTGTAGGCATATGCATGAGAATAATGATAACAAAGAATTAAAATCTATAGGCTCAACATTTAGGACCCTGGTTGGGTATAAGAATGGGATAGTGGAGCAGTATAGCCAAAAGTATGAAAAGCAGAGTGCTCTGTTTTGGGCAGCAAGGTTGCCAAACTTCAACAGAGCACAACTCACAGGTATTTTTGCCGAGAGAGGGGTGCTATATAGTTCTGGAAAGGTATTTAAGTACTCTACAACTTTGTTGTAGGCTTCCAGAGCTGAAACACACCTTAAGATGGCTGAAATCTCAGAGGAATGTAAACTGTCCAGAACCAGGACAGAGTAAAACATTCCCTGAACTGTTCTGTCTTTCAAATATAACTCCCAGTAGAAAAATAAAAAATTATCCTATGATACATCCTTAGAAAGAGTAGAAGATGTGTGACATCTTTGCAATTCAAAGTTCCTGAAATTTCAGCACAGAATTTAGTGGAAATCAGAGTGGAAAACAGCAACTTCCAAAGGAGGTGCTGTTGAAATTCTTCCAGAAATTCTGTGGACTTTGAGTTACCCTAAAATTGTAACCAGAGCTGATCTGTGGGCAAATGAGTACTCGTTGGAAAGATACTGAAGTTAACTTTAACATTGGTATTCAACTTGAGTCATAAAAATGCCCAGTACCAGATCAAAACTTGGAATAGGTAGAAACTGGTCATTCTGACAGAAGAATGACAGTTGAACTCATTGAAAAGGGTGTTGTACCCTAAGGGTGGTATACGTGATGACAACGCGATAATAATGTCTCGTAGAGACCAAACCCAGTTAGGGTGAGCTTCCAAAGTGGAGGTTCATCAAGTTGGATTAAACTAGCTTGTGTTTGGTCTGGTAATGGTGTAGCTTGTGCAAAGTAATTACATTATCTACTTACGAGATATATCGCATGTTTTGTTGTCATAATGTTTTTACGCCCATTTCTATTGGACTGCATGCAAAATGTTGCGGGACTGATGTTTAATGTCGTGTGGTTGCAGATGGTTCGTACTAGGACCACGCACGAGGTTGGTGGCTCTAGCCAACAGGGAGGTGATGACTCCCAGCCACCGGCCTACGACAGCACCCCGCAGCAGCAGCCACCACCGCCGCCTCCGCTTACTCTAGCGGATGTGATAGCGGCACTGGTGGGAGGTCGTGAGGAGCAGACCGACCTGCTCCGCACGATCGTGCAGAATACGTCCCAGGCGGGGGGACGTCAAGAGCGAGGGCCTCGTGAGCCCCGTGAAGTGTCGTACTCGGATTTCATGAGTATGCACCCTCCAGTGTTCACCGAAGCCAAAGAACCACTGGAGGCGGACAACTGGCTGCGGACTATCGAGTCCAAGTTTGGGCTGCTCCAGTGTACGGAGCGACAGAAGACCCTGTTCGCAGCACAGCAGCTCCACGGTGCCGCTGGTGCGTGGTGGGCGAACTATGTCGCCTCACGTCCGGCTGGCCATGCCATGGAATGGCAAGAGTTCCGGGAGGCGTTCCGCGCCTACCACATTCCTCCCGGAATAATGAAGAGGAAGTTCCAAGAATTCTTGGAGCTGAAGCAGGGCAGGAGGAGTGCCCACGACTACTCCCGTGCCTTCAACCATCTGGCACAGTATGCGTTAGACTATATCTCCACCGAGGAGAAAAAGCGGGAGCACTTCTATCGGGGGTTACACCCCGAAATGAAGACCCATCTCGTTCAGTGGAATCGCGGCACATTCAACGAATTAGTCAATGCCGCGATCATGCAAGAGGATGCTCAGCGGGAGTTGGCAGCTGAGCAGCAGAAGCGCAGCGCTCCACCTAGCAGCGGTGGGAGTGGCGCTCCTCAGAAGTACCGTATGGTGTATCGGACACCATCCGGGCAGCAGTGGCGTCCACCGGCGCGACCTCAACAGTTCGGGGGACGTTCGTTCCAAGCACCCCCGTTCCGTCCACCGATGCCACCACCAAGACAGCAACAGCAACAGCAGCAGCAGACGGTACCCCGGGCGTTTCCACCACCACAACGCGCCCCGGGATTCCGTCCACTGATCAGCGGGGGACCGCCCCGTTTCACCTGCTTCACGTGTGGCCAGGCGGGCCACTTCGCGAAGGACTGTCCCCAGGGGCAGCAGAGCAGCGGGAAAGCCCAGTTCCAGGGCGGTGCTCGAGGCTGACCTCCGGTGAAGAAGGTTGGTCAACGGACTGGGGGTGTCCGCAACCTCGACAGTGAGGACGCCCCAGAGGGAGACAACGTGCTGGCGGGTACGTTTACTCTCAACCATCAAGCCATCGTCATATTGTTTGATTCTGGTGCAACCCACAGCTTTATAAGTGCATCTTATGTGGCTAAGCATCAAATGCAAGTCTTCCCAACCGACTGCACTTATATGATTTGCTCACCGGGAGGGAAGATTTCAGCTAATATGATGATTCCAAAGGCACCTCTGTGCTTAGGTGGGAAAATATATCCCACCACCTTGATAATCCTTATGGGACAGAAGATTGATGCAATCTTAGGGATGTCATGGCTACAATACCATGGCGCTGTCCTAGAGACTCGGACACGGATGGTTCACTTAAATTCTCCATTCCACCGTCCGCATTCCATGGTGTTAGACACGCCAGTCCAGGAAGTTTTAGCAATTAATAATGCTGAAGCTCTCAAGTTAGAAGACATCCCCGTAGTCCGGGAGTATCCTGATGTGTTCCCGGATGATCTTCCGGGCATGCCACCTGAGCGGGATGTCGAGTTCAAGATTGAACTTGCATCCAGGACTACGCCCATATCACGGAGACCATACAATATGGCTCCAAATGAGCTGGCTGAACTGAAAGAACAGATCAATGATCTGTTGAGCAAGGGTTTCATTAGGCCGAGTTCCTCGCCTTGGGGATGCTCGGCGCTATTCGTGAAGAAGAAGGATGAGACCCTGAGGCTGTGTGTGGATTACCGGCCGCTCAACGCCGTCACCATCAAGAATAAGTACCCACTGCCCCGCATCGACATATTGTTTGATCAACATGTGGGTGCCAGTGTGTTCTCCAAGATGGACCTTCGCTCTGGATATCACCAGATAAAAATCCGGGCGGAGGATATTCCGAAGACGGCATTCTCGACGAGATATGGACTATATGAATATCTCATCATGTCATTTGGTCCCACAAATGCTCCATCCCATTTCATGTATCTCATGAACTCGGTGTTCATGCCGGAGCTGGACAAGTTCGTGGTAGTGTTCATCGACGATATCTTGGTTTACTCCAAGACAGAAGCCGAACATGCCGAACACTTGCGGGTCGTTCTTCAACGATTACGAGACCACAAGCTCTATGCCAAGTTCAGTAAATGCGAGTTTTGGATCAGCCAAGTGCCATTCTTGGGACATATCATCTCAGCTGAAGGCATTGCGGTTGACCCAAGCAAAATAGAGCAAGTGCTGAAATGGAAAGCTCCCACTTCAGTCCATGAAGTCAGAAGCTTCCTCAGGTTAGAGGGATATTATAGGAGATTCATTCCAAGCTTCTCCAAGCTCGCTAAGCCGATGACAGTGTTGCTGAAGAAAGGGACGAAATATGTTTGGAACACAGCGTGTGAAGGAGCATTCCAAACATTGGTGAAGCATCTCACCACAGCCCCGGTCTTAGCTCAGCCGGATACAACAAAGCCCTTCGACGTGTATTGTGACGCGTCCGGTATTGGGCTTGGCTGCCTGTTGATGCAGGAAGGACGTGTGGTCGCTTTTGGCTCACGCCAAATTCGGAACCATGAGCAGCATTATCCCACTCATGACCTTGAGCTTGCTGCAGTGGTTTTGGCGCTGAAAATGTGGAGGCACTATCTCCTGGGGAATTTGGTGCATCTCTACACCGACCACAAGAGCTTGAAATACATTTTCACCCAGAAGGAGCTGAATATGAGGCAAAGGAGGTGGTTAGAGCTGATCAAAGATTATGAGATTGAGATCCATTACCACCCTGGCAAGGCGAATGTGGTTGCCGACGCGCTAAGTCAGAAATCACATGTCCATCACCTCACCATTACACCGGTGGAGGAGGAAGAGCCAAGTTTATACTTGGTTCCTTATGGATCGCTGTACGACCTTGCCCTCATCCCTACCATTAGGGAGGACATCATTGCAGCTCAGAAGACGGATAAAGGCATGGCACATCTCCGGAGACGGATGGACAATGGGGAAATCAAATGTTTCCGGAAGGATGATGAGGGGACGCTGTGGTTCAATGACCGCATAGTCGTACCACGGGATATGGAGTTGAGAAAGAAGATCCTCGTTGAAGTTCACTTGTCCAAGTACTCCATTCATCCGGGCAGCAACAAAATGTACCAAGATTTGAAAAAGAAATTTTGGTGGACGCGGATGAAGCGGGAGGTAGCTAAGTATGTATCCGAGTGCGATACGTGCTGACGAGTGAAAGCTGATCACATGAAGAAATCAGGGCTGCTACAACACCTGAAGATCCCGGCATGGAAATGGGAAGATGTGAGCATGGATTTCATTGTGGGATTACCCCTAACATCCAACAAACATGATTCCCTTTGGGTAATCGTCGATCGGTTAACCAAGACGGCTCATTTCATCCCGGTGAATACACGTTACAATGCCGGGAAATATGCGGAGCTATACATAGCGAAGATTCTATGCCTATACGGGGTACCCAAGACCATTGTCTCAGATCTAGGTGCATTATTTGTATCTCGCTTTTGGGAGCAGCTGCACACTGCGTTGGGTACCAAGTTGATCAGGAGCTCCGCCTATCACCCTCAGACAGATGGCCAGACAGAGAGGGTGAATCAAGTTCTGGAAGACATGTTGAGAGCTTGTGCCATCCACCATGGTAGGAACTGGGATGATCACCTACCATTGGCGGAATTCTCGTACAACAACGGTTATCAGGCGAGTATCAAGATGGCACCCTACGAAGCTCTCTACGGTCGTAAATGCTGCACCCCATTAAATTGGTGCGAGTCCGGTGAAAGGGTCACATTCGGGGTTGATGTGGTGAACGACGCCGAAGAGCGCGTTCGGACAATTCAAGCCAATTTGAAGGCCGCTCAATCCCGGCAGAAGAGCTACGCTGATAAGAGGCGTAGGCCGTTGCACTTTGACGTTGGGGAACACGTGTACCTCCGCGTGTCTCCGATGAAGGGCGTGCACCGGTTCGGTGTGAAGGGGAAGCTCGCTCCCCGTTTTACTGGACCCTACGCTATCACCGAGAAGTGTGGACCCGCGGCGTATCGATTGGAGTTACCGGCATCCCTTGCTGGTGTCCATGATGTGTTCCATGTTTTGCAACTGCGAAAATGTTTGAAGCATACGGCTGCTGTTCCTACCGAAGACATCGGCGAGCTGAAACCGGATTTGACCTATGATGAGTATCCGGTGGAAATTCTTGATGAGAAAGCCCGAACCACGCGTAACAGAACGTTGTGGTTCTACAAGATCCTCTGGAGTAACCATACCGTGGAAGAAGCGACGTGGGAGAGCGAGGAATTCCTTCGCTCAAATTACCCGGAGTTCATGGCTTCTCAACACGGGTAAGTCCCTACTACATCGCTATCTCTTCTTTTGTAATCTCGGGACGAGATTCTTTTAAGGGGGGAGGAATGTAAGGGCCTCAGTGTTGGCACACATTTGAAGTGTTCATCACCACACCACACACCTCATTTGAGGAAAGATGATGAACACAAATGAAGAGCATGTAACCACCATCAACATGCTCATTAGAGAACAAACTCACATATTGCAAAAGTGGTATCTCCCACATGTGATATAGGTGGGCTGGACTTAGGAAAACTCCTACACTTTGCTAAGGATGTCCATGCCAAGTTTCACCCAAATTCAAAACCTTTTTGAGGTCATTTTGGGTATAGATAGAAAGAGGACAGTTTGAAACCACATTCAAATTCAAACTGTTTTTATCCCATGAATTTAAAAATCAGAGACATATTCTTATTTAGCACATTTTTGTGAGCTCACACGCCAATTTTCACAACATTTGGAGTTGATCTTGACATGAGCTAAGTGGGACGAATTCAAACTTTATTTGAATTCAAAACTAAACTTGTGCTGAAATTCACTCAAACCGAACCCAATTTGAATTCTATTCAATTCAAATGGCTCAGGGGTGAATAATTTGAATCACCAGGGGTATTATGGGGCTCACTGTTTACAACAGTGATTAGGAGTAAATTCCAGAGGTTAAAACCCCGGGTGGGACCCACATGTCATAGAGGGGAGAAGGAGAAACTTGCACCCAAAGTCAGAGTCTTGGTGGGAAAGTCCGCCGAGCAGCTGTCGGCTGTGCCACCGAGCAGCTACCGGCGCCACCAGCTGCTTCCGTCTCCGCGCGTTGGCACCCAGGGCGGCTGGCTCGCGCCCCCACGTGACCGGCACCGCCTCAGCCGAGCAGGAGTCGGCCGGTGTTATCTTCTCGTGGGCAAACCCGAGCAGCGGCATTGTTTCTCACCGCAGCTCTCTACTCAATCGGGAAAACCAGCAAAACCATCTCCTTCTTCGTCCCTGAGCTGCTAGACAGCCACCTGAGCTCGCACTCCACCTCTCCAACGCCAGAAACCTCGAGCTCCGACCTCCTTTGCCCAAAGACGATCGCCACCGCGGCAACCTAGCTTCAGCCGAGAGTCAGGCACCCGTGGGCAGTGTTCCACAGGCGTTTTCACGGTCCAGCGAGAGAGGCAACAGGAGCGCGCGACCACCGTGCTGCTCCCCTCCAAGTTTGGAAGCCAACCGTGAAGAATCCGCAGAGAATTTCCAGTTTTTGCTCCGGCGACCGTAAACCGAGCTTCCGGTACGGTTTCTTTAAATTCTCGCTCCATGATCTTTCGGAGGTCATCAAATCTTGCACATAGACGCTGGACTAGCCGGCGATCAAGTTCTTTTCTGCATCCGTAGCGTGAAACTGTCTAGGAGTGAAGAATTTCGAGCTCGATCGAGGGCGGTCATGGCGGGCATGATCAGTCACACGGTGCCGACCGACTTGCCGCCATCCCTGAACCCTTTTGACACCTTGCCGAGCTTCCTAGAGGTACACTGATGCTGTAGGGACGTTTGTTCGAGGTGTTGGCGGGTTTTGAAACCACGGTCGACAGTGTCGAACCTCAACCGAGGCCGCGGCACGTCGCCGAGCTACTTCCGGTCACCCCCAGCCCAACCTGTCACCCCCGACGTGTTCCTCGACGTCGACAACCCCCTGGCGGCGAGTTTCAGACCATGGGAGGTCCGGCAGCGGCGAGCCGGTGAGCCCCGAGTCTGCTCCAGCGAGGTCGGCGGCACGGGCGCGAGAGAACGGCGGGAGGAAGACGAAGCCGGCTGGCCCACGTGTCAGCGGCTGAAGAATTTAAATCGGGATCGGGTGTGGCCAGGGATCGGCTGTGCTGGCGCGCAAATACCCTGTGAGCTCCGGTGTGCCGGACACCTCCGCGCTCGACACGTGTGGTATCTCTGGTGTGCCGGACACCTCCGCGCTCGACACGTGTGGTATCCCCGGTGTGCCGGACACCTCCGCGCTTGACACGTGTCCCCGCGGGCCCCAAGGGTTTAAACTTTTCCCCCGATTTTCAGAATTCTTCCCAAACTTCAAATCCTCAGAACTTTGGCTAGAGAGCTCCAAATCGGGTGAACCAAATTTTGTTGGATTCAGCTCTCTGAGCACTTTCCAGCAATACCAAATTCAGCTCATGAAAGTGAATAATTTTCCAGAATTAAATCCCTAAAGTTTAAACTGTTGGGAATTTTATATGGAGAACTACTTTATGAAAAATTCTGAAATTTGGCTGAAAGCTTCATTGGAGAATCCCTGAATCCCAGTAAAATTTTCAGACTCATCCAAGTTCATTTAGTTACCCGAATTGGGTGATTAAGGGAACTGCCCAGAGAAAATAGAAAAATGTACAGAAACATTTTTCAGATTTTCTCCAATCTTAATTAGGACATAACTTTCTGTAGAATTCTTCAAATGACATGAAACCAACTCAATTAGAACCGTCCTAAATTCTAGTTTCCAGAAAGTAATGGTGAGGGCCATGAAAAACCCTGGAATTACTTAGAGGCTCAATTATCGACCAAAGAGGCTTTTGTTTGTACAAGGTTCAATTGAACTTTGTTTCAAATAAAACTTGGTCACAACTCTGGTTAGGACCCTACCAATCCACCATAAAAATTTCAGAACCAAAGGGGAGGGCTAGCCAGAGTTATTAGCAATTATGTATTTGAGTTCACACATTGCATTTAAATTTACATGTAGTATTGTATTCAACGTGTAGCCATTGAAGAAGAGACCCCGGAAGTGCTGGATTTCCTTCTTCTGGACGAAGAACTAACTACTGACCAGCAGCAACAAGGCAAGCCCCGGTTTGCATTAACCCTTTTATAAGTCTTACTTTGTTTACATGTGTCATATGAAGTATGTATGTGCCTTAGGTATAGGATGAATGAAACCCCACTTGCATAACCAAAGGTTCCTAAAAGAGTGAGGGTAGTGTCAAGGACCTCGAGTAGACAGGCTATGCTTAAAGAGTCATAGGACTTCGGTACAAGTCGAGTAGTTGGAATTTACTCGCGAGATAGGCATTGGGACACACGGGTTCGGTTGAGTGATGTGAGATCACTATAGTAATGAAAATGAGACTAGGCAGGGGCTAGGGCGCAGCAAGAGTGAGTCTTGTGTGCGCAGCCCTCCCTGTGTCGATTGAGGACCGATCCATGTGCGGCCCTGCTGAACAAGTATTGAACGTACCGAAGGCATATCGGATATATGGGCCCCGATAAACTGATGTAGCCTAAACCTCCGGGCGTCGAGGCATAGCACACCGATTTATAGATGTAGGTTGAGGGCAGCAAGGTGGAAATCTGCCAACGGGCATAGAGAGATGCTCCGTGTGTGGAACCTCCAGCTCGTTTCGGTGCGACCGGTTCAACGTTTGGGCTGTTGGGTGAAAGGTTGTCACGTATGACATCGAGCGAGCGTGCTGTGCAGCTCCACGGATGGGCGTACGCGACGTGATCTTTGGGTTTCCCTGCAGGTGTATATCGTGTCGATTCGCCGTCCCTCGTGGTGACGAGTACCGCTTGTTCACTGCGTCGTAACGTAGACTAATAAATGAAATGTTATGATTCCATATTGCTGTTATGACATAATTGTATTGCTACATGTGTGCCACCAAATATGGCTCACTAAATTTCAGCTTCCTAAACTCTTAACTTGTTGCTAAAAGTTGAACTAAGGACGAACTTGTAGGCGCGTCCATTTGCTGCAACTTTGCTATCCTATGCCATGGTACACCTCATGTAGAGTTTCATGCTTAGGTGAGTCGGTTAAGCCTTGCTGAGCCTTCGTGCTCATGGTTTCTGCTTAAGTGTTTTTCAGGTGAGGAGCCACCCACGGACTCGGAGTACGAGTCCACCGGCGACGGTTACCCTCCGTCGGGGACCACGGCTGAGTAGGAGCCATACACGCCGCGCTCAGCTGAGGACTGCAGCTAGTGTGGGTTGCCCTAGGGCTGGGCAACCACTTTTGCTAGATAGGCGGGCGTGAGTTTTATAAAAGTAACTTCCGCTGTGTAATAAAGACCCTAGTTTGTAGCTGAGAAGTGTACTACTTTGTACATTCAGTTTGTTTTTCCCACGTAATATAATGTGTTCTTATGACGTGTGCTGTCGGGCGTCGCATCGCGCGGCACCACCCTCTGCGATCCTGGATGAGCGGATTCCGGTCCGCCACATTTCACAACTTAAGCCATTCTCTACCTCTTCACATCCCGTGTGATAAATACCTATCTCGCGAGTAGATTCCAACCACTCGACATCTACTGAAATCCTAAGAACATTAGCACGACATTCTCTACTCGTCGAGTTTGTAAACTACCCAACCCTCCATAGGATTTAGAAGGTTATGCAAGTGGGGTTTCAATCACCCTAACTCTAATGCAAGCATTCACCCTAAACATAACTGATACAAATGAAGAATTTGCAAAAGTACTTAAGTGCAAACCAGGGCTTGCCTGGTTGAGAGTCAAACGGAAAGTTAGCTTCAGGTGGCAGGACGTCCAACGGCTCCGGCGTATCCTCAACTTCGGTCACTAAATGAAATGTAGCAAAATATACATATAAGTGTTAAGGACTTATAAGAATTGAACTTCTATTAATAGCTACTACTATTTAGGATCCTTAATTGGATTTGGTATTTTTCCAGTGGATACTAGATTCTCTAAGGATGATATGAGCAAAATTTGGAGAATTTTCATTGCACCTTGTGGTCTCCAAAATTCCCACTAGCACAATGCTTCTCTGAATTTTGAGCCCGAATAAGGAGTTTTGACATGACTAACAGTTGAAGATATAATTAGGGTAGGTCTCCATGGTTCTAATAAAATTTGTTTCACCATTTTTGGAGCTACCAACAGAGAGATATGAATTTTTGAAGTTGGACATAAATGCTGAAAATGTCTGTTTATTTTCTCATTTTTCAGAGACATAAAGGATTGACACCACATTTGGTCAAGCAAATGAGGTCCAATGCCTCTGATATTTTTACTGGAGTTCAATGATTCTTGGAATAATGTTATGGCCAAATTTGGAAATTTTCCAATAAACAGAATTCTTGTGAAAATTCCTACAAGATTTCTTTTAATTGAATTAATGAGCCAAATACAGAGATTTTCATAACCATTGGGCTGTACCCTTTGATAGTATTCTCTGAGAGGAATCCAAAATTTTTTTTTTGACAATTTTTGGACATTCCTACACAAAGTTATGGCTCTTCAAAGTTTGAACTGGAATAGGAAAATCCTGGAAAAGTTTAAACGCTGCAGCGGCCCCACATGTCAGCACCCTCGTCTACCTCACGCCAAAACAGAGAACCGGCGGCGTTCTCCGGAGAGGGTGGATGGAACGGCATTCCCGGCCGCCTCCCGGGCCAAATCTCGTCGTTCCTCCATTATTTACCCCGCTGAACACACTGGTGGTGTCGCCGGCGGCCAAAACACGCCGGAAGATGGTGCGCACCGGTGACAGCAGGGTTTCAAACTCAGGCGAGGTCGGTAAGATTCATTCCTCCACCAAACGATCGGCTCTCGGGCTCTAGAGCACCAGTGGAAGATGTATAAGCTAGAACGGGCTGCCCAACTCAATGAAACAGCCGGCGAACTAGGGTTCAACGGTGAGCCGAGGCGGTTTCCCATGGCAGCGCGAAAATCGACTAGAACAAAGCCAACTCTTGATGGTTTTCCTCGGCTCTTTGTCGAGGATGGGTGCTAGGGAGTAAAGAAGTTGTGTGCACGTTAGCTCGAGGTGTGGTTGATTGTGTAACCCGAATTTGGGTTTGAACCGAGCTTCACTCTTCTACACTAGGGTTCGGGAAAGAATAAAATTCGAGCTACCCGATGGATCATTTGCTACACGGCTGGCAGCTACACCATCCAGGGCTAGCCACACACCTTTCCTTTATAGGAAGTCGGAGGAGAGGATGGCCGGATGAGGCTGTCGACGGTGAGCCGAAACGGTGAGGTCCGGTGCACCTCAAAGCTTTGGCGCCGATCCGTGTTTTGTGAGCAGCTCCGATCGGTAAACTTTGGAGGAATTATGGGAGCTGCTAGAGCACGTGTTAGTGATGGTTTTTGCTGTGGAAGGCTCGAGCAACCGAGCTCGGGGTGCTATGGTTGATCGGGGGAGAAACCAGCGGCGGTGTAGCTCGAGGTTTCAGTCGTGCGCTCAAGTAGAGGGGCTGGGGAGGCTGCAGTGTAATGTGGAGAAGAGAGAACCGGCACTCAGGCTGCCGCTTTAAGCACCCACGCGCACGAGCCGACGCCGGGAGCAGCGAGGAAGCAGCTCGGTGGAGGCAGCTGTCGCTCGGTGGCGCGCGGTGAGCAGCCGAGGGGAAAAACAGGGTCGGTTAAACACTTCTGTGTGGCTGACAATTGGGTCCCACCCCCTCTCATTTTAATGAACTTTCCACTGATATTTTTACCCAAGCTACTCAAAATTAAAGTCTATACTTCCACACCAAGTCATGGTTTAAATTTTCTGATTTCAAATGGTTTGAATTCTGGTGTGGAGATTGAATTAAGTTTGATGATTTGAATTTGAAATGGGATTTGAATTATTCAATTGCATTGGTCCAAAAACATACCAAACCAACTCCAACTTCTCTGAATTTTGGCATGGCTGCTAATTAAAATGTGGAGAACACATTTGTGGAAACAAATTTGCAAATTGAGGAATTTTGAATTTGAAACTGAAATTGAAATTCAGATTAGAGGTCTTCCTCTTTTAATCCCCAAACAAATACTAAAACCCCTCCAAATGAGAAATTTGGAAGGTTGAATATTTGAAATATGAATACCCAAGTTATGAATTTAGATCGCCATGTTTGGAAGTTTTGGGAAGTTTGAATCACCACTTTGACATCACACCGTTATAATTCAAAGTTTTAATTCCCCTCATTTTTCCTAAGTGTAATTGTGTTGAAATTCTTGCTACCAATTTTTTAGGGATTTTACATCCCTCCCCCCTTAAAAAGAATCTCGTCCCGAGATTCCAAAAGAAATGCAAAGTTGGGGAAACTTTACCGGGTATACGAAGATAGCAAGTCTTGATAATTAGTTCGTAGATATCCCTCGCTTTCCCATGTTTCCTCATCAGCGGTACGGTTACTCCACAAAACCTTGTAGAACCATAAGGTCCCGTTCCTTGTGGCGCGAGTCTTTTCATCGATAATTCGGATTGAATATTCTGTGTATGTGAGGTCCGATTGAAGAACTTCTATGTCTTCAGTGCGGATTTCAGCCGAGGGTTTGAGGCACTTCCTCAGCTGAGAGATATGAAAGACATTGTGAATTCCTGCAAGCGACACCGGTAAATCCAAGCGATAGGCCACGGGTCCACATTTTTTAATGATGGAGAATGGACCAATGAATTGTGGCGCAAGTTTGCCCTTCACTCCGAAACGATGAACTCCTTTCATCGGAGACACACGTTCATAAACATGGTCTCCAATGACGAAGTGAAGGGGACGGCGTCTTTTATCCGCATAGCTCTTCTGACGAGATTGAGCAGCCTTGAGATTGGCTTGTATTACTCACACTCGTTCTTCAGCCTCATTCACAAGTTCAATGCCGTAGATAACTCGCTCGCTGGACTCACACCAGTTGAGGGGTGTGCGGCATTTCCGGCCGTAGAGAGCCTCATACGGCACCATCTTGATGCTAGTTTGATAGCCATTGTTGTAAGAAAACTCCGCCAATGGCAAATGATCGTCCCAATTTTTGCTGTGGTCGATGGCACAAACGCGCAGCATGTCTTCAAGCACTTGATTCACCCGTTCAGTTTGACCATCCGTCTGTGGGTGATACGCGGAGCTTCGGATCAGTTTGGTCCCCAACGACGCATGCAGCTGTTCCCAGAACCGAGCGACGAACAGCGCACTGCGATCTGAAATAATGGAGCAGGGAACACCGTGCAAGCACAAGATCCTTGCGATATACAACTCCGCATATTGCTTGGCCATGTACTTTGTATGTACGGGGATAAAATGAGCCGACTTGGTTAGTCGATCGACTATTACCCAAATCGAGTCATGCTTGTGAGATGTGAGAGGTAAACCAACAATGAAGTCCATGCTGATATCCTCCCACTTCCACGCCGGAATGTTCAATGGTTGCAGCTGTCCGGCTTTACGCATATGATCGGCTTTCACACGCCGACACGTATCACATTCGGATACGTACTTCACGATTTCTCTTTTCATCCGTGTCCACCAAAACCTGGTTTTCAGATCTTGGTACATCTTGTTACTGCCCGGATGAATAGAATACTTGGACAAATGAGCTTCGTCAATGATTTTCTTCCGAAGCTTCATGTCACGGGGTACCACTATACGGTCTTTAAACCATAGAGTGTCGTGTTCATCTCTTCGGAAGCATTTCATTTCGCCATTCTTCATCCTTCGACGAATGTGCGACATTCACACATCTTTCTTTTGAGCTTCCATAATCTCGTCTCATATGGTAGGGATGAGAGCAAGATTATATAATGCCCCATATGGAACCAAGTACAGAATCGGCTCCTCCTCTTCATGTGGGGTGATGGACAGATTATTGACATGAGATTTGCGGCTTAAGGCATCGGCAACCACGTTTGCCTTTTTGTGATGGTAGTGAATCTCGATCTCATAGTCTTTGATCAATTCTAGCCATCTCCGTTGCCGCATATTCAAATCCTTTTGAATGAATATATACTTCAAACTCTTGTGGTCGGTGTAGAGGTGCACTAAGTTCCCAAGTAAATAGTGCCTCCACATTTTCAAGGCCAACACCACAGCAGCGAGCTCAAGATCATGAGTCGGATAGTGCTGCTCGTGGTTACGAAGTTGACGTGAGCCATAGGCGACCACTCTGCCTCCTTGCATCAATACACAGCCAAGCCCGATACCGAATGCATCGCAGTATACGTCGAAGGGCTTGGTTTGTATCCGGTTGAGCTAACACCGGGGCTGTTGTAAGATGATTTTCCAATGCTTGGAAAGCTCCTTCACATGCTGAGTTCCAAACATATTTGATTCCCTTCTTCAACAGTTCAGTCATCGGCTTAGCAAGCTTGGAGAAGTTCGGTATGAATCTCCGATAATATCCTGCTAACCCGAGGAAACTCCTGACTTTGTGGACTGATGTGGGGGACTTCCATTTCAGCACTTGTTCGATTTTGCTTGGATCAACTGCAATGCCTTCTGCAGAAACAATGTAACCAAGAAATGGCACTTGGCTGATCCAAAACTCGCACTTTCTGAACTTGGCATAAAGCTTATGGTCTCGCAATCGTTGAAGCACGATATGCAGATGTTTGGCGTCTTCTTCTTCAGACTTGGAGTAAACCAAGATGTCTTCTATGAACACCACCACGAACTTGTCCAACTCCGGCATGAACACTGAGTTCATGAGATACATGAAATGTGCCGGGGCGTTGGTGAGACCAATGGACATGACGAGGTATTCATACGGCCCATATCTCGTTGAGAAGGCCGTCTTTGGAATATCCTCCGCTCGGATCTTGATTTGATGATATCCAGAGAGAAGATCCATCTTTGAAAATACACTCACACCCACACTTTGATCGAAGAGAATATCGATGCGGGGCAGTGGATATTTATTCTTGATGGTGACGTCGTCGACAGGTCGGTAGTCCACACACAATCTCAAGGTTTCATCCTTCTTCTTCACAAACAGGGTTATTTCCCGCAGCCGCACCGGGTCCGGTGCCACAGACTGAACCCCGCGCGTAAACAGAGGCTGACCGGTGGGACCCGGTCCTCCTTCTTCTTCCTCGCGCTTCCCGTGCCTCCCGCGGCGGCACACGCCGGCGAGACTCACCGGGACGGGGTTCCCATGGTCCGAACTTCCCCAAACTCGCCGCCTGTGAGTTCTACACCGTGCTGAACACGATGGTGGGTTCAGGAGCGGATGACAAAGGCCAGTACGGTGCTCGCACCGGCGACCATGTCGAACCTCACTTCGGCGACCTCGTTCCCACTCGACAGTGGGTCTTTCGGGCTAGGGTTCACTCTAAAAGCACCAGTGTCACATGGACAACGTCGACCCATAGCCCGCTCTCCATGAAAACCACCGGAGAGGGGACCTCACCGGCGACCCGTGCCAGCGAAATGACGGTGGCGACAAAAACTCAAAGAACTTCACCAGTCCTTGATGGTTTCTAGCGCCGTTTGAGCGAGAAGGACCATAGGGATCTAGCAAAGCTTCTCCTAGACCAGAACGAGCTCTAGCTACTGCTGCTCGATGAATTTGATCGTAGACCGAGAGGTGTTGCTATGAACTAGGGTTTGGTAAAACCGAAAATTCTCACTGCCCGATTGATCAATTGACACGGGGCTTTCGGCAACACGATCTACGGACAACAGCGCACCTTTCTTGTGTAGGGAAGGGGCGGTGAAACTGGCCGTAGCTCTCTGTCCACGGTGAACCGAACGGGGTTCCACCGGGGCACCTCCGAACGTTGGCGCCAAATTCTTGTTTGCACGTAGCACGTGCTAGGAAACTTAGGTGGGAGAACGGTGGATGCTGGAGCATGCACTTGCGCTTCTTTTCGCTGTTTGGAGCTCGATCATCTGAGCTTGGGCGAGTGTGTGCAAGGAAGGAACAGAAACAGCGCTGAGGCAGTTTCTCGCGGGAGAGAGCGGAGGGAGCGGCGAGCAACCGAGAGAAGTGAAGAAGGACTTCGTTGCTGCGACCGTGTCGTATTGAAGCGGATGATGACCGAGGAAACCAGGAGGTGGCGCGGTGGAGTCCTCGGGAGCGGGTTTCGCCGGGAGCTGATGGCGTCTCAGCGATCGGCCGATGAAAAACAGAGGCGGTAGAACATCTGTGTGGCTGACAAAGGGGTCCCACCACCTCTAATTTTTTACCCAATTTCCACTGATATTTTTACCCCAGCTACTCAACATTTAAGTCTATACTTTCACACCAAGTCATGGTTTAAATTTGCTGAATTCAAATAGTTTGAATTCTGGTGTGAAGTTTTAATTGTGTTTGGTCATTTGAATTTGAAATGGAATTTGAATTCTCCATTTTGTATTGTTCAAAAAACATAGCAAACAACCTCCAAAATTTCTAATTTTTGGCATGGCTTCTAATTCAAATGTGGAGATCACATTTGTGGAACCAAATTTGCAAATTGAGGAAATTGGAATTTGAAACTGAAATTCAAATTCAGATTAGAGGGCTTCCTCTTTTAATCCCAAACGAATATTAAAACTCCTCCAAATGAGCTAAAATTTTGAATGTTGAATATTTGAAATATGAAGACCCCAGTTATGAATTTAGATCTCCATGTTTGGAAGTTTTAGGAAGTGTGAATCCTCACTTTGAACTTATACCGTTATAATTCAAAGTTTTAATTCCCCTCATTTTTCCTAAGTGTACATGAGCTGAAAATTCTTGCTACCAATTTTTGGGGATTTTACATCCCTCCCCCTTAAAAAGAATTTCGTCCCGAGATTCCAAAAGAAATGCAAAGTGGGGAAACTTTACCGGGTATATGATGATAGCAAGTCCGGATAATTGGTCTGTAGATATTCCTCACTTTCCCATGTTGCCTCATCAGCGTTATGATTGCTCCACAAGACCTTGTAGGACCTTAAGGTCCGGTTTCCTGCGGCGCGAGTCTTTTCATCGATAATCCGGATTGGATACTCTGTGTACGTGAGGTCTGGTTGAAGAATTTCTATGTCTTCTGTGCGGATTTCAGCGGAGGGTTTGAGGCACTTCCTCAGCCGAGAGATATGGAAGACATTGTGAATTTCTGCGAGCGACGCCGGTTAATCCAGGCGATAGGCCATGGGTCCGCATTTTTCAATTACGGCGAATGGACCAATGAATTGCTGCGCAAGTTTGCCCTTCAGTCCGAAACATTGAACTCCCTTCATCGGAGACACACGGACATAAACATGGTCCCCGATGTCGAAGTGGAGAGGACGGCATCTTTTATCCGCATAGCTCTTCTAACGAGATTGAGCAGCCTTTAGATTGGCTTGTATTACTCGCACTCGATCTTCAGCCTCATTCATAAGTTCAATACCGTAGATAACTCGCTCGCCGGACTTGCACTAGTTGAGAGGTGTGCGGCATTTCCGGCCGTAGAGAGCTTCATACGGCGCCATCTTAATGCTATCTTGATAGCCATTGTTGTAAGAAAACCCCGCCAATGGCAAATGATCGTCCCAATTTTTGCCGTGGTGGATGGCACAAACGCGCATCATGTCTTCAAGCACTTGATTCACCCTTTCAGTTTGACCATCCGTCTGTGGGTGATACGCGGAGCTTCGGATCAGTTTTGTCCCCAACGACGCGTGCAGCTGTTCCCAGAACCGAGCGACAAACAGCGCACTGCGATCTGAAATAATGGAGTGGGGAACACCGTGCAAGCACAAGATCCTTGCGATATACAACTCCGCATACTGCTTGGCCACGTAACTGGTATGTACTGGAATAAAATGAGCCGACTTGGTTAGTCGATCGACTATCACCCAAATCGAGTCATGCTGGTGAGACGTGAGAGGTAACCTGACTATGAAATCCATGCTGATATCCTCCCACTTCCACGCCGGAATGTTCAATGGTTGCAGCTGTCCGGCTTTATGCATATGGTCGGTTTTCACCCGCCAACACGTATCACATTCGGATACGTACTTTGTGATTTCTCTTTTCATACGTTGCCGCATATTCAACTCCTTTTGAGTGAAGATATATTTCAGACTTTTGTGGTCAGTGTAGAGGTGCACTAAGTTTCCCAGTAAATAGTGCCTCCACATTTTTAATGCCAACACCATAGCAGCGAGCTCAAGATCATGAGTTGTATAGTGCTGCTCGTGGTTGCGAAGTTGACGTGAGCCATAGGCGACCACTCTTCCTCCTTGCATCAATACACAGCCAAGCCTGATGCCGGACGCATCACAATATACGTCAAAGGGCTTGGTTGTATCCGGTTGAGCTAACACCGGGGCTGTTGTAAGATGCTTCACTAATGCTTGGAAAGCTTATTCACAAGCTGAGCTCCAAACATATTTGATCCCCTTCTTCAACAGTTCAGTCATCGGCTTAGCAAGCTTGGAGAAATTCAGTATGAACCTCCGATAATATCCTGCTAATCCGAGGAAACTCCTGACTTCGTGGACTGATGTGGGGGACTTCCATTTCAGCACTTGTTCGATTTTGCTTGGATCAACTGCAATGCCTTCTGCAGAAATAATATGACCAAGAAATGGCACTTAGCTGATCCAAAACTCGCACTTGCTGAACTTGGCATAAAGCTGGTGGTCTCGCAATCGTTGAAGCACGAAATGCAAATGTTCGGTGTGTTCTTCCTCAGACTTGGAGTAGACCAAGATGTCGTCGATAAACGCCACCACGAACTTGTCCAACTCCGGCATGAACACTGAGGTCATGAGATACATGAAATGTGCTGGGGCGTTGGTGAGACCAATGGACACGACGAGGTATTCATACAACCCATATCTCGTTGAGAAGGCCGTCTTTTGAATATTCTCCGCTCGGATCTTGATTTGATGATATCCGGAGCGAAGATCCATCTTTGAAAATGCACTCGCACCCACAAGTTGATCGAATAAGATATTGATGTGGGGAAGTGGATATTTATTCTTGATGGTGACGGCGTTGAGAGGTCGGTAGTCCACACACAACCTCAAGGTTTCATCCTTCTTCTTCACAAACATCGCCGAGCATCCCCATGGCGAGGAACTCGGTCGAATGAAACCCTTCTTTATTAAATCATTGAGCTGCTCCTTCAACTCAGCTAGCTCATTCGGAGCCATCTTGTATGGTCTCTGTGAGACCAGTGTCGTCCCAGGTACAAGTTCAATCTTGAACTCGACATCTCTTTCGGGTGGCATGCCTGGATGATCATCCCGAAAGACATCCGGGTATTCACGGACCACATGAATATCCTCAAGTTTTGTGGCTTCCGCATTATATGTGGCTGGAGTTCCTTGAACTGAACGGTCAATAATAAGAGCATCTGGTTCATGAAGTGGAGAGTTTAGACGAACCACACGTGGAAGGATGTCAAGAACAGCACCATGGCGATGTAGCCATGACATTCCTAAAATTACATTGAGTTTTTGACGCTCTAACATGATTAGAGAATTTGGGCATAGATTCCCACCATTCAAAATGATAAGCACATGTTTGTTTACTTCATCCAGTCTATACGATAGTAGTGCGAGAATGAACAATTTATACGCATAACAATCACACATATGGATAAAGTATAAACATTATACAACATATACATCCCTTGACCGTGTCACACGATCGAGTTCCAAAGTATTGAACTTTATGGGTTAAAAGTTCGTTTCGACCATTGTGGGTCGCCACGGGATGTTCAATGTGTTAGCATGCGTAATTCCTCGCTATTGTACTGGACCCAGACATGCACTAGCTCAAAGTGATATGTCGAATGCATAAACTTTTCGACTCCACTTGCTGTTTTACAACAGCCACTTGATATCAAAAGGTGAAACGGAGTGTTTTCATTGAAACACCTCAACATGGTGTTCACTGTCCAGCTTCTGATCCAGCTGACCAGTTTGGACAATTCAACACCTTAGAGGCAAAATCTGGACTAGAGTACAACAACAAAGTTGTGGTAGACCCAACAAGGAACTCAGACTGTATTTATTGGCCTCTATGGACTTCCTAGTTTATGAGTTATGACTCCTACAATTTGACAGAATTTTTTAGGAATTTTGACAGCACCTCCTTTGCAAGTGGCTGTTTTATTCACAAAATTCCAACTATTTCTACCCTCAATGTAGGAAAACACTGAACTAAAAAGTTGTAGCATATTCCCTACACTTTCCAAAGGTGTCTTAGTTGACCCTTAGAAATTCTTCTACAGAAAGTTGTGGTCGAAATACAGAAAATTCCAGAGAGCATTTTGGTCTGCCCTGTTTCTTGACAGTACCTACTCATCTGATATTTTCACCCCTTTGGAGGGAGATTTTGTTCTGGAGCTCTAAAGAAAATTTGTAGAGGACTTTAAAATCTTTCCAGAATGGCATCCCACACCTCCATTAGTTCTGTTTAAGTTCAGCAAAGTTTCTGCCGAAAACAGGGGAGTTTGTTCCTAAGTTTTTGAGATTGATTCTATACTCCCAATTGACTCTTAGTTCAATATGGAAGTTAAATAACCCCTAAATAGAATCCTAAACTTCATTTTAACTCTTTCCTTTTGTCGAAGTGTGTGGTCGACACTTCCCCCGGACCTGCTCTGGGCAGCCCGCGGAGGTTCTTTTTCGGAGGGGCTAGTCGCTTGAGGAGAGCTTCAGCGTTAGGGACGAGTGAGGGAGAAGCTTGACACGGCGAGTTTTACGTGGTTCAGGCCGCCGGAGCATAAAACCCTACGTCCACAGTGAGCAGAGGTGCTCGCTGTATTGCTTGTTGCTCAGAACTAGAGTCCTGAGCTTGAGGGTGAGTGATGCCTAGGATGCGAGTTCACAGAGTTCGAACCCTTGCTAACGTTGCCTACCCGAGCCTTTTATAGTCCAAGGCTCGAGCGGCTTACAAGGGGGGCCCGGGACCTGACAGGTGGTCCCGGGGAGATTGCCTGCCGACTATTGTATCTGCAGTTATGTCGGTAGTTGTCTCTAGCGAAGGCTTTCGAGTCTTCGTTCTGCCGCCCTGCCCATGCCGCAAGCTAGTCGTAGTTGTTGATGACGGCGGGGGCGGCAGGGGATGTCTTGTCGCTGTGTTTATTGGCTGGCAGGTTCTGACAAGGCGCGCCAGTCTGCGATGCGACTGGCCACAACGGCACCTGACAGAGGCGTGCTCCACGTCTTCACGTCTTGGGAAGGCGCGGGACTTGAATACCTTGTACGAGCAAGGTATGGTGCATCTTTACACCTGCTGCCTACCGCGCGGGGGCAGCCAGCACCGTCCTGCTGGCCACGTGGCGGGCCCGGAGCTCTCCTCTGAGGAGAGGGAGGTCCAACCCCGTGGGACACGTGGAGCCTTCGGACCTCTCCCCGCGGAGGGGGAAGGTCCGGCTTCTGTCGGCCACGTGGCGAGCCCGGAGCTCTCCTCTTAGGAGAGGGAGGTCCGGCCCCGCGGGACACATGGCACCTTCGGAGCTCTCCCTGCGGAGGGGGAGGTCCGGCTGCTGCTGGCCATGCGGCGGGCCCGGAGCTCTCCTCTGAGGAGAGGGAGGTCCGGCCCCGCTGGCCACGTGGCGCCTTCGGAGCTCTCCCTACGGAGAAGGGCGAGATCCTTAGGCATTTCCCCTGTGCGCGGGGGTACCCCATATCGTGGGTACCGACAGTGGCCCCCGGGCCCATCTCGGGGGAGATGGCGAGCCCGAGGTGGGGCCTCCATCTCTTCTGTTCCGCGCACTTTCTCTAAGTCCCGCCTTGACCGCTGCCGGAGCACGAACAGTCACGGGATCGTGGGAGCGTGCGCCCACTTGATGGTTGCTTTTACTGCGGCGGTTCTCAAGGCTGCCACTTCTGCATGTTGCGGCGCTTTCTTCGGGAACCGCCGAAGCGCCTTGCCGGCTCGTCTTCTTGGGAGACTGACTCCTTGACCCACCGCTTCAGCTGGACGGCTTGGGTCCACCTGTCATCGGCGCTCGGTCTTGGAGCCGAAGCGGTTGCCCATGGGGTGTATTCGAAGAGTTTCGAATCGCTTCGAATCGCACCTGGGAAGTTTTTAAAAAGGGGATCTTACCCACATCACGGCTTCCCTTCTTACTTCCCAGCACTTTTCCTTGGATTCTTGCGCCCTTGTCTTCCCTGTCCTTGAGCTCTCCCCTGTCATGGCTTCCAACCCGCCCCCAGAGAAGAAGCGCGCTCGATCTCCTCTGGTGGCGGCATCCGTGCCAAGTTGGGGAAACAGGGTGCCTGCACCTCCTGCTTCTGGAGATGGCGCTCCGTCCGGTGGCGACCCAAAGAGGTCCCGGGCTCATCATTCCGACGGGACTCCTCTTAAGCGACAACAGGTCGAAGGTTCCCGGACGTTGCGCCCTCCCTCCTCAAGCAGTGGAGTCTCCAGGGAACCTGCTGATGCGTCAAGGGGAGCTTCTGGAGCGTCCCCTGCTCCGTCAGTCCAGGCAACTGCAGAGCGGCCGTCGGCAGCGACGGCGGGCTCTGGGGGTCCTACCCCGGCTCGGAAGTCAGGGTTCAGGGCCCGTTGGAGTGCTCGTGTTTCTTGGCCGTCCCCGACTGATGGGGAGTCTGCGCCGTTGCACTCGGAAACCGGGACAGCTGCCGCGGCCCCCAAGCCAGCGCGAGTTCATCCTGTTCCGGTCTGCTCGGATTCTATGTCAGCGCCAATTCCTCCTGTCGAGACAGTTGCCGCGGCCCCCAAGCCAGCGCAGGTCCGCCCTGTACCAGGCAGCCCGGCTTCTATTTCAGCGTCAACCCCTTCCACTCGTCCCTCTCCACCGGCTGAGGGGCCAGCTGTCAGTGAGGGTTCGGCGGGTCAAGCTGTCGAGGTCCCGGTGCCAGCTTCTCCTGACCGACGTCTCATCCTGGCCCCCGGCGCGTCGTCTTTTCTTGAGGACGATGTGATGGAGGAGATGGGGGTGCCGCTCTGGCCTCTGCTGCCCCACTGCCCCTGGCGGATGCCTTCGTGCTCGCCCAAGCGAGCGTCCGGCAGGTCCTGGCCGCACTTGGTCGTGAGCGAGAGGAGCAGGCGGTTGAGAGGGATCGCCTCCTCATCTGGGGGAACCATTTGCAGGAGCGGACCGCGAAGGTCAAGGGCGAGCTCGACTCCAGGCGGGAGTCTCTTGACATCATGGGAGCGCTCCTCGACCGGCAGAAGCGGGCTGTTGACCGCCTGGACTCCGAGACGCGGTAGCTCCACAGGGAGGCCCTTGAGGCGCATGCCCAGGCCAAGGAGAGCCTCTCTTCCGTGGAAGAGATATGGCAGAGGCTGGAGCGCCGTAAGCGCGCCGTTGAGGACCAGGAGCGCTCCGTGGCAGCCGAGGCGGAGAGGGTCGCTGCGCGGCTGGCGGCAGGCGAGGGCGACCTGCACGCTCGGGCCAGGGAGTTAGAGGACCGGAAGGTATACCTCGCCACCAGGGAAGAGCAGGTCTCCCGGGAACGCCAGGCGATCCTGGATCGGGAGTTGGCTGCCGACTTCCGGGCTTCTGAGTTGGAGCGGCTCGCCCGGACTCTCCGCCTTTGGGAAAGCTCCCTGGCGGTCAAGGAGAAGGAATTCTCCGAGGGAAACCGCGACGCCCTGCAGGCGGCCCGCCGTGAGGTAGAGGAGCTCTTGGCCTTGCGGTCCTCCGAGGGGCGTGCGGTCTCGAGCTTCGTCGATCAGGCGGGGTCCGCCTTGGTCCCTCTTGGCTTCAGCCCGGTGAAGGCGGCGGCTCCTGCACTGAAGGTGGCCGAAGTGATCCCCGCGCTGGAGTCAATCGGCGCCAAGCTGAACAGGCTAGACGCGGTGGTCGCCAGCGAGCTTGAGGCAGAGGGACGGGGCCTGGCCTTGGAGGTTGCCACGCATGTGTTGGCATGCTTCAGGAGCCGGTACCCTTCTTTTACACGGGAGCCAGCGAGAGAGGGCCCTGCCGCGGAGCGGGAGGAGACTGCCAGGGCTGAAGTCGGGGATGTGGACGCCCTTGTAGCCTCTAGGTTCCGGCGTGAGCCAGGAGGACCATAGGACTTGTTTCTTTCTTTGTATCGAGTCTCTAGTCCAGCTCATGGAGCCATGAATAAATAGACTCTTGTGACTCTTTGTGTCTGTGATGCTTTTGTATTCTTCTTGGTTTCGCCTGGCCGAGCCCTTAGCTCTGCAAGGTAGTCAGATGCCTTCACCAATCTCGAAGCTCTGCACAGACACCTTCCCCGGGTCCCTACTGTATTAAGGGCCCCGGAGGTCTCCGGAGCTCACCCCTGAGGATGGGTGTCCGGATCTGCCGGCCATGTGGCGGGCCCGGAGCTCCCCTCTAAGGAGAGGGAGGTCTGGCCCCGAGGGACACGTGGAGCCTTCGGAGCCCCCCCCCCCCCCCCGAAGGTGGAGGTCCGGCTTCCGCCGGCCACGTGGCGGGTCCGGAGCCCCTCCTGAGGAGGCGGGAGCTCGGTCCCCACTGGACACACGGGGCCTTCGAAGCTCCCCCCCCGGGGGGGAGGTCCAGATTCTACCGGCCACGTGGCGGGTCCGGAGCCCCTCCTAAGGAGGCGGGAGCTCCGGCCCCGCTGGACACGTAGGGCCTTCGGGCCCCGTCCCTGTTGAAGGGGCGAAACCCGGACCTTCCGGTCCGGTGCCGGAGTAGTCGATGGCTCCTTGCCCCCCACCTCATGTAGCCCCTTTAGCTATAACCTGGAGGTCCTGCACACAGGTAGAGGAAACGTGATTCTCCTCGGGGGGGTCCTCCCTTTCCCGTCTCTTAGTCATATTCGGCTTATGGTCCTAGTTCGGTATACGGAACTTGGGCAATTCTGTGCGCGAGGCACCGGGGCTGCGGCTCCCTCCAAGGTCCGGGTATGACCATCCGGCCCCTAGTACCGGACCGTACACCGGGGAAGCAGAGTGCACAGGCTTTGGGTACGGAACCAGGCAAAGCGGCTGTACTCCCCTAGACCTCCAGAGGGCAGGGTGCGCACGCTTTGGGTACAGAGCCGGCTAAGTGGGATACGCATCCTGGACCCCCCATGCACGGCGCCGGCCTTTCCTTGAGGTGACCAACTGGCACCGCAACACCTGACTGGGGGAGGCCTGAGAGGCCCCCCTAGCCATCGGCAGGTGCCTCATGTGCAACCGCCTTTGGTAGGATAGCAAATGCTGACTATGGATGAGCGAGGGAAAAGGGGAGCTAAATGTACGGTGAGCATACATAGAAAGTGCGGTCATAAAAACTAATACGTAATGTAAATGAGCACATGAGAGAGAGCGAAGTAGAACAGGTTTCTGTGTAAATGCCCATAGGGGGAAGTCAGGCTGTACATGGAGGCAACGACCCACCTCATTAAGAAGGGAAGCAAGACTCTACGCGCTTAGGGTCGGAACCAGGCCAAGCTGGACGTAGTCCTGGACCGTCCCCTGAGACTTAGCTGCTCCGAGCGCTGTTCCTAGGCTCTATGGGATTTATTACAGAAGGGTATGGCCCTGTTCTACTAACGCTGAGAAGGAAGGTCTTACAGTGTTGTTCCATGCTAAGGGTTTGGGAACGGATCCCATCCTTGGTTGAAAGGCATGTGTACCTGGGACGGCAACTTTCGTGACTCGGAAGGGACCTTCCCGGCTGGGGGAGAGTTTATAGGTCCTTTGTGGGAAAGTGTGTGCCGCGGCACCAGGTTGCCTTCTTGCAGGTCCCTGACGCGCTTGGTCCTTTGGCGGTAGTGCTAGAGCACCAGCCGAGACCGTGCGTTGTGGGGTGTCACCTGCAGCCGGGCCTCCTCGACGAGGTCGTCATCTTCACACTGGAGCGGGTCCTGCGTGGCTTCTCCTGGGAGCCCGGGGGTATCCTCCCCTTCTTGCTAAGGCCTTCAAGAGGTTGGGAGACCCTGGGTGGCCCCGAGGAGGTACGGCCGAGGCACAGAGACGTGCACTCGGGTGGAGCTGGCCCGGTTCTGCACCGTCGGGGCTGGTGCTTGGGCTGCTGCAACTACTTGGAGCTTCTCCAAGGTTGATGTCGCAGCAGTGCAGTCTCCACGGACTTTCCAGGGCGGCCATAGTTGGCTACTGCCACGGCTCGTCACCACCGGAGCTGGAGTCCTCACCGTTGTGCACCGTCTTTATGACGCGCTGAGGCTCCTGAAACCACACCTGGTGGCCGACGCTGACTGAGGCGTCGACCTTCTGCTTGCCCTCCATTTGAGGGAGGGGCGCGGCATCAGCTCTTAGCTGCCTCCCTTTGCGGAAGCGCTCTGCGAGCCTCTGGATGTCCCAGCACTCGGCAGCAGTATGATTGCTGGTGCCATGCACGGGGCATAGCTTGCCTTCGACACTATCTGTGGCCGGTGACTGTCGCTGCCTTTTGTCGGGGCGCGGCCCCTGAGCTCCACTGGGCGCCGCTTCTGTGGTAACGGGAGCTGCGGCCGGTGACTTCATCTTGCCACGGCCCCGGTTCTTGGTCTTCTTGCTGCCTCCATAGGAAGCAGCGCCAGATCCGGGCTGTCCTCCTGACTCAGATGCTGGCAGGGAGTGCCAGTTCCGCCCTTTTGCTGCTCTGGCGCACTTGTCCGCCAGGCTGAAAAGCTCAAAGATGTCGCGGACCTCTCTGGTAGCGAGCTTCTCAAGCATCTTTTTGTCCCGGACGCCTTGCCGGAATGCCACAACCACAGAAGCATTTTGGATATGTGGGATGGTGTTCCGTACCTGGGAGAACAGCGGGATGAAAGAGCGCAGCGATTCCCCAGGTTGTTGCTGGATGGCGTGGAGATCGAGCTCCAAGCCAGGCCGGGTGTAGGAATTGCCGAAGTTGGCGGTGAACTGCCGGCAGAGCTCTCCCCAGGAAGTTATGGAACCTGGGGGAGGTTCATGAGCCAAGACCCGGCTGGGCCGGTCAAGGCGACAGGGAAGTAGTTGGCCATGACGGCCTCGTCCCCTCCTGCAGCAAGGACGGCGGTGGAGTAGATCTGGAGGAACTCCGCCGGGTTGACGCTGCCGTCGTACTTCTCGGGCAGGTGCGGCCGAAACTTGCGCGGCCACCTCGCGAAGCGAAGGTGGGGCGCCAGGGCCGCACATTCTGCTCCTGTTGCTGCAGGCGTTGGTGCCGTGAACGCTTGGTTCGCTGCTGGCACTGTGTACACCGGTATGGGCAAGGCTGCGCCAGAGACTGGGGGCCCGTTTGCTGGGTATATGGCTGTGCCATATGCTGCGTGGCGTATGCCTGGGGCAGAGATCGCGTGGCGAAGGTCTGCGCCTCAGGCAGGGTCGAGGCTGACGTCATGCTGTCGCCGGCCTCTTGGTTGCGACCCTTTCTCGTCGTCGCTCGAGGAACACTCAGGCATCTTGGCCCAAGTGGCATTGTTCCAGCTCTGTCCTCAGGTCCGTCGATGGGAGCCTGGTGGAGCTGGAGTCCGCCGTCTGCCCATCAACCGTTGGCGTGCGCGTCAGCGACACAGCCGGTTGGCCGGGGCATCGTCCCCGCCGAAGTCGAGGGTTTGCGGCGGCGACGACAAGACGGTCTACTTCGTGAATCCACTGCTGGGTCGCTGCCTGAGGCGCGTCCCCAGCAGGTGGATTATGCAGTAGCACTCTTGCTGCAGCTAGCGCGCCCCCGTGGAGAACGCTCAGCGCTGCAGAAGATCTCACGCTAGCTGGAGCCTGCATTACCGGAGTCGGCGTTGCCGGAGTCGACTGCTGGCTTCCAGCTTGCGCCGACACACTCCGTCCTGAGTGTGTCGACACGTATTCCCCGCTAGTCACGGTCCGTCGTGAACGAGGGGGAGGAGAGCTTGCTGCTGAAGGAAGCTTCGTCATCTTCGTCGGCAGAAGCTCGTCGCGCAAGGGAAAAGCCCCCTTCCTGGCGCGCCAAATGTCGAAGTGTGTGGTCGACACTTCCCCCTACCTGCTCTGGGCAGCCCGTGGAGGTTCTTTTTCGGAGGGGCTAGTCGCTTGCGGAGAGCTTCAGCGTTAGGGACGAGTGAGGGAGAAGCTTGACATGGCGAGTTTTACGTGGTTCAGGCCGCCGGAGCGTAAAACCCTACGTCCACGGTGAGCAGAGGTGCTCGCTGTATTGGTTGTTGCTCAGAACCGGAGTCCTGAGCTTGAGGGTGAGTGATGCCTGGGATGCGAGTTCACAGAGTTCGAACCCTTGCTAACGTTGCCTACCCGAGCCTTTTATAGTCCAAGGCTCGAGCGGCTTACAAGGGGGGGCCCGGAACCCGACAGGTGGTCCTGGGAGATTGCCTGCCGACTATCGTATCTGCAGTTATGTCGGTAGTTGTCTCTAACGAAGGCTTCCGAGTATTCGTTCTGCCGCCCTGCCCATGCCGCAAGCTAGTCGTAGTGGTTGATGACGGCGGGGGTGGCAGGGGATGTCTTGTCGCTGTGTTTATTGGCTGGCAGGTTCTGACAAGGCGCGCCAGTCTGCGATGCGACTGGGCGCAATGGCACCTGACAGAGGCGTGCTCCGCGTCTTCGCGTCTTGGGAAGGCGCGGGCTGGCAGCACCGTCCTGCTGGCCACGTTGCAGGCCTGGAGCTCTCCTCTGAGGAGAAGGAGGTCCGGCCCCGCGGGACACGTGGAGCCTTCGGAACTCTCCCCGCGGAGGGGGGAGGTCCGGCTTCTGTCAGCCATGTGGCGGGCCCGGAGCACTCCTCTGAGGAGAGGGAGGTCCGGTCCCGCGGGACACGTGGCGCCTTCGGAGCTCTCCCCGCGGAGGGGGGAGGTCGGGCTGCTGCTGGCCACACGGCGGGCCCGGAGCTCTCCTCTGAGGAGAGGGAGGTCCGGCCCCGCTGGACACGTGGCGCCTTTGGAGATCTCCCTGCGGAGAAGGGCGAGATACTTAGGCATTTTTCCCTATGCGCGGGGGTACCCCATATCATGGGTACCGACACCTTTTAAAATAAACTTTTATGCTTCTCGGTACTACGTTTTCTCACCAAAGAAAAAATCCTAAGCCGGTATTCCGGCATATACGTGTCAAATGGTGGAACTAATGACATCACTCACAAACGGTTTCTAACGTCATGCACTAACGTGGTTAATGTACCTGCAGAAGAACACACAATAATGGTGCACACAAAGTTTTTAACATTGCAGGCAGTTCCATATCATAATAAAAACATACGGTCCGTATCATTGCCATTCGGATCGTCCTTGAGTCAAGCCACGTCTCAAGGTACATGGTCGTATTTTCACACCACGTGAAGGGGAACCCGAGTAGAGCGCGAACGGGTCATCACGGTTGGGAATTTTATCAACCCAACGTATACCACCTACTGCCTCATGACCTTTGAGGCACGCCGAAGGCGAGCGCTGCGTATGGCCCTTTGAACATGGAACGTTCAAGAGTTGCATACTATCGTGTTGCTTACCACACGATGGGGTATTCTCACTTTTGCCTAAAGCACGCTGGAGATCAGCATTTTCATATGCTCTCAGAACCATGGAGAGGTTCAGAGACTCATATTAACTACCGTGCTAAGCCACGGTATATCATTCCATACTATTGCTCGTATGGCGAGCTAGCACAATTGGTCCACCTGCGGTGGCGTACCTTACCTCTTACCTGATGTCGGAGCATCGTTACAGAATGTATAACACATAAGTCAGCTTTTCCACCTTAGTAACCACTACTATCATAGACCTTATGTGGGCATAATGACAAATCCTCACTCGACTACTTCTAAGTTTTCAAAATAGGCTCTTTTCGAGCGTGCCATTCCCAATGCGGCTCTGATACCACGTCTGTGGGGACCACCCCGTGGTTCACCCACTCCAGGATCGCAGAGGGTGGTGCCGTGAGATGCGGCACCCAACAGCACACACGAAAAGATTAAAGAACAACATACAAACTTTTATTTGATATAAAACAGCGGAAGTCTTTTACTAAACATAACTATACAGCGGAAGTAATATACATAACTACTCTCTAATCCTAACTAAGAAAAAGTGTAGCAGTCCAGCCCGGGGACGCTACACACTAGCCACATGGAACCGGAGATCACGGCGGCGTGCAGGGCTCCAGCTCGGCCGTGTATCCTGACGGGGCATCGCCTCGTCCTCGGAACCTTCCTCATAACTCTCACCTGCACACAGCTCAAATATTGCAACCGTGAGCACGAAGACTCAACAAGTCTTAACCGTCAACCCTAGGCATGGAACTCTACATGAAAGGATGTGTAAGATAGGAAAAGGACTTTGCAATAAAGACACACCTACATGTTGATCCTAAATTTCAGTTTTATAGCAACAGTTTAACGAGCCTTAGGCATCCCTCACATCTGAAGTCCACAATCAAACAAGAAACGCTTGCAAAGGTCCCAAAAGTATGAATACAAAGAAACATGAGTTTGCACAAATGGGGTTGTCATGTGTATGATAAAGGGGCTGGTTTCAACTTTTTACATATGATAACACATGAAAAATTGTTCAAAAACCAACTTAGGATTATTTGTATGTTTGGACCCTAGGTGGGTTAAGACCACAGAGTTGAAGTACTCAAGCGCAATGGAAGGGTTTAAAAATCAGAAGTTAAACCAAATGTTCAACTTAAATTTCATATGAGGGGAGGATACAATGGTAATTCAAAACTGTTGTGTGCAAACTCTGGTTTTGTCACACCCGGTTTTTCCGAAGAACAACCAAGTGAATATCACATGTATGCCAGGATCATTTTCTCATACATGTGATGGCAAATAGAGAAGCATCATTTATTACAAGCCAGGTGTCGAATATAAATAAGTCTTTACATAGCATATGTCTCCATGGATGATAATAAGTTCATAACATGTAAATAAAATAGCAGCGGAAAATTTATTCTTGTGGGCTCCGTCACAGGCGTTGCCCGGGGGCTCCATGAACCTAGAAACCTTCTTCAGGTCCAAAGTCTTGATCATGAAACACCACATCATTCTCTTGACCCGAGCAGCAATATAAACCAACAAATATGCAAGGTTGAGTACCGATGGTACTCAGCAAGTGTGGGAAAGTTATGTCTTGCATGGCTAGAACAATGAGAGGTTGAACTCATGGTTAAAGCACTACGCAATTAATACCTATCACCTTAGCTTATTAAGCACCTACATTACTACATAGGTGAAATGGTCCCAAACTCCCAACCCATCATCATAATCAAATAACCATAACATCATTTCCAATGTTAAGCTCCCCGCTTAACATCCACAACTTCCAAAGTCATCATCCTCTAATCATGAATAAGTCCAAGCCGCTCTTGACCGTGAGCACGGCTGTCATGACAGTTTTGACTCTGCAGAGTTTGCACCACTGTACCCACATGTAGTGATTTCATCCCTCGTTGCCGGGTGGACTAAAAGAACCTCCATTATGCCAGTGGCCACGAACCACATTCACACTTCCCAGGTGTGTAGCCAGGAGATCACTATGAAACCTTTACAAAGGGATTCCCGATGAGCGTGGGCCCACTGAGGTTTCACCCCTAACAGCATACAAGAGGCTCCAACCCCGCTGCAGTGGCCCCCTCTTGAGCCTTGCGGTTCATATGGTAGTCAAGCTGACACCTATTCCCCGCACCATCCAACACACCCATACTACGCCGGTGATACACCTAATTAATTGGCCAAGCTGCCCCATCTCAGCATGTGGTTGGCACGGTAAACCCAGGTTACATGCTCCATGAACCGGTCCTTAGGATCCAGGCAAGTACTAAACATAAACCCGAGTCTCGTGCACCCAGCACCAACCAAATCATCCAACTTGCCTTGATCCCTACCTCTACATAACTCATAACATCTCATTCAAGAGTATGGTAAATAAACTGATGATCCCATATCCCAATTATCCCATTCTAAGCATGGCTAAGCACAAGTAACACGAGTGAATGACATAATAAAACAAATCCCAACCCAAGCTACAAGGAAACGAGATAATGCAATTCTAGAGAAACATCCTAGCATGGGTTTCATATTTCAATTGACAATGCAAATAATTCTATCTACACATCCTAGCATAGGATCAAAGTGGTCAAGGACACTTGCCTTTATCTTGCTGCTCTGAGAATTGAAAGTCTTCATCTTGGAAGGGAAGAACTTGCTCTGGCGCAGGTTCTACTCATGCCAATACACATAGCAAAAGAAAACACAATCCATAAGACATAGTTCACACTTCCACTTCATACAAACCACACATTCACATTTACGAAAGTCATTCACATTTCTATGTGTTGCGGTTACTCTATGTGTGTTGATTTTTGGCTTACATGCACTTTTAAACATGTTCATATGTTTTCTAACTTTTGTATTCAGATTTATGTTTGCACACTATATATGAGTTCGCATTTGAACAAATTCTTTATATTCAATTGATACACATCTTAGCTACCAAGTATGCATGGAAGGTATTTTCCTACTGCAAATGGGTTTTCAGACCTTCTACCAAACCCTAAACTGAAATCTTTGGATTTGGAGACTTCATTTATCCTTTTATAGTTATGCATACCTACTTTCCTATATTTTAAGATTTATTTTCTATACCTAATTGTGAAGTTTATTATGAAAATAATAAGACACATCATCTAAACAGAATAGGTTCTGACCTAAAATATTAAATAATATATTTTTGAACTTCTCCTCTGATGTGAACTAATTTACATTTATTTTACCTATTTTCAGAATTATTTTCTAACCTAAATTTGTGTCCCTATAACTAATAAATGTGAATAATCAATTAGACAGATTCATTTCAACTTAAAATTTATTTTTAACTCACTCCAAAGTTTTGCAAGTGCTAGGAGAGTTCAAATTTGAATTTACAATGTGTTTGTCCCATCTTTTGAATTTTAAATACTAATCACATATTCAAACTCCTAAATTTAATATCATATAGGGTTAAAAAGGTAAACTCACGCCACTACAGGGCCTATTATATTATTTTAAGAATTTCCAGGGGCCTAACTATGCATATCAGAGGGTTATTGCTAATTTTTATTTAGTCCAGGGGCTAAAACTGATTTTTAATTGAAATTTCATGAATTTCTGAAGTTCCAGGGGCTAGATCAGAAGTTTCCGGGGCTAGCTCGTATTTTCCGAGATCCCCAGGGGGTAGAACGTAAGAATCCCGGCCTTTATAATGCGGGGCTGACGTGGACCATCCGATTTAAAACAGACGGCTAAGATTATATCGTCGAAGCGGTACACGGGGATTTAAATTCTACCGTGCGATTTAAAATAGACGGCGCACAAGCGGCCACGTCACTCTGATCGAACGCGGGCGGCGCTGCCCGGCGGCGCGCGGCGGCGGGAGGCAGTGATCTCGCCGGAGAGCTTCGGATCTTCGTCAATTCTTCCTAAAACTGGGATTTCATGGCATAGATCGGTAGAGGGGAGGTTCGGGATCTCACCTCGGCGGTTTTCTTGAGCTCGGAGGTCCTGGAAAGCGGTCGGCGACGAGGTCCGAGATGAATTCACGGCGAGGCTCGTCGGCGCTGTGTTTGAGACGCAAACCACCGAGTTTTCTGCACCTGCGTGATTCCCCGGAGGCGGTGGATCAAGATCAGCGCGTTAGATCAGAAATCCCGAGCGAAGATCGAGCGAAATTGGCCGGAGAAACTCGGGTTCTCACCGGAAGGAAAACGGCTGATCGTGGGTGAAAATTGGGGAGATGCCGGTGTTTATATAGCCGGGGAGGGGCGGCGTTCAGTTGTGATCGAGTTTGCGTCGTCCAGAACCGAAATTCGGCTGGGATACGCGAGTATCCGGGGCGGTTTTGATTCGGAGGAGAGAAGAGTCCCGGCCGGCCGAGCGCGGGCGCGAGGAGGAAGAAGGATGGTGGGCCCCACACGTCAGCGAGAAAGGGAACGGGGCGCGCGACTGCGGGCTGGCGCGGGGTGGGGTAGGCTGGCTGGTGGGTTTCGGCCCACTGGCCGGTTTTTTTCTGTCTTTCTTTTTCTTTTTCCATTTCTTTTCTGGTTTGAATTTGAATTTGAATTCCAACTAAATTTGAATTTCTGCAGCCCATGCAATACGTCCTAAAATTTTTAAATTCCCCTCTTAACAGGATTTTGGGGTGTTACAGCTCTACCCCCCTTAAAAGAAATCTCGTCCTCGAGATTGGTGGTTCTAAGAAAACAATTCCGGAAACTGTGCCTTAAATTCGTCTTCTCGCTCCCATGTGGCCTCCTCTTCCGAGTGATGCTTCCACTGCACCTTGCACATCCGGATTCTTTTATTTCTTGTGAGGCGTTCCATTGTCTCCAAAATCTTGGATGGCTGCTCGGCATAAGACAGATCCTCAGCTCTACGTCAACCTCATTCATGGGTAACATCTTTTCAGGTGTTGTCAGACATTTCTTGAGCTGTGACACATGAAATACGTCATGCACATCCGATAGGCGAGCCGGTAATTCTAGTTGATACGTCACTTCGCCTTTCCTCTCCAGAACTTGAAAGGGTCCGATGTATCGAGGTGATAACTTCCCTTTCACCTTGAACCGACGAAGTCCTCGGATAGGGGACACCTTGAGATAGACATAGTCCCCCACATTAAAAACGAGCTCTCTTCTTCGTACATCGGCATAGCTCTTTTGTCGTGTCTGTGCTATCCTCAAGTTGTTGCGGATTTCCCTCACTTTTGCCTCGGCTTCTTGTAGTACCTCGGGCCCAAACACTTTACTTTCCCCCGTTTGGTTCCAAAATAGGGGAGTTCTGCACTTCCTCCCATACAAAGCTTCAAATGGTGACATCTTCATACTAGCCTGATAGCTGTTGTTATAGGAGAACTCCGCATAGGGTAAGTTCTTATCCCAACTCCGATTGTTTTTGAGGGCACACGCTCTCAGCATATCCTCAAGAATCTGATTGGTTCTTTCCGTCTGCCCGTCAGTTTGGGGATGATAGGCAGAGCTAAAATTCAGATGGGTTCCCATGGTTTCATGCAACTTTTGCCAGAACCTTGAGGTGAACTGTGTCCCTCGATCCGACACTATCTTCTTGGGCACTCCATGGTAATACACGATCCTTGACATGTACAACTCCGCCAATTTGGATCTGCTGTAGCTTTCTTTCACGGGGATGAAATGAGCTACTTTGGTTAGCCTGTCGATGATGACCCACATCGAATCATATCCTGATTGGGTCCTGGGTAGTCCCACTATGAAATCCATACCGATTTCTTCCCTTTTCCATTCAGGCACTTTGAGTGGTTGCAATAATCCCGCGGGTCGTTGATGTTCTGCTTTCACCAACTGACATGTGTCACATAGGGCAACATGTTCCGCGACATCTCGCTTCATGCCATACCACCAATATCTGCTCTTGAGGTCCTGGTACATCTTCGTACTCCCAGGATGAATGGAATAGTCGGAATCGTGAGCCTCCTTCAAAATCAATTGACGGATCTCCTTTACTTCAGGCACACAGATTCTTTTCCCATGCCACACCGTACCTTGTTCATTCTCTCTGAAACCAGGGGCTTTATTTTCCTTGATGAGTTGTCTGATTTCTTGTATCTTCTCGTCATTCTTTTGACCATCGCGTATGTCTTGCTCTAGTGTGGAGTCCACTTCCATGACGATGGCTTCACCACTATTCACCAGGCACAAATTGAGCCTTATAACCTCGTCCTTCAATTCTGCAGGCATGTCCTTCAAGCTCAACTTATTGACCTGCACTTTCCGACTTAAAGCATCTGCCACGACGTTTGCTATCCTAGGATGATAGTTGATGCCCACATCAAAGTCATTGATTAGCTCTAACCATCTCCTTTGTCTGAGGTTGAGATCTGGCTGTGTGAAAATTTACTTTAAGCTCTTATGATCCGTATATATCTCTGTCCGCTTCCCCATCAAGTAATGCCGCCAAATCTTTAATGCGTGTACCACTGCGGCTAGCTCTAGGTCATGTGTAGGATAGTTCTTCTCGTGTTTTCGGAGCTGCCGGGACGCATACGCCACGACATGCCCCTCTTGCATGAGAACACACCCCAATCCGTTTCCAGAGGCATCGCAGTACACCGAAAAGTTCTTTTGCATATCTGGCATAACTAGCGCTGGGGCTGTTGTCAATCTTTTCTTTAGCTCCTGAAAACTCGTCTCGCACTGCGGCGTCCATGTGAATGTGATTCCCTTCTCCAACAGTTTGCTGAGGGGTCTCGAGATCTTGGAGAATCCCTCAATAAACCGTCGATAGTATCCAGCCAATCCCAAGAAGCTTCGAACGTCCCCGACATTCTCAGGGGTCTTCCACTTCTGTATATCCTCGATCTTGGCAGGATCTACGGAGATTCCTCCCTCCGAGATTATATGTCCTAAGAAGGGAACTCTCTTCAGCCAAAACTCACATTTGCTCAACTTGGCATATAGTTGGTGTTCTCTCAGCTTCTGCAACACCAACCTTAGATGTTTCTCATGTTCCTCTTCATCTTTGGAGAAGACGAGAATGTCATCTATGAAAACCACCACAAATTTGTCCAGATATTCCATGAATACCTTGTTCATGAGATACAAGAAGTATGCCAGGGCATTAGTTAGCCCGAAAGGCATGACGTTGTATTCATACAGTCCGTACCGAGATACGAAAGTTGTCTTTGGAATATCAGTTTGCCTTATCTTAAGTTGGTGGTATCCCGACCTGAGATCAATTTTCGAGAACACACAAGCTCCCCTCAACTGATCAAACAAGTCCTCAATGCAGGGTAATGGGTACTTGTTCTTGATGGTTACTTCATTCAAGGCACGGTAGTCTACGCATGACCTTTGGGTTCCGTCCTTCTTGGGCACAAATATCACTGGAGCTCCCCATGGTGAGGAACTAGGACGAATATACCCCTTCTCCGTCAATTCTCTTAAATGATCCTTCAGTCCTCCCAGCTGCTTGCAGTCCATCCGATAAGGTCTCTTATATATCGGAGCTGTTCCAGGCACTAGCTCAATCGAGAATTCCACTTCACAATCGGGAGGCATACCTGGCAACTCCTCCGGAAAAACGTCTGGGTATTCCCTGATAATCCTGATCTCCTCCACTTTCACCTCAACTTGATTTAATTTAATGTCCCTCCTAGGCTCTTATATTGTTATGAACTTTACTCTTGTGCCACTAGGGTGAGTTAGTTCCACCGTTCTGGTCGAATAATGGATGATTCCCTTATGTTTGGTCAACCAATCCATGCCCAAAATAATATCTATCCCTTGTGAATCTATCACTATGAGGTTGGCAGTAAATACCACCCCATTAATGTCTAGATTCACCTTGGGACACACTTGTCTTGTCCTTATTTCTCCACCTGGAGAATTTACTGCTAGCATATAGTTCATTTGTGTTGTTGCTAAGTCATGCTTCTTAATAAACCCTTGAGCGATGAACGAGTGGGTAGCACCAGAATCAAACAGCAGGGTTGCAATGTGTAAATTGCCAGGAAACTTACCAACTACCACGTCGGGTGCCTCTTGCGCCTCCTCCATGGTGACGTGGTTCACCCATCCTCGCATGATATTCTGCTGTTGCGGCTGCACGGGCTTCTTCTTTGGGCACTTATGGGCGTAGTGCCCGACTTCACCACAGTTAAAGCATTGCACCCCAACCTTAGGTGTCTGACCTTTTTTTTCTTGGGGTTGGTTTGTGGGTCCTTGTATTGCTGGTCGGGGTTGGTATGTAGGGCGAGGCTGCTGTCCAAACTGACGCTGTGGCGGTGATGGTGCTGCCGGAGGCCTGAAGTTCAGGTTGTACCCTCTCGGTGCTGAGTAGGGTACCGCAGCACGGCTCGTCTGCCCTGCGGGTTGCTGCATCAGACGTGGGCGGGTGTTGCTACCCGAGGCTTGGTGTGACCACCCGGCCTTCCTCTTGTTTTCATTTTCCAAGGCCTTCAGCTTCCTTTCTACAACAAATTCTCTGTCCACCATCTTTTGGAAGCTTTCATACTCGTTGGAGGACATTGCACACTGCATTTCTGCGGTAAGTTCTTCCCCGAAACAGTCCTGTTTCTGCTCATCAGTCTCTATGTCCCGTGGGGCATAACGGGATAGTTGAGTGAATTTAGTAAGGTATTCCCTCACAGTCATGTTTCCTTGCTGCAATCCCAAGAACTCCTTCCTCTTGTTTTTGAGTTCACCCCTTGGTATGTAATGGTTGCGGAAGCTACGCTTGAACTCTTCCCAAGTGATGTTCTCAGGGTCATGATGGGCGGCCACGTAAGCGGTCCACCAATCAGCAGCAGGTCCATGCAATTGGTGAGAGGCAAACAGCACCCTCTCATACCCTTGGCATTGTATAATCCTCATCTTGCTCTCAATGGTCTTTACCCAATCATCTGCCTCCAGGGGTTCAGCAGCACTTGCAAACTTTGGAGGTTGAGTTCCTAGAAACTCACTCAACCTTGGTTGGCGTGGTGCAGCTTGTGGAGGTGGAGCTTGGTGCAAGTTGGCCAGCACTTGAGTCAGATTCTGGATGAGCTGATTTTGATTCTCAAGCATTTGGTGGATGGGATCAACTCCTTCACGGCGTCCACCCCTGTCTTGGCTTCCAGAAAGGTGAGGGTTGCCTGCCTCATCGTTGTTGTTGGCAGGGTTGGCAGCACGACCCTTTCCTCTTCCGGCCATCTATCATGATCAACCAAATGTCAATTTAAAGCATTACATATTAGCTTACTTTAAGATTTTGAGAACTTATTTCATTTATATTTTCTGAGGATTTCATGTCTTATGTGAACATAAATGCACTCTTAATTCGTATGGGTTCACACTTCAAAGCAAGACAACCTGAAGACGAGGTTGTGGACAAACGCCCATGGCTTCCACAACTTACGTCACACACCAAGCATTAACACACCATTTAACTAAGTTAACGACTCGACTACTCGACATCCTGCTAAACTAAGGGAAGGACTCTACACTACTCGTATCACTGAGCTGGCTCCTCGGGATCTTCCTCATTATTGCGGCTGCCTTCTGACTCCGCTTTGGGTGGGGAGGCTGCTGGTGGAGAAGTGCGACGACGCCTGATCACCCGGCGATCTGGGGAGTCAGGAGTCCATGTGTCATTCACGGTGACACACAGTTCATTCCAATCTCCACTTTCTCTCGGCCTCAAGCAGGCTCAAAGCAAAGCCTCGGTTTCCTTCAGGGTGTCACGAACATCCTGAAG
This sequence comes from Neostapfia colusana, assembly GCA_030760725.1. Lineage (NCBI taxonomy): Eukaryota > Viridiplantae > Streptophyta > Magnoliopsida > Poales > Poaceae > Neostapfia > Neostapfia colusana. The sequence goes on from JASWHV010000003.1 coordinate 81,957,099, forward strand.
CTCCTGCTGACACTCCTGCAGTCGAGTGCTGAGCATAGCAGCATCCTCCAAGCACAAGTCCATGTGCTCATGGGAAGTCCCCTGCTGCACTGGCGGGTAATTATACTCCGTTGTACCACTCTCGCGCTGGAGGACATACATGTACTCAGTCCTGTCCAGGTGACGACGATAGATGTGACTCTGACAGGTGATTGCCTCCCAGGTGACATCCTTCTCCGCATCGACCTGTGTCGCTCGACAAGCTGGAGAGCGGTGGATCTTGAGCAGCAGATTTTCGTGGATAATCCTCATCTCTGAACTCCATTCTTCCCTCTTCTCACGGATGGTCCTGGTGGAGCTATAGTGTATGATTAGCTTGCCCGTATTGCCGGCGGCTTGGAGCATACGTCGAAGACGGCGCAACAAGCCTCCTACTGCCAATCCGTAGGAAAGGTACGTCACCGGACGGCTCTCTTCTCTTTGGGCAAGGGCAACTACGGGAACTCTACCTCCTGTGGACTTGTGAGCGGTGCGAATCATGCGAACCATCTAAAACAGAAAGCATTTAAACTTATGTTAGATAAACTTTTAAACAAAAATGCTATTTTGAATGAAAGTTGGGGTAAGATGAAGAAAGTGACTCCATTAAATAACACTTTTCAACACACACCTTTTAAAATAGTTGTTAAGAAAATAGGGCCCTTAAATTCGTCTATTTCTACCTAGGTCCACGTTCCTACGGGCAACCTTGGCTCTGATACCACTTCTGACACACCCGGTTTTTCCGAAGAACAACCAAGTGAATATCACATGTATGCCAGGATCATTTTCTCATACATGTGATGACAAATAGTGAAGCATCATTTATTACAAGCCAGGTGTCAAATATAAATAAGTCTTAGATAGCAAATGTCTCGATGGACAATAATAAGTTCATCACAAGTAAATAAACTAGCAGCGGAAAATTTATTCTTGTGGGCTCTGTCACAAGCGTTGCCTGGGGGCTCCATGAACCTAGAAACCTTCTTCAGGTCCAAAGTCTTGATCATGAAACACCACATCATTCTCTTGATCTGAGCAGCAATATAAACCAACAAATATGCAAGGTTGAGTACCGATGGTACTCAGCAAGTGTGGGAAAGTTATGTCATGCATGGCTAGAACAAGGAGAGGTTGAACTCATGGTTAAAGCACTATGCAATTAATACCTATCACCTTAGCTTATTAAGCACCTACATTACTACATAGGTGAAATGGTCCCAGACTCCCAACCCATCATCATAATCAAATAACCATAACATCATTTCCAATGTTAAGCTCCCCGCTTAACATCCACAGCTTCCAAAGTCATCATCCTCTAATCATGAATAAGTCCAAGCCGCTCTTGACCGTGAGCAGGGCTGTCATGACAGTTTTGACTCTGCAGAGTTTGCACCACTGGATCCACATGTAGTAATTTCATCCCTCGTTGCCGGGTGGACTAAAAGAACCTCCATTGTGCCAGTGGCCACGAACCACATTCACACTTCCCAGATGTGTAGGCAGGAGATCACTACGATGCCTTTACAAAGGGATTCCCGACGAGCGTGGGCCCACTGAGGTTTCACCCCTAACAGCATACAAGAGGCTCCAACCTCGCTGCAGTGCCCCCGTCTTGAGCCTTGTGGTTCATATGGTAGTCCAGCTGACACCTATTCCCCGCACCATCCAACACACCCATACTACGCCGGGGATACACCTAATTAATTGGCCAAGCTGCCCCATCTCAGCATGTGGTTGGCACGGTAAAGCTAGGTTACATGCTCCATGAACCGGTCCTTAGGATCCAGGCAAGTACTAAACACAAACCCGAGTCTCGTGCACCCAGCACCAACCAAATCATCCAACTTGCCTTGATCCCTACCTCTACATAACTCATAACATCTCATTCAAGAGTATGGTAAATAAACTGATGATCTCATATCCCAATTATCCCATTCTAAGCATAGCTAAGCACAAGTAACATGAGTGAATGACATAATAAAACAAATCCCAACCCAAGCTACAAGGAAACGAGATAATGCAATTCTAGGGAAACATCCTAGCATGGGTTTCATATTTCAATTGACAATGCAAATAATTCTATCTACACATCCTAGCATAGGATCAAAGTGGTCAAGGACACTTGCCTTCTTCTTGCTACTCTGAGAATTGAAACTCTTGGTCTTGGAAGGGGAGAACTTGCTCTGGGGCAGGTTCTACTCATGCCAATACACATAGCAAAAGAAAACACAATCCATAAGACATAGTTCACACTTCCACTTCATACAAACCACATTTTCACATTTATGAAAGTCATTCACGTTTCTATGTGTTGTGGTTACTCTAGTGTGTTGATTTTTGGCTTACATGCACTTTTAAACATGTTCATATGTTTTCTAACTTTTGTATTCAGATTTATGTTTGCACACTATATATGAGTTTCCCATTTGAACAAATTCTTTATATTCAATTGATACACATCGTAGCTACCAAGTATGCATGGAAGGTATTTTCCTACTGCAAATGGGTTTTCAGACCTTCTACCAAACCCTAAGCTGAAATCTTTGGATTTGGAGACTTCATTTATCCTTTTATAGTTATGCATACCTACTTTCCTATATTTTAAGAATTATTTTCTATACCTAATTGTGAAGTTTATTATGAAAATAATAAGACACATCATCTAAACAGAATAGGTTCTGACCAAAAATATTAAATAATATATTTTTGAACTTCTCCTCTGATGTGAACTAATTTACATTTATTTTACCAATTTTCAGAATTATTTTCTAACCTAAAAATGTGTCCCTATAACTAATAAATGTGAATAATCAATTAGACAGATTCATTTCAACTTGAAATTTATTTTTAACTCACTCCAAAGTTTTCCAAGTGCTAGGAGAGTTCAAATTTGAATTTACAATGTGTTTGTCCCATCTTTTGAATTTTAAATACTAATCACATATTCGAACTCCTAAATTTAATACATATAGGGTTAAAAAGGTAAACTCACCCCACTACAGGGCCTATTATATTATTTTAAGAATTTCCAAGGGCCTAACTATGCATATCAGAGGGTTATTGCTAATTTTTATTTAGTCCAGGGGCTAAAACTGATTTTTAATTGAATTTTCATGAATTTTGGAAGTTCCAGGGGCTAGATCAGAAGTTTCCGGGGCTAGCTCGTATTTTCCCAGATCCCCAGGGGGTAGCACGTAAGAATCCTGGCCTTTATAATGCGGGGCTGACGTGGACCGTCCGATTTAAAACAGACGGCTGAGATTATAACGTCGAACCGGTACGCGGGGATTTAAATTCTACCGTGCGATTTAAAATAGATGGCGCACAAGCGGCCACGTCGCTCTGATCGAGCGCGGGCGGCGCTGCCCGGCGGCGGGAGGCAGCGATCTCGCCGGAGAGCTTCGGATCTTTGTCAATTCTTCCTAAAACTGGGATTTCATGGCATAGATCGGTAGAGGGGAGGTCGGGGATCTCACCTCGGGGGTTTTCTTGAGCTCGGAGGTCCTGGAAAGCGGTCGGCGACGAGGTCCGAGATGAATTCACGGCGAGGCTCGTCGGAGCTGTGTTTGAGGCGCAAACCACCGAGTTTTCTGCACCTGCGTGATTCCCCGGAGGCGGTGGATCAAGATCAGCGCGTTAGATCAGAAATCCCGAGCGAAGATCGAGCGAAATTGGCCGGAGAAACTCGGGTTCTCACCGGAAGGAAAACAGCTGATCGTGGGTGAAAATCGGGGAGATGCCGGTGTTTATATAGCCGGGGAGGGGCGGCGTTCGGTTGTGATCGAGTTTGCGTCGTCCAGAACCGAAATTCGGCTGGGATACGCGAGTATCCGGGGCGGTTTTGATTCGGAGGAGAGAAGAGTCCCGGTCGGCCGAGCGCGGGCGCGAGGAGGAAGAAGGATGGCGGGCCCCACACGTCAGCGAGAAAGAGAACGGGGCGCGCGACTGCGGGCTGGCGCGGGGTGGGGTGGGCCGGCTGGTGGGTTTCGGCCCACTGGCCGGTTTTTTTCTGTCTTTCTTTTTATTTTTCCATTTCTTTTCTGGTTTGAATTTGAATTTGAATTCCAACTAAATTTGAATTTCTGCAGCCCATGCAATACGTCCAAAAAATTTTAAATTCCCCTCTTAACAGGATTTTGGGGTGTTACAGGTTTGCAGCAGCTAACACAGGAATCTAGTTGCATCTTTGGATTCCTTGGGTCCAAATTAGTGGTTGGGCAAAGTTTCATTAAATTTTGAAAAGGTTTGCTACCCATTTATCTAAATGGAGTTAAATATGCAAAGAATTCAAATGTGCATTTGAATTTGAATGAAATTTGTCCAACTATCCAAGTGCAGCTCATTATCCAACTCCAAACATTTGAATTGATCACTTGCCAAGTTTTGGAGATCTTTTGAGGATAAGGGGTACTGACTAGTGGGGCCCACATGTCATAGGGATGAATAGACTTAACCCTTAAGTCTTTTCTCTCTGTCCCTCACTCCACCGAAGCATTACCCCGGGTCGACACCGAGCGGCTGCTCCACCGCCCAAGGCTCCACCTCCTGCTCCAATTCGCGCCGGCCTGATCTTTACCCTGGAGCCAACCGACGCACGTTGCTTTCCTCACTTGATAGCGCCCTCGCTGTCTTTCTCACGCACGAACAGAAACCGGCGCTCACCGCTGCACTCTCCTCTTCCCGATCGGCGGCCCCAACCGAGCCTCGGTTGCTCGCGCCGGCAACACAGAAAACCAGCACCCGTGCATGCTCTACCACGCCAGCCCCACAACGCCGAAGCTCCTAGCCTGTGGCGCACGCAATTCAGCAACTGGCGCCAAGGAAACAGAGCTCACCGGCGGAAGCCAAGACGGGTCACCGTGGACAGCGAGCTACGGTTCCTTTCACAATCCCTCCTCAACACGAAAAAAGGTGCGCCATGATCCCTAGTTCGTGTAGCTTCAAACCGTGTAGCGTTTGATCGACCGAGCATAGAGAATTTCCAAAGTTCCCGAAACATGGTGCATGGGGGGTAGGGGTCGGTCTACCCCAAAATTCTAGCGGCACAGTCCACCCAAGCTCGGGCGAGCTTGCACACAGCCTCTACACCTCTTAGAGGTCATCCTCAAAGAAGAACCAAGCGAAAACATCTAGGATCGACAGAGTTATAGCCGTTTTTCGTGCCGCCATGAAGAAACTGTCTCGGGTCACCGTGGAGCTCTATGCTGCCGGCCTTTTCATGAGGTTTGGCGCCCATTTACGACATTCTCAAGCTTTCACGGTACTCTCCGAGCAATTCCCGACCGTTTTGAGGCGGTGTAGGCGATTTCCGAGCTCACCGGAACCCTATCAGCCACTGCCGCCGCCGCGCACCCCTTTCCGGCGGCCTACAGCCGCCGGCGACACCTTAGACGAGTTCAGCGCCATGAATTACGGGGGTGGGGGGGGGGGCGGCGAGTCTGAGGTCGGGAGATGGCCGGGAAGGCCATTCCGGTGATGCTCGCCGGAGGGCGCCGCCGCGGCCCCTGTTTGGCGCGAGGAAGAAGAAGGTATGCCGGGTGGGACCCACTGGCAGGCATTTGAACATTTTTGGATTTTCAGTTTTCAGTTTAAATTTTGGAGGGCCACAACTCTGGGTAGGAGACTCAAAAAATTGTAAAACAAATTTTGTTGGATTCCTCTAATAGAGTACTGTCCAAATATGAAATCCCATTTGGATGAAATTCATTATTTAATTCTGCGAAATTCTTTAAATCTTTGCAGAAAAAGAATTTTAGAGGGAGTTTGGCTAATCCAAAAATCCTCAAATTTTGCCAGAATAGTCTTTATGGCGTTAGTGAACCCCTGTAAAAGTTTCAGATCAATTGGAGTTGATTTAATCAGGGCAATTCAGGATTTAAGTTGCTGTGTTCAATTGGATACAGAAACATTTTCAGGGAATTTCCAGATCTTGGTAATTCATTTCTGGGAGATTCTTAGCTCCAAAAATCGTAGGAAAATTCATGCAAGCTATAGGAACTATAATTGAAATTGTAGTTCACTAAGTTTGGCATGAACATGGATGTGATCCCAGAATTAATTCTTCTTTGCTTAATTGCTTAGAAAATTGTTCTGAACAAACCACTCAATGAAAAGTGCTAAATGTTGGTCCAGAGGACTTTCTTGTGACAAGGAACTCACATGAAAATTCTCAGCTCCATTGGAGCTCTGGATCACCCCTGTTCTGTTTAACCTCTTAAGGGGATCAATATAGAAGAGGGGGAAACCACTTAGTACTAATCATGTGCTTAGATCCAAACCCAAACCACTAGCACCAGTGTCATTTTAAATTCTTAAACAGAGTTACAGATTTGAAACTTTCTGTTAGAACTTGTAGCAAAGCTTTACCATTAAACAATTGTGCATATTCATTACGTGTAGCATCTACGTGAAGAACTTGAAGTCATTGGAATAGAGATCAAAGGAGGGAGGCAAGAGATCAAGCCAAGTGGTCTTCACTAACTGAGATATATATATTAGTTCCCTGCAAAACAAAGGCAAGCCCCGGTTTGCATCAAAACTTACAAGTTTTTATTTGTATTCACTTTATACGTCTAGTATTTTATTTATTGTATTAAGTCTAGGTGATATGACACTCCAAATGCATGGCCCAGAAAACACTGGAGTATAATGTAGAGTAGATTTTATCAATTGATTATAACTGCTGATTTCAAGTCAACAAAAGTGGATTAAAAGATGCAACACTCGAGTGGAGAGTTTCCTACTCGTGAACCGGGATTAAGGGGGATCAATTGGAAGAGTTGGGATTTGATCCTCATAATTGGGAATGGAGACCGGGCAGTGGATGGAAGGATCAAGGACGTGGTCCTGTGAACCTAGTCTATGTCTGAGTCGATTAAGGCCCGTTCTCGTGTGCGGCCCTGGGAGACAAGTTTGAGATGTGTACCGGATGCATACTGGCAATATGGGACCTAGGAAACCAATGTAACATGTTAACCTTTGTGTCGAGGCATACCTCACCGTCTGATGCTAATGCTGAAAGGATAGAGAAGTCGGCTCTACGAGGGTTTGCCGTAGAGAGACTTAATCCCAGTCGGTGGGACCGGTTCGACATTTGGGTGTCGTGTGAAAGGTTGCCACGTACGACGTCAGTGATGGTTGTTGTGTGCAACGTCGAGTAAGGGCGTACGTGTCGTGTCAGCCGGATGTTTTTTATTACAATCACCATCGCTCGCGGTAGTGAGCATACTTGTACACTGAGTCCTGACGTAGTAACAAACCGGGAAACATTTAATATGCTTCGTGGGTAATCCTCATAATGGAGATGTGGAATGATCAACACTTCACTGAATTTAATTTCCACCTTGGGCTAGTAGCGTCGAGGCAAAGCGTTTCTTGTTTGATTGTGGAGTGTCGACGTTGATGGTGCAAGGTCAGTATGAGTCTAGGATAGCTCACTAAAGTTACTTTCACCTCGGGCAAGTGACATCAAGATGAAGCGTTTCTTGTTTGATTGTGGAGTCTCGATGTAAGTTGCGCGAGGGCTATAAAAGTTGCTTAAAACTTGAAGTAAGGACTCTCCTTTAGCTCAAGTTCATCGTTTGTGCAAACTGCTATAATCAGCCCTCTATTTTCATCATGTAGAATTTCATGACTAGGGTGACGGGTCAGTCTTGCTGAGCTTCGTGCTCATAGATACTGCATAAGTTGTTTTGCAGGTAATATCTGTACGCTGCTAAGTACGGGTGTCTGATGAGACTCGGAGCTCTCCGAGTGGTGAACTCATTTCAACCCATGCTGCTGCTATTGTGATAGTGTTGCTAGCGAGAAGGGTCCGCGGGCTGGACACCTTCTCTGTTGCTTAGCATAGGTATGAGGCGTGAGTTGTATTAGTCTTCCGGTAGAGTATTTTGAGAAGTATTTGTAAAATGTACACTTTGTAAGCTTCCGCTTGATTTATGTAATATGATGCTTTATTATGTGTGCTGTTGGGTGCCGCATCGCACGGCACCACCCAATGCGATTCCCGGGCGAGGTGCCCCGTCCCCGTGAGTGATCGGGACGGCGGGTCCTCACAACGCTTTCCTCTGATGTGCTCATGCCCAAAGTGGAATATAAATTTAATTTGCTCTATAACTACATCATACAAGGTTTCAAGATATTAATAGTTTAATACAGCATATTCAGTTGGCTTATTTCACTTCTTACTACGTCACAGCGCAGTGAACAAGCAGGTACTGAAATAACCGCGAGGGACGGTGATTGCAATCAGAAGACACCCGGATAACATGTCACATACACCCACTTTCAGAAGCGTATTCCACACCCCTTCCTACTCTGTTGTATGCAACAACCTTTCAAAGGCAACCTAAATGCTGAACCGGTCCATCCGTAATGGGCAGGAGGTCCCTGCATGGAGCGTGACTGTGCCCACCTGCAGATTTACACCTTGCTACCCTCAACCCACTCCTATTTACGGTTGGGTAAGCCTCGGCATCTAGGTTAACCAATTACATCGGTTTCCTGGTTCCCATATGCCAGTATGCATCCGGTACTGTTCGATACTTGTCCAGCAGGGCCGCACACGGCTCGGTCCTCAACCGACGCCAACAGGGCTACGCACGTGAGACCTCCGCTCACTGCATCCTATCCCCCCTGCTTGGTCTCATTTTCACAACTTAAGCCATTTTCTACCTCCTCTCATTCTGTGTGATAAATACTATCTCGTGAGTAGCTTCCAACCACTCGACTTCTACCGAGATTCTAAGAACATTAGCACGGTATTCTCTATTCGTCGAGTTTGTAAACTACCCAACCCTCAATAGGATTTTAAAAGGTTATGCAAGTGGGGTTTCAATCACCCTAACTCTAGTGCCTACATTTCAACCTAGACATAAGTGATACAAATGAAAAACTTTATAAAAGGTACTTAAATGCAAACTGGGGCTTGCCTGGTTGCGAGTTAAATGGGAAGTCAACTTCTGGTGGGAGGACGTCCAAGGGCTCTGGTGCGTCCTCAACTTCCGTCACTAAATGAAATGTAGCAAAATATATGTATAAGTATTAAGGACTTATAAGAATTGAACTTCTATTCAAAGCTACTGCTATTTATGTTCCTTAATTGGCTCTGGAATTTTTACAGTGGATACTAGACTCTCTAAGGATGATCTGAGCAAAATTTGGGGAAATGTCATTGCACAATGTAGTCTCCAAAATTCCTACAAGTACAAGGCTTCTCTGAATTTTGAGCCCAAATCAGGTGCTTTGACATAGCTAACAGTTGAAGATCTGATTAGGGTAGGTTTCCATGGTTCTAACAAAATTTGTTTCACCATTTTTGGGGCTACCAACACAAAGATATGAATTTTTGAAGTTGGATAGTTGTTCTGAAACAGTTTCTGTCTAAATCTGAATTTCCCAATAAGGGCTGAACTTTGGAAGGAAATTTAGCCTAGCAAATTAACTCCAATGAAGCTCAATTTTTTATTGGAGATTAGTTACTATGAAAAGGATTCGCTGCCCAAATTTGAGAATGTTTCATAAAGAAATGCTGCTGGAATAAATCTCTAAAAATTTATTAAAACAATTATACAGAAATTCCTGGGCATTTCCATAGCAAGCAATTTGTTGCTCTGTGAAGTACTCCTCATGAGGATTCCAACAAAACTGGCGTCACCCTTTTTTGAGTTTTCTACACAAAGTTATGGGTCTCCAAAGTTTGAACTGAATTATGAAAATATGGAAATGTTTAAATCCTGGCTGTGGGCCCCACCCGTGGCGCTATCCACTCAGATGACGGCAACACCGAGGTCACAGGGTTATTTCCCGCACAGCCGCACTGGATCCGGTTCCACAGACTGATCCCCGCGCATATACAGAGGCTGACCGGTCGGACCCGGTCCTCCTTCTTCCTCGCTCTTCCCGCGCCTCCCGCGGCGGCGCAGGACGGCGAGGCTCGCCGGGACAGGGTTCCCCTGGTCTGAACTTCCCCAAACTCGCTGCCTGTGAGTTCTACACCATGCTGAACACGATAGTAGGGTCGGGAGCGGATGACACCTGCCGGAACGGTGCTCGCACCGGCGACCATGTCGAACCTCACTTCGGCGACCTCGTTCTCACTTGACAGTGGGTCTTTCGGGCTAGGGTTGGCTCTAAAAGCACCAGTGTCACATGGACAACGTTGACCCATAGCCCGCTCTCCATGAAAACCACCGGAGAGGGGACCTCACCGGTGACCCGAGCCCGAGAAACGACGGCGGCGACAAAAACTCGAAGAACTTCACCAGTCCTTGATGGTTTCTAGCGCCATTTGAGCGAGAAGGACCGTAGGGATCTAGCAAATCTTCTCCTAGACCAGAACGAGCTCTAGCTACTGCTGCGTGACGAATTTGATTGTAGACCGAGAGGTGTTGCTATGAACTAGGGTTTGGTAAAACACAAAATTCTCACTACCCGATTGATCAATTGACATGGGGCTTTCGGCAACACGATCTACGGACAATAACAACAACACACCTTTCTTGTGTAGGGAAGGGGCGGTGAAACCGGCCGTAGCTCTCTGTCCACGGTGAACCGAACGGGGTTCCACCGGGGCACCTCCGAACATTGGCGCCAAATTCTGCTTTGAACGTAGCACGAACTAGGAAACTTAGGTGGGAGAACGGTGGAGGCTGGAGCACGCACTTGCGCTTCTTTTTGCTGTTTGGAGCTCGATCATCCGAGCTCGGGCAGAAACGGCACTGACGCAGTTTCTCGTGGGAGAGAGCGGAGGGAGCGGCGAGCAACCGAGAGAAGTGAAGAAGGACTTCGTTGCTGCGACCGTGTCGTATTGAAGAGGATGACGACCGAGGAAACCAGGAGGTGGCGCGGTGGAGTCCTCGGGAGCTGGTTTCGGTGATCGGCCGATGAAAAACAGAGGCGGTAGAACATCTGTGTGGCTGACAAAGGGATCCCACAACCTCTAATTTTCTTTTTCCAATTTCCACTGATATTTTTACCCCAGCTACTCAACATTTAAGGCTATACTTTCACACCAAGTCATGGATTAAATTTGCTGAATTCAAATAGTTTGAATTCTTGTGTGAAGTTTGAATTGTGTTTGGTCATTTGAATTTGAAATGGAATTTGAATTCTACATTTTGTATTGTTCCAAAAACATAGCAAACCAACTCCAAAGTTTCTATTTTTTGGCATGGCTGCTAATTCAAATGTGGAGATCACATTTGTTGAACCAAATTAGCAAATTGAGGAAACTGAAATTTGAGACTGAAATTCAAATTCAGATTAGAGGGCTTCCTCTTTTAATCCCAAACAAATATTAAAACTCCTCCAAATGAGCTGAAATTTGGAAGGTTGAATATTTGAAATATGAAGACCCAAGTTATGAATTTATATCTCCATGTTTGGAAGTTTATGGAAGTTTGAATCCTCACTTTGAACTTACACCGTTATAATTCAAAGTTTTAATTCCCCTCATTTTTCCTAAGTGTACATGAGCTGAAAATTCTTGCTACCACTTTTCGGGGATTTTACATTAGCATTTCCACAATAATATCTACTACTATCATAGACCTTATGTGGGCATAGTGATTAATCCTCACTCGACTACTTCTATGTTTTCAAAATAGGCTCTTATCGAGCGTGCTATACCCAATGCGGCTCTGATACCATGCCTGTGGGGACCACCCTATGGTTCACCCACTCCAGGATCACAGAGGGTGGTGCCGTGCGATGCGGCACCCAACAGCACACAAGAAAAGAGTAAGAACAACATACAAACTTTTATTTGATATAAAACAGTGGAAGTCTTTTACAAAACTTAATTAACAGCGGAAGTATTATACGTAGATAGCCTCTAATCCTAACAATGCAAAAGTGCAGCCGTCCAGCATGGGGATGCTACACACTAGCAGCACTCAAACGGAGATCACGGCAGAGTGCAGGGCTCCAGCTCGGCCATGTACCCCGACGGGGGCATCGCCTCATCCTCGGAACCTTCCTCATAACTCTCACCTGCACACAGCTCAAATATTGCAACTGTGAGCACGATGACTCAACAAGTCTTAACCGACAACCCTAGGCATGAAACTCTACAAGCAAGGATGTGTAATATGGGAAAAAGTACTTTGCAATAAAGACACACCTACATGTTGATCCTTACTTTCAGTTTTATAGCAACAGTTTAATGAGCCTTAGGCAGCCCTCACATCGGAAGCCCACAATCAAACAAGAAACGCTTTCCTCCGATGTGGTGATGCCCAAAGTGGAATATAAACTTAATTAGCTCTATAACTACAGCATACAAGGTTTCGAGATATTAATAGTTCAATACAGCATATTCAGTTGGCTTATTTCACTTCTTACTATGTCACAGCGCAGTGAACAAGCGGGTACTCAAATAACTGCGAGGGACGGTGATTGCAATCAGGACACACCTAGATAACACGTCACATACACCCACTTTCAGAAGTGTGGTGCTTCACACCTTCCTACTCTGTTGTATGCAACAACCTTTGAAAGGCAACCCAAATGTCGAACCGGTCCATCAGTAATGGGCAGGAGGTCCCCGCGTGGAGCGTGTCTGTGCCCACCGGCTGATTTACACCTTGCTACCCTCAACCCACTCCTATAAAATGGTTGGGTAAGCCTCGGCACCCAGGTTAACCAATTACATCGGTTTCCTGGTTCCCATATGCCAGTATGCATCCGGTACTGTTCGATACTTGTCTAGCAGGGCCATACATGGCTCAGTCCTCAATCGACCCCAACAGGGCTACGGACGTGAGACCTCCGCTCACTGCATCCTATCCCCCCTGCTGGGTCTCAGTTTTACAACTTAGCCATTCTCTACCTCTTCTCATCCCGTGTGATAAATACCTATCTCGCGAGTAGATTCCAACCACTCGACTTCTACCGAGATCCTAAGAACATTAGCACGGCATTCTCTACTCGTCGAGTTTGTAAACTACCCAACCCTGCATAGGATTTAGAAAGTTATGCAAGTGGGGTTTCAATCACCTTAACTCTAATGCAAGCATTCACCCTAAACATAAGTGATACAATGAAGAATTTGCAAAAGTACTTAAATGCAAACAGGGGCTTGCCTTGTTGCGAGTCAAACAAAAAGTTAGCTTCAGGTGGCAGGACATCCAACGGTTCCGGCGTATCCTAAACTTCGGTCACTAAATGAAATGTCGCAAAATATACGTATAAATGTTAAGGACTTATAAGAATTGAACTTCTATTCATAGCTACTACTAATTAGGATCCTTAATTGGCTTTGGAATTTTTCCAGTGGGTACTAGATTCTCTAACGATGATATGAGCAAAATTTGGAGAAATTTCATTGCACCTTGTGGTCTCCAAAATTCCCACAAGCACAATGCTTCTCTGAATTTTGAGCCCGAATCAGGAGTTTTGACATGACTAAAAGTTGAAGATCTAATTAGGGTAGGTCCCCATGGTTCTAACAAAATCTGTTTCACCATTTTTGGAGCTACCAACAGAGAGATATGAATTTTTGAAATTGAACATAAATGCTAAAAATGTCTCTGTTTATTTTCCCATTTTTCAGAGACATAAAGGATTGACACCACATTTGGTCAAGCAAATGAGGTCCAATGCCTCTGAAATTTTTACGGGAGTTCAATGGTTCTTGGAAGAATGTCATGCCCAAATTTGGGAAATTTTCCAATAAACAGAATTCCTGTGAAAATTCCTACAAAATATTTTTTAATCGAATTAATGAGCCAAATACAGAGATTTTCATAACCATTGGGCTATACCCCTGGATATCATTCTCTGAGAGGAATCCAAAAAAATTGTTTGACAGTTTTTGGACATTCCTACACAAAGTTATGGCTCTTCAAAGTTTGGACTGGAATAGGAAAATCCTGGAAAAGTTTAAACGCTGCAGCAGGCCCCACATGTCAGCACCCTCATCTACCTCGCGCCAAAACAGAGAACCGGCAGCGTTGTCCGGCAAGGGTGGCGGGAACAGCATTCCCGGCCGCCTCCCGGTCCAAATATCGCCACTCCTCCATTATTTACCACGCTGAACACGCTGGTGGTGTCACCGGCGGCCAAAACTCGCCGGAAGATGGTGCGCACCAGTGACAACAGGGTTTCTGTAAGACCCTCAAATTTATTACCATGCATTGCATACACTTTTCATGTAGAGAAGCATCATAAAAGAACTATAAATGGAGAAAAAACATAGAAATGGAGAAAGAACCATAGAAATGGCGAAAGAACCATAGAAATGGAGGAAGGAACCAAAGAAATGGAGGAAAAACCACGGAAATGGAGAAGTAAAGTATAGAAATGGGGAATGGGGCGTAGAAATGGAGAGGGGAATGTAGAAATGGAGAATGGGACATAGAAATGGAGAGGGGAATGTAGAAATGGAGAATGGGACATAGAAATGGAGAGGGGAATGTAAAAATGGAACAAGTGACATAGAAATGGTGAGGAATGGGAAAAAGATAGCTGAAATGAGCCATTCCCAAATTTCCCCAAAATTTCCTAATTCCCCAATTCCACAAAAGGGGAATTTTCCCCACATTTGGGGGTAATTTCCCCAAATTGGCCGCACCAATTAAGGGGGAGACCCCTTGGCCGCAGCCCTTAAGGGGGGAAACCCCGTTCCCCACCTTTAGGACTCATTGGTTAAGTCCCTTACCTCTAGGACTCTTTGGTTAAGTCTCCCACCTCTAGGACTCTTTGGTTAAATCCCCCATCATTAGGACTCTTTTTTTCCACCTTTAGGACTCTTTGGTTGAGTCCCATCTTGCTAGGACTCTTTGTTTCCACCCCTAGGACTCTTTGGTTGAGACCCATCTTGCTGGACTCTTTGTTTCCACTTCTAGGACTCTTATTTCCCCCTTATAAATATAACCGCCACCCCCTGGCCGCACCCCTCTCCCTTTTGGTCGTCCCCCCCCTGCTGCCAAGCCCCCTTCCTAGCTGCCAAGTCACCAAGTTTTCCCCCTTGCTGGAATTTGGCCGCCATCGAGCTCCGTCGAGCCCCGCTGTCGCCGGAGAAGAAGCCTGACGATCTGTCCTGCCTCAATCTTCCATAGAAAAATTCCCCACTGCTGCCATTGCTAGGAGGAAGGCTCTGCCACCAAAAAGAAATGAGGTAGGTCTCCATTACCCATCTTACGATGTCGCCGCTGTTTCTACGCATCCATTTCCTTCGCCCCTTTCGAGCAGAAACTTTTACGTGTTGACAGATCGCGTTTTAATCGATTTTTGAAGGTAGAATTGATCTAGATCTTGAGTCAAGATTATCACCACGTCCACACTTGATCCCGACACCCTTGTTCATCATAAAACACCATGAAAGCCCATTAAAACATGCAAGATCACGTACAAACTGGTTTAATCGAACAGCACCATAGGATTTGCATCCACCTACCCCATTGCATCTTGAGTAAATTTTGTGCATGATGATTGATTGCTGTGAATTTTCTGTGTGCGTGGTCGTGAGTAGAAGGACAAGCTCAAGAGGCCGTCTACGAGGAACTACAGCACCAAGATTTCGAAACGTTTGAGCAACACAAACCACAGCAGCAAGGCAAGTGCCCCTTCACCATATTGATCCCATGTTTTGAAACTGTTTTGTTTGCGAAAACATGTATGCTTGAGTAAACTTGATGGGACACCCTTTTATAGGAGTTTACTAGTTTTGTTAACCATCCTTGTCGCCAGAAGAGTTGATGAGTCGGGTATGGTCGTTTTTTCCTTTTTGCTTCGCTTAATTCACGGGATACGGGAAGCTGAAATAAAACATGTCTAGCTACTGCACTCATATGAATAAAGATGATGAGATCTTAATGATGTTAATAGGCATGGAATCGGGGAGATCTAGGCAAGCTTGGTTCATGAATGTTGCTGGATGAGATGGTGGAACTTGCCATAGATCTAAGGACCGGTTCATGCGAGAATATGCCAGAAAAACAGTGCCACCACAAGGCCAAGTATGGGTGCGGCTTAGCTGATTAATTAGGTGCGTTGCTAGCTTGTTATGGACCGTGGATGGCGCGGGGAATGGGAGTCGAGGAGGACTGCCCTGGGAACTGCATGGCACAAGAGGGGGCCCGTGGGTGGGAGAATGGTGATTCGAGCCTGCCGGTGAAACCTTAGTGAGTCCATACATCTAGTAGCCCCTTTGTAAAAGCTATTTTGTGATCTCTTGGCCATACACCGACGGTTGTGTACTGGTATAATGGAGGTTCTGCAGTCACCGACGGCTGACAAAATCACGAACTTGTGGGTAAAATGGTGCCACCTCTGCAGCGTGTAAAACTATCATGATAGCCGTGCTTCCGGTCACAAGCACCTGGCCAACTTCCATGATTAGAGGGAAAACTTTGGATGGTTATTCGGTATGGTTATGGTATGGCTATTGGGATTGGTTTTGGGACTATTTTAGTCATGACAATGAGTTTGGTTTTGGCTATATGAATATGAGATGGTTATGAATATTTATGAGCATGAGATGAACTTGAGAAAGATTAATGGCTGGATGAGACTTGATAAATGGTGAATTATGATGAAAGAATGTTGCTGTTTTACTTGGTTATATTGGGATTAAATTCATCTGGAGATAGTTGCTGTTTTTACAATGTTTATGAAATAAAATTTGCTTGCTGCAATGGACCTTTTTATTCCTGTGAGACCTATGTGTGCTGAATACATTGGCTTTTACGATAAAAGTTTTGAATACTACCTTTTCAACAAGGTCCGACTCTAGGTCCAAGCTCCTGCAAGGTCCGACGATAGGTCCGATGTAAGGTCCGACTTGCTTTGTCTAGGTCTGACTTATTTTGGCTAGTTCCGACTTGTTTTTGCTAGCTCCGGTGCTAGGTCCGACTAGCTTTGGTAAGTTCCGTGCTAGGTCCGACTAAGCTTTAGTAAGCTCCGGCGCTAGGTCCGACTAGCTTTGGTAAGCTCCGGTTCAAGGTCCGGTTAGCTTTGGTAAGGTTCGGAGGTTGATTGCAATGATTTTGCTTTTAACTTGCAATGTTTCGACCTTGGTTTACTCTTATGGAAAGTTTGCTTAGCATTATTTTACTAAGTTTTTGGTGTGTTTTGGTGGTTATGGCTGAAATCATTTTGCTATGGTTTACAACATGCTTATGTGAGGTGCTCAAGTAAGATGTTGTAGTTTCAGAACTAACGAGACTCAAGTCGAGGACTTGTGCTCGGAAGTATTGGTTGTTTATTCATGTGCAGGTATTGCTTGATTTCAAGACATGGCTGGTGATGGGATCCATTGAACTAGTATTAGGGAGAAGATGAGGTTCAACAACCATGTTGGAGGAATTGTGGTTGAGTTGATCGGGAGGTTGCACAGTATGTTTGAATCAAGAACAATGCATATGAACGTATCTTGGACGTCGTTGGAAGATGTTTTCACGTGTGCAAGGAGTGCATGTACGTGGCTGCATGGTTCCAAGGTGTGATGAAGAGATGTATACGTAAAGAATTGGTCGGAAAGGTCCAACCGACTAGGTTATGGACTCAGGCTGCGGCTGAGTCG
Source organism: Neostapfia colusana (assembly GCA_030760725.1). Taxonomy (NCBI): domain Eukaryota; kingdom Viridiplantae; phylum Streptophyta; class Magnoliopsida; order Poales; family Poaceae; genus Neostapfia; species Neostapfia colusana. Next base: position 81,974,644 of record JASWHV010000003.1, read on the forward strand.
TGTTTGACTCAAATATGGAAAGTTTTGAGTTGGTTATGATAGGATTTCGTGTGGGTCACGAATTTGAGTTGTTTTAGGAATGTTTGGGACGTTCCTAAGGAGTTTGGAAGTCTTAAGATTGCTTCTATCTGCGTATAGAAGAGTCTTGAGCAGTATTGGAAAGTTACAGTTTGAATCCAAGTAGGAGTAGGAGTCCTAGTTTGAATTGGGTTGGCCTTAGGGCTGGTTATATAAGCAAGGGAGGCCAGAGCTCGTGGTGCACGACTTTGGGGCTGTTCCTCTTGTGTTTTGACAAATAAAATTCATATTCTAAAGGAACTTTTGTGCCTTGTTCGTCCGACTTGTTTCAGACAAGTTTTTCTCGTCGAGTTTCTGTTCAGCACTACCTTGCTTCGGTGGTTTTATCATATCTCGAGTTTTACAGATCCAATAGATGTAATTCTTTTTGGGTTGTCTTCACAACTTGATTATATATCATCTGTGAAAATTTCACGGTCATTGAATTTGTGGTTTCTAATCTACACGAGTTTCTTTGCAGTATTCAACTGTTTTTCTCGCGTTGGACAAATTGACCTTTGTTCGATCTTTCGATCGTAACTTGAGTTTCTCTCAATGGATTTTCATGATTCTTGTTGTGACGTCTTCGTGACTTGATTCTCTAATCTATACTAGTTTGTCACATTTGAACACGTTTAGATTAGTCGCACACACGATTTTTTAACAGATCGGTTTTCTGCTGAGGGGTGTTTTGTTGCTTCCGCTGAAAAGTTTTTATCTACCATTCACCCCCCCCCCCCTCTGGTAGCTTTACACGTGTAGTTCGATCCTATAATTCCATACCTTGTTGTAAGCTACATTTCATACTTTTCCCGCACTTGCTGAGTACGACATGTACTCACCCTTGCATTATCACATAAACATCAGCTGCAGGAGATGAGTACTTTGAGGACCAATTGGAGTACTAGGCGTGCGAACTACCGTCAACATGCCTGTGGAGTTGAAGTTGGAGCCTGTCTTTAGTTATTTCCGCTGTCGTTTAGAGACTTCCGCTGCAAGAATAAGTTAGAGATTCATGAGTGAGACTTTGAGTCATTGTAATAAAGTACATAAACACTATTTTTTCGTGGTTATATTCTGATTTCAGTTTGTGGATTACATGTGTATGTGTGATGAACATCCGGGGCACACATATGCATTCACTTGATTCTATTTTTGGAACCGGGTGTTACAGATTGGTATCAGAGCCACGTTGACCATAGGATGCAAGCCTAGGTAGAATGGATACTCTAAAACACATAGGAACACCCCTCTAACTACTATTTTCGAAAATTGCTTGCTGCTGCACTTTACTTGTCAATTCAGCTACCGCAAAGTGCTATTTTCAGCCCCTCCTTTTCTCTTCTTTTGGACAGCAACACCTTTGCTTTCTTGCTCCATAACTTCTGAAGTTTTGGAGTTATTTCTTCCTTCTCTAAAGTTTCTCATGTCTTATTTATAGATGCCGGTGATCAGGAGAACAGCAAGCATAAGAACTCGTCCACCACCGCGTGGGAGTGCACTTAACCCCATTGAGGTGTCCGATGGACCATATTGGGAGGAGGTGAAGACGGAACCTAATGATGAAGAGGGAGTCAATAGCTCTATGCATGAGGAAGAGGACTCGGAAGAGGTGGAACCATTCGAAGACGATATGGAGGATCCACAAGAACGGCATTGATACGCACCTCAGGAGGAGTTTCACGTGCGCTTACACCCCGTGGAGCCTCATGAAGCTATGTCGGGAGGAGATGAACCCGAGGAGGAGCCACCCCTTCCTAAGACCAATAATGAAGGTGATGAATGGGCCAATCATTCAGTTCAAGAATTTCGGTCCGGCGGAATGAAAGGAGGACACATATCCAAGGAGCTCAAAGAATTTCTGGATTGCTGCAGCTTATACCCGGACTTTCTTCTCAAGAAAGTCCCTCGTCTCGGACATGAAGAGTTGAAGGCTGAAGTAACCATCCTATCTAACGGTAGGGTTGTCACCTGGCACTTCGCACCCACATGGAGAGCTACAAGGGCAGAAGCTATCGATGATGCCACATGGGATGCACTCACCAGACTGTGCTACGCCTTCGGTGAGCAGCTTGAGAACACTACTTTTGATCTGCACGCGTATCAGAAGAGTGGTACAAGGGAGATCATTGGATCCCATGGAGGAGCTCTTTCCAACCCACAAGCTGCTGACAAGTCTCAGAGGTTGCTCGTGGAGTTAGGAAAACGCTATGCAAGTGCACAAGAAGAGAGCCGTTACCTCCGCAAGAAGCTGTATTTGCTGGAGAAACAAGAGGAGACTCGTGCCAACGCGAGAGCAAATGGAGCACCAGCATCATCTATCCCTACATGGACTGCCGACTCACCATGGCGTGCGCCCATGTATGGACCATCCCCGTCACACGTCGAGAACAGCACTGGTTCTCACAATTAAGTTTAGGTTCCAATTGAATAAAGCTGTAATAGGAACATTTAGATCGTAGTTGCTTGAATAAGAGTGGTGTGCTGAAATTTTTGTGATGATTGCTTGGTATGTGTGCTGATGTGAATTGTGGGACGCTTCGGCGAATGTCCACATCCACACATAGTGGAGAGATGTGAGATGCTTCGGTGCGTGTTCACATCCTCATATAGGCTGAAATTAATAAAGGAGTTGCTTAGTCTCATATACCTTGATGCATATAGTTGAGAAATCACTTCTTTCAATTCTGAATTCTATTCCCAGAGTAAGCCTTAAAATAAGGGGGGTAGACTTTCTTGCCAACCTTATCGTCTTGGATTCCCAAGGGATTAACATAATACCTGGAATGGACTGGTTAGGCAAGCACAACGGAGTGATTCAATGTGCTCAGAGGATCGTGCAGTTGACAAGTGAGCACGGTACTCGTATCGAGTTGGAGGCAGCTCAACCGGCAACGGAGAAGCAGTGCTGAACCACATCGAAGAAGTGACATTGAAAAGTATTCCGGTGGTTCAATAATATTCAGATGTGTTCCCGGAAGAACTTCCAGGTATGCCACCTGACCGGGACATTGAATTTGCTATTGATTTAGTATCCGTAACTGCACCTATAGAAAAGAGGCCGTATATGATGCCCGCTAATGAACTAGTGGAGCTCAAGAAGCAAATTCAGGAGCAGCTAGAAAAAGGTTTTATACGCCCAAGCTCGTCACTGTGGGGAGCCACTGTGCTCTTCATAGACAAGAAGGATGGGACCCAAAGGATGTGTGTGGATTATAGGTCTCTCAATGAGGTAACGATCAAGAATAAATACCCGCTGCCCAGTATACAGGACCTGTTTGACCAAATGAAAGGTGCCCAAATTTTCTCCAAGATAGATCTTCAGCCGGGATACTTCCAGCTGAATATTAAGCCCTCCGATATACCCAAGACTGCATTCTGAAACCCGCTATGGTTCGTATGAGTATTACCGTTATTTCTTTTGGGTTAACGAATGCACCCACATAATTTATGTACCTCATGAATAAGGTCTTCATGGAGTACCTGGACAAGTTCATCGTGGTTTTCATCGTCGACATCATGGTGTATTCAAAAAGCGAGGAAGAACACAAAGAACACTTGAGATTAACATTGCAGAAACTGCGGGAGCGTCAATTGTATGCCAAGTTCAGCAAGTGTCAATTTTGGCTAAAGGAGATATCGTTCCTAGGCCACATCATCTCCGAGGGAGGAGTATCAGTTGATCCCCGAAAAGTGGGAGATGTTTTGAAGTGGAACCAACCGCACAATGTGAGAGATATTCGGAGTTTCCTTGGGATGGCTGGATACTACCGCCGGTTCATCAAGCATTTCTCCAAAATAGCGAACCTATGACTGAATTGCTAATGAATGGAAAAGCATTTCAGTGGACACCAGAGTGCCAAGAAAGCTTTGAGAAGCTCAAGAAGAGATTAACAACAGCGCCTGTTTTTGTATTGCCGAACGTGAGCAAAAGCTTCGACATATATTGTGACGCATCAAGACAAGGGCTTGGATGTGTGCTCATGCAAGAAGGACAAGTGGTAGCCTATTCATCGATACAACTAAAGAAACACGAGCTGAATTACCCCACACATGACTTGGAACTTGCAGCCGTGGTAAATGCCTTGAAGATTTGGAGGCATTATATCCTTGGCCACCGATGTGAGATCTATACGGATCATAAGAGCCTCAAGTATATATTCACGCAAACGGATCTGAATTTGAGGCAACGTCGATGGTTGGACTCATCAAGGATTATGATGTTGGAATCAACTATCACACCGGAAAGGCCAATGTAGTAGCTGATGTGACACGACCCCACGGTCTTGTCGAGTCAGGATCACGCTGAGGGGTGCTGCGTTGCACAGCACCGGATAACACACATCAAAGGTACAAAGCGGAAGCAAAGTTTTATTACATAAACAGGTTTATGAACATTTTTACAACAAAATATCTTCAGTCTACACTCGCGGTGTAGACTACGCATCAAGTTCACGTTCAGCCCATGAACGTGTCCTTGCTAACACACACGCACATTAACACGGCGGCGTGCATGACTCCCACTCGACGGGGTTCCCGTCCTGGGGTTCCGTCTCTTCCTTGGGAGTCTCTTCCTCATAGAACCCTGCAAAAGCTTCAAACACAAGCAGTGAGCATGAAGGCTCAGCAAGACTGACCCGTCTCTCCTAAACATGAAACTTCTACATGAGGGGTGATAGGTACATAAGGTAAAATAAGTTGCAAAGGACTCGCCTAATTAGTGGAACCTTACTTTCAAGTTTTAGCAGCAGGTTGTGGAGAACCTTACACTAAGGCACATGAGAGAGCCACAATCAAACAAGAAACACATTTCTCTCATGTACTTTGCCCAAGGTTGAAAAGAACTTTAGTTAGCTCTAAACTACAACAAATCATTAAAAATCAAAGTCTATCTTTCAATCAGCAACATTTTAACATGTAACTAGCCTGTTCTTTCTATGTCACGGTACAGTGAACAAGTGGTACTCAATGACCATGAGGGATGGCGATTATAATCGATTTACACCTGCAGGGTTACCTGAATAACCCGTCACGTACGCCCGTACTCGTGTTGCCTACAGCAACCATCACGGACGCCGTACGCAACCACCTTTCACCCGTTAGCCAAATGTTGAACTGGTCCAATCGTCCCGAGCAAGAGGTCTCTGCACGCGCATCTCAGTGCCGCCAGCCGATTTACACCTCGAGATCTCAACCTACCCTCTGAACGACCAGCTATGCCTCAACATCCAGCTACTCGAGTTACATCGGTTTCCCAGTTCCCATATAGCCGATAGGTCTTCGGTACTGTTCTAACTTGTTCAACATGCCCGCACACGGCTCGGTCCTCAATAGACACAAGCGGAGCTATAGCACACAGGCCCCAAAGTCCTGCTCCCTTACTCTCCGCTCGGTCTCATTTTTCTTGCCATGTGTTTCATTTGCTATCTTTACCCGAGCGATGTGCCTCTAGCCTATTCTCACGAGTAGTTCCAACTACTCGACTTGTACCGAGTCCTACTCTATCTTAGCATTGCAGTAGCTAACAGGGTTTTCAATCCTAATCCCAACCCATGGTTTTCTTGGCTATGCATTTGGGTTTTCACACAAGACTCTAATGCAATAATTAATGGTACTCAAATATGTTCTCAAAACAGTAAAAATTTGAAAAAGGGTTAATGCAAACCGGAGCTTGCCTTGCTGCTCTTGGTCGTAGGCTAGCTGCTCTTCCGGAGTAACGAAGTCTAAGACTTCGGGTTCCTCTTCGACCTTAGCCACTACATGAGATAATAAGTACATGTATTAATTTAAATGCATTTGATTGAATTTTAAACTTGTGAAGTTTATAATTCTCACTAGACAGACACAATGACTCTGAAATTTTTATTGTGGCTTGGTTACCACCTAAATAGAGACTTGGTCAAGTTTTAGTTGCAGCAAAGCTCATTTGAGCTCTCCACAAATAATTATGTCCTTGACCTTAATTGGAACTCTTTAGGGTGTTCTAGGGATTTTCATGGAGAAAGCCATGACTTTCTGAAAACTAGATTTTCAGAGGGTTCTAATGGAGTTGATCTCACTTAATTTGAAGGTTCCTAGCTAAAGACATGAGCTAAACAATTTCAGAGAAATTCTGAAAATGTTTCTGAACATTTTCCATTTTCTCTGGAACAGTTTAATTAATCACACCATTAGATTGATCAAATGAGCTCAAATGGATCTGACATTTTTATGGTAGCTCAGGGATATTTTGGTAAACATCCTGGAAAAATTTTGGAATTTTCCTCCAAAGGGTTCTCTTGTTAAAATTCTAAACAGTTTAAACTTTGGAGAATTAATTCTGGAGAAATATGGATTTTCATGAAGTGAAAATTGATTTGTTGGAAATTACTCAGAGAGCTGAATCCAAAAAATTTTGGTTCACTTGATTTGGAGTTTCCTAGCCAAAGTTATGAGGATTTGAAGTTTGAAAGAAATCTGAAAATCGGGAAAAGTTTAAATCCATCGGTGGGTCCACGGGGAAACGTGTTGGGTGCTGGAGCGACGGCACACCGGGGTCCACGGAGTTTTTGCGCGACAGCACACCAGATCCGGGCCGCAGACCGATCCCAATTTAAAATTTGAGCCACTGACACGTGGGCCACCCGGCTTCGTCTACCTCCCGACTCCCGCGTTCAGCCGCCGCGACGCCTCGCCGGAGAGCTCACCGGCAGCCACTGTGGTGCTCCAAACTTCATGATTCTGGCCGCCCCTGCCTAAGTCCACTCGGGGAACATGATTCTGGGCTCAGTTCGTCATGAAACTGGCCAGCACATGGTCGGCGACGAGCGGCAGCTTCGGGAGAACTTCGGCCGTGTCGGCCGATCTCCCTAGCACCCCAACCGATCGAGCTAAGGGTCGTCGAGCACCAGTGGACCGTAGGAAATATCGACATGAGCTCCATGGAGCTCCAAAAGGGCTGTATTGGGCTGTCACCATGCGACCTAGGCCGGAAATCGGAAATTCCTCTAAAACTCGAAGAACAGCGGTTTCCCTCAATGGTTCTTTGTTGTTCCTGCTCCTATGGGCTCGTACGGGCTCCTAGAAGTGATCCCCTCCACGAGAGGATGAGTGGTGCGGTGTGGACTACGAATTTTGTGGATTGGTTTGGGCTTCCCTTTTGCACACCGTCGCGAAATCATGAAATTCCGGCGTGAGCAATCTATGTCATGCCGCCGGAGCTTGCGGTAATGAAAGAGGGACTGAAGGCGAACCTTTTTGCTGTTCACGGCTCGGTGAACGGCAGGCTGTGGTGGCCGGACAGATCATTCCCGCGATGGCGGCTCAAGCCGAACCGGCAAAGGAAATATCGTCGCGGTGGAGCTCGGGAAGGACTGCTCCGGGCCTGGAACCGGCGCGAGGGCGTCAAGGATGGCTTGGCGCATCTGGTGCTGGTCTCTGATTGCCGGGAGGATCACTGGATTGGCCGGGCGATGAGGGACCGAGAGCTCAACCGAGCGGCGAGGAGTTTCAGCTTTCTGGGTGGGAACGCGACGGGGCAGCGGTGAGATGCACTGGCGACCGCTCGGGCGCGTAGATAAAGGCCCCGAGAGGCGGTTCATCGGCCGAGGGCGGCAAGAAGCTGCTGTCCTCGCCGTTTCTTCGCCGTGGCGGCAGCTCGGTCAGGCACGAGTAACCGAGTTCAGTCTTCAGTCGGTTGAATTCTCTCCAGTGGCTGACATGTGGGTCCCATTTCCCTTTTAACCTCTAAACTTACTCCATATTACTGTTGTAAATAGTAATCCCCACAATGCCCATGGTGATTTGAATTATCTACTCCTGACCCATTTGAATTGGTTAGAATTCAAATTGGGTTTGGTTTGACTAGATTTCAGCACATATTCAGTTTGAAATTCAAATAAAGTTTGAATTTGCTAAACTTAGCTCATGTCAAGATCAACTTCAAATGGAGTGAAAATTGGTGGGTGAGCTCACAAAAATGTGCTGAGTAAGAATATGCCTCCCACTTTTGAATTCATGGGATAAAAACAGTTTGAATTTGAATTTGAGTTCAAACTACCCTCTTTCTTGCTATACCCAAAAGGACCTCAAAAGGGTTTTGAATTTGGGTGAAACTTGGCATGAACATTCCTTGCAAGGTGTAGGAGTTTTTCATATGCCCAGCCCCTAGATGATGCATGTGGGAAATGCCACGTTTGCATTGTGTGAGTTTGTTCTCTAATGATCATGTTGATAATGGTTACTTGCTCTTCAAATGTGTTCATCAACTTTCTTCAAATGAGGTGTGTGTGTCTGGTGATGAACACTTTGAATGTGTCAAAAACTGAGGCCTTTACATGATGCGTTGAGCCGAAAAGGAGCATGTCATCAACTCACAGTTCGGGAGCTGACACCCGAGCTGCGCAAGGAGTTCGAACGATTACATCTCGGATTCTTGAACGAGATGGAAGTGATAAAACTGAACTCCTTGCTGGAACAAGAGATACGGGATGACCAAGCAACGAATGAGGAAATCAAGGGAAGACTCCGACAAGGCATAGAAAAGGACTTCAAGGAAGACGAGAAAGGCACGCTTTGGTTAGGGAAAAGGATATGTATGTCTAACGTGAAGCACATCCGCGACACGATATTAAAGGAGGTACATGACTCACCTTATTGCATACATCCCGGCTGTACAAAGATGTACAAGAAACTGAAAACTTGCTATTGGTGGGATGGTTTGAAAAGGGACATAGCTGAATATGTTGCCTTATGCGACACGTGCCAACGAGTGAAGGCCAAACATCAAAGACCCGCTGGATTGTTGCAGCCATTAAAAGTACCCGAGTGGAAGTGGGAAGACATCAGCATGGATTTCATTGTTGGATTGCCACATACTCGGTCTGGCTACGACTCCATTTGGGTTATTGTGGACCGGTTGACAAAAACAGGCCATTTCCTTCCTGTTAGAACCACGTACCGCGTCGCACAACTAGCCGAGCTGTATATGGAGTAAACTGTGTGTCGCCATGGAGTTCCGAAAAGGATAGTTTCAGATCAGGGTTCTCAATTTACCTCTAGGTTCTCGAAGAAGCTGCATGAAGCCATGGGTACACGACTGAATTTCAGCTCCGCTTATCACCCGCAAACCGACGGGCAAACTGAGAGGACAAATCAAATTTTGGAAGACATGTTGAGAGCATGCACCTTGAAACATGGGCGTAGTTTGGATAAGCGTTTGCCATATGCTGAATTCTCGTACAACAACAGCTACCAAGCCAGCTTGAATATGTCACCTTTCCAAGCATTGTATGGTAGACGGTGTAGGACACCGCTGTTCTGGAATGAGACTGGAGAAAGCCAAATATTTGGACCCGAAGTGCTGCAAGACGCCGAAAAGCAGGTCCAAATGATACGTGAAAGCTTGAAGGCTGCTCAGTCATGACAAAAAGGTTATGCGGACAATAGGCGAAGGAGCTGGACTAGCCGGCGATCATATTCTCTTAAGCCTTCGTCGCATGAAAACCCTTTGGGGCGACGTATTTTGAGGTCTACCGATCACTTCTCCGGCGGACCCATTTGGTCGCACGGCGACAACCCATTCCCAGCCATTTCCGAGCCACTTTGAGGTCGTGTCGACCCTCCTAGAGGTACGCTGGTTCTGTAGGGCTCGTCGGCACAGGCTTTTGAGGGCTGGAGACCCCGGGCGACGCTGCCAGACTTCCACAGAGGCAGTTACACGTCGCCGGCCATGTTCGGGTCATCGGCAGCCCTAGCAAACCCCACAGCCATGTTCCTCGAGGCCCTAAAACCCCCTGGCGGCGAGTTGTAGCTCCGGCGGTGGCCGGGAAGGCCGGTCCGGCGAGCTTCCGGTTACTCCGGCGAGGGGGAGCGCGCGGGCGTGAGCGAGAAGCGGGAGGTAGAAGAAAGCCATGGGCCCCACCTGTCAGCAGCTCAGAATTCAAATCCGGGATCGGGTGTGGCCGGGATCCCGTGTGCTGGCGCGAAAAACCCCGTGGCCCCGGTGTGGCCTAGTTCTGATTGGTTGGAATTCAAATAAGCGGGCCCAGTGGGATTTTCAATAGGAAAATAATTACAGACTTAGCTCAATCTTGAGTGATTCCAATTGGGTTGGATTCATCTCTCTGAGTTCTATCCATATATGAACTCAGATTTGTATGAAAGTCAATATTATATTCTGGAAAATTCTTTGGAGGTTTTCTGAAAAAGAATTATTGAGGGAGTTCGGGTTATGCAAAAATCCCCATATTTTGCCAGAATATTATCTAGCATATTGTTGACCTTCTAGCAAAATTTTCAGCTCAGTTGAAGATCATTTGAGTAGGAATTTGCTAAATGCAAACTACTATGTTCATAAGAGTCCAGAAACATTTTCAGAAAATGTTTCCCACTTCTAAAATCTGTTCTGAGCAATCCATGGCTCCAAAAATCATAGAAAAATTTAGACAATCTCTCTGAGAAATACTTGAAATTGTAGTTCATTTAATTGAGCATGAAAATGCACATTACTCCAGAATTAATTCTCTTAAGTACAAATGCTTAAAGAATTGTTCTAGGAGAACTACTTAAGTAAAAGGGCTGAATTTTGGACCAGATGACTATCATGTGATCAAGAACTCACATGTAAATTATCAGCCCAAGATGAGTCCTGGAACTCCCTGTTCTTATTCTCCATACTTGTGTATATGTGGGAATACATAAGAGATGTTGTGAGAATTATGGGGAGGACACAATATGGCTCCACATTAGCTGCAATTTGGCAAGCTAAATCCTTAGGTAGGATAGAACCTGCTGTAAATGTTTTGAGGCCATTGTAGTTCTTGTTCTTCAGTTGCACTCAAATCTTTTCAGTTTGTCTATTATGATCATTAGGGAAATGGTTAGTGTATAGCTAAGGCCTTAAGGTCAATTTAGTTTATTCCTGTTCTTTGCACAACAGAGGCAAACCAAGCCATGCTTGGCTTTTCCACACATCCTCTGTCCTAATAAATTAATTCTATAACTTCTTTCCATTACAATCTATAAAACATGTGCATATGCATCTCAATAGGAACCACAACGAAGGGGACTCAAAGGAGTGATTCATCGAAGTGGATCAAGCTCCGGAGAGTCAAGGGTGGATCTGCAAGGATACTAACTGCTTATATACGACTACCCTGCAAAACAGGGAAGCTCCGGTTTGCATTTAACAGCTGATAAGTTTTTGTTTTGTATTCACTTTCGGTCAGGATATAAATTATGCATTAGGTCTAGTGTTTGATACTCCACTTGCATAGCCAAATGACCCATGGAGTATTGGGTAGGTGTCTATCACCGTGTAGAACTGCCATGCTTAAGTACGGTTCGGTAGAAGTCGAGTGGTGAGATGCTACTCGCAGATTTAGGAACAACAGGGGCATACGGGATTGGTTCGTAATTGAATTAGCAAGTTAAAGTTGAGACCGGAAGGTTGTAGGAGCAGCAGGACATAGGGGCCTGGGTGCTGTAGACCTGTCCGTGTCGGTCAAGGACCGATCCGTATGCGGCCCTGTTGAACAAGTTTGAGTTGTGTACCGGACTCATGCTGGCTATATGGGACCCAGTAAACCGATGTACCTCGGGAAGCTGTCGTTGGGACTTTTCGGGTCGCCTCAGGCGGATGGCCGGTGTGCAGTATGTGGGGAATATTCTCATGACATCTCACGTCGGAAGGTGCACCATGAGAGTAGCTACTGTACGGGGCGACTTGATCGATTCAGCGGGGGTGGAACGGGGGAAAGGTTGCCACGTACGACGTCAGTGATGGTTGTTGTAGGCAACATCGAGTACGGGCGTACGTGTCGTGTAGTCCGGGTGTTATTGATTCGAATCACCGTCGCTCGCGGAATGGACCGAGCGTACTTGTTCTCACAGTCGTGACGTAGTAAGAACTTGCATGAGATAGGAACTAATCATTTTGATGTGAAGTATTATCCTACCTTTGTATTGGATCTTGATGAATAGGCTAGTGCAAACTCGATTCTTTTATGCCATGAGCAATTTACATCGGGGGAAAGCGTTTCTTGTTTGATTATGGACTCCCGATGTGGCGTGCCCAGGGTTACTTAAAATACTGCAATTAATACTGAAAGTAAGGATTCACTTTTAGGCGAGTTTAATTATGCTTATGCCATCCTATGTTAGGTTCATAACCTCACTTAGAGTTTTATGTTTAGGGTGACGGTTAAGTCTTGCTGAGCGTTATGCTCACGGATGCTATCCGAGTTGTTTTGCAGGTAAATGACTTCATGCTTATGAGAAGTGATGCCGATGAGACTCGGGAACCTCCGAGTGCTTACTCAAAGAGCATCCTCTCCGCTGCAGATTGATCTTCGTGTTGCTAGTAACAAACGTCCGCGGGCTGGACTGTTTCTTTGTTGCTAGTCTAGATATGAGTCGTGAGAGTGATAGTCTTCCGCTGTAGTTTACTCTGATATAACAATTTGTAAAACATTCTTGTACGCTTCCGCTAAATATTTATGTAATATGATGTGTTTCTGCAACCCGTGTGCTGTTGGGTGCCGCATAACACGGCACCACCCGACGAGGTCCCGTGGGGCCGTCTCAGCGTGGTATCAGAGCTGTTACACATGGTATCAGAGCTGCGTTGGGAACAGAGCACGGATTGAGCATCATATTATGTCACAAACTTAGGGTACGGTGAGATAACGGTACTAGGCCCACATAAGGACTACTATTAGCATATTATGAAGGTGGCAACCTAACTTATTTGTTATGTCGGAAAATCGTGCATCTCGGGACGGTTTATGTCTTGGGGGGTGCACGTATGCGCTGTCCACCAGTGCGCACAAGCTGAAGGGTGGAGCCCCACGGGTGGCAGGTAACCCGACCCGCTTTAGTATCCTCTACGACTCTTCATGTCGTTTCGGGTATTCGAGCAGCGTCTGTCCCAGGCGTGCGTGGTGCAATTTGGGAGACCCCGTCACGTGGTCAGTAACGTGAACACGTAGCTCAAGGCGTGTTTGGCTTGAGAACACCTGGGCGAGTGATGACGGCCGGGCGTACAAACTGTTATGGATACCGGGTTCGGTGTGCAGCCGGATCTGATGATTGAGTGTGGCTTATGTAGGTACTAACCACGAAAACCTTAGTGCGTGTAGAACATGTTTGTGAGTGACCGTTTTAGTGCCACCTAAGGATACGTGTATGCCGGAGTAATCCGGTTAGGTTTTTCTTTGGTGAGGCAACGTAGTACCGTCATATGTCTTACGGTGCATCGTCACCGTACTACACGGGATAGTATTCTTATCTATGAAGAAATCATTCATGACTAACTACCAAACTAAAAATGGATGTGATAAAGCACATATTAGTTACTGAGCTCTTCATTTGAACTAAGTTTCAAAGAAGAGACTTGTTAGGCTTCTTTTCATCTCAAAGACAGAGTGCTCTGTTCAGACAGAAATATTTCTGGTCTTTAACAGAGCGTAACTCTGATTAGCTTGACCCAATGGAGGTGTTTGATACAGTTCTGGAAAGGTTATTAAGTGCTGTACAACTTTTCTGTAGAACTCGAGAGCCAAATCCGACACAAACTTGGTTGAATCTCCACATGAAGGCAAACTGTCCAGAAAACAGAGCAGCTACAAACTTCTCTGGAGGTCTCTGTAAATTAGCCATAACATTCTGTAGGAAAATTTCCAAGGGTCATATGATACACCGTTGGAAAGGTTAGGAAATTTGCAACAATTTTGTAGTTCATAGTATGTTCAGAATTGTACTTCATTTGTATGTAAAACTGTGATGAAAACAGCCACATACAAAGGAGGTGCTGACAAAATTTACCCAGAAATTCTGTCAACTTTGAACAATCATAACTTCTGTTCAAAAAATGATCTAGGGGCATGTGAGTACTCGTTGGAAACATACGGAAGTTAACTTTAACTTTGGTATTCAATTTGAGTTATGAAAATGCTAGTAAATGGATCAAATTCTTGGTTAAGTACAGAAGGGTCTGTTCTGTACAGAATGAGGGACTGAATATGTTGGCTTTAGAAGGATGTGTAAACATGAAGTATTGTTATGCTTTCATAAAGTTTTAGCATGTTCATGTTTTACATGCTTCCACATACTGCTAGATCAAGTTTTGACTCCCCTCAAAAATTATGCTTTTGCAGTATGGTGCATACTCATTCTCCGAGTAGGACTGAAGGTTCTCATCGAGACGGTGATGACTCGACTCCACCAGGGGCACCGCCATCAACGGTATGGGCGGATGTCATGACTCAGATGGTCGAGTCAAGTCAAGAGAACACAAGACTACTCCAAGCCTTGGTACAACAGGGCTTACTCCAACACGCGCAACAGGACGTTCCACATCGGAACGCCTATTTGGATTTCTTGGCGACACAACCGCCAATCTTCACCAAAGCCCATGAACCAGTGGAAGCTGATCAGTGGCTTCGAGTTATGGAGTCCAAGTTTGGAGTGTTTGAGTGCGACGAATATCAGAAGACATCATTTGCAGCTCAACAGCTCCATGGAGCCGCCGGAAATTGGTGGTTTGCTTATCTCGCCACCGTTCCGGAAGGCCATCAAGTGGAATGGACAGAATTTCGTGGAGCATTCCGAGCTCGTCACATTCCTATGGGTTTTATCAAGGCCCAGCAGCAGGAATTCAGGAACTTGAATCAGGGGGACATGAGTGTCCTCGATTATGTCAGACGATTCAACCTTCTGGCACAATATGCTCCTGCTTATGCGACGAGCGAAGCTGCAATGTGTGACTACTTTTTGTATGGCTTGAGTGCCATATTAAAAGAGAAGTTAGCTTTGTTCAATCAAGGCAGTTACACCGAGTTGATCAGTGCTGCTCTGCTGCAAGAACATGCGACACTTGAGTGTCAAGCAGAAAAAAGGGACCGGGAGGATGTGCTAGAAGACATACCAGTTGTTCCTCGCAAATACCGTGTGGTGTATCACACACCATCCGATGAAAGATGGCAAGCGCCAGTGAGATCAACTCCGTACAGATTTCCTGCTCAAGAATCATGTCTTGAAGCAACACCCTTGCTGCAGCAAAAAATGACACCTGTGGCATCATTGCTGCCGCCAAGTACATCAACTTCTCAACTACGAGTCAATGAAGGACCGGGGAAACCTCCGTGTTCTTATTGCCACCGTTCTGGGCATTTTAGGCAGGAATGCCGGGAGAAGTTGGTGAACACCAGATAGCCATCATCGTCAGGTGGTATGCCGCCACCTGCTCAAGTCAATGTAACAGCATTGCAATCCGGGAGTGTGCAACATCTTGCTATTGAGGATGTCCCGGAGGGAGCACCGGTGTTAGCGGGCATGTTCACTCTCAAAGACGTGTCCGTGCTCATACTTTTTGATTCCGGTGCAACCCATAATTTTATCAGCAAAACATGCGTGGATCAGCACCAATTATCCACCAATACTCCCACGACGAGTTTTCTTATACGTTCACCGGGAGGAAATATCTCTGCCAATCAGATTGTGTCCCGAGCAGCTTTGTGTTTGGGAGGAAAAATATACCCAACATCGCTGATTATGTTGGATAGGCAGAATATAGACATCATATTGGGGATGTCTTGGTTAAATCATCACGGTGCCGTTCTCAATATCGGTAACCGGACTGTCCAGATTGACTCGCCGATTCACGGACAGCACACGCTGTTTTTTGACAGCGAAGACCCAGATATGGTAGAGGCCTACCACACGGAAGCGCTGAAGATTGAAGATATTCCGGTGGTACGTGATTATCCCGACGTATTTCCCGATGATTTATCGGGCATGCCGCCCGAACGGGACGTCGAGTTCAAAATTGAACTGGCGCCGGGAATGACGCCTATTTCACGAAGGCCTTACAAGATGGCACCTAACGAGCTAGCGGAGTTGAAAGAGAAACTGAATGAACTTATGAGCAAGGGTTTCATACGACCAAGTTCTTCACCTTGGGGTTGCTCAGCGCTGTTCGTTAAGAAGAAGGGCGAAACACTACGGCTATGTGTTGATTACCGTCCTCTCAATGCTGTCACAATAAAGAACAAGTATCCTTTGCCCCGCATTGACATCCTGTTTGATCAACTTGTGGGTGCAAAGGTTTTTTCGAAGATGGATCTTCGGTCGGGCTATCATCAAATCAAGATCCGATCGGAGGACATACCGAAGACAGCTTTCTCGACGAGATACGGACTCTACGAGTACCTCGTCATGTCATTTGGATTAACCAACGCTCCGGCACACTTCATGTATTTGATGAATTCTGTGTTCATGCCGGAGTTAGACAAGTTCGTCGTGGTATTCATCGACGACATATTGGTTTACTCCAAATCGGAAGAAGAGCACGCTGAACATTTGCGTATTGTGCTACAACGGTTACGGGAGCACCAATTGTATGCCAAGTTCAGCAAGTGCAAATTTTGGATTGATCAAGTGCCTTTCCTTGGCCATATTATTTCAGCAGAAGGGATTGCCGTGGACCCCAGCAAGATTGAACAAGTGCTGAAGTGGGAATCTCCCAAGTCAGTCCACGAGGTCCGAAGTTTCCTAGGTTTAGCGGGGTATTATCGGAGGTTTATTCCGAGCTTCTCAAAAATTGCTAAACCAATGACGGAGCTGCTGAAGAAGGGCACAAAATACACGTGGAATGCAGCATGTGAAGCCACATTCGAAACGTTGGTGAAACATCTCACAACAGCTCCAGTTCTTGCTCAGTCAGACACGAGAAGCCATTTGATGTATACTGTGATGCATCCGGCATTGGTCTCGGCTGTGTTCTTATGCAAGAAGGGCGCGTAGTCGCCTATGGGTCTCGTCAACTGCGAAACCACGAGCTGCATTATCCAACTCTTGATCTTGAGCTTTCTGCAGTGGTGTTGGCATTGAAGATGTGGAGGCATTACCTACTGGGTAATCTTGTTCACCTCTACACCGACCATAAGAGCCTGAAGTATATCTTCATGCAGAAGGAGCTGAATATGAGACAGCGGAGATGGTTGGAGCTCATCAAAGATAATGAAATTGAGATCCACTATCATCCAGGAAAAGCAAACGTGGTTGCCGACGCGCTTAGTCGGAAAGCCCACGTTCACAACTTAGTGGCTGCTGAGTTAGAAGACAAAGAACCAAGCCTCCGTGTCATTCCGTATGGCGCGCTTTATAATCTCGCGCTCATTCCAACAATCCGTGAAGAGATTGTTGAGGCTCAAAGAAGAGACAGAGGTATCTCTCACATACGGAGAAGACTGGACAACGGAGAGGTGAAATGTTTCCGGAAGGATGAGAACGGTACGATATGGTTTAACGACTGTATAGTGGTACCGCGCAATATGAAACTCCGGAAGAAAATCTTGGATGAAGCCCACCTGTCTAAGTTTTCCATTCATCCCGGAAGTAACAAGATGTACCAAGATTTGAAACAGAAATTTTGGTGGACGAGGATGAAGAGGGAAATCGCTAAATATGTATCCGAATGCGATACGTGTAGACGGGTCAAGGCTAATCATATGCGGAAAGCTGGACCGCTACAACCTTTGAAGATACCGGCATGGAAATGGGAGGATGTGAGTATGGACTTCATCGTCGGATTACCGCTCACATCCAGGAAGCATGACTCGATATGGGTGATCGTCGACCGGTTGACGAAGTCGGCTCATTTCATACCGGTGAACACTCATTATCGAGCAAAGCAATATGCGGAGTTATTCATCTCCAGAATTATATGCTCACATGGTGTCCCGAAGACCATCATTTCAGATCGAGGTGCGTTGTTTGTTGCTCGTTTTTGGGAGCAGCTGCATGCCTCGTTGGGCACCAAGCTGATTAGGAGCTCCGCATATCACCCTCAAACCGATGGACAAACCGAGAGGGTGAATCAAGTGCTTGAGTACATGTTGAGAGCGTGTGCCATCCACCACGGTAGGAATTGGGATGATCACCTACCGCTGGCGGAGTTTTCATACAACAACGGTTATCAAGCGAGTATTAAAATGGCACCGTATGAAGCTCTCTACGGCCAGAAGTGTCGCACACCGTTGAATTGGTGTGAGTCCAGCGAAAGAGTTCTGTTTGGGATTGATCTTGTCAATGAAGCTGAAGACCGGGTTCGGTTGATACAAGAGAACTTAAAGGCTGCCCAATCCCGACAGAAGAACTACGCTGATCAAAGGCGTAGGCCATTACATTTTGACGTCGGAGAGCACGTGTACCTTCGTGTATCTCCAATGAAGGGAATTCACCGGTTCAGTGTAAAGGGGAAACTCGCTCCCCGTTTTATTGGTCCTTTTGCTATCACGGAGAAGTGCGGACCCGTAGCCTACCGGCTGGAATTACCGGCAAGTCTAGCGGGTTTCATGATGTATTTCATGTTTCACAGCTGCGGAAGTGCCTCAAATTCACCGCTGCTGTTCGCACCGAGGAAATCGACGAATTGAAACCGGACCTGACCTACACCGAGCGACCGGTCCAGATTTTGGATGAAAAGACCCGGGTAACCCGGAACCGGGCGATCAGATTCTACAAGGTGCTGTGGAGTAATCACACCGCGGAAGAGGCGACGTGGGAAAGTGAAGATTATCTCCGCACCAACTACCCGGAACTTTTATCTTTGTACAGTTTGTAATTACCTCTCCCGTCGCGTTCCTCTTTTGTAATCTCAGGACGAGATTCTTTTAAGGGGGGAGGAATGTAAAAGTCCCAAAAATGTGTATGAATAAAAACTAAAGTTTGAGTTCATATGTGTGGCAAAGACATGAAAAATGGGACTTGCTAAAACTTTTCTTCATGCAAGGTAATACATGGAAGAACATCCTACATGAGGTTCACCTTTTTATTTAAAAGTGTTGGACCAATAAGGAGTTCAATACATCTTTGCATGAAAGTTTAAAAATTCAGATTTGAAATTCAAAGTTCACACATAGGGTGAGCAAAAACTTTGAATAAACATGCAGCCCTATAGTTGGGATTATAGGGAAAAGTTTGCTCACAAACTTTTCATTTATAGGGTGGGCTCAAAAAGGGGTTAAAGAGAAGAATTTGCAAACTTCAACCAAATTCAAATTTGGCAAGCAAATTCAAACTAAATTGGAAGGATTCAAATTCTAACACATATTTTTAAACTCAGAATTGGGGGAATTAAGAGGATCAGCTTGAGAAGATATTTGGGGAGGAAATGTGGAGTGGGACCCACATGTCATAGAGCTAAAAGAGGAGCCTTGCACCTTAAGTCTCAGCCCCAGTGGGGAAATTCGTCGAGCAGCACGTGGGCCAAGAGCAGCTCCCACCGTGGAGCCACGGGGACGCTCGGCAGCGCCACCAGCTGCTGCATTTCCCCACACACAGCGCCCAGAGGCGGTTCTGCGGCCTGAGCAACACCCCCGTATGAAGCAAAGGCCGTCCCTTCTTCTCCTCCTCGCGAGCGCACGGCCAGCGACCTCTTCCCCTCCACCTCTCGGTCCGATCGGAAGATCGGCAAAACCACCGCGCCTTTTTCCCTCCTGAGCTGCTAAACATCACCACGAGCTCGGCCTCCACCTCCCTGACCCGCAAGCCAGCGAGCTGCGGCCTCCAGTGCCCAAGAACAACCGCCGCCGCAGCGACCTAAGCCGAAGAAGTGATCGGGCGCTCGTGGACAGCCCTCCCCAACAGGTTTCACGGCCGAGCGATCACACCTCGGACGCGCACGGGTGCGGTGCTGCTCTCAGCCCAAGCTCAGGCCATACCGTGAGGCATCGCCGGCGAATTTCAAAGTTTGCTCCGGCGACGTCAACCCGAGCATCCGGTATGGAAATCCGAAATTCTCTACTTCTATTCGTTCTTAGCTCGTCAAACTTGGCACGTAGGAGCTGGACTAGCCGGCGATAATATTCTCTTAAGCCTTCGTCGCATGGAAACCCTTTGGGGCGACGTATTTTGAGGTCTACCGATCACTTCTCCGGCGGACCCATTTGGTCGCACGGCGACAACCCATTCCCAGCCATTTCCGAGCCACTTTGAGGTCGTGTCGACCCTCCTAGAGGTTCGCTGGTTCTGTAGGGCTCGTCGGCACAAGCTTTTGAGGGCTGGAGACCCCGGGCGACGCTGCCGGACTTCAACAGACGCAGTTACACGTCGCCGGCCATGTTCGGGTCGTCGGCAGCCCTAGCAAACCCCACAGCCATGTTCCTCGAGGCCCTAAACCCCCTGGCGGCGAGTTGTAGCTCCGGCGGTTGCCGGGAAGGCCGGTCCGGCGATCTTCCGGTTACTCCGGCGAGGGGGAGTGCGCGGGCGCGAGCGAGAAGCGGGAGGTAGAAGAAAGCCGTGGGCCCCGCCTGTCAGCAGCTCAGAATTCAAATCCAGGATCGGGTGTGGCCGGGATCCCGTGTGCTGGCGCGAAAAACCCCGTGGCCCCGGTGTGGCCCAGTTCTGATTGGTTGGAATTCAAATAAGCGGGCCCAGTGGGATTTTCAATAGGAAAATAATTCCAGACTTAGCTCAATCTTGAGTGATTCCAATTGGGTTGGATTCATCTCTCTGAGTTCTATCCAAATATGAACTCAGATTTGTATGAAAGTCAATATTATATTCTGGAAAATTCTTTGGAGGTTTTATGAAAAAGAATTATTGAGGGAGTTTGGGTTATCCAAAAATCCCCAAATTTTGCCAGAATATTCTCTAGCATATTGTTGACCGTCTAGCAAATTTTCAGCTCAGTTGAAGATCATTTGAGTAGGAATTTGCTAAATGCAAACTACTATGTTCATAAGAGTCCAGAAACATTTTCAGAAAATGTTTCCCACTTCTAAAATCTGTTCTGAGCAATCCATGGCTCCAAAAATCATAGAAAAATTTAGACAATCTCTCTGAGACATACTTGAAATTGTAGTTCACTTAATTGAGCATGAAAATGCACATTACTCCAGAATTAATTCTCTTAATTACAAATGCTTAAAGAATTGTTCTAGGAGAACTACTTAAGTAAAAGGGCTAAGTTTTGGACCATATGACTCTCATGTGATCAAGAACTCACATGTAAATTATCAGCCCAAGATGAGTCCTGGAACTCCCTGTTCTTATTCTCCATACTTGTGTATATGTGGGAATACATAAGAGATGTTGTGAGAATTATGGGGAGGACACAATATGGCTCCACATTAGCTGCAATTTGGCAAGCTAAATCCTTAGGTAGGATAGAACCTGCTGTAAAAGTTTTGAGGCCATTGGAGTTCTTGTTCTTCAGTTGCACTCAAATCTTTTCAGTTTGTCTATTATGATCATTAGGGAAATGGTTAGTGTATAGCTAAGGCCTTAAGGTCAATTTAGTTTATTCCTGTTCTTTGCACAACAGAGGCAAACCAAGCCATGCTTGGCTTTTCCACACAACCTCTGTCCTAAGAAATTAATTCTATAACTTCTTTCCATTACAATCTATAAAACATGTGCATATGCATCTCAATAGGAACCACAACGAAGGGGACTCAAAGGAGTGATTCATCGAAGTGGATCAAGCTCCGGAGAGTCAAGGGTGGATCTGCAAGGATACTAACTGCTTATATACGACTACCCTGCAAAACAGGCAAGCTCCGGTTTGCATTTAATAGATGTTAAGTTTTTGTTTTGTATTCACTTTCGGTCAGGATATAAATTATGCATTAGGTCTAGTGTTTGATACTCCACTTGCATAGCCAAATGACCCATGGAGTATTGGGTAGGTGTCTATCACCGTGTAGAACTGCCATGCTTAAGCACGGTTCGGTAGAAGTCGAGTGGTGAGATGCTACTCGCAGATTTAGGAACAACAGGGGCATACGGGATTGGTTCGTAATTGAATTAGCAAGTTAAAGTTGAGACCGGAAGGTTGTAGGAGCAGCAGGACATAGGGGCCTGGGTGCTGTAGACCTGTCCGTGTCGGTCAAGGACCGATCCGTATGCGGCCCTGTTGAACAAGTTTGAGTTGTGTACCGGACTCGTGCTGGCTATATGGGACCCAGTAAACCGATGTACCTCGGGAAGCTGTCGTTGGGACTTTTCGGGTCGCCTCAGGCGGACGGCCGGTGTGCAGTATGTGGGGAATATTCTCATGACATCTCACGTCGGAAGAAGCACCATGAGAGTAGCTACTGTACGGGGCGACTTGTTCGATTCAGCGGGGGTGAAACGGGCGAAAGGTTGCCACGTACGACTTCAGTGATGGTTGTTGTAGGCAACGTCGAGTACGGGCGTACGTGTCGTGTAGTTCGGGTGTTATTGATTCGAATCACCGTCGCTCCCGGAATGGACCGAGCATACTTGTTCTCACAGTCGTGACGTAGTAAGAACTTGCATGAGATAGGAACTAATCATTTTGATGTGAAGTATTATCCTACCTTTGTATTGGATCTTGATGAATAGGCTAGTGCAAGCTCGATTCTTTTATGCCATGAGCAATTTACATCGGGGGAAAGCGTTTCATGTTTGATTGTGGACTCCTGATGTGGCGTGCCCAGGGTTACTTAAAATACTGCAATTAATACTGAAAGTAAGGATTCACTTTTAGGCGAGTTTAATTATGCTTATGCCATCCTATGTTAGGTTCATAACCTCACTTAGAGTTTCATGTTTAGGGTGACGGTTAAGTCTTGCTGAGCGTTATGCTCACGGATGCTATCCGAGTTGTTTTGCAGGTAAATGACTTCATGCTTATGAGAAGGGATGCCAATGAGACTCGGGAACCTCCGAGTGCTTACTCAAAGAGCATCCTCGCCGCTGCAGATTGATCTTCGTGTTGCTAGTAAGAAACGTCCGCGGGCTGGACTGTTTCTTTGTTGCTAGTCTAGATATGAGTCGTGAGAGTGATAGTCTTCCGCTGTAGTTTACTCTGATATAACTATTTGTAAAACATTATTGTACGCTTCCGCTAAACTATTTATGTAATATGATGTGTTTCTGCAACCCGTGTGCTGTTGGGTGCCGCATAACACGGCACCACCCGACGAGGTCCCGTGGGGCCGTCTCAGCGTGGTATCAGAGCTGTTACAACGTGGAGCTTCCGGAGCTCATCATCATGGAGGTAACGAGTTCTGGAGCGGTTGTTATGCGTAAGGACACCGGTACGCAACAGAAACCGATCTAAACTCCACAATGTTACCGAAGATAAGACGTCAGGACCTAACAAAGATCTGAATAAGACTCTTATTCGGGATCCAATCAGATTAGGACACTTCTCTTCCCGATTATAAATAGAACTCAAAACCTCTGGCCGAAACCACAAACCTCTCTTTCAACTCCTGAACCGACGACTTGGAGCCCTAGCCCTAACTCGCCGAACATCACCGAAGCGCAACAAGGGAGATCACCGTAGAAGAACCGAGCGGTCTGAGAAGGACCTCGAAGACAAGAAGAGCCTGAGGTAGGACTTCCATACCACCTTACGACATCATTGTGTTCATCTTGCATCTGTTCTTCAATTCCTTTCGAACAGAAGTCTTCTCTTGGGCAGATCACTCGAAGATCAGTTTGATCTAAAGACAAGATCATCGCCACGTTCATATTTGATCTGAACACCTCTGACCATGCAAGCCATGCAAGAACACCAAGATCAATCTAATAGAACTAATCGTAGGATAGCATGCATGTGCATCATCGCATCTAGTTTAGGGTTTGTGCATGATATTGATTGCTGTGAATTTGTATGCACGTGAATCCTACATAGCAGGATAAACTCAGGAAGCTGTCTACGACGAAATGCAGCAACAAGGTTTTGAGAATCAAGAACAACCGGAACCGCAAGAACAAGGCAAGTGCTCCTTGACCATGTTGATCCTATGTTTTGGGTAAAACTATTTTGCTTTGCGAAAAGGTGTGTGTGCTGAGTCAAACATGATGGGAAACCCTTTTATAGGAGTTTACTAGTTTTGGTTGAACCATCCTTGTCGCCTGGGAAGTTTATGAGTCGGGTATGGTTTTTGCTTTATGCTTCGCTGAGTCCATGGGATTGGGACGTGAGATAGACGTGTCTAGCTAACTGCACTCGTATTGATAATAAGTAATTGATGAGGTTAATGAACATGGATCGGAGGGAGATCTAGGCAAGCCTGGGTTTGTGAATGAGGTAGCATGAGATGGTGGTTTTACTTGCCGTAGATCTAAGGACCGGTTCATGCATGCACATGCTAGGATAACAGTGCCACCACAAGGCCAAGTATGGGTGTGGCTTAGCTGAGTAATTAGGTAAGTTGCTAGGGTGTTATGGACTGTGGAAGGCGTGGGGAATGGGAGTCGAGTGAGGACTGCCCTTGGAACTGCATGGCACAAGAGGGGGCCCGTGGGTGGGAGAATTGGAGATTCTAACCTGCCGGTGAAACCTTAGTGAGTCCATACATCTAGTAACCACTTTGTAAAAGCTATTTTGTGATCTCTTGACCATACACCGACGGTTGTGTACTGGTATAATGGAGGTTCTGCAGTCGCCCGACGGGTGACGAAATCACAAACTTGTGGGTAAAGAGGTACAAACTCTGCAGAGTTAATAAAACTATCATGATAGCCGAGCTTACGGTCACGAGCGCCTGGCTAAACTGCCATGATTAGTTGGGATGATTAGTTGGGATGGTTTTCGTGATAGTTATTGGGAAGGTTCTTGGTTATGGTTATTGGTTGGAACTGTTGGGTCTGGATGATGAGATGTTTGCTTGACTGTTGGGTCATGACATGAGATTGGAGGTTGATTCGTGAGATGAGATGGTAGCGAATACGAGGAGGTATTCGTGAGTATGAATAACGGATTGATTAATGTTCGTATGGAACACGGGAAGTGATGGAGGTATGTTGGTGATTTAATACATGCTGGGATTGCATTCATCTAAAGTTAAGATGCTATTTTATCATGGTTTTATAAATCTGCTTTTCTGCAAATAAGCCTTTTTATACCTACCTTGTTTATGAGCTGCATATCATGTGTTTTCCCGCACTTGCTGAGTACATCATTGTACTCAAACTTGCATTATTATTTCTTCATCAACAGCAAGAGAAGACTACTATGAAGACCGAGTAGAGCATTATGGCGTGTGATCTGTTCTCAACCTTGCCTGTGGAGGGAGTAGAGATGGAGCCACTCCTGCTTAGTTTTGCTTCCGCATTAGTTTTTGCTTCCGCATTTAAATAAGGACTTCCGCTGCATAGAATTAAGATTTCCGCTGTGACCATGAGTCCAAGACTCATGAGACGTTGTCATAAACTCTGTTATTCGTGGTTATATATATATATATATATATATATATATATATATATATATATCTGAATTCAGTTTGTGGAACGTATGTGTATGTGTGATGAACATCCTGGGCACACATGAACTTGAGAATTGAGGGCGTCACAGATGAACTTGAGAAAGATTAATGGATGGATTAGACTTGATAAATGGTGAATTATGATGAAAGAATGTTGCTGTTTTACTTGGCTATATTGGGATTAAAGTCATCTAGAGATAGTTCCTGTTTTTACAATGTTTATGAAATAAAATTTGCTTGCTGCAATGAACCTTTTTATTCCATACCTTGTTGTAAGCTACATGTCATACTTTTCCCGCACTTGCTAAGTACGACATGTACTCACACTTGCATTATCACATAAACATCAGCTACAGGAGATGAGTACTTTGAGGACCAAGTGGAGTACTAGGCGTGCGAACTACTGTTAACATGCCTGTGGAGTTGAAGTTGGAGCCGGTCTTTAGTTATTTCCATTGTCGTTTACAGACTTCCGCTGCAAGAATAAGTTAGAGATTAATGAGTGAGACTTTGAGTCATTGTAATAAAGTACATAAACACTATTTTTCGTGGTTATATTCTGATTTCAGTTTGGGGATTACATGTGTATGTGTGATGAACATCCTGGGCACACATATGCATTCACTTGGTTCTATTTTTGGAACCGGGTGTTAAAGTTTCGAACTCCGGCGAGGTCGGGAAGCTTCATTCCTCCACCAAACGATCGGCTCTCGGGCTCTAGAGCACCAGTGTAAGATGTAGAAGCTAGAACGGGCTGCCCAACTAAATGAAACAGCCGGCAAACTAGGGTTCAACGGTGAGCCGAGGCGGTTTCCCATGGCGGCGCAAAAATCGACTAGAACAAGGCCAACTCTTGATGGTTTTCCTCGGTTCTTTGTCGAGGATGGGTGCTAGGGAGTACATAAGTTATTTGCACGTTAGCTCGAGGTGTGGTTGATTGTGTAACCCGAATTTTGGTTTGAACCGAGCTTCACTCTTCTACACTAGGGTTCGGGAAAGAATAAAATTCGAGCTACCCGATGGATTATTTGCTACACGGCTGGCAGCTACACCATCAAGGGCTACCCAGACACCTTTCTTGTATAGGAAGTCGGAGGAGAGGGTCGCCGGATGAGGCTGTCGACGGTGAGCCGAAACGGTGAGGTCCGGTGCACCTCAAAGCTTTGGCGCCAATCCGTGTTTTGTGAGCAGCTCCGATCGGTAAACTTTGGAGGAATTATGGGAGGTGCTAGAGCACGTGTTGGTGATGGTTTTTGCTGTGGAAGGCTCGAGCAACCAAGCTCGGGGTGCTATGGTCGATTGGGGGAGAAACCAGCGGCGGTGTAGCTCGAGGTTTCGGTCGTGCGCTCGAGCAGAGGGGCTGGGGAGGCTGCGTTGTAACGTGGAGAAGAGAGAACCTCCACTCAGGCTGCCGCTTTAAGCACCCACGCGCACGAGCCGACGTCGGGAGCAGCTAGGAAGCAGCTCAGTTGAGGCAGCCGTCACTCGGTAGCGCGTGGTGAGCAGCCGAGGGGAAAAACCGGGTCGGTTAAACACTTCTGTGTGGCTGACAATTGGGTCCCACCCCCACTTATTTTAATTAACTTTTCCACTGATATTTTTACCCCAGCTACTCAAAATTAAAGTCTATACTTCCACACCAAGTCATGGTTTAAATTTGCTGATTTCAAATGGTTTGAATTCTGGTGTGGAGTTTGAATTAAGTTTGATGATTTGAATTTGAAATGGGATTTGAATTATTCAATTGCATTGGTCCATAAACATAGCAAACCAACTCCAACTTCTCTGAATTTTGGCATGGCTGCTAATTCAAATGTGGAGAACACATTTGTGGAACCAAATTTGCAAATTGAGGAATTTGGAATTTGAAACTGAATTTGAAATTCAGATTAGAGGGCTTCCTCTTTTAATCCCCAAACAAATACTAAACCCCTGCCAAATGAGCTGATATTCGGAAGGTTGAATATTTGAAATACGAAGACCCAAGTTATGAACTTAGATCTCCATGTTTGGAAGTTTTGGGAAGTTTGAATCACCACTTTGAACTCACACCGTTATAATTCAAAGTTTTAATTCCCCTAATTTTTCCTAAGTGTAATTGTGTTGAAATTCTTGCTACCACTTTTTTGGGGATTTTACAGACGACATAATATTTGGTTCTACTAACCAATATTTTTGTGAAGAGTTTAGCAAAATATTGACGGAGAGGTTTGAGATGTCGATGATGGGAGAATTGAAGTTCTTTCTAGGTTTCCAAGTGAAACAACCCAAGGAAGGCACCTTCATATGTCAAACCAAGTACATTCAAGATATACTTAAAAAGTTTGACATGGAGAAGGCTAAGCCCATCAAGACGCCAATGGTAACAAATGGACACCTCGACCATAACCAAGACAGCCCTAGCGTGGATCAAAAGGTATACCGTTCCATGATTGGATCCCTTCTTTACCTTTGTGCAGCTAGGCGCGATATTATGTTAAGTGTATGCATGTGTGCAAGGTTTCAAGCCGCTCCTAAGGAGTGTCACTTGACAGCCGTAAAGAAAATCTTGC
The DNA here is from genome assembly GCA_030760725.1 of Neostapfia colusana. Classification (NCBI taxonomy): domain Eukaryota; kingdom Viridiplantae; phylum Streptophyta; class Magnoliopsida; order Poales; family Poaceae; genus Neostapfia; species Neostapfia colusana. The sequence goes on from JASWHV010000003.1 coordinate 82,002,479, forward strand.
GCTATTTAGTTCATATAACCTAGGGTTGTGGTAACCTAAGGGGTCCAAGTTCAATCTCATCGGATACTCTAATGCGAATTATGCCAGATGCAAAGTGGATAGGAAAAGTACCTCCGAGACTTGTCAATTCTTGGGTTGGTCCCTAGTATCATGGTCATCCAAGAAACAAAATTCTATCGCCCTATCCACAGCTGAAGCAGAGTATGTCGCAGCCGGAATTTGTTGTGCACAACTTCTTTGGATGCGACAAACTCTAAGGGACTATGGTCTCAATATGAACCATATTACACTCCTATACGACAATGAGAGTGCTATTAAGATTTCTCATAACTCCGTTGAACACTCTAGGACCAAACATATTGACATCCGGCACCATTTCTTGAGAGATCATTCAATAAAGGGTGTATTTTTATTTCACATGTGAGAACCAAAAAACAACTAGCTGATATCTTCACCAAGCCACTAGATTGAAAACGCTTTTGTGAACTTAGGAATGAGCTAAATATCGTTGATTCTCGAAATGTGCCCTGAAATATTGCACATATGATTGCTAGTTGTTTATTCTCTTCAAAATTATGTATGTTTTTGAAAACTTGTCTCCCTCAATTTTCTATCAAACTATTTTCGATTATTCTCTCCTTGAATCATGGTCATTGTATGATTGTTTGTGTGCTATATGCTGGCCATATTCATTGAGAATACTTGTGAAAACTTAGTCCATATGGATCGTTCCTTGCAAATCTCTTAGTATATATGAGAATTTGCTGTCTAGGACTGTACTAGTCCGCCTTCAGGGCCAGACAAGTCCGGTTACCTAGACATGTCCGGACAGGCTCAGACAAGTCCACACCGGACTAGTTCGGCATGTCACCGGACTTGTCCAGACAACCAGATAAGTCCGGACCTGGTCCGATGACCGGACTTGTCTGGTATTCCCTACCAGACTAGTCCGGACCTTGGGGACATAAGCCAAGCGCCGGGCCCGACTTCCTCCATTCCATCCAAAACACAACTCACGTGCGCCATTCCCTCCAAATCGTCCCCATTGGCAATTTTTGAAGATTCCCACCAAAATCTTCAAACAATCCGAGCCTTCAACTCTTTGGAGTCTTGAGAAGTCAATCCCCAGACTTCTCCGCCCTCCAATCCAGTGTTTTACTCAGATTTGAACCTTTAAGTTATGTTCTTGAGCAAAACCTAATCCTTTCAAATCCTTCAATTTTAGGTTGTTTCATTCATAACCTAGGATACCTAGTGCTTCACAAACACATTGTGATTCTTTCCTTGCGTTATTGCGACTTATTAATGAGATTTGTAGAAAAATACCTTAGTTAGGGTTTAACACTGGAGGTGGACAAGTCCGTTCCTGACCAGACTAGTCCGGCCACAGACCGACAAGTCTGGCCTAACCTAGGGTTAAATCCTAACTTAGCTTATTTTCTGCACTTCTATCGCAATAACCTTCTGTTCTCAACTCATACATTCTCTTAATTGTTCTTTCAGCATCTCTCAGCACGATGACTCTCCTCCTCTCTCTCTGACCCAGAGCGAGAGACAGCTCGCCAAGAGATTTATCTCCGTCGGGAAGAGGAGGACGCGACAATCGCTTAAGAGTTAGCTTGCCGTGAAGCTAGAACCAAAAAGAGACATGAAAGAGATGCAACACAAGCTCAAGCAGCAAAAGAGCACACTAGCCGAAGGAAATGGCTAGTCTCAGTTGGAGAAAAGGTAAGGGCCCAAGCGACCGATAAAGGCAAAAGGGCCGATGACAGAAGGAGAGACATCTAAGGGCAAAGGAAAGGCCCCAATCAAGAATATGCCCGCCAAGAAGGCCACACCAAGGAATAAAGAACTTGTTAGTAGGGGTTTGTAATCAGAGACCGTCCCGTGAGGTCAAATGCTCCCCCACGAGGCCCCATTGGACCCTTGGTTATGACTCCTCCTGTGCATAACCCCAACCGGCAACCGGAGCTTTCAAGTAACATATTTCATGGGAAAGGCTCCAACAAGGCAAAAAGGTTTAGAGAAAAGGATCCCTAAACCTATGAGAAGGCCACACCGGATCACCGCTTCTGGTGTGACTTCCATTGCGATTACTATCGCTTGGTATACTTGAGAATGAAGATGCCGGTCGCGATTACATGGAGGTGGTGGCTCAGTTTTACACCACTTGCTACTTCTCCACTTGTGGAGACAGAAAAATCTCCTGGATGACTGACGAAGTCCAATACTCCGTCCTATATGATGAGTTTGCAAGAATACATGGACCTGAGGAATTTCTGAACAATGACTTGATCATTCACAACCTCACGGCAATGGATTTGGGTGAAATGGAATTCATGTATGAGGTTGGCTTCTACAATCCCCCCGCAACCAAGATCCTCTGTCCTTTCTTTAGTGTGCTAAATCGGATCTTGAGAAAGACTCTAGCACCTAAGGACAGGGATGCGGGCATGATCCAAGGCCACCTCCGGCACCTGCTGAAGCTAATTTGTGAAGATGAGAAGTTCAACGTATTTGACTACATATACAATGACATCTTCAACATATCTCACACCCTCAACTGCTCGTGTGGATATGCTACATTCATCATGTGCCTCATTGAGAAGGTTTCTGGCTTGTATTCATTAAAGGTTGTCAAGCATAGACCCCTTCACCCTCAAATTCCTTCCATCACGCCAAAGATTGGGGGAGCTTCTAGGAGAGGTGCCTCCAATGCACCTCCTCCTCCCACTCCTGCCTCTTCCTCATCCGGTGATTCTTCAAGTGCAATTCTCAATTTCTTAAAGTCTATATTCACTTCTTGCCGCAAAGTTGAAGTTAAAACTTAGAATATGGCTAGAAGGCAAGACAAGTACTTTAAGAAGCTCTGTGAGAAGTCAAACATAGCTATGTCCCTGGAGGCTTCTGATGACAAGGAGTTAACACCTTTCCCGGGTCTCACGGAGGCAGAGGCTGCTCTCTTTGGTGATGGAGGTGTCCATTCTACTGCTGCTCCTGCCGTTGAGGATGAAGAGGAAGAGCAAGACGATGAGGATGGAGAGGAAGATGAAGAAGCAACCCAAAGTGATGAAAACTGTGGTGAGGAGAGTGAGAGCGACGACGAGTAGACTTAGGCTCTCTCCTTTCTTCTCCCTTAGTCTTTTCCCTTTTTGGTGTCTTGATATCAAAGGGGGGTAGATTGAAGGGGAGTACCATGAACTATGTCATTGGTTGTAACGTTGCTACATTTTCATATTTGGGTTGTAATAACATTGTGCTATGTTATGTTTTTCGGTGTTGCTCTTATTAGATATCACTCTACTTTGAATTACGTTATTGTTCCATATGTGTGATGATCCTTAATTCCAAATTAGATATCACATGCATTTATCACATCTTTACACTTGCATCACACGTAGGTACCCCACCATAACACACAACTGCATAAATATCCCATAGAATCCTCTCTTGTGCATTACTTTTATTGCAAATTATTCATGCACACATTTAGAGGGAGCACTTTATACACTTGTGCTTATGAAAACCAACTCACTTACATTTTTATCAAAAACCTCAATGTGTTGTCATCAAATCATCAAAAAGTGGGAGATTAAAAGTGCATCTAGCCTAAATCCTCATGGGTTTTGATGATTAATGACAACACTTAAGGGACTAGTGAGCATTACAAGTGTAAGTACAGGTGGTTAAATAATTGCCGGAGATGGATGCACTCAAAAAGAGAAAAGAGGAGAAAAAGGAGGAAATACTCGAAGGGTAGAATTTTGATTTAAATTTCTTTGCATTGAGTTTAGCCTTTTAGTATGAGTGTGTTTATTGTATCAAAGTTATGAGAATCATCTAAGATCTCTTAGTCCAAGTTAGGTTAGCTGGAGAGAAAAGTTGAGGCGGCCTTAAGAACAGGGCCAGACTAGTCCCATAACACCCTCAATTTTGTATCCATGCATGCATACATATTTCATATAGCGAAACATTATAAAAGAAGCAGAAACGGAGAAAGAATCAAAAAGATAGTCGAAAAGAGCCAATTGCAGTTCGCCGAGGTGCGCTGTCGACACTTCCCGCGGCCCGCTGGCCACATGGCGTCCTCGTATCTCATCCCTGCGGAGGGGGTGAGGTCCGGAACGGCTGGCCACGTGGCAGGCTCGGAGCTCGCCCCTGCGGAAGGGGCGAGGTCCGACCCCGCTGGGCACGTGTCGCCTTCGGAGCTAGTCTCTGCGGAGGAGCAAGGCCCGACCCCACGGGACAAGTGTCGCTTTCAGAGCTCACCCCCGGGGAGGGAGTGAGGTCCGGTCCTGCGGGACACGTGTCATCCTCGGAGCTCACCTCCGAGAAGAAGGGAGGTCTGACACCGCGGGACACGTGTCATCCTCGGAGCTCACCTCCGAGAAGGAGGGAGGTCCGGCGCTGCTGGACACGTGGCACTCTCGGAGCTCGCCTCTGAGGAGAGGGGAGGTCCAGCACTGACGCACGGCGCACGCGGAGCTCACCTCTGAGGAGAGGGGAGGTCTCGCCCGCCAGACACGTGGCGCAACCGGAACTCGCCCCTGAGGAAAAGGGAGACCCGGCCACCGCTGGACACGTGGAGCCTCCAGAGCTTATCCCTGCAGAGGTGACAAGATCGGTAAGTGGTTTTTCCCCGTGCGCGAGTACCCGGTACTGAGGAAACCAACACGATTTCCATGTTGCTACCGCACCAAATCGATTGGAGATAAGTTGTTAAGATCCAAAACAAATTGAATTGGACTCTTATTTAAAATCCAATCGGAGTAGGACTCTTCTTTTCCTTTTATAAATAGAACCCGAAAACCCCTTTGGTCGTTAAACCTTTCCCAAGTCGACAGCTTAGAGGCCCTAGCCCCTAACTCGCCGAGTTAACCCTCTTCGCCAGAGTTCAGCCACCGGTGAGACCGCCGACGAGCCCCGTCATGCTCGCCGTCGCCGGAATAGAGCCAACGATCTGTCCTGCTGCCATTGCTAGGAGGAAGGCCGAGGTAGGTCTTCGTTACCACCTTACGACATCATCGCGGTTTCTTTGCATCTGTTTTCTTCGAACAGAAGCTGTTTTGTGTGGACAGATCACATGTTGATCGGTTTTTGACTGTGGAATTGATATAGATCTTGAGTCAAGATTATCACCATGTAGACACTTGATCCCTACACCTTGTTCACCATAAACCCCATGCAAGCCATTTAAACATGCAAGAACAAGTACACACTGGTTTAATAAAACAACACCATAGGATTTGCATCCACTGCATCTTGAGTATCTTGTATGTGCGTGATCGTGAATAGAAGGACAAGATCAACAGGTCATCTACAAGGAACTACATCACCAAGACTTCGAGACACGTGAGCAACAAAAGCCACAGGAACAAGGCAAGTGCCCCTTGACCATATTGATCCCATGTTTTGGAAAACTGTTTTGTTTGCGAAAATGTGTGTGCTTGCGTCAACTTGATGGGAAACCCTTTTATAGGAGTTTACTAGTTTTGTTAACCATCCTTGTTGCCGAGAAAGTTAATGAGTCGGGTATGGTAGTTTTTCCTTTTTGCTTCACTTAAGCTACGGGATACGGGAAGGCAAAGTAGAACATATCTAAGTACTGCCTCATATGAATAATTATGATGAGAACTTGATGATAACAATGAGCATAGAATCGGGGGAGATCTAGGCAAGCTTGGTTCGTGGATGTGGTAGAATGAGATGGTGGTTTACTTGCCGTAGATCTAAGGACCGGTTCATGCTAGCACATGCCAGGAATGCAGTGCCACGACAAGGCCAAATATGGGTGCGACTTAGCTGACTAATTAGGTAAGTTGCTAGATTGTTATGGACCGTGGAAGGCGCGGGGAATGGGAGTCGAGAGAGGACTGCCCTGAGAACTGCATGGCACAAGAGGGGGCCCGTAGGTGGGAGAATGGTGATTCGAGCCTGCTGGTGAAACCTTAGTTAGTCCATACATCTAGTAGCCCCTTTGTAAAGGTTTTTGTGATCTCTTGGCCATACACCGATGGTTGTGTACTAGTATAATGGAGGTTTTGCGTCGCCGACGGGTGACGAAATCACAAACTTGTGGGTAAAGTGGTGCCACCTCTGCAGAGTGTAAAACTATCATGATAGCCGTGCTTACGGTCACAAGCGCCTGGCCAACTCACATGATTAGATGGGAAACTTGGTATGGATGGTTTGAGAGGGATGGTTATCGGGATGGTTATTGGTATGGTTATTGGTTTGATTATGGTATGGTCTTTGGGATTGGTTTCGGGACTATTGAGTCATGACAATGAGTTTTTTTTTTGGATCAAATGAATATGAGATGGATATGAATATGAGATGGTTATTACGAGCATGAGATGAAGTTGAGAATGATTAATGGCTGGTTGAGACATGATAAGTGATGAATTATGATGAATGTATGTTACTGTTATAACATGGTTATGATAGGACTAAATTCACCTAGACTTGGTTGCTGTTTTTATCATGTTTGTGAAATAAACTTTGCTTTCTGCAATGAGCCTTTATATTCCTACCTTGTCATAAGCTACATGTCATACTTTTCCTGCATTTGCTGAGTACGACATGTACTCACCCTTGCATTATCATAGAAAACATCAGCAACAGGAGAAGAGTACATCGAAGATCATGTGGAGTACTAGGCGTGCGAACTACCGTCAAGTTGCCTATGGAGTTGAAGGTGGAGCCGCTGCCGTGTTTAGTTTGCTTCCGCTGTCGTTTAGAGACTTCCGCTGCTAGAATAAGTTAGAGACTTCCGCTGCAAGAATAAGTTAGAGACTGATGTAATAAAGTACTTAAACCCTATTATTCGTGGTTGTATTCTGGATTCAGTTTGTGGATTACATGTGTATGTGTTATGAACATCCTGGGCACATATATGCATTAGATGGGTTCCATGTTTTGCGGGATATGGCATCACAGATTGGTCTCAGAGCCACGTTGACCGTAGGACGCAAGCCTAGGTAGAAGTCACAGATTTGCATCAGCACATTGACCATAGGACGCAAGTGTAGGTAGAATGGACACTCTAAAACACATAGGAATACCCCTCTAAACTTCTATTTTCGAAAATTGCTTGCTGCTGCACTTCCTAGTCAATTCAGCCACCGCAAGGTGCTATTTCCAGCCCCTCATTGTCTCTTCTTTTGGACAGCCACACCTTTGTTTTCTTGCTCCATAACTTCTGATGTTTTGGAGATATTTCTTCCTTCTCTAAAGTTTCTCATGTCCTATTTATAGATGCCTTTGATCAGGAGCATGACACATTCACCACCACGTGGGAGTGCACTTAACCCCATTGAGGTGTCCGATGGGCCACCCACGTCACATGGCGGGAACAAGCACCAGTTCACATGCTTAAGTTTAGGACTCCCATTGAATAAGCTTGAATAGGAGTGGTGTGAACTTTTGTGATGATTGCTTGTGTTTGAGTGCTTAGTGTGAGTTGTGGGACGCTTCAGCGTTGTCCATATCCACACATAATAGAGAGATGTGAGATGCTTCGGCACTTGTTCACATCCTCATGTAGGATGAAATTAATTAGTTCATCCACCTTGATGCATATAGTTGAGGTGATCAATCTAAACTTCTAACTTCTACTCTACTCAACTCTCTCTCAAAGATGGTGAGGGAAAACGCCATCCGTCAAAGGATGAACGTTCGTGGCAACCAGGAACCACAAGAGGATGGCTACGTTGAAGTTCCTAACCTCGGGGCTGGTGAAAACAACCTTGAACGGTTGATGGCTATGCAGAACCAGATCATGCAAACCATGATACAAACTTTGGGACAGCTGCAAGCCAACAACAACAACCCTAACCCCGTCCCTGCACCCCCACCGCCACCACCGCCGGCTGACAACCGATGGGGAGAGTTCATGAGGACTCGACCGCCTACTTTTGCACAAACTAATGATCCCATGGATGCTGACGATTGGTTAAAATCCATGTAGAAGAAGCTTGCTATTGTTCAGTGCAATGATCAGAAGAAAGTTCTCTTCGCATCGCACCAACTTTGGGAGCAGCCGCTGACTGGTGGGACGCTCTTTGCAATGCTCATGTCAACCAGGAGACTATCACATGGACTGAGTTCAAGGAGAGTTTCCGCTCTCATTATGTCCCTGCTGGAGTCATGATGCTTAAAAGGCAAGAGTTTTATGGTCTCCACCAAGAAAGGAAGAGCGTGAATGAGTACCTCAACAAGTTCACGCAGCTTTCAAGGTATGCTCCAGAAGACGTCAACTCGGATCAAATGAAGCAATACTTGTTCATGAGAGGGTTGAACAATGAGATCCAAGTTCAGCTTCTCAACAATGACTATGCAAACTTCCAGAAGCTAGTTGACAAAGCTATAGTGGTTGAAAGCAATATCCGTGAGATCGAGCAAGAGGGCAAGAGGAAGATGCCATACCTGCAACAAGGGAGCAATGTACGTCCCGGTTTCATGCCCCCAGCTGGACCACAGTATGGCTCATCCACTTCTACTTTCCGCCCTGCAAATCCACCTCGCCCTAATCAACCACTGCAGAAACGTCCTATGATGCAAGCACCTCGTGTGCCTTTGCTTCGTGCACCCCGTCCCAGCATGGGCGCCTATGCTCAAAACCACCCTCGGCCCAATGTACCTGTTGTCTTGGGAAACAAGGCATGCTTTTCATGCGGAGAGGCGGGACACTTTGCAAGTCAATGCCCGAAGAAAGGTCTTGGACAGCCGACCAACGCACCAAGACAGAACCCACGGCCGAATGGAGGAGCTACGCAAGGTAACCGTGGAAAGCATAGCTACGCTCATGGCAACGTGAATCATGTCTCCACTGAGGAGGCGCAACAAGCTGAGGATGTCGTGATTAGTATGTCCCTTGCCAACTCCAACCCAGCCGTTGTTTTTTTTTATTCCGGAGCATCACATTCATTCATATCATCCAAGCATGTTGCCAAGTATAATCTACCCATATCACACATGAAATATACTATGTTGGTTAATTCTCCCGGTGGAGAGATGAGGACTAATGTAGTATGTCCAAAAGTAAACCTTAAAGTAAGGGGGGTAGACTTTCTTGCCAACTTTATTGTCTTGGATTACAAAGGGCTTGATATAATACTTGGAATGGATTGGTTAAGCAAGCACAACGAAGTAATTCAATGTGCTGAGAGGAGCATGCAGTTGACAAATGAGCACGGTACTCGTATCGAGTTCGAGTCAGCCCAACCGGTAACCGAGAAGGCAACGTTGAACCACGTCGAAGAAGCAACATTGGAAAGCATTCCAGTGGTTCAAGAATTTTCCGATGTGTTTCCGGAAGAACTTCCAGGTATGCCACCTGACCGGGACATCGAGTTTGCCATTGATTTAGTACCTGGAACTGCACCTATAGCAAAGAGGCCATATAGGATGCCCGTTAATGAACTAGTGGAACTCAAGAAGCAAATTCAGGAGCAGCTAGAAAAGGGTTTTATACACCCAAGCTCGTCACCATGGGGAGCCCCCGTGCTCACCGTGGACAAGAAGGATGGGACCCAAAGGATGTGTGTGGATTATAGGTCTCTCAATAAGGTGACGATCAAGAATAAATACCCGCTGCCCCGTATAGAGGACCTGTTCGACCAAATGAAAGGTGCCCGAGTTTTCTCCAAGATTGATCTTCGGTCGGGATACTTCCAGCTGATGATTAAACTCTCCGACATACCCAAGACTGCCTTTCGAACACGGTATAGTTCGTATGAATATACCGTTATGTCTTTTGGGTTAACGAATGCACCCGCATACTTCATGTACCTCATGAATAAGGTCTTCATGGAGTACTTGGACATGTTCTTCGTGGTTTTCATCGACGATATCATGGTGTATTCAAAAAGCGAGGAAGAACACGAAGAACATTTGAGATTGACATTGCAGAAACTGCGAGAGCATCAATTGTATGCCAAGCTCAGCAAGTGTCAATTTTGGATAAAGGAGATATCGTTTCTAGGCCACATCATCTCCGAGGAAGGAGTATCGGTTGATCCCGGAAAAGTGGGAGATGTTCTGAAGTGGAACCAATCGCAGAATGTAAGAGATATTCGGAGTTTCCTTAGGATGGCTGGATACTACCGACGGTTCATCAAGGATTTCTCCAAAATAGCAAAGCCTATGACTGAATTGCTAATGAACGGAAACGCATTTCAGTGGACACAAGTGTGCCAAGAAAGCTTTGAAGAGCTCAAGAAAATGCTAACCACAGCGCCTGTTTTGGTATTGCCGGACGTGTGCAAGTGCTTCGACATATATTGTGACGCATCAAGACAAGGGCTTGGATCTGTGCTCATGCAAGAAGGACAAGTGGTAGCCTATGCGTCGAGAAAACTAAACAAACACGAGCTGAATTACCCCACACATGACTTAGAACTCACAGCCGTGGTACATGCCTTGAAGATTTGGAGACATTATATCCTTGGCCACCGATGTGAGACCTATACGTGTAACACCCCAAAATACGTTAAGAGGGGAATTCCTTAGCTTGATCGGGGGAGGTGCTAGGGAGGGTGGACAACGTGACTGAAGTTCTCCCGAGGCTGCGGCTCGTCGCCGACCATGTGGCGGCCATTTTCATGGCAAGCGGGCCCAAGAATCCTGTTCCCCGATAGAAAATAGGCAGAGGCGGCCCCGCGGGCCCCCGACAGTTTTAACTTTTTCCCCGATTTTCAGAATTCTTCCAAACTTCAAGTCCTCATAACTTTGGCTAGAAAGCTCCAAATTGAGTGAACCAAATTTTGCTGGATTCAGCTCTCTGAGTACTTTCCAGCAAATCAAGTTTCACTTCATGAAATTCCTTATTTCTCCAGCATTAATTCCTCAAAATTTATACTGTTTGGAATTTTAACTGGAGAATCCTTTGGAGGAAAATCCTGAAATTTTGCTGGCATGTTCACCTAAATATCCCTAAACTACCATAAAAATTTCAGACCCATAGAAGCTAATTTGATCCACCTAATGGTGTGATTAGTGAAACTGTTCCGGGGAAAATAGAAAATGTTCAGAAACATTTTCAGAATTTTCTCTGAAATTGTTTAGCTCATATCTTTAGTTAGGAACTTCCAAATTAAGTGAGACCAACTCCATTAGAACCCTATGAAAATCTAGTTTTCAGAAAGTCATAGTTTGTTTCATGAAAATCCTTAGAGCACCCTAAGAGTTCCAATTAAGTCAAGGACATAATTAATTGTGGAGGGCTCAATTGAGATTCGCTTCAACTAAAACTTGACCAAATCTCTGTTTAGGTTGTAACCAAGCCACAGTAAAAGTTTCACAGTCATTAGGCTTGTCTAGTAAGAGTTATACACCTCACAAGTTAAAAGTTAATACAACTGCATTTAAATTAATACATGTATTGCTTCTATCATGTAGTCGCTAAGGTCGAGGAGGAATCCAAAGTCCTAGACTTTGTTACTCCAGAGGAACAGCTAGCCTACGACCAAGTGCAGCAAGGCAAGCTCCGGTTTGCATTAACCTTTTTACAAATTTTTATTGTTTTGAGCACATACTTGTTTACTCTATTCTTTGCATTAGAGTCTTGTTTGGAAGCCCCACTGCATAGCCAAGAGAACCATGGGTTGGGTTTAGGATTGCAAACCCCGTTACCTACTGCATTGCTAGGATAGAGTAGGATTCGGTACAAGTCGAGTAGTTGGAACTACTCGCGAGCATAGGCTAGAGGCACTCGACTCAGGTAGTGATAGCACATGAAACACATGGCAAGAAAATGAGACCGAGCGGAGGGTAAGGGCAGCAGGACTTTGGGGCCTGTGTGCTGTAGCTCCGCTTGTGTCGATTGAGGACCGAGCCGTGTGCGGGCCTGTTGAACAAGCTAGAACAGTACCGAAGACCTACCGGCTATATGGGAACCGGGAAACTGATGTAACTCGGATAGCTGGGTATTGAGGCATTGCCCGCCGTTCAGAGGGTAGGTTGAGAGCTTGAGGTGTAAATCGTCTGGCGGCACTGAGATGCGCATGCAGAGACCTCTTGCTCGGGACGATGGGACCGGTTCAATATTTGGCTGACGAGCGAAAGGTGGTTGCGTACGGCGTCCGTGATGGTTCTTGTAGGCAACATCGAGTACGGGCGTACGTGACGGATTGTTTGGGTAACCCTGCAGGTGTAAATCGATTATAATCGCCGTCCCTCGCGGTCAGTGAGTACCACTTGTTCAGTGTACCGTGACGTAGAAAGAACAGGCTAGTTACATGTTAAAATGTTGCTGATTGAAAGATGGACTTGATTGCTAATGAATTGCTGTAGTTTAGAGCTAACTAAAGTTATTTTCAACTTTTGGCAAAGTACATGAGAGAAATACGTTTCTTGTTTGATTGCGGCTCTCTCATGTGCCTTAGCGTAAGGTTCTCCACAACCTGCTGCTAAAACTTGAAAGTAAGGTTCTACTAATTAGGCGAGTCCTTGCAAATGATTTTTACCTCATGTAACCCATCACCCCTCATGTAGAAGTTCCATGTTTAGGTGAGGCGGGTCAGACTTGCTGAGCCTTCGTGCTCACTGCTTGTGTTTGAAGCTTTTGCAGGGTTCTATGAGGAAGGGACTCCCGAAGAGGAGACGCGCACGCCGCAGAGTTAGTGTGCGTGTGTGCTAGCAAGGACACGTTCAAGGGCTGAACGTGCACTTGATGCTTAGTCTATGCCCGCGAGTGTAGACTGAACTTATTTTGATGTAAACATGTTCATAACTTGTTTATGTAATAAAATTTCGCTTCCGCTTTGTACCTTTGACGTGTGTTATCCGGTGCTGTGCAACGCAGCACCCCTCAGCGTGATCCTGGCTCGACAGGACATTTGGGGTCGTGTCAGCGTTGGTATCAGAGCTCGCTTGAGGTTTAACACAGTACAAAGGTCTTCTTTTTCAAATATCCAGTGAGGAACGAGTTAGTAGCCCGTATAAGGATGTTATTAGTATATAGAAAGTGGCATATTGACCTATTTGTTATGTCGGAGAATCGTGTATCTCGGGACGTTTATGTCTTGGGGGATACACGTAAGCGCTGTCCACCAGTGCGCACAAGCTGAAGGGTGGAGCCCCACGGGTGGCAGGTAACCCGACCCGCTTTGATATCCTCTACGACTCTTCATGTCGTTTGGGGTATTCGAGCAACGTCTATCCCTGGCGTGCGTGGTGCAACTTGGGAGACCCTATCACGTGGTCTGAAACGTGAACACGTAACTCAAGGCGTGTTTGGCTTGAGAACATCCGGACGAGTGATGCCGGCCGGTTGTACGAACTGTATGGATTCCGGGCTTGGTGTGCAGCCGAGTCTGATGATTGTTTGAGTTTCTGCAGGTAGCCTGACCACGAAACGGTATACGTGTAGCATCCGTGTGCGAGTGACGTTTAGTGCCACTGAAATAACGAAGCCGGCTAAGTCCGGTATAGGTTTTTCTTTGTGAGGACGTAGTGCCGACATAATCTGGTGACGCATCGATGTCACACCCCATTAAATGAACAACTTCATTTAAAACTTGAAGGTTTTGATCCAAAGCAGTAAAACTTGATGTAACTCCTTCCCTTGAACAATATATTCAAAGTTAACAAGTTTTCAACTTATAGGTTGTTAAGGACAGAGTACTCTGTTTCAACTGGATTAGGGCTGAAGTTGATCAGAGGTTAGAGGTTGAGTTCTTTCGAGGTTGGGATCATATGATACATGTCTGGAAAGTTTTGTAAGAACTTTACAACTCTTCTGTTTAGGTCCAGAGGTGTTTCATTCCTTAACCAATCGAAAAATGCAGTAGAGTTGAAACTGTCCAGAAAACAGGGCAGAGCAAACACTCTCTGTAAACTCTCTGTAAATTAAGCATAACTTCCTGCATAAAAATCCAAAAATAGAAAATAGGTAGTTATGGAAAGCATATGAGATGGGTTACAACTTTGTAACAGAAAGTTTTGTCAGATTAGGAACAGAATTAACTGGAATTCTTGGATCTACTCAGTACCTAAAGCAGGGAGGTGCTGTCCAATTTTCTCCAGAAATTCTGTTAACTTTGACATCTCATAACTTTTGAACCAAGACAGATTTTAGGCCAAGCAAATACTTTCTGGAAAGCTATTGAAGTTAGCTTTAACTTTGATGTTGAGCTCCAGAACTAGTTTTGCCTCTAGCATGGCCTAAATCAGGTTGAAATGGAACTGGCCAGGACTGTCATGGGAACAGCAGATCAGCAGTCAAATTTATTTAAAATTTGAACTATGTTTCCAAGTTTTATGGGTTCAATGACATGTCTTATGTTATAACTCAGAGGATTACTGTTTAAAAAATATTTGATATTTCTCAAATATATTTTTACAGATGACAGCGGATAAACAATTGGAGAACGGGTGGGTGGTGTCCCACTGTTCTCACCGTAGCGGCTACCCGGAAGCATTGTGCCAAATGCTCCAATATTTCGGGTACAACCAGATGCCGCAATACATCGCCAAGGAAGAAGGCGAAGAGGGGAACAAGACGTGGACGATCCATGTCGAAGTCCCTGCAGGACCTACGCCACCCGGTTGGGTGCCATTCACCGTCACGGTGAGAGGAAGACAACCGGAAGGGGTGTGGCAAGTGGCAGCCCGTGACACTATGTCACGCTTCTGCCAACTACACGTGCAGGCTATGGAGGGCACTCCATACGCGCTCGTTCCGGTGGAGGGACGGGCTCAGCATGTGTGGTAAGAGAGGTACCTGGGGGCAACGGACCCGAGTTGCCCAAGGTACAACCCCGCGGAGGCAAACCTTAGCCTCCAGATGAGGGCAGGAAACGCCGTGATGGACAGCCAAGCTCTTCATACGGAGCATCTCGCCACAAAGCTCAAGGAGAGCACAAGCCGTGGAGACCATTTCGAGAGTGCTCACAGCGCACTCCGCAATGTACTCCTTCCGACGGTCAAGCGACTGAATGAACAGCATAATCAGTTGCATCGTCTGAATAAGGCAAAGAGAAAAAGCCGTGTCAACATTGCGGCGTTACAAGAACTGGTACAAAATCTGAACCAGCAGAATGAGGAACTTAGTCAAGAGCGGGACGACTCTATTGAGGAAGGGCAAGGCTGGGAAGAAGATTATAACCAGGCTATGGACGAGGTGCATGCTTTGCAGGACCTCGTACCTCCGGTATTGGGCATACCGGTGGTCTTGGGCCTTCCAGCAATGGGAGAACCGGGGATGGGAGAAGAGGTGGTAGATCCAGAGCCACCAGCAGAGGTACCGGAGGAGGACGACCCACAGGAGGTCGATTTCTACTCCGAGTAGGGGGTTACGGTTGCCAAATAGGGCAGCTAGGGTAGCGTAACCCAACTTTTGTAATCGGTGACATGTCGTGTAGACAGTAGCGTATGTATAGGTAGTGACGACATGAGCACGACTTCTCGGAGAACCAAGAATAATGTATCATGTATAAAGTTTATGCTTTATCAATATATGTGAATGTTGTGCAAATTAATCATGTGTCGCTTCAATACCTACTGTTGCTTATGGAATTTTAAGTAAGACATGTGCTAATTGCTGCTGTTTTGAATTTCAGAATGACGCGTACTCGTGCCAACCCTGATGTTGGGGGAACTAGCCAAGGGGGAGAGACCTCCCAACCACCTCCCGAGAACTCCTCGGGACAACAGCAGCAACAGCAACAGCAAACACCGCCACCGCCACTGCCAATGGTTACATTGGCCGACATCGTCGCGGCAATGGCGGGTTCACATCAGCAGCACACGGAGTTGCTGCAAACTCTAATCGCCAATACGTCTCGCCCAGAGAGACGTCAAGATCGTGAGGAGCGTCAACAGAGCTCCTATTCCGACTTCCTGGCGACTCATCCCCCTGTATTCTCAAGGGCTGATGAACCTCTTGACGCGGACAACTGGCTCCGCGCGATAGAGATGAAGTTCGGGCTGCTCCAGATAAGCGAGCAGCGCAAGACTCAGTTCGCGGTCTAGCAGCTCCAAGGATCCGCGAGCGTGTGGTGGGCCAACTTCTGTGCTTCACAGCCCACCGACCGAGTGATGACCTGGACGGAGTTCCGGACGGCCTTCAGGGCCTATCATATACCGCCAGGTTTAATGAAGAGGAAGACGCAGGAGTTCCTGCACCTGCAGCAAGGGAGCCGGAACGCGCTGGAATACTCCAGGGCGTTCAACGATCTCGGGCTCTATGCG
Organism: Neostapfia colusana; assembly: GCA_030760725.1. Taxonomy (NCBI): domain Eukaryota; kingdom Viridiplantae; phylum Streptophyta; class Magnoliopsida; order Poales; family Poaceae; genus Neostapfia; species Neostapfia colusana. Next base: position 82,018,673 of record JASWHV010000003.1, read on the forward strand.
TCGTATCACGCAGATACTGACGAGAAGCGGCGGGACAACTTTTACCAGGGGCTTAACCCGCTCCTGAAGGACAAGTTGGCGATGTTCAATCGAGGCAGCCTCAACGACATCATTGATGCTGCGATTGTTCAGGAGGACTCTGGTAAGGAGTTAGCGGCGGCGGAGAGGAAGCGAAGCGCGCCGCAGAGCATCGGAGAAGGAGGCGGTCCTTCTCAGAAGTTTCAGATGGTGAATCGCCCACCATCAGGTCCACGCTGGCATCCACCACAGCGTTCGACGCCGTTCCGCAGTCGGCCGTACTCTTCACCGGCATTCAGGCCGGCACTGCCAGTACCACCTCCGCAACAACAACAGCAGCGGGCGATGCCGCGTGCGTATGCACCTCAGCAGCGCATGCCGGGCTTTCGTCACCCGAGCGCTACACCAGCAGCGGCCATATGTTACAAGTGTGGTCGTCCAGGACACTTCGCAAGAAGTTGCCCGGAGAGGCAAGGCAGTGGAGTGGCACCGCAGTTTCCGGGGAGGAATCAACCCCGGAACCCTACTAATGCGCGGCGGGCAAACCCTAGGCCCGGCACCGTCCACCAGCTTGCCATAGAGGACGTGCCGGAGGGCGAGCCAATCCTTGCTGGTATGTTCCAACTCCACCAGCATCCCGCTATAGTACTGTCTGATTCAGGCGCCACACATAATTTTATTAGCCAAGCTTTCATTGCTAAAAACAGCTTGCCAATACTACCCACCGATAGTCCATACTTAATTTGTTCACCGGGTGGGAAGATTCAGCAAGCGTAATGGTCTCCAAAGCACCATTATGCTTAGCTGGTAGAGTGTACCCCACGTCTCTCATTATCTTAGAGGGACAGAAGGTCGATGTCATCCTAGGGATGTCGTGGTTAACCCACCACGGCGCTGTTTTAGACACCGTCCTTCGAGTCGTGCACTTAAACTCAGAAGTGCACGGGTCTCACTCATTATTTCTGGACAGTCCAGAAATAAAGCTTCCAAGTGTCTATCAAGCAACAACTATCAGATTGGAAGATATTCCAGTAGTCCGAGAGTTTCCTGATGTGTTCCAGGATGATTTACCGGGAATGCCACCCGACAGAGAGGTGGAGTTCAAGATTGAACTTGCACCGGGAACCATGCCAATATCCCGAAGGCCGTACAAGATGGCGCCCAAGGAGTTGGCTGAACTGAAGACTCAGCTCACGGACCTTCTGGAGAAGGGTTTTATTAGGCCGAGCTCCTCGCCATGTGGCTGTTCGGCATTATTTGTCAAGAAGAAGGATGAGACGTTGCGGCTTTGCGTGGACTATCGTCCATTAAATGCTGTAACCATCAAGAACATGTACCCGTTGCCACGGATCGACATGTTGTTTGATCAGTTGGTCGAAGCAAAGATCTTTTCCAAAATGGACTTAAGATCCGGGTACCATCAGATTAAGATAAGGGCTGAGGACATTCCGAAGACGGCTTTCTCGACGAGGTACGGACTTTATGAGTACCTGGTCATGTCCTTCGGCCTCACCAATGCTCCAGCTCACTTCATGTACTTGATGAACTCGGTATTCATGCCGGAGCTGGACAAGTTTGTCGTGGTCTTCATCGATGACATCCTGGTATATTCCAAGTCGGAGGAAGATCACAAGAAACATCTGCGTATAGTCTTGCAATGGCTGCGGGATCACAAGCTATAGCGAAATTCAGCAAATGCGAGTTTTGGATATCGCAAGTGCCTTTCCTCGGGCATATCATCTCAGCGGAGGGTATCGCTGTAGACCCGAGCAAGATCACTCAAGTGCTGAATTGGAAATCCCCGAGAACTGTTCACGAGGTAAGGAGTTTCCTCAGACTCGCGGGATATTATCGGAGGTTCATTCCGAACTTCTCGAAGATTGCCAAGCCAATGACAGAGCTGCTGAAGAAGGCTACCAAGTATGTTTGGAGTCCAACATGTGAAGCAGCATTCAAGGCTTTAGTTAAGCACCTGACATCAGCACCGGTTTTGGCGCAGCCAGACACAACAAAACCGTTCGATGTGTACTGCGATGCATCCGGCATTGGGCTTGGATGTGTGCTGATGCAAGACCGAAGAGTGGTCACGTATGGATCACGACAGCTTAGAAACCATGAGCAAAATTATCCAACTCACGACTTGGAGCTCGCTGCCGTGGTACTTGCACTAAAAATGTGGAGGCACTACCTACTCAGTAACCTCGTACATTTATATAGCGACCACAAAAGCCTCAAGTACATATTCACTCAGAAAGAGCTTACATGAGGCAACGAAGATGGTTAGAACTGATAAAGGATTACGAAATAGAGATCCATTATCATCCGGGCAAGGCAAACGTAGTGGCAGATGCGCTGAGCCGCAAGTCACACGTCAATAATCTGACTATCACACCGTTGGAAGAGAGCGAACCACCACTATATGTGATTCCACACGGAGCTCTCTACAACCTAGCTTTGATCCCCACCATCCGTGAAGAGATAGCGGCAGCCCAGAAGAATGACAAGGGCATGTCACATTTGCGGAGACGTGTAGACAGTGGGGAGCTGAAATGCTTCCGGAAGGACGGAGACGGCGTCCTATGGTTCAAGGACCGGATCGTCGTACCCCATAACCCGGAATTATGGAAGAAGATCTTTGATGAGGCTCACTTGTCAAAGTTTTCTATTCACCCCAGCAGAAACAAAATGTATCAAGAACTCAGAAGCAAGTTTTGGTGGACACGGATGAATCGTGAGACTGCAAAATACGTGTCCGAGTGTGATACATGTCGAAGGGTGAAGGCAGACCACATGCGGAAACCGGGACTGCTGCAACCACTGGGCATTCCTGCCTGGAAGTGGGAGGATGTGAGCATGGACTTCGTCGTCGGTTTGCCCGCCACCTTGCAGAAACATGATTCTGTGTGGGTGATCGTCGATCGGCTCACAAAAGTTGCCCATTTCATTCCGGTCAACACCAACTACAACGCCAAGAAGTACGCTGAACTGTACATCTCACGGATCATATGCTTGTAAGGCGTACCCCGTACTATCATATCGGATCGGGGCACCTTATTTGTGTCCCGTTTTTGGGAGCAGCTGCACGCTGCCTTGGGGACGAAGCTGATCCGTAGTTCAGCATACCACCCGCAGACGGATGGGCAAACGGAGCGGGTAAATCAGATCCTAGAAGACATGCTACGAGCTTGCGCTATCAACCACGGCAAGAATTGGGATGATCACTTGCCGTTAGCCGAGTTCTCGTACAATAATGGGTACCAAGCCAGCATCAAGATTGCACCTTACGAGGCGCTATACGGTAGGAAGTGCCGCACACCATTTAACTGGTGTGAGTCTGGCGAAAGGGTTACCTTCAGGATTGACCTTGTCAACAACGCGGAAGAAAAGTTTCGACTAATTCAGGCGAACCTAAAAGCCGCTCAATCCCGTCAGAAACAGTATGCGGACCGGAGAAGGCGCCCATTACAATTCGAAGTTGGAGATCATGTATACCTACGGGTGTCTCCAATGAAGGGCGTAAACAGATTTGGGGTGAGAGGAAAGTTAGCACCCCGATTCATCGGTCCATTCCAGATTACCGAAAGATGTGGATCAGTGGCATACCGGCTGAAATTACCAGAAGCACTTTCCGGTGTGCACGACGTCTTTCACATTGCCCAGCTGAGGAAATGTCTTAAGCTATCAACTACCGTTCAGCTGGAGGATATTGAAGAACTGCAACCAGATCTCACTTATCGGGAGGAACCGGTGTAGATTATTGATGAAAAGGCCCGAACCACACGCAACCGTACGTTGTGGTTCTACAAGGTTCTATGGAGTAATCACTCCATGGACGAAGCGACATGGGAGAGCGAAGAATTTCTTTGCGCTAACTACCCCAACTTTTTCACGTCGCATATCCGGTAATTTTTCCACCGTCCTCTCTCTCATTTTCACCTTATAATCTCGGGACGAGATTCTTTTAAGGGGGGAGGAATGTAAGGGCCTCAGTTTTTGACACAAAATTGAAGTGTTCATCCCCACACCACACACCTCATTTGAGGAGAGACGATAAACACAAATGACGAGCAAGTAACCATCATCAACATGCTCATTAGAGAATAAACTCACACATTGCAAAAGTGGTATTTCCCACATGTGATATAGGTGGGCTGGACATATGAAAACTCCTACACTTTGCTAAGGATGTCCATGCCAAGTTTCACCCAAATTCAAAACCTTTGTGAAGTCATTTTTGGTATAACTAGAAAGAGGGCAGTTTGAAACCATATTCAAATTCAAACTGTTTTTATCCCATGAATTGTGGGAGGCATATTCTTACTCAGCACATTTTTGTGAGCCCACACACCAATTTTCACTCCATTTGGAGTTGATCTTGACATGAGCTAAGTGGGACAAATTCAAACTTTATTTGAATTCAAAACTGAATTTGTGCTGAAAATTATTCAAACCAAACCCCATTTGAATTCTACTAATTTCAAATGGCTCATGGGTAAATAATTTGAATCACCATGGGTATTTTGGGGCTCACTGTTTACAACAGTGATTAGGAGTGAATTTCAGAGGTTAAAACCCCGGGTGGGACCCACATGTCAGCCACTGTAGCAAAAGAAACCGACTGAAGACTCAGCTCGGTTAACGCCGCGCGCTGCAGCTGCCGCCACGGTGACGGAACGGCGAAGCCACCAGCTGCTTGCCGATCTCAGCCGCGGAACCGACTCCCTGGGTCTTTATCTACCCGCCCGAGCGGTCACCGGCGCCTTCCATCGCTGCCTCGTCGCACTTCCACCCAAAACGCCGAAACACCTCGCCGCCCGAGTGAAACTTCAGTTCCTCATCGCCCGGCCGATCCAGTGACCCTCCCGGCAATCTGAGACCAGCACCGGGTGCGCCAAGCCATCTCCAATGCCCTCGCATCGGTTCCAGACCATGCGCGGTCTTCCCCGAGCTCCACCGCGGCGATCTTTGCTCTGCCGGTTCAGCTCGAGCCGCCGCTGCAGGAACAGCCCTTCCGGCCACCACAGCCCACCGTTCACGGAGCTGTAAACAGCAAAGAGGTTCACCTTCAACCCCTCTTTCTTTTCCGCAAGCTCCGGCGGCGTGACAAGCACTGCTCCGGCCGGAATTTCATATTTTCGCGACGGTGTGCAAAAGTGAGGTCGGTACTGATCCGAGAAATTCGTAAACCACACTGCATCACTCATCCTCTCATGGAGAGGATCACTTCTAGTAGCCCGTGCGGATCCATAGGATCAAGAACCACGAAGAACCGTGGAGGGAAACCGCTGTTCTTCGAGTTTTAATAGAAATCCCGATTTCCGGCCTAGGTCGCACGATGACAGCCCAACACAGCCTTTCCCGAGCTCCGTAGAGCTCATGTCGACCTTTACTGTGGTCCATTGATGCTCGACGACCCTTAGCTTCATCAGGGGAGGTGCTAGGGAGGGTGGACAACGCGACCGAAGTTCTCCCGAGGCTGCGGCTCGTCGCCGACCATGTGGCGGCCATTTTCATGGCGAGCGGGCCCAAGAATCCTTTTCCCCGAGAGAAAATAGGCAGAGGCGGCCAAAATCGTGAAGTTTGGAGCTTTACAGAAGCCGGCGGCGAGCTCTCCGGCGAGGCTCCTTGGCGGCAGAACGCGGGCAGCGGGAGGTTCACGAAGGGGTGGACCCCAGCTGTCAGCCGGAGATATTTTAAATCGGGATCGGGCTGCGGCCGGAATCGGCTGTGCTGGCGCGCAAATACCCTGTGAGCTCCGGTGTGCCGGACACCTCCGCGCTCGACACGTGTCCCCGCGGGCCCCCGAGAATTTAAAGTTTTACCCCGATTTTCAGAATTCTTCCAAACTTCAAATCCTCATAACTTTGGCTAGAAATCTCCAAATTGAGTGAACAAAATTTTTATGGATTCAGCTCTCTGAGTACTTTCCAGCAAATCAAGTTTCACTTCATGAAATTCCTTATTTCTCCAGCATTAATTCCTCAAATTTTAAACTGTTTGGAATTTTAGCTGGAGAATCCTTTGGAGGAATATCCTGAAATTTGGCTGGGATGTTCAACAAAATATCCCTAAACTACCATAAAAATTTCAGACCCATTGGAGGTCATTTGATCCACCTAATGATGTGATTAGTGAAACTGTTCCAGGGAAAATAGAAAATGTTCAGAAACATTTTCAGAATTTTCTCTGAAATTGTTTAGCTCATATCTTTAGTTAGGAACTTCCAAATTAAGTGAGACCAACTCCATTAGAACCCTCTGAAAATCTAGTTTTCAGAAAGTCATAGTTTGTTTCATGAAAATCCTTAGAGCACCCTAAGAGTTCCAATTAAGTCAAGGACATAATTAATTGTGGAGGGTTCAATTGAGCTTTGCTGCAACTAAAACTTGACCAAATCTCTGTTTAGGTTGTAACCAAGCCCCAGTAAAAGTTTCACAGTCATTAGGCTTGTCTAGTAAGAGTTATAGACCTCACAAGTTAAAAGTTAATACAACTGCATTTAAATTAATACATGTATTGCTTCTATCATGTAGTCGCTAAGGTCGAGGAGGAATCCGAAGTCCTAGACTTCGTTCCTCCGAAGGAACAGCTAGCCTACGACCAAGAGCAGCAAGGCAAGCTCCGGTTTGCATTAACCTTTTTACAAATTTTCATTGTTTTGAGCACATACTTGTTTACTCTATTCTTTGCATTAAAGTCTTGTTTGGAAGCCCCACTGCATAGCCAAGAGAACCATGGGTTGGGTTTAGGATTGCAAACCCCGTTAGCTACTGCATTGCTAGGATAGGGTAGGATTCGGTACAAGTCGAGTAGTTGGAACTACTCGCGAGCATAGGCTAGAGGCACTCGACTCGGGTAGTGATAGCACATGAAACACATGGCAAGAAAATGAGACCGAGCGGAGGGTAAGGGAAGCAGGACTTTGGGGCCTGTGTTATGTAGCTCCGCTTGTGTCGATTGAGGACCGAGCCGTGTGCGGGCCTGTTGAACAAGCTAGAACAGTACCGAAGACCTACCGGCTATATGGGAACCGGGAAACTGATGTAACTCGGGTAGCTGGGTATTGAGGCATTGCCCGTCATTCAGAGGATAGGTTGAGAGCTTGAGGTGTAAATCGGCTGGCGACACTGAGATGCGCATGCATAGACCTCTTGCTCGGGACGATGGGACCGGTTCAATATTTGGCTGACGAGCAAAAGGTGGTTGCGTACGGCGTCCGTGATGGTTCTTGTAGGCAACATCGAGTACGGGCGTACGTGACGGGTTGTTCGGGTAACCCTGCAGGTGTAAATCGATTATAATCGCCGTCCCTCGCGGTCAGTGAGTACCACTTGTTCACTGTACCGTGACGTAGAAAGAACAGGCTAGTTACATGTTAAAATGTTGCTGATTGAAAGATGGACTTGATTGCTAATGAATTGCTGTAGTTTAGAGCTAACTAAAGTTATTTTCAACTTTGGGAAAAGTACATGAGAGAAATGCATTTCTTGTTTGATTGCGGCTCTCTCATGTGCCTTAGCGTAAGGTTCTCCACAACCTGCTGCTAAAACTTGAAAGTAAGGTTCTACTAATTAAGCGAGTCCTTGCAAATGATGTTTACCTCATGTAACCCATCACCCCTCATGTAGAAGTTCCATGTTTAGGTGAGACGGGTCAGACTTGCTGAGCCTTCATGATCACTGCTTGTGTTTGAAGCTTTTGCAGGGTTCTATGAGGAAGGGACTCCCGAAGAGGAGACGGAACCCCAGGAGGGGAACCCCGTCGAGTGGGAGTCGTGCACGCCGCAGAGTTAGTGTGCGTGTGTGCTAGCAAGGACACGTTCAAGGGCTGAACGTGCACTTGATGCTTAGTCTACGCCCGCGAGTGTAGACTGAACTTATTTTGATGTAAACATGTTCATAACTTGTTTATGTAATAATTTCGCTTCCGCTTTGTACCTTTGACGTGTGTTATCCGGTGCTATGCAACGCAGCACCCCTCAGCGTGATCCTGGCTCGACAGGACCTTTGGGGTCGTGTCATGGTACCCCGACCTGAGATCAATTTTTGAGAACACACAAGCTCCCCTCAACTGATCAAACAAGTCTTCAATGCGGGGTAATCGGTACTTGTTCTTGATGGTTACTTCATTCAAAGCACGGTAGTCTACGCATAACCTTTGGGTCCCGTCCTTCTTGGGCACAAATATCACTGGAGCTCCCCATGGTGAGGAACTAGGACGAATGTACCCCTTCTCTGTCAACTCTCTCAAATGATCCTTGAGTTCTCCCAGCTGCTTGGAGTCCATTCGATAAGGTCTCGTGTATATCGGAGCTGTTCCAGGCACTAGCTCAATCGCGAATTCCACTTCACGATCGGGAGGCATACCTGGCAACTCCTCCGGAAAAACGTCTGGATACTCCCTGATAATCCTGATCTCCTCCACTTTCACCTCAACTTGATTTAATTTAATGTCCCTCCTAGGCTCTTGTATTGTTATAAACTTTACTCTTGTGCCACTAGGGTGAGTTAATTCCACCGTTCTGGTCGAACAATGGATGATTCCCTTATGTTTGGTCAACCAATCCATGCCCAAAATAATACCTATCCCTTGTGAATCTATCACTATGAGGTTGGCAGTAAATACTACCCCATTAATGTCTAGATTCACCTTGGGACACACTTGTCTTGTCCTTATTTCTACACCTGGAGAGTTTACTGCTAGCATATGGTTCATTTGCGTGGTTGCTAGATCATGCTTCTTAACAAACCCTTGAGCAACGAACGAGTGGGTAGCACCAGAATCGAACAACAGGGTTGCAATGTGTAAATTGGCAGGAAACTTACCAACTACCACGTCGGGTGCCTCTTGCGACTCCTCCATGGTGACGTGGTTCACCCGTCCTCGCATTATATTCTGCTGTTGCGGCTGCACGGGCTTCTTCTTTGGGCACTTATGGGCGTAGTGCCCCACTTCACCACAGTTAAAGCATTGCACCCCAACCTTAGGTGCCTGGCCTTTGTTTTCTTGGGGTTGGTTTGTGGGTCCTTGTACTACTGGTCGAGGTTGGTATGTAGGGCGAGGCTGCTGTCCAAACTGACGCTGTGGCGGTGCTGGTGCTGCCGGAGGCCTGAAGGTGGGGTTGTACCCTCTCGGTGCTGAGTAGGGTACCGCAGCATGGCTCGTCTGCCCTGCGGGTTGCTGCATCAGACGTGGGCGGGTGTTGCTACCCGAGGCTTGGTGTGACCACCCGGCCTTCCTCTTGTTTTCATTTTCCAAGGCCTTCAGCTTCCTTTTTACAACAAATGCTCTGTCCACCATCTTTTGGAAGCTTTCATACTCGTTGGAGGACATTGCACACTGCATTTCTGCGGTAAGTCCTTCCACGAAATAGTCCTGTTTCTGCTCATCAGTCTCTATGTCCCGTGGGGCATAACGGGATAGTTGAGTGAATTTAGTAAGGTATTCCCTCACAGTCATGTTTCCTTGCTGCAATCCCAAGAACTCCTTCCTCTTGTTTTTGAGTTCACCCCTTGGTATGTAATGGTTGCGGAAGCTACGCTTGAACTCTTCCCAAGTGATGTTCTCGGGGTCATGATGGGCGGCCATGTAAGCGGTCCACCAATCAGCAGCAGGTCCATGCAATTGGTGAGAGGCAAACAGCACCATCTCATACCCTTGGCATTGTATAATCCTCATCTTGCTCTCAATGGTCTTTAGCCAATCATCTGCCTCCAGAGGTTCAGCAGCACTTGCAAACTTTGGAGGTTGAGTCCCTAGAAACTCGCTCAACCTAGGTTGGCGTGGTGCAACTTGTGGAGGTGGAGCTTGGTGCAAGTTGGCCACCACTTGAGTCATGTTCTGGATGAGCTGATTTTGATTCTCAAGCATTTGGTGGATGGGATCAACTCCTTCACGGCGACCACCCTTGTCTTGGCCTCCAGAAAGATGAGCGTTGCCGACCTCATCGTTGTTGTTGGCGGGGTTGGCACCACGACCCTTTCCTCTTCCGGCCATCTATCATGATCAACCAAATGTCAATTTAAAGCATTACGTATTATCTTACCAATTTTTCTTGTTTACACTTGTAATGTTGAGGCTTTGTTGTATTTATATTTTTCTGAGGGTTCATGTCTCACGTAAAAATAAATGCACTACTAATTTCATAGGGGTTCACACATCAAAGCAAAGCAACCATAAGATGAGGTTATGGACAATTGCTCATGGCTTCCACAACTCACATCACACACCACACATTAACACACCATTAACTAAGGTATTGACTCGCATACTTGACCACCCGCTGAACTACGGGGAAGGACTCTACACGACTCGTATCACTGAGCTGGCTCCTCGGGATCTTCCTCATTATTGCGGCTGCCTTCTGACTCCGCTTTGGGTGGGGAGGCTGCTGGTGGAGAAGTGCGACGCTGCCTGATCGCCGGTGATCTGGGGAGTCAGGAGTCCATGTGTCATTCACGGTGACACACAGTTCATTCCCATCTCCTCTTTCTCTCGCCCTCAAGCTGGCTCGAAGCAACGCCTCGGTCTCCTTCAGTGTCACGAACATCCTGAAGCTCCTGCTGACACTCCTGCAGTCGAGTGCTGAGCATAGCAGCAACCTCCAAGCACAGGTCGATGTGCTCATGGGAAGTCCTTTGCTGCACTGGCGGGTACTTGTACTCCGTCGTACCACTCTCACGCTGGAGAACATACATGTACTCAGTCCTGTCCAGGTGGCGATGGTAGATGTGACTCTGGCAGGTGATGGCCTCCCAGGTGACATCCTTCTCCGCATCGACCTGTGTCGCTCGACAAGGTGGAGAGCGGTGGATCTTAAGCAGCTGATTTTCATGGATAATTCTCATTTCCGAACTCCATTCTTCCCGCTTCTCCCGGATGATCCGGGTGGAGCTATAGTGTATGATTAGCTTGCCCGTATTGCCGGCGGCTTGGAGCATACGTCGAAGAAGGCGCAACAAGCCTCCTACTGCCAATCCGTAGGAGAGGTACGTCACCGGACGACTCTCCTCTCTCAGGGCAAGGGCAACTACAGGAACTCTCCCTCCGGTGGACTTGCGAGCGGTGCGGATCATGCGAACCATCTAAAACATAAAGCATTTAAACTTAAGTTAGATAAGGTTTTAAACAAAAATCCTATTTTGAATAAAAGTTGCGTAAGATGAATAAAGTGACCCCATTAAATAACACTTTTCAACCCACACCTTTGTAAAATATTTTTTAAGAAAATAGGGTCCTTAAATACGTCCATTTCTACCTAGGTCCACGGTCCTACGGGCAACCTTGGCTCTGATACCACTTCTGTCACACCCGGTTTCTCCGAAGAACAACCGAGTGAATATCACATGTATGCCAGGATCATTCTCTCATACATGTGATGACAAATAGTGAAGCATCATTTATTACAAGCCAGGTGTTGAATATAAATATGTCTTACAAAGCATACGTCTCGATGGACGGTATTAAGTTCTTAATATATAAATAAAACAGCAGCGGAATATTATTCTTGTGGGCTCCGTCACAGGCGTTGCCCGGGGACTCCATGAACCTAGAATCCTTCTTCGGGTCCGAAGTCTTGGTCATTGAACACCACATCATCCCCTTGACCTGAGCAGCAATTTAAACCAACAAATATGCAAGGTTGAGTACCGGTGGTACTCAGCAAGTGTGGGAAAGTTATGTCATGCATGGCTAGAGCAAGGAGAGGTTGAACTCATGGTTAAAGCACTACGCAATTAATATCTATCACCTTAGCTATTAAGCACCTACATTACTACATAGGTGAAATGGTCCCAATCTCCCAACCCATCATCACAATCAAATAACCATAACATCATTTCCAATGTTAAGCTCCCCGCTTAACATCCACAACTTTCAAAGTCATCATCCTCTAATCATGAATAAGTCCAAGCCGCTCTTGACCATGAGCACGGCTGTCATGACAGTTTTGACTCTGTAGAGTTTGCACCACTGTACCCACATGTAGTGATTTCATCCCCCGTTGCCGGGTGGACTAAAAGAACCTCCATTATGCCAGTGGCCACGAACCACATTCACACTTCCCAGGTGTGTAGCCAGGAGATCACTACGAAGCCTTTACAAAGGGATTCCCGACGAGCGTGGGCCCACTGAGGTTTCACCCCTAACAGCATACAAGAGGCTCCAACCCCGCTGTAGTGGCCCCCTCTTCAGCCTTGCGGTTCATATGGTAGTCCAGCTGACACCCACTCCCCGCACCATCCAACACACCCATACTACGCCGGGGATACACCTAATTAATTGGCAAAGCTGCCCCATCTCAGCATGTGGTAGCACGGTAAAGCCAGGTTACATGCTCCATGAACCGGTCCTTAGGATCCAGGCAAGTACTAAACACAAACCCGAGTCTCGTGCACCCAGCACCAACCAAATCATCCAACTTGCCTTGATCCCTACCTCTACATAACTCATAACATCTCATTCAAGAGTAAGGTAAATAAATTGATGATCTTATATCCCAATTATCCCATTCTAAGCATGGCTAAGCATAACAATAAATGACATGATAAAATAAATCCCAACCCAAGCTACAAGGAAACAAGGTAATGCAATTCTAGGGAAACTTCCTAGCATGGGTTTCATATTTCAATTGACAATGCAAAACAATTCTATCTACACATCCTAGTATAGGATCAAAGTGGTCAAGGACACTTGCCTTATTCCTGCTCCTCTGGGAATGGAAAGTCTTGTTCTTGGAAGGGAAGAACTTGCTCTGGGGGAGGTTCTATTCATGCCAACACACATAACAAAAGAAAACAACAATCCATAAGACATAGTTCACACTTTCACTTCATACAACCACACATTCACATCTATGTAAGTCATTCACACTTCTAAGTGTTGTGGTTACTCTATGTGTGTTGATTTTTGGCTTACATGCACTTTTAAACATGTGCATATGATTTCTAACTTTTGGTATTCAGATTTACGTTTGCACACTATATATGAATTTCAAATTTGAACAAATTCCTTATATTCAATTGATACACATCTTAGCTACCAATTATGCATGAAAGGTATTTTCCTACTTCAAATGGGTTTTCAGATCCTCTATCAAATCCTAAACTGAAATCTTTGGATTTGGAAACTTCATTTATCATTTTCTAGTTATGCATACCTAGTTGCTATATTTTCAGATTTATTTCCTATGCCTAAATGTGAACTTTATTATGAATATAGTAAGACACCTCATCTAAACAGAATAGGTTCTGATATAAAATATTAAATAATATATTTTTGAACTTCTCCTCTAATGTGAACTAATTTAAATCTATTTTACCCATTTTCAAAATTATTTATAATCCTAAAAATGTGTTCCTAGAACAAATAAACATGAATACACCCAAACAGATTTCATTTCAGCCTAAAATTTATTTTTAGTTCATTTTAAAGTTTTCCAAGTGTTAGTAGAGTTTAAACTTGAATTTACAATGTGTTTGTATTTCCTTTTAAATTTAATCCTAGTCACACATTCAAATTTCTAAATTAGATATCATATAGGGTTAGAAAGTTAAGTTCACCCTACTACAGGGTCTAATTTATTATTTTAAGAATTTCCAGGGGCCTAACTATGCATAACAGAGGGGTTTTGCTAATTTTTATTAAGTCCAGGGGCTAAAACTGATTTTTAATTGAATTTACATGAATTTCTGAAGTTCCAGGTGCTAGATCAGAAGTTTCCGGGGCTAGCTCATATTTTCTGAGATATCCAGGGGGTAGCACGTAAGAATCCCGGCCTTTATAACGCGGGGCTGACGTGGACCGTCCGATTTAAAACAGACGGCTGAGATTATAATGTCGAACCAGTACGCGGGGATTTCAATTCTACCGTGCGATTTAAAATAGACGGCGCACAAGCGGCCACGTCGCTCTGACTGAGCGCGGGCGGCGCGTGATGGCGGGAGGCGGCGATCTCGCCGGAGAACTTCGGATCTTCATCAATTCTTCCTAAAACTTGGATTTCATAGCATAGATCGCTAGAGGGGAGGTCGGGGATCTCACCTCGGGGTTTTTCTTGAGCTCGGAGGTCCTGGAAGGCGGTCGGCGACGAGGTCCGAGGTGAATTCACGGCGATGCTCGTCGGCGCTGTGTTGGAAGCGCAAACCCCCGAGTTTTCTGCACCTGCGTGATTCCCCGGAGACGGTGGAACATGATCTGCGCATTAGATCAGATAACCCGAGCAAAGATCGAGAGAAAACGGTGATCGGAGCTTCGGTTCTCACCGGGAGGAAAAACAGCCGATCGCGGGTGAAAATTGGGACGATGCCAGTGTTTATATAGCCGGTGGGAGGGCGGCGTTCGGTTGTGATCGAGTTTGCGTCGTCCAGAACCGAAATTCGGCTGGGATACGCGGGTATCCGGGGGGTGGTTTCGATTCGGGAGAGAGAGGAGTCCCGGTCGGCCGAGCGCGCGCGCGAGGAGGAAGAAGATGGCGGGCCCCACACGTCAGTGAGAAGAAAACGGGGCGCGCGGCTGCGGGCTGGCGCGGGGGTGAGGTGGGCCGGCTGGTAGGTTTCGGCTCACTGGCCGGGGGGTTTGTTTTTTCTTTTTCTTTTTCTTTTCTGTTTTGAGTTTAATTTGAATTTGAATTTCTGCACCACATGCAATACGTCCAAAAAAAATTTAAATTCCCCTCTTAACAGGTTTTGGGGTGTTACACACAGATTTGAATATTAGACTCAATATGTATGTTATATTTATGACTATTTATTCTTCCAGTCATAGACCACGTTCCATTGATCGCATGATGTCCGTGATAACTTTGTGAATGTCAAAATTAACCAACCTAGTTTTTTCAGAGGTGCTCATTAAATACAGAATGTGCGTTCATAGGAGCAAGTGCTCATTCGTTACCGTGGCTTGCAAAAATTGGCTTATGATCTGTTTGGAAGATTTGTTTTGGACAGAAAACCAGTCGGCCCCAAAATTATACCTGTCGGACCTGAAGAATGTGTTTAAATGACTGGTTAGTCCACAAATTCATATTCTGTTTGGGGCATATGAGCATACTAACTAATAAATAAACTATTAACACCTTAGTTTATAGAGTTTCTAAAAACATTGGAGTAAAAAATACCACTACTCCAGCTGTTTCTAATTTTTTTTCAAAATATTTAAAACTTAGACACATCAGTTTTTTGGTTGGTCCTGCATATTTTGAGAGATTGTGAGAGTGTATTTGATGAACAAATCTAACAACTTGGATATAGCGCTTTGAGAGTGTAAAAATTAAGAGTTGATTTAGAGAGTGGTTGGAACATTAATTTTGCTAATGACGTTCAAAATAAAAATATAAGGACTAGTTTTTTTGGAGGGGTGCGGGTAGTGCTGGGAATTGGACCTTGCCGTGTCGGGCCGGCCAGCCTGACCCGGTCATGCTTCGGGCCGTTCTGGCCCATGGCCCGAAAGCATGGCGGACCTATTCGTGTCGTGCTGGGCGGCATGAAGTGCACGGATCCCGGCCCAGGCACGACCTGTGGCACGCCGGGCCAGCTTCGGGCCATGCCAGGCCCAAGCCGGGCCTGGAAATAGTGCTGACACAGAAAAATACAAAACATATACAAAAAATACAGGAAAAATCAAAATATATAAAGTGGAACAAAAAACAAAAAAAATTGTGTAGATAAGGATAGCTTACAAGATTTATTGAGAAGTTCATGCACACACAAAAAAACATACACAAGCAAATTTTTTTGGGGGGGTAAAATTTTATTGATAAGTTCATTACAAACTGCCTCGCTAAAAACCTTACACTCATTGTGAGCTCCCCTGGTAAGGAAAAGAGTACAGATTGTTTTAGTTTCTGTTCATACAATCAACAATACATTCAAAACAAAATCATTCAGAGTCATCTAGCTCAAGATCCTCCATCGCTTTCAAAATTTCTGGATACTCAAGACGGTGTTGATCTCTAGATTCCGTTCCTCCCAATACTTAAGGCATGTGATTCACTCAACCATCTTGGGTGTAAGAGAGGACCTGCAAGAGTGGTCGAAAAAAATGAACATTGAATCAAAATAACATATGGTGAAAGAAAATGATCTACTATCTACTCACCTCCTTTCTTCTATTATTATTCCAGCTGAGCTAAATATAGCTTCAGAAGAGACACTTGAAACTGGAATAAGTAGAACATCACGTGCAAGTTGGGAGAGCACCAGAAACTGAAGTTCATTGTCTTTCCACCACGCTAAGAGGTCCACCTCAACATCATCCTGAAAACCAACATAAATGAAATGGTAAATATATATTCAGATTTAGGGGTTCATAAAAGCAAAATATATACCTGAAGCATTGGATCATGAGCCACGTGATCTATATCGAGATAGTGGGACAACTCGGCGCTTGGATTCCAATTTGACTAGAGGACTCTGAGGATGTAGTAGAACTTTCCTTGGACTTTAATTTTTCCACATGTTAGCTGCCATACTTCTTCTCTTTTCACTTTGTTGTGCTTCGCCTCTAGGGCGCGGTTGACCATATTTCTGTTGATACATACCAAATACTCGAAATATATCGGACTTAACATGTGAGTACGCAGATGAGTAATCAAGATCAAGTTTGTCACCAATAAATTGTAAAGCATCCTCTAACTGCTCTAGTTTTTTACGTGGATCAAAAATGAGAGCAAAACAATAGAAATGTGGCATAGCATAAAAATATTTAAGGTATTTTGCTTTTATTTCTACAACAATAGTAGCAAGTATTTCATCATTCTTATATTCATAAAATATTTCTACAAAAGTCAGGAGCCATTCAAATAAAAGGGGGGATGTAGGATAATACATACCGGACAACAAGGTTGTTGCATTAAAGAATGGTTTCAATAGGCATCGAAGAAGTGATGCCGTAGTCCAATTTATCCCATGAAGCACTATACCTGCATCTTGAGCATTCATAAAAGTGGTGAAAATATTCTCATACCCATTTAATTGCTTTAACATGGTGTATGTAGAGTTCCATCGCACTTTCATATCTAGTGGAAACTTCTTTGGTTTCAACCCTTTTACGCGGCAGTATTCCTTGAAATTTTGATAAACCTGTGGAGAATTCAAAAGATAACGAAAGGCACTACGTATATTTGTAAAAGTCCCAAAACTTGTAAATGGAAAACTTTAGTGGTGAATAAAGTTGAGTTTAAATTCAAGAAATGGGACTTGCAAAAACTTTTCTAAACATGTGAAGGTGGTCATGAGCAAGCACATGAATTCAAGTCCCCTTTGAATTCAAATGATCATTTAAATGCAAAGGTGGTCTTTTTTTAAATGAAGGATGCAAACTGTGGTCCCCTTTGCAGCCACCAAACTAAAAGTTTAAATCCATATTTGAATTCTTCAGGTCCAAATTATGAGGAAGGCAAATTTTGAGAAAATTTGGAGGTGCTTTGATATGTATATAAAAGAGACTTGTGACTTTCATTGAAATTTGAATTCAAATTTGAAACTGAGGTAAAACTTGTCAATTTGACAAATGGTTTTCAAATTTGAGCTCCACATGATTGAAGTTTGCACTGTGCCAAAAATTGGAGATATTTGGAGAAGGAAAAGCAGTGGGACCCACTTGTCATTGGGAGGGAAGAATTACACACACAGTCACCTTTTCTCTGCTCTCGGTTCGCACTCGAGCTAGCCGACTGCTGAACGGAGCGCGCGCCACCGAGTCCCCGATGCCGCCTCTTGCTTTTTCTCTCAGTTTTCCCCGGTTCTTATCCTCCACACTGAAGCAACAATGAAGTTGCTCACTCTCAGCTCGTGCTCGTGGCTTCTGTTCTGCTCCCACGCGCGAAAGCAGCCGCCGGCGCCGCCTCTGTTCCTTTCGATTGCACACCGGCGTTGCTCCTTGCTCAAGCTGTCAACACAAAAAGGGAGCACCAACATGTGTACAAGGTCTTCCCCAGCTAAGCTTCGACGTGTGGGGCTGCTGTTGGCCATAATTTGAAGATCAATGCCGAGGTCGAGGTGCAAACGGCGGAAACCGAAGTCGGGCTCTCGTGGACAGCTCACACCGGGCAGTTTCACGACCGAGCGAGCGCACCCAAGACGCGCCAACTCACCGCGCTGCTTCTCCCCAAGTTTCAGCTTGAGCCGTGCAACGTAGCTCGGGAATTTCGAGTTTTCCTCTTGGATAGGAAAACCTAACCGCGGGTAATATTTTTGGAAATCGACGCTCAATTCTCAGTTAGAGTTGTTCATATTGTGCACACAGAAGCTAGAATGGTTAGGGCACAGTTTTCCTTCACAGACTTAGCTTAAAACCGGGTGGAGGCAGCAAATTTTGAGCTTTCCGATCGGCGGCCATGGCGGGGACGCGCAGGCGCATGGTGACAACCAATTTTGTAACACCCCAAAAATCTTGTTAAGACCCTAAATCATGTTAAGAGGGGAATTTAAAAATTTTTGGACGTGTTGCATGTTTTGCAACAATTTAAATTCAAACTGGAATTCAAATTAAACTCAAAACAGAAAAGAAATAGAAAAAGAAAAAGGAAAACAGAAAAAAACCGGCCAGTGGGCCGAAACCCACCAGCCGGCCCACCCTGCCCCATGCCAGCCCGCAGCCGCGCGCCCGCGCTCTCTCTCTCAGACAGGTGGGACCCACCTGTCATCCCTAACCCCCGATCGTCCGAAACTCGGACTGTTCTAAGGGCCTCAGTTTTTGACACACATTTGCAGTGTTCATCACCACACCACACACCTCATTTGAGGAAGAATGATGAACACAAATGAAGAGCAAGTAACAATTATCAACATGCTCATTAGAGAACAAACTTACACATTGCAAAAGTGGTATTTCCCACATGTGATATAGATGGGCTGGACATATGAAAACTCCTACACTTTACTAAGGATGTCCATGCCAAGTTTCACCCAAATTCAAAACCTTTTTGGGGTCAGTTTGGGTATAGTTAGGAAGAGGGCAGTTTGAAACCATATTCAAATTCAAACTGTTTTTATCCAAAGAATTTAAAAGTGGGGGGCATATTCTTACTCAGCACATTTTTGTGAGCTCACACACCAATTTTCACTCCATTTGGAGTTGATCTTGACATGAGCTAAGTGGGAGAAATTCAAACTTTATTTGAATTTCAAACTGAACTTGTGCTGAAATTCATTCAAACCAAACCTCAATTGAACTTTGATGTATTCAAATGGCTCATGGGTGAATAATTTGAATTGCCAAGGGTAGTATGGGGTTCACTGTTTACAACAGTGATTAGGAGTAAATTTCAGAGGTTAAAACTGGAGGTGGGACCCACATGTCAGCCACTGCTCAGATCAAACCGACTGAGACTTTCTCACTCGGGTCACCGAGCCACAGCGGTGATCGCCACCGAGGCCAGCCGCCGCGCCACCAGCTGCTTGCCCACGCGCGGGCATGAGGCGGTGCAGAGCCTTCTTAAGGCGCCTGCCCCCTCCTCGGCCGAGGCACCACCGTTCTTCCGCCCGCAAGAACTCAGCGCCGGCCGAAAACTTACGCAGCTCGGACTTGATCGGAGAACGCCGATCGCAGCTCCCTCCTTCCACTCCAGAGCCCCAGCAAGGTACTAGAGACCTTCCACCATCCTCCCCGTTGCTAGAATTCGATTGAAACCGAGTGATATCGGCTGTGCCGAAAGATCAAAATCGGAACTTGGAACCGCCGCACCTCGGGCTCTCGTGGACAGCCCAACCAGGGCGTTGTCACGCCCGAGCCAAGGCACCCTTGGACGCACGGGTGACCGGTGCTGCTCATCCCCGAGCCACAGCTCGAGTGGTTGCTCACCGGCGGCGAATTTCCACTTTTCCCCTTTCTGTGTGCAGAACGACCTTCGGGTACGGTTCTGTTTAATTCGTGCTCTAGAAAGGTTAGAGGGCCTCAGGCCGCTCTCACACGAGCTAGACACGGTAACGCACAAGTTGTCTTCACAACTCTGGGCCGGAGAACCTTTGTGCCCGGCGTAATTTAAGGTCTACTAATGGCGGAACGAACGGGCGGCATCGGGCGCACGGTGAGGACCTATTTCGGGCCTTCCCCGAGCTGCCTCGAGCTCATGTCGACCTTCTCTGAGGTCCACTGATGCTCCCCGACCGATTTCCCAAGTAGCTGAGGTGCTAGGGTAGTCAGCCGACATGGCCGAAATCGTTCTGAGGTGGCGGCTCGTCGCCGACCATGCTCCGGCCATTGTCATGAGCAGCTAACCCTAGAATCCTGTTCCCCGAGTAAAAGTAGGCAGGGGCGGCCAGAATCGAGAAGTTTGGAGCTGTACAGCAGCCGGCGGCGAGCTCTCCGGCGAGATCCCTCGGCGGCGGGGCGCGGGTGTCGCGAGGTTGAAGAAGGGGGTGGACCCCAGCTGTCAGCGGCCGATATTTTGAATCGGGATCCGGCTGCGGCCAGGATCGGGTGTGCTGGCGCGCAAAATCCTTGTGGGCCGCGATGTGCCATCGTCTAGGCGTGCGACGCGTGTCCCCTGGGCCCACGCGCGAGTTTAAACTTTTCCCCGATTTTCAGATTTCCTTCAAACTTCAAATCCTTATAACTTTGTCTAGAAAGCTCCAAATTGAGTGAACCAAATTTTGCTGGATTCAGCTCTCTGAGTACTTTCCAGAAAATCAAGTTTCACTTCATGAAATTCCTTATTTCTCCAGAATTAATTCCGTAAATTTAAACTGTTAGGAATTTTAACTGGAGAATCCTTTGGAGGAAAATCCTGAAATTTTGCTGAGATGTTCACCAAAATATCCTTGAACTACCATAAAAATTTCAAATCCATTTGAGCTCATTTAATCCACCTAATGGTGTGATTAGTGAAACTGTTCCAGAGAAAATAGAAAATGTTCAGAAACATTTTCAGAATTTTCTCTGAAATTGTTTAGCTCATATCTTTAGTTAGAGACTTCCAAATTAAGTGAGACACCCTCCATTAGAACCCTCTGAAAATCTAGTTTTCAGAAAGTCATGGTTTGTCTCATGAAAATTCCTAGAACACCCTAAGAGTTCCAATTAAGGTCAAGGACATAATTATTTGTGGAGGGCTCAAATGAGCTTTGCTGCAACTAAAACTTGACCAGGTCTCTGTTTAGGTTGTAACCAAGCCACAGTAAAAGTTTCACAGTCATTAGGTCTATCTAGCAAAGGTTATAGACTTCACAACTTCAAACTTAATACAAATGCATTAAATTAATACATGTATTGTTTCTATCATGTAGTCGCTAAGGTCGAGGAGGAACCCGAAGTCCTAGACTTCGTTACTCCGGAGGAACAGCTAGCCTACGACCAAGAGCAGCAAGGCAAGCCCCGGTTTGCATTAACCTTTTTACAAATGTTTATTGTTTTGAGCACATCTTTGAATATTGTTCTGTGCATTAGAGTCTTGATTGGAAACCCGACTGCATAGCCAAGAAAACCATGGGTTGGGTTTAGGGTTGAAAACCTCGTTAGCCACTGCATGGCTAGGATAGAGTAGGATTCGGTACAAGTCGAGTAGTTGGAACTACTCGCGAGAATAGGCTAGAGGCACATTGCTCGGGTAGAGGTAGCACATGATACACATGGCAAGAAAATGAGACCGAGCGGAGAGTAAGGGCAACAGGACTTTGGGGCCTGTGTGCTGTAGCTCCGCTTGTGTCGATTGAGGACCGAGCCGTGTGCGGGCCTGTTGAACAAGCTAGAACAGTACCGAAGACCTACCGGCTATATGGGAACCGGGAAACTGATGTAACTCGGGTAGCTGGGTATTGAGGCATTGCCCGTCATTCAGAGGGTTGGTTGAGAGCTCGAGGTGTAAATCGGCTGGCGGCACAGAGATGCGCGTGCAGAGACCTCTTGCTCGGGACGATGGGACCGGTTCAATAATTGGCTAACGGGTGAAAGGTAGTCGTGTACGGCGTCCGTGATGGTTGTTGGAGGCAACATCGAGTACGGGCGTACGTGACGGGTTGTTCGGGTAACCCTGCAGGTGTAAATCGATTATAATCGCCGTCCCTCGCGGTCAGTGAGTACCACTTGTTCACTGTACGTTGACGTAGAAAGAATAGGCTAGTCACATGTTAAAATGTTGCTGATTGAAAGCTGGACATTGATTGTTAATGATATGCTGTAGCTTAGAGCTAACTAAAGTTCTTTTCAACTTTGGGCAAAGTACATGAGAGAAATGCGTTTCTTGTTTGATTGCGGCTCTCTCATGTGCCTTAGCGTAAGGTTCTCCACAACCTGCTGCTAAAACTTGAAAGTAAGGTTCTACTAATTAGGCGAGTCCTTGCAAATGATTTTTACCTCATGCAACCCATTACCCTCATGTAGAA
Organism: Neostapfia colusana; assembly: GCA_030760725.1. Taxonomy (NCBI): domain Eukaryota; kingdom Viridiplantae; phylum Streptophyta; class Magnoliopsida; order Poales; family Poaceae; genus Neostapfia; species Neostapfia colusana. The sequence goes on from JASWHV010000003.1 coordinate 82,041,010, forward strand.
GTTCCATGTTTAGGTGAGACGGGTCAGACTTGCTGAGCCTTCGTGCTCACTGCTTGTGTTTGAAGCTTTTGCAGGGTTCTATGAGGAAGGGACTCCCGAAGAGGAGACGGAACCCCAGGAGGGGAACCCCGTCGGGTGGGAGTCGTGCACGCCGCAGAGTTAGTGTGCGTGTGTGCTAGCAAGGACACGTTCGAGGGCTGAACATGCACTTGATGCTTAGTCTACGCCCGCGAGTGTAGACTGAACTTATTTTGATGTAAACATGTTCATAAACTTGTTTATGTAATAAAACTTCCGCTTCCGCTTTGCACCTTTGACGTGTGTTATATGGTGCTGTGCAACGCAGCACCCCTCAGCGTGATCCTGGCTCGAAAGGACCTATGGGGTCGTGTCAGCGTGGTATCAGAGCTCGCTTGAGGTTTAACACAGTACAAAGGTCTTCTTTTTCAAAAATCCAGTGAGGAACGAGTTAGTAGCCCGTATAAGGATGTTATTAGTATATAGAAAGTGGCTTATTAACCTATTTGTTATGTCGGAAAATCGTGCATCTCGGGACGTTCATGTCTTGGGGGGTGCACGTAAGCGCTGTCCACCAGTGCGCACAAGCTGAAGGGTGGAGCCCCACGGGTGGCAGGTAACCCGACCCGCTTTGATATCCTCTACGACTCTTAATGTCGTTTGGGGTATTCGAGCAACGTCTGTCCCTGGCGTGCGTGGTGCAACATGGGAGACCCCGTCACGTGGTCTGAAACGTGAACACGCAACTCAAGGCGTGTTTGGCTTGAGAACATCCGGGCGAGTGATGACGGCCGGGTGTACGAACTGTATGGATTCCGGGCTCGGTGTGCAGCCGAGTCTGACGATTGATTGAGTTTCTGCAGGTAGCCTTACCACGAAACGGTAGACGTGTAGCATCCGTGTGCGAGTGACGAGTAGTGCCACTGAACTAACGAAGCCGGCTAAGTCCGGTATAGGTTTTTCCTTGTGAGGACGTAGTACCGACATAATCTGGTGACGCATCAACGTCACACCCAACTAAATAAACAACTTCATTGTAAAAACTGGAAGGTTTTGATCCAAAGTAGTAAAACTTGATGTAACTCCTTCCCTTGTACAGGATATTCAAAGTTAACAAGTTTTCAACTTATAGGATGTTAAGGACAGAGCACTCTGTTTTCAGCTGAATCAAGGCTGAAGTTAATCAGAGGTTAGAGGTTGAGTTCTTTCGAGATTGGGGTCGTATGATACATTTCTGGAAAGCTTTGGAAGGGCTTTACAACTTTTCTGTTTAGGTCCAGAGGTGTTTCATCCCTTAACCACTCGAAAAATGCAGTAGAGTTGAAACTGTCCAGAAAACAGGACAGAGCAAAGACTCTCTGTAGACTCTCTGTAAAATTAGACATAACTTCCTGCTTAAAAATCCAAAAATAGGAAATGAGGTAGTTCTGGAAAGCTTATGAGATGGGTTACAACTTTGTAACAGAAAGTTTTGTCAGATTAGGAACAGAATTAACTGGGATTCTTGGATCAAATCAGTACCTAAGGCAGGGAGGTGCTGTCCAATTGTTTCCAGAAATTCTGTTAACTTTGACATCTCATAACTTTTGAACCAGGACAGATCTTAGGTCAACCAAATACTTTCTGGAAAGCTATTGAAGTTAACTTTAACTTTGATGTTGAGCTCCAGAATTGGTTTCACATTTAACATGGCCTAAATCAGGTTGGTGTGGAAACTGGTCAAGGCTGTCATGGGAACAGCAGATCAGCAGTCAAATTTGTTTAAAATTTGAACTATGTTTCCAAGTTTTATGGGTTCAATGACATGTTTTATGTTATAACTCAGGGGTTTACTGTTTAAATAAATATTTGACATTTCTCAAATATATTTTTACAGATGGCAGCAGATAAACAGTTGGAGAACGGGTGGGTAGTTTCCCACTGCTCTGACCGTAGTGGCTACCCGGAAGCATTGTGGCAAATGCTCCAATATTTCGGGTACAACCAGATGCCGCAATACTTCGCCAAGGAAGAAGGCGAAGAGGGGAACAAGACATGGACGATCCATGTCGAGGTTCCTGCAGGACCTACGCCACCCGGTTGGGCGCCATTCACCGTCACGGTGAGAGGAAGACAACCGGAAGGGATGTGGCAAGTGGCAGCCCGTGACACTATGTCACGTTTCTGCCAACTACATGTGCAGGCTATGGAGGGTACTACATACGCACTCGTTCCGGTGGAGGGACGAGCTCAGCATGTGTGGGAAGAGAGGTACCTGGAGGCATCAGACCCGAGTTGCCCAAGGTACAACCCCGCGGAGGCAAATCTCAGCCTCCAAATGAGGGCGGGAAACGCTGTGATGGACAGCCAAGCTGTTCATACGGAGCATCTCGCCACCAAGCTCAAAGAGAGCACAAGCCGTGGAGATCAGTTTGAGAGTGCTCACAGCGCACTCCGCAATGTGCTCCTTCTGACGATCAAGCGACTGAATGAACAACACAATCAGTTGCGTCGTCTGAAGAAGGCAAAGAAGAAGAGCCGTGTTGACATCGCGGCGTTGCAAGGGCTGGTGCAGACCCTAACCCAGCAGAATGAGGACCTTGCTCAAGAGCGGGACGATGCTATTGAGGAAGGACAAGGCTGGGAAGAGGACTACAACCAGGCTATGGACGAGGTGCATGCATTGCAGGACCTCGTGCCCCCGGTATTGGGCGTACCGGTAGTCTTGGGTCTTCCAGCCATGGGAGAACCCGGAATGGGAGAAGAGGTGGTAGACCCCGAGCCACCAGCCAAGGTACCGGAGGAGGACGACCCACAGGAGGTCGAGTTCTACTCCGAGTAGGGGGTTACGGTTGCCAAGTAGGGCAGCTAGGGTAGCGTAACCCAACTTTTGTAATCGGTGACATGTCGTGTAGACAGTAGCGTATGTATAGGTAGTGACGACATGAGCACGACTTCTCGGAGATCCGAGAATAATGTATCTTGTATAAAGTTTATGTTTTATCAATATATGTGAATGTTGTGCAAGTTAATCATGCGTCGCTTCAATACCTACTGCTGTTTATGGAATTTTGAGTAAGACATGTGCTAATTGCTGCTGTGTTGAATTTCAGAATGACGCGTACTCGTGCCAACCCTGATGTTGGAGGTACTAGCCAAGGGGGAGAGACCTCCCAACCACCTCCCGAAGACTCCTCGGGACAGCAGCAGCAACAGCAACAGCAAACACCGCCACCGCCACTGCCAACGGTTACATTGGCCGACATTGTCGCGGCAATGGCGGGCTCGCATCAGCAGCACACAGAGTTGCTGCAGACTCTCATCGCCAATATGTCTCGCCCAGAGAGACGTCAAGAGCGTGAGGAGCGCCAACAGAGCTCCTACTCCGACTTCCTGGCGACTCATCCCCCTGTATTCTCAAGGGCGGATGAACCACTTGACGCGGACAACTGGCTCCGCGCCATAGAGATGAAGTTTGGGCTGCTCCAAATCAGCGAGCAGCGCAAGACTCAGTTCGTGGTCCAGCAGCTCCAAGGATCCGCGAGCGCGTGGTGGGCCAACTTCTGTGCTTCCCAGCCCACTGACCGAGTGATGACCTGGGCGGAGTTCCGGACGGCCTTCAGGGCCTATCATATACCGCCCGGTTTGATGAAGAGGAAGACGCAGGAGTTCCTACACCTGCAACAAGGGAGCCGGAACGCGCTGGAATACTCCAGGGCGTTTAATGAACTCGCGCTATATGCGTCGTATCATGCTGATACCGACGAGAAGCGGCGAGACCATTTTTACCAGGGGCTTAACCCGCTCCTGAAGGACAAGTTGGCGATGTTCAATCGCGGCAGCCTCAACGACATCATTGATGCTGCGATTGTTCAGGAGGACTCCGGCAAGGAGTTGGCGGCGGCAGAGCGAAAGCGAAGCGCGCCGCAGAGCAGCGGAGAAGGAGGCGGTCCTTCTCAGAAGTTTCGGATGGTGAATCGCCCACCATCAGGCCCACGCTGGCAACCACCACAGCAGTCGATGCCGTTCCGCAGTCGGCCGTACTCTTCACCGGCATTCCGGCCGGCACTGCCAGTACCACCGCAACAACAACAGCAGCAGCGGGCGATGCCGCGTGCGTTTGCACCTCCGCAACGCATGCCGGGCTTTCGTCCACCGAGTACTCCACCAGCAGCGGCCACATGTTACAAGTGTGGTCGTCCAGGACACTTCGCGAGCAGTTGCCCGGAGAGGCAAGGCGGCGGAGTGGCACCACAGTTTCCGGGGAGGAATCAACCCCGGAACCCTACTAATGCGCGGCGGGCAAACCCTAGGCCCGGCACTGTCCACCAGCTTGCCATTGAGGACGTGCCGGAGGGCGAGCCAATACTTGCGGGTATGTTCCAACTCCACCAGCATCCCGCTATAGTACTGTTTGATTCAGGCGCCACGCATAATTTTATTAGCCAAGCTTTCATTGCTAAACACAGTTTGCCAATACTACCCACCGATAGTCCATATTTAATTTGTTCACCGGGTGGGAAGATTTCAGCAAGCGTAATGGTCTCCAAAGCACCATTATGCTTAGCGGGTATGTACCCCACGTCTCTCATTATCTTAGAGGGACAGAAGGTCGATGTCATCCTAGGGATGTCGTGGTTAACCCGCCACGGCGCTGTTTTAGACACCGTCCTTCGAGTCGTGCACTTAAACTCAGAAGTGCACGGTTCTCACTCATTATTTCTGGACAGTCCAGAAGTAAAACTTCCAAGTGTCTATCAAGCCACAACCATCAGATTGGAAGACATTCCAGTCGTCCGAGAGTTCCCTGATGTATTCCCGGACGATTGGCCGGGGATGCCACCCGATAGAGAGGTGGAGTTCAAGATTGAACTTGCACCGGGAACCATGCCAATATCCCGAAGGCCGTACAAGATGGCGCCCAAGGAGTTGGCTGAACTGAAGACTCAGCTCACGGACCTGCTGGAGAAGGGTTTTATTAGGCCGAGCTCCTCGCCATGGGGCTGTTCGGCATTATTTGTCAAAAAGAAGGATGAAACGTTGCGGCTTTGCGTGGACTACCGTCCATTAAATGCCGTAACCATCAAGAACAAGTACCCGTTGCCACGGATCGACATGTTGTTTGATCAGTTGGTCGAAGCAAGGATCTTTTCCAAGATGGATTTAAGATCCGGGTACCATCAGATTAAGATAAGGGCGGAGGACATTCCAAAGACAGCTTTCTCGACAAGGTATGGACTTTATGAGTACCTGGTCATGTCCTTTGGCCTCACCAATGCTCCAGCTCACTTCATGTACTTAATGAACTCGGTGTTCATGCCGGAGCTGGACAAGTTTGTCGTGGTCTTCATCGACGACATCCTGGTATATTCCAAGTCGGAGGAAGATCACAAGAAACATCTGCGTATAGTCTTGCAAAGGCTGCGGGATCACAAGTTATACGCAAAATTCAGCAAATGCTAGTTTTGGATATCGCAAGTGCCTTTCCTCGGGCATATCATCTCAGCGGAGGGTATCGCTGTGGACCCGAGCAAGATCACGCAAGTGCTGAATTGGAAATCCCCGAGAACTGTTCATGAGGTACGGAGTTTCCTCGGACTCGCGGGATATTATCAGAGTTTCATTCCGAACTTCTCGAAGATTGCCAAGCCAACGACAGAGCTGCTGAAGAAGGCTACCAAATATGTTTGGAGTCCAGCATGTGAAGCAGCATTCAAGGCTTTAGTCAAGCACCTGACATCAGCACCGGTTTTGGCGCAGCCAGACACAACAAAACCGTTCGATGTGTACTGCGATGCATCCGGCATTGGGCTCGGGTGTGTGCTGATGCAAGACCGAAGAGTGGTCGCGTATGGATCACGGCAGCTTAGGAACCATGAGCAGAATTATCCAACTCACGACTTGGAGCTCGCTGCTGTGGTACTTGCACTGAAGATGTGGAGGCACTACCTACTCGGTGACCTCGTACATTTATATACCGACCACAAAAGCCTCAAGTACATATTCACTCAGAAGGAGCTGAACATGAGGCAACGAAGATGGTTAGAACTGATAAAGGATTACGAGATAGAGATCCATTATCATCCGGGCAAACCAAACGTTGTGGCAGATGCGCTGAGCCGCAAGTCACACGTCAACAATCTGACCATCACACCGGTGGAAGAGAGCGAACCACCACTACGTGTGATTCCATACGGAGCTCTCTACAACCTAGCTGTGATCCCCACCATCCGTGAAGAGATAGCGGCAGCCCAGAAGAATGACAAGGGCATGTCACACTTGCGGAGACGTGTAGATAGTGGGGAGCTGAAATGTTTCCGGAAAGACGGAGACGGCGTCCTATGGTTCAAGGACCGACTCGTCGTACCCCGTAACCCGGAACTACGGAAGAAGATCTTTGATGAGGCTCACTTATCAAAGCTCTCTATTCACCCCGGCAGCAACAAGATGTATCAAGAACTCAGAAGCAAGTTTTGGTGGACACGGATGAAGCGGGAGACTGCAAAATACGTGTCCGAGTGTGATACATGTCGAAGGGTGAAGGCAGACCACATGCGGAAACCGGGACTGCCGCAACCACTGGGCGTTCCTGCCTGGAAGTGGGAGGACGTGAGCATGGATTTCGTCGTCGGTTTACCCACCACCTTACAGAAACATGATTCGGTGTGGGTGATCATCGATCGGCTCACCAAAGTTGCCCATTTCATCCCGGTCAACACCAACTACAACGCCAAGAAGTACGCTGAACTGTACATCTCACGGATCCTATGCTTATACGGCGTACCCCGTACTATCATATCGGACCGGGGCACTTTATTTGTGTCCCGTTTTTGGGAGCAGCTACACGCTGCCTTGGGGACGAAGCTGATCCGTAGTTCAGCCTACCACCCGCAGACGGATGGGCAAACCGAGCGGGTAAATCAAATCCTAGAAGACATGCTACGAGCTTGCGCTATCAACCACGGCAAGAATTGGGATGATCACTTGCCGTTAGCCAAGTTCTCGTACAACAATGGGTACCAAGCCAGCATCAAGATGGCGCCCTACGAGGCGCTATACGGAAGAAAATGCCGCACACCATTGAACTGGTGTGAATCTGGCGAAAGGGTTACCTTCGGGATTGACCTTGTCAACAACGCGGAAGAAAAGGTTCGACTAATTCAAGCGAACCTAAAAGCCGCTCAATCCCCTCAGAAACAGTATGCGGACCGGAGAAGGCGCCCATTACAATTCGAAGTTGGAGATCACGTATATCTACGGGTGTCTCCAATGAAGGGCGTAAACAGATTTGGGGTGAGAGGAAAGTTGGCACCCCGATTCATCGGTCCATTCCAGATTACCGAAAGATGTGGATCGGTGGCATACCGGCTGAAATTACCAGAAGCACTATCCGGTGTGCACGACGTCTTTCACATTTCCCAGCTGAGGAAGTGTCTCAAGCTATCAACTACCGTTCAGCTGGAAGACATTGAAGAACTGCAACCGGATCTCACCTATTGGGAGGAACCGGTGCAGATTATTGATGAAAAGGCACGAACCACACGCAACCGTACGTTGTGGTTCTACAAGGTTCTATGGAGTAATCACTCCATGGACGAAGCGACATGGGAGAGCGAAGAATTCCTTCGCACTAACTACCCCGACTTTTTCACGTCGCATATCCTGTAATTTTCCACCGTCCTCTCTCTCATTTTCACCTTATAATCTCGGGACGAGATTCTTTTAAGGGGGGAGGAATGTAAGGGCCTCAGTTTTCGACACACATTTGCAGTGTTCATCACCACACCACACACCTCATTTGAGGAAGAATGATGAACACAAATGAAGAGCAAGTAACAATTATCAACATGCTCATTAGAGAACAAACTTACACATTGCAAAAGTGGTATTTCCCACATGTGATATAGATGGGCTGGACATATGTAAACTCCTACACTTTACTAAGGATGTCCATGCCAAGTTTCACCCAAATTCAAAACCTTTTTGGGGTCAGTTTGGGTATTGTTAGGAAGAGGGCAGTTTGAAACCATATTCAAATTCAAACTGTTTTTATCCAAAGAATTTAAAAGTGGGGGGCATATTCTTACTCAGCACATTTTTGTGAGCTCACACACCAATTTTCACTCCATTTGAAGTTGATCTTGACATGAGCTAAGTGGGAGAAATTCAAACTTTATTTGAATTTCAAACTGAACTTGTGCTGAAATTCATTCAAACCAAACCTCATTTGAACTTTGATCAATTCAAATGGCTCATGGGTGAATAATTTGAATTGCCAAGGGTAGTATGGGGTTCACTGTTTACAATAGTGATTAGGAGTAAATTTCAGAGGTTAAAACTGGAGGTGGGACCCACATGTCAGCCACTGCTTAGATCAAACCGACTGAAACTTTCTCACTCGGGTCGCCGAGCCACAGCGGTGATCGCCACCGAGGCCAGCCGCCGCGCCACCAGCTGCTTGCCCACGCGCGGGCATGAGGCGGTGCAGAGCCTTCATAAGGCGCCTGCCCCCTCCTCGGCCGAGGCACCACCGTTCTTCCCCGCAAGAACTCAGCGCCGGCCGAAAACTTCCGCAGCTCGGACTTGATCGGAGAACGCCGATCGCAGCTCCCTCCTTCCACTCCAGAGCCCCAGCAAGGTACTAGAGACCTTCCTCCATCCTCCCCGTTGCTAGAATTCGATTGAAACCGAGTGATATCGGCTGTGCCGAAAGATCAAAATCGGAACTTGGAACCGCCGCACCTCGGGCTCTCGTGGACAGCCCAACCAGGGCGTTGTCACGCCCGAGCCAAGGCACCCTTGGACGCGCGGGTGACCGGTGCTGCTCATCCCCGAGCCACAGCTCGAGTGGTTGCTCACCGGCGGCGAATTTCCACTTTTCCCCTTTCTGTGTGCAGAACGACCTTCGGGTACGGTTCTGTTTAATTCGTGCTCTAGAAAGTATTAGAGGGCCTCAGGCCGCTCTCACACGAGCTAGACACGGTAACGCACAAGTTGTCTTCACAACTCTGGGCCAGAGAACCTCTGTGCCCGGCGTAATTTAAGGTCTACTAATGGCGGAACGAACGGGCGGCATCGGGCGCACGGTGAGGACCTATTTCGGGCCTTCCCCGAGCTGCCTCGAGCTCATGTCGACCTTCTCGGAGGTCCACTGATGCTCCCCGATCGATTTCCCAAGTAGCTGAGGTGCTAGGGTAGTCAGCCGACATGGCCGAAATCGTTCTGAGGTGGCGGCTCGTCGCCGACCATGCTCCGGCCATTGTCATGAGCAGCTAACCCTAGAATCCTGTTCCCCGAGTGAAAGTAGGCAGGGGCGGCCAGAATCGAGAAGTTTGGAGCTGTACAGCAGCCGGCGGCGAGCTCTCCGGCGAGATCCCTCGGCGGCGGGGCGCGGGTGTCGCGAGATTGAAGAAGGGGGTGGACCCCAGCTGTCAGCGGCCGATATTTTGAATCGGGATCCGGCTTCGGCCAGGATCGGGTGTGCTGGCGCGCAAAATCCTTGTGGGCCGCGATGTGCCATCGCCTAGGCGTGCGACGCGTGTCCCCTGGGCCCACGCGCGAGTTTAAACTTTTCCCCGATTTTCAGATTTCCTTCAAACTTCAAATCCTTATAACTTTGGCTAGAAAGCTCCAAATTGAGTGAACCAAATTTTGCTGGATTCAGCTCTCTGAGTACTTTCCAGAAAATCAAGTTTCACTTCATGAAATTCCTTATTTCTCCAGAATTAATTCCGTAAAATTTAAACTGTTAGGAATTTTAACTGGAGAATCCTTTGGAGGAAAATCCTGAAATTTTGCTGAGATGTTCACCAAAATATCCTTGAACCACCATAAAAATTTCAAATCCATTTGAGCTCATTTAATCCACCTAATGGTGTGATTAGTGAAACTGTTCCAGAGAAAATAGAAAATGTTCAGAAACATTTTCAGAATTTTCTCTGAAATTGTTTAGCTCATATCTTTAGTTAGAGACTTCCAAATTAAGTGAGACCAACTCCATTAGAACCCTCTGAAAATCTAGTTTTCATAAAGTCATGGTTTGTCTCATGAAAATTCCTAGAACACCCTAAGAGTTCCAATTAAGGTCAAGGACATAATTATTTGTGGAGGACTCAAATGAGCTTTGCTGCAACTAAAACTTGACCAGGTCTCTGTTTAGGTTGTAACCAAGCCACAGTAAAAGTTTCACAGTCACTAGGTCTATCTAGCAAAGGTTATAGACTTCACAACTTCAAACTTAATACAAATGCATTAAATTAATACATGTATTGTTTCTATCATGTAGTCGCTAAGGTCGAGGAGGAACCCGAAGTCCTAGACTTCGTTACTCCGGAGGAACAGCTAGCCTATGACCAAGAGCAGCAAGGCAAGCCCCGGTTTGCATTAACCTTTTTACAAATGTTTATTGTTTTGAGCACATCTTTGAATATTGTTCTGTGCATTAGAGTCTTGATTGGAAACCCAACTGCATAGCCAAGAAAACCATGGGTTGGGTTTAGGGTTGAAAACCTCGTTAGCCACTGCATGGCTAGGATAGAGTAGGACTCGGTACAAGTCGAGTAGTTGGAACTACTCGCGAGAATAGGCTAGAGGCACATTGCTCGGGTAAAGATAGCACATGATACACATGGCAAGAAAATGAGACCGAGCGGAGAGTAAGGGCAACAGGACTTTGGGGCCTGTGTGCTGTAGCTCCGCTTGTGTCGATTGAGGACCGAGCCGTGTGCGGGCCTGTTGAACAAGCTAGAACAGTACCGAAGACCTACCGGCTATATGGGAACCGGGAAACTGATGTAACTCGGGTAGCTGGGTATTGAGGCATTGCCCGTCGTTCAGAGGGTAGGTTGAGAGCTCGAGGTGTAAATCGGCTGGCGGCACAGAGATGCGCGTGCAGAGACCTCTTGCTCGGGACGATGGGACCGGTTCAATAATTGGCTAACGGGTGAAAGGTAGTCGCGTACGGCGTACGTGATGGTTGTTGGAGGCAACATCGAGTACGGGCGTACGTGACGGGTTGTTCGGGTAACCCTGCAGGTATAAATCGATTATAATCGCCGTCCCTCGCGGTCAGTGAGTACCACTTGTTCACTGTACAGTGACGTAGAAAGAATAGGCTAGTCACATGTTAAAATGTTGCTGATTGAAAGCTGGACATTGATTGTTAATGATATGCTGTAGCTTAGAGCTAACTAAAGTTCTTTTAAACTTTGGGCAAAGTACATGAGAGAAATGCGTTTCTTGTTTGATTGCGGCTCTCTCATGTGCCTTAGTGTAAGGTTCTCCACAACCTGCTGCTAAAACTTGAAAGTAAGGTTCTACTAATTAGGCGAGTCCTTGCAAATGATTTTTACCTCATGCAACCCATTACCCTCATGTAGAAGTTCCATGTTTAGGTGAGACGGGTCAGACTTGCTGAGCCTTCGTGCTCACTGCTTGTGTTTGAAGCTTTTGCAGGGTTCTATGAGGAAGGGACTCCCGAAGAGGAGACGGAACCCCAGGAGGGGAACCCCGTCGGGTGGGAGTCTTGCACGCCGCAGAGTTAGTGTGCGTGTGTGCTAGCAAGGACACGTTCGAGGGCTGAACGTGCACTTGATGCTTAGTCTACGCCCGCGAGTGGACTGAACTTATTTTGATGTAAACATGTTCATAAACTTGTTTATGTAATAAAAATTCCGCTTCCGCTTTGCACCTTTGACGTGTGTTATATGGTGCTGTGCAACGCAGCACCCCTCAGCGTGATCCAGGCTCGACAGGACCTATGGGGTCGTGTCAACTGTTCACCCGCGCGCGCGCGATCGCAACCGACCGGATTTTCGGCCGAATTCTGGTTCCGGAGGACTCCCACTCGATCTAAACAAACCCACCGCCCTCCCCCGTCTATAAAAACCGCGGCCTCGTTGTGTTTTTCCCACGCGATCCGCCGATTTTCCTCCGGTGAGAACCGAGACTTCTCCGGCGAATTCTGGCCGATCTAAGCTCGGAAACTCCGATCTAACTCGCTGGTCTTGATCCACCGCCTCCGGGGAACCTTGCAGGTGCAGAAAACTCGGTGACATGCGGTGTAAACACAGCGCCGACGAGCCTCGCCGTGAATTCACCTCGGACCTCGTCGCCGATCACCTTCCAGGACCTCCGAGCTCAAGAAAACCCCCGAGGTGAGATCCCTGACTTCTCCTCCACCGATCTATGCCATAAGATCACAGTTCTAGGAAGAATTCTCGAAGATCCAAAAGTCTCCAGCAAGGTCGCCGCTTCCCGCCGCCGTGCGCCGCCGGCAGCGCCGCCCGCATTCAATCAGAGCGACGTGGCCTCTTGTGCGCCGTTTATTTTAAATCGCACGGTAGGGTTTAAATCCCCGCGTACCGGTTTGACGTTATAATCTCAGACGTCGGTTTAAAATCGGACGGTCCACGTCAGCCCCGCGTTATAAAGACTGGAAATCTTACATGCTACCCCCTGGGGTTCTCGGGAAATAAGAGCTATCCCCGGAAACTTCTGATCTAGGCCCTGGAACTTCAGAAAATCATGTAAATCCATTTAAAATCAGTTTTAGCCCCTGGACTTAATAAAAATTAGGAAAAAGTCCTCTGTTATGTATAGCTAGACCCCTGAAAATTGTTAAAATAATATTATAGACCCTGTAGTGGGGTGAGTTTACCTTTTTAGCCCTGTTTAATATTTAATTTAGGAAATTGAATATGTGGCTAGTGTTTAAAACTTAAAAAGTGGGACAAACATATTGTCAAAATTAAATTAAAGACTTTCTCAGTATTTAGGAAACTTTGGAGTGAGATAAAAACATATTTTGGGCTGAATTGAATCTGTTTAATTTATTATTCACATTTAGGGACACATTTTTAAGTAAAGAATAGTTCTAGGAAATAGGGAAAATAATTGTGAAATAGTTTACATCAGAGACAAAGGTCAAAATATGTTATTAAATTATTTAGGACCAGAACCTATTCTGTTTAGATGATGTGTCTTACTATTTTCATAATAAAGTACACATTTATGCATAGGAAAATAAATCTGAAAATATAGCAACTAGTAAATGATAAATGGAGTTTCTAAAATCCAAAAAATTCAGTTTAGGGTTGGTAGAAATTCTGAAGACACATATGGAGAAGAAAAATACCTTTCATGCACACTTGGGAGCTAAAAGGTGTATCAATTGAATATAAGGAATTTATTTAAATTGGAAACTCATATATTATATACAAACATAAATATGAATACAAAAGTAGAAACCACATGCACATGTTTAAAAGTGCATGTAAGCCAAAATCAACACACATAGAGTAACCACAACACATAGAAATGAGAATGACTTTCATAAATATGAATGTGTGGAGTGGAAGTGTGAACCATGTCTTATGGATTGTTGTTTTTCTTTTGCTATGTGTGATGGTATGATGTAGAACCTGCTCAAGAGCAAGTTATTCCTTTCCAAGACCAGGACTACCCATTTCAAGAGCAACAGGAAGGAGGCAAGTGTCCTTGACCACTTTGATCCTATGCTAGGATGTGTAGATAGAATTATTTGCATTGTCAAGTTAAATATGAAACCCATGCTAGGAAGTTTCCCTAGAATTGCATTACCTTGTTTCCTTGTAGCTTGGGTTGGGATTTATTTTATCATGTCATTTATTATTATGCATATGCTTAGCCATGCTTAGAATGGGATATTTGGGATATGAGATCATCAATTTATTTTACCATACTCTTGAATGAGATATTGTGAGTTATGTAGACGTAGGGATCAAGGCAAGTTGGATGTTTTGGTTGTGTGCTGGGTGCACGAGTGTAAGTGCATCTAGGATATCCCTTGTGGGTTTTGGCTAATTGATGACGAACATATGAGATCCTAATGAAACTATTAAGATGATTGTAGGATAAACAAAGTGAACTGGCTCGGCACACACAAAAAGGTGAAAAATAGAGTGGTGCCCGAAAAGAAAGACGTTAGTGGAATTTAGAGGAGCAAAGTAGATATAAATGTATAGGTTGTGTGTGAGAGAGACACATCCCAAGAGCTCATGACTTTGCGTAAGGGTAAGGGGTTTAAAAATCAACTAAAATCCACTGAAAACCGGACTAGTCCGTTCATGGACCGGACTAGTCCGTTTAACTTTCTGAAAGACGCAAACATAGTGCACCGGGCTAGTCCGCCTTGTGAACCGGACTAGTCCGGTCAGCTCACTGGAATGCAACCGGACAAGTCCGGTTTTAGACCGGACTAGTCCGGTCATGTCTCTGTTGTCTTCTTTAGAGGACTACGGACTAGTCCATCCAAGCGACAGGACTAGTCCGCTGAAGTTTCTGAAACCCCATCTCACATAGCACCGGACAAGTCCGGTTTGTGGACCGGACTAGTCCGGTTAACCCACTGGAAGTAGACCGGACAAGTCCGATCATATACCGGACTAGTCCGGTAGTAGGTTTAACAACGGTAACTTTTTGGGAAAGCCTATAAAAAGAGGTCCTTCGTCTTTTCCCTGAAGAGACACGACTCATACTGTCAAAAACTGAAACCCTAGCGCCGCCACCTGTCCCAAGAGCCCAAAAACACGTCTCCCCACACATCTAAGGTGTAAAAAGGTGAAGATCAATAAAATACTTGGATTCGGGATTGGGAGATCGTCGTTCCTTCGTTGTGAGCTCTTGGGGTTTGATCTCTCTACACTCATATTCTGCATTGTAATCTTTTTGAGTGTATTTGATCAACTTCTCATTGTAATTCTTGTGGGAGCCCTCAACGTGTGAGGTTGCCCCATAAACACGGTGATTACACTTGATAGTGAAGTCAAGTCGGCCTGCGTGGTGACTTGAAGAGGGAAAGGGTTGGGAACCCGGCTCTGTGTGAGCTTCCTCAACGAGGACGTAGATCTCTTGGTGAGATCGAACCTCGGTAAAAATTCGTGTCTTTTGTCTCTCATTTGTTTTACATCTTGACACATTAGATCACTAGTTTGCTAGTCATCGTTTGAGTTCCTTACAAGTTTGCACGTGCATCCATACAATAAATTTAAGTTATAAAAACTGTTGTTCTTATTCCGCTGCTATAAGATTAAATTTGTGAGACACACTTAATCAACTCAAATAATTCAGCACACCGGACTAGTCCGCCCACACAACCGGACTAGTCCGGTCAGTCAAGTTTCTGATAACTTTATTAAGTGTGCAGGAATTCTTTAAAGGCCTATTCACCCCCCCTCTAGGCCACATTCAACGAGACTCGGGTTTGTGTTTAGTACTTGCCTGGATCCTAAGGACCGGTTCATGGAGCATGTAACCTGGCTTTACAGTGCCAACCACATGCTGAGATGGGGCAGCTTGGCCAATTAATTAGGTGTATCCCCGGCGTAGTATGAGTGTGTTGGATGGTGCGGGGAGTAGGTGTCAGCTGGACTACCATATGAACCGCAAGGCTCAAGAGGGGGCCACTGCAGCGGGGTTGGAGCCTCTTTTATGCTGTTAGGGGTGAAACCTCAGTGGGCCCATGCTCGTCGGGAATCCCTTTGCAAAGGCTTCGTAGTGATCTCTTGGCTACACACCTGGGAAGTGTGAATGTGGTTCGTAGCCACTGGCATAATGGAGGTTCTTTTAGTCCACCCGGCAACGGGGGATGAAATCACTACATGTGGGTACAGTGGTACAAACTCTACAGAGTCAAAACTGTCATGACAGCCGTGCTCACGGTCAAGAGCGGCTTGGACTTATTCATGATTAGAGGATTGATGGTTTTTGAAGTTGTGGATGTTAAGCGGGGAGCTTAACATTGGAAATGATGTTATGGTTATTGGATTATGATGTTGGGATGGAAGATTGGGACCATTTCACCTGTGTAGTAATGTAGGTGCTTAATAAGCTAGGGTGATAGGTATTAATTGCGTAGTGCTTTAACCATGAGTTCAACCTCTCCTTGTTCTGGCCATGCATGATATAATTTTCCCACACTTGCTGAGTACCATTGGTACTCAACCTTGCATATTTTGTTGGTTTATATTGCTGCTCAGGTCAAGATAATGAGGTGGTGTATAATGACCAAGACTTTGGACCCGAAGAAGGTTTCTAGGTTCATGGAGACCCCCGGGCAACGCCTGTGACGGAGCCCTCAAGAATAATATTCTGCTGCTAGTTTATTTACTTGTGATGAACTTATTATTGTCCATCGAGACATTTACTATGTAAGACATACTTATATTCGACACCTGGCTTGTAATAAATGATGCTTCACTATTTGTCATCACATGTATGAGAAAATGATCCTGGCATACATGTGATATTCACTTGGTTGTTCTTCGGAAAAACCGGGTGTGACAAGAAGTGGTATCAGAGCCAAGGTTGCCCGTAGGAACGTGGACCTAGGTAGAAATGGACGTATTTAAGGGCCCTATTTTCTTAAAAACTATCTTTTTGCAAGATGTGTGTTGAAAAGTGTTATTTAATGAGTCACTTTCTTCATCTTACCCCAATTTTCATTCAAAATAGGATTTTGTTTAAAAAGTTTTATCTAACCTAAGTTTAAATGCTTTTTGTTTTTAGATGGTTCGCATGATTCGCACCGCTCGCAAATCCACAGGAGGGAGAGTTCTCGTAGTTGCCCTTGCCGAAAGAGAGGAGAGCCGTCCAGTGACGTACCTTTCCTACGGATTGGCAGTAGGAGGCTTGTTGCGCCGTCTTCGACGTATGCTCGAAGCCACCGGCAATACGGGCAAGCTAATCATCCACTATAACTCCACCAGGACCATCCGTGAGAAGAGGGAAGAATGGAGTTCGGAGATGAGGATTATACACGAAAATCGGCTGCTTAAGATCCTCCGCTCTCCAGCTTGTCGAGCGACACAGGTCGATGCGGAGAAGGATGTCACCTGGGAGGCCATCACCTGCCAGAGTCACATCTATCGTCGCCAACTAGACAGGACTGAGTACATGTATGTCCTCCAGCGTGAGAGTGGTACCACGGAGTACAAGTACCCACCAGTGCAGCAAGGGACTTCCCATGAGCATATGGACTTGTGCTTGGAGGATGCTGCTATGCTCAGCATTCGACTGCAGGAGTGTCAGCAAGAGCTTCAGGATGTTCGGGACACCCTGAAGGAAACGGAGGCGTTGCTGCGAGCCTGCCGGAGGGCGAGAGAAAGAGGAGATGGGAATGAACTGTGTGTCACCGCGAATGATACATGGACTCCTGACTCCCCAGATCGTCGGGCGATAAGGCGTCGTCGCACTTCTCCACCAGCAGCCTCCCCACCCAAAGCAGAGTCAGAAGGAAGCTGAAATGATGAGGAAGATCCCGAAGAGCCAGCTCAAGAAAACGAGTAGTGTAGAGTCCTTCCCTTAGTTAGCAAGATGTCGAATAGTCGAGTCGTTAAGTTAAGTTAAGTTAATGGTGTGTTAATGCTTGGTGTGTGACGTGAGTTGTGGAAGCCATGAGCAATTGTCCACAGCATCGTCTTTAGATTGTTTTGCTTTGGTGTGAGAACCCACATGAAATAATATTGCATTTATTTTTGTGTGAGAAATGAACCATATGCTAGCCGTAAACTCTCAGGGTGGAGAAATAAGGACAAGACAAGTGTGTCCCAAGATGAACCTAGACATTAATGGGGTAGTATTTACTGCTAACCTCATAGTGGTAGATTCACAAGGGATAGATATTATTTTGGGTATGGATTGGTTGACCAAACATAAGGGAATCATCCATTGTTCGACCAGAATGGTGGAACTAACTCACCCTAGTGGCACAAGAGTAAAGTTCATAACAATACACGAGCCTAGGAGGGACATTAAATTAAATCAAGTTGAGGTGGAAGTTCAGGAAATCAGGACCATCAGGGAATATCCAGATGTTTTTCTGGAAGAGTTGCCAGGAATGCCTCCCGATCGTGAAGTGGAATTCGCAATTGAGCTAGTACCTGGAACAGCCCCGATATACAAGAGACCTTATCGGATGGACTCCAAGCAGCTAGAAGAACTCAAGGATCATTTAAGAGAATTGACAGAGAAGGGGTATATTCGTCCTAGTTCCTCACCATGGGGAGCTCCGGTGATATTTGTGCCCAAAAAGGACGGAACCCAAAGGTTATGCGTGGATTACCGTGCCTTTAATGAGGTAACCATCAAGAAAAAGTACCCACTACCCCGCATTGAAGACTTGTTTGATCAGTTGAGGGGAGCTTGGGTGTTCTCGAAGATTGATCTCAGGTCGGGATACCACCAACTCAAGATAAGGCAAACTGATATTCCGAAGACGGCTTTCGTATCTCGGTACGGACTGTATGAATACATTGTCATGCCTTTCGGGCTAACTAATGCCCCTGCATACTTCATGTATCTCATGAACAAGGTATTCATGGAATATCTAGACAAATTTGTGGTGGTTTTCATAGATGACATTCTCGTCTTCTCCAAAGATGAAGAAGAACATGAGAAACATCCAAGGTTGGTGTTGCAGAGGCTGAGAGAACACCAACTATATGCCAAGTTGAGCAAGTGTGAGTTTTGGTTGAAGAGAGTTCCCTTCTTAGGACATATAATCTCGGAGGGAGGAATCTCCGTAGATCCCGCCAAAATCGAGGATATACAGAAGTGGAAGACCCCTGAGAATGTCGGGGAAGTTCGAAGCTTTTTGGGATTGGTTGGATACTATCGACGGTTTATTGAGGGATTCTCCAAGATCTCGAGACCTCTCACCAAACTGTTGGAGAAGGGAATCGCATTCACATGGACGTCACAGTGCGAGACGAGTTTTCAGGAGCTAAAGAAAAGATTGACAACAGCCCCAGTGTTGGTTATGCCAGATATGCAGAAGAACTTTACGGTGTACTGCGATGCCTCTGGAAACGGGTCGGGATGTGTTCTCATGCAAGAAGGGCATGTCGTGGCTTATGCATCCCGGCAGCTCCGGAAGCACGAGAAGAACTATCCTACACATGACCTAGAACTAGCCGCAGTGGTACACGCGTTGAAAATTTGGTGGCACTATTTGATGGGGAAGAGGACCGAGATATATACGGATCCTAAGAGTTTGAAGTACATTTTCACACAGCCAGATCTCAACCTCAGACAAAGGAGATGGTTAGAGCTAATCAATGACTTTGATGTGGGCATCAACTATCATCCTGGAAAGGAAAACGTCGTGGCCGATGCTTTAAGTCGGAAAGTGCAGGTCAATAAGTTGAGCTTGAAGGACATGTATGCATAATTGAAGGACGAGGTTATAAGGCTCAATCTATGCCTTGTGAATAGTGGTGAAGCCATCGCCATGGAAGTGGACTCCACACTAGAGCGAGACATACGCGAGGGTCAAAAGAATGATGAGAAGATACAAGAGATCAGACAACTCATCAAGGAAAATAAAGCTCCGGGTTTTAGAGAGGATGAACACGGAACGGTGTGGCACGGGAAAAGAATCGGTGTGCCTGAAGTAAAGGAGATTCGTGAATTGATTTTGAAGGAGGCTCATGATTCTGACTATTCCATTCATCCTGGGAGTACAAAGATGTACCAGGACCTCAAAAGCAGGTATTGGTGGTATGGCATGAAGCGAGATGTCGCGGAACATGTTGCCTTATGTGACACATGTCAGTTGGTGAAAGCAGAACATCAACGACCCGCGGGATTATTGCAACCACTCAAAGTGTCTGAATGGAAATGGGAAGAAATCAACATGGATTTCATCGTGGGATTGCCTAGGACCCAATCAGGATATGATTCAATATGGGTCATCATTGATAGGCTAACCAAGGTAGCCCATTTCATCCCCGTGAAAGAAAGCTACAGCGGATCCAAATTGGCAGAGTTGTACATGTCAAGGATCGTGTGTTACCATGGAGTGCCAAAGAAGATTGTGTCGGATCGAGGGACACAGTTCACCTAAAGGTTCTGGCAGAAGTTACACGAGACCATGGGAACCCATCTGAACTTTAGTTCTGCCTATCATCCCCAAACTGACGGGCAGACGGAGAGAACCAATCAGATCCTTGAAGATATGCTAAGGGCATGTGCACTCAAAAACAATAGGAGTTGGGACAAGAACTTACCGTATGCGGAGTTTTCCTATAACAACAGCTATCAAGCTAGTATGAAGATGTCGCCGTTTGAAGCCTTGTACGGGAGGAAGTGCAGAACTCCCCTATTTTGGAACCAAATAGGGGAAAGTAAAGTGTTTGGTCCCGAAGTACTACAAGAAGCCGAGGCAAAAGTGAGGGAAATTCGCAACAACTTGAGGATAGCACAAACACGCCAAAAGAGCTATGCCGATGTATGAAGAAGAGAGCTCATTTTCAACGTGGGAGACTATGTCTATCTCAAGGTGTCCCCTATCAGAGGACTTCGTCGGTTCAAGGTGAAAGGGAAGTTGTCACCTCGATACATCGGACCCTTTCAAGTTCTGGAAAGGAAAGGCGAAGTGGCGTATCAACTAGAGTTACCGGCTCTTCTATCGGATGTGCACGATGTGTTCCATGTGTCACAACTCAAGAAATGCCTGAGAACGCCTGAGGAGGTGTTACCCATGAATGAAGTGGACGTAGCTGAGGATTTGTCTTATGCCGAGCAACCATACAAGATTTTGGAGACAATGGAACGCCTCACCAGAAATAAAAGAATCCGGATGTGCAAGGTGCAGTGGAAGCATCACTCAGAAGAGGAAGCCACCTGGGAGCGGGAAGATGAGCTCAAGGCACAATTTCTGGAATTGTTTTCTTAGAACCACCAATCTCGAGGACGAGATTTCTTTTAAGGGGGGTAGAGCTGTAACACCCCAAAAATCTTGTTAAGACCCTAAATCATGTTAAGAGGGGAATTTAAAAATTTTTGGACGTGTTGCATGTTTTGCAAGAATTTAAATTCAAACTGGAATTCAAATTAAACTCAAAACAGAAAAGAAATAGAAAAAGAAAAAGGAAAACAGAAAAAAACCGGCCAGTGGGCCGAAACCCACCAGCCGGCCCACCCTGCCCCGCGCCAGCCCGCAGCCGCGCGCCCGCGCTCTCTCTCTCAGACAGGTGGGACCCACCTATCATCCCTAACCCCCGATCGTCCGAAACTCGGACTGTTCACCCGCGCGCGCGCGATCGCAACCGACCGGATTTCCGGCCGAATTCTGGTTCCGGAGGACTCCCACTCGATCTAAACAAACCCACCGCCCTCCCCCGTCTATAAAAACCCCGGCCTCGTTCTGTTTTTCCCACGCGATCCGCCGATTTTCCTCCGGTGAGAACCGAGACTTCTCCGGCGAATTCTGGCCAATCTATGCTCGGAAACTCCGATCTAACTCGCTGGTCTTGATCCACCGCCTCCGGGGAACCTTGCAGGTGCAGAAAACTCGGTGACTTGCGGTGTAAACACAGCGCCGACGAGCCTCGCCGTGAATTCACCTCGGACCTCGTCGCCGATCACCTTCCAGGACCTCCGAGCTCAAGAAAACCCCCGAGGTGAGATCCCCGACCTCTCCTCCACCGATATATGCCATAAGATCACAGTTCTAGGAAGAATTCTCGAAGATCCAAAAGTCTCCGGCAAGGTCGCCGCTTCCCGCCGCCGTGCGCCGCCGGCAGCGCCGCCCGCGTTCGATCAGAGCGACGTGGCCGCTTGTGCGCCGTTTATTTTAAATCGCACGGTAGGGTTTAAATTCCCGCGTACCGGTTCGATGTTATAATCTCAGCCGTCGGTTTAAAATCGGACGGTCCACGTCAGCCCCGCGTTATAAAGACTGGAAATCTTACGTGCTACCCCCTGGGGTTCTCGGGAAATATGAGCTAGCCCCGGAAACTTCTGATCTAGCCCCTGGAACTTCAGAAAATCATGTAAATTCATTTAAAAATCAGTTTTAGCTTCTGGACTCAATAAAAATTAGGAAAAACTCCTCTGTTATGTATAGCTAGACCCCTGAAAATTGTTAAAATAATATTATAGACCCTGTAGTGGGGTGAGTTTACCTTTTTAGCCCTGTTTAATATTTAATTTAGGAAATTGAATATGTGGCTAGTGTTTAAAACTTAAAAAGTGGGACAAACATATTGTCAAAATTAAATTAAAGACTTTCTCAGTATTTAGGAAACTTTGGAGTGAGATAAAAACATATTTTGGGCTGAATTGAATCTGTTTAATTTATTATTCACATTTAGGGACACATTTTTAAGTAAAGAATAGTTCTAGGAAATATGGAAAATAATTGTGAAATAGTTTACATCAGAGGCAAAGGTCAGAATATGTTATTAAATTATTTAGGACCAGAACCTATTCTGTTTAGATGATGTGTCTTACTATTTTCATAATAAAGTACACATTTATGCATAGGAAAATAAATCTGAAAATATAGCAACTAGTAAATGATAAATGGAGTTTCTAAAATCCAAAGAATTCAGTTTAGGGTTGGTAGAAATTCTGAAGACACATATGGAGAAGAAAAATACCTTTCATGCACACTTGGGAGCTAAAAGGTGTATCAATCGAATATAAGGAATTTATTTAAATTGGAAACTCATATATTATATACAAACATAAATATGAATACAAAAGTAGAAATCATATGCACATGTTTAAAAGTGCATGTAAGCCAAAATCAGCACACATAGATTAACCACAACACATAGATATGAGAATGACTTTCATGAATATGAATGTGTGGAGTGGAAGTGTGAACCATGTCTTATGGATTGTTGTTTTTCTTTTGCTATGCGTGATGGTATGATGTAGAACCTGCTCAAGAGCAAGTTATTCCTTTCCAAGACCAGGACTACCCATTTCAAGAGCAGCAGGAAGGAGGCAAGTGTCCTTGACCACTCTGATCCTATGCTAGGATGTGTAGATAGAATTATTTGCATTGTCAAGTTAAATATGAAACCCATGCTAGGAAGTTTCCCTAGAATTGCATTACCTTGTTTCCTTGTAGCTTGGGTTGGGATTTATTTTATCATGTCATTTATTATTATGCATATGCTTAGCCATGCTTAGAATGGGATATTTGGGATATGAGATCATCAGTTTATTTTACCATACTCTTGAATGAGATATTGTGAGTTATGTAGAGGTAGGGATCAAGGCAAGTTGGATGTTTTGGTTGTGTGCTGGGTGCACGAGACTCGGGTTTGTGTTTAGTACTTGCCTGGATCCTAAGGACCGGTTCATGGAGCATGTAACCTGGCTTTACAGTGCCAACCACATGCTGAGATGGAGCAGCTTGGCCAATTAATTAGGTGTATCCCCGGCGTAGTATGGGTGTGTTGGATGATGCGGGGAGTAGGTGTCAGCTGGACTACCATATGAACCGCAAGGCTCAAGAGGGGGCCACTGCAGCGGGGTTGGAGCCTCTTGTATGCTGTTAGGGGTGAAACCTCAGTGGGCCCACGCTCATCGGGAATCCTTTTGTAAAGGCTTCGTAGTGATCTCCTGGCTACACACCTGGGAAGTGTGAATGTGGTCCGTAGCCACTGGCATAATGGAGGTTCTTTTAGTCCACCCGGCAACAGGGGATGAAATCACTACATGTGGGTACAGTGGTACAGACTCTGCAGAGTCAAAACTGTCATGACAGCCGTGCTCACGGTCAAGAGCGGCTTGGACTTATTCATGATTAGAGGATTGATGGTTTCGGAAGTTGTGGATGTTAAGCGGGGAGCTTAACATTGGAAATGATGTTATGGTTATTGGATTATGATGATGGGATGGGAGATTGGGACCATTTCACCTGTGTAGTAATATAGGTGCTTAATAAGCTAAGTTGATAGGTATTAATTGCGTAGTGCTTTAACCATGAGTTCAACCTCTCCTTGTTCTGGCCATGCATGATATAATTTTCCCACACTTGCTGAGTACCATTGGTACTCAACCTTGCATATTTTGTTGGTTTATATTGCTGCTCAGGTCAAGATAATGAGGTGGTGTATAATGACCAAGACTTTGGACCCGAAGAAGGTTTCTAGGTACATGGAGATCCCCGGGCAACGCCTGTGACGGAGCCCTCAAGAATAATATTCCGCTGCTAGTTTATTTACTTGTGATGAACTTATTATTGTCCATCGAGATATTTACTATGTAAGACTTACTTATATTCAACACCTGGCTTGTAATAAATGATGCTTCACTATTTGTCATCACATGTATGAGAAAATGATGCTGGCATACATGTGATATTCACTTGGTTGTTCTTCGGAAAAACCGGGTGTGATAGATTTGCAGCCGGTCCCTAGCCGTTTTGAAGCCGTGTCGGTCTTCCCTAAGCTTCCAGGGTGCTTTAGCACAGGTTGGTTGCTTGTTTGTCGGGATAGGTCGGCCGGCCGACGGTGCCGAACGTGTTCCGTAGCCGCCACACGCCGCGAGCTAATTTGAAGGCTGTGCCGGCTCAGGTGACCACACCAGTGGGTTTCTCAGGTGGTATTAGGGTCTAGCGGCGAGTTCGGGCATGGGGGATGACCGGGAGTCCGAAATCCGGCGATCTCCGGCGAGCCCGGCGGCGCGCGGGCGCAGGAGGCCGGAGGTTGAAGAAGGGTACCGGGGCCCAGCCGTCAGTGAGAACAATTTGAAAATTCAGATCTTCTGTGGCCTCGGATCAGGCTGTGGCAATGCGGGAGAGGTTCTGTGGCCCCGTGTGGCTTGTTCCAGCAAGTGACACGTGTGCCCTGGACCCACACCCAGGATTTAAAAATTTCCTGGTTTATTTGAATCCCCAAATTCAATTCAAACTTTAGAACCTCATAACATTTGCTAGAAAGATCCAAATTTAGTGATTCAAATTGAGTTAGACTCAGATTGGCAAGATCTATCCAAATGTGTAACCCAATTTGTATGAAAATCATTGTTGAATTCTGGAAAATTCTTTATGGTTTTTCAGAAAAAGAATTTTAGAGGGAGTTTGGTTCATCCGAAAATCCTCAAATTTTGCCAGAATATTCTTTAGGATGTTCGTGAACTTATGTAAAAGTTTCATCTCATTTGGAGTTGATTTAGTAAGGATAATTCTGATTTCCATTTTCTGTGTTCAAATGAATACATAAACATTTTCAGAAGATTTCCAAAACTTGGAAATTCAGTTCTGGGCAGTTCTTAGCTCCAAAAATCCTAGGAAAATTCATGCATGCTCCCTGAGCTATTTTTCAAATTGTAGTTCACTTAAATTTGCATGAAAGTGCAAGTTTATTCAAAATTAATTCCTTTTTGCCTAAATGCTTAGGGAATTGTTTTGAGTGATCTAGTCATTGAAAAATTCTAATTTTGGCCCAGAATACTTTCTTGTGATAAGGAACTCACATGAAAATTTTCAGCTCCATTGGTGCCCTGGATCAGTACTGTTCTGTTCAACCTCATTAGGTGATCAACACACAAGTGATGAAACACACTTATCACTTAATCATAGTAGTGATTAAACAGAGTTCCAGTTTTAAACTTGTCTTTAGAACTTCTTAGCAAAAGCTTTACAATTAAACATATATGCATATTCGTAACGTGTAGTGATTAAACGTGGAAAAGTGGAGGAGAAGTGAAGCTTGAATCAAGGAGCAAGAAGGGCGGTGATAAGCTTCAAGCCATCAGCAACTAACTTTATAATTATATGACTTTAGTCACCTGCAAAACCAAGGCAAGCTCCGTTTTGCATTTAAGCTGTTTTATAAATTTTTTACTTTGTTCACAATTATGGGTTAAATATGTATGTGCATTAGGTCAAGTATGTTTTATACTCCACTTGCATGACCAAAAATGGACCCTGGAGTTAAGGGTAGAATTAAGTTTCTCCCGCTGTAGAATAAAGCCGTGCTAAAGAGATTAGGACATCTGGTAGAAGTCGAGTAGTTGGAATCTACCGCGAGCTATAGTACAAGATCACACGGTATAGTGGAAAGAGGCAAACTAAAGTTTATATTTCCAAAGATGAGACCGGGCAAGAGGGTTAGGCAGCGACAAGACGAGGTCTTGGTCGAGTACCTCTGCCTGTGTCAGTTAAGGACCGAAGCGTGTGCAGCCCCGCTGAGCAAGTATTGAGTTGTGTACCGGATGCTTACTGCTATATGGGACCCAAGAAACCGGTGTACCAGGTTAACTGGATTGTAGAGGCATACCACATCGTCTCGTTAGACCTATGAGACCGAGACGGCGCGACCGGTTCTACAGTCGAGTGTCCTGCGAAGGTTGCCACATACGACGTAATGAAGGACGCCAGATTTGGGTCTTTGGAGGCGGGCGTATGTGTCGAGTTATCCAGGCAGTGTTCGATTCGAATCACCGTCCCTTGCAGTTATTGAGTACCGCTTGCTCACTGTGTTGTGACGTAGTAAGAAAGTTGTGTGAGAACAGTTTGCAAAGTCTTAATTGCACCTATGGTTATTGTAAATTGCATGAAAACCCTGTTTGAAGTAGAGATAGAGCAAACTAAAGTTAATTTCCACCTTGGGACAAGTAACATTGGAATGAAGCGTTTCTTGTTTGGTTGTTGAGTTCCAATGTTGCTGGGCGCAAGGGCACTACTATGATGGCTAAAATCTGAAAGATGAGGATGAACTCATAGGCGAGTCTTTTTTGCAACATACATGTTTATGTCTTAAGTTACTTTCATGTAGAGTTGCATGCCTTAGGAGAGACGGTTAAGTCTTGCTGAGCCTTTGTTCTCACTCTTGCTATATGAGTGGTTTTGCAGGTTAACATTGACACTTATAAAGAAGGTTGTCCGGTGAGACTCGGAAACTTCCGAGTTGGGTAACACATGGAGAACCAAGCTGCTGCCATGTCTTCGTGTTGCTAGCGAGAGGAGTCCGCGGGATGGACCTCCTCTTGAGTGCTCATTAGTTATTCGTCGTGAGTTGTTTGTAGTCTTCCGATGTAGCTATTTGATGTAAATTATTTACAAATAAGATTTGTAAGCTTCTGCTTTTGAGTTATGTAATACAGTTTTCCTTATATGTGTGCTGTTGGGTGCCGCATAACACGGCACCACCCAATGCGATTCCCGGTCGAGTGGCTCGGCCATGTGATACGGGCCGGGGTCCCCCATAGCGTGGTATCAGACCCGCATTGGTAATAGCGCATGGAATAAGGATCGTATTACGACAAAAACTTAGGATATGGTGAGAAACGGTATTATGCCCACATAAGGACTATAGTAGTACAGTTACTTAAAGTGGCATGACTAACATACTTGTTATAATTCTGAATTTTGATTATGTAATGACGCACCTACGCTCAGGTAAGCATGGTAAGGAACGCCACCGAAAGCGGTTCAATTTCGGTTAGCTCCCCTGACGAGGATAGTGGTTCAGGGATAGGTCTCACAGCTTGGTGTGAGACGTTAATATGAAACTCTTGGACTCTTCATGTTCCTGAGTTCATATGAAACGCTGATCCCTAGCGTGCATTAGACAAGAAAGTGGAGACCCCATCGTGTGGTCAGTAACGCGATAGTGTGTTCTTCTGGAAATAGCCTAGAAGGACATACGCAGCGCTTGCCATCGGCGTGCTCTGCAGGGCAGTAGGTGGTATCTGTTGGGTTGATAAAATTCCCAACCGTGGCGACCCGTTCGCGCTCTACTCGGGTTCCCCATCGTGTGGTGTAAAAACATGATCACGTACCTTGAGACGTAGCTTAACTCAAGGACGGCCATATGAAAATGAGACGGGCGTATGTATTTACTTTCAAATATGGACCTGCCTGAAATGAAAACAACCCTTGAGTGCATCACTATTGAGTGTTTTTTCTGCAGGTGCTAACCTCGTACGTATTTCGAGTAGCACACGTTTGCGAGTGACCGTCTTAGTGCCACTGATAATACGGATATGCTGGTATAATCCGGTTAGGGTTTTCTTTGGTGAGGCTACGTAGGACCGACATGTTTCTTACGGTGCATCGACACCATACTACACTTAATAACCTCTTCCCTATGAAGATATGATTCATGAACTAACTATCAACTACAAATGGAAGTTTGAAACAAATATTAGTTACTGAACTCTTATTTTTTAGCTAAGATTCAAATGAGAGCATGACTAGGCGTCAAAGGTTTCAAAAACAGAGTGCTCTGTTTCTGGCAGGAATTCTTGCTGGACTTTGACAGAGCATAACTTTGAGTATATTTAACCAATTAAGATGTATGATACAGTTCTGGAAAGATTTTCATGTTCTATACAACTTCTTTGTAGAACTTCAGAGCAAAATCAAAGGTTAAGTTGGTGAAAAGTCCAGTTGAAGGCAAACTGTTCAGAACCAGGACAGCAGCAAAACCTCTCTGGACCTTTTTGTTTTTAAGCCATAAATTCTTGTCGAAAAATCTTAAGGAGCCTATGACACACCTTTGGAAAGGTTATAAAATGTGAAACATTGTTGTAGTTCAAAGTTTGTTCAGATTCTTATGGTATTTGCATATACAACTGTGATAAAGTAGCCACATACAAAGGAGATGCTGGCAAATTTTACCCAGGAATTCTGTCAACTTTGGAAAATCATAACTTTTGATCTAGGAAAGATCTAGAAGCATATGAATAAGCATTGGAAATATGCTGAAATCTACTAAAACTTTGGTATTGAACTAAAGTCAAGAATCTGTAGTT
Source organism: Neostapfia colusana (assembly GCA_030760725.1). Classification (NCBI taxonomy): domain Eukaryota; kingdom Viridiplantae; phylum Streptophyta; class Magnoliopsida; order Poales; family Poaceae; genus Neostapfia; species Neostapfia colusana. The sequence goes on from JASWHV010000003.1 coordinate 82,069,546, forward strand.
AATTTTGGAGTTTGTGTGAACTGGTCAGGGTAGTCCAGCTGATTAGTCTAGCATACTTAAGATTTGTTTAAACATGAATGTGGTTATGCTTTAATAAAGTTCATGACATGTTCATGTTTTACTTTTCTTTATTTACTGCTGGGATAGAATATTGATTGACTAAATTTTTTGTTTCGTGCAGTATGGTACGCACACATTCTCCAATGGAGCTTGGATGTTCGAGTCTAGGTGGGAATGACTCGACATCATCACAAGGGCCATCGCCAACCGGATTGGCGGAGAATATGGCGAAGATAAATGAAACTCTCCAAACTCTAGTTCATCAACGAATAAATAGAGAATCTCAACATCACATGCCAACCCCGAGCACTTATCTGGATTTCTTGGGGACACAACCACCGGTATTCTCCGAAGCGGCTGACCATTGTGAAGCAAATCACTGGTTACATGTCATTGAGTCCAGGTTTGGGTTGATTCAATGTGATGAATTCCAGAAGACTCTATTTGCCGCTCAGCAGCTTCATGGCTTTGCTGGAGCATGGTGGGCAGAATACCTTGCTATCCAACCAGCAGGGCATCGTGTCACATGGGCGGAGTTCCAGGATGCATTTCGTGCTCGTTTCGTTCCTGCAGGCGTAATGCAAACAAGTCTTGATGAATTATGGAATCTTAAACAAGGAGATATGAGTATTATTGAGTATGCGAAGGAGTTCAATCGCTTAGCTCAATATGTACCAGATTATGTGAAATCACCAGCCATGATAGGTTATCATTTTTACTGAGGGTTGACTGCTAGGCTGCGATGTGAGTTGGCTCAAGTTAGCCAAGAGAATTTTGATTAGTTTGTTAGCTGTGTTATCACTCAGGAATATTATTCCAATCTCTACCTTAAATAAAAGAGGGAGAGGGACTCATTGCAGGATGAATACAATCATCTTCCTCAGAAGTATCAGTGGGTAATCCGTTCACCTTCCGGTCGAGAGGTTCCACAAAAGGTGCAGTCATTCTTGGAGTATGACGACTCTTATACTCCACAGAGGTTTTATTTACCTCCACCGCAGCAGCAATTTATTTCTCATATACCTCAGTATCAACAAGGTGCGCCAGAATGTTATTTCCCTCAAGAGGTTGAAGATGATCAAGGTGATTTCTCAGCTGAACCAAGTGGTACCCCACTTCAAATTGACAATGAAAACATCATCAATGAAGCAACTGAACCGAGCAGCAACCTGGTTTCTGCGGGTACATTTCTAAACAATGATATTGGACAGCAAAGAAAAGCCATGTCCAAAATGGGAACTGTTAATTATGTGTCAGTCGATGATCTGCCCAAGGGAGACCCTGTTCTTGCGGGCAGGTTCACCTTAAATGACAAGCCGGTTGTCATTCCATTCGACTCTGGTGCAACACATAACTACATTAGAAAGGCGACAGTGATCCGGGATCAGATCTCTACAATTATCACAAAAGGTTCTTACCTTATTCATTGGCCAGGTGGAGACATAGCGACTAATGAAGTCGTTTCTCGAGCACCACTCTGTTTGGCTTGAAACATTTGCCCTACCACCCTCATTATTCTCGAAGATCAAGGAATCGATGTGTGACACCCTCAATTCTGTGGAAAACCACGGAACCGAGAACTGATGCATATGTGTGCCCAGGATGTTCATCACACATACACACATCATCCACAAACTGAATTTCAGAATATATATAACCATGAATAACAGAGTTTTATTACAAGGTTTCATGAGTCTTGGACTCATGCTCACAGCGGAAGTCTTAGTCTAACAGCGGAAGTCTTCTAACTAATGCGGAAGCAAATCTAAGCAGTAGCGGCTCCATATCTACTCCATCCCCACAGGCAAGGTTGAGGACAGATTACACGCCTAATGCTTCACTTGGTCTTCATAGTAATCTTCTCCTGTTGCTGATAATGAAATAATAATGCAAGTTTGAGTACAATGATGTACTCAGCAAGTGCGGGAAAATATGATATGTTGCTCACAACAAAGTAGGTATAAAAAGGCTCATTGCAGAAAGCAAAGTTATTTATAAAAACCATGATAAAACAGAAACTTATCTTTAAGCGAATGTAATCCCAACATGTACTAAAATACCAATCATACCTCTGTTATGTTCATTACCTTCCATGTCCCAACCAGACATTAATCAACCTCATTCTTGCTCACGAATACCTTCTCGTATTCGCTACCATCTCACGAATACCATCTCGTATTCGCTACCATTTCATTTCATAAACAATTCCCTCTCACACCGAGACCAATCTCGTTGCCATGACTCAACAGTCATGCAACCCATCTTATCACCCGGACTCAACAGTCCTGAAAACAAAACCAAAACCAAACCTTCCAAAACCATAACCAATAACCATAGCCAATAACCATACCAACTAATCATGGAAGTTGGCCAGGCGCTCGTGACCGTAAGCTCGGCTATCATGATAGTTTTAGACTCTGCAGAGTTTGCACCTCTTTACCCACAAGTTTGTGATTTCGTCACCCGTCGGTGACTGCAGAACCTCCATTATACCAATACACAACCATCGGTGTATGGCCAAGAGATCACAAAATAGCCTTTACAAAGGGGTTACTAGATGTATGGAATCACTAAGGTTTCACCGGCAGGCTAGAATCTCCAATTCTCTCACCCACGGGCCCCCTCTTGTGCCATGCAGTTCCCAGGGCAGTCCTCACTCGACTCCCATTCCCTGCGCCTTCCACGGTCCATAACAATCTAGCAACTTACCTAATTACTCAGCTAAGCCGCACCCATACTTGGCCTTGTGGTGGCACTGTTATCCTGGCATGTGCTCGCATGAACCGGTCCGTAGATCTATGGCAAGTAAACCACCATCTCATGCTACCTCATTCACAAACCAAGTCTTGCCTAGATCTCCATCTGATCCATGTTCATTAACAACATCAGTTTTCTTATTATGATTACGAGTGCAGTTAGCTAGACACATCTATCTCGCTTCCCAATCCCATGGACTCAGCGACGCATAAAGCAAAAGCCATACCAGACTCATAAACTTCCCTGGCGACAAGGGTGGTTTAACCAAAACTATTAAACTCCTATAAAAGGGTTTCCCAAAACATAGGATCAATATGGTCAAGGGCACTTGCCTTGTTCTTGCGGTTCCTGTTGCTCAAAATCTATTGTCGTAGTCCGTCGTAGGTAGCTCCCTGAGCTTGTCCTCCTATACACGATCACGCACATACAAGATTTACAACAATCAATATCATGCACAAACTTTAACTAGATGCGATGATGCTTATGCATGTTAATCCTTTGATGCAGTTTAGTTTGTACGTGTTCTTGCATGGCTTGCATGGGTTTTATGATGAACAGAGTTGTAGAGATCAATTGTGGACGTAGCGATGATCTTGACTTTAGATTAAAACGATCAACAAGTGATCTATCCACGAAAAAGCTTCTGTTCAAAAGGAATTGAAGAACAGATGCAAAGAAAATGCGATGATGTCGTAAGGTGGTATTGGAGACCTACCTTATGTTCTTCTTAGTCTCGGGGTCCTTCTCCTATCAGACAGATCGTTGGGGCTCTCTTCCGGCGATCTCTCTCGACCAAACTCCGGCAATGGGTTTACTCGACGAGTTAGGGTTAGGGCTCTAAGTCGTCGGCTCAGGAGGTGGAAAAGATGTTTGTGGTTTCGGCCAAGGGTTCTGGGTTCTATTTATAATTGGTAGAAGAAGAGTCCTAATCTGATTGTATTTCGAATAAGAGTCCTATTCAGATTGTCGTTGAATCTTAACAACTTATCTTTAGTTGATTGGGTGCGGTAACATTGTGGAATTCATGTCGGTTTCCTCCCCGTACTGGTATTTCCACGCGTACAGAATCCAAAACCGCTCCAGAACTCGTTACTTCTGCGGTGATGAGCTCCGGAAGATCCACGTGTCCACCGGGGCCTGGTCTCCCCCTTTCCGCATAGACGAGCTCCGGTTGTTGTGGGGGACCACAGGACCTCGTTGGGTGGTGTCTTGATATGCGGCACCCAACAGCACACGGGTTGCAAAAACACATCATATTACATAAATAGTTTGCGGAAGCGGACAAAAAAGTTTTACAAATACTTGTATCAGAGTAAGCTACAGCGGAAGACTATCACTCTCACGTCTCATATCTAAACTAGCAACAAACAAATGGTCCAGCCCGCGGACGTTTCTTACTAGCAACACGAAGACAATCTGCAGCGGCGAGGATGCTCTTTGAGTAAGCACTCGAAGGTTCCCGAGTCTCATCGGCACCCCTTATCATAAGCATCGAGTCAATTACCTGCAAAACAACTCGGATAGCATCCGTGAGCATAACGCTCAGCAAGACTTAACCGTCACCCTAAACATGAAACTCTAAGTGAGGTTATGAACCTAACATAGGATGGCATAAGCATGATTAAACTGGCCTAAAAGTGAATCCTTACTTTCAGTATTAATTGCAGTATTTTAAGTAACCCTGGGCACGCCACATCGGGAGTCCACAATCAAACAAGAAACACTTTCCCCTGATGTAAATTGCTCATGGCATAAAAGAATCGAGTTTGCACTAGCCTATTCATCAAGATCCAATACAAAGGTAGGATAACACTTCACATCAAAATGATTAGTTCCCTTCTCATGCAAGTTCTTACTACGTCACGACTGTGAGAACAAGTATGCTCGGTCCATTCCGCGAGCGACGGTGATTCGAATAAATAACACCCGGAATACACGACACGTACGCCCGTACTCGACGTTGCCTACAACAACCATCACTGATGTCGTACATAGCAGCCTTTCCCCCGTTTCACCCCCGCTGAATCGATCAAGTCGCCCCATACAGTAGCTACTCTCATGGTGCACCTTCTGACGTGAGATGTCATGAGAATATTCCCCACATACTGCACACCGGCCGTCCACCTGAGGCGACCTGAAAAGTCCCAACGACAGCTTCCCGAGGTACATTGGTTTACTGGGTCCCATATAGCCAGCATTAGTCCGGTACACAACTCAAACTTGTTCAACAGGGCCGCATGTCCTGCTACCCCTACAACCTTCTGGTCTCAACTTTAACTTGCGAATTCATTTTGAACCAATCCCGTATGCCCCTGCTGTTCCTGAAACAGCGAGTAGCATCTCGCCACTCGATTTCTACCGAACCGTACTTAAGCATGGCAGTTATACACGGTGAAAGACACCTACCCAATACTCCATGGGTCATTTGGTTATGTAATAGGAGTATCAAACACTAGACCTAATGCACCGTCCATATCTTGACCGAAAGTTAATACCAAAGGAAAACTTAACAGCTGTTACATGCACACCGCAGCTTGCCTGTTTTGCAGGGTAGTCGTATATAACAGTTAGTGTCCTTGCAGATCCTCCCTTCATTCTCCGGAGCTTGATCCACTTGGATGAATCGCTCCTTTGAATCCCCTTCGTTGGCGTTCCTATTGAATTGCATATGCATATGTTTTATAGACTGTAATGGAAAGAAGTTATAGAATTCATTTCTTAGGTACAGAGGTTGTGTGGAAAATCCAAGAATGGCTTGGTTGCCTCTGTTGTGCAAAGAAACAGACTTAAACAAAATTGACCTTAAGGCCTTAGCTATACACTAATCATTTCCCCTAATGAACGTAATAGATAAACCGAAAAGATTTGAGTGCAACTGAAGAATAAAAACTCCAATGGCCTCAAAACTTTTACAGCAGGTTCTATACTATCTAAGTATTTAGCTTGCCAAATTGCAGCTAATGTAGTGTCATAATGTGTTCTTCATAATTCTCATAATCTCTCTTATGTATTTTTCCCTATACACAAGTAGGGAGAATAAGAACAGGGAGTTAATGGACTCATATTGGGCTGATAATTTACATGTGAGTTCTTGATCACATGAGAGTAATCTGGTCCAAAATTCAGCCCTTTTACTTGAGTAGTTTTCAAAGAAAAATTCTTTAAGTATTCCTAGTCAAAAGAATTAATTCTGAGGTAATGTGCATTTTTATGCTCAATTAAGTGAACTACAATTTCAAGTATGTCTCAGAGAGCTTGCCTAAATTTTCCTATGATTTTTGGAGCTATGGATTGCCCAGAATAGACCTTTGAAATGGGAAACATTTTCTAAAAATGTCTCTGGACTCTTTTGAACACAGTAGTTTGCATTTAGCAAATTCCTACACAGATTACCTTCAAATGAGCTGAAAATTTTCTAGTAGGTCAAAACCATGCTAAAGAATAATCTGGCAAAATTTGGGGATTTTTGGATAAACCAAACTCCCTCAATAATTCTTTTTTCATAATATCTTCAAAGAATTTTCCAGAATATAATATTAACTTTCATACAAATCTGAGTTCATATTTGGATAGAACTCAGAGAGATGAATCCAACCCAAATGGAATCACTCAAATTGGAGGTTTCTACCAGGAGCTATGAATTTCCAAAGATTGAGCTAAGTCTGGAATTGTTTTCCTACAGAAAATCCGGCTGGACCCACTGTTTTGAATCCCAGCCAATAGAAACGAAGCCTCACCAGGGCCACAGCTTCTCAGCGCGCCAACACGCGGGATCCAGCCACACCCGATCACGGGTTTAAATTCTCTGCTGCTGACAGACGGGGCCCACCCGTCTTCTTCTTCCTCCGGCTCCCTTCCCGCGCCCGCGCTCTCCCCCTCGCCGGAGCTCGGCGGCCGGCCGTTTCCGGCCACCATCCGAACCCGGACTCGCCGCCAGGGGGTTATTGACGTCAAGGAACACGATGGTGGGGCGTTCTAGGGCTGCCGGCGACCGGAAGATAGCTCGCAACGTGTGGCGGCCTCGGTTGCCCTTCGGCGCTATCGGCCATGGGTTCTAGCCCGCCAAACACTCAACCAATGAGCTCTACAGCATCAGTGGATGATCGCACGGCTCGGCATGGCCCCCAAATGGCTCTGGAACAGCCGCAAGCTGGTCGTCACCGTGCGGCCGATTGGGTCCGCCGCGATCACGCACGGTAGAGCTCAAAATTCATGGTTCCCAGTTAGTTTCATGCCACGGATGCTAAAGAGGATATGACCGCCGGCTAGTCCAGCTCCTACGTGCAAAGTTTGACGACCTAGGGAGGATTAGAGAGCAGGAATTTGCTGAATCCATACCGGAAGCTCAGAATGAGGTCTCCGGAGCAGAACCTCGAAATTCGCCGTCGATAGCTCACGGCACGGCCTGAGCTTCGGGTGAGAGCAGTGCGGTGGCCATGCGCTCCCGTTGCCGCCCTCACTTGGCCGTGAAAACCGCGGTGGCGAGCTGCCCACGTGCGCCCGATCACTTTCTTGAACTCGGTCGCCGCGGCGGCGGTTGTTCTCGGGCGAGGGAGGCTGAAGCTCGCTTGGTTTCGTGTCGGGGAGGTGGAGGCTGATCTCGGGGAAAGTTTTAGCAGGTCAGGGGAGGGAAGAGCGTGGTGGTTTTGCCGTTCTTCTGATCGGACCGAGGGCGGAGGTGAGGAGCTCGGTTCAGTGCGTGCGCTCGCGTGGAGAGGAAGCAAATGATCCTTTCTTCGGTCTGAGAGCACGTGATCACATTGAAGACGCGGTCAGGACCGACCCCGGGGCGCCAGCCCAGGGAGGCCGGCAGCAGGAGCTGGCGCGGCAAGCTCCTCGGTGGCTCCCGTGAGCTGTTCGGGAAAATTTCCCACCGAGAGCAAAACTTAGTGAGTAAGGCAGCCTCTTCATCTCAATGACATGTGGGTCCCAGTCAACATTTCTTCCCCAAATATCTTCTCAAGCTGATCTCCTTAATTCCCAGAATTCTAAGTTTAAAAAGGGTGGTTAGAATTTGAATTCTTCAAATTCAGTTTGGATTTGCAAGACAAATCTGAATTTGGTTAGAATTTACAAATGCTCCTCTTTAACTCCTTTTTGAGCTCACCCTACAATTGAAAAGTTTGTGATAGAACTATTCCCTATAAACCCAACTATAGGGCTGTATGTTTATTCAAAGTTTTTGGTCACCACATGTGTGAACTTTGAATTTCAAATCTGATTTTTAAACTTACATGCAAAGAGGTATTTAACTCCTTATTGGTTCAACACTTTTAAATAAAAATGTGAGCCTCATTTTTGGATGGTCATCCATGTATCACTTTGCATGAAGAAAAGTTTTAGCAAGTTCCATTTTTCATGTCTTTGCCACACATATGAACTCAAACCTTGGTTTTTATTCATACACATTTTTGGGACTTTTACATTCCTCCCCCCTTAAAAGAATCTCGTCCCGAGATTAGAAAAGAGGAACGAGACGGGAGAGGTAATTACAAACTGTACAACGCTAAAAATTCCGGATAGTTGGTGCAGAGGTAATCTTCACTTTCCCACGTCGCCTCTTCCGCGGTATGATTACTCCACAGCACCTTGAAAAAATTGGATCGTCCGGTTCCGGATTACTCGGGCTTTTTCATCCAAAATCTGAACCGGTCGCTCGGTTTAGGTCAGGTCCGGTTTCAATTCGTCGATGTCCTCGGTGCGAACAGCAGCGGTGAATTTGAGGCACTTCTGCAGCTGTGAAACATGAAATACATCATGAACACCCGCTAGACTTGCCGGTAATTCCAGCCGGTAGGCTACGGGGCCGCACTTCTCCGTGATAGCAAAAGGACCAATAAAACGGGAAGCGAGTTTCCCCTTTACACCAAACCGGTGAGTTCCCTTCATCGGAGGTACACGAAGATACACGTGCTCTCCGACGTCAAAATGCAAAGGCCTACGCCGTTGATCAGCGTAGTTCTTCTTTCGGGATTGTGCAGCCTTTAAGTTCTCTTGTATCAACCGAACTCGGTCTTCAGCTTCGTTGACAAGATCAATCCCAAACAGAACTTTTTCGCTGGACTCACACCAATTCAGTGGTGTGCGACACTTCCGGCCGTAGAAAGCTTCATACGGTGCCATTTTAATACTCGCTTGATACCCGTTATTGTATGAAAACTCCACCAACGGTAAGTGATCGTCCCAAATGCTACCGTGGTGGATGGCACACGCTCTCAACATGTCCTCGAGCACTTGATTGACCCTCTCAGTTTGTCCACCTGTTTGAGGGTGATATGCGGAGCTTCTAATCAGCTTGGTGCCCAACGAGGCATGCAGCTGCTCCCAAAATTGAGCAACAAACAGCGCACCTCGATCTGAAATGATGGTCTTCGGGACACCATGTGAACATATAACTCTGGAGATGAATAACTCGGCATATTGCCTTGCTCGATAATGAGTGTTCACCGGTATGAAATGAGCCGACTTTGTCAACCGGTCGACGATCACCCATATCGAGTCATGCTTCCTGGATGTGAGCGGTAATCCGACGATGAAGTCCATACTCACATCCTCCCATTTCCATGCCGGTATCTTCAGAGGTTGTAGCGGTCTGGCTTTCCGCATATGATCAGCCTTGACCCGTCTACACGTGTCACACTCGGATACGTATTTAGCGATCTCCCTCTTCATCCTCGTCCACCAAAATTTCTGTTTCGAATCTTGGTACATCTTGTTACTTCCAGGATGAATGGAAAACTTAGACAGGTGGGCTTCATCCAAGATCTTCTTCTGGAGTTTCATATTGCGCGGTACCACTATACGGTCATAAAACCATATCATACTGTTCTCATCCTTCCGGAGACATTTCACCTCTCCGTTGTCTAGTCTTCTCCGTATGTGAGACATACCTCTGTCTCTTCTTTGAGCCTCAACAATCTCTTCACGGATCGTTGGAATGAGCGCGAGATTATAAAGCGCGCCATACGGAATGACACGGAGGCTTGGTTCTTTGTCTTCTAACTCAGCAGCCGCCAAGTTGTGAACGTGGGCTTTCCGACTAAGCGCGTCGGCAACCACGTTTGCTTTTCCCGGATGATAGTGGATCTCAATTTCATAATCTTTTATGAGATCCAACCATCTCCATTGTCTCATATTCAGCTCCTTCTGCATGAAGATATATTTCAGGCTTTTATGATCGGTGTAGAGGTGAACAAGATTACCAAGTAGGTAATGCCTCCACATCTTTAACGCCAACACCACTGCAGCAAGCTCGAGATCGTGAGTTGGATAATGCTGCTCGTGGTTTCGCAGTTGACGAGACCCATAGGCGACTACAAGTCCTTCTTGCATCAGAACACAGACGAGATTAATGCCGGATGCATCACAGTACACATCAAATGGCTTCGTCGTGTCTGGCTGAGCAAGAACTGGAGCTGTTGTGAGATGTTTCACCAAAGTTTTGAATGCGGCTTCACATGCTGCATTCCACATGTATTTAGTGCCCTTCTTCAGCAGCTCCATCATTGGTTTAGCAATCTTTGAGAAGCTCCGAATAAACCTCCGATAATACCCCGCTAAACCTAGGAAACTTCGGACCTCGTGGACTGATTTGGGAGATGCCCACTTCAGCACTTGTTCAATCTTGCTGGGGTCCACAGCAATACCTTCTGCTGAAATAATATGGCCTAGGAAAGGCACTTGATCAATCCAAAATTCGCACTTGCTGAACTTGGCATATAATTGGTGCTCCCGCAACCGTTGTAGCACGATACGCAGATGTTCAGCGTGCTCTTCTTCAGATTTGTAGTAAACCAATATGTCATCGATGAATACCACGACGAACTTGTCTAACTCCGGCATGAACACAGAATTCAACAAGTACATGAAGTGTGCCGTAGCGTTGGTTAATCCAAATGACATGACGAGGTACTCATAGAGTCCGTATCTCATCGAGAAAGCTGTCTTCGGTATGTCCTCCGGTCGGATTTTTATTTGATGATATCCCGACCGAAGATCCATCTTCGAAAATACCTTTGCACCCACAAGTTGATTGAACAGGATGTCGATGCAGGGCAAAGGATACTTGTTCTTTATTGTGACAGCATTGAGAGGACGGTAATCAACACATAGCCGTAGTGTTTCGTCCTTCTTCTTAACGAACAGCGCTGAGCAATCCCGAGGTGAAGAACTTGGTCGTATAAAACCCTTGCTCATGAGTTCATTCAGTTGCTCTTTCAACTCCGCTAGCTCGTTAGGTGCCATCTTGTAAGGCCTTCGTGAGATAGGCGTCGTTCCTGGCGCCAGTTCAATCTTGAACTCGACGTCCCGTTCGGGTAGCATACCCGGTAAGTCGTCGGGAAATACGTCGGGATAATCACGTACCACCGGAATATCTTCAAGCTTCAGCGCTTCCGTGTGATAGGCCTCTACCATATCTGGATCTTCACTGTCTAAAAACAGCGTGTGCTGTCCATGAATCGGCGAGTCAATATGGACAGTCCGGTTACCGATATTGAGAACGGCACCGTTACGATTTAACCAAGACATTCCCAATATAATGTCTATTTTCTGTCTATCCAACATAATCAGCGACGTTGGGTATATTTTTCCGCCCAAACACAATGCTGCTCGGGACACAATCTGATTGGCAGAGATATTACCTCCCAGTGATCATATAAGGAAACTCGTTGTGGGGGTATTGGTGGATAATTGGTGCTGATCCACGCATGATTTGCTGATAAAATTGTGGGTTGCACCAGAATCAAAAAGTACCAGCACGGGCACGTTTTTGAGAGTAAACATGCCTGCTAACACCGGTGCTCCTTCCGTACATCCTCAATAGCAAGATGTTGCACACTCCCGGATTGCGATGCTGTTATGTTGACTTGAGCAGGTGGCGGCATACCACCTGATGATGATGTCTGTCTGGTGTTCAACAACCTCTCCCGGCACTCTTGCCTAAAATGCCCAGAACGGTGGCAATAAGAACACGGAGGTTTCCCTGGTTCTTCGTTGACTTGTGGTTGAGGAGTTTATGTACTTGGTTGCAGCAATGATGTAACAGGCGTCATTCATTGCTGCGGCAAAGGTGTTGCTTCAAGACTTGATTCTTGAGCAGGAAACCTGTACAGAGTTGATCTCACATGCGCTTGCCATCTTTCATCGGATGGTGTGTGATACACCACACGGTATTTACGAGGAACAACTGGTGTGTATTCTTGCACATCCTCCCGGTCCCTCTTCTCTGCTTGACACTCAAGTGTCGCTTGTTCTTGCAGCAGAGCAGCACTGATCAAGTCGGTGTAACTGCCTTGATTGAACAAAGCTAACTTCTCTTTTAGTATGGCACTCAAGCCATAGAAAAAGTAATCACACCTCGCGGCTTCGCTCGTCGCATAAGCAGGAGCATATTGTGCCAGAAGGTTGAATCGTCTGACATAATCGAGGACACTCATGTCCCCCTGCTTCAAGTTTCTGAATTATTGCTGTTGGGCCTTGATAAAACCCATAGGAATGTGACGAGCATGGAATGCTTCACGAAATTCCGTCCATTCCACTTGATGCCCTTCCGGAACAGTGGCAAGATAAGCGAACCACCAATTTCCGGTGGCTCCATGGAGCTGTTGAGCTGCAAATAATGTCTTCTGATATTCGTCGCACTCAAACACTCCAAACTTGGACTCCATAACTCGAAGCCACTGATCAGCTTCCACTGGTTCATTGGCTTCTGTGAAGATTGGCGGTTGTGTCACCAAGAAATCCAAATAGGTGTTCCGAGGTGTAACGTCCTGTTGTGCACGCTGGAGTAAGCCCTGTTGTACCAAGGCTTGGAGTAGTCTTGTGTTCTCTTAACTTGACTCGACCATCTGAGCCATGACATCAGCCCATACCGTTGATGGCGGTGCCCGTGGTGAAGTCGAGTCATCACCGTCTTGGCGAGAACTTTCGGCCCTACTCGGAGAATGAGTACGCACCATACTGCAAAAAGATAATTTTTGAGGGGAGCCGAAACATGATCTCAGCAGTAGGTGACAGTTTGTACAACATGAACATGCTAAAACTTTATGAAAGCCTAACAAAATTTCATGTTTACACATCTTCCTAAAACCAACATATTCAGTCCCTCATTCTATACAGAGCAGACCTTTCTGTACTTAACCCAGAATTTGATCCAGTTACTAGCATTTTCATAACTCAAGTTGAATACCAAAGTTAAAGTTAACTTCAGTATCTTTCCAACGAGTACTCTTATGCCCCTAGGTCATCTCTGGATCAATAGCTATGACTGTTCAAAGTTGACAGAATTTTTCTGGATAAAATTTGCCAGCATCTCCTTTGTATGTGGCTCTTTTCATCCCAGTTTTACATACAAATGAAGTACAATTCTGAACACACTATGAACTACAAATTTTGTTGCAAATTTCCTAACCTTTCCAACGGTGTATCATATGAACTTTAGAAATTTTTATACGGACTGTGACGGCTAATTTACAGCAACATCCAGAGAAGTTTGCAGCTGTTCTTTTTTCTTAACAGTTTGCATTCACCTGGATATTCAACAAAGTTGGTGTGTGATTCTGCTCTGAAGGTCTACAGAAAAATTGTAGAGCACTTAATAACCTTTCCAGAACTGTATCAAACACCTCCATTGGGTCAAGCTAATCAGAGTTACGCTCTGTTAAAGCCCAGAAACATTTCTGTCTGAACAGAGCACTCTGTCTTTGAGATCAAAAGAAGCCTAACAAGTCTCTTTTTTGAAATTTAGTTCAAATGAAGAGCTCAGTAACTAATATGTGCTTTATCACATCCATTTTTAGTTTGGAAGTTAGTCATGAATGATTTCTTCATAGGTAAGAATACTATCCAGTGTAGTACGGTGACGATGCACCGCGAGACATGTGACGGTGCTACGTTGCCTCACAAAAGAAAACCTAACCAGATTACACCGGCATATACGTATCCTTAGGTGGCACTAAAACGGTCACTCGCAAACGTGTTCTACACGCACTAAGGTTTTCGTGGTTAGTACCTACATAAGCCACACTCAATCATCAGGTTCGGCTGCACACCGAACCCGGTATCCATAACAGTTTGGACACCTGTCCGTCATCACTCGCACAGGTGTTCTCAAGCCAAACACGCCTTGAGCTACGTGTTCACGTTACTGACCATGTGACTAGGTCTCCCAAATTGCACCACGCACGCCAGGGACAGGCGTTGCTCGAATACCCCAAACGACATGAAGAGTCGTAGAGGATGCTAAAGCGAGTCGGGTTACCTGCCACCCGTGAGGCTCCACCCTTCAGCTTGTGCGCACTGGTGGACAGCGCATACGTGCACCCCCCAAGACATAGACGTCCCGAGATGCACGGTTTTCCGATATAACAAATAGGTTAGCTTGCCACCTTCATAATATGCTAATAGTAGTCCTTATGTGGGCCTAGTACCGGTATCTCACCGTATCCTAAGTTTTTGACATAATATGATGTTCAATCCGTGCTCTGTTCCCAACGCAGCTCTGATACCACGCTGTGGGGGACCACAGGACCTCGTCGGGTGGTGTCGTGATATGCGGCACCCAACAGCACACGGGTTGCAAAAACACATCATATTACATAAATAGTTTGTGGAAGCGGACAAGAATGTTTTACAAATACTTGTATCAGAGTAAGCTACAGCGGAAGACTATCACTCTCACGTCTCATATCTAAACTAGCAACAAACAAACGGTCCAGCCCGCAGACGTTTCTTACTAGCAACACAAAGACAATCTGCAGCGGCGAGGATGCTCTTTGAGTAAGCACTCGGAGGTTCCCGAGTCTCATCGGCACCCCTTCTCATAAGCATCGAGTCAATTACCTACAAAACAACTCGGATAGCATCCGTGAGCATAACGCTCAGCAAGACTTAACTGTCACCCTAAACATGAAACTCTAAGTGAGGTTATGAACCTAACATATGATGGCATAAGCATGATTAAACTTGCCTAAAAGTGAATCCTTACTTTCAGTATTAATTGCAGAATTTAAGTAACCCTGGGCACGCCACATCGGGAGTCCACAATCAAACAAGAAACGCTTTCCCCCGATGTAAATTGCTCATGGCATAAAAGAATCGAGTTTGCACTAGCCTATTCATCAAGATCCAATACAAAGGTAGGATAATACTTCACATCAAAATGATTAGTTCCCTTCTCATGCAAGTTCTTACTACGTCACGACTGTGAGAACAAGTATGCTCGGTCTATTCTGCGAGCGACGGTGATTCGAATCAATAACACCCAGACTACACGACACGTACGCCCGTACTAGACTTTGCCTACAACAACCATCACTGACGTCGTACATGGCAGCCTTTCCCCCGTTTCACCCCCGCTGAATCGATCGAGTTGCCCCGTACAGTAGCTACTCTCATGGTGCACCTTCCGACGTGAGATGTCATGAGAATATTTCCCACATACTGCACACCGGCCGTCCGCCTGAGGTGACCCGAAAAGTCCCAATGACAGCTTCCCGATGTACATCGGTTTACTGGGTCCCATATAGCCAGCATGAGTCCGGTACACAACTCAAACTTGTTCAACAGGGCCGCATACGGATCGGTCCTTGACCGACACGGACAGGTCTACAGCACCCAGGCCCCTATGTCCTGCTGCCACTACAACCTTCCGGTCTCAACTTTAACTTGCGAATTCATTTTGAACCAATCCCGTACGCCCCTGTTGTTCCTGAAACTGCGAGTGGCATCTCGCCACTCGATTTCTACCGAACCGTACTTAAGCATGGCAGTTCTACATGGTGAAAGACACCTACCCAATGCTCCATGGGTCATTTGGTTATGTAAGAGGAGTATCAAACACTAGACCTAATGCACCGTCCATATCTTGACCGAAAGTTAATACCAAAGGAAAACTTAACAGCTGTTAAATGCAAACCGGAGATTGCCTGTTTTGAAGGGTAGTCGTATATAACAGTTAGTGTCCATGCAGATCCTCCCTTGATTCTCCGGAGCTTGATCCACTTCAATGAATCACTCCTTTGAATCCCCTTCGTTGGGGTTCTTATTGAATTGCATATGCATATGTTCTATAGACTATAATGGAAATAAGTTATAGAATTCATTTCTTAGGTACAGAGGTTATGTGGAAAAGCCAAGAATGGCTTGCATTCCTCTGTTGTGCAAAGAAACAGACTTAAACAAAATTGACCTTAAGGCCTTAGCTATACACTAATCACTTCCCCTAATAAGCGTAATAGATAAACTGAAAAGATTTGAGTGCAACTGAAGAACAAGAACTCCAATGTCCTCAAACCTTTTACAGCAGGTTCTATACTACCTAAGTATTTAGCTTGCCAAATTGCAGCTAATGTAGAGTCATATTGTGTTCTTCATAATTCTCATAATCTCTCTTATGTATTTTTCCCTATACACAAGTAGGGAGAATAAGAACAGGGAGTTCAAGGACTCATCTTGGGCTAATAATTTACATGTGAGTTCTTGATCACATGAGAGTAATCTGGTCCAAAATTCAGCCCTTTTACTTGAGTAGTTTTCCCAGAACAATTCTTTAAGTATTCCTACTCAAAAGAATTAATTCTGAGGTAATGTGCATTTTCATGCTCAATTAAGTGAATTACAATTTCAAGTATGTCTCAGAGAGCTTGCCTAAATTTTCCTATGATTGTTGGAGCTATGGATTGCCCAGAATAGACCTTTGAAATGGGAAACATTTTCTGAAAATGTTTCTGGACTCTTTTGAACACAGTAGTTTGCATTTAGCAAATTCCTACTCAAATGATCTTCAAATGAGCTGAAAATTTGCTAGTACGTCTAAACCATGCTAAAGAATATTCTGGCAAAATTTGGGGATTTTCGGATAAACCAAACTCCCTCAATAATTCTTTTTCAGAATATCTTCAAAGAATTTTCCAGAATATAATATTAACTTTCATACAAATCTGAGTTCATATTTGGATAGAACTCAGAGATATAAATCCAACCCAAATGGAATCACTCAAATTGGAGTTTCTACCAGTAGCTATGAATTTCCAAAGATTGAGCTAAGTCTGGAATTGTTTTCCTACAGAAAATCCGGCTGGACCCACTGTTTTGAATCCCAGCCAATAGAAACGAAGCCGCACCGGGGCCACAGCTTCTCAGTGCGCCAACACACGGGATCCAGCCACACCCGATCAGGGTTTAAATTCCCTGCTGCCGACAGACGGGGCCCACCCGTCTTCTTCTTCCTCCGGCTCCCTTCCCGCGCCCGCGCTCTCCCCCTCGCCGGAGCTCGCCGGAGCTCGCCGGCCGGCCGTTTCCGGCCACCATCCGAACCTGGACTCGCCGCCAGGAGGTTATTGACGTCAAGGAACACGATGGTGGGGCGTTCTAGGGCTGCCGGCGACCGGAAGATAGCTCGCGACGTGTGGCGGCCTCAGTTGCCCTTTGGCGCTGTCGGCCGTGGGTTCTAGCCCGTCAAACACTCAACCAATAAGCTCTACAGCATCAGTGGATGATCGCACGGCTCGGCACGGCCCCCAAATGGCTCTGCAACAGCCGCAAGCCGGTCGTCACCGTGCGGCTGATTGGGTCCGCCACGATCACGCTCGGTAGAGCTCAAAATTCGTGGTTCCCAGTTAGTTTCATGCCACGGATGCTAAAGAGGATATGACCGCCGGCTAGTCCAGCTCCGACGTGCAAAGTTTGATGACCTAGGGAGGATTAGAGAGCGGGAATTTGCTGAATCCATACCGGAAGCTCGGAATGAGGTCGCCGGAGCAAAACCTCAAAATTCACCATCGATAGCTCACGGCACGGCCTGAGCTTCGGGTGAGAGCAGTGCGGTGGCCGTGCGCTCCCGTTGCCGCCCTCGCTTGGCCGTGAAAACCGCGGTGGCGAGCTGCCCACTTGAGCCCGATCACTTTCTTGAACTCGGTCGCCGCGGCGGCTGTTGTTCTCGGGCGAGGGAGGCCGAAGCTCGCTTGGTTTCGTGTCGGGGAGGTGGAGGCTGATCACGGGGAAAGTTTTAGAAGCTCGGGGGAGGGAAGAGCGCGGTGGTTTTGCTGTTCTTCCGATCAGACCGAGGGCGGAGGTGAGGAGCTAGGTTCAGTGCGTGCGCTTGCGAGGAGAGGAAGCAAATGATCCTTTGTTCGGTCTGAGAGCACGTGATCACGTTGAAGACGCGGCCAGGACCGACCCCGGGGCGCCAGCGCAGGGAGGCCGGCAGCAGGAGCTGGCGCGGCAATCTCCTCGGTGGCTCCCGTGAGCTGTTCGGGAAAATTTCCCACCGAGAGCAAAACTTAGTGAGTAAGGCAGCCTCTTCATCTCAATGACATGTGGGTCCCACTCCACATTTCTTCCCCAAATATCTTCTCAAGCTGATCTCCTTAATTCCTAGAATTCTAAGTTTAAAAAGGGTGGCTAGAATTTGAATTCTTCAAATTCAGTTTGGATTTGCAAGACAAAATCTGCATTTGGTTAGAATTTGCAAATGCTCCTCTTTAACTCCTTTTTGAGCTCACCCTACAATTGAAAAGTTTGTGATAGAACTATTTCCTATAAACCCAACTATAGGGCTGTATGTTTATTCAAAGTTTTTGGCCACCACATGTGTGAACTTTGAATTTCAAATCTGATTTTTAAACTTACATGCAAAGAGGTATTTAACTCCTTATTGGTTCAACACTTTTAAATAAAAATGTGAGCCTCATTTTTGGATGGTCATCCATGTATCACTTTGCATGAAGAAAAGTTTTAGCAAGTCCCATTTTTCATGTCTTTGCCACACATATGAACTCAAACCTTGGTTTTTATTCATACACATTTTTGGGACTTTTACAGTTGTGCCACGTGTCAAGCGAGCGAGAGATCCCTCTCCTTCGGAGGTGAGCTCCGCGTGCGCCACGTATCCTGGCGGTCGGCACCTCCTCTCTATTCGGAGGTGGATCCGCGCACGCCACGTGTAAGTGCCGGACCTTCCCTCTCTCCGGAGGTGGCTCCGGGTGTGCCACGTATCCTAACAGCGCCAGACCTCCCGGAGATAATGTAAAGGTCCCAAAAATATGAACACAAAGAAACTTAGGTTTGCACAAAGTTAGTTCATATGTAGGAAAAATGGGACTTGTTTAAATGTTTTCACATGTGATAATACACATGAAAGCTCCCTCTACACAAGTTCAATGGTTATTTGAAAACATGGAACAAAAAGGAATTTGAAACCAAGTAGGGAAGTACCCCTATGTGGGAGAGAGCTAAATTCAGATTTTGGAGCATGTTGGTTCCACTCAAAAATTCAAATGAGATTAACACAATGGTTTTTAAAACTGTTGTATTAAAAATCTCATTTGCAGCAGCCAAATCAAGGATCAGGTTTCATATTTGAATTCGTTAGGTCTAAATTAAGGGATAGGCAAAGTCTCATGAATTTTTGAAGATATTTGCTACCCATTTTTCCAAATAGACCTAAATGTGTAATGAATTCAAATACCTATTTGAAATTGGATGAATTGTGCCCAATTATTCAAATGCAGTTTAATTTTCGACTCCACACAGTTGAATTTCATCATTTGCAGATTGTTGGGATATTTTGGTGAGATAAGGGGGAGATGGGATCCACATGTCATAGGTACCAAAATATCTACACAAAAGAGATGGGTCTCTGTTTTGCTGCCTTCAGGGGAGCGACAGCAGCTGCTCGGGACAGCACACCCGCAGCTGGTCGGCCGGCCCCGCAACCGACTCCAGCGCCGATACAGCCCCCCCTCAGCGCCCTCATCCATCCACAACGTGCTCTCCCTCTGCTCACGGACAGAGCACAGAGGCTCTTCCTCTCCCTCACGCAGAGCCGAGCGAGTACGCCGCCGCCGTCGTTTGCTCGACAGCCGGCCCAAACGGGCGCGAACAGCAGCTGGTCAGTAGCCGGATAGCACCGGCGCAGCTCCCTCTCCCTCCTCACCGCGTCCCTGACCGGTGATCGGCTCTCCAACCCCGGGAGCAACGCGGCCGCGCGAAGGCCGAATATGACCAGATGAGGAGGCTTCCGCGGGCAGCCCAACCGGGCGCTTGTCACGGCCAAGTACCGGCGCCCCTGGACGCGCCAAGGCACCGTGCTACTCTCCTCCCAATATCAGCCCATGCCGTGCACCGCCGGGAGAGAATTTTGAAAAGTTGCTCCGGCGCACTCCCTCTGACCTTCCGGCTCAGTAATCCTGAATTCCCCTTCAATTCTCAATATTTGTTCGTCACAGTTTACACGAAGGGTCCAGAGTAGTAGGCGATCCTTTGCTCTTCACGTTTCTAGCCTCAAACTGCACCTAGAGCGAGTATTTCGGGGTTTTCTACCGGCAACCGAACCGGGGGACCGAGGTCGCACGGTGAACGCTTATTTGCCATAATTCCCGAACGTTTTTGAGGCTGGGTCGAGCTTCCCCATCATTCACTGGTGCTGTAGCACCGTTTAACCAAGCTTTTAGCGCACTAGAATGGCCGGCCGACGTCGCCGATGAAGTGCCGGGCTGCCGCAGCGTCGCTAGCTACCATAGAGGCTTTGCCGGCTCGGGGAAACCTTACCATCGTGCTCAGCAGGGCAGATTAGGCTCTGGCGGCAAGCAAGCGCTCGAGCAGAGGCCGCGAGATCGGTTTCCGGCGATCTCCGGCGAGGGCGGCGTCGTGGGCACCCTAAGCGCGGGAACTGAACCGAGGTAGAAGAAGGGGTCGGCGGGCCCAGTCGTCAGTGAGAGAGAGTTAAAAACCCTGATCCTCTGTGGCTGTGGGATCCCGTGTGACTGCACAGAGGAATATGTGTGGCCCCGTGTGCCTTTGTTTCTGTAAGTGACACGTAGCCGGACCCATCGTCAGCGTTTAAACATTTCTGGAATTTCCAGTTTCCAGTTCAATCTTTGAAGAGCCATAACTTTGTGTGGGGATGTCCAAAAATTGTGAAACAAATTTTTTTGGATTCCTCTCAAAAAGCACTATCCAGGGGTGCAGGCCAATAATTATGAAAATCCCTGGATTTGGCTCCTTAATTCATATAAGGAAAATTTGTAGGATTTATTCCAGGAGTTCTATGTATTGGAAAATTCCCAAATTTGGGCAGGAGGGTCTCCCAAAAATACTTGAACTACAGTAAAAAATTCAGATGCATGGACCTCATTTGCTTGGTCAAATGTGGTGTTAATTCCTTATGTCTCTGAAAATTTGAAAATAGAACAGAGCTCATTTTCAGATCTTCCTAATTCATGTAAAGCTCATAGCTTTTTGTAGAAACCTCCAAATCTAGTGATTCAAATTGGGTTAGATTCAGATTGACAAACTCTATCCAAATATGCAACCCAATTTGTATGAAAGTCCTTATTTAATTCTGGAAAATTCTTTAAAGCTTTTCAGCAAAAGAATTTTAGAGGGAGTTTGGTTTATCCAAAAATTCTCAAATTTTGCCAGAACAACCATTAGGATGTTATTGAACTCCTGTAAAACTTTCAGCTCATTTGGAGTTGAATTATGCTGGAGAATTCAGATTGCAATGTACTGTATTCAAATGAATGCAGAGACTTTTCAGAAATTGTCCCAGAGTTAGAAAAATCATTTCTGGGCGATTCGTAGCTCTAAAAATCCTAGAAAAATTTATGCAGACTCTATGAACTATAAGTAAAATTGTAGTTCATTAAGTTATGCATGAACATGGGAGTTAATTCAGAATTAATTCCTTTGTGCTTAAGTGCTTTGGGAATTATTCTGGATAAAACCCTCAATGAAAAGTGTTCATTTTTGGTCCAGAGCACTTTCATGTGACCAGGAACTCACATGCAAATTTTCATCGCAAATTGAGTCTTGAGTCTCCCTGTCCTTGTCTTCCTTTCTATTGGATATGAAGAACAACATGGGGGTTAGTGTGGAGATTGTGGGAGACACAATGTCCTTTCACTTTAGCTGCAATTTAGCAAGCTAAGTCCCTGTGTAATATATGACTCCCTGTAAAAATTTTGATGTCATTAGAGATTAGGATCTTTAGTTATGTCCAATTCATTAGAGCTCATCCTATATGTCCCTAGACACTTGGTTAGAGATGTAATGAAACGTCTAAGGTAGATTTAGTTTCTTTGAGTTCTTTGCACAACAGAGGCAACAACTTCATCCTAGGATCTCTACACAGCCTCTGTTCTTAAGAAGTCTTAATCCTTAAGTCTTTAAACTACGTTATAAAATACTATGCATATACATGTCGATAGGGTTCACGATGAAGGACTTCGACGGAGCCATTCCTCGACGTGTGGATCAGTGGAGCAAGTTCAGAGAAGTCAAGGGATTGAAGATCACTAACTTCTATTATATATTAATACCCTACAAAGCAGGCAAGCTCCGGTTTGCATTAACCTTTTTACAAAATTTTATTGTTTTGAGCACGTACTTGATTACTTTATTCTTTGCATTAGAGTCTTTTTTGGAAATCCAACTGCATAGCCAAGAAAACCATGGGTTGGGTTTAGGATTGCAAACCCCGTTAGCTACTACATTGCTAGGATAGAGTAGGATTCGGTACAAGTCGAGTAGTTGGAACTACTCGCGAGCTTAGGCTAGAGGCACTCGACTCGGGTAGTGATAGCACATGAAACACATGGCAAGAAAATGAGACCAAGCGGAGGGTAAGGGCAGCAGGACTTTGGGGACTGTGTGCTGTAGCCCCACTTGTGTCAATTGAGGACCGAGCCGTGTGCGGGCCTGTTGAACAAGCTAGAACAGTACCGAAGACCTACCGGCTATATGGGAACAGGGAAACTGATGTAACTCGGGTAGCTGGGTATTGAGGCATTGCCCGTCGTTCAGAGGGTAGGTTGAGAGCTTGAGGTGTAAATCGGCTGGCGGCACTGAGATGCGCGTGCAGAGACCTCTTGCTCGGGACGATGGGACCGGTTCAATATTTGGCTGACGGGTGAAAGGTAGTTGCGTATGGCGTCTGTGATGGTTGCTGTAGGCAACATTGAGTACGGGCGTACGTGACAGGTTGTTCGGGTAACCCTGCAGGTGTAAATCGATTATAATCGCCGTCCCTCGCGGTCAGTGAGTACCACTTGTTCACTGTACCGTGCCGTAGAAAGAATAGGCTAGTTACATGTTAAAATGTTGCTGATTGAAAGATGGACTTGATTGCTAATGAGTTGCTGTAGTTTAGAGCTAACTAAAGTTCATTTCAACTTTGGGCAAAGTACATGAGAGAAATACGTTTCTTGTTTGATTGCGGCTCTCTCATGTGCCTTAGCGTAAGGTTCTCCACAAACTGCTGCTAAAACTTGAAAGTAAGGTTCCACTAATTAGGCGAGTCCTTTGCAAATGATTTTTACCTCATGTAACCCATCACCCCTCATGTAGAAGTTCCATGTTTAGGTGAGACGGGTCAGACTTGCTGAGCCTTCGTGCTCACTGCTTGTGTTTGAAGCTTTTGCAGGGTTCTATGAGGAAGGGACTCCCGAAGAGGAGACGGAACCCCAGGAGGGGAATCCCGTCGAGTGGGAGTCGTGCACGCCGCAGAGTTAGTGTGCGTGTGTGCTAGCAAGGACACGTTCAAGGGCTGAACGTGGACTTGATGCGTAGTCTACGCCCGTGAGTGTAGACTGGACTTATTTTGATGTAAACATGTTCATAAATTTGTTTATGTAATAAAAATTCGTTTCCGCTTTGTACCTTTGACGTGTGTTATCCGGTGCTGTGCAACGCAGCACCCCTCAGCGTGATCCTGGCTTGACAAGACCAATGGGGTCGTGTCAGCGTGGTATCAGAGCTCGCTTGAGGTTTAACACAGTACAAAGGTCTTCTTTTCAAAAATCCAGTGAGGAACGAGTTAGTAGCCCGTATAAGGATGTTATTAGCATATAGAAAGTGGCATATTAACCTATTTGTTATGTCGGAAAATCGTGTATCTCGGGACATTTATGTCTTGGGGGGTACACGTAAGCGCTGTCCACCAGCGCGCACAAGCTGAAGGGTGGAGCCCCACGGGTGGCAGGTAACCCGACCCGCTTTGATATCCTCTACGACTCTTCATGTCGTTTGGGGTATTCGAGCAACGTCTTTCCCTGGCGTGCGTGGTGCAATTTGGGAGACCCCGTCACGTGGTCTGAAACGTGAACACGTAACTCAAGGCGTGTTTGGCTTGAGAACATCCGGGCGAGTGATGACGGCCGGGTGTACTAACTGTATGGATTCCGGGCTCGGTGTGCAGCCGAGTCTGATGATTGTTTGAGTTTCTGCAGGTAGCCTGACCACGAAATGGTAGACGTGTAGCATCCGTGTGCGAGTGACGAGTAGTGCCACTGAACTAACGAAGCCGGCTAAGCCCAGTATAGGTTTTTCTTTGTGAGGACATAGTACCGACATAATCTGGTGACGCATCGACGTCACACCCAACTAAATGAACAACTTCATTTAAAACTTGAAGGTTTTGATCTAAAGTAGTAAAACTTGATGTAACTCCTTCCCCTGAACAAGATATTCAAAGTTAACAAGTTTTCAACTTATAGGTTGTTAAGGACAGAGCACTCTGTTTTCAGCTGAATCAAGCCTGAAGTTAATCAGAGGTTAGAGGTTGAGTTCTTTCGAGGTTGGGGGCATATGATACATTCCTGGAAAGCTTTGGAGCTTTACAACTCTTCTGTTGAGGTCCAAAGGTGTTTCACCCCATAACCAATCGAAAAATGCAGTAGAGTTGCAACTGTCCAGAAAACAGGGCAGAGCAAACGCTCTCTGTAAACTCTCTGTAAATAGAGCATAACTCTGAAAAGATTGACCCAATGAAGGTGTATGATACAGTTCTGGAAAGGTTTTTAATTTCTCTACAACTTCTTTGTAGAACTCCAGAGCAACATCACACGCCAAATTGGTTGAATGTCCAGTTGAATGCAAACTGTTCAGAAAACAGGACAGATGCAAATCTCCCTGGATGTTTCTGTAAAACACTTATAACATTCTGTAGAAAAATCCTTAAGGGTCATATGTCACACCGTTAGAAAGGTTATGAGATAAGCAACATTGTTGTAATTCATAGTTTGTTCAGATTCCTATTGTATTTGCATATACAACTGTGATAAAACCAGCCACATACAAAGGAGATGCTGGCAAATTTTATCCAGGAATTCTGTCAACTTTGAAAAATCATAACTCTTGATCCAGAAGTGATATAGAAGCATGTGAGTACTCGTTGGAAAGATATTGGAGTTAACTTTAACTTTGGTATACAACTTGAGTGATGAAAATGCTTCTATCTGGGCCAAAGTCTAGATTTAGTGCATCAAGGTCTGTTCAGTACAAAGGAGGAAAATGAGTGATATAGTGCAGGCTAGTACAAGTTATGTGCCCCAACAGCACCTGTTGGTGTCCCGAACACCATTCGGTGATATGTAGTCCCCTGTACGATTAACTCCTTAGAGCTTGATTGCTGGTCAAGTACCACAACTTGCACCACCTCTAGAGCAGCAGCATCAGACGGTGGTTTGTACTCCATCGCTGCAGCTATGTGTATCTAGCTTCCAACCACAAGTTAGAGAAGAGCCGGAGAGACATCCGTGCTCTACTTATGGCCGGATGGGCCATTATGCTAGGTATTGTATGGAGGGAATTCAAAAGTTGCGGATCATCATACTTTTAATGATCAGATCCGTAACTATATCTGCAGAAAAGAGGGCAGACAAGGGGCAACATTCACTACACAGTGAGTGATGATGTTCCAGAAGGAGAAGCCGTGTTAGCAGAGATGTTTATCTGAATCGGCTACCGGTATTAATTCTCTTGGACTTAGGTGCCACACCTAGCTTTGTTAGTCCATATTTTATGGCTCAACATCCGCTCCAAACCACTTTTACAAAGAGGTAATACCTCATATCTTCGCCGGGGCAGCATTACAAGAAGTGATGTTGTTTTCCGAGCACCTCTTTGTTTGCGGGTTAGACTATAACCCACGACCCTCATTATTCTTGGGGTCTGAAGATCGACATTATTTTGGGGATGTCGTGGTTGAGTTACCACAAAACAGGTTACAACGTCAGTGTTAAACCATTAAGCTCAAACTCCCCACGGCACGGTCTTCATACACTAGTTCTGGGTGTCAGTCGGCAACATATTGCAATATTGAACCACTCGGAAACTGTTAGATAGAGGGCAGTCCGGTGGTACGTAAATTTCAGGAGGTGTTTCCCAATTGTTTACGGGCATACCGCCCGAACAGGACACAGAGTCCAAGATTGAACTGCACCAGGAACGCCACTGAGTTCACGAAGGCCGTACAAAATGGCACCCAATGAAGGAGCAACGTGGAAGACTCCGCTGAATAACCCTATGAGCAAAGGTTTTATACAACTGGGTCGTTACCTTAGGGTTATTCAGTATTGTTTGCAAAGGAGAAGCACGAAACACTACCACTTTGCGTAGTGCTCGTCAGCTGAACACTGTGACAATCAAGAACTAGTACCCGTTACCACAGACCGACGTATTGTTTGATCAGTTGGTCAAGGCAAGGATCTTTTTCCAGATAGACTTAAGATCCGGGTACCATCAGATTGAGATGCGGGCTGAGGGTATTATAAAAGACAGCTTTTCAACGAGGTACGGTGTTTATGAGTACCTTGTCATGTTCCTTGGTTCCACCAACGCTCCAGCTCACTTCATGTATCTAGTGAACTCGGTATTAATGCCGGAGCTGGAAAAGTTTGTCGTGGCCTTCATCGACGACCTGCTGGTTTATTCCAAGTCGGAGGAAGAACACGAGAAGCACCTGTGTATAGACATGCAAAGGCTGCGGGATCACAAGCTATACGCAAAATTCAGCAAGTGCGAATTCTAGATATCAAAAGTACTTTTTCTTAGGCATATCATCTCAGCGAAGGGCATCGCTGTAGGCCCGAGTAGGATCACACAAGTGCTGTATTGAAAGTCCCCGAGAACTGTTCATGAGGTATGGAGTGTCCTCGGACTCGTGGGACATTATCAGAAGTTCATCCTGAACTTCTCGAAGATTACCAAGCCTACGACAGAGATGCTGAAGAAGACTACCAAATATGTTTGGAGTCCAGCATGTGAAGTGGCATTCAAGGCTTTAGTCAAGCACCTGACATCAGCACCGGTTTTGGCGCAGCCAGACACAACAAAACCGTTCGATGTGTACTGCGATGCATCCGGCATTGGGCTCGGATGTATGCTGATGCAAGACCGAAGAGTGGTCGCGTATGGATCACGGCAGCTTAGAAACCATGAGCAGACCTTGGCATCGGAGACCCCTGAGGCTCCACCAGCTCCGAAGCCGTCGGAGGTGACCTTGGCATCGGCAGGGGCGACTGGCTCGAGCCCCTCACATAAGAAGCTCCGCACGGAGTGTAACTTCCAGACTTCCAGGTACAGCTCAACCTTACGCGGCTGTGTACTGAGCCGCTGGGTGGTGTAGTTGATGCTTTGTGCTTCTTTTTGTAGGGCTTCCCAGCAGAGCACATCTGCTCCTTCTCCACCGCAGCAGTCCGGGAGCTGGAGCTCCCTGTCAGCCAAAGATCCAACATCGACGGTGGTGCCGGAGCCTCTGCATGAGGCAGCTCCGGATGTCGGCACCTGGGTCTCCGCAGCCAGCAAACTAACGAGCACTGACGGCTCTTGTAGCATTGCGTCTGCTGCCGGGCAGGATGCTAACCCTCCTCCTTTCCCTTCGCAAGTTGCCATGGTGGCAACCCCACCGGTGGCCGAAGAGCCAGAGGGTGTTGAGGTGTTGCCTCGCCTGACGATGCCGAAGGCTGTCCCGGTCCCCAAGGCCACAAGGGCAGTCAGCTCTAGTCTGTACCAGATGCAAGACACACTCAAGCAAGAGTGGGCCGAACTGAGGTCTGGGCAAGAGCGACTCTAGGACTGGGACGACCTGCTGAAGACGCGGGTCCAGTCCGCAAGGGCAAAGTCTCAGGCTCGGAAGGAGCGGCTTGAGGGTCAGGAGGGGGTGCTGGAGGAGACAGAGGCCGCCGTCGCGGCCCTTCAAAGGCATGCGGAGAACATCCACGCTGAGGCCGTGAGACTCCATGCCTCCGACAATGCACATCTCGCAGCCCTGACGGAGCTTCGAGAGACACTCATTTGCCCGGAGGAGGAGGCAGAGGTAAAGGAGAGGGAACTCTCCCTCCGTCTGGCTGCCTATGAGGTGGAGCAGATGCGCCTGGAGGAGCGGCTTCAGGACGTCCATGGCCGGGAGGTCTCCGCTGCATCCAGGGAGTCTGCCCTGGAGGAGCGGGCTGCATGGCTGGCCACCATGGAGCAGGCCCTGGTTACTCTGGAGCAGGGGCTAGCCGCCCAGGAACAGGGGCTGGCGAGAAGGAGATCAGTGGGGGAGCTGGCTTCTTCCATCAAGGAGGTCAAAGATCTTCGATCTTCTTGTGCCGCTGAGGCAGAGAAGGTCTGGGACTTCCTCGGCTTTAGCCCCTTGCACCCCCGGAGGGCCGGTCTAGGAGGTGAGCCAGGTGCTCCCTAACCTGGACTCAGCCGGAGAGAAGCTCCTGATGCTGGAGAATGTTGTGGGGGAGCATCTAGAGGCCGAAGGCAAGGCTCTAGCTCAGATGGTGGCAGGGCATGTGCTTACCTACCTTTGGAGCTCCGACCCCAACATCTCCCTGGAACCTTTGGTGCAGGGCCACAACGCAGAGCTGTCGAAGGCGACGAAGTCTTCCGTGGAGGAACCCGCCCGACTTGTAGATGCTAGGTTCCAGCGCGGGTAGCTCCTAGGTCTCCCACCTGCTTTGTATACTCCTGTGTATGCCGGAGCTCTTCTGTTATCAAAACTTTTTGTTTCAAGTCTTATGTTACCTTGAGTTGTTGATGTAGACTTGAGCAACTTGGCGGCTCAAAGGTCCGGAATAGCTTATCCAACGTGCGTAGCTCTTTGCCAATGCTCCGAGCTTGTTACTCTGGGTCCTTAACAGCGTAAGACTCCAGGGTGCCCCGGCAGTGTGGCTACCCTTCCTTCCGGGTCCTCGGTAGCATAAGGACCCGAGGGAAGTTTGGCCCTTGTCTTCAGCTTGTCGTAGCTGGTGTTCCGAGTCTTTTGCTCGCTGCTGCAGTGGTCCGACATCCTGCCAACGTGGTTCACCGTGATGGCCCCTGGTAGATGTGGCCTTTGAGTTGGGCGCTCCTACCCCTGGATGAGGCAGGATGTCAGCATCGGGCCCCATAAGGGGTCCGGAATGCTAGGGACCTGTGCGGACCTGCAGTCATAGCAGAAAGAGGGAGTACTCGTGCTCTCTAGTCATTCCTCCTTGCTTGGTAGCTTTGCAGTGGCTTACGGTCCCTAGTTACCTGCGGGGCTTGGGTAATTTGATGTGGGTCGTCCAGGCTATGGTTAAAGTCTTGCCCAGAGGTACGAGCCATCCGGTTCCCCGGTACCGAGCCGTAGCGCTGGAGAGGCAGGGTACGCATGCTAAGGGTACGGAACCAGGCATAGCAGGCTACGCCCCTGGACCTCCCTCTGGCGTAAGCTTTTCGGGTGAGGGCTGTTAGGCGCCATAGGGCCCCCAGGCAATGAGACAACCAAAGATCCCTTAAGTTACGGTCATGACTTTGCTACGGGGTATGAGTCGTCCAGCTCCCCGGTACCGAGCTGTAGCGCTGGAGAGGCAGGGTACGCACGCTAAGGGTACGGAACCAGGCATAGCAGGCTACTCCCCTGGACCTCCCACTGGCATAATCATTTCGGGGGAGGGATCACTCGATGCCATAAGGCCCACGAGCAACGAGACAACCGCAGGATCCCCGGGTATGCCATAGGTACTCCAAGCAGACCCTCCAGTACAAGGATAGCACAGCTCTTGCTACGGATGGACACAAGAAAAGTGACTGGCCACACGGCTGGAGCGGTACGGAAAGAAAGCTTGAAAAGTATGGGGGCAATGTCCGGGGTCCGGTGTGGGGACTACCCCGTGGTTCACCCACTCCAGGATCGCATAGGGTGCTGCCATGCGGTGCGGCACCCAACAGCACACACGAAAAGAATTAAGAACAACATACAAACTTTTATTTGATATAAAACAGCGGAAGTCTTTTTACAAAACTTAATTATACAGCTGAAGTATTCTTTATTAACACTCTCTCATCCTAACTAAGCAAAAGTGTAGCTGTCCAGCCCGAGGACGCTACACACTAGCAGCATGGAACCGGAGATCACGGCGGTGTGCAGGGCAACAGCTCGGCCGTGTACCCTGACGGGGGCATCGCCTTGTCCTCGGAACCTTCCTCATAACTCTCACCTGCACACAGCTCAAATATTGCAACCGTGAGCACGAAGGCTAAGCAAGTCTTAACCGTCAACCCTAGGCATGGAACTCTACATGCAAGGATATGTAAGATAGGAAAAGGACTTTGCAATAAAGACACGCCTACATGTTGATCCTTATTTTCAGTTTCATAGCAACAGTTTAATGACTTTTATAGCAACAGTTTTATAGCAACAAGTACAATGTTTCTCTGAATTTTGAGCCCAAATCAGGAGCTTTGACATGACTAACAGTGGAAGAACTGATTAGGGTAAGTCTCCATGGTTCTAACAAAATTTGTTTCACCATTTTTGGAGCTACCAATAGAGAGATATGAATTTTTAAAGTTGGATAGGAGTTCCGAAAAGTTTCTGTTTAAATTTGAATTTCCAAATAAAGGCTGAACTTTGGAATGCAATTTGGTCTAGCAATTGAACTTAAATGAAGCTCAAATTGTTACTGGAGATCAGTAATATCATGAGGAACGTCCTGGCAGAATTTGAAGAAATTCCATAACAGGGATCTTCTGGAATTAATTCCCAAAGATTTAACTTTGATGAATATTTGGAGCAATTTCCAGAGATCTCCAGAACATTGCATTTCTGCAAAGTACTGACTGAGAGGAATCCAGAAAATTTTGTTTCACAAATTTTGCACATTCCTACTGAAAGTTATGGTCCTTTGAAGTTTGCACTAAATCTGGAAATTGAAGAAATGTTTATATTCTGGCTGTGGGCCCCACCTGTGACGCTATGCACTCAGATGACGGCAACACCGAGGCCACGGGGTTATTTCCCGTGCAGCAGCACCGGATCCGGAGCCACAAACCGATCCCCACACGTATACAGAGGCTGACCGGTGGGACCCGGTCCTCCTTCTTCTTCATCGCGCTGCCAGCGGCCCCTGCGGCAGCGCACGCTGGTGAGGCTCGCCGGGACAGGGTTCCCGTGGTCCAAACTTCCCCAAACTCGCCGCCTGTGAGTTTTACACCGTGCTGAACACGATGGTGGGGTCGGGAGCGGATGACAACGGCCGGAACGGTGCTCGCACCGGCGACCATGTCGATCTCACTTCGGCGACCTCGTTCTCACTCGACAGTGGGTCTTTCGGGCTAGGGTTTGCTCTAAAAGCACCAGTGTCACCTGGACAACGTCGACCCATAGCCCGCTCTCCATGAAAACCACTGGAGAGGGGACCTCAACGGCGAACCGAGCACGCAAAACGACGGCGGCAACAAAAACTCGAAGAACTCCTTCAGCCCTTGATGGTTTCTAGCGCCGTTTGAGCGAGAAGGACCATAGGGTTATAGCAAAGCTTCTCCTAGACCAGAATGAGCTCTAGCTACTTCTGCGTGACGAATTTGATCGTAGACCGAAAGGTGTCGCTATGAACTAGGGTTTGGTAAAACCCAAAATTCTCACTACCCGATTGATCAATTGACATGAGGCTTTCGGCAACACGA
Source organism: Neostapfia colusana (assembly GCA_030760725.1). Classification (NCBI taxonomy): domain Eukaryota; kingdom Viridiplantae; phylum Streptophyta; class Magnoliopsida; order Poales; family Poaceae; genus Neostapfia; species Neostapfia colusana. Next base: position 82,101,067 of record JASWHV010000003.1, read on the forward strand.
TCTATGGACAACAACACACCTTTCTTGTGTAGGGAAGGGGCGGTGACACCGGCCGTAGCGTGCTGTCCACGGTGAACCGAAAGTGGTTCCGCCGGGCACCTCGGAACGTCGGCGCCAAGTGTTGTTTTGCACGTAGCACGAGCTAGGAAACATTGGTTGGAGCTCGATCATCTGAGCTCGGGCAAGCGTGTGCGAGGGAGGAACCGAAGCGGCGCCGGGCAGTCTCTTGCGGGAGAAAAACGGAGAAGTGGTGAGCGTGCGAGGGAGCAAAAGAGAGTTTCGGTGCTGCATCTGGGGGGGCGCAGAGATTATCACGCGGCCGAGAAGCAGGAGCTGGCGCGGTGCCGTCCTCGGGAGAGGGTCGCACCGGGATCTGGCGGCGTCTCGGCGACCTGCTGAAGCAAAACAGAGGCGGTAGCTCTGTTGTGAGGCTGACTACTGGGCCCCACCTTCCCCTCTTTTAATCAAAATTTCCCTGATATTTTTACCCCAGCTACTCAGAATTAAAGTCCATACTTCCACCCCAAGTCATGGTTTAAACTTGCTGAACTCAAATGGTTTGAATTCTGGTGTGAAGTTTGAATTGTGTTTGGTCATTTGATTTGAATTCTCCATTTTGTATTGTTCCAAAAACATAGCAAACCAACTACAAAGTTTCTGATTTTTGGCATGGCTGCTAATTCAAAAGTGGAGAACACATTTGTGGAACCAAATTTGCAAATTGAGGAAATTGGAATTTGAAACTGAATTTGAAATTCAGATTAGAGGGCTCCTCCTTTTAATCCCAAACAAATATTTAAACTCCTCCAAATGAACTTAAATTTGGAAGGGTGAATATTTGGACTATGAAGATCCAAGTTATGAGTTTAGATCTCCATGTTTGGATGTTTTGGGAAGTTTGAATCGTCACTTTGAACTTACACCGTTATAATTCAAAGTTTTAATTCCCCTCATTTTTCCTAAGTGTACATGAGCTGAAAATTCTTGCTACCACTTTTTGGCGATTTTACATCCCTCCCCCCTTAAAAAGAATCTCGTCCCGAGATTCCAAAAGAAATGCAAAGTGGGGAAACTTTACCGGGTATATGATGATAGCATGTCCGGATAATTGGTTCGTAGAAATTCCTTGTTTTCCGTGTCGCCTCATCAGTGGTATGGTTACTCCACAAGACCTTGTAGAACCATAAGGTCCGGTTTCTTGTGGCGCGAGTCTTTTCATCCATAATCAGGATTGGATACTCCGTGTACGTGAGGTCCGGTTGAATAACTTCTATGTCTTCAGTGCGGATGGAACAAGCGCGTAGCATGTCTTCAAGCACTTGATTCACCCGTTCAGTTTGACCATCCGTCTGCAGGTGATACGCGGAGCTTCGGATCAGTTTGGTCCCCAATGATGCATGCAGCTGTTCCCAAAACCGAGCGACAAACAGTGCACCGCAATCTGAAATAATAGAGCGGGGGACACCGTGCAAGCACAAGATCCTTGCGATATACAATTCCGCATATTGCTTGGCCAGTACTTTGTATGTACGGGGATAAAATGAGCCAACTTGGTTAGTCAATCGACTATTACCCAAATCGAGTCATGCTTGTGAGACATGAGAGGTAATCCAACTATGAAGTCCATGCTGATATCCTCCCACTTCCACGCCGGAATGTTCAATGGTTGCAGCTGTCTGGCTTTATGCATATGATCGGCTTTCACCCGCGGACATGTATCACATTCGGATACGTACTTTGCGATTTATCTTTTCATCCGTGTCCACCAAAACCTGGTTTTCATATCCTGGTACATCTTGTTGCTGCCCGGATGAATAGAATACTTGGACAAATGAGCCTCGTCCAAGATTTTCTTCCGAAGCTTCATGTCACCGGGTACCACTATACGGTCTTTAAACCATAGAGTGTCATGTTCATCTCTTTGGAAGCATTTCATTTCGTCATTCTTCATCCTTCTCCGAATGTGCGACATTCCCACGTCTTTCTTCTGAGATTCCATAATCTCCTCTCGTATTGTAGGGACGATAGCAAGATTATACAATGCCCCATAGGGAACCAAGTACAGACTCGGCTCCTCCTCTTCAAGTGGGGTGATGGACAGACTGTTGACATGGGATTTGTGGCTTAAGGCATCGGCAACCACGTTTGCCTTTCCGGGATGGTAGTGAATCTCGATCTCATAGTCTTTGATCAGTTCTAGCCATCTCCGTTGCCGCATATTCAACTCCTTTTGAGTGAATATATACTTCAGACTGTTGTGGTCGGTGTAGAGGTGCACTAAGTTTCCCAGTAAATAGTGCCTCCACATTTTTAATGCCAACACCACAGCAGCGAGCTCCAGATCATGAGTCGGATAGTGCTTCTCATGGTTACGAAGTTGACGTGAGCCATAGGCGACCACTCTTCCTCCTTGCATCAATACACAGCCAAGCCCGATACCAGACGCATCACAATATACGTCAAAGGGCTTGGTTATATCCGGTTGAGCTAACAGCGGGGCTGTAGTAAGATGCTTCACTAATGCTTGGAAAGCTTCTTCACAAGCTGAGCTCCAAACATATTTGATCCCCTTCTTCAACAGTTCAGTCATCAGCTTAGCAAGCTTGGAGAAGTTCGGTATGAATCTCCGATAATATCCTGCTAACCCGAGGAAACTCCTGACTTCGTGGACTGATGTGGGGGACTTCCATTTCAGCACTTGTTCGATTTTGCTTGGATCAACTGCAATGCCTTCTGCCGAAACAATATGACCAAGAAATGGCACTTGGCTGATCCAAAACTCGCACTTTCTGAACTTGGCTTAAAGCTTATGGTCTCACAATCGTTGAAGCACGATATGCAGGTTTTCAGCGTGTTCTTCTTCAGACTTGGAATAAACCAATATGTCATCTATGAACACCACCACGAACTTGTCCAACTCCGGCATGAACACTGAGTTCATGAGATACATGAAATGTGTCGGGGCGTTGGTGAGACCAAAGGACATGACGAGGTATTCATACAATCTGTATCTCGTTGAGAAGGCCGTCTTCGGAATATCCTCCGCTCGGATCTTGATTTGATGATATCCAGAGCGAAGATCCATCTTTGAAAATACACTCGCACCCACAAGTTGATCGAATAAGATATCGATGCGGGGCAGTGGATATTTATTCTTGATGGTGACGGTGTTGAGAGGTTGGTAGTCCACACACAACCTCAAGGTTTCATCCTTTTTCTTCACAAACAGCATGAAAGCCTTCTTCATTAAGTCATTGAGCTGCTCCTTCAGTTCAGCCAGCTCATTCGGAGCCATCTTGTACGGTCTCCGTGAGATCGGTGTCGTCCCAGGTACAAGTTCAATCTTGAACTCAACATCTCTTTCGGGTGGCATGCCCGGAAGATCATCAGGAAAGACATCCGGGTATTCACGGACCACACGAATATCCTCAAGTTTTATGGCTTCTGTGTTATAGTGTGGCTGGAGCTTCTTGAACCGAACGGTCAAGAATAAGAACATGTGGTTCATGAAGTGGAGAGTTTAGACGAACCACACATGGAATGATGTCAAGAACAGCACCATGGCGATGTAGCCATGACATTCCTAAAATGACAACAAGTTCCTGACTCTCTAACATGATTAGAGAAGTCGGATATAGATTCCCACCCAATTGTAATGGTGCTCTATAGACCATCCTATCAGCTGTTATTTTCCCACCCGGAGAGCATATTAAGTATGAACTATTTGTGGGAATGACAGACAATTGATATTTAATAACATAAGACTGACTTATGAAATATGGGTGGCACCGGAGTCAAAAAGTGTGACTACGGGATGATCTAAGTAATAAAACATACCCGCGAGGACGGGTTCGCCTTCCGGCACGTCTTCGATGGCTAAGTGGTGGACGTTTCCGGGTTTTGGTGCTGGTTTCTTGGGCTGATTTCGGGGCTGATTAGCACCTTGATACGGTGCTGCACCCCTGCCCTGTCGCGGCTCGGGGCAGTCCCTTGAAATGTGCCCGACATGGCCACATGTGAAGCACTTGTGAGGTGTCAGGGTCCCTCCGACTTGAGGACGGAATCCCGGTGCACGCGGTTGAAATTGAGGCGCACGCGGAACCATCCTTTGCTGCTGCTGTTTCTGTGGTGGATACGCTGGTTGGAATCTTGGCGCATTATACTGTCGACCGTGAAACTGAGGCGGTCGCGCCAGTGGCTACCATCTCTGACCGGATGGTGAGCGATACACCACACGGTATTTTTGTGGCGCCCCACCACTGCTGCTCATCAGCGTGCTGCGTTTCCTCTTATCAGAACTGCGCTCGCGTTGAGCATTTTCTTGTAGAATCACGGCATTAACTAGGTCGTTGAAGGTGCCGCGATTACTTTGGGCGAGATGGACCTTCATCTTGGAATTCAGGCCCCGGAAGAACGCGTTTCACTTATCGTCTTCCGTTCCCACAAATCCCGCCGCATACTGCACCAGCCGGTTGAATGACCTGGAGTACTCATGAGCACTCCTCTCGCCTTGTCTTAGCGCCAGGAACTCCTAGAGCTTCCTTTCCATAATCCCGGGAGGTATGTGATAGGCGCGGAACGCCTCCCGGAACTCCGTCCATGTGATGGCATGGCCAGCCGGTAAGAAGGCGGTGTAGTTCGCCCACCAGGTACCGGCTTTTCCTTGAAGCTGTTGCGCTGCATACAGCGCCTTCTGGTGTTCGGTGCATCATAGCAGCCCGAACTTCGCCTCCAGAGTGCGGATAAAGCTGTCCGCCTCCAAAGGCTCTTCGGCCTCCGTAAAGACCGGTGGATGGGTCGCCAGGAAGTCTGAATATGAACTTTGTTGGGGCTGGCGTTGCCCATTATCTTGGTGTCCTCCCTGATGGGGCGCATTCTGCTGCACCAACATCCACAGCAGCTCGGTTTGCTCGTCGCGCGAGCCGAGCACTGCGGCGAGAACCTCCGCAAGATTTCTTGGAAGTTCTAGCGGTGGAGGAGGTGGTTGCTGCTGCGTCGTGGTTTGCTCCAGAGGTGGAGACTCATCACCACGAACCTGACTCGGACCTCCTTCCTCTTGCGTGGACCGTGTACGCACCATTCTGCATTGATACCATTCAAATGATCAGCACATGTTAGTTTAGCTCATCCAGTCTATACAATAGTTGCGAGAATGGAATAAATAATGCGTATGACAATCACACATATGGATAAAGTATGAACTTTATACAAAATATATATCCCTGGACCATGTCACATGATCGAGTTCCAAAGTATCGAACTTTATGGGTTAAAGTTCATTTCGTCCATTGTTGGTCGCCATGGGATGTTAAGTGTGTTAGCCTGTGTAAATCCTCACTATTGTACTGGACCCTAACATGTACTTGCTTGAAGTGACATGTCGAATGCATAAAATTTTCGACTACACTCGCTGTTTTACAACAGCCGCTAGATATCGAAAGATGAAACTAACTTTATTGGTTGAAAAACTTCAACATGGTGTTCTGTCCATTTTCTGGCCCAGCAGACCAGTTGGAAGAATTTAACTGTTTTGGCCACCTTGGAGGCAAAATCTGGACTAGAATTAAACAACAAAGTTGTAGTAGACTCAACCAGGAATCCAGATTGCATTTATTTGCCACTATGGCCTTCCTAGTTTGTGAGTTATGACTCCTACAAGTTGACAGAATTTTGTTAGGAATTTTGACAGCACCTCCTTTGCAAGTGGCTGTTTTATTCACAAGATTCCAACTATTTCTGCCCTCCAATTAGGAAAACACTGAACTACAAAGTTGTAGAACATTTCCAATACTTTCCAATGATGTCTTGCTTGAACCTAAGAAATTTTTCAACAGAAAGTTGTGGTCAAAATACAGATAATTCCAGATAGCATTTTGGTCTGCCCTGTTTCTTGACAGTACCAACTCATCTGAGATTTTCATCCCTTTGGAGGGAGATTTTGTTCTGGAGCTCTACAGAAAATTTGTAGAATACTTCAAAAACTTTCCAAAATGGTATCCTACACCTCCGTTGGTTCAACCAATCCTATGTTATACCCTGTTTAAGTTCAGTAAAGTTTCTGCCGAAACAGGGGAGGTTGTTCCTATGTCCTTGAGATTGAATCTATACTCCCAATTGACTCTTAGTTCAATATGGAAGTTCAATAACCCCTAAATGGAATCCTAAACTTCATTTTAACTGTTTTCTTTGAAAAATATTCTTTTATGCAGTCTCGGTACTACGTTTTGTCACCAAAGAAAAATCCTAAACCGGTATTCCGGCATATACGTGTCAAATGGTGGAACTAAAGACGTCACTCACAAACGGTTTCTAATGTCATGCACTAATGTGGTTAATGTACCTGCAGAAAAACACATAATAATGGTGCACACAAGGGTTTTTGACATTTCGGGTAGTTCCATATCATAGTAAAAACATACGGTCCGTATCATTGACATACGGATCGTCCTTGAGTCAAGCCACGTCTCAAGGTACATGGTCGTGTTTTCACACCACACAACGAGGAACCCGAGTAGAGCGCGACCGGGTCGTCATGGTTGGGAATTTTCTCAACCCAACAGATACCACCTACTGCCTCACGACCGTTGAGGCACGCTGATGGCGAGTGCTGCATATGGCCCATTAAACATTCAAGAGTTGCATACTATCGTGTTGCTTACCACTCGATGGGGTATTCTCATTTTTTCCTAAAGCACGCTGTAGATCAGCGTTTTCATATGCTTTCAGAACCAAAGAAGGTTCAGAGACTCATATCACTACCATGCCAAGCCACGGTATACCCTTCCATACAATTGCCCGTATGGTGAGCTACCGCAATTGATCCGTCTGCGGTGGTGTACCTTACCTCTTACCTGATGTCGGAGCGTCGTTACAGAATGTATAACACATAAGTTAGCTTTTCCACCATAATATGTACTACTATCATAGATCTTATGTGGGCATAGTGACTAGTCCTCACTCGACTACTTCTATGTTTTCAAAATAGGCTCTTTTCGGACGTGCTATTACCAATGCGGCTCTGATGCCACGCCTGTGGGGACCACCCCATGGTTCACCCACTCCAGGATCGCAAAGGGTGGTGCCGTGCGATGCGGCACCCAACAGCACACACGAAAAGAATTAAGAACAACATACAAAGTTTTATTTGATATAAAAAGCGGAAGTTTTTTTACAAAACTTAATTATACAGCGGAAGTATTCTTTATTAACACTCTATCATCCTAACTAAGCAAAAGTGTATCTGTCCAGCCCGGGGACGCTACATACTAGCAGCATGGAACCGGAGATCACGGCGGTGTGCAGGGTCCAGATCGGCCGTGTACCCCGACGGGGGCATCGCCTCGTCCTCGGAACCTTCCTCATAACTCTCACCTGCACACAGCTCAAATATTGCAACCGTTTGCAAGAAGGCTCAGCATGTCTTAACCGTCAACCCTAGGCATGGAACTCTACATGCAAGGATGTGTAAGATAGGAAAATGACTTTGCAATAAAGACACACCTACATGTTGATCCTTATTTTCAGTTTTATAGCAACAGTTTAATGAGTCTTAGGCAGCCCTCACATCGGAAGTCCACAATCAAATAAGAAACGCTTTCCTCCGATGTGGTGATGCCCAAAGTGGAATATAAAATTAACTAGCGCTATAACTACAGCATACAAGGTTTCAATACATTAATAGTTCAATACAGCAAATTCAGTTGGCTTACTTCACTTCTTACTACGTCACAGCGCAGTGAACAAGCGGGTACTCAAATAACCGCGAGGGACGGTGATTGCAATCAGAAGACACCCGGATAACACATCACATACACCCACTTTCAGAAGCGTGTTTCCACACCCCTTCCTACTCTGTTGTATGCAACATCCTTTCAAAGGCAACCCAAATGCCGAACCGGTCCATCCGTAACAGGCAGGAGGTCCCTGCGTGCAGCGTAACTGTGCCCACCAGCAGATTTACACGTTGCTACCCTCAACCCACTCCTATTTACGGTTGGGTAAGCCTCGGCACCCAGGTTAACCAATTACATCAGTTTCCTGGTTCCCATATGTTAGTATGCATCCGATACTGTTCGATACTTGTCCAGCAGGGCCGCACACGGCTCGGTCCTCAACCGATGGCAACAGGGCTACGCACGTGAGACCTCTGCTCACAGCATCCTATCCCCCCTGCTGGGTATCATTTTCACAACTTAAGCCATTTTCTACCTCTTCTCATTCCATGTGATAAATACTATCTCGCGAGTAGCTTCCAACCACTCAACTTCTACTGAGATCCTAAGTATTTTAGCAGAGCATTCTCTACTCGTCGAGTCTTTAAACTACCCAACCCTTCATAGGAGTTAAAAAGGCTATGCAAGTGGGGTTTCAATCACCCTAACTCTAATGCATACATTTCAACCTAGACATAAGTGATAGAAATGAAAAACTTTATAAAAGGTACTTATGTGCAAACCGGGGCTTGCCTAGTTGCGAGTTAGATGGGAAGTCAACTTCTGGTAGGAGGACGTCCAAGGGCTCCGGTGCGTCCAAGGACTTATAGTAAGTAAACTTCTATTCATAGCTACTGCTATTTAGGATCCTTAATTGGGTTTGGGATTTTTACAGGGGAGACTAGACTCTCCAAGGATGATCTGAGCAAAATTTGGAGAAAAGTCATTGCATAATGTAGTCTTCAAAATTCCTACAAGTACAATGTTTCTTTGAATTTTGAGCCCAAATCAGGAGCTTTCACATGACTAACAGTGGAAGAACTGATTAGGGTAAGTCTCCATGGTTCTAACAAAATTTGTTTCACCATTGTTGGAGCTACCAACAGAGAGATATGAATTTTTGAAGTTGGATAGGAGTTCTGAAAAAGTTTCTGTTTAAATTTGAATTTCCAAATAAAGGCTGAACTTTGGAATGCAATTTGATCTAGCAATACGTAGGGTTTTACGCTCCGGCGTCCTGAACCACGTAAAACTTCCCGTGTCAAGCTCTCACTAACTCGTTCATCCGCGCAAGCTCTCCGCTAGGAACTAGCCCCTCCGAAAAAAGAACCTCCGCGGGCTGCCCAGTGCAGGCCCGGGGGAAGTGTCGATCGCACACTTCGACATTTGGCGCGCCAGGTAGGGGGCTTTTCCCCTAGCGCAACGAGTTTCCGCCAACGAAGATGACCAAGCTCCCTTCAGCGGCAAGCTCTCCCCCTCCGCATTCATGGCGAACCGTGACCAGCGGAGAGTACATGTCGACGCACTCAGGACGGAGTGTGTCGGCACAAGCGGGTAGCCAGCAGCCGACTCCGACAACGCCGACTCCGGCTATGCAGGCCCCGACCAGCGTGAGGTCTTCTGCAGCGCTGAGCGTACACGATGGAGGTGCGCTAGCTGCAGCAAGGGCGCTGCTGCGCAACCCACCTGCAGGAGATGCGCCCCATTCAGCAACCCAGCAATGGGTCCGTGAGGTGGACCGCCTCGTCGTCGCCGCCGCGAACCCTCGGTTTCGGCGAGGGCGGCGCCCAGGGCAACCAGCTGTGTCGCTGACGCGCACACCCACGGTTGACGGGCTAACGGTGGATTCCAGCTCCTCCAGGCTCCTGTCGACGGACCTGCGAAGGGAACTGGAGCGGTGCCACTTGGGGCAGGACGCCCGAGTGTACCTCGAGCGACGTCGAGAAAGGCGTCGCAACCATGAGGCAGGCGACAGCATGTCATTGGCCTCGACAATACCGGAAGGGCAGGCCTTTTCCATGCGAGCCCCGCCTCAGGCATATGCTGCGCAACATATGCCACCACCATATGCGCCGCAAGTAGCGGCCCCGGCCTATGGTGCAGCCTTGCCCATGCCGGGATACGTGTTGCCAGGTGTGAACCACTTGCTCGCAGCACCAGTACCTGCAGCAGCAGGTGCAGGATGTGCGGCCCTTGCGCCCCACATTCGCTTCGCAAGGTGGCCGCGCAAGTTTTGCCCGCACTTGCCCGAGAAGTACGACGGAAGCGTCAACCCGGCGGAGTTCCTCCAGATCTACTCCACCGCCATACTTGCTGCAGTAGTCGATGAGGCTGTCATGGCCAACTACTTTCCCGTCGCCTTGACCGGCCCGGCCCGGTCCTGGCTCATGAATCTACCCCAGGGGTCCATAACCTCCTGGGGTGAGCTCTGCCGGCAGTTCGTCGCCAACTTCGGCAGCTCCTACACCCGTCCCGGCACGGAGCTTGACCTCCACGCCATCAAGCAACAACCTGGGGAGTCGCTGCGTTCTTTCATCCAGCGGTTCTCTCAGGTGCGCAACACCATCCCACATATCCAAAGCGCCTCTGTGGTGGTGGCGTTCCGACAGGGTGTCCGGGACGAGAAAATGCTCGAGAAGCTCGCGACCAGAGAGGTCCGCGACGTCTCGGAGCTCTTTAGCCTGGCGGATAAGTGCGCCAGGGCAGCCGAAGGGCGGAACTGGCACGCACTGCCGACCTCCGAGTCAGGAGGCAGCCCGGGTCCGGTGCTGCTGCCTATGGGGGTGGCAATAAGACCAAGAACCGGGGGAGTGGGAAGATGAAGCCACCATTCACGGCCCCCGTCACCGCAGCTGCGACAACCAGCGGAGCTCGGGGGCCGCGCCCCGACAAGAGGCAGCGGCAATCACTGGCCCCAGACAGTGGCCAGGGCGGGCTATGCCCCGTGCATGTCACCTGCAACCATACAGCTGCCGAGTGCTGGGAGATCCAGAGGCTCGCAGAGCGCTTCCGTAATGGAAGACAGCAGAGGGCTGAAGCACCGCCCTACCCTCAGAGGGATGGCAAACAGAAGGCTGATGCCCCAGTCACCGCTGCCCACCAAGTGGGGTTCCAGGAGCCTCAGCATGTCATAAAGACAGTGCATGACGGTGAGGACTCCAGTTCTGACGGTGACGGGCCAAGGTGTTAGCCAGCTGCGGAACGCCTCCGTGCCTCGAACATACCTCTCGGGGGCCGCCTAGGGTCCGTCAACCCCTTGAAGGCCTTGCCAGAAGGGGGAGACGCCTTAGGTCATCCAAGGCGAGCCCGGGTCCACCTACCCCTTGAAGGCCTTAGCCAGAAGGGGAGAACTCCCCGGGGGCCCCGGAGAGAAGCCACGCAGGACCTGATCCAGCGTGAAGACAACAACTTCGACAAGACTCGGCTTGCAGGGAACACCCCACAACGCACGTTCTCGGCTAATGCTCTATGCACTACCGCCAAAGAACCAGACGCGACGGGGGCCCGCAAGAAGGCAGCCTGGTGAAGCGGCACGCTATATTCCAAGAAGGACCCATAAGCTCTCCCCCAGCAGGGAAGGTCCCTTCCAAATCATGAAAGCTGCCGCCCCAGGTACACATGCCTTTCAACCGAGAGTGGGATCCATTCTCAAAAATCCTTGCCATGGAGCAACATTGTAAGTCCTACTTACTGAGCATCGGTAGAACAGGGTTATTCACTTCTGTAATAGACCCCATAGAACTTAGGAACAGAGCTTGGGGTAGCTAAGTCTCAAGGGACGGTACAGGACTACGTCCAGTTTAGCCTGGTTCCGAACCCAAGCGCGTAGAGTCTTGCTTCCCTTGTAGACGAGGCGGAACATTGCCCCCACGAACAGCCAGAATTCCACCTATGGGCGCGAATACAGAGACCTGTTCTACTTAGATCCTTCTCATGCGCTCATTTAAATTATGCATTAATTTTTATGATCGCACTATCTCTGTATGTTCATCATACGTCTAGCTCCCCCTCTCCTGCGCTCACCCATAGTCGGCATTTGCTATCCTCCCGAAGGCGGCTGCACTTGAGGCACCTGCCGATGGCCGAGTGAGTCTCTCGGGCCTCCCCCAGTCAGGTGTTGCGGTGTCAGTTGGTCACCTCCACGAAAGGCCAGCGTTGTGCATGGGGGGTCCAGGGTGCGTATCCAGCTTAGCCGGCCCAGAGCCCAAAGCATGCGCATCCTGCTCCCCGGGGGTCCAGGGGAGTACGTCCGCTTTGCCTGGTCATGAACCCAAAGCGCGTGCACTCTGCTTCCCCAGCGCATGGCCCGGTACTAGGGATCGGATGGCCGTACCCGGACCTCGGAGGGAGCCGGAGCTCCGGCGCCTCGTGCACAGAATTGCCCAAGCCCCGTATAGCGGGCCAGGACCATAAGACGGATAAGACTAGGAGACAGGAGGGGAGGACCCCCCGAGGAGAATTACGTTTCCTCTACCTGTGTGCAGGACCTTCAGGTTACGGCAACAGGGACTGCATGAAGCTCCGAGATTGGAAATGACCTCTGAGTACCTTGCGGAGCTAAGGACTCAGCCAGGCAAAGCCAAGAAGGAGGGAAAAGCATCACAGACACAAGTATCCAAGAGAGTCAATTTAAGCAAGGCTCCTTGAGCTGGACTACAGACTCGATAAAAAAGGGAAAAGCAAGTCCTAAGGACCACCCGGCTCTCGCCGGAACCTTGCTGCTACAAGGGCGGCCACATCCTCGACTTCAGCCCTGGCAGCTTCCTCCCGCTCCGCGGCTGGGCCCTCTCTTGCTGGCTCCAGTGAGAAAGAGGGGTCGCGGCTCTTGAAGCATGCCAGCACATGCGAGGCGACCTCTAAAGCTAAGCCGCGACCCTCGGCTTCAAGCTCGCTGGTGACCACCGAGTCGAGTCTGTCCAGCTTGGCGCCGATTGACTCCAATGCAGGGATCACCTCTGCCACCTGCAATGCGGGAGTTGCGGCCCTCACCGGACTGAAACCAAGAGGGATCAGGGCGGACCCCGCCCGATCCATGAATCTTGAGACCGCAAGGGCCTCGGAGGACCGTAGGGCTGAGAGTTCCTCCACCTCGCGGTGGGCCGCCCGCAGAGCCTCCAGGTTCCTCTCCGAGAATTCCTTCTCCTGGGCCGCCAGGGAACTCTCCCGAAGGCGGAGGGTCTCGGCTAGCCGCTCCAACTCAGCGGCCCTGAAGCCGGCAGTCAACTCGCGGTCCAAGACCGCCCGGCGATCATGGGAGACCTGTTCATCCCTCAAGTCGAGGTCTGCCTTCAGAATCTCCAGTTCCTCCATCCGAGCTCGGAGGTCATCCTCGCCCGCAGCCAGCTGCGGGGCGACCCTCTCTGCCTCAGCTGCCACGGAACGCTCCCGCTCCTCAACGGCGAGTTCGCGGCGCTCCAACCGCTGCCGTATTTCCACAGCAGCTGAGAGGCTCTCTTCGGCCCGGGCGTGAGCCTCCAGGGCCTCCCTGTTGATCCGCCGCGACTGGGTGTCCATGCGGTCAACAGCCCGCTTCATCCGGTCGACGAGCGTTTCCCGAAAGTCGAGCAACTCCCGCCTGGAGTCGAGCTCGCTCTTAACCTTCGCGGTCCTCTCCCGCAAAAGGTTCCCCCAGGTGAGGAGGCGGTCCCGTTCAACCGTATACTCCTCCCGCTCGCGCCCTAGTGCAGCCAAGACCTGCCGGACACTCGACTCGGCGAGCGCGAAGGCGTCCGCCAGAGGCAATGGAGCAACAGAAGCTGGGGCAGTCCCTCCGACCTCCTCCATTACCTCGTCCTCGGGAAGAGCCGGCGCGCCAGCCGCCGAGACGAGACGCCGATCAGGAGAAACTGGCCCAGCGGCCCTGGCAGCCGGGCCAGCCGGACTTTCTTCAGCTCCAGGCTCCTTGACCTGAGGAGGGGGACGAGCCGGGGAAGACGGAGCTGGAGAAGAAGCCAGGCCGCCTAGTGCAGGATCAACCTGTGCTGGCTCGGGGGCCGCGGTAACCATCTCGGCAGGAAGAGACGGCGCCGCCGCGGAGTCCGGGCACACCGGAACAGGAGAAGTCCGCGCTGGCCTGGCGGCCGCAGCAGTCGCCCCTGGCTCCGAGCGCATCGGCACAGATTCCCTGCAAGACGGGGAAGGCCGGGAAGCGCGGACACTCCAGCGGGCTCTGAACCCCGACTTCCGAGCTGCGGTAGGATTTCCAGAGCCCGCTACCGTCTCCGACGACCGCTCCGCAGTCGCTTGGACTGGTGGAACAGGGGACGCCGCAGAGGCTTCCCCTAGCACATAAGCCCGGGGCCTCTTCGAGTCGCCACCGGAGGGGGTGTCAGGCACCCCAGAATCCCGACTTGGCACCTGCGCCGTTGCTGGAGGAGATCGGGCGCGTTTCTTCTCTGGCAGCGGGTTGGAAGCCATGGCAAAGGAGAGCTCAAAGGCAAGAAAGCAAAAGCGCAAGAGTCCAAGAAGAAACGCAGAGAAGTGCGAAGGGAAGCTACAACGTGGGTGAGACCCCCTCTAAAAAGCTTCCCGGTGCAGTTCCAAGCGATTCGGAACTCTTCGAATACCCCACACCCGCAACCGCTTCGGTTCCTAAACCGAGTGCCGATGATGGGTGGGCCCAAGCCGCTTAACTGGAGCGGTGGGGGCAAGGAGTCAGTCTCCTAAGAAGATGAGCCGGCAAGGCCCTACGGCGGTTCCTGAAGAAAGCGCCGCAACGTGCAGAAGTGGCAGCCTTGGGAACCACTGCAGTAAAAGCAATCATCAAGTGGGCGCACACTCTCACGACCCCGCGGCCGTTCGTGCTCCAGCAGCGGTCAAGTCGGGACTTAATGAATGTGCGCGGATCGGAAGAGACGGAGGTCCCACCTCGGGCTCGCTATCTCCCCCGAGATGGGCACGGGGGCCACTGTCGGTACCTGAGATATGGGGTACCCCCGCGCACTGGGTAAAATGCCTAAGGTGCTCGCCCTTCTCCGCAGGGAGAGCTCCGAAGGCGCCACGCGTCTGGCGGGGCCGGACCTCCCTCTCCTCAGAGGAGAGCTCCGGGCCCGCCACATGGCATACAGAAGCCAGACCTCCCCCTCCGCGGGAGAGAGGTCCGAAGACGCCACGCGTCCAGCGAGGCCGGACCTCCCTCTCCTCAGAGGTGAGCTCTGGGCCCGCCACGTGGCATGCAGAAGCCGGACCTCCCCCTCCGCGGGAGAGAGGTCCGAAGGCGCCACGCGTCCAGCAGGGCCGGACCTCCCTCTCCTCAGAGAAGAGCTCCGGACCCGCCACGTGGCTGGAAGAACGGTGCTGCCTGCCCCCGGGCGGTAGGCAGCGGGCGTAAAGGCGCCCCTCACCTTGCCCGTACAAGGAATTCAAGGCCCGCGTCTTCCCAAGACGCGGAAACGCGGAGCACGCGCCTGTCAGGTGCCGTTGCGTCCAGTCGCATCACAGACTGGCGCGCGGTGTCAGAACCTGACAGGTA
Organism: Neostapfia colusana; assembly: GCA_030760725.1. Lineage (NCBI taxonomy): Eukaryota > Viridiplantae > Streptophyta > Magnoliopsida > Poales > Poaceae > Neostapfia > Neostapfia colusana. Next base: position 82,116,250 of record JASWHV010000003.1, read on the forward strand.
ATAAACGCCGCGACAAGACATCCCATGCCACCTGCGCCGTCATCAACCACTACGACTAGCGCACGGCATTGGCAGGGCGGCAAAAGGAAGACTCAGAAGCCTTCGACCGGAGGCAACCACCGGCATAACTACAGATACGGTAGATAATAGACAATCTTCCCGGGACCACCTGTCGGGTCCCGGCTTCCCTTGTAAGCCGCCCGAGCCTTGGACTATAAAAGGCTCGGGTAGGCATCGATAGCAAGGGTTCGCATTCTGCAACTCATACGCTAGCCATACACTCTCAAGCTGTAACTCACCCCCAAGCTCAGACCCCCGGCCCTGAGCAGCAAGCAATACAGCGAGCTCCATAGCTCGCCGTGGACGTAGGGTTTTACGCTCCGGCGGCCTGAACCACGTAAAACTTCCCGTGCCAAGCTCTCACTAACTCGTCCATCCGCGCAAGCTCTCCGCTAGGAACTAGCCCCTCCGAAAAAAGAACCTCCGCGGGCTGCCCAGTGCAGGCCCGGGGGAAGTGTCGATCGCACACTTCGACAGAAAGCCTCCATCGGAGCCCCTGCGCACGAAGGAGTCTTCGAGAGGACGTTGCTGCGGTCCACAGCCCGGCCCGCCGAGCCGGGCGAAGGGGGCTGAACCAGTGCCTCGAAGATAGGCAGTCCCGGCGGCCCTGGATGCCGCCAAAGGATCATAAGAGTCACTGGGGACTCCGTGCAACCCAGCGCTCAAGATCTAGAAGCTCAAGTAGTCCCGATGCATGGACCACGGAGGTCCGGGACTCCTTGAAGGACATCCTTCCTGACGAACGTGCATCCGCTGAACGGGTGGTGCGGATGGCTAAGTGCTACGCGCTGGTATCTTTACTGGTGTGGCGCCACGACATCCTATTGCGGTGCATAACCCAGGAGGAAGGCTGCGATTAGCTCGCAGTAGTCCAAGGAGGCGAGTGCTGGGAACGCTCATCGTCCCACACGTTGGTCAGTTAAGCCACCCGGCATGGCTCCTACTAACCGAGAGCCACCTGGACGCCGTCAAACCGGTTAGGGATGCAATGCGTGCCAGGTCCACGCCAAGCAGACCCACACAACCGGTGCAGACGTGCACCCATAGCCGTCGGGGGATACTGGCTCCTCCATGTCGAGGGCCAACCGGACTTCCCAGGGCCGGGTCACGGGAACTACCCTTCCACATGGTATGCGGGGCCGAAGCCATGCTTCCCCCTGAGATCGCCATGGGGGTCCCCCCATGTCCGGCGTACGACGAAGCCACGCATGACCCGCTCTGCGTGAAGACAGGCGCTCCGACGCTACCCCAGTAAGTTCACCATGCTTACTTAGGTGTTCATTTAAATTATGCATTAATTTATATGAACACCTTCCCACGCTATAGAAAGTGTGCGTCCATTGTACACTTGGTTCCTCTTTCCTGCTCTCATGCATAGTTGATATTTGCCGTCCTGCCGAAAACGGTAGTGCTTGGGGTACCTGCCAAAGGCCCGGAGGACTTTTGGATCTCCCCCTGTGAGGGTACTGTACCGCCAGTTGGTCTCCTCCGAGAAAAGACCTACGCTAGACCGGGGGGTCAGGAGCCTTGCTTTGCCCGGTCTTGCACTCAAAGCATGCACACTCTGCCCCCCAGCGCTACGGTCTGAGTACCAGGGGGCCGGACGGTTACACCCTGACTGGGGCTGGGGCCAGACCTCCGGGACCAAGTGCATTGGATTACCCGAGCACCGTATTCCGGCCTGGGACAGTAAGCCAAATGAGACTAAGGGACAGGAAAGGGGGACCACTGAGCAGTGCCGGACTTCGCCCCCACAGCTGGGCAGAGCACCGAGGCCAGCCCTCGTCCTCCTTTCAGAGGCGAGCGCTGATGCCGGACCTCACGCCCTTCGCTGGCCTGAGCTCCGATGACTTCCGGACTCCTCCTCCACAGCCAGGCCGAGCTCCGAGGCCAACCCTCGCCCTCCTTTCAGAGGCGAGCGCTGATGCCGGACCTCACGCCCTTCGCTGGCACGAGCTCCGATGACTTCCGGACCTCCGCCCCCGCAGCTGGGCCGAGCTCCGAGGTCTGCCCTTGCCCTCCTTTCAGAGGCGAGCGCTGATGCCGGACCTCACGCCCTTCGATGGCCTGAGCTCCGATGACTTCCGGACTCTGCCTCCACAGCCAGACCGAGCTCCGAGGCCAGCCCTCGCCCTCCTTTCAGAGGCGAGCCCTGATGCCGGACCTCACGCCCTTCGTGGCCTGAGCTCCGATGACTTCCGGACCTTCGCCCCCACGGCTGGGCCAAGTTCCGAGGCCAGCCCTCGCCCTCCTTTCAGAGGCGAGCGCTGATGCCGGACCTCACGCACTTCGCTGGCCTGAGCTCCGATGACCTCCGGATCTCACGCCCCTCGCTGGCCTGAGCTCCGACGACTTCCGGACCTCCGCCCCCGCAGCTGGGCCGAGCTCCGATGCCAGCCCTTGCCCTTCTTTCAGAGGCGAGCCCTGATGCCGGACCTCACGCCCTTCGTGGACCTGTGCTCCGATGACTTCCGGACCTCCGCCCCCACAGCCGGGCCGAGCTCCGAAGCCAGGCTTCACCCTCTCCTAAGAGGCTGAACTCCGAAGCCGTCAAGACCCTGCCAGCACAGGGAGTACTCAAGACAAGAAAGTGCGCGGGTAGGAGAAGGCCTCACCTCGGGCTCGTTACCTCCCTCGTGGTGAGCCCGGGGGCCACTGTCGGTACCCGCGATATGGGGTACCCCCACGCACAGGGGAAAATGCCTAAGGGTCTCGCCCTTCTCCGCAGGGAAAGCTCCAAAGGCGCCACGTGTCCAGTGGGGCCGGACCTCCCTCCCCTCAGAGGAGAGCTCCGGGCTCGCCACGTGGCCTACAGCAGCCAGACCTCCCCCCTCCGTGGGGAGAGCTCCGAAGGTGCCACATGTCCCGCGGGGCCGGACCTCCCCCTCCTTAGAGGAGAGCTCCGGACCCGCCACATGGCCGACAGAAGCCGGACCTCCCCCCTCCGCGGGGGAAAGGTCCGAAGGCTCCACGTGTCCTGCGGGGCCGGACCTCCCCCTCCCCAGAGGAGAGCTCCGGGCCCGTCACGTGTCCAGCAGAACAGCGCTGCCTGCCCCTGAGCGGTAGGCAGCGGGCGTAAAGACGCCCCATACCTTGCCCGTACAAGGTATTCAAGGCCTGCGCCTTCCCAAGACGCGGAGACGCGGAGCACACCTCTGTCAGGTGCCATTGCGCCCAGTCGCATCACAGACTGGCGTGCCGTGTCAGGGCCTGCCAGCCAATAAACACAGCGACAAGACATCCCATGCCACCCCCGCCGTCATCAACCACTACGACTAGCATGCAGCATGGGCAGGGCTGCAAGACGAAGACTCAGAAGCCTTCGCCAGAGACAACTACCGACATAACTGCAGATACGGTAGATAATAGACAATCTCCCCGGGACCACCTGTCGGGTCCCGGGCCCCCCTTGTAATCCACCCGAGTCTTGGACTATAAAAGACTCGGGTAGGCAAAGTTAGCAAGGGTTCGAACCCTGTTGGTTTGCATTTTGCAACTCATACGCTAGCCATACACTCTCAAGCTGTAACTCACCCCCGAGCTCAGGCCTCCGGTCCTGAGCAGCAAGCAATACAGCGAGCTCCATAGCTCGCCGTGGGCGTAGGGTTTTACGCTCCGGCGGCCTGAACCACGTAAAACTCGCCGTGTCAAGCTCTTACTAACTCGTTCCATCTGTGCAAGCTCTCCGCTAGGAACTAGCCCCACCGAAAAAAGAACCTCCGCGGGCTGCCCAGTGCAGGCCTCGGGGAAGTGTGGACCGAACACTTCGACAGTGCGTATCCAGATTAGCAGGCCATGAGCCCAAAGCGTGCGCATCCTTCCCTCTGGAGGTACAGGGGAGTACAACCGCTTTGCCTGGTCATGAACCCAAAGCACGTGCACTCTGCTTCCCCAGCGCATGGCCCGGTACTAGGGATCGGACGGCCGTACCCGGACCTCGGATGGAGCCGGAAGTCCGGCGCCTCGTGCACAGAATTGCCCAAGCCCCGTATAACGGATCAGGATCGTAAGACGGATAAGACAAGGAGACGGGAGGGGAGGACCCCCGAGGAGAATTACGTTTCCTCTGCCTGTGTGCAGGACCTCCAGGTTACGGCAACAGGGACTGCATGAAGCAGGGGGAAAGGAGCTACCAACTACTCCGGCCTAGGACTGGAAGGACTGGGTCCTGCCCCTTCAGCAGGGGCGGGACCCAAGGGCCCCACGTGTCCAGCGGGCCCGGAGCTCTCGCCTCCCCTGAGGAGGGCTCCGGGCTCGCCACGTGACAGGCGGAAACCGGACCTCCCCCCCTGGTGGGAGGGCTCCGAAAGCCCTACGTGTCCAGCATGGCTGGAGCTCCCGCCTCTTAAGGAGGGGCTCCGGACCCGCCACGTGGCAGGCAGATTTGGAGCTCCCCATAGGGCGAGATCCGGAGACCCCCGGGGGCCCCTAACACGGTTAGGACCCGGGGAGGGTGTCTATGCAGAGCGCCGAGATTGGAGATGGCCTCTGAGTACCTTGCGGAGCTAAGGACTCAGTCAGGCAAAGCCAAGAAGGAGAGAAAAAGCATCACAGACACAAATATCCAAAAGAGTCGAACTAAGCGAGGCTCCATGAGCTGGACTACAGACTCGATAAAAAGGGAGAAACAAGTCCAAAGTAGCTCCCGGCTCCCGCCGGAACCTTGCGGCTATAAGGGCGGCCACATCCTCGACTTCAGCCCTGGCAGCTTCCTCCCGCTCCGTTGCTGGGCCCTCTCTCGCTGGCTCTAGCGAGAAAGAGGGGTCGCGGCTCTTGAAGCATGCCAGCACATGTGAGGCGACCTCTAAGGCTAGGCCGCGTCCCTCGGCCTCAAGCTCGCTGGTGACCACCGAGTCTAGCCTGTCCAGCTTGGCGCCGATCGACTCCAGCGCAGGGATCACCTCCGCCACCTTCAACGCAGGAGCCGCGGCCCTCACCGGACTGAAGCCAAGAGGGATCAGGGCAGACCCCGCTCGATCCACAAAGCTTGAGACCGCAAGAGCCTCGGAGGACCGCAAGGCCGAGAGCACCTCCACCTCGCGGCGGGCCACCTGCAGAGCCTCCAGGTTCCTCTCGGAGAATTCCTTCTCCTTGGCTGCCAGGGAGCTCTCTCGAAGATGGAGAGTCTTGGCGAGCCACTCCAACTCAGCAGCCTTGAAGTCGGCGGCCAACTCCCGGTCCAAGACCGCCCGGCGATCACGGGAGACCTGTTCCTCCCTCAAGTCGAGGTCTGCCTTCAGGATCTCCAGCTCCTCGATCCGAGCTTGATGGTCATCCTCGCCCGCCGCCAGATGCGCGGCGACCCTCTCCGCCTCAGCTGCCGTGGAACGCTCCCGTTCCTCAACGGCGAGTTTACGGCGCTCCAACTGCTGCCATATCTCCACAGCAGCAGAGAGGCTCTCCTCGGCCCGGGCGTGTGCCTCCAGGGCCTCCCTGTTGATCCGCCGCGATAGGGTGTCCATGCGGTCGACAGCCCGCTTCATCCGGTCGAGGAGCACTTCCCTGAGGTCGAGCAACTCCCGCCTGGAGTGAAGCTCGCTCTTAACCTTCACGGTCCTCTCCCGCAAAAGGTTCCCCCAGGTGACGAGGCGATCCCGTTCGACCGTATACTCCTCCCGCTCGCGACCTAGTGCAGCCAAGACCTGCCGAACGCTCGTCTCGGCAAGCACGAAGGCATCCGCCAGGGGCAATGGAGCAACAGAGGCCGGGGCAGTCCCCCCGACCTTCTCCATTACCTCGTCCTCAAGAGGAGTCAATGCACCAGCAACCGAGACGATACGCCGATCAGGAGAAGCTGGCTCCGAGGCTCTGGCAGCCGGACCTGCCTGGCTCTCTTCAGCTTCTGGCTCCTTGACCTGTTGAGAGGGACGAGCCGGGTAAGGCGGCACTGGAGTAAAGGCCGGGCCGCCTAGTGCAGGGTCGACCTGCACTGGCTTGGGGGTCGTGGTAGCCGTCTCGGCAGGAAGAGACGGTGCCGCCGCGGAGTCCGGGCACACCGGAACAGGAGAAGTTCGCGCTGGCCTGGGGGCCGCGGCAGTTGCTCCTGGCTCCGAGCGCAACGGCACAGACTCCCCGCAAGTCGGGGATGACCGGGAAGCGCGGACACTCCAGCGGGCTCTGAACCCCGACTTCCGAGCCGGGGTAGGACTCCCAGAGCCCGCTACTGTCACTGACGGCCGCTCCGCAGTCACCTGAACTGGCGGAACAGAGGACGCCCCAGAAGCTTCCCTCAACGCGTCAGCCCGGGGCCTCTTCGAGTCGCCACCGGAGGGAGTGCCAGGCACCTCAGATTCCCGACTTGGCAGAGACGCCGCCGCTGGAGGAGATCGAGCGCGCTTCTTCTCTGGTGGCGGGTTGGAGGCCATGGCGAGGGAGAACTCAAGGGCGAGAGAGCAAAAGCACAAGAGTCCGAGAAGAAACGCAGAGAAGTGTGAAGGGAAACCGCAATGTGGGTAAGATCCCCTCTAAAAACTTCCCGGGTGCAATTCCAAGCTGTCGGTACCTGAGATATGGGGTACCCCCGCGCACAGGGTAAAATGCCTAAGGTGCTCGCCCTTCTCCGCTGGGAGAGCTCCGAAGGTGCACCGCGTCTGGCGGGGCCGGACCTCCCTCTCCTCAGAGGAGAGCTCCGGGCCCGACATGTGGCATACAGAAGCCGGACCTCCCCCTCCGTGGGAGAGAGGTCCGAAGACGTCACGTGTCCAGCGAGGCCGGACCTCCCTCTCCTCAGAGGTGAGCTCCGGGCCCGCCGCGTGGCATGCAGAAGCCGGACCTCCCCCTCCGCGGGAGAGAGGTCCGAAGACGCCACGCGTCCAGCGAGGCCGGACCTCCCTCTCCTCAGAGGTGAGCTCCGGGCCCGCCGCGTGGCATGCAGAAGCCGGACCTCCCCCTCCGCGGGAGAGAGGTCCGAAGGCGCCACGCGTCCAGCGGGGCCGGACCTCCCTCTCCTCAGAGAAGAGCTCCGGACCTGCCACGTGGCTGGAGGAACGGTGCTGCCTGCCCCCGGGCGGTAGGCAGCGGGCGTAAAGGTGCCCCTCACCTTGCCCGTACAAGGTATTCAAGGCCGCGTCTTCCCAAGACGCGGAGACGCGGAGCACGCGTCTGTCACGTGCTGTTGCGCCCAGTCGCATCACAGACTGGCGCGCGGTGTCAGAACCTGCCAGGAAATAAACGCCGCGACAAGACATCCCATGCCGCCTGCGCCGTCATCAACCACTATGACTAGTGCGCGGCATGGGCAGGGCGGCAAAATGAAGACTCAGAAGCCTTCGACCGGAGGCAACCACCGGCATAACTACAGATACGGTAGATAATAGACAATCTTCACGGGACCACCTGTCGGGTCCCGGCTTCCCTTGTAAGCCGCCCGAGCCTTGGACTATAAAAGGCTCGGGTAGGCGTCGATAGCAAGGGTTCGCATTCTGCAACTCATACGCTAGCCATACACTCTCAAGCTGTAACTCACCCCCAAGCTCAGGCCCCCGGCCCTGAGCAGCAAGCAATACAGCGAGCTCCATAGCTCGCCGTGGACGTAGGGTTTTACACTCCGGCGGCCTGAACCACGTAAAACTTCCCGTGTCAAGCTCTCACTAACTCGTCCATTCGCGCAAGCTCTCCGCTAGGAACTAGCCCCTCCGAAAAAAGAACCTCCACGGGCTGCCCAGTGCAGGCCCGGGGGAAGTGTCGATTGCACACTTCGACATTTGGCGCGCCAGGTAGGGGGCTTTTCCCCTAGCGCGACGAGTTTCCGCCAACAAAGATGACTAAGCTCCCTTCGACGGCAAGCTCACCTCCCCCGCCTCCGCGGCAAGCCGCGGATAGGGGGGAGTACAAGCCAACACACTCAGGACGGAGTGTGTCAGTACAAGCTGGGAGCCAGCAACCGGCTCTGGCAGCGCCGACCCCGGCAATGCAGGCTCCAACCAGCATCATATCTCCAGTAGCGCCGGGCGTACCCGGAAGAGGCGCGCTAGCTGCAGCAAGAGCGCTACTGCACAATCCGCCCACTGGAGACGCGCCTCAGGCAGCGACCCAGAGGTGGATTCTCGAGGTAGACCGTCTTGTCGTCGCTGCCGCAAGCCCACGACTCCGGCGGAGACGACACTCCAACCAGCCGGCCGTGTCGCTGATACGCACGCCGATGGCTGATGAACAGACGGCAGATTCCAGCTCTGCCAGCCCTCAATCGATGGATCTGAGGACAGAGCTGGAGCGGTGTCGCTCGGGTCAAGATGCCCGGGTATACCTCGAGCAACGCCGAGAAAGGCGTCGCTACCAAGGAGCTGACGACAGCATGACGTCGGCCTCGACCCAGCCTGAAGAGCAGACCTTCGCCATGCGACCTCTGCCCCAGGCCTGCGCTGTGCAGAATATGCCACAGTCATATGTACTGCAGATGGCGCCCCCGGCCTACAGTGCAGCTTTGCCCGTACCGGGGTACACTGTGCCTGGTGCGAACACAGCGTTCGCGGCACCAGAACCTGCGGTGACGGAAGCAGGATGTGCAGCCCTCGCGCCCCATCTTCGCTTTGCGAAGTGGCCGCGCAAGTTTCGGCCACACCTGCCCGAGAAGTACGACGGCAGCGTCAACCCGGCGGAGTTTCTCCAGATCTACTCCACCGCCGTACTTGCCGCAGGAGGGAATGAAGCCGTCATGGCCAATTACTTCCCTGTCGCCTTGACCGGTCCAGCCCGGTCTTGGCTCATGAACCTCCCCCAAGGTTCCGTCACCTCCTGGGGAGAGCTTTGCCGACAGTTCGTAGCCAACTTCGGCAGCTCCTACACCCGGCCTGGCACGGAGCTCGACCTCCACGCCGTCCAGCAGCAGCCTGGGGAGTCGCTGCGCTCTTTCATCCAGCGGTTCTCCCAGGTGCGGAACACCATCCCACACATTCAAAATGCTTCTGTGGTGGTGGCGTTCCGGCAAGGCGTCCGGGACAAGAAGATGCTCGAGAAGCTCGCGACCAGGGAGGTCCGCGACGTCTCAGAGCTCTTCAGCTTGGCGGACAAATGCGCCAGAGCTGCCGAAGGACGGAACTGGCACTCGCTGCCATCCTCCGAGTCAGGGGGACTGCCCGGATCCAGTCCTACTCCCTGTGGAAGCAGCAGGAAGGCCAAGGGCCGAGGCAGAAGCAAGATAGAGTCACCGACCGCAGTCCCAGTTGTCACTGCAGCGACGCTCGGTGGGGCTCGGGGGCCGCGCCCCAACAAGAAGCAGCGAAGATCACCAATCCCAGAAGGTGATAAAGGCAGTATGTGCCCCGTGCACGGCAGCTGTCGCCACACTTCTGCCGAGTGCCGGGAGATCCGAAGGCTCGCTGAGCGTTTCCACAAGGAGAAGCGGCAGCGGGCTGATGACCTGCCCTTCCGTCCAAAGGAAGGTGAGCAGAGGGTGGATGTTCCAGATAACATCGACCACCCAGAGGAGATCCGGGAGCCTCCGCGTGTCGTGAAGGCGGCACGCAATCACGAGGATTCCGACTCCAGCGGCGATGAGCGTCGGAAGAAGCTCTATGTCATATACGGCGGGTCCGCCGACCCCTCGTCCCGAAGCGCAGTCAAGACTCTGTGCCGAGCGGTAGCGTCGGTGGCGCCACTCCCAAGTGCCGCACCACACCTAAAGTGGATGGGGACCCCCATCAGCTTTGATGCCACCGACTGCCCCAGGAACATGGCTGGGGCCGGCCAGCTGCCGCTCCTGGTGGCCCCTACCATCGCCAACGTGATAATGTACCACGTTTTGGTGGACGGAGGCGCTGGGCTGAACCTCATCAGCCGTGCAGCTTTCCAGAAGCTGCAGATCCCGATGGCCAAGCTCACCCCGTCGAGTCCGTTCTCAGGGGTAGGGCCGGGACAGGTTATCCCCTACGGCAGCATTAGTCTCCCGGTGACCTTCGGGGCTCCGGACAGCTATCGAACAGAGTACATCCGGTTCGACGTAGCGGAGATAGACCTCCCCTTCAACGCCATAATCGGCAGGCCCGCCATGTACCGGTTCATGGCTGTAGCCCATTACGGCTACCTTGTCCTGAAGATGCCAACGCCGACAGGTGTTCTCAGGATTCGTGGGGACCGCACTGCTGCAGTGTCGGCCCTGGAGAAGCTCCAAGCCCTCGCGACAGCTGGGGCCTCAGCCCCCGGCAATATGGAATCGGACCAGCTCCGCCCGTGTGCACGTTACCGTGCTTCCACCACAGCACCCCGGGTGCAACCTCTCGACGAGGGCGGCGTCCCCTTAAAGGTCGTCCAAGTCGGCGCCGAAGCTACCCGGACCACCCGGGTAGCCGGGGGCCTGGATAGTAAATAGGAAGGCGCGCTCGTCACCTTCCTCCGGCACAACGTCAACGTGTTTGCATGGCAGCCGTCACAGATGCCGGGGATCCCCAGGAAGGTGATCGAGCACCACTTGAAAGTCTTCCCCGACGCCCGGCCGGTTCAACAGAAGCCCCGCAAGCAGTCCATTGAGCGGCAGAACTTCATCCGTGAGGAAGTCAAGAAGCTGCTGGACGCTGGCTTCATACGGGAGGTCCACCACCCACGATGGTTGGCGAACCCCGTCGTTGTCCCGAAGGCCGGCGGGAAGCTCCGGATGTGCATCGACTACACCAGTCTCAATAAGGCATGTCCTAAAGATCCATTCCCTCTCCCTAGAATAGACCAAATAGTAGACTCAACGTCAGGCTGTGATATGCTATGCTTCCTAGATGCATATTCGGGTTTCCATCAGATCCCCATGTCTAGGGAGGACGAGGAGCACACCTCCTTCATCACAGTGGACGGCCTTTATTGCTATGTGTCTATGCCTTACGGCCTAAAGAATGCACTCCCCACCTTTGTGCGGGCAATGCACAAAACCTTTGGGGAGTTAATAAGAGACCTGGTTGAGGTGTATGTCGATGACATAGTTGTCAAGGTCAAGCAGGGTCCGTCCCTGCTAGATAACATAGCCCTAGTCTTTGGCAAGTTGCGCTCTACACGCACCAAGCTGAACCCAGATAAATGTGTGTTCGGCGTGTCCTCTGGGAAGCTCTTAGGGTTCCTGGTCTCGCACCGGGGGATTGAGGCCAACCCAGAGAAGATCAAGGCCATCGACTTGATGCGGCCCCCTGCCCGCGTCAAAGATGTCCAGAAACTCACAGGATGTCTAGCCGCGCTGAGTCGGTTTATACCGAGGCTAGCAGAGCGGGCACTCCCTTTCTTTAAGCTCCTGTGCAAGTCGGGCCCCTTTGCCTGGACTGACGAAGCGGAAGAAGCTTTCCAGGAGTTGAAGCGACTCCTGACGACCCTACCAGTCATGGTAGCCCCTGAGCCCGGAGAGCACCTGTTGCTCTACGTCGCGGCGACAACTGAAGTAGTGAGTATGGTCCTCGTCGCAGAGCGGCCGGACGCCTCATCTTCACAACCTGCTCCGGTAGCAGAAGACAGACGCCAGGAGGCCCCGCAGGACCAAGACGGTCTCCCGGGCCTCCAAGGCAACCTCCTGGAGGTCCAGGTCGGCCTCCCGGAGGTCCTGGGCAGTCTCCCGGACCTCCAAGATAAACCCCCGGGGGCCCCGCAGGACCCCCCGGGGGCCAAATGGGACCTCCCAGAGGTCCCCCAAGACCCCCCGGAGCTCCCGAACAATCAAGATAGCCTAAGGGCCTCCGGGTCCCAGCTCCCGGAGGTCCCCGTGGGTCCGCCCACCTCCAGAGGGCCAATGGACGAGGACCTCCCAGACCTGAGAAAGAGGGTCCGAACCATACAGAGGCCTGTCTACTACGTCAGCGAAGTACTTCATGATGCCAAGACAAGGTACCTGGAAGTCCACAAGCTGCTGTATGCGGTGCTCGTTGCCTCCAGGAAGCTCCGCCATTACTTCCAGGCCCACCGGGTCTCGGTAGTCACCTCGTATCGACTGAAGACAATTCTTCACAGCCCCCATGCGACGGGCAACGTTGCTAAATGGGCGGCGGAGCTAGCGGAGTTTGAGCTGGACTTCCTCCCACGCCATGCAGTCAAGAGCCAAGCACTGGCTAACTTTGTGGCGGAGTGGACACCAACGGAGGCTGACCCAGGGGGCCATGGGGGCGGAGAACCGGAGCACCAAGCTCCGGTCTTCACCGAACCCCACTGGACACTCTTCTTCGACGGCTCCTCGCGAAAGCAGGGGGCCGGTGCCGGCGTACTGCTCCTCATGCCATCGGGGGAACAGTTTGGGTATATGGTGCGTCTCAATTTCAAGGCAACCAACAACATGGCGGAGTATGAAGCACTCATCTTTGGCCTTGCAGACAGCCCTGTCTTTAGGCGCTCGCCAGTTGTTGGCACAGGGCGACTCCCAGCTGGTCATCAAGCAAGTCAAGGGCGAATGCTCCTGCATTGACCCCCAGCTAGCTGCATATCTGCTTCACGTGCAGATGTTGGAGAAAGAATTCCTCGCCTTGGACCTGCACCACGTACCGCGCGCCGGTAATACCGCAGCCGACGACCTTTCAACGAAGGCTTCCACCGGAGCCCCTGCGCCCGAAGGAGTCTTTGAGAGGACGTTGCTGCGGCCCACAGCCCGGCCCACCGAGCCGGGCGAAGGGGGCTTGACCAGCACCTCGAAGCTGGCGGTCCCGGTGGCCCTACAACCGTGGGCGCCGCAAAGGATTGTAAGCGTCACTGGGGACTCCGTGCAACCCAGCGCTCAAGATCCAGAAGCTCAAGTCAGACCTGATGCATGGATCACGGAGATCCGGGACTACTTGAAGGACAATATCCTCCCTGATGAACATGCAACCGCTGAACGGATTGTGCGTATGGCTAAGAGGTACGCTATGGTAGAGGGGGATCTCTACCGCCGTGGCGCCAACCACATCCTATTGCGGTGTATAACCTAGAGGGAAGGCTGCGACTTGCTCGCTGAGATCCATGGAGGCGAATGTGGAAGTCATTCTTCCTCACGCACGCTTGTCGGTAAAGCCTTCCGGCATGGCTTCTACTGGCCGACAGCACTCCAGGATGCCGTCAAGCTGGTCGAGAGCTGCAAGGCGTGCCAGTTCCACGCCAAGCAGATCCATACACCGGCTCAGGCGGAACAGATGATCCCGCCCTCGTGGCCGTTTGCCGTGTGGGGGCTGGACATCCTGGGGCCATTCCCCGAACCGTCGGGGGGTTCCGGTACCTCTATGTCGCCATCGACAAGTTCACCAAGTGGCCGGAAGCTACACCAGTTGTCACCATTAATAAACAATCAGCAGTAAAATTCATCAGATCGATTGTCTGCCGGTTCGGGGTCCAAAACAGGATCATCACTGACAATGGGACCCAGTTCACCAGCGCAGCATTTCAAGACTACTGCGAGGACCTTGGCATTCAGGTATGCTATGCCTCGGTCGCTCACCCGAAGAGCAATGGGCAAGTCGAGAGGGCCAATGCGGAGATTCTCCGGGGCCTCAAGACTCGTACCTTCGCCAGCCTGAAGAAACATGGTGCCAATTGGGTAGATGAACTTCCGAGCACGCTATGGGCTAACCGGACATCCCAGAGCCGGGCCACCAGGGAGACACCCTTCTTCATGGTGTACGGGGCCTGTCGAAGTGTGCGATCGACACTTCCCCCGGGCCTGCACTGGGCAGCCCGCGGAGGTTCTTTTTTCGGAGGGGCTAGTTCCTAGCGGAGAGCTTGCGCGAATGGAAGAGTTAGTGAGATCTTGACATGGGAAGTTTTACGTGGTTCAGGCCGCCGGAGCGTAAAACCCTACGTCCACGGCGAGCTACGGAGCTCGCTGTATTGCTTGCTGCTCAGGGCCGGGGGCCTGAGCTTGGGGGTGAGTTACAGCTTGAGAGTGTATGGCTAGCGTATGAGTTGCAGAATGCGAACCCCTGCTATCGACGCCTACCCGAGCCTTTTATAGTCCAAGGCTCGGGCGGCTTACAAGGGAAGCCGGGACCCGACAGGTGGTCCCGGGAAGATTGTCTACTATCTACCGTATCTGTAGTTATGCCGTGGTTGCCTCCGGTCGAAAGCTTCTGAGTCTTCCTTTTGCCGCCCTGCCCATGCCGTGCGCTAGTCGTAGTGGTTGATGACGGCGCAGGCGGCATGGGATGTCTTGTCGCGGCGTTTATTACCTGGCAGGTTCTGACACTGCGCGCCAGTGTGTGATGCGACTGGGCGCAACGGCACCTGACAGACGCGTGCTCCGTGTCTCCGCGTCTTGGGAAGGCGCGGGCCTTGAATACCTTGTACGGGCAAGGTGAGGGGCGCCTTTACGCCCGCTGCCTACCGCTCGGGGGCAGGCAGCACCGTTCTTCCAGCCACGTGGCGGGTCCGGAGCTCTTCTCTGAGGAGAGGGAGGTCCGGCCCCGCTGGACGCGTGGCGCCTTCGGACCTCTCTCCCGCGGAGGGGGAGGTCCGACTTCTGCATGCCACGTGGCGGGCCCGGAGCTCACCTCTGAGGGGAGGGAGGTCCGGCCTCGCTGGACGCGTGGCGTCTTCGGGCCTCTCTCCCGCGGAGGGGGAGGTCCGGCTTCTGTATGCCACGTGGCGGGCCCGGAGCTCTCCTCTGAGGAGAGGGAGGTCCGGCCCCGCCAGACGCGTGGCGCCTTCGGAGCTCTCCCTGCGGAGAAGGGCGAGCACCTTAGACATTTTACCCTGTGCGCGGGGGTACCCCATATCTCAGGTACCGACAGTGGCCCCCGGGCCCATCTCGGGGGAGATAGCGAGCCCGAGGTGGGACCTCCGTCTCTTCCGATCCGAGCACTTTCTCTAAGTCCTGACTTGACCGCTGCCGGAGCACGAATGGCTGCCGGGTTGTGAGAGCGCACGCCCACTTGATGATTGCTTTTACTGCGGTGGTTCCCAAGGCTGCCACTTCTGCACGTTGCGGCGCTTTCTTCGGGAACCGCCGAAGGGCCCTGCCGGCTCATCTTCTTAGGAGACTGACTCCTTGCCCCCACCGCTTCAGTCAAGCGGCTTGGGCCCAGCTTTCATTGGCGCCTAGTCTCGGAGCCGGCAAGGTCGCCGATGCGATGTTTCCGGAGGTTTTCGAATTACTTCGAACCATCCCTGGAAAGTTTTAAAAGGTGATCTCACCCGCATCGCGGCTTCCCTTCGCATTGCGCTCGTACTTCCCTTGATCTCTTGCGCCCCGGCTCTCCTGCCCTTGCGCCTTCTTTCGCTATGGCTTCCAACTTGCTTCCGTCGCGCCTCGTTCGCTCCTCCGAGCTCGGGCCAGTGCGCAGGCTGCTGGGCTGGCGCTCGGAAGAGCAGAAGCATCGGCTCCGCCGAGGATCTCTCCCCCTGGTCCTGGGAAAGGGAGAGATGGTTTTCTTTACCGCTTATGCTCTGGCGGGGTTCGTTCCGCCGATTTCTTCCTTCTTCGTCACCCTGCTGGAGACATACGGTCTCCAACTCCACCATCTCTCCCCCAACTCCCTCGCAATGGCGGCAGTTTTTGTCCACTTCTGCGAGATGTTCGTGGGGGTGCACGCCTCCGTGACGCTCTTCCGCCACTTCTTTGTGCTGCGTACGACCGGACGCGGCTCAAAGACTCAGATGGGGGCATACTACTTCCAGCATCGCTGCAAAGACCCCAAGGTCTCCGGATACCTTTTGCCCTTCAGCGCATCAAGGTGGGAGAACTGGAGGGAGAGCTGGGTGGTAGTGCAGACCGATGAGCACAATCGCCTACAACTCCCAACCGCCAGCCCAACCACCGATCGCCGCTTCTGGGAGGGGACCCCTGAGCTGGAGCAGGAGTACACTCCGGTCTTGGAGCGGATCCGGTTCTTGGCCAACGAGGGGCTGACATCTCTGATGGTGCTGATGGACTTTGTGTCACGCCGCATTGCTCCCTTGCAGCAACGCAGCCGCCCAGCGTGGTACTACACCGGTGAGCAGGACTGTACCAGGCTGGAGAGAGGCCCCGACTCTGTCCCTTCCGACGAGGAGCTGGAGGAGATGGTGAGCAAGGTGAGCGGTGACTATATTCCCAGCGGCGTCCCCGTTCTTCCGCCTTCTGCCACTCCCCTCTTCTTGGAGCCCCAGAGGAGGTCAGAGCTCCTGCAGAAGATGCCGAACCTTGATGATATCGGGATTGCCGTTCGTCAGGTCGGGGATGCCTTCCGGGGCATCACCATTCCAGGAACCGAGCACCCTGAATCAGGGCATGAGGCATCCACTGCTGCCAAACCTTCCCCCAGAGCCGACGGAACCCAAGGTGCCGATAAAGGGAAAGGTAAAGAGCCGGCCCCCGGGCATCTAGAGAAAAAACGCGCTCGGTCTCCTCCAAGGGTGCCGCCTGTGCCAATCCAGGATGCCGGAGCTACCTTGCTTCCATCTCCCGGAGATGCTGGTCCATCGGGTGGCGACCCGAAGAGGTCCCGAGTGTCCCTCCCCGGCGGGTCTCTCCCTAGACAGCAGCCGTCCGAATCAGCCCAAGTATCTCGCCATCCTCCCTCGAGTGGCGGGGTTCCCAGGACGGATGTTGGTGGGGCGACGCCGGCAAGCGTGCCGGAGGTCCAGGCGTCCCATTCCGCGACCGCTCCTGTCGCTGGTCCTGGTAGCTCAGCTGCATCCCAGAGGCCAGTGCAGCAAGCTCGCTGGAGCGCTCATGCCGCTCAGTAAGTGTTATTCTTTCTGACTTATAGGAGCAGAGCTCCTGCCTCTTCTCTTATTCTGAGGGCTTCTTCTTCTTTGCAGGGATCAACCGCCTGCCAAGGGCGGGCCTCTTACCCGGCCGCCTTCAACCAGCGGGGGCTCCGCGCCTCGGCCCCTGGGGACCGCGGCGGCCCCCATAGCTCCCAAATCAACGGGGGCAGTGGCCTCGGTGGCCGCATCTGCTCCTACACGCCCTCCTTCACCAGCCCAGAAGCCAGGCCTTGAGACCGGGAGGGCCGCTGTAGGTGTGCCTGCTGGCCCCCTGGCCTGCTTAGGACAGCCCCCCCCCCCCCCCCCCCCCCCCGTAGCTGCCAAGGCGCCGGCGCTCCCGCCGGTCTTGGACTCGTCCGGGGGGTCCAGCGGCGCGACTCCTGCTCCCCCTGCTCCGGTGCCCGTGTGGGACGCCATGGAGCGTGCCCAGACCAGCTCCCGGCAGCTCCAATCTGCCTTTGAGCAGGAGTGGAAGGCATTGGCCGGCGAGAGAGACCGCCTTCTCAGCTGGCAGCAGCGGGCCCGGGCGGACCTCGACTCAAGGCGGTCAAGGCTTGAGGCCATGAGTGCTCTGCTTGGCGCCCAGAAGAAGGCCATTAGCCGTTTGGAGCTAGAGGCCCAGCAGGTTCGCGCCACCTACCGCGAGGCTCTGGCCAAAGCTGAAGCCAAAGCCAAGGAGTGTTCCGCCGCCGCGGAGGAGTTGCAGCTGCAGGTAGCCCGTCGGGAGCATGCCGTCGCTGATCGGGAACGCGCTGCTGCGGACGAGGAGGAGAAGACCACCGCTCGGCTGAGGGTCAAGGTGGAGGAGCTACGGGCCCGGACTGAGGCGTTGGAGCTCCGTGAGTCGGCTGTCGCCGCGAGGGAGGAGCAGTCTTCCAAAGAGCTTCAGGCGGCGATGGATCGCGAGCTAGCGGCCCGCCAAGAGGTATAGAGGCTCCAGTCCCTGCGGACTGCCGAGGCCCAGGTGGTCTGGAGCTTCATTGCTAAGGCGGGGTCCGCCTTGGCTCCTCTTGGTTTTAGCCCTGTGCAGGTGGAGACCCCAGCACGGCAGGTGTCCGAAGCGGCCCCAGCCCTTGAGTCTCTCGGCGACGAGCTAGGTCGGCTCGAATCAGTGGTCGCCGACGAGCTGGAAGCGGAAGGTTGGGGCCTTGCGAAGGAGGTTGCAATGCACGTTCTGTCGTGCTTTGTTAGCCAAGACCCTTCCTTTTCCGTGG
Source organism: Neostapfia colusana (assembly GCA_030760725.1). Classification (NCBI taxonomy): domain Eukaryota; kingdom Viridiplantae; phylum Streptophyta; class Magnoliopsida; order Poales; family Poaceae; genus Neostapfia; species Neostapfia colusana. The sequence continues at coordinate 82,134,135 of JASWHV010000003.1, forward strand.
GGCCGGTCCGTTTAGCACCCATCGCCGACCAGGAGGAAGCTGCCAGGGCCGAAGTCGAGGACTTAGCTGCCCTCGTGGCCTCTAGGTTTCATCGGGAGTCCGGGGACCCCTAGGCACCCGCCCTTGTGTCCACAAGGCCCTGTACTTCCTTTCTTTATTTTTGTTGAGTCTGTAGCCCAGCTCGTGGAGCCTTTGTATGGACAGACTCCTATTTCTTTCTGTGTCTGCATGCCTTAGTCTTCTTCTTGGCCTTTCCTGACCGAGCCCTTAGCTCCGCAAGGGCTCGGAGGCCTTGACCAATCTCTAAGCTCTGCATAGACACCTTGTCCGGGTCCCCACTGTATACCAAGGGTTCCGGAGGTCTCCAGGACCCACCTCACGAGATCGGAGGGGGGTCCGAGCCTGGAGCTCCTGCCTGGGAGGAGGTCCGGGCTCGCAAGGCACGTGGAGGCCCCGGGCCTCTCCCCGCAGAGGGAGGGGGGGGGGGAAGGTCCGACTTCCGTAGACCACGCGGCGGTCCCGGAGCTCCCCTCGAAGAGGTGGTAGGTCCGGCCCTGCCGGACACGTGGGGCCTCCGGACCCTACCCCTGTGAGGGCTAGCCCTTTGATCTTACCTTAGGGTTTTTGGCTTACCGCGATCCCGTAGCGGCCCCCTGGTAGGTGCGTTCTATTGGGTGGATGCGCCTACCGTACTCCTGCGGGGAGCTGAGGCTGAGAAACCCTGCACATAAGGAAAAAGTAATTCCCCTTGGGGGCTCCCCCCTCTATTCCTTAGTCATATCTGCAGCAAATTCCGACTAAAGATGAAAATGAGTAGAGGGAGTTGAACGCATAGTGAGCACGCGTTAGTAGGGTAATCATAGAAATTTAATAAGTAAATTAAATGAGTACCAAAGAAGAGCAACGTAGGGTGGGCTTCTTTTCATATAAATTTCCATACGGGGGAAGGAGGGCCGCATATGTAGGCCACGACCCACCTCAAGGGAAGCAAGACTCTACGCGCTTGGGGTCGGAACCAGGCGAAGCTGAACGTAGTCCTGGACCGTCCCCTGAGGCTTAGTTGCTCCAAGCCCGGTTCACGGACTTTTATGGAAATCACTATGAAAAGAAGGGCCTGCCTGATTGTTGCTCTAGGGGTAGAACTTACAGCTGTGTTCCGTGTTCCGAAGGTTCGGGAGCGGGTCCCTGTCTTCGGTTCTGGGGAATGGTCCCAGGCCCGGGATGTCCAACCCTAGTACGGCAAATGGCCATGCGGGCTGGATCACCCGTACCGTCCAAGCCGGTGTATGGATCTGCTTGGCATGGAACAGGCATGCCTAGCAGCTCTCGACCAGCTCGACGGCATCCTGGAGTGTTGCCGGCTAGTAGAAGCCATGCCGAAAGGCTTTACCGACAAGCGTGCGTGAGGAAGAATGACTCCCACATTCGCCTCCATGGATCTCAGCGAACAAGTCGCAGCCTTCCCCCTGGGTTGTGCACCGCAATAGGATGTGGTTGGCGCCACGTTGGTAGAGATACCCCTCTACCGCCATGTGTCTCTTAGCCATACGCGCAATCCGTTCAGCGGATACACGTTCATCAGGGAGGATATTGTCTTTCAAGTAGTCCCGGACCTCCGTGATCCATGCATCGGGTCTGACTTGAGCATCTGGATCTTGAGCGCTGGGTTGCATGGAGTCCCCAGTGATGCTTATGATCCTTGGCGGCGCTCATGGCCACCGGGACCGCCAGCTTCGAGGTGCTGGTCTAGCCCCCTTCGCCCGGCTTGGCAGGCCGGGCTGTGGGTCGCCGCAACGTCCTCTCGAGGCCCCCTTCAGGCACAGTGGCTCCGGTGGCAGCGGGGGCCCTCGTTGAAAGGTCGTCAGCTGCGGCCTTGCTAGCGCGCGGTACGTGGTGCAGGTCCAAGGCGAGGGGGTTTATCTCCGCCGTCTTGGTTGATAACCAGACTGGGGATTGCCCTGAGCCAACGACTAGCGAGAAGGATGAGCACTCCATACTCCGCTATGGTGTTGGCTGCCTTGGAATTGAGACGCGCCACATACCCAGACTGCTCCCCCGATGGCATGAGGAACAGTACGCTAACATCGGCCCCATGCTTTCGCGGGGAGCCGTGGGCGAACATCATTTGATGAGTCCTAATGAAGGTCAGGGCTCAGGGTCCTGTTTCATCGTCTTCATGGCCCCCTGAGCGTCTACTTCAGCCACAAGTGAACTAATGCTTGGTTAATGTCTGTATGACGGGAAAGGGAACCTAGATCAAGCTTCAGTAGCTCCGCCGCCCATTCGGCGGCATTGCGCGACGCATGGAGCTGCGAGTGATAGCTTTTAGCCTGGGGAGATCGCCGGGTGCCCGGCACTCGGGGGTCCTCAGGCTGCTTTGGGCCTCACGGGAAGCTCCGCTGTCGTCCTGGGGGCTCCGGGAGGTTGTGTCAGGGATCTGAGGTCTGGTCTTCTGGCGCTTGCTTCTTGGTAGCGGAACAGGTTTCTGTGGTATGGGGTTAAAGCCATTGCGCGAAAACCAGAAATTCGCGGGACCCCTAGCTATGCTGAGTATCAACTACTTCAGACACAGGGGTCTGATGGGAGCCCTAGCAAGCATTATTGAAGCGCAGCATATCACAGCCTGGTATCGAGTCTACTACTTGCTCTATCAGTCAAAGAGAAAATAGGTCTTTAGGACATGCCTTATTGAGATTGGTGCAGTGGATGCGCTTCCGGAGCTTCTCGCCGGCCCTCGGGATAATAACTCGGTTTGCCAAGCACCGGGAGCGGCGGACCCTCCGTCTCTTCAGACAGCCAGATGTCGGGAAAGATCTTTAAGTAATGCTCAATCACCTCCCTGGGGATCTCTGGCCTCGGTGATGGCTGTCATGCAGCACATCGACCTCATGTCGGAGGGGGGCAACGAGCGCGCCTTCCTATATGCTGCCCTGGCCCCCGGCTACCCGGGTGGTCTGGGTGGCACCGGCGCTGATTCGCATGAGCCTTGTGGGGATGTCGTCCTCATCAAGAGGTTGCACGCGGGGTGCGGCGGTAGAGGCACGGTGACGTGCACTTGGGTGGAGCTGGTTTGGTCTTGTACCGCTGAGGGCTGGCGCTCTAGTTGCTGTAAGCGCCCGAAGCCTTTCCAAGGCTAATACTGCGGCAACACGGTCTCCACAAACCTTGGGGACGCCTGTTGGTGTAGGCATCTTCAAGACGAGGTAGCCGTAGTGGGCCATTGCCATGAATCGGTACGGGGCTGGCCTACCGATTATGGCATTGAAAGGGGGGGGGGCGTCCGGTAGCTGCCCGGTGCCCCAGAGGTCACTGGGAGGCTGATGCGTCCGTAGGAAACGACCTGTCCCGGCCCTACCCCTGAGAGCGGTCTCGATGGGGCGAGCTTGTCCATCGGGATCTGCAGCTTCTGGAAGGCTGCGTGACTGATGAGGTTCAGTCCAGCCCCACCATCCACCAAGACGTGGTACATCTTCACGCTGGCGACGGTAAGGGCCACCATGAGCGGTAGTTGGCCGGCCCCAGCCATGTTCCTGGGGCTTTCAGTGTCATTGGAGCTGATGGGGGTTCCCATCCACCTGAGGCGCGGTACTGCACCTGGGAGGGGAGCCACCGACGCTTCCGCTCGTCGCAAGGCCTTAGCCATGCTTCTGGACAGGGGGGTCAGCGGACCCGCCGAAGATGTCACAGGGCATTTTCCAGTGCTTGTCATCACTGGAGATGGAGCTTCCATGATTGCGCGCTGCCCTTCAGGCGCGCCGGAGCTCCTGGAAATCCACCTGGCGGTCATCGCCGTCTCGGGCCTCGACCTTCTGGTTGCCCTCCTTTACTATAGGATGGGGCATCAGCTAGGGGCTGCTTCCCCTTCCGGAAGCGCCCCGCGAGCTTCTGGATTTCCCAGCCTCTGGGGGAATTCCGCCGGGTTGATGCTGCTGTCGTACTTCTCAGGCGAGAGTGGCCGAAACCCGCACGGCCATTTTGTGAAGCGAAGGCGGGGCGCGAGGGCCGCACACCCCGCTTCTGTTGCCGCAGGTTCTGATGCCGTGAATGCTTGGTTCGCACCGAGCACCGCATGCATCTGGCGGCCATACATAGGACATACGACTGTGGCATATTGAGTATTAGCGCTCTTCGCTGCAGCTAGCGCACCCTCACTAGGTACACCCAGCGCTACTGAAAACCTGACACTGGTCGGAGCCTGCATTGCCGGGGTCGGCGCTGCCAGAGCCGGTTGCTCGCTCCCAGTGCAGGTATCGGCACCGCGAACGCCTGGTCCTCCGCTGGCACAGTATGCCCCTGTATGGGCAAGGCCGCTCTATAGACCGGGGGCGCCGTTCGCAGGGCATATGGTTGTGACATATTCTGCGCGACGTATGCATGGGGCAGAGCCCGCGTAGCGAAGACCTGCCCTTCAGGCTGGGTCGAGGCCGACGTCATATTGTTGCCAGCCTCTTGAGTGCGACGCCCTTCTTGACGTCGCTCGAGGAACACTCGGGCATCTTGGCCTAAGCGACACCGTTCCAGTTCTTCCCTCAGGTCCGTCGACGGAAGCCTAGTGGAGCTGGAACTTCCCCGTCTGGCCGTCAACCGTTGGCGTGCGCGTCAGCGACGCAGCTGGTTGGTCTGAGCGTCATCCCCGCCGAAGTCAATGATTTGCGACGGCGACGGCAAGACGGTTTACCTCAAGAATCCACTGCTGGGCCGCTGCCTGAGGCGCGTCTCCAGCGGGCGGATTGTGCAGTAGCGCTCTTGCTGCAGCTAGCGCACCCCTTCCGGGTACGCCTGGTGCTACTGGAGATATGACGCTGGTTGGAGCCTGCATTGCCGGGGTCGGCGCTGCCAGAGCCGGTTGCTGGCTCCCAGCTTGTACTGACACACTCCGTCCTGAGTGTGTTGGCTTGTACTCCCCCCTAGCCGCGGCTCGCCGCGGCGGCGGGGGAGGTGAGCTTGCCGCCGAAGGGAGCTTGGTCATCTTCGTTGGCGGAAACTCGTCGCGCTAGGGGAAAAGCCCCTTCCTGGCGCGCCAAATGTCGAAGTGTGCGATCGACACTTCCCCCGGGCCTGCACTGGGCAGCTCGCGGAGGTTCTTTTTTCGGAGGGGCTAGTTCCTAGCGGAGAGCTTGCGCGAATGGAAGAGTTAGTGAGATCTTGACACGGGAAGTTTTACGTGGTTCAGGCCGCCGGAGCGTAAAACCCTACGTCCACGGCGAGCTACGGAGCTCGCTGTATTGCTTGCTGCTCAGGGCCGGGGGCCTGAGCTTGGGGGTGATTTACAGCTTGAGAGTGTATGGCTAGCGTATGAGTTGCAAAATGCGAACCCCTGCTATCGACGCCTACCCAAGCCTTTTATAGTCCAAGGCTCGGGCGGCTTACAAGGGAAGCCGGGACCCGACAGGTGGTCCCGGGAAGATTGTCTACTATCTACCGTATCTGTAGTTATGCCGGTGGTTGCCTCCGGTCGAAAGCTTCTGAGTCTTCCTTTTGCCGCCCTGCCCATGCCGTGCGCTAGTCGTAGTGGTTGATGACGGCGCAGGCGGCATGGGATGTCTTGTCACGGCGTTTATTACCTGGCAGGTTCTGACACCGCGCGCCAGTCTGTGATGCGACTGGGCGCAACGGCACCTGACAGACGCGTGCTCCACGTCTCCGCGTCTTGGGAAGGCGCGGGCCTTGAATACCTTGTACGGGCAAGGTGAGGGGCGCCTTTACGCCCGCTGCCTACCGCTCGGGGGCAGGCAGCACCGTTCTTCCAGCCACGTGGCGGGTCCGGAGCTCTTCTCTGAGGAGAGGGAGGTCCGGCCCCGCTGGACGCGTGGCGCCTTCGGACCTCTCTCCCGCGGAGGGGGAGGTCCGACTTCTGCATGCCACGTGGCGGGCCCGGAGCTCACCTCTGAGGGGAGGGAGGTCCGGCCTCGCTGGACGCGTGGCGTCTTCGGGCCTCTCTCCCGCGGAGGGGGAGGTCCGGCTTCTGTATGCCACGTGGCGGGCCCGGAGCTCTCCTCTGAGGAGAGGGAGGTCCGGCCCCGCCAGACGCGTGGCGCCTTCGGAGCTCTCCCTGCGGAGAAGGGCGAGCACCTTAGACATTTTACCCTGTGCGCGGGGGTACCCCATATCTCAGGTACCGACAGGGCCCAAGCTGTACTCCCTCCAGAAATCACCATGAAGTCTCACCGTGTCCGAGCTTACGACGAAGCCGCGCAGGACAACCTCCGGCGTGGAGAAATCGACCTCGTCGACGAGGTCCGATTACATGCGGCACTCCGTAACGCGCGGTACAGACAGGCGCTTCGGCGCTACCACCAGAGGTCTGTGCGTGCCCGGGAGCTGCAGGAAGGTGACCTGGTGTTGCGGTGCATACTTTCTCGCGAAGGGGCCCACAAACTCTCCCCTAATTGGGAAGGCCCCTTCCGAGTCACGAAAGTATGCCGCCCCGGGTGTGTGCGCCTTTCCACCGAGGATGGGGACCTGCTCCCGAATCCTTGGAACATAGAACACCTCCGTAAGTTCTACCCCTAAGAGCAAAAATAGGTCAGTACTTTCTTTTCGTAATGAACCCCATAGAGTCCAGGAGCAGCGCTCGGAGCAGCTAAACCCCAGGGGACGGTCCAGGACTACGTTCAGCTTTGCCTGGTTCCGACTCCAAGCGCGTAGAGTGTTGCTTCCCCTCTTAATGGGGTGGGTCGTGGCCTCCATGTTTAGCCTGCCTTCCTCCTATGGAAGGTTGTGCGAAAAGAAGTCTGCCCTACTTTGCTCTTTCCTTGTACTCATTTGAATTGTGAATTAAGTTACTTTTTTATCACCCTTGCAGTACATGGCTGCCGTGTGCTCAGCTCCCCCTCTCTACAAACCCCCAAGCATCAAGCGTATGGTTGGGGGCTGTAAGTCAAATAAGACTGTAAAACAAGGGAGGGGGAGCCCCCAAGGAGAATTACGTTTCCTCTACCTGTGTGCAGGACTTCCAGGATTGCGGCAACGGGGACTGCGTGAAGTAGGGGGAAAGGAGCTACCAACTACTTCGACCCAGGGCTAGAGGGGGCAGGACCCAGGGGTCCCACGAGTCCAGCAGGCCCGGAACTCTCCCCTTCCTTGAGAGGGGCTCCGGGCTCGCCACGTGGCAGACGGAAGCCGGACCTCCCCCCGCGGTGGAAGAGCTCCGAAAGCCCTGCGTGCTCAACATGGCCGGGGCTCCCGTCCCCGCAGTAAGAGCAATCATCAAGTGGGCGCACGCTCTCACGACCCCGCAGCCGTTCGTGCTCCGGCAGCGGTCATGTCGGGACTTAGAGAAAGTGCGCGGATCGGAAGAGACGGAGGTCCCACCTCGGGCTCGCTATCTCCCCCGAGATGGGCCCGGGGGCCACTATCGGTACCTGAGATATGGGGTACCCCCACGCACAGGGTAAAATGCCTAAGGTGCTCGCCCTTCTCCGCAGGGAGAGCTCCGAAGGCGCCACGCGTCTGGCGGGGCCGGACCTCCCTCTCCTCAGAGGAGAGCTCCGGGCCCGACACGTGGCATACAGAAGCCGGACCTCCCCCTCCGTGGGAGAGAGGTCCGAAGACGTCACGCGTCCAGCGAGGCCGGACCTCCCTCTCCTCAGAGGTGAGCTCCGGGCCCGCCGCGTGGCATGCAGAAGCCGGACCTCCCCCTCCGCGGGAGAGAGGTCTGAAGACGCCACGCGTCCAGCGAGGCCGGACCTCCCTCTCCTCAGAGGTGAGCTCCGGGCCCGCCGTGTGGCATGCAGAAGCCGGACCTCCCCCTCCGCGGGAGAGAGGTCCGAAGGCGCCACGCGTCCAGCGGGGTCGGACCTCCCTCTCCTCAGAGAAGAGCTCCGGACCTGCCACGTGGCTGGAGGAACGGTGCTGCCTGCCCCTGGGCGGTAGGCAGCGGGCGTAAAGGCGCCCCTCACCTTGCCCATACAAGGTATTCAAGGCCCGCGTCTTCCCAAGACGCGGAGACGCGGAGCACGCGTCTGTCAGGTGCCGTTGCGCCCAGTCGCATCACAGACTGGCGCGCGGTGTCAGAACCTGCCAGGAAATAAACGCTGCGACAAGACATCCCATGCCGCCTGCTCCGTCATCAACCACTATGACTAGTGCGCGGCATGGGCAGGGCGGCAAATGAAGACTCAGAAGCCTTCGACCGGAGGCAACCACCGGCATAACTACAGATACGGTAGATAATAGACAATCTTCCCGGGACCACCTGTCGGGTCCCGGCTTCCCTTGTAAGCCGCCCGAGCCTTGGACTATAAAAGGCTCGGGTAGGCGTCGATAGCAAGGGTTCGCATTCTGCAACTCATACGCTAGCCATACACTGTCAAGCTGTAACTCACCCCCAAGCTCAGGCCCCCGGCCCTGAGCAGCAAGCAATACAGCGAGCTCCATAGCTCGCCGTGGACGTAGGGTTTTACGCTCCGGCGGCCTGAACCACGTAAAACTTCCCGTGTCAAGCTCTCACTAACTCGTCCATTCGCGCAAGCTCTCCGCTAGGAACTAGCCCCTCCGAAAAAAGAACCTCCGCGGGCTGCCCAGTGCAGGCCCGGGGGAAGTGTCGATCGCACACTTCGACACAAGCGATTCGGAACTCTTCGAGTACACTGCATTGGCAACCGCTTCGGCTCCTAGACCGAGAGCTGATGAACGGGTGGACCCAAGCCGCCCAACTGAAGCGGTGGATCAAGGAGTCAGTCTCCTGAGAAGATTAGCCGGCAAGGCACTTCGGCGGTTCCCGAAGAAAGTGCCGCGACGTGCAGAAGTGGCAGTCTTGGGAACCGCCGCAGTAAAAGCAACCATCAAGTGAGCGCACGCTCCCACGATCCCGCGGCTGTTCGTGCTCCGGCAGCGGTCAATTCGGGACTTAGAGAAAGTGCGCGGATCGGAACAGACGGAGGTTCCACCTCGGGCTCGCTATCTCCCCCGAGATGGGCCCGGGGGCCACTGTCGGTACCTGAGATATGGGGTACCCCCGCGCACAGGTGAAAATGCCTAAGGAACTCGCCCTTCTCCGCAGGGAGAGCTCGGAAGGCGCCACGCGTCCGGCGGGGCCGGACCTCCCTCTCCTCAGAGGAGAGCTCTGGGGCCGCCACGTGACATACAAACGCCGGACCTCCCCCTCCGCGGGAGAGAGGTCCGAAGGCGCCATGCGTCCAGCGGGGCCGGACCTCCCTTTCCTCAGATGAGAGCTCTGGGCCCGCCACGTGGCAGCAGAACGGCGCTGCCTGCCCCCGAGCGATAGGCAGCGGGCGTAAAGACGCCCCATACCTTGCCCGTACAAGGTATTCAAGGCCCGCGTCTTCCCAAGACGCGGAGACGCGGAGCACGCTTCTGTCAGGTGCCGTTGCGCCCAGTCGCATCACAGACTGGCACGCGGTGTCAGAACCTGCCAGCCAATAAACACCGCGACAAGACATCCCATGCCGCCTGCGCCGTCATCAACCACTACGACTAGCATGCGGCATGGGAAGGGCGGCAAGATGAAGGCTCAGAAGCCTTCGACCAGAGGCAACTACCGGCATAACTGCAGATACGGTAGATAATAGACAATCTTCCCGGGACCACCTGCCGGGTCCCGGCCCCCCTTGTAAGCTGCCTGAGTCTTGGACTATAAAAGGCTCGGGTAGGCGACGATAGCAAGGGTTTGCACTCTGCAACTCATACGCTAGCCATACACTCCCAATCTGTAACTCACCCCCAAGCTCACGACTCCGGCCCTCAGCAGCAAGAGATACAGCGAGCTCCGTAGCTCGCCGTGGACGTAGGGTTTTACGCTCCGGCGGCCTGAACCACGTAAAACTCACCGCGTCAAGCTCTTACTAACTCGTCCATCCGCGCAAGCTCCCCGCTAGGGACTAGCCCCACCAAAAAAAGAACCTCCGCAGGCTGCCCAGTGCAGGCCCGGGGGAAGTGTCGACCGAACACTTCGACAATGTCGACATGTACTCCCCGCTGGTCACGGTTCACCGTGAACGAGGGGGAGGAGAGTTTGCCGCTGAAGGAAGCTTGGTCATCGTCGGCAGAAACTCGTCGCGCAAGGGAAAAGACCCATACCTGGCGCGCCAAATGTCGAAGTGTTCGGTCGACACTTCCCCCGGGCCTGCACTGGGCAGCCCGCGGATGTTCTTTTTTCGGTGGGGCTAGTCACTTGCGGAGAGCTTGAGCGTATGGACGAGTTAGTAAGAGCTTGACACGGCGAGTTTTACGTGGTTCAGGCCGCCGGAGCGTAAAACCCTACGTCCACGGCGAGCTATGTTGCTCGCTGTATTGCTTGTTGCTCAGAACCGGAGTCTTGAGCTTGGGGATGACTGAAGTCTAGCATATGAGTTGCGAGAGTGCGAACCCTTGCTAACATCGCCTACCCGAGCCTTTTATAGTCCAAGACTCGGGTGGCTTACAAGGGTGGCCCGGGACCCGACAGGTTGTCCCGGGGAGATTGACTATTATCTACCGTATCTGCAGTTATGCCGGTAGTTGTCTCTGGCGAAGGCTTCTGAGTCTTCGTCTTGCAGCCCTGCCCATGCCGCATGCTAGTCGTAGTGGTTGATGACGGCGGGGGCGGCATGGGATGTCTTGTGGCTGCGTTTATTGGCTGGCAGGCTCTGACACGGCGCGCCAATCTGTGATGCGACTGGGCGCAACGGCACCTGACAGAGGCGTGCTCCACGTCTCCGCGTCTTGGGAAGACGCGGGCCTTGAATTCCTTGTACGGGCAAGGTATGGGGCGTCTTTACGCCCGCTGCCTATCGCTCGGGGGCAGGCAGCGCCGTTCTGCTGGCCACGTGGCGGGCTCGGAGACCTTCTCAGAGGAGAGGAGGGTCCGGCCCCGCGGGGCACGTGGAGCCTTCGGACCTCTCCCCGCGGAGGGGGAGGTTCGGCTTCTGTCGGCCACGTGGCGGGCCCGGAGCTCCTCTATGAGGAGAGGGAGGTCCGGCCCCGCCGGATACGTGGCACCTTCGGACATCCCTCCCGCGGAGGGGGAGGTCCGGCCTCTGTATGCCACGTGGCGGGCCCGGAGCTCTCCTCTGAGGAGAGGGAGGTCCGGCCCCGCCGGACGCGTGGCGCCTTCGGAGCTCTCCCTGCGGAGAAGGGTGAGTTCCTTAGGCATTTTACCTTGTGCTCTCGTACAAGGTATTCAAGGCCCGAGTCTTCCCAAGACGCGGAGACACGGAGCACGCCTCTGTCAGGTACCGTTGCGACCAGTCGCATCACAGACTGGCGCGCGGTGTCAGAACCTGCCAGCCAATAAACTCCTCGACAAGACATCCCATGCCGCCTGCGCCGTCATCAACCACTACGACTGGCATGCGGCATGGGCAGGGCGGCAAGATGAAGACTCAGAAGCCTTCGACCAGAGACAACTACCGGCATAACTGCAGATACGGTAGATAATAGACAATCTTCCCGGGACCACCCCGCGCACAGGGTAAAATGCCTAAGGAACTCACCCTTCTCCGCAGGGAGAGCTCCGAAGGCGCCACGCGTCCGGCGGGGCCGGACCTCCCTCTCCTCAGAGGAGAGCTCCGGGCCCGCCGCGTGGCATACAGAAGCCAGACCTCCCCCTCCGCGGGAGAGAGGTCCGAAGGCGCCGCGTGTCCAGCGGGGCCGGACCTCCCTCTCCTTAGAGGAGAGCTCCGGGCCCGCCACGTGGCCAGCAGAAGCCGAGCCTCTCCCTCCACGGAGAGAGGTCCGGAGGCTCCACGTGCACCGCGGGACTGACCCTTCTCTTCTCTGAGAAGGGCTCCGGGCCTGCCACGTGGCAGCAGAGCGACGCTGCCTGCCCCAAGTGATAGGCAGCGGGCGTAAATACGCCCCATACCTTGCCCGTACAAGGTATTCAAGGCCCGCGTCTTTCCAAGACGCGGAAACGCGGAGCACGCGTCTGTCAGGTGCCGTTGCGCCTAGTCGCATCACAGACTGACGCGCGGTGTGAGAACCTGTCAGCCAATAAACACCGCGACAAGACAACCCATGCCGCCTGCGCCGTCATCAACCGCTACGACTGGCATGCGGCATGGGCAGGGCAGCAAGATGAAGACTAAGAAGCCTTCGACCAGAAACAACTACCGGCATAACTGCAGATACGGTAGATAATAGACAATCTTCCCGGGGCCACCTGTTGGGCCCCGGCTCCCCTTGTAAGCCGCCCGAGTCTTGGACTATAAAAGGCTCGGGTAGGCGTCGATAGCAAGGGTTCGCATTTTGCATCTCATACGCTAGCCATACACTCTCAAGCTGTAACTCACCCCCAAGCTCAGGCCTCCGGCCCTGAGCAGCAAGCAATACAGCGAGCTCCATAGCTCGCCGTGGACGTAGGGTTTTACGCTCCGGCGGCCTGAACCACGTAAAACTCACCGTGTCAAGCTCTTACTAACTCGTTCCATCCGCGCAAGCTCTCCACTAGGAACTAGCCCCTCCGAAAAAAGAACCTCCGCGGGCTGCCAAGTGCAGGCCTGGGGGAAGTGTTGACCGCACACTTCGACATTTGGCGCGCCAGGTAGGGGGCTTTTCTCCTAGCGCGACGAGTTTCCGCCGACGAAGATGACCAAGCTTCCTTCAGCGGCAAACTCTCCCCCTCCGCGTTCACGGCGAACCGTGACCACTGGGGAGTACATGTCGACACACTCAGGACGGAGTGTGTCGGCACAAGCTGGTAGCCAGCAGCCGACTCCGGCAACGCCGACTGCGGCTATGCACTTCTCTGCGTTTCTTCTCGGACACTTGTGCTTTGCTGCTAGGTGGAGCGCTGCGCTTCCTCTGCTCAGCTGCTAACTCCCGCTGAGCGTCCTCTTGCATGATTGCGGCATTGACTAGGTCGTTGAATGTGCCGCGGTTCCACTGTACGAGGTGGGTCTTCATTTCGGGGTGTAACCCCCGATAGAAGTGCTCCCTCTTCTTCTCCTCCGTGGAGATGTAGTCTGATGCATACTGCGCCAGATGGTTGAAGGCACGGGAGTAGTCGTGGGCACTCCTCCCGCCCTGCTTCAGTTCCAAAAATTCTTGGAACTTCCTCTTCATTATTCCGGGAGGGATGTGATAGGCGCGGAACGCCTCCCGGAACTCATGCCATTCCACGGTATGGCCAGCCGGACGTGAGGCGACATAATTCGCCCACCACGCACCAGCGGCACCGTGGAGCTGCTGTGCTGCGAACAGGGTCTTCTGCCGCTCCGTACACTGGAGCAGCCCAAACTTGGACTCGATGGTTCGCAGCCAGTTGTCCGCCTCCAGTGGTTCCTCAGCTTCGGTGAACACTGGAGGGTGCGTACTCATGAAATCCGAGTACGGCACTTCGCGGGGCTCACGAGGCCCTCGCTCTTGACGTCCCCCCGCCTGGGACGTATTCTGCATGATCGTGCAGAGCAGGTCAGTCTGCTCCTCACGACCTCCCACCAGTGCCGCTATCACATCCGCTAGAGTAAGCGGAGGCGGCGGTGGTGGCTGCTGCTGCGGGGTGCTGTCGTAGGCCGGTGGCTGGGAGTCATCGCCTCCACCTTGGCTAGAGCCACCAACCTCGTGCGTGGTCCTAGTGCGAACCATCTGCAACCATACGACAATAACATCAGTCCCACAAGAGAGTACATGCAGTCCAAATGGAATAGGTGTCCACCATAATGACAATAACACATGCTATACATCTCGTAAGTAAATAGTGTAATAACTTTGCACAAGCTACACCATTACCAGACCAAACACAAGCTATTTAATCCAACTTGATGAACCTCCACTTTGGAAGCTCAACATAACTAGGTTTGGTCACTACGAGACATTACTATTGCGTTGTCATCACGTATACCACCCTTAGGGTACAACACCCTCTCCAAAGAGTTCAACTGCCATCCTTCTGTCAGAATGGCCAGTTTCTACCTATTCCAAGTTTTGATCTGGTTCTGGGCATTTTCATGACTCAATTTGAATACCAAAGTTACAGTTAACTTCAGTAACTTTACAACGAGTACTCATTTGCCCTCAGATCAGCTTTGGTTAAAAAGTTATACTAATTCAAAGTCAACAGAATTCCTGGAAGAATTTTAACAGCACCTCCCTGGGAAGTGGCTGTTTTCAACCCTGATTTCCACTAAATTCTGTGCTGAAATTTCAGGAACTTTGAATTGCAAAGATGTCACACATCTTCTACTCTTTCTAAGGATGTATTATATGATAATTTTAGATTTTTCTACTGGGAGTTATGTTTGAAAACAGATCAGTTCAGAGGATGTTTTACTCTGCCCTGGTTCTGGACAGTTTTACCCTCCTCTGGGATTTCAGCCATCTTAAGGCGTGTTTCAGCTCTGGAAGTCTACAACAAAGTTGTAGAGTACTTCAATACCTTTCCAGAACTATATAGAACACCTCTCTGGGCTAAAGGACCTGTGAGTTATTCCCTGTGGAAGATCAGCCACTTGCTGCCCAAAACAGAGCACTCTGTTTTTCAGTCTTTTTGGAACTACACTTACCACTATCCCATTCTTATACCTAACCAGGGTCCTAAATGTTGAAACTATAGATTTTAATTCCTTGTTATCATTATTTTCATGCATATGCCTACAATATCTCGGTACTACTTCCTCACAAAAGAAAAATCCTAACCGGATTATACCGGCATATACGTCTCAAATGTGGCACTAAACGGTCTCTCGCACATGTTTTCTACACGGATATACACGTGGTTAGTACCTGCAGAAGATCACACAATAATGGTGCACTCAGAGGTTGTTCATTCCAGGCAGTTCCATTTTTAAAAGTAAATACAAACGCCCGTATCATTGTCATACGGCCGTCCTTGAGCTAAGTCACGTCTCAAGGCACGTGATCGTGTTTCAACACCACACAACGGGGAACCCGAGTATGTCATGAACGGGTCGTCACGGTTGGGAATGTTATCAACCCAACAGATACCACCTACTGCCCTGCAGGGCACGCCGATGGCAAGCGCTGTGTATGTCCTCCTGGGCTATTTCCAGACGAACACACTCTCGCGTTACTGACCACGCGATGGGGTCTCCACTTACTTGCCTAATGCACACTAGGGATCAGCGTTTCATATGAACTCAGGGACATGAAGAGTCCAAGAGTTTCACATTGACGTCTCACACCAAGCTGTGAGACAAATCCCTGAACCACGTTCCTCGTCAGGGAGAGCTAACCGGAATTGAACCGCTTTCGGTGGCGTTCCTTACCATACTTACCAGAGCGTAGGTGCATCGTTACATAATTAAAATTCATAATTATAACACATAAGTTAGTCTTTGCCACTTTAAGTAACTATGCTAATATAGTCCTTACTTGGGCAACTACCGAATCCTCACCGTATACCTAAGTTTTTCCCATAATGCAGTCCTTAAGTACTGTGCTATCCCCAATGCAGCTCTGATACCAGGCTGTGGCGGACCGGAATCCGCTCATCCAGGATCGCAGAGGGTGGTGCCGCGCGATGCGACACCCGACAGCACACGTCATAAGAACATAATATATTACATGGGAAAAACAACTGAAACTGTACAAACAGGTACAAACTTCAGTTACAACTATTGTTGATATTACACAGCGGAAGTCTACACTATACAACTCACGCCCGCCTATCTAGCAAAAGTTGGTTGCCCAGCCCTAGGGCAACCCACGCTAGCTGCACTCCTCAGATCAGCGCGGCGTGTACGGCTCCCACTCAGCCGTAGTCCCCGACGGAGGGTAACCCTCGCCGGTGGACTCGTACTCCGAGTCCGTGGGTGGCTCCTCACCTGAAAAACACTTCAGCAGCAACCATGAGCACGAAGGCTCAGCAAGGCTTAACCGACTCACTTAAGCATGAAACTCTACATGAGGTGTACCATGACACAGGATAGCAATGTTGCAGCAAATGGACACGCCTACAAGTTCATCCTTAATTCATCTTTTAGCAACAAGTTAACAGTTCATGAAGCTGAAATTTAGTAAGCAATATTTGGTGGCACACATGTAGCAATACAATTATATCATAGCAGCAATATTGAATCATAACATTTCATTCATTAGTCTACGTTACGACGCAGTGAACAAGCGGTACTCGTCACCGCGAGGGACGGCGAATCGACTCGATATACACCTGCAGGGAAACCCAAAGAGCACGTCACGTACGCCCACCCGTGGAGCTGCACAGCACGCTCACTCGATGTCGTACGGGACAACCTTTCACCCAACAGCCCAAACGTCGAACCGGTCGCACCGAAACGAGCAGGAGGTTCCCCACACGGAGCATCTCTCTATGCCCGTTGGCAGATTTCCACCTTGCTGCCCTCAACCTACACCTATAAATCGGTGTGCTATGCCTCGACGCCCGGAGGTTTAGGCTATATCGGTTTATCGGGGCCCATATATCCGATATGCCTTCGGTACGTTCAATACTTGTTCAGCAGGGCCGCACACGGATCGGTCCTCAATCGACACGGGCAGGGCTGCGCACACAAGACTCCCTATTGCTGCGCCCTAGCCCCTGCCTAGTCTCATGTTCATTACTAAAGTGATCTCACATCACTCAACCGAACCCGTGTGTCCCAAGCCTATCTCGCGAGTAGATTCCAACTACTCGACTTGTACCGAAGCCCTATGACTCATTAAGAATAGCCTGTCTACTCGAGGTCCTTGACACTACCCTCACTCTTTTAGGAATCTTTGGTTATGCAAGTGGGGTTTCATTCATCCTATACCTAATGCACATACATACTTCATATGACACGTATAAACAAAGACTTATAAAAGGTTAATGCAAACCGGGGCTTGCCTTGTTGCTGCTGGTCAGGGGTTAAGTCTTCGTCCGGAAGAAGGAAGTCCAGCACTTCCGGAGTCTTTTCTTCAACGGCTACACGTTAATGAAATACTACATGTTAATTTAGATACAAATGTGAGTTTTAGAGTAAGACTTCTACTATTAGTTCTAATAACCAGCCTCTAACACCTGGAACTTTGTTTAAGAATTTAAAGATGAACTGGTGTTGGTGGTTTGGCTTGGACTTAATCACATGGTTAAATGCTAAGTGGTTTTTCCCCTTTTCCATATTAATCCCTTAAGTGGTTAAACAGGACAGGGGTGATCTAGAGCTCCAATAGAGCTGAGAGTTTTTGTGTGAGTTCCTTGTCACAAGAAAACTCTCTGGACCCAACATTAGCACTTTTCATGGAGTGGTTTGCTCAGAATAATTCTCTTGGCAAATCAGCAAGGAAGAATTTATTCTGAGGTAATACCCCTGTTCATGCTCAACTTAATGAACTACAATTTCAAATATAGCTCATAGAGTTTGCATGAATTTTCCTAACATTTTTGGGGTTAAGATTTGCCCAGAACTGAATTTCCAAGTTTTGGAAATTCTCTGAAAATGTTTCTTGATTCAAATGAACACAGCACCTTCCAATTTGAATTGCTCTGACCAAATCAACTCCAAATAGTCTGAAACTTTTACAGGGGTTTACTAATGTCCTAAAGAACATTCTGGCCAAATTTGGGGATTTTTGGATGGACCAAATTCCCTCTAAAATTCTTTTGCTGAAAAGTTTTATGAATTTTCCAGAATTAATTAATGGTTTTCATACAAATTGGGTTGTATATCTGGACAGAGCTAGGCAAGATGAATCCAATCCAATTTGAATCACTAAATGTGGAGCTTCCTAGCAAAAGTTATGGGGTTCTAAAGTTTGCACTAAAACTGGAAATTCCAGAAATGTTTAAATCCTGCGGGTGGGTCCACGTACACGTGTCAACCGCTGGAGCCGAGCCACACGGGGCCACAGACTCCTTCCCGCGCAGCCGCACTGGATCCCGGACCACAGAGAATCCCACCCATTTATCTTCAGCCGCTGACGCGTGGGGCCTACCCCTTCGTCTTCCTCCGGCCACCCGCGCGACGCCGCCGCCAAGCTCGCCGGAGCTCTCGCCGGAGAGGGGTTCCGGTCCTCGGAGCTTGCTGAATCTTGCCGTCAGTGCCTATCTCGGCCTGAGGAACACAGTGGTGCCCTCCCCAGAACTTGACAACCACCGGAACAGTGCTCCCGACGGCAACAGCGGCCGGGAGCTCACCGGCGACGTCCAACTCGGCATCCCACGCACCTTTTTCGATGCGGTTTGCTCGGGGAGCTCCGCTGACACCTGCTGGTCATTGACATGGACACCGATCCCCGTGAAAACGGCGGTAACTACGACCTCACCGGCGACCTAGGCCGGATATCGGCTGTGCTTCAGAAAACTTCAAAGAATCGTAAACCTAGCCCACGGTTCTTACTGGTTTTTGATCCTAGGTGGTCGTGGCCGTGTATAGAGCGTGTGCATGACTCGGTTTGCCCGGTGATGAGCTAACCCCCACGAATTTTGGGATTTTGTGGGAGCTCGGTCTCAAGACACCCGAAGCTTTCCCGGCGAAATACTCCCTTGACAGCCCATGAAATGAAGAACGGTAGGGACTAGAAGAATCAGCACCTTAAGGCGGTCCTTTCTTGTGTGGCTCGTCGGGCACGAGCGCGCCTGTGCTGGCCAGACACCGGCGGATCAGAGAGGGCGGCGTTTCCGTGCTCGCGCGGAAACGAGGAAGGTGCTCGGTGGGGGGGTTCTCGTTTGGAAAGCAGGAGGAAGGCGGCGTGGGCTGTGCGCTGGCCTTTAAGCCGCGGTTTGGCACCGTGAGGTGGCCGATTGCTGCCTCGGTGGCTCGCCGCCGTTCCCTGGCTTGCGCGCGAAGTCGGGGTCGGCTGCAGCAACCGAATGCCCCTCATGTGTTCCACTGACCTGTGGGCCTCCCCCTTTCTTCTTTTTCCCTAATATTTCTTTTCTGTTTTTGTTAATTATCCCACCAGCTACTCACAATTTAATGTGAGACTTAGCTCCCAAGTCTTTGTTTGAATTTGAATTCTCAAATTCAAACTTTGTTTGGTTAAATGTGCTTCATATTTAAACTGAAATTCAAATTCAGTTTTGAATTTTTGCAAATTTAGCTCTTGACAAGATGAGCTCCAATGGGGATGAAAATTGGTGAGCTTACTCAGAAAAATGTGCTGAGTATAGATATGGAGCTAACTTTTGAATTTGGATGATGAAAGTTGCTGCAATTTGAATTTACATTCAAATTGGCCTCTTTTTGAAATAACCTAAAAGTGCCTCAAAAATTGTTGAATTTGCATGAGCTTTGGACTGAACCTTCCCAAGACTTTTTAAATCCCAGGGGTGAGCTCAACCTCTCATGCTCACGTGTAGAAAACCCTACATTGTGAAAGTGAAGGCTTTCCCCTCTAATCATTCTTTTGATGGAGGTTACTTGCTCTTCACAACATTTCCTATGGTGTCCACAATAAAAACTGTGGTGTTGTGAGGTGAAGAAAAGTTTTTTGCAAGTCCCTTTTCTTGGGCTATTACACGGTCGCATGTTCATCAGGGAGGATATTGTCCTTCAAGTAGTCCCGGATCTCTGTGATCCATGCATCGGGTCTGACTTGAGCTTCTGGATCTTGAGCGCTGGGTTGCACGGAGTCCCCAGTGACGCTTACGATCCTTGGCGGCATCCATGGCTGTAGGGCCGCCGGGACTGCCAGCTTCGAGGTTCTGGTAAAGCCCCCTTCGCCCGGCTCGGCGGGCCGGGCTGTAGGCCGCAGCAACGTCCTCTCGAAAACTCCTTCGGGCGCGGGGGCTCCGGTGGAAGCCTTCGTTGAAAGGTTGTCAGCTGCGGCATTACCAGCGCGCGGTACGTGATGCAGGTCCAAGGCGAGGAATTCTTTCTCCAACATCTGCACGTGAAGCAGATACGCAGCTAGCTGCGGATCATTGCAGGAGCATTCGCCCTTGACTTGCTTGATGACCAGTTGGGAGTCGCCCTGTGCCAACAACTGGCGAGCGCCTAAAGACAGGGCTGTCTGCAGGCCAAAGATGAGTGCTTCATACTCCGCCATGTTGTTGGTTGCCTTGAAATTTAGACGCACCATATACCCAAACTGTTCCGCCGATGGCATGAGGAGCAGTACGCCAGCACCGGCCCCCTGCTTTCGCGAGGAGCCATCGAAGAAAAGTGTCCAGTGGGGTTCGGTGAAGACCGGAGCTTGGTGCTCTGGCTCACCGCCTTCATGGCCCCCTGGGTCAGTCTTCGTTGGTGTCCACTCCGCCACAAAGTCAGCCAGTGCTTGGCTCTTGACTGCATGGCGTGGGAGGAAGTCCAGCTCAAACTCCGCCAGCTCCGCCGCCCATTTAGCAACGTTGCCAGTCGCATGGGGGCTGAGAAGAATTGTCTTCAGCGGATACGAGGTGACTACCGAGACCCGGTGGGCCTGGAAGTAATGGCGGAGCTTCCTAGAGGCCACGAGCACCGCATACAGCAGCTTGTGGACTTCTAGGTACCTTGTCTTGGCTTCATGAAGTACTTCGCTGATGTAGTAGATAGGCCTCTGTATGGTTCAAACCCTCTCTCTTAGGCTTGGGAGGTCCTCGTCCATTGGCCCCGGCCCGCTGGAGGTGAGTGGACCCACGGGGGCCTCCGGGAACTGGGACCCAGAGGCCCTTAAGCTATCTTGATTATCCGGGAGCTCCGGGGGGTCTTGAGGGACCTCCGGGAGATCCCAATTGGCCCCTGGAGATTTATCTTGGGGGTCCGGGAGAACGTCCTGGGCCTCCGGGAGGTCGACCTGGACCTCCGGGGGGTCCGGGAGACCGTCTTGGCCCTGCGGGGCCTCCTGGCGTCTGTCTTCTGCTACCGGAGCAGGTTGCGAGGGTGAGGGGTCTTGCCGCTCCACGACAAGGACCATACTCACCACTTCTGTTGTCGCCGCAATGTAGAGCAGCAAGTGCTCCCCGGGCTCAGGGGCTACCATGATAGGTAGGGTCGTCAGGAGTCGCTTCAACTCCTGGAAAGCCTCTTCTGCTTCGTCAGTCCAGGCAAAAGGGCCTGACTTGTGCAGGAGCTTAAAGAAAGGGAGTGCCCGCTCAACTAGCCTCGGTATAAACCGACTCAGCGCGGCTAGACATCCCGTGAGTCTCTGAACATCCTTGACGCGGGCAGGGGGCCGCATCAAGTCGATGGCCTTGATCTTCTCTGGGTTGGCCTCAATCCCTCGGTGCGAGACCAGGAACCCTAAGAGGTTC
Source organism: Neostapfia colusana (assembly GCA_030760725.1). NCBI lineage: Eukaryota > Viridiplantae > Streptophyta > Magnoliopsida > Poales > Poaceae > Neostapfia > Neostapfia colusana. The sequence continues at coordinate 82,155,205 of JASWHV010000003.1, forward strand.
CCAGAGGACACGCCGAACACACATTTATCTGGGTTCAGCTTGGTGCGCATATAGCGCAACTTGTCAAAGACTAAAGCTAGGTTATCTAGTAAGGATGAACCCTGCTTGACCTTGACAACTATGTCATCGACGTACACCTCAACTAGGTCTCTTATTAACTCCCCAAAGGTTTTGTGCATCGCCCGCACAAAGGTGGGGAGTGCATTCTTTAGGCCGTAAGGCATAGACACATAACAATAAAGGCCGTCTACTGTGATGAAGGAGGTGTGCTCCTCGTCCTCCCTAGACATGGGGATCTGATGGAAACCCGAGTAGGCGTCTAGGAAGCACAGCATATTTGATCTATTCTAGGGAGAGGGAATGGATCTTTGGGACATGCCTTATTGAGACTGGTGTAGTCGATGCACATCCGGAGCTTCCCGCCGGCCTTCGGGAACACAACGGGGTTCGCCAACCATCGGGGGTGGTGGACCTCCCGTATGAAGCCAGCGTCCAGCAGCTTCTTGACTTCTTCACGGATGAAGTTTTGCCGCTCGATGGACTGCTTGCGGGGCTTCTGTTGAACCGGCCAGGCGTCGGGGAAGACTTTCAAGTGGTGCTCGATTACCTCCCTGGGGATGCCCGGCATCTGTGACGGCTGCCATGCAAACACGTCGACGTTGTGCCGGAGGAAGGTGACGAGCGCGCCTTCCTATTTGCTATCCAGCCCCCGGCTACCCGGGTGGTCTGGGTAGCTTCGGCGCCGACTTGGATGACCTTTAAGGGGACACCGCCCTCATCGAGAGGTTGTACCCGGGGTGCTGTGGCGGAAGCACGGTGACGTGCGCTCGGGCGGAGCTGGTCCGGCTCCGTATTGCCGGGGGCTGATGCCCCAGCTGTTGCGAGCGCTTGGAGCTTCTCCAGGGCCGACACTGCAGCAGTGCGGTCCCTACGGATCCTGAGAACGCCCATCGGTGTTGGCATCTTCAGGACGAGGTAGCCATAGTGGGCTACAGCCATGAACCGGTACAGGGCTGGCCTGCCAATTATGGCGTTGAAGGGGAGGTCTATCTCCGCTACGTCGAACAGAATGTACTCTGTTCGATAGCTGTCCGGAGCCCCGAAGGTCACCGGGAGACTAATGTTGCCGTAGGGAATAACCTGTCCCGGCCCTACCCCTGAGAACGGGCTCGACGGGGTGAGCTTGGCCATCGGGACCTGCAGCTTCTGGAAAGCTGCACGGCTGATGAGGTTCAGCCCAGCTCCTCCATCTACCAAAACGTGGTACATTCTCACGTTGGCGATGGTAGGGGCTACCAGGAGCGGCAGTAGGCCGGCCCCAGCCATGTTCCTGGGGCAGTCGGTGGCGTCAAAGCTGATGGGGGTCCCCATCCACTTAAGGTGCGGTGCAGCACTTGGGAGTGGCGCCACCGACGCTACCGCTCGGCGCAGAGTCTTGACTGCGCTTCGGGACGAGGGGTCGGCGGACCCGCCGTATATGACGTAGAGCTTCTTCCGACGCTCATCGTCACTGGAGCTGGAGTCCTCATGATTGCGTGCCGCCTTCACGACACGCTGAGGCTCCTGGATCTCCTCTGGGTGGTCAATGTTGTCTGGAACATCCACCCCCTGTTCGTCTTCCTTTGGACGGAAGGGCAGGGCATCAGCCCGCTGCCGCTTCCCCTTGTGGAAGCGCTCTGCGAGCCTTCAGATCTCCCGGCACTCGGCAGTAGTGTGGCGACAGCTGCCGTGCACGGGGCACATATTGTCCTGGCTATCTTCCGGGATCAGTGACTTTCGCTGCCTCTTGTCAGGGCGCGGCCCCTGAGCCCCACTGAGCGTCGCTGCAGTGACGACTTGGGTCGCGGCCGGTGATCTTATCTTGCTTCTGCCTCGGCTCTTGGTCTTCCTGCTGCCTCCATAGGGAGTAGGACCAGATCCGGGCAGCCCTCCTGACTCGGAGGACGGCTGTGAGTGCCAGTTCCGTCCTTCGGCTGCCCTGGCGCACTTGTCCGCCAAGCTGAAGAGCTCTGAGGCATCACGGACCTCCCTGGTCGCGAGTTTCTCAAGCATCTTCTTGTCTCGGACGCCTTGCCGGAACGCCACCACCACAGAAGCATTTTGAATGTGTGGGATGGTGTTCCGCACCTGGGAGAACTGCTGGATGAAAGAGCACAGCGACTCCCCAGACTGTTGTTGGATGGCGTGGAGGTCGAGCTCCGTGCCAGGCCGGGTGTAGGAACTGCCTAAGTTGGCTATGAACTGTCGGAAAAGCTCACCCCAGGAAGTTACGGAACCCTGGGGGAGGTTCATGAGCCAAGACCGAGCTGGGCCAGTCAAGGCGACAGGGAAGTCTTTGGCCATGACGGCTTCATTCCCTCCTGCGGCAAGTACGGCAGTGGAGTAGATCTGGAGGAACTCCGCCGGGTTGACGCTGCCTTCGTACTTCTCGGGCACGTGCGGCCGAAACTTGCGAGGCCACTTTGCGAAGCGAAGGTGGGGCGCGAGGGCCGCACACCCTGCTTCTGTCGCCGCAGGTTCTGGTGCCGCGAACGCTTGGTTCACACTGAGCACCGCGTGCCCCGGCATGGGCAAGGCTGCACCATAGGCCGGGGGCGCCATATGCAGGAAATATGACTGTGGTATATTCTGCACGGCGCAGGCCTGGGGCAGAGATCGCGTGGCGAAGGTCTGCTCTTCAGGCTGGGTCGAGGCCGACGTCATGCAGTCGTCAGCCTCTTGGTGGCGACGCCTTTTTCGGTGCCGCTCGAGGTATACCCGGGCATCTTGACCCAGGCGACACCGCTCAAGCTCTGTCCTCAGATCTGTCGATTGGGGGCTGGTAGAGCTGGAGTCTGCCGTCTGCTCGTCAACCAATGGTGCGCGCATCAGCGACATGACTGGTTGGCCAGAGCGTCGTCCCCGCCGAAGTCGGGGGTTTGCGGTGGCGACGACGAGACGGTCTACCTCGCGGATCCACTGCCGGGTCGCTGCCTGAGGCTCGTCCCCAGCGGGCAGATTGTACGGTAGCACTCTCGCTGCAGCTAGCGCACCCCCACTGGGCACGCCCAGCGCTACTGAAGACTTGAAGCTGGTTGGAGCCTGCATTGCCGGGGTCGGCGCTGCCAGAGCCGGCTGCTGGCTCCCAGCTTGCACCAACACACTCCGTCCCGAGTGTGTCGACATGTATTCCCCCCTGGTCGCGGTCTGCCGCAGAGGCGAGTGGGGAGAGTTTGCCGCTGAAGGAAGCTTGGTCATCTTCGCCGGCGGAAACTCGTCGCGCTAGGAGAAAAGCCCCCTACCTGGCGCGCCAAATGTCGAAGTGTTCAGTCGACACTTCCCCCGGGCCTGCACTGGGCAGCCCGCGGAGGGTCTTTTTTCGGTGGGGCTAGTCTCTAGCGGAGAGCTTGCGCAGATGGACGAGTTAGTAAGAGCTTGACACGGCGAGTTTTACGTGGTTCAGGCCGCCGGAGCGTAAAACCCTACGTCCACGGCGAGCTATGGAGCTCGCTGTATTGCTTGCTGCTCAGGGCCGGAGTCCTGAGCTTCGGGGTGAGTTACAGCTTGAGAGTGTATGGCTAGCGTATGAGTTGCAAAGTGTGAACCCTTGCTATCGTCGCCTACCCGAGCCTTTTATAGTCCAAGGCTCGGGCAGCTTACAAGGGGGGCCGGGACCCGACAGGTGGTCCCAGGAAGATTGTCTATTATCTACCGTATCTGCAGTTATGCCGGTAGTTGCCTCTGGTCGAAGGCTTCTGAGTCTTCATCTTGCTGCCCTGCCCATGCCGCATGGGATGCCTTGTCGCGGTGTTTATTGGCTGGCAGGTTCTGACACCGCGCACCAGTCTTTGATGCGACTGGGCGCAACGGCACCTGACAGAAGCGTGCTCCGCGTCTCCGCGTCTTGGGAAGACGTGGGCCTTGAATACCTTGTACGGGCAAGGTATGGGGCGTCTTTATGCCCGCTGCCTACCGCTCGGGGGCAGGCAGCGCCGTTCTGCTACCACGTGGCGGGCCCGGAGCCCTTCTCAGGGGAGAGGAGGGCCCGTTCCGCGGGGCACGTGGAGCCTCCGGACCTCTCTCCGCGGAGGGGAGGCTCAGCTCCTGTTGGCCACGTGGCGGGCCTGGAGCCCTCCTCTGAGGAGTGGGAGGTCCGGCCCCGCTGGACGCGTGGCGCCTTCGGGCCTCTCTCCCGTGGAGGGGGAGGTCCGGCTTCTGTATGCCACGTGGCGGGCCCGGAGCTCTCCTCTTAGGACAGGGAGGTCCGGCCCCGCCGGATGCGTGGCGCCTTCGGAGCTCTCCCTGCGGAGAAGGGCGAGTTCCTTAGGCATTTTACCCTGTGCGTGGGGGTACCCCATATCTCAGGTACCGACACGCGGGTACCGACAGTGCCTAATCACCTCCCTAGGGATCTCTGGCATCTGCGACGGCTGCCATGCAGACACATCGACATTGTGCTGGAGGGAGGTAACGAGCGCGCCTTCCTATTTGCTATCCAGGCCCCCGGCTACCCGGGTGGCCTGGGTGGCATCGGCGCTGATTCGGATGAGCCTCAAGGGGACGCCGCCCTCGTCGAGGGGTTGCACATGGGGTGCTGTGGTATAGGCATGGTGGCGTGCACTCGGGTGGAGCCGGTTTGGATCTGCACTGCCTGGGGTTGGTGATCTAGCTGTTGTAAGCGCTTGGAGCTTCTCCAAGGCTAACACTGCGGCAGCACGGTCTCCACGAACCTTGAGGACGCCTGTTGGTATAGGCATCTTCAAGACAAGGTAGCCGTAGTGGGCTACTGCCATGAATCGTACAGGGCTGGCCTGCCAATTATGGCGTTGAAGGGGAGCTCGATCTCAGTCACGTCGAACAGAATGTACTCTGTCCGATAGCTGTCCGGTGCCCCAAAGGTCACCGGGACGCTGATGTGGCCATAGGGAACGACCTGTCCCGGCCCTACCCCTTAGAACGGGCTCGATGGGGTGAGCTTGGCCATCGGGATCTGCAGCTTCTGGAAAGCTGCACGACTGATGAGGTTCAGTCCAGCCCCGCCATCCACCAAAACGTGGAACATCCTTATGTTGGCGATGGTGGGGGCCACCAAGAGCGGTAGTTGGCCGGCCTCAGCCATGTTCTGGGGCAGTGGGTGGCATCGAAGCTGATGGGGATTCCCATCCACCTGAGGTGCGGTGCTGCAATCGGGGGGGGGGGGGAGCCACCGACGCTACCGCTCGGCGCAAGGCCTTAGTCGCGCTTTGTGACGAGGGGTCAGCGGACCCACCGTAGATGACATAGAGCATCTTCCGGTGCTCGTCATCACTGGAGCCGGAGCTCTCATGATTGTGCACTGCCTTCACAGCGCGCTGAAGCTCCTGGAACTTCACCTGGTGGTCGACGTCGTCTGGGGCGTCGACCTTCTGCTTGCCCTCCCTTTGACGGTAGGGTGGGGCATCAGTTAGAAGCTGCTTCCCTTTCCGGAAGCGCTCCGCGAGCTTCTGGATTTCCCGGCACTCGGCAGCAGTGTGGTAACTGGTGCCATGCACGGGGCATAGCTCGCCCTGGCCTCCGTATGGAGCCGGTGATTGTCGTGGCCTCTTGTCGGGGCGCGGCCCCCGAGCCCCACTGGGCGCCGCTGCTGCGGCAACGGGGGCCGCGGCTGGCGGTTTCATCTTGCCACCGCCCCTGTTCTTGATCTTACTGCCGCTTCCATATGAAGCGGCGCCAGATCCTGGCTGACCCCCTGGCTCGGAGGCTGGCAGTGAGTGCCAGCTCCGCCCTTCCGCTGCTCTGGCACACTTGTCCGCCAGGCTGAAGAGCTCCGAGACGTCGCGGACCTCCCTAGTCACGAGCTTCTCGAGCATCTTCTTGTCCCGAACGCCTTGTCGGAACAACACCACCACAGAAGCGTTCTGGATGTGTGGGATGGTGTTCCGCACGTGGGAGAACCGCTGGATGAAGGAGCACAGCGACTCCCCTGGTTGTTGCTGGATGGCGTGGAGGTCAAGCTCCGTGCCAGGCTAGGTGTAGGAACTTCCGAAGTTGGCGAGGAACTGCCGGCAGAGCTCTCCCCAGGAGGTTATGTAATCTTGGGGTAGGTTCATGAGCCAACACCGGGCTGGGCCGGTTAAGGCGACGGGGAAATACTTGGCCATGACGGCCTCATCCCCTCCTGCGGCAAGTACGGCGGTGGAATAGATCTGGAGAAACTCCGTTGGGTTGACGCTGCCGTCGTACTTCTCGGGCAGGTGCGGCCGAAACTTGCGCGGCCACCTCGCGAAGCGAAGGTGGGGTGCAAGGGCCGCACATCCTGCTCCTGTTGCCGCAGGTATTGGTGCCGCGAACGCTTACACCGGTATGGGCAAGGCTGCGCCATAGACCGGGGGCGCCGTTTGCGGTGCATATGGCTGTGGCATATGCTGCGTGGCGTATACCTGGGGCAGAGCTCACGTGGCGAAGATCTGTTCTTCAGGCTGGGTCGAGGCCGACGTCATGCTGTCGCCAGCCAGCCTCTCGGATGCGACACCTTTCTCGACGTCGCTCGAGGAACAGTCGGGCTTCTTGGCCCAAGTGGCATCGCTCCAGCTCTGCCCTCAGGTCCGTCGACGGAAGCCTGGTGGAGCTGGAGTCCACCATCTGCCCATCAACCGTTGGCGTGCGCGTCAGCAACACAGCCTGTTGACCGGAGTGTCGTCCCCGCCGAAGTCGAGGGTTTGCGGCGGCGACGACGAGGCGGTCTACCTCGCGTATCCACTGCTGGGTTGCTGAATGAGGTGCGTCCCCAGCAGGTGGATTGTGCAGTAGCGCTCTTGCTGCAGCTAGCGCACCCCCGTGGGGTACGCCCAGCGCTGCAGAAGATATAATGCTGGTTGGAGCCTGCATTGCCGGAGTCGGCGTTGCCGGAGTCGGCTGCTGGCTTCCATCTTGCGCCGACACACTCCGTCCTGAGTGTGTCGACACGTACTCCCCACTGGTCACGGTTCGCCGTGAACGCGGGGGAGGAGAGTTTGCCGCTAAAGGAAGCTTGGTCATCCTCGTCGGCGGAAACTCGTCGCGCAAGGGAAAGCCCCCTTCCTGGTGCGCCAAATGTCGAAGTGTTCGGTCGACACTTCCCCTGGGCCTGCACTGGGCAGCCCGTGGAGGTTCTTTTTTCGGCGGGGCTAGTCCCTTGCGGAGAGCTTGAGCGTATGGACGAGTTAGTAAGAGCTTGACACGCGAGTTTTACGTGGTTCAGGCCGCCGGAGCGTAAAACCCTACGTCCACGGCGAGCTATGGAGCTCGCTGTATTGCTTGCTGCTCAGAACAGGAGTCCTGAGCTTGAGGATGAGTTACAGCTTGGGGATGAATGGATAGAGTGCGAACCCCTGCTAACATTGCCTACCCGAGCCTTTTATAGTCCAAGGCTCGAGTGGCTTACAAGGGGGGGCCCGGGACCTGACAGGTGGCCCCGGGGTGATTTCCTACCAGTTATTATGTCTTGGTGCTGGCGTCGAAGTCCTCGTCCTGCCGCCCTACCAATGCCGCAGGCTAAGTGTAGCGTGTAGCCCTTGGCGATGGCAGGGGAGGCAGGGCATGTCTTGTCCGGTCTTGTCGCTGCCTTCAATGGCCTGCAGCTTCAGACACTGTACGCCTGTCCTGACTGTGACTGGTCACAGCGCCTCCTGACAGGCGTGCGCTGCGCCTCTTCGTATCGGGAAGGCGCGGGTCTTGAATGCTTTGTACGGTAAAGGCATGGCGCGCCTTTACTCCCGCTGCCTACCGCGCCGGTCGGCAGAACTGTTCTGCTGGCCACGTGTCGGACCCGGAGCTCTCCTCTGAGGAAGGGGGGGAGCTCCGGCTCCGCTGGACACGTGGAGCCTTCGAAGCTCACCACCGCGGAGGGGGCGAGGTCCGGTCTTCCGGGCCACGTGGCAGGCTCGGAGCTATCCTTTGAGGAGAGGAGAGCCCCGGCCCTGCCGGGCACGTGGTGCCTTCGGAGCTCGCCCTTGCGGAGGGGGCGAGGTCCGGCCTCCTGGGCCACGCGGCAGGCCCGGAGCTATCCTCCGTGGGGAGGGGAGCTCCGGCCCCGCTGGACACGTGGCGCCTTGAAACCTTGCCCCTGCAGAGGGAGCGAGGACCTTAGGAAGCTTTACCCTGTGCGCGGGGGTACCCGGTATTGAGGGTACCGACAGCGGCAGTCCGAAGAACCCCAAGCGCCTCGTCATCCTTCCTAAAGCGGAGGGGCTTCTAGGATGGATGCTGGTGGGGTGATGCCGGGGAGTGTGCCGGGGGTCCAGATGCCACGGCCCACGACCGTTCCAGCCGCAGGTCCTGGCGGTTCAACTACGGCCCAAAGGCCGGGGCTACAAGCCCGTTGGAGCGCTCATGTCGCCCAGTATATGTTGCTCCTTCTGGCTTGTAGGAGCAGCGTTCTCGTCTCCTCTCTTAGCCTGAGAGCTTTCTATTCTTGCAGGGACCGACCGGCTGCCGGGGGAGGGCCTCTTACCCGGCCATCTCCAACTGGCAGAGGCTCCGCGCCACAACATCTGGGAACCACGGTGGTTCCCATGGCCCCCAAGACGGCGGGGGCTTCCTCTGTGCCGGTGAGTTCACCCTCGGCGGTGGCCGCAGCCGCACCTGTCCGCCCTCCTTCACCATCCCAGAAATCCGGTCCTGAGACTGGATGGGCCGCTGTAGGTGCACCTACTGGCCCCCTCGCTCCCTCAGGACAGCGTCCCGCTCCGGTTGCTGAGGCACCGGCACCTCCGCCGGTCTTAGACTCCACAGGGTGTGTCAGCGGCGTGACTCCTGTCCTCTCAGTCCCGGCGCCCATGTGGGATGCCCTGGGGCGTGTCCAGACCAGCGCCCGACAGTTCCAGGCCGCCTTCGAGTGGGAGCGGGGGGTGCTGGCCGGAGAGAGGGAACGCCTTCTTAGCTGGCAGCAGCGGACCCAGGAGGCTAGGGCAGATCTTGACTCAAGGCAGTCAAGACTTGAGGCCATGAGTGCTCTGCTTGACACTCAGAAGAAAGCCATCAGCCGCATGGAGTCAGAGACCCGGCGGCTTTGCGCTTCCTACCGCGAGGCCCTGGCCCATGTTGAAGCCAAAGCCAAGGCGCGTTCTGCCGCCGCGGAGGAGTTGCGTCTGCAGGTAGCTCGTCGAGAGTGCGCCATCGCTGATCGGGAACGTGCTGCAGCGGCCGAGGAGGAGAAGATCGCCGCACGGCTGAAGGCCAAAGAGGGCGAGCTGAGGGCTCGGACCGAGGAGCTGGAGCTCCGTGAGTCGGCTGCTGCCGCGAGGGAGGAGCAGTTCTCCCAGGAGCACCAGACGGCGTTGGATCGCGAGCTGGCGGCTCGCCAAGAGGTAGAGAAGCTCCAGTCTTCGTGGTCTACCGAGGCCCAGGCGGTCTGGGGCTTTATTGCCAAGGCGGGGTCCGCCTTGGCTCCTCTTGGTTTCAGCCCGGTGCGGATGGAGGCTCCGGCGCAGGAGATGTCCGAGGCAATCCTGGCACTTGAGTCCATCGGCGGCAAGCTGGGCCGGCGCGAAGCGGTGATCGCCGACGAGCTTGAGGTGGAAGGACGGGGCCTAGTGAAGGAGGTCGCTATGCACAGACTGGCGTGCTTCCGGAGCCAAGACCCTTCCTTCTCTCTGGAGCCAGTGCGTCCAGGACCCGTTGCCGAGCGGGAGGAAGCTGCCAGGGCTGAGGTCGACGACGTGGCCGCCCTTGTGGCCTCTAGGTTCAAACGGGAGTCCGGGGACTCTTAGGAATCTGCCCCCTTTGCCACAAGGCACTGTACCTCCTTTTTATTTTTGTTGAGTCTGAAGCCCAGCTCATGGAGCCTTGTATGAACAGACTCTTGTTTTCTTCTGTGTCTGCATGCCTTAGTCTTCTTCCTGGTTTTACCTGGCCGAGTCCTTAGCTCCGCAAGGTACTCAGAGGCCTTGACCAATCTCGAAGCTCTGCACAGACACCTTCCCCAGGTCCCTACTATATTAAGGGCCCCGGAGGTCTCCAGGACCCGCCCCATGAGAACGGGGGGGTCCGGCCTGCTTGCCACCTGGCGGGCCCAGAGCTCCCCTCTGAGGAGAGGGAGGTCCGGGCTTGCGGGGCACCTGGAGGCTTCGGACCTCTCCCCGCGGAGGGAGGAGGTCCGGCTTCTGTAGGCCACGTGGCCGGCCCGGAGCTCCCCCCAAGTAGAGGGAGGTCCGGCCCCGCTGGACACATGGGACCTTTGGGTCTCGCCCCTGCGGAAGTGGTGAGGTCTGGGTTCTTTGGTCTTACCTTTGAGTTTTGGTCTTGCGCGATCCCGTAGCGGCCCCCTGGTAGGTGCTGTCGAAGTGTGTGGTCGACACTTCCCCCGGACCTGCTATGGGCAGCCCGCGGAGATTCTTTTTCGGAGGGGCTAGTCGCTTGCAGAGAGCTTAAGCGTAGGGACGAGTTTGGGAGGAGCTTGACACGGCGAGTTTTACGTGGTTCAGGCTGCTGGAGCGTAAAACCCTACGTCCACGGTGAGCTGAGGTGCTCGCTATATTGCTTGTTGCTCAGAACCGGAGTTCTGAGCTTGAGGATGAGTTACGCCTAGTGTATGACTTGCTGGAGTGCGAATGGCTGGAGTTCGAACCCCTGCTAACGTTGCCTACCCAATCCTTTTATAGTCCAAGGCTCGTGTGGTTTACAAGGGGTGCCAGGGACCCGACAGGTGGTCCTGGGGAGATTGCCTGCCGACTATCGTATCTGCAGTTATGCCGGTAGTTGTCTCTGGCGAAGGCTTCCGAGTTTTCGTTCTGCCGCCCTGCCCATGCCGCAAGCTAGTCGTAGTGGTTGATGACAGCAGGGGCGGCAGGGGATGTCTTGTCGCTGTGTTTATTGGCTGGCAGGTTCTGACACGGTGCGCCAGTCTGTGATGCGACTGGACGCAACGGCACCTGACAGAGGCGTGCTCCGCGTCTTGGGAAGGCACGGGCCTTGAATACCTCGTACGGTAAAGGCATGAGGCGCCTTTACTCCTGCTGCCTACCACGCCAGGCGGCAGCACTGCTCTGCTGGCCACGTGTCGGACCCGGAGCTCTACTCTGAGGAGAGGGGGAGCTTCGGCTCCACTGGACATGCGGAGCCTTCGGAGCTCACCCTCGCCGAGGGGGGCAAGGTCCGGTCTTCCGGGCCACGTGGCAGGCCCAGAGCTATCGTTTGAGGAGAGGAGAGCCCCGGCCCTGCCGGACACGTGGCGCCTCAGGAGCTCGCCCCTGCAGAGGGGGTGAGGTCCGACCTCCTGGGCCACGTGGCAAGCTCAGAGCTATCCTCCGTGGGGAGGGGAGCTCTGGCCCTGCTGGAAACGTGGCGCCTTCAAACCTCGCCCTTGCAGAGGGAGCGAGGTCCTTAGGAAGTTTTACGCTGCGCGCGGGGGTACCCGGTATTGAGGGTACCGACAGTGGCCCACGGGCTCACCTCGGGGGAGGTAACGAGCCCGAGGTGGGGCCTTCTCCTACCCGCGCACTTTCTCGTATTGAGTACTCCCTGTGCTGGCAGGGTCTTGACGGCTTTGGAGTTCAGCCTCTGTGGAGAGGGTGAAGCCTGGCATCGGAGCTCTGCCCTTGTGAAAGGGGGAGGTCCGGCCTTGGAGCTCGCCTCTGAGACTAGGGGTGGTACGGGAAGTCATCGGAGCTCAGGCCCACAAAGGGCGTGAGGTCCGGCATCAGGGCTCGCCTCTGAAAGGAGGGCGAGGGCTGGCACCGGAGCTCGGCCCGGCTGTGGGGGCAGAGGTCCGGAGGACATCGGAGCTCAGGCCCACGAAGGGCGTGAGGTCCGGCATCAGGGCTCGCCTCTGAAAGGAGGGCGAGGGCTGGCATCAGAGCTCGGCCCAGCTACGGGGGGCGGAGGTCCGGAAGTCATCGGAGCCCAGGCCAGCGAAGGGCGTGAGGTCCGGCGTCAGCGCTCGCCTCTGAAAGGAGGGCGAGGGCTGGCCTCGGAGCTCGGCCCAACTGTGGGGGCGGAGGTCCGGAAGTTACCGGAGCTCAGGCCAGCGAAGGGCGTGAGGTCCGGGATCAGCACTCGCCTCTGAAAGGAGGGCGAGGGTTGGCCTCGGAGCTCGGCCCAGCTGTGGGGGCGGAGGTCCGGAAGTCATCGGAGCTCAGGCCAGCGAAGAGCGTGAGGTCCGGAAGTCATCGGAGCTCAGGCCAGCGAAGGGCGTGAGGTACGGCATCAGCGCTCGCCTCTGAAAAGAGGGCCAGGGCTGTCCTCGGAGCTCGGCCCAGCTGCGGGCGGCGGAGGTCCGGAAGTCATCGGAGCTCAGGCCAGCGAAGGGCGTGAGGTCCGGCATCAGCACTCGCCTCTGAAAGGAGGGCGAGGGCTGGCCTCGGTGCTCGGCCCAGCTGTGGGGCGGAGGTCCGGAAGTCATCGGAGCTCAGGCCAGCGAAGGGCGTGAGGTCCGGCATCAGCGCTCGCCTCTGTAAGGAGGGTTAGGGCTGGCCTCGGAGCTCGGCCCAGCTGCGGTGGGAGGAGGTCCGGAAGTCATCGGAGCTCAGGCCAGCGAAGGGCGTGAGGTCCGGCAGCAGCGCTCGCCTCTGAAAGGAGGGCGAGGGTTGGCCTCGGAGCTCGGCCCAGCTGTGGGGGCGGAGGTCCGGAAGTCATCAGAGCTCAGGCCAGCGAAGGGCGTGTAGTCCGGAAGTCATCGGAGCTCAGGCCAGCGAAGGGCGTGAGGTCCGGCATCAGCGCTCGCCTCTAAAAGGAGGGCGAGGGCTGGCCTCGGAGCTCGGCCCAGCTGCGGGGGGCGGAGGTCCGGAAGTCATCGGAGCTCAGGCCAGCGAAGGGCGTGAGGTCCGGCATCAGCACTCGCCTCTGGAAGGAGGGCGAGGGCTGGCCTCGGAGCTCGGCCCAGCTGTGGGGGCGGAGGTCCGGAATTCATCGGAGCTCAGGCCAGTGAAGGGCGTGATGTACGGTGTCGGTACCTTAGATATGGGGTACCCCCGCGCACAGGGTAAAATGCCTAAGGTGCTCGCCCTTCTCCACAGGGAGAGCTCCGAAGGCGCCACGCGTCTGGCGGGGCCGGACCTCCCTCTCCTCAGAGGAGAGCTCCGGGCCCGCCACGTGGCATACAGAAGCCGGACCTCCCCCTCCGCGGGAGAGAGGCCCGAAGACGCCACGCGTCCAGCGAGGCCGGACCTCCCTCCCCTCAGAGGTGAGCTCCGGGCCTGCCACGTGGCATGCAGAAGTCGGACCTCCCCCTCAGCGGGAGAGAGGTCCGAAGGCACCACGCGTCCAGCGGGGCCGGACCTCCCTCTCCTCAGAGAAGAGCTGCGGACAAGCCACGTGGCTGGAGGAACGGTGCTGCCCGCCCCCGGGCGGTAGGCAGCGGGCGTAAAGGCGCCCTTCACCTTGCCCGTACAAGGAATTCAAGGCCCGCGTCTTCCCAAGACGCGGAAACGCGGAGCACGCGCCTGTCAGGTGCCGTTGCGTCCAGTCGCATCACAGACTGGCACGCGGTGTCAGAACCTGCCAGGTAATAAACGCCGCGACAAGACATCCCATGCCGCCTGCGCCGTCATCAACCACTACGACTAGCGCACGGCATGGGCAGGGCGGCAAAAGGAGGACTCAGAAGCATTCGACCGGAGGCAACCACCGGTATAACTACAGATACGGTAGATAATAGACGATCTTCTCGGGACCACCTGTCGGGTCCCGGCTTCCCTTGTAAGCCGCCCGAGCCTTGGACTATAAAAGGCTCGGGTAGGCGTCGATAGCAGGGGTTCGCATTCTGCAACTCATACGCTAGCCATACACTCTCAAGCTGTAACTCACCCCCAAGCTCATGCCCCCGGCCCTGAGCAGCAAGCAATACAGCGAGCTCCATAGCTCGCCGTGGACATAGGGTTTTACGCTCCGGCGGCCTGAACCACGTAAAACTTCCCGTGTCAAGCTCTCACTAACCCGTCCATTCGCGCAAGCTCTCCGCTAGGAACTAGCCCCTCCGAAAAAAGAACCTCCGCGGGCTGCCCAGTGCAGGCCCGGGGGAAGTGTCGATCACACACTTCGACATACGGCATCAGCGCTCGCCTCTGAAAGGTGGGCGAGGGCTGGCCTCGGAGCTCGGCCCAGCTGTGGGGGCGGAGGTCCGGAAGTCATCGGAGCTCAGGCCAGCGAAGAGCGTGAGGTCCGGAAGTCATCGGAGCTCAGGCCAGCGAAGGGCTTGAGGTACGGCATCAGCACTCGCCTCTGAAAGGAGGGCCAGGGCTGTCCTCGGAGCTCGGCCCAGCTGCGGGGGGCGGAGGTCCGGAAGTCATCGGAGCTCAGGCCAGCGAAGGGCGTCAGGTCCGGCATCAGCACTCGCCTCTGAAAGGAGGGCGAGGGCTGGCCTCGGAGCTCGGCCCAGCTGTGGGGGCGGAGGTCCGGAAGTCATCGGAGCTCAGGCCAGCGAAGGGCGTGAGGTCCGGCATCAGCGCTCGCCTCTTTAAGGAGGGTGAGGGCTGGCCTCGTAGCTCGGCCCAGCTGCGGTGGGCGGAGGTCCGGAAGTCATCGGAGCTCAGGCCAGCGAAGGGCGTGAGGTCCGGCATCAGCGCTCGCCTCTGAAAGGAGGGAGAGGGTTGGCCTCGGAGCTTGGCCCAGCTGTGGGGGCGGAGGTCCGGAAGTCATCAGAGCTCAGGCCAGCGAAGGGCGTGAGGTCCGGAAGTCATCGGAGCTCAGGCCAGCGAAGGGCGTGAGGTCCGGCATCAGCGCTCGCCTCTAAAGGGAGGGCGAGGGCTGGCCTCGGAGCTCGGCCCAGCTGCGGGGGGCGGAGGTCCGGAAGTCATCGGAGCTCAGGCCAGCGAAGGGCGTGAGGTCCGGCATCAGCACTCGCCTCTGGAAGGAGGGCGAGGGCTGGCCTCGGAGCTCGGCCCAGCTGTGGGGGCGGAGGTCCGGAAGTCATCGGAGCTCAGGCCAGTGAAGGGCGTGATGTACGGTGTCGGTACCTTAGATATGGGGTACCCCCGCGCACAGGGTAAAATGCCTAAGGTGCTCGCCCTTCTCCGCAGGGAGAGCTCCGAAGGCGCCACGCGTCTGGCGGGGCCGGACCTCCCTCTCCTCAGAGGAGAGCTCCGGGCCTGCCACGTGGCATACAGAAGCCGGACCTCCCCCTCCGCGGGAGAGAGGCCCGAAGACGCCATGCGTCCAGCGAGGCCGGACCTCCCTCCCCTCAGAGGTGAGCTCCGGGCCCGCCACGTGGCATGCAGAAGTCGGACCTCCCCCTCCACGGGAGAGAGGTCCGAAGGCGCCACGCGTCCAGCGGGGCCGGACCTCCCTCTCCTCAGAGAAGAGCTCCGGACCCGCCACGTGGCTGGAGGAATGGTGCTGCCCGCCCCCGGGCGGTAGGCAGCGGGCGTAAAGGCGCCCTTCACCTTGCCCGTACAAGGAATTCAAGGCCCGCGTCTTCCCAAGACGCGGAAACGCGGAGCACGCACCTGTCAGGTGCCGTTGCGTCCAGTCGCATCACAGACTGGCACGCGGTGTCAGAACCTGCCAGGTAATAAACGCCGCGACAAGACATCCCATGCCGCCTGCGCCGTCATCAACCACTACGACTAGCGCACGGTATGGGCAGGGCGGCAAAAGGAGGACTCAGAAGCATTCGACCGGAGGCAACCACCGGTATAACTACAGATACGGTAGATAATAGACGATCTTCTCGGGACCACCTGTCGGGTCCCGGCTTCCCTTGTAAGCCGCCCGAGCCTTGGACTATAAAAGGCTCGGGTAGGCGTCGATAGCAGGGGTTCGCATTCTGCAACTCATACGCTAGCCATACACTCTCAAGCTGTAACTCACCCCCAAGCTCAGGCCCCCGGCCCTGAGCAGCAAGCAATACAGCGAGCTCCATAGCTCGCGGTGGACGTAGGGTTTTACGCTCCGGCGGCCTGAACCACGTAAAACTTCCCGTGTCAAGCTCTCACTAACTCGTCCATTCGCACAAGCTCTCCGCTAGGAACTAGCCCCTCCAAAAAAAGAACCTCCGAGGGCTGCCCAGTGCAGGCCCGGGGGAAGTGTCGATCGCACACTTCGACATTTGGCGCGCCAGGTAGGGGGCTTTTCCCCTAGCGCGACGAGTTTCCGCCAACGAAGATGACCAAGCTCCCTTCGGCGGCAAGCTCACCTCCCCCGCCGCCGTGGCGAGCCGCGGCTAGGGGGGAGTACAAGCCAACACACTCAGGACGGAGTGTGTCAGTACAAGCTGGGAGCCAGCAACCGGCTCTGGCAGCGCTGACCCCGGCAATGCAGGCTCCAACCAGCGTCATATCTCCAGTAGCGCCAGGCGTACCCGGAAAGGGTGCGCTAGCTGCAGCAAGAGCGCTACTGCACAATCCGCCCGCTGGAGACGCGCCTCAGGCAGCGGCCCAGCAGTGGATTCTCGAGGTAAACCGTCTTGCCGTCGCCGTCGCAAACCATTGACTTCGGCGGGGATGACGCTCAGACCAACCAGCTGCGTCGCTGACGCGCGCGCCAACGGTTGACGGCCAGACGGGGAAGTTCCAGCTCCACTAGGCTTCCGTCGACGGACCTGAGGACAGAACTGGAACGGTGTCGCTTAGGCCAAGATGCCCGAGTGTTCCTCGAGTGACGTCAAGAAGGGCATCGCACTCAAGAGGCTGGCGACAATATGACGTCGGCCTCGACCCAGCCTGAAGGGCAGGTCTTCGCTACGCGGGCTCTGCCCCAGGCATACGTCGCGCAGTATATGTCACAACCATATGCCCTGCGAACGGCGCCCCCGGTCTATAGAGCGGCCTTGCCCATACCGGGGCATACTGTGCCAGCGGAAGACCAGGCGTTCACGGCGCCGATACCTGCACTGGGAGCCAGCAACCGGCTCTGGCAGCGCCGACCCCGGCAATGCAGGCTCCGACCAGTGTCAGGTTTTCAGTAGCGCTGGGTGTACCTAGTGAGGGTGCGCTAGCTGCAGCGAAGAGCGCTGCTACTCAATATGCCACAGTCGTATGTCCTATGTATGGCCGCCGGATGCATGCGGTGCTCGGTGCGAACCAAGCATTCGCGGCATCAGAACCTGCGGCAACAGAAGCGGGGTGTGCGGCTCTCGCGCCCCGCCTTCGCTTCACAAAATGGCCGTGCGGGTTTCGGCCACTCTCGCCTGAGAAGTACGACAGCAGCATCAACCCGACGGAATTCCCCCAGAGGCCGGGAAATCCAGAAGCTCGCGGGGCGCTTCCGGAAGGGGAAGCAGCCCCTAGCTGATGCTCCATCCTATAGTAAGGGAGGGCAACCGGAAGGTTGAGGCCCGAGACGGCGATGACCGCCAGATGGATTTCCAGGAGCTCCGGCGCGCCGCAAGGGCAGCGCGCAATCATGGAAGCTCCATCTCCAGTGATGACGAGCACTGGAAAATGCCCTGTGACATCTTCGGCGGGTCCGCTGACCCCCCTGTCCAGAAGCACGGCTCAGGCCTTGCGACGAGCGGTAACGTCGGTGGCTCCCCCTGGCGCAGTACCGCGCCTCAGGTGGATGGGAACCCCCATCAGCTCCAATGACACCGACTGCCCCAGGAACATGGCTGGGGCCGGCCAACTACCGCTCATGGTGGCCCTTACCATCGCCAGCGTGAAGATGTACCACGTCTTGGTGGATGATGGGGCTGGACTGAACCTCATCAGTCACGCAGCCTTCCAGAAGCTGCAGATCCCGATGGCCAAGCTCGCCCCATCGAGCCCGCTCTCAGGGGTAGGGCTGGGACAGGTCGTTTCCTACGGACGCATCAGCCTCCCGGTGTCCTTTGGGGCACCGGGCAGGTTTGTGGGGACCGTGTTGCCGCAGTATTAGCCTTGGAAAGGCTTCGGGCGCTTACAGCAACTAGAGCGCCAGCCTTCAGCGGTACAAGACCAAACCAGCTCCACCCAAGTGCACGTCACCGTGCCTCTACCGCCGCACCCCACGTGCAACCCCTTGATGAGGACGACATCCCCACAAGGCTCATCCGAATCAGCGCCGGTGCCACCCAGACCACCCGGGTAGCCGGGGGCCAGGGCAGCATATAGGAAGGCGCGCTCGTTGCCCCCCTCCGACATGAGGTCGATGTGCTGCATGACAGCCATCACCGAGGCCAGAGATCCCCAGGGAGGTGATTGAGCATTACTTAAAGATCTTTCCCAACGTCTGGCCGTCCGATGAGACGGAGGGTCCGCCGCTCCCGGTGCTTGGCAAACCGAGTTATTATCCCGAGGGCTGGCGAGAAGCTCCGGAAGCGCATCCACTGCACCAATCTCAATAAGGCATGTCCTAAAGACCTATTTTCTCTTTGACTGATAGAGCAAGTAGTAGACTCGATACCAGGCTGTGATATGCTGCGCTTTCCAAATGCTTGCTAGGGCTCCCATCAGACTCCTGTGTCTGAAGGAGTTGGTACTCGGCATAGCTAGGGGTCCCGCGAATTTCTGGTTTTCGCGCAATGGGTTTAACCCCATACCACAGAAACCTGTTCCGCTACCAAGAAGCAAGCGCCAGAAGACCAGTCCTCGGATCCCTGACACAACCTCCCGGAGCCCCCAGGACGACAGCGGAGCTTCCCGTGAGGCCCAAAGCAGCCTGAGGACCCCCGAGTGCCGGGCACCCGGCGATCTCCCCAGGCTAAAAGTTATCACTCGCAGCTCCATGCGACGCGTAATGCCGCCGAATGGGCGGCGGAGCTACTGAAGCTTGATCTAGGTTCCCTTTCCCGTCATACATACATTAACCAAGCATTAGTTCACTTGTGGCTGAAGTAGATGCTCAGGGGGCCATGAAGACGATGAAACAGGACCCTGAGCCCTGACCTTCATTAGGACTCATCAAATGATGTTCGTCCACGGCTCCCCGCGAAAGCAGGGGGCCGATGCTAGCGTACTGTTCCTCATGCCATCGGGGGAGCAGTCTGGGTATGTGGCGCGTCTCAATTCCAAGGCAGCCAACACCATAGCGGAGTGTGGAGTGCTCATCCTTCTCGCTAGTCGTTGGCTCAGGGCAATCCCCAGTCTGGTTATCAACCAAGACGGCGGAGATAAACCCCCTCGCCTTGGACCTGCACCACGTACCGTGCGCTAGCAAGGCCACAGCTGACGACCTTTCAACAAGGGCCCCCGCTGCCACCGGAGCCACTGTGCCTGAAGGGGGCCTTGAGAGGACGTTGCCGCGACCCACAGCCCGGCCCGCCGAGCCGGGCGAAGGGGGCTAGACCAGCACCTCGAAGCTGGCGGTCCCGGCGGCCATGAGCGCCGCCAAGGATCATAAGCGTCACTGGGGACTCCGTGCAACCCAGCGCTCAAGATCCAGATGCTCAAGTCAGACCCGATGCATGGATCACGGAGGTCCGGGACTACTTGAAAGACAATATCCTCCCTGATGAACGTGTATCTGCTGAACGGATTGCGCGTATGGCTAAGAGACACATGGCGGTAGAGGGGGATCTCTACCAACGTGGCGCCAACCACATCCTATTGCGGTGCACAACCCAGGGGGAAGGCTGCGACTTGTTCGCTGAGATCCATGGAGGCGAATGTGGGAGTCATTCTTCCTCACGCACGCTTGTCGGTAAAGCCTTTCGGCATGGCTTCTACTAGCCGGCAACACTCCAGGATGCCGTCGAGCTGGACGAGAGCTGCTAGGCATGCCTGTTCCATGCCAAGCAGATCCATACACCGGCTTGGACGGTACGGGTGATCCAGCCCGCATGGCCATTTGCCGTACTAGGGCTGGACATCTCGGGCCTGGGACCATTCCCCAGAACCGAAGACAGGGACCCGCTCCCGAACCTTCGGAACACGGAACACAGCTGTAAGTTCTACCCCTAGAGCAACAATCAGGCAGGCCCTTCTTTTCATAGTAATTTCCATAAAAGTCCGTGAACCGGGCTTGGAGCAACTAAGCCTCAGGGGACGGTCCAGGACTACGTTCAGCTTCGCCTGGTTCCTACCCCAAGCGCGTAGAGTCTTGCTTCCCTTGAGGTGGGTCGTGGCCTACATATGCGGCCCTCCTTCCCCCGTATGGAAATTTATATGAAAAGAAGTCCACCCTACGTTGCTCTTCTTTGGTACTCATTTAATTTACTTATTAAATTTCTATGATTACCCTACTAACGCGTGCTCACTATGCGTTCAACTCCCTCTTCTCATTTTCATCTTTAGTCGGAATTTGCTGCAGATATGACTAAGGAATAGAGGGGGGAGCCCCCAAGGGGAATTACTTTTTCCTTATGTGCAGGGTTTCTCAGCCTCAGCTCCCCGCAGGAGTATGGTAGGCGCATCCACCCAATAGAACGCACCTACCAGGGGGCCGCTACGGGATCGCGGTAAGCCAAAAACCCTAAGGTAAGATCAAAGGGCTAGCCCTCACAGGGGTAGGGTCCGGAGGCCCCACGTGTCCGGCAGGGCCGGACCTCCCACCTCTTCGAGGGGAGCTCCGGGACCGCCGCGTGGTCTACGGAAGTCGGACCTTCCCCCCCTTCCCTCTGCAGGGAGAGGCCCGGGGCCTCCATGTACCTTGCGAGCCCGGACCTCCTCCCAGGCAGGAGCTCCAGGCTCGGACCCCCCTCCGATCTCGTGAGGCGGGTCCTGGAGACCTCCGGAACCCTTGGTATACAGTGGGGACCCGGACAAGGTGTCTATGCAGAGCTTCAAGATTGGTCAAGGCCTCCGAGCCCTTGCGGAGCTAAGGGCTCGGTCAGGAAAGGCCAAGAAGAAGACTAAGGCATGCAGACACAGAAAGAAACAGGAGTCTGTTCATACAAAGGCTCCACGAGCTGGGCTACAGACTCAACAAAAATAAAGAAAGGAAGTACAGGGCCTTGTGGACACAAGGGCGGGTGCCTAGGGGTCCCCGGACTCCCGATGAAACCTAGAGGCCACGAGGGCAGCTAAGTCCTCGACTTCGGCCCTGGCAGCTTCCTCCTGGTCGGCGATGGGTCCTAAACGGACCGGCCCCAGAGAAAAGGAAGGGTCTCGGCTAACAAAGCACGACAGAACGTGCATCGCAACCTCCTTCGCAAGGCCCCGACCTTCCGCTTCCAGCTCGTCGGCGACCACTGATTCGAGCCGACCTAGCTCGTCGCCGAGAGACTCAAGGACTGGGGCCGCTTCGGACACCGGCCGTGCTGGGGTCTCCACCTGCACAGGGCTAAAACCAAGAGGAGCCAAGACGGATCCCGCCTTAGCAATAAAGCTCCAGACCACCTGGGCCTCGGCAGTCCGCAGGGACTGGAGCCTCTCTACCTCTTGGCGGGCCACTAGCTCGCGATCCATCGCCACCTGAAGCCCCTTGGAAGACTGCTCCTCCCTCGCGGCGACAGCCGACTCACGGAGCTCCAACGCCTCAGTCCGAGCCCGTAGCTCCTCCACCTTGACCCTCAGCCGAGCGGTGGTCTTCTCCTCCTCGTCCGCAGCAGCGCGTTCCCGATCAGCGACGGCATGCTCCCGATGGGCTACCTGCAGCTGCAACTCCTCCGCGGCGGCGGAACACTCCTTGGCTTTGGCTTCAGCTTTGGCCAGAGCCTCGCGGTAGGTGGCACGAACCCGCTGGGCCTCTAGCTCCAAGCGGCTAATGGCCTTCTTCTGGGCGCCAAGCAGAGCACTCATGGCCTCAAGCCTTGACCGCCTTGAGTCGAGGTCCGCCCGGGCCAATGCCTTCCGCTCCTGCTCAAAGGCAGATTGGAGCTGCCGGGAGCTGGTCTGGGCATGCTCCATGGCGTCCCACACGGGCACCGGAGCAGGGGGAGCAGGAGTCGCGCCGCTGGACCCCCCGGACGAGTCCAAGACCGGCGGGAGCGCCGGCGCCTCGGCAGCTAGGGGGGGCGCTGTCCTAAGCAGGCCAGGGGGCCAGCAGGCACACCTACAGCGGCCCTCCCGGTCTCAAGGCCTGGCTTCTGGGCTGGTGAAGGAGGGCGGGTAGGAGCAGATGCGGCCACCGAGGCCACTGCCCCCGTTGATTTGGGAGCTATGGGGGCCGCCGCGGTCCCCATGGGCCGAGGCGCGGAGCCCCCGCTGGTTGAAGGCGGCCGGGTAAGAGGCCCGCCCTTGGCAGCCGGTTGGTCCCTGCAAAGAAGAAGAAGCCATCAGAACAAGAGAAGAGGCAGGAGCTCTGCTCCTATAAGTCAGAAAGAATAACACTTACTGAGCGGCATGAGCGCTCCAGCGAGCTTGCTGCACTGGCCTCTGGGCTGCAGCTGAACTACCAGGACCAGCGACAGGAGCGGTCGCGGAATGGGACGCCTGGACCTCCGGCGCGCTCGCCGGCGTCGCCCCACCAACATCCGTCCTGGGAACCCCGCCACTCGAGGGAGGATGGCGAGATACTTGGGCTGATTCGGACGGCTGCTGTCTAGGGAGAGACCCGCCGGGGAGGGACACTCGGGACCTCTTCGGGTCGCCACCCGATGGACCAGCATCTCCGGGAGATGGAAGCAAGGTAGCTCCGGCACCCTGGATTGGCACAGGCGGCACCCTTGGAGGAGACCGAGCGCGTTTTTTCTCTAGATGCCCGGGGGCCGGCTCTTTACCTTTCCCTTTATCGGCACCTTGGGTTCCGTCGGCTCTGGGGGAAGGTTTGGCAGCAGTGGATGCCTCATGCCCTGATTCAGGGTGCTCGGTTCCTGGAATGGTGATGCCCCGGAAGGCATCCCCGACCTGACGAAAGGCAATCCCGATATCATCAAGGTTCGGCATCTTCCGCAGGAGCTATGACCTCCTCGGGGGCTCCAAGAAGAGGGGAGTGGCAGAAGGCGGAAGGACGGGGACGCCGCTGGGAATATAGTCACCGCTCACCTTGCTCACCATCTCCTCCAGCTCCTCGTCGGAAGGGACAGAGTCGGGGCCTCTCTCCAGCCTGGTACAGTCCTGCTCACCGGTGTAGTACCACGCTGGGCGGCTGCGTTGCTGCAAGGGATCAATGCGGCGTGACACAAAGTCCATCAGCACCATCAGAGATGTCAGCCCCTCGTTGGCCAAGAACCGGATCCGCTCCAAGACCGGAGTGTACTCCTGCTCCAGCTCAGGGATCTCCTCCCAGAAGCGGCGATCGGTGGTTGGGCTGGCGGTTGGGAGTTGTAGGCGATCGTGCTCATCGGTCTGCACTACCACCCAGCTCTCCCTCCAGTTCTCCCACCTTGATGCGCTGAAGGGCAAAAGGTATCCGGAGACCTTGGGGTCTTTGCAGCGATGCTGGAAGTAGTACGCCCCCATCTGAGTCTTTGAGCCGCGTCCGGTCGTACGCAGCACAAAGAAGTGGAGGAAAAGCGTCACGGAGGCATGCACCCCCACGAACATCTCGCAGAAGTGGACAAAAACTGCCGCCATTGCGAGGGAGTTGGGGGAGAGATGGTGGAGTTGGAGACCGTATGTCTCCAGCAGGGTGACGAAGAAGGAAGAAATCGGCGGAACGAACCCCGCCAGAGCATAAGCGGTAAAGAAGACCATCTCCCCCTTTCCCAGGACCAGGGGGAGAGATCCTCGGTGGAGCCGATGCTTCTGCTCTTCCGAGCGCCAGCCCAGCAGCCTGCGCACTGGCCCGAGCTCGGAGGAGCGAACGAGGCGCGACGGAAGCAAGTTGGAAGCCATAGCGAAAGAAGGCGCAATGGCAGGAGAGCCGGGGCGCAAGAGATCAAGGGAAGTACAAGCGCAATGCGAAGGGAAGCCGCGATGCGGGTGAGATCACCTTTTAAAACTTTCCAGGGAAGGTTCGAAGTAATTCGAAAACCTCCGGAAACATCGCATCGGCGACCTCGCCGGCTCCGAGACTAGGCGCCAATGAAAGCTGGGCCCAAGCCGCTTAACTGAAGCGGTGGGGGCAAGGAGTCAGTCTCCTAAGAAGGTGAGCCGGCAGGGCCCTTCGGAGGTTCCCGAAGAAAGCGCCGCAACGTGCAGAAGTGGCAGCCTTGGGAACCACCGCAGTAAAAGCAATCATCATGTGG
This sequence comes from Neostapfia colusana, assembly GCA_030760725.1. Taxonomy (NCBI): domain Eukaryota; kingdom Viridiplantae; phylum Streptophyta; class Magnoliopsida; order Poales; family Poaceae; genus Neostapfia; species Neostapfia colusana. Next base: position 82,179,062 of record JASWHV010000003.1, read on the forward strand.
GCGCACGCTCTCATGACCCGGCGGCCGTTCGTGCTCCGGCAGCGGTCAAGTTGGGACTTAGAGAAAGTGCGCGGATCGGAAGAGACGGAGGTCCCACCTCGGGCTCGCTATCTCCCCCGAGATGGGCCCGGGGGCCACTGTCGGTACCTGAGATATGGGGTACCCCCGCGCACAGGGTAAAATGCCTAAGGTGCTCGCCCTTCTCCGCAGGGAGAGCTCCGAAGACGCCACGCGTCTGGCGGGGCCGGACCTCCCTCTCCTCAGAGGAGAGCTCCGGGCCCGCCACGTGGCATACAGAAGCCGGACCTCCCCCTCCGCGGGAGAGAGGCCCGAAGACGCCACGCGTCCAGCTAGGCCGGACCTCCCTCCCCTCAGAGGTGAGCTCCGGGCCCGCCACGTGGCATGCAGAAGTCGGACCTCCCCCTCCGCGGGAGAGAGGTCCGAAGGCGCCACGCGTCCAGCGGGGCCGGACCTCCCTCTCCTCAGAGAAGAGCTCCGGACCCGCCACGTGGCTGGAGGAACGGTGCTGCCCGCCCCCGGGCGGTAGGCAGCGGGCGTAAAGGCGCCCTTCACCATGCCCGTACAATGAATTCAAGGCCCGCGTCTTCCCAAGACGCGGAAACGCGGAGCACGCGCCTGTCAGGTGCCGTTGCGTCCAGTCGCATCACAGACTGGCACGCGGTGTCAGAACCTGCCAGGTAATAAACGCCGCGACAAGACATCCCATGCCGCCTGCGCCGTCATCAACCACTACGACTAGCGCACGGCATGGGCAGGGCGGCAAAAGGAGGACTCAGAAGCATTCGACCGGAGGCAACCACCGGTATAACTACAGATACGGTAGATAATAGACGATCTTCTCGGGACCACCTGTCGGGTCCCGGCTTCCCTTGTAAGCCGCCCGAGCCTTGGACTATAAAAGGCTCGGGTAGGCGTCGATAGCAGGGGTTCGCATTCTGCAACTCATACGCTAGCCATACACTCTCAAGCTGTAACTCACCCCCAAGCTCAGGCCCCCGGCCCTGAGCAGCAAGCAATACAGCGAGCTCCATAGCTCGCCGTGGACGTAGGGTTTTACGCTCCGGCGGCCTGAACCACGTAAAACTTCCCGTGTCAAGCTCTCACTAAATCGTCCATTCGCGCAAGCTCTCCGCTAGGAACTAGCCCCTCCGAAAAAAGAACCTCCGCGGGCTGCCCAGTGCAGGCCCAGGGGAAGTGTCGATCGCACACTTCGACATACGGCATCAGCGCTCGCCTCTGAAAGGTGGGCGAGGGCTGGCCTCGGAGCTCGGCCCAGCTGTGGGGGCGGAGGTCCGGAAGTCATCGGAGCTCAGGCCAGTGAAGGGCGTGAGGTCCGGCATCAGCGCTCGCCTCTGAAAGGAGGGCGAGGGCTGGCCTCGGAGCTCGGCCCTCTTGCGGGTGGCGGAGGTCCGGAAGTCATCGGAGCTCAGGCCAGCGAAGGGCGTGAGGTCCGGCGTCAGCGCTCGCCTCTGAAAGGAGGGTGAGGGCTGGCCTCGGAGCTCGGCCCAGCTGTGGGGGCGGAGGTCCGGAAGTAATCGGAGTACAGGCCAGCGAAGGGCGTGAGGTCCGGAAGTCATCGGAGCTCAGACCAGCGAAGGGCGTGAGGTCCGGCATCAGCGCTCGCCTCTGAAAGGAGGGCGAGGGCTGGCCTCGGAGCTCGGCCCAGCTGTGGGGGAGGAGTCCGGTACTGCTCAGAAGTCCTCCCTTTCCTGTCCCTTAGTCTCATTTGGCTTACTGTCCTGGGCCAGAATACGGGGCTTGGGTAATCCAGTGCACTTGGTCCCGGAGGTCTGGCCCCAAACCCCCGTCAGGGTGCAACCGTCCTGCCCCCTGGTACTCAGACCGTAGCGCTGGGGGGCAGAGTGCGCATGCTTTGGTTGAAGGACCGGGCAAAGCAAGGCTCCTGACCCCCCGGTCTAGCATAGGTCTTTTCTCGTAGGAGACCAACTGGCGGTACAGTACCCTTACAGGGGGAGGTCCGAAAGGCCCCCGGGCCTCTGGCAGGTACCCCAAGCACTACCGCCTTCGGCAGGATGACAAATATCGACTATGCATTTGCGCAGGAAAGAGGAACCGAGTGTACAATGGATGTATACTGTCTAGAGCGTGGGAAGGTGATCATATAAATTAACGCGTAATTTAAATAAACACCTAAGCAAGCATGGTGAACTTACTGGGGTAGCGTCGGAGCGCCATGTCATCATGCAGAGCGGGTCATGCGTGGCTTCGTCATACGCTCGGACATGGGGGGACCCCCATGGCGATCTCAGGGGGAAGCATGGCTTCGGGCCCGCACACCATGTAGAAGGGTAGTTCCCGTGATCCGGCCCTGGGAAGTCCGGCTGGCCCTCGACATAGAGGAGCCGGTATCCCCCCACGGCTTTGGGTGCGCGTCTGAACCGGTTGTGTGGCTCTGCTTGGCGTGGACCTGGCACGCATTGCATCTCCTAACCGGTTTGACGGCGTCCAGGTGGCTCTCGGTCAGTAGGAGCCATGCCGGGTGGCTTAACCGACCAGCGTGCGGGACGATGAGCATTCCCAGCACTCGCCTCCGTGGACTACTGCAAGCTAGTCGCAGCCTTCCTCCTGGGTTATGCACCGCAATAGGATGCCGTAGCGCCATGCCAGTAAAGATACCAGCGCGTAGCACTTAGCCATCCGCACAATCCGTTCAGCAAATGCACGTTCATCTGGAAGGATGTCTGTCGGTACCCGCATATGCGGTACCCCCGCGCACAGGAGAAAATGCCTAAGGAACTCGCCCTTCTCCGCAGGGAGAGCTCCGAAGGCGCCACGCGTCCGGCGGGGCCGGACCTCCCTCTCCTCAGAGGAGAGCTCCGGGCCCGCCACGTGGCATACAGAGGCCGGACCTCCCCCTCCGTGGGGAGAGGTCCGAAGGCTCCATGTGCCCCGCGGGGCCGGACCCTCCTCTCCTCTGAGAAGGGCTCCGAGCCCGCCATGTGGCCAGCAGAACGGTGCTGCCTGCCCCCGAGCGATATGCAGCGGGTGTAAAGACGCCCCATACCTTGCCCGTACAAGGAATTCAAGGCCCGCGTCTTCCCAAGACGCGGAGACGCGGAGCACGCCTCTGTCAGGTGCCGTTGCGCCCAGTCGCATCACAGACTGGCGTGCAGTGTCAGAGCCTGCCAGCCAATTAACGCAGCGACAAGACATCCCATGCCGCCCGCGCCATCAACAACCACTACGACTAGCATGCGGCATGGGCAGGGCTGCAAGACGGAGACTCAGAAGCCTTCGCCAGAGACAACTACCGGCATAACTGCAGATACGGTAGATGATAGACAATCTCCCCGGGACCACCTGTCGGGTCCCGGGCCCCCTTGTAAGCCACCTGAGTCTTGGACTATAAAAGACTCGGGTAGGCGACGATAGCAAGGGTTCGCACTCTAGCTATTCGCACCCTGGGTTCGCACTTCTGCAACTCATATGCTAGCCATTCACACCCAAGCTGTAACTCACCCCCAAGCTCAGGACTCCGGCCATGAGCAGCAAGCAATACAGCGAGCTCCATAGTTCGCCGTGGACGTAGGGTTTTACGCTCCGGCGGCCTGAACCACGTAAAACTCACAGTGTCAAGCTCTTACTAACTCGTCCATCCGCGCAAGCTCTCTGCAAGGGACTAGCCCCACCGAAAAAAGAACCTCAGCGGGCTGCCCAGTGCAGGCCCGGGGGAAGTGTCGACCGAACACTTCGACATTTGGCGCGCCAGGTAGGGGGCTTTTCCCCTTGTGCGACGAGTTTCCGCCAACGAAGATGACCAAGCTTCCTTCAGCGGCAAACTCTCCTCCCCGCGTCCGCGGTGAACCGCGACCAGGGGGGAGTGCATGTCAACACACTCAGGACGGAGTGTGTCGGTACAAGCTGGGAGCCAGCAACCGGCTCTGGCAGCGCCGACCCTGGCAATGCAGGCTCCAACCAGCGTCAGGTCTTCAGTAGCGCTGGATGTACCCGGTGGGGGTGCGCTAGCTGCAGCAAGAGCGCTACTGCACAATCCACCTGCTGGGGACGCGCCTCAGGCAGCGACCCAGCAGTGGATTCGCGAGGTAGACCATCTCGTTGTCGCCGCCGCAAACCCTCGACTTCAGCGGGGACGACGCTCCGGCCAACCGGCTGTGTCGCTGATGCGCACACCAATGGTTGACGAGCAGATGGCAGATTCCAGCTCCACCAGGCTCCAGTCGACGGATCTGAGGACAGAGCTGGAACGGTGTCACTTGGGCCAGGATGCCCTGGTGTACCTCGAGCGACGTCGAGAAAGGGGTCGCACTCAAGAGGCTGGCGACAACATGACGTCGGCCTCGACCCAGCCTGAAGGGCGGACCTTCGCCACGCGAGCTCTGCCCCAGGCGTACGCCGCGCAGCATAAGCCACAACCATGTGCTCTGCAAGCGGCGTCCCCGGCCTATGGCACAACCTTGCCCATACCGGGGTACACTGTGTCAGGCGCAACCAAGCGTTCGCGGCACCAGTACCTGCACTGGGAGCCAGCAACCGGCTCTGGCATCGCCGACCCCGGCAATGCAGGCTCCAACCAGCGTTAGGTCTTCAGTAGCGCTGGGCGTACCAGGCGGGGGTGCGCCAGCCGCAGCAAGAGCGCTACCGCACAATCCACCTGTTGGGGACGCGCCTCAGGCAGCGAACCAGCAGTGGATTCGCGAGATAGACCATCTCGTCGTCGCCTCCGCAAACCCTCAACTTCGGCGGGGACGACGCTCTGGCGAACCGGCTGTGTCGCTGATGCGCACGCCAATGGTTGGCGAGCAGACGGCGGACTCCAGCTCCACCAGGCTTCCGTCGACGGACCTGAGGACTGAGCTGGAACGATGCCACCTGGGCCAAGACGCCCGAGTGTTCCTCGAGCGGCGACGAGAAAGGCGTCGCAGCCAAGAGGCCGGCGTCAGCATGACGACTGCCTCAACCCTGCCTGAGGAGCAGACTTTCGCCATGCAAACTCTGCCCCAGACATACGCCACGCAGCATATGCCACAGCCATATGTCCTGCAAACGGCGCCCCCGGTCTATGGCGCAGCCTTGTCCATACCGGGGTACACTGTGCCGGCGGCAAACCAAGCGTTCGCGGCACCAACGCCTGCAGCAACAGGGGCAGGATGTACGGCCCTGGAGCCCCACCTCCGCTTCGCGAGGTGGCCACGCAAGTTTCGGCCGCACCTGCCCGAGAAGTACGACGGCAGCGTCAACCCGGCGGGGTTCCTCCAGATCTACTCCACCGCCGTGCTTGCCGCAGGAGGGGATGAGGCCGTCATGGCCAAACTACTTCCCCGTCGTCTTGACCGACCCAGCCCGGTCTTGGCTAATGAACCTCCCTCAGGGTTCCATAACTTCCTGGGAAGAGCTCTGCCGGCAGTTCATCGCCAACTTCGGCAGCTCCTACACCAGTCCCGGCACGGAGCCTGACCTCCACGCCATCAAGCAACAACCTGGGGAGTCGCTGCGCTCCTTCATCCAGCGGTTCTCCCAGGTACACAACACCATTCCGCATATTCAAAGTGCCTCTGTGGTGGCGTCACTTCGACAGTGTCCGGGACGAGAAGATGCTTGAGAGGCTTGCAACCAGAGAGGTCTGCGATGCCTCCGAGATATTCAGCCTGGCGGACAAGTGCGCCAGAGCAGCTGGAGGGCGGAGTTGGCACTCACTGCCAGCTTCCGAAGCTGGAAGACAGCCTGAAGACGGCGGAATTCAAGCTGAGCTCCTGACCACGTCAGACAGCCAAGAGCCAAGCACTGGCTGACTTCGTGGCTGAGTGGACGCCAAAGAAGGCTGACCCAGGGGGCCATGAATATGGTGAACCAAAGTACCGAGCTCCGGTCTTCACCGAGCCTCACTGGACGCTCTTCTTCGATGGCTCCTCGCCAAAGAAGGGGGCCGGTGCCGGCGTACTGCTCCTCATGCCATCGGGGGAGCAGTCTGGGTACATGGTGCGTCTCAATTCCAAGGCAACCAACAACTTGGCAGAGTATGAAGCACTCATCTTTGGCCTAAAAGACAGTCCTGTCTCTGGGCGCTCGCCAGTTTTTGGCGCAGGGCGACTCCAAGCTAGTTAAGGGTGAATGCCCCGGCAATGACCCACAGCTAGCTGCTTATCTGCTCCACGTGCGGATGTTGGAGAAAGACTTCCTCGCCTTGGACCTGCGCCATGTACCGCGCTCTGGCACGGCCGCAGCTGACGACCTCTCAACGAAAGCCTCCATCAGAGCCCCTGCGCACGAAGGAGTCTTCGAGAGGACGTTGCTGCGGTCCACAGCCCGGCCTGCCGAGCCTGGGCGAAGGGGGCTGAACCAGTGCCTCGAAGCTAGGCAGTCCCGGCGGCCCTGTATGCCGCCAAAGGATCGTAAGAGTCACTGGGGACTCCGTGCAACCCAGCGCTCAAGATCCAGAAGCTCAAGTAGTCCCGATGCATGGACCACGGAGGTCCGGGACTCCTTGAAGGACATCCTTCCTGATGAACGTGCATCCGCTGAACGGGTGGTGCGGATGGCTAAGTGTTACGGCGCTGGTATCTTTACTGGTGTGGCGCCACGACATCATATTGCGGTGCATAACCCAGGAGGAAGGCTGCGATTAGCTTGCAGTAGTCCAAGGAGGCGAGTGCTGGGAACGCTCATCGTCCCACACGTTGGTCGGTTAAGCCACCCGGCATGGCTCCTACTGACCGAGAGCCACCTGGACGCCGTCAAACCGGTTAGGGATGCAATGCGTGCCAGGTCTACGCCAAGCAGACCCACACAACCGGTGCAGACGCGCACCCAGAGCCGTCGGGAGATACCAGCTCCTCCAAGTCGAGGGCCAGCCGGACTTCCCAGGGCCGGGTCACGGGAACTACCCTTCCACATGGTATGCGGGGCCGAAGCCATGCTTCCCCCTGATATAGCCATGGGGGTCCCCCCGTGTCTGACGTACGACGAAGCCACGCATGACCCGCTCTGCGTGAAGACAGGCGCTCCGACGCTACCCAGTAAGTTCACCATGCTTACTTAGGTGTTTATTTAAATTACGCATTAATTTATATGAACACCTCCCCACGCTCTAGACAGTGTGCGTCCATTGTACACTCGGCTCCTCTTTCCGACTCTCATGCATAGTCGATATTTACCGTCCTGCCGAAGGCGGTAGTGCTTGGGGTACCTGCCAGAGGCCCGGTGGCCTTTTGGATCTCCCCCTATAAGTGTACTGTACCGCCAGTTGGTCTCCTCCGAGAAAAGACCTACGCTAGACCGGGGGGTCAGGAGCCTTGCTTTGCCCGGTCTTGCACCCAAAGCATGCGCACTCTGCCTCCCGGCGCTACGGTCTGAGTAACAGGGGGCCGGATGGTTACACCCTGACTGGGGCTGGGGCCAGACCTCCGGGACCAAGTGCACTGGATTACCCAAGCCCCCGCATTCCGGCCAGGGACAGTAAGCCAAATGAGACTAAGGGGCAGGAAAAGGGGGACCACTGAGCAGCTCCGGACCTTCGCCCCACAGCTGGGCCGAGCTCCGAGGCCAGCCCTCGCCCTCCTATCAGAGGCGAGCGCTGATGTCGGACCTCACGCCCTTCGCTGGCCTGAGTCCGATGACTTCCGGACTCCGCCTCCACAGCCAGGCTGAGCTCCGAGGCCAGCCCTCGCCCTCCTTTCAGAGGCAAGCGCTGATGTCGGACCTCACGCCCTTCGCTGGCCTGAGCTCCGATGACTTCCGGACTCCGCCTCCACAGCCAGGCTGAGCTCCGAGGCCAGCCCTAGCCCTCCTTTCAGAGGCGAGCGCTGATGCCGGACCTCACGCCCTTCGCTGGCCTGAGCTCCGATGACTTCCGGACTCCGCCTCCACAGCCAGGCCGAGCTCCGAGGCCAGCCCTAGCCCTCCTTTCAGAGGCGAGCGCTGATGCCGAACCTCATGCCCTTCGCTGGCCTGAGCTCCGATGACCTCCTGACCTCGCACCCTTCGCTGGCCTGAGCTCCGATGACTTCCGGACTCCGCCCCCACAGCTGGGCCGAGCTCCGAGCCCAGCCCTCGCCCTCCTTTCAGAAGTGAGCGCTGATGCCGGACCTCACGCCCTTCACTGGCCTGAACTCCGATGACTTCCGGACTCCGCCTCCACAGCCAGGCCGAGCTCCGAGGCCAGCCCTCGCCCTTCTTTCAGAGGCGAGCGCTGATGCCGGACCTCACGCCCTTCGCTGGCCTGAGCTCCGATGACCTCCGGACCTCACGCCCTTCGCTGGCCTGAGCTCCGATGACTTCCGGACTCCGCCCCCACAGCTGGGCTGAGCTCCGAGTCCAGCCCTCGCCCTCCTTTCAGAAGCGAGCGCTGATGCTGGACCTCACGCCCTTCGCTGGCCTGAGTTCCGATGACTTCCGGACTCCGCCTCCACAGCCAGGCCGAGCTCCGAGGCCAGCCCTCGCCCTCCTTTCAGAGGCGAGCGCTGATGCCGGACCTCACGCCCTTCGCTGGCCTGAGTTCCGATGACTTCCAGACCTCTGCCCCCACAGCTGGGCCAAGCTCCGATGCCAGCCCTCGCCCTCCTTTCAGAGGCGAGTCCTGATGCTGGACCTCACGCCCTTCGTGGTCCTGAGCTCCGATGACTCCCGGACCTCCGCCCCAGCAGCCGGGCCGAGCTCCGATGCCAGGCTTCACCCTCTCCTAAGAGGCTGAACTCCGAAGCCGTCAAGACCCTGCCAGCACAGGGAGTACTCAAGACAAGAAAGTGCGCGGGTAGGAAAAGGCCTCACCTCGGGCTCGATTACCTCCCCCGAGTTGAGCCCGGAAGCCACTGTTGGTACCCGCGATATGGGGTACCCCCGCGCACAGGGGAAAATGCCTAAGGAACTCGCCCTTCTCCTCAGGGAGAGCTCCGAAGGCACCACGCGTCCGGCGGGGCCGAACCTCCCTCTCCTCAGAGGAGACCTCCGGGCCCACCACATGGCATACAGAGGCCGGACCTCCCCCTCCGCGGGGAGAGGTCCGAAGGCTCCACGTGCCCCGCGGGGCCGGACCCTCCTCTCCTCTGAGAAGGGCTCCGAGCCCGCCACGTGGCCAGCAGAACAGCGCTGCCTGCCCCGGAGCGATAGGCAGCGGGCGTAAAGACGCCCCATACCTTGCCCGTACAAGGAATTCAAGGCCCGCGTCTTCCCAAGACGCGGAAACGCGGAGCACGCGCCTGTCAGGTGCCGTTGCACCCAGTCGCATCACAGACTGGCGCGCGGTGTCAGAGCCTGCCAGCCAATAAACGCAGCGACAAGACATCCCATGCCGCCCGCGCCGTCAACAACCACTACGACTAGCATGCGGCATGGGCAGGGCTGCAAGACGGAGACTCAGAAGCCTTCGCCAGAGACAACTACCGGCATAACTGCAGATACGGTAGATGATAGACAATCTCCCCGGGACCACCTGTGGTGTCCCGGGCCCCCTTGTAAGCCACCCGAGTCTTGGACTATAAAAGACTCGGGTAGGCGACGATAGCAAGGGTTCGCACTCTAGCTATTCGCACCCTGGGTTCGCACTTCTGCAACTCATACGCTAGCCATTCACACCAAAGCTGTAACTCACCCCCAAGCTCAGGACTCCGGCCCTGAGCAGCAAGCAATACAGCGAGCTCCATAGTTCGCCGTGGACGTAGGGTTTTACGCTCCGGCGGCCTGAACCACGTAAAACTCACAGTGTCAAGCTCTTACTAACTCGTCCATCCGCGCAGCTCTCCGCAAGGGACTAGCCCCACCGAAAAAAGAACCTCCGCGGGCTGCCAAGTGCAGGCCCGGGGGAAGTGTCGACCGAACACTTCGACAATGTCCTTCAAGGAGTCCCGGACCTCCGTGGTCCATGCATCGGGACTACTTGAGCTTCTGGATCTTCAGCGCTGGGTTGCACGGAGTCCCCAGTGACTCTTACGATCCTTTGGCGGCGTCCATGGCTGCAGGGCCGCCGGGACCGCCAGCTTCGAGGTGCTGGTCAAGCCCCCTTCGCCCGGCTCGGCGGGCCGGGCTGTGGGCCACAGCAACGTCCTCTCGAAGACTCCTTCAGGCACAGGGGCTCCGGTGGAGGCCTTCGTTGAGAGGTCGTCAGCTGCGGCCTTGCCAGCGTGCGGTACATGGCGCAGGTCCAAGGCAAGGAAGTCTTTCTCCAACATCCGCATGTGGAGCAGATAAGCAGCTAGCTGTGGGTCATTGCAGGGGCATTCACCCTTAACTTGCTTGATAACTAGCTGGGAGTCACCCTGCGCCAACAACTTGCGAGCGCCCAGAGACAGGACTGTCTTTTAGGCCAAAGATGAGTGCTTCATACTCTGCCAAGTTGTTGGTTGCCTTGGAATTGAGACGCACCATGTACCCAGACTGCTCCCCCGATGGCATGAGAAGCAGTACGCCGGCACCGGCCCCCTGCTTTCGCGAGGAGCCGTCGAAGAAGAGCATCCAGTGAGGCCCGGTGAAGACCGGAGCTCGGTGCTTTGGTTCACCGTCTTCGTGGCCCCCTGCGTTGGTCGTTGTTGGCATCCATTCAACCACGAAGTCAGGCACTGCTTGGCTCTTGACTGTCTGACGTGGTCGGAAGCTCAGCTTGAACTTCGCTGTCTTTGAGCTGTCTTCCGGCTTCGGAAGCTGGCAGTGAGTGCCAATGACGCCTGTCTTCTGCTCTGGCGCACTTGTCCGCCAGGCTGAAGAGCCCCGAGATGTCTTGCACCTCCCTGGTGGCCAACTTCTCGAGCATCTTCTTGTCCCTCACACCTTGTCGGAATGCGACCACTGCTGATGCATTCGGGATGTGGGGGATTGTGTTGCGTACCTGGGTGAACCGCTGGATGAAGGAGCGCAGTGATTCCCCAGGTTGTTGTTTGATGGCGTGGAGGTCAAGCCCCGTGCCTTGACGGGTGTAGGAACTACCGAAGTTGGCAATGAACTGCCGGCAGAGCTCTCCCCAGGAAGTTATGGAACCCTGGGGAGGTTCATAAGCCAAGACCGGGCTGGGCCGGTCAAGGCGACGGGGAAGTAGATGGCCATGACGGCCTCATCCCCTCCTGTGGCAAGTACGGCGGTGGAGTAGATCTGGAGGAACTCCGGCGGGTTGATGCCGCCGTCGTACTTATCGGGCAGGTGCGGCCGAAACTTGCGCGGCCACCTCGCGAAGCGGAGGTGGGGCGCCAGGGCCGCACATCTTGCCCCTGTTGCAGCAGGCGTTGGTGCCGCGAACGCTTGGTTTGCCGCTGACACATTGTACCCCGGTATGTGCAAGGCTGCGCCATGGACCGGGGATGCCGTTTGCAGAACATATGGCTGTGGAATATGCTGCGTGGCGTATGCCTGGGGCAGATATCGCGTGGCGAAGGTCTGCACCTCAGGCTGGGTCGAGGCTGACGTCATGCTGTCGCCAGCCTCCTGGTTGAGGCGCCTTTCTCGATGTCGCTCGAGGTACACCCGGGGATCCTGGCCCAAGTGGCACCGTTCCAGCTCTGTCCTCAGGTCCGTCGACTGAAGCCTGGTGGAGCTGGAATTCGCCGTCTGCCCGTCAACCGTTGGCGTGCGCGTCAGTGACACAGCCGGTTGGCCGGAGCGTCGTCCCCGCCGAAGTCGAGGGTTTGCGGCAGCGACGACGAGGCGGTCTACCTCGCGAATCCACTGCTGGGTCGCTGCCTGAGGCGTGTCCCCAGCAGGCGGATTGCGCAGTAGCGCTCTTGCTGCAGCTAGCGCACCCCTGTGGGGTACGCTTATCGCTGCAGACGATCTCACGCAGGCTGGAGCCTGCATTGCCGGAGTCGGCGTTGCTGGAGTCGGCTGCTGGCTTCCAGCTTGCGCCGACACACTCCGTCCTGAGTGTGTCGACACGTATTCCCCGCTCGTCACGGTTCGCCGTGAGCGCCAGGGAGGAGAGCTTGCCGCTGAAGGAAGCTTGGTCATCTTCGTTGGCAGAAACTCGTCACGCAAGGGAAAAGCCCCCTATATGGTGCGCCAAATGTCGAAGTGTGTGGTCGACACTTCCCCCGGACCTGCTCTGCGCAGCCCGCGGAGGTTCTTTTTTGGAGGGGCTAGTCGCATGCGGAGAGCTTAAGCGTAGGGACGAGTTTGGGAGGAGCTTGACACAGCGAGTTTTACGTGGTTCAGGCCGCCGGAGCGTAAAACCCTACGTCCACTGTGAGCTGAGGTGCTCGCTGTATTGCTTGTTGCTCAGAACTGGAGTCCTGAGCTTGAGGATGAGTTACGCCTAGGGTATGAGTAGCTGGAGTGCGAACGGCTAGAGTGTGAACCCCTGCTAACGTTGCCTACCCGATCCTTTTATAGTCCAAGGCTCGTGTGGCTTACAAGGGGGGCCCGGGACCTGACAGGTGGTCCCGGGGAGATTGCCTGCCGACTATCGTATCTGCGGTTATGCCGGTAGTTGTCTCTGGCGAGGGCTTCCGAGTCTTCGTTCTGCCACCCTGCCCACGCCGCAAGCTAGTCGTAGTGGTTGATGATGGCAGGGGCGGCAGGGGATGTCTTGTCGTGTGTTTATTAGCTGGCAGGTTCTGACACGGTGCGCCAGTCTGTGATGCGACTGGACGCAACGGCACCTGACAGAGGCGTGCTCCGTGTCTCCGCGTCTTGGGAAGGCGCGGGCCTTGAATACCTTGTACGGTAAAGGCATGGCGCGCCTTTACTCCTGCTGTCTACCGCGCCGGGCGGCAGCACTGCTCTGCTGGCCACGTGTCGGACCCGAAGCTCTCCTCTGAGGAGAGGGGGAGCTTCGGCTCCACTGGACACGCGGAGCCTTCGGAGCTCACCCGCACGGAGGGGGGCGAGGTCCGGTCTTCCGGGCCACGTGGCAGGTCCGGAGCTATCCTTTGAGGAGAGGAGAGCCACGGCCCTGCCGGACACGTGGCGCCTCCGGAGCTCGCCCCTGCAGAGGGGGCGAGGTCCGACCTCCTGGGCCACGTGGCAGGCTCAGAGCTATCCTCCGTGGGGAGGGGAGCTCCGGCCCCGCTGGACACGTGGCGCCTTCAAACCTTGCCCCTGCAGAGGGAGCGAGGTCCTTAGGAAGTTTTACGCTGCGCGCGGGGGTACCCGGTATTGAGAGTACCGACAGGTGCGTTCCATTGGATGGATGTACCTACCATACTCCTGCGGGGAGCTGAGGCCGAGAGGTCCTGCACACAAGTAAGGGAAACGTAATTCTCCTTGGGGGCTCCCCCTCCTCTATCTCATAGTCTTATTTGGCTTACGGTCCCCATCTACTTATACGGTGCTTGAGGACTGCCGTGCGCGAAGTGCCGGGAGCTCGGGGTCCCCCTGGCTATCGGCAGGTACCTCCAACGCAACCGCCTTTGGTAGGGCAGCAAATGCCGACTAAAGGTGAGAATGAGAAGAGGGAGCTGAACGCATGGTGAGCATGCGCCAGAAGTGCAGTCATAAAAATTTAATACGTAAATTAAATGAGCATCAAGGAAGAGCAAAGTAGGAAAGGTTTCTTTTCATATAAATTTCCATAGGAGGAAGGCAGGCTAAACATGGAGGCCACGACCCGCCCCATTAAGAAGGGATGCAAGACTCTACGTGCTTGGGGTCGGAACCAGGCGAAGCTGAACGTAGTCCTGGACCGTCCCCTGAGGCTTAGCTGCTCCGAGCACTGTTCCTGGACTTTATGGAATCTATTACAAAAAAAAGAGTATGTCCTATTGTTGCTCTAGGGGTAGAACTTACGGAGGTGTTCTATGTTCCAAGGGTTCGGGAGCGGGTCCCCATCCTCGGTGGAAAGGCGTACGCACCCGGGACCGCACACTTTTGTAACTCCGAAGGGACCTTCCGAACTAGGGGAGAGTTTGTGGGTTCCTTCGCGAGAAAGTATGCGCCGCAGCACCAGGTCGCCTTACTGCAGCTCCCGGGCACGTACAGACCTCTGTTGGTAGCGGCGGAGCGCTTGTCTGTACCGTGCGTTACGCAGTGCTGCATGCAATCGGACCTCGTCGAAGAGGTCGATTTCTCCACACCGGAGGTTGTCCTGCGCGGCTTCGTCGTAAGCCCGGACACGGCGAGACTTCATGGTGATCTCTGGGGGAAGCACAGCTTCGGCCCTGTCGGCACGTGCGATATGGGGTACCCCCACGCACAGGGGAAAATGCCTAAGGAACTCGCCCTTCTCCGCAGGGAGAGCTCCGAAGGCTCCACGCGTCCGGCGGGGCCGGACCTCCCTCTCCTCAGAGGAGAGCTCCGGGCCTGCCACGTGGCATACAGAGGCCGGACCACCCCCTCCGCGGGAGAGAGGTCCGAAGGTGACACGACCCCAAGGTCCTGTCGAGCCAGGATCACGCTGAGGGGTGCTGCGTTGCACAGCACCGTATAACACACGTCAAAGGTACAAAGCGGAAGCAGAAATTTTATTACATAAACAGGTTTATGAACTTGTTTACATCAAAATAAGTTTAGTCTACACTCGCGGGCATAGACTAAGCATCAAGTGCACGTTCAGCCCTTGAACGTGTCCTTGCTAGCACACACGCACACTAACTCTGCGGCGTGCACGACTCCCATTCGACGGGGTTCCCCTCCTGGGGTTCCGTCTCCTCTTCGGGAGTCCCTTCCTCATAGAACCCTGCAAAAGCTTCAAACACAAACAGTGAGCACAAAGGCTCAGCAAGTCTGACCCGTCTCACCTAAACATGGAACTTCTACATGAGAGTAATGGGTGACATGAGGTAAAAATCAGTTGCAAGGACTCGCCTAATTAGTAGAACCTTACTTTCAAGTTTTAGCAGCAGGTTGTGGAGAACCTTACGCTAAGGCACATGAGAGAGCCGCAATCAAACAAGAAATGCATTTCTCTCATGTACTTTGCCGAAAGTTGAAAAGAACTTTAGTTAGCTCTAAGCTACAGCATATCATTAACAATCAATGTCCATCTTTCAATCAGCAACATTTTAACATGTGACTAGCCTGTTCTTTCTACGTCACGGTACAGTGAACAAGTGGTACTCACTGACCGCGAGGGACGGCGATTATAATCGATTTACACCTGCAGGGTTACTCGAACAACCCGTCACGTACGTCCGTACTCGATGTTGCCTACAACAACCATCACGGACACCGTACGCGACTACCTTTCACCCGTTAGCCAAATGTTGAACCGGTCCAATCGTCCCGAGCAAGAGGTCTCTGCACGCGTATCTCCGTGCCGCCAGCCGATTTACACCTCGAGCTCTCAACCTACCCTCTGAACGACCAGCTATGCCTCAACACCCAGCTACCCGAGTTACATCAGTTTCCCGGTTCCCATATAGCCGGTAGGTCTTCGGTACTGTTCTAGCTTGTTCAACAGGCCCGCGCACGGCTCAGTCCTCAATCGACACAAGCGGAGCTACAGCACACAGGCCCCAAAGTCCTGCTGCCCTTACTCTCCGCTTGGTCTCATTTTCTTGCCATGTGTTTCATGTGCTAACACTACCCGAGTCGAGTGCCGCTAGCCTATGCCCGCGAGTAGTTCCAACTACTCGACGAGTACCGAATCCTACACTATCTTAGCATTGCAGTAGCTAACGGGGTTTGCAATCCTAAACCCAACCCATGGTTCTCTTGGCCATGCAGTGGGGCTTCCAAACAAGACTCTAATGCAAAGAATACAGTAAACAAGTATGTCCTCAAAGCAATAAAAATTTTATAAAAAGTTTAATGCAAACCGGAGCTTGCCTTGCTGCTCTTGGTCGTAGGCTAGCTGTTCCTCCGGGGTAACGAAGTCTAGGACTTCGGGTTCCTCCTCGACCTTAGCGACTACATGATAAGAGCAATATATATATCAATTTAAATGCATTTGTATTAACTTTGAACATGTGAAGTCTATAACCCTTGCTAGACAGACCTAATGACTGTGAAACTTTTACTGTGGCTTGTTTACAACCTAAACAGAGACTTGGTCAAGTTTTAGTTGCAGCAAAGCTCATTTGAGCCCTCCACAATTAATTATGTCCTTGACCTTAATTGGAACTCTTAGGGTGTTCTAGGAATTTTCATGAAACAAACTATGACTTTATGAAAACTAGATTTTCAGAGGTTTCTAATGGAGTTGGTCTCACTTAATTTGAAGGTTCCTAGCTAAAGTTATGATCTAAACAATTTCGGAGAAAATTCTGAAAATGTTTCTGAACATTTTCTATATTCTCTGGAACAGTTTCACTAATCACACCATTAGGTGGATCAGATGATCTCAAATGGATCTGAAATTTTTATGGTAGTTCAGGGATATTTTGGTGAACATCCCAGCAAAATTTCAGGATTTTCCCCCAAAGGATTCTCCAGTTAAAATTCCTAACATTTTAAATTTTGAGGAATTAATTCTGGAAAATTAAGGGTTTTCATGAAGTGAAACTTGATTTGCTGGAAAGTACTCGCAGAGCTGAATCCAGCAAAATTTGTTTCACTCAATTTGGAGCTTTCTAGCCAAAGTTATGAGGATTTGAAGTTTGAAGGAAATCTGAAAATCGGGGAAAAGTTTAAACTCGCGCGTGGGCCCAGGGGACACGCGTCGCACGCTGAGGCGACAGCACACCGCGGTCCACAAGGATTTTGCGCGCCAGCACACCCGATCCCGGCCGCAGCCGGATCCCGATTCAAAATATCTCCCGCTGACAGCTGGGGTCCACCCCTTCTTCAACCTCGCGGCGCCCGCGCTCCGCCGCCGAGGGACCTCTCCGGAGAGCTCGCCGCTGGCTGCTGTACAGCTCCAAACTTCTCGATTCTGGCCGCCCCTGCCTACTTTTACTCGGGGAACAGGATTCTAGGGTCAGCTGCTCCTGAAAATGGCCGGAGCATGGTCAGCGACGAGCCGCCACCTCGGAACGACTTCGGCCATGTTGGCTGACTCCTCTAGCACCTCAGCTACTTGGGAAACCGGTCGGGGAGCATCAGTGGACCTCAGAGAAGGTCGACATGAGCTCGAGGCAGCTCGGGGAAGGCCCGAAATAGGTCCTCACCTTGCGCCCGATGCCGCCCGTTCATTCCGCCATTGGTAGACCTCGAATTTCGCCGGGTACAGAGGTTCTCCGGCCCAGAGTTGTGAAGGCAACTTGTTTGTTACCGTGTCTAGCTTGTGTGAGAGCGGATTGAGGCCCCCTAATCCTTTCGAGAGCACGAATTAAACAGACTCGCACCCGATGGTCGTTCTGCACACAGAAAGGTGAAAAGTGGAAATTCGCCGCCGGTGAGCAACCTCTCGAGCTGTGGCTCGGGGATGAGCAGCACCGGTCACCAGCGCGTCCAAGGGTGCCTTGGCTCGGGCGTGACAACGCCCTGGTTGGGCTGCTCATGAGAGCCCGAGGTGCGGCGGTTCCATGTCCCGAATTTGATCTTTCGGCACAGCCGATATCAATCGGTTTCAACTGAATTCTAGCAACGGGGAGGACGGAGGAAGGTCTCTAGTACCTTGCTGGGGCTCTGGAGTGGACGGAGGGAGCTACGATCGGCGTTCTCCGATCGATTCCGAACTGCGGAAATTTTCGGCCAGCGCTGAGTTCTTGCGGGGAAGAACGGCGGTGCCTCGGCCGGGGAGGGGGGCAGGCGCCTTAAGAAGGCTCTGCACCGCCTCGCGCCCGCGCGTGGGCAAGCAGCTGCTGGCGCGGCGGCTGCCCTCGGTGGCGATCACCGCTGCAGCTCGGCGACCCGAGTGAAAAAGTCTCAGTCGGTTTGATCTGAGCAGTGGCTGACATGTGGGTCCCACTTCCAGTTTTAACCTCTGAAATTTACTCCTAATCACTGTTGTAAACAGTGAACCCCATACTACCCTTGGCAATTCAAATTATTCACCCATGAGCCATTTGAATTGATCAAAGTTCAAATAAAGTTTGGTTTGAATGAATTTCAGCACAAGTTCAGTTTGGAATTCAAATAAAGTTTGAATTTCTCCCACTTAGCTCATGTCAAGATCAACTCCAAATGGAGTGAAAATTGGTGTGTGAGCTCACAAAAATGTGCTGAGTAAGAATATGCCTCCCACTTTTAAATTTATGGGATAAAAACAGTTTGAATTTGAATATGGTTTCAAACTGCCCTCTTCCTAAATATACCCAAAATGACCTCAAAAAGGTTTTAAATTTGGGTGAAACTTGGCATGGACATCCTTAGTAAAGTGTAGGAGTTTTCATATGTCCAGCCCATCTATATCACATGTGGGAAAAACCAGTTTTGCAATGTGTGAGTTTGTTCACTAATGAGCATGTTGATAATTGTTACTTGCTCTTCATTTGTATTCATCATCCTTCCTCAAATGAGGTGTGTGGTGTGGTGATGAACACTGCAAATGTGTGTCAAAAACTGAGGCCCTTACATTCCTCCCCCCTTAAACGAATCTCGTCCCGAGATTATAAGGTGAAAATGAGAGAGAGGACGGTGGAAAATTACCGGATATGCGACGTGAAAAATTCGGGGTAGTTAGTGCGAAGGAATTCTTCGCTCTCCCATGTTGCTTCGTCCATGGAGTGATTACTCCATAGAACCTTGTAGAACCACAACGTACGGTTGCGTGTGGTTCGGGCCTTTTCATCAATAATCTGCACCGGTTCCTCCCGATAGGTGAGATCCGGTTGCAGTTCTTCAATGTCTTCCAGCTGAACTGTAGTTGATAGCTTGAGACACTTCCTCAGCTGGGAAATGTGAAAGACGTCGTGCACACCGGAAAATGCTTCTGGTAACTTCAGCCGGTATGCCACTGATGCACATCTCTCAGTAATCTGGAATGGACCGATGAATCGGGGTGCCAACTTTCCTCTCACCCCAAATCTGTTT
This sequence comes from Neostapfia colusana, assembly GCA_030760725.1. NCBI lineage: Eukaryota > Viridiplantae > Streptophyta > Magnoliopsida > Poales > Poaceae > Neostapfia > Neostapfia colusana. The sequence continues at coordinate 82,197,830 of JASWHV010000003.1, forward strand.
ACGCCCTTCATTGGAGACACCCGTAGGTATACGTGATCTCCAACTTCGAATTATAATGGGCGCCTTCTCCGGTCCGCATACTGTTTCTGACGGGATTGAGCGGCTTTTAGGTTCGGTTGAATTAGTCGAACCTTTTCTTCCGCGTTGTTGACAAGGTCAATCCCGAAGATAACCCTTTCGCCAGATTCACACCAATTCAGTGGTGTGCGGCATTTCCGCCCGTATAGCGCCTCGTAAGGTGCCATCTTGATGCTGGCTTGGTACCCATTATTGTACGAGAATTCGGCTAACGGCAAGTGATCATCCCAATTCTTGCCGTGGTTGATAGCGCAAGCTCGTAACATGTCTTCTAAGATTTGATTTACCCGCTCCGTTTGCCCATCCATCTGCGGGTGGTATGCTGAACTACGGATCAGCTTCGTCCCCAAGGCAGCGTGCAGCTGCTCCCAAAAACGGGACACAAATAAAGTGCCCCGATCCGAAATGATAGTACGGGGTACGCCGTACAAGCATAGGATCCGTGAGATGTACAGTTCAGCGTACTTCTTGGCGTTGTAGTTGGTGTTGACCGGGATGAAATGGGCAACTTTGGTGAGCCGATCGATGATCACCCACACCGAATCATGTTTCTGCATGGTGGTGGGTAAACCGACGATGAAGTCCATGCTCACATACTCCCACTTCCAGGCAGGAATGCCCAGTGGTTGCAACAGTCCCGGTTTCCGCATGTGGTCTGCCTTCACCCTTCGACATGTATCACACTCGGACACGTATTTTGCAGTCTCACGCTTCATCCGTGTCCACCAAAACTTGCTTCTGAGTTCTTGATACATTTTGTTGCTGCCGGGGTGAATAGAAAACTTTGATAAGTGAGCCTCATCAAAGATTTTCTTCCGTAACTCCGGGTTTCGGGGTACGACGATCCGGTCCTTGAACCATAGGACGCCGTCTCCGTCTTTCCGGAAACATTTCAACTCCCCACTGTCTACACGTCTCCGTAAATGTGACATGCCCTTGTCATTCTTCTGGGCTGCCGCTATCTCTTCATGGATGGTGGGGATCAAAGCTAGGTTGTAGAGAGCTCCGTATGGAATCACATGTAGTGGTGGTTCGATCTCTTCCAACGGTGTGATGGTCAGATTGTTAACGTGTGACTTGCGGCTCAGCGCATCTGCCACTACGTTTGCCTTGCCCGGATGATAATGGATCTCTATCTCGTAATACTTTATCAGTTCTAACCATCTTCGCTGCCTCATGTTCAGCTCCTTCTGAGTGAATATGTACTTGAGGCTTTTGTGGTCGGTATATAAATGTACGAGGTTACCGAGTAGGTAGTGCCTCCACATTTTTAGTGCAAGTACCACAGCAGCGAGCTCCAAATCGTGAGTTGGATAATTTGGCTCATGGTTTCTAAGCTGCCGTGACCCATACGCGACGACCCTTCGGTCTTGCATCAGCACACATCCGAGCCCAATGCCGGATGCATCGCAGTACACATCGAACGGTTTTGTTGTGTCGGGCTGCCCCAAAACCAGTGCTGATGTCAGGTCCTTGACTAAAGCCTTGAATGCTGCTTCACATGTTGGACTCCAAACATATTTGGTAGCCTTCTTCAGCAGCTCTGTCATTGGCTTGGCAATCTTCGAGAAGTTCGGAATGAACCTCCGATAATATCCCGCGAGTCCGAGGAAACTCCTTACCTCGTGAACAGTTCTCGGGGATTTCCAATTCAGCACTTGAGTGATCTTGCTCGGGTCCACAGCGATACCCTCCGCTGAGATGATATGCCCGAGGAAAGGCACTTGCGATATCCAAAACTCACATTTGCTGAATTTTGTGTATAACTTGTGATCCCGCAGCCGTTGCAAGACTATACGCAGATGTTTCTTGTGATCTTCCTCCGACTTGGAATATACCAGGATGTCGTCGATGAAGACCACGACAAACTTGTCCAGCTCTGGCGTGAATACCAAGTTCATCAAGTACATGAAATGAGCTGGAGCATTGGTGAGGCCGAAGGACATAACCAGGTACTCATAAAGTCCGTACCTCGTCGAGAACGCCGTCTTCGGAATGTCCTCAGCCCTTATCTTAATCTGATGGTACCCAGATCTTAAATCCATCTTGGAAAAGATCCTTGCTTCGACCAACTGATCAAACAACATGTCGATCCGTGGCAACGGGTACTTGTTATTGATGGTTACGGCATTTAATGGGCGATAGTCCACGCAAAGCCGCAACGTCTCATCCTTCTTCTTGACAAATAATGCCGAACAGTCCCATGGCGAGGAGCTCGGCCTAATAAAACCCTTCTCCAGAAGGTCCGTGAGCTGAGTCTTCAGTTCAGCCAACTCCTTGGGCGCCATCTTGTACGGCCTTCGGGAGATTGGCGTGGTTCTCTGTGACACCCTCACCTCGGGTGTTAGCATATGTTCATGTCCTATGAAAAGGAAACATTTTAATGAAAAATAGGAGCAGAGAGAATTATCAAAAGAATAGCCAATAGAGCGCCGAAGGCAACTACCACGACCAGCAGACCGCGTGGCGTGTTCGGAGCTCATCCCCGAGAGATTGGGAGAGGTCCGACGCTAAACTGGCTACGTGGCAGGCTCGGGGGTCACCTCCGCAATTGGAAAGAGGTCCGACCCTGTGGGACACGTGCTGCCCGCGGAGCTAGCCTCTGCGGAAGAAGCAAAGACATTTTTCATAGGACACGTGTCAATCTCGGAGCTCGTCTCAGAGAGAAGTCCGGGTCTATCGAACACGTGTCATCACCGGAGCTTATCTCCGGAGGTCCGTCGCTGCTGGACACGTGTCGACCTCGGGGCATGTCCCTGAGGGAAGGAAAGGCGGAAAGACCGGCACCCACACGTGGCGTGCGCGGAGCTCGTCTCCGAAGAAGAGGGAGGTCTCGATCGATTGACACGCGGCACAACCGGAGCTCGTCTCTGCGGATGAGGAGATACCAGGCCCGGAGAACACGTGGAGCTTCCGGAGCTCATCATCACGGAGGTAACGAGTCTGGAGCGGTTTTTACGCGTAAAGATACCAGTACGCAACGGAAACCGATCTAATCTCCACAATGTTACCGAAGATAAGACGTCAGGATCTAACAAAGATCTGAATAAGACTCTTATTCGGGATCCAATCAGATTAGGACTCTTCTCTTCCCGATTATAAATAGAACCCAAAACCTCTGGCCGAAACCACAAACTTCTCTTTCAAATCCTGAGCCGACGACTTAGAGCCTAGCCCTAACTCGCCGAGCAAACCATCGCTGAAGTGCAACAAGGGAGATCATCGGAGAAGAACCAAACGGTCTGAGGAGGACCTCCAAGTCAAGAAAAACGTGAGGTAGGATTTCAATACCACCTTACGACATCATGTTGTTCATCTCTTTGCATCTGTTCTTCGATTCCTTTCGAACAGAAGCCTTTTCGTGGACATATCACTCGATGATCAGTTTGATCTAAAAACAAGATCATCGCCACGACCACCTTTGATCCGAATAACACTGTCCATGCAAGCCATGCAAGAACACGTACAGATCAATCTAATCATAGGATAGCATGCATGTGCATCATCGCATCTAGTTTAGGGTTTTGTGCATGATATTGATTGCTGCGAATCTTGTATGCACGTGAATCCTACATAGCAGGACAAACTCAGGAAGCTGTCTACAACGAGCTGCAGCAACAAGGTTTTGAGAGTCAAGAACAACCGGAACCGCAAGAACAAGGCAAGTGCTCCTTGACCATGTTGATCCTATGTTTTGGGTAAAACTATTTTGTTTTGCGAAAAGGTGTGCGTGCTGAGTCAAACATGATGGGAAACCTTTTTATAGGAGTTTACTAGTTTTGGTTAAACCACCCTTGTCGCCTGGGAAGTATATGAGTTGGGTATGGTTTTTTCTTTATGCTTCGCTGAGTCTCTGGGATCGGGAAGCGAGATAGATGTGTCTAGCTAACTGCACTCGTACTGATAATAAGTAACTGATGAGGTTAACAAACATGGATCGGAGGGAGATCTAGGCAAGCCTGGGTTAGTGAATGAGGTAGCATGAGATGGTGGTTTTGCTTGCCGCAGATGTAAGGACCGGTTCATGCATGCACATGCCAGGATAACAGTGCCACCACAAGTCCAAGTATGGGTGCGGCTTAGCTGAGTAATTAGGTAAGTTGCTAGTGTGTTATGGACTGTGGATGGCGCGGGGAATGGGAGTCGAGTGAGGACTGCCCTGGGAACTGCATGGCACAAGAGGGGGCCCGTGGGTGGGAGAATTGGAGATTCTTGCCTGCCGGTGAAACCTTAGTGAGTCCATACATCTAGTAACCCCTTTGTAAAGGCTATTTTGTGATCTCTTGACCATACACTGATGGTTGTGTACTGGTATAATGGAGGTTCTGCAGTCGCCGAAGGGTGACGAAATCACAAACTTGTGGGTAAAGAGGTACAAACTCTGCAGAGTTACTAAAACTATCATGATAGCCGAGCTTACGGTTACGAGCACCTGGCTAAAATGCCATGATTAGATGGGATGATTGATGGGATGGTTATTCGAATGGTTATTGGGAAGGTTCTTGGTTATGGTTGTTGGTTTGGTTATGGTTTGGTTTGGAACTGTGGAGTCCGGGAGATGAGATGGTTGCATGACTGATGGGTCATGACATGAGATTGGTCTCGGTGCGAGACGAGGTTGTTTTATGAGGTGAGATGATAGCGAATACGAGGAGGTATTCGTGAGTATGAATAAAAGATTGGTTAATGTTCGGATGGAACACGGGAAGTGATGAAGGTATGTTGGTAATTTAATACATGCTGGGATTACATTCATCTAAAGTTAAGTTGCTGTTTTGTCATGGTTCTATAAATCTGCTTTTCTGCAAATAAACCTTTTGTACTTACCTTGTTTTATGAGCTGCATATCATGTGTTATTCCCGCACTTGTTGAGTACATCATTGTGCTCAAACTTGCATTATTATTTCTTCATCAACAGCAAGAGAAGCCTACTATGAAGATCAAGTGAAACATTATGGCGTGTGATCTATTCTCAACCTTGCCTGTGGAGGGAGTAGAGATGGAGCCACTTCTGCTTAGTTTTGCTTCCGCATTAGTTTTTGCTTCCGCATTTAAATAAGGACTTCCGCTGCATAGAATTAAGATTTCCTCTGTGAGCATGAGTCCAAGACTCAAGAGGTGTTGTAATAAACTCTGTTATTCGTGGTAATATATAATCTGAATTCAGTTTGTGGAACGTATGTGTATGTGTGACGAACATCCTGGGCACACATATGCATTAGTTCTCGGTTCCGTGGTTTTCCACAGAATTGAGGGCGTCACATTCCCGGTGCAAGTTCAATCTTGAACTCTACCTCTCTATCAGGCGGCATCCCCGGCAAATCATCCGGGAATACATCAGGGAACTCTCGGACCACTGGAATATCCTCCAATCTGAGGGTTGTGGCTTGATAGACACTTGGAAGTTTTATTTCTGGACTGTCCAGAAATAATGAGTGAGACTCGTGCACTTCTGAGTTCAAGTGCACGACTCGGAGGATGGTGTTTAAAACAGCGCCGTGGCGGTTTAACCACGACATCCCTAAGATGACATCGACCTTTTGTCCCTCTAAGATTATGAGAGACGTAGGGTAAACTCTACCCTCTAAGCACAATGGCGCTTTTGGGACCATCATGCTTGCTGAAATTTCCCACCTGGTGAACAGATCACATAAGGACTATCGGTGGGTAGTATTTGCAAGCTATATTTATCAATGAAAGCTTGGCTAATGAAGCTATGCGTGGCGCCTGAATCAAATAGTACTATAGCGGGATGCTGGTGGAGTTGCAACATACCCGCAAGGATTGGCTCGCCCTCCGTCACGTCCTCAATGGCAAGCTGGTGGACGGTGCCGGGCATAGGGTTTGCCCGCCGCGCATTAGTAGGGTTCCGGGGTTGATTCCTCCCCGGAAAATGTGGTGCCACTCCGCCGCCTTGCCTCTCCGGGCAACTGCTCGCGAAGTGCCCTGGACGACCACACTTGTAACATGTGGCCGCTGCTGGTGGAGTGCTCGGTGGACGAAAGCCCGGCATGCGTTGCTGAGGTGCAAACGCACGCGGCATCGCCCGCTGCTGTTGTTGTTGTTGCGGTGGTGCTGGCAGTGCCGGCCGGAATGCCGGTGAAGAGTACGGCCGACTGCGGGACGGCATCGACCTCTGTGGTGGCTGCCAGCGTGGACCTGATGGTGGGCGATTCACCATCCGAAACTTGTGAGAAGGACCGCCTCCTTCTCCGCTGCTTTGCGGCGCGCTTCGCTTTCGCTCTGCCGCCGCCAACTCCTTGCCGGAGTCCTCCTGAACAATCGCAGCATCAATGATGTCGTTGAGGCTGCCGCGATTGAACATCGCCAACTTGTCCTTCAGGAGCGGGTTAAGCCCCTGGTAAAAATGGTCCCGCCGCTTCTCATCGTTATCAGCATGATACGACGCATATAGCGCGAGATCGTTAAACTCCCTGGAGTATTCCAGCGCGTTCCGGCTCCCTTGTTGCAGGTGTAAGAACTCCTGCGTCTTCCTCTTCATCAGACCTGGCGGTATATGATAGGCCCTGAAGGCCGTCCGGAACTCCGCCCAGGTCATCACTCGGTCGGTGGGCTGTGAAGCACAAAAGTTGGCCCACCACGCGCTCGCGGATCCTTGGAGCTGCTGGACCGCGAACTGAGTCTTGCGCTGCTCGCTGATTTGGAGCAGCCCGAACTTCATCTCTATGGCGCGGAGCCAGTTGTCCGCGTCAAGTCGTTCATCCGCCCTTGAGAATACAGGGGGATGAGTCGCCAGGAAGTCAGAGTAGGAGCTCTGTTGGTGCTCCTCACGATCTTGACGTCTCTCGGGGCGAGACGTATTGGCGATGAGAGTCTGCAGCAACTCTGTGTGCTGCTGATGCGAGCCCGCCATTGCCGCGACAATGTCGGCCAATGTAACCGTTGGCAGTGGCGGTGGCGGTGTTTGCTGTTGCTGTTGCTGCTGCTGTCCAGAGGAGTCCTCGGGAGGTGGTTGGGAGGTCTCTCCCCCTTGACTGGTACCCCCAACGTCAGGGTTGGCACGAGTACGCGTCATTCTGAAATTCAAAACAGCAGCGATTAGCACATGTCTTACTTAAAATTTCCATAAGCAACAGTAGGTATTGACGCGACGCATGATTAATTTGCACAACATTCACATATATTGATAAAGCATAAACTTTATACAAGATACATTATTCTCGGATCTCCGAGAAGTCGTGCTCATGTCGTCACTACCTATACATACGCTACTGTCTACACGACATGTCACCGATTACAGAAGTTGGGTTACGCTACCCTAGCTGCCCTACTTGGCAGCCGTAACCCCCTACTCGGAGTAGAACTCGACCTCCTGTGGGTCGTCCTCCTCCGGTACCTCTGCTGGTGGCTCTGGGTCTACCACCTCTTCTCCCATCCCGAGTTCTCCCATTGCTGGAAGGCCCAAGACCACCGGTACGCCCAATACCGGAGGTACGAGGTCCTGCAAAGCATGCACCTCGTCCATAGCCTGGATGTAATCCTCTTCCCAGCCTTGTCCTTCCTCAATCGCGTCGTCCCGCTCTTGAGCAAGGTCCTCATTCTGCTGGGTTTGGGTCTGCACCAGCTCTTGCAACGCCGCGATGTCAACACGGCTCTTCTACTTTGCCTTCTTCAGACGACGCAACTGATTGTGTTGTTCATTCAGTCGCTTGATCGTCGGAAGGAGCACATTGCGGAGTGCGCTGTGAGCACTCTCGAAATGATCTCCACGGCTTGTGCTCTCCTTGAGCTTTGTGGCGAGATGCTCCGTATGAACAGCTTGGCTGTCCATCACGGCGTTTCCCGCCCTCATCTGGAGGCTGAGATTTGCCTCTGCGGGGTTGTACCTTGGGCAACGCGGGTCCGTTGCCTCCAGGTACCTCTCTTCCCACACATGCTGAGCTCGTCCCTCCACCGGAACGAGTGCGTATGGAGTGCCCTCCATAGCCTGCACGTGTAGTTGGCAGAAACGTGACATAGTGTCATGGGCTGCCACTTGCCACATCCCTTCCGGTTGTCTTCCTCTCACCGTGACGGTGAATGGCACCCAACCGGGTGGCGTAGGTCCTGCAGAAACCTTGACATGGATCGTCCACGTCTTGTTCCCCTCTTCGCCTTCTTCCTTGGCGAAGTATTGCGGCATCTGGTTGTACCCGAAATATTGGAGCATTTGCCACAATGCTTCCGGGTAGCTGCTACGATGAGAACAGTGGGAAACCACCCACCCGTTCTCCAACTGTTTATCTGCTGTCATCTGTAAAAATATATTTGAGAAATGTCAAATATTTATTTAAACAGTAAACCATTGAGTTATAACATAAGACATGTCATTGAACCCACAAAACTTGGAAACATAGTTCAAATTTTAAACAAATTTGACTGCTGATCTGCTGTTCCCATGACAGCCCTGACCAGTTTCCATTTCAACCTGATTTAGGCCATGTTAAAGCAAAACTAATTCTGGAGCTCAACATAAAAGTTAAAGCTAACTTCAATAGCTTTCCAGAAAGTATTTGCTTGGCCTAATATCTGTCCTTGTTCAAAAGTTATGAGATGTCAAAGTTAACAGAATTTCTGGAAACAATTGGACAGCACCTCCCTGCCTTAGGTACTGATTTGATCCAAGAATCCCAGTTACTTCTGTTCCTAATCTGACAAAACTTTCTGTTACAAAGTTGTAACCCATCTCATATCATTTCCAGAACTACCTCATTTTTTATTTTTGGATTTTTATGCAGGAAGTTATGCTTAATTTACAGAGAGTCTACAGAGAGTCTTTACTCTGTCCTGTTTTCTGGACAGTTTCAACTCTACTGCATTTTTCGAGTAGTTAAGGGATGAAACATCTCTGGAACTCAACAGAAAAGTTGTAAAGATCTTCCAGAGCTTTCCAGAAATGTATCATACTACCCCAACCTCGAAAGAACTCAACCTCTAACCTCTGCTTAACTTCAGCCTTGATTCAGCCGAAAACAGAGTGCTCTGTCCTTAACAACCTATAAGTTGAAAACTTGTTAACATTGAATATCCTGTTCAAGGGAAGGAGTTACATCAAGTTTTACTACTTTGGATCAAAACCTTCAAGTTTTTAAATGAAGTTGTTCATTTAATGGGGTGTGACGTTGATGCGTCACCAGATTATGTCGGTACTATGTCCTCACAAAGGAAAAACCTATACCGGACTTAGCCAGCTTCGTTATTTCAGTGGCACTAAACGTCACTCGCACACGGATGCTACACGTCTACCGTTTTGTGGTCAGGCTACCTGCAGAAACTCAAACAATCATCAGACTCGGCTGCACACCGAGCCCGGAATCCATACAGTTCGTACACCCGGCCGTCATCACTCGCCCGGATGTTCTCAAGCCAAACACGCCTTGAGTTACGTGTTCACGTTTCAGACCACGTGACGGGGTCTCCCATGTTGCACCATGCACGCCAGGGACAGACGTTGCTCGAATACCCCAAACGACATGAAGAGTCGTAGAGGATACTAAAGCGGGTCGGGTTACCTGCCACCCGTGGGGCTCCACCCTTCAGCTTGTGCGCACTGGTGGACAGCGCTTACGTGCACCCCCCAAGACATGAACGTCCCGAGATGCACGATTTTCCGACATAACAAATAGATTAATATGCCACTTTCTATTATGCTAATAACATCCTTATACGGGCTACTAACTCGTTCCTCACTGGATTTTTGAAAAAGAAGACCTTTGTACTGTGTTAAACCTCAAGCGAGCTCTGATACCAGCGCTGACATGACCCCAAGGTCCTGTCGAGCCAGGATCACGCTGAGGGGTGCTGCGTTGCACAGCACCGTATAACACACGTCAAAGGTACAAAGCGAAGGCAGAAATTTTATTACATAAACAGGTTTATGAACTTGTTTACATCAAAATAAGTTTAGTCTACACTCGCGGGCGTAGACTAAGCATCAAGTGCACGTTCAGCCCTTGAACGTGTCCTTGCTAGCACACACGCACACTAATTCTGCGGCGTGCACGACTCCCATTCGACGGGGTTCCCCTCCTGGGGTTCCGTCTCCTCTTCGGGAGTCCCTTCCTCATAGAACCCTGCAAAAGCTTCAAACACAAGCAGTGAGCACGAAGGCTCAGCAAGTCTGACCCGTCTCACCTAAACATGGAACTTCTACATGAGAGTAATGGGTGACATGAGGTAAAAATCAGTTGCAAGGACTCGCCTAATTAGTAGAACCTTACTTTCAAGTTTTAGCAGCAGGTTGTGGAGAACCTTACGCTAAGGCACATGAGAGAGCCGCAATTAAACAAGAAACACATTTCTCTCATGTACTTTGCCCAAAGTTGAAAAGAACTTTAGTTAGCTCTAAGCTACAGCATATCATTAACAATCAATGTCCATCTTTCAATCAGCAGCATTTTAACATGTGACTAGCCTGTTCTTTCTACGTCACGGTACAGTGAACAAGTGGTACTCACTGACCGCGAGGGGCGGCGATTATAATCGATTTACACCTGCAGGGTTACCCGAACAACCCGTCACGTACGCCCGTACTCGATGTTGCCTACAACAACCATCACGGACGCCGTACGCGACTACCTTTCACCCGTTAGCCAAATGTTGAACCGGTCCAATCGTCCCGAGCAAGAGGTCTCTGCACACGCATCTCAGTGCCGCCAGCCGATTTACACCTCGAGCTCTCAACCTACCCTCTGAACGACCAGCTATGCCTCAACACCCAGCTACCCGAGTTACATCAGTTTCCCGGTTCCCATATAACCGTTAGGTCTTCGGTACTGTTCTAGCTTGTTCAACAGGCCCGCACACGGCTCGGTCCTCAATTGACACAAGCGGAGCTACAGCACACAGGCCCAAAAGTCCTGCTGCCCTTACTCTCCGCTTGGTCTCATTTTCTTGCCATGTGTTTCTTGTGCTAACACTACCTGAGTCGAGTGCCTCTAGCCTATGCTCGCGAGTAGTTCCAACTACTCGACTTGTACAGAATCCTACACTATCTCAGCATTGCAGTAGCTAACGGGGTTTTCAATCCTAAACCCAACCCATGGTTCTCTTGGCTATGCAGTGGGGCTTCCAAACAAGACTCTAATGCAAAGAATACAGTAAACAAGTATGTGCTCAAAACAATAAAAAATTTATAAAAAGGTTAATGCAAACCGAAGCTTGCCTTGCTGCTCTTGGTCGTAGGCTAGCTGTTCCTCTGGAGTAACGAAGTCTAGGACTTCGGGTTCCTCCTCGACCTTAGCGACTACATGATAAGAGCAATATATGTATCAATTTAAATGCATTTGTATTATCTTTGAAGTTGTGAAGTCTATAACCCTTGCTAGACAGACCTAATGACTGTGAAACTTTTACTGTGGCTTGGTAACAACCTAAACAGAGACCTGGTCAAGTTTTAGTTGCAGCAAAGCTCATTTGAGCCCTCCACAATTAATTATGTCCTTGACCTTAATTGGAACTCTTAGGGTGTTCTAGGAATTTTCATGAAACAAACTATGACTTTCTGAAAACTAGATTTTCAGAGGGTTCTAATGGAGTTGGTCTCACTTAATTTGAAGGTTCCTAACTAAAGTTATGAGCTAAACAATTTCAAAGAAAATTCTGAAAATGTTTCTGAACATTTTCTATTTTCTCTGGAACAGTTTCACTAATCACACCATTAGGTGGATCAGATGAGCTCAAATGGATCTGAAATTTTTATGGTAGTTCAGGGATATTCTGGTTAACATCCCAGCAAAATTTCAGGATTTTCCTCCAAAGGATTCTCCAGTTAAAATTCCTAACAGTTTAAATTTTGAGGAATTAATTCTGGAAAATTAAGGGTTTTCATAAAGTGAATCTTGGTTTGCTGGAAAGTACTCGGAGAGCTGAATCCAGCAAAATTTGTTTCACTCAATTTGGAGCTTTCTAGCCAAAGTTATGAGGATTTGAAGTTTGAAGGAAATCTGAAAATCGGGGAAAAGTTTAAACTCGCGCATGGGCCCAGGGGACACGCGTCGCACGCTGAGGCGACAGCACACCGCGGTCCACAAGGATTTTGTGCGCCAGCACACCCGATCCCGGCCGCAGCCGGATCCCGATTCAAAATATCTCCCACTGACAGCTGGGGTCCACCCCCTTCTTCAACCTCGTGACGCCCGCGCTCCGCCGCCGAGGGACCTCGCCGGAGAGCTCGCCGCCGGCTGCTGTACAGCTCCAAACTTCTCGATTCTGGCCGCCCCTGCCTACTTTTACTCGGGGAACAGGATTCTAGCGTCAGCTGCTCATGACAATGGCCGGAGCATGGTCGGCGATGAGCCGCCACCTCGGAACGACTTCGGCCATGTCGGCTGACTCCTCTAGCACCTCATCTACTTGGGAAACCGGTCGGGGAGCATCAGTGGACCTCAGAGAAGGTCGACATGAGCTCGAGGCAGCTCGGGGAAGGCCCGAAATAGGTCCTCACCGTGCGCCCGATGCCGCCCGTTCATTCTGCCATTGGTAGACCTCGAATTTCGCCGGGTACAGAGGTTCTCCGGCCCAGAGTTGTGAAGGCAACTTGTGCGTTACCGTGTCTAGCTTGTGTGAGATTGAATTGAGGCCCCCTAATCCTTTCTAGAGCACGAATTAAACAGACTCGCACCCGAAGGTCGTTCTGCACACAGAAAGGGGAAAAGTGGAAATTCGCTGCCGGTGAGCAACCTCTCGAGCTGTGGCTCGGGGATGAGCAGCACCGGTCACCAGCGCGTCCAAGGGTGCCTTGGCTCGGGCGTGACAACGCCCTGGTTGGGCTGTCCACGAGAGCCCGAGGTGCGGCGGTTCCATGTCCCGAATTTGATCTTTCGGCACAGCCGATATCAATCGGTTTCAACTGAATTCTAGCAACGGGGAGGACGGAGGAAGGTCTCTAGTACCTTGCTGGGGCTCTGGAGTGGACGGAGGGAGCTGCGATCGGCGTTCTCCGATCGATTCCGAACTGCGGAAATTTTCGGCCGGCGCTGAGTTCTTGCGGGGAAGAACAGCGGTGCCTCGGCCGGGGAGGGGGGGCAGGCGCCTTAAGAAGGCTCTGCACCGCCTCGCGCCCGCATGTGGGCAAGCAGCTGCTGGTGCGGCGGCTGCCCTCGGTGGCGATCACCGCTGCGGCTCGGTGACCCGAGTAAAAAGTCTCAGTCGGTTTGATCTGAGCAGTGGCTGACATGTGGTCCCACTTCCAGTTTTAACCTCTGAAATTTACTCCTAATCACTGTGGTAAACAGTGAACCCCATACTACCCTTGGCAATTCAAATTATTCACCCATGAGCCATTTGAATTGATCAAAGTTCAAATAAGATTTGGTTTGAATGAATTTCAGCACAAGTTCAGTTTGGAATTCAAATAAAGTTTGAATTTCTCCCACTTCGCTCATGTCAAGATCAACTCCAAAAGGAGTGAAAATTGGTGTGTGAGCTCACAAAATGTGCTGAGTAAGAATATGCCTCCCACTTTTAAATTTATGGGATAAAAACAGTTTGAATTTGAATATGGTTTCAAACTGCCCTCTTCCTAACTATACCCAAAATGACCTCAAAAAGGTTTTAAATTTGGGTGAAACTTGGCATGGACATCCTTAGTAAAGTGTAGGAGTTTTCATATGTCCAGCCCATCTATATCACATGTGGGAAATACCACTTTTGCAATGTGTGAGTTTGTTCTCTAATGAGCATGTTGATAATTGTTACTTGCTCTTCATTTGTGTTCATCATCCTTCCTCAAATGAGGTGTGTGGTGTGGTGATGAACACTGCAAATGTGTGTCAAAAACTTAGGCCCTTACAGAAGGTGCCACGTATCCGGCAGGGCCGGACTTCCCTCTCCTCAGAGAGGAGCTCCGGGCCCGCCACGTGGCCGACAGAAGCCGAACCTCCCCCTCCGCGGGGAGAGGTCTGAAGGCTCCATGTGCCCCGCGGGGCCGGACCCTCCTCTCCTTTGAGGAGGGCTCCGGGCCCGCCACGTGGCCAGCAAAACGGCGCTGCCTGCCCCCGAGTGATAGGCAGCGGGCGTAAAGACGCCCCATACCTTGCCCGTACAAGGTATTCAAGGCCCGCGTCTTCCCAAGACGCGAAGACGCGGAGCACGCCTCTGTCAGGTGCTGTTGCGCCCAGTCGCATCACAGACTGGCGCGCAGTGTCAGAGCCTGCCAGCCAATAAACGCAGCGACAAGACATCCCATGCCGCCCGCGCCGTCATCAACCACTACGACTAGCATGCGGCATGGGCAGGGCTGCAAGACGAAGACTCAGAAGCCTTCGCCAAAGACAACTACCGGAATAACTGCAGATACGGTAGATGATAGACAATCTCCCCGGGACCACCTGTCGGGTCCTGGGCCCCCCTTGTAAGCCACCCGAGTCTTGGACTATAAAAGACTCGGGTAGGCGACGATAGCAAGGGTTCGCACTCTAGCCATTCACCCCCAAGCTGTAACTCATCCTTAAGCTCAGGACTCCGGTTCTGAGCAGCAAGCAATACAGCGAGCTCCATAGCTCGCTGTGGACGTAGGGTTTTACGCTCCGGCAGCCTGAACCACGTAGAACTCGCCGTGTCAAGCTCTTACTAACTCGTCCATGCGCTCAAGCTCTCCGCAAGGGACTAGCCCCACAAAAAAAATAACCTCCGCGGGCTGCCCAGTGCAGGCCCGGGGGAAGTGTCGACCGAACACTTCGACATTTGGCGCGCCAGGTAGGGGGCTTTTCCCCTGCGCGACGAGTTTCTGCCGACGAAGATGACCAAGCTTCCTTCAGCGGCAAACTCTCCTCCCCCGCTTCCGCGGCGAACCGCGACCAGGGGGGAGTACATGTCAACACGCTCGGGACGGAGTGTGTCGGTACAAGCTGGGAGCCAGCAACCGGCTTTGGCAGCGCCGACCCCGGCAATGCAGGCTCCAACCAGCGTCAGGTTTTCAGTAGCGCTGGGCGTACCCGGTGGGGGTGCCCTAGCTGCAGCAAGAGCGCTACTGCACAATCCGCCCGCTGGTGACGTGCCTCAGGCAGCGACCCAGCAGTGGATTCACGAGGTAGACCGTCTCGTCGTCGCTGCCGCAAACCCTTGACTTCGGCGGGGACGACGCTCTGGCCAACCGGCCGTGTCGCTGATGCGCACGCCAATGGTTGACGAGCAGACGGCAGATTCCAGCTCAACCAGGCTCCAGTCGACGAATCTGAGGACAGAGCTGGAGCGGTGTCGCTTGGGTCAAGATGCCCGGGTATACCTCGAGCAACGCCGAGAAAGGCGTCGCAACCAAGAGGCTGGCGACAGCATGACGTCGGCCTCGACCCTGCCTGAAGAGCAGACTTTCGCCACGCGATCTCTGCCCCAGGCCTACGCCGTGCAGAATATGCCACAGTCATATGTCCTGCAGATGGCGCCCCCAGCCTATGGCGCAGCCTTGCCCATACCGGGGTACACTGTGCCCGGTGCGAACCGAGCGTTCGCGGCACCAGAACCTGCAGCGACAGAAGCAGGGTGTGTGGCCCTCGCGCCCCACCTTCGATTCACGAAGTGGCCGCGCAAGTTTCGGCCGCACCTGCCCGAGAAGTACGACGGCAGCGTCAACCCGGCGGAGTTCCTCCAGATCTACTCCACCACCATACTTGCTGCAGGAGGGAATGAAGCCGTCATGGCCAATTACTTCCCTGTCGCCTTGACCGGTCCAGCCCTGTCCTGGCTCATGAACCTCCCCCAGGGTTCCATAACTTCCTGGGGAGAGCCCTGCAGGCAGTTCATCGCTAACTTCGGCAGTTCCTACGCCCGGCCTGGCATGGAGCTCGACCTCCACGCCATCCAGCGACAACCTGGGGAGTCGCTGCGCTCCTTCATCCAGCGGTTCTCCCAGGTGCGGAACACCATCCCACACATTCAAAATGCTTCTGTGGTGGTGGCGTTCCGGCAAGGCATCCGGGACAAGAAGATGCTCGAGAAGCTCGCGACCAGAGAGGTCCGCGATGTCTCCGAGCTCTTCAGCCTGGCAGACAAGTGCGCCAGGGCAGCCGAAGGGCAAAACTGGCACTCACTGCCGTCCTCCGAGTTAGGAGGACAGCCCGGATCTGGTCCTACTCCCTATGGAGGCAGCAGGAAGGCCAAGAACCGAGGCAGAGGCAAGATAGAATCACTGACCGCAGCTCCAGTCGTCACTGCAGCGACGCTCAGTGGGGCTCGGGGGCCGCGCCCCGACAAGAGGCAGCGAAGATCACCAATCCCAGAAGGTGATCAAGACAATATATGCCCCGTGCACGGCAGCTGTCGCCACACTACTGCCGAGTGCCGGGAGATCCGAAAGCTCGCAGAGCGCTTCCGCAAAGGGAAGCAGCAGCGGGCTGATGCCCAACCCTTCCGTCCAAAGGAGGGCAAACAGAGGGTCGATGTCCCAGACAGCATCGACCACCCAGAGGAGATCCAGGAGCCTCAGCGCGCCGTGAAGGCGGCATGCAATCATGAGGACTCCAGCTCCAGCGACGATGAGCGTCGAAAGAAGCTCTACGTCATATACGGCGGGTCCGCCGACCCCTCATCCCGAAGCGCAGTCAAGACTCTGCGCCGAGCGGTAGTGTCGGTGGCGCCACTCCCAAGTGCCGAACCGCACCTTAAGTGGATGGGGATCCCCATCAGCTTTGACGCCACCGACTGCCCCAGAAACATGGCTGGGGCCGGCCAACTACTGCTCTTGGTAGCTCCGATCATCGCCAAGGTAAGAATGTACCACGTTTTGGTAGATGGTGGAGCTGGGCTGAAACTCATCAGCCATGCAGCTTTCCAGAAGCTGCAGATCCCGATGGCCAAGCTCACCCCGTCGAGCCCGTTCTCAGGGGTAGGGCCGGGACAGCTCATTCCCTACGGCAACATTAGCCTCCCGGTGACCTTCGGAGCTCCGGACAGCTATCGGACAGAGTACATTCTGTTCGACGTAGCGGAGATAGACCTCCCCTTCAACGCCATAACCGGCAGGCCAGCCTTGTATCAATTCATGGCAGTAGCCCACTACGGCTACCTCATCCTGAAGATGCCAACACCGACGGGCGTCCTCAGGATTCGTGGAGACCGCACTGCTGCAGTGTCGGCCTTAAAGAAACTCCAAGCGCTCGCAACAGCTGGGGCATCAGCCCCCGGCTCTGCACCAGCTCCGCCCGAGCGCACGCCACCGTGCCTCTGCCACAGCACCCTGG
The DNA here is from genome assembly GCA_030760725.1 of Neostapfia colusana. Taxonomy (NCBI): domain Eukaryota; kingdom Viridiplantae; phylum Streptophyta; class Magnoliopsida; order Poales; family Poaceae; genus Neostapfia; species Neostapfia colusana. The sequence continues at coordinate 82,215,086 of JASWHV010000003.1, forward strand.
GTGCAACCTCTCGACGAGGGCGGCGTCCCCTTAAAGGTCGTCCAAGTCGGCGCCGAAGCCACCCAGACCACCCGGGTAGCCGGGGGCCTGGATAGCAAATAGGAAGGCACGCTCGTCACCTTCCTCCGGCACAACGTTGACGTGTTTGCATGGCAGCCGTCACAGATGCCGGGGATCCCCAGGGAGGTGATCGAGCACCACTTAAAAGTCTTCCCCGACGCTCGGCCGGTTCAACAGAAGCCCCCCAAGCAGTCCATCGAGTGGCAAAACTTCATTCATGAAGAAGTCAAGAAGCTGCTGGACGCTGGCTTCATATGGGAGGTCCACCACCCCCGGTGGTTGGCGAACCCCGTCGTTGTCCCGAAGGCCAGAGGGAAGCTCCGGATGTGCATCGACTACACCAGTCTCAATAAGGCATGTCCCAAAGATCCATTCCCTCTCCCTAGAATAGATCAAATAGTAGACTCAACATCAGGCTGTGATATGCTGTGCTTCCTAGACGCCTACTCGGGTTTCCATTACATCCCCATGTCTAGGGAGGATGAGGAGCACACCTCCTTCATCACAGTAGATGGCCTTTATTGTTATGTGTCTATGCCTTACGGCCTTAAGAATGCACTCCCCACCTTTGTGCGAGCAATGCACAAAACCTTTGGGGAGTTAATAAGAGACCTAGTTGAGGTGTACGTCGATGACATAGTTGTCAAGGTCAAGCAGGGTTCATCTTTGTTAGACAACCTAGCCTTAGTTTTTGACAAGTTGCGCTCTACGCGCACCAAGCTGAACCCCGACAAATGTGTGTTCGGTGTGTCCTCTGGGAAGCTCTTAGGATTCCTGGTCTCACACCGAGGGATTGAGGCCAACCTATAGAAGATCAAGGCCATCGACTTGATGCGGCCCCCTGCCCGCGTCAAGGATGTCCAGAAACTCACGGGATGCCTAGCCGCGCTGAGTCGGTTTATACCGAGGCTAGCAGAGCGGGCACTCCCATTCTTTAAGCTCCTGCGCAAGTCAGGCCCATTTGCCTGGACTGACGAAGCAGAAGAGGCTTTCCAGGAGTTGAAGTGACTCCTGACGACCCTACCTATCATGGTAGCCCCTGAGCCCGGAGAGCACCTGCTGCTCTACATCGCGGCGACAACTGAAGTGGTGAGTATGGTCCTTGTCGCAGAGCGGCCGGACCCCTCATCTTCACAACCTGCTCCGGTAGCAGAAGAGAGACGCCAGGAGGCCCCGCAGGACCAAGGCGGTCTCCCGGACCTCCAAGGCAACCTCCCGGAGGTCCAGGGCGGTCTCCCGGACCCCCAAGATAAACCCCCGGGGGTCCTGCGGGACCCCCCGGGGGCCAAATTGGATCTCCTGGAGGTCCCTCAAGACCCCCCGGAGCTCTCGGATAACGAAGATAGCTTAAGGGCCTCCGGGTCCCAGCTCCCGGAGGCCCCTGTGGGTCCACTCACCTCCAGCGGGCCAGGGCCAATGGACGAGGACCTCCCAGGCCTAAGAGAGAGGGTTCGAACCATCCAGAGGCCTGTCTACTACATCAGCGAAGTACTTCATGATGCCAAGACAAGGTACCTAGAATTCCACAAGCTGCTGTATGCGGTGCTGGTGGCCTCCAGGAAGCTCCGCCATTACTTCCAGGCCCACCGGGTCTCGGTAGTCACCTCGTATCCGCTGAAGACAATTCTTCACAGCCCCCATGCGACTGGCAACGTTGCTCAATGGGTGGCGGAGCTGGCGGAGTTTGAGCTGGACTTCCTTCCACGCCATGCAGTCAAAAGCCAAGCACTGGCTGACTTTGTGGCAGAGTGGACACCAACTAAGACTGACCCAGGGGGCCATGAAGACGGTGAACCAGAGCACCAAGCTCCGGTCTTCACCGAGCCCCACTGGACACTTTTCTTCGACGGCTCCTCGTGAAAGCAGGGGGCCGGTGCCGGCGTACTTCTCCTCATGCCATCGGGGAAACAGTTTGGGTACATGGTGCGTCTCAATTTCAAGGCAACCAACAACATGGCAGAGTATGAAGCACTCATCTTTGGCCTGCAGACAGCCCTGTCTTTAGGCGCTCGCCAGTTGTTGGCACAGGGAGACTCCCAGCTGGTCATCAAACAAGTAAAGGGTGAATGCTCCTGCAATGACCCACAGCTAGCTGCGTATCTGCTTCACGTGCAGATGTTGGAGAAAGAATTCCTCGCCTTGGACCTGCGCCACGTACCGCGCGCTGGCAATGCCGCAGCTGACAACCTTTCAACGAAGGCTTCCACCGGAGCCCCCGCGCCCGAAGGAGTTTTCGAGAGGACGTTGCTGCGGCCCACAGCCCGGCCCGCTGAGCCGGGCAAAGGGGGCTTGACCAGCACCTCGAAGCTGGCGGTCCCGGTGGCCCTACAGCCATGGATGCCGCCAAGGATCGTAAGCGTCACTAGGGACTCCGTGCAACCCAGCGCTCAAGATCCAGAAGCTCAAGTCAGACCCGATGCATGGATCACGGAGATCCGGGACTACTTGAAGGACAACATCCTCCCTGATGAACATGCAACCGCTGAACGGATTGTGCGTATGGCTAAGAGATACGCGCTGGTAGAGGGGGATCTCTACCGGCGTGGCGCCAACCACATCCTATTGCGGTGCATAACCCAGGGGGAAGGCTGCAACTTGCTCGCTGAGATCCATGGAGGCGAATGTGGAAGTCACTCTTCCTCACGCACGCTTGTCGGTAAAGCCTTCTGGCATGGCTTCTACTAGCCGACAGCACTCCAGGATGCCGTCAAGCTGGTCGAGAGCTGAAAGGTGTGCCAGTTCCACGCCAAGCAGATCCATACACCGGCTCAGGCGGTGCAGATGATCCCGCCCTCGTGGCCATTTGCCATATGGGGGCTGGACATCTTGGGACCGTTTCCCATAACCATCGGGGGATTCCGGTACCTCTATGTCGCCATTGACAAGTTCACCAAGTGGCCGGAAGCCACGCCAGTTGTCACCATCAACAAGCAATCCGCAGTAAAGTTCATCAAGTCTATTGTCTGCCGGTTCGGGGTCCCAAACAGAATCATCACCGACAACGGGACCCAGTTCACCAGCGCAGCCTTCCAAGACTACTGCGAAGACCTCGGCATTCAGGTGTGCTATGCCTCTGTCGCCCATCCAAAGAGCAATGGGCAAGTCGAGAGGGCCAACGCGGAGATTCCCCGGGGCCTTAAGACTCGCACCTACGCCAATCTGAAGAAACATGGTGCCAATTGGGTAGATGAGCTTCCGAGCACACTATGGGCTAACCGGACATCCCAGAGCCGGGCCACCGGAGAGACACCCTTCTTCATGGTGTATGGGGCCGAAGTTGTACCTCCCCCAGAAATCACCATGAAGTCTCACCGTGTCCGGGCTTACGACGAAGCCGCGCAGGATATCCTCCGGCGTGGAGAAATCGACCTCGTCGACGAGGTTCGATTGCATGCAGCACTCCGTAATGCATGGTACAGACAAGCACTTCGTCGCTACCACCAGAGATCTGTGCGTGCCCTGGAGCGAAGGGACCCACAAGCTCTCCCCTAGTTGGGAAGGCCCATTCCGAGTCGCGAGAGTATGCCGCCCCGGGTGTGTGCGCCTGTCCACCGAGGATGGGGACCTACTCCAAACCCTTGGAACATAGAACACCTCCGTAATTTCTACCCCTAGAGCAAAGATAGGACAGTCCTTTTTTTTCGTAATAAACTCCATAGAGTCCGGGAACAGCGCTCGGGGCAACTAAGCCCCAGGGGACGGTACAGGACTACGGTCAGCTTTGCCTGGTTCCGACTCCAAGCGCGTAGAGTCTTGCTTCCCTTCTTAATGGGGCAGGTCGTGGCCTCCATGTTTAGCCTGCCCTCCTCCTGTGGAAAGTTATACGAAAAGAAACCTGTTCTACTTTGCTCTTTCCTCGTACTCATTTAAATTGTGTACTGAGTTTTTTATGACTACCCTTGCGGTGCATGGCTGCCATGTGCTCAGCTCCCTCTTCTCATTCTCACCACTAGTCAGCATTTGCTGCCCTACCAGAGGCGGTTGCGCCGGAGGTACCTGCCGATAGTCGAAGGGGCCCCGAGCCCCCAGCACTTAGCGCACTTCAGTCCCTGAGCACCGTGCGTGTGGTTAGGGACCGTAAGTCAAATAAGACTATGAGATAAGGGAGGGGGAGCCCCCAAGGAGAATTACATTTTCCCTACTTGTGTGCAGGACCTCTTGGCCTCAAATCCCTACAGGAATGTGGTAGGAGCGCCTGACCAATGGGACGCCCCTGCCAGAGGGCCACTACGGGATTACGCAAGACCGGAACTCCAAGGCAAGACCGAAGGATCCACGGGTCCAGCGGGACCGGACCCCCCCCCCCCCCCCACTCTGAGGGGAGGGGCCCAAAGGCCCCACGTGTACCGCAGGTCCGGACCTCCCTCTCCTCAGAGGAGAGCTCCGAGTCCGCCACGTGGCCGGCTGATCCGGGCCTCCCCATCCTCATGAGGCGGGCCCCGAGGACCTCCGGGGCCCTTAATATAATAAGGACCCAGGGAAGGTGCCAGAGAAGAACGTCGAGATTGGTGAAGGCCTCTGAGCACATTGCGTAGCTAAGGGCTCGGCCAGGCAAAACCAAGAAGAAGACGGAAAACATCGCAGGCACGAAGGGTCATAAGAGTTCATATATTCGTGGCTCCATTAGCTGGGCTACAAACTCGATGAAAAAGAAAGAAACAAGCCCCAAGGTTCCCCGAACACGACCAGGGTCTAGAAGTTGCAAGAACGGCCGCGTCACCAGGCTTCAGCCCTGGTGGCGTCCTCCCGCTCCATGACCCGAGCGCAGGAATCGCCTCCCTCATCACCAGCGCAAAAGCCGGTGTCATCAAGGGTGCTCCTGAGGCCCCCTCCACAGTTTCAGCGGTCTTCTCGGAGACTCTGCCGCCTGGAATTCTCCTTGGTGCATCAGCGTTTTCCTTCTCCTGAAGTTCCCTCATCACCGGCGCAAAAGCCGGCGTCATCAAGCGTGCTCTTGAGGCCCCCTCCGCTGCTTCAGCGGTCTTCTCGGAGACTCTGCCGCCTGGAATTCTCCTTGGTGCTTCAGCGGTTTCTTTGAAGACTCCACCATCTGAGAAGGGACGCAACGCCAGGGAGCTTTCTGCCTGCCATCACCGAGGAAGGGCCCCGTCGGGAGGACAAACCTGAGACCCCTTGGAGGCGCTACCTCCATAGGCAAGGCAGGCAGGTTCCCTGGGTCCCAGACTTGGTGCAGACGCCGTCGCTGGAGGAAATCGAGAGCGATTCTCCCCCCCCCCCCCCCCCCAAAAAAGCGGGTTAGAAGCCATGGAAGAAGACAAGACCGCAGAGACTCGAGGGAGGTGCAAGGGCTAGAAGCCTTATAAGGGGAGTGCACCCACGTGGAGGTTTCTTTTCACACCTCCCAGGTACAAGTCAAAGCGATTCGGAACTCTTCGAATACGCTGCATCGGCAACCGCTTCGGCTCCTAGACCAAGCGACCGATGACAGGTGGACCCAAGCCACCCGACTGAAGCGGTGGGTCAAGGAGTCAGTATCCTAAGAAGACAAGCCGGCAAGGCACTTCGGCGGTTCCCGAAGAAAGCGCCGCAACGAGCAGAAGTGGCAGTCTTGGGAACCGCCGCAGTAAAAGCAACTGTCGAAGTGTTCGGTCGACACTTCCCCCGGGCCTGCACTGGGCAGCCCGCGGAGGTTCTTTTTTCGGTGGGGCTAGTCCCTCGCGGAGAGCTTGCGCGTGTGGACGAGTTAGTAAGAGCTTGACACAGTGAGTTTTACGTGGTTCAGGCCGCCGGAGCGTAAAACCCTACGTCCACGGCGAGCTTTGGAGCTCGGTGTATTGCTTGCCGCTCAGAACTGGAGTCCTGAGCTTGGGGGTGAGTTACAGCTTGGGTGTGAATGGCTAGCGTATGAGTTGCAGAGGTGCGAACCCTTGCTATCGTCGCCTACCCAAGTCTTTTATAGTCCAAGACTCGGGTGGCTTACAAGGGGTCCCGGGACCCGACAGGTGGTCCCGGGGAGATTGACTGTTATCTACCGTATCTGCAGTTATGCCGGTAGTTGTCTTTGGCGAAGGCTTCTGAGTCTTCGTCTTGCAGCCCTGCCCATGCCGCATGCTAGTCGTAGTGGATGATGACGGCGGGGCCGGCATGGGGTGTCTTGTCGCTGCGTTTATTGGCTGGCAGGCTCTGACACCGCGCGCTAGTCTGTGATGCGACTGGGCGCAACGGCACCTGACAGAGGCGTGCTCCGTGTCTCCGCGTCTTGGGAAGACACGGGCCTTGAATACCTTGTACGGGCAAGGTATGGGGCGTCTTTACGCCCGCTGCCTATCGCTCGGGGGCAGACAGCGCCATTCTGCTGGCCACGTGGCGGGCCCGGAGCCTTCGGACCTCTCCCCGCGGAGGGGGAGCTTTGGCTTCTGACGGCCACGTGGCGGGCCTGGAGCTCCTCTCTGAGGAGAGGGAGGTCCGGCCCCGCCGGATACGTGGCACCTTTGGACCTCTCTCCCGCGGAGGGGGAGGTCCGGCTTCTGTATGCCACGCGGCGGGCCCGGAGCTCTCCTCTGAGGAGAGGGAGGTCCGGCCCCGCCGGACGCGTGGCGCCTTCGGAACTCTTCCTGCGGATAAGGGCGAGTTCCTTAGGCATTTTCCCCTGTGCGCGGGGGTACCCCATATCGCGGGTACCGACAGTGGCCCCCGGGCCCATCTCGGGGGAGATAGCGAGCCCGAGGTGGGACCTCCGTCTCTTCTGATCCGCGCACTTTCTTTAAGTCCCGCATTGACCGAAATGCCGGAGCACGAACGGCCGCGGGATCGTGGGAGCGTGCGCCCACTTGATGGTTGCTTTTACCGCGGCGTTTCCCAAGACTGCCACTTCTGCTCATTGCGGCGCTTTCTTCGGGAACCACCGAGGTGCCTTGTCGGCTCATCTTCTCAGGAGACTGACTCCTTGGCCCACCGCTTCAGTAGGGCGGCTTGGGTCCACCTGTCATCGGCGCCCGGTCTAGGAGCTGAAGCGGTTGCCGATGCGGCGTATTCGAAGAGTTCCGAATCGCCTGGAATTGCACCTGGGAAGGTTTTTAGAGGGGATCTTACCGCATTGCGGCTTCCCTTCGCACTTCCCAGCGTTTCTTCTTGGACTCTTGTGCTTTTGCCCTCTTGCCCTTCAGTCCTCCCTCGCCATGGCCTCCAACCCGCCACCAGAGAAGAAGCGCGCTCGATCTCCTCCAGCGGCGGTGTCTGTGCCAAGTCGGGAATCTGTGGTGCCTGGCACTCCTTCCGGTGGCGACTCAAAGAGGCCCCGGGCTGATGCATTGAGGGGAGCTTCTGGGGCGTCCCCTGCTCCGCCAGTTCAAGCGACTGCGGAGCGGCCGTCAGTGACAGCAGCGGGCTCTGGGAGTCCTACTCCGGCTCGGAAGTCGGGGTTCAGAGCCCGCTGTAGTGTCGGCGCTTCCCGGCCATCCCCGACTAGCGGGGAGTCTGTGCCGTTGCGCTCGGAACCCGGGACAACTGCCGTGGCCCCCAAGCCAGCGTGAGCTTCTCCTGTTCCGGTGTGCCCGGACTCCGCGGTGGCGTCATCTCTTCCTGCCGAGACGGCCGCCGCGGTCCCCAAGCCAGCGCAGGTCGACCCTGCACCAGGCGGCCCGGCCTTTATTCCAGCGCTGCCTTCCCCGGCTCGCCCCTCTCCACAGGTCAAGAAGCCAGAAGCTAAAGAGGGTCGGAAGGTCCGGCTGCCAGAGCCCCGGCACCAGCTTCTCCTGACCGGCGTCTCGTCTTGGTTGCTGGTGCATCGACTCCTCTTGAGGAAGAGGTGATGGAGGAGGTCGGGGGAACTGCCCCGGCCTCTGTTACTCCATTGCCCCTGGCAGATGCCTTCACGCTTGCCGAGACGAGCGTCCGGCAGGTCTTGGCTGCACTAGGTCGTGAGCGGGAGGAGTATACAGTTGAACGGGATCACCTCCTCACCTGGGGGAACCTTTTGCAGGAGCGGACCGCGAAGGTCAAGAGCGAGCTCGACTCCAGGCAGGAGTTGCTCGACTTCAGGGAAGTGCTCCTCGACCGGCTGAACGGGCTGTCAACCGTATGGACGCTGAATCGCGGCGGATCAACAGGGAGGCCCTGGAGGCACACGCCCGGGCCGAGGAGAGCCTCTCTGCCACTGAGGAGATACGGCAGCGGATCTCGCCCTATGGGGAGCTCCAAATCTGCCTGCCACGTGGCGGGTCCGGAGCCCCTCCTTAGGAGGCGGGAGCTCTGGCCCTGCTGGACACATAGGGCTTTCGGAGCACTCCCACCAGGGGGGAGGTCCGGTTTCCGCCTGCCATGTGGCGAGTCCGGAGCCCCCCTCAGGGGAGGCTGGAGCTCCGGGCCCGCTGGACACGTGGGGCCTTCGGGCCTCGCCCCTGCCGAAGGGGCGGGACTCGGTCCTTCCAGTCCTAGGCCGGAGTAGTTGATAGCTTCTTTCCCCCCGCTTCACGCAGTCCCCGTTGCCGTAACCTGGAGGTCCTGCACACAGGTAGAGGAAACGTAATTCTCCTCGGGGGGTCCTCCCCTCCCTTCTCCTAGTCTTATTCGTTTTACGATCCTGATCCGTTATGCGGGGCTTGGGCAATTCTGTGCTCGAGGCGCCGGAGCTCCGGCTCCCTCCGAGGTCCAGGTACGGTCGTCCGATCCCTAGTACCGGGCCGTGCGCTGGGGAAGCAGAGTGCACATGCTTTGGGTTCATGACCAGGCAAAGCAGTTGTACTCCCCTGTACCTCCGAAGGGCAGGATGCGCACGCTTTGGGCTCGTGGCCTGCTAAGCGGGATACGCACCCTGGACCCCCCATGCACAACGCAGGCCTTTCCTGGAGGTGACCAACTGGCACCGCAACACCTGACTGGGGGAGGCCCGAGAGACTCACTCGGCCATCGGCAGGTGCCTCAAGTGCGGCCGCCCTCGGTTGGATAGGGAATGCTGACTATGGATGAGCGCGGGAGAGGGGGAGCTAGATGTACGATGAACATACATAGATAGTGCGATCATAAAAATTAATGCATAATTTAAATGAGCGCACGAGAGAGAGCTAAGTAGAACAGGTTTCTGTGTTCATGCCCATAGGTGGAATTCTGGCTGTACATGGAGGCAATGTCCCGCCTCGTCTACAAGGGAAGCAAGGTTCTACGCGCTTAGTGTCGAACAGGCTAAACTGGACGTAGTCCTGTACCGTCCCTTGAGACTTATCTACCCCAAGCTCTGTTCCTAAATTCTATGGGATTCATTACAGAAGGGAATGACCCTGTTCTACTGATGCTCGGGGAGTAGGACTTACAGGGTTGCTCCATGCCAAGGGTTTTGGGAACGGATCCCACACTCGGTTGAAAGGCATGTGTGCCTGGGGCGGCAGCTTTCGTGATTCGGAAGGGACCTTCCCTGCTGGGGGAGAATTTATAGGTCCTTCTCGGGAAAGAGCGTGCCGCGACACCAGGTTGCCCTTCTGCAGGTCCCTGACGCGTTTGGTTCTTTGGCAGTAGTGCTTAGAGCATCAGCCGAGAACGTGCGTTGTGGGGTGTTACCTGCAGCCAAGTCTCGTCGACGAGGTTGTCATCTTCACGCTGGATCAGGTCCTGCGCGGCTTCTCCTGGGGGCCCCCGGGGAGTTCTCCCCTTCTGGCTAAGGCTTTCATGGGGTAGGTGGACCCGGGCTCATCTTGGATGACCTAAGGCGTCTTCCCCTTCTGGCTAGGCCTTCAAAGGGTTGACAGACCTTGGGCGGCCCCCGGGAGGTATGTCCGAGGCACAGAGGCGTGCTCTCGAGTGAGGCTGGCCCGACCTTGCACCATTGTGACCGGTGCTTGGGCTGCTGCTACTACATGGAGCTTCTCCAAGGTTGACGCCGCAGCAGCGCAGCCTCCACTGACCTGGGACGGCAGCCACAGCCGGCTACCGCCCCGGCCCGTCACCATCAGAGCTGTTGTCCTCACCGTTATGCACTGTTTTTATGACACGCTGAGGCTCCTGAAACCCCACCTGGTGGGTGGCGCTGACTGGAGCATCGACCTTCTGCTTGCCCTTCCTCTGAGGGTAGGGCGGTGCTTCAGCTCTCTGCTGTCTTCCTTTGCGGAAGCGCTCTGCGAGCCTCTGGATATCCCAGCACTCGGCAGCAGTATGGTTGCCGGCGCCATGCACGGGGCATAGCCCGCCCTGGTCACCATCTGGGGCTGGTGACTGCCGCTGCCTTTTGTCGGGGCGTGGCCCCCGAGCTCCACTAGTGGTCGCTGCTGCGGTGACGGGAGCCGCGGACGATGACTTCATCTTGCCACTCCCCCGGTTCTTGGCCTTCTTGCCACCTCCATAGGCAGCAGCGCCGGACCCGGGCTGTCCTCCTGACTCGGAGGACGGCAGAGAGTGCCAGTTCCGCCCTTCAGCTGCTCTGGCGCATTTGTCCGCCAGGCTGAATAGCTCAGAGACGCCGCGGACCTCTCTGGTCGCGAGCTTCTCAAGCATTTTCTCGTCCTGGACACCATGCCAGAAAGCCAACACCACAGAAGCACTTTGAATATGCGTGATGGTGTTGCGTACCTGGGAGAACCGCTGGATGAAAGAACGCAGCGACTCCCCAGGTTGTTGCTTGATGGCGTGGAGGTCAAGCTCCGTGCCGGGACGGGTGTAGGAGCTGCCGAAGTTGGCGATGAACTGCCGGCAGAGCTCTCCCCAGGAAGTTATGGAACCCTGAGGGAGATTCATGAGCCAAGACCGGGCTGGGCCGGTCAAGGCGACGGGGAAGTAGTTGGCCATGACAGCCTCATCCCCTCCTGCTGCAAGTACGGCTGTGGAGTAGATCTGGAGGACTCCGCCGGGTTAACGCTGCCGTCGTACTTTTCGGGCAGGTGCGGCCGAAACTTGCGCGGCCACCTCGCGAAGCGAAGGTGGGGTGCAAGGGCCGCACATCCTGCTCCTGTTGTCGCAGGTATTGGTGCTGCGAATGCTTGGTTCGCACCTGGCACAGTGTACCCCGGTATGGGCAAGGCTGCTCCATAGACCGGGGACACCGATTGCAGGGCATATGGTTGTGGCATATGCTGCGCGGCGTACGCCTGGGGCAGAGCTCGCATGGCAAAGATCTGCCCTTCAGGCTGGGTCGAGGACGACGTCATGCTGTCGCCAGCCTCTTGGGTGCGACGCCTTTCTCGATGTCGCTCGAGGAACACTCGGGCATCTTGGCCCAAGTGGCATCGCTCCAGCTCTGCCCTCAGGTCCGTCGACGGAAACCTGGTGGACTGGAGTCTTCGTCTGCCCGTCAACAGTTGGCATGCGTGTCAGCGACACAGCCGGTTGGCTGGGGCGTCGCCCTCGCCAAAACCGAGGGTTTGCGGCGGCGACGACGAGGCAGTCCACCTCACGGACCCACTGCTGGGTCGCTGAGTGGGGCGCATCCCCAGCAGGTCGGTTGTGCAGTAGTGCTCTTGCTGCTGATAGCGCACCCCCATGGTGTACGCTCAGCGCTGCAGAAGATCTCACGCTGGTCGGAGCCTGCCTTGCCGGAGTCGGCGTTGCCGGAGTCGGCTGCTGGCTACCAGCTTGTGCCGACACACTCCGTCCTGAGTGCGTCAACATGTACTCCCCGCTGGTCATGGTTCGCCGTGAACGCGGGGGAGGAGAGTTTGCTGCTGAAGGAAGCTTGGTCATCTTCGTCGGCGGAAACTCGTCGCGCAAGGGAAAAGCTCCTACCTGGCGCGCCAAATGTCGAAGTGTTCGGTCGACACTTCCCCCGGGCCTGCACTGGGTAGCCCGCGGAGGTTCTTTTTTCGGTGGGGCTAGTCACTTGCGGAGAGCTTGAGCGTATGGACGAGTTAGTAAGAGCTTGACACGGCGAGTTTTACGTGGTTCAGGCCGCCGGAGCGTAAAACCCTACGTCCATGGCGAGCTATGGTGCTCGCTGTATTGCTTGTTGCTCAGAACTGGAGTCCTGAGCTTGGGGATGACTGAAGTCTAGCGTATGAGTTGCGAGAGTGCGAACCCTTGCTAACGTCGCCTACCCGAGCCTTTTATAGTTCAAGACTCGGGTGGCTTACAAGAGGGGCCCGGGACCCGACAGGTAGTCCCGGGGAGATTGACTGTTATCTACCGTATCTGCAGTTATGCCGGTAGTTGTCTCTGGTGAAGGCTTCTGAGTCTTCGTCTTGAAACCCTGCCCACGCCGCATGCTAGTCGTAGTGGTTGATGATGGCGGGGGTGGCATGGGTTGTCTTGTCGCTGCGTTTATTGGCTGGCAGGCTCTGACACTGCGCACCAGTCTGTGATGCGACTGGGCGCAACGGCACCTGACAGAGGCGTGCTCCGCGTCTCCGTGTCTTGGGAAGACGCGGGCCTTGAATACCTTGTACGGGCAAGGTATGGGGCGTCTTTACGCCCGCTGCCTACCGCTCGGGGGCAGGCAGCGCCGTTCTGCTGGCCACGTGGCGGGCCCGGAGCCCTCCTCAGAGGAGAGGGGGGGTCCGGCCCCGCAGGACACGTGGAGCCTTCGGACCTCTCCCAACGGAGGGGGAGGTCCGGCTTCTGTCAGCCACGTGGCGAGCCTTGAGCACCTCTATGAGGAGAGGGAGGTCCGGCCCCGCTGGACACGTGGCACCTTCGGACCTCTCTCCCGCGGAGGGGAGGTCCGGCTTCTGCAGGCCACGTGGCGAGCCCGGAGCTCTCCTCTGAGGAGAGGGAGGTCCGGCCCCGCCGGACGCATGGCGCCTTCGGAGCTCTCCCTACGGAGAAGGGCGAGTTCCTTAGGCATTTCCCCTGTGCGCGGGGGTACCCCATATCGTGGTGTCGAAGTGTTCAGTCGACACTTCACCCGGGCCTGCACTGGGCAGCCCGCGGAGGTTCTTTTTTTGGTGGGGCTAGTCTTTAGCGGAGAGCTTGCACAGATGGACGGGTTAGTAAGAGCTTGACACGGCGAGTTTTACGTGGTTCAGGCCGCCGGAGCATAAAACCCTACGTCCACGACGAGCTATGGAGCTCGCTGTATTGCTTGCTGCTCAGGGCCGGAGTCCTGAGCTTGGGGGTGAGTTACAGCTTGAGAGTGTATGGCTAGCATATGAGTTGCAAAGTGCGAACCCTTGCTATCGTCGCCTACCCGAGCCTTTTATAGTCCAAGGCTCAGGCAGCTTACAAGGGGGGCCGGGACCCGACAGGTGGTCCCGGGAAGATTGTCTATTATCTACCGTATCTGCAGTTATGCCGGTAGTTGTCTCTGGCCGAAGGCTTCTGAGTCTTCATCTTGCCTCCCTGCCCATGCCGTATGCCAGTCGTAGCGGTTGATGACGGCGCAGGCGGCATGGGTTGTCTTGTCGCGGTGTTTATTGGCTGACAGGTTCTGACACCGCGCGTCAGTCTGTGATGCGACTGGGCGCAACGGCACCTGACAGAAGCGTGCTCCGCGTCTCCGCGTCTTGGGAAGACGCGGGCCTTGAATACCTTGTACGGGCAAGGTATGGGGCGTATTTACGCCCGCTGCCTATCGCTCGGGGCAGGCAGCGTCGCTCTGCTGCCACGTGGCGGGCCCGGAGCCCTTCTCAGAGAAGAGAAGGGTCAGTCCCGCGGGGCACGTGGAGCCTACGGACCTCTCTCCACGGAGGGAGAGGCTCGGCTTCTGCTGGCCACGTGGCGGGCCCGGAGCTCTCCTCTAAGGAGAGGGAGGTCCGGCCCCGCTGGACACGTGGCGCCTTCGGACCTCTCTCCCGCGGAGGGGGAGGTCCGGCTTCTGTATGCCACGTGGCGGGCCCGGAGCTCTCCTCTGAGGAGAGGGAGGTCCGGCCCCGCCGGACGCGTGGCGCCTTCGGAGCTCTCCCTACAGAGAAGGGCGAGTTCCTTAGGCATTTTACCCTGTGCGCGGGGGTACCCCATATCTCAGGTACCGACAGTGGCCCCCGGGCCCATCTCGGTGGAGATAGCGAGCCCGAGGTGGGACCTCCGTTTCTTCTGATCCGCGCACTTTCTCTAAGTCCCAAATTGACCGCTGCCGGAGCACGAACAGCCACGGAATCGTGAGAGCGTGCGCTCACTTGATGATCGCTTTTACTGCGGCGGTTCCCAAAGCTGCCACTTCTGCACGTTGCGGCACTTTCTTCGGGAACCGCCGAAGTTCCTTGCCGGCTCATCTTCTCAGGAGACTGACTCCTTGACCCCACCGCTTTAGTTAAGCGGCTTGGGCCCACCCGTCATCGGCACTCGGTCTAGGAACCGAAGCAGTTGCGGGTGCGGGGTATTCGAAGAGTTCCGAATTGCTTGGAACTGCACCGGGAAGCTTTTTAGAGGGGGTCTTACCCACATTGCAGCTTCCCTTCTCACTTCTCTGCGTTTCCTCCAGGACTCTTGTGCTTTTGCTCTCTTGCCTTTGAGTTCTCCCTTGCCATGGCTTCCAACCCGCTGCCAGAGAAGAAACGCGCTCGATCTCCTCCAGCAATGGCGTCGGTGCCGAGTCGGGATTCTGGGGTGCCTGACACTCCCTCCGGTGGCGACTCGAAGAGACCCCAGGCTGATGCGCTGGGGGAAGCCTCTGGGGCGTCCCCTGTTCCGCCAGTCCAAGCGACTGCGGAGCGGCCGTCAGAGACGGTAGCGGGCTCTGGAAATCCTACCCCGGCTTGGAAGTCAGAATTCAGAGCCCGCTGGAGTGTCCGCGCTTCTCGGCCTTCCCCGTCTTGCGGGGAATCTGTGCCAATACGCTCGGAGCTAGGGGCAACTGCCGCGGCCCCAAGGCCAGCACGGACTTCTCCTGTTCCGGTGTGCCCGGACTCCGCGGCGGCGTCGTCTCTTCCTGCCGAGATGGCCACCGCGGCCCCCGAGCCAGCACAGGTTGATCCTGCGCTAGGAGGCCTGGCTTCTTCTCCAGCACCGCCTTCCCCGGCTCGTCCCTCTCCTCAGGTCAAGGAGCCAGAAGCTCAAAAGAGCCCGGCTGGCCTGGCTGCCAGAGCCGTGGAGCCAGCTTCTCCTGATCGGCATCTCGTCTCGGCTGCTGGTGCGTCGGCTCCTCCTGAGGACGAGGTAATGGAGGAGGTCGGAGGGGCTGCCCCAGCCTTTGTTGCTCCATTGCCTCTGGCGGACGCCTTCGCGCTTGCCAAGTCGAGCGTCCGGCAGGTCTTAACTGCGCTAGGGCGCGAGCGGGAGGAGTATACGGTTGAACGGGACCGCCTCCTCATTGGGGGAACCTTTTGCGGGAGAGGACCGCGAAGGTTAAGAGCGAGCTCAACTCCAGGCGGGAGTTGCTCGACTTCAGGGAACCGCTCGTCGACCGGATGAAGCGGGCTGTTGACCGCATGGACACCCAGTCGCGGCGGATCAACAGGGAGGCCCTGGAGGCACACGCCCGGGCCGAAGAGAGCCTCTCTGCTGCTGTGGACATACGGCAGCGGTTGGAGCGCCGCGAACTCGCCGTTGAGGAGCGGGAGCGTTACGTGGCAGCTGAGGCAGAGAGGGTCGCCGCGCAGCTGGCCGTGGGCGAGGATGACCTCCAAGCTCGGATGGAGGAGCTGGAGATTCTGAAGGCAGACCTTGACTTGAGGGAGGAACAGGTCTCCCATGATCGCCGGGCGGTCTTGGACTGGGAGTTGACTGCCGGCTTCATGGCCGCTGAGTTGGAGCGGCTAGCCGAGACTCTCTGCCTTCGGGAGGGTTCCCTGGCGGCCAAGGAGAAGGAATTCTCCGAGAGGAACCTGGAGGCTCTGCAGGTGGCCCGCCGCGAGGTGGAGGAGCTCTCAGCCTTGCGGTCCTCCGAGGCCCTTGCGGTCTCAAGCTTCGTGGATCGAGCGGGGTCCGCCCTGATTCCTCTTGGCTTCAGTCCGGTGAGGGCCGCAACTCCCGCATTGAAGGTGGCAGAGGTGATCCCTGCATTGGAGTCGATCGGCGCCAAGCTGGACAAACTCGACTCGGTGGTCGCCAGTGAGCTTGAAGCCGAGGGTCGCGGCTTAGCTTTATAGGTCGCCTCGCATGTGCTGGCATGCTTCAAGAGCCGCGACCCCTCTTTCTCGCTGGAGCCAGCAAGAGAGGGCCCAGCCGCGGAGCGGGAGGAAGCTGCCAGGGCTGAAGTCGAGGATGTGGCCGCCCTTGTAGCCGCAAGGTTCTGGCGAGAGCTGGGAGGTCCTTAGGACTTGTTTCTCCCTTTTTTATCGAGTCTGTAGTCCAGCTCATGGAGCCTTGCTTAATTTGACTCTCTTGGATACTTGTGTCTGTGATGCTTTTTCCCTCCTTCTTGGCTTTGCCTGGCTGAGTCCTTAGCTCCGCAAGGTACTCAGAGGCCATTTCCAATCTCGGAGCTTCGCACAGACACCTTCCCCGGGTCCTAACCGTGTTAGGGGCCCCCGGAGGTCTCCGAACCTCGCCCCATGGGGGGGGGCTCCAAATCTGCCGGCCACGTGGTGGGTCCGGAGCCCCTCCTCAAGAGACGGGAGCTCCGGTCATGTTGGACATGTAGGGCTTTCGGAGCCCTCCCGCTGAGGGGGGGGGGAGGTCCGGTTCCTGTCTGCCACGTGGTGAGCCTGGAGCCCTCCTCAAGGGAGGAGAGAGTTCCGGGCCTGCTGGACACGTGGGGCCCCCGGGCCCCGCCCCTGCTGGAGGGGCAGGTCCCGGTCCTTCCAGTCCCAGGTCGGTGTAGCTGGTAGCTCCTTTCCCCCCACTTCATGCAGTCCCTGTTGCCGTAACCTGAAGGTCCTGCACATAGGTAGAGGAAACGTAATTCTCCTCGGAGGGTCCTCCCCTCCTGTCTCCTAGTCTTATCCGTCTTATGGTCCTGACCCGCTATACGGGGCTTGGGCAATTCTGTGCACGAGGCGACGGAGCTCCGGCTCCCTCCGAGGTCCGGGTACGGCCGTCCGATCCCTAGTAGCGGGCCATGCGCTGGGGAAGCAGAGTGCACGCACTTTGGGTTCATGACCAGGCAAAGCGGACGTACTCCCCTGGACCTCCGGAGAGCAGGATGCGCATGCTTTGGACTCTGGGCCGGCTAAGCTGGATACGCACCCTGGACCCCCCATGCACAACGCTGGCCTTTCCTGGAGGTGACCAACTGGCACCGCAACACCTGACTGGGTGAGGCCCGAGAGACTCACTCGGCCATCGGCAGGTGCCTCAAGCGCAGCCGCCTTCGGGAGGATAGCAAATGCCGACTATGGATGAGCGCAGGAGAGGGGGAGCTAGATGTACGATGAACATACAGAGATAGTGCGATCATAAAAATCAATGCATAATTTAAATGAACGCATGAGAGAGAGCTAAGTAGAACAGGTCTCTGTATTCGTACCCATAGGTGGAATTCTGGCTGTACATGGGGGCAATGTTCCGCCTCGTCTACAAGGGAAGCAAGACTCTACGCGCTTAGGGTCGGAACCAGGCTAAACTGGACGTAGTCCTGTACCGTCCCTTGAGACTTAGCTACCCCAAGCTCTGTTCCTAAGTTCTATGGGGTCTATTACAGAAGTGAACAACCCTGTTCTACCGATGCTCAGTAAGTAGGACTTACAGTGTTGCTTCATGGCAAGGATTTTTTTTGGGAATGGATCCCACTCTCGGTTGAAAGGCATGTGTACCTGGGGCAGCAGCTTTCATGATTCGGAAGGGACCTTCCCTGCTGGGGGAGAGCTTATGGGTCCTTCTTGGAATATAGCGTGCCGCTTCACCAGGTTGCCCTCTTGCGGGCCCCCGTCGCGTTTGGTTCTTTGGTGGTAGTGCTTAGAGCATTAGCCGAGACCGTGCGTTGTGGGGTGTTCCCTGCAAGCCGAGTCTTGTCGAAGTTGTTATCTTCACGCTGGATCAGGTCCTGCGTGGCTTCTCTCGGAGTCCCCCGGGGAGTTCTCCCCTTCTGGCTAAGGCCTTCAAGGGGTAGGTGGACCCAGGCTCACCTTGGATGACCTAAGGCGTCTTCCCCTTCTGGCAAGGCCTTCAAGGGGTTGACGGACCTTAGGCGGCTCCCGAGAGGTATGTCCGAGGCACGGAGGCGTGCTGCAGTTGGCTAACGCCCAGGCCCGTCACCGTCGGAACCGGAGTCCTCACCGCCATGCACTGTCTTTATGACACGCTGAGGCTCCTGGAACCCCACCTGGTGGGCAGCGGTGACTGGGGCGTCGGCCTTCTGTTTGCCATCCCTCTGAGGGTAGGGCGGTGCCTCAGCCCTCTGCTGTCTTCCCTTGCGGAAGCGCTCTGCGAGCCTCTGGATCTCCCAACACTCGGCAGCTGTATGGTTGCAGGCGCCATGCACGGGGCACAGCCCGCCTTGGTCACTGTCTGGGGCCGGTGACTGCCGCTGCCTTTTATCAGGGCGTGGCCCCCGAGCTCCACTGGTCGTCGCAGCTGCGGCGACGGGGGCCGTGAATGGTGACTTCATCTTGCCACCCCCCCCCCCCCCCCGGTTCTTGGTCTTCTTGCCACCCCCATAGGCTGCAGCTCCGGACCCGGGCTGCCCTCCTGACTCGGAGGTCGGCAGTGCGTGCCAGTTCCGCCCTTCAGCTGCTCTGGCACACTTGTCCGCCAGGCTGAAGAGCTCCGAGACGTCGCGGATCTCTCTGGTCGCGAGCTTCTCGAGCATTTTCTCGTCCCGGACACCCTGTCGGAACGCCACCACCACAGAGGCGCTTTGGATATGAGGGATGGTGTTGCGCACCTGAGAGAACCGCTGGACGAAAGAGCGCAGCGACTCCCCAGGTTGTTGTTTGACGGCGTGGAGGTCGAGCTCCATGCCGGGACGGGTGTAGGAGCTGCCGAAGTTGGCGACGAACTGCCGGCAGAGCTCACCCCAGGAGGTTATGGACCCCTGAGGTAGATTCATGAGCCAAGACCGGGCTGGGCTGGTCAAGGCGACGGGGAAGTAGTTGGCCATGACAGCCTCGTCCCCTCCTGCGGCAAGTACGGCGGTGGAGTAGATCTGGAGGAACTCCGCTGGGTTGACGCTACCGTCGTACTTCTCGGGCAAGTGCAGGCGAAACTTGCGCGGCCACCTTGCGAAGCGAAGGTGGGGTGCAAGGGCCGCACATCCTGCACCTGCTGCTGCAGGTGCTGGCGCTGCGAACAGGTGGTTCGCACCTGGCTCTGCGTTTCCCGGCATGGGCAAGGCTGCACCATAGACCGGGGCCGCTACTTGTGGCGCATATGGTTGTGGCATATGCTGCGCAGCATATGCCTGTGGCGGGGCTCGCACGGCGAAGACCTGCCCTTCTGGTTGTGTCGAGGCCGACGACATGCTGTCGCCTGCCTCCTGGTTGCGACGCCTTTCTCGGCGTCGCTCGAGGTACACCCGGGCGTCCTGCCCCAAGTGGCACCGTTCCAGTTCCCTTTGCAGGTCCGTCGACAGGAGCCTGGAGGAGCTGGAATCCGACGTTAGCCCGTCAACCGTGGGTGTGCGCGTCAGCGACACAGCCGGTTGCCCTGGGCGTCGTCCTCGCCGAAACCGAGGGTTCACGGCAGCGACGACGAGGCGGTCCACCTCGCGAACCCATTGCTGGGTCGCTGAATGGGGCGCATCCCCCGCAGGTGGGTTGCGCAGCAGCGCTCTTTCTGCAGCTAGCGCACCTCCATGGTGTACGCTCAGCGCTGCAGAAGACCTCACACTGGTTGGGGCCTGCATAGCCGGGGCCGGCGTCGCCGGAGTCGGCTGCTGGCTACCCGCTTGTGCCGACACACTCCGTTCTGAGTGTGTCGACATGTACTCCCCAGTGGTCACAGTCCGGCGTGAACGCGGGGGAGGAGAGTTTGCCGCTGAGGGAAGCTTGGTCATCTTCGTTGGCGGAAACTCGTCGCGCTATGGGAAAAGCCCCCTTCCTGGCGCGCCAAATGTCGAAGTGTTCGGTCGACACTTCCCCCGGGCCTGCACTGGGCAGCCCGCGGAGGTTCTTTTTTCGGAGGGGCTAGTTCCTAGCGGAGAGCTTGCGCAGATGGACGAGTTAGTGAGAGCTTGACACAGAGAGTTTTACATGGTTCAGGCCGCCGGAGCGTAAAACCCTACGTCCACGGCGAGCTATGGAGCTCGCTGTATTGCTTGCTGCTCAGGGCCGGGGGGCCTGAGCTTGGGGGTGAGTTACAGCTTGAGAGTGTATGGCTAGCATATGAGTTGCAAAATGCGAACCCTTGCTATTGACGCCTACCCGAGCCTTTTATAGTCCAAGACTCGGGCGGCTTACAATGGGAGCCGGGACCCGACAGGTGGTCCCGGGAAGATTGTATATTGACTACCGTATCTGTAGTTACGCCGGTAGTTGCCTCTGGCTGAAGGCTTCTGAGTCTTCATCTTGCCGCCCTGCCCATGCCGCACGCTAGTCGTAGTGGTTGATGACGGCGCTGGCGGCATGGGATGTCTCGTCGCAGCGTTTATTGGCTGGCAGGTTCTGACACCGCGCGCCAGTCTGTGATGCGACTGGGCGCAACGGCTCCTGACAGACGCGTGCTCCGTGTTTCCGCGTCTTGGGAAGACGGGGCCTTGAATACCTTGTACGGGCAAGGTGAGGAGCGCCTTTATGCCCGCCGCCTACCGCTCGGGGGCAGGCAGCACCGTTCTTCTGGCCACGTGGTGGGTCCGGAGCCCTTCTCTGAGGTGAGAAGGGCCCGGCCTGCGGGGCACGTGGAGCCTCCGGACCTCTCCCCGCGGAGGGGGATGTCCGGCCTCTGTATGCCACGTGGCGGGCCCGGAGCTCTCCTCTGTGGAGAGGGAGATCCGGCCCCGCTGGACGCGTGGCGTCTTCGGACCTCTCTCCCGCGGAGGGGGAGGTCCGGGTTCTGTATGCCACGTGGCGGGCCCGGAGCTCTCCTCTGAGGAGAGGGAGGTCCGGCCCCGCCGGACGCGTGGCGCCTTCGGAGCTCTCCCTGCGGAGAAGGGCGAGTACCTTAGCCATTTTACCCTGTGCGCGGGGGTACCCCATATCTCAGGTACCGACACTTTTTCTCTCCTTCTTGACTTTGCCTGGCTGAGTCCTTAGCTCCGCAAGGTACTCAGAGGCCATTTCCAATCTCGGAGCTTTGCACAGACACCCTCCCCGGGTCCTAACCGTGTTAGGGGCCCCCGGAGGTCTCCGGATCTCGCCCTATGGGGAGCTCCAGATCCGCCTGCCACGTGGCGGGTCCGGAGCTCCTTCCTAAGTGGCGGGAGCTCCGGCCATGTTGGACACGTAGGGCTTTCGGAGCCCTCCCACCGAGGGGGAGGTCCGGCTTCCACCCACCACGTGGCGAGCCCGGAGCCCTCCTCAGGGGAGGAGAGAGTTCCGGGCCCGCTGGACACGTGGGGCCCCCGGGTCCCGCCCCTGCTGGAGGGGCAGGTCCCGGTCCTTCCAGTCCCAAGCCGGAGTAGCTGGTAGCTCCTTTCCCCCCGCTTCATGCAGTCCCTGTTGCCGTAACCTGGAGGTCCTGCACACAGGCAGAGGAAACGTAATTCTCCTCGGGGGGGTCCTCCCCTCCCGTCTCCTAGTCTTATCCGTCTTACGACCCTGATCCGCTATACGGGGCTTGGGCAATTCTGTGCACGAGGCGCCGGAGCTCCAGCTCCCTCCGAGGTCCGGGTACGGCCGTCCGATCCCTAGTACCGGGCCATGCGCTGGGGAAGCAGAGTGCAAGCGCTTTGGGTTCATGACCAGGCAAAGCGGACGTACTCCCCTGGACCTCCGGAGGGCAGGATGCGCATGCTTTGGGCTCTGGGCCGGCTAAGCTGGATACGCACCCTGGACCCCCCATGCACAACGCAGGCCTTTCCTGGAGGTAACCAACTGGCACCGCAACACCTGACTGGGGAGGCCCGAGAGACTCACTCGGCCATCGGCAGGTGCCTCAAGCGCAGCCAATTTTGGTAGGATAGCAAATGCCGACTATGGATGAGCGCAGGAGAGGGGGAGCTAGATGTACGATGAACATACAGAGATAGTGCGATCATAAAAATTAATGCATAATTTAAATGAGCGCATGAGAGAGAGCTAAGTAGAACAGGGCTCTGTATTCGTACCCATAGGTGGAATTCTGGCTGTACAGGATGCAATGTTCCGCCTTGTCTTCAAGAGAAGCAAGACTCTACGCGCTTAGGGTCGGAACCAGGCTAAACTGGACGTAGTCCTGTACCGTCCCTTGAGACTTAGCTGCCCCATGCGTTGTTCCTAAATTCTATGGGATCTATTACAGAAGGGAATAACCCTGTCCTACTGATGCTCAGGAAGTAGGACTTACAGTGTTGCTCCATGGCAAGGATTTTTGGGAACGGATCCCACTCTCGGTTGAAAGGCATGTGTACCTGGGGCGGCAGCTTTCATGATTCGGAAGGGACCTTCCCTGCTGGGGGAGAGCTTATGGGTCCTTCTTGGAATAGAGCGTGCCGCTTCACCAGGTTGCCCTCCTGCAGACCCCCGACGCGTTTGGTTCTTTGGCGGTAGTGCTTAGAGCATTCCCGAGACCGTGCGTTGCGGGGTGTTCGCTGCAGCCGAGTCTTGTCGATGAGGTTGTAATCTTCGCGCTGGATCAGGTCCTGCGCGGCTTCTCGTGGGGGCGCCCGGGGAGTTCTCCCCTTCTGGCTAAGGCCTTCAAGGGGTAGGTAGGCCCGGGCTTGTCTTGGATGACCTAAGGCGTCTTCCCCTTCTGGCAAGGCCTTCAAGGGGTTGACAGACCTTAGGCGGCCCCCGAGAGGTATGTTCGAGGCACGGAGGCGCGCCGCCGTTGGCTAACGCCCTGGCCTGTCACCGTCGGAACTGGAGTCCTCACCGTCATGCACTGTCTTTATGACACGCTGAGGCTCCTGGAACCCCACCTGGTGGGCAGCAGTGACTGGGACATCGACCTTCTGTTTGTCATCCCTCTGAGGGTAGGGCGGCGCTTCAGCCCTCTGCTGTCTCCCTTTGCGGAAGCGCTCTGCGAGCCTCTGGATCTCCCAGCACTCGGCACTAGTATGGTTGCAGGTGCCATGCACGGGGCATAGCCCACCTTGGTCACTGTCTGGGGCCGGTGATTGCCGCTGCCTTTTGTTGGGGCGTGGCCCCCGAGCTCCACTGGTCGTCGCAGCTGCGGCGACGGGGGCCGTGAATGGTGACTTCATCTTTCCACTCCCCCGGTTCTTGGTCTTCTTGCCACCCCCATAGGCAGCAGCACCGGACCCGGGCTGCCCTCCTGACTCGGAGGTCGGCAGAGCGTGCCAGTTCCGCCCTTCAGCTGCTCTGGCGCACTTGTCCGCCAGGCTGAAGAGCTCCGAGATGTCGCGGACCTCTCTGGTCGCGAGCTTCTCAAGCATTTTCTCGTCCCGGACACCCTGTCGGAACGCCACCACCACAGAGGCACTTTGGATATGCGGGACGGTGTTGCGTACCTGAGAGAACCGCTGGATGAAAGAACGCAGCGACTCCCCAGGTTGTTGCTTGACGGCGTGGAGGTCAAGCTCCGTGCTGGGACGGGTGTATGAGCTGCCGAAGTTGGCGACGAACTGCCGGCAGAGCTCACCCCAGGAGGTTATGGACCCCTGAGGTAGATTCATGAGCCAAGACCGAGCTGGGCCGGTCAAGGCGACGGGGAAGTAGTTGGCTATGACAGCCTCGTCCCCTCCTGCAGCAAGTACGGCGGTGGAGTAGATCTGGAGGAACTCCGCTGGGTTGACGCTGCCATCGTACTTCTCGGACAGGTGCGGGCGAAACTTGCGTGGCCACCTTGCGAAGCGAAGGTGGGGTGCAAGGGCCGCACATCCTGCACCTGCTGCTGCAGGTACTGGCGCTGCGAACGCTTGGCTCGCACTTGGCACCGCGTATCCCGGCATGGGCAAGGCTGCACCATAGACCGGGGCCGCTACTTGCGGCGCATATAGCTGTGGCATATGCTGCGCAGCATATGCCTGGGGCAGGGCTCGCGTGGCGAAGGCCTGCCCTTCTGGTTGTGTTGAGGCTGACGACATGCTGTCGCCTGCCTCATGGCTGCGACGCCTCTCTCGGTGTCGCTCGAGGTACACCCGGGCGTCCTGGCCCAAGTGGCACCGTTCCAGTTTCCTTCGCAGGTCCGTCGACAGGAGCCTGGAGGAGCTGGAATCCGCCGTTAGCCCGTCAACTGTGGGTGTGCGCGTCAGCGACACAGCCGGTTGTCTTGTGCGCCGTCCTCGCCGAAACTGAGGGTTCGCGGCGGCGACGACGAGGCGGTCCACCTCACGAACCCATTGCTGGGTCACTGAATGGGGTGCATCCCCCGCAGGTGGGTTGCGCAGCAGCGCTCTTGCTGCAGCTAGCGCACCTCCATTGTGTACGGTCAGCGCTGCAGAAGATCTCACACTGGTCGGGGCCTGCATAGCCGGAGTCGGCTGCTGGCTACCAGCTTGTGCCGACACACTCCGTCCTGAGTGTGTCGACATGTACTCCCCAGTGGTCACGGTTCGCCGTGAACGCGGAGGGGGAGAGTTTGCCGCTGAAGGAAGCTTGGTCATCTTTGTTGGCGGAAACTCGTCGCGCTAGGAGAAAAGCCTCCTACCTGGCACGCCAAATGTCGAAGTGTGCGGTCGACACTTCCCCCGGGCCTGCACTAGGCAGCCCGCGGAGGTTCTTTTTTCGGAGGGGCTAGTTCCTAGCGGAGAGCTTGCGCAGATGGAACGAGTTAGTAAGAGCTTGACACGGCGAGTTTTACGTGGTTCAGGCCGCCGGAGCGTAAAACCCTACGTCCACGGCGAGCTATGGAGCTCGCTGTATTGCTTGCTGCTCAGGGCCGGAGGACTGAGCTTGGGGGTGAGTTACAGCTTGAGAGTGTATGGCTAGCGTATGAGTTGCAAAATGCCAACCCTTGCTATCGACGCCTACCCGAGCCTTTTATAGTCCAAGACTCGGGCGGCTTACAAGGGGAGCCGGGACCCGACAGGTGGTCCCAGGAAGATTGTCTATTATCTACCGTATCTGCAGTTATGCCGGTAGTTGTCTCTAGCTGAAGGCTTCTGAGTCTTCATCTTGACGCCCTGCCCATGCCGTACGCCAGTCGTAGCGGTTGATGACGGCGCAGGCGGCATGGGTTGTCTTGTCGCGGTGTTTATTGGCTGACAGGTTCTGACACCGCGCGTCAGTCTGTGATGCGACTGGGCGCAACGGCACCTGACAGAAGCGTGCTCCGCGTCTCCGCGTCTTGGGAAGACGCGGGCCTTGAATACCTTGTACGGGCAAGGTATGGGGCGTATTTACGCCCGCTGCCTATCGCTCGGGGCAGGCAGCGTCGCTCTGCTGCCACGTGGTGGGCCCGGAGCCCTTCTCAGAGAAGAGAAGGGTCAGTCCCGCGGGGCACGTGGAGCCTCCGGACCTCTCTCCGCGGAGGGAGAGGCTCGGCTTCTGCTGGCCACGTGGCGGGCCCGGAGCTCTCCTCTAAGGAGAGGGAGGTCCGGCCCCGCTGGACACGCGGCGCCTTCGGACCTCTCTCCCGCGGAGGGGGAGGTCCGGCTTCTGTATGCCACGTGGCGGGCCCGGAGTTCTCCTCTGAGGAGAGGGAGGTCCGGCCCCGCCGGACGCATGGCGCCTTCGGAGCTCTCCCTGCGGAGAAGGGCGAGTTCCTTAGGCATTTTACCCTGTGCGCGGGGGTACCCCATATCTCAGGTACCGACATTGTTGGTTGCCTTGAAATTTAGACGCACCATATACCCAAACTGTTCCCCCGATGGCATGAGGAGCAGTACGCCGGCACCGGCCCCCTGCTTTCGCGAGGAGCCGTCGAAGAAAAGTGTCCAGTGGGGTTCGGTGAAGACCGGAGCTTGGTGCTCTGGCTCACCGCCTTCATGGCCCCCTGGGTCAGTCTTCGTTGGTGTCCACTCCGCCACAAAGTCAGCCAGTGCTTGGCTCTTGACTGCATGGCGTGGGAGGAAGTCTAGCTCAAACTCCGCCAGCTCCGCCGCCCATTTAGCAACGTTGCCAGTCGCATGGGGGCTGTGAAGAATTGTCTTCAGCGGATACGAGGTGACTACCGAGACCCGGTGGGCCTGGAAGTAATGGCGGAGCTTCCTTGAGGACACGAGCACCGCATACAGCAGCTTGTGGACTTCTAGGTAGCTTGTCTTGGCATCATGAAGTACTTCGCTGATGTAGTAGACAGGCCTCTGTATGGTTCGAACCCTCTCTCTTAGGCTTGGGAGGTCCTCGTCCATTGTCCCCAGCCCGCTGGAGGTGAGTGGACCCACGGGGGCCTCCGGGAACTGAGACCCGGAGGCCCTTAAGCTATCTTGATTATCCGGGAGCTCCGGGGGGTCTTGAGGGACCTCCGGGAGATCCCAATTGGCCCCTAGAGATTTATCTTGGGGGTCCGGGAGACCGTCCTGGGCCTCCGGGAGGTCGACCTGGACTTCCGGGGGGTCCGGGAGACCGTCTTGGCCCTGCGGGGCCTCCTGGCGTCTGTCTTCTGCTACCGGAGCAGGTTGCGAGGGTGAGGGGGCTGGCCGCTCCGCGACAAGGACCATACTCACCACTTTTGTTGTCGCCGCAATGTAGAGCAGCAAGTGCTCCCCGGGCTCAGGGGCTACCATGATAGGTTGGGTCGTCAGGAGTCGCTTCAACTCCTGAAAAGCCTCTTCTGCTTCGTCAGTCCACGCAAAAGGGCCTGACTTGCGCAGGAGCTTAAAGAAAGGGAGTGCCCGCTCTGCTAGCCTCGGTATAAACCGACTCAGCGCGGCTAGACATCCTGTGAGTCTCTGAACATCCTTGATGCGGGCAGGGGGCCGCATCAAGTCGATGGCCTTGATCTTCTCTGGGTTGGCCTCAATCCCTTGGTGCGAGACCAGGAACCCTAAGAGCTTCCCAGAGGACACGCCGAACACACATTTATCTGGGTTCAGCTTGGTACGCGTAGAGCGCAACTTGTCAAAGACTAAAGCTAGGTTATCTAGTAAGGATGAACCCTGCTTGACCTTGACGACTATGTCATCGACGTACACCTCAACTAGGTCTCTTATTAACTCCCCAAAGGTTTTGTGCATCGCCCGAACAAAGGTAGGGAGTGCATTCTTAAGGCCGTAAGGCATAGACACATAGTGTCGAAGTGTTCGGTCGACACTTCCCCCGGGCCTGCACTGGGCAGCCCGCGGAGGTTCTTTTTTCGGCGGGGCTAGTCTTCTAGCGGAAAGCTTGCGCAGACGGACGAGTTAGGGAGAGCTTGACACGGCGAGTTTTACGTGGTTCAGGCCGCCGGAGCGTAAAACCCTACGTCCACGGCGAGCTATGGAGCTCGCTGTATTGATTGCTGCTCAGGGCCGGGGGCCTGAGCTTGGGGGTGAGTTACAGCTTGAGAGTGTATGGCTAGCGTATGAGTTGAAAAATGCGAACCCTTGCTATCGACGCCTACCCGAGCCTTTTATAGTCCAAGACTCGGGCGGCTTACAAGGGGAGCCGGGACCCGACAGGTGGTCCCGGGAAGATTGTCTATTATCTACCGTATTTGTAGTTACGCCGGTAGCTGCCTCTGGTTGAAGGCTTCTGAGTCTTCATCTTGCCGCCCTGCCCACGCCGCACGCTAGTCGTAGTGGTTGATGACGGCGCAGGCGGCATGGGATGTCTTGTCGCAGCGTTTATTAGCTGGCAGGTTCTGACACCGCGCGCCAGTCTGTGATGCGACTGGCGCAACGGCACCTGACAGACGCGTGCTCCGCGTTTCCGCATCTTGGGAGGACGCGGGCCTTGAATACCTTGTACGGGCAAGGTGTGGGGCGCCTTTACGCCCGCTGCCTACCGCTCGGGGGCGGGCAGCACCGTTCTTCTGGCCACGTGGCGGGTCCGGAGCCCTTCTCTGAGGAGAGAAGGGTCCGGCCTGCGGGGCACGTAGAGCCTCCGGACCTATCCCCGCGGAGGGGGAGGTCCGGCTTCTGTATGCCACGTGGCGGGCCCGGAGCTCTCCTCTGCGGAGAGGGAGGTCCGGCCCTGCTGGACGCGTGGCGTCTTCGGACCTCTCTCCCGCGGAGGGGGAGGTCCGGCTTCTGTATGCCACGTGGCGGGCCCGGAGCTCTCCTCTGAGGAGAGGGAGGTCCGGCCCCGCCGGACGCGTGGCGCCTTTGGAGCTCTCCCTACGGAGAAGGGCGAGTACCTTAGGCATTTTACCCTGTGCGCGGGGGTACCCCATATCTCAGGTACCGACAGTGGCCCCCGGGCCCATCTCGGGGGAGATAGCGAGCCCGAGGTGGGACCTCCGTCTCTTCCGATCTGCGCACTTTCTCTAAGTCCCGAATTGACCGCTGCCGGAGCACGAACGGCCACGGGATCGTGAGAGCGTGCGCTCACTTGATGATTGCTTTTACTGCGGAGACGGGAGCCCTGGCCATGTTGGACACGCAGGGCTTTCGGAGCTCTCCCACCGCGGGGGGAGGTCCGGTTACTGCCTGCCACGTGGCGAGCCCGGAGCCCTCCTCAAGGGAGGAGAGAGTTCCGGGCCTGCTGGACACGTGGGGCCCCCGGGTCCCGCCCCTTCTAGTCCTGGGTCGACGTAGTTGGTAGCTCCTTTCCCCCTACTTCATGCAGTCCCCGTTGCCGCAACCTGGAAGTCCTGCACACAGGTAGAGGAAACGTAATTCTCCTCAGGGGCTCCCCCTCCCTTATCTCATAGTCTTATTTGACTTACAGCCCCAACCATACGCTTGGTGCTTGGGGACTTGTAGAGAGGGGGAGCCGAGCACATGGCAGCCATGTACTGCAAGGGTGATAAAAAAAACTCAATTCACAATTTAAATGAGTACATGGAAAGAGCAAAGTAGGGCAGATTTCTTTTCGTACAAGCTTCCATAGGAGGAAGGCAGGCTAAACATGGAGGCCACAACCCACCCCATTAAGAGGGGAAGCAAGACTCTACGCGCTTGGAGTCGGAACCAGGCAAAGCTGAACGTAGTCCTGGACCGTCCCCTGGGGTTTAGCTGCTCCGAGCGCTGCTCCTGGACTCTATGGAGTTCATTACGAAAAGAAAGTACTGTCCTATTTTTGCTCTTAGGGGTAGAACTTACGGAGGTGTTCTATGTTCCAAGGGTTCGGGAGCAGGTCCCCATCCTCGGTGGAAAGGCGCACACACCCGGGGCGGCATACTTTCGCGACTCGGAAGGGGCCTTCCCAACTAGGGGAGAGCTTGTGGGCCCCTTCGCGAGAAAGTATGCGCCGCAACACCAGGTCGCCTTCCTGCAGCTCCCGGGCATGCACAGACCTCTGGTGGTAGCGCCGAAGCGCCTGTCTGTACCGCGCGTTACGGAGTGCCGCATGTAATGGGACCTCGTCGACAAGGTCGATTTCTCCACGCCGGAGGTTGTCCTGCGTGGCTTCGTCGTAAGCCCGGACACGGTGAGACTTCATGGTGATTTATTGGGGAAGTACAGCTTCAGCCCCGTACACCATGAAGAAGGGTGTCTCCCCGGTGGCCCGGCTCTGGGATGTCCGGTTAGCCCATAGTGTGCTCGGAAGCTCATCTACCCAATTGGCACCATGTTTCTTCAGGCTGGCGAAGGTGCGAGTCTTGAGGCCCCGGAGAATCTCCGCGTTGGCCCTCTCAACTTGCCCATTGCTCCTCGGGTGGGCGACAGAGGCATAGCATACCTGAATGCCAAGGTCCTCGCAGTAGTCTTGGAATGCTGCGCTGGTGAACTGGGTCCCATTGTCGGTGATGATCCTGTTTGGGATCCCGAACCGGCAGACAATAGACTTGATGAATTTTACTGCGGATTGTTTATTGATGGTGACAACTGGTGTAGCTTCCGGCCACTTGGTGAACTTGTCGATAGCGACATAGAGGTACCGGAACCCCCCGACAGTTCTGTGAAATGGTCCCAGGATGTCCAGCCCCCACACGGCAAACGGCCACAAGGGCGGGATCATCTGTACCGCCTGAGCCGGTGTATGGATCTGCTTGGCGTGGAACTGGCACGCCTTGCAGCTCTCGACCAGCTTGACGGCATCCTGGAGTGCTGTCGGCCAGTAGAAGCCATGCCGGAAGGCTTTACCGACAAGCGTGCATGAGGAAGAATGACTTCCACATTCGCCTCCATGGATCTCAGCGAGCAAGTCGCAGCCTTCCCCCTGGGTTATACACCGCAATAGGATGTGGTTGGCGCCACGCCGGTAGAGATCCCCCTCTACCAGCGCGTACCTTTTAGCCATACGCACAATCCGTTCAGCGGTTGCATGTTCATCAGGGAGGATATTGTCCTTCAAGTAGTCCCGGATCTCCGTGATCCATGCATCGGGTCTGACTTGAGCTTCTGGATCTTGAGCGCTGGGTTGCACGGAGTCCCCAGTGACGCTTATGATCCTTGGCGGCGCCCACGGCTGTAGGGCCGCCGGGACCGCCAGCTTCGAGGTGCTGGTCAAGCCCCCTTCGCCCGGCTCGGCGGGCCAGGCTGTGGGCCGCAGCAACGTCCTCTCGAAAACTCCTTCGGGCGCAGGGGCTCCGGTGGAAGCCTTCGTTGAAAGGTTGTTGGCTGAGGCATTACCGGCGCGCGGTACGTGGTGCAGGTTCAAGGCGAGGAATTCTTTCTCCAACATCTGCACGTGAAGCAGATACGCAGCTAGCTGGGGGTCATTGCAGGAGCATTCGCCCTTGACTTGCTTGATGACCAGCTAGGAGTCGCCCTGTGCCAACAACTTGCGAGCGCCTAAAGACAGGGCTGTCTGCAGGCCAAAGATGAGTGCTTCATACTCCGCCATGTTGTTGGTTGCGTTGAAATTGAGACGCACCATATACCCAAACTGTTCCCCCGATGGCATGAGGAGCAGTACGCCGGCACCGGCCCCCTGCTTTCGCGAGGAGCCGTCGAAGAAGAGTGTCCAGTGGGATTCGGTGAAGACCGGAGCTTGGTGCTCCGGTTCTCCGCCCTCATGGCCCCCTGGGTCAGTCTCCGTTGGTGTCCACTCTGCCACAAAGTCAGCCAGTGCTTGGCTCTTGACTGCATGGCGTGGGAGGAAGTCCAGCTCAAACTCCGCTAGCTCCGCCGCCCATTTAGCAACGTTGCCAGTCGCATGGGGGCTGTGAAGAATTGTCTTCAGCGGATACGAGGTGACTACCGAGACCCGGTGGGCCTGGAAGTAATGGCGGAGCTTTCTGGAGGCCACGAGCACCGCATACAGCAGCTTGTGGACTTCCAGGTACCTTGTCTTGGCATCATGAAGTACTTCACTGATGTAGTAGACAGGCCTCTAGACGGTTCGAACCCTCTGTCTCAGGCCTGGGAGGTCCTTGTCCATTGGCCCTGGCCCGCTGGAGGTGGGTGGACCCACGGGGGCCTCCGGGAGCTGGGACCCGGAGGCCCTTAAGCTATCTTGATTGTCCGGGAGCTCCGGGGGTTCTTGGGGGACCTCTGGGAGGTCCCGTTTGGCCCCCGGGGGGTCCCGCAGGGCCCCCGGGGGTTTATCTTGGAGGTCTGGGAGACCGCCCTGGACCTCCGGGAGGCCGACCTGGGCCTCTGGGAGGTTGCCTTGGAGGTCCGGGAGACCGTCTTGGTCCTGCGGGGCCTCCTGGCGTCTGTCTTCTGCTACCGGAGCAGGTTGTGAAGATGAGGGGTCCGGCCGCTCTGCGACGAGGACCATACTCACTACTTCAGTTGTCGGCGCGATGTAGAGCAGCAGGTGCTCTCCGGGCTCAGGGGATACCATGATAGGTCAGGTCGTCAGGAGTCGCTTCAACTCCTGGAAAGCCTCTTCTGCTTTGTCAGTCCAGGCAAAAGGGCCTGACTTGCGCAGGAGCTTAAAGAAAGGGAGTGCCCGCTCTGCTAGCCTCGGTATAAACCGACTCAGCGCGGCTAGACATCCCGTGAGTTTCTGGATATCCTTGACGCGGGCAGGGGGCCGCATCAAGTCGATGGCCTTGATCTTCTCTGGGTTGGCCTCAATCCCTCGGTGCGAGACCAGGAACCCTAAGAGCTTCCCAGAGGACACGCCGAACACACATTTATCTGGGTTCAGCTTGGTGCGCGTAGAGCGCAACTTGTCAAAGACTAAAGCTAGGTTATCTAGCAGGGATGGACCTTGCTTGACCTTGACAACTATGTCATCGACATACACCTCAACCAGGTCTCTTATTAACTCCCCAAAGGTTTTGTGCATTGCCCGCACAAAGGTGGG
The DNA here is from genome assembly GCA_030760725.1 of Neostapfia colusana. Taxonomy (NCBI): domain Eukaryota; kingdom Viridiplantae; phylum Streptophyta; class Magnoliopsida; order Poales; family Poaceae; genus Neostapfia; species Neostapfia colusana. The sequence continues at coordinate 82,247,101 of JASWHV010000003.1, forward strand.
GAGTGCATTCTTTAGGCCGTAAGGCATAGACACATAGCAATAAAGGCCGTCTACTGTGATGAAGGAGGTGTGCTCCTCGTCGTCCCTAGACATGGGGATCTGATGGAAACCCGAGTAGGCGTCTAGGAAGCACAGCATATCACAGCCTGACGTTGAGTCTACTATTTGATCTATTCTAGGGAGAGGGAATGGATCTTTAGGACATGCCTTATTGAGACTGGTGTAGTCGATGCACATCCGGAGCTTCCCGCCAGCCTTCGGGACAACGACGGGGTTCGCCAACCATCGGGGGTGGTGGACCTCCCGTATGAAGCCAGCGTCCAGCAGCTTCTTGACTTCTTCACGGATGAAGTTTTGCCGCTCGATGGACTGCTTGCGGGGCTTCTGTTGAACCGGCCGGGCGTCGGGGAAAACTTTCAAGTGGTGCTCTGTCGATGTGTTCGGTCGACACTTCCCCCGGGCCAGCACTGGGCAGCCCGCGGAGGTTCTTTTTTCGGAGGGGCTAGTTCCTAGCGGAGAGCTTGCGCAGATGGACGAGTTAGTGAGAGCTTGACACAGAGAGTTTTACGTGGTTCAGGCCGCCGGAGCGTAAAACCCTACGTCCATGGTGAGCTATGGAGCTCGCTGTATTGCTTGCTGCTCAGGGCCGGGGGGCCTGAGTTTGGGGGTGAGTTACAGCTTGAGAGTGTATGGCTAGCATATGAGTTGCAAAATGCGAACCCAGGGTGCTAATGGCTAGAGTGCGAACCCCCGCTATCGACGCCTACCCAAGCCTTTTATTGTCCAAGGCTCGGACAGCTTACAAGGGCGGCCGGGACCCGACAGGTGGTCCCGGGAAGATTGTCTATTATCTACCGTATCTGCAGTTATGCCGGTAGTTGTCTCTGGTCGAAGGCTTCTGAGTCTTCATCTTGCCGCCCTGCCCATGCCGCATACCAGTCGTAGTGGTTGATGACGGCGCAGGCGGCATGGGATGTCTTGTCGCGGAGTTTATTGGCTGGCAGGTTCTGACACCGCGCGCCAGTCTGTGATGCGACTGGTCGTAACGGCACCTGACAGAGGCGTGCTCCGCGTCTCCACGTCTTGGGAAGACGCGGGCCTTGAATACCTTGTACGGGTAAGGTATGGGGCGTTTTTACGCCCGCTGCCTATCTCTCGGGGAAGGCAGCGTCGTTCTGCTGCCATGTGGCGGGCCCGGAGCCCTTCACAGAGGGGAGAAGGGTCAGTCCCGCGGGGCACGTGGAGCCTCCGGACCTCTCCCCGCGGAGGGAGAGGCTCGGCTTCTGTTGGCCACGTGGCGGGCCCGGAGCTCTCCTCTGAGGAGAGGGAGGTCCGGCCCCGCTGGACACGCGGCGCCTTCGGACCTCTCTCCCGCGGAGGGGGAGGTCCGGCTTCTGTATGCCACGTGGCGGGCCCGGAGCTCTCCTCTGAGGAGAGGGAGGTCCGGCCCCGCCGGACGCGTGGTGCCTTCGGAGCACTCCCTGCGGAGAAGGGCGAGATCCTTAGGCATTTTCCCCTGTGCGCAGGGTACCCCATATCGAGGGTACCGACAGTGGCCCCCGGGCCCATCTCGGGGGAGATAGCGAGCCCGAGGTGCGACCTTCGTCTCTTCTGATCCGCGCACTTTCTTGTCTTGAGTACTCCTTGTGCTGGCAGGGTCCTGACGGCTTCGATGTTCAGCCTCTTCGGAGAGGGTGGAGCCTGACATCGGAGCTCGGCCCGGCTGTGGGGGCGGAGGTCCGGAAGTCATCGGAGCTCAGGCCAGCGAAGGGCGTGAGGTCCGGCGTCAGCGCTCGCCTCTGAAAGGAGGGCGAGGGCTGGCCTCGGAGCTCGGCCTGGCTGTGGAGGCGGAGTCCGGAAGTCATCAGAGCTCAGGCCAGCGAAGGGCGTGAGGTCCGGCATCAGCGCTCGCCTCTGAAAGAAGGGCGAGAGCTGGCCTCGGAGCTCGGCCTGGCTGTGGAGGCGGAGTCCGGAAGTCATCGGAGCTCAGGCCAGCGAAGGGCGTGAGGTCCGGCGTCAGCGCTCGCCTCTGAAAGGAGGGCGAGGGATGGCCTCGGAGATCGGCCTGGCTGTGGAGGCGGAGTCCGGAAGTCATCGGAGCTCAGGCCAGCGAAGGGCGTGAGGTCCGGCATCAGCGCTCGCCTCTGAAAGAAGGGCGAGAGCTGGCCTCGGAGCTCGGCCTGGCTGTGGAGGCGGAGTCCTGAAGTCATCGGAGCTCAGGCCAGCAAAGGGCGTGAGGTCCGGCATCAGCGCTCGCCTCTGAAAGGAGGGCGAGGGCTGGCCTCGGAGCTCGGCCTGGCTGTGGGGGCGGAGTCCGGAAGTCATCGGAGCTCAGGCCAGCGAAGGGCGTGAGGTCCGGCATCAGCACTCGCCTCTGAAAGGAAGGCGAGCGCTGGCCTCGGAGCTCGGCCCAGCTGTGGGGGCGGAGGTCCGGAACTGCTCAGTGGTCCCCCCTTTCCTATCCCTTAGTCTCATTTGGCTTACTGTACCAGGCCGGAATACGGGGCTTGGGTAATGCAGTGCACTTGGTCCCGGAGGTCTGGCCCCAGCCCCAGTCAGGGTGTAACCGCCCGGCCCCCTGGTACTCAGACCGTAGCGCCGGGAGGCAGAGTGTGCATGCTTTTGGTGCAAGACCGGGCAAAGCAAGGCTCCTGACCCCCCGTTCTAGAGTAGGTCTTTTCTCGGAGGAGACCAACTGGCGGTGCAGTACCCTTATAGAGGGAGATCCAAAAGGCCACCAGGCCTCTGGCAGGTACCACAAGCACTACCGCCTTCGGTAGGACGGCAAATATCGACTATGCATGAGAGCAGGAAAGAGGAACCGAGTGTACAATGGACGCACACTGTCTAGAGCGTGGGGAGGTGTTCATATAAATTAATGCGTAATTTAAATAAACGCCGAAGTAAGCATGGTGAACTTACTGGGGTGGCGTCGGGGCGCCTATCTTCACGCAGAGCAGGTCATGCGTGGCTTCGTCATACGCCGGACACGGGGGGACCCCCATGGCTATATTAGGGGGAAGCATGGCTTCGGCCCTGCATACCATGTGGAAGGGTAGTTCCCGTGACCCGGCCCTGGGAAGTCCGGCTGGCCCTCGACATGGAGGAGCCGGTATCCCCCGACGGCTCTGAGTGCGCGTCTGCACCGGTTGTGTGGGTCTGCTTGGCATGGACATGGCACGCATTGCATCCCTAACCGGTTTGACGGCGTCCAGGTGGCTCTCGGTCAGTAGGAGCCATGCCGGGTGGCTTATCTGACCAACGCGCGGGACGATGAGCGTTCCCAGCACTCGCCTCCTTGGAGTACTACGAGCTAGTCGCAGCCTTCCTCCTGGGTTATGCACCGCAATAGGATGTTGAGGCGCCACGCCCGTAAAGATACCAGCGCGTAGCACTTAGCCATCCGCACCACCCGTTCAGCGGATGCACGTTCATCAGGAAGGATGTCCTTCAAGGAGTCCCGGACCTCCGTGGTCCATGCATCGGGACTACTTGAGCTTCTGGATCTTGAGCGCTGGGTTGCACGGAGTCCCCAGTGACTCTTACGATCCTTTTGCGGCATCCAGGGCCGCCGGGACTGCCTAGCTTCGTGGCACTGGTTCAGGCCCCTTCGCCCGGCTCGGCGGGCTGGGCTGTGGACCGCAGCAACGTCCCCTCGATGACTCCTTCGTGCACGAGGGCTCCGATGGAGGTCTTCGTTGAGAAGTTGTCAGCTGCGGCCGTGCCAGCGCGCGGTTCATGGCGCAGGTCCAAGCGAGGAATTCTTTCTCCAACATCCGCACGTGAAGCAGATAAGCAGCTAGCTGTGGGTCATTGCAAGGGCATTCACCCTTAACTTGCTTGATAACTAGCTGGGAGTCGCCCTGTGCCAACAACTGGCGAGCACCCAAAGACAGGACTGTCTTTTAGGCCAAAGATGAGTGCTTCATACTCTGCCAAGTTGTTGGTTGCCTTGGAATTGAAACGCACCATGTACCCAGACTGCTCCCCCGATGGCATGAGAAGCAGTATGCCGGCACCGGCCCCCTGCTTTCGCGAGGAGCCGTCGAAGAAGAGCGTCAAGTGAGGCCCGGTGAAGACCGGAGCTCGGTACTTTGGTTCACTGTCTTCGCGGCCCCCTGGGTCAGCCTTCATTGGCGTCCACTCAGCCACGAAGTCAGCCAGTGCTTGGCTCTTGGCTGTCTGACGTGGTCGGGAGCTCAGCTTGAACTCCGCCATCTTCGGGCTGTCTTCCGGCTTCGGAAGCTGGCAGTGAGTGCCAGCTCCGCCCACCGGCTGCTCTGGCGCACTTGTCCGCCAGGCTGAAGTGCTCAGAGGCATCGCAGACCTCTTTGGTCGCAAGCTTCTCAAGTATCTTCTCGTCTCGGACACTGTCGAAGTGCCACCACCATAGAAGCACTTTGAATATGCGGGATGGTGTTGCGTACCTGGGAGAACCGCTGGATGAAGGAGCGCAGCGACTCCCCAGGTTGTTACTTGATGGCTTGGAGGTCAAGCTCCATGCCGGGACGGTTGTAGCAGCTGCCGAAGTTGGCGATGAACTGCCGGCAGAGCTCTCCCCAGGAAGTCATGGAACCCCGAGGGAGGTTCATGAGCCAAGACCGGGTCGGGCCGGTCAAGGCGACGGGGAAGTAGTTGGCCATGACGTCCTCACCCCCTCCTGCGGCAAGTACGGCGGTGGAGTAGATCTGAAGGAACTCCGCCGGGTTGACGCTGCTGTCGAACCTTTCGGGCAGGTGTGGCCAAAACCGGAGCCTGGTGTAGCTGGAATCTGCTGTGTGTTCACCAACCATTGGCGTGCGCATCAGCGACACGGCCGGTTGGCCGGAGCGTTGTCCCCGCCAAAGTCGAGGGTTTGCGGCGGCGACGATGAAACGGTCTACCTCGCGAATCCGCTGCTGGGTCGCTGCCTGAGGCGCGTCCCCAGCAGGCGGATTGTGTAGCAGCGCTCTTGCTGCAGCTAGCGCACCCCCGCCGGGTACGCCCAACGCTACTGAAGACCTGACGCTGGTCGGAGCCTGCATTGCCGGGGTCGGCGCTGCCAGAGCCGGTTGCTGGCTCCCAGTGCAGGTATTGGCGCCGCGAACGCTTGGTTCGCCGCTGGCACAGTGTGCCCCGGTATGGGCAAGGCTGCTCCATAGACCTGGGGCGCCGTTTGTGGGGCATATGGTTGTGGCATATGCTGCGCGGCGTATGCCTGGGGCAGAGCTCGCATGGCGAAGATCTGACCTTCAGGCTGGGTCGAGGCCGACGTCATACTGTCGCCAGCCTCTTAGTTGCGACGTCTTTCTCGACATCACTCGAAGAACACTCGGGCATCTTGGCCCAAGTGGCATCGCTCCGGCTTTGCCCCCAGGTCCGTCGACGGAAGCCTGTTGGAGCCTGAGTCCGCCGTCTGCTCGCCAACCTTTGGCGTGCGTGTCAGTGGCACGGCCGGTTGGCCGGAGCGTCGTCCCCGCCGAAGTCGAGGGTTTGCGACGGCGACGACGAGACGGTCTATCTCTCGAATCCACTGCTGGGTCGCTGCCTGAGGCGCGTCCCCAGCAGGCAGGTTGCACAGTAGCGCTCTTGCTGCGGCTGGCGCACCCCCGCCGGGTACGCCCAGCGCTACTGAAGACCTGACGCTGGTTGGAGCCTTCATTGCCGGGGTCGGCGCTGCCAGAGCCGGCTGCTGGCTACCAGCTTGTGCCGACACACTCCGTCCTGAGTGTGTCGACATGTACTCCCCAGTGGTCACGGTTCGCCATGAACGCGGAGGGGGAGAGTTTTCCGCTGAAGGAAGCTTGGTCATCTTCGTCGGCGGAAACTCGTCACGCTAGGAGAAAAGCCCCCTACCTGGCGCGCCAAATGTCGAAGTGTTCGGTCGACACGGGGCAGCCCGCGGAGGTTCTTTTTTTGGAGGGGCTAGTTCCTAGCGGAGAGCTTGCGCAGATGGACGAGTTAGTGAGAGCTTGACACGGGGAGTTTTACGTGGTTCAGGCCGCCGGAGCGTAAAACCCTACGTCCACTGCGAGCTATGGAGCTCGCTGTATTGCTTGCTGCTCAGGGCCGGGGGGCCTGAGCTTGGGGGTGAGTTACAGCTTGAGAGTGTATGGCTAGCGTATGAGTTGCAAAATGTGAACCCTTGCTATCGACGCCTACCCGAGCCTTTTATATTCCAAGACTCGGGCGGCTTACAAGGGGAGCCGGGACCCGACAGGTGGTCCCGGGAAGATTGCTTGTTATCTACCGTATCTGTAGTTACGCCGGTGGTTGCCTCTGGTCGAAGGCTTCTGAGTCTTCATCTTGCCGCCCTGCCCATGCCGCACGCTAGTCGTAGTGGTTGATGACGGCGCAGGTGGCATGGGATGTCTTGTCGCAGCGTTTATTAGCTGGCAGGTTCTGACACCGCGCGCCAGTCTGTGATGCGACTGGGCGCAACGTCACCTGACAGACGCGTGCTCCGCGTTTCCACATCTTGGGAAGACGCGGGCCTTGAATACCTTGTACGGGCAAGGTGTGGGGCGCCTTTATGCCCGCTGCCTACCGCTCGGGAGCGGGCAGCACCGTTCTTCTGGCCACGTGGCGGGTCCGGAGCCCTTCTCTGAAAAGAGAAGGGTCCGGCTTGCGGGGCACGTGGAGCCTCCGGACCTCTCCCCGCGGAGGGGGAGGTCCGGCTTCTGTATGCCACGTGGCGGGCCCGGAGCTCTCCTCTGCGGAGAGGGTGGTCCGGCCCAGCTGGACGCGTGGCGTCTTCGGACCTCTCTCCCGCGGAGGGGGAGGTCCAGCTTCTGTATGCCACGTGGCGGGCCCGGAGCTCTCCTCTAAGGAGAGGGAGGTCCGGCCCCGCCGGACGCGTGACGCCTTCGGAGCTCTCCCTGCGGAGAAGGGCGAGTGCCTTAGGCATTTTACCCTGTGCGCGGGGGTACCCCATATCTCAGGTACCGACAGTGGCCCCCGGGCCCATCTCGGGGGAGATAGCGAGCCCGAGGTGGGACCTCCGTCTCTTCTGATCCGCGTACTTTCTCTAAGTCCCGAATTGACCGCTGCCGTAGCACGAACGGCCACATGATCGTGAGAGCGTGCGCTCACTTGATGATTGCTTTTACCGCGGCGGTTCCCAAGACTGCCACTCCTGCACGTTGCGGCGCTTTCTTCGGGAACCACCGAAGTGCCTTGTCGGCTCATCTTCTTAGGGGACTGACTCCTTGACCCCACCGCTCCAGTTGAGTGGCTTGGGCCCACCCGTCATCGGCACTCGGTCTAGGAACCAAAGCGGTTGCGGGTGCGGGGTATTCGAAGAGTTCCGAATCGCTTGGAACTGCACCGGGAAGCTTTTTAGAGGGGGTCTTACCCACATTGTAGCTTCCCTTCGCACTTCTCTGCGTTTCTTCTCGGAATCTTGCGCTTTTGCTCTCTTGCCTTTGAGTTCTCCCTTGCCATGGCTTCCAACCCGCTGCCAGAGAAGAAACGCGCTCGATCTCCTCCATCAACGGCGTTGGTGCCAAGTCGGGATTCTGCGGTGCCTGACACTCCCTCCGGTGGCGACTCGAAGAGGCCCCGGGCTGATGCGCTGGGGGAAGCCTCTGGGGCGTCCCCTGTTCCGCCAGTCCAAGCGACTGCAGAGCGGCCATCGGAGACGGTAGCGGGCTCTGGAAATCCTACCCCGGCTCGGAAGTCAGGGTTTAGAGCCCGCTGGAGTGTCCGCGCTTCCCGGCCTTCCCCGTCTTGCGGGGAATCTGTGCCGATGCGCTCGGAGCCAGGGGCAACTGCCGCGGCCCCCAGGCCAGCGCGGACTTCTCCTGTTCCGCTGTGCCCGGACTCTGCGGCGGCGTCGTCTCTTCCTGCCGAGTCGGCCACCGTGGCCCCGAGCCAGCACAGGTTGATCCTGCACTAGGCGGCCTGGCTTCTTCTTCAGCACCGTCTTCCCCGGCTCGTCCCTCTCCTCAGGTCAAGGAGCCAGAAGCTGAAAAGAGCCCGGCTGGCCTGGCTGCCAGAGCCGCGGAGCCAGCTTCTCCTGACCGGCGTCTCTTCTCGGCTGCTGGCGCGTAGGCTCTTCCTGAGGACGAGGTAATGGAGGAGGTCAGAGGGACTGCCCCAGCCTTTGTTGCTCCATTGCCTCTGGCGGACGCCTTCGCGCTTGCCGAGTCGAGCGTCCGGCAGGTCTTGGCTGCGCTAGGGCGCGAGCGGGATGAGTATACGGTTGAACGGGACCGCCTCCTCATCTAGGGAAACCTTTTGCGGGAGAGGACCGCGAATGTTAAGAGCGAGCTTGACTCTAGGTGGGAGTTGCTCGACTTCAGGGAAGCGCTCGTCGACCGGATGAAGCGGGCTGTTGACCGCATGGACACCCAGTCGCGGCGGATCAACAGGGAGGCCCTGGAGGCACACGCCCGGGCCGAAGAGAGCCTCTCTGCTGCTGTGGAAATACGGCAGCGGTTGGAGCGCCGCGAACTCGCCGTTGAGGAGCGGGAGCGTTCCGTGGCAGCTGAGGCAGAGAGGGTCGCCACGCAGCTGGCCCCGGGCGAGGATGACCTCCGAGCTCGGATGGAGGAGCTGGAGATTCTGAAGGCAGACCTTGACCTGAGGGAGGAACAGGTCTCCCATGATCGCCGGGCGGTCTTGGACCGTGAGTTGACTGCCGGCTTCAAGGCCGCTGAGTTGGAGCGGCTAGCCGAGACTCTCCGCCTTCAGGAGAGTTCCCTGGCGGCCAAGGAGAAGGAATTCTCCGAGAGGAACCTGGAGGCTCTGCAGGCGGCCCGCCGCGAGGTGGAGGAACTCTCAGCCTTACGGTCCTCCGAGGCCCTTGCGGTCTCAAGCTTCGTGGATCGAGCAGGGTCCGCCCTGATCCCTCTTGGCTTCAGTCCGGTGAGGGCCGCAACTCCCGCATTGAAGGTGACAGAGGTGATCCCTGCATTGGAGTCGATTGGCGCCAAGCTGGACAGACTCGACTCGGTGGTCGCCAGTGAGCTTGAAGCCGAGGGCCGCGGCTTAGCTTTAGAGGTCGCCTCGCATGTGCTGGCATGCTTCAAGAGCCGCGACCCCTCTTTCTCGCTGGAGCCAGCAAGAGAGGGCCCAGCCGCGGAGCGGGAGGAAGCTGCCAGAGCTGAAGTCGAGGATGTGGCCGCCCTTGTAGCCGCAAGGTTCCGGCGAGAGCCGAGAGGTCCTTAGGACTTGTTTCTCCCTTTTTTATCGAGTCTGTAGTCCAGCTCATGGAGCCTTGCTTAATTTGACTCTCTTGGATACTTGAGTCTGTGATGCTTTTTCCCTCCTTCTTGGCTTTGCCTGGCTGAGTCCTTAGCTCCGCAAGGTACTCAGAGGCCATTTCCAATCTCGGAGCTTCGCACAGATACCCTCCCCGGGTCCTAACCGTGTTAGGGGCCCCCGGAGGTCTCCGAACCTCGCCCTATGGGGGGCTCCAAATCTGCCGGCCACGTGATGGGTCCGGAGCTCCTCCTCAAGAGACGGGAGCTCCGGTCATGTTGAACACGTAGGGCTTTCGGAGCCCTCCCGCTGAGGGGGGAGGTCCGGTCCCTGCCTGCCACGTGGCGAGCCCAGAGCCCTCCTCAAGGAAGGAGAGAGTTCCGGGCCTGCTGGACACGTGGGGGCCCCGGGCCCCGCCTCTGCTGGAGAGGCAGGTCCCGGTCCTTCCAGTCCCAGGCCGGTGTAGCTGGTAGCTCCTTTCCCTCCGCTTCATGCAGTCCCTGTTGCCGTTACCTGAAGGTCCTGCACACAGGTCGAGGAAACGTAATTCTCCTCGGGGGGTCCTCCCCTCCCGTCTCCTAGTCTTATCCGTCTTATGGTCCTGACCCGCTATACGGGGCTTGGGCAATTCTGTGCACGAGGCACCGGAGCTCCGGCTCCCTCCGAGGTCCGGGTACGGCCGTCCGATCCCTAGTACCGGGCCATGCGCTGGGGAAGCAGAGTGCACGCGCTTTGGGTTCATGACCAGGCAAAGCGGACGTACTCCCCTGGACCTCCGGAGAGCAGGATGCGCATGCTTTGGGCTCTGGGCCGGCTAAGCTGGATACGCACCCTGGACCCCCCATGCACAACGCTGGCCTTTCCTGGAGGTGACCAACTGGCACCGCAACACCTGACTGGGGGAGGCCCGAGAGGCTCACTCGGCCATCGGCAGGTGCCTCAAGCGCAGCCGCCTTCGGGAGGATAGCAAATGCCGACTATGGATGAGCGCAGGAGAGGGGGAGCTAGACGTATGATGAACATACAGAGATAGTGCGATCATAAAAATTAATGCATAATTTAAATGAGCGCGTGAGAGGGAGCTAAGTAGAACAGGTATCTGTATTCGTGCCCATAGGTGGAATTCTGGCTGCACATGGGGGCAATGTTCCGCCTCGTCTACAAGGGAAGCAAGACTCTACGTGCTTAGGGTCGGAACCAGACTAAACTGGACGTAGTCCTGTACTGTCCCTTGAGACTTAGCTACCCCAAGCTCTGTTCCTAAGTTCTATGGGGTCTATTACAGAAGTGAATAAACCTGTTCTACCGATGCTCAGTAAGTAGGACTTACAGTGTTGCTTCATGGCAAGGATTTTTTGGGAATGGATCCCACTCTCGGTTGAAAGGCATGTGTACCTGGGGTGGCAGCTTTCATGATTCGGAAGGGACCTTCCCTGCTGGGGGAGAGCTTATGGGTCCTTCTTGGAATATAGCGTGCCGCTTCACCAGGTTGCCCTCTTGCGGGCCCCCGTCGCGTTTGGTTCTTTGGCGGTAGTGCTTAGAGCATTAGCCGATACCGTGCGTTGTGGGGTGTTCCCTGCAAGCCGAGTCTTGTCGAAGTTGTTATCTTCACGCTGGATCAGGTCCTGCGCGGCTTCTCTCGGTGGCCCCCGGGGAGTTCTCCCCTTCTGGCTAAGGCCTTCAAGGGGTAGGTGGACCCGGGCTCGCCTTGGATGTCCTAAGGCGTCTTCCCCTTCTGGCAAGGCCTTCAAGGGGTTGACGGACCTTAGGCGGCCTCCGAGAGGTATGTTCGAGGCACGGAGGCGTGCCGTAGCTGGCTAACGCCTTGGCCCGTCACCGTCGGAACTGGAGTCCTCACCGTCATGCACTGTCTTTATGACACGCTGAGGCTCCTGGAACACCACCTGGTGGGCAGCGGTGACCGGGGCATCGGCCTTCTGTTTGCCATCCCTCTGAGGGTAGGGCGGTGCTTCAGCCCTCTGCTGTCTTCCATTGCGGAAGCGTTCTGCGAGCCTCTGGATCTCCCAGCACTCGGCAGCAGTATGGTTGCAGGTGCCATGCACGGGGCATAGCCCGCCTTGGCCACTGTCTGGGGCCGGTGATTGCCGCTGCCTCTTGTCGGGGCGTGGCCCCCGAGCTCCACTGGTTGTCGCAGCTGCGGTGACGGGGGCCGTGAATGGTGAATTCATCTTCCCACTCCCCCGGTTCTTGGTCTTCTTGCCACCCCCATAGGCAGCAGCACCGTACCCGGGCTGCCCTCCTGACTCGGAGGTTGGCAGTGCGTGCCAGTTCTGCCCTTCAGCCGCTCTGGCGCACTTGTCCGCCAGGCTAAAGAGCTCCGAGACGTCGCGGACCTCTCTGGTCGCGAGCTTCTCAAGCATTTTCTCGTCCCGGACACCCTGTCGGAACGCCACCACCACAGAGGCGCTTTGGATATGTGGGATGGTGTTGCGCACCTGAGAGAACCACTGGATGAAAGAGCGCAGCGACTCCCCAGGTTGTTGTTTGACGGCGTGGAGGTCGAGCTCCGTGCCGGGACGGGTGTAGGAGCTGCCAAAGTTGGCGACGAACTGCCGGCAGAGCTCACCCCAGGAGGTTATGGACCCCTGAGGTAGATTCATGAGCCAGGACCGGGCTGGGCCGGTCAAGGCGACGGGGAAGTAGTTGGCCATGACAGCCTCGTCGCCTCCTGCAGCAAGTACGGCGGTGGAGTAGATCTGGAGGAACTCCGCTGGGTTGACGCTACCGTCGTACTTCTCAGGCAAGTGCGGGCGAAACTTGCGCGGCCACCTTGCGAAGCGAAGGTGGGGTGCAAGGGCCGCACATCCTGCACCTGCTGCTGCAGGTACTGGCGCTGCAAACAGGTGGTTCGCACCTGGCACCGTGTATCCCGGCATGGGCAAGGCTGCACCATAGACCGGGGCCGCTACTTGCGGCGCATATGGTGGTGGCATATGTTGTGCAGAATATGCCTGAGGCGGGGCTCGCATGGCGAAGGCCTGCCCTTCTGGTTGCGTCGAGGCCGACGACATGCTGTCGCCTGCCTCATGATTGCGATGCCTTTCTCGACATCACTCGAGGTACACCCGGGCGTCCTGCCCCAAGTGGCACCATTCCAGTTCCCTTCGCAGGTCCGTCGACAGGAGCCTGGAGGAGCTGGAATCCGCCGTTAGCCCGTCAACCGTGGGTGTGCGCGTCAGCGACACAGCCGGTTGCCCTGGGCGCCGTCCTCGCCGAAACCGAGGGTTCGCGGCGGCGACGACGAGGCGGTCCACCTCACGGACCCATTGCTGGGTCGCTGAATGGGGCGCATCCCCCGCAGGTGGGTTGCGCAGCAGCGCTCTTGCTGCAGCTAGCGCACCTCCATGGTGTACGCTCAGTGCTGCAGAAGACCTCACACTGGTCGGGGCCTGCATAGCCGGAGTCGGCGTTGCCGGAGTCGGCTGCTGGCTACCCGCATGTGCCGACACACTCCGTCCTGAGTGCGTCGACATGTACTCCCCGCTGGTCACGGTTCGCAGTGAATGCGGAGGGGGAGAGTTTGCCGCAGAAGGGAGCTTGGTCATCTTCGTCGGCGGAAACTCGTCGCGCTAGGGGAAAAGCCCCCTTCCTGGCGCGCCAAATGTCGAAGTGTTCGGTCGACACTTCCCCCGGGCCCGCACTGGGCAGCCCGCGGAGGTTCTTTTTTCGGAGGGGCTAGTTCCTAGCGGAGAGCTTGCGCAGATGGACGAGTTAGTGAGAGCTTGACACGGGGAGTTTTACGTGGTTCAGGCCGCCGGAGTGTAAAACCCTACGTCCACGGCGAGCTATGGAGCTCGCTGTATTGCTTGCTGCTCAGGGCCGGGGGGCCTGAGCTTGGGGGTGAGTTACAGGTTGAGAGTGTATGGCTAGCGTATGAGTTGCAAAATGTGAACCCTTGCTATCGACGCCTACCCGAGCCTTTTATAGTCCAAGACTCGGGCGGCTTACAAGGGGAGCCGGAACCCGACAGGTGGTCCCGGGAAGATTGCTTGTTATCTACCGTATCTGTAGTTACGCCGGTGGTTGCCTCTGGTCGAGGGCTTCTGAGTCTTCATCTTGCCGCCCTGCCCATGCCGCACGCTAGTCGTAGTGGTTGATGATGGCGCAGGCGGCATGGGATGTCTTGTCGCAGCTTTTATTAGCTGGCAGGTTCTGACACCGCGCGCCAGTCTGTGATGCGACTGGGCGCAACGTCACCTGACAGACGCGTGCTCCGCGTTTCCGCGTCTTGCAAAGACGCGGGCCTTGAATACCTTGTACGGGCAAGGTGTGGGGCGCCTTTACGACCGCTGCCTACCGCTCGGGAACAGGCAGCACCGTTCTTCTGGCCATGTGGCGGGTCCGGAGCCCTTCTCTGAGGAGAGAAGGGTCCGGCTTGCGGGGCACGTGGAGCCTCCGGACCTCTCCCCGCGGAGGGGGAGGTCCGGCTTCTGTATGCCACGTGGCGGGCCCGGAGCTCTCCTCTGCGGAGAGGATGGTCCGACCCCGCTGGACGCGTGGCGTCTTCGGACCTCTCTCCCGCGGAGAGGGAGGTCCGGCTTCTGTATGCCACGTGGCGGGCCCGGAGGTCTCCTCTGAGGAGAGGGAGGTCCGGCCCCGCCGGATGCGTGGTGCCTTCGGAGCTCTCCCTGCGGAGAAGGGCGAGTACCTTAGGCATTTTACCCTGTGCGCGGGGGTACCCCATATCTCAGGTACCGACACCCGCACAAAGGTGGGGAGTGCATTCTTTAGGCCGTAAGGCATAGACACATAGCAATAAAGGCCGTCTACTGTGATGAAGGAGGTGTGCTCCTCATCCTCCCTAGACATGGGTATCTGATGGAAACCCGAGTAGGCGTCTAGGAAGCACAGCATATCACAGCCTGACGTTGAGTCTATTATTTGATCTATTCTGGGGAGAGGGAATAGATCTTTAGGACATGCCTTATTGAGACTGGTGTAGTCGATGCACATCCGGAGCTTCCCGCCGGCCTTCGGGACAACGACGGGGTTCGCCAACCATCGAGGGTGGTGGACCTCCCGTATGAAGCCAGCGTCCAGCAGCTTCTTGACTTCTTCACGGATGAAGTTCTGCCGCTCGATGGACTGCTTGTGGGGCTTCTGTTGAACCGGCCGGGCGTCGGGGAAGACTTTCAAGTGGTGCTCGATCATCTCCCTGGGGATCCCCGGCATCTGTGACGGCTGCCATGCAAACACGTCAACGTTGTGCCGGAGGAAGGTGACGAGCGCGCCTTCCTATTTGCTATCCAGGCCTACAGCTACCCGGGTGGTCTGGGTAGCTTCGGCACCGACTTGGACGACCTTTAAGGGGATGCCGCCCTCGTCGAGAGGTTGCACTCGGGGTGCTGTGGTGGAAGCACGGTGACGTGCGCTCGGGCGGAGCTGGTCCGGCTCCGTATTGCCGGGGGCTGATGCCCCAGCTGTTGCGAGTGCTTGGAGCTTCTCCAGGGCCGACACTGCAGCAGTGCGGTCCCCACGAATCCTGAGAACGCCCATCGGAGTTGGCATCTTTAGGACGAGGTAGCCGTAGTGGGCTACAGCCATGAACCGATACAGGGCTGGCCTGCCGATTATGGTGTTGAAGGGGAGGTCTATATCCGCTACGTCGAACAGAATGTACTCTGTTCGATAGCTGTCCGGAGCCCCGAAGGTCACCGGGAGACTAATGTTGCCGTAGGGGATAACCTGTCCCGGCCCTACCCCTGAGAACGGGCTCGACGGGGTGAGCTTGGCCATCAGGACCTGCAGCTTTTGGAAAGCTGCACGGCTGATGAGGTTCAGCCCAGCCCCTCCATCTACCAAAACGTGGTACATTCTCACGTTGGCGATGGTAGGGGCCACCAGGAGCGGTAGTTGGCCGGCCCCAGCCATGTTCCTGGGGCAGTCGGTGGCGTCAAAGCTGATGGGGGTCCCCGTCCACTTAAGGTGCGGTGCAGCACTCGGGAGTGGCGCCACCGACGCTACCGCTCGGCGCAGAGTCTTGACTGCGCTTCGGGACGAGGGGTCGGCGGACCCGCCGTATATGATGTAGAGCTTCTTCCGACGCTCGTCGTCGCTGGAGCCAGAGTCCTCACGATTGCATGCCGCCTTCACGACACGCTGAGGCTCCTGGATCTCCTCTGGGTGGTCGATGTTGTCTGGAACATCCACCCCCTGCCCTTCTTCCTTTGGGCGGAAGGGCAGGGCATCAGCCCGCTGCCGCTTCTCTTCGCGGAAGCGCTCTGCGAGCCTCCGGATCTCCCGGCACTCGGCAGTAGTGTGGCGACAGCTGCCGTGCACGGGGCACATGTTGTCCTGGCTATCTTCCGGGGTCGGTGACTTTCGCTGCCTCTTGTCAGGGTGCGGCCCCCGAGCCCCACTGAGCGTCACCGCAGTGACAGCTTGGGTCACGGCCGACGGTCTTATCTTGCTTCTGCCCCGGCTCTTGGTCTTCCTGCTGCCTCCATAGGGAGTGGGACCAGATCCGGGCAGCCCTCCTGACTCGGAGGATGGCTGTGAGTGCCAGTTCCGTCCCTCGGCTGCCCTGGCGCACTTGTCCGCCAGGCTGAAGAGCTCAGAGGCATCGCAGACCTCCCTGGTCGCGAGTTTCTCAAACATCTTCTTGTCTCGGACGCCTTGTCGGAACGCCACCACCACAGAAGCATTTTGAACGTGTGGGATGGTGTTCCGCACCTGGGAGAACCGCTGGATGAAAGAGCGCAGCGACTCCCCAGGTTGTTGTTGGATGGCGTGGAGGTCCTTGTTGCTGGGAAAGTTTATGAGTTGGGTATGGACGTTTTTCCTTTTTGCTTCGCTTAGCTTATGGGATACGGGAAGCGAAGTAGAACATATCTAAGTACTGCACTCATATGAATAATGATAATGAGAACTTGATGACGATAATGAGCATAGAATCGGGGGAGATCTAGGAAAGCTTGGTTTGTGGATGTGGTAGATTGAGAAGGTGGTTTACTTGCTGTAGATCTAAGGACCGGTTCATGCCAGCACATGCCGGGAAAACAGTGCCACCACAAGGCCAAATATGGGTGCGGCTTAGCTGACTAATTAGGTATGTTGCTAGATTGTTATGGACCATGGAAGGCGCGGGGAATGGGAGTTGAGAGAGGATTACCCTGGGAACTACATGGCACAAGAGGGGTCCCGTAGGTGGGAGAATGGTGATTCGAGCCTGCTGGTGAAACCTTAGTGAGTCCATACATCTAGTAGCCCCTTTGTAAAGGCTATTTTGTGATCTCTTAGCCATACACCGATGGTTGTGTACTGGTATAATGGAGGTTCTGCAGTCGCCGACAGGTGACGAAATCACAAACTTGTGGGTAATGTGGTGCCACCTCTCCAGAGTGTAAAACTATCATGATAGCCGTGCTTACGGTCACAAGTGCCTGGCCAACTCACATGAGTTGATGGGAAATTTGGGATGGATGGTTTGGGATGGATTTTCGTATGGTTATGGTATGGTCATTAGAATTGGTTTTTGGGAACTGTTTGAGTCATGACATTAAGTTTGGCTTCGGTCATATGAATATGAGAATGAGTTTTGGTTTCGGTTATGAGAATATGAGATGGTTATGGATATTATGAGCATGAGATGAAGTTGAGAAAGATAAATGGCTGGTTGAGACATGATAAGTGGTGAATTATGGTGACGGAATTTTGATGAAGGTATGTTGCTGTTTTACATGGTTATATTGGGATTAAATTTATCTAGACTTGGTTGCTGTTTTTATCATGGTTGTGAAACAAAATTTGCTTTCTGCAATAAGCCTTTTTATTCCTACCTTGTTGTAAGCTACATGTCATACTTTTTCCGCACTTGCTGAGTACAACATGTACTCACCCTTGCATTATCGCACAAAACATCAGCTACAGGAGAAGAGTACTTCGAGGATCACGGGGAGTACTAGGCGTGTGAACTATTGTCAACTTGCCTGTGGAGTTGAAGATGGAGCTGCTGCTGTTTAGTTGCTTCCGCTATCGTTTAGAGACTTCCGCTGCTAGAATAAGTTAGAGACTTTCGCTGCAAGAATAAGTTAGATATTGATGTAATAAAGTACTTAACCCTATTATTCGTGGTTATATTCTGAATTCAGTTTGTGGATTACATGTGTATGTGTGATGAACATCCTGGGCACACATATGCATTAGCTGGGTTCCGTGTTTTATGGGACCGGGCATCACAGGAGCTCCCACATGTCCCCAGGCACCAAGCCTGTCGACAAGAGCTCCAGAGCCGTCACGTGGCCCACAACCAGTCGTGGACCGGTGGTCGACGAAGTCAAGAAGGAAGTGCGCTGTTGGGCTTCGCATTCAAGGCCCGCCCCTTCCACAGAAGCATGGTGCGCTGCACACGCCTCCATCCTCTGCCCGTTCGCCATTACGGTGACAGGATAGGGCAAAGGTGTGACAGCGGTGCAGTGCCGCCCAACGGCACGAAGCAACCCAAACAGGGAGAGAAGACGCGGCGACCAGATGGCGTCTTCATCATCACCTGACACACGGTCAGGGGCTCTCAGCGTGCTGGACAGAGGGACTTAACTCTCCTGTCAGCCACTCTACTTAGAGGACAGAGCCCTAGATTGTGTATAGGATTCACATAGCTCTGGGGCCACATATCAGGCCCCAAGCCTCATTGTAACCACCCAGCCTTGAACTATAAAAGGACCAGGGTGGCCACCTTGAAGACGGTTCAAATTCCCCGCTCTGAAGATCACACAACACACAAGCCCTCACGCTCAAGCAATAGAACAAGCACATCTTTGGACATAGGGTATTACGCTCTGTTGGCCCGAACCACGTAAATCCCCGTGTTCATCCGCTCCCTCGAGCCCAGGTCGCAAAAGGCGCCAAGCCCCCTATGGAAAAAAAGAACCTCACGGGCTGCTTCCGAGCAGTCCGGGAGGAGTGTCGCAGCTCACACTCCGATATTTGGTGCACCAGGTAGGGGGTTTTACACACTCTCCTCGCAACCATGGTAAACATCACTTCTCACGGCGAGCCTTCTCGCCCACCTCGCCTTTGTCTCAAAACGGGAGACGACGAAGCTACCTCCCGCTCCAGGGCAGGCAGGGCTGGCCAGGTCGGCGGACAGATGACCGGCGTGCCACCGGCTGCCCCAGCACCTAAATCCGGCCGAACCGGTGACCAGAATGCTGAAGCCCATAAGGTGCCCATGGCGCCTAGGTCGTGATGGACCGGCAACCGCGTGGATGGTGCACCGTCGGTGTTCACACCACCAGTGGTCACTTGCTCTCGGCCACCCTCTTCCCCGGCAGTGGCGACAACACTGCCACGACCGAGCCAGGAGAGTGTGCTGGCTGCAGCACGCGCTTTGCTCCACAACCCTCCGAGTGAGGGTGCCATCCCCGAGGCGGCGGAGCAGTGGTGGCATGACGTTGACCATCTTGTCGCCATCGCCATGAAGTCTCCTGCCTACAGGTGAGAGCTGGCAGAACCCTCGTTGGCCCAGTCACGTATGCCAAAGATGGCACGTGGGGTGGAGGCCCCGCAGGTGATCGCCGCGCCCGACCTCAGGGTCGAGTTGGACTGTCCCCTCGCAAGCGAAGATGGTCGTACCACTATCGAGCGACACCGCGAGAGGCGTCGCAACCTTGAAGGAGGGTACCACTCTCCGAGCACGGTACCAGCGGGCCGCGCTCCCCCTACACCTGCATCTCCGGAGCGGTGCGAGGCTGCTGGGCGCTTGCCCCGCACCTTCGTATGGTAGTCTAGCGACCCATGTTCCGGCCCAACCCGCCAGAAAAATACGACGGGACGTCAATCCCGGCGAGTTCATGCAGATCTACTCCACCTCCATCCTAGCTGCAGGAGGGGATGAGGCCTTCATGGCCAACAACTTCCCTGTGGCTTTGACTGGCTCAGCCCAGTCATGGCTTATGAACCTTCCCCTAGGATCCATCACGTCCTGGGAAGAGTTGTGCTGGAGATTCACAGCCAACTTTGGGAGTTCCTACACGCGCCCCGACACCGAGCTCGACCTCCATGCCGTGCGTCAGCGTGATGGGACTCGCTGTGATCCTTCATCCAGTGGTTCTCCCAGGTCAGGAACACCATCCCCGCATCTCCAAAGCCTCCGTCGTCGTCGCCTTCCGGCAAGGCGTCGCAACAAGACGATGCTCGAGAATTTATCCATACATGACGTACAAGACATCTCCGAGCTCTTCAGCCTGGCTGAAAAATGTGCTAGGGCGGCGGAAGGCCGAGACTATCACTCGCGACCCGCCTCCACGGCGGGGAGTGCTGGATAGACTGCTGCTCCGCGCGGCAGCAAGAAGAACAAGACTGGAGGCAGGAACAAGCCTCTGGCCAGGGCACCCACTGCTTCTCTAGCAGCCCCCAGTGGGGGCCGAGCACTGCACCCTGACAAGCACCCACGACCACGGCGCTAACGACTACCGCAAGATCAAGAAGCTCGTGGAACGCTTCCGTGAGCTGCAACAGCAGCGGCCGCGCCAAGACAGTGCACCCTCCCGCCAGCGGGAGGGCAAGCAAAAGGCCAAACCTGAGGCCGACGCTGAGAAGGGTATGGAGTATCAATACACCGAGAGGGCGTTGAAAGCCGTCTACGGCACTCCGACTCCGACTCCAGTGATCACAGTGAGCGACGCAAGACGCTCGATGCCTAACCAGGCGTTTCTTCCTTCGTCGTGCGACAAGGGAAAACACCCTCTTACACTGGTGTAGGGGGTCGAGGCCTCCCTCCCCCAGAACACACCAAGGGCTCACCCGACGTCCAGACATACGACGTAGCCACGCAGGACCACCTTCTGAGTGAGGAAATCGGCTGCGTCGATGAGGCAATGTGGCTAGAGGCTGCTTGAAATGCGCCACACAGCAGAACTCTCCGGCAATGGTACGCGCAGGGTAGACAGCCCAAGGTAGGGCCACCTGGTGCCTCGGCTAACACTTTTTTGAGGAGGGGTGACAAACCCTCCCCCAGCTGGGAAGGCCCCTCCTGACCAGCACAAGTATGCCGCCCTAGGTGCACCCGCCTAGCCGCAGGGGATGGGTATCTCTACCTAGACCACAGGACATAGAACACCCCTCTAAGTTCTACCCTTAGCGCAGTGTTAGAGTATTTTTTCTTTTTCTCTTTCTTGTAAGGGTGTCATAGTGTCTAGGAGTAGCGCTTGGGACACCTAAGTCCCGGAGGGGTCCAGCTACTCTTGTCCTACCCTGTGCACTTTATTTACAGTTTGTGCTAGCTCATGCATATAAACTGTAAACGGCATGTCCGGAGCCTGTCCTACACACTTGTCCTAGGTACCGTGCCACCGGAAGGTCACCTCGCTGAAAAGTTAGCACCCGCGGGAGGTGCAGGGTGTGTATCCTGCTATGCGTGGTTGCGTACCCTTAGCGTGCACATCCTGCCTCCCGAGCGCTACAACTAAGTATTTGGGGGCCAGAAAGAGCAAGCCTACGAACAAGAGAAGTAACCGGATGTAAAAGCCCCAAAAAGTGGTAGCAAGAATTTTCAGCTCATGTACACTTAGGGAAAATGAGGGGAATTAAAACTTTGAATTATAACGGTGTAAGTTCAAAGTGAGGATTCAAACTTCCCAAAACTTCCAAACATGGAGATCTAAATTCATAACTTGGATCTTCATAGTCCAAATATTCACCCTTCCAAATTTCAGCTCATTTGGAGGAGTTTCAATATTTGTTTGGGATTAAAAGTAGAAGCCCTCTAATCTGAATTTCAAATTCAGTTTCAAATTCCAATTTCCTCAATTAGCAAATTTGGTTCCACAAAAGTGTTCTCCACATTTGAATTAGCATCCATGCCAAAAATCATAAACTTTGGAGTTGGTTTGCTATGTTTTTGGAACAATACAAAATGGCGAATTCAAATTCCAATTCAAATTCAAATGACCAAACACAATTCAAACTTCACACCAGAATTCAAATCATTTGAGTTCAGCAAGTTTAAACCATGACTTGGGGTGGAAGTATGGACTTTAATTCTGAGTAGCTGGGGTAAAAATATCTGGGAAAATTTTGATTAAATGAGGGGGAGGTGGGGCCCAGTAGTCAGCCTCACAACAGAGCTACCGCCTCTGTTTTGCTTCAGCCGGTCGCCGAGACGCCGCCAGCTCCCGGTGCGACCCTCTCCCGAGGACGGCACCGTGCCAGCTCCTGCTTCTCAGCCGCGTGATCATCTCCGCCCCCCCCCCCAGCTGCAGCATGGAAACTCTATTTTGCTCCCTCGCACGCTCACCGCTTCTCCGTTTTTCTCCCGCAAGAGACTGCCCGGTGCCGCTTCTGTTCTTCCCGCGCACACGGTCGCCCGAGCTCGGATGATCGAGCTCCAAGCAGCAAAAAAAATCTCAAGTGCGTGCTCCAGCCTCCACCATTCTCCCACCTAAGTTTCCTAGCTCGTGCTACGTGCAAACAGACACTTGGCGCCGACGTTCGGAGGTGCCCGACGGAACCACGTTCGGTTCACCGTGGACAGCATTCTACGGCCGGTGTCACCGCTCCTTTCCTACACAAGAAAGGTGCGTTGTTGTCCATAGATCGTGTTGCCGAAAGCCTCATGTCAATTGATCAATCGGGTAGTGAGAATTTTGGGTTTTACCAAACCCTAGTTCATAGCGACACCTCTCGGTCTACGATCAAATTCGTCGTGCAGCAGTAGCTAGAGCTCATTCTGGTCTAGGAGAAGCTTTGCTATAACCCTACGGTCGTTCTCGCTCAAACAGCGCTAGAAACCATCAAGGACTGAAGGAGTTCTTCGAGTTTTTGTCGCCGCCGTCGTTTTGCGGGCTTGGGTCGCCGGTGAGGTCCCCTCTCCAGTGGTTTTCATGGAGAGCGGGCTATGGGTCGACGTTGTCCAGGTGACACTGGTGCTTTGAGAGCAAACCCTAGCCCGAAAGACCCACTGTCGAGTGAGAACAAGGTCGCCGAAGTGAGGTGTGACATGGTCGCCGGTGCGAGCACCGTTCCGGCCATTGTCATCCGCTGCCGACCCCACCATCGTGTTCAGCACAGTGTAGAACTCACAGACGGCGAGTTTGGGGAAGTTCAGACCACGGGAACCACGTCCCGGCGAGCCTTGCCAGCATGCGCCGCTGCAGGGGCCGCGGCCAGCGTGAGGAAGAAGAAGGAGGACCGGGTCCCACCGGTCCGCCTCTGTATACGTGTGGGGATCGGTTTGTGGCACCAGATCCGGTGCAGCTGCACGGGAAATAACCCCGTTGCCTCGGTGTTGCCATCATCTGAGTTGATAGCGTCACGGTTGGGGCCCACAGCCAGAATTTAAACATTTCTTCAATTTCCAGATTTAGTGCAAACTTCAAAGGACCATTCAGTAGGAATGTCCAAAATTTGTGAAACAAATTTTCCAGGATTCCTCTCAGTCATGCCTTTCGGGCTAACTAATGCCCCGGCATACTTCATGTACCTCATGAACAAGGTATTCATGGAATATCTGGACAAATTTGTGGTGGTTTTCATAGATGATATTCTCGTCTTCTCCAAAGATGAAGAAGAACATGAGAAACATCTAAGGTTGGTGTTGCAGAGGCTAAGAGAACACCAACTATATGCCAAATTGAGCAAGTGTGAGTTTTGGCTGAAGAGAGTTCCCTTCTTAGGACATATAATCTCGGAGGGAGGAATCTCCGTAGATCCCGCCAAAATCGAGGATATCCAGAAGTGGAAGATCCCTGAAAATTTCGGGGAAGTTCGAAGCTTCTTGGGATTGGCTGGATACTATCGACGGTTTATTGAGGGATTCTCTAAGATCTCAAGACCCCTCACCAAACTGTTGGAGAAGGGAATCACATTCACCTGGACGCCACAGTGCGAGACGAGTTTTCAGGAGCTAAAGAAGAGATTGACAACAGCCCCAGTGTTAGTTATGCCAGACATGCAGAAGAATTTCACAGTGTACTGCGATGCCTCTGGAAATGGGTTGGGATGTGTTCTCATGCAAGAAGGGCATGTCGTGGCATATGCATCCCGGCAGCTTCGGAAGCACGAGAAGAACTATCCTACACATGACCTAGAACTAGCCGCAGTGGTACACGCGTTGAAAATTTGGCGGCACTATTTGATGGGGAAGAGGACTGAGATATATAGGGATCATAAGAGTTTGAAGTACATTTTCACACAGCCAGATCTCAACCTCAGACAAAGGAGATGGTTAGAGCTAATCAATGACTTTTATGTGGGCATCAACTATCATCCCGGGAGAGCAAACGTCGTGGCCGATGCTTTGAGTCGGAAAGTGCAGGTCAATAAGTTGAGCTTGAAGGACATGCCTGCAGAATTGAAGGATGAGGTTATAAGGCTCAATCTATGCCTTGTGAATAGTGGTGAAGCCATCGCCATGGAAGTGGACTCCACACTAGAGCAAGACATATGCAATGGTCAAAAGAATGACGAGAAGATACAAGAAATCAGGCAACTCATCAAGGAAAATAAAGCTCCTGGTTTCAGAGAGGATGAACAAGGTACGGTGTGGCACGGGAAGAGAATCTGCGTGCCTGAAGTAAATGAGATCCGTGAATTGATTTTGAAGGAGGCTCACGACTCCGACTATTCCATTCATCCTGGGAGTACGAAGATGTACCAGGACCTCAAGAGCAGGTATTGGTGGTATGGCATGAAGCGAGATGTCGCGGAACATGTTGCCCTATGTGACACATGTCAGTTGGTGAAAGCAGAACATCAACGACCCGCGGGATTATTGCAACCACTCAAAGTGCCTGAATGGAAATGGGAAGAAATCAGCATGGATTTCATCGTGGGATTGCCTAGGACCCAATCAGGATATGATTCGATATGGGTCATCATTGATAGGCTAACCAAGGTAGCTCACTTCATCCCCGTGAAGGAAAGCAACAGCGGATCCAAATAGGCAGAGCTGTACATGTCAAGGATCGTGTGTTACCATGGAGTGCCAAAGAAGATTGTGTCGGATCGAGGGACACAGTTCACCTCAAGGTTCTGGCAGAAGTTGCACGAAACCATGGGAACCCATCTGAACTTTAGTTCTGCCTATCATCCCCAAACTGATGGGTAGACGGAAAGAACCAATCAGATCCTTGAAGATATGCTAAGGGCATGTGCACTCAAAAACAATAGGAGTTGAGACAAAAACATACCGTATGCGGAGTTTTCCTATAACAACAGCTATCAAGCTATTATGAAGATGTCACCGTTTGAAGCCTTGTACGGGAGAAAGTGCAGAACTCCCCTATTTTGGAACCAAACAGGGGAAAGTAAAGTGTTTGGTCCAGAAGTACTACAAGAAGCCGAGGTGAAGGTGAGGGAAATTCGCAATAACTTGAGGATAGCACAGACACGCCAAAAGAGCTATGCCGATGTACGAAGAAGAGAACTCGTTTTCAACGTGGGAGACTATGTCTATCTCAAAGTGTCCCCTATCAGAGGACTTCGTCGGTTCAAGGTGAAAGGGATGTTGTCACCTCGATACATCGGACCCTTTCAAGTTTTGGAAAGGAAAGGCGAAGTGGCGTATCAACTAGAGTTACCGGCTCGTCTATCGGATGTGCACGATGTATTCCATGTGTCACAACTCAAGAAATGCCTGAGGACGCCTGAAGAGGTGTTACCCATGAATGAAGTGGATGTAGCTGAGGATTTGTCTTATGCCGAGTAACCATACAAGATTTTGGAGACAATGGAACGCCTCACCAGAAATAAAAGAATCCGGATGTGCAAGGTGCAGTGGAAACATCACTCAGAAGAGGAAGCCACCTGGGAGCGGGAAGATGAGCTCAAGGCACAATTTCCTGAATTGTTTTCTTAGAAACACCAATCTCGAGGACGAGATTTCTTTTAAGGGGGGGTAGAGCTGTAACACCCCAAAATTTTGATTCAAAGCCCTAAATCATGTTAAGAGGGGAATTTAAAAATTTTTGGACGTGTTGCATGTTTTGCAAAAATTCAAATTCAAACTGGAATTCAAATTAAACTCAAATCAGAAAAGAAATAGAAAAAGAAAAAGAGAAAGCAGAAAAAAACCGGCCAGTGGGCCGAAACCCACCAGCCGGCCCAGTCAGCGCCAGCGCCAGCCCGCAGCCGCGCGCGCTGCTGCCTCACACTGACAGGCGGGACCCACCCGATCTTCGTCTACCTCGCGCCGCGTCGGACTCCCTCGCCCCCGAATCAAAACCGATCGGGATTTCGTCGTATCCCCGCTGAATTCTGTTCTTAGGCGACGCGGACATGATCTAAACCACCCCGCCGCCCTCCCCCGTATATAAAAACCCCGGCCTAGTTCTGTTTTTCCCACGCGATCGCCGATTTTTCCTCCGGTGAGAACCGAGACTTCTCCGGCGAATTCTGGCCAATCTAAGCTCGGAAATTCCGATGTAACTCGCTGGTCTTGATCCACCGCCTCCGGGGAACCTTGCAGGTGCAGAAAACTCGGTGATTTGCGGTGTAAACGCAGCACCGACGAGCTTCGCCGTGGTTTTGCCTCGGACCTCGTCGCCGATCACCTTCCAGGACCTCCGAGCTCAAGAAAACCCCCGAGGTGAGATCCCCGACCTCTCCTCTACCGATCTATGCCATAAAATCACAGTTCTAGGTAGAATTCCCGAAGATCCGAAAGTTTCCGGCGAGATCGCCGCTTCCCGCCGCCGTGCGCCGCCTGCAGCGCCGCCCGCGCTCGATCAGAGCGACGTGGCCGCTTGTGCACCGTTTATTTTAAATCGCATGGTAGGGTTTAAACCCCCGCGTACCGGTTCGGCGTTATAATCTCAGCCGTCGGTTTAAAATCGGACGGTCCACGTCAGCCCCGCGTTATAAAGACTGGAATTCTTACATGCTACCCCCTGGGGTTCTCGGGAAATAAGAGCTAGCCCCGGAAACTTCTGATCTAGCCCTGGAACTTCAGAAAATCATGTAAATTCATTTAAAAATCAGTTTTAGCCCCTGGACTTAATAAAAATTAGGAAAAACACCTCTGATAAGTGTACCTAGACCCCTGGAAATTCTGAAAATAATATTATAGACCCTGTAATGGGGTGAGTTTACCTTTTTAGCCCTGTTTAGTATTTAAATTAGGAAATTGAATATGTGGCTAGTGTTTAAAAATTAAAAAGTGGGACAAACATATTGTCATAATTAAATTAAAAACTTTCTCAGTATTTAGAAAACTTTGGAGTGAGATAAAAACATATTTTGGGCTGAATTGAATCTGTTTAATTTATTATTCACATTTAAGGACACAATTTTAAGTAATGAATAGTTTTAGAAAATAGGGAAAATAATTGTAAAATAGTTTACATCAGAGGAAAAGGTCAAAAATATATTAGTAAATATTTTAGATCAGAACCTATTCTGTTTAGATGAGGTGTCTTGCTATTTTCATAATAAAGTTCACATTTAGGCATAGGAAATAAATCTGAAAATATAGCAACTAGTAAATGATAAATGGAGTTTCTAAAATCCAAAGAATTCAGTTTAGGGTTGGTAGAAATTCTGAAGACACATATGGAGAAGGAAAATACCTTTCATGCATACTTGGTAGCTAAAAGGTGTAGTAATTGAATATAAGGAAATTTATTTAAATTGGAAACTCATACATAAAGTATGCAAGCATAAATGTGAATACAAGAGTAGGAACCATATACACATGGTTAAAAGTGCATGTAAGCCAAAGGTCAACACACATAGAGTAAACACAACACATAGAAGTTGTGAATGGCTTTGTTACATGTGAATGTGTGGTTTGTATGAAGTGGAAGTGTGAACTATGTCTTATGGATTGTTGTTTTTCTTTTGCTATGTGGGATGGTATGATGTAGAAACTGCTCAAGAGCAAGTTATTCCTTTCCAAGATCAAGACTACCCATTTCAAGAGCAGCAGGAAGGAAGCAAGTGTCCTTGACCACTTTGATCCTATGCTACGATGTGTAGATAGAATTATTTGCATTGTCAAGATTAAATGTGAAACCCATGCTAGGAAGTTTCCCTAGAATTGCATTACCTTTTTTCCTTGTAGCTTGGGTTGGGATTTATTTTATCATGTCATTTATTATTATGCATATGCTTAGCCATGCTTAGACTGGGATAATTGGGATATGAGATCATCAGTTTATTTTACCATACTCTTGAATGAGATATTGTGAGTTATGTAGAGGTAGGGATCAAGGCAAGTTGGATGTTTTGGTTGTGTGCTGGGTGCACGAGACTTGGGTTTGTGTTTAGTACTTGCCTGGATCCTAAGGACCGGTTCATGGAGCATGTAACCTGGCTTTACAGTGCCAACCACATGCTGAGATGGGGCAGGTTGGCCAATTAATTAGGTGTATCCCCGGCGTAGTATGGGTGTGTTGGATGGTGCGGAGAGTAGGTGTCAGCTGGACTACCATATGAACCGCAAGGCTCAAGAGGGGGCCACTGCAGCGGGGTTGGAGCCTCTTGTATGTTGTTAGGGGTGAAACCTCAGTGGGCCCACGCTCGTCGGGAATCCCTTTGTAAAGGCTTCGTAGTGATCTCCTTGCTACACACCTGGGAAGTGTGAATGTGGTTGGTAGCCACTGGCATAATGGAGGTTCTTTTAGTCCACCCGGCAACGGGGGATGAAATCACTACATGTGGGTACAGTGGTACAAACTCTGCAGAGTCAAAACTGTCATGACAGCCGTGCTCACGGTCAAGAGCGGCTTGGACTTATTCATGATTAGAGTATGATGACCTTGGAGGGTGTGAGTGTTAAGCGGGGAGCTTAACATTGGAAATGATGATTATGGTTATTTGATTATGATGATGGGATGGGAGATTGGGACCATTTCACCTGTGTAGTCATGTAGGTGCTTAATAAGCTAAGGTGGTAGGTAATAATTGCGTAGTGCTTTAACCATGAGTTCAACCTCCCCTTGTTCTAGCCATGCATGACATAACTTTCCCACACTTGCTGAGTACCATCGGTACTCAACCTTGGATATTTGTTGGTTTATATTGCTGCTCAGGTCAAGAGAATGAGGTGGTGTATAATGATCAAGACTTTGGACCCGAAGAAGGTTTCTAGGTTCATGGAGACCCCCGAGCAACGCCTGTGACGGAGCCCTCAAGAATAATATTCCGCTGCTAGTTTATTTACTTGTGATGAACTTATTATTGTCCATCGAGACATTTACTATGTAAGACTTACTTATATTCGACACCTGGCTTGTAATAAATGATGCTTCACTATTTGTCATCACATGTATGAGAAAATGATCCTGGCATACATGTGATATTCACTTGGTTGTTCTTCGGAAAAACCGGGTGTGACACGATGTGAATTCACGGCGAGGCTCGTCGGTCTGTGTTTACACCGCAAGTCACCGAGTTTTCTGCACCAGCAAGGTTCCTCGGAGGCGGTGGATCAAGACCAGCGAGTTAGATCGGAATTTCTGAGTGTAGATCGGCCAGAATTCGCCGGAGAAACTCTGGTTCTCACCGGAGAGAAAATCGGCGGATCGTGTGGGAAAAATGGGACAGGGTCGGGGTTTTTATAGACGGGGGAGGGCGGCGGGGTGGTTTAGATCGAGTTTGCGTCCCCCCGAACGGAATTCGGCTGGAATACGTGAGAATTCCCGATCGGTTTCGATTCGGGTGAGAGAGTCCGGCGCTGGCGCGAGGTAGACGATGAACTGGCGGGCCCCGCCTGTCAGTGGGAGGAAACGGCGCGCGCGGCTGCGGGCTGGTGCGGGCGCTGGTTGGGCCGGCTGGTGGGTTTCGGCCCACTGGCCGGGTTTTTTTCTCTTTTCCTTTTTCCTTTTCTATTTCTTTTCTGTTTTGAGTTTAATTTGAATTCCAGTTTGAATTTGAATTTTTGCAAAACATGCAACACGTCCAAAAATTTTTAAATTCCCCTCTTAACATGATTTAGGTTCTTAACAAGATTTTTGGGGTGTTACAGCTCTACCCCCCTTAAAAGAAATCTCGTCCTCGAGATTGGTGGTTCTAAGAAAACAATTCCGGAAATTGTGCCTTGAGCTCATCTTCCCGCTCCCAGGTGGCTTCCTCTTCTGAGTGATGCTTCCACTGCACCTTGCACATCCGGATTCTTTTATTTCTGGTGAGGCGTTCCATTGT
Source organism: Neostapfia colusana (assembly GCA_030760725.1). NCBI lineage: Eukaryota > Viridiplantae > Streptophyta > Magnoliopsida > Poales > Poaceae > Neostapfia > Neostapfia colusana. The sequence goes on from JASWHV010000003.1 coordinate 82,276,384, forward strand.
CTCCAAAATCTTGTATGGTTGCTCGGCATAAGACAAATCCTCAGCTACGTTCACTTCATTCATGGATAACACCTCTTCAGGCGTCCTCAGGCATTTCTTGAGTTGTGACACATGGAATACATCGTGCACATCCGATAGATGAGCCGGTAACTCTAGTTGATACGCCACTTCGCCTTTCCTTTCCAGAACTTGAAAGGGTCCGATGTATCGAGGTGACAACTTCCCTTTCACCTTTAACCAACGAAGTCCTCTGATAGGGGACACCTTGAGATATACATAGTCTCCCACGTTGAAAACGAGCTCTCTTCTTCGTACATCGGCATAGCTCTTTTGGCGTGTCTGTGCTATCCTCAAGTTGTTGCGAATTTCCCTCACCTTCGCCTCGGCTTCTTGTAGTACTTCTGGACCAAACACTTTACTTTCCCCTGTTTGGTTCCAAAATAGGGGAGTTATGCACTTCCTCCCGTACAAAGCTTCAAACGGTGACATCTTCATACTAGCTTGATAGCTGTTGTTATAGGAAAACTCCGCATACGGTAAGTTCTTGTCCCAACTCCTATTGTTTTTGAGTGCACATGCTCTCAGCATATCCTCAAGAATCTGATTGGTTCTTTCCGTCTGCCCGTCAGTTTGGGGATGATAGGCAGAACTAAAGTTCAGATGGGTTCCCATGGTTTCGTGCAACTTCTGCCAGAACCTTGAGGTGAACTTTGTCCCTCGATCCGACACAATCTTCTTTGGCACTCCATGGTAACACACGATCCTTGACATGTACAACTCTGCCAATTTGGATCCGCTGTAGCTTTCCTTCACGGGGATGAAGTGAGCTACCTTGGTTAGCCTATGAATGATGACCCATATCGAATCATATCCTGATTGGGTCCTAGGCAATCCCACGATGATATCCATGCTGATTTCTTCCCATTTCCATTCAGGCACTTTGAGTGGTTGCAATAATCCCGCGGGTCGTTGATGTTCTGCTTTCACCAATTGACATGTGTCACATAGGGCAACATGTTCCGCGACATCTCGCTTCATGCCATACCACCAATACCTGCTCTTGAGGTCCTGGTACATCTTCGTACTCCCAGGATGAATGGAATAGTCGGAATCGTGAGCCTCCTTCAAAATTAATTCACGAATCTCCTTTACTTCAGGCACACATATCCTTTTTCCGTGCCACACCGTACCTTGTTCATCCTCTCTGAAACCAGGAGCTTTATTTTCCTTGATGAGTTGTCTGATCTCTTGTATCTTCTCGTCATTCTTTTGACCCTCGCGGATTTCTTGCTCGAGTGTGGAGTCCACTTCCGTGGCGATAGCTTCCCCACTATTTTCCAGGCATAGATTAAGCCTTATAACCTCGTCCTTCAATTCTGCAGGCATGTCCTTCAATCTCAACTTATTGACCTGCACTTTCCGACTTAAAATATCGGCCACGACGTTTGCTTTCCTAGAATGATAGATGATGCCCACTTCAAAGTCATTGATTAGCTCTAACCATCTCCTTTGTCTGAGGTTGAGATCTGGCTGTGTGAAAATGTACTTCAAACTCTTATGATCCGTATATATCTCTGTCCTCTTCCCCATCAAGTAGTGTCGCCAAATTTTCAACGCGTGTACCACTGCGGCTAGTTCTAAGTCGTGTGCAGGATAGTTTTTCTCGTGCTTCCGAAGCTGCCGGGATGCATATGCCACGACATGCCCTTCTTGCATGAGAACACATCCCAACCCATTTCCAGAGGCATCGCAGTACACTGTGAAATTCTTCTGCATATCTGGCATAACCAACACTGGGGTTGTTGTCAATCTTTTCTTTAGCTCCTGAAAACTCGTCTCGCACTGTGGCATCCATGTGAATGTGATTCCCTTCTCCAACAGTTTGGTGAGAGGTCTCGAGATCTTGGAGAATCCCTCAAGAAACCGTCGATAGTATCCAGCCAATCCCAAGAAGCTTTGAACTTCCCCGACATTTTCAGGGGTCTTCCACTTCTGTATATCCTCGATTTTGGCAGGATCCACGGAGATTCCTCCCTCCGAGATTATATGTCCTAAGAGGGGAACTCTTTTCAGCCAAAACTCACACTTGCTCAACTTGCCATATAGTTGTTGTTCTCTCAGCCTTTGCAACACCAACCTTAGATGTTTCTCATGTTCTTCTTCATCTTTGGAGAAGACGAGAATGTCATCTATGAAAACCACCACAAATTTGTCCAGATATTCCATGAATACCTTGTTCATGAGATACATGAAGTATGCCGCGGCATTAGTTAGCCCGAAAGGCATGACAGTGTATTCATACAGTCCGTACCGAGATACGAAAGCTGTCTTGGGAATATCAGATTGCCTTATCTTGAGTTGGTGGTATCCCGACCTGAGATCAATTTTCGAGAACACACAAGCTCCCCTCAACTGATCAAACAAGTCTTCAATGCGGGGTAATGGGTACTTGTTCTTGATGGTTACCTCATTCAAGGCACGGTAATCCACGCATAACCTTTGGGTTCCGTCCTTTTTGGGCACAAATATCACCGGAGCTCCCCATGGTGAGGAACTAGGGCGAATATACCCCTTCTCCGTCAATTCTCTCAAATGATCCTTGAGTTCTTCTAGCTGCTTGGAGTCCATCCGATAAGGTCTTTTGTAAATCGGGGCTGTTCCAGGTACTAGCTCAATTGCGAATTCCACTTCACGATCGGGAGGCATACCTGGCAACTCCTCCGGAAAAACATCTGGATATTCCCTGATGGTCCTGATTTCCTCAACTTTCACCTCGACTTGATTTAATTTAATGTCCCTCCTAGGCTCGTGTATTGTTATGAACTTTACTCTTGTGCCACTAGGGTGAGTTAGTTCCACCGTTCTGGTCGAACAATGGATGATTCCTTTATGTTTTGTCAACCAATCCATACCCAAGATAATATCTATCCCTTGTGAATCTATCACTATGAGGTTAGCAGAAAATACTACCCCATTAATGTCTAGGTTCACTTTGGGACACACTTGTCTTGTCCTTATTTCTCCATCTGGAGAGTTTACGGCTAGCATATGGTTCATTTGTGTGGTTGCTAGGTCATGCTTCTTAACAAACCCTTGGCACTGGATGATCCTCATCTTGCTTTCAATGGTCTTTAGCCAGTCATCTGCCTCCAGAGGTTCAGCAGCACTTGCAAACTTTGGAGGTTGAGTTCCTAGAAACTCACTCAACCTTGGTTGCCGTTGTGCAGCTTGTGGAGGTGGAACTTGATGCAAGTTGGCCACCACTTGAGTCAAGTTCTGGATGAGCTGATTTTGATTCTCCAGCATTTGGTGGAGGGGATCAACTCCTTCACGGCGACCACCCCGGTCCTGGCCTCCAGTAAGATGAGGGTTGCATGCCTCATCGTTGTTGTTGGCGGGGTTGGCAGCACGTCCTTTTCCTCTCCCGGCCATCTGGCAGAATCAACCAATGTTAATTTTGAAAGCATTTAGTATCATCTTACTACTTTCACTTGTTTGTACTTTGAAGTGTTGAGGCTTTGTTATATTTCTTTTCTGAGGGTTCATTTCTCACACAAAAATAAATGCAATATTATTTCATGTGGGTTCACACACCAAAGCAAAACAATCTAAAGACGAGGCTGTGGACAATTGCTCATGGCTTCCACAACTCATGTCACACACCAAGCATTAACACACCATTAACTTAACGTAACGACTCGACTATGCGACATCTTGCTAATTTAAGGGAAAGACTCTACGCTACTCGTTTTCTTGAGCTGGCTCCTCGGGATCTTCCTCATCATTTTGGCTGCCTTCTGACTCTGCTTTGGGTGGGGAGGCTGCTGGTGGAGAAGTGCGACGACGCCTGATCGCTCGGCGATCTGGGGAGTCAGGAGTCCATGTATCATTCACGGTGACACACAGTTCATTCCCATCTCCTCTTTCTCTCGCCCTCAAGCATGCTCGCAGCAACGCCTCCGTTTCCTTCAGGGTGTCCCGGACATCCTGAAGCTCTTGTTGGCACTCCTGCAATCGAGTGCTGAGCATCGCAGCATCCTCCAAGCACAAGTCCATGTGCTCATGGGAAGTCCCTTGCTGCACCGGCGGGTACTTGTACTCCGTGGTACCACTCTCACGCTGGAGGACATACATGTACTCAGTCCTGTCCAGGTGGCGACGATAGATGTGACTCTGGCAGGTGATGGCCTCCCAGGTGACATCCTTCTCCGCATCGACCTGTGTCGCTCTACAAGCTGGAGAGCGGTGGATCTTAAGCAGCCGATTTTCATGTATAATCCTCATCTCTGAACTCCATTCTTCCCTCTTCTCACGGATGGTCCTGGTGGAGTTATAGTGGATAATTAACTTGCCCGTATTGCCGGCGGCTTCGAGCATACGTCGAAGACGGCGCAACAAGCCTCCTACTGCCAATCCGTAGGAAAGGTACGTCACCGGACGGCTCTCCTCTCTTTGGGCAAGGGCAACTACGGGAACTCTCCCTCCTGTGGACTTGCGAGCAGTGCGAATCATGCGAACCATCTAAAACAAAAAGCATTTAAACTTAGGTTAGATAAACTTTTAAACACAAATCCTATTTTGGATGAAAATTGGGGTAAGATGAAGAAAGTGACTCATTAAATAACACTTTTCAACACACACCTTGTGAAAATAGTTTTTAAGAAAATAGGACCCTTAAATACGACCATTTCTACCTAGGTCCACGTTCCTACGGGCAACCTTGGCTCTGATACCACTTCTGTCACACCCGGTTTCTCCGAAGAACAACCGAGTGAATATCACATGTATGCCAGGATCATTTTTTCATACATGTGATGACAAATAGTGAAGCATCATTTATTACAAGCCAGGTGTCGAATATAAATAAGTCTTACATAGCAAATGCCTCGATAGACAATAATAAGTTCATCACAAGTAAATAAACTAGCAGCGGAATATTATCCTTGAGGGCTCCGTCACAGGCGTTGCCCGGGGGTCTCCATGAACCTAGAAACCTTCTTCGGGTCCAAAGTCTTGGTCATTATACACCACCTCATTATCTTGACCTGAGCAGCAATATAAACCAACAAAATATGCAAGGTTGAGTACCAATGGTACTCAGCAAGTGTGGGAAAATTATATCATGCATGGCTAGAACAAGGAGGGGTTGAACTCATGGTTAAAGCACTACGCAATTAATACCTATCACCTTAGCTTATTAAGCACCTACATTACTACACAGGTGAAATGGTCCCAATCTCCCATCCCATCATCATAATCCAATAACCATAACATCATTTCCATTGTTAAGCTCCCCGCTTAACATCCAAAACTTCCAAAACCATCACTCCTCTAATCATGAATAAGTCCAAGCCGCTCTTGACAGTGAGCACGGCTGTCATGACAATTTTGACTCTGCAGAGTTTGCACCACTGTACCCACATGTAGTGATTTCATCCCCCGTTGCCGGGTGGACTAAAAGAACCTCCATTATGCCAGTGGCTACGAACCACATTCACACTTCCCAGGTGTGTAGCCAGGAGATCACTACGAAGCCTTTACAAAGGGATTCCCGACGAGCGTGGGCCCACTGAGGTTTCACCCCTAACAGCATACAAGAGGCTCCAACCCCGCTGCAGTGGCCCCCTCTTGAGCCTTGCTGTTCATATGGTAGTCCAGCTGACACCTACTCCCTGCACCATCCAACACACCCATACTACGGCGGGGATACACCTAATTAATTGGCCAAGCTGCCCCATCTCAGCATGTGGTTGGCACTGTAAAGCAAGGTTACATGCTCCATGAACCGGTCCTTAGGATCCAGGCAAGTACTAAACACAAACCCGAGTCTCGTGCACCCAACACACAACCAAAACATCCAACTTGCCTTGATCCCTACCTCTACCTAACTCACAATATCTCATTCAAGAGTATGGTAAAATAAACTGATGATCTCATATCCCAAACATCCCATTCTAAGCATGGCTAAGCATATGCATAATAATAAATGACATGATAGAATAAATCCCAACCCAAGCTACAAGGAAACAAGGTAATGCAATTCTAGGGAAACTTCCTAGCATGGGTTTCATATTTAACTTGACAATGCAATAATTCTATCTAAACATCCTAGTATAGGATCAAAGTGGTCAAGGACACTTGCCTCCTTCCTGCTGCTCTTGAAATGGGTAGTCCTGATCTTGGAAAGGAATAACTTGCTCTTGAGCAGGTTCTACATCATACCATCACACATAGCAAAAGAAAAACAACAATCCATAAGACATAGTTCACACTTCCACTTCATACAAACCACACATTCACATTTATGAAAGTCATTCACAATTATATGTGTTGTGGTTACTCTATGTGTGTTGATTTGTGGCTTGCATGCACTTTTGATCATATGTATATGATTTCTACTTTTGGTGTTCACATTTATACTTACATACTATATATATGAGTTTCCAATTTAAATAAATTCCTTATATTCAATTACTACACCTTTTAACTACCTAGTATGCATGAAAGGTATGTTCCTTCTCCATATGTGCCTTCATAATTTCTACCAACGCTAAACTGAATTCTTTGGATTTTAGAAACTCCATTTATCATTTATTAGTTGCCATATTTTCAGATTTATTTCCTATGCCTAAGTGGGAACTTTATTATAAAAATAACAAGACACATCATCTAAACAGAATAGGTTCTGATCTAAAATATTTGCTAATATATTTTTGACCTTTTCCTCTGATGTGAACTATTTTACAATTATTTTCCCTATTTTCTAGAACTATTCTTTTACTTAAAAATGTGTCCCTAGATGTGAATAATAAATTAAACAGATTTACTTCAGCCCAAAATATGTTTTTATCTCACTCCAAAGTTTTCTAAATACTGAGAAAGTTTTTAATTTAATTTTGACAATATGTTTGTCCCACTTTTTAAATTTTAAACACTAGCCACATATTCAATTTCCCAAGTTAAATATTAAACAGGGCTAAAAAGGTAAACTCACCCCACTACAGGGTCTATAATATTATTTTAAGAATTTTCAGGGGTCTAGCTACACATAACAGAGGAGTTTTTCCTAATTTTTATTAAGTCCAGGGGCTAAAACTGATTTTTAAATGAATTTACATGATTTTCTGAAGTTCCAGGGGCTAGATCAGAAGTTTCCGGGGCTAGCTCTTATTTCCCGAGAACCCCACGGGGTAGCACGTAAGAATTCCAGTCTTTATAACGAGGGGCTGACGTGGACCGTCCGATTTAAGACAGACGGCTGAGATTATAACGTCGAACCGGTACGCGGGGATTTAAACCCTACCGTGCGATTTAAAATAAATGGCGCACAAGCGGCCTCGTCGCTCTGATCGAGCGCGGGCGGCGCTGCCGGCGGCGCACGGCGGCGGGAAGCGGCGATCTCGCCGGAGACTTTCGGATCTTCGAGAATTCTTCCTAGAACTGTGATCTTACGGCATAGATCGGTGGAGGAGAGGTTGGGGATCTCACCTCGGGGGTTTTCTTGAGCTCGGAGGTCCTGGAAGGTGATCGGCGACGAGGTCCGAGGTGAATTCACGGCGAGGCTCGTCGGCGCTGTGTTTACACCGCAAGTCACCGAGTTTTCTGCACCTGCAAGGTTCCCCGGTGGCGGTGGATCAAGACCAGCGAGTTAGATCGGAATTTCCTAGTGTAGATCGGCCAGAATTCGACGGAGAAACTCGGGTTCTCACCGGAGAGAAAATCGGCGGATCGCGTGGGAAAAACGGGACAGGGTCGGGGTTTTTATAGACGGGGGAGGGCGGCGGGGTGGTTTAGATCGAGTTTGCGTCGCCCCCGAACGGAATTCGGCTGGAATACGCGAGAATTCCCGATCGGTTTCGATTCGGGTGAGAGAGTCCGGCGCTGGCGCGAGGTAGACGATGAACTGGCGTGCCCCGCCTGTCAGTGGGAGGAAACGGCGCGCGCGGCTGCGGGCTGGCGCTGGCGCTGGTTGGGCCGGCCGGTGGGTTTCGGCCCACTGGCCGGTTTTTTTTTTCTGTTTTCCTTTTCTTTTCCTATTTCTTTTCTGTTTTGAGTTTAATTTGAATTCCAGTTTGAATTTGAATTTTTGCAAAACATGCAACACGTCCAAAAAATTTTAAATTCCCCTCTTAACATGATATAGGTTCTTAACAAGATTTTTGGGGTGTTACATGAGGCCATCGCCATGGATGTGGACTCCACATTAGAGCAAGACATTCGCAACGGACAGAAGAATGACGAGAAGATACAAGAGATTAGAGAACTCATTAAAGAAAATAAAGCCCCTGGGTTCAGAGACGATGAACAAGGTACAGTGTGGCACGGGAAAAGAATCTATGTGCCTTAAGTGAAGGAGATCCGTGAATTAATTTTGAAGGAGGCTCATGATTCCGACTATTCCATTCATCCTAGGAGTACGAAGATATATCATGACCTCAAGAGCAGGTATTGGTGGTATGGCATGAAGCAAGATGTCGCGGAACATGTTGCCCTATGTGATACATGTCAGTTGGTGAAAGCAGAACATCAACGACCGGCAGGATTACTGCAACCACTCAAAGTGCCTAAATGGAAATGGGAAGAAATAGGTATGGACTTCATAGTGGGACTACCCAGGACCCAATCGGGATATGATTCGATATGGGTCATTATCGACAGGCTAACCAAGGTAGCTCATTTCATCCCCGTGAAAGAAAGCTACAGCGGATACAAGTTGGCAGAACTGTACGTGTCAAGGATCGTATGTTTTCATGGAGTGCCAAAGAAGATAGTGTCAGATTGAGGGACACAATTCACCTCAAGGTTCTGGCAGAAGTTACATGAAACCATGGGAACCCATCTGAATTTTAGTTCTGCCTATCACCCCCAGACTGACAGGCAGACAGAAAGAACCAATCAGATCCTTCAGGATATGCTGAGAGCGTGTGCGCTCAAGAACAATAGGAGTTGGGATAAGAACTTACCGTATGCGGAGTTCTCCTATAACAACAGCTATCAGGCTAGTATGAAGATGTCACCATTTGAGGCTTTGTATGGGAGGAAGTGCAGAACTCCACTATTTTGGAACCAAACAGGGGAAAGTAAAGTGTTTGGGCCCGAGGTACTACAAGAAGCTGAGGTGAAAGTGAGGGAAATCCACAACAACCTGAGGATAGCACAGACCCGACAAAAGAGCTATGCCGATGTACGGAGAAGAGAGCTCGTTTTCAACGTGGGGGACTATGTCTATCTCAAGGTGTCCCCTATCCGAGGACTTCGTCGGTTCAAGGTGAAAGGGAACTTATCACCTCGATATATCAGACCCTTTTAGATCCTGGAGAGGAAAGGCGAAGTGGCATATCAACTTAAATTACCGGCTCGCCTATCGGATGTGCACGATGTATTCCATGTGTCACAGCTAAAGAAATGTCTGAGGACGCCTGAAGAGATGTTACCCATTAATGAGGTTGACGTAGCAGAGGATCTGTCTTATGCCGAGCAACCGGTCAAGGTTTTGGAGACAATGGAACGCCTCACAAGAAATAAAAGAATTCGGATGTGCAAGGTGTAGTGGAAGCATCACTCGGAAGAGGAAGCCACATGGGAGCGAGAAGACGAGCTTAAGGCATAGTTTCCGGAATTGTTTTCCTAGAACCACCAATCTCGAGGACGAGATTTCTTTTAGGGGGGATAGAGCTGTAACACCCCAAAATCTGCAAAGGAGGGAATTTAAAAAAATTTGGACGTATTGCATGAGGTGCAGAAATTCAAATTCAAACTGGAATTCAAATTCAAATCAAAACAGAAAAGAAAAGGGAAAAGAAAAAGAAAATCCCAGCCGGCCAGTGGGCTGAAACCCGCCAGCCGGCCCACTATTTCCCCCCTCCCGCGTGCCAGCCCACAACCGCGCACCCTCTCCCCCCCTCACTGACACGTGGGGCCCACGTGTCATCTCCTACCTCCCGCGCGCCCCCAACGGCCGGACTCTTCCCCGCGCCCGATCGCAACGAACTCCGAAAACCCGCGCCCCCAGCCCGAATTCTGGTCCCGGACGTCTCCAACTCGATCCCAACAGACCGCCGCCCTCCCTCGCCTATACAAACGCCGACAATCGACCTGTTCCCCCCCCCATTGGCCGTTCTTCTCTCCGGTGAGAACCGAAGATTCAATCCCCGTTTTCTTTCGATCATTGCTCGGATTATCTGATCTAACGCGCTCATCGTGCTCCACCGCCCCCAGGGAGCCCTGCACGTGAAGGAAGCGAGAAGTTTCGCGCCCTAGCATCTGTTCCGACGTGCACCAAAGATCGTCGCCGTTGAAGCTCGCCGCGGACCGACTTCTAGGACCTCCGAGTGCTGTAAAACCCCTCGGTGAGCGTCCCCTATCCTCCGCAGCCGATCCATGCAAAAAGATGCGAGTTCTAACGTGTAGAGGCAAAAGCCGAGGCTGCGCCGACGAGATCGCCACCACCCCGCCGCCGCGCGCCGCCGCGCGCACGGGCTGGCTCCGGCCAGGGCGACGTGGCCCCTTGAGGGCCGTCTATTTTAAATCGCACGGTAGAAATAAACCCCACGCGTACCGGTTCGGCGATCTAATCTGAGCCGTCTATTTTAAATCGGACGGTCTACATCAGCCCCGCGCTACAAAGGCCGGGATTCTTACGCGCTACCCCCTGGGGATCTTGGAAAACAAGAGCTAGCCCCGGAAACTTCTGATCTAGCCCCTGGAACTTCAGAAATTCGTGTAAAATCATTTAAAAATCAGTTTTAGCCCCTGGACTTAATAAAAATTAGGAAAACCCCTCTGTTATGTGGAGTTAGACCCCTGGAAATTTATGAAATAGTAAATTAGACCCTGCAGTAGGGTGGATTTACCTTTTTGACCCTATATGATATGAAATTCAGAAATTTGAATATGTGACTAGGATTTAAATTTCAAGGGTAAAGCAAACACATGTGCAAATTCAAATTTAAACTCTCCTGGCACTTGGAAAAATTTAGAATGAGTTAAAAATAGATTTTAGGATGAAATGAAATCTGCCTAAGTGTTGCTCATTTTTATTTTCTCTAGAGACACATTTTAGTCTAGGAAATAATTCTAAAAACTAGTAAAATAAATTTAAATTGTTTCACATCAGAGAGGAAGTTCAAAAATATATTATTGAACATTTTAGATCAGAACCTATTCTATTTAGATGATATGTCTTACTATTTTAATAGTAAAGTTCACTTTTAGGCATAGAAAATAAATCTGTGAATGTAGGAAAATAGGTATGTATAATTAGAAAATGATAAATGAGGTCTCCAAACTCAAAAACTTCAACTTAGGATTTTGTAGAAGATCTGAAAACTTATTTGGAGTAGGGAAATACCTTTTATACAAACTTTGTGGCTAAGAAGAGTAATAATTAAATATAAATAATTTGTTCAAATTGGAACTTCATATATAGTGTGCAAATAGAAATCTGAATACAGAAGTTAGAAATCATATACATATGTTTAAAAGTGCATGAAGGCCAAAAATCAACACATGTAGAGTAACCACAACACTTAGAAATGAGAATGACTTTCATAGGTATGTATGTGTGGTTTGTATGAAGTGAAAGTGTGAACTATGTCTTATGGATTGTTGTTTTCTTTTGCTATGTGTATGGCATGAGTAGAACCTGCCCCAGAGCAAGTTCTCCCCTTCCAAGACCGAGACTTTTCATTCCCAGAGCAGCAGGAAGAAGGCAAGTGGCCTTGACCACTTTGATCCTATACTAGGATGTGTAGTTAGAATTTAGTTGCATGGTCAATTTGGAATATGATACTGTCGAAGTGTGTGGTCGACACTTCCCCCGGACCTGCTCTGGGCAGCCCGCGGAGGTTCTTTTTCGGAGGGGCTAGTCGCTTGCGGAGAGCTTAAGCGTAGCGACGAGTTTGGGAGGAGCTTGACATGGCGAGTTCTACGTGGTTCGGGCCACCGGAGAGTAAAACCCTACGTCCACGGTGAGCTGAGGTGCTCGCTGTATTGCTTGTTGCTCAGAACCATAGTCCTGAGCTTGAGGATGAGTTATGCCTAGTGTGTGAGTTGCTGGAGTGCGAACCCAGGGTGCGAATGGCTAGAGTGCGAACCCTTGCTAGCGTCGCCTACTCGAGCCTTTTATAGTCCAAGGCTCGTGTGGCTTACACGGGGGGCCCGGGACCCGACAGGTGGTCCCGGGGAGATTGCCTGTCGACTATCGTATCTGCAGTTATGTCGGTAGTTGTCTCTGGCGAAGGTTTCTGAGTCTTCGTCTTGCCGCCCTGCCCATGCCGCACGCTAGTCGTAGTGGTTGATGACGGCGGAGGCGGCAGGGGATGTCTTGTCGCTGTGTTTATTGGCTGGCAGGTTTTGACACCGCGCGCCAGTCTGTGATGCGACTGGGCGCTACGGCACCTGACAGAGGAGTGCTCCGCGTCTCCGCGTCTTGGGAAGGCGCGGGTCTTGAATACCTTGTACGGGCAAGGTATGGGGCGTCTTTACGCCCGCTGCCTACCGCTCGGGGGCAGGCAGCGCTGTTCTGCTGGACACGTGGCGGGCCCGGAGCCCTCCTCAGAAGAGAGGGGGGTCCGGCCCGGCAGGACACGTGGAGCCTTCGGACCTCTCCCCGCGGAAGGGGAGGTCCGGCTTCTGTCAGCCACGTGGCGGGCCCGGAGCTCTCCTCTGAGGAGAGGGAGGTCCGGCCCCGCTGGACACGTGGCGCCTTTGGACCTCTCCCCCGTGGAGGGGGGAGGTCCGGCTTCTGCAGGCCACGTGGCGAGCCCGGAGCTCTCCTCTGAGGAGAGGGAGGTCCGGGCCCGCTGGACACGTGGTGCCTTTGGAGCTCTCCCTGCGGAGAAAGGCGAGATCCTCAGGCATTTTCCCCTGTGCGCGGGGGTACCCCATATCGCGGGTACCGACAGTGGCCCCCGGGCCCATCTCGGGGGAGATAGCGAGCCCGAGGTGGGACCTCCGTCTCTCCTGTCCTGCGCACTTTCTCGAAGTCCCGCATTGACCGCTGCCGGAGCATGAACAGTCGCGGGATCGTGGGAGCGTGCGCCGACTTGATGGTTGCCTTTACTGCGGCGGTTCCCAAGGCTGCCACTTCTATACGTCGTGGCGCTTTCTTCTGGAACCGCCGAAGCGCCTTGCCGGCTCGTCTTCTTGGGAGACTGACTCCTTGACCCACCGCTTCAGCTGGGCGCCTTGGGTCCACCAGTCATCGGCGCCCGGTCTTGGAGCCAATGCGGTCGCCGATGCGGTGTATTCGAAGGTTTTCGAATCACCTCGAATCGTTCCTGGAATGTTTTAAAAGGGGATCTTACCCACATCGCGGCTTCCCTTCGCATTCCCTAGCGCTCGCTCTTTCCTTGAACTCTTGCGCCTTGGCCTTCCTGTCCTTGAGCTCTCCCCCGCCATGGCTTCCAACTTGCTCCCGACGCGCCTCGTTCGTTCCGCCGAGCTTGGGCCAGTGCGCAGGCTGCTGGGCTGGCACACGGAGGAACAGAGACGCCGGCTCCGTCGGGGATCTCTCCCCCTGCTCCTGGAAAAGGGGGAGATGGTGTTCTTTACTGCCTATGCTCTGGCGGGGTTCGTCCCGCCAATTTTTTCCTTCTTTGTCACATTGCTGGAGACGTATGGGCTCCAGCTCCACCACCTCTCTCCCAACTCCTTCGCAATGGCCGCTGTCTTCGTCCACTTCTGCGAGATGTTTGTGGGGGTGCACGCTTCTGTGACGCTCTTTCGCTACTTCTTTGTGTTGCGGACGACTGGACGAGGCTCGAAGACCCAGATGGGGGCGTACTACTTTCAGCATCGCTGCAAGGACCCAAAGGTCTCTGGGTACCTTCTGCCTTTCAGCACGTCAAGGTGGGAAAACTGGAGGGAGAGCTGGGTGGTAGTGCAGACCGACGAGCACGATCGCCTACAGCTCCCGACCGCTGGCCCAACCACCGAGCGTCGCTTCTGGGAGGATGTCTGTGACACCCTCATCCCGGGTGTCAGCATATGTTCCTGTTTTATGAAGAAGAAAAACATTTTCAGAAAAGAAGGAACAGAGAGAAGTATAAAAAAGATAGCCAATAATGCTCTCCGAGAGCACCGAAGGCAATTTCCACGACCAGCAGACCAAGAAAATGGGAGAGGTCCGCCGTTAAACTAGCTACGTGGCAGGCTCGGGGGTCACCTCCGCAATTGGAAGGAGGTCCGCCGCTGCTGGACACGTGTCAACCTCGGGGCATGTCCCTGAGGAAAGGAAAAAGGCGGAAAGACCGGCACCCACACGTGGCGTGCGCGGGGCTCATCTCCGAAGAAGAGGGAGGTCTTGATCGATTGACACGCGGCACGACCGGAGCTCGACTCTGCGGACGAAGAGATACCAGGCTCGGAAGGACACATGGAGCTTCTGGAGCTCATCATCACGGAGGTAACGAGTCTGGAGCGGTTTTTACGCGTAAGGACACTGTTACGCAACATAAACCGATCTAAAATACACAATGGTTACCGAAGATAAGACGTCAGGATCTAACAAAGATCTAAATAAGACTCTTATTCGGGATCCAATCAGATTAGGACTCTTCTCTTCCCGATTATAAATAGAACCCAAAACCTCTGGCCGAAACCACGAACTTCTCTTTCAACTCCTGAGCCGACGACTTAGCGCTCTAGCCCTAACTCGCCGAGCAAAACATCGCCGAAGCGCAACAAGGGAGATCATCGGAGAAGAACCGAGTGGTCTGAGGAGGACCTCAAAGTCAAGAAGAGCGTGAGGTAGGACTTCAATACCACCTTACGACATCATGTTGTTCATCTCTTTGCATCTGTTCTTCGATTCCTTTCGAACAGAAGCCTTTTTGTGGACAGATCACTTGATGATCAATTTGATCTAAAAAACAAGATCATCGCCACGACCACCTTTGATCCGAACACCTCTGACCATGCAAGCCATGCAAAAATACGTACAGATCAATCTAATGAAACTAATCATAGGATAGCATGCATGTGCATCATCGCATCTAGTTTAGGATTTATGCATGATATTGATTGCTGTGAATTTTGTATGCACGTGAATCCTACATAGCAGAACAAGCTCAGGGAGCTGTCTACGACGGGCTGCAGCAACAAGGTTTTGAGAATCAAGAACAACCGGAACCGCAAGAACAAGGCAAGTGCTCCTTGACAATGTTGATCCTATGTTTTGGGTAAAACTATTTTGTTTTGCGAAAAGGTGTGCGTGCTGAGTCAAACATGATGGGAAAACCCTTTTTATAGGAGTTTACTAGTTTTGATTAAACCATCCTTGTCACCTGGGAAGTTTTATGAGTCGGGTATGGTTTTTGTTTTATGCTTCGCTGAGTCCATGGGATTGGGAAGCGAGATAGGTGTGTCTAGCTAACTGCACTCATAATAATAATGAGAAAACTGATGTTAATAATGAACATGGATCGGAGGGAGATCTAGGCAAGACTGGGTTTGTGAATGAGGTAGCATGAGATGGTGGTTTTGCTTGCCATAGATCTAAGGACCGGTTCATGCATGCACATGCCAGGATAACAGTGCCACCACAAGGCCAAGTATGGGTGCGGCTTAGCTGAGTAATTAGGTAAGTTGCTAGGGTGTTATGGACTGTGGAAGGCGCGGGGAATGGGAGTCGAGTGAGGACTGCCCTGGGAACTGCATGGCACAAGAGGGGGCCCGTGGGTGGGAGAATTTGAGATTCTAGCCTTCCGGTGAAACCTTAGTGAGTCCATACATCTAGTAACCCCTTTGTAAAGGCTATTTTGTGATCTCTTGACCATACACCGACGGTTGTGTACTGGTATAATGGAGGTTCTGCAGTCGCCGACGAGTGACGAAATCACAAACTTGTGGGTAAAGAGGTGCAAACTCTGCAGAGTCTAAAACTATCATGATAGCCGAGCTTACGGTTACGAGCACCTGGCTAAACTGCCATGATTAGATGGGATGATTATTGGGATGGTTATTGGAATGGTTATTGGGAAGGTTCTTGGTTATGGTTTTGGTTATGGTTTGGTTTGGAATTGTTAAGTCTGGATGATGAAAGGGTTGCATGACTTGTGGGTCATGATATGAGATTTGTCTCGGTGCGAGACAAGGTTGTTTTCATGAGATGAGATGGTAGCGAATACGAGGA
Source organism: Neostapfia colusana (assembly GCA_030760725.1). NCBI lineage: Eukaryota > Viridiplantae > Streptophyta > Magnoliopsida > Poales > Poaceae > Neostapfia > Neostapfia colusana. The sequence continues at coordinate 82,292,519 of JASWHV010000003.1, forward strand.
GGTATTCGTGAGTATGAGTAAAGGATTGGTTAATGTTCGGATGGAACACGGGAAGTGATGAAGGTATGTTGGTAATTTAATACATGCTGGGACTACATTCATCTAAAGATAATTTGCTGTTTTATCATGGTTTTATAAATTTGCTTTTCTGCAAATAAGCCTTTTATATCTACCTTGTTTTTGAGCTGCATATCATGTGTTATTCCCGCACTTGCTGAGTACATCATTGTGCTCAAACTTGCATTATTATTTCTTCATCAACAGCAAGAGAAGACCACTATGAAGACCGAGTAGAGCATTATGGCGTGTGATCTGTTCTCAACCTTGCCTGTGGAGGGAGTAGAGATGGAGCCACTTCTGCTTAGTTTTGCTTCCGCATTAGTTTTTGCTTCCGCATTTAAATAAGATTTCCGCTGCGTAGAAATAAGGACTTCCGCTGTGAGCATGAGTCCAAGACTCATGAGGTGCTGTAATAAACTATGTTATTCGTGGTAATATATAATCTGAATTCAGTTTGTGGAACGCATGTGTATGTGTGATGAACATCCTGGGCACACATATGTATTAGTTCTCGGTTCCGTGGCTTTCCACGGAATTGAGGGCGTCACAGATTGGTATCGGAGCCACAGGTTGACAGTAGGTTACATGCCTAGATAGAAGCCTTAGATTAATATTAGAATCACGGGTTAACAGCAAGTTACACCCCTAAATAGAAGCTACGCAGACCAAAGGAAGCATCCTAGGATGAATAGCTTAGATTGGCCTTGAAACCACCTTGGCATAGGAAACCATCCTTGAATAGGAGTTGAGTGGGCCCTTGTAATGATTATTTGTGAATATGTGCTTAGTGTGAGTTGTGGGACGTCTTAAAAACGTTGTCCATATCCACACGTAAGAAGAAAGAGGAGTGAAATGCTTCGGCACTTGATCACATCCTCATAAGGACTAATATATATAGTCCAACTCCCCTTGATACATATAGTTGAAAGGACCTACCCAACCTTCTAACCTTCTATCTCACAGATGGTGAGAGGAAACGCCAACCGAAGGAACGTTCAGGAAGATGACCACGAGGAAGTTCCTGCCAACCCCGGAGCTGGCGAAAACAACCTAGAAAGGTTGATGGCCATGCAAAACCAGCTTATGCAAACCATGATCCAAACTTTGGGTCAGTTGCAGGCCAACCAACACCCCGTTCCGGCACCACCGCCACCACCACCACCGGCTCATAACAGGTTGGGAGAGTTCATGAGGACTCGACCACCCACCTTTGCTCAAGCAAGCGATCCAATGGAGGCCGATGATTGGTTGAAATCCATGGAGAAAAAGCTAGCCATTGTTCAGTGCAACGACCGAGAGAAGGTTCTCTTTGCGTCGCACCAACTGATGGGAGCAGCTGCTGACTGGTGGGATGCCTTGAGCAACGCCCATGCCAACCCGGAGACAATCACTTGGACTGAGTTCAAGGAAAGTTTCCGCTCCCACTACATCCCTGTTGGCGTAATGATGCTCAAGAGGCAGGAGTTTGAAGGTCTCCGCCAAGGGCAGAAAAGTGTGAACGAATACCTCAACAAGTTCATACAACTGTCCTGGTATGCCCCCGAAGATGTCAACTCAGATCAGAGGAAGCAGTACCTGTTCATGAGAGGGTTGAACAATGAGATCCAAGTTCAGCTCCTCAACAATGACTACGTAAGCTTCCAGAAGCTGGTTGATAAGGCTATCATGGTGGAAAACAAGATCCAAGAGATCGAGCGCGAGTGCAAAAGGAAGATCCCATACCAGCCCCAAGAGAGCAACGTACGACCTATATACATGCCCCCTGCACCGCAGTATGGATCGACCACTCCTACGTACCGCCCTGGTCAGCCACCACAGCAACGGCCTGTTGCACCGGCACCTCGAGTGCCCATGCCTCCTGCGCCCCGGCCTAACAATGGCGCTCCTGTTCAAAACCCCCGCCCCAACGTACCTGCTGCCGTAGGCAACAGGGCATGCTTTGCATGCGGGGAAGTAGGCCACTTCGCTAACCAGTGCCCGAAGAGAGGCCCTGGACAGCAAGGTAACATGCCCAAGCAGAATTAGCGACCAAACGGAGGGGACAATCAAGGGAACCGAGGACCACAGAACTATGCTCGTGGCCACGTTAACCATGTCACTGCTGAGGAAACACAACAGGCTGAGGACGTCGCAATTGGTATGTTCCTTGCCAACTCCAACCCAGCCACCATTTTATTTGATTCCGGAGCATCGCATTCCTTCATATCATCCAAATATGTTGCCAAACATCATCTACCCGTATCCCACCTAGAATGTGCTATGTTAGTTAATTCTCCCGGAGGAGAAATGAGGACTAGTATAGTATGTCCTAAGGTAAGCCTTAAAATAAGGGGGGTAGACTTCCTTGCCAACCTTATTGTCTTGGACTCCCATGGAATTGACATCATACTCGGAATGGACTGGTTAAGCAAGCACAATGGAGTAATCCAATGCGCTGAGAGAAGTGTGCAATTGACAAACGAACACGGTATCCGTGTCGAGTTTGAGTCAGCCCCGCAAGCGACCGAACGGGCGGATCTGAACCATGTTGAAGGAGTAGCATTGGACAACATTCCAGTGGTTCGGGAATTTTCGGATGTGTTCCCGGAAGAACTTCCAGGTATGCCACCTGACCGGGATATTGAGTTTGCCATAGATTTGGTACCTGGAACTGCACCCATAGCTAAGAGACCATATAGGATGCCCGTCAACGAGTTAGTTGAACTAAAGAAGCAAATTTAAGAACAGTTGGAGAAGGGTTTTATCCGTCCAAGCTCGTCACCCTGGGGAGCTCCGGTACTCTTCGTGGACAAGAAGGACGGAACCCAAAGAATGTGCGTGGACTACAGGTCTCTCAACGAAGTGACAATCAAAAATAAATACCCTCTGCCCCGTATAGAGGACCTGTTCGATCAAATGAAAGGAGCCCAAGTGTTCTCCAAGATTGATCTTCGGTCGGGATATTTCCAGCTGAAGATTAAGCCCTCCGATATACCTAAGACAGCCTTTCGGACGCGGTATGGTTCATATGAATATACCGTTATGTCTTTTGGATTGACGAATGCACCCGCATACTTCATGTACCTTATGAATAAGGTTTTCATGGAGTACTTGGACAAGTTCGTCGTGGTTTTCATCGACAACATTATGGTGTATTCAAAAAGTGAGAAGGAGCATGAAGAACATCTGAGATTGACCATGCAGAAGTTGCGAGAGCATCAGTTGTATGCCAAGCTCAACAAATGTCAATTTTGGCTAAAAGAAATATCCTTCCTAGGCCACATCATCTCCAAGGAAGGGGTATCGGTTGATCCTGGAAAGGTGAGAGATGTTCTGAAGTGGGACCAACCGAAGAGCGTGAGGGATATTTGGAGTTTCCTTGGGATGGCAGGATACTATCGTCGCTTCATTAAAGACGTCTCTAAGATAGCAAAACCTATGACGGAGTTGCTAATGAAGGGAAAAGTCTTTCAATGGACACAAGCCTGCCAAGAAAGTTTTGAGGAACTCAAGAAAAAGGCTAACCACAGCACCAGTTCTGGTATTGCCAGACGTAAGCAAGAGCTTTGACATATATTGTGACGCATCCATGCAAGGGCTCGGGTGTGTACTCCTGCAGAAAGGACAAGTGGTAGCCTATGCCTCACGACAATTAAAGAAGCACGAGCTTAACTATCCTACTCATGATTTGGAGTTAGCAGCAGTGGTGCATGCATTGAAGATTTGGAGACATTATATCCTTGGTCATCGATGTGAGATCTATACGGATCATAAAAGCCTCAAGTACATATTTACACAAACGGACTTGAATTTGAGGCAACGTCGATGGTTAGAACTCATCAAGGATTATGATGCGGGAATCAACTACCATCCCGGGAAGGCCAATGTAGTCGCTGACGCATTGAGCAGAAAGGGAGCATGCCACCAACTCACGGTTCGGGAGCTACCACCCGAACTACGTAAGGAGTTCGAATGGTTACACCTCGGATTCTTGAATAACATGGAAATGATAGAGATCCACTATCCATTGGAACAAGAAATAAGAAAGGGACAAGCAACGGACGAGGGGATCAAGGAGATCAAGGAAAGAATCCGACAAGGGATAGAGAAAGATTTCAAAGAGGATGAAAAGGGTACGCTTTGGCTAGGAAAAAGGATTTGTGTGCCAAACCTAAGACACCTTCGCGACATAATATTGAAGGAGGCACATGATTCACCCTATTCCATACATCCAGCGAGCACCAAAATGTACAAGGACTTGAAAACTTGCTATTGGTGGGATGGTATGAAGAGGGATATAGCCGAACACGTTGCCCTATGCGACACATGCCAACGGGTAAAAGCCGAACATCAAAAACCCGCTGGGTTGTTGCAACCTTTAAAAATACCTGAATGGAAATGGGAGGACATCAGTATGGACTTTATTGTCGGATTGCCAAGAACTCAGTCAGGATACGACTCCATCTGGGTCATTGTGGACCGGTTGACGAAAACCGCCCATTTTCTTCCGGTAAAGACCAGTTACAACGTTACACAGCTGGCAGAATTGTATATGGAGCAGATCGTGTGCCGACATGGAGTTCCGAAGAGGATAGTCTCAGATCGAGGTTCTCAGTTTACCTCTAGATTCTGGAGGAAGCTGCAGAAAGCCATGGGTACACGACTAGATTTTAGCTCCGCCTATCACCCACAAACAGATGGGCAAACCGAGAGGACGAACCAAATTTTGGAGGACATGCTGAGTGCTTGCGCCTTGAAACGTGGGCGTAGTTGGGATAGGAGTTTACCGTATGCCGAGTTCTCCTATAACAACAGCTATCAAGCTAGCTTGAAGATGTCGCCTTTCGAAGCCTTATATGGTAGACGGTGTAGAACGCCACTGTTCTGGAACGAGACTGGAGAGAACCAGGTGTTTGGACCCGAAGTACTACAAGAGGCTGAAAAGCACGTCCAAACGATACGGGAGAACTTAAAGGCTGCTCAGTCACGACAGAAAGGCTATGCGGACAATAGGCGTAGAAAGTTGACCTTCGAAGTAGGAGACTTCGTATACCTTAAGGTATCGCCTATCCGAGGCCAACGACGTTTTAACATCAAAGGCAAACTAGCGCCTCGCTACATCGGACCATTTAAGATTTTGGGTAAGCGAGAAGAAGTAGCCTATCAACTAGAGCTCCCAAACCACCTCTCCGACGTACATGACGTGTTTCATGTATCTCAGCTCAAGAAGTGCTTGAGAATACCAGAGGAACAAGTGTCAATGGGAGAACATAAACTTCAAGAGGACCTGACTTACGCAGAACACCCTATCAGAATCTCAGACGTAAAAGAAAGGGTCACCCGAAACAAAGTGATTCGATGGTGCAAGGTACAATGGAGCCATCACACTGAAGCTGAAGCCACATGGGAGCGTGAAGAGGATATTAAGGCTGAATTCCCCTATCTATTTTCTACTAACGAATCTCGAGGGCGAGATTCAATTTAAGGGGGGTAGATTTGTGACACCCTCATCCCGGGTGTCAGCATATGTTCCTGTTTTATGAAGAAGAAAAATATTTCAGAAAAGAAGGAACAGAGATAAGTATAAAAAAGATAGCCAATAATGCTCTCCGAGAGCACCGAAGGCAATTTCCATGACCAGCAGACCACGTGGCGTGTTCGGAGCTCATCCCCAAGAAAATGGGAGAGGTCCGCCGTTAAACTAGCTACGTGGCAGGCTCAGGGGTCACCTCCGCAATTGGAAGGAGGTCCGCCGCTGCTGGACACGTGTCAACCTCGGGGTATGTCCCTGAGGAAAGGAAAAAGGCGGAAAGACCGGCACCCACACGTGGCGTGCGCGGAGCTCATCTCCGAAGAAGAGGGAGGTCTTGATCGATTGACACGCGGCACGACCGGAGCTCGACTCTGCGGACGAAGAGATACCAGGCTCGGAAGGACACGTGGAGCTTCTGAAGCTCATCATCACGGAGGTAACGAGTCTGGAGCGGTTTTTACGCGTAAGGACACCGGTACGCAACAGAAACCGATCTAAAATACACAATGGTTACCGAAGATAAGACGTCAGGATCTAACAAAGATCTGAATAAGACTCTTATTTGGGATCCAATCAGATTAGGACTCTTCTCTTCCCGATTATAAATAGAACCCAAAACCTCTGGCCAAAACCACGAACTTCTCTTTCAACACCTGAGGCGACGACTTAGCGCTCTAGCCCTAACTCGCCGAGCAAAACATCGCCGAAGCGCAACAAGGGAGATCATCGGAGAAGAACCGAGTGGTCTGAGGAGGACCTCAAAGTCAAGAAGAGCGTGAGGTAGGACTTCAATACCACCTTACGACATCATGTTGTTCATCTCTTTGCATCTGTTCTTCGATTCCTTTCGAACAGAAGCCTTTTCGTGGACAGATCACTTGATGATCAATTTGATCTAAAAAACAAGATCATCGCCACGACCACCTTTGATCCGATCACCTCTGACCATGCAAGCCATGCAAGAATACGTACAGATCAATCTAATGAAACTAATCATAGGATAGCATGCATGTGCATCATCGCATCTAGTTTAGGGTTTGTGCATGATATTGATTGCTGTGAATTTTGTATGCACGTGAATCCTACACAGCAGAACAAGCTCAGGGAGCTGTCTACGATGGGCTGCAGCAACAAGGTTTTGAGAATCAAGAACAAGGCAAGTGCTCCTTGACCATGTTGATCCTATGTTTTGGGTAAAAATATTTTGTTTTGCGAAAAGGTGTGTGTGCTGAGTCAAACATGATGGGAAAACCCTTTTTATAGGAGTTTACTAGTTTTGATTAAACCATCCTTGTCACCTGGGAAGTTTTATGAGTCGGGTATGGTTTTTGTTTTATGCTTCGCTGAGTCCATGGGATTGGGAAGCGAGATAGATGTGTCTAGCTAACTGCACTCATAATAATAATGAGAAAACTGATGTTAATAATGAACATGGATCGGAGGGAGATCTAGGCAAGACTGGGTTTGTGAATGAGGTAGCATGAGATGGTGGTTTTGCTTGCCATAGATCTATGGACCGGTTCATGCATGCACATGCCAGGATAACAGTGCCACCACAAGGCCAAGTATGGGTGCGGCTTAGCTGAGTAATTAGGTAAGTTGCTAGGGTGTTATGGACTGTGGAAGGCACGGGGAATGGGAGTCGAGTGAGGACTGCCCTGGGAACTGCATGGCACAAGAGGGGGCCCGTGGGTGGGAGAATTGGAGATTCTAGCCTTCCGGTGAAACCTTAGTGAGTCCATACATCTAGTAACCCCTTTGTAAAGGCTATTTTGTGATCTCTTGACCATACACCGACGGTTGTGTACTGGTATAATGGAGGTTCTGCAGTCGCCGACGGGTGACGAAATCACAAACTTGTGGTTAAAGAGGTGCAAACTCTGCAGAGTCTAAAACTATCATGATAGCCGAGCTTACGGTTACGAGCACCTGGCTAAACTGCCATGATTAGATGGGATGATTATTGGGATGGTTATTGGAATGGTTATTGGGAAGGTTCTTGGTTATGGTTTTGGTTATGGTTTGGTTTGGAATTGTTAAGTCTGGATGATGAAAGGGTTGCATGACTGGTGGGTCATGATATGAGATTTGTCTCGGTGCGAGACAAGGTTGTTTTCATGAGATGAGATGGTAGCGAATACGAGGAGGTATTCGTGAGTATGAGTAAAGGATTGGTTAATGTTCGGATGGAACACGGGAAGTGATGAAGGTATGTTGGTAATTTAATGCATGCTGGGACTACATTCATCTAAAGATAAGTTGCTGTTTTATCATGGTTTTATAAATTTGCTTTTCTGCAAATAAGCCTTTTATATCTACCTTGTTTATGAGCTGCATATCATGTGTTATTCCCGCACTTGCTGAGTACATCATTGTGCTCAAACTTGCATTATTATTTCTTCATCAACAGCAAGAGGAGACTACTATGAAGACCGAGTAGAGCATTATGGCGTGTGATCTGTTCTCAACCTTGCCTGTGGAGGGAGTAGAGATGGAGCCACTTCTGCTTAGTTTTGCTTCCGCATTAGTTTTTGCTTCCGCATTTAAATAAGATTTCCGCTGCGTAGAAATAAGGACTTCCGCTGTGAGCATGAGTCCAAGACTCATGAGGTGCTGTAATAAACTATGTTATTCATGGTAATATATAATCTGAATTCAGTTTGTGGAACGTATGTGTATGTGTGATGAACATCCTGGGCACACATATGCATTAGTTCTCGGTTCCGTGGCTTTCCACGGAATTGAGGGCGTCACAATGTCCCAGAGTTGGAGCAGGAGTACGCCCTGGTCTTGGAGCGGATCCGGTTCTTAGCCAACGAGGGGCTAACGTCTCTGATGTTGCTGATGGACTTCATGTCGCGCCGTATTGCACCCTTGCAGCAGCGCAGTCGCCCCGCGTGGTACTATATTGGCAAGCAGGACTGTACCAGGCTGGAGAGGGGCCCCGGCTCTGATCCTTCCGACGAGGAGCTGTACGAGATGGTGAGCAAGGTGATTGGCGACTTCATTCCCAGTGGTGACCTCGCCCTTCCGTCCTCTGCCACCCCCCTCTTCTTGGAGCCACAGAGGAGGTCAGAGCTCCTGCAGAAGATGCCGAACCTCGATGACATCGGGATTGCCGTCCAGCAGGTGGGAGATGCCTTCCGGGGTATCTGGATCCCAGGAACCGAGCGCTCCGGATCGGGGCGCGAGGCGTCTGTTGCTGCCCAACCCGTCCCAAGAGCCGACGGAACTCAAGCCGCCGAAAAGGGGAAGGGGAAGGATCCGGCCCCCGGACATCCAGAGAAGAAACACGCCCGGTCCCCTCCGAGGGCGCCGCCCGCGCCGAGTCAGGGAGCTGGAGCACCCTTGCACCCATCTCCCGGGGGTGCTGGTCCATCGGGTGGCGACCCGAAGAGGCCCCGGGTGTCCCACCCCAGCGGGTCTCTTCCCGGACAGCAGCAGTCCGAAGAACCCCAAGCGCCTCGTCATCCTTCCTCAAGCGGAGGGGCTTCTAGGATGGACGCTGGTGGGGCAACGCCGGGGAGTGTGCCGGGGGTCCAGACGCCTCGGCCCACGACCGTTCCAGCCGCAGGTCCTGGCGGTTCAACTACGGCCCAGGGGCCGGGGCTACAAGCCCGTTGGAGCGCTCATGTCACCCAGTAAGCGTTGCTCCTTCTGGTTTGTAGGGGCTGCGTTCTCGTCCCCTCTCTTAGCCTGAGAGCTTTCTTTTCTTGCAGGGACCGACCGGCTGCCGGGGGCGGGCCTCTTACCCGGCCATCTCCAACTGGCGGAGGCTCCGCGCCACAACATCTGGGAACCGCAGTGGCTCCCATGGCCCCCAAGCCGGCGGGGGCTTCTTCTGTGCGGGCCAGTTCACCCTCCGCGGTGGCCGCATCCGCACCTGTCCGCCTTCCTTCACCAGCCCAGAAATCCGGTCCTGAGACTGGAAGGGCCGCTGTAGGTGCACCTGCTGGCCACCTGGCTCCCTCAGGACAGCGTCCCGCTGCGGTTGCTGAAGCAGCGGCTCCTCCGCCGGTCTTAGACTCGACAGGGGGGGTCAGGGGCGTGGCTCTTGTCCCCTCTGTCCCGGCGCCCATGTGGGATGCCCTGGGGTGTGTCCAGACCAGCGCCCGACAGTTCCAGGCCGCCTTCGAGCGGGAGCGGGGGGCGCTGGCCGGAGAGAGGGAACGCCTTCTTAGATGGCAGCAGTGGGCCCAGGAGGCTAGGGTGGATCTTGACTCGAGGCAGTCAAGACTTGAGGCCATGAGTGTTCTGCTTGACACTCAGAAGAAAGCCATCAGCCGCCTGGAGTCAGAGACCCGGCGGCTTCGTGCTTCCTACCGCGAGGCCCTGGCCCATGTTGAAGCCAAAGCCGAGGCGCGTTCTGCCGCCGCGGAGGAGTTGTGGCTGCAGGTAGCTCATCGAGAGTGCGCCGTCGCCGATCGGGAACGTGCTGCGGCGGCCGAGGAAGAGAAGATCGCCGCACGGCTGAAGGCCAAAGAGGGCGAGCTGAGGGCTCGGTCCGAGGAGCTGGAGCTCCGTGAGTCGGCTGCTGCCGCGAGGGAGGAGCAGTTCTCCCAGGAGCGCCAGGCAGCGTTGGATCGCGAGCTGGCGGCTCGCCAAGACGTAGAGAAGCTCCAGTCTTTGCAGTCTACCGAGGCCCAGGCGGTCTGGGTTTTATTGCCAAGGCGGGGTCCGCCTTGGCTCCTCTTGGTTTCAGCCCGGTGCGGATGGAGGCTCCGGCGCAGGAGATGTCCGAAGCAATACCGGCAATTGAGTCCATCGGCGGCAAGCTGGGCCGGCTTGAAGCGGTGATTGCCGACGAGCTTGAGGTGGAAGGACGGGGCCTGGTGAAGGAGGTCGTTATGCACGTACTGGCGTGCTTCCGGAGCCAAGACCCTTCCTTCTCTCTGGAGTCAGTCCGTCAAGGACCCGTTGCCGAGCGGGAGGAAGCTGCCAGGGCCGAGGTCAAGGACGTGGCCGCCCTTGTGGCCTCTAGGTTCCAACGGGAGTCCAGGGACTCCTAGGCATCTGCCCCCGTGGCCACAAGGCCCTGTACCTCCTTTTTTATTTTTGTTGAGTCTGTAGCCCAGCTCATGGAGCCTTGTATGAACAGACTCTTGTTTTCTTCTGTGTCTGCATGCTTTGGTCTTCTTCCTGGTTTTACCTGGTCGAATCCTTAGCTCCGCAAGGTACTCGGAGGCCTTGACCAATCTCGAAATTCTGCAGACACCTTCCCCGGGTCCTTAATATATTAAGGGCTCCGGAGGTCTCCAGGACCCGCCTCATGAAAATGGGGGGGTCCGGGCCTGCTAGCCACGTGGCAGGCCCAGAGCTCCCCTCTGAGGAGAGGGAGGTCCGGGCTTGCGGGGCACGTGGAGCCTTCGGACCTCTCCCCGCGGAGGGAGGAGGTCCGGCTTCTGTAGGCCACGCAGCGGGCCCGGAGCTCCCCCCAAGGAGAGGGAGGCCCAGCCTGGCTGGACACGTGGGACCTTCGGGTCTCGCCCCTGCGGAAGTGGTGAGGTCTGGGTTCTTCGGTCTTACCTTGGAGTTTCGGTCTTGTGCGATCCCCTAGCGGCCCCCTGGTAGGTGCGTTCCGTTGGATGGATGTACCTACCATACTCCTGCTGGGAGCTGAGGCCGAGAGGTCCTGCACACAAGTAAGGGAAACGTAATTCTCCTTGGGGGCTCCACCTCCTCTATCTCGTAGTCTTATTTGGCTTACTGTCCCCATCCACTTATACGGTGCTTGGGGACTACCGTGCGCGAAGTGCCGGGAGCTCGGGGTCCCCCTGGCTATCGGCAGGTACCTCCAACGCCACCGCCTTTGGTAGGGCAGAAAATGCCGACTAAAGGTGAGAATGAGAAGAGGGAGCTGAGCGCATGGTGGGCATGCGCCAGAAGTGCAGTCATAAAAATTTAATACGTAAATTAAATGAGCACAAAGGAAGAGCAACGTAGGACAGGTTTCTTTTCATATAAATTTCCATAGGAGGAAGGCAGGCTACACATGGTGGCCACGACCCGCACCATTAAGAAGGGAAGCAAGACTCTACGCGCTTGGGGTCGGAACCAGGCGAAGCTGAACGTAGTCCTGGACCGTCTGCTGAGGCTTAGCTGCTCCGAGCACTGTTCCTGGACTTTATGGAATCTATTACAAAAAGAAGAGTCTGTCCTATTGTTGCTCTAGGGGTAGAACTTACGGAGGTGTTCTATGTTCCAAAGGTTCGGGAGCGGGTCCCCATCCTCGGTGGAAAGGCGTACGCACCCGGGATGGCAAACTTTTGTGAATCGGAAGGGACCTTCCCAACTAGGGGAGAGTTTGTGGGTTCCTTCACGAGAAAGTATGCGCCGCAGCACCAGGTCGCCTTGCTGCAGCTCCCGGGCATGTACAGACCTCTGTTGGTAGCGGCGGAGCGCTTGTCTGTACCGTGCGTTACGGAGTGCTGAATGCAATCGAACCTCGTCGACGAGGTCGATTTCTCCACGCCGGAGGTTGTCCTGCGCGGCTTCGTCGTAAGCCCGGACTCTTCAGGTTGGCATATGTGCGAGTCTTGAGGCCCCTAAGAATCTCGGCGTTGGCCCTCTCAACTTGTCCATTGCTCTTTGGGTGAGCAACAGAGGCATAGCACACCTGGATGCCGAGGTCTCCGCAGTAGTCTTGGAACGCTGCACCGGTGAATTGGGTCCCATTGTCGGTGATGATCCTGTTTGGGACCCCGAACCGGCAGACAATCGACTTGATGAACTTTACTGCGGATTGCTTGTTGATGGTGGTGACTGGTGTGGCTTCCGGCCACTTGGTGAACTTGTCGATGGCGACATAGAGGTACCGGAATCCCCCGACAGCTCTGGGGAATGGTCCCAGGATGTCCAGCCCCCATACGGCAAACGGCCATGAGGGCGGGATCATCTGTACCGTCTGAGCCGGTGTATGGATCTGCTTGGCGTGGAACTGGCACACCTTGCAGCTCTCGATCAGCTTGACGGCATCCTGGAGTGCTGTCGGCCAGTAGAAGCCATGCCGGAAGGCTTTACCGACGAGCGTGCGTGAGGAAGAGTGACTCCCACATTCGCCTCCATGGATCTCAGCGAGCAAGTCGCAGCCTTCCCACTGGGTTATGCACCACAATAGGACGTGGTTGGCGCCACGTCGGTAGAGATCCCCTTCTACCAACGCGTATCTCTTAGCCATGCGCACGATCCGTTCAGCGGATACACGTTCATCAGGGAGGATATTGTCTTTAAAGTAGTCCCGGATCTCCGTGATCCATGCATCGGGTCTGACTTGAGCGTCTGGATCTTGAGCGCTGGGTTGCACGGAGTCCCCAGTGACGCTTACGATCCTTGGCGGCGTCCATGGCTGCAGGGCCACCCGGACCGCCAGCTTCGAGGTGCTGGTCCAGCCCCCTTCGCCCGGCTCGGCGGGCCGGGCTGTGGGCCGCAGCAACGTCCTCTCGAAGACTCCTTCGGGCGCAGGGGCTCCGGTGGATGTCACACCCGGTTTTTCCGAAGAACAACCAAGTGAATATCACATGTATGCAAGGATCATTTTCTCATACATGTGATGACAAATAGTGAAGCATCATTTATTACAAGCCAGGTGTCGAATATAAATAGGTCTTACATCGCAAATGTCTCGATGGACAATAATAAGTTCATCACAAGTAAATAAACTAGCAGCGGAATATTATTCTTGAGGGCTCCGTCACAGGCGTTGCCCGGGGGTCTCCATGAACCTAGAAACCTTCTTCGGGTCAAAAGTTTTGATCATTATACACCACCTCATTCTCTTGACCTGAGCAGCAATATAAACCAACAAATATGCAAGGTTGAGTACCGATGGTACTCAGCAAGTGTGGGAAAGTTATGTCATGCATGGCTAGAACAAGGGGAGGTTGAACTCATGATTAAAGCACTACGCAATTATTACCTACCACCTTAGCTTATTAAGCACCTACATGACTACACAGGTGAAATGGTCCCAATCTCCCATCCCATCATCATAATCAAATAACCATAATCATCATTTCCAATGTTAAGCTCCCCGCTTAACACTCACACCCTCCAAGGTCATCATACTCTAATCATGAATAAGTCCAAGCCGCTCTTGACCGTGAGCACGGCTGTCATGACAGTTTTGACTCTGCAGAGTTTGTACCACTGTACCCACATGTAGTGATTTCATCCCCCGTTGTCGGGTGGACTAAAAGAACCTCCATTATGCCAGTGGCTACGAACCACATTCACACTTCCCAGGTGTGTAGCCAGGAGATCACTACGAAGCCTTTACAAAGGGATTCCCGACAAGCGTGGGCCCACTGAGGTTTCACCCCTAACAGCATACAAGAGGCTCCAACCCCGCTACAGTGGCCCCCTCTTGAGCCTTGCGGTTCATATGGTAGTCCAGCTGACACCTACTCCCCGCACCATCCAACACACCCATACTACGCCGGGGATACACCTAATTAATTGGCCAAGCTGCCCCATCTCAGCATGTGGTTGGCACTGTAAAGCCAGGTTACATGCTCCATGAATCGGTCCTTAGGATCCAGGCAAGTACTAAACACAAACCCAAGTCTCGTGCACCCAGCACACAACCAAAACATCCAACTTGCCTTGATCCCTACCTCTACATAACTCACAATATCTCATTCAAGAGTATGGTAAAATAAACTGATGATCTCATATCCCAATTATCCCATTCTAAGCATGGCTAAGCATATGCATAATAATAAATGACATGATAAAATAAATCCCAACCCAAGCTACAAGGAAACAAGGTAATGCAATTCTAGGAAAACTTCCTAGCATGGGTTTCATATTTAATCTTGACAATGCAAATAATTCTATCTACACATCCTAGCATAGGATCAAAGTGGTCAAGGACACTTGCCTCCTTCCTGCTGCTCTTGAAATGGGTAGTCTTGATCTTGGAAAGGAATAACTTGCTCTTGAGCGGGTTCTACATCATACCATCACACATAGCAAAAGAAAAACAACAATCCATAAGACATAGTTCACACTTCCACTTCATACAAACCACACATTCACATGTAACAAAGCCATTCACAACTTCTATGTGTTGTGTTTACTCTATGTGTGTTGATCTTTGGCTTACATGCACTTTTAACCATGTGTATATGATTCCTACTCTTGTATTGACATTTATGCTTGCATACTTTATGTATGAGTTTCCAATTTAAATAAATTTCCTTATATTCAATTACTACACCTTTTAGCTACCAGGTATGCATGAAAGGTATTTTCCTTCTCCATATGTGTCTTCAGAATTTCTACCAACCCTAAACTGAATTCTTTGGATTTTAGAAACTCCATTTATCATTTACTAGTTGCTATATTTTCAGATTTATTTCCTATGCCTAAATGTGAACTTTATTATGAAAATAACAAGACACCTCATCTAAACAGAATAGGTTCTGATCTAAAATATTTACTAATATATTTTTGACCTTTTCCTCTGATGTAAACTATTTTACAATTATTTTCCCTATTTTCTAAAACTATTCATTACTTAAAATTGTGTCCTTAAATGTGAATAATAAATTAAACAGATTCAATTCAGCCCAAAATATGTTTTTATCTCACTCCAAAGTTTTCTAAATACTGAGAAATTTTTTAATTTAATTATGACAATATGTTTGTCCCACTTTTTAATTTTTAAACACTAGCCACATATTCAATTTCCTAATTTAAATACTAAACAGGGCTAAAAAGGTAAACTCACCCCATTACAGGGTCTATAATATTATTTTCAGAATTTCCAGGGGTCCAGCTACACTTATCAGAGGTGTTTTTCCTAATTATTAAGTCCAGGGGCTAAAACTGATTTTTAAATGAATTTACATGATTTTCTGAAGTTCCAGGGGCTAGATCAGAAGTTTCCGGGGCTAGCTCTTATTTCCCGAGAACCCCAGGGGGTAGCACGTAAGAATTCCAGTCTTTATAACGCGGGGCTGACGTGGACCGTCCGATTTTAAACCGACGGCTGAGATTATAACGCCGAACCGGTACGCGGGGGTTTAAACCCTACCGTGCGATTTAAAATAAACGGCGCACAAGCGGCCACGTCGCTCTGATCGAGCGCGGGCGGCGCTGCCGGCGGCGCACGGCGGCGGGAAGCGGCGATCTCGCCGGAGACTTTCGGGTTTTCGAGAATTCTTCCTAGAACTGTGATTTTATGGTATAGATCGGTGGAGGGGAGGTCGGGGATCTCACCTCGGGGGTTTTCTTGAGCTCGGAGGTCCTGGAAGGTGATCGGCGACGAGGTCCGAGGCGAAACCACGGCGAAGCTCGTCGGCGCTGTGTTTACACCGCAAGTCACTGAGTTTTCTGCACCTGCAAGGTTCCCCGGAGGCGGTGGATCAAGACCAGCGAGTTAGATCGGAATTTCCGAGCTTAGATCGGCCAGAATTCGCCGGAGAAGTCTCGGTTCTCACCGGAGGAAAAATCGGCGATCGCGTGGGAAAAACAGAACGAGGCCGGGGTTTTTATAGACGGGGGAGGGCGGCGGGGTGGTTTAGATCATGTCCGCGTCGCCTACGAACAGAATTCAGCGGAGATACGACGAAATCCCGATTGGTTTTGATTCGGGGGCGAGGGAGTCCGGCGCGGCGCGAGGTAGACGAAGATCGGGTGGGTCCCGCCTGTCAGTGTGAGGCAGCAGCCCGCGCGGCTGCGGGCTGGCGCGGGCGCTGGCTGGGCCGGCTGGTGGGTTTCGGCCCACTGGCCGGTTTTTTTCTGCTTTCTCTTTTTCTTTTTCTATTTCTTTTCTGATTTGAGTTTAATTTGAATTCCAGTTTGAATTTGAATTTTTGCAAAACATGCAACACGTCCAAAAATTTTTAAATTCCCCTCTTAACATGATTTAGGGCTTTGAATCAAAATTTTGGGGTGTTACAGCTCTACCCCCTTAAAAGAAATCTCGTCCTCGAGATTGGTGTTTCTAAGAAAACAATTCCGGAAATTGTGCCTTGAGCTCGTCTTCCCGCTCCCAGGTGGCTTCCTTTTCTGAGTGATGTTTCCACTGCACCTTGCACATCCGGATTCTTTTATTTCTGGTGAGGCGTTCCATTGTCTCCAAAATCTTGTATGGTTGCTCGGCATAAGACAAATCCTCAGCTACATCCACTTCATTCATGGGTAACACCTCTTCAGGCGTCCTCAGGCATTTCTTGAGTTGTGACACATGGAATACATCGTGCACATCCGATAGACGAGCCGGTAACTCTAGTTGATACGCCACTTCGCCTTTCCTTTCCAAAACTTGAAAGGGTCCGATGTATCGAGGTGACAACTTCCCTTTCACCTTGAACCGACGAAGTCCTCTGATAGGGGACACTTTGAGATAGACATAGTCTCCCACGTTGAAAACGAGCTCTCTTCTTCGTACATCGGCATAGCTCTTTTGTCGTGTCTGTGCTATCCTCAAGTTATTGCGAATTTCCCTCACCTTCGCCTCGGCTTCTTGTAGTACTTCTGGACCAAACACTTTACTTTCCCCTATTTGGTTCCAAAATAGGGGAGTTCTGCACTTTCTCCCGTACAAGGCTTCAAACGGTGACATCTTCATACTAGCTTGATAGCTGTTGTTATAGGAAAACTCCGCATACGGTAAGTTTTTATCCCAACTCCTATTGTTTTTGAGTGCACATGCCCTTAGCATATCTTCAAGGATCTGATTGGTTCTTTCCGTCTGCCCATCAGTTTGGGGATGATAGGCAGAACTAAAGTTCAGACGGGTTCCCATGGTTTCGTGCAACTTCTGCCAGAACCTTGAGGTGAACTGTGTCCCTCGATCCGACATAATCTTCTTTGGCACTCCATGGTAACACACGATCCTTGACATGTACAGCTCTGCCAATTTGGATCCGCTGTAGCTTTCCTTCACGGGGATGAAGTGAGCTACCTTGGTTAGCCTATCAATGATGACCCATATCGAATCATATCCTGATTGGGTCCTAGGCAATCCCACGATGAAATCCATGTTGATTTCTTCCCATTTCCATTCAGGCACTTTGAGTGGTTGCAATAATCCCGCGGGTCATTGATGTTCTGCTTTCACCAACTGACATGTGTCACATAGGGCAACATGTTCCGCGACATCTCGCTTCATGCCATACCACCAATACCTGCTCTTGAGGTCCTGGTACATCTTCGTACTCCCAGGATGAATGGAATAGTCAGAATCGTGAGCCTCCTTCAAAATCAATTCACGGATCTCCTTTACTTCAGGCACGCAGATTCTCTTCCCGTGCCACACCGTACCTTGTTCATCCTCTCTGAAACCAGGAGCTTTATTTTCCTTGATGAGTTGCCTGATTTCTTGTATCTTCTCGTCATTCTTTTGACCATTGCGTATGTCTTGCTCTAGTGTGGAGTCCACTTCCATGGCGATGGCTTCACCACTATTCACAAGGCATAGATTGAGCCTTATAACCTCATCCTTCAATTCTGCAGGCATGTCCTTCAAGCTCAACTTATTGACCTGCACTTTCCGACTCAAAGCATCGGCCACGACGTTTGCTCTCCCGGGATGATAGTTGATGCCCACATCAAAGTCATTGATTAGCTCTAACCATCTCCTTTGTCTGAGGTTGAGATCTGGCTGTGTGAAAATGTACTTCAAACTCTTATGATCCGTATATATGTCGGTCCTCGTCCCCATCAAATAGTGCCGCCAAATTTTCAACGCGTGTACCACTGCGGCTAGTTCTAGGTCATGTGTAGGATAGTTCTTCTCGTGCTTCTGAAGCTGCCGGGATGCATATGCCACGACATGCCCTTCTTGCATGAGAACACATCCCAACCCATTTCCAGAGGCATCGCAGTACACTATGAAATTCTTCTGCATGTCTGGCATAACTAACACTGGGGCTGTTGTCAATCTCTTCTTTAGCTCCTGAAAACTCGTCTCGCACTGTGGCGTCCAGGTGAATGTGATTCCCTTCTCCAACAGTTTGGTGAGGGGTCTTGAGATCTTAGAGAATCCCTCAATAAACCGTCGATAGTATCCAGCCAATCCCAAGAAGCTTCGAACTTCCCCGACATTTTCAGGGGTCTTCCACTTCTGGATATCCTCGATTTTGGCGGGATCTACGGAGATTCCTCCCTCCGAGATTATATTTCCTAAGAAGGGAACTCTCTTCAGCCAAAACTCGCACTTGCTCAGTTTGGCATATAGTTGGTGTTCTCTTAGCCTCTGCAACACCAACCTTAGATGTTTCTCATGTTCTTCTTCATCTTTGGAGAAGACGAGAATGTCATCTATGAAAACCACCACAAATTTGTCCAGATATTCCATGAATACCTTGTTCATGAGGTACATGAAGTATGCCGGGGCATTAGTTAGCCCGAAAGGCATGATGGTGTATTCATACAGTCCGTACCGAGATACGAAAGCTGTCTTGGGAATATCAGATTGCCTTATCTTGAGTTGGTGGTATCCCGACCTGAGATCAATTTTCGAGAACACACAAGCTCCCCTCAACTGATCAAACAAGTCTTCAATGCGAAGTAATGGGTACTTGTTCTTGATGGTTACCTCATTCAAAGCACGGTAATCCACGCATAACCTTTGGGTTCCGTCTTTCTTGGGCACAAATATCACCGGAGCTCCCCACGGTGAGGAACTAGGGCGAATATACCCCTTCTCCGTCAATTCTCTCAAATGATCCTTGAGTTCTTCTAGCTGCTTGGAGTCCATCCGATAAGGTCTCTTGTATATCGGGGCTGTTCCAGGCACTAGCTCAATTACAAATTCCACTTCACGATCGGGAGGCATACCTGGCAATTCTTCCGGAAAAACGTCTGGATATTCCCTGATAGTCCTGATTTCCTCAACTTTCACCTCAACTTGATTTAATTTAATGTCCCTCCTAGGCTTGTGTATCGTTATGAACTTTACTCTTGTGCCACTAGGGTGAGTTAGTTCCACCGTTCTGGTCGAACAATGAATGATTCCCTTATGTTTGGTCAACCAATCCATGCCCAAAATAATATCGATCTCTTGGGAATCTATCACTATGAGGTTTGCAGTAAACACTACCCCATTAATGTCTAGATTCACCCTGGGACACACTTGTCTTGTCCTTATTTCTCCACCTGGAGAGTTTACGGCTAGCATATGGTTCATTTGTGTTGTTGCTAGGTTATACTTCTTAACAAACCCTTGAGCAATAAACGAGTGGGTAGCACCAGAATCAAACAGCAGGGTTGCAAGGTGTAAATTGGCAGGAAACTTACCAACTACCACATCGGGTGCATCTTGTGCTTCCTCCATAGTGACGTGGTTCACCCTTCCTCTCATTACATTCTGCTGTTGTGGCTGCGCGGGCTTCTTCTTTGGGCATTTGTGGGCGTAGTGCCCCACTTCTCCGCAGCTAAACCATTGCACCCCAACCTTAGGTGCCTGGCCTTTGCTGTCTTGGGGTTGGTTTGGGGGTCCTTGTACTGCTGGTCGAGGTGGATATGCAGGGCGAGGCTGCTTCACAAACTGACGTTGCGGCTGTGTTGGTGCTGCCGGAGGCCTGTAGTTCGGGTGGTACCCTCTTGGTGCTGAGTAGGGTACCGCAGCACGGTTCGTCTGCCCTGCTGGTTGCTGCATCAGATGGGGGCGGGTGTTGCTACCCGAGGCTTGATGTGACCAACCGGCCTTCCTCTTATTCTCATTTTCCAAGGCTTTTAGCTTCCTTTCTACCACAAATGCTCTGTCCACCATCTTTTGAAAGCTTTCATACTCATTTGAGGACATTGCACACTGCATCTCCGCGGTAAGTCCTTCCACGAAACAATCTTGTTTCTGCTCATCAGTCTCTATGTCTCGTGGGGCATAACGAGATAGTTGAGTAAATTTAGTGAGGTATTCCCTCAGTCATGTTACCTTGCTGCAACCCCAAAAACTCTTTCCTCTTGTTTTTGAGTTCACCTCTTGGGATGTAATGGTTGCGGAAACTACGCTTGAACTCTTCCCAAGTGATGTTCGCAGGGTCATGATGGGCGGCCACGTAGGCGGTCCACCAATCAGCAGAAGGTCCATGCAATTGATGAGAGGCAAACAGCACCCTCTCATACCCTTGGCACTGTATGATCCTCATCTTACTTTAAATGGTCTTCAGCCAATCATCTGCCTCCAGAGGTTCAGCAGCACTTGCAAACTTTGGAGGTTGAGTTCCTAGAAACTCACTCAACCTTGGTTGGCATGGTGCAGCTTGTGGAGGTGGAACTTGATGCAAGTTGGCCACCACTTGAGTCAAGTTCTGGATGAGCTGATTTTGATTCTCCAGCATTTGGTGGAGAGGATCAACTCCTTCACGGCGACCACCCCGGTCCTGGCTTCCAGAAAGATGAGGGTTGCATGCCTCATCGTTGTTGTTGGCGGGGTTGGCAGCACGTCTTTTTCCTCTTCCGGCCATCTGGCAGAATTAACCAATGTTAATTTGAAAGCATTTAGTATCATCTTACTACTTTTATTTGTTTGTACTTTGAAGTGTTGAGGCTTTGTTATACTTTCACGAGGGTTCACATCTCACACCGAATAAATGTACTATTATTTCATGTGGGTTCACACACCAAAGCAAAACAATCTGAAGACGAGGCTGTGGACAATTGCATCATGGCTTCCACAACTCACGTCACACACCAAGCATTAACACACCATTAACTAATCGTAATGACTCGACTATTCGACATCTTGCTAACTAAGGGAAGGACTCTACACTACTCGTTTTTTTGAGCTCGCTCCTCGGGATCTTCCTCATCATTTCGGCTGCCTTCTGACTCTGCTTTGGGTGGGGAGGCTGCTGGTGGAGAAGTGCGACGACGCCTGATCGCTCGGCGATCTGGGGTGTCAGGAGTCCATGTATCATTCACGGTGACACACAGTTCATTCCCATCTCCTCTTTCTCTCGCCCTTAAGTAGGCTCGCAGAAACGCCTCCGTTTCCTTCAGGGTGTCCCGGACATCCTGAAGCTCCTGTTGACACTCCTGCAGTTGAGTGCTGAGCAAAGAAGCATCCTCCAAGCACAAGTCCATGTGCTCATGGGAAGTCCCTTGCTGCACCGGCGAGTACTTGTACTCCGTGGTACCACTCTCACGTTGGAGGACATACATGTACTCAGTCTTGTCCAGGTGGCGACGATAGATGTGACTCTGGCAGGTGATGGCCTCCCAGGTGACATCCTTCTCCGCATCGACCTGTGTCGCTCTACAAGCTGGAGAATGGTGGATCTTAAGCAGCTGATTTTCGTGTATTATCCTCATCTCTGAACTCCATTCTTCCCTCTTCTCACGGATGGTCCTGGTGGAGTTATAGTGGATGATTAGCTTGCCCGTATTGCCGGCGGCTTCGAGCATACGCCGAAGACGGCGCAATAAGCCTCCTACTGCCAATCCGTATGAAAGGTACGCCACCGGACGGCTCTCCTCCCTCTCGGCAAGGGCAACTACGGGAACTCTCCCTCCTGTGGACTTGCGAGCGGTGCGAATCATGCAAACCATCTAAAACAAAAAGAATTTAAAATTAGGTTAGATAAACTCTCAAACAAAAATCCTATTTTGAATGAAAGTTGGGGGTAAGATGAAGAAAGTGACTCATTTAAATAACACTTTTCAATCCACACCTTTGTAAAATAGTTTTTAAGAAAATAGGGTCCTTAAATACGTCCATTTCTACCTAGGTCCACGTTCCTACGGGCAACCTTGGCTCTGATACCACTTCTGTCACACCCGGTTTTTCCGAAGAACAACCAAGTGAATATCACATGTATGCTAGGATCATTTTCTCATACATGTGATGACAAATAGTGAAGCATCATTTATTACAAGCCAGGTGTCGAATATAAATAGGTCTTACATCGCAAATGTCTCGATGGACAATAATAAGTTCATCACAAGTAAATAAACTAGCAGCGGAATATTATTCTTGAGGGCTCCGTCACAGGCGTTGCCCGGGGGTCTCCATGAACCTAGAAACCTTCTTCGGGTCCAAAGTCTTGATCATTATACACCACCTCATTCTCTTGACCTGAGCAGCAATATAAACCAACAAATATGCAAGGTTGAGTACCGATGGTACTCAGCAAGTGTGGGAAAGTTATGTCATGCATGGCTAGAACAAGGGGATGTTGAACTCATGGTTAAAGCACTACACAATTATTACCTACCACCTTAGCTTACTAAGCACCTACATGACTACACAGGTGAAATGGTCCCAAATCTCCCATCCCATCATCATAATCAAATAACCATAATCATCATTTCCAATGTTAAGCTCCCCGCTTAACACTCACACCCTCCAAGGTCATCATACTCTAATCATGAATAAGTCCAAGCCGCTCTTGACCGTGAGCACGGCTGTCATGACAGTTTTGACTCTGCAAAGTTTGTACCACTGTACCCACATGTAGTGATTTCATCCTCCGTTGCCGGGTGGACTAAAAGAACCTCCATTATGCCAGTGGCTACGAACCACATTCACACTTCCCAGGTGTGTAGCCAGGAGATCACTACGAAGCCTTTACAAAGGGATTCCCGACGAGCGTTGGCCCACTGAGGTTTCACCCGAAACAGCATACAAGAGGCTCCAACCCCGCTGCAGTGGCCCCTCTTGAGCCTTGCGGTTCATATGGTAGTCCAGCTGACACCTACTCCCCGCACCATCCAACACACCCATACTACGCCGGGGATACACCTAATTAATTGGCCAAGCTGCCCCATCTCAGCATGTGGTTGGCACTGTAAAGCCAGGTTACATGCTCCATGAACCGGTCCTTAGGATCCAGGCAAGTACTAAACACAAACCCAAGTCTCGTGCACCCAGCACACAACCAAAACATCCAACTTGCCTTGATCCCTACCTCTACATAACTCACAATATCTCATTCAAGAGTATGGTAAAATAAACTGATGATCTCATATCCCAATTATCCCATTCTAAGCATGGCTAAGCATATGCATAATAATAAATGACATGATAAAATAAATCCCAACCCAAGCTACAAGGAAACAAGGTAATGCAATTCTAGGGAAACTTTCTAGCATGGGTTTCATATTTAATCTTGACAATGCAAATAATTCTATCTACACATCCTAGCATAGGATCAAAGTGGTCAAGGACACTTGCCTCCTTCCTGCTGCTCTTGAAATGGGTAGTCTTGATCTTGGAAAGGAATAACTTGCTCTTGAGCAGGTTCTACATCATACCATCACACATAGCAAAAGAAAAACAACAATCCATAAGACATAGTTCACACTTCCACTTCATACAAACCACACATTCACATGTAACAAAGCCATTTACAACTTCTATGTGTTGTGTTTAATCTATGTGTGTTGACCTTTGGCTTACATGCACTTTTAACCATGTGTATATGATTCCTACTCTTGTATTCACATTTATGCTTGCATACTTTATGTATGAGTTTCCAATTTAAATAAATTTCCTTATATTCAATTACTACACCTTTTAGCTACCAAGTATGCATGAAAGGTATTTTCCTTCTTCATATGTGTCTTCAGAATTTCTACCAACCCTAAACTGAATTCTTTGGATTTTAGAAACTCCATTTATCATTTACTAGTTGCTATATTTTCAGATTTATTTCCTATGCCTAAATGTGAACTTTATTATGAAAATAACAAGACACCTCATCTAAACAGAATAGGTTCTGATCTAAAATATTTACTAATATATTTCTGACATTTTCCTCTGATGTAAACTATTTTACAATTATTTTCCCTATTTTCTAAAACTATTCATTACTTAAAATTGTGTCCTTAAATGTGAATAATAAATTAAACAGATTCAATTCAGCCCAAAATATGTTTTTATCTCACTCCAAAGTTTTCTAAATACTGAGAAAGTTCTTAATTTAATTATGACAATATGTGTGTCCCACTTTTTAATTTTTAAACACTAGCCACATATTCAATTTCCTAATTTAAATACTAAACAGGGCTAAAAAGGTAAACTCACCCCATTACAGGGTCTATAATATTATTTTCAGAATTTCCAGGGGTCCAGCTACACTTATCAGAGGTGTTTTTCCTAATTTTTATTAAGTCCAGGGGCTAAAACTGATTTTTAAATGAATTTACATGATTTTCTGAAGTTCCAGGGGCTAGATCAGAAGTTTCCGGGGCTAGCTCTTATTTCCCGAGAACCCCAGGGGGTAGCACGTAAGAATTCCAGTCTTTATAACGCGGGGCTGACGTGGACCGTCCGATTTTAAACCGACGGCTGAGATTATAACGCCGAACCGGTACGCGGGGGTTTAAACCCTACCGTGCGATTTAAAATAAACGGCGCACAAGCGGCCACGTCGCTCTGATCGAGCGCGGGCGGCGCTGCCGGCGGCGCACGGCGGCGGGAAGCGGCGATCTCGCCGGAGACTTTCGGGTTTTCGAGAATTCTTCCTAGAACTGTGATTTTATGGTATAGATCGGTGGAGGGGAGGTCGGGGATCTCACCTCGGGGGTTTTCTTGAGCTCGGAGGCTCCTGGAAGGTGATCGGCGACGAGGTCCGAGGCGAAACCACGGCGAAGCTCGTCGGCGCTGTGTTTACACCGCAAGTCACCGAGTTTTCTGCACCTGCATGGTTCCCCGGAGGCGGTGGATCAAGACCAGCGAGTTAGATCAGAATTTCCGAGCTTAGATCGGCCAGAATTCACCGGAGAAGTCTCGGTTCTCACCGGAGGAAAAATCGGCGATCGCGTGGGAAAAACAGAACGAGGCCGGGGTTTTTATAGACGGGGGAGGGCGGCGGGGTGGTTTAGATCATGTCCGCGTCGCCTACGAACAGAATTCAGCGGGGATACCTGGGAGAACCGCTGGGAGAACCACTGGATGAAGGAGCGCAGCGACTCCCCAGGTTGTTGCCGGATGACGTGGAGGTCGAGCTCCGTGCCAGGCAGGGTGTAGGAACTGCCGAAGTTGGCGGTGAACTGCCGGCAGAGCTCTCCCCAGGAAGTTATGGAACCCTGAGGGAGGTTCGTGAGCCAAGACCGGGCTGGGCCGGTCAAGGCGACGGGGAAGTAGTTGGCCATGACAGCCTCATCCCCTCCTGCGGCAAGTACGGCGGTGGAGTAGATCTGGAGAAACTCCGCCGGGTTGACGCTGCCGTCGTACTTCTCGGGCAGGTGCGGCCGAAACTTGCGCGGCCACCTCGCGAAGCGAAGGTGGGGCGCCAGGGCCGCACATCCTGCTCCTGTTGCTGCAGGCGTTGGCGCCGCGAATGCTTGGTTCGCCACTGGCACAGTGTACCCCGGTATGGGCAAAGCTGCACCATAGACCGGGGATGCCGTTTGCAGGGCATATGGCTGTGGCATATGCTGCGCGGCGTATGTCTGGGGCAGAGATCGCGTGGCGAAGGTCTGCGCCTCAGGCTGGGTCGAGGCTGACGTCATGCTGTCGCCGGCCTCTTGGTTGCGACGCCTTTCTTGTCGTCGCTCGAGGTACACCCGGGCGTCCTCGCCCATTGACACCGTTCCAGCTCTGCCCTCAGGTCCATCGACTGAAGCCTGGTGGAGCTGGAATCTGCCGTCTGCCCGTCAACCGTTGGCGTGCGCGTCAGCGACACAGCCGGTTGGCCGGAGTGTCGCCCCCGCCAAAGTCGAGGGTTTGCGGCGGCGACGATGAGGCGGTGTACTTCGCGTATCCACTGCTGGGTCGCTGAATGGGGTGTGTCCCCAGCAGGTGGATTGCACAGTAGCACTCTTGCTGCAGCTAGCGCACCCCCGTGGGGGACGCTCAGCGCCGCAGAAGATCTCACGCTAGGTGGAGCCTGCATTGCCGGAGTCGGCGTTGCCGGAGTCGGCTGCTGGCTTCCAGCTTGCGCCAACACACTCCGTCCAGAGTGTGTCGACACGTACTCCCCGCTAGTCACGGTCCGTTGTGAACGCGGGGGAGGAGAGCTTGCCGCTGAAGGAAGCTTGGTCATCTTCGTCGGCAGAAGCTCGTCGCGCAAGGGAAAAGCCCCCTACCTGGCGCGCCAAATGTCAAAGTGTGTGGTCGACACTTCCCCCGGACCTGCTCTGGGCAGCCCGCGAAGGTTCTTTTTCAGAGGGGCTAGTCGCTTATGAAGAGCTTAAGCGTAGGGACTTGTTTGGGAGGAGCTTGACACGACGAGTTCTACGTGGTTCGGGCCGCCGTAGCGTAAAACCCTACGTCCACGGTGAGCTGAGGTGCTCGCTGTATTGCTTGTTGCTCAGAACCGGAGTCCTGAGCTTGAGGATGAGTTATGCCTAGCGTGTGAGTTGCTGGAGTGCGAACCCAGGGTGCGAATGGCTAGAGTGCAAACCCTTGCTAACGTCGCCTACTCGAGCCTTTTATAGTCCAAGGCTCCTGTGGCTTACATGGGGGGCCCGGGACCCGACAGGTGGTCTCGGGGAGATTGCCTGCCGACTATCGTATCTGCAGTTATGTCGGTAGTTGTCTCTGGCGAAGGCTTCTGAGTCTTCGTCTTGCCGCCCCTGCCCATGCCGCACGCTAGTCGTAGTGGTTGATGACGGCGGAGGCGGCAGGGGATGTCTTGTCGCTGTGTTTATTGGCTGGCAGGTTCTGACACCGCGCGCTAGTCTGTGATGCGACTGGGCGCTACGGCACCTGACAGAGGCGTGCTCCGCGTCTCCACGTCTTGGGAAGACGCGGGCCTTGAATACCTTGTATGGGCAAGGTATGGGGCGTCTTTACGCCCGCTGCCTACCACTCGGGGGCAGGCAGCGCTGTTCTGCTGGACACATGGCGGGCCCGGAGCCCTCCTCAGAGGAGGGGGGGTCCGGCCCAGCAGGACACATGGAGCCTTCGGACCTCTCCCCGCAGAAGGGGAGGTCCGGCTTCTGTCGGCCACGTGGCGGGCCCAGAGCTCTCCTCTGAGGAGAGGGAGGTCCGGCCCCACTGGACACGTGGCGCCTTCGGACCTATCCCCCGCGGAGGCGGGAGGCCCGGCTTCTGCATGCCACGTGGCGAGCCCGGAGCTCTCCTCTGAGGAGAGGGAGGTCCGGGCCCGCTGGACGCGTGGCGCCTTCGGAGCTCTCCCTGCGGAGAAGGGCGAGATCCTCAGGCATTTTCCCCTGTGCACGGGGGTACCCCATATCGCGGGTACCGACAGATACCCATGCTAGGAAGTTTCCCTAGAATTGCATTATCTTGTTTCCTTGTAGCTTGGGTTGGGATTTATTTTATCATGCCATTTATTTATATGCTTATGCTTAGCCATGCTTAGAATGGGATAAGTGGGATATGAAATCATCAACTTGTTTACCTTTCTCTTGAATGAGATATTATGAGTTATGTAGAGGTAGGTGTCGAAGTGTGTGGTCGACACTTCCCCCGGACTTGCTCTTGGTAGCCCGCGGAGGTTCTTTTTCGGAGGGGCTAGTCGCTTGCGGAGAGCTTAAGCGTAGGGACGAGTTAGGGAAGAGCTTGACACGGTGAGTTTTACGTGGTTCGGGCCGCCGGAGCGTAAAACCCTACGTCCACGGTGAGCTGAGGTGCTCGCTGTATTGCTTGTTGCCCAGAACCGGAGTCCTGAGCTTGAGGATGAGTTATGCCTAGGGTGTGAGTTGCTGGAGTGCGAACCCTTGCTAACGTCGCCTACACGAGCCTTTTATAGTCCAAGGCTCGTGTGGCTTACAAAGGGGGGCCCGGGACCCGACAGGTGGTCCCGGGGAGATTGCCTGTCGACTATCATATCTGCAGTTATGTCGGTAGTTGTCTCTGGCGAAGGCTTCTGAGTCTTCTGTGGCGGACCGGAATCCGCTCATCCAGGATCGCAGAGGGTGGTGCCGCGCGATGCGACACCCGACAGCACACGTCATAAAAACACATTATATTACATGGGAAAAACATACTGAATGTACAAAATAGTACACTTCTCAGTCACCAACTAGAGTCTTTTATTACACAGCGGAAGTTTCTTTTATACAACTCACGCCCGCCTATCTAGCAAAAGTGGTTGCCCAGCCCTAGGGCAACCCACACTAGCTGCACTCCTCAGCTCAGCGCGGCGTGTACGGCTCCCACTCAGCCGTGGTCCCCGACGGAGGGTAACCCTCGCCGGTGGACTCGTACTCCGAGTCCGTGGGTGGCTCCTCACCTGAAAAACACTTAAGCAGCAACCGTGAGCACGAAGGCTCAACAAGGCTTAACCGACTCACCTAAGCATGAAACTCTACATGAGGTGTACCAAGACATAGGATAGCAATGTTGCAGCAAATGGACACGCCTACAAGTTCATCCTTAGTTCATCTTTTAGCAACAAGTTAACAGTTCATGAAGCTGAAATTTAGTAAGCCATGTTTGGTGGCACACATGTAGCAATACAATTATATCATAACGGCAATATTGAATCATAACATTTCATTCATTAGTCTACGTTACCACGCAGTGAACAAGCGGTACTCATCACCACGAGGGACGGCGAATCGACTCGATATACACCTGCAGGGAACCCCAAAGAGCACGTCACGTACGCCCACCCGTGGAGCTGCACAGCACGCTCACTCGATGTCGTACGGGATTCAGGGATTCAGGGATGAGTCTGAAAATTTTACTGGGATTCAGGGATTTTCCAATGAACCTTTCAGCCAAATTTCAGAACTTTTCATAAAGTAGTTCTCCAGATAAAATTCCCAACAGTTTAAACTTTAGGGATTTAATTCTGGAAAACTATTCACTTTCACGAGCTGAATTTGGTATTGCTGGAAAGTGCTCAGAGAGCTGAATCCAACAAAATTTGGTTCACCCGATTTGGAGCTTTCTAGCCAAAGTTATGAGAATTTGAAGTTTGGAAGAATTCTAAAAATCAGGGGAAAAGTTTAAACTCTCGGGGCCCGCGGGGACACGTGTCGAGCGCGGAGGTGTCCGGCACACCGGGAATACCACACGTGTCGAGCGCGGAGGTGTCCGGCACACCGGAGCTCACCAGGTATTTGCGTGCCAGCACAGCCGATCCCCGGCCACACCTGATCCCGATTTAAATTCTTCAGCCGCTGACACGTGGGCCAGCCGGCTTCGTCTTCCTTACGCCGTTCTCTCGCGCCCGTGCCGCCGACCTCGCCGGAGCAGACTCGGGGCTCGCCGGCTCGCCGCTGCCGGACCTCCCATGGTCTGAAACTCGCCGCCAGGGGGTTGTCGACGTCGAGGAACACGTCGGTGGTGACAGGTCGGGCTGGGGGTGACCGGAAATAGCTCGGCGACGTGCCGCGGCCTCGGTTGAGGTTCGACACCGTCGACCGTGGTTTCTAAACCCACCAACACCTCGAACAAATGGCCCTACAGCATAAGTGTACCTCTAGGAAGCTCGACAAGGTGTCAAAAGGGTTCAGGGATGGCGGCAAGTCGGTCGGCACCGTGTGACCGACCGTGCCCGCCATGACCGCCCTCGATCGAGCTCGAAATTCGTCACTCCTAGACAGTTTCACGCTACGGATGCAGAAAATAAATTGATCGCCGGCTAGTCCAGCGTCTATGTGCAAGATTTGATGACCTCCGAAAGATCATAGAGCGAGAATTTAAAGAAACCGTACCGGAAGCTCGGTTTACGGTCGCCGGAGCAAAACTGGAAATTCTCTACGGATTCTTCACGGTTGGCTTCCAAACTTGGAGGAGAGCAGCACGGTGGTCGCGCGCTCCTGGTGCCTCTCTCGCTGGACCGTGAAAACGCCCGTGGAACGCTGCCCACGGGCGCCTGACTCTCGGCTGAGGCTAGGTCGCCGCGGTGGCGATCGTCTTCGGGCAAAGGAGGTCGGAGCTCGGGGTTTCTGGCGTTGGGGAGGTGGAGTGCGACCTCAGGTGGCTGTCTAGCAGCTCAGGGACGAAGGAGGAGATGGTTTTGCTGGTTTTCCCGATTGAGCAGAGAGCTGTGGCGAGAAACAATGCCGCTGCTCGGGTTTGCCCGCGAGAAGATAAAGCCGGCCGACTCCTGCTCGGCTGAGGCGGTTCCGGTCGCGTGGGGGTGCGAGCCAGCAGCCCTGGGCGCCAGCGCGCGGAGAGGGAAGCAGCTGGAGGCGCCGGTAGCTGCTCGGTGGAATTTCCCACCGAGACTCTGACTTTGGGTGCAAGTTTCTCCTTCTCCCCTCTATGACATGTGGGTCCCACCCGGGGTTTTAACCTCTGAAATTTACTCCTAATCACTGTTGTAAACAGTGAGCCCCATAATACCCCTGGTGATTCAAATTATTCACCCCTGAGCCATTTGAATTGAATAGAATTCAAATTGGGTTCGGTTTGAGTGAATTTCAGCACAAGTTCAGTTTTGAATTCAAATAAAGTTTGAATTCGTCCCACATAGCTCATGTCAAGATCACCTCCAAATGGAGTGAAAATTGGTGTGTGAGCTCACAAAAATGTGCTGAATAAGAATATGCCTCCCATTTTTAAATTAATGGGATAAAAACAGTTTGAATTTGAATGTGGTTTCAAACTGCCCTCTTTCTATCTGTACCCAAAATGACCTCAAAAAGGTTTTTAATTTGGGTGAAACTTGGCATGGACATCCTTAGCAATGTGTAGGAGTTCTCATAAGTCCAGCCCACCTATATCACATGTGGGAAATACCGCTTTTGCAATATGTGAGTTTGTTCTCTTATGAGCATGTTGATGGCGGTTACATGCTCTTCATTTGTGTTCATCATCTTTCCCTCAAATGAGGTGTGTGGTGTGGTGATGAACACTTCAAATGTGTGCCAAAACTGAGGCCCTTACATTCCTCCCCCTTAAAAGAATCTCGTCCCGAGATTACAAAAGGAGAGATAGCGATGTAGTAGGGACTTACCCGTGTTGAGAAGCCATGAACTCCAGGTAATTTGAGCGAAGGAACTCCTCGCTCTCCGACGTCGCTTCTTCGGCGGTGTGGTTACTCCAGATTATTTTGTAGAACCACAACGTTCTGCTACGTGTGGTTCGGGCTTTCTCATCAAGAATTTCCACCGGATACTCATCATATGTTAGATCCGTTTCAGCTCGCTGATGTCTTCGGTAGGAACAGCAGCTGTATGCTTCAAACATTTTCGCAGTTGCGAAACATGGAAAACATCATGGACACCAGCCAGGGATGTCGGTAGCTCCAATCTATATGCTGCTGGTCCACACTTTTCGGTGATAGTGTAGGGTCCAATAAAATGGGGAGCGAGCTTCCCCTTCACACCGAACCGGTGCACGCCCTTCATCGGAGACACGCGGAGGTACACGTGTTCCCCAACGTCAAAATGCAACGGTCTACGCCTCTTATCAGCGTAGCTCTTCTGTCGGGATTGAGCGGCCTTCAAATTGGCTTGAATTGTCCGAACGCGCTCTTCGGCGTCGTTCACCACATCAACCTCGAATGTGACCCTTTCACCGGACTCGCACCAATTTAATGGGGTGTGGCATTTACGACCGTAGAGAGCTTCGTAAGGTGCCATTTTGATACTCGCCTAATAGCCATTGTTGTACGAGAATTCCGCCAATGGTAGGTGATCATCCCAGTTCCTACCATGGTGGATGGCACATGCTCTCAACATGTCTTCCAGAACTTGATTCACCCTCTCTGTCTGGCCATCTGTCTGAGGGTGATAGGCGGAGCTCCTGATCAACTTAGTACCCAATGCAGCGTGTAGCTGCTCCCAAAAGCGAGATACAAATAATGCACCTCGATCTGAGACAATGGTCTTGGGTACCCCGTATAGGCATAGAATCTTCGCTATGTATAGCTCCGCATATTTGCCGGCATTGTAACGTGTATTCACCGGGATGAAATGAGCCGTCTTGGTTAACCGATCGACGATTACCCATATGGAATCATGCTTGTTGGATGTTAGGGGTAATCCCACAATGAAATCCATGCTCGCATCTTCCCACTTCCATGCCGGGACTTTCAGTGGTTGCAGCAGCCCTCATTTCTTCATATGATCCGCCTTCACTCGTCTACACGTATCGCACTCGGATACGTACTTAGCTACCTCCCGCTTCATCCGTGTCCACCAAAATTTCTTTTTCAAATCTTGGTACATTTTGTTGCTTCCCAGATGAATGGAGTATTTGGACAAGTGAGCTTCGTCGAGGATCTTCTTCCTCAGCTCCATATCCCGGGGTACGACTATGCGGTCATTGAACCACAGCGTCCCCTCATCATCTTTCCGGAAACATTTGATCTCTCCATTGTCTATCCGTCTCCGGAGATGTGCCATGCCTTTATCCGTTTTCTGAGCTGCAATGATGTCCTCCCTAATAGTAGGGATGAGGGCAAGGTTGTACAGCGATCCATAAGGAACAAAGTATAAACTTGGCTCTTCCTCCTCCACTGGTGTAATGGTGAGGTGATGGACATGTGATTTCCGACTCAGCGCGTCGGCAACCACATTCGCCTTGCCAGGGTGGTAGTGAATCTCAATTTCATAGTCCTTGATTAATTCCAACCACCTCCTTTGCCTCATATTCAGCTCCTTCTGGGTGAAAATGTATTTCAAGCTCTTGTGGTCGGTGTAGAGATGCACCAGATTCCCCAGGAGATAGTGCCTCCACATTTTTAGTGCCATTACCACGGCAGCAAGCTCAAGATCATAAGTTGGATAATGCTGCTCATGGTTCCGAAGTTGGCGTGAGCCATATGCGACCACACGTCCTTCCTGCATCAACACGCAGCCAAGCCCAATACCGGACGCGTCACATTACACGTCGAAGGGCTTTGTTGTATCCGGCTGAGCTAAGACCGGGGCTGTGGTGAGATGCTTCACCAATGTTCGGAATGCTCCTTCACATGCCGTGTTCCAAACATATTTCGTCCCTTTCTTCAGCAACTCTGTCATCGGCTTAGCGAGCTTAGAGAAGCTTGGAATGAATCTCCTATAGTATCCCGCTAACCCGAGGAAGCTTCTGACTTCATGAACTGAAGTAGGAGCTTTCCATTTCAACACTTGCTCTATTTTGCTTGGTTCAACCGCAATGCCTTCAGCTGAGATGATATGCCCCAAAAAATGGCACTTGGCTGATCCAAAACTCACATTTGCTGAACTTGGCGTAAAGCTTGCGGTCTCGCAATCGTTGAAGAACGATCCGCAAGTGTTCGGCATGTTCGGCTTATGTCTTGGAGTACACCAAGATATCGTCGATGAACACTACCACGAATTTGTCCAGCTCCGGCATGAACACCGAATTCATGAGATACATGAAATGAGCTGGAGAGTTTGTGAGACCAAAAGACATGACGAGATATTCATATAATCCATATCTCGTTGAGAAGGCCGTCTTCGGGATATCCTCCGCCCAAATCTTTATCTGGTGATATCCAGAATGAAGGTCCATCTTGGAGAACACACTTGCACCCACAAGTTGATCAAACAATATGTCGATGCGGGGCAGTGGGTACTTATTCTTAATGGTGACGGCGTTGAGCGGCCGGTAATCCACACACAGCCTCAAGGTTTCATCTTTCTTCTTCACGAACAGCCGAGCATCCCCACGGCGAGGAACTCGGCCTAATGAAAACCTTGCTCAACAGATCATTGAGCTGTTCTTTCAGTTCCGCCAGCTCATTTGGAGCCATCTTGTATGGTCTCCGTGATATGGGCGTAGTCCCGGGTGCGAGCTCGATCTTGAACTCGACATCCCGCTCAGGTGGCATGCCCGGTAGATCATCCGGGAACACGTCGGGATGCTCCCGGACTACAGAGATGTCCTCTAACTTGAGAGCTTCAGTATTGTTGATTTCTGAAACCTCCCGCACTAGATTATCTAATAGGAGGGACTGTGGACGGTGTAATGGGGAGTTGAGGTGAACCGTCCGTGTTAAAGTTTCCAGGACAGCACCATGGTAACTTATCCATGACGTCCCCAAGATTGCATCAATCTTTTGCCCCCCTAGGATAATCATAGTGGTGGGATATATCTTCCCACCTAAGAACAATGGTGCTTTTGGAACCATCATAGTTGCTGAAATCTTTCCTCCCGGTGAGCAGATCATATAAGAACACTCGGTTGGAAAGGCTTTCAGCTGATGCTTAACCACATATGATGCATTTATGAAGTTATGGGTTGCACCAGAATCAAAAAGTATGATGATGGCTTGATGGTTGAGAGTAAACGTACCCGCCAGCACATTGTCTCCTTCTGGGGCATCCTCATTGTCGAGGTTGCGGACGCCCCCAGTCCGCTGACCAACCCTCTTCATCGGAGGTCGGCCTCGAGCACCGCCCTGAAACTGGGCTTGCCCGCTGCTCTGCTGCCCCTGGGGACAGTCCTTCGCAAAGTGGCCTGCCTGGCCACACGTGAAGCAGGTGAAACGGGGCGGTCCCCCGCTGATCGGTGGACAGAATCCCGGGGCGCGTTGTGGCGGTGGAAACGCCCGGGGTACCGTCTGCTGCTGCTGCTGTTGCTATCTTGGTGGTGGCATCGGCGAACGGAACGAGGGTGACTGGAAAGGACGTGCCCCGAACCATTGAGGTCGCGCCGGTGGATGCCACTGCTGCCCGCATGGTGTCCGATACACCATACGGTACTTCTGTGGCGCGCCACCACCGCTGCTAGGTGGAGCGCTGCGCTTCCTCTGCTCAGCTGCCAACTCCCGCTGAGCATCCTCTTGCATAATCGCGGCATTGACTAGGTCGTTGAAAGTGCCGCAATTCCACTGAACGAGGTGCGTCTTCATTTTGGGGTGTAACCCCCGATAGAAATGCTCCCTCTTCTTCTCCTCCGTGGAGATATAGTCTGACACGTATTGCGCCAGATGGTTGATGGCACGGGAGTAGTCATGGGCACTCGTCCCGCCCTGCTTCAGCTCCAAGAATTCTTGGAACTTCCTCTTCATGATTCCGGGAGGAATGTGATAGGCGCAGAACGTCTCCCGGAACTCTTGCCATTCCATGGCATGGCCAGCCGGACGTGAGGCGACATAATTCGCCCACCACGCAACAGCGGCACCGTGGAGTTGCTGCGCTGCGAACAGAGTCTTCTGCTGCTCCGTACATTGGAGCTGCCCGAACTTGGACTCGATGGTCCGCAGCCAGTTGTCCGCCTCCAGTGGTTCTTCGGCTTCGGTGAACACTGAAGGGTGCGTACTCATGAAATCCGAGTACGACACTTCGCGGGGCTCACGAGGCCCTCGCTCTTGACGTCCTCCCGCCTGGGACGTATTCTGCACGATCGTGCGGAGCAGGTCGGTCTGCTCCTCACGACGTCACACCAGTGCCGCTATCACATCCTCTAGAGTAAGCGGAGGCGGCGGTGGTGGCTGCTGCTGCGGGGTGCTGTCGTAGGCCGGTGGCTGGGAGTCATCACCTCCCTGTTGGCTAGAGCCACCAACCTCGTGCGTGGTCCTAGTACGAACCATCTGCAACCATACGACAATAATCATCAGTCCCGCAGCATTTTTGCATGCAGTCCAATAAAAATGGGCGTAAAAACATTATGACAACAAAAACATGCGATATATCTCGTAAGTAGATAATGTAATAACTTTGCACAAGCTACACCATTACCGGACCAAACACAAGCTAGTTTAATCCAACTTGATGAACCTCCACTTTGGAAACTCATCATAAATAGGTTTGGTCTCTACGAGACATTACTATTGCGTTGTCATCACGTATACCACCCTTAGGGTACAACACCCTCTCCAATGAGTTCAACTGTCATTCTTCTGTCAGAATGACCAGTTTCTACCTATTCCAGGTTTTGATCTGATTCTGGGCATTTTCATGACTCAAGTTGAATACTAAAGTTAAAGCTAACTTCAGTATCTTCCCAACGAGTATTCATTTCCCCCAGATCAGCTTTGGTTAAAAAGTTATGCTAATTCAAAGTCAGCAGAGTTTCTGGAGGAATTTTAACAGCACCTCCCTTGGAAAGTTGCTGTTTTCAACTCCGGTTTCCACTGAAATTTGTGCTGAAATTTCAGAACTTTGAATTGCAAAGATGTCACACATCTTCTACCCTTTCTAAAGGTGTATCATATGACAGTTTTAGATGTTGCTACTGGGAGTTATCATTGTAAAAAAAAACAGAACAGTTCAGAGAATGTTTTACTCTGTCCTGGTTCTGGACAGTTTACATTCCTCTGGGATTTAAGCCATCTTAAGGTGAGTTTCAGCTCTGGAAGTCTATAACAAATTTGTAGAGTACTTCAATACCTTTCCAGAACTATATAGCACACCTCTCTGGGCTAAAGAACCCGTGTGTTATGCCCTGTTGAAGATCAGCAAACTAGCTGTCCAAAACAGAGCACTCTGTTTTTCATCCCTTTGGCTATCCTGCTCCACTATCCCATTCTTATACCCAACCAGGGTCCTAAATGTTGAACCTATAGATTTTAATTCCTTGTTATCATTATTTTGCATGCATATGCCTATGATACCTCGGTACTACGTTCCTTACAAAAGAAAATCTTAACCGGATTATACCGGCATATACATCTCAAATGTGGCACTAAACGGTCTCTCGCACACGTTTACTACACGGATACTTACGTGGTTAGTACCTGCAGAAGACCACACAATAATGGTGCACTCAAAGGTTGTTCATTGCAGGCAGTTCCATATTTAAAAGTAAATACAAACGCCCATATCATTGTCATACAGCCGTCCTTGAGTTAGGTCACGTCTCAAGGTACGTGATCGTGTTTCAACACCACACGACGGGGAACCCGAGTATGTCATGAACGGGTCGTCACGGTTGGGAATGTTATCAACCCAACAGATACCACTTACTGCCCTGCAGGGCACGCCGATGGCAAGTGCTGCGTATGTCCTCCTGGGCTATTTCCAGACGAACACACTCTCGCGTTACTGACCATGCGATGGGGTCTCCACTTACTTGCCTAATGCACGCTAGGGATCAGCGTTTCATATGAACTCAGGGACATGAAGAGTCCAAGAGTTTCATATTGACGTCTCACACCAAGCTGTGAGATCAATCCCTGAACCACGTTCCTCGTCAGGGAGAGCTAACCGAAATTGAACCGCTTTCGGTGGCTTTCCTTACCATACATACCAGAGCGTAGGTGCGTCGTTACATAATTGAAATTCAGAATTATAACACATAAGTTAGTCTTTGCCACTTTAAGTAACTATGCTAGTATAGTCCTTACTTGGGCAGCTACCGAATCCTCACCGTATACCTAAGTTTTCCCCATAATGCAGTCCTTAAGTACTGTGCTATCCCCACTGCAGCTCTGATACCAGGCTGTGGCGGACCGGAATCCACTGATCCAGGATTGCAGAGGGTGGTGCCGCGCGATGCGACACCCGACAGCACACATCATAAGAACACATTATATTACATGGGAAAAACAAACTGAATGTACAAAATAGTACACTTCTCAGTCACCAACTAGAGTCTTTTATTACACAGCGGAAGTTTCTTTTATACAACTCACGCCCACCTATCTAGCAAAAGTGGTTGCCCAGCCCTAGGGCAACCCACACTAGCTGCACTCCTCAGCTCAGCGCGGCGTGTACGGCTCCCACTCAGCCGTGGTCCCCGACGGAGGGTAACCCTCGCCGGTGGACTCGTACTCCGAGTCCGTGGGTGGCTCCTCACCTGAAAAACACTTAAGCAGCAACCGTGAGCACGAAGGCTCAACAAGGCTTAACCGACTCACCTAAGCATGAAACTCTACATGAGGTGTACCAAGACATAGGATAGCAATGTTGCAGCAAATGGACACGCCTACAAGTTCATCCTTAGTTCATCTTTTAGAAACAAGTTAACATTTCATGAAGCTGAAATTTAGTAAGCCATGTTTGGTGGCACACATGTAGCAATACAATTATATCATAACAGCAATATTGAATCATAACATTTCATTCATTAGTCTATGTTACGACGCAGTGAACAAGCGGTACTCGTCACCGTGAGGGACGGCGAATCGACTCGATATACACCTGCAGGGAAACCCAAAGAGCACGTCACGTATGCCCACCCGTGGAGCTGCACAGCACGCTCACTCGATGTCGTACGGGACAACTTTTCACCCAACAGCCCAAACGTCGAACCGGTCGCACTGAAACGAGCAGGAGGTTCCCCACACGGAGCATCTCTCTATGCCCGTTGGCAGATTTCCACCTTGCTGCCCTCAGCCTACACCTATAAATCATTGCGTTATGCCTCGACGCCCGGAGGTTTAGGCTACATCGGTTTATCGGGGCCCATATATCCGATATGCCTTCGGTACGTTCAATACTTGTTCAGCAGGGCCGCACACGGATCGGTCCTCAATCGACACGGGCAGGGCTGCGCACACAAGACTCACTCTTGCTGCGCCCTAGCCCCTGCCTAGTCTCATTTTCATTACTAAAGTGATCTCACGTCACTCAACCGAACCCGTGTGTCCCAAGCCTATCTCGCGAGTAGATTCCAACTACTCGACTTGTACCGAAGTCCTATGAAATATTAAGCATAGCCTATCTACTCGAGGTCTTAGACACTACCCTCACTCTTTTAGGAACCTTTGGTTATGCAAGTGGGGTTCCATTCATCCGACACCTAATGCACAATCATACTCCACATGACTCCTGTAAACAAAGTAAAACTAATAAAAAGGTTAATGCAAACCGGGGCTTGCCTTGTTGCTGCTGGTCAGTAGTTAGTTCTTTGTCCGGAAGAAGGAAATCCAGCACTTCCGGGGTCTCTTCTTCAATGGCTACACGTTGAATACAATACTACATGTAAATTTAAATGCAATGTGTGAACTTAAATACATAATTGCTAATAACTCTAGCTAGCCCTCCCATTTGGTTCTGAAATTTTTATGGTGGATTGGTAGGGTCCTAACCAGAGTTGTGACCAAGTTTTATTAGAAACAAAGTTCAATTGAACCTTGTACAAATAAAAGCCTCTTTGGTCAATAATTGAGCCTCTAAGTAATTCCAGGGTTTTTCATGGCTCCCACCATTACTTTCTGGAAACTAGAATTTAGGATGGTTCTAATGGAGTTGGTTTCATGTCATTTGAAGAATTCAACAGAAAGTTATGTCCTAATTAAGATTGGAGAAAATATGAAAAATGTTTCTGTACATTTTTCTATTTTCTCTGGGCAGTTCCCTTAATCACCCAATTAGGGTAACTAAATAAACTTGGATGAGTCTGAAAATTTTACTGGGATTGAGGGATTTCCCAATGAACCTTTCAGCCAAATTTCAGAATTTTTCATAAAGTAGTTCTCCAGATAAAATTCCCAACAGTTTAAATTTTAGGGATTTTATTCTGGGAAACTATTCACTTTCACGAGCTGAATTTGGTATTGCTGGAAAGTGCTCAGAGAGCTGAATCCAACAAAATTTGGTTCACCCGATTTGGAGCTTTCTAGCCAAAGTTATGAGGATTTGAAGTTTCGAAGAATTCTGAAAATCGGGGGAAAAGTTTAAACTCTCGGGGCCCGCGGGGACACGTGTCGAGCGCGGAGGTGTCCGGCACACCGGGGATACCACACGTGTCGAGCGCGGAGGTGTCCGGCACACCGGAGCTCACAGGGTATTTGCGCGCCAGCACAGCCGATCCCCAGCCACACCTGATCCCGATTTAAATTCTTCAGCCGCTGACACATGGGCCAGCCAGCTTCGTCTTCCTTCCGCCGTTCTCTCGCGCCCGCGCCGCCGACCTCACCGGAGCAGACTCGGGGCTCGCCGGCTCGCAGCTTCCGGACCTCCCATGGTCTGAAACTCGCCGCCAGGGGGTTGTCGACGTCGAGGAACACGTCGGTGGTGACAGGTCGGGCTGGGGGTGACCGGAAATAGCTCGGCGACGTGCTGCGGCCTCGGTCGAGGTTCGACACCGTCAACCGTGGTTTCTAAACCCGCCAACACCTCGAACAAACGGCCCTACAGCATCAGTGTACCTCTAGGAAGCTCGACAAGGTGTCAAAAGTGTTCAGGGATGACAGCAAGTCGGTCGGCACCGTGTGACCGACCGTGCCCGCCATGACCGCCCTCGATCGAGCTCGAAATTCGTCACTCCTAGACAGTTTCACACTACGGATGCAGAAAAGAACTTGATCGCCGGCTAGTCCAGCGTCTATGTGCAAGATTTGATGACCTCCAAAAGATCATAGAGCGAGAATTTAAAGAAACCGTACCGGAAGCTCGGTTTACGGTCGCCGGAGCAAAACTGGAAATTCTCTGTGGATTCTTCACGGTTGGCTTCCAAACTTGGAGGAGAGCAGCACGGTGGTCGCGCGCTCCTGTTGCCTCTCTCGCTGGACCATGAAAACGCCTGTGGAACGCTGCCCACGGGCGCCTGACTCTCGGCTGAGGCTAGGTCGCCGCGGTGGCGATCGTCTTCGGGCAAAGGAGGTCGGAGCTCGGGGTTTCTAGCGTTGGGGAGGTGGAGTGCGACCTCAGGTGGCTGTCTAGCAGCTCAGGGACGAAGGAGGAGATGGTTTTGCTGGTTTTCCCGATTGAGCAGAGAGCTGTGGCGAGAAACAATGCCGCTGCTCGGTTTTGCCCGTGAGAAGATAAAGCCGGCCGACTCCTGCTCGGCTGAGGCGGTGCCCGTCGCGTGGGGGCGCGAGCCAGCCGCCCTGGGCGCCAGCGCGCGGAGAGGGAAGCAGCTGGTGGCGCCGGTAGCTGCTCGGTGGCACAACCGACAGCTGCTCGGTGGAATTTCCCACCGAGACCCTGACTTTGGGTGCAAGTTTCTCCTTCTCCCCTCTATGACATGTGGGTCCCACCCGGGGTTTTAACCTCTGAAATTTACTCCTAATCACTGTTGTAAACAGTGAGCCCCATAATACCCCTGGTGATTCAAATTATTCACCCCTGAGCCATTTGAATTGAATAGAATTTAAATTGGGTTCGGTTTGAGTGAATTTCAGCACAAGTTCAGTTTTGAATTCAAATAAAGTTTGAATTTGTCCCACTTAGCTCATGTCAAGATCAACTCCAAATGGAGTGAAAATTGGTGTGTGAGCTCACAAAAATGTGCTGAATAAGAATATGCCTCCCATTTTTAAATTCATGGGATAAAAACAATTTGAATTTGAATGTGGTTTCAAACTGCCCTCTTTCTATCTGTACCCAAAATGACCTCAAAAAGGTTTTTAATTTAGGTGAAACTTGGCATGGACATCCTTAGCAATGTGTAGGAGTTCTCATAAGTCCAGCCCACCTATATCACATGTGGGAAATACCACTCTTGCAATATGTGAGTTTGTTCTCTAATGAGCATGTTGATGGCGGTTACATGCTCTTCATTTGTGTTCATCATCTTTCCCTCAAATGAGGTGTGTGGTGTGGTGATGAACACTTCAAATGTGTGCCAAAACTGAGGCCCTTACATATTCGTCTTACCGCCCTGCCCATGCCGCATGCTTGTCGTAGTGGTTGATGACGGCGGAGGCGGCAGGGGATGTCTTGTCGCTGTGTTTATTGGCTGGCAGGTTCTGACACCGCGCGCCAGTCTGTGATGCGACTGGGCGCAACGGCACCTGACAGAGGCGTGCGCCGCGTCTCCGCGTCTTGGGAAGGCGCGGGCCTTGAATACCTTGTACGGGCAAGGTACGGGGCGTCTTTACGCCCGCTGCCTACCGCTCGGGGGCAGGCAGCGCTGTTTTGCTGGACACGTGGCGGCCCCGGAGCTCTCCTCTGAGGAGAGGGAGGTCCGGCCCCGCTGGACACGTGGCGAGCCCGGAGCTCTCCTTTGAGGAGAGGGAGGTCCGGCCCCGCTGGACGCGTGGCGCCTTCGGAGCTCTCCCTGCGGAGAAGGGCGAGATCCTCAGGCATTTTCCCCTGTGCGCGGGGGTACCCCATATCGCGGGTACCGACAGTGGCCCCCGGGCCCATCACGTGGGAGATAGCGAGCCCGAGGTGGGACCTCCGTCTCTTCTGTTCCACACACTTTCTCTAAGTCCCGCATTGACCGCTGCCGGAGCACGAACAGTCGTAGGATCGTGGGAGCGTGCGCCCACTTGATTGTTGCTTGTACTGCGGCGGTTCCCAAGACTGCCACTTCTGCACGTTGCAGCGCTTTCTTCGGGAACCGCCGAAGTGCCTTGTCAGCTCGTCTTCTTGGGAGGCTGACTCCTTGACCCACCGCTTTAGCTGGGCAGCTTGTGCCCACCTGTCATCGGCGGTCGGTCTTGGAGCCGATGCGGTTGCTAATGCGGCGTATTCGAAGTGTTTCGGGTTGTTTGGAATCGCATCTGGGAAGTTTTAAAAGGGGATCTTACCCGCATTGCGGCTTCCCTTCACACTTCCCAGCGCTTTTCCTTGGACTCTTGTGCCTTTGTCTTCTTGTCTTTGAGACCTCCCTCGCCATGGCTTCCAACCCACCCCCAGAGAAGAAGCGCGCTCGATCTCCTCTAGTGGCGGCATCTGTGCCAAGCCGGGGATCTAGGGTGCCTGCACCTCCTGCTTCCGGAGATGGCACTCCTCCCGGTGGCGATACGAAGAGGTCCCGGGCTGATTATTCCGGCGGGATCCCTCTTAAGCGACAACAGGCCGAAGGTTCCCAGACATTGTGCCCTCCTTCCTTAAGTGGTGGAGTCTCTGGGGAACCTGCTGATGCATCGAGGGAAACTTCTGGAGCGCCCCCTGCTCCGTCAGTCCAGGCGACTGCGGAGCGGCCGTCAGCGATGACGGCGGGCTCTGGGGGTCCTACCCTGGCTCGGAAGTCGGGGTTCAAGGCCCGTTGGAGTGTTCGCGCTTCTCGGCCATCCCCGGCTGGTGGGGGGTCGGCACCGTTGCGTTCGGAAACAGGGACAGCTGCCGCGGCCCCCAAGCCAGCGCGAGTTTCTCCTGTCCCAGCGTGCCCGGATTCCACAGCAGCGTCATCTCCTCCTGCCTAGACGGCTGCCGCGGCCCCCAAGCCAGCGCAGGTCAACCCTGTACCAGGCGACCCGGCTTCTATTTCAGCGTTGACTTCCGGGTTTCATAGTTGGAGCAGCTTGCTCAGTCTCTCCGCCTTCGGGAAAGCTCCCTGGCGGCCAAGGAGAAGGAATCCTCCTCGGGAAGCCGCGACGCCCTGCGAGCAGCCCGCCACGAGGTAGAGGAGCTCTTGGCTTCGCGGTCCTCCGAGGCCCGCGCAGTTTTGAGCTTCGTCAACCAGGCGGGATCCGCCTTGGTCCCTCTTGGCTTCAGCCCGGTGAAGGCGGTGGCTCCTGCGCTGAAGGTGGCTGAAGTGATCCCCACACTGGAGTCACTTGGCGCCAAGCTGAGCAGGCTGAACTCGGTGGTTGCCAGCGAGCTTGAGGCAGAGGGACGGGGCCTGGCCTTGGAGGTTGCCACGCATGTGTTGGCCTGCTTCAAGAGCCGGGACCCTTCCTTCTCGCTGGAGCCAGCGAAAGATGGTCCTGCCGCGGAGCGGGAGGAGATGGCCAGGGCCGAAGTCAGGGATGTGGCCGCCCTTGTAGCCTCTAGGTTCCGGCGCAAGCCAGGAGGCCCCTAGGGCTCGCTTCTTTCTTTTTATCGAGTCTGTAGAACAGCTCATGGAGCCATGAATAAATAGACTCTCTTGAATATTTGTGCCTGTGATGCTTTGTCTTCATCT
Source organism: Neostapfia colusana (assembly GCA_030760725.1). Lineage (NCBI taxonomy): Eukaryota > Viridiplantae > Streptophyta > Magnoliopsida > Poales > Poaceae > Neostapfia > Neostapfia colusana. The sequence goes on from JASWHV010000003.1 coordinate 82,336,546, forward strand.
TGGTTTTGCCTTGCCGAGCCCTCAGCTCCGCAAAGTACTCAGAGGCCTTCACCAATCTCGAAGCTCTGCACAAACACCTTCCCCGGGTCCTAACTGTATTTAGGGCCCCGGAGGTCTCCGGAGCTCGCCCCATGAGGATGGGGAGGTCCGGATCTGCCGGCCACGTGGCGCGCCCGGAACTCCCTTCTAAGGCGTAGGAGGTCCGGCCTTGCGGGAGACGTGGAGCCTTCTGGGCTCCTCCCCTGGAGAGGGAGGCCCGGCTTCTGCCGGCCACGCGGCGGGTCCGGAGCCCCTCCTGAGGAGGCGGGAGCTCCGGCCCCGTTGTACACGTGGGGCCTTCGGAGCCCCCCCTGAGGGGGAGGTCCGGCTTCTACCAACCACGTGGCGGATCCGAAGCCCCCCTGGGGAGGCGGGAGCCCCGGGCCCGCTGAACACGTGGGGCCTTCGAGCCTTGCCCCCTGTTGAAGGGGCGGGACCCGGACCTTCCGGTCCTGTGCTGGAGTAGTTGGTAGCTCCTTGCCCCCCGCTTCATGCAGCCCCTGTTGCTGTAACCTGGAGGTCCTGCACATAGGTAGAGGAAACGTAATTCTCCTCGGGGGGGTCCTTCCCTCCAGTCTCTTAGTCTTATTCGGCTTACAATCCTGGCCCGGTATACGGGGCTTGGGCAATTCTGTGCGCGAGGCACCGGGGCTCCGGCTCCCTCCAAGGTCCGGGTATGACCGTCCGATCTCTAGTACCGGACCGTGCGCCAGGGAAGCAGAGTGCACAAGCTTTGGGTTCGGAACCAGGCAAAGCGGCTGTACTCCCCTGGACCTCCGGAGGGCAGGGTGCACACGCTTTGGGCACAGAGCCGGCTAAGCGAGATACGCACCCTGGACCCCCCATGCACGGCGCAGGCCTTTCCTGGAGGTGACCAACTGGCACCGCAACACCTGACTGGGGGAGGCCCGAGAGACCCACCTGGCCATCGGCAGGTGCCTCAAGCGCAACCGCCTTCGGCAGGATAGCAAATGCTGACTATGGATGAGCGCGGGAGAGAGGGAGCTAGATGCACGATGAGCATACATAGAGAGTGCAATCATAAAAATTAATGCGTAATTTAAATGAGCACATGAGAGAGAGTGAAGTAGGACAGGTTTCTGCGTAAACGCCCATAGGGGGAAGTCAGGCTGTACATGGAGGCAACGACCCGCCTCATTAAGAAGGGAAGCAAGACTCTACGCGCTTGGGGTCGGAACCAGGCCAAGCTGAACGTAGTCCTGGACCGTCCCCTGAGACTTAGCTGCCCCAAGTGCTGTTCCTAGACTCTATGGGGTTTATTACAGAAGGGTATAGCCCTGTTCTACTAACGCTCAGGGGGTAGGACTTACAGTGGTGTTCCTTGCCAATGGTTTGGGTACAGATCCCATACCCGGTTGAAAGGCATGTGTACCTGGGGCGGCAACTCTCGTGGCTCGGAAGGGACCTTCCCGGCTGGGGGAGAGTTTACAGTTCCTTCGCGAGAAAGTGTGTGCCGCGGCACCAGGTTGCCTTCCTGCAGATCCCTGACGCGTTTGGTCCTTTGGTGGTAGTGCTAGGGCACCAGCCGAGGCTGTGCGTTGTAGGGCGTCACCTGCAGCCGGGCCTCGTCGACGAGGTCATTATCTTCACGCTGGATCAGGTCCTGCGCGGCTTCTCCTGGGAGCCCCGGGGTACCCTCCCCTTCTGGCTAAGGCCTTCAAGGGGTAGGAGGACCCGGACTCTTCTTGGGAGATCCAAGGCATCTTTCCCCTTCTGGCAAGGCCTTCAAGACGTTGACAGACCGTGGGCGGCCCCCAGGAGGTACGACCGAGGCACGGAGGCGTGCACTCGGGTGGAGCTGGCCTGGTTCTACACCGTCGGGGCTGGTGCTTGGGCTGCTGTGACTACTTGGAGCTCCTCCAAGGTTGATATCGCAGCAGTGCAGTCTTCACTGACTTCCCGGGATAGCCGCAGTCAGCTACTGCCCCGGCTCGTCATCACCGGAGCTGAAGTCCTCACCATTGTGCACCGTCTTCATGACGCGCTGAGGCTCCTGAAACCCTACCTGGTGGCCGGCGCTGACTGAGGTGTCGACTTTCTTCTTGCCCTCCCTTTGAGGGAGGGGCGGCCCATCGGCTCTCAGCTGCCTCCCTTTGCGGAAGCGCTCTGCGAGCCTCTGGATGTCCCAGCACTCGGCAGCAGTATGATTGCTGGTGCCATGCACGGGGCACAGCTCGCCTTGGTCACCATCCGGGGCTGGTGACTGTCGCTGCCTTTTGTCGGGGCGCGGCCCCCGAGCTCCACTGGGTGCCGCTGTTGCGGTGACGGGGGCCGCGGCCGGCGATTCCATCTTTGTTCTGCCCCGGTTCTTGGCCTTCTTGCTGCCTCCATAGGAAGCAGCGCCAGACCCGGGCAGTCCTCCTGACTCGGAGGTTGGCAGAGTGCCAGTTCCGCCCTTCGGCTGCTCTGGCGCACTTGTCCGCCAGGCTGAAGAGCTCTGAGACGTCGCGGACCTCTCTAGTCGCAAGCTTCTCGAGCATCTTCTTGTCCCGAATGCCTTGCCAGAACGCCACCACCACAGAAGCGTTTTGGATGTGTGGGATGGTGTTCCGCACCTGGGAGAACCGCTGGATGAAGGAGCGCAGCGACTCCCCAGGTTGTTGCTGGATGGCGTGAAGGTCGAGCTCCGTGCCAGGCCGGGTGTAGGAACTGCCGAAGTTGGCGGTGAACTGCCGGCAGAACTCTCCCCAGGAAGTTATGGAACCCTGGGGGAGGTTCATGAGCCAAGACCAGGCTGGGCCGGTCAAGGCGACGGGGAAGTAGTTGGCCATGACGGCCTCATCCCCTCCTGCGGCAAGTACGGCGGTGGAGTAGATCTCGAGAAACTCCGCCGGGTTGACGCTGCCGTTGTGGTTCTCGGGCAGGTGCGGCCGAAACTTGCGCGGCCATCTCGCGAAGCGAATGTCGGGCGCCAGGGCCGCACATCCTGCTCCTGTTGCTGCAGGCGTTGGTGCCACGAACGCTTGGTTCGCCGCTGGCACAGTGTACACCGGTATGGGCAAGCCTGCGCCATAGACCGGGGACGCCGTTTGCAGGGCATATGGCTGTGGCATATGCTGCACGGCGTATGTCTGGGGCAGAGATCGCGTGGCGAAGGTCTGCGCCTCAGGCTGGGTCGAGACTGACGTCATGCTGTCGCTGGCCTCTTGGTTGCGACGCCTTTCTCGACGTTGCTCGAGGTACACCCGGGCATCCTGGCCCAAGTGGCACCGTTCCATCTCTGCCCTCAGGTCCGTCGACTGAAGCCTGGTGGAGCTGGAATCCGCCGTCTGCCCGTCAACCGTTGGCATGCGCGTCAGCGACACAGCCGGTTGGCCGGAGCGTCGTCCCCGCCAAAGTCGAGGGTTTGCGGCGCCGACGACGAGACGGTCTACCTCGCGGATCCACTGCTGGGTCGCTGCCTGAGGCGCGTCCCCAGCAGGCGGATTGCACAGTAGCGCTCTTGCTGCAGCTAGCGCACCCCTGTGGGGTATGCTTAGCGCTGCAGAAGATCTCACGCTGGCTGGAGCCTGCATTGCCGCAGTCGGAGGATATCCCGAAGACGGCCTTCTCAACGAGATATGGATTATATGAATATCTCGTCATGTCGTTTGGTCTCAAAATGCTCCAGCCCATTTCATGTATCTCATGAACTCGGTGTTCATGCCGGAGCTAGACAAGTTCGTGGTAGTGTTCATCGACGATATCTTGGTTTACTCCAAGACAGAAGCCAAACATGCCGGACACTTGCGGATCGTTCTTCAACGATTGCGGGACCATAAGCTCTACGCCAAGTTCAGTAAATGCGAGTTTTGGATCAGCCAAGTGCCGTTCTTGGGGCATATCATCTCCGCAGAAGGCATTGCGGTTGACCCAAGCAAAATAGAGCAAGTGCTGAAATGGAAAGCTCCCACTTCAGTTCATGAAGTCAGAAGCTTCCTTGGGTTAGCGGGATACTATCGGAGATTTATTCCAAGTTTCTCCAAGCTCGCTAAGCCGATGACAGAGTTACTGAAGAAAGGGACAAAGTATATTTGGAACACGGCGTGTGAAGGAGCGTTCCAAGCATTGGTGAAGCATCTCACCACAGCCCCGGTATTAGCTCAGCCGGATACAACAAAGCCCTTCGACATGTATTGTGACGCGTCTGGTATTGGGCTCGGCTGCGTGTTGATGCAGGAAGGGCGTGTGGTCGCATATGGCTCACGCCAACTTCGGAACCATGAGCAGCATTATCCCACTCATGATCTTGAGCTTGCTGCAGTGGTTTTGGCGCTAAAAATGTGGAGGCACTATCTCCTGGGGAATCTAGTGCATCTCTACACCGACCACAGGAGCTTGAAATACATTTTCACCCAGAAGGAGCTGAATATGAGGCAAAGGAGGTGGTTAGAGCTGATCAAAGATTATGAGATTGAGATCCATTACCACCCTGGCAAAGCGAATGTGGTTGCCGACGCGCTGAGTCGGAAATCACATGTCCATCACCTCACCATTACACCGGTGGAGGAGGAAGAGCCAAGTTTATACTTGGTTCCTTATGGATCGCTGTACAATCTTGCCCTCATCCCTACTATTAGGGAGGACATCATTGCAGCTCAGAAGACGGATAAAGGCATGGCACATCTCCAGAGGCGGATAGACAATGGAGAGATCAAATGTTTCCGGAAAGATGATGAGGGGACGCTGTGGTTTAATGACCGCATAGTCGTACCCCGAGATATGGAGTTGAGGAAGAAAATCCTCGATGAAGCTCACTTGTCCAAGTACTCCATTCATCCGGGTAGCAACAAAATGTACCAAGATTTGAAAAAGAAATTTTGGTTGACACGGATGAAGCGGGAGGTAGCTAAGTACGTATCTAAGTGTGATACGTGTAGACGAGTGAAAGCTGATCACATGAAGAAATCAGGGCTGTTGCAACCCCTGAAGATCCCGGCATGGAAATGGGAAGATGTGAGCATGGATTTCATTGTGGGATTACCCCTAATATCCAACAAGCATGATTCCATATGGGTAATCGTTGATCGGTTAACCAAGACGGCTCACTTCATTCCGGTGAATACACGTTACAATGCCGGCAAATATGTGGAGCTATACATAGCGAAGATTCTATGCCTATACGGGGTACCCAAGACCATCGTCTCAGATCGAGGTGCATTATTTGTATCTCGCTCTTGGGAGCAGCTACACGCTGCATTGGGTACCAAGTTGATCAGGAGCTCCGCCTATCACCCTCAGACAGATGGCTAGACAGAGAGGGTGAATCAAGTTCTGGAAGACATGTTGAGAGCATGTGCCATCCACCATGGTAGGAACTGGGATGATCACCTACCATTGGCAGAATTCTTGTACAACAACGGCTATCAGGCGAGTATCAAGATGGCACCCTACGAAGCTCTCTACGGTCGCAAATGCCGCACCCCATTAAATTGGTGTGAGTCCGGTGAAAGGGTCACATTCGGGGTTGATGTGGTGAACGACGCCGAAGAGCGCGTTCGGACAATTCAAGCCAATTTGAAGGCCGCTCAATCCCGACAGAAGAGGTACGCTGATAAGAGGCGTAGACCGTTGCATTTTTACGTTGGGGAACACATGTACCTCCGCGTGTCTCCGATGAAGGGCGTGCACCGGTTCGGTGTGAAGGGGAAGCTCGCTCCCCGTTTCATTGGACCCTATGCTATCACCGAGAAGTGTGGGCCAGCAGCGTATAGATTGGAGCTACCGGCATCCCTGGCTGGTGTCCATGATGTTTTCCATGTTTCGCAACTGCGAAAATGTTTGAAGCATACAGCTGCTGTTCCTACCGAAGACATCAACGAGCTGAAACCGGATTTAACATATGATGAGTATCCGGTGAAAATTCTTGATGAGAAAGCCCGAACCACGTGTAGCAGAACGTTGTGGTTCTACAAGATCCTCGGGAGTAACCACACCGTGGAAGAAGCAACGTGGGAGAGTGAGGAATTCCTTCACTCAAATTACCCAGAGTTCATGGCTTCTCAACACGGGTAAGTCCCTACTACATCGCTATCTCTTCTTTTGTAATCTCGGGACAAGATTCTTTTAAGGGGGGAGGAATGTAAGGGCCTCAGTTTTGGCACACATTTGAAGTGTTCATCACCACACCACACACCTCATTTGAGGAAAGATGATGAACATAAATGAAGAGCATGTAACCACCATCAACATGCTCATTAGTGAACAAACTCACATATTGCAAAAGTTATATTTCCCACATGTGATGTAGGTGGGCTGGACTTATGAAAACTCCTACACATTACTAAGGATGTCCATGCCAAGTTTCACCCAAATTCAGAACCTTTTTGAGGTCATTTTTGGTATAGATAGAAAGAGGACAGTTTGAAACCACATTCAAATTCAAACTGTTTTTATCCCATGAATTTAAAAATGGGAGGCATATTCTTATTCAACACATTTTTGTGAGCTCAAACACCAATTTTCACTCCATTTGGAGTTGATCTTGACATGATCTAAGTGGGACGAATTCAAACTTTATTTGAATTCAAAACTGAACTTGTGCAGAAATTCACTCAAACTGAACCCAATTTGAATTCTATTCAATTCAAATGGCTCAGGGGTGAATAATTTGAATCACCAGGGGTATTATGGGGCTCACTGTTTACAACAGTGATTAGGAGTAAATTTCAGAGGTTGAAACCCCGGGTGGGACCCAGATGTCATAGAGGGGAGAAGGAGAAACTTGCACCCAAAGTCAGGATCTCGGTGGGAAATTCCACCGAGCAGCTGTCGGTTGTGCCACCGAGCAGCTACCGGCGCCACCAGCTGCTTCCCTCTCCGCGCACTGGCGACCAGGGCGGCTGGCTCGCGCCCCTACGCGACCGGTACCGCCTCAGCCGAGCAGGAGTCGGTCGGCTTTATCTTCTCGCGGGCAAACACGAGCAGCGGCATTGTTTCTCGCCACAGCTCTCTGCTCAATCGGGAAAACCAGCAAAACCATCTCCTCCTTCGTCCCTGAGCTGCTAGACAACCACCTGAGGTCGCACTCCACCTCCCCAACGCCAGAAAACCCCGAGCTCCGAACTCCTTTGCCCGAAGACGATCGCCACCACGGCGACCTAGCCTCAGCCGAGAGTCAGGCGCCCGTGGGCAGCGTTCCACAGGCATTTTCACGGTCCAGCGAGAGAGGCAACAGGAGCGCGCGACCACCGTGCTGCTCTCCTCCAAGTTTGGAAGCCAACCGTGAAGAATCCGCAGAGAATTTCCAGTTTTTGCTCCGGCGACTGTAAACCGAGCTTCCGGTACGGTTTCTTTAAATTCTCGCTCTATGATATTTCGGAGGTCATCAAATCTTGCACATAGACACTGGACTAGCCGGCGATCAAGTTCTTTTCTGCATCCGTATCGTGAAACTGTCTAGGAGTGACGAATTTTGAGCTCGATCGAGGGCGGTCATGGCGGGCACGGTCGGTCACACGGTGCCGACCAACTTACCGCCATCCCTGAACCCTTTTGACACCTTGTCGAGCTTCCTAGAGGTACACTGATGCTGTAGGGCCGTTTGTTCGAGGTGTTGGCGGGTTTAGAAACCACGGACGACGGTGTCGAACCTCAACCAAGGCCACGGCACGTCGCCGAGCTATTTCCGGTCACCCCCAGCCCGACCTGTCACCACCGACGTGTTCCTCGACGTCGACAACCCCCTGGCGGCGATTTTCAGACCATGGGAGGTCCGGCAGCGGTGAGCCGGCGAGCCCCGTGTCTGCTCCGGCGAGGTCGGCGGCGCGGGCACGAGAGAACGGCGGGAGGAAGACGAAGCCGGCTGGCCCACGTGTCAGCGGCTGAAGAATTTAAATCAGGATCGGGTGTGGCCGGGGATCGGCTGTGCTGGCGCGCAAGTACCGTGTGAGCCCCGGTGTCCCGGACACCTCCGCGCTCGACACGTGTGGTATCCCCGGTGTGCCGGACACCTCCGCGCTCGACACGTGTCCCCGCGAGCCCCGAGAGTTTAAACCTTTCCCCCGATTTTCAGAATTCTTCCAAACTTCAAATCCTCATAACTTTAAAGCTCCAAATCGAGTGAACCAAATTTTGTTGGATTTAGCTCTCTGAGCACTTTCCAGCAATACCAAATTCAGCTCATGAAAGTGAATAGTTTTCCAGAATTAAATCCCTAAAATTTAAACTGTTGGGAATTTTATCTGGAGAACTACTTTATGAAAAATTCTGAAATTTGGCTGAAAGGTTCATTGGAAAATCCCTGAATACCAGTAAAATTTTCAGACTCATCCAAGTTCATTTAATTACCCTAATGGGGTGATTAAGAGAACTGCCCTGAGAAAATAGAAAAATGTACAGAAACATTTTTCAGATTTTCTCAAATCTTAATTAGGGCATAACTTTCTGTAGAATTCTTCAAACAACATGAAGCCAACTCCATTAGAACCATCTTAAAGTCTAGATTCCATAAAGTCATGGTTGGAGCCATGAAAACCCCTGGAATTATTCAGAGGCTCAAATATTGATCAAGTGGGCTTTTATTTGTACAAGGTGCAAATGAACTTTGTTTCAAATGAAACTTGGTCAAGACTCTGGTTAGGACCCTACCAAGCCACAATAAAAATTTCAGAACCAAAGGGGAGGGCTAGCTAGAGTTAGTAGTAAATAAGTATTCAAGTTTACACATTGCATTTAAATTTACATGTAGTATTATATTCAACGTGTAGCCATTGAAGAAGAGACTCCGGAAGTGCTGGACTTCCTTCTTCCGGATGAAGAACTAACTACTGACCAGCAGCAACAAGGCAAGCCCCGGTTTGCATTAACCTTTTTATAAGTTTTTACTTTGTTTACATGTGTCATATGAAGTATGTATGTGCATTAGGTATAGGATGGATGGAACCCCACTTGCATAACCAGAATTTCCCCTAAGAGTGAGGGTAGTGTCTAAGACCTCGAGTAGACAGGCTATGCTTAATGATTCATAGGACTTCGGTACAAGTCGAGTAGTTGGAATCTACTCGCGAGATAGGCTTGGGACACACGGGTTCGGTTGAGTGATGTGAGATCACTTTAGAAATGAAAATGAGACTAGGCAGGGGCTAGGGCGCAGCAAGGGGAAGTCTTGTGTGCGCGGCCCTGCCCGTGTCGATTGAGGACCGATCCGTGTGCGACCCTGCTGAACAAGTATTGAACGTACCGAAGGCATATCGGATATATGGGCCCCGATAAACCGATGTAGCCTAAACCTCCGGGCGTCGAGGCATAACGCACCGATTTATAGGTGTAGGCTGTGGGCAGCAAGGTGGAAATCTGCCAACGGGCATAGAGAGATGCTCCGTGTGGGGAACCTCCTGCTCGTTTTGGTGCGACCGGTTTGACGTTTGGGCTGTTGGGTGAAAGGTTGTCCCGTACGACATCGAGTGAGCGTGCTGTGCAGCTCCACGGGTGGGCGTACGTGACGTGCTTTTTGGGTTTCCCTGCAGGTGTATATCGAGTCGATTCGCCATCCCTCACGGTGACGAGTACCGCTTGTTCACTGCGTCGTAACGTAGATTAATGAATGAAATGTTATGATTCAATATTGCTATTATGATATAATTGTATTGTTACATGTGTGCCACCAAATATTGCTCACTAAATTTCAGCTTTATGAACCGTTAACTTGTTGCTAAAAGATGAACTAAGGATGAACGTGTACGCGTGTCCGTTTGCTGCAACATTGCTATCCTATGTCTTGGTATACCTCATGTAGAGTTTTATGCTTAGGTGAGTCGGTTAAGCCTTGCTGAGCCTTCATGCTCATGGTTGCTGCTTAAGTGTTTTACAGGTGAGGAGCCACCCACGGACTCGGAGTACGAGTCCACCGGCGAAGGTTACCCTCTGTCGGGGACCACGGCTGAGTGGGAGCCGTACACGCCGCGCTGAGCTGAGGAGTGCAGCTAGTGTGGGTTGCCCTAGGGCTGGGCAACCACTTTTGCTAGATAGGCGGGCGTGAGTTGTATAAAAGAAACTTCCGCCGTGTAATAAAAGACCCTAGTTTGTAACTGAGAAGTGTACTATTTTGTACATTCAGTTTGTCTTCCCATGTAATATAATGTGTTCTTATGACGCGTGCTGTCGGGTGTCGCATCGCGCGGCACCACCCTCTGCGATCCTGGATGAGCGTATTCCGGTCCGCCACAAAGCCAGCTTGAAGATGTCACCTTTCAAAGCATTGTACGGTAGAAGGTGTAGAACGCCGTTGTTCTGGGATGAGACCGGAGAGAGCCAAGTGTTTTGACCCGAAGTGCTGCAAGAATCTGAGAAGCAAGTCCAAACGATACGTGAAAATTTGAAGGCTGCTCAGTCACGATAAAAAGGTTATGCGGACAATAGGCGAAGAAAGTTGACTTTCGAAGTAGGAGACTTCGTGTACCTTAAGGAATCACATATCCGAGACCAACGACGTTTCAACGTCAAAGGCGAGATAGCACCTTGCTACATCGGGCCAATTAGGATTTTGTGCAAGCGAGGAGAGGTAGCATATCAACTAGAGCTCCCGACGCACCTCTCTGACGTGCATGACGTGTTTCGCGTATCCCAGCTCAAGAAGTGCTTGAGAGTACCGGAAGAACAAGTACCAATGGATGAGCTCGAGCTTCAACAGGATCTGACCTATGTAGAGCACCCTGTACAAATTTTGGACGTGAAGGAAAGGGTCACGAGGAGCAAAGTGATCCGTTTGCAAGGTACAATGGAGCCATCACACGAAAGTCGAAGCTACATGGGAGCGTGAGGAAGACCTAAAGGCAGAATTCCCTCATCTGTTCTCTACTCTGTCGAATATCGAGGGCGAGATTCAGTTTAAGGGGGGTAGGTTTGTAACACCCTCAATTTCGTATCCGTGCATGCATACATATTTCATATAGAGAAACATTATAAAAGAAGCACAAACGGAGAAAGAATCAGAAAGATAGCTGAAAAGAGCCAAATCCAATTCGCCGAGGTGCGCTGTCGACACTTCCCGCGGCCGCTGGCCACGTGGCGTCTTCGGAGCTCATCCCTGTGGAGGGGGTGAGGTCCGGCACTGCTAGCCACGTGAAAGGCTCGGAGCTCGCCTCAGAGGAGAGGCGAGGCCCGACCGCGCTGGACACGTGTCACCCTCGGAGCTCGTCTCCGAGAGGTCTGGTCCCGCTGGACACGTGTCTCCCCCGAAGCTTGCCTATGCGGAGAAGCGAGGCCCAGCCCCGCGGGACACGTGTTGCCTTCGGAGCTCACCCATGCGGAGGGAGTGAGATCCGGTCCAGCTGGACACGTGTCGATCTCGGAGCTCACCTCCGAGGAGAAGGGAGGTCCGACACTGCTAGACACGTGTCATCCTCGGAGCTCACCTCTGAGGAGAAAGGAGGTCTGATGTTGTTGGACACGTGGCAACCTCAGAGTTTGTCTCTGAGGAGAAAGGAGGTCCGGCGCTGCTGGACACGCGGCACTCACGGAGCTCGCCTCTGAGGAGAGGGGAGGTCCGTCACTGACACGTGGCACTCACGGAGCTCGCCTCTGAGGAGAGGGGAGATCCGGCACTGACACGTGGCGCCCCCAGAGCTCTCCCCTGAGGAGAGGGGAGGTCCCGCCCGCTAGACACATGGCGCACGCGGAGCTCGCCTCTGAGGGAGAGGGAGGTCCCGCCCGCCAGACACGTGGTGCACCCGGAGCCCGCCTCTAAGGAAAAGGGAGGCCCGGCCCCCGCTGGACACGTGGAGCCTCCGGAGCTCATCCCTGCGGAAGTGCTGAGACCTTAAGCGGATTTCCCCTGTGCGCGAGTACCCGGTACTGAGGAAACCAAAATGATTTCTGCCACGTTGCTGCCGCACCAAATCAATTGGAGATAAGTTGTTAAGATCCAAAACAAATTGAATAGGACTCTTATTTGAATTCCAATTTGAGTAGGACTCTTTCTAACCCCCTTATAAATAGAACCCAAAACCCTTGGCCACAACCACATACCTTTTTCCACCTCCCGAGTCGAAGACTTGGAGGCCTTAGCCCCAACTCACCGAGTTGAACCCCCTGCCGGAGTTCAGTCAATGGAGAGCCGCTGACGAGCGCCGTCACACCTCGCCGTCGCTGCTGCCATTGCTAGGAGGAAGGCCCTGCCACCAGAGAGAAGTGAGGTAGGTCTTTGTTACCACCTTACAACATCATCGTGGTTTCTTCGCATCTGTTTTCTTCGAACAGAAGCTGTTTCATATGGACAGATCACGTGTTGATTGGTTTTTGACGGTGGAATTGATCTAGATCTTGAGTCAAGATCATCACCACGTCCACACTTGATACTTACACCCTTGTTCACCATAAACCCCATGCAATCCATTAAAACATGCAAGAACACGTACAAACTGGTTTAATAAAACAGCACCATAGGATTTGCATCCATGCACACCATTGCATCTTGAGTAAAGTTTGTACATGATGTTTGATTGTTATAAATTTTGTATATGTGTGGTCGTGAGTAGAAGGACAAGCTCAGGAAGCCATCTACGAAGGACTACAGCACCAAGACTTCGAGACACGTGAGCAACAGAAGCCACAAGAACAAGACAAGTGCCCCTTGACCATATTGATCCCATGTTTTGGAAAACTGTTTTGTTTGCAAAAATGTGTGTGCTTGAGTCAACTTGATGGGAAACCCTTTTATAGGAGTTTACTAGTTTTGTTAACCATCCTTGTCACCGGGAAAGTTAATGAGTCGGGTATGGTCATTTTTCCTTTTTGCTTCGCTTAAGCTACGGGATACGGGAAGGCGAAGTAGAACATGTCTAGCTACTGCACTCATATGAATAATGATAATGAGAACTTGATGATGATAATGAGCATGGATAGGGGGATATCTAGGCAAGCTTGGTTCGTGGATGTGGTAGAATGAGATGGTGGTTTACTTGCCGTATATCTAAGGACCGGTTCATGCCAGCACATGCCCGGAAAACAGTGCCACCACAAGGCCAAATATCAGTGCGGCTTAGCTGACTAATTAGGTAAGTTACTAGATTGTTATGGACCGTGGAAGGTGCGGGGAATGGGAGTCAAGAGAGGACTGCCCTGGAAACTGCATGGCACAAGAGGGGGCCTGTAGCTGGGAGAATGGTGACTCGAGCCTGCTGGTGAAACCTTAGTGAGTCCATACATCTAGTAGCCCCTTTGTAAAGGCTATTTTGTGATCCCTTGGCCATACACCGACGGTTGTGTACTGGTATAATGGAGGTTCTGCAGTCGCCGACGGGTGACGAAATCACAATCTTGTGGGTAAAGTGGTGCCACCTCTGCAGAGTCTAAAACTATCATGATAGCCGTGCTTACGGTCACAAGCACCTGGCCAACTCACATGATTAGATGGGATGGTTATTGTGACGCCCTCAATTCTGTGGGAAAACCACAGAACCGAGAACTAATGCATATGTGTGCCCAGGATGTTCATCACACATACACATACGTTCCACAAACTGAATTCATATATATATATATATATATATATATATATATATATATATATATATATATATAACCACGAATAACAGAGTTTATTACAACGTCTCATGAGTCTTGGACTCATGCTCACAGCGGAAATCTTAATTCTATGCAGCAGAAGTCCTTATTTAAATGCGGAAGCAAAAACTAATGCGGAAGCAAAACTAAGCAGGAGTGGCTCCATCTCTACTCCCTCCACAGGCAAGGTTGAGAACAGATCACACGCCATAATGCTCTACTCGGTCTTCATAGTAGTCTTCTCTTACTGTTGATGAAGAAATAATAATGCAAGTTTGAGTACAATGATGTACTCAGCAAGTTCGTTTGTCAATTGCACGCTTCTCTCAGCGCATTGGATTACTCCATTGTGCTTGCTTAACCAGTCCATTCCGAGTATGATGTCAATTCCGTGGGAGTCCAAGACAATAAGGTTGGCAAGGAAGTCTACCCCCCCCTTATTTTAAGGCTTACCTTAGGACATACTATACTAGTCCTCATTTCTCCTCCTGGGGAATTAACTAACATAGCACATTCTAAGTGGGATACGGGTAGATGATGTTTGGCAACATATTTGGATGATATGAAGGAATGTGATGCTCCAGAATCAAATAAAATGGTGGCTGGGTTGGAGTTGGCAAGGAACATACCAATTGCGACGTCCTCAGCCTGGTGTGCTTCCTCAGCAGTGACATGGTTAACGTGGCCACGAGCATAGTTCTGCGGTCCACGGTTCCCTTGGTTGTCCCCTCCGTTTGGTCGCTGGTTCTGCTTGGGCACGTTACCTTGCTGTCCAGGGCCTCTCTTCGGGCACTAGTTAGCGAAGTGGCCTACTTCCCCGCATGCAAAGCATGCCCTGTTGCCTACGGCAGCAGGTACGTTGGGGCGGGGGTTTTGAACAGGAGCGCCATTGTTAGGCCGGGGCGCAGGAGGCATGGGCACACGAGGTGCCGATGCAACGAGCCGTTGCTGTGGTGGCTGACCAGGGCGGTACGTAGAAGTGGTCGATCCATACTGCGGTGCAGGGGGCATGTACCTAGGTCATGCGTTGCTCCCTTGGGGCTGGTATGGCATCTTCCTTTTGCACTCGCGCTCGATCTCTCGGATCTTGTTTTCCACCACAATAGCCTTATCAACTAGCTTCTGGAAGTTTACGTAGTCATTGTTGAGGAGCTGAACTTGGATCTCATTGTTCAACCCTCTCATGAACAGGTACTGCTTCCTCTGATCTGAGTTGACATCTTCGGGGGCATACCGGGACAGTTGTATGAACTTGTTGAGATATTTGTTCACACTTTTCTGCCCTTGGCGGAGACCTTCAAACTCCTGCCTCTTGAGCATCATTACGCCAACAGGGATGTAGTGGGAGCGGAAACTTTCCTTGAACTCAGTCCAAGTGATTGTCTCCGGGTTGGCATGGGCGTTGCTCAAGGCATCCCACCAGTCAGCAGCTGCTCCCATCAGTTGGTGCGACACAAAGAGAACCTTCTCTCGGTCGTTGCACTGAACAATGGCAAGCTTCTTCTCCATGGATTTCAACCAGTCATCGGCCTCCATTGGATCGCTTGCTTGAGCAAAGGTGGGTGGTCGAGTCCTCATGAACTCTCCCAACCTGTTATGAGCCGGCGGTGGTGCCGGAACGGGGTGTTGGTTGGCCTGCAACTGACCCAAAGTTTGGATCATGGTTTGCATAAGATGGTTTTGCATGGCCATCAACCTTTCTAGGTTGTTTTCGCCAGCTCCGGGGTTAGCAGGAACTTCCTCGTGGTCATCTTCCTGGACGTTCCTTTGGCTGGCGTTTCCTCTCACCATAGAATAGAAGGTTAGGTAGGTCCCTTCAACTATATGCATCAAGGTGAGTTGGACTATATATATTAGTCCTTATGAGGATGTGATCAAGTGCCGAAGCATTTCACACCTCTTTCTTCTTACGTATAGATATGAACAACGTTTTTGAGACGTCCCACAACTTATACTTAAACACATATTCACAAATAATCATCACAAGGGCCCACACAACTCCTATTCAAGGATGGTTTCCTATGTCAAGGTGGGTTTAAAGGCCAATCTAAGCTATTCACCCTGGGACGCTTGTGACTCCTATTTAGGGGTGTAACCCGTGGCTCGATTATCTATCTAAGGTTTCTATCTAGGCGTGTAACCTACTGTCAACCCGTGGCTCTGATACCAATCTGTGACGCCCTAAATTCTGTGGGAAAACCACAGAACCGAGAACTAATGCATATGTGTGCCCAGGATGTTCATCACACATACACATACGTTCCACAAACTGAATTCAGATATATATATATAACCACAAATAACAGAGTTTATTACAACGTCTCATGAGTCTTGGACTCATGCTCACAGCGGAAATCTTAATTCTATGCAGCGGAAGTCCTTATTTAAATGCGGAAGCAAAAACTAATGCGGAAGCAAAACTAAGCAGGAGTGGCTCCATCTCTACTCCCTCCACAGGCAAGGTTGAGAACAGATCACACGCCATAATGCTCTACTCGGTCTTCATAGTAGTCTTCTCTTGCTGTTGATGAAGAAATAATAATGCAAGTTTGAGTACAATGATGTACTCAGCAAGTGCGGGAAAACACATGATATGCAGCTCATAAACAAGGTAGGTATAAAAAGGCTTATTTGCAGAAAAGCAGATTTATAAAACCATGATAAAACAGCATCTTAACTTTAGATGAATGCAATCCCAGCATGTATTAAATCACCAACGTACCTCCATCACTTCCCGTGTTCCATCCGAACATTAATCAATCCGTTATTCATACTCACGAATACCTCCTCGTATTCGCTACCATCTCATCTCACGAATCAACCTCCAATCTCATGTCATGACCCAACAGTCAAGCAAACATCTCATCATCCAGACCCAACAGTTCCAACCAATAACCATAACCAAGAACCTTCCCAATAACCATCACGAAAACCATCCCAACTAATCATGGCAGTTTAGCCAGGCGCTCGTGACCGTAAGCTCGGCTATCATGATAGTTTTATTAACTCTGCAGAGTTTGTACCTCTTTACCCACAAGTTTGTGATTTCGTCACCTGTCGGCGACTGCAGAACCTCCATTATACCAGTACACAACCGTCGGTATATGGTCAAGAGATCACAAAATAGCTTTTACAAAGGGGTTACTAGATGTATGGACTCACTAAGGTTTCACCGGCAGGTTAGAATCTCCAATTCTCCCACCCACGGGCCCCCTCTTGTGCCATGCAGTTCCAGGGCAGTCCTCACTCGACTCCCATTCTCCACGCCTTCCACAGTCCATAACACCCTAGCAACTTACCTAATTACTCAGCTAAGCCGCACCCATACTTGGCCTTGTGGTGGCACTGTTATCCTGGCATGTGCATGCATGAACCGGTCCTTAGATCTACGGCAAGTAAAACCACCATCTCATGCTACCTCATTCACAAACCCAGGCTTGCCTAGATCTCCCTCCGATCCATGTTCATTAACCTCATCAATTACTTATTATCAATACGAGTGCAGTTAGCTAGACATGTCTATCTCGCGTCCCAATCCCATGGACTCAGCGAAGCATAAAGCAAAAACCATAACCGACTCATAAACTTCCCAGGCGACAAGGATGGTTCAACCAAAACTAGTAAACTCCTATAAAAGGGTTTCCCATCATGTTTGACTCAGCACACACACCTTTTCGCAAAGCAAAATAGTTTTACCCAAAACATAGGATCAACATGGTCAAGGAGCACTTGCCTTGTTCTTGCGGTTCCGGTTGTTCTTGATTCTCAAAACCTTGTTGCTGCAGTTCGTCGTAGACAGCTTCCTGAGTTTGTCCTGCTATGTAGGATTCACATGCATACAAATTCACAGCAATCAATATCATGCACAAACCCTAAACTAGATGCGATGATGCACATGCATGCTATCCTACGATTAGTTCTATTAGATTGATCTTGGTGTTCTTGCATGGCTTGCATGGTCAGAGGTGTTCAGATCAAAGATGAACGTGGCGATGATCTTGTCTTTAGATCAAACTGATCATCGAGTGATCTGCCCACGAGAAGACTTCTGTTCGAAAGGAATTGAAGAACAGATGCAAGATGAACACAATGATGTCCTAAGGTGGTATGGAAGTCCTACCTCACACTCTTCTTGTCTTCGAGGTCCTTCTCAGACCGCTCGGTTCTTCTACGGTGATCTCCCTTGTTGCGCTTCGGCGATGTTCGGCGAGTTAGGGCTAGGGCTCCAAGTCGTCGGTTCAGGAGTTGAAAGAGAGGTTTGTGGTTTCGGCCAGAGGTTTTGGGTTCTATTTATAATCGGGAAGAGAAGAGTCCTAATCTGATTGGATCCCGAATAAGAGTCTTATTCAGATCTTTGTTAGGTCCTGACGTCTTATCTTTGGTAACATTGTGGAGTTTAGATCGGTTTCTGTTGCGTACCGGTGTCCTTACGCATAACAGCCGCTCCAGAACTCGTTACCTCCGTGATGATGAGCTCCGGAAGCTCCACGTGTCCTCCGGGCCTGGTATCTCCTCGTCCGCAGAGACGAGCTCCGGTTGCCGCATGTCAATCGATCGAGACCTCCCTCTTCTTCGGAGGTGAGCTCCGCGCACGCCACGTGTCGGTGCCGGTCTTTCCGCTCTCCTTTCCTCAGGGACATGCTCCGAGATCGACACGTGTTTAGCTGCGACGGACCTTCCGGTGATAAGCTCCGGTGGCGACACGTGTTCGATAGAACCGGACTTCTCTGAGATGAGCTCCGAGATTGACACGTATCCCCTGCGACTGGCCCTCTTATTTCCGCGAAGACTAGCTCCGGGGATGACACGTGTCCTATGAAAAATGCCTTTGCTTCTTCCGCAGAGGCTATCTCCGCGGGCAGCACGTGTCCCACAGGGTCGGACCTCTTTCCGATTGCGGAGGTGACCCCCGAGCCTACCACGTAGCTAGTTTAGCGGCGGACCTCTCCCAAATTTCTCGGGGATGAGCTCCGAACACGCCACGTGGTCTGTTGGCCGTGGAAGTTGCCTTCGGTGTTCTTGGAGAGCTTTATTGGCTATCCTTTTGATACTTGTCTCTGTTCCTAGTTTTCTTAAAATGTTTTTCTCTTTCATAAAACATCAACATGTGCTGACACCCAAGATGAGGGTGTCACAAATCTACCCCCCTTAAATTGAATCTCGCCCTCGAGATTCGTTAGTAGAAAATAGATGGGGGAATTCAGCCTTAGTATCCTCTTCACGCTCCCATGTGGCTTCAGCTTCAGTGTGATGGCTCCATTGTACTTTGCACCATCGAATCACCTTGTTTCGGGTGACCCTTTCCTTTACGTCCAAGATTCGGATAGGGTGTTCTGCGTAAGTCAGGTCCTCTTGAAGTTCAAGTTCTCCCATTGACACTTGTTCCTCTGGTATTCTCAAGCACTTCTTGAGCTGGGATACATGAAACACGTCATGTACGTCGGAGAGGTGGTTTGGAAGCTCTAGTTGATAGGCTACTTCTCCTCGCTTGTCCATAAATCTTAAATGGTCCGATGTAGCGAGGCGCTAGTTTGCCTTTGACGTTAAAACGTCGTTGGCCTCGGATAGGCGATACCTTAAGGTATACGAAGTCTCCTACTTCAAAGGTCAACTTCCTACGCCTATTGTCCGCATAGCCTTTCTGTCGTGATTGAGCACCCTTTAAGTTTTCCCGTATCGTTTGGACTTGCTTTTCAGCCTCTTGTAGTACTTTGGGTCCAAACACCTGGTTCTCTCCAGTCAGGTTCCAGAACAGCGGCGTTCTACACCGTCTGCCATATAAGGCTTCGAAAGGCGACATCTTCAAGCTAGCTCGATAGCTGTTGTTATAGGAGAACTCGGCATAA
This sequence comes from Neostapfia colusana, assembly GCA_030760725.1. Taxonomy (NCBI): domain Eukaryota; kingdom Viridiplantae; phylum Streptophyta; class Magnoliopsida; order Poales; family Poaceae; genus Neostapfia; species Neostapfia colusana. The sequence goes on from JASWHV010000003.1 coordinate 82,355,934, forward strand.
GGTAAACTCTTATCCCAACTACGTCCACGTTTCAAGGCGCAAGCTCTCAGCATGTCCTCCAAAATTTGGTTCGTCCTCTCGGTTTGCCCATCTGTTTGTGGGTGATAGGCGGAGCTAAAATCCAGTCGTGTACCCATGGCTTTCTGCAGCTTCCTCCAGAATCTAGAGGTAAACTGAGAACCTCGATCTGAGACTATCCTCTTCGGAACTCCATGACGGCACACGATCTGCTCCATGTACAACTCTGCCAACTGTGTAACGTTGTAACTGGTCTTTACCGGAAGAAAATGGGCGGTTTTCGTCAACCGGTCCACAATGACCCAGATGGAGTCATATCCTGACTGAGTTCGTGGCAATCCGACAATAAAGTCCATACTGATGTCCTCCCATTTCCATTCAGGTATTTTCAAAGGTTGCAATTATCCAGCGGGTTTTTGATGTTCGGCTTTTACCCGTTGGCATGTGTCGCATAGGGCAACGTATTCGGCTATATCCTTCTTCATAGCATCCCACCAATAGCAAGTTTTCAAGTCCTTGTACATTTTGGTGCTCCCTGGATATATGGAATGGGGTGAATCATGTGCCTCCTTCAATATCATGTCGCGAAGGTGTCTTATGTTTGGCACACAAATCCTTTTTCCTAGCCAAAGCGTACCCTTTTCATCCTCCTTGAAATCCTTCTCTATCCCTTGTCGGGTTCTTTCCTTGATCTCCTTGATCCCCTCGTCCGTTGCTTGGCCCTTTCTTATTTCTTGCTCCAATGAGGAGTGGATCTCCATTATTTCCATGTTATTCAAGAATCCGAGGTGTAATCGTTCGAACTCCTTACGTAGTTCGGGTGGTAGCTCCCAAACCGTGAGTTGGTGACATGCTCCCTTTCTGCTCAATGCGTCAGCTACTACATTGGCCTTCCCGGGGTGGTAATTGATTCTTACATCATAATCCTTGATGAGTTCTAACCATCGACGTTGCCTCAAATTCAAGTCCGTTTGTGTAAATATGTACTTGAGGCTTTTATGATCCGTATAGATCTCACATCGATGACCAAGGTTATAATGTCTCCAAATCTTCAATGCATGCACTACCGCTGATAATTCCAAATCATGCGTAGGATAGTTAAGCTCATGCTTCTTTAATTGTCGTGAGGCATAAGCTACCACTTGTCCTTCCTGCATGAGCACACATCGGAGCCCTTGTCTGGATGCGTCACAATCTATGTCAAAGCTCTTGCTTACGTCTGGCAATACCAGAACTGGTGCTGTGGTTAGCCTTTTCTTGAGTTCCTCAAAACTTTCTTGGCAGGCTTGTGTCCATTGAAAGGCCTTCCCCTTCATTAACAACTCCGTCATAGGTTTTGCTATCTTAGAGAAGTCTTTAATGAAGCGCCGATAGTATCCTGCCATCCCAAGGAAACTTCGAATACCCCGCATGCTCTTTGGTTGGTCCCACTTTAGAACATCTCTCACCTTTCCAGGATCAACTCATACCCCTTCTTTGGAGATGATGTGGCCTAGGAAGGATATTTCCTTTAGCCAAAATTGACACTTGTTGAGCTTGGCATACAACTGATGCTCGCGCAACTTCTGCAAGGTCAATCTCAGATGTTCTTCATGCTCCTCCTTACTTTTTGAATACACCATAATGTCGTCGATGAAAACCACGACGAACTTGTCCAAGTACTCCATGAAAACCTTGTTCATATGGTACGTGAAGTATGCGGGTGCATTCGTCAATCCAAAAGACATAACGGTATATTCATATGAACCATACCGTGTCCGAAAGGTTGTCTTAGGTATATCGGAGGGCTTAATCTTCAGCTGGAAATATCCCGACCGAAGATCAATCTTGGAGAATACTTGGGCTCCTTTCATTTGATCGAACAGGTCCTCTATACGGGGCAGAGGGTATTTATTCTTGATTGTCACCTCGTTGAGAGACCTGTAGTCCACGCACATTCTTTGGGTTATGTCCTTCTTGTCCACGAAAAGTACTGGGGCTCCCCATGGTGACGAACTTGGACGGATAAAACCCTTCTCCAACTGTTCTTGAATTTGCTTCTTGAGTTCAACTAACTCGTTGATGGGCATCCTATATGGTCTCTTAGCTATAGGTGCAGTTCCGGGTACCAAATCTATGGCAAACTCGATGTCCCGGTCAGGTGGCATTCCCGGGAGCTCTTCCGGGAACACGTCCGAAAATTCCTGAACCACTGGAATGCTGTCCAATGTTGTTCCTTCGGCGTGGTTCAAATCTGCCTGTTCGGTTGTTTGCTGGGCTGACTCAAACTCGACACGGATACCGTGTTCGTTTGTCAATTGCACGCTTCTCTCAGCGCATTGGATTACTCATTGTGCTTGCTTAACCAGTCCATTCCGAGTATGATGTCAATTCCGTGGGAGTCCAAGACAATAAGGTTGGCAAGGAAGTCTACCCCCCTTATTTTAAGTCTTACCTTAGGACATACTATACTAGTCCTCATTTCTCCTCCTGGGGAATTAACTAACATAGCACATTCTAAGTGGGATACGGGTAGATGATGTTTGGCAACATATTTGGATGATATGAAGGAATGTGATGCTCCAGAATCAAATAAAATGGTGGCTGGGTTGGAGTTGGCAAGGAACATACCAATTGCGACGTCCTCAGCCTGGTGTGCTTCCTCAGCAGTGACATGGTTAACGTGGCCACGAGCATAGTTCTGCGGTCCACGGTTCCCTTGGTTGTCCCCTCCGTTTGGTCGCTGGTTCTGCTTGGGCACGTTACCTTGCTGTCCAGGGCCTCTCTTCGGGCACTGGTTAGCGAAGTGGCCTACTTCCCCGCATGCAAAGCATGCCCTGTTGCCTACGGCAGCAGGTACGTTGGGGCGGGGGTTTTGAACAGGAGCGCCATTGTTAGGCCGGGGCGCAGGAGGCATGGGCACACGAGGTGCCGATGCAACGAGCCGTTGCTGTGGTGGCTGACCAGGGCGGTACGTAGAAGTGGTCGATCCATACTGCGGTGCAGGGGGCATGTACCTAGGTCGTGCGTTGCTCCCTTGGGGCTGGTATGGCATCTTCCTTTTGCACTCGCGCTCGATCTCTCGGATCTTGTTTTCCACCACAATAGCCTTATCAACTAGCTTCTAGAAGTTTACGTAGTCATTGTTGAGGAGCTGAACTTGGATCTCATTGTTCAACCCTCTCATGAACAGGTACTGCTTCCTCTGATCTGAGTTGACATCTTCGGGGGCATACCGGGACAGTTGTATGAACTTGTTGAGATATTTGTTCACACTTTTCTGCCCTTGGCGGAGACCTTCAAACTCCTGCCTCTTGAGCATCATTACGCCAACAGGGATTGTCACACCCGGTTTTTCCGAAGAACAACCGAGTGAATATCACATGTATGCCAGGATCATTTTCTCATACATGTGATGACAAATAGTGAAGCATCATTTATTACAAGCCAGGTGTTGAATATAAATAAGTCTTACATCGCAAATGTCTCAATGGACACTAATACTTCATCACAAGTAAATAAACTAGCAGCGGAATATTATTCTTTTAGGGCTCCATCACAGGCGTTGCCAGGGGGTCTTCATGAACCTAAAAGCCTTCCTCGGGTCCAAAATCTTGGTCATTATACACCACCTCATTATCTTGACCTGAGCAGCAATATAAACCAACAAATATGCAAGGTTGAGTACCAATGGTACTCAGCAAGTGTGGGAAAATTATATCATGCATGGCTAGAACAAGGAGAGGTTGAACTCATGGTTAAAGCACTACGCAATTAATACCTATCACCTTAGCTTATTAAGCACCTACATTACTACACAGGTGAAATGGTCCCAATCTCCCATCCCATCATCATAACCAAATAACCATAACATCATTTCCAATGTTAAGCTCCCCGCTTAACATCCACAACTCCCAAAAACCTTCACTCCTCTAATCATGAATAAGTCCAGGCCGCTCTTAACCGTGAGCACGGCTGTCAAGACAGTTTTGACTTTGCAGAGTTTGTACCACTGTACCCACAAGTAGTGATTTCATCCCCCGTTGCCGGGTGGACTAAAAGAACCTCCATTATGCCAGTGGCTACGATCCACATTCACACTTCCCAGGTGTGCAGCCAGGAGATCACTACAAAGCCTTTACAAAGGGATTCCCGACGAGCGTGGGCCCACTGAGGTTTCACCCCTAACAGCATACAAGAGGCTCCAACCCCGCTGCAGTGGCCCCCTCTTGAGCCTTGCGGTTCATATGGTAGTCCAGCTGACACCTACTCCCCGCACCATCCAACACACCCATACTACGCCGGGGATACACCTAATTAATTGGCCAAGCTGCCCCATCTCAGCATGTGGTTGGCACTGTAAAGCCGGGTTACATGCTCCATGAACCGGTCCTTAGGATCCAGGCAAGTACTAAACACAAACCCAAGTCTCGTGCACCCAGCACACAACCAAAACATCCAACTTGCCTTGATCCCTACCTCTACATAACTCACAATGTCTCATTCAAGAGTATGGTAATATAAACTGATGATCTCATTTCCCAAATATCCCATTCTAAGCATGGCTAAGCAAATGCATGTAAATAAATGACATGACAAAATAAATCCCAACCCAAGCTACAAGGAAACAAGGTAATGCAATTCTAGGGAAACTTTCCTAGCATGGGTTTCATATTTCATTTGACAATGCAAATAATTCTATCTACACATCCTAGCATAGGATCAAAGTGGTCAAGGACACTTGCCTCCTTCTTGCTGCTATTGAAATGGGTATTCCTGGTCTTGGAAATGAATAACTTGTTCTTGAACAGGTTCTACTTCATACCATCACACATAGCAAAAGAAAAACAACAATCCATAAGACATAGTTCACACTTACACTTCATACAAACCACACATTCACATTTATGAAATTCATTCACCATTATATGTGTTGTGTTTCAGTTTTAAATAAATTCCTTACACTAAACTACCAAGTATGTATGAAAAGTATTTTTCTTCTCCATATATGCCTTCATAATTTCTACCACACTTAAACTGAACTCTTTGGATTTTAAAAACTCCATTTATCATTTACTAGTTGCTATATTTTCAGATTTATATTCCTATGCATAATTGTGTATTTTATTATGAAATTAGTAATACACATCATCTAAACAGTAGAGGTTATGGTCCTAAATTATTTTAATAACATATTTTAACCTTGTCCTCTGATGTAAACTATTTCATAATTATTTTCCCTATTTTTCTATAACTATTCTTTACTTAAAAATGTGTCCCTATACTAATAAATGTGAATAATAGATGAAACAGATTTATTTCAACCCAAAAATATATTTTTATCTCACTCCAAAGTTTTCTAAGTACTGAGAAAGTTTTTAATTAATTTTGACAATTATGTTTGTCCCACTTTTTAATTTTTAAACACTAGTTACATATTCAATTTTCTAAATTAATTACTAAACAGGGTTAAAATAATGAATTCACCCCATTACAGGGTCTATAATATTATTTTTATAATTTCCAGGGGTCTAGCTACATTTATCAGAGGTGTTTTTCCTAATTTCTATTAAGTCCAGGGGCTAAAACTGATTTTTAAATGAATTTACATGATTTTCTGGAGTTCCAGGGGCTAGATCTGAAGTTTCCGGGGCTAGCTCTCAATTCCAGAGAACCCCAGGGGGTAGCACGTAAGAATTCCAGTCTTTATAACGCGGGGCTGACGTGGACCGTCCGATATTAAACCGACGGCTGAGATTATAACATCGAACCGGTACGTGGGGTTTTAAAGTCTACCGTGCGATTTAAAATAAACGGCGCACAAGCTGCCACGTCGCTCTGATCGAGCGCGGGCGGCGCTGCCGGCGGCGCACGGCGGCGGGAAGCGGCGATCTCGCCGGAAAGTTTCGGATCCTCGAGAATTCTGCCTAAAACTGTGATCTTATGGCCTAGATCGGTAGAGGGGTGGTCAGGGATCTCACCTCGGGGTTTTCTCGAGCTCAGGGGTCCTGGAAAGGGATCGGCGGCGAGGTCCGAGGCAAAACCACGCCGAAGCTCGTCGGCGCTGCGTTTACACCGTAACTCTCCGAGTTTTCTGCACCTGCAAAGTTCCCCGGAGGCGTTGGATCAAGACCAGCGAGTTAGATCAGAGTTTCCGAGCTTAGATCGGCCAGAATTCACCGGCGAAGTCTCGGTGCTCACCGGAGTAAAAATCGGCGATCGCGTGGGAAAAACTGATCGGAGCTGGGGTTTTTATAGCCGGGGGAGGGCGGTGGGTCAGTTGTGATCGAGTTTGATTCGTCTGGGACCGGAATTCGGGCTGATGGACGCGGTTTCCAATCGGTTAAGATCGAGCGCGCGCGGGAGAGTCCGGGGTCGCGGGGTTAGGGATGACATGTGGGTCCCACCTGTCTGTGAGAGACAGCGTGGCGCGCGCGGGGGCGGGCTGGCGCGGGGAAAACTTGGCCGGCTGGCGGGTTTTGGCCCACTGGCCGGTTTTTTTCCCGTTTCTCTTTTTCTTTTTCCATTTCTTTTCTGTTTTGAGTATAATTTGAATTCCAGTTTGAATTTGAATTTTTGCAAAACATGCAACACGTCCAAAAATTTTTAAATTCCCCTCTGAACATGGTTTAGAGTTTTGAATCAAAATTTGGGGTGTTACAGCTCTACCCCCCTTAAAAGAAATCTCGTCCTCGAGATTGGTGTTTCTAAGAAAACAATTCCGGAAATTGTGCCTTGAGCTCATCTTCCCGTTCCCAGGTAGCTTCCTCTTCTGAGTGATGCTTCCACTGCACCTTGCACATCCGGATTCTCTTGTTTCTGGTGAGGCGTTCCATCGTCTCCAAAATCTTGTATGGTTGCTCGGCATAAGACAAATCCTCAGCTACATCCACTTCATTCATGGGTAACACCTCTTCAGGCGTCCTCAGGCATTTCTTGAGTTGTGACACATGAAATACATCGTGCACGTCCGATAGATGAACCGGTAACTCTAGTTGGTACGCCACTTCGCCTTTTCTTTCCAAAACTTGAAAGGGTCCGATGTATCGAGGTGACAACTTCCCTTTCACCTTGAACCGACGAAGTCCTCTGATATGGGACACCTTGAGATAAACATAGTCTCCCACGTTGAAAACGAGCTCTCTTCTTCGTACATCAGCATAACTCTTCTGGCGTGTTTGTGCTATCCTCAAGTTGTTGCGAATCTCCCTCACCTTCGCCTCGGCTTCTTGTAGCACTTCTGGACCAAACACTTTACTTTCTCCTGTTTGGTTCCAAAATAGGGGAGTTCTGCACTTCCTTCCATACAAAGCTTCAAACGGTGACATCTTCATACTAGCTTGATAGCTGTTGTTATAGGAAAACTCCGCATACGGTAAGTTCTTGTCCCAACTCCTATTGTTTTTGAGTGCACATGCCCTTAACATATCTTCAAGGATCTGATTGGTTCTCTCCGTCTGCCCGTCAGTTTGGGGATGATAGGCAGAGCTGAAGTTCAGATGGGTTCCCATGGTTTCATGCAACTTCTGCCAAAACCTCGAGGTGAACTGTGTCCCTCGGTCCGACACTATCTTCTTTGGCACTCCATGGTAACACACAATCCTTGACATGTACAATTCTGCCAACTTGGATCCGCTGTAGCTTTCTTTCACAGGGATGAAATGAGCTACCTTGGTTAGCCTATCAATAATGACCCATATTGAATCATACCCGGATTGGGTCCTAGGCAATCTCACGACAAAATCCATGCTGATTTCTTCCCACTTCCATTCAGGCACTTTGAGTGGTTGCAATAATCCCGCGGGCCGTTGATGTTCAGCTTTCACCAACTGACATGTGTCACATAGGGCAACATGTTCCGCGACATCTCGCTTCATGCCATACCACCAATACCTGCTTTTGAGGTCCTGGTACATCTTCGTACTCCCAGGATGAATGGAATAGTCGGAATCATGAGCCTCCTTTAAAATCAATTCACGAATCTCCTTTACTTCTGGCACACAGATTCTTCTCCCGTGCCACACCGTTCCTTGTTCATCCTCTCTAAAACTAGGAGCTTTATTTTCCTTGATGAGCTGTCTGATCTCTTGTATCTTCCCATCATTCTTTTGGCCCTCGCGTATGTCTTGCTCGAGTGTGGAGTCCACTTCCATGGCGATGGCTTCACCAATATTTACTAGACATAGATTGAGCCTTATAACCTCGTCCTTCAATTCTGCGGGCATGTCCTTCAAGCTCAACTTATTGACCTGCACTTTCCGACTCAAAGCATCGGCCACGACGTTTGCTTTCCCGGGATGATAGTTGATGCCCACATCAAAGTCATTGATTAGCTCTAACCATCTCCTTTGTCTAAGGTTGAGATCTGGCTGTGTGAATATGTACTTCAAACTCTTATGATCCGTATATATCTCTGTCCTCTTCCCCATCAAATAGTGCCGCCAAATTTTCAACGCGTGTACCACTGCAGCTAGTTCTAGATCATGTGTAGGATAGTTCTTCTCGTGCTTCCGAAGCTGCCGGGATGCATATGCCACGACATGTCCTTCTTGCATGAGAACACATCCCAACCCATTTCCAGAGGCATCGCAGTACACTGTGAAATTCTTCTGCATATCTGGCATAACCAGCACTGGGGCTGTTGTCAATCTCTTCTTTAGCTCCTGAAAGCTCGTCTCGCACTGTGGCGTCCAGGTGAATGTGATTCCCTTTTTCAACAGTTTGGTGAGAGGTCTCGAGATCTTGGAGAATCCCTCAATAAACCGTCGATAGTATCCAGCCAATCCCAAAAAGCTTCGAACTTCCCCGACATTTTCAGGGGTTTTCCACTTCTGGATATCCTCGATTTTGGCGGGATCTACGGAGATTCCTCCCTCCGAGATTATATGTCCTAAAAAGGGAACTCTCTTCAGCCAAAACTCACACTTGCTCAACTTGGCATATAGTTGATGTTCTCTCAGCCTCTGTAACACCAACCTTAGATGTTTCTCATGTTCATCTTCATCTTTGGAGAAGACGAGAATATCATCTATGAAAACCACCACAAATTTGTCCAGATATTCCATGAATACCTTGTTCATGAGATACATGAAATATGCCGGGGCATTGGTTAGCCCGAAGGGCATGACAGTGTATTCATACAGTCCGTACCGAGATACGAAAGCTGTCTTGGGAATATCAGATTGCCTTATCTTGAGTTGGTGGTATCCCGACCTGAGATCAATTTTCGAGAACAAACAAGCTCCCCTCAACTGATCAAACAAGTCTTCAATGCGAGGCAATGGGTACTTGTTCTTGATGGTTACCTCATTCAAGGCACGGTAATCTACGCATAACCTTTGAGTTCCGTCTTTCTTAGGCACAAATATCACCGGAGCTCCCCATGGTGAGGAACTAGGGCGAATATACCCCTTCTCCGTCAATTCTCTCAAATGATCCTTGAGCTCTTCTAGCTGCTTGGAGTCCATTCGATAAGGTCTCTTGTATATCGGGGCTGTTCCCGGTACTAGCTCAATTGTGAATTCCACGTCACGGTTGGGAGGCATGCCTGGCAATTCCTCCGGGAAAACATCTGGATATTCTCTGATAGTCCTGATTTCCTCAACTTTCACCTCCACTTGATTTAATTTAATGTCCCTCCTAGGCTCGTGTATCGTTATGAACTTTACTTTGGTACCACTGGGGTGAGTTAGTTCCACCGTTCTGGTCGAACAATGGATGATTCCTTTATGTTTGGTCAACCAATCCATACCCAAAATAATATCTATCCCTTGTGAATCTATCACTATGAGGTTAGCAGTAAATACTACTCCATTAATGTCTAGGCTCACTTTGGGACACACTTGTCTTGTCCTTATTTCTCCACCTGGAGAGTTTACGGCTAGCATATGGTTCATTTGTGTGGTTGCTAGGTCATACTTCTTAACAAACCCTTGAGCAATGGATGAGTGGGTAGCACCAGAATCAAACAGCAGAGTTGCAAGGTGTAAATTGGCAGGAAACTTACCAACTACCACGTCGGGTGCCTCTTGTGCTTCCTCCATGGTGACATGGTTCACCCGTCCTCTCACTACATTCTGCTGTTGTGGCGGCGCAGGCTTCTTCTTTGGGCATTTGTGGGCGTAGTGCCCCACTTCGCCACAGCTGAAACATTGCACCCCAATCTTAGACGCCTGGCCTTTGTTGTCCTGGGGTTGGTTTGGGGGTCCTTGCACTGCTGGTCGAGGTGGATATGCGGGGCGAGGCTGCTGCACAAACTGACGTGGCGGCTGTGCTGGTGCTGCGGGTGGCCTGTAGTTTGGGTTGTACCCTCTTGGTGCTGAATAGGGTACCGCAGCACGGCTCGTCTGCCCCGTAGGTTGCTGCATCATACGTGGGCGGGTGTTGCTCCCTGAGGCCTGATGTGACCATCCCGCCTTCCTCTTATTCTCATTTTCCAGGGCCTTTAGCTTCCTTTCCACCACAAATGCTCTGTCCACCATCTTTTGAAAACTTTCATACTCATTGGAGGACATGGCACACTGCATCTCTGCGGTAAGTCCTTCCACGAAACAATCTTGTTTCTGCTCATCAGTCTCTATGTCTCGTGGAGCATAACGGGATAGTTGAGTAAATTTAGTGAGGTATTCCCTCACCGTCATGTTTCCCTGCTGCAGTCCCAGAAACTCTTTCCTCTTGTTTTTGAGTTCACCTCTTGGGATGTAGTGGTTGCGGAAGCTACGCTTGAACTCTTCCCAAGTGATGTTCTCAGGGTCATGATTGGCGGCCACATAGGCGGTCCACCAATCAGCAGCAGGTCCCTGCAATTGATGAGAGGCAAACAGCACCCTCTCATACCCTTGGCACTGTATGATCCTCATCTTACTTTCAATAGTCTTCAGCCAATCATCTGCCTCCAGAGGTTCAGCAGCACTTGCAAACTTTGGAGGTTGAGTTCCTAGAAACTCACTCAACCTTGGTTGGCGGGGTGCAGCTTGTGGAGGTGGAACTTGATGCAAGTTGGCCACCACTTGAGTCAAGCTCTGGATGAGCTGATTTTGATTCTCCAGCATTTGGTGGAGAGGATCAATTTCTTCACGGCGACCACCCCGGTCCTGGCCTCCAGAAAGATGAGGGTTGCATGCCTCATCATTGTTGTTGGCGGGGTTGGCAGCACGTCCTTTTCCTCTTCCGGCCATCTGGCAGAATCAACAAATGTTAATTTGATACCATTTAGTATCATCTTACTACTTTCATTTGTTGGTACTTTGAGGTGTTGAGGCTTTGTTAAAATTTTATGAGGGTTCATATCTCACACTAAATAAATGCACTATTATTTCCTGTGGGTTCACACACCAAAGCAAAACAATCTGAAGACAAGGCTGTGGACAATTGCTCATAGCTTCCACAACTCACGTCACACACCAAGCATCATCACACCATTAACTATGTCACGACTCGACTACTCGACCTCTTGCTAGCTAGGGGAAAGACTCTACACTACTCGTCCTCTTGAGCTGGCTCCTCGGGATCTTCCTCCTCATTTCGGCTACCTTCTGACTCTTCTTTGGGTGGGGAGGCTGCTGGTGGAGAAGTGCGACGACGCCTGATCGCTCGGCGATCCGGGGAGTCAGGAGTCCATGGATCACTCACGGTGACACACAGTTCATTCCCATCCCCTCTTTCTCTCGCCTTTAAGCAAGCTCGCAGCAACGCCTCCGTTTCCTTCAGGGTGTCTCGGACATCCTGAAGCTCTTGTTGACACTCCTGCAGTCGAGTGCTGAGCATAGCAGCATCCTCCAAGCACAAGTCCATGTGCTCATGGGAAGTCCCTTGCTGCACCGGTGGGTACTTGTACTCCGTGGTACCACTCTCACGTTGGAGGACATACATGTACTCAGTTTTGTCCAAGTGGCGACGATAGATGTGACTCTGGCAGGTGATGGCCTCCTAGGTGACATCTTTCTCCGCGTCAACTTGTGTTGCTCGACAAGCTGGAGAGTGGTGAATCTTAAGCAGCTGATTCTCGTGTATAATCCTCATCTCCGAACTCCATTCTTCCCTCTTCTCACGGATGGTCCTGGTGGAGTTATAGTGGATGATTAGCTTGCCCGTGTTGCCGGCGGCTTCGAGCATACGTCGAAGACGGCGCAACAAATCTCCTACTGCCAATCCATAGGAAAGGTACGTCACTGGACGACTCTCCTCTCTTTCAGCAAGGGCAACTACGGGAACTCTCCCTCCTGTGGACTTACGAGCGGTGCGAATCATGTGAACCATCTAAAACAAAAGAATTTTAAATTATGTTAGATAAATTATCAAATAAAAAATCCTATTTTGAATGAAAGTTGGGGTAAGATGAAGAAAATGACTCCTTTAATTTCCACCCACACCTTGGAAAATAGTTTTTTTTAAGAAAATAGGGCCCTTAAATACGCCCATTTCTACCTAGGTCCACGTTCCTACGGGCAACCTTGGCTCTGATACCACCTCTGTCACACCCGGTTTTTCCGAAGAACAACCGAGTGAATATCACATGTATGCCAGGATCATTTTCTCATACATGTGATGACAAATAGTGAAGCATCATTTATTACAAGCCAGGTGTCGAATATAAATAAGTCTTACATCGCAAATGTCTCAATGGACACTAATGCTTCATCACAAGTAAATAAACTAGCAGCGGAATATTATTCTTTTAGGGCTCCATCACAGGCGTTGCCCGGGGGTCTTCATGAACCTAAAAGCCTTCCTCGGGTCCAAAATCTTGGTCATTATACACCACCTCATTATCTTGACCTGAGCAGCAATATAAACCAACAAATATGCAAGGTTGAGTACCAATGGTACTCAGCAAGTGTGGGAAAATTATATCATGCATGGCTAGAACAAGGAGAGGTTGAACTCATGGTTAAAGCACTACGCAATTAATACCTATCACCTTAGCTTATTAAGCACCTACATTACTACACAGGTGAAATGGTCCCAATCTCCCATCCCATCATCATAACCAAATAACCATAACATCATTTCCAATGTTAAGCTCCCCGCTTAACATCCACAACTCCCAAAAACCTTCACTCCTCTAATCATGAATAAGTCCAGGCCGCTCTTAACCGTGAGCACGGCTGTCAAGACAGTTTTGACTCTGCAGAGTTTGTACCACTGTACCCACAAGTAGTGATTTCATCCCCCGTTGCCGGGTGGACTAAAAGAACCTCCATTATGCCAGTGGCTACGATCCACATTCACACTTCCCAGGTGTGCAGCCAGGAGATCACTACAAAGCCTTTACAAAGGGATTCCCGACGAGCGTGGGCCCACTGAGGTTTCACCCCTAACAGCATACAAGAGGCTCCAACCCCGCTGCAGTGGCCCCCTCTTGAGCCTTGCGGTTCATATGGTAGTCCAGCTGACACCTACTCCCCGCACCATCCAACACACCCATACTACGCCGGGGATACACCTAATTAATTGGCCAAGCTGCCCCATCTCAGCATGTGGTTGGCACTGTAAAGCCGGGTTACATGCTCCATGAACCGGTCCTTAGGATCCAGGCAAGTACTAAACACAAACCCAAGTCTCGTGCACCCAGCACACAACCAAAACATCCAACTTGCCTTGATCCCTACCTCTACATAACTCACAATGTCTCATTCAAGAGTATGGTAATATAAACTGATGATCTCATTTCCCAAATATCCCATTCTAAGCATGGCTAAGCAAATGCATGTAAATAAATGACATGACAAAATAAATCCCAACCCAAGCTACAAGGAAACAAGGTAATGCAATTCTAGGGAAACTTTCCTAGCATGGGTTTCATATTTCATTTGACAATGCAAATAATTCTATCTACACATCCTAGCATAGGATCAAAGTGGTCAAGGACACTTGCCTCCTTCTTGCTGCTCTTGAAATGGGTATTCCTGGTCTTGGAAATGAATAACTTGTTCTTGAACAGGTTCTACTTCATACCATCACACATAGCAAAAGAAAAACAACAATCCATAAGACATAGTTCACACTTACACTTCATACAAACCACACATTCACATTTATGAAATTCATTCACCATTATATGTGTTGTGTTTCAGTTTTAAATAAATTCCTTACACTAAACTACCAAGTATGTATGAAAAGTATTTTTCTTCTCCATATATGCCTTCATAATTTCTACCACACTTAAACTGAACTCTTTGGATTTTAAAAACTCCATTTATCATTTACTAGTTGCTATATTTTCAGATTTATATTCCTATGCATAATTGTGTATTTTATTATGAAATTAGTAATACACATCATCTAAACAGTAGAGGTTCTGGTCCTAAATTATTTTAATAACATATTTTAACCTTGTCCTCTGATGTAAACTATTTCATAATTATTTTCCCTATTTTTCTATAACTATTCTTTACTTAAAAATGTGTCCCTATACTAATAAATGTGAATAATAGATGAAACAGATTTATTTCAACCCAAAAATATATTTTTATCTCACTCCAAAGTTTTCTAAGTACTGAGAAAGTTTTTAATTAATTTTGACAATTATGTTTGTCCCACATTTTAATTTTTAAACACTAGTTACATATTCAATTTTCTAAATTAATTACTAAACAGGGTTAAAATAATGAATTCACCCCATTACAGGGTCTATAATATTATTTTTATAATTTCCAGGGGTCTAGCTACATTTATCAGAGGTGTTTTTCCTAATTTCTATTAAGTCCAGGGGCTAAAACTGATTTTTAAATGAATTTACATGATTTTCTGGAGTTCCAGGGGCTAGATCTGAAGTTTCCGGGGCTAGCTCTCAATTCCAGAGAACCCCAGGGGGTAGCACGTAAGAATTCGAGTCTTTATAACGCGGGGCTGACGTGGACCGTCCGATATTAAACCGACGGCTGAGATTATAACATCGAACCGGTACGCGGGGTTTTAAAGTCTACCGTGCGATTTAAAATAAACGGCGCACAAGCTGCCACGTCGCTCTGATCGAGCGCGGGCGGCGCTGCCGGCGGCGCACGGCGGCGGGAAGCGGCGATCTCGCCGGAAAGTTTCGGATCCTCGAGAATTCTGCCTAAAACTGTGATCTTATGGCCTAGATCGGTAGAGGGGAGGTCAGGGATCTCACCTCGGGGTTTTCTCGAGCTCAGGGGTCCTGGAAAGGGATCGGCGGCGAGGTCCGAGGCAAAACCACGGCGAAGCTCGTCGGCGCTGCGTTTACACCGTAACTCTCCGAGTTTTCTGCACCTGCAAAGTTCCCCGGAGGCGGTGGATCAAGACCAGCGAGTTAGATCAGAGTTTCCGAGCTTAGATCGGCCAGAATTCACCGGCGAAGTCTCGGTGCTCACCGGAGTAAAAATCTGCGATCGCGTGGGAAAAACTGATCGGAGCTGGGGTTTTTATAGCCGGGGGAGGGCGGTGGGTCAGTTGTGATCGAGTTTGATTCGTCTGGGACCGGAATTCGGGCTGATGGACGCGGTTTCCAATCGGTTAAGATCGAGCGCGCGCGGGAGAGTCCGGGGTCGCGGGGTTAGGGATGACATGTGGGTCCCACCTGTCTGTGAGAGACAGCGCGGCGCGCGCGGGGGCGGCTGGCGCGGGGAAAACTGGGCCGGCTGGCGGGTTTCGGCCCACTGGCCGGTTTTTTTCCCGTTTCTCTTTTTCTTTTTCCATTTCTTTTCTGTTTTGAGTATAATTTGAATTCCAGTTTGAATTTGAATTTTTGCAAAACATGCAACACGTCCAAAAATTTTTAAATTCCGCTCTGAACATGGTTCAGAGTTTTGAATCAAAATTTGGGGTGTTACAGGGATGTAGTAGGAGCGGAAACTTTCCTTGAACTCAGTCCAAGTGATTGTCTCCGGGTTGGCATGGGCGTTGCTCAAGGCATCCCACCAGTCAGCAGCTGCTCCCATCAGTTGGTGCGACGCAAAGAGAACCTTCTCTCGGTCGTTGCACTGAACAATGGCAAGCTTCTTCTCCATGGATTTCAACCAGTCATCGGCCTCCATTGGATCGCTTGCTTGAGCAAAGGTGGGTGGTCGAGTCCTCATGAACTCTCCCAACCTGTTATGAGCCGGCGGTGGTGCCGGAACGGGGTGTTGGTTGGCCTGCAACTGACCCAAAGTTTGGATCATTGTTTGCATAAGCTGGTTTTGCATGGCCATCAACCTTTCTAGGTTGTTTTCGCCAGCTCCGGGGTTAGCAGGAACTTCCTCGTGGTCATCTTCCTGTACGTTCCTTCGGCTGGCGTTTCCTCTCACCATAGAATAGAAGGTTAGGTAGGTCCCTTCAACTATATGCATCAAGGTGAGTTGGACTATATATATTAGTCCTTATGAGGATGCGATCAAGTGCCGAAGCATTTCACACCTCTTTCTTCTTACGTATAGATATGGACAACGTTTTTGAGACGTCCCACAACTTATACTTAAACACATATTCACAAATAATCATCACAAGGGCCCACACAACTCCTATTCAAGGATGGTTTCCTATGTCAAGGTGGGTTTAAAGGCCAATCTAAGCTATTCACCCTGGGACGCTTGTGACTCCTATTTAGGGGTGTAACCCGTGGCTCTATTATCTATCTAAGGTTTCTATCTAGGCGTGTAACCTACTGTCAACCCGTGGCTCTGATACCAATCTGTGACGCCCTAAATTCTGTGGGAAAACCACAGAACCGAGAACTAATGCATATGTGTGCCCAGGATGTTCATCACACATACACATACGTTCCACAAACTGAATTCAGATATATATATATATATAACCACGAATAACAGAGTTTATTACAACGTCTCATGAGTCTTGGACTCATGCTCACAGCGGAAATCTTAATTCTATGCAGCGGAAGTCCTTATTTAAATGCGGAAGCAAAAACTAATGCGGAAGCAAAACTAAGCAGGAGTGGCTCCATCTCTACTCCCTCCACAGGCAAGGTTGAGAACAGATAACACGCCATAATGCTCTACTCGCTCTTCATAGTAGTCTTCTCTTGCTGTTGATGAAGAAATAATAATGCAAGTTTGAGTACAATGATGTACTCAGCAAGTGCGGGAAAACACATGATATGCAGCTCAAAAACAAGGTAGGTATAAAAAGGCTTATTTGCAGAAAAGCAGATTTATAAAACCATGATAAAACAGCATCTTAACTTTAGATGAATGCAATCCCAGCATGTATTAAATCACCAACATACCTCCATCACTTCCTGTGTTCCATCTGAACATTAATCAATCCGTTATTCATACTCACGAATACCTCCTCGTATTCGCTACCATCTCATCTCACGAATCAACCTCCAATCTCATGTCATGACCCAACAGTCAAGCAAACATCTCATCATCCAGACCCAACAGTTCCAACCAATAACCATAACCAAGAACCTTCCCAATAACCATCACGAAAACCATCCCAACTAATCATGGCAGTTTAGCCAGGCGCTCGTGACCGTAAGCTCGGCTATCATGATAGTTTTATTAACTCTGCAGAGTTTGTACCTCTTTACCCACAAGTTTGTGATTCCGTCACCCATCGGCGACTGCAGAACCTCCATTATACCAGTACACAACCGTCGGTGTATGGTCAAGAGATCACAAAATAGCTTTTACAAAGGGGTTACTAGATGTATGGACTCACTAAGGTTTCACCGGCAGGTTAGAATCTCCAATTCTCCCACCCACGGGCCCCCTCTTGTGCCATGCAGTTCCCAGGGCAGTCCTCACTCGACTCTCATTCCCCGCGCCTTCCACAGTCCATAACACCCTAGCAACTTACCTAATTACTCAGCTAAGCCGCACCCATACTTGGCCTTGTGGTGGCACTGTTATCCTGGCATGTGCATGCATGAACCGGTCCTTAGATCTACGGCAAGTAAAACCACCATCTCATGCTACCTCATTCACAAACCCAGGCTTGCCTAGATCTCCCTCCGATCCATGTTCATTAACCTCATCAATTACTTATTATCAATACAAGTGCAGTGAGCTAGACACGTCTATCTCGCGTCCCAATCCTATGGACTCAGCGAAGCATAAAGCAAAAACCATACCCGACTCATAAACTTCCCAGGCGACAAGGATGGTTCAACCAAAACTAGTAAACTCCTATAAAAGGGTTTCCCATCATGTTTGACTCAGCACACACACCTTTTCGCAAAGCAAAATAGTTTTACCCAAAACATAGGATCAACATGGTCAAGGAGCACTTGCCTTGTTCTTGCGGTTCCGGTTGTTCTTGATTCTCAAAACCTTGTTGCTGCAGTTCGTGGTAGACAGCTTCCTGAGTTTGTCCTGCTATGTAGGATTCACATGCATACAAATTCACAGCAATCAATATCATGCACAAACCCTAAACTAGATGCGATGATGCACGTGCATGCTATCCTACGATTAGTTCTATTAGATTGATCTTGTTGTTCTTGCATGGCTTGCATGGTCAGAGGTGTTCAGATCAAAGATGAACGTGGCGATGATCTTGTCTTTAGATCAAACTGATCATCGAGTGATCTGCCCACGAGAAGACTTCTGTTCGAAAGGAATTGAAGAACAGATGCAAGATGAACACAATGATGTCGTAAGGTGGTATGGAAGTCCTACCTCACGCTCTTCTTGTCTTCGAGGTCCTTCTCAGACCGCTCGGTTCTTCTACAGTGATCTCCCTTGTTGCGCTTCGGCGATGTTCGGCGAATTAGGGCTAGGGCTCCAAGTCGTCGGTTCAGGAGTTGAAAGAGAGGTTTGTGGTTTCGGCCAGAGGTTTTGGGTTCTATTTATAATCGGGAAGAGAAGAGTCCTAATCTGATTGGATCCCGAATAAGAGTCTTTTTCAGATCTTTGTTAGGTCCTGACGTCTTATCTTCGGTAACATTGTGGAGTTTAGATCGGTTTCTGTTGCGTACCGGTGTCCTTACGCATAACAGCCGCTCCAGAACTCGTTACCTCCGTGATGATGAGCTCTGGAAGCTCCACGTGTCCTCCGGGCCTGGTATCTCCTCGTCCGCAGAGACGAGCTCCGGTTGCCGCATGTCAATCGATCGAGACCTCCCTCTTCTTCGGAGGTGAGCTCCGCGCACGCCACGTGTGGGTGCCGGTCTTTCCGCTCTCCTTTCCTCAGGGACATGCTCCGAGGTCAACACGTGTTTAGCTGCGACGGACCTTCCGGTGATAAGCTCCGGTGGCGACACGTGTTCGATAGATCCGGACTTCTCTGAGATGAGCTCCGAGATTGACACGTATCCCCTGCGACTGGCCCTCTTATTTCCAAGAAGACTAGCTCCGGGGATGACACGTGTCCTATATAAAATGTCTTTGCTTCTTCCGCAGAGGCTATCTCCGTGGGCAGCACGTGTCCCACAGGGTCGGACCTCTTTCCGATTGCGGAGGTGACCCCCGAGCCTACCACGTAGCTAGTTTAGCGGCGGACCTCTCCCAAATTTCTCGGGGATGAGCTCCGAACACGCCACGTGGTCTGCTGGCCGTGGAAGTTGCCTTCAGTGTTCTCGGAGAGCTTTATTGGCTATCCTTTTGATACTTGTCTCTGTTCCTAGTTTTCTTAAAATGTTTTTCTTTTTCATAAAACATGAACATGTGCTGACACCCGAGATGAGGGTGTCACAGTTATCGGGATGGTTATCGTGATGGTTATTGGTATGGTTATTGGTTTGATTATGGTATGGTCTTTGGGATTGGTTTCGGGACTGTTGAGTCATGAAAAATGAGTTTGGTTTCGTATCAAATGAATATGAGATGAATATGAGATGGATATGAATATGAGATGGTTATTATGAGCATGAGATGAAGTTGAGAAAGGTTAATAGCTGGTTGAGACATGATAAGTGATGAAATATGATGAAGGTATTTTACTGTTATAACATGGTTATGATGGGATTAAATTCACCTAGACTTGGCTGCTATTTTTATCATGTTTGTCAAATAAACTTTGCTTTCTGCAATGACTCTTTTTATTCCTACCTTGTTGTAAGCTACATGTCATACTTTTCGCGCACTTGCAGAGTATGACATGTCTTCACCCTTGCATTATCATACAAACATCAGCAACAGGAGAAGAGTACTTCGAAGATCATGTGGAGTACTAGCCGTGCGAACTACCGTCAACTTGCCTGTGGAGTTGAAGATGGAGCCGCTGCCGTGTTTAGTTTGCTTCCGCTATCGTTTAGAGACTTCCGCTGCTAGAATAAGTTAGAGATTGATGTAATAAAGTACTTAAACCCTATTTATTCGTGGTTATATTCTGTAATCAGTTTGTGGATTACATGTGTATGTGTGATGAACATCCTGGGCACACATATGCATTAGCTGGGTTCCGTTTTCACGGGACTGGGCGTCACGTCGCAGCCCTCCTCCCGGGTTATACATCACAATAGGACACCATTAGCGCCACGCGAGTAGAGATCCCCTTCTACCAGCACGTATCATCGAGAAGGATATTTGTCTTTCAAGTAGTCTTGGATCTCCGTGATCCATGCGTTGGGACCTACTTGAGCATTTGGATCTTGAGCGTCGGGTTGCATGGAGTGCCCAGTGACGCTTACGATCCTTAGCGGGCTCCATGGTAGCGGGGCCGTCAGGACCACCATCTTCATGGTGCTGATCTCGCCCCCTTCGCCTGGTTCGGCTGGACAGGCGGTATGACACGACCCCACGGTCTTGTCGAGCCAGGATCACGCTGAGGGGTGCTGCGTTGCACAGCACCGGATAACACACATCAAAGGTACAAAGTGGAAGCAAAACTTTTATTGCATAAAGTTGTTTATGAACATTTGTACATCAAAATAAGTCCAGTCTACACTCACGAGCGTAGACTACGCATCAAGTTCACGTTCAGCCCGCGAACGTGTCCTTGCTAGCACACACGCACACTAACACGGTGGCGTGCACGACTCCCACTCGACGGGGTTCCCCTCCTGGGGTTCCGTCTCCTCCTCGGGAGTCCCTTCCTCATAGAACCCTGCAAAAGCTTCAAACACAAGCAGTGAGCACGAAGACTCAGCAAGTCTGACCAGTCTCACCTAAACAAGAAACTTCTACATGAGGGGTGATAGGTACATGAGGTAAAACCATTTGCAAAGGACTCGCCTAATTATTGGGACCTTACTTTCAAGTTTTAGCAGCAGCTTGTGGAGAACCTTACGCTAAGGCACATGAGAGAGCCGCAATCAAACAAGAAACGCATTTCTCTCATGTACTTTGCCCAAAGTTGAAAGGAACTTTAATTAGCTCTAAACTACAGCATCTCATTAACAATCAAGTCCGTCTTTGAATCAGCAACATTTTAACATGTAACTAGCCTGTTCTTTCTACGTCACGGTACAGTGAACAAGTGGTACTCACTGAACGCGAGGGACGGTGATTATAATCGATTTACACCTGCAGGGTTACCCGAATAACCCGTCACATACGCCCGTACTCGATGTTTCCTACAGCAACCATCACGGACGCCGTACGCAACCACCTTTCACCCGTTAGCCAAATGTTGAACCGGTCCAATTGTCCCGAGCAAGAGGTCTCTGCACGAGCATCTCAGTGCCGCCAGCCGATTCACACCTCGAGCTCTCAACCTACCCTCTGAATGACCAGCTATGCCTCAACACCCAGCTACCCGAGTTACATCGGTTTCCCGGTTCCCATATGGCCGGTAGGTCTTCGGTACTGTTCTAGCTTGTTCAACAGGCCCGCACACGGCTCGGTCCTAAATCAACACAAGCGGAGCTATAGCACACAGGCCCCAAAGTCCTGCTGCTCTTACTCTCTGCTCAGTCTCATTCTTCTTGCCATGTGTATCATGTGCTATCTCTACCCGAGTCGAGTGCCTCTAGCCTATACTCACGAGTAGTTCCAACTACTCGACTTGTACCGAATCTACCCTAACTTAGCTTTGCAGTAGCTAACGTGGTTTTGCACTCCTAAACCCAACCCATGGTTTTCTTGGCTATGCAATTGGGTTTCCAACCAAGACTCTAATGCAACTAGTAATGGTACTCAAGTAAGTGCTCAAAACAATAAAAATTTGTAAAAGGTTAATGCAAACCGGAGCTTGCCTTGCTGCTCTTGGTCGTAGGCTAGCTGCTCCTCCGGAGTCACGAAGTCTAGGACTTTGGGTTCCTCCTCGACCTTAGCGACTACATGATATAAGAAGTACATGTATTAATTAAATGCATTTGAATTGAGGTTTAAATTTGTGAACCTTCTAAGTCTCACTAGACAGACCCAAAGACTGTGAAATTTTTTCTGTGGCTTGGCTACAACCTAAACGGAGACTTGGTCCAGTTTTAGTTGCAGCAAAGCTCATTTGAGCCCTCCACAATTAATTAGGTACTTGACCTTAATTGAAGGCTTTTAGGGTGTCCTAAGGATTTTCATGAAACAAACTATGACTTTCTGAAAACTAGATTTTCATAGGGTTCTAATGAAGTTGGTCTCACTTACTTTGAAGGTTCCTAACTGAAGATATGAGCTAAACAATTTCAGATAAAATTCTGAAAATGTTTCTGAACATTTTTCTATTTTCTCTGGAACAGTTTCACTAATCACACCATTAGGTGGATCAAATGAGCTCAAATGGATCTGAAATTTTTATTGTAGTTCAAGGATATTTTGGTGAACATCCCAGCAAAATTTCAGAATTTTTCTCCAAAGGATTCTCCAGTTAAAATTCCAAACAGTTTAAAATTTGAGGAATTAATTCTGGAGAAATAAAGATTTTCATGAAGTTAAACTTGATTTGCTGGAAAGTACTCAGAGAGCTGAATCCAACAAAATTTGGTTCACTCAATTTGGAGCTTTCTAGCCAAAGTTATGAGGATTTGAAGTTTGGACTAAAACTGAAATTCGGGGGAAACGTTTAAATCTACCGGGGCCCGCGGGGACACGTGTTAGGCGCGGAGGCGACGGCACACTGAGGCCCACAAGGTTTTTGCGCGCCAGCACACCAGATCCCAGCCGCAGCCCGATCCCGATTTAAAATATCTGCCGCTGACAGCTGGGGTCCACCCCCTTCGTCTACCTCTCGTCGCCCGCGCTCTGCCGCCGGGGTACCTCGCCGGCAGCTTCTGTGGAGTTCCAAGCTTCACGATTTTGGCCTCCCCTGCCTACTTTCACTTGGGGAACACGATTCCGGCCTCAGCTCGTTATGAAAATGGCCGGCACATGGTCGGCGACGAGCAGCAGCCTCGGGAGAACTTCGGCCGTGTTGGCCGTCCTCCCTAGCACCTAACCCGATCGAGCTAAGGGTCGTCGAGCATCAGTGGACCATAGGAAATGTCTACATGAGCTCCACGGACCTTGGGAAAGGCTGTGTTGGGCTTTCACCGTGTGACCTAGGCCGGAAATCGGGATTTCTACTAAAACTCGAATAACAGCGGTTTTCCTCCACGGTTCTTCGTGGTTCCTGCTCCTATGGACTCGTACGGGCTACTAGAAGTGATCCTCTCCATGAGAGGATGAGTGATGCAGTGTGGCTTACGAATTTCTCTGATCGGTACAGACCTCACTTTTGCACACCGTCGTGAAAACATGAAATTCCGGCCTAAGCAGCGTTTGTCACGCCGCCGGAGCTTGCGGGAATGAAAGAGGGACTGAAGGCGAACCTCTTTGCTGTTCACAGCTCGGTGAACAGTGGGCTGCGGTGGCCGGAAGAATGGTTCCCGCAGTGGCGGCTCGAGCTGAACTGGCAGAGAAAGGATCGCCGCGGTGGAGCTCGGGGAAGACTGCGCAGGGTCTGGAACCGATGCGAAGGTGTTGAAGATGGCTTGGCGCACTCGGTGCTGGTCTCAGATCGCCGGGAAGGTCACTGGATTGGCCGGGCGATGAGGAACCGACAGTTCACTCGGGCGGTGAGGAGCTTCGGCTTTCTGGGTGGAAATGCGACGAGGCAGCGGTGAAGACCCCCTGCGACTGCTCGGGCGCGCAGATAGGGACCCTGCGAGGCGGTTCACCGGCCGAGGGCGGCAAGCAGCTGCTGTCCTCGCCGTTTCTTCGCCGTGGCGGTCGCTGCAGCGCGCGCGAGAACCCGAGCTGAGCTCTCAGTCAGTTTCTTCTGCCTCAGTGGCTGACATGTGGGTCCCACCCGGGGTTTTAACCTCTGAAATTCACTCCTAATCACTGATGTAAACAGTGAGCCCCAAAGTACCCATGGTGATTCAAATTATTCACCCATGAGCCATTTGAATTGATGAGAATTCAAATTTGGTTTTGTTTGAATGAATTTCAGCACATGTTCAGTTTGAAATTCAAATAAAGTTTGAATTTGCCCCACTTAGCTCATGTCAAGAACAACTCCAAATGGAGTGAAAATTGGTGTGTGAGCTCACAAAAATGTGCTGAATAAGAATATGCCTCCCACTTTGAATTCATGGGATAAAAACAGTTTGAATTTGAATATGGTTTCAAACTGCCCTATTTCTAGCTATACCCAAAATGACCTCAAAAAGGTTTTGAATTTGGGTGAGACTTGGCATGGACATTCTTAGCAATGTGTAGGAGTTTTCATATGCCCAGCCCCTCTATATCACATGTGGGAAATACCACTTTTGCAATATGTGAGTTTGTTCTCTAATGAGCATGTTGATGGTGGTTACTTGCTCTTCATTTGTGTTCATCAACTTGCTTCAAATGATGTGTGTGGTGTGGTGATGAACACTTAAAATATGTGTCAAAAACTGAGGCCCTTACATTCCTCCCCCCTTAAAAGAATCTCGTCCCGAGATTATAAGGTGAAAATGAGAGAGAGGACGGTGGAAAATTACCGGATATGCGACGTGAAAAAGTCGGGGTAATTAACGTGAAGAAATCCTTCGCTCTCCCATGTCAACTCGTCCACGGAGTGATTACTCCATAGAACTTTGTAGAACCACAACGTACGGTTGCGTGTGGTTCGGGCCTTCTCGTCAATGATCTGAACCGGTTCCTCCCGATAGGTGAGATCCGGTTGCAGGTCTTCAATGTTCTCCAGCTGAACGGTAGTAGATAGCTTAAGACACTTCCTCAGCTGGGAAATGTGAAAGATGTCGTGCACACCGGAAAGTGCTTCTGGTAATTTCAGCCGGTATGCTACCGATCCACATCTTTCGGCAATCTAGAATGGACCGATGAATCGGGGTGCCAACTTTCCTCTCACCCCAAATCTGTTTACACCCTTCATTGGAGACACACGTAGGTATACGTGATCCCCGACTTCGAATTGTAATGGGCGTCTTCTCCGGTCCGCATACTGTTTCTGACGGGATTGGGCGGCTTTCAGGTTCGCTTGAATCAGTCGAACCTTTTCTTCCCCGTTGTTGACAAGGTCAATCCCGAAGGTAACCCTTTCGCCAGACTCACACCAATTCAATGGTGTGCGGCATTTTCTCCCATATAGCGCCTCATAAGGCGCCATCTTGATGCTGGCTTGGTACCCATTGTTGTACGAGAACTTTGCTAACGGCAAGTGATCATCCCAATTCTTGCCGTGGTTGATAGCGCAAGCTCATAGCATGTCTTCTGAGATCTGATTTACCTGTTCGGTTTGCCCATCCATTTGTGGGTGGTATGCTGAACTACGGATCAGCTTCGTCCTCAAGGCAGCGTGTAGCTGCTCCCAAAAACGGGACACAAATAAAGTGCCCCGGTCCGATATGATGGTACGGGGTACGCCGTACAAGCATAGGATCCGTGAGATGTATAGTTCAGCGTACTTCTTGGCATTGTAGTTGGTGTTGAGTGGGATGAAATGGGCAACTTTGGTGAGCCGATCGACGATCACCCACACAGAATCATGCTTCTGAAAAGTGGTGGGTAAACCGACAATGAAGTCCATGCTTACATCCTCCCGTTTCCAGGCAGGAACGCCCAGTGGTTGTAGCAGTCCCGGTTTCCGCATATGGTCTGCCTTCACCCTTCGACATGTATCACACTCGGACATGTACTTCGCGATCTCCCGCTTCATCCGTGTCCACCAAAACTTGTTTCTGAGTTCTTGATACATTTTGTTGCTGCCGGGGTGAATAGAAAATTTTGATAAGTGAGCCTCATCAAAAATTTTCTTCCGTAACTCCGGGTTACGGGGTACGACGATCCGGTCCTTGAACCATAGGACGCCGTCTCCATCCTTCCGGAAACATTTAAGCTCCCCACTGTCTACACGTCTCCGCAAATGCGACATGCCCTTATGTTTCTGAGCTGCCGCTATCTCTTCACGGAAGGTGGGGATCAAATCTAGGTTGTAGAGAGCTCCGTGTGGAATCACATGTACTGGTGGTTCGCTCTCTTCCAACGGTGTGATGGTCAGATTGTTGACGTGTGACTTGCGGCTCAGCGCATCTGCCACTACGTTTGCCTTGCCCGTATGATAATGGATCTCTATTTCGTAATCCTTTATCAATTCTAACCATCTTCGCTGCCTCATGTTCAGCTCCTTCTGAGTGAATATGTACTTGAGGCTTTTGTGGTCGGTATATAAATGTACGAGGTTACCGAGTAGGTAGTGCCTCCACATTTTCAGTGCAAGTACCACGGCAGCGAGCTCCAAGTCGTGAGTTGGATAATTTTGCTCATGGTTTCTAAACTGCCGTGACCCATACGCGACCACTCTTCGGTCTTGCATCAGCACACATCCGAGCCCAATGCCGGATGCATCGCAGTACACATCGAACGGTTTTGTTGTGTCTGGCTGCGCCAAAACCGGTGCTGATGTCAGGTGCTTGACTAAAGCCTTAAATGCTGCTTCACACGCTGGACTCCAAACATATTTGGTAGCCTTCTTCAGCATCTCCGTCATAGGCTTGGCAATCTTCGAGAAATTCGGAATGAACCTCCGATAATATCCCGTGAGTCCGAGGAAACTCCTTACCTCGTGAACAGTTCTCGAGGATTTCCAATTCAGCACTTGAGTGATCTTGCTCGGGTCTACAGTGATACCCTCCGCTGAGATGATATGCCCGAGAAAAGGCACTTGCGATATCCAAAACTCGCATTTGCTGAATTTCGCGTATAACTTGTGATCCCGCAGCCGTTGCAAGACTATACGCAGATGTTTCTTGTGATCTTCCTCCGACTTGGAATATACCAGGATATCATCGATGAAGACCACGACAAACTTGTCCAGCTCCGGCATGAATACTGAGTTCATCAAGTACATGAAGTTTGCTGGAGCATTGGTGAGGCCGAAGGACATGACCAGGTACTCATAAAGTCTGTACCTCGTCGAGAAAGCTGTCTTTGGAATGTCCTCCGCCCTTATATTAATCTGATCGTGCCCGGATCTTAAGTCCATCTTGGAAAAGATCTTTGCTTCGACCAACTGATCAAACAACATGTCGATCCGTGGCAACGGGTACTTGTTCTTGATGGTTACGGCATTTAATGGACGATAGTCCACGCAAAGCCGCAACATCTCATCCTTCTTCTTTACAAATAATGCCAAACAGCCCCATTGCGAGGAGCTCGGCCTAATAAAACCCTTTTCCAGCAGGTCCGTTAGCTGGGTCTTCAACTCAGCCAACTCCTTGGGCGCCATCTTGTACGGCCTTCGGGATATTGGCATGGTTCCCGGTGCAAGTTCAATCTTCAACTCCACCTCTCTATCGGGCGGCATTCCCGGTAAATCATCCGGAAATACATCAGGGAACTCTCGGACCACTGGAATATCTTCCAATCTGATGATGGTGGACTGGTAGACGCTTGGAAATTTTATTTCTGGACTGTCCAGAAATAAGGAGTGAGACTCGTGCACCTCTGAGTTTAAGTGCACCACTCGGAGCACGGTTTCTAAAATAGCGCCGTGGCGGGTTAACCACGACATCCCTAAGATGACATCGACCTTTTGTCCCTCCAAGATTATGAGAGACGTAGGGTAAACTCTACCCTATAAGCACAATGGCGCTTTTGGGACCATCATGCTTGCTGAAATTTTCCCACCCGGTGAACAGATCACATAAGGACTATCGGTGGGTAGCATTTGCAAGCTATATTTATCGATAAAAGCTTGGCTAATGAAGCTATGCGTGGCGCCTGAATCAAATAGTACTATAGCGGGATGCTGGTGGAGTTGGAACATACCCACAAGGATTGGCTCACCCTCCGGCACGTCCTCTATGGCAATCTGGTGGACAGTGCCGGGCCTAGGGTTTGCCCGCCGCGCATTAGTGGGGTTCTGGGGTTGATTCCTCCCCGGAAACGGTGGTGCAACTCCGCCGCCTTGCCTCTCCGGGCAACTGCTGGTGAAGTGTCCTGGACGACCACACTTGTAACATGTGGCCGCTGCTGGTGTGGTGCTCGGGGGACGAAAACCCGGCATGCGCTGCTGAGGTGCATACGCACGCGGCATCGCCCGCTGCTGCTGTTGTTGCGGAGGTGGTACTGGCAGTGCCGGCCTGAACGCCGGTGAGGAGTACGGTCGACTGCGGAACGGCATCGACCTCTGGGGTGACTGCCAGCGTGGACCTGATGGTGGGCGATTCACCATCCGAAACTTCTGAGAAGGACTGCCTCCTTCTCCGCTGCTTTGCGGCGCGCTTCGCTTTCTCTCCGCCGCCGCTAACTCCTTGCCGGAGTCCTCCTGAACAATCGCAGCATCAATGATGTCGTTGAGGCTGCCGCGATTGAACATCGCCAATTTGTCCTTCAGGAGCGGGTTAAGCCCCTGGTAAAAGTGGTCCCGCCGCTTCTCGTCGGTATCTGCGTGATACGACGCGTAGAGCGCGAGATCGTTGAACGCCCTGGAGTATTCCAGTGCGTTCTGGCTCCCTTGCTGCAGGTGTAGAAACTCCTGCGTCTTCCTCTTCATCAGACCTGGCGGTATGTGATAGGCCCTGAAGGCCGCCCGGAACTCCGTCCAGGTCATAACTCGGTCGGTGGGCTGTGAAGCACAAAAGTTTGCCCACCACGCGCTCGCGGATCCTTGGAGCTGCTGGACCGCGAACTGAGTCTTGCGCTGCTCGCTTATCTGGAGCAGCCCGAACTTCATCTCTATTGCACGGAGCCAGTTGTCTGCGTCAAGAGGTTCATCCGCCCTTGAGAATACCGGGGGATGAGTCACCAGGAAGTCGGAGTAGGAGCTCTGTTGACGCTCCTCACGGTCTTGACGTCTCTCTGGGCGAGAGTATTAGCAATAAGATTTTGCAGCAACTCCGTGTGCTGCTGATGTGAACCCGCCATTGCCGCGACAATGTCGGCCAATGTAACCGTTGGCAGTGGCGGTGGCGTTGTTTGCAGTTGCTTTTGCTGCTGTTGCTGCTGCTGTCCCGAGGAGTCCTCGGGAGGCTGTTGGGAGGTCTTTCCCCCTTGGCTAGTACCCCCAACGTCCGGGTTGGCACGAGTACACGTCATTCTGAAATTCAAACAGCAGCGATTAGCAAATGTCATACTTAAAATTACATATGCAACAGTAGGTATTGAAGTGACACATGAATAATTTGCACAAATTCACATATATTGATAAAGCATAAACTTTATACAAGATACATTATTCTCGGGTCTCCGAGAAGTCGTGTGCATGTCGTCACTACCTATACATACTCTACTGCCTACACAACATGTCCTCGATTACAAAAGTTGGGTTATACTACCCTAGCTGCCCTACTTGGCAACTGTAACCCCCTACTCGGAGTAGAACTCAACCTCCTGTGGGTCGTCCTCCTCCGGTACCTCTGCTGGTGGCTCTGGATCCACCACCTCTTCTCCCATCTCGGGTTCTCCCATTGCTGGAAGGCCCAAGACCACCGGTATGCCCAATACCGGAGGTAAGAGGTCCTGCAATGCATGCACCTCGTCCATAGCCTGGTTGTAGTCCTCTTCCCAGCCATGCCCTTCCTCAATAGCGTCGTCTCACTCTTGAGCAAGATCCTCATTCTGCTGGGTTAGGGTCTGCACCAGCTCTTGCAACGCCGCGATGTCAACACGGCTCTTCTTCTTTGCCTTCTTCAGACGATGCAACTGATTGTGCTGTTCATTCAGTCGCTTAATCGTCGGAAGGAGCACATTGCGGAGTGCGCTGTGAGCACTCTCGAAATGGTCTCCATGGCTCGTGCTCTCCTTGAGCTTTGTGGCGAGATGCTCCGTATGGACAGCTTGGCTGTTCATCACGGCGTTTCCCGCTCTCATCTGGAGGCTGAGGTTTGCCTCCGCGGGGCTGTACCTTGGGAAACCCGGATCTGTTGCCTCCTGGTACCTCTCTTCCCACATATGCTGAGCCCGTCCCTCCACCGGAATGAGCGCGTATGGAGTGCCCTCCATAGCCTGCACGTGTAGTTGGCAGAAACGTGACATAGTGTCACGGGCTGCCACTTGCCACATCCCTTCCGGTTGTCTACCTCTCAACGTGACGGTGAACGGCACCCAACCGGGTGGCGTAGGTCCTGCAGGGACTTTGACATGGATTGTCCACGTCTTGTTCCCCTCTTCGCCTTCTTCCTTGGCGAAGTACTGCGGCATCTGGTTGTACCCGAAATATTGGAGCATTTGCCACAATGCTTCCGGATAGCCGCTGCGGTGAGAACAGTGGGACACCACCCACCCGTTCTCCAACTGCTTATCTGCTGTCATCTGTAAAAATATATTTGAGAAATGCCAAATATTTATTTAAACAGTAAACCATGGAGTTATAACATAAGACATGTCATTGAACCCATAAAACTTGGAAACATAGTTCAAATTTTAAGCAAATTTGACTGCTGATCTGCTGTTCAACATGACAGCCCTGATCAGTTTCCATCTCAACCTGATTTAGGCCATGTTAAAGCAAAACCAATTCTGGAATTCAACATCAAAGTTAAGGCTAACTTCAATAGCTTTCCAGAAAGTATTTGCTTGGACTAAGATCTGTCCTGGTTCAAAAGTTATGAGATGTCAAAGTTAACAGAATTTCTGGAGAAATTTGGACAGCACCTCCCTGCTTTAGGTACTGATTTGATCCAAGAATCCCAGTTAATTCTTTTCCCAATCTGACAACACTTTCTGTTACAAAGTTGTAACCCATCTCATAAGCTTTCCATAACTACCTCATTTTCTAATTTTGGAGTTTTATTCAGGAAGTTATACTCAATTTACAGAGAGTTTACAGAGAGTCTTTACTCTGTCCTGTTTTCTGGACAGTTTCGACTCTACTGCATTTTTCGATTGGTTAAGGGATGAAACACCTCTGGACCTCAACAGAAAAGTTGTAAAGATCTTCCAAAGATTTCCAGAAATGTATCATATGACCCCAACCTCGAAAGAACTCAACCTCTAACCTCTGATTAACTTCAGCCTTAACTCAGCAGAAAACAGAGTGCTCTGTGCTTAACAACCTATAAGTTGAAAACTTGTTAACTTTGAATATTCGGATTAAGGGAAAGAGTTACATTAAGTTTTACTGCTTTGGATCAAAACCTTCAATTTTTACAATGAAGTTGTTCATTTAGTGGGGTGTGACGTCAATGCGTCACCAGATCATGTTGGTACTACGTCCTCACAAAGAAAAACCTATACCGGACTTAGCCGGTTTCGTTAGTTCAGTGGCACTAAGCGTCACTCACACACGGATGCTACATGTCTACCGTTTCATGGTTAGACTACCTGCAGAAACTCAAACAATCATCAGACTCGGCTGCACACTGAGCCCGGTATCCATACAGTTCGTACACCCGGCCGTCATCACTCGCCCGGATGTTCTCAAACCAAACACGTCTTGAGTTACGTGTTCACGTTTCAGACCACGTAACGGGGTCTCCCAAGTTGCACCACGCACGCCAGGGACAGACGTTGCTCAAATACCCCAAACGACATGAAGAGTC
This sequence comes from Neostapfia colusana, assembly GCA_030760725.1. Taxonomy (NCBI): domain Eukaryota; kingdom Viridiplantae; phylum Streptophyta; class Magnoliopsida; order Poales; family Poaceae; genus Neostapfia; species Neostapfia colusana. The sequence goes on from JASWHV010000003.1 coordinate 82,387,681, forward strand.
ATAGTGGATACTAAAGCGGGTCGGTTACCTGCCACCCGTGAGGCTCCACCCTTCAGCTTGTGCGCACTGGTGGACAGCACTTACGTGCACCCCCCAAGACATACACGTCCCGAGATGCACGATTTTCCGACATAGACAAATAGGTTAGTATGCCACTTTCTATACGCTAATAACATCCTTATATGGGCTACTAACTCGTTCCTCACTGGATTTTTGAAAAAGATGACCTTTGTAGTGCGTTAAACCTCAAGCGAGCTCTGATACCAACGCTGACACGACCCCACTGTCTTGTCGACCCAGGATCACGCTGAGGGGTGCTGTGTTGCACAGCACCGGATAACACACATCAAAGGTACAAAGCGGAAGCAAAACTTTTATTACATATAGTTGTTTATGAACATTTGTACATCAAAATAAGTCCAGTCTACACTCACGAGCGTAGACTACGCATCAAGTTCTCGTTCAGCCCGTGAACGTGTCCTTGCTAGCACACACACACACACTAACACGGCGGCGTGCACGACTCCCACTCGACGGGGTTCCCCTCCTGGGGTTCCGTCTCCTCCTCGGGAGTCCCTGCCTCATAGAACCCTGCAAAAGCTTCAAACACAAGCAGTGAGCACGAAGGCTCAGCAAGTCTGACCCGTCTCACCTAAACATGGAACTTCTACATGACGGGTGATGGGTACATGAGGTAAAACCATTTGCAAAGGACTCGCCTAATTATTGGGACCTTACTTTCAAGTTTTAGCAGCAGGTTGTGGAGAACCTTACGCTAAGGCACATGAGAGAGCCGCAATCAAACAAGAAACGCATTTCTCTCATGTACTTTCCCAAAGTTGAAAGGAACTTTAATTAGCTTTAAACTACAGCATCTCATTAACAATCAGGTCTGTCTTTCAATCAGCAACATTTTAACATGTAACTAGCCTGTTCTTTCTACGTCACGGTACAGTGAACAAGTGGTACTCACTGACCGCGAGGGACAGTGATTATAATCGATTTACACCTGCAGGGTTACCCGAATAACCCGTCAAGTACGCCCGTACTCGATGTTGCCTACAGCAACCATCACGGACGCCATACGCAACCACCTTTCACCCGTTAGCCAAATGTTGAACTGGTCCAATCGTCCCAAGCAAGAGGTCTCTGCACGCGCATCTCAGTGCCGCCAGCCGATTTACACCTCTAGCTCTCAACCTACCCTCTGAACGACCAGCTATGCCTCAACACCCAGCTACCCGAGTTACATCGGTTTCCCGGTTCCCATATAGCCGGTAGGTCTTTGGTACTGTTCTAGCTTGTTCAACAGGCCCGCACACGGCTCGGTCCTAAATCGACACTAGCAGAGCTGTAGCACACAGGCCCCAAAGTCCTGCTGCCCTTACTCTCCGCTCGGTCTCATTCTTCTTGCCATGTGTATCATGTGCTATCTCTACCCGAGTCGAGTGCCTCTAGCCTATAATCGCGAGTAGTTCCAACTACTCGACTTGTACCGAATCCTACCCTAACTTAGCTTTGCAGTAGCTAACAGGGTTTTGCACTCCTAAACCCAACCCATGGTTTTCTTGGCTATGCAATTGGGTTTCCAACCATGACTCTAATGCAAGTAGTAATGGTACTCAAGTAAGTGCTCAAAACAATAAAAATTTGTAAAAGGTTAATGCAAACCGGAGCTTGCCTTGCTGCTCTTGGTCGTAGGCTAGCTGCTCCTCCGGAGTCACGAAGTCTAGGACTTCGGGTTCCTCCTCGACCTTAGCGACTACATGATATAAGAAGTACATGTATTAATTAAATGCATTTGAATTGAGGTTTAAATTTGTGAACCTTCTAAGTCTCACTAGACAGACCCAAATACTGTGAAACTTTTTCTGTGGCTTGGTTACAACCTAAACAGAGACTTGGTCCAGTTTTAGTTGCAGCAAAGCTCATTTGAGCCCTCCATAAATAATTAGGTACTTGACCTTAATTGAAGGCTTTTAGGGTGTCCTAAGGATTTTCATGAAACAAACTATGACTTTCTGAAAACTAGATTTTCAGAGAGTTCTAATGGAGTTGGTCTCACTTACTTTGAAGGTTCCTAACTAAAGATATGAGCTAAACAATTTCAGAGAAAATTCTGAAAATGTTTCTGAACATTTTTCTATTTTCTCTGGAACAGTTTCACTAATCACACCATTAGGTGGATCAAATGAGCTCAAATGGATCTGACCTTTTTATGGTAGTTCAAGCATATTTTGGTGAACATCCCAGCAAAATTTCAGAATTTTTCTCCAAAGTATTCTCCAGTTAAAATTCCAAACAGTTTAAATTTTGAGGAATTAATTCTTGATTCATGAAGTGAAACTTGATTTGCTGGAAAATACTCAGAAAGATGAATTCAAAAAAATTTGGTTCACTCGATTTGGAGCTTTCTAGCCAAAGTTATGAGGATTTCAAGTTTGGACTAAAACTGAAATCCGGGGGAAAAGTTTAAATCTGCCGGGGCCCGCGGGGACACGTGTTAGGTGCGGAGGCGACGGCACACTGAGGCCCACAAGGTTTTTGCGCTCCAGAACACCAGATCCCGGCCGCAGCCCGATCCCGATTTAAAATATCTGCCGCTGATAGCTGGGGTCCACCCCCTTCATCTACCTCTCGCCGCCCGCGCTCTGCCGCCGGGGTACCTCGCCGGAGAGCTCACCGGCAGCTTCTGTGGAGTTCCAAGTTTCACGATTTTGGCCGCCTCTGCCTACTTTCACTCGGGGAACACGATTCCGGCCTCAGCTCGTCATAAAAATGGCCGGCACATGGTCGGCGACGAGCAGCAGCCTCGGGAGAACTTCGGCCGTGTTGGCCGTCCTCCCTAGCACCTAACCCGATCGAGCTAAGGGTCGTCGAGCATCAGTGGACCATAGGAAAGGTCGACATGAGCTCCATGGAGCTTGGTAAAGGTTGTGTTGGGCTGTCACCGTGCGACCTAGGCCGGAAATCGGGATTTCTACTAACACTCGAAGAACAGCGGTTTCCCTCCACGGTTCTTCATAGTTCCTGCTCCTATGGACTCGTACGGGCTATTAGAAGTGATCCTCTCCATGAGAGAATGAGTGATGCAGTGTGGCTTACGAATTTCTCTGATCGGTACAGACCTCACTTTTGCACACCGTCGCGAAAACATGAAATTCCGGCCTAAGCAGCGTTTTTCACGCCGCCGGAGCTTGCGGGAATGAAAGAGGGACTGAAGGCGAACCTCTTTGCTGTTCACAGCTCGGTGAACGGTGGGCTGTGGTGGCCAGAAGAATGGTTCCCGCAGTGGCGGCTCGAGCTGAACCGGCAGAGAAAGGATCGCCGCGGTGGAGCTCGGGGAAGACTGCACAGGGTCTGGAACCGATGCGAAGGTGTTGAAGATGGCTTGGCGCACCCGGTGCTGGTCTCAGATCGCCGGGAGGGTCACTGGATCGGCCGGACGATGAGGAACCGACAGTTCACTCGGGCGGCGAGGAGCTTCGGCTTTCTGGGTGGAAATGCGACGAGGCAGCGGTGAGGACCCCCTGCGATTGCCCGGGCACGCAGATAGGGACCCTGCGAGGCGGTTCACCGGCCGAGGGCGGCAAGCAGCTGCTGTCCTTGCCGTTTCTCCGCCGTGGCGGTCGCTGCAGCACGCGCGAGTACCCGAGCTGAGCTCTCAATCGGTTTCTTCTGCCTCAGTGGCTGACATGTGGGTCCCACCCGGGGTTTTAACCTCTGAAATTCACTCCTAATCACTGTTGTAAACAGTGAGCCCCAAAGTACCCATGGTGATTCAAATTAGTCACCCATGAGCCATTTGAATTGATGAGAATTCAAATTGGGTTTGGTTTGAATGAATTTCAGCACATGTTCAGTTTGAAATTCAAATAAAGTTTGAATTTGCCCCACTTAGCCCATGTCAAGAACAACTCCAAATGGAGTGAAAATTGGTGTGTGAGCTCACAAAAATGTGCTGAATAAGAATATGCCTTTCACTTTTGAATTCATGGGATAAAAACAGTTTGAATTTGAATATGGTTTCAAACTGCCCTCTTTCTAGCTATACCCAAAATGACCTCAAAAAGGTTTTAAATTTGGGTGAAACTTGGCATGGACATCCTTAGCAATGTGTAGGAGTTTTCATATGCCCAGCCCCTCTATATCACATGTGGGAAATACCACTTTTGCAATATGTGAGTTTCTTCTCTAATGAGCATGTTGATGGTGGTTACTTGCTCTTCATTTGTGTTCATCAACTTGCTTCAAATGAGGTGTGTGGTGTGGTGATGAACACTTCAAATATGTGTCAAAAACTGAGACCCTTACACGGTAGGTCGCAGTAACTTCCTTTCGAAGACTCCCTCAGGCACTGGGGCCCAGGCGGAAGCCTTCGTTGACAGGTGTCGGCTATTGTGTTGTTGGCGCGGGGAACATTGAACAAGTCCAAGGCTAAGAAGTCCTTCTCCAACTTCTGTACATGGAGGAGATAGGATGCAAGTGAGGGTCGTTGCAACAGCACTCTCCCTTGACTTGTTTGATGATCAGTTGTGAATCACCCTTGAATAACAACTGCTGGACACCGAGCGACAGCTCGGTCTTTAACCCGAAGATGAGAGCCTCATACTCCACCATGTTGTTGGTTGCCTTGAAGTCACGTCACACCATGTACTTGAACTGCTCCCCAGTCAGGGTGAGGAGCAGAACCCCCTTTCCGGCCCCTTGCTTGCGTGAGGAGTTGTCGAAGAAGAGAGTACAGTGATGCCCAGTGAAGACCAGAGCTCTGGGCTCTGGTTCACTGATGTATTGGCCCCCTGGGTGGCATGGTGGTGGTGTCCACTCTGCCACGAAGTCAGGTAGTGCTTGACTCTTCACCACATGATGCGGTATGAATTCCAGCTTGAACTCCGCCAGCTCCGTAGCCCATTTCGCTATGTTCCCAGTTGCATTGGGGCTGTGAAGGACGGTTCTCGGTGGGTATGAGGTGACCACTGAGATCTTGTGAGCTTGGAAGTAGTGGCGCAGCTTCGTTGGAGCAACGAGGGCAGCGTAGAGCATCTTGTGCACCCTCAGATATCTTGTCTTGGCATCATGGAGGACCTCAATGATGAAGTAGACTGGGCACTGAATGGTCCGGACCCTCTAGGAGGGGTCCGGTGCTTCCTCTTGTAGAGGTCTGGGACTCGGGGGCCCCCAGCCCCCACGTCCGGGACTGCACTCTAGAAGCTGGGACCCAAATGTGCATTGGTCATCAAGTCCAGCTGGCCAGGACACAACTAATACTTCTTTGGGAGGTCCAGGACTCGGGGACCCCTGGCCCCCGGGTCCGACACTACATTCCGGGAGCTCGGACTCAGATATGCATTAATCATCAGGTCCGGCTGGCCGGGACCTGACTATCTCCCCATCCCTTGGGTCTTCTGCGGGGTCTGAGTCCTGGGACTCTGGACCAACGGCAGCAGGAGCCTCATCTAGGACTTTAGGTTGATGGAGTTCTGGTCACTCCACGACCAAAACCATGCTCACGACCTCTGTTGTTGCAGTGGTGTAGAGGAGAAGAGGCTTGCCTTCTTCCGGGGCCACCATGATCAGCAGCGTCGTGAGGAACTTCTTCAGCTCATGGAACGCCTCATCTGCCTCCTTGGTCCATACAAATGACCCGGATTTGCATAGAAGCTTGAAGAACGGAAGAGCCCGTTCAGCTAGTCTAGAGATAAATCGATTGAGCGCAGCAAAGCATCCGGTAAGCTTTTACACATCCTTGATGCGGGCAGGTGGCCGCATCTATTCTATGGCCTTAATCTTCTATTGGTTAGCTTCGATTCCTTGGTGTGAGACTACGAAATCGAGTAACTTTCTGGCAGAGACCTCAAAGACACATTTGTGTGGGTTCAACTTTGTGCGTGTCGAACACAGCCTGTCGAAGACTAGGGCTAGGTTGTCGAGCAAATATGCTTGTGACTTAACCTTTACTACGATGTCATCGACATACACCTCTACTAGGTCACGAATGAGATTCCCAAATGTTTTATGCATTGCACGTACAAAAGTGGGAATAGCATTCTAAATACCATAAGGCATGGATACATAGCAGTATAGACCATCTACTTGTGGGGACCACCCCATGGTTCGCCCACTCCAAGATCGCATCTGGTGGTGCCGTGCGATGCGGCACCCAACAGCACACACAAAAATAATAAAGAACAACATACAAACTTTTATTTGATATAAAACAGCGGAAGTCTTTTACAAAACATAATTATACAGCAGAAGTATTCTTTATTAACACTCTCTCATTCTAACTAAGCAAAAGTGTAGCTGCCCAGCCCGGGGACGCTACACACTAGCAGCATGGAACCGGAGATCACGGCGGCATGCAGGGCTCCAGCTCAGCCGTGTACCCCGTCGGGGGCATCGCCTCGTCCTCGGACCCCTCCTCATAGCTCTCACCTGCATACAGCTCAAATATTGCAACCGTGAGCACGATGGCTCAGCAAGGATTAACCGACTAGCCTAGGCATGGAACTCTACATGCAGGGATGTGTAAGATAGAAAAAAAAAGGACTTTGCAACAAAGACACGCCTATAAGTTGATCCTTACTTTTAGTTTTATAGCAGCAGATTCATGTGCCTTAGGCAGCCTCACATCGGAAGTCCACAATCAAACAAGAAACGCTTTCCTCCGATGTGCTGATGCCCAAAGCGGAAAATAAACTTAATTAGTTCTACATCTACAGCAGACATGGTTTCCAAAACATTAATATATCATCACAGCATATTATCATTCATCTGGCTTACTTCACTTCTTACTATGTCACAGAACAGTGAACAAGCGGTACTCAAATAACCGTGAGGGACGGTGATTGCAATCAGGAGACACCCGGACAACACGTCACATACACCCACTTTCAGAAGCGTGATTCCACACCCCTTCCTACTCTGTTGTATGTGACAACCTTTCAAAGGCAACCCAAATACCGAACCCGTCCATCCGTAACGGGCAGGAGGTCCCCGTGTGGAGCGTGACTGTGCCCACCGGCAGATTTACACCTTGCTACCCTCAACCCACTCCTATTTACGGTTGAGTAAGCCTCGACACCCAGGTTAACCAATTACATCGGTTTCCTGCTTATGTCAGTATGTCATCCAGTACTGTTCGATACTTGTTCATCAGGCCCGCACACGACTCGGTCCTCAATCGACACCAACAGGGCTACGCACGTGAGACCTCCGCTCACTGCTTCCTATCCCCCCCTGCTGGGTCTCATTTTCTCCACTCTTAAGACATTTTCTATTTTGACCAACCCGTGTGATAAAACCTTACCTCGCGAGTAGATTCCAACTACTCGACTTCTACCGAGATCCTAAGCATATTAGCAGGGCCTTATCTACTCGTCAGGTCTGTAAGCTACCCAACGCTTCATAGGATTTAAAAGGTTATGCAAGTGGGGTTTCAATCACCCTAACTCTAATGCAAGCATTCACCCTACACATAAGTGATACAAATATAGAATTTGTAAAAGTACTTAAATGCAAACCATGGCTTGCCTGGTTGCGAGTCAGAGGAGAAGTTAACGTCGGGTGGGAGGACGTCTAAGGGCTCCGGTGCTTCCTCAACTTCGGTCACTAAATGAAATGTTACAAAATATATGTATAAGTATTAAGGACTTATAAGAAGTAAAATTCTATTCATATCTACTGCTATTTAGGATCCTTAATTGGCTTTGGGATTTTTACAGTGAAGACTAGACCTTCTAAGGATGATCTGAGCAAAATTTGGAGAAATGTCATTGCACAATGTAGTCTCCAAAATTCCTACAAGTACAAGGCTTCTCTGAATTTTGAGCCCAAATCAGGATCTTTGACATAGCTAACAACGGAAGATCTGATTAGGGAAAGTCTCCATGGTTCTAACAAAATTTGTTTCACCATTTTTGGAGCTACCAACAGAGAGATATGAATTTTTGAAGTTGGATAGAAGTTCTGAAAAAGTTTCTGTTCAAATAAGGATGGAAACTTTGGAAGGAAATTTAGCCTAGCAAATGAACTCCAATGAAGCCCAAATTTTTACTGGAGATCAGTAACTATGAAAAGGATTAGCTGCCCAAGTTTGGGAATGTTTCATAAATAATTGCTCCTGTAATAAATCTCTAAATATTTAATAAAAACAATTCTACAGAAATTCCTGGGTATTTTCATAGCAAGCAATTTGTTCCTCTGTGAAGTACTCCTCACGAGGATTCCAACAAAATTGGCCTCACCATTTTTGGAGTTTTCTACACAAAGTTATGTGCTTGTAAAAATCAGCTAATTTCTGGAATTATTTGCCCAACAGAAACTTCAAATAATTGTGACCGGGCCCACTATTTTAAACCAGCCCAGTGGAATTGCAGCAACACCAGAGGCTACGGAGTTAACCCGCGCAGCCACAGCCGATCCTGAGCCGCACCCTGATCCCGCGCCTAAACCGTGCCACTGACAGGTGGGACAGGCGGCGAGATTTGTGCCGTCTGGGGCACTGGGTGTGTGCCCAAAACCCGGCGAGGAACACGCTGGTGAGCTCGGTGGCGGCGCTAAACGGCCGGGAATACCTCCCCGACGGCAGCAGCGGCAAACCCCACCCTGACGCCATCGTTCTCGCATGGGAGACGAGTATCCCGGTTGAGGAGATCACCACAAGCACCAGGGTGATGTGGGGAACACGTTTTTGCATCCAAATATGTGTGAAAACTCGTGCAAAATGTAGCTCAGCGGTGCAGCTAGGGTTGTGCGTTGGCGGCCGGAAAAACTCAGCCTACAGCTTCATTTCTCTACGGTTTCCAATGGTTCTTCGTCGAGGAGCTGCGCTAGGTCATGTAGAAGCATCGGTCCAAATCAATTAGACTGCGATTTCACCTTGGAGACGAAATTCGGGGTAGACGGTCTGCGATCGCAGCTGGAGAGGAACCACAGCTGCCCATAGCTTGGACAGTGACACCCCGCACCGCCGGCGACCTTGCTCAACCAAAGAAACCCCGGGCTAACGCAGCGAGAGCAGAGGAAACGGCGAGTTCGCATTCGGCAGCGAAAACAGAGAAGGTGTGCACGTTCTCTTCACTGAGGGAAGGGATACGCACGAGCAGCCGTATCTCTCGCCTTAGCTGTTACTGCACCAGCGAATCGGTGACTTTGGCGCCAAGCCAAGGCATTGCCGTGGCGCTCGGCATCGCCGTGGCGGCTGTGGAGGAAACCGGGAAAACCGACTTCGGCTCGGTGGACACTGACCAGCTGACCCCACATGTCGTTCTCTCCTTTTTCCCCTCTTAATAATTCTGATCTTCTATTTCTGCCACCAACTTTTGTCCAAAAATTCTAGATATTTGCAGGGAAGCCAAATTAAATATGTAGAGTTCGAATTTTGACTCCAATGCTGCATTTGATCAAGTTTGGTTCAAGTTCCAAATTCAAATTTGAATTCTAAGGTTTTTGGTGTCACCCCAAATTTAAATAGCAAACCCACTCCAAAGTTTCTGATTTTTGGCATGGCTGCTAATTCAAATGTGGAGAACACATTTGTGGAACCAAATTTGCACATTGAGGAAATTGGAATTTGAAACTGAATTTGAAATTCAGATTAGAGGGCTTCTCCTTTTAATCCCAAACAAATATTGAAACTCCTCCAAATGAGCTGACATTCGGAAGGGTGAATATTTGGACTATGAAGATCCAAGTTATGAATTTAGATCGCCATGTTTGGAAGTTTTGGGAAGTTTGAATCACCACTTTGAACTTACACCGTTATAATTCAAAGTTTTAATTCCCCTCATTTTTCCTAAGTGTACATGAGCTGAATTTTCTTGCTACCACTTTTTAGGGATTTTACACTACTGTGATGAAGGCGGTATGATATTCATCTTCCCTAGACATAGGTGTTTGGTGAAAACCTGAATAAGCATCTAGGAAACACAGTAGATCACAGCCGAATGTAGAATCCACTATTTGGTCTATACGGGGGAGAGGAAACGGATCCTTTGGACATGCCTTATTGAGGGTGATGTAGTTGATGCACATCTGAAGCTTGCCGCCAGTCTTGGAAACGACAACAGGGTTGGCAACCATCATGGATGATGGACCTCTCGGATGAAGCCAACATCAAGCAACTTCTTGATTTCTTCACAGATGAAGTTTTGCCGCTCGATGGATTGCTTCCAAGGCTTCTGTTGGACCGGCCTGGCGTCAGGGTAGATCTTCACATGGTGCTCAATCACCTCCCTGGGGATCCCGTGCATTTCTGACGGCTGCCATGCAAACACGTCGACGTTAGCCCGGAGGAAGGTGATGAGCGCGTCTTCCTATTTGTCACCCAGACCCTCTGCGATTCGGGTTGTCTAGGCAACGTCGGAGCTGACTTGGACGACCTTGACGGGGACGTCCTCGCCGTCTAAGGGCTGCACGCAGGGTGCAGAAGTCATCCCTCACTTGCACGTGCTTGGAGGCGACCGGCTAGCCTCTGTGTGGCTGGAAGCAGCCTCCTGCGCCGCTGCCAACGCTTGGAGCTTCTCCAGCGCTGAGACGGCCGCAGTGCAGTATCCACGGATCTTGAGGATGCCTCCTGGAGTCGGCTTCTTCAATACCAAGTAGCCGTAGTGGGCTACTTCCATGAATCGGTACAGGGCAGGTCTGCCGATGATGGCATTGAAGGGGAGGCTGACCTCCGCAACGTCGAAGATGATGCTTTCCGTGCGGTAGTTCTCAGGCGTCCCGAACATCACCGGAAGGGAGATGCTACCACACGGGAAGATTGGGTCCCAGCCCACCCCTGAGAATAGACGTGAGGGGTGAGCTGGGACATAGAGATTTGCAGCTTCTTGAAAGCTGCGAGGCTGATGACACTGAGGGACGCCCCGTTGTCGATAAGCACGTGGTAGAGCTTCACATTGGCGATGGTCGGGGCAACGAGGAGTGGCAACTGCATGGCGCCTTTCATTTTCTTGGGGCAGTCGGAGGCATTGAAGCTGATCAACGTCTCCATCCACTTTTGGTGAGACACCGGCCCGGGGGTTGGAGCAGCTGCCGCCACTGCTCGACACAGGGTCTTGACAGCTCGCCAAGACAAGATGTCGGAGGAGCCCCCGTACATCACGTGGAGCGCCTTGCCCCGCTCGTTGTCAGCGCTGGAGTTGGAGTGTCTGTAGACGGCCTTCAACACCCGCTTGGCATCTTGATACTCCATCTCCTGCTCAGCGCCGTCCTCAGACTCAGCCTTCTGTTTGCCCTCATGTTGACAGGAAAGCGCGCCGTCATGGCGCAGCTTCTGTTGTTGCAGCTCACGGTATCGTTCAGCGAGCTTCTTGATCTCACGTCACTCGGTAGTGCCATGGCGGTTGGAGTTGTGCACCGGGCACCATTGACCGTCACCGCTGATGGACGGCAGTCGCGGGTGCTTGTCGGCGCCCGAGGTATGACCCCCACCAGCCGCTGCAAGGGCGGCGGTGGGTGCCCTGGCCAGAGGCTTGTCCTTGTCTCCGACCTTCTTCTTCTTTCCGCTGTCCTGAGCATTGGATTCACCGGCGCTCCCTGCCGCGGGGGCAGGTCATGAGTGCCAGTATCTACCTTTTGCCGCCCTTGCGCACTTACCCGTAAGTCTAAAGAGCTTGGAGACGTCTTGCACGTCGTGCGTGGCTAACTTCTCGAGCATCTTCTTGTCTCATACGCCGTGCCGGAAGGAAACGACGATGGAGGCATTGGAGATGCAGGGGATGGTGTTCCTGACCTGGGAGAACCGCTGGATGGAGGATCGCAGCGACTCCCCCTCACACTGGCGCACGGCGTGGAGGTCGAGCTCGCTGCCGGGGCACGTGTAGGAACTCCCGAAGTTGGCTGTGGATCTCCAGCATAACTCTTCCCAGGATGAGATGGAGCCCGAGGGAAGGTTCATGAGCCATGACCGGGTAGTGCCGGTCAGGGCCACAGGGAAGTAGTTGGCCATGACAGCCTCATCCCTTCGTGCAGCTAGGATGGAGGTGGAGCAGATTTACAGGAACTCAGTGGGCTTGACAGTCCCGTCGTATTTCTCAGGCAATGAGGGCCAGAACTTGGGTGGCCAGACCACCATGCGAAGGAGTGAGGCGAGTGCCATGCAGCCCCCGCCTGCTCCTAGAGAGCAGGGGTCTGAGGGGGAGCCATACTCTCCTTCAAGGTTGTGATGTCTCTCGCGGCGTCGCTCGATGGTGACGCAACCATCCTCCCTCACGCGGCGACGGTTTAGCTCGACCCTGAGGTCGGCCATGTCATGTCTAGCCGTGGTCGTTGTGCGCGTGGCAGCCGTTCCGTGGATCACACTCAGCATACTTGACTGGGCCTGAGAGGGCTCAACCTGCTTCCTTCTGTAGGCGGGCATGTTCATGGCGACAGCGACGAGGTGGTCGACTTCGTGATGCCATTGCTCTGCCGCCTCTGGGGTGGCGCCCTCGCCCAGAGGGTTGTAGAGAAGAGCGTGCGCTGCTGCCGTCGAGGTTGAAGACCGCCGCGAGGCAGCGGCCACGGGCGTCGTGGGCGCCGAGGGCACGCCGACCGTCTGGTCGCCTACCCGGCCAGATCTACCCGCTGCTGGCACCATGGGCACACAGACCGTCTGGTCACCTGCCCGGCCAGATCTACCCGCCTTGGAGCGGGAAGTGGCCTCCTCGTCTTCCGCCTGGAGACGCCGGCGAGTGGGGCAAGACAAGCCGCCGACAGAGTGGATGTCCACCATGGCGGTGATGCTCGGTAGCCTAGAGAGCGTGAAAAGCCCCCTACCTGGCGCACCAAAAGTCAAAGTGTTGCAACTACACTTTCCCCAATCTGCTACTGGAGCATCCCGTGAAGGTTCTTTAATTGGAAAGGCTTAACATCTCTAGAGCGATCATGCTTGAGGAAGAAGATGAACACAAGGATTTACGTGATTCGGGCCGCCGGAGCGTAATACCCTACATCCACGGGGGTGATTGTTGTATTGCTTGCATGTATGTGAGTGTGAGTTGGCTGGGTTGCGAACTCTTTGTCGGGTGGACACCCCGGTCCTTTTATAGTCCAAGGCTGGGGTGATTACAATGTGGCCTTGGACCCAACAGATGGCCCCGAGGCTGTCTGAACCCTATACATGATCTAGGGTTTTTACCACTGTAAGTAGAGTGGTTGGCGGAGGAGTTATGTCCCGCCACCTGGCATGCTGAGCACCTTTGACCACGCAGCAGATGATGATGATGACAACGTCATGTCACCACGTCCTCTCGCTCTACTCGGTGGCACTGTGTCGCCGTCACGCCTCGTGCTCTGTCTTGTCACCGTAATGGCGAACGGCATAGGATGGAGGTGTGCCCCGTGCGCCATGCTGCTGGGGAAGGCGCGAGTCTTGAATGCACAGCCTGACAGCGCAGTTCCTCCTTGACTTTGAAGTCCCACGCCCCACGACAGATCGTGGGACACGCGGTGGCTACGGAGCCCTCCTCGGCGAGGAGGAGGTTCAGAGCCAAGATACACGTGGCAGCTCCGGACCTCACCTCAGCGGGGAGGCTTGTCCGGGACCAAGGGCACGTGTCGACTTCTGAGACGGGCGCGGTACCGACTGAGTCAGGGCTCAGCTCTAATACCACGCTGACGCGAAACGCTCAACCGAGACAGGCCACTCGCCCGGGAATCGCATTGGGTGGTGCCGTGTTGTGCGGCACCCAACAGCACACATATGAGGAACAATGTATTACATAAAACAATAGCGGAAGCTTACAAGTTTTTCTTTGTAAATACTTTACATCAAGTAACTACAGCGGAAGTCTTTATCAACTCACGTCGAATAACTAAGAGCACCCGAGATGAAGTCCAGCCCGCGGACTCCTCTCGCTAGCAACACGAAGACAAGCAGCAGCGGCTGGGTTCCCCATGTGTTACCTGACTCGGGAGTTCCCGAGTCTCACCGGACAACCTTCTTTTCAGCATCGTTGTTAATCTGCAAAACCACTTATATAGCAAGCGTGAGCACATAGGCTCAGCAAGTCTGACCCGTCTCTCCTAAACAAGAAAATCTACATGCACGATTGTTTCAAATGGGTCGGCTAGATTTGCATAAGGGACTCGCCTACAGTTGATCCTTAACTTTCATATTTTAAGCCTCATTGTGCAGACCTTGAGCCGAAAAGCATCGCAACTCCACAATCAAACAAGAAACGCTTTGTTGCGATGCTCCTTGCACAAAGTGAAAGTAAACTTTAATGAGCCTATCTCTAATTCAATCATGGTTGCAATACGAGTTATAGCACAGCCTTATCAAGTTCAAAGATAAACGATTCCAGTTGTTACTACGTCAAGACGCAGTGGGCAAGTATGCTCATATGACCGCGAGCGACGGTGATTCGAATCAGTACACGCCCGGACTACACGACACGTACACCCGTACTCCGAGTTGCCGGCAGCAACCTCGACTGACGTTGTACGCGGCCACCTTTCCCAAGATCTTCCACATTGGACGCAGTCCAACTGCCCCGAGTACGCAAGTTCCCTCAAGGTGCATACCCGCTGTGGTATGTTCTTGAGCGAGTTACCTCCTGCTACCCTGACGCCGAAAGCCTAAGGCAGTTGGAAAAGTTCCACTATGGATCTCCCAAGGTACATCGGTTTCCTGGGTCCCATATAGCCAGTATGTGCCCGGTACACAACTCAAACTTGTCCAACAGGGCCAAGTACGGACGGGCCTTAACCGACACAGGCAGGGCTATGCACGCACGACCTGCAACCTGCTGCATCTAAACCTCCCTGCCCGGTCTCCATTTCTTATGTGTGAACTTTCCTCATCTTTTCTAATCCAGACCCGTTCCGAGTAAACCAGCCCTAAACTCGCGAGTAGGTTCCAACTACTCGTCTTCTACCGGACCTTTCCTACTAACATTAGCGTAGCCAAATTCCCTCGAGGAGTTGCTATTCTACCCTTTCTCTCATAGGTGTTTCTGGTCATGCAAGTGGAGTTTTCAATATCATCTAGACGTAATGCAATCAACGATGCAATGCTATGATCTCTATAAATGAAAATGTTTTATAAAATGGTTCAAGTGCAAACCGGGGCTTGCCTGTTTTGCAGGTGACTACTGTTTCAATCAGTTAGTGACGATTACTTGGAGCTTGATCACTTGTTCTCCTTCCTCCTTGATCTTCACTTCAAGTCCTTCTCACCTTCTTCACGTATATGCTACACGATATGATCATGCATATGTATTTAATTGAAAAGCTTTTGCTCATAAGATCTAAAAACCATTTTAAAACTGGAACTTTGTTTAAGAATTTAAAATGACACTGGTGCTAGTGGTTTGGGTTGGGCTTAAACACTAAGATCACTTATTAAGTGCTTTTCCCACTTAAGTGTTGATCACCTTAAGGGATCACACATGACAGTGGTGATCCAGAGCTCTACTGGAGCTGAGAATTTTCATGTGAGTTCCTTGTCACAAGAAAGTCCTCTGGACCAAAATCTAGCACATTTCATGGAATGGTTTATTCAGAATAATTCTCTAAGTGTTTAGTCAAAGATAAACTAATTCTGAGGTAACATCCATGTTCATGTCAAACTCAGTGAACCACAATTTCAATTATAGTTTATAGAGTCTACATGAATTTTCCTAGGATTTTTGGAGCTAAGAATTTCCCAGAACTGAATTTACAAGTTTTGGAAATTCTCTGAAAATGTTTCTGTATTCATTTGAATACAGGAACTTACAATCTGAATTACCTTGATTAATTCAACTCCAAATGAGCTGAAACTTTTACAGGAGTCTAATAACACCCTAAAGAATATCCTGGCAAAATTTTAGGATTTTTGGATAAACCAAACTCCCTCTAAAATTCTTTTGCTGAAAAGCTTTAAAGAATTTTCCAGAATTAAATAAAGACTTTCATACAAATTGGGTTGCATATTTGGATAGAGTTTGTCAATCTGAATCTAACCCAATTTGAATCACTAAATTTGGAGGTTCCTAGCAAAAGTTATGCTCTTCTAAAGTTTGGGGAAAAATCTGGGATTTGAATAAATCCGGGGAAAAGTTTAAACCTGACTGTGGGACCAGGGACACGTGTCTGCTGCCGGGAGCGCGCCACACGGGCCACAGAATTGTTTCCCGCGCTGTCACAGCCGATCCCGCGCCACAGAGTATCCGGTCCACTGTTTCCGTTCGACTGACGCGTGGGGCCGGTAGCACCTTCGTCTACCTCCTGCCCCCGCGCTTCTGCGCCGCCGGGCTCGCCGGAATTCGCCGGTTTTCGTCGCTCCGACCAACTCCCGAGCTGCCACTCGCCGCCAGGCCCTATTTTAATCCGAGGAACACGATGGTGGGACTTCCCCAGACCGGCGAGGTTCCTAAACCACCCCGCACCGGTGCAGCGGCTCTGAGGGAGTCCGGCAACGTTGTCCCGATGCTCTAGCCCACCAGAAGTCCCTTGGAAAGGTTCTACAGCACTAGTGGGGGTTTGCCCTGCTCGGCATGGCCGCATATGGGCTTGGAAACGGCTCCAACCTAGGTTTCATCGTGCACCCGATGCTCCTTATTGTGGTAGCCGTTGGAAAAGCTTGAAACAAGCCATCTACCATGGGCTTCATGCGACGTTTTGTGAAGAAGAAAAGTTGCTACACCAGTCTAGATTCTATGTGCGAAATTTGCAGAGCTCTACATGAATATAACTCGAGAATTTCGTCGATTCATACCCGCGGGTCAGTTTTCACCGGCCGGAGAGGATCTTTGAAATTCGTTGTTGAGAGGCCGAGACAGACTCGGTGCTTCGGGTGGAAGCTGCACGGAGACCTTGCGCGTCCCAGGGACCGCTTCCTTGGTCGTGAAAGCCGCTCTGTGGAGCTGTCCACGGGAGCACGTTGCCGCCGGGTGTTCGGCCGCTGCGGAAACTCGATGTTCTCGGCGTAGAGGGCACGAACGCGCTTGGCGATGGCTCGAGGAGGTCGTGGGGACGATGGTGGTGTTGCTCGTCTGCTCAACCGAGGCTTCACACGCTAGTTACGGCGGTGGCCAATCGAGCGGACGGCGTCGGCAGCTGCGGCTGTTTCTCGCGCGAGGAAAGAAGCAGAGCGGTGCTGGTCTTCGGGAATGAGCGAAGAGGAGCACGGCAGAGGGTATAAGACGGTCGGGCGGCTTCTCCAGCGCGACGAAATCCAGCAGGAGGTGGAGGCGTCGGCTGATCGCGTTGTCGCCCGGTGCTGCGCCCGTCGGTGTCGGGTGCCGACTGAAGAAGGCAAACAGAGACTCAACACTGTGAGATCTTTTGCAATTTTCACTTCACTCAATGACATGTGGGACCCACTGATCAGTCCCTCCTTATCCCCCTCCAAATATCTCCCAGGTTTGAATATTGGGTGAATTCAATTGTGGGAATTCAAATCTGGTATGCATTTGGATAATTAGGCAAGTTTCATCCAAATTCAAACATGCATTTGAATTCTTTGTCTTTTAAAGTCCATTTTGCAAAGTGGGTTGCAAACTATTTCCATAAATCATGAAACTTTGCACACCCTCTAATTTGGACTCAAGGAATTCAAATATGAAATCTGATTTTTATTTTGGCTGCTGCAAATGAGATTTTTAGCACAACAGTTTTGAATTCCATTGTGTTTTTCTCATTTAAATTTTTGTTTGAACAAATTGTTCCAAATCTGATTTTTGTTTTATCACACATATGGGAACTTCCCATCCTTGTTTTAGACCCCTCTAGGGTTCCAAGTTCTCAGATAAACATTTGACTTGTGTGAAGCAAAATCCTCATGTGTGTTATCACATGTGGGGAAAAGTTTTAACAAGTCCCAATTTTCATACATATGAAACCAACTTTTGCAAATAGGTGTTTCTTTGTATTCATAATTTTGGGACGTTTACATTCCTCCCCCCTTAAAAGGAATCTCGCCCCGAGATTCAAAAGAGGAACGAGGTGGGAGGTAATTACAAGGTTTATGACAAAAGCTCCGGATAATCCTTGTGGATGTAATCTTCGGTTTCCCACGTCGCCTCTTCCGGGGTGTGATTACTCCACAGGACTTTGTAAAATTTTAAAGTCCGGTTCCTGGTGGTCCGGGTCTTTTCGTCGATAATCTGTACAGGTTGCTCGACATAGGTGAGATCCGGTCTCAATTCGTTGATGTCTTCGGTGCGGATGGCAGATGTAAACCTGAGACATTTCCGCAGCTGGGACACGTGAAATATGTCGTGAATACCGGCAAGGCTTGCCGGTAGTTCCAGCCGGTAGGCTACAGTTCCGCACTTCTCCGTGATAGTAAACGGACCGATAAATCGGGGAGCAAGTTTCCCCTTGACACCGAACCGATGAATCCCCTTCGTCGGAGACACACGAAGATACACGTGCTCTCCGACTTTGAAATGCAGCGGTCGACGTCTCTGGTCCGCGTAGCTCTTTTGACGAGATTGGGCAGCTTTGAGGTTCTCTTGTATTATCCGAACTCTCTCTTCGGCTTCATTGACAAGATCGACCCCGAACGTTACTCGTTCACCGGATTCGCACCAATTCAATGGTGTACGGCACTTCCGGCCGTATAGAGCTTCATATGGTGCCATTTTGATGCTCGTCTGATATCCGTTGTTGTACGAGAACTCCGCCAGCGGTAAGTGATCATCCCAGCTCTTACCGTGTTGGATGGCACATGCTCTTAGCATATCCTCTAGTATTTGATTCACCCTCTCAGTTTGCCCATCGGTTTGAGGGTGATATGCAGAGCTTCTAATCAACTTTGTCCCCAAGGAGGTGTGTAGCTGTTCCCAGAAACGGGCTACGAACAGCGATCCTCTATCTGACACAATGGTGCGGGGAACTCCATGTAAGCACAAGATCCGTGCTATATACAGCTCCGCATACTGCTTTGCGTTGTACCTAGTATGCACAGGGATGAAATGGGCTGATTTGGTTAATCGGTCCACGATTACCCAAATCGAATCATGGTTGTGGGAGGTCATCGGCAACCCGACGATGAAGTCCATACTCAAGTCTTCCCACTTCCATGCCGGTACTTGCAATGGCTGCAACAGGCCTGACTTCTTCATATGGTCGGCCTTGACTCTTCGACACGTATCACACTCTGAAACGTATTTTGCAACTTCACGTTTCATACGTGTCCACCAAAACTTCTTCCAGAGATCTTGGTACATTTTATTACTGCCCGGATGAATGGAAAACTTCGACAAATGAGCTTCATCCAAAATTTTCTTCCGTAGTCCCATATCCCGGGGTACTACAATCCGGTCGTTGAACCACAAGGTACCTTCATCGTCCTTCCGGAAGCACTTCATTTCTCCGTTGTCTATCATCCGTCGTATGTGAGACATACCCTTGTCTTTTCGTTGAGCCTCAATGATCTCCTCTCGGATGGTAGGAATGAGAGCAAGATTATAGAGAGCTCCATACGGGATGACACGGAGGCTTGGCCCCTCATCATCCATTTCAGCAATAGTTAGGTGATGGATATGCGCCTTACGACTGAGCGCATCGGCGACCACATTCGCCTTTCCTGGATGATAATGAATCTCTAGTTCATAGTCCTTAATGAGCTCTAGCCATCTTCGTTGCCTCATGTTCAATTCTTTTTGAGTGAAGATGTACTTCAAGCTCTTGTGGTCGGTGTAGAGGTGTACAAGATTTCCGAGCAAGTAATGCCTCCACATCTTCAAAGCAAGGACCACGGCAGCTAACTCAAGATCATGAGTTGGATAATGCTGCTCGTGAGTTCTAAGTTGACGAGATCCATAAGCGACCACTCGTCTTTCTTGCATCAGCACGCAGCCAAGACCGATGCCAGATGCATCGCAATAAACGTCGAATGGCTTCGTTGTATCTGGCTGAGCAAGAACTGGGGCTGTTGTGAGATGCTTCACTAAGGTCTTGAAAGCTTGTTCACACGCAGCACCCCACACAAATCTGGTATTCTTCTTTAATAATTCCGTCATCGGTTTAGCAATCTTGGAGAAACTCGGAATAAACCTCCGGTAGTAACCCGCTAAACCGAGGAAGCTTCGGATTTCATGTACTGACTTTGGTGACTCCCATTTCTGTACTTGGATAATCTTACTCGGATCTACAGCAATGCCCTCCGCTGAAATAATGTGTCCGAGAAAAGGTACTTGATTAATCCAGAATTCACACTTGCTGAATTTTGCATAGAGCTGATGATCTCGCAATCTTTGTAGCACAATATGCAGATGTTCAGCATGTTCTTCCTCTGACTTGGAGTACACCAAGATATCGTCGATGAAGACCACGACGAATTTATCCAACTCCGGCATGAACACTGAATTCATCAGGTACATAAAGTGTGCCGGGGCGTTGGTCAAACCAAAAGACATAACGAGATACTCATACAGCCCGTATCTCGTTGAAAATGCCGTATTCGGAATATCTTCTGCCCGGATTTTAATCTGATGATATCCGGACCGAAGATCCATCTTCGAGAATACCTTCGCACCCACTAATTGATCGAAGAGCATATCAATGCGAGGTAGTGGATACTTGTTCTTGATGGTAACGGCGTTCAAAGGACGATAATCAACACAAAGCCGTAGTGTTTCGTCCTTCTTTTTGACAAACAACGCTGAACAACCCCAAGGTGACGAACTTGGTCGTATAAATCCCTTGCTTACTAGGTCATTCAGCTGTGTCTTCAATTCTGCCAGTTCATTGGGTGCCATCTTGTACGGCTTTCGTGATATCGGTGTGGTTCCCGGTATAAGTTCGATCTTGAACTCAACGTTTCGCTCGGGCGGCATGCCCGGTAAATCGTCGGGAAACACATCCGGATACTCACGTACCACCGGAATGTCCTCTATCTTGACAGCTTCCGTGTGGTTCACTGTTGCAATCTGTTGCCGTCTGGCGCCCAGAAGTAATACATGAAGACCGTGCTGTGGGGAGTTGAGCTCAACGGTCCTGGAGCTGATGTTAAGAACCGCTCTGTGGTAATTCAACCACGACATCCCCAAAATGATGTCGATCTTCAGACCTTCAAGAATAATGAGGGTCGTAGGGTATATTTTTCCCCCCAAACAAAGAGGTGCTCGGGAGACAACCTCGCTTGCGGTACTGCTGCCCCCGGGCGAAGATATGAGGTATGGCCTCTTTGTATAAACGGTTTGGAGCTGATGTTGAGCCACAAACGATTGGCTAATGAAGTTGTGTGTGGCACCGGAATCAAAGAGAACTAAAACCGGTAGCTGATTCAGAGAAAAGATCCCTGCTAAAGCGGCTTCTCCTTCCGGAACATCATCAATCACAGTATAGTGAATGTTGCCCCTTATCTGCCCTCCTATCTGCAGATTAAGGTACGGGTCGTATGGTTGTAAATATGATGACCCGCATCCTTGAATTCCCTCCGAACATTGCCTAGCATAATGGCCCTTACGCCCACAAGTAAGACACGGATGCCTCTCCAGTTCTTGGTTGACTTGCGGTGGACTGCTAGGTACATATGGCTGCAGCGATGGAGCACAAACCACCGTCTGATGCTGCGGCAGTGGAGGTGGTGCAAGTTGTAGAACTTGACCAGTAATTAATCTCTGAGGAGTAGATCGTACAGATGGCCTCCATCTTTCACCGGATGGCGTTTGATACACCAAACGGTACTTCTGAGGCACATAACTTGTGCTAGCCTGCTTGATCTCACTCATCTTTCTCTTCTCCGCTTGCCACTCAAGTGTCGGCTTCTCTTGAATGAAAGCCGCATCGACCATGTCGGTGTAACTGCCGTTATTGTGTACGGCCAGCTTTTCCTGTAATATGGCACTCAGGCCATGGAAAAATAGGTCACACCGTGCTTCTTCTTTCGCCACATATTCGGGAGCATATTGGGCCAAAAGATTAAATCTCCTGACATACTCGAGGACACTCATGTCCCCTTGCTTTAAGCCCAAAAATTCCTCCCGCTTTGCCTTGACAATACCTAGTGGTATGTAACGGGTACGAAAGGCTTCACAAAACTCCCTCCATGTCACTTGATGGTCCTCCGGAATGGTGGCAAAATGATCCATCCACCAGTTTCCGGCTGCTCCATGGAGTTGTTGAGCGGCAAACTTTGTCTTCTGGTAATCATCACACTGGAATACTCCAAATTTAGACTCCATGACACGAAGCCATTGATCTGCTTCGACAGGTTCGGTGGCTTCAGTAAAGATAGGCGGTTGAGTCGCCAAGAAGTCCAGATAAGCGTCCCGAGGTGGAACGACTTGTTGCGTGTTCTGGAGTACGCCTTGCTGTACCAAAGCTTGGAGTAAGCGTGTGTGTTCTTGTGTTGCTTCTTGGAGTAGTCTAGCGTTCTCTTGGTTAGACTCGACAACTCGAGTCATAAGATCCATCCATCCCGTGGATGGCGGTTCCAATGGTGGGATAGAAACATCACCACCTCGACGAGAACTTCCGGTCCTACTCCTAGAGCGATTACGAACCATACTGCAAAATGTAGTTGAGATGAGTTAAGCAAGAACTCAGCAGTATGTGAGACTAATGGAAACATGATTATGTCAAAACTTTATGAAAGCAGTAACAAAATTCATGTTTACAAAACTCCTTAGTAGGCATAGCTATTCAGCCTATCTGTACAGAATAGACCTTTATGCACATCCTCCAGATTTTGATCTAGGTAAGAGCATTTTCATAATTCGAGTTGAATACCAAAGTTAAAGTTAACTTCAGTATCTTTCCAACGAGTACTCATATGCCCCCAGATCATCTCCGTATTAAAAGTTATGATTTTCCAAAGTTTTGCCAGAATTCCTGGATAAAACTTGCCAGCACCTCCTTTGTACGTGGCTGATTTTATCACAGTTGTATATGTAATACAATAAGAACCTGAACAAACTTTGAACTACAACAATGTTGCACATTTCATAACCTATCCAATGGTGTATCATAGGCTTCTTAAGGGTTTATCTACAGAAAGTTATGGCTTAAAAACAGAAAGGTCCAGAGAGGTTTCGTTACCGTCCTGGTTCTGGACAGTTTACTCTACTCTGAACTTTCTACCCATTTAGCATGTGATTTAGCTCTGGAGCTCTACAAATAAGTTGTAGATCTCTTGAAAATCTTTCCAGAACTCTATCATACACCTTAATTAGGTCAAGCTACTCAGAGTTATGCTCTGTTGAAGTCCAGCACAAATTTCTGCTGAAAACAGAGCACTCTGTTTTTTTGAAATCTTTGAAGTCTAATCTTCCTCTCATTTGAATCTTAGCTCAAAATAAGAGTTCAGTAACAAATATTTGTTTCAAACTTCCATTTTTAGTTGAAAGTTAGTTCATGAGTCATTTCTTCAAAGGAAAGGGGTTATTATGTTTAGTACGGCGTCGAGGCACCGTAAGAAGCATGTCGGTACTACGTAGTCTCACCAAAAGAAAATCCTAACCCGATTATAACGGTATAACGTATCTTAGGTGGCACTAAAACGGTCACTCGCAAACATGTACTATTCGTACTACGGTTTCGTGGTTAATCCTGCATAAGTCACACTCAATCATCAGGTCCGGCTGCACACCAAACCCGGTATCCATACATTTCGTACACCCGTCCGTCATCACTCGCACAGGTGTTCTCAAGCCAAACACGCCTTGAGCTACGTGTTCACGTTACTAACCACGTGACGGGGTTTCCCAAATTGCACCACGCACGCCTGGGACAGACGTTGCTCGAGTACCCCAAACGACATAAGGAGTCGTAGAGGATACTAAAGCGGATCGGGTTACCTGCCACCCGTGGGGCTCCACCCTTCAGCTTGTGCGCACTGGTGGACAGCGCTTACGGGCACCCCCCAAGACATAAATCGTCCCGAGATGCACGATTTTCCGACATAACAAATAAGTTAGGTTGCCACCTTTATATTAAGCTAATAGTAATCCTTATGTGGGCCTAGTACCGTATCCTCACCGTACCCTAAATTTTTGTCGTAATACCATCCTTATTCCGTGTGCTATTACCAATGCGGCTCTGATACCAGCTGAGACGGGCGCGGTACCGACTGAGTCAGGGCTCAGCTCTAATACCACGCTGACGCGACCCGCTCAACCGAGACAGGCCACTCGCCCGGGAATCGCATTGGGTGGTGCCGTGTTGTGCGGCACCCAACAGCACACATATGAGGAACAATGTATTACATAAAACAATAGCGGAAGCTTACAAGTTTTTCTTTGTAAATACTTTACATCAAGTAACTACAGCGGAAGTCTTTATCAACTCACGTCGAATAACTAAGAGCACCCGAGATGAAGTCCAGCCCGCGGACTCCTCTCGCTAGCAACACGAAGACAAGCAGCAGCGGCTGGGTTCCCCATGTGTTACCTGACTCGGGAGTTCCCGAGTCTCACCGGACAACCTTCTTTTCAGCATCGTTGTTAATCTGCAAAACCACTTATATAGCAAGCGTGAGCACATAGGCTCAGCAAGTCTGACCCGTCTCTCCTAACCAAGAAACTCTACATGCACGATTGTTTCAAATGGGTCGGCTAGATTTGCATAAGGGACTCGCCTACAGTTGATCCTTAACTTTCATATTTTAAGCCTCATTGTGCAGACCTTGAGCCGAAAAGCATCGCAACTCCACAATCAAACAAGAAACGCTTTGTTGCGATGCTCCTTGCACAAAGTGAAAGTAAACTTTAATGAGCCTATCTCTAATTCAATCATGGTTGCAATACGAGTTATAGCACAGCCTTATCAAGTTCAAAGATAAACAATTCCAGTTGTTACTACGTCAAGACGCAGTGGGCAAGTATGCTCATATGACCGCGAGCGACGGTGATTCGAATCAGTACACGCCCGGACTACACGACACGTACACCCGTACTCCGAGTTGCCGGCAGCAACCTCGACTGACGTTGTACGCGGCCACCTTTCCCACGATCTTCCACATTGGACGCAGTCCAACTGCCCCGAGTACGCAAGTTCCCTCAAGGTGCATACCCGCTGTGGTATGTTCTTGAGCGAGTTACCTCCTGCTACCCTGACGCCGAAAGCCTAAGGCAGTTGGAAAAGTTCCACTATGGATCTCCCAAGGTACATCGGTTTCCTGGGTCCCATATAGCCAGTATGTGCCCGGTACACAACTCAAACTTGTCCAACAGGGCCAAGTACGGACGGGCCTTAACCGACACAGGCAGGGCTATGCACGCACGACCTGCAACCTGCTGCATCTAAACCTCCCTGCCCGGTCTCCATTTCTTATGTGTGAACTTTCCTCATCTTTTCTAATCCAGACCCGTTCCGAGTAAACCAGCCCTAAACTCGCGAGTAGGTTCCAACTACTCGTCTTCTACCGGACCTTTCCTACTAACATTAGCGTAGCCAAATTCCCTCGAGGAGTTGCTATTCTACCCTTTCTCTCATAGGTGTTTCTGGTCATGCAAGTGGAGTTTTCAATATCATCTAGACGTAATGCAATCAACGATGCAAAGCTATGATCTCTATAAATGAAAATGTTTTATAAAATGGTTCAAGTGCAAACCGGGGCTTGCCTGTTTTGCAGGTGACTACTGTTTCAATCAGTTAGTGACGATTACTTGGAGCTTGATCACTTGTTCTCCTTCCTCCTTGATCTTCACTTCAAGTCCTTCTCACCTTCTTCACGTATATGCTACACGATATGATCATGCATATGTATTTAATTGAAAAGCTTTTGCTCATAAGATCTAACAACCATTTTAAAACTGGAACTTTGTTTAAGAATTTAAAATGACACTGGTGCTAGTGGTTTGGGTTGGGCTTAAACACTAAGATCACTTATTAAGTGCTTTTCCCACTTAAGTGTTGATCACCTTAAGGGATCACACATGACAGTGGTGATCCAGAGCTCTACTGGAGCTGAGAATTTTCATGTGAGTTCCTTGTCACGAGAAAGTCCTCTGGACCAAAATCTAGCACATTTCATGGAATGGTTTATTCAGAATAATTCTCTAAGTGTTTAGTCAAAGATAAACTAATTCTAAGGTAACATCCATGTTCATGTCAAACTCAGTGAACCACAATTTCAATTATAGTTTATAGAGTCTACATGAATTTTCCTAGGATTTGTGGAGCTAAGAATTTCCCAGAACTGAATTTACAAGTTTTGGAAATTCTCTGAAAATGTTTCTGTATTCATTTGAATACAGGAACTTACAATCTGAATTACCTTGATTAATTCAACTCCAAATGAGCTGAAACTTTTACAGGAGTCTAATAACACCCTAAAGAATATCCTGGCAAAATTTTAGGATTTTTGGATAAACCAAACTCCCTCTAAAATTCTTTTGCTGAAAAGCTTTAAAGAATTTTCCAGAATTAAATAAAGACTTTCATACAAATTGGGTTGCATATTTGGATAGAGTTTGTCAATCTGAATCTAACCCAATTTGAATCACTAAATTTGGAGGTTCCTAGCAAAAGTTATGCTCTTCTAAAGTTTGGGGAAAAATCTGGGATTTGAATAAATCCGGGGAAAAGTTTAAACCTGACTGTGGGACCAGGGACACGTGTCTGCTGCCGGGAGCGCGCCACACGGGCCACAGAATTGTTTCCCGCGCTGTCACAGCCGATCCCGCGCCACAGAGTATCCGGTCCACTGTTTCCGTGCGACTGACGCGTGGGGCCGGTAGCACCTTCGTCTACCTCCTGCCCCCGCGCTTCTGCGCCGCCGGGCTCGCCGGAATTCGCCGGTTTTCGTCGCTCCGACCAACTCCCGAGCTGCCACTCGCCGCCAGGCCCTATTTTAACCCGAGGAACACGATGGTGGGACTTCCCCAGACCGGCGAGGTTCCTAAACCACCCCGCACCGGTGCAGCGGCTCTGAGGGAGTCCGGCAACGTTGCCCCGATGCTCTAGCCCACCAGAAGTCCCCTGGAAAGGTTCTACAGCACTAGTGGAGGTTTGCCCTGCTCGGCATGGCCGCATATGGGCTTGGAAACGGCTCCAACCTAGGTTTCATCGTGCACCCGATGCTCCTTATTGTGGTAGCCGTTGGAAAAGCTTGAAACAAGCCATCTACCATGGGCTTCATGCGACGTTTTGTGAAGAAGAAAAGTTGCTACACCAGTCTAGATTCTATGTGCGAAATTTGCAGAGCTCTACATGAATATAACTCGAGAATTTCGTCGATTCATACCCGCGGGTCAGTTTTCACCGGCCGGAGAGGATCTTTGAAATTCGTTGTTGAGAGGCCGAGACAGACTCGGTGCTTCGGGTGGAAGCTGCACGGAGACCTTGCGCGTCCCAGGGACCGCTTCCTTGGTCATGAAAGCCGCTCTGTGGAGCTGTCCACGGGAGCACGTTGCCGCCGGGTGTTCGGCAGCCGCGGAAACTCGATGTTCTCGGCATAGAGGGCACGAACGCGCTTGGCGATGGCTCGAGGAGGTCGTGGGGACGATGGTGGTGTTGCTCGTCTGCTCAACCGAGGCTTCACACGCTAGTTACGGCGGTGGCCGATCGAGCGGACGGCGTCGGCAGCTGCGGCTGTTTCTCGCGCGAGGAAAGAAGCAGAGCGGTGCTGGTCTTCGGGAATGAGCGAAGAGGAGCACGGCAGAGGGTATAAGACGGTCGGGCGGCTTCTCCAGCGCGACGAAATCCAGCAGGAGGTGGAGGCGTCGGCTGATCGCGGTGTCGCCCGGTGCTGCGCCCGTTGGTGTCGGGTGCCGACTGAAGAAGGCAAACAGAGACTCAACACTGTGAGATCTTTTGCAATTTTCACTTCACTCAATGACATGTGGGACCCACTGATCAGTCCCTCCTTATCCCCCTCCAAATATCTCCCAGGTTTGAATATTGGGTGAATTCAATTGTGGGAATTCAAATCTGGTATGCATTTGGATAATTGGGCAAGTTTCATCCAAATTCAAACATGCATTTGAATTCTTTGTCTTTTAAAGTCCATTTTGCAAAGTGGGTTGCAAACTATTTCCATAAATCATGAAACTTTGCACACCCTCTAATTTGGACTCAAGGAATTCAAATATGAAATCTGATTTTTATTTTGGCTGCTGCAAATGAGATTTTTAGCACAACAGTTTTGAATTCCATTGTGTTTTTCTCATTTAAATTTTTGTTTGAACAAATTGTTCCAAATCTGATTTTTGTTTTATCACACATATGGGAACTTCCCATCCTTGTTTTAGACCCCTCTAGGGTTCCAAGTTCTCAGATAAACATTTGACTTGTGTGAAGCAAAATCCTCATGTGTGTTATCACATGTGGGGAAAAGTTTTAACAAGTCCCAATTTTCATACATATGAAACCAACTTTTGCAAATAAGTGTTTCTTTGTATTCATGATTTTGGGACCTTTACAACTTCGGGGCCCTCCTCAGCAGGGAGGAGGTTCAGAGACCAGATACAAGCGGCAGCTCTGGACCTCACCTCAGCAGGGAGGCTTAGTCCGGGGCCTAGGGAACGTGTCTACTCCGGTACCCTCCTCAGCAGTGAGGAAATTTATAGCCCGCATACACGTGGCAGCTCCTGACCTCACCTCAGCGGGGTGGCTTGGTCTGGGGCCAAGGGCATGTGTCGGATCTAGAGTCTAGGCACACGTGGCAGGGCCGGGGCCGGCCCTAACATAGAGGCCGAGTCTAGGGCCATGTACACGTGGCCTTGCTAGCACCCGCCTTGGTAGGGGGGCAGGGTCTGGTCTGTCTTGAACCCACCACGTGGGGGTGCTCAGTCTGCAGGGTAACTACAAGTAGAAAAACAAAATGTTTTTGTAGTGAATCCATGAGAAACATTCATATTTTTAGCTTACAAGCATCAAATGGCCGGAAGGGTGTTTCATACTGTCGGTACCCTCAATACCGGGTACCCTCAATACTGGGAACCGCCTAAGGACCTCGCCCCCTCCGCAGGGGCGAGCTCCGAAGGCACCACGTGTCTAGTAGGGCCGGAGCTTCCCTCTCCTCAGAGGATAGCTCTGGGCCTGCCCCGTGGCCTAGAAGGTCGGACCTCACCCCCTCCTCAGGGGCGAGCTCCGAAGGTGCCACTTGTCCAGTAGGGTCGGAGCTCCCCTCTCCTCAGAGGACAGCTCGAGGCCTGCCACGTGGCCACACGCAGCACTGCCCGCCCGGTGCGATAGGCAGCAGGAGTAAAGGCACGCCATACCTTCACCGTACAAGGCATTCAAGACCCGCACCTTCCCAAGACGCGGAGGCGCGGCGCACGCCTGTCAGGAGGCACTGTGACCAGTCACAGTCAAGACAGGCGCACGGTGTCAGGAGCAGTAGAACGATGACTGCTGTGACAAGACATGCCCTGCCGCCCCTGGCATCATCAGCCACTACGCCTAGCCTGCGGCATGAGCAGGTTGGCAGGACGACGACCTCGAAGACAGCGCCAAGACATAGTAGCTGGTAGGAAATCACCCCGGGGCCACCTGTCGGGCCCCAGGGCCCACCTTGTAAGTCACTCGAGCCTTGGATTATAAAAGGCCCGGGTAGGCAACGTTACAAGGGGTTCGAAGTCCCGTAAGTTCAGCTCCCTCTAGCGCTTAGGGTTCGGCAGTTCGCCACCCATCCTCATACTCAAGGAAACAAGTGTTCCAAGCACTCCCGTGGACGTAGGGTTTTACGCTCCAACGGCCCAAACCACATAAAAATCCCCGTGTCAACCATCTCCTTCCTTCGTCCAACGCACGAGACCCTCCGAGAGGACTAGCCCCTCTGAAAAAGAACCTCCGTGGGCTGCTCCGAGCAGGCCCGGGGGAAGTGTCGACCGCAGACGCTTCGACATTTGGCGGGCCAGGTAGGGGGCTTTTCCCTCTCGCGACGAGTCTACACCAACGAAGATGTCCAAGCTTCCCTCAGAGGCAAGCTCTTCGCGCCACCGTTCTCGGTGAACTCCATCAACCTCAAGATCTGCTGCGGCGCGGAGTGCCACTCAAGCAAGTGCACTAGACGCCGCAGAGGCGCTCCTGGACAACCCGCCTGCTGAAGACGCTCCCCAGGGGGCCACCCAGCAGTGGATCCGCGACGTAAACTACCTCGTCGCTACTGCCATCAACCCTCCGCCGCAGCGGGGACGACGCCCTGCTCAACCAGGTGTGTCGCTGTCGCGGGCACCAACGGTTGACAGGCAAATGACAGACTCCCGCTCTACCAGGCTCTCAACGGCAGACCTGAGGATAGAACTGGAGTGACGCCACTCAGGAGAAGATGCTCGCATCACCATCGAGCGACAGCAGCAAAGGCGCCGCATCCAAGAGGCCGACTACAGTATGTCAACCGCCTCAACTCAGCCTGGGCCACAGACGTTCGCTGTGCGACCTCTGCCCTAGGCGTACACCATGCAGCATATGCATGACACGACCCCATTGGTCCTGTCGAGCCAGGATCACGCTGAGGGGTGCTGCGTTGCACAGCACCGTATAACACACGTCAAAGGTACAAAGCGGAAGCGGAAATTTTATTACATAAACAAGTTTATGAACATGTTTACATCAAAATAAGTTTAGTCCACACTCGCGGGCGTAGACTAAGCATCAAGTGCACGTTCAGCCCTTGAACGTGTCCTTGCTAGCACACACGCACACTAACTCTGCGGCGTGCACGACTCCCACTCGACGGGGTTCCCCTCCTGGGGTTCCGTCTCCTCTTCGGGAGTCCCTTCCTCATAGAACCCTGCAAAAGCTTCAAACACAAGCAGTGAGCACGAAGGCTCAGCAAGTCTGACCCGTCTCACCTAAACATGGAACTTCTACATGAGGGTAATGGGTTGCATGAGGCAAAAATCAGTTGCAAGGACTCGCCTAATTAGTAGAACCTTACTTTCAAGTTTTAGCAGCAGGTTGTGGAGAACCTTACGCTAAGGCACATGAGAGAGCCGCAATCAAACAAGAAACGCATTTCTCTCATGTACTTTGCCCAAAGTTGAAAAGAACTTTAGTTAGCACTAAGCTACAGCATATCATTAACAATCAATGTCCAGCTTTCAATCAGCAACATTTTAACATGTAACTAGCCTGTTCTTTCTACGTCACGGTACAGTGAACAAGTGGTACTCACTGACCGCGAGGGACGGCGATTATAATCGATTTAAACCTGCAGGGTTACCCGAACAACCCGTCACGTACGCCCGTACTCGATGTTGCCTACAACAACCATCACGGACGCCGTACGCGACTACCTTTCACCCGTTAGCCCAATATTGAACCGGTCCCATCGTCCCGAGCAAGAGGTCTCTGCATGCGCATCTCTGTGCCGCCAGCCGATTTACACCTCGAGCTCTCAACCTACCCTCTGAACGACGGGCAATGCCTCAATACCCAGCTACCCGAGTTACATCAGTTTCCCGGTTCCCATATAGCCGGTAGGTCTTCGGTACTGTTCTAGCTTGTTCAACAGGCCCGCACACGGCTCGGTCCTCAATCGACGCAAGCGGAGCTACAGCACACAGGCCCCAAAGTCCTGCTGCCCTTACTCTCCGCTCGGTCTCATTTTC
Source organism: Neostapfia colusana (assembly GCA_030760725.1). Taxonomy (NCBI): domain Eukaryota; kingdom Viridiplantae; phylum Streptophyta; class Magnoliopsida; order Poales; family Poaceae; genus Neostapfia; species Neostapfia colusana. Next base: position 82,419,102 of record JASWHV010000003.1, read on the forward strand.
TTGCCATGTGTATCATGTGCTATCTCTACCCGAGCAATGTGCCTCTAGCCTATTCTCGCGAGTAGTTCCAACTACTCGACTTGTACCGAATCCTACTCTATCCTAGCAATGCAGTGGCTAACGAGGTTTTCAATCCTAAACCCAACCCATGGTTTTCTTGGCTGTGCAGTTGGGTTTCCAATCAAGACTCTAATGCAAAGAACAATATTTAAAAATGTGCTCAAAACAATAAACATTTGTAAAAAGGTTAATGCAAACCGGGGCTTGCCTTGCTGCTCTTGGTCGTAGGCTAGCTGTTCCTCCGGAGTAACGAAGTCTAGGACTTCGGGTTCCTCCTCGACCTTAGCGACTACATGATAGAACAATACATGTATTAATTTAATGCACTTGTATTAAGTTTGAAGTTGTGAAGTCTATAACCTTTGCTAGATAGACCTAATGACTGTGAAACTTTTACAGTGGCTTGGTTATAACCTAAACAGAGACTTGGTCAAGTTTTAGTTGCAGCAAAGCTCATTTGAGCCCTCCACAAATAATTATGTCCTTGACCTTAATTGGAACCCTTAGGGTGTTCTAGGAATTTTCATGAGACAAACTATGACTTTCTGAAAACTAGATTTTCAGAGGGTTCTAATGGAGTTGGTCTCACTTAATTTGGAAGTCTCTAACTAAAGATATGAGCTAAACAATTTCAGAGAAAATTCTGAAAATGTTTCTGAACATTTTCTATTTTCTCTGGAACAGTTTTACTAATCACACCATTAGGTGGACTAAATGAGCTCAAATGGATCTGAAATTTTTATGGTAGTTCAAGGATATTTTGGTGAACATCTCAGCAAAATTTCAGGAGTTTCCTCCAAAGGATTCTCCATTTAAAATTCCTAACAGTTTAAACTTTAAGGAATTAATCCTGGAGAATTAAGGAATTTCATGAAGTGAAACTTGATTTTCTGGAAAGTACTCAGAGAGCTGAATCCAGCAAAATTTGGTTCACTCAATTTGGAGCTTTCTAGCCAAAGTTATAAAGATTTGAAGTTTGAACTAAAACTGAAATTCGGGGAAAAGTTTAAACTCTGGCTTGTGGGCCCCGCACACAGTGCGTCGTCTCCCTCCTCGCGCCAACTGCGCGGTGGCGACGTTCTCCGGCGACCCTCGCCGGATCTGAGTTCCCGGCCACCCCCCGGCCCGAAACTTGCCGCCTGCCCCTTTTCCGACCCCCTGGACTCGATGGTAGGGTCGCCGGCCGCCGGCGATGACCGGAAACCCGTGCGCACCGGTGACAGCACCTGCTAGGGTTCCGGTGAGGTCGGTCCCGCTCTCCCGTGCACCAAATCGACCGGAAATCGGTCGGAGAGCATCAGTAGGGCATGGGAAACACGAACCAGGGCTGGGTGGAAGCTAGAAATACCGGCAACTAGGCTCTCGACGGTGAGCCGAGGTGTTCAGCCATGGCGGCGGGGAAAACAGCCATATCATGGCCGATCCACGATGGTTTTCTCTAATTCCAGTCCGAGCGTGGGCGCTATCGTGCGTAGAAGCTACTAGGTAACGAGCTCGTCCAACCTTCGTGCATAGAGCACGAATTTCACCCGAAGGTGAGCTCGGTTCTTATGAACTGATCAAGAGTAAATTTAGAAATTCTCGGCCGAGGGTTGATCAATCGCCAAACGGCTTTCGGCTACTCCATCTACATACAATCGCGTACCTTTCTTGTGTAGAGAAGAGGACGTGACAACGGCTGCGCCGTGCTGTCCACGGGAGCCCGATCGGCGGCGATGTTCGGCTCGCCGGGGGAAATGGCTCGTACAGCTCGAGGAAGCTTGCTCACTGGCCAACACGGAGTCTAGGAGGTTGCTCACGATCTCTTGGTGCCGTTTTGCTGTGGAGGAGGCTATGCTCGCGAGTGATCGGGCTTGATCACGCGTGAGCTCGAGCGGCGGCGATGGCAGTGGGAAAACGGCCGAGTATGCCGGCAGCTCGGGGAATGAGTGATCGGAGCACGCCGGGGAGGGAATAAATAGCCCGGCGGCTGGTCTCCGGCTTGGGGCGCGCAGCAGGAGCTGGCACCGGCCGCCCCCCTTCGGTGGCGCGCGCACACAGCAGCCGGGAACCAACTGAACTGTGTTTCAGTCGGTTTGTATTGAGGCAGAGGCTGACATGTGGGTCCCACCCCTCCTTTTAACCTCTGAAATTTACTCCTAACAGCTGTGGTAAACAGTGAACCCTATACTACCCTTGGCAATTCAAATTATTCACCCATGAGCCATTTGAATTGATCAAAGTTCAAATGAGGTTTGGTTTGAATGAATTTCAGCACAAGTTCAGTTTGAAATTCAAATAAAGTTTGAATTTCTCCCCCTTAGCTCATGTCAAGATCAACTCCAAATGGAGTGAAAATTGGTGTGTGAGCTCACAAAAATGTGCTGAGTAAGAATATGCCTTCCACTTTTAAATTCAGTGGGTGAAAACAGTTTGAATTTGAATATGGTTTCAAACTGCCCTCCTCCTATCTATACCCAAAATGACCTCAAAACGGTTTTGAATTTGGGTGAAACTTGGCATGGACATCCTTAGCAAATTGTAGGAGTTTTCATATGTCCAGCCCATCTATATCACATGTGGTAAATACCACTTTTGCAATGTGTGAGTTTGTTCTCTAATGAGCATGTTGATAATTGTTACTTGCTCTTCATTTGTGTTCATCATTCTTGCTCAAATGAGATGTGTGGTGTGGTGATGAACACTGCAAATGGGTGTCAAAAACTGAGACCCTTACATTCCTCCCCCCTTAAAAGAATCTCGTCCCGAGATTATAAGGTGAAAATGAGAGAGAGGACGGTGGAAAATTACCGGATATGCGACGTGAGAAAGTCGGGGTAGTTAGTGCGAAGGAATTCTTCGCTCTCCCATGTCGCTTCGTCCATGGAGTGATTACTCCACAGAACCTTGTAGAACCACAACGTACGGTTGCGTGTGGTTCGGGCCTTTTCATCAATAATCTGCACCGGTTCCTCCCGATAGGTGAGATCCGGTTGCAGTTCTTCAATGTCTTCCAGCTGAACGGTAGTTGATAGCTTGAGACACTTCCTCAGCTGGGAAACGTGAAAGACGTTGTGCACACCGGAAAGTGCTTCTGGTAATTTCAGCCGGTATGCCACCGATCCACATCTTTCGGTAATCTGGAATGGACCGATGAAGCGGGGTGCTAACTTTCCTCTCACCCCAAATCTGTTTATGCCCTTCATTGGAGACACCCGTAGATATACGTGATCTTCAACTTCGAATTGTAATGGGCGCCTTCTCCGGTCCGCATACTGTTTTTGACAGGATTGAGCGGCTTTTAGGTTCGCTTGAATCAGTCGAACCTTTTCTTCCGCGTTGTTGACAAGGTCAATCCCGAAGGTAACCCTCTCGCCAGACTCACACCAGTTCAATGGTGTGCGGCATTTCCTGCCGTATAGCGCCTCGTAGGGCGCCATCTTGATGCTGGCTTGGTACCCATTGTTGTACGAGAACTCGGCTAACGGCAAGTGATCATCCCAATTCTTGCCGTGGTTGATAGCGCAAGCTCGTAGCATGTCTTCTAGGATTTGATTTACCCGCTCAGTTTGCCCATCCGTCTGCGGGTGGTAGGCTGAACTACGGATCAGCTTCGTCCCCAAGGCAGCGTGTAGCTGCTCCCAAAAACGGGACACAAATAAAGTGCCCCGGTCCGATATGATGGTACGGGGTATGCCGTATAAGCATAGGATCCGTGAGATGTATAGTTCAGCGTACTTTTTGGCGTTGTAGTTGGTGTTGACCGGGATGAAATGGGCAACTTTGGTGAGCCGATCGACGATTACCCACACAGAATCATGTTTCTGTAAGGTGGTGGGTAAACCGACGACGAAATCCATGCTCACGTCCTCCCACTTCCAGGCAGGAACGCCCAGTGGTTGCAGCAGTCCCGGTTTCCGCATGTGGTCTGCCTTCACCCTTCGACATGTATCACACTCGGACACGTATTTTGCAGTCTCTCGCTTCATCCGTGTCCACCAAAACTTTCTTCTGAGTTCTTGATACATTTTGTTGCTGCCGGGGTGAATAGAAAACTTTGATAAGTGAGCCTCATCAAAGATTTTCTTCCGTAACTCCGGGTTTCGGGGTACGACGATCCGGTTCTTGAACCATAGGACGCCGTCTCCGTCCTTCCGGAAACATTTCAACTCCCCACTGTCTACACGTCTCCGCAAATGTGACATGCCCTGGTCATTCTTCTGGGCTGCCGCTATCTCTTCGCGGATGGTGGGGATCAAAGCTAGGTTGTAGAGAGCTCCGTGTGGAATCACATGTAGTGGTGGTTCGCTCTCTTCCAACGGTGTGATGGTCAGATTATTGACGTGTGACTTGCGGCTTAGCGCGTCTGCCACAACGTTTGCCTTGCCCGGATGATAATGGATCTCTATCTCATAATCCTTTATCAGTTCTAACCATCTTCGTTGCCTCATGTTCAGCTCCTTCTGAGTGAATATGTACTTGAGGCTTTTGTGGTCGGTATATAAATGTACGAGGTTACCGAGTAGGTAGTGCCTCCACATCTTCAGTGCAAGTACCACGGCAGCGAGCTCCAAATCGTGAGTTGGATAATTCTGCTCATGGTTCCTAAGCTGCCGTGATCCATACGCGACCACTCTTCGATCTTGCATCAGCACACATCCGAGCCCAATGCCGGATGCATCGCAGTACACATCGAACGGTTTTGTTGTGTCTGGCTGCGCCAAAACCGGTGCTGATGTCAGGTGCTTGACTAGAGCCTTGAATGCTGCTTCACATGCTGGACTCCAAACATATTTGGTAGCTTTCTTCAGCAGCTCTGTCATTGGCTTGGCAATCTTCGAGAAGTTCGGAATGAACCTCCGATAATATCCCGCGAGTCCGGGGAAACTCCGTACCTCATGAACAGTTCTCGGGGATTTCCAATTCAGCACTTGCGTGATCTTGCTCGGGTCCACAGCGATACCCTCCGCTGAGATGATATGCCCGAGGAAAGGCACTTGCGATATCTAAAACTAGCATTTGCTGAACTTTGCGTATAACTTGTGATCCCGCAGCCGTTGCAAGACTATACGCAGATGTTTCTTGTGATCTTCCTCCGACTTGGAGTATACTAGGATGTCGTCGATGAAGACCACGACAAATTTGTCCAGCTCCGGCATGAACACCGAGTTTATTAAGTACATGAAGTGAGCTGGAGCATTGGTGAGGCCAAAGGACATGACCAGGTACTCATAAAGTCCGTACCTTGTCGAGAAAGCTGTCTTTGGAATGTCCTCCGCCCTTATCTTAATCTGATGGTACCCGGATCTTAAATCCATCTTGGAAAAGATCTTCGCTTCGACCAACTGATCAAACAACATGTCGATCCGTGGCAACGGGTACTTGTTCTTGATGGTTACGGCATTTAATGGACGGTAGTCCACGCAAAGCCGCAACGTTTCATCCTTCTTTTTGACAAATAATGCCGAACAACCCCATGGCGAGGAGCTCGGCCTAATAAAACCCTTCTCCAGAAGGTCCGTGAGCTGAGTCTTCAGTTCAGCCAACTCCTTGGGCGCCATCTTGTACGGCCTTCGGGATATTGGCACGGTTCCCGGTGCAAGTTCAATCTTGAACTCCACCGCTCTATCGGGTGGCATCCCCGGCAAATCGTCCGGGAACACATCCGGGAATTCTCGGACCACTGGAATGTCTTCCAATCTGATGGTTGTGGCTTGATAGACACTTGGAAGTTTTATTTCTGGACTGTTCAGAAATAATGAGTGAGAACCGTGCACCTCTGAGTTTAAGTGCACGACTCGAAGGACGGTGTCTAAAACAGCGCCGTGGCGGGTTAACCACGACATCCCTAGAATGACATCGACCTTCTGCCCCTCTAAGATAATGAGAGACGTGGGGTACACTCTACCCGCTAAGCATAATGGTGTTTTGGAGACCATTACGCTTGCTGAAATCTTCCCACCCGGTGAACAAATTAAATATGGACTATCGGTGGGTAGTATTGGCAAGCTGTGTTTAGCAATGAAAGCTTGGCTAATAAAATTATGCGTGGCGCCTGAATCAAATAGTACTATAGCGGGATGCTGGTGGAGTTGGAACATACCCGCAAGGATGGGCTCGCCCTCCGGCACGTCCTCAATGGCAAGCTGGTGGACAGTACCGGGCCTAGGGTTTGCCCGCCGCGCATTAGTAGGGTTCCGGGGTTGATTCCTCCCCGGAAACGGTGGTGCCACTCCGCCGCCTTGCCTCTCCGGGCAACTGCTCACGAAGTGTCCCGGACGACCACACTTGTAACATGTGGCCGCTGCTGGTGGAGTACTCGATGGACGAAAGCCCGGCATGCGTTGCGGAGGTGCAAACGCACGCGGCATCGCCCGCTGCTGCTGTTGTTGTGGCGGTGGTACTGGCAGTGCCGGCCGGAATGCCGGTGAAGAGTACGGCCGACTGCGGAACGGCATCGACCGCTGTGGTGGTTGCCAGCGTGGACCTGATGGTGGGCGATTCACCATCCGAAACTTCTGAGAAGGACCGCCTCCTTCTCCGCTGCTCTGCGGCGCGCTTCGCTTTCGCTCTGCCGCCGCCAACTCCTTGCCGGAGTCCTCCTGAACAATCGCAGCATCAATGATGTCGTTGAGGCTGCCGCGATTGAACATCGCCAGCTTGTCCTTCAGGAGCGGGTTAAGCCCCTGGTAAAAGTGGTCCCGCCGCTTCTCGTCCGTATCTGCGTGATACGACGCGTAGAGCGCGAGATCGTTGAACGCCCTGGAATATTCCAGCGCGTTCCGGCTCCCTTGTTGCAGGTGTAGGAATTCCTGCGTCTTCCTCTTCATCAAACCGGGCGGTATATGATAGGCCCTGAAGGCCGTCCGAAACTCCGCCCAGGTCATCGCTCGGTCGGTGGGCTGTGAAGCACAGAAGTTGGCCCACCACGCGCTCGCGGATCCTTGGAGCTGCTGGACCGCGAACTGAGTCTTGCGCTGCTCGCTGATTTGGAGCAGCCCGAATTTCATCTCTATGGCGCGGAGCCAGTTGTCCGCGTCAAGTGGTTCATCCGCCCTTGAGAATACAGGGGGATGAGTCGCCAGGAAGTCAGAGTAGGAGCTCTGTTGGCGCTCCTCACGATCTTGACGTCTCTCTGGGCGAGACGTATTCGCAATTAACGTTTGCAGCAGCTCTGTGTGCTGCTGATGTGAACCCGCCATTGCCGCGACAATGTCGGCCAATGTAACCGTTGGCAGTGGCGGTGGCGGTGTTTGCTGTTGCTGTTGCTGCTGCTGTCCCGAGGAGTCCTCGGGAGGTGGTTGGGAGGTCTCTCCCCCTTGACTGGTACCCCCAACGTCAGGGTTGGCACGAGTACGCGTCATTCTGAAATTCAAAACAGCAGCAATTAGCACATGTCTTACTAAAAAATCCATACGCAACAGTAGGTATCGAAGTGACACACGATCAATTTGCACAACATTCACATATATTGATAAAGCATAAACTTTATACAAGATACATTATTCTCGGGTCTCCGAGAAGTCGTGCTCATGTCGTCACTACCTATACATACGCCACTGTCTATACGACATGTCACCGATTACAAAAGTTGGGTTACGCTACCCTAGCTGCCCTACTTGACAACCGTAACCCCCTACTCGGAGTAGAACTCGACCTCCTGTGGGTCGTCCTCCTCCGGTACCTCTGCTGGTGGCTCTGGATCTACCACCTCTTCCCCCATTCCGGGTTCTCCCATTGCTGGAAGACCCAAGACCACCGGTATGCCTAACACCGGGGGCACGAGGTCCTGCAATGCATGCACCTCGTCCATAGCCTGGTTGTAGTCCTCTTCCCAGCCTTGTCCTTCCTCAATAGCATCGTCCCGCTCTTGAGCAAGGTCCTCATTCTGCTGGGTTAGGGTCTGCACCAGCTCTTGCAACGCCGCGATGTCAACACGGCTCTTCTTCTTTGCCTTCTTCAGACGACGCAACTGATTGTGTTGTTCATTCAGTCGCTTGATCGTCGGAAGGAGCACATTGCGGAGTGCACTGTGAGCACTCTCAAAATGATCTCCACGGCTTGTGCTCTCCTTGAGCTTGGTGGCGAGATGTTCCGTATGAACAGCTTGGCTGTCCATCACAGCGTTTCCCGCCCTCATTTGGAGACTGAGATTTGCCTCCGCGGGGTTGTACCTTGGGCAAGTCGGGTCTGTTGCCTCCAGGTACCTCTCTTCCCACACATGCTGAGCTCGCCCCTCCACCGGAACGAGTGCGTATGGTGTGCCCTCCATAGCCTGCACGTGTAGTTGGCAGAAACGTGACATGGTGTCACGGGCTGCCACTTGCCACATCCCTTCCGGTTGTCTTCCTCTCACCGTGACGGTGAATGGCACCCAACCGGGTGGCATAGGTCCTGCGGGAACCTCGACATGGATCATCCACGTCTTGCTCCCCTCTTCGCCTTCCTCCTTGGCGAAGTATTGCGGCATCTGGTTGTACCCGAAATATTGGAGCATTTGCCACAATGCTTCCGGGTAGCCGCTACGGTCAGAACAGTGGGAAACTACCCACCCGTTCTCCAACCGTTTATCTGCTGCCATCTGTAAAAATATATTTGAGAAATGTCAAATATTTATTTAAACAGTAAACCCTTGAGTTATAACATAAGATATGTCATTGAACCCATAACACTTGGAAACATAGTTCAAATTTTTAAACAAATTTGACTGCTGATCTGCTGTTACCATGACAGCCCTGACCAGTTTCCATATCAATCTGATTTAGGCCAGGTTAAAAGCAAAACTAGTCCTGGAGCTCAACATCAAAGTTAAAGTTAACTTCAATAGCTTTCCAGAAAGTATTTGGTTGGCCTAATATCTGTCCTGGTTCAAAAGTTATGAGATGTCAAAGTTAACAGAATTTCTGGGAACAATTGGACAGCACCTCCCTGCCTTAGGTACTGAATTGATCCAAGAATCCCAGTTAATTCTGTTCCTAATCTGACAAAACTTTCTGTTACAAAGTTGTAACCCATCACATAAGCTTTCCAGAACTACCTCATTTTTTATTTTTGGATTTTTATGCAGGAAGTTATACTTGATTTACAGAGAGTCTACAGAGAGTCTTTACCGTGTCCTATTTTCTGGACAGTTCCAACTCAACTGCATTTTTCGAGTGGTTAAGGGATGAAACACCTATGGACCGCAACAGAGAAGTTGTAAAGCTCTTCCAAAGCTTTCCAGAAATGTATCATACGACCCCAACATCGAAAGAACTCGACCTCTAGCCTCTGATTAACTTCAGCCTTGATTCAGCTGAAAACAGAGTGCTCTGTCCTTAACATCCTATAAGTTGAAAACTTGTTAGCTTTGAATATCCTGTTCAAGGGAAGGAGTTACATCAAGTTTTACTACTTTGGATCAAAACCTTCAAGTTTTTAAATGAAGTTGTCCATTTAATTGGATGTGACGTCGAGGCGTCACCAGATTATGTCGGTACTACGTCCTCACAAAGGAAAAACCTATACCGGACTTAGCCGGCGTCGTTAGTTCAGTGGCACTACTCGTCACTCGCACACGGATGCTACACGTCTACCGTTTCGTGGTAAGGCTACCTGCAGAAACTCAAACAATCATCAGACTCGGCTGCACACCGAGCCCGGAATACATACAGTTAGTACACCCGCCCGTCATCACTCGCCCGGATGTTCTCAAGCCAAACACACCTTGAGTTACGTGTTCACGTTTCAGACCACGTGACGGGGTCTCCCATATTGCACCACGCACGCCAGGGACAGACGTTGCTCGAATACCCCAAACGACATGAAGAGTCGTAGAGGATACTAAAGCGGGTCGGGTTACCTGCCACCCGTGGGGCTCCACCCTTCAGCTTGTGCGCACTGGTGGACAGCGCTCACGTGCACCCCCCAAGACATGAACGTCCCGAGATGCACGATTTTTCCGACATAACAATTAGGTTACTAAGCCACTTTCTATATACTAATAACATCCTTATACGGGCTACTAACTCGTTCCTCACTGGATTTTTGAAAAAGAAGACCTTTGTACTGTGTTAAACCTCAAGCGAGCTCTGATACCACGCTGACACGACCCCATTGGTCCTGTCGAGCCAGGATCACGCTGAGGGGTGCTGCGTTGCACAGCACCGTATAACACACGTCAAAGGTACAAAGCGGAAGCGGAAATTTTATTACATAAACAAGTTTATGAACATGTTTACATCAAAATAAGTTTAGTCCACACTCGCGGGCGTAGACTAAGCATCAAGTGCACGTTCAGCCCTTGAACGTGTCCTTGCTAGCACACACGCACACTAACTCTGCGGCGTGCACGACTCCCACTCGACGGGGTTCCCCTCCTGGGGTTCCGTCTCCTCTTCGGGAGTCCCTTCCTCATAGAACCCTGCAAAAGATTCAAACACAAGCAGTGAGCACGAAGGCTCAGCAAGTCTGACCCGTCTCACCTAAACATGGAACTTCTACATGAGGGTAATGGGTTGCATGAGGCAAAAATCAGTTGCAAGGACTCGCCTAATTAGTAGAACCTTACTTTCAAGTTTTAGCAGCAGGTTGTGGAGAACCTTACGCTAAGGCACATGAGAGAGCCGCAATCAAACAAGAAACGCATTTCTCTCATGTACTTTGCCCAAAGTTGAAAAGAACTTTAGTTAGCACTATGCTACAGCATATCATTAACAATCAATGTCCAGCTTTCAATCAGCAACATTTTAACATGTAACTAGCCTGTTCTTTCTACGTCACGGTACAGTGAACAAGTGGTACTCACTGACCGCGAGGGACGGCGATTATAATCGATTTACACCTGCAGGGTTACCCGAACAACCCGTCACGTACGCCCGTACTCGATGTTGCCTACAACAACCATCACGGACGCCGTACGCGACTACCTTTCACCCGTTAGCCCAATATTGAACCGGTCCCATCGTCCCGAGCAAGAGGTCTCTGCATGCGCATCTCTGTGCCGCCAGCCGATTTACACCTCGAGCTCTCAACCTACCCTCTGAACGACGGGCAATGCCTCAATACCCAGCTACCCGAGTTACATCAGTTTCCCGGTTCCCATATAGCCGGTAGGTCTTCGGTACTGTTCTAGCTTGTTCAACAGGCCCGCACACGGCTCGGTCCTCAATCGACGCAAGCGGAGCTACAGCACACAGGCCCCAAAGTCCTGCTGCCCTTACTCTCCGCTCGGTCTCATTTTCTTGCCATGTGTATCATGTGCTATCTCTACCCGAGCAATGTGCCTCTAGCCTATTCTCGCGAGTAGTTCCAACTACTCGACTTGTACCGAATCCTACTCTATCCTAGCAATGCAGTGGCTAACGAGGTTTTCAATCCTAAACCCAACCCATGGTTTTCTTGGCTGTGCAGTTGGGTTTCCAATCAAGACTCTAATGCAAAGAACAATATTTAAAAATGTGCTCAAAACAATAAACATTTGTAAAAAGGTTAATGCAAACCGGGGCTTGCCTTGCTGCTCTTGGTCGTAGGCTAGCTGTTCCTCCGGAGTAACGAAGTCTAGGACTTCGGGTTCCTCCTCGACCTTAGCAACTACATGATAGAACAATACATGTATTAATTTAATGCACTTGTATTAAGTTTGAAGTTGTGAAGTCTATAACCTTTGCTAGATAGACCTAATGACTGTGAAACTTTTACAGTGGCTTGGTTATAACCTAAACAGAGACTTGGTCAAGTTTTAGTTGCAGCAAAGCTCATTTGAGCCCTCCACAAATAATTATGTCCTTGACCTTAATTGGAACCCTTAGGGTGTTCTAGGAATTTTCATGAGACAAACTATGACTTTCTGAAAACTAGATTTTCAGAGGGTTCTAATGGAGTTGGTCTCACTTAATTTGGAAGTCTCTAACTAAAGATATGAGCTAAACAATTTCAGAGAAAATTCTGAAAATGTTTCTGAACATTTTCTATTTTCTCTGGAACAGTTTTACTAATCACACCATTAGGTGGACTAAATGAGCTCAAATGGATCTGAAATTTTTATGGTAGTTCAAGTATACTTTGGTGAACATCTCAGCAAAATTTCAGGATTTTCCTCCAAAGGATTCTCCATTTAAAATTCCTAACAGTTTAAATTTTAAGGAATTAATCCTGGAGAATTAAGGAATTTCATGAAGTGAAACTTGATTTTCTGGAAAGTACTCAGAGAGCTGAATCCAGCAAAATTTGGTTCACTCAATTTGGAGATTTCTAGCCAAAGTTATAAAGATTTGAAGTTTGAACTAAAACTGAAATTCGGGGAAAAGTTTAAACTCTGGCTTGTGGGCCCCGCACACAGTGCGTCGTCTCCCTCCTCGCGCCAACTGCGCGGCGGCGGCGTTCTCCGGCGACCCTCGCCGGAACTGAGTTCCCGGCCACCCCCCGGCCCGAAACTTGCCGCCTGCCCCTTTTCCGACCCCCTGGACTCGATGGTAGGGTCGCCGGCCGCCGGCGATGACCGGAAACCCGTGCGCACCGGTGACAGCACCTGCTAGGGTTCCGGTGAGGTCGGTCCCGCTCTCCCGTGCACCAAATCGACCGGAAATCGGTCGGAGAGCATCAGTAGGGCATGGGAAACACGAACCAGGGCTGGGTGGAAGCTAGAAATACCGGCAACTAGGCTCTCGACGGTGAGCCGAGGTGTTCAGCCATGGCGGCGGGGAAAACAGCCATATCATGGCCGATCCTCGATGGTTTTCTCTAATTCCAGTCCGAGCGTGGGCGCTATCGTGCGTAGAAGCTACTAGGTAACGAGCTCGTCCAACCTTCGTGCATAGAGCACGAATTTCACCCGAAGGTGAGCTCGGTTCTTATGAACTGATCAAGAGTAAATTTGGAAATTCTCGGCCGAGGGTTGATCAATCGCCAAACGGCTTTCGGCTACTCCATCTACATACAATCGCGTACCTTTCTTGTGTAGAGAAGAGGACGTGACAACGGCTGCGCCGTGCTGTCCACGGGAGCCCGATCGGCGGCGATGTTCGGCTCGCCGGGGGAAATGGCTCGTACAGCTCGAGGAAGTTTGCTCACTGGCCAACACGGAGTCTAGGAGGTTGCTCACGATCCCTTGGTGCCGTTTTGCTGTGGAGGAGGCTATGCTCGCGAGTGATCGGGCTTGATCACGCGTGAGCTCGAGCGGCGGCGATGGCAGTGGGAAAACGGCCGAGTATGCCGGCAGCTCGGGGAATGAGTGATCGGAACACGCCGGGGAGGGAATAAATAGCCCGGCGGCTGGTCTCCGGCTTGGGGCGCGCAGCAGGAGCTGGCGCCGGCTGCCCCCCTTCGGTGGCGCGCGCACACAGCAGCCGGGAACCGACTGAACTGTGTTTCAGTCGGTTTGTATTGAGGCAGAGGCTGACATGTGGGTCCCACCCCTCCTTTTAACCTCTGAAATTTACTCCTAACAGCTGTGGTAAACAGTGAACCCTATACTACCCTTGGCAATTCAAATTATTCACCCATGAGCCATTTGAATTGATCAAAGTTCAAATGAGATTTGGTTTGAATGAATTTCAGCACAAGTTCAGTTTGAAATTCAAATAAAGTTTGAATTTCTCCCCCTTAGCTCATGTCAAGATCAACTCCAAATGGAGTGAAAATTGGTGTGTGAGCTCACAAAAATGTGCTGAGTAAGAATATGCCTTCCACTTTTAAATTCAGTGGGTGAAAACAGTTTGAATTTGAATATGGTTTCAAACTGCCCTCCTCCTATCTATACCCAAAATGACCTCAAAAAGGTTTTGAATTTGGGTGAAACTTGGCATGGACATCCTTAGCAAAGTGTAGGAGTTTTCATATGTCCAGCCCATCTATATCACATGTGGGAAATACCACTTTTGCAATGTGTGAGTTTGTTCTCTAATGAGCATGTTGATAATTGTTACTTGCTCTTCATTTGTGTTCATCATTCTTGCTCAAATGAGGTGTGTGGTGTGGTGATGAACACTGCAAATGGGTGTCAAAAACTGAGACCCTTACAATGCAGCAACCATATGTCCTGCAGTCGGCACCCCAGGTATATGGTGCACCAATGCCCATGCCAGGGTACACCATGCCAGCAGCCGTCCAAGGGTTTTCAGCACCAGGATCTGCAGCAGCAGGAGCGGGGTGTGCGGCCCTGGCGCCCCACCTTCGCTTCGCAAGGTGGCCGCACAAGTTCTGGCCCCACCTGCCGGAGAAGTACGACGGAAGCGTCAACCCAGCGGAGTTCCTGCAGGTCTACTCTACTGCCATCCTTGTGGCAGGAGGGGATGAAGCCGTCATGGCCAACTACTTCCCCGTCGCCTTGACCGGCCTGGCACGGTCATGGTTCATGAACCTGCCTCAGGGTTCAATAACTTCCTGTGCGGAGCTATGCCGACAGTTCATGGCGAACTTCAGCAGCTCCTACACGCGTCCCGGCACGGAGCTGGACCTCCACGCCATACGACAACAACCGGGAGAATCGCTGCGCTCCTTCATCCAGCGATTCTCCCAAGTACAGAACACCATATCCCACATCCCGGATGCATCAGTGGTGGTCGCATTCCAACAGGGTGTGAGGGACAAGAAGATGCTCGAGAAGTTGGCCAACAGGGAGGTGTGAGACGTCTCGGAGCTCTTCAGCCTGGCCGACAAGTGCACCAGAGCAGCAAAAGGGCGTAGCTGGCACTCACGACCAGCCTCCGGAGCAGGAGAACAGCCTGAAGATGGCAGAGTCAAGCTGAACTTCCAACCACGTCAAGCAGTCAAGAACCAAGCACCGACTGACTCCGTGGTCGGGTGGACGCCATCACCATGCATCCCAGTGGGCCCTGAAGGTGGAGAACCAGAGCCCCGAGCACCGGCCTTCACCGAGCCTCACTGGACTGTGACGCCCTCAATTCTGTGGAAAACCACGGAACCGAGAACTAATGCATATGTGTGCCCAGGATGTTCATCACAAATACACATATATTCCACAAACTGAATTCAGAATATATATAACCATGAATAACAGAGTTTATTACAATGTCTCATGAGTCTTGGACTCATGCTCACAGCGGAAGTCTTTATTTCTATGCAGCGGAAGTCTTTATTCTAATGCGGAAGCAATTTAACTAATGCGGAAGCAAATCTAAGCAGCAAATGGCTCCATCTCTATTCCATTCCCACAGGCAAGGTTGAGAACAGATCACACGCCTTAATGTTCCACTTGGTCTTCATAGTAGTCTTCTCCTGCTGCTGATGATGAAATAATAATGCAAGTTCGAGTACAATGATGTACTCAGCAAGTGCGGGAAAATATGATATGAAGCTCATAGCAAGGTAGGTATAAAAAGGCTCATTTGCACAAAAGCAAAGTTATTTATCAAAAGCACGATAAAACAGCGACTTATCTTTAAGTGAATGTAATCCCAACATGTATTAAAATACCAATCATACCTCCCTCATGTTCATAACCAGTCATCAATCAACCTCATTCTCACTCACGAATACCTCCTCGTATTCGCTACCATCTCACGAATACCATCCTGTATTCGCTACCATTTCACCTCATAAAACAACTTCGTCGCCCACCGAGACCAACCTTGTTGCCACGACTCAGCAGTCATGCAACCCATCTTATCACCCGGACTCAACAGTCCCAAAACCAAACCATAACCAAACCATCCAAAACCATAACCAATAACCATCTCAATAACCATCCCAACTAATCATGGCAGTTGGCCAGGCGCTCGTAACCGTAAGCTCGGCTATCATGATAGTTTTTAGAACCCTGCAGAGTTTGTACCTCTTTACCCACAAGTTTGTGATTTCGTCACCCGTCGGCGACTGCAGAACCTCCATTATACCAGCACACAACCGTCGGTGTATGGCCAAGAGATCACAAAATAGCCTTTACAAAGGGGTTACTAGATGTATGGACTCACTAAGGTTTCACCGGCAGGCTAGAATCTCCAATTCTCCCACCCACGGGCCCCCTCTTGTGCCATGTAGTTCCCAGGGCAGTCCTCACTCGACTCCCATTCCCCGCGCCTTCCACAGTCCATAACAATCTAGCAACTTACCTAATTACTCAGCTAAGCCGCACCCATACTTGGCCTTGTGGTAGCACTGTTATCCTGGCATGTGCATGCATGAACCGGTCCTTAGATCTACGGCAAGTAAACCACCATCTCATGCTACCTCATTCACAAACCCAGGCTTGCCTAGATCTCCCTACGATCCATGTTTATTAACAACATCAGTTTCTCATTATCATTATGAGTGCAGTTAGCTAGACACATCCATCTCGCTTCCCAATCCCATGGACTCAGCGAAGCATAAAAGTAAAACCATACCCGACTCATAAACTTCCCTGGTGACAAGGGTGGTTTAACCAAAACTAGTAAACTCCTATAAAAGGGTTTCCCATCATGTTTGACTAAGCACACACACCTTTTCGCAAAAGAAAACAGTTTTACCCAAAACATAGGATCAATATGGTCAAGGAGCACTTGCCTTGTTCTTGCGGTTCTGGTTGCTCTTGGATCTCGAAACCTTGTTGTTGCAGCTCGTCGTAGACAGCTCACTGAGCTTGTCCTGCTATACAGGATCGCGCACATACAAGATTCACAACAATCAATATCATGCACAAACTTTAACTAGATGCGATGATGCATATGCATGTTATCCTATAATGCAGTTTTATTAGATCAGTTTGTACGTGTTCTTGCATGGCTTTATGACGAACAGGGGTGTTCGGATCAGATGTGGTCATGGCGATGACCTTGTCTTTAGATCAACCCAATCAACAAGTGATCTGTCCACGAGAAAGCTTCTGTTCGAAAGGAATCGAAGAACAGATGCAAAGAAAACACAACGATGTTGTAAGGTGGTATTGGAGACCTACCTTACATTCTTCTAGGTCTTGGGTCCTTCTCCGATAGTTGGGCTCTCTTCCGGCGATTTTCCTTGCTGAACTCCAGTGATGGCTTTCTCGGCGAGTTGGGGGCTAGGGCTCTAAGTCATCGGCTCAGGAGTTGGAAAAGAAGTTCATGGTTTTGGCCAAAGGTTCTGGGTTCTATTTATAATCGGGAAGATAAGAGTCATAATCTGATTGTATCCCGAATAAGAGTCCTATTCAGATTGTCGTTGAATCTTAACATCTTATTTTTAGTTGATTTGGTGCGGTAACATTGTGGAATCCAGGTCGGTTTCTTCTCCGTACCGGTATCTCTATGCGTACAGAATCCAAAAAACCGCTCCAGAACTCGTTACCTTCTCGGTGGTGAGCTCCGGAAGCTCCACGTGTCCATCGGGCCTGGTCTCTCCTTTTCCGTAGAGACGAGCTCCGGTGGTGCCACGTGTCAAGCGAGCAAGACCTCCCTTCTCCTTCGGGGGTGAGCTCCGCGTGCACCACGTATCCTGGCGGTCGAGACCTCCTCTTTTATTCGGAGGTGGCTCCACGCACGCCACGTGACAGTGTCGGACCTTTCCTCTCTCTCCGGAGGTAGCTCCGGGTGTGCCACGTATCCATTCCGGACCTCCCTCTCTTTGGAGGTGAGCTCCGTGAATGCCACGCGTCAAGTAGCGTCAGACTTTCCTTTCTTCTCAGAGACGAGTTCCAAGGTTAACACGTGTCCAACAGCGACGGACCTCCCGAAGATAAGCTCCGGTGGCGACATGTGTCCGATAGAACCGCACCTCTCGGAGGTGAGCTCCAAGATCAACACGTATCCTGCGCGACTGGTCCTCTGATTCCCACGTTGACTAGCTCCGAAGGTGACATGTGTCCCGTGGAAATGCCTTTGCTTCTTCCGCAGAGGCTAGCTCCGGGCAACACGTGTCCCACAGGGTCGGACCTCTCCCCCTTTGCGGAGATGAGCCCCTAGCCTGCCACGTAGCCAGTTTAGCGGCGGACCTCTCCCCACTTAACAGGGATGAGCTCTGAACACGCCATGTGGACAGCGGGCCGCGGTAAGTTGTCTTCGGCGCTCTCGGTAAACTGGATTCGGCTCTTATTGGCTATCTGTTTGACATTTTTCTCTGTTCCTACTTCTCTTAAAATATTTTCTCTTCATAAAACATGAATATATGCTGAAACCAGAAATGAGGGTGTCACATGGACGTCCTACTCCAATGGCATACTGCTCCTCATGCCAACGGGGGAGCGGTTCGGGTACCTTGGACATGTGTCATGTATCGCGCACCGACGACACTGTCACCAACAACCTGTCAACGAAGGCCTCCACTGGAGCCCCGAAGCCCCAGGGATCCTTTGAAGGGACATTGCCGTGACTCACAGCCCGAACTGCCGAACCGGGCTGTGACACCCTCATCTCGGGTGTCAGCATATGTTCATGTTTTATGAAGAGGAAACATTTTAAGAAAAGAAGGAACAGAGAGAAATATCAAAAGGAATAGCCAATGAGAGCCGAATCCAGCTCTCAGAAGGTGCCGAAGACAACTCACCACGGCCGCTGGCCACGTGGCGTGTTCGGAGCTCATCCCGGTGAAGTGGGGAGAGGCCGCCGCCAAGCTGGCTACGTGGCAGGCTCGGGGATCGTCTCCGCAAAGGGGAGAGGTCCGATCCTGTGGTGCACGTGTTGGACACGGAGCTAGCCTCTGCGGAAGAAGCAAAGGCATTTCCGCAGGACACGTGTCATCCTCGGAGCTAGTCCTCGCGGAAGTCAGAGGACCAGTTGGGCGGGATACGTGTCGATCTCGGAGCCCACCTCCGAGAGGACCAGATCTATCGGACACGTGTCGCCACCGGAGCTTATCTCTGGGAGGTCTGTCACTACTGGACACGTGTCAATCTCGGGGCATGTTCCTGAAGAAAGAAGAGAGGAAAAGACCGGCGCCAACACGAGGCGTGCGCGGAGCTCACCTCCAAAGGAGGGGGAGGTCTCGGTCGATTGACACGCGGCACAACCGGAGCTCGTCTCTGCAGAGAAGGAGATACCAGGCCCCGGAAGGACACGTGGAGCCTCCGGAGCTCATCACCGCGAAGGTAACGAGTTCTGGAGCAGCTGTACGAGTAAGAATTCCGGTACGTAAAGGAAACCGACCTGAATTCCACAATGTTACCGCACCAAATCAACTAAAGATAAGATGATAGGATCCAACAACGATCTGAATAAGACTCATATTCGGGATACAATCACATTAGGACTCTTCTTTTCCTGATTATAAATAGAACCCAGAACCTCTGGCCGAAACCACAGACTTCCTTTCCAAAACCTGAGCCGACGACTTAGAGCCCTAGCCCCAGCTCGCCAAGAAAGCCATCGCCGAAGCGCAACAAAGGGAGATCATCGGAGGAGAACCGAGCGGTCTGAGGAGGACCTCGAAAACCCAGAAGGGCGTAAGGTAGACTCCGACACCACCTTACGGCATTGTTGTATTTCCCTTGCATCTGTTCTTTGATTCCTTTCGAACAGAAGCCTTCTCGTGGACAGATCACTTGATGATCAGATTGATCTAAATACAAGATCATTGCCACGTCCACCTTTGATCCAAACACCTCTGTCCATGCAAGCCATGCAAGAACACACCAATCTAATAAAAATCATAGGATAGCATGCATATGCATCATCACATCTAGTTTAAGGTTTGTGCATGATATTGATTGCTGTGAATCGTGTATGCACGTGATCCTACCTAGCAGGACAAGCTCAGGGAGCTATCTAACGAACTGCAGCAACCAGGATTTGAGATTCAAGAACAACCGGAACCGCAAGAACAAGACAAGTGCTCCTTGACCATATTGATCCTATGTTTTGGGTAAAACTGTTTTGTTTTGCGAAAAGGTGTGTGTGCTGAGTCAAACATGATGGGAAACCCTTTTTATAGGAGTTTACTAGTTTTGGTTAAACCACCCTTGTTGCCTGGGAAGTTATGAGTCGGGTATGGTTTTTGTTTTATGCTTCACTGAGTCCATGGGATTGGGAAGCGAGATAGATGTGTCTAGCTAACTGCACTCGTAATGATAATAAGAAACTGATGTTAATAATGGACATGGATCGGAGGGAGATCTAGGCAAGACTGGGTTTGCGAATGAGGTAGCATGAGATGGTGGTTTACTTGCCGTAGATCTAAGGACCGGTTCATGCATGCACATGCCAGGATAACAGTGCCACCACAAGGCCAAGTATGGGTGCGGCTTAGCTGAGTAATTAGGTAAGTTGCTAGAGTGTTATGGACTGTGGAAGGCGCGGGGAACGGGAGTCGAGTGAGGACTGCCCTGGGAACTGCATGGCACAAGAGGGGGCCCGTGGGAGAATTGGAGATTCTAGCCTGCCGGTGAAACCTTAGTGAGTCCATACATCTAGTAACCCCTTTGTAAAGGCTATTTTGTGATCTCTTGACCATACACCGACGGTCGTGTACTGGTATAATGGAGGTTCTGCAGTCGCCGACGGGTGACGAAATCACAAACTTGTGGGTAAAGAGGTGCAAACTCTGC
The DNA here is from genome assembly GCA_030760725.1 of Neostapfia colusana. Lineage (NCBI taxonomy): Eukaryota > Viridiplantae > Streptophyta > Magnoliopsida > Poales > Poaceae > Neostapfia > Neostapfia colusana. The sequence goes on from JASWHV010000003.1 coordinate 82,439,572, forward strand.
AGAGTTAATAAAACTATCATGATAGCCGAGCTTACGGTCACGAGCACCTGGCTAAACTGCCATGATTAGTTGGGATGGTTATTGGGAAGGTTATTGGTTTGGTTATGGTTTGGTTGTTGGGACTGTCGAGTCTGGGTGATGAGATGGTTGCATGACTGTTGAGTCATGGCAACGAGTTTGGTCTCGGTGTGAGATGAGGATGTTTTATGAGATGAGATGGTAGCAAATACGGGAAGGTATTCGTGAGATAGTAGCGAATACGAGGAGGTATTCGTGAGTGTCAATAAAGGTTGGCTAATGTTCGGATGGAACACGGAAAGGGATGGAGGTATGTTGGTAATTAAATTCATGCTGGGATTACATTCATCTAAAGTTAAGTTGCTGTTTTATCATGGTTTTACAAATCTGCTTTTCTGCAAATAAGCCTTTTTATACCTACCTTGTTTATAAGCTGCATACCATGTGTTATTCCCGCACTTGCTGAGTACATCATTGTACTCAAACTTGCATTATTACTTCATCGTCAGCAGCAGGAGAAGCCTACTATGAAGACCACGTGGGGCATTGAGGCGTGTGATCTGTTCTCAACCTTGCCTGTGGAAGAAGTAGAGATGGAGCCACTTCTGCTTAGATTTGCTTCCGCATTAGTTGAATTGCTTCCGCATTAGAATAAAGACTTCCGCTGCATAGAAATAAGACTTCCGCTGTGAGCATGAGTCCAAGACTCATGAGGTATTGTTATAAACTCTGTTATTCATGGTAATATATAAATATGAATTCAGTTTGTGGAACGTATGTGTATGTGTGATGAACATCCTGGGCACACATATGCATTAGTTCTCGGTTCCGTGGTTTTCCACAGAATTGAGGGCGTCACAGATTGGTATCAGAGCCACGGGTTGACAGTAGGTTACACGCCTAGATAGAAACCTTAGATAGATAATAGAACCACGGGTTACACCCCTAAATAGGAGTCACAAGCGTCCTAGGGTGAATAGTTTAGATTGGCCTTTAAACCCACCTTGACATAGGAAATCATCCTTGAATAGGAGTTGTGTGGGCCCTTGTGATGATTATCTGTGATTATGTGCTAGTGTGAGTTGTGGGACGTCTCAAAACGTTGTCCATATCCACACGTAAGAAGAAAGAGGTGTGAGATGTCTCGGCACTTTCTCACATCCTCATATGGGCTAATATATACATAGTCCAACTCACCTTGATGCATATAGTTGGAGGGAATCTACCAAACCTTCTAACATCCTATTCTATTTCGATCTCTCTCACAGATGGTGAGAGGAAACGCCGGCCGAAGGAATGTCCAGGAGGATGACCATGATGAAGTTCCTGCTAACCCAGGAGCTGGCGAAAACCATCTGGAAAGGTTGATGGCCATGCAAAACCAGCTTATGCAAACCATGATCCAAACTTTGGGTCAGTTGCAGGCCAATCAAAACCCTGTTCTGGCACCGCCGCGACCACCGCCGCCGGCTCATAACAGGTTGGGAGAGTTCATGAGGACTCGACCACCCACCTTTGCTCAAGCTAGTGATCCCATGGAGGCCGATGATTGGTTAAAATCCATGGAGTAAAAGCTTGCCATTGTTCAGTGCAATGACCGAGAGAAGGTTCTCTTTGCGTCGCACCAACTTACGGGAGCCGCTGCTGACTGGTGGGATGCCCTGAGCAACGCCCATGCCAACCCAGAGACAATCACTTGGACTGAGTTCAAGGAAAGTTTCCGCTCTCACTACATCCCTGCTGGTGTAATGATGCTCAAAAGGCAGGAGTTCGAAGGTCTCCGCCAAGGGCAGAAAAGTATGAATGAGTATCTCAACAAGTTCATACAACTGTCCCGGTATGCCCCCGAGGATGTCAACTCAGATCAGAGGAAGCAGTATCTGTTCATGAGAGGGTTGAACAATGAGATCCAGGTTCAGCTCCTCAACAATGACTACGTAAGCTTCCAGAAGCTGGTTGACAAGGCCATAGTAGCTGAAAACAAGATCCGAGAGATCGAGCGAGAGTGCAAGAGGAAGATGCCATACCAGCCGCAAGGGAGCAACGTACGACCTAGGTACGTGCCCCCTGCACCGCAGTATGCATCGACCACTCCTGCATACCGCCCTGGTCATCCACCACAGCAACAACTCGTTGCTCCAGCACCTCGCGTGCCCATGCCTCCTGCGCCCCGACCTAACAATGGCACCCCTGTTCAAAACCCCCGCCCCAACGTACCTGCTGCCGTAGGCAACAGGGCACGCTTTGCATGCGTGGAAGTAGGACACTTCGCGAACCAGTGCCCGAGGAGAGGCCCTGGACAGCAAGGTAACGTGCCCAAGCAGAACCCGCGACCAAATGGAGGAGACAATCAAGGGAACCGTAGACAGCAGAATTATGCTCGCGGCACGTGAACCATGTCACTGCTGAGGAAGCACAACAGGCTGAGGACGTCGTAATTGGTATGTTCCTTGCCAACTCCAACCCAGCCACCATCTTATTTGATTCTGGAGCATCGCATTCCTTCATATCATCCAAATACGTTGCCAAACATCATCTACCCGTATTCCACTTAGAATGTGCTATGTTAGTTAATTCTCCCGGAGGAGAAATGAGGACTAATATAGTATGTCCTAAAGTAAGCCTCAAAATAAGGGGGATAGACTTCCTTGCCAACCTTATTGTCTAGGACTCCCAAGGGATTGACATCATACTCGGAATGGATTGGCTAAGCAAGCACAATGGAGTAATCCAATGTGCTGAAAGGAGCGTGCAGTTGACAAACGAGCACGGTATTCGTGTCGAATTTGAGTCAGCCCAGCAAACCACTGAAGGGGCATATCTGAACCACATTGAAGGAGTAGCACTGGATAGTATTCCGGTGGTTCGAGAGTTTTCGGACGTGTTCCCGGAAGAGCTTCCAGGTATGCCACCTGACCGGGACATTGAGTTTGCCATTGATTTGGTACCCAGAACTGCACCCATAGCCAAGAGACCCTATAGGATGCCCGTCAATGAGCTAGTTGAACTCAAGAAGCAAATTCAAGAACAGTTGGAAAAGGGTTTTATCCGTCCAAGCTCGTCACCATGGGGAGCTCCGGTGCTCTTCGTAGACAAGAAGGATGGAACCCAAAGGATGTGCGCGGATTATAGGTCTCTCAATGATGTAACCATCAAGAACAAATACCCTCTGCCCCGTATAGAGGACCTGTTCGACCAAATGAAAGGAGCCCAAGTGTTTTCCAAGATTGATCTTCGGTCGGGATATTTCTAGCTGAAGATTAAGCCCTCCGATATACCTAAGACAGCCTTTCGGACATGGTATGGTTCGTATGAATATACCGTTATGTCGTTTGGGTTGACAAACGCACTCGCATACTTCATGTACCTTATGAACAAGGTTTTCATGGAGTACTTGGACAAGTTCGTCGTGGTTTTCATCGACGACATTATGGTGTATTCAAAAAGTGAGGAGGAGCATGAAGAACATCTGAGATTGACCCTGCAGAAGTTGCGTGAGCATCAATTGTATGCCAAGATCAACAAGTGTCAATTTTGGCTAAAAGAAATATCTTTCCTAGGCCACATTATCTCCAAGGAAGGGGTATCGGTTGATCCTGGAAAGGTGAGAGATGTCCTGAAGTTGGACCAACCGAAGAGCGTAAGGGATATTAGGTGTTTCCTTGGGATGGCAGGATACTATCGACGCTTCATTAAAGACTTCTCTAGGATAGCAAAACCTATGACGGAGTTGCTAATGAAGGGAAAGGTCTTTCAATGGACACCAGCCTGCTAGGAAAGTTTTGAGGAACTCAAGAAAAGGCTAACCACAGCGCCAGTGCTGGTATTGTCAGACATAAGCAAGAGTTTTGACATATATTGTGACACATCCAAACAGGGGCTCGGATGTGTGCTCATGCAGGAAGGACAAGTGGTAGCCTATGCCTCACGGCAATTAAAGAAGCACAAGCTTAATTATCCTACGCATCACTTGGAGCTAGCAGCAGTGGTGCATGCATTGAAGATTTGGAGACATTATATCCTTGGTCATCGATGTGAGATCTATACGGATCATAAAAGCCTCAAGTACATATTCACACAAACGGACTTGAATTTGAGGCAACGTCGATGGTTAGAACTCATCAAGGATTATGATGTTGGAATCAACTACCACCCTGGGAAGTCCAATGTAGTAGCTGATGCATTAAGCAGAAGGGGAGCATGTCACCAACTCACGGTTCGGGAGCTACCACCCGAACTACGTAAGGAGTTCGAACGGTTACACCTCAGATTGTTGAATAACATGGAAATTATAGAGATCCACTCCTCATTGGAACAAGAAATAAGAGAGGGCCAAGCAGCGGACGAGGAGATCAAGGAGATCAAGGAAAGAATCCGACAAGGAAAAGAGAAGGATTTCAAGGAGGATGAAAAGGGTACGCTTTGGCTAGGAAAAAGGATTTGTGTGCCAAACATAAGACAACTCCGCGACACGATATTGAGGGAGGCACATGATTCCCCCTATTCCATACATCCCGGAAGCACCAAAATGTACAAGGACTTTAAAACTTGTTATTGGTGGGATGGTATGAAACGGGATATAGCCGAATATGTTGCCCTATGCGACACATGCCAACGGGTGAAGGCCAAACACCAAAAACCCGCTGGGTTGTTGCAACATTTGAAAATACCCGAATGGAAGTGGGAGGACATCAGCATGGATTTCACCGTCGGATTGCCACGTACTCAGTCGGGATATGACTCCATCTGGGTCATTGTGGACCGATTGACGAAAACCGCCCATTTTCTTCCTGTAAAGGCCAGTTACAACGTTGCACAATTGGCAGAGTTGTACATAGAGCAGATCGTGTGCCGTCATGGAGTCCCGAAGAGGATAGTCTCAGATCGAGGTTCTCAGTTTACCTCTAGGTTCTGGAGGAATCTGCAGAAAGCCATGGGTACACGACTGGATTTTAGCTCCGCCTATCACCCACAAACAGATGGACAAACCGAAAGCACGAACCAAATTTTGGAGGACATGTTGAGAGCTTGCGCCTTGAAACTTGGGCGTAGTTGGGATAGGAGTTTACCGTATGCCGAATTCTCCTATAACAACAGCTATCAAGCTAGCTTGAAGATGTCGCCTTTCGAAGCCTTATATGGTAGACAGTGTAGAACGCCACTGTTCTGGAATGAGACCGGAGAGAACCAGGTGTTTGGACCTGAAGTGCTACAAGAAGCCGAAGAGCAAGTCCAAACAATACGGGAGAACTTAAAGGCTGCTCAGTCACGACAGAAAGGCTATGCAGACAATAGGCGCAGGAAGTTGACCTTCGAAGTAGGAGACTTCGTATATCTTAAGGTGTCGCCTATCCGAGGCCAACGACGTTTCAACATCAAAGGCAAGCTAGCACCTCGCTACATCGGACCATTTAAGATTCTGGATAAGCGAGGAGAAGTAGCCTATCAACTAGAGCTCCCAAGCCACCTCTCTGACGTACATGACGTGTTTCATGTATCCCAGCTCAAGAAGTGCTTAAGAGTACCAGAGGAACAAGTATCAATGGGAGAGCTTGAACTTCAAAAGGACCTGACTTATGCGGAACACCCTGTCCGAATTGGACGTAAAGGAAAGGGTCACCCGGAACAAGGTGATTCGATGGTGTAAGGTACAATGGAGTCACCACACCGAAGCTGAAGCCACATGGGAGCGTGAAGAGGATATCAAGGCAGAATTTCCCCATCCATTTTCTACTAACGAATCTCGAGGGCGAGATTCAATTTAAGGGGGGTAGATTTGTGACACCCTCATCTTGGGTGTCAGCATATGTTCATGTTTTATGAAGAGGAAACATTTTAAGAAAAGAAGGAACAGAGAAAAATATCAAAAGGAATAGCCAATGAGAGCCGAATCCAGCTCTCAGAAGGCGCCGAAGACAACTCACCACGGCCGCTGGCCACGTGGCATGTTCGGAGCTTATCCCGGTGAAGTGGGGAGAGGCCGCCGCCAAGCTGGCTACGTGGCAGGCTCGGGGCTCGTCTCTGCAAAGGGGAGAGGTCCGATCCTGTGGTGCACGTGTTGGACACGGAGCTAGCCTCTGCGGAAGAAGCAAAGGCATTTCCGCAGGACACGTGTCATCCTTAGAGCTAGTCCTCGCGGAAGTCAGAGGACCAGTCGCGCGGGATACGTGTCGATCTCGGAGCCCACCTCCGAGAGGACCGGATCTATCGGACACGTGTCACCACCGGAGCTTATCTCCGGGAGGTCTGTCGCTACTGGACACGTGTCAATCTCGGGGCATGTCCCTGAAGAAAGAAGAGAGGAAAAGACCGGCGCCAACACGTGGCGTGCGTGGAGCTCACTTCCAAAGGAGGGGGAGGTCTCGATCGATTGACACGCAGCACAACCGGAGCTCGTCTCTGCGGAGAAGGAGATACCAGGCCCCGGAAGGACGCGTGGAGCCTCCGGAGCTCGTCACCGTGAAGGTAACGAGTTCTGGAGCAGCTGTACGAGTAAGAATACCGGTACGTAAAGGAAACCGACCTGAATTCCACAACGTTACCGCACCAAATCAACTAAAGATAAGATGATAGGATCCAACGACGATCTGAATAAGACTCTTATTCGGGATACAATCAGATTAGGACTCTTCTCTTCCCGATTATAAATAGAACCCAGAACCTCTAGCCGAAACCACAGACTTCTTTTTCCAAATCCTGAGCCGACGACTTAGAGCCCTAGCCCCAGCTCGCCGAGAAAGCCATCGCCGAAGCGCAACAAGGGAGATCATCGGAGGAGAACCGAGCGGTCTGAGGAGGACCTCGAAAACCCAGAAGGGCGTAAGGTAGACTCCGACACCACCTTACGGCATTGTTGTATTTCCCTTGCATCTGTTCTTTGATTCCTTTTGAACAGAAGCCTTCTCGTGGACAGATCGCTTGATCATCAGATTGATCTAAAGACAAGATCATTGTCACGTCCACCTTTGATCCGAACACCTCTGTCCATGCAAGCCATGCAAGAACACAGCAATCTAATTAAAATCATAGGATAGCATGCATATGCATCATCGCATCTAGTTTAAGGTTTTTGCATGATATTGATTGCTGTGAATCTTGTATGCACATGATCCTACCTAGCAGGACAAGCTCAGGGAGCTGTCTACGATGAACTGCAGCAACCAGGATTTGAGATTCAAGAACAACCGGAACCGCAAGAACAAGGCAAGTGCTCCTTGACCATATTGATCCTATGTTTTGGGTAAAACTATTTTGTTTTGTGAAAAGGTGTGTGTGCTGAGTCAAACATGATGGGAAACCCTTTTTATAGGAGTTTACTAGTTTTGGTTAAACCACCCTTGTCGCCTGGGAAGTTATGAGCCGGGTATGGTTTTTGTTTTATGCTTCGCTGAGTCCATGGGATTGGGAAGCGAGATAGATGTGTCTAGCTAACTGCACTCGTAATGATAATGAGAAACTGATGTTAATAATGGACATGGATCGGAGGGAGATCTAGGCAAGACTGGGTTTGCGAATGAGGTAGCATGAGATGGTGGTTTACTTGCTGTAGATCTAAGGACCGGTTCATGCATGCACATGCCAGGATAACAGTGCCACCACAAGGCCAAGTATGGGTGCGTCTTAGCTGTGTAATTAGGTAAGTTGCTAGAGTGTTATGGACTGTGGAAGGCGCGGGGAACGGGAGTCGAGTGAGGACTGCCCTGGGAACTGCATGGCACAAGAGGGGGCCCGTGGGTGGGAGAATTGGAGATTCTAGCCTGCCGGTGAAACCTTAGTGAGTCCATACATCTAGTAACCCCTTTGTAAAGGCTATTTTGTGATCTCTTGACCATACACCGACGGTCGTGTACTGGTATAATGGAGGTTCTGCAGTCGCCGACGGGTGACGAAATCACAAACTTGTGGGTAAAGAGGTGCAAACTCTGCAGAGTTAATAAAACTATCATGATAGCCGAGCTTACGGTCACGAGCACCTGGCTAAACTGCCATGATTAGTTGGGATGGTTATTGGTTTAGTTATGGTTTGGTTGTTGGGACTGTTGAGTCTGGGTGATGAGATGGTTGCATGACTGTTGAGTCATGGCAACGAGTTTGGTCTCGGTGTGAGACGAGGATGTTTTATGAAATGAGATGGTAGCGAATACGGGAAGGTATTCGTGAGATGGTAGCGAATACGAGGAGGTATTCGTGAGTGTGAATAAAGGTTGGTTAATGTTCGGATGGAACACAGAAAGGGATGGAGGTATGTTGGTAATTAAATTCATGCTGGGATTACCTTCATCTAAAGTTAAGTTGCTGTTTTATCATGGTTTTACAAATCTGCTTTTCTGCAAATAAGCCTTTTTATACCTACCTTGTTTATAAGCTGCATATCATGTGTTATTCCCGCACTTGCTGAGTACATCATTGTACTCAAACTTGCATTATCACTTCATCGTCAGCAGCAGGAGAAGCCTACTATGAAGACCACGTGGGGCATTTAGGCGTGTGATCTGTTCTCAACCTTGCCTGTGGAAGAGTAGAGATGGAGCCACTTCTGCTTAGATTTGCTTCCTCATTAGTTGAATTGCTTCCGCATTAGAATAAACACTTCCGCTGCATAGAAATAAGACTTCCGCTGTGAGCATGAGTCCAAGACTCATGAGGTATTGTAATAAACTCTGTTATTCGTGGTAATATATAAATCTGAATTCAGTTTGTGGAACGTATGTGTATGTGTGATGAACATACTGGGCACACATATGCATTAGTTCTCGGTTCCGTGGTTTTCCACAGAATTGAGGGTGTCACACGGGCGAAGGGGGCGAAACCAGCACCTCAAAGCTGGCGGTCCCGGCGGCCCTGCAGCCATGGTGCCCGCCAAAGGATCGTATGCGCCACTGGAGACTCCGTGCTACCCATCACCCAAGATCTAGAAGCTCAAGTAGCCCTGATGCATGGACCACGGAGGTCCGGGACTTCTTGAAAGACATCCTTCCTGAAGAACGTGCATCTGCTGAACGGATTGTGCAGATGGCTAAGTGCAATGCGCTAGTATCTTTACTGGCGTGGTGCCACGACATCCTATTGCAGTGCATAACCCTGGAGGAAGGCTGTGACCTGCTCGCAGCAATCCATGGAGGCGAGTGCGGGAGCTGCACATCATCCCGCACGCTGGTCGGTGAAGCCTTCCGGCAAGGCCTCTACTGACCGACAGCCTCCTGGACGCCGTCAAGCCGGTTAGGAGATGCAAGGCGTGCTAGGTCCATGCCGGGCAGACCCACACAACCGGTGCAGATGCTGCACCCAGAACCGTCGGGGGATACCGGCTCCTCTACGTCGGGGGCCAGCTGGACATCCCAGGGTCGGGTCACGGGAATCACCCTTCTACATGGTATGCGGGGCCGAAGCCATGCTTCCCTCGGAGATCGCCATGGGGGTCCCCCCGTGTCCGAGCGTACGACGAAGCCATACAGCACCAGCTCCTGCGTGAGGTCATCTACCTCGTCGACGAGGCAAGATGGCAAGCAATGCTCCGGATCGCACGGTGCCGGCGGGAGCTCAAGCGCTACCACCGCGGGTCCGTGTATGGGAGATCAAGGCAGGCGCTCTGGCCCTACCTCTGTATGTCCTACCACACCTACTTAGGTGTTCATTTAAATTATGCATTAATTTATATGAACACCTCCCCGCGCTCTAGACAGTGTACACCCATCATACACTCGGCCCTCCTTTCTCACTCTCATAACTAGCCGGCATTTGCTATCCTGCTGGGGGCGGTCGTGCTTAAGGGACCTACCAAAGGCCCGGGGGCCTCTCGGACCTCCCCCAGTTAGGGTACTGTGACGCCAGTTGATCCTCTCCAGAAAAAGACCTACGCCAGAGCGGGAGGTCCAGGAGCCTTGCTTTGCCCGGTCCTGCGCCCAAAGCATGTGCACTCTGCCTCTCCAGCGCTACGGTCTGAGTACTAGGGGCCGGACGGTTACACCCTGACCTTGGCGGGAGCCGGACCTCCAGGACCGAGTGCACCGGATTGCCCAAGCCTCGTATACCGGCCCAGGACTGTAAGCCAAATAAGACTAAGAGACAGGGAAAGGAGGATCTCTGAGCAGTGTCGGACCTCACCCCCTCAGCAAGGGTGAGCTCCGAAGCCGGACCTCGTCTCCCTCTCTTCAGAGGCGAGCTCCGACGGCGCCACGTGTACAACAGGGCCGGGCCTCCCCTCTCCTCAGAGGCTAGCCCCGGGCCTGACACGTGGCCGGACGTACCAGACTGCACCTCTCCAGCAGGGGTGAACTCTGATGCCAGACCTCGCGCCCTCCGCTGGCCTGAGCTCCGATGCCAGCCCTCGCCCTCTTCTCAGAGGCGAGCCCTGATGCCGGACCTCACGCCCTCCGCTGGCCTGAGCTCTGATGACCCCCGTACCTCACGCCCTCTGCTGGCCTGACCTCTGATGACCTCCATACCTCACGCCCTCCGTTGGCCTGAGCTCTGATGACCTCCGAACCTCACGCCCTCCGCTGGCCTGAGCTCCGATGACCTCCGGACCTCACGCCCTCTGCAGGCCTGAGCTCCGATGCCCTCCGGACCTCACGCCCTCCGCTGGCCTGAGCTCCGATGCCTTCCGGACCTCCGCCCCTATAGCAGGGCCGAGCTCCGATGCCAGCCCTCGCCCTCTTCTCAGAGGCAAGCCCTGATGCCGGACCTCACCCCCTCCGCTGGCCTGAGCTCCGAAGACCTCCGGACCTCACGCCCTCTGCTAGCCTGAGCTCCGATGACCCCCGGACCTCCGCCCCCACAGCAGGGCCGAGCTCCGATGCCAGCCCTTGCCCTCATCTCAAAGGCAAGCCCTGATGCCGGACCTCACGCCCTCCACAGGCCTGAGCTCCGATGCCCTCCGGACCTCACGCCCTCCGCTGGCCTGAGCTCCGATGCCTTCCGGACCTCACGCCCTCCGCTGGCCTGAGCTCCGATGACCCCCGGACCTCCGCCCCCACAGCAGGGCCGAGCTCCGATGCCAGCCCTCGCTGTCGGTACCCTCAATATGGGGTACCCCCGCGCACAGGGGAAACTGCCTAAGGACCTCACCCTTCTCCACAGGGAGAGCTCCGAAGGTGCCACGTGTCCAGCAGGGCCGGACATCCCTCTCCTCAGAACTAAGCTCCGGGCTCGCCATGTGGCCAACTGATCCGGACCTCCCCCTCCGCGGGGAGAGCTCCAAAGGCTCCACGTGTCAAGCGGGGCCGGACGTCCCTCTCCTCAGAGGAGAGCTCCAGGCCTGCCACGTGGCCAGCAGAGCCGGACCTCCCCTCTTCGCTGGGAGAGCTCCGAAGGCTCCACGTGTCCAGCGGGGCCGGACCTCCCTCTCCTCAGAGGAGAGCTCCGGGCCCGCCACGTGGCCAGCAGAGCCGGACCTCCCCCCTCCGTGGGGAGAGCTCCGAAGGCTCCACGTGTCCAGCGGGGCCGGACCCCCTCTCCTCAGAGGAGAGCTCCGGGCCCGCCACGTGGCCAGCAGAGCCGCGCTGCCCGCCCCTGCGCGGTAGGCAGAAAGAGTAAAGACGCGCCATACCTTGCCCGTACAAGGTATTTAAGACCCGCGCCTTCCCAAGCCGCGGAGACGCGGAGCACACCTCTGTCAGGTGCCGTTGCGCCCAATCACACCGCAGTGAAGACTGGCGCGCCGCATCAGAGGCTGTACACCAATAAACACAGCGACAAGACATCCCCTGCCGCCCCTGCCATCATCAACCACTACGACTAGCTGGCGGCATGGGCAGGGCGGTAGAACGAAGACTCGGAAGCCCTCGCTAGAGACAACTACCGGCGTAACTGCAGATACGGTAGATGGCAGGCAATCTCCCCAAGACCACCTGTTGGGTCCCGGGCCCACCTTGTAAGCCACCCGAGCCTTGGACTATAAAAGGCTCGGGTAGGCAACGTTAGCAAGGGTTCGACACTTTGCTCGACTCCCTCTAGCGGCTCGACTCTTTGCATACTTACGCTTCAGCATCCAAGCACCCAACTCATCCTAAAGCTCAGGGTTCACTCTTGAGCGCCAAGCAATACAACGAGCATCTCTGCTCACCGTGGACGTAGTGTTTTACACCCCGGCGGCCTGAACCACATAAAAATCCCTGTGTCAAGCTTCTCTTTCAATCGTCCCTAACGTGTAAGCTCTCCGTGAGTGACTAGTCCCTCCGAAAAGGAACCTCCGCGGGCTGCCCAGAGCAGGCTCGGGGGAAGTGTCGGCTACACACTTCGACATTTGGCGCGCCAGGTAGGGGGCTTTTCCCTTGCGCGACGAGCTTTCACCGATGAAGATGACAAAGCTTCCTTCAGCGGCCAGCTCTCCCCGCCCATGTTCACGACGAACGGTGACCAGCGGGGACTACGTCTCGACACACTCAGGACGGAGTGTGTCGGTGCAAGCTGGAAGCCAGCAGCCGACTCTGGCAGCGCCGACTCCAGCAAGCCCAAGATCCACTGCAGCGCTGAGTGTCTCCCACGGGAGCGCACTAGCTGTAGCACGAGCGCTACTGCACAATCCACCTGCTGCGGACGCGCCTCAGTCAGCGACCCAGCAGTGGATTCGCGACGTAGACCGTCTCGTCGTCGCCGCCGCCAACCCTCAACTTCGGCGGGGACGACGCCCCAGTCAACCGGCTGTGTCGCTGATGCGCACACCAACGGTTGACGGGCAGACGGAAGACTCCCGCTCCACCAGGCTCCATCAGGGGACCTGAGGTCGGAGCTGGAACGACACCACCTGGGCAAGGATGCCCGAGTGGTCATCGAGCGACGGCGAGAAAGGCGTCACAACCAAGAGGCAGGCGACAGCATGTCAACCGCCTCGACCCAGCCTGAGCCGCAGACGTTCGCCACGCGATCTCTGCCCCAGGCATACGCCACGCAGCATATGCCCCAGCCATATGCCCTGCAAATGGTGCCCCCGGTCTATGGCGCAGCCTTGACCATACCGGGGTACACAGTACCGGCAGCGAACCAAGCGTTCGCGGCACCAACACCTGCAGCAACAGGAGCAGGATGTGCAGCCCTAGCGCCACACCTTCGCTTCGCGAAGTGGCCGCGCAAGTTCCGGCCGCACCTGCCTGAGAAGTACGATGGCAGCGTCAACCCGGCGGAGTTCCTCCAGATCTACTCCACCGCCATCCTTGCTGCAGGAGGGGACGAGGCTGTCATGGCCAACTACTTCCCCGTCGCCTTGACCAGCCCAGCTCGGTCTTGGCTCATGAATCTCCCCCAGGGTTCCATAACCTCCTGGGGAGAGCTCTGCCGGCAGTTTACTGCAAACTTTGGCAGCTCCTACACCCGGCCTGGCACGGAGCTCGACCTCCATGCCATACAACAACAGCCTGGAGAGACGCTGCGCTCCTTCATCCAGCGGTTCTCCCAGGTATGGAACACCATCCTGCATATCCAAAATGCTTCTGTGGTGGTGGCGTTCCAGCAGGGTGTACGGGATAAGAAGATGCTCGAGAAGCTCGCGACCAGAGAGGTTCGCGACGTCTCAGAGCTCTTCAGCCTGGCGGACAAATGTGCCAGGGCAGCAGAAGGGCGGAACTGGCACTCACAGCCAGCCTCCGAATCAGGAGGACAGCCCGGATCTTGCGCTGCTTCGCATGGAAGCAGCAAGAAGATCAAGAACCGGGGCGGTGGCAAGATGAAACCACCGACCGCAGCTCCCGTTGCCGCAGCAGCAGCACCCAGTGGAGCTCGGGGGCCACGCCCCGACAAGAGGCAGCGACAGTCACCAGCTCCAGATGGTGACCAAGGCGAGCCGTGCCCCGTGCACAACACCAGCAGCCATACAGCTGCTGAGTACCGGGAGATTCAGAAGCTCGCGGAGCGCTTCTGCAAGGGGAAGCAACCTCATGCTGACGCCCCTCCCTTCCGTCAAAGGGAGGGCAAGCAGAAGGTCGACCACCAAGTGGAGTTCCAGGAGCCTCAGCGCGCCGTGAAGGCGGTACACAACTATGAGGACTCCAGCTCCAGCAACGACGAGTCATGGCGGTAGCCCACTACGACTGCCCCAAGGATCTGTGGAGACTGCACTGCTGCAGTATCAGCCTTGGAAAAGCTCCGAGCAATTGCAGCAGCCCAAGCACCAGCCCCCGGCGGTGCAGGACCGGGCCAGCTCCACCCGAGCGCACGCCTCCATGCCTCGGCCTCACCTCCCGAGGGCCGCCCAGGATCCGTCAACCTCCTGTCAGCCTGAGCTAATGGAAGAAGACATCCTGGGTCCCCCAAGGAGGGTCCGAGTCCACCTACCTCCTGTCGGCCTGAGCCAATGGAGGAAGACATCCTGGGCCCCCCCAAGAAGAGTCCGGGTCCACCTACCTCTTGTCGGCCTGAGCCAATAGAGGAAGGTACCCCGGGGCTCCCGAGAGAAGCGGCGCAGGACCAGCTCCGGCATGAAGATATCGACCTCGTCGATGAGGCACGATTACAAGCAACACTCCGCAATGCACGGCCCTGGCTGGTGCTCCGGCCCTACCGCCAAAGGACCAAGCGCGTCTGGGAGCTACAAGAGGGCGACCTGGTGCCGCGGCGCACACTTTCTCGCGAAGGACCTATAAACTCTCCCCCAGCCGGGAAGGTCCCTTCCGAGTCACGAAAGTTGCCACCCCAGGTACATACGCCTCTCCACCAAGGATGGGATCCGCTCCCGAACCCTTGGAACGTGGAACATCACAGTAAGTTCTATCCCCAGAGCATTAGTAGAACAGGCCTTTTCCTTTCTGTAATAGATCCCATAGGCTCCAGGAACAGCGCTCGGAGCAGCTAAGCCTCAGGGGACGGTCCAGGACTACGTTCAGCTTGGCCTGGTTCCAACCCCAAGCGCGTAGAGTCTTGCTTCCCTTCTTAATGGGGTGGACCATTGCCTCCATGTTCAGCCTGCCTTCCTCCTATGGGCATTTACACAGAAACCTGTTCTACCACGCTCTTACTTATATGCTCATTTAAATTACGCATTGATTTCTTTGACCGCACTTTCCATGTATGCTCACCGTACATTTAGCTCCCCTTTCCCGCTCTCATTCATAGTCAGCATTTGCTGTCCTACCGAAGGCGGTTGCGCTTGAGGCACCTGCCGATGGCCAGGGGGCCTTTCGGGCCTCCCCCAGTCAGGTGTTGCGGTGCCAGTTGGTCACCTCCAGGAAAGGTCTGCGCTGTGCACGGGGAGTCAACGGTGCGTAGCTTGCTTTGCCTGGTTCCGACCCAAAGCGTCCGCGCCCTGTCCTTCGGAGGTCCAGGGGAGTACAGCCGCTTTGCCTGGTTCCGTACCGAAAGCCTGTACACTCTGCCTCCCCGGCGTTAGGCCCGGTACTAGGGGTCGGATGGTCGTACCCTGACCTCGGAGGGAGCCGGACCCCCGGCGCCTCCCGCACAGAATTGCCCAAGGCCCGTATACTGGACCAGGACCGTAAGCCAAATAAGACTAGGAGATGGGGGAGGGAGATCCCTCGAGGAGAATTACGCTTCCTCTACCTGTGTGCAGGACCTTCAGGTTTTAGCTACGGGGACCACACAGGGAGGGGCCGGAGCTATCAACTACTTTAACGCAAGACCGGAGGATCCGGACCTCGCCCCCTCCGCAGGGGCGGGTTCCAAAGGCCCCACGTGTCCACAGGGCTGGAGCTCCCCTCTCCTCAGAGGGTAGCTCCGGGCCCGCCACGTGACCAGCAAAGCCGGGCCTCGCCCCCTCCGCAGGGGTGAGCTCCGAAGGCTCCACGTGTCCCGTGGGGTCGGACCTCCACCTTCTCAGAGGAGAGCTCCGAGCCCGCCACGTGGCTGGCGGATCTGGACCTCCCCGTCCTCATGGGCGAGATCCGAACACCCCTTGGGCCCTTAGCACAATAAGGACCCTAGGAAGGTGTTTGTGTAAGACTTCAAGGTTGGTGGAGACCTCTGAGTACCTTGCAGAGCTAAGGACTCGGGCAGGCCAAGCCAAGAAGAAGATAAAAGAACACAGACACAGGAAACAACAAGTGTCTATTCATTCAAGGCTCCATGAGCTGGACTACAGACTCAACAAAAGAAAAAGAAAAGATACAAGCCCTAGTATCCCCTGGCTCGCGCCGGAACTTAGAGGCTACAACGGTGGCCACATCACCGACTTCAGACCTGGCAGCTTCCTCCCGCTCCGCGGCGGAGCCCTGCCTCACTGGCTCCAGAGAGAGGGATCCCGGCTCCGGAAGCACGCCAGCACATGTGTAGCAACCTCCATTGCCAGGCCCCGTCCCTCTGCCTCGAGCTCACCGGCGACCACTGCTTCAAGCCTGTCCAGCTTGGCGCCAATAGACTCGAGTGCAGGGATCACCTCGGCCACCTTCTGCGCTGGAGCCACTGCCTTCACCAGGCTGAAACCAAGGGGGACCAGAGCGTACCCTGCCTGGTCGACAAAGCTCCAAACCGCTCGGGCATCGGCGGACCGCGAGGCCTGGAGCTCCTCAATCTCGCGGCGGGCTGCCAGCAGGGCGTCACGACCCTCCTCAGAGAATTCCTTCTCCTTGGCCGCCAGAGAGTCTTCCCGGAGCTGGAGACTCTGGGCAAGCCGCTCCAGCTCCGAAGCCCGGAAGTCGGCAGTCAGCTCCCGATCCAGGACCGCCTGGCGCTCCTGGGAGACTTGCTCCTCCCTCGCGGCCAGATCTGCCTTCCGGGTCTCCAGCTCCTTAGCTCGGGCCCTCAGGTCGCCCTCGCCAGCCATCAGCTGTGCGGTGACCTTGCTCACTTCAGCCGCCACAGCTTGCTCCAGGTTCGCGAGGGCGCGCTCGCGGCGCGCCAGCTTAAGCCGCACCTCCTCCAAAGCAGAGAAGTCCGCCTCGACCCGGGCATGTGCCTCGCGGGTCTCCTGGTGGAGCCGCCGAGTCTCGGAGTCCAGGTGGTCGACGACCTTCTTCTGACGGTCAAGGAGCGCCTCCATGACATCGAGCGACGTCCGCCTCGAGTCAAGCTCCGCCCTGACCTCCTTGGTCCGCTCCCTCAAGAGGCGCCCCCAGCTGAGGAGGCAATCCCTCTCTCCTGCCTGCTCCTCCCGTTCATGGCCGAGCGCGGCCAGGACCTGCCGGACGCTCGTCTGGGCAAGCTTAAAAGCGTCCGCCAGGGGCAGCGGGGCGGCAGAGGCCGAAGCCGCACCCCCGGCCTCCTCCATCAAGTCGTCATCAGGAGGAGCTGACGCTTCGGCGACCCGGATGAGGCGCTGATCAGGAGAAGCCGGCACTGGAGCGGGGCCGCTCCCGGCGCACTCCGGTTCACTGCCCGCCGTAGGGCCCGTGGAAGCTTCTCCCGCTTCGACAACAGAAGGTGGGACACCGCCAGCCGGTCCCACCGAACCTTCAGCAACAGCCGGCTCCCGAGCTGGCGAAGGGAGATGTCGAAGTGTGTGGTCGACACTTCTCCCGGACCTGCTCTGGGCAGCCCGCGGAGGTTCTTTTTTGGAGGGGCTAGTCGCTTGCGGAGAGCTTAAGCGTAGGGACGAGTGAGGGAGAAGCTTGACACGGCGAGTTTTACGTGGTTTTAGGGCCGCTGGAGCGTAAAACCCTACGTCCACGGTGAGCAGAGGTGCTCCCTGTATTGCTTGTTGCTCAGAACCGGAGTCATGAGCTTGAGGATGAGTTACGCCTAGGGTGTGAGTTGCTGGAGTGTGAACCCTTGCTAACGTTGCCTACCCGAGCCTTTTATAGTCCAAGGCTCGTGTGGCTTACAAGGGAGCCCGGGACCCGACAGGTGGTCCCGGGGAGATTTCCTGTCGACTATCGTATCCGCAGTCATGTCGGTAGTTGTCTTTGGCGAAGGCTTCCGAGTCTTCGTTCTGCCGCCCTGCCCATGCCGTACGCTAGCCGTAGTGGCTGATGACGGCGGGGGCGGCAGGGGGTGTCTTGTCGCTGTGTTTATTGGCTGGCAGGCTCTGACACGGCGCGCCAGACTGTGACATGACTGGGCGCAACGGCACCTGACAGAGGCGTGCTCCGCGTCTTCGCGTCTTGGGAAGGCGCGGGCCTTGAATACCTTGTACGGGCAAGGTATGGTGCGTCTTTACGCCCGCTGCCTACCGCGCGGGGGCATGCAGCGCTTGTCCTGCTGGACACGTGGCGGGCCCGGAGCTCTCCTCTGAGGAGAGGGAGGTCCGGCCCCGCGGGACACGTGGAGAATTCGGACCTCTCCCCGCGTAGGGGGGAGGTCCGGCTTCCGTCGTCCACGTGGCGGGCCCGGAGCTCTCCTCTGCGGAGGGGGAGATCCGGTCCCGTGGGACACGTGGCGCCTTCGAAGCTCTCCCCACGGAGGGGGGAGGTCCGGCTGCCGCTGGCCACGTGGCAGGCCCGGAGCTCTCCTCTGAGGAGGGGGAGGTCCGGCCCCGCTGGACACGTGGCGCCTTCGGAGCTCTCCCTGCGGAGAAGGGCGAGATCCTTAGCCGTTTTCCCTGTGCGCGGGGGTACCCCATATCGCGGGTACCGATAGTGGCCCCCGGGCCCATCTCGGGGGAGATAGCAAGCCCGAGGTGGGGCCTCCATCTCTTCTGTTCCGCGCACTTCCTCCAAGTCCCACATTGACCGCTGCCGGAGCACGAACAGTCGCGGGATCATGGGAGCGTGCGCCCACTTGATGGTTGCTTTTACTATTGCGGTTCCCAAGGCTGCCACTTCTGCATGTTGCAGCGCTTCCTTCGGGAACTGCTGAAGCGCCATGCCGGCTCATCTTCTTGGGAGACTGACTCCTTGACCCACCGCTTCAGCTGGACGGCTTGGGTCCACCTTTCATCGGCGCTCGGTCTTGGAGCCGAAGCGGTTGCCGATGCGGTGTATTTGAAGAGTTTTGAGTCGCTTCGAATCGTACCTGGAAAGTGTGAAGGGAAGCCGCAACGTGGGCAGATTCCCTTTATAAGGCTTCCAGCACTTGCATCTTCCTTGAGTCTCTGCGACCTTGTCTTCTCCCATGGCTTCTAACCCGCCTTCGGAGGGGGATCGCGCTCGACTTCCTCCGGCGGTGGCGTCTGCACCAAGTCAGGGATCCAGGGAGCCTGCATGCCTTGCCTCTGGAGGTGGCGCCTCCAAGAGGCCTCGGGTTTATCATCCCGACGGGACTCTTCTTGAGCGACGACAGGCTGAAAGTTCCCTGGCGTTGCGTCCTTTCTCCTCAGGCGGTGGAGTCTCCAAAGAAACTGCTGACACGCCGAGGAGGCTTCAGGCAAAAGAGTCTCCAATGAAACTGCTGAAGCACCAAGGAGGACTCCAGGCGGCAGAGTCTCCAAGGAAACTGCTGAAGCAGCGGAGGGGACTTCAGAAGCATCCTTGATGACACCGGCCCTTGCGCTGGTGATGGTCGAGGTGGACCCCGCGCTCGGGTCAGAGGAGTCTTCAAGGAGACTGCTGAAGCAGCGGAGGGGGCTTCAGAAGCATCCTTGATGACAGCGGCCCTTGCGCTGGTGGTGGCCGAGGTGATCCCTGCGCTCGGGTCACGGAGCGGGAGAACGCCGCCAGGGCTGAAGTCGGGGATGTGGCCGCTCTTGCAGCTTCTAGGTTCTGGTCGTGCCACGGGAACCCTAGGTTTTTTTTGAGTCTGTAGCCCAGCTCATGGAGCCTTGTATGAATAGACTCTTGTTATCTTTTGCGTCTGCATGCTTTAATCTTCTTCTTGGTTTTACCTGGCCAAGCCCTTAGCTCCGCAAGGTACTCAGAGGCCTTGACCAATCTCGAAGCTCTGCACAAACACCTTCCCTGGGTCCTTACTGTATTAAGGGCCCCGGAGGTCTCCAGGACCCGCCCCATGAGAATGGGGAGGTCCGGGCCTGCTAGCCACGTGGCCGGCCCGGAGCTCTCCTATGAGGAGAGGGAGGTCCGGCCCCGTGGGACACGTGGAGCCTTCGGACCTCTCCCCGCAAAGGGAGGGGAGGTCCGGCTTCTGTCGGCCACATGGCGGGCCCGGAGTTCCCCCCCGAGTAGAGGGAGGTCCGGCTCCGTTGGACACGTGGGACCTTCGGGTCTTGCCCCTGCGGAGGTGGCGAGGTCCGAATTCTTCGGTCTTACCTTGGAGTTCTGGTCTCATGCGATCCCGTAGCGGCCCCCTGGTAGGTGTGTCCCATTGGTTGGGTGCACCTACCATACTCCTGCGGGGAGCTGAGGCCAAGAGGTCCTGCACACAAGTAAGGGAAACGTAATTCTCCTTGGGGGCTCCCCCTCCTCTATCTCATAGTCTTATTTGGCTTACGGTCCCCATCCACTTGTACGGTGCTTGGGGACTATAGTGCGCGAAGTGCCGGGAGCTCGGGGTCCCCCTGGCCATCGGCATGTACCTCCAACGCGACCACCTTTGGTAGGGCAGCAAATGTCGACTAGAGGTGAGAATGATAAGAGGGAGCTGAGCGCATGGTGAGCATACGCCGGAAGTGCAGTCATAAAATTTAATACCTAATTTAAATGAGCACAAGGGAAGAGCAAAGTAGGACAGGTTTCTTTTCATATAAATTTCCATAGGAGGAAGGCAGGCTAAACATGGAGGCCACGACCCGCCCCATTAAGAAGGGAAGCAAGACTCTACGCGCTTGGGGTCGGAACCAGGCAAAGCTGAACGTAGTCCTGGACCGTCCCCTGAGGCTTAGCTGCTCCGAGCGCTGTTCCTGGACTCTATGGAATCTATTACAAAAGGAAGAGACTGTCCTATTATTGCTCTAGGGGTAGAACTTACGGAGGTGTTCTATGTTCCAAGGGTTCGGGAGTGGGTCCCCATCCTCGGTGGAAAGGCGTAGGCACCCGGGACGGCACACTTTTGTGACTTGGAAGGGACCTTCCCAACTAGGGGAGAGTTTGTGGGTCCCTTCGCGAGAAAGTATGCGCCGCAGCACCAGGTCGCCTTCCTGCAGCTCCCGGGCACGCACAGACCTCTGGTGGTAGCGGTGGAGCGCTTGTCTGTACCGTGCATTACGGAGTGCTGCATGCAATCGGACCTCGTCGACGAGGTCGATTTCTCCACGCCGGAGGTTGTCCTGCACGGCTTCGTCGTAAGCTCGGACACGGTGAGACTTCATGGTGATCTCTGGGGGAAGCACAGCTTTGGCCCCATACACCATGAAGAAGGGTGTCTCTCCGGTGGCCCGGCTCTGGGATGTCCGGTTATCCCATGTTGTGCTCGTAAGCTCATCCACCCAATTGGCACCATGTTTCTTCAGGCTGGCATAGGTGCGAGTCTTGAGGCTCCGAAGAATCTCGGCGTTTGCCCTCTCGACTTGCCCATTGCTCTTTGGGTGAGAAACAGAGGCGTAGCACACCTGGATGCCAAGGTCTTCGCAGTAGTCTTGGAACACTGCGCTGGTGAACTGGGTCCCGTTGTCGGTGATGATTCTGTTCGGGACCCCGAACTGGCAGACAATTGACAGGATGAACTTTACTGCGGATTGCTTGTTGATGGTGACGACTGGTGTGGCTTCCGGCCACTTCGTGAACTTGTCGATGGTGACATAGAGGTACCGGAATCACCTGACGGCTCTGGGGAATGGTCCCAGGATGTCCAACCCCCATACGGCAAACGGCCATGAGGGCGGGATCATCTGTACCGTCTGAGCCGGTGTATGGATCTGCTTGGTGTGGAACTGGCACGCCTTGCAGCTCTCGACCAGCTTGACGGCATCCTGGAGTGCTGTCGGCCAGTAGAAGCCATGCCGGAAGGCTTTACCGACAAGCGTGCGTGAGGAAGAGTGACTCCCACATTCGCCTCCATGGATCTCAGCGAGCAAGTCGCAGCCTTCCCCCTGGGTTATGCACCGCAATAGGACGTGGTTGGCGCCACGCTGGTAGAGATCCCCTTCTACCAGCACGTATCTCTTAGCCATGCGCACGATCCGTTCAGCGGATACACGTTCATCAGGGAGCATGTTGTCTTTCAAGTAGTCCCGGATCTCCGTGATCCATGCATCGGGTCTGACTTGAGCTTCTGGATCTTGAGCGCTGGGTTGCACGGAGTCCCCAGTGACGCTTACGATCCTTGGCGGCGTCCATGGCTGCAGGGCCGTCGGGACCGCCAGCTTCGAGGTGCTGGTCCAGCCCCCTTCGCCCGGCTCGGCGGGCCTGGCTGTGGGCCGCAGCAACTTCCTCTCGAAGACTCCTTCGGGCACAGGGGCTCCGGTGGAGGCCTTCGTTGAAAGGTCGTCAGCTGCGGCATTGCCAGCGCGCGGTACGTGGCGCAGGTCCAAGGCGAGGAAGTCTTTCTCCAACATCTGCACGTGGAGCAGATAAGCAGCTAGCTGCGGGTCATTGCAGGAGCATTCACCCTTAACTTGCTTTATAATCAGCTGGGAGTCGCCCTGTGCCAACAACTGGCAAGCGCCCAGAGACAGGGCTGTCTGTAGGCCAAAGATGAGTGCTTCATACTCTGCCATGTTGTTGGTTGCCTTGAAATTGAGATGCACCATGTACCCAAACTGCTCCCCCGATGGCATGAGAAGCAGTACGCCGGCACCGGCCCCCTGCTTTCGCGAGGAGCCATCGAAGAAGAGCGTCCAGTGGGGCTCGGTGAAGACCGGAGCTTGGTGCTTTGGTTCACCGTCTTCGTGGCCCCCTGGGTCAGCCTTCGTTGGTGTCCACTCTGCCACGAAGTCAGCCAGCACTTGGCTTTTGACTGCATGGCGAGGAAGGAAGTCCAGCTCGAACTCCGCCAGCTCCGCCGCCCATTTAGCGACGTTGCCAGTCGCATGGGGACTGTGAAGGATCGTCTTCAGTGGATAGGAGGTGACTACCGAGACCCGGTGGGCCTGAAAGTAGTGGCGGAGCTTCCTGGACGCCACGAGCACTGCATACAGCAGCTTGTGGGCCTCCAGGTACCTTGTCTTGGCGTCGTGGAGGACTTCGCTGATGTAGTAGACAGGCCTCTGGATGGTTTGGACCCTCTCTCTTAGGTCAGAGAGGTCTTCATCCACGGGCTCTGGCCTGCCGGAGGCGAGTGGGTCCAGGGGGGCTTCTGGGAGTTGGAACTCGAAGGCTCCTAAGC
Source organism: Neostapfia colusana (assembly GCA_030760725.1). NCBI lineage: Eukaryota > Viridiplantae > Streptophyta > Magnoliopsida > Poales > Poaceae > Neostapfia > Neostapfia colusana. Next base: position 82,462,567 of record JASWHV010000003.1, read on the forward strand.
CACCTTGGCCCTCTGGGAGGTCCCGCTGGTTTTCCGGGAGCCCCAGAAGGTCCCGCTGGATCTCCGGGAGGTCCCGTTGGACCCCCGGGAGGTCGTCTTGGAGGTCCAGGAGGCCGCCCTGGACCTCTGGGAGGTTGTCTTGGAGGTCCAGGAGGCCGTCTTGGACCTTTGGGGTTTCCTGGCGTCTGTCTCCTGCTACCGGAGCAGGCTGTGATGACGTGAGGTCCGATCGCTCTGCGACGAGGACCATACTCACCACTTCAGTTGTCGCCGCGATGTAGAGCAACAGATGCTCTCCGGGCTCGGGGGCTACCATGATAGGTAGGGTCATCAGGAGTCGCTTCAACTCCTGGAAAGCTTCTTCTGCTTCATCAGTCCAGGCAAATGGACCGGATCTGCGCAGGAGCTTAAAGAAGGGGAGCGCCCGCTCTGCTAGTCTCGGTATAAACCGACTCAGCGCGGCTAGGCATCCCGTGAGTTTCTGGACTTCTTTGACGTGGGCAGGAGGCCACATCAAGTCGATGGCCTTGATCTTCTCTGGGTTGGCCTCAATTCCCCGGTGCGAGACCAGGAATCCTAAGAGTTTCCCAGAGGATACACCGAACACACATTTGTCGGGGTTCAGCTTGGTGCGCGTGGAGCACAATTTGTCAAAGACTAAGGCTAGGTTATCTAACAAGGATGAACTCTGCCTGACCTTGACAACGATGTCATCGACATACACCTCAACTAAGTCTCTTATTAACTCTCCAAAGGTTTTGTGCATTGCACGTACAAAGGTGGGGAGAGCATTCTTTAGGCCATAAGGCATAGAGACATAACAATACAGGCCATCTACTGTGATGAAGGAGGTGTGCTCTTCATCTTCTCTAGACATGGGGATCTGATGGAAACCCGAGTAGGCGTCTAGGAAGCACAGCATATCGCAGCCTGATGTCGAGTCTACTATTTGATCTATTCTGGGGAGAGGGAATGGATCTTTGGGACATGCCTTATTGAGACTGGTGTAGTCGATGGACATCCGGAGCTTCCCACCAGCCTTCGGGACAAAGACGGGGTTCGCCAACCACCGGGGGTGGTGGACTTCCCGTATCAAGCCAGCATATAGCAGCTTCTTGATCTCTTCTCGGATGAAGTTCTGCCGCTCGATGGACTGCTTGCGAGGCTTCTGTTGGACTGGCCGGGCTTCGGGGAAGATCTTCAAGTGGTGCTCAATCACCTCCCTAGGGATCCCCGGCATCTGCGACGGCTGCCATGCAAACACGTTGACGTTGTGCCGGAGGAAGGTGATGAGCGCGCCTTCCTATTTACTATCCAGGCCCCCGGCTACCCGGGTGGTCTGGGCAGCGTCGGCGCCGACTTGGACGACCTTCAGGGGGACGTCGCCCTCGTTGAGGGGTTGCACACGGGGTGCAGTAGCAGAGGCACGGTGGTGTACACTCAGGCGGAGCCGGTCTGGATCCACACTGCCAGGGGCTGGTGCTCGTGCTGTCACGAGTGCCTGGAGCTTTTCCAAGGCCAACACCACAGCAGTGTGGTCCCCACGAATCCTGAGGATGCCTGTTCGTGTAGGCATCTTTAGGACGAGGTAACCATAGTGGGCTGCTGCCATGAAACGGTACAGGGCTGGCCTGCCGATTATGGCGTTGAAGGGGAGGTCGATCTCCACTACGTCGAACAGAATGTACTCTGTCCGATAGCTGTCTGGTGCCCCAAAGGTCACCGGAAGGCTGATGTTACCGTAGGGGACGACTTGTCCCAGCCCTACCCCTGAGAACGGGCTCGACGGGGTGAGCTTGGCCACCGGGATCTGCAGCTTCTGGAAAGCTGCACGGCTGATGAGGTTCAGCCCAGCTCCGCCATCTACCAAAACGTGGTACATCCTCACGTTGGCGATGGTGGGCGCTACCAAGAGCGGTAGTTGGCCGGCCCCAGCAATGTTCCTGGGGCAGTCGGTGGCATCAAAGCTGATGGGGGTTCCCATCCACTTGAGGTGCGGTGCGGCACCTGGGATTGGAGTCACCGACGCTACAGCTCGGCGCAGAGTCTTAACCGTGCTTCGGGACGAGGGGTCAGCGGACCTGCCGTATATAACGTAGAGCTTCTTTCGACGTTCATCATCGCTGGAGCTGGAGTCCTCATGGTTGCGCACCGCCTTCACGGCGCGCTGAGGCTCCTGGAACCCCACTTGGTGGTCGACGCTGTCTAGGGCGTCGACCTTCTGCTTGCCCTCCCTTTGGCGGGAGGGTGGGGCATCAGTCCGCTGCTGCTTCCCTTCGCGGAAGCGCTCCGCGAGCTTCCGAATCTCCCGGCACTCGGCAGTAGTATGGCGACAGCTGCTGTGCACGGGGCATAGCTTGTCTTGGTCACCTTCTGGGGCTGGTGACTGTCGCTGCCTTTTGTCGGGGTGCGGCCCCCGAGCTCCACTGGGCGCCGCTGCTGCGGCAACGGGAGTCGTGGCCAGTGACTTCACCTTGCCACTGCCCCGTTCTTGGCCTTCTTGCCGTCTCCATAGGAAGCAGCGCCAGATCCGGGCTGTCCTCCCGACTCGGAGGCTGGCAGTGAGTGCCAGTTCCGCCCTTCTGCTGCTCTGGCGCACTTGTCCGCCAGGCTGAAGAGCTCGGAGACATCACGGACCTCTCTGGTCACGAGCTTCTCAAGCATCTTCTCGTCCCAGACACCCTGCCGGAACGCCACCACCACCGAAGCACTTTGAATGTGCGGGATGGTGTTGCGTACCTGGGAGAACCGCTGGATGAAAGAGCGCAGCGACTCCCCAGGTTGTTGCTGGATGGCGTGGAGGTCGAGCTCCGTGCCAGGCCGGGTGTAGGAGCTGCCGAAGTTGGCGGTGAACTGCCGGCAGAGCTCTCCCCAGGAAGTTATGGAACCCTGGGGGAGGTTCATGAGCCAAGACCGGGCTGGGCCGGTCAAGGCGACGGGGAAGTAGTTGGCCATGACGGCCTCATCCCCTCCCGCGGCAAGTACGGCGGTGGAGTAGATCTGGAGGAGCTCCGCCGGGTTGACGCTGCCGTCGTACTTCTCGGGCAGGTGCGGCCGAAACTTGCGCAGCCACCTCGCGAAGCAAAGGTGGGGTGCCAGGACCGCGCATCCTGCCCCTGCTGCTGCAGGCGTTGGTGCCGCGAACGCTTGGTTCGCTGCTGGCGCAGTGTACCCCGGTATGGGCAAGGCTGCGCCATAGACCGGGGGCGCTGTTTGCAGGGCATATGGCTGTGGCATATGCTGCGTGGCATATGCCTGGGGCAGAGATCGCGTGGCGAAGGTCTGCGCCTCAGGTAGGGTCGAGGCTGACGTCATGCTGTCGCCGGCCTCTTGGTTGTGACGCCTTTCTCGACGTCGCTCGAGGAACACTCGGGCATCTTGGCCCAAGTGGCATCGTTCCAGCTCTGTCCTCAGGTCCGTCGACGGAAGCCTGGCGGAGCTGGAATCCGCCGTCTGTCCGTCAACCGTCGGCGTGTGCGTCAGCTACACAGCTGGTTGGCCGGAGCGTCGTCCCCGCCGAAGTCGAGGGTGTGCGGCGGCGACGACAAGACGGTCTACTTCGCGAATCCACTGCTGGGTCGCTGCCTGAGGCGCGTCCCCAGCAGGTGGATTGCGCAGTAGCGCTCTTGCTGCAGCTAGCGCGCCCCCGTGGGGAACGCTCAGCGCCGCAGAAGATCTCACGCTAGTCGGAGCCTGCATTGCCGGAGTCGGCTGCTGGCTTCCAGCTTGCGCCGACACACTCCGTCCTGAGTGTGTCGACACGTATTCCCCGCTAGTCACGGTCCGTTGTGAACGCGGGGGAGGAGAGCTTGCCGCTGAAGGAATCTTGGTCATATTCGTCAGCAAAAGCTTGTCGCGCAAGGGAAAAGCCCCCTTCCTGGCGCGCCAAATGTCGAAGTGTGTGGTCGACACTTCCCCCGGACCTGCTCTGGGCAGCCCGCGGAGGTTCTTTTTCGGAGGGGCTAGTCGCTTGCGGAGAGCTTAAGCGTAGGGACGAGTGAGGGAGAAGCTTGACACGGCGAGTTTTACGTGGTTCGGGCTGCTGGAGCGTAAAACCCTACGTCCACGGTGAGCAGAGGTGCTCGCTGTATTGCTTGTTGCTCAGAACCAGAGTCCTGAGCTTGAGGACGAGTTACGCCTAGGGTGTGAGTTGCTGGAGTGCGAACCCTTGCTAATGTTGCCTACCCAAGTCTTTTATAGTCCAAGGCTCGTGTGGCTTACAAGGGGGGCCCGGGACCCGACAGGTGGTCCCGGGGAGATTTCCTGCCGACTATCGTATCCGCAGTTATGTCGGTAGTTGTCTCTGGCGAAGGCTTCTGAGTCTTCGTTCTGCAGCCCTGCCATGCCGCATGCTAGTCGTAGTGGTTGATGACGGCGGGGGCGGCAGGGGGTGTCTTGTCGCTGTGTTTATTGGCTGGCAGGCTCTGACACGCCGCGCCAGTCTGTGACATGACTGGGCGCAACGGCACCTGACAGAGGCGTGCTCCGCGTCTTCGCGTCTTGGGAAGGCGCGGGCCTTGAATACCTTGTACGGGCAAGGTATGGTGCGTCTTTACGCCCGCTGCCTACCGCGCGGGGGCATGCAGCGCTTGTCCTGCTGGACACGTGGAGCCTTCGGACCTCTCCCGCGGAGGGGGGAGGTCCGGCTTCTGTCGGCCACGTGGCGGGCCCGGAGCTCTCCTCTGCGGAGGGGGAGGTCCGGTCCCATGGGACACGTGGCGCCTTCGGAGCTCTCCCCACGGAGGGAGGAGGTCCGGCTGCTGCTGGCAACGTGGCGGGCCTGGAGCTCTCCTCTGAGGAGGGGGAGGTCCGGCCCCGCTGGACACGTGACGCCTTCGGAGCTCTCCCTGCGGAGAAGGGCGAGATCCTTAGGCGTTTTCCCCTGTGCGCGGGGGTACCCCATATCGCGGGTACCGACAGGGGATGAGCGGGAGTTGTCGCCGCTGCCGCAGGAGCCGGACCGGCCGGTGCTGGAGGAGTCTGCGCCTGCTTGGGGGCCGCCGGAGCCACTACGGCTTCCGGGCGCTGCGGCGCAGATCTCGCATCAGTCGGGGATGGCCGGGAAACGGAGATGTTACCGGTACTCGATGAGTCCCTGCAAACATGGGAGGCTCTCAGGTTAAGAGAAGAAGAAAAGAAGGCAGGCTCTGGAACCCGGTAGACGACACTTACCGAGGGACACGAGCGCTCCAACGGGCTCTGAACCCTGGCTTCCGAGCCGGGGTAGGTCCACTAGAGCCCGTCGTGACCACCGGGGGCTGCCCCGCAGTTGCCCGGGCTGGCGAAGCAGGGGACGCTTCCGAAGCCCCCCTAGACATCGATCCAGTTCCTGTGGCACGGGGTGCCTGGGCCCCCGCCTGAGACCGGGCGTCGCTCTGCCCAGCACCGCGTTCTGCTGAGCAAGCAGCAGAGATGCTCACAGACCGGGGCACCTGAGCCCTAGGCTTGCCCCTGGGCATCGAAGCGCCAGTGCTCCCCCTCGAAGCTCCACCTCCTGAGGAAGGAGGACGCGACGCCCGGGGACCTTCGGGCCGTCGCCGCTCGAGTGGGGTCTCGCCGGAATGGGAAGCCCGAGACCTCTTTGAGTCGCCACCAGACGAGCTGACGTCTCTAGGCGAAGGACGCGTGGGTACTGTAAAGGTCCCAAAATATGAATAGGAAGAAACTCTTGTTTGCACCAAGTTGGTTTCCTATGTGTGAAAAATGGGACTTGTTTAAACTTTTTCACATGTGATGATAATGCACATGAGAGCTTTCTTCACACAAGTTCAAATATTTGTTTGAAGACTTGGAACCCAAGTGGGATCTAAAACCAAGTTGGGAAGTTCCCATATGTGGGAGGAAGCTAAAGTCAGATTTTGAGGACAAATTGTTCCACTCAAAAATTCAAATGAGAGTAAACAATGGTTTTCAAACTGTTGTATTAGAAGTCTCATTTGCAGCAGCCAAATAAAAGATCAGATGTCATATTTGGATTCCTTAGGTCCAAATTAGTGGGTAGGCAAAGTTTCATCAATTTTTGAAAAGTTTTGCTATCCATTTTTCCCAAAAGGACTTAAATGTGCAAAGAATTCAAATACACATATGAATTTGGATGAAATTTGCCCAACTCTCTAAATGCAGCTCAATTTGCAACTTCAAACATTTGGAATGATTATTTGCCAAACTGTGGAGATATTTGAGAGCTGTTGAGAGGGGATAAGGGGGAAAGTGGGATCCACTTGTCATATGCCCAAAAGATCTTCAGTCTTCAGCCTTCAGTCTTCAGTTTTCCACTCGAGCAACCGACCCAGCCACGGGCGCCACCGAGACACCCACCGCGGCACGTCCGGGGGCGGTTTCATCGCGCTGGCGAGCTGCTCGTGCACTGATATTACTCCCCGACGTCCTCAACATGTTCTCAGCTCGTCCCCGGCCGTTCTCCGCTGTTTCTGAGCCAGTTTTCTTCCGCGAAACAGAGCAACGACACACTCTCGCTGCTACACATCGACTGGCTGCTCCAGCGCCTCTCCGGCATGCTCAAGAGGCCACAGAGGTGCGCCATGAGGTATTGATCCTCATCCCGTCGTCCCCCTGCTCTTCCCTGCCGCCGGCTAGCCGGATTTCACAATTTACCGCCGGAGCACGTGAAGAACCGGCGCTGTTCAATTCTCCAAATTAGCTCGAACCGTTTGATCATCCCTCCTACAATTCAAACCACAGCAACTAGATGCCCTAGCGCCCTCCCACGCCGAGAGCCAAAGAAAACCGATCATCACACGCCCCGGGTGTAACACCCCAAAATTTTGTTAAGACCCTAAAATCATATTAAGAGGGGAATTTAAAAAATTTTGGACGTGTTGCATGTTTTGCAAAAATTCAAATTCAAACTGGAATTCAAATTAAACTCAAATCAGAAAAGAAATAGAAAAAGAAAAAGAGAAAACAGAAAAAAACCGGCCAGTGGGCCGCAACCCACCAGCCGGCCCACCCAGCGCCCGCGCCAGCCCGCAGCCGCGCGCGCCGCTTCCCCCCACTGACAGGCGGGGCCCGCCAGTTCATCGTCTACCTCGCGCCAGCGCCGGACTCTCTCACCCGAATCGAAACCGATCGGGAATTCTCGCGTATTCCAGCCGAATTCCGTTCGGGGGCGACGCAAACTCGATCTAAACCACCCCGCCGCCCTCCCCCATCTATAAAAACCCCGGCCTCGTTCTGTTTTTCCCACGCAATCCGCCGATTTTCCTCCGGTGAGAACCGAGACTTCTCCGGCGAATTCTGGCCGATCTAAGCTCGGAAATTCCGATCTAACTCGCTGGTCTTGATCCACCGCCTCCGGGGAACCTTGCAGGTGCAGAAAACTCGGTGACTTGCGGTGTAAACACAGCGCCGACGAGCCTCGCCGTGAATTCACCTCGGACCTCGTCGCCGATCACCTTCCAGGACCTCCGAGCTCAAGAAAACCCCCGAGGTGAGATCCCCAACCTCCCCTCCACCGATCTATGCCATAAAATCACAGTTCTAGGAAGAATTCTCGAAGATCCAAAAGTCTCCGGCGAGATCGCCGCTTCCCGCCGCCGTGCGCCGCCGGCAGCGCCGCCCGCGTTCGATCAGAGCGACGTGGCCGCTTGTGCGCCGTTTATTTTAAATCGCACGGTAGGGTTTAAATCCCCGCGTACCGGTTCGACGTTATAATCTCAGCCGTCGGTTTAAAACCGGACGGTCCACGTCAGCCCCGCGTTATAAAGACTGGAAATCTTACGTGCTACCCCCTGGGGTTCTCGGGAAATAAGAGCTAGCCCTGGAAACTTATGATCTAACCCCTGGAACTTCAGAAAATCATGTAAATTCATTTAAAAATCAGTTTTAGCCCCTGGACTTAATAAAAATTAGGAAAAACTCCTCTGTTATGTGTAGCTAGACCCCTGAAAATTCTTAAAATAATATTATAGACCCTGTAGTGGGGTGAGTTTACCTTTTTAGCCCTGTTTAGTATTTAATTTAGGAAATTGAATATGTGGCTAGTGTTTAAAAATTAAAAAGTGGGACAAACATATTGTCAAAATTTAATTAAAGACTTTCTCAGTATTTAGGAAACTTTGGAGTGAGATAAAAACATATTTTGGGCTGAATTGAATCTGTTTAATTTATTATTCACATTTAGGGACACATTTTTAAATAAAGAATAGTTCAAAAAAATAGGAAAAATAATTGTGAAATAGTTTACATCAGAGGCAAAGGTCAAAATATGTTATTAAATTATTTAGGACCAGAACCTATTCTGTTTAGATGATGTGTCTTACTATTTTCATAATAAAGTACACATTTATGCATAGGAAAATAAATCTAAAAATATAGCAACTAGTAAATGATAAATGGAGTTTCTAAAATCCAAAGAATTCAGTTTAGGGTTGGTAGAAATTCTGAAGACACTTATGGAGAAGGAAAATACCTTTCATGCATACTTGGTACCAAAAAGGTGTAGTAGTTGAATATAAGGAATTTATTTAAAATTGGAAACTCATATATATAGTATGTAAGTATAAATGTAAACCCAAAAGTAGGAATCATATACACATGATTAAAAGTGCATGCAAGCCACAAATCAACACACATAGAGTAACCACAACACATATAATGGTGAATGACTTTCATAAATATGAATGTGTGGTTTGTATGAAGTGGAAGTGTGAACTATGTCTTATGGATTGTTGTTTTTCTTTTGCTATGTGTGATGGTATGATGTAGAACCTGCTCAAGAGCAAGTTATTCCTTTCCAAGATCAGGACTACCCATTTCAAGAGCAGCAGGAAGGAGGCAAGTGTCCTTGACCACTTTGATCCTATGCTAGGATGTGTAGATAGAATTATTTGCATTGTCAAGTTAAATATGAAACCCATGCTAGGAAGTTTCCCTAGAATTGCATCACCTTGTTTCCTTGTAGCTTGGGTTGTGATTTATATTATCATGTCATTTATTATTATGCATATGCTTAGCCATGCTTAGAATGGGATATTTGGGATATGAGATCATCAGTTTATTTTACCATACTCTTGAATGAGATATTGTGAGTTATGTAGAGGTAGGGATCAAGGCAAGTTGGATGTTTTGGTTGGTGCTGGGTGCACGAGACTCGGGTTTGTGTTTAGTACTTGCCTGGATCCTAAGGACCGGTTCATGGAGCATGTAACCTGGTTTTACCGTGCCAACCACATGCTGAGATGGGGCAGCTTGGCCAATTAATTAGGTGTATCCCCGGCGTAGTATGGGTGTGTTGGATGGTGCGGCGAATAGGTGTCAGCTGGACTACCATATGAACCGCAAGGCTCAAGAGGGGGCCACTGCAGCGGGGTTGGAGCCTCTTGTATGCTGTTAGGGGTGAAACCTCAGTGGGCCCACGCTCGTCGGGAATCCCTTTGTAAAGGCTTCGTAGTGATCTCCTGGCTACACACCTGGGAAGTGTGAATGTGGTTCGTGGCCACTGGCATAATGGAGGTTCTTTTAGTCCACCCGGCAACGGGGGATGAAATCACTACATGTGGGTACAGTGGTACAAACTCTGCAGAGTCAAAACTGTCATGACAGCCGTGCTCACGGTCAAGAGCGGCTTGGACTTATTCATGATTAGAGGATGATGGCTTTGGAAGTTGTGGATGTTAAGCGGGGAGCTTAACATTGAAAATGATGTTATGGTTATTTGATTATGGTGATGGGATGGGAAATTGGGACCTTTTCACCTATGTAGTAATGTAGGTGCTTAATAAGCTAAGGTGATAGGTATTAATTGCGTAGTGCTTTAACCATGAGTTGAACCTTCCCTTGTTCTAGCCATCATGACATAACTTTCCCACACTTGCTGAGTACCATCGGTACTCAACCTTGCATATTTGTTGGTTTATATTGCTGCTCAGGTCAAGATAATGAGGTGGTGTACAATGATCAAGACTTTGGACCCGAAGAAGGTTTCTAGGTTCATGGAGTCCCCCGGGCAACGCCTGTGATGGAGCCCTCAAGAATATTATTCTGCTGCTAGTTTATTTACTTGTGATGAACTTATTATTGTCCATCGAGACATTTGCTATGTAAGACTTATTTATATTCGACACCTGGCTTGTAATAAATGATGCTTCACTATTTGTCATCACATGTATGAGAAAATGATCCTGGCATACATGTGATATTCACTTGGTTGTTCTTCGGAAAAACCGGGTGTGACACCGGGCGACGAGAATTCGCCGCCGGCGGCAAAAACGGGTCGGGTCTCCTGTGACCGCCCTATTCCCGCCAATTGCTGCACGAACTGAGGTGCGTTCCATGCTCCACGAGCTCTGGTGATGCTTTAGGGCAAGGTAGCTCGCTGGGAGAAGCTTCGGACGTGCCAGAACGCGTTCATGCCGAGCTCCCGAGCCGCCCCACCGGTGCCGACCTGTTTTCGGCTGTTTTCATGCGCGGAAACCTTGCCCGGCAGCTGCGCCATGTTCCAAGGAGCATGTAGGGCGAAACCGGAGCTATTTGGTGGAGAAATGAGAGAGAACGAGCCGCGCCACGCTTTCTGCCGGTGTGCACCCGCGGGCTCTGGCGGGAGGTTGAAGAAGCACCTGACCGTGGGCCCCACGTTAGACTGTTCTGTTCATAATCAAACAGAGAGTTGTTCAAACTTGGAAAATGCATAACTCTGTGTAGAAAGATCCAAAAATAGTGAGATAAATTGTGTTGGATTCCTCTAAGAGAGTACAATCCAGGGGTACAGCCCAATATTTATGAAAATCCCTGGTTTTGGCTCATTAATTCATATAAGGAAAATCGTGTAGGAATTATTCCAGGAGTTCTGTGTATTGGAAAATTCCAAAATTTGGGCAGGAGATTCCTCCAAAAATACTTGAACTCCAGTAAAATTTTCAGAAGCATTGGAACTCATTTTCTTGGCCAAATGTGGTGTTAATTCCTTATGTCTCTGAAAATTGGAAAATAGAACAGAGTTCAATTTCAGAATTTTTCCCCAAACTTTAGAACCTCATAACTTTTGCTAGGAAGCTCCAAATTTAGTGATTCAAATTGGGTTGCATTCATATTGAATAGCTCTATCCAAATATGCAACCCAATTTGTATGAAACTCATTATCTCGTTCTGGAAAATTCTTTAAAACTTTTGGGAAAAAGAATTTTAGAGGGAGTTTGGTTAATCCAAAAATCCTCAAATTTCGCCGGAATATTCTTTAGGATATTAGTGAACTCCTGTAAAAGTTTCATCTCATTTGGAGTTGATTTGTGAAGGGAAATTCAGATTTAAAGTTGCTGTAATCAATTGAATACAGAGACATTTTCAGAGAATTTCCAAAACTTGGAAATTCATTTCTGGGAAGTTCTTAGCTCCAAAAATCCTAGGAAAATTCATGCAAGCTATATGAACTATAATTGAAATTTTAGTTCACTAAGTTTGGCATGAACATGCAAGTTTATTCAGAATTAATTCTTTTTTGCCTAAAGGCTTAGGGAATTATTATGAGTGATCTATTCATTGGATAATTCCAAATATTGGTCCAGAGTGTTTTCTTGTGACAAGGAACTCACATGAAAATTCTCAGGTCCATTGGAGCTCTGGATCACCCCGGTTCAGTTTAACCTCTTAAGATGATCAATAGAGAAGAGGGGAAGACACTTAGTATTTCATCTTGTTGCTTAGACACAAACCCAAACCACTAGCACCCACGTTATTTTAAATTCTTAAACAGAGTTCCAGTTTTAAACTTGTCTTTAGCACTTGTTAGCAAAACTTTTACAATTAAGCATATGTGCATATTCATTACGTGTAGCATCTACGTGAAGAACTTGGAGTCATCGGAGTAGAGATCAAGGAAGGAGGAAAGCAGTTGATCAAGCACCAAGTGGTCTTCACTAACTGAACTTCGTATATATATAAGTCCCCTGCAAAATAAAGGCAAGCCCCGGTTTGCATCAAAACATTACAAGTTTTTATTTGTATTCACTTTATATGTCTAGCATTTTGTTTATTGCATTAAGTCTAGGTGGTACGACACTCCAACTGCATGACCCAAAAAACCCTAGAGTATAATGTAGAGTAGGTTATCAATTGATTATTACTGCTGATCTCAAGTTAACAACAGTGGATTAAAAGAGGCATAACTCGAGTAGGCAGTTTCCTACTCGTGAACCGGGATTAAGGGGGATCAATCGGAAGAGTTGGGAATTGATCCTCATAGTTGGGAATGGAGACCGGGCAGTGGATGGAAGGATCAAGGACGTGGTCCTGTGAACCTAGTCTATGTCTGAGTCGATTAAGGCCCGTTCTCGTGTGCGGCCCCGCTGGACAAGTTTGAGATGTGTACCAGATGCATACTAGCTATATGGGACCCAGGAAACCGATGTAACATGTTAACCTGGGTGTCGAGGCATACCTCACCGTCTGATGCCGATGCTGAAAGGATAGAGAAGTCGGCTCTACGAGGGTTTGCCGTAGAGAGACTTAATCCTAGTCGGTGGGACCGGTTCGACATTTGGATGTCATGTGAAAGGTTGCCACGTACGACGTCAGTGATGGTTGCTGTGTGCAACGTCGAGTACGGACGTACGTATCGTGTCAGCCGGGTGTTTTTTATTGCAATCACCGTCGCTCGCGGTAGTGAGCATACTTGTACACTGAGTCGTGACGTAGTAATAGACCGGGAAAACATTTAATATGCTTCGTGAGTAATCCTCATAATGGAGATGAGGAACGATCAACACTTCACTAAATTTAACTTCCACCTTGGGCTAGTAGCGTCGAGGCAAAGCGTTTCTTGTTTGATTGTGGAGTCTCGACATTGATAGCGCAAGGTCAGTATGAGTCTAGGATAGCTCACTAAAGTTACTTTCACCTTGGGCAAGTGACATCAAGATGAAGCGTTTCTTGTTTGATTGTGGAGTCTCGATGTAAGTTGCGTGAGGGTTATAAAAGTTGCTTAACACTTGAAGTAAGAACTTCCCCTTAGCTCAAGTTCATCGTTTGTGCAAACTTCTATAATTGCCCTCTAATTTCATCATGTAGAGTTTCATGACTAGGGTGACGGGTCAGTCTTGCTGAGCTTCGTGCTCACAGATACTGCATAAGTAGTTTTGCAGGTAATAACTGTATGCTGATATGTACGGGTGTCCGATGAGACTCGGAGCTCTCCGATTGGTGAACTCATGGCAACCCCTGCCGCTGCTATTGTGATAGTGTTGCTAGCGAGAAGGGTCCGCGGGCTGGACACCTTCTCTATTGCTTAGCATAGGTATGAGACGTGAGTTGTAATAGTCTTCCGCTGTAGAATATTTTGAGAAGTATTTGTAAAATCAATAATTTGTAAGCTTCCGTTTGTTTTATGTAATATGATGCTTTATTATGTGTGCTGTTGGGTGCCGCATCGCACGACACCACCCAATGCGATTCCCAGGCGAGGTGCCCCGTCCCCGTGAGTGAACCGGGATGACGGGCCCTCACAGCGTGGTATCAGAGCCGCATTGGTAATAGCGCACGGAATAAGGATCGTATTACGACAAAAACTTAGGATACGGTGAGGAAACGGTATTAGGCCCACATAAGGACTATAGTAGTATAGTTACTTAAAGTGGCAGGACTAACATATTTGTTATAATTCTGAATTTTGATTATGTAACGACGCACCTACGCTCAGGTAAGCATGGTAAGGAACGCCACCAAAAGCGGTTCAATTTCGGTTAGCTCCCCTGACGAGGAAAGTAGTTCAGGGATAGGTCTCACAGCTTGGTGTGAGACGTCAATATGAAACTCTTGGACTCTTCATGTTCCTGAGTTCATATGAAACGCTGATCCCTAGCGTGCATTAGGCAAGTAAGTGGAGACCCCATAGTGTGGTCAGTAACGCGAGAGAGTGTTCGTCTGGAAATAGCCCAGGAGGACATACGCAGCGCTTGCCATCGGCGTGCCCTGCAGGGCAGTAGGTGGTATCTGTTGGGTTGATAACATTCCCAACCGTGACGACCCGTTCATGATATACTCGGGTTCCCCGTCGTGTGGTGTTGAAACACGATCACGTACCTTGAGAGGTGATTGTCGAAGTGTGTGGTCGACACTTCCCCCGGACCTGCTCTGGGCAGCCCGCGGAGGTTCTTTTTTGGATGGGCTAGTCGCTTGCGGAGAGCTTAAGCGTAGGGACGAGTGAGGGAGGAGCTTGACACGGCGAGTTTTACAAGGTTCGGGCCGCCGGAGCATAAAACCGTATGTCCACGGTGAGCAGAGGTGCTCGCTGTATTGCTTGGTGCTCAGAACCGGAGTCCTGAGCTTGAGGATGAGTTATGCCTAGGGTGTGAGTTGCTGGAGTGCGAACCCTTGCTAACGTTGCTTACCCGAGCCTTTTATAGTCCAAGGCTCGTGTGGCTTACAAGGGGGGCCTGGGACCCGACAGGTGGTCCCGGGGAGTTTTCCTACCGACTATCGTATCCGCAGTTATGTTGGTAGTTGTCTCTGGCGAAGGCTTCCGAGACTTCGTTCTGCCGCCCTGCCCATGCCGCAGGCTAAGTGTAGCGTGTAGTCGTTGGTGATGGCAGGGGCGGCAGGGCATGTCTTGTCCGGTCTTGTCGCTGCCTTCAATGGCCTGCAGCTTCAGACACTGTATGCCTGTCCTGACTGTGACTGGTCACAGCGCCTCCTGACAGGCGTGCGCTGCGCCTCTTCGTCTCGGGATGGTGCGGGTCTTGAATGCTTTGTACGGTAAAGGCATGGCACGCCTTTACTCTCGCTGCCTACCGCGTCGGGCGGCAGCCCTGCTCTGCTGGCCACGTGTTAGACTCGGAGCTCTCCTCTGAGGATAGGGGGAGCTCCGGCTCCGATGGACACGTGGAGCCTTCGGAGCTCACCCGGTCCGGTCTTCCGGGCCACGTGGCAGGCTCGGAGCTATCCTTTGAGGAGAGGAGAGCCCCGGCTCTGCCGGACACGTGGCGCCTTCAGAGCTCGCCCCTGCAGGGGGTGAGGTCCGGCCTCCTGGGCCACGTGGCAGGCCCGGAGCTATCCTCCGTGGGGAGGGGAGCTCCGGCCCCGCTGGACACGTGGCGCCTTCAAACCTCGCCCCTGTAGAGGGAGTGAGGTCCTTAGGAAGTTTTACCCTGTGCGCGGGGGTACCCAGTATTGAGGGTACCGACAGTGGCCCCCGGGCTCACCTCGGGGGAGGTAACGAGCCCGAGGTGGGGCCTTCTCCTACCCGCGCACTTTCTTGTCTTGTGTACTCCCTGTGTTGGCAGGGTCTTGACGGCTTCGGAGTTCAGCCTCTCAAGAGAGGGTGAAGCCTGCAATCGGAGCTTGGCCCGGCTGTGGGGGCGGAGGTCCGGAAGTCATCGGAGCTCAGGCCCACGAAGGGCGTGAGGTCCGGCATCAGGGCTCGCCTCTGAAAGGAGGGCAAGGGCTGGCATCGGAGCTCGGCCAGCGAAGGGCGTGAGGTCCGGCATCAGCGCTCGCCTCTGAAAGGAGGGCGAGGGCTGGCCTCGGAGCTCGGCCCAGCTGTGGGGGCGGAGGTCCGGAAGTCATCGGAGCTCAGGCCAGCGAAGGGCGTGAGGTCCGGAGGTCATCGGAGCTCAGGCCAGCGAAGAGCGTGAGGTCCGGAGGTCATCGGAGCTCAGGCCAGCGAAGGGCGTGAGGTCCGGCATCAGCGCTCGCCTCTGAAAGGAGGGCGAGGGCTGGCCTCGGAGCTCGGCCCAGCTGTGGGGGCGGAGGTCCGGAAGTCATCAGAGCTCAGGCCAGCGAAGGGCGTGAGGTCCGGCATCAGCGCTCGCCTCTGAAAGGAGGGCAAGGGCTGGCCTCGGAGCTCGGCCCAGCTGTGGGGACGGAGGTCCGGAAGTCATCGGAGCTCAGGACAGTGAAGGGCGTGAGGTCCGGAGGTCATCGGAGCTCAGGCCAGCGAAGGGTGTGAGGTCCGACATCAGCGCTCCCCTCTGAAAGGAGGGCGAGGGCTGGTCTCGGAGCTCGGACCAGCTGTGGGGGCGGAGGTCCGGAAGTCATCGGAGCTCAGGCCAGCAAAGGGCGTGGGGTCCGGAGGTCATCGGAGCTCAGGCCAGCGAAGGGCGTGAGGTCCGGAGGTCATCGGTGCTCAGGCCAGCGAAGGGCGTGAGGTCGGGCATCAGCGCTCGCCTCTGAAAGGAGGGCGAGGGCTGGCCTCGGAGCTCGGCCCAGCTGTGTGGGCGGAGGTCTGGAAGTCATCGGAGCTCAGGCCAGCGAAGGGCGTGAGGTCCGGAGGTCATCGGAGCTCAGGCCAGCGAAGGGCGTGAGGTCCGGCATCAGCGCTCGCCTCTGAAAATAGGGCGAGGGCTGGCCTCGGAGCTCGGCCCAGCTGTTGGGGCGGAGGTCGGGAAGTCATCGGAGCTCAGGCCAGCATAGGGCGTGGGGTCCGAAGGTAATCGGAGCTCAGGCCAGCGAAGGGCGTGAGGTCCGGCATCAGCGCTCGCCTCTGAAAATAGGGCGAGGGCTGGCCTCGGAGCTCGGCCCAGCTGTCGGGGCGGAGTCCGGTACTGCTCAGAAGTCCTCCCTTTCCTGTCCCTTAGTCTCATTTGCCTTACTGTCCCGGGCCAGAATACGTGGCTTGGGTAATCCAGTGCACTTGGTCCCGGAGGTCTGGCCCCCAGCCCCCGTCAGGGTGTAACCGTCCGGCCCCCTGGTACTCAGACCGTAGCGCTGGGGGGCAGAGTGCGCATGCTTTTGGTGCAGGACCGGGCAAAGCAAGGCTCCTGACCCCCCGGTCTAGCGTAGGTCTTTTCTCGAAGGAGACCAACTGGCGGTACAGTACCCTTACAGGGGGAGGTCCAAAAGGTCCTCGGGCCTCTGGCAGGTACCCCAAGCACTACCGCCTTCGGCAGGATGGCAAATATCGACTATGTATGAGAGCAGGAAAGAGGAACCAGGTGTACAATGGATGCACACTGTCTAGAGTGTGGGAAGGTGATCATATAAATTAATGCGTAATTTAAATAAACACCTAAGTAAGCATGGTGAACTTACTGGGGTAGCGTCGGAGCGCCATGTCCTCACGCAGAGCGGGTCATGCGTAGCTTCATCGTACGCTCAGACACGGGGGGACCCCCATGGCGATCTCAGGGGGAAGCATGGCTTCGGCCCCACATACCATGTAGAAGGGTAGTTCCCGTGACCCGGCCCTGAGAAGTCCGGCTGGCCCTCGACATAGAGGAGCCGGTATCCCCCAACGGCTCTGGGTGCGACGTCTGCACCGGTTGTGTGGGTCTGCTTGGCGTGGACCTGGCACGCATTGCGTCTCCTAACCGGTTTGATGGCGTCCAGGTGGCTCTCGGTCAGTAGGAGCCATGCCGGATGGCTTAACCGACCAGCATGCGGGACGATGAGTGTTCCCAGCACTCGCCTCCGTGGACTACTGCGAGCTAGTCGCAGCCTTCCTCCTGGGTTATGCACCGCAATAGGATGTCGTGGCGCCACGCCAGTAAAGATACCAGCGCGTAGCACTTAGCCATCCGCACAATCCGTTCAGCGAATGCACGTTCATCAGGAAGGATGTCCTTCAAGGAGTCCCGGACCTCCGTGGTCCATGCATCGGGACAACTTGAGCTTCTGGATCTTGAGCGCTGGGTTGCACGGAGTCCCCAGTGACGCTTACGATCCTTTGGCGGCGTCCATGGCTGCAGGGCCGTCGGGACCGCCAGCTTCGAGGTGCTGGTCCAGCCCCCTTCGCCCGGCTCAGCGGGCCGGGCTGTGGGCCACAGCAACGTCCTCTCGAAGACTCCTTCGGGCACAGGGGCTCCGGTGGAGGCCTTCGTTGAGAGGTCATCAGCTGCGGCCTTGCCAGCGCGTGGAACACGGCGCAGGTCCAAGGTGAGGAAGTCTTTTTCCAACATCCACACGTGGAACAGATAAGCAACTAGCTCCGGGTCATTGCAGGGGCATTCACCCTTAACTTGCTTGACAACTAGCTGGGAGTCGCCCTGTGCCAACAACTGGCGAGAGCCTAGAGACAGGACTGTCTTTTAGGC
Organism: Neostapfia colusana; assembly: GCA_030760725.1. Taxonomy (NCBI): domain Eukaryota; kingdom Viridiplantae; phylum Streptophyta; class Magnoliopsida; order Poales; family Poaceae; genus Neostapfia; species Neostapfia colusana. The sequence goes on from JASWHV010000003.1 coordinate 82,480,548, forward strand.
CAAAGATGAGTGCTTCATACTCTGCCAAGTTGTTGGTTGCCTTGGAATTGAGACGCACCAGGTACCTAGACTGCTCCCCCGATGGCATGAAAAGCAGTACGGCGGCACCGGCCCCCTGTTTTCGCGAGGAGCCGTCGAAGAAGAGCGTCCAGTGAGGCTTGGTGAAGACCGGAGCTCGGTGCTTTGGTTCACCGTCTTCGTGGCCCCCTGGGTCAGCCTTCCTTGGCATCCACTCAGCCACTAAGTCAGCCAGTGCTTGGCTCTTGACTGTCTGACGTGGTCGGGAGCTCAGCTTGAACTCCGCCGTCTTCGGGCTCTCTTCCGCTTCGGAGGCTGGCAGTGAGTGCCAATGACGCCCGTCTTCTGCTCCGGCGCACTTGTCCGCGAGGCTGAAGAGCCCCGAGATGTCTTGCACCTCCCTGGTGGCCAACTTCTCGAGCATCTTCTTGTCCCTCACACCTTGTCGGAATGCGACCACCGCTGATGCATTCGGGATGTGGGGGATGGTGTTGCGTACCTGGGAGAACCGCTGGATGAAGGAGCGCAGTGATTCCCCAGGTTGTTGTTTGATGGCGTGGAGGTCAAGCTCCGTGCCTGGACGGGTGTAGGAACTGCCGAAGTTGGCAATGAACTGCCGGCAGAGCTCTCCCCAGGCAGTTATGGAACCCTGGGGGAGGTTCACGAGCCAAGACCGGGCTGGGCCAGTCAAGGCGACGGGGAAGTAGTTGGCCATGACGGCCTCGTCCCCTCCTGCAGCAACGACAGCGGTGGAGTCGATCTGGAGGAACTCCGCCGGGTTGACGCTGCCGTCGTACTTCTCGGGCAGGTGCGGCCAAAACTTGCGCGGCCACCTCGCGAAGCGAAGGTGGGGCGCCAGGGCCGCACATCCTGCCCCTGTTGCTGCAGGCGTTGGTGCCGCGAACGCTTGGTTCGCTGCTGGCGCAGTGTACCCCGGTATGGGCAAGGCTGTGCCATAGACCGGGGGCGCTGTTTGCAGGGCATATGGCTGTGGCATATGCTGCGTGGCGTATGCCTCGGGCAGAGTTCGCGTGGCGAAAGTCTGCGCCTCAGGCAGGGTTGAGGCAGACGTCATTCTGATGCTGGCCTCTTGGCTGCGACGCCTTTCTCGTCGTCGCTCAAGGAACACTCGGGCGTCTTTTGCGGAGAGCTTAAGCGTAGGGACGAGTGAGGGAGGAGCTTGACACGGTGAGTTTTACGTGGTTCGGGCCGCCGGAGCGTAAAACCCTACGTCCACAGTGAGCAGAGGTGCTCGCTGTATTGCTTGTTGCTCAGAACCGGAGTCCTGAGCTTGAGGATGAGTTATGCCTAGGGTGTGAGTTGCTGGAGTGCGAACCCTTGCTAACGTTGCCTACCGAGCCTTTTATAGTCCAAGACTCGTGTGGCTTACAAGGGGGGCCCGGGACCCGACAGGTGGTCCCGGGGAGATTTCCTACTAACTATCGTATCCGCAGTTATGTCGGTAGTTGTCTCTGGCGAAGGCTTCCGAGTCTTCGTCTGTCGCCCTGCCCATGCCGCAGGCTAAGTGTAGCGTGTAGTCGTTGGTGATGGCAGGGGCGGCAGGACATGTTTTGTCCGGTCTTGTCGCTGCCTTCAATGGCCTGCAGCTTCAGACACTGTACGCCTGTCCTGACGGTGACTGGTCACAGCGCCTCCTGACAGGTGTGCACTGCACCTCTTTGTCTCAGGATGGCGCGGGTCTTGAATGCTTTGTATGGTAAAGGCATGGCACGCCTTTACTCTCGCTTCCTACCGCGCCGGGCAGCAGCACTGCTCTGCTGGCCATGTGTCGGACCCGGAGCTCTCCTCTGAGGATAGGGGGAGCTCCGGCTCCGCTGGACACGTGGAGCCTTCGGAGCTCACCCCCGCGGAGGGGGTGAGGTCCAGTCTTCCGGGCCACGTGGCAGGCTTGGAGCTATCCTTTGAGGAGAGGAGAGCCTCGGCTCTGCCGGACACGTGGAGCCTTCGGAGCTCGCCCCTGCAGGGGGGGTGAGGTCCGGCCTGCCACGTGGGCACGTGCAGCGCTGCCCGCCCTGGCGAGGTAGGCAGCAGGAGTAAAGGCGCGCCATACCTTCACCGTACAAGGCATTCAAGACCCGCACCTTCCCAAGACGCGAAGGCGCGGCGCACGCCTATCAGGAGGCACTGTGACCAGTCACAGTCAAGACAGGCGCACAGTGTCAGGAGCAGTAGACCGATGACTGCTGCGATAAGAACATGGCCTGCCGCCCCTGCCATCATCAGCCACTACGCCTAGCCTGCGGCATGAGCAGGACGGCAGGACAATGAACTCGAAGCCAGCACCAAGACATAGTAGTTGGTAGGAAATCACCCCGGGGTCACCTGTCGGGCCCTAGGGCTCACCTTGTAAGCCGCCCGAGCCTTGGATTATAAAAGGCCCGGGTAGGCAATGTTACAAGGGGTTCGAAGTCCCGTAAGTTCAGCTCCCTCTAGCGCTTAGGGTTCGGCAGTTCGCCACCCGTCCTCATACTCAAGGAAACAAGTGCTCCAAGCACTCCTGTGTACACAGGGTTTTACCCTCCGGTGGCCCGAACCATGTGAAAATCCCGGTGTCAACCATCTCCTTCCTTCGTCCAACGCGCGAGACCCTCCGAGAGGACTAGCCCCTCCGAAAAAGAACCTCCGCGGGCTGCTCCGAGCAGTCCCGGGGTAAGTGTCGACCGCAGACGCTTCGACACATACCTCGAAACATTTCATATTATTGTATCACCCCTCTAGTTCCGCTATTATTTATAAGAATTTTCCATTAGCTGCACTTATTCCAAACTCGTCTCCAACAAGTTGCGCAACTTGCCGCCATCGAGCAACAAAGATTTATCCGTACATGTAGATGATGAAATATATTTTGTAATAATAATTATAAATAATATATATTATAAGACTTCATTATATGTTATACTATGGAAAAACACCATAGTCCATCCAAGAGTAAATAGATCATTTGAATCCTCCTCCTCTCTATACTGAAACTAGAAAATAGCCAAACGGTTTGTAAAATTATTCTGTGTCAAGTTGAGAAACATTTCTGATTCTCATAGATTCTAGAGTCATATTAAACGGGGCTTAAATAAGAGCTACAGAGTTTATTTTGTAAGCGTGAAAAAATATGGCCTTACAAAAACCAGCCTTTGCAAAAGGAAAAGGAAAAAATACAGTACTTTGTGGTTTAGGGCATGTTTGGATGGCATCCAACGTTTGTCCTGCCATAAGTGCAGCTATGCTGAAAGTTTAGCGAACACAATATCATAAGTTTAGTAAGTTTTAACATGAAAAGTAAACTAGAACCTTGTTCAGTAACTGCAGCATGCCACAAATTCAATAATGGAGCAAACAATAGCTGAAACAATTATAATGCGCCGAACTTTTAAGGTGGCAAGGTGTAGACGCCAACTAAACATACCTAAACTTCTAGCCTCATTGCCAGGTTTCATTGAACAACAAACGGTACTGGAATGTACATGCAATGCGATCAGCAAGTCAAATGCCACACATTAATTACCTGCGTAGCAACATATAGATGGCATTCACTTTACTACTCATTCACTTTCACTGAACGATGACTGGTGACGTGATGGTATCCACCTTTCTCTATAAACTAATAGGAGTGCTAATTTTTAATGGGCTAAGACTTAGAATCTGTCGGTACCCTCAATATGGGGTACCCCCGCGCACAGGGGAAAATCGTCTAAGGACTTCGCCCCTTCCGCAGGGCCAAACTCCTAGGGCATCCAAGCCGGGCCTCCCCTCTCTGCGGGGAGAGCTCCGAAGGCTCCACGTGTCCAGCGGGGCCGGACCTCCCTCTCCTCAGAGGGGAGCTCTGGGCCCGCCATGTGGCCAGCAGAGCCGTACCTCCCCCCCTCCGCGGGGAGAGCTCCGAAGGCTCCACGTGTACAGCGGGGACGGACCTCCCTCTCCTCAGAGAGAGCTCCAGGCCCACCATGTGGCCAGCAGAGCTGGACCTCCCCCTATGCGGGGAGAGCTCCGAAGGCTCCGCGTGTCCAGCGGGGCCGGACCTCCCTCTCCTCAGAGGAGAGCTCCGGGCCCGCCACGTGGCCAGCAGAGCCGGACCACCCCCTTTCCGCGTGGAGAGATCCAAAGGCTCCACGTGTCCAGCGGGGCTGGGCCTCCCTCTCCTCAGAGGAGAGCTCCGGGCCCGCCACGTGGCAGCAAGGCAGCGCTGTCTACCCGGCGCAGTAGGCAGCAGGAGTAAAGCCACACCATACCTTGTTCGTACAAGGTATTCAAGACCCGCGCCTCTCCAAGATGCGGTATTGAAGACCCGCGCCTTCCCAAGACACGGAGATGCGGAGCACACCCCTGCCAGGAGGCGCTGCGCCCAGTCGCATCACAGTAAAGACTGGCACGCAATGTCAGAAGTTGTACACCAATAGACGCAGCAAAAAGACATCCCCTGGCGCCCCTGCCATCATCAACCACTACGCCTAGCTTATGGCGTGGGCAGGGCAGCAGGCCGGAGACTCAGAGGCCCTCGCCAGAGACAACTACCGGCATTACTGCAAGATAAGGTAGATGGCAGAAAATCGTCTCGGGGCCACCTGTCGGGTCCCGGGCCCCCCTTTGTAAGCTGCCCGAGCCTTGGACTATAAAAGGCCCGGGTAGGCAATGTTGCAAAGGGTTCGGTTCGAACTCTGTTTGGCTCTTTGCACTCTCACAACACTCTAGCACTCAGCTCATCCTCAAGCTCAGAACTCCGGTTCTAAGCACCAGGCAATACAACGAGCACCTCTACTCACCGTGGACGTAGGGTATTACGCTCCGGCGGCCCGAACCACGTAAAAACCCTTGTGTTCATCTGTTTCCTTCGACCAGTACAGCGAGACTCACGCAGGGGGACTAGCCCCTCCAAAAAAGAACCTCCGTGGGCTGCCTAGTGCAGGCCCGGGGAAAGTGCCGACAGCTACACTTCAACAGAGTCCTTTGACTTTCACTCAAGATGTTCAATCTATTTTAAGATTTATGTGCTTGTATTATTGTTTTTTCTATTGTTATACAGTTATATATTGACTATAAAAATAATTCTGATGTAATGACTATAGAAAAAATTGTAAGTTATAACTATTTTGCCTAGAACATTGTAAGAGCTATTAATATTGATTGAAAAGTACCTCCCGTTTTAAATCTCTCTCATAAATTAAAGTGACGACTGGTCTCAATTCCTGAGCCTCCACGTTGCCTCTCGCTCGTCTATTGTCATGTTCCGCTTAAGCATGAGTATCGGACGCGTGTTAATGGTACAACTACAAAAACCATCATCACAGGCGTCTCATTTTTCATACCCAGGCGGTCAGTAAAAAATGCATCTGTGATGTCGAATGAATTAATAGACGCCTGTGATGAATAAACATAAAAGATGGCTCGCAACGGCAAACCACCTGTGTAAACATGTCAATTTTCACGGGCGGACCGTGGAGTAGAAGCCGCCTGCAATATTGGCCATTAATACAGGCGGCTGAAGCGACCGGAAGTAGGAGCCGCCTGCAATATTGGCCATTAATACCGAGAGGAACACGCATTTGAATTCAATTCAAAGCCGCATTAATACAGGCGGCTGAAGCGACCGGGAGTAGGAGCCGCCTGCAATATTGACCATTAATATCGAGGAGAAAGAACCGTCTGCGATAATGGAGTTATCACAGGCGGATACTCTTACGTTACAAACCACCTGTGATAAAGAGTCTTCACAGGCGACTGGTCATAGGTATAGAACCGCCTGCGTTAATGGAGTTATCAAAGGCTTGTGTTTTAGAGTTGTGGTGAAGTTCTTCCACGAGGGAGGCAACTTTGCAATAATGCAACCAGCCAAAAACTTGTCAGGTAGAGAACACTTAAGGAGATTGAGCTCTCTCGCGATACACTGTATCTCATGAGCCTGTTCGACTACAGGACGGGTGTTAACCATCTTGTAGTCATGGAGACTCTCCATGATATACAGTTCCCAGCCTGCATCGGCTACACCATACTTAGCGTTTAGTGCATCCCACAACTCTTTCCCATCCGTGACTGTTAGATAAACATCACAGAGCTTGTTTGTAACACCCCAAAAATCTTGTTAAGACCCTAAATCATGTTAAGAGGGGAATTTAAAAATTTTTGGACGTGTTGCATGTTTTGCAACAATTTAAATTCAAACTGGAATTCAATTTAAATTCAAAACATAAAAGAAATAGAAAAAAGAAAAAAAGAAAACAGAAAAAAAACCGGCCAGTGGGCCGAAACCCACCAGCCGGCCAAACCAGCACCCGCGCCAGCCCGCAGCCGCGCGCGCCTCTTCCTCCCACTGACAGGCGGGGCCTGCCAGCCTTCTTCTTCCTCGCGCCCGCGCCGGGACTCTCTCACCCGAATCGAAACCGATCGGGAATTCTCGCGTATCCCAGCCGAATTTCGATCGGGGGCGACGCAAACTCGATCTAAACCACCCCGCCGCCCTTCCCCGTCTATAAAAACCCCGGCCTCGTTCTGTTTTCCCACGCGATCCGCCGATTTTACTCCGGTGATAAACCGAGCCCCTCCGGCGAATTCTGGCCGATCTACGCTCGGAAATTCCGATCTAACTCGCTGGTCTTGATCCACCGCCTCCGGGGAACCCTGCAGGTGCAGAAAACTCGGTGACTTGCGGTTCAAACACAGCGCCGATGAGCCTCGCCGTGGTTTCACTTCGGACCTCGTCGCCGACCGCCTTCCAGGACCTCCGAGCTCAAGAAAACCCCCGAGGTGAGATCCCCGACCTCCGCTCCACCGATCTATGCCATAAAATCACAGTTCTAGGAAGAGTTCCCGAAGATCCGAAACTCTCCGGCGAGATCGCCGCTTCCCGCCGCCGTGCGCCGCCGGGCAGCGCCGCCCGCGCTCGATCAGAGTGACGTGGCCGCTTGTGGGCCGTTTATTTTAAATCGCACGGTAGAGTTTAAATCCCCGCGTACCGGTTCGACGTTATAATCTCAGTCGTCTGTTTTAAATCGGACGGTCCACGTCAGCCCCGCGTTATAAAGACTGGAAATCTTAGGTGCTACCCCCTGGGGTTCTCGGGAAATAAGAGCTAGCCCCGGAAACTTCTGATCTAGCCCCTGGAACTTCAGAAAATCATGTAAATTTATTTAAAAATCAGTTTTAGCCCCTGGACTTAATAAAAATTAGGAAAAACTCCTCTGTTATGTATAGTTAGACCCCTGAAAATTGTTAAAATAATATTATAGACCATGTAGTGGGGTGAGTTTACCTTTTTAGCCCTGTTTAATGTTTAATTTAGGAAATTGAATATGTGGCTAGTGTTTAAAATTTAAAAAGTGGGACAAACATATTGTCAAAATTAAATTAAAAACTTTCTCAGTATTTAGAAAAACTTTGGAGTGAGATAAAAATATATTTTGGGCTGAAATGAATCTGTTTAATTTATTATTCACATTTAGGGACACATTTTTAAGTAAAGAATAGTTCTCGAAAATAGGGAAAATAATTATAAAATAGTTTACATCAGAGGAAAAGGTCAAAAATCTATTAGTAAATATTTTAGATCAGAACCTATTCTATTTAGATGATGTGTCTTGTTATTTTAATAATAAAGTTCACATTTAGGCATAGGAAATAAATCTGAAAATATAGCAACTAGTAAATGATAAATGGAGTTCTAAAATCCAAAGAATTCAGTTTAGGGTTGGTAGAAATTCTGAAGACACATATGGAGAAGGAAAATACCTTTCATGCATACTTGGTAGCTAAAAGGTGTAGTAATTGAATATAAGGAATTTATTTAAATTGGAAACTCATATATATAGTATGTAAGTATAAATGTGAACACAAAAGTAGGAATCATATACACATGATTAAAAGTGCATGCAAGCCACAAATCAACACACATAGAGCAACCACAACACATACAATGGTGAATGACTTTCATAAATATGAATGTGTGGTTTGTATGAAGTGGAAGTGTGAACTATGTCTTATGGATTGTTGTTTTTCTTTTGTTATGTGTGATGGTATGATGTAGAACCTGCTCAAGAGCAAGTTATTCCTTTCCAAGATCAGGACTACCCATTCCAAGAGCAGCAGGAAGGAGGCAAATATCTTTAACCACTTTGATCCTATACTAGGATGTGTAGGTAGAATTATTTGCATTGTCAATTGAAATATGAAACCCATGCTAGGATGTTTCCCTAGAATTACATTACCTTGTTTCCTTGTAGCTTGGGATGGGATTCATTTTATCATGTCATTTATTATTATGCATATGCTTAGCCATGCTTAGAATGGGATATTTGGGATATGAGATCATCAGTTTATTTTACCATACTCTTGAATGAGATATTGTGAGTTATGTAGAGGTAGGGATCAAGGCAAGTTGGATGTTTTGGTTGTGTGCTGGGTGCACGAGACTCGGGTTTGTGTTTAGTACTTGCCTGGATCCTAAGGACCGGTTCATGGAGCATGTAACCTGGCTTTACAGTGCCAACCACATGCTGAGATGGGGCAGCTTGGCCAATTAATTAGGTGTATCCCCGGCGTAGTATGGGTGTGTTGGATGGTGTGGGGAGTAGGTGTCAGCTGGACTACCATATGAACCGCAAGGCTCAAGAGGGGGCCATTGCAGCGGGGTTGGAGCCTCTTGTATGCTGTTAGGGGTGAAACCTCAGTGGGCCCACGCTCGTCGGGAATCCCTTTGTAAAGGCTTCGTAGTGATCTCCTGGCTACACACCTGGGAAGTGTGAATGTGGTTCGTAGCCACTGGCATAATGGAGGTTCTTTTAGTCCACCCGGCAACGGGGGATGAAATCACTACATGTGGGTACAGTGGTACAAACTCTGCAGAGTCAAAACTGTCATGACAGCCGTGCTCACAGTCAAGAGCGGCTTGGACTTATTCATGATTAGAGGATTGATGGTTTTGGAAGTTGTGGATGTTAAGCGGGAAGCTTAACATTGGAAATGATGTTATGGTTATTGGATTATGATGATGGGATGGGTGATTGGGACCATTTCACCTGTGTAGTAATGTAGGTGCTTAATAAGCTAAGGTGATAGGTATTAATTGTGTAGTGCTTTAACCATGAGTTCAACCTCTCCTTGTTCTAGCCATGCATGATATAATTTTCCCACACTTGCTGAGTACCATTGGTACTCAACCTTGCATATTTTGTTGGTTTATATTAATGCTCAGGTCAAGATAATGAGCTGGTGTATAATGACCAAGACTTTGGACCCGAAGAAGGTTTCTAGGTTCATGGAGACCCCCGGGCAACGCCTGTGACGGAGCCCTCAAGAATAATATTCCGCTGCTAGTTTATTTACTTGTGATGAATTTTTTTATTGTCCAACGAGACATTTGCTATGTAAGACTTATTTATATTCGACACCTGGCTTGTAATAAATGATGCTTCACTATTTGTCATCACATGTATGAGAAAATGATCTTGGCATACATGTGATATTCACTTGGTTGTTCTTCGGAAAAACCAGGTGTGACAGAAGTGGTATCAGAGCCAAGGTTGCCCATAGGAACGTGGACCTAGGTAGAAATGGACGTATTTAAGGACCTTATTTTCTTAAAAACTATTTTTACAAGGTGTGTGTTGAAAAGTGTTATTTAATGAGTCACTTTCTTCATCTTACCCCAATTTTCATTCAAAATAGGATTTTTGTTTAAAAGTTTATCTAACCTAAGTTTAAATGCTTTTTGTTTTAGATGGTTCGCATGATTCGCACCGCTCGCAAGTCCACAGGAGGGAGAGTTCCCGTAGTTGCCCTTGCCCAAAGAGAGGAGAGTCGTCCGGTGACGTACCTTTCCTACAGATTGGCAGTAGGAGGCTTGTTGCGCCGTCTTCGACGTATGCTCGAAGCCGCCGGCAATACGGGCAAGCTAATCATCCACTATAACTCCACCAGGACATTCCGTGAGAAGAGGGAAGAATGGAGTTCAGAGATGAGGATTATACACGAAAATCAGCTGCTTAAGATCCACCACTCTCCAGCCTGTAGAGTGACACAGGTCGATGCGGAGAAGGATGTCACCTGGGAGGCCATCACCTGCCAGAGTCACATCTATCGTCGCCACCTGGACAGGACTGAGTACATGTATGTCCTCCAGCGGGAGAGTGGTACCACGGAGTACAAGTACCCTCCAGTGCAGCAAGGGACTTTCCATGAGCACATGGACTTGTGCTTGGAGGATGCGGCTATGCTCAGCACTCGACTGTAGGAGTGTCAGCAAGAGCTTCAGGATGTTCCGGACACCCTGAAGGAAACGGAGGCATTGCTGCGAGCCTGCTTGAGGGCGAGAGAAAGAGGAGATGGGAATGAACTGTGTGTCACCGTGAATGATACATGGACTCCTGACTCCCCAGATCGCCGAGCGATCAGGCGTCGTCGCACTTCTCCACCAGCAGCCTCCCCACCCAAAGCAGAGCCAGAAGGCAGCCGAAATGATGAGGAAGATCCCGAGGAGCCAGCTCAAGAAAACGAGTAGTGTAGAGTCCTTCCCTTAGTTAGCAAGATGTCGAATAGTCGAGTCGTTACGTTAAGTTAATGGTGTGTTAATGCTTGGTGTGTGACGTGAGTTGTGGAAGCCATGAGCAATTGTCCACAGCCTCGTCTTTAGATTGTTTTGCTTTGGTGTGTGAACCCACATGAATAATATTGCATTTATTTTGGTGTGAGAAATGAACCCTCAGAAAAGTATAACAAAGCCTCAACACTTCAAAGTACAAACAAATGAAAGTAGTAAGATGATACTAAATGCTTTCAAATTAACATTGGTTGATTCTGCCAGATGGCCGGAAGAGGAAAAGGACGTGCTGCCAACCCTGCCAACAACAACGATGAGGCATGCAACCCTCATCTTTCTGGAGGCCAGGACAGGGGTGGTCGCCGTGAAGGAGTTGATCCCCTCCACCAAATGCTGGAGAATCAGAATCAGCTCATCCAGAACTTGACTCATGTGGTGGCCAACTTGCATCAAGTTCCACCTCCACAAGCTGCACCACGCCAACCAAGGTTGAGTGAGTTTCTAGGAACTCAACCTCCAAAGTTTGCAAGTGCTGCTGAACCTCTGGAGGTAGATGATTGGCTTAAGACCATTGAGAGCAAGATGAGGATCATACAGTGCCAAAGGTATGAGAGGGTGATGTTTGCCTCTCATCAATTGCATGGACCTGCTGCTGATTGGTGGACCGCCTACGTGGCTGCCCATCATGACCCTGAGAACATCACTTGGTAAGAGTTCAAGCGTAGCTTCTGCAACCATTACATCCCAAGAGGTGAACTCAAGAACAAGAGGAAGGAGTTTTTGGGACTGCAGCAGGGAAACATGACGGTGAGGGAATACCTCACTAAATTTACTCAACTATCCCGTTATGCCCCACGGGACATAGAGACTGATGAGCAGAAACAAGATTGTTTCGTGGAGGGACTTACCGCAGAGATGCAGTGTGCAATGTCCTCAAATGAGTATGAAAGCTTCCAAAAGATGGTGGACAGAGCATTTGTGGTAGAAAGGAAGCTAAAGGCCTTGGAAAGTGAGAATAAGAGGAAGGCCGGGTGGTCCCATCAAGCCTCAGGGAGCAACACCCGCCCACATCTGATGCAGCAACCTACAGGGGCAGACGAACCGTGCTGCGGTACCCTACTCAGCACCAAGAGGGTACAACCCGAACTACAGGCCTCCCGCAGCACCAGCACAGCCACAACGTCAGTTTGTACAGCAGCCTCGCCCCGCATATCCACCTCGACCAGCAGTACAGGGACCTCCAAACCAACCCCAAGACAGTAAAGGCCAGGCACCTAAGGTTGGGGTGCAATGTTTTAGCTGCGGTGAAGTGGGGCACTATGCCCATAAATGCCCAAAGAAGAAGCCCGCACAGCCACAACAGCAGAATGTGATGCGAGGACGGGTGAACCACGTCACTATGGAGGAAGCACAAGAGGCACCCGACGTGGTAGTTGGTAAGTTTCCTGCCAATTTACACCTTGCATCCCTGCTGTTTGATTCTGGTGCTACCCACTCGTTCATTGCTCAAGGGTTTGTTAAGAAGCATGACCTAGCAACCACACAAATGAATCATATGCTAGCCGTAAACTCTCCAGGTGGAGAAATAAGGACAAGACAAGTGTGTCCCAAAGTGAATCTAGACATTAATGGGGTGGTCTTTACTGCTAACCTCATAGTGATAGATTCACAAGGGATAGATATTATCTTGGGTATGGATTGGTTGACAAAACATAAAGGAATCATCCATTGTTCGACCAGAACGGTGGAACTAACTCACCCTAGTGGCACAAGAGTAAAGTTCATAACAATACACGAGCCTAGGAGGGACATTAAATTAAATCAAGTTGAGGTGAAAGTTGAGGAAATCAGGACCATCAGGGAATATCCAGATGTTTTTCCGGAGGAGTTGCCAGGTATGCCTCCCGATCGTGAAGTGGAATTCGCAATTGAGCTAGTACCTGGAACAGCCCCGATATACAAGAGACCTTATCGGATGGACTCCAAGCAGCTAGAAGAACTCAAGGATCATTTAAGAGAATTGACAGAGAAGGGGTATATTCGTCCTAGTTCCTCACCATGGGGAGCTCCGGTGATATTTGTGCCCAAGAAGGACGGAACCCAAAGGTTATGCGTGGATTACCGTGCCTTGAATGAGGTAACCATCAAGAACAAGTACCCATTACCCCGCATTGAAGACTTGTTTGATCAGTTGAGGGGAGCTTGTGTGTTCTCGAAAATTGATCTCAGGTCGGGATACCACCAACTCAAGATAAGGCAATCTGATATTCCCAAGACAGCTTTCGTATCTCGGTACGGACTGTATGAATACACTGCCATGCCTTTCAGGCTAACTAATGCTCCGGCATACTTCATGTATCTCATGAACAAGGTATTCATGGAATATCTGAACAAATTTGTGGTGGTTTTCATAGATGACATTCTTGTCTTCTCCAAAGATGAAGAAGAACATGAGAAACATCTAAGGTTGGTGTTGCTGAGGCTAAGAGAACACCAACTCTATGCCAAGTTGAGCAAGTGTGAGTTTTGGCTGAAGAGAGTTCCCTTCTTAGGACATATAATCTCGGAGGGAGGAATCTCCGTGGATCCTGCCAAAATCGAGGATATACAGAAGTGGAAGACCCCTGAAAATGTCGGGGAAGTTCGAAGCTTCTTGGGATTGGCTGGATACTATCGACGGTTTATTGAGGGATTCTCCAAGATCTCGCGACCCCTCGCCAAACTGTTGGAGAAGGGAATCACATTCACATGGACGCCACAGTGCGAGACGAGTTTTCAGGAGCTAAAGAAAAGATTGACCACAGCCCCAGTGTTGGTTATGCTAGATATGCAGAAGAATTTCACAGTGTACTGCGATGCCTCTGGAAACGGGTTGGGATGTGTTCTCATGCAAGAAGGGCATGTCGTGGCATATGCATCCCGGCAGCTTCGGAAGCACGAGAAAAACTATCCTACACATGACTTAGAACTAGCCGCAGTGGTACACGCGTTGAAAATTTGGCGACACTATTTGATGGGGAAGGGGACAGAGATATATACGGATCATAAGAGTTTGAAGTACATTTTTACTCAACTAGATCTCAACCTCAGACAAAGAAGATGGTTAGAGCTAATCAATGACTTTGATGTGGGCATCAACTAATCATCCTGGGAAGGAAAACGTCGTGGCCGATGCTTTAAGTCGGAAAGTGCAGGTCAATAAGTTGAGCTTGAAGGACATGCCTACAGAATTGAAGGACGAGGTTATAAGGCTCAATCTATGCCTGGTAAATAGTGGTGAAGCCATCGCCATGGAAGTGGATTCCACACTCGAGCGAGACATACGCGAGGGTCAAAAGAATGACGAGAAGATACGAGAGATCAGACAACTCATCAAGGAAAATAAAGCTCCTGGTTTTAGAGAGGATGAACAAGGAACGGTGTGGCACGGGAAAAGAATCTGTGTGCCAGAAGTAAAGGAGATCCGTGAATTAATTTTGAAGGAGGCTCACGATTCCGACTGTTCCATTCATCCTGGGAGTACGAAGATGTACCAGGACCTCAAGAGCAGGTATTGGTGGTATGGCATGAAACGAGATGTCGCGGAACATGTTGCCCTATGTGACACATGTCAGTTGGTGAAAGCAGAACATCAACGACCCGCGGGATTATTGCAACCACTCAAAGTGCCTGAATGGAAATGGGAAGAAATCGGTATGGATTTCGTAGTGGGATTGCCTAGGACCCAATCAGGATATGATTCAATATGGGTCATCATCGACAGGCTAACCAAGGTGGCTCATTTCATCCCCGTGAAAGAAAGCTACAGCGGATCCAAATTGGCAGAATGGTACATGTCAAGGATCGTGTGTTACCATGGAGTGCCAAAAAAGATTGTGTCAGATCGAGGGACACAGTTCACCTCAAGGTTCTGGCAGAAGCTGCATGAAACCATGGGAACCCATCTGAATTTCAGCTCTGTCTATCATCCCCAAACTGACGGGCGGACGGAGAGAACCAATCAGATCCTTGAAGATATGCTGAGGGCATGTGCACTCAAAAACAATAGGAGTTGGGACAAGAACTTACCGTATGCGGAGTTTTCCTATAACAACAGCTATCAAGCTAGTATGAAGATGTCACCGTTTGAAGCCTTGTACGGGAGGAAGTGCAGAACTCCCCTATTTTGGAACCAAACGGGGGAAAGTAAAGTGTTTGGTCCAGAAGTACTACAAGAAGCCGAGGCGAAGGTGAGGGAAATTCGCAACAATTTGAGGATAGCACAGACACGCCAAAAGAGCTATGCCGATGTACGAAGAAGAGAGCTCGTTTTCAACGTGGGAGACTATGTCTATCTCAAGGTGTCCCCTATCAGAAGACTTCGTCGGTTCAAGGTGAAAGGGAAGTTGTCACCTCGATACATCGGACCCTTTCAAGTTCTGGAAAGGAAAGGCGAAGTGGCGTATCAACTAGAGTTACCGGCTCGTCTATCGGATGTGCACGATGTATTCCATGTGTCACAACTCAAGAAATGCCTGAGGACGCCTAAAGAGGTGTTACCCATGAATGAAGTGGACGTAGCTGAGGATTTGTCTTATGCCGAGCAACCATACAAGATTTTGGAGACAATGGAACGCCTCACCAGAAATAAAAGAATCCGGATGTGCAAGGTGCAGTGGAAGCATCACTCAGAAGAGGAAGCCCCCTGGGAGCGGGAAGATGAGCTCAAGGCACAATTTCCGGAATTGTTTTCTTAGAACCACCAATCTCGAGGACGAGATTTCTTTTAAGGGGCGTAGAGCTGTAACACCCCCAAAAATCTTGTTAAGACCCTAAATCATGTTAAGAGGGGAATTTAAAAATTTGTGGACGTGTTGCATGTTTTGCAACAATTTAAATTCAAACTGGAATTCAATTTAAATTCAAAACAGAAAAGAAATAGAAAAAAGAAAAAAGAAAACAGAAAAAAACTGACCAGTGGGCCGAAACCCACCAGCCGGCCCAACCAGCACCCGCGCCAGCCCGCAGCCGCACGCACCTCTTCCTCCCACTGACAGGCGGGGCCCGCCAGCCTTCTTCCTCGCGCCCGCGCCGGGACTCTCTCACCCGAATCGAAACCGATCGGGAATTCTCGCGTATCCCAGCCGAATTTCGATCGGGGGCGACGAAAACTCGATCTAAACCACCCCGCCACCCTTCCCCGTCTATAAAAACCCCGGCCTCGTTCTGTTTTTCCCACGCGATCCGCCGATTTTACTCCGGTGAGAAACCGAGCCCCTCCGGCGAATTCTGGCCGATCTACGCTCGGAAATTCCGATCTAACTCGCTGGTCTTGATCCACCGCCTCCGGGGAACCCTGCAGGTGCAGAAAACTCGGTGACTTGCGGTTCAAACACAGCGCCGACGAGCCTCGCCGTGGTTTCACTTCGGACCTCGTCGCCGACCACCTTCCAGGACCTCCGAGCTCAAGAAAACCCCCGAGGTGAGATCCCCGACCTCCCTCCACCGATCTATGCCATAAAATCACAGTTTTAGGAAGAATTCCCGAAGATCCAAAACTCTCCGGCGAGATCGCCGCTTCCCGCCGCCGTGCGCCGCCGGGCAGCGCCGCCCGCGCTCGATCAGAGCGACGTGGCCGCTTGTGCGCCGTTTATTTTAAATCGCACGGTAGAGTTTAAATCCCCGCGTACCGGTTCGACGTTATAATCTCAGCCGTCTGTTTTAAATCGGACGGTCCACATCAGCCCCGCGTTATATAGACTGGAAATCTTACGTGCTACCCCCTGGGGTTCTCAGGAAATAAGAGCTAGCCCCGGAAACTTCTGATCTAGCCCCTGGAACTTCAGAAAATCATGTAAATTCATTTAAAAATCAGTTTTAGCCCCTAATAAAAATTAGGAAAAACTCCTCTGTTATGTATAGCTAGACCCCTGAAAATTGTTAAAATAATATTATAGACCCTGTAGTGGGGTGAGTTTACCTTTTTAGCCCTGTTTAATGTTTAATTTAGGAAATTGAATATGTGGCTAGTGTTTAAAATTTAAAAAGTGGGACAAACATATTGTCAAAATTAAATTAAAAACTTTCTCAGTATTTAGAAAAACTTTGGAGTGAGATAAAAATATATTTTGGGCTGAAATGAATCTGTTTAATTTATTATTCACATTTAGGGGCACATTTTTAAGTAAAGATTAGTTCTGGAAAATAGGGAAAATAATTGTAAAATATTTTACATCAGAGGAAAAGGTCAAAAATATATTAGTAAATATTTTAGATCAGAACCTATTCTGTTTAGATGATGTGTCTTGTTATTTTCATAATAAAGTTCACATTTAGGCATAGGAAATAAATCTGAAAATATAGCAACTAGTAAATGATAAATGGAGTTCTAAAATCCAAAGAATTCAGTTTAGGGTTGGTAGAAATTCTGAAGACACATATGGAGAAGGAAAATACCTTTCATGCATACTTGGTAGCTAAAAGGTGTAGTAATTGAATATAAGGAATTTATTTAAATTGGAAACTCATATATAGTATGTAAGTATAAATGTGAACACAAAAGTAGGAATCATATACACATGATTAAAAGTGCATGCAAGCCACAAATCAACACACATAGAGCAACCACAACACATATAATTGTGAATGACTTTCATAAATATGAATGTGTGGTTTGTATGAAGTGGAAGTGTGAACTATGTCTTATGGATTGTTGTTTTTCTTTTGTTATGTGTGATGGTATGATGTATAACCTGCTCAAGAGCAAGTTATTCCTTTCCAAGATCAGGACTACCCATTCCAAGAGCAGCAGGAAGGAGGCAAGTGTCCTTGACCACTTTGATCCTATACTAGGATGTGTAGGTAGAATTATTTGCATTGTCAATTGAAATATGAAACCCATGCTAGGATGTTTCCCTAGAATTACATTACCTTGTTTCCTTGTAGCTTGGGTTGGGATTCATTTTATCATGTAATTTATTATTATGCATATGCTTAGCCATGCTTAGAATGGGATATTTGGGATATGAGATCATCAGTTTATTTTATCATACTTTTGAATGAGATATTGTGAGTTATGTAGAGGTAGGGATCAAGGCAAGTTGGATGTTTTGATTGTGTGCTGGGTGCACAAGACTCGGGTTTGTGTTTAGTACTTGCCTGGATCCTAAGGACCGGTTCATGGAGCATGTAACCTGGCTTTACAGTGCCAACCACATGCTGAGATGGGGCAGCTTGGCCAATTAATTAGGTGTATCCCCGGCGTAGTATGGGTGTGTTGGATGGTGCGGGGAGTAGGTGTCAGCTGGACTACCATATGAACCGCAAGGCTCAAGAGGGGGCCACTACAGCGGGGTTGGAGCCTCTTGTATGCTGTTAGGGGTGAAACCTCAGTGGGCCCACGCTCGTCGGGAATCCCTTTGTAAAGGCTTCGTAGTGATCTCCTGGCTACACACCTGGGAAGTGTGAATGTGGTTCGTAGCCACTGGCATAATGGAGGTTCTTTTAGTCCACCCGGCAACGGGGGATGAAATCACTACATGTGGGTACAGTGGTACAAACTCTGTAGAGTCAAAACTGTCATGACAGTCGTGCTCACGGTCAAGAGCGGCTTGGACTTATTCATGATTAGAGGATTGATGGTTTTGGAAGTTGTGGATGTTAAGCGGGGAGCTTAACATTGGAAATGATGTTATGGTTATTGGATTATGATGATGGGATGGGTGATTGGGACCATTTCACCTGTGTAGTAATGTAGGTGCTTAATAAGCTAAGGTGATAGGTATTAATTGCGTAGTGCTTTAACCATGAGTTCAACCTCTCCTTGTTCTAGCCATGCATGATATAATTTTCCCACACTTGCTGAGTACCATTGGTACTCAACCTTGCATATTTTGTTGGTTTATATTAATGCTCAGGTCAAGATAATGAGGTGGTGTATAATGACCAAGACTTTGGACCCGAAGAAGGTTTCTAGGTTCATGGAGACCCCTGGGCAATGCCTGTGACGGAGCCCTCAAGAATAATATTCCGCTGCTAGTTTATTTACTTGTGATGAATTTTTTTTATTGCCCAACGAGACATTTGCTATGTAAGACTTATTTATATTCGACACCTGGCTTGTAATAAATGATGCTTCACTATTTGTCATCACACGTATGAGAAAATGATCCTGGCATACATGTGATATTCACTTGGTTGTTCTTCGGAAAAACCGGGTGTGACATTGTTGTCAACAATGCTTAAGATACATCCTCCCAGGGCAGCATTGGCTTTCTCAAACTTTGTCTATTCTTCAACAATCAAAGGACCTTGAGGTCTACCCTCGGTTACCCAGAAGATCGTAAGTGACTAAAGCCAGAGTGTGGCCTTAACTTGCCACCTCTTGAAGTGCACACTAGAGAATTTCTCTGGCCTCAGTGCATCGGCCAAAGTCATCATGTTTAAAACAAGAAATTGTCTAAATAAGGTTTTTTGATTGTTAGACCTGCTCTCCTGATCGTCGGTGCACACCGGCGCTCGGGATGGAGTATACAATGGCGGCGCAAGAAACTTGAACGTGGAAAGATTTGTTTCAGTTGTTCTCTCCTCTGTCGCGCATGCCACAATATATAGAGTCCCTGTTAGAGATTGATTCGGTTGCGGATCCGATTTATCTGCAACGTGCGGGTACTACTACAACAAGCCTCATCTTAGGCGGTTCCAACTGTATTATCACAGGCGGAAACTCAAACCGCCTGTGAAAAAAGTTATCACAGGCGGTTTTTGTAGTAGTGTCCGGCGGTCCGGTCTCTAACTGACTCGGCCCAATTCGGAAGCCCAAAAGCTCACAAAGCCCAACCAAATTTTTCTATAGCAAAAATAAAAATTGGGCTCGGCTCGAATTCACACGTGCGCGCACGCGTGTGCGAGGCGAGGCGTGGCGAGGCGAGCGAAGAGGAGGAGGAGCGCACGTGGGCCATCCCTCTCCTCTCTTCTTACCTCTCACTTAGTGAGTGGAAGAACAACCTCCCTTATATGTAGGAGTTGCTTCCCTCAAACTTCCCATGTGGTACTAAGCCACTAGCACCACCCTCTCTTGCACTAATGAGCCTTTGAGATTTATTTGGAATTATTGTTATTAACTGCATGGGCTTTGGGCCAAAATTCCAACAATCCCCCACCAGATCTCAAAGTCATTAGAAGAGAGGACGTTCTTGTTCCTTGTTTGATATACTAGGGTTTCAACGGAGACTATTAAGTTGAACTTCTGCCTAGATCTTTAAGTTACATCAGTTCACAACTTGAACAATGGACTAAGCCTTGAATTGCAAGTTTTGTGTGAACCGACTTCACCTAAAGACTTACTAGTACCTGACTACCAGTAGTCTACCCCACGAGTGGAGCATATGTGTTGTACTCCCTATTCTCTTCATGATCTTTCTAGAGTTCACCCAAATCTCACAGACTGTGACGTTAGACAATCAGAGCTCATATTGGTGCGTTTCTTTCAAGATTACCCTGTAGGACAGCATCTTTGCTACATATAGCCACCAGAAACACATTAAGGCAAATTTCCAATCTGCCTTACAGTTTAAGAGTATAGTTGTGCATCTTCACATAGAGAGGGTCTCATTGAAATAATCTCCTCGATGAACCACTAGCTTGTTTTTTTGAGATCGTACTTCACGGGATCTCCGATCACATAGGTTGGGTTACCATTGTGGTGTCACAGTCATGGGTCTCAAACCCATCTCCCTCGATGCACTTTCTATCACGTTCCCTGATAGTCCCTTTGTAAAGGGATCTGCCAGATTTATGTCTGTTTGTATGTACGAAACAGTAATAACTCCGGAGTTCCTCGTTTTCCTAACAGATTTCAAACGTCTCTTTACGTGTCTTGATGATTTTGCAATATCCTTAAAACTGGTCACTTAGCAATCACCGTTTGATTGTCATAGTTCATAAGGATTGCTGGTAATGGTTTCTCGACCACAAGCAAATCCATCAAGAGCTCTCGCAGCCATTCTACCTCTGCAGTTGCTGTCTCTAAAGCAGTGAGTTCTGCTTCCATGGTTGACCTCATCAATATGGTCTGTTTGCAAGACCTCCATGATATGGCGCCACCAACTCGAGTAAACACATATCCACTCGTGGCATAGAGCTCATCAACATCAGAGATCCAGTTCGAATCACTATATCATTCAGGCATGGCCGGATGCCCCATATGAATTCCATAACTCATTGTATCTCTCAGATAGCACATAACCCTCTCAAGTGCATGCCAATGATCTGCTCCCGGGTTTGACATGTTCCTGCTCAGTTTGATCACAGCAAACGAGATATCAGGGCGGGCTGCGCTTGCTAAGTACATGAGTGAACCGATCATCTGAGAATATTTTAAGTTGATATTTTGGCTCTTTCTTGTTCTTTCTGAGTATCACTCTGGGATCATAAGGTGTTGGAGAAATCTTGCTATCTATAAAGCCGAACCTTCTCAAAATTTTCTCACATAGTGGGATTGCGTTAAAGTAATTACACTCTCATACTTATTCAGTTTAATGTTCAAAATGATATTAGCCTCTCCCAGATCTTTCAAATCAAAGCACTTTGATAGAAAAGACTTGACCTCAGAAAAATGCTTGTACCAAAAATGAGTATGTCATCCACATACACGCATAATATAATGCTATCGCCCCCATCATGACGATAGTACACGCACTGATCAATCTTATTAATGACAAAACCCGCAAACGTTAATGTACTATCGAACTTTTCATGCCATTACTTAGGTGCTTGTTTCAGGCCATACAAGGATTTCAACAATTTGCACACCTTTCTCTCTTCACCTTTTACTACGAACCAATCAGGTTGATCCATATAGATTTCCTCTTCCAACTCTCCATTAAGAAAAACTGTTTTAACATCCACTTGATGAATGATTAGACCATAAGAAGTAGTCAGAGAAAGTAGTACTCGGATTGTCGTCAATCTAGCGACAGATGGATAGGTGTCAGAATAGTCTTCACCTTCCTTTTGTGTATAGCCCTTTGCAACTAGTCTCGCCTTATACTTCTCAATAGTACCATCAGGCCTGAACTTCTTCTTGAACACCCACTTACAACCTACTGGCTTGCACCCATACGGTCGTTCAATTAACTCCCAAGTTCCATTTGAAAGAATTAAGTCCACCTCACTATGAACTACTTCTTTCCAGTCATCTGCATCAGGAGATGCATATGCCTCTGCAATGGATTTAGGAGTGTCGTCCACAAGGTACACAATGAAATCATCACCAAAGGATTTTGTAATCCTTTATCTCTTACTCGTCTGAGTTGTTTCATTATGTTCCTCCTCCAGGACGTTCTCAAATGATGTTTCAAGAAACTCGCTAGTTGTGGTGGATTCAGGGTTAAGTTCAGAAGAAATCCTAACAGTGCTATGCATATCTTTCATAGGAAATATATTCTAAAAAAATGTTGCATCACAAGATTCCAAAATAGTATCAACATGCATATCAGGTATCTCAGATTTAACTAATAAAATTCTATACGCTATACTCCGCTGAGCATAGCCTAGAAAGATGTAATCCAGTGTCTTTGGTCCAAGCTTGCGTTTCTTGGAGATTGGAATATTTACCTTTGCCAAACACCCCCAAGTATGCAAGTATGAAAGTGATGGTTTTCTCCCAACCCACTCCTCGTAAGGGGTTTTCTCTTTATTCTTGTTTAGAACACGGTTTAGGACATGACATGAAGTTAATAGAGCCTCCCCCCACCATGCCTTAGATAAATCGGAAGTGTCTAACATGTCATTCACCATGTCACACCACGTACGGTTTTTCCTCTCGGCTACCCCATTTGATCGGGGTGAATAGGGAGTCGTCCTCTCGTGTATAATACTGTGTTCCTCAAAAAAATCATCGAATAATTTGGGAAAATAGTCACCACCACGATCTGACCTAAGACGTTTGATCTTTCTCTCTAATTGATTTTCTACTTCAGCTTTATAGATTTTAAAGTAGTCTAAAGCTTCATCTTTAGTTTGCAACAAGTATACATAGCAGAATCTAGTTGAATCATCTATTAGCGTCATAAAGTATTTCTTTCCACCTTTTGTCAACACACCATTCATCTCGCATAGATCAGAATGTATGAGTTCTAGAGGTGCCAAGTTTCTCTCCTCGGCTGCCTTGTGAAGTTTTCGAGGTTGCTTTGATTGCACACAACTATGACACTTAGAACCTTTGGCAATGGTGAATTTCAGAATTAACTTAAGACAAAATTCAATAAACTAAAATTAACATGACATAAACAAGAATGCCAAATACTTGAATCATCATTAACACTGCCAGAAATATGGTTTACTCTTATTATTAAACTCTGACAAAGAAAAGCGGAACAAGCCTCCGCATTCATATCCTTTACCAATAAATTATTCATGCTTCGAACTGGTAAGAAGTAAACATAGACATGTCAGAACGTACATGGACATTAGCACCCGTATCAAACCACTAGGATGGTGTTTGAATAACAGACATAACAGTAAAGAAATTACCATACCCGTTCGCATTGCTAGATGTCACAATGTTGACATTCTTTTTCCCTCTATGATCTGCCCTCTCAGGACAGTTCTTGGAGAAATGTCCATGCTCACCACAGGTATAACAGCCCTCATTGGCTTTGTTTGACTTCTTCTTCTTCAAAGCAGTAGTTTTGTTCGGCTTGAACTAAGACTTGTTGTTCCCTTTATTCTTGACATTGGGTTTTTGCACCATATTTGCATTGGCGCTAGAACGACCCTCACCTCCTTTCTCAGTAGAATCCTGTCGAAGTGTGCGATCGACACTTCCCTCGGGCCTGCACTGGGCAGCCCGCGGAGGTTCTTTTTTCGGAGGGGCTAGTTCCTGGCGGAGAGCTTGCGCGAATGGACGAGTTAGTGAGAGCTTGACACAGGAAGTTTTACGTGGTTCAGGCCGCCGGAGCGTAAAACCCTACGTCCACGGCGAGCTATGGAGCTCGCTGTATTGCTTGCTGCTCAGGGCCGGGGGCCTGAGCTTGGGGGTGAGTTACAGCTTGAGAGTGTATGGCTAGTGTATGAGTTGCAGAATGCGAACCCTTGCTATCGACGCCTACCCGAGCCTTTTATAGTCCAAGGCTCGGGCGGCTTACAAGGGAAGCCGGGACCCGACAGGTGGTCCCGGGAAGATTGTCTATTATCTACCGTATCTGTAGTTATGCCGGTGGTTGCCTCCGGTCGAAGGCTTCTGAGTCTTCCTTTTGCCGCCCTGCCCATGCCGTGCGCTAGTCGTAGTGGTTGATGATGGCGCAGGCGGCATGGGATGTCTTGTCGCGGCGTTTATTGGCTGGCAGGTTCTGACACCGCGCGCCAGTCTGTGATGCGACTGGGCGAAACGGCACCTGACAGACGCGTGCTCCGCGTTTCCGCGTCTTGGGAAGACGCGGGCCTTGAATACATTGTACGGGCAAGGTGTGGGGCGCCTTTACGCCCGCTGCCTACCGTTCGTGGGCAGGCAGCACCATTCTTCTGGCCACGTGGCGGGTCCGGAGCCCTTCTCTGAGGCGAGAAGGGTCCGGCCTGCGGGGCACGTGGAGCCTCCGGACCTCTCCCCGCGGAGGGGGAGGTCCAGCTTCTGTATGCCACATGGCAGGCCCGGAGCTCTCCTCTGCGGAGAGGGAGGTCCGGCCCCGCTGGACGCGTGGCGTCTTCGGACCTCTCTCCCACGGAGGGGGAGGTCCGACTTCTGTATGCCACGTGGCGGGCCCGGAGCTCTCCTCTGAGGAGAGGGAGGTCCGGCCCCGCCGGACGCGTGGCGCCTTCGGAGCTCTCCCGACGGAGAAGGGCGAGTACCTTAGGCATTTTACCTTGTGCGCGGGGGTACCCCATATCGAGGGTACCGACAGTGGCCCCCGGGCCCATCTCAGGGGAGATAGCGAGCCCGAGGTGGGACCTTCGTCTCTTCTGATCCGCGCACTTTCTTGTCTTGAGTACTCCCTGTGCTGGCAGGGTCTTGACGGCTTCGATGTTCAGCCTCTTAGGAGAGGGTGAAGCCTGACATCGGAGCTCGGCCCGGCTGTGGGGGCGGAGGTCCGGAAGTCATCGGAGCTCAGGCCAGTGAAGGGCGTGAGGTCCGGCATCAGCGCTCACTTCTGAAAGGAGGGCGAGGGCTGGCCTCGGAGCTCGGCCCAGCTGTGGAGGCGGAGGTCCAGAACTGCTCAGTGGTCCCCCCTTTCCTATCCCTTAGTCTCATTTGGCTTACTTTCCCAGGCCGGAATACGGGGCTTAGGTAATCCAGTGAACTTGGTCCCGGAGGTCTGGCCCCAGCCCCAGTCAGGTTGTAACCGCCCGGCCCCCTGGTACTCAGACCGTAGCGCCGGGAGGCAGAGTGCGCATGCTTTTGGTGCAAGACCGGGCAAAGCAAGGCTCCTGACCTCCCGTTCTAGAGTAGGTCTTTTCTCGGAGGAGACCAACTGGTGGTGCAGTACCCTTATAGAGGGAGATCCGAAAGGCCACCGGGCCTCTGGCAGGTACCCCAAGCACTACCGCCTTCGGCAGGACGGCAAATATCGACTATGCATGAGAGCAGGAAAGAGGAACCGAGTGTACAATGGACGCACACTGTCTAGAGCGTGGGGAGGCGTTCATATAAATTAATGCGTAATTTAAATAAACACCTAAGTAAGCATGGTGAACTTACTGGGGTGGCGTCGGAGCGCCTGTCTTCACGCAGAGCGGGTCATGCGTGGCTTCGTCGTACGCCGGACACGGGGGGACCCCCATGGCTATATCAGGGGGAAGCATGGCTTCGGCCCTGCATACCATGTGGAAGGGTAGTTCCCGTGACCCGGCCCTGGGAAGTCCGGCTGGCCCTCGACATGGAGGAGCCGGTATCCCCCGATGGCTCTGAGTGCGCGTCTGCACCGGTTGTGTGGGCTTGCTTGGCATGGACTTGGCACGCATTGCATCCCTAACCAGTTTGACGGCGTCCAGGTGGCTCTCGGTCAGTAGGAGCAATGCCGGGTGGCTTATCTGACCAACGCGCGGGACGATGAGCGTTCCCTGCACTCGCCTCCTTGGACTACTGCGAGCTAGTCGCAGCCTTCCTCCTGGCTTATGCACCGCAATAGGATGTCGAGGCGCCACGCCAGTAAAGATACCAGCGCGTAGCACTTAGCCGTCTGCACCACCCGTTCAGCGGATGCGCGTTCATCAGGAAGGATGTCCTTCAAGGAGTCCCGGACCTCCGTGGTCCATGCATCGGGACTACTTGAGCTTCTGGATCTCGAGCGCTGGGTTGCACGGAGTCCTCAGCGACTCTTATGATCCTTTGGCGGCATCCAGGGCCGCCGGGACTGCCTAGCTTTGTGGCGTCGGTTCAGCCCCCTTCGCCCGGCTCGGCGGGCCGGGCTGTGGACCGCAGCAACGTCCTCTCGAAGACTCCTTCGTGCACGGGGGCTCCGATGGAGGTCTTCATTGAGAAGTTGTCGGCTGCGGCCGTGCCACCACGCGGTTCATGGCGCAGGTCCAAGGCGAGGAATTCTTTCTCCAATATCTGCACGTGAAGCAGATAAGCAGCTAGCTGTGGGTCATTGCAGGGGCATTCACCCTTAACTTGTTTGATAACTAGCTGGGAGTCGCCCTGTGCCAACAACTAGCGAGCGCCCAAAGACAGGACTGTCTTTTAGGCCAAAGATGAGTGCTTCATACTCTGCCAAGTTGTTGGTTGCCTTGGAATTGAAACGCACCATGTACCCAGACTGCTCCCCCGATGGCATGAGAAGCAGTACGTCGGCACCGGCCCCCTGCTTTCGCGAGGAGCCGTTGAAGAAGAGCGTCCAGTGAGGCCCGGTGAAGACCGGAGCTCGGTGCTTTGGTTCACCGTCTTCGCGGCCCCCTGGGTCAGCCTTCGTTGGCGTCCACTCAGCCACAAAGTCAGCCAGTGCTTGGCTCTTGGCTGTCTGACGTGGTTGGGAGCTCAGCTTGAACTCCGCCGTCTTCGGGCTGTCTTTCGGCTTCGGAAGCTGGCAGTGAGTGCCAGCTCCGCCCACCGGCTGCTCTGGCACACTTGTCCGCCAGGCTGAAGTGCTCAGAGGCATCGCAGACCTCTTTGGTCGCAAACTTCTCAAGCATCTTCTCGTCTCGGACACTGTCGAAGTGCCACCACCATAGAAGCACTTTGAATATGCGGGATGGTGTTGCATACCTGGGAGAACCGCTGGATGAAGGAGCGCAGCGACTCCCCAGGTTGTTACTTGATGGCTTGGAGGTCAAGCTCCGTGCCGGGACGGTTGTAGGAGCTGCCGAAGTTGGCGATGAACTGCCGGCAGAGCTCTCCCCAGGAAGTTATGGAACCCCGAGGGAGGTTCATGAGCCAAGACCGGGTCGGGCCGGTCAAGTCGTCGGGGAAGTAGTTGGCCATGACGGCCTCATCCCCTCCTGCGGCAAGTACGGCGGTGGAGTAGACCTGAAGGAACTCCGTCGGGTTGACGCTGCTGTCGAACTTTTCGGGCAGGTGCGGCCAAAACCGGAGCCTAGTGTAGCTGGAATCTGCCGTGTGCTCACCAACCATTGGCGTGCGCATCAGCGACACAGCAGGTTGGCCAGAGCGTTGTCCCCGCCGAAGTTGAGGGTTTGTGGCGGCGACGACGAAATGGTCTACCTCGCGAATCCGCTGCTGGGTCGCTGCCTGAGGCGCGTCCCCAGCAGGCGGATTGAGTAGCAGCGCTCTTGCTGCGGCTAGCGCACCCCCACCGGGTACGCCCAGCGCTAATGAAGACCTGACACTGGTCGGAGCCTGCATTGCCGGGGTCGGCGCTGCCAGAGCCGGTTGCTGGCTCCCAGTGCAGGTATTGGTGCCGCCAACGCTTGGTTCGCTGCTGGCACAGTGTGCCCCGGTATGGGCAAGGCTGCTCCATAGACCGGGGACGCTGTTTGCGGGTCATATGGTTGTGGCATATGCTGCACGGCGTATGCCTGGGGCAGAGCTCGCGTGGCGAAGATCTGCCCTTCAGGCTGGGTCGAGGCCGACGTCATACTGTCGCCAGCCTCTTAGTTGCGACGCCTTTCTCGACGTCGCTCCAAGAACACTCGGGCATCTTGGCCCAAGTGGCATCGCTCCGGCTCTGCCCCCAGGTCCGTCGACGGAAGCCTGGTGGAGCTGGAGTCCACCGTCTGCTCGCCAACCATTGGCGTGCGCATCAGCGGCACGGCCGGTTGGCCGGAGCGTCGTCCCCGCCGAAGTCGAGGGTTTGCGGCGGCGATGACGAGACGGTCTATCTCTCGAATCCACTGCTGGGTCGCTGCCTGAGGCGCGTCCCCAGCAGGCAGATTGCGCAGTAGCGCTCTTGCTGCGGCTGGCGCACCCCCGCCGGGTACGCACAGTGCTACTGAAGACCTGACACTAGTTGGAGCCTGCATTGCCGGGGTCGGCGCTGCCAGAGCCGCTTGCTGGCTCCCAGTGCAGGTACACAGTGTACCCCGGTATGGGCAAGGTTGCGCCATAGGCCGGGGACGCCGCTCGCAGAGCACATGGTTGTGGCTTATGCTGTGCGGCGTACGCCTGGGGCAGAGCTCACGTAGCGAAGGTCTGCCCTCCAGGCTGGGTCGAGGCCGACGTCATGTTGTCGCCAGCCTCTTGAGTGCGACGCCTTTCTCGACGTCGCTCGAGGAACACTCGGGCATCTTGGCCCAAGTGGCACCGTTCCAGCTCTGTCCTCAGGTCCGTCAACGGAAGCTTGGTGGAGCTGGAACCCGCCGTCTGCCCGTCAACCGTTGGTGTGCGCGTCAGCGACACAGCCGGTTGGTCGGAGTGTCGTCCCCGCCGAAGTCAATGGTTTGCGGCGGTGACGACAAGACGGTCTACCTCGCGAATCCACTGCTGGGTCGCTGCCTGAGGCGCGTCCCCAGCAGGCGGATTGTGCAGTAGCGCCCTTGCTTCGGCTAGCGCACCCCCACCGGGTACGCCCGGCGCTACTGAAGGTCTGACGCTGGATGGAGCCTGCATTGCCGGGGTCGGCGCTGCCAGAGCCGTTTGCTGGCTCCCAGCTTGTACCAACACACTCCGTCCCGAGTGTGTCGACATGTACTCCCCCGTGGTCGCGGTTTGCCGCTGAGGCGAGGGGGGAGAGTTCGCCGCTGAAGGAAGCTTGGTCATCTTTGTTGGCGGAAACTCGTCGCGCTAGGGGAAAAGCCCCCTACCTGGCGCGCCAAATGTCGAAGTGTGCGATCGACACTTCCCCCGGGCCTGCACTGGGCAGCCCGCGGAGGTTCTTTTTTCGGAGGGGCTAGTTCCTAGCGGAGAGCTTGCGCGAATGGACGAGTTAGTGAGAGCTTGACACAGGAAGTTTTACGTGGTTCAGGCTGCCGGAGCGTAAAACCCTACGTCCACGGCGAGCTATGGAGCTCGCTGTATTGCTTGCTGCTCAGGGCCGGGGGCCTGAGCTTGGGGGTGAGTTACAGCTTGAGAGTGTATGGCTAGTGTATGAGTTGCAGAATGCGAACCCTTGCTATCGACGCCTACCCGAGCCTTTTATAGTCCAAGGCTCGGGCGGCTTACAAAGGAAGCCGGGACCCGACAGGTGGTCCCGGGAAGATTGCCTATTATCTACCGTATCTGTAGTTATGCCGGTGGTTGCCTCCGGTCGAAGGCTTCTGAGTCTTCCTTTTGCCGCCCTGCCCATGCCGTGCGCTAGTCGTAGTGGTTGATGACGGCGCAGGCGGCATGGGATGTCTTGTCGCGGCGTTTATTGGCTGGCAGGTTCTGACACCGCGCGCCAGTCTGTGATGCGACTGGGCGCAACGGCACCTGACAGACGCGTGCTCCACGTTTCCGCGTCTTGGGAAGACGCGGGCCTTGAATACCTTGTACGGGCAAGGTGTGGGGCGCCTTTACGCCCGCTGCCTACAGCTCGTGGGCAGGCAGCACCGTTCTTCTGGCCACATGGCGGGTCCGGAGCCCTTCTCCGAGGCGAGAAGGGTCCGGCCTACGGGGCACGTGGAGCCTCCGGACCTCTCCCCGTGGAGGGGGAGGTCCAGCTTCTGTATGCCACGTGGCGGGCCTGGAGCTCTCCTCTGCGGAGAGGGAGGTCCGGCCCCGCTGGACGCGTGGCGTCTTTGGACCTCTCTCCCACGGAGGGGGAGGTCCGGCTTTTGTATGCCACGTGGCGGGCCCGGAGCTCTCCTCTGAGGAGAGGGAGGTCCGGCCCCGCCGGACGCGTGGCGCCTTCGGAGCTCTCCCGGCGGAGAAGGGCGAGTACCTTAGGCATTTTACCTTGTGCGCGGGGGTACCCCATATCTAGGGTACCGACAAGTCCTTAGCCCGAGCCTTTTCCTCAACATCAAGAGATGCTATCAGATTTTTAACTGATATTTCCTGTCTCTTGTGTTTTAGAGTTGTGGCGAAGTTCCTCCATGAGGGAGGCAACTTTGCAATAATGCAACCAGCCACAAACTTGTTAGGCAGAGAACACTTAAGGAGATCGAGATCTCTCGCGACACACTGTATCTCATAAGCCTGTTCGACTACAGGACGAGTGTTAACCATCTTGTAGTCATGGAAGCTCTCCATGTTATACAGTTCATCGCCTGCATCGACTGCACCATACTGTAGGATCGATGAGCACGTGAAAAGCTACCAGAGGGGGTGAATGGTAGATTTACACTTTTTAGCGGAAGCAACAAAAAACCCCTCGGTAGAAAATCGACTTGTTAAAGAAACCGTGCATGTGACTGATCTAAACGTGTTCAACAGTGACAAAAGTGATATATATTATAGAGAATAAAGTCACTAACACACGACAATAAGAATCACCTAAATCCATTAAGAAAAACTCAAGTTATGATCGAAAGATCAAACGAGGGTCAATCTATTCTACTCGAGTAAAAACCAGATCTGCAACACTGCAAAGAAACTCGTGTAGATCAGAAACTACAAATCCAATGACCGTGAAATTTCCACAGATGATAGATAATCAAGTTGTGAAGACAACCCAAAAATAAGCACGTCAATTGGATCTATACACTCGAGTTATGATAAAAACACCGAAGCACTGCCGTGCTGTTCAGGAACTCGATGAGAAAGACTTGAAAAAAACAAGTCGGACGAACAAGGTACAAAAGCTCATCTAAATTATGAACTTTATTGATCAAAACATAAGAGGAACAGCCCAAGGTCATCTTACCACGAGCTCTGGACTCCCTTGCTTATATAACCAGCCCGGAGGCCAACCCAATTCAATGTAGGACTCTAATCCTACTCAGTTTCTGAATCGAAACTTTCCATAACCGCTCAAGACTCTTCTATACACAGATAGAAGCAATTTTAAGACTTCCAAACACCTTAGTAATGTATCCCATATTCCTAAAACAACTCAACTTCATTTTCCACACGAAATCCTATCATAACTGTCGGTACCCGCGATATGGGGTACCCCCACGCACAGGGGAAAATGCCTAAGGATCTCGTCCTTCTCCGCAGGGAAAGCTCCGAAGGCGCCATGTGTCTAGTGGGGCCGGACCTCCCTCCCGTCAGAGGAGAGCTCCGGGCTCGCCACGTGGCCTACAGCAGCCAGACCTCCACCAAAGGGGGAAAACTCCGAAGGCGCTACGTGTCTAGTGGGGACGGACCTCCCTCCCATCAGAGGAGAGCTCCGGGCTCGGCACGTGGCCTTCAGCAGCCAGACCTCCCCCTCCGTGGGGAGAGCTCCGAAGGTGCCACATGTCCCGCGGGGCCGGACCCCCCCTCCTCAGAGGAGAGCTCCGGACCCGCCATTTGGCCGACAGAAGCCGGACCTCCCCCCTCCACGGGGGAGAGGTCCGAAGGCTCCACGTGTACTGCGTAGCCGGACCTCCCCCTCCTCAGAGGAGAGCTCCGGACCTGCCACGTGTCCAGCAGACAGCGCTGCCTGCCCCCGGACGGTAGGCAGCGGGCATAAAGACGCTCCATACCTTGCCCGTACAAGGTATTCAAGGCCCGCGCCTTCCCAAGACGCGGAGCACGCCTCTGTCAGGTGCCGTTGCGTTCAGTCGCATCACAGACTGGCGCAACGGTGTCAGAACCTGCCAGCCAATAAACGCAGCGACAAGACATCCCAT
This sequence comes from Neostapfia colusana, assembly GCA_030760725.1. Classification (NCBI taxonomy): domain Eukaryota; kingdom Viridiplantae; phylum Streptophyta; class Magnoliopsida; order Poales; family Poaceae; genus Neostapfia; species Neostapfia colusana. Next base: position 82,512,175 of record JASWHV010000003.1, read on the forward strand.
GCCGCTCCCTCCGTCATCAACCACTACGACTAGCATGCGGCATGGGCGGGACAGCAAGACGAAGACTCAGAAGCCTTCGCCAGAGACAACTACCGACATAACTGCGGATACGATAGTCTGCAGGCAATCTCCCCGGGACCACCTGTCGGGTCCCAGGCCCCCTATGTAAGACACCCGAGCCTTGGACTATAAAAGGCTCGGGTAGGCGACGTTAGCAGGGGTTCGGACTCTCTGGGGGTTCGCATTTTGCAACTCATACGCTAGCCATACACTCCCAAGCTGTAACTCACCCCCAAGCTCAGGACTCCGGCCCTGAGCAGCAAGCAATACAGCGAGCTCCATAGCTCGCCGTGGACGTAGGGTTTTACGCTCCGGCGGCCTGAACCACGTAAAACTCACCGTGTCAAGCTCTTACTAACTCGTCCATCCGCGCAAGCTCTCCGCAAGGGACTAGCCCCACCAAAAAAAGAACCTCCGTGGGCTGCCCAGTGCAGGCCCGGGGGAAGTGTCGACCGAACACTTCGACATTTGGCGCGCCAGGAAGGGGGCTTTTCCCTTGCGCGACGAGTTTCCGCCGACGAAGATGACCAAGCTTCCTTCAGCGGCAAACTCCCCCCCCCCCCCCCGCATTCGCGGCGAACCGCGACCAGGGGGGAGTACATGTCGACACACTCAAGACGAAGTGTGTCGTTACAAGCTGGGAGCCAGCAGCCGGCTCTGGCAGCGCCGACCCCGGCAATGCAGGCTCCAACCAGCGTCAGGTCTTCAGTAGCGCTGGGCGTACCCGGTGGGGGTGCGCCTAGCTGCAGCAAGAGCGCTACTGCACAATCCGCCTGCTGGGGACGCGCCTCAGGCAGCGACCCAGCAGTGGATTCGCGAGGTAGACCGTCTCATCGTCGCCGCCGCAAACCCTCGACTTCGGCGGGGACGACGCTCTGGCCAACCGGTTGTGTCGCTGATGCGCACGCCAATGGTTGGCGAGCAGACGGCAGATTCCAGCTCCACCAGGCTCCAGTCGACGGATCTGAGGACAGAGCTGGGACGGTGTCACTTGGGCCAAGATGCCCGGGTATACCTCGAGCAACGTCGAGAAAGGCGTCGCAACCAAGAGGCTGGCGACAAACTCTCCTCCCCCGCGGTCGCGGCGAACCGTGACCAGGGGGGAGTACATGTCGACACACTCAGGACGGAGTGTGTCGGCGCAAGCTGGGAGCCAGCAGCCGGCTCTGGCAGCGCCGACCCCGGCAATGCAGGCTCCGACCAGCATGAGATCTTCTGCAGCGATAAGCGAACCCCACAAGGGTGCGCTAGCTGCAGCAAGAGCGCTACTGTGCAACCCACCTGCTGGGGACGCACCTCATTCGGTAACCCAGCAGTGGATACGCGAGGTAGACCGCCTCGTCGTCGCCGCTGCAAACCCTCGACTTCGGCGGGGACGACGCTCCGGTCAACCGTCTGTGTCGCTGACGCGCACGCCAACGGTTGACGGGCAGACGGCGGACTCCAGCTCCACCAGGCTTCCGTCGACGGATCTGAGGGCAGAGCTGGAGCGATGCCGCTTGGGCCAAGATGCCCGAGTGTTCCTCGAGCGACGTCGAGAAAGGCGTCGCATCCAAGAGGCTGGCGACAGCATGACGCCGGCCTCGACCCAGCCTGAAGAGCAAATCTTCGCCACGCGAGCTCTGCCCCAGGCGTACGCCGCGCAACATATGCCACAACCATATGCCTGCTAACGGCGCCCTCGGTCTATGGAGCAACCTTGCCCATACCGGGGTACACTGTGCCAGCGGCGAACCAAGCGTTCGCGGCGCCAACACCTGCAGCAACAGGAGCAGGATGTGCGGCCCTGGCGCCCCACCTTCGCTTCGCGAGGTGGCCGCGCAAGTTTCGGCCGCACCTGCCCGAAAAGTTCGACAGCAGCGTCAACCCGGCGGAGTTCCTCTAGATCTACTCCACCGCCGTACTTGCCGCAGGAGGGGATGAGGCCGTCATGGCCAACTACTTCCCCGTCGCCTTGACCGGCCCGGCCCGGTCTTGGCTCATGAACCTCCCTCAGGGTTCCATCGCCAACTTCGACAGCTCCTACGCCCGTCCCGGCACGGAGCTTGACCTCCACGCCGTCAAGCAACAACCTGGGGAATCACTGCGCTCCTTCATCCAGCGGTTCTCCCAAGTACGCAACACCATCCCGCACATTCGGAGTGCTTCTGTGGTGGTAGCGTTCCGGCAGGGTGTCCGGGACGAGAAGATGCTTGAGAAGCTTGCGACCAGAGAGATCTGCGATGCCTCTGAGCTCTTCAGCCTGGCGAACAAGTGCGCCGGAGCATCCAAAGGGCGGAATTGGCACTCACTGCCAACTTCCAAAGCCAGAAGACAGCCCGAAGACGGCGGAGTTCAAGCTGAGCTCCAGACCACGTCAGACAGCCAAGAGCCAAGCACTGGCTTACTTTGTGGCTGAGTGGACGCCAACGAAGGCTGACCCAGGGGGCTGCGAAGACGGTGAACCAATGTACCGAGCTCCGGTCTTCACCAGGCCTCACTGGGCGCTCTTCTTCGACGGCTCCTCGCGAAAGCAGGGGGCCAGTGCCGGCGTACTGCTTTTCATGCCATCGGGGGAGCAGTCCGGGTACATGGTGCGTCTCAATTCCAAGGCAACCAACAACTTGGTAGAGTATGAAGCACTCATCTTTGGCCTAAAAGACAGTCCTGTCTCTGGGCGCTCGCCAGTTGTTGGCGCAGGGTGACTCCCAGCTAGTTATCAAGCAAGTTAAGGGTGAATGCACCTACAATGACCCACAACTAGCTGCTTATTTGCTCCACGTGTGGATGTTGGAGAAAGACTTCCTCGCCTTGGACCTGCGCCATGTACCGTGCGCTGGCAAGGCCGCAGCTGACGACCTCTCAACGAAGGCCTCCATCGGAGCCCCTGCGCCCGAAGGAGTCTTTGAGAGGACGTTGCTGCGGTCCACAGCCCGGCCCGCCGAGCCGGGCGAAGGGGGCTGAACCAGTGCCACGAAGCTAGGCAGTCCCGGCAGCCATGGATGCCGCCAAAGGATCGTAAGCGTCACTGGGGACTCCGTGCAACCCAGGGCTCAATATCCATAAGCTCAAGTAGTCCCGATGCATGGACCACGGAGGTCCGGGACTCCTTGAAGGACATCCTTCCTGATGAACGTGCATTCGCTGAACGGGTGGTGCGGATGGCTAAGTGCTACGCGCTGGTATCTTTACTGGCGTGGCGCCACGACATCCTATTGCGGTGCATAACCCAGGAGGAAGGCTGCGAATAGCTAGCACTAGTCCAAGGAGGCGAGTGTTGGGAACACTCATCGTCCCGCACGCTGGTCGGTTAAGCCACCCGGCATGATTCCTACTGACCGAGAGCCACCTGGACGCCGTCAAACCGGTTAGGGATGCAATACGTGCCAGGTCCACGCCAAGCAGACCCACACAACTGGTGCAGACGCGCACCCAAAGCCGTCGGGGGATACCGGCTCCTCCATGTCGAGGGCCAGCTGGACTTCCCAGGGCCGGGTCACGGGAACTACCCTTCCACATGGTATGCGGGGCCGAAGTCGTGCTTCCCCCTGAGATCGCCATGAGGGTCCCCCCATGTCCGGCGTACGACGAAGCCACGCATGACCCGCTCTGCGTGAAGACAGGCGCTCCGACGCCACCCCAGTAAGTTCACCGTGCTTACTTAGGTGTTTATTTAAATTACGCATTAATTTATATGAACACCTCCCCACGCTCTAGACAGTGTGCGTCCATTGTACACTCGGTTCCTCTTTCCTGCTCTCATGCATAGTCGATATTTGCCGTCCTACCGAAGGCGGTAGTGCTTGGGGTACCTGCCAGAGGCCCGGTGGCCTTTTGGATCTCCCGCTGTAAGGGTACTGTACCGCCAGTTGGTCTCCTCCGAGAAAAGACCTACGCTAGACCGGGGGGTCAGGAGCCTTGCTTTGCCCGGTCTTGCACCAAAAGCATGCGCACTCTGCCCCCCGGCGCTGCGATCTGAGTACCAGGGGGCCGGACGGTTACACCCTGACTGGGGCTGGGGCCGGACCTCCGGGACCAAGTGCACTGGATTACCCAAGCCCCGTATTCCGGCCTGGGACAGTAAGCCAAATGAGACTAAGGGACAGGAAAGGGGGGACCACTGAGCAGTTCAGGACCTCCGCCCCCCACAGCTGGGCCGAGCTCCGAGGCCAGCCCTCGCCCTCCTTTCAGAGGCGAGCGCTGATGGCGGACCTCACGCCCTTCGCTGGCCTGAGCTCCGATGACTTTCGGACTCCGTCCCCATAGCTGGGCCGAGCTCCGAGGCCAGCCCTCGCCCTCCTTTCAGAGGCGAGCGCTGACACCGGACCTCACGCCCTTCGCTGGCCTGAGCTTCGATGACTTCCAGACTCCGCCTCCACAGCCAGGCCGAGCTCCGAGGCCAGCCCTCGCCCTCCTTTCAGAGGCGAGCGCTGATGCCGGACCTCACGCCCTTCGCTGGCCTGAGTTCCGATGACTTCCGGACCTCCGCCCCCACAGCTGGGCCGAGCTCCGAGGCCAGTTCTCGCCCTCCTTTCAGAGGCGAGCGCTGATGGCGGACCTCACGCCCTTCGTTGGCCTGAGCTCCGATGACTGCCGGGCTCCGCCTCCACAGCCAGGCCGTGCTCCGAGGCCAGCCCTCGCCCTCCTTTCAGAGGCGAGCGCTGATGCCGGACCTCACGCCCTTCGCTGGCCTGAGTTCCGATGACTTCCGGACCTCCGCCCACATAGCTGGGCCGAGCTCCGATGCCAGCCCTCGCCCTCCTTTCAAAGGCGAGCCCTGATGCCGGACCTCACGCCCTTCGTGGACCTGAGCTCCGATGACTTCCGGACCTCCGCCCCAACAGCCGGGCCGAGCTCCGATGCCAGGCTTCACCCTCTCCTAAGAGGTTGAACTCCAAAGCCGTCAAGACCATGCCAGCACAGGGAGTACTCAAGACAAGAAAGTGCGCGGGTAGGAGAAGGCCTCATCTCGGGCTCGTTACCTCCCCCGAGGTGAGCCCGGGGGCCACTGTCGGTACCCGCGATATGGGGTACCCCCGCGCACAGGGGAAAATGCCTAAGGATCTCGTCCTTCTCCGCAGGGAAAGCTCCGAAGGCGCCATGTGTCCAGTGGGGCCGGACCTCCCTCCCGTCAGAGGAGAGCTCCGGGCTCGCCACGTGGCCTACAGCAGCCAGACCTCCACCAAAGGGGGAAAACTCCGAAGGCGCTACGTGTCTAGTGGGGACGGACCTCCCTCCCGTCAGAGGAGAGATCCGGGCTCGCCACGTGGCCTACAGCAGCCAGACCTCCCCCTCCGTGGGGAGAGCTCCGAAGGTGCCACATGTCCCGCGGGGCCGGACCCCCCCTCCTCAGAGGAGAGCTCCGGAGCCGCCATGTGGACGACAGAAGCTGGACCTCCCCCCTCCGCGGGGGAGAGGTCCGAAGGATCCACGTGTACTGCGTGGCCGGACCCCCCCTCCTTAGAGGAGAGCTCCGGACCCGCCACGTGTCCAGCAGACAGTGCTGCCTGCCCCCGGGCGGTAGGCAGCGGGCGTAAAGACGCTCCATACCTTGCCCGTAGAAGGTATTCAAGGCCCGCGCCTTTCCAAGACGCGGAGCACGCCTCTGTCAGGTGCCGTTGCGTTCAGTCGCATCACAGACTGGCGTAACGGTGTCAGAACCTGCCAGCCAATAAACGCAGCGACAAGACATCCCATGCCGCTCCCTCCGTCATCAACCACTATGACTAGCATGCGGCATGGGCAGGACAGCAAGACGAAGACTCAGAAGCCTTCGCCAGAGACAACTACCGACATAACTGCGGATACGATAGTCTGCAGGCAATCTCCCCGGGACCACCTGTCGGGTCCCGGGCCCCCCATGTAAGCCACCCGAGCCTTGGACTATAAAAGGCTCGGGTAGGCGACGTTAGCAGGGGTTCGGACTCTCTGGGGGTTCGCATTTTGCAACTCATACGCTAGCCATACACTCCCAAGCTGTAACTCACCCCCAAGCTCAGGACTCCGGCCCTGAGCAGCAAGCAATACAGCGAGCTCCATAGCTCGTCGTGGACGTAGGGTTTTACGCTCCGGCGGCCTGAACCACGTAAAACTCACCGTGTCAAGCTCTTACTAACTCGTCCATCCGTGCAAGCTCTCCACAAGGGACTAGCCCCACCGAAAAAAGAACCTCCGCGGGCTGCCTAGTGCAGGCCCGGGGGAAGTGTCGACCGAACACTTTGATAATAACCAACTCAAATCTTTCCATATTTGAGCCATAACCGACTCAGTCGCAGCCTAAGTCCATAATCCAGCCGTTTGGACTTTTCCTACCAATTCTTTACGTCCATATCTCTTCATCACACCTTGGAACCATGTTGCCACGTCCATGCACTCCTTGCACATGTGCAAAAACCTTCCAACGACGTCCACGATACCTTCATATGCATTGTTCTTGATCCAAAGATGATGCGCGACCTTCCGATCAACTCAACCACAATTCCTCCCGAACTTGGTTATTGAACCTCATCTTCTCCCTAAGACTAGTTCAATGGATCCTGTCACTAGCCATATCTTGAACTCAATCAACACCTGCACATGAATAAACAACCAATACTTTCGAGCACAAGTCCGTGACTTGACTCACGTTAGTTCCGAAAACCACAACACCTTACGTGAACACCTCACATAAGCATGTTGCAAACCATAGTAAAATGTTAACCACCGTAAACAGACATAACACTTCAAAAACTTAGTAAAAGAATACTAAGCAAACTTCCTATAGATGTAAAGCAAGTTCAAAACATTTGCATGGTAAAAACAGAACCATTGTGATTTAGCTTTGGACCTTGCCAAAGCTAACCAAACCTTGAGCCGGAGCTTACCAAAGCTAGCAGAACCTAGCACCGGAACTAACCAAAGCTAGTCGGACCTACCGCCAGAGCTAACCAAACACATGTCGGACCTAGCCAATATCAAGTCGGACCTTATGTCGGATCTTGTCGGAGCTCGGACCTAGAGTCGGACTGTGACAAAAAGAGTGTTTTGGCAGAATTCAAAACTTTTATAGTCATAGCCAATGTATTCAGCACACATAGGTCTCACAGATACTTAGCATTTAGTGCATCCAACAGCTCTTTCCCATCCGTGACTGTTAGATAAACATCACAGAGCTTGTTATCAAGAATGCTTAAGATACATCCTCTCAGGGCAGCATTGGCTTCCTCGAACTTTGTCTGTTCTTCAACTGTCAAAGGACCTTGAGGTCTACCCTTGGTTACCCAGAAGATCTTAAGCGACTGAAGCTAGAGCGTGGACTTAACTTGCCACCTCTTAATGTGGACACCAGAGAATTTCTCCGATCTTAGTGCATCGACCAAAGTCATCATGTTTAAAGCAAGAAATTGCCTAAATAAGGTTTTTGGATTCTTAGACGAAATAGGCAATTTACTGAATAATTCCGGAAAAGACACGAAATTCATGCAGCGAGAAACACTAGCAAACGAGAAGTCAGATTAGGCGTACCGATCTGTAGTTGGAGCAATCGCTGCAGACGTAATTCTGAAAACAATTGTTCGTTGTATATGTTGGTGGCAACGCTGGGCAGCAGCGCTCGACCTCAGCGTTAAGCGACCCGTGATGAATAATGTGAGCAGTCACGTAGAGTGCTTCCCAAAAACCTTATTCGCCCTCTCCCTGTGCAGGATCGCAAGGGCAAGCGGTTCCGGAGACCTGCTCTCCCGATCGTCGGTGCACGTCGGCGCTCGGGATGGAGTAGACAATGGCGGCGCAAGAAACTTGAATGTGGAAAGATTTGTTTCAGTTGTTCTCTCCTCTGCCGCACACATCGCAATATATAGAGTCCATGTTAATTAGACATCGATTCGGTTGAGGATCTGATTTATCTGTAACGTACGGGTACTACTACAACAAGCTTCATCTCAGGCGGTTCCAAACATATTATCACAGGCGGAAACTCAAACCGCCTGTGAAAAAGGTTATCACAGACGGTTTTAACCTTCATGAATCCGCCTGTGAAGACTCTTTATCATAGACGATTTTTGTAGTAGTGTCCAGCGGTCCGGTCTCTAACTGACTCAACCCAATTCGGAAGCCCTAGAAGCCACAAAGCCCAACCAAATTTTTCTGCAGCAAAAATAAAAGTTGGGCTCAGCTCGAATTCACACGAACACGCGTGCGCGTGCGAGGCGAGCGAAGAGGAGGAACGTGCGTGGGCTATCCCCCTCCTCTCTTCTTATCTCTCACTTAGTGAGTGGAAGAACAAACTCCTTTATATGTATGAGTTGCTTCCCTCAAACTTCTCGTGTGCTACTAAGCCACTGGCACCATCCTCTCTTGCACTAATGGACTTTTGAGATTTATTTAGAATTATTGTTATTTTCTACATGGGTTTTAGGCCAAAATTCCTACAAACATCTGGAAAAGGGGCAGTGCATTCGTTGCTTGAGCGTGGATCCTGGCGGTGCACCAATTGCGGATTGCGGTATAATTACGTAGTGTTTGCATACGTGTCGACCATCAGCCGTGTTTGGATTTCTATACTTGCCCACCAACGCGCCATTCAGACATCCTTTCTGATATCATCTTGGAGTCCACCAAGAAAACAATGCATCAGTGTTGGACGGGATGATGGACGTGCACCTCACCATGAGTTCTTTTTGTGGACAAAGATGTTGGATGGGCTGTACTTGCAAGATATGTTGGCAAGATAATTTCATCTGAATGAATTGAGCTGGTGGAACAAGAAACTGAAAACATTCACACTGCCATACACTGATTGGTGACGTAACGAACGCAACACCAACACTTTGCAATGCCCTCTGAATGAAGAGCATAGGTTCAGAGAGCATTACCAGTTCCGAAGCCCACGGATCAGTCGTTAAATCCCCAAACAATTAAATTTGCGGTATAAGACCAGCGATACCAGTTGGGCGTCGGGGGGCAAAAAAAAAACTCCCTCGCATGGGCCCGTCAGTTGACGTGTGCTAGCATATTGGGCTTGGGCCTTGAAGCCCATGACATCTAGGGTTTTGCTTCACATCGTTTTCGTCTATAAAAGGAAGGGCGCAGGCTCAGAACAACCCATCTTCCCTCGGCCGCCGTCTCCTACGCATTGGCTGCAGATCGCCCCGCTGCCTTCTGCTTTTCTTGCTTCTTCGTTTTGTTCCTCGCTTCTATCTGAGCTACCTGTATGAGATGAATAGACTTGCAGGTGGCGGTGAGGAAAGAAATCCGTGTGCCGTAGGCGTCCTCGCCGGTGTCGGTTGCACAAATCCTCTAAGAAGTTCTGAGCCGCTTGTGGTTCTTGTTCCCCTCTCTGGTCTACGATTAACTTTTTTTTTTTTGCTTTTGATCTGTTCTTGTTCTTGGCTGCCTTCCTCTTGGCGGTGCGAGGTGATGATGCATGTATGAAAGTCTGTCAATCCTCTGATGTCAAAGTGATGACTCACCATACATCCCGACAGGCTCTGATCGCACTTCCTCTGCTCGTTTCTATCGAAATTTTGTTCGTGTCCAAGCTGTATATTGTTTCTCTTTATTTGCCTTAGTATTCATTGTTTTCTTTATTTGTAATCTTTTTGTCTCGCTTTGGTCTGCTTTTTCTTCTGAAATATCGACCTTCTGTTTTTCTATTTTTATTTGCGTTCGTCTGCGCCTTCTGTAGGAACCATTGCAGAAACGTGGTTATGGCATCCAAATAAAAAATATTCTTTTGGAACAGACTGAGGTTCTGTTTCTTTGCACTGACATTGTGACAATTCATGGAGACCGATTAAATATGATCTGTCTCTTACACAAACTTCAGACACAATCAAAGAGCAATCTAACAAATTGACCTAGAAAATAGGGGACACGGGGAAGAGACAAGGTTCAACCACCTTGGCAGCTCTTACGTGCGTGGGCATCCACCGTTTTGTGCGCAAGCGGCACTATATTCCCTCTCGCCCACGATTCGGCAGCTATGCGAACCCTGCTTGCTGTGCCTGCGTGTCCGCGACGCCAGCCGCAGGTGCACGCGTCGTTCGGGTGGTGTGTTCTGATGAACTGGCTGCAGTTCACAACGGGGCGGCGAGGGACAGATCTTCTGATTTAAGTGCAAACTGTGGTATGGTCACTTGGACATATCAGTGACTACAGTTTCTGTCTTATACGAAATCTGTGACATGGTCACTTTAATTCTTTTCAATCCCGAGAGTATTTAACTCTAAACTGGATGCAAACTACAGCTACTGGAGGCAGACTACAGCCTCGAACACGGGGAAATCTCCACGACACCGCTAGGCGAAGTTCAAAAGACGCTAGACTTTCACTGCTTCTATACAGAAGCATTTCAATTCTCTGCATACCCTACGCTCCCAACAGAAAATATCTAGATTCTGTAACAATTTTGATGATCTGTAACATGACCGAATACAATCATGGAAACCTTGTATTTCCTTGTTATTGGGAGCATCGTTATACTTTTGTGAAATAGATTTTAAAACCTGTAGTATTGTATTGCATCAATATAAATATTTGCTGGTCCATCGACATTATCCACTAAATGCTAAATACAAAGGATGTCGAGCTCTTATTAGACGTTGATGGAGCTGCAGTCATCATCAAACGGGCTATAAGTTGCTGGTTGATCTCTGGAGATCTAGAATGCTCATGGCAGATATTCAAGGGCTAGGTTTTAAGTTTTCTCCTTTTTTATTTAGTCTTCGTAAAACGCTATGCTAATTGGGTGCTCACTACTGTGCTCAGCATGCAGTGCATCATAGGGCTTTGTTTGCACTTTGCAGCATGTATTATAATCTGTTTGATTAATGAAGAAAAAATCTCTTGGTTCCCAGAGAAACGATACAAGTAGTTAGTTTTCTGAAATTTATTCATTTTTAATGATATACATATAGTTTGATAATGTTTGCTGAATTAGTCCGTCTCTTTTCAACAAATTTAATCACTCGTTCCTTTTAACTTCACCAACTGGGAATGCCTTGGTATTGCAATAATTTCAGTAGTGCTTGAAACCCAATATATATGATGTAAATCATCTTTTTTTCAAATGCAGTGAATTTTTTTAATATCTTTGTTGGAAACAGCAAGATTAATTATAATGTTACAAAAATTTGTGATCGTCTGTTTTAAAGTTCAATCAAGATATCAAGAAAGGAGTAATGGGTATCCAAAGTATAAATATTGATCCATACATCCTTCAAAAAGTAACGGCGTTAAACACGAATAGTGAATGTTCTAATTAACATCCAGCCACGTCCCACTGTGGATATATGGTAGTGTATCGAACAAGATATCATAACATCCACTTCACTACATTTCGCTTATCTCGTCAACACTGCGCATACCATCTGCTTCACTATACTTGTCTTATGTTGTCAACATTGAGCTGGAATGATGTACCATTATGATGATGATGGAAGAGCGCACTTAATACGCTACGGGAATGAGAGGTGCATGGGAAGGCCAAAGGGGTGGAGCTTCTGATGTGGTTTCTTTAACTGTGCAAATGGTCGTACATGTGGATTGTTAGATGGCGCAAAGCAATCGCCTCATGGGGATGAACTCATCTATATATAGTGGTGTACACCAGCTTGCCTCATGGGGATGAACTCATCTATATATAGTGGTGTACACCAGCTTACATGCATGGCAGGCAATATCCCTTGTCAAGAATAGAGGGATATTCATGGCAGGCAATATCACTTGCCAAGAATAGATGAAGCACATCACTAGAATCAAGCATTCTTAATATACATGATTTTCTATCTTTAACACCCTCCTCAATCTGAACGGTATGTAATTAAGTTCAGATTATTGTAGATTTTTCTAAAAGTCGGACCAGCTAACGGCTTAGTCATAATATCTGCCACTTGATCTTTGGAGGATATGATCCGCACATCTAACAGTTGAGATGCAACCTGCTTGCGAATGAAGTGATAGTCGACTTCGACATGTTTGGTGCGACGATAAAATTGTGGATTCGCCATAAGATAAGTAGCCCCAATGCTGTCACACTAGAGAGTCGGCGGTCTGGATTGTTGTACACCAATTTCCTGAAGTAGTGCTTGAATTCAAATTAGTTATATGGTAGTATTGGCGACCTCCTTATATTCAGCTTCCGTACTAGAGCGTGAGACGGTTGGATGTTTTCGAGAACTCCAGAAAATGAGATTGCCGCCAAAGAAAACGGTGTAGCCGCCAGTACTACGCCGATCGTTCGGGTTACCAACCCAATCCGCATCAGAAAAGACACTCAATACTGAAGAACCAGACTTAGTGATAGAGAGTCCCAAATCAGAGGTGTAGTGAAGATACTGCAAGATGTGTTTCACCGCCTTCCAATGAGATTCAGTTGGTGCAGACATATACTAACAAACTCTATTAACTGAGAATGATATATCAGGGTGCGTGAAGGATAAATATTGTAGTACACCAACCACACTACGATTACATGTAACATCATCTGGTGAGAGAGGTGTACCATCGTGAAGAAAGAGTTTGTCAGTAGGCAACATCGGGGTAGTGACACCTTTAGAGCTCTCCATGTTGGTGCGCAACAGAAGATCCTTGATATACTTGCTTGTGTGAGGATCAGTCTAGAAGATGTATGATGGACTTCAATGCCTAGAAAATAATTGAGACGACCAAGATCCTTCACCGCAAACTCAACTCGAAGTTGTTGAAGGAGGCGATCAGTAGACGAAGATGAGGAACTCATGATGATGATGTCATCAACATAGATAAGTATATACATTTGGATGCTCGCTTGAGTGAAGATAAATAGAGAGACATCCGCCTTGGAGGCTTTAAAAGCCAACTGAATCAGGATGCCACTCAATAGAGAGAACCAGGCCCGCGGTGCTTGTTTAAGACCATATAAAGATTTATCAAGTTTGCAAACATAATTGGGATAAGTGGAGTCTTCAAATCCCTGACGGTTGCTTCATATAAACGTCTTCATCAAGAAATCCATGAAGAAAAGCATTTTGAAAGTCAATCTGTCGAAGTGACCACCCTCGACAAACCGCCAATGATAATAAAAGACGTATGGTGGTCGGCTTTACAACCAGACTGAAGGTGGCATCATAATCAATCATATATTGTTGTTTGAAACCTTTTCCGACCAAACGAGCCTTGTAGCAATCAATAGTCCCATCTGACTTGTATTTGAGTTTGAAAATCACTTGGAATCAATTATATTGAGACAACACGAGGAGGGATAAGATGCCAAGTCTTGTTTTTAACTAGTGCATCAGATTCTTTTTGCATTGCGCGATGCCACAAAGGATGCTTTATAACAGTGACATGCGATGATGGCTTTTCAACATAAGTTTTAGTAACAGAATATGTTACTGTACCATGGATACGTCCTGTGTTATTATTCGGAGCAATTGTTGATCAACGGGAGCAACATAATCAGATAATACCTCCGGATTTGAAGCTTCTGCATTTGTGGGGTTCACATCGTGTATTGATGGAGGGACAGCCATAGGAGTGTTGTTGCGGCAGCCAATGATCCTGGTTGATTAATGCAGGCAGTATGGCACCGTAATCAGCGCTGGCTGGGGAGGGTGCCCCTGGACCCGGCTGCTCCACGTTAGCAGTAGCAACGTTGATGGCAGCGCTTGGTTCTGCCAGCTGTTGAGCAGGCCGGATGCCGTGTGTGACACCGACACCAACATCTGCGCCCAGTCGTTGATGACGGGCATTGCCTTGCATGTCGAGCGCGCTCCCCGCAGTGGGTCCAGCTGCACATCAGACGCGTGTACACGCATCGGGACGAAGCCGCAGTACCCGGGTGCTGCACTTTCCGTGCCGCGCACCTCGGGCGCGATCCCGGTGTGTGGCCCATTTGCACCACGGGCACTTGGACAGGATCTGAAGGCGCGTGTCCCGATGGCAGGGGACAAGGTCTTGCTGTTGCCGTTTGTGTGTCGCCCACATCACGCGATTAGGTCGATGAGGATCCGCCGGCGGAGTTTCCCGCATTTGTTAGCGATACCGGATAGGAAAGCAAGTTAAACAATTGATTATTAATCTCACCAATATTATTAGTGACCGGATAGGAAAGCAAGTTAAACAATTGATTATTAATCTCACCAATATTATTAGTGACCGAGGAGTGAGGATCAATGTTGGATGAAGAGTTTTTGAATGAAAAGGCATGTTCATAAAAGATAACATCTGAAATATAGACACGTCCGGTATTTATGTCAAGACATTTATATCCTTTATTAATATTACTATAACCAATAAAAACATATAGTTTAGATCAAAAGGATAATTTATTTTTATTGTATGGACGAAGATGAGGTCAACACAGACAACCAAAAATACGAAACATATAATAATTAGGTGGTGTGCAAAATAATCGTTCTAGAGGGCACACATTATCAATAACACGGGTAGGAAGACGATTTATGAGGTACGTGGCTGCGATGAAGGCGTCATCCCAAAATTTGAGTCGCATGCCGGCATGAGCTAGAAGGGCGATACCGGTTTCAACAATATGAGTATGTTTACATTCAGCCGAACCATTTTGTTGATGGGTGTGGGGACAGGACACCCTATGTGCGACACCCATTTTAGTGAAGAATTAGTTATGGAATTTTTTATATTCCCCACCCCAATCAGATTGTACACATTTGATTTTGGTGTCAAGGAGGCGTTCAACATGAGCTTGAAAAATAAGAAAAATGCGTTGGGCGTCAGTTCTATCATTCATTAGATAAACCCACAAGAATTTGGTAAAGCCATCAATGAAACTAATATAATATTTGAAACCACCAACAGAGACGGGAGCAGGACCCCAAACATCAGAATGGACGAGTTCGAGTAGTGTTGTGGATCTATCATATGAAATATTATAGGGTAATTTATGACTTTTTGCTAACTAACACGCATTACAAACTGTGGAAATAGTAGACTCCTTGAGACACGGAAGATTATGAATACGTAAAAGAGACTGGACTACATGGGAAGATGGATGACCGAACCGAGCATGCCATTGATCCGGACGAATAGCTCACAAACGCCTGCTTGATGAACTTAATATCGGACGGCTTGAGGGGGTAAAACCGGCTTCACATTTCCCTTCCAGGAGTAGATTCTGGGTTGCACGATCCTTTATGAGATAATATGAAGGATGAAATCCAAAAAATATATTGTTATCACGGGATAATTTGTGAACTGAAAGAAGGTGTTTAGAAATTTCGAGAACGTGCAGGACATTGTTAAGAGCAATAGGGCGTGTATTAGTATTAATAGAACAAGAACCAATGTGTTTAATTTGCAAACCTGCACTGTTGCCCACTTGTACCGTGTCACCACCATGGTACTGATCCCGCACAACTAGGCGATCAAGATCACATGTGATGTGATCCGTGGTGCCCGTATCGTTGTACCAGTTGGGATCAATTTTGTAGGAGTTTGTAGATGCGATAGCCACCGAAGGAACCTCCTCCTGGTATGATTCATCCATTTGGTGCCAACACTTGATGGCAGTGTGACCGATCTTGCCACAGATCTGGCACTGAGGATGGGGCTAGTGTTGCGACGATCAACCTGCATGAGGGTACCAACATGGCAGCGACCACGGTCACCACGGCCGCGGCGGCGGCCACGAGAGGTTCCACCGCGATGCACGTAGTTTGCAAAGGCACCATGGTTCTGCTGCAATTCAGCCACGTGTTGAAGTTGACGTGCCTCAAACGCAACTAGATGTGTGAACACGTCGTCAATAGAGAGCGGCTCGGTCTTGGTCATGATGGAGGTGACGAATGGGTCATATTCAGCCGGGAGCCCCGCGAGTAGATAAGCGAGGATCTCTTCATCACGTAGAGGAGCGTCGGCGCTAGTGAGCTCATTAACAAGCCTCGTGATCTTGCAGAAGAAGTCGGCCGTAGATAAATCACGTTTTTTTGATGTAGCGAGTTCCACAAGGATTTGCACCGTGCGCGCCTTCGTTGAGGAGGCAAATTTCTTCTGGAGAGAGTCCCAAACCTCCTAGGAGGATGCCACATTGACAACATCCTTAAGGACTTCCTCGGTCATTGACAAGAGAACGCCACTCAATAGTTGTTGGTCTTGATCATACCAACGTTCATACACCAGATTAGGGACTTCAACGGCGCCGATAACCGTCGAATCGACGATCTTCTTTGCAGGTGCAACGTTGGATCCATCAAGGTATCCCATGAGCTTCGAGCTCCATAGGTACGGAAGAAGCTGAGCACGCCATAGGAGATAACTTTTCTTGGCTCTGTTACCATGTTAGATGGCCCAAGGCAATCCCCTCATGGCGATGGACTCATGTATCTATAGTGGTGTACAACAGGTTACATGCATGGCAGGTAATATCCCTTGCCAAGAATAGAGGGACATTCATGGCAGACAATATCACTTGCCAAGAATAGATGAAGCACATCCCTAGAATCAAGCATTACTAATATACATGATTTCCTATCTTTAACATGGATATACAACAAATGGTTTTGAGTTCCCACTTCCACTACAAGCATATGAACAACTAGCTGGTTCCCCCACACTTTGCCATGGACATCAACAACACCATGGTAAAATCACTCTACCATTTAGGATAATAAAGAGATAGAACAACATACTGTGTTGATAATGTCTCTTGAAATAAATTTTGCAGAATAGAGAATTTTATACTCCATCACATAAACTGTAGTTAACAATTTACAAGCCATATAACAGTCATATAAGGATTACAGCACAAAGTGCAACGAATGAAGTTCGATGCCACTATCAACACTAACCTGAGCTTAAATGTTGTCTACACTCGATGAACATTATGATAGATTAGCTTAAAATGTCAATATTGATGAACATGAGTAGGGAGCAGCAGGCAGCTTCCTTCGTGTCTCTCTTGCCTCTTCTCCACCTCCCTACCATCTGCAGCAAAATTCACAAGAGAAAAGGAACAGTGATCTCCTCTGACATGCTGCTTTCCTCTGTTCTCCTCCGCTTTTCTGCATTCTCCCCCAATCTTCGCTGCCTAGTTTCTGATCCCTAAAGTTTCTCAAGCCTTTTGAATACTTCTGTGAGATTTACTTCTAAGTTCTTTGTATTTTTCCATGCAAATAACGAACGTGGGAGCCAGGGATCTGTCCTGAGCCAGCCACAACGCACCGAGTCATACGTGCATGCAGCGCATGCACCAGGGGCGCCTGAATCGTCGGCGTGACGAGGAGACGTGCAAGGTGAACGCACGATCCGATCACGGCGGGAGTGCGGGCGTGCAGGCTGATCAGGCCGTTACTTCCTTCTGATCTTTATAACAACGCAAATGGAGAGCCGG
The DNA here is from genome assembly GCA_030760725.1 of Neostapfia colusana. NCBI lineage: Eukaryota > Viridiplantae > Streptophyta > Magnoliopsida > Poales > Poaceae > Neostapfia > Neostapfia colusana. The sequence continues at coordinate 82,529,537 of JASWHV010000003.1, forward strand.
GTGGTTAAGACGGCTCCAAAATTCTTGCGCGTTTCTCATCATAGAGTGAACACCACGGCCAGTTCTTCAGGAGTTTTGTACCTAGTTCTCGTGCGAGTGTGAGAGAGGAGCTGTCTTCCCAACAATTGGCATCAGAGCCAGGTTTGCTGCGTGGAGTTGCGATAGTGCTGTCAAGTGGGCGATCATGTCGCGTCGTCACTCATCAACTCCGCCTCGATGTTCAAGAGGAGATGTCACGCCACTGGAAGGCGAAGCAGGACCGGAGGTGGTCAAGGAGCGTTGGTGATTCACAAGTTCACCAAGGAGATCGGCAGCAGCGGCTCATACCCTATGCTGAACAAGGCGAACTACCACGACTGGGTGGCGTTGATGCGAGTTATGCTGCAGGCGAGAGGCTTGTGGACGGCGGTGAGTATTGGCACGGACGATTATGTTGAAGATCATCTGGCGCTGGAGGCTCTCACCAGAGCTGTTCCACCGGAGCTGATGGGGATCATCACAACCAAGGAAACAGCCAAGATCGCGTGGGAGGCGATCAAACTTCACAACGTCGGGGCTGACCGTGTGCACAAGGCACGGGCGAGTACACCCCGGTGAGAATTTGATGCACTCAAATTCTGTGATGGTGAGTCTGTGGATGAGTTTGGTGTTCGTATCTGTCGACTCGCGTCACAGTTTGAGACTCTCGGAAATGGCTGCAGCGAAGAAGAGATTGTCTGAAGATTTCTGCAGGCCGTTCCACAAAAGCTCGAGCAGATCGCAGCGTCCATTGAGACACTGCTTGACTTTACTCAAGGCTGCGGAGGAGAGACTCGGCATTGGCAGTGCCGGTGGTGAATCTTTGGTAAAGCTGAATATGACTGAAGAAGAGCTGCTCGCACGACTGTCTTCACGTCTCAAGTTCACGGGAAGTGGAGGTTCGGACCGTTCAAAGGAAGGGCCATCAAGTCATGAGAAGAATCGCGGACGGGGATGCGGTCGAGGACGCGCCAGTGGTGGACGTGGCGCAGGCCGAAATGGCCGGAGTACTGCCAGTGATGAATGCCACTATTGTGGCAAGAGGGGTCACTAGGCAAGGGAATGTCGCAAGAAGAAGAAGGATGAGCAGGCACACTCGGCTCATGTAGAATAATACATGGAAACCACATTGCTGATTGGCAGGGCCATGTCTTGCAACAAGGAAGCAGATCACGTTTCTGCTGTCGTTCAGTCAGCCAAGACAATACATGTTGCTGAAGATCACTTGTATGTGCAACTCGGAGGAGGCGAACAAAGGAGCTGCACCAAGTGGATTCTCGACTCAGGTGCTACAAATCATATGACTGGTGCTCGCGGTGCATTCTCGGAGTTAAACACACAAGTGCATGGTACGGTCCGTTTCGGGGATGGTCCCGTGACTGGATCGAAGGACAAGGAACTGTCTTGTTCAAGCTCAAGAATGGTGGGCACCGGGCACTCAAATATGTATACTTCATACCTCGTCTCACAGCAAATATTTTTAGTCTTGGGCAGATAGATCAAGATGGATATAAGATTCAGATGCAAAGTGGCTGGATGAAGATTTGGGATTCTCATGGTAGTCTACTGGCTAAGGTAAAGCGTGGTGCTGATCGGCTCTATCAACTTGCTGTGGAAATTGATATACAGACCTGCATGGAGGCACAAGGAAACAGCATGATTTGGCGCTGGCACGCCAGGTTTGGACATTTGAATTTCAAGGCATTGCATAAGCTAGTACAAGAATATATGGTACGTGGACTCCATTGCATTGATTCAGTTGATCAAGTGTGTGATAGCTGCATGGCAGGCAAGCAACGTCGGGTTCCATTTTCGGGGGAGTCAACTTCTCATGCAAAGCGAAGACTTGAGCTAGTTCATGGTGATCTATGCGGACCTGTCACCCCGGCTACACCAAGTGGCAACAGGTTCTTCTTCCTTCTTGTTGAAGACTTAAGTCGATACATGTAGCTGTTGTTATTAGAATCAAAGGATCAGGCATCAAGTGCGTTCAAAAGGTTTCAAGCATGTGCCGAAAGTGAGGCCAGGGAGAAGCTTGGAACACTTCGCACCGATCGTGGTGGGGAGTTCACGGCGCGTGCGTTCATGGATGTGACACCCTCATTTTCGATTTCTACATACATTCATGTTTCATAAACATTTTTATAAGATTGAAACAGAGAAGAATAAAAAGATAGCCAAAAGGAGCCAATTCCAGTTCGCCTAGAGCGCCGTAGACATTTTCCGCGGGCCGCTGGCCACGTGGCTTGTCCGGAGCTCATCCCCGCAAATGAGGAGAGGTCCGCCACTAAATTGACTACGTGGCAGGCTCGGGGCTCACCCCCGCAAAAGGAGGAGAGGTCCGACCCCTGTGGGACACGTGTTACCCCCGGAGCTAGCCTCTGCGGAGAAGCGAGGCCAGTCCCACAGGACACGTGTCGGCTGCGGAGCTAGTCGCTGCAGAGAGAAGGGTTTAGTTACACGGGACACGTGGCACTCACGGAGCTTGCCTCCGAAGAGAGGGAGGTCCGGAATTGACACATGGCACACCCGGAGCCACCTCCAAAGAGAGGGGAGGTCCGGCACTGACACGTGGCATGCACGGAGCACATCTCTGAATAGAGAGGAGGTCCCGACCCGCCAGGATACATGGCGCACGCGGAGCCCGCCTCTGAGAAAGAGGGAGGTATCGCTCACTTGACACGCGGCACAACCGGAGCTCGTCTTTGCGGAAAAGGAAGACCAGGCCCCCAATGGACACGTGGAGCTTCCGGAGCTCATCACCCCGTAAGGACACGATTCTGAAGCGGTTTTTCTTCTGTATGCGTGGGAATTCCCGGTACTGAGGAAACCGACACGACTTGCACAATGTTACCAAATCTGCAAGAGATATGTTGTTAAGATTCAAAAACAGTTTGAATGGGACTCTTATTCGAAGTCCAATCAGATAAGAACCCTTTGTTTCCCTCTTATAAATAGAACCCGAAACAAACCCCTTGGTTGTAACATCTTCTCTGAGCCGACAACTTAGAAGCCCTAGCCCCAAACTCGCCGAGTAAACCCTTCGCCGGAGTTCAGTCGCGGGAGATCGTCGGAAGAGAGCCCCAATGATCTGTCTTGCTAGGAGAAGGACCCCGAGACCAAGAAGAACGTAAGGTAGGTCTCTATTATCACCTCACAACATCATCACGATTTTTTATTCGCATCTTTTTCTTCAATTCCTTCAAAACAGAAGCTTTTTCGTGGATAGAACACGTGTTGATCGGTTTGATCTAGATCTTAAGTCCAGATCATCGCCATGTCCACATTTGATCTATACACCTCTGTTCTTCATAAAAACCCCATACAAACATGCAAGAACACAAACAAACAAAAACTGCACCATAGGACTAACATGCATATGCATCATTGCATCTTAAAGTAGAGTTTGTGCATGATATTGATTGCTGTGAACCTTGTATATGCGTGATCGAGAATAGAATGACAAGCTCAGGGGGCTATCTATGACGGACTACAACAACAAGATTTTGAGCAACCAGAACCGCCAGAACAAGGCAAGTCCCCCTTGACCATATTGATCCTATGTTTTGGGAAACTATTTTGTTTTTGCGAAAAGGTGTGTGTGCTGAGTCAAACATGATGGGAAACCCTTTTATAGGAGTTTACTAGTTTTGGTTAAACCACCCTTGTCGCCAGGGAAGTTTATGAGTCGGGTATGGTTTTTGCTTTTATGCTTCGCTGAGTCCATAGGATTGGGAAGCGAGATAGATGTGTCTAGTTAACTGCACTCGTAATGATAATGAGAAACTGATGTTGTTAATGAACATGGATCGGAGGGAGATCTAGGCAAGCCTGGGTTTGTGAATGAGGTAGACTGAGATGGTGGTTACTTGCCGTAGATCTAAGGACCGGTTCATGCGAGCACATGCCAGGATAACAGTGCCACCACAAGGCCAAGTATGGGTGCAGCTTAGCTGACTAATTAGGTAAGTTACTAGATTGTTATGTACCGTGAAAGGCGCGGGGAATGGGAGTCAAGTGAGGACTGCCCTGGGAACTGCATGGCACAAGAGGGGGCCCGTGGGTGGGAGAATTGGAGATTCTAGCCTGCCGGTGAAACCTTAGTGAGTCCATACATCTAGTAGCTCCTTTGTAAAGGATATTTTGTGATCTCTTGACCATACACCAACGGTTGTGTACTGGTATAATGGAGGTTCTGTAGTCGCCGACGGGTGATGAAATCACAAACTTGTGGGTAAAGTGGTACAAACTCTACAGAGTCTAAAACTATCATGATAGCCGAGCTTACGGTCACGAGTGCCTGGCCAACTTCCATGATTAGTTGGGATGGTTATTGGTTATGGTTTGTCTTTCGGGACTGTTGAGTCCAGGTGTTAGGATTTGGTTGCATAACCGTTGAGTCATGGCAACAAGATTGGTCTCGGTGTGAAGACGGAATTGTTTATGAGATGAAATGGTAGCGAATACGAGATGGTATTCGTGAGATGATAGCGAATATGAGAAGGTATTCTTGAGCAAAAATGAAGTTGATTAATTTCTGGTTGGGACATGGAAAGTGTTGAACATAATGGAGGTATGATTGGTATTTTAATACATGTTGGGATTACGTTCACTTAAAGTTTAGTTGTTGTTTTATCGTGGTTTTGATAAATAACTTTGTTTTCTGAAATGAGCCTTTTTATACCTACCTTGCTGTGAGCTACATATCATATTTTCCCGCACTTGCTGAGTACATCATTGTACTCAAACTTGTATTATTATTTCATCATCAGCAACAGGAAAAGATTACTATGAAGACCAGGTGGAGCATTAGGCATGTAATCTGTCCTCAACCTTGCATGTGGGGATGGAGTAGAGATGGAGCCGCCGCTGCTACTTAGATTGCTTCCGCACTAGTTAGAAGACTTCCGCTGCATAGAAATAAGACTTCCGCTGCCAAGCTGAGTCCAAGACTCACGAAACCTTGTAATAAACTCTGTTATTCGTGGTTATATATATTCTGAAATTCAGTTTGTGGATGATGTGTATATGTGTGATGAACATCCTGGGCACACATATGCATCAGTTCTCGGTTCCGTGGTTTTTCCACAAAATTGAGGGCGTCACAGATTGGTATCAGAGCCACGGGTTGACGGTAGGTTACACGCTTAGATAGAAGTCACAAGTTGGTATCAGGCACAGATTGGTATCAACCTACCACGGGTTGATCGTAGATCACACAACCTAGATAGGTCACAGATTGATAGTAAAGCCGCCATGCCTAGTCACAGATTGGTGCAATCCACGAATTGGTACCAAGCTACCACGGTTGAATTGTAGGTCACAAGCCTAGAGTGATCACAAATTGGTAGCTGAGCCATGTTGACTGTAGGACGCACCCTACTAACAGCTTGGTATTAGAAGCCACACTGACCATAGGATCCAAGCCTAGGATGCATAGATTGGCATTGGAACTACCTTGACACAGGATACAAGCATAGGAGAAGCCATAGTTGGATCACGGATTAGCATCACCCTAAGCCATATAGGACCCTCATTGAATAAGCCTTGAATAGGAGTTGTATGAGCCCTTGTGATGATTGTTTGTGATTGTGTGCTTAGTGTGAATTGTGGGACGTCTCAAGCGTTGTCCGTATCCACACATAAATAGAAAAGAGGTGTGAGATGCCTCGGCACTTGTTCACATCCTCATATGGGCTAATATATATAGTCCAATCCACCTTGATGCATATAGTTAGGGGGATCCATCTAACCTTCTAACCTCTATTATATTTCGTTCTCTCTCACAGATGGTGAGAGGAAACGCCGGCCGCCAAGGAAGGAACGTATGCGACAACCAAGAGGATGGCCATGATGAAGTTCCTGTTAATCCCGGAGCTGGTGAGGACAACCTGGAACGGTTGATAGCCATGCAGAATCAACTTATGCAAACCATGATCCAAACTTTGGGCCAGTTGGAGGCCAACAACAACAACCCCGTTCCAGAACCACCGCCACCACCACCGCCATCACCACCGGCTCATAACAGACTGGGAGAGTTCATGAGGATTCGACCACCCACCTTTGCTAAAGCTAACAACCCCATGGAGGCCGACGACTGGTTAAAATCCATGGAGAAGAAGCTTGCCATAGTGCAGTGCAATGACCGAGAGAAGGTTCTTTTTGCGTCGCACCAACTCATGGGAGCTGCCGCTGACTGGTGGGATGCCCTGTGCAACGCTCATGTCAACCCAGAGACGATCACTTGGACTGAGTTCAAGGAGAGTTTCCGCTCTTATTACATCCCTGCTGGTGTAATGATGCTCAATAGACAGGAGTTCGAAGGTCTCCGCCAATGACAGAAAAGCGTGAATGAGTATCTCAACAAGTTCACGCAACTGTCCCGGTACGCCCCCAAAGATGTCAACTCGGACCAACGGAAGCAGTACCTGTTCATGAGAGGGTTGAACAATGAGATCCAGGTTCAGCTCCTCAACAATGACTACGCGAGCTTCCAGAAGCTGCTTGACAAGGCTATAGTGGTTGAAAGCAAGATCCGAGAGATCGAGCGAGAGGGCAAGAGGAAGATGCCATACCAGCCACAAGGGAGCAATGTACGACCTCGGTACATGCCCCCATCTGCACCGCAGTATGGATCGACCGCTCCTGCATTCCGCCCTAGTCAGCCACCACAGCACCGACCCGTTGCACAAGCACCTCGTGTGCCTTTGCCTCCTCTGCCCCGACCCAACATGGGCGCTCCTGTTCAAAACCCCGCCCCAACGTACCTGCTGCCGTTGGCAACAGGGCATGCTTTGCATGCGGGGAAACATGACACTTCGCGAGCCAGTGCCCGAGGAGAGGTCCTGAACAGCAAGGCAACGTGCCCAAGCAGAACCCGCGGCCAAACGGAGGGGACAATCAAGGAAACCGTGGATAGCAGTACTATGCTCGCGGCAACGTGAACCATGTCTCTGCTGAGGAAGCACAATAGACTGAGGACATCGTAATTGGTATGTTTGTGACACCCTCGCCTCGGGTGTCAGCATATGTTCATGATAAGAGGAAACATTTTAATGAAAAATAGGAACAGAGAGAATTATCAAAAGAATGGCCAATAAAGCCCTCAGAGAGCGTCGAAGGCAGCTTCCGCGGCCAGCAGGCCACGCGGCGTGTTCGAAACTCATCCCTGAGAAGTTGGGAGAGGTCCGCCACTAAACTGTCTACGTGGCAGGCTCGGGGGTCACCTCCGCAATTGAAAAGAGGTCCGACCCTGTGGGACACGTGTTGCCCACGGAGCTAGCCTCTGCAGAAGAAGCAAAGACATTTCCGCAAGACACGTGTCATCCTCGGAGCTACTCCTCACAAAAATCAGAGGACCAATCGCGCGGGATGCGTGTCGATCTCGGAACCCATCTCCGAGAAGTCCGGATCTATCGAACACGTGTCGCCACCGGAGCTTATCTCCGGGAGGTCCATCGCAGATAAACACGTGTTGACCTCGGGGCATGTCCCTGAGGGAAGGAGAGGGGGAAGACCGGCACCCACACGTGGCGTGCGCGGAGCTCACCTCCGAAGAAGAGGGAGGTCTCGCTCGTGACACGCGGCACAACCGGAGCTCGTCTCTGTGGACGAGGAGATACCAGGCCCCGGAGGACACGTGGAGCTTCCGGAGCTCATCATCACGGAGGTAACGAGTTCTGGAGCAGGTTTTTATGCGTAAAGATACCGGTACGCCACAGAAACCGATCTAAATTCCATGATGTTACCAAAGATAAGACGATAGGATCCAACAAAGATCTGAATAAGACTCTTATTCGGGATCCAATCAGATTAGGACTCTTCTCTTCCTGATTATAAATAGAACCCAAAACCTCTAGCCGAAACCACAAACTTCTCTTTCAACTCCTGAGCCGACGACTTAGAGCCCTAGCCCTAACTCGTCGAGCAAAACATCGCCGAAGCGCAACAAGGGAGATCATCGGAGAAGAACCAAGCGGTCTGAGGAGGACCTCGAAGTCAAGAAGAGCGTGAGGTAGGACTTTAATACCACCTTACGACATCATTGTGTTCATCTCTTTGCATCTGTTCTTTAATTCCTTTCGAACAGAAGCCTTCTCGTGGGCAGATCACTCGATGATCAGTTTGATCTAAAGACAAGATCATCGCCACATCCACCTTTGATCCGAACACCTCTGTCCGTGCAAGCCATGCAAGAGCACATCAATCTAATAAAAATCATAGGATAGCATGCATGTGCATCATCGCATGTAGTTTAAGGTTTGCGCATGATATTGATTGCTGTGAATCTTGTATGTACGTGAATCCTACATAGCAGGACAAGCTCAGGGAGCTATCTACGACGAACTGCAGCAACCAGGTTTTGAGATTCAAGAACCCCCGGAACCGCAAGAACAAGGCAAGTGCCCCTTGACCATATTGATCCTATGTTTTGGATAAAACTGTTTTGCAAAAAGGTGTATGTGCTGAAGTCAGACATGATGGGAAACCCTTTTTATAGGAGTTTACTAGTATTGGTTAAACCACCCTTGTCGCCTGGGAAGTTTATGAGTCGGGTATTGTTTTTGCTTTATGCTTCGCTGAGTCTATGGATTGGAAAGAGAGATAGATGTGTCTAGCTAACTGCACTCGTAATGATAATGAGAAACTGATGATGTTAGTGAACATGGATCGGAGGGAGATCTAGGCAAGCCTGGGTTTGTGAATGAGGTAGCATGAGATGGTGGTTTTACTTGCCGTAGATCTAAGGACCGATTCATGCATGCACATGCCAGGATAACAGTGCCACCACAAGGCCAAGTATGGGTGCGGCTTAGCTGAGTAATTAGGTAAGTTGCTAGAGTGTTATGGACTGTGGAAGGCGCGGGGAATGGGAGTCGAGTGAGGACTGCCCTGGGAACTGCATGGCACAAGAGGGGGCCCGTGGGTGGGAGAATTGGAGATTCTAGCCTGCCGGTGAAACCTTAGTGAGTCCATACATCTAGTAACCCCTTTGTAAAGGCTATTTTGTGATCTCTTGACCATACACCGACGGTTGTGTACTGGTATAATGGAGGTTCTGCAGTCACCGACGGGTGACGAAATCACAAACTTGTTGGTAAAGAGGTGCAAACTCTGCAGAGTTACTAAAACTATCATGATAGCCGAGCTTACGGTCACGAGCACCTGGCTAAACTGCCATGATTAGTTGGGATGGTTATTGGGATGGTTATTGGGAAGGTTCTTGGTTATGGTTATTGGTTTGGAACTGTTGAGTCTGGATGATGAGATGGTTGCATGACTGTTGGGACATGACGTGAGATTGGTCTCGGTGTGAGACGAGGTTGTTTTACGAGGTGAGATGGTAGCGAATACGAGGAGGTATTCGTGAGTATGAATAAAGGATTGGTTAATGTTCGGATGGAACACGGGAAGTGATGGAGGTATGTTGGTAATTTAGTACATGTTGGGATTACATCTAAAGTTAAGTTGCTATCATGGTTTTACAAATCTGCTTTTCTGCAAATAAACCTTTTATACCTACCTTGTTTATGAACTGCACATCATGTGTTTTCCCGCACTTGCTGAGTACATCATTGTACTCAAACTTGCATTATTATTTCATCATTAACAGCAAGATAGGGCTACTATGAAGACCAAGTGGAGCATTATGGCGTGTGATCTGTTCTCAACCTTGCCTGTGGAGGGAGTAGAGATGGAGCCACTTCTGCTTAGATTTGCTTTCGCATTATCTAAATTGCTTCCGCTTTAGAATAAAGACTTCCGCTGCATGGAAATAAGACTTGCGCTGTAAGCATGAGTCCAAGACTCATGAGGTGTTGTAATAAACTCTGTTATTCGTGGTAATATATAATCTGAATTCAGTTTGTGGAACGAATGTGTATGTGTGATGAACATCCTGGGCACACATATGCATTAGTTCTCGATTCCGTGGTTTTCCCACAGAATTGAGGGCGTCACAGATTGGTATCAGAGCCACGGGTTGACAGTAGGTTACACGCCTAGATAGCAAACCTTAGATAGATAATAGAGCTACGGATTACACCCCTAAATAGGAGTCACAAGCATCCTAGGGTGAATATCTTAGATTGGCCTTTAAAACCACCTTGACATAGGAAACCATCCTTGAATAGGAGTTGTGTGGGCCCTTGTGATGATTATTTGTGAATATGTGCTTAGTGTGAGTTGTGGGACGTCTCAAAAACGTTGTCCATATCTATACGTAAGAAGAAAGAGGTGTGAAATGCTTCGGCACTTGATCACATCCTCATAAGGGCTAATATATATAGTCCAACTCACCTTGACGCATATAGTTGAAGGGACCTACCTAAACTTCTAACCTTCCATTCTATTTTGTTCTCTCACAGATGGTGAGAGGAAACGCCAGCCGAAGGAACGTCCAGGAGGATGACCACGAGGAAGTTCCTGCTAACCCCGGAGCTGGTGAAAACCATTTGGAAAGGTTGATGGCCATGCAAAAGCAGCTTATGCAAACCATGATCCAAACTTTGGGTCAGTTGCAGGCCAACCAAAACCCCGTTCTGGTACCACCGCCACCACCACCGCCGGCTCATAACAGGTTGGGAGAGTTCATGAGGACTCGACCACCCACCTTTGCTCAAGCAAGCGATCCAATGGAGGCCGATGATTGGTTGAAATCCATGGAGAAGAAGCTCGCCATTGTTTAGTGCAACGATCGAGAGAAGGTTCTCTTCGCATCGCACCAACTTACGGGAGCCGCTGCTGACTGGTGGGATGCCATGAGCAACGTCCATGCCAACCTGGAGACAATCACTTGGACTGAGTTCAAGGAGAGTTTCCGCTCTCACTACATCCCTGCTGGTGTAATGATGCTCAAAAGGCAGGAGTTTGAAGGCCTCCGCCAAGGACAGAAAAGTGTGAATGAATATCTCAACAAGTTCATAAAACTGTCCCGGTATGCCCCCGAAGATGTTAACTCAGATCAGAGGAAGCAGTACCTGTTCATGAGAGGGTTGAACAATGAGATCCAAGTTCAGCTCCTCAACAATGACTACGTAAGCTTCCAGAAGCTGGTTGATAAGGCTATTGTGGTTGAGAACAAGATCCGAGAGATCGAGCGAGAGTGCAAGAGGAAGATGCCATACCAGCCCCAAGGGAGCAACGTACGACCTAGGTACATGCCCCCTGCACCGCAGTATGGATCGACCACTCCTGCGTACCGCCCTAGTCAGCCACCACAGCAACGATTCGTTGCACCGGCACCTCGTGTGCCCATGCCTCCTGTGCCCCGGCCTAACAATGGCGCCCCTGTTCAAAACCCCCGCCCCAACGTACCTGCTGCCGTAGGCAACAGGGCATGCTTTGCATGCGGGGAAGTAGGCCATTTTGCTAACCAGTGCCCGAGGAGAGGCCCTGGACAGCAAGGTAACGTGCCCAAGCAGAACCAGCGACCAAATGGAGGGGATAACCAAGGGAACCGTGGACCACAGAACTATGCTCATGGCCACGTAAACCATGTCACTGCTGAGGAAGCACAACAGGCTGAGGACGTCGCAATTGGTATGTTCCTTGCCAACTCCAACCCAGCCACCATTTTATTTGATTCCGGAGCATCACATTCCTTCATATCATCCAAATATGTTGCCAAACATCATCTACCCGTATCCCACTTAGAATGTGCTATGTTAGTTAATTCTCCCGGAGGAGAAATGAGGACTAATGTAGTATGCCCTAAAGCAAGCCTTAAAATAAGGGGGGTAGACTTCCTTGCCAACCTTATTGTTTTGGACTCCCACAGGATTGACATCATACTCGGAATGGATTGGTTAAGCAAGCACAATGGAGTAATCCAATGTTCTGAAAGAAGTGTGCAGTTGACAAACGAACACAGTATCCGTGTCGAGTTTGAGTCAGCCCAGCAAACAATCGAACGGGCAGATTTGAACCACGCCGAAGGAACATCGTTGGACAGCATTCCAGTGGTTCAGGAATTTTCGGACGTGTTCCTGGAAGAGCTTCCAGGAATGCCACCTGACCGAGACATCGAGTTTGCCATAGATTTGGTACCCGGAACTGCACCCATAGCTAAGAGACCATATAGGATGCCCGTCAACGAGCTAGTTGAACTCAAGAAGCAACTTCAAGAACAGTTGGAGAAGGGTTTTATCCGTCCAAGCTCGTCACCCTGGGGAGCTCCGGTACTCTTCGTGGACAAGAAGGACGGAACCCAAAGAATGTGCTGGACTACAGGTCTCTCAACGAGGTGACAATCAAGAATAAATACCCTCTGCCCCGTATAGAGGACCTGTTCGATCAAATGAAAGGAGCCCGAGTATTCTCCAAGATTGATCTTCAGTCGGGATACTTCCAGCTGAAGATTAAGGCCTCCGATATACCTAAGACAGCCTTTCGGACACGGTATGGTTCATATGAATATACCGTTATGTCTTTTGGATTGACGAATGCACCCGCATACTTCATGTACCTTATGAACAAGGTTTTCATGGAATACTTGGACAAGTTCGTCGTGGTTTTCATCGATGACATTATGGTGTATTCAAAAAGTAAGGAGGAGCATGAAGAACATCTGAGATTGACCTTGCAGAAGTTGCGCGAGCATCAGTTGTATGCCAAGCTCAACAAGTGTCAATTTTGGCTAAAGGAAATATCTTTCCTAGGCCACATCATCTCCAAGGAAGGGGTATCGGTTGATCCTGGAAAGGTGAGAGATGTTCTGAAGTGGGACCAACCGAAGAGCTTGAGGGATATTCGAAGTTTCCTTGGGATGGCAGGATACTATCGGCGCTTCATTAAAGACTTCTCTAAGATAGCAAAACCTGTGACGAAGTTGCTAATGAAGGGAAAAGTCTTTCAATGGACACAAGCCTGCCAAGAAAGTTTTGAGGAGCTCAAGAAAAGGCTAACCACAGCACCAGTTCTGGTATTGCCAGACGTAAGCAAGAGCTTTGACATATATTGTGACGCATCCAGACAAGGGCTCGGATGTGTACTCATGCAGGAAGGACAAGTGGTAGCCTATGCCTCACAACAATTAAAGAAGCATGAGCTTAACTATCCTACTCATGATTTGGAGTTAGCAGCAGTGGTGCATGCATTGAAGATTTGGAGACATTATATCCTTGGTCATCGATGTGAGATCTATACGGATCATAAAAGCCTCAAGTACATATTTACACAAACAGACTTGAATTTGAGGCAACGTCGATGGTTAGAACTCATCAAGGATTATGATGTGGGAATCAACTACCACCCCGGGAAGGCCAATGTAGTAGCTGACGCATTGAGCAGAAAGGGAGCATGTCACCAACTCACGGTTCGGGAGCTACCACCCAAACTACATAAGGAGTTCAAACGGTTACACCTCGGATTCTTGAATAACGTGGAGATAATAGAGATGCACTCCCCATTGGAGCAAGAAATAAGAGAGGGCCAAGCAACGGACGAGGGGATCAAGGAGATCAAGGAAAGAATCCGACAAGGGATAGAGAAGGATTTCAAGGAGGATAAAAAGGGTACGCTTTGGCTAGGAAAAAGGATTTGTGTGCCAAACATAAGACACCTTCGCGACATGATATTGAAGGAGGCACATGATTCACCTTATTCCATACATCCAGGGAGCACCAAAATGTACAAGGATTTGAAAACTTGCTATTGGTGGGATGGTATGAAGAGGGATGTAGCCGAATACGTTGCCCTATGCGACACATGCCAACGGGTAAAAGCCGAACATCAAAAACCCGCTGGATTGTTGCAACCTTTGAGAATACCCGAATGGAAATGGGAGGACATCAGTATGGACTTCATCGTCGGATTACCACGTACTCAGTCAGGATACGACTCCATCTGGGTCATTGTGGACTGGTTGACGAAAACCGCCCATTTTCTTCCGGTAAAGACCAGTTACAACGTTGCACAATTGGCAGAGTTGTACATGGAGCAGATCGTGTGCCGTCACGGAGTTCTGAAGAGGATAGTCTCAGATCAAGGTTCTCAGTTTACCTCTAGATTCTGGAGGAAGCTGCAGAAAGCCATGGGTACACGACTGGATTTTAGCTCCGCCTATCACCCATAAACAGATGGACAAACCGAAAGGACGAACCAAATTTTGGAGGACATGTTGAGAGCTTGCGCCTTGAAACGTGGGCGTAGTTGGGATAGGAGTTTACCGTATGCCGAGTTCTCCTATAACAACAGCTATCAAGCTAGCTTGAAGATGTCGCCTTTCGAAGCCTTATATGGTAGACGGTGTAGAACGCCGCTGTTCTGGAACGAGACTGGAGAGAACTAGGTGTTTGGACCTGAAGTACTACAAGAGGCTGAAAAGCAATTCAAAACGATACAGGAGAACTTAAAGGCTGCTCATTCACGACAGAAAGGCTATGCGGACAATAGACGTAGGAAGTTGACCTTTGAAGTAGGAGACTTCGTATACCTTAAGGTATCGCCTATCCGAGGCCAACGACGTTTCAACGTCAAAGGCAAGCTAGCACCTCGCTACATCGGACCCTTTAAGATTTTGGACAAGCGAGGAGAAGTAGCCTATCAACTAAAGCTCCCAAACCACCTCTCCGACGTACATGACGTGTTTCATGTATCCCAGCTCAATAAGTGCTTGAGAGTACCAGAGGAACAAGTGTCAATGGGAGAACTTGAACTTCAAGAGGACATGACTTACGCAGAACACCCTGTCCGAATCTTGGACGTAAAGGAAAGGGTCACCCGAAACAAGGTGATTCGATGGTGCAAGGTACAATGGAGCCATCACACTGAAGCTGAAGCCACATGGGAGCGTGAAGAGGATATTAAGGCAGAATTCCCCCGTCTATTTCCTACTAACGAATCTCGAGGGCGAGATTCAATTTAAGGGGGGTAGATTTGTGACACCCTCGCCTCGGGTGTCAGCATATGTTCATGATAGGAGGAAACATTTTAATGAAAAATAGGAACAGAGAGAATTATCAAAAGAATGGCCAATAAAGCCCTCACAGAGCGTCGAAGGCAGCTTCCGCGGCCAGCAGGCCACGCGGCGTGTTCGGAGCTCATCCCCGAGAAGTTGGGAGAGGTCCGCCGCTAAACTGTCTACGTGGCAGGCTCGGGGGTCACCTCTGCAATTGAAAAGAGGTCCGACCCTGTGGGACACGTGTTGCCCACGGAGCTAGCCTCTGCAGAAGAAGCAAAGGCATTTCCGCAAGACACGTGTCATCCTCGGAGCTAGTCCTCACAAAAATCAGGGGACCAGTCGCGCGGGATGCTTGTCGATCTCGGAACCCATCTCCGAGAAGTCTGGATCTATCGAACACGTGTCGCCACCGGAGCTTATCTCCGGGAGGTCCGTCGCAGCTAAACACGTGTCGACCTCGGGGCATGTCCCTGAGGGAAGGAGAGGGGGAAGACCGGCACCCACACGTGGCGTGCGCGGAGCTCACCTCCGAAGAAGAGGGAGGTCTCGCTCGTGACACGCGGCACAACCGGAGCTCGTCTCTGCGGACGAGGAGATACCAGGCCACGGAGGACACGTTGAGCTTCTGGAGCTCATCATCACGGAGGTAACGAGTTCTGGAGCAGGTTTTTACGCGTAAAGATACCGGTACGCAACAGAAACCGATCTAAATTCCATGATGTTACCAAAGATAAGACGATAGGATCCAACAAAGATCTGAATAAGACTCTTATTCAGGATCCAATCAGATTAGGACTCTTCTCTTCCCGATTATAAATAGAACCCAAAACCTCTGGCCGAAACCACAAACTTCTCTTTCAACTCATGAGCCGACGACTTAGAGCCCTAGTCCTAACTCGCCGAGCAAAACATCGCCGAAGCGCAACAAGGGAGATCATCAGAGAAGAACCAAGCGGTCTAAGGAGGACCTCGAAGTCAAGAAGAGCGTGAGGTAGGACTTTAATACCACCTTACGACATCATTGTGTTCATCTCTTTGCATCTGTTCTTCAATTCCTTTCGAACAGAAGCCTTCTCGTGGGCAGATCACTCGATGATCAGTTTGATCTAAAGACAAGATCATCGCCACGTCCACCTTTGATCCGAACACCTCTGTCCGTGCAAGCCATGCAAGAGCACATCAAGCTAATAAAAATCATAGGATAGCATGCATGTGCATCATCGCATCTAGTTTAAGGTTTGCGCATGATATTGATTGCTGTGAATCTTGTATGTACGTGAATCCTACATAGCAGGACAAGCTCAGGGAGCTATCTACGACGAACTGCAGCAACCAGGTTTTGAGATTCAAGAACCCCCGGAACCGCAAGAACAAGGCAAGTGCTCCTTGACCATATTGATCCTATGTTTTGGATAAAACTGTTTTGCAAAAAGGTGTGTGTGCTGAAGTCAGACATGATGAGAAACCCTTTTTATAGGAGTTTACTAGTATTGGTTAAACCACCCTTGTCGCCTGGGAAGTTTATGAGTCGGGTATGGTTTTTGCTTTATGCTTCGCTGAGTCTATGGATTGGGAAGCGAGATAGATGTGTCTAGCTAACTGCACTCGTAATGATAATGAGAAACTGATGATGTTAATGAACATGGATGGAGGGAGATCTAGGCAAGCCTGGGTTTGTGAATGAGGTAGCATGAGATGGTGGTTTTACTTGCCGTAGATCTAAGGACCGGTTCATGCATGCACATGCCAGGATAACAGTGCCACCACAAGGCCAAGTATGGGTGCGGCTTAGCTGAGTAATTAGGTAAGTTGCTAGAGTGTTATGGACTGTGGAAGGTGCGGGGAATGGGAGTCGAGAGAGGACTGCCCTGGGAACTGCATGGCACAAGAGGGGGCCCATGGGTGGGAGAATTGGAGATTCTAGCCTGCCGGTGAAACCTTAGTGAGTCCATACACCTAGTAACCCCTTTGTAAAGGCTATTTTGTGATCTCTTGACCATACACCGACGGTTGTGTACTGGTATAATGGAGGTTCTACAGTCACCGACGGGTGACGAAATCACAAACTTGTGGGTAAAGACGTGCAAACTCTGCAGAGTTACTAAAACTATCATGATAGCCGAGCTTATGGTCACGAGCACCTAGCTAAACTGCCATGATTAGTTGGGATGGTTTTTGGGATGGTTATTGGGAAGGTTCTTGGTTATGGTTATTGGTTTGGAACTGTTGAGTCTGGATGATGAGATGGTTGCATGACTGTTGGGACATGACGTGAGATTGGCCTCGGTGTGAGACGAGGTTGTTTTACGAGGTGAGATGGTAGCGAATACGAGGAGGTATTTGTGAGTATGAATAAAGGATTGGTTCATGTTCGGATGGAACACGGGAAGTGATGGAGGTATGTTGGTAATTTAGTACATGTTGGGATTACATCTAAAGTTAAGTTGCTATCATGGTTTTACAAATCTGCTTTTCTGCAAATAAACCTTTTATACCTACCTTGTTTATGAACTGCATATTATGTGTTTTCCCGCACTTGCTGAGTACATCATTGTACTCAAACTTGCATTATTATTTCATCATTAACAGCAAGATAGGGCTACTATGAAGACCAAGTGGAGCATTATGGCGTGTGATCTGTTCTCAACCTTGCCTGTGGAGGGAGTAGAGATGGAGCCACTTCTGCTTAGATTTGCTTCCGCATTAGCTAAATTGCTTCCGCTTTAGAATAAAGACTTCCACTGCATGGAAATAAGACTTCCGCTGTAAGCATGAGTCCAAGACTCATGAGGTGTTGTAATAAACTCTGTTATTCGTGGTAATATATAATCTGAATTCAGTTTGTGGAACGAATGTGTATGTGTGATGAACATCCTGGGCACACATATGCATTAGTTCTCGGTTTCGTGGTTTTCCCACAGAATTGAGGGCGTCACAATGTTCCTTGCCAACTCTAACCAAGCCACCATTTTATTTGATTCTAGAGCATCACATTCCTTCATATCATCCAAGTATGTTGCCAAGCATAATCTACCCATATCACACTTAAATTGTGCTATGTTGGTTAATTCTCCTGGTGGAGAGATGAGGACTAATATAGTATGTCCGAAAGTAAGCCTTAAAATAAGGGGGGGTAGACTTCCTTGCCAACCTCATTGTCTTGGATTCCCAAGGGCTTGACATAATACTCGGGATGGATTGGTTAAGCAAGCACAACGGAGTAATCCAATGTGCTGAAAGGAGCGTGCAGTTGACAAAGGAGCACAGTATTCGTATCGAGTTTGAGTCAGCCCAACAAACAACCAATAAGGCAAGTTTGAACCACGTCAATGGAGCAACATTGGACAACATTCCAGTGGTTCAAGAATTCTCGGACGTGTTTCCGGAAGAGCTTCCAGGTATACCACCTGACCAGGACATTGAGTTTGCCATTGATTTGGTACTCGGAACTGCACCCATAGCAAAGAGACCCTATAGGATGCCCACCAATGAATTAGTGGAACTCAAGAAGCAAATTTAGGAGCAGTTGGAGAAGGGTTTTATACGTCCAAGCTCATCACCATGGGGAGCCCCCGTGCTCTTCGTAGACAAGAAGGATGGGACCCAAAGGATGTGCATGGACTATAGGTCTCTCAACGAGGTGACAATCAAGAACAAATACCCTCTGCCCCGTATAGAAGACCTATTCAACCAAATGAAAGGAGCCCGAGTGTTCTCCAAGATTGATCTTCGGTCGGGATACTTCCAGCTGAAGATTAAGCCCTCCGATATACCCAAGACCGCCTTTCGAACACGGTATGGTTTGTATGAATATACCGTCATGTCTTTTGGGTTAACAAATGCACCCGCATACTTCATGTACCTTATGGACAAGGTTTTCATGGAGCACTTGGATAAGTTCGTCGTAGTTTTCATCGACGACATTATGGTGTATTCAAAAAGTGAGGAGGAGCATGAAGAACATTTGAGATTGACCTTGCAGAAAATGCGCGATCATCAATTGTATGCCAAGCTTAACAAGTGTCAATTTTGGCTAAAGGAGATATCGTTCCTAGGCCACATTATCTCTGAGGAAGTATCAGTTGATCCCGGAAAAGTGGGAGATGTTCTGAAGTGGAACCAACCGCAAAACGTGAAAGATATTCGGAGTTTTCTTGGGATGGCTGGATAGTACCGACGCTTCATCAAGGACTTCTCTAAGATAGCAAAACCTATGATGGAGTTGCTAACGAAGGGAAAAGCGTTCCAGTGGACATTAGCGTGCCAAGGGAGCTTTGAGGAACTCAAGAAAAGGCTAACCACAGCGCCAGTTTTGGTATTGCCGGACGTAAGCAAGAGCTTTGACATATATTGTGACGCATCAAGACAAGGGCTCGGATGTGTGCTCATGCAAGAAGGACAAGTGGTAGCCTATGCCTGACGACAATTAAAGAAGCACGAGCTTAATTATCCTACACATGTGACCCCTCAATTCTGTGGAAAACCACGGAACCAAGAACTGATGCATATGTGTGCCCAGGATGTTCATCACACATTTACATATGTTCCACAAACTGAATTCAGAATATATATAACCACGAATAACAGAGTTTATTACAATGTTTCATGAGTCTTGGACTCATGCTCACATCGGAAGTCTTAATCTAACAGCGGAAGTCTTCTAACTAATGCGGAAGCAATTCTAAGCAGTAGCGGCTCCATCTCTACTCCAGCCCCACATGCAAGGTTGAGAACAGATTACGCGCCTAATGCTCCACTTGGTCTTCATAGTAATCTTCTCCTGTTGCTGATGATGAAATAATAATGCAAGTTTGAGTATAATGATGTACTCAGCAAGTGCGGGAAAATATGATATGTAGCTCATAACAAGGTAGGTATAAAAAGGCTCATTGCAGAAAGCAAAGTTATTTATCAAAACCATGATAAAACAGCGACTCATCTTAAGTGAATGTAATCCCAACATGCATTAAAATACCAATCATACCTCTGTTATGTTCATTACCTTCCATGTCACAACCAGTCATCAATCAACCTCATTCTTGCTCACGAATACCTCCTCATATTCGCTACCATCTCACGAATACCACCTCGTATTCGCTACCATTTCATCTCATAAAACAACTTCGTCTCCCACCGAGACCAACCTTGTTGCCATGACTCAACAGTCATGCAACCCATCTTATCACCCGGACTCAACAGTCCCGAAAACAAAGCTAAAACCAAACCATCCAAAACCATAACCAATAACCATATCCAATCACCATCCCAACTAATCATGGAAGTTGGCCAGGTGCTCGTGACCGTAAGCTCGGCTATCATGATAGTTTTAAACTCTGCAGAGTTTGCACCTCTTTACCCACAAGTTTGTGATTTCGTCACCCGTCGGCGACTGCAGAACCTCCATTATACCAGTACACAACCGTCGGTGTATGGTCAAGAGATCACAAAATAGCCTTTACAAAGGGGCTACTAGATGTATGGACTCACTAAGTGTCGAAGTGTGTGGTCGACACTTCCCCCGGACCTGCACTGGGCAGCCCGCGGAGGTTCTTTTTCGGAGGGGCTAGTCACTTGCGGAGAGCTTAAGCGTATGGACGAATTAAGGAGAAGCTTGACACGGTGAGTTTTACGTGGTTCAGGCCGCCGGAGCGTAAAACCCTACGTCCACGGCGAGCTGAGGAGCTCGCTGTATTGCTTGTTGCTCAGAACCGGAGTCTTGAGCTTGAGGATGAGTTACACCTTGGGTGCGAATGGCTAGAGTGCGAACCCTTGCTAACGTTGCCTACCCAAGCCTTTTATAGTCCAAGGCTCGAGTGGCTTACAAGGGGGGCCCGGGACCCGACAGGTGGTCCCGGGGAGATTGTCTGCAGACTATCGTATCTGCAGTTATGTCGGTAGTTGTCTCTGGTGAAGGCTTCTGAGTCTTTGTCTTGCCGCCCTTCCCATGCCGTATGCTAGTCGTAGTGGTTGATGACGTCGGGAGCGGCATGGGATGTCTTGTCGCTGCGTTTATTGGCTGGCAGGCTCTGACACCACGCGCCAGTCTGTGATGTGACTGGGCGCAATGGCACCTGACAGAGGCGTGCTCCGCGTCTCCGCGTCTTGGGAAGGCGCGGGCCTTGAATACCTTGTACGGGCAAGGTATGGGGCGTCTTTACGCCCGCTGCCTACCGCTCGGGGGCAGGCAGCGTTGTTCTGCTGGCCACGTGGCGGGCTCGGAGCCCTCCTCAGAGGAGAGAGGGGTCCGGCCCCGCAGGACACATGGAGCCTTCGGACCTCTCCCCGCGGAGGGGAAGGTCCGGCTTCTGTCGGCCACGTGGCAAGCCCGGAGCTCTCCTCTGAGAAGAGGGAGGTCCGGCCCTGCTGGACACGTGGTGCCTTCGTACCTCTCCCCCGCGGTGGGGGAGGTCCGGCTTCTGCAGGCCACGTGGCGAGCCAGGAGGTCTCCTCTGAGGAGAGGGAGGTCCAGCCCCGTCGGACGCGTGGCGCCTTCGGAGCTCTCCCTGCGGGGAAGGGCGAGATCCTTAGGCATTTTCCCCTGTGCGTGGGGGTACCCCATATCGTGGGTACCGACACTAAGGTTTCACCGGCAGGCTAGAATCTCCAATTCTCCCACCCACGGGCCCCCTCTTGTGCCATGCAGTTCCTAGGGCAGTCCTCACTCGACTCCCATTCCCCGCGCCTTCCACGGTCCATAACAATCTAGCAACTTACCTAATTAGTCAGCTAAGCCGCATCCATACTTGGCCTTGTGGTGGCACTGTTATCCTGGCATGTGCTCGCATGAACCGGTCCTTAGATCTACGACAAGTAAACCACCATCTCATGCTACCTCATTCACAAACCCGGCTTGCCTAGATCTCCCTCCGATCCATGTTCATTAACAACATCAGTTTCTCATTATCATTACGAGTTCAGTTAGCTAGACGCATCTATCTCGCTTCCCAATCCCATGGACTCAGCGAAGCATAAAAGTAAAAACCATACCCGACTCATAAACTTCCCTGGTGACAAGGGTGGTTCAACCAAAGCTAGTAAACTCCTATAAAAGGGTTTCCCATCATGTTTGACTCAGCACACACACCTTTTCGCAAAACAAAACAGTTTTTCCTAAAATATAGGATCAATATGGTCAAGTGGCACTTGCCTTGTTCTTTCGGTTCCGGTTGCTCTTGGATCTCGAAACCTTGTTGTTGCAGCTCGTCGTAGACAGCTCCTTGAGCTTGTCCTGCTATACAGGATCACACACATACAAGATCCACAACAATCAATATCATGCACAAACTTTAACTAGATGCGATGATGCATATGCATGCTATCCTATAATCAGTTTTATTAGATCAGTTTGTACGTATTCTTGCATGGCTTGCATGGTTTTATGATGAACAGAGGTGTTCGGATCAAATGTGGACGTGGTGATGACCTTGTCTTTTAGATCAACCCGATCAACAAGTGATCTGTCCACGAGAAAGCTTCTATTCGAATGGAATCGAAGAACAGATGCAAATTAAACACGACGATGTCGTAAGGTGGTATTGGAGACCTACCTTACGTTCTTCTTGGTCTCGGGGTCCTTCTCTGATCAGACAGATCGTTGGGATCCCTTTCGGCGATCCTTCTCGACTGAGCTCCGGCGATGGGCTTACTCGGCGAGTTGGGGCTAGGGCTCTAAGTCGTCGGCTCAGGAGTTGGAAAAATAAGTTTGTGGTCTATTTATAATCGGGAGAAGAAGAGTCCTAATCTGATTGTATTCCGAATAAGAGTCCTATTAAGATCGTCGTTGAATCTTAACAACTTAACTTTAGTTGATTTGGTGCGGTAACATTGTGGAATTCAGGTCGGTTTCTTCTCCGTACCGATATTTCTATGCGTACAGAATCGAAAAACCCGCTCTAGAACTCGTTATCTCCGCGGTGATGAGCTCCGGAAGCTCCACATGTCCACCGGGGCCTGGTCTCTCCCTTTCCGCAGAGACGAGCTCCGGTTGTGCCGCGTGTCAAGCGAGCGAGACCTCCCTCTCCTTCGGAGGTGGGCTCCGCGTGCGCCACGTATCATGGCGGTCGGGACCTCCTCTCTATTCGGAGGTGGCTCCGGGTGTGCCACGTATTCATTTCGGACCTCCCTCTCTCAGGAGGTGAGCTCCGTGAATGCCACACGTCAAGTAGCGCCGGGCTCCCTTTTTCCTCAGAGACGAGCTCCGAGGTTAACATGTGTCCAATCAGTGACGGACCTCCCAGAGATAAGCTCCGGTGGCGACATGTGTCCAATAGAACCGGACCTCTTGGAGGTGAGCTTCGAGATCGACACGTATCCCGCGCGACTGGTCCTAGCTCTGATTTCCGCGGTGACTAGCCCCGAGGGTGACATGTGTCCTGCGGAATTGCCTTCGCTTCTCCGCAGTAGAGGCTAGCTCCGGGGGCAACATGTGTCCCACAGGGTCGGACCTCTCCCCCTTTGCGGAGATGAGCCCCGAGCCTGCCACATAGCCAGTTTAGCGGCGGACCTCTCCCCACTTCGCAGGGATGAGCTCCGAATACGCCACGTGGCCAGCGGGCCGCGGAAGTTGTCTTCGGCGCTCTCTGTGAACTTGATTTGACTCTTTTTGGCTATCTTTTTTATATTTTCTCTGTTCCCACTTCTTTTAAAATGTTTTCTCTACATGAAATATGAATACATGCAGAACCCAAAAATGAGGGTGTCACAAATCTACCCCTCTTAAATTGAATCTCGCCCTCGAGATTCGTTGGTAGAGAATAGATGAGGAAGTTCTGCCTTGATGTCTTCTTCACGCTCCCATGTAGCTTCAGCTTTGGTGTGATGGCTCCATTGTACCTTGCACCATCGGATTACTTTGTTCCTGGTGACCCTTTCCTTTACGTCCAAAATTCGGACAGGGTGCTCCGTATAAGTCAGGTCCTCTTGAAGTTCAAGCCCTTCCATTGGTATTTGCTCCTCTGGTACTCTCAAGCACTTCTTGAGCTGGGATACATGAAACACGTCATGTATGTCGGAGAGATATGTTGGGAGCTCTAGTTGATAGGCTACTTCTCCTCGCTTGTCCAAAATCTTAAATGGTCTGATGTAGCGAGGTGCTAGCTTGCCTTTGACGTTGAAACGTCGTTGGCCACAGATAGGCAATACCTTAAGGTAATACGAAGTCTCCTACTTTGAAGGTCAACTTCCTTCGCCTATTGTCCGCATAGCCTTTCTGTCATCATTGAGCAGCCTTTAAGTTCTCCTGTATCGTTTGGACTTATTTTTCAGCTTCTTGTAGCACTTCGGGTCCAAACACCTGGTTCACTCCGGTCTCGTTCCAAAACAGCGGCGTTCTACACCGTCTACCATACAATGCCTCGAAAGGCAACATCTTCAAGCTAGCTTGATAGCTGTTGTTTTATAGGAGAATTCGGCGTACGGTAAACTCATATCCCAACTACGCCCATGTTTCAAGGCGCAATCTCTCAACATGTCCTCCAAAATTTGGTTTGTCCTTTCGGTTTGTCCATCGGTTTGTGGGTGATAGGCGAAGCTAAAATCCAGTCGTGTACCCATAGCTTTCTGCAGCTTCCTCCAGAATCTAGAGGTAAACTAAGATCCTCGATCTGAGACTATCCTCTTCGGAACTCCATGACGGCACACGATCTGCTCCATGTACAACTCGGCTAATTGTGCAACGTTGTACTTGGCCCTTATAGGGAGAAAATGGGCTGTTTTCGTTAATCGGTCCACGATAACGCAGATGGAGTCATAGCCCGACTGAGTACGTGGCAATCCGACGATGAAATCCATGCTGATGTCCTCCCACTTCCACTCGGGTATCTTCAAAGGTTGCAACAATCCAGCGGGTCTTTGATGTTCGGCCTTCACCCGTTGGCATGTGTCGCATAGGGCAACGTATTCGGCTATATCCCTTTTCATACCATCCCACCAGTAACAAGTCTTCAAGTCCTTGTACATTTTGGTACTTCCGGGATGTATGGAATAGGGTGAATCATGTGCCTCCTTTAATATCATGTCACGTAGGTGCTTCACGTTAGGCACACAAATCCTTTTTCCTATCGAAAGCATACCCTTCTCATCTTCTTTGAATTCCTTCTCTATTCCCTGTCGGATCCTTTCCTTGATCTCCTTGATCTCCTCATCCGTTGCTTGGCCATCTCTTATCTCTTGCTCCAATGAAGAGTGGATCTCCATCATTTCATGTTGTTCAAGAATCCGAGGTGTAACCGTTCGAACTCCTTACGTAGTTCGGGTGGTAGCTCCCGAACCGTGAGTTCGTGACATGCTCCCTTCTGGCTCAATGCATCAGCTACTACATTGGCCTTCCCAGGGTGGTAGTTGATTCCAACATCGTAATCTTTAATGAGTTCTAACCATCGACGTTGCCTCAAATTCAAGTCCATTTGTGTAAATATGTACTTGAGGCTTTTATGATCCGTATAGATCTCACATTGATGACCAAGGATATAATGTCTCCAAATCTTCAATGCATGCACTACTGCTGCTAGCTCCAAGTCATGTGTAGGATAAGTAAGCTCGTGCTTCTTTAATTGTCGTGAGGCATAGGCTACCAGTTGTCCTTCTTGCATGAGCACACATCTGAGCCCTTGTATGGATGCGTCACAATATATGTCAAAGCTCTTGCTCACGTCCGGCAATACCAAAACCGGCGCTGTGGTTAGCCTTTTCTTGAGTTCCACAAAACTTTCTTGGCATGCTGGTGTCCTTTGAAAGGCCCTTCCCTTCGTTAGCAACTCCGTCATAGGCTTTGCTATCTTAGAGAAGTCCTTAATGAAGCGTCGGTAGTATCCAGCCATCCCAAGAAAACTCCGAATATACCTCACATTTTGCGGTTGGTTCCACTTCAGAACATCTCCCACTTTTTCGGGATCAACCGATACCCCTTTCTCGGAGATAATGTGGCCTAGGAACGATATTTCCTTTAGCCAAAATTGACACTTGTTAAGCTTGGCATACAATTGATGCTCACGCATTTTCTGCAAGGTCAATTTCAAATGTTCTTCATGCTCCTCCTCACTTTTTGAATACACCATAATATCGTCGATGAAAACCACGACGAACCTATCCAAGTACTCCATGAAAACCTTGTTCATAAGGTACATGAAGTATGCGGGTGCATTTGTTAACTCAAAAGACATGACGGTATATTCATACAAACCATACCGTGTTCGAAAGGCAGTCTTGGGTATATCGGAGGGCTTTATCTTTAGTTGGAAGTATCCCGACCGAAGATCAATCTTGGAGAACACTCGGGCTCCTTTCATTTGGTCGAATAGGTCCTCTATACGGGGCAGAGGGTATTTGTTCTTGATTGTCACCTCGTTGAGAGACCTATAGTCCACGCACATCCTTTGGGTCCCATCCTTATTGTCTACGAAGAGCACAGGAGCTCCCCATGGTGACGAGCTTGGACGTATAAAACCCTTCTCCAACTGCTCCTGAATTTGCTTCTTGAGTTCTACTAGTTCATTGACGGGCATCCTATAGGGTCCCTTGCTATGGGTGCAGTTCCGGGTACCAAATCAATGGCAAACTCAATGTCCCGATCAGGTGGCATACCTGGAAGCTCCTCTGGAAACACGTCCGAGAATTCTTGAACCACTGGAATGCTGTCTAATGTTGCTCTTTCGACGTGGTTTAAGATTGCCTTTTCGGTTGTTTGTTGGGCTGACTCAAACTCGACGTGAATACCGTGCTCATTTTTTAACTGCACGCTTCTTTCAGCACATTGGATTACCCCGTTGTGCTTGCTTAACCAATCCATCTTGAGTATTATGTCAATCCCTTGGGAATCCAAGACAATGAGGTTGGCAAGGAAGTCTACCCCCCTTATTTTAAGGCTTACTTTCGGACATACTATATTAGTCCTCATCTCTCCACCGGAAGAATTAACTAACATAGCACATTTTAAGTGTGATATGGGTAGATTATGCTTGGCAACAAACTTGGATGATATGAAGGAATGTGATGCTCCAGAATCAAATAAGATGGTGGCTGGGTTGGAGTTGGCAAGGAACATACCAATTACGACGTCCTCAGCCTGTTGTGCTTCCTCAGCAGAGACATGGTTCACGTTGCCGCGAGCATAGTTCTGCTGTCCACGGATTCCTTGA
The DNA here is from genome assembly GCA_030760725.1 of Neostapfia colusana. Taxonomy (NCBI): domain Eukaryota; kingdom Viridiplantae; phylum Streptophyta; class Magnoliopsida; order Poales; family Poaceae; genus Neostapfia; species Neostapfia colusana. The sequence goes on from JASWHV010000003.1 coordinate 82,556,591, forward strand.
TTGTCCCCTCTGTTCGGTCGCGGATTCTGCTTGGGCACGTTGCCTTGCTGTCCAGGGCCTCTCCTCGGGCACTGGTTCGCGAAGTGTCCTGTTTCCCCGCATGCAAAGCATGCCCTGTTGCCTATGGCAGCAGGTACGTTGGGGCGGGGGTTTTGAACAGGAGCGCCCATGTTAGGTCGGGGCACAGGAGGCATGGGCACACGAGGTGCTGGTGTAACGGGTCATTGCTGTAGTGGCTGACTAGGGCGGTATGCAGTAGCGGTCGATCCATACTGCGGTGCAGCTGGGGGCATTGTACCGAGGTTGTACGTTGATCCCTTGAGGCTGGTATGGCATCTTCCTCTTGCACTCTCGTTCAATCTCTCGGATCTTGCTTTCAACTACTATAGCCTTGTCAACCAGCTTCTAAAAGCTTGTGTAGTCATTGTTGAGGAGCTGAACCTGAATCTCATTGTTCAACCCTCTCATGAACAGATATTGCTTCCTCTGGTCTGAGTTGACATCTTCGGGGGCGTACCGGGACAGTTGTGTGAACTTGTTGAGATGCTCATTCACGCTTCTCTGTCCTTGGCGGAGACCTTCAAACTCCTCTCCTGAGCATCATTACACCAGCAGGGATGTAATGAAAGCGGAAACTCTCCTTGAACTCAGTTCAATTGATCGTCTCCGGGTCGACATGAGCGTTACATAGGGCATCCCACTAGTCAGCGGCAACTCCCATAAGTTGGTGCGACGCAAAGAGAACCTTCTCTCGGTCATTGCACTGCACTATGACAAGCTTCTTCTCCATGGATTTCAACCAGTCGTCGGCCTCCATGGGGTCATTAGCTTGAGCAAAGGTGGGTGGTCGAGTCCTCATGAACTCACCCAGTCTGTTATGAGCCGGCGTGGTGGTGGTGGTGTGTGACACCCTCATCCCTGATTTCTGCATGTATTCATATTTCATGTAGAGAAACATTTTAAAAGAAGTGGGAACAGAGGAAATATCGAAAAGATAGCCAATAAGAGCCGAATCCAGTTTCCGGAGAGCGCCGAAGACAACTTCCGCGGCTCGCTGGCCACGTGGCGTGTCCGGAGTTCATCCCTGCGAAGTGGGGAGAGGTCCGCCGCTAAACTGGCTACGTGGCAGGCTCGGGGCTCATCTCCGCAAAGGGGAGAGGTCCGACCCTGTGGGACACGTGTTGCCCCGGAGCTAGCCTCTGCGGAAGAAGCAAAGGCATTTCCGCAGGACACATGTCACCTTCAGAGGTAGTCACCACGGAAATTAGAGGACCAGTCGCGTGGGATACGTGTCGATCTCGAAGCTCACCTTCGAGAGGTCCGGTTCTATTGGACACGCGTCGTAACCAGAGCTTATCTCCGGGAGGTCCGTCGCTGTTGGACACGTGTTAAACTCGGAGCTCGTCTCTGAGAAGAAAGGAAAGTCTGGTGCTACTTGACGCGTGGTATTCACGGAGCTCACCTCCGAAGAGAGGGAGGTCCGGAATGGATACGTGGCACACCCGGAGCTACCTCCGGAGAGAGAGGAAAGGTCCGGCACTGACACGTGGCGTGTGCGGAGCCACCTCCGAATAAGAGAGGAGGTACTGACCACTAGGATACGTGGCGCACGCGGAGACTCACCTCCAAAGGAGAGGGAGGTCTTGCTGGCTTGACCCGCGGCACAACCGGAGCTCGTCTCTGCGGAAAAGGAGAGACCAGGCCCGATGGACGCGTGGAGCTTCCGGAGCTCATCACCGAGGAGGTAACGAGTTCTGGAACGGTTTTTGGATTCTTTACGCGTAGAAATATCGGTACGGAAAAGAAACCGACCTGAATTCCACAATAATACAGCACCAAATCAACTAAAGATAAGTTGTTAAGATTCAACGACGATCTGAATAGGACTCTTCGCTTCCCGATTATAAATAGAACCCAGAACCTCTGGCCGAAACCACAAACTTCTTTTCCAACTCCTAAGCCGACGACTTAGAGCCCTAGCCCCAACTCGCCGAGAAAGCCATCGACGGAGTTTAGTCAAGGAAGATCGCCGGGAGAAAGCCCAACAATCTGTCTGGTCAGAGAAGGACCCCGAAGACCGAGAAGAACGTAAGGTAGGTCTCCAATACCACCTTACGACATCGTTGTGTTTTCTTTGTATCTGTTCTTTGATTCCTTTCGAACAGAAGCTTTCTCGTGGACAGATCACTTGTTGATCGGGTTGATCTGAAGACAAGGTCATCGTCACGTACACATCTGATCCGAACACCTCTGTTCATCATAAAACCATGCAAGAACGCGTACAAACCGATCTAATAAAACTGCATTATAGGATAACATGCATATGCATCATCGCATCTAGTTTGATGTTTGTGCATGATATTGATTGTTGTGAATCTTGTATGTGCGCGATCCTGTATAACAGGACAAGCTCAAGGAGCTGTTTACGACGAGCTGCAACAACAAGGTTTCAAGATCCAAGAGCAACCGGAACCGCAAGAACAAGGCAAGTGCTCCTTGACCATATTGATCCTATGTTCTGGGTAAAACTGTTTTGATTTGCGAAAAGGTGTGCGTGCAGAGTCAAACATGATGGGAAACCATTTTATAGGAGTTTACTAGCTTTGGTTAAACCACCCTTGTTGCCAGGGAAGTTTATGAGTCGGGTATGGTTTTCACTTTTATGCTTCGCTGAGTCCATGGGATTGGGAAGCGAGATAGATGTGTCTAGCTAACTGCACTCATAATGATAATGAGAAAAATTGATGTTGTTAATGAACATGGATCGGAGGGAGATCTAGGCAAGCCTGGGTTTGTGAATGAGGTAGCATGAGATGGTGGTTTACTTGCCATATATATCTAAGGCCCGGTTCATGCATGCACATGCCAGGATAACAGTACCACCACAAGGCCAAGTATGGGTGCGGCTTAGCTGAGTAATTAGGTAAGTTGCTAGATTGTTATGGACTGTGGAAGGCGCGGGGAATGGGAGTCGAGTGAGGACTGCCCTGGGAACTGCATGGCACAAGAGGGGGCCCGTGGGTGGGAGAATTGGAGATTCTAGCCTGCCGGTGAAACCTTAGTGAGTCCATACATCTAGTAGCCCCTTTGTAAAGGCTATTTTGTGATATCTTGACCATACACCGACGGTTGTGTACTGGTATAATGGAGGTTCTGCAGTCGCCGACGGGTGACGAAATCACAAACTTGTGGGTAAAGAGGTGCAAACTCTGCAGAGTTCTTAAAACTATCATGATAGCCTAGCTTACGGTCACGAGCGCCTGGCCAACTGCCATGATTAGTTGGGATGGTTATTGGTTATGGTTTTGGGATGTTATTGGTTATGGTTTTGGGATGGTTATTGGTTATGGTTTTGGATGGTTTGGTTATGGTTTGGTTTTGGGACTGTTGAGTCCGGGTGATAAGATGGTTGCATGACTGTTGAGTCATGGCAACAAGGTTAGTCTCGGTGGAGACGAAGTTGTTTTATGAGATGAAATGGTAGCGAATACAGGATGGTATTCGTGAGATGGTAGCGAATACGAGGAGGTATTCGTGAGCGAGAATGAGGTTGATTGATGACTGGTTATGAACACAATGGAGGTATGAATGGTATTTTAATATAAGTTGGGATTACATTCACGATGAGTTACTGTTTTATCATGGTTTTGATAAAATAACTTTGCTTTCCGCAATGAGCCTTTTTATACCTACCTTGTTATGGGCTACATATCATATTTTCCCGCACTTGCTGAGTACATCATTGTACTCAAACTTGCATTATTATTTCATCAGCAGCAGCAGGAGAAGATTACTATGAAGAACAAATGGAGCATTAGGCGTGTGATCTGTTCTCAACCTTGCCTGTGGGAATGGAATAGAGATGGAGCCATTGCTGCTTAGATTTACTTCGGCATTAGTTAAATTGCTTCCGCATTAGAATAAAGACTTCCGCTGCATAGAAATAAAGACTTCCGCTGTGAGCATGAGTCCAAGACTCATGAGATATTGTAATAAACTCTGTTATTTGTGGTAATATATAATCTGAATTCAGTTTGTGGAACATATGTGTATGTGTGATGAACATCCTGGGCACACATACGCATTAGTTCTCGGTTCCGTGGTTTTCCACAGAATTGAGGGCGTCACATGGTGGTGCCGGAATGGGGTTGTTGTTGTTGGCCTGCAACTGACCCAAAGTTTGGATCATGGTTTGCATAAGTTGATTCTGCATGGCCATCAACTGTTCCAGGTTGTTCTCACCAGCTCCAGGGTTAACAGGAACTTCATCGTGGCCATCCTCTTGGTTCTCACGAACGTTCCTTTGGCCGGCGTTTCCTCTCACCATCTGTGAGAGAGATAGAATAGAAGGTCTAGAAGGTTAGGTAGATCCCCTCAACTATATGCATCAAGTTGGGTTGGACTATATATATATTAGCCCATATGAGGATGTGAACAAGTGCCGAAGCATCTCACGCCTCTTCCTACTTATGTGTGGATATGGACAACGTTTTGAGACGTCCCACGACTCACACTAAGCACACAATTCACAAACAATCATCACAAGGGCTCACACAACTCCTATTCAAGGCTTGTTCAATGGGGTCCTATATGACTTAGGGCGATGTCAAATTTGTGATCCAACTATGGCTTCTCCTAGGCTTGCATCCTATGGTCAGCGTGGCTTAGCTACCAATCTGTGTCTATCTAGGTTGTGTGATCTACCCGTGGCAGGTTCATACCAGTCTGTGTCTGATACCAATCTGTGATCTATCTAAGCGTGTAACCTACCGTGAACCGTGGTTCTGGTACCAATCTGTGATTGTATCTAGGTGTGTAATCTACCCTCAACCGTGGCTCTGATACCAATCTGTGATGCCCTCAATTCTGTGGAAAACCATGGAACCGAGAACTGATGCATATGTGTGCCCAGGATGTTCATCACACATACACATATGTTCCACAAACTGAATTCAGAATATATATAACCACGAATAACAGAGTTTATTACAATGTTTCATAAGTCTTGGACTCATGCTCACAGCGGAAGTCTTAATCTAACAGCGGAAGTCTTCTAACTAATGCGGAAGCAATTCTAAGCAGTAGCGGCTCCATCTCTACTCCATCCCCACAGACAAGGTTGAGAACAGATTACACGCCTAATGCTCCACTTGGTCTTCATAGTAATCTTCTCCTGTTGCTGATGATGAAATAATAATGCAAGTTTGAGTACAATGATGTACTCAACAAGTGCGGGAAAATATGATATGTAGCTCATAACAAGGTAGGTATAAAAAGGCTCATTGCAGAAAGCAAAGTTATTTATCAAAACCATGATAAAACAGCGACTCATCTTAAGTGAATGTAATCCCAACATGTATTAAAATACCAATCATACCTCCGTTATGTTCATTACCTTCCATGTCACAACCAGTCATCAATCAACCTCATTCTTGTGGGTAAAGTGGTTCAAACTCTACAGAGTCTAAAACTATCATGATAGCCGAGCTTATGGTCACGAGCGCCTGGCCAACTTCCATTATTAGTTGGGATGGTTATTGGTTATGGTTTGTCTTTCGGGACTGTTGAGTCCGGGTGTTAGGATTTGGTTGCATGACTGTTGAGTCATGGCAATGAGACTGGTCTCGGTGTGAAGACGGAATTGTTTATGAGATGAAATGGTAGCGTATACGAGATGGTATTCGTGAGATGGTAGCGAATACGAGAAGGTATTCGTGAGCAAGAATGAAGTTGATTAATGTCTGGTTGGGACATGAAAAGTGATGAACATAATGGAGGTATGATTGGTATTTTAATACATGTTGGGATTACGTTCACTTAAAGTTAAGTTGCTGTTTTATCGTGGTTTTGATAAATAACTTTGTTTTCTGAAATGAGCCTTTTTATACCTACCTTGTTGTGAGCTACATATCATATTTTCCCGCAATTGCTGAGTACACCATTGTACTCAAACTTGCATTATTATTTCATCATCAACAACAGGAGAAGATTACTATGAAGACCAGGTGGAGCATTAGGCGTGTAATCTGTCCTCAACCTTGCCTGTGGGGATGGAGTAGAGATGGAGCCGCCGCTGCTGCTTAGATTGCTTCCGCACTAGTTAGAAGACTTCCGCTGCATAGAAATAAGACTTCCGCTGTAAGATTTGACTTCCGCTGCCAAGCTGAGTCCAAGACTCATGAAACCTTGTAATAAACTCTGTTATTCATGGTTATATATATTCTGAAATTCAGTTTGTGGATGATGTGTATATGTGTGATGAACATCCTGGGCACACATATGCATCAGTTCTTGGTTCCGTGGTTTTTCCACGAAATTGAGGGCGTCACAATGGAGTATTGTGCCGAAGAAGGAGTGATGCGTCATCTCACCGCCCCATACACTCCACAGCAGATCGGGGTGGTAGAAAGACATAATCAAACGGTTAGGGGATTGGCTAGAAGCATGTTAAAAGCCATGTCCATTCCAGGATGGTTCTGGGGGGAGGCTGTCTCTACCGCTGTGTTTATGTTAGATTGATCAGCAACTCAAAGCATTGAAGGGAAGACTCCATACGAGATTTGGTATGGCTCAAAACCAGTTGTTCATTTCCTTCGAACTTTTGGTTGTGTTTCTCATGTTAAGCAGGGATCAAAGCGGCTAGCAAAGCTAGAAGATAGAAGTACACCCATGGTCTTCGTGGGCTATGAACCAGGGAGTAAAGCTTGGAGATTATATAATCCTGCTACGCAGCGTGTCACCGTGTCACGCAATGCGGTGTTTGAAGAAGATCGTCCATGGGATTGGGGTAATGTGGTGCATAGTGGAGGATATTCAGACAGTGATGATGTGTTCCGTGTGGAATACATCACATTCGGAAGTTCAAGAGATCATGCGACACCATCTGATGCATCATTTTCTGGTGCTTCACCAAGTTTTGACACGTCAACACAAGAGATCAGTGGCATTCCCAGAACAACTCCAACTTCAGTTACGGGGGGCATTAATCAAACGTCAACACCTGATAAAATTCAATTAGATGAAGATCATGACGATTCTCCACTTCGACTTCGTCAGTTAAGTGACATACTCCGGGATGACATGCAACAAGAAGTCGAGGAATGTGATGTTGTTGCTAAGCCGATGCTAGGCATCAATGAGGAGCCAGCTACCGTGGAGGAAGCTAAGTGCGAAAAGGCGTGGCGAGTTGCCATGCTAGAAGAAATGGTGTCAATTGAAGAAAACAAGACATGGTCACTTGTTTCACTTCCTCACGGACACCGTTCCATTGATTTGAAGTGGGTGTTCAAACTCAAACGAGATGAACATGGTAATGTTGTCAAGCAACCGGTGGCAAGGATGGAATCCGTGCGTGTGGTCTTGGCAGTGGCGGCACACCATGGCTGGCCTGTGCACCATATGGATATCAAATCCACATTTTTGAATGGTGATTTTGTTGAAGAAATTTATGTTCAGCAGCCACCTGGCTTTACTGCTGAGGGGTGCGAAGGTATGGTGCTGAAGCTACAAAAAGCCCTCTACGGACTTCGAGAAGCTCCCCGAGCGTGGAACATAAAACTAGATATCAGTCTCACTAAGATGGGTTTTGTCAAGTACAAATATGAGCATGGATTGTGTACAAAGTTTGATAAAGGCTCAAAACTCATTGTAGGCATCTATGTGGATGACCTATTGATCACAGGAGAGTCTATTGAAGATTTGAAGCATTTCAAGTCAGAGATGAAAAGTATATTCAAGATGATTGACTTGGGTGTTCTGACTTACTACCTTGGCATTGAGGTTAAACAAGGGTCTCATGGGATTGAACTGCGTCAAAGCACCTATGCCGTAAAGTTGCTTGAAAGAGCAGGTATGGCAAACTGCAATGGGTGTGCAACCCCAATGGAGACACGGTTGAATCTTTCAAAGAAGATGATGTGGACATCACTTCTGCAGATATACACAACACTCACATGGTAGACATGCAAGGTCCAATTACTAGAGCTCGAGCACGACAATTGAATTTAGAGGTGAGCTCGTTCCTGAACAATTCTTTATATGTGAATTTTGAGAGTATGTTGCTACCTAATGGATTAATTATGATTAGGAACCATGGAGAGGACATGGAGATACATGGAGAGGGGTTTGGAGGCGTGGAGGACCAGAAAATACGCCAACAAGAAGTTAGAGACCGAGCCCAACTCAAACTCGAGTCCAACTCGGGCCCAGGAGCAGTCCACCTTAAAATGGATGCACAGAAGACATACGGACTCCGTTTTTGACGTTCTACATATGCACGGAAAGATGAGAGTATAAACTTTCCAATGGAACTGGCCCCACGACAAAATTCACTCGGAGTTGACGACAAACTACGAAACAATATAAAGTTTAGAGTCTGTCAGGGTGTTGCATCACCTAGTTGGGCCATTGGGCCTTGTATCGAGTCCAAGTCCATTAGGTACGTGTCTTAGGGTTAGGTCACGAACGCAGCACCCCCTGGTCGTCCTCCACCTCCTTTATACCCCCTAGCCGCCATCACAAACAGCTGGGTTTTGCTTAGATTATTCTGTCAAGAACAGTTTCGCCGTTCATCGGTTTGTGAGACCCCAACTTGAGTGCTTCATATCTTTCAGCAACTTGGTTACATTCTTTCTTGTTCTTGCTTGTGTTCTTCGATTCGCAGGCAAGGATTAGCCTTCTTGGCAAGGTCAACTGCGCAATATCGGTTGATAACCTGAGGAGATGTGGTGCTGCGATTGCAGGGTTCAGAACGTGTTGTTCGGAAGTCGGATCGATTTGTGCCAAGTCTCCACCAAATCGAGAGTTATCAGAACCTTTCGAAAGATCGGGACCCCTGTACACATCAAGTGGTAATCAGAACTTTAGGTGCACCGTCAGGTTCGCCTTTCCCTAGTTTTGTTTATCTTGAACTCGTCCTATCGTCCACGAAAAAGCCAAAAAAAATTATAGTCATAGGTTTACCCATCCCAGACTAGGTTTAGCCTTTTGCACAATTCTGTTTTGGAGTCCGTAGTGTTGAATTTGTGTCCTAGTTCGTGTTTTGTTGCTGGTTTAATCGTGTTTTGTTCCTACTTTGTTATTCCATCTGCTGCATTCCATGAAACCCTAGCTGCCACAATCGTTATCAAATCGATCACCATAACTATTCATTGTGCTAGGGTTATCCTTGTTCTTCAGTTTTCATCACATATTACGTGAGTTTATCCTCCTTGATATATGCACACCATCCCACACGTTGTCACCATCATATCCAATTTTTTTCTCACCACCGTTTCCAATTCAGCTTCACCAAAAACATAATCCTGTGGTGCTGTCTTAAAACAGCCATAACCTTGGCATTGGGTTAAATTACATTGCCCAGATTCACTTTGAAAGATTGATTATTTGGCATCTAAAGGCTCAACAATAATCATAAAGAAACATATTGAATTTCTGTTGTCCACATCTTCTTTTTTCAAGTGAGCTGAAAATTTGTGTAACGTGTATATTAGTGCTCCTGATTTCACGACAGATATAAAAAAATCAAAGAAAAAAATATAGAAAAGAAAATTTGTGAAGAGGAGCACAAATATCAAAACTTGGGTGTGTTATTTTGCCTTGTGGTGCAATTGTTCCTGCTCATTTATTGTCCTTATCATTCATACTTCTTGCTGTCTTGTTCATAACATCCGGGATAAGACACGAGTAGGCCAGCAACTAGGACAAGTGTTTGGATATCTATTCAGCATTACTATCTGTTATTGAATTGTGTGCTACTCACATATATTTGGCCATACAAACTCCACATTCATCCTTTCGAACAGCACAAGTTTTTGACCCTTGCAATCGCTGAATCACGTCGTCCAGGTATCCTTTGCCTTGTTGTGGTAAGAAACTTGTAAGAGCTTGGTAAGACTCGACCCATTGCTTTGTGAGTTCCACCATCATTGTGTAGTAGTTAATAGGGATAATCTTGTTGTTTTCCATATTATTCTTGCTAACAATGTCAGATCATGTTGATCCTATGGAGTGTGTTTTGAAAAGTGAGATGAAGGGTTACATAGAACAAATGACGAAGTCTGTCAAGGAAGCAATCGCACAAGGGGTAAAAGATTATCTTGCTGAACAGAGAATACCCCATACCCTTGAGAGGTTGGACAAACGCTTAAGCTCGTTAGTTGGAAGGATTGATGATATGGAGATCCACCTACCATTTAGCCATGATGCTACCCACCACAACAACTTTGAAGAAGAAGAAGACGTGTTGTGTGATGTCAATGGAGAGGTGGATACACGTGCTGCGCAGAATGTACATCTACGTCAACGCCTTCGTCAAAACACTCATGGTATGGTAGGAAACAACATGCGTGGTAACAACAACCGCCCTCTTGATGACCCTTTTGCTAAAGTTAAAATTTTCATACCTTCATTTTATGGTGCTTATGATGATGAGGCATATCTTGATTGGGAAATGACGGTTGAGCAGAAATTTAATTCCCACCTTGTTCCTGAACAACATAGAGTTCGACAAGCCACTAGTGAGTTTAAGGATTTTGCTATAATATGGTGGAATGAACTAGGTACCACACACTTACAACCTGATACATGGGAACGTTTAAAATAAGCTATGCGTAATCGTTTTGTTCCTCCATCCTACCAACTTGATTTACGAAAGAAATTGCAGCGCTTAGAGCAGGGAAATAATTCTGTCCAAGATTATTATGCGGAGCTCCAAAAGGGTATGATACGATGTGGGATAGTAGAGGACACTGAAGATAAAATTTGTTGTTTCTATGGGGGGTTGAGACTGAGATACAGGATATTGTTGATTATAAGGAATTTAATACTGTCAACCAGTTGTTCCAGCTTGCTATGCTTGAAGAAAAGGAGTTACAGGGTCGTCAACAAAAGAACAAGAGCAGTAGCGGTGCCTCCTACACTCCACGCACGACAACATCTTCGGGGACGTCCAAGTCATTCTGTTTTGATGCCCTTTCACCAAAACCAGCAGCCAAGATTCCTTCTGGCAGCAACAATGTTTCAGCAGCACCGAAACCACCACCTGCACGACCTGCGGATTCGGGTAAAAATTCCATGCAGGTACCCGCCAAAAGTGCTTCATCCATTGATTCAACAGGAGGCACTTCCGGCATTCAGTGCCACCGCTGCCATGGTCTTGGTCATGTGCAAAAAGATTGTCCTAGTCAGCGGGCATACGTGGCTACAGAAGAGGGAGGATACATCGGCACCTCTGATGTTGAAGACAACAATGATGATGAAGCTGCCACGGACAATGATGAGGGACATGTTTTTGGGAGTGAAGACACATCAGCCTACATGAACATCATTGTGCAGCGGGTGCTGAACACACAGGTACAACAACTTGATAGATTACAACGCCATAATTTGTTTCAGATTTTCTTTGTCATCAAGAATCGGCGAGCACGTGTCATCATTGATGGAGGAAGCTACAACAACTTGGTGAGTTCTGAATTGGTCAAGAAGCTTAGCTTGAATACACGACCACACCCACATCCGTACTATATTCAATGGTTGAATGATTCTGGAAGAGCTAAGGTAACACAAACTTGCAGAATTCCGTTTTCTATTGGTACATATGTTGATTCCGTTGATTGTGATGTGGTACCCATGCAAGCGTGTTTACTTTTATTGGGTCGACCTTGGGAACATGATAAGGATGCTTTGCACCATGGTAGAAGTAATAAATATACTTTTATGCATAAAGGAAAGAAAATTACTTTGCTACCTTTGACTCCTGCTGAAATTGTACAAGCTGCTAGGGAGAGAGCTGGAATTTCTAGTAGTTCTAAATCAGAAAATCAACAAGTAATTAATTCTGTGTTACCACCAAATAATGAGAGATCTACACCTAGTTCTAAGACTGAGGGAATTAAATTGAAGGGTCGTGTAATGCTTGCTACGAAATCATACCTTGCTGAAATTTCTGATCATGATATTTGCTGTGCATTGGTGTGCAAACAAGTTTTGTTCTCCATTGATGATATTGCTAGGTCTTTGCCTCCAGCAGTTACTAACTTGTTGCAAGAGTATGAGGATATTTTTCCAGCTGAGATACCCCCGGGACTTCCATCTTTGAGAGGGATTGAACATCAAATTGATTTGATTCCAGGTGCAATTTTGCCAAACCGTGCTGCATATAGGACCAACCCCGAGGAAACTAAGGAAATTCAGCGGCAAGTCCAAGACCTTTTGGACCGTGGGTATGTACGTGAAAGCCTTAGTCCTTGTGCTATTCCTGTACTTTTGGTTCCTAAGAAAGATGGTACTTGGCGTATGTGTGTTGATTGTAGAGCCATTAACAATATTGCTATAAGGTATCGTCATCCTATTCCTAGGCTAGACGACATGCTTGATGAGTTGTGTGGTTCTATAATTTTCACTAAGATTGACTTGCGTAGTGGTTACCACCAAATAAGAATGAAATTGGGAGACGAATGGAAAACAACTTTTAAAACCAAATTTGGGTTGTATGAGTGGTTAGTAATGCCTTTTGGTTTAACTAATGTACCAAGTACATTCATGCGTTTGATGAATGAGGTTTTGAGAGCTTTTATTGGAAAATTTGTGGTGGTTTACTTTGATGATATCTTGATTTAAAGCAAGTCATTGGATGAACATATGGATCATTTACGTGCTGTTTTTAATGCTTTGAGAGGTGCACATTTATTTGGTAACCTTGAGAAGTGCATCTTTTGTACGAATCGAGTTTCCTTTCTTGGCTATGTTGTGACTCCACAGGGAGTTGAGGTGGATGAGATGAAAATTCAAGCGATCAAGAGCTGGCCAATACCTCAAGCCATCACACAAGTAAGGAGTTTTCTTGGTCTTGCAGGTTTCTACCGACGTTTCGTCAAGGATTTTAGCACTATTGCTGACCCATTGCATGAGTTGACTAAGAAAGGTGTGGTGTTCCATTGGGGGAAAGCACAAGAGGAGTCCTTTGACACCTTGAAGGACAAGCTTACACACGCACCATTGCTGCAACTTCCTGATTTTAGTAAAACTTTTGAACTTGAATGTGATGCTAGTGGAGTTGGCATTGGTGGTGTCTTACTGCAAGGTGGTAAACCGGTTGCATACTTTAGTGAAAAACTTAATGGTCCTGTCCTGAATTACTCCACATATGATAAAGAATTTTATGCTCTCGTACGATTCTTAGAGACATGGCGTCATTATTTATGGCCTAAAGAATTTGTTATTCATTCTGATCATGAATCGCTAAAGCATATTCGTTCTCAAAATAATCTGAATCGTAGACATGCAAAATGGATTGAATTTATTGAGTCTTTTCCTTATGTCATTAAACATAAGAAAGGGAAGGATAATTTGATCGCTGATGCATTGTCTAGACGATATAATATGCTGTCCCAACTTGATTGTCGAATTTTTGGACTTGAATCAATTAAAGAACAATATGCTCTTGATGCTGATTTTAAAGATGTGTTGCTGCATTGTAGAAAAGGTCATACCTAGAATAAATTTGTACTGGATGATGGATTCTTGTTTAGAGCTAACCGCCTATGCATTCCAGCTGGTTCCATTCGTCTTTTGTTATTACAGGAGGCACATGGTGGAGGTGTGATGGGCCATTTTGGCGCACAGAAGACGGAGGATGTTCTGGCCACACATTTCTTTTGGCCAAAGATGAGGAGAGATGTAGAGCGGTTTGTGGCTCGCTGCACCACATGTCAGAAAGCTAAGTCCCGTTTGAATCCATATGGTTTATACATGCCTCTTCCCACTCCTTCCATTCCTTGGGCGGATATCTCTATGGACTTTGTTTTGGGATTGCCTAGGACTAAGAGGGGGAGGGACAACATTTTTGTTGTGGTGGATCGTTTTTCTAAGATGGCACATTTTATACCGTGTCAGAAAAGTGATGATGCTGTACATATTGCCGACCGTTTTTTCAAAGAGATTGTTCGCTTGCATGGTATGCCTTCTACTATTGTTTCAGATCGCGATGCTAAATTTTTGAGTCACTTTTGGCGCACCCTATGGAACAAATTGGGTACAAAACTGTTGTTCTCTACAACATGTCACCCACAAACTGATGGGCAAACAGAAGTAGTGAACCACACTTTAGGCACCATGTTGAGAGCTGTTTTGAAGAAAAATTTAAAGATGTGGGAAGGATGTTTGCCACATGTGGAGTTTGCATATAATCGGGCAACACATTCTACCACCAAGGTAAGTCCTTTTCGGGTAGTGTATGGATTCAATCCTCGTGCTCCTATTGATATCTTGCCTTTACCTACTAGTGAGAGAACTCATAATGATGCAAAGGAACGTGCTGATTTTATTTTGAAAATTCATGAGACCACTAAACACAATATTGAAAGGATCAATGAAAAATATAGAATTGCTGGTAGTAAAGGTAGGCAGGAAGTTAGACTTGAACCGGGTGATTTAGTTTGGTTACACTTGAGAAAGGATAGATTTCCAGAACTGAGAAAGTCTAAATTGATGCCTAGATCTGATGGTCCTTTTAAAATACTTGAGAAGATTAATGATAATGCATATAAACTTGAGTTGCCTCCCGAGTTTGGGGTTAGTCCCACCTTTAACATTTCAGATTTGAGGCCATATTTGGGAGAAGAAGATGAGCTTGAGTCGAGGACGACTCCAATGCAAGAGGGGGAGGATGATGTGGACATCACTCCTGCAGATATACACAACACTCACATGGTAGACATGCAAGGTCCAATTACTTGAGCTCGAGCACGACAATTGAATTTAGAGGTGAGCTCGTTTCTGAACAATTCTTTATATGTGAATTTTGAGAGTATATTGCTACCTAATGGATTAATTATGATTAGGAACCATGGAGAGGACATGGAGATACATGGAGAGGGGTTTGGAGGCGTGGAGGACCAGAAAATACGCCAACAAGAAATTAGAGACCGAGCCCAACTCAAAATCGAGTCCAACTCGGGCCCAGGAGCAGTCCACCTTAAAATGGATGCACAGGAGGCATATGGACTCCGTTTTTGACGTTCTACATATGCACGGAAAGCTGAGAGGATACACTTTCCAATGGAACTAGCCCCACGTCAAAATTCCATTGGAGTCGACCAAAAACTTCGAAACAATATAAAGTTTAGAGTCTGTCAGGGTGTTGCATCACCTAGTTGGGCCATTGGGCCTTGTATCGAGTCCAAGTCCATTATGTACGTGTCTTAGGGTTAGGTCACGACCCCAGCACCCCCCTGGTCGTACTCCACCTCCTTTATACCCCCTAGCCGCCGTCACAAACAGCTGGGTTTTGCTTAGATTATTCTGTCAAGAACAGTTTCGCCGTTCATCGGTTTGTGATACCCCAACCTGAGTGCTTCATATCTTTCAGCAATTTGGTTGCATTCTTTCTTGTTCTTGCTTGTGTTCTTCGATTCGTAGGCAAAGATTAGCCTTCTTGGCGAGGTCAACCGTGGAATAACGGTTGATAACCTGAGGAGACGTGGTGCTGCGATTGCAGGGTTCAGAACGTGTTGTTCGGAAGCCGGATCGATTTGTATCAAGTCTCCACCAAATCGAGAGTTATCAGAACTTTTCGGAAGATCGGGACCCCTGTACACATCAGAAGAGTACCTCAATGACAGTAGATGCTACTCAATTTCAGAGTCTAATTGGAAGTCTCGGGTATTTATTACATACTAGACCTGATCTTTTATTTAGTGTTGGATATCTCAGCCGGTTTATGGAGGAACCGAAAGCGGATCATCTGGCCGGACTAAAGCATTTTCTTCGATATGTTGCCGTCACCACTGAGTATGGTTTGATTTATAACCGAGGTGTTGGTGAGATGAATCGGGTAGGGTACAGCGACAGTTACCTGGCCCGGGATGTTGATGATCGGAAGAGCACGACAAGTGTTCTGTTTTTTCTTGGAGAGAACCCTATTACTTGGCTATCTCAAAAGCAAAGAGTTGTGGCACAATCTACATGTGAAGCCGAGTATATTGCTTATGCAGCTGCATCATGTCAAGCTATTTGGTTCAAGAGGTTACTGGAAGAGTTGAGTGGTCACAAGGTGAAGGCTTCGGTGATCAATGTTGACATCAGTCAGCAATTGTAACACCCTCAAATTCATTTCCATGCATTGCATATTTTTCATGTAGAGAAACATTATAAAAGAAGTAGAAATGGAGAAAGAACTATAGAAATGGAGAAAGAACCATAGAAATGGAGAAAGAACCATAGAAATGGAGGAAGGAACCATAGAAATGGAGAAAGAACCATAGAAATGGAGGAAGGAACAATAGAAATGGAGGAAAAACCACAGAAATGGAGAAGAGAATATAGAAATGGAGAATGGGGCATAGAAATGGAGAAGGGCAATGTAGAAATGGAGAATGGGACATAGAAATGGAGAGGAGAATGTAGAAATCGAGAATGAGACATAGAAATGGAGAGGGGAATGTATAAATGGAGAATGGGACATAGAAATGGAGAGGGGAATGTAGGAATGGAGCAAGTGACATAGGAATGGTGAGGAATGGGAACAAGATTGCTGAAATGAGCCATTCCCAAACTTCCCCCAAAATTTCTAAATTCCCCAATTCCCAAAAAGGGGAATTTCCCCCATATTTTGGGGATAAAATCCCCAAGGCTGCCGCACCACAAGAGATAAGTTTGTTAAGATCCAAAATTTTTTGAATAGGACTCTTATTTGAGCTCCAATTGGAGTAGGACTCCTCTTTTTCTCCCTTAGAAATATAACCTCCACCCCCTGGCCAAAATCCTCTCTCTTTTTGTGTCCTCCCTGCTGCCAAGCACCCTTCCTTGCTGCCAAGTCGCCAAGTTCCCCCTCTTGCCGGAATTTGGCTGCCGTTAAGCCCCGTCGTACCCCGCTGTTGTCGGAGAAGAAGCCCGACGATCTGTCCTGCCCTAATATTCCATAGAAAAATTCCCCACTGCTGCCATTGCTAGGAAGAAGGCCCTGTCACCAAAAGGAAGTGAGGTAGGTCTTCATTACCCAACTTACGACGTCGTCGCCGTTTCTACGCATCCGTTTTCCTCGCCCCCTTCGAGCAGAAACTTTTACGTGTGGACAGATCGCGTTTTGATCGGTTTTTGACGGTGGAATTGATCTTGATCTTGAGTCAAGATCATCACCATGTCCACACTTGATCTATACACTCTTGTTCATCATAAAACCCCAGAAAGCCCATTAAAACATGCAAGAACACGTACAAACTGGTTTAATAAAATAGCACCATAGGATTTGCATTCATCTTCCCCATTGCATCTTTAGTAAAGTTTGTGCATGATGATTGATTTCTGTAAATTTTGTATGTGCGTGGTCGTGAGTAGAAGGACAAGCTCAAGAGGCCATCTACAAGGATCTACAGCACCAAGACTTCGAGACGCTCGAACAACAAGAACCACGGAAGCAAGGCAAGTGCCCCTTGACCATATTGATCCCATGTTTCGAAATTGTTTTGTTTGCGAAAACGTGTATGCTTGAATCAACTTGATGGGACACCCTTTTATAGGAGTTAATGAGTCAGGTATGTTCGTTTTTCTTTTTTGCTTTGCTTAATTCACAGGATACGGGAAGCTGAAATAAAACATGTCTGGCTACTGCACTCATATGAATAGTGATGATGAGATCTTGATGATGTTAATGGGCATAGAATCGGGGAGATCTAGGCAAGATTAGTTTATGAATGTTGCTGGATGAGATGGTGGTACTTGCCGTAGATCTAAGGACCGGTTCATGCGAGAATATGCCAGGAAAACAGTGCCACCATGCCAAGTATGGATGCGGCTTAGCTGATTAATTAGGTGTGTTTCTAGCTTGTTATGGACCGTGGATGGCGCGGGGAATGGGAGTCGAGGAGAACTGCCATGGGAACTGCATGGCACAAGAGGGGGCCCATGGGTGGGAGAATGATGATTCGAGCCTGCCAGTGAAACCTCAGTGAGTCCATACATCTAGTAGCCCCTTTGTAAAGGCTATTTTGTGATCTCTTGGCCATACACCGACGGTTGTGTACTGGTATAATGGAGGTCCTGCAATCTACGACGGGTGACGAAATCACGAACTTGTTGGTAAAGTGGTGCCACCTCTGCAAAGTGTAAAACTATCATGATAGCCGTGCTTCCGGTCACAAGAATTTGGCCAACTTCCATGATTAGAGGGAAAACTTGAGATGGTTATTCGGTATGGTTATGGTATGGTCATTAGGATTGGTTTTGGGACAGTTCTGAGTCATGACAATGAATTTGGTTTCGGTTATGTGAAAATGAGATGGATATGAATATTTATGAGTATGAGATGTACTTGAGAAAGATTGATGGCTGGCTGAGAATCGATAAATGGCGCATTACGGTGAAGGAATATTGCTGTATTAATTGCTTATATTGGGATTTAACTCACCTAGAAATAGTTGTTGTTTTTATCATGTTTGTGAAATAAAATTTGCTTGCTGCAATGAGCCTTTTTATTCCATACCTTGTTGTAAGCTACATGTCATACTTTTCCCGCACTTGCTGAGTACGACATGTACTCACCCTTGCATTATCACATAAACATCAACTACAGTAGATGAGTACTTCGAGGACCATGTGGAGTACTAGGCGTGCAAACTACCGTCAACATGCCTGTGGAGTTGAAGATGGAGTCTGTGTGACACCCTCAATTTCGATTTCTGCATGCATTCATATTTTATATGGAGAAAATATTTTAAAAGAAGAGGAAACAGAGAAAGAATCAAAAGATAGCCGAAAAGAGCCAATTCCAGTTCGCCGAGGGGCGCCGAAGACACTTCCCGTGGCCCGTTGGCCACGTGTCGCCTTCGGAGCTCATCCTCGCAAAGGGGGAGAGGTCCGCTGCTAACTGGCTACGTGGCAGGCTCGGAGCTTTCCTCTGTAAAAGGGGCGAGGTCCGACCCCGTGGGACACATTTTGCCCCCGGAGCTAGCCTCTGCAGAGAAGCGAGGCCAGTCCCACAGGACACGTGTCACCTTCGGAGCTAGTCACTGTGGAAAAGAGAGGACCAGCCGCACGGGACACGTGTCGTTCTCGGAGCTCGTCTCCGAGAGGTCCTACCCACGGGACACGTGTCACTCTCGGAGCTCACCTCCGAGAGGTCCGACCCCGCTAGACACGTGTCACCTCCGGAGCTCACCACCGAGAGGTTCGACACTACTGGACACGTGTCACCTCCGGAGCTTGCCTCCGGCAGGTCTGTCCCGGTGGACACGTGTCATCCTCGGAGCTCACTTCCGAGGAGAAGGTACTGCAGGACACGTATCAGCCTCGGAGCTCGCCTCCGAGAGGTCCCACACTGATGGACATGTGTCGACCTCGGAGCTCATCCCTGAGCAGAAAGGAAGTCCGGCGCTGCTAGGACACATGGCACTATCGGAGCTCACCTCCAAAGAGAGGGGAGGTCCAGCACTGACGCGTGGCACATTCGGAGCTGCCTCCGAAGAGAGTGGAGGTCTGGCACTAACACGTGGCATTCGCGGAGCTCGTCCCTGGAAAGAGGGCAGGTCCCGACCCACCAGGACACGTGGCGCACGCGGAGCTCGCCTCCGAGGAAGAAGGAGGTCCCACCCGCCTGACACGCGGCACAACCAGAGCTCGCCCCGGAACAAAAGGGAATCCCAGGCCCCCGCTGGACACGTAGAGCCTCCGAAGCTTATCCCTGCGGAAGGACGCTGTCGGTACCCTCAATACGGGGTACCCCTATGCACAGGGGAAAATCGTCTAAGGACTTCGTCCCCTCCGCAGGGGCGAACTCCGAGGGCATCCAAGCCGGACCTCCCCTCTCCGCAGGGAGAGCTCCGAAGGCTCCACGTGTCCAGCAGGGCCGGATCTCCCTCTCCTCAGAGGAGAGCTCCGGGCCCGCCACGTGGCCAGCAGAGCCGGACCTCCCCCCTCCGCGGGGATAGCTCCGAAGGCTCCACGTGTCCAGCAGGGCCGGACCTCCCTCTCCTCAAAGGAGAGCTCTGGGCCCGCCGTGTGGCAAGCAGAGCCGGACCTCCCCCCTCCGCGGGGAGAGCTCCGAAGGCTCCACGTGTCCAGCGGGGCCGGACCTCCCTCTCCTCAGAGGAGAGCTCCAGGCCCACCACGTGGCCCACAGAGCCGGACCTCCCCCCTCCGCGGGGAGAGCTCCGAAGGCTCCACATGTCCAGCGGGGCCGGACCTCCCTCTCCTCAACAGAGGGCTCCGGGCCCGCCACGTGGCAGCAAAGCAGCGCTGCCTACCCAACACGGTGGACAGCAGGAGTAAAGTCGCACCATGCCTTGTTCGTAAAAGGTAATCAAAACCCGCGCCTTACAAAGGCACGGTATTGAAGGCCCGCGCCTCCCCAAGACGCGGAGACGCGGAGCACGCCCCTGCCAGGAGGCATTGCGCCCAGTCGCATCACAGTGAAGACAGGCATGCAATGTCAGGTGTTGCACACCAATAAACGCAGCGACAAGACATCCCCTGCCGCACCTGCCATCATCAACCACTACGCCTAGCTTGCGGCGTGGGCAGGGCGGCAGGTCGGAGGCTCAGAAGTCCTCGCCAGAGACAACTACCGGCGTTAATGCAGATACGCTAGATGGCAGAGATCTCCTCGGGACCACCTGTCGAATCCCGGGGCCCTTCCTTGTAAGCCGCCCGAGCCTTGGACTATAAAAGGCTCGGGTAGGCAACGTTGCAAAGGGTTCGGCATCACGCCAATTTGCAATACATTGTTGCACTTAGCTCATCCTCAAGCTTAGAACCCCGGTTCTAGGCCTCAAGCAATACAACGAGCACCTCTGCTCATCATGGACGTAGGGTATTACGCTCCGGCGGCCCAAACCACGTAAAAAACCCTTGTGCTCATCTCCTTCCTTCGTCCAGTCCAGCGAGACCCACGCAGGGGGACTGGCCCCTACGAAAAAGAACCTCCGCGGGCTGCCTAGTGCAGGCCCAGGGGAAGTGTCGACCGCAGATGCTTCGACATTTGGCGCGCCAGATAGGGGGGTTTTCCCTCTTGCGTCGAGTCTTCGCTCACGAAGATGACCAAGCTTCCGTCCTCGGCAAGCTCTCCTCACCCTCGTTCCCGGCGAACGATGACTAGCGAGGCTTACGTCTCGACGCACTCAGGTAGGAGTGTGTCGGGACAAGCTGAAAGCCAGCAGCCGACTCCGGCAACACGGACTCCAGCAAGCCCAAGATCTGCTGCAGTGCCGAGTGTCACTCATGGGAGTACACTAGCTGCAGCACGAGCGCTTCTATGCAATCCACCTGCTGGGGACGCGCCCCAGGCAGTGACCCAGCAGTGGATTAGCGACGTCGACCATCTCGTCGTCGCCTCCGCCAACCCTCAGCTTCAGCGGGGACGACGCTCCAGTCAACCGGATGCGTCGCCGTCACGCACGCCAACGGTTGACGGGCAGACTCCCGCTCCACCAGGCTCCCATCGGCGGACCTGAGGTCGGAGCTGGAGCAACGTCACCTGGGCGAAGATGCCCGTGTGATCATTGAGAGACGATGAGAAAGGCGTCGCAACCATGACGCCGATGACAGCATGTTGACCGCCTCGACCCAGCCTGGGCCGCAGATGTTCGCTACGCGATCTCTGCCCCAGGCGTACACCACGCAGCATATGCCCCAGCCATATGCCCTGCAAACGGCGCCCCCTAGTTTATGGCGTACCTTTGCCCATGCCGGGGTACACTGTGCCAACAGCGGACCAAACGTTCGTGGCACCAACACCTGCAGCAACAGGGGAAGGTGTGAGGCCTTGGCGCCGCACCTTCGCTTCGCGAAGTGGCCGCGCAAGTTCCGGCCACACCTGCCAGAGAAGTACGACGGCAGCGTCAACCTGGTGTAGTTCCTCCAGATCTACTCCACCGCCATCCTAGCTGTAGAAGGGGATGAGGCCGTCATGGCCAACTACTTCCCTGTCGCCTTGACCGGCCCAGCACGGTCTTGGCTCATGAATCTCCCCAAGGGTTCCATAACCTCCTTGGGAGAGCTCTGCCAACAGTTCACCGCCAGCTTCGGCAGCTCCTACACCCGTCCTGGCACGGAGCTTGACCTCCACGCCATCCAACAACAGCGTGGAGAGTCGCTGCGCTCCTTCATCCAGCGGTTCTACCAGGTATGGAACACCATCCCCCATATCCAAAATGCTTCTGTGGTGGTGGCGTTCCGGCAGGGTGTAAGGGAAAAGAAGATGCTCGAGAAGCTCGCCACCAGAGAGGTGCAAGACGTATTGGAGCTCTTCAGCCTGGCGGAGAAGTGCGCCAGAGCGGCGGAAGGGCACAACTGGCACTCGCAGCCAGCCTCCGAAGCCGGAGGACAGCCCGGGTCTAGCGCTGCTCCACATGGGAGCAGCAAGAAGACCAAGATGGGTGGCGGCAAGATCAAGCCGCCGGCCGGAGCTCCCATTGCTGCTGTTGCAGCACTCACCGGAGCTCGGGGGCCACGCCCCGACAAGAGGCCACGACAGTCACCAGCCCCTGGCGGTGACCACAACAAGCTGTGCCCCGTGCACAACACCAGCAGCCATACTGCTGCTTAGTGCCGGGAGATCCAGAAGCTCGCGGAACGCTTCCGCAAGGGGAAGCAACCGCGTGCGGACGCCCCTCCCTTCCGTCAGAGGGAGGGCAAGCAGAAGGTCGACTCCCAGGACAACTTCGACCAGCAGATGGAGTTCCAGGAGTCCACCACCGCGATGGCTCCAGCTCCAGTGACGAAGAGCGCCGGAAGACGCTCCACGTCATCTACGGAGGGTCCTCGGACCCCTCGTCCCAGAGCGCAGTCAAGACCCTGCGTCGAGCAGTGGCGTCGGTGGCTCCTACCCCGTGCGCAACACCGCACCTCAAGTGGGTAGGGACCCCCATCACCTTCGATGCCACCGAATGCCCCAAGAACATGGCTGGGGCCGGGCAGCTACCGCTCTTGGTAGCTCCCACCATCGCCAACGTGAATATGTACCATGTCCTGGTGGATGGCGGGGCCGGCCTCAACCTCATCAGTCGTGCAGCCTTCCAGAAGCTGCAGATCCCGATGGCCAAGCTCGCCCCCTCGAGCCCGTTCTCAGGGGTAGGGCCGGGACAAGTCGTCCCGTACGGCAACATCAGCCTACCGGTGACCTTCGGGGCACCGGACAACTACCGAACAGAATACATTCTGTTCGACGTGGCGGAGGTCGACCTCCCCTTCAACGCCATCATCGGCAGGCCAGCCCTGTACCGATTCATGGCGGTAGCCCACTACGGCTACCTCGTCTTAAAGATGCCTACACCAACATGTGTCCTCAAGATCCGTGGAGACCGCACTGCTGCAGTGTCAGCCTTGGAGAAGCTCCAAGCACTTGCGGCAGCCCGGGCACAAGCCCCTGGCAGTGCAGAACCGGGCTAGCTCCACCCTAGTGCACGCCACCGTGCCTCAACCTCTGCACCCTGAGTGCAGCCCCACAACGAGGGCAACGTCCCCCTGAAGGTCATCCAAGTCGGCGCCGAAGCTGCCCAGACCACCCGGATTGCCGGGGGCCTGGACAGCAAATAGGAAGGCACGCTCATCACCTTCCTCCGGCACAATGTCGACGTGTTTGCATGGCAACCGTCGCAGATGCCGGGGATCCCTAGGGAGGTGATCAAGCACCATCTGAAGATCTTCCCCGACGCCTGGCCAATCCAACAGAAGCCCCAGAAGCAGTCCATCGAGCGGCAGAACTTCATCCGTGAAGAAATCAAGAAGCTGCTGGACGCTGGCTTCATACGGGAAGTCCACCACCCCCGGTGGTTGGCGAACCCTGTCGTCGTCCCAAAGGCTGGCGGGAAGCTCCGGATGTGCATCGACTACACCAATCTCAATAAGGCATGTCCCAAAGATCCATTCCCTCTCCCTAGAATAGATCAAATAGTAGACTCTACATCAGGCTGTGATATGTTATGCTTCCTAGATGCCTACTCAGGCTTCCACCGAATTCCCATGTCTATAGAAGACGAAGAACATACAGCATTTATCACCGTATACGGCCTGTATTGTTATGTCTCCATGTCTGTCAAAGTGTGTAGCCGACACTTCCCCGGGCCTGCCTGGGCAGCCCGCGGAGGTTCTTTTTTGGAGGGGCTAGTCACTCACGGAGAGCTTCAGCGTTAGGGACGATTGAGGGAGAAGCTTGACACGGGGGTTTTTACGTGGTTCAGGCTGCCGAAGCGTAATGCCCTACGTCCACGGTGAGCAGAGTTGCTCGTTGTATTGCTTGCTGCTCAGAACCGGAGTCCTGATCTTGAGGGTGAGATGGGTGCTAGAGCGTAAGCTTGCCCTAGACGAGAGTGGGTGAAATGCCCAACCCCTGCTAACGTTGCCTACCCGAGCCTTTTATAGTCTAGGGCTCGGGCGGCTTACAAGGTGGGCCTGGGACCCGACAGGTGGTCCCGGGGAGATTGCCTGCCATCTACCGTATCTGCAGTTACGCCGGTAGTTGTCTCTGGCGAGGGCTTCCGAGTCTTCGTTCTGCCGCCCTGCCCATGCCGCAAGCTAGTCGTAGTGGTTGGCAGGGGCGGCAGGGGATGTCTTGTCGCTGTGTTTATTGGCGGGCAGGCTCTGAAGCGACGCGCCAGTCTGCGATGTGACTGGGTGCAACGACACCTGACAGAGGCGTGCTCCGCGTATCCGCGCCTTGGGAAGGCGCGGGTCTTGAATACCTTGTACGGGCAAGGTATGGCGCGTCTTTACTCCTGCTGCCTACCGCGCGGGGGCAGGCAGCGCTGCTCTGCTGGCCACGTGGCGGGTTCGGAGCTCTCCTCTGAGGAGAGGGAGGTCCGGCCCCGTGGGACACGTGGAACCTTAAGAGCTCTCCCCGCGGAGGGGGGAGGTCCGGCTCAGTTGTCCATGTGGCGGGCCCGGAGCTCTCCTCTGATGAGAGGGAGGTCCGGCCCCGCTGGACACGTGGAGCCTTCGGAGCACTCCCGGCGGAGGGGGGAGGTCTGGCTCAGTTGTCCACATGGTCGGCCCGGAGCTCTCCTCTTAGGAGAGGGAGGTCCAGCCCCGCTGGACACGTGGAGCCTTCGGAGCTCTCCTCGTGGAGGGGGGGAGGTCCGGCTCAGTTGGCCACGTGGCGAGCCCGGAGCTATCCTCTGAGGAGAGGGAGGTCCGGCCCCGCTTGACACATGGCGCCTTCGGAGCTCTCCCTGCGGAGAAGGTCGAGGTCCTTAGGCAGTTTCCCCTGTGCGCGGGGGTACCCCTTATTGAGGGTACCGACAGTGGCCCCCGGGCCCATCTCGGGGGAGATAGCGAGCCCGAGGTGGGGCCCCAGTCTCTTCCGCTCCGTGCACCTGCTCGAAGACCCGCATTGACCGTTGCCGGAGCACGAACAGTTGTCACACCTGGTTTCTCCGAAGAACAACCGAGTGAATATCACATGTATGCCAGGATCATTTTCTCATACATGTGATGACAAAGAGTGAAGCATCATTTATTACAAGCTAGGTGTCGAATATAAATAAGTCTTACATAGCACATATCTTTATGGACGATAATAAGTTCGTAACATAAAATAGCAGCGGAATATTATTCTTGAGGGCTCCGTCACAGGCGTTGCCCGGGGGTCTCCATGAACCTAGAAACCTTCTTCGGGTCCAAAGTCTTGTTCATTATACACCACCTCATTATCTTGACCTGAGCAGCAATATAAACCAACAAATATGCAAGGTTGAGTACCGATGGTACTCAGCAATTGTGGGAAAGTTATGTCATGCATGGTTAGAACAAGGGGAGGTTGAACTCATGGTTAAAGCACTATGCCATTAATACCTATTACCTTAGCTTATTAAGCACCTACATTACTACACAGGTGAAATGGTCCCAATCTCTCATCCCATCATCATAATCAAATAACCATAACATCATTTCCAATGTTAAGCTCCCCGCTTAACATCCACAACTTCCAAAACCATCAATCCTCTAATCATGAATAAGTCCAAGCCGCTCTTGACCGTGAGCACGGCTGTCATGACAGTTTTGACTCTGCAGAGTTTGTACCACTGTACCCACATGTAGTGATTTTATCCCCCATTGCCGGGTGGACTAAAAGAACCTCCATTATGCCAGTGGCTACGAACCACATTCACACTTCCCAGGTGTGTAGCCAGGAGATCACTACGAAGCCTTTCCAAAGGGATACCCGACGAGCGTGGGCCCACTGAGGTTTCACCCCCTAACAGCATACAATCCAACAAACCCATACTACGCCGGGAATACACCTAATTAATTGGCCAAGCTGCCCCATGTCAGCATGTGGTTGGCACGGTAAAGCCAGGTTACATGCTCCATGAACCGGTCCTTAGGATCCAGGCAAGTACTAAACACACACCCGAGTCTCGTGCACCCAGCACCAACCAAAACATCCAACTTGCCTTGATCCCTACTTCTACATAACTCATAATATCTCATTCAAGAGTATGGTAAAATAAACTGATGATCCCATATCCCAAATATCCCATTCTAAGCATGGCTAAGCATATGCATAATAATAAATGACATGATAAAATAAATCCCAACCCAAGCTACAAGGAAACAAGGTAATGCAATTCTACGGAAAGTTCCTAGCATGGGTTTCATATTTCATTTGACAATGCAAATAATTCTATCTATACATCCTAGCATAGGATCAAAGTGGTCAAGGACACTTGCCTCCTTCCTGCTGCTCTTGGAATGGGTAGTCCTGATCTTGGAAAGGAAGAACTTGTTCTGGAGCAGGTTCTACATCATATCATCACACATAGCAAAAAGAAAAACAACAATCCATAAGACATAGTTCACACTTCCACTTCATACAAACCACACATTCACATGTATAAAAGCCATTCACAAATTCTATGTGTTGTGGTTACTCTATGTGTGTTGATCTTTGGCTTACATGCACTTTTAATCATGTGTATATGATTCCTACTTTTGTATTCACATTTATACTTGCATACTATATATATGAGTTTCCAATTTTAAATAAATTCCTTATATTCAATTACTACACCTTTTAGCTACCAAGTATGCATGAAAGGTATTTTCCTACTTCATATGTGTCTTCAGACCTTCTACCAACACTAAACTGAATTCTTTGGATTTTGGAAACATCATTTATCATTTTATAGTTATTCATACCTAGTTTGTTATATTTTCAGATTTATTTCCTATGCCTAAATGTGAACTTTATTATAAAAATAGTAAGACACCTCATCTGAACAGAATATGTTTTAGGTCTAAAATATGTAATAATATATTTTTAAACTTCTCCTCTGATGTAAACTATTTTACATTTATTTTACTATTTTTCAGAATTATTCTCTACTTAAAAATGTGTCCCTATAACTAATAAATGTGAATAATCAATTAAACAGATTCATTTCTGCCAAAAATCTGTTTTTATCTCACTCCAAGGTTTTCTAAGTACTGGGAAAGTTTTTAATTTGAATTTGACAATATGTTTGTCCCACCTTTTAAATTTTAAATACTAGCCACATATTCAAATTCCTAACTTTAATATCAAATAGGGTTAAAAGGTAAACTCACCCCACTACAGGGTCTATAATATTGTTTTAAGAATTTTCAGGGGTCTAGCTACACTTAACAGAGGGGTTTTTCCTAATTTTTATTAAGTCTAGGGGCTAAAACTGATTTTTAAATGAATTTACATGATTTTCTGGAGTTCCAGGGGCTAGATCAGAAGTTTCCGGGGCTAGCTCTTATTTTCCGAGAACCCCAGGGGGTAGCACGTAAGAATTCCAGTCTTTATAACGCGGGGCTGACATGGACCGTCCGATTTAAAACAGACGGCTGATATTATAACGTCGAACCGGTACGGTGGGATTTAAACTCTACCGTGCGATTTAAAATAAACGGCGCACAAGCGGCCACGTCGCTCTGATCGAGCGCGGGCGGCGCTGTCCGGCGGCGCACGGCGGTGGGAGGCGGCGATCTCGCTGGAAAGTTTCGGATCTTTGTAAATTCTTTCTAGAACTGTGATTTTATGGCATAGATCGGTGGAGGGAAGGTCGGGAATCTCACCTCGGGGGTTTTCTTGAGCTCGGAGGTCCTGGAAGGCGGTCGGCGATGAGGTCCGAGGTGAATTCACGGCGAGGCTCGTCGGCGCTGTGTTTGAACCGCAAACCACCGCGTTTTCTGCACCTGCGAGGTTCCCCGGAGGCGGTGGATCAAGACCAGCGAGTTAGATCGGAATTCCCGAGCTTAGATCGGGCAGAATTCGCCGGAGGGGCTCGGGTTCTCACCGGAGAGAAAATCGGCAGATCGTGGGGAAAACGGGACGATGCCGGGGTTTTTATAGACGGGGGAAGGGCGGCGTTCGGTTGTGATCGAGTTTGCGTTGCCCACGAACAAAATTCGGCTGGGATACGCAGGAATCCGGGTCGGTTTTGATTCGGGGTGAGAGAGAGTTCGGCCGAGCGCGGCGCTAGCGCGAGGAAGAAGAAAGACTGGCGGGCCCCGCATGTCAGTGGGAAGAAGGGGGCGCGCGCGGCTGCGGGCTGGCGCGGGATCGGTGGGCCGGCTGGTGGGTTTCGGCCCACTGGCCGGTTTTTTTCTGTTTTCCTTTTTCTTTTTCTATTTCTTTTCTGTTTTGAGTTTAATTTGAATTCCAATTTGAATTTGAATTTTTGCAACACATGCAACACGTCCAAAAATTTTTAAATTCCCCTCTGAACAGGATTTTGGGGTGTTACAGCTCTACCCCCCTTAAAAGAAATCTCGTCCTCGAGATTGGTGGTTCTAAGAAAACAATTCCGGAAATTGTGCCTTAAGCTCATCTTCTCGCTCCCAGGTGGCTTCCTCTTCTGAGTGATGCTT
Source organism: Neostapfia colusana (assembly GCA_030760725.1). Lineage (NCBI taxonomy): Eukaryota > Viridiplantae > Streptophyta > Magnoliopsida > Poales > Poaceae > Neostapfia > Neostapfia colusana. Next base: position 82,585,415 of record JASWHV010000003.1, read on the forward strand.
CCACTGCACCTTGCACATCCGGATTCTTTTATTTCTGGTGAGGCGTTCCATTGTCTCCAAAATCTTGGATGGTTGCTCGGCATAAGACAAATCCTCAGCTACGTCCACTTCATTCATGGGTAACATCTCTTCAGGTGTCCTCAGACATTTCTTGAGCTGTGACACATGGAATACATCGTGCACATCCGATAAGCGAGCCGGTAATTCTAGCTGATACGCCACTTCGCCTTTCCTCTCCAGAACTTGAAAGGGTCGGATGTATCGAGGTGACAACTTCCCTTTCACCTTGAACTGGCGAAGTCCTCGGATAGGGGACACCTTGAGATAGACATAGTCCCCCACGTTGAAAACGAGCTCTCTTCTCCGAACATCGGCATAGCTCTTTTGTCGTGTCTGTGCTATCCTCAAGTTGTTGCGAATTTCCCTCACTTTCGCGTCGGCTTCTTGTAGTACTTCGGGACCAAACACTTTTCTTTCCGCTGTTTGGTTCCAAAATAGGGGAGTTCTGCACTTCCTCCCATACAAAGCTTCAAACGGTGACATCTTCATACTAGCTTGATAGCTGTTGTTGTAGGAGAATTCCGCATACGGTAAGTTCTTGTCCCAACTCCGATTGTTTTTGAGTGCACACGCCCTCAGCATATCCTCAAGTATCTGATTGGTTCTTTCCGTCTGCCCATCAGTTTGGGGATGATAGGCAGAACTAAAGTTCAGATGGGTTCCCATGGTTTCATGCAACTTCTGCCAAAACCTCGAGGTGAACTGTGTCCCTCAATCCGACACTATCTTCTTCGGCACTCCATGGTAACACACGATCCTTGACATGTACAACTCCGCCAATTTGGATCCACTGTAGCTTTCCTTCACGGGGATGAAGTGAGCTACCTTGGTTAGCCTGTCGATGATGACCCATATTGAATCATATCCTGATTGGGTCCTAGGCAATCCCACTATGAAATCCATACCGATTTCTTCCCATTTCCATTCAGGCACTTTGAGTGGTTGCAATAATCCCGTGGGTCGTTGATGTTCTGCTTTCACCAACTGACATGTGTCACATAGGGCAACATGTTCCGTGACATCTCGCTTCATGCCATACCGCCAATACCTGCTCTTGAGGTCCTGGTACATCTTCGTACTCCCAGGATGAATGGAATAGACAGAATCGTGAGCCTCCTTCGAAATCAATTCACGGATCTTCTTTACTTCTGGCACACAGATTCTTTTCCCGTGCCACACCGTTCCCTGTTCATCCTCTCTGAAACCAGGGGCTTTATTTTCCTTGATGAGTTGCCTGATTTCTTGTATCTTCTCGTCATCCTTTTGACCATCGCGTATGTCTTGCTCTAGTGTGGAGTCCACTTCCATGGCGATGGCTTCACCACTATTTACCAGGCATAGATTGAGCCTTATAACCTCGTCCTTCAATTCTGCAGGCATGTCCTTCAAGCTCAACTTATTGACCTGCACTTTCCGACTTAGAGCATCGGCCACGACGTTTGCTTTCCCAGGATGATAGTTGATGCCCACATCAAAGTCATTGATTAGCTCTAACCATCTCCTTTGTCTGAGGTTGAGATCTGGCTGTGTGAAAATGTACTTTAAACTCTTATGATCCGTATTTATTTCTGTCCTCTTCCCCATCAAGTAATGCCGCCAAATTTTCAACGCGTGTACCACTGCGGCTAGTTCTAGGTCATGTGTAGGATAGTTCTTCTCGTGCTTCCGAAGCTGCCGGGATGCATAAGCCACGACATGCCCTTCTTGCATGAGAACACATCCCAACCCGTTTCCAGAGGCATCGCAGTACACCGTAGAGTTCTTCTGCATATCTGGCATAACTAGCACTGGGGCTGTTGTCAATCTTTTCTTTAACTCCGGAAAACTCGTCTCGCACTGCGGCGTCCATGTGAATGTGATTCCCTTCTCCAACAGTTTGGTGAGGGGTCTCGAGATCTTAGAGAATCCCTCAATAAACCGTCGATCGTATCCAGCCAATCCCAAGAAGCTTCGAACTTCCCCGACATTTTCAGGGGTCTTCCACTTCTATATATCCTCGATTTTGGCGGGATCTACGGAGATTCCTCCCTCCGAGATTATATGTCCTAAGAAGGGAACTCTCTTCAGCCAAAACTCACACTTGCTCAACTTGGCATATAGTTGGTGTTCTCTCAGCCTCTGCAACACCAACCTTAGATGTTTCTCATGTCCTTCTTCATCCTCGGAGAAGACGAGAATGTCATCTATGAAAACCACCACAAATTTGTCCAGATATTCCATGAATACCTTGTTCATGAGATACATGAAATATGCCAGGGCATTAGTTAGCCCGAAAGGCATGACAGTGTATTCATACAGTCCGTACCGAGATACGAAAGCTGTCTTGGGAATATCAGATTGCCTTATCTTGAGTTGGTGGTATCCCGACCTGAGATCAATTTTCGAGAACACACAAGCTCCCCTCAACTGATCAAACAAGTCTTCAATGCGGGGTAATGGGTACTTGTTCTTGATGGTTACCTCATTCAAGGCACGGTAGTCCACGCATAACTTTGGGTTCCGTCCTTTTTGGGCACAAATATCACTGGAGCTCCCCATGGTGAGGAACTAGGACGAATATACCCCTTCTCCATCAATTCTCTCAAATGATCCTTGAGTTCTCCCAGCTGCTTGGAGTCCATCCGATAAGGTCTCTTGTATATCGGGGCTGTTCCAGGCACTAGCTCAATTGTGATTTCCACTTCACGATCGGGAGTCATACCTGGCAACTCCTCCGGAAAAACATCTGGATATTCCCTGATAATCCTGATCTCCTCAACTTTCACCTCAACTTGATTTAATTTAATGTCCCTCCTAGGCTCTTGTATTGTTATGAACTTTACTCTTGTGCCACTAGGGTGAGTTAGTTCCACCGTTCTGGTCGAACAATGGATGGTTCCTTTATGTTTGGTCAACCAATTCATACCCAAGATAATATCTATCCCTTGTGAATCTATCACTATGAGGTTAGCAGTAAATACTACCCCATTAATGTCTAGTTTCACTTTGGGACACACTTGTCTTGTCCTTATTTCTCCACCTAGAGAGTTTATGGTTCATTTGTGTGGTTGCTAGGTCATGCTTCTTAACAAACCCTTGAGCAATGAACGAGTGGGTAGCACCAGAATCAAACAGCAGGGTTGCAATGTGTAAATTGGCAGGAAACTTACCAACTACCACGTCGGGTGCCTCTTGTGCTTCCTCCATAGTAACGTGGTTCACCCGTCCTCTCATTACATTCTGCTGTTGTGGCTTCGTGGGATTCTTCTTTGGGCACTTATGGGCGTAGTGCCCCACTTCACCACAGATTAAACATTGCACCCCAACCTTAGGTGCCTGGCCTTTGTTGTCTTGGGGTTGGTTTGGAGGTCCTTGTCCTGCTGGTCGAGGTTGATATGTAGGGCGAGGCTGCTGTACGAACTGACGTTGTGGCTGTATTGGTGCTGCCGGAGGCCTGTAGTTCGGGTTGTACCCTCTTGGTGCTGAGTAGGGTACCGCAGCACGGTTCGTCTGCCCTGCGGGTTGCTGCATTAGACGTGGACGAGTGTTGCTCCCTGAGGCTTGATGTGACCACCCGACCTTCCTCTTGTTCTCATTTTCCAAGGCCTTCAGCTTCCTTTCTACCACAAACGCTCTGTCCACCATCTTTTGGAAGCTTTCATACTCATTGGAGGACATTGCACACTGCATTTCTGCGGTAAGTCCTTCCACGAAACAATCTTGTTTCTGCTCATCAGTCTCTATGTCCCGTGGGGCATAACGGGAGAGTTGAGTAAACTTAGTGAGGTATTCCCTCACAGTCATGTTACCTTGCTGCAACCCCAAAAACTCCTTCCTCTTGTTTTTGAGTTCACCCCTTGGGATGTAATGGTTGCGGAAGCTACGTTTGAACTCTTCCCAAGTGATATTCTCAGGGTCATGATGGGCGGCCACGTAAGCGGTCCACCAATCAGCAGCAGGTCCATACAATTGATGAGAGGCAAACAGCACCCTCTCATACCCTTGACACTGTATGATCCTCATCTTGCTTTCAAAGGTCTTTAGCCAATCATCTGACTCTAGAGGTTCAGCAGTACTTGCAAACTTCGGAGGTTGAGTTCCTAGAAACTCACTCAACCTTGGTTGGCGTGGTGCAGCTTGTGGAGGTAGAACTTGATGCAAGTTGGCCACCACTTGAGTCAAGTTCTGGATGAGCTGATTTTGATTCTCCAGCATTTGGTGGAGGGGATCCACTCCTTCACGGTGTCCACCCCTGTCTTGGCCTCCAGAAAGATGAGGGTTGCAGGCCTCATCGTTGTTGTTGGTGGGGTTGGCAGCATGACCTTTTCCTCTTCCGGCCATCTAGCATGATCATCCCAATGTTAATTTAAAGTATTACGTATTACTTTCACTTGTTTGTACTTTGAAGTGTTGAGGCTTTGTTACATTTTTCTGAGGGTTTATATCTCACACAAAAATAAATGCAATATTATTTCATGTGGTTTCACACACCAAAGCAAGACAATCTGAAGATGAGGCTGTGGACAATTGCTCATGGCTTCCACAACTCACGTCACACACCAATCATTAACACACCATTAACTAATATAACGACTCGACTACTCGACATCCTGCTAAACTAAGGGAAGGACTCTACACTACTCGTATTCACTGAGCTGGCTCCTCGGGGTCTTCCTCATCATTGCGGCTGCCTTCTGACTCTGCTTTGGGTGGGGAGGCTGCTGGTGGAGAAGTGCGACGACGCCTGATTGCCCGGCGATCTGGGGAGTCAGGAGTCCATGTATCATTCACGGTGACACACAGTTCATTCCCATCTCCTCTTTCTCTCGCCCTCAAGCAGGCTCGCAGCAACGCCTCCGTTTCTTTCAGGGTGTCCCGAACATCCTGAAGTTCTTGCTGACACTCCTGCAGTCGAGTGCTGAGCATAGCAGCATCCTCCAAGCACAAGTCCATGTGCTCATGGGAAGTCCCTTGCTGCACTGGCGGGTACTTATACTCCGCGGTACCACTCTCGCGCTGGAGGACATACATGTACTCAGTCCTGTCCAGGTGTCGACGATAGATGTGACTCTGGCAGGTGATGGCCTCCCAGGCGACATCCTTTTCCGCATCGACCTGTGTCGCTCGACAAGCTGGAGAGCGGTGGATCTTGAGCAGCTGATTTTCATGGATAATCATCATTTCTGAACTCCATTCTTCCCTCTTCTCCCGGATGGTTCTGGTGGAGCTATAGTGTATGATTAGCTTGCCCGTATTGCCGGCGGCTTCGAGCATACGTCGAAGACGGCACAACAAGCCTCCTACTGCCAATCCGTAGGAAAGGTACGTCACCGGACGGCTCTCCTCTCTTTTGGCAAGGGCAACTACGGGAACTCTCCCTCCTGTGGACTTGCGAGCGGTGCGAATCATGCGAACCATCTAAAACAGAAAGCATTTAAACTTAGGTTAGATAAACTTTTAAACAAAAATCCTATTCTGAATGAAAGTTGGGGTAAGATGAAGAAAGTGACTCCATTAAATAACACTTTTCAACACACACCTTGTAAAATAGTTTTTAAGAAAATAGGGCCCTTAAATATGTCCATTTCTACCTAGGTTCACGTTCCTACGGGCAACCTTGGCTCTGATACCACTTCTGTCACACCCGGTTTCTCCGAAGAACAACCGAGTGAATATCACATGTATGCCAAGATCATTTTCTCATACATGTGATGACAAATAGTGAAGCATCATTTATTACAAGCCAGGTGTCGAATATATAAGTTCGTAACATAAAATAGCAGCGGAATATTATTCTTGAGGGCTCCGTCACAGGCGTTGCCCGGGGGTCTCCATGAACCTAGAAACCTACTTCGGGTCCAAAGTCTTGGTCATTATACACCACCTCATTATCTTGACCTGAGCAGCAATATAAACCAACAAATATGCAAGGTTGAGTACCGATGGTACTCAGCAAGTGTGGGAAAGTTATGTCATGCATGGCTAGAACAATGGGAGGTTGAACTCATGGTTAAAGCACTATGCCATTAATACCTATTACCTTAGCTTATTAAGCACCTACATTACTACACAGGTGAAATGGTCCCAATCTCCCATCCCATCATCATAATCAAATAACCATAACATCATTTCCAATGTTAAGCTCCCCGCTTAACATCCACAACTTCCAAAACCATCAATCCTCTAATCATGAATAAGTCCAAGCCGCTCTTAACCGTGAGCATGGCTGTCATGACAGTTTTGACTCTGCAGAGTTTGTACCACTGTACCCACATGTAGTGATTTCATCCCCCGTTGCCGGGTGGACTAAAAGAACCTCCATTATGCCAGTGGCTACGAACCACATTCACACTTCCCAGGTGTGTAGCCAGGAGATCACTACGAAGCCTTTCCAAAGGGATACCCGACGAGCGTGGGCCCACTGAGGTTTCACCCCTAACAGCATACAAGAGGCTCCAACCCCGCTGCAGTGGCCCCCTCTTGAGCCTTGCGGTTCATATGGTAGTCCAGCTGACACCTATTCCCCGCACCATCCAACACACCCATACTACGCCGGGAATACACCTAATTAATTGGCCAGGCTGCCCCATCTCAGCATGTGGTTGGCACGGTAAAGCCAGGTTACATGCTCCATGAACCGGTCCTTAGGATCCAGGCAAGTACTAAACACACACCCGAGTCTCGTGCACCTAGCACCAACCAAAACATCCAACTTGCCTTGATCCCTACCTTTACATAACTCATAATATCTCACTCAAGAGTATGGTAAAATAAACTAATGATCCCATATACGAAATATCCCATTCTAAGCATGGCTAAGCATATGCATAATAATAAATGACATGATAAAATAAATCCCAACCCAAGCTACAAGGAAACAAGGTAATGCAATTCTAGGGAAAGTTCCTAGCATGGGTTTCATATTTCATTTGACAATGCAAATAATTCTATCTACACATCCTAGCATAGGATCAAAGTGGTCAAGGACACTTGCCTCCTTCTTGCTGCTCTTGGAATCGGTAGTCCTGATCTTGGAAAGGAAGAACTTGCTCTGGAGCAGGTTCTACATCATATCATCACACATAGCAAAAAGAAAAACAACAATCCATAAGACATAGTTCACACTTCCACTTCATACAAACCACACATTCACATGTATAAAAGCCATTCACAAATTCTATGTGTTGTGGTTACTCTATGTGTCTTGATCTTTGGCTTACATGCACTTTTAATCATGTGTATATGATTCCTACTTTTGTATTCACATTTATACTTGCATACTATATATATGAGTTTCCAATTTTAAATAAATTCCTTATATTCAATTACTACACCTTTTAGCTACCAAGTATGCATGAAAGGTATTTTCCTACTTCATATGTGTCTTCAGACCTTCTACCAACCCTAAACTGAATTCTTTGGATTTTGGAAACTTCATTTATCATTTTATAGTTATTCATACTTAGTTTGTTATATTTTAGATTTATTTCCTATGCCTAAATGTGAACTTTATTATAAAAATAGTAAGACACCTCATCTGAACAGAATAGATTTTGGGTCTAAAATATGTAATAATATATTTTTAAACTTCTCCTCTGATGTAAACTATTTTACATTTATTTTACTAATTTTCAGAGTTATTCTCTACTTAAAAATGTGTCCCTATAACTAATAAATGTGAATAATCAATTAAACAGATTCATTTCAGCCAAAAATCTATTTTTATCTCACTCTAAGGTTTTCTAAGTACTGGGAAAGTTTTTAATTTGAATTTGACAATATGTTTGTCCCACCTTTTAAATTTTAAATATAGCCACATATTCAAATTCCTAACTTTAATATCAAATAGGGTTAAAAAGGTAAACTCACCCCACTACAGGGTCTATAATATTGTTTTAAGAATTTTCAGGGGTCTAGCTACACTTAACAGAGGGGTTTTTCCTAATTTTTATTAAGTCCAGGGGCTAAAACTGATTTTTAAATGAATTTACATGATTTTCTGAAGTTCCAGGGGCTAGATCAGAAGTTTCCGGGGCTAGCTCTTATTTTCCGAGAACCCCAGGGGGTAGCACGTAAGAATTCCAGTCTTTATAACGCGGGGCTGACGTGGACCGTCCGATTTAAAACAGACGGCTGAGATTATAACGTCGAACCGGTACGCGGGTGTAAGGGCCTCAGTTTTTGACACACATTTGCAGTTTTTATCACCACACCACACACCTCATTCGAGGAAGGATGATGAACACAAATGAAGAGCAAGTAACAATTATCAACATGCTCATTAGAGAACAAACTCACACATTGCAAAAGTGGTATTTCCCACATGTGATATAGATGGGCTGGACATATGAAAACTCCTGCACTTTACTAAGGATGTCCATGCCAAGCTTCACCCAAATTCAAAACCTTTTTGAGGTCATTTTGGGTATAGTTAGGAAGAGGGCAGTTTGAAACCATATTCAAATTCAAACTGTTTTTATCCCATAAATTTAAAAGTGGGAGGCATATTCTTACTCAGCACATTTTCTTGAGCTCACACACCAATTTTCACTCCATTTGGAGTTGATCTTGACATGAGCTAAGTGGGAGAAATTCAAACTTTATTTGAATTCCAAACTGAACTTGTGCTGAAATTCATTCAAACCAAACCTTATTTGAACTTTGATCAATTCAAATGGCTCATGGGTGAATAATTTGAATTGCCAAGGGTAGTATGGGGTTCACTGTTTACAACAGTGATTAGGAGTAAATTTCAGAGGTTAAAACTGGAAGTGGGACCCACATGCCAGCCACTGCTCAGATCAAACCGACTGAGACTTTTTCACTCGGGTCGCTGAGCCGCAGCGGTGATCGCCACCGAGGGCAGCCGCCGCGCCAGCAGCTGCTTGCCCACGCGCGGGCGCGAGGCGGTGCAGAGCCTTCTTAAGGCGCCTGCCCCCCTCTCCGGCCGAGGCACCGCCGTTCTTCCCCGCAAGAACTCAGCGCCGTCCGGAAATTTCCGCAGTTCAGAATCAATCGGAGAACGCTGATCGCAGCTCCCTCCGTCCACTCCAGAGCCCCAGCAAGGTACTAGAGACCTTCCTCCGTCCTCCCCGTTGCTAGAATTCAGTTGAAACCGATTGATATCGGCTGTGCCGAAAGATCAAATTTGGGACATGGAACCGCCGCACCTCGGGCTCTCGTGGACAGCCCAACCAGGGCGTTGTCACGCCCGATCCAAGGCACCCTTGGACGCGCTGGTGACCGGTGCTGCTCATCCCCGAGCCACAGCTCGAGAGGTTGCTCACCGGCGGCGAATTTCCACTTTTCCCCTTTCTGTGTGCAGAACGACCTTCGGGTGCGAGTCTGTTTAATTCGTGCTCTAGAAAGGATTAGGGGGCCTCAATCCGCTCTCACACAAGCTAGACACGGTAACGCACAAGTTGCCTTCACAACTCTGGGCCGGAGAACCTCTGTACCCGGCGAAATTCGAGGTCTACCAATGGCGGAATGAACGGGCAGCATCGGGCGCACGGTGAGGACCTATTTCGGGCCTTCCCCGAGCTGCCTCGAGCTCATGTCGACCTTCTCTGAAGTCCACTGATGCTCCCCGACCGGTTTCCCAAGTAGCTGAGGTGCTAGAGGAGTCAGCCGACATGGCCGAAGTCGTTCCGAGGTGGCGGCTCGTCGCCGACCATGCTCCGGCCATTGTCATGAGCAGCTAACCCTAGAATCCTGTTCCCCGAGTAAAAGTAGGCAGGGGCGGCCAGAATCGAGAAGTTTGGAGCTGTACAGCAGCCGGCGGCGAGCTCTCCGGCGAGGTCCCTCGGCGGCGGAGCGCGGGCGTCGCGAGGTTGAAGAAGGGGGTGGACCCCAGCTGTCAGCGGGAGATATTTTGAATCGGGATCCGGCTGCGGCCGGGATCGGGTGTGCTGGCGCGCAAAATCCTTGTGGACCGCGGTGTGCTGTCGCCTCAGCGTGCGACGCGTGTCCCCTGGGCCCACGCGCGAGTTTAAACTTTTCCCCGATTTTCAGATTTCCTTCAAACTTCAAATCCTCATAACTTTGGCTAGAAAGCTCCAAATTGAGTGAAACAAATTTTGCTGGATTCAGCTCTCCGGGTACTTTCCAGCAAATCAAGTTTCACTTCATGAAAACCCTTAATTTTCCAGAATTAATTCCTCAAATTTTAAACTGTTAGGAATTTTAACTGGAGAATCCTTTGGAGGAAAATCTTGAAATTTTGCTGGGATGTTCACCAAAATATCCCTGAACTACCATAAAAATTTCAGATCCATTTGAGCCCATCTGATCCACCTAATGGTGTGATTAGTGAAACTGTTCCAGAGAAAATAGAAAATGTTCAGAAACATTTTCAGAATTTTCTTTGAAATTGTTTAGCTCATAACTTTAGCTAGGAACCTTCAAATTAAGTGAGACCAACTCCATTAGAACCCTCTGAAAATCTAGTTTTCAGAAAGTCATAGTTTGTTTCATGAAAATGCCTAGAACACCCTAAGAGTTCCAATTAAGGTCAAGGACATAATTAATTGTGGAGGGCTCAAATGAGCTTTGCTGCAACTAAAACTTGACCAAGTCTCTGTTTAGGTTGTAACCAAGCCACAGTAAAAGTTTCACAGTCATTAGGTCTGTCTAGCAAGGGTTATAGACTTCACAACTTCAAAGTTAATACAAATGCATTTAAATTGATACATATATTGCTCTTATCATGTAGTCGCTAAGGTCGAGGAGGAACCCAAAGTCCTAGACTTCGTTACTCCGGAGGAACAGCTAGCCTACGACCAAGAGCAGAAAGGCAAGCTCCGGTTTGCATTAACCTTTTTATAAAATTTTTATTGTTTTGAGCACATACTTGTTTACTGTATTCTTTGCATTAGAGTCTTGTTTGGAAGCCCCACTGCATAGCCAAGAGAATCATGGGTTGGGTTTAGGATTGCAAACCCCGTTAGCTACTGCAATGCTAAGATAGTGTAGGATTCGGTACAAGTCGAGTAGTTGGAACTACTCGCGAGCATAGGCTAGAGGCACTCGACTCGGGTAGTGTTAGCACATGAAACACATGGCAAGAAAATGAGACCAAGCGGAGAGTAAGGGCAGCCGGACTTTGGGGCCTGTGTGCTGTAGCTCCGCTTGTGTCGATTGAGGACCGAGCCGCGTGCGGGCCTGTTGAACAAGCTAGAACAGTACCGAAGACCTACCGGCTATATGGGAACCGGGAAACTGATGTAACTCGGGTAGCTGGGTGTTGAGGCATAGCTGGTCGTTCAGAGGGTAGGTTGAGAGCTCGAGGTGTAAATCGGCTGGCGGCACTGAGATGCGCGTGCAGATACCTCTTGCTCGGGACGATTGGACCGGTTCAACATTTGGCTAATGGGTGAAAGGTAGTCGCGTACGGCGTCCGTGATGGTTGTTGTAGGCAACATCGAGTACGGGCATACGTGACGGGTTGTTGGGTAACCCTGCAGGTGTAAATCGATTATAATCGCCGTCCCTCGCGGTCAGTGAGTACCACTTGTTCACTGTACCGTGACGTAGAAAGAACAGGCTAGTCACATGTTAAAATGTTGCTGATTGAAAGATGGACATTGATTGTTAATGATATGCTGTAGCTTAGAGCTAACTAAAGTTCTTTTCAACTTTGGGCAAAGTACATGAGAGAAATGCGTTTCTTGTTTGATTGCGGCTCTCTCATGTGCCTTAGCGTAAGGTTCTCCACAACCTGCTGCTAAAACTTGAAAGTAAGGTTCTACTAATTAGGCGAGTCCTTGCAACTGATTTTTACCTCATGTCACCCATTACTCTCATGTAGAAGTTCCATGTTTAGGTGAGACAGGTCAGACTTGCTGAGCCTTCGTGCTCACTGCTTGTGTTTGAAGCTTTTGCAGGGTTCTATGAGGAAGGGACTCCCGAAGAGGAGACGGAACCCCAGGAGGGGAACCCCGTCGAATGGGAGTCGTGCACGCCGCAGAGTTAGTGTGCGTGTGTGCTAGCAAGGACACGTTCAAGGGCTGAACGTGCACTTGATGCTTAGTCTACGCCCGCGAGTGTAAACTAAACTTATTTTGATGTAAACAAGTTCATAAACCTGTTTATGTAATAAAATTTCTGCTTCCGCTTAGTACCTTTGACGTGTGTTATACGGTGCTGTGCAACGCAGCACCCCTCAGCGTGATCCTGGCTCGACAGGACCTTGGGGTCGTGTCAGCGCTGGTATCAGAGCTCGCTTGAGGTTTAACACAGTACAAAGGTCTTCTTTTTCAAAAATCCAGTGAGGAACGAGTTAGTAGCCCGTATAAGGATGTTATTAGCATAATAGAAAGTGGCATATTAATCTATTTGTTATGTCGGAAAATCGTGCATCTCGGGACGTTCATGTCTTGGGGGGTGCACGTAAGCGCTGTCCACCAGTGCGCACAAGCCTAATGGTGGAGCCCCACGGGTGGCAGGTAACCCGACCCGCTTTAGTATCCTCTACGACTCTTCATGTCGTTTGCGGTATTCGAGCAATGTCTGTCCCTGGCGTGCGTGGTGCAACATGGGAGACCCCGTCACATGGTCTGAAACGTGAACACATAACTCAAGGCGTGTTTGGCTTGAGAACATCCGGGCGAGTGATGACGGCCGGGTGTACGAACTGTATGGATTCCGGGCTCGGTGTGCAGCCGAGTCTGATGATTGTTTGAGTTTCTGCAGGTAGCCTGACCACGAAACGGTAGATGTGTAGCATCCGTGTGCGAGTGACGTTTAGTGCCACTGAAATAACGAAGCCGGCTAAGTCCGGTATAGGTTTTTCTTTGTGAGGACGTAGTACCGACATAATCTGGTGACACATCGACGTCACACCCAACCAAATGAACAAATTCATTTAAAACTTGAAAGTTTTGATCCATAGTAGTAAAACTTGATGTAACTCCTTCCCTTGAACAGGATATTCAAAGTTAACAAGTTTTCAACTTATAGGTTGTTAAGGACAGAGCACTCTGTTTTCAGCTGAATCAAGACTGAAGTTAATCAGAGGTTAGAAGTTGAGTTCTTTTGAGGTTGGGGTCATATGATACATTTCTGGAAAGCTTTGGAAGAGATTTACAACTTTTCTGTTGAGTTCCAGAGGTGTTTCATCTCTTAACCACTCGAAAAATGCAGTAGAGTTGAAACTGTCCAGAAAACAGGACAGATTAAAGACTCTCTGTAGACTCTCTGTAAATTAAGCATAACTTCCTACATAAAAATCCAAAAATAGAAAATGAGGTAGTTCTGGAAAGCTTATGAGATGGGTTACAACTTTGTAACATAAAGTTTTGTCATATTAGGAACAGAAGTAACTGGGATTCTTGGATCAAATCAGTACCTAAGGCAGGGAGGTGCTGTCCAATTGTTTCCAGAAATTCTGTTAACTTTGACATCTCATAACTTTTGAACCAGGACAGATATTAGGACAAACAAATACTTTCTGGAAAGCTATTGAAGTTAGCTTTAACTTTGATGTTGAGCTCCAGAATTAGTTTTGCTTTAACATGGCCTAAATCAGGTTGAAATGGAAACTGGTCAGGGCTGTCATGGGAACAGCAGATCAGCAGTCAAATTTGTTTAAAATTTGAACTATGTTTCCAAGTTTGTGGGTTCAATGACATGTCTTATGTTATAACTCAATGGTTTACTGTTTAAATAAATATTTGACATTTCTCAAATATATTTTTACAGATGACAGCAGATAAACAGTTGGAGAACGGGTGAGTGGTTTCCCACTGTTCTCACCGTAGCGGCTACCCGGAAGCATTGTGGCAAATGCTCCAATATTTCGGGCACAACCAGATGCCGCAATACTTCGCCAAGGAAGAAGGCGAAGAGGGGAACAAGACGTGGATGATCCATGTCGAGGTTCCTGCAGGACCTATGCCACCCGGTTGGGTGCCATTCACCGTCACGGTGAGAGGAAGACAACCGGAAGGGATGTGGCAAGTGGCAGCCCATGACACTATGTCACGTTTCTGCCAACTACACGTGCAGGCTATGGAGGGCACTCCATACGCACTCGTTCCGGTGGAGGGACGAGCTCAGCATGCGTGGGAAGAGAGGTACCTGGAGGCAACGGACCCGGGTTGCCCAAGGTACAACCCCGCAGAGGCAAATCTCAGCCTCCAGATGAGGGCGGGAAACGCCGTGATGGACAGCCAAGCGTTTCATACGGAGCATCTCGCCACAAAGCTCAAGGAGAGCACAAGCCGTGGAGATCATTTTGAGAGTGCTCACAGCACACTCCGCAATGTGCTCCTTCCGACGATCAAGCGACTGAATGAACAACACAATCAGTTGCGTTGTCTGAAGAAGGCAAAGAAGAAGAGCCGTGTTGACATCGCGGCATTGCAAGAGCAGGTGCAGACCCTAACCCAGCAGAATGAGGACCTTGCTCAAGAGCGGGACGACGCGATTGAGGAAGGACAAGGCTGGGAAGAGGATTACAACCAGGCTATGGACGAGGTGCATGCTTTGTAGGACCTCGTACCTCCGGTATTGGGCGTACCGGTGGTCTTGGGCCTTCCAGCAATGGGAGAACCCGGTATGGGAGAAGAGGTGGTAGACCCAGAGCCACCAGCAGAGGTCCCGGAGGAGGAGGACCCACAGGAGGTCGAGTTCTACTCTGAGTAGGGGGTTACGGTTGCCAAGTAGGGCAGCTAGGGTAGCGTAACCCAACTTTTGTAATCGGTGACATGTCGTGTAGACAGTAGCGTATGTATAGGTAGTGACGACATGAACACGACTTCTTGGAGATCCAAGAATAATGTATCTTGTATAAAGTTTATGCTTTATCAATATATGTGAATGTTGTGCAAATTAATCATGCGTCGCTTCAATACCTACTGTTGCTTATGGAAATTTTAAGTAAGACATGTGCTAATCGCTGCTGTTTTGAATTTCAGAATGACGCGTACTCGTGCCAACCCTGACGTTGGGGGTACCAGTCAAGGGGAAGAGACCTCCCAACCACCTCCCGAGGACTCCTCGGGACAGCAGCAGCAACAGCAACAGAAAACACCGCCACCGCCACTGCCAATGGTTACATTGGCCGACATTGTCGCGGCAATGGCGGGCTCGCATCAGCAGCACACAGAGTTGCTGCAGACTCTCATCGCCAATACGTCTCGCCCCGAGAGACGTCAAGATCGTGAGGAGCGCCAACAGAGCTCCTACTCCGACTTCCTGGCGACTCATCCCCCTGTATTCTCAAGGGCGGATGAACCACTTGACGCGGACAACTGGCTCCGCGCCATAGAGATGAAGTTCGGGCTGCTCCAAATCAGCGAGCAGCGCAAGACTCAGTTCGCGGTCCAGCAGCTCCAAGGATCCGCGAGCGCGTGGTGGGCCAACTTTTGTGCTTCACAGCCCACCGACCGAGTGATGACCTGGGCGGAGTTCCGGACGGCCTTCAGGGCCTATCATATACCGCCAGGTCTGATGAAGAGGAAGACGCAGGAGTTCTTACACCTGCAACAAGGGAGCCGGAACGCGCTGGAATACTCCAGGGCGTTTAACGATCTCGCGCTATATGCGTCGTATCATGCTGATACCGACGAGAAGCGGCGGGACCATTTTTACCAGGGGCTTAACCCGCTCCTGAAGGACAAGTTGGCGATGTTCAATCGCGGCAGCCTCAACGACATCATTGATGCTGCGATTGTTCAGGAGGACTCCGGCAAGGAGTTGGCGGCGGCAGAGCGAAAGCGAAGCGCGCCGCAAAGCAGCGGAGAAGGAGGCGGTCCTTCTCAGAAGTTTCGGATGGTGAATCGCCCACCATCAGGTCCACGCTGGCAGCCACCACAGCGGTCGATGCCGTCCCGCAGTCGGCCGTACTCTTCACCGGCATTCTGGCCGGCACTGCCAGCACCACCGCAACAACAACAACAGCAGCGGGCGATGCCGTGTGCGTTTGCACCTCAGCAACGCATGCCGGGCTTTCGTCCACCGAGCACTCCACCAGCAGCGGCCACATGTTACAAGTGTGGTCGTCCAGGGCACTTCGCGAGCAGTTGCCCGGAGAGGCAAGGCGGCGGAGTGGCACCACAGTTTCCGGGGAGGAATCAACCCCGGAACCCTACTAATGCGCGGCGGGCAAACCCTAGGCCTGGCACCGTCCACCAGCTTGCCATTGAGGACGTGCCAGAGGGCGAGCCAATCCTTGTGGGTATGTTCCAACTCCACCAGCATCCCGCTATAGTACTATTTGATTCAGGCGCCACGCATAGCTTCATTAGCCAAGCTTTCATTGATAAATATAGCTTGCAAATACTACCCACCGATAGTCCTTATGTGATCTGTTCACCGGGTGGGAAAATTTCAGCAAGCATGATGGTCCCAAAAGCGCCATTGTGCTTAGAGGGTAGAGTTTACCCTACGTCTCTCATAGTCTTAGAGGGACAAAAGGTCGATGTCATCTTAGGGATGTCGTGGTTAAACCGCCACGGCGCTGTTTCAGACACCGTCCTCCGAGTCGTGCACTTGAACTCAAAAGTGCACGAGTCTCACTCATTATTTTTCGAAAGTCCAGAAATAAAACTAACAAGTGTCTATCAAGCCACAACCATCAGATTGGAGGATATTCCAGTGGTCCGAGAGTTCCCTGATGTATTCCCGGACGATTTGCCGGGGATGCCGCCTGATAGAGAGGTGGAGTTCAAGATTGAACTCGCACCGGGAACCATGCCGATATCCCGAAGGCCGTACAAGATGGCGCCCAAGGCATTGGCTGAATTGCAGACTCAGCTCACGGACCTTCTGGAGAAGGGTTTTATTAGGCCGAGCTCCTCGCCATGGGGCTGTTCGGCGTTATTTGTCAAGAAGAAGGATGAGACGTTGCGGCTTTGCGTGGACTATCGCCCATTAAATGCCGTAACCATCAAGAACAAGTACCCGTTGCCACGGATCGACATGTTGTTTGATCAGTTGGTCGAAGCAAGGATCTTTTCCAAGATGGATTTAAGATCTGGGTACCATCAGATTAAGATAAGGGCTGAGGACATTCCGAAGACGGCGTTCTCGACGAGGTACGGACTTTATGAGTACCTGGTTATGTCCTTCGGCCTCACCAATGCTCCAGCTCATTTCATGTACTTGATGAACTCGGTATTCATGCCGGAGCTGGACAAGTTTGTCGTGGTCTTCATCGACGACATCCTGGTATATTCCAAGTCGGAGGAAGATCACAAGAAACATCTGCGTATAGTCTTGCAACGGCTGCGGGATCACAAGTTACATGCAAAATTCAGCAAATGCGAGTTTTGGATATCGCAAGTGCCTTTCCTCGGGCATATCATCTCAGCGGGGGGTATCGCTGTGGACCCGAGCAAGATCACTCAAGTGCTGAATTGGAAATCCCCGAGAACTGTTCACGAGGTACGGAGTTTCCTCGGACTCATGGGATATTATCGGAGGTTCATTCCGAACTTCTCGAAGATTGCCAAGCCAATGACAGAGCTGCTGAAGAAGGCTACCAAATATGTTTGGAGTCCAACATGTGAAGCAGCATTCAAGGCTTTAGTTAAGCACCTGACATCAGCACCGGTTTTGGCGCAGCCCGACACAACAAAACCGTTCGATGTGTACTGCGATGCATCCGGCATTGGGCTCGGATGTGTGCTGATGCAAGCCCGAAGGGTGGTCGTGTATGGGTCACGGCAGCTTAGAAACCATGAGCAAAATTATCCAACTCACGATTTGGAGCTCGCTGCCGTGGTACTTGCACTAAAAATGTGGAGGCACTACCTACTCGGTAACCTCGTACATTTATATACCGACCACAAAAGCCTCAAGTACATATTCACTCAGAAGGAGCTGAACATGAGGCAACGAAGATGGTTAGAACTGATAAAGGATTACGAGATAGAGATCCATTATCATCCGGGCAAGGCAAACGTAGTGGCAGATGCGCTGAGCCGCAAGTCACACGTTAAGAATCTGACCATCACACCGTTGGAAGAGAGCGAACCACCACTACATGTGATTCCATACGGAGCTCTCTACAACCTAGCTTTGATCCCCACCATCCGTGAAGAGATAGCGGCAGCCCAGAAGAATGACAAGGGCATGTCACATTTACGGAGACATGTAGACAGTGGGGAGTAGAAATGTTTCCGGAAGGACGGAGACGGCGTCCTATGGTTCAAGGACCGGATCGTCGTACCCCGAAACCCGGAGTTATGGAAGAAAATCTTTGATGAGGCTCACTTATCAAAGTTTTCTATTCACCCCGGCAGCAACAAAATGTATCAAGAACTCAGAAGCAAGTTTTGGTGGACACGGATGAAGCGTGAGACTGCAAAATACATGTCTGAGTGTGATACATGTCGAAGGGTGAAGGCAGACCACATGCGGAAACCGGGACTGTTGCAACCACTGGGCATTCCTGCCTGGAAGTGGGAGGATGTGAGCATGGACTTCATCGTCGGTTTACCCACCACCTTGCAGAAACATGATTCGGTGTGGGTGATCGTCGATTGGCTCACCAAAGTTGCCCATTTCATCCCGGTCAACACCAACTACAACGCCAAGAAGTACGCTGAACTGTACATCTCACGGATCCTATGCTTCTACGGCGTACCCCGTACTATCATTTCGGATCGGGGCACTTTATTTGTGTCCCGTTTTTGGGAGCAGCTGCACGCTGCCTTGGGGACGAAGCTGATCCGTAGTTCAGCATACCACCCGCAGACGGATGGGCAAACGGAGCGGGTAAATCAAATCTTAGAAGACATGTTACGAGCTTGCGCTATCAACCACGGCAAGAATTGGGATGATCACTTGCCGTTAGCCGAGTTCTCGTACAATAATGGGTACCAAGCCAGCATCAAGATGGCACCTTACGAGGCGCTATACGGGTGGAAATGCCGCACACCACTGAATTGGTGTGAATCTGGCGAAAGGGTTATCTTCGGGATTGACCTTGTCAACAACGCGGAAGAAAAGGTTCGACTAATTCAAGCGAACCTAAAAGCCGCTCAATACCGTCAGAAGCAGTATGCGGACCGGAGAAGGCGCCCATTACAATTCGAAGTTGGAGATCACGTATACCTACGGGTGTCTCCAATGAAGGGCGTAAACAGATTTGGGGTGAGAGGAAAGTTGGCACCCCGATTCATCGGTCCATTCCAGATTACCGAGGGATGTGGATCAGTGGCATACCGGCTGAAGTTACCAGAAGCATTTTCCGGTGTGCACGACGTCTTTCACATTTCCCAGCTGAGGAAGTGTCTCAAGCTATCAACTACCGTTCAGCTGGAAGACATTGAAGAACTGCAACCGGATCTCACCTATCGGGAGGAACCGGTGCAGATTATTGATGAAAAGGCCCAAACCACACGCAACCGTACGTTGTGGTTCTACAAGGTTCTAATGAGTAATCACTCCATGGACGAAGCGACATGGGAGAGCGAAGAATTCCTTCGCACTAACTACCCCGAATTTTTCACGTCGCATATCCGGTAATTTTCCACCGTCCTCTCTCTCATTTTCACCTTATAATCTCAGGACGAGATTCTTTTAAGGGGGGAGGAATGTAAGGGCCTCAGTTTTTGACACACATTTGCAGTGTTCATCACCACACCACACACCTCATTTGAGGAAGGATGATGAACACAAATGAAGAGCAAGTAACAATTATCAACATGCTCATTAGAGAACAAACTCACACATTGCAAAAGTGGTATTTCCCACATGTGATATAGATGGGCTGGACATATAAAAACTCCTACACTTTACTAAGGATGTCCATGCCAAGTTTCACCCAAATTCAAAACCTTTTTGAGGTCATTTTGGGTATAGTTAGGAAGAGGGCAGTTTGAAACCATATTCAAATTCAAACTGTTTTTATCCCATAAATTTAAAAGTGGGAGGCATATTCTTACTCAGAACATTTTTGTGAGCTCACACACCAATTTTCACTCCATTTGGAGTTGATCTTGACATGAGCTAAGTGGGAGAAATTCAAACTTTATTTGAATTCCAAACTGAACTTGTGCTGAAATTCATTCAAACCAAACCTTATTTGAACTTTGATCAATTCAAATGGCTCATGGGTGAATAATTTGAATTGCCAAGGGTAGTATGGGGTTCACTATTTACAACAGTGATTAGGAGTAAATTTCAGAGGCTAAAACTGGAAGTGGGACCCACATGTCAGCCACTGCTCAGATCAAACCGACTGAGACTTTTTCACTCGGGTCGCCGAGCTGCAGCGGTGATCGCCACCGAGGGCAGCCGCCGCGCCAGCAGCTGCTTGCCCACGTGCGGGCGCGAGGCGGTGCAGAGCCTTCTTAAGGCGCCTGCCCCCCTCCCCGGCCGAGGCACCGCCGTTCTTCCCCGCAAGAACTCAGCGCCGGCCAAAAATTTCTGCAGTTCGGAATCGATCGGAGAACGCCGATCGCAGCTCCCTCCGTCCACTCCAGAGCCCCAGCAAGGTACTAGAGACCTTCCACCGTCCTCCCCGTTGCTAGAATTCAGTTGAAACCGATTGATATCGTGTGCCGAAAGATCAAATTCGGGACTTGGAACCGCCGCACCTCGGGCTCTCGTGGACAGTCCAACAAGGGCGTTGTCACGCCCGAGCCAAGGCACCCTTGGACACGCTGGTGACCGGTGCTGCTCATCCCCGAGCCACAGCTCGAGAGGTTGCTCACCGGCGGCGAATTTCCACTTTTCCCCTTTCTGTGTGCAGAACGACCTTCGGGTGCGAGTCTGTTTAATTCGTGCTCTAGAAAGGATTAGGGGGCCTCAATCCGCTCTCACACAAGCTGGACACGGTAACGCACAAGTTGCCTTCACAACTCTGTTCCGGAGAACCTCTGTACCCGGCGAAATTCGAGGTCTACCAATGGCGGAATGAACGGGCGGCATCGGGCGCACGGTGAGGACCTATTTCGGGCCTTCCCCGAGCTGCCTCGAGCTCATGTCGACCTTCTCTGAGGTCCACTGATGCTCCCCGACCGGTTTGCCAAGTAGCTGAGGTGCTAGAGGAGTCAGCCGACATGGCCGAAGTCGTTCCGAGGTGGCGGCTCGTCGCCGACCATGCTCCGGCCATTGTCATGAGCAGCTGACCCTAGAATCCTGTTCCCCGAGTAAAAGTAGGCAGGGGCGGCCAGAATCGAGAAGTTTGGAGCTGTACAGCAGCCGGCGGCGAGCTCTCCGGCAAGGTCCCTCGGCGGCGGAGCGCGGGCGTCGCGAGGTTGAAGGGGGTGGACCCCAGCTGTCAGCGGGAGATATTTTGAATCGGGATCCGGCTGCGGCCAGGATCGGGTGTGCTGGCACGAAAAATCCTTGTGGACCGCGGTGTGCTGTCGCCTCAGCGTGCGACGCGTGTCCCCTGGTCCCACGCGCGAGTTTAAACTTTTCCCCGATTTTCAGATTTCCTTCAAACTTCAAATCCTCATAACTTTGGCTAGAAAGCTCCAAATTGAGTGAAACAAATTTTGCTGGATTCAGCTCTCCGGGTACTTTCCAGCAAATCAAGTTTCAGTTCATGAAAACCCTTAATTTTCCAGAATTAATTCCTCAAAATTTAAACTGTTAGGAATTTTAACTGGAGAATCCTTTGGAGGAAAATCCTGAAATTTTGCTGGGATGTTCACCAAAATATCCCTGAACTACCATAAAACTTTCAGATCCATTTGAGCTCATCTGATCCACCTAATGGTGTGATTAGTGAAACTGTTCCAGAGAAAATAGAAAATGTTCAGAAACATTTTCAGAATTTTCTTTGAAATTGTTTAGCTCCTAACTTTAGCTAGGAACCTTCAAATTAAGTGAGACCAACTCCATTAGAACCCTCTGAAAATCTAGTTTTCAGAAAGTCATAGTTTGTTTCATGAAAATGCCTAGAACACCCTAAGAGTTCCAATTAAGGTCAAGGACATAATTAATTGTGGAGGGCTCAAATGAGCTTTGCTGCAACTAAAACTTGACCAAGTCTCTGTTTAGGTTGTAACCAAGCCACAGTAAAAGTTTCATAGTCATTAGGTCTGTCTAGCAAGGGTTATAGACTTCACAACTTCAAAGTTAATACAAATGCATTTAAATTGATACATATATTGCTCTTATCATGTAGTCGCTAAGGTCGAGGAGGAACCCAAAGTCCTAGACTTCGTTACTCCGGAGGAACAGCTATCCTACGACCAAGAGCAGCAAGGCAAGCTCCGGTTTGCATTAACCTTTTTATAAAATTTTTATTGTTTTGAGCACATACTTGTTTACTGTATTCTTTGCATTAGAGTCTTGTTTGGAAGCCCCACTGCATAGCCAAGAGAACCATGGGTTGGGTTTAGGATTGCAAACCCCGTTAGTACTGCAATGCTAAGATAGTGTAGGATTCGGTACAAGTCGAGTAGTTGGAACTACTCGCGAGCATAGGCTAGAGGCACTCGACTCGGGTAGTGTTAGCACATGAAACACATGGCAAGAAAATGAGACCAAGCGGAGAGTAAGGGCAGCAGGACTTTGGGGCCTGTGTGCTGTAGCTCCGCTTGTGTCGATTGAGGACCGAGCCATGTGCGGGCCTGTTGAACAAGCTAGAACAGTATCGAAGACCTACCGGCTATATGGGAACCGGGAAACTGATGTAACTCGGGTAGCTGGGTGTTGAGGCATAGCTGGTCGCTCAGAGGGTAGGTTGAGAGCTCGAGGTGTAAATCGGCTGGCGGCACTGAGATGCGCGTGCAGAGACCTCTTGCTCGGGACGATTGGACCGGTTCAACATTTGGCTAACGGGTGAAAGGTAGTCGCGTACGGCGTCCGTGATGGTTGTTGTAGGCAACATCGAGTACGGGCGTACGTGACGGGTTGTTCGGGTAACCCTGCAGGTGTAAATTGATTATAATCGCCGTCCCTCGTGGTCAGTGAGTACCACTTGTTCACTGTACCGTGACGTAGAAAGAACAGGCTAGTCACATGTTAAAATGTTGCTGATTGAAAGATGGACATTGATTGTTAATGATATGCTGTAGCTTAGAGCTAACTAAAGTTCTTTTCAACTTTGGGCAAAGTACATGAGAGAAATGCGTTTCTTGTTTGATTGTGGCTCTCTCATGTGCCTTAGCGTAAGGTTCTCCACAACCTGCTGCTAAAACTTGAAAGTAAGGTTCTACTAATTAGGCGAGTCCTTGCAACTGATTTTTACCTCATGTCACCCATTACTCTCATGTAGAAGTTCCATGTTTAGGTGAGACAGGTCAGACTTGCTGAGCCTTTGTGCTCACTGCTTGTGTTTGAAGCTTTTGCAGGGTTCTATGAGGAAGGGACTCCCGAAGAGGAGACGGAACCCCAGGAGGGGAACCCCGTCGAATGGGAGTCGTGCACGCCGCAGAGTTAGTGTGCGTGTGTGCTAGCAAGGACACGTTCAAGAGCTGAACGTGCACTTGATGCTTAGTCTACGCCCGCGAGTGTAGACTAAACTTATTTTGATGTAAACAAGTTCATAAACCTGTTTATGTAATAAAATTTCTGCTTCCGCTTAGTACCTTTGACGTGTGTTATACGGTGCTGTGCAACGCAGCACCCCTCAGCGTGATCCTGGCTCGACAGGACCTTGGGGTCGTGTCAGCGGGGATTTAAACTCTACCGTGCGATTTAAAATAAACAGCGCACAAGCGGCCACGCCGCTTTGATCGAGCGCGGGCGGCGCTGTCCGGCGGCGCACGGCGGCGGGAGGCGGCAATCTCGCCGGAAAGTTTCGGATCTTCGTAAATTCTTCCTAGAACTGTGATTTTATGGCATAGATCGGTGGAGGGGAGGTCGGGGATCTCACCTCGGGGGTTTTCTTGAGCTCGGAGGTCCTGCAAGGCAGTCGGCGACGAGGTCCGAGATGAATTCACGGCGAGGCTCGTCGGCGCTGTGTTTGAACCGCAAACCACCGCGTTTTCTGCACCTGCGAGGTTCCCCGGAGGCGGTGGATCAAGACCAGCGAGTTAGATCGGAATTCCCGAGCGTAGATCGGGCAGAATTCGCCGGAGGGGCTCGGGTTCTCACCGGAGAGAAAATCGGCAGATCGTGGGGAAAATGGGACGATGCCGGGGTTTTTATAGACGGGGGAAAGGCGGCGTTCGGTTGTGATCGAGTTTGCGTTGCCCACGAACAAAATTCGGCTGGGATACGCAGGAATCCGGGTCGGTTTTGATTCGGGGTGAGAGAGAGTCCGGCCGAGCGCGGCGCTAGCGCGAGGAAGAAGAAAGACTGGCGGCCCCGCATGTCAGTGGGAAGAAGGGGGCGCGCGCGGCTGCGGGCTGGCGCGGGATCGGTGGGACGGCTGGTGGGTTTCGGCCCACTGGCCGGTTTTTTTTTCTGTTTTCCTTTTTCTTTTTCTTTTTCTATTTCTTTTCTGTTTTGAGTTTAATTTGAATTCCAGTTTGAATTTGAATTTTTGCAACACATGCAACACGTCCAAAAAATTTTAAATTCCCCTCTGAACAGCATTTTGGGGTGTTACAACAGTCGCGGAATCGTGGGGGGCGTGCGCCCCACTTGATGGCTGCTTTTACTGCGGCGGTTCAAAAGGCTACCACTTCTGCACGTCGCCGCGCCTTTTCGGGAACCGCCGAAGTGTCTCGACGGCTCGTCTCCTTGGGAGACTGACTCCTTGGCCCACTGCTTCAGCCGGACGGCTTGGGTCCACTTGTCATCGACGCTTGGTCTTGGAGCTGAAGCGGTTGTCCAAGCGGCGTATTCGAAGAGTTTTGAATCTCTTTGAATCGCGCCTGGGAAGTTTTAAAAGGGGATCTCACCTGCGTCGCGGCTTCCCTTCGCACTTCCCAGCACTTGCATCTTCCTTGAGCTCTTGCGCCCTTGTCTTCCTTGTTCTTGAGCCTTCTCCTGCCATGGCTTCCAACTTGTCTCCGGAGAAGAAACGCGCTCGGTCTCCTCCGGTGGCAGCGTTTGCGCCAAGTCAAGGATCCAGGGCGTCTGCACGTCCTGCTTCTGGAGATGGAGCTCCGTCCGGCGGTGACTCCAAGAGGCCTCGGGGTCACCATCCCGATGGGACTCCTCTCGAGCGGCAATGGGCTGATGGTTCCCGGACGTCGCGTCCTCATTCCTCAGGAGGTGGAGCCTCAAGGGGGAGTGCTGGTGTGTCGATGCACAGGGGCGAGTCAAGAACTCAGGCGCCCCGGGCCTCGGGAGGCGGATCAGCTCTTAGGGGGGCTTCAGAAGCTTCCCCTGTTCCGCCAGCCCGTGCGACTGAGGGGCAACCCTCAGCAGCGATGGCGGGCTCTAGTGGACCTACCCCGGTTCGGAAGCCGGGGTTCAGAGCCCGTTGGAGCGCTCGTGTCCCTCGGTAAGTGTCGCCCTTACCGAGTTCCAGAGCCTGTATTCTTATATTCATTTCATAACTCGGAGAGTCTCCCATGTTTGCAGGAACCCCTCAAGTTCCGGTAACGTTTCTGTTTCCCGGCCATCCCTGACTGACGGGGGATCTGCGCCACAGTGCCCGGAGGCCGAAACGGTCGCAGCGGCCCCGAAGCCAGCGCAAGTCCCTTCTGCACCGGTGGGCCTGGCTCCTGCGGCAGCGGTGACTCCTCCCGTTCATCCCCCTTCACCAGCTCGGGGGCCGGCTGTTGCTGAGGGTTCGGCGGGACCGGCTGGCGGTGTCCCCCCTCCTGTTGCCGAAGCGGGTGAAGCTGCCACGGGCCTTAGGGTGGGCAGTGAACCGGGGCGCACCAGAGGCGAGCCTGCCCTAGTGCCGGCTTCCCCTGACCAGAGCCTCATCCCGGTTGCTGGAGTGTCGACTCCTCCTGAAGACGACGTGATGGAGGAGGTCGGGGGCGCGGCTTTGGCCTCTGCCGCCCCGCTGCCCCAGGCAGACGCTCTTGAGCTCCCCCAGACGAGCGTCCGGCAGGTTCTGGCCGCGCTCGGTCGGGAGCGGGAGGGGCAGGCCGTAGAGAGAGATCACCTCCTCACCTGGGGGCGCCTCTTGAAGGAGTGAACCGATGAGGTCAGGGAGGAGCTTGACTCGAGGCGGGCGTCGCTCGATGTCATAGAGGCACTCCTTGACCATAAGAGGAGGGCCGTCAACCGGCTGGACTCCGAGACTCGGCGGCTCCACTGGGAGGCCCGCTGTGACGCCCTCAATTCTGTGGAAAGCCACGGAACCGAGAACTAATGCATATGTGTGCCCAGGATGTTCATCACACATACACATACTTTCCACAAACTGAATTCAGATTATATATTACCACGAATAACAGAGTTTATTACAACACCTCATGAGTCTTGGACTCATGCTCACAGCGGAAGTCTTATTTAAATGCGGAAGCAAAAACTAATGCGAAAGCAAAACTAAGCAGAAGTGGCTCCATCTCTACTCCTTCCACAGGCAAGGTTGAGAACAGATCACACGCCATAATGCTCTACTCGGTCTTCATAGTAGTCTTCTCTTTCTGTTGATGAAGAAATAATAATGCAAGTTTGAGTACAATGATGTACTCAGCAAGTGCGGAAAAACACATGATTTGCAGCTCATAAACAAGGTAGGCATAAAAGGTTTATTTGCAGAAAAGCAGTTCTGTAAAATCATGATAAAACAACAACTTAAGTTTAAATGTAATCCCAACATGTATTAAATTACTAACATACCTCCATCACTTCCCGTGTACCATCCGAACATTAACCAATCTTTTATTCATACTCACGAATACCTCCTCGTATTCGCTACCATCTCACCTCATAAAACAACCTCGTCTCGCATCGGGACCAATCTCATATCATGACTCATCAGTCATACAACCATCTCAGCTCCCGGACTCAACAGTCCCAAACCAAACGATAACGAATAACCATAACCAAGAACCTTCCCAATAACCATTCCAGTAACCATCCCATCTAATCATGGCAGTTTAGCAAGGTGCTCGTGAACGTAAGCTCGGCTATCATGATAGTTTTAATAACTCTGCTATCCTGGCATGTGCACGCATGAACCGGTCCTTAGATCTACGGCAAGGAAAACCACCATCTCATGCTACCTCGTTCACAAACCCAAGCTTTCCTAGATCTCCCTCCGATCCATGTTCATTAACCTCATCAGTTACTTATTATCAGTACGAGCGCAGTTAGCTCGACACATCTATCTCGCTTCCCCATCCCATGGACTCAGCGAAGCATAAAAACAAAAACCATACCCGACTCATAAACTTCCCTGGCGACAAGGGTGGTTTAACCAAAACTAGTAAACTCCTCTAAAAAGGTTTCCCATCATGTTTGACTCAGCACACACACCTTTTCGCAAAACAAAATAGTTTTACCCAAAACATAGGATCAACATGGTCAAGGAGCACTTGCCTTGTTCTTGCGGTTCCGGTTGTTCTTGATTCTCAAAATCTTGTTGCTGCAGCTCGTCCTAGACAGCTTCCTGAGTTTGTCCTTCTATGTAGGATTCACGTGCATACAAAATTCACAGCAATCAATATCATGCACAAACCCTAAACTAGATGCGATGATGCACATGCATGCTATCCTACGATTAGTTTTATTAGATTGATCTGTTGTTCTTGCATGGCTTGCATGGTCAGAGGTGTTCGGATCAAAGATGAACGTGGCGATGATCTTGTCTTTAGATCAAACTGATCATCGAGTGTTCTGCCCATGAAAAGGCTTCTGTTCGAAATGAATCGAAGAACAGATGCAAAGAGATGAACACAATGATGTCGTAAGGTGGTATTGAAGTCCTACCTCACGCTCTTCTTGTCTTCGGGGTCCTCCTCAGACCGCTTGGTTCTCCTCTGATGATCTCCCTTATTGCGCTTTGGCGATGTTTTGCTCGGCGAGTTAGGGCTAGGGCTCTAAGTCGTCGGCTCAGGAGTTGAAAGAGAAGTTTGTGGTTTCGGCCAGAGGTTTTGGGTTCTATTTATAATCGGGAAGAGAAGAGTCCTAATCTGCTTGTATCCTTAATAAGAGTCTTATTCAGATCTTTGTTGGATCCTAACGTCTCATCTTTGGTAATCATCGTGGATTTTAGATCGGTTTCTGTTGCGTACCGGTGTCCTTACGCATAACAGCCGCCCCAGAACTCGTTACCTCCGTGATGATGAGCTCCGGAAGCTCCACGTGTCCTCCGGGCCTGGTATCTCCTCGTCCGCAGAGACGAGCTCCGGTTGTGCCGCGTGTCAATCGATCGAGACCCCCCCTCTTCTTCGGAGGTGAGCTCCGAGCACGCCACGTGTGGGTGCCGGTCTTTCCGCTCTCCTTTCCTCAGGGACATGCCCCGAGGTCGACACGTGTTGAGCTGCGACGGACCTTCCGGAGATAAGCTCCGGTGGCGACACGTGTTCGATAGACCCGGACTTCTCTGAGATGAGCTCCGTGATTGACACGTATCTCGCGCGACGGGTCCTCTTATTTCCGCGAGGACTAGCTCCGGGGATGACACGTGTCCTATGAAAAAATGCCTTTGCTTCTTCCGCAGAGGCTATCTCCGCGGGCAGCACGTGTCCCACAGGGTCGGACCTCTTTTCAATTGCGGAGGTGACCCCCGAGCCTGCCACGTAGCTAGTTTAGCGGCGGGCCTCTCCCAGATTTCTCGGGGATGAGCTCCGAACACGCCACGTGGTCTGCTGGCCGTGGAAGTTGCCTTCGGTGCTCTCGGAGAGCTTTGTTGGCCATCCTTTTGATACTTGTCTCTGTTCCTTCTTTTCTTAAAATGTTTTTCTTCTTCATAAAACATGAACATATGCTGACACCCGAGATGAGGGTGTCACAAATCTACCCCCCTTAAATTGAATCTCACCCTTGAGATTCGTTAGTAGAAAATAGATAGGGGAATTCAGCCTTAATATCCTCTTCACGCTCCCATGTGGCTTCAGCTTCAGTATGATGGCTCCATTGTACCTTGCACCATCGAATCACCTTGTTTCGGGTGACCCTTTCCTTTACGTCCAAGATTCGGATAGGGTGTTCTGCCTAAGTCAGGTCCTCTTGAAGTTCAAGTTCTCCCATTGACACTTGTTCCTCTGGCATTCTCAAGCACTTCTTGAGCTGGGATACATGAAACACGTCATGTACGTCAGAGAGGTGGTTTGGGAGCTCTAGTTGATAGGCTACTTCTCCTCGCTTGTCCAAAATCTTAAATGGTCCGATGTAGCGAGGCGCTAGTTTGCCTTTGACGTTAAAACGTCGTTGGCCTCGGATAGGCGATGCCTTAAGGTATACGAAGTCTCCTACTTCAAAGGCCAACTTCCTACGCCTATTGTCCGCATAGCCTTTCTGTCGTGACTGAGCAGCCTTTAAGTTTTCCCGTATTGTTTGGACTTGCTTTTCAGCCTCTTGTAGTACTTCGGGTCCAAACACCTGGTTCTCTCCAGTCTCGTTCCAGAACAGCGGCATTCTACACCGTCTGCCATATAAGGCTTCGAAAGACGACATCTTCAAGCTAGCTTGATAGCTTTTGTTATAGGAGAACTCGGCATACGGTAAACTCCTATCCCAACTACGCCCACGTTTCAAGGCGCAAGCTCTCAGCATGTCCTCCAAAATTTGGTTCGTCCTTTCGGTTTGCCCATCTGTTTGTGGCTGATAGGCGGAGCTAAAATCCAGTCGTGTACCCATGGCTTTCTGCAGCTTCCTCCAGAATCTAGAGGTAAACTGATAACCTCGATCTGAGACTATCCTCTTCGGAATTCCATGACGGCACACGATCTGCTCCATGTACAACTCTGCCAACTGTGTAACGTTGTAACTGGTCTTTACCGGAAGAAAATGGGCGGTTTTCGTCAACCGGTCCACAACGACCCAGATGGAGTCGTATCCTGACTGAGTTCTTGGCAATCCGACAATAAAGTCCATACTGATGTCCTCCCATTTCCATTCAGGTATTTTCAAAGGTTGCAACGACCCAGCGGGTTTTTGATGTTCGGCCTTTACCCGTTGGCATGTGTCGCATAGGGCAACGTATTCGGCTATATCCCTCTTCATACCATCCCACCAATAGCAAGTTTTCAAGTCCTTGTACATTTTGGTGCTCCCTGGATGTATGGAATAGGGTGAATCATGTGCCTCCTTCAATATCATGTCGCGAAGGTGTCTTATGTTGGGCACACAAATCCTTTTTCCTAGCCAATGCGTACCCTTTTCATCCTCCTTGAAATCCTTCTCTATCCCTGGTCGGATTCTTTCCTTGATG
Organism: Neostapfia colusana; assembly: GCA_030760725.1. Taxonomy (NCBI): domain Eukaryota; kingdom Viridiplantae; phylum Streptophyta; class Magnoliopsida; order Poales; family Poaceae; genus Neostapfia; species Neostapfia colusana. The sequence continues at coordinate 82,615,596 of JASWHV010000003.1, forward strand.
TCCTTGATCCCCTCGTCCGTTGCTTGGCCCTTTCTTATTTCTTGCTCCAATGAGGAGTGAATCTTCATTATTTCCATGTTATTCAAGAATCCGAGGTGTAACCGTTCGAACTCCTTACGTAGTTCGGGTGGTAGCTCCCGAACCGTGAGTTGGTGGCATGCTCCCTTTCTGCTCAATGCGTCAGCTACTACATTGGCCTTCCCGGGGTGGTAGTTGATTCCTACATCATAATCCTTGATGAGTTCTAACCATCGACGTTGCCTCAAATTCAAGTCCGTTTGTGTAAATATGTACTTGAGGTTTTTATGATCTGTATAGATCTCACATCGATGACCAAGGATATAATGTCTCCAAATCTTCAATGCATGCACCACTGCTGCTAGCTCCAAATCATGCGTAGGATAGTTAAGCTCGTTCTTCTTTAATTGTCGTGAGGCATAGGCTACCACTTGTCCTTCCTGCATGACTACACACCCGAGCCCTTGTCTGGATGCGTCACAATATATGTCAAAGCTCTTGCTTACGTCTGGCAATACCAGCACTGGTGCTGTGGTTAGCCTTTTCTTGAGTTCCTCAAAACTTTCTTGGCAGGCTTGTGTCCATTGAAAGACCTTCCCCTTCATTAACAACTCCGTCATAGGTTTTGCTATCTTAGAGAAGTTTTTAATGAAGCGCCGATAGTATCCTGCCATCCCAAGGAAACTTCGAATATCCCTCACGCTCTTTGGTTGGTTCCACTTTAGAACATCTCTCACCTTTCCAGGATCAACTGATACCCCTTCTTTGGAGATGATGTGGCCTAGGAAGGATATTTCTTTTAGCCAAAATTGACACTTGTTGAGCTTGGCATACAACTGATGCTCGCGCAACTTCTGCAAGGTCAATCTCAGATGTTCTTCATGCTCCTCCTTACTTTTTGAATACACCATAATGTCGTCGATGAAAACCACGACGAACTTGTCCAAGTACTCCATGAAAACCTTATTCATAAGGTACATGAAGTATGCGGGTGCATTCGTCAATCCAAAAGACATAACGGTATATTCATATGAACCATACCGTGTCCGAAAGGCTGTCTTAGGTATATCGGAGGGCTTAATCTTCAGCTGGAAATATCCTGACCGAAGATCAATCTTGGAGAACACTTGGGCTCCTTTCATTTGATCGAACAGGTCCTCTATACGGGGCAGAGGGTATTTATTCTTGATCGTCACCTCGTTGAGAGACCTGTAGTCCACGCACATTCTTTGGGTTCCGCCCTTCTTGTCCACGAAGAGTACCGGGGCTCCCCATGGTGACGAACTTGGACGGATAAAACCCTTCTCCAACTGTTCTTGAATTTGCTTCTTTAGTTCAACTAACTCGTTGACGGGCATCCTATATGGTTTCTTAGCTATGGGTGCAGTTCCAGGTACCAAATCTATGGCAAACTCGATGTCCCGGTCAGGTGGCATACCTGGAAGTTCTTCCGGGAACACGTCCGAAAATTTCTGAACTACTGGAATGTTGTCCAATGCTACTCCTTCAACATGGTTCAAATCCGCCCGTTCGGTTGCTTGCTGGGCTGACTCAAACTCGACACGGATACCGTGTTCGTTTGTCAACTGCACGCTTCTCTCAGCGCATTGGATTACTCCATTGTGCTTGCTTAACCAGTCCATTCCAAGTATGATGTCAATTCCGTGGGAGTCCAAGACAATAAGGTTGGCAAGGAAGTCTACCCCCCTTATTTTAAGGCTTACCTTAGGACATACTATACTAGTCCTCATTTCTCCTCTGGGAGAATTAACTAACATAGCACATTCTAAGTGGGATATGGGTAGATGATGTTTGGCAACATATTTGGACGATATGAAGGAATGTGATGCTCCGGAATCAAATAAAATGGTGGCTGGGTTGGAGTTGGCAAGGAACATACCAATTGCGACGTCCTCAGCCTGTTGTGCTTCCTCAGCAGTGACATGGTTAACGTGGCCACGAGCATAGTTCTGCGGTCCATGGTTCCCTTGGTTGTCCCCTCCGTTTGGTCGCTGGTTCTGCTTGGGCACGTTACCTTGCTGTCCAGGGCCTCTCTTCGGGCACTGGTTAGCGAAGTGGCCTACTTCCCCGCATGCAAAGCATGCCCTGTTGCCTACGGCAGCAGGTACGTTGGGGCGGGGGTTTTGAACAGGAGCGCCATTGTTAGGCCGGGGCGCAGGAGGCATGGGCACACGAGGTGCCGGTGCAACGAACCGTTGCTGTGGTGGCTGACCAGGGCGGTTCGTAGGAGTGGTCGATTAATACTGCGGTGCAGGGGGCATGTATCTAGGTCGTACGTTGCTCCCTTGGGGCTGGTATGGCATCTTCCTCTTGCATTCTCGCTCGATCTCCCGGATCTTGTTTTCAACCACAATAGCCTTATCAACCAGCTTCTGGAAGCTTACGTAGTCATTGTTGAGGAGCTGAACTTGGATCTCATTGTTCAACCCTCTCATGAACAGGTACTGCTTCCTCTGATCTGAGTTGACATCTTCGGGGGCATACCGGGACAGTTGTATGAACTTGTTGAGATATTCGTTCACACTTTCCTGCCCTTGGCGGAGACCTTCAAACTCCTGCCTCTTGAGCATCATTACGCCAACAGGGATGTAGTGGGAGCGGAAACTTTCCTTGAACTCAGTCCAAGTGATTGTCTCCGGGTTGGCATGGGCGTTGCTCAAGGCATCCCACCAGTCAGCAGCTGCTCCCATCAGTTGGTGCGACGCAAAGAGAACCTTCTCTCGGTCGTTGCACTGTACAATGGCAAGCTTCTTCTCCATGTATTTCAACCAGTCATCGGCCTCCATTGGATCGCTTGCTTGAGCAAAGGTGGGTGGTCGAGTCCTCATGAACTCTCCCAACCTGTTATGAGCCGGCGGTGGTGCCGGAACGGGGTGTTGGTTGGCCTGCAACTGACGCAAAGTTTGGATCATGGTTTGCATAACCTGGTTTTGCATGGACATCAACCTTTCTAGGTTATTTTTGCCAGCTCCGGGGTTAGCAGGAACTTCCTCGTGGTCATCTTCCTGGACGTTCCTTCGGCTGGCGTTTCCTCTCACCATCTGTGAGAGAGAACGAAATAGAATAGAAGGTTAGAAAGTTAGGTAGGTCCTTTCATCTATATGCATCAAGGTGAGTTTGGACCATATATATATTATCCTTTATGAGGATGTGAGCAAGTGCCGAAACATCTCACACCTCCTTCTTCTTACGTGTGTATATGGACAACGTTTTTTGAGACGTCCCACAACTCATACTAAGCACATATTCACAAATAATCATTACAAGGGCCCACTCAACTCCTATTCAAGGATGGTTTCCTATGTCAAGGTGGTTTTAAAGGCCAATCTAGGCTATTCACCCTAGGATGCTTCCTTTGGTCAGCGCGGCTTAGCTACCCGTGACTTCTATTTAGGGGTGTAACTTGCTGTTAACCCGTGGCTCTAATATCAATCTAAGGTTTCCATATAGGCGTGTAACCTACTGTCAACCCGTGGCTCTGATACCAATCTGTGACGCCCTCAATTCCGTGGAAAGCCACGGAACCGAGAACTAATGCATATGTGTGCCCAGGATGTTCATCACACATACACATACTTTCCACAAACTGAATTCAGATTATATATTACCACGAATAACAGAGTTTATTACAACACCTCATGAGTCTTGGACTCATGCTCACAGCTGAAGTCTTATTTAAATGCGGAAGCAAAAACTAATGCGAAAGCAAAACTAAGCAGAAGTGGCTCCATCTCTACTCCCTCCACAGGCAAGGTTGAGAACAGATCACACGCCATAATGCTCTACTCGGTCTTCATAGTAATCTTCTCTTGCTGTTGATGAAGAAATAATAATGCAAGTTTGAGTACAATGATGTACTCAGCAAGTGCGGAAAAACACATGATATGCAGCTCATAAACAAGGTAGGCATAAAAGGTTTATTTGCAGAAAAGCAGTTCTGTAAAATCATGATAAAACAACAACTTAAGTTTAAATGTAATCCCAACATGTATTAAATTACTAACATACCTCCATAACTTCCCGTGTACCATCCGAACATTAACCAATCTTTTATTCATACTCACGAATACCTCCTCGTATTCGCTACCATCTCACCTCATAAAACAACCTCGTCTCGCACCGAGACCAATCTCATATCATGACTCATCAGTCATACAACCATCTCACCTCCCGGACTCAACAGTCCCAAACCAAACCATAACCAATAACCATAACCAAGAACCTTCCCAAAAACCATTCCAGTAACCATCCCATCTAATCATGGCAGTTTAGCCAGGTGCTCGTGACCGTAAGCTCGGCTATCATGATAGTTTTAATAACTCTGCAGAGTTTGTACCTCTTTACCCACAAGTTTGTGATTTCGTCACCCGTCGGCGACTGCAGAACCTCCATTTTACCAGTACACAACCGTCGGTGTATGGCCAAGAGATCACAAAATAGCCTTTACAAATGGGTTACTAGATGTATGGACTCACTAAGGTTTCACCGGCAGGCTAGAATCTCCAATTCTCCCACCCACGGGCCCCCTCTTGTGCCATGCAGTTCCCAGGGCAGTCCTCACTCGACTCCCATTCCTCGCACCTTCCACAGTCCATAACACTCTAGCAACTTATCTAATTACTCAGCTAAGTCGCACCCATATTTGGCCTTGTGGTGGCACTGTTATCCTGGCATGTGCATGCATGAACCGGTCCTTAGATCTACGGCAAGTAAAACCACCATCTCATGCTACCTCATTCACAAACCCAAGCTTGCCTAGATCTCCCTCCGATCCATGTTCATTAACCTCATCAGTTACTAATTATCAGTACGAGTGCAGTTAGCTCGACACATCTATCTCGCTTCCCCATCCCATGGACTCAGCGAAGCATAAAAACAAAAACCATACCCGACTCATAAACTTCCCTGGCGACAAGGGTGGTTTAACCAAAACTAGTAAACTCCTATAAAAAGGTTTCCCATCATGTTTGACTCAGCACACACACCTTTTTGCAAAACAAAATAGTTTTACCCAAAACATAGGATCAACATGGTCAAGGAGCACTTGCCTTGTTCTTGCGGTTCCGGTTGTTCTTGATTCTCAAAATCTTGTTGCTGCAGCTCGTCGTAGACAGCTTCCTGAGTTTGTCCTGCTATGTAGGATTCACGTGCATACAAAATTTACAGCAATCAATATCATGCACAAACCCTAAACTAGATGCGATGATGCACATGCATGCTATCCTACGATTAGTTTTATTAGATTGATCTGTTGTTCTTGCATGGCTTGCATGGTCAGAGGTGTTCGGATCAAAGATGAACATGGCGATGATCTTGTCTTTAGATCAAACTGATCATCGAGTGTTCTGCCCACGAAAAGGCTTCTGTTCGAAAGGAATCGAAGAACAGATGCAAAGAGATGAACACAATGATGTCGTAAGGTGGTATTGAAGTCCTACCTCACGCTCTTCTTGTCTTCGGGGTCCTCCTCAGACCGCTTGGTTCTCCTCTGATGATCTCCCTTATTGCGCTTTGGCGATGTTTTGCTCGGCGAGTTAGGGCTAGGGCTCTAAGTCGTCGGCTCAGGAGTTGAAAGAGAAGTTTGTGGTTTCGGCCAGAGGTTTTGGGTTCTATTTATAATCGGGAAGAGAAGAGTCCTAATCTGCTTGTATCCTGAATAAGAGTCTTATTCAGATCTTTGTTGGATCCTAACGTCTCATCTTTGGTAATCATCGTGGATTTTAGATCGGTTTCTGTTGCGTACCGGTGTCCTTATGCATAACAGCCGCCCCAGAACTCGCTAACTCTGTGATGATGAGCTCCGGAAGCTCCACGTGTCCTCCGGGCCTGGTATCTCCTCGTCTGCAGAGACGAGCTCCGGTTGTGCCGTGTGTCAATCGATCGAGACCCCCCTCTTCTTCGGAGGTGAGCTCCGAGCACGCCACGTGTGGGTGCCGGTCTTTCCGCTCTCCTTTCATCAGGGATATGCCCCGAGGTCGACACGTGTTTAGCTGCGACGGACCTTCCGGAGATAAGCTCCGGTGGCGACACGTGTTCGATAGACCCGGACTTCTCTGAGATGAGCTCCGTGATTGACACGTATCTCGCACGACGGGTCCTCTTATTTCCGCGAGGACTAGCTCCGGGGATGACACGTGTCCTATGAAAAAATGTCTTTGCTTCTTCCGCAGAGGCTATCTCCGCGGGCAGCACGTGTCCCACAGGGTCGGACCACTTTTCAATTGCGGAGGTGACCCCGAGCCTGCCACGTAGCTAGTTTAGCGGCGGACCTCTCCCAGATTTCTCGGGGATGAGCTCCGAACACGCCACATGGTCTGCTGGCCGTGGAAGTTGCCTTCGGTGCTCTCGGAGAGCTTTGTTGGCCATCCTTTTGATACTTGTCTCTGTTCCTTCTTTTCTTAAAATGTTTTTCTTCTTCATAAAACATGAACATATGCTGACACCCGAGATGAGGGTGTCACACCCGCGATTCTCACGCTCAGGCAGATGAGCGTCTCTCTGCTTTGGAGGATCTGCGTCTGAAGCTGGAGCGCCGTGAGCATGCCATTGCGGACCAGGAGCGCTCTGCGGCGGCCGAGGCGGAGAAGATCGCCGCACGGCTGGCGGCTGGCGAGGGCGACCTGAGGGCCCGAGCCAAGGAGCTGGAGTCCCGGAAGGCAGACCTGGTCGCGAGGGAGGAGCAGGTCTCCCAGAAGCACCAGGCTGCCCTGGATCGGGAGCTGGCAGCGGACTTCCGGGCTTTGGAGCTGGAGCAGCTTGCCCAGAGTCTCCAGCTTCGGGAGAGCTCGTTGGCAACCAAGGAGAAGGAATTCTCCGAGGGGAGCCTTGACGCCTTGCTGGCAGCCCTCCGCGAGGTGGAGGAGCTCCTGGCCTCGCGGTCCTTGAAGGCCCGGGTGGTCTCGAGCTTCGTTAACCAGGCGGGTCCGCCCTGGTCCCTCTTGGCTTTAGCCCAGTGAAGGCGGCGGGCCTGCCATAGAAGGTAGCCGAGGCGATCCCCGCGCTCGAGTCTATCGGCGCCAAGCTGAACAGGCTTGAAGCGGTGATCGCTGGCGAGCTCGAGGCAGAGGGACGGGGCCTGGCGATGGAGGTTGCCACACACGTGTTGGCGTGCTTCCAGAGCCGGGATCCTTCCTTCTCACTAGAGCCAGCGAGACAGGGCCTCGCCGCGGAGCGGGAGGAAGCCGCCAGGGCTAAAGTCGGGAACGTGGCCGCCCTTGTAGCCTCTAGGTTCTGGCGCGAGCCAGGGGAATCCTAGGGCTTGTATCTTTTCTTTTTCTTTTGTCGAGTCTGTAGTCCAGCTTGTGGAGCCTTGAATGGATAGACTCTTGTTATTTTTTGTGTCTGTGTGCTTTTGTCTTCTTCTTGGCTTGGCCTGGCCGAGTCCTTAGCTCCGCAAGATACTCAGAGGTCTTCACCAATCTTGAAGCCCTGCACAGACACCTTCCTCGGGTCCTTATTGTATTAAGGGCCCAAGGGATCTTCGGAGCTCGCCCCGTGAAAACAGGGAGGTCCAGATCCACCGGCCACGTGGCGGGCCCGGGAGCTACCCTCTGAGGAGAGGGGGGTCCGGCCCTGCCGGACACGTGGGGCCTTCGGAGCTCGCCCCTACGGAGGGGGCGAGGTCCGGATCCTTCGGTCTTGCGCTGGAGCTCCGGTCTTGCGCGGTCCCGTAGTGGCCCCCTGGTAGGTGTGGCTAATTGTTTGGGCGCACCTACCATACTCCTGCGGGGGAGCTAAAGGCCGGGAGGTCCTGCACACAAGTAAGGGAAACGTAATTCTCCTTGGGGCTCCCCCTTCCCTATCTCATAGACTTATTTGGCTTATGATCCTCATCCAGTATTACGGGGCTTGGGTACTTCAGTGCGCGAAGTGCCGGGGGCTCGAGGCCCCCTGGCCATCGGCAGGTGCCTCAAACGTGACAGTCTTCGGTAGGATAGCAAATGCCGACTAGGGGTGAGAATGGGAAAAGGAAGCTGAGTGCATGGTGAGCATACACAGGAAGTGCGGTCATAAAAATTAATACGTAATTTAAATGAGCACAAGGGAAGAGAAAAGCAGGGCAGCTTTCTTTCCATATAAATTTCCATAGGAGGAAGGCAGGCTAAACATGGAGGCAACGACCCGCCCCATTAAGAAGGGAAGCAAGACTCTACGCGCTTAGGGTCGGCACCAGGCCAAGCTGAACGTAGTCCTGGACCGTCCCCTGAGACTTAGCTGCTCCGAGCGCTGTTCCTGGACTCTATGGAATCTATTACAGAAAGAAAAGACAGTCCTACTATTGCTCTAGGGGTAGAACTTACGGAGGTGTTCTATGTTCCAAGGGTTCGGGAGCGGATCCCCATCCTCGGTGGAAAGGCGTACGCACCCGGGGCGGAAAACTTTCGCGACTCGGAAGGGACCTTCCCAGCTGGGGGAGAGCTTGTCAGTCCCTTCACGAGAAAGTATGCGCCGCAACACCAGGTCGCCTTCCTGCAGCTCTCGAACACGCACAGTCCTTTGGTGGTAGTGCCGGAGCGTTTGCCGGTACCGTGCGTTGCGGAGCACTGCATGTAATCGGGCCTCATCGACGAGGTCCATGTCTTCACGCCGGAGGTCGTCCTACGAGGCTTCGTCGTAAGCTCAGACACGGAGAGACCCCATGGTGATCTCTGGGGGAAGCACAGCTTCGGCCCCGTACACCATGAAGAAGGGTGTCTCTCCGGTGGCCTGGCTCTGGGATGTACGGTTAGCCCATAGTGTGCTCAGAAGCTTGTCCACCCACTTGGCGCCATGTTTCTTCAAGCCGGCATAGGTGCGAGTATTGAGGCCCCGAAGAATCTCGGCGTTGGCCCTCTCGACTTGCCCATTGCTCTTTGGGTGAGCAACGGAGGCATAGCACACCTGGATGCCGAGGTCTTCGCAGTAGTCTTGGAACACTGCGATGGTGAACTGGGTCCCGTTGTCGGTGATTGTCGAAGTGTTCGGTCGACACTTCCCCCGGGCCTGCACTGGGCAGCCCGCGGAGGTTCTTTTTTCGGTGGGGCTAGTCCCTTGCCGAGAGTTTGCGCGGATGGACGAGTTAGTAAGAGCTTGACACTGAGAGTTTTACGTGGTTCAGGCCGCCAGAGCGTAAAACCCTACGTCCATGGCGAGCTATGGAGCTCACTGTATTGCTTGCTGCTCAGGGCCGGAGTCCTGAGCTTGGGGGTGAGTTACAGCCTGGGTGTGAATGGCTAGCGTATGAGTTGCAGAAATGCGAACCCTCGCTATCGTTGCCTACCCGAGTCTTTTATAGTCCAAGACTCGGGTGGCTTACAAGGGGGACCGGGACCCGACAGGTGGTCCCGGGGAGATTGTCTGTCATCTACCGTATCTGCAGTTATGCCGGTAGTTGTCTCTGGCGAAGGCTTCTGAGTCTTCGTCTTGCAGCCCTGCCCATGCCGCATGCTAGTCGTAGTGGTTGATGACGGCGCAGGCGGCATGGGATGTCTTGTCGCGGTGTTTATTGGCTGGCAGGTTCTGACACCGCGCGCCAGTCTGTGATGCGACTGGGCGCAACGGCACCTGACAGAGACGTGCTCCGCGTCTCCGCGTCTTGGGAAGACGCGGGCCTTGAATACCTTGTACGGGCAAGGTATGGGGCGTCTTTATGCCCGCTGCCTATCGCTCGGGGGCAGGCAGCGCCGTTCTGCTGGCCACGTGGCGGGCTCGGAGCCCTTCTCAGGGGAGAGGAGGGTCCGGCCCCGCGGGGCACGTGGAGCCTTCGGACCTCTCCCTGCGGAGGGGGAGGTTCGGCTTCTGTCGGCCACGTGGCGGGCCCGGAGCTCCTCTATGAGGAGAGGGAGGTCCTGCCCCGCCAGATACGTGGCACCTTCGGACCTCTCTCCCGCGGAGGGGGAGGTCCGGCCTCTGTATGCCACATGGCGGGCCCGGAGCTCTCCTCTGAGGAGAGGGAGGTCCGGCCCCGCTGGACGCGTGGCGCCTTCGGAGCTCTCCCTGCGGAGAAGGGCGAGTTCCTTAGGCATTTTCCCCTGTGCGCGGGGGTACCGCATATCGCGGGTACCGACAGTGGCCCCCGGGCTCACCTCGGGGGAGGTAATCGAGCCCGAGGTGAGGCCTTCTCCTACCCGCACACTTTCTTGTCTTGAGTACTCCCTGTGCTGGCAGGGTCTTGACGGCTTCGGAGTTCAGCTCTTAGGAGAGGGTGAAGCCTGGCATCGGAGCTCGGCCCCGGCTGCTGGGGCGGAGGTCCGGGAGTCATCGGAGCTCAGGTCCACGAAGGATGTGAGGTCCGGCATCAGGACTCGCCTCTGAAAGGAGGGCGAGGGCTGGCATCGGAGCTTGGCCCAGCTGTGGGAGCGGAGGTCCGGAAGTCATCGGAACTCAGGCCAGCGAAGGGCGTGAGGTCCGGCATCAGCGCTCGCCTCTGAAAGGAGGGCGAGGGCTGGTCTCGGAGCTTGGCCTGGCTGTGGAGGCGGAGTCCGGAAGTCATCGGAGCTCAGGCCAGCGAAGGGCGTGAGGTCCAGCATCAGCGCTCGCTTGCGAGGGCTGGTCTCGGAGCTCGGCCCAGCTGTGGGGGCGGAGTCCGGAAGTCATCGGAGTTCAGGCCAGCGAAGGGCGTGAGGTAAGGCATCAGCGCTCGCTTCTGAAAGGAGGGCGAGGGCTGGCCTCGGAGCTCGGCCCAGCTGTGGGGCGGAGTCCGGAAGTCATCGGAGCTCAGGCCAGCGAAGGGCGTGAGGTCCGGAGGTCATCGGAGCTCAGGCCAGCGAAGGGCGTGAGGTCCGGCATCAGCGCTCGCCTCTGAAAGGAGGGCTAGGGCTGGCCTCGGAGCTCGGCCTGGCTGTGGAGGCGGAGTCCGGAAGTCATCGGAGCTCAGGCCAGCGAAGGGCGTGAGGTCCGGCATCAGCGCTCGCCTCTGATAGGAGGGCGAGGGCTGGCCTCGGAGCTCGGCCCAGCTGTGGGGGCGAAGGTCCGGAGCTGCTCAGTGGTCCCCCCTTTCCTGTCCCTTAGTCTCATTTGGCTTACTGTCCCTGGCCGGAATGCGGGGCTTGGGTAATCCAGTGCACTTGGTCCTGGAGGTCTGGCCCCAGCCCCAGTCAGGGTGTAACCGTCCGCCCCCCTGGTACTCCGTAGCGCCAGGAGGCAGAGTGCGCATGCTTTGGGTGCAGGACCGGGCAAAGCAAGGCTCCTGAACCCCGGTCTAGCGTAGGTCTTTTCTCGGAGGAGACCAACTGGCGGTACAGTACCCTTATAGGGGAGATCCAAAAGGCCACCGGGCCTCTGGCAGGTACCCCAAGCACTACCGCCTTCGGCAGGACGGCAAATATCGACTATGCATGAGAGCCGGAAAGAGGAGCCGAGTGTACAATGGACGCACACTGTCTAGAGCGTGGGGAGGTGTTCATATAAATTAATGCGTAATTTAAATAAACACCTAAGTAAGCATGGTGAACTTACTGGGTAGCGTCGGAGCGCCTGTCTTCACGCAGAGCGGGTCATGCGTGGCTTCGTCGTACGCCGGACATGGGGGGACCCCCATGGCTATATCAGGGGGAAGCATGGCTTCGGCCCCGCATACCATGTGGAAGGGTAGTTCCCGTGACCCGGCCCTGGGAAGTCCGGCTGGCCCTCAACATGGAGGAGCCGGTATCCCCCAACGGCTCTGGGTGCGCGTCTGCACCGGTTGTGTGGGTCTGCTTGGCATGGACCTGGCACGCATTGCATCCCTAACCGGTTTGACGGCGTCCAGGTGGCTCTCGGTCAGTAGGAGCTATGCCGGGTGGCTTAACCGACCAACGTGCGGGACGATGAGCGTTCCCAGCACTCGCCTCCTTGGACTACTGCGAGCTAATCGCAGCCTTCCTCCTGGGTTATGCACCGCAATAGGATGTCGTGGCGCCACGCCAGTAAAGATACCAGCGCGTAACACTTAGCCATCCGCACCACCCGTTCAGCGGATGCACGTTCATCAGGAAGGATGTCCTTCAAGGAGTCCCGGACCTCCGTGGTCCATGCATCGGGACTACTTGAGCTTCTGGATCTTGAGCGCTGGGTTGCACGGAGTCCCCAGTGACTCTTACGATCCTTTGGCGGCATACAGGGCCGCCGGGACTGCCTAGCTTCAAGGCACTGGTTCAGCCCCCTTCGCCCGGCTCGGCAGGCCGGGCTGTGGACCGCAGCAACGTCCTCTCGAAGACTCCTTCGTGCGCAGGGGCTCTGATGGAGGCTTTCGTTGAGAGGTCGTCAGCTGGCGGCCGTGCCAGCGCGCGGTACATGGCGCAGGTCCAAGACGAGGAAGTCTTTCTCCAACATCCGCACGTGTAGCAGATAAGCAGCTAGCTGTGGGTCATTGCAGGGGCATTCACCCTTAACTTTCTTGATAACTAGCTGGGAGTCGCCCTGCGCCAACAACTGGCGAGCGCCCAGAGACAGGACTGTCTTTTAGGCCAAAGATGAGTGCTTCATACTCTGCCAAGTTGTTGGTTGCCTTGGAATTGAGACGCACCATGTACCCAGACTGCTCCCCCTATGGGATGAGGAGCAGTACGCCGGCACCGGCCCCCTGCTTTGGCGAGGAGCCGTCAAAGAAGAGCGTCCAGTGAGGCCCGGTGAAGACCGGAGCTCGGAACTTTGGTTCACCGTCTTCGCGGCCCCCTGGGTCAGCCTTCGTTGGCGTCCACTCAGCCACGAAGTCAGCCAGTGCTTGGCTCTTGGTTGTCTGACGTGGTCGGGAGCTCAGCTTGAACTCCGCCGTCTTCGGGCTGTCTTCCAGCTTCCGAAGCTGGCAGTGAGTGCCAACTCCGCCCTCCGGCTGCTCTGGCGCACTTGTCCGCCAGGCTGAAGATATCAGAGGCATCGCAGACCTCTCTGGTTGCAAGCCTCTCAAGCATCTTCTCGTCCCGGACACTGTCGAAGTGCCTCCGCCACCACAGAGGCACTTTGAATATGCGGAATGGTTTTGCGTACCTGGGAGAACCGCTGGATGAAGGAGCGCAGCGACTCCCCAGGTTGTTGCTTGATGGCGTGGAGGTCAGGCTCCGTGCCGGGACGGGTGTAGGAGCTGCCGAAGTTGGCGATGAACTGCCGGCAGAGCTCTCCCCAGGAAGTTATGGAACCCTGAGGGAGGTTCATTAGCCAAGACCGGGCTGGGCCGGTCAAGGCGACGGGGAAGTAGTTTGGCCATGACGGCCTCATCCCCTCCTGCGGCAAGCACGGTGGTGGAGTAGATCTGGAGGAACCCCGCCGGGTTGACGCTGCCGTCGTACTTCTCGGGCAGGTGCGGCCGAAACTTGCGCGGCCACCTCGCGAAGCGGAGGTGGGGCTCCAGGGCCGTACATCCTGCCCCTGTTGCTGCAGGCGTTGGTGCCGCGAACGCTTGGTTTGCCGCCGGCACAGTGTACCCCGGTATGGACAAGGCTGCGCCATAGACCGGGGGCGCCGTTTGCAGGACATATGGCCGTGGCTTATGCTGCACGGCGTACGCCTGGGGCAGAGCTCGTGTGGCGAAGGTCCGCCCTTCAGGCTGGGTCGAGGCCGACGTCATGTTGTCGCCAGCCTCTTGAGTGCGACGCCTTTCTCGACGTCGCTCGAGGTACACCCGGGCATCCTGGCCCAAGTGACATCGTTCCAGCTCAGTCCTCAGGTCCGTCGACTGGAGCCAGGTGGAGCTGGAATCTGCCGTCTGCTCGTCAACCATTGGTGTGCGCATCAGCGACACAGCCGGTTGGCCGGAGCGTCGTCCCCGCTGAAGTCGAGGGTTTGCGGAAGCGACGACGAGACGGTCTACCTCGCGAATCCACTGCTGGGTCGCTGCCTGAGTCGTGTCCCCAGCAGGTGGATTGTGCAGTAGCGCTCTTGCTGCAGCTAGCGCACCCCCACCGGGTACGTCCAGCGCTACTGAAGACCTGACGCTGGTTGGAGCCTGCATTGCCGGGGTCGGCGCTGCCAGAGCCGGTTGCTGGCTCCCAGCTTGTACCGACACACTCCATCCTGAGTGTGTTGACATGCACTCCCCCCTGGTCGCGGTTCGCCGCGGACGCGGGGGAGGAGAGTTTGCCGCTGAAGAAAGCTTGGTCATCTTCGTCGGCGGAAACTCGTCACGCAAGGGGAAAAGCCCCTACCTGGCGCGCCAAATGTCGAAGTGTTCGGTCGACACTTCCCCCGGGCCTGCACTGGGCAGCCCGCGGAGGTTCTTTTTTTGGTGGGGCTAGTCCCTTGCGGAGAGCTTGCGCGGATGGACGAGTTAGTAAGAGCTTGACACTGAGAGTTTTACGTGGTTCAGGCCGCCGGAGCGTAAAACCCTACGTCCACGGCGAGCTATGGAGCTCGCTGTATTGCTTGCTGCTCAGGGCCGGAGTCCTGAGCTTGGGGGTGAGTTACAGCCTGGGTGTGAATGGCTAGCTTATGAGTTGCAGAAATGCGAACCCTCGCTATCGTCGCCTACCCGAGTCTTTTATAGTCCAAGACTCGGGTGGCTTACAAGGGGGCCCGGGACCCGACAGGTGGTCCCGGGGAGATTGTCTGTCATCTACCGTATCTGCAGTTATGCCGGTAGTTGTCTCTGGCAAAGGCTTCTGAGTCTTCGTCTTGCAGCCCTGCCCATGCCGCATGCTAGTCGTAGTGGTTGATGACGGCGCAGGCGGCATGGGATGTCTTGTCGCGGTGTTTATTGGCTGGCAGGTTCTGACACCGCGCGCCAGTCTGTGATGCGACTGGGCGCAACGGCACCTGACAGAGGCGTGCTCCGCGTCTCCGCGTCTTGGGAAGACGCAGGCCTTGAATACCTTGTACGGGCAAGGTATGGGGCGTCTTTAATCCCGCTGCCTATCGCTCGGGGGCAGGCAGCGCCGTTCTGCTGGCCACGTGGCGGGCTCGGAGCCCTTCTCAGGGGAGAGGAGGGTCCGGCCCCACGGGGCACGTGGAGCCTTCGGACCTCTCCCCGCGGAGGGGGAGGTTCGGCTTCTGTCGGCCACGTGGCGGGCCCGGAGCTCCTCTCTGAGGAGAGGGAGGTCCGGCCCCGCCGTATACGTGGCACCTTCGGACCTCTCTCCCGCGGAGGGGGAGGTCCGGCCTCTGTATGCCACGTGGCGGGCCCGGAGCTCTCCTCTGAGGAGAGGGAGGTCCGGACCCGCCGGACGCGTGGCGCCTTCGGAGCTCTCCCTGCGGAGAAGGGCGAGTTCCTTAGGCATTTTCCCCTGTGCGCGGGGGTACCCCATATCGCGGGTGCCGACAGTGATGATTCTGTTCGAGACCCCGAACCGGCAGACGATCAACTTGATGAACTTTACTGCGGATTGCTTGTTGATGATGACGACGGGTGTGGCTTCTGGCCACTTGGTGAACTTGTTGATGGCGACGTAGAGGTACCGGAATCCCCCATCGGCTTTGGGGAATGGTCCCAGGATGTCCAACCCCCATACGGCGAACGGCCACGAGGGCGGGATCATCTGAACCGCCTGAGCCGGTGTGTGGATCTGCTTGGCGTGGAACTGGCATACCTTGCAGCTCTCGACCAGCTTGACAGCATCCTGTAGTGCCGTCGGCCAGTAGAAGCCATGCCAGAAGGCTTTACCAACGAGCGTGCGTGAGGAAGAGTGACTCCACATTCGCCTCCATGGATCTCAGCGAGCAAGTCGCAGCCTTCCCCCTGGGTTATGCACCGCGATAGGACATGGTTGGCGCCACGCCTGTAGAGATCCCCTTCTACCAGCGCGTACCTTTTAGCCATGCGCATGATCCGTTCAGCGGATACGCATTCATCAGGGAGTATGTTGTCTTTCAAGTAGTCCCGGATCTCCGTGATCCATGCATCGGGTCTGACCTGAGCTTCTGGATCTTGAGCACTAGGTTGCACGGAGTCCCCAGTGACGCTTACGATCCTTGGCGGTGTCCATGGCTGCAGGGCCGCCGGGACCGCCAGCTTCGAGGTGCTGGTCCAGCCCCCTTCGCCCGGCTTGGCAGGACAGGCTGTGGGCCGTAGCAACGTCCTCTCGAAGACTCCATCAGGCACAGGGGCTCCGGTGGAGGCCTTCGTTGAGAGGTTGTCAGCTACGGCATTGCCAGCGCACGGTACATGGCGCAGGTCCAAGGCGCGGAAGTCTTTCTCCAGCATCTGGATGTGGAGCAGATAAGCATCTAGCTGTGGGTCATTGCAGGAGAATTCACCCTTAACTTGCTTGATGACTAGCTGGGAGTCGCCCTGTGCCAACAACTGGCGAGCGCCCAGAGACAGGGCTGTCTTTAGGCCAAAGATGAGTGCTTCATACTCTGCCATGTTGTTGGTTGCCTTGAAATTGAGGCGCACCATGTACCCAAACTGCTCCCCCGATGGCATGAGAAGCAGTACGCCAGCACCGGCCCCCTGCTTTCACGAGGAGCTGTCGAAGAAGAGCGTCCAGTGAGGCCCGGTGAAGACCGGAGCTCGGGGCTTTGGTTCACCGTCTTCGTGCCCCTGGGTTAGCCTTCATTGGTGTCCACTCTGCCACGAAGTCAGCCAGTGCTTGGCTCTTGACTGCATGGCGAGGAAGGAAGTCCAGCTGAAACTCCGCCAGTTCCGCTGCCCATTTAGCGACATTGCCGGTTGCATGGGGGCTGTGAAGGATTGCCTTCAGCAGGTAGGAGGTGACCATCGAGATCCGGTGGGCTTAAAAGTAGTGGCGGAGCTTCCTGGATGCCACGAGCATTGTATACAGCAGCTTGTGGACCTCCAGGTACCTTGTCTTGGCGTCGTGGAGGACTTCGCTGATGTAGTAGACAGGCCTCTGGATGGTCCGGACCCTCCCTCCCGGGCCTGAGATGTCTTCATCCATTGGCTCAGGCCGACCGGAGGTAGGTGGGTCCGGGGGAGCCTCCGGGAGCTGGGACTCGAAGGCTCCTAGGCCGTCTTGGACCTCCGGGAGATCCCGCTGGTTTTCCAGGTAGTCATCCTGGACCCTCGGGAGGAGGTCTTGTCCTCCTGGGAGGTTCCTTTTGGTCTCCTGGGGGTTACCCCGGAGCCCCGGGAGGTCCCGTTGGACCTTCGGGAGGTTGTCTTGGAGCTCCGGGAGGTCCCGTTGGACCTCCGGGAGGTTGTCTTGGAGGTCCGGGAGGTCGTCTTGGACCTCCGGTGTCTCATGGTGCTTGTCTTCTGCTATCGGAGCAGGCCGCGGTGACGAGAGGTCCGGCCGCTCTGCGACGAGGACCATGCTCACCACTTCAGTTGTTGCCGCGA
Organism: Neostapfia colusana; assembly: GCA_030760725.1. Lineage (NCBI taxonomy): Eukaryota > Viridiplantae > Streptophyta > Magnoliopsida > Poales > Poaceae > Neostapfia > Neostapfia colusana. Next base: position 82,632,823 of record JASWHV010000003.1, read on the forward strand.
TGTAGAGCAACAAATGCACTTCGGGCTCGGGGGCTACCATGATGGGTAGGGTCGTCAGGAGCTGCTTCAACTCCTAGAAAGCTTCTTCTGCTTCGTCGGTCCAAGCAAATGGACCGGATTTGCGCAGGAGCTTAAAAAAGGGGAGCGCTCGCTCTGCTAGCCTCGGTATGAACCGACTCAGCGCGGCTAGGCATCCCGTGAGTTTCTGGACTTCTATGATGCGGGCGGGGGGCCGCATCCGGTTGATGGCCTTGATCTTCTCTGGGTTGGCCTCAATTCCTCGGTGTGAGACCAGGAATCCTAGGAGCTTCCCAGAGGATACGCCGAACACACACTTGTCGGGGTTCAGCTTGGTGCGCGTGGAGCGCAGTTTGTCAAAGACTAGGGCCAGGTTATCTAACAAGGATGAACTCTGCCTGACCTTGACAACGATGTCATCGACATACACCTCAACTAAGTCTCTTATTAGCTCTCCAAAGGTTTTGTGCATTGCACGTACAAAGGTGGGAAGAGCATTCTTTAAGCCATAAGACATAGAGACATAACAATACAGGCTGTCTACTGTGATGAAGGAAGTATGCTCTTCATCTTCTCTAGACATAGGGATATGATGGAAACCCGAGTAGGCGTCTAGGAAGCATAGCATATCACAGCCTGATGTCGAGTCTACTATTTGATCTATTCTAGGGAGAGGGAATGGATCTTTGGGACATGCCTTATTGATACTGGTGTAGTCGATGCACATCCGGAGCTTCCCGCTGGCCTTCGGGACTACGACGGGGTTCGCCAACCACCGGGGGTGGTGGACTTCCCGTATGAAGCCAGCGTCCAGAAGCTTCTTGATTTCTTCTCGGATGAAGTTCTGCCGCTCGATGGACTGCTTGCGAGGCTTCTGTTGGACTGGCCGTGCATCGGGGAAGATCTTCAGGTGGTGCTCGATCACCTCCCTAGGGATCCCCGGCATCTGCGACGGCTGCCATGAAAACACGTCGACGTTGTGCTGGAGGAAGGTGATGAGCGCGCCTTCCTATTTGCTGTCCAGGCCCCCGGCTACCCAGGTGGTCTGGGCAGCATCGGCGCCGACTTGGACGACCTTCAGGGGGACGTCGCCCTCGTCGAGGGGTTGCACGCGGGGTGCTGCGGTAGAGGCATGGTGGCGTGCACTCGGGTGGAGCCGGTCCGGTTCTGCACTGCCAGGGGCTGGTGCTCGAGCTGTTGCAAGTGCCTGGAGCTTCTCCAAGGCTGACACTGCAGCAGTGCAGTCTCCACGAATCTTGAGGATGCCTGTTGGTGTAGGCATCTTCAAGACAAGGTAGCCATAGTGAGCTACTGCCATGAATCGATACAGGGCTGGTCTGCCGATTATGGTGTTGAAGGGGAGGTCGATCTCCGCCACGTCGAACAGAATGTACTCTGTCCAATAGCTGTCCGATGCCCCAAAGGTCACCGGAAGGCTGATGTTGCCGTAGGGAACTGTAAGGGCCTCAGTTTTTGACACACATTTGCAGTGTTCATCACCACACCACACACCTCATTTGAGGAAGAATGATGAACACAAATGAAGAGCAAGTAACAATTATCAACATGCTCATTAGAGAACAAACTTACACATTGCAAAAGTGGTATTTCCCACATGTGATATAGATGGGCTGGACATATGAAAACTCCTACACTTTACTAAGGATGTCCATGCCAAGTTTCACCCAAATTCAAAACCTTTTTGAGGTCAGTTTGGGTATAGTTAGGAAGAGGGCAGTTTGAAACCATATTCAAATTCAAACTGTTTTTATCCAATGAATTTAAAAGTGGGGGGCATATTCTTACTCAGCACATTTTTGTGAGCTCACACACCAATTTTCACTCCATTTGGAGTTGATCTTGACATGAGCTAAGTGGGAGAAATTCAAACTTTATTTGAATTTCAAACTGAACTTGTGCTGAAATTCATTCAAACCAAACCTCATTTGAACTTTGATCAATTCAAATGGCTCATGGGTGAATAATTTGAATTGCCAAGGGTAGTATGGGGTTCACTGTTTACAACAGTGACTAGGAGTAAATTTCAGAGGTTAAAACTGGAGGTGGGACCCACATGTCAGCCACTGCTCAGATCAAACCGACTGAGACTTTTTCCATCGGGTCGCCGAGCCGCAGCGGTGATCGCCACCGAGGCCAGCCGCCGCGCCACCAGCTGCTTGGCCACGCGCGGGCATGAGGCGGTGCAGAGCCTTCTTAAGGCGCCTGCCCCCTCCTCGGCCGAGGCACCACCATTCTTCCCCGCAAGAACTCAGCGCCGGCCGAAAACTTCCGCAGCTCGGACTTGATCGGAGAACGCCGATCGGAGCTCCCTCTTTCCACTCCAGAGCCCCAGCAAGGTACTAGAGACCTTCCTCCATCCTCCCCGTTGCTAGGATTCGGTTGAAACCGAGTGATATCGGCTGTGCCGAAAAGATCAAAATCGGAACTTGGAACCACCGCACCTCGGGCTCTCGTGGACAGCCCAACCAGGGCGTTGTCACGCCCGAGACAAGGCACCCTTGGACGCGCGGGTGACCGGTGCTGCTCATCCCCGAGCCACAGCTCGAGTGGTTGCTCACCGGCGGCGAATTTCCACTTTTCCCCTTTCTGTGTGCAGAACGACCTTCGGGTACGATTCTGTTTAATTCGTGCTCTAGAAAGGATTAGAGGGCCTCAGGCCGCTCTCACACGAACTAGACACGGTAACGCACAAGTTGCCTTCACAACTCTGGTCCGGAGAACCTTTGTGCCCGGCGGAATTTGAGGTCTACTAATGGCGGAGCGAACGGGCGGCATCGGGCGCACGGTGAGGACCTATTTCGGGCCTTCCCCGAGCTTCCTCGAGCTCATGTCGACCTTCTCTGAGGTCCATTGATGCTCCCCGACCGATTTCCCAAGTAGCTGAGGTGTTAGAGAAGTCAGCCGACATGCCCGAAGTCATTCCGAGGTGGCGGCTCGTCGCCGACCATGCTCCGGCCATTGTCATGAGCAGCTGACCCTAGAATCCGGTTCCCCGAGTAAAAGTAGGCAGGGGCGGCCAGAATCGAGAAGTTTGGAGCTGTACAGCAGCCGGCGGCGAGCTCTCCGGCGAGATCCCTCGGCGGCGGGGCGCGGGTGTCGCGAGGTTGAAGAAGGGGGTGGACCCCAGCTGTCAGCGGCCGATATTTCGAATCGGGATCCGGCTGCGGCCAGGATCGGGTGTGCTGGCGCGCAAAATCCTTGTGGGCCGCGATGTGCCATCGCCTAGGCGTGCGACGCGTGTCCCCTGGGCCCACGCGCGAGTTTAAACTTTTCCCCGATTTTCAGATTTCCTTCAAACTTCAAATCCTTATAACTTTGGCTAGAAAGCTCCAAATTGAGTGAACCAAATTTTGCTGGATTCAGCTCTCTGAGTACTTTCCAGAAAATCAAGTTTCACTTCATGAAATTCCTTATTTCTCCAGAATTAATTCCTTAAAATTTAAACTGTTACGAATTTTAACCGGAGAATCCTTTGGAGGAAAATCCTGAAATTTTGCTGAAATGTTCACCAAAATATCCTTGAACTACCATAAAAATTTCAGATCCATTTGAGCTCATTTAAGCCACCTAATGGTGTGATTAGTGAAACTGTTCCAGAGAAAATAGAAAATGTTCAGAAACATTTTCAGAATTTTCTCTGAAATTGTTTAGCTCATTTCTTTAGTTAGAGACTTCCAAATTAAGTGAGACCAACTCCATTAGAACCCTCTGAAAATCTAGTTTTCAGAAACTCATAGTTTGTCTCATGAAAATTCCTAGAACACCCTAAGAGTTCCAATTAAGGTCAAGGATATAATTATTTGTGGAGGGCTCAAATGAGCTTTGCTGCAACTAAAACTTGACCAAGTCTCTGTTTAGGTTGTAACCAAGCCACAGTAAAAGTTTCACAGTCATTAGGTCTGTCTAGTAAAGGTTATAGACTTCACAACTTCAAAGTTAATACAAATGCATTTAAATTGATACATATGTTTCTTATATCATGTAGTCGCTAAGGTCGAGGAGGAACCCGAAGTCCTAGACTTCGTTACTCCGGAGGAACAGCTAGCCTACGACCAAGAGCAGCAAGGCAAGCCCCGGTTTGCATTAACCTTTTTACAAATGTTTATTGTTTTGAGCACATCTTTGAATATTGTTCTTTGCATTAGAGTCTTGATTGGAAACCCAACTGCACAGCCAAGAAAACCATGGGTTGGGTTTAGGATTGAAAACCTCGTTAGCCACTGCATTGCTAGGATAGAGTAGGATTCGGTACAAGTCGAGTAGTTGGAACTACTCGCGAGAATAGGCTAGAGGCACATTGCTCGGGTAGAGATAGCACATGATACACATGGCAAGAAAATGAGACCGAGCGGAGAATAAGTGCAGCAGGACTTTGGGGCCTGTGTGCTGTAGCTCCGCTTGTGTTGGTTGAGGACCGAGCCGTGTGCGGGCCTGTTGAACAAGCTAGAACAGTACCGAAGACCTACCGGCTATATGGGAACCGGGAAACTGATGTAACTCGGGTAGCTGGGTATTGAGGCATTGCCCGTCGTTCAGAGGGTAGGTTGAGAGCTTGAGGTGTAAATCGGCTGGCGGCACAGAGATGCGCGTGCAGAGACCTCTTGCTCGGGACGATGGGACCGGTTCAATATTTGGCTAACGGGTGAAAGGTAGTCGCGTACGGCGTCCGTGATGGTTGTTGTAGGCAACATCGAGTACGGGCGTACGTGACGGGTTGTTCGGGTAACCCTGCAGGTGTAAATCGATTATAATCGCCGTCCCTCGCGGTCAGTGAGTACCACTTGTTCACTGTACCGTGACGTAGAAAGAACAGGCTAGTTACATGTTAAAATGTTGCTGATTGAAAGCTGGACATTGATTGTTAATGACATGCTGTAGCTTAGAGCTAATTAAAGTTCTTTTCAACTTTGGGCAAAGTACATGAGAGAAATGCGTTTCTTGTTTGATTGCGGCTCTCTTATGTGCCTTAGCGTAAGGTTCTCCACAACCTGCTGCTAAAACTTGAAAGTAAGGTCCTACTAATTAGGCGAGTCCTTGCAAATGATTTTTACCTCATGCAACCCATTACCCTCATGTAGAAGTTCCATGTTTAGGTGAGACGGTTCAGACTTGCTGAGCCTTCGTGCTCACTGCTTGTGTTTGAAGCTTTTGCAGGGTTCTATGAGGAAGGGACTCCCGAAGAGGAGACGGAACCCCAGGAGGGGAACCCCGTCGAGTGGGAGTCGTGCACGCCGCAGAGTTAGTGTGCGTGTGTGCTAGCAAGGACACGTTCGAGGGCTGAACGTGCACTTGATGCTTAGTCTACGCCCGCGAGTGTAGACTAAACTTATTTTGATGTAAACAGGTTCATAAAACTGTTTATGTAATAAACTTCCGCTTCCGCTTTGCACCTTTGACGTGTGTTATACGGTGCTGTGCAACGCAGCACCCCTCAGCGTGATCCTGGCTCGACAGGACCAATGGGGTCGTGTCAGGAACAACTTGTCTCGGCCCTACCCCTGAGAACGGGCTCGATGGGGTGAGCTTGGCCATCGGGATGTGCAGCTTCTGGAAGGCTGCGCGGCTGTTGAGGTTCAGCCCAGCCCCGCCATCTACCAGAACGTGGTATATCCTCACGTTGGTGATGGTGGGTGCTACCAAGAACGGTAGTTGGCCGGCCCCAGCCATGTTCCTGGGGCAGTCGGTGGCATCGAAGCTGATGGGGGTTCCCATCAACTTGAGGTGCGGCGCGGCACTTGGGAGAGGAGCCACCGACGCTACCGCTCAGCGCAGAGTCTTAACCGCGCTTCGGGACGAGGGGTCAGCGGACCCGCCGTAGATGACGTAGAGCATCTTCCGGCGCTCTTCATCGCTGTAGCTGGAATCCTCATGGTTGCGCACCGCCTTCACGGCGCGCTGAGGCTCCTGGAACTCCACTTGGTGGTCGGCGTTGTCTTGAGTGTCGACCTTCTGCTTGCCCTCCCTTTGACGGAAGGGAGGTGCGTCAGCACGCGGTTGCTTCCCCTTGCCGAAGCGCTCCGCGAGCTTCTGAATCTCCTGGCACCCAGCAGCAGTATGGCTGCTGGTGTTGTGCACGGGGCACGGCTCGCCTTCGTCACCTTCTGGAGCTGGTGACTGTCGCTGCCTCTTGTCGGGGCGTGGCCCCCTAGCTCCACTGGGTGCTGCAGCTGCAGCAACGGGAGCCTCGGTCGATGGCTTCATCTTGCCACCGCCCCGGTTCTTGATATTCTTGCCACTTCCATGGGAAGCAGCGCCAGATCCGGTCTGTCCTCCTCACTCGGAGGCTGGCAGTGAGTGCCAGTTCCGCCCTTCTGCTGCCCTAGCGCACTTGTCTGCCAGGCTGAAGAGCTCTGAGATGTCGCGAACCTCTCTGGTCGCGAGCTTTTGAAGCATCTTCTTGTCCCGTACACCCTGCCGGAACGCCACCACCACAGAAGCATTTTGGATACGCGGGATGGTGTTCCATACCTGGGAGAACCGCTGGATGAAGGAGCGCAGCGTCTCTCCAGGTTGTTGTTGGATGGCGTGGAGGTCGAGCTCTGTGCCAGGACGGGTGTAGGAGCTGCCGAAGTTAGCAGTGAACTGCCGGCAGAGCTCTCCCCAGGAGGTTATGGAACCCTGGGGGAGATTCATGAGCCAAGACTGGGCTGGGCCGGTCAAGGCGACGGGGAAGTATCTGGCCATGACGGCCTCGTCCCCTCCTGCAGAAAGGATGGCGGTGGAGTAGATCTGGAGGAACTCAGCCGGGTTGACTCTTCCATCGTACTTCTCGGGCAGGTGCGGCAGGAACTTGCGTGGCCACTTCGCGAAGCGAAGGTGTGGCGCCAGGGCCGCACATCCTGCTCCTGTTGCTGCAGGCGTTGGTGCCGCGAATGCTTGGTTCGCTGCTGGCACTGTGTACCCCGGTATGGGCAAGGCTGCGCCATAGACCGGGGGCACCATTTGCAGGGCATATGGCTGGGGCATATGCTGCGTGGCGTATGCCTGGGGCAGAGATCGCATGGCGAACGTCTGCACCTCAGGCTGGGTCGAGGCGGTCGACATGCTGTCGCCGGCCTCCTGGTTGCGACGCCTTTCTCATCGTCGCTCAATGAGCACTCAGGCATCTTTGCCCAAGTGGCATCGTTCCAGCTCCGACCTCTGGTCCGCCGATGGGAGCCTGGTGGAGCTGTAGTCTGCCGTCTGCCCATCAACCGTTGGCGTGCGCGTCAGTGACACAGCCGGTTGACTGGGGCGTCGTCCCCGCCAAAGTCGAGGGTTGGCGGCGGTGACGAGACGGTCTACGTCGCGAATCCACTGCTGGGTCGCTTACTGAGGCGCGTCCCCAGCAGGTGGATTGCACAGTAGCGCTCATGCTGCAGCTAGTGCGCCCCCGTGGGAGACACTCATCGCTGCTGTAGATCTCACACTCGCTGGAGCCTGCGCTGCCGGAGTCAGCGCTGCCGGAGTCGGCTGCTGGCTCCCAGCTTGTGCTGACACACTCCGTCCGGAGTATGTCGAGACGTAGTCCCCGCTGGTCACCGTTCACCGTGAATGTGGGCGGGGAGAGCTTGCCGCTGAAGGAAGCTTCGTCATCTTCGTCGGCAGAATCTCGTCACGCAAGGGAAAAGCCCCCTACCTGGCACGCCAAATGTCGAAGTGTGTAGCCGACACTTCCCCGGGGCCTGCTCTGGGCAGCCCGCGGAGGTTCTTTTTCGGAGGGGCTAGTCACTCACGGAGAGCTTCAGCGTTAGGGACGATTGATGGAGAAGATTGACACGGGGATTTTTACGTAGTTCAGGCCGCTGGAGCGTAATACCCTACGTCCACGGTGAGCAGAGTTGCTCGTTGTATTGCTTGCTGCTCAGAACCGGAGTCCTGAGCTTGAGGGTGAGATGGGTGCTAGAGTGTAAGCTTGCCCTAGATGAGAGTGGGTGAAATGCCCAACCCCTGCTAACGTTGCCTACCCAAGCCTTTTATAGCCCAGGGCTCAGGCGGCTTACAAGGTGGGCCCGGGACCCGACAGGTGGTCCCGGGGAGATTGCCTACCATATACTGTATCTGCAGTTACGCCGGTAGTTGTCTCTGGCGAGGGCTTCCGAGTCTTCGTTCTGCCGCCCTGCCCATGCCACAAGCTAGTCGTAGTGGTTGGCAGGAGCGGCAGGGGATGTCTTGTTGCTGTGTTTATTGGCAGGCAGGCTCTGACGCGGCACACCAGTCTGTGATGTGACTGGGTGCAACGGCACCTGACAGAGGCGTGCTCCGCGTCTCCGCGCCTTGGGAAGGCGCGGGTCTTGAATACCTTGTACAGGCAAGGTATGGCGCGTCTTTACTCCTGCTGCCTACCGCGCGGGAGCAGGCAGCGCTGCTCTGCTGGCCACGTGGCGGGTCCGGAGCTCTCCTCTGAGGAGAGGGAGGTCCGGCCTTGCGGGACACGTGGAGCCTTCGGAGCTCTCCCCACTGAGGGGGGAGGTCTGGCTAAGTTGTCCACGTGGCGGGCCCGGAGCTCTCCTCTGAGGAGAGGGAGGTCCGGCCCCGCTGGACACGTGGAGCCTTCGGAGCTCTCCTCGCGGAGGGGGAGGTCCGGCTCAGTTGGCCACGTGGCGGGCCCGGAGCTATCCTCTGAGGAGAGGGAGGTCCGGCCCCGCTGGACACATGGCGCCTTCGGAGCTCTCCCTGCGGAGAAGGGCGAGGTCCTTAGGCAGTTTCCCCTGTGCGCGGGGGTACCCCTTATTGAGGGTACCGACAATGCCTTATGGTCTATAAAATGCTCTCCCCACCTTTGTACGTGCCATGCACAAAACCTTTGGAGAGCTAATAAGAGATTTAGTTGAGGTGTATGTCGATGACATCGTTCTCAAAGTCAGACAGAGCACATCTGTCGAAGTGTGCGATCGACACTTCCCCCGGGCCTGCACTGGGCAGCCCACGGAGGTTCTTTTTTCGGAGGGGCTAGTTCCTAGCGGGGAGCTTGCGCAGATGGACGAGTTAGTGAGAGCTTGACACGGGGAGTTTTACGTGGTTCAGGCTGCCGGAGCGTAAAACCCTACGTCCACGGCGAGCTATGGAGCTCGCTGTATTGCTTGCTGCTCAGGGCCGGGGGCCTGAGCTTGGGGGTGAGTTACAGCTTGAGAGTGTATGGCTAGTGTATGAGTTGCAGAATGCGAACCCCTGCTATCGACGCCTACCCGAGCCTTTTATAGTCCAAGGCTCGGGCGGCTTACAAGGGAAGTCGGGACCCGACAGGTGGTCCCGGGAAGATTGTCTATTATCTACCGTATCTGTAGTTATGCCGGTGGTTGCCTCTGGTCGAAGGCTTCTGAGTCTTCATTTTGCCGCCCTGCCCATGCCGCGCACTAGTCATAGTGGTTGATGACGGCGCAGGCGGCATGGGATGTCTTGTCGCGGCATTTATTACCTGACAGGTTCTGACACCGCGCGTCAGTCTGTGATGCGACTGGACGCAACAGCACCTGACAGGCGCGTGCTCCGCGTTTCCGCGTCTTGGGAAGACGCGGGCCTTGAATACCTTGTACGGGCAAGGTGAGGGGCGCCTTTACGCCCGCTGCCTACCACTCGGGGGCAGGCAACACCGTTCTTCCAGCCACGTGGCGGATCCGGAGCTCTTCTCTGAGGAGAGGGAGGTCCGGCCCCACTGGACGCGTGGCGCCTTCGGACCTCCCTCCCGCGGAGGGGGAGGTCCGGCTTCTGCATGCCACGTGGCGGGCCCGGAGCTCACCTCTGAGGAGAGGGAGGTCCGGCCCTGCTGGACGCGTGGCGTCTTCGGACCTCTCTCCCGCGGAGGGGGAGGTCCGGCTTCTGTATGCCACGTGGCGGGCCCGGAGCTCTCCTCTGAGGAGAGGGAGGTCCGGCCCCGCCAGACGTGTGGCGCCTACGGAGCTCTCCCTGCGGAGAAGGGCGAGCACCTTAGGCATTTCACCCTGTGCGCGGGGGTACCCCATATCTCAGGTACCGACAGTGGCCCCCGGGCCCATCTTGGGGGAGATAGCGAGCCCAAGGTGGGACCTCCATCTCTTCCGATCCGCGCACTTTCTCTAAGTCCCGACTTGGCCGCTGCCGGAGCACGAACGGCCGCGGGGTCGTGAGAGCGTGCGCTCACTTGATGATTGCTTTTACTGCGGCGGTTCCCAAGGCTGCCACTTCTGCACGTTGCGGCGCTTTCTTCGGGAACCGCCGAAGGGCCTTGCCGGCTCATCTTCTTAGGAGACTGACTCCTTGCCCCCACCGCTCCAGTTAAGCGGCTTGGGCCCACCCGTCATCGGCACTCGGTCTAGGAACCGAAGCGGTTGCGGGTGCGGGGTATTCGAAGAGTTCCGAATCGCTTGGAACTGCACCGGGAAGCTTTTTAGAGGGGGTCTCACCCACATTGTAGCTTCCCTTCGCACTTCTCTGCGTTCCTTCTTGGACTCTTGCGCTTTTGCTTTCTTGCCTTTGAGCTCTCCCTTGCCATGGCTTCCAACCCGCTGCCAGAGAAGGAACGCGCTCGATCTCCTCCAGCAACGGCGCCGGTGCCATGTCGGGATTCTGGGGTGCCTGACACTCCCTCCGGTGGCGACTCGAAGAGGCCCCGGGCTGATGTGCTGGGGGAAGCCTCTGTGGCGTCCCCTGTTCCGCCAGTCCAAGCGACTGCGGAGCGGTCGTCGGAGACGGTAGCGGGCTCTGGAAATCCTACTCCGGCTCGGAAGTCGGGGTTTAGAGCCCGCTGGAGTGTCCGCGCTTCCCGGCCTTCCCCGTCTTGCAGGGAATCTGTGCCGATGCGCTCGGAGCCAGGGGCAACTGCTGTGGCCCCCAGGCCAGCGCGGACTTCTCCTGTTCCGGTGTGCCCGGACTCTGCGGCGGCACCGTCTCTTCCTGCCGAGACGGCCACCGCGGCCCCCGAGCCAGCACAGGTTGATCCGGCACTAGGCGGCCTGACTTCTTCTCCAGCTCCGTCTTCCCCGGCTCGTCCCTCTCAGGTCAAGGAGCCAGAAGCTGAAAAGAGCCCGGCTGGCCTGGCTGCCAGTGCCGCGGAGCCAGCTTCTCCTGATCGACGTCTCGTCTCGGCGGCTGGTGCGTCGGCTCTTCCTGAGGACGAGGTAATGGAGGAGGTCGGAGGGACTGCCCCAGCCTCTGTTGCTCCATTGCCTCTGGCGGACGCCTTCGCGCTTGCCGAGTCGAGCGTCCGGCAGGTCTTGGCTGCACTAGGGCGCGAGTGGGAGGAGTATACGGTTGAACGGGACCGCCTCCTCACCTGGGGGAACCTTTTGCGGGAGAGGACCGCGAAGGTTAAGAGCGAGCTCAACTCCAGGCTGGAGTTGCTCGACTTCAGGGAAACACTTGTCGACCGGATGAAGCGGGCTGTTGATCGCATGGACACCCAGTCGCGGCGGATCAACAGGGAGGCCCTGGAGGCTAACGCCCGGGCCGAAGAGAGCCTCTCTGCTGCTGTGGAAATACGGCAGCGGTTGGAGCGCCGCGAACTCGCCGTTGAGGAGCGGGAGCGTTCTGTGGCAGCTGAGGCAGAGAGGGTCGCCGCGCAGCTGGCTGCGGGCGAGGATGACCTCCGAGCTCGGATGGAGGAGCTGGAGATTCTGAAGGCAGACCTTGACTTGAGGGATGAACAGGTCTCCCATGATCGCCGGGCGGTGTTGGACCGGGAGTTGACTGCCGGCTTCAGGGCCGCTGAGTTGGAGCGGCTAGCCGAGACTCTCCACCTTTGGGAGAGTTCCCTGGCGGCCAAGGAGAAGGAATTCTCCGAGAGGAACCTGGAGGCTCTGCGGGCGGCCCGCCGCAAGGTGGAGGAGCTCTCAGCCCTACGGTCCTCCGAGGCCCTTGCGGTCTCAAGCTTCGTGGATCGAGCGGGGTCCGCCCTGATCCCTCTTGGTTTCAGTCCGGTGAGGGCCGCAACTCCCGCATTGCAGGTGGCAGAGGTGATCCCTGCATTGGAGTCGATCGGCGCCAAGCTGGACAGACTCGACTCGGTGGTCGCCAGCGAGCTTGAAGCCGAGGGCCGCGGCTTAGCTTTAGAGGTCGCCTCGCATGTGCTGGCATGCTTCAAGAGCCGCGACCCCTCTTTCTCACTGGAGCCAGCAAGAGAGGGCCCAGCCGCGGAGCGGGAGGAAGCTGCCATGGCAGAAGTCGAGGATGTGGCCGCCCTTGTAGCCGCAAGGTTCCGGCGAGAGCCGGGAGGTCCTTAGGACTTGCTTCTCCCTTTTTTTTATCGAGTCTGTAGTCCAGCTCAAGGAGCCTTTCTTAATTTGACTCTCTTGGATACTTGTGTCTGTGATGCTTTTTCCCTCCTTCTTGGCTTTGCCTGGCTGAGTCCTTAGCTCCGCAAGGTACTCAGAGGTCATTTCCAATCTCGGAGCTTCGCACAGACACCCCCCTGGGTCCTAACCGTGTTAGGGGCCCCCGGAGGTCTCCGAACCTCGCCCTATGGGGGGCTCCAAATCTGCCGGCCACGTGGTGGGTCCGGAGCTCCTCCTCAAGAGACGGGAGCTCCGGTCATGTTGGACACGTAGGGCTTTCGGAGTCCTCCCGCTGAGGGGGGAGGTCCGGTTCCTGCCTGCCACGTGGCGAGCCCGGAGCCCTCCTCAAGGAAGGAGAGAGTTCCGGGCCTGCTGGACACGCGGGGCCCCCGGGCCCTGCCCCAGCTGGAGGGGTGGGTCCCGGTCCTTCCAGTCCCAGGCCGGGGTAGCTGGTAGCTCCTTTCCCCCCGCTTCATGCAGTCCCTGTTGCCGTAACCTGAAGGTCCTGCACACAGATAGAGGAAACGTAATTCTCCTCGGGGGGTCCTCCCCTCCTGTCTCCTAGTCTTATCCGTCTTATGGTCCTGGCCTGCTATACGGGGCTTGGGCAATTCTGTGCACGAGGCGCCGAAGCTCCGGCTCCCTCCGAGGTCCGGGTACGGCCGTCCGATCCCTAGTACCGGGCCATGCGCTGGGGAAGCAGAGTGCACGCGCTTTGGGTTCATGACCAGGCAAAGCGGACGTACTCCCCTGGACCTCCGGAGAGCAGGATGCGCATGCTTTGGGCTCTGGGCCGGCTAAGCTGGATACGCACCCTGGACCCCCCATGCACAACGCTGGCCTTTCCTGGAGGTGACCAACTGACACCGCAACACCTGACTGGGGGAGGCCCGAGAGACTCACTCGGCTATCGGCAGGTGCCTCAAGCGCAGCCGCCTTCGGGAGGATAGCAAATGCCGACTATGGATGAGCGCAGGAGAGGGGGAGCTAGACGTATGATGAACATACAGAGATAGTGCGATCATAAAAATTAATGCATAATTTAAATGAGCGCATGAGAAGGAGCTAAGTAGAACAGGTCTCTGTATTCGCGCCCATAGGTGGAATTCTGGCTGTTTGTGGGGGCAATGTTCCGCCTCGTCTACAAGGGAAGCAAGACTCTACGCGCTTAGGGTCGGAACCAGGCTAAACTGGACGTAGTCCTGTACCGTCCCTTGAGACTTAGCTACCCCAAGCTCTGTTCCTATGTTCTATGGGGTCTATTACAGAAGTGAATAACCCTGTTCTACCGATGCTCAGTAAGTAGGACTTACAGTGTTGCTCCATGGCAAGGATTTTTGGGAATGGATCCCACTCTCGGTTGAAAGGCATGTGTACCTGGGGCGGCAGCTTTCATGATTCGGAAGGGACCTTCCCTGCTGGGGGAGAGCTTATGGGTCCTTCTTGGAATATAGCGTGCCACTTCACCAGGCTGCCCTCTTGCGGGCCCCCTTCGCGTTTGGTTCTTTGGCGGTAGTGCTTAGAGCATTAGCCGAGACCTTGTGTTGTGGGGTGTTCCCTGCAAGCCGAGTCTTGTCGAAGTTTTTGTCTTCACGCTGGATCAGGTCCTGCGTGGCTTCTCTTGGGGTCCCCCGGGGAGTTCTCCCCTTCTGGCTAAGGCCTTCAAGGGGTAGGTGGACCCGGGCTCGCTTTGGATGACCTAAGGCGTCCCCCCTTCTGGCAAGGCCTTCAAGGGGTTGACGGGCCCTAGGAAGCCCCCGAGAGGTATGTTCGAGGCACGGAGGCGTGCCGTAGCTGGCTAACGCCTTGGCCCGTCACCGTCGGAACTGGAGTCCTCACCGTCATGTACTGTCCTTATGACACGCTGAGGCTCCTGGAACCCCACCTGGTGGGCAGCGGTGACTGGGGCATCGGCCTTCTGTTTGCCATCCCTCTGAGGGTAGGGCGGTGCTTCAGCCCTCTGCTGTCTTCCATTGCGGAAGCGCTCTGCGAGCCTCTGGATCTCCCAGCACTCGGCAGCTGTATGGTTGCAGGTGCCATGCACGGGGCATAGCCCGCCTTGGCCACTGTCTGGGGCCGGTGATTGCCGCTGCCTCTTGTCGGGGCGCGGCCCACGAGCTCCACTGGTTGTCGCAGCTGCGGCGACGGGGGCCATGAATGGTGACTTCATCTTCCCATTCCCCCGGTTCTTGGTCTTCTTGCCACCCCCATAGGCAGCAGCACCGGACCCGGGCTGCCCTCCTGACTCGGAGGTCGGCAGTGCGTGCCAGTTCCGCCCTTCGGCTGCTCTGGCGCACTTGTCCGCCAGGCTAAAGAGCTCCGAGACGTCGCTGACCTCTCTGGTCGCGAGCTTCTCGAGCATTTTCTCGTCCTGGACACCCTGTCGGAACGCCACCACCACAGAGGCGCTTTGGATATGTGGGATGGTGTTGCGCACCTGAGAGAACCGCTGGATGAAAGAGCACAGCGACTACCCAGGTTGTTGTTTGACGGCGTGGAGGTTGAGCTCCGTGCCGGGACGGGTGTAGGAGCTGCCGAAGTTGGCGACGAACTGCCGGCAGAGCTCACCCCAGGAGGTTATGGACCCCTGGGGTAGATTCATGAGCCAGGACCGGGCTGGGCCGGTCAAGGCGACGGGAAAGTAGTTGGCCATGACAGCCTCATCGCCTCCTGCAGCAAGTACGGAGGTAGAGTAGATCTGGAGGAACTCCGCTGGGTTGACGCTTCCGTCGTACTTCTCGGGCAAGTGCGGGCGAAACTTGCGCGGCCACCTTGCGAAGCGAAGGTGGGGGTGCAAGGGCCGCAATCCTGCACCTGCTGCTGCAGGTACTGGCGCTGCGAACAGGTGGTTCGCACCTGGCACCACGTATCCCGGCATGGGCAAGGCTGCACCGTAGGCCGGGGCCGCTACTTGCGGCGCATATGGTGGTGGCATATGTTGCGCAGCATATGCCTGAGGCGGGGCTCGCATGGCGAAGGCCTGCCCTTCTGGTTGCGTCGAGGCCAACGACATGCTGTCGCCTGCCTCATGGTTGCGACGCCTTTCTCGACGTCGCTCGAGGTACACCCGGGCGTCCTGCCCCAAGTGGCACCGTTCCAGTTCCCTTCGCAGGTCCGTCGACAGGAGCCGGGAGGAGCTGGAATCCGCCGTTAGCTCGTCAACCGTGGGTGTGCGCGTCAGCGACACAGTCGGTTGCCCTGGGCGCCGTCCTCGCCGAAACCGAGGGTTCGCGGCGGCTACGACGAGGCGGTCCACCTCGCGGACCCATTGCTGGGTCGCTGAATGGGGCACATCCCCTGCAGGTGGGTTGCGCAGCAGCGCTCTTGCTGCAGCTAGCGCACCTCCATGGTGTACGCTCAGCGCTGCAGAAGACCTCACGCTGGTCGGGGCCTGCATAGCCGGAGTCGGCGTTGCCGGAGTCGGCTGCTGGCTACCCGCTTGTGCCGACACACTCCGTCCTGAGTGCGTCGACATGTACTCCCCGCTGGTCACGGTTCGCCGTGAATGCGATGGGGGAGAGTTTGCCGCTGAAGGGAGCTTGGTCATCTTCGTCGGCGGAAACTCGTCGCGCTAGGGGAAAAGCCCCCTACCTGGCGCGCCAAATGTCAAAGTGTGCGATCGACACTTCCGCCGGGCCTGCACTGGGCAGCCCGCGGAGGTTCTTTTTTCGGAGGGGCTAGTTCCTAGTGGAGAGCTTGCGCGGATGGACGAGTTAGTGAGAGCTTGACACGGGGAGTTTTACGTGGTTCAGGCCGCCGGAGCGTAAAACCCTACGTCCACGGCGAGCTATGGAGCTCGCTGTATTGCTTGCTGCTCAGGGCCGGGGGCCTGAGCTTGGGGGTGAGTTACAGCTTGAGAGTGTATGGCTAGCGTATGAGTTGCAGAATGCGAACCCCTGCTATCGACGCCTACCCGAGCCTTTTATAGTCCAAGGCTCGGGCGGCTTACAAGGGAAGCCGGGACCCGACAGGTGGTCCCGGGAAGATTGTCTATTATCTACCGTATCTGTAGTTACGCCGGTGGTTGCCCCTGGTCGAAGGCTTCTGAGTCTTCATTTTGCCGCCCTGCCCATGCCGCGCACTAGTGATAGTGGTTGATGACGGCGCAGGCGGCATGGGATGTCTTGTCGCGGCGTTTATTACCTGGCAGGTTCTGACACCGCGCGTCAGTCTGTGATGCGACTGGACGCAACGGCACCTGACAGGCGCGTGCTCCGCGTTTCCGCGTCTTGGGAAGACGCGGGCCTTGAATACCTTGTACGGGCAAGGTGAGGGGCACCTTTACGCCCGCTGCCTACCGCTCGGGGGCAGGCAGCACCGTTCTTCCAGCCACGTGGTGGGTCCGGAGCTCTTCTCTGAGGAGAGGGAGGTCCGGCCCCGCTGGACGCGTGGCACCTTCGGACCTCTCTCCCGCGGAGGGGGAGGTCCGGCTTCTGCATGCCACGTGGCGGGCCCGGAGTTCACCTCTGAGGAGAGGGAGGTCCGGCCCTGCTGGACGCGTGGCGTCTTCGGACCTCTCTCCCGCGGAGGGGGAGGTCCGGCTTCTGTATGCCACGTGGCGGGTGTAAGGGCCTCAGTTTTTGACACCCATTTGTAGTGTTCATCCCCACACCACACACCTCATTTGAGGAAGAATGATGAACACAAATGAAGAGCAAGTAACAATTATCAACATGCTCATTAGGGAACAAACTTACACATTGCAAAAGTGGTATTTCCCACATGTGATATAGATGGGCTGGACATAGGAAAAACTCCTACACTTTGCTAAGGATGTCCATGCCAAGTTTCACCCAAATTCAAAACCTTTTTGAGGTCATCTTGGGTATAGATAGGAAGGAGGCAGTTTGAAAACATATTCAAATCCAAACTGTTTTTATACCATTAATTTGAAAGTGAGGGGCATATTCTTACTCAGCACATTTTTGTGAGCTCACACACCAATTTTCACTCCATTTGGAGTTGATCTTGACATGAGCTAAGTGGGAGAAATTCAAACTTTATTTGAATTTCAAACTGAACTTGTGCTGAAATTCATTCAAACCAAACCTCATTTGAACTTTGATCAATTCAAATGGCTCATGGGGGAATAATTTGAATTGCCAAGGGTAGTATGGGGTTCACTGTTTACAACAGTGATTAGAAGTAAATTTCAGAGGTTAAAAGGAAGGGTGGGACCCACATGTCAGCCTCTACTTCAACACAAACCGACTGAGACTTTTCACTCGGGTCGCCGAGCCGCAGCGGTGATCGCCACCGAGGCCAGCCACCGCGCCACCAGCTGCTTGCCCACGCACGGGCATGAGGCGGTGCAGAGCCTTCTTAAGGCGCCTGCCCCCCCCCCCCCCCCTCCTCGGCCGAGGTACCGACGTGTTTTCCCGCAAGAACCCAGCACCGGCCGAAAGTTTCCGCAGTTTCGACTTGATCGGAGGACGCCGATCGCAGCTCCCTCCTTCCACTCCAGAGTCCCAGCAAGGTACTAGAGACCTTCCTCCATCCTCCCCATTGCTAGAATTCGGTTGAAACCGATTAATATCGGCTGTGCCGAAAGATCAAACTCGGAACTTGGAACCGCCGCACCTCGGGCTCTCGTGGACAGCCCAACCTGGGCGTTGTCACGCCCGAGCCAAGGCACCCTTGGACGCGCGGGTGACCGGTGCTGCTCATCCCCGAGCCACAGCTCGAGTGGATGCTCACCGGCGGCGAATTTCCACTTTTCTCCTTTCTGTGTGCAGAACGACCTTCGGGTACGATTCTGTTTAATTCGTGCTCTAGAAAGGATTAGAGGGCGTCAGGCCACTCCCACACGAGCTAGACACGGTAACGCACAAGTTGCCTTCACAACTCTGGGCCGGAGAACCTCTGTGCCCGGCGTAATTTAAGGTCTACTAATGGCGGAACGAATGGGGGGTATCGGGCGCACGGTGAGGACCTATTTCGGGCCTTCCCCGAGCTGCCTCGAGCTCATGTCGACCTTCTCTGAGGTCCACTGATGCTCCCCGACCGATTTCCCAAGTAGCTGAGGTACCAGGGGAGTCAGCCGACATGGCCGAAGTCATTCCGATATGGCGGCTCGTCGCCGACCATGCTCCGGCCGTTGTCATGAGCAGCTGACCCTCGGATCCTGTTCCCCAAGTAAAAGTAGGCAGGGGCGGCCAGAATCAAGAAGTTTGGAGCTGTACAGCAGCCGGCGGCGAGCTCTCCGGCGAGGTCCCTCGGCAGCGGAGCGCGGGTGTCGCGAGGTTGAAGAAGGGGGTGGACCCCAGCTGTCAGCGGCCGATATTTTGAATCGGGATCCGGCTGCGGCCGGGATCCGGTGTGCTGGCGCGCAAAATCCTTGTGGGCCGCGGTGTGCCATCGCCTAGGCGTGCGACGCGTGTCCCCTGGGCCCACGCGCGAGTTTAAACTTTTCCCCGATTTTCAGATTTCCTTCAAACTTCAAATCCTTATAACTTTGGCTAGAAAGCTCCAAATTGAGTGAACCAAATTTTTCTGGATTCAGCTCTCTGTGTACTTTCCAGAAAATCAAGTTTCACTTCATGAAATTCCTTAATTCTCCAGAATTAATTCCTTAAAATTTAAACTGTTAGGAATTTTAACTGGAGAATCCTTTGGAGGAAAATCCTGAAATTTTGCTGAGGTATTCACCAAAATATCCTTGAACTACCATAAAAATTTCAGATCCATGTGAGCTCATTTAGTCCACCTAATGGTGTGATTAGTAAAACTGTTCCAGAGAAAATAGAAAATGTTCAGAAACATTTTCAGAATTTTCTCTGAAATTGTTTAGCTCATATCTTTAGTTAGAGACTTCCAAATTAAGTGAGACCAACTCCATTAAAACCCTCTGAAAATCTAGTTTTCAGAAAGTCATAGTTTGTCTCATGAAAATTCCTAGAACACCCTAAGAGTTCCAATTAAGGTCAAGGACATAATTATTTGTGGAGGGCTCAAATGAGCTTTGCTGCAACTAAAACTTGACCAAGTCTTTGTTTAGGTTGTAACCAAGCCACAGTAAAAGTTTCACAGTCATTAGGTCTATCTAGCAAAGGGTATAGACTTCACAACTTCAAACTTAATACAAATGCATTAAATTAATACATGTATTGTTTCTATCATGTAGTCGCTAAGGTCGAGGAGGAACCCGAAGTCCTAGACTTCGTTACTCCGGAGGAACAGCTAGCCTACGACCAAGAGCAGCAAGGCAAGCCCCGGTTTGCATTAACCTTTTTACAAATGTTTATTGTTTTGAGCACATCTTTGAATATTGTTCTTTGCATTAGAGTCTTGATTGGAAACCCAACTGCACAGCCAAGAAAACCCTGGGTTGGGTTTAGGATTGAAAACCTCGTTAGCCACTGCATGGCTAGGATAGAGTAGGATTCGGTACAAGTCGAGTAGTTGGAACTACTCGCGAGAATAGGCTAGAGGCACATTGCTCGGGTAGAGATAGCACATGATACACATGGCAAGAAAATGAGACCGAGCGGAGAGTAAGGGCAGCAGGACTTTGGGGCCTGTGTGCTGTAGCTCCGCTTGTGTCGATTGAGGACCGAGCCGTGTGCGGGCCTGTTGAACAAGCTAGAACAGTACCGAAGACCTACCGGCTATATGGGAACCGGGAAACTGATGTAACCCGGGTAGCTGGGTATTGAGGCATTGTCCGTCGTTCAGAGGGTAGGTTGAGAGCTCGAGGTGTAAATCGGCTGGAGGCACAGAGATGCGCGTGCAGAGACCTTTTGCTCGGGATGATGGGACCGGTTCAATATTTGGCTAACGGGTGAAAGGTTGTCGCGTACGGCGTCCGTGATGGTTGTTGTAGGCAACATCGAGTACGGGCGTACGTGACGGGTTGTTCGGGTAACCCTGCAGGTGTAAATCGATTATAATCGCCGTCCCTCGCGGTCAGTGAGTACCACTTGTTCACTGTACCGTGACGTAGAAAGAACAGGCTAGTTACATGTTAAAATGTTGCTGATTGAAAGCTGGACATTGATTGTTAATGATATGCTGTAGCTTAGAGCTAATTAAAGTTCTTTTCAACTTTGGGCAAAGTACATGAGAGAAATGCGTTTCTTGTTTGATTGCGGCTCTCTCATGTGCCTTAGCGTAAGGTTCTCCACAACCTGCTGCTAAAACTTGAAAGTAAGGTTCTACTAATTAGGCGAGTCCTTGCAAATAATTTTTACCTCATGCAACCCATTACCCTCATGTAGAAGTTCCATGTTTAGGTGAGACGGGTCAGACTTGCTGAGCCTTCGTGCTCACTGCTTGTGTTTGAAGCTTTCGCAGGGTTCTATGAGGAAGGGACTCCTGAAGAGGAGACGGAACCCCAGGAGGGGAACCCCGTCGAGTGGGAGTCGTGCACGCCGCAGAGTTAGTGTGCGTGTGTGCTAGCAAGGACACGTTCGAGGGCTGAACGTGCACTTGATGCTTAGTCTACGCCCGCGAGTGTAGACTGAACTTATTTTGATGTAAACATGTTCATAAACTTGTTTATGAAATAAAATTTCCGCTTCCGCTTTGTACCTTTGACGTGTGTTATACGGTGCTGTGCAACGCAGCACCACTCAGCGTGATCCTGGCTCGACAGGACCAATGGGGTCGTGTCAGCGTGGTATCAGAGCTCGCTTGAGGTTTAACACAGTACAAAGGTCTTATTTTTCAAAAATCCAGTGAGGAACGAGTTAGTAGCCCGTATAAGGATGTTATTAGTATATAGGAAGTGGCTTATTAACCTATTTGTTATGTCAGAAAATCGTGCATCTCGGGACGTTCATGTCTTGGGGGGTGCACGTAAGCGCTGTCCACCAGTGCGCACAAGCTGAAGGGTGGAGCCCCACGGGTGGCAGGTAACCCGACCCGCTTTAGTATCCTCTACGACTCTTCATGTCATTTGGGGTATTCGAGCAACGTCTGTCCCTGGCGTGCGTGGTGCAACATGGGAGACCCCGTCACGTGGTCTGAAACGTGAACACGTAACTCAAGGCGTGTTTGGCTTGAGAACATCCGGGCGAGTGATGACGGCCGGGTGTACCAACTGTATAGATTCCGGGCTCGGTGTGCAGCCGAGTCTGATGATTGGTTGAATTTCTGCAGGTAGCCTTACCACGAAACGGTAGACGTGTAGCATCCGTGTGCGAGTGACGAGTAGTGCCACTGAACTAACGAAGCCGGCTAAGTCCGGTATAGGTTTTTCCTTTGTGAGGACGTAGTACCGACATAATCTGGTGACGCCTCGACGTCACATCCAATTAAATGAACAACTTCATTTAAAAATTTGAAAGTTTTGATCCAAAGTAGTAAAACTTGATGTAACTCCTTCCCTGGAACAGGATATTCAAAGTTAACAAACTTTCAACTTATAGGATGTTAAGGACAGGGCACCCTGTTTTCAGCTGAATCAAGGCTGAAGTTAATCAGAGGTTAGAGGTTGAGTTCTTTCGAGGTTGGGGTCGTATGATACATTTCTGGAAAGCGTTGGAAGAGCTTTACAACTTTTCTGTTGAGTTCCAGAGGTGTTTCATCCCTTAACCACTCGAAAAATGCAGTAGAGTTGAAACTGTCCAGAAAACAGGACAGAGCAAAGACTCTCTGTAAATTAAGCATAACTTCCTGCTTAAAAATCCAAAAATAGGAAATGAGGTGGTTCTGGAAAGCTTATGAGATGGGTTACAACTTTGTAACAGAAAGTTTTGTCAGATTAGGAACAGGATTAACTGGGATTCTTGGATCAAATCAGTACCTAAGGCAGGGAGGTGCTGTCCAATTGTTTCCAGAAATTCTGTTAATTTTGACATCTCATAACTTTTGAACCAGGACAGATCTTAGGCCAACCAAATACTTTCTGGAAAGCTAATAAAGTTAACTTTAACTTTGATGTTGAGCTCCAGGACTGGTTTTGCTTTTAACCTGGCCTAAATCAGATTGATATGGAAACTGGTCAGGGCTGTCATGGTAACAGCAGATCAGCAGTCAAATTTGTTTAAAAATTTGAACTATGTTTCCAAGTGTTATGGGTTCAATGACATATCTTATGTTATAACTCAATGGTTTACTGTTTAAATAAATATTTGACATTTCTCAAATATATTTTTACAGATGGCAGCAGATAAACGGTTGGAGAACGGGTGGGTAGTTTCCCACTGCTCTGACCGTAGCGGCTACTCGGAAGCATTGTGGCAAATGCTCCAATATTTCGGGTACAACCAGATGCCGCAATACTTCGCCAAGGAAGAAGGCGAAGAGGGGAACAAGACGTGGACGATCCATGTCGAGGTTCCTGCAGGGCCTACGCCACCCGGTTGGGTGCCATTCACCGTCACGGTGAGAGGAAGACAACCGGAAGGGATGTGGCATGTGGCAGCCCGTGACACTATGTCACGTTTCTGCCAACTACACGTGCAGGCTATGGAGGGCACACCATACGCACTCGTTCCGGTGGAGGGGCGAGCTCAGCATGTGTGGGAAGAAAGGTACCTGGAGGCAACAGACCCGAGTTGCCCAAGGTACAACCCCGCGGAGGCAAACCTCAGCCTCCAAATGAGGGCGGGAAACGCTGTGATGGACAGCCAAGCTGTTCATACGGAACATCTCGCCACCAAGCTCAAGGAGAGCACAAGACGCGGAGATCAATTCGAGGGTGCTCACAGCGCACTCCGCAATGTGCTCCTTCCGACGATCAAGCGACTGAATGAACAACACAATCAGTTGCGTCGTCTGAAGAAGGCAAAGAAGAAGGCCCGTGTTGACATCGCGGCGTTGCAAGAGCTGGTGCAGACCCTAACCCAGAAGAATGAGGACCTTGCTCAAGAGCGGGACGACGCTATTGAGGAAGGACAAGGCTGGGAAGAGGACTACAACCAGGCTATGGACGAGGTGCATGCATTGCAGGACCTCGTGCCCCCGGTATTGGGCGTACCGGTAGTCTTGAGTCTTCCAGCCATGGGAGAGCCCGGAATGGGAGAAGAGGTGGTAGACCCCGAACCACCAGCCGAGGTAACGGAGGAGGAAGACCCACAGGAGGTCGAGTTCTACTCCGAGTAGGGGGTTACGGTTGCCAAGTAGGGCAGCTAGGGTAGCGTAACCCAACTTTTGTAATCGATGACATGTCGTGTAGACAGTAGCTTATGTATAGGTAGTGACGACATGAGCACGACTTCTCGGAGATCCAAGAATAATGTATCTTGTATAAAGTTATACTTTATCAATATATGTGAATGTTGTGCAAGTAATCGTGCGTCGCTTCAATACCTACTGCTGTTTATGGAATTTTGAGTAAGACATGTGCTAATTGCTGCTGTGTTGAATTTCAGAATGACGCGTACTCGTGCCAACCCTGATGTTGGAGGTACTAGCCAAGGGGGAGAGACCTCCCAACCGCCTCCCGAGGACTCCTCGGGACAGCAGCAGCAACAGCAACAGCAAACACCGCCACCGCCACTGCCAACGGTTACATTGGCCGACATTGTCGCGGCAATGGCGGGTTCACATCAGCAGCACACAGAGCTGCTGCAAACGTTAATTGCGAATACGTCTCGCCCAGAGAGACGTCAAGATCGTGAGGAGCGCCAACAGAGCTCCTACTCCGACTTCCTGGCGACTCATCCCCCTGTATTCTCAAGGGCGGATGAACCACTTGACGCGGACAACTGGCTCCGCGCCATAGAGATGAAGTTCGGGCTGCTCCAAATTAGCGAGCAGCGCAAGACTCAGTTCGCGGTCCAGCAGCTCCAAGGATCCGCGAGCGCGTGGTGGGCCAACTTCTGTGCTTCCCAGCCCACCGACCGAGTGATGACCTGGGCGGAGTTCCGGACGGCCTTCAGGGCCTATCATATACCGCCCGGTTTGATGAAGAGGAAGACGCAGGAGTTCCTACACCTGCAACAAGGGAACCGGAACGCGCTGGAATATTCCAGGGCGTTCAACGATCTCGCGCTCTACGCGTCGTATCACGCAGATACGGACGAGAAGTGGCGGGACCACTTCTACCAGGGGCTTAACCCGCTGCTGAAGGACAAGCTGGCGATGTTCAATCGCGGCAGCCTCAACGACATAATTGATGCTGCGATTGTTCAGGAGGACTCCGGCAAGGAGTTGGCGGCGGCAGAGCGAAAGCGAAGCGCGCCGCAGAGCAGCGGAGAAGGAGGCAGTCCTTCTCAGAAGTTTCGGATGGTGAATCGCCCACCATCAGGTCCACGCTGGCAGCCACCACAGCGGTCGATGCCGTTCCGCGGTCGGCCGTACTCTTCACCGGCATTCCGGCCGGCACTGCCAGTACCACCGCAACAACAGCAGCAGCAGCGGGCGATGCCGCGTGCGTTTGCACCTCCGCAACGCATGCCGGGCTTTCGTCCCCCGAGTACTCCACCAGCAGCGGCCACATGTTACAAGTGTGGTCGTCCAGGACACTTCGCGAGCAGTTGCCCGGAGAGGCAAGGCGGCGGAGTAGCACCACAGTTTCCGTGGAGGAATCAACCCCGGAACCCTACTAATGCGCGGTGGTCAAACCCTAGGCCCGGCACTGTCCATCAGCTTGCCATTGAGGACGTGCCGGAGGGCGAGCCAATCCTGGCGGGTATGTTCCAACTCCACCAGCATCCCGCTATAGTACTATTTGATTCAGGCGCCACGCATAATTTTATTAGCCAAGCTTTCATTGCTAAACACAGCTTGCCAATACTACCCACCGATAGTCCATATTTAATTTGTTCACCGGGTGGGAAGATTTCAGCAAGCGTAATGGTCTCCAAAGCACCATTATGCTTAGCGGGTAGAGTGTACCCCACGTCTCTCATTATCTTAGAGGGACGGAAGGTCGATGTCATCCTAGGGATGTCGTGGTTAAACCGCCACGGCGCTGTTTTAGACACCGTCCTTCGAGTCGTGCACCTAAACTCAGAAGTGCACGGTTCTCACTCATTATTTCTGGACAGTCCAGAAATAAAACTTCCAAGTGTCTATCAAGCCACAACTATCAGATTGGAAGACATTCCAGTGGTCCGAGAGTTCCCGGATGTATTCCCGGACGATTTGCCGGGGATGCCACCCGATAGAGAGGTGGAGTTCAAGATTGAACTTGCACCGGGAACCATGCCAATATCCCGAAGGCCGTACAAGATGGCGCCCAAGGAGTTGGCTGAACTGAAGACTCAGCTCACGGACCTTCTGGAGAAGGGTTTTATTAGGCCGAGCTCCTCGCCATGGGGTTGTTCGGCATTATTTGTCAAAAAGAAGGATGAAACGTTGCGGCTTTGCGTGGACTACCGTCCATTAAATGCCGTAACCATCAAGAACAAGTACCCGTTGCCACGGATCGACATGTTGTTTGATCAGTTGGTCGAAGCAAAGATCTTTTCCAAGATGGATTTAAGATCCGGGTACAATCAGATTAAGATAAGGGCGGAGGACATTCCAAAGACAGCTTTCTCGACAAGGTATGGACTTTATGAGTACCTGGTCATGTCCTTTGGCCTCACCAATGCTCCAGCTCACTTCATGTACTTAATGAACTCGGTGTTCATGCCGGAGCTGGACAAGTTTGTCGTGGTCTTCATCGACGACATCCTAGTATACTCCAAGTCGGAGGAAGATCACAAGAAACATCTGCGTATAGTCTTGCAACGGCTGCGGGATCACAAGTTATACGCAAAGTTCAGCAAATGCGAGTTTTGGATATCGCAAGTGCCTTTCCTTGGGCATATCATCTCAGCGGAGGGTATCGCTGTGGACCCGAGCAAGATCACGCAAGTGCTGAATTGGAAATCCCCGAGAACTGTTCATGAGGTACGGAGTTTCCTCGGACTCGCGGGATATTATCGGAGGTTCATTCCGAACTTCTCGAAGATTGCCAAGCCCATGACAGAGCTGCTGAAGAAGGCTACCAAATATGTTTGGAGTCCAGCATGTGAAGCAGCATTCAAGGCTTTAGTCAAGCACCTGACATCAGCACCGGTTTTGGCGCAGCCAGACACAACAAAACCGTTCGATGTGTACTGCGATGCATCCGGCATTGGGCTCGGATGTGTGCTGATGCAAGACCGAAGAGTGGTCGCATATGGATCACGGCAGCTTAGGAACCATGAGCAAAATTATCCAACTCACGACTTGGAGCTCGCTGCCGTGGTACTTGCACTGAAGATGTGGAAGCACTACCTACTCGGTAACCTCGTACATTTATATACCGACCACAAAAGCCTCAAGTACATATTCACTCAGAAGGAGCTGAACATGAGGCAACGAAGATGGTTAGAACTGATAAAGGATTACGAGATAGAGATCCATTATCATCCGGGCAAGGCAAACGTTGTGGCAGATGCGCTGAGCCGCAAGTCACACGTCAATAATCTGACCATCACACCGTTGGAAGAGAGCGAACCACCACTACATATGATTCCACACGGAGCTCTCTACAACCTAGCTTTGATCCCCACCATCCGTGAAGAGATAGCGGCAGCCCAGAAGAATGACAAGGGCATGTCACATTTGCGGAGACGTGTAGACAGTGGGGAGTTGAAATGTTTCCGGAAGGACGGAGACGGCGTCCTATGGTTCAAGAACCGGATCGTCGTACCCCGAAACCCGGAGTTACGGAAGAAAATCTTTGATGAGGCTCACTTATCAAAGTTTTCTATTCACCCCGGCAGCAACAAAATGTATCAAGAACTCAGAAGAAGGTTTTGGTGGACACGGATGAAGCGAGAGACTGCCAAATACGTGTCCGAGTGTGATACATGTCGAAGGGTGAAGGCAGACCATATGCGGAAACCGGGACTGCTACAACCACTAGGCATTCCTGCCTGGAAATGGGAGGACGTGAGCATGGATTTCGTCGTCGGTTTACCCACCACCTTACAGAAACATGATTCTGTGTGGGTAATCGTCGATCGGCTCACCAAAGTTGCCCATTTCATCCCGGTCAACACCAACTACAACACCAAGAAGTACGCTGAACTGTACATCTCACGGATCCTATGCCTATACGGCGTACCCCGTACCATCATATCGGACCGGGGCACTTTATTTGTGTCCCGTTTTTGGGAGCAGCTACACGCTGCCTTGGGAACGAAGCTGATCCGTAGTTCAGCCTACCACCCGCAGACGGATGGACAAACCGAACGGGTAAATCAGATTCTAGAAGACATGCTACGAGCTTGCGCTATCGACCACGGCAAGAATTGGGATGATCACTTGCCGTTAGCCGAGTTCTCGTACTACAATGGGTACCAAGCCAGCATCAAGATGGCGCCCTACGAGGCGCTATACGGGAGAAAATGCCGCACACCATTGAACTGGTGTGAGTCTGGCGAAAGGGTTACCTTCGGGATTGACCTTGTCAACAACGCGGAAGAAAAGGTTCGACTAATTCAAGCGAACCTAAAAGCCGCTCAATCCCGTCAGAAACAGTATGCGGACCGGAGAAGGCGCCCATTACAATTCAAAGTTGGGGATCACGTATATCTACGGGTGTCTCCAATGAAGGGCGTAAACAGATTTGGGGTGAGGGGAAAGTTAGCACCCCGCTTCATCGGTCCATTTCAGATTACCGAAATATGTGGGTCGGTAGCATACCGGCTGAAATTACCAGAAGCACTTTCCGGTGTGCACGACGTCTTTCACATTTCCCAGCTGAGGAAGTGTCTCAAGCTATCAACTACCGTTCAGCTGGAAGACATTGAAGAACTGCAACCGGATCTCACCTATCGGGAGGAACCGGTGCAGATTATTGATGAAAAGGCCCGAACCACACGCAACCGTACGTTGTGGTTCTACAAGGTTCTGTGGAGTAATCACTCCATGGACGAAGCGACATGGGAGAGCGAAGAATTCCTTAGCACTAACTACCCCGACTTTCTCACGTCGCATATCCGGTAATTTTCCACCGTCCTCTCTCTCATTTTCACCTTATAATCTCGGGACGAGATTCTTTTAAGGGGGGAGGAATGTAAGGGCCTCAGTTTTTGACACCCATTTGTAGTGTTCATCCCCACACCACACACCTCATTTGAGGAAGAATGATGAACACAAATGAAGAGCAAGTAACAATTATCAACATGCTCATTAGGGAACAAACTTACACATTGCAAAAGTGGTATTTCCCACATGTGATATAGATGGGCTGGACATAGGAAAAACTCCTACACTTTGCTAAGGATGTCCATGCCAAGTTTCACCCAAATTCAAAACCTTTTTGAGGTCATCTTGGGTATAGATAGGAAGGAGGCAGTTTGAAAACATATTCAAATCCAAACTGTTTTTATACCATGAATTTGAAAGTGAGGGGCATATTCTTACTCAGCACATTTTTGTGAGCTCACACACCAATTTTCACTCCATTTGGAGTTGATCTTGACATGAGCTAAGTGGGAGAAATTCAAACTTTATTTGAATTTCAAACTGAACTTGTGCTGAAATTCATTCAAACCAAACCTCATTTGAACTTTGATCAATTCAAATGGCTCATGGGGGAATAATTTGAATTGCCAAGGGTAGTATGGGGTTCACTGTTTACAACAGTGATTAGAAGTAAATTTCAGAGGTTAAAAGGAAGGGTGGGACCCATATGTCAGCCTCTACTTCAACACAAACCGACTGAGACTTTTCACTCGGGTCGCCGAGCCGCAGCGGTGATCGCCACCGAGGCCAGCCACCGCGCCACCAGCTGCTTGCCCACGCGCGGGCATGAGGCGGTGCAGAGCCTTCTTAAGGCGCCTGCCCCCCCTCCTCGGCCGAGGTACCGACGTGTTTTCCCGCAAGAACCCAGCACCGACCGAAAGTTTCCGCAGTTCGGACTTGATCGGAGGACGCCGATCGCAGCTCCCTCCTTCCACTCCAGAGTCCCAGCAAGGTACTAGAGACCTTCCTCCATCCTCCCCATTGCTAGAATTCGGTTGAAACCGATTGATATCGGCTGTGCCGAAAGATCAAACTCGGAACTTGGAACCGCCGCACCTCGGGCTCTCGTGGACAGCCCAACCTGGGCGTTGTCACGCCCGAGCCAATGCACCCTTGGACGCGCGGGTGACCGGTGCTGCTCATCCCCGAGCCACAGCTCGAGTGGATGCTCACCGGCGGCGAATTTCCACTTTTCCCCTTTCTGTGTGCAGAACGACCTTCGGGTACGATTCTGTTTAATTCGTGCTCTAGAAAGGATTAGAGGTCCTCAGGCCACTCCCACACGAGCTAGACACGGTAACGCACAAGTTGCCTTCACAACTCTGGGCCGGAGAACCTCTGTGCCCGGCGTAATTTAAGGTCTACTAATGGCGGAACGAACGGGGGGTATCGGGCGCACGGTGAGGACCTATTTCGGGCCTTCCCCGAGCTGCCTCGAGCTCATGTCGACCTTCTCTGAGGTCCACTGATGCTCCCCGACCGATTTTCCAAGTAGCTGAGGTACCAGGGGAGTCAGCCGACATGGCCGAAGTCATTCCGATATGGCGGCTCGTCGCCGACCATGCTCCGGCCGTTGTCATGAGCAGCTGACCCTCAGATCCTGTTCCCCAAGTAAAAGTAGGCAGGGGCGGCCAGAATCAAGAAGTTTGGAGCTGTACAGCAGCCGGCGGCGAGCTCTCCGGCGAGGTCCCTCGGCGGCGGAGCGCGGGTGTCGCGAGGTTGAAGAAGGGGGTGGACCCCAGCTGTCAGCGGCCGATATTTTGAATCGGGATCCGGCTGCGGCCGGGATCGGGTGTGCTGGCATGCAAAATCCTTGTGGGCTGCGGTGTGCCATCGCCTAGGCGTGCGACGCGTGTCCCCTGGGCCCACGCGCGAGTTTAAACTTTTCCCCGATTTTCAGATTTCCTTCAAACTTCAAATCCTTATAACTTTGGCTAGAAATCTCCAAATTGAGTGAACCAAATTTTGCTGGATTCATCTCTCTGAGTACTTTCCAGAAAATCAAGTTTCACTTCATGAAATTCCTTAATTCTCCAGAATTAATTCCTTAAAGTTTAAACTGTTAGGAATTTTAACTAGAGAATCCTTTGGAGGAAAATCCTGAAATTTTGCTGAGGTGTTCACCAAAATATCCTTGAACTACCATAAAAAGTTCATATCCATGTGAGCTCATTTAGTCCACCTAATGGTGTGATTAGTAAAACTGTTCCAGAGAAAATAGAAAATGTTCAGAAACATTTTCAGAATTTTCTCTGAAATTGTTTAGCTCATATCTTTAGTTAGAGACTTCCAAATTAAGTGAGACCAACTCCATTAGAACCCTCTGAAAATCTAGTTTTCAGAAAGTCATAGTTTGTCTCATGAAAATTCCTAGAACACCCTAAGAGTTCCAATTAAGGTCAAGGACATAATTATTTGTGGAGGGCTCAAATGAGCTTTGCTGCAACTAAAACTTGACCAAGTCTTTGTTTAGGTTGTAACCAAGCCACAGTAAAAGTTTCACAGTCATTAGGTCTATCTAGCAAAGGGTATAGACTTCACAACTTCAAACTTAATACAAATGCATTAAATTAATACATGTATTGTTTCTATCATGTAGTCGCTAAGGTCGAGGAGGAACCCGAAGTCCTAGACTTCGTTACTCCGGAGGAACAGCTAGCCTACGACCAAGAGCAGCAAGGCAAGCCCCGGTTTGCATTAACCTTTTTACAAATGTTTATTGTTTTGAGCACATCTTTAAATATTGTTCTTTGCATTAGAGTCTTGATTGGAAACCCAACTGCACAGCTAAGAAAACCCTGGGTTGGGTTTAGGATTGAAAACCTCGTTAGCCACTGCATGGCTAGGATAGAGTAGGATTCGGTACAAGTTGAGTAGTTGGAACTACTCGCGAGAATAGGCTAGAGGCACATTGCTCGGGTAGAGATAGCACATGATACACATGGCAAGAAAATGAGACCGAGCGGAGAGTAAGGGCAGCAGGACTTTGGGGCCTGTGTGCTGTAGCTCCGCTTGTGTCGATTGAGGACCGAGCCGTGTGCGGGCCTGTTGAACAAGCTAGAACAGTACCGAAGACCTACCGGCTATATGGAAACCGGGAAACTGATGTAACCCGGGTAGCTGGGTATTGAGGCACCCGTCGTTCAGAGGGTAGGTTGAGAGCTCGAGGTGTAAATCGGCTGGCGGCACAGAGATGCGCGTGCAGAGACCTCTTGCTCGGGACGATGGGACCGGTTCAATATTTGGCTAACGGGTGAAAGGTAGTCGCGTACGGCGTCCGTGATGGTTGTTGTAGGCAACATCGAGTACGGGCGTACGTGACGGGTTGTTCGGGTAACCCTGCAGGTGTAAATCGATTATAATCGCCGTCCCTCGCGGTCAGTGAGTACCACTTGTTCACTGTACCGTGACGTAGAAAGAACAGGCTAGTTACATGTTAAAATGTTGCTGATTGAAAGCTGGACATTGATTGTTAATGATATGCTGTAGCTTAGAGCTAATGAAAGTTCTTTTCAACTTTGGGCAAAGTACATGAGAGAAATGTGTTTCTTGTTTGATTGCGGCTCTCTCATGTGCCTTAGCGTAAGGTTCTCCACAACCTGCTGCTAAAACTTGAAAGTAAGGTTCTACTAATTAGGCGAGTCCTTCCAAATAATTTTTACCTCATGCAACCCATTACCCTCATGTAGAAGTTCCATGTTTAGGTGAGACGGGTCAGACTTGCTGAGCCTTCATGCTCACTGCTTGTGTTTGAAGCTTTTGCAGGGTTCTATGAGGAAGGGACTCCCGAAGAGGAGACGGAACCCCAGGAGGGGAACCCCGTCGAGTGGGAGTCGTGCACGCCGCAGAGTTAGTGTGCGTGTGTGCTAGCAAGGACACGTTCGAGGGCTGAACGTGCACTTGATGCTTAGTCTACGCCCGCGAGTGTAGACTGAACTTATTTTGATGTAAACATGTTCATAAACTTGTTTATGAAATAAAATTTCCGCTTCCGCTTTGTACCTTTGACGTGTGTTATACGGTGCTGTGCAACGCAGCACCCCTCAGCGTGATCCTGGCTCGACAGGACCAATGGGGTCGTGTCAGCGGGCCCGGAGCTCTCCTCTGAGGAGAGGGAGGTCCGTCCCCGCCAGACGCGTGGAGCCTTCGGAGCTCTCCCTGCGGAGAAGGGCGAGCACCTTAGGCATTTCACCCTGTGCGCGGGGGTACCCCATATCTCAGGTACCGACAAGCTTGGTGCGCGTGGAGAGCTCCGAAGGCGCCACGCGTCTGGCGGGGCCGGACCTCCCTCTCCTCAGAGGAGAGCTCCGGGCCCGCCACGTGGCATACAGAAGCCGGACCTCCCCATCCGCGGGAGAGAGGTCCGAAGACGCCACGCGTCCAGCAGGGCCGGACCTCCCTCTCCTCAGAGGTGAGCTCCGGGCCCGCCACGTGGCATGCAGAAGCCGGACCTCCCCCTCCGCGGGAGAGAGGTCCGAAGGCGCCACGCGTCCAGCGGGGCCGGACCTCCCTCTCCTCAGAGAAGAGCTCCGGACCCGCCACGTGGCTGGAAGAACGGTGCTGCCTGCCCCCGAGCGGTAGGCAGCGGGCGTAAAGGCGCCCCTCACCTTGCCCGTACAAGGAATTCAAGGCCGCGTCTTCCCAAGACGCGGAAACACGGAGCACGCGCCTGTCAGGTGCCGTTGCGTCCAGTCGCATAACAGACTGGCGCGCGGTGTCAGAACCTGCCAGGTAATAAACGCCGCGACAAGACATCCCATGCCGCCTGCGCCGTCATCAACCACTATGACTAGTGCGCGGCATGGGCAGGGCGGCAAAAGGAAGACTCAGAAGCCTTCGACCAGAGGCAACCACCGGTGTAACTACAGATACGGTAGATAATAGACAATCTTCCCGGGACCACCTGTCGGGTCCCGACTTCCCTTGTAAGCCGCCCGAGCCTTGGACTATAAAAGGCTCGGGTAGGCGTCGATAGCAGGGGTTCGCATTCTGCAACTCATACGCTAGCCATACACTCTCAAGCTGTAACTCACCCCCAAGCTCAGGCCCCCGGCCCTGAGCAGCAAGCAATACAGCGAGCTCCATAGCTCGCCGTGGACGTAGGGTTTTACGCTCCGGCGGCCTGAACCACGTAAAACTTCCCGTGTCAAGCTCTCACTAACTCGTCCATCCGCGCAAGCTCTCCGCTAGGAACTAGCCCCTCCGAAAAAAGAACCTCCGCGGGCTGCCCAGTGCAGGCCCGGGGGAAGTGTCGATCGCACACTTCGACAAAGCTGAACCCAGACAAGTGTGTGTTCGGCGTATCCTCTGGGAAGCTCCTAGGATTCCTGGTCTCGCACCGAGGGATCGAAGCCAACCTAGAGAAGATCAAGGCCATCAAGCTGATGCGGCCCCCGGCCCGCATCAAGGATGTCCAGAAACTCACGGGATGCCTAGCTGCGCTGAGCCGGTTCATACCGAGGCTAGCGGGGTGGGCTCTTCCCTTCTTCAAGCTCCTGCACAAATTCGGTCCGTTTGCTTGGACCGACGAAGCAGAAGAAGCGTTCCAGGAGTTGAAGCAGCTCTTGACGACCCTACCCATCATGGTAGCCCCCGAGCCCGGAGAGCACCTGTTGCTCTACATCGCAGCGACAACAGAGGTGGTGAGCATGGTCCTCGTCGTGGAGCGGCCAGACCCCTCATCATCGCAACCAGCTCCAGCAGCTGAGGTCAAGCACCAAGGCTACCCGGGCCCCATGGGGGGCCCTGACAGCCAGGAGATCTCGGGAGCCCAAGACGACCTTCCGAAGCTCCAAGACAACCTCCCGGAGGTCCAAGGAAGCTTCCCAGAGGTCCAAGGGGACCTCCCAGAAGTTCAAGACAACCTCCCGGAGGTCCAGCGGGACCTCCCGGTGGTTCAAGACGACCTCCTGGAAGTCCAAGGGGACCTCCCGGAGGTCCAAGACGGCCAAGAAGCCTCCGGGTCCAAGCCCTCGGAGGATGCCCAGGGCCTGTCTTCCTCCTGTCGGCCTGACCCAATGGAGGAAGACACCCAGGGCCCCCAAGGAAGGACCTGGACCACCCAGAGGCCCGTCTACTACATCAGCGAAGTCCTCCACGACGCCAAGACAAGGTACCTGGAGGTCCATAAGCTGTTGTATGCAGTGCTCGTGGCGTCCAGGAAGATCCGGCACTACTTCCAAGCCCACTGGATCTCGGTGGTCATCTCCTTTCCGCTGAAGACCATCCTTCACAGCCCCAACATGACTGGCAACGTCGCTAAGTGGGCAGCGGAGTTGGCAGAGTTCGAGCTGGACTTCCTACCTCGACACGCAGTCAAGAGCCAAGCACTGGCTGACTTCGTGGCCGAGTGGACGCTATCGGCAACCAACCCAGGGGGCCCCGAAGACGGTGAACCGGAGCCCCGAGCTCCGGTCTTCACCGAGCCCCACTGGACGCTCTTCTTCGATGGCTCCTGACAAAAGCAGGGGGCCGGTGCCGGCGTACTGCTTCTCATGCCATCGGGGGAGCAGCTCGGGTACATGGTGCGTCTCAATTTCAAGGCAACCAACAACATGGCAGAGTATGAAGCCCTCATCTTCGGCCTGAAGACAGCGATGTCTCTCGGCGCTCGCCAGTTGTTGGCAAAGGGCGACTCCCAGCTAGTCATCAAGCAAGTCAAGGGCGAATGCTCCTGCAACGACCCACAACTAGCTGCTTATCTGCTCTACGTGCAGATGCTGGAGAAAGACTTTCTTGCCTTGGACCTGTGCCATGTGCCACGCGCCGATAACGCCACGGCCGACGACCTCTCAACGAAGGCTTCCACCGGAGCCCCGGCGCCTGAAGGAACCTTCAAGAGGACATTGCCGCGGCCCACAGCCCGGCCTGCCGAGCCGGGCGAAGGGGGCGGGACCAGCACCTCGAAGCTGGCAGTCCCGGTGTCCCTGAAACCATGGACGCCGACAAGGATCGTAAGCGTCATTGGGGACTCCGTGCTACCCAGCGCTCAAGATCCAGAAGCTCAAGTCAGAACAGATGCATGGATCACGGATGTCGGTACCTGCGATATGGGGTACCCCCACGCACAGGGGAAAATGCCTAAGGAACTCGCCCTTCTCCGCAGGGAGAGCTCCGAAGCCGCCACGCGTCCGGCGGGGCCAGACCTCCCTCTTCTCAGAGGAGAGCTCCGGGCCCGCCACGTGGCATACAGAGGCCGGACCTCCCCCTCCGCGGGAGAGAGGTCCGAAGGTGCCACGTATCCGGCGGGGCCGGACCTCCCTCTCCTCAGAGAGGAGCTCCGGGCCCGCCACGTGGCCG
This sequence comes from Neostapfia colusana, assembly GCA_030760725.1. Lineage (NCBI taxonomy): Eukaryota > Viridiplantae > Streptophyta > Magnoliopsida > Poales > Poaceae > Neostapfia > Neostapfia colusana. Next base: position 82,668,282 of record JASWHV010000003.1, read on the forward strand.
ACAGAAGCCGAACCTCCCCCTCCGCGGGGAGAGGTCCGAAGGCTCCACGTGTCCGATGGGGCCGGACCCTCCTCTCCTCTGAGGAGGGCTCCGGGCCCGCCACGTGGCCAGCAAAATGGCGCTGCCTGCCCCCGAGCGATAGGCAGCGGGCGTAAAGACGCCCCATACCTTGCCCGTACAAGGTATTCAAGGCCCGCGTCTTCCCAAGACGCGGAGACGCGGAGCACGCCTCTGTCAGGTGCCACTGCGCCCAGTCGCATCACAGACTGGCGTGCAGTGTCAGAGCCTGCCAGGCAATAAAAGCAGCGACAAGACATCCCATGCCGCCCGCGCCATCATCAACCACTACGACTAGCATGCGGCATGGGCAGGGCTGCAAGACGAAGACTCAGAAGCCTTCGCCAGAGACAACTACCGGCATAACTGCAGATACGGTAGATGATAGACAATCTCCCCAGGACCACCTGTCGGGTCCCGGGCCCCCCTTGTAAGCCACCCGAGTCTTGGACTATAAAAGACTCGGGTAGGCGACGATAGCAAGGGCTCGCACTCTAGCCATTCACCCCCAAGCTGTAACTCATCCTCACGCTCAGGACTCCGGTTCTGAGCAGCAAGCAATACAGCGAGCTCCATAGCTCGCCGTGGACGTAGGGTTTTACGCTCCGGCGGCCTGAACCACGTAAAACTCGCCGTGTCAAGCTCTTAGTAACTCGTCCATCTGCGCAAGCTCTCCGCTAGAGACTAGCCCCACCGAAAAAAGAACCTCCGCGGGCTGCCCAGTGCAGGCCCGGGGGAAGTGTCGACTGAACACTTCGACATTTGGCGCGCCAGGTAGGGGGCTTTCCTCCTAGCGCGACGAGTTTCCGCCGACGAAGATGACCAAGCTTCCTTCAGCGGCGAACTCTCCCCCCTCGCCTCTGCGGCAGACCACGACCAGGGGGGAGTACATGTCGACACACTCGGGACGGAGTGTGTCGGAACAAGCTGGGAGCCAGCAACCGGCTCTGGCAGCCCCGACCCCGGCAATGCAGGCTCCAACCAGCTTCGAGTCTTCAGTAGCGCTGCGCGTGCCCAGTGGGGGTGCGTTAGCTACAGCGAGAGCGCTACTGTACAATCCGCCCGCTGGGGACACGCCTCAGGCAGCGACCCGGCAGTGGATCCGCGAGGTAGACCGTCTCATCGTCGCCGCCGCAAACCCTCGACCTCGGCGGGGACGACGCTCTGGCCAACCGGTCATGTCGCTGATGCGCGCACCATTGGATGACGAGCAGACGGCAGACTCCAGCTCTACCGGCCACCAATCAACAGATCTGAGGACAGAGCTGGAGCGTTGTCACCTGGGTCAAGATGCCCGGGTATACGTCGAGCGGCGCCAAGAAAGGCGTCGCCACCAAGAGGCTGATGACAGCATGACGTCGGCCTCAACCCAGCCTGAAGAGCAGACCTTCGCCACGCGATCTCTGCCCCAGGCCTGCGCCGTGCAGAATATGCCACAGTCATATGTCCTGCATATGGCGCCCCCGGCCTATGGTGCAACCTTGCCCGTACCGGGGTACACTGTGCCCAGTGCGAACCTGGCGTTCGCGGCACCAGAACCTGCGGCGACAGAAGCAGGGTGTGCGGCCCTCGCGCCACTCCTTCGCTTCGCGAAGTGGCCGCGCAAGTTTCGGCCGCACCTGCCCGAGAAGTACGACGGCAGCGCAACCCGGCGGAGTTCCTCCAGATCTACTCCACCGCCGTACTCGCCGCAGGAGGGAATGAAGCCATCATGGCCAATTACTTCCCTGTCGCCTTGACCGGTCCAGCCCGGTCTTGGCTCATGAACCTCCCCCAGGGTTCCGTCACTTCCTGGGGAGAGCTTTGCCGACAGTTCATAGCCAACTTCGGCAGTTCCTACACCCGCCCTGGCACGGAGCTCGACCTCCACGCCATCCAGCAGCAACCTGGGGAGTCGCTGCGCTCTTTCATCCAGCGGTTCTCCCAGGTGCGCAACACCATCCCACACATTCAAAATGTTTCTGTGGTGGTGGCGTTCCGGCAAGGCGTCCGGGACAAGAAGATGCTCGAGAAGCTCGCGACCAAGGAGGTCCGCGACGCCTCAGAGCTTTTCAGTTTGGCAGACAAGTGCGCCAGAGCAGCTGAAGGACGGAACTGGCACTCACTGCCATCCTCCGAGTCAGGAGGACTGCCCGGATCTGGTCCTACTCCCTGTGGAGGCAGCAGGAAGGCCAAGAACCTTGGCAGAAGCAAGATAGAATCACCGACCGCAGCCCCAGTCGTCACTGCAGCGACGCTCAGTGGGGCTCGGGGGCCGCGCCCCGACAAGAAGCAGCGAAGATCACCAATCCCAGAAGGTGATCAAGACAATACGTGCCCCGTGCACGGCAGCTGTCGCCACACTACTGCCGAGTGCCGGGAGATCCGAAGGCTCGCAGAGCGCTTCCACAAGGGGAAGCGGCAGCAGGCTGATGCCGTGCCCTTCCGTCCATAGGAAGACGAACAGGGGGTGGATGTTCCAGACAACATCGACCACCCAGAGGAGATACAGGAGTCTCAGCGTGTCGTGAAGGCGGCACGCAATCATGAGGACTCTGGCTCCAGTGACGATGAGCGTCGGAAGAAGCTCTACGTCATATACGGCGGGTCCGCCGACCCCTCGTCCCGAAGCGCAGTCAAGACTCTGCGCCGAGCGGTAGCGTCGGTGGCGCCACTCCCAAGTGCTGCACCACACCTTAAGTGGATGGGGACCCCCATCAGCTTTGACGCCACCGACTGCCCCAGGAACATGGCTGGGGCCGGCCAACTGCCGCTCCTGGTGGCCCCTACCATCGCCAACGTGAGAATGTACCACGTTTTGGTAGATGGAGGGGCTGGGCTGAACCTCATCAGCCGTGCAGCTTTCCAGAAGCTGCAGGTCCCGATGGCCAAGCTCACCCCGTCGAGCCCGTTCTCAGGGGTAGGGCCGGGACAGGTTATCCCCTACGGCAACATTAGTCTCCCGGTGACCTTCGGGGCTCCGGACAGCTATCGAACAGAGTACATTCTGTTCGACGTAGCGGAGATAGACCTCCCCTTCAACGCCATAATCGGCAGGCCAGCCCTGTACCGGTTCATGGCTGTAGCCCACTACGGCTACCTCGTCCTGAAGATGCCAACACCGACGGGCGTTCTCAGGATTCATGGGGACCGCACTGCTGCAGTGTCGGCCCTAGAGAAGCTCCAAGCGCTCGCAACAGCTGGGGCATCTGCCCCCGGCAATACGGAGCCGGACCAGCTCCGCCCGAGCGCACGTCACCGTGCTTCCACCACAGCACCCCGGGTGCAACCTCTCGACGAGGGCGGCGTCTCCTTAAAGGTCGTCCAAGTCGGCACCGAAGCTACGCAGACCACCCGGGTAGCCGGGGGCCTGGATAGCAAATAGGAAGGCGCGCTCGTCACCTTCCTCCGGCACAACGTCGACGTGTTTGCATGGCAGCCGTCACAGATGCTGGGGATCCCCAGGGAGGTGATCGAGCACCACTTGAAAGTCTTCCCCGACGCCCGGCCGGTTCAACAGAAGCCCCGCAAGCAGTCCATCGAGCGGCAAAACTTCATCCGTGAAGAAGTCAAGAAGCTGCTGGACGCTGGCTTCATACGGGAGGTCCACCACCCCCAATGGTTGGCGAACCCCGTCGTTGTCCCGAAGGCCGGCGGGAAGCTCCGGATGTGCATCGACTACACCAGTCTCAATAAGGCATGTCCCAAAGATCCATTCCCTCTCCCTAGAATAGATCAAATAGTAGACTCAACGTCAGGCTGTGATATGCTGTGCTTCCTAGACGCCTACTCGGGTTTCCATCAGATCCCCATGTCTAGGGAGGACGAGGAGCACACCTCCTTCATCACAGTAGACGGCCTTTATTGCTATGTGTCTATGCCTTACGGCCTAAAGAATGCACTCCCCACCTTTGTGCGGGCGATGCACAAAACCTTTGGGGAGTTAATAAGAGACCTAGTTGAGGTGTATGTCGATGACATAGTTGTCAAGGTCAAGCAGGGTTCATCCTTACTAGATAACCTAGCACTAATCTTTGACAAGTTGCGCTCTACGCGCACCAAGCTGAACCCAGATAAATGTGTGTTCGGCGTGTCCTCTCGGAAGCTCTTAGGGTTCTTGGTCTCGCACCGAGTGATTGAGGCCAACCCAGAGAAGATCCAGGCCATCGACTTGATGCGGCCCCCTGTCCGCGTCAAGGATGTTCAGAGACTCACGGGATGTCTAGCCGCGCTGAGTCGGTTTATACCGAGGCTAGTAGAGCGGGCACTCCCTTTCTTTAAGCTCCTGCGCAAGTCAGGCCCCTTTGCCTGGACTGACAAAGCAGAAGAGGCTTTCCAGGAGTTGAAGCGACTCCTGACGACCTACCTATCATGGTAGCCCCCGAGCCCGGGGAGCACTTGCTGCTCTACATTGTGGCGACAATAGAAGTAGTGAGTATGGTCCTTGTCGCGGAGCGGCCAGACCCCTCACCCTCGCAACCTGCTCCGGTAGCAGAAGACAGACGCCAGGGGGCCCCGCAGGGCCAAGACGGTCTCCCGGACCCCCTGGAGGTCCAAGTCGACCTCCCGGAGGCCCAGGACAGCCTCCCGGACCCCCAAGATAAATCTCCAGGGTCCAATTGGGATCTCCCGGAGGTCACTCAAGACCCCCCGGAGCTCCCGGATGATCAAGAAAGCTTAAGGGCCTCCGGGTCCCAGTTCCCGGAGGCCCCCGTGGGTCCACCCACCTCCAGCGGGCCGGGGCCAATGGATGAGGAGCTCCCAAGCCTAAGAGAGAGGGTCCGAACCATACAGAGGCCTGTCTGCTACATCAGCGAAGTACTTCATGAGGCCAAGACAAGGTACCTAGAAGTCCACAAGCTGCTGTATGCGGTGCTCGTGGCCTCCAGGAAGCTCCGCCATTACTTCCAGGCCCACCGGGTCTCGGTAGTCACCTCGTATCCGCTGAAGACAATTCTTCACAGCCCCCATGCGACTGGCAACGTTGCTAAATGGGCGGCGGAGCTGGCGGAGTTTGAGCTGGACTTCCTCCCACGTCATGCAGTCAAGAGCCAAGCATTGGCTGACTTTGTGGTGGAGTGGACACCAACGAAGACTGACCCAGGTTGCAATGAAGGCGGTGAGCCAGAGCCCAAAGCTCCGGTCTTCACCGAACCCCACTGGAGACTCTTCTTCGACGGCTCCTCGCGAAAGCAGGGGGCCGGTGCCGGCGTACTGCTCCTCATGCCATCGGGGGAACAGTTTGGGTATATGGTGCGTCTAAATTTCAAGGCAACCAACAACATGGCGGAGTATGAAGCACTCATCTTTGGCCTGCAGACAGCCCTGTCTTTAGGCGCTCGCCAGTTGTTGGCACAGGGCGACTCCCAACTGGTCATCAAGCAAGTCAAGGGCGAATGCTCCTGCAATGACCCGCAGCTAGCTGCGTATCTGCTTCACGTACAGATGTTGGAGAAAGATTTCCTCGCCTTGGACCTGCATCACGTACCGCGCGCTGGTAATGCCGCAGCCGACAACCTTTCAACGAAGGCTTCCACCGGAGCCCCCGCGCCCGAAGGAGTTTTCGAGAGGACGTTGCTGCGGTCTACAGCCCGGCCCGCCGAGCCGGGCGAAGGGGGCTTGACCAGCACCTCGAAGCTGGCGGTCCCGGCGGCCCTACAGCCATGGATGCCGCCAAGGATCGTAAGCGTCACTGGGAACTCCGTGCAACCCAGCGCTCAAGATCCAGAAGCTCAAGTCAGACCCGATGCATGGATCACGGATATCCGGGACTACTTGAAGGACAATATCCTCCCCGATGAACATGCAACCTCTGAACGGATTGTGCGTATGGCTAAGAGGTACGCGCTGGTAGAGGGGGATCTCTACCGGCGTGGCGCCAACCACATCCTATTGCGGTGCATAACCCAGGGGGAAGGCTGTGACTTGCTCGCTGAGATCCATGGAGGCGAATGTGGAAGTCATTCTTCCTCACGCACGCTTGTCGGTAAAGCCTTCCGGCATGGCTTCTACTGGCCGACAGCACTCCAGGATGCCGTCAAGCTGGTCGAGAGCTGCAAGGCGTGCCAGTTCCACGCCAAGCAGATCCATACACCGGCTCAGGCGGTACAGATGATCCCGCCCTCGTGGCCGTTTGCCGTATGGGGGCTGGACATTCTGGGACCATTTCCCAGAACCGTCGGGGGATTCCGGTACCTCTATGTCGCCATCGACAAGTTCACCAAGTGGCCGGAAGCTACACCAGTTGTCACCATCAACAAACAATCCACAGTAAAATTCATCAAGTCTATTGTCTGCCGGTTCGGGGTCCCAAACAGGATCATCACCGACAACGGGACCCAGTTCACCAGCGCAACATTCCAAGACTACTGCGAGGACCTTGGTATTCAGGTATGCTATGCCTCTGTCGCCCACCCGAGGAGCAATGGGCAAGTTGAGAGGGCCAACGCGGAGATTCTCCGGGGCCTTAAGACTCGTACCTTCGCCAGCCTGAAGAAACATGGTGCCAATTGGGTAGATGAGCTTCCGAGCACACTATGGGCTAACCGGACATCCCAGAGCCGGGCCACCGGGGAGACACCCTTCTTCATGGTGTACGGGGCTGAAGCTGTACTTCCCCCGGAAATCACCATGAAGTATCACCGTGTCCGGGCTTACGACGAAGCCACACAGGACAACCTCCGGCGTGGAGAAATCGACCTCGTCGACGAGGCCCGATTACATGCGGCACTCCGTAACGCGTGGTACAGACAAGCGCTTCGGCGCTACCACCTGAGGTCTGTGCGTGCCCGGGAGCTGCAGGAAGGTGACCTGGTGTTGCGGCGCATACTTTCTCACGAAGGGGCCCACAAACTCTCCCCTAGTTGGGAAGGCCCCTCCCGAGTCACGAAAGTATGCCGCCCCGGGTGTGTGTGCCTTTCCACCGAAGATGGGGACCTGCTCCCGAACCCTTGGAACATAGAACACCTCCGTAAGTTCTACCCCTACAGCAAAAATAGGACTGTCGGTACCTGAGATATGGGGTACCCCCGCGCACAGGGTAAAATGCCTAAGGTGCTCGCCCTTCTCCGCAGGGAGAGCCCCGAAGGCGCCACGCGTCTGGCGGGGCCGGACCTCCCTCTCCTCAGAGGAGAGCTCCGGGCCCGCCATGTGGCATACAGAAGCCGGACCTCCCCCTCCGCGGGAGAGGGGTCTGAAGACGCCACGCGTCCAGCGGGGCCGGACCTCCCTCTCCTCAGAGGTGAGCTCCGGGCCTGCCACATGGCATGCAGAAGCCGGACCTCCACCTCCGCGGGAGAGAGGTCCGAAGGCGCCACGCGTCCAGCGGGGCCGGACCTCCCTCTCCTCAGAGAAGAGCTCCGGACCCGCCACGTGGCTGGAAGAACGGTGCTGCCTACCCCCGAGCGGTAGGCAGCGGGCGTAAAGGCGCCACTCACCTTGCCCGTACAAGGTATTCAAGGCCGCGTCTTCCCAATACGCGGAAACGCGGAGCACGCGCCTGTCAGGTGCCGTTGCGTCCAGTCGCATCACAGACTGGCGCGCGGTGTCAGAACCTGCCAGGTAATAAACGCCGCGACAAGACATTCCATGCCGCCTGCGCTGTCATCAACCACTATGACTAGTGCGCGGCATGGGCAGGGCGGCAAAATGAAGACTCAGAAGCCTTCGACCAGGGGCAACCACCGGCGTAACTACAGATACGGTAGATAATAGACAATCTTCCCGGGACCACCTGTCGGGTCCCGGCTTCCCTTGTAAGCCGCCCGAGCCTTGGACTATAAAAGGCTCGGGTAGGCGTCGATAGCAGGGGTTCGCATTCTGCAACTCATACGCTAGCCATACACTCTCAAGCTGTAATTCACCCCCAAGCTCAGGCCCCCGGCCCTGAGCAGCAAGCAATACATCGAGCTCCATAGCTCGCCGTGGACATAGGGTTTTACGCTCCGGCGGCCTGAACCACGTAAAACTTCCCGTGTCAAGCTCTCACTAACTCGTCCATCCGCGCAAGCTCTCCGCTAGGAACTAGCCCCTCCGAAAAAAGAACCTCCGCGGGCTGCCCAGTGCAGTCCCGGGGGAAGTGTCGATCGCACACTTCGACATTTGGCGCGCCAGGTAGGGGGCTTTTCCCCTAGCGCGACAAGTTTCCGCCGACGAAGATGACCAAGCTCCCTTCAGCGGCAAACTCTCCCCCACCGCATTCACGGCGAACCGCGACCAGCGGGGAGTACATGTCGACGCACTCTGGACAGAGTGTGTCGGCACAAGCGGGTAGCCAGCAGCCGACTCCGGCAACGCCGACTCCGGCTATGCAGGCCCCGACCAGCGTGAGGTCTTCTGCAGCGCTGAGCGTACACCATGGAGGTGCGCTAGCTGCAGCAAGAGCGCTGCTGCGCAACCCACCTGCAGGGGATGCGCCCCATTCAGCGACCCAGCAATGGGTCCGCGAGGTGGACCGCCTCGTCGTCGGCACCGCGAACCCTCGGTTTCGGCGAGGGCGGCGCCCGGGGCAACCGACTGTGTCGCTGACGCCCACACCCACGGTTGACGAGCTAACGGCGGATTCCAGCTCCTCCAGGCTCCTGTCGACGGACCTGCGAAGGGAACTGGAACGGTGCCACTTGGGGCAGGACGCCCGGGTGTACCTCGAGCGACGTCGAGAAAGGCGTCGCAACCGTGAGGCAGGCGACAGCATGTCGTCAGCCTCGACGCAACCAGAAGGGCAGGCCTTCGCCATGCAAGCCCCGCCTCAGGCATATGCTGCGCAACATACGCCATCACCATATGCGCCGCAAGTAGCGGCCCCGGCCTACGGTGCAGCCTTGCCCATGCCGGGATACGTGGTGCCAGGTGCGAACCACCTGTTCGCAGCGCCAGTACCTGCAGCAGCAGGTGCAGGATGTGCGGCCCTTGCACCCCACCTTCGCTTCGCAAGGTGGCCGCGCAAGTTTCGCCCGCACTTGACCGAGAAGTACGACGGAAGCGTCAACCCAGCGGAGTTCCTCCAGATCTACTCCACCTCCGTACTTGCTGCAGGAGGCGATGAGGCTGTCATGGCCAACTACTTTCCCGTCGCCTTGACCGGCCCAGCCCGGTCCTGGCTCATGAATCTACCCCAGGGGTCCATAACCTCTTGGGGTGAGCTCTGCCGGCAGTTCGTCGCCAACTTCGGCAGCTCCTACACCCGTCCCGGCACGGAGCTCGACCTCCACGCCGTCAAACAACAACCTGGGGAGTCGCTGCGCTCTTTCAGCCAGCGGTTCTCTCAGGTGCGCAACACCATCCCACATATCCAAAGCGCCTCTGTGGTGGTGGCGTTCCGACAGGGTGTCCGGGACGAGAAAATGCTCGAGAAGCTCGCGACCAGAGAGGTCAGCGACGTCTCGGAGCTCTTTAGTCTGGCGGACAAGTGCGCCAGAGCAGCCGAAGGGCGGAACTGGCACGCTCTGCCGACCTCCGAGTCAGGAGGGCAGCCCGGGTCCGGTGCTGTTGCCTATGGGGGTGGCAAGAAGACCAAGAACCAGGGGAATGGGAAGATGAAGTCGCCATTCACGGCCCCCGTCGCCGCAGCTGCGACAACCAGTGGAGCTCGGGGGCCGCGCCCCGACAAGAAGCAGCGGCAATGACCGGCCCCAGACAGTGGCCAAGGCGGGCTATGCCCCGTGCATGGCACCTGCAACCATACAGCTGCCGAGTGCTGGGAGATCCAGAGGCTCGCAGAGCGCTTCCGCAATGGAAGACAGCAGAGGGCTGAAGCACCGCCCTACCCTCAGAGGGATGGCAAACAGAAGGCCGATGCCCCAGTCACCGCTGCCCACCAGGTGGGGTTCCAGGAGCCTCAGCGTGTCATAAAGACAGTACATGACGCTGAGGACTCCAGTTCCGACGATGACGGGCCAAGGCATTAGCCAGCCACGGCACGGCTCTGTGCCTCGAACATACCTCTCGGGGGCTGCCTAGGGTCCGTCAACCCCTTGAAGGCCTTGCCAGAAGGGGGGGACGCCTTAGGTCATCCAAAGCGAGCCTGGGTCCACCTACCCCTTGAAGGCCTTAGCCAGAAGGGGAGAACTCCCCGGGGGACCCCGAGAGAAGCCACGCAGGACCTGATTCAGCGTGAAGACAACAACTTCGACAAGACTCGGCTTGCAGGGAACACCCCACAACGCAAGGTCTCGGCTAATGCTCTAAGCACTACCGCCAAAGAACCAAACGCGAAGGGGGCCCGCAAGAGGGCAGCCTGGTGAAGTGGCACGCTATATTCCAAGAAGGACCCATAAGCTCTCCTCCAGCAGGGAAGGTCCCTTCCGAATCATGAAAGCTGCCGCCCCAGGTACAAATGCCTTTCAACCGAGAGTGGGATCCATTCCCAAAAATCCTTGCCATGGAGCAACACTGTAAGTCCTACTTACTGAGCATCGGTAGAACAGGGTTATTCACTTCTGTAATAGACCCCATAGAACTTAGGAACAGAGCTTGGGGTAGCTAAGTCTCAAGGGACGGTACAGGACTACGTCCAGTTTAGCCTGGTTCCGACCCTAAGCGCGTAGAGTCTTGCTTCCCTTGTAGACGAGGCGGAACATTGCCCCCACGAACAGCCAGAATTCCACCTATGGGGGCGAATACAGAGACCTGTTCTACTCAGCTCCTTCTCATGCGCTCATTTAAATTATGCATTAATCTTTATGATCGCACTATCTCTGTATGTTCATCATACGTCTAGCTCCCCCTCTCCTGCGCTCATCCATAGTCGGCATTTGCTATCCTCCCGAAGGCGGCTGCGCTTGAGGCACCTGCCGATGGCCGAGTGAGTCTCTCGGGCCTCCCCCAGTCAGGTGTTGCGGTGTCAGTTGGTCACCTCGAGGTAAGGCCAGCGTTGTGCATGGGGGGTCCAGGGTGCGTATCCAGCTTAGCCGGCCCAGAGCCCAAAGCATGCGCATCCTGCTCTCCGGAGGTCCAGGGGAGTACGTCCGCTTTTCCTGGTCATGAACCCAAAGCGCGTGCACTCTGCTTCCCCAGCGCATGGCCCGGTACTAGGGATCGGACGGCCGTACCCGGACCTCGGAGGGAGCCGGAGCTCCGGCGCCTCGTGCACAGAAATGCCCAAGCCCCGTATAGCGGGCCAGGACCATAAGACGTATAAGACTAGGAGACAGGAGGGGAGGACCCCCCGAGGAGAATTACGTTTCCTCTACCTGTGTGCAGGACCTTCAGGTTACGGCAACAGGGACTGCATGAAGCGGGGGGAAAGGAGCTACCAGCTACACCGGCCTGGGACTGGAAGGACCGGGACCTGCCCCTCCAGCAGGGGCAGGGCCCGGGGGCCCCCCGTGTCCAGCAGGCCCGGAACTCTTTCCTTCCTTGAGGGCTCCGGGCTCGCCACGTGGCAGGCAGGAACCGGACCTCCCCCCTCAGCGGGAGGGCTCCGAAAGCCCTACGTGTCCAACATGACCGGAGCTCCCGTCTCTTGAGGAGGAGCTCCGGACCCACCACGTGGCCGGCAGATTTGGAGCCCCCCATAGGGCGGGGTTCAGAGACCTCCGGGGGCCCCTGACACGGTTAGGACCCGGGGGGGTGTCTGTGCGAAGCTCCAAGATTGGAAATGACCTCTGAGTACCTTGCGGAGCTAAGGACTCAGCCAGGCAAAGCCAAGAAGGAGGGAAAATCATCACAGACACAAGTATCCAAGAGAGTCAAATTAAGCAAGGCTCCTTGAGCTGGACTACAGACTCGATAAAAAAGGGAGAAGCATGTCCTAAGGACCTCCCGGCTCTCGCCGGAACCTTGCGGCTACAAGGGCGGCCACATCCTCGACTTCAGCCCTGGCAGCTTCCTCCCGCTCCGCGGCTGGGCCCTCTCTTGCTGGCTCCAGTGAGAAAGAGGGGTCGCGGCTCTTGAAGCATGCCAGCACATGCGAGGCGACCTCTAAAGCTAAGCCGCGGCCCTCGGCTTCAAGCTCGCTGGAGACCACCGAGTCGAGTCTGTCCAGCTTGCCGCCGATCGACTCCAATGCAGGGATCACCTCTGCCACCTGCAATGCGGGAGTTGCGGCCCTCACCGGACTGAAACCAAGAGGGATCAGGGCGGACCCCGCCCGATCCACGAAGCTTGAGACCGCAAGGGCCTCGGAGGACCGTAGAGCTGAGAGCTCCTCCACCTCGCGGCGGGCCGCCCGCAGAGCCTCCAGGTTCCTCTGGGAGAATTCCTTCTCCTGGGCCGCCAGGGAACTCTCCCGAAGGCGGAGGGTCTCGGCTAGCCGCTCCAACTCAGCGGCCCTGAAGCCGGCAGTCAACTCGCGGTCCAAGACCGCCCGGCGATCATGGGAGACCTGTTCATCCCTCAAGTCAAGGTCTGCCTTCAGAATCTCCAGCTCCTCCATCTGAGCTCGGAGGTCATCCTCGCCCGCAGCCAGCTGCGAGGCGACCCTCTCTGCCTCAGCTGCCACGGAACGCTCCCGCTCCTCAACGGCGAGTTCGCGGCGCTCCAACCGCTGCCGTATTTCCACAGCAGCAGAGAGGCTCTCTTCGGCCCGGGCGTGAGCCTCCAGGGCCTCCCTGTTGATCCGCCGCGACTGGGTGTCCATGCGGTCAACAGCCCGCTTCATCCGGTCGACAAGCGTTTCCCTGAAGTCGAGCAACTCCCGCCTGGAGTCGAGCTCGCTCTTAACCTTCGCGGTCCTCTCCCGCAAAAGGTTCCCCCAGGTGAGGAGGCGGTCCCGTTCAACCGTATACTCCTCCCGCTCGCGCCCTAGTGCAGCCAAGACCTGCCGGACGCTCGACTCGGCAAGCGCAAAGGCGTCCGCCAGAGGCAACAGAGCAACAGAGGCTGGGGCAGTCCCTCCGACCTCCTCCATTACCTCGTCCTCAGGAAGAGCCGGCGCGCCAGCCGCCGAGACGAGACGTCGATCAAGAGAAGCTGGCTCCGCGGCGCTGGCAGCCAGGCCAGCTGGGCTCTTTTCAGCTTCTGGCTCCTTGACCTGAGGAGAGGGACGAGCCGGGGAAGACGGAGCTGGAGAAGAAGCCAGGCCGCCTAGTGCAGGATCAACCTGTGCTGGCTCGGGGGCCGCGGTAGCCGTCTCGGCTGGAAGAGACGGCGCCGCCGCGGAGTCCGGGCACACCGGAATAGGAGAAGTCCGCGCTGGCCTGGGGGCCGCAGCAGTCGCCCCTGGCTCCGAGCGCATCGGCACAGATTCCCCGCAAGACGGGGAAGGCCGGGAAGCGCGGACACTCCAGCGGGCTCTAAACCCCGACTTCCGAGCCGGGGTAGGATTTCCAGAGCCCACTACCATCTCCGACGACCGCTCCGCAGTCGCTTGGACTGGCGGAACAGGGGACGCCACAGAGGCTTCCCCCAGCGCATCAGCCCGGGGCCTCTTCGAGTCGCCACCGGAGGGAGTGTCAGGCACCCCAGAATCCCGACTTGGCACCGGCGCCGTTGCTGGAGGAGATCGGGCGTGTTTTTTCTCTGGCAGCGGGTTGGAAGCCATGGCAAGGGAGAGCTCAAAGGCAAGAAAGCAAAAGCGCAAGAGTCCAAGAAGAAACGCAGAGAAGTAAGAAGGGAAGCTACAATGTGGGTGAGACCCCCTCTAAAAAGCTTCCCAGTGCAGTTCCAAGCGATTCGGAACTCTTCGAATACCCCGCACCCGCAACCGCTTCGGTTCCTAGACCGAGTGCCGATGACGGGTGGGCCCAAGCCGCTTAACTGGAGCGGTGGGGGCAAGGACTCAGTCTCCTAAGAAGATGAGCCGGCAAGGCCCTTTGGCGGTTTCCGAAGAAAGCGCCGCAACGTGCAGAAGTGGCAGCCTTGGGAACCGCCGCAGTAAAAGAAATCATCAAGTGGGCGCACGCTCTCACGACCCCACGGCCGTTCGTGCTCCGGCAGCGGTCAAGTCGGGACTTAGAGAAAGTGCGCGGATCGGAAGAGACGGAGGTCCCACCTCGGGCTCACTATCTCCCCCGAGATGGGCCCGGGGGCCACTGTCGGTACCTGAGATATGGGGTACCCCCGCGCACAGGGTAAAATGCCTAAGGTGCTCGCCCTTCTCCGCAGGGAGAGCTCCAAAGGCGCCACGCGTCTGGCGGGGCCGGACCTCCCTCTCCTCAGAGGAGAGCTCCGGGCCCGCCACGTGGCATACAGAAGCCGGACCTCCCCCTCCGCGGGAGAGGGGTCTGAAGACGCCACGCGTCCAGCGGGGCCGGACCTCCCTCTCCTCAGAGGTGAGCTCCGGGCCCGCCACGTGGCATGCAGAAGCCGGACCTCCCCCTCCGCGGGAGAGAGGTCCAAAGGCGCCACGCGTCCAGCGGGGCCGGACCTCCCTCTCCTCAGAGAAGAGCTCCGGACCCGCCACGTGGCTGGAAGAACGGTGTTGCCTACCCCCGAGCGGTAGGCAGTGGGCTTAAAGGCGCCACTCACCTTGCCCCTACAAGGTATTCAAGGCCGCGTCTTCCAAAGACGCAGAAACGCGGAGCACGTGCCTGTCAGGTGCCGTTGCGTCCAGTCGCATCACAGAGTGGCGCGCGGTGTCAGAACCTGCCAGGTAATAAACGCCGCGACAAGACATCCCATGCCGCCTGCGCCGTCATCAACCACTATGACTAGTGCGCGGCATGGGCAGGGCGGCAAAATGAAGACTCAGAAGCCTTCGACCAGGGCAACCACCGGCGTAACTACAGATACGGTAGATAATAGACAATCTTCCCGGGACCACCTGTCGGGTCCCGGCTTCCCTTGTAAGCCGCCCGAGCCTTGGACTATAAAAGGCTCGGGTAGGCGTCGATAGCAGGGATTCGCATTCTGCAACTCATACGCTAGCCATACACTCTCAAGCTGTAACTCACCCCCAAGCTCAGGCCCCCGGCCCTGAGCAGCAAGCAATACAGCGAGCTCCATAGCTCGCCGTGGACGTAGGGTTTTACGCTCCGGCGGCCTGAACCACGTAAAACTTCCCGTGTCAAGCTCTCACTAACTCGTCCATCCGCGCAAGCTCTCCGCTAGGAACTAGCCCCTCCGAAAAAAGAACCTCCGCGGGCTGCCCAGTGCAGGCCCGGGGGAAGTGTCGATCGCACACTTCAACAAGGACAGTACTTTCTTTTCGTAATAAACTCCATAGAGTCCAGGAACAGCTCTCGGAGCAGCTAAACCCCAGGGGACGGTCCAGGACTACGTTCAGCTTTGCCTGGTTCCGACTCCAAGCGCGTAGAGTCTTGCTTCCCCTCTTAATGGGGTGGGTCGTGGCCTCCATGTTTAGCCTGCCTTCCTCCTGTGGAAAGTTGTACGAAAAGAAATCTGCTCTACTTTGCTCTTTCCTTGTACTCATTTAAATTGTGAATTGAGTTTTTTAATCACCCTTGCAGTGCATGGTTGCCATGTGCTCAGCTCCCCCTCTCTACAAGTCCCCAAGCACCAAGCATATGGTTAGGGGCTATAAGTCAAGTAAGACTATGTCGGTACCTGAGATATGGGGTACCCCCGCGCACAGGGTAAAATGCCTAAGGAACTCGCCCTTCTCCGCAGGGAGAGCTCCGAAGGCGCCACGCGTCCGGCGTGGCCGGACCTACCTCTCCTCAGAGGAGATCTCCAGGCCCGCCACGTGGCATACAGAAGCCGGACCTCCCCCTCCGCGGGAGAGGGGTCCGAAGGCGCCACGTGTCCAGCGGGGCCGGACCTCCCTCTCCTCAGAGGAGAGCTCCGGGCCCGCCACATGGCCAACAGAAGCCGAGCCTCCCCCTCCGCGGGGAGAGATCCGGAGGCTCCACGTGCCCCGCGGGACTGACCCTCCTCTCCTCTGAGAAGGGCTCCGGGCCCGCCACGTGGCAGCAGAACGACGCTGCCTGCCCCGAGCGGTAGGCAGCGGGCGTAAATACGCCCCATACCTTGCCCGTACAGGGTATTCAAGGCCCGCGTCTTCCCAAGACGCGGAGACGCGGAGCACGCTTCTGTCAGGTGCCGTTGCGCCCAGTCGCATCACAGACTGGCGCGCGGTGTCAGAACCTGTCAGCCAATAAACACCGTGACAAGACATCCCATGCCGCCTGCGCCGTCATCAACCACTACGACTAGAATGCGGCATGGGCAGGGTGGCAAGATGAAGACTCAGAAGCCTTCGGCCAAAGACAACTACCGGCATAACTGCAGATACGGTAGATAATAGACAATCTTCCCGGGACCACCTGTCGGGTCCCGGCTCCCCTTGTAAGCCACCCGAGTCTTGGACTATAAAAGGCTCGGGTAGGCGTCGATAGCAAGGGTTTGCATTTTGCAACTCATACGCTAGCCATACACTCTCAAGCTGTAACTCACCCCCAAGCTCAGGCCTCCGGTCCTGAGCAGCAAGCAATACAGCGAGCTCCATAGCTCGCCGTGGACGTAGGGTTTTACGCTCCGGCGGCCTGAACCACGTAAAACTCGCCGTGTCAAGATCTTACTAACTCATTCCATCTGCGCAAGCTCTCCGCTAGGGACTAGCCCCTCCGAAAAAAAGAACCTCCGCAGGCTGCCCAGTGCAGGCCCGGGGGAAGTGTCGACCGAACACTTCGACATTTGGCGCGCCAGGAAAGGGGCTTTTCTCCTAGCGCGACGAGTTTCCGCCAACGAAGATGACCAAGCTTCCTTCAGCGGCAAACTCTCCCCCTCCGCGTTCACGGCGAACCGTGACCACCGGGGAGTACATGTCGACACACTCAGGACGGAGTGTGTCGGCACAAGCTGGTAGCCAGCAGCCGACTCCGGCAACGCCGACTCCGGCTATGCAGGCCCCGACCAGTGTGAGATCTTCTGCAGCGCTGAGCGTACACCATGGAGGTGCGCTGGCTGCAGCAAGAGCGCTGCTGCGCAACCCACCTGCGGGGGATGCGCCCCATTCAGCGACCCAGCAATGGGTCCGTGAGGTGGACCGCCTCGTCATCGCCGCCGCGAACCCTCGGTTTCGGCGAGGACGGCGCCCAGGACAACCGGCTGTGTCGCTGACGCGCACACCCACGGTTGACAGGCTAACGGCGGATTCCAGCTCCTCCAGGCTCCTGTCGACGGACCTGCGAAGGAAACTGGAACAGTGCCACTTGGGCCAGGACGTCCGGGTGTACCTCAAGCGACGCCGAGAGAGGCGTCGCAGCCATGAGGCAGGCGACAGCATGTCGTCGGCCTCGACACAACCAGAGGGGCAGGCCTTCGCCACGCGAGCCCTGCCTCAGGCATATGCTGCGCAGCATATGCTACAGCTATATGCGCCGCAAGTAGCGGCACAGGCCTATGGTGCAGCCTTGCCCATGCCGGGATACGCGGTGCCAGGTGCGAACAAAACGTTCGCAGCGCCAGTACCTGCAGCAGCAGGTGCAGGATGTGCGGCCCTTGCACCCCACCTTCGCTTCGCAAGGTGGCCAGGCAACTTTCGCCCGCATCTGCCCGAGAGGTACGACGGTAGCGTCAACCCAGCGGAGTTCCTCCAGATCTACTGCACCACCGTACTTGCCGCAGGAGGGGATGAGGCTGTCATGGCCAACTACTTCCCCGTCGCCTTGACCGGCCCAGCTCGGTCTTGGCTCATGAATCTACCTCAGGGGTCCATAACCTCCTGGGGAGAGCTCTGCCGGCAGTTCGTCGCCAACTTCGGCAGCTCCTACACCCACCCCGACACGGAGCTTGACCTCCACGCCGTCAGGCAACAGCCTGGGGAGTCGCTGCGATCTTTCATCCAGCTGTTCTCCCAGGTACGCAACACCATCCCGCATATTCAGAACGCTTTGGTGGTGGTGGCGTTCCGGCAAGGCGTTCAGGACAGGAAGATGCTCGAGAAGCTCGCGACCAGGGAGGTCCGCGATGCCTCAGAACTCTTCAACCTGGCGGACAAGTGTGCTAGAGCAGCCGAAGGACGGAACTGGCACTCTCTGCCGGCCCCCAAGCCGGGGGGTCAGCTGGGATCCGGCGGCGCTTCGTACGGAAGAAGCGTAAAAACATCAGCCGCGGTCCCTGTTGTCGCAACGGCGACGCCCAGTGGAGCTCGGGGGCCGCACCCTGACAAGAGGCCGCGACAACCACCGGCCCCGGACGGGGGCCAGGATGGATTATGCCTTGTGCATGGCACCAGCTATCATACCGCTACCGAATGCCGGGAAATCCAGAAGCTCGCGGAGCGCATCCGGAAAGGGAAGCAGCCTCTAACTGATGCCCCACTCAACGATCAAAGGGGCGGCAAGCAGAAGGTCGAGGCCCGAGACGGCGTCGACCGCCAGGTGGAGTTCCAGGAGCTTCAACACGCCATAAAGGCAGTGCACAGTCATGGGAGCTCCAGTTCCAGGGATGACGAGCACAGGAAGACCTATTTTCTCTCCCTATGATAGGCCAAATAGTAGACTCGATGCCGGGCGGTGATGTGCTGCGCTCCCCAAATGCTTGCTAAGGTTCCCATCAGACCCCTTGGCCTGGAGTAGTTGAAGGGCACCCTTTACCTACTAATCCCAGCATAAGCCGACTTGGCGTAGCTAGGGGTCCCGCGAATTTCTGGTCTTCGCGCCAATAGCTTTAACCCCATACCACCATAACCAGTTTCGTTACCAAGAAGCAACCTAGGATCCCCGACACAACCTCCCGGAGGACCAGCAGGACCTCCCGGAGGTGCAATGGGACGTCCAAAGCAGCCTGGGGACCCCCGAGTATCGAGCGCCCAGGGGTCACCTCAGGCTAAAAGCTATCCCCCACGCAGTGGACAATGCCGCCAAATGGGCGGCGGAGCCACTGAAGTTTGACCTAGGCTCCCTTTCCCGTCATGCAGACGTTAACCGAGCACTAGTTGACTTGTAGCTGAAGTAGACGCACGCTCAAGGGGCCACGAAGACGATGAAACAGGACCCTGAGCCCTGACCTTCACCAGACCTTACCGAATGATGTTCGACGGCTCCTTGTGAAAGCAGGGGGCCGATGCTAGCATACTGTTCCTCACGCCATCGGGGGAGCAGTCTGGGTATGTGGCGCGTTCCAATTCCAAGGCAGCCAACAACATAGCAAAGTATGAAGTGCTCATCCTCCTTGCTAGTCGTTGGCTCAGGGCAACTCCCAGTCTGGTTATCAACCAAGACGGTGGAGACAGACCCCCTCACCTTGGACCTGCACCACGTACCGCGCGCTAGCAAGGCCGCAGCTGACGACCTTTCAACGAAGACCCCCACTGGAGCCACTATGCCTGAAGGGGGCCTCGAGAGGACGTTGCCGCGGCCCACAGCCCAGCCCGCCGAGCCGGGTGAAGGGGGCTAGACCAGCACCTCGAAGCTGGCGGTCCCGGCGGCCGTGGACGCCGCCAAGGATCATAAGCGTCACTGGGGACTCCGTGCAACCCAGCGCTCAAGATCCAGATGCTCAAGTCAGACCCGATGCATGGATCACGGAGGTCCGGGACTACTTGAAAGACTATCCTCCCTGATGAACGTGTATCCGTTGAACGGATTGTGCGTATGGCTAAGAGGCACATGGCGGTAGAGGGGGATCTCTACCGACGTGGCGCCAACCACATCCTATTGCGGTGCATAACCCAGGGGGAAGGCTGCGATTTGTTCGCTGAGATCCATGGAGGCGAATGTGGGAGTCACTCTTCCTCACGCACGTTTGTCGGTAAAGCCTTTCGGCATGGCTCCTACTAGCCGGCAACACTCCAGGATGCCGTCGAGCTGGTCGAGAGCTGCTAGGCGTGCCTGTTCCACGCCAAGCAGATCCATACACCGGCTTGGACGGTACAGATGCACTACAGGAATCGGGACTATAGACGACGGCCGGAAACCGTCGTCAATAAGGACACTACCGTCGTCAATAAGTTATTGACGACGGTAAAAGTTTATAGACGACGGTTTTCAGCTGTCGTCAATTATTAGTCGTCAATAAGTTTATTGACGACGGTAACCGTCGTCAATAAATTTATTGACAACAGCTAAATCTAGCTGTCGTCTATAAACTTATTGACGACAGCTAAACCAGGCTGTCGTCAATAAGCTTATTGACGACGGCCAGAAAACCGTCGTCAATAACCGTGGCTTATTGACGACGGTTTGCACTAGGCCGTCGTCAATAACAATTGCTTATTAACGACGGTTTCTGGTACCTGGCCGTCGTCAATACTAATGGCTTATTGATGACGGCCAAGTACCAGAAACCGTCGTCAATAAGCTTTTCAATTTTTTTTAAAAAAACAGAAAATCATGCCCTGGCTTCGAGGCCAGCCCTGGCTCGATGGCCAGATCACAGGCAATCAAAATATACATCACAGAATTGCATAAAAACACTATACGCACGCCACACTACCCTACGCTACCCCGACCGCTGCCACCGGAGTCCAGGAAGTCGTCGTGCGCTCGTCCAAACGCTGGTTGCTGAGGGGATGGAGTTTCCTGAGCCCGTGTCGCCGATCCCTATGATGTACATGTATAGTTAGACAAATTAGAAGTTCACAAATGTGTATATGATTAAATAAACTCATTACAAGTTAAAATTGAGCAAGTTAGCTAGATTTGGCTATGTTTGAGTAAGTTTGCTCATATTTTACTAAGTTTGAGAAGTATGGACTAGTAGTGTTTGTGTTTGAGCTAGTTCAAAAAGTTTTGGCTATGTTTGAGTAAGTTTGGTCATATTTGACTATAGTTGAGTAAGTTGTACCACATTTTACTCAGTTTGAGGATGTTTAACTAGTTTTCTCTAAGTTTAAGTAAGTTTGATCAAATCCAACTAAATTTGAGCAAATTTAACTAGTTGCAGCTATTATGAGAAATTTTGTACCTGTGCTCCTAACGTCGGCCCCTGTGGTAGCTGTATCGGTGGCGGCGCCCACTGAGGAAAGACAACGGGTTGTCCTGTGGCCATAGCCTGCAAATATGAAGTAAATTATTATACATGTCATTTATATATTAGAAACGTTGAGTACATTGATCTGAACTTACCTGCATGGCAGCTTGCAGCTGTAGCATGTACGAGTGTTGATACTCGTCCCTAGCCCGGAGCTCGGCTGCCTGCCTCTCGTTCGCGAGCCTCAGCGCTTCCTGCGTCCTCTGGAGCTCCTCCTGGACACTCTGGAGCTCCAGATCACGGCTGCCACGCTCGCTGGATCCACCCTGCGATGAAGAGGCCCTCGAGTAAGACCGCGCCTCCCTCGAGTCTACTACTCCATCGAAGATGGCCAACCTACACAACGAAGTAAGAGTATTAAAGTTCCGTATCTCGAAGTTAATGAAAGTAAATGAAAACAACAGAACTCACCGGCCGTGAGGTTTACCGCCACCGCTTGCATAGGCGGCTTCAGGTACGATCGGCGAGTTCTGCCAATCGTAATCGTCGCCTCGAAGCCTCCGCACCTCCTCCCCATACTTTTCCTGAAAATACAGAAAATTAAAGTCATCAGAAGTTTTAAAGATAATACAATTAAGTCAACTAAAGAACTCACCAACGTCTCTGTCGCTGTCTGAGAAGACAGCTGATCAGGCTGCGAGGGGTCACTTCCCATGTGACCCCTCCTCCACACCTGGATAGCGGTCGGCTCCTGACTGATCTCGCGCTCCTATCGATACGTGTTAGCATAATGGTAACGATAGAAATTAACTAGAATATAATTCGAGTATCACTTACCATCCGTTTAGCAAGGCGTACGTAGCCGTCCCCGCCAAGACGGTGTTTCCCGTCCGTCCCTCGACTCTGTCGGCGGGTCATCGACACGCCTTGGAAGCCCTGGCTCGCCCAACGAGCACACAGGGAACTGTAGGCGTCCGGACAGGACTCAAGCCACGGTACGCTGACCTGCACACATTTGTTGTTGGATGAAAACATTGATGAAAATTGGATAATGAAGCAAAGTAAAATAAAGAATTTACCTCTGCGTACTGTGCCTCCGTCAAGTACTTGTCCGCCACATCCCTAAACTGCCCCGGCTCACCCTCGTCCGGATGCAACTTATAGTACGCCTTCGTAGCCTGAATGCGAGCCGTTGAAATCGACTGCGTCAGGAGCTTCCTAGCGTTGTTGTTGAAGACCAGGCGAGCGTGATCCAGCTGGGCCTCGTCCTCCAAACGGTAATATTTCTACAAGTAGAAATATACAAATTAATGTATTTAACATATAATAGGTTCGCATTTAACAAATAGACGATTTACTTACCATGAATTCATGCCACACATGCTCCTGGTGGTTGCCGTAGGTAATGTCCTGGGCCGTAGCGTAATCGTCCCAAGACGTAGCAGCCCGTCTGTTCACTAGACCGGGGTAGTGACAACGGATGAGCTTGCCCAGGACAGTGTTGACCTGGCGGTGGCGTCCTTGACCCGTGAACGAGTCATCGGCCCAAGACCTAATACACGATTCTCAATTAGTACATATATAAGTGTTAAAATATCTAAATTGATTTGTTATAGATTTACTTACCTATCGCCAACCGGACGAATAACGACCCGATCTTCTGGCCGTGCAGGAGCCGGAGGAGGAGCCACGTAGTGGCTCCTCCTGTAACGCCGCTGTGGAGCCGGCTCCACATCAGGCTCTGTGGAAGGCTCTGAAGCAGGGTCTGAATCCTGCGGTGCCGGAACCTGAAGAGGATCCGAAGCAGGATCTGTAACAGGCTCCGAAACCTGTGGTGTCTGAAGAGGACCCCTGGCCTCTGTCTCCTCAGACGTAGAGTCGTCCTAAAAATTTGAAGATTGGTAATATAGATTTAAGAAAGTTATTTATATAATTTATGTAATTTAATATTCTTTACCTGTCGTGACCGCTCTCGTGACCCCTGGCCTCTGTCGAGGCCCAACAGCTGAGACAGTCTACCATTGCTAGACTGACAGCCCTGGAAAACGGAGTCTGCTCTCGGGGGCAGAAAGCCCCGCGTCCCCCGTCGTCTACTGCTCGATGACATCCTGATGAAAGGAAATTTGATAATGAATTTAAAGGAAAATATAGAAGACGAAAGAAGAGATGAAAGAAACGATACTTGTACTTAATTTCAAAATTCATCAGTATCACGATCATGTACTCTACTTCGTAAACCGGACCATCGATCTTTTGTCATGGTTGTTCGCCGTTTTCGTTTTTTCACATTATGAGTCTGTACATCTTGTGCATCTCCAACTAATTCATCGAGTCGTAGACCAGGCTCAACGACAAAAGAATCTGGCAACTCTTCTTCTTCGTAAACAACATCTGCCTCATCAATGTAACCAGTATTGTCCGGTGTATATAACCGCTCACGAGGATTCACCTTTTGTACAACCCACCATGCACTAAGTTTTTCGCATGGATATTGTAGATAATACACTTGTTCGACTTGGTGTGCAAGGACAAAGGTGTCGTAGCCTCGTAGTCGGTCCTTGTGTTTGACTTCTACCATGCCAAATTGGTTTTGTCGAGTTCCATTGTTATTATCAAACCAATCACAGTCAAAGAAGACTACTTTAAGGTCTTTACTCCCGGCAAAACTAAATTCTAGGATTTTGTTTATGATCCCATAGAAATTAGTTTCATGTCCTTCGGCATCGGCGGCCCTTGTCACAACTCCGGTGTTTGATGTTGCCCTTAGAGGACGTTGAGCTTCAAATTGAGTTGAACGGAATCGGAACCCATTGACATCATATCGACCGAAGAGTTTAACTTTAATGGATCCGTTGGACAGTTGTCGCAAATCTTCATGAACACCGACTTGTGTCTTGCACTGTCCAACATATGAAGTAAGAAGACTATTTTATGCTATGAATATAATTACTAAGAGGAACAAGACAAGGAAAACGTTACATGATTTCGAAACCACGTTTGGAAGTTAGGTCCTCCATTTACTCCATAGTGTCACATTGTTTGTATTTGCTTGCTAGTAGGTTGCTGCTTAGACTTCCAATTTTGTCGATCGAACTCACTAAATCAGGACAAAAAAGAATTATTGGTGTAGATGTATAACACACCACACAAATTAGTATAGATGTTGAACAACCACTTACTGAAAAAAATTGTCCATCCCATCTATGTTAGCATACATGTATAACAAAGCAGCTGTCTTTTCATCTGCTGAAGCATCATAGCTCGTGCCACTACCAACAGTGGTGCCTCTCGTTTGAAAAAGTGAGAGTTCGCTACAAGAGGTTGCTTCAGCCATATTATACCGTAACACCGATGCATTAACATTGTGTTCTTCTGCAAAGTAGACACTTGAAAAGTATCCTATCTCCTGAAGTGTAAATGCTTCGGCGATGCATCCTTCAATCCTTGCCCTATTACGAACCATCGGTTTTAGACATCTAAGTGCTCTTTCAATGTGGTACATCCACCTATATTGAACAGGGCCACCTACTTTAGCTTCATATGGAAGATGGATTAGAAGGTGTTGCATTGGATTTAAGAACCCTGGAGGAAATACTTTTTCCATCTTACATAAAAGCACGGGTATCTCTTTTTCCAACTTCTCCATCATCTCCCTTTTGATTTCTTTAGCACAAAGCTGTCTATAAAAATAGCTAAGCTCGGCTAACACCTTCCAAACCTCATCGTCAAGATAGCCTCGAAACATAACCGGCATAAGTCTTTCCATGATTATGTGATAATCATGGCTCTTCAAACCAGTAAGATTTCCAGTCTTAACATTAACGGCTCTTCTCAGGCTAGCAGCAAAACCGTCTGGGAACTTCAACTGTTTCAACCACTTGAAGACTTCTTTCTTTTCTTTTGGTCGAAGGCAGAAAGAAGCTCGTGGTTTGCCACCAGCTTCGGAGAGCTCAAGACTTGGTCGGTTACAAACCTCTGCCAAATCCTTCCGAGCTTTTATATTGTCTTTTGTTTTTCCCGTCATATCCAAGCACGTGCTTATGATGCATTCGCCCATGTTACGTTCCTGGTGCATGACATCAATGTTATGCATTAGAATTAAAGACTTCATATACGGTAACTCCCATAGTGCACATATATGAGTCCAATTGTGATCCTCTCCGTAACCAACAAAATATCCAGGACGACCTTCATCTGGCACTAGATTGTTGAGCTGTTTAACAATTTCCGACCCGTTCAGACGTTGTGGTGGTCCCTTTTTTACAATGGTACCCTTCCTGAAGGCATTTCACTGTTGCCTAAACACGTGATTTGGCGGTAACAAACGTCTATGACAATCAAAGTAGCATATCTTGCCACCATGACTTAGACGAAAACAATCCGTGTCCGAAGCACATATTGGACATGTCAATCGACCATGAGTGCTCCAGCCAGAAAACATGCCGTAAGCTGGAAAATCATGAACAGACCACAAGTACGCAGCTCGAAGGTTTAATTTCTGTTTTCTATAACAGTCGTACGCTTCGACTCCTGTCCATAACATTTTGAACTCTTCAATCAATGGCTGCATCATCACGTTCAGTCGTGAACCAGGATGATCCGGTCCAGGTACAATAAGGCATAGGAACATGAACTCATACTTCATACAAAGCGATGGTGGTAAGTTGTACGGAATAGCGAACACGGGCCAACAAGAGTATGGTGTGGCGTTTGTACTAAACGGTGAGAAGCCATCTGTCGCCAACCCAAAGCGAATATTTCTCGCGTCATTGGCGAAATCTAGATCGAAGTGGTCAAGCGCCTTCCATGCCTCACCGTCCGACGGGTGCACCATCATGCTGTTGTTCTCACGTACACCTTCTTTATGCCACCTCATGTGTCTAGCTGTTTTTTTAGATAGAAACAAACGCTTGAACCTAGGTGTGACAGGCAAGTAGCGAAGCTGCTTCTGTGCGACTTGAGTCATTACTTTTGAACCGTCGTCATTAACAACTTCGACAAATCTCGCTTTACCACATTTTAAGCACTTGTTCTCGTTGGCATGCTCTCTCCAAAAAAGCATGCAATTGTCTAGACACATATCAATCTTCTCATATTTCATACCTAGACCAGAAATCAACTTCTTAGACTGATACATATCTTTAGGCACTTTATGTGGTTGTGGAAGGATATCACTGATCAATTTGATAAGATCGTTGTAGCAGTTATTGGAGAAGAAATACTTAGACATAATGGCCATAAATCTAGTCATGAAAGTAAGGAGCGTCACTTCGGTGTGTTCATGCAACGGCTCTTCTGAAGCTTTGAGAAGCGTGAAAAACGCTTCAACCTCCGTTGGAGGAGGATCCTCCATCAATTCAGGATTTATGGCATCAAGCATCTCGTCCATCCTATCGACCCCCGTGTTGTCATCCTCATCTGAAACTTGTAAGGGTTGAGAAGATGTCTCACCGTGAAAGGTCCACACCTCATAATCTTGCATGAAACCGTATCGACATAAGTGAAACGCCAAATTCACTTTGTCCCAACACTTTGCACCTTGACATTTCGTACATGGGCACCGCACCTTATCGATCTTTGACAATGAAAAAGCTCGATCTACAAAAGCATCTGTCTTTGCGAACCACTCATCTGAGTGACCACCAGAACTGTTCTTCCAACCGGTATACATCCAACTACGATCCTCACCCATGTTTGAATCTGCAGTTTAATGTCAAGGAAATTATAGTTACTTTATAATTTATTTATGTCACGGCCCTACATCTATTGAAAAGGATAGGTCCTAAACCCACCCAAGAGTGATCGAGCGGAGCGTGCTCATGACGAGACGTGTGGTATGGATCCAAACAAAATTTCGGCAGCATAACCCCGCTGTTCTCCACTGCACGCCCGAAAATGGTGCAGCAGAGAACAACAGGGTTATGCCGTCGAAATCTTGTCTAGATCTAAACCCGCGTTTCATCACATGCCACGCCCCCTCGGTCACTCCCAGGCTGTCCAAAAAGGGACAATTCCGAACGTACACGCCTCACATGCGTAACACATGTGAGAAGGGCCCGTTCGAAACGGGTGACGCATGTTGTATAGGTTTACGTCAATCTTTCGTTTTTGAGTCATTTAAAAGAGAGAGAGGAAAGAACGAGAGAGAAGGAAAGAACGAGAGACAAAGAAGTGGGTCAGCCGTCCTAAGTTATGTCCCGTTGGGGCCTGCCATTATCTTACGACGCCTTTAGGGTTAGCCGTCGTACGTTATGCCCCGTCGTAAGTGGGTCAAAGATGAAACCGCACCGTCTGGGCCCGCCGTCCACGCGCGGGAGCTTGCCGTCCTCCGTGCCTGTCTCGACTAATACATTACCACTAAATGAGCCGTGACAGACCCTAAATGGGTCGTGTCAGGCCGGACCGGGCCGAAACCCATTTATTTACATATAGTAACTAATCACACAATCAATCAAAGTATTAATTAAACAATAATCAATTACAATACTAATTAAACAATTAATCAACTAAGGTCGGACAGCGCGGCAGGGCAGGGCTTGGGGCGGGGCCGGGCGGCACAGCAAGGCGGGGCTCGGGGCGGGGCGCGTCGAGCGGCGGTAGTGTCAACTCCTTGTGATCCGTCTAGATCTACTTCTTGTTGTTGGGACATGCATGACTGAAAGTAGGATGAACATTAATGCTGTCACAGGTTGTATGCGCTTCTAGTACATACATGAACATGGATATCTGGCATTACATAAACGAGTTTCATTTCCTGAGTCATTGACAGGGTAATGACTGTCATATCTGTAGTTCTTGGTCGAGCATTTCACTATGTTGATGGCATCATTCCATTCAGGTAATTATCCTCACTGTACAGGAAGTGCTTCTATTGGCTGCCCTTATTTACTGAACCTATTATTACATGCAGCTTTGGTGGTACTGATTTCCCTATTGATGATGTCGCTGCTGCTGGTCTCTTGGTAAGGACAATATCTTGCATTTTGTTGGGTAAATTAAAATATATGCTCAGATTTGTGAAAGGGGTGTGTTGTTACTAATCTTGCATTCTTTAAGGTTAAAACATGCTTTGCTATTCATGACAAACTTTAATGGATTATAGGTCTATTATGGGGTCACTACATTACTTGATGCAGCTTCAGGTGATGATGAAAAGATCAATGAGGAGCAAGAGGAGGTAGACCTATTAAAGATGTGCCGAGAACATCATTTTAAGTACTTATGCTAATTAAATATATTGAATTCCACATATATTATCAATCTAGATGCAAGGAAATTTCCTTTCATGCATATATATCACCTAAAATTTTTACATCCTAAATATGATTATACCTTAGAGTATTATGTTCATCCTACTTTCATATAATGTTTTGTATCCCGGACACCCTGAAGTCATATCTTTTTTCTGGTTCAATGTACATTTTTTTCTATTTTTTGAGTAATGGTTCAATATACCTAAAAGCATACAGAATAGTCCAATCCGTTCTCCTTTTATTATGTTTTGCTTTCAATGAAACCCTTCTTTTGAATTTTGATACTTGGCATGACTAACATATCATTGTCTGAAAAGAAACTTTGCAAAAAGAAATGCACACAACTTACACTACGAGAAAATTACTAAATCTATATTTAGTAGAATGTTTGTCATGGCCCTGAAGATGTTTCTAATTTTTATATAAAACTCTGTTGAAAATTGCAGGCTGAGCTAGCAGTTTCCAAATTTTCTGGAAATGGGGCAGGGGTCGTGTCTGCTGCCAGTACATTTGCTGGCACATTTGTCTTGGTTTTCGTTGCTGAATGGGGTGATAAATCATTTTTCTCTACAATTGGTACAACCCCTAACTATATATTATAAATTGTGAAAAATCTATGAGCATACTGAACTTTGACTGTACATTCGTATACGTGTACAGCACTTGCTGCAGCTTCATCCCCTTTGGGCGTTATTGCTGGATCGCTTGCTGGTCATGCCCTTGCCACAGTGGTAAGATAAGTAATAACAGTAATAATTAAGACTTGAGACAAGATAAGATAGCATTAGCTTGCAGGAACACTTGTTTATTATTATTTTTTGAACTAAAGCACTCGTTAAATGTCCCAGATTAACATACTTGAGCAATGAACATCAGAATTCTACGATGGAATTCTGTCAAACGTTTTCTTTCTGGGGCCTTCTCTTGTAGCTCTTCATTAGGAAGCCTTCATTGATTTGACTCAAATGGAGTATAAACAAGATAGGACTCTTAAGTTCCTCCATTGTTCACTAACACAACTTCTGTCCATCAATCAGAAAACAGTATAAGCAAGCATCGACCGGCCAGTTAGTGTTCTACAAATTTTAGATTTCTGCCTGTAGTTCTCCAGAGAAAAAAAAGTTGAGATTAACAAATTCCTTCCTACAGATTGCCGTTCTTGGTGGCTCTTTGCTGGGAACATTCCTCTCTGAAAAGGTAAAGTTGTAGATAGTAGTACTAAAGCACCTCAAATTTCCTGTCAAACTAGTCTGGCCAAATGTTGTCACTTCATGTTTTTAAAATGCAACCGGATAATGGGTTGGCATTTGATTTATTAGTCAATTGATCAACCACTTGTATTTTAGATCATATGAAGCCCCGGCCGGCGTGATGCATGCCCTCATTGCGCTTATTGCGGTATCAAACTCGGGGAGAGGCCGGAGGGGAGGGGAGGGGACTTACCTCGGCCGGAGACGGGCGGCGGCGGTGGCGGGGACGGGCGGCGGCGACCGGGGGACGGCGGCGGCGGCGACTGGTGCGAGATGGGAGGCGGCGACCGGCGGCGGGGACCGGCGGCGGCGGCGACCGGCGGCGGCGGCGGCGACCGGCGGCAGCGGCGGGGAACGGCGGGGAGGGCGACACGACTGATCGGGCGGCGCGAGTCGGGAGGCGGCACTGTGGCCGCCTCCCGGCTCGCGCACGGGTTATATGTCCGGTAATTGACGACGGTGCTAGGTCACCGTCGTCAATAATAGTTAAAGACGACGGGCACCGTCGTCAATTATTTATTGACGACGGTGCTCGCTCAGCTGTCGTCAATAACTGTGTTATTGACGACGGTGCTAGGTCACCGTCGTCAATAACTCCTCGGGTGGGCCCGAATTAAGTTGAAGACGACGGGCACCGTCGTCAATTATTTATTGACGACGGTACTCGCTCAGCTGTCGTCAATAACTGTGTTATTGACGACGGCTTTTCCTAGCCGTCGTCAATAAAATTAAAGACGACGGCCCCGTCGACAATAAATCTGGCCGTCGTCAATGATCGTTTTTCCTGTAGTGATGATCCAGCCCACATGGCCATTCACCATGCTGGGGCTGGACATCCCGGGCCTGGGACCTTCCCCCATAACCGAGGAAGGGGGCCCGCTCCCGAACCTTCGGAACATGGAACACCGCTGTAAGTTCTACCCCTAGAGCAACAGTAGGATAGGCCCTTCTTTTTATAATAAATTCCATAAAGTCCAAGAACAGGGCTTGGAGCAACTAAGCCTCAGGGGACGGTCCAGGACTACGTTCAGCTTCGCCTGGTTCCGACCCAAAGCGCGTAGAGTCTTGCTTCCCTTGAGGTGGGGCGTGGCCTACATACTCGGCCCGCCTTCCCCCGTATGGAAATTTATATGAAAAGAAACCTACCCTACGTTGCTCTCCTTTGGTACTCATTTAATTTACTTATTAAATTTTTATGATTACCCTACTAACGCGCGCTCACTATGCGTTCAACTCCCTCTTCTCATTCTCATCTTTAGTCGGAATTTGCTGCCCTGCCAAAGGCGGTTGCGTGGGAGGTACCTGCCGAAAGCCAGGGGGGCCCCAAGCCCCCGGCACTTCGCGCGCGGTAGTTCCCAAGCACCGTATAAGTGGACGGGGACCGTAAGCTAGTTAAGACTAAGAGATAGAGGGGGGGTGCCCAAGGAGAATTACTTTTTCCTTACTTGTATGCAGGATCTCTCAGCCTCAGCTCCCCGCAGGAGTATGGTAGGCGCATCCATCCAATAGAACGCACCTACCAGGGGGCCGCTACGGGATCGCGCAAGCCCAAAAAACCCTAAGGTAAGATCAAAGAGCTAGACCTCACAGGGGCAAGGCCCGAAGGCCCCATGTGTCCAGCAGGGCCGTACCTCCCACCTCCTTGAGAGTGGGAGCTCCAGGACCGCCGCGTGGTCTACAGAAGTCGGACCTCCCCCCCTCTGCGGGGAGAGAGGCCCGAGGGCTCCACGTGCCCTGCAAGCCCGGACCTCCCCTCAGGCGGGAGCTCCGGGCCCGCCATGTGACCAACAGGCCTGGACCCCCCTCCGATCTCGTGAGGTGGGTCCTGGAGACCTCCGGGAGACCTCCGGAACCCTTAGTATCCAGTGAGGACCCAGAGAAGGTGTCTATGCAGAGCTTCGAGATTGGTCAAGGCCTCCGAGTCCTTGCGGAGCTAAGGACTCGGTCAGGAAAGGCCAAGAAGAAGACTAGGACATGCAGACACAGAAAGAAATAGAAGTCTGTCCATATGAAGGCTCCACGAGCTGGGCTACAGACTCAACAAAAATAAAAAAGGATGTACAGGGCCTTGTGGACACGAGGGTAGATGCCTAGGGGTCCCCGGACTCCCAATGGAACCTAGAGGCCACGAGGGTAGCTAAGTCCTCGACTTCGGCCCTGGCAGCTTTCTCCCGATCGGCGACGGGTCCTAGACGAACCGGCCCCAGATAAAAGGAAGGGTACCGGCTAACGATGCATGACAGAACCTGCATCGCAACCTCCTTCGCGAGGCCCCGACCTTCCGCTTCCAGCTCATCGGCGATCACTGATTCGAGCCGACCTAGCTCGTCGCCAAGAGACTCAAGGGCCGGGGCCGCTTCGGACATCGGCCGCGCTGGGGTCTCCACCTGCACAGGGCTGAAACCAAGAGGAGCCAAGGCGGATCCCGCCTTGGCAATGAAGCGCCAGACCGCCTGGGCCTCGGCAGTCCGCAGGGACTGGAGTCTCTCTATCTCTTGGCGAGCCGCTAGCTCGCGATCCATCGCCGCCTGACGCTCCTTGGAGGACTGCTCCTCCCTCGCGGCGACAGCCGACTCATGGAGCTCCAGCTCCTCGGACCGAGCCCTTAGCTCCTCCACCTTGGCCCTCAGCCGGGCGGTGGTCTTCTCCTCCTCGGCCGCAACGGCGCGTTCCCGATCAGCGACGGCGTGCTCCCGACGGGCTACCTGCAGCTGCAGCTCCTCCGCGGCGGCGGAACACTCCTTGGCTTTGGCCTCAGCTTGCGCCAGAGCCTCGCGGTAGGTGACACGAACCCGCTGGGCCTCTGACTCCAAGCGGCTAATGGCCTTCTTCTGAGTGCCAAGCAGAGCACTCATGGCCTCAAGCCTTGACTGCCTTGAGTCAAGGTCCGCCCGGGCCCGCTGCTGCCAGCTGAGAAGGCGTTCCCTCTCGCCGACCAATGCCTTCCGCTCCTGCTCAAAGGCAGATTGGAGCTGCCGGGCGCTGGTCTGGGCACGCCCCATGGCGTCCCACACGGGCGCTGGAGCAGGGCGGATAGGAGTTGCGCCGCTGGACCCCCCTGACGAGTCTAAGACTGGCGGGGGCGCCGGCGCCTCAGCAGCCACGGTGGGGCGCTGTCCTAAGCAGGCCAGGGGGCCAGCAGGCGCACCTACAGCAGCCCTCCCGGTCTCAGGACCTGGCTTCTGGACTGGTGAAGGAGGGCGGGTAGGAGCAGATGTGGCCACCGCGGAAAATGAACCCGCTGGTGCAGAGGGTGCCCCCGTCGATTTGGGAGCCATGGGGGCCACCACGGTCCCCAGGTGCTCAGGCACGGAGCTTCCGCTAATTGAAGGCGGCCGGATAAGAGGCCCGCCCCTGGTGGCCGGTTGGTCCCTGCAAAGAAGAAGAAGCCCTCAGAATAAGAGAAGAGGCAAGAGCTCTGCTCTTATAAGCCGGAAAGAATAACACTTACTGGGCGGCATGAGCGCTCCAGCGAGCTTGCAGCACTGGCCTCTGGGCTGTAGCTGAACCGCCAGGACCAGCGGCTGGAACGGTCGCGGAATGGAACGCCTGGATCCCCGGCGCACTCGCCAGCGTCGCCCCGCCAACATCCGTCCTGGGAGCCCCTCCACTTGAGGAAGGATGGCGAGGTACCTGGCCTGATTCGGACGGCTGCTGTCTGGGGAGAGACCCGCCGGGGGGGGACACTCGGGACCTCTTTGGGTCGCCACCCGATGGACCAGCACCTCCGGGAGATGGGAGC
Organism: Neostapfia colusana; assembly: GCA_030760725.1. NCBI lineage: Eukaryota > Viridiplantae > Streptophyta > Magnoliopsida > Poales > Poaceae > Neostapfia > Neostapfia colusana. Next base: position 82,701,317 of record JASWHV010000003.1, read on the forward strand.
AAAGCAGCTCCGGCACCCCGATTCGGCACAGGCGGCACCCTCGGAGGAGACCGGGCGCGTTTCTTCTATAGATGCCTGGGGGCCGGCTCTTTTCCTTTCCCTTTGTCGGCGGCTTGGGTTCCGTCGGCTCTGGGGGAGGGTTTGACAGCAGCGGATGCCTCATGCCCTGACCCGGGGTGCTCGGTTCCTGAAACGGTGATACCCCGGAAGGCATCCCCGACCTGTTGGACGGCGATCCCGATATCATCAAGGTTCGGCATCTTCCGCAGGAGCTCCGACCTCCTCTGAGGCTCCAAGAAGAGGGGGTGGCAGAGGGCGGAAGAGCGGGGTCGCCACTAGAAATGTAGTCACCGCTCACCTTGCTCACCATCTCGATCAGCTCCTCGTCGGAAGGGTCTGAGCCGGGGCCTCTCTCCAGCCTGGTACAGTCCTGCTCGCCGGTGTAGTACCATGCTGGGTGGCTACGCTGTTGCAAGGGAGCAATACGGCGCGACACGAAGTCCAACAGCACCATTAGAGACGTCAGCCCCTCGTTGGCCAAGAACCGGATCCGCTCCAAGACCGGGGTGTACTCCTGCTCCAGCTCAGGGATCTCCTCCCAGAAGCGGCGATCGGTGGATGGGCTGGCGGTTGGGAGTTGTAGGCGATCGTGCTCGTCGGTCTGCACTACCACCCAGCTCTCCCTCCAGTTTTCCCACCTTGATGCGCTGAAGGGCAGGAGGTATCCGGAGATCTTGGGGTCTTTGCAGCGATGCTGGAAGTAGTATGCCCCCATCTGAGTCTTTGAGCCGCGCCCAGTCATCCGCAGCACAAAGAAGTGGCGGAAGAGCGTCACGGAGGCGTGCACCCCCACGAACATCTCGCAGAAATGGACAAAAACAGCAGCCATTGCGAAGGAATTGGGGAAAGATGGTGAAGCTGGAGACCGTATGTCTCCAGCAGGGTGACAAAGAAGGAAGAAATCGGCGGAACGAACCCCGCCAGAGCATAAGCTGTGAAGAAGACTATCTCCCCCTTTTCCAGGACCAGGGGGAGAGATCCTCGGCGAAGCCGATGTTTCTGCTCTTCTGAGCGCCAGCCCAGCAGCCTGCGCACTGGCCCGAGCTCGGAAGAGCGGACGAGGCGCGTCGGGAGCAAGTTGGAAGCCATGGCGAAAGAGGACGCAAGGGCAGGAGTGCCGGGTCGCAAGAGTTCAAGGGAAGTACGAGCGCAATGCGAAGGGAAGCAGCGGTGCGGGTGAGATCCCCTTTTAAAACTTTCCAGGGATGGTCCGGGGTAATTCGAAAACCTCCGGAATCATCGCGTCGGCGACCTCGTTGGCTCCGAGACTGGGCGCCGATGAAAGGTGGACCCTAGCCGCCCAACTGAAGCGGTGGGTCAAGGAGTCAGTCTCCTGAAAAGATGAGCCGGCAAGGCACTTCAGCGGTTCCCAAAGAAAGCGCCGCAAAGGTGGCAGTCTTGGGAACCGCCGCAATAAAAGCAACCATCAAGTGAGCGCACGCTCCCACGATCCCGTGGCTGTTCGTGCTCCGGCAGCGGTCAATTCGGGACTTAGAGAAAGTGCGCGGACCAGAAGAGACGGAGGTCTTACCTCGGGCTCGCTATCTCCCCCGAGATGGGCCCGGGGGCCACTGTCGGTACCTGAGATATGGGGTACCCCCGCGCACAGGGTAAAATGCCTCAGAAACTCGCCCTTCTCCGCAGGGAGAGCTCTGAAGGCGCCACGCGTCCGGCGGGGCCGGACCTCCCTCTCCTCAGAGGAGAGCTCCGGGCCCGCCACGTGGCATACAGAAGCCGGACCTCCCCCTCCGCGGGAGAGAGGTTCAAAGGCGCCGCGTGTCCAGCGGGGCCGGACCTCCCTCTCCTCAGAGGGGAGCTCCGGGCCCGCCACGTGGCCAGCAGAAGCCGGACCTCCCCCTCCGCGGGGGAGAGGTCCGAAGGCGCCGCGTGCCCCGCGGGACTGACCCTTCTCTTCTCTAAGAAGGGCTTCGGGCCCGCCACATGGCAGCAGAGCGATGCTGCCTGCCCCGAGTGATAGGCAGCGGGCGTAAATACGCCCCATACCTTGCCCGTACAAGGTATTCAAGGCCCGCGTCTTCCCAAGACGCGGAAATGTGGAGCACGCGTCTGACAGGTGCCGTTGCGCCCAGTTGCATCACAGATTGGCGCGCGGTGTCAGAACCTGTCAGCCAATAAACACTGCGACAAGACAACCCATGCCGCCTGCGCCGTCATCAACAGCAACGACTGGCATGCGGCATGGGCAGGGCGGCAAGATGAAGACTCAGAAGCCTTCGGCCAGAGACAACTACCGGCATCACTGCAGATACGGTAGATAATAGACAATATTCCCGGGTCTGTCTGGTCCCGGCTCCCCTTGTAAGCCGCCCGAGTCTTGGACTATAAAAGGCTCGGGTAGGCGTCGATAGCAAGAGTTCGCATTTTGCAACTCATACGCTAGCCATACACTCTCAAGCTGTAACTCACCCCCAAGCTCAGGCCTCCGGCCCTGAGCAGCAAGCAATACAGCGAGCTCCATAGCTCGCCGTGGACGTAGGGTTTTATACTCCGGCGGCCTGAACCACGTAAAACTCGCTGTGTCAAGCTCTTACTAACTCGTTCCATCCGTGCAAGCTCTCCGCTAGGAACTAGCCCCTCCGAAAAAAGAACCTCCGCGGGCTGCCCAGTGCAGGCCCGGGGGAAGTGTCGACCGCACACTTCGACAAAGTCCATCAGCACCATTAGAGACGTCAGCCCCTCGTTGGCCAAGAACCGGATCCGCTCCAAGACCGGGGTGTACTCCTGCTCCAGCTCAGGGATCTCCTCCCAGAAGTGGCGATCGGTGGTTGGGCTGGCAGTTGGGAGTTGTAGGCGATCGTGCTCGTCGGTCTTCACTACCACCCAGCTCTCCCTCCAGTTTTCCCACCTTGATGCGCTGAAGGACAGGAGGTATCCGGAGATCTTGGGGTCTTTGCAGCGATGCTGGAAGTAGTATGCCCCCATCTGAGTCTTTGAGCCGCGCCCAGTCGTCCGCTGCACAAAGAAGTGGCGGAAGAGCATCACGGAGGCGTGCACCCCCACGAACATCTCGCAGAAATGGACAAAAACAGCAGCCATTGCGAAGGAATTGGGGGAAAGATGGTGAAGCTGGAGACCGTATGTGTCCAGCAGGGTGACAAAGATGGAAGAAATCGGCGGAACGAACCCCGCCAGAGCATAAGCCGTGAAGAAGACTATCTCCCCCTTTTCCAGGACAAGGGGGAGAGATCCTCGGCGAAGTCGATGTTTCTGCTCTTCTGAGCGCCAGCCCAGCAGCCTGCGCACTGGCCCGAGCTCGGAAGAGCGGACGAGGCGCGTCGGGAGCAAGTTGGAAGCCATGGCGAAAGAGGACGCAAGGGCAGGAGAGCCGGGGCGCAAGAGTTCAAGGGAAGTACGAGCGCAATGCGAAGGAAGCAGCGATGCAGGTGAGATCCCCTTTTAAAACTTTCCAAGGATGGTCCGGGGTAATTCGAAAACCTCCAGAATCATCGCGTCGGCGACCTCGTTGGCTCCGAGACCGGGCGCCGATGAAAGGTGGACCCTAGCCGCCCAACTGAAGCGGTGGGTCAAGGAGTCAGTCTCCTGAGAAGATGAGCCGGCGAGGCACTTCGGCGATTCCCGAAGAAAGCGCCGCAAAAGTGGCAGTCTTGGGAACCGCCGCAGTAAAAGCAACCATCAAGTGAGCGCACGCTCCCACGATCCCGTGGCCGTTCGTGCTCCGGCAGCGGTCAATTCGGGACTTAGAGGAAGTGCGCGGATTGGAAGAGACGGAGGTCCCACCTCGGGCTCGCTATCTCCCCCGAGATGGGCCCGGGGGCCACTGTCGGTACCTGAGATATGGGGTACCCCCGCGCACAGGGTAAAATGCCTAAGAAACTCGCCCTTCTCCGCAGGGAGAGCTCCGAAGGCGCCACGCGTCCGGCACGGCCGGACCTCCCTCTCCTCAGAGGAGAGCTCCGGGCCCGCCACGTGGCATACAGAAGCCGGACCTCCCCCTCCGCGGGAGAGAGGTCCGAAGGCGCCGCGTGTCCAGCGGGGCCGGACCTCCCTCTCCTCAGAGGAGAGCTCCGGGCCCACCACGTGGCCAACAGAAGCCGAGCCTCCCCCTCCGCGGGGAGAGGTCCGGAGGCTCCACGTGCCCCACGGGACTGACCCTCCTCTCCTCTCAGAAGGGCTCCGGGCCCGCCACATGGCAGCAGAATGACGCTGCCTGCCCCGAGCGGTAGGCAGCGGGCGTAAATACGCCCCATACCTTGCCCGTACAGGGTATTCAAGGCCCGCGTCTTCCCAAGACGCGGAGACGCGGAGCACACTTCTGTCAGGTGCCGTTGCGCCCAGTCGCATCACAGACTGGCGCGCGGTGTCAGAACCTGTCAGCCAATAAACACCGCGACAAGACATCCCATGCCGCCTGCGCCGTCATCAACCACTACGACTAGCATGCGGCATGGTCAGGGCGGCAAGATGAAGACTCATAAGCCTTCGGCCAGAGACAACTACCGGCATAACTGCAGATATGGTAGATAATAGACAATCTTCCCGGGACCACCTGTCGGGTCCCGGCTCCCCTTGTAAGCCACCCGAGTCTTGGACTATAAAAGGCTCGGGTAGGCGTCGATAGAAAGGGTTCGCATTTTGCAACTCATACGCTAGCCATACACTCTCAAGCTGTAACTCACCCCCGAGCTCAGGCCTCCGGTCCTGAGCAGCAAGCAATACAGCGAGCTCCATAGCTCGCCGTGGACGTAGGGTTTTACGCTCCGGCGGCCTGAACCACGTAAAACTCGCTGTGTCAAGCTCTTACTAACTCGTTCCATCTGCGCAAGCTCTCCGCTAGGAACTAGCCCCACCGAAAAAAGAACCTCCGCGGGCTGCCCAGTGCAGGCCCGGGGGAAATGTCGACCGAACACTTCAACAGGTTCCTTTGAAGACTCCACCACCCTCAGGGGCAGGGCAGGCAGGCTCCCTGAGTCCCAGGCTTGGTGCAGACGCAACCGCTGTAGGGAACCGAGAGCAATTCTTCCCCCATAAGGCGGGTTAAGAGCCATGGAAGAAGACAAGACTGCAGGGACCTGAGGGAGGCGCAGGGGCTGGAAGCCTTATAAGGGGAATGTACCCACATGGAGGTTTCATTTAACACCTTCCCGGATGCAATCCCAAGCGATCCGGAACTCTTCGGATACCCCGCGTCGGCGACTGCTTCGGTTCCTAGACCGAGTGCCGATGACGGGTGGGCCCAAGCCGCCTAGGTAAAGCGGTGGGGTCAAGGAGTCAGCCTCCTGAGAAGATGAGCCGGCAAGACACTTCGGCGGTTCCCGAAGAAAGCGCCGCAACGTGCAGAAGCGGCAGTCTTGGGAACCGCCGCAGTAAAAGCAACCATCAAGTGAGCGCACGCTCCCACGATCCCGCTGCCATTCGTGCTCCGGCAGCGGTCAATTCGGGACTTAGAGAAAGTGCGCGGATCGAAAGAGACGGAGGTCCCACCTCGGGCTCGCGGCCTCCCCTAAGATGGGCCCGGGGGCCACTGTCGGTACCTAAGATATGGGGTACCCCCGCGCACAGGGTAAAATGCCTAAGGAACTCGCCCTTCTCCGCAGGGAGAGCTCTGAAGGCGCCACGCGTCCGGCGGGGCCGGACCTCCCTCTCCTCAGAGGAGAGCTCCGGGCCCGCCACGTGGCATACAGAAGCCGGACCTCCCCCTCCGCGGGAGAGAGGTCCGAAGACGCCGCGTGTCCAGCAGGGCCGGACCTCCCTCTCCTCAGAGGAGAGCTCCGAGCCCGCCACGTGGCAACGGAACGGCGCTGCCCGCCTCCGAGCGATAGGCAGCGGGCGTAAAGACGCCCCATACCTTGCCCGTACAAGGTATTCATGGCCAGCGTCTTCCCGAGACGCGGAGACGCGGAGCACACTTCTGTCAGGTGCCGTTGCGTCCAGTCGCATCACAGACTGGAGCGCGGTGCCAGAACCTGCCAGCCAATAAACACCGCGACAAGACATCCCACGCCGCCTGCGCCGTCATCAACCACTACAACTAGCATGCGGCATGGGCAGGGCGGCAAGATGAAGACTCAGAAGCCTTCGACCAGAGGCAACTACCGGCATAACTGCATATACGGTAGATGATAGACAATCTTCCCAGGACCACCTGTCGGGTCCCGGCCCCCCTTGTAAGCTGCCCGAGTCTTGGACTATAAAAGGCTCGGGTAGGCGACGATAGCAGGGGTTCGCACTTTGCAACTCATACGCTAGCCATACACTCTCAAGCTGTAACTCACCCACGAGCTCAGGCCTCCGGTCCTGAGCAGCAAGCAATACAGCGAGCTCCATAGCTCGCCGTGGACGTAGGGTTTTACGCTCCGGCGGCCTGAACCACGTAAAACTCGCCGTGTCAAGCTCTTACTAACTCGTCCATCTGCGCAAGCTCTCCGCTAGAGACTAGCCCCACCGAAAAAAGAACCTCCGTGGGCTGCCCTGTGCAGGCCCGGGGGAAGTGTCGACTGAACACTTCGACGGTCGCCAACTTCGGCAGTTCCTACACCCGGCCTGGCACGGAGCTCGACCTCCACGCCATCCAGCAACAACCAGGGGAGTTGCTGCGCTCCTTCATCCAGCGGTTCTCCCAGGTGCGGAACACCATCCCACACATCCAGAACGCTTCTGTGGTAGTCGCGTTCCGACAAGGCGTTCGGGACAAGAAGATGCTCGAGAAGCTCGCGACTAGGGAGGTCCGCAATGTCTCAGAGCTCTTCAGCCTGGCGGACAAGTGTGCCAGAGCAGCAGAAGGACGGAGCTGGCACTCGCTGCCGGCCTCCGAGCCAGGGGGTCAGCCGGGATCTGGCGCCGCTTCTTATGGAAGCGGCAGGAAGATCAGGAACAGAGGCGGAAGCAAGATAAAGCCGTCAGCCGCGGCCACCGTTGCCGCAACGGCGGCGCCCAGTGGAGCTCGGGGGCCGCGCCCCGACAAGAGGCCGCGACAATCACTGGCCCCAGACGGGGGCCAGGATGAGTTATGCCCCGTGCATGGCACCAGTTATCATACCGCTGCCGAGTGCCGGGAAATTCAGAAGCTCGCGGAGCGCTTCCGGAAAGGGAAGCAGCCCCTAACTGATGCCCCACCCTACCGTCAAAGGGAGGGCAAGCAGAAGGTCGAAGCCCTAGACGGCGTCGACCGCCAGGTGGAGTTCCAGGATCTTCAGTGCGCCGTGGAGGCAGTGCGCAATCATGAGAGCTCCAGCTCCAGTGATGACGAGCACCGGAAGATGCTCTATGTCATCTTCGGCGGGTCCGCTGACCCCCCATCCCGAAGCGCGGCTAAGGCCTTGCGCCGAGCGGTAGCGTCAGTGGCTCCCCTCCCGAGTGCAGCACCGCACCTCAGGTGGATGGGAACCCCCATCAGCTTCGATGCCACCGACTGCCCCAGGAACATGGCTGGGGCCGGCCATCTACCGCTCGTGGTGGCCCCCACCATCGCCAACGTGAAGATGTACCACGTTTTGGTAGATGGCGGGGCTGGACTGAACCTCATCAGTCGCGCAGCCTTCCAGAAGCTGCAGATCCCGATGGCCAAGCTCACCCCATCGAGCCCGTTCTCAGGGGTAGGGCCGGGACAGGTCGTTCCCTACGGCCACATCAGCCTCCCGGTGACCTTTGGGGCACCAGACAGCTATCGGACAGAGTGCATTCTGTTCGACGTGGCCGAGATCGACCTCCCGTTCAATGCCATAATTGGCAGGCCAGCCCTGTACCGATTCATGGAAGTAGCCCACTACGGCTACCTTGTCTTGAAGATGCCTACACCAGCAGGCGTCCTCAAGGTTTGTGGAGACCGTGCTGCCGCAGTGTTAGCCTTGGAAAAGCTCCAGGCGCTTACAGCAGCTAGAGCACCAACCCCAGGCAGTGCAGAACCAAACCGGCTCCACCCAAGTGCACGCCACCATGCCTCTGCCACAGCACCCCATGTGCAACCCCTCGACGAGGACGATGTCCCCTTGAGGCTCGTCCGAATCAGCGCCGATGTCACCCAGACCACCCGGGTAGCCGGGGGCCTGGATAGCAGATAGGAGGGCGCGCTCGTTACCTCCCTCCGGCACAATGCCGATGTGCTGCATGACAGCCGTCGCGGATGCCAAAGATCCCTAGGGAGGTGATTGGGCAATATCTAAAGGTCTCCCCCAACGCCTGACCAGTCCGACAGGAGCCCCTCAAGCAGCCCACCGAGCAGTAAAAAACTTCATCCGGGAAGAAACCAAGAAGCTGCTGGGCGCTGGCTCAATACGGAAAGTCCGCCACCCCCGGTGCTTGGCGAACCCCGTTGATTGTCCCAAAGGCCGACTGGAAGCTCCGGAAGTGCATCGACTACACCAGTCTCAATAAGGCATGTCCTAAAGATCTATTTTCTCTCCCTATGATAGATCAAATAGTAGGCTCGACGTCAGGCTGCGATATACTGTGCTTCCTAGATCCCTATGTCTAGAGAAGTTGAAGAGCACACCCCCTTCACCACAGTAGTCGGCCTGTACTGTTATGCCTCTATGCCTTATGGCCTAAGGAACGCTCTCCCTACCTTCGTACGTGCAATGCACAAGACCTTAGGAGAGCTAATGAGAGACTCAGTTGAGGTGTGTGTCGAAGACATTGTTGTTAAGGTCAGGCAGGGTTCGTCCCTACTAGATAACCTGGCCTTAGTCTTTGTCCGTCCGACAAATGTGAGCTCGGTGTACCCTCTGGAAAACCCTTAGAATTCCTGGCCTCATGCCAAGGAACTGAGGCTAACCCAGAGAGGGTCAAAGCCATTGGCTCGAAGTCCAGAAATTTGCGGGATGCCTAGCTGCGCTGAGTCGGTTTATACCAAGGTTAGCAAAGCAAACGCTGCACTTCTCTAGGCTCCTACGCAAATCCGGCCCATCCGCTTGGACCGACGAAGCGGAGGAAGCTCCCCTGGAGCTGAACCAGCTCCTGATGACCCCATACCACCGCAACCTGCTTCGGTATCGAGAAACAAGTGCCAGGAAACCCCGGAGGTCCGGGATGACCCCCCAGGTCTCCGAATCAACCCCCGGAGGTCTAAAACGGACCCAGGATCCCCGACACAACCTCCCGGAGGACCAACAGGATCTCCCGGAGGTGCAACGAGACCCCATGGAGCCCCCGGGGAATCAGCGGGACACCCCCCCACCGGAGGTCCAAGACAGCCTGGGGGACCCCCGAGTATCAGCTCCCGGCGGCCTCCCCAGGCTGAAAGCTATCCTCCACAGCCCCGACGCGACGGACGATGCCGTCAAAGGGGCAGCGGAGCTGCTAGAGTTTGAGCTAGGCTTCCTTCCTCGTCACGCAGGCAACAGCCAAGCACTAGCTGACTTCGTGGCCGATGTACACGACCAACACAGGCTGACTCAGGGGGCCATGGAGACGGTGAACCAGGACCCTGAGCCCTGGCCTTCACCGGGCCTTACTGGATGCTCTTCTTCGACGGCTCCTTGCGAAAGCAGGGGGCCGGTGCTAGCGTACTGTTCCTCATGCCATCGGGGGAGCAGTCTGGGTATGTGGTGCATCTCAATTCCAAGGCAACCAACAACATGGCAGAGTATGAAGCACTCATCCTTGGCCTAAAGACAGCCCTGTCTCTAGGCGCTCGCCAGTCGTTGGCACAGGGCGACTCCCAGCTGGTTATCAAACAAGATGGTGGAGACAGACTTCCTCGCCTTGGACCTGCACCACGTACCGCGCGCTAGCGAGGCCGCAGCTGACGACCTCTCAATGAAGACCCCCACCGGAGCCCCTGTGCCCGAAGGGGGCTTCGAGAGGATGTTGCCGCGGCCCACAGCCAGGCCCGCCGAGCCGGGCGAAGGGGGCTAGACCAGCACCTCGAAGCTGGCGGTCCCGGCGGCCATGGACGCCGCCAAGGATCGTAAGCGTCACTGGGGACTCCGTGCAACCCAGCGCTCAAGATACAGATGCTCAAGTCAGACCCAATGCATGGATCACGGAGGTCCGGGACTACTTGAAACACAATATCCTCCCTGATGAACGTATATCCGCTGAACGGATCATGCGTATGGCTAAGAGACACATGACGGTAGAGGGGGATCTCTACCGGCGCGGCGCCAACCACATCCTATTGCGGTGCATAACCCAGGGGGAAGGCTGCGACTTGCTCGCTGAGATCCATGGAGGCGAATGTGGGAGTCACTCTTCCTCACGCACGCTTGTCGGTAAAGCCTTTCGGCATGGCTTCTACTAGCCGGCAGCACTCCAGGATGCCGTCAAGCTGGTCGAGAGCTGCAAGGCGTGCCTGTTCCACGCCAAACAGATCCATACACCGGCTTGGACGGTACAGATGATCCAGCCCACATGGCCATTTGCCATACGGGGGCTGGACATCCTGGGCCTGGGACCATTCCCCAGAACCAAGGATGGGGACCCGCTCCCGAACCTTCGGAACACAGAACACCTCTGTAAGTTCTACCCCTAGAGCAACAATAGGATAGACTCTTCTTTTTATAATAAATCCCATAAAGTCCAGGAACAGTGCTCGGTGCAGCTAAGCCTCAGGGGACGGTCCAGGACTACGTTCAGCTTCACCTGGTTCTGACCCCAAGCGCGTAGAGTCTTGCTTCCCTTGAGGCGGGTCGTGCCCACCATACTCAGCCTGCCTTCCTCCTATGGAAATTTATATGAAAAGAAACCTGTCCTACGTTGCTCTTCTTTGGTGCTCATTTAATTTACTTATTAAATTTTCATGATTGCACTGCTAGCGCGTGCTCGCCATGCGTTCAGCTCCCTCTTCTTATTCTCATCTTTAGTCGGCATTTGCTGCCCTACTAAAGGCGGTTGCGTCGGAGGTACCGGCCGATAGCGAGGGGGGCCCCGAGCCCCCGGCACTTCGCGCACGGTAGTTCCCAAGCACCGTATAGGTGGACGGGGACCGTAAGCAAAATAAAACTATGAGATAGAGGGGGGGGGAGCCCCCAAGGAGAATTACGTTTCCTTTACTTGTGTGCAGGACCTCTCGGCCTCAGCTCCCCGCAGGAGTATGGTAGGCACATCCATCCAATGGAACGCATCTACCAGGGGGCCGCTACGGGATCGCGCAAGACCGAAACCCCAAGGTAAGATCAAAGAACTAGACCTCACAGGGGCGAGGCCCGAAAGTCCCACGTGTCCAGCGGGGCCAGACCTTCCACCTCCTTGAGGGGGAGCTCCGGGCCTGCCGCGTGGTCTACAGAAGCCGGACCTCCCCCCTCCGCGGGGAGAGGTCCGAGGACTCCACGTGCTCCGCAAGCCCGGACCTCCCCTCAGAGGGGGGGCTCCGGGCCCGCCACGTGGCCAACAGGCCCCCCCCGATCTCGTGAGGCGGGTCCTAGAGACCTCCGGGACCCTTAGTATACAGTGAGGACCCTGAGAAGGTGTCTATGCAGAGCTTCGAGATTGGTCAAGGCCTCCGAGTACCTTGCGGAGCTAAGGACTCGGCTAGGAAAAGCCAGGAAGAAGACTAGGACATGCAGACACAGAAAGAAACAGGAGTCTGTTCATACAAAGGCTCCATGAGCTGGGCTACAGACTCAACAAAAATAAAAAAGGAAGTACAGGGCCTTGTGGCCACGGGGGCAGATGCCTAAGAGTCCCCGGACTCCCGATGAAACCTAGAGGCCACGAGGGCAGCCAAGTCCACGGCTTCGGCCCTGGCAGCTTCCTCCCGATCGGCAACGGGTCCTAGACGGACTGGCCCCAGAGAAAAGGAAGGGTCTCGGCTCAGGAAGCACGACAGTACGTGCATAGCGACCTCCTTCGCAAGGCCCCGACCTTCCGCTTCAAGCTCGTCGGCGATCACTGCTTCAAGCCGACCCAGCTCGTCGCCGATGGACTCAAGTGCTGGGATCGCTTCGGACATCGGCCGCGCCAGAGCCTCCACCTGCACAGGGCTGAAACCAAGAGGAGCCAAGGCGGACCCCGCCTTGGCAATAAAGCCCCAGACTGCCTGGGCCTCGGCAGACCGCAAGGACTGGAGTTTCTCTACCTCTTGGCGAGCCTCCAGCTCGCGATCCATCGCCGCCTGGCGCTCCTGGGAGAACTGCTCCTCCCTCGCGGCAAAAGCCGACTCACGGAGCTCCAGCTCCTCGGTCCGAGCCCTTAGCTCCTCCACTTTGTCCCTCAGCCGGGCGGTGGCCTTCTCCTCCTCGGCCGCTGCAGCGCGTTCCTGATCGGCGACGGCGCACTCTCGACGGGCTACCTGCAGCTGCAACTCCTCCACGGCGGCGGAACGCTCCTTGGCTTTGGCTTCAAAGTGGGCCAGAGCCTCGCGGTAGGTGGCACGGACCCGCCGGGTCTCTGACTCCAAGCGGCTAATGGCCTTCTTCTGAGTGCCAAGCAGAGCACTCATGGCCTCAAGCCTTGACTGCCTCGAGTCAAGGTCCGCCTTAGCCTCCTGGGCCCGCTGTGCCAGCTGAGAAGGCGTTCCCTCTCGCCGGCCAGCGCCCCCCGCTCCTGCTCAAAGGCGGATTGGAGCTGCCGGGCGCTGGTCTGGACACGCCACAGGGCATCCCACATGGGCGCCGGGGCAGGGGGGACAGGAGTCATGCCACTGGACCCCCCTGTCGAGTCTAAGACCGGCTGAGGCGCCGGTGCCTCAGCAACCAGGTTGGGGCGCTGTCCTAAGGAGGCCAGGGGGCCAGCAGGCGTACCTACAGCGGCCCTCCCGGTCTCAGGACCAGACTTCTGGACCGGTGAAGGAGGGCGGAGAGGAGCAGATGCGGCCACCACGGAGGGTGAACTCGCTGGCGCAGAGGGAGCCCCCGTCGATTTGGGGGCCATGGGAGCCACCACGGTCCCCAGGTGCTGAGGCGCAGAGCCTCCGTCGGTTGAAGGCGGCCGGGTAAGAGGCCCGCCCCCGGCAGCTGGTCGGTCCCTGCAAGATGAGAAAGCCCTCAGGCTAAGAGAGGAGACCGGAGCTCTGCTCCTACAAGCCATAAAGAGCAACACTTACTGGGCGGCATGAGCGCTCCAACGGGCTTGCAGCACTGGCCTCTGGGCTGTAGATGAACCGCCAGGACCAGCGGCTGGAACGGTCACGGAACATGATGCCTGGAACCCCGGCACACTCGCCGGCGTCGCCCCACCAGCATCCGTCCTGGAAACCCCTCCGCTTGAGGAAAGATGACGAGGTACTTGGGCTAACTCGGACGGCCGCTGTCCGTGGAGAGACCCGGCGGGAAGGGACACCCGGGGCCTCTTCGGGTCGCCACCCGATGGACCAGCACCCCCCGGAGATGGGAGCAAGGTAGCTCCGGCACCCTTACTCGGCGCAGGCGGCGCCCTCGGAGGAGACCGGGCGCGTTTCTTCTCTGGATGCCCGGGGGTCGACTCCTTTCCCTTCCTTTTGTCGGCGGCTTGAGTTCCGTCGGCTCTGGGGGAGGGTTTGACAGCCGCAGATGCCTCGTGCCCTGACCCGGAGCGCTCGGTTCCTGGAATGGTGATACCCCGGAAGGCATCCCCGACCTGCCGGACGGCGATCCCGATGTCATCAAGGTTTGGCATCTTCTGCAGGAGCTCTGACCTTCTCTGTGGCTCCAAGAAGAGGGGGGTGGCAGAGGGCGGAAGGGCGGGGTCGCCACTGGGAATGTAGTCACCGCTCACCTTGCCCACCACCTCGTTCAGCTCCTCGTCAGAAGGGTCAGAGCCGGGGCCCCTCTCCAGCCTGGTACAGTCCTGCTCGCCAGTATAGTACCACGCTGGGCGACTGCGCTGCTGCAAGGGTGCAATACGACGCGACATAAAGTCCATCAGCACCATCAGAGACGTCAGCCCCTCGTTGGCCAAGATCCGGATCCGCTCCAAGACCGGGGAGTACTCCTGCTCCATCTCAGGGATCTCCTCCCAGAAGCGACGATCGGTGGTTGGGCTGGCAGTTGGGAGTTGTAGGCGATCGTGCTTGTCGGTCTGCACTACCACCCAGCTCTCCCTCCAGTTTTCCCACCTTGATGCGCTGAAGGACAGAAGGTATCCAGAGACCTTGGGGTCCTTGCAGCGATGCTGGAAGTAGTATGCCCCCATCTGAGTCTTCGAGCCGCGCCCAGTCGTCCGCAACACAAAGAAGTAGCGGAAGAGCGTCACAGAAGCGTGCACCCCCACGAACATCTCGCAGAAGTGGACAAAAAAGCAGCCATTGCGAAAGAGTTGGGGGAAAGATGGTGGAGCTGGAGCCCATATGTCTCCAGCAGGGTGACAAAGAAGGAAGAAATCGGCGGAACAAACCCCGCCAGAGCATAAGCAGTGAAGAAGACCATCTCCCCCTTTTCCTGGATCAGGGGGAGACACCCTCGGCGAAGCCGGTGTTTCTGTTCTTCTGAGCGCCAGCCCAGCAGCCTGCGCACTGGCCCAAGCTCGGAAGAACGAACGAGGCGCGTCGGGAGCAAGTGGGAAGCCATGGCGAAAGAGGGCACAAGGACAGGAAAGCCGGGGCGCAAGAGTTCAAGGAAAGAACGAGCACTAGGAAATGCGAAGGGAAGCCGCGATGCGGGTGAGATCCCCTTTTAAAAACTTTCCAGGGATGATCCGAGGTGATTCGAAAATCTTCGAGAACATCGCATCGGCGACCTCGTTGGCTCCGAGACCGGGCGTCGATGACAGGTGGACCCAAGCTGCCCAACTGAAGCGTCGGGTCGAGGAGTCAGTCACCCCAAAAGACAAGCCGGCAAGGCGCTTCGGCGGTTCCGGAAGAAAGCGCCGCAACGTGCAGAAGTGGCAGTCTTGCTCGCTGAGATCCATGGAGGCGAATGTGGGAGTCACGCTTCCTCACGCATGCTCGTCGGTAAAGCCTTCCGGCATGGCTTCTACTGGCCGACAGCACTCCAGGATGCCGTTGTCAAAGTGTTCGGTCGACACTTCCCCCGGGCCTGCACTGGACAGCCCGCGGAGGTTCTTTTTTCGGTGGGGCTAGTCACTTGCGGAGAGCTTGAGCGTATGGACGAGTTAGTAAGAGCTTGACACGACGAGTTTAAGGTGGTTTAGGCCGCCGGAGCGTAAAACCCTACGTCCACGGCGAGCTATGGAGCTCGCTGTATTGCTTGTTACTCAGGACCGGAGTCCTGAGCTTGAGGATGAGTTACAGCTTGGGTGTGAATGGCTCGCGTATGAGTTGCGGGAGTGCGAACCCTTGCTATCGTCGCCTACCCGAGCCTTTTATAGTCCAAGACTTGGGTGGCTTACAAGGGGGGCCCGGGACCCGACAGGTGGTCCCGGGGAGATTGACTGTTATCTACTGTATCTGCAGTTATGCCGGTAGTTATCTCTGGTGAAGGCTTCTGAGTCTTCGTCTTGCAGCCGTGCCCATGCCGCATGCTAGTCGTAGTGGATGATGACGGCGGGAGCGGCATGGGATGTCTTGTCGCTGCGTTTATTGGCTGGTAGGCTCTGACACTGCACGCCAATCTGTGATGCGACTGGGCACAACGGCACCTGACAGAGGCGTGCTCCACGTCTCCGTGTCTTGGGAAGACGCGGGCCTTGAATACCTTTTACGGGAAGGTATGGGCCGTCTTTACGCCTGCTGCCTATCGCTCGGGGGCAGGCAGCGCCGTTCTGCTGGCCACGTGTCGGGCCCGGAGCCCTCCTCAGAGGAGAGGGGGGTCCGGCTCCGCAGGACACGTGGAGCCTTCGGACCTCTACCCGCGGAGGGGATGTTCGGCTTCTGTGGGCCACGTGGCGAGCAGGAGCTCCTCTCTGAGGAGAGGGAGGTCCGGCCCCGCCGGATACGTGGCACCTTCGGACCTCTCTCCCGCAGAGGGGGAGGTCCGGCTTTTGTATGCCACGTGGCGGGCCCTGAGCTCTCCTCTGAGGAGAGGGAGGTCCGTCCCCGCCGGACGCGTGGCGCCTTCGGAGCTCTCCCTGTGGAGAAGGGCGAGTTCCTTAGGCATTTTCCCCTGTGCGCGGGGGTACCCCATATCGCAGGTACCGACAGTGGCCCCCGGGCCCATCTCGGGGGAGATAGCAAGCCCGAGGTGGGACCTCCGTCTCTTCTGATCCGCGCACTTTCTCTAAGTCCCGCATTGAGCGCTGCTGGAGCACGAACGGCCACGGGATCATGGGAGCATGCGCCCACTTGATGGTCGCTTTTACTGTGGCGGTTCCCAAGACTGCCATTTCTGCATGTTGTGGTGCTTTCTTCGGGAACCGCCAAAGTGCCTTGCCGGCTTCTCTTCTTAGGAGACTGACTCCTTGACCCACTGCTTCAGTTGGGCTGCTTGGGTCCACCTGTCATCGGCGCTCGGTCTTGGAGCCAAAGCGGTTGCCGATGCGGCGTATTCGAAGAGTTTCGAATTGCTTTGACTCGTACCTGGAAGGTGTGAAACGAAACCGCAACGTGGGTACGCTCCCCTTATAAGGCTTCCAGCCCTTGCACCTCCCTCAAGTCTCTGCAGTCTTGTCTTCTTCCATGGCTTCTATCCCGCTTTTTGGGGGGGGGGGGATCGCTCTCGATTCCCTCTGGCGACGGCGTCTGCACCAAGTCTGGGACCCAGGGAGCATGCATGCATTGCCTCTGGAGGTGGCGCCTCCAAGGGGTCTCAGGTTTGTCCTCCCGACGGGGCCCTTCCTCGGTGACGGCAGGCAGAAAGTTCCCTGGCGTTGCGTCCCTTCTCAGATGGTGGAGTCTTCAAAGAAACCGCTGAAGCACCAAGGAGGATTCCAGGCGGCAGAGTCTCCAAGAAGACCACTGAAGCTGCGGAGGGGGCCTCAGGAGCACCCTTGATGAACCGGCCTTTGCGCTGGTGATGAGGGAACTTCAGGAGAAGGAAACCGCTGAAGCACCAAGGAGGATTCCAGGCGGCAGAGTCTCTGTCGAAGTGTTTGGTTGACACTTCCCCCGGGCCTGCACTGGGCAGCCCGCGGAGGTTCTTTTTTCGGTGGGGCTAGTCCCTTGCGGAGAGCTTGCGCGTGTGGACAAGTTAGTAAGAGCTTGACACGGTGAGTTTTACGTGGTTCAGGCCGCCGGAGCGTAAAACTCTACGTCCACGGCGAGCTATGGAGCTCGCTGTATTGCTTGCCGCTCAGAACCGGAGTCCTGAGCTTGGGGTGAGTTACAGCTTGGGTGTGAATGGCTAGCGTATGAGTTGCAGAGGTGCGAACCCTTGCTATCGTCGCCTACCCGAGCCTTTTATAGTCCAAGACTCGGGTGGCTTACAAGGGGGCCCGGGACCCGACTGGTGGTCCCAGGGAGATTGTCTATCATCTACCATATCTGCAGTTATGCCGGTAGTTGTTTCTGGCGAAGGCTTCCGAGTCTTCGTCTTGCAGCCCTGCCCATGCCGCATGCTAGTCGTAGCGGATAATGACGGCGGGGGCGGCATGGGATGTCTTGTCGCTGCGTTTATTGGCTGGCAGGCTCTGACACCGCGCAACGGCACCAGACAGAGGCGTGCTCCGTATCTCCGCGTCTTGGGAAGACGCGGGCCTTGAATACCTTGTACGGGCAAGGTATGGGGCGTCTTTACGCACGCTGCCTATCGCTCGGGGGTAGGCAGTGCCGTTCTGCTGGCCACGTGGCGGGCCCGGAGCTCTTCTCAGAGGAGAGGAGGGTCCGGCCCCGCGGGGCACGTGGAGCCTTCGGACCTCTCCCCTCGGAGGGAGAGGTTCGGCTTCTGTCGGCCACGTGGCGAGCCCGGAGCTCCTCTCTGAGGAGAGGGAGGTCCGGCCCCGCCGGATACGTGGCACCTTCGGACCTCTCTCCCGCGGAGGGGGAGGTCCGGCCTCTGTATGCCACGTGGCGGGCTCGGAGCTCTCCCTGCGGAGAAGGGCGAGTTCCTTAGGCATTTTTCCCCTGTGCGCGAGGGTACCCCATATCGCAGGTACCGACAGTGGCCCCCGGGCCCATCTCGGTGGAGATAGCGAGCCCGAGGTGGGACCTCCATCTCTTCTGATCCGCGCACTTTCTCCAAGTCCCGCATTGACCGCTGCCGGAGCATGAACGGCCGGGGAATCGTGGGAGCGTGCGCCCACTTGATGGTTGCTTTTACTGCGGCGGTTCCCAAGACTGCCACTTCTGCACGTTGCGGCGCTTTCTTCGGGAACCGCCGAAGTGCCTTGCCGGCCCATCTTCTCAGGAGACTGACTCCTTGGCCCACCGCTTCAGTTGGGCGGCTTGGGTCCACCTGTCATCGGCGCTCGGTCTAGGAGCCGAAGCGGTTGCCGATGCGGTGTATTCAAAGAGTTCCGAATCGCCTGGAATTGCATCTGGGAAGGTTTTTATAGGGGATCTTACCCGCATTGCGGCTTCCCTTCACACCTCCCAGCGTTTCTTCTTGGACTCTTGTGCTTTTGCCCTCTTGCCCTTG
The DNA here is from genome assembly GCA_030760725.1 of Neostapfia colusana. NCBI lineage: Eukaryota > Viridiplantae > Streptophyta > Magnoliopsida > Poales > Poaceae > Neostapfia > Neostapfia colusana. Next base: position 82,719,682 of record JASWHV010000003.1, read on the forward strand.
AGTCCTCCCTCGCCATGGCCTCCAACCCGCCACCAGAGAAGAAGCGCGCCCGATCTCCTACAGCGGCGGCGTCTGTGCCAAGTCGGGAATCTGGGGTGCCTGGCACTCCTTCCGGTGGCGACTCGAAGAGGCCCCGGGCTGATGTGTTGAGGGGAGCTTCTGGGGCGTCCCCTGCTCCGCCAGTTCAAGCGACTGCGGAGCGGCCGTCAGTGATGGCAGCGGGCTCTGGGCGTCCTACTCCGGCTCGGAAGTCGGGGTTCAGAGCCCGCTGGAGTGTCCGTGCTTCCCGGCTATCTCCGACTAGCGGGGAGTCCGTGCCGTTGCGCTCGGAACCCGGGACAACTGCCGCGGCCCCCAAGCCAGAGCGACCTTCTCCTGTTCCGGTGTACCTGGACTCCGCGGCGGCGTCATCTCTTCCTGCCGAGACGGCCGCCGCGGCCCCCAAGCCAGCGCAGGTCGACCCTGCACCAGGCAGCCCGACCCTTATTCCAGCGCCACCTTCCCCGGCTCGCCCCTCTTCACAGGTCAAGAAGCCAGAAGCTAGAGAGGGCCCGGCAGGTCCGGCTGCCAGAGCCCCGGCGCCAGCTTCTCCTGACCGGCGTCTCGTCTTGGTTGCTGGTGCATCGACTCCTCTTGAGGACGAGGTGATGGAGGAGGTCGGGGGAACTGCCCCGGCCTCTGTTGTTCCATTGCCCCTGGCAGATGCCCTTGCGCTTGCCGAGACGAGCGTCCGGCAGGTCTTGGCTGCACTAGGTCGCGAGCGGGAGGAGTATACAGTTGAACAGGATCGCCTCCTCACCTGGGGGAACCTTTTGCGGGAGCGGACCGCGAAGGTCAAGAGCGAGCTCGACTCCAGGCAGGAGTTGCTCGACTTCAGGGAAGTGCTCCTCGACCGGCTGAAGCGTGCTGTCAACCGTATGGACGCCTGTCAAAGTGTTCAGTCGACACTTCCCCCGGGCCTGCACTGGGCAGCCCGTGGAGGTTCTTTTTTCGGTGGGGCTAGTCTCTAGCGGAGAGCTTGCGCAGATGGACGAGTTAGTAAGAGCTTGACACGGCGAGTTTTACGTGGTTCAGGCCGCCGGAGCGTAAAACCCTACGTCCACGGCGAGCTATGGAGCTCGCTGTATTGCTTGCTGTTCAGGGCCGGAGCCCTGAGCTTGGGGGTGAGTTACAGCTTGAGAGTGTATGGCTAGCGTATGAGTTGGCAAGTGCAAACCCTTGCTATCGACGCCTACCCGAGCCTTTTATAGTCCAAGGCTCGGGCAGCTTACAAGGGGGGCCGGGACACGATAGGTGGTCCCGGGAAGATTGTCTATCATCTACCGTATCTGCAGTTATGCCGGTAGTTGCCTCTGGTCGAAGACTTCTGAGTCTTCATCTTGCCGCCCTGCCCATGCCGTATGCTAGTCGTAGTGGTTGATGACGGCGCAGGCGGCATGGGATGTCTTGTCACGGTGTTTATTGGCTGGCAGGTTCTGACACCGCGCGCCAGTCTGTGATGCGACTGGGCGCAACGGCACCTGACAGAGCGTGCTCCGCGTCTCCACGTCTTGGGAAGACGCGGGCCTTGAATACCTTGTACGGGCAAGGTATGGGGTGCCTTTACACCCGCTGCCTACCGCTCGGGCAGGCAGCGCCGTTATGCTGCCACGTGGCAGGCCCGGAGCCCTTCTCAGAGGAGAGGAGGGTCAGCCCCGCGGGGCACGTGGAGCCTCCGGACCTCTCCCCGCGGAGGGGCAGGCTCGGCTTCTGTTGGCCACGTGGCGGGCCCGGAGCTCTCCTCTGAGGAGAGGGAGGTCCGGCCCCGCTGGACACGCGGCGCCTTTGGACCTCTCTCCCGCGGAGGGGGAGGTCCGGCTTCTGTATGCCACGTGGCGGACCCGGAGCTCTCCTTTGAGGAGAGGGAGGTCCGGCCCCGCCGGACACGTGGCGCCTTCGGAGCTCTCCCTGCAGAGAAGGGCGAGTTCCTTAGGCATTTTACCCTGTGCGCGGGGGTACCCCATATCTCAGGTACCGACAGTGGCCCCCGGGCCCATCTCGGAGGAGATAGCGAGCCCGAGGTGGGACCTCCGTCTCTTCCGATCTGCGCACTTTCTCTAAGTCCCGAATTGACCGCTGCCGGAGCACGAACGGCCACGGGATCGTGGGAGCGTGCGCTCAATTGATGGTTGCCTTTACTGCGGCGGTTCCCAAGACTGCCGCTTCTGCACGTTGCAGCGCTTTCTTCGGGAACCGCCGAAGTGCCTTGCCGGCTCATCTTCTCAGGAGACTGACTCCTTGACCCACCGCTTCAGTTGGGCGGCTTGGGTCCACCCGTCATCGGCAGTCGGTCTAGGAGCCGAGGCGGTTGCCGATGCGGTGTATTCGAAGAGTTCTGAATCGCTTGGAATTGTACCCGGGAAGTTTTTAGAGAGGGTCTCACCCACATTGCGGCTTCCCTTCGCACTTCTCTGCGTTTCTTCTCGGACTCTTGTGTTTTTGCTCTCTTGCCCTTGAGTTCTCCCTCGCCATGGCTTCCAATCCGCCACCAGAGAAGAAGCACGCTCGATCTCCTCCAGCAGCGGCGTCTATGCCAAGTCGGGTATCTGGGGTGCCTGGCACTCCCTCCGGTGGCGAGTCGAAGAGGCCCCGGGCTGATGCGCTGGGGAAAGCTTCCGGGGCGTCCCCTGTTCCGCCAGTTCAAGTGACTGCGGAGCGGCCGTCAGTGACAGTAGCGGGCTCTGGGAGTCCTACCCTGGCTCAGAAGTCAGGGTTCAGAGCCTGCTGGAGTGTCCGCGCTTCCCGGCCATCCCCGACTTGCGGGGAGTCAGTGCCGTTACGCTCGGAGCCTGGAGCAACTGCCGCGGCCCCCAGGCCAGCGCGAACTTCTCCTGTTCCGGTGTGCCCGGACTCCGCGGCGGCGTCGTCTCTTCCTGCCGAGACGGCCACCGCGGCCCCCAAGCCAGCGCAGGTCGACCCTGCACCAGGCTGCCCGGCCTTTACTCCAGCGCCGCCTTCTCCGGCTCGCCCCCCTCCACAGGTCAAGGAGCCAGAAGTTGAAGAGAGCGAGGCAGGTCCGGCTGCCAGAGCTTCGGCGCCATATTCTCCTGATCGACGTCTCGTCTCGGTTGCTGGTGCATCGACTCCTCTTGAGGACGAGGTAATGGAGGAGGTCGGGGGGACTATCCCGGCCTCTGTTGCTCCATTACCCCTGGCGGATGCCTTTGCGCTTGCCGAGACGAGCGTTCGGCAGGTCTTGGCTGCACTAGGTCGCGAGCGGTTGGAGTATATGGTTGAACGGGATCGCCTCCTCACCTGGGGGAACCTTTTGCGGGAGAGGACCAAGAAGGTTAAGAGCGAGCTCGACTCCAGGCGGGAGTTGCTCGACTTCAGGGAAGTGCTCCTCGACCGGATGAAGCGGGTTGTCGACCGCATGGATACCCAATCGCGGCGGATCAACAGGGAGGCCCTGGAGGCACACGCCCGGGCCGAGGAGAGCCTCTCTGCTGCTGTGGAGATACGGCAGCAGCTGGAGCGCCGTGAACTCGCCGTTGAGGAACGGGAGCGTTCCACGGCAGCTGAGGCGGAGAGGGTCGCCGCGCAGCTGGCGGCGGGCGAGGATGACCTCCGAGCTCGGATCGAGGAGCTGGAGATCCTGAAGACAGACCTCGACTTGAGGGAGGAACAGGTCTCCCGTGATCGTCGTGCGGTCTTGGACTGGGAGTTGACCGCCGACTTCAAGGCTGCTGAGTTGGAGCGGCTCGCCAAGACTCTCCATCTTCGGGAGAGCTCCCTGGCGGCCAAGGAGAAGGAATTCTCCGAGAGGAACCTGGAGGCTCTGCAGGCGGCCCGCCGCGAGGTGGAGGAGCTTTTGGCCTTGCGGTCCTCCGAGGCTCTTGCGGTCTCGAGCTTCGTGGATCGAGCGGGGTCCGCCCTGATCCCTCTTGGCTTCAGTCCGGTGAGGGCCGCGGCCCCTGCATTGGAGGTGATCCCCGCGCTGGAGTCGATCGGCGCCAAGCTGGACAGGCTAGACTCGGTGGTCGCCAGCGAGCTTGAGGCCGAGGGACGCGGCCTAGTCTTAGAGGTCGCCTCACATGTGCTGGCATGCTTTAAGAGCCGCGACCCATCTTTCTCGCTAGAACCAGCGAGAGAGGGCCCAGCCACAGAGCGGGAACAAGCTGCCAGGGCAGAAGTCGAAGATGTGGCCGCCCTTGTAGCTGCAAGGTTCTGGCGGGAGCCGGGAGGTCCTTAGGACTTGTTTCTCCCTTTTTATCGAGTCTGTAATCCAGCTCATGGAGCCTCGCTTAGTTCGACTCTTTTAGACATCTGTGTCTGTGATGCTTTTTCTCTCCTTCTTGGCTTTGCCTGACTGAGTCCTTAGCTCCGCAAGGTACTCAGAGGCCATCTCCAATCTCGGAGCTCCGCATAGACACCTTCCCCGGGTCCTAACCGTGTTAGGGGCCCCCGGGGGTCTCCGGATCTCGCCCCATGGGGAGCTCCAAATCTGCCTGCCACGTGGCGGGTCCGGAGCTCCTCCTTAAGAGACGGGAGCTCCGGCCATGCTTGACACGTAGGGCTTTCGGAGCCCTCCCACCGGGGGGGGGGGGGGGGGGGGAGGAGGTCCGGTTTCCGCCTGCCACGTGGAGAGCCCGGAGCCCTCCTCTGGGGAGGCGAGAGCTCCGGGCCTGCTGGACACGTGGGGCCCTCGGGTCCTGCCCCTGCTGGAGGGGCAGGTCCCGGTCCTTCCAGTCCTAGGCCGGAGTAGTTGGTAGCTCCTTTCCCCCTGCTTCATGCAGTCCCTGTTGCCGTAACATGGAGGTCCTGCAAACAGGCAGAGGAAATGTAATTCTCCCCGGGGGGTCCTCCCCTCCCGTCTCCTAGTCTTATCCGTCTTACGTCCTGATCCGTTATACGGGGCCTGGGCAATTCTGTGCACGAGGCGCCGGAGCTCCGGCTCCCTCCGAGGTCCGGGTACGGCCGTCCGATCCCTAGTACCGGGCCATGCGCTGGGGAAGCAGAGTGCACGTGCTTTGGGTTCATGACCAGGCAAAGCGGTTGTCGAAGTGTGCGATCGACACTTCCCCCGGGCCTGCACTGGGCAGCCCGCGGAGGTTCTTTTTTCGGAGGGGCTAGTTCCTAGCGGAGAGCTTGCGCGGATGGACGAGTTAGTGAGAGCTTGACACGGGAAGTTTTACATGGTTCAGGCCGCCGGAGCGTAAAACCCTACGTCCACGGCAAGCTATGGAGCTCGCTGTATTGATTGCTGCTCAGGGCCGGGGGCCTGAGCTTGGGGGTGAGTTACAGCTTGAGAGTGTATGGCTAGCGTATGAGTTACAGAATGCGAACCCCTGCTATCGACGCCTACCCGAGCCTTTTATAGTCCAAGACTCGGGTGGCTTACAAGGGGGGCCGGGACCCGACAGGTGGTCCCGGGAAGATTGTCTACTATCTACCGTATCTGTAGTTACACCAGTGGTTGCCTCTTGGTCGAAGGCTTCTGAGTCTTCATTTTGCCGCCCTGCCCATGCCGCGCACTAGTCATAGTGGTTGATGACGGCGCAGGCGGCATGGGATGTCTTGTCGCGGCGTTTATTACCTGGCAGGTTCTGACACCGCGCGCCGGTCTGTGATGCGACTGGACGCAACGGCACCTGACAGGCGCGTGCTCCGCGTTTCCGCGTCTTGGGAAGACGCGGGCCTTGAATACCTTGTACGGGCAAGGTGAGGGGCGCCTTTACGCCCGCTGCCTACCGCTCGGGGGCAGGCAGCACCGTTCTTCCAGCCACGTGGCGGGTCCGGAGCTCTTCTCTGAGGAGAGGGAGGTCCGGCCCCGCTGGACGCGTGGCGCCTTCGGACCTCTCTCCCGCGGAGGGGGTGGTCCGGCTTCTGCATGCCACGTGGCGGGCCCGGAGCTCAACTCTGAGGAGAGGGAGGTCCGGCCACGCTGGACGCGTGGCGTCTTCGGACCTCTCTCCCGCGGAGGGGGAGGTCCGGCTTCTGTATGCCACGTGGCGGGCCCGGAGCTCTCCTCTGAGGAGAGGGAGGTCCGGCCCCGCCAGACGCGTGGCGCCTTCGGAGCTCTCCCTGCGGAGAAGGGCGAGCACCATAGGCATTTTACCCTGTGCGCGGGGGTACCCCATATCTCAGGTACCGACAGCGGTTGTACTCCCCTGTACCTCCGGAGGGCAGGATGCGCATGCTTTGGGCTCATGGCCGGCTAAGCTGGATACGCACCCTGGACCCCCCATGCACAACGCAGGCCTTTCCTGGAGGTAACTAACTGGCACCGCAACACCTGACTGGGGGAGGCACGAGAGACTCACTCGGCCATCGGCAGGTGCCTCAAGCACAGCCGCCTTCGGTAGGATAGCGAATGCCGACTATGGATGAGCGCAGGAGAGGGGGAGCTAGATGTACGATGAACATACAGAGATAGTGCGATCATAAAAATTAATGCATAATTTAAATGAGCGCATGAGAGAGAGCTAAGTAGAACAGGTCTCTGTATTCGTGCCCAGAGATGGAATTCTGGCTGTACATGGAGGCAATGTTCCGCCTTGTCTACAAGGGAAGCAAGACTCTACGCGCTTAGGGTTGGAACCAGGCTAAACTGGACGTAGTCCTGTACCGTCCCTTGAGACTTAGCTGCCCCAAGCTCTGTTCCTAAATCCTATGGGATCCATTACAGAAGGGAATAACCCTGTTCTACTGATGCTCGGGAAGTAGGACTTACAGTGTTGCTTCATGGCAAGGATTTTTGGGAATGCATCCCACTCTCGGTTGAAAGGCATGTGTACCTGGGGCGGCAGCTTTCATGATTCAGAAGGGACCTTCCCTGCTGGGGGAGAGCTTATGGGTCCTTCTTGGAATAGAGCGTGCCGCTTCACCAGGTTGCCCTCCTGCAGGCCCCCGATGCGTTTGGTTCTTTGGCGGTAGTGCTTAGAGCATTAGCCGAGACCGTGCGTTGTGGGGTGTTCCCTGCAGCCGAGTCTTGTCGACGAGGTTGTTATCTTCGCGCTGGATCAGGTCCTGCGCGGCTTCTCCTGGGGGCCCCCGGGGAGTTCTCCCCTTCTGGCTAAGGCCTTCAAGGGGTAGGTAGGCCCGGGCTCGTCTTGGATGACCTAAGGCGTCTTCCCCTTCTGGCAAGGCCTTCAAGGGGTTGACAGACCTTAGGCGGCTCCCGAGAGGTATGTTCGAGGCTCGGAGACGCGCCGCAATTGGCTAACGCCCTGGCCCGTCACCGTCGGAACTGGAGTCCTCACTGTTATGCACTGTCTTTATGACACACTGAGGCTCCTGGAACCCCACCTGATGGGCAGCGGTGACTGGGGCATCGACCTTCTGTTTGCCATCCCTCTAAGGGTAGGGCGGTGCTTCAGCCCTCTGCTGTCTTCCTTTGTGGAAGCGCTCTCCCAGCCTCTGGATCTCCCAGCATTCGGCAGCAGTATGGTTGCCGGTGCCATGCACGGGGCATAGCCCGCTCTGGTCACTGTCTGGGACTGGTGATTGCCGCTGCCTTTTGTCGGGGCGTGGCCCCCGAGCCCCACTAGTCGTCACAGCTGCGGCGACGGGGCCCGTGAATGGTGACTTCATCTTGCCACTCCCACGGTTCTTGGCCTTCTTTCCACCCCCATAGGCAGCAGCACCGGACCCGGGCTGTCCTCCTGACTCGGAGGTCGGCAGAGCGTGCCAGTTCCGCCCTTCAGCTGCTCTGGTGCACTTGTCCGCCAGGCTGAAGAGCTCCGAGATGTCGCGGACCTCTCTGGTCGCGAGCTTCTCAAGCATTTTCTCGTCCCGGACACCCTGTCGGAACGCCACCACCACAGAGGCACTTTGGATATGTGGGATGGTGTTGCGTACCTGAGAGAACCGCTGGATGAAAGAGCGCAGCGACTCCCCAGGTTGTTGCTTGACGGCGTGGAGGTCAAGCTCCGTGCCGGGACGGGTGTAGGAGCTGCCGAAGTTGGCGACGAACTGCCGGCAGAGCTCTCCCCAGGAGGTTATGGACCCCTGAGGTAGATTCATGAGCCAAGACCGAGCTGGGCCGGTCAAGGCGACGGGGAAGTAGTTGGCCATGACAACCTCGTCCCCTCCTGCGGCAAGTACGGCGGTGGAGTAGATCTGGAGGAACTCCGCTGGGTTGACGCTGCCGTCGTACTTCTCGAGCAGGTGCGGGCGAAACTTGCGTGGCCACCTTGCGAAGCGAAGGTGGGGTGCAAGGGCCGCACATCCTGCACCTGCTGCTGCAGGTACTGGCGCTGCGAACGCTTGGTTCGCACTTGGCACCGCGTATCCCGGCATGGGCAAGGCTGCACCATAGACCGGGGCCGCTACTTGCGGCGCATATGGTTGTGGCATATGCTGCGCAGCATATGCCTGAGGCAGGGCTCGCGTGGCGAAGACCTGCCCTTCAGGTTGTGTTGAGGCCGACGACATGCTGTCGCCAGCCTCATGGTTGCGACGCCTTTCTCGGCGTCGCTCGAGGTACACCCGGGCGTCCTGGCCCAAGTGGCACCGTTCCAGCTCCCTTCTCAGGTCCGTCGACAGGAGCCTGGAGGAGCAGGAATCCACCGTTAGCCCGTCAACCGTGGGCGTGCGCGTCAGCGACACAGCCGGTTGTCCTGGGCGCCGTCTTCGCCGAAACCGAGGGTTCGCGGCGGCGACGACGAGGCGGTCCACCTCGCGGACCCATTGCTGGGTCGCTAAATGGGGCGCATCCCCCGCAGGTGGGTTGCGCAGCAGCGCTCTTGCTGCAGCTAGCGCACCTCCATGGTGTACGCTCAGCGCCGCAGAAGATCTCACACTGGTCGGGGCCTGCATAGCCGGAGTCGGCGTTGCCGGAGTCGGCTGCTGGCTACCAGCTTGTGCCGACACACTCCGTCCTGAGTGTGTCGACATGTACTCCCCAGTGGTCACGGTTCGCCGTGAACGCGGAGGGGGAGAGTTTGCCGCTGAAGGAAGCTTGGTCATCTTTGCCGGTGGAAACTCGTCGCGCTAGGAGAAAAGCCCCCTACCTGGCGCGCCAAATGTCGAAGTGTTCAGTCGACACTTCCCCCGGGCCTGCACTGGGCAGCCCGCGGAGGTTCTTTTTTTGGTGGGGCTAGTCTCTAGCGGAGAGCTTGCGCAGATGGACGAGTTAGTAAGAGCTTGACACGGCGAGTTTTACGTGGTTCAGGCCGCCGGAGCGTAAAACCCTACGTCCACGGCGAGCTATGGAGCTCGCTGTATTGCTTTCTGCTCGGGGCCGGAGGCCTGAGCTTGGGGGTGAGTTACAGCTTGAGAGTGTATGGCTAGCGTATGAGTTTCCAAGTGCGAACCCTTGCTATTGACGCCTACCCGAGCCTTTTATAGTCCAAGGCTCGGGCAGCTTACAAGGGGGGCCGGGACCCGACAGGTGGTCCCGGGAAGATTGTCTATCATCTACAGTATCTGCAGTTATGCCGGTAGTTGCCTCTGGTCGAAGACTTCTGAGTCTTCATCTTGCCGCCCTGCCCATGCCGTATGCTAGTCGTAGTGGTTGATGACGGCGCAGGCGGCATGGGATGTCTTGTCGCGGTGTTTATTGGCTGGCAGGTTTTGACACCGCGCGCCAGTCTGTCATGCGACTGGGCGCAACGGCACCTGACAGACGCGTGCTCCGCGTCTCCGCCTTGTACGGGCAAGGTATGGGGCGCCTTTACGCCCGCTGCCTACCGCTCGGGGCAGGCAGCGCCGTTCTGCTGCCACGTGGCGGGCCCGGAGCCCTTCTCAGAGGAGAGGAGGGTCAGCCCCGCGGGGCACGTGGAGCCTCCGGACCTCTCCCCGCGGAGGGGGAGGCTCGGCTTCTGTTGGCCACGTGGCGGGCCCGGAGCTCTCCTCTGAGGAGAGGGAGGTCCGGCCCCGCTGGACACACGGTGCCTTCGGACCTCTCTCCCGCGGAGGGGGAGGTCCGGCTTCTGTATGCCACGTGGCGGACCCAGAGCTCTCCTCTGAGGAGAGGGAGGTCCGGCCCGCCGGACGCGTGGCGCCTTCGGAGCTCTCCCTGCGGAGAAGGGCGAGTTCCTTAGGCATTTTACCCTGTGCGTGGGGGTACCCCATATCTCAGGTACCGACAACGCCGAATCGCGGCGGATCAACAGGGAGGCCCTGGAGGCACACGCCCAGGCCGAGGAGAGCCTCTCTTCCGCTGAGGAGATACGGCAGCGGATGGAGCGCCGTAGACTCGCCGTTGAGGAACGGGAGCGTTCCATGGCAGCCGAGGCGGAGAGGGTTGCCGCGCAGCTGGCGGCGGGCGAGGATGACCTTCGAGCTCGGATCGAGGAGCTAGAGATTCTGAAGTCAGACCTCGACCTGAGGGAGGAACAGGTCTCCCGCGAACGCCGGGCAGTCTTGGAACGGGAGTTGGCCGCGGACTTCAAGGCTTCTGAGTTGGAGCGGCTCGCCAAGACTCTCCACCTTCGGGAGAGCTCCCTGGCGGCCAAGGAGAAGGAATTCTCCGAGAGAAACCTAGAGGCCCTGCAGGCAGCCCGCCGCGAGGTGGAGGAGCTCTCGGCCTTGCGGTCCTCCGAGGCTCTTGCGGTCTCAAGCTTCGTTGATCGAGCGGGGTCCGCCCTGATCCCTCTTGGCTTCAGTCCGGTGAGGGCAGCGGCTCCTGCGTTGAAGGTGGCGGAGGTGATCCCCGCGCTGGAGTCGATCGGCACCAAGCTGGACAGGCTAGACTCGGTGGTCGCCAGCGAGCTTGAGGCCGAGGGACGCGGCCTAGCCTTAGAGGTCGCCTCACATGTGCTGGCATGCTTCAAGAGCCGCGACCCCTCTTTCTCACTAGAACCTGCGAGAGAGGGCCCAGTCGCGGAGCGAGAGGAAGCTGCCAGGGCTGAAGTCGAGGATGTGGCCGCCCTTGTAGCCGCAAGGTTCCAGCGGGAGCCGGGAGGTCCTTAGGTCTTGTTTCTCCCTTTTTATCGAGTCTGTAGTCCAGCTCATGGAGCCTCGCATAGTTTGACTCTTTTAGATATTTGTGTCTGTGATGCCTTTTCTCTCCTTCTTGGCTTTGCCTGACTGAGTCCTTAGCTCCGCAAGGTACTCAGAGGCCTTCTCCAATCTCGGAGCTCTGCACAGACACCTTCCCCGGGTCCTAACCATTTTAGGGGCCCCCGGGGGTCTCCGGATCTCACCCTATGGGGAGCTCCAAATCTGCCTGCCACGTGGCAGGTCCGGAGCCCCTCCTTAGAAGGCGGGAGCTCTGGCCCTGCTGGACACGTAGGGCTTTCGGAGCCCCCCACCGGGGGGGAGGTCCGGTTTCCGCCTGCCACATGGCGAGTCCGGAACCCCCCTCAGGGGAGGCGAGAGCTCCGGGCCCGCTGGAAACGTGGGGCCTTCGGGCCTTGCCCCTGCTGAAGGGGCGGGACCCGGTCCTTCCAGTCCTAGGCCAGAGTAGTTGATAGCTCCTTTCCCCCCGCTTCATGCAGTCCCCGTTGCCGTAACCTGGAGGTCCTGCACACAGGCAGAGGAAACGTAATTCTCCTCGGGGGTCCTCCCCTCCCGTCTCCTAGTCTCATTCGTCTTACGATCCTGATCCGTTATACGGGGCTTGGGCAATTCTGTGCTCGAGGCACCGGAGCTCCGGCTCCCTCCGAGGTCCGGGTACGGTCGTCCGAAACCTAGTACCGGGCCGTGCGCTGGGGAAGCAAGTGCACGTGCTTTGGGTTCATGACCAGGCAAAGCGGTTGTACTCCCCTGTACCTCCGGAGGGCAGGATGCACACGCTTTGGGCTCATGGCCCGCTAAGCGGGATACGCACCCTGGACCCCCCCCATGCACAACGCAGGCCTTTCCTGGAGGTGACCAACTGGCACCGCAACACCTTACTGGGGGAGGCCCGAGAGACTCACTCGGCCATCGGCAGGTGCCTCAAGCGCAGCCGCCCTCGGTAGGATAGCGAATGCTGACTATGGATGAGCGCGGGAGAGGGGGAGCTAGATGTACGGTGAACATACATAGATAGTGCGATCATAAAAATTAATGCATAATTTAAATGAGCGCATGAGAGAGAGCTAAGTAGAACAGGTTTCTGTGTTCATGCCCATAGGTGGAATTCTGGCTGTACATGGAGGCAATATTCCGCCTCGTCTACAAGGGAAGCAAGACTCTACGCGCTTAGGGTCAGAACCAGGCTAAACTGGACGTAGTCCTGTACCGTCCTCTGAGACTTAGCTGCCCCAAGCTCTGTTCTTAAATTCTATGGGATTCATTACAGAAGGGAATGACCCTGTTCTACTGATGCTCGGGGAGTAGGACTTACAGTGTTGCTCCATGCCAAGGATTTTGGGAACGGATCCCACACTCGGTTGAAAGGCATGTGTACCTGGGGCGGCAGCTTTCATGATTCGGAAGGGACCTTCCCTGCTGGGGGAGAATTTATAGGTCTTTCTCGGTAAAGAGCGTGCCGCGACACCAGGTTGCCCTTCTGCAGGTCCCTGACGCGTTTGGTTCTTTGGCGGTAGTGCTTAGAGCATCAGCCGAGACCTTGCATTGTGGGGTGTTACCTGCAGCCGAATCTCATCGATGAGGTTGTTATCTTCACGCTGGATCAGGTCCTGCGCGGCTTCCCCTGGGGGCCCCTGGGGAGTTCTCCCCTTCTGGCTAAGGCCTTCAAGGGGTAGTTGGACCCGGGCTCGTCTTGGATGACCTAAGGCGTCTTCCCCTTCTGGCAAGGCCTTCAAGGGGTTGACAGACCTTGGGCGGCCCCCGGGAGGTATGTCCGAGGCACGGAGGCGTGCTCTCGGGTGAGGCTGGCCCGACCTTGCACCATTGTGGTCGGTACTTGGGCTGCTGCGACTACTTGGGGCTTCTCCAAGGTTGATGCCGCAGCAGTGCAGCCTCCACTGACCCGGGACGGCAGCCGCAGCCGGCTACCGCCCTGGCCCGTCACCGTCGGAGCTGGAGTCCTCACCGTTATGCACTGTCTTTATGACACGCTGAGACTCCTGAAACCCCACCTGATGGGCGGTGGTGACTGGGGCATCGACCTTCTGCTTGCCATCCCTCTGAGGGTAGGGCGGTGCTTCAGCTCTCTGCTGTCTTCCTTTGCGGAAGCGCTATGCGAGCCTCTGGATATCCCAGCACTCGGCAGCAGTATGGTTGCCGGTGCCATGCACGGGGCATAGCCCGCCCTGGTCACTATCTGGGGCCGGTGACTGCCGCTGCCTTTTGTCGGGGCGTGGCCCCCATTCTCCACTAGTCGTCGCTGCTGCGGCGACGGGAGCCGTGAACGATGACTTCATCTTGCCACTCCCCCGGTTCTTGGCCTTCTTGCCACCCCCATCGGCAGCAGCGCCGGACCTGGGCTGTCCTCCTGACTCGGAGGTTGGCAGAGAGTGCCAGTTCCGCCCCTCAGCTGCTCTGGCGCATTTGTCCGCCAGGATGAAGAGCTCAGAGACGTCACGGACCTCTCTGGTCACGAGCTTCTCAAGCATTTTCTCGCCCCGGACACCCTGTCGGAACGCCACCACCACAGAAGCACTTTGAATATGCGGTGGTGTTGCGTACCTGGGAGAACCGCTGGATGAAAGAGCGCAGCGACTCCCCAGGTTGTTGCTTGACGGCGTGGAGGTCAAGCTCCGTGCCGGGACGGGTGTAGGAGCTGCCGAAGTTGGCGACAAACTGCCGGCAGAGCTCTCCCCAGGAGGTTATGGACCCCTGGGGGAGATTCATGAGCCAGGACCAAGCTGGGCCGGTCAAGGCGACAGGGAAGTAGTTGGCCATGACAGCCTCATCCCCTCCTGCGGCAAGTACGGCGGTGGAGTAGATCTGGAGGAACTCCGCCGGGTTGACGCTACCGTCATACTTCTCGGGCCGGTGCGGCCGAAACTTGCGCGGCCACCTCGCGAAGCGAAGGTGGGGTGCAAGGGCCGCACATCCTGCTCCTGCTGCCGCAGGTATTGGCGCTGCGAACGCTTGGTTCGCACTTGGCACCGTGTACCCCGGTATGGGCAAGGCTGTACCATAGACCGGGGGCGCTGCTTGCGGCGCATATGGTTGTGGCATATGCTGCGCGGCATATGCCTGAGGCAGGGCTCACGTGGCGAAGATCTGCCCCCCAGGTTGTGTCGAGGCCGACGTCATGCTGTCGCCATCCTCATGGTTGCGACGCCTTTGTCGACGTCGCTCGAGGTAGACCCGGGCATCCTGGCCCAAGTTGCACCGTTCCAGCTCCCTTCTCAGGTCCGTCGACGGGAGCCTGGAGGAGCTGGAATCCGCCGTTTGCCCGTCAACCGTTGGCGTGTGCGTCAGCGACCTAGCTGGTTGACCGGGGCGTCGCCCTCGCCGAAACCGAGGGTTCGCGGCGGAGACGACGAGGCGGTCCACCTCACGGACCCATTGTTGGGTCGCTGAATGGGGCGCATCCCAAGCAGGTGGGTTGCGCAGCAGTGCTCTTGCTGCAGCTAGCGCACCCCCATGGTGTACGCTCAGCGCTGCAGAAGATCTCACACTGGTCGGAGCCTGCATTGCCGGAGTCGGCGTTGCCGGAGTTGGCTGCTGGCTACCAGCTTGTGCCGACACACTCCGTCCTGAGTGCGTCGACATGTACTCCCCGCTGGTCACGGTTCGCCGTGAATGCGGAGGGGGAGAGTTTGCCGCTGAGGGAAGCTTGGTCATTTTCATCGGCGGAAACTCGTCGCGCAAGGGGAAAGGCCCCCTACCTGGCGCGCCAAATGTCGAAGTGTTCGGTCGACACTTCCCCCGGGCCTGCACTGGACAGCCCGTGGAGGTTCTTTTTTCGGTGGGGCTAGTCCCTTGCGGAGAGCTTGCGCGTGTGGACGAGTAAGTAAGAGCTTGACACGGTGAGTTTTACGTGGTTCAGGCCGCCGGAGCGTAAAACCCTACGTCCACGGCGAGCTATGGAGCTCGTTGTATTGCTTGCCACTCAGAACCGGAGTCCTGAGCTTGGGGGTGAGTTACAGCTTGGGTGTGAATGGCTAGCGTATGAGTTGCAGAGGTGCGAACCCTTGCTATCGTCGCCTACCCGAGCCTTTTATAGTCCAAGACTCGGGTGGCTTACAAGGGGGCCCGGGACCCGACAGGTGGTCCCGGGGAGATTGTCTATCATCTACCATATCTGCAGTTATGCTGGTAGTTGTCTCTGGCGAAGGCTTCCGAGTCTTCGTCTTGCAGCCCTGCCCATGCCACATGCTAGTCATAGCGGATGATGACGGCGGGGGCGGCATGGGATGTCTTGTTGCTGAGTTTATTGGCTGGCAGGCTCTGACACCGCGCGCCAGTCTGTGATGTGACTGGGCGCAACGGCACCTGACAGAGGCGTGCTCCGTATCTCCGCGTCTTGGGAAGACGCGGGCCTTGAATACCTTGTACAGGCAAGGTATGGGGCGTCTTTACGCCCGCTGCCTATCGCTCGGGGGCAGGCAGCGCCGTTCTGCTGGCCACGTGGCGGGCCCGGAGCCCTTCTCAGAGGAGAGGAGGGTCCGGCCCCATGGGGCACGTGGAGCCTTCAGACCTCTCCCCTCGGAGGGAGAGGTTCGGCTTCTGTCGGCCACGTGGCGGGCCCGGAGCTCCTCTCTGAGGAGAGGGAGGTCCGGCCCCGCCGAATACGTGGCACCTTCGGACCTCTCTCCCGCGGAGGGGGAGGTCCGGCCTCTGTATGCCACGTGGCGGGCTCGGAGCTCTCCTCTGAGGAGAGGGAGGTCCGGCCCCGCCGGACGCGTGGTGCCTTCGGAGCTCTCCCTGTGGAGAAGGGCGAGTTCCTTAGGCATTTTTCCCCTGTGCGCGAGGGTACCCCATATCGCAGGTACCGACAGTCTCCAAGAAGACCGCTGAAGCTGCGGAGGAGGCCTCAGGAGCACCCTTGATGACACCGGCCTTTGCGCTGGTGATGGCCGAGGTGATTCCTGCGCTCGGGTCACGGAGCGGGAGAACGCCACCAGGGCTGAAGCCTGGTGACGTGGCCGTTCTTGCAACTTCTAGACTCTGGTCGTGGCAGGGGAACCCTGGGGCTTATTTCTTTCTTTTTTATCGAGTTTGTAGTCCAGCTTATGGAGCCATGAATACATGAACTCTTATGACCCTTCGTGCCTGCGATGTTTTCTGTCTACCTCTTGGTTTTGCCTGGCCGAGCCCTTAGCTCCGCAAGGTGTTCAAAGGCCTTCACCAATCTTGACGTTCTGCTCCGGCACCTCCCCCGGGTCCTCATTGTATTAAGGGCCCCGGAGGTCCTCGGGGCCCACCTCATGAGGATGGGGAGGACCGGATCAGCCGGCCACATGGCGGACCCGGAGCTCTCCTCTGAGGAGAGGGAGGTCCGGCCCCACGGTACACGTGGGGTCTTCAGGCCCCTCCCCTCAGAGGGGGGGAGGTCCGGTCCCGCTGGACCCGTGGATCCTTCGGCCTTGCCTTGGAGTTCCGGTCTTGCGTGATCCCGTAGTGGCCCCCTGGTAGGGGCGTCCCATTGGTCAGGTGCTCCTACCACATTCCTGTAGGGATTTGAGGCTGAGAGGTCCTGCACACAAGTAGGGGAAACGTAATTCTCCTTGGGGACTCCCCCTCCCTTATCTCATAGTCTTATTTGACTCACGGTCCCTAACCATATGCACGGTGCTTGGGGACTGTAGTGCACGAAGTGCCGGGGGCTCGGGGCCCCTTCGACTATCGGCTGGTACCTCCGATGCAACCGCCTCTGGTAGGGCAGCAAATGCCGGCTAGTGGTGAGAATGAGAAGAGGGAGCTGAGCACATGGTGGCCATGCACAGCAAGGGTAGTCATAATAAACTTAGTACATAATTTAAATGAGTACGAGGAAAGAGCAGAGTAGAACAGGTTTCTTTTCGTATAACTTTCCACAGGAGGAAGGCAGGCTAAACATGGAGGCCACGACCCGCCCCATTAAGAAGGGAAGCAAAACTCTACGCGCTTGGAGTCGGAACCAGGCAAAGCTGAACGTAGTCCTGTACCGTCCCTTGGGGCTTAGTTGCTCCGAGCGCTGTTCCTGGACTCTATGGAATTTATTACGAAAAGAAAGGCCTGTCCTATCTTTTCTCTAGGGGTAGAACTTACGGAGGTGTTCTATGTTCCAAGGGTTTGGGAGCAGGTCCCCATGCTCGGTGGAAAGGCGCACACACCCGGGGCGTCACACTTTTGCGACTCGGAAGGGACCTTCCCAACTAGGGGAGAGCTTGTGGGTCCCTTCGCGAGAAAGTATGCGCCGCAGCACCAGGTCACCTTCCTGCAGCTCCCAGGCACGCACAGATCTCTGGTGGTAGCGACGAAGCGCTTGTCTGTACCGTGCGTTACGGAGTGCTGCATGCAATCGGACCTCGTCGACGAGGTCGATTTCTCCACGCCGGAGGTTGTCCTGCGCGGCTTCGTCGTAAGCCCGGACACGGTGAGACTTCATGGTGATTTATGGGGGAAGTACAGCTTCGGCCCCGTACACCATGAAGAAGGGTGTCTCTCCGGTGGCCTGGCTCTGGGATGTCCGGTTAGCCCATAGTGTGCTCGGAAGCTCATCCACCCAATTGGCACCATGTTTCTTCAGACTGGCGTAGGTGCGGGTCTTAAGGCCCCGTAGAATCTCCGCGTTGGCCCTCTCGACTTTCCCATTGCTCTTTGGATGGGCGACAGAGGTATATCACACCTAAATGCCGAGGTCTTCACAGTAGTCTTGGAAGGCTGCGCTGGTGAACTGGGTCCCGTTGTCGGTGATGATTCTGTTCGGGACCCCGAACCGGCAGACAATAGACTTGATGAACTTTACTGCGGATTGCTTGTTGATGGTGACAACTGGTGTGGCTTCCGGCCACTTGGTAAACTTGTCGATGGTGACATAGAGGTACCGGAATCACCCAACGGTTCTGGGAAACGGTCCCAAGATGTCCAGCCCCCATACGGCAAACGGCCATGAGGGTGGGATCATCTGTACCGCCTGAGCCGGTGTATGGATCTGCTTGGCGTGGAACTGGCATGCCTTGCAGCTCTCGACCAGCTTGACGGCATCCAGGAGTGCTGTCGGCCAGTAGAAGCCATGCCGGAAGGCTTTACCGACAAGCATGCGTGAGGAAGAGTGACTTCCACATTCGCCTCCATGGATCTCAGCGAGCAAGTCGCAGCCTTCCCCCTGGGTTATGCACCGCAATAGGATGTGGTTGGCGCCGCGCCTGTAGAGATCCCCCTCTACCAGCACGTATCCCTTAGCCATACGCACAATCCGTTCAGCGGTTGCATGTTCATCAGGGAGGATGTTGTCCTTCAAGTAGTCCCGGATCTCCGTGATCCATGCATCGGGTCTGACTTGAGCTTCTGGATCTTGAGCGCTGGGTTGCACGGAGTCCCCAGTGATGCTTACGATCCTTGGCGGCATCCATGGCTGTAGGGCTGCCGGGACCGCCAGCTTCGAGGTGCTGGTCAAGCCCCCTTCGCCCGGCTCGGCGGGCCGGGCTGTGGGCCGCAGCAACGTCCTCTCGAAAACTCCTTCCGGCGCGGGGGCTCCGGTGGAAGTCTTCGTTGAAATGTTGTCAGCTGCGGCATTGCCAGCGCGCGGTACGTGGCGCAGGTCCAAGGCGAGGAATTCTTTCTCCAACATCTGCACGTGAACAGATATGCAGCCTGCTGTGGGTCATTGCAGGAGCATTCACCCTTGACTTGCTTGATGACCAGCTGGGAGTCGCCCTGTGCCAACAACTGGTGAGCGCCTAAAGACAGGGCTGTCTGCAGGCCAAAGATGAGTGCTTCATACTCTGCCATGTTGTTGGTTACCTTGAAATTGAGACGCACCATGTACCCAAACTGTTCCCCCGATGGCATGAGGAGCAGTACGCTGGCACCGGCCCCCTGCTTTCGCGAGGAGCCATCGAAGAAAAGTGTCCAGTGGGGCTCGGTGAAGAACGGAGCTTGGTGCTCCGGTTCACCGTCTTCGCGGCCCCCTGGGTCAGTCTTCGTTGGTGTCCACTCTGCCACAAAGTCGGCCAGTGCTTGGCTTTTGACTGCATGGCGTGGAAGGAAGTCCAGCTCGAACTCCGCCAGCTCCGCCGCCCATTTAGCAACGTTGCCAGTCGCATGTGGACTGTGAAGAATCGTCTTCAGCGGATACGAGGTGACTACCGAGACCCGGTGGGCCTGGAAGTAATGGCGGAGCTTCCTGGAGGCCACGAGCACTGCATACAGCAGCTTGTGGACTTCTAGGTACCTTGTCTTG
Organism: Neostapfia colusana; assembly: GCA_030760725.1. NCBI lineage: Eukaryota > Viridiplantae > Streptophyta > Magnoliopsida > Poales > Poaceae > Neostapfia > Neostapfia colusana. The sequence goes on from JASWHV010000003.1 coordinate 82,738,841, forward strand.
GCATCATGAAGTACTTTGCTGATGTAGTAGACAGGCCTCTGGATGGTTCGAACCCTCTCTCTTAGGTCTGGGAGGTCTTCATCTATTGGACCCTGGAGGTGAGTGGACCCACGGGGGCTTCCGGGAGCTGGGACCCGGAGGCCCTTAAGCTATCTTGGTTCTCCGGGGGGGCCCCGTGGGTTCTCCGGGAGCTCCGGGGGGTCTTGAGGGATCTTCGGGAGGTCCCGTTGGGCCCCCGGGGGTTTATCTCGGGGGTCCGGGAGACCGCCCTGGACCTCCGGGAGGCCGACCTGGACCTCCGGGAGGTTGCCTTGGAGGTCCGAGAGACCGTCACGGTCCTGCGGGGCCTCCTGGCGTCTGTCTTCTGCTGCCGGAGCAGGTTGTGAAGATGAGAGGTCCGGCCGCTCTGCGACGAGAACCATACTCACCACTCCAGTTGTCGCCGCGATGTAGAGCAGCAGGTGCTCTCCGGGCTCAGGGGCTACCATGATAGGTAGGGTCGTCAGGAGTCGCTTCAACTCCTGGAAAGCCTCTTCTGCTTCGTCAGTCCAGGCAAATGGGCCAGACTTGCGCAGGAGCTTAAAGAAAGGGAGTTCCCGCTCTGCTAGCCTCGGTATAAACCGACTCAACGCGGCTAGGCATCCCGTGAGTTTCTGGACATCCTTGACGCGGGCAGGAGGCCGCATCAAGTCGATGGCCTTGATCTTCTCTGGGTTGGCCTCAATCCCCCGGTGCGAGACTAGGAATCCTAAGAGCTTCCCAGAGGACACACCGAACACACATTTGTCGGGGTTCAGCTTGGTGCGCATAGAGCGCAATTTGTCAAAAACTAAGGCTAGGTTATCTAACAAAGATGAACCCTGCTTGACCTTGACAACGATGTCATCGACGTACACCTCAACTAAGTCTCTTATTAACTCCCCAAAGGTTTTGTGCATCGCTCGCACAAAGGTGGGGAGTGCATTCTTTAGGCCGTAAGGCATAGACACATAACAATAAAGGCCATCTACTGTGATGAAGGAGGTGTGCTCTTCATCCTCCCTAGACATGGGGATCTGATAGAAACCCGAGTAGGCGTCTAGGAAGCACAGCATATCACAGCCTGATGTTGAGTCTACTATTTGATCTATTCTAGGGAGAGGGAATGGATCTTTGGGACATGCCTTATTGAGACTTGTGTAGTCGATGCACATCCGGAGCTTCCCACCGGCCTTCAGGACAACGACGGGGTTCACCAACCACCGGGGGTGGTGGACCTCCCGTATGAAGCCAGCGTCCAGCAGCTTCTTGATTTCTTCACGAATGAAGTTTTGCCGCTCGATGGACTGCTTGCGGGGCTTCTGTTGAACTGGTCGGGCGTCGGGGAAGACTTTTAAGTGGTGCTCGATCACCTCCCTGGGGATCCCCGGCATCTGTGACGGCTGCCATGCAAACACGTCAACGTTGTGCCGGAGGAAGGTGACGAGCACGCCTTCCTATTTGCTATCCAGGCCCCCGGCTACCCGGGTGGTCTGGGTGGCTTCGGCGCCGACTTGGACGACCTTTAAGGGGACACCGCCCTCGTCGAGGGGTTGCACCTGGGGTGCTGTGGCGGAGGCACGGTGGCGTGCGCTCGGGTGGAGCTGGTCCGGCTCTAAACTGCAAGGGGCTGGTGCCCCAGCTGTTGCGAGCGCTTGGAGTTTCTCTAAGGCCGACACTGCAGCAGTGCGGTCTCCACGCATCCTGAGGACGCCCGTTGGTGTAGGCATCTTTAGGACGAGGTAGCCGTAGTGGGCTACTGCCATGAATCGGTACAGGGCTGGCCTGCCGATTATGGCGTTGAAGGGGAGGTCGATCTCCGCTACGTCGAACAGAATGTATTCTGTCCGATAGCTGTCCGGAGCTCCGAAGGTCACCGGGAGGCTGATGTTGCCGTAGGGAACGACCTGTCCCGGCCCTACCCCTGAGAACGGGCTCGACGGGGTGAGCTTGGCCATCGGGATCTGCAGCTTCTGGAAAGCTGCACGGCTGATGAGGTTCAGTCCAGCCATGTTCCTGGGGCAGTCGGTGGCGTCAAAGCTGATGGGGGTTCCCATCCACTTGAGGTGCGGTGCGGCACTTGGGAGTGGAGCCACCGACGCTACCGCTCGGTGCAGGGTCTTGACTGCGCTTCGAGACGAGGGGTCGGCGGACCCGCCGTATATGACGTAGAGCTTCTTTCGACGCTCATCGTCGCTGGAGCTGGAGTCCTCATGGTTGTGTACCGCCTTCACGGCGCGCTGAGGATCCTGGAACTCCACTGGGTGGTCGACGCTGTCTGGGACGTCGACCTTCTGCTTGCCCTCCCTTGGACGGAAGGGTGGGGCGTCAGTCCGCTGCTGCTTCCCTTTGCGGAAGCGCTCTGCGAGCTTCCGGATCTCCCGGCACTCGGCAGTAGTGTGGCGACAGCTGCCGTGCACGGGGCATATCTTGTCTTGATCACCTTCTGGGATTGGTGATCTTCGCTGCCTCTTGTCGGGGCACGGCCCCCGAGCCCCACTGAGTGTCGCTGCTGCGACGACTGGAGCTGCGGTCGGTGATTCTATCTTGCCTCTGCCTCGGTTCTTGGCCTTCTTGCTGCCTCCATAGGGAGTAGGACCAGATCCGGGCTGTCCTCCTGACTCGGAGGACGGCAGTGAGTGCCAGTTTCACCCTTCGGCTGCTCTGGCGCACTTGTCTGCCAGGCTGAAGAGCTCCGAGACATCGCGGACCTCTCTGGTCGCGAGCTTCTCGAGCATCTTCTTGTCCCGGACGCCTTGCCGGAACGCCACCACCACAGAAGCATTTTGGATGTGTGGGATGGTGTTCCGCACCTGGGAGAACCGCTGGATGAAGGAGCACAGTGACTCCCCCGGTTGTTGCTGAATGGCGTGGAGGTCGAGCTCCATGCCAGGCCGGGTGTGGGAACTGCCGAAGTTGGCGATGAACTGCCGGCAGAGCTCTCCCCAGGAAGTTATGGAACCCTGGGGGACGTTCAAGAGCCAAGACCGAGCTGGACCGGTCAAGGCCACAGGGAAGTAATTGGCCATGATGGCTTCATTCCCTCCTGCGGCAAGTACGGCGGTGGAGTAGATCTGGAGGAACTCCGCCGGGTTGACGCTGCCGTCATACTTCTCGGGCAGGTGCGGCCAAAACTTGTGCGGCCACTTCACAAAGCGAAGGTGGGGCCCGAGGGCCGCACATCCTGCTTCTGTTGCCGCAGGTATTGGTGCCGCGAACGCTTGGTTCGCGCCTGGCACAGTGTACCCCGGTATGGGCAAGGCTGCGCCATAGGCCAGGGGCGCCGTTTGCAGGACATATGACTGGCATATTCTGCACGGCGTAAGCCTGGGGCAGAGATCGCGTGGCGAAAATCTGCTCTTAAGGCTGGGACAAGGCCAACGTTATGCTGTCGCCAGCCTCTTGGTTGCGACGCCTTTCTCGGCGTTGCTTGAGGTATACCCGGGCATCTTGACCCAAGTGACACCATTCCAGCTCTGTCCTCAGATCCGTCGACTGGAGCCTGGTGGAGCTGGAATCTGCCGTCTGCTCGCCAACCATTGGCGTGCGCATCAGCGACACAGCCGGTTGGCCGGAGCGTCGTCCCCGCCGAAGTCGAGGGTTTGCGGCGGCGACGACGAGACGATCTACCTCGCGAATCCACTGCTGGGTCGCTGCCTGAGGCGCGTCCCCAGCAGGCAGATTGTGCAGTAGCGCTCTTGCTGCAGCTAGCGCACCCCCACCGGGTACGCCCAGCGCTACTGAAGACCTGACGCTGGTTGGAGCCTGCATTACCGGGGTCGGCGCTGCAAGAGCCGGCTGCTGGCTCCCAGCTTGTACCGACACACTCCGTCCTGAGTGTGTCGACATGTACTCCCCCCTGGTCGCAGTTCGCCGCGAACGCGGGGGAGGAGAGTTTGCCGCTGAAGGAAGCTTGGTCATCTTCGTCGGAGGAAACTCGTCGCGCAAGGGAAAAGCCCCCTACCCGGCGCGCCAAATGTCGAAGTGTTTGGTCGACACTTCCCCCGGGCCTGCACTGGGCAGCCCGTGGAGGTTCTTTTTTCGGTGGGGCTAGTCACTTGCGGAGAGCTTGAGCGTATGGACGAGTTTGTAAGAGCTTGACACGGCGAGTTTAACGTGGTTCAGGCCGCCGGAGCGTAAAACCCTACGTCCACAGCGAGCTATGGAGCTCGCTGTATTGCTTGTTGCTCAGGACCGGAGTCCTGAGCTTGAGGATGAGTTACAGCTTGGGTGTGAATGGCTCGCTTATGAGTTGCGGGAGTGCGAACCCTTGCTATCGTCGCCTACCCGAGCCTTTTATAATCCAAGACTCGGGTGGCTTACAAGGGGGGCCCGGGACCCGACAGGTGGTCCCTGGGAAATTGACTGTTATCTACCGTATCTGCAGTTATGCCGGTAGTTGTCTCTGGCGAAGGCTTCTGAGTCTTTGTCTTGCAGCCCTGCCCATGCCACATGCTAGTCGTAGTGGATGATGACGGCGGGGGAACCATGGGATGTCTTGTCGCTGCGTTTATTGGCTGGCAGGCTCTGACACTGCGCGCCAGTCTGTGATGCGACTGGGCGCAACGGCACCTGACAGAGGCGTGCTCCGTGTATCCGCGTCTTGGGAAGACGCGGGCCTTGAATACCTTGTACGGGCAAGGTATGGGGCATCTTTACGCCCGCTGCCTATCGCTCGGGGGCAGGCAGTGCCATTCTGCTGGCCACGTGGCGGGCCCGGAGCCCTCCTCAGAGGAGTGGGGTGTCCGGCTCCGCAGGACACGTGGAGCCTTCGGACCTCTCCCCGCGGAGGGGGAGGTTCGGCTTCTGTCGGCCACGTGGCGAGCCCGGAGCTCCTCTCTGAGGAGAGGGAGGTCCGGCCCCGCCGGATACGTAGCACCTTCGGACCTCTCTCCCGCAGAGGGGGAGGTCCGGCTTCTGTATGCCACGTGGCGGGCCCGGAGCTCTCCTCTGAGGAGAGGGAGGTCCGGCCCCGCCGGACGCGTGGCGCCTTTGGAGATCTCCCTGCGGAGAAGGGCAAGTTCCTTAGGCATTTTCCCCTGTGCGCGGGGGTACCCCATATCGCAGGTACCGACAGCCGTCAAGCTGGTCAAGAGCTGTAAGGCATGACAGATTCATGCCAAGCAGATCCACACACCGGCTCAGACGCTGCAGATGATCCCACCCTCATGGCCGTTCGCGGTATGGGGGTTGGACATCCTGGGGCCATTCCCCAAAGCCGTCAAGGGATTCCGGTACCTCTACGTCACCATCGACAAGTTCACCAAGTGGCCGGAAGCTACACCCGTTCTCACCATCAACAGGCAATCCGCAGTCAAGTTCATCAAGTCGATCGTCTGCAGGTTTGGGGTCCTGAACAGAATCATCACCGACAACGGGACCCATTTCACCAGCGCTGCGTTCCAAGACTACTGCGAATACCTTGGCATCCAGGTGTGCTATGCTTCCATTGCTCATCCAAAGAGCAACGGTCAAGTCGAGAGAGCCAACGCCAAAATCCTTCGGGGCCTCAAGACTGACACCTATGCCAGCTTGAAGAAGCATGGCACCAAGTGGGTGGACAAGCTTCCGAGCACACTGTGGGCTAACCAGACATCCTAGAGCCGGGCCATCGGGGAGACACCCTTCTTCATGGTGTATGGGGCCGAAGCCGTGCTTCCCCCAGAGATCACCATGGGGTCTCCCCGCGTCCGAGCTTACGACGAAGCTGTGCAGGACCAGCTCCGGTGGGAAGACATCGACCTCGTCGACGAGGCTTGACTACAAGCAACGCTCCGCAACGCATGGTACCAGCAGGCGCTCCGGTGCTACCACTAAAGGACCGTACATGTCCGGGAGCTCAAAGAAGGCGACCTGGTGCTGCGGCACATACTTTCTCGTGAAGGGACCAACAAACTCTCCCCCAGCTGGGAAGGTCCCTTCCGAGTCACGAAAGTTTGCCGCCCCGGGTGCATACGCCTTTCCAAAGTCAGGTGTTGCGGCACCAGTTGGTCACCTCCAGGAAAAACCTGCGCTGTGCATGGGGGGTCCAGGGTGCGTAGCCTGCTTTGCCTGGTTCCGACCCAAAGGGTGCGCACCCTGCCCTTCGGAGGTCCAGGGGAGTACAGCCTGCTTTGCCTGGTTCTGACCCAAAGCGTGTGTACTCTGCCTCCCCAGCCTTACGATCCAGTACTAGGGGCCGGACGGCCGTACCCTGACCTCGGAGGGAGCCGGACCTCCGGTGCCGGGCGCACTGAATTGCCCAAGCCCCGTATACCGGTGCAGGACCGTAAGCCAAATAAGACTAATAGACAGGGAAGGGAGAGCCCCCGAGGAGAATTACGGTTCCCCTACTTGTGTGCAGGACCTCCTGGCCTTAGCTCCCTCGCAGGAATATGGTAGGTGTGCCCAAACAATTGGCCACACCTACCAGGGGGCCACCACGGGGACTGTGCAAGGATGGACCAGATCTCCCGACTACTCCAACTCAAGACTGGAGGAGCCGTACCCCGCCCCCTCTGCAGGGGCGGGCTCTGAAGACCCCACGTGTCTGGCGGGGCCAGAGCTCCCCTCTCCTCAGAGGATAGCTCCGGGCCCTCCACGTGGCCGGCACAGCCGGACCTCACCCTTCCGCAGGGGCGAGCTACGAAGGCTCCACGTGTTCAGCGGGGTCGGACCTCCCTCTCCTCAGAGGAGAGCTCCGGTCCCGCCACTGGTCAGCAGAGCCGGACCTCCCCCCGTCCTCACGGGGTGAGCTCCGAAGACCCCTTGGTTCCTTACGTCAGCAAGGACCCGAGGATGGTGTCTGTGCAAAGCTTCAAGAACGGTGGGGACCTCCCGAGGTCCTTGCGGAGCTAAGGGCTCGGGAAGGCCAAGCCAAGAAGAACAAGCGAAAAGCGCAAAACACACAAATATAGAAGTCTGTTCATTCATCAAAGCTCCAAGAGCTGGACTACAGAATCAAGAAACTTAAACAAAAGATACAAGCCCTTCGGCTACAAGGGCGGGCGCCTAGGAGTCCCCGGACTCCCGCTTGAACCTAGACGCTACGAGGGCGGCCACGTCGCCAACTCCGGCCCTGGCAGCTTCCTCCCGCTCGACGACGGGGCCTTGCCTCACCGGCTCCAGAGAGAGGCAGGGATCCCAGCTCCGGAAGCATGCCAGCACGTGCGTGGCAACCTCCTTCACCAAGCTCCATCCCTCCGTCTCGAGCTCATCGGCGATCGCAGCTTCGAGTCTATCCAGCTTGGCGCCTGTCGGTACCCTCGATATGGGGTACCCCCGCGCACAGGGGAAAATGCCTCAGGATCTCGCCCTTCTCCGCAGGGAGAGCTCCGAAGGCGCCACGCGTCTGGCGGGGCCGGACCTCCCTCTCCTCGGAGGAGAGCTCCAGGCTCGCCATGTGGCCTGCGAAAGCCGGACCTCCCCCCTCCACGGGGGAGAGGTCCGAAGGCGCCACGTGTCCAGCAGGGCCGGACCTCCCTCTTCTCAGAGGAGAGTTCAGGGCTTGCCACGTGGCCGACAGAAGCTGGACCTCCCCCTCCGCTGGGAGAGGTCCGAAGGCTCCATGTGTCCTGCAGGGCCAGACCCCCCTCTCCTCTGAGAAGGGCTCCGGGCCCGCCACGTGGCCAGTAGAACAGCGCTGCCTGCCCCCGAGCGGTAGGCAGCGGGCGTAAAGACGCCCCATACCTTGCCCGTACAAGGTATTCAAGGCCCGCGCCTTCCCAAGACGCGGAGACGGGGAGCACGCCTCTGTCAGGTGCCGTTGCGCCCAGTCACATCACAGACTGGCGCGCGGTGTCAGAGCCTGCCAGCTAATAAACGCAGCGACAAGACATCCCATGCCACTCCTGCCATCATCAACTACTAAGACTAGCATGCGGCATAGGCAGGGTGACAAGACGAAGACTCAGAAGCCTTCGCCAGAGACAACTACTGACATAAACTGCGGATACGATAGTCTGCAGGCAATCTCCCCGGGACCACCTGTCGGGTCCCGGGCCCCCCTTGTAAGCCACCCGAACCTTGGGCTATAAAAGGCTCAGGAGGGCGACGTTAGCAAGGGTTCGCACTCCAGCAACTTATACGCTAGACATCACTCATCCCCAAGCTCAGGACTCCGGTTCTGAGCAGCAAGCAATACTGCGAGCTCCTTAGCTCGCCGTGGACGTAGGGTTTTACGCTCCGGCGGCCTGAACCACGTAAAACTCGCCGTGTCAAGCTTCTCCTTAATTCGTCCATACGCTTAAGCTCTCCGCAAATGGCTAGCCCCTCCAAAAAAGAACCTCCGCGGGCTGCCCAGTGCAGGTCCGGGGGAAGTGTCGACCACACACTTCGACATTTGGCGCGCCAGGTAGGGGGCTTTTCCCTTGCGCGACGAGTTTCCACTGACGAAGATGACCAAGCTTCCTTCAGCAGCAAACTCTCCTCCTCCGCGTTCACAGCGAACCGTGACCAGCGTGGAGTACATGTCAACGCACTCTGGATGGAGTGTGTCGGCGTGAGCTGGAAGCCAGCAGCCGACTCCGGCAACGCCGACCCCGGCAATGCAGGCTAGAACCAGCGTCAGATCTTCTGCAGCGCTGGACGTACACCACGGGGGTGCGCTAGCTGCAGCAAGAGCGCTACTGCACAACCCACCTGCTGGGGACGCGCCCCATGACACGACCCCTTTGGGTCCTGTCGAGCCAGGATCACGCTGAGGGGTGCTGCGTTGCACAGCACCGCATAACACACGTCAAAGGTACAAAGCGGAAGCGGAAGCTTTATTACATAAACAAGTTTATCAACATGTTTACATCAAAATAAGTTTAGTCCACACTCGCGGGCGTAGACTAAGCATCAAGTGCACGTTCAGCCCTCGAACGTGTCCTTGCTAGCACACACGCACACTAACTCTGCGGCGTGCACGACTCCCACTCGACGGGGTTCCCCTCCTGGGGTTCCGTCTCCTCTTCGGGAGTCCCTTCCTCATAGAACCCTGCAAAAGCTTCAAACACAAGCAGTGAGCACGAAGGCTCAGCAAGTCTGACCCGTCTCACCTAAACATGGAACTTCTACATGAGGGTAATGGGTTACATGAGGTAAAATCATTTGCAAGGACTCGCCTAATTAGTAGAACCTTACTTTCAAGTTTTAGCAGCAGGTTGTGGAGAACCTTACGCGAAGGCACATGAGAGAGCCGCAATCAAACAAGAAACGCATTTCTCTCATGTACTTTGCCCAAAGTTGAAAAGAACTTTAGTTAGCACTAAGCTACAACATATCATTAACAATCAATGTCCAGCTTTCAATCAGCAACATTTTAACATGTAACTAGCCTGTTCTTTCTACGTCACGGTACAGTGAACAAGTGGTACTCACTGACCGCGAGGGACGGCGATTATAATCGATTTACACCTGCAGGGTTACCCGAACAACCCGTCACGTACGCCCGTACTCGATGTTGCCTACAACAACCATCACGGACGCCGTACGCGACTACCTTTCACCCGTTAGCCAAATATTGAACCGGTCCCATCGTCCCGAGCAAGAGGTCCCTGCACGCGCATCTCTGTGCCGCCATCTGATTTACACCTCGAGCTCTCAACCTACCCTCTGAACGACGGGCAATGCCTCAACACCCAGCTACCCGAGTTACATCAGTTTCCCGGTTCCCATATAGCCGGTAGGTCTTCGGTACTGTTCTAGCTTGTTCAACAGGCCCGCACACGGCTCGGTCCTCAATCGACACAAGCGGAGCTACAGCACACAGGCCCCAAAGTCCTGCTGCCCTTACTCTCCGCTCGGTCTCATTTTCTTGCCATGTGTATCATGTGCTATCTCTACCCGAGCAATGTGCCTCTAGCCTATTCTCGCGAGTAGTTCCAACTACTCGACTTGTACCGAATCCTACTCTATCCTAGCATTGCAGTGGCTAACGGGGTTTGCAATTCTAAACCCAACCCATGGTTTTCTTGGCTATGCAGTTGGGTTTCCAATCAAGACTCTAATGCAAAGAACAATATTCAAAGATGTGCTCAAAACAATAAACATTTGTAAAAAGGTTAATGCAAACCGGGGCTTGCCTTGCTGCTCTTGGTCGTAGGCTAGCTGTTCCTCCGGAGTAACGAAGTCTAGGACTTCGGGTTCCTCCTCGACCTTAGCGACTACATGATAAGAACAATGTATGTATTAATTAAATGCCTTTGCATTAACTTTGAAGTTGTGAAGTCTATAAACCTTTTTAGACAGACCTAATGACTGTGAAACTTTTACTGTGGCTTGGTTACAACCTAAACAAAGACTTGGTCAAGTTTTAGTTGCAGTGAAGCTCACTTGAGCCCTCCACAAATAATTATGTCCTTGACCTTAATTGGAACCCTTAGGGTGTTCTAGGGATTTTCATGAGACAAACTATGACTTTCTGAAAACTAGATTTTCAGAGGGTTCTAATGGAGTTGGTCTCACTTAATTTGGAAGTCTCTAACTAAAGATATGAGCTAAACAATTTCAGAGAAAATCCTGAAAATGTTTCTGAACATTTTCCATTTTCTCTGGAACAGTTTTACTAATCACACCATTAGGTGGACTAAATGAGCTCAAATGGATCTGAAATTTTTATGGTAATTCAAGGATATTTTGGTGAACATCTCAGCAAAATTTCAGGATTTTCCTCCAAAGGATTCTCCAGTTAAAATTCCTAACAGTTTAAACTTTGAGGAATTAATTCTGGAGAATTAGGGAATTTCATGAAGTGAAACTTGATTTTCTGGAAAGTACTCAGAGAGCTGAATCCAGCAAAATTTGGTTCACTCAATTTGGAGCTTTCTAGCCAAAGTTATAAGGATTTGAAGTTTGAAGGAAATCTGAAAATCGGGGAAAAGTTTAAACTCGCGCGTGGGCCCAGGGGACACGCGTCGCACGCCGAAGCGACAGCACACTGCGGCCCACAAGGCTTTTGCGCGCCAGCACACCCGATCCCGGCCGCAGCCGGATCCCGATTCAAAATATCGGCCGCTGACAGCTGGGGTCCACCCCCTTCTTCAACCTCGCGACACCCGCGCTCCGCCGCCGAGGGACCTCGCCGGAGAGCTCGCCGCTGGCTGCTGTACCGCTCCAAACTTCTTGATTCTGGCCGCCCCTGCCTACTTTCACTTGGGGAACATGATCCGAGGGTCAGCTGCTCATGACAACGGCCGGAGCACGGTCGGCGACGAGCCGCCATATCGGAATGACTTCGGCCATGTCGGCTGACTTCTCTAGCACCTCAGCTACTTGGGAAATCGGTCGGGGAGCATCAGTGGACCTCAGAGAAGGTCGACATGAGCTCGAGGCAGCTCGGGGAAGGCCCGAAATAGGTCCTCACCGTGCGCCCGATACCCCCCGTGCGTTCCGCCATTAGTAGACCTTGAATTACGCCGGGCACAGAAGTTCTCCGGCCCAGAGTTGTGAAGGCAACTTGTGCGTCACCGTGTCTAGTTCGTGTGGGAGTGGCCTGAGGCCCTCTAATCCTTTCTAGAGCACGAATTAAACAGAATCGTACCCGAGGGTCGTTCTGCACACAGAAAGGGGAAAAGTGGAAATTCGCCGCCGGTGAGCAACCACTCGAGCTGTGGCTCGGGGATGAGCAGCACCGATCACTTGCGCGTCCAAGGGTGCCTTGGCTCGGGCGTGACAACGCCCAGGTTGGGCTGTCCACGAGAGCCCGAGGTGCGGCGGTTTCCAGTTCCGAGTTTGATCTTTCGGCACAGCCGATATCACTCGGTTTCAATCGATTTCTATCAAGGGGAAGGATGGAGGATGGTTGCTAGTACCTTGCTGGGACCTTGGAATGGAAAGAGGGGGCTGCGATCGGCTTGATCAAGCAGGAACTCGAGCGGCGGCGATGGCAGTGGAAAAACAAGTCGTGTGCGTCGGCAGCTCGAGGAAATGGTGACTGAAGCACGCCGGGGAGGGAATAAATAGCCCGGCCGGCTGGTCTCCGGCTTGGGGCACGCAGCAGGAGCTGGCGCCGGCTGCCCCCTTCGGTGGCGCGCGCGCACAGCTGCCGGGAACCGACTGAACTGTGGTTCAGTCGGTTTGCTTTGAGGCAGAGGCTGACATGTGGGTCCCACTTCTCTTTTAACCTCTGAAATTTATTCCTAACAGCTGTGGTAAACAGTGAACCCTATTCTACCCTTGGCAATTCAAATTATTCACCCAAGAGCCATTTGAATTGATCAAAGTTCCAATGAGGTTTGGTTTGAATGAATTTCAGCACAAGTGCAGTTTGAAATTCAAATAAAGTTTGAATTTCTCCCCCTTAGCTCATGTCAAGATCAACTCCAAATGGAGTGAAAATTGGTGTGTGAGCTCACAAAAATGTGCTGAGCAAGAATATGCCTTCCACTTTTAAATTCAGTGGGTGAAAACAGTTTGAATTTGAATATGGTTTCAAACTGCCCTCTTCCTAACTATACCCAAAATGACCTCAAAAAGGTTTTGAATTTGGGTGGAACTTGGCATGGACATCCTTAGCAAAGTGTAGGAGTTTTCATATGTCCAGCCCATCTATATCACATGTGGGAAGTACCACTTTTGCAATGTGTGAGTTTGTTCCCTAATGAGCATGTTGATAATTGTTACTTGCTCTTTATTTGTGTTCATCATTCTTCCTCAAATGAGGTGTGTGGTGTGGTGATGAACACTGCAAATGAGTGTCAAAAACTGAGGCCCTTACATTCCTCCCCCCTTAAAAGAATCTCGTCCCGAGATTATAAGGTGAAATGAGAGAGAGGACGGTGGAAAATTACCGAATATGCGACGTGAAAAAGTCGGGGTAGTTAGTGCGAAGGAATTCTTCGCTCTCCCATGTCGCTTCGTCCATGGAGTGATTACTCCATAGAACCTTGTAGAACCACAACGTACGGTTGCGTGTGGTTCGGGCCTTTTCATCAATAATCTGCACCGGTTCCTCCCGATAGGTGAGATCCGGTTGCAGTTCTTCAATGTCTTCCAGCTGAACGGTAGTTGATAGCTTGAGACACTTCCTCAGCTGGGAAATGTGAAAGACGTCGTGCACACCGGAAAGTGCTTCTGGTAATCTTAGCCGGTATGCCACCGATCCACATCTTTCGGTAATCTGGAATGGACCGATGAATCGGGGTGCTAACTTTCCTCTCACCCCAAATCTGTTTACACCCTTCATTGGAGACACTCGTAGGTATACGTGATCTCCAACTTCGAATTGTAATGGGCGCCTCCTCCGGTCCGCATACTGTTTCTGTCGGGATTGAGCGGCTTTTAGGTTCGCTTGAATTAATCGAACCTTTTCTTCCGCGCTGTTGACAAGATCAATCCCGAAGGTAACCCTCTCGCCAGATTCACACCAGTTCAGTGGTGTGCGGCATTTCCTGCCGTATAGCGCCTCGTAGGGCGCCATCTTGATGCTGGCTTGGTACCCATTGTTGTACGAGAACTCGGCTAATGGCAAGTGATCATCCCAATTCTTGCCGTGGTCGATAGCGCAAGCTCGTAGCATGTCTTCTAGGATTTGATTTACCCGCTCCGTTTGCCCATCCGTCTGCGGGTGGTAGGCTGAACTACGGATCAGCTTCGTCCCCAGGGCAGCGTGTAGCTGCTCCCAAAAACGGGACACAAATAAAGTGCCCCGGTCCGATACGATGGTACAGGGTACGCCGTATAAGCATAGGATCCGTGAGATGTACAGTTCAGCGTACTTCTTGGCGTTATAGTTGGTGTTGACCGGGATGAAATGGGCAACTTTGGTGAGCCGATCGACGATCACCCACACAGAATCATGTTTCTGTAAGGTGGTGGGTAAACCGACGACGAAATCCATGCTCACGTCCTCCCACTTCCAGGCAGGAATGCCCAGTGGTCGCAGCAGTCCCGGTTTCCGCATGTGGTCTGCCTTCACCCGTCGACATGTATCACACTCGGACACGTATTTTGCCGTCTCTCGCTTCATCCGTGTCCACCAAAACTTGCTTCTGAGTTCTTGATACATCTTGTTGCTGCCGGGGTGAATAGAAAACTTAGATAAGTGAGCTTCATCAAAGATTCTCTTCCTTAACTCCGGGTTTCGGGGTACGACGATCCGGTCCTTGAACCATAAGACGCCGTCTCCGTCCTTCCGGAAACATTTCAACTCCCCACTGTCTACACGTCTCCGCAAATGTGACATGCCCTTGTCATTCTTCTGGGCTGCCGCTATCTCTTCACGGATGGTGGGGATCAAAGCTAGGTTGTAGAGAGCTCCATGTGGAATCACATGTAGTGGTGGTTCGCTCTCTTCCAACGGTGTGATGGTCAGATTATTGACGTGTGACTTGCGGCTTAGCGCGTCTGCCACAACGTTTGCCTTGCCCGGATGATAATGGATCTCTATCTCGTAATCCTTTATCAGTTCCAACCATCTTCGTTGCCTCATGTTCAGCTCCTTCTGAGTGAAGATGTACTTGAGGCTTTTGTGGTCGGTATATAAATGTACGAGGTTACCGAGTAGGTAGTGCCTCCACATTTTCAGTGCAAGTACCACGGCAGCGAGCTCCAAATCGTGAGTTGGATAATTTTGCTCATGGTTCCTAAGCTGTCGTGATCCATACGCGACCACTCTTCGGTCTTGCATCAGCACACATCCGAGCCCAATGCCGGATGCATCGCAGTACACATCGAACGGTTTTGTTGTGTCTGGCTGCGCCAAAACCGGTGCTGATGTTAGGTGCTTGACTAAAGCCTTGAATGCTGCTTCACATGCTGGACTCCAAACATATTTGGTAGCCTTCTTCAGCAGCTCTGTCATTGGCCTGGCAATCTTCGAGAAGTTCGGAATGAACCTCCGATAATATCCCGCGAGTCCGAGGAAACTCCGTACCTCATGAACAGTTCTCGGGGATTTCCAATTCAGCACTTGCGTGATTTTGCTCGGGTCCACAGCGATACCCTCCGCTGAGATGATATGCCCGAGGAAAGGCACTTGCGATATCCAAAACTCGCATTTGCTGAACTTTGCGTATAACTTGTGATCCCGCAGCCGTTGCAAGACTATACGCAGATGTTTCTTGTGATCTTCCTCCGACTTGGAGTATACCAGGATGTCGTCGATGAAGACCACGACAAACTTGTCCAGCTCCGGCATGAACACCGAGTTCATTAAATACATGAAGTGAGCTGGAGCATTGGTGAGGCCAAAGGACATGACCAGGTACTCATAAAGTCCGTACCTTGTCGAAAAAGCTGTCTTTGGAATGTCCTCAGCCCTGATCTTAATCTGATGGTACCCGGATCTTAAATCCATCTTGGAAAAGACCTTTGCTTCGACCAACTGATCAAACAACATGTCGATCCGTGGCAACGGGTACTTGTTCTTGATGGTTACGGCATTTAATGGACGGTAGTCCACGCAAAGCCGCAACGTTTCATCCTTCTTTTTGACAAATAATGCCGAACAGCCCCATGGCGAGGAGCTCGGCCTAATAAAACCCTTCTCCAGAAGGTCCGTGAGCTGAGTCTTCAGTTCCGCCAACTCCTTGGGCGCCATCTTGTACGGCCTTCGGGATATTGGCATGGTTCCCGGTGCAAGTTCAATCTTGAACTCCACCTCTCTATCGGGTGGCACCCCCGGCAAATCATCCGGGAATACATCAGGGAATTCTCGGACCACTGGAATGTCTTCCAATTTGATGGTTGTGGCTTGATAGACACTTGGAAGTTTTATTTCTGGACTGTCCAGAAATAATGAGTGAGAACCGTGCACTCCTGAGTTTAAGTGCACGACTCGGAGGACGGTGTCTAAAACAGCGCCGTGGCGGGTTAACCACGACATCCCTAGGATGACATCGACCTTCTGTCCCTCTAAGATAATGAGAGACGTGGGGTACACTCTACCCGCTAAGCATAATGGTGCTTTGGAGACCATTACGCTTGCTGAAATCTTCCCACCCGGTGAACAAATTAAATATGGACTATCGGTGGGTAGTATTGGCAAGCTGTGTTTAGCAATGAAAGCTTGGCTAATAAAATTATGCGTGGCGCCTGAATCAAATAGTACTATAGCGTGATGCTGGTGGAGTTGGAACATACCCGCAAGTATTGGCTCGCCCTCCGGCACGTCCTCAATGGCAAGCTGGTGGACAGTGCCGGGCCTAGGGTTTGCCCGCCGCGCATTAGTAGGGTTCCGGGGTTGATTCCTCCCCGGAAACTGTGGTACCACTCCGCCGCCTTGCCTCTCCGGGCAACTGCTCGCGAAGTGTCCTGGACGACCACACTTGTAACATGTGGCCGCTGCTGGTGGAGTACTCGGGGGACGAAAGCCCGGCATGCGTTGCGGAGGTGCAAACGCACGCGGCATCGCCCGCTGCTGCTGTTGTTGTTGCGGTGGTGCTGGCAGTACCGGCCGGAATGCCGGTGAAGAGTACGGCCGACCGCGGAACGGCATCGACCGCTGTGGTGGTTGCCAGCGCGGACCTGATGGTGGGCGATTCACCATCCGAAACTTCTGAGAAGGACCGCCTCCTTCTCCGCTGCTCTGCGGCGCGCTTCGCTTTCGCTCTGCCGCCGCCAACTCCTTGCCGGAGTCTTCCTGAACAATCGCAGCATCAATTATGTCGTTGAGGCTGCCGCGATTGAACATCGCCAGCTTGTCCTTCAGGAGCGGGTTAAGCCCCTGGTAAAAGTGGTCCCGCCGCTTCTCGTCCGTATCTGCGTGATACGACGCGTAGAGTGCGAGATCGTTGAACGCTCTGGAGTACTCCAGCGCGTTCCGGCTCCCTTGTTGCAGGTGTAGGAATTCCTGCGTCTTCCTCTTCATCAAACCGGGCGGTATATGATAGGCCCGGAAGGCCGTCCGAAACTCCGCCCAGGTCATCACTCGGTCGGTGGGTTGTGAAGCACAAAAGTTGGCCCACCACGCGCTCGCGGATCCTTGGAGCTGCTGGACCGCGAACTGAGTCTTGCGCTGCTCGCTGATTTGGAGCAGCCCGAACTTCATCTCTATGGCGCGGAGCCAGTTGTCCGCGTCAAGTGGTTCATCCGCCCTTGAGAATACAGGGGGATGAGTCGCCAGGAAGTCGGAGTAGGAGCTCTGTTGGCGCTCCTCACGATCTTGACGTCTCTCTGGGCGAGACGTATTCGCAATTAACGTTTGCAGCAGCTCTGTATGCTGCTGATGTGAACCCGCCATTGCCGCGACGATGTCGGCCAATGTAACCGTTGGCAGTGGCGGTGGCGGTGTTTGCTGTTGCTGTTGCTGCTGCTGTCCCGAGGAGTCCTCGGGAGGCGGTTGGGAGGTCTCTCCCCCTTGGCTAGTACCTCCAACATCAGGGTTGGCACGAGTACGCGTCATTCTGAAATTCAACACAGCAGCAATTAGCACATGTCTTACTCAAAATTCCATAAACAGCAGTAAGTATTGAAGCGACGCGTGACTAACTTGCACAACATTCACATATATTGATAAAGCATAAACTTTATACAAGATACATTATTCTCGGACCTCCGAGAAGTCGTGCTCATGCCGTCACTACCTATACATACGCTACTGTCTACACGACATGTCACCGATTACAAAAGTTGGGTTACGCTACCCTAGCTGCCCTACTTGGCAACCGTAACCCCCTACTCGGAGTAGAACTCGACCTCCTGTGGGTCGTCCTCCTCCGGTACCTCTGCTGGTGGCTCGGGGTCTACCACCTCTTCTCCCATTCCAGGTTCTCCCATGGCTGGAAGACCCAAGACTACCGGTACGCCCAATACCGGGGGCACGAGGTCCTGCAATGCATGCACCTCGTCCATAGCCTGGTTGTAGTCCTCTTCCCAGCCTTGTCCTTCCTCAATAGCGTCGTCCCGCTCTTGAGCAAGGTCCTCATTCTGCTGGGTTAGGGTCTGCACCAGCTCTTGCAACGCCGCAATGTCAATACGGCTCTTCTTCTTTGCCTTCTTCAGACGACGCAACTGATTGTGTTGTTCATTCAGTCGCTTGATCGTCGGAAGGAGCACATTGCGGAGTGCACTGTGAGCACTCTCAAAATGATCTCCACGGCTTGTGCTCTCCTTGAGCTTGGTGGCGAGATGCTCCGTATGAACAGCTTGGCTGTCCATCACAGCGTTTCCCGCCCTCATTTGGAGGCTGAGATTTGCCTCCGCGGGGTTGTACCTTGGGCAACTCGGGTTTGTTGCCTCTAGGTACCTCTCTTCCCACACATGCTGAGCTCGTCCCTCCACCGGAACGAGTGCGTATGGAGTTCCCTCCATAGCCTGCACGTGTAGTTGGCAGAAACGTGACATAGTGTCACGGGCTGCCACTTGCCACATCCCTTCCGGTTGTCTTCCTCTCACCGTGACGGTGAATGGCACCCAACCGGGTGGCGTAGGCCCTGCAGGAACCTCGACATGGATCGTCCACGTCTTGTTCCCCTCTTCGCCTTCTTCCTTGGCGAAGTATTGCGGCATCTGGTTGTACCCGAAATATTGGAGCATTAGCCACAATGCTCCCGGGTAGCCGCTACGGTCAGAGCAGTGGGAAACTACCCACCCGTTCTCCAACCGTTTATCTGCTGCCATCTGTAAAAATATATTTGAGAAATGTCAAATATTTATTTAAACAGTAGACCATTGAGTTATAACATAAGATATGTCATTGAACCCTTAACACTTGGAAACATAGTTCAAATTTTTAAACAAATTTGACTGCTGATCTGCTGTTCCCATGACAGCCCTGACCAGTTTCCATATTAATCTGATTTAGGCCAGGTTAAAAGCAAAACCAGCCCTGGAGCTCAACATCAAAGTTAAAGTTAACTTCAATAGCTTTCCAGAAAGTATTTGGTTGGCCTAAGATCTGCTCTGGTTCAACAGTTATGAGATGTCAAAGTTAACAGAATTTCTGGAAACAATTGGACAGCACCTCCCTGCCTTAGGTACTGATTTGATCCAAGAATCCCAGTTAATTCTGTTCCTAATCTGACAAAACTTTCTGTTACAAAGTTGTAACCCATCTCATAATCTTTCCAGAACTACCTCATTTTCTATTTTTGGATTTTTATGCAGGAAGTTATGCTTAATTTACAGAGAGTCTTTGCTCCGTCCTGTTTTCTGGACAGTTTCAACTCTGCTGCATTTTTCGAGTGGTTAAGGGACGAAACACCTCTGGAACTCAACAGAAAAGTTGTAAAGCTCCTCCAAAGCTTTCCAGAGATGTATCATACGACATCAACCTCGAAAGAACTCAACTTCTAACCTCTGATTAACTTCAGCCTTAATTTAGCTGGAAACGGAGTGCTCTGTCCTTAACATCCTATAAGTTGAAAGCTTGTTAACTTTGAATATCCTGTTCAAGGGAAGGAGTTACATCAAGTTTTACTACTTTGGATCAAAACCATCAAATTTTAAATGAAGTTGTTCATTTTGTTGGGTGTGACGTCGAGGCGTCACCAGATTATGTCGGTACTACGTCCTCACAAAGGAAAAACCTATACCGGACTTAGCCGGCGTCGTTACTTCAGTGGCACTATTCGTCACTCGCACACGGATACTACACGTCTACCGTTTCGTGGTAAGGCTACCTGCAGAAATTCAACCAATCATCAGACTCGGCTGCACACCGAGCCCGGAATCCATACAGTTGGTACATCCGGCCGTCATCACTCGCCCGGATGTTCTCAAGCCAAACACGCCCTGAGTTACGTGTTCACGTTTCAGACCACGTGACGGGGTCTCCCATGTTGCACCACGCACGCCAGGGACAGACGTTGCTCGAATACCCCAAACGACATGAAGAGTCGTAGAGGATATCAAAGCGGGTCGGGTTACCTGCCACCCGTGGGGCTCCACCCTTCAGCTTGTGCGCACTGGTGGACAGCGCTTACGTGCACCCCCCAAGACATGAACGTCCCGAGATGCACGATTTTCCGACATAACAAATAGGTTACTAAGCCACTTTCTATATACTAATAACATCCTTATACGGGCTACTAACTCGTTCCTCACTGGATTTTTGAAAAGGGAGACCTTTGTACTGTGTTAAACCTCAAGCGAGCTCTGATACCACGCTGACACGACCCCTTTGGGTCCTGTCGAGCCAGGATCACGCTGAGGGGTGCTGCGTTGCACAGCACCGCATAACACACGTCAAAGGTACAAAGCGGAAGCGGAAGCTTTATTACATAAACAAGTTTATCAACATGTTTACATCAAAATAAGTTTAGTCCACACTCGCGGGCGTAGACTAAGCATCAAGTGCACGTTCAGCCCTCGAACGTGTCCTTGCTAGCACACACGCACACTAACTCTGCGGCGTGCACGACTCCCACTCGACGGGGTTCCCCTCCTGGGGTTCCGTCTCCTCTTCGGGAGTCCCTTCCTCATAGAACCCTGCAAAAGCTTCAAACACAAGCAGTGAGCACGAAGGCTCAGCAAGTCTGACCCGTCTCACCTAAACATGGAACTTCTACATGAGGGTAATGGGTTACATGAGGTAAAATCATTTGCAAGGACTCGCCTAATTAGTAGAACCTTACTTTCAAGTTTTAGCAGCAGGTTGTGGAGAACCTTACGCGAAGGCACATGAGAGAGCCGCAATCAAACAAGAAACGCATTTCTCTCATGTACTTTGCCCAAAGTTGAAAAGAACTTTAGTTAGCACTAAGCTACAACATATCATTAACAATCAATGTCCAGCTTTCAATCAGCAACATTTTAACATGTAACTAGCCTGTTCTTTCTACGTCACGGTACAGTGAACAAGTGGTACTCACTGACCGCGAGGGACGGCGATTATAATCGATTTACACCTGCAGGGTTACCCGAACAACCCGTCACGTACGCCCGTACTCGATGTTGCCTACAACAACCATCACGGACGCCGTACGCGACTACCTTTCACCCGTTAGCCAAATATTGAACCGGTCCCATCGTCCCGAGCAAGAGGTCCCTGCACGCGCATCTCTGTGCCGCCAGCTGATTTACACCTCGAGCTCTCAACCTACCCTCTGAACGACGGGCAATGCCTCAACACCCAGCTACCCGAGTTACATCAGTTTCCCGGTTCCCATATAGCCGGTAGGTCTTCGGTACTGTTCTAGCTTGTTCAACAGGCCCGCACACGGCTCGGTCCTCAATCGACACAAGCGGAGCTACAGCACACAGGCCCCAAAGTCCTGCTGCCCTTACTCTCCGCTCGGTCTCATTTTCTTGCCATGTGTATCATGTGCTATCTCTACCCGAGCAATGTGCCTCTAGCCTATTCTCGCGAGTAGTTCCAACTACTCGACTTGTACCGAATCCTACTCTATCCTAGCATTGCAGTGGCTAACGGGGTTTGCAATTCTAAACCCAACCCATGGTTTTCTTGGCTATGCAGTTGGGTTTCCAATCAAGACTCTAATGCAAAGAACAATATTCAAAGATGTGCTCAAAACAATAAACATTTGTAAAAAGGTTAATGCAAACCGGGGCTTGCCTTGCTGCTCTTGGTCGTAGGCTAGCTGTTCCTCCGGAGTAACGAAGTCTAGGACTTCGGGTTCCTCCTCGACCTTAGCGACTACATGATAAGAACAATGTATGTATTAATTAAATGCCTTTGCATTAACTTTGAAGTTGTGAAGTAAATAAACCTTTTTAGACAGACCTAATGACTGTGAAACTTTTACTGTGGCTTGGTTACAACCTAAACAAAGACTTGGTCAAGTTTTAGTTGCAGTGAAGCTCACTTGAGCCCTCCACAAATAATTATGTCCTTGACCTTAATTGGAACCCTTAGGGTGTTCTAGGGATTTTCATGAGACAAACTATGACTTTCTGAAAACTAGATTTTCAGAGGGTTCTAATGGAGTTGGTCTCACTTAATTTGGAAGTCTCTAACTAAAGATATGAGCTAAACAATTTCAGAGAAAATCCTGAAAATGTTTCTGAACATTTTCCATTTTCTCTGGAACAGTTTTACTAATCACACCATTAGGTGGACTAAATGAGCTCAAATGGATCTGAAATTTTTATGGTAATTCAAGGATATTTTGGTGAACATCTCAGCAAAATTTCAGGATTTTCCTCCAAAGTATTCTCCAGTTAAAATTCCTAACAGTTTAAACTTTGAGGAATTAATTCTGGAGAATTAGGGAATTTCATGAAGTGAAACTTGATTTTCTGGAAAGTACTCAGAGAGCTGAATCCAGCAAAATTTGGTTCACTCAATTTGGAGCTTTCTAGCCAAAGTTATAAGGATTTGAAGTTTGAAGGAAATCTGAAAATCGGGGAAAAGTTTAAACTCGCGCGTGGGCCCAGGGGACACGCGTCGCACGCCGAAGCGACAGCACACTGCGGCCCACAAGGCTTTTGCGCGCCAGCACACCCGATCCCGGCCGCAGCCGGATCCCGATTCAAAATATCGGCCGCTGACAGCTGGGGTCCACCCCCTTCTTCAACCTCGCGACACCCGCGCTCCGCCGCCGAGGGACCTCGCCGGAGAGCTCGCCGCTGGCTGCTGTACCGCTCCAAACTTCTTGATTCTGGCCGCCCCTGCCTACTTTCACTTGGGGAACATGATCCGAGGGTCAGCTGCTCATGACAACGGCCGGAGCACGGTCGGCGACGAGCCGCCATATCGGAATGACTTCGGCCATGTCGGCTGACTTCTCTAGCACCTCAGCTACTTGGGAAATCGGTCGGGGAGCATCAGTGGACCTCAGAGAAGGTCGACATGAGCTCGAGGCAGCTCGGGGAAGGCCCGAAATAGGTCCTCACCGTGCGCCCGATACCCCCCGTGCGTTCCGCCATTAGTAGACCTTGAATTACGCCGGGCACAGAAGTTCTCCGGCCCAGAGTTGTGAAGGCAACTTGTGCGTCACCGTGTCTAGTTCGTGTGGGAGTGGCCTAAGGCCCTCTAATCCTTTCTAGAGCACGAATTAAACAGAATCGTACCCGAGGGTCGTTCTGCACACAGAAAGGGGAAAAGTGGAAATTCGCCGCCGGTGAGCAACCACTCGAGCTGTGGCTCGGGGATGAGCAGCACCGATCACTTGCGCGTCCAAGGGTGCCTTGGCTCGGGCGTGACAACGCCCAGGTTGGGCTGTCCACGAGAGCCCGAGGTGCGGCGGTTTCCAGTTCCGAGTTTGATCTTTCGGCACAGCCGATATCACTCGGTTTCAATCGATTTCTATCAAGGGGAAGGATGGAGGATGGTTGCTAGTACCTTGCTGGGACCTTGGAATGGAAAGAGGGGGCTGCGATCGGCTTGATCAAGCAGGAACTCGAGCGGCGGCGATGGCAGTGGAAAAACAAGTCGTGTGCGTCGGCAGCTCGAGGAAATGGTGACTGAAGCACGCCGGGGAGGGAATAAATAGCCCGGCCGGCTGGTCTCCGGCTTGGGGCACGCAGCAGGAGCTGGCGCCGGCTGCCCCCTTCGGTGGCGCGCGCGCACAGCTGCCGGGAACCGACTGAACTGTGGTTCAGTCGGTTTGCTTTGAGGCAGAGGCTGACATGTGGGTCCCACTTCTCTTTTAACCTCTGAAATTTATTCCTAACAGCTGTGGTAAACAGTGAACCCTATTCTACCCTTGGCAATTCAAATTATTCACCCAAGAGCCATTTGAATTGATCAAAGTTCCAATGAGGTTTGGTTTGAATGAATTTCAGCACAAGTGCAGTTTGAAATTCAAATAAAGTTTGAATTTCTCCCCCTTAGCTCATGTCAAGATCAACTCCAAATGGAGTGAAAATTGGTGTGTGAGCTCACAAAAATGTGCTGAGCAAGAATATGCCTTCCACTTTTAAATTCAGTGGGTGAAAACAGTTTGAATTTGAATATGGTTTCAAACTGCCCTCTTCCTAACTATACCCAAAATGACCTCAAAAAGGTTTTGAATTTGGGTGGAACTTGGCATGGACATCCTTAGCAAAGTGTAGGAGTTTTCATATGTCCAGCCCATCTATATCACATGTGGGAAGTACCACTTTTGCAATGTGTGAGTTTGTTCCCTAATGAGCATGTTGATAATTGTTACTTGCTCTTTATTTGTGTTCATCATTCTTCCTCAAATGAGGTGTGTGGTGTGGTGATGAACACTGCAAATGAGTGTCAAAAACTGAGGCCCTTACACCCCATTCAGCGACCCAGCAGTGGGTTCGTGAGGTGGACCGTCTCGTCGTCGCCGCCGCAAACCCTCGGTTTCGGCGAGGGCGACGCCCCGGCCAACCGGCTGTGTCGCTGACGCGCACGCCAACGGTTGACGGGCAGACGGCGGATTCCAGCTCCTCCAGGCTCCCGTCGATGGGCCTGAGGACAGAGCTGGAACGGTGCCACTTGGGCCAGGATGCCCGGGTGTACCTCGAGCGACGTCGAGAAAGGCGTCACAACCAAGAGGCTAGCGACAGCATGACGTCGGCCTCGACCCAGCCTGAGGGCAGATCTTCGCCACGCGAGCCCTGCCCCAGGCATACGCCGCGCAGCATATGCCACAACCATATGCCCTACAAACGGCGTCCCCGGTCTATAGCGCAGCCTTGCCCATACCGGGGTACACTGTGCCAGGTGCGAACCAAGCATTCGCGGCACCAATACCTGCGGCAACAGGAGCAGGATGTGCGGCCCTTGCACCCCACCTTCACTTCGTGAGGTGGCCGCGCAAGTTTCGTCCGCACCTGCCCGAGAAGTACGACGGCAGCGTCAACCCAGCGGAGTTTCTCCAGATCTACTCCACCGCCGTACTTGCCGCAGGAGGGGATGAGGCCGTCATGGCCAACTATTTCCCCGTCGCCTTGACCGGCCCAGCCCGGTCTTGGCTCATGAACCTACCCCAGGATTCCATAACCTCCTGGGGAGAGCTCTGCCGGCAGTTCGTCACCAACTTCGGCAGTTCCTACACCCGGCCTGGCACGGAGCTCGACCTCCACGCCATCCAGCAACAACCAGGGGAGTCGCTGCGCTCCTTCATCCAGCGGTTCTTCCAGGTGCGGAACACCATCCCACACATCCAGAACGCTTCTGTGGTGGTGGCGTTCCGACAAGGAGTTCGGGACAAGAAGATACTCGAGAAGCTCGCGACTAGGGAGGTCCGCGACGTCTCGGAGCTCTTCAGCCTGGCGGACAAGTGTGCCAGAGCAGCCGAAGGGCGGAGCTGGCACTCACTGCCAGCCTCTGAGCCAGGGGGTCAGCCAGGATCTGGCGCCGCTTCCTATGGAAGCAGCAGGAAGATCAACAACAGGGGCGGTGGCAAGATGAAACCGCCAGCTGCGGCCCCCGTTGCCGCAGCAGCGGCGCCCAGTGTAGCTCGGGGGCCTTGCCCCGACAAAAGGCCGCGACAATCACCGGCTCCAGACGGAGGCCAGGGCGAGCTATGCCCCGTGCACGGCACCAGTTACCACACTGCTGCCGAGTGCTGGGAAATCCAGAAGCTCGGGGAGCGCTTCCGGAAAGGGAAGCAGCTTCTAACTGATGCCCCACCCTACCGTCAAAGGGAGGGCAAGCAGAAGGTCGACGCCCCAGACGACGTCGACCACCAGGTGGAGTTCCAGGAGCTTCAGCGCGCCATGAAGGCGGTGCGCAATCATGAGAGCTCCAGTTCCAGTGATGACAAGCACCGGAAGATGCTCTACGTCATCTACGGTGGGTCCGCTGACCCCTCATCCCGAAGCGCGGCTAAGGCCTTGCGCCGAGTGGTAGCGTCGGTGGCTCCCCTCCCGAGTGCAGCACCACACCTCAGGTGGATGGGAACCCCCATCAGCTTCGATGCCATCGACTGCCCCAGGAGCATGGCTGGGGCCGGCCAACTACCGCTCTTGGTGGCCCCCACCATCGCCAACGTAAGGATGTACCACGTTTTGGTGGATGGCGGGGCTGGACTGAACCTCATCAGTCGTGCAGCTTTCCAGAAGCTGTAGATCCTGATGGCCAAGCTCACCCCATCGAGACCGTTCTCAGGGGTAGGGATGGGACAGGTCATTCCCTACGGCCACATCAGCCTCCCGGTGACCTTTGGGGCACCGGACAGCTATCGGAAAGAGTACATTCTGTTCGACGTGGCCGAGATCGACCTCCCCTTCAACGCCATAATTGGCAGGCCAGCCCTGTACCGATTCATGGCAGTAGCCCACTACGGCTACCTTGTCTTGAAGATGCCTACACCAACAGGCATCCTCAAGGTTCGTGGAGACCGTACTGCCGCAGTGTTAGCCTTGGAAAAGCTCCAAGTGCTTACAACAGGTAGAGCACCAACCCCAGGCAGTGCAGAACCAAACTGGCTCCACCCCAGTGCACGCCACCGTGCCTCTACCACAGCACCCCATGTGCAACCTCTCGACAAGGGCGACGTCCCCTTGAGGCTCGTCCGAATCGGCGCCGATGCCACCCAGACCACCCGGGTAGCCGGGGGCCTGGATAGCAAATAGGAAGGCGCGCTCGTTACCTCCCTCCGGCACAATGTCGATGTGTTTGCATGGCAGCCGTCGCAGATGCCAGAGATCCCTAGGGAGGTGATTGGGCACTACCTAAAGGTCTTCCCCGACGCCCGGCCAGTCCGACAGAAGCCCCTCAAGCACTCCACCGAGCAGTAAAGCCTCATCCGCGAAGAAATCAAGAAGCTGCTGGACGCTGGCTTCATACGGGAAGTCCGCCACCCCCGGTGCTTGGTGAACCCTGTTGTTGTCCCAAAGGCCGGCGGGAAGCTCCGGATGTGCATCGACTACACCAGTCTCAATTAGGCATCTCCTAAAGATCTATTTCCTCTCCCTATAATAGATCAAATAGTAGACTCGACGTCAGGCTGCCATATGCTGTGCTTCCTAGATGCTTACTCGGGTTTCCACCAGATCCCTATGTCTAGAGAAGATGAAGAGCACACCTCCTTCATCACAGTAGTCGGTCTGTACTGTTATGCCTCTATGCCTTATGGCCTAAGGAACGCTCTCCCTACCTTCGTACGTGCAATGCACAAGACCTTTGCAGAGCTAATGAGAGACTCAGTTGAGGTGTATGTCGATGACATTGTTGTTAAGGTCAGGCAGAGTTCATCCCTACTAGATAACCTGGCCTTAGTCTTCGTCTTTCCGACAAGTGTATCTGTCGAAGTGTGCGGTCGACACTTCCCCCGGACCTGCACTGGGCAGCCGCGGAGGTTCTTTTTCGGAGGGGCTAGTCACTTGCGGAGAGCTTGAACATATGGACGAGTTAGTAAGAGCTTGACACGGCGGGTTTTACGTGGTTCGGGCCGCCGGAGCGTAAAACCCTACGTCCATGGTGAGCTGGGGAGCTCGCTGTATTGCTTGCTGCTCAGAACCGGAGTCCTGAGCTTGGGGATGACTGATGTCTAGCGTATGAGTTGCTGGAGTCCGAACCCTTGCTAACGTCGCCTACCCGAGCCATTTATAGTCCAAGGTTCGGGTGGCTTACAAGGGGGGCCTGGGACCCGACAGGTGGTCCCGGGGAGATTGCCTGCAGACTATCGTATCCGCAGTTATGTTGGTAGTTGTCTCTGGTGAAGGCTTCTGAGTCTCCGTCTTGCCGCCCTGCCCATGCCGCAGGCTAGTCGTAGTGGTTGATGACGGCAGGGGCGGCATGGGATGTCTTGTCGCTGCGTTTATTGGCTAGCAGGCTCTGACACGGCGCGCCAGTCTGTGATGCGACTGGGTGCAATGGCACCTGACAGAGGCGTGCTCCGCGTCTCCGCGTCTTGGGAAGGCGCGGGCCTTGAATACCTTGTACGGGCAAGGTATGGGGCGTCTTTACGCCTGCTGCCTACCGCTCGGGGGCAGGCAGCGCTCTTCTGCTGGCCACGTGGCGGGCCCGGAGCCCTCCTCAGAGGAGAGGGGTCCAGCCCCGCAGGACACGTGGGGCCTTCGGACCTCTCCCAGCGGAGGGGGAGGTCCGGCTTCTGTCGGCCACGTGGCGAGCCCGGGGCTGTCCTCTGAGGAGAGGGAGGTCCGGCCCCACTGGACACGTGGCGCCTTCGGACCTCTCCCCCATGGAGGGGGGAGGTCCGGCTTCTGTAGGCCACGCGGCGAGCCCGGAGCTCTCCCTGCGGAGAAGGGCGAGATCCTTAGGCATTTTCCCCTGTGCGCAGGGGTACCCCATATCGCCGGTACCGACAGTATCCTCTGGAAAACCCTTAGAATTCCTGGCCTCACACCGAGGAACTGAGGCTAACCCAGAGAAGATTAAAGCCATCGGCTCGAGGTGGCCCCCCGCCCGCAACAAAGAAGTCCATAAACTCACGGGATGCCTAGCTGCGCTGAGTCGGTTTATACCGAGGTTAGCAAAGCGAGCGCTCCCCTTCTCTAAGCTCCTGCGCAAATCCGGCCCATTCGCTTGGACCGACGAAGCAGAGGAAGCTCCCCAGGAGCTGAAGCAGCTCCTGATGACCCTACCCGTAATGGTAGCCCCCGAGCCCGAAGAGCATCTGTTGCTCTACATCGCGGCGACGGCTGCAGTGGTGAGTATGGTCCTCGCCTCAGAGCGGCCGGACCCCTCATCGCCGCAGCCTGCTCCGGTATCGGGAAACAGGCGCCAGGAAACCCCGGAGGTCCAAGACGACCCCCCGGGTCTCCGAGGCAACCCCCCGGAGGTCCAAAACGGACCCCGGACCCCCGACACAACCTCCCGGAGGACCAGCAGGACCTCACGGAGGTGCAACGGGACCCCCCAGAGGTCCAATAGAACCTCCCGGATGTTCAACGGGACCTCCCGGAGCTCCCGGGAAATCAGCGGGACCTCCCGGAGGTCCAAGACAGTCTGGGGGCCTCCGAGTATCAGCTCCCGGCAGCCTCCCCGGGCCCGCGGGAGGTTCTGTCTACTTCATCAGCGAGGTCCTCCATGACGCCAAGACAAGGTACCTGGAGGTACATAAGCTGCTGTATGCAGTGCTCGTGGCGTTCATGAATCTCTGCCACTGCTGCCAAGCACACCGGGCCTCAGTGGCCACCTCCTACCCGCTGAAGGCTATCTTCCACAGCCCCCACGCGACGGACGATGCCACCAAATGGGCAGCAAAGCAACCGGAGTTTGAGATAGGCTTCCTTCCTTGTCACGCAGTCAACAGCCGAGCACAGGCTGACTTCGTGGCTGAGTGGACGCCAACGCAGGCTGACCCAGGGGGCCATGAAGACGGTGAACCAGGACCCCGAGCTCTGGCCTTCTCCGGGCCTTACTGGACGCTCTTCTTCGACGGCTCCTCGCGAAAGCAGGGGGCCGGTGCTGGCGTACTGCTCCTCATGCCATCGGGGGAGCAGTCTGAGTATATGGTGCGTCTCAATTCCAAGGCAACCAACAACATGGCAGAGTATGAAGCACTCATCTGCTGTCTAAAGACAGCCCTGTCTCTAGGCGCTCGCCAGTTGTTGGCACAGGGCGACTCCCAGCTAGTTATCAAGCAAGTTAAGGGTGAATGCTCCTGCAGTGACCCACAGCTAGCTGCTCATCTGCTTCATGTGCAGATGGTGGAGAAAGACTTCCTCGCCATGGACCTGCGCCACGTACCGCGCGCTGGCAGGGCCGCAGCTGACCACCTCTCAACGAAGGCCCCCACCGGAGCCCCTGTGCCTGAAGGAGGCTTCGAGAGGACATTGCCGCGGCCCACAGCCCGGCCCGCCGAGCCGGGCGAAGGGGGCTAGACCAGCACCTCGAAGATGGCGGTCCCGGCGGCCATGGACGCCGCCAAGGATCGTAAGCGTCACTGGGAACTCCATGCAACCCAGCGCTCAAGATCCAGATGCTCAAGTCAGACCCGATGATCGATCATGGAGATCCGGGACTACTTGAAAGACAATATCCTCCCTGATGAACGTGTACCGCTGAACGGATCGTGCGTATGGCTAAGAGACACGTGTTGGTAGAAGGGGATCTCTACCGACGCGGTGCCAACCGTGTCCTATTGCGGTGCATAACCCAGGGGGAAGGCTGCGACTTGCTCGCTGAGATCCATGGAGGCGAATATGGGAGTCACTCTTCCTCACGCACGCTTGTCGGTAAAGCCTTCCGACATGGCTTCTACTAGCCGACAACACTCCAGGATGCCTTCAAGCTGGTCGAGAACTGCAAGGCGTGCCTGTTCCACGCCAAGCAGATCCATACACCGGCTTGGACGGTACAGATGATCCCGCCCACATGGCCATTTGCCGTACGGGGGCTGGACATCCAGGGACCTGGGACCATTCCCCAGAACCGAGGATGGGGACCCGCTCCCGAACCCTCAGAACACAGAACGCCTCCGTAAGTTCTACCCCTAGAGCAACAATAGGACACTCTTCTTTTTATAATAAATTCCATAAAGTCCAGGAACAGTGCTCGGAGCAGCTAAGCCTCAGGGGACAGTCCAGGACTACGTTCAGCTTCGCCTGGTTCCGACCCCAAGCGCGTAGAGTCTTGCTTCCCTTTTTAATGAGGCGGGTCGTGGCCTCCATACTTAGCCTGCCTTCCTCTTATGGAAATTTATACGAAAAGAAACCTGTCCTACGTTGCTCTTCTTTGATGCTCATTGTCGGTACCCGCGATATGGGGTACCCTCGCGCACAGGGGAAAATGCATAAGGATCTCGCCCTTCTCCGCAGGGAAAGCTCCGAAGGTGCCACCTGTCCAGTGGGGCTGGACCTCCCTCTCCTCAGAGGAGAACTCCGGGCTCGCCACGTGGCCTGCAGCAGCCAGACCTCCCCCCTCCGAGGGGAGAGCTCCGAAGGTGCCACGTGTCCCCCGGGGCCGGACCTCCCTCTCCTCAGAGGAGAGCTCCGGGCCCGCCACGTGGCCGGCAGAAGCCGGACCTTCCCCTCCGCGGGGAGAGGTCCGAAGGCTCCACGTGTCTTGCGAGGCCGGACCTCCCTCTCCACTGGGGAGGGCTCCGTGCCCGCCACGTGTCCAGCAGAACAGCGCTGCCTGCCCCCGAGCGGTAGGCAGCGGGCGTAAAGACGCCCCATACCTTGCCCGTACAAGGTATTCAAGGCCCGCGCCTTCCCAAGACGCGGAGACGCGGAGCACGCCTCTGTCACGTGCCGTTGCTCCCAGTCGCATCACAGACTGGCGCGCGGTGTCAGAGCCTGCCAGCCAACAAACGCAGCGACAAGACATCCCATGCCGACCCCGCCGTCATCAACCACTACGACTAGCATGCGGCATGGGCAGGGCTGCAAGACGAAGACTCAGAAGCCTTCGCCAGAGACAACTACCGGCATAACTGCAGATACGGTGGATAATAGACAATCTCCCCGGGACCACCTGTCGGGTCCCGGGCCCCCCTTGTAAGCCACCCGAGTCTTGGACTATAAAAGGCTCGTGTAGGCAACGTTAACAAGGGTTCGGACCCTGTTGTTTCGCACATCTGCAACTCATACGCTAGCCATTCACTCCAAAGCTGTAACTCACCCCCAAGTTCGGGACTCCGGCCCCGAGCAGCAAGCAATACAGCGAGCTCCATAGCTCGCCGTGGACGTAGGGTTTTACGCTCCGGCAGCCTGAACCATGTAAAACTCTCAGTGTCAAGCTCTTACTAACTCGTCCATCCGCGCAAGCTCTCCGCAAGGGACTAGCCCCACCGAAAAAAGAACCTCCGCGGGCTGCCCAGTGCAGGCCCGGGGGAAGTGTCGACCGAACACTTCGACATTTGGCGTGCCAGGTAGGGGGCTTTTCCCCTTGCGCGACGAGTTTCCGCCGACGAAGATGACCAAGCTTCCTTCAGTGGCAAACTCTCCTCCCCCACGTTCACGGTGAACCGTGTCCAGCAGGGAGTACATGTCGACGCACTCAGGACGGAGTGTGTCGGCACAAGATGGTAGCCAGCAGCCGACTCCGGCAACGCCGACTCCGGCAATGCAGGCTCCGACCAGTGTGAGATCTTCTGCAGCGCTGATTGTGCACCATGGGGGTGCGATAGCTGCAGCAAGAGCACTACTGCGCAACCCACCTGCTGGGGATGCGCCCCATTCAGCGACCCAGCAGTGGGTCCGCGAGGTGGACCGCCTCATCGTCGCCGCCGCGAACCCTCAACTTCGGCAGGGACGACGCTCCGGTCAACCGGCTGTGTCGCTGACGCGCACGCCAACGGTTGACGGGCAGACAGCGGACTCCAGCTCCACCAGGTTTCCGTCGATGGACCTGAGGGCAGAGCTGGAGCGATGCCACTTGGGCCAAGATGCCCGAGTGTTCCTCGAGCGACGTCGAGAAAGGCGTCGCACTCAAGAGGCTGGCCACAACATGACGTCGGCCTCGACCCAGCCTAAAGGGCAGACCTTCGCCACGCGAGCTCTGCCCCAGGCGTACGCCGCGCAGCATAAGCCACAACCATGTGCTCTGCAAGCGGCGTTCCTCCAGATCTACTCCACCGCCGTACTTGCCGCAGGAGGGGATGAGGCCGTCATGGCCAAACTACTTCCCCATCGCCTTGACCAGCCCGGCCCGGTCTTGGCTAATGAACCTCCCTCAGGGTTCCATAACTTCCTGGGGACAGCTCTGCCGGCAGTTCATCGCCAACTTCGGCAGCTCCTACACCCATCCCGGCACGGAGCCTGACCTCCACGCCATCATGAAACAACCTGGGGAGTCGTTGCGCTCCTTCATCCAGCGGTTCTCCCAGGTACGCAACACCATTCCGCATATTCAAAGTGCTTCTGTGGTGGCGGCACTTCGACAGTGTCCGGGACGAGAAGATGCTTGAGAGGCTTACAACCAGAGAGGTCTGCGATGCCTCCGAGATCTTTAGCCTGGCGGACAAGTGCGCCAGAGCAGCCGGAGGGCGGAGTTGGCACTCACTGCCAGCTTCCGAAGCCGGAAGACAGCCTGAAGAAGGCGGAGTTTAAGCTGAGCTCCCCACCACGTCAGACATCTAAGAGCGAAGCACTGGCTGACTCCGTGGCTGAGTCGACGCCAACGAAGGCTGACCCAGGGGGCCGCGAAGACGGTGAACCAAAGTACCGAGCTCCGGTCTTCACCGGGCCTCACTGGACGCTCTTCTTCGACGGCTCCTCGCGAAAGCAGGGGGCCGGTGCTGGCGTACTGCTCCTCATGCCATCAGGGGAGCAGTCTGGGTACATGGTGCGTCTCAATTCCAAGGCAACCAACAACTTGGCAGAGGTGACTCCCAGCTAGTTATCAAGCAAGTTAAGGGTGAATGCCCCTGCAATGACCCACAGCTAGCTGCTTATCTGCTCCACGTGCGGATGTTGGAGAAAGACTTCCTCGCCTTGGACCTGCGCCAAGTACCGCACGCTGGCATGGCCGCAGCTGACAACCTCTCAACGAAAGCCTCCATCAGAGCTCCTGCGCATGAAGGAGTCTTCGACAGGACGTTGCTGCGGTCCACAGCCCGGCCCGCCGAGCCGGACGAAGGGGGCTGAACCAGTGCCTCGAAGCTAGTCAGTCCCGGCGGCCCTGTATG
This sequence comes from Neostapfia colusana, assembly GCA_030760725.1. Taxonomy (NCBI): domain Eukaryota; kingdom Viridiplantae; phylum Streptophyta; class Magnoliopsida; order Poales; family Poaceae; genus Neostapfia; species Neostapfia colusana. The sequence continues at coordinate 82,772,164 of JASWHV010000003.1, forward strand.
CCGCCAAAGGATCGTAAGAGTCACTGGGGACTCCGTGCAACCCAGCGCTCAAGATCCAGAAGCTCAAGTAGTCCCGATGCATGGACCATGGAGGTCCGGGACTCCTTGAAGGACATCCTTCCTGATGAACGTGCATCCGCTGAACGGGTGGTGCGGATGGCTAAGTGCTACGCGCTGGTATCTTTACTGGCGTGGCGCCACGACATCCTATTGCGGTGCATAACCCAGGAGGAAGGCTGCGATTAGCTCGCAGCAGTCCAAGGAGGCGAGTGCTGGGAACGCTCATCGTCCTACACGTTGGTCGGTTAAGCCACCCGGCATGGCTCCTACTGACCGAGAGCCACCTGGACGCCGTCAAACCGGTTAGGGATGCAATGCGTGCCAGGTCCACGCCAAGCAGACCGACACAACCGGTGCAGACGCGCACCCAAAGCCGTCGGGGGATACCGGCTCCTCCATGTCGAGGGCCAGCCGGACTTCACAGGGCCGGGTCACGGGAACTACCCTTCCACATGGTATGCGGGGCCGAAGCCGTGCTTCCCCCTGAGATCACCATGGGGGTCCCGCCGTGTCCGGCGTACGACGAAGCCATGTATGACCCGCTCTGCGTGAAGACAGGCGCTCCGACGCCACCCTAGTAAGTTCACCATGCTTACTTAGGTGTTTATTTAAATTACGCATTAATTTATATGAACACCTCCCCACGCTCTAGACAGTGTGCGTCCATTGTACACTCGGTTCCTCTTTCCTGCTCTCGTGCATAGTCGATATTTGCCGTCCTGCCGAAGGCGGTAGTGCTTGGGGTACCTGCCAGAAGCCTGGTGGCCTTTTGGATCTCCCCCTGTAAGGGTACTGTACCGCCAGTTGGTCTCCTCCGAGAAAAGACCTACGCTAGACCGGGGGGTCAGGAGCCTTGCTTTGCCCGGTCTTGCACCCAAAGCATGCGCACTCTGCCCCCCGGCGCTACGGTCTGAGTACCAGGGGGCCGGACGGTTACACCCTGACTGGGGCTGGGGCCAGACCTCCGGGACCAAGTGCACTGGATTGCCCAAGCCCCGTATTCCGGCCTGGGACAGTAAGACAAATGAGACTAAGGGACAGGAAAGGGGGGACCACTGAGCAGTTCCGGACCTCCGCCCCCACAGCTGGGCCGAGCTCCGAGGCCAGCCCTCGCCCTCTTTTCAGAGGCGAGCGCTGATGCCGGACCTCACGCCCTTCGCTGGCCTGAGCTCCGATGACCTCCGGACCTCACGCCCTTCGCTGGCCTGAGCTCCGATGACTTCCGGACTCCGCCCGCATAGCTGGGCCGAGCTCCGAGGCCAGCCCTCGCCCTCCTTTCAGAGGCGAGCGCTGATGCCGGACCTCACGCCCTTCGCTGGCCTGAGTTCCGATGACTTCCAGACCTCCGCCCCCACAGCTGGGCCGAGCTCCGATGCCAGCTGTCGGTACCTGAGATATGGGGTACCCCCGCGCACAGGGTAAAATGCCTAAGGTGCTCGCCCTTCTCCGCAGGGAGAGCTCCGAAGGCGCCACCCGTCCGGCGGGGCCGGACCTCCCTCTCCTCAGAGGAGAGCTCCGGGCCCGCCACGTGGCATACAGAAGCCGGACCTCCCCCTCCGCGGGAGAGAGGTCCGAAGACGCCACGCGTCCAGCGGGGCCGGACCTCCCTCTCCTCAGAGGTGAGCTCCGGGCCCGCCATGTGGCATACAGAAGCCGGACCTCCCCCTCCGCGGGAGAGAGGTCCGAAGGCGCCACGCGTCCAGCGGGGCCGGACCTCCCTCTCCTCAGAAGAGAGCTCCGGACCCGCCACGTGGCCAGAAGAACGGTGCTGCCCGCCCCCGAGCGGTAGGCAGCGGGCGTAAAGGCGCCCCACACCTTGCCTGTACAAGGTATTCAAGGCCCGCGTCTTCCCAAGACGGGGAAACGCGGAGCATGCGTCTGTCAGGTGCCGTTGCGCCCAGTCGCATCACAGACTGGCGCGTGGTGTCAGAACCTGCAGCTAATAAACGCCGCGACAAGACATCCCATGCCGCCTGCGCCGTCATCAACCACTACGACTAGCGTGCGGCATGGGCAGGGCGGCAAGATGAAGACTCAGAAGCCTTCGACCAGAGGCAAACACCGGCGTAACTACAGATACGGTAGATAATAGACAATCTTCCCGGGACCACCTGTCGGGTCCTGGCACCCCTTGTAAGCCGCCCGAGTCTTGGACTATAAAAGGCTCGGGTAGGCATCGATAGCAAGGGTTCGCATTTTGCAACTCATACGCTAGCCATACACTCTCAAGCTGTAACTCACCCCCAAGCTCAGGCCCCCGGCCCTGAGCAGCAAGCAATACAGCGAGCTTCATAGCTCGCCGTGGACGTAGGGTTTTACGCTCCAGCGGCCTGAACCACGTAAAACTCTCTGTGTCAAGCTCTCACTAACTCGTCCATCTGCGCAATCTCTCCGCTAGGAACTAGCCCCTCCGAAAAAACAACCTCCGCGGGCTGCCCAGTGCAGACCCGGGGGAAGTGTCGACCGAACACTTCGACATTTAGCGCACCAGGTAGGGGACTTTTCCCCTAGCGCGACGATTTTCCGCCGACGAAGATGACCAAGCAACCTTCGGCGGCAAGCTCACCTCCCCCGCCTCCGCGGCGAACCGCGACCGGGGGGGGGGGGGGGTACAAGCCAACACACTCGGGACGGAGTGTGTCAGTACAAGCTGGGAGCCAGCAACCGGCTCTGGCAGCGCCGACCCCGGCAATGCAGGCTCCAACCAGCGTCAGATCTTCAGTAGCACCGGGCGTACCCGGAGGGGGTGCGCTAGCTGCAGCAAGAGCGCTACTGCACAATCCGCCCGCTGGGGACACGCCTCAGGCAGCGACGCAGCGGTGTATTCTCGAGGTAGACCGTCTTGTCGTCGCTGCCGCAAGCCCGCGACTCCGGCGGAGACGACACTCAGACCAGCCGGCCGTGCCGCTGATGCGCACGCCGATGGTTGATGAACAGACGGCAGACTCCAGCTCTGCCAGCCCTCAATCGATGGATCTGAGGACAGAGCTGGTGCGGTGTCGCTCGGGTCAAGATGCCCGGGTATACCTCGAGGAACGTCGAGAAAGGCGTCGCTACCAAGAGACGGATGACAGCATGACGTCGGCCTCGACCCAGCCTGAAGAGCAGACCTTCGCCATGCGATCTCTGCCCCAGGCCTGCGCCGTGCAGAATATGCCACAGTCATATGTACTGCAGATGGCGCCCCCGGCCTACGGTGCAGCTTTGCCCGTACCAGGGTACACTGTGCCTAGTGCGAACCCAGCGTTCGCGGCACCAGAACCTGCGGTGACAGAAGCAGGGTGTGCAGCCCTTGCGCCCCATCTTCACTTCGCGAAGTGGCCGCGCAAGTTTCGGCCACACCTACCCGAGAAGTACGACGGCAGCTTCAACCCGGCAGAGTTCCTCCAGATCTACTCCACCGCCGTACTTGCCGCAGGAGGGAATGAAGCCGTCATGGCCAATTACTTCCCTGTCGCCTTGACCAGTCCAGCCCGGTCTTGGCTCATGAACCTCCCCCAGTGTTCCGTCACCTCCTCGGGAGAGCTTTGCCGACAGTTCGTAGCCAACTTCGGCAGCTCCTACACCCGGCCTGGCATGGAGCTCGACCTCCACGCCGTCCAGCAGCAACCTGGGGAGTCGCTGCGCTCTTTCATCCAGCGGTTCTCCCAGGTGTGGAACACCATCCCACACATTCAAAATGCTTCTGTGGTGGTGGCGTTCCAGCAAGGCGTCCGGGACAGGAAGATGCTCGAGAAGCTCGCGACCAGGGAGGTCCGCGACGTCTCAGAGCTCTTCAGCTTGGCAGACAAATGCGCCAGAGCAGCCGAAGGACGGAACTGGCACTCGCTGCCATCCTCAGAGTCAGGGGGACTGCCCGGATCTAGTCCTACTCCCTGTAGAGGCAGCAGGAAGGCCAAGAACCGAGGCAGAAGCAAGATAGAGTCACCGACTGCAGCCCCAGTCGTCACTGCAGCGACGCTCGGTGGGGCTCGGGGGCCGCGCCCCGACAAGAAGCAGCGAAGATCACCAATCCCAGAAGGTGATAAAGACAATATGTGCCCTGTGCACGGCAGCTGTCGCCACACTGCTGCCGAGTGCCGGGAGATCCGAAGGCTCGCAGAGCGCTTCCGCAAGGAGAAGCGGCAGCGGGCTGATGCCCTGCCCTTCCGTCCAAAGGAAGATGAGCAGAGGGTGGATGTTCCAGACAACATCGACCACCCAGAGGAGATCCAGGAGCCTCCGCGTGTCGTGAAGGCGGCACGCAATCACGAGGATTCCGGCTCCAGCGAAGATGAGCGTCGGAAGAAGCTCTACGTCTGTCGGTACCTAAGATATGGGGTACCCCCGCGCACAGGGTAAAATGCCTAAGGTGCTCGCCCTTCTCCGCAAGGAGAGCTCCGAAGGCGCCACGCGTCTGGCAGGGCCGGACCTCCCTCTCCTCAGAGGAGAGCTCCGGGCCCACCACGTGGCATACAGAAGCCGGACCTCCCCCTCCGCGGGAGAGGGGTCCGAAGACGCCACGCGTCCAGCGGGGCCGGACCTCCCTCTCCTCAGAGGTGAGCTCCGGGCACGCCACGTGGCATGCAGAAGCCGGACCTCCCCCTCCGCAGGAGAGAGGTCCGAAGGCGCCACGCGTCCAGTGGGGCCGGACCTCCCTCTCCTCAGAGAAGAGCTCCGGACCCGCCACGTGGCTGGAAGAACGGTGCTGCCTACCCCCGAGCGGTAGGCAGCGGGCGTAAAGGCGCCACTCACCTTGCCCGTACAAGGTATTCAAGGCCGCGTCTTCCCAAGACGCGGAAACGCGGAGCACGCGCCTGTCAGGTGCCGTTGCGTCCAGTCGCATCACAGACTGGCGCGCGGTATCAGAACCTGCCAGGTAATAAACGCTGCGACAAGACATCCCATGCCACCTGCGCCGTCATCAACCACTATGACTAGTGCGCGGCATGGGCAGGGCGGCAAAATGAAGACTCAGAAGCCTTCGACCAGAGGCAACCACCGGCGTAACTACAGATACGGTAGATAATAGACAATCTTCCCGGGACCACCTGTCAGGTCCCGGCTTCCCTTGTAAGCCGCCCGAGCCTTGGACAATAAAAGGCTCGGGTAGGCGTCGATAGCAGGGGTTCGCATTCTGCAACTCATACGCTAGCCATACACTCTCAAGCTGTAACTCACCCCCAAGCTCAGGCCCCCGGCCCTGAGCAGCAAGCAATACAGCGAGCTCCATAGCTCGCCATGGACGTAGGGTTTTACGCTACGGCGGCCTGAACCACGTAAAACTTCCCGTGTCAAGCTCTCACTAACTCGTCCATCCGCGCAAGCTCTCCGCTAGGGACTAGCCCCTCCGAAAAAAGAACCTCCGCGGGCTGCCCAGTGCAGGCCCGGGGGAAGTGTCGATCGCACACTTCGACATTTGGCGCGCCAGGAAGGGGGCTTTTCCCCTAGCGCGACGAGTTTCCGCCGACGAAGATGACCAAGCTCCCTTCAGCGGCAAACTCTCCCCCACCGCATTCACGGCGAACCGTGACCAGCGGGGAGTACATGTCGACGCACTCAGGACGGAGTGTGTCGGCACAAGCGGGTAGCCGCAGCCGACTCCGGCAACGCCGACTCCGGCTATGCAGGCCCCGACCAGCGTGAGGTCTTCTGCAGCACTGAGCGTACACCATGGAGGTGCGCTAGCTGCAGCAAGAGCGCTGCTGCGCAACCCACCTGCAGGGGATGCGCCCCATTCAGCGACCCAGCAATGGGTCCGCGAGGTGGACCGCCTCGTCGTCGCCGCCGCGAACCCTCGGTTTCGGCGAGGGTGGCGCCCGGGGCAACCGACTGTGTCGCTGACGCGCACACCCACGGTTGACGAGCTAACGGCGGATTCCAGCTCCTCCAGGCTCCTGTCGACGGACCTGCGAAGGGAACTGGAACGGTGCCACTTGGGGCAGGACGCCCGGGTGTACCTCGAGCGACGTTGAGAAAGGCGTCGCAACCATGAGGCAGGCGACAGCATGTCGTCGGCCTCGACGCAACCAGAAGGGCAGGCCTTCGCCATGCGAGCCCCGCCTCAGGCATATGCTGCGCAACATATGCCACCACCATATGCGCCGCAAGTAGCGGCCCCGGCCTACGGTGCAGCCTTGCCCATGCCGGGATACGTGGTGCCAGGTGCGAACCACCTGTTCGCAGCGCCAGTACCTGCAGCAGCAGGTGCAGGATGTGCGGCCCTTGCACCCCACCTTCGCTTCGCAAGGTGGCCACGCAAGTTTCGCCCGCACTTGCCCGAGAAGGACGACGGAAGCGTCAACCAAGCGGAGTTCCTCCAGATCTACTCCACCTCCGTACTTGCTGCAGGAGGCGATGAGGCTGTCATGGCCAACTACTTTCCCGTCGCCTTGACCGGCCCAGCCCGGTCCTGGCTCATGAATCTACCCCAGGGGTCCATAACCTCTTGGGGGTGAGCTCTGCCGGCAGTTCGTCGCCAACTTCGGCAGCTCCTACACCCGTCCCGGCACGGAGCTCGACCTCCACACCGTCAAACAACAACCTGGGGAGTCGCTGCGCTCTTTCATCCAGCGGTTCTCTCAGATGCGCAACACCATCCCACATATCCAAAGCGCCTCTGTGGTGGTGGCGTTCCGACAGGGTGTCCGGGACGAGAAAATGCTCGAGAAGCTCGCGACCAGAGAGGTCAGCGACGTCTCAGAGCTCTTTAGCCTGGCGGACAAGTGCGCCAGAGCAGCCGAAGGGCGGAACTGGCACGCACTGCCAACCTCCGAGTCAGGAGGGCAGCCCGGCTCCGGTGCTGCTGCCTATGGGGGTGGCAAGAAGACTAAGAACCGGGGGAATGGGAAGATGAAGTCACCATTCACGGCCCCCATTGCCGCAGCTGCGACAACCAGTGGAGCTCGGGGGCCGCGCCCCGACAAGAGGAAGCGGCAATCACCGGCCCCAGACAGTGGCCAAGGCGGGCTATGCCCCGTGCATGGCACCTGCAACCATACAGCTGCCGAGTGCTGGGAGATCCAGAGGCTCGCAGAGCGCTTCCGCAATGGAAGACAGCAGAGGGCTGAAGCACCGCCCTACCCTCAGAGGGATTGCAAACAAAAGGCCGATGCCCCAGCCACCGCTGCCCACCAGGTGGGGTTCCAGGAGCCTCAGCGTGTCATAAAGACAGTACATGACGCTGAGGACTCCAGTTCCGACGATGACGGGCCAAGGCGTTAGCCAGCTACGGCACGCCTCCGTGCCTCAAACATACCTCTCGGGGGCTGCCTAGGGTCCGTCAACCCCTTGAAGGCCTTGCCAGAAGGGGGGGGACGCCTTAGGTCATCCAAAGCGAGCCCGGGTCCACCTACCCCTTGAAGGCCTTAGCCAGAAGGGGAGAACTCCCCGGGGGACCCCGAGAGAAGCCACGCAGGACCTGATCCAGCGTGAAGACAACAACTTCGACAAGACTCGGCTTGCAGGGAACACCCCACAATGCAAGGTCTCGGCTAATGCTCTAAGCACTACCGCCAAAGAACCAAACGCGAAGGGGGCCCGCAAGAGGGCAGCCTGGTGAAGTGGCATGCTGTATTCCAAGAAGGACCCATAAGCTCTCCCCCAGCAGGGAAGGTCCCTTCCAAATCATGAAAGCTGCCGCCCCGGGTACACATGCCTTTCAACCGAGAGTGGGATCCATTCCCAAAAATCCTTGCCATGGAGCAACACTGTAAGTCCTACTTACTGAGCATCGGTAGAACAGGGTTATTCACTTCTGTAATAGACCCCATAGAACATAGGAACAGAGCTTGGGGTAGCTAAGTCTCAAGGGACGGTACAGGACTACGTCCAGTTTAGCCTGGTTCCGACCCTAAGCGCGTAGAGTCTTGCTTCCCTTGTAGACGAGGCGGAACATTGCCCCCACGAACAGCCATAATTCCACCTATGGGCGCGAATACAGAGACCTGTTCTACTTAGCTCCTTCTCATGCGCTCATTAAATTATGCATTAATTTTTATGATCGCACCATCTCTGTATGTTCATCATACGTCTAGCCCCCCCTCTCCTGTGCTCATCCATAGTCGGCATTTGCTATCCTCCCGAAGGCGGCTGCGCTTGAGGCACCTGCCGATGGCCGAGTGAGTCTCTCGGGCCTCCCCCAGTCAGGTGTTGCGGTGTCAGTTGGTCACCTCCAGGAAAGGCCAGCGTTGTGCATGGGGGGTCCAGGGTGCGTATCCAGCTTAGCCGGCCCAGAGCCCAAAGCATGCGCATCCTGCTCTCCGGAGGTCCAGGGGAGTACGTCCGCTTTGCCTGGTCATGAACCCAAAGCGCGTGCACTCTGCTTCCCCAGCGCATGGCCCGATACTAGGGATCGGACGGCCGTACCCGGACCTCGGAGGGAGCCGGAGCTCCGGCGCCTCGTGCACAGAATTGCCCAAGCCCCGTATAGCAGGCCAGGACCATAAGACGGATAAGACTAGGAGACAGGAGGGGAGGACCCCCCGAGGAGAATTACGTTTCCCCTACCTGTGTGCAGGACCTTCAGGTTACGGCAACAGGGACTGCATGAAGTGGGGGGAAAGGAGCTACCAGCTACACCGGCCTGGGACTGGAAGGACCGGGACCTGCCCCTCAAGCAGGGGCAGGGCCCGGGGGGCCCCGCTTGTCCAGCAGGCCCGGAACTCTCTCCTTCCTTGAGGGCTCCGGGCTCGCCACGTGGCAGGCAAGAACCGGACCTCCCCCCTCAGCGGGAGGGCTCCGAAAGCCCTATGTGTCCAACATGACCGGAGCTCCCGTCTCTTGAGGAGGAGCTCCGGACCCACCGCGTGGCCGGCAGATTTGGAGCCCCCCATAGGGCGAGGTTCGGAGACCTCCGAGGGCCCCTAACACGGTTAGGACCCGGGGGGGTGTCTTTGCGAAGCTCCGAGATTGGAAATGACCTCTGAGTACCTTGCGGAGCTAAGGACTCAGCCAGGCAAAGCCAAGAAGGAGGGAAAAGCATCACAGACACAAGTATCCAAGAGAGTCAAATTAAGCAAGGCTCCTTGAGCTGGACTACAGACTCGATAAAAAAGGGAGAAGCAAGTCCTAAGGACCTCCTGGCTCTCGCCGGAACCTTGCGGCTACAAGGCGGCCACATCCTCGACTTCAGCCCTGGCAGCTTCCTCCCGCACCGCGGCTGGGCCCTCTCTTGCTGGCTCCAGTGAGAAAGAGGGGTCGCGGCTCTTGAAGCATGCCAGCACATGCGAGGCGACCTCTAAAGCTAAGCCGCGGCCCTCGGCTTCAAGCTCGCTGGCGACCACCGAGTCGAGTCTGTCCAGCTTGGCGCCGATCGACTCCAATGCAGGGATCACCTCTGCCACCTGCAATGCGGGAGTTGCGGCCTTCACCGGACTGAAACCAAGTGGGATCAGGGCGGACCCCACCCGATCCACAAAGCTTGAGACCGCAAGGGCCTCGGAGGACCGTAGGGCTGAGAGCTCCTCCACCTCGCGGCGGGCCGCCCGCAGAGCCTCAAGGTTCCTCTCGGAGAATTCCTTCTCCTGGGCCGCCAGGGAACTCTCCCGAAGGCGGAGGGTCTCGGCTAGCCGCTCCAACTCAGCGGCCTTGAAGCCGGCAGTCAACTCGCGGTCCAAGACCACCCGGCGATCATGGGAGACCTGTTCATCCCTCAAGTCAAGGTCTGCCTTCAGAATCTCCAGCTCCTCCATCCGAGCTCGGAGGTCATCCTCGCCCGCAGCCAGCTGCGCGGCGACCCTCTCTGCCTCAGCTGCCACGGAACGCTCCCGCTCCTCAACGGCGAGTTCGCGGCGCTCCAACCGCTGCCGTATTTCCACAGCAGCAGAGAGGCTCTCTTCGGCCCGGGCGTGAGCCTCCAGGGCCTCCCTGTTGATCCGCCGCGACTGGGTGTCCATGCGGTCAACAGCCCGCTTCATCCGGTCGACAAGCGTTTCCCTGAAGTCGAGCAACTCCCACCTGGAGTCGAGCTCGCTCTTAACCTTCACGGTCCTCTCCCGTAAGAGGTTCCCCCAGGTGAGGAGGCGGTCCCGTTCAACCGTATACTCCTCCCGCTCGCGCCCTAGTGCAGCCAAGACCTGCCGGACGCTCGACTCGGCAAGCGCGAAGGCGTCCGCCAGAGGCAATGGAGCAACAGAGGCTGGGGCAGTCCCTCCGATCTCCTCCATTACCTCGTCCTCAGGAAGAGCCGACGCGCCAGCCGCCGAGACGAGACGTCGATCAAGAGAAGCTGGCTCCGCGGCGCTGGCAGCCAGGCCAGCTGGGCTCTTTTCAGCTTCTGGCTCCTTGACCTGAGGAGAGGGACGAGCCGGGGAAGACGGAGCTGGAGAAGAAGCTAGGCCGCCTAGTGCAGGATCAACCTGTGCTGGCTCGGGGGCCGCGGTAGCCGTCTCGGCAGGAAGAGACGGCGCCGCCGCGCAGTCCGGGCACACCGGAACAGGAGAAGTCCGCGCTGGCCTGGGGGCCGCAGCAGTCGCCCCTGGCTCCGAGTGCATCGGCACGGATTCCCCGCAAGACGGGGAAGGCCGGGAAGCGCGGACACTCCAGCGGGCTCTAAACCCCGACTTCCGAGCCGGGGTAGGATTTCCAGAGCCCACTACCGTCTCCGACGACCGCTCCGCAGTCGCTTGGACTGGCGGAACAGGGGACGCCACAGAGGCTTCCCCCAGCACATCAGCCCGGGGCCTCTTCGAGTCACCACCAGAGGGAGTGTCAGGCACCCCAGAATCCCGACTAGGCACTGGCGCCGTTGCTGGAGGAGATCGGGCGCGTTTCTTCTCTGGCAGCGGGTTGGAAGTCATGGCAAGGGAGAGCTCAAAGGCAAGAAAGCAAAAGCGCAAGAGTCCAAGAAGAAATGCAGAGAAGTGCGAAGGGAAGCTACAATGTGGGTGAGACCCCCTTTAAAAAGCTTCTCGGTGCAGTTCCAAGCAATTCGGAACTCTTCGAATACCCTGCACCCGCAACCGCTTCGGTTCCTAGACCGAGTGCCGATGACGGGTGGGCCCAAGCCGCTTAACTGGAGCGGTGGGGGCAAGGAGTCAGTCTCCTAAGAAGATGAGCCGGCAAGGCCCTTCGGCGGTTCCCGAAGAAAGCGCCGCAACGTGCAGAAGTGGCAGCCTTGGGAACCGCCGCAGTAAAAGCAATCATCAAGTGGGCGCACGCTCTCACGACCCCGAGGCCGTTCGTTCTCTGGCAGCGGTCAAGTCGGGACTTAGAGAAAGTGCGCGGATCGGAAGAGACGGAGGTCCCACCTCGGGCTCGCTATCTCCCCCGAGATGGGCCCTGGGGCCACTGTCGGTACCTAAGATATGGGGTACCCCCGCGCACAGGGTAAAATGCCTAAGGTGCTCGCCCTTCTCCGCAGGGAGAGCTCCGAAGGCGCCACGCGTCTGGCGCTGCCGGACCTCCCTCTCCTCAGAGGAGAGCTCCGGGCCCGCCACGTGGCATACAGAAGCCGGACCTCCCCCTCCGCGGGAGAGGGGTCCGAAGACGCCACGCGTCCAGCGGGGCCGGACCTCCCTCTCCTCAGAGAAGGGCTCCGGACCCGCCACGTGGCTGGTAGAACGGTGCTGCCTACCCCCGAGCGGTAGGCAGCGGGCGTAAAGGCGCCACTCACCTTGCCCGTACAAGGTATTCAAGGCCGCGTCTTCCCAAGACGCGGAAACGCGGAGCACGCGCCTGTCAGGTGCCGTTGCGTCCAGTCGCATCACAGACTGGCGCGCGGTGTCAGAACCTGCCAGGTAATAAACACCGTGACAAGACATCCCATGCCGCCTGCTCCGTCATCAACCACTATGACTAGTGCGCGGCATGGGCAGGGCGGCAAAATGAAGACTCAGAAGCCTTCGACCAGAGGCAACCACCGGCGTAACTACAGATACGGTAGATAATAGACAATCTTCCCGAGACCACCTGTCAGGTCCCGGCTTCCCTTGTAAGCCGCCCGAGCCATGGACTATAAAAGGCTCGGGTAGGCGTCGATAGCAGGGGTTCGCATTCTGCAACTCATACGCTAGCCATACACTCTCAAGCTGTAACTCACCCCCAAGCTCAGGCCCCCGGCCCTGAGCAGCAAGCAATACAGCGAGCTCCATAGCTCGCCGTGGACGTAGGGTTTTACGCTCCGGCGGCCTGAACCACGTAAAACTTCCCGTGTCAAGCTCTCACTAACTCGTCCATCCGCGCAAGCTCTCCGCTAGGGACTAGCCCCTCCGAAAAAAGAACCTCCGTGGGCTGCCCAGTGCAGGCCCGGGGGAAGTGTCGATCGCACACTTCGACAACGTCATATACGGCGGGTCCGCCGACCCCTCGTCTCGAAGCGCAGTCAAGACTCTGCGCCGAGCGGTAGCGTCGGTGGCACCACTCCCAAGTGCTGCACCGCACCTAAAGTGGATGGGGACCCCCATCAGCTTTGATGCCACCGACTGCCCCAGGAACATGGCTGGGGCCGGCCAACTACCGCTCCTGGTGGCCCCTACCATCGCCAACGTGAGAATGTACCACGTTTTGGTGGATGGAGGGGCTGGGATGAACCTCATCAGCCGTGCAGCTTTCCAGAAGCTGCAAATCCCGATGGCCAAGCTCACCCCGTCGAGCCCGTTCTCAGGGGTAGGGCCGGGACAGGTTATCCCCTACGGCAACATTAGTCTCCCGGTTATCTTCGGGGCTCCGGACAGCTATCGAACAGAGTACATTCTGTTCGACGTAGCGGAGATAGACCTCCCCTTCAACGCCATAATCGGCAGGCCAGCCCTGTACCGGTTCATGGCTGTAGCCCATTACGGCTACCTTGTCCTGAAGATGGCGACACCGACAGGTGTTCTCAGGATTCGAGGGGACCGCACTGCTGCAGTGTCGGCCCTGGAGAAGCTCCAAGCACTCGCAACAGCTGGGGCATCAACCCCCGGCAATACGGAGCCGGACCAGCTCCGCCCGAACGCACGCCACCGTGCTTCCACCACAGCACCCCGGGTGCAACCTCTCGACGAGGGCGGCGTCCCCTTAAAGGTCATCCAAGTCGGAGCCGAAGCTACCCAGACCACCCGGGTAGCCGGGGGCCTGGATAGTAAATAGAAAGGCGCGCTCGTCACCTTCCTCCGGCACAACGTTGACGTGTTTGCATGGCAGCCGTCACAGATGCCGGGGATCCCCAGGAAGGTGATCGAGCACCACTTGAAAGTCTTCCCCGACGCCCGGCCGGTTCAACAGAAGCCCCGCAAGCAGTCCATCGAGCGACAAAACTTCATCCGTGAAGAAGTCAAGAAGCTGCTGGACGCTGGCTTCATACGGGAAGTCCACCACCCCCGATGGTTGGCGAACCCCGTCGTTGTCCCGAAGGCTGGCGGGAAGCTCCGATGTGCATCGACTACACCAGTCTCAATAAGACATGTCCTAAAGATCCATTCCCTCTCCCTAGAATAGATCAAATAGTAGACTCAACGTCAGGCTGTGATATGCTGTGCTTCCTAGACGCCTACTCGGGTTTCCATCAGATCCCCATGTCCAGGGAGGACGAGGAGCACACCTCCTTCATCACAGTAGACGGCCTTTATTGCTATGTGTCTATGCCTTATGGCCTAAAGAATGCACTCCCCACCTTTGTGCGGGCAATGCACAAAACCTTTGGGGAGTTAATAAGAGACCTGGTCGAGGTGTATGTCGATGACATAGTTGTCAAGGTCAAGCAGGGTCCGTCCCTGCTAGATAACCTAGCTTTAGTCTTTGACAAGTTGCGCTCTACGCGCACCATGCTGAACCCAGATAAATGTGTGTTCGGCGTGTCCTCTGGGAAGCTCTTAGGGTTCCTGGTCTCGCACCGAGGGATTGAGGCCAACCCAGAGAAGATCAAGGCCATCGACTTGATGCGGCCCCCTGCCCGCGTCAAGGATGTACAGAAACTCACGGGATGTCTAGCCGCGCTGAGTCGGTTTATACCGAGGCTAGCAGAGCGGGCACTCCCTTTCTTTAAGCTCCTGCGCAAGTGAGTCCCTTTTGCCTGGACTGACGAAGCAGAAGAGGCTTTCCAGGAGTTGAAGCGACTCCTGACGACCCTACCAATCATGGTAGCCCCTGAGCCCGGAGAGCACCTGTTGCTCTACATCGCGGCGACAACTGAAGTAGTAAGTATGGTCCTCGTCGCAGAGCGGCCGGACCCCTCATCTTCACAACCTGCTTCGGTAGCAGAAGACAGACGCCAGGAGGCCCTACAGGACCAAGACGGTCTCCCGGGCCTCCAAGGCAACCTCCCGGAGGTCCGGGTCGGCCTCCCGGAGGTCCTGGGCAGTCTCCCGGACCTCCAAGATAAACCCCCGGGGGCCCTGCGGGACCCCCCGGGGGCCAAATGGGACCTCCCAGAGGTCCCCCAAGACCCCCCGGAGCTCCCAGACAATCAAGATAGCTTAAGGGCCTCCGGGTCCCAGCTCCCGGAGGCCCCCGTGGGTCCACCCACCTCCAGTGGGCCAGGGCCAATGGACGAGGACCTCCCAGGCCTGAGAAAGAGGGTTCGAACCGTCCAGAGGCCTGTCTACTACATCAGCGAAGTACTTCATGATGCCAAGACAAGGTACCTGGAAGTCCACAAACTGCTGTATGCGGTGCTCGTGGCCTCCAGAAAGCTCCGCCATTACTTCCAGGCCCACCGGGTCTCGGTAGTCACCTCGTATCCACTGAAGACAATTCTTCACAGCCCCCATGCGTCTGGCAACGTTGCTAAATGGGCGGCGGAGCTGGCGGAGTTTGAGCTGGACTTCCTCCCACGCCATGCAGTCAAGAGCCAAGCACTGGCTGACTTTGTGGCGGAGTGGACACCAACGGAGACTGACCCAGGGAGCCATGGGGGCGGAGAACCGGAGCACCGAGCTCCGGTCTTCACCGAACCCCACTGGACACTCTTCTTCGACGGCTCCTCGCGAAAGCAGGGGGCCGGTGCCGGCGTACTGCTCCTCATGCCATCGGGGGAACAGTTTGGGTATATGGTGCGTCTCAATTTCAAGGCAACCAACAACATGGCGGAGTATGAGGCACTCATCTTTGGCCTGCAGACAGCCCTGTCTCTAGGCGCTCGCCAGTTGTTGGCACAGGGCGACTCCCAGCTGGTCATCAAGCAAGTCAAGGGCGAATGCTCCTGCAATGACCCCCAGATAGCTGCATATCTGCTTCACGTGCAGATGTTGGAGAAAGAATTCCTCGCCTTGGACCTGCACCATGTACCGCGCGCCGGTAATGCTGCAGACGACGACCTTTCAACGAAGGCTTCCACCGGAGCCCCTGCGCCCGAAGGAGTCTTCGAGAGGACGTTGCTGCGGCCCACAGCCCGGCCCGCCGAGCCGGGTGAAGGGGGCTTGACCAGCACCTCGAAGCCGGCGGTCCCGGCGGCCCTACAACCATGGGCGCCGCCAAGGATCGTAAGCGTCACTGGGGACTCCATGCAACCCAGCGCTCAGGATCCAGAAGCTCAAGTCAGACCCGTTGCATGGATCACGGAGATCCGGGACTACTTGAAGGACAATATCCTCCCTGATGAACATGCAACCGCTGAACGGATTGTGCGTATGGCTAAGAGGTACGCGCTGGTAGAGGGGGGTCTCTACCGGCGTGGCGCCAACCACATCCTATTGCGGTGTATAACCCAGGGGGAAGGCTGCGACTTACTCGCTGAGATCCACGGAGGCAAATGTGGAAGTCATTCTTCCTCACGCACGCTTGTCGGTAAAGCCTTCCGGCATGGCTTCTACTGGCCGACAGCACTCCAGGATGCCGTCAAGCTGGTCGAGAGCTGCAAGGCGTGCCAGTTCCACGCCAAGCAGATCCATACACCGGCTCAGGCGGTACAGATGATCCCGCCCTCGTGGCCGTTTGCCGTGTGGGGGCTGGACATCCTGGGACCATTTCCCAGAACCGTCGGGGGGTTCCGGTACCTCTATGTCGCTATCGACAAGTTCACCAAGTGGCCGGAAGCTACACCAGTTGTCACCATCAATAAACAATCCGCAGTAAAATTCATCAGGTCTATTGTCTGCCGGTTCGGGGTCCCAAACAGGATCATCACTGACAATGGGACCCAGTTCACCAGCGCAGCGTTCCAAGACTACTGCGAAGACCTTGGCATTCAGGTATGCCATGCCTCTGTCGCCCACCCAAAGAGCAATGGGCAAGTCGAGAGGGCCAATGCGGAGATTCTCCGGGGCCTCAAGACTCGTACCTTCGCCAGCCTGAAGAAACATGGTGCCAATTGGGTAGATGAACTTCCAAGCACACTATGGGCTAACCGGACATCCCATAGCCGGGCCACCGGGGAGACACCCTTCTTCATGGTGTACGGGGCTGAAGCTGTACTCCCTCCAGAAATCACCATGAAGTCTCACCGTGTCCGGGCTTACGACGAAGCCATGCAGGACAACCTCCGGCGTCGAGAAATCGACCTCGTCAACGAGGTCCGATTACATGCGGCACTCCGTAACGCGCGGTACAGACAGGCGCTTCGGCGCTACCACCAGAGGTCTGTGCATGCCAGGGAGCTGCAGGAAGGTGACCTGGTGTTGCGGCGCATACTTTCTCGCGAAGGGGCTCACAAACTCTCCCCTAGTTGGGAAGGCCCCTTCCGAGTCGCGAAAGTATGCCGCCCCGGGTGTGTGCGCCTTTCCACCGAGGATGGGGACCTGCTCCCGAATCCTTGGAACATAGAGCACCTCCGTAAGTTCTACCCCTAAGAGCAAAAATAGGACAGTACTTTCTTTTCGTAATGAACCCCATAGAGTCCAGGAGCAGCGCTCGGAGCAGCTAAACCCCAGGGGACGGTCCAGGACTACGTTCAGCTTTGCCTGGTTCCGACTCCAAGCGCGTAGAGTCTTGCTTCCCCTCTTAATGGGGTGGGTCGTGGCCTCCATGTTTAGCCTGCCTTCCTCCTATGGAAGGTTGTACGAAAAGAAGTCTGCCCTACTTTGCTCTTTCCTTGTACTCATTTAAATTGTGAATTGAGTTCTTTTTTATCGCCCCTGCAGTACATGGTTGCCATGTGCTCAGCTCCCCCTCTCTACAAGTCCCCAAGCATCTAGCATCTGGTTGGGGCTGTAAGTCAAATAAGACTATGAGATAAGGGATGGGGAGCCCCCAAGGAGAATTACGTTTCCTCTACCTGTGTGCAGGACTTCCAGGTTGCGGCAACAGGGGCTGCATGAAGTAGGGGAAAAGGAGCTACCAACTACTTCGACCCAGGGCCAGAGGGGGCTGGGCCCGGGGGCCCCACGCATCCAGCAGGCCCGGAACTTTCTCCTCCCTAGAGAAGGGCTCCGGGCTCGCCACGTGCCGGGCGGAAACCGGACCTGCCCCCGCGGTGGGAAAGCTTAGAAGGCCCTGCGTGTTCAACATGGCCGGGGCTCCCGACGCCGCAGTAAAAGCAATCATCAAGTGGGCGCACGCTCTCACGATCCCGTGGCCGTTCGTGCTCCGGCAGCGGTCAATTCGGGACTTAGAGAAAGTCCGCGGATCGGAAGAGACGAAGGTCCCACCTCGGGCTCGCTACCTCCCCCGAGATGGACCCGGGGGCCACTGTCGGTACCTGAGATATGGGGTACCCCCGCGCACAGGGTAAAATGCCTAAGGTGCTCGCCCTTCTCCGCAGGGAGAGCTCCGAAGGCGCCACGCGTCCGGCGGGGCCGGACCTCCCTCTCCTCAGAGGAGAGCTCCGGGCCCGCCACGTGGCATACAGAAGCCGGACCTCCCCCTCCGCGGGAGAGAGGTCCGAAGACGCCACGCGTCCAGCGGGGCCGGACCTCCCTCTCCTCAGAGGTGAGCTCCGGGCCCGCCACGTGGCATACAGAAGCCGGACCTCCCCCTCCGCGGGAGAGAGGTCCGAAGGCGCCACGCGTCCAGCGGGGCCGGACCTCCCTCTCCTCAGAAGAGAGCTCCGGACCCGCCACGTGGCCAGAAGAACGGTGCTGCCCGCCCCCGAGCGGTAGGCAGCGGGCGTAAAGGCGCCCCACACCTTGCCCGTACAAGGTATTCAAGGCCCGCGTCTTCCCAAGACGCGGAAACGCGGAGCACGCGTCTGTCAGGTGCTGTTGCGCCCAGTCGCATCACAGACTGGCGCGCGGTGTCAGAACCTGCCAGCTAATAAACGCCGCGACAAGACGTCCCATGCCGCCTGCGCCGTCATCAACCACTACGACTAGCGTGCGGCATGGGCAGGGCGGCAAGATGAAGACTCAGAAGCCTTTGACCAGAGGCAACCACCGACGTAACTACAGATACGGTAGATAATAGACAATCTTCCCGGGACCACCTGTCGGGTCCCGGCACCCCTTGTAAGCCGCTCGAGTCTTGGACTATAAAAGGCTCGGGTAGGCGTCGATAGCAAGGGTTCGCATTTTGCAACTCATACGCTAGCCATACACTCTCAAGCTGTAACTCACCCCCAAGCTCAGGCCCCCGGCCCTGAGCAGCAAGCAATACAGCGAGCTCCATAGCACGCCGTGGACGTAGGGTTTTACGCTCCGGCGGCCTGAACCACGTAAAACTCTCTGTGTCAAGCTCTCACTAACTCGTCCATCTGCGCAAGCTCTCCGCTAGGATCTAGCCCCTCCGAGAAAAGAACCTCCGCGGGCTGCCCAGTGCAGACCCGGGGGAAGTGTCGACCGAACACTTCGACACCAGCCCTTGCCCTCCTTTCAGAGGCGAGCCCTGATGCCGGACCTCACGCCCTTCGTGGACCTGAGCTCCGATGACTTCCGGACCTCCGCCCCCACAGCCGGGCCGAGCTCTGATGCCAGGCTTCACCCTCTCCTAAGAGGCTGAACTCCGAAGCCATCAAGACCCTGCTAGCACAGGGAGTACTCAAGACAAGAAAGTGCGCGGGTAGGAGAAGGCCTCACCTCGGGCTCGTTACCTTCCCCCCAGGAGAGCCCGGGGGCCACTGTCGGTACCCGCGATATGGGGTACCCCCGCGCACAGGGGAATATGCATAAGGATCTCGCCCTTCAACGCAGGGAAAGCTCCGAAGGTGCCACGTGTCCAGTGGGGCCGGACCTCCCTCTCCTCAGAGGAGAACTCCGGGCTCGCCACGTGGCCTGCAGCAGCCAGACCTCCCCCCTATGAGGGGAGAGCTCCGAAGGTGCCACGTGTCCCGCGGGGCCGGACCTCCCTCTCCTCAGAGGGGAGCTCCGGGCCCGCCACATGGCCGGCAGAAGCCGGACCTTCCCCTCCGCGGGGAGAGGTCTGAAGGCTACATGTGTCCCGCGGGGCCGGACCTCCCTCTCCTCAGAGGAGAGCTCCGGGCCCGCCACGTGGCCGGCAGAAGCCGGACCTTCCCCTCCGCAGGGAGAGGTCTGAAGGCTCCACGTGTCTTGCGGGGACGGACCTCC
Source organism: Neostapfia colusana (assembly GCA_030760725.1). Lineage (NCBI taxonomy): Eukaryota > Viridiplantae > Streptophyta > Magnoliopsida > Poales > Poaceae > Neostapfia > Neostapfia colusana. Next base: position 82,791,558 of record JASWHV010000003.1, read on the forward strand.
CTCTCCACTGGGGAGGGCTCCGTGCCCGCCCCGTGTCCAGAAGAACAGCGCTGCCTGCCCCCGAGCGGAAGGCTGCAGGCGTAAAGACGCCCCATACCTTGCCCGTACAAGGTATTCAAGGCCCGCGCCTTCCCAAGACGCGGAGACGCGGAGCACGCCTCTGTCAGGTGCCGTTTCTCCCAGTCACATCACAGACTGGCGCGCGGTGTCAGAGCCTGCCAGCCAATAAACGCAGCGACAAGACATCCCATGCCGCCCCCGCCGTCATCAACCACTACGACTAGCATGCGGCATGGGCAGGGCTGCAAGACGAAGACTCAGAAGCCTTCGCCAGAGACAACTACCGGCATAACTGCAGATACAGTGGATAATAGACAATCTCCCCGGGACCACCTGTCGGGTCCCAGGCCCCCCTTGTAAGCCACCGGAGTCTTGGACTATAAAAGGCTCGGGTAGGCAACGTTAGCAAGGGTTCGGACCCTGTTGGTTCGCACTTCTGCAACTCGTACGCTAGCCATTCACTCCCAAGCTGTAACTCACCCCCAAGATCGGGACTCCGGCCCCGAGCAGCAAGCAATACAGCGAGCTCCATAGCTGGCCGTGGACGTATGGTTTTACGCTCCGGCGGCCTGAACCACGTAAAACTCTCAGTGTCAAGCTCTTACTAACTCGTCCATCCGCGCAAGCTCTCCGCAAGGGACTAGCCCCACCGAAAAAAGAACCTCCGCGGGCTGCCCAGTGCAGGCCCAGGGGAAGTGTCGACCGAACATTTCGACACTGATTTAATTTACTTATTAAATTTTTATGACTGCACTACTAGCGCATGCTCACCATGCGCTCAACTCCCTCTTCTCATTCTCACCTTTAGTCGGCATTTGCTGCCCTACCAAAGGCAGTTACGTTGGAGGTATCGGCCGATAGCCAGGGGGGCCCCGAGCCCCCGGCACTTCGCGCACGGTAGTCCCTAAGCACCGTATAAGTGGACGGGGACCGTAAACCAAATAAGACTATGAGATAGAGGAGGGGGAGCCCCCAAGGAGAATTATGTTTCCCTTACTTGTGTGCAGGACCTCTCGGCCTCAGCTCCCCGCAAGAGTATGGTAGGCACATCCATCCAATGGAACGCACCTACCAGGGGGCCGCTACGGGATCACGCAAGACCTAAACCCCAAGGTAAGATCAAAGAACCTAGACCTCACCTCTTCCGCAGGGGCGAGGCCCGAAGGTCCCACGTGTCCAGCGGGGCCGGACCATCCACCTCCTTGAGGGGGAGCTCCGGGCCCACCACGTGGCCTACAGAAGCCGGACCTCCTCCCTCCGCGGGGAGAGGTCCGAGGGCTCCACGTGCCCCGCAAGCCCAGACCTCCCCTCAGAGGGGAGCTCCGGGCCCGCCATGTGGCCAGCAGGCCCGGACCCCCCATTCTCATGGGGCGGGTCCTGGAGACCTCCGGGGCCCTTAATATATAGTAAGGACCCGGAGAAGGTGTCTATGCAGCGCTTCGAGATTGGTCAAGGCCTCCGAGTACCTTGCGGAGCTAAGGACTCGGCCAGGAAAAACCAGGAAGAAGACTAGGACATGCAGACACAGAAGGAAACAGGAGTCTGTTCATACAAGGCTCCACGAGCTGGGCTACAGACTCAACAAAAATAAAAAAGGAGGTACAGGGCCTTGTGAACACGGGGGCAGATGCCTAAGAGTCCCCGGACTCCCGATGAAACCTAGAGGCCACAAGGGCAGCCACGTCCTCGACCTCGGCCCTGGCAGCTTCCTCCCGCTCGGCAACGGGTCCTAGATGGACTGGCCCCAGAGAAAAGGAAGGGTCTTGGCTCCGGAAGCACGCAAGTACGTGCATAGCGACCTCCTTCGCCAGGCCCCGTCCTTCCACTTCAAGCTCGTCGGCGATCACCGCTTCGAGACGACCCAGCTTGTCGCCGATGGACTCAAGTACCGGGATCGCTTCGGACATCTGCCGCGCCGGAGCCTCCATCCGCACAGGGCTGAAACCAAGAGGAGCCAAGGCGGACTCCGCCTTGGCAATAAAGCCCCAGACTGCCTGGGCCTCGGCAGACCGCAAAGACTGGAGCTTCTCTACCTCTTGGCGAGCCGCCAGCTCGCGATCCATCGCCGCCTGGCGCTCCTGGGAGAACTGCTCCTCCCTCGCGGCAACAGCCGACTCACAGAGCTCAAGCTCCTCGGTCCAAGCCCTCAGCTCCCCCACTTTGGCTCTCAGCCGGGCGGTGGTCTTCTCATCCTCGGCCGCTGCAGCGCGTTCCCGATCGGCGACGGCACACTCTCGATGAGCTACCTGCAGCCGCAACTCCTCCGCGGCGGCGGAACGCTCCTCGGCTTTGGCTTCAACATGGGCCAGGGCCTCGTTGTAGGAAGCATGAAGCCGCCGGGTCTCTGACTTCAAGCGGCTAATGGCCTTCTTCTGAGTGTCAAGCATAGCACTCATGGCCTCAAGCCTTCACTACCTCGAGTCAAGATCCGCCCTAGCCTCCTGGGCCCACTGCTGCCAGCTGAGAAGGCGTTCCCTCTCGCCGGCCAGCGCCCCCCGCTCCTGCTCGAAGGCAGACTGAAGCTGCCGGGCGCTGGTCTGGACACGCCCCAGGGCATCCCACACGGGCGCAGGGACAGAGGGGGCAGGAGTCATGCCCCTGATCCCCCTGTCGAGTCTAAGACCGGCGGAGGCGCCGGTGCCTCAGCAACCGGAGTGGGACGCTGTCCTAAGGAAGCCAGGGGCCAGCAGGCGCACCTACAGCGGCCCACCCAGTCTCAGGACCGGATTTCTGGGCTGGTGAAGGAGGGCGGACAGGAGCGGATGCGGCCACCACGGAGGGTGAACTCGCCGGCACAGAGGAAGCCCCCGTCGACTTGGGGGCCATGGGAGCCACCACGGTTCCCAGATGCTGAGGCGCGGAGCCTCCATCAGTTGAAGACGGCCGTGTAAGAGGCCCGCCCCCGGCAGCTGGTCGGTCCCTGCAAGAAAAGAAAGCTCTCAGGCTAAGAGAGGAGACGAGAACGCTGCTCCTACAAGCCAGAAGGAGCAACACTTACTGGGCGACATGAGCGCTCAAGCGGGCTTGCAGCACCGGCCTCTGGGCTGTAAATGAACCGCCAGGACCTGCGGTTGGAATGGTCGTGGGACGTGGCGCCTGGACCCCCGGTACACTCCCCGGCGTCGCCCCACCAGCATCCGTCCTAGAAGCCCCTCCGCTTGAGGAAGGATGACGAGGTGCTTGGGTTACTTCGGACTGCCGCTGTCCAGGGAGAGATCCGCTGGGGTGGGACACCCGGGGCCTCTTCGGGTCGCCACCTGATGGACCAGCAGCCCCGGGAGATGGGTGCAAGGGTGCTCCGGCACCCTGACTCGGTGCAGGCGGCGCCCTCGGAGGAGACCGGGCGCGTTTCTTCTCTGGATGCCCGGGGGCCGGCTCCTTCCCCTTCCCCTTGTCGGCGGCTTGAGTTCCGTCCACTCTTGGGAAGGGTTGGGAAGCAGCAGACGCCTCGTGCCCTGATCCGGAGCGCTTGGTTCCTGGGATCGTAATACCCCGGAAGGCATCCTCTACCTTCCGGACGGCGATCCCGATGTTGTCGAGGTTCGGCATCTTCCGCAGGAGCTCTGACCTCCTCTGTGGCTCCAAGAAGAGGGGGTGGCAGAGGGCGGAAGGGCAGGGTCGCCACTGGGAATGTAGTCGCCGCTCACCTTGCCCACCATCTCGTACAGCTCCTCGTCGGAAGGGTCAGAGCCAGGGCCCCTCCCCAGCCTGGTACAGTCCTGCTCGCTAGTATAGTACCACGCTGGGCGACTGCGCTGCTGCAAGGGCGCAATACCCGTGTCTTTTATAGTCCAAGACTCGGGTGGCTTACAAGGGGGGCCCGGGACCCGACTTGTGGTCCCGGGGAGATTGTCTGTCATCTACCGTATCTGCAGTTATGCCGGTAGTTGTCTCTGGCGAAAGCTTCTGAGTCTTCGTCTTGCAGCCCTGCCCATGCCGCATGCTAGTCGTAGTGGTTGATGACTGCGCGGGCGGCATGGGATGTCTTGTCGCTGCGTTTATTGGCTGGCAGGCTCTGACACTGCGCGCCAGTCTGTGATGCGACTGGGTGCAACGGCACCTGACAGAGGCATGCTCCGCGTCTCCGCGTCTTGGGAAGACGCAGGCCTTGAATACCTTGTACGGGCAAGGTATGGGGCGTCTTTATGCCCGCTGCCTATCGCTCGGGGGCAGGCAGCGCCATTCTGTTGGCCACGTGGCGGGCCCGGAGCCCTCCTCAGAGGAGAGGAGGGTCCGGCCCCGCGGGACACGTGGAGCCTTCGGACCTCTCCCCGCGGAGGGGGAGGTTCGGCTTCAGTCGGCCACGTGGCGGGCCCGGAGCTTCTCTCTGAGGAGAGGGAGGCCCGGCCCCGCCGGATACGTGGCACCTTCGGACCTCTCTCCGGCGGAGGGGGAGGTCCGGCCTCTGTATGCCATGTGGCGGGCCTGGAGCTCTCCTCTGAGGAGAGGGAGGTCTGGCCCCGCCAGACGCGTGGCGCCTTAGGAGCTCTCCCTGCGGAGAAGGGCGAGTTCCTTAGGCATTTTCCCCTGTGCGCAGGGGTACCCCATATCACGGGTACCGACAAAGTCCATCAGCACCATCAGGGACGTCAGCCCCTCGTTGGCCAAGAACCGGATCCGCTCCAAGAACGGGGCGTACTCCTGCTCCAGCTCAGGGATCTCCTCCCAGAAGGGACGATCGGTGGTTGGGATAGCGGTCGGGAGTTGTAGGCGATCGTGCTCGTCGGTCTGCACTAACACCCAGCTCTCCCTCCAGTTTTCCCACCTTGATGCTCTGAAGGGCAGATTGTACCCAGAGACCTTTGGGTCCTTGCAGCGATGCTGGAAGTAGTACGCCCCCATCTGGGTCTTCGAGCCGCGCCCAGTCGTCCGCAACACAAAGAAGTAGCGGAAGAGCGTCACAGAAGCGTGCACCCGCACAAACATCTCGCAGAAGTGGACGAAGACAGCGGCCATTGCAAAGGAGTTGGGAGAGAGATGGTGGAGCTGGAGCCCATACGTCTCCAGCAGTGTGACAAAGAAGGAAGAAATTGGCGGGACGAACCCCGCCAGAGCATAAGCAGTGAAGAAGACCATCTCCCCCTTTTCCAGGATCAGGGGGAGAGATCCCCGGCGGAGCCGGCGTTTCTGTTCCTCCGTGCGCCAGCCCAACAGCCTGCGCACTGGCCCAAGCTCGGAGGAACGAACGAGACGCGTCGGGAGCAAGTTGGAAGCCATGGCGAAAGAGAGCACAAGGACAGGAAAGCCGAGGCGCAAGAGTTCAAGGGAAGAACGAGCGCTAGGAAATGCGAAGGGAAGCCGCGATGCGGGTGAGATCCCCTTTTAAAACTTTCCAGGAACGATTCAAGGTGATTCGAAAATCTTCGAATACATCGCATCGGCGACCGCATTGGCTCCGAGACCGGGCACCGATGACAGGTGAACCCAAGCCGCCCAACTGAAGAGGTGGGTCAAGGAGTCAGTCTCCCTAGAAGACAAGCCGGCAAGGCGCTTCGGCGGTTCTGGAAGAAAGCGCCGCGACGTACAGGAATGGCAGCCTTGGGAACCGCCGCAGTAAAGGAAACCATCAAGTGGGCGCACGCTCCCACGATCCCGTGACTGTTCGTGCTCCAGCAGCGGTCAATGCGGGACTTAGAAAAAATGCGCGGATCAGAAGAGACGGGGGTCCCACCTCGGGCTCGCTATCTCCCCCGAGATGGGCCCGGGGGCCACTGTCGGTACCCGTGATATGGGGTACCCCCGCGCACAGGGGAAAATGCCTAAGGATCTCGCCCTTCTCTGCAGGGAGAGCTCCGAAGGCGCCACGCGTCCTGCGGGGCCGGACCTCCCTCTCCTCAGAGGAGAGCTCCGGGCTCGCCATGTGGCCTGCAGAAGCCGGACCTCCCCCCTCCGCGGGGGAGAGGTCTGAAGGCGCCACGTGTCCAGCGGGGCCGGACCTCCCTCTTCTCAGAGGAGAGCTCCGGGCTTGCCACGTGGCCGACAGAAGCTGGACCTCCCCCTCCGCGGGGAGAGGTCCGAAGGCTCCACGTGTCCTGCGGGGCCGGACCCCCCTCTCCTCTGAGGAGGGCTCCGGGCCCGCCACGTGGCCAGCAGAACAGCGCTGCCTGCCCCCGAGCGGTAGGCAGCGGGAGTAAAGACGCCCCATACCTTGCCAGTACAAGGTATTCAAGGCCCGCACCTTCCCAAGACGCGGAGACGCGGAGCACGCCTCTGTCAGGTGCCGTTGCGCCCAGTCACATCACAGACTGGCGCGCGGTGTCAGAGCCTGCCAGCCAATAAACGCAGTGACAAGACATCCCATGCCGCTCCCGCCGTCATCAACCACTACGACTAGCATGCGGCATGGGCAGGGCAGCAAGACGAAGACTCAGAAGCCTTCGTCAGAGACAACTACCGACATAACTGCGGATACGATAGTCTGCAGGCAATCTCCCCGGGACCACCTGTCGGGTCCCGGGCCCCCCTTGTAAGCCACCTAAACCTTGGGATATAAAAGACTCAGGAGGGCGACGTTATCAAGGGTTCCCACTCCAGCAACTCATACGCTAGACATCACTCATCCCCAAGCTCAGGACTCTGGTTCTGAGCAGCAAGCAATACAGCGAGCTCCTTAGCTCGCCGTGGACGTAGGGTTTTACGCTCCGGCGGCCTGAACCACGTAAAACTCTCCGTGTAAAGCTTCTACTTAGTTCGTCCATATGCTTAAGCTCTCCGCAAGTGACTAGCCCCTCCGAAAAAGAACCTCCGCGGGCTGCCCAGTGCAGGTCCGGGGGAAGTGTCGACCACACACTTCGACAGCGCTGATGGACTCAAGGGCCAGAAGCGCCTCGGCCACCTCTTGCGCCAGAGCCCCCGTCCTCACGGGGCTGAAGCCAAGGGGCACCATGGCGGATCCCGCCTGGCCGACGAAGCTCCAGACCGCTCGAGCCTCGACGGACCGCGAATCCTGGAGCTTCTCCACCTCCTGGCGAGCCTTCAGCAGGGCGCCGGGTCCCTCCTCAGCGAACCTTTTCTCCTTGGCTGCCAAGGAGTTCTCCTGGAGCTCAAGGTCCCGGGTAAGCCACTCCAGCTCCGATGCCCGGAAGTCAGCCGCCAACTCTCGGTCCAGCGCCGCCTGACGCTCCCGGGAGGCCTGCTCCTCCCTCTCAGCCAGAGCTGCCTCCCGAAGATACAGATCTCCGGCCCGAGCCTTCAAGTAGCCCTCACCGGCCTCCAGCTTCTTGGCGACCTTCTTTTCCTTGGTCGCCACGGCGCGCTCCCGGTCCGCGAAGGCACACTAGCGGCGCGCCAGCTGCATCCACAGCTCCTCGTTGGCATCGGCGCAGGCCTGGGTATTGGCGTTTGCCTCGCGAGTCTCCCGCAAGAGCCGCCGAGTCTCAGAGTCCAAGCGGGCGACGGCCCTCTTCTGCAACTCGAGGAGCTCCTCCTCGGCGTCGAGCCTCTGCCGCCTCGCGTCGAGCTCCACCTCGATCTCCTGAGTCTGCTGCTTCAGGAGCTGCCCCCAGCTGAGGAGGCGGTCCATCTCCTCCGCCAGCACCTCCTGCTCGCGCTCCAGGGTGGCCTGGACCTGCAGGATGCTCGACCGGGCGAGCTCCATTGCTTCTGACAATGGCAGAGGAGCGGCAGAAGCCGGACGCGCGCCGAAGACCTCCTCCATGACATCGTCGTCCGGCGGAGGAGATGCCACCGGGATGATGCGCTGATCTGGAGAAGCCGGTGCCGAAGCAGGGGCCCTCTCGACGCGACGTTGCTCGCCGCCCGCCGGAGGACCTGCATCCGCTCCCCCCGCTTCAACTCCCGAGGGCTGGACGCCATCAGCCAGCTCCACCGAATCCTTGACAGGCACCAGCTCCTGAGCTGGCGAAGGAGGACGGATAGGCGCTGCCACCGCCGCAGGAGCCGATTCTGCCAGCACAGAAGGAGGCGCCTGCACCGGCTCGGGGGCCGGCAAAGACGCTGCAGCTTCTGGACGCTGCGGCGCAGGACCTCCGCTAGCCGAAGGTGGCCGGGAACAGACGCGTTCCCGGCAGCCGATGAGTCTCTGCAAGCACGGGGACCCCTCAAGACAAGAAGAAAAGAAATGCACAAGTATCGTTATCCGGTGAGGTCGAGCTTACCGAGGAACTCGAACACTCCAGCGGGCATGGAGCCCTGGCTTCCGAGCCGGGGCAGGACCGCCGGAGCTTGCCGTCGCCGTCGGGGCCTGCGCTGAAGACACCCGGACCGGCGGAGCAGGGGGAGCATCCAGAGACCCCCTGGGAGACGGAGCAGCAGGGCTCCCGCCAGCAGTGCTCCAAGCTCCGCTCGCCGATCCGGCCCCTGAAGTCCGGGGCACCTGTGTCCCTGGATGAGTCCTGGCGCTGCTCCCTCCGGCACCACTGCCTGCCGAGCCTGCAGCCGGGATGCACATCGGCCGGGGCGCCTGAGCCCTCGGCTCACTCCCGGACACCGCAGCACCGGTGTCCCTCCTTGGAGCTCCACCACCTGTGGAGGGAGGATGGGACGCTCGGGGCTCCTCGGACTGCCACTGTCCGAGAGGAGACCCGTCAGCATGGAAAACCCGAGGCCTCCTGGGGTCACCGCCCAACGAACCGAAGCCCCCTGAGGGAGGGTGCAAAGGTGCTCCGGCCCCCTGGCTTGGCGCAACCTACGCCTTCGAAGGGGACCAGGCACGCTTCTTCTTCGGCAAGACGGAAGCCGGCTCCTTGCCTTTCCCCTTGTCGACAGTCCGAGCTCCGTCGACCTTCGGCGCGGGTTGGGCATCGGCCGATGCCCCGCGCTCCGCTCTGTAACGCTCAACCCCAGGGATTGAGATTCCCCGGAAGGCATCCCCGACCTGACGAACAGCAATGCCGATATCATCCAGCGTTGGCAGCTCCGCAGTAGCCTTGCCCCCCGTAGCGGCTACATGGAGAGTGGGAGGCAGGAAGCTGGGACCGTGAGGGAGTCGTCGTTGAGGAGGTCACCGCTGACGCTCATCAAAATCCCCCCCAGCACTTCCTCAGAAGGGACTGAATCCGGACCCGTCTCCAGCTTGGTGCAGTCGTGGATGCCGGTGTAGTTATACGCCGGGCGGTTGCGCTGCTGCAACGGCGCAAGACGCCACGACAAGAAGCTTTCCAGTACCATCAGGGACCTCAGTCCTTGCTCCGCTAGGAACCGGATCCGCTCCAGGACTGGCGCGTACTCGGGCTCCAGCAACGGGCTCTCCTCCTAGAAGCTACGCTCGGTGGTTGGAGCGTCGGTCGGCAACTGGAGGCGATTGTGCTCATCAGTCTTCACGATCACCCAGTTGTCCCTCCAGCCTTCCCACCTCGCCGCACTGAACGGCAGAAGGTACCCAGAGACCTATGGGTCCTTGCTGCGATGCTGGAAGTAGTAGGCGCCCAACTGGTTCTTCGATCCACGCCCGGTCATCCGCAGCACGAATAAGTGGCAGAAGAGCGTCACCGAAGCGCGCACTCCCACAAACATCTTGCAGAACTGGACGAAGACGGCAGCTATTGCGAAGGAGTTGGGGGAGAGGTGATGAAGCTGGAGACTGTACGTCTCCAGCAGCGTCACAAAGAAGGAAGAGATTGGCTGGACGAACACCGCTGTCGAAGTGTGTGGTCGACACTTCCCCCGGACCTGCTCTGGGCAGCCCGCGGAGGTTATTTTTCGGAGGGGCTAGTCGCTTTCGGAGAGCTTCAGCATAAGGGACGAGTGAGGGAGAAGCTTGACACGGCGAGTTTTACGTGGTTCGGGCCGCCGGAGCGTAAAACCCTACGTCCACGGTGAGCAGAGGTGCTTGCTGTATTGCTTGTTGCTCAGAACCGGAGTCCTGAGCTTGAGGGTGAGTTATGTCTAGGGTGCAAGTTGCTGGAGTGCGAACCCTTGCAAACGTTGCCTACCCGAGCCTTTTATAGTCCAAGGCTCGAGCGGCTTACAAGGGGGGCCCGGGACCCGATAGGTGGTCCCGGGGAGATTGCCTGCCGACTATCGTATCTGCAATTATGTCGGTAGTTGTCTCTAACGAAGGCTTCCGAGTGTTCGTTCTGCCGCCCTGCCCATGCTGCAAGCTAGTCGTAGTGGTTGATGACGGCGGGGGCGGCAGGGGATGTCTTGTCGCTGTGTTTATTGGCTGGCAGGTTCTGACACGGCGCGCCAGTCTGCGATGCGACTGGGCGCAACGGCACCTGACAGAGGCGTGCTCCGTGTCTTCGCGTCTTGGGAAGGCGCAGGCCTTGAATACCTTGTACGGGCAAGGTATGGTGCATCTTTACGCCTGCTGCCTACCGCGCGGGGGCAGGCAGCGCCGTCCTGCAGGCCACATGGCGGGGCCGGAGCTCTGCTGTGAGGAGAGGGAGGTCCAGCCCCGTGGGACACGTGGAGCCTTCGGACCTCTCCCCACGGAGGGGGGAGGTCCGGCTTCTATCGGCCACGTGGCGGGCCCGGAGCTCTCCTCTGAGGAGAGGGAGGTCCAGCCCCGCGGCACACGTGGCACCTTCGGAGCTCTCCCCGCGGAGGGGGGAGGTCCGGCTGCTTCTGGCCATGTGGCGGGCCCGGAGCTCTCCTCTGAGGAGAGGGAGGTCCAGCCCGGCTGGACACGTGGCGCCTTCGGAGCTCTCCCTGCGGAGAAGGGCGAGATCCTTAGGCATTTCCCATGTGCGCGGGGGTACCCCATATCGTGGGTACCGACACCTGCCAAGCCGTAGGCCACGAAGAAGACAATCTCCCCCTCCTCCAGATGCAGGGGGAGAGATCCTCGCCGGAGACAGCGCTGCTGCTCCTCCGAATGCCACCCCAGCAGCTTGCGCATCGGCCCAAGGTCTTTCATCCGGGCGATGCGCAGCGGAGGCAAACAGGAAGCCATCGGTGATGAAGGCGCGAGTGCTTGGGGACAACGGCGCAAAAGCTTGGGAGACGAAGAAGGCTCGGGCGCAGGGAAGTTTGCAAAGGGAAGCCTGCGAGATCCTCTTATAAACTTCCCAGAAGCGATGCAAAGCGATTTGAAACACTTCGTGTGCGCCTCTAGGGGCAGACACCTCGGGTCCCAGCCCCAGAGTCCATGGAAAGCGGGCCCAAGCCGTCCTGCAGAAGCGGTGGACCGGGCAGTCAGCCCCCCAGGCGGAGAACCCGGCGGTTCCTGACAAGGCGCTGCAACGTGCGCTGCGACGTGCAGTAGTGGCAGTAGTGGCAGCCTTGGGAACCGCCGCAGTAAAAGTAGCCATCAAGCAGGGCTCACGCCCCCTCGATTCCACAACCGTTCATGCTCCAGCAACGGTCATAGGGAGTCGCCGAGAAGGTGCGCGGGGTAGAAGAGATGGAGGCCCCACCTCGGCTCGTTATCTCCCCCGAGATGGGCCTGGGGGCCACTTTTGGTACCCTCAATACAGGGTACCCCCGCGCACAGGGGAAAATCATCTAAGGACTTCGCCCCCTCCGCAGGAAGTATGGTAGGTCTCCATTACCACCTTACGATGAGATCGTGGTTTTCTTTGCATTTGTTTCCTTCGATCCCTTCGAACAAAAGCTTTTTCGTGGACAGATCACTTGTTGATCGGTTTGATCTATAGTCAAGAACATTGCCACGTCCACATTTGATCCCTACACCTCTGTTCATCATAAAACACCATGCAAGCCATTAAAACATGCAAGAGCACGTATAAACTGATCTAATAAAAACTGCACCATAGAATCAACATGCATATGCATAATTGCATCTTGAGTAAAGTTTGTGCATGATGTTTGATTACTGTAAATCTTGTTTGTGCGTGATCATGAGTATAAGGACAAGCTCAGGGAGCTATCTACGAAGGAATACAACACCAAGATTTCGAGATCCCAAAGCAACAGAAGCCACAAGAACAAGGCAAGTGCCCCTTGACCATATTGATCCCATGTTTTTGGAACTGTTTTGTTTGCGAAAAGGTGTGTGTGCTAGAGTCAACTTGATGGGAAACCCTTCCATAGGAGTTTACTAGTTTTGTTAACCACCCTTGTCGCCAGGACAGTTGATGAGTCAGGTATAGTCATTTTTGCTTTTTGCTTCGCTAATGTAAGGGATATGGGAAGCGATAGAATGTGTCTAGCTAACTGCACTCGTATGAATAATGGTAATGAGAAAATGATGTTGATAATGGACATGAATCGGAGGGAGATCTAGGCAAGCTTGGTTTGTGGATGAGGTAGAATGAGATAATGGTTTACTTGCCGTAGATCTAAGGACCAGTTCATGCCAGCCATGCCAGGAAAACAGTGCCACCACAAGGCCAAATATGGGTGCGGCTTAGCTGACTAATTAGGTAAGTTGCTAGATTGCTATGGACCGTGGAAGGCGCGGGGAATGGGAGTCGAGTGAGGACTGCCCTGGGAACTGCAGGCACAAGAGGGGGACTGTAGGTGGGAAAATTGGAGATTCTAGCCTGCTGGTGAAACCTTAGTGAGTCCATACATCTAGTAGCCCCTTTGTAAAGGCTATTTTGTGATCTCTTGACCATACACCTACGGTTATGTACTGGTATAATGGAGGTTCTGCAGTTGCCGACGGGTGACGAAATCACAAACTTGTGTGTAAAGTGGTGCCACCTCTGCAGAGTGTAAAACTATCATGATAGCCGAGCTTACGGTCACAAGCGCCTGGACAACTCACAAGGTTAGATGGAATGGTTTTTGGGATGGTATTTGTCGAAGTGTGTAGCTGACACTTCCCCCAGGCCTGCTCAGGGCAGCCCGCGGAGGTTCTTTTTTGGAGGGGCTAGTCACTCACGGAGAGCTTACGCGTTAGGGACTATTGAGGGAGAAGCTTGACACAGGGATTTTTTACGTGGTTCAGGCCGCCGGAGCATAATACCCTACATCCACGGTGAGCAGAGGTGCTCGTTGTATTGCTTGTTGCTCAGAACCAGAGTCCTGAGCTTGAGGATGAATCGAACCTAATGATGCGAATGGCTGGAGTGCGAACCGCTAGGGTGTGAGAGTGTGTAAGAGGCGAACCCCTGCTAACATTGCCTACCCGAGCCTTTTATAGTCCAAGGCTCGAGTGGCTTACAAGGTGGGCCCGGGATCCGACAGGTGGTCCCGGGGAGATTGCCTGCCATCTACCGTATCTGCAGTTACGCAGGTAGTTGTCTCTGGCGAGGGCTTCAGAGTCTTCGTTCTGCCGCCCTGCCCATGCCGCAAGCTAGTCGTACTGGTTGATGATGGCAGGGGTAGCAGGGGATGTCTTGTCGCTGTGTTTATTGGCGGGCAGGCTCTGACGCGGCGCGCCAGTCTGCGATGTGACTGGGCGCAATGACACCTAACAGAGGTGTGCTTCACGTCTCCGCCCCTTTGGAAGGCGCGGGTCTTGAATACCTTGTATGGGCAAGGTATGGCGCATCTTTACTCTTGCTGCCTACCGCGCGGGGGCAGGCAGCGCTGCTCTGCTAGCCATGTGGCGGGCCCAGAGCTCTCCTCTTAGGAGAGGAAGGTCCGGCCCCGCGGGACACGTGGAGCCTTCGGAGCTCTCCCCGCGGGGGGGTGGGGGGGGGGAGGTCCGGCTTTCGCTAGCCACATGGCGGGCCCGGAGCTCTCCTCTGAAGAGAGGGATGTCCGGCCCCGCGGGACACGTGGAGCCTCCGGAGCTCTCCCCGCGGAGGGGGGAGGTCCGGCTCAGTTGGCCACGTGGCGGGTCCGGAGCTCTCCTCTGAGGAGAGGGAGGTCCGGCCCCGCTGGACACATGGCGCCCGCGGAGCTCTCCCCGTGGAGAAGAGCGAGGTCCTTAGGCATTTTTCCCCTGTGCGCGGGGGTACCCCGTATTGAGGGTACCGACAGTGGCCCCCGGGCCCATCTCGGGGGAGATAGCGAGACTGAGGTGGGGCCCCCGTCTCTTCCACTCCACACGCCTTCTCTAAGACCCGCATTGACCGTTGCCGGAGCATGAACAGTCGCGGGATCGTGGGAGCGTGTGCCCCTCTTGATGGCTGCTTTTACTGTGGCGGTTCCCAAGGCTACCACTTCTGCACGTCGCAGCGCCTTTTCAGGAACCGCCAAAGCGTCTTGCCGGCTCGTCTCCTTGGGAGACTGACTTCTTGACACACCGCTTCAGCTAGACGGCTTGGGTCCACTTGTCATCGGCGCTTGGTCTTGGAGCCGAAGCGGTTGCCCAAGCGGTGTATTCGAAGAGTTTCGAGTAGCTTTGAATCGCGCCTGGGAAGTTTAAAAGGGGATCTTACCCGCATCGCGGCTTCCCTTCGCACTTCCCAGCGCTTGCGTCTTCCTTGAGTTCTTGTGCCCTTGTCTTCCCTGTCCTTGAGCTTCCTCCTGCCATGGCTTCCAACCTGCCTCTGGAGAAGAAGCGCGCCCGGTCTCCTCCGGCGGCGGCGTTTGCGCCGAGTCAGGGATCCAGGACACCTGCGCGCCCTGCTTCTGGAGATGGCACCCTGTCCGGTGGCGACTCCAAGAGGCCTCGGGCTCATCATCCCGACGGGACTCCTCTTGAGCGACGATGGGCTGAAGGTTCCTGGGCGTTGTGTCCTCCCTCCTCAGGCAGTGGAGCCTCGAGGGGAAGTGCTGGTGCGTCGATGCCCACGGGCGAGCCAAGAACTCAGGCGCCCCGGGCCTCAGGGGCCGGATCGGCGTCCAGGGGGGCTTCAGAAGCATCCCCTGCTCCACCAGTCCGGGCGACTGCGGGGCAGCCGTCGGCGGCGATGGCGGGCTCTAGTGGACCTACCCCGGCTCGAAAGCCGGAGTTCAGAGCCCGTTGGAGCGCTCGTGTCTCTCGGTAAGCGACGCCTACTGGATTCTAGAGCCTGTATTGTCTTCTTCTTTTCCTAACTCAGGAGTTTCCCATGTTTGCAGGGACTCCTCGGGTGCCGGTAACGCTCCCGTTTCCCAGCCATCCTCGATTGACGGGGGATCCGCGCCACAGCGCTCGGAAGCCAATACGGTAGCAGCAGCCCCCAAGCCAGCGCAAGTTCCTTCTGCACCGGTCGGTCCGGCTCCTGCGGCAGCGGCGACTCCTCCCATTCATCCTCCTTCACCGGCTCGGGAGCCGGCTGTTGCTGAGGGTTTGGCGGGACCGGCTGTCGATGTCCCGCTCCCTGTTGCCGGAGCGGGAGAAGCTGCCACGGGCCTTACGGCGGGCAGCGAACCAGGGCGCACTGAGAGCGAGCCTGTCCCAGTGCCGGCTTCTCCCGATCGGCGCCTTATCCCAGTTGCCGAAGCGTCGACTTCTCCCGAAAACGACGTGATGGAGGAGGTCGCGGGTGCTGCTCCGGCCTCTGCCGTCCTGCTGCCCCTAGCAGACGCCCTCGTGCTCGCCCAGACGAGCGTCCGGCAGGTTTTGGCCGTGCTTGGTCGTGAGCGGGAGGAGCAGGTAGGTGAGAGGGATCGCCTCCTCACCTGGGGGCGCCTTTTGAGGGAGCGAACTGAGGAGATCAGGGAGGAGCTTGACTCGAGGCGGGCATCGCTCGATGTCATGGAGGCACTCCTTGACCGTCAGAAGAGAGCCATCGACCGTCTGGACTCCAAGACTTGGCGGCTCCACCAGGAGGCCCGCGAGTCTCACGCTCGGGCCGATGAGCGTCTCTCCGCTTTGGAGGATCTGCGTATGAAGCTGGAGCGCTTTCACGGACCAGGAGCGCTCTGCGGCGGCCGAGGCGGAGAAGATCGCCGCACGGCTAGCGGCTGGCGAAGGCGACCTGAGGGCTCGTGCCAAGGAGTTGGAGACCCAGAAGGCAGACCTGGTCGCAAGGGAGGAGCAGGTTTCCCGGAAGCACCAGGCAGCCCTGGACCGGGAGCTGGCAGCCGACTTCCAGGCTTCGTAGTTGGACCAGCTTGCCCAGCGCCTCCAGCTTCGGGAGAGTTCGCTGGCCACCAAGGAGAAGGAATTCTCCGAGGGGAGCCTTGACGCCTTGCTGGCAGCCCGCTGCGAGGTGGAGGAGCTCCTGGCCTCGCGGTCCTCCGAGGCCTAGGCGGTCTCGAACTTCGTCGACCAGGCGGGGTCCGCTCTGGTCCCTCTTGGCTTTAGCCTGGTGAAGGCAGCGGCCCCGGTGCAGAAGGTGGCCGAGGTGATCCCGCGCTCGAGTCTATCAGCGCCAAGCTTAATAGGCTTGAAGCGATGGTTGCCGGCGAGCTCGACGCAGAGGGACGGGGCCTGGCAATGGAGGTTACTACGCACGTGTTGGCATGCTTCCGGAGCCGGGATCCCTCCTTCTCACTGGAGCCAGTGAGTCAGGGTCCTTCCGCGGAACGGCAGGAACCGCCAGGGCCGAAGTCAGGGACGTGGCCGCCCTCGTAGCCTCTAGGTTCCGGCGAGAGCGAGGGGAATCCTAGGGCTTATATCTTTTCTTTTTCTTTCATTGAGTCTGTAGTCCAGCTCGTGGAGCTTTGAATGAATAGACTCTTGTTATTTTCCGTGTCTGTATATTTTTATCTTCTCCTTGGCTTGGCCTGGCTGAGTCCTTAGCTCCGCAAGGTACTCAGAGGTCTTAACCAACCTTGAAGTCTTGTACAGACACCTTCCTCGGGTCCTTATTGTATTAAGGGCCCAAGGGATCTTCAGGGCTCGCCCCGTGAGAACAAGGAGGTCCATATCTGCCTGCCACGTGGCGGGCCCGGAGCTCTCCTCTGAGAAGATGGAGGTCCGACCCCGCGGGACACGTGGGGCCTTCGGAGCTCACCCTTGCGGAGGGGGCGAGGCCCGGCTCTGCCAGCCACGTGGCGGGCCCGGAGCTACCTTTCTGAGGAGAGGGGGCTCCAGCCCCACCGGACACGTGGGGCCTCCGGGGCCCGCCCCTGCGGAGGGGCGAGGTCTGGATCCTTCGGTCTTGCGTTGGAGCTCCGGTCTTGCGCGGTCCTGTAGTGGCCCCCTGGTAGGTGTGGCCAATTGTTTGGGCGCTCCTACCACACTCCTACGGGGAGCTAAGGCCGGGAGGTCCTGCACACAAGTAATGGAAACATATTTCTCCTCGGGGCTCCCCCTTCCCTATTTCATAGTCTTATTTGGCTTACGGTCCTGATCCGGTATACGGGGCTTGGGAACTTCAGTGCGCAAAGTGCTGGGGGCTCGAGGCCCCCTGGCCATCGGCAGGTGCCTCAAACACGACCGTCTTCGGTAGGATAGCAAATGACGACTAGGGGTGAGAATGGTATAAGGAAGCTGAGTGCATGGTGAGCATACACAGGAAGTGCGGTCATAAAAATTAACACGTAATTTAAATGAGCACAAGGGAAGAGCAAAGCAGGACAGGTTTCTTTCCATATAAATTTCCATAGGAGGAAGGCAGGCTAAACATGGAGGCAACGACCCGCCCCATTAAGAAGGGAAGCAAGACTCTACGTGCTTAGGGTCGGAACAAGGTCAAGCTGAACGTAGTCCTGGACTGTCCCCTGAGACTTAGCTGCTCCGAGCGCTGTTCCTGGACTCTATGGAATCTATTACAGAAAGAAGAGACTGTCCTATTATTGCTCTAGGGGTAGAACTTACGGAGGTGTTCTATGTTCCAAGGGTTCGGGAGCGGATCCCCATCCTCAGTGGACAGGCGTACGCACCCGGGGCGGCAAACTTTCGTGACTCGGAAGGGACCTTCCTAGCTGGGGGAGAGTTTGTCGGTCCCTTCGCGAGAAAGTATGTGCCGCAACACCAGGTCGCCTTCCTGCAGCTCTCGGAAACGCACAGACCTTTGGTGGTAGCGCCGGAGCGCTTGTGGGGTACCGTGTGTTGCGGAGTGCTGCAAGTAATCGAGCCTCGTCGACAAGGTCGATGTCTTCACGCCGGAGGTTGTCCTGCGCGGCTTCGTCGTAAGCTTGGACACGGAGGGACCCCATGGTGATCTCTGGGGGAAGCACAGCCTCGGCCTCACACACCATGAAGAAGGATGTCTCTCCGGTGGCCCGGCTCTGGGATGTCCGGTTAGCCCATAGTGTGCTTGGAAGCTCGTCCACCCACTTGGCGCCATGTTTCTTCAAGCCGGCATAGGTGCGATTCTTGAGACCCCAAAGAATCTCGGCGTTGGCCCTCTCAACTTTCCCATTGCTCTCTGGGTGAGCAACGGAGGCATAGCACACCTGGATGCCGAGGTCTTCGCAGTATTCTTGGAACACTGCGCTGGTGAACTGGGTCCCGTTGTCGGTGATGATTCTGTTCGGGACCTTGAACCGGCAGACGATTGACTTGATAAACTTTACTGCAGATTGCTTGTTGATGGTGACGATGGGTGTGGCTTCCGGCCACTTGGTGAACTTGTCGATGGCGACGTAGAGGTACCGGAATCCTCTGACGGCTTTGGGGAATGGTCCCAGGATGTCCAACCCCCATACGGCGAACGGCCACGAGGGCGGGATCATCTGAACCTCCTGAGCCGGTGTGTGGATCTGCTTGGCGTGGAACTGGCACGCCTTGCAGCTCTCGACCAGCTTGACGGCATCCTGGAGTGCTGTCAGCCAGTAGAAGCCATGCCGGAAGGCTTTACCGACGAGCGTGCGTGAGGAAGAGTGACTCCCACTTTCGCCTCCATGGATCTCAGTGAGCAAGTCGCAGCCTTGCCGCTGGGTTATGCACCACAATAGGACGTGGTTGGCGCAACGCCGGTAGAGATCCCCTTCTACCAGCACGTACCTCCTAGCCATGCGCACGATCCGTTCAGCGGATACACGTTCATCAGGGAGGATGTTGTCTTTCAAGTAGTCCTGGATCTCCATGATCCATGCATCGGGTCTGACCTGAGCTTCTGGATCTTGAGCGCTGGGTTGCACGGAGTCCCCAGTGACGCTTACGATCCTTGGCGGCGTCCATGGCTGCAGGGCCGCCGGGACAGCCTATTTTAAAACTTGGAACCAAGAGGGGTCTGAAACAAAGATGGGAAGTTTCCATAGGTGTGAGAAAGCAAAACTCAGATTTGGAACAATTGTTCAACCTCAAAATTTAAATGAGAGCAACAATGAAAATTCAAAGGTGTGGTGCTACAAATCTCATTTGCAGCAGCCAAAATTTAAATCAGATTTCATATTTGAATTCCCTGAGTCCAAATTAGGGGGTGTGCAAAGTTTCATGGTTTATGGAAATGAATTGCAACCCATTTTCCAAAATGGACTTTAAATGACAAAGAATTCAAACACCAATTTGAATTTGGATGAAACTTGCCCAATTATCCAAATGCATATCAGATTTGAATTCCCACAATTGAATTCCATTAATATTGGAGGTATTTTAGAGGGAGATAAGGGAGGACTGACATGTGGGACCCACATGTCATTGGGAGTACTGAAATTGCAAAAGATCTTCAGTCCTCAGTCTTCATTTGCTCTCCTCCCACGTGAAGCAATGGCCGAGACCGGTTCCTCTCCGCTCGACACCGAGCTCAGCCGCAGCCACCTCCTGCTGGCTCCCCTTCGCGCTGGAGAGCTGCTGGACGTCGGCAGCTACCGCCTCTTTCCCTCTCCCGCCTCTTAACCGAAGCCACGGTGCTGTTCTTCTCTCCCTCGTGCCGAAAGACTGAAAGCGCAGCCGCCCGGCTTCGATCGCTCGGGAGCTCGGGCAATTCAAGTGAGAAGCGCCTCTTAACAGAAAAACCACACCACCATAGACCCCTCGATCTCCTCGAGCAATCGCCAAGTGCGTTCGTGCCCTCTATGCCGAGAACATCGAGTTCCCACGGTGGCCGAACACCCCGGAGGCGACGTGCTCCCATGGACAGCCTCCTCCAGAGCTTGTCACGACCAAGCGAGGCCACTTTTGGACGCGCAGGAGCTCCGTGCAGCTTCCAACTGAAGCACAAAGCCTGTCTTATCCTCGGGTCGACGAATTTCGGAAATCTCCTCCGGCCGGTGAAAACTGACCCGCGGGTATGAATCCGTGAAATTCTCGAGTTATATTCGTTTTGAGCATTTCAAATGCACACACGGGACGTAGACTTGCTTAGCAACAACTTTCCTTTTGGAACCTAGCTAAAAACCTGCTCTGCACGACGTGATTTCGATCTTTCTAACGGCGGTTGTGGTAGAGACCGTCAGGTGCACGGTGAACCCTAAGTTAGAGCCATCTCCGAGCCATTTCCTTTCCACGTCGATGATCCCTAGCGTCCGCTGGTGCTCTAGAGCTTGGAAACCGAAGCCTAGAAGGCTTAGGGCGTCGGGGCGACGTCGCCGGACTTGTTCCGAACCGTTGCGCCGTCACGGGCTAGTTTGGGGGCCCTGCCAGCTCAAGAAAACCCCATCAGCGTGTTCCTCACGTTGAATTAGTGGCTGGCGGCGAGTTTCAGCGTCAGGGGTGGCCGGACGACCGATCCCGGAGCTACTCCGGCGAGCCCGGCGGCGGGATCGCGCGGGAGCGGGAGGTTGAAATCCACCTCGCCGGTCCCGCCTGTCAGCGACTCGGGAGAGGGGGCTGGATACTCTGTGGTGCGGGATTGATTGTAACAGCGCGGGAGATAACCCTTTGACCCAGTTTGGCACACTCCCAACAGCAGACACGTGTTCCCCTGGTCCCACAGTCAGGTTTAAACATTTCTCGGATTTATTCAAATTCCAGATTTTCCCCCAAACTTTAGAAGAGCATAACTTTTGCCAGGAACCTCCAAATTTAGTGATTCAAATTGGGTTAGATTCAGATTGACAAACTCTATCCAAATATGCAACCCAATTTGTATGAAAGTCTTTATTTAATTCTGGAAAATTCTTTAAATCTTTTCAGCAAAAGAATTTTAGAGGGAGTTTGGTTTATCCAAAAATCCTCAAATTTTGCCAGAATATTCTTTAGGGTGTTATGAGACTCCTGTAAAAGTTTCAGCTCATTTGGAGTTGAATTGATCAGGGTAATTCAGATTGTAAGTTCCTGTATTCAAATGAATACAGAAACATTTTCAGAGAATTTCCAAAACTTGTAAATTCAGTTCTGGGAAATTATTAGCTCCAAAAATCCTAGGAAAATTCATGTAGACTCTAGGAACTATAATTGAAATTATGGTTCACTGAGTTTGACATGAACATGGGTGTTAACTCAGGATTAATTCATCTTTGATTAAACACTTATAGAATTGTTCTGAATAAACCACTCCATGAAAAGTGCTAAATTTTGGTCCAGAGGACTTTCTTGTGACAAGGAACGCACATGAAAATTCCCAGCTCCATTGGAGCTCTGGATCACCACTGTCATAGGTAACCTCTTAAGGTGATCAACACTTAAGTTGGAAAAGCACTTAATATTTGATCTTAGTGTTTAAGCCCAACCCAAACCACTAGCACCAGTGTCATTTTAAATTCTTTAATAGAATTCTAGTTTTAAAACTGTCATTAGATCTTATTAGCAAAAGCTTTTCAATTAAATACATATGCATGATCATATCGTGTAGCATATACGCGAAGAAGGTGAGAAGGACTTGAAGTGAAGATCAAGGAGGGAGGAAAACAAGTGATCAAGCTCCAAGTGATCGTCACTAACTGATTGTAACCTTAGTCACCTGCAAAACAGGCAAGCCCCGGTTTGCATTTGAACAGTTTTATAAAGCATTTCCATTTTTGGAGATCATAGCTTTGCATCGTTGATTGCATTAAGTCTAGATGATATTGAAAACCCCACTTGCATGACCAGAAATACCTAAGAGAGAAAGGGTAGAATAGCACCTCCTCGAGGGAATTTGGCTACGCTAATGTTAGTAGGAAAGGTCCGGTAGAAGACGAGTAGTTGGAATCTACTCGCGAGTATAGGGCTGGTGTACTTGGAACGGGTCCAATTTAGAGAAGATGAGGAAAGTTCACACATAAGAAATGGAGACCGGGCAGGGAGGTTTAGATGCAGCAGGTTGCAGGCCGTGCGTGCATAGCCCTGCCTGTGTCGGTTAAGGCCCGTCCGTGCTTGGCCCTGTTGGACAAGTTTGAGTTGTGTACCGGGCGCATACTGGCTATATGGGACCCAGGAAACAGATGTACCTTGGGAGATCCATAGTGGAACTTTTCCAACTGCCTTAGGCTTTCGGCGTCAGGGTAGCAGGAGGTATCTCGCTTAAGAACACACCACTGCGGGTATGAACCTTGAGGGAGATTGCGTACTCGGGGCAGTTGGACTGCGTCCAATGTGGAAGATATTGGGAAAGGTGGCTGCGTACAACGTCAGTCGAGGTTGCTGCTGGCAACTCGGAGTACAGGTGTACGTGTCGTGTAGTCCGGGCGTGTACTGATTCGAATCACCGTCGCTCGCGGTTATATGAGCATACTTGCCCACTGCGTCTTGACGTAGTAACAACTGGAATTGTTTATCTTTGAACTTCATAAGGCTGTGTTGTAACTTGTAATGCAACCATGATTGAATTAGATATAGGCTCATTAAACTTTACTTTCACTTTGTGCAAGGAGCATCGCAACAAAGCGTTTCTTGTTTGATTGTGGAGTTGCGATGCTTTTCGGCTCAAGGTCCGCACAATGAGGCTTAAAAATCTGAAAGTTAAGGATCAACTTTAGGGGAGTCCTTTATGCAAATCTAGCCAACCCAATTGAAACCGTCGTTCATGTAGAGTTTCTTGTTTAGGAGAGACGGGTTAGACTTGCTGAGCCTATGTGCTCACGCTTGCTATATAAGTGGTTTTGCAGGTTAACATCGACCCTAGAAAGAAGGTTGTCCAGTGAGACTCGGAGACTTCCGAGTCATTTAACACAGGGAGAACCCAGCCGCTGCTGTTGTCTTCGTGATGCTAGCGAGAGGAGTCCACGGGCTGGACTTCATCTCGAGTGCTCTTAGTTATTCGACGTGAGTTGATATAGACTTCCGCTGTAGATACTTGATGTAAAGTATTTACAAAGAAAAACTTGTAAGCTTCCGCTATTGTTTTATGTAATACATTGTTCCTCATATGTGTGCTGTTGGGTGCCGCGCAATACGGCACCACCCAATGCGATTCCCGGGCGAGTGGCCTGTCTCGGCTGAGCGGGCCGCGTCAAGTCGTACCCCGGGATATGGAACTGAGGAGGAAGATCCTCGATGAAGCCCACTTGTCTAAATACTCCATTCATCCAGGAAGCAACAAAATGTACCAAGATTTGAAAAAGAAATTTTGGTAGACACGGATGAAACGGGAGGTAGCGAAGTACGTATCCAAGTGCGATACGTGTAGACGAGTGAAAGCTGATCACATGAAGAAATCAGGGCTGTTGCAACCCTTGAAGATCCCGGCATGGAAATGGGAAGATGTGAGCATGGATTTCATTGTGGGATTACTCCTAACATCCAACAAGCATGATTCCATATGGGTAATCGTTGATCGGTTAACCAAGACGGCTCACTTCATCCCGGTGAATACACGTTATAATGCCGGCAAATATGCGGAGCTGTACATAGCAAAGATTCTGTGTTTATACGGGGTACCCAAGACCATCGTCTCGAATCGAGGTGCATTATTCGTATGTCGCTTTTGCGAGCAGCTGCACGCTGCGTTGGGTACCAAGCTGATTAGGAGCTCCGCCTACCACCCTCAGACAGATGGCCAGACAGAGAGGGTGAACCAAGTATTAGAAGACATGTTGAGAGCATGTGCCATCCACCATGGTAGGAACTGGGATGATCACATACCATTGGTGGAATTCTCGTACAACAACGGCTATCAGGCGAGTATCAAGATGGCACCCTACGAAGCTCTCTACGGTCGCTAGTGCCGCACCCCATTAAACTGGTGCGAGTCCGGTGAAAGGGTCACCTTCGGGGTTGATGTAGTGAACGACGCCGAAGGGCGCGTTCGGACGATTCAAGCCAATTTGAAGGCCGCTCAATCCCGGCAGAAAAGTGTGACACCCTCATCTCGGGTGTCAACATATGTTCATGTTTTATGAAGAAGAAAAAAAACATTTTAAGAAAAGAAGGAACGGAGACAAGTATCAAAAGGATGGCCAACAAAGCTCTCCGAGAGCACCGAAGGCAACTTCCACGACCAGCAGACCACGTGGCGTGTTCGGAGCTCATCCCCGAGAAATTTGGGAGAGGTCCGCCGTTAAACTAGCTACGTGGCAGGCTTGGGGGTCACCTCCGCGATTGGAAAGAGGTCCGACCCTGTGGGACACGTGCTGCCCGCGGAGATAGCCTCTGCGGAAGAAGCAAAGGCATTTTTATAGGACACGTGTCATTCCCGGTGCTAGTCCTCGCGGAAGTCAGGGGACCAGTCGCACGGGATACGTGTCAATCTCGGAGCTCATCTCAGAGAAGTCCGGATCTATCGAACACGTGTCGCCACAGGAGCTTATCACTGGAAGGTCCGTCGCAGCTAAACATGTGTCGACCTCGGGGCATGTCCCTGAGGAAAGGAGAGCGGAAAGACCGGCACCCACACGTGGCGTGCGCGGGGCTCGTCCCCGAAGAAGAGGGAGGTCTCGATCGATCGACACGCGGCACAACCGGAGCTCGTGTCCGCGGACGAGGAGATACCAGGCCCGGAGGACACGTGGAGCTTCTGGAGCTCATCATCACGGAGGTAACGAGTTCTGGAGCAGTTGTTACGCGTAAGGGCACCGGTACGCAACAGAAACCGATCTAAAATCCACGATGGTTACCGAAGATAAGACGTCAGAATCTAACAAAGATCTGAATAAGACTCTTATTCGGGATCCAATCAGATTAGGACTCTTCTCTTCCTGATTATAAATAGAACCCAAAACCTCTGGCTGAAACCACAAACTTCTCTTTCAACTCCTGAGCCGACGACTTAGAGCCCTAGCCCTAACTCGCCGAGCAAAACATCGCCAAAGCGCAACAAGGGAGATCATCGGAGGAGAACCAAGCGATCTGGGGAGGACCCCGAAGACAAGAAAAGCGTGAGGTAGGACTTCAATACCACCTTACGACATCATGTTGTTCATCTCTTTGCGTCTGTTCTTCGATTCCTTTCGAACCGAAGCCTTTTCGTGGGCAGAACACTCGATGATCAGTTTGATCTAAACACAAGATCATCGCCACATTCATCTTTGATCCGAACACCTCTGACCATGCAAGCCATGCAAGAACACCAGATCAATCTAATAGAACTAATCGTAGGATAGCATGCATGTGCATCATCGCATCTAGTTTAGGGTTTGTGTATGATATTGATTGCTGTGAATTTGTATGCACGTGAATCCTACATAGCAGGACAAACTCAGGAAGCTGTCTACGATGAGCTGCAGCAACAAGGTTTTGAGAATCAAGAACAACCGGAACCGCAAGAACAAGGCAAGTGCTCCTTGACCATGTTGATCCTATGTTTTGGGTAAAACTATTTTGTTTTACGAAAAGGTGTGTGTGCTGAGTCAAACATGATGGGAAAACCCTTTTTATAGGAGTTTACTAGTTTTGATTAAACCATCCTTGTCGCCTGGGAGGTTTATGAGTCGAGTATGGTTTTTGCTTTATGCTTCGCTGGGTCCATGGGATTGGGAAGCGAGATGGATGTGTCTAGCTATCTGCACTCGTACTGATAATAAGTAATTGATGAGGTTAATGAACATAGATCAGAGGGAGATCTAGGCAAGCCTGGGTTTGTGAATGAGGTAGCATGAGATGGTGGTTTTACTTGCCGTAGATCTAAGGACCGGTTCATGCATGCACATGACAGGATAACAGTGCCACCACAAGGCCAAGTATGGGTGCGGCTTAGCTGAGTAATTAGGTAAGTTGCTAGAGTGTTATGGACTGTGGAAGGCGCGGGGAATGGGAGTCGAGTTAGGACTGCCCTGGGAACTGCATGGCACAAGAGGGGGCCCGTGGGTGGGAGAATTGGAGATTCTAGCCTGCCGGTGAAACCTTAGTGAGTCCATACATATAGTAACCCCTTTGTAAAGGCTATTTTGTGATCTCTTGACCATACACCGACGGTTGTGTACTGGTATAATGGAGGTTTTGCAGTCGCCGACGGGTGATGAAATCACAAACTTGTGGGTAAAGAGGTGCAAACTCTGCAGAGTTACTAAAACTATCATGATAGCCGAGCTTACGGTCATGAGCACTTGGCTAAACTACCATGATTAGATGGGATGGTTACTGGAATGGGTATTGGGAAGGTTATTGGTTATGGTTATTGGTTATGGTTCGGTTTGGGACTGTTAAGTCCGGGAGATGAGATGGTTGCATGACTGATGGGTCATGACATGAGATTGGTCTCGGTGCGAGACGAGGTTGTTTTATGGGGTGAAATGGTAGCGAATACGAGGAGGTATTCGTGAGTGTGAATAAAAGATTGGTTAATATTTGGATGGAACACGTGAAGTGATGGAGGTATGTTGGTAATTTAATACATGTTGGGATTACATTTAAACGTAAGTTGTTGTTTTATCATGGTTTTTACAGAACTGCTTTTCTGCAAATAAACCTTTTATACCTACCTTGTTTATGAGCTGCATATCATGTGTTATTCCCGCACATGCTGAGTACATCATTGTGCTCAAACTTGCATTATTATTTCTTCATCAACAGCAAGAGAAGACTACTATGAAGACCGAGTAGAGCATTATGGCGTGTGATCTATTCTCAACCTTGCCTGTGGAGGGAGTAGAGATGGAGCCACTTCTGCTTAGTTCTGCTTTCGCATTAGTTTTTGCTTCCGCATTTAAATAAGGACTTCCGCTGCATAGAATTAAGATTTCCGCTGTGAGCATGAGTCCAAGACTCATGAGGTGTTGTAATAAACTCTGTTATTCGTGGTAATATATAATCTGAATTCAGTTTGTGGAACGTATGTGTATGTGTGATGAACATCCTGGGCACACATATGCATTAGTTCTCGGTTCCGTGGCTTTCCACAGAATTGAGGGCGTCACAGATTGGTATCAGAGCCACGGGTCGACAGTAGATAACACGCCTAGATAGAAACCTTAGATTGATATTAGAGCCACGGGTTAACAGCAAGTTACACCCCTAAATAGAAGTCACAGGTAGCTAAGCCACGCTGACCAAAGGAAGCGCCCTAGAGTGAATACCCTAGATTGTCCTTTTAAACCATGTTGACATAGGAAACCATCCTTGAATAGGAGTTGAGTGGGGCCTTGTGATGATTATTTGTGAATATGTGCTTAGTGTGAGTTGTGGGACGTCTCAAAAACGTTGTCCATATACACACGTAAGAAGAAGGAGGTGTGAGATGTTTTGGCACTTGCTCACATCCTCATAAGGGCTAATATATATAGTCCAACTCACCTTGATGCATATAGTTGAAAGGACCTACCTAACTTTCTAACCTTCTATTCTATTTCGTTCTCTCTCACAGATGGTGAGAGGAAACGCCAGCCGAAGGAACGTCCAGGAAGATGACCATGAGGAAGTTCCTGCTAACCCCGGAGCTGGCGAAAACAACCTAGAAAGGTTGATGGCCATGCAAAACCAGCTTATGCAAACCATGATCCAAACTTTGGGTCAGTTTCAGGCCAACCAACACCCCGTTCCGGCACCACCGCCACCACCACCGCCGGCTCATAACAGGCTGGGAGAGTTCATGAGGACTCGACCACCCACCTTTGCTCAAGCAAGCGATCCAATGGAGGCCGATGACTGGTTGAAATCCATGGAGAAGAAGCTTGCCATTGTTCAGTGCAACGACCGAGAGAAGGTTCTCTTTGCGTCGCACCAACTGATGGGAGCAGCTGCTGACTGGTGGGATGCCTTGAGCAATGCCCATGTCAACCCAGAGACAATCACTTGGACTGAGTTCAAGGAAAGTTTCCGCTCCCACTACATCCCTGTTGGCGTAATGATGCTCAAGAGGCAGGAGTTTGAAGGTCTCCGCCAAGGACAGAAAAGTGTGAATGAATATCTCAACAAGTTCATACAACTGTCCCGGTATGCCCCCGAAGATGTCAACTCAGATCAGAGGAAGCAGTACCTGTTCATGAGAGGGTTGAACCATGAGATCCAAGTTCAGCTCCTCAACAATGACTACGTAAGCTTCCAGAAGCTAGTTGATAAGGCTATTGTGGTGGAAAACAAGATCCGAGAAATCGAGCGCGAGTGCAAAAGGAAGATGCCATACCAGCCCCAAGGATGCAACGTACGACCTAGGTACATGCCCCCTGCACCACAGTATGGATCGACCGCTCCTACGTACCGCCCTGGTCAGCCACCACAGCAACGGCTCGTTGCAACGGCACCTCGTGTGCCCATGCCTCCTGCGCCCCGACCTAACAATGGCGCTCCTGTCCAAAACCCCCGCCCCAACGTACCTGCTGCCGTAGGCAACAGGGCATGGTTTGCATGCGGGGAAGTAGGCCACTTCGCTAACCAGTGCCCGAAGAGAGGCCCTGGACAGCAAGGAAACGTGCCCAAGCAGAACCAGCGACCAAACGGAGGAGACAACCATGGGAACCGTGGACCGCAGAACTATACTCGTGGCCACGTTAACCATGTCACTGCTGAAGAAGCACAACAGGCTGAGGACGTCGCAATTGGTATGTTCCTTGCCAACTCCAACCCAGCCACCATTTTATTTGATTCCGGAGCATCACATTCCTTCATATCATCCAAATATGTTGCCAACCATCATCTACCCGTATCCCACCTAGAATGTGCTATGTTAGTTAATTCTCCCGGAGGAGAAATGAGGACTAGTATAGTATGTCCTAAGGTAAGCCTTAAAATAAGGGGGGTAGACTTTCTTGCCAACCTTATTGTCTTGGACTCCCACGGGATTGACATCATACTCAGAATGGACTGGTTAAGCAAGCACAATGGAGAAATCCAATGCGCTGAGAGAAGCGTGCAGTTGACAAATGAACACGGTATCCGTGTCGAGTTTGAGTCAGCCCAGCAAACAACCGAACGGGCAAATTTGAACCACGTCGAAGGGACAACATTGGACAACATTCCAGTGGTTCAGGAATTTTCGGACGTGTTCCCGAAAGAGCTTCCAGGAATGCCACCTGATCGGGACATCGAGTTTGCCATAGATTTGGTACCCGGAACTGCACCTATAGCTAAGAGACCCTATAGGATGCCCATCAACGAGCTAGTTGAACTCAAAAAGCAACTTCAAGAACAGTTGGAGAAGGGTTTTATCCGCCCAAGTTCGTCACCATGGGGAGCCCCGGTACTCTTCGTAGACAAGAAGGACGGAACCCAAAGAATGTGCGTGGACTACATGTCACACCCGGTTTTTCCGAAGAAACAACCAAGTGAATATCACATGTATGCTAGGATCATTTTCTCATACATGTGATGACAAATAGTGAAGCATCATTTATTACAAGCCAGGTGTCGAATATAAGTAAGTCTTACATAGTAAATGTCTCGATGGACAATAATAAGTTCATCACAAGTAAATAAACTAGCAGCGGAATATTATTCTTTAGGGCTCCATCACAGGCGTTGCCCGGGGGTCTTCATGAACCTAAAAACCTTCCTCGGGTCCAAAGTCTTGGTCATTATACACCACCTCATTATCATGACCTGAGCAGCAATATAAACCAACAAATATGCAAGGTTGAGTACCAATGGTACTCAGCAAGTGTGGAAAAATTATATCATGCATGGCCAGAACAAGGAGAGGTTGAACTCATGGTTAAAGCACTACGCAATTAATACCTATCACCTTAGCTTATTAAGCACCTACATCACTACACAGGTGAAATGGTCCCAATCTCCCATCCTATCATCATAATCCAATAACCATAACATCATTTCCAATGTTAAGCTCCCCGCTTAACATCCACAACCATCAATCCTCTAATCATGAATAAGTCCAGGCCGCTCTTAACCGTGAGCACGGCTGTCAAGACAGTTTTGACTCTGCAGAGTTTGTACCACTGTACCCACAAGTAGTGATTTCATCCCCCGTTGCCGGGTGGACTAAAAGAACCTCCATTATGCCAGTGGCTACGATCCACATTCACACTTCCCAGGTGTGCAGCCAGGAGATCACTACGAAACCTTTACAAAGGGATTCCCGACGAGCGTGGGCCCACTGAGGTTTCACCCCTAACAGCATACAAGAGGCTCCAACCCCGCTGCAGTGGCCCCCTCTTGAGCCTTGTGGTTCATATGGTAGTCCAGCTGACACCTACTCCCCGCACCATTCAACACACCCATACTACGCCGGGGATACACCTAATTAATTGGCCAAGCTGCCCCATCTCAGCATGTGGTTGGCACTGTAAAGCCGGGTTACATGCTCCATGAACCGGTCCTTAGGATCCAGGCAAGTACTAAACACAAACCCAAGTCTCATGCACCCAGCACACAACCAAAACATCCAACTTGCCTTGATCCCTACCTCTACATAACTCACAATGTCTCATTCAAGAGTATGGTAATATAAACTGATGATTTCATGTCCCAAACATCCCATTCTAAGCATGGCTAAGCATATGCATGGAAATAAATGACATGACAAAATAAATCCCAACCCAAGCTACAAGGAAACAAGGTAATGCAATTCTAGGGAAACTTTCCTAGCATGGGTTTCATATTTTATTTGACAATGCAAATAATTCTATCTACACATCCTAGCATAGGATCAAAGTGGTCAAGGACACTTGCCTCCTTCTTGCTGCTCTTGAAATTGGTAGTCCTGATCTTGGAAAGGGTTAACTTGCTCTTGAACAGGTTCTACTTCATACCATCACACATAGCAAAAGAAAAACAACAATCATAAGACATAGTTCACACTTTTACTTTATACAAACCACACATTCATATTTATGAAATTCATTCACCATTATATGTGTTGTGGTTACTTTGTGTGTTGATCTGTGGCTTGCATACACTTTTATTTATATGTGTATGATTCCTACTTTGGTGTTAATATTTATACTTACATACTATATTTATATATATATATATATGTGTGTGTGTGTTTCAGTTTTTAAATAAATTCCTTATATTAAACTACCAAGTATGTAAGAAAAGTATTTTTCTTCTCCATATGTGCCTTCATAATTTCTATCAACCCTAAACTGAATTCTTTGGATTTTAGAAACTCCATTTATCTTTTACTAGTTGCTATATTTTCAGATTTATATTCCTATGCATAATTGTGTATTTTATTATGAAACTAGTAATACACATCATCTAAACAGAATAGGTTCTGGTCCTAAATAACTTAATAACATATTTTGACCTTGGCCTCTAATGTAAACTATTTCATAATTATTTTCCCTATTTTTCTATAGCTATTCTTTACTTAAAAATGTGTCCCTATACTAAATAATGTGAATAACTAATGAAACAGATTCATTTCAGCCCAAAAAAATATATTTTTAGCTCACTCCAAAGTTTTCTAAATACTGAGAAAGTTTTTAATTAATTTTGACAATTATGTTTGTCCCCCTTTTTAATTTTTAAACACTAGTTACATATTCAATTTTCTAATTTAAACACTAAACAGGGCTAAAATAATGAATTCACCCCATTACAGGGTCTATAATATTATTTTCATAATTTCCAGGGGTCTAGCTACACTTATCAGAGGTGTTTTTCCTAATTTTTATTAAGTCCAGGGGCTAAAACTGATTTTTAAATGAATTTACATGATTTTCTGGAGTTCCAGGGGCTAGATCTGAAGTTTCCGGGGCTAGCTCTCAATTCCAGAGAACCCCAGGGGGTAGCACGTAAGAATTCCAGTCTTTATAACGCAGGGTTGACGTGGACCGTCCGATTTTAAACCGACGGCTGAGATTATAACATCGAACCGGTACGCGGGGTTTTAAAGTCTACCGTGCGATTTAAAATAAACGGCGCACAAGCGGCCACGTCGCTCTGATCGAGCGCGGGCGGCGCTGCCGGCGGCGCACGGCGGCGGGAAGCGGCGATCTCGCCGGAAAGTTTCGGATCCTCGAGAATTCTGCCTAGAACTGTGATCTTATGGCATAGATCAGTAGAGGGGAGGTCAGGGATCTCACCTCGGGGGTTTTCTCGAGCTCGGGGGTCCTGGAAAGTGCTCGGCGGCGAGGTCCGAGGCAAAACCACGGCGAAGCTCGTCGGCGCTGGGTTTACACCGTAACTCTCCGAGTTTTCTGCACCTGCAAAGCTCCCCAGAGGCGGTGGATCAAGAACAGCGAGTTAGATCAGAATTTCCGAGCTTAGATCGGCCAGAATTCACCGGCGAAGTCTCGGTGCTCACCGGAGTGAAAATCGGCGATCGCGTGAGAAAAACCGATCAGGGCTGGGGTTTTTATAGCCGGGGGAGGGCGGTGGGTCTGTTGCGATCGAGTTTGAGTCGTTTGGGACCAGAATTCGTGCTGCGGGACGCAGAAATCCGGTCGGTTGCGATCGCGCGCGCGGGAGAGAGTCCGGGGTCGCGGGGTTAGGGATGACATGTGGGTCCCACCTGTCTGTGTGAGAGAGCGCGGGCGCGCGGGGGCGGGCTGGCGCGGGGAAAACTGGGCCGGCTGGCGGGTTTCGGCCCACTGGCCGGTTTTTTTCCCGTTTCTCTTTTTCTTTTTCCATTTCTTTTCTGTTTTGAGTATAATTTGAATTCCAGTTTGAATTTGAATTTTTGCAAAACATGCAACACGTCCAAAAATTTTTAAATTCCCCTCTGAACATGGTTTAGAGTTTTGAATCAAAATTTGGGGTGTTACACTACAGGTCTCTCAACGAGGTAACAATCAAGAATAAATACCCTCTGCCCCGTATAGAGGACCTGTTTGATCAAATGAAAGGAGCCCAAGTGTTCTCCAAGATTGATCTTCGGTCGGGATATTTCCAGCTGAAGATTAAGCCCTCCGATATACCTAAGACAGCCTTTCGGACGCGGTATGGTTCATATGAATATACCGTTATGTCTTTTGGATTGACGAATGCACCCGCATACTTCATGTACCTTATGAATAAGGTTTTCATGGAGTACTTGGACAAGTTCGTCGTGGTTTTCATCCACGACATTATGGTGTATTCAAAAAGTGAGGAGGAGCATGAAGAACATATGAGATTGACCTTGCAGAAGTTGCGAGAGCATCAGTTGTATGCCAAGCTCAACAAATGTCAATTTTGGCTAAAAGAAATATCCTTCCTAGGCCACATCATCTCCAAAGAAGGGGTATCAGTTGATCCTGGAAAGGTGAGAGATGTTATAAAGTGGAACCAACCAAAGAGCGTGAGGGATATTCGAAGTTTCCTTGGGATGGCAGGATACTATCGGCGCTTCATTAAAAACTTCTCTAAGATAGTAGAACCTATGACGGAGTTATTAATGAAGGGAAAAGTCTTTCAATGGACACAAGCCTGCCAAGAAAGTTTTGAGGAGCTCAAGAAAAGGCTAACCACGGCACCAGTTCTGGTATTGCCAGACGTAAGCAAGAGCTTTGACATATATTGTGACGCATCCAGACAAGGGCTCGGATGTGTACTCATGCAGGAAGGACAAGTGGTAGCCTATGCCTCACGACAATTAAAGAAGCATGAGCTTAACTATCCTACGCATGACTTGGAGTTAGCAGCAGTGGTGCATGCATTGAAAATTTGGAGACATTATATCCTTGGTCATCGATGTGAGATCTATACGGATCATAAAAGCCTCAAGTACATATTTACACAAACGGACTTGAATTTGAGGCAACGTCGATGGTTAGAACTCATCAAGGATTATGATGTAGGAATCAACTACCACCCCGGGAAGGCCAATGTAGTAGCTGACGCATTGAGCAGAAAGGGAGCATGCCACCAACTCACGGTTCGGGAGCTACCACCCGAACTACGTAAGGAGTTCGAACGGTTACACCTCGGATTCTTGAATAACATGGAAATAATGGAGATCCACTCCTAATTGGAGCAAGAAATAAGAAAGGGACAAGCAACGGACGAGGGGATCAAGGAGATCAAGGAAAGAATCCGACAAGGGATAGAGAAGGATTTCAAGGAGGATGAAAAGGGTACGCTTTGGCTAGGAAAAAGGATTTGTGTGCCAAACATAAGACACCTTCGCGACGTGATATTGAAGGAGGCACATGATTCACCCTATTCCATACATCCAGGGAGCACCAAAATGTACAAGGACTTGAAAACTTGCTATTGGTGGGATGGTATGAAGTGGGATATAGCCGAATACGTTGCCCTATGCGACACATGCCAACGGGTGAAAGCCAAACATCAAAAACCCGCTGGATTGTTGCAACCGTTGAAAATACCTGAATGGAAATGGGAGGACATCAGTATGGACTTTATTGTCGGATTGCCAAGAACTCAGTCAGGATACAACTCCATCTGGGTCATTGTGGACTGGTTGATGAAAACCGCCCATTTTCTTCCGGTAAAGACCAGTTACAACGTTACACAGTTGGCAGAATTGTACATGGAGAAGATCGTGTGCCGACATGGAGTTCCGAAGAGGATAGTCTCAGATCGAGGTTCTCAGTTTACCTCTAGATTCTGGAGGAAGCTGCAGAAAGCCATGGGTACACGACTGGATTTTAGCTACGCCTATCACCCACAAACAGATGGGCAAACCGAGAGGACGGACCAAATTTTGGAGGACATGTTGAGAGCTTGCGCCTTGAAACATGGGCGTAGCTGGGATAGGAGTTTACCGTATGCCGAGTTCTCCTATAACAACAGCTATCAAGCTAGCTTGAAGATGTCGCCTTTCGAAGCCTTATATGGTAGACGGTGTAGAACGCCACTGTTCTTGAGCGAGATTGGAGAGAACCAGGTGTTTGGACCCGAAGTACTACAAGAGGCTGGAAAGCAAGTTCAAACGATACGGGAAAACTTAAAGGCTGCTCAGTCACGACAGAAAGGCTATGCGGACAATAGGCGAAGGAAGTTGACTTTTGAAGTAGGAGACTTCGTATACCTTAAGGTATCACCTATCCGAGGCCAACGACGTTTTAACGTCAAAGGCAAACTAGCGCCTCGCTACATCGGACCATTTAAGATTTTGGATAAGCGAGGAGAAGTAGCCTACCAACTAGAGCTCCCAAACCATCTCTCCGACGTACATGACGTGTTTCATGTATCCCAGCTCAAGAAGTGCTTGAGAGTACCAGAGGAACAAGTGTCAATGGGAGAACTTGAGCTTCAAGAGGACCTGACTTACGCAGAACACCCTGTCCGAATCTTGGACGTAAAAGAAAGGGTCACCCGAAACAAGGTGATTCGATGGTGCAAGGTACAATGGAGCCATCACACTGAAGCTGAAGCCACATGGGAGCGAGAAGAGGATATCAAGGCAGAATTTCCCCATCTATTTTCTACTAACGAATCTCGAGGACGAGATTCAATTTAAGGGGGGTAGATTTGTGACACCCTCATCTCGGGTGTCAACATATGTTCATGTTTTATGAAGAAGAAAAAAACATTTTAAGAAAAGAAGGAACGGAGACAAGTATCAAAAGGATGGCCAACAAAGCTCTCCGAGAGCACCGAAGGCAACTTCCACGACCAGCAGACCACGTGGCGTGTTCGGAGCTCATCCCCGAGAAATTTGGGAGAGGTCCGCCGTTAAACTAGCTACGTGGCAGGCTCGGGGGTCACCTCCGCGATTGGAAAGAGGTCCGACCCTGTGGGACACGTGCTGCCCGCGGAGATAGCCTCTGCGGAAGAAGCAAAGGCATTTTTATAGGACACGTGTCATCCCCGGAGCTAGTCCTCGCGGAAGTCAGGGGACCAGTCGCACGGGATACGTGTCAATCTCGGAGCTCATCTCAGAGAAGTCCGGATCTATCAAACACGTGTCGCCACTGGAGCTTATCACTGGAAGGTCCGTCGCAGCTAAACACGTGTCGACCTCGGGGCATGTCCCTGAGGAAAGGAGAGCGGAAAGACCGGCACCCACACGTGGCGTGCGCGGGGCTCGTCCCCGAAGAAGAGGGAGGTCTCGATCGATCGACACGCGGCACAACCGGAGCTCGTGTCCGCGGACGAGAAGATACCAGGCCCGGAGGACACGTGGACCTTCCGGAGCTCATCATCACGGAGGTAACGAGTTCTGGAGCAGTTGTTACGCGTAAGGACACCGGTATGCAACAGAAACCGATCTAAAATCCACGATGGTTACCGAAGATAAGACGTCAGAATCTAACAAAGATCTGAATAAGACTCTTATTCGGGATCCAATCAGATTAGGACTCTTCTCTTCCTGATTATAAATAGAACCCAAAACCTCTGGCCGAAACCAAAAACTTCTCTTTCAACTCCTGAGCCGACGACTTAGAGCCCTAGCCCTAACTCGCCGAGCAAAACATCGCCAAAGCGCAACAAGGGAGATCATCGAAGGAGAACCAAGCGGTCTGAGGAGGACCCTGAAGACAATAAGAGCGTGAGGTAGGACTTCAATACCACCTTACGACATCATGTTGTTCATCTCTTTGCGTCTGTTCTTCGATTCCTTTCGAACAGAAGCCTTTTCATGGGCAGAACACTCGATGATCAGTTTGACCTAAAGACAAGATCATCGCCACGTTCATCTTTGATCCGAACACCTCTGACCATGCAAGCCATGCAAGAACACCAGATCAATCTAATAGAACTAATCGTAGGATAGCATGCATGTGCATCATCGCATCTAGTTTAGGGTTTGTGTATGATATTGATTGCTGTGAATTTTTATGCACGTGAATCCTACATAGCAGGACAAACTCAGGAAGCTGTCTACGATGAGCTGCAGCAACAAGGTTTTGATAATCAAGAACAACCGGAACCGCAAGAACAAGGCAAGTGCTCCTTGACCATGTTGATCCTAGGTTTTGGGTAAAACTATTTTGTTTTGCGAAAAGGTGTGTGTGCTGAGTCAAACATGATGGGAAAACCCTTTTTATAGGAGTTTACTAGTTTTGATTAAACCATCCTTGTCGCCTGGGAGGTTTATGAGTCGAGTATGGTTTTTGCTTTATGCTTCGCTGCGTCCATGGGATTGGGAAGCGAGATGGATGTGTCTAGCTAACTGCACTCGTACTGATAATAAGTAATTGATGAGGTTAATGAACATAGATCGGAGGGAGATCTAGGCAAGCCTGTGTTTGTGAATGAGGTAGCATGAGATGGTGGTTTTACTTGCCGTAGATCTAAGGACCGGTTCATGCATGCACATGCCAGGATAACAGTGCCACCACAAGGCCAAGTATGGGTGCGGCTTAGCTGAGTAATTAGGTAAGTTGCTAGAGTGTTATGGACTGTGGAAGGCGCGGAGAATGGGAGTCGAGTGAGGACTGCCCTGGGAACTGCATGGCACAAGAGGGGGCCCGTGGGTGGGAGAATTGGAGATTCTAGCCTGCCGGTGAAACCTTAGTGAGTCCATACATCTAGTGACCCCTTTGTAAAGGATATTTTGTGATCTCTTGACCATACACCGACGGTTGTGTACTGGTATAATGGAGGTTCTGCAGTCGCCGACGGGTGACGAAATCACAAACTTGTGAGTAAAGAGGTGCAAACTCTGCAGAGTTACTAAAACTATCATGATAGCCGAGCTTACGGTCATGAGCACCTGGCTAAACTACCATGATTAGATGGGATGGTTACTGGGATGGTTATTGGAATGGGTATTGGGAAGGTTATTGGTTATGGTTATTGGTTATGGTTTGGTTTGGGACTGTTAAGTCCAGGAGATGAGATGGTTGCATGACTGATGGGTCATGACATGAGATTGGTCTCGGTGCGAGACGAGGTTGTTTTATGGGGTGAAATGGTAGCGAATATGAGGAGGTATTCGTGAGTATGAATAAAAGATTGGTTAATGTTCGGATGGAACACGGGAAGTGATGGAGGTATGTTGGTAATTTAATACATGCTGGGATTACATTTAAACGTAAGTTGTTGTTTTATCATGGTTTTTACAGAACTGCTTTTCTGCAAATAAGCCTTTTATACCTACCTTGTTTATGAGCTGCATATCATGTGTTATTCCCGCACTTGCTGAGTACATCATTGTGCTCAAACTTGCATTATTATTTCTTCATCAACAGCAAGAGAAGACTACTATGAAGACCGAGTAGAGCATTATGGCGTGTGATCTATTCTCAACCTTGCCTGTGGAGGGAGTAGAGATGGAGCCACTTCTGCTTAGTTCTGCTTTCGCATTAGTTTTTGCTTCCGCATTTAAATAAGGACTTCCGCTGCATAGAATTAAGATTTCCGCTGTGAGCATGAGTCCAAGACTCATGAGGTGTTGTAATAAACTCTGTTATTCGTGGTAATATATAATCTGAATTCAGTTTGTGGAACGTATGTGTATGTGTGATGAACATCCTGGGCACACAAATGCATTAGTTCTCGGTTCCGTGGCTTTCCACAGAATTAGTCCCCATTACATCGCTATCCCTTCTTTTGTAATCTCGGGATGTGATTCTTTTAAGGGGGGGGAGGGATGTAAAATCCCAAGAAAAGGGACTTGCAAAAACTTTTCTTCACCTCACAACACCACAGTTTTTATTGTGGATATCTTAGGAAATATTGTGAAGAGCAAGTAACCTCCATCAAAAGAGTGATTAGAGGGGAAAGCCTTCACTTTCACAAAGTAGGATTTCTACACATGAACATGAGAGGTTGAGCTCACCCCTAGAACTTGAAAAGTCTTGGGAAGGTTCAGTCCAAGTTTCATGAAAATCCAACACTTTTTGAGGCACTTTTGGAGGTATTTGAAAAAGAGGCCAATTTGAATTTAAATTCAAATTGCAGCAACTTTCTTCACTTAAATTCAAAAGTTAACTTCATATTCAAACTCAGCACATTTTTCCGAGTAAGCCCACCAATTTTCATCCTCATTGGAGTTCATCTTGTCTAGAGCTAAATTTGCAAGAATTCAAAACTGAATTTGAATTTCAGTTTAAACATGCAGCAAATTTAGCCAAACACAGTTCAAATTTGAGAATTAAAATTCAAACAAAAACTTGGTGACTAAGTCTCACATTAAATTGTGAGTAGCTGAGGATATTTTGGCACAAAACAATTGCGGAAATTTGGAAAAAGAAATTGAGGGGAGATCCCACATGTCAGCAGGCTTAATAGAGAAGTCTTCCACTGATTTTTTTTCCTCTCACGGCCGAGACAGCGCACGGGAGCGCCGGCGCCGACCTCCTCGCGCAGGCACCTCCTGCTTCACGCTCGCGCTGGCTGCCGTGTGATTATCTCCCTCCTCACTCAGCGTGATCCTTTTTTCACAGCACGAGCCGATCGTGTTTTGCCTCCTTGTCACGAACAGCGCCGCACCGAGCTCGGTTCTCCCCCCCGGCGCTGTTCCTCGACTTCTTCCACTGCACCCCGGCAGCGATCTCCTTCGCTCGAACCATCAACACGAAAAAAAAGCACACACAGGTGTAGGAGTTGTTTCCCTGCTCAGCGCTGGTGCTCGGTGTTTCTGCTGGCTGCAAACTGAACGTTGGCGAGAAGCACCGAGGTGCAACCGGCGGAACCGCAACCGGCTCACCATGGGCAGCGCTCCACAGCCGTTTTCACCGTTCCTCTCCTACACAAAAAAGGTGCGCCGTGCTCTCTAGATCGTGTAGATGCAAACCGTATAGCGGTTGATTCACCGGATGAAGAGTATTCCCAGTTCTTCCGAAACGTAGTGTGTTCGGGTAGAGCGTGGTCTACCCCAAAATTCATGCTACTCGTTTAGCTATTGGCCGCGCCGGCTTGTCAGCACCTTCCTCACTCCCTAGTGGC
Source organism: Neostapfia colusana (assembly GCA_030760725.1). Classification (NCBI taxonomy): domain Eukaryota; kingdom Viridiplantae; phylum Streptophyta; class Magnoliopsida; order Poales; family Poaceae; genus Neostapfia; species Neostapfia colusana. The sequence goes on from JASWHV010000003.1 coordinate 82,831,117, forward strand.
CCTCCTCGACCAAGAATCAAGCGGTATGGTCCAGAAATGACCAGGTTCTCGCTGTTTTTCGGGCTGCCATTGGATAATAGCCCGGGTCACCGTGGAGCTCTAGATTGCCGACCGTTTCATGGGGTTTGGCGGCCATTTTCGTCACCCTCGAGCTCCCACGCTGTTCTCTGATCGTTTCCCGACCGTTTTGATGTGGTGTAGGTGATTTCCGAGCTCACCGGAACCCTAGCGACCACTGCCGCCGCCGCGCACCCATTTCCGGCGATCTATGGCCGCCGGCGACACCTCAGACGAGTTCAGCACCAAGAATTACGGGGGGGGGGGGGGGCGGTGAGTCTGAGGTCGGGAGGTGACCGGGAAAGCCATTCCGGCGACACTCGCCGGAGTGCGCCGCCGCGGGCCCCTGTTTGGCCCGAGGAAGGAGAAGACCCGCCGGGTGGGACCCACTGGCAGACATTTAAACAATTTGGAATTTCCAGTATGTAATTTAAACTTTGGAGGGCCACAACTTGGGGTAGGAGACAAATTTTGTTGGATTCCTCTAACAGAGTACAATCCGAATATGAAACCCAATTAGTAGGAAACCTATTATTTAATTCTGGAAAATTCTTTAAAGCTTTACAGCCAAAGAATTGTAGAGGGAGTTTGGTTCATCCAAAAATCCCCAAATTTTGCCAGAATTTTCCTTAGGATGTTAGTGAACCCTTGTAAAAATTTCAGATCATTTGGAGTTGATTTGAGCAGAGCAATTCAATTTTGAAGGTGCTGTGTTCAATTGAATAACAGAAACCTTTCCAGAGAATTTCCAAAACTTGGAAATTCAGTTCTGGGCAAATATTAGCTCCAAAAATACTAGGAAAATTCATGCAGACTCTGTGAGCTATAAGGGAAATTGTAGTTCACTCAGTTAGGCATGAACAGGGGTGTTACCTCAGAATTAATTCTTCTTTGCTTAATTGCTAAGAAAATTATTCTGAACAAACCACTCAATGAAAAGTGCTAAATTTTGGTCCAGAGGGTTTTCTTGTGACAAGGAACTCACACAAAAATTCTCAGCTCCATTGGAGCTCTGGATCACCCCTGTCCTGTTTAACCACTTGAGGGATTAATATGGAAAAGGGGGAAAACCACTTAGCACTTAACCATGTACTTAGGTCCAAACCCAAACCACTAAACCCCAGTTCCATTTTAAATTCTTGAACAGAGTTCCAGTTGTTATAAACTGGTTATTAGAACTAATAGCAGCAGCATTACAATAAACTTGTATGCATATTCATTAACATGTAGTATTTCAATAACGTGTAGTCGCTGAAGGCGAGGAAGCTCCGGAGGTTCTCGACTTCCTGCTTCCAGAGGAAGAACTAACTCCTGACCAGAAGCAACAAGGCAAGCCCCGGTTTGCATTAACCTTTTTATAAGTTTTATTTTGTTTACATGTGTCATGTGAAGTATGATTGTGCATTAGGTGTAGGATGGATGAATACCCCACTTGCATGACCAGAATTTTTCCATAAGAGTGAGGGTAGTGTATAAGGTCTCGAGTAGAATGGCTAGGCTTAATAATTCATAGGACTTCGGTACAAGTCGAGTAGTTGGAATCTACTCGCGAGTTAGGATTGGGACACACGGGATTGGTTCGAGTGATGTAAGATCATTTTAGTAATGAAAATGAGACTAGGCAGGGGATAGGGCGCAGCAAGAGGAAGTCTGGTGTGCGCAGCCCTGTCCGTGTCGATTGAGGACCGATCCGTGTGCGGCCCTGCTGAACAAGTATTGAACGTACCGAAGGCATATCGGATATATGGGCCCCGATAAACCGATGTAGCCTAAACCTCCGGGCGTCGAGGCATAACGCACCGATTTATAGGTGTAGGCTGAGGGCAGCAAGGTGGAAATCTGCCAACGGGCATAGCGAGATGCTCCGTGTGGGGAACCTCCTGTTCGTTTCGGTGTGACCGGTTCGACGTTTGGGCTGTTGGGTGAAAGGTTGTCCTGTACGACATCGAGTGAGCGTGCTGTGCTGCTCCACGGGTGGGCGTACGTGACGTGCTCTTTGGGTTTCCCTGCAGGTGTATATCGAGTCGATTCACCGTCCCTCACGGTGACGAGTACCACTTGTTCACTGCATCGTAACGTAGATAATTTATGGAATGTTATGAATCAATATTGCTGTTATGATATAATTGTATGGCTACATGTTTTCCACCAAATATTGCTTACTAAAATTTCAGCTTCCTGAACTGTTAACTTGTTGCTAAAAGCTGAACTAAGGAGGAACTTGTAGGCGTGTCCATTTGCTGCAATATTACTATCCTATGTCACGGTACACCTCATGTAGAGTTTCATGTTTAGGTGAGTCGGTTAAGCCTTGCTGAGCCTTCGTGCTCACGGTTGCTGCTTAAGTGTTCTTCAGGTGAGGTGCCACCCATGGACTCGGAGTACGAGTCCACCGGCGATGGTTACCCTCCGTCGGGGACCACGGCTGAGTGGGAGCCGTACACGCCGCGCTGAGCTGAGACGTGCAGCTAGTGTGGGTTGCCCTAGGGCTGCGCAACCGACTTTTGCTAGATAGGCGGTCGTGAGTTGTACAAAAGAAACTTCTGCTGTGTAATAAAGACCCTAGTTTGTAACTGAGAAGTGTACTACTTTGTACATTCAGCTTGTTTTCCCATGTAATATAATATGTCCTTATGACGTGTGCTGTCGGATGTCGCATCGCGCGGCACCACCCTCTGCGATCCTGGATGAGCGGACTCCGGTCGCGACACCAGCTCCTAATTTTGATTCAAAACCAGCACCGACGACCACCATTGCTGGACCAGATCGTCCTCAAGTCACAAGTTCTTCAATTTGTGATGAACATGAAGAAGAAGGAGCTTGTGAATTGTCTACTCCTCTCCGGGTCCTCAAAAGTCATCCTCCACAACAAATGATTGGAAGCTAGCATGAATGAGTCACACGGTCCAGGTTTTGTGATCCAAACTCTTACGCTCATCTGTATTTGTTGCTTCTTTTGAACCCAAAGATATATCACACGCACTCACTAATAAATCTTGGATTATTGCCATGCAAGAAGAGTTAGAAAATTTTGAAAGAAATAATGTTTGGAAACTTGTACCTCCACCTCAAGGTCACACTCTAATCGGAACTAAATGGATGTTTAAAAATAAACAAAGTGGGGATGGGGTTGTGGTTAGGAATAAGGCTAGGTTGGTTGCTCAAGGTTTCACACAAGTTGAAGGACTAGATTTTGATGAAACTTTTGCTCATGTTGCTAGATTAGAAGCCATAAGAATTTTGTTAGCATTTGCTGCATCTAAAGGTTTCAAGTCATATCAAATGGATGTTAAAAGTGCCTTTTTAATGGCTACATAGATGAGGAGGTTTATGTCAAGAACCACCGGGTTTTGAAAATCCAAATTTTTCTAATCATGTTTACAAACTGTCCAGAGCCTTGTATGGTCTTAAACAAGCCCCTAGAGCATGGTATGATAGGTTAAAAACTTTCTTACTTGAAAAGGGGTTTACCATGGGCAAGTTTGATAAAAACTCTTTTTGTGCTTAAGCATGGCAAACTCATTATTCGTTCAAGTGTATGTGAATGATATTATGTTTGGTTGTGCTTCTCATGATCGTGTGTCCATGTTTTCAGCTATGATGAGTTCAGAATTTGAGATGAGTATGATGGGAGAACTCACGTACGTTTTGGGGCTGCAAATCAAGCAAACCAAGGAGGGTACTTTTGTGCATCAAAGAAAGTATACAAGAGACCTTCATAAGCGTTTCAACATGGACAAAAGCAAGTCTCTTCGGACACCAATGGGTATAGCAACAACACTTGAACTTGATGAAGATGGTGAACCCGTGGATCAAAAAGAATATAGAAGTATGATTGGATCACTTTTGTACCTCACGACATCAAGACCGGACATACAATTCAGCGTATGTCTTTGTGCATGATTTCAAGCTTCCCCACGTGCTTAAAATTGTCATGCCGTCAAAAGAATTCTCAGGTACTTACATGGAACTCAAGAATTTGGGATTTTTCTTCCTTCTTCCTCAACTATTACTTTGAAAGCTTTTTCAGATGCTGATTTTGGGGGTTGTAGAATTGATAGGAAAAGTATTCGGGTGCTTGTCATTTTCTTGGTAATTCACATGTTGCTTGGTCCTCTAGAAAACAAAATTCAGTTGCACAATTCACAGCCGAATCTGAATATGTAGCTGCTGCTAGCGCTTGATCAAAAACTCTTTGGATTGTTCAAACACTTAAGGACTATGGGATTTATCTAGATAGTGTTCCACTATTTTGTGATAACACTAGTGTCATTTGTATTGCTAAAAACACCGTACAACATTCGAGAACAAAGGACATTGATATTAGGTATCACTTTCTCCGTGATAATGTTGAAAAAGGAAACATTGTGCTTCACCATGTAGATACCGAACAAAAATTGGCTGACATTTTTACAAAACCTTTGGATTTCACTCGTTTCTGTTTCATTCATAGTGAAACAGGGGTTATGCATCCTCATGGCTTAAATTGAGGGGAAGTTTTGAAATGTGGGAAGTCTATGTGTGGCTCTGAATTCAAAAAATATGTGCATGGTATTTCATACATATATGACTTTGTGATTCCTTTTATATGCTGAAAGTTCTTACTACATTACTCATGTCGTACATTTTGTAGTTTTTTCCATGACTAGTAATTGGAATAATTATTTACACTAGATCTGGTCATGATCGAACTTTCCTGCTGTTTTAAACTTGTTGCATGCTCACAAGTGCTTTTAATAATGAAAAAAATAATCAATCAACTATTCACATGTTGAGCTTTTATGTTTAAATGAAAAATTGAGAAAAAGGTCAAGAGAATATGCATGCATCGCACTTCTTCTTTTGAGATGGCTTATCATTGCACTTAGATATGAACTTGGAAGAAGTTGTGTATGACTAAAATCATGTCCTTAAGCTTCTGATTGTCAAATGACATAGGCTTGGCTTTGTTGGTTAGAATAAGGCTGATGCGGCATATAATCTCTTGCAAATGTCATATGATCCGAATTTGTGCTTTGAAAAATAATTAAAATGCAGCGACAAGTGGCATGCTTTCAGGTCTTGACATAGTTAAGTTTGTGAGATCATGACTTGCTTAAATTGAAAAATACACTTGATCTCTAGCATGGCTTACACTACTTTATGTATCTCATTGATGTGGTAGTGTAAGTTACTTGATAGTACGGCTTGGATGAGCTTTGTTTTATATGTATATGTTATAAATATGCTCATAACAATTAAAATTTCTCTTTTGAACCTTGCTGAATACATTGTCAAAGGGGGAGAAATTGATCACACATTGCACGATTCACAAGTGTTTTGGCACGATTCTTCTCAGGGGGAGAATTTTTGTTTTTCTTCTCATTTTATTTCTGATTTACAAAGGGGGAGAAATATGTATACAGGGAGAATTTTTTGTTTTGAAATTTCTTTCTCATTTGATTGTTTTCAAAACTTTTCATGTGAATAAGCCAATGTTCAGATTTTAAATGGTGTTGCCAATGCATTCATCAAGGGGGGGGGGGTGAGACCTATGTCTGCTGAATACATTGTCTATGACAATAAAAGTTTTAAATTCTGCCAAAACACTCTTGTTGTCAAGGTCCGACTCTAGGTCTGAGCTCCGACAAGATCCGACGAAAGGTCTGACTTGCTATGGATAGATCCGACATGTGTTTGGTTAGCTCCGGCAGTAGGTCTGACTAGTTTTGGTATGTTCCAGTGCTAGTTTCTGCTACCTTTGGTAAGCTCCGGCTCAAGGTCCGGTTAGCTTTGGCAAGGTCCGGAGCTAAATTGCAATGGTTCTGTTTTTACCATGCAAATGTTTCGGACTTGCTTTACATCTCTGGAAAGTTTGCTTAATATTCTTTTACTAAGTTTTTTAAGTGTTATGGCTGTTTACGGTGGTTAACATTTTGCTATGGTTTGCAACATGCTTGTGTGAGGTGTTCACGTAAGGTGGTGTGGTATTCGGAACTAATGTGAGTCAAGTCGCGAACTTGTGCTCGAAAGTATTGGTTGTTTATTCATGTGCAGGTGTTGCTTGAGTTCAAGATAGGGCTGGTGACGGGATCCAATGAACTAGTCTTAGGGAGAAGATGAGGTTCAACAACCAAGTTCGGGAGGAATTGTGGTTGAGTCGACCGGGAGGTCGCGCAGCATGTTTGGATCAAGAACAATGCATATGAAGGTATCGTGGATGTCGTTGGAAGGTGTTTGCACGTGTGCAAGGAGTGCATGGATGTGTCAACATGGTTCCCAGCCGTGATGAAGAGATGTGGACGTAAAGAATTGGTCAGAATGGTCCAACCGGCTGGATTATGGACTCAGGCTGCGGCTGAGTCGGTTATGGCCAAATATGGAAAGATTTGAGTTGGTTATGATAGGATTTTGTGTGGGACACGTAGTTTATCTGTTTTAGAAATGTGGGATACTTTCCTAAGGTGTTTGGAAGTCTTAAGATTGCTTCTGTCTGCGTATATAAGAGTCTTGAGCAGTTATGGAAAGTTTTGATTTAGAAACTGAGTAGGATTAGAGTTCTAGTTTGAAATAGGTTGACCTCCGGGCTGGTTATATAAGCAAGAGAAGCCAGAGCTCATGGTAGAAGACGACTTTGGGCTGTTCCTCTTATGTTTTGATCAATAAAATTCATAATTTAGAGGAGCTTTTGTTCCTTGTTTGTCCGACTTGTTTTTGTCAAGTCTTTCTCGTCGAGTTTATGGACAGCACGACAGTGCTTCGGTGTTTGATTATAACTCGAGTTTTACAGATCCAATTGACGTGATTATTTTTGGTTTGTATTCACAACTTGATTATATAGCATCTGTAAAAATTTCACGGTCATTGGATTTGTAGTTTCTGATCTACACTAGTTCCTTTGCAGTGTTGCAGATCAGGTATTTACTTGAGTAGAACAGATTGACCCTCGTTTGATCTTTCGATCATAAATTGAGTTATTTTTGACGGATTTCTGTGATTCTTGTTGTCGTGTCTTTGTGACTTGATTCTATATAATATATACCACTTTTGTTACAGTTGAACATGTTTAGATCAGTCGCATACACGGTTTCTTTAACAGATTGATTTTCTGCCGAGGGGGTTTTTGTTGCTTCCGCTAAAAAGTTTAAATCTACCATTCACCCCCTCCCTGGTAGATTTTCACGTGCTCTTCGATCTTACAAGCTCCGGATCTCACCTTAGTGGGGAGGTTTGGACTGGAGCCTAGGGCATGTGTCAGCTCTGGAGGTCTCGTCAGCAGGGAGGAAGCTCTGAGCCAAGAGACACGTAGCAGCTTCGGACCTCACCTCAGCAGGGAGGCTTGGACCGGAGCCCAGGGCACATGTCAGCTCCGGAGGCCTCCTCAGCAGGGAGGACTGTAGGAGCCAGGATACACATGGCAGCTCCGGACCTCACCTCAGCGGGGAGGCTCGGACCGGAGCCCAGGTGTAACACGCTCAAAATTACTACCATGCATTGCATACATTTTTCATATAGAGAAGCATTTAAAAAGAAGAAAAAGTAAAGAGAGGAATATAGAAGCAAATAAAATAGTAAAAGGGAATAAAAATAGAAAATAATGGAAATAAATAGAAAAGGAAAAGAAATAAAAAGAAAAAGAAAAAGAAATAAAATAGCCAAATTGGGCCACCCAATTTTCCCCCAAAATCCCCTACCCCCTAATTTTCCCAATTTTCCTGATTTTCCCCGAATTCCCCAAAACTCCCCTAGGGAATTTTTCCCCACATTTGGGGGGGGGGGGTGACACCCGCTTCCGAAAACAGAACCAAGTTAACGCATATGTGTGCCCAGGATGTTCATCACACATACACATGTAATCCACAAATTGAATTCAGAATATAACCATGAATAAATAGTGTTTAGGTACTTTATTACATCGACTCATTGTCTCACTCATGAATCTCTAACTTATTCATGCAGCGGAAGTCTCTAAACGACAGCAGAAATAACTAAATAGCAGCAGGCTCCATCTTTAACTCCACAGGCATGTTGACGGTAGTTCGCACGCCTAGTACTCCACATGATCCTCTAAGTACTCTTGTCCTGTTGCTGATGTTTATGTGATAATGCAAGGGTGAGTACATGTCGTACTCAGCAAGTGCGGGAAAAGTATGACATGTAGCTTACAACAAGGTAGTGAATAAAAAGTCTCATTGCAGAAAGCAAATTTTATTTCACAAACATGATAAAAACAGCAACTAAGTCTAGATGAATTTAATCCCAATATATATATCCAAGTAAAACAGCAACATTCCTCCATCATAATTCACCATTTATCAAGTCTTAACCAACCATTAATCTTTCTCAAGTTCATCTCATGCTCATAAATAATCATAACCATCTCATATTCATATAACCGAAACCAAACTCTTTGTCAAGACTCAAACAGTCCCAAAACCTTTCCCAATGACCATACCATAACCATACCGAACATCCATCCCAAGTTTTCCCTCTAATCATGTGAGTTGGCCAAGTGCTTCTGACCGGAAGCACGGCTATCATGATAGTTTTACACTCTGCAGAGGTGGCACCACTTTACCCACAAGTTTGTGATTTCGTCACCCGTCGGCGACTACATAACCTCCATTATACCAGTACACAACCGTCGGTGTATGGACAAGAGATCACAAAAGATCCTTTACTAAGGGGCTACTAGATGTATGGACTCACTGAGGTTTCACCGGCAGGCTCGAATCACCATTCTCCCACCCACGGGCCCCCTCTTGTGCCATGTAGTTCCCAGGGCAGTCCTCCTCGACTCCCATTCCCCGCACCATCCACGGTCCATAACAAGCTAGCGACACACCTAATTAGTCAGCTAAGCTGCACCCATATTTGCCCTTGTGGTGGCACTGTTTTCCTGGCATGTGCTGGCATGAACCGGTCCTTAGATATACGGCAAGTAAACCACCATCTCATTCAGCAACATCCACGAACCAAGGTTTCCTAGATCTCCCCCGATTCCATGCTCATTAACATCATCAAGTTCTCATCATCATTATTCATATGAGTGCAGTAGCTAACCACGTTTTAATTCAGGTTCCCGTATCCCGTAGATTAGGCGAAGCAAAAAGGAAAAACGACCATACCCGACTCATCAACTTTCCCGGTGACAAGGATGGTTAACAAAACTAGTAAACTTCTATAAAAGGGTGTCCCATCAAGTTGACTCAAGCGTACGAGTTTTCGCAAACAAAACAGTTTCAAAACAGGGGATCAATATGGTCAAGGGGCACTTTCCTTGCTCCCGTGGTTCTTGTTGTTCGAGCGTCTCGAAGTCTTGGTGCTATATGACACGACCCCATAGGTCCTGTCGAGCCAGGATCACGCTGAGGGGTGCTGCGTTGCACAGCACCATATAACACACGTCAAAGGTGCAAAGCGGAAGCGGAAGTTTTATTACATAAAGAAGTTTATGAACATGTTTACATCAAAATAAGTTCAGTCTACACTCGCGGGCGTAGACTAAGCATCAAGTGCACGTCCAGCCCTCGAACGTGTCCTTGCTAGCACACACGCACACTAACTCTGCGGCGTGCACGACTCCCACCCGACGGGGTTCCCCTCCTGGGTTCCGTCTCCTCTTCGGGAGTCCCTTCCTCATAGAACCCTGCAAAAGCTTCAAACACAAGCAGTGAGCACGAAGGCTCAGCAAGTCTGACCCGTCTCACCTAAACATGGAACTTCTACATGAGGGTAATGGGTTGCATGAAGTAAAAATCATTTGCAAGGACTCGCCTAATTAGTAGAACCTTACTTTCAAGTTTTAGCAGCAGGTTGTGGAGAACCTTACGCTAAGGCACATGAGAGAGCCGCAATCAAACAAGAAACGCATTTCTCTCATGTACTTTGCCCAAAGTTGAAAAGAACTTTAGTTAGCTCTAAGCTACAGCATATCATTAACAATCAATGTCCAGCTTTCAATCAGCAACATTTTAACATGTGACTAGCCTATTCTTTCTACGTCACGGTACGGTGAACAAGTGGTACTCACTGACCGCGAGGGACGGCGATTATAATCGATTTACACCTGCAGGGTTACCCGAACAACCCGTCACGTACGCCCGTACTCGATGTTGCCTCCAACAACCATCACGGACGCCGTACGCGACTACCTTTCACCCGTTAGCCAATTATTGAACCGGTCCCATCGTCCCGAGCAAGAGGTCTCTGCACGCGCATCTCTGTGCCGCCAGCCGATTTACACCTCGAGCTCTCAACCTACCCTCTGAACGACGGGCAATGCCTCAATACCCAGCTACCCCAGTTACATCAGTTTCCCGGTTCCCATATAGCCGGTAGGTCTTCGGTACTGTTCTAGCTTGTTCAACAGGCCCGCACACGGCTCGGTCCTCAATCGACACAAGCGGAGCTACAGCACACAGGCCCCAAAGTCCTGTTGCCCTTACTCTCCGCTCGGTCTCATTTTCTTGCCATGTGTATCATGTGCTATCTCTACCCGAGCAATGTGCCTCTAGCCTATTCTCGCGAGTAGTTCCAACTACTCGACTTGTACCGAATCCTACTCTATCCTAGCCATGCAGTGGCTAACGAGGTTTTCAACCCTAAACCCAACCCATGGTTTTCTTGGCTATGCAGTTGGGTTTCCAATCAAGACTCTAATGCACAGAACAATATTCAAAGATGTGCTCAAAACAATAAACATTTGTAAAAAGGTTAATGCAAACCGGGGCTTGCCTTGCTGCTCTTGGTCGTCGGCTAGCTATTCCTCCGGAGTAACGAAGTCTAGGACTTCGGGTTCCTCCTCGACCTTAGCGACTACATGATAGAAACAATACATGTATTAATTTAATGCATTTGTATTAAGTTTGAAGTTGTGAAGTCTATAACCTTTGCTAGATAGACCTAATGACTGTGAAACTTTTACTGTGGCTTGGTTACAACCTAAAACAGAGACCTGGTCAAGTTTTAGTTGCAGCAAAGCTCATTTGAGCCCTCCACAAATAATTATGTCCTTGACCTTAATTTGAACTCTTAGGGTGTTCTAGAAATTTTCATGAGACAAACTATGACTTTCTGAAAACTAGATTTTCAGAGGGTTCTAATGGAGTTGGTCTCACTTAATTTGGAAGTCTCTAACTAAAGATATGAGCTAAACAATTTCAGAGAAAATTCTGAAAATGTTTCTGAACATTTTCTATTTTCTCTGGAACAGTTTCACTAATCACACCATTAGGTGCATTAAATGAGCTCAAATGGATTTGAAATTTTTATGGTAGTTCAAGGATATTTTGGTGAACATCTCAGCAAAATTTCAGGATTTTCCTCCAAAGGATTCTCCAGTTAAAATTCCTAACAGTTTAAACTTTAAGGAATTAATTCTGGAGAAATAAGGAATTTCATGAAGTGAAACTTGATTTTCTGGAAAGTACTCAGAGAGCTGAATCCAGCAAAATTTGGTTCACTCAATTTGGAGCTTTCTAGCCAAAGTTATAAGGATTTGAAGTTTGAAGGAAATCTGAAAATCGGGGAAAAGTTTAAACTCGCGCGTGGGCCCAGGGGACACGCGTCGCACGCCTAGGCGATGGCACATCGCGGCCCACAAGGATTTTGCGTGCCAGCACACCCGATCCTGGCCGCAGCCGGATCCCGATTCAAAATATCGGCCGCTGACAGCTGGGGTCCACCCCCTTCTTCAACCTCGCGACACCCGCGCCCCGCCGCCGAGGGATCTCGCCGGAGAGCTCGCCGCCGGCTGCTGTACAGCTCCAAACTTCTCGATTCTGGTCGCCCCTGCCTACTTTTACTCGGGGAACATGATTCTAGGGTTAGCTGCTCATGACAATGGCCGGAGCATGGTCGGCGACGAGCCGCCACCTCAGAACGATTTCGGCCATGTCGGCTGACTACCCTAGCACCTCAGCTACTTGGGAAATCGGTTGGGGAGCATCAGTGGACCTCAGAGAAGGTCGACATGAGCTCGAGGCAGCTCGGGGAAGGCCCGAAATAGGTCCTCACCATGCGCCCGATGCCGCCCGTTCGTTCCGCCATTAGTAGACCTTAAATTACGCCGGGCACATAGGTTCTCCGGCCCAGAGTTGTGAAGACAACTTGTGCGTTACCGTGTCTAGCTCGTGTGAGAGCGGCCTGAGGCCCTCTAATCCTTTCTAGAGCACGAATTAAACAGAATCGTACCCGAAGGTCGTTCTGCACACAGAAAGGGGAAAAGTGGAAATTCGCCGCCGGTGAGCAACCACTCGAGCTGTGGCTCGGGGATGAGCAGCACCGGTCACCCGCGCGTCCAAGGGTGCCTTGGCTCGGGCGTGACAACGCCCTGGTTGGGCTGTCCACGAGAGCCCGAGGTGCGGCGGTTCCAAGTTCCGATTTTGATCTTTCGGCACAACCGATATCACTCGGTTTCAATCGAATTCTAGCAACGGGGAGGATGGAGGAAGGTCTCTAGTACCTTGCTGGGGCTCTGGAGTGAAAGGAGGGAGCTGCGATCGGCGTTCTCCGATCAAGTCCGAGCTGCGGAAGTTTTTCGGCCGGCACTGAGTTCTTGCGGGGAAGAACGGTGGTGCCTCGGCCGAGGAGGGGGCAGGCGCCTTAAGAAGGCTTTGCACCGCCTCATGCCCGCGCGTGGGCAAGCAGCTGGTGGCGCGGCGGCTGGCCTCGGTGGGGATCACCGCTGCGGCTCGGCGACCCGAGTGAGAAAGTCTCAGTCGGTTTGATCTGAGCAGTGGCTGACATGTGGGTCCCACCTCCAGTTTTAACCTCTGAAATTTACTCCTAATCACTGTTGTAAACAGTGAACCCCATACTACCCTTGGCAATTCAAATTATTCACCCATGAGCCATTTGAATTGATCAAAGTTTCAAATGAGGTTTGGTTTGAATGAATTTCAGCACAAGTTCAGTTTGAAATTCAAATAAAGTTTGAATTTCTCCCACTTAGCTCATGTCAAGATCAACTCCAAATGGAGTGAAAATTGGTGTGTGAGCTCACAAAAATGTGCTGAGTAAGAATATGCCCCCCACTTTTAAATTCATTGGATAAAAACAGTTTGAATTTGAATATGGTTTCAAACTGCCCTCTACCTAACTATATCCAAACTGACCTCAAAAGGTTTTGAATTTGGGTGAAACTTGGCATGGACATCCTTAGTAAAGTGTAGGAGTTTTCATATGTCCAGCCCATCTATATCACATGTGGGAAATACCACTTTTGCAATGTGTAAGTTTGTTCTCTAATGAGCATGTTGATAATTGTTACTTGCTCTTCATTTGTGTTCATCATTCTTCCTCAAATGAGGTGTGTGGTGTGGTGATGAACACTGCAAATGTGTGTCAAAAACTGAGGCCCTTACATTCCTCCCCCCTTAAAAGAATCTCGTCCCGAGATTATAAGGTGAAAATGAGAGAGAGGACGGTGGCAAATTACCGGATATGCGACGTGAAAAAGTCGGGGTAGTTAGTGCGAAGGAATTCTTCGCTCTCCCATGTCGCTTCGTCCATGGAGTGATTACTCCATAGAACCTTGTAGAACCACAACGTACGGTTGCGTGTGGTTCGGGCCTTTTCATCAATAATCTGCACCGGTTCCTCCCGATAGGTGAGATCCGGTTGCAGTTCTTCAATGTCTTCCAGCTGAACGGTAGTTGATAGCTTGAGACACTTCCTCAGCTGGGAAATGTGAAAGACGTCGTGCACACCGGTAAGTGCTTCTGGTAATTTCAGCCGGTATGCCACCGATCCACATCTTTCGGTAATCTGGAATGGACCGATGAATCGGGGTGCCAACTTTCCTCTCACCCCAAATCTGTTTACGCCCTTCATTGGAGACACCCGTAGATATACGTGATCTCCAACTTCGAATTGTAATGGGCGCCTTCTCCGGTCTGCATACTGTTTCTGACGGGATTGAGCGGCTTTTAGGTTCGCTTGAATTAGTCGAACCTTTTCTTCCGCGTTGTTGACCAGGTCAATCCCGAAGGTGACCCTTTCACCAGACTCACACCAGTTCAATGGTGTGCGGCATTTTCTCCCGTATAGCGCCTCGTAGGGCGCCATCTTGATGCTGGCTTGGTACCCATTGTTGTACGAGAACTCGGCTAACGGCAAGTGATCATCCCAATTCTTGCCGTGGTTAATAGCGCAAGCTCGTAGCATGTCTTCTAGGATTTGATTTACCCGCTCGGTTTGCCCATCCGTCTGCGGGTGGTAGGCTGAACTACAGATCAGCTTCGTCCCCAAGGCAGCGTGTAGCTGCTCCTAAAAATGGGACACAAATAAAGTGCCCCGATCCGATATGATAGTACGGGGTATGCCGTATAAGCATAGGATCCGTGAGATGTACAGTTCAGCGTACTTCTTGGCATTGTAGTTGGTGTTGACCGGGATGAAATGGGCAACTTTGGTGAGCCGATCGATGATCACCCACACCGAATCATGTTTCTGTAAGGTGGTGGGTAAACCGACGACGAAATCCATGCTCACGTCCTCCCACTTCCAGGCAGGAATGCCCAGTGGTTGCAGCAGTCCCGGTTTCCGCATATGATCCACCTTCACCCTCCGACATGTATCACACTCGGACACGTATTTTGCAGTCTCCCGCTTCATCCATGTCCACCAAAACTTGCTTCTGAGTTCTTGATACATCTTGTTGCTGCCGGGGTGAATAGAGAGCTTTGATAAGTGAGCCTCATCAAAGATCTTCTTCCGTAGTTCCGGGTTACGGGGTACGACGATCCGGTCCTTGAACCATAGGACGCCGTCTCCGTCTTTCCGGAAACATTTCAGCTCCCCACTATCTACACGTCTCCGCAAGTGTGACATGCCCTTGTCATTCTTCTGGGCTGCCGCTATCTCTTCACGGATGGTGGGGATCAAAGCTAGTTTGTAGAGAGCTCCGTGTGGAATCACATGGAGTGGTGGTTCGCTCTCTTCACCGGTGTGATGGTCAGATTGTTGACGTGTGACTTGCGGCTCAGCGCATCTGCCACAACGTTTGCCTTGCCCGGATGATAATGGATCTCTATCTCGTAATCCTTTATCAGTTCTAACCATCTTCGTTGCCTCATGTTCGGCTCCTTCTGAGTGAATATGTACTTGAGGCTTTTGTGGTCGGTATATAAATGTACGAGGTTACCGAGTAGGTAGTGCCTCCACATCTTCAGTGCAAGTACCACGGCAGCGAGCTCCAAGTCGTGAGTTGGATAATTCTGCTCATGGTTCCTAAGCTGCCGTGATCCATACGCGACCACTCTTCGGTCTTGCATCAGCACACACACGAGCCCAATGCCGGATGCATCGCAGTACACCTCGAACGGTTTTGTTGTGTCTGGCTGCGCCAAAACCGGTGCTGATGTCAGGTGCTTGACTAAAGCCTTGAATGCTGCTTCACATGCTGGACTCCAAACATATTTGGTAGCCTTCTTCAGCAGCTCTGTCATTGGCTTGGCAATCTTCGAGAAGTTCGGAATGAACCTCCGATAATATCCCGCGAGTCCGAGGAAACTCCGTACCTCATGAACAGTTCTCGGGGATTTCCAATTCAGCACTTGCGTGATCTTGCTCGGGTCCACAGCGATACCCTCCGCTGAGATGATATGCCCGAGGAAAGGCACTTGCGATATCCAAAACTCGCATTTGCTGAACTTTGCGTATAACTTGTGATCCCGCAGCCGTTGCAAGACTATACGCAGATGTTTCTTGTGATCTTCCTCCGACTTGGAGTATACCAGGATGTCGTCGATGAAGACCACGACAAACTTGTCCAGCTCCGGCATGAACACCGAGTTCATTAAGTACATGAAGTGAGCTGGAGCATTGGTGAGGCCAAAGGACATGACCAGGTACTCATAAAGTCCATACCTTGTCGAGAAAGCTGTCTTTGGAATGTCCTCCGCCCTTATCTTAATCTGATGGTACCCGGATCTTAAATCCATTTTGGAAAAGATCTTTGCTTCGACCAACTGATCAAACAACATGTCGATCCGTGGCAACGGGTACTTGTTCTTGATGGTTACGGCATTTAATGGACGGTAGTCCACGCAAAGCCGCAACGTTTCATCCTTCTTTTTGACAAATAATGCCGAACAGCCCCATGGCGAGGAGCTCGGCCTAATAAAACCCTTCTCCAGAAGGTCCGTGAGCTGAGTCTTCAGTTCAGCCAACTCCTTGGGCGCCATCTTGTACGGCCTTCGGGATATTGGCATGGTTCCTGGTGTAAGTTCAATCTTGAACTCCACCTCTCTATCGGGTGGCATCCCCGGCAAATCGTCCGGGAATACATCAGGGAACTCTCGGACCACTGGAATGTCTTCCAATCTGATGGTTGTGGCTTGATAGACACTTGGAAGTTTTACTTCTGGACTGTCCAGAAATAATGAGTGAGAACCGTGCACTTCTGAGTTTAAGTGCACGACTCGAAGGACGGTATCTAAAACAGCGCCGTGGCGGGTTAACCACGACATCCCTAGGATGACATCGACCTTCTGTCCCTCTAAGATAATGAGAGACGTGGGGTACACTCTACTCGCTAAGCATAATGGTGCTTTGGAGACCATTACGCTTGCTGAAATCTTCCCACCCGGTGAACAAATTAAATATGGACTATCGGTGGGTAGTATTGGCAAACGGTGTTTAGCAATGAAAGTTTGGCTAATAAAATTATGCGTGGCGCCTGAATCAAACAGTACTATAGCGGGATGCTGGTGGAGTTGGAACATACCCGCAAGGATTGGCTCGCCCTCCGGCACGTCCTCAATGGCAAGCTGGTGGACAGTGCCGGGCCTAGGGTTTGCCCGCCGCGCATTAGTAGGGTTCCGGGGTTGGTTCCTCCCCGGAAACTGTGGTGCCACTCCGCCGCCTTGCCTCTCCGGGCAACTGCTCGCGTAGTGTCCTGGACGACCACACTTGTAACATGTCACCGCTGCTGGTGGAGTACTTGGTGGACGAAAGCCCGGCATGCGTTGCGGAGGTGCAAACACACGCGGCATCGCCCGCTGCTGCTGTTGTTGTTGCGGTGGTGCTGGCAGTGCCGGCCGGAATGCCGGTGAAGAGTACGGCCGACTGCGGAACGGCATCGACCGCTGTGGTGGTTGCCAGCGTGGGCCTGATGGTGGGCGATTCACCATCCGAAACTTCTGAGAAGAACCGCCTCCTTCTCCGCTGCTCTGCGGCGCGCTTCGCTTTCGCTCTGCCGCCGCCAACTCCTTGCCGGAGTCCTCCTGAAAAATCGCAGCATCAATGATGTCGTTGAGGCTGCCGCGATTGAACATCGCCAACTTGTCCTTCAGGAGCGGGTTAAGCCCCTGGTAAAAATGGTCTCGCCGCTTCTCGTCTGTATCCGCGTGATACAACGTGTAGAGCGCGAGATCGTTGAACGCCCTGGAGTATTCCAGCGCGTTCCGGCTCCCTTGTTGCAGGTGTAGGAACTCCTGCGTATTCCTCTTCATCAAACCGGGCGGTATATGATAGGCCCTGAAGGCCGTCCGGAACTCCGCCCAGGTCATCACTCGGTCGGTGGGCTGGGAAGCACAGAAGTTGGCCCACCATGCGCTCGCGGATCCTTGGAGCTGCTGGACCGCGAACTGAGTCTTGCGCTGCTCGCTGATTTGGAGCAGCCCGAACTTCGTCTCTATGGCGCGGAGCCAGTTGTCCGCGTCAAGTGGTTCATCCGCCCTTGAGAATACAGGGGGATGAGTCGCCAGGAGGTCGGAGTAGGAGCTCTGTTGGCGCTCCTCACGCTCTTGACGTCTCTCTGGGCGAGACGTATTGGCGATGAGAGTCTGCAGCAACTCTGTGTGCTGCTGATGCGAGCCCGCCATTGCCGCGACAATGTCGGCCAATGTAACCGTTAGCAGTGGCGGTGGCGGTGTTTGCTGTTGCTGTTGCTGTCCCGAGGAGTCCTCAGGAGGTGGTTGGGAGGTCTCTCCCCCTTGGCTAGTACCTCCAACATCAGGGTTGGCAGGAGTACGCGTCATTCTGAAATTCAACACAGCAGCAATTAGCACATGTCTTACTCAAAATTCCATAAACAGCAGTAGGTATTGAAGCGACGCATGATTAACTTGCACAACATTCACATATATTGATAAAGCATAAACTTTATACAAGATACATTATTCTCGGATCTCCGAGAAGTCGTGCTCATGTCGTCACTACATATACATACGCTACTGTCTACACGACATGTCACCGATTACAAAAGTTGGGTTACGCTACCCTAGCTGCCCTACTTGGCAACCGTAACCCCCTACTCGGAGTAGAACTCGACCTCCTGTGGGTCGTCCTCCTCCGGTACCTCGGCTGGTGGCTCGGGGTCTACCACCTATTCTCCCATTCCGGGTTCTCCCATGGCTGGAAGACCCAAGACTACCGGTACGCCCAATACCGGGGGCACGAGGTCCTGCAATGCATGCACCTCGTCCATAGCCTGGTTGTAGTCCTCTTTCCAGCCTTGTCCTTCCTCAATAGCGTCGTCCCGCTCTTGAGCAAGGTCCTCATTCTTCTGGGTTAGGGTCTGCACCAGCCCTTGCAACGCCGCGATGTCAACACGGCTCTTCTTCTTTGCCTTCTTCAGACGACGCAACTGATAGTGTTGTTCATTCAGTCGCTTGATCGTCGGAAGGAGCACATTGCGGAGTGCGCTGTGAGCACTCTCAAACTGATCTCCACGGCTTGTGCTCTCTTTGAGCTTGGTGGCGAGATGCTCCGTATGAACAGCTTGGCTGTCCATCACAGCGTTTCCCGCCCTCATTTGGAGGCTGAGATTTGCCTCCGCGGGGTTGTACCTTGGGCAACTCGGGTCTGTTGCCTCCAGGTACCTCTCTTCCCACACATGCTGAGCTCGTCCCTCCACCGGAACGAGTGCGTATGGAGTACCCTCCATAGCCTGCACATGTAGTTGGCAGAAACGTGACATAGTGTCACGGGCTGCCACTTGCCACATCCCTTCCGGTTGTCTTCCTCTCACCGTGACGGTGAATGGCACCCAACCGGGTGGCGTAGGTCCTGCAGGAACCTCGACATGGATCGTCCACGTCTTGTTCCCCTCTTCGCCTTCTTCCTTGGCGAAGTATTGCGGCAACTTGTTGTACCCGAAATATTGGAGCATTTGCCACAATGCTTCCGGGTAGCCGCTACGGTCAGAGCAGTGGGAAACTACCCACCCGTTCTCCAACTGTTTATCTGCTGCCATCTGTAAAAATATATTTGAGAAATGTCAAATATTTATTTAAACAGTAAACCCCTGAGTTATAACATAAAAAATGTCATTGAACCCATAAAACTTGGAAACATAGTTCAAATTTTAAACAAATTTGACTGCTGATCTGCTGTTCCCATGACAGCCTTGACCAGTTTCGACACCAACCTGATTTAGGCCATGTTAAAAGTGAAACCAATTCTGGAGCTCAACATCAAAGTTAAAGTTAACTTCAATAGCTTTCCAGAAAGTATTTGGTTGACCTAAGATATGTCCTGGTTCAAAAGTTATGAGATGTCAAAGTTAACAGAATTTCTGGAAACAATTGGACAGCACCTCCCTGCCTTAGGTACTGATTTGATCCAAGAATCCCAGTTAATTATGTTCCTAATCTGACAAAACTTTCTGTTACAAAGTTGTAACCCATCTCATAAGCTTTCCAGAACTACCTCATTTCCTATTTTTGGATTTTTAAGCAGGAAGTTATGTCTAATTTTACAGAGAGTCTACAGAGAGTCTTTGCTCTGTCCTGTTTTCTGGACAGTTTCAACTCTACTGCATTTTTCGAGTGGTTAAGGGATGAAACACCTCTGGACCTCAACAGAAAAGTTGTAAAGCCCTTCCAAAGCTTTCCAGAAATGTATCATACGACCTCAATCTCGAAAGAACTCAACCTCTAACCTCTGATTAACTTCAGCCTTGATTCAGCTGAAAACAGAGTGCTCTGTCCTTAACATCCTATAAGTTGAAAACTTGTTAACTTTGAATATCCTGTACAAGGGAAGGAGTTACATCATGTTTTACTACTTTGGATCAAAACCTTCCAGTTTTTACAATGAAGTTGTTTATTTAGTTGGGTGTGACGTCGATGCGTCACCAGATTATGTCGGTACTACGTCCTCACAAGGAAAAACCTATACCGGACTTAGCCGGCTTCGTTAGTTCAGTGGCACTACTCGTCACTCGCACACGGATTCTACACGTCTACCGTTTCGTGGTAAGGCTACCTGCAGAAACTCAATCAATCGTCAGACTCGGCTGCACACCGAGCCCGGAATCCATACAGTTCGTACACCCGGCCGTCATCACTCGCCCGGATGTTCTCAAGCCAAACACGCCTTGAGTTGCGTGTTCACGTTTCAGACCACGTGACGGGGTCTCCCATGTTGCACCACGCACGCCAGGGACAGACGTTGCTCGAATACCCCAAACGACATTAAGAGTCGTAGAGGATATCAAAGCGGGTCGGGTTACCTGCCACCCGTGGGGCTCCACCCTTCAGCTTGTGCGCACTGGTGGACAGCGCTTACGTGCACCCCCCAAGACATGAACGTCCCGAGATGCACGATTTTCCGACATAACAAATAGGTTAATAAGCCACTTTCTATATACTAATAACATCCTTATACGGGCTACTAACTCGTTCCTCACTGGATTTTTGAAAAAGAAGACCTTTGTACTATGTTAAACCTCAAGCGAGCTCTGATACCACGCTGACACGACCCCATAGGTTCTGTCGAGCCAGGATCACACTGAGGGGTGCTGCGTTGCACAGCACCATATAACACATGTCAAAGGTGCAAAGCGGAAGTGGAAGTTTTATTACATAAACAAGTTTATGAACATGTTTACATCAAAATAAGTTCAGTCTACACTCGCGGACGTAGACTAAGCATCAAGTGCACGTTCAGCCCTCGAACGTGTCCTTGCTAGCACACACGCACACTAACTCTGCGGCGTGCATGACTCCCACCCGACGGGGTTCCCCTCCTGGGGTTCCGTCTCCTCTTCGGGAGTCCCTTCCTCATAGAACCCTGCAAAAGCTTCAAACACAAGCAGTGAGCACGAAGGCTCAGCAAGTCTGACCCGTCTCACCTAAACATGGAACTTCTACATGAGGGTAATGGGTTGCATGAGGTAAAAATCTTTTGCAAGGACTCGCCTAATTAGTAGAACCTTACTTTCAAGTTTTAGCAGCAGGTTGTGGAGAACCTTACGCTAAGGCACATGAGAGAGCCGCAATCAAACAAGAAACGCATTTCTCTCATGTACTTTGCCCAAAGTTGAAAAGAACTTTAGTTAGCTCTAAGCTACAGCATATCATTAACAATCAATGTCCAGCTTTCAATCAGCAACATTTTAACATGTGACTAGCCTATTCTTTCTACGTCATGGTACAGTGAACAAGTGGTACTCACTGACCGCGAGGGACGGCGATTATAATCGATTTACACCTGCAGGGTTACCCGAACAACCCGTCACGTACGCCCGTACTCGATGTTGCCTCCAACAACCATCACGGACGCCGTACGCGACTATCTTTCACCCGTTAGCCAATTATTGAACCGGTCCCATCGTCCCGAGCAAGAGGTCTCTGCACGCGCATCTCTGTGCCGCCAGCCGATTTACACCTCGAGCTCTCAACCTACCCTCTGAACGACGGGCAATGCCTCAATACCCAGCTACCCGAGTTACATCAGTTTCCCGGTTCCCATATAGCCAGTAGGTCTTTGGTACTGTTCTAGCTTGTTCCACAGGCCCGCACACGGCTCGGTCCTCAATCGACACAAGCGGAGCTACAGCACACAGGCCCCAAAGTCCTGTTGCCCTTACTCTCCGCTCGGTCTCATTTTCTTGCCATGTGTATCATGTGCTATCTCTACCCGAGCAATGTGCCTCTAGCCTATTCTCGCGAGTAGTTCCAACTACTCGACTTGTACCGAATCCTACTCTATCCTAGCCATGCAGTGGCTAATGAGGTTTTCAACCCTAAACCCAACCCATGGTTTTCTTGGCTATGCAGTTGGGTTTCCAATCAAGACTCTAATGCACAGAACAATATTCAAAGATGTGCTCAAAACAATAAACATTTGTAAAAAGGTTAATGCAAACCGGGGCTTGCCTTGCTGCTCTTGGTCGTCGGCTAGCTGTTCCTCCGGAGTAACGAAGTCTAGGACTTCGGGTTCCTCCTCGACCTTAGCGACAACATGATAGAAACAATACATGTATTAATTTAATGCATTTGTATTAAGTTTGAAGTTGTGAAGTCTATAACCTTTGCTAGATAGACCTAATGACTGTGAAACTTTTACTGTGGCTTGCTTACAACCTAAACAGAGACCTGGTCAAGTTTTAGTTGCAGCAAAGCTCATTTGTGCCCTCCACAAATAATTATGTCCTTGACCTTAATTGGAACTCTTAGGGTGTTCTAGGAATTTTCATGAGACAAACTATGACTTTCTGAAAACTAGATTTTCAGAGGGTTCTAATGGAGTTGGTCTCACTTAATTTGGAAGTCTCTAACTAAAGATATGAGCTAAATAATTTCAGAGAAAATTCTGAAAATGTTTCTGAACATTTTCTATTTTCTCTGGAACAGTTTCACTAATCACACCATTAGGTGGATTAAATGAGCTCAAATGGATTTGAAATTTTTATGGTAGTTCAAGGATATTTTGGTGAACATCTCAGCAAAATTTCAGGATTTTCCTCCAAAGGATTCTCCAGTTAAAATTCCTAACAATTTAAATTTTAAGGAATTAATTCTGGAGAAATAAGGAATTTCATGAAGTGAAATTTGATTTTCTGGAAAGTACTCAGAGAGCTGAATCCAGCAAAATTTGGTTCACTCAATTTGGAGCTTTCTAGCCAAAGTTATAAGGATTTGAAGTTTGAAGGAAATCTGAAAATCGGGGAAAAGTTTAAACTCACGCGTGGGCCCAGGGGACACGCGTCGCACGCCTAGGCGATGGCACATCGCGGCCCACAAGGATTTTGCGCGCCAGCACACCCGATCCTGGCCGCAGCCGGATCCCGATTCAAAATATCGGCCGCTGACAGCTGGGGTCCACCCCCTTCTTCAACCTCGCGACACCCGCGCCCCGCCGCCGAGGGATCTCGCCGGAGAGCTCGCCGCCAGCTGCTGTACAGCTCCAAACTTCTCGATTCTGGCCGCCCCTGCCTACTTTTACTCGGGGAACATGATTCTAGGGTTAGCTGCTCATGACAATGGCCGGAGCATGGTCGGCGACGAGCCGCCACCTCAGAACGATTTCGGCCATGTCGGCTGACTACCCTAGCACCTCAGCTACTTGGGAAATCGGTCGGGGAGCATCAGTGGACCTCAGAGAAGGTCGACATGAGCTCGAGGCAGCTCAGGGAAGGCCCGAAATAGGTCCTCACCGTGCGCCCGATGCCGCCCGTTCGTTCCGCCATTAGTAGACCTTAAATTACGCCGGGCACATAGGTTCTCCGGCCCAGAGTTGTGAAGACAACTTGTGCGTTACCGTGTCTAGCTCGTGTGAGAGCGGCCTGAGGCCCTCTAATCCTTTCTAGAGCACGAATTAAACAGAATCGTACCCGAAGGTCGTTCTGCACACAGAAAGGGGAAAAGTGGAAATTCGCCGCCGGTGAGCAACCACTCGAGCTGTGGCTCGGGGATGAGCAGCACCGGTCACCCGCGCGTCCAAGGGTGCCTTGGCTCGGGCGTGACAACGCCCTGGTTGGGCTGTCCACGAGAGCCCGAGGTGCGGCGGTTCCAAGTTCCGATTTTGATCTTTCGGCACAGCCGATATCACTCGGTTTCAATCGAATTCTAGCAACGGGGAGGATGGAGGAAGGTCTCTAGTACCTTGCTGGGGCTCTGGAGTGGAAGGAGGGAGCTGCGATCGGCGTTCTCCGATCAAGTCCGAACTGCGGAAGTTTTTTGGCCGGCGCTGAGTTCTTGCGGGGAAGAACGGTGGTGCCTCGGCCGAGGAGGGGGCAGGCGCCTTAAGAAGGCTCTGCACCACCTCATGCCCGCGCGTGGGCAAGCAGCTGGTGGCGCGGCGGCTGGCCTTGGTGGCGATCACCGCTGCGGCTCGGCTACCCGAGTGAGAAAGTCTCAGTCGGTTTGATCTGAGCAGTGGCTGACATGTGGGTCCCACCTCCAGTTTTAACCTCTGAAATTTACTCCTAATCACTGTTGTAAACAGTGAACCCCATACTACCCTTGGCAATTCAAATTATTCACCCATGAGCCATTTGAATTGATCAAAGTTCAAATGAGGTTTGGTTTGAATGAATTTCAGCACAAGTTCAGTTTGAAATTCAAATAAAGTTTGAATTTCTCCCACTTAGCTCATATCAAGATCAACTCCAAATGGAGTGAAAATTGGTGTGTGAGCTCACAAAAATGTGCTGAGTAAGAATATGCCCCCCACTTTTAAATTCATTGGATAAAAACAGTTTGAATTTGAATATGGTTTCAAACTGCCCTCTTCCTAACTATATCCAAACTGACCTCAAAAAGGTTTTGAATTTGGGTGAAACTTGGCATGGACATCCTTAGTAAAGTGTAGGAGTTTTCATATGTCCAGCCCATCTATATCACATGTGGGAAATACCACTTTTGCAATGTGTAAGTTTGTTCTCTAATGAGCATGTTGATAATTGTTACTTGCTCTTCATTTGTGTTCATCATTCTTCCTCAAATGAGGTGTGTGGTGTGGTGATGAACACTGCAAATGTGTGTCAAAAACTGAGGCCCTTACACTATAGTTCCTTGTAGATGGCCTCTTGAGCTTGTTCTTCTACTTACGATCACGCACATACAAGATTCACAGCAATCAATCATCATGCACAAACTTTACTCAAGATGCAATGGAGTAGATGAATGCAAATCCTATGGTGCTGTTTTATTAATCGAGTTTGTACGTGTTTTGCATGTTTTAACGGGCTTTCATGGGGTTTTATGATGAACAAGGGTGCTGGGATGAAGTGTGGACATGGTGATGATCTTGACTCAAAATATAGATCAATTTCACCGTAAAAAATCGATCAAAACGTGATCTGTAAGGGCATACCCAGTGCTGAAAGCTCCCACACGTTATGGGGTCTGGGGAAGGGAATTTCTAGGCAGCCGTCCACACGAAAAAGTTTCTGTTCGAAGGGGGCGAGGAAAACGGATGCGTAGAAACAGCGACTACATCGTAAGATGGGTAACAAAGATCTACCTCACTCCCTCCTTGGTGGCAGGGCCTTCCTTCTAGCAATGGCAGCAGCGAGACGTTTTTCTATGGATGATTAGGGCAGGACAGATCGTCGGCTCTTTTCCGGCGACGGCGAGGCGTGACGGGGCTCGTCGGTGGGGCTCGTCGGCGGGGCTCGACGGCGGGGCTCATCGGGGGGGCTCGCCGGTGGGGCTCACCGGCGGCTGAACTCCGGCGAGGGGGGGGCAACTCGACGAGTTGGGGCTAGGGCCACCAAGTCGCCGACTTGAGGGGAGAAAAGGAGGAGGGGGGCTGCGGCCAGGGGGGGTTTGGGTTCTATTTATAAGGGGGGGGGAGAATCCTACTCCAATTGGAGCAAAATCCTAACAAACTTTTCCCCAAATAATTGGGTGCGGCAGCAATCTGGGGATTTTCCCCAAATGTGGGGAAGATTACCCTTTTTTTGAGATTTGGGAATTTGGAGATTTGGGGGAAATTTTGGGGAAATTGAATTTGGCTCATTTCAGTATCTTTTTCTCATTCCTCAACATTTCTATGTCACTTACTCCATTTCTACATTCCCCTCTCCATTTCTATGGCCCACTCTTCATTTCTACATTCCCCTCTCCATTTCTATGTCCTATTTATCCATTTCTATATGCCCTTCTCCATTTCTTTGGTTCCTTCCTCCATTTCCATAGTTCTTTCTCCATTTCTATAGTTATTTCTCCATTTCTACTTCTTTTATAATGCTTCTCTACATGAAAAATGTGTGCAATGCATAGAAATGAATTTGAGGGTGTTACAAACCTACCCCCCTTAAACTGAATATCGCCCTCGAGATTCGATAGAGTAAAGAATAGATGAGGGAATTCTGCCTTGAGGTTTTCCTCACGCTCCCATGTAGTTTCAGCTTCCATGTGATGGCACATCGCGGCCCACAAGGATTTTGCGCGCCAGCACACCCGATCCTGGCCGCAGCCGGATCCCGATTCAAAATATCGGCCGCTGACAGCTGGGGTCCACCCCCTTCTTCAACCTCGCGACACCCGCGCCCCGCCGCCGAGGGATCTCGCCGGAGAGCTCGCCGCCGGCTGCTGTACAGCTCCAAACTTCTCGATTCTGGCCGCCCCTGCCTACTTTTACTCGGGGAACATGATTCTAGGGTTAGCTGCTCATGACAATGGCCGGAGCATGGTCGGCGACGAGCCGCCACCTCAGAACGATTTCGGCCATGTCGGCTGACTACCCTAGCACCTCAGCTACTTGGGAAATCGGTCGGGGAGGATCAGTGGACCTCAGAGAAGGTCGACATGAGCTCGAGGCAGCTCGGGGAAGGCCCGAAATAGGTCCTCACCGTGCGCCCGATGCCGCCCGTTCGTTCCGCCATTAGTAGACCTTAACTTACGCCGGGCACATAGGTTCTCCGGCCCAGAGTTGTGAAGACAACTTGTGCGTTACCGTGTCTAGCTCGTGTGAGAGCGGCCTGAGGCCCTCTAATCCTTTCTAGAGCACGAATTAAACAGAATCGTACCCGAAGGTCGTTCTGCACACAGAAAGGGGAAAAGTGGAAATTCGCCACCGGTGAGCAACCACTCGAGCTGTGGCTCGGGGATGAGCAGCACCGGTCACCCGCGCGTCCAAGGGTGCCTTGGCTCGGGCGTGACAACGCCCTGGTTGGGCTGTCCACGAGAGCCCGAGGTGCGGCGGTTCCAAGTTCCGATTTTGATCTTTCGGCACAGCCGATATCACTCGGTTTCAATCGAATTCTAGCAACGGGGAGGATGGAGGAAGGTCTCTAGTACCTTGCTGGGGCTCTGGAGTGGAAGGAGGGAGCTGCGATCGGCGTTCTCCGATCAAGTCCGAGCTGCGGAAGTTTTTCGGCCGGCGCTGAGTTCTTGCGGGGAAGAACGGTGGTGCCTCGGCCGAGGAGGGGGCAGGCGCCTTAAGAAGGCTCTGCACCACCTCATGCCCGCGCGTGGGCAAGCAGCTGGTGGCGCGGCGGCTGGCCTTGGTGGCGATCACCGCTGCGGCTCGGCTACCCGAGTGAGAAAGTCTCAGTCGGTTTGATCTGAGCAGTGGCTGACATGTGGGTCCCACCTCCAGTTTTAACCTCTGAAATTTACTCCTAATCACTGTTGTAAACAGTGAACCCCATACTACCCTTGGCAATTCAAATTATTCACCCATGAGCCATTTGAATTGATCAAAGTTCAAATGAGGTTTGGTTTGAATGAATTTCAGCACAAGTTCAGTTTGAAATTCAAATAAAGTTTGAATTTCTCCCACTTAGCTCATATCAAGATCAACTCCAAATGGAGTGAAAATTGGTGTGTGAGCTCACAAAAATGTGCTGAGTAAGAATATGCCCCCCACTTTTAAATTCATTGGATAAAAACAGTTTGAATTTGAATATGGTTTCAAACTGCCCTCTTCCTAACTATATCCAAACTGACCTCAAAAAGGTTTTGAATTTGGGTGAAACTTGGCATGGACATCCTTAGTAAAGTGTAGGAGTTTTCATATGTCCAGCCCATCTATATCACATGTGGGAAATACCACTTTTGCAATGTGTAAGTTTGTTCTCTAATGAGCATGTTGATAATTGTTACTTGCTCTTCATTTGTGTTCATCATTCTTCCTCAAATGAGGTGTGTGGTGTGGTGATGAACACTGCAAATGTGTGTCAAAAACTGAGGCCCTTACACTATAGTTCCTTGTAGATGGCCTCTTGAGCTTGTTCTTCTACTTACGATCACGCACATACAAGATTCACAGCAATCAATCATCATGCACAAACTTTACTCAAGATGCAATGGAGTAGATGAATGCAAATCCTATGGTGCTGTTTTATTAATCGAGTTTGTACGTGTTTTGCATGTTTTAACGGGCTTTCATGGGGTTTTATGATGAACAAGGGTGCTGGGATGAAGTGTGGACATGGTGATGATCTTGATTCAAAATATAGATCAATTTCACCGTAAAAAATCGATCAAAACGTGATCTGTAAGGGCATACCCAGTGCTGAAAGCTCCCACACGTTGTGGGGTCTGGGGAAGGGAATTTCTAGGCAGCCGTCCACACGAAAAAGTTTCTGTTCGAAGGGGGCGAGGAAAACGGATGCGTAGAAACAGCGACTACATCGTAAGATGGGTAACAAAGATCTACCTCACTCCCTCCTTGGTGGCAGGGCCTTCCTTCTAGCAATGGCAGCAGCGAGACGTTTTTCTATGGATGATTAGGGCAGGACAGATCGTCGGCTCTTTTCCGGCGACGGCGAGGCGTGACGGGGCTCGTCGGTGGGGCTCGTCGGCGGGGCTCGACGGCGGGGCTCATCGGGGGGGCTCGCCGGTGGGGCTCACCGGCGGCTGAACTCCGGCGAGGGGGGGGCAACTCGACGAGTTGGGGCTAGGGCCACCAAGTCGCCGACTTGAGGGGAGAAAAGGAGGAGGGGGGCTGCGGCCAGGGGGGGTTTGGGTTCTATTTATAAGGGGGGGGGGGAGAATCCTACTCCAATTGGAGCAAAATCCTAACAAACTTTTCCCCAAATAATTGGGTGCGGCAGCAATCTGGGGATTTTCCCCAAATGTGGGGAAGATTACCCTTTTTTTGAGATTTGGGAATTTGGAGATTTGGGGGAAATTTTGGGGAAATTGAATTTGGCTCATTTCAGTATCTTTTTCTCATTCCTCAACATTTCTATGTCACTTACTCCATTTCTACATTCCCCTCTCCATTTCTATGGCCCACTCTTCATTTCTACATTCCCCTCTCCATTTCTATGTCCTATTTATCCATTTCTATATGCCCTTCTCCATTTCTTTGGTTCCTTCCTCCATTTCCATAGTTCTTTCTCCATTTCTATAGTTATTTCTCCATTTCTACTTCTTTTATAATGCTTCTCTACATGAAAAATGTGTGCAATGCATAGAAATGAATTTGAGGGTGTTACAAACCTACCCCCCTTAAACTGAATATCGCCCTCGAGATTCGATAGAGTAAAGAATAGATGAGGGAATTCTGCCTTGAGGTTTTCCTCACGCTCCCATGTAGTTTCAGCTTCCATGTGATGGCACATCGCGGCCCACAAGGATTTTGCGCGCCAGCACACCCGATCCTGGCCGCAGCCGGATCCCGATTCAAAATATCGGCCGCTGACAGCTGGGGTCCACCCCCTTCTTCAACCTCGCGACACCCGCGCCCCGCCGCCGAGGGATCTCGCCGGAGAGCTCGCCGCCGGCTGCTGTACAGCTCCAAACTTCTCGATTCTGGCCGCCCCTGCCTACTTTTACTCGGGGAACATGATTCTAGGGTTAGCTGCTCATGACAATGGCCGGAGCATGGTCGGCGACGAGCCGCCACCTCAGAACGATTTCGGCCATGTCGGCTGACTACCCTAGCACCTCAGCTACTTGGGAAATCGGTCGGGGAGGATCAGTGGACCTCAGAGAAGGTCGACATGAGCTCGAGGCAGCTCGGGGAAGGCCCGAAATAGGTCCTCACCGTGCGCCCGATGCCGCCCGTTCGTTCCGCCATTAGTAGACCTTAAATTACGCCGGGCACATAGGTTCTCCGGCCCAGAGTTGTGAAGACAACTTGTGCGTTACCGTGTCTAGCTCGTGTGAGAGCGGCCTGAGGCCCTCTAATCCTTTCTAGAGCACGAATTAAACAGAATCGTACCCGAAGGTCGTTCTGCACACAGAAAGGGGAAAAGTGGAAATTCGCCACCGGTGAGCAACCACTCGAGCTGTGGCTCGGGGATGAGCAGCACCGGTCACCCGCGCGTCCAAGGGTGCCTTGGCTCGGGCGTGACAACGCCCTGGTTGGGCTGTCCACGAGAGCCCGAGGTGCGGCGGTTCCAAGTTCCGATTTTGATCTTTCGGCACAGCCGATATCACTCGGTTTCAATCGAATTCTAGCAACGGGGAGGATGGAGGAAGGTCTCTAGTACCTTGCTGGGGCTCTGGAGTGGAAGGAGGGAGCTGCGATCGGCGTTCTCCGATCAAGTCCGAGCTGCGGAAGTTTTTCGGCCGGCGCTGAGTTCTTGCGGGGAAGAACGGTGGTGCCTCGGCCGAGGAGGGGGCAGGCGCCTTAAGAAGGCTCTGCACCGCCTCATGCCCGCGCGTGGGCAAGCAGCTGGTGGCGCGGCGGCTGGCCTTGGTGGCGATCACCGCTGCGGCTCGGCGACCCGAGTGAGAAAGTCTCAGTCGGTTTGATCTGAGCAGTGGCTGACATGTGGGTCCCACCTCCAGTTTTAACCTCTGAAATTTACTCCTAATCACTGTTGTAAACAGTGAACCCCATACTACCCTTGGCAATTCAAATTATTCACCCATGAGCCATTTGAATTGATCAAAGTTCAAATGAGGTTTGGTTTGAATGAATTTCAGCACAAGTTCAGTTTGAAATTCAAATAAAGTTTGAATTTCTCCCACTTAGCTCAGGTCAAGATCAAATCCAAATGTGGTGAAAATTGGTGTGTGAGCTCACAAAAATGTGCTGAGTAAGAATATGCCCCCCACTTTGAAATTCATTGGATAAAAATAGTTTGAATTTGAATATGGTTTCAAACTGCCCTCTTCCTAACTATATCCAAACTGACCTCAAAAAGGTTTTGAATTTGGGTGAAACTTGGCATGGACATCCTTAGTAAAGTGTAGGAGTTTTCATATGTCCAGCGCATCTATATCACATGTTGGAAATACCACTTTTGCAATGTGTAAGTTTGTTCTCTAATGAGCATGTTGATAATTGTTACTTGCTCTTCATTTGTGTTCATCATTCTTCCTCAAATGAGGTGTGTGGTGTGGTGATGAACACTGCAAATGTGTGTCAAAAACTGAGGCCCTTACACTATAGTTCCTTGTAGATGGCCTCTTGAGCTTGTTCTTCTACTTACGATCACGCACATACAAAATTCACAGCAATCAATCATCATGCACAAACTTTACTCAAGATGCAATGGAGTAGATGAATGCAAATCCTATGGTGCTGTTTTATTAATCGAGTTTGTACGTGTTTTGCATGTTTTAACGGGCTTTCATGGGGTTTTATGATGAACAAGGGTGCTGGGATGAAGTGTGGACATGGTGATGATCTTGACTCAAAATATAGATCAATTTCACCGTAAAAAATCGATCAAAACGTGATCTATAAGGGCATACCCAGTGCTGAAAGCTCCCACACATTGTGGGGTCTGGGGAAGGGAATTTCTAGGCAGCCGTCCACACGAAAAAGTTTCTGTTCGAAGGGGGCGAGGAAAACGGATGCGTAGAAACAGTGACTACATCGTAAGATGGGCAACAAAGATCTACCTCACTCCCTCCTTGGTGGCAGGGCCTTCCTTCTAGCAATGGCAGCAGCGAGACGTTTTTCTATGGATGATTAGGGCAGGACAGATCGTCGGCTCTTTTCCGGCGACGGCGAGGCGTGACTGGGCTCGTCGGTGGGGCTCGTCGGCGGGGCTCGACGGCGGGGCTCATCGGGGGGGCTCGCCGGTGGGGCTCACCGGCGGCTGAACTACGGCAAGGGGGGGGGGGGGGCAACTCGACGAGTTGGGGCTAGGGCCACCAAGTCGCCGACTTGAGGGGAGAAAAGGAGGAGGGGGGCTGCGGCCAGGGGGGGTTTGGGTTCTATTTATAAGGGGGGGGGAGAATCCTACTCCAATTGGAGCAAAATCCTAACAAACTTTTCCCCAAATAATTGGGTGCGGCAGCAATCTGGGGATTTTCCCCAAATGTGGGGAAGATTACCCTTTTTTTTTGAGATTTGGGAATTTGGAGATTTGGGGGAAATTTTGGGGAAATTGAATTTGGCTCATTTCAGTATCTTTTTCTCATTCCTCAACATTTCTATGTCACTTACTCCATTTCTACATTCCCCTCTCCATTTCTATGGCCCACTCTTCATTTCTACATTCCCCTCTCCATTTCTATGTCCTATTTATCCATTTCTATATGCCCTTCTCCATTTCTTTGGTTCCTTCCTCCATTTCCATAGTTCTTTCTCCATTTCTATAGTTATTTCTCCATTTCTACTTCTTTTATAATGCTTCTCTACATGAAAAATGTGTGCAATGCATAGAAATGAATTTGAGGGTGTTACAAACCTACCCGCCCTTAAACTGAATATCGCCCTCGAGATTCGATAGAGTAAAGAATAGATGAGGGAATTCTGCCTTGAGGTTTTACTCACGCTCCCATGTAGTTTCGGCTTCCATGTGATGGCTCCACTGTACCTTGCACCAACGGATCACTTTGTTCCTCGTGACCCTTTCCTCCACGTCCAAAATTTTGATGGGGTGCTCCTCGTAGGTCAGATCCTCTTGAAGCTCGAGCTCATCCATCGGTACTTGTTCTTCCGGTACTCTTAAGCACTTCTTGAGTTGGGATACGTGAAATACGTCGTGCACGTCAGAGAGGTGCGTTGGCAGCTCTAGTTGATAGGCTACTTCTCCTCGCTTGCCCAAAATCTTGAATGGCCCGATGTAGCGAGGTGCTAACTTGCCCATGACGTTAAACCGTCGTTGGCCTCGGATAGGCGATACCTTAAGATACACGAAATCTCCCATTTCAAAGGTCAATTTTCTTCGCCTATTGTCTGCATAACCTTTTTGTCGTGACTGAGCAGCCTTCAAGTTTTCTCGTATGGTTTGGACTTGCTTCTCGGCGTCTTGCAGCACTTTGGGTCAAACATTTGACTCTCTCCGGTCTCATTCCAGAACAACAGCGTTCTACACCGTCTACCATACAATGCTTCGAAAGGTGACATCTTCAAGCTGGGCTTGGTAGCTGCTGTTGTATGAGAATTAAGCATACGGCAAGCTCCTATCCCAACTACGCCCATGTTTCAAGGTGCAAGCTCTTAACATGTCTTCCAAAGTTTTATTTGTCCTCTCAGTTTGCCCGTCGGTTTGCGGGTGATAAGCGGAGCTGAAATTCAGCCGTGTACCCATGGCTTCATACAGATTCTTCCAGAACCTAGAGGTAAATTGAGTACCCCGATCTGAAACTATCCTCCTCAGAACTCCATGGCAACACACAATTTCCTCCATATACAGCTCGGCTAGTTCTGCGACGTGGTACGTGGATTAACAAGAAGGAAATGGGCTGTTTTCGTCAATCGGTCCACAATAACCCAAATGGAGTCATAACCAGACCGAGTACGTGGCAATCCGACAATGAAATCCATGCTGATGTCTTCCCACTTCCACTCGGGTACTTTCAATGGCTGCAACAGTCCAGAGGGTCTTTGATGTTCGGCCTTCACCCGTTGGCACGTGTCGCATAAGGAAACATATTCAGCTATGTCCCTTTTCATACCATCCCACCAATAGCAAGTTTTCAGGTCCTTGTACATCTTTGTACAGCCGGGATGTATGGAATATGATGAGTCATGTGCCTCCTTTAATATCGTGTCGTGGATGTGCTTCACATGAGGCACACAAATCCTTTTCCCTAACCAAAGTGTGTCTTTCTCGTCTTCCTTGAAATCCTTTTCTATGCCTTGTCGGATTCTTTCCTTGATTTCCTTGATTTCCTCATCCGTTGCTTGGCCATCTCATATCTCTTGTTCCAGCGAAGAGTTGAGTTCTATCACTTCCATCTCGTTCAAGAACCCGAGATGTAACCATTCGAACTCCTTGCGCAGCTCGGGCGGCAGCTCCCGAACCGTGAGTTGGTGGCATGCTCCCTTTCGGCTCAACGCATCAACTACTACATTGGCCTTTCCAGGGTGATAGTTGATTCCACCATCATAATCCTTGATGAGTTCCAACCATCGACGTTGCCCCAAATTCAGATCCGTTTGCGTGAATAGAACTTGAGGCTTTTTGATCCGTATAGATCTCACATCGGTGGCCAAGGATATAATGCCTCCAAATCTTCAAGGCATGTACCACGGCTGCAAGTTCCAAGTCATGTGTGGGGTAATTCAGCTCGTGTTTCTTTAGTTGCCTCGACGCATAGGCTACCACTTGTTCTTCTTGCATGAGCACACATCCAAGCCCTTGTCTTGATGCGTCACAATATATGTCGAAGCTCTTGCTCACCTCTGGCAATACCAAAACCGGCGCTGTGGTTAACCTTTTCTTGAGCTCCTCAAAGCTCTCTTGGCACACTGGTGTCCACTGAAATTCTTTTCTCTTCATTAGCAATTCAATCATAGGCTTCGCTATTTTGGAGAAATCCTTCATCAACCGGCGGTAGTATCCAGCCATCCCAAGGAAACTCTGAATATCTCTCACATTCTGCGGTTGGTTCCACTTCAAAACATCTCCCACTTTTCCGGCATTAACCTATACTCCTCCCTTAGAGATGATGTGACCTAGGAACGATATCTCCTTTAGCCAAAAGTGACACTTGTTGAACTTGGCATACAATTGATGCTCTCGCAGTTTCTGCAACGTCAACCTCAAGTGTTCTTCCTCACTTTTCGAATACACCATGATATCGTCGATGAAAACCACGACGAACTTGTCCAAGTACTCCATGAAGACCTTATTCATGAGGTACATAAAGTATGCGGGTGCATTCGTTAACCCAAAAGACATAACGTTATATTCATACAAACCATACCGTGTTCGAAATGCAGTCTTGGGTATGTCAGAGGGCTTAATCTTCAGCTGGAAGTATCCCAACTGAAGATCAATCTTGGAGAAAATTTGGGCACCTTTCATTTGGTCGAACAGGTCTTCTATACGGGGCAGAGGGTATTTATTTTTTATCGTCACCTCGTTGAGAGACCTATAGTCCACACACATCCTTCGGGTCCCATCGTTCTTGTCTACGAAGAGCACGGGGGCTCCCCACGGTGACGAGCTTGGGCGTATGAAACCCTTTTCTAGCTGCTTCTGAATTTGCTTCTTAAGCTCTACTAGTTCATTAGCGGGCATCCTATACGGCCTTTTCACTATAGGTGCAGTTCCAGGTACTAAATCAATGGCAAATTCAATGTCCCGGTCAAGTGGCATACCTGGAAGTTCTTCCGGGAACATATCTGAAAATTGTTGAACCACCGGAATGCTTTCAAATGTTGTATTCTTCGATGTGGTTCAGCGCTGCCTTCTCGGTTGCCGGTTGGGCTGCCTCGAACTCAATACGAGTACCGTCCTCATTTGTCAACTGCACACTCCTCTCAGCATATTGAATCACTCTATTGTGCTTGCTTAACCAATCCATTCCAAGTATTATATCAATCCCTTGGGAATCCAAGATGATAAGGTTGTCAAGAAAGTCTACCCCCCTTATTTTAAGGATTACTCTCGGAATAGATTTCAGAATTGAAAGAAGAGATTTCCCAACTATATGCATCAAGGTATATGAGACTAAGTAACTCATTTTATTAATATCAGCCTATAGGAGGATGTCAGCAAGTGCCGAAGCATCTCACATCTCTCCACTATGTGTGGATGTGGACATTCGCCGAAGCGTCCCACAACTCACATCAGCACACAAACCAAGAAATCATCACAAAAGTTCAACACACCACTCTTATTCAAGCTACTACGATTTAAGCGTTCGTATTACAGCTTATTTAATGGGAATCCTAAAGTTAATCATGTGAACCGGTGCTGTTCTCGCCATGTGATGGAGGTGGTCCATACATGGGCGCACGCCATGGTGAGTCGGAAGTCCATGTAGGGTTAGATGACGCTGGTGCTCCATTCGCTCCCGCATTGGCACGAGTCTCCTCCTGTTTTTCCAGCAAGTACAGCTTCTTGCGGAGGTAACGGATCTCTTCTTGTGCGCTCGCATAGTGGTTTCCTAACTCCACGAGCAACCTCTGAGACTTGTCAGCAGCTTGTTGGTTGGAAAGGGCTGTTATATGGGGTCCAATGATCTCCCTTGTGCCACTCTTCCGACATGGGTGCAGCTCAAAAGTGGTACCCTCAAGCTGCTCATGGAAGGCGTAGCACAGTCCGGTGAGTGCTTCCCATGCAGCGTCATCGATAGCTTCTGCCCTTGTAGCTCTCCATGTGGGTGTGAAGTGCCGAGTGACAACCCTACTGTTATATAGGATGGTTACATCAGCCTTCCACTCTTCATGTCCGAGACGAGGGACTTTCTTGAGGAGATACTCCGGGTATAAGCTGCAGCAATCCAGAAATTCTTTGAGCTCCCTGGATGTGTGTCCTCCTTCCATCCC
This sequence comes from Neostapfia colusana, assembly GCA_030760725.1. Taxonomy (NCBI): domain Eukaryota; kingdom Viridiplantae; phylum Streptophyta; class Magnoliopsida; order Poales; family Poaceae; genus Neostapfia; species Neostapfia colusana. The sequence continues at coordinate 82,867,477 of JASWHV010000003.1, forward strand.
ATAGGACCGAAATTCTTGAACTGAATGGTTGGCCCATTCATCACCTTCATTATTGGTCTCAGCAAGGGGTGGTGTAAAGGTCCCAAAATTATGAATACAAAGAAACACTTATTTGCAAAAGTTGGTTTCATATGTATGAAAATTGGGACTTGTTAAAACTTTTCCCCACATGTGATAACACACATGAGGATTTTTCTTCACGCAAGTCAAAGGTTCATTTGAGAACTTGGAACCCTAGAGGGGTCAAAACCAAGGATGGGAAGTTCCCATATGTGTGAGAAAGCAAAAATCAGATTTGGAACAATTTGTTCAAACAAAAATTCAAATGAGAAAAACACAATGGAATTCAAAACTGTTGGGCTAAAAATCTCATTTGCAGCAGCCAAAATAAAAATCAGATTTCATATTTGAATTCCTTGAGTCCAAATTAGGGGGTGTGCAAAGTTTCATGATTTATGGAAATAGTTTGCAACCCATTTTGCAAAATGGACTTTAAAAGACAAAGAATTCAAATGCATGTTTGAATTTGGATGAAACTTGCCCAATTATCCAAATGCATACCAGATTTGAATTCCCACAATTGAATTCACTCAACATTCAACTTGGGAGATATTTGGAGGGGGGATAAGGAGGACTGATCAGTGGGTCCCACATGTCATTGTGGGAACTGAAAATTTGCAAAAGATCTAAGTGTTGGGTCTCTGTTTGCCTCCTTCAGTCGGCACCCGAGACCGAGGGCGCAGCTCCGCTCGACACCGCGATCAGCCGACGCCTCCACCTCCTGCTGGATTTCGTCGCGCTGGAGGAGCCGCCCGACCGTCTTATACCCTCTGCCGTGCTCCTCTTCGCTCATTCCCGAAGACCAGCACCGCTCTGCTTCTTTCCTCGCGCGAGAAACAGCCGCAGCTGCCGACGCCGTCCGCTCGATCGGCCACCGCCGTAACTAGAGTGTGAAGCCTCGGTGGAGCAGACGAGCAACACCACCATCGTCCCCACGACCTCCTCGAGCCACCGCCAAGCGCGTTCGTGCCCTCTACGCCGAGAACATCGAGTTTCCGCGGCGGCCGGACACCCCGGCGGCAACGTGCTCCCGTGGACAGCTCCACAGAGCGGCTTTCACGACCAAGGAGGCGGTCCCTGGGACGCGCAAGGTCTCCGTGCAGCTTCCACCCGAAGCACCGAGTCTGTCTCGGCCTCTCAACAACGAATTTCAAAGATCCTCTCCGGCCGGTGAAAACTGACCCGCGGGTATGAATCGACGAAATTCTCGAGTTATATTCATTTAGAGCTCTGCAAATTTCGCACATAGAATCTAGACTGGTGTAGCAACTTTTCTTCTTCACAAAACGTCGCATGAAACCCATGGTAAACGGCTTGTTCCAAGCTTTTCCAACGGCTACCACAATAAGGGGCATCGGATGCACGATGAACCCTAGGTTGGAGCCGTTTCCGAGCCCATATGCGGCCACGCCGAGCAGGGCAAACCTCCACTAGTGCTGTAGAACCTTTCCAGGGGACTTCTGGCGGACTAGAGCATCGGGGCAACGTTGCCGGACTCCCTCAGAGCCGCTGCACCGGTGCGGGGTGGTTTAGGAACCTCGCCGGTCTGGGGAAGTCCCACCATCGTGTTCCTCAGGTTAAAATAGGGCCTGGCGGCGAGTGACAGCTCGGGAGTTGGTCGGAGCGACGAAAACCGGCGAACTCCGGCGAGCCCGGCGGCGCAGAAGCGCGGGGGCGGGAGGTAGACGAAGGTGCTACCGGCCCCACGCGTCAGTCGCACAGAAACAGTGGACCGGATACTCTGTGGCGCGGGATCGGCTGTGACAGCGCGGGAAACAATTCTGTAGCCCGTGTGGCGCGCTCCCGGCAGCAGACACGTGTCCCTGGTCCCACAGTCAGGTTTAAACTTTTCCCCGGATTTATTCAAATCCCAGATTTTCCCCAAACTTTAGCAGAGCATAACTTTTGCTAGGAACCTCCAAATTTAGTGATTCAAATTGGGTTAGATTCAGATTGACAAACTCTATCCAATTATGCAACCCAATTTGTATGAAAGTCTTTATTTAATTCTGGAAAATTCTTTAAAGCTTTTCAGCAAAAGAATTTTAGAGGGAGTTTGGTTTATCCAAAAATCCTCAAATTTTGCCAGAATATTCTCTAGGGTGTTATTAGACTCCTGTAAAAGTTTCAGCTCATTTGGAGTTGAATTGATCAGGGTAATTCAGATTGTAAGTTCCTGTATTCAAATGAATACAGAAACATTTTCAGAGAATTTCCAAAACTTGTAAATTCAGTTCTGTGAAATTCCTAGCTCCAAAAATCCTAGGAAAATTCATGTAGACTCTATAAACTATAATTGAAATTGTGGTTCACTTAGTTTGACATGAACATGGATGTTACCTCAGAATTAATTCATCTTTGACTAAACACTTAGAGAATTATTCTGAATAAACCATTCCATGAAATGTGCTAAATTTTGGTCCAGAGGACTTTCTTGTGACAAGGAACTCACATGAAAATCCTCAGCTCCATTAGGGCTCTGGATCACCACTGTCATGTGTGATCTCGTAAGGTGATCAACACTTAAGTGGAAAGAAGCACTCAACACTTGATCTTAGTGTTTAAGCCCAACCCAAACCACTAGCACCAATGTCATTTTAAATTCTTAAACAAAGTTCCAGTTTTAAATGGTCATTAGATCCTATGAGCAAAATCTTTTCAATTAAATACATATGCATGATCATAACGTGTAGTATATACGTGAAGAAGGTGAGGAGGACTTGAAGTGAAGATCAAGGAGGGAGGAGAACAAGTGATCAAGCTCCAAGTGATCATCACTAACTGATTGTAACAGTAGTCACCTGCAAAACAGGCAAGCCCCGGTTTGCACTTGAACCATTTTATAAAACATTTTCATTTGTAGAGATCATAGCTTTGCATCGTTGATTGCATTACGTCTAGATGATATTGAAAACTCCACTTGCATGACCAGAAACACCTATGAGAGAAAGGGTAGAATAGAAACTCCTCGAGGGAATTTGGCTACGCTAATGTTAGTAGGGAAGGTCCGGTAGAAGACGAGTAGTTGGAATCTACTCGCGAGCTTAGGGCTGGTTTACTCGGAACGGGTCCGAATTAGAGAGAATGATGAAAGTTCACACTTAAGAAATGGAGACCGGGCAGGGAGGTTTAGATGCAGCAGGTTGCAGGCCGTGCGTGCATAGCCCTGCCTGTGTCGGTTAAGGCCCGTCCGTGCTTGGCCCTGTTGGACAAGTTTGAGTTGTGTACCGGGCACATACTGGCTATATGGGACCCAGGAAACCGATGTACCTTGGGAGATCCATAGTGGAACTTTTCCAACTGCCTTAGGCTTTCGGCGTCAGGGTAGCAGGAGGTAACTCGCTCAAGAACATACCACAGCGGGTATGCACCTTGAGGGAACTTGCGTACTCGGGGCAGTTGGACTGCGTCCAATGTGGAAGATCTTGGGAAAGGTGGCCGCGTACAACGTCAGTCGAGGTTGCTGCCGGCAACTCGGAGTACGGGTGTACGTGTCGTGTAGTCCGGGCGTGTACTGATTCGAATCACCGTCGCTCGCGGTCATATGAGCATACTTGCCCACTGCGTCTTGACGTAGTAACAACTGGAATTGTTTATCTTTGAACTTGATAAGGCTGTGCTATAACTCGTATTGCAACCATGATTGAATTAGAGATAGGCTCATTAAAGTTTACTTTCACTTTGTGCAAGGAGCATCGCAACAAAGCGTTTCTTGTTTGATTGTGGAGTTGCGATGCTTTTCGGCTCAAGGTCTGCACAATGAGGCTTAAAATCTGAAAGTTAAGGATCAACTTTAGGCGAGTCCTTTATGCAAATCTAGCCAACCCAGTTGCAACCGTCTTGCATGTAGAGTTTCTTGCTTAGGAGAGACGGGTCAGACTTGCTGAGCCTATGTGCTCACGCTTGCTATATAAGTGGTTTTGCAGGTTAACAACGATGCTGAAAAGAAGGTTGTCCGGTGAGACTCGGGAACTCCCGAGTCAGGTAACACATGGAGAACCGAGCCGCTGCTGCTTGTCTTCGTGTCGCTAGCGAGAGGAGTCCGTGGGCTGGACTTCATCTCGAATGCTCTTAGTTATTCGACGTGAGTTGATAAAGACTTCCGCTGTAGCTACTTGATGTAAAGTATTTACAAAGAAAAACTTGTAAGCTTCCGCTATTGTTTTATGTAATACATTGTTCCTCATATGTGTGTTGTTGGGTGCCGCATAACACGGCACCACCCAATGCGATTCCCGGGCGAGTGGCCTGTCTCGGTTGAGCGGGTCGCGTCAGCGTGGTATCAGAGCCGCATTGGGAATAGCACACGGAATAAGGATGGTATTACGACAAAAATTTAGGTTACGGTGAGGATACGGTACTAGGCCCACATAAGGATTTCTATTAGCTTAATATGAAGGTGGCAACCTAACTTACTTGTTATGTCGGAAAATCGTGCATCTCGGGACGAGTTATGTCTTGGGGGGTGCACGTAAGCGCTGTCCACCAGTGCGCACAAGCTGAAGGGTGGAGCCCCGCGGGTGGCAGGTAACCCGATCCGCTTTAGTATCCTCTACGACTCCTCATGTCGTTTGGGGTACTCGAGCAACGTCTGTCCCAGGCGTGCGTGGTGCAATTTGGGAAACCCCGTCACGTGGTTAGTAACGTGAACACGTAGCTCAAGGCGTGTTTGGCTTGAGAACACCTGTGCGAGTGATGACGGACGGGTGTAAGAACTGTATGGATACCGGGTTCGGTGTGCAGCCGGACCTGACGATTGAGTGTGACTTATGCAGGATTAACCACGAAACTGTAGTACGAATAGTACACGTTTGCGAGTGACCGTTTTAGTGCCACCTAAGATACGTTATACCGGTATAGTCCGGTTAGGATTTTCTTTTGGTGAGGCTACGTAGTACCGACATGCTTCTTACGGTGCATCGACGCCGTACTAAACATAATAACCCCTTTCCTTTGAAGAAATGACACATGAACTAACTTTCAAATAAAAATGGAAGTTTGAAACAAATATTAGTTACTGAACTCTTATTTTGAGCTAAGATTCAAATGAGAGGAAGATTAGACTTCAAAATTTCAAAAACAGAGAGCTCTGTTTTCGGCAGGAATTTGTGCTGGACTTCAACAGAGCATAACTCTGAGTAGCTTGACCCAATTAAGGTGTAAGGTACAGCTATGGAAAGATTTTCAAGTGATCTACAACTTATTTGTAGAGCTCCAGAGCTAAATCACCTGCTAAATGGGTAGAAAGATCAGAGTAGAGTAAACTGTCCAGAACCAGGACGGTAACAAAACCTCTCTGGACCTTTCTGTTTTTAAACCATAACTTTCTATAGATAAACCCTTCCGAAGACTATGATACACCATTGGAAATATTATGAATGTACAACATTGTTGTAGTTCAAAGTTGTTCAGGTTCTTATTGTATTTACATATACAACTGTGATAAAATCAGCCATGTACAAAGGAGGTGCTGGCAAATTTTATTCAGGAATTCTGCCAACTTTGGAAAAATCATAACTTTTAATCCGGAGATGATCTGGGGGCATATGAGTACTCGTTGGAAATATACTGAAGTTAACTTTAACTTTGGTATTCAACTTAAGTTATGAAAATGCTCTTAACTAGGTCAAAATCTGGAGATAGTGCAGAAAGGTCTGTTCTGTACAGATAGGCTGAATAACTATGCCTACTAAGGAGTTTTGTAAACATGAATTTTGTTACTGCTTTCATAAAGTGTTGACATAATCATGTTTCCATTAGTCTCACATACTGCTGAGTTCTTGCTTAACTCATCTCAACTACATTTTGCAGTATGGTTCGTAATCGCTCTAGGAGTAGGGCCAGAAGTTCTAGTCGAGGTGGTGATGCTTCTATCCCACCATCGGGACCACCATCCACGGGATGGATGGATCTTATGACTCGAGTTGTCGAGTCTAACCAAGAGAACGCTAGGCTACTCCAAGAAGCAACACAAGAACACACACGCTTACTCCAAGCTTTGGTACAGCAAGGCGTACTCCAGAACACGCAACAAGTCGTTCCACCTCGGGACGCTTATTTGGACTTCTTGGTGACTCAACCGCCTATCTTTACTGAAGCCACCGAACCTGTGGAAGCAGATCAATGGCTTCGTGTCATGGAGTCAAAATTTGGAGTATTCCAGTGTGATGATTACCAGAAGACAAAGTTTGCCGCTCAACAACTCCATGGAGCCGCCGGAAACTGGTGGGTGGATTATGTTGCCACCATTCCGGGGGGCCATCAAGTAACATGGAGAGAGTTTTGTGAAGCCTTTCGTACTCGTTACATACCACTAGGTATTGTCAAGGCAAAGCGGGAGGAATTTTTGGGCTTGAAGCAAGGGGACATGAGTGTCCTCGAGTATGTCAGGAGATTTAATCTCTTGGCCCAATATGCTCCCGAATATGTGGCGAAAGAAGAGGCACGGTGTGACCTATTTTTCCATGGCCTGAGTGCCATATTACGGGAAAAGCTGGCCGTACACAATAACGGCAGTTACACCGACATGGTCGATGCAGCTTTCATTCAAGAGAAGCCGACACTTGAGTGGCAAGCGGAGAAGAGAAAGATGAGTAAGATCGAGCAGGCTAGCACAAGTTATGTGCCTCAGAAGTACCGTTTGGTGTATCAAATGCCAACCGGTGAAAGATGGAGGCCACCTGTACGATCAACTCCTCAGAGATTGATTGCTGGTCAAGTTTTACAACTTGCACCACCTCCACTGCCGCAGCATCAGACGGTGGTTTGTGCCCCATCGCTGCAGCCATATGTACCTAGCAGTCCACCGCAAGTCAACCAAGAACCGGAGAGGCATCCGTGTCTTACTTGTGGGCGTAAGGGCCATTATGCTAGGCAATGTTCGGAGGGAATTCAAGGATGCGGGTCATCATATTTACAACCATACGACCCGTACCTTAATCTGCAGATAGGAGGGCAGATAAGGGGCAACATTCACTATACTGTGATTGATGATGTTCCGGAAGGAGAAGCCGCTTTAGCAGGGATCTTTTCTCTGAATCAGCTACCGGTTTTAGTTCTCTTTGATTCCGGTGCCACACACAACTTCATTAGCCAATCGTTTGTGGCTCAACATCAGCTCCAAACCGTTCATACAAAGAGGCCATACCTCATATCTTCGCCCGGGGGCAGCAGTACCGCAAGCGAGGTTGTCTCCCGAGCACCTCTTTGTTTGGGGGGTAAAATATACCCTACGACTCTCATTATCCTTGAGGGTCTGAAGATCGACATCATTTTGGGGATGTCGTGGTTGAATTACCACAGAGCGGTTCTTAACATCAGCTCTAGGACCGTTGAGCTCAACTCCCCACAGCACGGTCTTCATATATTAATTCTGGGCGCCAGACGGCAGCAGATTGCAACAGTGAACCACACGGAAGCTGTCAAGATAGAGGACATTCCAGTGGTACGTGAGTATCCGGATGTGTTTCCCGACGATTTACCGGGCATGCCGCCCGAGCGAGACGTTGAGTTCAAGATCGAACTTATACCGGGAACCACACCGATATCACGAAGGCCGTACAAGATGGCACCCAATGAACTGGCAGAATTGAAGACACAGCTGAATGACCTAATGAGCAAGGGATTTATACGACCGAGTTCGTCACCTTGGGGTTGTTCAGCGTTGTTTGTCAAGAAGAAGGACGAAACACTACGGCTTTGTGTTGATTATCGTCCTTTGAATGCCGTTACCATCAAGAACAAGTATCCACTACCTCGCATTGATATGCTCTTCGATCAATTAGTGGGTGCGAAGGTATTTTCAAAGATGGATCTTCGGTCCGGATATCACCAGATTAAAATCCGGGCAGAAGATATTCCGAAGACGGCATTCTCAACGAGATACGGGCTGTATGAGTATCTCGTTATGTCTTTTGGTTTGACCAACGCCCCGGCACACTTTATGTACCTGATGAATTCAGTGTTCATGCCGGAGTTGGATAAATTCGTCGTGGTCTTCATCGACGATATCTTGGTGTACTCCAAGTCAGAGGAAGAACATGCTGAACATCTGCATATTGTGCTACAAAGATTGCGAGATCATCAGCTCTATGCAAAATTCAGCAAGTGTGAATTCTGGATTAATCAAGTACCTTTTCTCGGACACATCATTTCAGCGGAGGGCATCGCTGTAGATCCGAGCAAGATTATCCAAGTACAGAAGTGGGAGTCACCAAAGTCAGTACATGAAATCCGAAGCTTCCTCGGTTTAGCGGGTTACTACCGGAGGTTTATTCCGAGTTTCTCCAAGATTGCTAAACCGATGACAGAATTATTAAAGAAGAATACCAGATTTGTGTGGGGTGCTGCGTGTGAACAAGCTTTTAAGACCTTAGTGAAGCATCTCACAACAGCCCCAGTTCTTGCTCAGCCAGATACAACGAAGCCATTCGACATTTATTGCGATGCATCTGGCATCGGTCTTGGCTGCGTGCTGATGCAAGAAAGACGAGTGGTCGCTTATGGATCTCGTCAACTTAGAACTCACGAGCAGCATTATCCAACTCATGATCTTGAGTTAGCTGCCGTGGTCCTTGCTTTGAAGATGTGGAGGCACTACTTGCTCGGAAATCTTGTACACCTCTACACCGACCACAAGAGCTTGAAGTACATCTTCACTCAAAAAGAATTGAACATGAGGCAACGAAGATGGCTAGAGCTCATTAAGGACTATGAACTAGAGATTCATTATCATCCAGGAAAGGCGAATGTGGTCGCCGATGCGCTCAGTCGTAAGGCGCATATCCATCACCTAACTATTGCTGAAATGGATGATGAAGAACCAAGCCTCCGTGTCATCCCGTATGGAGCTCTCTGTAATCTTGCTCTCATTCCTACCATCCGAGAGGAGATCATTGAGGCTCAACGAAAAGACAAGGGTATGTCTCACATACGGCGGAGGATAGACAACGGAGAAATAAAGTGCTTCCGGAAGGATGATGAGGGTACTTTGTGGTTTAACGACCGGATTGTAGTACCCCGGGATATGGGACTACGGAAGAAAATTTTGGATGAAGCTCATTTGTCCAAGTTCTCCATTCATCCGGGCAGTAATAAAATGTACCAAGATCTCCGGAAGAAGTTTTGGTGGACACGTATGAAACGTGAAGTTGCAAAGTACGTTTCAGAGTGTGATACGTGTCGAAGGGTCAAGGCCGACCATATGAAGAAGTCAGGCCTGTTGCAGCCATTGCAAGTACCGGCATGGAAGTGGGAAGACTTGAGTATGGACTTCATCGTCGGGTTGCCGATGACCTCCCACAACCATGATTCAATTTGGGTAATCGTGGACCGATTAACCAAATCAGCACATTTCATCCCTGTGCATACTAGGTACAACGCAAAGCAGTATGCGGAGCTGTATATAGCACGGATCTTGTGCTTACATGGAGTTCCCCGCACCATTGTGTCAGATAGAGGATCGCTGTTCATAGCCCGTTTCTGGGAACAGCTACATACCTCCTTGGGGACAAAGTTGATTAGAAGCTCTGCATATCACCCTCAAACCGATGGGCAAACTGAGAGGGTGAATCAAATACTAGAGGATATGCTAAGAGCATGTGCCATCCACCACGGTAAGAGATGGGATGATCACTTACCGCTGGCGGAGTTCTCGTACAACAACGGATATCAGACGAGCATTAAGATGGCACCATATGAAGCTCTATACGGCCGGAAGTGCCGTACGCCATTGAATTGGTGCGAATCCGGTGAACGAGTGACGTTCGGGGTTGATCTTGTCAATGAAGCCGAGGAGAGAGTTCGGATAATACAAGAGAACCTCAAAGCTGCCCAATCTCGTCAAAAGAGCTACGCGGACCAGAGACGTCGACCGCTGCGTTTCGAAGTCGGAGAGCACGTGTATCTTCGTGTGTCTCCGATGAAGGGGATTCATCGGTTCGATGTCAAGGGGAAACTTGCTCCCCGATTCATCGGTCCGTTTGCTATAATGGAGAAGTGCGGAAACGTAGCCTACCGGCTGGAACTACCGGCAAGCCTTGCCGGTATTCATGATATATTTCACGTGTCCCAGCTACGGAAGTGCCTCAAGTTTACAGCTGCCATCCGCACGGAAGACATCGACGAGTTGAAACCGGATCTCACCTATGTCGAGCAACCTGTACAGATTATCGACGAAAAGACCCGGACCACCAGGAACCGGACTTTAAAATTTTACAAAGTCCTGTGGAGTAATCATACCCCGGAAGAGGCGACGTGGGAAACCGAAGATTATATCCACAAGAACTATCCGGAGCTTTTGTCATAAACCTTGTAATTACCTTCCACCCCGTTCTTCTTTTGAATCTCGGGACGAGATTCCTTTTAAGGGGGGAGGAATGTAAAGGTCCCAAAATTATGAATACAAAGAAACACTTATTTGCAAAAGTTGGTTTCATATGTATGAAAATTGGGACTTGTTAAAACTTTTCCCCACATGTGATAACACACATGAGGATTTTGCTTCACGCAAGTCAAAGGTTCATTTGAGAACTTGGAACCCTAGAGGGGTCAAAACCAAGGATGGGAAGTTCCCATATGTGTGAGAAAGCAAAAATCAGATTTGGAACAATTTGTTCAAACAAAAATTCAAATGAGAAAAACACAATGGAATTCAAAACTGTTGGGCTAAAAATCTCATTTGCAGCAGCCAAAATAAAAATCAGATTTCATATTTGAATTCCTTGAGTCCAAATTAGGGGGTGTGCAAAGTTTCATGATTTATGGAAATAGTTTGCAACCCATTTTGCAAAATGGACTTTAAAAGACAAAGAATTCAAATGCATGTTTGAATTTGGATGAAACTTGCCCAATTATCCAAATGCATACCAGATTTGAATTCCCACAATTGAATTCACTCAACATTCAACTTGGGAGATATTTGGAGGGGGGATAAGGAGGACTGATCAGTGGGTCCCACATGTCATTGTGGGAACTGAAAATTTGCAAAAGATCTAAGTGTTGGGTCTCTGTTTGCCTCCTTCAGTCGGCACCCGAGACCGAGGGCGCAGCTCCGCTCGACACCGCGATCAGCCGACGCCTCCACCTCCTGCTGGATTTCGTCGCGCTGGAGGAGCCGCCCGACCGTCTTATACCCTCTGCCGTGCTCCTCTTCGCTCATTCCCGAAGACCAGCACCGCTCTGCTTCTTTCCTCGCGCGAGAAACAGCCGCAGCTGCCGACGCCGTCTGCTCGATCGGCCACCGCCGTAACTAGAGTGTGAAGCCTCGGTGGAGCAGACGAGCAACACCACCATCGTCCCCACGACCTCCTCGAGCCACCGCCAAGCGCGTTCGTGCCCTCTACGCCGAGAACATCGAGTTTCCGCGGCGGCCGGACACCCCGGCGGCAACGTGCTCCCGTGGACAGCTCCACAGAGCGGCTTTCACGACCAAGGAGGCGGTCCCTGGGACGCGCAAGGTCTCCGTGCAGCTTCCACCCGAAGCACCGAGTCTGTCTCGGCCTCTCAACAACGAATTTCAAAGATCCTCTCCGGCCGGTGAAAACTGACCCGCGGGTATGAATCGACGAAATTCTCGAGTTATATTCATTTAGAGCTCTGCAAATTTCGCACATAGAATCTAGACTGGTGTAGCAACTTTTCTTCTTCACAAAACGTCGCATGAAACCCATGGTAAACGGCTTGTTCCAAGCTTTTCCAACGGCTACCACAATAAGGGGCATCGGATGCACGATGAACCCTAGGTTGGAGCCGTTTCCGAGCCCATATGCGGCCACGCCGAGCAGGGCAAACCTCCACTAGTGCTGTAGAACCTTTCCAGGGGACTTCTGGCGGACTAGAGCATCGGGGCAACGTTGCCGGACTCCCTCAGAGCCGCTGCACCGGTGCGGGGTGGTTTAGGAACCTCGCCGGTCTGGGGAAGTCCCACCATCGTGTTCCTCAGGTTAAAATAGGGCCTGGCGGCGAGTGACAGCTCGGGAGTTGGTCGGAGCGACGAAAACCGGCGAACTCCGGCGAGCCCGGCGGCGCAGAAGCGCGGGGGCGGGAGGTAGACGAAGGTGCTACCGGCCCCACGCGTCAGTCGCACAGAAACAGTGGACCGGATACTCTGTGGCGCGGGATCGGCTGTGACAGCGCGGGAAACAATTCTGTAGCCCGTGTGGCGCGCTCCCGGCAGCAGACACGTGTCCCTGGTCCCACAGTCAGGTTTAAACTTTTCCCCGGATTTATTCAAATCCCAGATTTTCCCCAAACTTTAGCAGAGCATAACTTTTGCTAGGAACCTCCAAATTTAGTGATTCAAATTGGGTTAGATTCAGATTGACAAACTCTATCCAATTATGCAACCCAATTTGTATGAAAGTCTTTATTTAATTCTGGAAAATTCTTTAAAGCTTTTCAGCAAAAGAATTTTAGAGGGAGTTTGGTTTATCCAAAAATCCTCAAATTTTGCCAGAATATTCTCTAGGGTGTTATTAGACTCCTGTAAAAGTTTCAGCTCATTTGGAGTTGAATTGATCAGGGTAATTCAGATTGTAAGTTCCTGTATTCAAATGAATACAGAAACATTTTCAGAGAATTTCCAAAACTTGTAAATTCAGTTCTGTGAAATTCCTAGCTCCAAAAATCCTAGGAAAATTCATGTAGACTCTATAAACTATAATTGAAATTGTGGTTCACTTAGTTTGACATGAACATGGATGTTACCTCAGAATTAATTCATCTTTGACTAAACACTTAGAGAATTATTCTGAATAAACCATTCCATGAAATGTGCTAAATTTTGGTCCAGAGGACTTTCTTGTGACAAGGAACTCACATGAAAATCCTCAGCTCCATTAGGGCTCTGGATCACCACTGTCATGTGTGATCTCGTAAGGTGATCAACACTTAAGTGGAAAGAAGCACTCAACACTTGATCTTAGTGTTTAAGCCCAACCCAAACCACTAGCACCAATGTCATTTTAAATTCTTAAACAAAGTTCCAGTTTTAAATGGTCATTAGATCCTATGAGCAAAATCTTTTCAATTAAATACATATGCATGATCATAACGTGTAGTATATACGTGAAGAAGGTGAGGAGGACTTGAAGTGAAGATCAAGGAGGGAGGAGAACAAGTGATCAAGCTCCAAGTGATCATCACTAACTGATTGTAACAGTAGTCACCTGCAAAACAGGCAAGCCCCGGTTTGCACTTGAACCATTTTATAAAACATTTTCATTTGTAGAGATCATAGCTTTGCATCGTTGATTGCATTACGTCTAGATGATATTGAAAACTCCACTTGCATGACCAGAAACACCTATGAGAGAAAGGGTAGAATAGAAACTCCTCGAGGGAATTTGGCTACGCTAATGTTAGTAGGGAAGGTCCGGTAGAAGACGAGTAGTTGGAATCTACTCGCGAGCTTAGGGCTGGTTTACTCGGAACGGGTCCGAATTAGAGAGAATGATGAAAGTTCACACTTAAGAAATGGAGACCGGGCAGGGAGGTTTAGATGCAGCAGGTTGCAGGCCGTGCGTGCATAGCCCTGCCTGTGTCGGTTAAGGCCCGTCCGTGCTTGGCCCTGTTGGACAAGTTTGAGTTGTGTACCGGGCACATACTGGCTATATGGGACCCAGGAAACCGATGTACCTTGGGAGATCCATAGTGGAACTTTTCCAACTGCCTTAGGCTTTCGGCGTCAGGGTAGCAGGAGGTAACTCGCTCAAGAACATACCACAGCGGGTATGCACCTTGAGGGAACTTGCGTACTCGGGGCAGTTGGACTGCGTCCAATGTGGAAGATCTTGGGAAAGGTGGCCGCGTACAACGTCAGTCGAGGTTGCTGCCGGCAACTCGGAGTACGGGTGTACGTGTCGTGTAGTCCGGGCGTGTACTGATTCGAATCACCGTCGCTCGCGGTCATATGAGCATACTTGCCCACTGCGTCTTGACGTAGTAACAACTGGAATTGTTTATCTTTGAATTTGATAAGGCTGTGCTATAACTCGTATTGCAACCATGATTGAATTAGAGATAGGCTCATTAAAGTTTACTTTCACTTTGTGCAAGGAGCATCGCAACAAAGCGTTTCTTGTTTGATTGTGGAGTTGCGATGCTTTTCGGCTCAAGGTCTGCACAATGAGGCTTAAAATCTGAAAGTTAAGGATCAACTTTAGGCGAGTCCTTTATGCAAATCTAGCCAACCCAGTTGCAACCGTCTTGCATGTAGAGTTTCTTGCTTAGGAGAGACGGGTCAGACTTGCTGAGCCTATGTGCTCACGCTTGCTATATAAGTGGTTTTGCAGGTTAACAACGATGCTGAAAAGAAGGTTGTCCGGTGAGACTCGGGAACTCCCGAGTCAGGTAACACATGGAGAACCGAGCCGCTGCTGCTTGTCTTCGTGTCGCTAGCGAGAGGAGTCCGTGGGCTGGACTTCATCTCAAATGCTCTTAGTTATTCGACGTGAGTTAATAAAGACTTCCGCTGTAGCTACTTGATGTAAAGTATTTACAAAGAAAAACTTGTAAGCTTCCGCTATTGTTTTATGTAATACATTGTTCCTCATATGTGTGTTGTTGGGTGCCGCATAACACGGCACCACCCAATGCGATTCCCGGGCGAGTGGCCTGTCTCGGTTGAGCGGGTCGCGTCAGGTGGCTCCTCCTCGGGCTCATCTCCTCCCATCATAGTTTCATGAGGCTCCACGGGGTGTAAGCCCGCGTGAAACTCCTCCTGAGGTGTGTACCAATGCTGTTCTTGTGGATCATCTTCCATGTCGTCTTCGAATGGTTCCACCTCTTCCGGATCCTCTTCCTCATGCATATAACTATTGACTTCATCTTCATCACGCGGTTCCGTCTTCACTTCCTCCCAATATGGTCCATCGGACACCTCAATGGGATTAAGAGCACTCCCACGTGGTGGTGGACGAGCTCTTATGCGTGCTGTGCTCCTGGTCACTAGCATCTATAAATAAGACATGAGAAACCTTAGAGAAGAAATAAATAACTCCCAAAACTTCAGAAACTATGGAGCAAGAAGCAAAGGTGTTGCTGTCCAAAAGAAGAGAAAAGAGGGGCTGAAAATAGCACTTTGCAGTGGCTGAATTGACAAGAAAAGTGCAGCAGAAAGCAATTTTTGAAAATATAAGTTTAGAGGAGTGTTCCTATGTGTTTTAGAGTGTCCATTCTACCTAGGCTTGCATCCTACGGTGTGACGCCCTCAATTCTGTGGAAAACCACGGAACCGAGAACTGATGCATATGTGTGCCCAGCATGTTCATCGCACATACACATATGTTCCACAAACTGAATTCAGAATATATATTTGACCACGAATAACAGAGTTTATTACAATTCTCATGAGTCTTGGACTCATGCTCACAGCGGAAGTCTTAATCTAACAGCGGAAGTATTTACCCTAATGCGGAAGCAATTCTAAGCAGCAGTGGCTCCATCTCTACTCCATCCCCACAGGCAAGGTTGAGAACAGATTACACGCCTAATGCTCCACTTGGTCTTCATAGTAATCTTCTCCTGTTGCTGATGATGAAATAATAATGCAAGTTTGAGTACAATGATGTATTCAGCAAGTGCGGGAAAATATGATATGTAGCTCATAACAAGGTAGGTATAAAAAGGCTCATTGCAGAAAGCAAACTTATTTATAAAAACCAAGATAAAACAGCAACTCATCTTTAAGTGAATGTAATCCCAACATGTATTAAAATACCAATAATACCTCCATTATATTCATTACCTTCCATGTCACAACCAGACATCAATCAACCTCATTCTTGCTCACGAGTACCTCCTCGTATTCGCTACCATCTCACGAATACCATCTCGTATTCGCTACCATTTCATCTCATAAACAACTTCGTCTCCCACCGAGACCAACCTTGTTGCCATGACTCAACAGTCATGCAACCCATCTTATCACCCGGACTCAACAGTCCCGAAAACCAAACCAAAACCAAACCATAACCAATAACCATATCCAATCACCATCCCAACTAATCATGGAAGTTGGCCAGGCGCTTGTGACCGTAAGTTCGGCTATCATGATAGTTTTAGACTCTGCAGAGTTTACACCTCTTTACCCACAAGTTTGTGATTTCGTCACCCGTCGGCGACTGCAGAACCTCCATTATACCAGTACACAACCGTCGGTGTATGGCCAAGAGATCACAAAATAGCCTTTATAAAGGGGCCACTAGATGTATGGACTCACTATGGTTTCACTGGCAGGCTAGAATCTTCAATTCTCCCACCCGCGGGCCCCCTCTTGTGCCATGCAGTTCCCAGGGCAGTCCTCACTCGACTCCCATTCCCCGCGCCTTCCACAGTCCATAACAATCTAGCAACTTACCTAATTAGTCAGCTAAGCCACACCCATACTTGGCCTTGTTGTGGCACTATTATCCTGGCATGTGCTCGCATGAACCGGTCCTTAGATCTACTGCAAGTAAATCACCATCTCATGCTACCTCATTCACAAACCCAGTCTTGCCTAGATCTCCCTCTGATCCATGTTCATTAACAACATCAGTTTCTCAGTATCATTACGAGTGCAGTTAGCTAGACACATCTATCTCGCTTCCCAATCCCATGGACTCAGCGAAGCTTAAAGCAAAAACCATAGCCGACTCATGAACTTCCCTGGCGACAAGGGTGGTTTAACCAAAACTAGTAAACTCCTATAAAAGGGTTTCCCATCATGTTTGACTCAGCACACACACCTTTTCACAAAACAAAACAGTTTTTCCCAAAACATAGGATCAATATGGTCAAGGGGCACTTGCCTTGTTCTTGCGGTTCCGGTTGCTCTTGGATCTCGAAACCTTGTTGTTGCAGCTCGTCGTAGACAGCTCCCTGAGCTTGTCCTTATATACAGGATCATGCACATACAAGATTCATAGCAATCAATATCATGCATAAACTTTAACTAGATGCGATGATGTATATGCATGCTATCCTATGATCAGTTTTTATCAGATCAGTTTGTACGTGTTCTTGCATGGCTTGCATGGTTTTATGATGAACAGAGGTGTTCGGATCAAATGTGGATGTGGCGATGATCTTGTCTTTAAATCAAACCAATCAACAAGTGATCTGTCCATGAGAAAGCTTCTGTTCGAAAGGAATCGAAGAACAGATGCAAAGAAAACACGATGATGTCATAAGGTGATACTGGAGACCTACCTTACGTTCTTTGTGGTCTCGGGGTCCTTCTTTTAGCAAGACAGATTGTTGGGCTCCGTTCCGGTGATCTTCCTCGACTGAACTCCGGCGATGGGCTTACTCGGCGAGTTGGGGCTAGGGCTCTAAGTTGTCGGCTCAGGAGGTGGAAAAGAAGTTCGTGGTTTTCGGCCAAAGGTTCTGGTTTCTATTTATAATCGGGAGAAGAAGAAGTCCTAATCTGATTGTATTTCGAATAAGAGTCCTATTCAGATTATTGTTGAATCTTAACAACTTATCTTGAGTTGATGGTGCGGTAACATTGTGGAATTCAGGTCGGTTTCTCCTCCGTACCGATATTTCTACGCGTACAGAATCCAAAAACCGCTCCAGAACTCGTTACCTCCGCGATGATGAGCTCCGAAAGCTCCACGTGTCTATCGGGGCCTGGTCTCCCCTTTTCCGCAGAGACGAGCTCCGCTTGTGCCGTGTGTCAAGGGAGCGAGACCTCCCTCTCCTTTGGAGGTGAGCTCCGCGTGCGCCACATATCCTGGCGGTCGGGACCTCCTCTCTATTCGGAGGTGGGCTCCGTGAATGCCACACGTCAAGTAGCGCCGGACCCCCTTTTTCCTCAGAGATGAGCTCCGAGGTCAACACGTGTCCAACAGTGTCAGACCTCCCGGAGATAGGCTCCGGTGGTGACACGTGTTCAATAGAACCGGACCTTCTCGGAGGTGAGCTCCGAGATCGACACGTATCCCGCGCAACTGGTCCTCTAATTTCCGCGGTGACTAGCTCCGAAGGTGACATGTGTCCTGCGGAACTGCCTTCGCTTCTCCGCAGAGGCTAGCTCCAGGGGCAACACGTGTCTCACAGGGTCGGACCTCTCCCCCTTTGCGGAGATGAGCCCCGAGCCTGCCACGTAGCCATTTTAGCGGCAGACCTCTCCCCACTTCGCAGAGATGAGCTCCCAACACGCCACGTGGCCAGCGGGCCGCGGGAGTTGTCTTCGGCGCTCTCTGTGAACTGGATTCGGCTCTTTTTGGCTATCTTTTTTATATTTTCTCTGTTCCCACTTCTTTTAATATGTTTTCTCTACATGAAACATGAATACATGCAGAAACCAGAAATGAGGATGTCACATATGGTCAACGTGGCTCTGATGCCAATCTGTGACACCCGTCCGAAAACAGAACCAAGTTAATGCATATGTGTGCCTAGGATGTTTATCACACATACTCATGTAATCCACAAATTGAATTCAGAGTATAACCACGAATAAATAGTGTTTAAGTACTTTATTACATCGACTCATTGTCTCACTCATATATATCTAACTTATTCTTGCAGCGGAAGTCTCTAAACGACAGCGGAAATAACTAAATAGCAGCAGGCTCCATCTTCAACTCCACAGGCATGTTGACGGTAGTTCGCACGCCTAGTACTCCACATGATCCTCGAAGTACTCTTGTCCTGTTGCTGATATTTATGTGATAATGCAAGGGTGAGTACATGTCATACTCAGCAAGTGAGGGAAAAGTATGACATGTAGCTTACAACAAGGTAGGGAATAAAAAGGCTCATTGCAGCAAGCAAATTTTATTTCACAAACATGATAAAAACAGCAACTATGTCTTGATGAATTTAATCCCAATATATATATCCAAGTAAAACAGCAACACTCCTCCATCATAATTCACCATTTATAAAGTCTTAACCAACCATTAATCTTTCTCAAGTTCATCTCATGCTCATAAATATTCATAACCATCTCATATTCAAATAACCGAAACCAAACTCTTTGTCAAGATTCAAACAGTCCCGAAACCAATCCCAATGACCATACCATAACCATACCGAACATCCATCCCAAGTTTTCCCTCTAATCATGTGAGTTGGCCAGGTGCTATTGACCGGAAGCACGGCTATCATGATAGTTTTACACTCTGCAGAGATGGCACCACTTTACCCACAAGTTCGTGATTTAGTCACCCGTCGGAGACTAGAGAGAACCTCCATTATACCAGTACACAACCATCAGTGTATGGCCAAGAGATCACAAAATAGCCTTTACAAAGGGGCTACTAGATGTATGGACTCACTGAGGTTTCACCGACAGGCTCAAATCACCATTCTCCCACCCACGGGCCCCCTCTTGTGCCTTGCAGTTCTCAGGGTAGTCCTCCTCGACTCCCATTCTCCGCGCCATCCAAGGTCCATAACAAGCTAGCAACACACCTAATTAGTCATCTAAGCCACACCCATATTTGGCCTTGTGGTGGCACTGTTTTCCTGGCATGTGCTGGCATGAACCGGTCCTTAGATCTACGGCAAGTAAACCACCATCTCATTCAGCAACTTCCACGAACCAAGCTTGCCTAGATATTCACCGATTCCATGCTCATTAACATCATCAAGTTCTCTTCGTCATTATTCATATGAGTGCAGTACCTAACCACGTTTTAATTCAGCTTCCCGTATCCCGTAGATTAGGCGAAGCAAAAAGGAAAAACGACCATACCCGACTCATCAACTTTCCCGGCGACAAGGATGGTTAACAAAACTATTAAACTCCTATAAAAGGGTGTCCCATCAAGTTGACTCAAGCGTACGAGTTTTCTCAAACAAAACAGTTTCAAAACATGGGATCAATATGGTCAAGGGGCACTTGCCTTGCTCCCGTGGTTCTTGTTGTTCGAGCATCTCGAAGTCTTGGTGCTGTAGTTCCTCGTAGATGGCCTCTTGAGCTTGTTCTTCTACTCACGATCACGCACATATAAAATTCACAGCAATCAATCATCATGCACAAACTTTACTCAACATGCAATGGAGTAGATGAATGCAAATCCTATGGTGCTGTATTATTAATCCATTTTGTACATGTTTTTGCATGTTTTAACGGGCTTTCATGGGGTTTTATGATGAAAAAGGGTGCTGGTATGAAGTGTGGACGTGGTGATGATCTTGCCTCAAGATCTAGATCAATTCCACCATCAAAAATCGATCAAAACGTGATCTGTCCACACGAAAAAGTTTCTGTTCGAAGGGGGCGTGGAAAACGGATGCTTAGAAACAGCGACGACATCGTAAGATGGGTAACAAAGACCTACCTCAGTCCCTCCTTGGTGGCAGGGCCTTCCTTCTAGCAATGGCAGCAGCGAGACGTTTTTCTACGGATGATTAGGGCAGGACAGATCGTCAGCTCTTTTCCGGCGACGGCGAGGCGTGACGGGGCTCGACGACGGGGCTCGACGGCGGGGCTCACCGGCGGCTGAACTCCGGTGGGGGGGGGGGCAACTCGGCGAGTTGGGGCTAGGGCCACCAAGTCGCCGACTTGGGGGGGAGAAAAGGGGGGCTGCGGCCAGTGGGGTTGGGTTCTATTTATAAGGGGGAGGGGGAGAATCCTACTCCAATTAGAGCAAAATCCTAACAAACTTTTCTCCAAATAATTGGGTGCGGCAGCAATGTGGGGGATTTTCCCCAAATGTGGGGAAAATTCCCCTTTTTGGGGGAATTTGGGAATTTGGAGGTTTAGGGGAATATTTGGGGAAATTGAATTTGGCTCATTTCAGCTATCTTTTTCCCATTCCTCAACATTTCTATGTCACTTACTCAATTTCTACATTCCCCTCTCCATTTCTATGGCTCACTCTCCATTTCTACATTCCCCTCTCCATTTCTATGTCCCATTTCTCCATTTCTATATGCCCTTCTCCATTTCTATGGTTCCTTCCTCCATTTCCATAGTTCTTTCTCCATTTCTATAGTTATTTCTCCATTTCTACTTCTTTTATAATGCTTCTCTACATGAAAAATGTGTGCAATGCATAGGAATGAATTTGAGGGTGTTACAGGGGGGATTGGCTGCACCAATTGGGGGGGGACCCTAATGGGCCCCACCCCTTGGCTGCAGCCCGTTAAGGGGAGAAACCCTAGGCACCCCCCTTTGTGGATTTTTTTGAGCTTTCATTTCTCAATTAATCTCAGCCATTGGTGGAAAATAAATAATAAAATCCCAGCCCCTAGCTCCCAACTCTTTTAAAATTAAATCTCAGCCATTGGATAATTGGGTTGCTAAAATCCTAGCCACCCTAGTTCTCCCCCCCCCCTTATAAATAACCCCCCCTAGCCGCCACCCCCACCTCTCTAATTTGGCCGCTGCCCTCCCCTGCTGCCAGCCAAGTCGCCGCCCCCCTTGCTGGAGTTTGGCAGCTGTCGAGCTCCGTCACACCTCGCCATCGCCGGAGAAGAAGCCCCCGACATTCTGCCATAGCCGCAGCCTCGTAATTCTCCATAGAAAATCTCCCGCTGCTTCCATTGCAAAGATGGAGGTTCTGCCGCCAGGAAGAGAGGAGGAGCAAGTGAGGTAGGTTTCCGTTACCCCTCTTACCACATCGCCGCTGTTTCTACGCACCCGTTTTCTTCACCTCCTGCTTGCAGAAAATGCTGCGTGTGGACAGACCATGTTTTGGTCGATTTTTTGACGGTGGAATTGATTTACAAAGTGTGTCAAGATCATAATCACATACACACTTGATCCCAGCAGACTTGTTCATCATAAAATACCATAGAAGCCTACCAAAACATGCAAGAACACGTGCAAACTGATTTTTATAAACTGCACTATAGGAATTGCATTCATCCACCTCATTGCGTCTTGAGTAAAGTTTGCGCATGATAATTGATTGTTGTAAATTTTGTATGTGCGTGGTCGTGAGTAGAAGAACACGCTCAAGAGGCCGTCTACGAGGAGGTACAGCACCAAGACTTCGAGACGCTTGAGCATCACGAACCGCGGGAGCAAGGCAATTGCCCCTTGACCATATTGATCCTATGGTTTCGAAACTGTTTTGCTTGCAAAAACTTGTATGCTTGTGTCAACTTGATGGGACACCCTTTTATAGGAGTTTACTAGTTTTATTAACCCTCCTTGTCGCCGGGAAAGTTAATGGGTTAGGTATGGTCATTTTTCCTTTTTGCTTCGCTTAATTACGGGACACGGGAAGCTGAAAGAAACCTTGTTTAGCTACTGCACTCATATGAATAATGATGATGAGAACTTGATGATGTTAATCAGCATGGAATTGGGGAGATGTAGGCAATCTTGGTTCGTGGATGTTGCTGAATGAGATGGTGGTTTCCTTGCCGTAGATCTAAGGACCGGTTCATGCAAGCACATGCCAGGAAAACAGTGCCACCACAAGGCCAAATAAGGGTGCGGCTTAGCTGACTAATTAGGTGTGTTGCTAGCTTATATGAACCTTTGGATGGTGCGGGGAATGGGAGTCAAGAGGGACTGCCCTGGGAACTGCATGGCACAAGAGGCGGCCCGTGGGTGGGAGAATGGAGATTCGAGCCTGCCGGTGAAACCTCAGTGGGTCCGTACATTCTAGTAGCCCCTTTGTTAGGGCTATTTTGTGATCTCTTGGCCATACACTGACGGTTGTGTACTGGTATAATGGAGGTTCTCTCTAGTCGCCGACGGGTGACTAAATCACGAACTTGTGGGTAAAGTGGTGCCACCTTTTCAGAGTGTAAAACTATCATGATAGCCGTGCTTCCGGTTACAAGCACCTGGCCATCTTCCATGATTAGAGGCAAAACTTGGGATGGTTATTCGGGTATAGTCATTGGGATTGGTTTTGGGACTGTTTTAGGTCATGACAATTTTGTTTTGGTTCTATGAAAATGAGATGGATATGAATATGAAATGAACTTAAGAAAGATTATTGACTTGTTTAAGCATGATAAATGGTGAATTATGATGAAAGAATGTTGATGAATTACTTGGATATGTTGGGATTAAACTCACCTAGAAATAGTTGCTGTTTTTATCATGTTTTGTGAAATAAAGTTTGCTTGCTGCAATGAACCTTTTTATTCCCCTACCTTGTTGTAAGCTACATGTCATACTTTTCCCATACTTTCTGAGTACGACATGTACTCACCCTTGTATTTCCACATATACTTCAGCTACATGAGAAGAGTACTTCAAAGAGCAGGTGGAGTACTAGGCGTGCGCACTACCGTCAACATGCCTATGGAGTTGAAGTTGGAGCCTGCTGTTTGAGTCATTTTCCGCTGTCGTTTAGAGTCTTCCGCTGCAAGAATAAGTTATTCGTGAGTGAGACAATGAGTCAGTGTAATAAAGTAATTAAACACTATTTGTACGTGGTTATATTCTGAATTCAGTTTGTGGAGTACATGTGTATGTGTGATCAACATCCTGGGCACACATATGCATTCACTTGGTTCATTTTCGGAACCGGGTGTCACAAAATTGTATCAGAGCCACGTTGACTGTAGGACGCAAGCCTAGGTAGAATGGACACTCTAAAACACATAGGAACACCCCTGTAAACTGTTATTTTCGAATATTGCTTGCTGCTGCACTTTATTTGTCAACTCAGACATCGCAAAGTGCTATTTTCAGCCCCTCTTTTTCTCTTCTTTTGGACAGAAACACTTTTGTTTTCTTGCTTCAGAGCTTATGAAGTTTTGGAGTTATTTTCTTCTACTATAAAGTTTCTCATGTCTTATTTATAGATTCCGGTGACTAGGAGCACAGCACGCATAAGGACTTATCCACCACCACTTGGGAGTGCATTTAACCCCATTGAGGTGTCCGATGGACCATATTGGGAGGAGGTGAAGATGGAACCCCATGAGGAAGATGAAGTCCGTAGCTCTATGCATGAGGAAGAGGACCCGGAAGAGGTGAAACCTGATCGAAGAAGACGTGGAAGATGATCCACAAGAACAGCAGCATTGGTATGCACCTTGGGAGGAATTTCACGCGGGCTTACACCCAGCGGAGCCTCATGAAGCTATGTCGGAAGGAGAAGAATCCGAAGAGCAGCCACCCCCTGCTGAGGCCGAGAATGAAGGTGATGAACGGGCCAACCGTTCAGTTCAAGAATTCCAGTCCGACGGGATGGAGGGAGGACATATATCCAAGGAGCTTAGTGAGTTCCTTGATTGCTGTGGCTTATACCCGAAGTATCTCCTCAAGAAAGTCCTTCGTCTCGGACATGAAGAGTGGAAGGCAGAGGTAACCATCCTATATAATGGTAGGGTTGTTACATGGCACTTCACACCCACATGGAGAGCTACAAGGGCAGAAGCTATTGATGATGCTGCATGGGATGCACTCACCGGACTGTGCTACGCCTTCCGTGAGCAGCTAGAGAACACTACCTTTGAGCTGCACCCATATCGGAAGAGTTGTACAAGGGAGACCATTGGAACCCATGGAGGAGCTCTTTCCAACCCACAATCTGCTGACAAGTCTCAGAGGTTGCTCTTGGAGTTTGGAAACCGCTATGCAAGCACACAAGAAGAGATCCGTTACCACCGCAAGAAATTGTACTTGCTGGAAAAATAAGAGGAGACTTGTGCCAACACGGGAGCAAATGGAGCACCAGCGTCATCTATCCCTATATGGACTGCCGATTCACCATGGCGTGCACCCATGTATGGACCACCCCTATCACACGGCGAGAGAAGCACTGGTTCTCACGATTAAGTCTAGGTTTCCCATTTAATAATGTTTTAATAAAAAAACGCTTCGATCGTGGTAGCCTGAATAAGAGTGGTGTGCTGAATTATGATTGCTTGTGTTTGCGTGCTTGGTGTGAGTTGTGGAACGCTTATGCGAATGTCCACATCCACACATAGTGGAGAGATGTGAGATGCTTCGGCACGTGTTCACATCCTCATATAGCTGAAATTAATGAAAGAAGTTGCTTAGTTCATATACCTTGATGCATATAGTTGGGAAATCGCTTCTTTCAATTCTGAATTCTATTCCAAAAGTAAGAATTAAAAAAAGGGGGTAGATTTTCTTGCCAACCTTATCGTCTTGGATTCACAAGGGATTGATATAATACTTGGGATAGACTTGTTAAGCACGTACAACGGAGTAATTCAATGCGCTCAGAGGATCGTGCAGTTGACAAGTGAGCACAGTACTCGTATTGAGTTTGAGGCAGCCCAAACTACAAACAAGAGGGTAGTGCTGAACCACATCGAAAAAGTGACATTGAAAAGCATTCCGGTGGTTCGAGAATATTCAGATGTGTTCCTGGAAGAACTTCCAGGTATGCCACCTGACCGGGAGATTGAATTTTCCATTGATTTAGCACCTGAAACTGCACCTATAGCTAAGAGGCCATATAGGATGCCTGCTAATGAATTAGAGGAGCTCAAGAAGCAAATTCAGGAGCAGCTATATAAGGGTTTTATACACCCAAGCTCATCAACGTGCGGAGCCCCCGTGCTCTTCGTGGACAAGAAAGATGGGACCCAAAGGATGTGTGTGGACTATAGGTCTCTTAACGAAGTGACAACCAAGAATAAATACCCGCTTCCCCGCATAGAGGACTTATTTGATCAAATGAAAGGCGCCCGTATTTTCTCCGAGATTGATCTTCGGTCAGGATACTTCCAGCTGAAGAATAAGCCCTCCGACATACCCAAGACTGCATTTCGGACACGGTATGGTTCGTATGAATATACCGTTATGTTATTTGGGTTGACGAATGCACCCACATACTTTATTTACCTCATGAATAAGGTGTTCATGGAGTACTTGGACAAGTTCTCGTGGTTTTCATCAATGATATCATGGTGTATTCGAAAAGCGAGGAAGAACATGAAAAACACTTGAGATTGACATTGCAGAAACTGCGATAGCATCAATTGTATGCTAAGTTCAGCAAGTGTCAGTTTTGGCTAAAGGAGATATCGTTCTTAGGCCACATCATCTCCGAAGGAGGAGTATCGGTTGATCCCGGAAATGTGAGTGATGTTTTGAAGTGAAACCAACTGCAGAATGTGAGGGACATTCGGAGTTTCCTTGGGATGGCTGGATACTACCGCCGGTTCATCAAGGATTTCTCCAAAATAGCAAAGCCTATGACTGAATTGCTCATGAAAGGGAAAGCATTTCAGTGGACACAAGCATGTCAAGACAGCTTTGAGGAGCTAAAGAAGAGATTAACAACAGTGACGGTTTTGGTATTGCCGGACATGAGCAAGAGTTTCAATATATATTGTGACGCATCAAGACAAGGGCTTGGATGTGTGCTCATGCAAGGAGGCCAAGTGGTAGCCTATGCATCGAGACAACTAAAGAAACACGAATTGAACTACCATACACACCATCTTGAACTTGCAGCCGTGGTACATGCCTTGAAGATTTGGAGGCATTATATCCTCTGTCACCGATGTGAGATCTACACGGATCACAAAAGTCTCAAGAACATATTCACACAAAAGGATCTGAATTTGAGGCAACGTCCATGGTTGGAACTCATCAAGGATTATGATGGAGGAATCAACTATCACCCCAAAAAGTCCAATGTAGTAGCTGATGCATTGAGCCGAAAGGGAGCTTGTCACCAACTCACGGTTCGGGAGCTGCCATCCGAGCTGCGTAAGGAGTTTGAACGGTTACATCTTGGGTTCATGAACGAGATGGAGGTGATAGAACTGAACTCAACGCTGGAACAAGAGATACGAGATGGCCACGAAATGGATGAGGAAATAAAGGAAATCAAGGAAAGAATCCAACAAGGGATAGAAAAATACTTCAAAGAAGACGAGAATGGCACGCTTTGGTTAGGGAAAAGGATTTATGTGCCTAACGTGAAGCACATCCGCGACACGATACTAAAGGAGGCACATGACTCACCTTATTCCATACACCCCGGCTGTACAAAGATGTACAAGGACCTGAAAACTTGCTATTGGTGGGATGGCATGAAAAGGGATATCGCTGAATATGTCGCCTTATGCAACACATGCCAACGAGTGAAGGCCGAACATCAAAGACCCGCTGGATTATTGCAGCCATTGAAAGTACACGAGTGGAAGTGGGAAGACATCAGCATGGATTTCATTATCGTATTTCCATGTATCCAGTCGGGCTACGACTCTATTTGGTTATCATGGACCGATTGACAAAAACAGCCCACTTTATTCCTGTCAGAACTAGGTACACTGTGAGGCAATTAGCCGAGCTGTATATGGAGCAAGTCGTGTGTCGTCATGGAGTTCCAGAGAGGATAGTTTCAGATCTAGGTTCTCAATTTACCTCTAGGTTCCGCAAGAAGCTGCATGAAGCCATGGGTACACGGTTGATATTTAGCTCCGCATATCACCCACAAACCGACGGGCAAACTGAGAGGACAAATCAGATTTTGGAAGACATGTTGAGAGCTTGCGCCTTGAAACATGGGCGTAGTTGGGATAAGAGCTTTCCGTATGCTGAATTCTCATATAATAACAGTTACCAAGCCAGCTTGAATATGTCACCTTTTGAAGCATTGTATGGTAGATGATGTAGAACACCGCTGTTCTGGAATGAGACCGGAGAAAGCCATGTATTTGGACCCGTAGTGCTGCAAGACTCCTAAAAGCAAGTCCAAACGATACGTGAAAACTTGAATGTCGCTCAGTCACGACAAAAGGGCTATGCGGACAATAGGCGAAGGAGTTTGACATTTGAAGTTGGTGACTTTGTGTATCTTAAGGTGTCGCCAATCCAAGGCCAATGACGGTTCAACGTCAAAGGCAAGCTAGCACCCTGCTACGTCGGGCCATTCAAGATTTTGGATAAGCAAGGAGAGTTAGCCTATCAACTAGAGCTGCCAACGCACCTCTCCGACGTGCACGATGTATTTCACGTATCCCAGCTCAAGAAGTGCCTAAGAGTACCAGAAGAACAAGTACCGATGGATGAGCTAGAACTTCAAGAGGATCTGACCTATGCTGAACACCCCATCAAAATCTTGGACGTAAAGGAAAGGGTCACGAGGAGCAAAGTAATCCGTTGGTGCAAGGTACAATGGAGCCATCACACGGAAGTTGAAACTATATGGGAACGTGAGGAAGATATCAAGGCGGAATTCCGTCATCTCTTCTCCACTCTATCAAATCTCAAGGGCAAGATTCATTTTAAGGGGGTAGGTTTTTAACACCCTCAAAATTACTACCATGCATTGCATACATTTGTCATATAGAGAAGCATTTAAAAAGAACAATAAATAAAGAGAGGAACATAGAAGCAAATAAAATAGTGAAAGGGAATAAAAATAGATAATAATGGAAATAAATAGAAAAGGAAAATAAAAAAAGCCAAATTGGGCAACCCAAATTTTTCCCAAAATTCTCCAATTTTCCCCGCCAAAATCCCCTCTTCCTAATTTTCCAAAATTTTCCCAAATTTCCTGATTTTTCCCAAATTCCCCTATGGGAATTTTTCCCCACATTTGGGGGGGGAGGAGGGGGACTTCCCCCCAATTTCGGCCACACCAATTGGGGGGGACCCTAATGGGCCCCACCCCTTGGCCGCAGCCCATTTAGGGGGGAAACCCTTGCCGCCCCCCTTTTTTGATTTTTGTGGGCTTTTATTTCTAAATTAATCTCAGCCATTGGTGGAAAATAAATAATAAAATCCCAGCCCCTACCTCCCACCTCTTTTAAAATTAAATCTCAGACATTGGATAATTGGGTTGCTAAAATCCTAGCCACCCTAGTTCTTTTTCCCCACCTATAAATAAACCCCCCTACCCGCCACCCCCACCTCTCTAATTTGGTGGCTGCCCTCCCCTGCTGCCAGACAAGTTTCCGCCCCCCCCCCCTTGCTGGAGTTTGGCCACCGTCGAGCTCCGTCACGCCTCGCCATCACCCGAGAAGAAGCCCCCGACGTTCTGCCCTAGCCGCAGCCTCGTAATTCTCCATAGAAAATCTCCCGTTGCTGCCATTGCAAAGAAGGAGGTTCTGCCGCCAGGAAGAGAGGGGGAACAAGTGAGGTAGGTTTCCGTTACCCCTGTTACCACATCGCCGCTGTTTCTACGCACCCGTTTTCTTCACCCCCTGCGAGCAGAAAATTCTGCCTGTGGACAGACCATGTTTTGGTCGATTTTTTATGGTGGAGTTGATCTACAAAGTGTGTCAAGATCATAACCACGTCCACACTTGATCCCAGCAGCCTTGTTCATAATAAAACACCATGGAAGCCTACTAAGACATGAGAGAACACATGGAAACTGATTTTTATAAACTGCACCAAAGGAATTGCATTCATCCACCTTATTGCATCTTGAGTAAATTTGGTGCATGATAATTGATTGCTGTAAATTTTGTATGTGCGTGGTCGTGAGTAGAAGGACACACTCAAGAGGCCGTCTACGAGGATCTACAGCAACAAGACTTCAAGATGCTTGAGCAACACGAACCGCGGGATTGTAGGATCGAAGAGCACGTGAAAAGCTACCATAGGGGGGTTAATGGTAGATTTAAATCTTTTTAGCGGAAGCAACAAAAACCCCCTCGGTAGAAAATCGATCTGTTAAATAAACCATGTATGCTACTTGTCTGAATGTGTTAAACCATGAAAAAAGTAGTATATATTATAGAGAATCAAGTCACGAAGACACGGCAACAAGAATCAAGGAAATCCGTCAAGAAAAACTCAAGTTATGATCGAAAGATCAAACGATGGTCAATCTGTTCTACTCGAGTAAAAACCAGATCTGCAACACTGCAAAGAAACTCATGTAGATCAGAAAATACAAATCTAATAACTGTGAAATTTTCACAGATGATAGATAATCAAGTTGTGAAGACAACCCAAAAAGAATCACATCAATTGGATCTGTAAAACTCGAGTTATGCTCAAAGCACCAGATTTTATTGATCAAAACATAAGAGGAACAGCCCAAGGTCGTCTTGCCATGAGCTCTGGCCTCCCTTGCTTATATAACCAGCCTAGAGGTCAACCCATGTCACACCCGGTTTCTCCGAAGAACAACCGAGTGAATATCATGTAAAAGCCCAAGAAAAGGGACTTGTAAAAAATTTTATGCACCTCACAACACAACAGTTTTGTTGTGGGTAGATTGTGAAATATTGTGAAGAGCAAGTGACCTCCCTCAAAGGAGTGAGTAGAAGGGAAAGCCTTCACTTTCACAAAGTAGGGTTTCTGCACATGAACATGAGAGGTTGAGCTCACCCTAGGATTTGAAAAGTCTTGGGAAGGTTCAGTCCAAAGCTCATGCAAATTCAACAATTTTTGAGGCACTTTTGGGTTATTTCAAAAAGAGGCCAATTTGAATGTAAATTCAAATTGCAGCAACTTTCATCACCCAAATTCAAAAGTTAGCTCCATATCTATACTCAGCACATTTTTCTGAGTAAACCCACCAAATTTCATCTCCATTGGAGCTCATCTTGTCAAGAGCTAAATTTGCAAGGATTCAAAACTGAATTTGAATTTCAGTTTAAATATGAAGCAAATTTAACCAAACAAAGTTTGAATTTGAGAATTCAAATTCAAGCAAAGACTTGGTGACTAAGTCTCACATTAAATTGTGAGTAGCTGAGGATATTTTGGCACAACAGAATTCAGAAAATTGGAAAAAAACAAAAGAGTTAGAGGGGAGGCCCACTGGTCAGTAGACTTAGCACCGAAGTCTCTTCAGCCGACTCCTCGACCGAGCGCGCTCGCCAGCTGCAGCCAGCGGCGGCGACCGACCACCTCGGCCGGCCAGCTCCTGCTTCGGCAGAGGAGGTGGCACAGCAGGTGTCGCGCTCTCCCCTGGCCTCAGGAGCCTATAAAAGGCCCGAGACCGCCGGCGAGTTACTGATTCTCGCGAAGTTCTGTAACCAGCAGCCTAGTCGCCCGAGCTCCGATCGTGTGCCACCCCAGCTGTGATCATCTTCCGGCTTCGACCTCCATAGGAAAGTGGAGCGCTAGATCGTCCTCAAGACCACCGCGCAAACCGTTCCAAGGTTCGACCTCTGTGCGCGGAGAATTTCTCAGTTTAGGGCGAGTAGCTCCTTTCAGGACCCGATTAGGTTTAGCAGAAATTTGGGAAGCATAGTGGGTGGGAGGCCGAACGGAGCTGTGAGAGAGCATCTAGAGGTTCTGGCGACCCTTCTCGTTCGAAAACCGGAAGGAAATCACCGCCGGAACCCTAAGTTCACCCTAGGACAGTATGGCGGAGGAGGGGGTCGCCGGTGAGGTCTGGGTTGCCGGCCGTTTAGGGCCCAACAGAGCTCATGCCGAGTTTCCCGAGGTTTCCTTGAGTGTGGCGACGCGATTAGCGCACGAAGAAAACGGTCAGAAGGGCGGGAACACATTGCCGAGGTAGCACAGAGGCATAGGGCTCGTCGCCGGCGAGCTATGGCGGTTAGCCGGTGGCGACATGGTGTCCAGCGGGTTCAGCACCCGAGATTACGTGGGGGCGGCGAGTTTCGTCGGCTCCGGTGAGCTAGATCGCCGGGAACGCTGACCTCGCCGGAGCTCCGGCGGCTCGGGGCGGCGACGTCGGGAGGTAGACGAAGGGCGCGGCCCCACCTGTCAGCCCCTGTGTTAATCGCGCGCGAGCGCGCGGTTAGTTCAATTTAAATGGGCGGGCCCCGCTGTCAGCCTCTGGTTTAGCGCGGGAGGGGATTTTCGGTAGGAAAATAATTCAGGGATTAGCTCAAACTTTAGAAATCCATAACCTTGGCTAGGAAGCTCCAA
This sequence comes from Neostapfia colusana, assembly GCA_030760725.1. Lineage (NCBI taxonomy): Eukaryota > Viridiplantae > Streptophyta > Magnoliopsida > Poales > Poaceae > Neostapfia > Neostapfia colusana. The sequence goes on from JASWHV010000003.1 coordinate 82,899,236, forward strand.
ATTTAGTGATTCAAATTGGGTTGGATTCATCTTGCCTAGCTCTGTCCAGAGATACAACCCAATTTGTATGAAACCCATTAATTAATTCTGGAAAATTCTTTAAAGCTTTTCAGCAAAAGAATTTTAGAGGGAGTTTGGTTCATCCAAAAATCCCCAAATTTTACCAGAATGTTCTTTAGGACATTAGTAAACCCCTGTAAAAGTTTCAGACCATTTGGAGTTGATTTGGTCAGAGCAATTCAAATTGGAAGGTACTGTGTTCATTTGAATACAGAAACATTTCCAGAGAAATTCCAAAACTTGGAAATTCAATTCTGGGCAAACCTTGAATCCAAAAATGCTAGGAAAATTCATGCAAACTCTATGAGCTATAGTTGAAATTCTAGATCATCAAGTTGAGCATGAACAGGGGTATTACATCAGAATAAATTCTTCCTTGCTTATCTGCTAAGAAAATTATTCTGAGCAAACCACTCCATGAAAAGTGCTAATGTTTGGTCCAGAGGGTTTTCTTGTGACAAGGAACTCACATAAAAATTCTCAGCTCCATTGGAGCTCTAGATCACCCCTGTCCTGTTTACCCACTTAAGGGATTAAGATGGAAAAGGGGGAAAACCACTTAGCACTTAACCATGTGACTAAGTCCAAGCCAAACCACCAACACCAGTTCATATTTAAATTCTTAAACAAAGTTCCAGGTGTTAGAGGCTGGTTATTAAAACTAATAGTAGAAGTCTTACTCTAAAACTCACATTTGCATCTAAATTAACATGTAGTATTTCATTAACGTGTAGCCGTTGAAGAAGAGACTCCGGAAGTGCTGGACTTCCTCCTTCCGGACGAAGAACTAACTTCTGACCAGCAGCAACAAGGCAAGCCCCGGTTTGCATTAACCCTTTTTAAAAGTTTTACTTTGTATACATGTGTCATATGAAGTATGTATGTGCATTAGGTATCGGATGAATGAAACCCCACTTGCATAACCAAAGTTTCCTAAAAGAGTGAGGGTAGTGTCAAGGACCTCGAGTAGACAGGCTATGCTTAATGAGTCATAGGACTTCGGTACAAGTCGAGTAGTTGGAATCTACTCGCGAGATAGGCTGGGGACACACGGGTTCGGTTGAGTGATGTGAGATCACTTTAGTAATGAAAATGAGACTAGGCAGGGGCTAGGGCGCAGCAAGAGAGAGTCTTGTGTGCGCAGCCCTGTCCGTGTCGATTGAGGACCGATCCGTGTGCGGCCCTGCTAAACAAGTATTGAACGTACCGAAGGCATATCGGATATATGGGCCCCGATAAACCGATGTAGCCTAAACCTCCGGGCGTCGAGGCATAGCACACCGATTTATAGGTGTAGGTTGAGGGCAGCAAGGTGGAAATCTGCCAACGGGCATAGAGAGATGCTCCGTGTGGAGAACCTCCTGCTCGTTTCGGTGCGACCGGTTCGACGTTTGGGCTGTTGGGTGAAAGGTTGTCCCGTACGACATCGAGTGAGCGTGCTGTGCAGCTCCACGGGTGGGCGTACGTGACGTGCTCTTTGGGTTTTCCCTGCAGGTGTATATCGAGTCGATTCGCCGTCCCTCGCGGTGACGAGTACTGCTTGTTCACTGCGTCGTAACGTAGACTAATGGATGAAATATGTTGATTCAATGATGCTGATTGATATAATTGTATTGCTACATGTGTGCCACCAAATACTGCTTACTAAATTTCAGATTTCATGAACTGTTAACTTGTTGCTAAAAGATGAACTAAGGATGAACTTGTAGGCGTGTCCTTTTGCTGAAATGTTACTATCCTATGTCCATTGTACACCTCACGTAGAGTTTCATGCTTAGGTGAGTCGGTTAAGCCTTGTTGAGCCTTTGTGCTCACGGTTGCTGCTTAAGTGTTTTTCAGGTGAGGAGCCACCCACGGACTCGGGGTACGAGTCCACCGGCGAGGGTTACCCTCCGTCGGGGACCACGGCTGAGTGGGAGCCGTACACGCCGCGCTGAGCTGAGACGTGCAGCTAGTGTGGGTTGCCCTAGGGCGGGGCAACCGACTTTTGCTAGATAGGCGGGCGTGAGTTGTTTAGTGTAGTTTTCCGCTGTGTAATAGAACAATAGTTGTAACTAAAGTTTGTACTTATTTGTACAGTTCAGCTGTTTTTCCCATGTAATATATGGTGTTCTTATGACGTGTGCTGTCGGGTGTCGCATCGCGCGGCACCACCCACTGTGATCCTGGATGAGCGGATTTCGGTCCGCCACAGCCTGGTATCAGAGCTGCAGTGGGGATAGCACAGTACTAAAGGACTGCATTATGGGAAAAACTTAGGTATACGGTGAGGATTCGGTAGTTGCCCAAGTAAGGACTATATTAGCATAGTTACTTAAAGTGGCAAAGACTAACTTATGTGTTATAATTCTGAATTTCAATTATGTAACGACGCACCTACGCTCTGGTAAGTATGGTAAGGAACGCCACCGAAAGCGGTTCAATTTCGGTTAGCTCTCTCTGACGAGGAACGTGGTTCAGGGATTGATCTCACAGCTTGGTGTGAGATGTCAATATGAAGCTCTTGGACTCTTCATGTCCCTGAGTTCATATGCAACGCTGATCCCTAGCGTGCATTAGGCAAGTGAGTGGAGACCCCATGGCGTGGTCAGTAACGCGAGAGTATGTTCGTCTGGAAATAGTCCAGGAGGACATACGCAGCGCTTGCCATCGGCGCGCCCTGCAGGGCAGTAGGTGGTATCTGTTGGGTTGATAACATTCCCAACCGTGACGACCCGTTCATGACATACTCGGGTTCCCCGTCGTGTGGTGTTGAAACACGATCACGTACCTTGAGACGTGACTTAGCTCAAGGACGGCCGTATGACAATGATACGGGCGTTTGTATTTACTTTTAGATATGGAACTGCCTGAAATGAACAAACTTTGAGTGCACCATCATTGTGTGGTCTTCTGCAGGTACTAACCACGTATGTATCCGTGTAGAAAACGTGTGCGAGAGACCGTTTAGTGCCACACTTGAGACGTATATACCGGTATGATCCGGTTAGGATTTTCTTTTGTAAGGAACGTAGTACCGAGATATTATAGGCATATGCATGAGTATAATGATAACGAAAAATTAAAAAAAAATCTATAGGTTCAACAGTTAGGACCCTGGTTGGGTATAAGAATGAGATAGGGATGAGTGTAGTTCCAAAAAGACTGAAAAACAGAGTGCTCGGTTTTGGGGACAGCAAGTTTGCTGATCTTCAACAGGGCATAACTCACAGGTCTTTTAACCCAGGGAGGTGTGCTATATAGCTCTGGGAAGGTATTCAAGTACTCTACAACTTTGTTGTAGACGTCCAGAGCTGAAACTCGCCTTAAGATGGCTAAAATCCCAGAGGAATGTAAACTATTCAGAATCAGGGCAGAGTAAAACATCCTCTGAACTGATCTGTTTTTCAAATATAACTCCCAGTAGAAAAATCTAAAATTGTCATATAATCCATCCTTAGAAAGAGTAGAAGATGTGTGACATCTTTGCAATTCAAAGTTTCTGAAGTTTCAGCACAGAAATTAGGGAGAATTAGGGTTGAAGACAGCCACTTCCAAGGGAGGTGCTGTTAAAATTCTTCCAGAAATTCTGCTAACTTTGAATTAACATAACTTTTTAATCAAAGCTGATCTGGGGGCAAATGAGTACTCGTTGGAAAGATACTGAAATTAACTTTAACTTTGGTATTCAACTTGAGTCATGAAAATGCCCATAACCGGATCAAAACTTGGAATAGGTAGAAACTGGTCATTCTGACAGAAGAATGACAGTTGAACTTATTGAAGGGTGTTGTACCCTAAGGGTGTTATACGTGATGACAACGCAATAATAATGTCTCGTAGAGACCAAACCCAGTTATGGTGAGCTTCCAAAGAGGGGGTTCATCAAGTTGGATTAAACTAACTTGTGTTTGGTCTGGTAATGGGGTAGCTTGTGCAAAGTTATTACATTATCTACTTACGAGATATTTTGCATGTTTGGTTGTCATGATGTTTTTACGCCCAGTTCTATTGGACTGCATGCAAAATGTTGCGGGACTGATGTTTAATGTCGTATGGTTGCAGATGGTTCGTACTAGGACCACGCACGAGGTTGGTGGCTCTAGCCAAGGTGGAGGCGATGACTCCCAGCCACCGGCCTACGACAGCACCCCGCAGCAGCAGCCACCACCGCCGCCTCCGCTTACTCTAGCGGATGTGATAGCGGCATTGGTGGGAGGTCGTGAGGAGCAGACCGACCTGCTCCGCACGATCGTGCAGAATACGTCCCAAGCGGGAGGACGTCAAGAGCGAGGGCCTCGTGAGCCCCGCGAAGTGTCGTACTCGGATTTCATGAGTACGCACCCTCCAGTGTTCACCGAAGCTGAAGAACCACTGGAGGCGGACAACTGGCTGCGGACTATCGAGTCCAAGTTCGGGCTGCTCCAGTGTACGGAGCGGAAGAAGACGCTGTTCGCAGCACAGCAGCTCCACGGTGCCGCTGGTGCGTGGTGGGCGAATTATGTCGCCTCACGTCCGGCTGGCCATGCCGTGGAATGGCAAGAGTTCCGGGAGGCGTTCCGCGCCTATCACATTCCTCCCGGAATAATGAAGAGAAAGTTCCAAGAATTTTTGGAACTGAAGCAGGGCGGGAGGAGTGCCCACGACTACTCCCGTGCCTTCAACCATCTGGCGCAGTATGCGTCAGACTACATCTCCACGGAGGAGAAGAAGAGGGAGCACTTCTATCGGGGGTTACATCCCGAAATGAAGACCCACCTCGTACAATGGAACCGCGGCACATTCAACGATCTAGTCAATGCCGCCATCATGCAAGAGGACGCTCAGCGGGAGTTAGCAGCTGAGCAGAGGAAGCGTAGCGCTCCACCTAGCAGCGGTGGGAGTGGCGCTACACAGAAGTACCGTATGGTGTATCGGACACCATCCGGGCAGCAGTGGCAACCACCGGCGCGACCGCAACGGTTCGGGGGACGTCCCTTCCAGGCACCTCCGTTCCGTCCGCCGATGCCACCACCAAAACAGCAGCAGCAGCAGACGGTACCCCGGGCGTTTCCACCGCCACAACGCGCCCCAGGTTTCCGTCCACCGATCAGCGGGGGACCGCCCCGTTTCACCTGCTTCACGTGTGGCCAGGCGGGCCACTTTGCGAAGGACTGTCCCCAGGGGCAGCAGAGCAGCGGACAAGCCCAGTTTCAGGGCGGTGCTCGAGGCCGACCTCCGGTGAAGAAGGTTGGTCAGCGGACTGGAGGCGTCCGCAACCTCGACAATGAGGACGCCCCAGAGGGAGACAACGTGCTGGCGGGTACGTTTACTCTCAACCATCAAGCCATAGTCATATTATTTGATTCGGGTGCAACCCACAGCTTTATAAGTGCATCCTATGTGGCTAAACATCAACTGCAAGTCTTCCCAACCGACTGCACTTATATGATATGCTCACCGGGAGGGAAGATTTCAGCTAATATGATGATTCCAAAGGCACCTCTGTGCTTAGGTGGGAAGCTATATCCCACCACCTTGATAATCCTTATGGGACAGAAGATTGATGTAATCTTAGGGATGTCATGGCTGCAATACCATGGCGCTGTCCTAGAGACTCGGACACGGACGATTCACTTAAATTCTCCATTCCACCGTCCGCATTCCATGGTGTTAGACATGCCAGTCCGGGAAGTTTTAGCAATTAATAGTGCTGAAGTTCTCAAGTTAGAAGACATCCCCGTAGTCCGGGAGTATCCCGACGTGTTCCCGGATGATCTTCCGGGCATGCCACCTGAGCGGGATGTCGAGTTCAAGATTGAACTTGCACCCGGGACTACGCCCATATCACGGAGACCATACAAGATGGCTCCAAATGAGCTGGCTGAATTAAAAGAACAGCTCAATGATTTGTTGAGCAAGGGTTTCATTAGGCCGAGTTCCTCGCCTTGGGGATGCTCAGCGCTGTTCGTGAAGAAGAAGGATGAGACCCTGAGGCTGTGTGTGGATTACCGGCCGCTCAACGCTGTCACCATCAAGAATAAGTACCCACTGCCCCGTATTAACATCTTGTTTGATCAACTTGTGGGGGCAAGTGTATTCTCAAAGATGGACCTTCGCTCTGGATATCACCAGATCAAGATCCGGGCGGAGGATATCCCGAAGACGGCATTCTCGACGAGATACGGCTTATACGAATATCTCGTCATGTCCTTTGGTCTCACAAATGCTCCAGCCCATTTCATGTATCTCATGAACTCGGTGTTCATGCCGGAGCTGGACAAGTTCGTGGTAGTGTTCATCGACGACATCTTGGTTTACTCCAAGACCGAAGCTGAACATGCCGAACACTTGCGGATCGTTCTTCAACGATTGCGAGACCACAAGCTCTACGCCAAGTTCAGCAAATGCGAATTTTGGATCAGCCAAGTGCCATTTTTGGGACATATCATCTCAGCTGAAGGCATTGCGGTTGACCCAAGTAAAATCGAGCAAGTGTTGAAATGGAAAGCTCCCACTTCAGTCCATGAAGTCAGAAGCTTCCTCGGGTTAGCGGGATACTACCGGAGATTCATTCCAAGCTTCTCCAAGCTCGCTAAGCCGATGACAGAGTTGCTGAAAAAAGGGACAAAATATGTTTGGAACACCGCGTGTGAAGGAGCGTTCCGAACATTGGTGAAGCATCTCACCACAGCCCCGGTGTTAGCTCAGCCGGATACAACAAAGCCCTTCGACGTGTATTGTGACGCGTCCGGTATTGGGCTTGGCTGCGTGTTGATGCAGGAAGGACGTGTGGTCGCTTATGGCTCACGCCAACTCCGGAACCATGAGCAGCACTACCCGACTCACGATCTTGAACTTGCTGCCGTGGTGTTGGCGCTGAAAATGTGGAGGCACTATCTCCTGGGGAACTTGGTGCATCTCTACACCGACCACAAGAGCTTGAAATACATTTTCACCCAGAAGGAGCTGAACATGAGGCAGAGGAGGTGGTTAGAACTGATCAAAGATTATGAGATTGAGATCCATTACCACCCCGGCAAGGCGAATGTGGTTGCCGACGCGCTGAGTCGGAAATCACATGTCCATCACCTCACCATTACACCGGTGGAGGAGGAAGAGCCAAGTTTATACTTGGTTCCTTATGGATCGCTGTACAACCTTGCCCTCATCCCTACTATTAGGGAGGACATCATTGCAGCTCAGAAAACGGATAAAGGCATGGCACATCTCCGGAGACGGATAGACAATGGAGAAATTAAATGTTTCCGGAAAGATGAGGAGGGGACGCTGTGGTTCAATGACCGCATAGTCGTACCCCGGGATATGAAGTTGAGGAAAAACATCCTCGATGAAGCTCACTTGTCTAAATACTCCATTCATCCGGGCAGCAACAAAATGTACCAAGATTTGAAAAAGAAATTTTGGTGGACACGGATGAAGCGAGAGGTAGCTAAGTACGTATCCGAGTGCGATACGTGTAGACGAGTGAAAGCTGATCACATGAAGAAATCAGGGCTGTTGCAACCCCTGAAGATCCCGGCATGGAAGTGGGAAGATGTGAGCATGGATTTCATTGTAGGATTACCCCTAACAGCCAACAAGCATGATTCCATATGGGTAATCGTTGATCGGTTAACCAAGACGGCTCACTTCATTCCGGTGAATACACGTTACAATGCCGGCAAATATGCGGAGCTATACATAGCAAAGATTCTATGCCTATACGGGGTACCCAAGACCATTGTCTCCGATCGAGGTGCATTATTTGTATCTCGCTTTTGGGAGCAGCTACACGCTGCATTGGGTACTAAGTTGATCAGGAGCTCCGCCTATCACCCTCAGACCGATGGTCAGACAGAAAGGGTGAATCAAGTCCTGGAAGACATGTTGAGAGCATGTGCCATCCACCATGGTAGGAACTGGGATGATCACCTGCCATTGGCGGAATTCTCGTACAACAACGGTTATCAGGCGAGTATCAAAATGGCACCCTATGAAGCTCTCTACGGTCGTAAATGCCGCACCCCATTAAATTGGTGCGAGTCCGGTGAAAGGGTCACATTCGGGGTTGATGTGGTGAACGACGCCGAGGAGCGCGTTCGGACAATTCAAGCCAATTTGAAGGCCGCTCAATCCCGACAGAAGAGCTACGCTGATAAGAGGCGTAGGCCGTTGCACTTTGACGTTGGGGAACACGTGTACCTCCGCGTGTCTCCAATGAAGGGCGTGCACCGATTCGGTGTGAAGGGGAAGCTCGCTCCCCGTTTCATTGGACCCTACGCTATCACCGAGAAGTGTGGACCAGCAGCGTATCGATTGGAGCTACCGGCATCTCTGGCTGGTGTCCATGATATTTTCCATGTTTCGCAACTGCGAAAATGCTTGAAGCATACAACTGCTGTTCCTACCGAAGACATCGGCGAGCTGAAGCCGGATTTAACATATGATGAATATCCGGTGGGAATTCTTGATGAGAAAGCCAGGACCACGCGTAGCAGAACGTTATGGTTCTACAAAATACTCTGGAGTAACCACACCGCCGAGGAAGCAACGTGGGAGAGCGAGGAGTTCCTTCGCTCAAACTACCCGGAGTTCATGGCTTCTCAACACGGGTAAGTCCCTATTACATCGCTATCTCTTCTTTTGTAATCTCGGGACGAGATTCTTTTAAGGGGGGAGGGATGTAAAAGCCCAAGAAAAGGGACTTGTAAAAAATTTTATGCACCTCACAACACAACAGTTTTGTTGTGGGTAGATTGTGAAATATTGTGAAGAGCAAGTGACCTCCCTCAAAGGAGTGAGTAGAAGGGAAAGCCTTCACTTTCACAAAGTAGGGTTTCTGCACATGAACATGAGAGGTTGAGCTCACCCTAGGATTTGAAAAGTCTTGGGAAGGTTCAGTCCAAAGCTCATGCAAATTCAACAATTTTTGAGGCACTTTTGGGTTATTTCAAAAAGAGGCCAATTTGAATGTAAATTCAAATTGCAGCAACTTTCATCACCCAAATTCAAAAGTTAGCTCCATATCTATACTCAGCACATTTTTCTGAGTAAACCCACCAAATTTCATCTCCATTGGAGCTCATCTTGTCAAGAGCTAAATTTGCAAGGATTCAAAACTGAATTTGAATTTCAGTTTAAATATGAAGCAAATTTAACCAAACAAAGTTTGAATTTGAGAATTCAAATTCAAGCAAAGACTTGGTGACTAAGTCTCACATTAAATTGTGAGTAGCTGAGGATATTTTGGCACAACAGAATTCAGAAAATTGGAAAAAAACAAAAGAGTTAGAGGGGAGGCCCACTGGTCAGTAGACTTAGCACCGAAGTCTCTTCAGCCGACTCCTCGACCGAGCGCGCTCGCCAGCTGCAGCCAGCGGCGGCGACCGACCACCTCGGCCGGCCAGCTCCTGCTTCGGCAGAGGAGGTGGCACAGCAGGTGTCGCGCTCTCCCCTGGCCTCAGGAGCCTATAAAAGGCCCGAGACCGCCGGCGAGTTACTGATTCTCGCGAAGTTCTGTAACCAGCAGCCTAGTCGCCCGAGCTCCGATCGTGTGCCACCCCAGCTGTGATCATCTTCCGGCTTCGACCTCCATAGGAAAGTGGAGCGCTAGATCGTCCTCAAGACCACCGCGCAAACCGTTCCAAGGTTCGACCTCTGTGCGCGGAGAATTTCTCAGTTTAGGGCGAGTAGCTCCTTTCGGGACCCGATTAGGTTTAGCAGAAATTTGGGAAGCATAGTGGGTGGGAGGCCGAACGGAGCTGTGAGAGAGCATCTAGAGGTTCTGGCGACCCTTCTCGTTCGAAAACCGGAAGGAAATCACCGCCGGAACCCTAAGTTCACCCTAGGACAGTATGGCGGAGGAGGGGGTCGCCGGTGAGGTCTGGGTTGCCGGCCGTTTAGGGCCCAACAGAGCTCATGCCGAGTTTCCCGAGGTTTCCTTGAGTGTGGCGACGCGATTAGCGCACGAAGAAAACGGTCAGAAGGGCGGGAACACATTGCCGAGGTAGCACAGAGGCATAGGGCTCGTCGCCGGCGAGCTATGGCGGTTAGCCGGTGGCGACATGGTGTCCAGCGGGTTCAGCACCCGAGATTACGTGGGGGCGGCGAGTTTCGTCGGCTCCGGTGAGCTAGATCGCCGGGAACGCTGACCTCGCCGGAGCTCCGGCGGCTCGGGGCGGCGACGTCGGGAGGTAGACGAAGGGCGCGGCCCCACCTGTCAGCCCCTGTGTTAATCGCGCGCGAGCGCGCGGTTAGTTCAATTTAAATGGGTGGGCCCCGCTGTCAGCCTCTGGTTTAGCGCGGGAGGGGATTTTCGGTAGGAAAATAATTCAGGGATTAGCTCAAACTTTAGAAATCCATAACCTTGGCTAGGAAGCTCCAAATTTAGTGATTCAAATTGGGTTGGATTCATCTTGCCTAGCTCTGTCCAGAGATACAACCCAATTTGTATGAAACCCATTAATTAATTCTGGAAAATTCTTTAAAGCTTTTCAGCAAAAGAATTTTAGAGGGAGTTTGGTTCATCCAAAAATCCCCAAATTTTACCAGAATGTTCTTTAGGACATTAGTAAACCCCTGTAAAAGTTTCAGACCATTTGGAGTTGATTTGGTCAGAGCAATTCAAATTGGAAGGTACTGTGTTCATTTGAATACAGAAACATTTCCAGAGAAATTCCAAAACTTGGAAATTCAATTCTGGGCAAACCTTGAATCCAAAAATGCTAGGAAAATTCATGCAAACTCTATGAGCTATAGTTGAAATTCTAGATCATCAAGTTGAGCATGAACAGGGGTATTACATCAGAATAAATTCTTCCTTGCTTATCTGCTAAGAAAATTATTCTGAGCAAACCACTCCATGAAAAGTGCTAATGTTTGGTCCAGAGGGTTTTCTTGTGACAAGGAACTCACATAAAAATTCTCAGCTCCATTGGAGCTCTAGATCACCCCTGTCCTGTTTACCCACTTAAGGGATTAAGATGGAAAAGGGGGAAAACCACTTAGCACTTAACCATGTGACTAAGTCCAAGCCAAACCACCAACACCAGTTCATATTTAAATTCTTAAACAAAGTTCCAGGTGTTAGAGGCTGGTTATTAAAACTAATAGTAGAAGTCTTACTCTAAAACTCACATTTGCATCTAAATTAACATGTAGTATTTCATTAACGTGTAGCCGTTGAAGAAGAGACTCCGGAAGTGCTGGACTTCCTCCTTCCGGACGAAGAACTAACTTCTGACCAGCAGCAACAAGGCAAGCCCCGGTTTGCATTAACCCTTTTTAAAAGTTTTACTTTGTATACATGTGTCATATGAAGTATGTATGTGCATTAGGTATCGGATGAATGAAACCCCACTTGCATAACCAAAGTTTCCTAAAAGAGTGAGGGTAGTGTCAAGGACCTCGAGTAGACAGGCTATGCTTAATGAGTCATAGGACTTCGGTACAAGTCGAGTAGTTGGAATCTACTCGCGAGATAGGCTGGGGACACACGGGTTCGGTTGAGTGATGTGAGATCACTTTAGTAATGAAAATGAGACTAGGCAGGGGCTAGGGCGCAGCAAGAGAGAGTCTTGTGTGCGCAGCCCTGTCCGTGTCGATTGAGGACCGATCCGTGTGCGGCCCTGCTAAACAAGTATTGAACGTACCGAAGGCATATCGGATATATGGGCCCCGATAAACCGATGTAGCCTAAACCTCCGGGCGTCGAGGCATAGCACACCGATTTATAGGTGTAGGTTGAGGGCAGCAAGGTGGAAATCTGCCAACGGGCATAGAGAGATGCTCCGTGTGGAGAACCTCCTGCTCGTTTCGGTGCGACCGGTTCGACGTTTGGGCTGTTGGGTGAAAGGTTGTCCCGTACGACATCGAGTGAGCGTGCTGTGCAGCTCCACGGGTGGGCGTACGTGACGTGCTCTTTGGGTTTTCCCTGCAGGTGTATATCGAGTCGATTCGCCGTCCCTCGCGGTGACGAGTACTGCTTGTTCACTGCGTCGTAACGTAGACTAATGGATGAAATATGTTGATTCAATGATGCTGATTGATATAATTGTATTGCTACATGTGTGCCACCAAATACTGCTTACTAAATTTCAGATTTCATGAACTGTTAACTTGTTGCTAAAAGATGAACTAAGGATGAACTTGTAGGCGTGTCCTTTTGCTGAAATGTTACTATCCTATGTCCATTGTACACCTCACGTAGAGTTTCATGCTTAGGTGAGTCGGTTAAGCCTTGTTGAGCCTTTGTGCTCACGGTTGCTGCTTAAGTGTTTTTCAGGTGAGGAGCCACCCACGGACTCGGGGTACGAGTCCACCGGCGAGGGTTACCCTCCGTCGGGGACCACGGCTGAGTGGGAGCCGTACACGCCGCGCTGAGCTGAGACGTGCAGCTAGTGTGGGTTGCCCTAGGGCGGGGCAACCGACTTTTGCTAGATAGGCGGGCGTGAGTTGTTTAGTGTAGTTTTCCGCTGTGTAATAGAACAATAGTTGTAACTAAAGTTTGTACTTATTTGTACAGTTCAGCTGTTTTTCCCATGTAATATATGGTGTTCTTATGACGTGTGCTGTCGGGTGTCGCATCGCGCGGCACCACCCACTGCGATCCTGGATGAGCGGATTTCGGTCCGCCACATATCACATGTATGCCAGGATCATTTTTTCATATATGTGACGACAAATAGTGAAACATCATCATATTACAAGCCAGGTGTTCGAATATAAATAAGTCTTACATATCATACGTCTCGATGGACGATAATAAGTTCATAACATGTAAATAAAATAGCAGCGGAATATAAGTCTTGTGGGCTCCGTCACAGGCGTTGCCCGGGGGACTCCGTGAACCTAGAATCCTTCTTCAGGACCAAAGTCTTGGTCATTAAACACCACATCATTCTCTTGACCTGAGCAGCAATATAAACCAATAGAAAAGCAAGTTTGAGTACCGTGTGTACTCAGCAAGTGTGGGAAAGTTATGTCATGCATGGCTAGAGCAAGGAGAGGTTGATCTCATGGTTTAAGGACTATGCAATTAATACCTATCACCTTATCTTATTAAGCACCTACAGTACAACACAGGTGAAATGGTCCCAATCCCTCAACCCATCATCAATATCAAGTAAACATAGTCTCATCTTAAATGTTAAGCTTCCCGCCTAACATCCTCAACATCCCAATTCCTCATCCTCTAATCATGAATAAGTCCAAGCCGCTCTTGACCGTGAGCACGGCTGTCATGACAGTTTTTACTCTGCAGAGTTTGCGCCACTGTACCCACATGTAGTGATTTTATCCCCCGTTACCGGGTGGACTAAAAGAACCTCCATTATGCCAGTGGCCGCGAACCATGTTCACACTTCCCAGGTGTGTAGCCAGGAGATCACTACGAAGCCTTTACAAAGGGATTCCTAACGAGTGTGGGCCCACTGAGGTTTCACCCCTAACAGCATACAAGAGGCTCCAACCCCGCTGCAGTGGCCCCCTCTTGAGCCTTGCGGTTCATATGGTAGTCCAGCTGACACCTATTCCCCGCACCATCCAACACACCCATACTACGCCGGGGATACACCTAATTAATTGGCCAAGCTGCCCCATCTCAGCATGTGGTTAGCACGGTAAAGCCAGGTTACATGCTCCATGAACCGGTCCTTAGGATCCAGGCAAGTACTAAACACAAACCCGAGTATCGTGCACCCAGCACCAACCAAATCATCCAACTTGCCTCGATCCCTACCTCTACATAACTCATAATATCTCATTCAAGAGTAGGGTAATTAAATTGATGATCTCATATCCCAATTATCCCATTCTAATCATGGCTAAGCATAAGCATATAAATAAATGACATGATAAAATAAATCCCAACCCAAGCTACAAGGAAACAAGGTAATGCAATTCTAGGGAAACTTCCTAGCATGGTTTTCATATTTCAATTGACAATGCAAATAATTCTAACTACACATCCTAGCATAGGATCAAAGTGGTCAAGGACACTTGCCTTCTTCCTGCTGCTCTGGGAATGGAAAGTCTTGGTCTTGGAAGGGGAGAACTTGCTCTGGGGCAGGTTCTACTCATGCCAATACACATAGCAAAGGAAAACAACAATCCATAAGCCATAGTTCACACTTTCACTCATGCAAACCACACACACATACATATAGGAGTCATTCACATTTCTAAGTGTTGTGGTTACCCTAGATGTGTTGATTTTTGGCCTACATGCACTTTTAAACATATGTATATTATTTCTAACCTTTTGTATTCAGATTTCTATTTGCGCACTATATATGAATTTCCAATTTGAACAAATTCTTTATATTTAATTAATACACTTCTTAGCTACCAAGTTTGCATGAAAGGTAATTTCCTACTCCAAATAGGTTTTCAGATCTTCTACAAAATCCTAAATTGAAGCTTTTGGATTTGGAGAACTCATTTATCCTTTTCTAATTATGCATACTTATTTTCCTATATTTTCAGATTTATTCTCTATGCCTAAAAGTGAGTTTTAATATTAAATAGTAGGACATATCATCTTAACAGAATAGGTTCTGATCTAAAATATTAAATAATATATTTTTGAACTTCTCCTCTGATGTGAACTAATTTAAATTTGTTTTATCAGTTTTCAGAATTATATCCTAGCCTAAAAATGTGTTTCTAGAACTAATAAATATGAACAACACTTAGGCAGATTTCATTTCAGCCTAAAATCTATTTTTAACTCATTCTAAAGTTTTCCAAGTGCTAGGAGAGTTTAAATTTGAATTTGCACATGTGTTTGCCTTACCTTTTAAATTTAAATCCCAGTCACATATTCAAATTTCTGAATTTAATATCATATAGGATCAAAAAGGTAAATCCACCCTACTGCAGGGTCTAATTTACTATTTCCTAATTTTCCAGGGGTCTAACTACACATAACAGAGGGGATTTCCTAATTTTTATTAAGTCCAGGGGCTAAAACTGATTTTTAAATGAATTTACACGAATTTATGAAGGTCCAGGGGCTAGATCAGAAATTTCCGGGAATAGCTCGTGTTTTCCGAGATCCCCAGGGTGTAGCATGTAAGAATCCCGGCCTTTATAACGCGGGGCCGACGTGGACCGTCCGATTTAAAACAGACGGCTCAGATTGGATCGCCGAACCGGTACGCGTCGGTTTTACTTCTACCGTGCGATTTAAAATAGACGGCCCTCAAGGGGCCACATCGCCCTGGCCGGAGCCAGCCCGCGCGCGGCGGCGGGGGTGGCGATCTCGCCGGCGCAGCCTCGGTTTTTGCCGCTGTGCGTTAGAACTTGCATCTTTTTGCACAGATCGACCGCGGAGGGGTAGGGGATGCTCACCGAGGGGTTTTCCTGCACTCGGAGACCCTGGAAGTCGGTCGGCGGCGAGCTTCAATGGCGATGGTATTTGGTGCACGTCGGGGTGGCAGTTGGGGCGCAAGACACGACGCTTCCTTCACCTGCAGGGCTCCCCGGCGGCGGTGGAACGTGATCAGCACATTAGATCAGAAAATTTGAGCAAGGATTGACGGAAATCGGATGTAGAAACTTCGGTTCTCACTAGAGAGAAAAACGGCCGATCGGGGGGAAACAGGGTGATTGTCGGCATTTAAATAGGCGAGGGAGGGCGGCGGTCTGTTGAGATCTTGTTGGGGGCATCTGGGACTGGAAATCGGGGCTGGGAGCGTGGGTTCCGGGGTTTGTTTTGATCGGGCGCGAGAGAAGAGTCCGGGGTCGGGTGGGCGCGCGGGAGGAGAGGGATGACACGCGGGCCCCACGTGTCAGTGAGAGGGAGAGAGGGGGGGCGCGGGTTTGGATTGGCGCGGGGTATTGGGCCGGCTGGCGGGTTTCGGCCCACTGGCCGGTTCCGGGTTTTCTTTTTCTTTTTCTTTTTCCTTTTCTTTTTCTGTTTTGATTTGAATTTGAATTAAAGTTTGAATTTGAATTTCTGCACCACATGCAATACGTCCAAAAATTTTTAAATTCCCCTCTTTACAGGTTTTGGGTTGTTACAACCCAATTCAAACTAGGACTCTAATCCTACTCAGTTTCTAAATTGAAACTTTCCATAACTGCTCAAGACTCTTCTATACACAGATAGAAGCAATCTTAAGACTTCCGAACACCTTAGGAACGTATCCCACATTCCTAAAACAACTCAACTTTGTGTCTTACACGAAATCCTATAATAACCAACTCAAATCTTTCCATATTTGAGCCATAACTGACTCAGCTGCAGCCTGAGTCCATAACCCAGCCGGTTGGACCTTTTCTACCAATTCTTTATGTCCACATATCTTTATCACGCCTTGGAACCATGTTGCCACGTCCATGCACTCCTTTCACACATGCAAACACCTTCCAACGACGTCCACAATACCTTCATATGCATTGTTCTTGATCCAAACATGTTGTGCGACGTCCCGATCAACTCAACCACAAATCTTTCTGAACTTGGTTGTTGAACCTCATCTTCTCCCAAACACTAGTTCAATGGATCCCGTCACCAGCCATATCTTGGACTCAAGCAACACCTGCACATGAATAAACAACCAATACTTTCGAGCACAAGTCCACGACTTGACTCACGTTAGTTCCGAAAACCACAACGCCTTACATGAACACCTCACATAAGCATGTTGCAAACCATAGCAAAATGTTAACCACCATAAACAGCCGTAACACTTCAAAAACTTAGTAAAAGAATACTAAACAAACTTTCCATAGATGTAAATCAAGTTCAAAATATTTGCATGGTAAAAACAGAACCATTGCGATTTAGCTCCGGACCTTGCAAAAGCTAACCGGACCTTGAGCCAGAGCTTACCAAAGCTAGCAGAACCTAGCACCGGAACTTACCAAAGCTAGTCGAACCTACGGCTGGAGCTAACGAAACACATGTCGGACCTAGCCATAGCAAGTCGGACCTTACGTCGGATCTTGTCAGAGCTCGGACCTAGAGTCGGACCTTGACAAAAAGAGTGTTTTGGCAGAATTCAAAACTTTTATCGTCATAGCAAATGTATTCATCACACATAGGTCTCACAATCTCCCCCATATGAATGCATTTGCAACACCACTTAAAATCCAAACATTGGCTTATTCACATGAAAAGTTTTGAAAACAATCAAATGAGAAAGAAATTTTGAAACAAAAATTTCTCCCCCTATACATATTTCTCCCCCTTTGTAAATCAGAAATAAAATGAGAAGAAAAACAAAAATCCCCCCCCCCTGAGAAGAATCGTGCCAAAACACTTGTGAATCGTGCAATGTGTAATCAATTTCTCCCCATTTGACAATGTATTCAGCAAGGTTCAAAAGAGAAATTTTATTTGTTATGAGCATATGTATAACATATACATATAAAACAAAGCTCATCCAAGCCATACTATCAAGTAACTTACACTATCACCTCAATGAGATACATTAAGTAGTGTAAGTCATGCTAGAGATCAAGTGTAATTTTCAATTTAAGCAAGTCATGATCTCACAAACTTAACTATGTCAAGACCTGAAAGAATGACACTTGTTGCTGCATTTTAATTATTTTTCAAAGCACAAATTCAGATCGTATGACATTTGCACGAGATTATATGCCGCATCAGCCTTATTCTAACTAAACAAGACAAGCCTATGTCATTTGACAATCAGAAGCTTAAGGACATGGTTTTAGTCATACACAACTTCTTCCAAGTTCATATCTAAGTGCAATGATAAGCCATCTCAAAAGAAAAAGTGTGATGCATGCATATTCTCTTGATCATTTTCTCAAATTTTCATTTGAACATAAAAGCTCAACATGTGAGTAGTTGAATGATTATTTTTTCATTATTAAAAGCACTTATGAGCATGGAACAAGTTTAAAGCAGCAAGAAAGTTTGATCATGACCAGATTTAGTGTAATAATTATTCCAATTACTCGTCATGGCAAAAACTACAAAATGTATAACATGAGTAATGTAGTAAGAACTTTCAGCATATAAAAGGAATCACAAAGTCATATATGTATGAAATACTATGCTCATATTATTTTAAATTCAGATTCACACATAGACTTCCCAAGTTTTAAAACTCCCCCTCAATTTAAGCCATGAGGATGCATAACCCCTATTTCACTACGAATGAAACAAAAACAAGTGAAATCCAAAGATTTTGTAAAAATGTCAGCCAATTGTTGTTCGGTATCTACATGGTGAAGCACAATGTTTCCTTTTCAATATTATCACGGAGAAAGCGATACCTAATGTCAATGTGCTTTGTTCTCAAATGTTGCACGGGTTTTTAGCAATGCAAATGGCATTAGTGTTATCACAAAGTAGTGGAACACTATCTAGATCAACCCCATAGTCATTAAGTGTTTGAACAATCCAAAGAATTGTGAGCAAGCGTTAGCAGCAGCTACATATTCAGATTCGGTTTTGGATTGTGCAACTGAATTTTGTTTTCTAGAGGACCAAGCAACAAGTGAATTACCAAAAAAATGACAAGCACTCGAAGTACTTTTCCTATCAATTCTACAACCCCCAAAATCAGCATCCGAAAAAGCTTTCAAAGTAGCGGTTGAGGAAGAAGGAAGAAAAATCCCAAATTCTTGAGTTCCATGTAAGTACCTGAGAATTCTTTTGATGGCTTGACGATGTGAAACACGTGGGGAAGCTTGAAATCGTGCACAAATACATACGCTGAATTGTATGTCCGGTCTTGATGCCGTGAGGTACAAAAGTGATCCAATCATACTTCTATATTATTTTTGATCCACGGGTTCACCATCTTCATCAAGTTCAAGTGTCGTTGCTGTACCCATTAGTGTCCGAAGAGACTTGCTTTTGTTCATGTTGAAGAGCTTATGAAGGTCTCTTGTATACTTTGTTTGATGCACAAACCCTCCTTGCTTTGCTTGATTTGCAGCCCCAAAAAGTATGTTAGTTCTCCCATCATACTAATCTCAAATTCTGAACTCATCATAGCTGAAAACATGGACACAAGATCATGAGAAGCACAACCAAAGATAATATCATCCACATATGTAACACCCCAAAATTTTGATTCAAAACCCAAAACCATGTTCAGAGGGGAATTTAAAAATTTTTGGACGTGTTGCATGTTTTGCAAAAATTCAAATTCAAACTGGAATTCAAATTATACTCAAAACAGAAAAGAAATGGAAAAAGAAAAAGAGAAAACGGGAAAAAAAACTGGCCAGTGGGCCGAAACCGCCAGCCGGCCCAGCTTTCCCCGCGCCAGCCCGCCCCCGCGCGCGCCGCGCTGCCTCTCACCGACGGGTGGGACCCACATGTCATCCCTAACCCTGAGCCCCCGCGACCCAGGACTTTTCCCCCGAGCGCGCGCGATCGCAACCGACCGGAAACCGCGTCCCGTCGCCCGAATTCTGGTCCCAGAGGACTCCAACTCGATCACAACAGACCCACCGCCCTCCCCCGGCTATAAAAACCCCTGATCCGATCAGTTTTTCCCACGCGATCGCCGATTTTCACTCCGGTGAGCACCGAGACTTCGCCGGTGAATTCTGGCCGATCTAAGCTCGGAAACTCTGATCTAACTCGCTGGTCTTGATCCACCGCCTCCGGGGAACTTTGCAGGTGCAGAAAACTCGGAGAGTTACGGTGTAAACGCAGCGCCGACGAGCTTCGCCGTGGTTTTGCCTCGGACCTCGCCGCCGATCACTTTCCAGGACCCCCGAGCTCGAGAAAACCCCCGAGGTGAGATCCCTGACCTCCCCTCTACCGATCTATGCCATAAGATCACAGTTTTAGGCAGAATTCTCGAGGATCCGAAACTTTCCGGCGAGATCGCCGCTTCCCGCCGCCGTGCGCCGCCGGCAGCGCCGCCCGCGCTCGATCAGAGCGACGTGGCCGCTTGTGCGCCGTTTATTTTAAATCGCACGGTAGACTTTAAAACCCCGCGTACCGGTTCGATCTTATAATCTCAGCCGTCGGTTTAAAATCGGACGGACCACGTCAGCCCCGCATTATAAAGACTGGAATTCTTACGTGCTACCCCCTGGGGTTCTCTGGAATTGAGAGCTAGCCCCGGAAACTTCAGATCTAGCCCCTGGAACTCCAGAAAATCATGTAAATTCATTTAAAAATCAGTTTTAGCCCCTGGACTTAATAGAAATTAGGAAAAACACCTCTGATAAATATAGCTAGACCCCTGGAAATTATGAAAATAATATTATAAACCCTGTAATGGGGTGAATTCATTATTTTAACCCTGTTTAGTAATTAATTTAGAAAATTGAATATGTAACTAGTGTTTAAAAATTAAAAAGTGGGACAAACATAATTGTCAAAATTAATTAAAAACTTTCTCAGTACTTAGAAAACTTTGGAGTGAGATAAAAATATATTTTTGGGTTGAAATAAATCTGTTTCATCTATTATTCACATTTATTAGTATAAGGACACATTTTTAAGTAAATAATAGTTATAGAAAAATAGGGAAAATAATTATGAAATAGTCTACTTCAGAAGCCAAGGTCAAAATATGTTATTAAATTATTTAGGACCAGAACCTATACTGTTTAGGTGATGTATATTACTAATTTCATAATAAAATACACAATTATGCATAGGAATATAAATCTGAAAATATAGCAACTAGTAAATGATAAATGGAGTTTCTAAAATACAAAGAATTTAGTTTAGAGTTGGTAGAAATTCTGAAGGCACATATGAAGAAGAAAAATACTTTTCATACACATTTGGTAGTAAAAAGGTGTAGTAATTTAATATAAGGAATTTATTTAAAACTGAAACACACATGTATATATATATATATATATATATATATATAGTATGTAAGTATAAATATGAACACCAAAGTAGGAATCATATACATATAAATAAAAGTGTATGCAAGCCACAGATCAACACACACAGAGTGACCACAACACATATAATGGTGAATGAATTTCATAAATATGAATGTGTGGTTTGTATAAAGTAGAAGTGTGAACTATGTCTTATGATTGTTGTTTTTCTTTTGCTATGTGTGATGATATGAAGTAGAACCTGCTCAAGAGCAAGTTATTCCTTTCCAAGATCAGGACTACCAATTTCAAGAGCAGCAAGAAGGAGGCAAGTGTCCTTGACCACTTTGAACCTATGCTAGGATGTGTAGATAGAATTATTTGCATTGTCAAGTTAAAAATGAAACCCATGCTAGGAAGTTTCCCTAGAATTGCATTATCTTGTTTCCTTGAAGCTTGGGTTGGGATTTATTTTACCATGTCATTTATTTACATGCATATGCTTAGCCATGCTTAGAATGGGATATTTGGGATATGAGATCATCAGTTTATTTTACCATACTCTTGAATGAGCTATTGTGAGTTATGTAGAGGTAGGGATCAAGGCAAGTTGGATGTTTTGGTTGTGTGCTGGGTGCACGAGACTTGGGTTTGTGTTTAGTACTTGCCTGGATCCTAAGGACCGGTTCATGGAGCATGTAACCCGGCTTTACAGTGCCAACCACATGCTGAGATGGGGCAGCTTGGCCAATTAATTAGGTGTATCCCCGGCGTAGTATGGGTGTGTTGGATGGTGCGGGGAGTAGGTGTCAGCTGGACTACCATATGAACCGCAAGGCTCAAGAGGGGGCCACTGCAGCGGGGTTGGAGCCTCTTGTATGCTGTTAGGGGTGAAACCTCAGTGGGCCCACGCTCGTCGGGAATCCCTTTGTAAAGGCTTCGTAGTGATCTCCTGGCTGCACACCTGGGAAGTGTGAATGTGGATCGTAGCCACTGGCATAATGGAGGTTCTTTTAGTCCACCCGGCAACGGGGGATGAAATCACTACTTGTGGGTACAGTGGTACAAACTCTGCAGAGTCAAAACTGTCTTGACAGCCGTGCTCACGGTTAAGAGCGGCCTGGACTTATTCATGATTAGAGGATTGATGGTTTTGGAAGTTAAGCGGGGAGCTTAACATTGGAAATGATGTTATGGTTATTGGATTATGATAATGGGTTGGGAGATTGGGACCATTTCACCTGTGTAGTAATGTAGGTGCTTAATAAGCTAAGGTGATAGGTATTAATTGCGTAGTGCTTTAACCATGAGTTCAACCTCTCCTTGTTCTAGCCATGCATGATATAATTTTCCCACACTTGCTGAGTACCATTGGTACTCAACCTTGCATATTTGTTGGTTTATATTGCTGCTCAGGTCAAGATAATGAGGTGGTGTATAATGACCAAGATTTTGGACCGAGGAAGGATTTTAGGTTCATGAAGACCCCGGGCAACGGCTGTGATGGAGCCCTAAAAGAATAATATTCCGCTGCTAGTTTATTTACTTGTGATGAAGCATTAGTGTCCATTGGGACATTTGCAATGTAAGACTTATTTATATTCGACACCTGGCTTGTAATAAATGATGCTTCACTATTTGTCATCACATGTATGAGAAAATGATCCTGGCATACATGTGATATTCACTTGGTTGTTTCTTCGGAAAAACCGGGTGTGACAACATACACTTGAACGAATAATGAGTCATTGCCATGCTTAAGCACAAAAAGAGTTTTATCAACCTTGCCCATGGTAAACCCCTTTTCAAGTAAGAATGTTTTTAACCTATCATACCATCCTCTAGGGGCTTGTTTAAGACCATACAAGTCTTTGGACAGTTTGTAAACATGATTAGCAAAATTTCGATTTTCAAAACCCGGTGGTTCTTGACATAAACCTCCTCATCTATGTGGCCATTAAGAAAAGCACTTTTAACATCCATTTGATATAACTTGAAACTTTTAGATGCAGCAAATGCTAACAAAATTCTTATGGCTTATAATCCAGCAACAGGAGCAAAAGTTTCATCAAAATCTAGTCCCTCAACTTGTGTAAAACCTTGAGCAACCAACCTAGCATTATTCCTAACCACCACCCCATCCTCACTTTGTTTATTTTTAAACACTCATTTAGTTCTGATTAGAGTGTGAACTTGAGGTGGAGGTACAAGTTTCCAAACATTATTTCTTTCAAATTTTTCTAACTCTTCTTGCATGGCAATAATCCAAGATTCATTAGTGAGTGCGTGTGATATATCTTTGGGTTCAAAAGAAGCAACAAATGCAGAATGAGCATGAGAGTTTGGATCACAAAACCTGGACCGTGTGACTCTTTCATGCAAGCTTCCAATCATTGGTTGTGGAGGATGACTTTTGAGAACCTGGAGGGGAGTAGACAATTCATAAGTCCTTCTTCTTCATGTTCATCACAAATTAAAGAACTTGTGACTTGAGGACGATCTGGACCAGCAATGGTGGTCGTGGGTGCTGGTTGTGAATCATAATCAGGAGCTGGAACAATGTCATTAGCTCCTGAATTTTCGGGCAGTAGCATCACTTCTTCATCTTCTTCGAGGAAAATACTCTCCCCCTGTGGATATGGGTCTGGTCCTGCAATATTAGAGCTAGTACCTGGGCAAACTTCATCAAAAGAAACCTCACAAGTCTCCATAATTTTGTTAGTGTCATGTAAAAGCAAACGGCAGCCTCTAGTATGAGATGGGTAACCGTGAAAATGTGATATACGGACTCCCAGCTTAATAGGATCGATATAGTACTCATACCATCAAGGTATACCTTCTTTACGGAAGCCCACCTGGAAAGGACTCCGGGGTTAAGCGTGCTTGGCCCGGAGGAATTTCGGGATGGGTGACCGACCGGGAAGTTTTCCCGGGTGCAAACGAGTGAGGGCAAAGTGCACAGAAAAGACGAGTGGTGGTATGTGGGGCCATTATATGATCCTAGAGAGCTGTTACAAATGGTATCAGAGCTGGCCCTTGCAGTTTCACGGGTGCATACGGGTCAGTGAGAAGGATACGGTAGCGTATGGGTCAGGGACGTGGGTACGTATGCATGATGCATGGGTCCTCTGTGTGGGACACAGTATGGTACGTATGCTACTAACCGGGCGTACGGTATGCGTATGCAAGTACTGAACGCACAGACGTGGCTAAGAGGGGACGTTCCTATCTTGGCATTGACCGACAAGGACGTCGATCTTCTAAGGGGGGTGGATTGTGTGATATCCGGACTCCAAGCTTAATAGGATTGGTAGAGTACTCATACCATCAAGGTATACCTTCTTTTCCAGAAGCTCACCAGCAAAGGACTCCGGGGTTAAGCGTGCTTGTCCCGGAGGAATTTGGAGATGGGTGACCGGGAAGTTTTCTCAGTTGCGCACGAGTGAGGACAAAGTGCATAGAAAAGACGAGTGGTGGTATGTGGGGCCAGTCTATGATCCTAGAGAGCTGTTATAGAAACATGCCATCAATAGATCTAGGTTCTAATTTATCAAGATTACCATGTTTCTTAACAAAACATTTACAACCAAAGACCCGAAAGTGTGTGACACTAGGCCTATGTCCAAACCGAAGTTCATATGGTGTTTTACCTAGCTTAGCACGCAAGAAAACACGATTTGAGACATAACAAGCAGTTGCAATTGCATCAGCCCAAAATTTTATAAGAGTTTGGTATTCATCAAGCATAGTCCTAGCCATCTCGACTAAGGTTTTGTTCTTTCTCTCTACAACACCGTTTTATTGAGGTACATATGGTGAAGAAAATTGATGATCTATTCCATTTTTAGTACAAAAGTGATCAAACGATTGTTTTTTAAATTCGGTTCCGTTATCACTTCTAATTGCTTTTAAATATCTTGGGTGATTAATTGATAATATAAGAAATAAGGTTTTAAAGTGACTAAAAGTTCCATTCTTAGATGCCATAAAATAAACCTAAGAGTATCTAGAATAGTCATCAACAATCACAAGAACATACCATTTAGCTCTGAAGGATTGAACACGTGAAGGTCCAACGGTGTCAAGGTGCAAAAGTTAACCTGGTTCAGTTGTCATGGTCATTGTGAGAGGAGCATGTGAATCTGCAACCATCTTAGCATGTCTACAAGAAGAGCACACAATTTATTTGTCCCCTTTAAGCTTAGGCAGCCCACGCATGCGATCAAGAGCACTAACACGTGTGAGATGATCAAAGCCTACGTGACCAAGTCTACGATGCCAAAAATATAAGTCTTTTGAATCATTAGCAACTAGACATCTAAGCTTAGAGGATGACATATCAAAATCAGCTTTAAAAACTCTTCCAAACCGAGACATATTAAAACTGAGCTCACTATTCGAATCTACAACCTTGCAACAATTTTTAGTGAAAATAATTTCCAGATTTTCATCTAGCAATTGTGAAACAGAAAGCAAGTTGTATTTCAAATTTTTAACAAGTGCGACATATTTTAAAGTTTAGTGATTATTTACTCTAACCGAACCTTTAGCAATTACAGGAGTTGAAGAACTATCAGCAAAAGTAACATCTTCTACATGTGACTCAAAAGTGAGGGAGGAGAACCATTCTTTGTTACCGGTCATGTGGCGTGAGCATCCTGAATCCACAATCCAAATGTTCTCCTTCCTCAAGCGTGTAACCTACATAGAAGTACAATACGTCGATGACTCAATACTGGGGTTAGTCAAAAGGCATTTAGGAATCCAGTACTGAGTCACACGACGTCCAGCAGAAGTAACACGCAAAGGCTGAGATAAAACAGCAGTTTTATGAGCCGAAGTTTGAGGATTTTTGTACCCAACTACTGACCTACGAGGTGTTACATGAGTAGCACTAAAAACAGTAGGTCCAGAAGCAAACTTTGCATATTTTTTACTCATTACAGCAGGTTACATATTCCTAACATTCGGTTCAACACACGCAACAGGTTTTGCACAGTTGTTATGTGATCGAGCAATCATTCTTTCCTTTTTCTGTTGCTTAGCTAGTCTATAACAAAAATCTATGACATGACCATCTCTACCACAGTAGGTACAATTAAATTTAACTTTATGTTCATGTCTAGATGAGCAGACAACATGTTTATTTGAAACCAAATGAGACAACACTCCTGCAGATTTAGAAATCACTTCTTTTTGTTTAGGAACTGTTTTAATCAAACCACTTTCTAACGACTTTACAATTTTAGGTGGATATGCTTTAGCATGAGCATGGGAATCAAAACCTAGAGCAGTTTTATAACTGCAAGATTTAGAAGAATTCAACAGCAAGTTCAGATTCTTATTCCCATTATAAAACCGCTCTAGTGTCCTATTCATGTCATCAAGTTTCTTAGACAAGTCTAGGCATTTTTGACATGAAGTTTTTCCTTTTAGTTTGCAATTGGAACAATACTTAACTTCATGAGAACGTAAATTATTGTTCAATATAGAAATTATATTCATAGCATCTTGTAGTTTCTTATTAAGATCATTACAAGTAGAACAATGCAAATCAATTGTAGAACAACAAGCATCTTTTAAGTTTTTTTCATTAAGTGCAGCAAGCTCTCTGTTCTTTTCAATCTATAACTCAAGTTTATCAAGTGTGGAGGTATGTGCACTTCTTAGAGAGGACAATTGTTCATATATTAAATCACATGAGGAACAAGAATCATCACTGGGAATCAAAGATTTCAAACGATTAATTTCAGATTCTAGTGACTCAATTTTAACAGCATTGTCCCTAAGCTTTTGTCCTTTTTCTTAACTATACCAGTGGCACAAGAAATAGCATCACACATCTCTTTGCAAGTAGGACATAACTCTTCATTGTCGTTGTTGTGTTCTGCCTCCTCCATACTTGAACTTGACTTGCCCGCCATGAATCATAATTTTGCCAAATCATCTTCATCTTCATCACTTTCGATGCCCACATTGCTCGAGCCAAGTTCTTGAAGTGCAGAGATAAAACTATTTACCAATTGGCGTCCTATAAAACTCTTCTTCTTTTTTTTTATCGTTTGCAGAGGAGTGCTTTGTCCAAGTTTGCTTTTCATCACGGGAAGTAGGACCTGAAAGGTTAGGGCAATCCGTACGAAAATGTCCTGTCTTACCAGATTCGAAGCATCGTTGAGGTCCGGCACCTCCTTTCCTTCTAGTTCTCACATTTTGCAATGCTTTTGAGAACCAAGTAGAGATGAGTGCAAGTTCTTCCTCTGGAAACTCTTCAATCTGTTCAAGGGTTAGAGAGGGCAACAAACAAAGTGTACCACAAGATGAAGATTGACTAGAGCTAGGCATGTCACCTTGTGAAACAAATGCAAGAGACTTGTTGGGGTTCTTACGTGATATTATGTCAATTTCATGAGTTTTTAACTTAGAATATAGCACATCTAATGTAAGTGTACTCATGATAGTAGATTCACGAATAGATGTAACTCTCATCTCCCGAATTGACATGTCTAATGCACTTAGTAATTGCCTAGCATTTTCAGCATTTCAAAAATTAACATTGACACTACGCAAGTTGCTGAGAATTTTATTGAAGCGAGCAAAGAGGTCATCGATTTAGTCACCGGGTTGCATCTCGAAGCGCATGTATTCTTTGTTGAACATATTTTGTCTTACCTCATTGATCGTGTTGGATCCTTCGTGGTAGTCACAAAGTGCTTTCCACACATCGTATGCAGATCGGAGGTATGCAACACGGTCGAAGTCACTTTGAGTTAATCCTTGTACGATCAAGTTCCGTGCTTTGTTTTTGTTGTCAACATCTCTCATGTTCGTAGGCATGACTTGATCATTTGGTGGCACGTCATAAGGCTTGTACAGCTTTTCCCATATTGCGAAGCCTTGCGCCTGGATGAAAGCCTCCATTCATGCTTTCCAAACCTGAATATCAATGCCACTGAGCACACAAGGTTTTGCGGAGTATTTCTCCATGATGATTAGTCAAAACACGTGCAAATCACAATGATTAGAGCACCGTGGCTCTGATACCAATTGTAGGATTGAAGAGCACGTGAAAAGCTACCAGAGGGGGTGAATGATAGATTTAGATCTTTTTAGCGGAAGCAACAAAAAACCCCTCGGCAGAAAATCAATCTGTTAAAGAAACTGTGTATGCGACTGATCTAAATGTGTTCAACCATGACAAAAGTAGTATATATTTTAGAGAATCAAGTCACGAAGACACGACAACAAGAATCATGGAAATCCATCAAGAAAACTCTAGTTATGATCGAAAGATCAAACGAGGGTCAATCTGTTCTACTCGAGTAAAAACCAGATCTGCAACACTGTAAAGAAACTCGTGTAGATCAGAAATTACAAATCCAATGACTGAAATTTTTGCACATGATAGATAATCAAGTTGTGAAGACAACCCAAAAAGAATAACGTCAATTGGATCTGCAAAACTCGAGTTATGATCAAAACACCGAAACACTGTTGTGTTGTCCAGAAACTCGACGAGAAAGACTTGACAAAAACAAGTCGGACGAACAAGGCACAAAAGCTACTCTAAATTACGAATTTTATTGATCAAAACATAAGAGGAACAACCCACGGTCATCTTACCACGAGCTCTGGCCTCCCTTGCTTATATAACCAGCCCGGAGGCCATCCCAATTCAAACTAGGACTCTAATCCTACTCAGCTTTTGAATCAAAACTTTACATAACTGCTCAAGACTCTTCTATACGCAGATAGAAGCAATTTTAAGACTTCCAAACACCTTAGGAACGTATCCCACATTCCTAAAACAACTCAACTTTGTGTCCCACACGACATCCTATCATAACCAACTCAAATCTTTCCATATTTGAGCCATAGCCTGAGTCCATAATCCAGCCGGTTGGACCTTTCCAACCAATTCTTTACGTCCACATCTCTTCATCACGCCTTGGAACCATGTTGCCACGTCCATGCACTCCTTGCACACATGCAAACACCTTCCAACGACGTCCATGATACCTTTATATGCATTGTTCTTGATCCAAACATGTTGCGCGACCTCCCAATCAACTCAATCACAATTCCTCCCGAACTTGGTTGTTGAACCTCATCTTCTCCCTAAGACTAGTTCAATGGATCCTGTCACCAGCCATATCTTGAACACAAGTAACACCTGCACATGAATAAACAACCAATACTTTCGAGCACAAGTCCGTGACTTGACTCACGTTAGTTCCGAAAACCACAACACCTTACGTGAACACCTCACATAAGCATGTTGCAAACCATAGCAAAATGTTAACCACCGTAAACAGCCATAACACTTTAAAACTTAGTAAAATAACACTAAGCAAACTTTCCATAGATGCAAAGCAAGTTCGAAACATTTGCATGGTAAAAAACAGAATCATTGCGATTTAGCTCCGGACGTTGCCTGTGACGCCCGGTCCCGTGAAAACGCAGCTAATGCATATGTGTGCCCAGGATGTTCATCACACATACACATGTAATCCACAAACTGAATTCAGAATATAACCACGAATAATAGAGTTTTTAAGTACTTTATTACATCAATCTCTAACTTATTCTTGCAGCGGAAGTTTCTAACTTATTCTAGCAGCGGAAGTCTCTATATGACAGCGGAAATAACTAAACAGCAGCGGCTCCATCTTTAACACCACTCCACAGGCAAGTTGACGATAGATCGCACGCCTAGTACTCCACATGGTCTTCGAAGTATTCCTCTCCTGTTGCTAATGTTTGTATGATAATGCAAGGGTGAGTACATGTCGTACTCAGCAAGTGCGGAAAAAGTATGACATGTAGCTTACAACAAGGTAGGAATAAAAAGGCTCATTGCAGAAAGCAAAGTTTATTTCACAAACATGATAAAAACAGCAACTATATTTAAGTGAATTTAATCCCAACATATACCCAGGTAAAATAGCAACATACCTCCATCATAATTCACCACTTATCATGTCTCATCCAGCTATTAACCTTTTTCAACTTCATATCAATGCTCATAATAATCATCTCACATTCATATCCATCTCATATTCATCTCATATTCGTTTGATCCGAAACCAAACTCATTGTCATGACTCAACAGTCCGAAACCAATCCCAAAGACCATACCATAATCAGACCAATAACCATACCAATAACCACCCCGATAACCATCCATCCCAAACCATCCATCCCAAGTTTCCCTCTAATCATGTGAGTTGGCCAGGCGCTTGTGACCGTAAGCACGGCTATCATGATAGTTTTACACTCCGCAGAGGTGACACCACTTTACCCACAAGTTTGTGATTTCATCACCCGTCGGCGACTGCAGAACCTCCATTATACCAGTACACAACCGTTGGTGTATGGTCAAGAGATCACAAAATAGCCCTTACAAATGGGCTACTAGATGTATGAACTCACTAAGGTTTCACCAGCAGGCTCAAATCACCATTCTCCCACCTACAGGCCCCCTCTTGTGCCATGCAGTTCCCAGGGCAGTCCTCTCTCGACTCCCATTCCCCGCGCCTTCCACGGTCCATAACAATCTAGTAACTTACCTAATTAGTCAGCTAAGCCAGACCCATATTTGGCCTTGTGGTGGCACTATTTTTTTGGCATGTGCTGGTGTAAGGGCCTCAGTTTTTGACACCTAGTTGAAGTGTTCATCACCCCACACACCACCTCATTTGAGGAAAGATGATGAACACAAATGAAGAGCAAGTAACCACCATCAACATACTCATTAGAGAACAACTCACACATTGCAAAAGTGGTATTTCCCACATGTGATATAGGTGGGATGGACATATGAAAACTCCTACACATTGCTAAGGATGTCCATGCCAAGTTTCACCCAAATTCAAAACCTTTTTGAGGTTATTTTGGGTATAGATAGAAAGAGGGCAGTTTGAAACCATATTCAAATTCAAACTGTTTTTATCCCATGAATTTAAAAGTGGGAGGAATATTCTTATTCAGCACATCTTTGTGAGCTCACACACCAATTTTCACTCCATTTGGAGTTGATCTTGACATGAGCTAAGTGGGACAAATTCAAACTTTATTTGAATTCAAAACTGAACTTATGCTGAAATTCATTCAAATCAAACCCCATTTGAATTCTACTCAATTCAAATGGCTCAGGGGTGAATAATTTGAATCACCAGGGGTATTATGGGGCTCACTGTTTACAAAAGTGATTAGGAGTAAATTTCAGAGGTTAAAACCCCGGGTGGGACCCACGTGTCATAGAGGGAAGAAGGAGAAACTTGCACCCAAAGTCAGAGTCTCGGTGGGAAATTCCACGGAGCAGCTGTCGGCCGTGCCACCAAGCAGCTACCGGCGCCACCATCTGCTTCCCTCTCCGCGCGCTGGCGCCCAGGGCGGCTGGCTCGCGCCCCCACGCGACCGGCACCACCTCAGCCGAGCAGGAGTCGGCCGGCTTTATCTTCTCGCGAGCAAACCCGAGCAGCGGCATTGTTTCTCGCCGCAGCTCTCTGCTCAATCGGGAAAACCAGAAAAACCATCTCTTCCTTCGTCCCTGAGCTGCTAGACAGCCACCTGAGGTCGCACTCCACCTCCCCAACGCCAGAAACCCCGAGCTCCGACCTCCTTTGCCTGAAAACGATCGCCACCGCGGCGACCTAGCCTCAGCCGAGAGTCAGACGCCCGTGGGCAGCATTCCACAGGCGTTTTCACGGTCCAGCGAGAGAGGCAACAGGAGCGCGCGACCAACGTGCTGCTCTCCTCCAAGTTTGGAAGCCAACCGTGAAGAATCCACAGAGAATTTCCAGTTTTTGCTTCTGCGACCGTAAACCGAGCTTCCAGTACGGTTTCTTTAAATTCTCGCTCTATGATCTTTCGGAGGTTATCAAATCTTGCACATAGACGCTGGACTAGCCGGCGATCAAGTTCTTTTCTGCATCCGTGGCGTGAAACTGGCTAGGAGTGACGAATTTCGAGCTCGATCGAGGGCGGTCATAGCGGGCACGATCGGTCACACAGTGCCGACCGACTTGCCGCCATCCCTGAACCCTTTTGACACCTTGTCGAGCTTCCTAGAGGTACACTGATGCTGTAGGGCCGTTTGTTTGAGGTGTTGGCGGGTTTAGAAACCACGGTCGATGGTGCCGAACCTCAACCGAGGCCGCGGCACGTCGCCGAGCTATTTCCGGTCACCCCCAGCCCGACCTGACACCACCGATGTGTTCCTCGACGTCAACAACCCCCTGGCGGCGAGTTTCAGACCATGGGAGGTCTGGCAGCGGCGAGCCGGTGAGCCCCGAGTCTGCTCCGGCGAGGTTGGTGGCGCGGGCGCGAGAGAACGGCGGGAGGAAGACGAAGCCGGCTGGCCCACGTGTCAGTGGCTGAAGAATTTAAATCGGGATCGGGTGTGGCCGGGGATCGGCTGTGCTGGCGCGCAAATACCCTGTGAGCTCCGGTGTGCCGGACACCTCCGCGCTCGACACGTGTGGTATCCCCGGTGTGCCGGACACCTCCGCGCTCGACACGTGTCCCCGCGGGCCCCGAGAGTTTAAACTTTTCCCCGATTTTCAGAATTCTTCCAAACTTCAAATCCTCATAACTTTGGCTAGAGAGCTCCAAATCGAGTGA
This sequence comes from Neostapfia colusana, assembly GCA_030760725.1. NCBI lineage: Eukaryota > Viridiplantae > Streptophyta > Magnoliopsida > Poales > Poaceae > Neostapfia > Neostapfia colusana. The sequence continues at coordinate 82,931,663 of JASWHV010000003.1, forward strand.
ACCAAATTTTGCTGGATTCAGCTTTCTGAGCACTTTCCAGAAAATCAAGTTTCACTTCATGAAAACCCTTGTTTCTCCAGAATTAATTCCTCAAAATATAAACTGTTAGGAATTTTAATTGGAGAATCCTCGGGAGGAAAATCCTGAAATTTTGCTGGGATGTTCATCAAAATATCCCTGAACTACCATAAAAATTTCAGACCCATTGGAGGTCATTTAATCTACCTAATGGGGTGATTAGTGAAACTGTTCCAGAGAAAATAGAAAATGTTCAGAAACATTTTCAGAATTTTCTCTGAAATTGTTTAGCTCATATCTTTAGTTAGGAACTTCCAAATTAAGTGAGACCAACTCCATTAGACCCCTCTGAAAATCTAGTTTTCAGAAAGTCATAGTTTGTTTCATGGAAATCCCTAGAACACCCTAAGAGTTCCAATTAAGGTCAAGGACATAATTAATTGTGGAGGGCTCAAATGAGCTTTGCTGCAACTAAAACTTGACCAAGTCTCTATTTAGGTTGTAACCAAGCCACAGTAAAAGTTTCACAGTCATCAAGTCTGTCTAGTGGGACTTATAAGCTTCACAAGTTTAAAATTTAATCCAAACACATTTAAATTGATACATATGTTTCTTATCATGTAGTTGCTAAGGTCGAGGAGGAACCCGAAGTCCTAGACTTCGTTACTCCGGAGGAACAGCTAGCCTATGACTAAGAGCAGCAAGCCAAGCTCCGGTTTGCATTAACCTTTTTACAAATTTTCATTGTTTTGAGCACATACTTGATTACTTTATTCTTTGCATTAGAGTCTTGTTTGGAAATCCAACTGCATAGCCAAGAAAACCACGGGTTGGGTTTAGGATTGCAAACCCCGTTAGCCATAGCATTGCTAAGATAGAGTAGAATTCAGTACAAGTCGAGTAGTTGGAACTACTCGCGAGAATAGGCTAGAGGCACATCGCTCGGGTAGAGATAGCACATGATACACATGGCAAAAGGAAATGAGACTGAGCGGAGAGTAAGGGCAGCAGGACTTTGGGGCCTGTGTGCTATAGCTCCACTTGTGTCGATTGAGGACCGAGCCGTGTGCGGGCCTGTTGAACAAGCTAGAACAGTACCAAAGACCTACCGGCTATATGGGAACCGGGAAACTGATGTAACTCGGGTAGCTAGGTATTGAGGCATTGCCCGTCGTTCAGAGGGTAGGTTGAGAGCTTGAGGTGTAAATCGGCTGGTGGCACTGAGATGCGCGTGCAGAGACCTCTTGCTCGGGACGATGGGACCGGTTCAATATTTGGCTGACGGGTGAAAGGTAGTTGCGTACGGCGTCCGTGATGGTTGTTGTAGGCAACATCGAGTACGGGCGTACGTGACGGGTTGTTCGGGTAACCCTGCAGGTGTAAATCGATTATAATCGCCGTCCCTCGCGGTCAGTGAGTACCACTTGTTCACTGTACCGTGACGTAGAAAGAATAGGCTAGTTACATGTTAAAATGTTGCTGATTGAAGGATGAACTCTGATTGCTAATGATTTGCTGTAGTTTAGAGCTAACTAAAGTTCATTTCAACTTTGCGCAAAGTACATGAGAGAAATGTGTTTCTTGTTTGATTGCGGCTCTCTCATGTGCCTTAGCGTAAGGTCCTCCACAACCTGCTGCTAAAACTTGAAAGTAAGGTTCCACTAATTAGGCGAGTCCTTTGCAAATGATTTTACCTCATGTACCCATCATCCCCTCATGTAGAAGTTCCATGTTTAGGTGAGACGGGTCAGACTTGCTGAGCCTTCGTGCTCACTGCTTGTGTTTGAAGCTTTTGCAGGGTTCTATGAGGAAGGGACTCCCGAAGAGGAGATGGAACCCCGGGAGGGGAACCCTGTCGAGTGGGAGTCGTGCACGCAGCAGAGTTATTGTGCGTGTGTGCTAGCAAGGACACGTTCAAGGGCTGAACGTGCACTTGATGCTTAGTCTACGCCCGTGAGTGTGGACTGAACTTATTTTGATGTAAACATGTTCATAAACTTGTTTATGTAATAAAATTTCGCTTTCGCTTTGTACCTTTGACGTGTGTTATCCGTTTCTGTGCAACGCAGCACCCCTCAGCGTGATCCTGGCTCGACAAGACCGTGGGGTCGTGTCAGCGTTGGTATCAGAGCTCGCTTGAGGTTTAACGCACTACAAAGGTCATCTTTTTCAAAAATCCAGTGAGGAACGAGTTAGTAGCCCGTATAAGGATGTTATTAGCATATAGATAGTGGCATATTAACCTATTTGTTATGTCGGAAAATCGTGTATCTCGGGATGATTATGTCTTGGGGGTACACGTGAGCGCTGTCCACCAGTGCGCACAAGCTGAAGGGTGGAGCCCCACGGGTGGCAGGTAACCTGACCCACTTTGATATCCTCTACGACTCTTCATGTCGTTTGGGGTATTCGAGCAACGTCTGTCCCTGGCATGCGTGGTGCAATTTGGGAGACCCCGTCACGTGGTCTGAATCGTGAACACGTAGCTCAAGGCGTGTTTGGCTTGAGAACATCCGGGCGAGTGATGACGGCCGGGTGTACGAACCGTATGGATTCCGGGCTTGGTGTGCATCCGAGTCTGATGATTGTTTGAGTTTCTGCAGGTAGCCTGACCACGAAACGGTAGACGTGTAGCATCCGTGTGCGAGTGACGTTTAGTGCCACTGAATTAACGAAGCCGGCTAAGTCCGGTATAGGTTTTCTTTGTGAGGACGTAGTACCGACATAATCTGGTGACGCATCGACGTCACACCCCATTAAATGAAAAACTTCATTTAAAGACTTGAAGGTTTTGATCCAAAGCAGTAAAAATTGATGTAACTCTTTCCCTTTAACAGGATATTCAAAGTTAACAAGTTTTCAACTTATAGGTTGTTAAGGGCAGAGCACTCTGTTTTCAGCTGAATTAAGGCTGAAGTTAACCAGAGGTTAAAGGTTGAGTTCTTTCGGGATTGGGGTCGTATGATACATTTCTGGAAAGATTTGGAAGAGCATTACAACTCTTCTGTTGAGGTCCAGAGGTGTTTCATCCCTTAACCACTCGAAAAATGCGGTAGAGTTGAAACTGTCCAGAAAACAGGACAGAGTAAAGACTCTCTGTAAACTCGATGTAAATTGAGCATAACTTCCTGCATAAAAATCCAAAAATAGAGAATGAGGTAGTTCTGGAAAGCTTATGAGATGGGTTACAACTTTGTAACAGAAAGTTTTGTCAGATTAGGAACGGAATTATCTGGAATTCTTGGATCAAATCAGTACCTAAAGCAGGGAGGTGCTGTCCAAATTTTCTCCAGAAATTCTGTTAACTTTGACATCTCATAACTTTTGAACCAGGACATATCTTAGGCCAAGCAAATATTTTCTGGAAATCTATTGAAGTTAGCTTTAACTTTGATGTTGAGATCCAGAACTAGTTTTGCTTTAACATGGTCTAAATCAGGTTGAAATGGAAACTGGTCAGGGCTGTCATGGGAACAGCAGATCAGCAGTCAAATTTGTTTAAAATTTGAACTATGTTTCCAAGTTTTATGGGTTCAATGACATGTTTTATGTTAGAACTCAGAGGTTTACTGTTTACATAAATATTTGACATTTCTCAAATATATTTTTACAGATGAAAGCGGATAAGCAATTGGAGAACGGGTGGGTGATGTCCCACTGTTCTCACCGTAGCGGCTACCCGGAAGCATTGTGGCAAATGCTCCAATATTTTGGGTACAACCAGATGCCGCAATACTTCGCCAAGGAAGAAGGCGAAGAGGGGAACAAGGCGTGGACAATCCATGTCGAAGTCCCTGCAGGACCTACGCCACCCGGTTGGGTGCCGTTCACCGTCACGGTGAGAGGAAGACAACCGGAAGAGATGTGGCAAGTGGCAGCCCGTGACACTATGTCACGTTTCTGCCAACTACACGTGCAGGCTATGGAGGGCACTCCATATGCGCTTGTTTTGGTGGAGGGACGGGCTCAGCATGTGTGGGAAGAGAGGTACCTGGAGGCAACGGACCCGAGTTGCCCAAGGTACAACCCTGCGGAGGCAAATCTCAGCCTCCAGATGAGGGCGGGAAACGCCGTGATGGACAGCCAAGCTGTTCATACGGAGCATATCGCTATGAAGCTCAAGGAGAGCACAAGCCGTGGAGACCATTTCGAGAGTGCTCACAGATCACTCCGCAATGTGCTCCTTCCGACGATCAAGCGACTAAATGAACAACACAATCAGTTGCGTCGTCTGAAGAAGGCAAGGAAAAAGAGCCGTGTTGACATCGCGGCACTACAAGAACTGGTACAGAATCTGACCCAGCAGAATGAGGACCTTGCTCAAGAGCGAGACGACGCTATTGAGGAAGGGCAAGGCTGGGAAGAAGATTATAACCAGGCTATGGACGAGGTGCATGCTTTGCAGGACCTCGTACCTCCGGTATTGGGCATACCGGTGGTCTTGGGTCTTCCAGCAATGGGAGAACCCGGGATGGGAGAGGAGGTGGTAGATCCAGAGCCACCAGCAGAGGTACCGGAGGAGGACGACCCACAGGAGGTTGAGTTCTACTCCGAGTAGGGGGTTACGGTTGCCAAGTAGGGCAGCTAGGGTAGCGTAACCCAACTTTTGTAATCGGTGACATGTCGAGTAGACAGTGGTGTATGTATAGGTAGTGACGACATGAGCACGACTTCTCAGAGACCCGAGAATAATGTATCTTGTATAAAGTTTATGCTTTATCAATATATGTGAATGTTGTGCAAATCAATCATGTATCACTTCAATACCTACTGTTGCTTATGAAATTTTAAGTAAGACATGTGCTAATTGCTGCTGTGTTGAATTTCAGAATGACGCGTACTCGTGCCAACCCTGACGTTGGGGGTACCAGTCAAGGGGGAGAGACCTCCCAACCACCTCCCGAGGACTCCTCGGGACAGCAGCAGCAACAGCAAACACCGCCACCGCCACTGCCAACGGTTACATTGGCCGACATCATCGCGGCAATGGCGGGTTCACATCAGCAGCACACAGAGTTGTTGCAGACTCTCATCGCCAATACGTCTCGCCCAGAGAGACGTCAAGACCGGGAGGAGCGTCAACAGAGCTCCTACTCCAACTTCCTGGCGACTCATCCCCCTGTATTCTCAAGGGCGGATGAACCACTTGACGCGGACAACTGGCTCCGCGCCATAGAGATGAAGTTCGGGCTGCTCCAGATAAGCGAGCAGCGCAAGACTCAGTTCGCGGTCCAGCAGCTCCAAGGATCCGCTTTCGCGTGGTGGGCCAACTTCTGTGCTTCACAGCCCACCGACCGAGTGATGACCTGGACGGAGTTTCGGACGGCCTTCAGGGCCTATCATATACCACCAGGTTTGATGAATAGAAAGATGCAGGAGTTCCTGCACCTGCAGCAAGGGGGCCGGAACACGCTGGAATATTCCAGGGCGTTCAACGATCTCGCGCTTTACGCGTCATATCATGCAGATACTGACGAGAAGCGGCGGGACCATTTTTACCAGGGGCTTAACCCGCTCCTGAAGGACAAGTTGGCGATGTTCAATCGCGGCAGCCTCAACGACATCATTGATGCTGCGATTGTTCAGGAGGACTACGGCAAGGAGCTGGCAGCGGCAGAGCGAAAGCGAAGCGCGCCGCAAAGCAGCGGAGAAGGGGGCGGTCCTTCTCAGAAGTTTCGGATGGTGAATCGCCCACCATCAGGTCCATGCTGGCAGCCACCACAGCGGTCGATGCCGTTCCGCAGTCGACCGTACTCTTCACCGGCATTCAGGCCGGCACTGCCAGTGCCACCGCAACAACAACAGCAGCAGCGGGCGATGCCGCGTGCATTTGCACCTCAGCAACGCATGCCGGGCTTTCGTCCCCCGAGCTCTACACCAGCAGCGGCCACATGTTATAAGTGTGGTCGTCCAGGACACTTCGCGAGCAGTTGCCTGGAGAGGCAAGGCGGCGGAGTGGCACCGCAGTTTCCGGGGAGGAATCAACCGCGGAACCCTACTAATGCACGACGGGCAAACCCTAGGCCCGGCACCGTCCACCAGCTTGCCATTGAGGACGTGCCGGAGGGTGAGCCAATCCTTGCGGGTATGTTCCAACTCCACCAGCATCCCGCTATAGTACTGTTTGATTCAGGTGCCACACATAATTTTATTAGCCAAGCTTTCATTGCTAAACACAGCTTGCCAATACTACCCACCGATAGTCCATATTTAATTTGTTCACCGGGTGGGAAGATTTCAGCAAGCGTAATGGTTTCCAAGGCGCCATTATGCTTAGCGGGTAGAGTGTACCCCACATCTCTCATTATCTTAGAGGGACAGAAGGTCGATGTCATCCTAGGGATGTCGTGGTTAACCCGCCACGGCGCTGCTTTAGACACCGTCCTTCGAGTCGTGCACTTAAACTCAGAGGTGCACGGTTCTCACTCATTATTTCTGGACAGTCCAGAAATAAAACTTCCAGGTGTCTATCAGTCCACTACTATCAGATTGGAAGATATTCCAGTGGTCCAAGAGTTCCCTGATGTATTCCCGGACGATTTGCTGGGGATGCCACCCGATAGAGAGGTGGAGTTCAAGATTGAACTTGCACCGGGAACCATGCCAATATCCCGAAGGCCGTACAAGATGGCGCCTAAGGAGTTGGCTGAACTGAAGACTCAACTCACGGACCTTCTGGAGAAGGGTTTTATTAGGCCGAGCTCCTCGCCATGGGGCTGTTCGGCGTTATTTGTCAAGAAGAAGGATGAGACGTTGCGGCTTTGCGTGGACTATCGTCCATTAAATGCCGTAACCATCAAGAACAAGTACCCGTTTCCACGGATCGACATGTTGTTTGATCAGTTGGTCGAAGCAAAGATCTTTTCCAAAATGGACTTAAGATCCGGGTACCATCAGATTAAGATAAGGGCTGAGGACATTCCGAAGACAGCTTTCTCGACAAGGTACGGACTTTATGAGTACCTGGTCATGTCCTTCGGCCTTACCAGTGCTCCAGCTCACTTCATGTACTTGATGAACTCGGTATTCATGCCGGAGTTGGACAAGTTTGTCGTGGTCTTCATCGACGACATCCTGGTATATTCCAAGTCGGAAGAAGATCACAAGAAGCATCTGCGTATAGTCTTGCAACGGCTGCGGGATCACAAGTTATACGTGAAATTCAGCAAATGCGAGTTTTGGATATCGCAAGTGCCTTTCCTCGGGCATATCATCTCAGCGGAGGGTATCACTGTGGACCCGAGCAAGATCACTCAAGTGCTGAATAGGAAATCCCCGAGAACTGTTCACGAGGTACGGAGTTTCCTCGGACTCGCGGGATATTATCGGAGGTTGATTCCAAACTTCTCGAAGATTGCCAAGCCAATGACAGAGCTGCTGAAAAAGGCTACCAAATATGTTTGGAGTCCAACATGTGAAGAAGCATTCAAGGCTTTAGTCAAGCACCTGACATCAGCACCGGTTTTTGCACAGCCAGACACAACAAAACCGTTCGATGTGTACTGCGATGCATCCGGCATTGGGCTCGGATGTGTGCTGATGCAAGACCGAAGAGTGGTCACGTATGGATCACGGCAGCCTAGAAACCATGAGCAAAATTATCCAACTCACGACTTGGAGCTCGCTGCCGTGGTACTTGCACTGAAAATGTGGAGGCACTACCTACTCGGTAACCTCGTACATTTATATACCGACCACAAAAGCCTAAAGTACATATTCACTCAGAAGGAGCTGAACATGAGGCAACGAAGATGGTTAGAACTGATAAAGGATTACGAAATAGAGATCCATTATCATCCGGGCAAGGCAAACGTAGTGGCAGATGCGCTGAGCCGCAAGTCACACGTCAATAATCTGACCATCACACCGTTGGAAGAGAGCGAACCACCACTACATGTGATCCCACATGGAGCTCTCTACAACCTAGCTTTGATCCCCACCATCCGTGAAGAGATAGCGGCAGCCCAAAAGAATGACAAGGGCATGTCACATTTGCGGAGACGTGTAGACACTGGGGAGCTGAAATGTTTCCGGAAGGACAGAGACGGCATCCTATGGTTGAAGGACCGGATCGTCGTACCCCGTAACCCGGAATTACGGAAGAAAATCTTTGATGAGGCTCACTTATCAAAGTTTTCTATTCACCCTGGCAGCAACAAGATGTATCAAGAACTCAGAAGCAAGTTTTGGTGGACATGGATGAAGCGAGAGACTGCAAAATACGTGTCTGAGTGTGATACATGTCGAAGGGTGAAGGCAGACCATATGCGGAAACCGGGACTGCTACAACCACTGGGCGTTCCTGCCTGGAAGTGGGAGGACGTGAGCATGGATTTCATCGTCGGTTTACCCACCACCTTGCAGAAACATGATTCTGTGTGGGTGATCGTCGATCGGCTCACCAAAGTTGCCCATTTCATCCCGGTCAACACCAACTACAACGCCAAGAAGTACGCTGAACTGTACATCTCACGGATCCTATGCTTGTACGGCGTACCCTGTACCATCATATCGGATCGGGGCACTTTGTTTGTGTCCCGTTTTTGGGAGCAGCTGCACGCTGCCTTGGGGACAAAGCTGATCCGTAGTTCAGCATACCACCCGCAGACGGATGGGCAAACGGAGCGGGTAAATCAGATTCTGGAAGACATGCTACGAGCTTGCGCTATCAACCATGGCAAGAATTGGGATGATCACTTGCCGTTAGCCGAGTTCTCGTACAACAATGGGTACCAAGCCAGCATCAAGATGGCACCTTACGAGGCGCTATACGGTAGGAAATGTCGCACACCATTGAACTGGTGTGAGTCTGGCGAAAGGGTTACCTTCGGGATTGACCTTGTCAACAACGCGGAAGAAAAGGTTCGACTGATTCAAGTGAACCTAAAAGCCGCCCAATCCCGTCAAAAACAGTAAGCGGACCGGAGAAGGCGCCCGTTGTAAGGGCCTCAGTTTTAACAACCATTTGAAGTGTTCATCACCACACCACACACCTCATTTGAGCAAGAATGATGAACACAAATGAAGAGCAAGTAACAATTATCAACATGCTCATTAGAGAACAAACTCACACATTGCAAAAGTGGTATTTCCCACATGTGATGTAGATGGGCTGGACATATAAAAACTCCTACACTTTGCTAAGGATGTCCATGCCAAGTTTCACCCAAATTCAAAACCTTTTTGAGGTCATTTTGGGTATAGATAGGAAGAGGGCAGTTTGAAACCATATTCAAATTCAAACTGTTTTTATTCCATGAATTTAAAAGTGGAAGGCATATTCTTACTCAGCACATTTTTGTGAGCTCACACACCAATTTTCACTCCATTTGGAGTTGATCTTGACATGAGCTAAGGGGGAGAAATTCAAACTTTATTTGAATTTCAAACTGCACTTGTGCTGAAATTCATTCAAACCAAACTTCATTTGGACTTTGATCAATTCAAATGGCTCTTGGGTGAATAATTTGAATTGCCAAGGGTAGAATAGGGTTCACTGTTTACCACAGCTGTTAGGAGTAAATTTCAGAGGTTAAAAGAGGGGTGGGACCCACATGTCAGCCTCTGCCTCAAAGCAAACCGACTGAAACACAGTTCAGTCGGTTCCCGGCTGCTGTGTGCGCGCGCCACCGAAGGGGGGCAGCCGGCGCCAGCTCCTGCTGCGCGCCCCAAGCCGGAGGCCAGCCGCCGGGCTATTTATTTCCTCCCCGGCGTGCTTCAGTCGCCATTCCCCCGAGCTGCCGACGTACACGACTTGTTTTTCCACTGCCATCGCCGCCGCTCGAGCTCCCGCTTGATCAAGCCGATCGCAGCTCCCTCCTTCCACTCCAGGGTCCCAACAAGGTACTAGAGACCTTCCTCCATCCTCCCCATTGCTAAAAGTCGATTGAAACCGAGTGATATCGGCTGTGCCGAAAGATCAAACTCGGAACTGGAAACCGCCGCACCTCGGGCTCTCGTGGACAGCCCAACCTGGGCGTTGTCACGCCCGAGCCAAGGCACCCTTGGACGCGCGGGTGACCGGTGCTGCTCATCTCCGAGCCACAGCTCGAGTGGTTGCTCACCGGCGGCGAATTTCCACTTTTCCCCTTTCTGTGTGCAGAACGACCTTCGGGTACGATTCTGTTTAATTCGTGCTCTAGAAAAGATTAGAGGGCCTCAGGCCACTCCCACACGAGCTAGACACGGTGACGCACAAGTTGCCTTCACAACTCTGGGCCGGAGAACCTCTGTGCCCGGCGTAATTCAAGGTCTACTAATGGCGGAACGAACGGGGGGTATCGGGCGCACGGTGAGGACCTATTTCGGGCCTTCCTCGAGCTGCCTCGATCTCATATCGACCTTCTCTGAGGTCCACTGATGCTCCCCGACCGATTTCCCAAGTAGATGAGGTACTAGGAGAGTCAGCCGACATGGCCGAAGTCGTTCCGATATGGCGGCTCGTCGCCGACCATGCTCCGGCCGTTGTCATGAGCAGCTGGCCCTCGGGTCAGGTTTCCCAAGTAAAAGTAGGCAGGGGCGGCCAGAATCAAGAAGTTTGGAGCTGTACAGCAGCCGGCGGCGAGTCCTCCGGCGAGGTCCCTCGGCGGCGGGGCGCGGGTGTCGCGAGGTTGAAGAAGGGGGTGGACCCCAGCTGTCAGCGGCCGATATTTTGAATCGGGATCTGGCTGCGGCCGGGATCGGGTGTGCTGGCGCGCAAAATCCTTGTGGGCCGCGGTGTGCCATCGCCTAGGCATGCGACGCGTGTCCCCTGGGCCCGCGCGCGAGTTTAAACTTTTCCCCGATTTTCAGATTTCCTTCAAACTTCAAATCCTTATAACTTTGGCTAGAAAGCTCCAAATTGAGTGAACCAAATTTTGCTGGATTCAGCTATCTGAGTACTTTCAAGAAAATCAAGTTTCATTTCATGAAATTCCTTAATTCTCCAGAATTAATTCCTTAAAGTTTAAACTGTTAGGAATTTTAACTGGAGAATCCTTTGGAGGAAAATCCTGAAATTTTGCTGAGATGTTCACCAAAATATCCTTGAACTACCATAAAAATTTCAGAACCATTTGAGCTAATTTAGTCCACCTAATGGTGTGATTAGTAAAACTGTTCCAGAGAAAATAGAAAATGTTCAGAAACATTTTCAGAATTTTCTCTGAAATTGTTTAGCTCATATCTTTAGTTAGAAACTTCCAAATTAAGTGAGACCAACTCCATTAGAACCCTCTGAAAATCTAGTTTTCAGAAAGTCATAGTTTGTCTCATGAAAATTCCTAGAACACCCTAAGAGTTCCAATTAAGGTCAAGGACATGATTATTTGTGGAGGGCTCAAATGAGCTTATCTGCAACTAAAACTTGACCAAGTCTCTGTTTAGGTTGTAACCAAGCCACAGTAAAAGTTTCACAGTCATTAGGTCTGTCTAGCAAGGGTTGTAGACTTCACAACTTCAAAGTAATACAAATGCATTTAAATTAATACATACATTACTCTTATCATGTAGTCGCTAAGGTCGAGGAGGAACCCGAAGTCCTAGACTTCGTTACTCCAGAGGAATAGCTAGCCTACGACCAAGAGCAGCAAGGCAAGCCCCGGTTTGCATTAACCTTTTTACAAATGTTTATTGTTTTGAGCACATTTTCAAATATTGTTCTTTGCATTAGAGTCTTGATTGGAAACCCAACTGCACAGCCAAGAAAACCATGGGTTGGGTTTAGGATTGCAAACCTCGTTAGCCACTGCATTGCTAGAATAGAGTAGGATTCGGTACAAGTCGAGTAGTTGGAACTACTCGCGAGAATAGGCTAGAGGCACATTGCTCGGGTAGAGATAGCACATGATACACATGGCAAGAAAATGAGACCGAGCGGAGAGTAAGGGCAGCAGGACTTTGGGGCCTGTGTGCTGTAGCTCCGCTTGCGTCGATTGAGGACCGAGCCGTGTGCGGGCCTGTTGAACAAGCTAGAACAGTACCGAAGACCTACCGGCTATATGGGAACCGGGAAACTGATGTAACTCGGGTAGCTGGGTATTGAGGCATTGCCCGTCGTTCAGAGGGTAGGTTGAGAGCTCGAGGTGTAAATCAGCTGGCGGCACAGAGATGCGCGTGCAGGGACCTCTTGCTCGGGACGATGGGACCGGTTCAATATTTGGCTAACGGGTGAAAGGTAGTCGCGTACGGCGTCCGTGATGGTTGTTGTAGGCAACATCGAGTACGGGCGTACGTGACGGGTTGTTCGGGTAACCCTGCAGGTGTAAATCGATTATAATCGCCGTCCCTCGCGGTCAGTGAGTACCACTTGTTCACTGTACCGTGACGTAGAAAGAACAGGCTAGTTACATGTTAAAATGTTGCTGATTGAAAGTTGGATATTGATTGTTAATGATATGCTGTAGCTTAGTGCTAACTAATGTTCTTTTCAACTTTGGGCAAAGTACATGAGCGAAATGCGTTTCTTGTTTGATTGCGGCTCTCTCATGTGCCTTCGCGTAAGGTTCTCCACAACCTGCTGCTAAAACTCGAAAGTAAGGTTCTACTAATTAGGCGAGTCCTTGCAAATGATTTTACCTCATGTAACCCATTACCCTCATGTAGAAGTTCCATGTTTAGGTGAGACGGGTCAGACTTGCTGAGCCTTCGTGCTCACTGCTTGTGTTTGAAGCTTTTGCAGGGTTCTATGAGGAAGGGACTCCCGAAGAGGAGACGGAACCCCAGGAGGGGAACCCCGTCGAGTGGGAGTCATGCACGCCGCAGAGTTAGTGTGCGTGTGTGCTAGCAAGGACACGTTCAAGGGCTGAACGTGCACTTGATGCTTAGTCTACGCCCGCGAGTGGGGACTAAACTTATTTTGATGTAAACATGTTCATAAACTTGTTTATGTAATAAAATTTCCGCTTCCGCTTTGTACCTTTGACGTGTGTTATACGGTGCTGTGCAACGCAGCACCCCTCAGCGTGATCCTGGCTCGACAGGACCAATGGGGTCGTGTCAGCGTGGTATCAGAGCTCGCTTGAGGTTTAACACAGTACAAAGGTCTTCTTTTTCAAAAATCCAGTGAGGAACGAGTTAGTAGCCCGTATAAGGATGTTATTAGTATATAGAAAGTGGCTTAGTAACCTAATTGTTATGTCAGAAAAATCGTGCATCTCGGGACGTTCATGTCTTGGGGGGTGCACGTGAGCGCTGTCCACCAGTGCGCACAAGCTGAAGGGTGGAGCCCCACGGGTGGCAGGTAACCCGACCCGCTTTAGTATCCTCTACGACTCTTCATGTCGTTTGGGGTATTCGAGCAACGTCTGTCCCTGGCGTGCGTGGTGCAACATGGGAGACCCCGTCACGTGGTCTGAAACGTGAACACGTAACTCAAGTCATGTTTGGCTTGAGAACATCCGGGCGAGTGATGACGGCCGGGTGTACCAACTGTACGGATTCCGGGCTCGGTGTGCAGCCGAGCCTGATGATTGTTTGAGTTTCTGCAGGTAGCCTTACCACGAAACAGTAGACGTGTAGTATCCGTGTGCGAGTGACGAGTAGTGCCACTGAACTAACGACGCCGGCTAAGTCCGGTATAGGTTTGCCCTTTGTGAGGACGTAGTACCGACATAATCTGGTGACGCCTCGACGTCACACCCAACAAAATGAACAACTTCATTTAAAATTTGAAAGTTTTGATCCAAAGTAGTAAAACTTGATGTAACTCCTTCCCTTGAACAGGATATTCAAAGTTAACAAGCTTTCAACTTATAGGATGTTAAGGACAGAGCACTCTGTTTCCAGCTAAATCATGGCTGAAAGTTAATCAGAGGCTAGAGGTTGAGTTCTTTCGAGGTTGGGGTAGTATGATACATTTCTGGAAAGCGTTGGAAGAGCTTTACAACTCTTCTGTTGAGGTCCAGAGGTGTTTCATCCCTTAACCCCTCGAAAAATGCAGTAGAGTTGAAACTGTCCAGAAAACAGGACAGAGCAAAGACTCTCCGTAAGCTCTCTGTAAATCAAGTATAACTCTCTGCATAAAAAAAATCCAAAAATAGAAAATAAGGTAGTTCTGGAAAGCTTATGTGATGGGTTACAACTTTGTAACAGAAAGTTTTGTCAGATTAGGAACAGAATTAACTGGGATTCTTGGATCAATTCAGTACCTAAGGCAGGGAGGTGCTGTCCAATTGTTCCCAGAAATTCTGTTAACTTTGACATCTCATAACTTTTTGAACCAGGACAGATCTTAGGCCAACCAAATACTTCTGGAAAGCTATTGAAGTTAACTTTAACTTTGATGTTGAGCTCCAGGACTGGTTTTGCTTTTAACCTGGCCTAAATCAGATTGATATGGAAACTGGTCAGGGCTGTCATGGTAACAGCAGATCAGTAGTCAAATTTGTTTAAAAATTTGAACTATGTTTCCAAGTGTTATGGGTTCAATGACATATCTTATGTTATAACTCAAGGGTTTACTGTTTAAATAAATATTTGACATTCTCAAATATATTTTTACAGATGACAGCAGATAAACGGTTGGAGAACGGGTGGGTAGTTTCCCACTGTTCTGACCGTAGCGGCTACCCGGAAGCATTGCGGCAAATGCTCCAATATTTCGGGTACAACCAGATGCCGCAATACTTCGCCAAGGAGGAAGGCGAAGAGGGGAGTAAGACGTGGATGATCCATGTCGAGGTTCCCGCAGGACCTACGCCACCCGGTTGGGTGCCATTCACTGTCACGGTGAGAGGAAGACAACCGGAAGGGATGTGGCAAGTGGCAGCCCGTGACACCATGTCACGTTTCTGCCAACTACACGTACAGGCTATGGAGGGCACAGCATACGCACTCGTCCCGGTGGAGGGGCGAGCTCAGCATGTGTGGGAAGAAAGGTACCTGGAGGCAACAGACCCGACTTGCCCAAGGTACAACCCCGCGGAGGCAAACCTCAGCCTCCAAATGAGGGCGGGAAACGCTGTGATGGACAGCCAAGCTGTTCATACGGAGCATCTCGCCACCAAGCTCAAGGAGAGCACAAGCCGTGGAGATCATTTTGAGAGTGCTCACAGTGCACTCCGCAATGTGCTCCTTCCGACGATCAAGCGACTGAATGAACAACACAATCAGTTGCGTCGTCTGAAGAAGGCAAAGAAGAAGAGCCGTGTTGACATCGCGGCGTTGCAAAAGCTGGTGCAGACCCTAACCCAGCAGAATGAGGACCTTGATCAAGAGCGGGACGACGCTATTGAGGAAGGACAAGGCTGGGAAGAGGACTACAACCAGGCTATGGACGAGGTGCATGCATTGCAGGACCTCGTGCCCCCGGTGTTAGGCATACCGGTGGTCTTGGGTATTCCAGCAATGGGAGAACCCGGAATGGGAGAAGAGGTGGTAGATCCAGAGCCACCAGCAGAAGTACCGGAGGAGGACGACCCACAGGAGGTCGAATTCTACTCCGAGTAGGGGGTTACGGTTGCCAAGTAGGACAGCTAGGGTAGCGTAACCCAACTTTTGTAATCGGTGACATGTCGTGTAGACAGTAGCGTATGTATAGGTAGTGACGACATGAGCACGACTTCTCGGAGATCCGAGAATGATGTATCTTGTATAAAGTTTATGCTTTATCAATATATGTGAATGTTGTGCAAGTTAATCATGCGTCGCTTCAATACCTACTGCTGTTTATGGAATTTTGAGTAAGACATGTGCTAATTGCTGCTGTGTTGAATTTCAGAATGACGCGTACTCGTGCCAACCCTGATGTTGGAGGTACTAGCCAAGGGGGAGAGACCTCCCAACCACCTCCCGAGGACTCCTCGGGACAGCAGCAGCAACAGCAACAGCAACAGCAAACACCGCCACCGCCACTGCCGACGGTTACATTGGCCGACATTGTCGCGGCAATGGCGGGTTCACATCAGCAGCACACAGAGTTGCTGCAAACATTGATTGCGAATACGTCTCGCCCAGAGAGACGTCAAGATCGTGAGGAGCGCCAACAGAGCTCCTACTCTGACTTCCTGGCGACTCATCCCCCTGTATTCTCAAGGGCGGATGAACCACTTGACGCGGACAACTGGCTCCGCGCCATAGAGATGAAATTCGGGCTGCTCCAAATCAGCGAGCAGCGCAAGACTCAGTTCGCGGTCCAGCAGCTCCAAGGATCCGCGAGCGCGTGGTGGGCCAACTTCTGTGCGTCACAGCCCACCGACCGAGTGATGACCTGGGCGGAGTTTCGGACGGCCTTCAGGGCCTATCATATACCGCCCGGTTTGATGAAGAGGAAGACGCAGGAGTTCCTACACCTGCAACAAGGGAGCCGAAACGCGCTGGAATATTCCAGGGCGTTCAACGATCTCGCGCTCTACGCGTCGTATCACGCAGATACGGACGAGAAGCGGCGGGACCACTTTTACCAGGGGCTTAACCCGCTCCTGAAGGACAAATTGGCGATGTTCAATCGCGGCAGCCTCAACGACATAATTGATGCTGCGATTGTTCAGGAGGACTCCGGCAAGGAGTTGGCGGCGGCAGAGCGAAAGCGAAGCGCGCCGCAGAGCAGCGGAGAAGGAGGCGGTCCTTCTCAGAAGTTTCGGATGGTGAATCACCCACCATCAGGTCCACGCTGGCAGCCACCACAGCGGTCGATGCCGTTCCGCAGTCGGCCGTACTCTTCACCAGCATTCCGGCCGGCACTGCCAGTACCACCGCAACAACAACAGCAGCAGCGGGCGATGCCGCGTGCGTTTGCACCTCCGCAACGCATGCCGGGCTTTCGTCCACCAAGTACTCCACCAGCAGCGGCCACATGTTACAAGTGTGGTCGCCCAGGACACTTCGCGAGCAGTTGCCCGGAGAGGCAAGGCGGCGGAGTGGCACCACAGTTTCCGGGGAGGAATCAACCCCGGAACCCTACTAATGCGCGGCGGGCAAACCCTAGGCCCGGCACTGTCCACCAGCTTGCCATTGAGGACGTGCCGGAGGGCGAGCCCATCCTTGCGGGTATGTTCCAACTCCACCAGCATCCCGCTATAGTACTATTTGATTCAGGCGCCACGCATAATTTTATTAGCCAAGCTTTCATTGCTAAACACAGCTTGCCAATACTCCCCACCGATAGTCCATATTTAATTTGTTCACCGGGTGGGAAGATTTCAGCAAGCGTAATGGTCTCCAAAGCACCATTATGCTTAGCGGGTAGAGTGTACCCCACGTCTCTCATTATCTTAGAGGGGCAGAAGGTCGATGTCATTCTAGGGATGTCGTGGTTAACCCGCCACGGCGCTGTTTTAGACACCGTCCTTCGAGTCGTGCACTTAAACTCAGAGGTGCACGGTTCTCACTCATTATTTCTGGATAGTCCAGAAATAAAACTTCCAAGTGTCTATCAAGCCACAACCATCCGATTGGAAGACATTCCAGTGGTCCGAGAGTTCCCTGATGTATTCCCGGATGATTTGCCGGGAATGCCACCCGATAGAGAGGTGGAGTTCAAGATTGAACTTGCACCGGGAACCATGCCAATATCCTGAAGGCCGTACAAGATGGCGCCCAAGGAGTTGGCTGAACTGAAGACTCAGCTCACGGACCTTCTGGAGAAGGGTTTTATTAGGCCGAGCTCCTCGCCATGGGGCTGTTCGGCATTATTTGTCAAAAAGAAGGATGAAACGTTGCGGCTTTGCATGGACTACCGTCCATTAAATGCCGTAACCATCAAGAACAAGTACCCGTTGCCACGGATCGACATGTTGTTTGATCAGTTGGTCGAAGCAAAGATCTTGTCCAAGATGGATTTAAGATCTGGGTACCATCAGATTAAGATAAGGGCGGAGGACATTCCAAAGACAGCTTTCTCGACAAGGTACGGACTCTATGAGTACCTGGTCATGTCCTTTGGCCTCACCAATGCTCCAGCTCACTTCATGTACTTAATGAACTCGGTGTTCATGCCGGAGCTGGACAAGTTTGTCGTGGTCTTCATCGACGACATTCTAGTATACTCCA
The DNA here is from genome assembly GCA_030760725.1 of Neostapfia colusana. NCBI lineage: Eukaryota > Viridiplantae > Streptophyta > Magnoliopsida > Poales > Poaceae > Neostapfia > Neostapfia colusana. The sequence goes on from JASWHV010000003.1 coordinate 82,949,648, forward strand.
AGTCGGAGGAAGATCACAAGAAACATCTGCGTATAGTCTTGCAACGGCTGCGGGATCACAAGTTATACGCAAAGTTCAGCAAATGCGAGTTTTGGATATCGCAAGTGCCTTTCCTCGGGCATATCATCTCAGCGGAGGGTATCGCTGTGGACCCGAGCAAGATCACGCAAGTGCTGAATTGGAAATCCCCGAGAACTGTTCATGAGGTACGGAGTTTCCTCGGACTCGTGGGATATTATCGGAGGTTCATTCCGAACTTCTCGAAGATTGCCAAGCCAATGACAGAGCTGCTGAAGAAGGCTACCAAATATGTTTGGAGTCCAGCATGTGAAGCAGCATTCAAGGCTTTAGTCAAGCACCTGACATCAGCACCGGTTTTGGCGCAGCCAGACACAACAAAACCGTTCGATGTGTACTGCGATGCATCCGGCATTGGGCTCGGATGTGTGCTGATGCAAGACCGAAGGGTGGTCGCGTATGGATCACGGCAGCTTAGGAATCATGAGCAAAATTATCCAACTCACGACTTGGAGCTCGCTGCCGTGGTACTTGCACTGAAAATGTGGAGGCACTACCTACTCGGTAACCTCGTACATTTGTATACCGACCACAAAAGCCTCAAGTACATATTCACTCAGAAGGAGTTGAACATGAGGCAATGAAGATGGTTAGAACTGATAAAGGATTACGAGATAGAGATCCATTATCATCCGGGCAAGGCGAACGTTGTGGCAGATGCGCTGAGCCGCAAGTCACACGTCAATAATCTGACCATCACACCGTTGGAAGAGAGCGAACCACCACTACATGTGATCCCACACGGAGCTCTCTACAACCTAACTTTGATCCCCACCATCCGTGAAGAGATAGCGGCAGCCCAGAAGAATGACAAGGGCATGTCACATTTGCGGAGACGTGTAGACAGTGGGGAGTTAAAATGTTTCCGGAAGGACGGAGACGGCGTCCTATGGTTCAAGGACCGGATCGTCGTACCCCGAAATCCGGAGTTACGGAAGAAAATATTTGATGAGGCTCACTTATCAAAATTTTCTATTCACCCCGGCAGCAACAAAATGTATCAAGAACTCAGAAGAAAGTTTTGGTGGACACGGATGAAGCGAGAGACTGCCAAATACGTGTCTGAGTGTGATACATGTCGAAGGGTGAAGGCAGACCACATGCGGAAACCGGGACTGCTGCAACCACTGGGCGTTCCTGCCTGGAAGTGGGAGGACGTGAGCATGGATTTCGTCGTCGGTTTACCCACCACCTTACAGAAACATGATTTTGTGTGGGTGATCGTCGATCGGCTCACCAAAGTTGCCCATTTCATCCCGGTCAACACCAACTACAACGCCAAGAAGTACGCTGAACTGTACATCTCACGGATCTTATGCTTATACGGCATACCCCATACCATCATATCGGACCGGGGCACTTTATTTGTGTCCCGTTTTTGGGAGCAGCTACACGCTGCCTTGGGGACGAAGCTGATCCGTAGTTCAGCCTACCACCCGCAGACGGATGGACAAACTGAGCGGGTAAATCAAATCCTAGAAGACATGCTACGAGCTTGCGCTATCAACCACGGCAAGAATTGGGATGATCACTTGCCGTTAGCCGAGTTCTCGTACAACAATGGGTACCAAGCCAGCATCAAGATGGCGCCCTACGAGGCGCTATACGGCAGGAAATGCCGCACACCATTGAACTGGTGTGAGTCTGGCGAGAGGGTTACCTTCGGGATTGACCTTGTCAACAACGCGGAAGAAAAGGTTCGACTGATTCAAGCGAACCTAAAAGCCGCTCAATCCCGTCAAAAACAGTATTGGGACCGGAGAAGGCGCCCATTACAATTCGAAGTTGGAGATTACGTATACCTACGAGTGTCTCCAATGAAGGGCGTAAACAGATTTGGGGTGAGAGGAAAGTTGGCACCCCGATTCATCGGTCCATTCCAGGTTACCGAAAGATGTGGATCGGTGGCATACCGGCTGAAATTACCAGAAGCACTTTCCGGTGTGCACGACGTCTTTCACGTTTCCCAGCTGAGGAAGTGTCTCAAGCTATCAACTACCGTTCAGCTGGAAGACATTGAAGAACTGCAACCGGATTTCACCTATCGGGAGGAACCGGTGCAGATTATTGATGAAAAGGCCCGAACCACACGCAACCGTACGTTGTGGTTCTACAAGGTTCTATGGAATAATCACTCCATGGACGAAGCGACATGGGAGAGCGAAGAATTCCTTCGCACTAATTACCCCGACTTTTTCACGTCGCATATCCGGTAATCTTCCACCGTCCTCTCTCTCATTTTCACCTTATAATCTCGGGACGAGATTCTTTTAAGGGGGGAGGAATGTAAGGGCCTCAGTTTTAACAACCATTTGAAGTGTTCATCACCACACCACACACCTCATTTGAGCAAGAATGATGAACACAAATGAAGAGCAAGTAACAATTATCAACATGCTCATTAGAGAACAAACTCACACATTGCAAAAGTGGTATTTCCCACATGTGATGTAGATGGGCTGGACATATAAAAACTCCTACACTTTGCTAAGGATGTCCATGCCAAGTTTCACCAAAATTCAAAACCTTTTTGAGGTCATTTTGGGTATAGATAGGAAGAGGGCAGTTTGAAACCATATTCAAATTCAAACTGTTTTTATTCCATGAATTTAAAAGTGGAAGGCATATTCTTACTCAGCACATTTTTGTGAGCTCACACACCAATTTTCACTCCATTTGGAGTTGATCTTGACATGAGCTAAGGGGGAGAAATTCAAACTTTATTTGAATTTCAAACTGCACTTATGCTGAAATTCATTCAAACCAAACTTCATTTGGACTTTGATCAATTCAAATGGCTCTTGGGTGAATAATTTGAATTGCCAAGGGTAGAATAGGGTTCACTGTTTACCACAGCTGTTAGGAGTAAATTTCAGAGGTTAAAAGAGGGGTGGGACCCACATGTCAGCCTCTGCCTCAAAGCAAACCGACTGAAACACAGTTCAGTCGGTTCCCGGCTGCTGTGTGCGCGCGCCACCGAAGGGGGGCAGCCGGCGCCAGCTCCTGCTGCGCGCCCCAAGCCGGAGGCCAGCCGCCGGGCTATTTATTTCCTCCCCGGCGTGCTTCAGTCGCCATTCCCCCGAGCTGCCGACGTACACGACTTGTTTTTCCACTGCCATCGCCGCCGCTCGAGCTCCCGCTTGATCAAGCCGATCGCAGCTCCCTCCTTCCACTCCAGGGTCCCAACAAGGTACTAGAGACCTTCCTCCATCCTCCCCATTGCTAAAAGTCGATTGAAACCGAGTGATATCGGCTGTGCCGAAAGATCAAACTCGGAACTGGAAACCGCCACACCTCGGGCTCTCGTGGACAGCCCAACCTGGGCGTTGTCACGCCCGAGCCAAGGCACCCTTGGACGCGCGGGTGACCGGTGCTGCTCATCTCCGAGCCACAGCTCGAGTGGTTGCTCACCGGCAGCGAATTTCCACTTTTCCCCTTTCTGTGTGCAGAACGACCTTCGGGTACGATTCTGTTTAATTCGTGCTCTAGAAAAGATTAGAGGGCCTCAGGCCACTCCCACACGAGCTAGACACGGTGACGCACAAGTTGCCTTCACAACTCTGGGCCGGAGAACCTCTGTGCCCGGCGTAATTCAAGGTCTACTAATGGCGGAACGAACGGGGGGTATCGGGCGCACGGTGAGGACCTATTTCGGGCCTTCCTCGAGCTGCCTCGATCTCATATCGACCTTCTCTGAGATCCACTGATGCTCCCCGACCGATTTCCCAAGTAGATGAGGTACTAGGAGAGTCAGCCGACATGGCCGAAGTCGTTCCGATATGGCGGCTCGTCGCCGACCATGCTCCGGCCGTTGTCATGAGCAGCTGACCCTCGGGTCAGGTTTCCCAAGTAAAAGTAGGCAGGGGCGGCCAGAATCAAGAAGTTTGGAGCTGTACAGCAGCCGGCGGCGAGTCCTCCGGCGAGGTCCCTCGGCGGCGGGGCGCGGGTGTCGCGAGGTTGAAGAAGGGGGTGGACCCCAGCTGTCAGCGGCCGATATTTTGAATCGGGATCTGGCTGCGGCCGGGATCGGGTGTGCTGGCGCGCAAAATCCTTGTGGGCCGCGGTGTGCCATCGCCTAGGCATGCGACGCGTGTCCCCTGGGCCCGCGCGCGAGTTTAAACTTTTCCCCGATTTTCAGATTTCCTTCAAACTTCAAATCCTTATAACTTTGGCTAGAAAGCTCCAAATTGAGTGAACCAAATTTTGCTGGATTCAGCTCTCTGAGTACTTTCCAGAAAATCAAGTTTCACTTCATGAAATTCCTTAATTCTCCAGAATTAATTCCTTAAAGTTTAAACTGTTAGGAATTTTAACTGGAGAATCCTTTGGAGGAAAATCCTGAAATTTTGCTGAGATGTTCACCAAAATATCCTTGAACTACCATAAAAATTTCAGAACCATTTGAGCTAATTTAGTCCACCTAATGGTGTGATTAGTAAAACTGTTCCAGAGAAAATAGAAAATGTTCAGAAACATTTTCAGAATTTTCTCTGAAATTGTTTAGCTCATATCTTTAGTTAGAAACTTCCAAATTAAGTGAGACCAACTCCATTAGAACCCTCTGAAAATCTAGTTTTCAGAAAGTCATAGTTTGTCTCATGAAAATTCCTAGAACACCCTAAGAGTTCCAATTAAGGTCAAGGACATGATTATTTGTGGAGGGCTCAAATGAGCTTATCTGCAACTAAAACTTGACCAAGTCTCTGTTTAGGTTGTAACCAAGCCACAGTAAAAGTTTCACAGTCATTAGGTCTGTCTAGCAAGGGTTGTAGACTTCACAACTTCAAAGTAATACAAATGCATTTAAATTAATACATACATTACTCTTATCATGTAGTCGCTAAGGTCGAGGAGGAACCCGAAGTCCTAGACTTCGTTACTCCAGAGGAATAGCTAGCCTACGACCAAGAGCAGCAAGGCAAGCCCCGGTTTGCATTAACCTTTTTACAAATGTTTATTGTTTTGAGCACATTTTCAAATATTGTTCTTTGCATTAGAGTCTTGATTGGAAACCCAACTGCACAGCCAAGAAAACCATGGGTTGGGTTTAGGATTGCAAACCTCGTTAGCCACTGCATTGCTAGAATAGAGTAGGATTCGGTACAAGTCGAGTAGTTGGAACTACTCGCGAGAATAGGCTAGAGGCACATTGCTCGGGTAGAGATAGCACATGATACACATGGCAAGAAAATGAGACCGAGCGGAGAGTAAGGGCAGCAGGACTTTGGGGCCTGTGTGCTGTAGCTCCGCTTGCGTCGATTGAGGACCGAGCCGTGTGCGGGCCTGTTGAACAAGCTAGAACAGTACCGAAGACCTACCGGCTATATGGGAACCGGGAAACTGATGTAACTCGGGTAGCTGGGTATTGAGGCATTGCCCGTCGTTCAGAGGGTAGGTTGAGAGCTCGAGGTGTAAATCAGCTGGCGGCACAGAGATGCGCGTGCAGGGACCTCTTGCTCGGGACGATGGGACCGGTTCAATATTTGGCTAACGGGTGAAAGGTAGTCGCGTACGGCGTCCGTGATGGTTGTTGTAGGCAACATCGAGTACGGGCGTACGTGACGGGTTGTTCGGGTAACCCTGCAGGTGTAAATCGATTATAATCGCCGTCCCTCGCGGTCAGTGAGTACCACTTGTTCACTGTACCGTGACGTAGAAAGAACAGGCTAGTTACATGTTAAAATGTTGCTGATTGAAAGTTGGATATTGATTGTTAATGATATGCTGTAGCTTAGTGCTAACTAAAGTTCTTTTTAACTTTGGGCAAAGTACATGAGAGAAATGCGTTTCTTGTTTGATTGCGGCTCTCTCATGTGCCTTCGGGTCAGGTTTCCCAAGTAAAAGTAGGCAGGGGCGGCCAGAATCAAGAAGTTTGGAGCTGTACAGCAGCCGGCGGCGAGTCCTCCGGCGAGGTCCCTCGGCGGCGGGGCGCGGGTGTCGCGAGGTTGAAGAAGGGGGTGGACCCCAGCTGTCAGCGGCCGATATTTTGAATCGGGATCTGGCTGCGGCCGGGATCGGGTGTGCTGGCGCGCAAAATCCTTGTGGGCCGCGGTGTGCCATCGCCTAGGCATGCGACGCGTGTCCCCTGGGCCCGCGCGCGAGTTTAAACTTTTCCCCGATTTTCAGATTTCCTTCAAACTTCAAATCCTTATAACTTTGGCTAGAAAGCTCCAAATTGAGTGAAACAAATTTTGCTGGATTCAGCTCTCTGAGTACTTTCCAGAAAATCAAGTTTCACTTCATGAAATTCCTTAATTCTCCAGAATTAATTCCTTAAAGTTTAAACTGTTAGGAATTTTAACTGGAGAATCCTTTGGAGGAAAATCCTGAAATTTTGCTGAGATGTTCACCAAAATATCCTTGAACTACCATAAAAATTTCAGAACCATTTGAGCTCATTTAGTCCACCTAATGGTGTGATTAGTAAAACTGTTCCAGAGAAAATAGAAAATGTTCAGAAACATTTTCAGAATTTTCTCTGAAATTGTTTAGCTCATATCTTTAGTTAGAAACTTCCAAATTAAGTGAGACCAACTCCATTAGGACCCTCTGAAAATCTAGTTTTCAGAAAGTCATAGTTTGTCTCATGAAAATTCCTAGAACACCCTAAGAGTTCCAATTAAGGTCAAGGACATGATTATTTGTGGAGGGCTCAAATGAGCTTAGCTGCAACTAAAACTTGACCAAGTCTCTGTTTAGGTTGTAACCAAGCCACAGTAAAAGTTTCACAGTCATTAGGTCTGTCTAGAAAGGGTTGTAGACTTCACAACTTCAAAGTAATACAAATGCATTTAAATTAATACATACATTACTCTTATCATGTAGTCGCTAAGGTCGAGGAGGAACCCGAAGTCCTAGACTTCGTTACTCCGGAGGAACAGCTAGCCTACGACCAAGAGCAGCAAGGCAAGCCCCGGTTTGCATTAACCTTTTTACAAATGTTTATTGTTTTGAGCACATTTTCAAATATTGTTCTTTGCATTAGAGTCTTGATTGGAAACCCAACTGCACAGCCAAGAAAACCATGGGTTGGGTTTAGGATTGCAAACCTCGTTAGCCACTGCATTGCTAGAATAGAGTAGGATTCGGTACAAGTCGAGTAGTTGGAACTACTCGCGAGAATAGGCTAGAGGCACATTGCTCGGGTAGAGATAGCACATGATACACATGGCAAGAAAATGAGACCGAGCGTAGAGTAAGGGCAGCAGGACTTTGGGGCCTGTGTGCTGTAGCTCCGCTTGCGTCGATTGAGGTCCGAGCCGTGTGCGGGCCTGTTGAACAAGCTAGAACAGTACCGAAGACCTACCGGCTATATGGGAACCGGGAAACTGATGTAACTCGGGTAGCTGGGTATTGAGGCATTGCCCGTCGTTCAGAGGGTAGGTTGAGAGCTCGAGGTGTAAATCAGCTGGCGGCACAGAGATGCGCGTGCAGGGACCTCTTGCTCGGGACGATGGGACCGGTTCAATATTTGGCTAACGGGTGAAAGGTAGTCGCGTACGGCGTCCGTGATGGTTGTTGTAGGCAACATCGAGTACGGGCGTACGTGACGGGTTGTTCGGGTAACCCTGCAGGTGTAAATCGATTATAATCGCCGTCCCTCGCGGTCAGTGAGTACCACTTGTTCACTGTACCGTGACGTAGAAAGAACAGGCTAGTTACATGTTAAAATGTTGCTGATTGAAAGTTGGATATTGATTGTTAATGATATGCTGTAGCTTAGTGCTAACTAAAGTTCTTTTCAACTTTGGGCAAAGTACATGAGAGAAATGCGTTTCTTGTTTGATTGCGGCTCTCTCATGTGCCTTCGCGTAAGGTTCTCCACAACCTGCTGCTAAAACTCGAAAGTAAGGTTCTACTAATTAGGCGAGTCCTTGCAAATGATTTTACCTCATGTAACCCATTACCCTCATGTAGAAGTTCCATGTTTAGGTGAGACGGGTCAGACTTGCTGAGCCTTCGTGCTCACTGCTTGTGTTTGAAGCTTTTGCAGGGTTCTATGAGGAAGGGACTCCCGAAGAGGAGACGGAACCCCAGGAGGGGAACCCCGTCGAGTGGGAGTCGTGCACGCCGCAGAGTTAGTGTGCGTGTGTGCTAGCAAGGACACGTTCAAGGGCTGAACGTGCACTTGATGCTTAGTCTACGCCCGCGAGTGGGGACTAAACTTATTTTGATGTAAACATGTTCATAAACTTGTTTATGTAATAAAATTTCCGCTTCCGCTTTGTACCTTTGACGTGTGTTATACGGTGCTGTGCAACGCAGCACCCCTCAGCGTGATCCTGGCTCGACAGGACCAATGGGGTCGTGTCACCCGTTACAATTCGAAGTTGGAGATCACGTATACCTACGGGTGTCTCCAATGAATGGCGTAAACAGATTTGGGGTGAGAGGAAAGTTGGCACCCCGATTCATCGGTCCATTCCAGATTACCGAAAGATGTGGATCAGTGGCATACAGGCTGAAATTACCGGAAGCACTTTCTGGTGTGCACGACGTCTTTCACATTGCCCAGCTGAGGAAGTGTCTTAAGCTATAAACTACCGTTCAGCTGGAGGATATTGAAGAACTGCAACCGGATCTCACCTATCGGGAGGAACCGGTGCAGATTATCGATGAAAAGGCCCGAACCACACGCAACCGTACGTTGTGGTTCTACAAGGTTCTATGGAGTAATCACTCCATGGATGAAGCGACATGGGAGAGCGAAGAATTTCTTCGCGCTAACTACCCCGACTTTTTCACGTCGCATATCCGGTAATTTTTCCACCGTCCTCTCTCTCATTTTCACCTTATAATCTCGGGACGAGATTCTTTTAAGGTGGGAGGAATGTAAGGGCCTCAGTTTTTGACACCTAGTTGAAGTGTTCATCACCCCACACACACAAACCTCATTTGAGGAAAGATGATGAACACAAATGAAGAGCAAGTAACCACCATCAACATACTCATTAGAGAACAACTCACACATTGCAAAAGTGGTATTTCCCACATGTGATATAGGTGGGATGGACATATGAAAACTCCTACACATTGCTAAGGATGTCCATGCCAAGTTTCACCCAAATTCAAAACCTTTTTGAGGTTATTTTGGGTATAGATAGAAAGAGGGCAGTTTGAAACCATATTCAAATTCAAACTGTTTTTATCCCATGAATTTAAAAGTGGGAGGCATATTCTTATTCAGCACATTTTTGTGAGCTCACACACCAATTTTCACTCCATTTGGAGTTGATCTTGACATGAGCTAAGTGGGACAAATTCAAACTTTATTTGAATTCAAAACTGAACTTATGCTGAAATTCATTCAAATCAAACCCCATTTGAATTCTACTCAATTCAAATGGCTCAGGGGTGAATAATTTGAATCACCAGGGGTATTATGGGGCTCACTGTTTACAACAGTGATTAGGAGTAAATTTCAGAGGTTAAAACCCCGGGTGGGACCCACGTGTCATAGAGGGAAGAAGGAGAAACTTGCACCCAAAGTCAGAGTCTCGGTGGGAAATTCCACCGAGCAGCTGTCGGCCGTGCCACCGAGCAGCTACCGGCGCCACCATCTGCTTCCCTCTCCACGCGCTGGCGCCCAGGGCGGCTGGCTCGCGCCCCCACGCGACCGGCACCGCCTCAGCCGAGCAGGAGTCGGCCGGCTTTATCTTCTCGCGGGCAAACCCGAGCAGCGGCATTGTTTCTCGCCGCAGCTCTCTGCTCAATCGGGAAAACCAGCAAAACCATCTCCTCCTTCGTCCCTGAGCTGCTAGACAGCCACCTGAGGTCGCACTCCACCTCCCCAACGCCAGAAACCCCGAGCTCCGACCTCCTTTGCTGAAAACGATCGCCACCGCGGCGACCTAGCCTCAGCCGAGAGTCAGGCGCCCGTGGGCAGCGTTCCACAGGCGTTTTCACGGTCCAGCGAGAGAGGCAACAGGAGCGCGCGACCACCGTGCTGCTCTCCTCCAAGTTTGGAAGCCAACCGTGAAGAATCCACAGAGAATTTCCAGTTTTTGCTTCTGCGACCGTAAACCGAGCTTCCGGTACGGTTTCTTTAAATTATCGCTCTATGATCTTTCGGAGGTTATCAAATCTTGCACATAGACGCTGGACTAGCCGGCGATCAAGTTCTTTTCTGCATCCGTGGCGTGAAACTGGCTAGGAGTGACGAATTTCGAGCTCGATCGAGGGCGGTCATAGCGAGCACGATCGGTCACACGGTGCCGACCGACTTGCCGCCATCCCTGAACCCTTTTGACACCTTGTCGAGCTTCCTAGAGGTACACTGATGCTGTAGGGCCGTTTTTTCGAGGTGTTGGCGGGTTTAGAAACCATGGTCGACGGTGCCGAACCTCAACCGAAGCCGCGGCACGTCACCGAGCTATTTCCGGTCACCCCCAGCCCGACCTGACACCACCGATATGTTCCTCGACGTCGACAACCCCCTAGCGGCGAGTTTCAGACCATGGGAGGTCCGGCAGTGGCAAGCCGTCGAGCCCCGAGTCTGCTCCGGCGAGGTTGGCGGCGCGGGCGCGAGAGAACGGCGGGAGGAAGACGAAGCCGGCTGGCCCACGTGTCAGCGGCTGAAGAATTTAAATCGGGATCGGGTGTGGCCGGGGATCGGCTGTGCTGGCGCGCAAATACCCTGTGAGCTCCGGTGTGCCGGACACCTCCGCGCTCGACACGTGTGGTATCCCCGGTGTGCCGGACACCTCATGCTCGACACGTGTCCCCGCGGGACCCGAGAGTTTAAACTTTTCCCCGATTTTCAGAATTCTTCCAAACTTCAAATCCTCATAACTTTGGCTAGAGAGCTCCAAATCGAGTGAACCAAATTTTGCTGGATTCAGCTTTCTGAGCACTTTCCAGCAAATCAAGTCTCACTTCATGAAAACCCTTGTTTCTCCAGAATTAATTCCTCAAAGTTTAAACTGTTAGGAATTTAATTGGAGAATCCTGGGGAGGAAAATCCTGAAATTTTGCTGGGATGTTCATCAAAATATCCCTGAACTGCCATAAAAATTTCAGACCCATTGGAGCTCATTTAATCTATCTAATGGGGTGATTAGTGAAACTGTTAGAGAGAAAATAGAAAATGTTCAGAAACATTTTCAGAATTTTCTCTGAAATTGTTTAGCTCATATCTTTAGTTAGGAACTTCCAAATTAAGTGAGACCAACTCCATTAGAACCCTCTGAAAATCTAGTTTTCAGAAAGTCATAGTTTGTTTCATGAAAATCCCTAGAACACCCTAAGAGTTCCAATTAAGTTCAAGGACATAATTAATTGTGGAGGGCTCAAATGAGCTTTGCTGCAACTAAAACTTGACCAAGTCTCTATTTAGGTTGTAACCAAGCCACAGTAAAAGTTTCACAGTCATCTAGTCTGTCTAGTGGGACTTATAAGCTTCACAAGTTTAAAATTTAATCCAAACACATTTAAATTGATACATATATTTCTTATCATGTAGTCGCTAAGGTCGAGGAGGAACCCGAAGTCCTAGACTTCGTTACTCTGGAGGAATAGCTAGCCTACGACCAAGAGCAGCAAGGCAAGCTCCGGTTTGCATTAACCTTTTTACAAATTTTTATTGTTTTGAGCACATACTTGATTACTTTATTCTTTGCATTAGAGTCTTGTTTGGAAATCCAACTGCATAGCCAAGAAAACCACGGGTTGGGTTTAGGATTGCAAACCCCGTTAGCCACGGCATTGCTAAGATAGAGTAGGATTCGGTACAAGTCGAGTAGTTGGAACTACTTGCGAGAATAGGCTAGAGGCACATCGCTCGGGTAGAGATAGCACATGATACACATGGCAAAAGGAAATGAGACTGAGCGGAGAGTAAGGGCAGCAGGACTTTGGGGCCTGTGTGCTATAGCTCCGCTTGTGACGATTGAGGACCGAGCCGTGTGCGGGCCTGTTGAACAAGCTAGAACAGTACCGAAGACCTACCGGCTATATGGGAACCGGGAAACTGATGTAACTCGGGTAGCTAGGTATTGAGGCATTGCCCGTCGTTCAGAGGGTAGGTTGAGAGCTTGAGGTGTAAATCGGCTGGCGGCACTGAGATGCACTTGCAGAGACCTCTTGCTCGGGACGATGGGACCGGTTCAATATTTGGCTGACGGGTGAAAGGTAGTTGCGTACGGCGTCCGTGATGGTTGTTGTAGGCAACATCGAGTACGGGCGTACGTGACGGGTTGTTCGGGTAACCCTGCAGGTGTAAATCGATTATAATCGCCGTCCCTCGCGGTCAGTGAGTACCACTTGTTCACTGTACCGTGACGTAGAAAGAATAGGCTAGTTACATGTTAAAATGTTGCTGATTGAAGGATGATCTCTGATTGCTAATGATTTGCTGTAGTTTAGAGTTAACTAAAGTTCATTTCAACTTTGGGCAAAGTACATGAGAGAAATGCGTTTCTTGTTTGATTGCGGCTCTCTCATGTGCCTTAGCGTAAGGTCCTCCACAACCTGCTGCTAAAACTTGAAAGTAAGGTTCCACTAATTAGGCGAGTCCTTTGCAAATGATTTTACCTCATGTACCCATCATCCCCTCATGTAGAAGTTCCATGTTTAGGTGAGACGGGTCAGACTTGCTGAGCCTTCGTGCTCACTGCTTGTGTTTGAAGCTTTTGCAGGGTTCTATGAGGAAGGGACTCCCGAAGAGGAGACGGAACCCCGGGAGGGGAAACCCGTCGAGTGGGAGTCGTGCATGCCGCAGAGTTAGTGTGCGTGTGTGCTAGCAAGGACACGTTCAAGGGCTGAACGTGCACTTGATGCTTAGTCTACGCCCGTGAGTGTGGACTGAACTTATTTTGATGTAAACATGTTCATAAACTTGTTTATGTAATAAAATTTCGCTTCCGATTTGTACCTTTGACGTGTGTTATCCGGTGCTGTGCAATGCAGCACCCCTCAGCGTGATCCTGGCTCGACAAGACCGTGGGGTCGTGTCAGCTGGCATGAACCGGTCCTTAGATCTACGGCAAGTAAACCACCATCTCATTATACCACATCCACAAACCAAGCTTGCCTAGATCTCCCACGATCCATGTTTATTATCATCATCAAGTTCTCATTATCATTATTCATATGAGTGCAGTAGCTAGACATGTTCTAACGCAGCTTCCCGTATCCCGTGGATTAAGCGAAGCAAAAAGGAAAAACGACTATACCCGACTCATGAACTTTCCCGGCGACAAGGACAGTTAACAAAACTATTAAACTCCTACAAAGGGTGTCCCATCAAGTTGACTCAAGCATACGAGTTTTTGCAAACAAAATAGTTTCCAAAAACATGGGATCAATATGGTCAAGGGGCACTTGCCTTGTTCCTGTGGCTTTTGTTGCTCACGTGTCTCGAAGTCTTGGTGCCGTAGTTCTTCGTAGATAGCTCCCTAAGCTTGTCCTTCTATTCATGATCACACACATACAAAATTATAGCAATCAATTATCATGCACAAACTTTAATTAAGATGCAGTGGATGCAAATCCTATGGTGCTGTTTTATCAAACCAGTTTGTACGTGTTCTTGCATGTTTTAATGGCTTTCATGGATTTTATGATGAACAAGGGTGTAGGGATCTAGTGTGGACGTGTGATGATCTTGACTCAAGATCTAGATCAATTCCACCGTCAAAAACCGATCAACGCGTGATCTGTCCACATGAAAAAGCTTCTGTTCTTAGGAACAGATGTGTAGGAACCGCGATGATGTCGTAAGGTGGTAACGAAGACCTACCTCACTTCTCTCTGATGGCAGGGCCTTCCTCCTAGCAATGGCAGCAGCGACGCCGAGGCATGACGGTGCTCGTCGGCGGCTCTCCGGCGACGGAACTCTGGTGAAGGGTGGTGGTCCAACTCGGCGAGCTGGGGGCTAGGGCCTCAAGTCGTCGACTCAGGAGGTGGAAAAATAATACGTGGTTTCGTCCAGAGGTTTAGGGTTCTATTTATAAGGGGTTAAATAAGAGTCCTATTCCAATTGGATTTCAAATAAGAGTCCTATTCAACTTGTTTTGGATCTTAACAACTTATCTTCAATTGATTTGGTGTGGCACCAACGTGGGGGAAACTGTGTCGGTATCCTCCGTACTGGGTACTCCCGCGCACAGAAGAAAAATCGCCTAAGGACCTCACATCTCCGCAGTGGTGAGCTCCGGAGAGGCCACGTGTCCAGCGAGGGCCGGGCCTCCCTTTTCCTTAGAGGCGGTCTCCGCCACGTGTCTGGCGGACGGGACCTCCCTCTCCCTCAGAGGCGAGCTCCGCGTGCGCCACGTGTCTGGCGGGCGGGACCTCTCCTCTCCTGAGAGGCGAGCTCTGGGGGCGCCACGTATCAGTGCTGGACCTCCCCTCTCCTCAAAGGCGAGCTCCGAGAGTGCCGCGTGTCAGTGCCAGACCTCCCCTCTCCTCAGAGGCGAGCTCCGAGAGTGCCACGTGTCCAACAGCGTCGGACCTCCTTTCTCCTCGGAGGTGAGCTTCGAGGATGACACGTGTCTAGCAGGACCGTACCTCTCGGAGGCGAGCTCTGAGGGTGACATGTGTCCCAAGGGATCGGGCCTTGCCTCTCCTCCGAGGCGAGCTCCGAAGGCAACACATGTCCCGTGGGGCTGGGCCTCGCTTCTCCGCAGAGGCTAGCTCCGAAGGCGACACGTGTCCATCAGGACTGGACTTCGCTTCTCCGCAGCGACAAGCCCCGGAGGCAACACGTGTCCAGCGGACCGGACCTCGCCCCTTCCGCAGAGGTGAGCTCCTAGCCTGCCACGTGGCCAGCAGTGTCGGACCTCACCGCCTCCACAGGGATGAGCTCTGAAGACGCCACATGGACAGCGGGGCGCGGGAAGTGTCGACAGCGCACCTCGGCGAACTGGATTTGGTTCTTTTCGGCTATCTTTCTGATTCTTTCTCCGTTTCTGCTTATTTTATAATGTTTCTCTATATGAAATATGTATGCATGCATGGATACGAAATTGAGGGTGTTACAAACCAACACCCCTTAAACTGAATCTCGCCCTCGAGATTCGGTAGAGTAGGGAACAGATGAGGGAATTCGTTCCTGATGTCTTCCTCACGCTCCCATGTAGCCTCGGCTTCCGTGTGATGGCTCCATTGTACCTTGCACCAACGAATCACTTTATTCCTTGTGACCCTTTCCTTCACGTCCAAAATTCGGACGGCGGGCTCCACATAGTTCAGATCCCCTTGAAGCTCGAGATCATCCATCGGTACTTGTTCTTCTGGTACCCTTAAGCACTTCTTGAGCTGGGACACATGAAACACGTCATGCACGTCGGAGAGGTGCGTTGGGAGCTCTAGTTGATAGGCTACCTCTCCTCGCTTGCCCAAAATCTTAAGTGACCCAATGTAGCGAGGTGCTAACTTGCCTTTGACATTGAAACGTCGTTGGCCTCAGATAGGCGATACCTTAAAGTACACGAAATTTCCTACTTCGAAAGTCAACTTTCTTCGCCTATTGTCTGCATAACCTTTTTGTCGTGACTGAGCAGACTTCAAGTTCTCCCGTATCATTTGGACTTGCTTCTCAGCTTCTTCCAAAATATAGAGGTAAATTGGGTACCCCGATCTGAAACTATCCTCCTCGGAACTCCATGACGGCACACGATTTGCTCCATGTACAGCTCGGCTAGTTCTGCGATGCGGTACGTGGCTCTAACTGGAAGGAAATTGGCTGTTTTCGTCAATCTGTCCATGATAACCCAGATGGGGTCATAACCCGACCGAGTACTTGGTAATCCAACGATGAAATCAATGTTGATTTCTTCCCACTTCCACTCGGGTACTTTTAATGGTTGCAACAGTCCGGCGGGTCTCTGATGTTCGGCCTTCACCTGTTGGCATGTGTCGCATAAGGCAACATATTCAGCTATGTCCCTTTTCATACCATCCCACTAATAACAAGTTTTCAAGTCCTTGTACATCTTTGTACTGCCGGGATGTATGGAATAAGGTGAGTAATGTGCCTCCTTTAATATCTTGTCGCGGATGTGCTTCACGTTAGGCACACAAATCCTTTTTCCCTAACCAAAGCGTACCCTTCTCGTCTTCCTTGAAGTCCTTTTTCTATGCCTTGTCGGATCCTTTCCTTGATCTCCTTGATTTCCTCATCCGTTACTTGGCCATCTCTTATCTCTTGTTCCAGCGAAGAGTGGAGTTCCATCACTTCCATCTCGTTCAAGAACCTAAGATGTAACCGTTCGAACTCCTTGCGCAGCTCGGGCGGTAGCTCCCGAACCGTGAGTTGGTGACATGCTCCCTTTCGGCTCAATGCATCAGCTACTACATTGGCCTTTCTGGGGTGATAGTTGATTCCAACATCATAATCCTTGATGAGTTCCAACCATCGACGTTGCCTCAAATTCAAATCCGTCTGCGTGAATATGTACTTGAGGCTTTTATGATCCGTATAGATCTCACATCGGTGGCCAAGGATATAATGCCTCCAAATCTTCAAGGCATGTACCACGGCTGCAAGTTCCAAGTCATGTGTGGGGTAATTCAGCTCATGTTTCTTTAGTTGTCTCGACTCATAGGCTACCACTTGTCCTTCTTGCATGAGCCCACATCCAAGCCCTTGTCTTGATGCGTCACAATATATGTCGAAACTCTTGCTCATGTCCGGCAATACCAAAACCGGCACTGCGGTTAGCCTTTTGTTGAGCTCCGCAAAGATTTCTTGGCACACTGGTGTCCACTGAAATGCTTTTTCCTTCATTAGCAATTCAGTCATAGGCTTTGCTATTTTGGAGAAATCCTTGATGAACCATCGGTAGTATCCGGCCATCCCAAGGAAACTCCAAATATCTCTCACGTTCTGCGGTTGGTTCCACTTGAGAACATCTCCCACTTTTCCGGGATCAACCTCTACTCCTCTCTCGGAGATGATGTGGCCTAGGAACGATATCTCCTTCAGCAAAAATTGACACTTGCTGAGCTTGGCATATAATTGATGCTCTCGCAGCTTCTGTAATGTCAATCTCAAATGTTCTTCATGTTCTTCTTCACTTTTTGAATACACCATAATATCGTCGATGAAAACCACGACGAACTTGTCCAAGTACTCCATGAAGACCTTATTCATGAGGTACATGAAATACGCGGGTGCATTCGTTAACCCAAAAGACATAATGGTATATTCATACGAACCATACCGTGTTCTGTAAGGGTCTCTGTTTTTGACACCCATTTGCAGTGTTCATCACCACACCACACACCTCATTTGAGCAAGAATGATGAACACAAATGAAGAGCAAGTAACAATTATCAACATGCTCATTAGAGAACAAACTCACACATTGCAAAAGTGGTATTTCCCACATGTGATATAGATGGGCTGGACATATGAAAACTCCTACACTTTGCTAAGGATGTCCATGCCAAGTTTCACCCAAATTCAAAACCTTTTTGAGGTCATTTTGGGTATAGATAGGAGGAGGGCAGTTTGAAACCATATTCAAATTCAAACTGTTTTCACCCACTGAATTTAAAAGTGGAAGGCATATTCTTACTCAGCACATTTTTGTGAGCTCACACACCAATTTTCACTCCATTTGGAGTTGATCTTGACATGAGCTAAGGGGGAGAAATTCAAACTTTATTTGAATTTCAAACTGAACTTGTGCTGAAATTCATTCAAACCAAACCTCATTTGAACTTTGATCAATTCAAATGGCTCATGGGTGAATAATTTGAATTGCCAAGGGTAGTATAGGGTTCACTGTTTACCACAGCTGTTAGGAGTAAATTTCAGAGGTTAAAAGGAGGGGTGGGACCCACATGTCAGCCTCTGCCTCAATACAAACCGACTGAAACACAGTTCAGTCGGTTCCCGGCTGCTGTGTGCGCGCGCCACCGAAGGGGGGCAGCTGGCGCCAGCTCCTGCTGCGCGCCCCAAGCCGGAGACCAGCCGCCGGGCTATTTATTCCCTCCCCGGCGTGCTCCGATCACTCATTCCCCGAGCTGCCGGCATACTCGGCCGTTTTCCCACTGCCATCGCCGCCGCTCGAGCTCACGCGTGATCAAGCCCGATCACTCTCGAGCATAGCCTCCTCCACAGCAAAACGGCACCAAGAGATCGTGAGCAACCTCCTAGACTCCGTGTTGGCCAGTGAGCAAGCTTCCTCGAGCTGTACGAGCCATTTCCCCCGGCGAGCCGAACATCGCCGCCGATCGGGCTCCCGTGGACAGCACGGCGCAGCCGTTGTCACGTCCTCTTCTCTACACAAGAAAGTCGCTAAGGTCGAGGAGGAACCCGAAGTCCTAGACTTCGTTACTCCGGAGGAACAGCTAGCCTACGACCAAGAGCAGCAAGGCAAGCCCCGGTTTGCATTAACCTTTTTACAAATGTTTATTGTTTTGAGCACATTTTTAAATATTGTTCTTTGCATTAGAGTCTTGATTGGAAACCCAACTGCACAGCCAAGAAAAACATGGGTTGGGTTTAGGATTGAAAACCTCGTTAGCCACTGCATTGCTAGGATAGAGTAGGATTCGGTACAAGTCGAGTAGTTGGAACTACTCGCGAGAATAGGCTAGAGGCACATTGCTCGGGTAGAGATAGCACATGATACACATGGCAAGAAAATGAGACCGAGCGGAGAGTAAGGGCAGCAGGACTTTGGGGCCTGTGTGCTGTAGCTCCGCTTGCGTCGATTGAGGACCGAGCCGTGTGCGGGCCTGTTGAACAAGCTAGAACAGTACCGAAGACCTACCGGCTATATGGGAACCGGGAAACTGATGTAACTCGGGTAGCTGGGTATTGAGGCATTGCCCGTCGTTTAGAGGGTAGGTTGAGAGCTCGAGGTGTAAATCGGCTGGCGGCACAGAGATGCGCGTGCAGAGACCTCTTGCTCGGGACGATGGGACCGGTTCAATATTGGGCTACCGGGTGAAAGGTAGTCGCGTACGGCGTCCGTGATGGTTGTTGTAGGCAACATCGAGTACGGGCGTACGTGACGGGTTGTTCGGGTAACCCTGCAGGTGTAAATCGATTATAATCGCCGTCCCTCGCGGTCAGTGAGTACCACTTGTTCACTGTACCGTGACGTAGAAAGAACAGGCTAGTTACATGTTAAAATGTTGCTGATTGAAAGCTGGACATTGATTGTTAATGATATGCTGTAGCTTAGTGCTAACTAAAGTTCTTTTCAACTTTGGGCAAAGTACATGAGAGAAATGCGTTTCTTGTTTGATTGCGGCTCTCTCATGTGCCTTAGCGTAAGGTTCTCCACAACCTGCTGCTAAAACTTGAAAGTAAGGTTCTACTAATTAGGCGAGTCCTTGCAACTGATTTTTGCCTCATGCAACCCATTACCCTCATGTAGAAGTTCCATGTTTAGGTGAGACGGGTCAGACTTGCTGAGCCTTCGTGCTCACTGCTTGTGTTTGAAGCTTTTGCAGGGTTCTATGAGGAAGGGACTCCCGAAGAGGAGACGGAACCCCAGGAGGGGAACCCCGTCGAGTGGGAGTCGTGCACGCCGCAGAGTTAGTGTGCGTGTGTGCTAGCAAGGACACGTTCAAGGGCTGAACGTGCACTTGATGCTTAGTCTACGCCCGCGAGTGTGGACTAAACTTATTTTGATGTAAACATGTTCATAAACTTGTTTATGTAATAAAATTTCCGCTTCCGCTTTGTACCTTTGACGTGTGTTATACGGTGCTGTGCAACGCAGCACCCCTCAGCGTGATCCTGGCTCGACAGGACCAATGGGGTCGTGTCAGCGTGGTATCAGAGCTCGCTTGAGGTTTAACACAGTACAAAGGTCTTCTTTTTCAAAAATCCAGTGAGGAACGAGTTAGTAGCCCGTATAAGGTTGTTATTAGTATATAGAAAGTGGCTTAGTAACCTAATTGTTATGTCGGAAAAATCGTGCATCTCGGGACGTTCATGTCTTGGGGGGTGCACGTGAGCGCTGTCCACCAGTGCGCACAAGCTGAAGGGTGGAGCCCCACGGGTGGCAGGTAACCCGACCCGCTTTAGTATCCTCTACGACTCTTCATGTCGTTTGGGGTATTCGAGCAACGTCTGTCCCTGGCGTGCGTGGTGCAATATGGGAGACCCCGTCACGTGGTCTGAAACGTGAACACGTAACTCAAGGCGTGTTTGGCTTGAGAACATCCGGGCGAGTGATGACGGCCGGGTGTACTAACTGTATGTATTCCGGGCTCGGTGTGCAGCCGAGTCTGATGATTGTTTGAGTTTCTGCAGGTAGCCTTACCACGAAACGGTAGACGTGTAGCATCCGTGTGCGAGTGACGAGTAGTGCCACTGAACTAACGACGCCGGCTAAGTCCGGTATAGGTTTTTCCTTTGTGAGGACGTAGTACCGACATAATCTGGTGACGCCTCGACGTCACATCCAATTAAATGGACAACTTCATTTAAAAACTTGAAGGTTTTGATCCAAAGTAGTAAAACTTGATGTAACTCCTTCCCTTGAACAGGATATTCAAAGCTAACAAGTTTTCAACTTATAGGATGTTAAGGACAGAGCACTCTGTTTTCAGCTGAATCAAGGCTGAAGTTAATCAGAGGCTAGAGGTCGCGTTATTTCGAGGTTGGGGTCGTATGATACATTTCTGGAAAGCTTTGGAAGAGCTTTACAACTTCTCTGTTGCGGTCCAGAGGTGTTTCATCACTTAACCACTCGAAAAATGCAGTTGAGTTGGAACTGTCCAGAAAATAGGACACGGTAAAGACTCTCTGTAGACTCTCTGTAAATCAAGTATAACTTCCTGCATAAAAATCCAAAAATAGAAAATGAGGTAGTTCTGGAAAGCTTATGTGATGGGTTACAACTTTGTAACAGAAAGTTTTGTCAGATTAGGAACAGAATTAACTGGGATTCTTGGATCAATTCAGTACCTAAGACAGGGAGGTGCTGTCCAATTGTTCCCAGAAATTCTGTTAACTTTGACATCTCATAACTTTTGAACCAGGACAGATCTTAGGCCAACCAAATACTTTCTGGAAAGCTATTGAAGTTAACTTTAACTTTGATGTTGAGCTCCAGGACTGGTTTTGCTTTTAACCTGGCCTAAATCAGATTGATATGGAAACTGGTCAGGGCTGTCATGGTAACAGCAGATCAGCAGTCAAATTTGTTTAAAAATTTGAACTATGTTTCCAAGTGTTATGGGTTCAATGACATATCTTATGTTATAACTCAAGGGTTTACTGTTTAAATAAATATTTGACATTTCTCAAATATATTTTTACAGATGGCAGCAGATAAACGGTTGGAGAACGGGTGGGTAGTTTCCCACTGTTCTGACCGTAGCGGCTACCCGGAAGCATTGTGGCAAATGCTCCAATATTTCGGGTACAACCAGATGCCGCAATACTTCGCCAAGGAGGAAGGCGAAGAGGGGAGCAAGACGTGGATGATCCATGTCGAGGTTCCCGCAGGACCTATGCCACCCGGTTGGGTGCCATTCACCGTCACGGTGAGAGGAAGACAACCGGAAGGGATGTGGCAAGTGGCAGCCCGTGACACCATGTCACGTTTCTGCCAACTACACGTGCAGGCTATGGAGGGCACACCATACGCACTCATTCCGGTGGAGGGGCGAGCTCAGCATGTGTGGGAAGAGAGGTACCTGGAGGCAACAGACCCGACTTGCCCAAGGTACAACCCCGCGGAGGCAAATCTCAGTCTCCAAATGAGGGCGGGAAACGCTGTGATGGACAGCCAAGCTGTTCATACGGAACATCTCGCCACCAAGCTCAAGGAGAGCACAAGCCGTGGAGATCATTTTGAGAGTGCTCACAGTGCACTCCGCAATGTGCTCCTTCCGACGATCAAGCGACTGAATGAACAACACAATCAGTTGCGTCGTCTGAAGAAGGCAAAGAAGAAGAGCCGTGTTGACATCGCGGCGTTGCAAGAGCTGGTGCAGACCCTAACCCAGCAGAATGAGGACCTTGCTCAAGAGCGGGACGACGCTATTGAGGAAGGACAAGGCTGGGAAGAGGACTACAACCAGGCTATGGACGAGGTGCATGCATTGCAGGACCTCGTGCCCCCGGTGTTAGGCATACCGGTGGTCTTGGGTCTTCCAGCAATGGGAGAACCCGGAATGGGGGAAGAGGTGGTAGATCCAGAGCCACCAGCAGAGGTACCGGAGGAGGACGACCCACAGGAGGTCGAGTTCTACTCCGAGTAGGGGGTTACGGTTGCCAAGTAGGGCAGCTAGGGTAGCGTAACCCAACTTTTGTAATCGGTGACATGTCGTATAGACAGTGGCGTATGTATAGGTAGTGACGACATGAGCACGACTTCTCGGAGACCCGAGAATAATGTATCTTGTATAAAGTTTATGCTTTATCAATATATGTGAATGTTGTGCAAATTGATCGTGTGTCACTTCGATACCTACTGTTGCGTATGGAATTTTTAGTAAGACATGTGCTAATTGCTGCTGTTTTGAATTTCAGAATGACGCGTACTCGTGCCAACCCTGACGTTGGGGGTACCAGTCAAGGGGGAGAGACCTCCCAACCACCTCCCGAGGACTCCTCGGGACAGCAGCAGCAACAGCAACAGCAAACACCGCCACCGCCACTGCCAACGGTTACATTGGCCGACATTGTCGCGGCAATGGCAGGTTCACATCAGCAGCACACAGAGCTGCTGCAAACGTTAATTGCGAATACGTCTCGCCCAGAGAGACGTCAAGATCGTGAGGAGCGCCAACAGAGCTCCTACTCTGACTTCCTGGCGACTCATCCCCCTGTATTCTCAAGGGCGGATGAACCACTTGACGCGGACAACTGGCTCCGCGCCATAGAGATGAAATTCGGGCTGCTCCAAATCAGCGAGCAGCGCAAGACTCAGTTCGCGGTCCAGCAGCTCCAAGGATCCGCGAGCGCGTGGTGGGCCAACTTCTGTGCTTCACAGCCCACCGACCGAGCGATGACCTGGGCGGAGTTTCGGACGGCCTTCAGGGCCTATCATATACCGCCCGGTTTGATGAAGAGGAAGACGCAGGAATTCCTACACCTGCAACAAGGGAGCCGGAACGCGCTGGAATATTCCAGGGCGTTCAACGATCTCGCGCTCTACGCGTCGTATCACTCAGATACGGACGAGAAGCGGCGGGACCACTTTTACCAGGGGCTTAACCCGCTCCTGAAGGACAAGCTGGCGATGTTCAATCGCGGCAGCCTCAACGACATCATTGATGCTGCGATTGTTCAGGAGGACTCCGGCATGGAGTTGGCGGCAGCAGAGCGAAAGCGAAGCGCGCCGCAGAGCAGCGGAGAAGGAGGCGGTCCTTCTCAGAAGTTTCGGATGGTGAATCGCCCACCATCAGGTCCACGCTGGCAACCACCACAGCGGTCGATGCCGTTCCGCAGTCGGTCGTACTCTTCACCGGCATTCCGGCCGGCACTGCCAGTACCACCGCCACAACAACAGCAGCAGCGGGCGATGCCGCGTGCGTTTGCACCTCCGCAACGCATGCCGGGCTTTCGTCCATCGAGTACTCCACCAGCAGCGGCCACATGTTACAAGTGTGGTCGTCCGGGACACTTCGCGAGCAGTTGCCCGGAGAGGCAAGGCGGCGGAGTGGCACCACCGTTTCCGGGGAGGAATCAACCCCGGAACCCTACTAATGCGCGGCGGGCAAACCGTAGGCCCGGTACTGTCCACCAGCTTGCCATTGAGGACGTGCCGGAGGGCGAGCCCATCCTTGCGGGTATGTTCCAACTCCACCAGCATCCCGCTATAGTACTATTTGATTCAGGCGCCACGCATAATTTTATTAGCCAAGCTTTCATTGCTAAACACAGCTTGCCAATACTACCCACCGATAGTCCATATTTAATTTGTTCACCGGGTGGGAAGATTTCAGCAAGCGTAATGGTCTCCAAAGCACCATTATGCTTAGCGGGTAGAGTGTACCCCACGTCTCTCATTATCTTATAGGGGCAGAAGGTCGATGTCATTCTAGGGATGTCGTGGTTAACCCGCCACGGCGCTGTTTTAGACACCGTCCTTCGAGTCGTGCACTTAAACTCAGAGGTGCACGGTTCTCACTCATTATTTCTGAACAGTCCAGAAATAAAACTTCCAAGTGTCTATCAAGCCACAACCATCAGATTGGAAGACATTCCAGTGGTCCGAGAATTCCCGGATGTGTTCCCGGACGATTTGCCGGGGATGCCACCCGATAGAGCGGTGGAGTTCAAGATTGAACTTGCACCGGGAACCGTGCCAATATCCCGAAGGCCGTACAAGATGGCGCCCAAGAAGTTGGCTGAACTGAAGACTCAGCTCACGGACCTTCTGGAGAAGGGTTTTATTAGGCCGAGCTCCTCGCCATAGGGTTGTTCGGCATTATTTGTCAAAAAGAAGGATGAAACGTTGCGGCTTTGCGTGGACTACCGTCCATTAAATGCCGTAACCATCAAGAACAAGTACCCGTTGCCACGGATCGACATGTTGTTTGATCAGTTGGTCGAAGCGAAGATCTTTTCCAAGATGGATTTAAGATCCGGGTACCATCAGATTAAGATAAGGGCGGAGGACATTCCAAAGACATCTTTCTCGACAAGGTACGGACTTTATGAGTACCTGGTCATGTCCTTTGGCCTCACCAATGCTCCAGCTCACTTCATGTACTTAATGAACTCGGTGTTCATGCCGGAGCTGGACAAATTTGTCGTGGTCTTCATCGACGACATCCTAGTATACTCCAAGTCGGAGGAAGATCACAAGAAACATCTGCGTATAGTCTTGCAACGGCTGCGGGATCACAAGTTATACGCAAAGTTCAGCAAATGCGAGTTTTGGATATCGCAAGTGCCTTTCCTCGGGCATATCATCTCAGCGGAGGGTATCGCTGTGGACCCGAGCAAGATCACGCAAGTGCTGAATTGGAAATCCCCGAGAACTGTTCATGAGGTACGGAGTTTCCTCGGACTCGCGGGATATTATCGGAGGTTCATTCCGAACTTCTCGAAGATTGCCAAGCCAATGACAGAGCTGCTGAAGAAAGCTACCAAATATGTTTGGAGTCCAGCATGTGAAGCAGCATTCAAGGCTCTAGTCAAGCACCTGACATCAGCACCGGTTTTGGCGCAGCCAGACACAACAAAACCGTTCGATGTGTACTGCGATGCATCCGGCATTGGGCTCGGATTTGTGCTGATGCAAGATCGAAGAGTGGTCGCGTATGGATCACGGCAGCTTAGGAACCATGAGCAGAATTATCCAACTCACGATTTGGAGCTCGCTGCCGTGGTACTTGCACTGAAGATGTGGAGGCACTACCTACTCGGTAACCTCGTACATTTATATACCGACCACAAAAGCCTCAAGTACATATTCACTCAGAAGGAGCTGAACATGAGGCAACGAAGATGGTTAGAACTGATAAAGGATTATGAGATAGAGATCCATTATCATCCGGGCAAGGCAAACGTTGTGGCAGACGCGCTAAGCCGCAAGTCACACGTCAATAATCTGACCATCACACCGTTGGAAGAGAGCGAACCACCACTACATGTGATTCCACACGGAGCTCTCTACAACCTAGCTTTGATCCCCACCATCCGCAAAGAGATAGCGGCAGCCCAGAAGAATGACCAGGGCATGTCACATTTGCGGAGACGTGTAGACAGTGGGGAGTTGAAATGTTTCCGGAAGGACGGAGACGGCGTCCTATGGTTCAAGAACCGGATCGTCGTACCCCGAAACCCGGAGTTACGGAAGAAAATCTTTGATGAGGCTCACTTATCAAAGTTTTCTATTCACCCCGGCAGCAACAAAATGTATCAAGAACTCAGAAGAAAGTTTTGGTGGACACGGATGAAGCGAGAGACTGCAAAATACGTGTCCGAGTGTGATACATGTCGAAGGGTGAAGGCAGACCACATGCGGAAACCGGGACTGCTGCAACCACTGGGCGTTCCTGCCTGGAAGTGGGAGGACGTGAGCATGGATTTTGTCGTCGGTTTACCCACCACCTTACAGAAACATGATTCTGTGTGGGTAATCGTCGATCGGCTCACCAAAGTTGCCCATTTCATCCCGGTCAACACCAACTACAACGCCAAAAAGTACGCTGAACTATACATCTCACGGATCCTATGCTTATATGGCATACCCCGTACCATCATATCGGACCGGGGCACTTTATTTGTGTCCCGTTTTTGGGAGCAGCTACACGCTGCCTTGGGGACGAAGCTGATCCGTAGTTCAGCCTACCACCCGCAGACGGATGGGCAAACTGAGCGGGTAAATCAAATCCTAGAAGACATGCTACGAGCTTGCGCTATCAACCACGGCAAGAATTGGGATGATCACTTGCCGTTAGCCGAGTTCTCGTATAACAATGGGTACCAAGCCAGCATCAAGATGGCGCCCTACGAGGCGCTATACGGCAGGAAATGCCGCACACCATTGAACTGGTGTGAGTCTGGCGAGAGGGTTACCTTCGGGATTGACCTTGTCAACAACGCGGAAGAAAAGGTTCGACTGATTCAAGCGAACCTAAAAGCCGCTCAATCCCGTCAAAAACAGTATGTGGACCGGAGAAGGCGCCCATTACAATTCGAAGTTGGAGATCACGTATATCTACGGGTGTCTCCAATGAAGGGCATAAACAGATTTGGGGTGAGAGGAAAGTTAGCACCCCGCTTCATCGGTCCATTCCAGATTACCGAAAGATGTGGATGGGTGGCATACCGGCTGAAATTACCAGAAGCACTTTCCGGTGTGCACGACGTCTTTCACGTTTCCCAGCTGAGGAAGTGTCTCAAGCTATCAACTACCGTTCAGCTGGAAGACATTGAAGAACTGCAACCGGATCTCACCTATCGGGAGGAACCGCTGCAGATTATTGATGAAAAGGCCCGAACCACACGCAACCGTACGTTGTGGTTCTACAAGGTTCTGTGGAGTAATCACTCCATGGACGAAGCGACATGGGAGAGCGAAGAATTCCTTCGCACTAACTACCCCGACTTTCTCACGTCGCATATCCGGTAATTTTCCACCGTCCTCTCTCTCATTTTCACCTTATAATCTCGGGACAAGATTCTTTTAAGGGGGGAGGAATGTAAGGGTCTCAGTTTTTGACACCCATTTGCAGTGTTCATCACCACACCACACACCTCATTTGAGCAAGAATGATGAACACAAATGAAGAGCAAGTAACAATTATCAACATGCTCATTAGAGAACAAACTCACACATTGCAAAAGTGGTATTTCCCACATGTGATATAGATGGGCTGGACATATGAAAACTCCTACACTTTGCTAAGGATGTCCATGCCAAGTTTCACCCAAATTCAAAACCTTTTTGAGGTCATTTTGGGTATAGATAGGAGGAGGGCAGTTTGAAACCATATTCAAATTCAAACTGTTTTCACCCACTGAATTTAAAAGTGGAAGGCATATTCTTACTCAGCACATTTTTGTGAGCTCACACACCGATTTTCACTCCATTTGGAGTTGATCTTGACATGAGCTAAGGGGGAGAAATTCAAACTTTATTTGAATTTCAAACTGAACTTGTGCTGAAATTCATTCAAACCAAACCTCATTTGAACTTTGATCAATTCAAATGGCTCATGGGTGAATAATTTGAATTGCCAAGGGTAGTATAGGGTTCACTGTTTACCACAGCTGTTAGGAGTAAATTTCAGAGGTTAAAAGGAGGGGTGGGACCCACATGTCAGCCTCTGCCTCAATACAAACCGACTGAAACACAGTTCAGTCGGTTCCCGGCTGCTGTGTGCGCGCGCCACCGAAGGGGGGCAGCCGGCGCCAGCTCCTGCTGCGCGCCCCAAGCCGGAGACCAGCCGCCGGGCTATTTATTCCCTCCCCGGCGTGCTCCGATCACTCATTCCCCGAGCTGCCGGCATACTCGGCCGTTTTCCCACTGCCATCGCCGCCGCTCGAGCTCACGCGTGATCAAGCCCGATCACTCGCGAGCATAGCCTCCTCCACAGCAAAACGGCACCAAGAGATCGTGAGCAACCTCCTAGACTCCGTGTTGGCCAGTGAGCAAGCTTCCTCGAGCTGTACGAGCCATTTCCCTCGGCGAGCCGAACATCGCCGCCGATCGGGCTCCCGTGGACAGCATGGCGCAGCCGTTGTCACGTCCTCTTCTCTACACAAGAAAGTCGCTAAGGTCGAGGAGGAACCCGAAGTCCTAGACTTCGTTACTCCGGAGGAACAGCTAGCCTACGACCAAGAGCAGCAAGGCAAGCCCCGGTTTGCATTAACCTTTTTACAAATGTTTATTGTTTTGAGCACATTTTTAAATATTGTTCTTTGCATTAGAGTCTTGATTGGAAACCCAACTGCACAGCCAAGAAAACCATGGGTTGGGTTTAGGATTGAAAACCTCGTTAGCCACTGCATTGCTAGGATAGAGTAGGATTCGGTACAAGTCGAGTAGTTGGAACTACTCGCGAGAATAGGCTAGAGGCACATTGCTCGGGTAGAGATAGCACATGATACACATGGCAAGAAAATGAGACCGAGCGGAGAGTAAGGGCAGCAGGACTTTGGGGCCTGTGTGCTGTAGCTCCGCTTGCGTCGATTGAGGACCGAGCCGTGTGCGGGCCTGTTGAACAAGCTAGAACAGTACCGAAGACCTACCGGCTATATGGAACCGGGAAACTGATGTAACTCGGGTAGCTGGGTATTGAGGCATTGCCCGTCGTTCAGAGGGTAGGTTGAGAGCTGGAGGTGTAAATCGGCTGGCGGCACAGAGATGCGCGTGCAGAGACCTCTTGCTCGGGACGATGGGACCGGTTCAATATTGGGCTAACGGGTGAAAGGTAGTCGCGTACGGCGTCCGTGATGGTTGTTGTAGGCAACATCGAGTACGGGCGTATGTGACGGGTTGTTCGGGTAACCCTGCAGGTGTAAATCGATTATAATCGCCGTCCCTCGCGGTCAGTGAGTACCACTTGTTCACTGTACCGTGACGTAGAAAGAACAGGCTAGTTACATGTTAAAATGTTGCTGATTGAAAGCTGGACATTGATTGTTAATGATATGCTGTAGCTTAGTGCTAACTAAAGTTCTTTTCAACTTTGGGCAAAGTACATGAGAGAAATGCGTTTCTTGTTTGATTGCGGCTCTCTCATGTGCCTTAGCGTAAGGTTCTCCACAACCTGCTGCTAAAACTTGAAAGTAAGGTTCTACTAATTAGGCGAGTCCTTGCAACTGATTTTTGCCTCATGCAACCCATTACCCTCATGTAGAAGTTCCATGTTTAGGTGAGACGGGTCAGACTTGCTGAGCCTTCGTGCTCACTGCTTGTGTTTGAAGCTTTTGCAGGGTTCTATGAGGAAGGGACTCCCGAAGAGGAGACGGAACCCCAGGAGGGGAACCCCGTCGAGTGGGAGTCGTGCACGCCGCAGAGTTAGTGTGCGTGTGTGCTAGCAAGGACACGTTCAAGGGCTGAACGTGCACTTGATGCTTAGTCTACGCCCGCGAGTGTGGACTAAACTTATTTTGATGTAAACATGTTCATAAACTTGTTTATGTAATAAAATTTCCGCTTCCACTTTGTACCTTTGACGTGTGTTATACGGTGCTGTGCAACGCAGCACCCCTCAGCGTGATCCTGGCTCGACAGGACCAATGGGGTCGTGTCATGTTCAAAAAGCGGTCTTGGGTATGTCGGAGGGCTTAATATTTAGCTGGAAGTATCCCGACTGTCGGTACCTGAGATATGGGGTACCCCCGCGCACAGGGTAAAATGCCTAAGGAACTCGCCCTTCTCCGCAGGGAGAGCTCCGAAGGCGCCACGCGTCCGGCGGGGCCGGACCTCCCTCTCCTCAGAGGAGAGCTCCGGGCCCGCCACGTGGCATACAGAAGCCGGACCTCCCCCTCCGTGGGAGAGAGGTCCGAAGGCGCCGCGTGCCAGCGGGGCCAGACCTCCCTCCCTCTCCTCAGAGGAGAGCTCCGGGCCCGCCACGTGGCCAGCAGAAGCCGGACCTCCCCCTCCGCGGGAGAGAGGTCCGAAGACGCCACGTGCCCCGCGGGACTGGCCCTTCTCTTCCCTGAGAAGGGCTCCGGGCCCGCCATGTGGCAGCAGGGCGACGCTGCCTGCCCTGAGTGGTAGGCAGCGGGCGTAAATACGCCCCATACCTTGCCCGTACAAGGTATTCAAGGCCCGCGTCTTCCCAAGACGCGGAAACACGGAGCACGCGTCTGCCAGGTGCCGTTGCGCCCAGTCGCATCACAGACTGGCGCGCGGTGTCAGAACCTGTCAGCCAATAAACACTGCGACAAGACAACCCATGCCGCGTGCGCCGTCATCAACCGCTACGACCGGCATGCGGCATGGGTAGGGCGGCAAGATGAAGACTCAGAAGCCTTCGGCCAGAGACAACTACCGGCATAACTGCAGATACGGTAGATAATAGACAATCTTTCCAGGACCACCTGTCGGGTCCCGGCTCCCCTTGTAAGCCGCCCGAGTCTTGGACTATAAAAGGCTCGGGTAGGCGTTGATAGCAAGGGTTCGCATTTTGCAACTCATACGCTAGCCATACACTCTCAAGCTGTAACTCACCCCCAAGCTCAGGCCTCCGGCCCTGAGCAGCAAGCAATACAGCGAGCTCCATAGCTCGCCGTGGACGTAGGGTTTTACGCTCCGGCGGCCTGAACCACGTAAAACTCGCCGTGTCAAGCTCTTACTAACTCGTTCCATCCGCGCAATCTCTCCGCTAGGAACTAGCCCCTCCGAAAAAAGAACCTCCGTGGGCTGCCCAGTGCAGGCCCGGGGGAAGTGTCGACCGCACACTTCGACATTTGGCGTGCCAGGTAGGGGGCTTTTCCCCTAGCGCGACGAGTTTCCGCCGACGAAGATGACCAAGCTTCCTTCAGCGGCAAACTCTCCCCCCTCGCCTCTGCGGCAGACCGCGACCAGGGGGGAGTACATGTCGACACACTCGGGACGGAGTGTGTCAGTACGAGCTGGGAGCCAGCAACTGGCTCTTGCAGCGCCGACCCCGGCAATGCAGGCTCCAACCAGCTTCAAGTCTCCAGTAGCGCTCGGCGTGCCCAGTGGGGGCGCGCTAGCTGCGGCGAGAGCGCTACTGTACAATCCGCCCGCTGGGGACGCGCCTCAGGCAGCGACCCGGCAGTGGATCCGAGAGGTAAACCGTCTCGTCGTCGCCGCCGCAAGCCCTCGACCTCGGCGGGGACGATGCTCTGGCCAATCGGTCGTGTCGCTGATTCGCGCACCGTTGGATGGCGAGCAGACGGCAGACTCCAGCTCTACCAGCCCCCAGTCAACAGATCTGAGGACAGAGCTGGAACGGTGTCACCTGGGTCAAGATGCCCGGGTGTACCTCGAACGGCACCGAGAAAGGCGTCGCCATCAAGAGGCTGACGACAGCATGACGTCGGCCTCGACCCAGCCTGAAGAGCAGACCGCCGCCACACGACCTCTACCCCAGGCCTGTGCCGTGCAGAATATGCCACAGCCGTACGTC
Source organism: Neostapfia colusana (assembly GCA_030760725.1). Lineage (NCBI taxonomy): Eukaryota > Viridiplantae > Streptophyta > Magnoliopsida > Poales > Poaceae > Neostapfia > Neostapfia colusana. The sequence goes on from JASWHV010000003.1 coordinate 82,981,208, forward strand.
CTTCATATGGCGCCCCCGGCCTATGGTGCAGCCTTGCCCATGCCGGGGCATGCGGTGCACAGTGTGAACCAAGCGTTCGCAGCATCAGAACCTGCGGCGACAGAAGCAGGGTGTGCGGCCCTCGCGCCCCACCTTCGCTTCGCGAAATGGCCGCGCAAGTTTCGGCCGCTCCTGCCCGAGAAGTACGACGGCAGTGTTAACCCGGCGGAATGCCTCCAGATCTATTCCACCGCCGTGCTTGCCGCAGAAGGGAATGAAGCCGTCATGGCCAATTACTTCCCTGTCGCCTTGACTGGCCCAGCTCGGTCTTGGCTCATGAACCTCCCCCAGGGTTCCGTAACTTCCTGGGGAGAACTTTGCCGACAGTTCATAGCCAACTTCGGCAGTTCATACACCCAGCCTGGCACGGAGCTTGACCTCCACGCCATCCAACAACAACCTGGGGAGTCGCTGCGCTCTTTCATCCAGCGGTTCTCCCAGGTGCGGAACACCATCCCACACATTCAAAATGCTTCTGTGGTGGTGGCGTTCCGACAAGGCGTCCGAGACAAGAAGATGCTTGAGAAACTCGCGACCAGGGAGGTCCGCGATGCCTCTGAGCTCTTCAGCCTGGCGGACAAGTGCGCCAGGGCAGCCGAGGGACGGAACTGGCACTCGCAGCCATCCTCCGAGTCAGGAGGGCTGCCCGGATCTGGTCCTACTCCCTATGGAGGCAGCAAGAAGACCAAGAGCCGGGGCAGAAGCAAGATAAGACCGCCGGCCGTGACCCAAGCTGTCACTGCGGCGACGCTCAGTGGGGCTCGGGGGCCGCGCCCTGACAAGAGGCAGCGAAAGTCACCGACCCCGGAAGATAGCCAGGACAACATGTGCCCCGTGCACGGCAGCTGTCGCCACACTACTGCCGAGTGCCGGGAGATCCGGAGGCTCGCAGAGCGCTTCCGCAAGGGGAAGCGGCAGCGGGCTGATGCCCTGCCCTTCCGCCCGAAGGAAGATGGGCAGGGGGTGGATGTTCCAGACAACATCGACCACCCAGAGGAGATCCAGGAGCCTCAGCGTGCCGTGAAGGCGGCATGCAATCGTGAGGACTCCGGCTCCAGCGACGACGAGCGTCAGAAGAAGCTCTACGTCATATACGGCGGGTCCGCCGACCCCTCATCCCGAAGCGCAGTCAAGACTCTGCGCCGAGCGGTAGCGTCGGTGGCGCCACTCCCGAGTGCTGCACCGCACCTTAAGTGGATGGGCACCCCCATCAGCTTTGACGCCACCGACTGCCCCAGGAACATGGCTGGGGCCGACCAACTACCGCTCCTGGTGGCCCCTACCATCGCCAACGTGAGAATGTACCACGTTTTGGTAGATGGAGGGGCTGGGCTGAACCTCATCAGCCGTGCAGCTTTCCAAAAGCTGCAGGTCCCGATGGCCAAGCTCACCCCGTCGAGCCCGTTCTCAGGGGTAGGGCCGGGACAGGTTATCCCCTACGGCAATATTAGTCTCTCGGTGACCTTCGGGGCTCCGGACAGCTATCGAACAGAGTACATTCTGTTCGACGTAGCGGAGATAGACCTCCCCTTCAACGCCATAATCGGCAGGCCAGACCTGTATCGGTTCATGGCTGTAGCCCACTACGGCTACCTCGTCCTGAAGATGCCAACTCCGACGGGCGTTCTCAGGATTCGTGGGGACCGCACTGCTGCAGTGTCGGCCCTGGAGAAGCTCCAAGCACTCGCAACAGCTGGGGCATCAGCCCCCGGCAATACGGAGCCGGACCAGCTCCGCCCGAGTGCACGTCACCGTGCTTCCACCACAGCACCCGAGTGCAACCTCTCGACGAGGGCGGCGTCCCCTTAAAGGTCGTCCAAGTCGGTGCCGAAGCTACCCAGACCACCCGGGTAGCCGGGGGCCTGGATAGCAAATATGAAGGCGCGCTCGTCACCTTCCTCCGGCACAACGTTGACGTGTTTGCATGGCAGCCGTCACAGATGCCGGGGATCCCTAGGGAGGTGATCGAGCACCACTTGAAAGTCTTCCCCGACGCCCGGCCGGTTCAACAGAAGCCCCGCAAGCAGTCCATCGAGCGTCAGAACTTCATCCGTGAAGAAGTCAAGAAGCTGCAGGACGCTGGCTTCATACGGGAGGTCCACCACCCTCGATGGTTGGCGAACCCCGTCGTTGTCCCGAAGGCCGGCAGGAAGCTCCGGATGTGCATCGACTACACCAGTCTCAATAAGGCATGTCCTAAAGATCCATTCCCTCTCCCCAGAATAGATCAAATAGTAGACTCAACGTCAGGCTGTGATATGCTGTGCTTCCTAGACGCCTACTCGGGTTTCCATCAGATCCCCATGTCTAGGGAGGACGAGGAGCACACCTCCTTCATCACAGTAGACGGCCTTTATTGCTATGTGTCTATGCCTTACGGCCTAAAGAATGCACTCCCCACCTTTGTGCGGGCAATGCACAAAACCTTTGGGGAGTTAATAAGAGACCTGGTTGAGGTGTATGTCGATGACATAGTTGTCAAGGTCAAGCAGGGTTCATCCCTACTAGATAACCTAGCTTTAGTCTTTGACAAGTTGCGCTCTACGCGCACCAAGCTGAACCCGGATAAATGTGTGTTCGGCGTGTCCTCTGGGAAGCTCTTAGGGTTCCTGGTCTCGCACCGAGGGATTGAGGCCAACCCAGAGAATATCAAGGCCATCGACTTGATGCGGCCCCCTGCCCGCATCAAGGATATCCAGAAACTCACGGGATGCCTAGCCGCGCTGAGTCGGTTTATACCGAGGCTAGCAGAGCGGGCACTCCCTTTCTTTAAGCTCCTGCGCAAGTCAGGCCCCTTTGCCTGGACTGACGAAGCAGAAGAGGCTTTCCAGGAGTTGAAGCGACTCCTGACAACCCTGCCTATCATGGTAGCTCCTGAGCCCGGAGAGCACCTGCTGCTCTACATCGCGGCGACAACTGAAGTGGTGAGTATGGTCCTCGTCGCAGAGCGGCCAGACCTCTCACCCTCGCAACCTGCTCCGGTAGCAGAAGACAGACACCAGGGGGGCCCACAGGGCCAAGACGGTCTCCCGGACCCCCTGAAGGTCCAAGACGACCTCCCGGAGGCCCAGGACGGCCTCCCGGACCCCCGAGATAAATCTCCAGGGTCCAATTGGGATCTCCCGGAGGTCCCTCGGGATCCCCCGGAGCTCCCGGATGATCAAGAAAGCTTGAGGGCCTTCGGGTCCCAGTTCACGGAGGCCCCCGTGGGTCCACCCACCTCCAGCGAGCCGAGGCCAATGGACGAGGAGCTCCCAAGCCTAAGGGAGAGGGTCCGAACAATACAGAGGCCTGTCTATTACATCAGTGAAGTACTTCATGAGGCCAAGACAAGGTACCTAGAAGTCACAAGCTGCTGTATGCGGTGCTCGTGGCCTCCAGGAAGCTCCGCCACTACTTCCAGGCCCACCGGATCTCAGTAGTCACCTCGTATCCGCTGAAGACAATTCTTCACAGCCCCCATGCGACTGGCAACGTCGCTAAATGGGCAGCGGAGCTGGCGGAGTTTGAGCTGGACTTCCTCCCACGTCATGCAGTTAAGAGCCAAGCATTGGCTGACTTTGTGGCGGAGTGGACAACAACGAAGACTGACCCAGGGGGCCATGATGGTGGAGAGCTAGATCCTAAAGCCCCGGTCTTCACCGAACCCCACTGGACACTCTTCTTCGACGGCTCCTCGCGAAAGCAGGGGGCCGGTGCCGGCGTACTGCTCCTCATGCCATCGGGGGAACAGTTTGGGTATATGGTGCGTCTCAATTTCAAGGCAACCAACAACATGGTGGAGTATGAGGCACTATCTTTGGCCTACAGACAGCCCTGTCTTTAGGCGCTCGCCAGTTGTTGGCACAGGGCGACTCCCAGCTGGTCATCAAGCAAGTCAAGGGCGAATGCTCCTGCAACGACCCACAGCTAGCTGCGTATCTGCTTCACGTGCAGATGTTGGAGAAAGAATTCCTCGCCTTGGACCTGCACCACGTACCGCGCGCTGGTACTGCCGCAGCCGACAACCTTTCAACGAAAGCTTCCACCGGAGCCCCTGCGCCTGAGGGAGTTTTCGAGAGGACGTTGCTGCGGCCCACAGCCCGGCCCGCCGAGCCGGGCGAAGGGGGCTTGACCAGCACCTCGAAGCTGGCGGTCCTGGCGGCCCTGCAGCCATGGATGCTGCCAAGGATCGTAAGCGTCACTGGGGACTCCGTGCAACCAAGCGCTCAAGATCCAGAAGCTCAAGTCAGACCCGATGCATGGATCACGGATATCCGGGACTACTTGAAAGACAATATCCTCCCTGATGAACATGCAACCGCTGAACGGATTGTGCGTATGGCTAAGAGGTACGTGCTGGTAGAGGGGGATCTCTACCGGCGTGGCGCCAACCACATCCTATTGCGGTGCATAACCCAGGGGGAAGGCTGCGACTTGCTCGCTGAGATCCATGGAGGCGAATGTGGAAGTCATTCTTCCTCACGCACGCTTGTTGGTAAAGCCTTCCGGCATGGCTTCTACTGGCCGACAGCACTCCAGGATGCCGTCAAGCTGGTCGAGAGCAGCAAGGCGTGCCAGTTCCACGCCAAGCAGATCCATACACCGGCTCAGGCGGTACAGATGATCCTGCCCTCGTGGCCGTTTGCCGTATGGGGGCTGGACATCCTGGGACCATTCCCCAGAACCGTCGGGGGATTCCGGTACCTCTATGTCGCTATCGACAAGTTCACCAAGTGGCCGGAAGCTACACCAGTTGTCACCATCAACAAACAATCCGCAGTAAAATTCATCAAGTCCCTTGTCTGCCGGTTCGGGGTCCCAAACAGGATCATCACCGACAACGGGACCCAGTTCACCAGCGCAGTGTTCCAAGACTACTGCAAGGACCTTGGTATTCAGGTATGCTATGCCTCTGTCGCCCACCCGAGGAGCAATGGGCAAGTTGAGAGGGCCAACGCGGAGATTCTCAGGGGCCTTAAGACTCGCACCTTCGCCAGCCTGAAGAAACATGGTGCCAATTGGGTAGACGAGCTTCCGAGCACACTATGGGCCAACCGGACATCCCAGAGCCGGGCCACCGGGGAGACACCCTTCTTCATGGTGTACGGGGCTGAAGCGGTACTTCACCCAGAAATCACCATGAAGTCTCACCGTGTCCGGGCTTACGACGAAGCCACGCAGGACAACCTCCGGCGTGGAGAAATCGACCTCGTCGATGAGGTCCGATTACATGCGGCACTCCGTAATGCGCGGTACAGACAAGAGCTTCGGCGCTACCACCAAAGGTCTGTGCGTGCCCGGGAGCTGCAGGAAGGTGACCTGGTGTTGCGGCGCATACTTTCTCGTGAAGGGACCCACAAACTCTCCCCTAGTTGGGAAGGCCCCTTCCGAGTAGCAAAAGTATGCCGCCCCGGGTGTGTGCGCCTTTCCACCGAGGATGGGGACCTGCTCCCGAACCCTTGGAACATAGAGCACCTCCGTAAGTTCTACCCCTAGAGCAAAAATAGGACAGTACTTTCTTTTCGTAATAAACTCCATAGTGTCCAGGAGCAGCGCTCGGAGCAGCTAAACCCCAGGGGACGGTCCAGGACTATGTTCAGCTTTGCCTGGTTCCGACTCCAAGCGCGTAGAGTCTTGCTTCCCCTCTTAATGGGGTGGGTCGTGGCCTCCATGTTTAGCCTGCCTTCCTCCTATGGAAAGTTGTGTGAAAAGAAATCTGCTCTACTTTGCTCTTTCCTTGTACTCATTTAAATTGTGAATTGAGTTTTTTTTAATCACCCTTGCAGCGCATGGTTGCCATGCGCTCAGCTCCCCCTCTTTACAAGTCCCCAAACACCAAACACATGGTTAGGGGCTGTAAGTCAAGTAATACTATGAGATAAGGGAGGGGGAGCCCCCAAGGAGAATTACGTTTCCTCTGCCTGTGTGCAGGACCTCCAGGTTACGGCAACAGGGACTGCATGAAGCGGGGGGAAAGGAGCTACCAGCTACTCCGGCCTGGGACTGGAAGGACCGGGACCTGCCCCTCCAGCAGGGGCGGGACCCTGGGGCCCCACGTGTCCAGCGGGACCAGAACTCTCTCCTCCCTTGAGGAGGGCTCCGGGATCGCCACGTGGTGGGCGGAAGCCGGACCTCCCCCTCGGTGGGAGGGCTCCGAAAGCCCTACGTGTCCAACATGGCCGGAGCTCCCGCCTCTTAGGAAGGAGCTCCGGACCCGCCACGTGGCAGGCAGATCTGGAGCTCCCCATAGGGCGAGATCCGGAGACCTCTGGGGGCCCCTAACACGGTTAGGACCCGGGGAGGGTGTCTGTGCAAGGCTCCGAGATTGGAAATGGCCTCTGAGTACCTTGCGGAGCTAAGGACTCAGTCAGGCAAAGCCAAGAAGGAGAGGAAAAGCATCACAGACACAAATATCCAAGAGAGTCAGATTAAGCAAGGCTCCATGAGCTGAACTACAGACTCGATAAGAAGAAAGAAACGAGCCCCAAGGGTCTCCCGACACGATCAGAATCCAGAAGTGGCAGTCTTGGGAACCGCCGCAGTAAAAGCAACCATCAAGTGAGCGCACGCTCCCACGATCCCGTGGCTGTTCGTGCTCCGGCAGCGGTTAATTCGGGACTTAGAGAAAGTGCGCGGACCAGAAGAGATGGAGGTCCCACCTCGGGCTCGCTATCTCCCCCGAGATGGGCCCGGGGGCCACTGTCGGTACCTGAGATATGGGGTACCCCCGCGCACAGGGTAAAATGCCTAAGGAACTCGCCCTTCTCCGCAGGGAGAGCTCTGAAGGCGCCACGCGTCCGGCGGGGCCGGACCTCCCTCTCCTCAGAGGAGAGCTCCGGGCCTGCCACGTGGCATACAGAAGCCGGACCTCCCCCTCCGCGGGAGAGAGGTCCGAAGGCGCCGCGTGTCCAGCCGGGCCGGACCTCACTCTCCTCAGAGGAGAGCTCCGGGCCCGCCACGTGGCCAGCAGAAGCCAGACCTCCCCCTCCGCGGGAGAGAGGTCCGAAGACGCCACGTGCCCCGCGGGACTGACCCTTCTCTTCTCTGAGAAGGGCTCCGGGCCCGCCACGTGGCAGCAGGGCGACGCTGCCTGCCCTGAGTGGTAGGCAGCGGGCGTAAATACGCCCCATACCTTGCCCGTACAAGGTATTCAAGGCCCGCATCTTCCCAAGACGCGGAAACGCGGAGCACGCGTCTGCCAGGTGCCGTTGCGCCCAGTCGCATCACAGACTGGCGCGCGGTGTCAGAACCTGTCAGCCAATAAACACTGCGACAAGACAACCCATGCCGCCTGCGCCGTCATCAACCGCTACGACCGGCTTGCGGCATGGGCAGGGCGGCAAGATGAAGACTCAGAAGCCTTCGGCCAGAGACAACTACCGGCATAACTGCAGATACGGTAGATAATAGACAATCTTCCCGGGACCACCTGTCGGGTCCCGTCTCCCCTTGTAAGCCGCCCGAGTCTTGGACTATAAAAGGCTCGGGTAGGCGTCGATAGCAAGGGTTCACATTTTGCAACTCATACGCTAGCCATACACTCTCAAGCTGTAACTCACCCCCAAGCTCAGGCCTCCGGCCCTGAGCAGCAAGCAATACAGCGAGCTCCATAGCTCGCCGTGGACGTAGGGTTTTACGCTCCGGCGGCCTGAACCACGTAAAACTCGCCGTGTCAAGCTCTTACTAACTCGTTCCATCCGCGCAATCTCTCCGCTAGGAACTAGCCCCTCCGAAAAAAGAACCTCCGCGGGCTGCCCAGTGCAGGTCCGGGGGAAGTGTCGACCGCACACTTCGACACCGACCGAAGGTCAATCTTGGAGAAAACTCGGGCACCTTTCATTTGGTCGAACAGATCCTCTATACTGGGCGGAGGGTTTTTATTTTTGATTGTCACCTCGTTGAGAGACCTATAATCCACACACATCCTTTGGGTCCCATCCTTCTTGTCTACGAAGAGCACGGGGGCTCCCCATGGTCACAAGCTTGGGCGTCAAAACCCATTTCTAGCTTCTCCTGAATTTGCTTCTTGAGTTCCACTAGTTCATTAATGGGCATCCTATATGGCCTCTTTGCTATAGGTGCAGTTCCAGGTACTAAATCAATGGCAAACTCGATGTCCCGGTCAGGTGGCATACATGGGAGTTCTTCCGGGAACACATCCAAAAATTCTTGAACCACCAGAATGCTTTCCAATGCTGCTTCTTCGACGTGGTTCAACGTTGCCTTCTTGGTTGCCGGTTGGGCTGAATCGAACTCGATACGAGTACCATGCTCATTTGTCAACTGCATGCTCCTCTCAGCAAATTAAATTACTTCGTTGTGCTTGCTTAACCAATCCATTCCAAGTATTATATCAAGCCCTTGGGAATCCAAGACAATAAGGTTGGCAAGGAAGTCTACCCCCCGTATTTTAAGGTTTACTTTCGAACATACTATATTAGTCCTCATCTCTCCACTGGGAGAGTTAACCAACATAGTATATTTCATGTGTGATATGGGCAGATTATACTTGGCAAAATACTTGGATGATATGAATGAATGTGATGCTCCGGAATCAAATAAAACAACGGCTGGGTTGGAGTTGGCAAGGAACATACCAATCACGACATCCTCAGTCTGTTTGGCTTCCTCAGCGGAGACATGATTCACGTTGCCACGAGCGTAATTCTTATGTCCACGGTTACCTTGCGTAGCTCCTCCATTCGGCTGTGGGTTCTGCTTGGGCGTGTTGCTTGGCTGTCCAAGGCCTTTCCTCGGGCATTGACTTGCAAAGTGTCTCGTCTCTCCGCATGCAAAGCATGCCTTGTTGCCCAAGACAGCAGGAACGTTGGGGCAAGGGTGGTGTCGGTACCCTCAATACCAGGTACCCCCGCTCACAGGGTAAAACTTCCTAAGGACCTCGCTCCCTCTGCAGGGGCGAGGTTTGAAGGCGCCACGTGTCCAGCGGGGCTGGAGCTCCCCTCCCCACGGAGGATAGCTCCGAGCCTACCACGTGGCCCAGGGGGCCGGACCTCACCCCCTCTGCAGGGGCGAGCTCCGAAGGCGCCACGTGTCCAGCGGGGCCGGAGCTCCCCTCCCCTCTGAGGATAGCTCCGAGCCTGCCACGTGGCCCGGAAGACCGGACCTCGCCCCCTCCGCGGGGGTGAGCTCCGAAGGCTCCACGTGTCCAGCGGAGCTGGAGCTCTCCCTCTCCTCAGAGGAGAGCTCCGAGTCCGACACGTGGCCAGCAGAGCAGTGCTGCCGCCCAGCGCGGTAGGCAGCAGGAGTAAAGGTGCGCCATGCCTTTACCGTACAAAGCGTTCAAGACTCGCACCTTCCCAAGACGCGGAGACGCGGAGCACGCCTCTGTCAGGTGCCGTTGCGCCCAGTCGCATCACAGACTGGCGCGCGGTGTCAGAACCTGGCAGCCAATAAACACAGCGACAAGACATCCCTTGCCGCCTCCGCCGTCATCAACCACTACGACTAGCAGGCGGCATGGGCAGGGCGGCAAGACGAAGACTCAGAAGCCTTCGCCCGAAACAACTACCGACGTAACTGCGGATACGTTAGTCGGCAGGCAATCTCCCCGGGACCACCTGTCGGCTCCCGGGCCCCCCTTGTAAGCCACGCGAGCCTTGGACTATAAAAGGCTTGGGTAGGCAACGTTAGCAAGGGTTGGCACCCTGGGTTCACACTCTAGCCATTCGCACCCTAGGTTCGCACTCCCGCAACTCATACGCTAGGCATAACTCATCCTCAAGCTCAGGACTCAGGTTCTGTGCAACAAGCAATACAGCGAGCACCTCAGCTCGCCATGGACGTAGGGTTTTACGCTCCGGCGGCCCGAACCACATAAAACTCGCCGTGTCAAGCTTCTCCTAAACTCGTCCCTACGCTCAAGCTCTCCGCAAGTGACTAGCCCCTCCGAAAAAGAACCTCCGCGGGCTGCCCAGTGCAGATCCGGGGGAAGTGTCGACCACACACTTCGACATTTGGTGCGCCAGGAAGGGGACTTTTCCCTTGCACAACGAGTTTATACCAACGAAGATGACCAAGCTTCCTTCAGCGGCAAGCTCTCCTCCCCCGCGTTCACGGTGGACCGTGACCAGCGGGGAATACGTGTCGACACACTCAGAACGGAGTGTGTCGGCCCAAGCTGGAAGCCAGCAGCCGACTCCGGCAACGCAGGCTCCAGCCAGCGTGAGATCTTATGCGGCGCTTAGCGTTCCCCACGGGGGTGCGCTAGCTGCAGCAAGAGCGCTACTGCACAATCCACCTGCTGGGGACGCGCCCCATTCAGCGACCCAACAGTGGATTCACGAGGTAGACCGTCTCGTCGTCGCCGCCGCAAACCCTCGACTTCGGCAGGGACGACGCTCCGGCCAACTGGCTGTGTCGCTGACGCGCACGCCAACGGTTGACAGACAGACGGCGGATTCCAGCTCCACCAGGCTTCCATCGACGGACCTTAGGACAGAGCTGGAACGGTGCCACTTAGGCCAAGATGCCCGGGTGTACCTCGAGCGGCGTTGAGAAAGGCGTCACAACCAAGAGGCTGGTGACAGCATGACGTCAGCCTCGACTCAGCCTGAGGCGCAGACCTTTGCCACGCGATCTCTGCCCCAGGCATACGCCACGCAGCATATGCCACAACCATATGCCCTGCAAACGGCGCCCCCGGTCTATGGCGCAACCTTGCCCATACCGTGGTACACTGTGCCAGCGGCGAACCAAGCGTTCCTGGCACCAACGCCTGCAGCAACAGGAGCAGGATGTGCGGCCCTGGCGCCCCACCTTCGCTTCGTGAGGTGGACGCGCAAGTTTTGTCCGCACCTGCCAAGAAGTACGACGGCAGCGTCAACTCGGCGGAGTTCCTCCAGATCTACTCCACCGCCGTACTTGCCGCAGGAGGGGATGAGGCCGTCATGGCCAACTACTTCCCCGTCGCCTTGACCGGCCCGGCCTGGTCTTGGCTCATGAACCTCCCCCAGGGTTCCATAACCTCCTGGGGAGAGCTCTGCTGGCAGTTCATCGCCAACTTCGGCAGTTCCTACACCCGTCCTGGCACGGAGCTTGACCTCCACGCCATCAAACAACAACCTGGGGAATCACTGCGCTCCTCCATCCAGCGGTTCTCCCAGGTACGCAACACCATCCCCCACATCCCGAATGCATCAGCGGTGGTCGCATTCTGACAAGGTGTGACGGACAAGAAGATGCTCGAGAAGTTGGCCACCAGGGAGGTGCAAGACATCTCGGGCCTCTTCAGCCTGGCAGACGAGTGAGCCGGAGTAGAAGACGGGCGTCATTGGCACTCACTGCCAGCTTCCGAAGCCGGAAGACAGCCCGAAGACGGCGGAGTTCAAGCTGAGCTCCTGACCATGTCAGACAGTCAAGAGCCAAGCACTGGCTGACTTCATGGCTGAGTGGATGCCAACGAAGGCTGACCCAGGGGGCCGCGAAGACGGTGAACCAAAGCACCGAGCTCCGGTCTTCACCGGGCCTCACTGGACGCTCCTATTCGACGGCTCCTCGCGAAAGCAGGGGGCCGATGCCGGCGTACTGCTTCTCATGCCATCGGGGGAGCAGTCTGGGTACATGGTGCGTCTCAATTCCAAGGCAACCAACAACTTGGCAGAGTATGAAGCACTCATCTTTGGCCTAAAAGACAGTCCTGTCTCTGGGCGCTCGCCAGTTGTTGGCGCAGGGCGACTCCCAGCTAGTTATCAAGCAAGTTAAGGGTGAATGCCCCTGCAATGACCCACAGCTAGCTGCTTATCTGCTCCACGTGCGGATGTTGGAGAAAGACTTCCTCGCCTTGGACCTGCGCCATGTAACGCGCGCTGGCAAGGCCGCAGCTGACGACCTCTCAACGAAGGCCTCCATCGGAGCCCCTGCGCCCGAAGGAGTCTTCGAGAGGACGTTGCTGCGGTCCACAGCCCGGCCCGCCGAGCCGGGCGAAGGGGGCTGAACCTGTGCCTCGAAGCTAGGCAGTCCCGGCGGCCCTGCAGCCATGGATACCGCCAAAGGATCGTAAGCGTCACTGGGGACTCCGTGCAACCCAGGGCTCAAGATCCTGAAGCTCAAGTAGTCTCGATGCATGGACCACGGAGGTCCGGGACTCCTTGAAGGACATCCTTCCTGATGAACGTGCATTCGCTGAACGGGTGGTTCGGATGGCTAAGTGCTACGCGCTGGTATCTTTACTGGCGTGCCGCCACGACACCCTATTGCGATGCATAACCCAGGAGGAAGGATGCGAATAGCTCGCAGTAGTCCAAGGAGGCGAGTGCTTGGAACGCTCATCGTCCCGCACGCTGGTCGGTTAAGCCACCCGGCATGGCTCCTACTGACCGAGAGCCACCTGGACGCTGTCAAACCGGTTAGGGATGCAATGCGTGCCAGGTCCACGCCAAGCAGACCCACACAACCGGTGCAGACGCGCACCCAAAGCCGTCGGGGGATACCGGCTCCTCCATGTCGAGGGCCAGCCGGACTTCCCAGGGCCGGGTCACGGGAACTACCCTTCCACATGGTATGCGGGGCTGAAGCCGTGCTTCCCCCTGAGATCGCCATGGGGGTCCCCCCGTGTCCGGCGTACGATGAAGCCACGCATGACCCGCTCTGCGTGAAGACAGGCGCTCCGACGACACCCCAGTAAGTTCACCATGCTTACTTAGGTGTTTATTTAAATTACGCATTAATTTATATGAACACCTCCCCACGCTCTAGACAGTGTGCGTCCATTGTACACTCGGTTCCTCTTTCCTGCTCTCATGCATAGTCGATATTTGCCGTCCTGCCGAAGGCGGTAGTGCTTGGGGTACCTGCCAGAGGCCCGGTGGCCTTTTGGATCTCCCCCTGTAAGGGTACTGTACCGCCAGTTGGTCTCCTCCGAGAGAAGACCTACGCTAGACCGGGGGGTCAGGAGCCTTGCTTTGCCCGGTCTTGCACCCAAAGCATGCGCACTCTGCCCCCCGGCGCTACGGTCTGAGTACCAGGGGGCCGGACGGTTACACCCTGACTGGGGCTGGGGCCAGACCACCGGGACCAAGTGCACTGGATTACCCAAGCCCCGTATTCCGGCCTGGGACAGTAAGCCAAATGAGACTAAGGGACAGGAAAGGGGGGACCACTGAGCAGTGCCGGACTCCGCCTCCACAGCCAGGCCGAGCTCCGAGGCCAGCTCTCGCCCTCCTTTCAGAGGCGAGCGCTGATGCCGGACCTCACGCCCTTCGTTGGCCTGAGCTCCGATGACTTCCGGACCTCCGCCCCCACAGCTGGGCCGAGCTCCGAGGCCAGCCCTCGCCCCCCTTTCAGAGGCGAGCGCTGATGCCGGACCTCACACCCTTCGCTGGCCTGAGATCCGATGACTTCCGGACTCCACCTCCACAGCCAGGCCGAGCTCCGAGGCCAGCCCTCGCCCTCCCTTCAGAGGCAAGCGCTGATGCCGGACCTCACGCCCTTCGCTGGCCTGAGCTCCGATGACCTCTGGACCTCACGCCCTTCGCTGGCCTGAGCTCCGATGACTTTCGGACTCCGCCCCCACAGCTGGGCTGAGCTCCGAGGCCATCCCTCGCCCCCCTTTCAGAGGCGAGCGCTGATGCCGGACCTCACGCCCTTCGTTGGCTTGAGCTCCGATGACTTCCGGACTCTGCCTCCACAGCCAGGCCGAGCTCCGAGGCCAGCCCTCGCCCTCCCTTCAGAGGCGAGCGCTGATGCCGGACCTCACGCCCTTCGCTGGCCTGAGCTCCGATGACTTCCGGACTCCGCCTCCACAGCCAGGCCGAGCTCCGAGGCCAGCCCTCGCCCTCCTTTCAGAGGCGAGCGCTGATGCCGGACCTCACGCCCTTCGCTGGCCTGAGCTCCGATGACCTCCGGACCTCACGCCCTTCGCTGGCCTGAGCTCCGATGACTTCCGGACTCCGCCCCCACAGCTGGGCCGAGCTCCGATGCCAGCCCTTGCCCTCCTTTCAGAGGCGAGCCCTGATGCCGGACCTCACGCCCTTCGTGGACCTGAGCTCCGATGACTTCCGGACCTCCGCCCCAACAGCCGGGCCGAGCTCCGATGCCAGGCTTCACCCTCTCCTAAGAGGCTGAACTCCGAAGCCGTCAAGACCCTGCCAGCACAGGGAGTACTCAAGACAAGAATGTGCGCGGGTAGGAGAAGGCCTCACCTCGGGCTCGTTACCTCCCCCGAGGTGAGCCCGGGGGGCCACTGTCGGTACCCGCGATATGGTAGCAGCGGCTCCATCTTTAACACCACTCCACAGACAAGTTGACGGTAGATCGCACGCCTAGTACTCCACATGGTCTTCGAAGCACTCCTCTCCTGTTGCTAATGTTTGTATGATAATGCAAGGGTGAGTACATGTCGTACTCAGCAAGTGCGGAAAAATTATAACATGTAGTTGAAAACAAGGTAGAAATAAAAAGGCTCATTGCATAAAGCAAAGTTTATTTCACAAACATGATAAAAACAGCAATTATTTTAAGTGAATTTAATCCTAACATATATCCAGGTAAAACAGCAACATACCTCCATCATAATTCACCACTTATCATGTCTCATCCAGCTATTAACCTTTCTCAACTTCATCTCATGCTCATAATAACCATCTCATATTCATATCCATCTAATATTCATCTCATATTTGTTTGATCCGAAACCAAACTCATTGTCATGACTCAACAGTCCCGGAACCAATCCCAAAGACCATACCATAATCAAACCAATAACGATAGCAATAACCATCCCGATAACCATCCATCCCAAGTTTCCCTCTAATCATGTGAGTTGGCCAGGCGCTTGTGACCGTAAGCACGGCTATCATGATAGTTTTACACTCTGCATAGGTGGCACCACTTTACCCACAAGTTTGTGATTTCGTCACCCGTCGGCGACTGCAGAACCTCCATTATACCAGTACACAACCGTCGGTGTATGGTCAAGAGATCACAAAATAGCCTTTACAAAGGGGCTACTAGATGTATGGACTCACTAAGGTTTCACCAGCAGGCTCGAATCACCATTCTCCCACCTACGGGCCCCCTCTTATGCCATGCAGTGCCCAGGGCAGTCCTCTCTCGACTCCCATTCTCCGCGCCTTCCACGGTCCATAACAATCTAGTAACTTACCTAATTAGTCAGCTAAGCCGCACCCATATTTGGCCTTGTGGTGGCACTATTTTCCTGGCATGTGCTGGCATGAACCGGTTCTTAGATCTACGGCAAGTAAACCACCATCTCATTCTACCACATCCACGAACCAAGCTTGCGTAGATCTCCCCCGATCCATGTTTATTATCATCATCAAGTTCTCATTATCATTATTCATATGAGTGCAGTAGCTAGACGTGTTCTAACGCAGCTTCCCGTATTCCGTGGATTAAGCGAAGCAAAAAGGAAAAATGACTATACCCGACTCATGAACTTTCCGGGCGACAAGGACGGTTAAAAAAACTAGTAAACTCCTACAAAGCGTGTCCCATCAAATTGACTCAAGCATACGATTTTTTGCAAACAGAACAGTTTCCAAAAACATGGGATCAATATGGTCGTTGGGTGTCACACCCGGTTTTTCCGAAGAACAACCAAGTGAATATCACATGTATGCCAGGATCATTTTCTCATACATGTGATGACAAATAGTGAAGCATCATTTATTACAAGCCAGGTGTCGAATATAAATAAGTTTTACATAGCAAATGTCTTGATGGACAATAATAAGTTCATCACAAGTAAATAAACTAGCAGCGGAATATTATTCTTGAGGGCTCTGTCACAGGCGTTGCCCGGGGGTCTCCATGAACCTATAAACCTTCTTCGGGTCCAAAGTCTTGGTCATTATACACCACCTCATTATCTTGACCTGAGCAGCAATATAAACCAACAAATATGCAAGGTTGAGTACCGATGGTACTCAGCAAGTGTGGGAAAGTTATGTCATGCATGGCTAGAACAAGGGGAGGTTGAACTCATGGTTAAAGCACTACGCAATTAATACCTATCACCTTAGCTTATTAAGCACCTACATTACTACACAGGTGAAATGGTCCCAATCTCCCATCCCATCATCATAATCAAGTAACCATAACATCATTTCCAATGTTAAGCTCCCCACTTAACATCCACAACTTCCCAAAACCATCACTCCTCTAGTCATGAATAAGTCCAAGCCGCTCTTGACCGTGAGCACGGCTGTCATGACAGTTTTGACTCTGTAGAGTTTGTACCACTGTACCCACATATAGTGATTTCATCCCCCGTTGCCGGGTGGACTAAAAGAACCTCCATTATGCCAGTGGCTACGAACCACATTCACACTTCCCAGGTGTGTAGCCAGGAGATCACTACGAAGCCTTTACAAAGGGATTCCCGACAAGCGTGGGCCCACTGAGGTTTCACCCCTAACAGCATACAAGAGGCTCCAACCCCGCTGCAGTGGCCCCCTCTTGAGCCTTGCGGTTCATATGGTAGTCCAGCTGACACCTACTCCCCGCACCATCCAACACACCCATACTACGCCGGGGATACACCTAATTAAGTGGCCAAGCTGCCCCATCTCAGCATGTGGTTGGCACGGTAAAGCCAGGTTACATGCTCCATGAACCGGTCCTTAGGATCCAGGCAATTACTAAACACAAACCCGAGTCTCGTGCATCCAGCACCAACCAAAACATCCAATTTGCCTTGATCCGTACCTCTACATAACTCATAACATCTCATTCAAGAGTATGGTAAAATAAACTGATGATCCCATATCCCAAATATCCCACTCTAAGCATGGCTAAGCATATGCATAATAATAAATGACATGATAAAATAAATCCCAACCCAAGCTACAAGGAAACAAGGTAATGCAATTCTAGGGAAACTTCCTAGCATGGGTTTCATATTTTCAATTGACAATGCAAATAATTCTATCTACACATCCTAGCATAGGATCAAAGTGGTCAAGGACACTTGCCTCCTTCCTGCTGTTCTTGAAATGGGTAGTCCTGATCTTGGAAAGGGAGAACTTGCTCTGGAGCAGTTTCTACTCATACCATCACACATAGCAAAAGAAAACAACAAGTCATAAGACATAGTTCACACTTCCACTTCATACAAACCACACATTCACATGTATGAAAGCCATTCACAAATTCTATGTGTTGTGGTTACTCTATGTGTGTTGATCTTTGGCTTACATGCACTTTTAATCATGTGTATATGATTCCTACTTTTGTATTCACATTTATGCTTGCATACTATATATATGAGTTTCCAATTTAAATAAATTCCTTATATTCAATTACTACACCTTTTAGCTACCAAGTATGCATGAAAGGTATTTTCCTACTCCATATGTGTCTTCAGAACTTCTACCAACCCTAAACTGAATTTCTTTGGATTTTGGAAACTTCATTTATCATTTTCTAATTATTTATACCTAGCTTGCTATATTTTCAAATTTACTTCCTATGCCTAAATGTGTACTTTATTATGAAAATAGTAAGACACATCATCTAAACAGAATAGGTTCTGATCCAAAATGGTTAATAATATATTTTTGATCTTTTCCTCTGATGTAAACTATTTTACATTTATTTTTTTCTAATTTTCAGAATTATTCTCCACTTAAAAATGTGTCCCTATTACTAATAAAAGTGAATAATTAATTAAACAAATTCATTACAGCCAAAAATCTATTTTTATCTCACTCCAAAGTTTTCCAAGTACTAGGAAAGTTTTTAATTTGAATTGACAATATGTTTGTCCCATCTTGTAAATTTTTAAATACTAACCACATATTCAATTTCCTAAATTTAATATCAAATAGGGTTAAAAAGGTAAACTCACCCCACTACAGGGTCTATAATATTATTTTAAGAATTTTCAGGGGTCTAGCTACACATAACAGAGGGGTTTTTTCCTAATTTTTATTAAGTCCAGGGGCTAAAACTGATTTTTAAATGAATTTACATGATTTTCTGAAGTTCCAGGGGCTAGATCAGAAGTTTCCGGGGCTAGCTCTTATTTTCCGAGAACCCCAGGGGGTAGCGCGTAAGAATTCCAGTCTTTATAACGTGGGGCTGGCGTGGACCGTCCGATTTAAAACAGACGGCTGAGATTATAACGTCGAACCGGTACGCGGGGATTTAAACTCTACCGTGCGATTTAAAATAAACGGCGCACAAGCGGCCACGTCGCTCTGATCGAGCGCGGGCGGCGCTGCCCGGCGGCGGGAGGCGGCGGTCTCGCCGGAGAGTTTCGGATCTTCGTAAATTCTTCCTAGAACTGTGATTTTATGGCATAGATCGGTAGAGGGGAGGTCGGGGATCTCACCTCGGGGGTTTTCTTGAGCTCGGAGGTCCTAGAAGGTGATCGGCGACGAGGTCCGAGGTGAATTCACAGCGAGGCTCGTCGGCGCTGTGTTTGAACCGCAAATCACCGAGTTTTCTGCACCTGCAAGGTTCCCCGGAGGCGGTGGATCAAGACCAGCGAGTTAGATCGGAATTCCCGAGCGTAGATCGGGCAGAATTCGCCGGAGGGGCTCGGGTTCTCACCGGAGAGAAAATCGGCAGATCGTGGGGAAAACGGGACGATGCCGGGGTTTTTATAGACGGGGAGAGGGCGGCGGGTTGGTTTAGATCGAGCTGGAGTCTTCGGGGTCCGGAAGTCGGCTGGGATACGCGAGATTTTCCGGTCGGTTTTGATTCGGGGTGAGAGAGTCCGGCCGAGCGTGGGCGCGAGCGCGAGGAGGAAGAAAGACTGGCGGGCCCCGCATGTCAGTGGGAAGAAGGGGGCGCGCGCGGCTGCGGGCTGGCGCGGGATCGGGTGGGCCGGCTGGTGGGTTTCGGCCCACTGGCCGGTTTTTTTCTGTTTTCCTTTTCCTTTTTCTATTTCTTTTCTGTTTTGAGTTTAAATTGAATTCCAGTTTGAATTTAAATTTTTGCAATACATGCAACACGTCCAAAAATTTTTAAATTTCCCTCTTAACAGGATTTTGGAGTGTTACATTGGGCACTTGCCTTATTCCTGTGGCTTTTGTTGCTCATGTGTCTCGAAGTCTTGGTGTCG
The DNA here is from genome assembly GCA_030760725.1 of Neostapfia colusana. NCBI lineage: Eukaryota > Viridiplantae > Streptophyta > Magnoliopsida > Poales > Poaceae > Neostapfia > Neostapfia colusana. Next base: position 83,000,277 of record JASWHV010000003.1, read on the forward strand.
TAGTTCTTTGTAGATAGCTCCCTGAGCTTGTCCTACTCATGATCACGCACATACAAAATTATAGCAATCAAACATCATGCACAAACTTTACTTAAGATGCAGTGGATGCAAATCCTATGGTGCTGTTTTATCAAACCAGTTTGTACGTGTTCTTGCATGTTTTAATGGCTTTCATGGATTTTATGATGAACAAGGGTGTAGGGATCTAGTGTGGACGTGTGATGATCTTGATTAAAGATCTAGATCAATTCCACCGTCAAAAACCGATCAACGCGTGATCTGTCCACACGAAAAAGCTTCTATCCGAAGTAACAGATGCGTAGAAACCGCGATGATGTCTTAAGATGGAAACGAAGACCTACCTCACTTCTCTCTGATGGCAGGGACTTCCTCCTAGCAATGGCAGCAGTGACGGCGAGGCGTGACGGCGCTCGTCGGCAGCTCTTCAGCGACTGAACTCCTGGGAAGGGTGGTGGTCCAACTCGGCGAGCTAGGGGCTAGGGCCTCCAAGTCGTCGACTCGGGAGGTGGAAAAATAATACGTGGTTTGCGTCCAGAGGTTTTGGGTTCTATTTATAAGGGGTGAAAGAAGAGTCCTATTCCAATTGGATTTCAAATAAGAGTCCTATTCAACTTGTTTTGGATCTTAACAACTTATCTTCAATTGATTTGGTGCGGCAGCAACGTGAGGGAAACTGTGTCGGTATCCTCCGTACCTGGTACTCCCGCGCACAGAAGAAAAATTGCCTAAGGACTTCACATCTCCGCAGTGGTGAGCTCCGGATACGCCACGTGTCCAGCAGGGCCGGGCCTCCCTTTTCCTCTAGGCGGGCTCCGGGTGCGCCACGTGTCTGGCGGACGGGACCTCCCTTTCCCTCAGAGGCGAGCTCCGCGTGCGCCACATGTCTGGAGGGCGGGACCTCCCCTCTCCTCAGAGGCGAGCTCTGGGGGCACCACGTGTCAGTGTCGGACCTCACCTCTCCTCAGAGGCAAGCTTCGAGAGTGCCGCGTGTCAGTGCCGGACCTCCCCTCTCCTCAGAGCTGAGCTCCGAGAGTGCCACGTGTCCAACAGCGTCGGACCTCCTTTCTAGCAGGACCGGACCTCTCGGAGGCGAGCTCCAAGGGTGACACGTGTCCCGCGGGGTCGGGCCTTGTCTCTCCTCCGAGGTGAGCTCCGAAGGAACACGTGTCCCGCAGAGGCAAGCTCCGAAGGCGACACGTGTCCATCGGGACTGGACTTCGCTTCTCCTCAGCGACAAGCCCCGGAGGCAACACGTGTCCAGCGGGCCGGACCTCGCCCCCTCCCCAGAGGCGAGCTCCTAGCCTTCCACGTGGCCAGCAGTGCCAGACCTCACCCCCTCCAAAGGGATGAGCTCCGAAGACGCCACGTGGCCAGCGGGCCGCGGGAAGTGTCGACAGCGCACCTCGGCGAACTGGATTAGGCTCTTTTCGGCTGTCTTTTTTATTATTTCTCCATTTCTGCTTCTTTTATAATGTTTCTCTATATGAAATATGTATGCATGCATGGATACGAAATTGAGGGTGTTACTTTGCCAAAGCTAACCGGACCTTGAGCCGAAACTTACCAAAGCTAGCAGAACCTAGCACCGGAACTTAGCAAAGCTAGTCAGACCTACCGCCGGAGCTAACCAAACACATGTCGGACCTAGCCATAGCAAGTCGGACCTTACGTCGGATCTTGTCGGATCTCGGACCTAGAGTCGGACCTTGACAAAAAGAGTGTTTTGGCGGAATTCAAAACTTTTATCGTCATAGCCAATGTATTCAGCACACATAGGTCTCACAGGGAGAAATGCAAGTGCCCCATGACCATATTGATCCTATATTTTTGAAACTGTTTTGCTTGCGAAAACTTGTATGCTTGTGTCACCTTGATGTGGCACCCTTTTATAGGAGTTTACTAGTTCTATTAACCCTCCTTGTCACCCGGAAAAGTTAATGAGTCGGGTATGGTCATTTTTCCTTTTTGCTTCGATTAACTTACGGGACACAGGAAGCCGAAAAACCTTGTTTAGCTACTGCACTCATATGAATAATGATGATGAGAACTTGATGATGTTAATGAGCATGGAATCGGGGAGATCTAGGCGAGCTTGGTTCGTGGATGTTGCTGAATGAGATGGTGGTTTGCTTGCCGTAGATCTAAGTACTGGTTCATGCAAGCACATGCCAGGAAAACAGTGCCACCACAAGGCCAAATATGGGTGCGGCTTAGCTGACTAATTAGGTGTGTTGCTAGCTTATTATGGACCGTTGGATGGTGCAGGGAATGGGAGTCAAGAGGGACTGCCCTGGGAACTGCATGGCACAAGAGGGGGCCCGTGGGTGGGAGAATGGAGATTCGAGCCTGCCGGTGAAACCTCAGTGGGTCCGTGCATTCTAGTAGCCCCTTTGTTAAGGCTATTTTGTGATCTCTTGGCCATACACCGACAGTTGTGTACTGGTATAATGGAGGTTCTCTCTAGTCGCTGACGGATAACGAAATCACGAACTTGTGGGTAAAGTGGTGCCACCTCTTCAGAGTGTAAAACTATCATGATAGCCGTGCTTCCAGTTACAAGCACCTGGCCAACTTCCATGATTAGAGGCAAAAACTTGGGATGGTTATTCGGGTATGGTCATTGGGATTAGTTTTAGGACTGTTTTGGGTCATGACAATGAATTTGGTTTCGGTTCTATGAAAATGAGATGGATATGAATATTTTTTAGTATGAGATGAACTTGAGAAAGATTATTGACCGGTTTAAACATGGAAAATGGTGAATTATGATGAAAGAATGTTGACGAATTACTTGGATATGTTGGGACTAAACTCACCTAGAAATAGTTGTTGTTTTATCATGTTTTGTGAAATAAAATTTGCTTGCTGCAATGAACCTCTTTATTCCCCTACCTTGTTGTAAGCTACATGTCATACTTTTCCAGCACTTACTGAGTACGACATGTACTCACCCTTGCATTCCCACATATACTTAAGCTACAGGAGAAGAGTACTTCGAAGAGCAGGTGGAATACTAGGCGTACGCACTACCGTCAACATGCCTGTGGAGTTGAAGTTGGAGCCTGCTGTTTTAGTCATTTTCTGCTGTCGTTTAGTCTTCCGCTGCAAGAATAGGTTAGATGTTGATGAGTGAAAAAATGAGTCAATGTAATAAAGTACTTAAACTATTTGTACATGGTTATATTTTGAATTCAGTTTGTGGAGTACATGTGTATGTGTCGAAGTGTGTGGTCGACACTTCCCCCGGACCTGCTCTGGGCAGCCCGCGGAGGTTCTTTTTCGGAGGGGCTAGACACTTGCGGAGAGATTCAGCGTTAGGGACGAGTGAGGGAGAAGCTTGACACGGTGAGTTTTACGTGGTTCAGGCCGCCGGAGCGTAAAACCCTACGTCCACGGTGAGCAGAGGTGCTCGTTGTATTGCTTGTAGCTCAGAACCGGGGTCCTGAGCTTGAGGGTGAGTAATGCCTAGGATGTGAGTTCACAGAGTTTGAACCCTTGCTAACGTTGCCTACCCAAGTCTTTTATAGTCCAAGGCTCGAGTGGCTTACAAGGGGGGTGCCGGGACCCGACAGGTGGTCCCGAGGGGATTGCCTACTGTATACCTTACCCGCAGTTATGCCAGTAGTTGTCTCTGGCGAAGGCTTCCGAGTCTTCGTTCTGCCGCCCTGCCCATGCCGCAAGCTAGTCGTAGTGGTTGATGACGGCAGGGGATGTCTTATTGTTGTGTTTATTGGCGGGCAGGCTCTGACACGGCGCACCAGTCTGTGATGCGACTGGGCGCACCGGCACTTGACAGAGGCGTGCTCCGCGTCTCCGCGTCTTGGGAAGGCGCGTGCTTTGAATACCTTGTACGGGCAAGGTATGGTGCATCTTTACGCCCGCTGCGTACCCCGCGGAGGCAGGCAGCGTCGTCCTGCAGGCCACGTGGCGGGCCCGGAGCTCTCCTCTGAGGAGAGGGAAGTCCGGCCCCGCGGGACACATGGAGCCTTCGGAGCTCTCCCCGCGGAGGGGGGAGGTCCGGCTTCTGCTAGCCACGTGGCGGGCCCGGAGCTCTCCTCTGAGGAGAGGGAGGTCCGGCCCCGTGGGACACGTGGAGCCTTCGGAGCTCTCCCCGCGGAGGGGGGAGGTCCGGCTCAGTTGGCCACATGGCGAGTCCGGAGCTCTCCTCTGAGGAGAGGGAGGTCTGGCCCCGCTAGACACGTGGCGCCTTTTGAGCTCTCCCTGCGGAGAAGGGCGAGGTCCTTAGGCATTTCCCCCTGTGCGCGAGGGTACCCCGTATCGAGGGTACCGACAGTGGCCCCCATGCCCATCTCAGGGGAGATAGCGAGCTCGAGGTGGGGCCTCCGCCTCTTCCGTTCCGCGCACTTTCTCTAAGTCCCGCATTGACCGTTGCCGGAGCACGAACAGTCGCGGGATCGTGGGAGCGTGCGCCCACTTGATGGTTGCTTTTACTGTGGCAGTTCCCAAGGCTGCCACTTCTGCATGTTCCGGCACTTTCTTCGGGAACCGCCGAAGTGCCTTGCCGGCTCGTCTCCTTGGGAGACTGACTTCTTGGGCCACCGCTTCTGCCGGATGACTTGGGTCCACTCGTCATTGGCGCTCGGTCTTGGAGCCGAAGCGGTTGCCCATGCGGTGTATTCAAAGAGTTTCGAATCGCTTTGAATCGCACCTAGGAAGTTTTAAAAGGGGATCTTACCCGCAACGCGGCTTCCCTTTACACTTCCCAGCGCTTGCACTTTCCTTGAACTCTTGCGCCTTTGTCTTCCCTGTCCTTGAGCTCTCCCCTGCCATGGCTTCCAACCTGCTCCCGTCGCGTCTCATTCGTTCGGCCGAGCTTGGGCCAGTGCGCCGGCTGTTGGGCTGGCACACGGAGGAGCAGAAACGCCAGCTCCACCGGGGATCTCCCCCCCTGCTCCTGGAAAAGGGGGAGATGGTCTTTTTCACTGCCTACACCATGGCGGGGTTCGTCCCGCCAATTTCTTCTTTCTTCGTCACATTGCTGGAGACATATGGCCTCCAACTCCACCACCTTTCCCCCAACTCCCTCGCGACGGCCGTCGTCTTCGTCCATTTCTGCAAGATGTTTGTGGGGGTGCATGCTTCAGTGACGCTCTTCCGCTACTTCTTCGTGTTGCGGACGATCGGGCGCGGCTCGAAGACCCAGATGTGAGCGTACTATTTCCAGCATCGCTGCAAGGACCCAAAGGTCTCTGGGTACCTTCTACCTTTCAGTGCGTCAAGGTGGGAAAACTGGAGGGAGAACTGGGTGATCGTGCAGACCGACGAGCACGATCGCCAGCAGCTCCCAACTGCTGGCCCAACCACCGAGCGTCGCTTCTGGGAGGAAGTCCCAGAGCTGGAGCGGGAGTACGCACCGATCTTGGAACGGATCTGGTTCTTGGCCAACGAGGGGCTAACGTCCCTGATGGTGCGTATGGATTTCTTGTCGCGCCGTATCGCGCCCTTGCAGCAGCGCAACCGCCCGGCGTGGTACTACACTGGTGAGCAGGACTGCACGAGGTTGGAGAGAGGCCTCAGCTCCGATCCTTCCGATGAGGAGCTGTACGGGATGGTGGGCAAGGTGAGCGGCGACTACATCCCCAGTGGTGACCCCACCTTCCCGGCCTCTGCCACTCCCCTCTTCTTAGAACCGCAGAGGAGGTCAGAGTTACTGCGGAAGATGCCGAACCTCGACGACATCGGGATCGCTGTTTGTCAGGTTGAGGATACCCTCCGGGGCATCTCGATCCCTGGGACCGGGCGCTCCGGATCGGAGCACGAGGCGTCTGTCGCCGCCCAACCCGCCCCGAGGACCGGCGGAACTCAAGCCGCCGACAAGGGGAAAAGGAAGGAGCCGGCCCCCGGGCAGCCAGAGAAGAAACGTGCCCGGTCTCCTCCGAGGGTGTCGTTGCGCCGAGTCACGGGGACGGGGCACCCTTGCGTCCATCTCCCGGGGGCGCTGGTCCATCGAGTGGCGACCCAAAGAGACCCCGGGTGCTGCACTCCGGCGGGTCTCTTCCCGGACAGCGACAGTCCGAGGAACCCCAAGCGCCCCACCACCCTTCGGCGGAGGAGGTTCTAGGAAGGACGCCGGTGGGGCGACGGCGGGGAGTGTGCCGGCGGCCCAGGTGCCACAGCCCGCAAACGTTCCTGTCGCAGGTCCTGGCGGTTCTACCTGGGTCCAGTGGTTGGGGTTACAAGCCCGTTGGAGCGCTCACGTCGCCCAGTAAGTGTTGCTCTTTTCTGACTTGTAGGAGTAGCGTTTCCTTCTCCTCTCTTAGCTTGAGAGCTTTCTTTGCCTGCAGGGGCTCACCGGCTGCCAGGGGCGAGCATGTTCCCCGGCCATCTCCCTTTGGCGGAGGCTCTGTGCCGCAGCATCCGGGAACTACGGTGGTTCCAACGGCTCCCAAGTCGGCGGGGGCTTCTTCTGCGGTGGCTGTGGCAGCACCTGTTCGCCCGTCTTCACCAGCCCGGAAGTCCATTGCTGAGGCTGGAAGGGCCGCTGTAGGTGCAGTTGCTGGTTCCCTGGCTCCCTCAGGTCAGCGTCTTGCTCCGGTTGCTGAGGCACCAGCACCTCCGCCGGTCGTAGACGCGACAGGGGAGGTCAGGGCACGACTCCTGTCACCGCTGTCCCGGCGCCCATGTGGGATGCCCTGGGGCATGTTCAGACCGGCGCCCGACAGTTCCAGGCCGCCTTTGAGCGGGAGCGGGGGGCGCTGGCTGGAGAGAGGGAACGCCTTCTTAGCTGGGAGCACCTCCTGCAGCAGCGGACCCAGGAGGCTAAAGCGGAGCTTGACTCGAGGCAGTCGAGACTTGAGGCCATGGGTGCTCTGCTCGACGCTCAGAAGAAAGCCGTCAGCCGCCTGGACTAAGAGACCCGGCGGCTCCGCGCTTCCTACCGCGAAGCCCTGGCCCAAGTCGAAGCCAAGGCCGAGGCGCGCTCTGCTGCCGCGGAGGAGTTGCGGCTGCAGGTAGTTTGTCGAGAGTGCGCCGTCGCCGATCAGGAACGTGCTGTGGCGGCCGAGGAGGAGAAGCTTGTCTCACGGCTGAAGGCCAGAGAGGGCGATCTGAGGGCTCGGGCCGAGGAGCTGGAGCTCCGTGAGTCGGCTGCCGCTGCGAGGGAGGAGCAATCCTCCCGGGAGCGCCAGGCGGCGCTGGATCGCGAGCTGGCGGCTCACCAAGAGGAAGATTAGCTCCAGTCTTCGCGGTCTGCCGAGTCCCAGGCGGTCTGGGGCTTTATTACCGAGGTGGGGTCCCCCTTGGTTCCTCTTGGTTTCAGCCCGGTGCGGATGGAGGCTCCAGAGCAGGAGGTGTCCGAGGCAATCCCGGTGCTTGAGTCCATCGGCGGCAAGCTGGGCCGGCTTGAAGTGGTGATCGCCAACGAGCTTGAGGTGGAGGGACGGGGCCTGGCGAAGGAGGTCGCTACGCATGTGCTGACGTGCTTCCGTAGCCAAGACCCTTCCTTCTCTCTGGAGCCAGTCCGTCTAGGGCCTGCCACCCAGCGGGAGGAAGCTGCCAGGGCCGAGGTCGAGGATGTGGCCTCCCTTGTGGCCTCTAGGTTCCAGCGGGAGTCCGGGGACTCTTAGGCATCCGCCCCCGTGGCTAAAAGGCCCTGTACCTTCTTCTTCTTCTTTTTTATTTTTGCTGAGTCTGTAGCCCAGCTCATGGAGCCTTGACTGAATAGACTATTGTTATCTTCTGCGCCTGTGTGCTTTAGTCTGGACGAGCCCTTAGCTCCGCAAGGTACTCAGAGGTCTTGACCAATCTCGAAGCTCTGCACAGACACCTTCCCCGGGTCCTTACTGTATTAAGGGCCCCGGAGGTCTCCAGGACCCGCCCCATGAGAATGGGGAGGTCTGGACCTGCTAGCCACGTGGCGGACCCGAAGCTCCTTTCTGAGAAGAGGGAGGCCCGGCCCCGCGGGACACGTGGAGCCTTCGGAGCTCTCCCCGCGGAGGGGGGAGGTCCGGCTTCTGCTGGTCACATGGCGGGCCCGGAGCTCTCCTCTAAGGAGAGGGAGGTCCGGCCCCACGGGACACGTGGAGCCTTCGGAGCTCTCCCCCAGGGGGGAAGGTCCGGTTTCTGCCGTCCACGTGGCGGACCCGGAGCACCCCCCTAAGGAGAGGGAGGTCCGGCCCCGCTGGACATGTGGGGCCTTCGGGGCTCGCCCCTGCGGAGGTGGCGAGGTCCGGATCCTTCAGTCTTACCTTGGAGTTCCAGTCTTGCGCAATCCCGTAGCGGCCCCCTGGTAGGTGTGGCCCATTGGTTGGGTGCTTCTACCATACTCCTGTGGGGAGCTGAGGCCGAGAGGTCCTGCACACAAGCAAGGGAAACGTAATTCTCCTTAGGGGCTCCCCCTTCCCTATCTCATAGTCTTATTTGGCTTACGGTTCCCATCCATTGGCACGGTGCTTGGGGACTACCGTGCACGAAGAACCGGGAGCTCGGGGCCCCCTGGCCCTCGGCAGGTACCTCCAACGCAACCGCCTTCGGTAGGGCAGCAAATGCCGACTAGAGGTGATAATGAGAAAAGGGAGCTGAGCGCATGGTGAGCATACGCCGGAAGTGCGGTCATAAAAATTTAATACGTAATTTAAATGAGCACAAGGGAAAAGAAAAGTAGGACAGGTTTCTTTTCATATAAATTTCCATAGGAGGAAGGCAGGCTAAACATGGAGGCAACGACCCGTCCTATTAAAAAGGGAAGCAAGACTCTACGCGCTTAGGGGCGGAACCAGGCGAAGCTCAACGTAGTCCTGGACCGTCCCCTGAGACTTAGCAGCTCCGAGCGCTGTTCCTGGACTCTATGGAATCTATTACAAAAGGAAAAGGCTGTCCTACTATTGCCCTAGGGGTAGAACTTACGGAGGTGTTCTATGTTCCAAGGGTGCGGGAGCGGACCCCCATCCTCAGTGGAAAGGCGTACGCACCCGGGACGGCACACTTTTGTGACTCGGAAAGGACCTTCCCAGCTAGGGGCGAGTTTATTGGTCCCTTCGCGAGAAAGTATGCGCCGCAACACCAGGTCGCCTTCCTGCAGCTCCCGGACACGCACGGACCTCTGGTGGTAGCGCCGGAGCGATTGTCTGTACTGTGCGTTGCGGAGTGCTGCATGCAATCGGGCCTCGTCGACATGGTCGATGTCTCCACGCCGGAGGTTGTCCTGCACGGCTTCGTCGTAAGTCCGGACACGGTGAGACTTCATGGTGATTTCTGGGGGGAAGCACACCTTCGGCTCCGTATACCATGAAGAAGGGTGTCTCTCCGGTGGTCTGGCTTTGGGATGTCCGGTGAGCCCATAGTGTGCTCGGAAGTTCATCCACCCAATTGGCACCATGTTTCTTCAAGCCGGCATAGGTGCGAGTCTTGAGGCCCCGAAGAATCTCGGCGTTGGCCCTCTCGACTTGCCCATTGCTCTTTGGGTGAGCAACAGAGGCATAGCACACCTGGATGCTGAGGTCTTCGTAGTAGTCTTGGAAGGCTGCGCTGGTGAACTGGGTCCCGTTGTCAGTGATGATTCTGTTCGGGACCCCGAACCGGCAGACAATCGACTTGATGAACTTTACTGCGGATTGCTTGTTGATGGTGACGACTGGTGTGGCTTCCGGCCACTTGGTGAACTTGTCGATGGTGACGTAGAGGTACCGGAATCCTCCGACGGCTCTGGGGAATGGTCCCAGGATGTCCAACCCCCATACAGCAAACGGCCATGAGGGCGGGATCATCTGTACCGCCTGAGCCGGTGTATGGATCTGCTTGGCGTGGAACTGGCACGCCTTGCAGCTCTCGAGCAGCTTGACGGCATCCTGGAGTGCTGTCGGCCAGTAGAAGCCATGCCAGAAGGCTTTACCGACAAGCGTGCGTGAGGAAGAGTGACTCCCACATTCGCCTCCATGGATCTCAGCGAGCAAGTCGCAGCCTTCCCCTGGGTTATGCACCGCAATAGGACGTGGTTGGCGCCACGCCGGTAGAGATCCCCATCTACCAGCACGTATATCTTAGCCATGCGCACGATCCGTTCAGCGGATACACGTTCATCAGGGAGGATGTTGTCTTTCAAGTAGTCCCGGATCTCCGTGATCCATGCACCGGGTCTGACTTGAGCTTCTGGATCTTGAGCGCTGGGTTGCACGGAGTCCCCAGTGACGCTTACGATCCTTAGCGGCGTCCATGGCTGTAGGGCCGCCAGGACCGCCAGCTTCGAGGTGCTGGTCCAGCCCCCTTCGCCCGGCTTGGCAGGCCGGGCTGTGGCCGCAGCAACGTCCTCTCGAACACTCCTTCGGGCACAGGGGCTCCGGTGGAGGCCTTCGTTGAGAGGTCGTCAGCTGCGGCATTGCCAGCACGCGGTACGTGGCGCAGGTCCAAGGCGAGGAAGTCTTTCTCCAACATCTGCACGTGGATCAGATAAGCAGCTAGCTGTGGGTCATAGCAGGAGCATTCACCCTTGACTTGCTTGATAACTAGCTGGGAGTCGCCCTGTGCCAACAACTGGCGAGCGCCCAGAGACAGGGCTGTCTTTAGGCCAAAGATGAGTGCTTCATACTCTGCCATGTTGTTGGTTGCCTTGAAATTGAGACGCACCATATACCCAAACTGCTCCCCCGATGGCATGAGAAGCAGTACGCCGGCACCGGCCCCCTGCTTTCGCAAGGAGCTGTCGAAGAAGAGCGTCCAGTGAGGCCCGGTGAAGACCGGAGCTCGGTGCTTTGGTTCAACGTCTTTGTGGCCCCCTGGGTCAGCCTTCGTTGGCGTCCACTCAGCCACGAAGTCAGCCAGTGCTTGGCTCTTGACTGCATGACGAGGAAGGAAGTCCAGCTCAAACTCCGCCAGCTCCGCTGCCCATTTAGCGACATTGACAGTCGCGTGGGGGCTGTGAAGGATAGCCTTCAGCAGATAGGAGGTGACCACCGAGACCCGATGGGCTTGGAAGTAGTGGCGGAGCTTCCTGGACGCCACGAGCTTTGCATACAGCAGCTTATGGACCTCCAGGTACCTTGTCTTGGCGTCATGGAGGACCTCGCTGATGTAGTAGACAGTCCTCTGGATGGTCCGGACCCTCCCTCCCAGGGCAGAGATGTCTTCATCCATTGGCTCAGGCCTACCGGAGGTGGGTGGGTCCAGGGGGGCTGCCGGGAGCTGGGACTCGAAGGCTCCCAAGCCGCCTTGGACCTCCGGGAGGTCCCGCTGATTTTCCGGGAGCTCCGGGAGGTCCCGTTGGGCCTCCGGGAGGTCGTCATGGGGGTTCGGGGGTCCGTCTTGGACCTCCGGGGGGTTGTCTTGGGGGTCCGGGAGGCCATCTTGGACCTACGGGGTTTCCTGGTGCCTGTCTTTTGCTACCGGAGCAGGCTGTGGCGACGAGAGGTCCGGCCGCTCTGCGACGAGGACCATACTCACCACTTCAGTTGTCGCCGCGATGTAGAGCAACAAATGCTCTTCGGGCTCGGTGGCTACCATGATGGGTGGGGTTGTCAGGAGTTGCTTCAACTCCTGGAAAGCTTCTTCTGCTTCGTCGGTCCAAGCAAATGGACCGGATTTGCGCAGGAGCTTAAAGAAGGGGATGCTCGCTCTGCTAACCTCGGTATAAACCGACTCAGCGCGGCTAGGCATCCCGTGAGTTTCTGGACTTCTTTGATGCAGGCAGGGGGCCGCATCAAGTCGATGGCCTTGATCTTCTCTGGGTTGGCCTCAATTCCTCGGTGTGAGACCAGGAATCCTAAGAGTTTTCCAGAGGATACGCCGAACATACACTTGTCGGAGTTCAGCTTGGTGCGCTTAGAGCGCAGTTTGTCAAAGACTAAAGCCAGGTTAGCTAGCAGGGATGAACTCTGCCTGACCTTAACAATGATGTCATCGACATACACCTCAACTAAGTCTCTTATTAACTCCCCGAAGGTTTTGTGCATTGCACGTACAAAGGTGGAAAGAGCATTCTTTAGGCCATAAGGCATAGAGACATAACAGTACAGGCCGTCTACTGTGATGAAGGAGGTGTGCTCTTCATCTTCTCTAGACATAGGGATCTGATGGAAACCCGAGTAGGCGTCTAGGAAGCACAGCATATCGCAGCCCGATGTCGAGTCTACTATTTGATCTATTCTAGGGAGAGGGAATGGATCTTTGGGACATGCCTTATTGAGACTGGTGTAGTCGATGCACATCCGGAGCTTCCCGCTGGCCTTCGGGACAACGGGGTTCGCCAACCACCGGGGGTGGTGGACTTCCCGTATGAAGCCAGCGTCCAGCAGCTTCTTGATTTCTTCCCGGATGAAGTTTTGCCGCTCGATGGACTGCTTGCGGGGCTTCTGTTGGACTGGCCGGGCGTCGGGGAAGACCTTCAAGTGGTGCTCGATCGCCTCCCTAGGGATCCCCGGCATCTGCGTGACACGACCCCATTGGTCCTGTCGAGCCAGGATCACGCTGAGGGGTGCTGCGTTGCACAGCACCGTATAAGACACGTCAAAGGTACAAAGCGGAAGCGGAAGCTTTATTACATAAACAAGTTTATGAACATGTTTACATCAAAATAAGTTTAGTCCACACTCGTGGGCGTAGACTAAGCATCAAGTACACGTTCAGCCCTTGAACGTGTCCTTGCTAGCACACACGCACACTAACTCGGCGGCGTGCACGACTCCCACTCGACGGGGTTCCCCTCCTGGGGTTCCGTCTCCTCTTCGGGAGTCCCTTCCTCATAGAACCCTGCAAAAGCTTCAAACACAAGCAGTGAGCACGAAGGCTCAGCAAGTCTGACCCGTCTCACCTAAACATGGAACTTCTACATGAGGGTAATGGGTTACATGAGGTAAAATCATTTGCAAGGACTCGCCTAATTAGTAGAACCTTACTTTCGAGTTTTAGCAGCAGGTTGTGGAGAACCTTACGCGAAGGCACATGAGAGAGCCGCAATCAAACAAGAAACGCATTTCTCTCATGTACTTTGCCCAAAGTTGAAAAGAACTTTAGTTAGCACTAAGCTACAGCATATCATTAACGATCAATATCCAACTTTCAATCAGCAACATTTTAACATGTAACTAGCCTGTTCTTTCTACGTCACGGTACAGTGAACAAGTGGTACTCACTGACCGCGAGGGACGGCGATTATAATCGATTTACACCTGCAGGGTTACCCGAACAACCCGTCACGTACGCCCGTACTCGATGTTGCCTACAACAACCATCACGGACGCCGTACGCGACTACCTTTCACCCGTTAGCCAAATATTGAACCGGTCCCATCGTCCCGAGCAAGAGGTCCCTGCACGCGCATCTCTGTGCCGCCAGCTGATTTACACCTCGAGCTCTCAACCTACCCTCTGAACGACGGGCAATGCCTCAATACCCAGCTACCCGAGTTACATCAGTTTCCCGGTTCCCATATAGCCGGTAGGTCTTCGGTACTGTTCTAGCTTGTTCAACAGGCCCGCACACGGCTCGGTCCTCAATCGACGCAAGCGGAGCTACAGCACACAGGCCCCAAAGTCCTGCTGCCTTACTCTCCACTCGGTCTCATTTTCTTGCCATGTGTATCATGTGCTATCTCTACCCGAGCAATGTGCCTCTAGCCTATTCTCGCGAGTAGTTCCAACTACTCGACTTGTACCGAATCCTACTCTATTCTAGCAATGCAGTGGCTAACGAGGTTTGCAATCCTAAACCCAACCCATGGTTTTCTTGGCTGTGCAGTTGGGTTTCCAATCAAGACTCTAATGCAAAGAACAATATTTGAAAATGTGCTCAAAACAATAAACATTTGTAAAAAGGTTAATGCAAACCGGGGCTTGCCTTTCTGCTCTTGGTCGTAGGCTAGCTGTTCCTCCGGAGTAACGAAGTCTAGGACTTCGGGTTCCTCCTCGACCTTAGCGACTACATGATAAGAGTAATGTATGTATTAATTTAAATGCATTTGTATTACTTTGAAGTTGTGAAGTCTACAACCCTTGCTAGACAGACCTAATGACTGTGAAACTTTTACTGTGGCTTGGTTACAACCTAAACAGAGACTTGGTCAAGTTTTAGTTGCAGCTAAGCTCATTTGAGCCCTCCACAAATAATCATGTCCTTGACCTTAATTGGAACTCTTAGGGTGTTCTAGGAATTTTCATGAGACAAACTATGACTTTCTGAAAACTAGATTTTCAGAGGGTTCTAATGGAGTTGGTCTCACTTAATTTGGAAGTTTCTAACTAAAGATATGAGCTAAACAATTTCAGAGAAAATTCTGAAAATGTTTCTGAACATTTTCTATTTTCTCTGGAACAGTTTTACTAATCACACCATTAGGTGGACTAAATGAGCTCAAATGGTTCTGAAATTTTCATGGTAGTTCAAGGATATTTTGGTGAACATCTCAGCAAAATTTCAGGATTTTCCTCCAAAGGATTCTCCAGTTAAAATTCCTAACAGTTTAAATTTTAAGGAATTAATTCTGGAGAATTAAGGAATTTCATGAAGTGAAACTTGATTTTCTGGAAAGTACTCAGAGAGCTGAATCCAACAAAATTTGGTTCACTCAATTTGGAGCTTTCTAGCCAAAGTTATAAGGATTTGAAGTTTGAAGGAAATCTGAAAATCGGGGAAAAGTTTAAACTCGCGCGCGGGCCCAGGGGACACGCGTCGCATGCCTAGGCGATGGCACACCGCGGCCCACAAGGATTTTGCGCGCCAGCACACCCGATCCCGGCCGCAGCCAGATCCCGATTCAAAATATCGGCCGCTGACAGCTGGGGTCCACCCCCTTCTTCAACCTCGCGACACCCGCGCCCCGCCGCCGAGGGACCTCGCCGGAGGACTCGCCGCCGGCTGCTGTACAGCTCCAAACTTCTTGATTCTGGCCGCCCCTGCCTACTTTTACTTGGGAAACCTGACCCGAGGGCCAGCTGCTCATGACAACGGCCGGAGCATGGTCGGCGACGAGCCGCCATATCGGAACGACTTCGGCCATGTCGGCTGACTCTCCTAGTACCTCATCTACTTGGGAAATCGGTCGGGGAGCATCAGTGGACCTCAGAGAAGGTCGATATGAGATCGAGGCAGCTCGGGGAAGGCCCGAAATAGGTCCTCACCGTGCGCCCGATACCCCCCGTTCGTTCCGCCATTAGTAGACCTTGAATTACGCCGGGCACAGAGGTTCTCCGGCCCAGAGTTGTGAAGGCAACTTGTGCGTTACCGTGTCTAGCTCGTGTGGGAGTGGCCTGAGGCCCTCTAATCTTTTCTAGAGCACGAATTAAACAGAATCGTACCCGAAGGTCGTTCTGCACACAGAAAGGGGAAAAGTGGAAATTCGCCGCCGGTGAGCAACCACTCGAGCTGTGGCTCGGAGATGAGCAGCACCGGTCACCCGCGCGTCCAAGGGTGCCTTGGCTCGGGCGTGACAACGCCCAGGTTGGGCTGTCCACGAGAGCCCGAGGTGCGGCGGTTTCCAGTTCTGAGTTTGATCTTTCGGCACAGCCGATATCACCCGGTTTCAATCGACTTTAGCAATGGGGAGGATGGAGGAAGGTCTCTAGTACCTTGTTGGGACCCTGGAGTGGAAGGAGGGAGCTGCGATCGGCTTGATCAAGCGGGAGCTCGAGCGGCGGCGATGGCAGTGGAAAAACAAGTCGTGTACGTCGGCAGCTCGGGGGAATGGCGACTGAAGCACGCCGGGGAGGAAATAAATAGCCCGGCGGCTGGCCTCCGGCTTGGGGCGCGCAGCAGGAGCTGGCGCCGGCTGCCCCCCTTCGGTGGCGCGCGCACACAGCAGCCGGGAACCGACTGAACTGTGTTTCAGTCGGTTTGCTTTGAGGCAGAGGCTGACATGTGGGTCCCACCCCTCTTTTAACCTCTGAAATTTACTCCTAACAGCTGTGGTAAACAGTGAACCCTATTCTACCCTTGGCAATTCAAATTATTCACCCAAGAGCCATTTGAATTGATCAAAGTCCAAATGAAGTTTGGTTTGAATGAATTTCAGCACAAGTGCAGTTTGAAATTCAAATAAAGTTTGAATTTCTCCCCCTTAGCTCATGTCAAGATCAACTCCAAATGGAGTGAAAATTGGTGTGTGAGCTCACAAAAATGTGCTGAGTAAGAATATGCCTTCCACTTTTAAATTCATGGAATAAAAACAGTTTGAATTTGAATATGGTTTCAAACTGCCCTCTTCCTATCTATACCCAAAATGACCTCAAAAAGGTTTTGAATTTGGGTGAAACTTGGCATGGACATCCTTAGCAAAGTGTAGGAGTTTTTATATGTCCAGCCCATCTACATCACATGTGGGAAATACCACTTTTGCAATGTGTGAGTTTGTTCTCTAATGAGCATGTTGATAATTGTTACTTGCTCTTCATTTGTGTTCATCATTCTTGCTCAAATGAGGTGTGTGGTGTGGTGATGAACACTTCAAATGGTTGTTAAAACTGAGGCCCTTACACTGCGACGGCTGCCATGCAAACACGTCGACGTTGTGCCGGAGGAAGGTGACGAGCGCGCCTTCCTATTTGCTATCCAGGCCCCCGGCTACCCGGGTGGTCTGGGTGGCATCGGCGCCGACTTGGACGAGCTTCAGGGGGACGTCGCCCTCGTTGAGGGGTTGCACACGGGGTGCTGCGGTAGAGGCACGGTGGCATGCACTCGGGTGGAGCCGGTCCGGTTCTGCACTGCTAGGGGCTGGTGCTCTAGCTGTTGCAAGCGCTTGGAGCTTTTCCAAGGCTGACACTGCAGCAGTGCGGTCTCCACGAATCCTGAGAACGCCTGTTGGTGTAGGAATATTCAAGACGAGGTAGCCGTAGTGGGCTACTGCCATGAATCGGTACAGGGCTGGCCTGCCAATTATGGCGTTGAAGGGGAGGTCGATCTCCGCCACATCGAACAGAATGTACTCTGTCCGATAGCTGTCCGGTGCCCCAAAAGTCACCGGAAGGCTGATGTTGCCGTAGGGAATGACCTGTCCCGGCCCTACCCCTGAGGACGGGCTCGATGGGGTGAGCTTGGCCATCGGGATCTGCAGCTTCTGGAAAGCTGCGCGACTGATGAGGTTCAGTCCAGCCCCGCCATCCACCAAAGCGTGGTACATCCTCACGTTGGCGATGGTGGGCGCTACCAAGAGCGGTAGTTGGCCGGCCCCAGCCATGTTCCTGGAGCATTCGGTGGCATCGAAGCTGATGGGGGTTCCCATCCACTTGAGGTGCGGCGCGGCACTTGGGAGGGGAGCCACCGACACTACCGCTCGGCGCAGGGTCTTAACCGCGCTTCAGGACGAGGGGTCAGCGGACCCACTGTAGATGACGTAGAGCATCTTCCGGCGCCCGTCATCACTGGAGCTGGAGTCCTCATGGTTGCACACCACCTTCACGGCGCGCTGAGGCTCCTGGAACTCCACCTGGTGGTCGACGTTGTCTGGGACGTCGACCTTCTGCTTGCCCTCCCTTTGACGGTAGGGTGGGGCATCAGTTCGAAGCTGCTTCCCTTTCCGGAAGCGCTCCACGAGCTTCTGGATCTCCTGGCACTCGGAAGTAGTATGGTAATTGGTGCCGTGCACGGGGGCATAGCTCGCCTTGGTCACCATCTGGAGCTGGTGACTGTCGCTGCCTTTCGTCGGGGCGCGGCCCCCGAGCCCCACTGGGTGCCGCTGCTGCGGCAACGGGAGCCGCGGCCGGTGGCTTCATATTGCCGCCCCCCCCCCCCGGTTCTTGTTCTTCTTGCTGCTTCCATAGGAAGCAGCGCCAGATCCGGGCTGTCCTGCTGACTCGAAGGCTGGCAGAGAGTGCCAGTTCCGCCCTTCTGCTGCTCTGGCGCACTTGTCCGCCAGGCTGAAGAGCTCTGAGACGTCGCGGACCTCTCTGGTCACGAGCTTCTCAAGCATATTCTTGTCCCGGATGCCTTGCCGGAACGCCACCACCACAGAAGCATTTTGGATATGTGGGATGGTGTTGCGTACCTGGGAGAACCGCTGGATGAAGGAGCGCAGCGATTCTCCAGGTTGTTGCTGGACGGAATGGAGGTCGAGCTCCGTGCCAGGCCAGGTGTAGGAGCTGCCAAAGCTGGCGGTGAACTGCCGGCAGAGCTCTCCCCAGGAGGTTATGGAACCCTGGGGGAAGTTCATGAGCCAAGACCGGGCTGGGCCGGTCAAGTCGATGGGGAAGTAGTTGGCCATGATGGCCTCGTCCCCTCCTGCAGCAAGGACGGCGGTGGAGTAGATCTGGAGGAACTCCGCCGGGTTGACGCTGCCGTCGTACTTCTCGGGCAGGCGCGGCCGAAACTTGCGCGGCCATCTCACGAAACGAAGGTGGGGCGCCAGGGCCGCACATCCTGCTCCGGTTGCTGCAGGCGTTGGTGCCGCGAACACTTGGTTCGCTGCTGGCACTGTGTACCCCGGTATGGGCAAGGCTGCGCCATAGACCGGGGGCGCCGTTTGCAGGACATATGGCTGTGGCACATTCTGCGCGGCGTATGCCTAGGGCAGAGTGTGGCGTACCGGAATCCGCTCATCCAGGATCGCAGAGGGTGGTGCCGCGCGATGCAACACCCGACAGCACACGTCATAAGAACACATTATATTATATGAGAAAAACAAACTGAATGTACAAAGTAGTACACTTCTCAGTTACAAACTAGGGTCTTTTATTACACAGCGGAAGTTTTTTTTGTACAACTCACGCCCGCCTATATAGCACAAGTCGGTTGCCCAGCCCTAGGGCAACCCACACTAGCTGCACGTCTCAGCTCAGCGCGGCGTGTACGGCTCCCACTCAGCCGTGGTCCCCGACGGAGGGTAACCCTCGCCGGTGGACTCGTACCCCGAGTCCGTGGGTGGCTCTTCACGTGAAAAACACTTAAGCAGCAACCGTGAGCACGAAGGCTTAACAAGGCTTAACCGACTCACCTAAGCATGAAACTCTACATGAGGTGTACCGTGACATAGGATAGCAATGTTGCAGCAAATGGACACGCCTACAAGTTCATCCTTAGTTCATCTTTTAGCAACAAGTTAACGGTTCATGAAGCTGAAATTTAGTGAGCAATATTTGGTGGCAAAATGTAGCAATAAAATTATATCATAACAGCAATATTGAATCATAACATTACATTCATTAGTCTACGTTACGACGCAGTGAACAAGCGGTACTCGTCACCGCGAGGGACGGCAAATCGACTCGATATACACCTGCAGGGAAACCCAAAGAGCACGTCACGTACGCCCACCCGTGGAGCTGCACAGCACGCTCACTCGATGTCGTACGGGACAACCTTTCACCCAACAGCCCAAACATCGAACCGGTCACACCGAAACGAGCAGGAGGTTCCCCATACGGAGCATCTCTCTATGCCCGTTGGCAGATTTCCAACTTGCTGCCCTCAACCTACACCTATAAATCAGTGTGCTATGCCTCGACGCCCGGAGGTTTAGGCTACATCGGTTTATCGGGGCCATATATCCGATATGCCTTCGGTACGTTCAATACGTGTTCAGCAGGGCCGCACACGGCTCGGTCCTCAGTCGACACGGACAGGGCTACGCACACAAGACTTCCTCTTGCTGCGCCCTAGCCCCTGCCTAGTCTCATTTTCATTACTAAAGTGATCTCCCGTCACTCAAACCAAACCCGTGTGTCCCGGCCTATCTCGCGAGTAGATTCCAACTACTCGACTTGTACCGAAGTCCTATGAATTATTAAGCATAGCCTGTCTACTCGAGATCTTAGACACTACCCTCACTCTTATGGACAAATTCTGGTCATGCAAGTGGGGTTCCATCCATCCTATACCTAATGCACAATCATACTTCATATGACTCATGTAAACAAAGTAAAACTATTAAAAGGGTTAATGCAAACCGGGGCTTGCCTTGTTGCTGCTGGTCAGGGGTTAGTTCCTCTTCCGGAAGTAGGAAGTCGAGTACTTCCGGAGCCTCCTCGCCTTCAGCGACTACACGTTAATAAAATACTACATGTTAATGAATATGCATATGAGTTTAGGGTAATACTTCTGCTATTAGTTCTAATAACCAGTCTCTAACAACTGGAACTCTGTTTAAGAATTTAAAGATGAACTGGTGTTGTTGGTTTTGTTTAGACTTAGTCACATGGTTAAGTGCTAAGTGGTTTTCCCCCTTTTCCATATTAATACCACAAGTGGTTAAACAGAACAGGGGTGATCCAGAGCTCCAATGGAGCTGAAAATTTTTGTGTGAGTCCCTTGTCACAAGAAAACCCTCTGGACCAAACATTAGCACTTTTCACTGAGTGGTTTGCTCAGAATAATTCTTTTAGCAATTAAGCAAAGAAGAATTAATTCTGAGTAACACCCCTGTTCATGCCCAACTTAGTGAACTACAATTTCAATTATAGCTCATAGAGTTTGCATGAATTTTCCTAGCAGTTTTGGAGCTAATATTTGCCCAGAACTGAATTTCCAAGTTTTGGAAATTCTCTGAAAATGTTTCTGTATTCAAATGAACACAGCACCTTCAAATTTGAATTGCTCTTACCAAATCAACTCTAAATGGTCTGAAACTTTTACAGGGGTTCACTAATGTCCTAAAGAACATTCTGGCAGAATTGGGATTTTTGGATGAACCAAACTCCATCTAAAATTCTTTGGCTGAAAAGCTTTAAAGAATTTTCCAGAATCAATTAATAGGTTTCATACTAATTGGGTTTCATAATTGGATTGTACTCTGTTAGAGGAATCCAACAAAATTTGTTTCATAATTTTTGGACTCTCCTACCCCAAGCTGTGGTCCTCCAAAGTTTGAACTACAAACTGGAAATTTCAAATTGTTTAAATGTCTGCCGGTGGGTCCCACCCAGCAGTCTTCTCCTTCCTCGCGCCAAACAGGGGTCCGCGGCGGCGCACTCCGGCGAGCGTCGCCGGAACCGCTTTCCTGGCCGTCTCCCGACCCCAAACTCGTCGCCCCGCCCTAACTCCTGACACTGAACTCATCTCGGGGTTCGCCGGCGGCCGTAGCTCACCGGAACAGGGCTCCCGACGGGGACAGCGGCGGTTAGAGTTCCGGCGTGGTCGGGAATGCGTTACAACGCATCAAAACGATCGGCAAAGGGTCGGAGAGCACCACGGGAGTTCGGGGTTGACGGAAATGGCCGCCAAATCCATTGAAACGGTCGGCAACCTAGGGCTCCGCGGTGACCCGAGTTATTATTCTATGGTGGCCCGAAAAACAGCGAGAACCTGGCCATTTCTGGACCAAACCGCTTGATTCTTGGTCGAGGAGGGCCGCTAGGGAGTAAGGAAGGTGCTGACAAGCCTGCGCGGCCAATAGCTAAACGAGTAGCATGAATTTTGGGGTAGACCGCGCCCTACCCGAACACACTACGTTTCGGAAGAGCTGGAAATACTCTTCATCCGGTGGATCAACCGCTATACGGCTTGCATCTACACGATCTAGAGAGCACGGTGCACCTTTTTCGTGTAGGAGAGGATCGGTGAGAACGGCTGTGGAGCGCTGCCCACGGTGAGTCAGTTGTGGCTCCGCCGGTTGCACCTCGGTCCTCAGCTGCGATCGTCGATTGGTGGCCAAATGAAGTGCTAACGCCACAAGGTGGTGAGGGGGTTAGTTAGAGCACACACAGGCGCTCCCTTTTTGTGTTGGGAGCTCGGGCAAAGCCGAGTAGACGTCGGCGTGCAGGGGAGAATCGGGGGAGCGGCGCCGGTGACCGAACAGAGCCGGGGCTCGCTGTTTTGCAAAGAGGCACGCGTACGTCTCGGTGACTTGGCGAGGGGGTCACGTAGAGGAGAGGGCGCGCTGTTTCCCGGCTGCCAGCGTGAGCGAGGGGAACCAGGAGGTGGCCGCTCGGCCGGTAGCGCGCGCGCGGCAGCTGGCTGCGCTCGGTTGACTGAGAAACAGAGAGGAGACTTGGGGGCTAAGTCTATTCCACCCAATGACATGTGGGCCCCACTGGTCAGTGCTCTCCCACCTCTCAAAAGATCTCCAAAACTTGACAAATGATGAATTCAAATGTTGGGAGTCTCAAACTGAGCTACATTTGTAGGGTTTGGCAAATTTCCCTCAAATTCAAATGTATATTTGAATTCTTTGCATATTTGGATCCTTTTTGGAAAAATGGGTAGCAAACCTTTTCAAAAATTATTGAAACTCTGCCTCCCCACTAATTTGGACCTGAGGAATCCAATTATGCACTTTGATCCTTGTTTTAGATGTTGCAACCATGAATTTGAATGCAACAGTTTTGAATCACCTCTCATGTGCCATGTGTAAAATTCCCACTTTGTGAAAGTGTAGGCTTCCCCTCTAACCACTCTTTTGATGGAGGTTACTTGCTCTTCCCACTTTTTCACCATTTATCCACAACAAGAACTGTGGTGTTGTGAGGTGAAGAAAAGTTTTTGCAAGTCCCTTTTTCTTGAGCTTTTACATCCCTCCCTCCTTAAAAGAATCTCGTCCCGAGATTATAAAAGGAAAGATAGCGATGTAATAGGGACTTACCCGTACTGAGATGCCATGAATTCTGGGTAATTTGAGCGGAGGAATTCCTCGCTCTCCCACGTTGCTTCTTCAGCAGTGTGGTTGCTCCAGAGTATCTTGTAGAACCACAACGTTCTGCTACGCGTGGTCCTGGCTTTTTCATCAAGAATGGCCACTGGATACTGATCATATGTTAAATCCGGTTTTAGCTCGCCGATGTCTTCGGTAGGAATAGCAGCTGTATGCTTCAAACATTTTCGCAGTTGCGAAACATGGAAAACATCATGGACACCAGCCAGAGATGCCGGTAGCTCCAATCGATACGCTGCTGGTCCACACTTCTCGGTGATAGTGTAGGGTCCAATAAAACGGGGAGCGAGCTTCCCCTTCACACCGAACCGGTGCACGCCTTTCATTGGAGACACGCGAAGGTACACGTGTTCCCCAACGTCAAAGTGTAACGGTCTACGCCTCTTATCAGCGTAGCTCTTCTGCCGGGATTGAGCGGCCTTCAAGTTAGCCTGAATCGTCCTAACGCGCTCTTCGGCGTCGTTCACCACATCAACCCCGAATGTGACCCTTTCACCGTACTCGCACCAGTTCAATGGGGTGCGGCATTTACGACCGTAGAGAGCTTTGTAGGGTGCCATCTTGATACTCGCCTGATAGCCGTTGGTGTACGAGAATTCCGCCAATGGTAGGTGATCATCCCAGTTCCTACCATGGTGGATGGCACATGCTCTCAACATGTCCTCCAGAACTTGATTCACCCTCTCTGTCTGACCATCTGTCTGAGGGTGATAGGTGGAGCTCCTTATCAGCTTAGTACCCAATGCAGCGTGTAGCTGCTCCCAAAAGCGAGATACAAATAATGCACCTCGATCTGAGACGATGGTCTTGGGTACCCCGTATAGGCATAGAATCTTTGCTATGTACAGCTCCGCATATTTGCCGGCATTGTAACGTGTATTCACCGGGATGAAGTGAGCCGTCTTGGTTAACCGGTCAACGATTACCCATATGGAATCATGCTTGTTGGATGTTAAAGGTAATCCCACAATGAAATCCATGCTCACATCTTCCCATTTCCATGCCGGGATCTTCAGGGGTTGCAACAGCCCTGATTTCTTCATGTGATCAGCTTTCACTCATCGGCATGTATCACACTCGGATACGTACTTCGCTACCTCCCGCTTCATCCGTGTCCACCAAAATTTCTTTTTCAAATCTTGGTACATCTTGTTGCTGCCCGGATGAATGGAGTATTTGGACAAGTGAGCTTCATCGAGGATCTTTTTCCTCAACTCCATGTCCCGGGGTACGACTATGCGGTCGTTGAACCATAGCGTCCCCTCATCATCCTTCCGGAAACATTTAATCTCTCCATTGTCTATCCGTCTCCGGAGATGTGCCATGCCTTTATCATATTTCTGAGCTGCAATGATGTCCTCCCTAATAGTAGGGATGAGGGCAAGGTTGTACAGCGATCCATAAGGAACCAAGTATAAACTTGGCTCTTCCTCCTCCACCGGTGTAATGGTGAGGTGATGGACATGTGATTTCCGACTCAGCGCGTCGGCAACCACATTCGCCTTGCCAGGGTGGTAATGGATCTCAATCTCATAATCTTTGATCAGCTCTAACCACCTCCTTTGCCTCATATTCAGCTCCTTCTGGGTGAAAATGTATTTCAAGCTCTTGTGGTCGGTGTAGAGATGCACTAGATTCCCCAGGAGATAGTGCCTCCACATTTTTAGCGCCAGAACCACTGCAGCAAGCTCAAGATCATGAGTCGGATAGTGCTGCTCATGGTTCCGAAGTTGGCGTGAGCCATAGGCGACCACACGTCCTTCCTGCATCAACACGCAGCCAAGCACAATACCGGACGCGTCACAATACACGTCGAAGGGCTTTGTTGTATCCGGCTGAGCTAAGACCGGGGCTGTGGTGAGATGCTTCACCAATGCTTGGAACGCTCCTTCACACGCCGTGTTCCAAACATATTTCGTCCCTTTCTTCAGCAATTCTGTCATCGGTTTAGCGAGCTTGGAGAAGGTTGGAATGAATCTCCGGTAGTATCCCGCTAACCCGAGGAAGCTTCCCACTTCATGGACTGAAGTGGGAGCTTTCCATTTCAGCACTTGCTCTATTTTGCTTGGGTCAACCGCAATGCCTTCTGCTGAGATGATATGTCCCAAGAATGGCACTTGGCTGATCCAAAACTCGCATTTACTGAACTTGGAGTAGAGCTTGTGGTCTCGCAATCGTTGAAGAACGATCCGCAAGTGTTCGGCATGTTCGGCTTCTGTCTTGGAGTAAACCAAGATATCGTCAGTGAACACTACCACGAACTTGTCCAGCTCCGGCATGAACACCGAGTTCATGAGATACATGAAATGGGCTGGAGCATTTGTGAGACCAAAGGACATGACGAGATACTCATATAACCCATATCTCGTCGAGAAAGCCATTTTCGGGATATCCTCCGCCCGGATCTTTATCTGGTGATATCCAGAGCGAAGGTCCATCTTTGAGGACACACTTGCACCCACAAGTTGATCAAACAAAATGTCAATGTGGGGCAGTGGATACTTATTCTTGATGGTGACGGCGTTGAGCGGCCGGTAATCCACACACAGCCTCAGGGTTTCATCCTTCTTCTTTACAAACAGCGCCGAGCATCCCCAAGGCGAGGAACTCGGCCTAATGAAACCCTTGCTCAACAGATCATTGAGCTGTTCTTTCAGTTCAGCCAGCTCATTTGGAGCCATTTTATATGGTCTCCGTGATATGGGCGTAGTCCCGGGTGCAAGTTTAATCTTGAACTCGACATCCCGCTCAGGTGGCATGCCCGGAATATCATCCGGGAACACGTCAGGATACTCCCGGACTACGGGGATGTCTTCTAACTTGAGAGCTTCAGCATTATTAACTGCTAAAACTTCCCGGACTGGAGTGTCTAATACCATGGAATGCGGACGGTGGAATGGGGAGTTTAAATGAACCGTCCGTGTCCGAGTCTCTAGGACAGCACCATGGTATTGTAGCCATGACATCCCTAAGATTGCATCAATCTTTTGTCCCATAAGGATTATCAAAGTGGTGGGATATAGTTTCCCACCTAAGCACAGAGGTGCCTTTGGAATCATCATATTAGCTGAAATCTTCCCTCCCGGTGAGCAGATCATATAAGTGCAGTCGGTTGGGAAGACATGCATTTGATGCTTAGCCACATAGGATGCACTTATAAAGCTGTGGGTTGCACCAGAATCAAACAATATGACGATGGCTTGATGGTTGAGAGTAAACGTACCCGCCAGCACGTTGTCTCCCTCTGGGGCGTCCTCATTGTCGAGGTTGCGGACACCCCCAGTCCGCTGACCAACCTTCTTCACCGGAGGTCGGCCTCGAGCACCGCCCTGGAACTGGGCTTGCCCGCTGCTCTGCTGCCCCTGGGGACAGTCCTTCACGAAGTGACCCGCCTGGCCACACGTGAAGCAGGTGAAACGGGGCGGTCCCCCGCTGATCGGTGGACGGAATCCCGGGGCGCGTTGTGGCAGTGGAAACGCCCCGGGTGCCGTCTGCTGCTGCTGCTTCTGTCTTGGTGGTGGCATCGGCGGTCGGAACGGGGGTGCTTGGAACGAACGTCCCCCGAACTGTTGAGGCCGCGCCGGTGGTCGCCACTGCTGCCCGGATGGTGTCCTATACACCATACGGTACTTCTGGGGAGCGCCACTCCCACCGCTGGGTGGAGCGCTGCGCTTCCGCTGCTCAGCTGCCAACTCCCGCTGAGCATCCTCTTGCATGATCGCGGCATTGACTAAGTCGTTGAATGTGCCGTGATTCTACTGAACGAGATGTGTCTTCATTTCGGGGTGTAACCCCCGATAGAAGTGCTCCCGCTTCTTCTCCTCAGTGGAGATATAGTCTGACGCGTACTGCACCAGATGGTTGAAGGCACGGGAGTAGTCGTGGGCACTCCTCCCGCCCTGCTTCAGCTCCAGGAATTCTTGGAACTTCCTCTTCATGATCCCAGGAGGAATGTGATAGGCGCGGAACGCCTCCCGGAACTCTTGCCATTCGACGGCATGGCCAGCCGGACGTGAGGCGACATAATTCGCCCACCACGTACCAGCGGCACCGTGGAGTTGCTGCGCTGCGAACAAGGTCTTCTGCCTCTCCGTACATTGGACCAGCCCGAACTTGGACTCGATGGTCCGCAGCCAGTTGTCAGCCTTCAGTGGTTCTTCAGATTCTGTGAACACTGGAGGGTGCGTACTCATGAAATCCGAGTACGACACTTCCCGGGGCTCACGAGGCCCTCTATCTTGACGCCCCCCCCCCCCCGCCTGGGACGTATTTTGCACGATCGTGTGGAGCAGGTCGGTCTGCTCCTCACGACCACCCACCAGTGCCGCAATCACATCCGCTAGAGTAAGCGGAGGCGGCGGTGGTGGCTGCTGCTGCGGGGTGCTGTCGTAGGCTGGTAGCTGGGAGTCATCACCTCCCCCTTGCCTAGAGCCACCCACCTCGTGCGTGGTCCTAGTGCGAACCATCTGCAACCATACGACAATAACATCAGTCCCGCAACAGATTGCATGCAGTCCAATAACAATAGGCGTAACAACATAATGACAATAAAAACATGTGATACATCTTGTATGTAGATAATGTAATAACTTTGCACAAGCTACACCATTACCAGACCAAACATGTGACACCCTCATCTCGGGTGTCAGCATATGCTCGTGTCCTATGAAAAGGAAACATTTTAATGAAAAATAGGAACAGAGAGAATTATCAAAAGAATAGCCAATAAAGCCTTCAGAGAGCGCTGAAGGCAATTTCCGCGGCCAGCAGGCCACGTGGCGTGATCGGAGCTCATCCCTGCGAAGTGGGGAGAGGCCACCGCCAAGCTGGCTACGTGGCAGGCTCGGGGCTCGTCTCCGCAAAGGGGAGAGGTCCGATCCTGTGGGACACGTGTTGCCCACGGAGCTAGCCTCTGCGGAAGAAGCAAAGGCATTTCCGCAGGACACGTGTCATCCACGGAGCTAGTCCTCGCGGAAGTCAGGGGACCAGTCGCACGGGATACGTGTCAATCTTGGAGCTCATCTCAGAAAAAGTCCGGATCTATTGAACACGTGTCGCCACCGGAGCTTATCTCCGGAAGGTCCATCGCAGCTAAACACGTGTCGACCTCGGGGCATGTCCCTGAGGAAAGAAGAGGGGGAAGACCGGCGCCAACACGTGGCGTGCGCCGAGCTCACCTCCGAAGAAGAGGGAGGTCTCGCTCGTGACACGCGGCACAACCGGAGCTCGTCTCTGCGGGAGAAGAGATACCAGGCTCGGAAAGACACGTGGAGCTTCCGGAGCTCTTCACCACGGAGGTAACGAGTCTGGAGCGGTTTTTACGCGTAAAGATACCGGTACGTAACGGAAACCGATCTAAACTCCACAGTGTTACCGAAGATAAGACGTCAGGATCTAACAAAGATCTGAATAAGACTCTTATTCGGGATCCAATTAGATTAGGACTCTTCTCTTCCCGATTATAAATAGAACCCAAAACCTCTGGCCGAAACCACGAACTTCTCTTTCAACTCCTGAGCCGACGACTTAGAGCCCTAGCCCTAACTCGCCGAGCAAAACATCGCCGAAGCACAACAAGGGAGATCAACGGAGGAGGACCTCGAAGACAAGAAGAGCGTGAGGTAGGACTTCAATACCACCTTACAACATCATGTTGTTCATCTCTTTGCATCTGTTCTTCGATTCCTTTCGAACAGAAGCCTTTTCGTGGACAGATCACTTGATGATCAGTTTGATCTAAAAACAAGATCATCGCCACGACCACCTTTGATCCGAATACCTCTGTCCATGCAAGCCATGAAAGAACACGTACAGATCAATCTAATCATTGGATAGCATGCATGTGCATCATCGCATCTAGTTTAGGGTTTTGTGCATGATATTGATTGCTGTGAATCTTGTATGCACGTGAATCCTACAATAGCAGGACAGGTTCAAGAAGCTGTCTACGACGAACTACAGCAACCAGGTTTTGAGAATCAAGAACAACCGGAACCGCAAGAACAAGGCAAGTGCTCCTTGACCATGTTGATCCTATGTTTTGGGTAAAACTATTTTGTTTTGCGAAAAGGTGTGTGTACTGAGTCAAACATGATGGGAAACCCTTTTATAGGAGTTTACTAGTTTTGGTTAAACCACCCTTGTCGCCTGGGAAGTTTATGAGTCGGGTATGGTTTTTGTTTTATGCTTCGCTGAGTCCATGGGATTGGGAAGCGAGATAGATGTGTCTAGCTAACTGCACTCATAATAAAAAGGGGAAACTGATGATAATAATGAACATGGATCGGAGGGAGATCTAGGCAAGACTGGGTTTGTGAATGAGGTAGCATGAGATGGTGGTTTTACTTGCCGTAGATCTAAGGACCGGTTCATGCATGCACATGCCAGGATAACAGTGCCACCACAAGGCCAAGTATGGGTGCGGCTTAGCTGAGTAATTAGGTAAGTTGCTAGAGTGTTATGGACTGTGGAAGGCGCGGGGAATGGGAGTCGAGTGAGGACTGCCCTGGGAACTGCATGGCACAAGAGGGGGCCCGTGGGTGGGAGAATTGGAGATTCTAGCCTGCCGGTGAAACCTTAGTGAGTCCATACATCTAGTAACCCCTTTGTAAAGGCTATTTTGTGATCTCTTGACCATACACCGACGGTTGTGTACTGGTATAATGGAGGTTCTGCAGTCGCCGACGGGTGACGAAATCACAAACTTGTGGGTAAAGAGGTGCAAACTCTGCAGAGTTATTAAAACTATCATGATAGCCGAGCTTACGGTTACGAGCACCTGGCTAAACTGCCATGATTAGATGGGATGGTTACGGGAATGGTTATTGGGAAGGATCTTGGTTATGGTCATTGATTATGGTTTGGTTTGGAATTGTTAAGTCTGGGAGATGAGATGATTGCATGACTGGTGGGTCATGACATGAGATTGGTCTCGGTGCGAGACAAGGTTGTTTTATGAGGTGAGATGGTAGCGAATACGAGGAGGTATTCGTGAGTATGAGTAAAGGATTGGTTAATGTTCGGATGGAACACGGGAAGTGATGGAGGTATGTTGGTAATTTAATACATGCTGGGACTACATTCATCTAAAGTTAAGTTGCTGTTTTATCAACGATTTTATAAATTTGCTTTTCTGCAAATAAGCCCTTTTATACCTACCTTGTTTATAAGCTGCATATCATGTGTTATTCCCGCACTTGCTGAGTACATCATTGTGCTCAAACTTGCATTATTATTTCTCCATCAACAGCAAGAGAAGACTACTATGAAGACTGGGTAGAGCATTATGGCGTGTGATCTGTTCTCAACCTTGCCTGTGGAGGGAATAGAGATGGAGCCACTTCTGCTTAGTTTTGCTTCCGCATTAGTTTTTGCTTCCGCATTTAAATAAGAATTCCGCTGCGTAGAAATAAGGACTTCCGCTGTGAGCATGAGTCCAAGACTCATGAGATGATTGTAATAAACTCTGTTATTCGTGGTAATATATAATCTGAATTCAGTTTGTGGAACGTATGTGTATGTGTGATAAACATCCTGGGCACACATATGCATTAGTTCTCGGTTCCGTGGTTTTCCACAGAATTGAGGGCGTCACAAAACACAAGCTAGTTACAACCAACTTGATGAACCTCCACTTTGGAAGCTCACCATAACTAGGTTTGGTCACTATGAGATATTACTATTGCTTTGTCATCACGTATACCACTCTTAGGGTACAACACCCTCTCCAATGAGTTCAACTGTCATTCTTCTGTCAGAATGACCAGTTTCTACCTATTCCAAGTTTTGATCTGGTTCTGGGCATTTTCATGACTCAAGCTGAACACCAAAGTTAAAGTTAACTTCAGTATCTTTCCAACGAGTACTCATTTGCCCCCATATCAGCTCTGGTTAAAAAGTTAGGGTAATTCAAAGTCAACAGAATTTCTGGAAGAATTTTAACAGCACCTCCCTTGAGAAGTTGCTGTTTTCAACTCTGGTTTCCACTGAAATCTGTGCTGAAATTTCAGAAACTTTGAATTGCAAATATGTCACATATTCTACTCCTTCTAAGGATGTATAATATGAAATTTTTTGATTTTGCTACTGGGAGTTATCATTGAAAAACAGAACAGTCCAGAGAATGTTTCACTCTGTCCTGGTTCTGGACAGTTACATGCCTCTGGGATTTAAGCCATCTTAAGGTGTGTTTCAGCTCTGGAAGTCTACAACAAAGTTGTAGAGTACTTAAATACCTTTCCAGAACTATATCCCATACCTCCGTGGGCTAAAAGATCAGTGAGTTATGCCCTGTTGAAGATCAGCAACTTGCTGTCCAAAACAGAGCACTCTGTTTTTTAGTCTTTTGGCTATCCTGCTCCACTATCCCATTCTTATACCCAACCAGGGTCCTAAATGTTGAACCTATAGATTTTTAATTCCTTGTTATAATTATTTTTCATGCATATGCCTACAATATCTCGGTACTACGTTCCTCACAAAAGAAAATCCTAACCGGATGATGCTGGCATATACGTCTCAAGTGTGGCACTAAACGGTCTCTCGCACACGTTTACTACACGGATACCTACGTGGTTAGTACCTGCAGAAGACCACACAATAATGGTGCACTCAATGGTTGTTTTCATTTCAGGCAGGATCATATTTAAAAGTAAATACAAATGCCCGTATCATTGTCATACGGCCGTCCTTGAGTTAAGTCACGTCTCAAGGTACGTGATCGTGTTTCAACACCACACGACGGGGAACCCGAGTATGTCATGAACGGGTCGTCACGGTTGGGAATGTTATCAACCCAACAGATACCACCTACTGCCCTGCAGGGCACGCCGATGGCAAGCGCTGCGTTTGTCCTCCTGGGCTATTTCCAGACGAACACACTCTCGCGTTACTGACCACGCGATGGGGTCTCCACTTACTTGCCTAATGCACGCTAGGGATCAGCGTTTCATATGAACTCAGGGACATGAAGAGTCCAAGAGTTTCATATTGACGTCTCACAACAAGCTGTGAGACCTATCCCTGAACCACGTTCCTCGTCAGGGGGAGCTAACCGAAATTGAACCGCTTTCGGTGGCGTTCCTTACCATGCTTACCAGAGCGTAGGTGCGTCGTTACATAATTGAAATTTAGAATTAAAACACATAGGTTAGTCTTTGCCACTTTAAATAACTATGCTAATATAGTCCTTACTTGGGCAACTACCGAATCCTCACCGTATACCTAAGTTTTTCCCGTAATACAGTCCTTAAGTACTGTGCTATCCCCAATGCAGCTCTCATACCAGGCTGTGGCGGACCGGAATCCGCTCATCCAGGATCGCAGAGGGTGGTGCCACGCGATGCGACACCCGACAGCACACGTCATAATAACACATTATATTATATGGGAAAAACAAACTGAATGTACAAAGTAGTACACTTCTCAGTTACAAACTAGGGTCTTTTATTACACAGCGGAAGTTTCTTTTGTACAACTCACACCCGCCTATCTAGCACAAGTCGGTTGCCCAGCCCTAGGGCAACCCACACTAGCTGCACGTCTCATCTCAGCGCGGCGTGTACGGCTCCCACTCAGCCGTGGTCCCTGACGGAGGGTAACCCTCGCCGATGGACTCGTACCCCGAGTCCGTGGGTGGCTCTTCACCTGAAAAACACTTAAGCAGCAACCGTGAGCATGAAGGCTCAACAAGGCTTAACCGACTCACCTAAGCATGAAACTCTACATGAGGTGTACCATGACATAGGATAGCAAAGTTTGCAGCAAATGGACACGCCTACAAGTTCATCCTTAGTTCATCTTTTAGCAACAAGTTAACGGTTCATGAAGCTGAAATTTAGTGAGCAATATTTGGTGGCACACATGTAGCAATACAATTATATCATAACAGCAATATTGAATCATAACATTACATTCATTAGTCTACGTTACGATGCAGTGAACAAGCGGTACTCGTCACCACGAGGGACGGCGAATTGACTCGATATACACCTGCAGGGAAACCCAAAGAGCACGTCACGTACGCCCACCCGTGGAGCTGCACAGCACGCTCACTCGATGTCGTACGGGACAACCTTTCACCCAACAGCCCAAACGTCGAACCGGTCACACCGAAACGGGCAGGAGGTTCCCCACACGGAGCATCTCTCTATGCCCGTTGGCAGGTTTCCACCTTGCTGCCCTGAACCTACACCTATAAATCGGTGTGCTATGCCTCGACGCCCGGAGGTTTAGGCTACATCGGTTTATCGGGGCCATATATCCGATATGCCTTCGGTACATTCAATACTTGTTCAGCAGGGCCGCACACGGCTTGGTCCTCAATCGACACGGACAGGGCTTCGCGCACAAGACTTCCTCTTGCTGCGCCCTAGCCCCTGCCTAGTCTCATTTTCATTACTAAAGTGATCTCCCGTCACTCGAACCAAACCCGTGTGTCCCGGCCTATCTCGCGAGTAGATTCCAACTACTCGACTTGTACCGAAGTCCTATGAATTATTAAGCATAGCCTGTCTACTCGAGATCTTAGACACTACCCTCACTCTTATGGACAAATTCTGGTCATGCAAGTGGGGTTCCATCCATCCTATACCTAATGCACAATCATACTTCATATGACTCATGTAAACAAAGTAAAACTATTAAAAGGGTTAATGCAAACCGTGGCTTGCCTTGTTGCTGCTGGTCAGGGGTTAGTTCCTCTTCCGGAAGTAGGAAGTCGAGTACTTCCGGAGCCTCCTCGCCTTCAGCGACTACACGTTAATAAAATACTACATGTTAATGAATATGCATATGAGTTTAGGGTAATACTTCTGCTATTAGTTCTAATAACCAGTCTCTAACAACTGGAACTCTGTTTAAGAATTTAAAGATGAACTGGTGTTGTTGGTTTGGTTTAGACTAAGTCACATGGTTAAGTGCTAAGTGGTTTTCCCCCTTTTCCATATTAATCCCACAAGTGGTTAAACAGGACAGGGGTGATCCAGAGCTCCAATGGAGCTGAAAATTTTTGTGTGAGTCCCTTGTCACAATAAAACCCTCTGGACCAAACATTAGCACTTTTCACTGAGTGGTTTGCTCAGAATAATTCTTTTAGAAATTAAGCAAAGAAGAATTAATTCTGAGGTAACACCCCTGTTCATGCCCAACTTAGTGAACTACAATTTCAATTATAGCTCATAGAGTTTGCATGAATTTTCCTAGCATTTTTGGAGCTAATATTTGCCCAGAACTGAATTTCCAAGTTTGGAAATTCTCTGAAAAATGTTTCTGTATTCAAATGAACACAGCACCTTCAAATTTGAATTGCTCTGATCAAATCAACTCTAAATGGTCTGAAACTTTTACAGGGGTTCTCTGATGTCCTAAAGAACATTCTGGCAAAATTTGGGGATTTTTGGATCAACCAAACTCCCTCTAAAATTCTTTGGCTGAAAAGCTTTAAAGAATTTTCCAGAATTAATTAATAGGTTTCATAATTGGATTGTACTCTGTTAGAGTAATCCAACAAAATTTGTTTCATAATTTTTGGACTCTCCTACCGCAAGCTGTGGTCCTCCAAAGTTTGAACTACAAACTGGAAATTTCAAATTGTTTAAATGTCTGCCGGTGGGTCCCACCCAGCAGTCTTCTCCTTCCTCGCGCCAAACAGGGGTCCGCGGCGGCGCACTCCGGTGAGCGTCGCCGGAACCGCTTTCCCGGCCGTCTCCCGACCCCAAACTCGTCGCGCCGCCCTAACTCCTGACGCTGAACTCATCTCGGGGTTCGCCAGCGGCCGTAGCTCACCAGAACAGGGCTCCCGACGTGGACAGCGGCGGTTAGGGTTCCGGCATGGTCGGGAATGCGCTACAACGCATAAAAACGATCGGCAAAGGATCGGAGAGCACCGCGGGAGTTCGGGGTTGACGGAAATGGCCGCCAAATCCCATGAAATGGTCGGCAACCTAGGGCTCCGCGGTGACCCGAGCTATTATTCTATGGTGGCCCGAAAAACAGCGAGAACCTGGCCATTTCTGGACCAAAACGCTTGATTCTTGGTCGAGGAGGGCCACTAGGGAGTAAGGAAGGTGCTTACAAGCCTGCGCGGCCAATAGCTAAACAAGTAGCATGAATTTTGGGGTAGACCGCGCCCTACCCGAACACACTACGTTTCGGAAGAGCTGGAAATACTCTTCATCCGGTGGATCAACCGCTATATGGCTTGCATCTACATGATCTAGAGAGCACGGCGCACCTTTTTCGTGTAGGAGAGGATCGGTGAGAACGGCTGTGGAGCGCTGCCCATGGTGAGTCAGTTGCGGCTCCGCCGGTTGCACCTCGGTCGTCAGCTGCGATCGTCGATTGGTGGCCAAATGAAGTGCTAACGCCGCAAGGTGGTGAGGGGGTTAGTTAGAGCACACACAGGCGCTTCCTTTTGTGTTTGGAGCTCGGGCAAAGCCGAGCAGACGTCGGCGTGCAGGGGAGAATCGGGGGAGCGGCGCCGGTGACCGAACAGAGCCGGGGCTCGCTGTTTTGCAAAGAGGCACGCGTACGTCTCGGTGGCTTGGCGAGGGGGTCACGTAGAGGAGAGGGCGCGCTGTTTCCTGGCTGCCAGAACGAGCGACAGGAACCAGGAGGTGGCCGCTCGGCCGGTGGCGCGCGCGCGGCAGCTGGCTGCGCTCGGTTGACTGAGAAACAGAGAGGAGACTTGGGGGCTAAGTCTATTCCACCCAATGACATGTGGGCCCCACTGGTCAGTGCTCTCCCACCTCTCAAAAGATCTCCAAAACTTTACAAATGATGAATTCAAATGTTGGGAGTCTCAAACTGAGCTACATTTGTAGGGTTAGGCAAATTTCCCTCAAATTCAAATGTATATTTGAATTCTTTGCATATTTGGATCCTTTTTGGAAAAATGGGTAGCAAACCTTTTCAAAAATTATTGAAACTCTGCCTCCCCACTAAATTGGACCTGAGGAATCCAATTATGCACTTTGATCCTTGTTTTAGATGCTGCAACCATGAATTTGAATACAACAGTTTTGAATCACCTCTCATGTGTCATGTGTAAATTCCCACTTTGTGAAAGTGTAGGCTTCCCCTCTAACCACTCTTTTGATGGAGGTTACTTGCTCTTCCCACTTTTTCACCATCTATCCACAACAAGAACTGTGGTGTTGTGAGGTGAAGAAAAGTTTTTCAAGTCCCTTTTCTTGGGCTTTTACACAGAGATCGCGTGGCGAAAGTCTGCGCCTCGGGCAGGGTCGAGGCTGACGTCATGCTGTCACCGGCCTCTTGGCTGCGACGCCTTTCTCGTCGTCGCTCAAGGAACACTCAGGCATCTTGGCCCAAGTGGCATCTTTCCAGCTCTGTCCTCAGGTCCGTCGATGGGAGCCTGGTGGAGCTGGAATCCACCGTCTGCCCGTCAACCGTAGGCGTGCGCGTCAGCGACACTGCCGGTTGGCCGGAGCGTCGTCCCCTCTGAAGTCGAGGGTTTGCGGCGGCAACAACGAGACGGTCTACTTCGCGAATTCACTGCTGGGTCGCTGACTGAGGCGCGCCCCCAGCAGGTGGATTGCGCAGTAGCGCTCTTGCTGCAGCTAGCGCGCCCCTGTGGGGGACGCTCAGCGCTGCAGAAGATCTCACACTATCTGGAGCCTGAATTGCCGGAGTCGGCGTTGCCGGAGTCGGCTGCTGGCTTCCAGCTTGCGCCGACACACTCCGTCCTGAGTGTGTCGACACGTATTCCCTGCTAGTCACGGTCCGTCGTGAACGTGGGGGAGGGGAGCTTGCCGCTGAAGGAAGATTCGTCATCTTCGTCGGCAGAAGCTCATCGCGCAAGGGAAAAGCCCCCTACCTGGCGCGCTAAATGTCGAAGTGTGTGGTCGACACTTCCCCCGGACCTTCTCTGGGCAGCCCGCGGATGTTCTTTTTTGGAGGGGCTAGACGCTGGCGGAGAGCTTCAGCGTTACGGACAAGTGAGAGAGAAGCTTGACACGGCGAGTTTTACGTGGTTCAGGCTACCGGAGCGTAAAACCCTACGTCCACGGTGAGCAGAGGTGCTCGTTGTATTGCTTGTTGCTCAGAACTGGGGTACTGAGCTTGAGGGTGAGTAATGCCTAGGATGTGAGTTCACAGGGTTCGAACCCTTGCTAACGTTGCCTACCCGAGCCTTTTATAGTCCAAGGCTCGAGTGGCTTACAAGGGGGGCCCGGGACCCGACAGGTGGTCCCGGGGGGATTGCCTACTGTCTACCTTACCCGCAGTTATGCCGGTAGTTGTCTCTGGCGAAGGCTTCCGAGTCTTCATTCTGCCGCCCTGCCCATGCCGCAAGCTAGTCGTAGTGGTTGATGACGGCAGGGGCGGCAGGGGATGTCTTGTTGCTGTCTTTATTGGTGGGCAGGCTCTAACATGGTGTGCCAGTCTGTGATGCGACTAGGCACAGCGGCACCTGACACAGGCGTGCTCCGCGTCTCCGCGTCTTGGGAAGGCGCGGGATTTCAATACCTTGTACGGGCAAGGTATGGTGCGTCTTTACGCCTGCTGCCTACCCCGCGGGGGCAGGCAGCGTCGTCCTGCAGGCCACGTGGCGGGCCCGGAGCTCTCCTCTGAGGAGAGAGAAGTACGGCCCCACGGGACACGTGGAGCCTTCGGAGCTCTCCCCGCGGAGGGGGGAGGTCCGGCTTCTGATAGACACATGGCGGGCCCGGAGCTCTCCTTTGAGGAGAGGGAGGTCCGGCCCTGCGGGACACGTGGATCCTTCGGAGCTCTCCCCGCGGAGGGGGGAGGTCCAGCTCAGTTGGCCACGTGCCGAGTCCGGAGCTCTCCCCTGAGGAGAGGGAGGTCCGGCCCCGCTAGACACGTGGCGCCTTCGGAGCTCTCCCTGCGGAGAAGGGCGAGGTCCTTAGGCATTTCCCCCTGTGCGCGATGGTACCCCGTATCGAGGGTACCGACAGTATGTGTGATCAACATTCTGGGCACACATATGCATTCACTTGGTTCATTTTCGGAACCAGTTGTCACACCAGAGCACGTGTCCGGAGAACCTCCTTAGCAAGGAGGGGGTTTTGAGCCTAGAGACACATGGCAGATCCAGGCCTCACCTCAGCGGGGAGGGTCGGATTGAAGCTCAGGGCACGTGTCGGCTCTGGAACTCAAGCACACATGGCAGCCCCAGGGCTGACCTCAGGGCCAAGGACGCGTGGCTACACCGGGGCCCGCCTCAGCAGGGAGGCGCGGGCCCATGCTGTCTTTTACCCTCTACGTGGGTGTACCCGGTCTGCAGGGTACCGACAGGTTTCCATGAGTGAAACGACTCGAATAGCTCCGAGTCTCACCTTATAACCTCTTCATAAGCATAGATGATAAC
This sequence comes from Neostapfia colusana, assembly GCA_030760725.1. Classification (NCBI taxonomy): domain Eukaryota; kingdom Viridiplantae; phylum Streptophyta; class Magnoliopsida; order Poales; family Poaceae; genus Neostapfia; species Neostapfia colusana. Next base: position 83,038,163 of record JASWHV010000003.1, read on the forward strand.
CTGCAAAACCACTAATAGAGCAAGTGTGAGCACATAGGCTCAGCAAGACTGATCCGTCTCTAAACAAGAAACTCTACATGCACGAAGGATTGAACATGATAGCTGAAATTTTGCATGAAGGACTCGCCTACAGTTGATACTTAACTTTCAAATTTATAGCCTCATTTTAGAACCTTCATGTAAGGGCCTCAGTTTTTGACACCCATTTGTAGTGTTCATCGCCACACCACACACCTCATTTGAGGAAGAATGATGAACACAAATGAAGAGCAAGTAACAATTATCAACATGCTCATTAGGGAACAAACTTACACATTGCAAAAGTGGTATTTCCCACATGTGATATAGATGGGCTGGACATAGGAAAAACTCATACACTTTGCTAAGGATGTCCATGCCAAGTTTCACCCAAATTCAAAACCTTTTTGAGGTCATCTTGGGTATAGATAGGAAGGAGGCAGTTTGAAAACATATTCAAATCCAAACTGTGTTTATACCATGAATTTGAAAGTGAGGGGCATATTCTTACTCAGCACATTTTTGTGAGCTCACACACCAATTTTCACTCCATTTGGAGTTGATCTTGACATGAGCTAAGTGGGAGAAATTCAAACTTTATTTGAATTTCAAACTGAACTTGTGCTGAAATTCATTCAAACCAAACCTCATTTGAACTTTGATCAATTCAAATGGCTCATGGGGGAATAATTTGAATTGCCAAGGGTAGTATGGGGTTCACTGTTTACAACAGTGATTAGAAGTAAATTTCAGAGGTTAAAAGGAAGGGTGGGACCCACATGTCAGCCTCTACTTCAACACAAACCGACTGAGACTTTTCACTCGGGTCGCCGAGCCGCAGCGGTGATCGCCACCGAGGCCAGCCACCGCGCCACCAGCTGCTTGCCCACGCGCGGGCATGAGGCGGTGCAGAGCCTTCTTAAGGCGCCTGCCCCCCCTCCTCGGCCGAGGTACCGACGTGTTTTCCCGCAAGAACCCAGCACCGGCCGAAAGTTTCCGCAGTTCGGACTTGATCGGAGGACGCCGATCGCAGCTCCCTCCTTCCACTCCAGAGTCCCAGCAAGGTACTAGAGACCTTCCTCCATCCTCCCCATTGCTAGAATTCGGTTGAAACCGATTGATATCGGCTGTGCCGAAAGATCAAACTCGGAGCTTGGAACCGCCGCACCTCGGGCTCTCGTGGACAGCCCAACCTGGGCGTTGTCACGCCCGAGCCAAGGCACCCTTGGACGCGCGGGTGACCGGTGCTGCTCATCCCCGAGCCACAGCTCGAGTGGTTGCTCACCGACGGCGAATTTCCACTTTTCCCCTTTCTGTGTGCAGAACGACCTTCGGGTACGATTCTGTTTAATTCGTGCTCTAGAAAGGATTAGAGGGCCTCAGGCCACTCCCACACGAGCTAGACACGGTAACGCACAAGTTGCCTTCACAACTCTGGGCCGGAGAACCTCTGTGCCCGGCGTAATTTAAGGTCTACTAATGGCGGAACGAACGGGGGGTATCGGGCGCATGGTGAGGACCTATTTCGGGCCTTCCCCGAGCTGCCTCGAGCTCATGTCGACCTTCTCTGAGGTCCACTGATGCTCCCCGACCGATTTCCCAAGTAGCTGAGGTACCAGGGGAGTCAGCCGACATGGCCGAAGTCATTCCGATATGGCGGCTCGTCGCCGACCATGCTCCGGCCGTTGTCATGAGCAGCTGACCCTCGGATCCTGTTCCCCAAGTAAAAGTAGGCAGGGGTGGCCAGAATCAAGAAGTTTGGAGCTGTACAGCAGCCGGCGGCGAGCTCTCCGGCGAGGTCCCTCGGCGGCGGAGCGCGGGTGTCGCGAGGTTGAAGAAGGGGGTGGACCCCAGCTGTCAGCGGCCGATATTTTGAATCGGGATCCGGCTGCGGCCGGGATCGGGTGTGCTGGCGCGCAAAATCCTTGTCGGCCGCGGTGTGCCATCGCCTAGGCGTGTGACGCGTGTCCCCTGGGCCCACACGCGAGTTTAAACTTTTCCCCGATTTTCAGATTTCCTTCAAACTTCAAATCCTTATAACTTTGGCTAGAAAGCTCCAAATTGAGTGAACCAAATTTTGCTGGATTCATCTCTCTGAGTACTTTCCAGAAAATCAAGTTTCACTTCATTAAATTCCTTAATTCCCCAGAATTAATTCCTTAAAGTTTAAACTGTTAGGAATTTTAACTGGAGAATCCTTTGGAGGAAAATCCTGAAATTTTGCTGAGATGTTCACCAAAATATCCTTGAACTACCATAAAAATTTCAGATCCATGTGAGCTCATTTAGTCCACCTAATGGTGTGATTAGTAAAACTGTTCCAGAGAAAATAGAAAATGTTCAGAAACATTTTCAGAATTTTCTCTGAAATTGTTTAGCTCATATCTTTAGTTAGAGACTTCCAAATTAAGTGAGACCAACTCCATTAGAACCCTCTGAAAATCTAGTTTTCAGAAATCTAGTTTTCAGAACACGTAACTCAAGGCGTGTTTGGCTTGAGAACATCCGGGCGAGTGATGACGGCCGGGTGTACCAACTGTATAGATTCCGGGCTCGGTGTGCAGCCGAGTCTGATGATTGGTTGAATTTCTGCAGGTAGCCTTACCACGAAACGGTAGACGTGTAGCATCCGTGTGCGAGTGACGAGTAGTGCCACTGAACTAACGAAGCCGGCTAAGTCCGGTATAGGTTTTTCCTTTGTGAGGACGTAGTACCGACATAATCTGGTGACGCCTCGACGTCACATACAATTAAATGAACAACTTCATTTAAAAACTTGAAGGTTTTGATCCAAAGTAGTAAAACTTGATGTAACTCCTTCCCTGGAACAGGATATTCAAAGTTAACAAACTTTCAACTTATAGGATGTTAAGGACAGAGCACTCTGTTTTCAGCTGAATCAAGGCTGACGTTAATCAGAGGTTAGAGGTTGAGTTCTTTCGAGGTTGGGGTCGTATGATACATTTCTGGAAAGCGTTGGAAGAGCTTTACAACTTTTCTGTTGAGTTCCAGAGGTGTTTCATCCCTTAACCACTCAAAAAATGCAGTAGAGTTGAAACTGTCCAGAAAACAGGACAGAGCAAAGACTCTCTGTAAACTCTCTGTAAATTAAGCATAACTTCCTGCTTAAGAATCCAAAAATAGGAAATGAGGTAGTTCTGGAAAGCTTATGAGATGGGTTACAACTTTGTAACAGAAAGTTTTGTCAGATTAGGAACAGGATTAACTGGGATTCTTGGATCAAATCAGTACCTAAGGCAGGGAGGTGCTGTCCAATTGTTTCCAGAAATTCTGTTAACTTTGACATCTCATAACTTTTGAACCAGGACAGATCTTAGGCCAACCAAATACTTTCTGGAAAGCTATTAAAGTTAACTTTAACTTTGATGTTGAGCTCCAGGACTGGTTTTGCATTTAACCTGGCCTAAATCAGATTGATATGGAAACTGGTCAGGGCTGTCATGGTAACAGCAGATCAGCAGTCAAATTTGTTTAAAAATTTGAACTATGTTTCCAAGTGTTAGGGGTTCAATGACATATCTTATGTTATAACTCAATGGTTTACTGTTTAAATAAATATTTGACATTTCTCAAATATATTTTTACAGATGGCAGCAGATAAACGGTTGGAGAACGGGTGGGTAGTTTCCCACTGCTCTGACCGTAGCGGCTACCCGGAAGCATTGTGGCAAATGCTCCAATATTTCGGGTACAACCAGATGCCGCAATACTTCGCCAAGGAAGAAGGCGAAGAGGGGAACAAGACGTGTACGATCCATGTCGAGGTTCCTGCAGGGCCTAGCCACCCGGTTGGGTGCCATTCACCGTCACGGTGAGAGGAAGACAACCGGAAGGGATGTGGCAAGTGGCAGCCCGTGACACTATGTCACGTTTCTGCCAACTACACGTGCAGGCTATGGAGGGCACACCATACGCACTCGTTCCGGTGGAGGGGCGAGCTCAGCATGTGTGGGAAGAAAGGTACCTGGAGGCAACAGACCCGAGTTGCCCAAGGTACAACCCCGCGGAGGCAAACCTCAGCCTCCAAATGAGGGCGGGAAACGCTGTGATGGACAGCCAAGCTGTTCATACGGAACATCTCGCCACCAAGCTCAAGGAGAGCACAAGCCGCGGAGATCAATTCGAGGGTGCTCACAGCGCACTCCGCAATGTGCTCCTTCCGACGATCAAGCGACTGAATGAACAACACAATCAGTTGCGTCGTCTGAAGAAGGCAAAGAAGAAGGCCCGTGTTGACATCGCGGCGTTGCAAGAGCTGGTGCAGACCCTAACCCAGCAGAATGAGGACCTTGCTCAAGAGCGGGACGACGCTATTGAGGAAGGACAAGGCTGGGAAGAGGACTACAACCAGGCTATGGACGAGGTGCATGCATTGCAGGACCTCGTGCCCCCGGTATTGGGCGTACCGGTAGTCTTGGGTCTTCCAGCCATGGGAGAGCCCGGAATGGGAGAAGAGGTGGTAGACCCCGAACCACCAGCCGAGGTACCGGAGGAGGACGACCCACAGGAGGTCGAGTTCTACTCCGAGTAGGGGGTTACGGTTGCCAAGTAGGGCAGCTAGGGTAGCGTAACCCAACTTTTGTAATCGATGACATGTCGTGTAGACAGTAGCTTATGTATAGGTAGTGACGACATGAGCACGACTTCTCGGAGATCCGAGAATAATGTATCTTGTATAAAGTTATACTTTATCAATATATGTGAATGTTGTGCAAGTAATCGTGCGTCGCTTCAATACCTACTGCTGTTTATGGAATTTTGAGTAAGACATGTGCTAGTTGCTGCTGTGTTGAATTTCAGAATGACGCGTACTCGTGCCAACCCTGATGTTGGAGGTACTAGCCAAGGGGGAGAGACCTCCCAACCGCCTCCCGAGGACTCCTCGGGACAGCAGCAGCAACAGCAACAGCAATCACCGCCACCGCCACTGCCAACGGTTACATTGGCCGACATTGTCGCGGCAATGGCGGGTTCACATCAGCAGCACACAGAGCTGCTGCAAACGTTAATTGCGAATACGTCTCGCCCAGAGAGACGTCAAGATCGTGAGGAGCGCCAACAGAGCTCCTACTCCGACTTCCTGGCGACTCATCCCCCTGTATTCTCAAGGGCGGATGAACCACTTGACGCGGACAACTGGCTCCGCGCCATAGAGATGAAGTTCGGGCTGCTCCAAATTAGCGAGCAGCACAAGACTCAGTTCGCGGTCCAGCAGCTCCAAGGATCCGCGAGCGCGTGGTGGGCCAACTTCTGTGCTTCCCAGCCCACCGACCGAGTGATGACCTGGGCGGAGTTCCGGACGGCCTTCAGGGCCTATCATATACCGCCCGGTTTGATGAAGAGGAAGATGCAGGAGTTCCTACACCTGCAACAAGGGAACCGGAACGCGCTGGAATATTCCAGGGCGTTCAACGATCTCGCGCTCTACGCGTCGTATCACGCAGATACGGACGAGAAGCGGCGGGACCACTTTTACCAGGGGCTTAACCCGCTCCTGAAGGACAAGCTGGCGATGTTCAATCGCGGCAGCCTCAACGACATAATTGATGCTGCGATTGTTCAGGAGGACTCCGGCAAGGAGTTGGCGGCGGCAGAGCGAAAGCGAAGCGCGCCGCAGAGCAGCGGAGAAGGAGGCAGTCCTTCTCAGAAGTTTCGGATGGTGAATCGCCCACCATCAGGTCCACGCTGGCAGTCACCACAGCGGTCGATGCCGTTCCGCGGTCGGCCGTACTCTTCACCGGCATTCCGGCCGGCACTGCCAGTACCACTGCAACAACAGCAGCAGCAGCGGGCGATGCCGCGTGCGTTTGCACCTCCGCAACGCATGCCGGGCTTTCGTCCCCCGAGTACTCAACCAGCAGCGGCCACATGTTACAAGTGTGGTCGTCCAGGACACTTCGCGAGCAGTTGCCCGGAGAGGCAAGGCGGCGGAGTGGCACCACAGTTTCCGGGGAGGAATCAACCCCGGAACCCTACTAATGCGCGGCGGGCAAACCCTAGGCCCGGCACTGTCCACCAGCTTGCCATTGAGGACGTGCCGGAGGGCGAGCCAATCCTGGCGGGTATGTTCCAACTCCACCAGCATCCCGCTATAGTACTATTTGATTCAGGCGCCACGCATAATTTTATTAGCCAAGCTTTCATTGCTAAACACAGCTTGCCAATACTACCCACCGATAGTCCATATTTAATTTGTTCACCGGGTGGGAAGATTTCAGCAAGCGTAATGGTCTCCAAAGCACCATTATGCTTAGCGGGTAGAGTGTACCCCACGTCTCTCATTATCTTAGAGGGACAGAAGGTCGATGTCATCCTAGGGATGTCGTGGTTAAACCGCCACGGCGCTGTTTTAGACACCGTCCTTCGAGTCGTCCACCTAAACTCAGAAGTGCACGGTTCTCACTCATTATTTCTGGACAGTCCAGAAATAAAACTTCCAAGTGTCTATCAAGCCACAACTATCAGATTGGAAGACATTCCAGTGGTCCGAGAGTTCCCGGATGTATTCCCGGACGATTTGCCGGGGATGCCACCCGATAGAGAGGTGGAGTTCAAGATTGAACTTGCACCGGGAACCATGCCAATATCCCGAAGGCCGTACAAGATGGCGCCCAAGGAGTTGGCTGAACTGAAGACTCAGCTCACGGACCTTCTGGAGAAGGGTTTTATTAGGCCGAGCTCCTCGCCATGGGGTTGTTCGGCATTATTTGTCAAAAAGAAGGATGAAACGTTGCGGCTTTGCGTGGACTACCATCCATTAAATGCCGTAACCATCAAGAACAAGTACCCGTTGCCACAGATCGACATGTTGTTTGATCAGTTGGTCGAAGCAAAGATCTTTTCCAAGATGGATTTAAGATCCGGGTACCATCAGATTAAGATATGGGCGGAGGACATTCCAAAGACAGCTTTCTCGACAAGGTATGGACTTTATGAGTACCTGGTCATGTCCTTTGGCCTCACCAATGCTCCAGCTCACTTCATGTACTTAATGAACTCGGTGTTCATGCCGGAGCTGGACAAGTTTGTCGTGGTCTTCATCGATGACATCCTAGTATACTCCAAGTCGGAGGAAGATCACAAGAAACATCTGCGTATAGTCTTGCAACGGCTGCGGGATCACAAGTTATACGCAAAGTTCAGCAAATGCGAGTTTTGGATATCGCAAGTGCCTTTCCTCGGGCATATCATCTCAGCGGAGGGTATCGCTGTGGACCCGAGCAAGATCACGCAAGTGCTGAATTGGAAATCCCCGAGAACTGTTCATGAGGTACGGAGTTTCCTCGGACTCGCGGGATATTATCGGAGGTTCATTCCGAACTTCTCGAAGATTGCCAAGCCCATGACAGAGCTGCTGAAGAAGGCTACCAAATATGTTTGGAGTCCAGCATGTGAAGCAGCATTCAAGGCTTTAGTCAAGCACCTGACATCAGCACCGGTTTTGGCGCAGCCAGACACAACAAAACCGTTCGATGTGTACTGCGATGCATCCGGCATTGGGCTCGGATGTGTGCTGATGCAAGACCGAAGAGTGGTCGCGTATGGATCACGGCAGCTTAGGAACCATGAGCAAAATTATCCAACTCACGACTTGGAGCTTGCTGCCGTGGTACTTGCACTGAAGATGTGGAGGCACTACCTACTCGGTAACCTCGTACATTTATATACCGACCACAAAAGCCTCAAGTACATATTCACTCAGAAGGAGCTGAACATGAGGCAACGAAGATGGTTAGAACTGATAAAGGATTACGAGATAGAGATCCATTATCATCCGGGCAAGGCAAACGTTGTGGCAGATGCGCTGAGCCGCAAGTCACACGTCAATAATCTGACCATCACACCGTTGGAAGAGAGCGAACCACCACTACATATGATTCCACACGGAGCTCTCTACAACCTAGCTTTGATCCCCACCATCCGTGAAGAGATAGCGGCAGCCCAGAAGAATGACAAGGGCATGTCACATTTGCGGAGACGTGTAGACAGTGGGGAGTTGAAATGTTTCCGGAAGGACGGAGACGGCGTCCTATGGTTCAAGAACCGGATCGTCGTACCCCGAAACCCGGAGTTACGGAAGAAAATCTTTGATGAGGCTCACTTATCAAAGTTTTCTATTCACCCCGGCAGCAACAAAATGTATCAAGAACTCAGAAGAAGGTTTTGGTGGACACGGATGAAGCGAGAGACTGCCAAATACGTGTCCGAGTGTGATACATGTCGAAGGGTGAAGGCAGACCATATGCGGAAACCGGGACTGCTACAACCACTAGGCATTCCTGCCTGGAAATGGGAGGACGTGAGCATGGATTTCGTCGTCGGTTTACCCACCACCTTACAGAAACATGATTCTGTGTGGGTAATCGTCGATCGGCTCATCAAAGTTGCCCATTTCATCCCGGTCAACACCAACTACAACGCCAAGAAGTACGCTGAACTGTACATCTCACGGATCCTATGCTTATACGGCGTACCCCGTACCATCATATCGGACCGGGGCACTTTATTTGTGTCCCGTTTTTGGGAGCAGCTACACGCTGCCTTGGGAACGAAGCTGATCCGTAGTTCAGCCTACCACCCGCAGACGGATGGACAAACCGAACGGGTAAATCAGATTCTAGAAGACATGCTACGAGCTTGCGCTATCGACCACGGCAAGAATTGGGATGATCACTTGCCATTAGCTGAGTTCTCGTACAACAATGGGTACCAAGCCAGCATCAAGATGGCGCCCTACGAGGCGCTATACGGCAGGAAATGCCGCACACCATTGAACTGGTGTGAGTCTGGCGAAAGGGTTACCTTCGGGATTGACCTTGTCAACAACGCGGAAGAAAAGGTTCGATTAATTCAAGCGAACCTAAAAGCCGCTCAATCCCGACAGAAACAGTATGCGGACCGGAGAAGGCGCCCGTTACAATTCGAAGTTGGAGATCACGTATATCTACGGGTGTCTCCAATGAAGGGCGTAAACAGATTTGGGGTGAGAGGAAAGTTGGCACCCCGATTCATCGGTCCATTCCAAATTACCGAAAGATGTGGATCAGTGGCATACCGGCTGAGATTACCAGAAGCACTTTCCGGTGTGCACGACGTCTTTCACATTTCCCAGCTGAGGAAGTGTCTCAAGCTATCAACTACCGTTCAGCTGGAAGACATTGAAGAACTGCAACCGGATCTCACCTATCGGGAGGAACCGGTGCAGATTATTGATGAAAAGGCCCGAACCACATGCAACCGTACGTTGTGGTTCTACAAGATTCTGTGGAGTAATCACTCCATGGACGAAGCGACATGGGAGAGCGAAGAATTCCTTCGCACTAACTACCCCGACTTTCTCACGTCGCATATCCGGTAATTTTCCACCGTCCTCTCTCTCATTTTCACCTTATAATCTCGGGACGAGATTCTTTTAAGGGGGGAGGAATGTAAGGGCCTCAGTTTTTGACACCCATTTGTAGTGTTCATCCCCACACCACACACCTCATTTGAGGAAGAATGATGAACACAAATGAAGAGCAAGTAACAATTATCAACATGCTCATTACGGAACAAACTTACACATTGCAAAAGTGGTATTTCCCACATGTGATATAGATGGGCTGGACATAGGAAAAACTCCTACACTTTGCTAAGGATGTCCATGCCAAGTTTCACCCAAATTCAAAACCTTTTTGAGGTCATCTTGGGTATTGTCACACCCGGTTTTTCCGAAGGAAACAACCAAGTGAATATCACATGTATGCCAGGATCATTTTCTCATACATGTGATGACAAATAGTGAAGCATCATTTATTACAAGCCAGGTGTCGAATATAAATAAGTCTTACATCGCAAATGTCTCAATGGACACAAATGCTTCATCACAAGTAACTAAACTAGCAGCGGAATATTATTCTTTAGGGCTCCATCACAGGCGTTGCCCGGGGGTCTTCATGAACCTAAAATCCTTCCTCGGGTCCAAAGTCTTGGTCATTACACCACCACATTATCTTGACCTGAGCAGCAATATAAACCAACAAATATGCAAGGTTGAGTACCAATGGTACTCAGCAAGTGTGGGAAAATTATATCATGCATGGCTAGAACAAGGAGAGGTTGAACTCATGGTTAAAGCACTACGCAATTAATACCTATCACCTTAGCTTATTAAGCACCTACATTACTACACACGTGAAATGGTCCCAATCTCCCATCCCATCATCATAACCAAATAACCATAACATCATTTCCAATGTTAAGCTCCCCGCTTAACATCCACAACTCCCAAAAACCTTCACTCCTCTAATCATGAATAAGTCCAGGCCGCTCTTAACCGTGAGCACGGCTGTCAAGACAGTTTTGACTCTGCAGAGTTTGTACCACTGTACCCACAAGTAGTGATTTCATCCCCCGTTGCCGGGTGGACTAAAAGAACCTCCATTATGCCAGTGGCTACGATCCACATTCACACTTCCCAGGTGTGCAGCCAGGAGATCACTACAAAGCCTTTACAAAGGGATTCCCGACGAGCGTGGGCCCACTGAGGTTTCACCCCTAACAGCATACAAGAGGCTCCAACCCCGCTGCAGTGGCCCCCTCTTGAGCCTTGCGGTTCATATGGTAGTCCAGCTGACACCTACTCCCCGCACCATCCAACACACCCATACTACGCCGGGGATACACCTAATTAATTGGCCAAGCTGCCCCATCTCAGCATGTGGTTGGCACTGTAAAGCCGGGTTACATGCTCCATGAACCGGTCCTTAGGATCCAGGCAAGTACTAAACACAAACCCAAGTCTCGTGCACCCAGCACACAACCAAAACATCCAACTTGCCTTGATCCCTACCTCTACATAACTCACAATGTCTCATTCAAGAGTATGGTAATATAAACTGATGATCTCATGTCCCAAATATCCCATTCTAAGCATGGCTAAGCATATGCATGTAAATAAATGACATGGTAAAATAAATCCCAGCCCAAGCTACAAGGAAACAAGGTAATGCAATTCTAGGGAAACTTTCCTAGCATGGGTTTCATATTTCATTTGACAATGCAAATAATTCTATCTACACATCCTAGCATAGGATCAAAGTGGTCAAGGACACTTGCCTCCTTCTTGCTGCTCTTGAAATTGGTAGTCCTGGTCTTGGAAAAGAATAACTTGCTCTTGAGCAGGTTCTACTTCATACCATCACACATAGCAAAAGAAAAACAACAATCATAAGACATAGTTCACACTTCTACTTCATAAATACCACACATTCATATTTATGAAATTCATTCACCATTATATGTGTTGTGTTTCAGTTTTAAATAAATTCCTTACATTAAACTACCAAGTATGTATGGAAAGTATTTTTCTTCTCCATATGTGCCTTCACAACTTCTATCAACCCTAAACTGAACTCTTTGGATTTTAGAAACTCCATTTATCATTTACTAGTTGCTATATTTTCAGATTTATATTCCTATGCATAATTGTGTATTTTATTATTAAATTAGTAATACACATCACCTAAACAGAATAGGTTCTGGTCCTAAATAATTTAAAATCATATTTTGACCTTGGCTTCTGATGTAGACTATTTCATAATTATTTTCCCTATTTTTCTATAACTATTCTTTACTTAAAAATGTGTCCTTATACTAAATAATGTGAATAATTAAATAAAACAGATTCATTTCAGTCCAAAAATATATTTTTACCTCACTCCAAAGTTTTCTAAGTACTGAGAAAGTCTTTAATTAATTTTGACAATTATGTTTGTCCCACTTTTTAATTTTTAAACACTAGTTACATATTCAATTTTCTACATTAAATACTAAACAGGGCTAAAATAATGAATTTACCCCATTACAGGGTCTATGATATTATTTTCATAATTTCCAGGGGTCTAGCTACACTTATCAGAGGTGTTTTTCCTAATTTCTATTAAGTCCAGGGGCTAAAACTGACTTTTAAATGAATTTACATGATTTTCTGGAGTTCTAGGGGCTAGATCTTAAGTTTCCGGGGCTAGCTCTCAATTCCAGAGAACCCCAGGGGGTAGCACGTAAGAATTCCAGTCTTTATAATGCGGGGCTGACGTGGACCGTCCGATATTAAACCGACGGCTGAGATTATAACATCGAACCGGTACGCGGGGTTTTAAAGTCTATCGTGCGATTTAAAATAAACGGCGCACAAGCGGCCACGTCGCTCTGATCGAGCGCGGGCGGCGCTGCCGGCGGCGCACGGCGGCGGGAAGCGGCGATCTCGCCGGAAAGTTTCGGATCCGCGAGAATTCTACCTAGAACTGTGATCTTATGGCATAGATCGGTAGAGGGGAGGTCAGGGATCTCACCTCGGGGGTTTTCTCGAGCTCGGGGGTCCTGGAAAGTGATCGGCGGCGAGGTCCGAGGCAAAACCACGGCGAAGCTCGTCGGCGCTGGATTTACACCGTAAGTCTCCGAGTTTTCTGCACCTGCAAAGCTCCCCGGAGGCGGTGGATCAAGACCAGCGAGTTAGATCAGAGTTTCCGAGCTTAGATCGGACAGAATTCACCGGCGAAGTCTCGGTGCTCACCGGAGTAAAAATCGGCGATCGCGTGGGAAAAACCGATCGGGGCTGGGGTTTTTATAGCCGGGGGAGGGCGGTGGGTCAGTTGTGATCGAGTTGGATTCTTCTGGGACCAGAATTCGGGCGACGGGACGCGGTTTCCGGTCGGTTGCGATCGCGCGCGCTCGGGGAAAAGTCCGGGGTCGCGGGGGCTCAGGGTTAGGGATGACATGTGGGTCCCACCCGTCGGTGAGAGGCAGCGCGGCGCGCGCGGGGGCGGGCTGCGCGGGGAAAGCTGGGCCGGCTGGCGGGTTTCGGCCCACTGGCCGGTTTTTTTTCCCATTTCTCTTTTTCTTTTTCCTTTTCTTTTCTGTTTTGAGTATAATTTGAATTCCAGTTTGAATTTGAATTTTTGCAAAACATGCATTACGTCCAAAAATTTTTAAATTCCCCTCTGAACATGGTTTTGGGTTTTGAATAAAAATTTGGGGTGTTACAGCTCTACCCCCCTTAAAAGAAATCTCGTCCTCGAGATTGGTGTTTCTAAGAAAACAATTCCGGAAATTGTGCCTTGAGCTCATCTTCCCTTTCCCAGGTAGCTTCCTCTTCTGAGTGATGCTTCCACTGCACCTTGCACATCCGGATTCTCTTGTTTCTGGTGAGACGTTCCATTGTCTCCAAAATCTTGTATGGTTGCTCGGCATAAGACAAATCTTCAGCTACATCCACTTCATTCATGGGTAACACCTCCTCAGGCGTCCTCAGACATTTCTTGAGTTGTGACACATGGAATACATCGTGCACATCCGATAGATGAACCGGTAACTCTAGTTGGTATGCCACTTCGCCTTTCCTTTCCAAAACCTGGAAGGGTCCGATGTATCGAGGTGACAACTTCCCTTTCACCTTGAACCGACGAAGTCCTCTGATAGGGGACACCTTGAGATAAACATAGTCTCCCACGTTGAAAACGAGCTCTCTTCTTCGTACATCAGCATAACTCTTCTGGCGTGTTTGTGCTATCCTCAAGTTGTTGCGAATCTCCCTCACCTTCGCTTCGGCTTCTTGTAGCACTTCTGGACCAAATACTTTACTTTCTCCTGTTTGGTTCCAAAATAGGGGAGTTCTGCACTTCCTTCCATACAAAGCTTCAAACGGTGACATCTTCATACTAGCTTGATAGCTGTTGTTATAGGAAAACTCCGCATACGGTAAGTTCTTGTCCCAACTCCTATTGTTTTTGAGTGCACATGCCCTTAACATATCTTCAAGGATCTGATTGGTTCTCTCCGTCTGCCCGTCAGTTTGCGGATGATAGGCAGAGCTGAAATTCAGATGGGTTCCCATGGTTTCATGCAACTTTTGCCAAAACCTCGAGGTGAACTGTGTCCCTCGGTCCGACACTATCTTCTTTGGCACTCCATGGTAACACACGATCCTTGACATGTACAATTCTGCCAATTTGGATCCGCTGTAGCTTTCTTTCACAGGAATGAAATGAGCTACCTTGGTTAGCCGATCAGTAATGACCCATATTGAATCATACCCGGATTGGGTCCTAGGCAATCCCACGACAAAATCCATGCTGATTTCTTCCCACTTCCATTCAGGCACTTTGAGTGGTTGCAGCAATCCCGCGGGTCGTTGATGTTCTGCTTTCACCAACTGACACGTGTCACATAGGGCAACATGTTCCGCGACATCTCGCTTCATGCCATACCACCAATACCTGCTTTTGAGGTCCTGGTACATCTTCGTACTCCCAGGATGAATGGAATAGTCGGAATCATGAGCCTCCTTTAAAATCAATTCACGGATCTCCTTTACTTCTGGCACACAGATTCTTCTCCCGTGCCACACCGTTCCTTGTTCATCCTCTCTAAAACCAGGAGCTTTATTTTCCTTGATGAGCTGTCTGATCTCTTGTATCTTCCCATCATTCTTTTGGCCCTCGCGTATGTCTTGCTCGAGTGTGGAGTCCACTTCCATGGCGATGGCTTCACCACTATTTACTAGACATAGATTGAGCCTTATAACCTCGTCCTTCAATTCTGCGGGCATGTCCTTCAAGCTCAACTTATTGACCTGCACTTTCCGACTCAAAGCATCGGCCACGACGTTTGCTTTTCCGGGATGATAGTTGATGCCCACATCAAAGTCATTGATTAGCTCTAACCATCTCCTTTGTCTGAGGTTGAGATCTGGCTGTGTGAATATGTACTTCAAACTCTTATGATCCGTATATATCTCTGTCCTCTTCCCCATCAAATAGTGCCGCCAAATTTCCAACGCGTGTACCACTGCAGCTAGTTCTAGATCATGTGTAGGATAGTTCTTCTCGTGCTTCCGAAGCTGCCGGGATGCATATGCCACGACATGTCCTTCTTGCATGAGAACACATCCCAACCCATTTCTAGAGGCATCGCAGTACACTGTGAAATTCTTTTGCATATCTGGCATAACCAACACTGGGGCTGTTGTCAATCTTTTCTTTAGCTCCTGAAAGCTCGTATCGCACTGTGGCGTCCAGGTGAATGTGATTCCCTTTTCCAACAGTTTGGTGAGAGGTCTCGAGATCTTAGAGAATCCCTCAATAAACCGTCGATAGTATCCAGCCAATCCCAAAAAGCTTCGAACTTCCCCGACATTTTCAGGGGTTTTCCACTTCTGGATATCCTCGATTTTGGCGGGATCTACAGAGATTCCTCCCTCCGAGATTATATGTCCTAAAAAGGGAACTCTCTTCAGCCAAAACTCACACTTGCTCAACTTGGCATATAGTTGGTGTTCTCTCAGCCTCTGTAACACCAACCTTAGATGTTTCTCATGTTCTTCTTCATCTTTGGAGAAGACGAGAATATCATCTATGAAAACCACCACAAATTTGTCCAGATATTCCATGAATACCTTGTTCATGAGGTACATGAAATATGCCGGGGCATTGGTTAGCCCAAAAGGCATGACGGTGTATTCATACAGTCCGTACCGAGATACGAAAGCTGTCTTGGGAATATCTGATTGCCTTATCTTGAGTTGGTGGTACCCCGACCTGAGATCAATTTTTGAGAACACACAAGCTCCCCTCAACTGATCGAACAAGTCTTCAATGCGGGGCAATGGGTATTTGTTCTTGACGGTTACCTCATTCAAGGCACGGTAATCCACGCATAACCTTTGGGTTCCGTCTTTCTTAGGCACAAATATCACCGGAGCTCCCCATGGTGAGGAACTAGGGCGAATATACCCCTTCTCCGTCAATTCTCTCAAATGATCCTTGAGCTCTTCTAACTGCTTGGAGTCCATTCGATAAGGTCTCTTGTATATCGGGGCTGTTCCCGGTACTAGCTCAATTGCGAATTCCACGTCACGGTCGGGAGGCATGCCTGGCAATTCCTCCGGGAAAACATCTGGATATTCCCTGATAGTCCTGATTTCCTCAACTTTCACCTCCACTTGATTTAATTTAATGTCCCTCCTAGGCTCGTGTATCGTTATGAACTTTACTTTGGTACCACTGGGGTGAGTTAGTTCCACCGTTCTGGTCGAACAATGGATTATTCCTTTATGTTTGGTCAATCAATCCATACCCAAAATAATATCTATCCCTCGTGAATCTATCACTATGAGGTTAGCAGTAAATACTACCCCATTAATGTCTAGGCTCACTTTGGGACACACTTGTCTTGTCCTTATTTCTCCACCTGGAGAGTTTACGGCTAACATATGGTTCATTTGTGTGGTTGCTAGGTCATGCTTCTTAACAAACCCTTGAGCAATGAACGAGTGGGTAGCACCAGAATCAAACAGCAGAGTTGCAAGGTGTAAATTGGCAGGAAACTTAACAACTACCACGTCGGGTGCCTCTTGAGCTTCCTCCATGGTGACATGGTTCACCCGTCCTCTCACTACATTCTGCTGTTGTGGCGGCGCAGGCTTCTTCTTTGGGCATTTGTGGGCGTAGTGCCCCACTTCGCCACAGCTGAAACATTGCACCCCAATCTTAGACGCCTGGCCTTTGTTTTCCTGGGGTTGGTTTGGGGGTCCTTGCACTGCTGGTCGAGGTGGATATGCGGGGCGAGGCTGCTGCACAAACTGACGTGGCGGCTGTGCTGGTGCTGCGGGTGGCCTGTAGTTTGGGTTGTACCCTCTTGGTGCTGAATAGGGTACCGCAGCACGGCTCGTCTGCCCCGTAGGTTGCTGCATCATACGTGGGCGGGTGTTGCTCCCTGAGGCCTGATGTGACCATCCCGCCTTCCTCTTATTCTCATTTTCCAGGGCCTTTAGCTTCCTTTCCACCACAAATGCTCTGTCCACCATCTTTTGAAAGCTTTCATACTCATTGGAGGACATCGCACACTGCATTTCTGCGGTAAGTCCTTCCACGAAACAATCTTGTTTCTGCTCATCAGTCTCTATGTCTCGTGGAGCATAACGGGATAGTTGAGTAAATTTAGTGAGGTATTCCCTCACAGTCATGTTTCCCTGCTGCAGTCCCAGAAACTCTTTCCTCTTGTTTTTGAGTTCACCTCTTGGGATGTAGTGGTTGCGGAAGCTACGCTTGAACTCTTCCCAAGTGATGTTCTCAGGGTCATGATGGGCGGCCACATAGGCGGTCCACCAATCAGAAGCAGGTCCCTGCAATTGATGAGAGGCAAACAGCACCCTCTCATACCCTTGGCATTGTATTATCCTCATCTTACTTTCAATGGTCTTCAGCCAATCATCTGCCTCCATAGGTTCAGCAGCACTTGCAAACTTTGGAGGTTGAGTTCCTAGAAACTCACTCAACCTTGGTTGGCGTGGTGCAGCTTGTGGAGGTGGAACTTGATGCAAGTTGGCCACCACTTCAGTCAAGTTCTGGATAAGCTGATTTTGATTCCCCAGCATTTGGTGGAGAGGATCAACTTCTTCACGGCGACCACCCCTGTCCTGGCCTCCAGAAAGATGAGGGTTGCATGCCTCATCATTGTTGTTGGCGGGGTTGGCAGCACGTCCTTTTCCTCTTCCGGCCATCTGGCAGAATCAACAAATGTTAATTTGATACCATTTAGTATCATCTTACTACTTTCGTTTGTTGGTACTTTAAGGTGTTGAGGCTTTGTTGAAATTTTACGAGGGTTTATATCTCACACCAAATAAATGCACTATTATTTCCTGTGGGTTCACACACCAAAGCAAAACAATCTGAAGACGAGGCTGTGGACAATTGCTCATGGCTTCCACAACTCACGTCACACACCAAGCATTATCACACCATTAACTACGTAACTACTCACGTCACACACCAAGCATTATCTATGCTAGCTAGGGGAAAGACTCTACACTACTCGTCCTCTTGAGCTGGCTCCTCGGGATCTTCCTCCTCATTTCGGCTACCTTCTGACTCTGCTTTGGGTGGGGAGGCTGCTGGTGGAGAAGTGCGACGACGCCTGATTGCTCGGCGATCCAGGGAGTCAGGAGTCCATGGATCACTCACGGTGACACACAGCTCATTCCCATCTCCTCTTTCTCTCGCCTTTAAGCAAGCTCGCAGCAACGCCTCCGTTTCCTTCAGGGTGTCTCGGACATCCTGAAGCTCTTGTTGACACTCCTGCAGTCGAGTGCTGAGCATAGCAGCATCCTCCAAGCACAAGTCCATGTGCTCATGGGAAGTCCCTTGCTGCACCGGTGGGTACTTGTACTCCGTGGTACCACTCTCACGTTGGAGGACATACATGTACTCAGTTTTGTCCAAGTGGCGACGATAGATGTGACTCTGGCAGGTGATGGCCTCCCAGGTGACATCTTTCTCCGCGTCAACTTGTGTTGCTCGACAAGCTGGAGAATGGTGGATCTTCAGTAGCTTATTCTCGTGTATAATCTTCATCTCCGAACTCCATTCTTCCCTCTTCTCACGGATGGTCCTGGTGGAGTTGTAGTGGATGATGAGCTTGCCCGTATTGCCTGCGGCTTCGAGCATACGTCGAAGACGGCGCAACAAGTCTCCTACTGCCAATCCATAGGAAAGGTACGTCACTGGACGACTCTCCTCTCTTTCGGCAAGGGCAACTACGGGAACTTTCCCTCCTGTGGACTTACGAGCGGTGCGAATCATGCGAACCATCTAAAAACAAAAGAATTTAAAATTTGGTTAGATAAATTCTCAAATAAAAATCCTATTTTGAATGAAAGTTGGGGTAAGATGAAGAAAATGATTCCTTTAATAACACTTTTTCCACCCACACCTTGGAAAATAGTTTTTAAGAAAATAGGGCCCTTAAATACGTCCATTTCTACCTAGGTCCACGTTCCTACGGGCAACCTTGGCTCTGATACCACCTCTGTCACACCCGGTTTTTCCGAAGGAAACAACCAAGTGAATATCACATGTATGCCAGGATCATTTTCTCATACATGTGATGACAAATAGTGAAGCATCATTTATTACAAGCCAGGTGTCAAATATAAATAAGTCTTACATCGCAAATGTCTCAATGGACACAAATGCTTCATCACAAGTAACTAAACTAGCAGCGGAATATTATTCTTTAGGGCTCCATCACAGGCGTTGCCCGGGGGTCTTCATGAACCTAAAATCCTTCCTCGGGTCCAAAGTCTTGGTCATTATACACCACCACATTATCTTGACCTGAGCAGCAATATAAACCAACAAATATGCAAGGTTGAGTACCAATGGTACTCAGCAAGTGTGGGAAAATTATATCATGCATGGCTAGAACAAGGAGAGGTTGAACTCATGGTTAAAGCACTACGCAATTAATACCTATCACCTTAGCTTATTAAGCACCTACATTACTACACACGTGAAATGGTCCCAATCTCCCATCCCATCATCATAACCAAATAACCATAACATCATTTCCAATGTTAAGCTCCCCGCTTAACATCCACAACTCCCAAAAACCTTCACTCCTCTAATCATGAATAAGTCCAGGCCGCTCTTAACCGTGAGCACGGCTGTCAAGACAGTTTTGACTCTGCAGAGTTTGTACCACTGTACCCACAAGTAGTGATTTCATCCCCCGTTGCCGGGTGGACTAAAAGAACCTCCATTATGCCAGTGGCTACGATCCACATTCACACTTCCCAGGTGTGCAGCCAGGAGATCACTACAAAGCCTTTACAAAGGGATTCCCGACGAGCGTGGGCCCACTGAGGTTTCACCCCTAACAGCATACAAGAGGCTCCAACCCCGCTGCAGTGGCCCCCTCTTGAGCCTTGCGGTTCATATGGTAGTCCAGCTGACACCTACTCCCCGCACCATCCAACACACCCATACTACGCCGGGGATACACCTAATTAATTGGCCAAGCTGCCCCATCTCAGCATGTGGTTGGCACTGTAAAGCCGGGTTACATGCTCCATGAACCGGTCCTTAGGATCCAGGCAAGTACTAAACACAAACCCAAGTCTCGTGCACCCAGCACACAACCAAAACATCCAACTTGCCTTGATCCCTACCTCTACATAACTCACAATGTCTCATTCAAGAGTATGGTAATATAAACTGATGATCTCATGTCCCAAATATCCCATTCTAAGCATGGCTAAGCATATGCATGTAAATAAATGACATGGTAAAATAAATCCCAGCCCAAGCTACAAGGAAACAAGGTAATGCAATTCTAGGGAAACTTTCCTAGCATGGGTTTCATATTTCATTTGACAATGCAAATAATTCTATCTACACATCCTAGCATAGGATCAAAGTGGTCAAGGACACTTGCCTCCTTCTTGCTGCTCTTGAAATTGGTAGTCCTGGTCTTGGAAAAGAATAACTTGCTCTTGAGCAGGTTCTACTTCATACCATCACACATAGCAAAAGAAAAACAACAATCATAAGACATAGTTCACACTTCTACTTCATAAATACCACA
This sequence comes from Neostapfia colusana, assembly GCA_030760725.1. Classification (NCBI taxonomy): domain Eukaryota; kingdom Viridiplantae; phylum Streptophyta; class Magnoliopsida; order Poales; family Poaceae; genus Neostapfia; species Neostapfia colusana. Next base: position 83,058,605 of record JASWHV010000003.1, read on the forward strand.
CATTCATATTTATGAAATTCATTCACCATTATATGTGTTGTGTTTCAGTTTTAAATAAATTCCTTACATTAAACTACCAAGTATGTATGGAAAGTATTTTTCTTCTCCATATGTGCCTTCACAACTTCTATCAACCCTAAACTGAACTCTTTGGATTTTAGAAACTCCATTTATCATTTACTAGTTGCTATATTTTCAGATTTATATTCCTATGCATAATTGTGTATTTTATTATTAAATTAGTAATACACATCACCTAAACAGAATAGGTTCTGGTCCTAAATAATTTAAAATCATATTTTGACCTTGGCTTCTGATGTAGACTATTTCATAATTATTTTCCCTATTTTTCTATAACTATTCTTTACTTAAAAATGTGTCCTTATACTAAATAATGTGAATAATTAAATGAAACAGATTCATTTCAGTCCAAAAATATATTTTTACCTCACTCCAAAGTTTTCTAAGTACTGAGAAAGTCTTTAATTAATTTTGACAATTATGTTTGTCCCACTTTTTAATTTTTAAACACTAGTTACATATTCAATTTTCTACATTAAATACTAAACAGGGCTAAAATGATGAATTTACCCCATTACAGGGTCTATAATATTATTTTCATAATTTCCAGGGGTCTAGCTACACTTATCAGAGGTGTTTTTCCTAATTTCTATTAAGTCCAGGGGCTAAAACTGACTTTTAAATGAATTTACATGATTTTCTGGAGTTCCAGGGGCTAGATCTTAAGTTTCCGGGGCTAGCTCTCAATTCCAGAGAACCCCAGGGGGTAGCACGTAAGAATTCCAGTCTTTATAATGCGGGGCTGACGTGGACCGTCCGATATTAAACCGACGGCTGAGATTATAACATCGAACCGGTACGCGGGGTTTTAAAGTCTACCGTGCGATTTAATAAACGGCGCACAAGCGGCCACGTCGCTCTGATCGAGCGCGGGCGGCGCTGCCGGCGGCGCACGGCGGCGGGAAGCGGCGATCTCGCCGGAAAGTTTCGGATCCGCGAGAATTCTACCTAGAACTGTGATCTTATGGCATAGATCGGTAGAGGGGAGGTCAGGGATCTCACCTCGGGGGTTTTCTCGAGCTCGGGGGTCCTGGAAAGTGATCGGCGGCGAGGTCCGAGGCAAAACCACGGCGAAGCTCGTCGGCGCTGGATTTACACCGTAAGTCTCCGAGTTTTCTGCACCTGCGAAGCTCCCCGGAGGCGGTGGATCAAGACCAGCGAGTTAGATCAGAGTTTCCGAGCTTAGATCGGACAGAATTCACCGGCGAAGTCTCGGTGCTCACCGGAGTAATAATCGGCGATCGCGTGGGAAAAACCGATCGGGGCTGGGGTTTTTATAGCCGGGGGAGGGCGGTGGGTCAGTTGTGATCGAGTTGGATTCTTCTGGGACCAGAATTCGGGCGACGGGACGCGGTTTCCGGTCGGTTGCGATCGCGCGCGCTCGGGGAAAAGTCAGGGGTCGCGGGGGCTCAGGGTTAGGGATGACATGTGGGTCCCACCCGTCGGTGAGTGGCAGCGCGGCGCGCGCGGGGGCGGGCTGCGCGGGGAAAGCTGGGCCGGCTGGCGGGTTTCGGCCCACTGGCCGGTTTTTTTTCCCATTTCTCTTTTTCTTTTTCCTTTTCTTTTCTGTTTTGAGTATAATTTGAATTCCAGTTTGAATTTGAATTTTTGCAAAACATGCAATACGTCCAAAAATTTTTAAATTCCCCTCTGAACATGGTTTTGGGTTTTGAATAAAAATTTGGGGTGTTACAGGTATAGATAGGAAGGAGGCAGTTTGAAAACATATTCAAATCCAAACTGTTTTTATACCATGAATTTGAAAGTGAGGGGCATATTCTTACTCAGCACATTTTTGTGAGCTCACACACCAATTTTCACTCCATTTGGAGTTGATCTTGACATGAGCTAAGTGGGAGAAATTCAAACTTTATTTGAATTTCAAACTGAACTTGTGCTGAAATTCATTCAAACCAAACCTCATTTGAACTTTGATCAATTCAAATGGCTCATGGGGGAATAATTTGAATTGCCAAGGGTAGTATGGGGTTCACTGTTTACAACAGTGATTAGAAGTAAATTTCAGAGGTTAAAAGGAAGGGTGGGACCCACATGTCAGCCTCTACTTCAACACAAACCGACTGAGACTTTTCACTCGGGTCGCCGAGCCGCAGCGGTGATCGCCACCGAGGCCAGCCACCGCGCCACCAGCTGCTTGCCCACGCGCGGGCATGAGGCGGTGCAGAGCCTTCTTAAGGCGCCTGCCCCCCCTCCTCGGCCGAGGTACCGACGTGTTTTCCCGCAAGAACCCAGCACCGGCCGAAAGTTTCCGCAGTTCGGACTTGATCGGAGGACGCCGATCGCAGCTCCCTCCTTCCACTCCAGAGTCCCAGCAAGGTACTAGAGACCTTCCTCCATCCTCCCCATTGCTAGAATTCGGTTGAAACCGATTGATATCGGCTGTGCCGAAAGATCAAACTCGGAGCTTGGAACCGCCGCACCTCGGGCTCTCGTGGACAGCCCAACCTGGGCGTTGTCACGCCCGAGCCAAGGCACCCTTGGACGCGCGGGTGACCGGTGCTGCTCATCCCCGAGCCACAGCTCGAGTGGTTGCTCACCGACGGCGAATTTCCACTTTTCCCCTTTCTGTGTGCAGAACGACCTTCGGGTACGATTCTGTTTAATTCGTGCTCTAGAAAGGATTAGAGGGCCTCAGGCCACTCCCACACGAGCTAGACACGGTAACGCACAAGTTGCCTTCACAACTCTGGGCCGGAGAACCTCTGTGCCCGGCGTAATTTAAGGTCTACTAATGGCGGAACGAACGGGGGGTATCGGGCGCACGGTGAGGACCTATTTCGGGCCTTCCCCGAGCTGCCTCGAGCTCATGTCGACCTTCTCTGAGGTCCACTGATGCTCCCCGACCGATTTCCCAAGTAGCTGAGGTACCAGGGGAGTCAGCCGACATGGCCGAAGTCATTCCGATATGGCGGCTCGTCGCCGACCATGCTCCGGCCGTTGTCATGAGCAGCTGACCCTCGGATCCTGTTCCCCAAGTAATAGTAGGCAGGGGCGGCCAGAATCAAGAAGTTTGGAGCTGTACAGCAGCCGGCGGCGAGCTCTCCGGCGAGGTCCCTCGGCGGCGGAGCGCGGGTGTCGCGAGGTTGAAGAAGGGGGTGGACCCCAGCTGTCAGCGGCCGATATTTTGAATCAGGATCCGGCTGCAGCCGGGATCGGGTGTGCTGGCGCGCAAAATCCTTGTGGGCCGCGGTGTGCCATCGCCTAGGCGTGCGACGCGTGTCCCCTGGGCCCACGCGCGAGTTTAAACTTTTCCCCGATTTTCAGATTTCCTTCAAACTTCAAATCCTTATAACTTTGGCTAGAAAGCTCCAAATTGAGTGAACCAAATTTTGCTGGATTCAGCTCTCTGAGTACTTTCCAGAAAATCAAGTTTCACTTCATGAAATTCCTTAATTCCCCAGAATTAATTCCTTAAAATTTAAACTGTTAGGAATTTTAACTGGAGAATCCTTTGGAGGAAAATCCTGAAATTTTGCTGAGATGTTCACCAAAATATCCTTGAACTATCATAAAAATTTCAGATACATGTGAGCTCATTTAGTCCACCTAATGGTGTGATTAGTAAAACTGTTCCAGAGAAAATAGAAAATGTTCAGAAACATTTTCAGAATTTTCTCTGAAATTGTTTAGCTCATATCTTTAGTTAGAGACTTCCAAATTAAGTGAGACCAACTCCATTAGAACCCTCTGAAAATCTAGTTTTCAGAAAGTCATAGTTTGTCTCATGAAAATTCCTAGAACACCCTAAGAGTTCCAATTAATGTCAAGGACATAATTATTTGTGGAGGGCTCAAATGAGCTTTGCTGCAACTAAAACTTGACCAAGTCTTTGTTTAGGTTGTAACCAAGCCACAGTAAAAGTTTCACAGTCATTAGGTCTATCTAGCAAAGGTTATAGACTTCACAACTTCAAACTTAATACAAATGCATTAAATTAATACATGTATTGTTTCTATCATGTAGTCGCTAAGGTCGAGGAGGAACCCGAAGTCCTAGACTTCGTTACTCCGGAGGAACAGCTAGCCTACGACCAAGAGCAGCAAGGCAAGCTCCGGTTTGCATTAACCTTTTCACAAATTTTTATTGTTTTGAGCACATACTTGTTTCCTTTATTCTGTGCATTAGAGTCTTGTTTGGAAGCCCCACTGCATAGCCAAGAGAACCATGGGTTGGGTTTAGGATTGCAAACCCCGTTAGCCACTGCATTGCTAGGATAGACTAGGATTCGGTACAAGTCGAGTAGTTGGAACTACTCGCGAGAATAGGCTAGAGGCACATTGCTCGGGTAGAGGTAGCACATGATACACATGGCAAGAAAATGAGACCGAGCGGAGAGTAAGGGCAGCAGGACTTTGGGGCCTGTGTGCTGTAGCTCCGCTTGTGTCGATTGAGGACCGAGCCGTGTGCGGGCCTGTTGAACAAGCTAGAACAGTACCGAAGACCTACCGGCTATATGGGAACCGGGAAACTGATGTAACCCGGGTAGCTGGGTATTGAGGCATTGCCCGTCGTTCAGAGGGTAGGTTGAGAGCTCGAGGTGTAAATCGGCTGGCGGCACCGAGATGCACGTGCAGAGACCTCTTGCTCGGGACGATGGGACCGGTTCAATATTTGGCTAACGGGTGAAAGGTAGTCGCGTACGGCGTCCGTGATGGTTGTTGTAGGCAACATCGAGTACGGGCGTACGTGACGGGTTGTTCGGGTAACCCTGCAGGTGTAAATCGATTATAATCGCCGTCCCTCGCGGTCAGTGAGTACCACTTGTTCACTGTACCGTGACGTAGAAAGAACAGGCTAGTTACATGTTAAAATGTTGCTGATTGAAAGCTGGACATTGATTGTTAATGATATGCTGTAGCTTAGAGCTAATTAAAGTTCTTTTCAACTTTGGGCAAAGTACATGAGAGAAATGCGTTTCTTGTTTGATTGCGGCTCTCTCATGTGCCTTAGCGTAAGGTTCTCCACAACCTGCTGCTAAAACTTGAAAGTAAGGTTCTACTAATTAGGCGAGTCCTTGCAAATAATTTTTACCTCATGCAACCAATTACCCTCATGTAGAAGTTCCATGTTTAGGTGAGACGGGTCAGACTTGCTGAGCCTTCGTGCTCACTGCTTGTGTTTGAAGCTTTTGCAGGGTTCTATGAGGAAGGGACTCCCGAAGAGGAGACGGAACCCCAGGAGGGGAACCCCGTCGAGTGGGAGTCGTGCACGCCGCAGAGTTAGTGTGCGTGTGTGCTAGCAAGGACACGTTCGAGGGCTGAACGTGCACTTGATGCTTAGTCTACGCCCGCGAGTGTAGACTGAACTTATTTTGATGTAAACATGTTCATAAACTTGTTTATGAAATAAAATTTCCGCTTCCGCTTTGTACCTTTGACGTGTGTTATACGGTGCTGTGCAATGCAGCACCCCTCAGCGTGATCCTGGCTCGACAGGACCAATGGGGTCGTGTCAGCGTGGTATCAGAGCTCGCTTGAGGTTTAACACAGTACAAAGGTCTTATTTTTCAAAAATCCAGTGAGGAACGAGTTAGTAGCCCGTATAAGGATGTTATTAGTATATAGAAAGTGGCTTATTAACCTATTTGTTATGTCGGAAAATCGTGCATCTCGGGACGTTCATGTCTTGGGGGGTGCACGTAAGCGCTGTCCACCAGTGCGCACAAGCTGAAGGGTGGAGCCCTACGGGTGGCAGGTAACCCGACCCGCTTTAGTATCCTCTACGACTCTTCATGTCGTTTGGGGTATTCGAGCAACGTCTGTCCCTGGCGTGCGTGGTGCAACATGGGAGACCCCGTCACGTGGTCTGAAACGTGAACACGTAACTCAAGGCGTGTTTGGCTTGAGAACATCCGGGCGAGTGATGACGGCCGGGTGTACCAACTGTATAGATTCCGGGCTCGGTGTGCAGCCGAGTCTGATGATTGGTTGAATTTCTGCAGGTAGCCTTACCACGAAACGGTAGACGTGTAGCATCCGTGTGCGAGTGACGAGTAGTGCCACTGAACTAACGAAGCCGGCTAAGTCCGGTATAGGTTTTTCCTTTGTGAGGACGTAGTACCGACATAATCTGGTGACGCCTCGACGTCACATCCAATTAAATGAACAACTTCATTTAAAAACTTGAAGGTTTTGATCCAAAGTAGTAAAACTTGATGTAACTCCTTCCATGGAACAGGATATTCAAAGTTAACAAACTTTCAACTTATAGGATGTTAAGGACAGAGCACTCTGTTTTCAGCTGAATCAAGGCTGAAGTTAATCAGAGGTTAGAGGTTGAGTTCTTTCGAGGTTGGGGTCGTATGATACATTTCTGGAAAGCGTTGGAAGAGCTTTACAACTTTTCTGTTGAGTTCCAGAGGTGTTTCATCCCTTAACCACTCGAAAAATGCAGTAGAGTTGAAACTGTCCAGAAAACAGGACAGAGCAAAGACTCTCTGTAAACTCTCTGTAAATTAAGCATAACTTCCTGCTTAAAAATCCAAAAATAGGAAATGAGGTAGTTCTGGAAAGCTTATGAGATGGGTTACAACTTTGTAACAGAAAGTTTTGTAAGATTAGGAACAGGATTAACTGGGATTCTTGGATCAAATCAGTACCTAAGGCAGGGAGGTGCTGTCCAATTGTTTCCAGAAATTCTGTTAACTTTGACATCTCATAACTTTTGAACCAGGACAGATCTTAGGCCAACCAAATACTTTCTGGAAAGCTATTAAAGTTAACTTTAACTTTGATGTTGAGATCCAGGACTGGTTTTGCATTTAACCTGGCCTAAATCAGATTGATATGGAAACTGGTCAGGGCTGTCATGGTAACAGCAGATCAGCAGTCAAATTTGTTTAAAAATTTGAACTATGTTTCCAAGTGTTAGGGGTTCAATGACATATCTTATGTTATAACTCAATGGTTTACTGTTTAAATAAATATTTGACATTTCTCAAATATATTTTTACAGATGGCAGCAGATAAACGGTTGGAGAACGGGTGGGTAGTTTCCCACTGCTCTGACCGTAGCGGCTACCCGGAAGCATTGTGGCAAATGCTCCAATATTTCGGGTACAACCAGATGCCGCAATACTTCGCCAAGGAAGAAGGCGAAGAGGGGAACAAGACGTGGACGATCCATGTCGAGGTTCCTGCAGGGCCTAGCCACCCGGTTGGGTGCCATTCACCGTCACGGTGAGAGGAAGACAACCGGAAGGGATGTGGCAAGTGGCAGCCCGTGACACTATGTCACGTTTCTGCCAACTACACGTGCAGGCTATGGAGGGCACACCATACGCACTCGTTCCGGTGGAGGGGCGAGCTCAGCATGTGTGGGAAGAAAGGTACCTGGAGGCAACAGACCCGAGTTGCCCAAGGTACAACCCCGCGGAGGCAAACCTCAGCCTCCAAATGAGGGCGGGAAACGCTGTGATGGACAGCCAAGCTGTTCATACGGAACATCTCGCCACCAAGCTCAAGGAGAGCACAAGCCGCGGAGATCAATTCGAGGGTGCTCACAGCGCACTCCGCAATGTTCTCCTTCCGACGATCAAGCGACTGAATGAACAACACAATCAGTTGCGTCGTCTGAAGAAGGCAAAGAAGAAGGCCCGTGTTGACATCGCGGCGTTGCAAGAGCTGGTGCAGACCCTAACCCAGCAGAATGAGGACCTTGCTCAAGAGCGGGACGACGCTATTGAGGAAGGACAAGGCTGGGAAGAGGACTACAACCAGGCTATGGACGAGGTGCATGCATTGCAGGACCTCGTGCCCCCGGTATTGGGCGTACCGGTAGTCTTGGGTCTTCCAGCCATGGGAGAGCCCGGAATGGGAGAAGAGGTGGTAGACCCCGAACCACCAGCTGAGGTACCGGAGGAGGACGACCCACAGGAGGTCGAGTTCTACTCCGAGTAGGGGGTTACGGTTGCCAAGTAGGGCAGCTAGGGTAGCGTAACCCAACTTTTGTAATCGATGACATGTCGTGTAGACAGTAGCTTATGTATAGGTAGTGACGACATGAGCACGACTTCTCGGAGATCCGAGAATAATGTATCTTGTATAAAGTTATACTTTATCAATATATGTGAATGTTGTGCAAGTAATCGTGCGTCGCTTCAATACCTACTGCTGTTTATGGAATTTTGAGTAAGACATGTGCTAATTGCTGCTGTGTTGAATTTCAGAATGACGCGTACTCGTGCCAACCCTGATGTTGGAGGTACTAGCCAAGGGGGAGAGACCTCCCAACCGCCTCCCGAGGACTCCTCGGGACAGCAGCAGCAACAGCAACAGCAAACACCGCCACCGCTACTGCCAACGGTTACATTGGCCGACATTGTCGCGGCAATGGCGGGTTCACATCAGCAGCACACAGAGCTGCTGCAAACGTTAATTGCGAATACGTCTCGCCCAGAGAGACGTCAAGATCGTGAGGAGCGCCAACAGAGCTCCTACTCCGACTTCCTGGCGACTCATCCCCCTGTATTCTCAAGGGCGGATGAACCACTTGACGCGGACAACTGGCTCCGCGCCATAGAGATGAAGTTCGGGCTGCTCCAAATTAGCGAGCAGCACAAGACTCAGTTCGCGGTCCAGCAGCTCCAAGGATCCACGAGCGCGTGGTGGGCCAACTTCTGTGCTTCCCAGCCCACCGACCGAGTGATGACCTGGGCGGAGTTCCGGACGGCCTTCAGGGCCTATCATATACCGCCCGGTTTGATGAAGAGGAAGATGCAGGAGTTCCTACACCTGCAACAAGGGAACCGGAACGCGCTGGAATATTCCAGGGCGTTCAACGATCTCGCGCTCTACGCGTCGTATCACGCAGATACGGACGAGAAGCGGCGGGACCACTTTTACCAGGGGCTTAACCCGCTCCTGAAGGACAAGCTGGCGATGTTCAATCGCGGCAGCCTCAACGACATAATTGATGCTGCGATTGTTCAGGAGGACTCCGGCAAGGAGTTGGCGGCGGCAGAGCGAAAGCGAAGCGCGCCGCAGAGCAGCGGAGAAGGAGGCAGTCCTTCTCAGAAGTTTCGGATGGTGAATCGCCCACCATGAGGTCCACGCTGGCAGTCACCACAGCGGTCGATGCCGTTCCGCGGTCGGCCGTACTCTTCACCGGCATTCCGGCCGGCACTGCCAGTACCACCGCAACAACAGCAGCAGCAGCGGGCGATGCCGCGTGCGTTTGCACCTCCGCAACGCATGCCGGGCTTTCGTCCCCCGAGTACTCCACCAGCAGCGGCCACATGTTACAAGTGTGGTTGTCCAGGACACTTCGCGAGCAGTTGCCCGGAGAGGCAAGGCGGCGGAGTGGCACCACAGTTTCCGGGGAGGAATCAACCCCGGAACCCTACTAATGCGCGGCGGGCAAACCCTAGGCCCGGCACTGTCCACCAGCTTGCCATTGAGGACGTGCCGGAGGGCGAGCCAATCCTGGCGGGTATGTTCCAACTCCACCAGCATCCCGCTATAGTACTATTTGATTCAGGCGCCACGCATAATTTTATTAGCCAAGCTTTCATTGCTAAACACAGCTTGCCAATACTACCCACCGATAGTCCATATTTAATTTGTTCACCGGGTGGGAAAATTTCAGCAAGCGTAATGGTCTCCAAAGCACCATTATGCTTAGCGGGTAGAGTGTACCCCACGTCTCTCATTATCTTAGAGGGACAGAAGGTCGATGTCATCCTAGGGATGTCGTGGTTAAACCGCCACGGCGCTGTTTTAGACACCGTCCTTCGAGTCGTGCACCTAAACTCAGAAGTGCACGGTTCTCACTCATTATTTCTGGACAGTCCAGAAATAAAACTTCCAAGTGTCTATCAAGCCACAACTATCAGATTGGAAGACATTCCAGTGGTCCGAGAGTTCCCGGATGTATTCCCGGACGATTTGCCGGGGATGCCACCCGATAGAGAGGTGGAGTTCAAGATTGAACTTACACCGGGAACCATGCCAATATCCCGAAGGCCGTACAAGATGGCGCCCAAGGAGTTGGCTGAACTGAAGACTCAGCTCACGGACCTTCTGGAGAAGGGTTTTATTAGGCCGAGCTCCTCGCCATGGGGTTGTTCGGCATTATTTGTCAAAAAGAAGGATGAAACGTTGCGGCTTTGCGTGGACTACCGTCCATTAAATGTCGTAACCATCAAGAACAAGTACCCGTTGCCACGGATCGACATGTTGTTTGATCAGTTGGTCGAAGCAAAGATCTTTTCCAAGATGGATTTAAGATCCGGGTACCATCAGATTAAGATATGGGCGGAGGACATTCCAAAGACAGCTTTCTCGACAAGGTATGGACTTTATGAGTACCTGGTCATGTCCTTTGGCCTCACCAATGCTCCAGCTCACTTCATGTACTTAATGAACTCGGTGTTCATGCCGGAGCTGGACAAGTTTGTCGTGGTCTTCATCGACGACATCCTAGTATACTCCAAGTCGGAGGAAGATCACAAGAAACATCTGCGTATAGTCTTGCAACGGCTGCGGGATCACAAGTTATACGCAAAGTTCAGCAAATGCGAGTTTTGGATATCGCAAATGCCTTTCCTCGGGCATATCATCTCAGCGGAGGGTATCGCTGTGGACCCGAGCAAGATCACGCAAGTGCTGAATTGGAAATCCCCGAGAACTGTTCATGAGGTACGGAGTTTCCTCGGACTCGCGGGATATTATCGGAGGTTCATTCCGAACTTCTCGAAGATTGCCAAGCCCATGACAGAGCTGCTGAAGAAGGCTACCAAATATTTTTGGAGTCCAGCATGTGAAGCAGCATTCAAGGCTTTAGTCAAGCACCTGACATCAGCACCGGTTTTGGCGCAGCCAGACACAACAAAACCGTTCGATGTGTACTGCGATGCATCCGGCATTGGGCTCGGATGTGTGCTGATGCAAGACCGAAGAGTGGTCGCGTATGGATCACGGCAGATTAGGAACCATGAGCAAAATTATCCAACTCACGACTTGGAGCTCGCTGCCATGGTACTTGCACTGAAGATGTGGAGGCACTACCTACTCGGTAACCTCGTACATTTATATACCGACCACAAAAGCCTCAAGTACATATTCACTCAGAAGGAGGTGAACATGAGGCAACGAAGATGGTTAGAACTGATAAAGGATTACGAGATAGAGATCCATTATCATCCGGGCAAGGCAAACGTTGTGGCAGATGCGCTGAGCCGCAAGTCACACGTCAATAATCTGACCATCACACCGTTGGAAGAGAGCGAACCACCACTACATATGATTCCACACGGAGCTCTCTACAACCTAGCTTTGATCCCCACCATCCGTGAAGAGATAGCGGCAGCCCAGAAGAATGACAAGGGCATGTCACATTTGCGGAGACGTGTAGACAGTGGGGAGTTGAAATGTTTCCGGAAGGACGGAGACGGCGTCCTATGGTTCAAGAACCGGATCGTCGTACCCCGAAACCCGGAGTTACGGAAGAAAATCTTTGATGAGGCTCACTTATCAAAGTTTTCTATTCACCCCGGCAGCAACAAAATGTATCAAGAACTCAGAAGAAGGTTTTGATGGACACGGATGAAGCGAGAGACTGCCAAATACGTGTCCAAGTGTGATACATGTCGAAGGGTGAAGGCAGACCATATGCGGAAACCGGGACTGCTACAACCACTAGGCATTCCTGCCTGGAAATGGGAGGACGTGAGCATGGATTTCGTCATCGGTTTACCCACCACCTTACAGAAACATGATTCTGTGTGGGTAATCGTCGATCGGCTCACCAAAGTTGCCCATTTCATCCCGGTCAACACCAACTACAACGCCAAGAAGTACGCTGAACTGTACATCTCACGGATCCTATGCTTATACGGCGTACCCCGTACCATCATATCGGACCGGGGCACTTTATTTGTGTCCCGTTTTTGGGAGCAGCTACACGCTGCCTTGGGAACGAAGCTGATCCGTAGTTCAGCCTACCACCCGCAGACGGATGGACAAACCGAACGGGTAAATCAGATTCTAGAAGACATGCTACGAGCTTGCGCTATCGACCACGGCAAGAATTGGGATGATCACTTGCCGTTAGCCGAGTTCTCGTACAACAATGGGTACCAAGCCAGCATCAAGATGGCGCCCTACGAGGCGCTATACGGCAGGAAATGCCGCACACCATTGAACTGGTGTGAGTCTGGCGAAAGGGTTACCTTCGGGATTGACCTTGTCAACAACGCGGAAGAAAAGGTTCGATTAATTCAAGCGAACCTAAAAGCCGCTCAATCCCGACAGAAACAGTATGCGGACCGGAGAAGGCGCCCGTTACAATTCGAAGTTGGAGATCACGTATATCTACGGGTGTCTCCAATGAAGGGCGTAAACAGATTTGGGGTGAGAGGAAAGTTGGCACCCCGATTCATCGGTCCATTCCAAATTACCGAAAGATGTGGATCGGTGGCATACCGGCTGAGATTACCAGAAGCACTTTCCGGTGTGCACGACGTCTTTCACATTTCCCAGCTGAGGAAGTGTCTCAAGCTATCAACTACCGTTCAGCTGGAAGACATTGAAGAACTGCAACCGGATCTCACCTATCGGGAGGAACCGGTGCAGATTATTGATGAAAAGGCCCGAACCACACACAACCGTACGTTGTGGTTCTACAAGGTTCTGTGGAGTAATCACTCCATGGACGAAGCGACATGGGAGAGCGAAGAATTCCTTCGCACTAACTACCCCGACTTTCTCACGTCGCATATCCGGTAATTTTCCACCGTCCTCTCTCTCATTTTCACCTTATAATCTCGGGACGAGATTCTTTTAAGGGGGGAGGAATGTAAGGGCCTCAGTTTTTGACACCCATTTGTAGTGTTCATCCCCACACCACACACCTCATTTGAGGAAGAATGATGAACACAAATGAAGAGCAAGTAACAATTATCAACATGCTCATTAGGGAACAAACTTACACATTGCAAAAGTGGTATTTCCCACATGTGATATAGATGGGCTGGACATAGGAAAAACTCCTACACTTTGCTAAGGATGTCCATGCCAAGTTTCACCCAAATTCAAAACCTTTTTGAGGTCATCTTGGGTATTGTCACACCCGGTTTTTCCGAAGGAAACAACCAAGTGAATATCACATGTATGCCAGGATCATTTTCTCATACATGTGATGACAAATAGTGAAGCATCATTTATTACAAGCCAGGTGTCGAATATAAATAAGTCTTACATCGCAAATGTCTCAATGGACACAAATGCTTCATCACAAGTAACTAAACTAGCAGCGGAATATTATTCTTTAGGGCTCCATCACAGGCGTTGCCAGGGGGTCTTCATGAACCTAAAATCCTTCCTCGGGTCCAAAGTCTTGGTCATTATACACCACCACATTATCTTGACCTGAGCAGCAATATAAACCAACAAATATGCAAGGTTGAGTACCAATGGTACTCAGCAAGTGTGGGAAAATTATATCATGCATGGCTAGAACAAGGAGAGGTTGAACTCATGGTTAAAGCACTACGCAATTAATACCTATCACCTTAGCTTATTAAGCACCTACATTACTACACAGGTGAAATGGTCGCAATCTCCCATCCCATCATCATAACCAAATAACCATAACATCATTTCCAATGTTAAGCTCCCCGCTTAACATCCACAACTCCCATAAACCTTCACTCCTCTAATCATGAATAAGTCCAGGCCGCTCTTAACCGTGAGCACGGCTGTCAAGACAGTTTTGACTCTGCAGAGTTTGTACCACTGTACCCACAAGTAGTGATTTCATCCCCCGTTGCCGGGTGGACTAAAAGAACCTCCATTATGCCAGTGGCTACGATCCACATTCACACTTCCCAGGTGTGCAGCCAGGAGATCACTACAAAGCCTTTACAAAGGGATTCCCGACGAGCGTGGGCCCACTGAGGTTTCACCCCTAACAGCATACAAGAGGCTCCAACCCCGCTGCAGTGGCCCCCTGTTGAGCCTTGCGGTTCATATGGTAGTCCAGCTGACACCTACTCCCCGCACCATCCAACACACCCATACTACGCCGGGGATACACCTAATTAATTGGCCAAGCTGCCCCATCTCAGCATGTGGTTGGCACTGTAAAGCCGGGTTACATGCTCCATGAACCGGTCCTTAGGATCCAGGCAAGTACTAAACACAAACCCAAGTCTCGTGCACCCAGCACACAACCAAAACATCCAACTTGCCTTGATCCCTACCTCTACATAACTCACAATATGTCTCATTCAAGAGTATGGTAATATAAACTGATGATCTCATGTCCCAAATATCCCATTCTAAGCATGGCTAAGCATATGCATGTAAATAAATGACATGGTAAAATAAATCCCAACCCAAGCTACAAGGAAACAAGGTAATGCAATTCTAGGGAAACTTTCCTAGCATGGGTTCCATATTTCATTTGACAATGCAAATAATTCTATCTACACATCCTAGCATAGGATCAAAGTGGTCAAGGACACTTGCCTCCTTCTTGCTGCTCTTGAAATTGGTAGTCCTGGTCTTGGAAAAGAATAACTTGCTCTTGAGCAGGTTCTACTTCATACCATCACACATAGCAAAAGAAAAACAACAATCATAAGACATAGTTCACACTTCTACTTCATAAATACCACACATTCATATTTATGAAATTCATTCACCATTATATGTGTTGTGTTTCAGTTTTAAATAAATTCCTTACATTAAACTACCAAGTATGTATGGAAAGTATTTTTCTTCTCCATATGTGCCTTCACAACTTCTATCAAGCCTAAACTGAACTCTTTGGATTTTAGAAACTCCATTTATCATTTACTAGTTGCTATATTTTCAGATTTATATTCCTATGCATAATTGTGTATTTTATTATTAAATTAGTAATACACATCACCTAAACAGAATAGGTTCTGGTCCTAAATAATTTAAAATCATATTTTGACCTTGGCTTCTGATGTAGACTATTTCATAATTATTTTCCCTATTTTTCTATAACTATTCTTTACTTAAAAATGTGTCCTTATACTAAATAATGTGAATAATTAAATGAAACAGATTCATTTCAGTCCAAAAATATATTTTTACCTCACTCCAAAGTTTTCTAAGTACTGAGAAAGTCTTTAATTAATTTTGACAATTATGTTTGTCCCACTTTTTAATTTTTAAACACTAGTTACATATTCAATTTTCTACATTAAATACTAAACAGGGCTAAAATGATGAATTTACCCCATTACAGGGTCTATAATATTATTTTCATAATTTCCAGGGGTCTAGCTACACTTATCAGAGGTGTTTTTCCTAATTTCTATTAAGTCCAGGGGCTAAAACTGACTTTTAAATGAATTTACATGATTTTCTGGAGTTCCAGGGGCTAGATCTTAAGTTTCCCGGGCTAGCTCTCAATTCCAGAGAACCCCAGGGGGTAGCACGTAAGAATTCCAGTCTTTATAATGCGGGGCTGACGTGGACCGTCCGATATTAAACCGACGGCTGAGATTATAACATCGAACCGGTACGCGGGGTTTTAAAGTCTACCGTGCGATTTAAAATAAACGGCGCACAAGCGGCCACGTCGCTCTGATCGAGCGCGGGCGGCGCTGCCGGCGGCGCACGGCGGCGGGAAGCGGCGATCTCGCCGGAAAGTTTCGGATCCGCGAGAATTCTACCTAGAACTGTGATCTTATGGCATAGATCGGTAGAGGGGAGGTCAGGGATCTCACCTCGGGGGTTTTCTCGAGCTCGGGGGTCTTGGAAAGTGATCGGCGGCGAGGTCCGAGGCAAAACCACGGCGAAGCTCGTCGGCGCTGGATTTACACCGTAAGTCTCCGAGTTTTCTGCACCTGCAAAGCTCCCCGGAGGCGGTGGATCAAGACCAGCGAGTTAGATCAGAGTTTCCGAGCTTAGATCGGACAGAATTCACCGGCGAAGTCTCGGTGCTCACCGGAGTAAAAATCGGCGATCGCGTGGGAAAAACCGATCGGGGCTGGGGTTTTTATAGCCGGGGGAGGGCGGTGGGTCAGTTGTGATCGAGTTGGATTCTTCTGGGACCAGAATTCGGGCGACGGGACGCGGTTTCCGGTCGGTTGCGATCGCGCGCGCTCGGGGAAAAGTCCGGGGTCGCGGGGGCTCAGGGTTAGGGATGACATGTGGGTCCCACCCGCCGGTGAGAGGCAGCGCGGCGCGCGCGGGGGTGGGCTGCGCGGGGAAAGCTGGGCCGGCTGGCGGGTTTCGGCCCACTGGCCGGTTTTTTTTCCCATTTCTCTTTTTCTTTTTCCTTTTCTTTTCTGTTTTGAGTATAATTTGAATTCCAGTTTGAATTTGAATTTTTGCAAAACATGCAATACGTCCAAAAAATTTTAAATTCCCCTCTGAACATGGTTTTGGGTTTTGAATAAAAATTTGGGGTGTTACAGCTCTACCCCCCTTAAAAGAAATCTCGTCCTCGAGATTGGTGTTTCTAAGAAAACAATTCCGGAAATTGTGCCTTGAGCTCATCTTCCCTTTCCGAGGTAGCTTCCTCTTCTGAGTGATGCTTCCACTGCACCTTGCACATCCGGATTCTCTTGTTTCTGGTGAGGCGTTCCATTGTCTCCAAAATCTTGTATGGTTGCTCGGCATAAGACAAATCTTCAGCTACATCCACTTCATTCATGGGTAACACCTCCTCAGGCGTCCTCAGACATTTCTTGAGTTGTGACACATGGAATACATCGTGCACATCCGATAGATGAACCGGTAACTCTAGTTGGTACGCCACTTCGCCTTTCCTTTCCAAAACCTGGAAGGGTCCGATGTATCGAGGTGACAACTTCCCTTTCACCTTGAACCGACGAAGTCCTCTGATAGGGGACACCTTGAGATAAACATAGTCTCCCACGTTGAAAACGAGCTCTCTTCTTCGTACATCAGCATAACTCTTCTGGCGTGTTTGTGCTATCCTCAAGTTGTTGCGAATCTCCCTCACCTTCGCTTCGGCTTCTTGTAGCACTTCTGGACCAAACACTTTACTTTCTCCTGTTTGGTTCCAAAATAGGGGAGTTCTGCACTTCCTTCCATACAAAGCTTCAAACGGTGACATCTTCATACTAGCTTGATAGCTGTTGTTATAGGAAAACTCCGCATACGGTAAGTTCTTGTCCCAACTCCTATTGTTTTTGAGTGCACATGCCCTTAACATATCTTCAAGGATCTGATTGGTTCTCTCCGTCTGCCCGTCAGTTTGGGGATGATAGGCAGAGCTGAAATTCAGATGGGTTCCCATGGTTTCATGCTACTTTTGCCAAAACCTCGAGGTGAACTGTGTCCCTCGGTCCGACACTATCTTCTTTGGCACTCCATGGTAACACACGATCCTTGACATGTACAATTCTGCCAATTTGGATCCGTTGTAGCTTTCTTTCACAGGAATGAAATGAGCTACCTTAGTTAGCCGATCAATAATGACCCATATTGAATCATACCCGGATTGGGTCCTAGGCAATCCCACGACAAAATCCATGCTGATTTCTTCCCACTTCCATTCAGGCACTTTGAGTGGTTGCAGCAATCCCGCGGGTCGTTGATGTTCTGCTTTCACCAACTGACACGTGTCACATAGGGCAACATGTTCCGCGACATCTCGCTTCATGCCATACCACCAATACCTGCCTTTGAGGTCCTGGTACATCTTCGTACTCCCAGGATGAATGGAATAGTCGGAATCATGAGCCTCCTTTAAAATCAATTCACGGATCTCCTTTACTTCTGGCACACAGATTCTTCTCCCGTGCCACACCGTTCCTTGTTCATCCTCTCTAAAACCAGGAGCTTTATTTTCCTTGATGAGCTGTCTGATCTCTTGTATCTTCCCATCATTCTTTTGGCCCTCGCGTATGTCTTGCTCGAGTGTGGAGTCCACTTCCATGGCGATGGCTTCACCACTATTTACTAGACATAGATTGAGCCTTATAACCTCGTCCTTCAATTCTGCGGGCATGTCCTTCAAGCTCAACTTATTGACCTGCACTTTCCGACTCAAAGCATCAGCCACGACGTTTGCTTTTCCGGGATGATAGTTGATGCCCACATCAAAGTCATTGATTAGCTCTAACCATCTCCTTTGTCTGAGGTTGAGATCTGGCTGTGTGAATATGTACTTCAAACTCTTATGATCCGTATATATCTCTGTCCTCTTCCCCATCAAATAGTGCCGCCAAATTTTCAACGCGTGTACCACTGCAGCTAGTTCTAGATCATGTGTAGGATAGTTCTTCTCGTGCTTCCGAAGCTGCCGGGATGCATATGCCACGACATGTCCTTCTTGCATGAGAACACATCCCAACCCATTTCCAGAGGCATCGCAGTACACTGTGAAATTCTTTTGCATATCTGGCATAACCAACACTGGGGCTGTTGTCAATCTTTTCTTTAGCTCCTGAAAGCTTGTATCACACTGTGGCGTCCAGGTGAATGTGATTCCCTTTTCCAACAGTTTGGTGAGAGGTCTCGAGATCTTAGAGAATCCCTCAATAAACCGTCGATAGTATCCAGCCAATCCCAAAAAGCTTCGAACTTCCCCGACATTTTCAGGGGTTTTCCACTTCTAGATATCCTCGATTTTGGCGGGATCTACGGAGATTCCTCCCTCCGAGATTATATGTCCTAAAAAGGGAACTCTCTTCAGCCAAAACTCACACTTGCTCAACTTGGCATATAGTTGGTGTTCTCTCAGCCTCTGTAACACCAACCTTAGATGTTTCTCATGTTCTTCTTCATCTTTGGAGAAGACGAGAATATCATCTATGAAAACCACCACAAATTTGTTCAGATATTCCATGAATACCTTGTTCATGAGGTACATGAAATATGCCGGGGCATTGGTTAGCCCAAAAGGCATGACGGTGTATTCATACAGTCCGTACCGAGATACGAAAGCTGTCTTGGGAATATCTGATTGCCTTATCTTGAGTTGGTGGTACCCCGACCTGAGATCAATTTTTGAGAACACACAAGCTCCCCTCAACTGATCGAACAAGTCTTCAATGCGGGGCAATGGGTATTTGTTCTTGACGGTTACCTCATTCAAGGCACGGTAATCCACGCATAACCTTTGGGTTCCGTCTTTCTTAGGCACAAATATCACCGGAGCTCCCCATGGTGAGGAACTAGGGCGAATATACCCCTTCTCCGTCAATTCTCTCAAATGATCCTTGAGCTCTTCTAACTGCTTGGAGTCCATTCGATAAGGTCTCTTGTATATCGGGGCTGTTCCCGGTACTAGCTCAATTGCGAATTCCACGTCACGGTCGGGAGGCATGCCTGGCAATTCCTCCGGGAAAACATCTGGATATTCCCTGATAGTCCTGATTTCCTCAACTTTCACCTCCACTTGATTTAATTTAATGTCCCTCCTAGGCTCGTGTATCGTTATGAACTTTACTTTGGTACCACTGGGGTGAGTTAGTTCCACCGTTCTGGTCGAACAATGGATGATTCCTTTATGTTTGGTCAGCCAATCCATACCCAAAATAATATCTATCCCTCGTGAATCTATCACTATGAGGTTAGCAGTAAATACTACCCCATTAATGTCTAGGCTCACTTTGGGACACACTTGTCTTGTCCTTATTTCTCCACCTGGAGAGTTTACGGCTAACATATGGTTCATTTGTGTGGTTGCTAGGTCATGCTTCTTAACAAACCCTTGAGCAATGAACGAGTGGGTAGCACCAGAATCAAACAGCAGAGTTGCAAGGTGTAAATTGGCAGGAAACTTACCAACTACCACGTCGGGTGCCTCTTGAGCTTCCTCCATGGTGACATGGTTCACCCGTCCTCTCACTACATTCTGCTGTTGTGGCGGCGCAGGCTTCTTCTTTGGGCATTTGTGGGCGTAGTGCCCCACTTCGCCACAGCTGAAACATTGCACCCCAATCTTAGACGCCTGGCCTTTGTTGTCCTGGGGTTGGTTTGGGGGTCCTTGCACTGCTGGTCGAGGTGGATATGCGGGGCGAGGCTGCTGCACAAACTGACGTGGCGGCTGTGCTGGTGCTGCGGGTGGCCTGTAGTTTGGGTTGTACCCTCTTGGTGCTGAATAGGGTACCACAGCACGGCTCGTCTGCCCCGTAGGTTGCTGCATCATACGTGGGCGGGTGTTGCTCCCTGAGGCCTGATGTGACCATCCCGCCTTCCTCTTATTCTCATTTTCCAGGGCCTTTAGCTTCCTTTCCACCACAAATGCTCTGTCCACCATCTTTTGAAAGCTTTCATACTCATTGGAGGACATTGCACACTGCATTTCTGCGGTAAGTCCTTCCACGAAACAATCTTGTTTCTGCTCATCAGTAACGGGATAGTTGAGTAAATTTAGTGAGGTATTCCCTCACAGTCATGTTTCCCTGCTGCAGTCCCAGAAACTCTTTCCTCTTGTTTTTGAGTTCAGCTCTTGGGATGTAGTGGTTGCGGAAGCTACGCTTGAACTCTTCCCAAGTGATGTTCTCAGGGTCATGATGGGCGGCCACATAGGCGGTCCACCAATCAGCAGCAGGTCCCTGCAATTGATGAGAGGCAAACAGCACCCTCTCATACACTTGGCATTGTATTATCCTCATCTTACTTTCAATGATCTTCAGCCAATCATCTGCCTCCAGAGGTTCAGCAGCACTTGCAAACTTTGGAGGTTGAGTTCCTAGAAACTCACTCAACCTTGGTTGGCGTGGTGCAGCTTGTGGAGGTGGAACTTGATGCAAGTTGGCCACCACTTGAGTCAAGTTCTGGATAAGCTGATTTTGATTCTCCAGCATTTGGTGGAGAGGATCAACTTCTTCACGGCGACCACCCCTGTCCTGGCCTCCAGAAAGATGAGGGTTGCATGCCTCATCATTGTTGTTGGCGGGGTTGGCAGCACGTCCTTTTCCTCTTCCGGCCATCTGGCAGAATCAACAAATGTTAATTTGATACCATTTAGTATCATCTTACTACTTTCGTTTGTTGGTACTTTAAGGTGTTGAGGCTTTGTTGAAATTTTACGAGGGTTTATATCTCACACCAAATAAATGCACTATTATTTCCTGTGGGTTCACACACCAAAGCAAAACAATCTGAAGACGAGGCTGTGGACAATTGCTCATGGCTTCCACAACTCACGTCACACACCAAGCATTATCACACCATTAACTACGTAACTACTCACGTCACACACCAAGCATTATCTATGCTAGCTAGGGGAAAGACTCTACACTACTCGTCCTCTTGAGCTGGCTCCTCGGGATCTTCCTCCTCATTTCGGCTACCTTCTGACTCTGCTTTGGGTGGGGAGGCTGCTGGTGGAGAAGTGCGACGACGCCTGATTGCTCGGCGATCCGGGGAGTCAGGAGTCCATGGATCACTCACGGTGACACACAGCTCATTCCCATCTCCTCTTTCTCTCGCCTTTAAGCAAGCTCGCAGCAACGCCTCCGTTTCCTTCAGGGTGTCTCGGACATCCTGAAGCTCTTGTTGACACTCCTGCAGTCGAGTGCTGAGCATAGCAGCATCCTCCAAGCACAAGTCCATGTGCTCATGGGAAGTCCCTTGCTGCACCGGTGGGTACTTGTACTCCGTGGTACCACTCTCACGTTGGAGGACATACATGTACTCAGTTTTGTCCAAGTGGCGACGATAGATGTGACTCTGGCAGGTGATGGCCTCCCAGGTGACATCTTTCTCCGCGTCAACTTGTGTTGCTCGACAAGCTGGAGAATGGTGGATCTTCAGTAGTTTATTCTCGTGTATAATCTTCATCTCCGAACTCCATTCTTCCCACTTCTCACGGATGGTCCTGGTGGAGTTGTAGTGGATGATGAGCTTGCCCGTATTGCCTGCGGCTTCGAGCATACGTCGAAGACGGCGCAACAAGTCTCCTACTGCCAATCCATAGGAAAGGTACGTCACTGGACGACTCTCCTCTCTTTCGGCAAGGGCAACTACGGGAACTCTCCCTCCTGTGGACTTACGAGCGGTGCGAATCATGCGAACCATCTAAAAACAAAAGAATTTAAAATTTGGTTAGATAAATTCTCAAATAAAAATCCTATTTTGAATGAAAGTTGGGGTAAGATGAAGAAAATGATTCCTTTAATAACACTTTTTCCACCCACACCTTGGAAAATAGTTTTTAAGAAAATAGGGCCCTTAAATACGTCCATTTCTACCTAGGTCCACGTTCCTACGGGCAACCTTGGCTCTGATACCACCTCTGTCACACCCGGTTTTTCCGAAGGAAACAACCAAGTGAATATCACATGTATGCCAGGATCATTTTCTCATACATGTGATGACAAATAGTGAAGCATCATTTATTACAAGCCAGGTGTCGAATATAAATAAGTCTTACATCGCAAATGTCTCAATGGACACAAATGCTTCATCACAAGTAACTAAACTAGCAGGGGAATATTATTCTTTAGGGCTCCATCACAGGCGTTGCCCGGGGGTCTTCATGAACCTAAAATCCTTCCTCGGGTCCAAAGTCTTGGTCATTATACACCACCACATTATCTTGACCTGAGCAGCAATATAAACCAACAAATATGCAAGGTTGAGTACCAATGGTACTCAGCAAGTGTGGGAAAATTATATCATGCATGGCTAGAACAAGGAGAGGTTGAACTCATGGTTAAAGCACTACGCAATTAATACCTATCACCTTAGCTTATTAAGCACCTACATTACTACACAGGTGAAATGGTCGCAATCTCCCATCCCATCATCATAACCAAATAACCATAACATCATTTCCAATGTTAAGCTCCCCGCTTAACATCCACAACTCCCAAAAACCTTCACTCCTCTAATCATGAATAAGTCCAGGCCGCTCTTAACCGTGAGCACGGCTGTCAAGACAGTTTTGACTCTGCAGAGTTTGTACCACTGTACCCACAAGTAGTGATTTCATCCCCCGTTGCCGGGTGGACTAAAAGAACCTCCATTATGCCAGTGGCTACGATCCACATTCACACTTCCCAGGTGTGCAGCCAGGAGATCACTACAAAGCCTTTACAAAGGGATTCCCGACGAGCGTGGGCCCACTGAGGTTTCACCCCTAACCTCTACATAACTCACAATGTCTCATTCAAGAGTATGGTAATATAAACTGATGATCTCATGTCCCAAATATCCCATTCTAAGCATGGCTAAGCATATGCATGTAAATAAATGACATGGTAAAATAAATCCCAACCCAAGCTACAAGGAAACAAGGTAATGCAATTCTAGGGAAACTTTCCTAGCATGGGTTTCATATTTCATTTGACAATGCAAATAATTCTATCTACACATCCTAGCATAGGATCAAAGTGGTCAAGGACACTTGCCTCCTTCTTGCTGCTCTTGAAATTGGTAGTCCTGGTCTTGGAAAAGAATAACTTGCTCTTGAGCAGGTTCTACTTCATACCATCACACATAGCAAAAGAAAAACAACAATCATAAGACATAGTTCACACTTCTACTTCATAAATACCACACATTCATATTTATGAAATTCATTCACCATTATATGTGTTGTGTTTCAGTTTTAAATAAATTCCTTACATTAAACTACCAAGTATGTATGGAAAGTATTTTTCTTCTCCATATGTGCCTTCACAACTTCTATCAACCCTAAACTGAACTCTTTGGATTTTAGAAACTCCATTTATCATTTACTAGTTGCTATATTTTCAGATTTATATTCCTATGCATAATTGTGTATTTTATTATTAAATTAGTAATACACATCACCTAAACAGAATAGGTTCTGGTCCTAAATAATTTAAAATCATATTTTGACCTTGGCTTCTGATGTAGACTATTTCATAATTATTTTCCCTATTTTTCTATAACTATTCTTTACTTAAAAATGTGTCATTATACTAAATAATGTGAATAATTAAATGAAACAGATTCATTTCAGTCCAAAAATATATTTTTACCTCACTCCAAAGTTTTCTAAGTACTGAGAAAGTCTTTAATTAATTTTGACAATTATGTTTGTCCCACTTTTTAATTTTTAAACACTAGTTACATATTCAATTTTCTACATTAAATACTAAACAGGGCTAAAATGATGAATTTACCCCATTACAGGGTCTATAATATTATTTTCATAATTTCCAGGGGTCTAGCTACACTTATCAGAGGTGTTTTTCCTAATTTCTATTAAGTCCAGGGGCTAAAACTGACTTTTAAATGAATTTACATGATTTTCTGGAGTTCCAGGGGCTAGATCTTAAGTTTCCCGGGCTAGCTCTCAATTCCAGAGAACCCCAGGGGGTAGCACGTAAGAATTCCAGTCTTTATAATGCGGGGCTGACGTGGACCGTCCGATATTAAACCGACGGCTGAGATTATAACATCGAACCGGTACGCGGGGTTTTAAAGTCTACCGTGCGATTTAAAATAAACGGCGCACAAGCGGCCACGTCGCTCTGATCGAGCGCGGGCGGCGCTGCCGGCGGCGCACGGCGGCGGGAAGCGGCGATCTCGCCGGAAAGTTTCGGATCCGCGAGAATTCTACCTAGAACTGTGATCTTATGGCATAGATCGGTAGAGGGGAGGTCAGGGATCTCACCTCGGGGGTTTTCTCGATCTCGGGGGTCCTGAAAAGTGATCGGCGGCGAGGTCCGAGGCAAAACCACGGCGAAGCTCGTCGGCGCTGGATTTACACCGTAAGTCTCCGAGTTTTCTGCACCTGCAAAGCTCCCAGGAGGCGGTGGATCAAGACCAGCGAGTTAGATCAGAGTTTCCGAGCTTAGATCGGACAGAATTCACCGGCGAAGTCTCGGTGCTCACCGGAGTAAAAATCGGCGATCGCGTGACACGACCCCACTGGTCCTGTCGAGCCAGGATCACGCTGAGGGGTGCTGCGTTGCACAACACCGTATAACACACGTCAAAGGTACAAAGCGGAAGCGGAAGCTTTATTACATAAACAAGTTTATCAACGTGTTTACATCAAAATAAGTTTAGTCCACACTCGCGGGCGTAGACTAAGCATCAAGTACACGTTCAGCCCTTGAACGTGTCCTTGCTAGCACACACGCACACTAACTCTGCGGCGTGCACGACTCCCACTCGACGGGGTTCCCCTCCTGGGGTTCCGTCTCCTCTTCGGGAGTCCCTTCCTCATAGAACCCTGCAAAAGCTTCAAACACAAGCAGTGAGCACGAAGGCTCAGCAAGTCTGACCCGTCTCACCTAAACATGGAACTTCTACATGAGGGTAATGGGTTGCATGAGGTAAAAATCAGTTGCAAGGACTCGCCTAATTAGTAGAACCTTACTTTCAAGTTTTAGCAGCAGGTTGTGGAGAACTTTACGCTAAGGCACATGAGAGAGCCGCAATCAAACAAGAAACGCATTTCTCTCATGTACTTTGCCCAAAGTTGAAAAGAACTTTAGTTAGCACTAAGCTACAGCATATCATTAACAATCAATGTCCAGCTTTCAATCAGCAACATTTTAACATGTAACTAGCCTGTTCTTTCTACGTCACGGTACAGTGAACAAGTGGTACTCACTGACCGCGAGGGACGGCGATTATAATCGATTTACACCTGCAGGGTTACCCGAACAACCCGTCACGTACGCCCGTACTCGATGTTGCCTACAACAACCATCACGGACGCCGTACGCGACTACCTTTCACCCGTTAGCCAAATATTGAACCGGTCCCATCGTCCCGAGCAAGAGGTCCCTGCACGCGCATCTCTGTGCCGCCAGCTGATTTACACCTCGAGCTCTCAACCTACCCTCTGAACGACGGGCAATGCCTCAATACCCAGCTACCCGAGTTACATCAGTTTCCCGGTTCCCATATAGCCGGTAGGTCTTCGGTACTGTTCTAGCTTGTTCAACAGGCCCGCACACGGCTCGGTCCTCAATCGACACAAGCGGAGCTACAGCACACATGCCCCAAAGTCCTGCTGCCCTTACTCTCCGCTCGGTCTCATTTTCTTGCCATGTGTATCATGTGCTATCTCTACCCGAGCAATGTGCCTCTAGCCTATTCTCGCGAGTAGTTCCAACTACTCGACTTGTACCGAATCCTACTCTATCCTAGCAATGCAGTGGCTAACGGGGTTTGCAATCCTAAACCCCAACCCATGGTTTTCTTGGCTATGCAGTGGGGTTTCCAAACAAGACTCTAATGCACCGAACAAAGGAAACAAGTATGTGCTCAAAACAATAAAAATTTGTAAAAAGGTTAATGCAAACCGGGGCTTGCCTTGCTGCTCTTGGTCGTAGGCTAGCTGTTCCTCCGGAGTAACGAAGTCTAGGACTTCGGGTTCCTCCTCGACCTTAGCGACTACATGATAAGAACAATGTATGTATTAATTAAATGCTTTTGTATTAACTTTGAAGTTGTGAAGTCTATAACCTTTACTAGATAGACCTAATGACTGTGAAACTTTTACTGTGGCTTGGTTACAACCTAAACAGAGACTTGGTCAAGTTTTAGCTGCAGCAAAGCTCATTTGAGCCCTCCACAAATAATTATGTCCTTGACCTTAATTAAAGGCTTTTAGGGTGTTCTAGGTATTTTCATGAAACAAACTATGACTTTCTGAAAACTAGATTTTCAGAGGGTTCTAATGGAATTGGTCTCACTTAATTTGGAAGTCTCTAACTAAAGATATGAGCTAAACAATTTCAGAGAAAATTCTGAAAATGTTTCTGAACATTTTCTATTTTCTCTGGAACAGTTTTACTAATCACACCATTAGGTGGACTAAATGAGCTCAAATGGATCTGAAATTTTTATGGTAGTTCAAGGATATTTTGGTGAACATCTCAGCAAAATTTCAGGATTTTCCTCCAAATGATTCTCCAGTTAAAATTCCTAACAGTTTAAACTTTAAGGAATTAATTCTGGAGAATTAAGGAATCTCATGAAGTGACACTTGATTTTCTGGAAAGTACTCAAAGAGCTGAATCCAGCAAAATTTGGTTCACTCAATTTGGAGCTTTCTAGCCAAAGTTATAAGGATTTGAAGTTTGAAGGAAATCTGAAAATCGGGGAAAAGTTTAAACTCGCGCGTGGGCCCAGGGGACACGCGTCGCACGCCGAAGCGACAACACACCGCGGCCCACAAGGCTTTTGCGCGCCAGCACACCCGATCCCGGCCGCAGCCGGATCCCGATTCAAAATATCGGCCGCTGACAGCTGGGGTCCACCCCCTTCTTCAACCTCGCGACACCCGCGCTCCGCCGCCGAGGGACCTCGCCGGAGAGCTCGCCGCCGGCTGCTGTACAGCTTCAAACTTCTTGATTCTGGCCGCCCCTGCCTACTTTTACTTGGGGAACATGATCCGAGGGTCAGCTGCTCATGACAACGGCCGGAGCATGGTCGGCGACGAGCCGCCATATCGGAACGACTTCGGCCATGTCGGCTGACGCTCCTAGTGCCTCAGCTACTTGGGAAATCGGTCGGGGAGCATCAGTGGACCTCAGAGAAGGTCGACATGAACTCGGGGCAGCTCGGGGAAGGCCCGAAATAGGTCCTCACCGTGCGCCCGATACCCCCCGTGCGTTCCGCCATTAGTAGACCTTGAATTACGCCGGGCACAGAAGTTCTCCGGCCCAGAGTTGTGAAGGCAACTTGTGCGTCACCGTGTCTAGTTCGTGTGGGAGTGGCCTGAGGCCCTCTAATCCTTTCTAGAGCACGAATTAAACAGAATCGTACCCGAGGGTCGTTCTGCACACAGAAAGGGGAAAAATGGAAATTCGCCGCCGGTGAGCAACCACTCGAGCTGTGGCTCGGGGGTGAGCAGCACCGGTCACTTGCGTGTCCAAGGGTGCCTTGGCTCGGGCATGACAACGCCCAGGTTGGGCTGTCCACGAGAGCCCGAGGTGCGGCGGTTTCCAGTTCCGAGTTTGATCTTTCGGCACAGCCGATATCACTCGGTTTCAATCGATTTCTATCAATGGGAAGGATGGAGGATGGTTGCTAGTACCTTGCTGGGACCTTGGAATGGAAAGAGGGAGCTGCGATCGGCTTGATCAAGCAGGAACTCGAGCGGCGGCGATGGCAGTGGAAAAACAAGTCGTGTGCGTCGGCAGCTCGAGGAAATGGTGACTGAAGCACGCCGGGGAGGGAATAAATAGCCCGGCCGGCTGGTCTCCGGCTTGGGGCACGCAGCAGGAGCTGGCGCCGGCTGCCCCCTTCGGTGGCGCGCGCGCACAGCTGCCGGGAACCGACTGAACTGTGGTTCAGTCGGTTTGCTTTGAGGCAGAGGCTGACATGTGGGTCCCACTTCTCTTTTAACCTCTGAAATTTATTCCTAACAGCTGTGGTAAACAGTGAACCCTATTCTACCCTTGGCAATTCAAATTATTCACCCAAGAGCCATTTGAATTGATCAAAGTTCAAATGAGGTTTGGTTTGAATGAATTTCAGCACAAGTGCAGTTTGAAATTCAAATAAAGTTTGAATTTCTCCCCCTTAGCTCATGTCAAGATCAACTCCAAATGGAGTGAAAATTGGTGTGTGAGCTCACAAAAATGTGCTGAGCAAGAATATGCCTTCCACTTTTAAATTCAGTGGGTGAAAACAGTTTGAATTTGAATATGTTTTCAAACTGCCCCTTTCCTATCTACACCCAAAATGACCTCAAAAAGGTTTTGAATTTGGGTGAAACTTGGCATGGACATCCTTAGCAAAGTGTAGGAGTTTTTATATGTCCAGCCCATCTATATCACATGTGGGAAATACCACTTTTGCAATGTGTGAGTTTGTTCTCTAATGAGCATGTTGATAATTGTTACTTGCTCTTTATTTGTGTTCATCATTTTTCCTCAAATGAGGTGTGTGGTGTGGTGATGAACACTGCAAATGAGTGTCAAAAACTGAGGCCCTTACATCGCGTGGGAAAAACCGATCGGGGCTGGGGTTTTTATAGCCGGGGGAGGGCGGTGGGTCAGTTGTGATCGAGTTGGATTCTTCTGGGACCAGAATTCGGGCGACGGGACGCGGTTTCCGGTCGGTTGCGATCGCGCGCGCTCGGGGAAAAGTCCGGGGTCGCGGGGGCTCAGGGTTAGGGATGACATGTGGGTCCCACCCGCCGGTGAGAGGCAGCGCGGCGCGCGCGGGGGCGGGCTGCGCGGGGAAAGCTGGGCCGGCTGGCGGGTTTCGGCCCACTGGCCGGTTTTTTTTCCCATTTCTCTTTTTCTTTTTCCTTTTCTTTTCTGTTTTGAGTATAATTTGAATTCCAGTTTGAATTTGAATTTTTGCAAAACATGCAATACGTCCAAAAATTTTTAAATTCCCCTCTGAACATGGTTTTGGGTTTTGAATAAAAATTTGGGGTGTTACCGGTATAGATAGGAAGGAGGCAGTTTGAAAACATATTCAAATCCAAACTGTTTTTATACCATGAATTTGAAAGTGAGGGGCATATTCTTACTCAGCACATTTTTGTGAGCTCACACACCAATTTTCACTCCATTTGGAGTTGATCTTGACATGAGCTAAGTGGGAGAAATTCAAACTTTATTTGAATTTCAAACTGAACTTGTGCTGAAATTCATTCAAACCAAACCTCATTTGAACTTTGATCAATTCAAATGGCTCATGGGGGAATAATTTGAATTGCCAAGGGTAGTATGGGGTTCACTGTTTACAACAGTGATTAGAAGTAAATTTCAGAGGTTAAAAGGAAGGGTGGGACTCACATGTCAGCCTCTACTTCAACACAAACCGACTGAGACTTTTCACTCGGGTCGCCGAGCCGCAGCGGTGATCGCCACCGAGGCCAGCCACCGCGCCACCAGCTGCTTGCCCACGCGCGGGCATGAGGCGGTGGAGAGCCTTCTTAAGGCGCCTGCCCCCCCTCCTCGGCCGAGGTACCGACGTGTTTTCCCGCAAGAACCCAGCACCGGCCGAAAGTTTCCGCAGTTCGGACTTGATCGGAGGACGCCGATCGCAGCTCCCTCCTTCCACTCCAGAGTCCCAGCAAGGTACTAGAGACCTTCCTCCATCCTCCCCATTGCTAGAATTCGGTTGAAACCGATTGATATCGGCTGTGCCGAAAGATCAAACTCGGAACTTGGAACCGCCGCACCTCGGGCTCTCGTGGACAGCCCAACCTGGGCGTTGTCACGCCCGAGCCAAGGCACCCTTGGACGCGCGGGTGACCGGTGCTGCTCATCCCCGAGCCACAGCTCGAGTGGTTGCTCACCGACGGCGAATTTCCACTTTTCCCCTTTCTGTGTGCAGAACGACCTTCGGGTACGATTCTGTTTAATTCGTGCTCTAGAAAGGATTAGAGGGCCTCAGGCCACTCCCACACGAGCTAGACACGGTAACGCACAAGTTGCCTTCACAACTCTGGGCCGGAGAACCTCTGTGCCCGGCGTAATTTAAGGTCTACTAATGGCGGAACGAACGGGGGGTATCGGGCGCACGGTGAGGACCTATTTCGGGCCTTCCCCGAGCTGCCTCGAGCTCATGTCGATCTTCTCTGAGGTCCACTGATGCTCCCCGACCGATTTCCCAAGTAGCTGAGGTACCAGGGGAGTCAGCCGACATGGCCGAAGTCATTCCGAAATGGCGGCTCGTCGCCGACCATGCTCCGGCCGTTGTCATGAGCAGCTGACCCTCGGATCCTGTTCCCCAAGTAATAGTAGGCAGGGGCGGCCAGAATCAAGAAGTTTGGAGCTGTACAGCAGCCGGCGGCGAGCTCTCCGGCGAGGTCCCTCGGCGGCGGAGCGCGGGTGTCGCGAGGTTGAAGAAGGGGGTGGACCCCAGCTGTCAGCGGCCGATATTTTGAATCGAGATCCGGCTGTGGCCGGGATCGGGTGTGCTGGCGCGCAAAATCCTTGTGGGCCGCGGTGTGCCATCGCCTAGGCGTGCGACGCGTGTCCCCTGGGCCCACGCGCGAGTTTAAACTTTTCCCCGATTTTCAGATTTCCTTCAAACTTCAAATCCTTATAACTTTGGCTAGAAAGCTCCAAATTGAGTGAACCAAATTTTGCTGGATTCAGCTCTCTGAGTACTTTCCAGAAAATCAAGTTTCACTTCATGAAATTCCTTAATTCCCCAGAATTAATTCCTTAAAATTTAAACTGTTAGGAATTTTAACTGGAGAATCCTTTGGAGGAAAATCCTGAAATTTTGCTGAGATGTTCACCAAAATATCCTTGAACTACCATAAAAATTTCAGATCCATGTGAGCTCATTTAGTCCACCTAATGGTGTGATTAGTAAAACTGTTCCAGAGAAAATAGAAAATGTTCAGAAACATTTTCAGAATTTTCTCTGAAATTGTTTAGCTCATATCTTTAGTTAGAGACTTCCAAATTAAGTGAGACCAACTCCATTAGAACCCTCTGAAAATCTAGTTTTCAGAAAGTCATAGTTTGTCTCATGAAAATTCCTAGAACACCCTAAGAGTTCCAATTAAGGTCAAGGACATAATTATTTGTGGAGGGCTCAAATGAGCTTTGCTGCAACTAAAACTTGACCAAGTCTTTGTTTAGGTTGTAACCAAGCCACAGTAAAAGTTTCACAGTCATTAGGTCTATCTAGCAAAGGTTATAGACTTCACAACTTCAAACTTAATACAAATGCATTAAATTAATACATGTATTGTTTCTATCATGTAGTCGCTAAGGTCGAGGAGGAACCCGAAGTCCTAGACTTCGTTACTCCGGAGGAACAGCTAGCCTACGACCAAGAGCAGCAAGGCAAGCTCCGGTTTGCATTAACCTTTTCACAAATTTTTATTGTTTTGAGCACATACTTGTTTCCTTTATTCTGTGCATTAGAGTCTTGTTTGGAAGCCCCACTGCATAGCCAAGAGAACCATGGGTTGGGTTTAGGATTGCAAACCCCGTTAGCCACTGCATTGCTAGGATAGACTAGGATTCGGTACAAGTCGAGTAGTTGGAACTACTCGCGAGAATAGGCTAGAGGCATATTGCTCGGGTAGAGGTAGCACATGATACACATGGCAAGAAAATGAGACCGAGCGGAGAGTAAGGGCAGCAGGACTTTGGGGCCTGTGTGCTGTAGCTCCGCTTGTGTCGATTGAGGACCGAGCCGTGTGCGGGCCTGTTGAACAAGCTAGAACAGTACCGAAGACCTACCGGCTATATGGGAACCGGGAAACTGATGTAACCCGGGTAGCTGGGTATTGAGGCATTGCCCGTCGTTCAGAGGGTAGGTTGAGAGCTCGAGGTGTAAATCGGCTGGCGGCACCGAGATGCGCGTGCAGAGACCTCTTGCTCGGGACGATGGGACCGGTTCAATATTTGGCTAACGGGTGAAAGGTAGTCGCGTACGGCGTCCGTGATGGTTGTTGTAGGCAACATCGAGTACGGGCGTACGTGACGGGTTGTTCGGGTAACCCTGCAGGTGTAAATCGATTATAATCGCCGTCCCTCGTGGTCAGTGAGTACCACTTGTTCACTGTACCGTGACGTAGAAAGAACAGGCTAGTTACATGTTAAAATGTTGCTGATTGAAAGCTGGACATTGATTGTTAATGATATGCTGTAGCTTAGAGCTAATTAAAGTTCTTTTCAACTTTGGGCAAAGTACATGAGAGAAATGCGCTTCTTGTTTGATTGCGGCTCTCTCATGTGCCTTAGCGTAAGGTTCTCCACAACCTTCTGCTAAAACTTGAAAGTAAGGTTCTACTAATTAGGCGAGTCCTTGCAAATAATTTTTACCTCATGCAACCCATTACCCTCATGTAGAAGTTCCATGTTTAGGTGAGACGGGTCAGACTTGCTGAGCCTTCGTGCTCACTGCTTGTGTTTGAAGCTTTTGCAGGGTTCTATGAGGAAGGGACTCCCGAAGAGGAGACGGAACCCCAGGAGGGGAACCCCGTCGAGTGGGAGTCGTGCACGCCGCAGAGTTAGTGTGCGTGTGTGCTAGCAAGGACACGTTCGAGGGCTGAACGTGCACTTGATGCTTAGTCTACGCCCGCGAGTGTAGACTGAACTTATTTTGATGTAAACATGTTCATAAACTTGTTTATGAAATAAAATTTCCGCTTCCGCTTTGTACCTTTGACGTGTGTTATACGGTGCTGTGCAACGCAGCACCCCTCAGCGTGATCCTGGCTCGACAGGACCAATGGGGTCGTGTCACTTCAGCCGAGCAGCATCGCAACTCCACAATCAAACAAGAAATGCTTTGTTACGATGCTTCTTGCACAAGGTGAAATAAATTTGATTTGCACTATCTCTAATTCATACATGGTTGCAATACAATTTATAACCAAAGTCTTATCAATTCAAGTAATTCACTTCACTTCTTACTACGTCAAGACTCAGTGTCCAAGTATGCTCATATAACCGCGAGCGACGGTGATTCGAGCCAAGACACGCCCGGACTATGTCACACCCGGTTTTTCCGAAGAACAACCAAGTGAATATCACATGTATGCCAGGATCATTTTCTCATACATGTGATCACAAATAGTGAAGCATCATTTATTACAAGCCAGGTGTCGAATATAAATAAGTCTTACATAGCAAATGTCTCGATGGACAATAATAAGTTCATCACAAGTAAATAAACTAGCAGCGGAATATTATTCTTGAGGGCTCCGTCACAGGCGTTGCCCGGGGGTCTCCATGAACCTGGAAACCTTCTTCGGGTCCAAAGTCTTGGTCATTATACACCACCTCATTATTTTGACCTGAGCAGCAATATAAACCAACAAAATATGCAAGGTTGAGTACCAATGGTACTCAGCAAGTGTGGGAAAATTATATCATGCATGGCTAGAACAAGGAGAGGTTGAACTCATGGTTAAATCACTACGCAATTAATACCTATCACCTTAGCTTATTAAATACCTACATTACTACACAGGTGAAATGGTCCCAATCTCCCATCCCATCATCATAATCCAATAACCATAACATCATTTCCAATGTTAAGCTCCCCGCTTAACATCCACAACTTCCAAAACCATCAACTCTCTAATCATGAATAAGTCCAAGCCGCTCTTGACCGTGAGCACGGCTGTCATGACAGTTTTGACTCTGCAGAGTTTGCACCACTGTACCCACATGTAGTGATTTCATCCCCCGTTGCCGGGTGGACTAAAAGAACCTCCATTATGCCAGTGGCTACGAACCACATTCACACTTCCCAGGTGTGTAGCCAGGAGATCACTACGAAGCCTTTACAAAGGGATTCCCGACGAGCATGGGCCCACTAAGGTTTCACCCCTAACAGCATACAAGAGGCTCCAACCCCGCTGCAGTGGCCCCCTCTTGAGCCTTGCGGTTCATATGGTAGTCCAGCTGACACCTATTCCCCGCACCGTCCAACACACCCATACTACGCCGGGGATACACCTAATTAATTGGCCAAGCTGCCCCATCTCAGCATGTGGTTGGCACGGTAAAGCCAGGTTACATGCTCCATGAACCGGTCCTTAGGATCCAGGCAAGTATTAAACACAAACCCGAGTCTCGTGCACCCAGCACCAACCAAAACATCCAACTTGCCTTGATCCCTACCACTACATAACTTATAATATCTCATTCAAGAGTATGGTAAAAATAAATTGATGATCTCATATACCAAATATCCCATTCTAAGCATGGCTAAGCATTTGCATAATAATAAATGACATGATAAGATGAATCCCAACCCAAGCTACAAGGAAATAAGGTAATGCAATTCTAGGGAAACATCCTAGCATGGGTTTCATATTTTCAATTGACAATGCAAATAATTCTAGCTACACATCCTAGTATAGGATCAAAGTGGTCAAGGACACTTGCCTCCTTCCTGCTGCTCTTGAAATGGGTAGTCCTGGTCTTGGAAAGGAATAACTTGCTCTTGAGCAGGTTCTACATCATACCATCACACATAGCAAAAGAAAAACAACAATCCATAAGACATAGTTCACACTTCCACTTCATACAAACCACACATTCATATTTATGAAAGTCATTCACCATTATATGTGTTGTGGTTACTCTATGTGTGTTGATTTGTGGCTTGCATGCACTTTTAATCATGTGTATATGATTCCTACTTTTGTGTTCACATTTATACTTACATACTATATATATGAGTCTCCAATTTAAATAAATTCCTTATATTCAACTACTACACCTTTTTGCTACCAAGTATGCATGAAAGGTATTTTCCTTCTTCATAAGTGTCTTCAGAATTTCTACCAACCCTAAACTGAATTCTTTGAATTTTAGAAACTCCATTTATCATTTATTAGTTGCTATATTTTCAGATTTATTTCTTATGCCTAAGTGTGAACTTTATTATAAAAATAACAAGATACATCATCTAAACAGATAGGTTCTGATCTAAAATATTTGCTAATATATTTTTGACCTTTTCCTCTGATGTAAACTATTTCACAATTATTTTCCCTATTTTCTAGAACTATTCTTTACTTAAAAATGTGTCCCTAAATGTGAATAATAAATTAAACAGATTCAATTCAGCCCAAAATATGTTTTTATCTCACTCCAAAGTTTCCTAAATACTGAGAAAGTCCTTAATTTAATTTTGACAATATGTTTGTCCCACTTTTTAAGTTTTAAACACTAGCCACATATTCAATTTCCCAAATTAAACATTAAACAGGGCTAAAAAGGTAAACTCACCCCACTACAGGGTCTATAATATTATTTTCAGAATTTCCAGGGGTCTAGCTACACTTATCAGAGGAGTTTTTCCTAATTTTTATTATGTCCAGGGGCTAAAACTGATTTTTAAATGAATTTACATGATTTTCTGAAGTTCCAGGGGCTAGATCAGAAGTTTCCGGGGCTAGATCAGAAGTTTCCGGGGCTAGCTCTTATTTCCGGAGAACCCCAGGGGGTAGCACGTAAGATGTCCAGTCTTTATAACGCGGGGCTGACGTGGACCGTCCGATTTTAAACCGACGGCTGAGATTATAACGTCGAAACGGTACGCGGGGATTTAAACCCTACCATGCGATTTAAAATAAACGGCACACAAGCGGCCACGTCGCTCTGATCGAACGCGGGCGGCGCTGCCGGCGGCGCACGGCGGCGGGAAGCGGCGACCTCGCCGGAGACTTTCGGATCTTCGAGAATTCTTCCTTGAACTGTGATCTTATGGCATAGATCGGTGGAGGAGAGGTCGGGGATCTCACCTCGGGGGTTTTCTTGAGCTCGGAGGTCCTGGAAGGTGATCCGCGACGAGGTCTGAGGTGAATTCACGGCGAGGCTCGTCGGCGCTGTGTTTACACCGCAAGTCACCGAGTTTTCTGCACCTGCAAGGTTCCCCGGAGGCGGTGGATCAAGACCAGCGAGTTAGATCGGAATTTCCGAGCTTAGATCGGCCAGAATTCACCGGAGAAGTCTCGGTTCTCACCGGAGGAAAATCGGCGGATCGCGTGGGAAAAACAGAACGAGGCCGGGGTTTTTATAGACGGGGAAAGGCGGCGGGGTGGTTTAGATCAAGTCCGCGTCGCCTACGAACGGAATTCGGCGGGGATGCGCAGGAATCCGGGTCGGTTTTGATCCGGGGTGAGAGAATTCCGGCGCGGGCGCCAGGTAGAAGAAGGGCTGGTGGGCCCCGCCTGTCAGTGGGAGGAAGCGGCGCGCGTGGCTGCGGGCTGGCGCGGCGCTGGTTGGGCCGGCTGGTGGGTTGCGGCCCACTGGCCGGTTTTTTTCTGTTTTCTCTTTTTCTTTTTCTATTTCTTTTCTGATTTGAGTTTAATTTGAATTCCAGTTTGAATTTGAATTTTTGCAAAACATGCAACACGTCCAAAAATTTTTAAATTCCCCTCTTAACATGATTTTAGGGTCTTAACAAAATTTTGGGGTGTTACAGGCTACACGACATGTACACCAATCTCCGAGTTGCTGTCAGCACACTCAACCGATGTTGCATGCAGACACCTTTGCCATGTTCATTCACACCGGACACGGTCCCATCGACCCGAACAGCAAGCTCCCTCAAGGTACATATCATCAGTGATATGTTCTTGAGCGAGTTACCTTCTGCTGTACTGACGCCGAAAGCCTAAGCCGATCGGAAAAGTTCCAATATGGATCTCACGAGGTACATCGGTTTCCTAGGTCCCATATAGCCAGTATGCGCCCGGTACACAACTCAAACTTGTCCCATAGGGCCAAGTACGGACGAGTCTTAACTGACACAAGCCAGGGCTATGCACGCAAGGACCTCGTCCTGCTGTATCTCTACATCCCAGCCCGATCTCATGTTCTCATTGTGAATTTTCCTAAATGTTCTATTCATCAACCCGTACCGCGGTGAACCCAAGCCCTAATCTCGTGAGTAGATTCCAACTACTCTGCTTTTATCGGTCCTTTCCTATGAACATTAAGCGTGGCCTAACTCCCTCGACGAGGTACTATTCTACCCAATTCTCTCAGGGTAAATCTGGTCATGCATTTGGGAATTCAAATCATCTAGGCCAAATGCAATCATAATCTCATACTTATAGTATCTATAAATGAAAAGACTTCATAAAAACTTGCTTGAATGCAATCCGGGGCTTGCCTGTTTTGCAGGTGACTAATGTATATAAATCAGTTAGTGTTGCTGATCACTTGAGGCTCAATCACTTGCTCTTCTTGCTCCTTGATCCAACTTCACTTTGCTTCACAATTCTCCACGTCAATGCTACACGTTATGAAATGCGTATGTATTGTAAAGACTGTTATCAAGGCCTAATTACATGTTGAAAACATACGTATGATTAGGAGTTGGAATTGAACTGATTCTAGTGGATCGAGTGGGCTTTAGCAAATGTGATCAAGTGCTAAGTGTTCTTCCTAATTGTGGTATATTCACCTAAGCAAAGTGTACTGAAAAGTCATCATCCAAAGCTCAGATTTAGCTGAAATTTTTCACGTGAGTTCCTTGTCACAAGAATTATTCTGGACCAAAATTCAAGACTTTTCATTAAGCAGTTCACCCAGAACAATTCCCTAATCATTTAGGTAAAAAGGAATTAATTCTGAAGTAATTTGCACGTTCTTGCAAAACCATGTGAACTACAATTTCAAGCATAGCTCAGATAGCACGTGTAAATTTTCCAAGGATTTTTGAAGGTAAGAATTGCCCAGAATGATTTTACAAAGTTGGGACTTTTTCTGAAAATGTTTCTGAATTCATTTGAATACAGCAGTTTGTATTCTGAATTTTCCTACACAAATCAACTCCAAAGTATCTGAAATTTTAACAGGAGTTCAATATATCCTAAGGAATATTCTGGCAAATTTTTGGAAATTTTGGATGAATCAAACTCCCTCAACAATTTTTTACTGAAATGTTTCAAAAAAATTCCAGAATTTATTATTGGTTTTTCTACAAATTGGGTTGCAAATTAGGATATAGCTTTCCAAGCTGAATCTAACCCAATTTGAATCACCCAATTTGGAGTTTCCTAACAAAAGTTATTAGCTTCTAAAGTTTGAAGGAAATCCAGAAATTCAAATAATCTGGGAAATGTTTAACTCTGACACCGGGTCCGACAGTGATGTGGTGCCACCAGGGAGAAAGACACACGGGCCACAGGGTCATTTGCACGTAGCCACACTCTGATCCGGCGCCACTGAAGATCCGGCTCACTCAAATACAGCGGCTGATGCGTGGGCCCGGAAGCCTTCTTCTTCCTCCCGCCGGTTCGCACGCGCCCGCACCCGCCCCTCGCCGGAGTTCTTCGGACCTTGGTCTCCCAGCCATCCCCCACGCCAAAAGTTGCCGCTAGGCCCTAAGCCGACGCGAGGAACACGCCGGTGAGGTTTTCCCGAGCCGGCGACGACCCTACCATGGCTCACGACGTGCGGCGGCAAAACTGTCACTCCGGCGACGTCGGCCGCACTCCCTAGTCCCTCAAACACTCGGGTAGTTGGCTCTACAGCACCGGTGGAACCTAGGGAAGCTGGATAAGGATGCAAACTAGCTCGGGAAAGGCTCTACATATGATGTCACCTTGGCCCCGACAGTTCCCGCCATGGTCGCCAATGGGAAAACTCGAAATAGCGCCTCTACAGCCGATCTTAAGCTATGGTTTCGGTCATGAAGGTGCGCTAGCGAGTCTAGAGTATGTGTGTGCGATTTCATGCCCTAGAAACATGGATTGAGTGAGAGTTTGTTGAACTCTTACAGGAAACTTGGTTTGCACCGG
Organism: Neostapfia colusana; assembly: GCA_030760725.1. Taxonomy (NCBI): domain Eukaryota; kingdom Viridiplantae; phylum Streptophyta; class Magnoliopsida; order Poales; family Poaceae; genus Neostapfia; species Neostapfia colusana. Next base: position 83,097,806 of record JASWHV010000003.1, read on the forward strand.
ACCGAGGAAAAACTGGAAATTCCCACCCGATGATCAACGGCTCGGGCTACGACTTGGGGAGGAGCAACGTGATCATCCGGCGTGTCTCTGAGTGCTCCTGCTCTGGCATGAAAGGTTCCCGGTAGCGCTGTCCATGTGAGCCTCTCGTCTCGGTTGTGTGCGGCCGCCACTTGCCGAAGTCGTTCTAGGGTTGGGGAGGCCGATCACCACCGAACGGTGCGCCGAGGAAGTGAAGGATGAGGCTAGGGTTCCGTTTTGCTGATGATTGAGGCTTTGCACGCACGAAAGCGCTGGCTCCCGATCGAGACCGAGGCAGCGGTGATGTGGTGTTCTACTTTTGCTCGAGGAAGAAGCTGAGCGTCGGGGTTCCGGTTCGTGGGCAAAATGGACACGGCTTGAGCTGATAAGAACGCTGAAATGATCCATGGAGCTGCTTAAGCTGCTGGGGGGTGTCCCTGTGTTGAGTCTCGGTGTCGCCCAGGTAGATGACACGACCCCACGGTCTTGTCGAGCCAGGATCACGCTGAGGGGTGCTGCGTTGCACAGCACCGGATAACACACATCAAAGGTACAAAGCGGAAGCAAAGTTTATTACATAAAGAGGTTTATGAACATTTTTACAACAAAATATGTTCAGTCTACACTCACGGGCATAGACTACGCATCAAGTTCACGTTCAGCCCGTGAACGTGTCCTTGCTAGCACACACGCACACTAACACGGCGGCGTGCACGACTCCCACTCGACGGGGTTCCCCTCCTGGGGTTCCGTCTCCTCCTCGGGAGTCCCTTCCTCATAGAATCCTACAAAAGCTTCAAACACAAGCAGTGAGCATGATGGCTCAGCAAGACTGACCCGTCTCTCCTAAACATGGAACTTCTACATGAGGGGTGATAGGTACAGGAGATAAAACAAGTTGCAAGGACTCGCCTAATTAGTGGAACCTTACTTTCAAATTTTAGCAGCAGGTTGTGGAGAACCTTACGCTAAGGCACATGAGAGAGCCGCAATCAAACAAGAAACGCATTTCTCTCATGTATTTTTCCCAAAGTTGAAAAGAACTTTAGTTAGCTCTAGACTACAGCCAATCATTAACAATCATAGTTCATCTTTCAATCAGCAACATTTTAACATGTATCTAGCCTGTTCTTTCTACGTCACGGTACAGTGAACAAGTGGTACTCACTGACCACGAGGGACAGCGATTATAATCGATTTACACCTGCAGGGTTACCCGAATAACCCATCACGTACGCCCGTACTCGATGTTGCCTACAGCAACCATCACGGACGCCGTACGCAACCACCTTTCACCCCTCAGCCAAATATTGAACCGGTCCCACCGTCCCGAGCAAGAGGTCTCTGCACGCGCATCTCAGTGCCGCCAGCCGATTTACACCTCGAGCTCTCAACCTACTCTCTGAACGACGGGCAATGCCTCAATACCCAGCTATCCGAGTTACATCAGTTTCCCGGTTCCCATATAGCTGGTAGGTCTTTTGTACTGTTCTAGCTTATTCAACAGGCCCGCACACGGCTCGGTCCTCAATCGACGCAAGCGGAGCTATAGCACACAGGCCCCAAAGTCCTGCTGCCCTTACTCCCCGCTCAGTTTCATTTTTCTTGCCATGTGTATCATGTGCTATTTCTACCCGAGTCGAGTGCCTCTAGCCTAAGCTCGCGAGTAGTTCCAACTACTCGACTTGTACCGAATCCTACACTATATTAGCATGGCAATAGCTAACGGGGTTTGTAATCCTAATCCCAGTCCATGGTTCTCTTGGCTATGCAATTGGGTTTTCAAACAAGACTCCAATGCAATAAGTAATCATACTCAAGTAAGTGCTCAAAACAATAAAACTTTGTAAAAAGTTTAATGCAAACCGGGGCTTTCCTTGCTGCTCTTGGTCATAGGCTAGCTGCTCTTCCGGAGTAACGAAGTCTAGGACTTCGGGTTCCTCCTCGACCTTAGCGACTACATGAGATATAAGTACATGTATCAATTTAAATGCATTTGAATTGAATTTAAACTTCTGAAGGTTGTAAGTCTTACTAGACAGACCCAATGACTCTGAAATTTTTACTGTGGCTTGGTTACAACCTAAACAGAGACTTGGTCAAGTTTTAGTTGCAACAAAGCTCATTTGAGCTCTCCACAAATAATTATGTCCTTGACCTTAATTGGAACTCTTAGGGTGTTCTAGGGATTTTTAATGAGCAAGCCATTACTTTCTGAAAACTAGATTTTCATAGGGTTCTAACGGAGTTGGTTTCACTTAATTTGAAGGTTCCTAGCTAACGATATGAGCTAAACAATTTCAGAGAAAATTCTGAAAATGTTTCTGAACATTTTCTATTTTATCTGGAACAGTTTTATTAATAACACGATTAGGTAGATCAAATGAGCTCAAATGGATCTGAAATATTTATGGTAGTTCCGGGATATTTTGGTGAACGTCTCAGCAAAATTTCAGAATTTTCCTCCAAGGGATTCTCCAATTAAAATTCCAAATAGTTTAAATTTTGAGGAATTAATTCTGGAGAAATAAGGATTTTCATGAAGTGAAACTTGATTTTCTGGAAAGTACTCAGATAGCTGAATCCAATAAAATTTTGTTCACTCGATTTAGAGTTTCCTAGCCTAAGTTATGAGAATTTGAAGTTTGAATGAAATCTGAAAATCGGGGAAAGTTTAAATCTGCCGGTGGGTCCACGGGGACACGTGTTGGACGCTGGAGCGGCGGCACACAAGGGTCTACGGGGTTTTTGCGTGCCAGCACACCAGATCCGAGCCGCAGACTGATCCCGATTCAAAATCCGAGCCGCTGACAGACGGGACCCACTCCTTCGTCTACCTCTCGCCGCCCGCGTTCTGCCGCCGCGGTACCTCGCCGGAGAGCTCGCCGGCAGCCTCTGTGGAGCTCCAAACTTCATGATTCTGGCCGTCCCTGCCTACTTTCACTCGGGGAACATGATTCCGGGCACAGTTCGTCATGAAAGTGCGGCGGCTTTGTGTCTCTGAATGGAACTCTCGGTATAGCCGAGATCAACCGGTTTCATCCGATTTCTAGCGACGGGAAACAAGGAGGACGGTTCCTAGTACCTTGCCGTAGCTCTGGAGGAAACGGGGTGGCTGTGATCGGGGCTCTCCGATCAGTTCCGAGCGGCGGAGGAAAATTCCTGGCTCTGTGTTCTTGCGAGGGGGCTTCGGCCACGGCGTGGGGCGCCTTAAGAAGGGCTCCGAACCGACTTGTGGGCGCGCGTGGCCAAGCAGCTGGTGGCGCGGCGGCCTCCCTCGGTGGCGATCGCTGCTGAAGCCCGAAGACCCGAGTGAGGGAGTTTCAGTCGGTTGATTCACTTCAGTGGCTGACATGTGGGTCCCACTTTCATTTTTAACCTCTGAGATTAACTCCATATCACTGTTGTAAACAGTAAGCCCTCAAATGCCCCTGGTGATTTGAATTATTCACCCCTGAGCCATTTAAATTGGTTAGAATTCAAATTGGGTTTGGTTTGACTGAATTTCAGCACATGTTCAGTTTGAAATTCAAGTAAAGTTTGAATTTGCCACACTTAGCTCATGTCAAGATCAACTCCAAATGGAGTGAAAATTGGTGTGTGAGCTCACAAAAATGTGCTGAGTAAGAATATGCCTCCCACTTTTGAAGTCATGGGATAAAAACAGTTTGAATTTGAATTTGGGCTCAAACTACCCTCTTTCATGCTATACCCAAAAATACCTCAAAAAGGTTTTGAATTTGGGTGAAACTTGGCATGGACATCCCTATCAAGGTGTAGAAGTTGTCATATGCCCAGCACCTAGATGATGCATGTGGGAAATACCACTTTTGCATTTTGTGAGTTTATTCTCTAATGAGCATGTTGGTAATGGTTACTTGCTCTTCAAATGTGTTCATCAACTTTCTTCAAATGAGGTGGGTTGTGTGGTGATGAACACTTTAAACATGTGTAAAAAACTGAGGCCTTTACATTCCTCCCCCCTTAAAAGAATCTCATCCTGAGATTATAAGGTGAAAATGAGAGAGAGGACGGTAAAAAATTACCAGATATGCGACGTGAAAAAGTCGGGGTAGTTAGCGTGAAGAAATCCTTCGCTCTCCCATGTCGCTTCGTCCATGGAGTGATTACTCCACAGAACCTTGTAGAACCACAACGTACGGTTGCGTGTGGTTCGGGCCTTTTCATCTACAATCTGAACCGGTTACTCCCGATATGTGAGATTCAGTTGCAGTTCTTCAATATCCGCCATCTGAATGGTAGTTGATAGCGTGAGACACTTCCTTAGCTGGGAAACGTGAAAGACGTCGTGCACACCGGAAAGTGCTTCTGGTAATTTCAGCCGGTATGCTACTGATCCACATCTTTCGGTAATCTGGAATGGACCGATGAATCGGGGTGCCAACTTTCCTCTCACCCCAAATCTGTTTACGCCCTTCATCGGAGACACACGTAGGTATACGTAATCCCCGACTTCAAATTGTAATGGGCGTCTTCTCCGGTCTGCATACTGTTTCTGTCGGGATTGGGTGGCTTTTAGGTTCACTTGAATCAGCTGAACCTTTTCCTCCGCGTTGTTGACAAGGTCAATCCCGAAGGTAACCCTTTCGCCAGACTCACACCAATTTAGTGGTGTGCGGCATTTCCTCCCGTATAGTGCCTCGTAAGGCGCCATCTTGATGCTAGCTTGGTACCCATTGTTGTACGAGAACTCGGCTAACGGCAAGTGATCATCCCAATTCTTGCCGTGGTTGATAGCGCAATCTCGTAGCATGTCCTCTAGAATCTGATTCATCCGCTCGGTTTGCCCATCCGTCTGCGGGTGGTATGCTGAACTACGGATCAGCTTCGTCCCCAATGCAGCGTGTAGCTGCTCCCAAAAACGGGACACAAATAAAGTGCCCCGGTCCGATATGATGGTACGGGGTACGCCGTACAAGCATAGGATCCGTGAGATGTACAGTTCAGCGTACTTCTTGGCGTTATAGTTGGTGTTGACCGGGATGAAATGGGCAACTTTGGTGAGCCGGTCGACGATCACCCACACAGAATCATATTTCTGAAAGATGGTGGGTAAACCGACGATGAAGTCCATGCTCACATCTTCCCACTTCCAGGCCGGAACGCCCAGTGGTTGTAGCAGTCCTGGTTTCCGCATATGATCTGCCTTCACCCTTCGACATGTATCACACTCGGACACGTAACTTGCGATTTCCCGCTTCATCCGTGTCCACCAAAACTTGCTTCTGAGTTCTTGATACATTTTGTTGCTGCCGGGGTGAATAAAAAACTTTGACAAGTGAGCCTCATCAAAGATTTTCTTCCGTAACTCCGGGTTACGGGGTACGACAATCCGGTCCTTGAACCATAGGACGCCGTCTCCATCTTTCCGGAAACATTTCAGCTCCCCACTGTCTACACATCTAAGCAAATGCGACATGCCCTTGTCATTCTTCTGGGCTGCCGCTATCTCTTCACGGATAGAGGGGATCAAAGCTAAGTTGTAGAGAGCTCCATGTGGAATCACATGCAGTGGTGGTTCGCTCTCTTCCAACGGTGTGATGGTCAGATTGTTGACGTGTGACTTGCGACTCAGCGCATCTGCCACTACATTTGCCTTGCCGGGGTGATAATGGATCAATATTTCGTAATCCTATATCAGTTCCAACCATCTTCGCTGCCTCATGTTCAGCTCCTTCTGAGTGAATATGTACTTGAGGCTCTTGTGGTCGGTATATAAATGTACGAGGTTACCGAGTAGGTAGTGCCTCCACATTTTCAGTGCAAGTACCACGGCAGCGAGCTCCAAGTCATGAGTTGGATAATTCTGCTCATGGTTTCTAAGCTGCCGTGACCCATACGCGACCACTCTTCGGTCTTGCATCAGCACACATCCGAGCCCAATGCCGGATGCATCGCAGTACACATCGAACAGTTTTGTTGTGTCTGGTTGCGCCAAAACCGGTGCTGATGTTAAGTGCTTGACTAAAGCCTTGAAGGCTGCTTCACACGCTGGACTCCAAACATATTTGGTAGCCTTCTTCAGCAGCTCCGTCATAGGCTTGGCAATCTTTGAGAAGTTCGGGATGAACCTCCGATAATATCCCTCGAGTCCGAGGAAACTCCTTACCTCATGAACAGTTCTCGGGGATTTCCAATTCAGCACTTGAGTGATCTTACTCGGGTCTACAGCGATACCCTCCGCTGAGATGATATGCCCGAGAAAAGCACTTGCAATATCCAGAATTCGCATTTGCTGAATTTCACGTATAGCTTGTGATCCCGCAGCCGTTGCAAGACTATATGCAGATGCTTCTTGTGATCTTCCTCCGACTTGGAATATACCAGTATGTCGTCGATGAAGACCACGACAAACTTGTCCAGCTCCGGCATGAATACCGAGTTCATTAAGTACATGAAATAAACTGGAGCATTGGTGAGGCCGAAAGAGATGACCAGGAACTCATAAAGCCCGTACCTCGTCAAGAAAGCCGTCTTTGGAATATCCTCATCCCGTATCTTAATCTGATGGTACTCGGATCTTAAGTCCATCTTGGAAAAGATCTTTGCTTCGACCAACTTATCATACAACATGTCGATCCGTGGCAACGGGTACTTGTTCTTGATGGTTACGGCGTTTAATGGACGATAGTCCATGCAAAGCCGCAACGTCTCATCCTTCTTCTTCACAAATCATGCCGAACAGCCCCATGGTGAGGAACTCGGCCTAATAAAACCCTTCTCCAGCAGGTCCGTTAGCTGGGTCTTCAGTTCAGCCAACTCCTTGGGCGCCATCTTGTATGGCCTTCAGGATATTGGCATGGTTCCCGGTGCAAGTTCAATCTTGAACTCCACCTCTCTATCGGGCGGCATCCCCGGTAAATCATCCGGGAACACGTCAGGGAACTCTCGGACCACTGGAATATCTTCCAATCTGATAGCTGTGGATTGATAGACACTTTGAAGTTTTATTTCTGGACTGTCCAGAAATAAGGAGTGAGATCCGTGCACTCCTGAGTTCAAGTGTACGATTCGAAGGACGGTGTCTAAAACAGCGCCATGGCGGGTTAACCACGACATCCCTAGGATGACATCGACTTTCTGTCCCTCTAAGATTATGAGAGACGTAGGGTATACTCTACCCGCTAAGCATTATGGTGCTTTGGAAACCATTACGCTTGCTGAAATCTTCCCACCCGGTGAACAAATCAAATATGGACTACCGGTGGGTAGTATTTGCAAGCTGTGTTTAGCAATGAAAGCTTGGCTAATAAAATTATGCGTGGCGCATGAATCAAACAACACTATGGCGGAATGCTGGTGAAGTTGGAACATACCCGCAAGGATTGGCTCACCCTCCGGCAGGTCCTCTATGGCAAGTTGGTGGACGGTGCCGGGCCTCGGGTTTGCCCGCCGCGCATTAGCAGGGTTCCGGGGCTGATTCCTCCCTGGAAGTTGCGGTGCAACTCCGCCGCCTTGTCTCTCCGGACAACTGCTGGCGATGTGTCCTGGGCGACCACATTTGTAGTATGTGACCACTGATTGTCCGGTGCTTGGGGGACGAAAGCCCGGCATGCGCTGCTGAGGTGCATACGCACGCAGCATCGCCCGCTGCTGCTGTTGTTGTGGCGGAGGTGGTGCTGGCAGTGCCGGCCGGAATGCCGGTGAAGAATATGGCCGACTGCAGAATGGCATCAACCTCTGTGGTGACTGCCAGCGTGAACCTGATGGTGGGCGATTCACCATCTGAAATTTCTGAGAAGGACCGCCTCCTTCTCCACTGCTTTGCGGCGCGCTTCGCTTTCTCTATGCCGCCGCTAACTCCTTGCCAGATTCCTCCTGAACAATGGCAGCATCAATTCTGTCGTTCAGGCTGCCGTGATTGAACATCACCAGTTTGTCCTTCAGGAGCGGGTTAAGCCCCTGGTAGAAGTGGTCCCACCGCTTCTCATCAGTATCGGCGTGATATGATGCGTAAAGCGCGAGATCGTTGAACGCCCTGGAGTATTCCAGCGCGTTCTGGCTCCCTCGCTGCAGGTGTAGAAACTCCTGCGTCTTCCTCTTCATGAGACCCGGCGGTATATGATAGGCCCTGAAGGCCGTCCGAAACTCCGCCCAGGTCATAACTTGGTCGGTGGGCTGTGAAGCACAGAAGTTTGCCAACCACGCGCTCGCGGATCCCTGGAGCTGTTGGACCGCGAACTGAGTCTTGCGCTGCTCACTCACTTGGAGCAGCCCGAACTTCATCTCCATCGTGCGGAGCCAGTTGTCCGCATCGATGGGTTCATCCGCCCTTGAGAATACCGGGGAATGAGTCGCTAGAAAGTCAGAGTAGGAGCTCTGTTGGCGCTCCTCACGATCTTGACGCCTCTCTGGTCGAGACGTATTGGCAATAAGATTTTGTAGCAACTCTGTGTGCTGCTGATGAGAACCCGCCATTGACGCAACGATGTCGGCCAATGTAACCATTGGCGGTGGCGGTGTTTGCTGTTGCTGTTGCTGCTGTTGCTGCTGTTGTCCCGAGGAGTCCTCGGGAGGCTGTTGGGAGGTTTCTCCCCCTTGACTAGAACCCCCAACGTCCGGGTTGGCACGAGTACGAGTCATTCTGAAATTCAAAACAGCAGCGATCCGCACATGTCATACTTAAAAATTCCATATGAAACAGTAGGTACTAGAGCGACGCATGAATAATTAGCACAACATTCACATATATTGATAAAACATAAACTTTAAACAAGATACATTATCCTCGGTTTCTGAGAAGTCGTGCTCATGTCGTTACTACCTATACATACGCTACTGCCTACACGACATGTCACCGGTTACAAAAGTTTGGGTTACACTACCCTGGTTGCCCTACTTGGCAACAGTAACCCCCTACTCGGAGTAGAACTCGACCTCCTGCGGGTCGTCCTCCTCCGGTACCTCTGCTGGTGACTCCGGATCTACCACCTCTTCTCCCATCTCAGGTTCTCCCATTGCCGGAAGACCCAAGACCACCGGTATGCCCAATACCGGAGGTACGAGGTCCTGCAATGCATGCACCTCGTCCATGGCCTGGTTGTAGTCTTCTTCCCAGCCTTGCCCTTCCTCAATAGCATCGTCCCGCTCTTGAGTGAGGTCCTCAATCTGCTGGGTTAGAGTCTGCACCAGCTCTTGCAACGCCGCGATGTCGACACGGCTCTTCTTCTTTGCCTTCTTCAGACAATGCAACTGATTGTGCTGTTCGTTCAGTCGCTTGATCGTCGAAAGGAGCACATTGCGGAGTGCGCTGTGAGCACTCTCGAAATGGTCTCCATGGCTGATGCTTTCCTTGAGCTTTGCGGCTAGATGCTCCGTATGAACAGCTTGGCTGTCCATCACGGCATTTCCCGCCCTCATCTGGAGGCTGAGGCTTGCCTCCGCGGGGCTGTACCTTGGGCAACCCGGGTCGGCTGCCTCCCGGTACCTCCCTTCCCACACATGATGAGCCCATCCCTCCACTGGAACGAGCGCGTATGGAGTGCCCTCCATCGCTCTCACGTGTAGCTGGCAGAAACGTGACATGGTGTCACGGGCTGCCATTTGCCACATTCCCTCGGGTTGTCTACCTCTCACCGTGACGGTGAACGGCGCCCACCTGGGTGGTGTAGGTCCTGCAGGAACCTCGACATGGACCGTCCACGTCTTGTTCCCCTCCTCGCCTTCTTCCTTGGCGAAGTACTGCGGCATCTGGTTGTACCCGAAGTATTGAAGCATCTGCCTCAATGCTTCCGGATAGCCGCTGTGGTGAGAACAGTGAGATTCCACCCACCCGTTCTCGAACTGTTTATCCGCTGTCATCTGTAAAAACATATTTGAGAAATGTCAAATATTTATTTGAACAGTAAACCATTGAGTTATAACATAAAACATGTCATTGAACTCATAAGACTTGGAATCATAGTTCAAATTTAAATAAATTTGACTGCTGATCTGCTGTCCAATATGACAGCCCTGACCAGTTTCCATTTCAACCTGATTTAGGCCACGCTAAAGGCAAAACCAATGCTGGAGCTCAACATCAAAGTTAAAGCTAACTTCAATAATTTTCCAGAGAGTATTTGCTTGGCCTAAGATCTGTCCTGGTTCAAAGTTATGAGATGCCAAAGTTAACAGAATTTCTGGAGAAAATTGGACAGAACCTCCCTGCTTTAGGTACTGATTTGATCCAAGAATTCCAGTTAATTTTGTTCCCAATCTGACAAAACTTTCTGTTACAAAGATGTAACCCAGCTCATAAGCTTTCCAGAACTACCTCATTTTCTATTTTTAGATTTTTATGCAGGAAGTTATGCTCAATTTTCATAGAGTTTACAGAGAGTGTTTGCTCTGCCCCGTTTTCTGGACAGTTTCAACTCTACTGCATTTTTCGATTGGTTTAGGGATGAAACACCTCTGGACCTCAACAGAAAAGTTGTAGAGTTCTTCCAAAGCTTTCCAGAAATGCATCATATGATCCCAACCTCGAAAGAACTCAACCTCTAGCCTCTGATTAACTTCAGCCATCTTTCAGCTGAAAACAGGGGACTCTGTCCTTAGTATTCTATAAGTTGAAAACTTGTTAACTTTGAATATCCTGATTAAGGGAAGGAGTTACATCAAAGTTTTAGTGCTCCGGATTAAAACTTTTAAGTTTTACTAGGAAGTTGTTCATTTAGTGGTGTGTGACGTCGATGCGTCACCAGAGTATGTCAGTACTACGTCCTCACAAAGAAAAACCTATACCGGACTTAGCCGGTTTCGTTAGTTCAGTGGCACTAAACGTCTCTCGCACACGGATACTACACGTCTACCGTTTTGTGGTTAGACTACCTGCAGATAACTCACACAATCATCAGACTCGGCTACACACCGAGCCCGGTATCCATACAGTTTGTACACCCGGCCGTCATCACTCGCCCGGATGTTCTCAAGCCAAACACGCCTTGAGCTACGTGTTCACGTTACTGACCACATGACGGGGTCTCCCAAATTGCACCACGCATGCCAGGGACAGACGTTGCTCGAATACCCCCAAACGACATGAAGAGTCGTAGAGAATATTGAAACGGGTCGGGTTACCTGCCACCCGTGGGGCTCCACCCTTCAGCTTGTGCGCACTGGTGGACAGCGCTTACGTGCACCCCCCAAGACATAAACGTCCCGAGATGCACGATTTTTCGACATAATCAAATAGGTTAGTATGCCACTTTCTATTCACTAATAACATCCTTATATGGGCTACTAACTCGTTCCTCACTGGATTTTTGAAAAAGATGACCTTTTTAGTGCGTTAAACCTCAAGCGAGCTCTGATACCAACGCTGACACGACCCTGCGGTCTTTTCGAGCCAGGATCACGCTGAGGGGTGCTGCATTGCACAGCACCGGAGAACACACATCAAAGGTACAAAGCAGAAGCAAAGTTTATTACATAAAGAGGTTTATGAACATTTTTACAACAATATATGTTCAGTCTACACTCACGGGCGTAGACTACGCATCAAGTTCACGTTCAGCCTGTGAACGTGTCCTTGCTAGCACACACGCACACTAACACGGCGGCGTGCACGACTCCCACTCGACGGGGTTCCCCTCCTAGGGTTCCGTCTCCTCCTCGGGAGTCCCTTCCTCATAGAACCCTGCAAAAGCTTCAAACACAAGCAGTGAGCACGAAGGCTCAGCAAGACTGACCCGTCTCTCCTAAACATGGAACTTCTACATGAGGGGTGATAGGTACAGGAGATAAAACAAGTTGCAAGGACTCGCCTAATTAGTGGAACCTTACTTTTAAATTTTAGCAGCAGGTTGTGGAGAACCTTACGCTAAGGCACATGAGAGAGCCGCAATCAAACAAGAAACGCATTTCTCTCATGTACTTTGCCCAAAGTTGAAAAGAACTTTAGTTAGCTCTAGACTACAGCCAATCATTAACAATCATAGTTCATCTTTCAATCAGCAACATTTTAACATGTATCTAGCCTGTTCTTTCTACGTCACGGTACAGTGAACAAGTGGTACTCACTGACCGCGAGGGACGGCGATTATAATCGATTTACACCTGCAGGGTTACCCGAATAACCCGTCACGTACGCCCGTACTCGATGTTGCCTACAGCAACCATCACGGACGCCGTACGCAACCACCTTTCACCTGTCAGCCAAATATTGAACCGGTCCCATCATCCCGAGCAAGAGGTCTCTACACGCGCATCTCAGTGCCGCCAGCCGACTTACACCTCGAGCTCTCAACCTACCCTCTGAACGACGGGCAATGCCTCAATACCCAGCTACCCGAGTTACATCAGTTTCCCGGTTCCCATATAGCTGGTAGGTTTTCGGTACTGTTCTAGCTTGTTCAACAAGCCTGCACACAGATCGGTCCTCAATCGACGCAAGCGGAGCTATAGCACACAGGCCCCAAAGTCCTGCTTCCCTTACTCCCCGCTCCGTCTCATTTTTCTTGCCATGTGTATCATGTGCTATTTCTACCCGAGTCGAGTGCCTCTAGCCTATGCTCGCGAGTAGTTCCAACTACTCAACTTGTACTGAATCCTACACTATCTTAGCATGGCAGTAGCTAACGGGGTTTGTAACCCTAATCCCAGTCCATGGTTCTCTTGGCTATGCATTTGGGTTTTCAAACAAGACTCCAATGCAATAAGTAATCATACTCAAGTAAGTCCTCAAAACAATAAAACTTTGTAAAAAGTTTAATGCAAACCTTGGCTTGCCTTGCTGCTCTTGGTCGTAGGCTAGCTGCTCTTCCGGAGTAACAAAGTCTAGGACTTCGGGTTCCTCCTCGACCTTAGCGACTACATGAGATATAAGTACATGTATCAATTTAAATGCATTTGAATTGAATTTAAAATTGTGAAGGTTGTAAGTCTTACTAGACAGACCCAATGACTCTGAAATTTTTGCTGTGGCTTGGTTACAACCTAAACAGAGACTTGGTCAAGTTTTAGTTGCAGCAAAGCTCATTTGAGCTCTCCACAAATAATTATGTCCTTGACCTTAATTGGAACTCTTAGGATGTTCTTGGGATTTTCATGGAGCAAGCCATGACTTTCTGAAAACTAGATTTTCAGAGGGTTCTAACGGAGTTGGTTTCACTTAATTTGAAGGTTCCTAGCTAACGATATGAGCTAAACAATTTCAGAGAAATTTCTGAAAATGTTTCTGAACATTTCCTATTTTCTCTGGAACAGTTTTATTAATCACACCATTAGGTGGATCAAATGAGCTCAAATGGATCTGAACTTTTTATGGTAGTTCAGGGATATTTTGATGAACATCACAGCAAAATTTCAGAATTTTCCTCCAAGGGATTCTCCAAATAAAATTCCAAACAGTTTAAATTTTGAGGAATTAATTCTGGATAAATAAGGATTTTCATGAAGTGAAACTTGATTTGCTGGAAAGTGCTCAGAGAGCTGAATCCAACAAAATTTGGTTCACTCGATTTGGAGTTTCCTAGCCCAAGTTATGAGGATTTGAAGTTTGAATGAAATCTGAAAATCAGGGAAAAGTTTAAATCTGCCGGTGGGTCCACGGGGACACGTGTTGGACGCTGGAGCGGCGGCACACCGGGGTCTACGGGGTTTTTGCGTGCCAGCACACCAGATCCGAGCCGCAGACTGATCCCGATTCAAAATCCGAGCCGCTGACAGACGGGACCCACTCCTTCGTCTACCTCTCGCCGCCCGCGTTCTTCCGCCGCGGTACCTCGCCGGAGAGCTCACCGGCAGCCTCTGTGGAGCTCCAAACTTCATGATTCTGGCCGCCCCTGTCTACTTTCACTTGGGGAACATGATTCCGGGCACAGTTCGTCATGAAAATGGCCACCACCTGGTTGGCGACGAGCGGCGGCCTCGGGAAAACTTCGGTCGTGTCGGCCGACCTCCCTAGCACCTCAATCACTTGAGCAACCGGTCGGGGAGCATCAGTGGACCTTAGGGAAGATCGACATGAGCTTGAAGCAGCTCAGGGAAGGCCCGAAGTAGGCCCTCACCGTGCGCCCGATGCTTCCCGCATGATCCGTCGTTGGCAATCTTCGAAATATGCCATGTACAGGGGTTCTCCGGCTAAAGGTTGTGAAGGCAACTTGTGCGCTACCAGGTCTAGTCTGTGTAGGAGCGGATTGAGACTCTCTAACTCTTCCTAGAGTTTGAATTTGTCAGAACCGTATCCGGCGGTCGGTCTGTACCGAAAAAGGGGAAAACTAGAAATTCACCGCCGGCGATCAACACTCGGGCTGTGGCTCGGGGGTGAGCAGCACCGGTCACCAACGCGCCCAGGGACGCCTTAGTTCGAGCGTGACAACCTCCCGATTGGGCTGTCCACGGGAGCCTGAAGTGCGGCGGCTTTGTGTCTCTGAATGGAACTCTCGGTATAGCCGAGATCAACCGGTTTCATCCGATTTCTAGCGACGGGGAATAAGGAGGACGGTTCCTAGTAACTTGCCGTAGCTCTGGAGGAAACGGGGTGGCTGTGATCGGGGCTCTCCGATCAGTTCCGAGCGGCGGAGGAAAATTCCCGGCTCTATGTTCTTGCGAGGGGAAAATGGCTAGGGGGCTTCGGCCACGGCGTGGGGCGCCTTAAGAAGGGCTCCGAACCGACTTGTGGGCGCGCGTGGCCAAGCAGCTGGTGGCGCGGCGGCCTCCCTCGGTGGCGATCGCTGCTGAAGCCCGAAGACCCGAGTGAGGGAGTTTCAGTCGGTTGATTCACTTCACTAGCTGACATGTGGGTCCCACTTTCATTTTTAACCTCTGGGATTAACTCCATATCACTGTTGTAAACAGTAAGCCCTCAAATGCCCCTGGTGATTTGAATTATTCACCCCTGAGCCATTTGAATTGGTTAGAATTCAAATTGGGTTTGGTTTGACCTAATTTCAGCACATGTTCAGTTTGAAATTCAAGTAAAGTTTGAATTTGCCACACTTAGCTCATGTCAAGATCAACTCCAAATGGAGTGAAAATTGGTGTGTGAGCTGAATATGCCTCCCACTTTTGAAGTCATGGGATAAAAACAGTTTGAATTTGAATTTGGGCTCAAACTACCCTCTTTCATGCTATACCCAAAAATACCTCAAAAAGGTTTTGAATTTGGGTGAAACTTGGCATGGACATCCCTAGCAAGGTGTAGGAGTTGTCATATGCCCAGCCCCTAGATGATGCATGTGGAAAATACCACTTTTGCATTTTGTGAGTTTATTCTCTAATGAGCATGTTGATAATGGTTACTTGCTCTTCAAATGTGTTCATCAACTTTCTTCAAATGAGGTGTGTTGTGTGGTGATGAACACTTTAAACATGTGTCAAAAACTGAGGCCTTTATAGTAGATCTCGGTTGCTTCGAGTGAGAAACAGAGGAACTGACTGTGTATTGATATTTAGGGTGTACCTGACCAATTGTCCCGACACTCCCTCTTATCCTCCAAAAGTTGCTCAAATTTGGTCAGTGATATAATTCAAATGTGGGGAGCTAAATTCTGGACTTCATTTGGAGAATTGATCAAGTTTGCTCCAAATTCAAATTTGAATTTGAATTCCAATGCAATTCAATGTCCTTTTTGGAAATGAATAGCAAAGCATCTCCAAATTTTCTCAAAATTTTCCATCCCACTATTTTGGACTTGAGGAATTCAAATATGATAACTGAATTTTAAATTAGCTGCTGCAAATGGGATTTTTAAGACAACAGTTTGCATTTCTATTGTGCTGCCCTCATTTGAAATTTGAGTTGAACAGATTAAGTTCAAAAGCTAAATTTCAAACTTCCTTTTGCACATGAGAACTTCATACATGGTGTTTTATTGAACCTTGGCCTAAAATAATTCAAATGACCATGGGAGCTCGTTTGGTTGGACACTCATGTGCATCATCACATGTAGAAAGTTTTAATAAGTCCCAATTTTCATAAACTTGAAACCAAATGGCAATCAACCTTCATGTCATTTCATTTACATTTTTGGGACTTTCACAATCTCTCTGGCATAATCAGTGGAATGGCATCCGTCGCCACCGTGAGCTAGGCACCAAGGCCTAGCGCACCTGGCCAGACCAACGTGTCGTGGCCTTGCACTTCTTGGTGTTGCCACCCCGGAAAGGGTGCTGGTCAGAGCATGGGATGAATTGGTAGTGGAGACCAAGGACGATGTGTGTGTGTGCCTAGCAAGTGAAGCGGGGGCGCGTGGGGCGAGGCTGTGGGTGCGATGGGCAGCTAGCATTGGGAAAACTTCGGTGGAGAGAAGAATGTCATAATGACGAAGAGGGAGAGAAGAAAAAAGGTTGGATCATTTTTTATGTAACTGTAAGGACCCAAGTTTTTCACTTGCTAAAAATATTCATCACACCCACACCTCAGCTCAATTGTGGTAAAAACATGAACACATTTGAAGAGCATGTAATCACCGGAAATAGATTTATTAGGAGATGAACTCACAAATGCAAAAGTGGTATTTCTCACATGCATCATATAGGGGCTGAGCATATGATTAACTCCTAAACTTTGTTAGGAATGCTCATGCCAAATTTCACCCAAATCAAAAACCTTTTGAGGTACTTTTGGGTACAATCATTAAAAGGCTAGTTTGAACAAAAATTCAAATTCAAACTCCTTTCGTCCCATAAATTCAAAAGTGGGATCCATATTCACACTCATCACATTTTTATGAGCTCACACACAAATTTTCACTCCATTTGGAGTTGATCTTGACATGAGCTAAATTGGGCAAATTCAAACCCAATTTGAATTCCAAACTGCACATTTGGTGCAAATTCAACCAAACCAATTCTGCCATTTGATTACTTCACAACCAAATCCCAATTGTGTGATTGATCCAATTCTAGACGGTGGAGTGGTCTCACAAATGTACAACAGTGTAGCAATCGAATTTGTGAGGACGAAATTCAAATGCGGGACCCACTGTCAGCCTCACAGCCTATTGAACCGACTGAAGATGCTGTGCTCGGTTTCTTGCGCGCAACAGCGCGGGCGCCACGGCGAGGACGTCCCTGTCAGCAGTTGTGTGCTGCCTCTGGCCACCGAGCTGCTTCCTCACTCTCTTATCCTCGCGCCCGAGCCTCCACGAGGCTGTTTTTCACCGGTGCCCTTATGCCTTCTCGCACAGAAACCCCGCTACACATCGCCGCTCGCCGAGCTCTCTGCTCCACCGTCGACCGGCCAGTTCAGAGGCTTTCACACCGAACGGAGGCTGCAATAAAGAGCGCAAGACTCGTCTGGACCTTCTGGACCACAGCCAAGGACGCTCCCTCGCGCGTTTGCCGAAACCCGACAAGTTTTTCATCGTGGTAGCCGAGTTTCTCCGCTTCCACGCCAACTCGTCAACCCGACGATATCGTCCACCTTTCGAGCTACTTCTTGGCCTCATAGGTGCATGAGAAGTTCTACTAGTTATCTTACAAATCTAGAACCCTAGATGGACTATGCCGGCCAGAATTTGAGGTCTATCGCCGGCGGGTTCTCGGAACAGTCACTAGAAAACTAGAAATTTATTGCACGCACTTAGTTAACGATTGACCAGGTCTATAGGAAGATTCCTAGGACTGCTGCGGTCATCCTCGAGCAAAACCCTCGTGTATAGCTTCGGTTTACTCGAAATTCCTTCATCGCTGGAAAAAAAGTACCTCGAGTCGTCGGTAAGGTCAGTGTTTCAGCCGTTTTCACCGTCATCTGGGCTCAGATCATTGATCCCCGAGCTCCACCGGTGATGTAGGAGGAAACGCCTGAGCGTTTTGGGTTTTCCTGAGCTCGGCCTACGTCACCGAAGTTGCTCCACCTTGGTGCACCGCCGGGAGCTACTTTCTGGTCACCGTCGACCACCACCGACCCCACCAGCGTGTTCCTCGCGTCGGACTAGGCCCTAGCGGCAAGTTTTGTGAAGCTTGGCGCAGGGTATTGGCTGGCGGTGAGCTTCACCGGAGTGCGCCGCCGCGGGACAGTCGGGTGGCGAGAGGAAGACGAAGACGGTGGTACCCAGCTTTCAGCCGCTGTCTGGAGCACACGCGCGCCATGTTCAAATAAAACAAAATTGCGGGTCCCGCTGTCAGCGGCTGAGTCAGCACGGGAATCGATTTTCTACTGGAAAATAAATCAGAATTTGGCTCCAACTTTAGAAATCCATAACTTTGGCTAGGATTGTCCAATTCGAGTGAACCAAATTTTGTTCAATTCAGCTATTTGAGTAATTTCCAGCAAATCAAGTTTCACTCCATGAAAACCCATATTTCAACAGAATTAGTTCTCCAAAATTTAAACTGTTGAGAATTTTAACTGGAGATCCCTCTGGTGAAAAATTCTGAAATTTGGCCAAGATGTTCCTCGTAATATCCCTGAGTCACCATAAAATTTTCAGATCCATCCGAGCTCATTTTGTGCACCTAATGGTGTCATTAAAAAACTGGTCTAGAGAAAAGGAAAAATGTCCAGAAACATTTTTCAGATTTTCTCTGAAGTTGTTTAGCTCATATATTTTACTAGGATTCTCCAAATTAGATGAAACCAATTCCATTAGAACCATCTGAAAATATAGTTTCCAAAAGGTCAAGTATTGCTCCATGAAAATCCTTATAAAACCATAAAATCTCTAAATATGGACAAATATATACTTATTTGTGCAGGGCTCAAATGAGCTTTGCTTCAGATGAAATTTGGCCAAGTCCTGTTTAAGTTGTCTCCAAACCACAGTAAAAATTTTAGAGTCAAAAGGATTGTCTAGATATACTTATAGTCTTCACCGTCTCAATTCGATACAAATGCATTCAAATTTGGCACGCCTCGTATTTGCTTTTCGTGTAGTCGCTAAAATTGAAGAAGACCCGGAGGTTCTGGACTTTACTACTCCCAAAGAACAATTAGCTAACAATCATAAGCAAGGCAAGCTCCGGTTTACATTAACCCATTTACAAAGTCTTATGCTTTGATCACTTACTTTATGTAATTCCTACAATTGTGCATTAGAGTCTTGATTGAAAATCCAATTGCATAGCGGAGAGAACCAAGGGTTTTGGGCTTAGGTTTTAAACCTCGAGTAGTTACTACAATGCTAAAATGGTATAGGTTTCGGTACAAGTTGAGTAGTTGGAACTACTCGCGAGAATAGGCTTACGGCACACCACTTTGTTAGAAAGATAGACAATAAATCACATGGCAAGAAAATAAGACCGAGCGGAGAGTAAGGGCAGCAGGACTTTGGAAACTGGGTGCCATAGCTCTGCTTGTGTCGATTGAGAATTGAGCCATGTGCGGGCCTGTTGAACAAGCTAAACAGTACAGAAGACCTACCGGATATATGGGAACCGGGAAATCGATGTAATTCGGGTAGCGATCTGTTGAGACATTGCTTGTCGTCCAGAGGGTAGGTTGAGAACAGCGAGGTGTAAATCGGCTAGCGGGCGCCGCGGAAACTTGAAAGTAAGAGTCAACTAAATAGGCGTATCTTTTGCAATATACTTTCCTATTATACACTGCAAACCCAACATGTAGAGTTTAATGTTTAGGTGAGATGTGTCAGTCTTGTTGAGTCATCATGCTCACTGCTTGTGTTTGAAGCGTTTGCAAGGTTATATGAGGAGGCTCCCGAGGAGGAGACGGGCGCCCAAGAGGGAAACACCGTCGAGTGGGAGCCGTGCACGCCGCCGTGTTGGTGTACATATGTGCTAGTGAGGACACGTTCATGGGCTGAACGTGAACTCTTTTTGCTTAGTCTACGCCCGCGAGTGTAAACTTAACGTTATTTTGATGTAACTATGTTCATAAAAAACTTTCTGTAATAAAATTTTCTATGTGTTATCCGGTGCTGTGCGACGCAGCACCCCTCAGCAAGATCCTGGTTTGTCGGGACCGTCGGGTCCTCACAATAATTAATGAGTGGCGGTGGCGGGTAAATAAACATAACTTCATGTCTACGTTCATTTAGATGGTTTTGAAGCTGGAAAATAGGTGTTCCACCAAAATGAACTACAACTCCACCAACTCCATAGAGTTAGATTGCTCCACTATTTTTTAGAGTTAGAGTGTTTGACTAGCTCTAATCATCTCTGGACTAGAGTTCAACTCTAGAGACATGCCAAACAGGCCCTTAGTCAAGTCATACAACATGGGCGGGCAGTGTGTGCCGCTTCGTCAAGACGTGCTCGTGCACAAACTTCAATGTTGTGCATGGCCCACGTACCTCCCGTTGGTCCCAGTAAAGCTATTGTGTTGCCCACTTGGTGGTGCAAAAGAGAGGGGTTGAGATCATGCAAAGGGGACTCTCAGAACACTCGCACTCACACGTTCAGGAACTCTTGTCACTTCTCATACTTTATAGAATAAATAAGAACCCAGAGTGGGAGTAAGATGTTACACCTCGAGGCGAACCCAACCTGGGTGAATCATGTCTCCCGCCTATAAGATTCATCCAACACTCAACTCATTATTAGCGGCTGAATGCCAAGAACGGTTTTGCTAACTCCCATATTTTAGTGTGTGGTCTTCCAGTCAAGACTTGATGACGCAAGGATGCTAACACGTTGTCACCAGGATATACAAAGGTATATGTAGCCATGCATTCTGTCAAATCTAGGTGATTTCTAGTTCCTTATGTTCTGAGTTCTTCAGAGCCCGTACAAACTGCAAAAATCCAAGATCATGGTGTCAACCTCAAACGAAGCCTAATCCGGCACTGGTGACAGCCTAAACATTCCATCATCTGCTCTAATTGAAGTCCTAACTATCCTGAACTGTCCAGGTTGAAGTTTGAACATAAGAAACCAGGGGCAGGCAGCTCCGGCCATTCCCCTGCTCCGACATCCAGCGCAACTAGCCAGCTCGTCCGGCCCCTCGGACAGCCTCAGCACTGCCGCCGAACGCGATAAAAATAACTCGACTCGCCAACGAAGTTCCTAGTAATATTAACAAGCAAGCCCAAATCATCCTTCCGGTCCATCCCGGCCATCGACGGCTGCGATCCGCGCCTCTGGTGGGCTCGCCTACTCTCCGCTCCCCACCGCCTCCTTTCCCAGTCCACACAAATAGTTTAATCCGCACGTGAATTCCGAAAAGGAATTAGGAACGGAAGAACAGCACCAGAGGAATCGCCTGCCAGGTAATCAGTCCCTTCTCCTCTTCCACCGCCGCCGATCGCCGCGTGAAATCCGGCGCGGCTCGGTTTCCGTGGGGTTGTTATCAAATTGTAGGCGCGTTTGAGCTGGCAGATTGGGTTTCGATTGATTGGTCGGAGGAGAGGCAGGGGAGCGGGAGAGGACGAGGAGATGGCGGCGTGCAGGGGGTTCTTCGAGTGCCTGCTCAAGCTGCTCAACTTCTTCCTCACCGTTGCCGGCCTCGCTATGGTCGGGTACGGGATCTACCTGGTCGTCGAATGAATGAAGGTATCCGGCGGTGGCGGGGACCCGCCGGCGGGTGTGCTCGTCTTCGGCCGACCGTTGCTCACGGCCGTACCCCTCGTTGACGCCGGCGATTTCTTCGACTATCTCCCCAAAGCATGCTGAGAGGATTTATATGCATGGACATTTGTTGTTTCTGTGACCCGATACATTGAGGTTACCGTATGTTTCGTTTTCGTCTCTGCAACCGATTAGGATCGAAAGGAATTAGAAGGTTCGTTTGGTACTATGGAACTGGGATTAGGATCAGGACAATCTGACTTCTCGCAACATACGAAACGTGCCGTGGTTGTCAAATTCTGCAACTGCAAACTGCACTGTAAAGTTTACTTGTACATGACTTTAGTTTTTGACCATGACAGGAATAGGGCAATAAATTCTGAAATGATTATAATGGTTCCAATTGAAGCCACGAAATCTGCCTCTTCATTTTGAGAATCATCCGTGTGTTCTTTGTTTGTTTTTACGGCATAAGATGAACATGTTTGACATGGAATCACCTCTGCTCCCCGCAGGTTTATTTATTTGTTCATTGGTGTTGGAGCTCTAGTCTTCGTTGTCTCTGTTTGGCTGCATGGGAGCAGGGACAAGGGGCACCTGCTGCTTGTGTTTCGTATCCTGATAATGTGTCTCTTAACTCATTGCCTTCTTCTCCTTTTGGGAAGATGCCATTTGTTATGCATAAGCCACCAAAACATATTTGGGATTATGTTCCATGTCAAATTTGACATGAGCATTAGACACTAAACATGCTAAACACATGATCTGTGCATCCGCTGTACTCTGTTGTACACTAAATACAAATTATTTAAACAACAGTAGCACTAGGAAACAAGCTATTAATTATTTCTCTAGCCCCAAGATATTCCATCGAAGGCAGTAGCATGCCCGTGGTTAGTGATAGTAATCACTAATCAGCACTTCAACATGCTTGTTTCCGTTGACTTTTTGAAAAGTACGCCTTCTTGGTCATATTGTTGATCCTTGCTAAAGCTGGAGCTGCTGCATTCATTTTCTTTGACCATAGCTGGAAAGATGTGAGTATTCTGTTTGGTGCAAGTTTGAGAACTGCTGCTATTACTATTTAAGTGTTTTGTTACTCCCTTGATTTACTATAACTGTCCATTGCAGGTAATTCCTGTGGACAAGACACATAACTTTGATGTTATGTATGAATTTCTGAAGCAAAATTGGGAGATTGCAAGATGGGTCGCCCTTGGTGGTGGTGTTTTCGAGGTAGGGGATGAAACACTTCAATCTTACATTGTTGGATCTTAAGTTCCCTTTTCTAATGTCTGGTCCCACACTATCCATTTTGTTCACCTAGTATGAGAGCATGTGTGCTTTCTGTCTTAAGATCTATGGATACTTGCCTGATGCAGTTCTGTTCTTTCATTGCATTTATTGTGAGGTGCTTATTAAGAACAGATTATAGCTAATTTGCCAATTAGCATGATACTGAATGGGTTGAACTGAGAACTGTTGATAACTGAAATTTAATATCTTTTCTTTTAGCTGCAGTCTGTTTAGCACAGGATATATGTTGGCACAGTAAACTAATGCTTACTGGTATGCGGGCATTGCTTTTCCTGTTAGCTCTGGTTGTGGGGGCAATGAACAAACCCGCTGAGTATGACAGTGATAACGAAGTCATTATTGGTGCAAACACTGTGCAAAGCACAAGCTTTCGGCAACCATTGGTCCATTCCCAAAATGCTCCAGGCACTGGGGTTCTCGTTCCACATCTTGATCAACGTGCAAGCATACATGATGCTTGGAGCCAAAGGATGCGAGAGAAGGTTCATCAGTTGATGAACTATTTTCAGCGGCACTGATCACATGTTCTTGATTTCGTCACTGTATTTATGCCTATGCAGTGAAGGGCAGGCCTGGCGCAGTGGTAGAGTCTCTCCACTTGTGTCCTGGAGGTCCTGGGTTCGAATCAGCCTCCTTGCAAAATAAGCAAGGGGAAGGCTGCCTAGAAATTCCCTTCCCCAGACCCCACAACGTGTGGGAGCTTTCAGCACTGGGTATGCCCTTTTTATTTATGCCTATGCAGTATGGTCTGGACACAAGCCAGTTCACCTACAACCCTTCAAACCCAAGTAGGTACCAGCAGAATGGTGCGCCTCCATCTGAAGAAAGGAGTCGTTGTGCCATAATGTGAAGAATTCTTGTGGAGGTTCTCTGACAATGAATCTTCTTGAATGGTTTTGTTCATAGAGGTGTAGGAAATAGAGGGCGTCGTATCTACAAATGTACTGTGTCTGTAATTTTCTTGTGAATGAAGTACAGTTAGCCATTGACACGTTTCTTTGTTTATATGGTAATAGAGGGGAAAAAGTGGGATAATTAACCCTGGTGTCAAGGGTACAATTATATAGGGCTGTCAAGGGGTGAAAAGGATTAAACTGCCCTTAACCTAATGACACTCTAATGACTAATATGCCTCTAATGACACACCTATAATTACATAGTTTAACACTCCCCTCGCAGTCCCAATAGAGACTGGATCGAAACTCACAGAACAGCGACGATGGGAGGCCCTTCGTGAAGATGTCGGTGAACTGTGACGTCGTCGGGACGTGGTGCACTCAAACCTTGTCATGTGCAACCCACTCACAAACAAAGTGGAGATCAATCTCCACATGCTTCGTGCAACCCGCTCACGAACAAAGTGGAGAACAATCTCCACATGCTTCGTGCGTTGATGCTGGACAGGGTTGATGGAGAGGTAGACAGCGTTGATGTTGTCGCAGTAGATCAGAGTGCTCCGGGCGATGGGAGAGTGGAGCTCCTGAAGTAGCTGCTGAAGCCAGGAAGCCTCAGCCATACCAGTGGCCATGGTGCGGTACTTCGCCTCACCACTGGAGTGCGATACCACGTGCTACCGCTTCGAGGACCAGGAGACGAGGTTGCCGCCTAGGAAGACAGCGTAACCAGAGATGGACCGATGAGTGTCCGAGCAGCCTGCCAAGTCAGTGTCGGTGTACACGACAAGCTCGGAGGTCGAGTCACGCCGAAGGAGGAGGCCGTAGTCGAGGGTTTCGCGCAGGTACCGAAGAATCCGCTTCACAGTGGTGAGGTGCGGCTCCCGCGAGTCATGCATGTGAAGGCATACCTGTTGAACCGTGTAGGAGATATCTGACCTAGTGAAGGTGATGTACTGAAGGGCACCTGCAAGACTCCTGGAAGTAGTGGGGTCAGTGACGGGTGTCCCGTCAGAAACGGAGACCTTCGCCTAGGTGTCCACCCGAGTGGAGCACCGCTTGCACTCAGCGATGCTCGCTCCCTGGAGGATGTCCAGGAAGTACTATCGCTGGTGAAGGAACAGGCCACCTGGTCGGTCCTCGACCGGAATACCCATGACATGGTGAAGGTGGCCCAAGTCCATCAGACCGAACTCCTGCTATAAGGCAGAGATGGTGCATCGAAGGAGAGCCGAACTGGACGCTGTCAGTACAATGTCACCAACGTACAGTAGAAGTTAGACAGTGTCACTGTCACATCGATAAACAAACAACGAAGTGTCCGACTTGGCCTCAATGAAGCCCAGCGAGACCAAGAAAGAGGCAAACCGGCTATACCAGGCTCGGGGTGCCTGCTTCAGACCATACATGGACTTGTTCAGCTTATAGACCATGTCTGAGTGGGCTGAATCAACGAACCCTGTCGACTGACTGTAGTACACCGTCTCTGTCAGTGTGCCATGGTGGAAGGCGTTCTTGATGTCTAAATAGTGGACGGGCCAAGAACACGCGAGAGCCAGCGACAGAACGATACGAATCATCGCCGGCTTCACTACCGGACTGAAGGTCTCATTGTAGTCGACTCCAGGGCATTAAGTGAAGCCCCGAAGTACCCACCGAGCCTTGTACCTCTCCAAGGTACCATCCACCTTCTTCTTATGTGTGAATACCCACTTGCTCATGATAACATTGCCATGACCAGGACGGAGAACCAAGTCCCACTTCCGATTGGCAAGCAGGGCCGCATACTCTTCTTCCATAGTGCGACGCTAGTGAGGGTCGGCGAGGGCGCTACGGATAGAAGTCGGTATGGGTGAGATCGAAGAAGAGTCAGACGGTGGAGACGTCTTCGACGAGAAGACAACCCCAGAGAAGCGCTCAACCGACCGTACATCGAGTCACCATCGGGTGAACGTGACCCGGGTCCCTATGGAGCAGAGGAGGATGGTACACAGGGGGCTCGGAGCGAGCAGGAGCCGGAGCACCACCCCGTTCCCGTTGCTAATAGACAAGAGTGGGTCTCGTGGCCGCACGTGGCGCGACGAGTGGTGTGGGGGCTCCGGTGCCGCACGTGGCGCAGCTGGAGATGGGACACCAACCCGCGCTCATCGCAGGTAGACAAGTGCGGGGTTGGTGAAACGAGAAGTCGGAGTTGCAGGAGACGCGCTCGGTGAAGTCGGGGACGCCGAGGCCTTGCGTGGCGCAGCTGGTGATGTCCGGGACGTCGGGACCGCACATGGCATGGCTGGCAATGTCGTGGACGTCGGGCTCGCAACAGGTGACGTCGGGGACGTTGAGGCCGCGTGTCGAAGTGTTCGGTCGACACTTCCCTCGGGCCTGCACTGGGCAGCCCGCGGAGGTTCTTTTTTCGGAGAGGCTAGTTCCTAGCGGAGAGCTTGCGCAGATGGACGAGTTAGTGAGAGCTTGACACAGAGAGTTTTACGTGGTTCAGGCCGCCGGAGCGTAAAACCCTACGTCCACGGCGAGCTATGGAGCTCGCTGTATTGCTTGCTGCTCAGGGCCGGGGGGCCTGAGCTTGGGGGTGAGTTACAGCTTGAGAGTGTATGGCTAGCGTATGAGTTGCAAAATGCGAACCCCTGCTATCGACGCCTACCCGAGCCTTTTATAGTCCAAGACTCGGGCGGCTTACAAGGGGAGCCGGGACCCGACAGGTGGTCCCGGGAAGATTGTCTATTGTCTACCGTATCTGTAGTTACGCCGGTAGTTGCCTCTGGCCGAAGGCTTCTGAGTCTTCATCTTGCCGCCCTGCCCATGCCGCACGCTAGTTGTAGTGGTTGATGACGGCGCAGGCGGCATGGGATGTCTTGTCACAGCATTTATTGGCTGGCAGGTTCTGACACCGCGCGCCAGTCTGTGATGCGACTGGGCGCAACAGCACCTGACAGACGCGTGCTCCGCGTTTCCGCGTCTTGGGAAGACGCGGGCCTTGAATACCTTGTACGGGCAAGGTGAGGAGCGCCTTTATGCCCGCCTCCTACCGCTCGGGGGCAGGCAGCACCGTTCTTCTGGCCACGTGACGGGTCCGGAGCCCTTCTCTGAGGTGAGAAGGGCCCGGCCTGCGGGGCACGTGGAGCCTCCGGACCTCTCTCCGCGGAGGGGGAGGTCCGGCCTCTGTATGCCACGTGGCGGGCCCGGAGCTCTCCTCTATGGAGAGGGAGATCCGGCCCCGCTGGACGCGTGGCGTCTTCGGACCTCTCTCCCGCGGAGGGGGAGGTCCGGCTTCTGTATGCCACGTGGCGGGCCCGGAGCTCTCCTCTGAGGAGAGGGAGGTCCGGCCCCGCCGGACGCGTGGCGCCTTCGGAGCTCTCCCTGCGGAGAAGGGCGAGTACCTTAGGCATTTTACCCTGTGCGCGGGGGTACCCCATATCTCAGGTACCGACACCGCGCATGGTGCAGCTGGTGACGTTGGGGCCACGTAAGGTGCAGCAGGCGACGTCGGAGACGCTGATGCCGCACGCGGCGTAACAAGTGACGTCGGGGGCTCCGAAGCCGCGCATGGTGCAGCGCGTGTCGTGCCCGCAGAAGAAAGTGGCCAAGGCAGCTACGGAGGAGCAGCCTCGGAGTCAGTAAGAAAAAGAGAATCCAGCTCTGCGGTGGAACCGGAAGACGAGGTGGAGAAGGGAAAGGAGGACTCGTCGATGACGGCGTGTTGAGAGATCAAGAGGTAGTGAGTGGTGAGATCTAGGCACCGGTGACCCTTATGATCAAGGGAATGCCCGAGGAAAACACAACATGTCGAGCGAGGTGCAAGCTTATGTGGGGCGGTGGTGGAAAGATTAGGGTAGCAAGTGCACCCGAAAACTCGAAGATGGTCGTAAAGAGGAGCGGTGCCGTATAAAGCGAAGTAAGTGGTGGAGGCACGAATCACCTTAATGGGAAGGCAGTTAATCAGGAGAGTGGCGGTGTGAAGGGCCTCTACCCACTACCAGGCAGGAATGGATGCCTGAAACATCAGGGAGCGCATGACATTGTTAGTGGTACGAATTATGCACTCAACCTTGTTGTACTGAGGAGAGGTGTACGGACAAGACATGTGCAACTAGACTCAATTTGCGAAGAGAGTTACGAAACGCCGAGTTATCAAACTCGTGTCCGTTATCGCACTGAATAGCTCGGATAGTGCGCCTAAAGTGAGTGGATATCCAAACAAAGAAGTGAGAAAGAGTAACAAATGTCTTAGACTTCAAACGTAAAGTAAATATCCACGAAAAATGTGAAAAATCATCAATTATCACCAAGTAATAATTAAAGCCCGACACACTGGTAATAGGTGATGTCCATAAATCACAATGAATAAGATTAAAAATGTGCTCAACATGAGTCACAGAAGTCGGAAAAGGGAGTCGAACATGGCGACCAAGCTGACAAGCATGACATAAAGAATCATGTGTGCCCCTAGTACACGAGATAATTGAACTACTGTACAACTTAGACATAGCATCTGCACCAGGATGGCCAAGCCGGCGATGCCAAGTGGTGGATGAAGTTGTTGTAGCCAAGGAAAAAGGTGGAGACGCTACGAAAGTAGGAAGTCAAAGATTGTACAGGGGCCCCAAGCTATCACATCGAAAAAGAAGTCGTCGGGTCGAAAGATCCTTCACAGGCCAAAAGGATCAAACTCAATGGAAGTGTTATTGTCAGTGCTAAAACGACAGGCAAAAATCAAATTCTGAATAATATCCGGAGCGACAAGAATGTTCTTGAGCTGGAAAGAACCCGAGAACCGAGAGCCACCTACTGAGGTGACCAGAAGAACAGACCCATTCCCAATAATGATAGATGAAGGAAAAGAAGGGTTGGGAGGGTGGGTATAAGAGAGTATACCAGCATTAGGAGTGGTATGGTATGACGCTCCGGAGTCAGCAATCCAGTCGGCACTCGGTGGAGTGAGATGCATGGTGCCGAACGAGTAGGCCAGTGGCTGCCGATCCCACATCGAGGGAAGCTCCTGGTGCGGTGCCGACGGCTCATAGTACCCAACAGGGTAGTCGGTGCCTCCGTAGGTCGAGGCGGACTGTCCACCAGAAGGATAGCCAGGCCCATTGTAGGCCTGAGTTGGCGAACCACCAGCACTGTAGACTAGTCCACTGTAGCCTGAGGTGGCGACGAACGTCGGCTGAGGACGTGGTGGACGTGGAGGCTGAATACCCGGAGACGGCTCAGGCCACATGTAGATTTAGCTAGTCCACGGGTTGTAGGGTGTGGGCCAGGGTGCACCTCCCCAGCCGGTACCACCACTACTACCAGCAACAGGAGTAGGAAAAGAAGTAGGAGTGCCACCTGCACTGCTACCTCCATCACGGTCGTCGCGTTTACCATGGTGGCGGCGATTACCACTCCCAGAGCTGGCAGTAGTGCCTGGGGTGGTGGGTGGTCACGACGGTGGTCCACCAGTAGCTGGCAAAGGTGGACGCGGGGACCGCCCAGAGACGTAAAAGGCTATGGCAGGCCTAGAGCCAGTAGAGCCTCCTGCAGTGATATCCTTGAGCTCGAGATCAGACCATACCTTCTCGAAGGTTGGGGGTGGCTCCAGACGAAGAAGCCATGTCCGTAGGTGACAATAGCGCTCGTTCAAGCCCTGAAGGACACGAAGGACGAGAGCGCTGTAAGTGACCGTCTCGCTAAGGTCACGTAAGCCATTCGCCATGCCCTTCATCTCCCGGCAGTAGGCAGAGACTGAGCGGTCACCATGGACAGTGTTCTGGAACCGCGCGCTGATGTGGAGAGCTTGAGTCGCACGGTTCTTAAGGAAACACTGCTCAAGGACCAGCCATGCCCGGCTAGCGGTGCCGCCACCGTGCTGCCCGATGATGTCCTATAGCTCCTCAGAGAGGGACCCAAGGATCGAGGATAGGACCAGGTTGTCCATGCTGACCCAGGAGGCATCCACCGGAGAGCCGTCCTGGAGGACGTGGTCGTCGAGACGGAAACGCCTCAATGCGAGGAGAACCAGGTCACGCTACCGGGCGTATGAGGTGGATTCAGAACTGAGAACAACGGGCACAAGTGTCTGAATCTTTTGAATCCCGGCGGATTGTGCATGAAGAGCAGCGACAAGGGAAGCCGAGTACGTACCAGCATCTGAGAAAGGCTTGTAGGTAGCACTCAACGTTCGGTGAGTATTTTTCTCGAGCGGGTGAGATAGAGCAGCCACAGAGGCACGCTCCTGCTCTAGGGCGAGAGCGAGTGCCTGCTCGTGCTCGCGAGAGGAAGCCAAGACCGTGGCAATATCGGAGGTGTCGACGTCCGCCGTGTTGGTGCCGTAGAGGGAGGCAGCAGTCGCATTGTCAGCAGCGGCATCAACGGCTGAAAACGGGATCGCCGGTGGGACGGTGGTCGTGGTGCTCCCGTCCAGCGGGAGCTCGAGGCCGGCAGGGGTGGGGGCGGTTCTGTCTGGCCCAGAGGTGGTACATGCCATGAATACGACGGCGGCGGCGGCTTGCCCGGGCGCACCGGCTGACCGTAGCTCGACGGTGGCTGCGCACCGAAGCCCGACGGCGGCGGCCCAAAGGGGGAGGAAGGCGGCGGCGCGGCCATGGGAGAGGAGAGGGGGCGGCGCAGCCTGGTGATTACAGTTAAGCCCTAATCCTAATTACCCAGTTGATACCATAATATAGGGGATAATTAATCCTGGTGTCAACGGTACAATTATATAGGGTTGTCAAGTGGTGAAAAGGACTAAACTGTCCTTAACCCTAATGACTAATATGCCCCTAATGGAATACCTATAATTACATAATCTAACATATGGACATTATTCTGTTCCGTCCCTTGTGCATCAAGTTCCTAACGTTGAGCACGACTGTTTATTTTGACAACGTCGTCATGTTTGTAAGATTTATTGGTGCTGCGAAGATAAGTTAGAATCTATTTTGCTGTGAATACATAGTTGGAATATTGTTTGAATTTTGTTTCTCATTCAGCTCTGAATGTTAGCATACAATGAATTTGTTCCATGCGTCCCAAGATAAATGCCTTTGTAGGCCAATAGGTAGGGGGCGCGCTCCACTGCGCCTGCGCTGTTGTGCGCATGCAGACGGACTGCCACGCCCGTAAAGGAACAGTGCAGTGGCTTTCATTGCTGCGGGAACTGTGGGACAATTCTATTTGGACATTGGATGAATGACCAAAGTAGTAAAGTATGTGCACGATGATTTCTGGTAGCAAATCGTATTCATACTTGAAAGGAAGATGAAAAATCCCGTACTTTAGCTAATAAGCTCACCTCATGGCTGTCTTGTTCTGTTCTCCTGGATGGTCTAATTTAGATATTTGATAACTTGATGAGAAAGAGCATCTTACCCCAGGGAAAAAGATAATGGAATGGAAAAAAATTGAACAAAGCGTCCAGAAAGTAAACCTTTTTTATTTGCCAAAGAATTCAAGTTCCTTTTTGAGAAACATGACTTACTGTAATCTCAGTCCAGAGAAAACATGTGAACATCAAAGTGGTTATTGGCGCCCAAAAACATTTAGCGATTTAGGTTATAATGAAAAACTAGGATATTTTAGGCCAATTAGCCACATTCGCTCTTTCGCTAAGCTGGTCTCTAAAGTTATGGCCATCCAATATGGACTATCCTGGATGGTCTAATTTGGGTATTTGACAACCTGTTGAGAAAGAGCATCTTACCCAGGGAAAAAGATAATGGAATGAAAAAAAATTTAACCAAAGCGTCTAGAAAGTAAACCTTTTTTATTTACCAAAGAATTCAAGCTTCCTTTTTGCGAAACATAGCATACTGTATTCTCAGTCCAGAAAAAACATGTGAACATCAAAGTGGTTATTGGCGCCCAAACATGTCTAGCAATTTAGGTTATAAGGAACAACCACGATATTTTAGACAGATCAACCTCATTCTCTCTTTCACTAAGCTGGTCTATAAAGTTATGGCCATCCGACTACCCTCGCATGTGGATTATCTCATTTCACCAGTTTAGAGTGCTTTCATAAAGGAACGTTGTACATGAGACAATTTTCTATTTACCCGTAACCTGGTATGAGAATACCACAGAAACCAGAAGGCAGGCAGTGCTACTACTAAAATTGGACATTTCTCGATATCTTGGGAATACTTGCTAGAGATGCTAGAAAATAGACTTCCCATGAAGATGGCGGAATTGGATAGTGCCAATAATGGCCACATCGAGTTCTATGGTGCGCCTGAATGGGGTTTCCTAGACAGTGCATACGGCATAGGAAAGGGTTGCGGGACCCATTGGCGCCTCTTTTATTCATTTTGAGCTTTGACACTATTCACAGGATTTTCGAGATGACGATGCAGGCGGGTCCCCTTATAGGGTTTTAAGGGTAGTAAAATACAGAACATCTCTTTATACGGATGACACAATGATTTTCATCAACCCTACACGGCAGAAGATTAAGATGACCATGGAGCTACTTGCGAGATTTGGAGATGCAACTTGGCTGCGCATCAATGAAACGAAAAGCTCAGTTACACCCATAAGATGCGGAGACGTGGACCTTAAGGCCATTTTGCCAAATTTCAGAGATCAGCGATGCTAGACGCCGATCTCCTATTTTGGACTCCTAATCACCTTGAGAATAATACAGATGGCAGACCTACAGCACATCAAGAATAGGCCAGCTTCGAGCTTGGAGGGGTGGCAAGGAAAATTGTTAAGCCTTGAGGGTCAACCAGAGTTAGTCCGGACTGTTCTTAGTGCATTGCCTGTTTATGCAATGACAGCTCTAAAATTGTCAAAACGGTTCTTCTCGGAGATAGGTTACGCCGACGTTTTCTATGGACTGGAACCCAGGACCTCAAAGAGGGAAAATGTAAAACCAGCTGGGCCAAAGTGGGCAGACCGTTGGACACGGCGGATTGGGTATCACGGATCTTGAACGATTCAGTAGGCCATTGAAACTGAGATCGCTTTGTCTTCAATGGCAATATCCATCCAAACCATGGATAGATATGGCGACACCAACAGACTCCATGGATGAAAGCTTGTTCGCTGTGGCCACTTCCGTCAGTGTGCACAATGGGAAAACAGCCCGGTTTTGGATTCCAAGCTGGCTGGACGGAATCCCGCTGGCTGCAACGTACCCAGTCCTGTTCCTGCGCAGCAATAAGAGACTACTATCAGTGGCCGAAACTAGAAAATAATTCCTGGATTTCTTATGTGGCTCACGATGCAGCAATGGACATACTGGCTAATACAATCTCGCTCTCTGGACTGAGCTCCAAGGCGTCCAGGTTCAGCAAGGTGAAGGGGACATAGATGAAATCAGGTGGACCAGAACTGCAAACAGGAAGTATCCAGCCAAGTCAGCTTACCTAATGCAATTTGATGGTAGTGTTCGATCCTGGCTGCCAAAGAAAGTCTAAAAAGTCTGGGCTCCAGTAAAATCTAAGTTCTTTATGTGGTTACTCCCCCAAGATCAAATTTAGACAACAGCCCGTCTCAAGATCAAGGGGTGGCCCAATCAATACTTTTATCCCATGTGTCACTAGAATTTGAAAAGGTCGAATATTTATCCAAGAAATGCCCTACAGCGCGAGAGATCTGGTCTAAAGTCGGGGATCAACTGGGACATGGAACCTTATGTTGAAATATAAGTGAACTGTCCACCTTTTTTCTATCAGCTTAATCTTTTGAGGTTAATAGATTGGTGCACATAGCGTAATATGATATCAAAGCAAGAGGTCTCGAGTTCAAATCCTGACGAACGCGATTTATTAAATAAATTGCAGCCGATTTCTATTTCACTTTTACGGCCCAAGAGAGCCTACACGTAAAGGAAAGTATTAAAGTATAAGTGAATTATCTACCTTCCCCATCAGATTAAGCTTTCGGGTCAACCGGTCAATGTATAGTAGCTTAATACCTTCACCGCGATAGCATGGAGTCAAAGCAGTGACATTGAGAGCTGGTTCCATACTCTGACCAACACTACAGCAATTCGACTCACTTACGACGGTTAAAACCGTTGTAAGTAAGGTCTAAACAGTCGTAATTAGCTTAACTATGACGGTTTAAGCCTAATTACGATGATTTTTAGCCGTCATTAGGATTTGGTCATATGTTAAGTAACTTACGATGGCCACCGTCGTAAGTAAGGCAACTTATGACGGCGGCCCATAGCCGTCATATGTAAGCGTCTGGGTCACGTGGTGGGCTGGGCCATACCACTTATGACGGCCTGAACCCGGCCGTTGTAAGTAACCATGTTACATACGACGGCTAGGTCCAAACCGTCGTAAGTAATTCAGGCTTACTTACGACGGCTACAACAACCGTCATAAGTAACATGGGCTAACTTACGACGGCCTGTATACAGACCATCGTAAGTTATGGTTTTATTTTTTTTTTAAAAAACTGAAACTAGCTACTCTGGCACAATTGCCTACCGAGACAAATCAAACGGGAATTCACACATACAAAACAATATACACAGATTTGATGGTTCATTCATAAAGTACAAGAAAATCTAAAAACATATAACGGTGACACACTCCCCTCACGACTACCTCCGGAGTCGTGAACGTCATTTTCGCGCGTCCCTCTCGGTGTCGGTAGCTGCGGAGATGGAGGCTGCGCCTCTGTCGGTGAACGCTGTAAAGTAAATAAAAGTTATACATGTCTCATTCTCTCTCTCTATTTCACTCTCAATACTCCTCTTTCACACACTCTCTCTCGCTCTCGAAGTCCCTCTCCCCATCCCCTCTCACTTCTCTCTCTCTCTCGCTCTCGTTGTCCATCTCCCCATCCCCCTCTCCCTTCTCTCTCTCTCTCTCGCTCTCGTTGTCCCTCTCCCCATCCCCCTCTCACTTCTCTCTCTCTCGCTCGCTCTCGTTGTCCATCTCCCCATCCCCCTCTCACTTCTCTCTCTCTATCTCTCTCTCTCGCTCTCGTTGTCCCTCTCCCCATCCCCCTCTCCCTTCTCTCTCTCGCTCTCGCTGCCCCTCTCCCCATCCCCCTCTCCCTTCTCTCTCTCTCTCGCTCTCGTTGTCCCTCTCCTCATCCCCCTCTCCCTTCTCTCTCTCGCTCTCGTTGTCCCTCTCCCCATCCCCCTCTCCCTTCTCTCTCTCTCTCTCTTTCTCTCTCTCTCTCTCTCTCTCGCTCTCGCTCTCGCTCTCGTTATACCTCTCCCCATCCCCCTCTCCCTTCTCTCTATTTCACTCTCTCCCCATCCCTCTATCTCTTTCACTATCTCTCCCCCTCTCTCTCTATCACTTTATCTCCCTCACTATATTAAATAGTATTAAATATTTATATAGTGCCATTTGTACCTGTGCTAGGGGTGGCTGTGACGAGGGCGCCTGTGGCGGCTGCGGCCACAAAGGAAATGGGAGCTCCTGGCCACTCTGTCGAGCTAAAGCATGTCATTGCAACATATTAGAACACATGTATATTACTGAAATGTTGAAAATTTAAAATAGAGTAATTTAAATTACTTACCTCCACCGCTGCCTGCATCTGGGCCATGAGGTTAGCCTGGTACTCGTGGACGGCCCTCGTCCTGTCGAGCTCCTCTTGGGTCCGCGCAAACCTATCCTCCATGGCACGGAACTCCAAGTCCCTCTGCGACAGACGTCCACTCGACGGCCGAACGGACGAAGCTTCCGTCGATGGAGTGCCTCTCGAAGGCCGCACCGCCCTTGAGTCGACAACTCCATCGAAAATGGCAAACCTACGAAAGATAGAAAAGTAATAAGTAGAAGAAGGAAATTTAAAAAAAAAAAGAAACAGTCGACCAACTCACCGTCCATGGGCCTTCCCACCGCCGCTTGCGTACACGGCTCTAGGCTCGATTGGCGCGTTTTCCCAATCGTAGCATTCGCCATGTATCTTCTTCACCTCCTGCGCGTATTTTCCTAAAAAACAAAGAAATGGTGCAAGTGTGTCAGTACTAGTATTACTTATAATCAAATTGATGAATTTTGAAAACTTACCAGTCGGTCGGCCGCGGCCTGACTACACTACCCAGGCTGGGAAGGGTCACTTCCTCTATGACCTTTCTTCCAGACCTCGGTCGGTATCGGCTCCTTACTGGTTTCTCGCTCTTGTAGATACGTGTTAGTTGAAGAAATATATTATCAACACATGAACCAATATTAAAATATACTTACCAAGCGTTTAGCCATATGTACGTAGCCATCACCGTCGTAGTTGTGCTGGCCGTCTGTTCCTCTGCAGACTCGAGCCCTCGTAGACTTACTGATAAAGTCCTGGCTAGCCTAGTACCGACAGAAAGCTCGGTACGCGTCGGGCTGACTCTCTAACCAGCTAATACTAACCTGCACATATTTAGTATTTCATCAACTACCGTTAATATAAGTAATTATTGGAAATAGTTAACAATAATAACTTATCTCCGCGTACTGATCCTCGGTGGTCAAGTACGTGTAGGAGTCCTTCCTAAAAGGACCCCCTCTCTGCTGCTGTTGATGCCGCTTGTTGTACTCGTTGATTGCCTGGATGCGGGCGTACGATAACGCCTGCACCACGAGCTTACGAGCATCGTCGTGGAACACGGCAGTCGCATGCTCCATCATGCTCTCGCTTGAGTCCTCTAGCTAGTACCGCAACTTTAAGAAAACAAAAAATTGATTAATCCGTATTAATAATATAATTGAGTGCTAAAAATGCAAATATTTAAACTTATCATAAAATCGTTCCACATGGCCCCCCGAAGGGCGTCGTGGACCTCGTGTTGGACACGAGCGTAGTCGTCCCACGACAAAGCAGGGACACCGTCAATGACACCGGGATAGTGCAACCGCACAAAAGCCCTGATGACACCGTTAACCTACCTGTGGTGTCCCTGGCCCGCGAACGAACAGTCGTGCCAAAATCTGCAAAATTTATTAACTTATTATGTATCGGCAGACAACATCCAATATTTAATAGTATACAATTTGTTTACCTGTCTCCGAGTGGATGAATGGTGATCCGCTCACGAGGAACAGGAGGAGGAGCAGCAAAGTGGGTCCTCGTGCATCGCCTCGTCGGTGGCATCACGTACGGTGACCTGCTCACAAGGAACAGGAGGACGAGCAGCAAAGTGGGTAAATATCGAAGCTGCTTAAGTGCCACTTCTGTCGTAACATTTTCACCATCTTCATTAACGACTTCAACATACCTCGAGTCACCACATTATAAACATTTCTTCTCTTTCGCATGTTCTTTCTAGAAAAGCATGTAGTTGTCTGGACACAAATCAATCTTCTCATATTTCATACCGAGACCCGAAAGCAATTTCTTTGCGTGATACATTGTTAGGTACTTTATGGGGCCGTGGAAGGATATCGCTGATCAATTTGATGAGGTCGTTGTAATAGTTATTAGAAAAGAAATACTTAGAATTAATTGCCATAAGTCTAGTCATGAAAGTGAGGAGGGTCACTTCCGTGTGTTCATGTAGTGGCTGTTCTGAAGCTTTGAGAAGCTCGAAGAACGCTTCAAACTCCGTTGTAGGTGGATACTCTGTAAGGTATGGTTGTATAGCTTCTAGCATCTCATCCATCCTATCATCCCCGGTAATATCATCAATGTCCTTTTCCGCTTCTTGTACAACTTTAGAAGCTATCTCGCTATGAAAGGTCCAGACCTCACAACATGGCGTGTAACCGTTTCGACACAAATGTATCGAAAGTTCCACTTTGTCCAAAAACTTGGTATTCTAGCATTATGTACATGGATACTGCACCTTATCGGTATTTGACAACAAAAACGCTCGATCTATAAAAGCATCTGTCTCGGCGAACCACTCATCTGAGTGACCACCAGATCTGCTCTTCTAACCAGTATACATCCAACTGCGGTCTTCATCCATATTTTACTCTACGGTATGAAGCTAAAGAAATTGCGTCCACTTTACATCTATTAGAAGGGATAGGTCCTAAACCCACCCAAGAGTGACCGAGAGGACTGTGCTTATAACGAGACACGGGGTCCGGATCCAGATGAAATTTCGGCAACGTAACCCGATGTTCTCCAACTGCACGCCCGATAATGGTGCAGCAGAGAACATTAGGGTTACGCTGCCGAAATTTCGTCCAAATCCAGACCCCACATCTTGTCATAAGCAAGCCCCCTCGGCCACTCCCAGGCTGTCCAAAAAGGGACAATTCCGAACCTACATGCCTCACATGCGTAACGCATGTGATACGAGCCGGTCCAAAACGGGTGTGTAGGATCGAAGAGCACGTGAAATGCTACCAGAGGGGGTGAATGGTAGATTTAAACTTCTTAGCGGAAGCAACAAAACCCCCCTCGGTAGAAAATTTATCTGTTAAAGAAACCGTGTATGTGACTAATATAAACGTTTTCAATCATGACAAAAATGGTATATATTATAGAGAATTAAGTCACGAAGACACGACAACAAGAATCACGGAAATCCGTCAAAAATAACTCAATTTATGATCAAAAGATCAACCGAGGGTCAATCTATTCTACTCGAGTAAAAACTAGATCTGCAACACTGCAAAGAAAATCGTGTAGATCATAAACTATAAATCCAATGACCGTGATTTTCACAGAGAATAAATAATCAAGTTGACAACACAACCCAAAAAGAATCACGTCAATTGAATCTGTAAAACTCGAGTTATGATCAAAACACCGAAGCACTGTCGTGCTGTCCAGAAACTCGACGAGAAAGACTTGACAAAAACAAGTCAGACGAACAAGGCACAAAAACTCCTCTAATTACGAATTTTATTGATTAAAACACAAGAGGAACATCCCAAAGTCGTGCACGCCATGAGCCTTGGCCTCTCTTGCTTATATAACCAGCCCTAAGGACAACCCAATTCAAACTAGGACTCCAACTCCTACTTGGATTCAAACTGTAACATTCAAATACTGCTCAAGACTCTTCTATACACAGATAGAAGCAATATTAACACTTTCAAACATCTTAGGAACATCTCAAACATTCCTAAAACAACTCTACTTCATGCCTAACATGAAATCTTATTATAACCAACTCGAAACTTTTCATAAACAAACCATAATCGCCTCAGCCGCATCCTTGGCGCAAAATCCAGCCGGTTGAACCTTTTCAACCATATCTCCACTTCCATATCTCTTCACCACGCCATGGAACAATGTAGACACGTCCATGCACTCCTTGCACAAGTGCAAACACCTTCCAACAACGTCCACAATACCTTCATATGCATTGTTCTTGATCCAAACATGCTGCGCGACCTCCCGATCAACTCAACCATAATTCCTCCTGAACTTGGTTGTTGAACCTCATCTTCTCCCTAAGACTAGTTCAATGGATCCCGTCACCAGCCATATATTGAACTCAAGCAACACCTGCACATGAACAAACAGCCAATACTTTCAAGCACAAGTCCGTGACT
This sequence comes from Neostapfia colusana, assembly GCA_030760725.1. NCBI lineage: Eukaryota > Viridiplantae > Streptophyta > Magnoliopsida > Poales > Poaceae > Neostapfia > Neostapfia colusana. The sequence continues at coordinate 83,136,852 of JASWHV010000003.1, forward strand.
TGACTCACGTTAGTTCCGAAAACCACAACACCTTACGTGAACACCTCACATAAGCATGTTGCAAACCATAGCAAAATATTAACCACCATAAACAGCCATAACACTTCAAAAACTTAGTAAAAGAATACTAAGCAAACTTTCCATAGATGTAAAGCATGTTCAAAACATTTGCATGGTAAAAATAGAACCATTGGGATTTAGCTCCGAACCTTGCCAAAGCTAACCAGACCTTGAGCCAGAGCTTACCAAAGCTAGCAGAACCTAGCACTGAAACTTACCAAATCTAGTCGGACCTACTGTTGGAGCTAACCAAACACATGTCGGATCTAGCCATAGCAAGTCAGACCTTACGTCGGATCTTGTCGGAGATCGGACCTTGACAAAAAGAGTGTTTTGGCAGAATTTAAAACTTTTATCGTCATAGACAATGTATTCAACACACATAGGTCTCACAGGGTGATGCATATTATATAGGTTACGTTAACCTTACATTTTGGAGTGATTTACGAGAGAGAGGAGGAAAGAATGAGGGCGATTAGGGCTAAAAATGGTCGGATAGTACTCGGCGACGGCGGCGGGCGGTGGAGGAACTCCGACGATCTTATTCTCCGACACAGATGGACAAGAAATCTTGGGACATGATCGTTTGATTCCACAGAACCTAAGAAGTGCTAAACTAGTTGGCTACGGCGACGACGGCCATGGCTACGGCACCAACTACGCTTCTTGATCGAAAACCACATGGTTCTCGATGGTTGTCTCGGCGGCGGCCATGGCCATGGCCATTGACCTTTAAATGGGCCGTGTCAGGCCATATTTGGGCTGTGCCGGCCCAAATCCCGTTTATTATTTACATATCGATATTATACACTCAAGCAATCAAATTAAACTAAAATTTCTAACATAATAATCAACTAACTCAAAGTTTCAAAAGAAATACTAAACTAGCTTAATAGTCAACTAATCCAAAATTAAGTAATCTAATTCCAAGTTTTTAAGGCGTCGGTGGAGGATAAGGCGTCCGGTCGCCTTACATCCCAGCATAAGGCGGGGGAAGGCGCCGACAACGGGGGGGGGGGGGGGACGGGCAGGCAGAGGGCGAGCTGGCCTAGGAGGGACGGCGAGGGGAGGGCGAGGAGAGCACGGCGGGGGGAGGGGCGGGCGAGGAGAGGGCGTCGGGGGAAGGGGCGGGCGAGTTGAGGGCGGTGCAGTATGGAGGACTGGATGTAACCCTTATGCATGAGGCAGCAGAAAAGGAAAAGTGAGCTGGGCTGAGGAGGTTGAGGTAGAGAAGAGGCTAAAGTTACTCGTTAAAGCAAGCCACAGTACAAATAAACTAACAACAGACTAATTAGATGCCAGAACCAAATCAAGCAGGAGGGCTGAATCAACCTGTGCGCAGATGCAGGATCAAATGAAGCGGGATGAAACATGGTCTTTGTGCGCAGATCCAGCGGCTGAGGGGGCGGGGGACAGCTTGGTCCGTGATGGCGCCTGCTTGAAGCTTAGTTGGGCGGTGTGGCGCACAGCAGGCATTCGCGTGGGCGCGACGCAGCTCGGCGAAAGCAGCAGCTCGGCCTTGGTGGCAGTGGCGGCAGCGTGGGATCGGCAGCGGCAGCGGCAGCAACGCAGGCTCGGCGGCGGCGGCGCACGGAAGGCATCTCGGCTGCGGTGCGTGCTCGATTTGGGTGACGCTTAACGGGTGCAGATAGGGTCCAATTTGTATTCGTTTTACATACTTCATGTAAACTGGGCAAAACAGCGTTTAAACCCGACCTAAAACCGTTTTGTTCAGCCCGTTTACAACGTTTAGACGACCTAAATAAACTAAATTAATTACTAAATGAAGTAAACAAACTAAATTAATTACTAAATGAACTAAATAAACTAAAATAATTACTAAATGAACTAAATTAATTACTAAATAAAATGTACCTCAAAGTGGCGGCGGTGCCGGGGCGGCGCCGGCCGGCGCTAGGGCGGCGGCACCGGCGGCTTGGGCGGCGGGGCGGCGCGCGGCGGCGGCGCTAGGGCGGCGCAGGGTGACGGCGGCCTCTGTGACGGTGGTGGTGGTGCGGGCGGCGGCGGCGGCGGTGCGGGCAGTGGCGGCAGTAGTCCGAGCCCGGGCTGAGGCGGCGGTTAAAACCATCCAATTATGATGGCCTTGTAACTTACGACGGTTTAGGTTATGACCGTCGTAAGTTGCGGGTAACTTATGACGGTCCAGTAACTTATGACAGCCATGGGCCCGTAGCCATCGTAAGTTAGTTTACTTACGACGGCCTGCAGCGACCGTCGTAAGTTAATTTATTTACGACGGCTAGCCGTCGTAAATAATGTGGCCGTCGTAAGGTGCGACGTTTCCTGTAGTGCAAGGGCTTAGGTGGGTGCGCAGCTAAAGGGGCAAGGTTTATGGCACTTCTAATATGTTCGGCCATATGAAATGAGCAGAACAGATGAGTTTTCCAAGATATAGAGCAACCAAACCTTCAAATACTAGCGGAATTAGGAAAGACGCCAACTTATAGGAGGTAGCAGGAGCTACAAACATTATTCAGAGTAGACAGCTTAGGTGTTAAGGTCTTTTGTTAGTTTCCAACGTTGTAGCCCTCCTGGTTCAGAGCCGGAGATGGCCTGATCCGGGAGAGAAACTGTAATTATACTCTGTTTTCTGCGTTATGAATATATTGCCGGACTATGAGGTCCGAGATACTGAATTTGAGATAATATTTTTGAAAGGGCATTAAAAATTTACTACTATTAGGATAAAAATGAGTTATAGTGGAAATCATATGTGAAAAATGGAAAGGCGAAAATAAATGATAAAGGAGTGAGCTTCTAAGGATGACATTCGAAGGAAAGAAAAGAAGATAGAGATCAAATTCTAATACAAGAGTAACCAACGAAAGCAGTGGTGCCGTTGCAAAATTGCACCTTGCTATGCAGAAATTTTCACAGATCACCTGCATAGCCTACTTGAAAGAATGGTCAAATCTTTTTCAGCCTGCATGAAAACTAACCCAACAAAAATTAAACTGAAACTCATGGACGTGTAGTATGATTCCGCTCATAACCAATGCAATTTGACAGAAGTCATAAATAACTCAACATTTGCTTAGATTAAAAGTACATGAACCTTTCACATTCGTGTCACCATATAACACGAATTTATAACAGGGGAGATTAAGGAAAGCAAAGTACCGATGTGTTGCTTAGATTAAAAGTACAAATTTATAGGTGCTGGCGTACTTGTATTGGCTACCTGAGAAAATGAAAGAGGAAGCAAAGCAAAAGTGATTCTCGGCCTAGAGACACAACTTAAATTGACTCATCATATAGCATTTGTAAACAGCATGGGCAAAAATTCATCAACGCCTCTTCTTTGTAAAATTCAAGATCTGACAAACAAAACGATACCAGATAAACCTTTCAGTAATATAAGTATGCCACAACTTGCAGATGCAACTATTTCAGGAAATTTTTAATAAAATACAGCATAAATAGAAACAAGGGTTTACCTGAGAAGAATTTCGCAGCTTATAAATGCAATTGTTTCATAACAAATTTCAGTAAGACGCAGCTATATAAACAGTAGGAAACTGACACGATCCTGAATGAATTTTGACAACAATAGAGCAATTTGGACATGACGGTATTCTGCAAAGAAATTAGAGGGACGGATTGTGAACGTAAACTATGTGCAATTTGTTAGAACAGGACAGTAGGAGAGAAGTGGAACATGGGCTTGGATGGTACTTGCTGCAGAAAGAAACCATTCGAGTAAGCCTAATCTTATCAAGTGACTGATCTTTTCTAACAATAGATGAACTCATGAACTTTCGAACTGAACCCAAAGAAGGATGAGATGAAGGATCATAATTGATCCAAACTTAATGGTGTACGAAAAGGAATGCAGCTCAATAGTCTTAGGAGAATCCTGAACAAGCTTAGCAAATTTGACAATTCTATCATTCTTTCCTTCTTGCGATACTCCACAACAGACCAACTGTTACATTCTTCAACTTCCCATTTTCTTTTTTCTAGCTCCTACTTTCACCATCTCTCTAGAGAAAGAAATAGACGTCAAAGCAATTTGTGATAATTCATTTCAGTTCACAAATCAGAAAACCCAGAGGAGACCAAGAACTTATAATGACGGTCCTGTTGATATTGGACATGAAAGCCTGCTAGGGTTCCACCCAAGCAACTATGAAGAACCAAGCTGAACGTGGATTCAGAGTAGCAAAACGTATATTTACGAAAAACTACTAGCAGAGCAAAAGAACTTGGATTGGAAGAGGGGTGATGAATAGAGGAACCAAACTTATGAAAGACCTCCGTTTGAAAACGCCGACTAATCGAAAAATCGCAAGAACTCACCAGCATAGGATCAAGATCCTTTTCCAGCTCCAATAACATATCAGGAGCTCGCTCCATAAGTGATTATGCTCCGTTGTCGACGAGCTAGAAGTTGTTGGGAAGACAGCTCCTCTCTCACACTCGCACGAGAACTAGGTACAAAACTCCTGAAGAACTCGCCGTGGTGTTCACTCGATGATGAGAAACGCGCAAGAAATTTGGAGCCGCCTTAATCACCCGGCTCTCCAGCTGCGTTTGTTATAAAGATCAGAAGGAAGTAACGGATTGATCGGCCTGCACGCCCGCACTCCCACCGTGATCGGATTGTGTGTTCACCTTGCACATCTCCTCATCACGCCAAGATTCGGGCGCCCCTGGTGCATGCACTGCATGCACGTATGACTTGGTATGTTGTGGCTGGCTCAGGACATATCCCTGGCTCCCACGTTCGTTACTTGCATGGACAAACACAAAGAATATAGAAGTAAATCTCACAATCTCCCCCTACTTCTAATTCTTGGTCTTGTGTACCTCGATCTTCTCCCTCAGCAGCTCGAACCACTCTCTTCCCAGCGGTTTTGTCAACACATCAGCAAGTTGATCTTGTGTCTTGGTGTAATCAAGATCGATGTCCCCTCGTTCCAAACATTCTCGAGTGAAATAGAACTTCACATCAGTATGTTGCTTCGGTCATGCATAACTGGGTTATTTGCCAAAGCGACTGCTGTGACACCCGATTCCGAAAATAGAACCAAGTGAATGCATATGTGTGCCCAGGATGTTCATCACACATACACATGTAATCCATAAACTGAATTCAGAATATAACCATGAATAAATAGTGTTTAAGTACTTTATTACATTGACTCAATGTCTCACTCATAAATATCTAACTTATTTAGCAGCGGAAGACTCTAAACGACAGCGGAAAGTGACTAAGACAGCAGACTGTGACGCCCCTGTTCCGAGAAGACCTTGAAACCAGACTGATGCATATGTGTGCCCAGGATGTTCATCACACATACACATATAATCCATAAACTGAATTCAGAACATATATAACCATGAATGAATAGGGTTTTATTACATTGTCTCATGAATTTCTAACTCATTCTAATAGCGGAAGTCTTATTCTAGCAGCGGAAGTCTTATTGTAGCAGCGGAAGTCTTCTAAACTATTGCGGAAGCAAACTAAACAGCAGCAGCGGCTCCATCTCCTACTCCATCCCCACAGGCAAGTTGACGGAAGATCACACGCCTAATACTCCACATGGTCTTCAAAGTATTCCTCTCCTGTTGCTGATGATGTATGATAATGCAAGGGTGAGTACATGTCGTACTCAGCAAGTGCGGGAAGTATGACGTGTAGCTTACAACAAGGTAGGTATAAAAAGGCTCATTGCATGAAAGCAAAGTTTATTTCACAAAACATGATAAAAACATCAACTAGCTTTAAGTGAATTAAATCCCAACATGTATCCAATTAAAACATCAACATACCTCCATCATATTTCACCTCTTTTCATGTCTCATCAGATGTCGGTACCCGCGATATGGGGTACCCCCGCGCACAGGAGAAAATGCCTGAGGATCTCGCCCTTCTCCGCAGGGAGAGCTCCGAAGGCGCCACGCGTCCAGCGGGGCCGGACCTCCCTCTCCTCAGAGGAGAGCTCCGGGCTCGCCACGTGGCCTGCAGAAGCCGGACCTCCCCCTCCGCGGGGGAGAGGTCCGAAGGCGCCACGTGTCCAGCGGGGCCGGACCTTCCTCTCCTCAGAGGAGAGCTCCAGGCCCGCCACGTGGCCGACAGAAGCCGGACCTCCCCCTCCACGGCGAGAGGTCCGAAGGCTCCACGTGTCCTGCAGGGCCGGACCCCCTCTCCTTTGAGGAGGGCTCCGGGCCTGCCACGTGTTTAGAAGAACAGCGCTGCCTGCCCCCGAGCGGTAGGCAGCGGGCGTAAAGACGCCCCATACCTTTCCCGTACAAGGTATTCAAGGCCCGCGCCTTCCCAAGACGCGGAGACACGGAGCAAGCCTCTGTTAGGTGCCGTTGCGCCCAGTCGCATCACAGACTGGCGCGCGGTGTCAGAACCGGCCAGACAATAAACACAGCGACAAGACATCCCCTGCCGCACCCGCCATCATCAACCACTACGCCTAGCATGCGGCATGGGCAGGGCGGCAAGACGAAGACTCAGAAGCCTTCGCCAGAGACAACTACCGACATAACTGCAAATACGATAGTCGGCAGGCAATCTCCCTGGGACCACCTGTCGGGTCCCGGCCCCCCCCCCCCCTTGTGAGCCACACGAGCCTTGGACTATAAAAGGCTCGGGTAGGCGACGTTAGCAAGGGTTCGCACTCCAGCAACTCACACGCTAGGCATAACTCATCCTCAACCTCAGGACTCCGGTTCTGAGAAGCAAGCAATACAACGAGCACCTCAGCTCACCGTGGACGTAGGGTTTTACGCTCCGGCGGCCCGAACCACGTAAAACCCGCCGTGTCAAGCTCCTCCCTAACTCGTCCCTACGCTTAAGCTCTCCGCAAGTGACTAGCCCCTCCGAAAAAGAACCTCCGCGGGCTGCCCAGAGCAGGTCCGGGGGAAGTGTCGACCACACACTTCGACATTTGGCGCGCCAGGTAGGGGGTTTTCCCTTGCGCGACGAGTTTCTGCCGACGAAGATGACCAAGCTTCCTTCAGCGGCAAGCTCTCCTCCCCCCGCGTTCACGACGGACCGTGACTAGCGGGGAATACGTGTCGACACACTCAGGACGGAGTGTGTCGGCGCAAGCTGGAAGCCAGCAGCCAACTCCGGCAACGCCGACTCCGGCAATGCAGGCCCCAACCAGCGTGAGATCCTCTGCAGCGCTGAGCGTTCCCCGCGGGGATGCGCTAGCTGCAGCAAGAGCGCTACTGCGCAATCCGCCTGCTGGGGACGCGCCTCAGGCAGCGACACAGCAGTGGATTCGCGAGGTAGACCGCCTCGTCGTCGCCGCCGCAAACCCTCGACTTCAGCGGGGACGACGCTCCGGCCAACCGGCTGTGTCGCTGACGCGAACGCCAACGGTTGACGGGCAGACGGCAGATTCCAGCTCCACCAGGCTTTAGTCGACGGACCTGAGGACAGAGCTGGAACAGTGCCACTTGGGCCAGTATGCCCCGGTGTACCTCGAGCGACGTCGAGAAAGGCGCCACAACTAAGAGGCTGGCGACAGCATGACGTCAGCCTCGACCCAGCCTGAGGCGCAGACCTTCGCCACACGATCTCTGCCCCAGGCATACGCCGCGCAGCATATGCCACAGCCATATGACCTGCAAACGGCGTCCCCGGTCTATGGCGCAGCCTTGCCCATACCGGAGTACACTGTGCCAGCGGCGAACCAAGTGTTCGCGGCACCAACGCCTGCAGCAGCAGGGGCAGGGTGTGCGGCCCTGGCGCCCCACCTTCGCTTCGCGAGGTGGCCGCGCAAGTTTCGGCCGCACCTGCCCGAGAAGTACGACGGCAGAGTCAACCCGGCGGAGTTTCTCCAGATCTACTCCACCGCCGTACTTGCCGCAGGAGGGGATGAGGCCGTCATGGCCAACTACTTCCCCGTCGCCTTGACCGGCCCAGCCCGGTCTTGGCTCATGAACCTCCCCAGGGTTCCATAACTTCCTGGGGAGAGCTCTGCCGGCAGTTCACCGCCAACTTCGGCAGTTCCTACACCCGGCCTGGCATGGAGCTCGACCTCCACGCCATCCAGCAACAACCTGGGGAGTCGCTGCGCTCCTTCATCCAGCGGTTCTCCCAGGTGCGGAACACCATCCCACACATCCAAAATGCTTCTGTGGTGGTGGCGTTCCGGCAAGGCGTTCGGGACAAGAAGATGCTCGAGAAGCTCGCGACCAGGGAGGTCCGCGACGTCTCAGAGCTCTTCAGCCTGGCGGACAAGTGCACCAGAGCAGCCAAAGGGCGGAACTGGCACTCACTACCAGCCTCCGGGTCAGGAGGGCAGCCAGGATCTGGTGCCGCTTCCTATGGAAGCGGCAGGAAGATCAAGAACAGGGGCGGTGGCAAGATGAAACCACCGGCCGCGGCCCCCATTGCCGCAGCAGCGGCACCCAGTGGAGCTCGGGGGCCGCGCCCCGACAAAAGGCCGCGACAGTCACCGGCTCCAGAAGGGGGCCAGGGCGAGCTATGCCCCGTGCATGGCACCAGTTACCATACTGCTGCCGAGTGCCGGGAAATCCAGAAGCTCGTGGAGTGCTTCCGGAAAGGGAAGCAGCTTCTAACTGATGCCCCACCCTACCGTCAAAGGGAGGGCAAGCAGAAGGTCGACGCCCCAGACGACGTCGACCACCAGGTGGAGTTTCAGGAGCCTCAGCGCGCCGTGAAGGCGGTGCGCAATCATGAGAGCTCCGGCTCCAGTGATGACGAGCGCCGGAAGATGCTCTACGTCATCTACGGTGGGTCCGCTGACCCCTCGTCCCGAAGCGCGGTTAAGACCTTGCGCCGAGCGGTAGCGTCGGTGGCTCCCCTCCCGAGTGCCGCACCGCACCTCAGGTGGATGGGAACCCCCATCAGCTTCGATGCCACCGACTGCCCCAGGAACATGGCTGGGGCCGGCCAACTACCGCTCTTGGTGGCTCTCACCATCGCCAACGTGAGGATGTACCACGTTTTGGTGGATGGCGGGGCTGGACTGAACCTCATCAGTCGCGCAGCTTTCCAGAAGCTGCAGATCCCGATGGCCAAGCTCACCCCATCGAGCCCGTTCTCAGGGGTAGGGCCGGGAAAGGTCATTCCCTACGGCCACATCAGCCTCCCGGTGACCTTTGGGGCACCGGACAGCTATCGGACATAGTACATTCTATTCGATGTGGCGGAGATCGACCTCCCCTTCAACGCCATAATTGGCAGGCCAGCCCTGTACCGATTCATGGCAGTAGCCCACTACGGCTACCTCGTCTTGAAGATGGCTACACCAACAGGCGTCCTCAGGATTCGTGGAGACCGCACTACCGCAGTGTCAGCCTTGGAAAAGCTCCAAGCACTCACAACAGCTAGGACACCAACCCCGGCGGTGCAGAACCAAACCGGATCCACCCGAGTGCACGCCACCGTGCCTCTACCACAGCACCCCATGTGCAACCCCTCGACGAGGGTGACGTCCCCCTGAGGCTTGTCCAAATCGGCGCCGATGCCACCCAGACCACCCGGGTAGCCGGGGGCCTGGATAGCAAATAGGAAGGCGCGCTCGTCACCTTCCTCCGGCACAACGTCGACGTGTTTGCATGGCAGCCGTCGCAGATGCCGGGGATCCCTAGGGAGGTGATCGAGCACCACCTAAAGGTCTCCCCCGACGCCCGGCCAGTCCAACAGAAGCCCCGCAAGCAGTCCATCGAGCGGCAAAACTTCATCCGCGAAGAAATCAAGAAGCTGCTGGACGCTGGCTTCATATGGGAAGTCCACCAACCCGGTGGTTGGCGAACCCTGTTGTTGTCCCGAAGGCCGGCGGGACGCTCCGGATGTGCATCGACTACACCAGTCTCAATAAGGCATGTCCTAAAGATCCATTCTCTTTCCCTAGAATAGATCAAATAGTAGACTCGACATCAGGTTGCGATATGCTGTGCTTCCTAGACGCTTACTCGGGTTTCCATCAGATCCCTATGTCTAGAGAAGATGAAGAGCACACCTCCTTCATCACAGTAGACGGTCTATACTGTTATGTCTCTATGCCTTATGGCCTAAAGAACGCTCACCCTACCTTCGTACGAGTAATGCACAAAACCTTCGGGGAGCTGATAAGAGACTTAATGAGGTGTATGTCGATGACATCGTTGTTAAGGTCAGACAGAGTTCGTCCCTACTAGATAACCTGGCCTTAGTCTTTGATAAACTGCGCTCTACACGTACCAAGCTGAACCCCGACAAGTGTGTGTTCGGTGTATCCTCTGGAAAACTCTTAGGATTCCTGGTCTCACACCGAGGAATTGAGGCTAACCCAGAGAAGATCAAAGCCATCGACTTGATGCGGCCCCCCGCCCGCATCAAAGAAGTCCAGAAACTCACGGGATGCCTAGCCGCGCTGAGTCGGTTTATACCGAGGTTAGCAGAGCGAACGCTCCCCTTCTTTAAGCTCCTGCGCAAATCCGGCCCATTTGCTTGGACCGACGAAGCAGAAGAAGCTTTCCAGGAGCTGAAGCAACTCCTGATGACTCTACCCGTAATGGTAGCCCCCGATCCCGAAGAGCATCTGTTGCTCTATATCGCGGCGACGGCTGAAGTGGTGAGTATGGTCCTTGTCGCAGAGCGGCCGGATCCCCCATCGCCACAGCCTGCTCCGGTAGCGGGAGACAGGCGCCAGGAAACCCCGGAGGTCCAAGACGACCCCCCGGGTCTCCGAGGCAACCCCCCGGAGGTCCAAAACAGACCCCCGGACCACCAAAACAACCTCCCGGAGGACCAGCAGGACCTCCCGGAGGTGCAACGGGACCCCCCGGAGGTCCAACGGAACCTCCCGGATGTCCAACGGGACCTCCCGGAGCTCCCGGGAAATCAGCGGGACCTCCCGGAGGTCCATGACGGCTCAGGAGCCTTCGAGTATCAGCTCCCGGCAGCCTCCCTGGGGCCACCCACCTCCCGCAGGCCTGAGCCCATGGATGAAGATATCTCTGACCTGGGAGGGAGGGTCCGGACCATCCAGAGGCCTGTCTACTACATCAGCGAGGTCCTCCATGACGCCGAGACAAGGTACCTGGAGGTCCATAAGCTGCTGTATGCAGTGCTCGTGGCGTCCAGAAAGCTCCGCCACTACTTCCAAGCCCACCGGGTCTCGGTGGTCACCTCCTATCCGCTGAAGGCTGTCCTCCACAGCCCCCACGCGACTGGCAATGTCGCCAAATGGGCAGCGGAGCTGGCGGAGTTTGAGCTGGACTTCCTTCCTCGTCACGCAGTCAAGAGCCAAGCACTGGCTGACTTCGTGGCTGAGTGGACGCCAACGAAGGCTGACCCAGGGGCCCATGAAGATGGTGAACCAGGGCCCCGAGCTCCGGCCTTCACCGGGCCTTACTGGACGCTCTTCTTCGACGGCTCCTCGCGAAAGCAGGGGGCCGGTGCTGGCGTACTGCTTCTCATGCCATCGGGGGAGCAGTTTGGGTATATGGTGCGTCTCAATTTCAAGGCAACCAACAACATGGCAGAGTATGAAGCACTCATCTTTGGCCTAAAGACAGCCCTGTCTCTAGGCGCTCACCAGTTGTTGGCACAGGGCGACTCCCAGCTAGTTATCAAGCAAGTTAAGGTTGAATGCTCCTGCAATGACCCACAGCTAGCTGCTTATCTGCTCCATGTGCAGATGTTGGAGAAAGACTTCCTCGCCTTGGACATGCGCCACGTACCGCGCGCTGGCAATGCCGCAGCTGACGACCTCTCAATGAAGGCCTCCACCGGAGCCCCTGTGCTCGAAGGAGTCTTCGAGAGGACGTTGCTGCGGCCCACAGCCTGGCCCGCCGAGCCGGGCGAAGGGGGCTGGACCAGCACCTCGAAGCTGGCGGTCCCGGCGGCCCTGCAGCCATGGACGCTGCCAAGGATCGTAAGCGTCACTGGGGACTCCGTGCAACCCAGCGCTCAAGATCCAGACGCTCAAGTCAGACCCGATGCATGGATCACGGAGATCCGGGACTACTTGAAAGACAATATCCTCCCTGATGAACATGTATCCGCTGAACGGATCGTGCACATGGCTAAGAGATACGCGTTGGTAGAAGGGGATCTCTACCGACGTGGTGCCAACCACGTCCTATTGCGGTGCATAACCCAGGGGGAAGGCTGCGACTTGCTCGCTGAGATCCATGGAGGTGAATGTGGGAGTCACTCTTCCTCACGCACGCTTGTCGGTAAAGCCTTCCGGCATGGCTTCTACTGGCTGACAGCACTCCAGGATGCCGTCAAGCTGGTCGAGAGCTGCAAGGTGTGCCAGTTCCACGCCAAGCAGATCCATACACCGGCTCAGACGGTACAGATGATCCCGCCCTCATGGCCGTTTGCTGTATGGGGGCTGGACATCCTGGGACCATTCCCAGAGCCGTCGGGGCATTCCTGTACCTCTATGTCACCATCGACAAGTTCACCAAGTGGCCGGAAGCCACACCAGTCACCACCATCAACAAGCAATCCACAGTAAAGTTCATCAAGTCCATTGTCTGCCGGTTCAGGGTCCCAAACAGGATCATCACCGACAATGGGACCCAATTCACCAGTGCAGCGTTCCAAGACTACTGCGGAGACCTCGGCATCCAGGTGTGCTATGCCTCTATTGCTCACCCAAAGAGCAATGGGCAAGTTGGGAGGGCCAACGCCGAGATTCTTAGGGGCCTCAAGACTCGCACATATGCCAACCTGAATAAACATGGTGCCTGTCGGTACCCGCGATATGGGGTACCCCCGCGCACAGGGGAAAATGCCTAAGGATCTCGCCCTTCTCCGCAGGGAGAGCTCCGAAGGCGCCACGCGTCCGGCGGGGCCGGACCTCCCTCTCCTCAGAGGAAAGCTCCGGGCCCGCCACGTGGCATACAGAAGCCGGACCTCCCCCCTCCGCGGGAGAGAGGTCCGAAGGCGCCACGTGCCCAGCGGGGCCGAACCTCCCTCTCCTCAGAGGAGAGCTCCGGGCCCGCCACGTGGCCGACAGAAGCCGGACCTCCCCCTCCGGGAGGAGAGGTCCGAAGGCTCCACGTGCCCTAGGGGCCGGACCCCCTCTCCTCTGAGGAGGGCTCCGGGCCCGCCACGTGTCCAGCAGAAGAGCGCTGCCTGCCCCCGAGCGGTAGGCAGCGGGCGTAAAGACGCCCCATACCTTGCCCGTACAAGGTATTCAAGGCCCGTGCCTTCCCAAGACGCGGAGACGCGGAGCACGCCTCTGTCAGATGCCGTTGCGCCCAGTCGCATCACAGACTGGCGCGCAGTGTCAGAGCCTGCCAGCCAATAAACGCAGCGACAAGACATCCCATGCCGCCCCCGCCGTCTTCAACCACTACGACTAGCATGCGGCATGGGCAGGGCTGCAAGACGAAGACTCAGAAGTCTTCGCCAGAGACAACTACCGGCATAACTGCAGATACGGTAGATGACAGACAATCTCCCTGGGACCACCTGTTGGGTCCCGGGCCCCCCTTGTACGCCACCCGAGTCTTGGACTATAAAAGGCTCGGGTAGGCAACGTTAGCAAGGGTTCGCACTCCAGCAACTCATACGCTAGACATCAGTCATCCTCAAGCTCAGGACTCCAGTTCTGAGCAGCAAGCAATACAGCGAGCTCCTCAGCTCACCGTGGATGTAGGGTTTTATGCTCCGGTGGCCCGAACCACGTAAAACCCGCCGTGTCAAGCTCTTCCTTAACTCGTCCATACGCTTAAGCTCTCCGCAAGTGACTAGCCCCTCCGAAAAAGAACCTCCGCGGGCTGCCCAGTGCAGGTCCGGGGGAAGTGTCGACCGCACACTTCGACATTTGGCGCGCCAGGTAGGGGGTTTTCCCTTGCGCGACGTGTTTCCGCCGACGAAGATGACCAAGCTTCCTTCAGCGGCAAGCTCCCCTCCCCCGCGTTCACGGCGAACCGTGACCAGCGGGGAGTACATGTCGACACACTCAGGACGGAGTGTGTCGGCACGAGCTGGTAGCCAGCAGCCGACTCCGGCAATGCAGGCTCCGACCAGCGTGAGATCTTCTGCAGCGATAAGCGTACCCCACAGGGGTGCGCTAGCTGCAGCAAGAGTGTGTGACGCCCTCAATTCTGTGGAAAACCACGGAACTGAGAACTAATGCATATGTGTGCCCAGGATGTTCATCACACATACACATACGTTCCACAAACTGAATTTAGATTATATATTACCACGAATAACAGAGTTTATTACAATCACCTCATGAGTCTTGGACTCATGCTCACAGCGGAAGTCTTTATTTCTACGCAGCAGAAATCTTTATTTAAATGCGGAAGCAAAAACTAATGCGGAAGCAAAACTAAGCAGAAGTGGCTCCATCTCTACTCCCTCCACAGGCAAGGTTGAGAACAGATCACACGCCATAATGCTCTACTTGATCTTCATAGTAGTTTTCTCTTGCTGTTGATAAAGAAATAATAATGCAAGTTTGAGCACAATGATGTACTCAGCAAGTGCGGGAATAACACATGATATGCAGCTCATAAACAAGGTAGGTATAAAAGGCTTATTTGCAGAAAAGCAAATTTATAAAATCATGATAAAACAGCAACTTAACTTTAGATGAATGTAGTCCCAGCATGTATTAAATTACCAACATACCTCCATCACTTCCCATGTTCCATCCGAACATTAAACAATCCTTTACTCATACTCACGAATATCTCCTCGTATTCGCTACCATCTCATCTCATAAAACAACCTCGTCTCGCACTGAGACCAATCTCATGTTATGACCCACCAGTCATGCAAACATCTTATCATACGGACTCAACAATCTCAAACCGAACCACAATCAATATCCATAACCAAGAACCTTCCCAATGACCATTCCAATAACCATCCCAGTAAACATCCCATCTAATCATGGCAGTTTAGCCAGGTGCTCGTGACCGTAAGCTCGGCTATCATGATAGTTTTAATAACTCTGCAGAGTTTGCACCTCTTTACCCACAAGTTTGTGATTTCGTCACCCGTCGGCGACTGCAGAACCTCCATTATACCAGTACACAACCGTCGGTGTATGGTCAAGAGATCACAAAATAGCCTTTACAAAGGGATTACTAGATGTATGGACTCACTAAGGTTTCACCGACAGGCTAGAATCTCCAATTCTCCCACCCACGGGTCCCCTCTTGTGCCATGCAGTTCCCAGGGCAGTCCTCACTCGACTCCCATTCCCCGCGCCTTCCACAGTCCATAACACTCTAGCAAATTACCTAATTACTCAGCTAAGCCGCACCCATACTTGGCCTTGTGGTGGCACTGTTATCCTGGCATGTGCATGCATGAACCGGTCCTTAGATCTATGGCAAGTAAAACCACCATCTCATGCTACCTCCTTCACAAACCCAGGCTTGCCTGGATCTCCCTCCGATCCATGTTCATTAACCTCATCAGTTTCTCATTATCATTACGAGTGCAGTTAGCTAGACACATCTATCTCGCTTCCCAATCCCATGGACTCAGCGAAGCATAAAGCAAAAACCGTACCCGACTCATAAACTTCCCAAGCGACAAGGATGGTTTAACCAAAACTAGTAAACTCCTATAAAAAAGGGTTTCCCATCATGTTTGACTCAGCACGCACACCTTTTCGCAAAACAAAACAGTTTTACCCAAAATATAGGATCAACATGGTCAAGGAGCACTTGCCTTGTTCTTGCAGTTCCGGTTGTCCTTGATTCTCAAAATCTTGTTGCTGCAGCTCGTCGTAGACAGCTTCCTGAGTTTGTCCTGCTATGTAGGATTCACGTGCATACAAGATTCACAGCAATCAATATCATGCGCAAACCTTAAACTAGATGCGATGATGCACATGCTATCCTACGATTAGTCTTTTATTAGATTGATCTGTACGTGTTCTTGCATGGCTTGCATGGTCAGAGGTGTTCAGATCAAAGACGAACGGGGCGATGATCCTGTCTTTAGATCAAACTGATCATCGAGTGTTCTGCCCATGAAAAGGCTTCTGTTTGAAAGGAATCGAGGAACAGACGCAAAGAGATGAACACCATGACGTCGTAAGGTGGTATTGAAATCCTACCTCACGTTCTTTTTGTCTTCGAGGTCCTCCTCCGATGATCTCCCTTGTTGTGCTTCGGCGATGTTTTGCTCGGCGAGTTAGGGCTAGGGCTCTAAGTCGTTAGCTCAGGAGCTAAAAGAGAAGTTCGTGGTTTCGGCCAGAGGTTTTGGGTTCTATTTATAATCGGGAAGAGAAGAGTCCTAATCTGATTGGATCCCGAATAAGAGTCTTCAGATCTTTGTTAGATCCTGACGTCTTATCTTCGGTAACATCATGGAGTTTAGATCGGTTTCCGTTGCGTACCGGTATCTTTACGCGTAAAAACCGCTCCAGACTCGTTACTTCCGTGGTGAAGAGCTCCGGAAGTTCCACGTGTCCTACGGGCCTGGTATCTCTTCTCCCGCAAAGATGAGCTCCGGTTGTGCCGCGTGTCACGAGCGAGACCTTCCTCTTCTTCGGAGATGAGCTCCACGCATGCCACGTGTTGGCGCTGGTCTTCCTCTTCTTCTTTCCTCAGGGACATGCCCCGCGGTCGACACGTGTCCAATAGAACAGGACCTCTCGCAGGTGAGCTCCGAGATCGACACGTACCCCACGCGGATAGTCCTCTGATTTCCGCGAGGACTAGCTCTGAGGATGACACGTGTCCTGCGGAAATGCCTTTGCTTCTTTCGCAGAGGCTAGCTCCGTGGGCAACACGTGTCCCACAGGATCGGACCTCTCCCCTTTGCGGAGATGAGTCCCGAGCCTGCCACGTAGCCAGCTTGGCGGCGGCCTCTCCCCACTTCGCAGGGATGAGCTCCGATCACGCCACGTGGCCTGCTGGCCGCGGAAGTTGCCTTCGACGCACTCTAAGGGATTTATTGGCTATTCTTTTGATAACTCTTTCTGTCCCTATTTTCCATTAAAATGTTTCTGTTTCATAGGATACGAACATATGCTGACACCCGAGATGAGGGTGTCACAAATCTACCCCCCTTTAATTGAATCTCGCCCTCGAGATTCGTTTGTAGAAAATAGATGGGGAAATTCTGCCTTGATATCCTCTTCTCGCTCCCATGTGGCTTCAGCTTCAGTGTGATGGCTCCATTGTACCTTGCACCATCGAATCACCTTGTTTCGGGTGACCCTTTCCTTTACGTCCAAGATTCGGACAGGGTGTTCTGCGTAAGTCAGGTCCTCTTGAAGTTCAAGTTCTCCCATCGACACTTGTTCCTCTGGTACTCTCAAGCACTTCTTGAGCTGGGATACATGAAACACGTCATGTACGTCGGAGAGGTGGTTTGGGAGCTCTAGTTGATAGGCTACTTCTCCTCGCTTGTCCAAAATCTTAAATGGTCCGATGTAGCGAGGCGCTAGTTTGCCTTTGAAGTTAAAACGTCGTTGGCCTCGGATAGGTGATACCTTAAGGTATACGAAGTCTCCTTCTTCAAAGGTCAACTTCCTACGCCTATTGTCCGCATAGCCTTTCTGTCGTGACTGAGCAGCCTTTAAGTTCTTCCGTATCGTTTGGACTTGCTTTTCAGCCTCTTGTAGTACTTCTGGTCCAGACACCTGGTTCTCTCCAGTCTCGTTCCAGAACAGCGGCGTTCTACACCGTCTACCATATAAGGCTTCGAAAGGCGACATCTTCAAGCTAGCTTGATAGCTGTTGTTATAGGAGAACTAGGCATACGGTAAACTCCTATCCCAACTACGCCCACGTTTCAAGGCGCAAGCTCTCAGCATGTCTTCCAAAATTTGGTTCGTCCTCTCGGTTTGCCCATCTGTTTGTGGGTGATAGGCGGAGCTAAAATCCAGTCGTGTACCCATGGCTTTCTGCAGCTTCCTCCAGAATCTAGAGGTAAACTGAGAACTTTGATTTGAGACTATCCTCTTCGGAACTCCATGACGGCACACGATCTGCTCCATGTACAATTCTGCCAATTGTGCTACATTGTAACTGGTCTTTACAGGGAGAAAATGGGCGGTTTTCGTCAATCGGTCCACAATGACCCAGATGGAGTCGTATCCTGACTGAGTTCTTGGCAATCCGACAATAAAGTCCATACTGATGTCCTCCCATTTCCATTCAGGTATTTTCAAAGGTTGCAACAACCCAGCGGGTTTTTGATGTTCGGCCTTTACCCATTGGCATGTGTCGCATAGGGCAACGTATTCGGCTATATCCCTTTTCATACCATCCCACCAATAGAAAGTTTTCAAGTCTTTGTATATTTTGGTGCTCCCTGGATGTATGGAATAGGGTGAATCATGTACCTCCTTCAATATCATGTCGCGAAGGTGTCTTATGTTTGGCACACAAATCCGTTTTCCTAGCCAAAGCGTACCCTTTTCATCCTCTTTGAAATCCTTTTCTATCCCTTGTCGGATTCTTTCCTTGATCTCCTTGATACCCTTGTCCGTTGCTTGGCCCTCTCTTATTTCTTGCTCCAATGAGGAGTGGATCTTCATTATTTCCATGTTATTCAAGAATCCGAGGTGTAACCGTTCGAACTCCTTTCGAAGTTCGGGTGGTAGCTCCCGAACCGTGAGTTGGTGGCATGCTCTCTTTCTGCTCAATGCGTCAGCTACTACATTGACCTTCCCGGGGTGGTAGTTGATTCTTACATCATAATCCTTAATGAGTTCTAACCATCGAGGTTGCCTCAAATTCAAGTCCGTTTGTGTAAATATGTACTTGAGGCTTTTATGATCTGTATAGATCTCACATCAACGACCAAGGATATAGCGTCTCCAAATCTTCAATGCATGCACCACTGCTGCTAACTCTAAGTAATGCGTAGGATAGTTAAGCTCATGCTTCTTTAATTGTCGTGAGGCATAGGCTACCACTTGTCCTTCCTGCATGAGTACACATCCGAGCCCTTGTCTAGATGCGTCACAATATATGTCAAAGCTCTTGCTTACGTCTGGCAATACCAGAACTGGTGCCGTGGTTAGCCTTTTCTTGAGTTCCTCAAAACTTTCTTGGCAGGCTTGTGTCCATTGAAATACTTTTCCCTTCATTAGCAACTCCGTCATAGGTTTTGCTATCTTAGAGAAGTCTTTAATGAAGCGACGATAGTATCCTGCCATCCCAAGGAAACTTCGAATATCCCTCACGCTCTTCGGTTGGTCCCACTTCAGAACATCTCTCACCTTTCCGGGGTCAACCGATAACCCTTCCTTGGAGATGATGTGGCCTAGGAAAGATATTTCCTTTAGCCAAAATTGACACTTGTTGAGTTTGGCATACAACTGATGCTCGTGCAACTTCTGCAAGGTTAATCTCAGATGTTCTTCATGCTCCTTCTCACTTTTTGAATACACCATAATGTCGTCGATGAAAACTACGACAAACTTGTCCAAGTACTTCATGAAAACCTTATTCATAAGGTACATGAAGTATGCGGGTGCATTCGTCAATCCAAAAGACATAACGGTATAATCATATGAACCATACCGCGTCCGAAAGGCCGTCTTAGGTATATTGGAGGGCTTAATCTTCAGCTGGAAATATCCCGACCGAAGATCAATCTTGGAGAACACTTGGGCTCCTTTCATTTGATCGAACAGGTCCTCTATACGGGGCAGAGGGTATTTATTCTTGATTGTTACCTCGTTGAGAGACCTGTAGTCCACGCACATTCTTTGGGTTCCGTCCTTCTTGTCCACGAAGAGTACCGGGGCTCCCCATGGTGACGAACTTGGACGGATAAAACCCTTCTCCAACTGTTCCCGAATTTGCTTCTTGAGTTCAACTAACTCGTCGACGGGCATCCTATATGGTCTCTTAGCTATGGGTGCAGTTCCAGGTACCAAATCTATGGCAAACTCGATGTCCCGGTCAGGTGGCATACCTGGAAGTTCTTCCGGGAACACATCCGAAAATTCCTGAACCACTGGAATGTTGTCTAATGCTACTCCTTCAACATGGTTTAAATCCGCCCGTTCGGTTGCTTGCTGGGCTGGCTTAAACTCGACACGGATACCGTGTTCATTTGTCAACTGCACGCTTCTCTCAGCGCATTGGATTACTCCATTGTGCTTGCTTAACCAGTCCATTCCGAGTATGATGTCAATTCCGTGGGAGTCCAAGACAATAAGGTTGGCGAGGAAGTCTACCCCCCTTATTTTAAGACTTACCTTAGGACATACTATACTAGTCCTCATTTCTCCTCCGGGAGAATTAACTAACATGGCACATTATAAGTGGGATACGGGTAGGTGATGTTTGGCAACATATTTGGACGATATGAAGGAATGTGATGCTCCGGAATCAAATAAAATGGTGGCTGGGTTGGAGTTGGCAAGGAACATACCAATTGCGACATCCTCAGCCTGTTGTGCTTCCTCAGCAGTGACATGGTTAATGTGGCCACGAGCATAGTTCTGCGGTCCACGGTTCCCTTGGTTGTCCCCTCCGTTTGGTCGCTGGTTCTGCTTGGGCACGTTACCTTGCTGTCCAGGGCCTCTCTTTGGGCACTGGTTAGCGAAGTGGCCTACTTCCCCGCATGCAAAGCATGCCCTGTTGCCTACGGCAGCAGGTACGTTGGGGCGGGGGTTTTGAACAGAAGCGCCATTGTTAGGCCGGGGTGCAGGAGGCATGGGCACACGAGGTGCCGGTGCAACAAACCGTTGCTGTGGTGGCTGACCAGGGCGGTACGTAGGAGTGGTTGGTCCATACTGCGGTGCAGGGGGCATGTACCTAGGTCGTACGTTGCTCCCTTGGGGCTGGTATGGCACCTTCCTTTTGCACTCGCGCTCAATTTCTCGGATCTTGTTTTCCACCACAATAGCCTTATCAACCAGCTTCTAGAAGCTTACGTAGTCATTGTTGAGGAGCTGAACTTGGATCTCATTGTTCAACCCTCTCATGAACAGGTACTGCTTCCTCTGATCTGAGTTGACATCTTCGGGGGCATACCGGGACAGTTGTATGAACTTGTTGAGATATTCGTTCACACTTTTCTGCCCTTGGCGGAGACCTTCAAACTCCTGCCTCTTGAGCATCATTACGCCAACAGGGATGTAGTGGGAGCGGAAATTTTCCTTGAACTCAGTCCAAGTGATTGTCTCCGGGTTGGCATGGGCGTTGCTCAAGGCATCCCACCAGTCAGCAGCTGCTCCCATCAGTTGGTGCGACGCAAAGAGAACCTTCTCTCGGTCATTGCACTGAACAATGGCAAGCTTCTTCTCCATGGATTTCAACCAATCATCGGCCTCCATTGGATCGCTTGCTTGAGCAAAGGTGGGTGGTCGAGTCCTCATGAACTCTCCCAGCCTGTTATGAGCCGGCGGTGGTGGTGGCGGTGGTGCCAGAATGGGGTGTTGGTTGGCCTGCAACTGACCCAAACTTTGGATCATGGTTTGCATAAGCTGGTTTTGCATGGCCATCAACCTTTCTAGGTTGATTTTCACCAGCTCCGGGGTTAGCAGGAACTTCCTCGTGGTCATCTTCCTGGACGTTCCTTCGGCTGGTGTTTCCTCTCACCATCTGTGAGAGAGAACGAAATAGTAATAGAAGGTTAGAAAGTTAGATAGGTCCTTTCAACTATATGCATCAAGGTGAGTTGGACTATATATATTAGCCCTTATGAGGATGTGAGCAAGTGCCGAAACATCTCGCACCTCCTTCTTCTTATGTGTGGATATGGACAACGTTTTTGAGACGTCCCACCACTCACACTAAGCACATATTCACAAATAATCATCACAAGGGCCCACTCAACTTCCTATTCAAGGATGGTTTCCCTATGTCAAGGTGGTTTTAAAGGCCAATCTAAGCTATTCACCCTAAGATGCTTCCTTTGGTCCGCGTGGCTTAGCTATCTGTGATTTCTATTTAGGGGTGTAACTTGCCGTTAACCCGTGATTCTAATATCAATCTAAGGTTTCTATATAGGCGTCTAACCTACTGTCAACCCGTGGCTCTGATACCAATCTGTGACGCCCTCAATTCTGTGGAAAACCACGGAACCGAGAACTAATGCATATGTGTGCCCAGGATGTTCATCACACATACACATACGTTCCACAAACTGAATTCAGATTATATATTACCACGAATAACAGAGTTTATTACAATCACCTCATGAGTCTTGGACTCATGCTCACAGCGGAAGTCTTTATTTCTACGCAGCAGAAATATTTATTTAAATGCGGAAGCAAAAACTAACGCGGAAGCAAAACTAAGCAGAAGTGGCTCCATCTCTACTCCCTCCACAGGCAAGGTTGAGAACAGATCACACGCCATAATGCTCTACTTGATCTTCAGAGTAGTTTTCTCTTGCTGTTGATGAAGAAATAATAATGCAAGTTTGAGCACAATGATGTACTCAGCAAGTGCGGGAATAACACATGATATGCAGCTCATAAACAAGGTAGGTATAAAAGGCTTATTTGCAGAAAAGCAAATTTATAAAATCATGATAAAACAGCAACTTAACTTTAGATGAATGTAGTCCCAGCATGTATTAAATTACCAACATACCTCCATCACTTCCCATGTTCCATCCGAACATTAACCAATCCTTTACTCATACTCACGAATATCTCCTCGTATTCGCTACCATCTCATCTCATAAAACAACCTCGTCTCGCACTGAGACCAATCTCATGTTATAACCCACCAGTCATGCAAACATCTCATCATCCGGACTCAACAATCTCAAACCGAACCACAATCAATATCCATAACCAAGAACCATCCCAATGACCATTCCAATAACCATCCCAGTAAACATCCCATCTAATCATGGCAGTTTAGCCAGGTGCTCGTGACCGTAAGCTCGGCTATCATGATAGTTTTAATAACTCTACAGAGTTTGCACCTCTTTACCCACAAGTTTGTGATTTCGTCACCCGTCGGCGACTGCAGAACCTCCATTATACCAGTACACAACCGTCGGTGTATGGTCAAGAGATCACAAAATAGCCTTTACAAAGGGGTTACTAGATGTATGGACTCACTAAGGTTTCACCGGCAGGCTAGAATCTCCAATTCTCCCACCCACGGGCCCCCTCTTGTGCCATGCAGTTCCCAGGGCAGTCCTCACTCGACTCCCGTTCCCCGCGCCTTCCACAGTTCATAACACTCTAGCAACTTACCTAATTACTCAGCTAAGCCGCACCCATACTTGGCCTTGTGGTGGCACTGTTATCCTGGCATGTGCATGCATGAACCGGTCCTTAGATCTACGGCAAGTAAAACCACCATCTCATGCTACCTCCTTCACAAACCCAGGCTTGCCTAGATCTCCCTCCGATCCATGTTCATTAACCTCATCAGTTTCTCATTATCATTACGAGTGCAGTTAGCTAGACACATCTATCTCGCTTCCCAATCCCATGGACTCAGCGAAGCATAAAGCAAAAACCATACCCGACTCATAAACTTCTCAAGCGACAAGGATGGTTTAACCAAAACTAGTAAACTCCTATAAAAAAGGGTTTCCCATCATGTTTGACTCAGCACGCACACCTTTTCGCAAAACAAAACAGTTTTACCCAAAACATAGGATCAACATGGTCAAGGAGCACTTGCCTTGTTCTTGCGGTTCTGGTTGTCCTTGATTCTCAAAACCTTGTCGCTGCAGCTCGTCGTAGACAGCTTCCTGAGTTTGTCCTGCTATGTAGGATTCACGTGCATACAAGATTCACAGCAATCAATATCATGCGCAAACCTTAAACTAGATGCGATGATGCACATGCTATCCTACGATTAGTCTTTTATTAGATTGATCTGTACGTGTTCTTGCATGGCTTGCATGGTCAGAGGTGTTCAGATCAAAGACGAACGGGACGATGATCCTGTCTTTAGATCAAACTGATCATCGAGTGTTCTGCCCATGAAAAGGCTTCTGTTCGAAAGGAATCAAAGAACAGACGCAAAGAGATGAACACCATGACGTCGTAAGGTGGTATTGAAATCCTACCTCACGTTCTTTTTGTCTTCGAGGTCCTCCTCCGATGATCTCCCTTGTTGTGCTTCGGCGATGTTTTGCTCGGCGAGTTAGGGCTAGGGCTCTAAGTCGTCGGCTTAGGAGTTGAAAGGGAAGTTCGTGGTTTTGGCCAGAGGTTTTGGGTTCTATTTATAATCGGGAAGAGAAGAGTCCTAATCTGATTGGATCCCAAATAAGAGTCTTTTTCAGATCTTTGTTAGATCCTGACGTCTTATCTTCGGTAACATCGTGGAGTTTAGATCGGTTTCCGTTACGTACCGGTATCTTTACGCGTAAAAACCGCTCCAGACTCGTTACTTCCGTGGTGAAGAGCTCCGGAAGTTCCACGTGTCCTCCGGGCCTGGTATCTCTTCTCCCGCAAAGATGAGCTCCGGTTGTGCCGCGTGTCACGAGCGAGACCTTCCTCTTCTTCGGAGATGAGCTCCACGCACGCCACATGTTGGCGCCGGTCTTCCTCTTCTTCTTTCCTCAGGGACATGCCCCGCGGTCGACACGTGTCCAATAGAACAGGACCTCTCGCAGGTGAGCTCCGAGATCGACACGTACCCCGCGCGGATAGTCCTCTGATTTCCGCGAGGACTAGCTCTGAGGATGACACGTGTCCTGCGGAAATGACTTTGCTTCTTTCGCAGAGGCTAGCTCCGTGGGCAACACGTGTCCCACAGGATCAGACCTCTCCCCTTTGCGGAGATGAGTCCCGAGCCCGCCACGTAGCCAGCTTGGTGACGGCCTCTCCCCACGTCGCAGGGATGAGCTCCGATCACGCCACGTGGCCTGCTGGCCGCGGAAGTTGCCTTCGACGCACTCTAAGGGCTTTATTGGTTATTCTTTTGATAACTCTTTCTGTCCCTATTTTCCATTAAAATGTTTCCGTTTCATAGGATACGAACATATGCTGACACCCGAGATGAGGGTGTCACAGAGCGCTACTGCGCAATCCACCTGCTGGGGACGCACCTCATTCAGCAACCCAGCAGTGGATACGCGAGGTAGATCGCCTCATCGTCGCCGCCGCAAACCCTCGACTTCGGCGGGGACGACACTCCGGTCAACCGGCTTTGTCGCTGACGCGCACGCCAATGGTTGACGGACAGATGGCGGACTCCAGCTCCACCAGGCTTCCATCGACGGACCTGAGGGCAGAGCTGGAGCGATGCCACTTGGGCCAAGATGCCCGAGTGTTCCTCGAGCAACGTCGAGAAAGGCGTCGCATCCAAGGGGCTGGCGACAGCATGACGTCGGCCTCGACCCAGCCTGAAGAGCAGATCTTCGCCACGCGGACTCTGCCCCAGGCATACGCCGTGCAGCATATGCCACAGCCATATGCTTTGCAAACGACATCCCCGGTCTTTGGCGCAACCTTGCCCATACCGGGGTACACTGTGCCAGGTGCGAACCAAGCGTTCGCGGCACCAATACCTGCGGCAACAGGAGCGGGATGTACGGCCCTTGCACCCCACCTTCGCTTCGCGAGGTGGCCGCGCAAGTTTCGGCCGCACCGGCCCGACAAGTACGACGGCAGCGTCAGCCCGGCGGAGTTCCTCCAGATCTACTCCACCGCCGTACTTGCCGCAGGAGGGGATGAGGCCGTCATGGCAACCTATTTCCCCGTCGCCTTGACCGGCCCAGCCCGGTCTTGGCTCATGAACCTACCCCAGGATTCCATAACCTCCTGGGGAGAGCTCTGCCGGCATTTCGTCGCCAACTTTGGCAGTTCCTACACCCGGCCTGGCATGGAGCTTGACCTCCACGCCATCCAGCAACAACCAGGGGAGTCGCTGTGCTCCTTCATCCAGCGGTTCTCCCAGGTGCGGAACACCATCCCACACATCCAGAACGCTTCTGTGGTGGTGGCGTTCCGACAAGGCGTTTGGGACAAGAAGATGCTCGAGAAGCTCGCGACTAGGGAGGTCCGCGACGTCCCGGAACTCTTCAGCCTGGTGGACAAGTGTGCCAGAGCAGCCGGAGGGCGGAGCTGGCACTCACTGCCAGCCTCCGAGCTAGGGGTCAGCCAGGATCTGGCGCCGCTTCCTATGGAAGCGGCAGGAAGATCAAGAACAGGGGCGGTGGCAAGATGAAGCTGCCAGCCGCGGCCCCCCGTTGCTGCAACAGCAGCGCCCAGAGGAGCTCGGGGGCCACGCCCCGACAAAAGGCCGCGACAATCACCGGCTCCAGACGGAGGCCAGGGCGAGCTATGCCCCGTGCACGGCACCAGTTACCATACTGCTGCCGAGTGCCGGGAAATCCAGAAGCTCGCGGAGTGCTTCCGGAAAGGGAAGCAGCTTCTAACTGATGCCCCACCCTACCGTCAAAGGGAGGGCAAGCAGAAGGTCGACGCCCCAGACGACGTCGACCGCCAGGTGGAGTTCCAGGAGCTTCAGCGCGCCGTGAAGGCGGTGCGCAATCATGAGAGCTCCAGCTCCAGTGATGACGAGCACCGGAAGATGCTCTACGTCATCTTCGGCGGGTCCGCTGACCCCTCGTCCTGAAGCGCGGCTAAGGCCTTGCGCCGAGCGGTAGCGTCGGTGGCTCCCCTCCCGAGTGCAGCACCGCACCTCAGGTGGATGGGAACCCCCATCAGCTTCGTTGCCACCGACTGCCCCAGGAATATGGCTGGGGCCGGCCAACTACCGCTCTTGGTGGCCCCCACCATCGCCAACGTGAGGATGTACCATGTTTTGGTGGATGGCGGGGCTGGACTGAACCTCATCAGTCGCGCAGCTTTCCAGAAGCTGCAGATCCCGATGGCCAAGCTCACCCCATCGAGCCCGTTCTCAGGGGTAGGGCCGGGACAGGTCGTTCCCTACGGCCACATCAGCCTCCCGGTGACCTTTGGGGCACCGGACAGCTATCGGACAGAGTACATTCTGTTCGACGTGGCCGAGATCGACCTCCCCTTCAACGCCATAATTGGCAGGCCAGCCCTGTACCGATTCATGGCAGTAGCCCACTACGGCTACCTTGTCTTGAAGATGCCTACACCAACAGGCGTCCTCAAGGTTCGTGGAGACCGTACTGCCGCAGTGTTAGCCTTGGAAAAGCTCCAGGCGCTTACAACAGCTAGAGTACCAACCCCAGGCAGTGCAGAACCAAACTGGCTCCACCCAAGTGCATGCCACCATGCCTCTACCACAGCACCCCATGTGCAATCCCTCGACGAGGACGACGTCCCCTTGAGGCTCCTCCGAATCAGCGCCGATGCCACCCAGACCACCCGGATAGCCGGGGGCCTGGATAGCAAATAGGAAGGCGCGCTCCTTACCTCCCTCCGGCACAATGTCGATGTGTTTGTATGGCAGCCGTCGCAGATGCCAGAGATCCCTAGGGAGGTGATTGGGCACTATCTAAAGGTCTTCCCCGATGCTCGGCCAGTCCGACAGAAGCCCCTCAAGCAGTCCACCGAGCAGTAAAGCCTCATCCGCGAAGAAATCAAGAAGCTGCTGGACGCTGGCTCCATACGGAAAGTCCGCCACCCCCGGTGCTTGGCGAACCCTGTTGTTGTCCCAAAGGCCGGCGGGAAGCTCCGGATGTGCATCGACTACACCAGTCTCAATAAGGCATGTCCCAAAGATCTATTTCCTCTCCCTATAATAGATCAAATAGTAGACTCAACGTCAGGCTGCGGTATGCTGTGCTTCCTAGATGCTTACTCGGGTTTCCACCAGATCCCTATGTCTAGAGAAGATGAAGAGCACACCTCCTTCATCACAGTAGTCAGTCTGTACTGTTATGCCTCTATGCCTTATGGCCTAAGGAACGCTCTCCCTACCTTCGTACGTGCAATGCACAAGACCTTCGGAGAGCTAATGAGAGACTCAGTTGAGGTGTATGTCGATGACATTGTTGTTAAGGTCAGGCAGAGTTCATCCCTGCTAGATAACCTGGCCTTAGTCTTCGTCTTTCCGACAAGTGTGAGTTCGGTGTATCCTCTGGAAAACCCTTAGAATTCCTGGCCTCACACCGAGGAACTGAGGCTAACCCAGAGAAGATCAAAGCCATCGGCTCGAGGCGGCCCCCCGCCCGCATCAAAGAAGCCCAGAAACTCACGGGATGCCTAGCTGCGCTGAGTCGGTTTATACCAAGGTTAGCAAAGCGAATGCTCCCCTTCTCTAAGCTCCTACGCAAATCCGGCCCATTCGCTTGGACCGACGAAGCGGAGGAAGCTCCCTAGGAGCTGAAGCAGCTACTGATGACCCTACCCGTAATGGTAGCCCCCGAGCCCGAAGAGCATCTGTTGCTCTACATCGCCGCGATGGCTGCAGTGGTGAGTATGGTCCTCGCCGCAGAGCGTCCGGACCCCTCATCGCCGCAACCTGCTCCGGTATCGGGAAACAGGCGAGAGGAAACCCCGGAGGTCCGAGACGACCCCCCCGGGTCTCCGAGGCAATCCCCCGGAGGTCCAAAACGGACACCGGACCCCCGACACAACCTCCCGGAGGACCAGCAGGATCTCCCGGAGGTGCAACGGGACCCCACGGAGGTCCAACAGAACCTCCAGGACGTCCAACAGAACCTCCCGGACGTCCAACGGGACACCCCGGAGCTCCCGGGAAATCAGCGGGACCTCCCGGAGGTCCAAGACAGCCTGGGGGCCTCCGAGTATCAGCTCCAGGCGGCCTCCCCGGGCCCGCTGGAGGTTCTGTCTACTTCATCAGCGAGGTCCTCCATGACGCCAAGACAAGGTACCTGGAGGTACATAAGCTGCTGTATGCAGTGCTCGTGGCGTCCAGGAATCTCCGCCACTGCTGCCAAGCACACCGGGCCTCAGTGGCCACCTCCTACCCGCTGAAGGCTATCCTCCACAGCCCCCACGCAATGGACGATGCCGCCAAATGGGCAGCGGAGCTACTGGAGTTTGAGCTAGGCTTCCTACCTCGTCACGCAGTCAACAGCCAAGCACTAGCTGACTTCGTGGCTGAAGTGGACGCCAACGCAGGCTGACCCAGGGGGCCATGAAGACGGTGAACCAAGACCCCGACCTCTGGCCTTCACCGGACCTTACTGGACGCTCTTCTTCGATGGCTCCTTGCGAAAGCAGGGGGCCGGTGCTGGCATACTGCTCCTCATGCCATCGGGGGAGCAGTCTGGGTATATGGTGCGTCTCAATTCCAAGGCAACCAACAACATGGCAGAGTATGAAGCACTCATCCTTGGCCTAAAGACAGCCCTGTCTCTAGGCGCTCGCCAGTTGTTGGCACAGGGCGACTCCCACCTAGTTATCAAGCAAGTTAAGGGTGAATGCTCCTGCAGTGACCCACAGCTAGCTGCTCATCTGCTTTATGTGCAGATGGTGGAGAAAGACTTCCTCGCCTTGGACCTGCGCCACGTACCGCGCGCTGGCAAGGCCGCAGCTGACGACCTCTCAACGAAGACCCCCACCGGAGCCCCTGTGCCCAAAGGGGGCTTCGAGAGGACGTTGCCGCGGCCCACAGCCCTGTCCGCCGAGCCGGTCGAAGGGGGCTAGACCAGCACCTCGAAGCTGGCGGCCCCGGCGGCCATGGACGCCGCCAAGGATCGTAAGCGTCACTGGGGACTCCGTGCAACCCAGCGCTCAAGATCCATACGCTCAAGTCAGACCCGATGCATGGATCATGGAGATCCGGGACTACTTGAAAGACAATATCCTCCCTGATGAACGTGTATCCGCTGAACGGATCGTGCGTATGGCTAAGAGACACGTGATGGTAGAAGGGGATCTCTACCGACGCGGCGCCAACCGCGTCCTATTGCGGTGCATAACCCAGGGGGAAGGCTGCGACTTGCTCGCTGAGATCCATGGAGGCGAATGTGGGAGTCACTCTTCCTCACGCACGCTTGTCGGTAAAGCCTTCTGGCATGGCTTCTACTAGCCGACAACACTCCAGGATGCCGTCAAGCTGGTCGAGAATTGCAAGGCGTGCCTGTTCCACGCCAAGCAGATCCATACACCGGCTTGGACGGTACAGATGATCCCGCCCACATGGCCATTTGCCGTACGGGGGCTGGACATCCTGGGACCTGGGACCATTCCCCAGAACCGAGGATGGGGACCCGCTCCCGAACCCTCGGAACACAGAACACCTCCGTAAGTTCTACCCCTAGAGCAACAATAGGACAGCCTCTTCTTTTTATAATAAATTCCATAAAGTCCAGGAACAGTGCTCAGAGCAGCTAAGCCTCAGGGGACGGTCCAGGACTACGTTCAGCTTCGCCTGGTTCCGACCCCAAGCGCGTAGAGTCTAGCTTCCCTTGAGGCGGGTCGTGGCCTCCATACTTAGCCTGCCTTCCTCCTATGGAAATTTATATGAAAAGAAACCTGTCCTACGTTGCTCTTCTTTGGTGCTCATTTAATTTACTTATTAAAATTTTATGACTGCACTACTAGCGCATGCTCACCATGCGCTCAGCTCCCTCTTCTCATTCTCACCGTTAGTCGGCATTTGCTGCCCTACCAAAGGCGGTTGTGTTGGAGGTACCGACTGATAGCCAGGGAGGCCCCGAGCCCCCGGCACTTCGCGCACGGTAGTCCCCAAGCACCGTATAAGTGGACGGGGACCGTAAGCCAAATAAGACTATGAGATAGAGGAGGGGGAGCCCCCAAGGAGAATTATGTTTCCCTTACTTGTGTGCAGGACCCCTCGGCCTCAGCTCCCCGCAGGAGTATGGTAGGCACATCCATTCAATGGAACACACCTACCAGGGGGCCGCTACGGGATCGCGCAAGACTGAAACCCCAAGGTAAGATCAAAGAACCAAGACCTCACTGCTTCCGCAGGGGCGAGGCCCGAAGGTCCCACGTGTCCAGTGGGGCCGGACCATCCACCTCCTTGAGAGGGAGCTCCGGGCCCACCACGTGGCCTACAGAAGCCGGACCTCCCCCGTCCGCGTGGAGAGGTCCGAGGGCTCCACGTGCCCCGCAAGCCCGGACCTCCCCTCAGAGGGGAGCTCCGGGCCCGCCACGTGGCCAACAGGCCCGGACCCCCCCCCCCATTCTCATGAGGCAGGTCCTGGAGACCTCCGGGGCCCTTAATATACAGTAAGGACCCGGAGAAGGTGTCTATGCAGAGCTTCGAGATTGGTCAATGCCTCCGAGTACCTTGCGGAGCTAAGGACTCGGCCAGGAAAAACCAGGAAGAAGACTAGGACATGCAGACACAGAAGGAAACATGAATCTGTTCATACAAGGCTCCACGAGCTGGGCTACAAACTCAACAAAAAAAAATAGGTACAGGGCCTTGTGGCCACGGGGGCAGATGCCTAAGAGTCCCCGGACTCCCGATGAAACCTAGAGGCCACAAGGGCAGCCACGTCCTCGACCTCGGCCCTGGCAGCTTCCTCCCGCTCGGCAACGGGTCCTAGATGGACTGGCCCCAGAGAAAAGGAAGGGTCTTGGCTCCGGAAGCACGCCAGTATGTGCATAGCGACCTCTTCGCCAGGCCCCGTCCTTCCACTTCAAGCTCGTCGGCGATCACCGCTTCGAGCCGACCCAGCTTGTCGCCAATGGACTCAAGTGCCGGGATTGCTTCGTACATCTGCCGCGCCGGAGCCTCCATCCGCACAGGGCTGAAACCAAGAGGAGCCAAGGCGGACCCCACCTTGGCAATAAAGCCCCAGACTGCCTGGGCCTCGGCAGACCGCAAATACTAGAGCTTCTCTACCTCTTGGCGAGCCGCCAGCTCGCGATCCATCGCAGCCTGGCGCTCCTGGGAGAACTGCTCCTCCCTCGCGGCAACAGCCGACTCACGGAGCTCCAGCTCCTCGGTCCAAGCCCTCAGCTCCCCCACTTTGGCTCTCAGCCGGGCGGTGGTCTTCTCCTCCTCGGCCGCTGCAGCGCGTTCCCAATCGGCGACGGCGCACTCTCGACGAGCTACCTGCAGCCGCAACTCCTCCGCGGCGGCGGAACGCTCCTCGGCTTTGGCCTCAACATTGGCCAGGGCCTCGCGGTAGGAAGCACGAAGCCGCCGGGTCTCTGACTCCAAGCGGCTAATGGCCTTCTTCTGAGTGTCAAGCAGAGCACTCATGGCCTCAAGCCTTGACTGCCTTGAGTCAAGATCCGCCCTAGCCTCCTGGGCCCGCTGCTGCCAGCTGAGAAGGCGTTCCCTCTCGCCGGCCAGCGCCCCCCGCTCCTGCTCGAAGGCGGACTGGAGCTTCCGGATGCTGGTCTGGACACGCCCCAGGGCATCCCACACGGGTGCCGGGACAGAGGGGGCAGGAGTCACGCCCCTGACCCCCCTGTCGAGTCTAAGACCGGCGGAGGCGCCGGTGACTCAGCAACCAGAGTGGGACGCTGTCCTAAGGAAGCCAGGGGGCCAGCAGGCGCACCTACAGCGGCCCTCCCAGTCTCAGGACCGGATTTCTGGGCTCGGGAAGGAGGGCGGACAGGAGCGGATGCGGCCACCACGGAGGGTGAACTCGCCGGCACAGAGGAAGCCCCCGTCGATTTGGGGGCCATGGGAGTCACCACGGTTCCCAGATGTTGAGGCGCGGAGCCTCCGTCAGTTGAAGGCAGCCGGGTAAGAGGCCCGACCCCGGCAGCTGGTCGGTCACTGCAAAAAAAGAAAGCTCTCAGGCTAAGAGAGGAAACGAGAACGCTGCTCCTACAAGCCAGAAGGAGCAACACTTACTGGGCGGCATGAGCGCTCCAACAGGCTTGCAGCACTGGCCTCTGGGCTGTAATTGAACCGACAGGACCTGCGGTTGGAATGGTCGCGGGGCGTGGCGCCTGGATCCTCGGCACACTCCCCGGCGTCGCCCCACCAGCATCCGTCCTAAAAGCCCCGCCGCTTGAGGAAGGATGACGAGGTGCTTGGGTTACTTTGGACTGCCGCTATCCGGGGAGAGACCCGCGGGGGTGGGACACCCGGGGCCTCTTCGGGTCGCCACCTGATGGACCAGCACCCCCGGGAGATGGGTGCAAGGGTGCTCCAGCACCCTGACTCGGCGCAGGCGGCACCCTCGGAGGAGACCGGGAGCGTTTCTTCTCTGGATGCCCGGGGGCCGGCTCCTTCCCCTTCCCCTTGTCGGCGGCTTGAGTTCCGTCGGCTCTTGGGAAGGGTTGGGCAGCAGCAGACGCCTCGTGCCCTGATCCGGAGCGCTCGGTTCCTGGGATCGTAATACCCCGGAAGGCATCCCCGACCTGCCGGACGGCGATCCCGATGTCGTCCAGGTTCGGCATCTTCCGCAGGAGCTTTGACCTCCTCTGTGGCTCCAAGAAGAGGGGGGTGGCAGAGGGCGGAAGGGCGGGGTCGCCACTGGGAATATAGTCGCCGCTCACCTTGCTCACCATCTCGTACAGCTCCTCGTCAGAAGGGTCAGAGCCGGGGCCCCACTCCAGCCTGGTACAGTCCTGCTCGCCAGTATAGTACCACGCTGGGCGACTGCGCTGCTGCAAGGGCGCAATACGGCGCGACATGAAGTCCATCAGCACCATCAGGGACGTCAGCCCCTCGTTGGCCAAGAACCGGATCCGCTCCAAGACCGGGCGTACTCCTGCTCCAGCTCAGGGATCTCCTACCAGAAGCGACGATCGGTGGTTGGGCTAGCGGTCGGGAGTTGTAGGCGATCGTGCTCGTCGGTCTGCACTAACACCCAGCTCTCCCTCCAGTTTTCCCACCTTGATGCGCTGAAGGGCAGAAGGTACCCAGAGACCTTTGGATCCTTGCAGCGATGCTGGAAGTAGTACGCCCCCATCTGGGTCTTCGAGCAGTGCCCAGTCGTCCGCAACACAAAGAAGTAGCGGAAGAGCGTCACAGAAGCGTGCACCCCCACAAACATCTCGCAGAAGTGGACAAAGACAGCAGCCATTGCGAAGGAGTTGGGAGAGAGATGGTGGAGTTGGAGCCCATATGTCTCCAGCAGTGTGACAAAGAAGGAAGAAATTGGCGGGACGAACCCCGCCAGAGCATAAGCAGTGAAGAAGACCATCTCCCCCTTTTCCAGGATCAGGGGGAGAGATCCCTGGCGGAGCCGACATTTCTGTTCCTCCATGCGCCAGCCCAGCAGCCTGCGCACTGGCCCAAGCTCGGAGGAACGAACGAGACGCGTCGGGAGCAAGTTGGAAGCCATGGCAAAAGAGAGCACAAGGACAGGAAAACCGAGGCGCAAGAGTTCAAGGGAAGAACGAGCGCTAGGAAATGCGAAGGGAAGCCGTGATGCGGGTGAGATCCCCTTTTAAAACTTTCTAGGAACAATTCGAGGTGATTCAAAAATATTCGAATACATCGCATCGGCGACCGCATTGGCTCCGAGACCGGGCGCCGATGACAGGTGGACCCAAGCCGCCCAACTGAAGCGGTGGGTCAAGGAGTCAGTCTCCCTAGAAGACAAGCTGGCAAGGCGCTTTGGCGGTTCCGGAAGAAAGCGCCGCGACGTACATGAATGGCAGCCTTGGGAACCGCCACAATAAAGGCAACCATCAAGTGGGCGCACGATCCCACGATCCCGCGACTATTCGTGCTCCGGCAGCGGTCAATGCGGGACTTAGAAAAAGTGCGTGGATCAGAAGAGACGGAGGTCCCACCTCGGGCTCGCAATCTCCCCCGAGATGGGCCCGGGGGCCACTGTCGGTACCCGCGATATGGGGTACCCCCGCGCACAGGGGAAAATGCCTAAGGATCTCGCCCTTCTCCGCGGGGAGAGCTCCGAAGGCGCCACGCGTCCGGCGGGGCCGGACCTCCCTCTCCTCAGAGGAAAGCTCCGGGCCTGCCACGTGGCATACAAAAGCCGGACCTCCCCCCTCCGCGGGAGAGAGGTCTGAAGGCGCCACGTGCCCAGCGGGGTCGGACCTCCCTCTCCTCAGAGGAGAGCTCCGGGCCCGCCACGTGGCCAACAGAAGCCGGACCTCCCCCTCCGGGACGAGAGGTCCGAAGGCTCCACGTGCCCTGCGGGGCCGGACCCCCTCTCCTCTGAGGAGGGCTCCGGGCCCGCCACGTGTCCAGCAGAAGAGCGTTGGCTGCCCCCGAGCGGTTGGCAGCGGGCATAAAGACGCCCCATAGCTTGCCCGTACAAGGTATTCATGGCCCGCGCCTTCCCAAGACACGGAGACACGGAGCACGCCTCTGTCAGGTGCCGTTGCGCCCAGTCGCATCACAGACTGGCGTGTAGTGTCAGAGCCTGCCAGCCAATAAACGCAGCGACAAGACATCCCATGCCGCCCCCGCCGTCTTCAACCACTACGACTAGCATGCGGCATGGGCAGGGCTGCAAGACGAAGACTTAGAAGTCTTCGCCAGAGACAACTACCGGCATAACTGCAGATACGGTAGATGACAGACAATCTCCCCGGGACCAACTGTCGGGTCCCGGGCCCCCCTTGTATGCGACCCGAGTCTTGGACTATAAAAGGCTTGGGTAGGCAACGTTAGCAAGGGTTCACACTCCAGCAACTCATACGCTAGACATTAGTCATCCCCAAGCTCAGGACTCCGGTTCTGAGCAGCAAGCAATACAGCGAGCTCCTCAGCTCACCGTGGATGTAGGGTTTTACGCTCCGGCGGCCCAAACCACGTAAAACCCGCCGTGTCAAGCTCTTCCTTAACTCGTCCATACGCTTAAGCTTCCGCAAGTGACTAGCCCCTCCGAAAAAGAACCTCCGCGGGCTGCCCAGTGCTGGTCCGGGGGAAGTGTCGACCGCACACTTCGACAGTGCCAATTGGGTGGATGAGCTTCCAAACACACTATGGGCTAACCGGACATCCCAGAGCCGGGCCACTGGAGAGACACCCTTCTTCATGGTGTATGGGGCCGAAGCCGTGCTTCCCCCGGAGATCACCATGAAGTCTCACCGTGTCCGGGCTTACGACGAAGCCGCGTAGGACAACCTCCGGCGTGGAGAAATCGACCTCGTCGACAAGGTCCGATTGCATGCAGCACTCCGTAACGCACAGTACAGACAAGCACTCCACCGCTACCAACAGAGGTCTGTACATGCCCGGGAGCTGCAGGAAGGCGACCTGGTGCTGCGGCGCATACTTTCTCGCGAAGGAACCCACAAACTCTCCCCTAGTTGTGAAGGTCCCTTCCGAGTCACAAAAGTGTGCCGTCCCGGGTGCGTACGCCTTTCCACCGAGGATGGGGACCCGCTCCCGAACCCTTGGAACATAGAACACCTCCGTAAGTTCTACCCCTAGAGCAACAATAGGACATACTCTTCTTTTTGTAATAGATTCCATAAAGTCCAGGAACAGTGCTCGGAGCAGCTAAGCCTCAGGGGACGGTCCAGGACTACGTTCAGCTTCGCCTGGTTCCGACCCCAAGCGCGTAGAGTCTTGCTTCCCTTCTTAATGGGGCGGGTCGTGGCCTTTATGTTTAGCCTGCCTTCCTCCTATGGAAATTTATATGAAAAGAAACCTGTCCTACATTGCTCTTCCTTGGTGCTCATTTAATTTACGTATTAAATTTTTATGACTGCACTTCTGGCGCATGATCACCATGCGCTCAGCTCCCTCTTCTCATTCTCACCTTTAGTCGGCATTTGCTGCCCTACCAAAGACGGTTGCGTTGGAGGTACCTGCCGATAGCCAGGGGGACCCCGAGCTCCCGGCACTTCGCGCACGGTAGTCCCCAAGCACCGTATAAGTGGATGGGGACCGTAAGCCAAATAAGACTATGAGATAGAGGAGGGGGAACCCCCAAGGAGAATTACGTTTCCCTTACTTGTGTGCAGGACCTCTCGGCCTCAGCTCCCCTGTAACACCCCAAAATCCTGTTAAGAGGGGAATTTAAAAATTTTTGGACGTATTGCATGGGCTGCAGAAATTAAAATTTAGTTGGAATTCAAATTCAAATTCAAACCAGAAAAGAAATGGAAAAAGAAAAAGGAAAACAGAAAAAAACCGGCCAGTGGGCCGAAACCCACCAGCCGGCCCACCCCACCCCGCGCCAGCCCGCAGTCGCGCGCCCCGTTCCCTTTCTCGCTGATGTGTGGGACCCGCCATCCTTCTTCCTCCTCGCGCCCGCGCTCGGCCGGCCGGGACTCCTCTCTCCTCCGAATCAAAACCGCCCCGGATACTCGCGTATCCCAGCCGAATTTCGGTTCTGGATGACGCTAACTCGATCACAACCGAACGCCGCCCCTCCCCGGCTATATAAACACCGGCATCTCCCCGATTTTCACCCACGATCAGCCGTTTTCCTTCCGGTGAGAACCCGAGTTTCTCCGGCCAATTTCGCTCGATCTTCGCTCGCGATTTCTGATCTAAGGCGCTGATCTTGATCCACCGCCTCCGGGGAATCACGCAGGTGCAGAAAACTCGGTGGTTTGCGCCTCAAACACAGCGCCGACGAGCCTTGCCGTGAATTCATCTCGGACCTCGTCGCCGACCGCTTTCCAGGACCCCCGAGCTCAAGAAAACCTCCGAGGTGAGATCCCCGACCTCCCCTCTACCGATCTATGCCATGAAATCCCAGTTTTAGGAAGAATTGACGAAGATCCGAAGCTCTCCGGCGAGATCGCTGCCTCCCGCCGCCGGGCAGCGCCGCCCGCGCTCGATCAGAGCGACGTGGCCGCTTGTGCGCCGTCTATTTTAAATCGCATGGTAGAATTTAAATCCCCGCGTACCAGTTCGACGTTATAATCTCATCCGTCTGTTTCAAATCGGACGGTCCACGTCAGCCCCACATTATAAAGGCCGGGATTCTTACGTGCTACCCCCTGGGGATCTCGGAAAATACGAGCTAGCCCCGGAAACTTCTGATGTAGCCCCTGGAACTTCAGAAATTCATGAAAATACAATTAAAAATCAGTTTTAGCCCCTGGACTAAATAAAAATTAGCAATAACCCTCTGATATGCATAGTTAGGCCCCTGGAAATTCTTAAAATAATATAATAGGCCCTGTAGTGGGGTGAGTTTACCTTTTTAACCCTATATGATATTAAATTTAGGAATTTGAATATGTGATTAGTATTTAAAATTCAAAAGATGGGACAAACACATTGTAAATTCAAATTTGAACTCTCCTAGCACTTGGAAAACTTTGGAGTGAGTTAAAAATAAATTTTAAGTTGAAATGAATCTGTCTAATTGATTATTCACATTTATTAGTTATAGGGACACATTTTTAGGTTATAAATAATTCTAAAAATTGGTAAAATAAATGTAAATAAGTTCACATCAGAGGAGAAGTTCAAAAATATATTATTTAATATTTTAGGTCAGAACCTATTCTGTTTAGATGATGTGTCTTATTATTTTCATAATAAACTTCACAATTAGGTATAGAAAATAAATATTAAAATATAGGAAAGTAGGTATGCATAACTATAAAAGGATAAATGAAGTCTCCAAATCCAAAGATTTCAGTTTAGGGTTTGGTAGAAGGTCTGAAAACCCATTTGCAGTAGGAAAATACCTACCATGCATAATTGGTAGCTAAGATGTGTATCAATTGAATATAAAGAATTTGTTCAAATGGGAAACTCATATATAGTGTGCAAACATAAATCTGAATACAAAAGTTAGAAAACATATGAACATGTTTAAAAGTGCATGTAAGCCAAAAATCAACACACATAGAGTAACCACAACACATAGAAATGTGAATGACTTTCATAAATGTGAATGTGTGGTTTGTATGAAGTGGAAGTGTGAACTATGTCTTATGGATTGTGTTTTCTTTTGCTATGTGTATTGGCATGAGTAGAACCTGCCCCAGAGCAAGTTCTCCCCTTCCAAGACCAAGACTTTCAATTCTTAGAGCAGCAAGAAGAAAGCAAGTGTCCTTGACCACTTTGATCCTATGCTAGGATGTGTAGATAGAATTATTTGCATTGTCAATTGAAATATGAAACCCATGCTAGGAAGTTTCCCTAGAATTGCATTACCTTGTTTTCCTTGTAGATTGGGATGGGATTTTGCTTTATTATGTCATTCATTCATATTACTTCTGCTTAGCCATGCTTAGAATGGGATAAGTGGGATATGATATCATCAACTTGTTTACCTTACTCTTGCATGAGACATTATGAGTTATGTAGAGGTAGGGATCGAGGCAAGTTGGATGATTTGGTTGGTGCTGGGTGCACGAGACTCGGGTTTGTGTTTAGTACTTGCCTAGATCCTAAGAACCGGTTCATGAAGCATGTAACCTGGCTTTACCGTGCCAACCACATGCTGAGATGGGGCAGCTTGGCCAATTAATTAGGTGTATCCCCGGCGTAGTATGGGTGTGTTGGATGGTGCGGGGAGTATCCCCAAGCTGGACTACCATATGAACCGCAAGGCTCAAGAGGGGGCCACTGCAGCGGGGTTGGAGCCTCTTGTATGCTGTTAGGGGTGAACTCTCAGTGGGCCCACGCTCGTCGGGAATCGATCTCCTGGCTACACACCTGGGACGTGTGAATGTGGTTTGTGGCCACTGGCATAATGGAGGTTCTTTTAGTCCACCCGGCAACGGGGGATGAAATCACTACATGTGGGTACAGTGGTGCAAACTCTGCAGAGTCAAAACTGTCATGACAGCCGTGCTCACGGTCAAGAGCGGCTTGGACTTATTCATGATTAGAGGATTGATGGCTTTGGAAGTTGAGGATGTTAAGCGGGGAGCTTAACATTAGAAATGTTGTTATGGTTATTTAATTATGATGATGGGTTGGGAGATTGGGACCATTTCACCTATGTAGTAATGTAGGTGCTTAATAAGCTAAGGTGATAGGTATTAATTGCGTAGTGCTTTAACCATGAGTTCAACCTCTCCTTGTTCTAGCCATGCATGATATAACTTTCCCACACTTGCTGAGTACCATCGGTACTCAAACTTGCATATTTGTTGGTTTATATTGCTGCTCAGGTCAAGAGAATGATGTGGTGTTTAATGATCAAGATTTCGTACCCGAAGAAGGTTTCTAGGTTCACGGAGTCCTTCGGGCAACGCCTGTGACGGAGCCCACAAGAATAATATTCCGCTGCTATTTTATTTATTTGTGATGAACTTATTATCGTCCATCGAGACATATGTTATGTAAGACTTATTTATATTCGACACCTGGCTTGTAATAAATGATGCTTCACTATTTGTCATCACATGTATGAGAAAATGATCCTGGCATACATGTGATATTCACTCGGTTGTTCTTCGGAGAAATCGGGTGTGACAGAAGTGGTATCAGAGCCAAGGTTGCCCGTAGGAACATGGACCTAGGTAGAAATGGACGTAGTTAGAGACCCTATTTTCCTTAAAAACTATTTTTTCAAGGTGTGGGTTGAAAAGTCTTATTTAATGGGGTCACTTTCTTCATCTTACCCCAACTTTTATTCAAAATAGGATTTTTGTTTAAATTTTTATCTAACTTAAGTTTAAATGTTTTATGTTTTAGATGGTTCGCATGATCCGCACCGCCCGCAAGTCCACCAGAGGGAGAGTTCCCGTAGTTGCCCTTGCCCTGAGAGAGGAGAACCGTCGAGTGACGTATCTCTCCTACGGATCGGCAGTAGGAGGCTTGTTGCGCCGTCTTCGACGCATGCTCCAAGCCGCCGGCAATACGGGCAAGCTAATCATACACTATAGCTCCACCAGGACCATTCGTGAGAAGAGGGAAGAATGGAGTTCAGAGATGAGGATTATCCACGAAAATCAGCTGCTCAAGATCCACCGCTCTCCAGCTTGTCGAGCGACACAGGTCGATGCGGAGAAGGATGTCACCTGGGAGGCAATCACCTGTCAGAGTCACATCTATCGTCGTCACCTGGACAGGACTGAGTACATGTATGCATTCCAGCGCGAGAGTGATACAGCGGAGTAAAAGTACCCGCCAGTGCAGCAGGGGACTTCTCATGAGCACATGGACTTGTGCTTGGAGGACGCTGCTATGCTCAACACTCGACTGCAGGAGTGTCAG
Organism: Neostapfia colusana; assembly: GCA_030760725.1. Lineage (NCBI taxonomy): Eukaryota > Viridiplantae > Streptophyta > Magnoliopsida > Poales > Poaceae > Neostapfia > Neostapfia colusana. The sequence continues at coordinate 83,177,694 of JASWHV010000003.1, forward strand.
CAGGAGCTTCAGGATGTTCGTGACACCCTGAAGGAAACCGAGGCATTGCTTCGAGCCTGCTTGAGGGCGAGAGAAAGAGGAGATGGGAATGAACTGTGTGTCACCATGAATGACACATGGACTCCTGACTCCCCAGATCGTCGGGCGATCAGGCGTCGTCGCACTTCTCCACCAGCAGCCTCCCGACCCAAAGCGGAGTCAGAAGGCAGCCGCAATAATGAGGAAGATCCCGAAGAGCCATCTCAGTGATGCGAGTGGTGTAGAGTCCTTCCCTTAGTTTAGAAGGATGCCGAGTAGTTGAGTCGTTACCTTAGTTAATGGTGTGTTAATGCTTGGTGTGTGACGTGAGCTGTGGAAGCCATGGGCGTTTGTCCACAACCTCGTCTTCAGGTTGTTTTGCTTTGGAGTGTGAACCCATATGAATTAAGAGTGCATTTATGTTCACGTAAGACATGAAATCCTCAGAAAATATAAATGAAATAAGTTCTCAAAATCGTATAGTTTAAACAAGCAAAAACTGGTAAGTTAATACGTAACGCTTTAAATTGACATTTGGCCGGAAGAGGAAATGGTCGTGCTGCCAACCCTGCCAACAACAATGATGAGGCGGGCAACCCTCATCTTTCTGGAGGCCAAGACAGGGGTGGACGCCGTGAAGGAGTTGATCCCATCCACCAAATGCTTGAGAATCAAAATCAGCTCATCCAGAACCTGACTCAAGTGGTGGCCAACTTGCATCAAGCTCCACCTCCACAAGCTGCACCACGCCAACCAAGGTTGAGTGAGTTTCTAGGAACTCAACCTCCAAAGTTTGCAAGTGCTGCTGAACCTTTGGAGGCAGATGATTGGCTAAAGAGCATTGAGAGCATGATGAGGATCATACAATACCAAGGGTATGAGAGGGTGATGTTTGCTTCTCACCATTTGCATGGACCTGCTGCTGATTGGTGGACCGCTTACGTGGCCGCCCATCATGACCCTGAGAACATCACTTGGGAAGAGTTCAAGCGTAGCTTCCGCAACCATTACATACCAAGGGGTGAACTCAAAAATAAGAGGAAGGAGTTCTTGTGATTGCAGCAAGGGAACATGACTGTGAGGGAATACCTCACTAAATTCACTCAACTATCCCGTTATGCCCCACGGGACATCGAGACCGATGAGCAGAAACATGACTGTTTCGTGGAAGGACTTACCACAGAAATGCAGTGTGCAATGTCCTCCAACGAGTATGAAAGCTTCCAAAAGATGGTGGACAGAGCATTTGTTGTAGAAAGGAAGCTGAAGGCCTTGGAAAATGAAAACAAGAGGAAGGCCGGGTGGTCACACCAAGCCTCGGGTAGCAACACCCGCCCACGTCTGATGCAGCAACCCGCAGGGCAGACGAGCCGTGCTGCGGTACCCTACTCAGCACCGAGAGGGTACAACCCGAACTTCAGGCCTCCGGCAGCACCAGCACCGCCACAACGTCAGTTTGTACAGCAGCCTCGCCCTACATACAAACCTCGACCAGCAGTACAAGGACCCACAAACCAACTCCAAGACAACAAAGGCCAGGCACCTAAGGTCGGGGTGTAATGCTTTAACTGTGGTGAAGTGGGGCACTACGCCCATAAGTGCCCAAAGAAGAAGCCCGTGCAGCCGCAACAGCAAAATATAATGCGAGGACGGGTGAACCACGTCACCATGGAGGAGGCGCAAGAGGCACTCGACGTGGTAGTTGGTAAGTTTCCTGCCAATTTACACATTGCAACCCTGCTGTTTGATTCTGGTGCTACCCACTCGTTCATCGCTCAAGGGTTTGTTAAGAAGCATGACTTAGCAACAACACAAATGAACCATATGCTAGCAGTAAATTCTCCAGGTGGAGAAATAAGGACAAGACAAGTGTGTCCCAAGGTGAATCTAGACATTAATGGGGTGGTATTTACTGCCAACCTCATAGTGATAGATTCACAAGGGATAGATATTATTTTGGGCATGGATTGGTTGACCAAACATAAGGGAATCATCCATTGTTCGACCAGAATGGTGGAACTAACTCACCCTAGTGGCACAAGAGTAAAGTTCATAACAATACAAGAGCCTAGGAGGGACATTAAATTAAATAAAGTTGAGGTGAAAGTGGAGGAGATCAGGATTATTAGGGAATACCCAGACGTTTTTCCGGAGGAGTTGCCAGGTATGCCTCCCGATCGTGAAGTGGAATTCACGATTGAGCTAGTGCCTGGAATACCTCCAATATATAAGAGACCTTATCGGATGGACTCCAAGCAGTTGGGAGAACTCAAGGATCATTTAAGAGAATTGACGGAGAAGGGGTATATTCATCCTAGTTCCTCACCATGGGGAGCTCCAGTGATATTTGTGCCAAATAAGGATGGAACCCAAAGGTTATGCGTAGACTACCGTGCCTTGAATGAAGTAACCATCAAGAACAAGTACCCATTACCCTGCATTGAGGACTTGTTTGATCAGTTGAGGGGAGCTTGTGTGTTCTCGAAAATTGATCTCAGGTCGGGATACCACCAACTTAAGATAAGGCAAACTGATATTCCAAAGACAACTTTCGTATCTCGGTACGGACTGTATGAATACACCGTCATGCCTTTTGGGCTAACTAATGCCCCGGCATACTTCATGTATCTCATGAACAAGGTATTCATGGAATATCTGGACAAATTTGTGGTGGTTTTCATAGATGACATTCTCGTCTTCTCCAAAGATGAAGAGGAACATGAGAAACATCTAAGGTTGGTGTTGCAGAAGCTGAGGGAACACCAACTATATGCCAAGTTGAGCAAGTGTGAGTTTCGGCTGAAGAGAGTTCCCTTCTTAGGACATATAATCTCGGAGGGAGGAATCTCCGTAGATCCCGCCAAGATCGAGGATATACAGAAGTGGAAGACCCCTGAGAATGTCGGGGACGTTCGAAGCTTCTTGGGATTGGCTGGATACTATCGATGGTTAATTGAGGGATTCTCCAAGATCTCGAGACCCCTCACCAAACTGTTGGAGAGGGAATCACATTCACATGGACGCTGCAGTGCGAGACGAGTTTTCCGGAGCTAAAGAAAAGATTAACAACAGCCCCAGTGCTAGTTATGCCAGATATGCAGAAGAACTTTTCGGTGTACTGCGATGCCTCTGGAAACGGATTGGGATATGTTCTCATGCAAGAGGGGCATGTCGTGGCGTATGCGTCCCGGCAGCTTCGAAAATACGAGAAAAACTATCCTACACATGACCTAGAGCTAGCTGCAGTGGTACATGCATTGAAGATTTGGCCGCATTACTTGATGGGGAAGCGGACAGAGATATATATGGATCATAAGAGCATAAAGTACATTTTCACACAGCCAGATCTCAACCTCAGACAAAGGAGATGGTTAGAGTTAATCAATGACTTTGATGTGGGCATCAACTATCATCCTGGGAAAGCAAACATCGTGGCAGATGCTTTAAGTCGGAAAGTGCAGGTCAATAAGTTGAGCTTGAAGGACATGCCTGCATAATTGAAGGACGAGGTTATAAGGCTCAATTTATGCCTGGTGAATAGTGGTGAAGCCATCACCATGAAAGTGGACTCCACACTAGAGCGAGACATATGCGAGGGTCAAAAGAATGACGAGAAGATACAAGAAATCAGACAACTCATCAAGGAAAATAAAACCCCTGGTTTCATAGAGGATGAACAAGGTACGGTGTGGCACGGGAAAAGAATCTGTGTGCCTGAAGTAAAGGAGATCCGTGAATTGATTTTGAAGGAGGCTCATGATTCCGACTATTCCATTCATCCTGGCAGTACGAAGATGTACCAGGACCTCAAGAGCAGGTATTGGTGGTATGGCATGAAGCGAGATGTCGCGGAACATGTTGCCCTATGTGACACATGTCAGTTGGTGAAAGCAGAACATCAACGACCCGCGGGATTATTGCAACCACTCAAAGTGCCTGAATGGAAATGGGAAGAAATCGGTATGGATTTCATAGTGGGACTACCCAGGACCCAATCAGGATATGATTCGATATGGGTCATCATCGACAGGCTAACCAAAGTAGCTCATTTCATCCCCGTGAAAGAAAGCTACAGCGGATCCAAATTGGCGGAGTTGTACATGTCAAGGATCGTGTGTTACCATGGAGTGCCCAAGAAGATAATGTCGGATCGAGGGACACAGTTCACCTCAAGGTTCTGGCAAAAGTTGCAAGAAACCATGGGAAGCCATCTGAATTTTAGCTCTGCCTATCATCCCCAAACTGATGGGCAGATGGAAAGAACCAATCAGATTCTTGAGGATATGCTGAGAGCGTGTGCACTCAAAAACAATCGGAGTTGGGATAAGAACTTACCCTATGCGGAGTTCTCCTATAACAACAGCTATTAGGATAGTATGAAGATGTCACCGTTTGAAGCTTTGTATGGGAGGAAGTGCAGAACTCCCCTATTTTGGAACCAAACGGTGGAAAGTAAAGTGTTTGGACCAGAAGTACTACAAGAAGCCGAGGCGAAAGTGAGGGAAATTCGCAACAACTTGAGGATAGCACAGACACGACAAAATAGCTATGCCGATGTACGAAGAAGAGAGTTCGTTTTTAACGTGGGGGACTATGTCTATCTCAAGGTGTCCCCTATCCGAGGACTTCATCGGTTCAAGGTGAAAGGGAAGTTATCACCTCGATACATCGGACCCTTTCAAGTTCTGGAGAGGAAAGGCGAAGTGGCGTATCAACTAGAATTACCGGCTCGCCTATCGGATGTGCATGACGTATTTCATGTGTCACAGCTCAAGAAATGTCTGAGAACACCTGAAGAGATGTTACCCATGAATGAGGTTGACGTAGCTGAGGATCTGTCTTATGCCGAGCAACCATCCAAGATGTTGGAGACAATGGAATGCCTCACAAGAAATAAAAGATTCTGGATGTGCAAGGTGCAGTGGAAGCATCACTCGGAAGAGGAGGCCACATGGGAGCGAGAAGACGAACTTAAGGCACAGTTTCTGGAATTGTTTTCTTAGAACCACCAATCTCGAGGACGAGATTTCTTTTAAGGGGGGTAGAGCTGTAACACCCCAAAATCCTGTTAAGAGGGGAATTTAAAATTTTTTGGACGTATTGCATGGGCTGCAGAAATTCAAATTTAGTTGGAATTCAAATCCAAACCAGAAAAGAAATGGAAAAAGAAAAACAGAAAAAAACCGGCTAGTGGGCCGAAACCCACCAGTCGGCCCACCCCACCCCACGCCAGCCTGCAGTCGCGCGCCCCGTTCCCTTTCTCGCTGACGTGTGGGGCCCGCCATCCTTCTTCCTCCTCGTGCCCGCGCTCGGCCGGCCGGGACTCTTCTCTCCTCCGAATCAAAACCGCCCCGGATACTCGCGTATCCCAGCCGAATTTTGGTTCTGGACGACGCAAACTTGATCACAACCGAACGTGTCACACCCGGTTTTTCCGAAGAAACAACCAAGTGAATATCACATGTATGCCAGGATCATTTTCTCATACATGTGATGACAAATAGTGAAGCATCATTTATTACAAGCCAGGTGTCGAATAGAAATAAGTCTTACATCGCAAATGTCTCAATGGACACTAATGCTTCATCACAAGTAAATAAACTAGCAGCGGAATATTATTCTTTAGGGCTCCATCACAGGCGTTGCCCGGGGGTCTTCATGAACCTAAAATCCTTCCTCGGTTCCAAAATCTTGGTCATTATACACCACCTCATTATCTTGACCTGAGCAGCAATATAAACCAACAAATATGCAAGGTTGAGTACCAATGGTACTCAGCAAGTGTGGGAAAATTATATCATGCATGGCTAGAACAAGGAGAGGTTGAACTCATGGTTAAAGCACTACGCAATTAATACCTGTCACCTTAGCTTATTAAGCACCTACATTACTACACAGGTGAAATTGTCCCAATCTCCCATCCCATCATCATAATCCAATAACCATAACATCATTTCCAATGTTAAGCTCCCCGCTTAACTTCCAAAACCATCAATCCTCTAATCATGAATAAGTCCAGGCCGCTCTTAACCGTGAGCATGGCTGTCAAGACAGTTTTGACTCTGCAGAGTTTGTACCACTGTACCCACAAGTAGTGATTTCATCCCCCGTTGCCGGGTGGACTAAAAGAACCTCCATTATGCCAGTGGCTACAATCCACATTCACACTTCCCAGGTGTGCGGCCAGGAGATCACTACGAAGCCTTTACAAAGGGATTCCCGACGAGCGTGGGCCCACTGAGGTTTCACCCCTAACTGCATACAAGAGGCTCCAACCCCGCTGCAGTGGCCCCTCTTGAGCCTTGCGGTTCATATGGTAGTCCAGCTGACACCTACTCCCCGCACCATCCAACACACCCATACTACGCCGGGGATACACCTAATTAATTGGCCAAGCTGCCCCATCTCAGCATGTGGTTGGCACTGTAAAGCCGGGTTACATGCTCCATGAACCGGTCCTTAGGATCCAGGCAAGTACTAAACACAAACCCAAGTCTCGTGCACCCAGCACACAACCAAAACATCCAACTTGCCTTGATCCCTACCTCTACATAACTCACAATAACTCATTCATGAGTATGGTATAATAAACTGATGATCTCATATCCCAAATATCCCATTCTAAGCATGGCTAAGCATATGCATGTAAATAAATGACATGACAAAATAAATCCCAACCCAAGCTACAAGGAAACAAGGTAATGCAATTCTAGGGAAACTTCCTAGCATGGGTTTCATATTTCATTTGACAATGCAAATAATTCTATCTACACATCCTAGAATAGGATCAAAGTGGTCAAGGACACTTGCCTCCTTCTTGCTACTCTTGAAATGGGTATTCCTGGTCTTGGAAATGAATAACTTGTTCTCGAACAGGTTCTACTTCATACCATCACACATAGCAAAAGAAAAACAACAATCCATAAGACATAGTTCACACTTACACTTCATACAAACCACACATTCACATTTATGAAATTCATTCACCATTATATGTGTTGTGTTTCAGTTTTAAATAAATTCCTTACACTAAACTACCAAGTATGTATGAAAAGTATTTTTCTTCTCCATATATGCCTTCATAATTTCTACCACACTTAAACTGAACTCTTTGGATTTTAAAAACTCCATTTATCATTTACTAGTTGCTATATTTTCAGATTTATATTCCTATGCATAATTGTGTATTTTATTATGAAATTAGTAATACACATCATCTAAACAGTAGAGGTTCTGGTCCTAAATTATTTTAATAACATATTTTAACCTTGTCCTCTGATGTAAACTATTTCATAATTATTTTCCCTATTTTTCTATAACTATTCTTTACTTAAAAATGTATCCCTATACTAATAAATGTGAATAATAGATGAAACAGATTTATTTCAGCCCAAAAATATATTTTTATCTCACTCCAAAGTTTTCTAAGTACTGAGAAAGTTTTTAATTAATTTTGACAATTATGTTTGTCCCCCTTTTTAATTTTTAAACACTAGTTACATATTCAAATTTCTAAATTAAATACTAAACAGGGCTAAAATAATGAATTCACCCCATTACAGGGTCTATAATATTATTTTCTTAATTTCCAGGGGTCTAGCTACACTTATCAGAGGTGTTTTTCCTAATTTCTATTAAGTCCAGGGGCTAAAACTGATTTTTAAATGAATTTACATGATTTTCTGGAGTTCCAGGGGCTAGATCTGAAGTTTCCGGGGCTAGCTCTCAATTCCAGAGAACCCCAGGGGGTAGCACGTAAGAATTCCAGTCTTTATAACGCGGGGTTGACGTGGACCGTCCGATTTTAAACCGACGGCTGAGATTATAACATCGAACCGGTACGCGGGGTTTTAAAGTCTACCGTGCGATTTAAAATAAACGGCGCACAAGCGGCCACATCGCTCTGATCGAGCGCGGGCGGCGCTGCCGGCGGCGGGAAGCGGCGATCTCGCCGGAAAGTTTCGAATCCTCGAGAATTCTGCCTAAAACTGTGATCTTATGGCCTAGATCGGTAGAGGGGAGGTCAGGGATCTCACCTCGGGGGTTTTCTCGAGCTCGGGGGTCCTGGAAAGTGATCGGCGGCGAGGTCCGAGGCAAAACCACGACGAAGCTCGTCGGCGCTGGATTTACACCGTAACTCTCCGAGTTTTCTGCACCTGCAAAGTTCCCCGGAGACGGTGGATCAAGACCAGCGAGTTAGATCAGAGTTTCCGAGCTTAGATCGGCCAGAATTCACCGGCGAAGTCTCGGTGCTCACCGGAGTAAAAATCGGTGATCGCGTGGGAAAAACCGATCAGGGCTGGGGTTTTTATAGCCGGGGGAGGGCGGTGGGTCTGTTGTGATCGAGTTGGATTCTCCTGGGACCAGAATTCGGCTGCGGGACGCGGAAATCCGGTCGGTTGCGATCGCGCGCGCTCGGGAGAAAAGTCCGGGGTCGCGGGGCTCAGGGTTGGGGATGACAGGTGGGTCCCACCCGTCTGTGAGAGGCAGCGCGGCGCGCGCGGGGGCGGGCTGGCGCGGGGGAAATTGGGCCGGCTGGCGGGTTTCGGCCCACTGGCCGGTTTTTTTCCCGTTTTTCTTTTTCTTTTTCCATTTCTTTTCTGTTTTGAGTCTAATTTGAATTCCAGTTTGAATTTGAATTTTTGCAAAACATGCAACACGTCCAAAAATTTTTAAATTCCCCTCTGAGCATGGTTTAGAGTTTTGAATCAAAATTTGGGGTGTTACAGCTCTACCCCCCTTAAAAGAAATCTCGTCCTCGAGATTGGTGTTTCTAAGAAAACAATTCCGGAAATTGTGCCTTGAGCTCATCTTCCCGTTCCCAGGTGGCTTCCTCTTCTGAGTGATGCTTCCACTGCACCTTGCACATCCGGATTCTCTTGTTTCGGGTGAAGCGTTCCATCGTCTCCAAAATCTTGTATGGTTGCTCGGCATAAGACAAATCCTCAGCTACATCCACTTCATTCATGGGTAACACCTCCTCAGGTGTCCTCAGGCATTTCTTGAGTTGTGACACATGGAATACATCGTGCACGTCCGATAGATGAACCGGTAACTCTAGTTGGTACGCCACTTCGCCTTTTCTTTCCAACACTTGAAAGGGTCCGATGTATCGAGGTGATAACTTCCCTTTCACCTTGAACCGACGAAGTCCTCTGATAGGGGACACCTTGAGATAAACATAGTCTCCCACGTTGAAAACGAGTTCTCTTCTTCGTACATCAGCATAACTCTTCTGGCGTGTTTGTGCTATCCTCAAGTTGTTGCGAATCTCCCTCACCTTCGCCTTGGCTTCTTATAGCACTTCTGGACCAAACACTTTACTTTCTCCTGTTTGGTTCCAAAATAGGGGAGTTCTGCACTTCCTTCCATACAAAGCTTCAAACGGTGACATCTTCATACTAGCTTGATAACTGTTGTTATAGGAAAACTCCGCATACGGTAAGTTCTTGTCCCAACTCCTATTGTTTTTGAGTGCACATGCCCTTAACATATCTTCAAGGATCTGATTGGTTCTCTCCGTCTGCCCGTCAGTTTGGGGATGATAGGCAGAACTAAAGTTCAGATGGGTTTCCATGGTTTCATGCAACTTCTGCCAGAACCTTGAGGTGAACTGTGTCCCTCGATCCGACACAATCTTCTTTGGCACTCCATGGTAACACACGATCCTTGACATGTACAACTCTGCCAATTTGGATCCGCTGTAGCTTTCTTTCACAGGGATGAAATGAGCTACCTTGGTTAGCCTATCAATAATGACCCATATTGAATCATACCCGGATTGGGTCCTAGGCAATCCCACGACAAAATCCATGCTGATTTCTTCCAACTTCCATTCAGGCACTTTGAGTGGTTGCAATAATCCCGCGGGTCGTTGATGTTCTGCTTTCACCAACTGACATGTGTCACATAGGGCAACATGTTCCGCGACATCTCGCTTCATGCCATACCACCAATACCTGCTTTTGAGGTCCTGGTACATCTTCGTACTCCCAGGATGAATGGAATAGTCGGAGTCGTGAGCCTCCTTCAAAATTAATTCACGGATCTCTTTTACTTCTGGCACACAGATCCTTTTCCCGTGCCACACCGTTCCTTGTTCATCCTCTCTAAAACCAGGAGCTTTATCTTCCTTGATGCTGTCTGATCTCTTGTATCTTCCCATCATTCTTTTGGCCCTCGCGTATGTCTCACTCGACTATGGAGTCCACTTCCATGGCGATGGCTTCACCACTATTTACTAGACATAGATTGAGCCTTATAACTTCGTCCTTCAATTCTGCGGGCATGTCCTTCAAGCTCAACTTATTGACCTGCACTTTCCGACTCAAAGCATCGGCCACGATGTTTGCTTTCCCGGGATGATAGTTGATGCCTATATCAAAGTCATTGATTAGCTCTAACCATCTCCTTTGTCTGAGGTTGAGATCTGGCTGTGTGAATATGTACTTCAAACTCTTATGATCCGTATATATCTCTGTCCTCTTCCCCATCAAATAGTGCCGCCAAATTTTCAACGCGTGTACCACTGCAGCTAGTTCTAGATCATGTGTAGGATAGTTCTTCTCGTGCTTCCGAAGCTGCCGGGATGCATATGCCACGACATGTCCTTCTTGCATGAGAACACATCCCAACCCATTTCCAGAGGCATCGCAGTACACTGTGAAATTCTTCTGCATATCTGGCATAACCAACACTGGGGCTGTTGTCAATCTCTTCTTTAGCTCCTGAAAGCTCGTCTCGCACTGTGGCGTCCAGCTGAATGTGATTCCCTTTTCCAACAGTTTAGTGAGAGGTCTCGAGATTTTGGAGAATCCCTCAATAAACCGTCGATAGTATCCAGCCAATCCCAAAAAGCTTCGAACTTCCCCGACATTTTCAGGGGTTTTCCACTTCTGGATATCCTCGATTTTGGCGGGATCTACGGAGATTCCTCCCTCCGAGATGATATGTCCTAAAAAGGGAACTTACTTCAGCCAAAACTCACACTTGCTCAATTTGGCATATAGTTGGTGTTCTCTCAGCCTCTGTAACACCAACCTTAGATGTTTCTCATGTTCTTCTTCATTTTTGGAGAAGACGAGAATATCATCTATGAAAACCACCACAAATTTGTCCAGATATTCCATGAATACCTTGTTCATGAGGTACATGAAATATGCCGGGGCATTGGTTAGCCTGAAAGGCATGACAGTGTATTCATACAGTCCGTACCGAGATACGAAAGCTGTCTTGGGAATATCAGATTGCCTTAACTTGAGTTGGTGGTACCCCGACCCGAGATCAATTTTCGAGAACACACAAGCTCCCCTCAACTGATCGAACAAGTCTTCAATGCGGGGCAATGGGTATTTGTTCTTGATGGTTACCTCATTCAAAGCACGGTAATCCACGCATAACCTTTGGGTTCCGTCTTTCTTGGGCACAAATATCACCGGAGCTCCCCATGGTGAGGAACTAGGGCGAATATACCCCTTCTCCGTCAATTCTCTCAAATGATCCTTGAGCTCTTCTAGCTGCTTGGAGTCCATTCGATAAGGTCTCTTGTATATCGGGGCTGTCCCCGGTACTAGCTCAATTGCGAACTCCACGTCACGGTCGGGAGGCATACCTGGCAACTCCTCCGGAAAAACATCTGGATATTCCCTGATGGTCCTGATTTCCTCAACTTTCACCTCCACTTGATTTAATTTAATGTCCCTCCTAGGCTCGTGTATTGTTATGAACTTTACTCTGGTACCATTGGGGTGAGTTAGTTCCACCGTTCTGGTCGAACAATGGATGATTCCTTTATGTTTGGTCAACCAATCCATACCCAAAATAATATCTATCCCTCGTGAATCTATCACTATGAGGTTAGCAGTAAATACTACCCCATTAATGTCTAGGCTCACTTTGGGACACACTTGTCTTGTCCTTATTTCTCCACCTGGAGAGTTTACGGCTAGCATATGGTTCATTTGTGTGGTTGCTAGGTCATACTTCTTAACAAACCCTCGAGCAATGAACGAGTGGGTAGCACCAGAATCAAACAGCAGAGTTGCAAGGTGTAAATTGGCAGGAAACTTACCAACTACCACGTCGGGTGCCTCTTGTGCTTCCTCCATAGTGACGTGGTTCACCCGTCCTCTCACTACATTCTGCTGTTGTGGCGGCGCAGGCTTCTTCTTTGGGCATTTATGGGCGTAGTGCCCCACTTCACCACAGCTGAAACATTGCACCCCAATCTTAGATGGTTGGCCCTTGTTGTCTTGGGATTGGTTTGTGGGTCCTTGCACTGCTGGTCGAGGTGGATATACGGGGCGAGGCTGCTGCACAAACTGACGTGGCGGCTGTGCTGGTGCTGCGGGAGGCCTGTAGTTTGGGTTGTACCCTCTTGGTGCTGAATAGGGTACCGCAGCACGGCTCGTCTGCCCCGTAGGTTGCTGCATCATACGTGGGCGGGTGTTGCTCCCTGAGGCCTGATGTGACCACCCAGCCTTCCTCTTATTCTCATTTTCTAGGGCTTTTAGCTTCCTTTCTACCACAAACGCTCGGTCCACCATCTTTTGGAAGCTTTCATACTCATTGGAGGACATTGCACACTGCATCTCTGCGGTAAGTCCTTCCACGAAACAATCTTGTTTCTGCTCATCGGTCTCTATGTCTCGTGGAGCATAACGGGATAGTTGAGTAAATTTAGTGAGGTATTCCCTCACAGTCATGTTTCCCTGCTGCAGTCCCAAAAACTCCTTCCTCTTGTTTTTGAGTTCACCTCTTGGGATGTAATGATTGCGGAAGCTACGCTTGAACTCTTCCCAAGTGATGTTCTCAGGGTCATGATGGGCGGCCACGTAGGCGGTCCACCAATCAGCAGCAGGTCCCTGCAATTAATGAGAGGCAAACAACACCCTCTCATTACCCTTGGCATTGTATTATCCTCATCTTACTTTCAATAGTCTTCAGCCAATCATCGGCCTCCAGAGGTTCAGCAGCACTTGCAAACTTTGGAGGTTGAGTTCCTAAAAACTCACTCAACATTGGTTGGCGTGGTGCCGCTTGTGGAGGTGGAACTTGATGCAAGTTGGCCACCACTTGAGTCAAGTTCTGGATGAGCTGATTTTGATTCTCCAGCATTTGGTGGAGAGGATCAACTTCTTCACGGCAACCACCCCTGTCCTGGCCTCCAGAAAGATGAGGGTTGCATGCCTCATCATTGTTGTTGGCGGGGTTGGCAGCACGTCCTTTTCCTCTTCCGGCCATCTGGCAGAATCAACAAATGTTAATTTGATACCATTTAGTATCATCTTACTACTTTCATTTGTTGGTACTTTAAGGTGTTGAGGCTTTGTTGAAATTTTACGAGGGTTTATATCTCACACCAAATAAATGCACTATATTTCCTATGGGTTCACACACCAAAGCAAAACAATCTGAAGACGAGGTTGTGGACAATTGCTCATGGCTTCCACAACTCACGTCACACACCAAGCATTATCACACCATTAACTACGTAACGACTCGACTACTCGACCTCTTGCTAGCTAGGGGAAAGACTCTACACTACTCGTCCTCTTGAGCTGGCTCCTCGGGATCTTCCTCCTCATTTCCGCTACCTTCTGACTCTGCTTTGGGTGGGGAGGCTGCTGGTGGAGAAGTGCGACGACGCCTGATCGCTCGGCGATCCGGGGAGTCAGGTGTCCATGGATCACTCACGGTGACACATAGTTCATTCCCATCTCCTCTTTCTCTCGCCTTTAAACAAGCTCGCAGCAACACCTCCGTTTCCTTCAGGGTGTCTCGGACATCCTGAAGCTCTTGTTGACACTCCTGCAGTCGAGTGCTGAGCATAGCAGCATCCTCCAAGCACAAGTCCATGTGCTCATGGGAAGTCCCTTGCTGCACCGGTGGGTACTTGTACTCCGTGGTACCACTCTCACGTTGGAGAACATACATGTACTCAGTTTTGTCCAAGTGGCGACGATAGATGTGACTCTGGCAGGTGATGGCCTCCTAGGTGACATCTTTTTCCGCATCAACTTGTGTTGCTCGACAAGCTGGAGAGTGGTGAATCTTAAGCAGCTGATTCTCGTGTATAATCCTCATCTCCGAACTCCATTCTTCCCTCTTCTCCCAGATGGTCCTGGTGGAGTTATAGTGGATGATGAGCTTGCCCGTATTGCCGGCGGCTTCGAGCATACGCCGAAGACGGCGCAACAAGTCTCCTACTGCCAATCCGTAGGAAAGGTACGTCACTGGACGACTCTCCTCTCTTTCGGCAAGGGCAACTGCGGGAACTCTCCCTCCTGTGGACTTACGAGCGGTGCGAATCATGCGAACCATCTAAAACAAAAGAATTTAAAATTAGGTTAGATAAATTCTCAAACAAAAATCCTATTTTGAATGAAAGTTGGGGTAAGATGAAGAAAATGACTCCTTTAATAACACTTTTCCACCCACACCTTGGAAAATAGTTTTTAAGAAAATAGGGCCCTTAAATACGTCCATTTCTACCTAGGTCCACGTTCCTACGGGCAACCTTGGCTCTGATACCACCTCTGTCACACCCGGTTTTTCCGAAGAAACAACCAAGTGAATATCACATGTATGCCAGGATCATTTTCTCATACATGTGATGACAAATAGTGAAGCATCATTTATTACAAGCCAGGTGTCGAATAGAAATAAGTCTTACATCGCAAATGTCTCAATGGAAACTAATGCTTCATCACAAGTAAATAAACTAGCAGCGGAATATTATTCTTTAGGGCTCCATCACAGGCGTTGCCCGGGGGTCTTCATGAACCTAAAATCCTTCCTCGGTTCCAAAATCTTGGTCATTATACACCACCTCATTATCTTGACCTGAGCAGCAATATAAACCAACAAATATGCAAGGTTGAGTACCAATGGTACTCAGCAAGTGTGGGAAAATTATATCATGCATGGCTAGAACAAGGAGAGGTTGAACTCATGGTTAAAGCACTACGCAATTAATACCTGTCACCTTAGCTTATTAAGCACCTACATTACTACACAGGTGAAATTGTCCCAATCTCCCATCCCATCATCATAATCCAATAACCATAACATCATTTCCAATGTTAAGCTCCCCGCTTAACTTCCAAAACCATCAATCCTCTAATCATGAATAAGTCCAGGCCGCTCTTAACCGTGAGCACGGCTGTCAAGACAGTTTTGACTCTGCAGAGTTTGTACCACTGTACCCACAAGTAGTGATTTCATCCCCCGTTGCCGGGTGGACTAAAAGAACCTCCATTATGCCAGTGGCTACGATCCACATTCACACTTCCCAGGTGTGTGGCCAGGAGATCACTACGAAGCCTTTACAAAGGGATTCCCGACGAGCGTGGGCCCACTGAGGTTTCACCCCTAACTGCATACAAGAGGCTCCAACCCCGCTGCAGTGGCCCCCTCTTGAGCCTTGCGGTTCATATGGTAGTCCAGCTGACACCTACTCCCCACACCATCCAACACACCCATACTACGCCGGGGATACACCTAATTAATTGGCCAAGCTGCCCCATCTCAGCATGTGGTTGGCACTGTAAAGCCGGGTTACATGCTCCATGAACCGGTCCTTAGGATCCAGGCAAGTACTAAACACAAACCCAAGTCTCGTGCACCCAACACACAACCAAAACATCCAACTTGCCTTGATCCCTACCTCTACATAACTCACAATAACGCATTCATGAGTATGGTATAATAAACTGATGATCTCATATCCCAAATATCCCATTCTAAGCATGGCTAAGCATATGCATGTAAATAAATGACATGACAAAATAAATCCCAACCCAAGCTACAAGGAAACAAGGTAATGCAATTCTAGGGAAACTTCCTAGCATGGGTTTCATATTTCATTTGACAATGCAAATAATTCTATCTACACATCCTAGCATAGGATCAAAGTGGTCAAGGACACTTGCCTCCTTCTTGCTGCTCTTGAAATGGGTATTCCTGGTCTTGGAAATGAATAACTTGTTCTCGAACAGGTTCTACTTCATACCATCACACATAGCAAAAGAAAAACAACAATCCATAAGACATAGTTCACACTTACACTTCATACAAACCACACATTCACATTTATGAAATTCATTCACCATTATATGTGTTGTGTTTCAGTTTTAAATAAATTCCTTACACTAAACTACCAAGTATGTATGAAAAGTATTTTTCTTCTCCATATATGCCTTCATAATTTCTACCACACTTAAACTGAACTCTTTGGATTTTAAAAACTCCATTTATCATTTACTAGTTGCTATATTTTCAGATTTATATTCCTATGCATAATTGTGTATTTTATTATGAAATTAGTAATACACATCATCTAAACGGTAGAGGTTCTGGTCCTAAATTATTTTAATAACATATTTTAACCTTGTCCTCTGATGTAAACTATTTCATAATTATTTTCCCTATTTTTCTATAACTATTCTTTACTTAAAAATGTATCCCTATACTAATAAATGTGAATAATAGATGAAACAGATTCATTTCAGCCCAAAAATATATTTTTATCTCACTCCAAAGTTTTCTAAGTACTGAGAAAGTTTTTAATTAATTTTGACAATTATGTTTGTCCCCCTTTTTATTTTTTTAACACTAGTTACATATTCAATTTTCTAAATTAAATACTAAACAGGGCTAAAATAATGAATTCACCCCATTACAGGGTCTATAATATTATTTTCTTAATTTCCAGGGGTCTAGCTACACTTATCAGAGGTGTTTTTCCTAATTTCTATTAAGTCCAGGGGCTA
This sequence comes from Neostapfia colusana, assembly GCA_030760725.1. Classification (NCBI taxonomy): domain Eukaryota; kingdom Viridiplantae; phylum Streptophyta; class Magnoliopsida; order Poales; family Poaceae; genus Neostapfia; species Neostapfia colusana. Next base: position 83,194,484 of record JASWHV010000003.1, read on the forward strand.
AAACTGATTTTTAAATGAATTTACATGATTTTCTGGAGTTCCAGGGGCTAGATCTGAAGTTTCCGGGGCTAGCTCTCAATTCCAGAGAACCCCAGGGGGTAGCACGTAAGAATTCCAGTCTTTATAACGCGGGGTTGACGTGGACCGTCCGATTTTAAACCGACGGCTGAGATTATAACATCGAACCAGTACGCGGGGTTTTAAAGTCTACCGTGCGATTTAAAATAAACGGCGCACAAGCGGCCACATCGCTCTGATCGAGCGCGGGCGGCGCTGCCGGCGGCGCACGGCGGCGGGAAGCGGCGATCTCGCCGGAAAGTTTCGGATCCTCGAGAATTCTGCCGAAAACTGTGATCTTATGGTCTAGATCGGTAGAGGGGAGGTCAGGGATCTCACCTCGGGGGTTTTCTCGAGCTCGGGGGTCCTGGAAAGTGATCGGCGGCGAGGTCCGAGGCAAAACCACGGCGAAACTCGTCGGCGCTGGATTTACACCGTAACTCTCCGAGTTTTCTGCACCTGCAAAGTTCCCCGGAGGCGGTGGATCAAGACCAGCGAGTTAGATCAGAGTTTCCGAGCTTAGATCGGCCAGAATTCACCGGCGAAGTCTCGGTGCTCACCGGAGTAAAAATCAGCGATCGCGTGGGAAAAACCGATCAGGGCTGGGGTTTTTATAGCCGGGGGAGGGCGGTGGGTCTGTTGTGATCGAGTTGGATTCTCCTGGGACCAGAATTCGGCTGCGGGACGCGGAAATCCGGTCGGTTGCGATCGCGCGCGCTCGGGAGAAAAGTCCGGGGTCGCGGGGCTCAGGGTTGGGGATGACAGGTGGGTCCCACCCGTCTGTGAGAGGCAGCGCGGCGCGCGCGGGGGAAATTGGGCCGGCTGGCGGGTTTCGGCCCACTGGCCGGTTTTATTCCCGTTTTTCTTTTTCTTTTTTCCATTTCTTTTTTGTTTTGAGTCTAATTTGAATTCCAGTTTGAATTTGAATTTTTGCAAAACATGCAACACGTCCAAAAATTTTTAAATTCCCCTCTGAGCATGGTTTAGAGTTTTGAATCAAAATTTGGAGTGTTACAGAACGCCACCCCTCCCCGGCTATATAAACACCGGCATCTCCCCGATTTTCACCCACGATCAGCCGTTTTCCTTCCGGTGAGAACCCGAGTTTCTCCGGCCAATTTTGCTCGATCTTCGCTCGGGATTTCTGATCTAACGCGCTGATCTTGATCCAACGCCTCCGGGGAATCACGCAGGTGCAGAAAACTCGGTGGTTTGCGCCTCAAACACAGTGCCGACGAGCCTCGCCGTGAATTCATCTCAGACCTCGTCGCCGACCGCTTTCCAGGACCTCCGAGCTCAAGAAAACCCCCAAGGTGAGATCCCCGACCTCCCCTCTAACGATCTATGCCATGAAATCCCAGTTTTAGGAAGAATTGACGAAGATCCGAAACTCTCCGGCGAGATCGCTGCCTCCCGCCGCCGTGCGCCGCCGGGCAGCGCCGCCCGCGCTCGATCAGAGCGACGTGGCCGCTTGTGCGCCGTCTATTTTAAATCGCACGGTAGAATTTAAATCCCTGCGTACCGGTTCGACGTTATAATCTCAGCCGTCTGTTTTAAATCGGACGGTCCACGTCAGCCCCGCATTATAAAGGCCGGGATTCTTACGTGCTACCCCCTGGGGATCTTGGAAAATACGAGCTAGCCCCGGAAACTTCTGATCTAGCCCCTGGAACTTCAGAAATTGATGAAAATTCAATTAAAATCAGTTTTAGCCCCTGGACTAAATAAAAATTAGCAATAACCCTCTGATATGCATAGTTAGGTCCCTGGGAATTCTTAAAATAATATAATAGGCCCTGTAGTGGGGTGAGTTTACCTTTTTAACCCTATATGATATTAAATTTAGGAATTTGAATATGTGATTAGTATTTAAAATTCAAAAGATGGGACAAACACATTGTAAATTCAAATTTGAACTCTCCTAGCACTTGGAAAACTTTGGAGTGAGTTAAAAATAAATTTTAAGTTGAAATGAATCTGTCTAATTGATTATTTACATTTATTAGTCATAGGGACACATTTTTAGGTTATAAAATAATTCTGAAAATTGGTAAAATAAATGTAAATAAGTTCACATCAGAGGAGAAGTTCAAAAATATAATATTTAATATTTTAGGTCAGAACCTATTCTGTTTAGATGATGTGTCTTATTATTTTCATAATAAACTTCACAATTAGGTATAGAAAATAAATCTTAAAATATAGGAAAGTAGGTATGCATAACTATAAAAGGATAAATGAAGTCTCCAAATCCAAAGATTTCAGTTTAGGGTTTGGTAGAAGGTCTGAAAACCCATTTGCAGTAGGAAAATACCTTCCATGCGTACTTGGTAGCTAAGATGTGTATGTGTATCAATTGAATATAAAGAATTTGGTCAAATGGGAAACTCATATATAGTGTGCAAACATAAATCTGAATACAAATGTTAGAAAACATATGAACATGTTTAAAAGTGCATGTAAGCCAAAAATCAACACACATAGAGTAACCACAACACATAGAAATGTGAATGACTTTCATAAATGTGAATGTGTGGTTTGTATGAAGTGGAAGTGTGAACTATGTCTTATGGATTGTGTTTTCTTTTTCTATGTGTATTGGCATGAGTAGAACCTGTCCCAGAGCAAGTTCTCCCCTTCCAAGACCAAGACTTTCAATTCTCAGAGCAGCAAGAAGAAGGCAAGTGTCCTTGACCACTTTGATCCTATGCTAGGATGTGTAGATAGAATTATTTGCATTGTCAATTGAAATATAAACCCATGCTAGGAAGTTACCCTAGAATTGCATTACCTTGTTTTCCTTGTAGCTTGGGATGGGATTTTGCTTTATTATGTCAATCATTCATATTACTTCTGCTTAGCCATGCTTAGAATGGGATAAGTGGGATATGATATCATCAACTTGTTTACCTTACTCTTGCATGAGACATTAGAGTTATGTAGAGGTAGGGATCGAGGCAAGTTGGATGATTTGGTTGGTGCTGGGTGCACGAGACTCGGTTTTGTGTTTAGTACTTGCCTGGATCCTAAGGACCGGTTCATGAAGCATGTAACCTGGCTTTATCGTGCCAACCACATGCTGAGATGGGGCAGCTTGGCCAATTAATTAGGTGTATCCCCGGCGTAGTATGGGTGTGTTGGATGGTGCGGGGAGTAGGTGTCAGCTGGACTACCATATGAACCGCAAGGCTCAAGAGGGGGCCACTGCAGCGGGGTTGGAGCCTCTTGTATGCTGTTAGGGGTAAAACCTTAGTGGGCCCATGCTCGTCGGGAATCCCTTTGTAAAGGCTTCGTAGTGATCTCCTGGCTACACACCTGGGAAGTGTGAATGTGGTTTGTGGCCACTGGTATAATGGAGGTTCTTTTGGTCACCAGGCAATGGGGGATGAAATCACTACATGTGGGTACAGTGGTGCAAACTCTGCAGAGTCAAAACTGTCATGACAGTCGTGCTCACGGTCAAGAGCGGCTTGGACTTATTCATGATTAGAGGATTGATGGCTTTGGAAGTTGAGGATGTTAAGCGGGGAGCTTAACATTGGAAATGATGTTATGGTTATTTAGTTATGATGATGGGTTGGGAGATTGGGACCATTTCACCTATGTAGTAATGTAGGTGCTTAATAAGCTAAGGTGATAGGTATTAATTGCGTAGTGCTTTAACCATGAGTTCAACCTCTCCTTGTTCTAGCCATGCATGATATAACTTTCCCACACTTGTTGAGTACCATCGGTATTCAAACTTGCATATTTGTTGGTTTATATGCTGCTCAGGTCAAGAGAATGATGTGGTGTTTAATGATCAAGATTTCGTACCCGAAGAAGGTTTCTAGGTTCACGGAGTCCCCCGGACAACGCCTATGACGGAGCCCACAAGAATAATATTCCGCTGCTATTTTATTTACTTGTGATGAACTTATTATCGTCCATCGAGACATATGTTATGTAAGACTTATTTATATTCGACACCTGGCTTGTAATAAATGATGCTTCACTATTTGTCATCACATGTATGAGAAAATGATCCTGGCATACATGTGATATTCACTCGGTTGTTCTTTGGAGAAACCGGGTGTGACATCCCCGCAGGAGTATGGTAGGTACATCCATCCAATGGAAAGCACCTACTAGGGGGCCGCTACGGGATCGCGCAAGACTGAAACTCCAAGGTAAGACCGAAGAACCCAGACCTCAACACTTCCGCAGGGGCGAGACCCGAAGGTCCCACGTGTCTAGCGGGGCCGGACCTCCCTCTCCTTGGGGGGAGCTCCGGGCCCGCCACGTGGCCTACAGAAGCCGGACCTCCTCCCTCCGCGGGGAGAGGTCCGAAGGCTCCACGTGCCCCGCAAGCCCGGACCTCCCTCTCCTTAGAGGGGAGCCCCGGGCCCGCCACGTGGCTAGCAAGCCCGGACGCCCCCATTCTCATGGGGCGGGTCCTGGAGACCTCCGGGGCCCTTAATATAGTAAGGACCCGGGGAAGGTGGCTGTGCAGAGCTTCGAGATTGGTCAAGGCCTCCGAGTACCTTGCGGAGCTAAGGACTCGGCCAGGTAAAACCAGGAAGAAGACTAAAGCATGCAGACACAGAAGAAAACAAGAGTCTGTTCATACAAGGCTCCATGAGCTGGGCTACAGACTCAACAAAAATAAAAAAGGAGGTACAGGGCCTTGTGGCCACGGGGGCAGATGCCTAAGAGTCCCCGGACTCCCGTTGGAACCTAGAGGCCACAAGGGCGGCCACGTCCTCGACCTCGGCCCTGGCAGCTTCCTCCCGCTCGGCAACGAGTCCTAGACGGACTGGCTCCAGAGAGAAGGAAGGGTCTTGGCTCCGGAAGCACACCAGTACGTGCATAGCGACCTCCTTCACCAGGCCCCGTCCTTCCACCTCAAGCTCGTCGGCGATCACCGCTTCGATCCGGCCCAGCTTGCCGCCGATGGACTCAAGTGCCAGGATTGCCTCGGACATCTCCTGCACCGGAGCCTCCATCCGCGCCGGGCTGAAACCAAGAGGAGCCAAGGCGGACCCCGCCTTGGCAATAAAGCCCCAGACCGCCTGGGCCTCAGTAGACCGTGAAGACTGGAGCTTCTCTACCTCTTGGCGAGCCGCCAGCTCGCGATCCAACGCCGCCTGGCGCTCCTGGGAGAATTGCTCCTCCCTCGCGGCAGCAGCCGACTCACGGAGCTCCAGCTCCTCGGCCTGAGCCCTCAGCTCGCCCTCTTTGGCCTTCAGCCGTGCGGCAATGGGCCAGGGCCTCGTGGTAGGAAGCGCGAAGCCGCCGGGTCTCTGACTCCAGGCGGCTGATGGCTTTCTTCTGAGTGTCAAGCAGAGCACTCATGGCCTCAAGTCTTGACTGCCTCCAGTCAAGCTCCGCCCTAGCCTCCTGGGTCCGCTGCTGCCAGCTAAGAAGGCGTTCCCTCTCTCCGGCCAGCGCCCCCCGCTCCCGCTCAAAGGAGGCCTGGAACTGTCGTGCGCTGGTCTGGACACGCCCCAGGGCATCCCACATGCGCGCCGGGACAGAGGGGACAGGAGTCACGCCCCTGACCCCCCCAGTCGAGTCTAAGACCGGCGGAGGTGCCGGTGCCTCAGCAACCGGAGCGGGACGCTGTCCTGAGGGAGCCAGGGGGCCAACAGGTGCACCTACAGAGGCCCTTCCAGTCTCAGGACCGGATTTCTGGGCTGGTGAAGGAGGGCGGACAGGTACGGCTGCGGCCACCGCGGAAGGTGAACTCGCCGGCACAGAGGAAGCCCCCGCCGTCTTGGGGGCCATGGGAACCACCGCGGTTCCCAGATGTTGTGGCGCGGAGCCTCCGCCAGTTGGAGTTGGCCGGGTAAGAGGCCTGCTGTAAGGGCCTCAGTTTTTGACACCTATTTGAAGTGTTCATCACCACACCACACACCTCATTTGAGGAAAGATGATGAACACAAATGAAGAGCAAGTAACCACCATCAACATGCTCATTAGAGAACAAACTCACATATTGCAAAAGTGGTATTTCCCACATGTGATATAGGTGGGCTGGACATATGAAAACTCCTACACATTGCTAAGGATGTCCATGCCAAGTTTCACCCAAATTCAAAACCTTTTTGAGGTCATTTAGGGAATAGCTAGAAAGAGGGCAGTTTGAAACCATATTCAAATTCAAACTGTTCTTGTCCCATGAATTCAAAAGTGGGAGGCATTTTCTTATTCAGCACATTTTCGTGAGCTCACACACCAATTTTCACTCCATTTGGAGTTGATCTTGACATGAGCTAAGTGGGACAAATTCAAACTTTATTTGAATTCAAAACTGAACTTGTGCTGAAATTCATTCAAACCAAACCCAATTTGAATTCTACTCTATTCAAATGGCTCATGGGTGAATAATTTGAATTACCAGGGGTAGTATGGGGCTCACTGTTTACAACAGTGATTAGGAGTAAATTTCAGAGGTTAAAATTGGAAGTGGGACCCACATGTCAGCCACTGAAGCAAAAGAAACCGACTGAGAGCTCAGCTCGGTTAACCGCGCGCGCTGCAGCTGCCGCCACGGCGAAGAAACGGCGAAGCCACCAGCTGCTTGCCGATCTCAGCCGCGGAACCGACTCCCTGGGTCTTTATCTACCCGCCCGAGCGGTCACCGGCTCCTTCCATCGCTGCCTCGTCGCACTTCCACTCAAAACGCCGAAACACCTCGCCGCCCGAGTGAACCTTCGGTTCCTCATCGCCCGGCCGATCTAGTGACCCTCCCGGCGATCTGAGACCAGCACCGGGTGCGCCAAGCCACATTCAACACCTTCGCATCGTTTCCAGACCCTGCGCGGTCTTCCCCGAGCTCCACCGCGGCGATCTTGTCTCTGCCGGTTCAGCTCAAGCCGCCGCTGCGGGAACCGTCCTTCCGGCCACCACAGCCCACCGTTTATGGAGCTGTAAACAGCAAAGAGGTTCGCCTTCAACCCCTCTTTCTTTTCCGTAATCTCCGGCGGCGTGACAAGCACTGCTCCAGCCGGAATTTCATATTTTCACGACGGTGTGCAAAAGTGAGGTCGGGACTGATCCGAGAAATTCATAAGCCACACTGCATCACTCATCCTCTTGTGGAGAGGATCACTTCTAGTAGCCCGTGCGGATCCGTAGGAGCAAGAATCATGAAGAACCGTGGAGGGAAACCGCTGTTCTTTGAGTTTTAGTAGAAATCCCGATTTCTGGCCTAGGTTGCATGGTGACAGCCCCACGCAGCCCTTCCCGAGCTCAGTAGAGCTCATGTCGACCTTTCCTATGGTCCACTGATGCTCGACGACCCTTAGCTTGATCGGGGGAGGTGCTAGGGAGGGTGGACAACGCGACCGAAGTTCTTTCAAGGTTGCGGCTCGTCGCCGACCAGGTGGCGGCCGTTGTCATGACGAGCTGACCCCAGAATCCTGTTCCCCGAGTGGAAGTAGGCAGGGACGGCCAGAATCGTGAAGTTTAGAGCTTTACATAAGCCAGCGGCGAGCTCTCCGGCGAGGTTCCCCAGAGGCAGAGCGCGGGCGTCGGGAGGTTGAAGAAGGGGGTGGACCCCAGCTGTCAGAGACAGATATTTTAAATCACGATCGGGCTGTGACCGGGATCTGGTGTGCTGGCGCGCAAAGACCCTGTGGGACGCAGTGTGCGGTCGCCTCAGCGTGCGACGCGTGTCCCCGGGTCCCACCCGCGAGTTTAAACTTTTCCCCGATTCTCAGAATTCTTCCAAACTTCAAATCCTCATAACTTTGGATAGAAAGCTCCAAATCAAGTGAACCAAATTTTGTTGGATTCAGCTCTCTGAGCACAGCAAATCAAGTTTCACTTCATGAAAACCCTTATTTCTCCAGAATTAATTCCTCAAAGTTTAAAATGTTTGGAATTTTAACTGGAGAATCCTTTGGAGGAAAATCCTGAAATTTGGCTGGTATGTTCACCAAAATATCTCTGAACTACCATTAAAATTTCAGATCCATTTGAGCTCATTTGATCCACCTAATGGTGTGATTAGTAAAACTGTTCCAGAGAAAATAGAAAATGTCCAGAAACATTTCAGAATTTTCTCTGAAATTATTTAGCTCATATCTTTAGCTAGGAACCTTCAAATTAAGTGAGACCAACTCCATTAGAACCCTCTGAAAATCTAGTTTTCAGAAAGTCATAGTTTGTTTCATGAAAATCCTTAGAACACCCTAAAATCCTTCAATTATGGTCAAGTACATAATTAATTGTGGAGGGCTCAAATGAGCTTTGCTGCAACTAAAACTTGACCAAGTCTGTATTTAGGTTGTGACCAAGCCCCAGTAAAAGTTTCACCGTCATTGGGTCTGTCTAGTGAGAGTTATAGACTTCACAACTTCAAACTTAATAGAAATGCATTTAAATTGATACATGTATTTCCTCTATCATGTAGTCGCTAAGGTCGAGGAGGAACCCGAAGTCGTAGACTTCGTTACTCCAGAGGAGCAGCTAGCCTACGACCAAGAGCAGCAAGGCAAGCTCCGGTTTGTATTAACCCTTTACAAGCTTTATTGTTTTGAGCACATACTTGATTACTTTATTCTTTGCATTAGAGTCTTGTCTGGAAACCCAACTGAATAGCCAAGAAAACCATGGGTTGGGTTTAGGATGGCAAACCCCGTTAGCTACTGCAATGCTAAGATAGAGTAGGATTCGGTACAAGTCGAGTAGTTGGAACTACTCGCGAGCATAGGCTAGAAGCACTCGACTCGGTAGTGATAGCACATGAAACACATGGCAAGAAAATGAGACCAAGCGGAGGGTCAGACTTGCTGAGCCTTCATGCTCACTGCTTGTGTTTGAAGCTTTTGCAGGGTTCTATGAGGAAGGGACTCCCGAAGAGGAGACGGAACCCCAGGAGGGGAACCCCATCGAGTGGGAGTCGTGCACGCCGCAGAGTTAGTGTGCGTGTGTGCTAGCAAGGACACGTTCGAGGGCTGAACGTGCACTTGATGCTTAGTCTACGCCCGCGAGTGTAGACTGAACTTATTTTGATGTAAACATGTTCAAAAACTTGTTTATGTAATAAAATTTCCGCTTCCGCTTTGTACCTTTGACGTGTGTTATACGGTGCTGTGCAACGCAGCACCCCTCAGCGTGATCCTGGCTCGACAGGACCGTGGGGTTGTGTCAGCGTGGTATCAGAGCTCGCTTGAGGTTTAACGCACTACAAAGGTCACCTTTTTCAAAAATCCAGTGAGGAACGAGTTAGTAGCCCATATAAGGATGTTATTAGTGTATAGAAAGTGGCATATTAACCTATTTGTCTATGTCAGAAAATCGTGTATCTCAGGACGTTTATGTCTTGGGGGGTACACGTAAGCGCTGTCCACCAGTGCGCACAAGCTGAAGGGTGGAGCCCCACGGGTGGCAGGTAACCCGACCCGCTTTAGTATCCTCTACGACTCTTCATGTCGTTTGGGGTATTCGAGCAACGTCTGTCCCTGGCGTGCGTGGTGCAACTTGGGAGACCCTGTCACGTGGTCTGAAACGTGAACACGTAGCTCAAGGCGTGTTTGGCTTGAGAACATCCGGGCGAGTGATGACGGCCGGGTGTATGAACTGTATGGATTCCGGGCTCGGTGTAAAGCCAAGTCTGACGGTTGCTTGAGTTTCAGCAGGTAGTGTAACACCACAAATTTTTATTCAAAACCCAAAACCATGTTCAGAGGGGAATTTAAAAATTTTTTGACGTATTGCATGTTTTGCAAAAATTCAAATTCAAACTGGAATTCAAATTATACTCAAAACAGAAAAGAAAAGGAAAAAGAAAAAGAGAAACGGGAAAAAAACCGGCCAGTGGGCCGAAACCCGCCAGCCGGCCCAGCTTTCCCCGCGCAGCCCGCCCCCGCGCGCGCCGCGCTGCCTCTCACCGACGGGTGGGACCCACATGTCATCCCTAACCCTGAGCCCCCGCGACCCCGGACTTTTCCCCGAGCGCGCGCGATCTTAACCGATCGGAAAACCCGTCCCGCAGCCCGAATTCTGGTCCCAGAGGACTCCAACTCGATCACAACAGACCCACCGCCCTCCCCCGGCTATAAAAACCCCCGATCCGATCAGTTTTTCCCACGCGATCGCCGATTTTTACTCCGGTGAGCACCGAGACTTCGCCGGTGAATTCTGTCCGATCTAAGCTCGGAAACTCTGATCTAACTCGCTGGTCTTGATCCACCGCCTCCGGGGAGCTTTGCAGGTGCAGAAAACTCGGAGACTTACGGTGTAAATCCAGCGCCGACGAGCTTCGCCGTGGTTTTGCCTCGGACCTCGCCGCCGATCACTTTCCAGGACCCCCGAGCTCGAGAAAACCCCCGAGGTGAGATCCCTGACCTCCCCTCTACCGATCTATGCCATAAGATCACAGTTTTAGGCAGAATTCTCGAGGATCCGAAACTTTCCGGCGAGATCGCCGCTTCCCGCCGCCGTGCGCCGCCGGCAGCGCCGCCCGCGCTCGATCAGAGCGACGTGGCCGCTTGTGCGCCGTTTATTTTAAATCGCACGGTAGACTTTAAAACCCCGCGTACCGGTTCGATGTTATAATCTCAGCCGTCGGTTTAAAATCGGACGGTCCACATCAGCCCCGCATTATAAAGACTGGAATTCTTACGTGCTACCCCCTGGGGTTCTCTGGAATTGAGAGCTAGCCCCGGAAACTTCAGATCTAGCCCCTGGAACTCCTGAAAATCATGTAAATTCATTCAAAAATCAGTTTTAGCCCCTGGACTTAATAAAAATTAAGAAAAACACCTCTGATAAGTGTAGCTAGACCCCTGGAAATTATGAAAATAATATTATAGACCCTGTAATGGGGAGAGTTTACTTTTTAGCCCTGTTTAGTATTTAATTTAGAAAATTGAATATGTAACTAGTGTTTAAAAATTAAAAAGGGGGACAAACATAATTGTCAAAAATTAATTAAAAACTTTCTCAGTACTTAGAAAACTTTGGAGTGAGATAAAAATATATTTTTGGGCTGAAATAAATCTGTTTCATCTATTATTCACATTTAATTAGTATAGGGACACATGTTTAAGTAAATAATAGTTATAGAAAAATAGGGAAAATAATTATGAAATAGTCTACATCAGAAGCCAAGGTCAAAATATGATTTTAAATTATTTAGGACCAGAACCTATTCTGTTTAGGTGATGTGTATTACTAATTTAATAATAAAATACACAATTATGCATAGGAATATAAATCTGAAAATATAGCAACTAGTAAATGATAAATGGAGTTTCTAAAATCCAAAGAGTTCAGTTTAGGGTTGATAGAAGTTGTGAAGGCACATATGGAGAAGAAAAATACTTTCCATACATACTTGGTAGTTTAATGTAAGGAATTTATTTAAAACTGAAACACAACACATATAATGGTGAATGAATTTCATAAATATGAATGTGTGATATTTATGAAGTAGAAGTGTGAACTATGTCTTATGATTGTTGTTTTTCTTTTGCTATGTGTGATTGTATGAAGTAGAACCTGCTCAAGAGCAAGTTATTCTTTTCCAAGACCAGGACTACCAATTTCAAGAGCAGCCAGAAGGAGGCAAGTGTCCTTGACCACTTTGATCCTATGCTAGGATGTGTAGATAGAATTATTTGCATTGTCAAATGAAATATGAAACCCATGCTAGGAAAGTTTCCCTAGAATTGCATTACCTTGTTTCCTTGTTGCTTGGGTTGGGATTTAATTTGTCATGTCATTTATTTACATGCATTTGCTTAGCCATGCTTAGAATGGGATATTTGGGAAATGAGATCATCAGTTTATATTACCATACTCTTGAATGAGACATTGTGAGTTATGTAGAGGTAGGGATCAAGGCAAGTTGGATGTTTTGGTTGTGTGCTGGGTGCACGAGACTTGGGTTTGTGTTTAGTACTTGCCTGGATCCTAAGGACCGGTTCATGGAGCATGTAACCCGGCTTTACAGTGCCAACCACATGCTGAGATGGGGCAGCTTGGCCAATTAATTAGGTGTATCCCCGGCGTAGTATGGGTGTGTTGGATGGTGCGGGGAGTAGGTGTCAGCTGGACTACCATATGAACCGCAAGGCTCAAGAGGGGGCCACTGCAGCGGGGTTGGAGCCTCTTGTATGCTGTTAGGGGTGAAACCTCAGTGGGCCCACGCTCATTGGGAATCCCTTTGTAAAGGCTTCGTAGTGATCTCCTGGCTGCACACCTGGGAAGTGTGAATGTGGAACGTAGCCACTGGCATAATGGAGGTTCTTTTAGTCCACCTGGCAACGGGGGATGAAATCACTACTTGTGGGTACAGTGGTACAAACTCTGCAGAGTCAAAACTGTCTTGACAGCCGTGCTCACGGTTAAGAGCGGCCTGGACTTATTCATGATTAGAGGAGTGAAGGTTTTTGGGAGTTGTGGATGTTAAGCGGGGAGCTTAACATTGGAAATGATGTTATGGTTATTTGGATTATGATGATGGGATGGGAGATTGGGACCATTTCACCTGTGTAGTAATGTAGGTGCTTAATAAGCTAAGGTGATAGGTATTATTTGCGTAGTGCTTTAACCATGAGTTCAACCTCTCCTTGTTCTAGCCATGCATGATATAATTTTCCCACACTTGCTGAGTACCATTGGTACTCAACCTTGCATATTTGTTGGTTTATATTGCTGCTCAGGTCAAGATAATGTGGTGGTGTATAATGACCAAGATTTTGGACCCGAGGAAGGATTTTAGGTTCATGAAGACCCCCGGGCAACGCCTGTGATGGAGCCCTAAAGAATAATATTCCGCTGCTAGTTTATTTACTTGTGATGAAGCATTTGTGTCCATTGAGACATTTGCGATGTAAGACTTATTTATATTCGACACCTGGCTTGTAATAAATGATGCTTCACTATTTGTCATCACATGTATGAGAAAATGATCCTGGCATACATGTGATATTCACTTGGTTGTTTCCTTCGGAAAAACCAGGTGTGACAAGAGGTGGTATCAGAGCCAAGGTTGCCCGTAGGAACGTGGACCTAGGTAGAAATGGACGTATTTAAGGGCCCTACTTTCTTAAAAACTATTTTCCAAGGTGTGGGTTGAAGAGTGTTATTTAAGGAGTCATTTTCTTCATCTTACCCCAAATTTTTATTCAAAATGGGCTTTTTGTTTAAAAAGTTTATCTAACCTAAATCTTAAATTCTTTTGTTTTTAGATGGTTCGCATGATTCGCACCGCTCGTAAGTCCACAGGAGGGAGAGTTCCCGTAGTTGCCCTTGCCGAAAGAGAGGAAAGTCGTCCAGTGACGTACCTTTCCTATGGATTGGCAGTAGGAGACTTGTTGCGCCGTCTTCGGCTTATGCTCGAAGCCGCAGGCAATACGGGCAAGCTCATCATCCACTACAACTCCACCAGGACCATCCGTGAGAAGAGGGAAGAATGGAGTTCGGAGATGAGGATTATACACGAGAATAAGCTACTGAAGATCCACCATTCTCCAGCTTGTCGAGCAACACAAGTTGACGCGGAGAAAGATGTCACCTGGGAGGCCATCACCTGCCAGAGTCACATCTATCGTCGCCACTTGGACAAAACTGAGTACATGTATGTCCTCCAACGTGAGAGTGGTACCACGGAGTACAAGTACCCACCGGTGCAGCAAGGGACTTCCCATGAGCACATGGACTTGTGCTTGGAGGATGCTGCTATGCTCAGCACTCGACTGCAGGAGTGTCAACAAGAGCTTCAGGATGTCCGAGACACCCTGAAGGAAACGGAGGCGTTGCTGCGAGCTTGCTTAAAGGCGAGAGAAAGAGGAGATGGGAATGAGCTGTGTGTCACCGTGAGTGATCCATGGACTCCTGACTCCCCGGATCGCCGAGCAATCAGGCGTCGTCACACTTCTCCACCAGCAGCCTCCCCACCCAAAGCAGAGTCAGAAGGTAGCCGAAATGAGGAGGAAGATCCCGAGGAGCCAGCTCAAGAGGACGAGTAGTGTAGAGTCTTTCCCCTAGCTAGCATAGATAATGCTTGGTGTGTGACGTGAGTAGTTACGTAGTTAATGGTGTGATAATGCTTGGTGTGTGACGTGAGTTGTGGAAGCCATGAGCAATTGTCCACAGCCTCGTCTTCAGATTGTTTTGCTTTGGTGTGTGAACCCACAGGAAATAATAGTGCATTTATTTGGTGTGAGATATAAACCCTCGTAAAATTTCAACAAAGCCTCAACACCTTAAAGTACCAACAAACGAAAGTAGTAAGATGATACTAAATGGTATCAAATTAACATTTGTTGATTCTGCCAGATGGCCGGAAGAGGAAAAGGACGTGCTGCCAACCCCGCCAACAACAATGATGAGGCATGCAACCCTCATCTTTCTGGAGGCCAGGACAGGGGTGGTCGCCGTGAAGAAGTTGATCCTCTCCACCAAATGCTGGAGAATCAAAATCAGCTTATCCAGAACTTGACTCAAGTGGTGGCCAACTTGCATCAAGTTCCACCTCCACAAGCTGCACCACGCCAACCAAGGTTGAGTGAGTTTCTAGGAACTCAACCTCCAAAGTTTGCAAGTGCTGCTGAACCTCTGGAGGCAGATGATTGGCTGAAGACCATTGAAAGTAAGATGAGGATAATACAATGCCAAGGGTATGAGAGGGTGCTGTTTGCCTCTCATCAATTGCAGGGACCTGCTGCTGATTGGTGGACCGCCTATGTGGCCGCCCATCATGACCCTGAGAACATCACTTGGGAAGAGTTCAAGCGTAGCTTCCGCAACCACTACATCCCAAGAGGTGAACTCAAAAACAAGAGGAAAGAGTTTCTGGGACTGCAGCAGGGAAACATGACTGTGAGGGAATACCTCACTAAATTTACTCAACTATCCCGTTATGCTCCACGAGACATAGAGACTGATGAGCAGAAACAAGATTGTTTCGTGGAAGGACTTACCGCAGAGATGCAGTGTGCAATGTCCTCCAATGAGTATGAAAGCTTTCAAAAGATGGTGGACAGAGCATTTGTGGTGGAAAGGAAGCTAAAGGCCCTGGAAAATGAGAATAAGAGGAAGGCGGGATGGTCACATCAGGCCTCAGGGAGCAACACCCGCCCACGTATGATGCAGCAACCTACGGGGCAGACGAGCCGTGCTGCGGTACCCTATTCAGCACCAAGAGGGTACAACCCAAACTACAGGCCACCCGCAGCACCAGCACAGCCGCCACGTCAGTTTGTGCAGCAGCCTCGCCCCGCATATCCACCTCGGCCAGCAGTGCAAGGACCCCCAAACCAACCCCAGGACAACAAAGGCCAGGCGTCTAAGATTGGGGTGCAATGTTTCAGTTGTGGCGAAGTGGGGCACTACGCCCACAAATGCCCAAAGAAGAAGCCTGCGCCGCCACAACAGCAGAATGTAGTGAGAGGACGGGTGAACCATGTCACCATGGAGGAAGCTCAAGAGGCACCCGACATGGTAGTTGGTAAGTTTCCTGCCAATTTACACCTTGCAACTCTGCTGTTTGATTCTGGTGCTACCCACTCGTTCATTGCTCAAGGGTTTGTTAAGAAGCATGACCTAGCAACCACACAAATGAACCATATGTTAGCCGTAAACTCTCCAGGTGGAGAAATAAGGACAAGACAAGTGTGTCCCAAAGTGAGCCTAGACATTAATGGGGTAGTATTTACTGCTAACCTCATAGTGATAGATTCACGAGGGATAGATATTATTTTGGATAAGGATTGATTGACCAAACATAAAGGAATCATCCATTGTTCGACCAGAACGGTGGAACTAACTCACCCCAGTGGTACCAAAGTAAAGTTCATAACGATACACGAGCCTAGGAGGGACATTAAATTAAATCAAGTGGAGGTGAAAGTTGAGGAAATCAGGACTATCAGGGAATATCCAGATGTTTTCCCGGAGGAATTACCAGGCATGCCTCCCGACCGTGACGTGGAATTCGCAATTGAGCTAGTACCGGGAACAGCCCCGATATACAAGAGACCTTATCGAATGGACTCCAAGCAGTTAGAAGAGCTCAAGGATCATTTGAGAGAATTGACGGAGAAGGGGTATATTCGCCCTAGTTCCTCACCATGGGGAGCTCCGGTGATATTTGTGCCTAAGAAAGACGGAACCCAAAGGTTATGCGTGGATTACCGTGCCTTGAATGAGGTAACCATCAAGAACAAGTACCCATTACCTCGCATTGAAGACTTGTTTGATCAGTTGAGGGGAGCTTGTGTGTTCTCGAAAATTGATCTCAGGTCGGGATACCACCAACTCAAGATAAGGCAATCAGATATTCCCAAGACAGCTTTCGTATCTCGGTACGGACTGTATGAATACACCGTCATGCCTTTTGGGCTAACCAATGCCCCGGCATATTTCATGTACCTCATGAACAAGGTATTCATGGAATATCTGGACAAATTTGTGGTGGTTTTCATAGATGATATTCTCGTCTTCTCCAAAGATGAAGAAGAACATGAGAAACATCTAAGGTTGGTGTTACAGAGGCTGAGAGAACACCAACTATATGCCAAGTTGAGCAAGTGTGAGTTTTGGCTGAAGAGAGTTCCCTTTTTAGGACATATAATCTCGGAGGGAGGAATCTCCGTAGATCCTGCCAAAATCGAGGATATCCAGAAGTGGAAAACCCCTGAAAATGTCGGGGAAGTTCGAAGCTTTTTGGGATTGGCTGGATACTATCGACGGTTTATTGAGGGATTCTCTAAGATCTCGAGACCTCTCACCAAACTGTTGGAAAAGGGAATCACATTCACCTGGACGCCACAGTGCGATACGAGCTTTCAGGAGCTAAAGAAAAGATTGACAACAGCCCCAGTGTTGGTTATGCCAGATATGCAAAAGAATTTCACAGTGTACTGCGATGCCTCTGGAAATGGGTTGGGATGTGTTCTCATGCAAGAAGGACATGTCGTGGCATATGCATCCCGGCAGCTTCGGAAGCACGAGAAGAACTATCCTACACATGACCTAGAACTAGCTGCAGTTGTAACACCCCAAATTTTTATTCAAAACCCAAAACCATGTTCAGAGGGGAATTTAAAAATTTTTGGACGTATTGCATGTTTTGCAAAAATTCAAATTCAAACTGGAATTCAAATTATACTCAAAACAGAAAAGAAAAGGAAAAAGAAAAAGAGAAACGGGAAAAAAACCGGCCGGTGGGCCGAAACCCGCCAGCCGGACCAGCTTTCCCCGCGCCAGCCCGCCCCCGCGCGCGCCGCGCTGCCTCTCACCGACGGGTGGGACCCGCCTGTCATCCCTAACCCCGCGACCCCGGACTTTTCCCCGAGCGCGCGCGATCTTAACCGATCGGAAAATCCGTTCTGCCGCCCGAATTCTGGTCCCAGAGGACTCCAACTCAATCACAACAGACCCACCGCCCTCCCCCGGCTATAAAAACCCCCGATCCGATCAGTTTTTCTCACGCGATCGCCAATTTTCACTCCGGTGAGCACCGAGACTTCGCCGGTGAATTCTGGCCGGTCTAAGCTCGGAAACTCTGATCTAACTCGCTGGTCTTGATCCACCGCCTCCCGGGAACTTTGCAGGTGCAGAAAACTCGGAGAGTTACGGTGTAAACACAGCGCCGACGAGCTTCGCCGTGGTTTTGCCTCGGACCTCGCCACCGATCACTTTCCAGGACCCCCGAGCTCGAGAAAACCCCCGAGGTGAGATCCCTGACCTCCCCTCTACCGATCTATGCCATAAGATCACAGTTCTAGGTAGAATTCTCGCGGATCCGAAACTTTCCGGCGAGATCGCCGCTTTCCGCCGCCGTGCGCCGCTGGCAGCGCCGCCCGCGCTCGATCATAGCGACGTGGCCTCGTGTGCGCCGTTTATTTTAAATCGCACGGTAGGGTTTAAATCCCCGCGTACCGGTCCGATGTTATAATCTCAGCCGTCGGTTTAAAATCGGACGGTCCACGTCAGCCCCGCATTATAAAGACTGGAATTCTTACGTGCTACCCCCTGGGGTTCTCTGGAATTGAGAGCTAGCCCCGGAAACTTCAGATCTAGCCCCTGGAACTCCAGAAAATCATGTAAATTCATTTAAAAATCAGTTTTAGCCCCTGGACTTAATAGAAATTAGGAAAAACACCTCTGATAAGTGTAGCTAGACCCCTGGAAATTATGAAAATAATATTATAGACCCTGTAATGGGGTGAATTCATTATTTTAGCCCTGTTTAGTATTTAATTTAGGAAATTGAATATGTAACTAGTGTTTAAAAATTAAAAAGGGGAACAAACATAATTGTCAAAATTAATTAAAAACTTTCTCAGTACTTAGAAAACTTTGGAGTGAGATAAAAATATATTTTTCGGCTGAAATAAATCTGTTTCATCTATTATTCACATTTATTAGTATAGGGACACGTTTTTAAGTAAAGAATAGTTATAGAAAAATAGGGAAAATAATTATGAAATGGTCTACATCAGAAGCCAAGGTCAAAATATGATTTTAAATTATTCAGGACCAGAACCTATTCTGTTTAGGTGATGTGTATTACTAATTTAATAATAAAATACACAATTATGCATAAGAATATAAATCTGAAAAATATAGCAACTAGTAAATGATCAATGGAGTTTTTAAAATCCAAAGAGTTCAGTTTAGGGTGGTAGAAATTATGAAGGCACATATGGGGAAGAATAATACTTTTCATACACACTTGGTAGTAAAAAGGTGAAGTAGTTGAATATAAGAAATTTATTGGAAACCCATATAAATAGTATGTAAGTATAAAGGTGGACACAAAAGTAGGAATCATATACACATGGTTAAAAGTGCATGCAAGCCACAACTCAACACACATAAAGTAACCACAACACATATAATGGTAAAGAAATTTCATAAATGTGAATGCGTGGTTTGTATGAAGTGTAAGTGTGAACTATGTCTTATGATTGTTGTTTTTCTTTTGCTATGTGTGATGGTATGAAGTAGAACCTGTTCAAGAGCAAGTTATTCCTTTCCAAGATCAGGACTACCCATTTCAAGAGCAGCAAGAAGGAGGCAAGTGTCCTTGACCACTTTGATCCTATGCTAGGATGTGTAGATAGAATTATTTGCATTGTCAAATGAAATATGAAACCCATGCTAGGAAGTTTCCCTAGAATTGCATTACCTTGTTTCCTTGTAGCTTGGGTTGGGATTTAATTTGTCATGTCATTTATTTACATGCATTTGCTTAGCCATGCTTAGAATGGGATATTTGGGAAATGAGATCATCAGTTTATATTACCATACTCTTGAATGAGACATTGTGAGTTATGTAGAGGTAGGGATCAAGGCAAGTTGGATGTTTTGGTTGTGTGCTGGGTGCACGATACTTGGGTTTGTGTTTAGTACTTGCCTGGATCCTAAGGACCGGTTCATGGAGCATGTAACCCGGCTTTACAGTGCCAACCACATGCTGAGATGGGGCAGCTTGGCCAATTAATTAGGTGTATCCCCGGCGTAGTATGGGTGTGTTGGATGGTGCGGGGAGTAGGTGTCAGCTGGACTACCATATGAACCGCAAGGCTCAAGAGGGGGCCACTGCAGCGGGGTTGGAGCCTCTTGTATGCTGTTAGGGGTGAAACCTCAGTGGGCCCACGCTCGTCGGGAATCCCTTTGTAAAGGCTTCGTAGTGATCTCCTGGCTGCACACCTGGGAAGTGTGAATGTGGAACGTAGCCACTGGCATAATGGAGGTTCTTTTAGTCCACCCGGCAACGGGGGATGAAATCACTACTTGTGGGTACAGTGGTACAAACTCTGCAGAGTCAAAACTGTCTTGACAGCCGTGCTCACGGTTAAGAGCGGCCTGGACTTATTCATGATTAGAGGAGTGAAGGTTTTTGGGAGTTGTGGATGTTAAGCGGGGAGCTTAACATTGGAAATGATGTTATGGTTATTTGGATTATGATGATGGGATGGGAGATTGGGACCATTTCACCTGTGTAGTAATGTAGGTGCTTAATAAGCTAAGGTGATAGGTATTAATTGCGTAGTGCTTTAACCATGAGTTCAACCTCTCCTTGTTCTAGCCATGCATGATATAATTTTCCCACACTTGCTGAGTACCATTGGTACTCAACCTTGCATATTTGTTGGTTTATATTGCTGCTAAGGTCAAGATAATGTGGTGGTGTATAATGACCAAGATTTTGGACCCGAGGAAGGATTTTAGGTTCATGAAGACCCCCGGGCAACGCCTGTGATGGAGCCCTAAAGAATAATATTCCGCTGCTAGTTTATTTACTTGTGATGAAGCATTTGTGTCCATTGAGACATTTGCGATGTAAGACTTATTTATATTCGACACCTGGCTTGTAATAAATGATGCTTCACTATTTGTCATCACTTGTATGAGAAAATGATCCTGGCATACATGTGATATTCACTTGGTTGTTTCCTTCGGAAAAACCGGGTGTGACAGGTAGTCTGACCACGAAACGGTAGACGTGTAGCATCCGTGTGCGAGTGATGTTTAGTGCCACTGAATTAACGAAGCCGGCTAAGTCCGGTATAGGTTTTTCTTTGTGAGGACGTAGTACCGACATAATCTGGTGATGCATCGACGTCACACCCCATTAAATGAACAACATCATTTAAAACTTGAAGGTTTTGATCTAAAGTAGTAAAACTTGATGTAACTCCTTCCCTTGAACAGGATATTCAATGTTAACAAGTTTTCAACTTATAGGTTGTTAAGGACAGAGCACTCTGGTTTCAGCTGAATTAGGGCTGAAGTTGATCAGAGGTTAGAGGTTGAGTTCTTTCTAGGTTGGGGTCATATGATACATTTCTGGAAAGCTTTGAAAGAGCTCTACAACTTTTCTGTTGAGGTCCAGAGGTGTTTCATCCCTTAACCAATTGAAAAATGCAGTAGAGTTGAAACTGTCCAGAAAACAGGGCAGAGCAAACACTCTCTGTAAACTCTCTGTAAATTAAGCATAACTTCCTGCATAAAAATCCAGAAATAGAAAATGAGGTAGTTCTGGAAATATTATGAGATGGGTTACAACTTTGTAGCAGAAAGTTTTGTCAGATTAGGAACAGAATTAACTGGAATTCTTGGATCAAATCAGTACCTATAGCAGGGCGGTGCTGTTCAAATGTTCCCAGAAATTCTGTTAACTTTGACATCTTATAACTTTTGAATCAGGACAGATCATAGGCCAAGCAAATACTTTCTGGAAATCTATTGAAGTTATCTTTAACTTTTATGTTGAGCTCCAGAATTGGTTTTGCATTTAGCATGGCCTAAATCAGGTTGAAATGGAAACTGGTCAGGGCTGTCATGGGAACAGCAGATCAGCAGTCAAATTTGTTTAAAATTTGAACTATGTTTCCAAGTTTTATGGGTTCAATGACATGTCTTATGTTATAACTCAGAGGTTTACTGTTTAAATAAATATTTGACATTTCTCAAATATATTTTTACAGATGACAGCAGATAAACAGTTGGAGAACGGGTGGGTG
The DNA here is from genome assembly GCA_030760725.1 of Neostapfia colusana. Taxonomy (NCBI): domain Eukaryota; kingdom Viridiplantae; phylum Streptophyta; class Magnoliopsida; order Poales; family Poaceae; genus Neostapfia; species Neostapfia colusana. The sequence continues at coordinate 83,216,014 of JASWHV010000003.1, forward strand.
GTGTCCCACTGTTCTCACCACAGCGGCTACGCGGAAGCATTGTGGCAAATGCTTCAATATTTCGGATACCACCAGATGCCGCAATACTTCGCCAAGGAAGAAGGAGAAGAGGGGAACAAGATGTGGACGATCCATGTTGAAGTTCCTGCAGGACCTACGCCACCCGGTTGGGTGCCGTTCACCATCACGGTGAGAGGAAGACAACCGGAAGGGATGTGGCAAGTGGCAGCCCGTGACACTGTCACGTTTCTGCCAACTACACGTGCAGGCTATGGAGGGCACTCCATACGCGCTCATTCCGGTGGAGGGACGGGCTCAGCATGTGTGGGAAGAGAGGTACCTGGAGGCAACGGACCCGAGTTGCCCAAGGTACAACCCCGCGGAGGCAAACCTTAGCCTCCAGATGAGGGCGGGAAACGCCGTGATGGACAGCCAAGCTGTTCATACGGAGCATCTCGCCACAAAGCTCAAGGAGAGCACGAGCCGTGGAGACCATTTTGAGAGTGCTCACAGTGCACTCCGCAATGTGCTCCTTCCGACGATCAAGCGACTGAATGAACAACATAATCAGTTGCATCGTCTGAAGAAGGCAAAGAGAAAAAGCCGTGTCGACATCGCGGCGTTGCAAGAACTGGTACTGAATCTGACCCAGCAGAACGAGGAACTTACTCCAGAGCGGGACGACGCTATTGAGGAAGGGCAAGGCTGGGAAGAAGATTACAACCAGGCTATGGACGAGGTGCATGCTTTGCAGGACCTCGTACCTCCAGTATTGGGTATACCGGTGGTCTTGGGTCTTCCAACAATGGGAGAACCCGGAATGGGAGAAGAGGTGGTAGATCCAGAGCCACCAGCAGAGGTACCGGAGGAGGACGACCCACAGGAGGTCGAGTTCTACTCCGAGTAGGGGGTTACAGTTGCCATGTAGGGCAGCCAGGGTAGTGTAGCCCAAATTTTGTAATCGGTGACATGTCGTGTAGACAGTAGCGTATGTATAGGTAGTGACGACATGAGCACGACTTCTCGGAGACCCGAGAATAATGTATCTTGTATAAAGTTTATGCTTTATCAATATATGTGAATGTTGTGCAAATTAATCATGTGTCACTTCAATACCTACTGTTGCATATGGAATTTTAAGTAAGACATGCGCTAATCGCTGCTGTTTTGAATTTCAGAATGACGCGTACTCGTGCCAACCCTGATGTTGGGGGTACTAGCCAAGGGGGAGAGACATCCCAACAGCCTCCTGAGGACTCCTCGGGACAACATCAGCAGCAACAGCAACAGCAAACACCGCCACTGCCAACGGTTACATTGGCCGACATCGTCGCGGCAATGGCAGGTTCACACCAGCAGCACACCGAGTTGCTGCAGACTCTCATCGTCAATACGTTTCGGCCAGAGAGACGTCAAGACCGTGAGGAGCGTCAACAGAGCTCCTACTCCGACTTCCTGGCAACTCATCCCCCAGTATTCTCAAGGGCGGATGAACATCTTGATGCGGACAACTGGCTCCGACCAATAGAGATGAAGTTCGGGCTGCTCCAGATAAGCGAGCAGCGCAAGACTCAGTTCGCGGTCCAGCAGCTCCAAGGATCCGCGAGCGCGTGTTGGGCCAACTTCTGTGCTTCACAGCCAACCGACCGAGTGATGACCTGGACGGAGTTTCGGACGGCCTTCAGGGCCTATCATATACCGCCAGGTTTGATGAAGAGGAAGATGCAGGAATTCCTACACCTGCAACAAGGGAGCAGGAACGCGCTGGAATACTCCAGAGCGTTCAACGATCTCGCGCTCTACGCGTCGTATCACACAGATACTGACGAGAAGCGGCGGCACCACTTTTACCAGGGGCTTTACCCGCTCCTGAAGGACAAGTTGGCGATGTTCAATCGCGGCAGCCTCAACGACATCATTGATGCTGCGATTGTTCAGGAGGACTCCGGCAAGGAGTTAGCAGAGGCGGAGCGAAAGCGAAGCGCGCCGCAAAGCAGCGTAGAAGGAGGCGGTCCTTCTCAGAAGTTTCGGATGGTGAATCGCCCACCATCAGGTCCACGCTGGCAGCCACCACAGCGGTCGATGCCGTTCCGTAGTCGGCCGTACTCTTCACCTGCATTCAGGCCGGCACTGCCAGCACCACCTCCGCAACAACAGCAGCAGCGGGCGATGCCGCGTGCGTATGCACCTCAGCAGCGCATGCCGGGCTTTCATCCTCCGAGCACTACACCAGCAGCGGCCACATGTTACAAGTGTGGTCGTCCAGGACACTTCGCGAGCAGTTGCCCGGAGAGGCAAGGCGGCGGAGTGGCACCGCAGTTTCCGGGGAGAAATCAACCCTGGAACCCTACTAATGCGCGGCGGGCAAACCCTAGGCCCAGCACCGTCCACCAGCTTGCCATTGAGGACGTACCGGAGGGCGAGCCAATCCTTGCGGGTATGTTCCAACTCCACCAGCATCCCGCTATAGTACTGTTTGATTCAGGCGCCACGCATAATTTTATTAGCCAAGCTTTCATTGCTAAACACAGCTTGCCAATACTACCCACCGATAGTCCATATTTAATTTGTTCACCGGGTGGGAAGATTTCAGCAAGCGTAATGATTCCCAAAGCACCATTATGCTTAGCGGGTAGAGTGTACCCCACGTCTCTCATTATCTTAGAGTGACAGAAGGTCGATGTCATCCTAAGGATGTCGTGGTTAACCCGCCACGGCGCTGTTTTAGACACCGTCCTTCGAGTCGTGCACTTAAACTCAGAGGTGCACGGTTCTCACTCATTATTTCTGGACAGACTTCCAAGTGTCTATCAAGCCACAACTATCAGATTGGAAGATATTCCAGTAGTCCGAGAGTTCCCTGATGTGTTCCCGGATGATTTACATGGGAATGCCACCTGATAGAGAGGTGGAGTTCAAGATTGAACTTGCACCGGGAACCATGCCAATATCCCGGAGGCCGTACAAGATGGCGCCCAAGGAATTGGCTGAACTGAAGACTCAGCTCACGGACCTTCTGGAGAAGGTTTTTATTAGGCCGAGCTCCTCGCCATGGGGCTGTTCGGCATTATTTGTCAAGAAGAAGGATGAGACGTTACGGCTTTGCGTGGACTATCGTCCATTAAATGCCATAACCATCAAGAACAAGTATCCGTTGCCATGGATCGACATGTTGTTTGATCAGTTGGTCGAAGCAAGGATCTTTTCCAAGATGGATTTAAGATCCGGGTACCATCAGATTAAGATAAGGGCTGAGGACATTCCAAAGACAGCTTTCTCAACAAGGTACGGACTTTATGAGTACCTGGTCATGTCCTTCAGCCTCACCAATGCTCCAGCTCACTTCATGTACTTGATGAACTCAGTGTTCATGCCGGAGCTGGACAAGTTTGTCGTGGTCTTCATCGACGACATCCTGGTATATTCCAAGTCGGAGGAAGATCACAAGAAACATCTGCGCATAGTCTTTCAACGGCTGCGTGACCACAAGTTATACGCGAAATTCAGCAAATGCGAGTTTTGGATATCGCAAGTGCCTTTTCTCGGGCATATCATCTCAGCGGAGGGTATCGCTGTGGACCCGAGCAAGATCACTCAAGTGCTGAATTTGAAATCCCCGAGAACTGTTCACGAGGTACGGAGTTTCCTCGGACTCGCGGGATATTATCGGAGGTTCATTCCGAACTTCTCGAAGATTGCCAAGCCTATGACAGAGCTGCTGAAGAAGGCTACCAAATATGTTTGGAGTCCAGCATGTGAAGCAGCATTCAATGATTTAGTCAAGCACCTGACATCAGCACCGGTTTTGGCGCAGCCAGACACAACAAAACCGTTCGATGTGTACTGCGATGCATCCGGCATTGGGCTCGGATGTGTGCTGATGCAAGACCGAAGAGTGGTCGCATATGGATCACGGCAGCTTAGAAACCATGAGCAAAATTATCCAACTCACGACTTGGAGCTCGCTGCCGTGGTACTTGCACTGAAAATGTGGAGGCACTACCTACTCGGTAACCTCGTACATCTATATACCGACCACAAAAGCCTCAAGTACATATTCACTCAGAAGGAGCTGAACATGAGGCAGCGAAGATGGTTAGAATTGATAAAGGATTACGAAATAGAGATCCATTATCATCCGGGCAAGGCAAACGTAGTGGCGGATGCGCTGAGCCGCAAGTCACACGTCAACAATCTGACCATCACACCGTTGGAAGAGAGCGAACCACCACTACATGTGATTCCACACGGAGCTCTCTACAACCTAGCTTTGATCCCCACCATCCGTGAAGAGATAGCGACAGCTCAGAAACATGACAAGGGCATGTCGCATTTGCGGAGACGTGTAGATAGTGGGGAGCTGAAATGTTTCCGGAAGGACGGAGACGGCGTCCTATGGTTCAAGGACTGGATCATCGTACCCCGTAACCCGGAATTACGAAAGAAAATCTTTGATGAGGCTCACTTGTCAAAGTTTTCTATTCACCCCGGCAGCAACAAGATGTATCAAGAACTCAGAAGCAAGTTTTGGTGGACACGGATGAAGCGAGAGACTGCAAAATACGTGTCCGAGTGTGATACATGTCGAAGGGTGAAGGCAGACCACATGCGGAAACCGGGACTGCTGCAACCACTGGGCATTCCTGCCTGGAAATGGGAGGAGGTGAGCATGGACTTCATCGTCGGTTTACCCACCACCTTGCAAAAACATGATTCTGTGTGGGTGATCGTCGATCGGCTCACCAAAGTTGCCCATTTCATCCCGGTTAACACAAACTACAACGCCAAGAAGTACGCTGAACTGTACATCTCACGGATCCTATGCTTGTACGGCGTACCCCGTACCATCATATCGGATCGTGGCACTTTATTTGTGTCCCGTTTTTGGGAGCAGCTGCACGCTGCCTTGGGGACGAAGCTGATCCGTAGTTCAGCATACCACCCGCAGACGGATGGACAAACCGAGCGGGTAAATCAGATCCTAGAAGACATGCTATGAGCTTGCGCTATCAACCACGGCAAGAATTGGGATGATCACTTGCCATTAGCCGAGTTCTCGTACAATAATGGGTACCAAGCCAGCATCAAGATGGCACCTTACGAGGCGCTATACGGGAGAAAATGCCGCACACCATTGAATTGGTGTGAGTCTGGCGAAAGGGTTACCTTCAGGATTGACCTTGTCAACAACGCGGAAGAGAAGGTTCGACTGATTCAAGCGAACCTAAAAGCCGCCTAATCCCGTCAGAAACAGTATGCGGACCGGAGAAGGCACCCATTAGAATTCGAAGTTGGAGATCACGTATATCTACGGGTGTCTCCAATGAAGGGCGTAAACAGATTTGGGGTAAGAGGGAAGTTAGCACCCCGATTCATCGGTCCATTTCAGATTACCGAAAGATGTGGATCAGTGGCATACCGGCTGAAATTACCAGAAGCACTTTCCGGTGTGCACGACATCTTTCACATTGTCCAGCTGAGGAAGTGTCTTAAGCTATCAACTACCGTTCAGCTGGAAGACATTGAAGAACTGCAACCGGATCTCACGTATCGAGAGGAGCCGGTGCAGATTATTGATGAAATGGCCCGAACCACACGCCACCATACGTTGTGGTTCTACAAGGTTCTATGGAGTAATCACTCCATGGACGAAGCGACATGGGAGAGCGAAGAATTTCTTCGCGCTAACTACCCCGACTTTTCCACGTCGCATATCCGGTAATTTTCCACCATCCTCTCTCTCATTTTCACCTTATAATCTCCGGACGAGATTCTTTTAAGGGGGGAGGAATGTAAGGGCCTCAGTTTTTGACACCTATTTGAAGTGTTCATCACCACACCACACACCTCATTTGAGGAAAGATGATGAACACAAATGAAGACCAAGTACCACCATCAACATGCTCATTAGAGAACAAACTCACATATTGCAAAAGTAGTATTTTCCACATGTGATATAGGTGGGCTGGACATATGAAAACCCCAACACAATGCAAAGGATGTCCATGGCAAGTTTCACCCAAATTAAAAACCTTTTTGAGGTCATTTTGGGAATAGCTAGAAAGAGGGCAGTTTGAAACCATATTCAAATTCAAACTGTTCTTGTCCCATGAATTCAAAAGTGGGAGGCATATTCTTATTCAGCACATTTTTGTGAGCTCACACACCAATTTTCACTCCATTTGGAGTTGATCTTGACATGAGCTAAGTGGGACAAATTCAAACTTTATTTGAATTCAAAACTGAACTTGTGCTGAAATTCATTCAAACCAAACCCAATTTGAATTCTACTCTATTCAAACGGCTCATGGGTGAATAATTTGAATTACCAGGGGTAGTATGGGGCTCATGTAAGGGCCTCAGTTTTGACACACATTTGCAGTGTTCATCACCACACCACACACCTCATTTGAGGAAGGATGATGAACACAAATGAAGAGAAAGTAACAATTATCAACATGCTCATTAGAGAACAAACTCACACATTGCAAAAGTGGTATTTCCCACATGTGATATAGATGGTCTGGACATATGAAAACTCCTACACTTTACTAAGGATGTCCATGCCAAGTTTCACCCAAATTCAAAATCTTTTTGAGGTCATTTTGGGTATAGTTAGGAAGAGGGCAGTTTGAGATCATATTCAAATTCAAACTGTTTTTATCCAATGAATTTAAAAGTGGGGGGCATATTCTTACTCAGCACATTTTTGTGAGCTCACACACCAATTTTCACTCCATTTGGAGTTGATCTTGACATGAGCTAAGTGGGAGAAATTCAATCTTTATTTGAATTTCAAACTGAACTTGTGCTGAAATTCATTCAAACCAAACCTCATTTGAACTTTGATCAATTCAAATGGCTCATGGGTGAATAATTTGAATTGCCAAGGGTAGTATGGGGTTCACTGTTTACAACAGTGACTAGGATTAAATTTCAGAGGTTAAAATGGGGGGTGGGACCCACATGTCAGCCTCTACTTCAACACAAACCGACTGAAACACAGCTCCATCGGTTCCCGGGTGCAGTGTGCGCGCGCCACCGAGGGGGGGCAGCCGGCGCCAGCTCCTGCTGCGCGCCCCAAGCCGGAGACCAGTCGCTGGGCTACTTATTCCCTCCCCGTCCCCGGCGTGCTTCGGTCGCCCATTCCCCGAGCTGCCGACGTGCGCGACCTGTTCTTCCACTGCCATCGCCGCCGCCCCGAGCTCACGCTTGATCAAGCCCGATCGCTCGCGAGCACAGCCTCCTCCATGGCAAAACGGCACCAAGAGATCGTGAGCAACCTCCTAGACCCCGTGTTGTCCAGTGAGCAAGCGTCCTCGAGCTGTACGAGCCGTTTCTCCGGCGAGCCGAACATCGCCGCCGATCGGACTCTTGTGGACAGCACAACCCAGCTGCTTTCACGTCCTCTTCTCTACACAAGAAAGGTGCGTGATTGTATGTAGATGGAGTAGCCGAAAGCCGTTTGGCGATTGATCAAACCTCGGCCGAGAATTTCCAAGTTTACTCGTGATCAGTTCATAAGGACCGAGCTCACCTTCGGGTGAAATTCGTGCTCTATACACGAGGGTTGGGCAAGCTCGTTCTCTAGTAGCTTCTACGAACGATAGCGCCCATGCCCGAACTGGAATCAGAGGAAACCGTCGAGAATCAGCCATGATATGGCCGTTTTCCCCGCCGCCATGGCTGAACACCTCGGCTCACCGTCGAGAACCTAGTTGCCGATATTTCTAGCTTCCACCCAGCCCTGGTTCGTGTTTCCCATGCTCTACTGATGCTCTCTGACCGATTTCCGGTCGATTTGGTGCACGGGAGAGCGGGACCGACCTCACCGGAACCCTAGCAGGTGCTGTCACCGGTGTGCACGGGTTTCCGGTCATCGCCGGCGTCCGGCGACCCGACCATCGACTCCAGGGGATCAGTTAAGGGGCAGGCGGCGAGTTTCGGGCCGGGGGGTGGCCGGGGACTCAGTTCCAGCGAAGGTCGCCGGAGATCGCCGCCGCCGCGCAGTTGGCGCGAGGAGGGAGACGACGCTCTGTGTGCGGGGCCCACAAGCCAGAGTTTAAACTTTTTCCCAAATTCCAGTTTCATTTCAAACTTCAAATCCTTATAACTTTGGCTAGGAAGCTCCAAATTGAGCGAACCAAATTTTGCTGGATTCAGCTCTCTGAGAACTTTCCAGCAAATCAAGTTTCACTTCATGAAATTCCTTAATTCTCCAGAATTAAATCCTCAAAGTTTAAACTGTTAGGAATTTTAACTGGAGAATCCTTTGAAGGAAAATCCTGAAATTTTCCTGGGATGTTCACCAAAATATCCCTGAACTACCATAAAAATTTCAGACCCATTGGAGCTCATTTGATCCACCTAATGGTGTGATTAGTGAAACTGTTCAAGAGAAAATAGAAAATGTTCAGAAACATTTTCAGAATTTTCTCTGAAATTATTTAGCTCATAACTTTAGCTAGGAACCTTCAAATTAAGTGAGACCAACTCCATTAGAACCCTCTGAAAATCTAGTTTTCAGAAAGTCATAGTTTGCTTCATGAAAATTCCTAGAACACCCTAAGAGTTCCTATTAAGGTCAAGGGTATAATTAATTGTGGAGGGCTCAAATGAGCTCTGCTGCAACTAAAACTTGACCAAATCTCTGTTTAGGTTGTAACCAAGCCACAGTAAAAGTTTCACAGTCATTAGGTCTGTATAGCAAGGGTTATAGACTTCACAACTTCAAAGTTAATATAAATGCATTTAAATTGATACATATGTTTCTTATATCATGTAGTCGCTAAGGTCGAGGAGGAACCCGAAGTCCTAGACTTCGTTACTCCGGAGGAACAGCTATCCTACGACCAAGAGCAGCAAGGCAAGCCCCGGTTTGCATTAACCGTTTTACAAATTTTTATTGTTTTGAGCACATACTTGTTTCCTTTATTCTGTGCATTAGAGTTTTGTTTGGAAGCCCCACTGCATAGCCAAGAAAACCATGGGTTAGGGTTTAGGATTGAAAAACTCGTTAGCTACTGCATTGCTAAGATAGAGTAGGATTCGGTACAAGTCGAGTAGTTGGAACTACTCGCGAGCATAGGCTAGAGGCACTCGACTCGGGTAGTGATAGCACATGAAACACATGGCAAGAAGATGAGACCAAGCGGAGGTTAAGGGCAGCAGGACTTTGGGGCCTGTGTGCTGTAGCTCCACTTCTGTCGATTGAGGACCGAGCCGTGTGCGGGCCTGTTGAACAAGCTAGAACAGTACCGAAGACCTACCGGCTATATGGGAACCGGGAAACTGATGTAACTCGGGTAGCTGGGTGTTGAGGCATAGCTGTTCATTCAGAGGGTAGGTTGAGAGCTCGAGGTGTAAATCGGCTGGCGGCACTGAGATGCGCGTGCAGAGACCTCTTGCTCGGGACGATTGGACTGGTTCAACATTTGGCTAACCGGTGAGAGGTAGTCGCGTACGGCATCCGTGATGGTTGTTGTAGGCAACATCGAGTACGGGCGTACGTGACGGGTTGTTCGGGTAACCCTGCAGGTGTAAATCGATTATAATCGCCGTCCCTCGCGGTCAGTGAGTACCACTTGTTCACTGTACCTTGACGTAGAAAGAACAGGCTAGTCACATGTTAAAATGTTGCTGATTGAGAGCTGGACATTGATTGTTAATAATATGCTGTAGCTTAGAGCTAACTAAAGTTCTTTTCAACTTTGGGCAAAGTACATGAGAGAAATGCATTTCTTGTTTGATTGCGGCTCTCTCATGTGCCTTAGCGTAAGGTTCTCCACAACCTGCTGCTAAAACTTGAAAGTAAGGTTCTACTAATTAGGCGAGTCCTTGCAACTGGTTTTTACCTCATGTAACCCATTACCCTCATGTAGAAGTTCCATGTTTAGGTGAGACGGGTCAGACTTGCTGAGCCTTCGTGCTCACTGCTTGTGTTTGAAGCTTTTGCCGGGTTCTATGAGGAAGGGACTCCCGAAGAGGAGACGGAACCCCAGGAGGGGAACCCCGTCGAGTGGGAGTCGTGCACGCCGCAGAGTTAGTGTGCGTGTGTGCTAGCAAGGACACGTTCGAGGGCTGAACGTGCACTTGATGCTTAGTCTACGCCCGCGAGTGTAGACTGAACTTATTTTGATGTAAACATGTTCAAAAACTTGTTTATGTAATAAAATTTCCACTTCCGCTTTGTACCTTTGACGTGTGTTATACGGTGCTGTGCAACGCAGCACCCCTCAGCGTGATCCTGGCTCGACAGGACCAATGGGGTCGTGTCAGCGTGGTATCAGAGCTCGCTTGAGGTTTAACACAGTACAAAGGTCTTCTTTTTCAAAAATCCAGTGAGGAACGAGTTAGTAGCCCGTATAAGGATGTTATTAGTATATAGAAAGTGGCATATTAACCTATTTGTTATGTCGGAAAATCGTGTATCTCGGGACTTTAAGGCTTGGGTGGTGCACGTAAGCGCTGTCCACCAGTGCGCACAAGCTGAAGGGTGGAGCCCCACGGGTGGCAGGTAACCCGACCCGCTTTAATATCCTCTACGACTCTTCATGTCGTTTGGGGTATTCGAGCAACGTCTGTCCCTGGCGTGCGTGGTGCAATTTGGGAGACCCCGTCACGTGGTCTGAAATGTGAACACGTAACTCAAGGCGTGGTTGGCTTGAGAACATCCGGGCGAGTGATGACGGCCGGGTGTACTAACTGTATGGATTCCGGGCTCGGTGTGCAGCCGAGTCTGATGATTGATTGAGTTTCTGCAGGTAGCCTGACAATGAAACGGTATACGTGTAGCATCCGTGTGCGAGTGACGGTTAGTGCCACTGAATTAACGAAGCCAGCTAAGTCCGGTATAGGTTTTTTTTTTCCTTTGTGAGGACGTAGTACCGACATAATCTGGTAACGCATCAACGTCACGCCCAACTAAATGAACAACTTCATTTAAAAACTTGAAGGTGTTGATCCAAAGTAGTAAAACTTGATGTAACTCCTTCCCTTGAACAGGATATTGAAAGTTAACAAGTTTTCAACTTATAGGTTGTTAAGGACAGAGCACTCTGTTTTCAGCTGAATCAAGGCTGAAGTTAATCAGAGGTTAGAGGTTGAGTTTTTCCGAGGTTGGAGTCGTATGATACATTTCTGGAAAGCGTTGGAAGAGCTTTACAACTCTTCTGTTGAGGTCCAGAGGTGTTTCATCCCTTAACCAACCGAAAAATGCAGTAGAGTTGCAACTGTCCAGAAAACAGGGCAGAGCAAAGACTCTCTGTAGACTCTCTGTAAATTAAGCATAACTTCCTGCATAAAAATCCAAAAATAGAAAATGAGGTAGTTATGGAAAGCTTATGAGATAGGTTACAACTTTGTAACAGAAAGTTTTGTCAGGTTAGGAATAGAATTAACTGGGATTCTTGGATCAAAGCAGTACCTAAAGCAGGGAGGTGCTGTCCAATTTTCTCCAGAAATTCTGTTAACTTTGACATCTCATAACTTTTGAACCAGGACAGATCATAGGCCAAGCAAATGCTTTCTGGAAATCTATTGAAGTTAGCTTTAACTTTTATGTTGAGCTCCAGAATTAGTTTTACTTTTAACATGGCCTAAATCAGGTTGAAATGGAAACTGGTCAGGGCTGTCATGGGAACAGCAGATCAGCAGTCAAATTTGTTTAAAATTTGAACTATGTTTCCAAGTTTTATGGGTTCAATGACATATCTTATGTTATAACTCAATGGTTTACTGTTTAAATAAATATTTGACATTTCTCAAATATATTTTTACAGACGGCAGCAGATAAACAGTTGGAGAATGGGTGGGTAGTTTCCCACTGTTCTGACCGTAGCGGCTACCCGGAAGCATTGTGGCAAATGCTCCAATATTTCGGGTATAGTCAGATGCCGCAGTACTTCACCAAGGAAGAAGGTGAGGAGGGGAACAAGACGTGGACGATCCATGTCGAGGTTCCTGCAGGACCTAAGCCACCCGGTTGTGTGCCATTCACCGTCACGGTGAGAGGAAGACAACCGGAAGGGATGTGGCAAGTGGCAGCCCGCGACACTATGTCACGTTTCTGCCAATTGCACGTGCAGGCTATGGAGGGCACTCCATACGCACTCGTTCCGGTGGAGGGACGAGCTCAGCATGTGTGGGAAGAGAGGTACCTGGAAGCAACGGACCCGAGTTGCCCAAGGTACAATCCCGCGGAGGCAAATCTCAGCCTCCAGATGAGGGCGGGAAACGCCGTGATGGACAGCCAAGCTGTTCATACGGAGCATCTCGCCACAAAGCTCAAGGAGAGCACAAGCCGTGGAGATCATTTCGAGAGTGCCCACAGCGCGCTCCGCAATGTGCTCCTTCCGACGATTAAGCGACTGAATGAACAGCATAATCAGTTGCATCGTCTGAAGAAGGCAAAGAAGAAGGGCCGTGTTGATATCGCGGCATTGCAAGAGCTGGTGCAGACCCTAACCCAGCAGAATGAGGACCTGGCTCAAGAGCGGGACGGCGCGATTGAGGAAGGACAAGGCTGGGAAGAGGACTACAACCAAGCTATGGACGAGGTGCATGCTTTGCAGAACCTCGTGCCCCCGGTGTTAGGCGTACCGGTAGTCTTGAGTCTTCCAGCAATGGGAGAACCCGGGATGGGAGAAGAGGTGGTAGACCCAGAGCCACCAGCAGAGGTACCGGAGGAGGACGACCCACAGGAGGTCGAGTTCTACTCCGAGTAGGGGGTTACGGTTGCCATGTAGGGCAGCTAGGGTAGCGTAACCCAACTTTTGTAATCGGTGACATGTCGTGTAGACAGTAGCGTATGTATAGGTAGTGACGACATGAGCACGACTTCTCGGAGATCCGAGAATAATGTATCTTGTATAAAGTTTATGCTTTATCAATATATGTGAATTTTGTGCAAATTAATCATGCGTCGCTTCAATACCTACTGTTGCTTATGGAAATTTTAAGTAAGACATGTGCTAATCGCTGCTGTTTTGAATTTCAGAATGACGCGTACTCGTGCCAACCCGGACGTTGGGGGTACCAGTCAATGGGGAGAGACCTCCCAACCACCTCCCGAGGACTCCTCGGGACAGCAGCAGCAACAGCAACAGCAAACACCGCCACCGCCACTGCCAACGGTTACACTGGCCGACATTGTCGCGGCAATTGCGGGCTCGCATCAGCAGCACACAGAGTTGCTGTAGACTCTCATCGCCAATACGTCTCGCCCAGAGAGACGTCAAGATCGTGAGGAGCGCCAACAGAGCTCCTACTCCGACTTCCTGCCGACTCATCCCCCTGTATTCTCAAGGGCGGATGAACCACTTGACGCGGACAACTGGCTCCGCGCCATAGAGATGAAGTTCGGGCTGCTCCAAATCAGCGAGCAGCGCAAGACTCAGTTTGCGGTCCAGCAGCTCCAAGGATCCGCGAGCGCGTGGTGGGCCAACTTCTGTGCTTCACAGCCCACCGACCGAGTGATGACCTGGGCGGAGTTCCGGACGGCCTTCAGGGCCTATCATATACCGCCAGGTCTGATGAAGAGGAAGACGCAGGAGTTCCTACACCTGCAACAAGGGAGCCGGAACGCGCTGGAATACTCCAGGGCGTTTAACGATCTCATGCTATATGCATCGTATCATGCTGATACCGCCGAGAAGCGGCGGGACCATTTCTACCAGGGGCTTAACCCGCTCCTGAAGGACAAATTGGCGATGTTCAATCGCGGCAGCCTCAACGACATCATTGATGCTGCGATTGTTCAGGAGGACTCCGGCAAGGAGTTGGCGGCGGCAGAGCGAAAGCGAAGCGCGCCGCAGAGCAGCGGAGAAGGAGGCGGTCCTTCTCAGAAGTTTCGGATGGTGAATCGCCCACCATCAGGTCCACGCTGGCGGCCACCACAGTGGTCGATGCCGTTCCGCAGTCGGCCGTATTCTTCACCGGCATTCCGGCCGGCACTGCCGGTACCACCACAACAACAACAGCAGCAGCGGGCGATGCCGCGTGCGTTTGCACCTCCGCAACGCATGCCGGGCTTTCATCCACCGAGCACTCCACCAGCAGCGGCCACATGTTACAAGTGTGGTCGTCCAGGACACTTCGCGAGCAGTTGCCCGGAGAGGCAAGGCGGCGGGTGGCGCCACAGTTTCCGGGGAGGAATCAACCCCGGAACCCTACTAATGCGCGGCGGGCAAACCCTAGGCCCGGCACCGTCCACCAGCTTGCCATTGAGGACGTGCCGGAGGACGAGCCAATCCTTGCGGGTATGTTCCAACTCCACCAGCATCCCGCTATAGTACTATTCGATTCAGGCACCACGCATAGTTTCATTAGCCAAGCTTTCATTGATAAGTATAGCTTGCAAATACTACCCACCGATAGTCCTTATGTGATCTGTTCACCGGGTGGGAAAATTTCAGCAAGCATGATGGTCCCAAAAGCGCCATTGTGCTTAGAGGATAGAGTTTACCCTACGTCTCTCATAATTTTAGAGGGACAAAAGGTCGATGTCATCTTAGGGATGTCGTGGTTAACCCGCCACGGCGCTGTTTTAGACACCGTCCTCCGAGTCGTGCACTTGAACTCCGAAGTGCACGAGTCTCACTCATTATTTCTGGACAGTCCAGAAATAAAACTTCCAAGTGTCTATCAAGCCACGACCATCAGATTGGAAGATATTCCGGTGGTCCGAGAGTTCCCTGATGTATTCCCGGACGATTTGCCAGGGATGCCGCCCGATAGAGAGGTGGAGTTCAAGATTGAACTTGCACCGGGAACCATGCCAATATCCCGAAGGCCGTACAAGATGGCGCCCAAGGAGTTGGCTGAACTGAAGACTCAGCTCACGGACCTTCTGGAGAAGGGTTTTATTAGGCTGAGCTCCTCACCATGGGGATGTTCAGCATTATTTGTCAAGAAGAAGGATGAGATGTTGCGGCTTTGCGTGGACTATCGTCCATTAAATGCCGTAACCATCAAGAACAAGTACCCGTTGCCACGGATCGACATGTTGTTTGATCAGTTGGTCGAAGCAAAGATCTTTTCCAAGATGGATTTAAGATCCGGGTACCATCAGATTAAGATAAGGGCTGAGGACATTCCGAAGACGGCTTTCTCGACGAGGTACGGACTTTATGAGTACCTGGTCATGTCCTTCGGCCTCACCAATGCTCCAGCTCACTTCATGTACTTAATGAACTCGGTGTTCATGCCGGAGCTGGACAAGTTTGTCGTGGTCTTCATCGACGACATCCTAGTATATTCCAAGTCGGAGGAAGATCACAAGAAACATCTGCGTATAGTCTTGCAACGGCTGCGGGATCACAAGTTATACGCAAAATTCAGCAAATGCGAGTTTTGGATATCGCGAGTGCCTTTCCTCGGGCATATCATCTCAGCGGAGGGTATCGCTGTGGACCCAAGCAAGATCACCCAAGTGCTGAATTGGAAATCCCCGAGAACTGTTCATGAGGTACGGAGTTTCCTCGGACTCGCGGGATATTATCAGAGGTTCATTCCGAACTTCTCGAAGATTGCCAAGCCAATGACGGAGCTGCTGAAGAAGGCTACCAGATATGTTTGGAGTCCAACATGTGAAGCAGCATTCAAGGCTTTAGTCAAGCACCTGACATCAGCACCGGTTTTGGTGCAGCCGGACACAACAAAACCGTTCGATGTGTACTGCGATGCATCCGGCATTGGGCTCGGGTGTGTGCTGATGCAAAACCGAAGAGTGGTCGCGTATGGATCACGGCAGCTTAGAAACCATGAGCAAAATTATCCAACTCACGACTTGGAGCTCGCTGCCGTGGTACTTGCACTAAAAATGTGGAGGCACTACCTACTCGGTAACCTCGTACACTTATATACCGACCACAAAAGCCTCAAGTACATATTCACTCAGAAGGAGCTGAACATGAGGCAACGAAGATGGTTAGAACTGATAAAGGATTACGAGATAGAGATCCATTATCATCGGGCAAGGCAAACGTAGTGGCAGATGCGCTGAGCCGCAAGTCACACGTCAATAATCTGACCATCACACCGTTGGAAGAGAGCGAACCACCACTACATGTGATTCCACACGGAGCTCTCTACAACCTAGCTTTGATCCCCACCATCCGTGAAGAGATAGCGGCAGCCCAGAAGAATGACAAGGGCATGTCACATTTACGGAGATATGTAGACAGTGGGGAGTTGAAATGTTTCCGGAAGGACGGAGACGGCGTCCTATGGTTCAAGGACCGGATCGTCGTACCCCGAAACCCGGAGTTACGGAAGAAAATCTTTGATGAGGCTCACTTATCAAAGTTTTCTATTCACCCCGGCAGCAACAAAATGTATCAAGAACTCAAAAGCAAGTTTTGGTGGACACGGATGAAGCGAGAGACTGCAAAATACGTGTCCGAGTGTGATACATGTCGAAGGGTGAAGGCAGACCACATGCGGAAACCGGGACTGCTACAACCACTGGGCATTCCTGCCTAGAAGTGGGAGGACGTGAGCATGGACTTCATCGTCGGTTTACCCACCACCTTGCAGAAACATGATTCTGTGTGGGTGATCGTCGATCGGCTCACCAAAGTTGCCCATTTCATCCCGGTCAACAGCACCTACAACGCCAAGAAGTACGCTGAACTGTACATCTCCCGGATCCTATGCTTGTACGGCGTACCCCGTACTATCATTTCGGATCGGGGCACTTTATTTGTATCCCATTTTTGGGAGCAGCTGCACGCTACCTTGGGGACGAAGCTGATCCGTAGTTCAGCCTACCACCCGCAGACGGATGGGCAAACGGAACGGGTAAATCAAATCTTAGAAGACATGCTACGAGCTTGCGCTATCAACCACGGCAAGAATTGGAATGATCACTTGCCGTTAGCCGAGTTCTCGTACAACAATGGGTACCAAGCCAGCATCAAGATGGCGCCCTACGAGGCGCTATATGGAAGGAAATGCCGCACACCATTGAACTGGTGTGAGCCTGGTGAAAGGGTTACCTTCGGGATTGACCTTGTCAACAACACGGAAGAAAAGGTTCGACTAATTCAAGCGAACTTAAAAGCCGCTCAATCCCGTCAGAAACAGTATGCGGACCGGAGAAGGCGCCCATTACAATTCGAAGTTGGAGATCACGTATACCTACGGGTGTCTCCAATGAAGGGCGTAAACAGATTTGGGGTGAGGGGAAAGTTAGCACCCCGCTTCATCGGTCCATTCCAGATTACCGAAAGATGTGGATCGGTGGCATACCGGCTGAAATTACCAGAAGCACTTTCCGGTGTGCACGACGTCTTTCACATTTCCCAGCTGAGGAAGTGTCTCAAGCTATCAACTACCGTTCAGCTGGAAGGCATTGAAGAACTGCAACCGGATCTCACCTATCGGAAGGAACCGGTGCAGATTATTGATGAAAAGGCCCGAACCACAAGCAACCGTACGTTGTGGTTCTACAAGGTTCTATGGAGTAATCACTCCATGGATGAAGCGACATGGGAGAGCGAAGAATTCCTTCGCACTAACTACCCCAGCTTTTTCACGTCGCATAGCCAGTAATTTTCCACCGTCCTCTCTCTCATTTTCACCTTATAATCTCGGGACGAGATTCTTTTAAGGGGGGGGGGGAATGTAAGGGCCTCAGTTTTGACACACATTTGCAGTGTTCATCACCACACCACACACCTCATTTGAGGAAGGATGATGAACACAAATGAAGAGCAAGTAACAATTATCAACATGCTCATTAGAGAACAAACTCACACATTGCAAAAGTGGTATTTCCCACATGTGATATAGATGGGCTGGACATATGAAAACTCCTACACTTTACTAAGGATGTCCATGCCAAGTTTCACCCAAATTCAAAATCTTTTTGAGGTCATTTTGGGTATAGTTAGGAAGAGGGCAGTTTGAGATCATATTCAAATTCAAACTGTTTTTATCCAATGAATTTAAAAGTGGGGGGCATATTCTTACTCAGCACATTTTTGTGAGCTCACACACCAATTTTCACTCCATTTGGAGTTGATCTTGACATGAGCTAAGTGGGAGAAATTCAAACTTTATTTGAATTTCAAACTGAACTTGTGCTGAAATTCATTCAAACCAAACCTCATTTGAACTTTGATCAATTCAAATGGCTCATGGGTGAATAATTTGAATTGCCAAGGGTAGTATGGGGTTCACTGTTTACAACAGTGATTAGGATTAAATTTCAGAGGTTAAAATGGGGGGTGGGACCCACATGTCAGCCTCTACTTCAACACAAACCGACTGAAACACAGCTCCATCGGTTCCCGGGTGCAGTGTGCGCGTGCCACCGAGGGGGGGCAGCCGGCGCCAGCTCCTGCTGCATGCCCCAAGCCGGAGACCAGTCGCCGGGCTACTTATTCCCTCCCCGGCATGCTTCGGTCACCCATTCCCCGAGCTGCCGACGTGCGCAACCTGTTCTTCCACTGCCATCGCCGCCGCCCGAGCTCACGCTTGATCAAGCCCGATCGCTTGCGAGCACAGCCTCCTCCACGGCAAAACGGCACCAAGAGTTCGTGAGCAACCTCCTAGACCTCGTGTTGTCCAGTGAGCAAGCGTCCTCGAGCTGTATGAGCCGTTTCTCCGGCGAGCCGAACATCGCCGCCGATCAGACTCTCGTGGACAGCACAACCCAGCCGCTGTCACGTCCTCTTCTCTACACAAGAAAGGTGCGTGATTGTATGTAGATGGAGTAGCCGAAAGCAATTTGGCGATTGATCAAACCTCGGCCGAGAATTTCCAAGTTTACTCGTGATCAGTTCATAAGGACCGAGCTCACCTTCGGGTGAAATTCGTGCTCTATACACGAGGGTTGGGCAAGCTCGTTCTCTAGTAGCTTCTACGCACGATAGTGCCCATGCCCGAACTGGAATCAGAGAAAACCGTCAAGAATCGGCCATGATATGGCCATTTTCCTCGCCGCCATGGCTGAACACCTCGGCTCACCGTCGAGAACCTAGTTGCCGATATTTCTAGCTTCCACCCAGCCCTGGTTCGTGTTTCCCACGTTCTACTGATGCTCTCCGACCGATTTCCGGTCGATTTGGTGCACGGGAGAGCGGGACCGACCTCACCGGAACCCTAGCAGGTGCTGTCACCGGTGCGCACGGGTTTCCAGTCATCGCCGGCGTCCGGCGACCCGACCATCGACTCCAGGGGATCAGTTAAGGGGCAGGCGGCGAGTTTCGGGCCGGGGGGTGGCCGGGGACTCAGTTCCAGCAAAGGTCACCGGAGATCGCCGCCGCCGCACAGTTGGCGCGAGGAGGGAGACGACGCACTGTGTGCGGGGCCCACAAGCCAGAGTTTAAACTTTTTCCCGAATTCCAGTTTCAGTTCAAACTTCAAATCCTTATAACTTTGGCTAGGAAGCTCCAAATTGAGCGAACCAAATTTTGCAGGATTCAGCTCTCTGAGCACTTTCCAGCAAATCAAGTTTCACTTCATGAAATTCCTTAATTCTCCATAATTAAATCCTCAAATTTTAAATTGTTAGGAATTTTAACTGGAGAATCCTTTGGAGGAAAATCCTGAAATTTTGCTGGTAAGTTCACCAAAATATCCCTGAACTACCATAAAATTTCAGACCCATTGGAGCTCATTTGATCCACCTAATGGTGTGATTAGTGAAACTGTTCCAGAGAAAATAGAAAATGTTCAGAAACATTTTCAGAATTTTCTCTGAAATTATTTAGCTCATAACTTTAGCTAGGAACCTTCAAATTAAGTGAGACCAACTCCATTAGAACCCTCTGAAAATCTAGTTTTCAGAAAGTCATAGTTTGCTTCATGAAAATTCCTATAACACCCTAAGAGTTCCAATTAAGGTCAAGGGTATAATTAATTGTGGAGGGCTCAAATGAGTTTGCTGCAACTAAAACTTGACCAAATCTCTGTTTAGGTTGTAACCAAGCCACAGTAAAAGTTACACAGTCATTAGGTCTGTCTAGCAAGGGTTATAGACTTCACAACTTCAAAGTTAATATAAATGCATTTAAATTGATACATATGTTTCTTATATCATGTAGTCGCTAAGGTCGAGGAGGAACCCGAAGTCCTAGACTTCCTTACTCCAGAGGAACAGCTAGCCTACGACCAAGAGCAGCAAGGAAAGCCCCGGTTTGCATTAACCGTTTTACAAATTTTTATTGTTTTGAGCACATACTTGTTTCCTTTATTCTGTGCATTAGAGTTTTGTTTGGAAGCCCCACTGCATAGCCAAGAAAACCATGGGTTGGGGTTTAGGATTGAAAACCTCGTTAGCTACTGCATTGCTAAGATAGAGTAGGATTCGGTACAAGTCGAGTAGTTGGAACTACTCGCGAGCATAGGCTAGAGGCACTCGACTCGGGTAGTGATAGCACATGAAACACATGGCAAGAAGATGAGACCAAGCGGAGGTTAAGGGCAGCAGGACTTTCGGGCCTGTGTGCTGTAGCTCCACTTGTGTCGATTGAGGACCGAGCCGTGTGCGGGCCTGTTGAACAAGCTAGAACAGTACCGAAGACCTACCGGCTATATGGGAACCGGGAAACTGATGTAACTCGGGTAGCTGGGTGTTGAGGCATAGCTGTTCGTTCAGAGGGTAGGTTGAGAGCTCGAGGTGTAAATCGGCTGACGGCACTGAGATGCGCGTGCAGAGACCTCTTGCTCGGGACGATTGGACCGGTTCAACATTTGGCTAACGGGTGAGAGGTAGTCGCGTACGGCATCCTTGATGGTTGTTGTAGGCAACATCGAGTACGGGCGTACGTGACGGGTTGTTCGGGTAACCCTGCAGGTGTAAATCGATTATAATCGCCGTCCCTCACGGTCAGTGAGTACCACTTGTTCACTGTACCGTGACGTAGAAAGAACAGGCTAGTCACATGTTAAAATGTTGCTGATTGAGAGCTGGACATTGATTGTTAATGATATGCTGTAGCTTAGAGCTAACTAAAGTTCTTTTCAACTTTGGGCAAAGTACATGAGAGAAATGCGTTTCTTGTTTGATTGCGGCTCTCTCATGTGCCTTAGCGTAAGGTTCTCCACAACCTGCTGCTAAAACTTGAAAGTAAGGTTCTACTAATTAGGCGAGTCCTTGCAACTGGTTTTTACCTCATGTAACCCATTACCCTCATGTAGAAGTTCCATGTTTAGGTGAGACGGGTCAGACTTGCTGAGCCTTCGTGCTCACTGCTTGTGTTTGAAGCTTTTGCAGGGTTCTATGAGGAAGGGACTCCTGAAGAGGAGACGGAACCCCAGGAGGGGAACCCTGTCGAGTGGGAGTCGTGCACGCCGCAGAGTTAGTGTGCGTGTGTGCTAGCAAGGACACGTTCGAGGGCTGAACGTGCACTTGATGCTTAGTCTATGCCCGCGAGTGTAGACTGAACTTATTTTGATGTAAACATGTTCACAAACTTGTTTATGTAATAAAATTTCCGCTTCCGCTTTGTACCTTTGACGTGTGTTATACGGTGCTGTGCAACGCAGCACCCCTCAGCGTGATCCTGGCTCGATAGGACCAATGGGGCCGTGTCAGCTCACTGTTTACAACAGTGATTAGGAGTAAATTTCAGAGGTAAAATTAGAAGTGGGACCCACATGTCAGCCACTGAAGCAAAAGAAACCGACTGAGAGCTCAGCTCGGTTAACCGCGCATGCTGCAGCTGCCGCCACGGCGAAGAAACGGTGAAGCCACCAGCTGCTTGCCGATCTCAGCCGCGGAACCGACTCCCTGGGTATTTATCTACCCGCCCGAGCGGTCACCAGCGCCTTCCATCGCTGCCTCGTCGCACTTCCACTCAAAACGCCGAAACACCTCGCCGCCCGAGTGAACCTTCGGTTCCTCATCGCCCGGCCGATCTAGTGACCCTCCCGGCGATCTGAGACCAGCATCGGGTGCGCCAAGCCACCTTCAACACCTTCGCATCGGTTCTAGACCCTGCACGGTGTTCCCCGAGCTGCACCGCGGCGATCTTGTCTCTGCCGGTTCAGCTCGAGCCGCCGCTGCGGGAACCATCCTTCCGTCCACCACAGCCCACCGTTCACGGAGCTGTAAACAGCAAAGAGGTTCGCCTTCAACCCCTCTTTCTTTTCCGTAAGCTCCGGCGGCGTGACAAGCACTGCTCCGGCCGGAATTTCATATTTTCGCGACAGTGTGCAAAAGTGAGGTCGGGACTGATCCGAGAAATTTGTAAGCCACACTGCATCACTCATCCTCTTGTGGAGAGGATCACTTCTAGTAGCCCGTGCGGATCCGTAGGAGCAAGAACCACGAAGAACCAAGGAGGGAAACCGCTGTTCTTCGAGTTTTAGTAGAAATCCCGATTTCCGGCCTAGGTCGCATGGTGACAGCCCAACACAGCCCTTCCCAAGCTCCGTAGAGCTCATGTCGACCTTTCCTATGGTCCACCGATGCTCGACGACCCTTAGCTTGATCGGGGGAGGTGCTAGGGAGGGTGGACAACGCGACCGAAGTTCTTCCAAGGTTGCGGCTCGTCGCCGACCAGGTGGCGGCCGTTGTCATGACGAGCTGACCCCAGAATCCTGTTCCCTGAGTGGTAGTAGGCAGGGGCGGCCATAATCGTGAAGTTTGGAGCTTTACAGAAGCCGGTGGCGAGCTCTCCGGCGAGGTTCCCCGGCGGCAGAGCGCAGGCGTCGGGAGGTTGAAGAAGGGGGTGGACCCCAGCAGTCAGCGACCGATATTTTAAATCGGGATCGGGCTGCGGCCGGGATCGGGTACGCTGGCGCGCAAAGACCCTGTGGTCCGCAGTGTGCGGTCGCCTCAGCGTGCGACGCGTGTCCCCGGGTCCCACCCGCGAGTTTAAACTTTTCCCCGATTTTCAGAATTCTTCCAAATTTCAAATCCTCATAACTTTGGATAGAAAGCTCCAAATCAAGTGAACCAAATTTTGTTGGATTCAGCTCTCTGAGCACAGCAAATCAAGTTTCACTTCATGAAAACCCTTATTTCTCCAGAATTAATTCCTCAAAGTTTAAACTGTTTGGAATTTTAACTGGAGAATCCTTTGGAGGAAAATCCTGAAATTCGGCTGGGGTGTTCACCAAAATATCTCTGAACTACCATAAAAATTTCAGATCCATTTGAGCTCATTTGATCCACCTAATGGTGTGATTAGTGAAACTGTTCCAGAGAAAATAGAAAATGTCCAGAAACATTTTCAGAATTTTCTCTGAAATTATTTAGCTCATATCTTTAGCTAGGAACCTTCAAATTAAGTGAGACCAACTCCATTAGAACCCTCTGAAAATCTAGTTTTCAGAAAGTCATATTTTGTTTCATGAAAATCCTTAGAACACCATAAAAGCCTTCAATTAAGGTCAAGTACATAATTAATTGTGGAGGGCTCAAATGAGCTTTGCTGCAACTAAAACTTGACCAAGTATGTATTTAGGTTGTGACCAAGCCCCAGTAAAAGTTTCACCGTCATTGGGTCTGTTTAGTGAGAGTTATAGACTTCACAACTTCAAACATAATACAAATGCATTTAAATTGATACATGTATTTCCTCTATCATGTAGTCGCTAAAGTCGAGGAGGAACCCGAAGTCCTAGACTTCGTTACTCCAGAGGAGCAGCTAGCCTACGACCAAGAGCAGCAAGGCAAGCTCCGGTTTGCATTAACCTTTTACAAGCTTTATTGTTTTGAGCACATACTTGATTACTTTATTCTTTGCATTAGAGTCTTGTCTGGAAACCCAACTGCATAGCCAAGAAAACCATGGGTTGGGTTTAGGATGGCAAACCCCGTTAGCTACTGCAATGCTAAGATAGAGTAGGATTCGGTACAAGTCAAGTAGTTGGAACTACTCGCGAGCATAGGCTAGAAGCACTCGACTCGGTAGTGATAGCACATGAAACACATGGCAAGAAAATGAGACCAAGCGGAGGGTAAGGGCAGCAGGACTTTGGGGCATGTGTGCTGTAGCCCCGCTTGTGTCGATTGAGGACCGAGCCGTGTGCGGGCCTGTTGAACAAGCTAGAACAGTACCGAAGACCTACCGGCTATATGGGAACTGGGAAACTGATGTAACTCGGGTAGCTGGGTATTGAGGCATTGCCCGTCGTTCAGAGGGTAGGTTGAGAGCTTGAGGTGTAAATCGGCTGGCGGCACGGAGATGCGCGTGCAGAGACCTCTTGCTCGGGACGATGGAACCGGTTCAATATTTGGCTGACGGGCGAAAGGTGGTTGCGTACGGCGTCCGTGATGGTTGTTGTAGGCAACATCGAGTACGGGCGTACGTGACGGGTTGTTCGGGTAACCCTGCAGGTGTAAATCGATTATAATCGACGTCCCTCGCAGTCAGTGAGTACCACTTGTTCACTGTACCGTGACGTAGAAAGAACAGGCTAGTACATGTTAAAATGTTGCTGATTGAAAGATGGACTTGATTGCTAATGACTTGCTGTAGTTTATAGCTAACTAAAGTTCATTTCAACTTTGGGCAAAGTGCATGAGAGAAATGCGTTTCTTGTTTGATTGCGTCTCTCTCATGTACCTTAGCGTAAAGTTCTCCACAACCTGCTGCTAAAACTTGAAAGTAAGGTTCTACTAATTAGGCGAGTCCTTGCAAATGATTTTTACCTCATGTAACCCACCACCCCTCATTTAGATGTTCCATGTTTAGGTGAGACGGGTCAGACTTGCTGAGCCTTCGTGCTCACTGCTTGTGTTTGAAGCTTTTGCAGGGTTCTATGAGGAAGGGACTCCCGAAGAGGAGACGGAACCCCAGGAGGGTAACCCCGTCGAGTGGGAGTCGTGCACGCCGCAGAGTTAGTGTGCGTGTGTGCTAGCAAGGACACGTTCAAGGGCTGGACGTGGACTTGATGCGTAGTCTACGCCCATGAGTGTAGACTGGAACTATTTTGGTGTAAACATGTTCATAAACTTGTTTATGTAATAAAATTTCGCTTCCGCTTTGTACCTTTGACATGTGTTATCCGGTGCTGTGCAACGCAGCACCCCTCAGCGTGATCCTGGCTCGACAAGACCGTGGGGTCGTGTCACCCGCCCCCGGCAGCCGGTCGGTCCCTGCAAGAAAAGAAAGCTCTCAGACTAAGAGAGGGGATGAGAACGCTGCTCCTACAAGCCAGAAGGAGCAACACTTACTGGGTGACATGAGCGCTCCAGCGGGCTTGTAGCCCCGGCCTCTGGGCCGTAGTTGAACCGCCAGGACCTGTGTCTGGAACGGTCGTGGGCCATGGCGCATGGACCCCCGGCACACTCTACGGCGTCACCCCACCAGCGTCCGTCCTAGAAGCCCCTCCGCTTGAGGAAGGAGACGAGGCGCTTGGGGTTCTTCGGACTGCCGCTGTCCGGGAAGAGACCTGCTGGGGTGGGACACCCGGGGCCTCTTCGGGTCGCCACCCGATGGACCAGCACCCCCGGGAGATGGGTGCAAGGGTGCTCCGGCTCCCTGACTCAGCGCAGGCGGCGCCCTCGGAGGAGACCGGGCTCCTTTCTTCTCTGGATGCCCGGGGGCTGGCTCCTTCCCCTTCCCCTTGTCAGCGGCTTGAGTTCCGCCGGCTCTTGGGACGGGTTGGGCAGTGACAGACTCCTCGCGCCCCGATCCGGAGCGCTCGGTTCCTAGGATCGAGATACCCTGGAAGGCATCCCCAACCTGCCGGATGGCGATCCCGATGTCGTCGAGGTTCGGCATCTTCCGCAGGAGCTCTGACCTCCTCTGTGGCTCCAAGAAGAGGGGGGGTGGCAGAGGACGGAAGGGCGGGGTCGCCACTGGGAGTGAAGTCGCCGCTCACCTTTCCCACCATCTCATACAGCTCCTCGTCGGAAGGATCAGAGCCGGGGCCCCTCTCCAGCCTGGTACAGTCCTTCTCGCCAGTGTAGTACCATGCTGGGCGACTGCGCTGCTGCAAGGGCACAATATGGCGCGACATGAAGTCCATCAGCACCATCAGGGACGTTAGCCCCTCGTTGGCCAAGAACCGGATCCACTCCAAGACCGGTGCGTACTCCTGCTCCAACTCTGGGACCTCCTCCCAGAAGCGACGCTCGGTGGTTGGGCCAGCGGTCGGGAGCTGTAGGCGATCGTGCTCGTCGGTCTGCACGACCACCCAGCTCTCCCTCCAGTTTTCCCACCTTGACGCGCTGAAAGGCAGAAGGTACCAGAGACCTTTGGGTCCTTGCAGCGATGCTGGAAGTAGTACGCCCCCATCTCGGTCTTCGAGCCGCGTCCAGTCGTCCGCAACACAAAGAAGTAGCGAAAGAGCGCCACAGAAGTGTGCACCCCCACAAACATCTCGCAGAAGTGGACAAAGACAGCGGCCATTGTGAAGGAGTTGGGAGAGAGGTGGTGGAGCTGGAGCCCATACGTCTCCAGCAATGTGACAAAGAAGGAAGAAATTGGCGGGACGAAACCCCGCCAGAGCATAGGCAGTAAAGAAGACCATCCCCCCTTTTCCAGGAGCAGGGGGAGAGATCCCCGGCGGAGACGGCGTTTCTGTTCCTCCGTGTGCCTGCCCAGCAGCCTGCGCACTGGCCCAAGCTCGGCGGAACGAACGAGGCGCGTCGGGAGAAAGTTGGAAGCCATGGCGGGGGAGAGCTCAAGGACAGGAAGGCCAAGGCGGAAGAGTTCAATGAAAGAGCGAGCGCTAGGAAATGCGAAGGGAAGTCGCGATGCGGGTAAGATCCCCTTTTAAAACTTTCCAGGAACGATTCGAGGTGATTCGAAAACCTTCGAATACACCGCATCGGCAACCGCATTGGCTCCGAGACCGAGCGCTGATGACAGGTGGACCCAAGCCGCCCAGCTGAAGCGGTGGGTCAAGGAGTCAGTCTCCCAAGAAGACGAGCCGGCAAGGTGCTTCGGCGGTTCCAGAAGAAAGCGCCGCGACGTACAGAAGTGTCAGCCTTGGGAACCGCCGCAGTAAAGGCAACCATCAAGTGGGCACACGCTCCCACGATCCCGCGACTGTTCGTCATCTGGCAGCGGTCAATGCGGGACTTAGAGAAAGTGCACGGGACAGGAGAGACGGAGGTCCCACCTCGGGCTCGCTATCTCCCCCGAGATGGGCCCGGGGGCCACTGTCGGTACCCGCGATATGGGGTACCCCTACGCACAGTGGAAAATGACTGCGGATCTCGCCCTTCTCCGCAGGGAGAGCTCCGAAGGCGCCACACGTCCAGTGGGGCCGGACCTCCCTCTCCTCAGAGGAGAGCTCCAGGCTCGCCACGTGGCCTGCAGAAGCCGGACCTCCCCCCTCCGCGGGGGAGAGGTCCGAAGGCGCCACGTGTCCAGCGGGGCCGGACCTCCCTCTCCTCAGAGGAGAGCTCCAGGCTCGCCAGTGGCCGACAGAAGCCGGACCTCCCCCTCCGCGGGGAGAGGTCCGAAGGCTCCACGTGTCCTGCGGGGCCGGACCCCCCTCTCCTCTGAGGAGGGCTCCGGGCCCGCCAAGTGTCCAGCAGAACAGCGCTGCCTGCCCCCGAGCGGTAGGCAGCGGGCGTAAAGACGCCCCATACCTTGCCTGTATAAGGTATTCAAGGCCCACGCCTTCCCAAGACACGGAGACGTGGAGCACGCCTCTGTCAGGTGCCGTTGCGCCCAGTCGCATCACAAACTGGCGCACATTGTCAGAACCTGCCAGACAATAAACACAGCGACAAGACATCCCCTGCCACACCCGCCGTCATCAACCACTACGACTAGCATGCGGCATGGGCAGGGCGGCAAGACAAAGACTCAGAAGCCTTCACCAGAGACAACTACCGACATAACTGCAGATACGATAGCCGGCAGGCAATCTCCCCGGGACCACCTGTCGGGTCCCGGCCCCCCCCCCTTGTAAGCCACATGAGCCTTGGACTATAAAAGGCTCGGGTAGGCGACGTTAGCAAGGGTTCGCACTCCAGCAACTCACACGCTAGGAATAACTCATCCTCAAGCTCAGGACTCCGGTTCTGAGCAGCAAGCAATACAGCGAGCACCTCAGCTCACCGTGGACGTAGGGTTTTACGCTCCGGCGGCCCGAACCACGTAAAACCCGCCGTGTCAAGCTCCTCCCTAACTTGTCCCTACGCTTAAGCTCTCCGCAAGTGACTAGCCCCTCCGAAAAAGAACCTCCGCGGGCTGCCCAGAGCAGGTCCGGGGGAAGTGTCGACCACACACTTTGACATCAGACATTCATCTTTCTCAACTTTTTCTCATGCTCACGAATACCGTCTCGTATTCATAACCATCTCATCTAATATTCAATTCCATCTCATACCGAGACCATTGCCATGACACAACAGTCATGAAACCAATCTCATTACCAGGACTCAACAGTCCCAAAACCAAATCCAAAAACCAAACCAAATACCATCCCAATAACCATCCCATCTAATCATGTGAGTTGGCCAGGCGCTTGTGACCCGGAAGCACGGCTATCATGATAGTTTTACACTCTGCAGAGGTTGCACCACTTTACTGTAAGGGCCTAAGTTTTTGACACCTATTGGAAGTTTTCATCACCACACCACACGCCTCATTTGAAGTAAGTTGATGAACACAAATGAAGAGCAAGTAACCACCATCAACATGCTCATTAGAGAACAAACTCACATATTGCAAAAGTGGTATTTCCCACATGTGATATAGAAGGGCTGTACATATGAAAACTCCTACACATTGCTAAGGATGTCCATGCCAAGTTTCACCCAAATTCAAAACCTTTTTGAGGTCATTTTGGGTATAGCTAGAAAGAGGGAAGTATGAAACTATATTCAAATTCAAACTGTTTTTACCCCATGAATTTAAAAGTGGGAGGCATATTCTTACTCAGCACATTTTTGTGAGCTTACACACCAATTTTCACTTCATTTGGAGTTGATCTTGACATAAGCTAAGTGGGACAAATTCAAACTTTATTTGAATTCAAAACTGAACTTGTGCTGAAATTCATTCAAACCAAACCAAATTTGAATTCTACTAAATTCAAATGGCTCATGGGTGAATAATTTGAATACCCAGGGTTATTTTGGGGCTCACTGTTTACAACAGTGATTAGGAGTGAATTTCAGAGGTTAAAACCCCGGGTGGGTCCCACATGTCAGCCACAGAGAAGAATCAACCGACTGAGACTTTTCTCACTCGGGTCGCCGAGTTGCTGCTGCGATCGCCACCGAGGGGAGCCGCCGCGCCAGCAGCTGCTTGGCCACGCGCGGGCGTGAGGCGGTTCAGAGCCTTCTTAAGGCGTCTTCCCCCCTCCTCGGCCGAAGCCTCGCCTGTTTATTCCCCCGCAAGAACTCAGCACCGGCAAAACTCCTTCCGCAGCTCGGAATCGATCGGAGAGCGCCGATCACAGCCTTCCCGTCCTCTCTCAAGCTATGGCAAGGTACTAGGAACTCTTCTCCTTCCTTCCCGTTGCTAAAACTCAGCTGAAACCGATTGATCTCGGCTATGCCGAAAGATCAATTCGGTGACTCAAAACCGCCGCACCTCGGGCTCCCGTGGACAGCCAAACCGGGCGTTGTCACGCCCGAACCAAGGAACCCTTGGACGCGCTGGTGACCGGTGCTGCTCACCCCCGAGGCACAGCCCGAGTGATTGCTCACTGGCGACGAATTTCCAATTTTCCCCTTTCTGTGTGCAGCACGACCTTCAGGTGTGATTCCGTCAAATTCGTGCTCTAGAAAGGATTAGAGGGCCGCAATCCGCTCTCACACAAACTAGACACGGTAACGCACAAGTTGCCTTCACAACCCTTGGCCGGAGAACCTCTGTACCCGGCGTAATTCGAGGTTTACCAACGGCGGAACAAACGGGAGGCATCGGGCGCATGGTGAGGACCTACTTCGGGCCTTCCCCGAGCTGCCTCAAGCTCATGCGGACCTTCCCTGAGGTCCACTGATGCTTCCCGACGGGTTCCTCGAGTAGTTGAGGTGCCAGGGAAGTCAGCCGACATGGCCGAAGTCTTTCCGAGGTGGCGGCTCGTCGCCGACCATGCACCGGCCATTGTCATGAGTAGCTGACCCCAGAATCCTGTTCCCCGAGTGAAAGTAGGCAGGGGCGGCCAAAATCGTGAAGTTTGGAGCTGTAAAGAAGCCGGCGGCGAGCTCTCCGGCGAGGTCCCTCGGCGGCAGAGCACGGGCGTCGCGAGATTGAAGAAGGGGGTGGACCCCAGCTGTCAGCGGCCGATATTTTGAATCGGGATCGGGCTGCGGCCGGGATCGGGTGTGCTGGCGCGCAAAATCCTTGTGGACCGCGGTGTGCTGTCGCCTCGGCGTGCGACGCGTGTCCCCGGGGCCCACGCTCGAGTTTAAACTTTTCCCCGATTTTCAGATTTCCTTCAAACTTCAAATCCTCATAACTTTGGCTAGAAAGCTCCAAATCGAGTGAACCAAATTTTGTTGGATTCAGCTCTCTGAGCACTTTCCAGCAAATCAAGTTTAACTTCATGAAAATCCTTAATTCTCCAGAATTAATTACTCAAAATTTAAACTGTTTGGAATTTTAACTGGAGAATCCTGTGGAGGAAAATCCTGAAATTTTGCTGGAATATTCACCAAAATATCCCTGAACTACCATAAAAATTTAAGATCCATTTGAGCTCATTTGATCCACCTAATGGCGTGATTAGTGGAACTGTTCCAAAGAAAATAGAAAATGTTCAGAAACATTTTCAGAATTTTCTCTGAAATTGTTTAGCTCATAACTTTAGCTAGGAACCTTAAAATTAAGTGAGACCAACTCCATTAGAACCCTCTGAAAATCTAGTTTTCAGAAAGTCATAGTTTGTTTCATGAAAATCCTTAGAACACCCTAAAAGCCTTCAATTAAGGTCATGTACATGATTAATTGTGGATGGCTCAAATGAGCTTTACTGCAACTAAATCTTGACCAAATCTCTGTTTAGGTTGTAACCAAGCCCCAGTAAAAGTTTCACAGTCATTGGGTCTGTCTAGCTAGGGTTATAGACTTCACAACTTCAAACTTAATACAAATGCATTTAAATTGATACATATGTTCCTTTTATTATGTAGTCGCTAAGGTCGAGGAGGAACCCGATGTCCTAGACTTCGTTACTCCGGAGGAGCAGCTAGCCTACGACCAAGAGCAGCAAGGCAAGCTACGGTTTGCATTAACCTTTTTCAAATTTTTATTGTTTTGAGCACATACATGAATACTATTGTTCCTTGCATTAGAGTCTTGTTTGGAAACCCAAGTGCATAGCCAAGAAAGCCATGGGTTGGTGTTAGGATTGAAAACCTCGTTAGCCACTGCATTGCTAAGATAGAGTAGGATTCGGTACAAGTCGAGTAGTTGGAACTACTCGCGAGCATAGGCTAGAGGCACTCGACTCGAGTAGTGATAGCACATGAAACTCATGGCAAGAAAATGAGACCAAGCGGAGGGTAAGGGCAGCAGGACTTTGGGGCCTGTGTGCTGTAGCTCCGCTTGTGTCGATTGAGGACCGAGCCGTGTGCAGGCCTGTTGAACAAGCTAGAACAGTACCGAAGACCTACCGGCTATATGGGAACCGGGAAACTGATGTAACTCGGGTAGCTGGGTATTGAGGCATTGCCCGTCGTTCAGAGGGTAGGTCGAGAGCTTGAGGTGTAAATCGGCTGGCGGCACGGAGATGCACGTGCAGAGACCTCTTGCTCGGGACGATGTGACCGGTTCAATATTTGGCTGACGGGTGAAATGTGGTTGTGTACGGCGTCCGTGATGGTTGTTGTGGGCAACATCGAGTACGGGCGTACGTGACGGGTTGTTCGGGTAACCCTGCAGGTGTAGATCGATTATAATCGCTGTCCCTCACGGTCAGTGAGTACCACTTGTTCACTGTACCGTGACGTAGAAAGAACAGGCTAGTTACATGTTAAAATGTTGCTGATTGAAAGATAGACTTGATTGCTAATGACTTGCTGTAGTTTAGAGCTAACTAAAGTTCATTTCAACTTTGGGCAAAGTACATGAGAGAAATGCGTTTCTTGTTTGATTGCGGCTCTCTCATGTACCTTAGCGTAAGGTTCTCCACAACCTGCTGCTAAAACCTGAAAGTAAGGTTCCACTAATTAGGCGAGTCCTTTGCAAATAATTTTACCTCATGTACCTATCACCCCTTGTCACACCCGGTTTTTCCGAAGAACAACCGAGTAAATATCACATGTATGCCAGGATCATTTTCTCATACATGTGATGACAAATAGTGAAGCATCATTTATTACAAGCCAGGTGTCGAATATAGATAAGTCTTACATAGCAAATGTCTCGTTGGACAATAAAAAGTTCATCACAAGTAAATAAACTAGCAGCGGAAAATTATTCTTATGGGCTCCGTTACAGGCGTTGTCCGGGGGGTCTCCATGAACCTAGAAACCTTCTTCGGGTCCAAAGCCTTGGTCATTATACCCCACCTCATTATCTTGACCTGAGCAGCAATATAAACCAACAAATATGCAAGGTTGAGTACCGATGGTACTCAGCAAGTGTGGGAAAATTATATCATGCATGGCTAAAACAAGGGGAGGTTGAACTCATG
Source organism: Neostapfia colusana (assembly GCA_030760725.1). Classification (NCBI taxonomy): domain Eukaryota; kingdom Viridiplantae; phylum Streptophyta; class Magnoliopsida; order Poales; family Poaceae; genus Neostapfia; species Neostapfia colusana. The sequence continues at coordinate 83,248,525 of JASWHV010000003.1, forward strand.
GTTAAAGCACTATGCAATTATTACCTATCACCTTAGCTTATTAAGCAACTACATTACTACACAGGTGAAATGGTCCCAATCTCCCATCCCATCATCATAATCAAATAACCATAACATCATTTCCAATCTTAAGATCCCCGCTTAACATCCACAACTTCCAAAACCATCAATCCTCTAATCATGAATAAGTCCAAGCCGCTCTTGACCGTGAGCACGGCTGTCATGACAGTTTTGACTCTGCAGAGTTTGTACCACTGTACCCACATGTAGTGATTTCATCCCCCGTTGCCGGGTGGACTAAAAGAACCTCCATTATGCCAGTGGCTACGAACCACATTCACACTTCCCAGGTGTGTAGCCAGGAGATCAACGAAGCCTTTACAAAGGGATTCCCGACGAGCGTGGGCCCACTGAGGTTTCACCCCTAACAGCATACAAGAGGCTCCAACCCCGCTGCAGTGGCCCCCTCTTGAGCCTTGCGGTTCATATGGTGGTCCAGCTGACACCTATTCCCCGCACCATCCAACACACCCATACTACGCCGGGGATACACCTAATTAATTGGCCAAGCTGCCCCATCTCAGCATGTGGTTGGCACTGTAAAGCCAGGTTACATGCTCCATGAACCTGTCCTTAGGATCCAGGCAAGTACTATACACAAACCCGAGTCTCGTGCACCCAGCACCAACCAAAACATCCAACTTGCCTTGATTTCTACCTCTACATAACTCACAATATCTCATTCAAGAGTATGGTAAAATAAACTGATGATCTCATATCCCAAATGTCCCATTCTAAGCATGGCTAAGCATATGCATAATAATAAATGACATGATAAAATAAATCCCAACCCAAGCTACAAGGAAACAAGGTGATGCAATTCTAGGGAAACTTCCTAGCATGGGTTTCATATTTAACTTCACAATGCAAATAATTCTATCTACACATCCTAGCATAGGATCAAAGTGGTCAAGGACACTTGCCTCCTTCCTGCTGCTCTTGAAATGGGTAGTCCTGGTCTTGGAAAGGAATAACTTGCTCTTGGGCAGGTTCTACATCATACCATCACACATAGCAAAAGAAAAACAACAATCCATAAGACATGGTTCACACTTCCACTTCATACAAACCACACATTCATATTTATGAAAGTCATTCTCATTTCTATGTGTTGTGGTTACTCTATGTGTGTTGATTTTGGCTTACATGCACTTTTAAACATGTGCATATGATTTCTACTTCTGTATTCATATTTATGTTTGTATAATACATGAGTTTCCAATTTAAATAAATTCCTTATATTCAATTGATACACCTTTTAGCTACCAAGTGTGCATGAAAGGTATTTTTCTTCTCCATATGTGTCTTCAGAATTTCTACCAACCCTAAACTGAATTCTTTGGATTTTAGAAACTACATTTATCATTTACTAGTTGCTATATTTTCAGATTTATTTCCTATGCCTAAGTGTGAACTTTATTATAAAAATAACAAGATACATCATCTAAACAGAATAGGTTCTGATCTAAAATATTTGCTAACATATTTTTGACCTTTTCCTCTGATGTAAACTATTTCACAATTATTTTCCCTATTTTCTAGAACTATTCTTTACTTAAAAACGTGTCCCTAAATGTGAATAATAAATTAAACAGATTCAATTCAGCCCAAAATATGTTTTTATCTCACTCCAAAGTTTCCTAAATACTGAGAAAGTCTTTAATTTAATTTTGACAATATGTTTGTCCCACTTTTTAAGTTTTAAACACTTGCCATATATTCAATTTCTCAATTTAAATATTAAACAGGGCTAAAAAGGTAAACTCACCCCACTACAGGGTCTATAATATTATTTTCAGAATTTCCAGGGGTCTAGCTACACTTATCAGAGGAGTTTTTCCTAATTTTTATTAAGTCCAGGGGCTAAAACTGATTTTTAAATGAATTTACATGATTTTCTGAAGTTCCAGGGGCTAGATCAGAAGTTTCCGGGGCTAGCTCTTATTTCCTGAGAACCCCAAGGGGTAGCACGTAAGATTTCCAGTCTTTATAACGCGGGGCTGACGTGGACCGTCCGATTTTAAACCGACGGCTGAGATTATAACGTCGAACCGGTACGCGGGGATTTAAACCCTACCGTGCGATTTAAAATAAACGGCGCACAAGCGGCCACGTCGCTCTGATCGAACGCGGGCGGCGCTGCCGGCGGTGCACGGTGGCGAAAAGCGGCCATCTCGCCGGAGACTTTCGGATCTTCGAGAATTCTTCCTAGAACTGTGATTTTATGGCATAGATCGGTGGAGGGGAGGTCGGGGATCTCACCTCGGGGGTTTTCTTGAGCTCGGAGGTCCTGGAAGGTGATCGGCGACGAGGTCCGAGGTGAATTCACGGCGAGGCTCGTCGGCGCTGTGTTTACACCGCAAGTCACCGAGTTTTCTGCACCTGCAAGGTTCCCCGGAGGCGGTGGATCAAGACCAGCGAGTTAGATCGGAATTTCCGAGCTTAGATCGACCAGAATTCGCCGGAGAAGTCTCGGTTCTCACCGGAGGAAAATCGGCGGATCGCGTGGGAAAACAGAACGAGGCCGGGGTTTTTATAGACGGGGGAGGGCGGCGGGGTGGTTTAGATCGAGTTTGCGTCGCCCCCGAACGGAATTCGGCTGGAATACGAGAGAATTCCCGATCGGTTTCGATTCGGGTGAGAGAGTCCGGCACTGGCGCGAGGTAGACGATGAACTGGCGGGCCCCGCCTGTCAGTGGGGGGAAGCGGCGCGCGCGGCTGCGGGCTGGCGCGGGCGCTGGGTGGGCCGGCTGGTGGGTTGCGGCCCACTGGCCGGTTTTTTTTTCTGTTTTCTCTTTTTCTTTTTCTATTTCTTTTCTGATTTGAGTTTAATTTGAATTCCAGTTTGAATTTGAATTTTTGCAAAACATGCAACACGTCCAAAAATTTTTAAATTCCCCTCTTAACATGATTTTAGGGTCTTAACAAAGTTTTGGGGTGTTACAGCTCTACCCCCCTTAAAAGAAATCTCGTCCTCGAGATTGGTGGTTCTAAGAAAACAATTCCGGAAATTGTGCCTTTAGCTCGTCTTCCCGCTCCCAGGTTCCTTCCTCTTCTGAGTGATGCTTCCACTGCACCTTGCACATCCGGATTCTTTTTGGTGAGACGTTCCATTGTCTCCAAAATCTTGTATGGTTGCTCGGCATAAGACAAATCCTCAGCTACATCCACTTCATTCATGGGTAACACCTCCTCAGGCGTCCTCAGGCATTTCTTGAGTTGAGACACATGGAATACATCGTGCACATCCGATAGACGAGCCGGTAATTCTAGTTGATACGCCACTTCGCCTTTCCTCTCCAAAACTTGAAAGGGTCCGATGTATCGAGGTGACAACTTCCCTTTCACCTTGAACCGACGAAGTCCTCTGATAGGAGTCACCTTGAGATAGACATAGTCCCCCACGTTGAAAACGAGCTCTCTTCTCCGTACATCGGCATAGCTCTTTTGGCGTGTCTGTGCTATCCTCAAGTTATTGCGAATTTCCCTCACCTTCGCCTCGGCTTCTTGTAGTACTTCTGGACCAAACACTTTACTTTCCCCTGTTTGGTTCCAAAATAGGGGAGTTCTGCACTTCCTCCCGTACAAAGCTTTAAACGTGACATCTTCATACTAGATTGATAGCTATTGTTATAGGAAAACTCCGCATACGATAAGTTCTTGTCCCAACTCCGATTGTTTTTGAGTGCACATGCCCTCAGCATATCTTCAAGGATATGATTGGTTCTCTCCGTCTGCCCGTCGGTTTGGGGATGATAGGCAGAACTAAAGTTCAGATGGGTTCCCATGGTTTCGTGCAACTTCTGCCAGAACCTGGAGGTGAACTGTGTCCCTCGATCCGACACAATCTTCTTTGGCACTCCATGGTAACACACGATCCTGGACATGTACAACTCTGCCAAATTGGATCCGCTGTAGCTTTCTTTCACGGGGATGAAATGAGCTACCTTGGTTAGCCTATCAATGATGACCCATATTGAATCATATCCTGATTGGGTTCTAGGCAATCCCACAATGAAATCCATGCTGATTTCTTCCCATTTCCATTCAGGCACTTTGAGTGGTTGCAATAATCCCGCGGGTCGTTGATGTTCTGCTTTCACCAACTGACATGTGTCACATACGGCAACATGTTCCGCGACATCTCGCTTCATGCCATACCACCAATACCTGCTTTTGAGGTCCTGGTACATCTTCGTACTCCCAAGATGAGTGGAATAGTCAGAATCGTGAGCCTCCTTCAAAATCAATTCACGAATCTCCTTTACTTTAGGCACACAGATTCTTTTCCCGTGCCACACCGTTCCTTGTTCATCCTCTCTAAAACCCGGAGCTTTATTTTCCTTGATGAGTTGTCTGATCTCTTGTATCTTATCATCATTCTTTTGACCTTCGCGTATGTCTCGCTCTAGTGTGGAGTCCACTTCCATGGCGATGGCTTCACCACTATTTACTACACATAGATTCAGCCTTATAAACTCGTCCTTCAATTCTGCAGGCATGTCCTTCATGCTCAACTTATTGACCTGCACTTTCCGACTCAAAGCATCGGCCACGACGTTTGCTTTCCCGGGATGATAATTGATGCCCACATCAAAGTCATTGATTAGCTCTAACCATCTCCTTTGTCTGAGGTTGAGATCTGGCTGTGTGAAAATGTACTTCAAACTCTTATGATCCGTATATATCTCGGTCCTCTTCCCCATCAAATAGTGCCGCCAAATTTTCAACGCGTGTACCACTGCGGCTAGTTCTAAGTCATGTGTAGGATAGTTTTTCTCGTGCTTCCGAAGCTGCCGGGATGCATATGCCACGACATGCCCTTCTTGCATGAGAACACATCCCAACCCGTTTCCAGAGGCATCGCAGTACACCGTGAAATTCTTCTGCATATCAGGCATAACCAACACTGGGGCTGTTGTCAATCTTTTCTTTAGCTCCTGAAAACTCGTCTCGCACTGTGGCGTCCATGTGAATGTGATTCCCTTCTCCAACAGTTTGGTGAGGGGTCTCGAGATCTTGGAGAATCCCTCAATAAACCGTCGATAGTATCCAGCCAGTCCCAAGAAGCCTCGAACTTCCCCGACATTTTCAGGGGTCTTCCACTTCTGTATATCCTTGATTTTGGCAGGATCCACGGAGATTCCTCCCTCCGAGATTATATGTCCTAACAAGGGAACTCTCTTCAGCCAAAACTCACATTTGCTCAACTTGGCATATAGTTGGTGTTCTCTTAGCCTCTGCAACACCAACCTTAGATGTTTCTCATGTTCTTCTTCATCTTTGGAGAAGACGAGAATGTCATCTATGAAAACCACCACAAATTTGTCAAGATATTCCATGAATACCTTGTTCATGAGATACATGAAGTATGCCGGGGCATTAGTTAGCCCGAAAGGCATGACAGTGTATTCATACAGTCCGTACCGAGATACGAAAGCTGTCTTGGGAATATCAGATTGCCTTATCTTGAGTTGGTGGTATCCCGACCTGAGATCAATTTTCGAGAACACACAAGCTCCCCTCAACTGATCAAACAAGTCTTCAATGCGGGGTAATGGGTACTTGTTCTTGATAGTTACCTCATTCAAGGCACGGTAATCCACACATAACCTTTGGGTTCCGTCCTTCTTGGGCACAAATATCACCAGAGCTCCCTATGGTGAGGAACTAGGACGAATATACCCCTTCTCCGTCAATTCTCTTAAATGATCCTTGAGCTCTTCTAGCTGCTTGGAGTCCATCCGATAAGGTCTCTTGTATATCGGGGCTGTTCCAGGTACTAGCTCAATTGCGAATTCCACTTCACGATCGGGAGGCATACCTGGCAACTCCTCCGGAAAAACATCTGGATATTCCCTGATGGTCCTGATTTCCTCAACTTTCACCTCAACTTGATTTAATTTAATGTCCCTCCTAGGCTCGTGTATTGTTATGAACTTTACTCTTGTGCCACTAGGGTGTGTTAGTTCCACCGTTCTGGTCGAACAATGGATGATTCCTTTAGGTTTGGTCAACCAATCCATACCCAAAATAATATCTATCCCTGGTGAATCTATCACTATGAGGTTAGCAGTAAATACTACCCCATTAATGTCTAGGTTCACTTTGGGACACACTTGTCTTGTCCTTATTTCTCCACCCGGAGAGTTTACGGCTAGCATATGGTTCATTTGTGTTGTTGCTAGGTCATGCTTCTTAACAAATCCTTGAGCAATGAATGAGTGGGTAGCACCAGAATCAAACAGCAGGGTTGCAATGTGTAAATTGGCAGGAAACTTACCAACTACCACGTCGGGTGCCTCTTGTGCTTCCTCCATAGTGACGTGGTTCACCCGTCCTCTCATTACATTCTGCTGTTGTGGCTGCGTGGGCTTCTTCTTTGGGCACTTATGGGCGTAGTGCCCCACTTCTCCGCAGCTAAAACATTGCATCCCAACCTTAGGTGCCTGGCCTTTGCTGTCTTGGGGTTGGTTTGGGGGTCCTTGTACTGCTGGTCGAGGTGGATATGCAGGGCGAGGCTGCTGTACGAACTGACGTTGTGGATGTATTGGTGCTGCGGGAGGCCTGTAGTTCGGGTTGTACCCTGTTGGTGCTGAGTAGGGTACCGCAGCACGGTTCGTCTGCCCTGTAGGTTGCTGCATCAGACGTGGGTGGGTGTTGCTCCCTGAGGCCTGATGTGACCACCCGGCCTTCCTCTTATTCTCATTTTCCAAGGCCTTCAGCTTCCTTTCTACCACAAACGCTCTGTCCACCATCTTTTGGAAACTCTCATACTCATTTGAGGACATTGCACACTGCATTTCTGTGGTAAGTCCTTCACGAAACAATCTTGTTTCTGCTCATCAGTCTCTATGTCCCGTGGGGCATAACGGGATAGTTGAGTGAATTTAGTGAGGTATTCCCTCACCGTCATGTTTCCCTGCTGCAGTCCCAAAAACTCCTTCCTCTTGTTTTTGAGTTCACCTCTTGGGATGTAATGGTTGCGGAAGCTACACTTGAACTCTTCCCAAGTGATGTTCTCAGGGTCATGATGGGCAGCCACGTAGGCGGTCCACCAATCAGCAGTAGGTCCATGCAATTGATGAGAGGCAAACAGCACCCTCTCATACCCTTGGCACTGTATGATCCTCATCTTGCTTTCAATGGTCTTCAGCCAATCATCTGCCTCCAGAGGTTCAGCAGCACTTGCAAACTTTGGAGGTTGAGTTCCTAGAAACTCACTCAACCTTGGTTGGCGTGGTGCAGCTTGTGGAGGTGGAACTTGATGCAAGTTGGCCACCACTTGAGTCAAGTTCTGGATGAGCTGATTTTGATTCTCTAGCATTTGGTGGAGGGGATCAACTCCTTCATGGCGACCACCCCGGTCCTGGCCTCCAGAAAGATGAGGGTTGCATGCCTCATCGTTGTTGTTGGCAGGGTTGGCAGCACGTCCTTTTCCTCTTCCGGCCATCTGGCAGAATCAACCAATGTTAATTTGAAAGCATTTAGTATCATCTTACTACTTTCATTTGTTTGTACTTTGAAGTGTTGAGGCTTTGTTATACTTTTCTGCGGGTTCATTTCTCACACAAAAATGAATGCAATATTATTTCATGTGGGTTCACACACCAAAGCAAAACAATCTAAAGACGAGGCTGTGGACAATTGCTCATGGCTTCCACAACTCACGTCACACACCAAGCATTAACACACCATTAACTTAACTTAACGACTCGACTATTTGACATCTTGCTAACTAAGGGAAGGACTCTACACTACTCGTTTTCTTGAGCTGGCTCTTCAGGATCTCCGTCATCATTTCGGCTGCCTTCTGACTCTGCTTTGGGTGGGGAGGCTGTTGGTGGAGAAGTGCGACGACGCCTGATCGCTCGGCGATCTAGGGAGTCAGGAGTCTATGTATTATTCACGGTGACACACAGTTCATTCCCATCTCCTCTTTCTCTCGCCCTCAAGCAGGCTCGCAGCAACGCCTCCGTTTCCTTCAGGGTGTCACGGACATCCTGAAGCTCCTGCTGACACTCCTGCAGTCGAGTGCTAAGCATAGCAGCATCCTCCAAGCACAAGTCCATGTGCTCATGGGAAGTCCCTTGCTGCACCGGCGGGTACTTGTACTCCGTGATACCACTCTCACGCTGGAGGACATACATGTACTCAGTCCTGTCCAGGTGGCGATGATAGATGTGACTCTGGCAGGTGATGGCCTCCCAGGTGACATCCTTCTCCGCATCGACCTGTGTCGCTCTGCAAGCTGGAGAGCGGTGGATCTTAAGCAGCTGATTTTCGTGTATAATCCTCATCTCTGAACTCTATTCTTCTCTCTTCTCACGGATGGTCCTGGTGGAGTTATAGTGGATGATTAGCTTGCCCGTATTGCTGGCGGCTTCGAGCATACGTCGAAGACGGCGCAACAAGCCTCCTACTGCCAATCCGTAGGAAAGATACGTCACCGGACGACTCTCCTCTCTTTCGGCAAGGGCAACTATGGGAACTCTCCCTCCTGTGGACTTGCGAGCAGTGCGAATCATGCGAACCATCTAACAACAAAAAGCATTTAAACTTAGGTTAGATAAACTTTTAAACAAAAATCCTGTTTTGAATGAAAATTGGGGTAAGATGAAGAAAGTGACTCATTAAATAACACTTTTCCACACACACCTTGTGAAAATAGTTTTTAAGAAAATAGGGCCCTTAAATCCGTCCATTTCTACCTAGGTCCACGTTCCTACGGGCAACCTTGGCTCTGATACCACTTCAGTCACACCCGGTTTTTTCGAAGAACAACCGAGTGAATATCACATGTATGCCAGGATCATTTTCTCATACATGTGATGACAAATAGTGAAGCATCATTTATTACAAGCCAGGTGTCGAATATAGATAAGTCTTACATAGCAAATGTCTCGTTGGACAATAAAAAGTTCATCACAAGTAAATAAACTAGCAGCGGAAAATTATTCTTGTGGGCTCCGTTACAGGCGTTGCCCGGGGGGGTCTCCATGAACCTAGAAACCTTCTTCGGGTCCAAAGCCTTGGTCATTATACACCACCTCATTATCTTGACCTGAGCAGCAATATAAACCAACAAATATGCAAGGTTGAGTACCGATGATACTCAGCAAGTGTGGGAAAATTATATCATGCATGGCTAAAACAAGGGGAGGTTGAACTCATGGTTAAAGCACTATGCAATTATTACCTATCACCTTAGCTTATTAAGCACCTACATTACTACACAGGTGAAATGGTCCCAATCTCCCATCCCATCATCATAATCAAATAACCATAACATCATTTCCAATGTTAAGTGTAACACCCCAAAAATATTGTTAAGACCCTAAATCATGTTAAGAGGGGAATTTAAAAATATTTGGACGTGTTGCATGTTTTGCAAAAATTCAAATTCAAACTGGAATTCAAATTAAACTCAAATCAGAAAAGAAATAGAAAAAGAAAAAGAGAAAACAGAAAAAAATCCGGCCAGTGGGCCGAAACCCACCAGCCAGCCCACCCAGCAACCGCGCCAGCCCGCAGCCACGCGCGCTGTTTCCTTCCGCTGACAGGTGGGACCCACCAGCTCGTCTTCTACCTAGCGCAGCGCCGGACTCCCTCTCACCCGAATCAAAACCGATCGGGATTTCTGCGTATCCCCGCTGAATTCTGTTCGTAGACGACGCGGACTTGATCTAAACCACCACGCCGCCTTTCCCCGTCTATAAAAACCCCGGCCTCGTTCTGTTTTTCCCACGTGATCCGCCGATTTTCCTCCAGTGAGAACCGAGACTTCTCCGGCGAATTCTGGCCGATCTAACCTCGGAAATTCCGATCTAACTCGCTGGTCTTGATCCACCGCCTCCGGGGAACCTTGCAGGTGCAGAAAACTCGGTGACTTGCGGTGTAAACACAGCGCCGACGAGCCTCGTCGTGGTTTCACCTCGGACCTCATCGCCGATCACTTTCCAGGACCTCCGAGCTCAAGAAAACCCCCGAGGTGAGATCCCCGACCTCCCCTCTACCGATCTATGCCATAAAATCACAGTTCTAGGAAGAATTCCCGAAGATCCGAAAGTTTCCGGCGAGATCGCCGCTTCCCGCCGCCGTGCGCCACCGGCAGCGCCGCCCGCGCTCGATCAGAGCGACGTGGCCGCTTGTGCGCCGTTTATTTTAAATCGCACGGTAGGGTTTAAATCCCCGCATACCGGTTCGACGTTATAATCTCAGCCGTCGGTTTAAAATCGGACGGTCCACGTCAGCCCCACGTTATAAAGACTGGAAATCTTACGTGCTACCCCCTGGGGTTCTCGGGAAATAAGAGCTAGCCCCAGAAACTTCTGATCTAGCCCCTGGAACTTCAGAAAATCATGTAAATTCATTTAAAAATCAGTTTTAGCCCCTGGACTTAATAAAAATTAGGAAAAACCCCTCTGATAAGTGTAGCTATACCCCTGAAAATTCTGAAAATAATATTGTAGACCCTGTAGTGGGGTGAGTTTACCTTTTTGCCCTGTTTAGTATTTAATTTAGGAAATTGAATATGTGGCTAGTGTTTAAAAATTAAAAAGTGAGACAAACATATTGTTAAAATTAAATTAAAGACTTTCTCAGTATTTAGGAAACTTTGGAGTGAGATAAAAACATATTTTGGGCTGAATTGAATCTGTTTAATTTATTATTCACATTTAGGGACACATTTTTAAGTAAAGAATAGTTCTAGAAAATAGGGAAAATAATTGTGAAATATTTTACATCAGAGGCAAAGGTCAAAATATGTTATTAAATTATTTAGGACCAGAACCTATTCTGTTTAGATGATGTGTCTTACTATTTTCATAATAAAGTACACATTTATGCATAAGAAAATAAATCTGAAAATATAGCAACTAGTAAATGATAAATGGAGTTTCTAAAATCCAAAGAGTTCAGTTTAGGGTTGGTAGAAATTATGAAGACAGATATGGAGAAGGAAAATACCTTTCATGCTTATTTGGTAGTAAAAAGGTGTAGTAGATGAATATAAGGAATTTATTTAAATTGGAAACTCATATATATAGTATGTAAGTATAAATGTGAATACAAAAGTAGGAATCATATACACATGATTAAAAGTGCATGCAAGCCACAAATCAACACACATAGAGTAACCACAACACACATAATGGTGAATGACTTTCATAAATATGAATGTGTGGTTTGTATGAAGTGAAAGTGTGAACTATGTCTTATGGGTTGTTATTTTTCTTTTGTTATGTGTGATGGTATGATGTAGAACCTGCTCAAGAGCAAGTTATTCCTTTCCAAGATCAGGACTACCCATTTCAAGAGCAGCAGGAAGGAGGCAAGTGTCCTTGACCACTTTGATCCTATGCTAGGATGTGTAGATAGAATTATTTGCATTGTCAATTTAAATATGAAACCCATGATAGGAAGTTTCCCTAGAATTGCATTACCTTGTTTTCCTCGTAGCTTGGGTTGGGATTTATTTTACCATGTCATTTATTATTATGCATATGCTTAGCCATGCTTAGAATGGGATATTTGGGACATGAGATCATCAGTTTATTTTACCATACTCTTAAATGAGATATTGTGAGTTATGTAGAGGTAGGGATCAAGGCAAGTTGGATGTTTTGGTTGTGTGCTGGGTGCACGAGACTCGGGTTTGTGTTTAGTACTTGCCTGGATCCTAAGGACCGGTTCATGGAGCATGTAACCTGGCTTTACAGTGCTAACCACATGCTGAGATGGGGCAGCTTGGCCAATTAATTAGGTGTATCCCCGGCGTAGTATGGGTGTGTTGGATGGTGTGGGGAATAGGTGTCAGCTGGACTACCATATGAACCGCAAGGCTCAAGAGGGGGCCACTGCAGCGGGGTTGGAGCCTCTTGTATGCTGTTAGGGGTGAAACCTCAGTGGGCCCATGCTCGTCGGGAATCCCTTTGTAAAGGCTTCATAGTGATCTCCTGGCTACACACCTGGGAAGTTTGAATGTGGTTCGTAGCCACTGGCATAATGGAGGTTCTTTTAGTCCACCCGGCAACGGGGGATGAAATCACTACATGTGGGTACAGTGGTACAGACTCTGCAGAGTCAAAACTGTCATGACAGCCATGCTCACGGTCAAGAGCGGCTTGGACTTATTCATGATTAGAGGATTGATGGTATTGGAAGTTGTGGATGTTAAGCGGGGAGCTTAACATTGGAAATGATGTTATGGTTATTGGATTATGATGATGGGATGGGAGATTGGGACCATTTCACCTGTGTAGTAATGTAGGTGCTTAATAAGCTAAGGTGATAGGTATTAATTGCGTAGTGCTCTAACCATGAGTTCAACCTCTCCTTGTTCTAGCCATGCATGATATAATTTTCCCACACTTGCTGAGTACCATTGGTACTCAACCTTGCATATTTTGTTGGTTTATATTGCTGCTCAGGTCAAGATAATGAGGTGGTATATAATGACCAAGACTTTGGACCCGAAGAAGGTTTCTAGGTTCATGGAGACCCCTGGGCAACGCCTGCAATGGAGCCCACAAGAATAATATTCCGCTGCTAGTTTATTTACTTGTGATGAACTTATTATTGTCCATCGAGACATTTGCGATGTAAGACTTATTTATATTCGACACCTGGCTTGTAATAAATGATGCTTCACTATTTTCATCACATGTATGAGAAAATGATCCTGGCATACATGTGATATTCACTTGGTTGTTCTTCGGAAAAACCGGGTGTGACAGAAGTTGTATCAGAGCCAAGGTTGCCCGTAGGAACGTGGACCTAGGTAGAAATGGACGTATTTAAGGGCCCTACTTTCTTAAAAACTATTTTTTTAAGGTGTGTGTTGAAAAGTGTTATTTAATGGAGTCACTTTCTTCATCTTACCCCAACTTTCATTCAAAATAGAATTTCTGTTTAAAAGTTTATCTAACTTAAGTTTAAATGTTTTCTGTTTTAGATGGTTCGCATGATTCGCACCGCTCGCAAGTCCACAGGAGGGAGAGTTCCCGTAGTTGCCCTTGCCCAAAGAGAGGAGAGCCATCCGGTGACGTACCTTTCCTACGGATTGGCAGTAGGAGGCTTGTTGCGCCGTCTTCGACGTATGCTCGAAGCCGCCGGCAATACGGGCAAGCTAATCATCCACTATAACTCCACCAGGACCATCCGTGAAAAGAGGGAAGAATGGAGTTCAGAGATGAGGATTATACACGAAAATCAGCTGCTTAAGATCCACCACTCTCCAGCTTGTCGAGCGACACAGGTCGATGCGGAGAAGGATGTCACCTGGGAGGCCATCACCTGCCAGAGTCACATCTATCGTCGCCACCTGGACACGACTGAGTACATGTATGTCCTCCAGCGTGAGAGTGGTACAACGGAGTATAAGTACCCGCCAGTGCAGCAAGGGACTTCCCATGAGCACATGGACTTGTGCTTGGAGGATGCTGCTATGCTCAGCACTCGACTGCAGGAGTGTCAGCAAGAGCTTCAGGATGTTCGGGACACCCTGAAGGAAACGGAGGCGTTGCTGCGAGCCTGCCTGAGGGCGAGAGAAAGAGGAGATGGGAATGAACTGTGTGTCACCGCGAATGATACATGGACTCCTGACTCCCCAGATCGTCGGGCGATAAGGCGTCGTCGCACTTCTCCACCAGCAGCCTCCCCACCCAAAGCAGAGTCAGAAGGAAGCCGAAATGATGAGGAAGATCCCGAGGAGCCAGCTCAAGAAAACGAGTAGTGTAGAGTCTTTCCCTTAGTTAGCAAGATGTCGAATAGTCGAGTCGTTAAGTTAAGTTAATGGTGTGTTAATGCTTGGTGTGTGACGTGAGTTGTGGAAGCCATGAGCAATTGTCCACAGCCTCGTCTTTAGATTGTTTTGCTTTGGTGTGAGAACCCACGTGAAATAATATTGCATTTATTTTTGTGTGAGAAATGAACCCTCAGAAAAGCATAACAAAGCCTCAACACTTCAAAGTACAAACAAATGAAAGTAGTAAGATGATACTACATGCTTTCAAATTAACATTGGTTGATTCTGCCAGATGGCCGGAAGAGGAAAAGGACGTGCTGCCAACCCCGCCAACAACAACGATGAGGCATGCAACCCTCATCTTTCTGTAGGCCAGGACCGGGGTGGTCGCCGTGAAGAAGTTGATCCCCTCCACCAAATGCTGGAGAATCAAAATCAGCTCATCCAGAACTTGACTCAAGTGGTGGCCAACTTGCATCAAGTTCCACCTCCACAAGCTGCACCACGCCAACCAAGGTTGAGTGAGTTCCTAGGAACTCAACCTCCAAAGTTCGCAAGTGCTGCTGAACCTCTGGAGGCAGATGATTGGCTGAAGACCATTGAAAGTAAGATGAGGATCATACAGTGCCAAGGGTATGAGAGGGTGCTGTTTGCCTCTCATCAATTGCATGGACCTGCTGCTGATTGGTGGAGCACCTATGTGGCCGCCCATCATGACCCTGAGAACATCACTTGGGAAGAGTTCAAGCGTAGCTTCCGCAACCATTACATCCCAAGAGGTGAACTCAAAAACAAGAGGAAGGAGTTTTTGGGACTGCAGCAGGGAAACATGACGGTGAGGGAATACCTCACTAAATTTACTCAACTATCCCGTTATGCCCCACGGGACATAGAGACTGATGAGCAGAAACAAGATTGTTTCGTGGAGGGACTTACCGCAGAAATGCAGTGTGCAATGTCCTCAAATGAGTATGAAAGCTTCCAAAAGATGGTGGACAGAGCGTTTGTGGTAGAAAGGAAGCTAAAGGCCTTGGAAAATGAGAATAAGAGGAAGGCCGGGTGGTCACATCAAGCCTCAGGGAGCAACACCCGCCCACGTCTGATGCAGCAACCTGCAGGGCAGACGAACCGTGCTGCGGTACCCTACTCAGCACCAAGAGGGTACAACCCGAACTACAGGCCTCCGGCAGCACCAATACAGCCACAACGTCAATTCGTACAGCAGCCCCGCCCCGCATATCCACCTCGACCAGCAGTGCAAGGACCCCCAAACCAACCCCAAGACAACAAAGGCCAGGCACCTAAGGTTGGGGATCTATGTTTTAGCTGTGGTGAAGTGGGGCACTACGCCCATAAGTGCCCAAAGAAGAAGCCTGCGCAGCCACAACAGCAGAATGTGATGCGAGGACGGGTGAACCACGTCACTATGGAGGAAGCGCAAGAGGCACCCGACGTGGTAGTTGGTATGTTTCCTGTCAATTTACACCTTGCAACCCTGCTGTTTGATTCTGGTGTTACCCACTCGTTCATTGCTCAAGGGTTTGTTAAGAAGCATGACCTAGCAACAACACAAATGAACCATATGCTAGCTGTAAACTCTCCCGGGGGAGAAATAAGGACAAGACAAGTGTGTCCCAAAGTGAACCTAGACATTAAGGGGGTAGTATTTACTGCTAACCTCATAGTGATAGATTCACAAGGGATAGATATTATTTTGGGTATGGATTGGTTGACCAAACATAAAGGAATCATCCATTGTTCGACCAGAACGGTGGAACTAACTCACCCTAATGGCACCAGAGTAAAGTTCATAACAATACACGAGCCTAGGAGGGACATTAAATTGAATCAAGTTGAGGTGAAAGTGGAGGAGATCAGGACCATCAGGGAATATCCAGATGTTTTTCCGGAGGAGTTGCCAGGTGTGCCTCCCGATCGTGAAGTGGAATTCGCAATTGAGCTAGTACCTGGAACAGCCCCGATATACAAAAGACCTTATCGGATGGACTCCAAGCAGCTGGAAGAACTCAAGGATCATTTAAGAGAATTGACAGAGAAGGGGTATATTCGTCCTAGTTCCTCACCATGGGGAGCTCCGGTGATATTTGTGCCCAAGAAGGACGGAACCCAAAGGTTATGCGTGGATTACCGTGCCTTGAATGAGGTAACCATCAAGAACAAGTATCCATTACCCCGCATTGAAGACTTGTTTGATCAGTTGAGGGGAGCTTGCGTGTTCTCGAAAATTGATCTCAGGTCGGGATACCACAAACTCAAGATAAGGCAATCTGATATTCCCAAGACAGCTTTCGTATCTCGGTACGGACTGTATGAATACACTGTCATGCCTTTCAGGCTAACTAATGCCCCGGCATACTTCATGTATCTCATGAACAAGGTATTCATGGAATATCTGGACAAATTTGTGGTGGTTTTCATAGATGACATTCTCGTCTTCTCCAAAGATGAAGAAGAACATGAGAAACATCTAAGGTTGGTGTTGCAGAGGCTAAGAGAACACCAACTATATGCCAAATTGAGCAAGTGTGAGTTTTGTCTGAAGAGAGTTCCCTTCTTAGGACACATAATCTCGGAGGGAGGAATCTCCGTAGATCCCGCCAAAATCGAGGATATACAGAAGTGGAAGACACCTGAAAATGTCGGGGAAGTTCGAAGCTTTTTGGGATTGGCTGGATACTATCAACGGTTTATTGAGGGATTCTCTAAGATCTCGAGACCTCTCACCGAACTGTTGGAGATGGGAATCACATTCACATGGACGCCGCAGTGCGAGGCGAGTTTTCAAGAGTTAAAGGAAAGATTGACAACAGCCCCAGTGCTCGTTATGCCAGATATGCAGAAGAACTTTACGGTGTACTGCGATGCCTCTGGAAACGGGTTGGGATGTGTTCTCATGCAAGAAGGGCATGTCGTGGCATATGCATCCCGGCCGCTTCGGAAGCACGAGAAGAACTATCCTACACATGATCTAGAACTAGCCGCAGTGGTACACGCGTTGAAAATTTGGTGGCACTATTTGATGGGAAAGAGGACAGAGATATATACGGATAATAAGAGTTTGAAGTACGTTTTCACACAGCCAGACCTCAACCTCAGACAAAGGAGATGGTTAGAGCTAATCAATGACTTTGATGTGGGCATCGACTACCATCCTGGGAAAGCAAACGTCGTGGCCAATGCTTTAAGTCGGAAAGTGCAGGTCAATAAGTTGAGCTTGAAGGACATGCCTGCAGAATTGAAGGACGAGGTTATAAGGCTCAATCTATGCCTGGTGAATAGTGGTGAAGCTATCGCCATGGAAGTGGACTCCACACTAGAGCGAGACATCCGCGAGGGTCAAAAGAAAGACGAGAAGATACAAGAGATCAGACAACTCATCAAGGAAAATAAAGCTCCGGGTTTTAGAGAGGATGAACAAGGAACGGTGTGGCACGGAAAAAGAATCTGTGTGCCAGAAGTAAAGGAGATTTGTGAATTGATTTTGAAGGAGGCTCATGATTCTGACTATTCCATTCATCCTGGGAGTACAAAAATGTACTAGGACCTCAAGAGCAGGTATTGGTGGTATGGCATGAAGCGAGATGTCGTGGAACATGTTGCCCTATGTGACACATGTCAGTTGGTAAAGGCAGAACATCAACGACCCGCGGGATTATTGCAACCACTCAAAGTGCCTGAATGGAAATGGGAAGAAATCGGCATGGATTTCATAGTGGGATTGCCTAGGACCCAATCAGGATATGATTCAATATGGGTCATCATCAACAGGCTAACCAAGGTAGCTCATTTCATCCCCGTGAATGAAAGCTACAGCGGATCCAAATTGGCAGAGTTGTACATGTCAAGGATCGTGTGTTACCATGGAGTGCCAAAGAAGATTGTGTCGGATCGAGGGACACAGTTCACCTCAAGGTTCTGGTAGAAGCTGCACGAAACCATGGGAACCCATCTGAACTTTAGTTCTGCCTATCATCCCCAAACTGATGGGCAGACGGAAAGAACCAATCAGATTCTTGAAGATATGCTGAGGGCATGTGCACTCAAAAACAATTGGAGTTGGGATAAAAACTTACCGTATGCGGAGTTTTCCTATAACAACAGCTATCAAGCCAGTATGAAGATGTCACCGTTTGAAGCCTTGTACGGGAGAAAGTGCAGAACTCCCCTATTTTGGAACCAAACAGGGGAAAGTAAAGTGTTTGGTCTAGAAGTACTACAAGAAGCCGAGGCGAAGGTGAGGGAAATTCGCAATAACTTGAGGATAGCACAGACACGCCAAAAGAGCTATGCCGATGTACGAAGAAGAGAGCTCGTTTTCAACGTGGGAGACTATGTCTATATCAAGGTGTCCCCTATCAGAGGACTTCGTCGGTTCAAGGTGAAAGGGAAGTTGTCACCTCGATACATCGGACCCTTTCAAGTTTTGGAGAGGAAAGGCGAAGTGGCGTATCAACTAGAGTTACCAGATCGTCTATCGGATGTGCACGATGTATTCCATGTGTCACAACTCAAGAAATGCCTGAGGACGCCTGAAGAGGTGTTACCCATGAATGAAGTGGACGTAGCTGAGGATTTGTCTTATGCCGAGCAACCATACAAGATTTTGGAGACAATGGAACGCCTCACCAGAAATAAAAGAATCCGGATGTGCAAGGTGCAGTGGAAGCATCACTCAGAAGAGGAAGCCACCTGGGAGGGGGAAGATGAGCTCAAGGCACAATTTCCGGAATTGTTTTCTTAGAACCACCATTCTCGAGGACGAGATTTCTTTTAAGGGGGGTAGAGCTGTAACACCCCAAAAATATTGTTAAGACCCTAAATCATGTTAAGAGGGGAATTTAAAATTTTTTGGACGTGTTGCATGTTTTGCAAAAATTCAAATTCAAACTGGAATTCAAATTAAACTCAAATCAGAAAAGAAATAGAAAAAGAAAAAGAGAAAACAGAAAAAACCGGCCAGTGGGCCGAAACCCACCAGCCGGCCCACCCAGCAACCGCGCCAGCCCGCAGCCGCGCGCGCTGTTTCCTTCCGCTGACAGGTGGGACCCACCAGCTCGTCTTCTACCTCGCGCAGCGCCGGACTCCCTCTCACCCGAATCAAAACCGATCGGGATTTCTGCGTATCCCCGCTGAATTCTGTTCGTAGACGACGCGGACTTGATCTAAACCACCCCGCCGCCTTTCCCCGTCTATAAAAACCCCGGCCTCGTTCTGTTTTTCCCACGCGATCCGCCGATTTTCCTCTGGTGAGAACCGAGACTTCTCCGGCGAATTCTGGCCGATCTAAGCTCGGAAATTCCGATCTAACTCGCTGGTCTTGATCCACCGCCTCCGAGGAACCTTGCAGGTGCAGAAAACTCGGTGACTTGCGGTGTAAACATAGCGCCAACGAGCCTCGCCATGGTTTCACCTCGGACCTCGTCGCCGATCACTTTCCAGGACCTCCGAGCTCAAGAAAACCCCCGAGGTGAGATCCCCGACCTCCCCTCTACCGATCTATGCCATAAAATCACAGTTCTAGGAAGAATTCCCGAAGATCCGAAAGTTTCCGGCGAGATCGCCGCTTCCCGGCGCCGTGCGCCGCCGGCAGCGCCGCCCGCGCTCGATCAGAGCGACGTGGCCGCTTGTGCGCCGTTTATTTTAAATCGCACGGTAGGGTTTAAATCCCCGCGTACCGGTTCGACGTTATAATCTCAGCCGTCGGTTTAAAATCGGACGGTCCACGTCAGCCCCGCGTTATAAAGACTGGAAATCTTACGTGCTACCCCCTGGGGTTCTCGGGAAATAAGAGCTAGCCCTGGAAACTTCTGATCTAGCCCCTGGAACTTCAGAAAATCATGTAAATTCATTTAAAAAACAGTTTTAGCCCCTGGACTTAATAAAAATTAGGAAAAACCCCTCTGATAAGTGTAGCTATACCCCTGGAAATTCTGAAAATAATATTATAGACCCTGTAGTGGGGTGAGTTTACCTTTTTGCCCTGTTTAGTATTTAATTTAGGAAATTGAATATGTGGCTAGTGTTTAAAAATTAAAAAGTGAGACAAACATATTGTCAAAATTAAATTAAAGACTTTCTCAGTATTTAGGAAACTTTGAAGTGAGATAAAAACATATTTTGGGCTGAATTGAATCTGTTTAATTTATTATTCACATTTAGGGACACATTTTTAAGTAAAGAATAGTTCTAGAAAATAGGGAAAATAATTGTGAAATATTTTACATCAGAGGCAAAGGTCAAAATATGTTATTAAATTATTTAGGACCAGAATCTATTCTGTTTAGATGATGTGTCTTACTATTTTCATAATAAAGTACACATTTATGCATAAGAAAATAAATCTGAAAATATAGCAACTAGTAAATGATAAATGGAGTTTCTAAAATCCAAAGAGTTCAGTTTAGGGTTGGTAGAAATTATGAAGTCACATATGGAGAAGGAAAATACCTTTCATGCTTATTTGGTAGTAAAAAGGTGTAGTAGTTGAATATAAGGAATTTATTTAAATTGGAAACTCATATATATAGTATGTAAGTATAAATGTGAACACAAAAGTAGGAATCATATACACATGATTAAATGTGCATGCAAGCCACAAATCAACACACATAGAGTAACCACAACACACATAATGGTGAATGACTTTCATAAATATGAATGTGTGGTTTGTATGAAGTGGAAGTGTGAACTATGTCTTATGGGTTGTTATTTTTCTTTTGCTATGTGTGATGGTATGATGTAGAACCTGCTCAAGAGCAAGTTATTCCTTTCCAAGATGAGGAATACCCATTTCAAGAGCAGCAGGAAGGAGGCAAGTGTCCTTGACCACTTTGATCCTATGCTAGGATGTGTAGCTAGAATTATTTGCATTGTCAATTTAAATATGAAACCCATGATAGGAAGTTTCCCTAGAATTGCATTACCTTGTTTTCCTTGTAGCTTGGGTTGGGATTTATTTTACCATGCCATTTATTATTATGCATATGCTTAGCCATGCTTAGATTTGGATATTTGGGACATGAGATCATGAGTTTATTTTACCATACTCTTAAATGAGATATTGTGAGTTATGTAGAGGTAGGGATCAAGGCGAGTTGGATGTTTTGGTTGTGTGCTGGGTGCACGAGACTCGGGTTTGTGTTTAGTACTTGCCTGGATCCTAAGGACCGGTTCATGGAGCATGTAACCTGGCTTTACAGTGCCAACCACATGCTGAGATGGGGCAGCTTGGCCAATTAATTAGGTGTATCCCCGGCGTAGTATGGGTGTGTTGGATGGTGCGGGGAATAGGTGTCAGCTGGACTACCATATGAACCGCAAGGCTCAAGAGGGGGCCACTGCAGCGGGGTTGGAGCCTCTTGTATGCTGTTAGGGGTGAAACCTCAGTGGGCTCACGCTCGTCGGGAATCCCTTTGTAAAGGCTTCGTAGTGATCTCCTGGCTACACACCTGGGAAGTGTGAATGTGGTTCGTAGCCACTGGCATAATGGAGGTTCTTTTAGTCCACCCGACAACGGGGGATGAAATCACTACATGTGGGTACAGTGGTACAAACTCTGCAGAGTCAAAACTGTCATGACAGCCGTGCTCACGGTCAAGAGCGGCTTGGACTTATTCATGATTAGAGGATTGATGGTATTGGAAGTTGTGGATGTTAAGCTAGGAGCTTAACATTGGAAATGATGTTATGGTTATTGGATTATGATGATGGGATGGGAGATTGGGATCATTTCACCTGTGTAGTAATGTAGGTGCTTAATAAGCTAAGGTGATAGGTATTAATTGCGTAGTGCTCTAACCATGAGTTCAACCTCTCCTTGTTCTAGCCATGCATGATATAATTTTCCCACACTTGCTGAGTACCATTGGTACTCAACCTTGCATATTTTGTTGGTTTATATTGCTGCTCAGGTCAAGATAATGAGGTGGTATATAATGACCAAGACTTTGGACCCGAAGAAGGTTTCTAGGTTCATGGAGACCCCCGGGCAATGCCTGCAATGGAGCCCACAAGAATAATATTCCGCTGCTAGTTTATTTACTTGTGACGAACTTATTATTGTCCATCGAGACATTTGCGATGTAAGACTTATTTATATTCGACACCTGGCTTGTAATAAATGATGCTTCACTATTTGTCATCACATGTATGAGAAAATGATCCTGGCATACATGTGATATTCACTTGGTTGTTCTTCGGAAAACCGGGTGTGACATTAAGCTCCCCGCTTAACATCCACAACTTCCAAAACCATCAATCCTCTAATCATGAATAAGCCCAAGCCGCTCTTGACCGTGAGCACGGCTGTCATGACAGTTTTGACTCTGCAGAGTTTGTACCACTGTACCCACATGTAGTGATTTCATCCCCCGTTGCCGGGTGGACTAAAAGAACCTCCATTATGCCAGTGGCTACGAACCACATTCACACTTCCCAGGTGTGTAGCCAGGAGATCACTACGAAGCCTTTACAAAGGGATTCCCGACGTGCGTGGGCCCACTGAGGTTTCACCCCTAACAGCATACAAGAGGCTCCAACCCCGCTGCAGTGGCCCCCTCTTGAGCCTTGCGGTTCATATGGTAGTCCAGCTGACACCTATTCCACGCACCATCCAACACACCCATACTACGCCGGGGATACACCTAATTAATTGGCCAAGCTGCCCCATCTCAGCATGTGGTTGGCACTGTAAAGCCAGGTTACATGCTCCATGAACCGGTCCTTAGGATCCAGGCAAGTACTAAACACAAACCCGAGTCTCGTGCACCCAGCACCAACCAAAACATCCAACTTGCCTTGATCCCTACCTCTACATAACTCACAATATCTCATTTCAAGAGTATGGTAAAATAAACTGATGATCTCATATCCCAAATATCCCATTCTAAGCATGGCTAAGCATATGCATAATAATAAATGATATGATAAAATAGATCCCAACCCAAGCTACAAGGAAACAAGGTGATGCAATTCTTGGGAAACTTCCTAGCATGGGTTTCATATTTAACTTGACAATGCAAATAATTCTATCTACACATCCTAGCATAGGATCAAAGTGGTCAAGGACACTTGCCTCCTTCCTGCTGCTCTTGAAATGGGTAGTCCTGGTCTTGGAAAGGAATAACTTGCTCTTTAGCAGGTTCTACATCATACCATCACACATAGCAAAAGAAAAACCACAATCCATAAGACATGGTTCACACTTCCACTTCATACAAACCACACATTCATATTTATGAAAGTCATTCTCATTTCTATGTGTTGTGGTTACTCTATGTGTGTTGATTTTGGCTTACATGCACTTTTAAACATGTGCATATGATTTCTACTTTTGTATTCATATTTATGTTTGTATAATATATGAGTTTCCAATTTAAATAAATTCCTTATATTCAATTGATACACATTTTAGCTACCAAGTGTGCATGAAAGGTATTTTTCTTCTCCATATGTGTCTTCAGAATTTCTACCAACCCTAAACTGAATTCTTTGGATTTTAGAAACTCCATTTATCATTTACTAGTTGCTATATTTTCAGATTTATTTCCTATGCCTAAGTGTGAACTTTATTATAAAAATAACAAGATACATCATCTAAACAGAATAGGTTCTGATCTAAAATATTTGCTAACATATTTTTGACCTTTTCCTCTGATGTAAACTATTTCACAATTATTTTCCCTATTTTCTAGAACTATTCTTTACTTAAAAATGTGTCCCTAAATCTGAATAATAAATTAAACAGATTCAATTCAGCCCAAAATATGTTTTTATCTCACTCCAAAGTTTCCTAAATACTGAGAAAGTCTTTAATTTAATTTTGACAATATGTTTGTCTCACTTTTTAAGTTTTAAACACTTGCCATATATTCAATTTCGCAATTTAAATATTAAACAGGGCTAAAAAGGTAAACTCACCCCACTACAGGGTCTATAATATTATTTTCAGAATTTCCAGGGGTCTAGCTACACTTATCAGAGGAGTTTTTCCTAATTTTTATTAAGTCCAGCGCCTAAAACAGATTTTTAAATGAATTTACATGATTTTCTAAAGTTCCAGGGGCTAGATCAGAAGTTTCCGGGGCTAGCTCTTATTTCCCGAGAACCCCAGGGGGTAGCACGTAAGATTTCCAGTCTTTATAACGCGGGGCTGACGTGGACCGTCCGATTTTAAACCGACGGCTGAGATTATAACGTCGAACCAGTACGCGGGGATTTAAACCCTACCGTGTGATTTAAAATAAACGGCGCACAAGCGGCCACGTCGCTCTGATCTAACGCGGGCGGCGCTGCCGGCGGCACACGGTGGCGGGAAGCGGCGATCTCGCCGGAGACTTTCGGATCTTCGAGAATTCTTCGTAGAACTGTGATTTTATGGCATAGATCAGTGGAGGGGAGGTCGGGGATCTCACCTCGGGGGTTTTCTTGAGCTCGGAGGTCCTGGAAGGTGATAGGCGACGAGGTCCGAGGTGAATTCACGGCGAGGCTCGTCGGCGCTGTGTTTACACCGCAAGTCACCGAGTTTTCTGCACCTGCAAGGTTCCCCGGAGGCGGTGGATCAAGACCAGCGAGTTAGATCGGAATTTCCGAGCTTAGATCGGCCAGAATTTGCCGGAGAAGTCTCAGTTCTCACCGGAGGAAAATCGGCGGATCGGGTGGGAAAAACAGAACGAGGCCGGGGTTTTTATAGACAGGGGAGGGCGGCGGGGTGGTTTAGATCGAGTTTGCGTCGCCCCCGAACGGAATTCGGCTGGAATACGCGAGAATTCTCGATCGGTTTCGATTCGGGTGAGAGAGTCCGGCGCTGGCGCGAGGTAGACGATGAACTGGCGGGCCCCGCCTGTCAGTGGGGGGAAGCGGCGCGCGCGGCTGCGGGCTGGCGTGGGCGCTGGGTGGGCCGGCTGGTGGGTTGCGGCCCACTTGCCGGTTTTTTTCTGTTTTCTCTTTTTCTTTTTCTATTTCTTTTCTGATTTGAGTTTAATTTGAATTCCAGTTTGAATTTGAATTTTTGCAAAACATGCAACACGTCCATAAATTTTTAAATTCCCCTCTTAACATGATTTTAGGGTCTTAACAAAATTTTGGGGTGTTACACCCCTCATGTAGAAGTTCCATGTTTAGGTGAGACGGGTCAGACTTGCTGAGCCTTCGTGCTCACTGCTTGTGTTTGAAGCTTTTGCAGGGTTCTATGAGGAAGGGACTCCCGAAGAGGAGACGGAACCCCAGGAGGGGAACCCCGTCGAGTGGGAGTCATGCACGCCGCAGAGTTAGTGTGCGTGTGTGCTAGCAAGGACACGTTCGAGGGCTGAACGTGGACTTGATGCGTAGTCTACGCCCGCGAGTGTAGAATAAACTTATTTTGATGTAAACATGTTCATAAACCTGTTTATGTAATAAAATTTCGCTTCCGCTTTGTACCTTTGATGTGTGTTATCTGGTGCTGTCCAACGCAGCACCCCTCAGCGTGATCCTGGCTCGACAAGACCGTGGGGTCGTGTCAGCATTGGTATCAGAGCTCGCTTGACATTTAACGCACTACAAAGGTCATCTTTTTCAAAATCCAGTGAGGAACGAGTTAGTAGCCCGTATAAGGATGTTATTAGCATATAGAAAGTGGCATATTGACCTATTTGTTATGTCGGAAAATTGTGTATCTCGGGACGTTTATGTCTTGGGGGGTACACGTAAGCGCTGTCCACCAGTGCGCACAAGCTGAAGGGTGGAGCCCCACGGGTGGCAGGTAACCCGACCCGCTTTGATATCCTCTACGACTCTTCATGTCGTTTGGGGTATTTGAGCAATGTCTGTCCCTGGCAGGCATGGTGCAACTTGGGAGACCCCATCACGTGGTCTGAAACGTGAACACGTAACTCAAGGCGTGTACGGCTTGAGAACATCCGGGCGAGTAATGACGGCCGGGTGTACGAACTGTATGGATTCCGGGCTCGGTGTGCAGCCGAGTCTGACGATTGCTTGAGTTTCTGCAGGTAGTCTGACCATGAAACGGTAGACGTGTAGAATCCGTGTGCGAGTGACGTTTAGTGCCACTGAAATAACGAAACCGGCTAAGTCCGGTATAGGTTTTTCTTTGTGAGGACGTAGTACCGACATAATCTGGTGACACATCGACGTCACACCCAACTAAATGAACAACTTCATTGTAAAAAAAAACTTGAAGGTTTTGATCCAAAGTAGTAAAACTTGATGTAACTCCTTCCCTTGAACAGGATATTCAAAGTTAACAAGTTTTTAACTTATAGGTTGTTAAGGACAGAGTACTCTGGTTTCAGCTGAATTAGGGCTTAAGTTGATCAGAGGTTAGAGGTTGAGTTCTTTCGAGGTTGGGGTCATATGATACATTTCTGGAAAGCTTTGGAAAATCTTTACAACTTTTCTGTTGAGGTCCAGAGGTGTTTCATCCCTTAACCACTCGAAAAATGCAGTAGAGTTGAAGCTGTCCAGAAAACAGGACAGGGTGAAGACTCTCTGTAAACTCTCTGTAAAAAAAGCATAACTTCCTGCATAAAAATCCAAAAATTGAAAATGAAGTAGTTCTGGAAAGCATATGAGCTAGGTTACAAATTTGTAACATAGTTTTGTCAGATTAGGAACAGAATTAAGTGGAATGCTTGGATCAAATCTGTACCTATAGCAGGGAGGTGCTGTCCAATTTTCCCCAGAAATTCTGTTAACTTTGACGTATCATAACTTTTGAACCAGGACATATCTTAGGCCAAGCAAATACTTTATGGAAAGCTATTGAAGTTAGCTTTAACTTTGATGTTAAGCCCCAGAATTGTCTTTGCCTTCAACATGTCCTAAATCAGGTTGAAATGGAAACTGGTCAGGGCTGTCATGGGAACAGCAGATCAGCAGTCAAATTTGTTTAAAATTTGAACTATGTTTCCAAGTTTTATGGGTTCAATGACATATCTTATGTTATAACTCAGAGGTTTACTGTTTAAATAAATATTTTACATTTCTCAAATATATTTTTACAGATGACAGCAGATAAGCAATTGGAGAACGGGTGGGTGATGTCCCACTGTTCTCACCGCAACGGCTATCCGGAAGCATTGAGGCATATGCTTCAATATTTCGGATACCACCAGATGCCACAATACTTCGCCAAGGAAGAAGGCGAAGAGGGGAACAATACATGGACAATCCATGTCTAGGTCCCTGCAGGACCTACGCCACCCGGTTGGGTGCCGTTCACCGTCACGGTGAGAGGAAGACAACCGGAAGGGATGTGGCAAGTGGCAGCCCATGACACTATGTCCCGTTTCTGCCAAATACACGTGCAGGCTATGGAGGGAACTCCATACGCACTCGTTCCAGTGGAGGGACGAGCTCAGCATGTGTGGGAAGAGAGGTACCGGGAGGCAACAGATCCGGGTTGCCCAAGGTACAACCCCGCAGAGGCAAACCTTAGCCTCCAGATGAGGGCGGGAAACGCTGTGATGGACAGCCAAGCTGTTCATACGGAGCATCTCGCCACAAAGCTCAAGGAGAGCACAAGCCATGGAGAACATTTCGAGAGTGCTCACAACGCACTCCGCAATGTGCTCCTTCCGACGATCAAGCGACTGAATGAACAACATAATCAGTTGCATCGTCTGAAGAAGGCGAAGAGAAAAAGCCGTGTCGACATCGCGGCGTTGCAAGAACTGGTACAAAATCTGACCCAGCAGAACGAGGACCTTGCTCAAGAGCGAGACGACGCTATTGAGGAAGGGCAAGGCTGGGAAGAGGACTACAACTAGGCTATGGACGAGGTGCATGCTTTACAGGACCTCGTACCTCCGGTGTTAGGCGTACCGGTGGTCTTGGGTCTTCCAGCAACGGGAGAAACCGGGATGGGAGAAGAGGTGGTAGATCTAGAGCCACCAGCAGAGGTACCGGAGGAGGACGACCCACAGGAGGTCGAGTTCTACTCCGAGTAGGGGGTTACAGTTGCCATGTAGGGCAGCCAGGGTAGTGTGGCCCAAATTTTGTAATCGGTGACATGTCGTGTAGACAGTAGCGTATGTATAGATAATGACGACATAAGCACGACTTCTCGGAGACCCGAGAATAATGTATCTTGTATAAAGTTTATGCTTTATCAATATATGTGAATGTTGTGCAAATTAATCATGTATCACTTCAATACCTACTGTTACATATGGAATTTTAAGTAAGACATGTGCTAATCGCTGCTGTTTTGAATTTCAGAATGACGCGTACTCGTGCCAACCCTGATGTTGGGGGTACTAGCCAAGGGGGAGAGACCTCCCAACAGCCTCCCGAGGACTCCTCGGGACAACAGCAACAGCAAACATCGCCACCGCCACTGCCAACGGTTACACTGGCCGACATCGTCGCGGCAATGGCGGGTTCACACCAGCAGCACACAGAGTTGCTGCAGACTCTCATCGCCAATACGTCTCGCCCAGAGAGACGTCAAGATCGTGAGGAGCGCCAACAGAGCTCCTACTCCGACTTTCTGGCTACTCATCCCCCGGTATTCTCAAGGGCGGATGAACCACTTGACGCGGACAACTGGCTCCGCGCCATAGAGATGAAGTTCAGGCTGCTCCAGATAAGTGAGCAGCGCAAGACTCAGTTCGCGGTCCAGCAGCTCCAAGGATCCGCGAGCGCGTGGTGGGCCAACTACTGGGCTTCACAGCCCGCCGACCGAGTGATGACCTGGACGGAGTTCCGCACGGCCTTCAGGGCCTATCATATACCGCCAGGTTTGATGAAGAGGAAGACACAGGAATTCCTACACCTGCAACAAGGGAGCCGGAACGCGCTGGAATACTCCAGGGCGTTCAACGATCTCACACTTTATGCGTCGTATCATAATGATACCGACGAGAAGCGGCGAGACCACTTTTACCAGGGGCTTAACCCGCTCCTGAAGGACAAGTTGGCGATGTTCAATCGCGGCAGCCTCAACGACATCATTGATGCTGCGATTGTTCAGGAGGACTCCAGTAAGGAGTTAGCGGCGGCAGAGAGGAAGCGAAGCGCGCCGCAGAGCAGCGGAGAAGCAGGTGGTCCTTCTCAGAAGTTTCGGATGGTGAATCGCCCACCATCAGGTCCACGCTGGCAGCCACCACAGTGGTCGATGCCGTTCCGCAGTCGGCCGTACTCTTCACCGGCATTCAGGCCGGCACTGCCAGTACCACCTCCGCGACAACAGCAGCAGCGGGCGATGCCGCGTGCGTATGCACCTCAGCAGCGCATGCCGGGCTTTCATCCCCCGAGCACTACACCAGCAGCGGCCACATGTTACAAGTGTGGTCGTCCAGGACACTTCGCGAGCAGTTGCCTGGAGAGGCAAGGCGGCGGAGTGGCACCACAGTTTCCGAGGAGGAATCAACCCCGGAAACCTACTAATGTGCGGCGGGCAAATCCTAGGCCCGGCACAGTCCACCAGCTTGACATAGAGGACGTGCCGGAGGGCGAGCCAATCCTTGCGGGTATGTTCCAACTCCACCAGCATCCCGCTATAGTACTGTTTGATTCAGGCGCCAAGCATAATTTTATTAGCCAAGCTTTCATTGCTAAACACAGTTTGCCAATTGTACCCACCGATAGTCCATATTTAATTTGTTCACCGGGTGGGAAGATTTCAGCAAGCATAATGGTTTCCAGAGCACCATTATGCTTAGCGGGTAGAGTGTACCCCACGTCTCTCATTATCTTAGAGGGACAGAAGGTCGATGTCATCCTAGGGATGTCGTGGTTAACCCGCCACGACGCTGTTTTAGACACCGTCCTTCGAGTCGTGCACTTAAACTCAGAAGTTCACGGGTCTCACTCATTATTTCTGGACAGTCCAGAAATAAAACTTCCAAGTGTCTATCAAGCCACAACTATCAGATTGGAAGATATTCCAGTGGTCCGAGAGTTCCCTGACGTATTCCCGGAGGATTTGCTGGGGATGCCGCCCGATAGAGAGGTGGAGTTCAAGATTGAACTTGCACCGGGAACCATGCCAATATCCCAAAGGACGTACAAGATGGCGCCCAAGGAGTTGGCTGAACTGAAGACTCAGCTCACGGACCTTCTCGAAAAGGGTTTTATTAGGCCGAGCTCTTCGCCATGGGGCTGTTCGGCATTATTTGTCAAGAAGAAGGATGAGACGTTGCGGCTTTGTGTAGACTATCGTCCATTAAATGCCGTAACCATCAAGAACAAGTACCCGTTGCCATGGATCGACATGTTGTTTGATCAGTTGGTCGAAGCAAAGATCTTTTCCAAGATGGATTTAAGATCCGGGTACCATCAGATTAAGATAAGGGCTGAGGACATTCCAAAGACAGCTTTCTCGACAAGGTACGGACTTTATGAGTACCTGGTCATGTCCTTCGGCCTCACCAATGCTCCAGCTCACTTCATGTACTTGATGAACTCGGTATTCATGCCGGAGCTGGACAAGTTTGTCATGGTCTTCATCGACGACATCCTGGTATATTCTAAGTCGGAGGAAGATCACAAGAAACATCTGCGTATAGTCATGCAACGGCTGCGGGATCACAAGTTATACGCGAAATTCAGCAAATGCGAGTTTTGGATATCGCAAGTGCCTTTTCTCGGGCATATCATCTCAGCGGAGGGTATCACTGTAGACCCGAGCAAGATCACTCAAGTGCTGAATTGGAAATCCCCGAGAACTGTTCACAACGTACGGAGTTTCCTCGGACTCGCGGGATATTATCGGAGGTTCATTCCGAACTTCTCGAAGATTGCCAAGCCAATGACAGAGCTGCTGAAGAAGGCTACCAAATATGTTTGGAGTCCGGCATGTGAAGCAGCATTCAAGGCTTTAGTCAAGCACCTGACATCAGCACCGGTTTTGGCGCAGTCAGACACAACAAAACCGTTCGATGTGTACTGCGATGCATCCGGCATTGGGCTCGGATGTGTGCTGATGCAAGACCAAAGAGTGGTCGCGTATGGATCACGGCAGCTTAGAAACCATGAGCATAATTATCCAACTCACGATTTAGAGCTCGCTGCCGTGGTACTTGCACTGAAAATGTGGAGGCACTACCTACTCGGTAACCTCGTACATCTATATACCGACCACAAAAGCCTCAAGTACATATTCACTCAGAAGGAGCTGAACATGAGGCAGCGAAGATGGTTAGAATTGATAAAGAATTATGAAATAGAGATCCATTATCATCCGGGCAAGGCAAACGTAGTGGCAGATGTGCTGAGTCGCAAGTCACACGTCAACAATCTGACCATCACACCGTTGGAAGAGAGCGAACCACCACTACATGTGATTCCACACGGAGCTCTCTACAACCTAGCTTTGATCCCCACCATCCGTGAAGAGATAGCGGCAGCCCAGAAGAATGACAAGGGCATGTCGCATTTGCGGAGGCGTGTAGACAGTGGGGAGCTGAAATGTTTCCGGAAGGATGGAGACGGCGTCCTATGGTTCAAGGACCGGATCGTCGTACCCTGAAACCCAGAGTTATGGAAGAAAATCTTTGATGAGGCTCACTTGTGAAAGTTTTCTATTCACCCCGGCAGCAACAAGATGTATCAAGAACTCAGAAGCAAGTTTTGGTGGACACGGATGAAACGGGAGACTGCAAAATACGTGTCCGAGTGTGATACATGTCGAAGGGTGAAGGCAGACCATATGCGGAAACCGGGACTGCTGCAACCACTGGGCATTCCTGCCTGGAAGTGGGAGGACGTGAGCATGGACTTCATCGTCGGTTTACCCACCACTTTTCAGAAGAATGATTCTGTGTGGGTGATCGTCGATCGGCTCACCAAAGTTGCTCATTTCATCCCGGTTAACACAAACTACAACGCCAAGAAGTACGCTGAACTGTACATCTCACGGATCCTATGGTTGTACGGCGTACCCTGTACCATTATATCGGATCGGGGCACTTTATTTGTGTCCCGGATTTGGGAGCAGCTGCACGCTGCCTTGGGGACGAAGTTGATCCGTAGTTCAGCATACCACCCGCAGACGGATGGACAAACCGAGCGGGTAAATCAGATCTTAGAAGACATGCTACGAGCTTGCGCTATAAACCACGGCAAGAATTGGGATGATCACTTGCCGTTAGCCGAGTTCTCGTACAACAATGGGTACCAAGCCAGCATCAAGATGGCGCCCTACGAGGCGCTATACGGGAGAAAATGCCGCACACCATTGAATTGGTGCGAGTCTGGCGAAAGGGTTACCTTCGGGATTGACCTTGTCAACAATGCGGAAAAAAAGGTTAGACTGATTCAAGCGAACCTAAAAGCCGCCCAATCCCGTCAGAAACAGTATGCGGACCGGAGAAGACGCCCATTACAATTCGAAGTGGGGGATCACGTATACCTACGTGTGTCTCCAATGAAGGGCGTAAACAGATTCGGGGTGAGAGGAAAGTTGGCACCCCGATTCATCGGTCCGTTCCAGATTACCGAAAGATGTGGATCGGTAGCATACCGGCTGAAATTACCAGAAGCACTTTCCGGTGTGCACGACGTCTTTCACATTTCCCAGCTGAGAAAGTGTCTTAAGCTATCAACTACCGTTCAGCTGGAAGATATTGAGGAACTGCAACCGGATCTCACCTATCGGGAGGAACCGGTGCAGATTATTGATGAAAAGGCCCGAACCACACGCAACCGTACGTTGTGGTTCTACAAGGTTCTATGGAGTAATCACTCCGTGGTCGAAGCGACATGGGAGAGCGAAGAATTTCTTCGCGCTAACTACCCCGACTTTTTCACGTCGCATATCCGGTAATTTTCCACCATCCTCTCTCTCATTTTCACCTTATAATCTCGGGACGAGATTCTTTTAAGGGGGGAGGAATGTAAGGGCCTCAGTTTTTGACACCTATTGGAAGTGTTCATCACCACACCACACGCCTCATTTGATGTAAGTTGATGAACACAAATGAAGAGCAAGTAACCACCATCAACATGCTCATTAGAGAACAAACTCACATATTGCAAAAGTGGTATTTCCCACATGTGATATAGAAGGGCTGGACATATGAAAACTCCTACACATTGCTAAGGATGTCCATGCCAAGTTTCACCCAAATTCAAAACCTTTTTGAGGTCATTTTGGGTATAGCTAGAAAGAGGGAAGTTTGAAACTATATTCAAATTCAAACTGTTTTTACCCCATGAATTTAAAAGTGGGAGGCATATTCTTACTCAGCACATTTTTGTGAGCTCACACACCAATTTTCAATTCATTTGGAGTTGATCTTGACATAAGCTAAGTGGGACAAATTCAAACTTTTATTTGAATTCAAAACTGAACTTGTGCTGAAATTCATTCAAACCAAACCCAATTTGAATTCTACTCAATTCAAATGGCTCATGGGTGAATAATTTGAATACCCAGGGTTATTTTGGGGCTCACAGTTTACTACAGTGATTAGGAGTGAACTTCAGAGGAAACCCCGGGTGGGTCCCACATGTCAGCCACAGAGAAGAATCAACCGACTGAGACTTTTCTCACTCGGGTCGCCGAGCCGCCGCTGCGATCGCCACCGAGGGGAGCCGCCGCGCCAGCAGCTTCTTGGCCACGCGCGGGCGTGAGGGGGTTCAGAGCCTTCTTAAGGCGTCTTCCCCCCTCCTCGGCCGAAGCCTCGCCCGTTTCTTCCCCCGCAAGAACTCAGCGCCGGCAAAACTCCTTCCGCAGCTCGGAATCGATCAGAGAGCGCCGATCACAGCCTTCCCGTCCCCTCTCGAGCTACGGCAAGGTACTAGGAACTCTTCTCCTTCCTTCCCGTTGCTAAAACTCAGCTGAAACCGATTGATCTCGGCTATGCCGAAAGATCAATTCGGTGACTCAAAACCGCCGCACCTCGGGCTCCCGTGGACAGCCCAACCGGGGCGTTGTCACGCCCAAATCAAGGCACCCTTAGACGCGCTGGTGACCGGTGCTGCTCACCGCCGAGCCACAGCCCGAGTGATTGCTCACCGGCGACGAATTTCCAATTTTCCCCTTTCTGTGTGCAGCACGACCTTCAGGTGTGATTCCGTTGAATTCGTGCTCTAGAAAGGATTAGAGGGCCGCAATCCGCTCTCACACAAACTATACACGGTAACACACAAGTTGCCTTCACAACCCTTGGCCGGAGAACCTCTGTACCCGGCGTAATTCGAGGTTTACCAACAGCGGAACAAACGGGAGGCACAGGGCGCACGGTGAGGACCTACTTCGGGCCTTCCCCGAGCTGCCTCAAGCTCATGCCGACCTTCCCTGAGGTCCACTGATGCTTCCCGACCGGTTCTTCGAGTAGTTGAGGTGCCAGGGAAGTCAGCCGACATGGCCGAAGTCTTTCCGAGGTGGCGGCTCGTCGCCGACCATGCACCGGCCATTGTCATGAGTAGCTGACCCCAGAATCCTGTTCCCCGAGTGAAAGTAGGCAGGGGCGGCCAAAATCGTGAAGTTTGGAGCTGTACAGAAGCCGGCGGCGAGCTCTCCGGCGAGGTCCCTCGGCGGCAGAGCGCGGGCGTCGCGAGGTTGAAGAAGGGGGTGGACCCCAGCTGTCAGCGGCCGATGTTTTGAATCGGGATCGGGCTGCGGCCGGGATCGGGTGTGCTGGCACGCAAAATCCTTGTGGACCGCGGTGTGCTGTCGCCTCGGCATGCGACGCGTGTCCCCGGGGCCCACGCGCGAGTTTAAACTTTTCCCCGATTTTCAGATTTCATTCAAACTTCAAATCCTCATAACTTTGGCTAGAAAGCTCCAAATCGAGTGAACCAAATTTTGTTGGATTCAGCTCTCTGAGCACTTTCCAGCAAATCAAGTTTCACTTCATGAAAATCCTTAATTCTCCAGAATTAATTCCTCAAATTTTAAATTGTTTGGAATTTTAACTGGAGAATCCTGTGGAGCAAAATCCTGAAATTTTGCTGGAATGTTCACCAAAATATCCCTAAACTACCATAAAAATTTCAGATCCATTTGAGCTCATTTGATCCACCTAATGGTGTGATTAGTGGAACTGTTCCAAAGAAAATAGAAAATGTTCAGAAACATTTTCAGAATTTTCTCTGAAATTGTTTAGCTCATAACTTTAGCTAGGAACCTTAAAATTAAGTGAGACCAACTCCATTAGAACCCTCTGAAAATCTAGTTTTCAGAAAGTCATAGTTTGTTTCATGAAAATCCTTAGAACACCCTAAAATCCTTCAATTAAGGTCAAGTACATGATTAATTGTGGAGGGCTCAAATGAGCTTTACTGCAACTAAAACTTGACCAAATCTCTGTTTAGGTTGTAACCAAGCCCCAGTAAAAGTTTCACAGTCATTGGGTCTGTCTAGCAAGGGTTATAGACTTCACAACTTCAAACTTAATACAAATGCATTTAAATTGATACATGTGTTCCTTTTATCATGTAGTCACTAAGGTCGAGGAGGAACCCGAAGTCCTAGACTTCGTTACTCCGGAGGAGCAGCTAGCCTACGACCAAGAGCAGCAATGCAAGCTCCGGTTTGCATTAACCTTTTTCGAATTTTTATTGTTTTGAGCACATACATGAATACTATTGTTCCTTGCATTAGAGTCTTGTTTGGAAACCCAAGTGCATAGCCAAGAAAGCCATGGGTTGGGGTTAGGATTGAAAACCTCGTTAGCCACTGCATTGCTAAGATAGAGTAGAATTCGGTACAAGTCGAGTAGTTGGAACTACTCGCGAGCATAGGCTAGAGGCACTCGACTCGGGTAGTGATAGCACATGAAACTCATGGCAAGAAAATGAGACCAAGTGGAGGGTAAGGGCAGCAGGACTTTGGGGCCTGTGTGCTGTAGCTCTGCTTGTGTCGATTGAGGACCGAGCCGTGTGCGGGCCTGTTGAACAAGCTAGAACAGTACCGAAGACCTACCGGCTATATGGGAACCGGGAAACTGATGTAACTCGGGTAGCTGGGTATTGAGGCATTGCCCGTCGTTCAGAGGGTAGGTTGAGAGCTTGAGGTGTAAATCAGCTGGCGGCACGGAGATGCGCGTGCATAGACCTCTTGCTTGGGACAATGGGACCGGTTCAATATTTGGCTGACAGGCGTCCGTGATGGTTGTTGTAGGCAACATCGAGTACGGGCGTACGTGACGGGTTGTTCGGGTAACCCTGCAGGTGTAAATCGATTATAATCGCCGTCCCTCGTGGTCAGTGAGTACCACTTGTTCACTGTACCATGACGTAGAAACAACAGGCTAGTTACATGTTAAAATGTTGCTGATTGAAAGATAGACTTGATTGCTAATGACTTGCTGTAGTTTAGAGCTAACTAAAGTTCATTTCAACTTTGGGCAAAGTACATGAGGGAAATGCGTTTCTTGTTTGATTGCGGCTCTCTCATGTACCTTAGCGTAAGGTTCTCCACAACCTGCTGCTAAAACCTGAAAGTAAGGTTCCACTAATTAGGCGAGTCCTTTGCAAATAATTTTACCTCATGTACCTATCACCCCTCATGTAGAAGTTCCATGTTTAGGTGAGACGGGTCAGACTTGCTTAGCCTTCGTGCTCACTGCTTGTGTTTGAAGCTTTTGCAGGTTCTATGAGGAAGGGACTCCCGAAGAGGAGACGGAACCCCAGGAGGGGAACCCCGTCGAGTGGGAGTCGTGCACGCCGCAGAGTTAGTGTGCGTGTGTGCTAGCAAGGACACGTTCGAGGGCTGAACGTGGACTTGATGCGTAGTCTATGCCCGCGAGTGTAGACTAAACTTATTTTGATGTAAACATGTTCATAAACCTGTTTATGTAATAAAATTTCGCTTCCGCTTTGTACCTTTGATGTGTGTTATCCGGTGCTGTGCAACGCAGCACCCCTCAGCGTGATCCTGGCTCGACAAGACCGTGGGGTCGTGTCATTTACCCACAAGTTTGTGATTTTGTCACCCGTCGGCAACTGCAGAACCTCCATTACACCAATACATAACCGTCGGTGTATGACCAAGAGATCACAAAATAGCCTTTACAAAGGGGCTACTAGATGTATGGACTCACTAAGTTTTACCAGTAGGCTAGAATCTCCAATTCTCCCACCTACGGGCACCTTCTTGTGCCATGCAGTTCCCAGGGCAGTCCTCTCTCGACTCCCATTCCCCGCGCCTTCCACGGTCCATAACAATCTAGCAACTTACCCAATTAGTCAGCTAAGCCGCACCCATATTTGGCCTTGTGGTGACACTTTTTTCTACATGGCTGGCATGAACCAGTTCTTAGATCTACGCCAAGTAAACCACCATCTCATTCTACCACTTCCACGAACCAAGCTTGCCTAGATCTTCCCCAATCCATGTTCATTATCATCAAGTTCTCAATTATCATTATGTGTGCAGTAGCTAGACACATCCTATCTCGCTTCCCATATCCCGTGGACTCAGCGAAGCAAAAAGCAAAAACGACCATACCCGACTCATCAACTGTCCCGGCGACAAGGGTGGTTAACAAAACTAGTAAACTCCTATGGAAGGGTTTCCCATCAAGTTGACTCCAGCACACATACCTTTTCGCAAACAAAATAGTTCCAAAAACATGGGATCAATATGGTCAAGGGGCACTTGCCTTTTTCTTGTGGCTTCTGTTGCTCTGGGATCTCGAAATTTTGGTGTTGTATTCCTTCGTAGATAGCTCCCTGAGCTTGTCCTTCTACTCATGATCACGCACATACAAGATTTACAGCAATCAAACATCATGCACAAACTTTACTCAAGATGCAATGATTCATATGCATGTTGATTCTATGGTGCAGTTTTTATTAGATCAGTTTGTACGTGCTCTTGCATGTTTTAATGGCTTGCATGGGGTTTTATGATGAACAGAGGTGTAGGGATCAAATGTGGACGTGGCAATGATCTTGACTCTAGATCAAACCGATCAACACGTGATCTGTCCATGAAAAAGCTTCTGTTCGAAGGGATCGAAGGAAACAATGCAAAGAAAACCGCGATCTCATCGTAAGGTGGTAATGGAGACCTACCTTACTTCCTTCGGGTCCTCCCTCCTAGCAAAAACAGATCGTCGGCTCTCCTTCGGCAATGGCGATCATGTCGGGGCTCGTCGGCGGTCTCTCTGGTGGTCAAAGCTCCGGCGAAGGGGTTTAGCTCGACGAGTTTGGGGGCTAGGGATTCTAAGTTGTCGGCTTAGAAAAGATGTTACGACCAAGGGGTTGTTTCAGGTTCTATTTATAACAGGAAAAAGAAAAGTCCTTCTCCGATTAGATTTCAAATAAGAGTCCTATTTGATTTGTGTTTGGATATTAACAACTTATCTCTAGTTGATTTGGTTGCAGTATCAACGTAGAAGAGTTCGTGTCGGTTTCCTCCATAACGGGTGCTCACGTACAGAGAAAAAACCGCTTCAGAATCGTGTCCTTCCGCAAGGATAAGCTCCGGAGGCTCCACGTGTCCAGCCGGGGCCTGGGCTTCCCTTTTCCTCTGGGACGAGCTCAGGTTGTGCCGTGTGTCCGGCAGGCGGGACCTCCTTCTTCCTCGGAGGCGAGCTCCACATGCGCTACGTGTCCTGGTGGGTCGGGACCTCCCCTCTTTCCAGGGACGAGCTCCGTGAATGCCACATGTCAGTGCCGGACCTCCCCTCTCTTTGGAGGCGGCTCCGAATGTGCCACATGTCAGTGCCGGACCTCCCCTCTCTTCGGAGGTGAGCTCCGATAGTGCCACGTGTCCTAGCAGCGCCGGACTTCCTTTCTGCTCAGGGATGAGCTCCGAGGTCGACACATGTCCATCAGTGTGGGACCTCTCGGAGGCGAGCTCCGAGGCTGACGCGTGTCCTGCAGTACCTTCTCCTCGGAAGTGAGCTCCGACGATGACACGTTTCCACCGGGACAGACCTCCCGGAGGCAAGCTCCGGAGGTGACACGTGTTTAGTAGTGTCAAACCTCTCGGTGGTGAGCTTCAGAGGTGACACGTGTATAGCGGGGCCGAACCTCTTGGAGGTGAGCTACGAGAGCGACACGTGTCCCGTGGGTCGGACCTCTCGGAGACGAGCTCCGAGAGCGACACGTGTCCCGTGCGGCTGGTCCTCTCTTTTCCGCAGTGACTAGCTCCGAAGGCGACACGTGTCCTGTGGGACTGGCCTCGCTTCTCCGCAGAGGCTAGCTCCGGGGGCAACACGTGTCCCACGGGGTCGGACCTCGCCCCTTTTACAGAGACAAGCTCCGAGCCTGCCACGTAGCCAGTTAGCAGCAGACCTCTCCCCCCTTTGCGGGGATGAGCTCCGAAGGCGCCACATGGCCAGCGGGCCACGGGAATTGTCTTCGGCGCTCTCTGTGGATTGGATTTGGCTATCCTATTGATTCTTTTTTCTGTTTCTACTTCTTTTAAAATGTTTTCCCTATATGAAATCTGTATGCATGCAGAAATCGAAATTAAGGGTGTCACAAACCTACCCCCCTTAAATTGAATCTCGCCCTCGAGATTCGATAGTGGAGAATAGATGAGGGAATTCTGCCTTGATGTCTTCTTCACGCTACCATGTGGCTTCAGCTTCTGTGTGATGGCTTCATTGTACCTTGCACCAACAGATCACTTTGTTCCTCGTGACTCTTTCCTTCATGTCCAAAATTCGGACAGGATGCTGTACATAGTTCAGATCCTCTTGGAGCTCAAGTTCATCCATCGGTACTTGTTCTTCCGGAACTCTCAAGCACTTCTTGAGCTGGGATACTTGAAACACGTCATGTACGTCGGAGAGGTGCATTGGGAGCTCTAGTTGATAGGATACTTCTTCTCGCTTGCCCAAAATCTTGAAGGGTCCAATGTAGCGAGGAGGTAGCTTGCCTTTGACGTTAAAACGTCGTTGGCCTCGGATAGGCGATACCTTAAGGTATACGAAGTCTCCTACTTTGAAAGTCAGCTTCCTTCGCCTATTGTCCGCATAGCCTTTCTGTCGTGACTGAGCAGCCTTCAAGTTCTCCCGTATTGTTTGGACTTGCTTCTCAGCTTCTTGTAGCACTTCCGGTCCAAACACTTGGTTCTCTCCGGTCTCGTTCCAAAACAACAGCGTTCTACACCGTCTACCATACAATGCTTCAAAAGGTGACATTTTCAAACTGGCCTGGTAGCTGTTTTTGTACGAGAATTCGGCATACGGCAAGCTCCTATCTCAACTACGTCCATGTTTCAAGGCGCATGCTCTCAAAATGTCCCCCAAAATTTGGTTTGTCCTCTCGGTTTGTCCATCGGTCTACGGGTGATAAGCGGAGCTAAAATCCAGTCATGTACCCATAGCTTCATGCAGCTTCCTCCAGAACCTAGAGGTAAATTGGGTACCTCGGTCTGAAACTATCCTCTTCGGGACTCCATGACGACACACGATTTGCTCCATGTATAGCTCGGCTAGATCTGTCACACGGTACGTGGTTCTAACAGGAAGAAAATGAGCTGTTTTTGTTAATCGGTCCACGATAACCCAGATGGAGTTGTAACCCGATTGAGTGCGTGGTAATACACTGATGAAATCCATACTGATGTCTTACCATTTCCACTCGGGTACTTTCAATGGTTGCAACAGTCCAGCGGGTCTTTGATGTTCGGCCTTCACCCTTTGGCATGTGTTGCATAAGGCAACATATTCAGCTATGTCCCTTTTCATACCATCCAACCAATAACAAGTTTTCAAGTCCTTATACATCTTTGTACTGCCGGGATGTATGGAATAAGGTGAGTCATGTGCCTCTTTTAATATCGTGTCGCGGATGTGCTTCATGTTAGGCATACAAATCCTTTTTCCTAAACAAAGTGTACCCTTCTCGTCTTCCATGAAGTCCTTCTCTATGCCTTGTCGGATTCTTTCCTTGATCTCCTTGATTTCCTCATCCGTTGCTTGGCCATCTCGTATCTCTTGTTCTAACGAAGAATGGAGTTCCATCACTTCCATCTCGTTCAAGAACCCGAGATGTAACCATTCAAACTCCTTGCGTAGCTCGGGTGGTAGCTCCCGAACCGTGAGATAGTGACATGCTCCCTTTCAGCTCAATGCATCAGCTACTACATTGGCCTTACCGGGGTGATTGTTGATTTCGACATCATAATCCTTGATGAGTTCCAACCATTGACGTTGCCTCAAATTCAAATCCGTTTTGGTGAATATGTACCTGAGGCTTTTATGATCCGTATAGATATCACATCGGTGGCCAAGGATATAATGTCTCCAAATTTTTAATGCATGCACCACGGCTGCAAGTTCCAAGTTATGTGTGGGGTAATTCAGCTCGTGTTTCTTGAGCTGTCTTGACGCATAGTTTGACGCCCTCAATTCTGTGGAAAACCACGGAACCGAGAACTGATGCATATGTGTGCCCAGGATGTTCATCACACATATACACATCATCCACAAACTGAATTTCAGAACATATATGACCACGAATAACAGAGTTTATAACAATGTCTCATGAGTCTTGGACTCATGCTCACAGCGAAAGTCTTAATCTAATAGCGGAAGTCTTTATTCTAGCAGCAGAAGCCTTCTAACTAATGTGGAAGCAATTCTAAAAAGCAGTGGCTCCATCTCTACTCCATCCCCACAGGCAAGGTTGAGAACAGGTTACACGCCTAATGCTCCACTTGGTCTTCATAGTAATCTTCTCCTGTTGCTGATGATGAAATAATAATGCAAGTTTGAGTACAATGATGTACTCAGCAAGTGAGGGAAAATATGATATGTAGCTCACAACAAGGTAGGTATAAAAAGGCTCATTGCAGAAAGGAAAGTTTATGTGGCGGACCGGAATCCGCTCATCCAGGATCGCAGAGGGTGGTGCCGCGCGATGCGACACCCGACAGCACACGTCATAAGAACACATTATATTACATGGGGAAAACGAACTGAATGTACAAAGTAGTACACTTCTCAGTTACAAACTAGGGTCTTTATTACACAGCGGAAGTTTCTTTTATACAACTCACGCCCGCCTATCTCGCAAAAGTCGGTTGCCCAGCCCTAGGGCAACCCACACTTGCTGCACTCCTCAGCTCAGCGCGGCGTGTACGGCTCCCACTCAGCCGTGGTCCCCGACGGAGGGTAACCCTCGTCGGTGGACTCGTACTCCGAGTCCGTGGGTGGCTCCTCACCTGAAAAACACTTAAGAAGCAACCGTGAGCACGAAGGCTCAGCAAGGCTTAACCGACTCACCTAAGCATGAAACTCTACGTGAGGTGTACTATGACTTAGGATGGCAATGTTGCAGCAAATGGACACGCCTACAAGTTCATCCTTAGTTCATCTTTTAGCAACAAGTTAACGGTTCATGAAGCTGAAATTTAGTGAGCAATATTTGGTGGCACACATGTAGCAATACAATTATCTCATAACAGCAATATGGAATCATAACATTTCATTCATTAGTCTATGTTACGATGCAGTGAACAAGCGGTAGTCGTCACCGTGAGAGACGGCGAATCGACTCGATATACACCTGCAGGGAAACCCAAAGAGCACGTCACGTACGCCCACCCGTGGAGCTGCACAGCAAGCTCACTCGATGTCGTACGGGACAACCTTTCACCCAACAGCCAAAACGTCAAACCGGTCGCACCAAAACGAGCAGGAGGTTCCCCACCGGCAGTCTTCTCCTTCCTCGCGCCAAACAGGGGTCCGCGGCGGTGCACTCCGGCGAGCGTCACCGGAACCGCTTTCCCGTCCGTCTCCCGACCCCAAACTTGCCGCCCCGCCCTAACTCACGACGCTGAACTCGTCGGTGGTGTCACCGGCGGCCGTAGCTCATCGGAACAGGGCTCCCGACGGTGACAGCGGCGGTTAGGGTTCCGGCGTGGTCGGGAATGTGTTACAATGCATCAAAATGATCGGCAAAGGGTCGGAGAGCACCGTGGGAGCTCGGGGGTGATGGAAATGGCCGCCAAACCCCATGAAAAGGTCGGCAGCCTAGAGCTCCACGGTGAACCGAGCAATTATTCTATGGTGGCCCGAAAAATAACCCAAACCTGGCCATTTCTGGGTCATTTCCCTTGATTCTTGGTCGAGGAGGGCCGCTAGGGAGTGAGGAAGGTGCTGACAAGCCTGCGCGGCCAATAGCTAAACGAGTAGCAGGAATTTTGGGGTAGACCGCGCTCTACCCGAACACACTACGTTTTGGAAGAACTGGAATTACTCTTCATCCGGTGGATTAACCGCTATACGGCTTGCATCTACACGACCTAGAGAGCACGGAGCACCTTTTTCGTGTAGGGGTCCGGCGGTGAAACTGGCCGTGGCGTGCTGTCCACGGGGAGCAGTTCTCGGCTTTCCGCCGGTGGCCTGAGTTCTCAGTGGCGATAGTCGATTTGTGGTCGAGTGCGGTGCTAACACCGCGAGGTGGTGGGATGGTTAGCTAGAGCACACCCAGGCGCTCCCTTTCTGTGTTGGGAGCTCGGGCAAGGCCGAGCAAACGTCGGCATGCAGGGGAGGATCAGGGGAGCAGCGTCGGGGGAAGAAGAACAGAGCTCGGTGTGGCGCTGCTCGGGAGAAGGAAGCAAAACACGATCGGCTCGTGCTGTGAAGAAAAGATCACGCCGAGTGAAGAGGGAGTTAAACACATGGCAGCCAGCATGGGCGGGAAGCAGGAGGTGGCCA
Source organism: Neostapfia colusana (assembly GCA_030760725.1). Classification (NCBI taxonomy): domain Eukaryota; kingdom Viridiplantae; phylum Streptophyta; class Magnoliopsida; order Poales; family Poaceae; genus Neostapfia; species Neostapfia colusana. Next base: position 83,291,929 of record JASWHV010000003.1, read on the forward strand.
CGCGAGGAGGTCGGCGCCGGCGCTCCCGTGCGCTGTCTCAGCCGTGAGAGGGGAGGAAATCAGTGGAAACTTCTCTGTTAAGTCCACTGACATGTGGGGCCTCCTCTCAATTTCTTTTCCAAATTTTCTTAATTCTGGGGTGCCAAAATATCCTCAGCTACTCACAATTTAATGTGAGACTTAGTCACCAAGTCTTTGTTTGAATTTGAATTCTCAAATTTGAACTATGTTTGGCTAAATTTGCTGCATGTTTAAACTGAAATTCAAATTCAGTTTTGAATTCTTGCAATTTTAGCTCTTGACAAGATGAACTCCAATGAGGATGAAAATTGGTGGGCTTACTCAGAAAAATGTGCTGAGTTTGAATATGAATCTAAATTTTGAATTTGAGTGATGAAAGTTGCTACAATTTGAATTTACATTCAAATTGGCCTCTTTTTTAAATGCCTCCAAAAGTACCTCAAAAAGTGTTGGATTTCTATGAAACTTGGACTGAGCCTTCCCAAGACTTTTTAAGTTCTAGGGGTGAGCTCAACCTCTCATGTTCATGTGTCCAAATCCCACTTTGTGAAAAAAGAAGACTTTCCCCTCTAATCACTCTTTTGATGGAGGTTACTTGCTCTTCACAATATTTCCTAAGATATCCACAATAAAAACTGTGGTGTTGTGAAGTGAAGAAAAATTTTGCAAGTCCCTTTCCTTGGGCTTTTACAGTTTATTTCTTAAAACACGATAAAACCAGTAACTTAACTTTAAATGAGTATAATCCTAACATGTACTAAAATACCAATTATACCTCTATTATGTTCATTACCTTCCATGTCCCAACCAGATATTAATCAACCTCATTCTTGCTCACGAATACCTTCTCGTATTCGCTACCATCTCACGAATACCATCTCGTATTCGCTACCATTTCATCTCATAAACAATTTCGTCTCACACCGACCAACCTCGTTGCCATGACTCAACAGTCATGCAACCAATCTTATCACCCGGACTCAACAGTCCCGAATACAAACCAAAACCAAACCTTTCAAAACCATACCCATTAACCATCCCAACTAATCATCCCAACTAATCATGGAAGATGGCCAGGCTCTCGTGACCGTAAGCTCGGCTATCATGATAGTTTTAGACTCTGCAGAGTTTGCACCTCTTTACCCACAAGTTTGTGATTTTGTCACCCGTCGGCGACTGTAGAACCTCCATTATACCAATACACAACCGTCGGTGTATGGCCAAGATATCACAAAATAGCCTTTACAAAGGGTCTACTAGATGTATGGACTCACTAAGGTTACACCGGCAGGCTAGAATCTCCAATTCTCCCACCCACGGGCCCCCTCTTGTGCCACGCAGTTCCTAGGGCAGTCCTCACTCGACTCCCATTCCCCGCGCCTTCCACGGTCCATAACAATCTAGCAACTTACCTAACTAGTCAGCTAAGCTGTACCCATACTTGGCCTTGTGGTGGCACTGTTATCCTGACATGTGCTCGCATGAACCGGTCTCTTAGATTTACGGCAAGTAAACCACCATCTCATGCTACCTCATTTACAAACCCAGTCTTGCCTAGATCTCCCTCCGATCCATGTTCATTAACAACATCAGTTTTCTCATTATCATTACGAGTGCAATTAGCTAGACACATCTATCTCGCTTTCCAATACCATGGACTCAGCGAAGCATAAAAGCAAAAGCCATACCCGACTCATAAAAGGGTTTCCCATCATGTTTGACTCAGCACACACACTTTTCACAAAACAAAATAGTTTCCCAAAACATAGGATCAATTTGGTCAAGGGGCATTTGCCTTGTTCTGGCTATTCCAGTTGCTCAAAATCTTGTTGTTGTAGTCCGTCGTATGTAGCTCCCTGAGCTTGTCCTTCTATATACGATCACGCACATACAAAATTCACAGAAATCAATATCATGCATAAACTTTAACTAGATGCGATGATGCATATGCATGCTATCCTATGATCAGTTTTTATTAGATCAGTTTGTTCGTGTTCTTGCATGGTTTGCATGGATTTTGTGATGAACAGAGGTGTTCAGATCAAATGTGGATGTGGTGATGATCTTGACTCTAGATCAGACTGATCAACACGTGATCTGTTCACGAAAAGCTTTTGTTCGAAAGGAATCAAGGAACAGATGCAAAGAAAACGTGACGATGTCGTAAGGTGGTATTGGAGACCTACCTTATGTTCTTCTTAGTCTCGGGTCCTTCTCCTATCAGACAGATCGTTGGGGTTCTCTTCCGGCGATCTCTCTCGACCAAACTCCGGCGATGGGTTTACTCGGCGAGTTGGGGGCTAGGGCTCTAAGTCGTCGGCTCAAGAGGTGGAAAAGAAGTTCGTGGTTTCGGCCAGAGATTCTGGGTTCTATTTATAATCGGGAGAAGAAGAGTCCTAATCTGATTGTATTTTGAATAAGAGTCCTATTCAGATTGTCGTTGAATCTTAACAACTTATCTTTAGTTGATTTGGTGCGGTAACATTGTGGAATTCATGTCGGTTTCCTCTCCGTACCGGTATTCCCACGCGTACAGAATCCAAAAACCGCTCCAGAACTCGTTACCTCCGCCGTGATGAGCTCCGGAAGCTCCACGTGTCCACCGGGGCCTGGTCTCCCCCTTTCGCAGAGACGAGCTCCGGTTGTGCCACGTGTCAAGTGAGTAAGACCTCCCTATCCTTCGGAGGTGAGCTCCGCGTGCGCCACGTATCCTGGCGGTCGGTACCTCCTCTCTATTCGGAGGTGGCTCTGCGCACGCCACGTGTCAGTGCCGGACCTCCCCTCTCTTTGGATGTGGCTCCGGGTGTGCCACGTATCCTAATAGCGCCAGACTTCCTTTCTACTCATAGACGAACTCCGAGGTTTACACGTGTCCAACAGTGTCGGACCTCCCGGAGATAAGCTCCGGTGGTGACACGTGTCCAATAGAACCGGACCTCTCGGAGGTGAGCTCTGAGATCGACACGTATCCCATGTGACTGGTCCTCTGATTTCCGCGGTAACTAGTTCCGAAGGTGACACGTGTCCTGCGGGACTGCCCTCGCTTCTCCGCAGAGGCTAGCTCCGGGGGCAACACGTGTCCCACGGGGTCGGACCTCTCCCCCTTTGCGGGGATGAGCTCCGAAGGTGCCACGGGGCCACGGGCGGCGAGAGTTGTCTTCAGCACTCTTGGTGAACTGGATTTTTGCTGTTTTTGGCTATCTTTTTAATTTTTTTCTCTGTCCCCACTTCTTTTTAAAGTGTTTTCTCTACATGAAACATGAATACATGCAGAAACCAGAAATGAGGGTGTCACAAATCTACCCCCCTTAAATTGAATCTCGCCCTCGAGATTCGTTAGTAGATAATAGATGAGAGAATTCTGCCTATCCATCAACCGTTCCAGTTTGTTCTCACCAGCTCCGGGGTTAATAGGAACTTCATCGTGGCCATCCTCTTGGTTGTCACGGACGTTCCTTCGGCCGGCGTTTCCTCTCACCATCTGTGAGAGAGAACGAAATAGAATAGAAGGTTAGGTAGATCCCCCCAATTATATGCATCAAGGTGGATTGGACTATATATATTAGCCCATATGAGGATGTGAACAAGTGCCGAGGCATCTCACACCTTTTTCTACTTATGTGTGGATATGGACAACGCTTTGAGACGTCCCACAACTTACACTGAGCACATAATCACAAACAATCATCACAAGGGCTCACACAACTCCTATTCAAGGCTTGTTCAATGGAGGTCCTATATGGCTTAGGGTGTTGCCAATCTGTGATCCAACTATAGCCTTTCCTAGGCTTGCATACTATGTCAGCGTGGCTTAGCTACCAATCTGTGTCTGATACCAATCTGTGACTGTCGAAGGGTGTGGTCGACTCTTCCCCCGGACCTGCTCTGGGCAGCCCACGAAGGTTCTTTTTCGGATGGGCTAGTCGCTTGCGGAGAGCTTCAGCGTTAGGGACGAGTGAGGGAGAAGCTTGACACGGCGAGTTTTACGTGGTTCGGGCCGCCGGAGCGTAAAACCCTACGTCCACGGTGAGCAGAGGTGCTCGCTGTATTGCTTGTTGCTCAGAACCGGAGTCCTGAGCTTGAGGGTGAGTGATGCCTAGGATGCGAGTTCACGGGGTTCAAACCCTTGCTAACGTTGCCTACCTGAGCCTTTTATAGTCCAAGGCTCGAGCGGCTTACAAGGGGGGCCCGGGACCCGACAGGTGGTCCTGGGGAGATTGCCTGCCGACTATCGTATCTGCAGTTATGTCGGTAGATGCTTCTAGCGAAGGCTTCCGAGTCTTCGTGCTGCCGCCCTGCCCATGCCGCAAGCTAGTCGTAGTGGTTGATGACGGCGGGGGCGGCAGGGGATGTCTTGTCGCTGTGTTTATTGGCTGGCAGGTTCTGACACGGCGCGCCAGTCTGCGATGCGACTGGGCGCAACGGCACCTGACAGAGGGGTGCTCCGCGTCTTCACGTCTTGGGAAGGCGCGGGCCTTGAATACCTTGTACGGGCAAGGTATAGTGCGTCTTTACGCCTGCTGCCTACCGCGCGGGGGCAGGCAGCGCCGTCCTGCTGGCCATGTGGCGGGCCCGGAGCTCTCCTCTAAGGAGAGGGAGGTCTGGCCCCACGGGACACGTGGAGCCTTCGTATTTCTCCCCGCGGAGGGGGGAGGTCCAGCTTCTGTCGACCACGTGGCGGGCCCGGAGCTCTCGTCTGAGGAGAGGGAGGTCCGGCCCCGCGGGACACGTGGCGCCTTCGGAGCTCTCCCCACGGAGGGGGGAGGTCCGGCTGCTGCTGGCCACGTGGCGGGCCCAGAGCTCTCCTCTGAGGAGAGGTAGGTCCGGCCCCGCTGGACACGTGGCGCCTTCGGAGCTCTCCCTGCGGAGAGGGGCGAGATCCTTAGGCATTTTCCCCTGTGCGCGGGGGTACCCCGTATCGTAGGTACCGACAGTGGCCCCCGGGCCCATCTCGGGGGAGATAGCGAGCCCGAGGTGGGGCCTCCGTCTCTTCTGTTCCGCGCACTTTCTCTAAGTCCCGCATTGACCGCTGTCGGAGCACGAACTGTCATGGGATCGTGGGAGCGTGCACCCACTTGATGGTTGCTTTTACTGCGGCGGTTCCCAAGGCTGCCACTTCTGCATGTTGTGGCGCTTTCTTCGGGAACCGCCAAAGCGCCTTGCCGGCTCGTCTTCTTGGGAGACTGACTCCATGACCCACCGCTTCAGCTGGACGGCTTGGGGCCACCTGTCATCGGCGTTCGGTCTTGGAGACGAAGCGGTTGCCCATGGGGTGTATTCGAAGAGTTTCGAATCGCTTCGAAATGCACCTGGGAAGTTTTAAAAAGGGGATCTTACCCACATCACGGCTTCCCTTCGCACTTCCCAGCGCTTTTCTTTGGATTCTTGCACCCTTGTCTTCCCTGTCCTTGAGCTCTCCCCTGTCATGGCTTCCATCCCGCCCCCAGAGAAGAAGCGCGCTCGATCTTCTCCGGTGGCGGCATCCGTGCCAAGTCGGGGAAACAGGGTGCGTGCACCTCCTGCTTCTGAAGATGGCGCTCCGTCCGGTGGCGACCCCAAGAGGTCCCGGGCTCATCATCCCGACGGTACTCCTCTTAAGCGACAACAGGCGAAGGTTCCCGGACGTCGCGCCCTCCCTTCTCAAGCAGCGGAGTCTCCGGGGAACCTGTTGATGCGTCAAGGGGAGCCTCTGGAGCGTCCCCTGCTCCGTCAGTCTAGGCGACTGCGGAGCGGCCATCAGCGGCGACGGCGGGCTCTGGGGGACCTACCCCGGCTTGTAAGTCGGGGTTCAGGGCCCGTTGGAGTGCTCGCGTTTCTCGGCCGTCCCCGATTGATGGGAAGTTTGCGCCGTTGCGCTCGGAAACCGGGACAGCTGCCGCGCCCCCCAAGCCAGCGCGAGTTCCTCCTATTCCGGTCTGCCCGGATTCTATGTCAGCGTCAACCGGACCTGCTCGTACCTCTCCACCGGCTGAGGGGCCAGCTGTCAGTGGGGGTTCGGCGGGTCCATCTCTCGAGGTCCCGGTGCCAGCTTCTCCTGACCGGCGTCTCATCCCGGCCCCCTGCGCGTCGTATTTTCTTGAGGACGATGTGATGGAGGAGATCGGGGTGCCGCTCCGGCCTCTGCTGCCCCACTGCCCCTGGCAGATGCCTTCGTGCTCGCCCAAGCGAGCGTCCGGCAGGTCCTGGCCGCGCTTGGTCGTGAGCGAGAGGAGCAGGTGTTTGAGAGGGATCGCCTCCTCATCTGGGGGAACCATTTGCGGGAGCGGACCGCGAAGGTCAAGGGCGAGCTCAACTCCAGGCGGGAGTCGCTTGACATCATGGGAGCGCTCCTCAACCGGCAGAAGCGGGCTGTTGACCGCCTGTACTCCGAGACGCGGCGGCTCCACAAGGAGGCCCTTGAGGCGCATGCCCAGGCTGAGGAGAGCCTCTCTTTCGTGGAAGAGATACGGCAGAGGCTGGAGCGTCGTAAGCACGCCGTTGAGAACCAGGAGCGCTCCATGGCAGCCGAGGCGGAGAGGGTCGCCGCGCGGCTGGCGGCAGGCGAGGGCGACCTGCGCGCTCGTGCCAGGGAGCTAGAGGCCCGGAAGGCAGACCTCGCCACGAGGGAAGAGCAGGTCTCTTGGGAACGCAAGGCAATCCTGGATCGGGAGTTGGCTGCCGACTTCCGGGCTTCTGAGTTGGAGCGGCTCGCCCTGACTCTCCGCCTTCGGGAAAGCTCCCTGGCGGTCAAGGAGAAGGAATTCTCTGAGGGAAACCACGACACCCTGCAGGCGGCCCGCCGCGTGGTAGAGGAGCTTTTGGCCTTGCGGTCCTCCGAGGCGCGTGCAGTCTCGAGCTTCATCGATCTGGCGGGGTCCTCCTTGGTCCCTCTTGGCTTCAGCCCGGTGAAGGCGGCGGCTCCTGCGCTGAAGGTGGCCGAGGTGATCCCCGCGCTGGAGTCAATCGGCGCCAAGCTGAACAGGCTAGACGTGGTGGTCGCCAGCGAGCTTGAGGCAGAGGGACGGGGCCTGGCCTTGGAGGTTGCCACGCATGTGTTGACATGCTTCAGGAGCCGGGACCCTTCTTTCTCACTGGAGCCAGCGAGAGAGGGCTCTGCCGCGGAGCGGGAGGAGACTGCCAGGGCTGAAGTCGGGGATGTGGCCGCCCTTGTAGCCTCTAGGTTCCGGCGTGAGCCAGGAGGACCATAGGACTTGTTTCTTTCTTTGTATCGAGTCTCTAGTCCAGCTCATGGAGCCATGAATAAATAGACTCTTGTGACCCTTTGTGTCTGTGATGCTTTTGTCTTCTTCTTGGTTTTGCCTGGCCATGCCCTTAGCTCCGCAAGGTACTCAGAGGCGTTCACCGATCTCGAAGCTCTGCACAAACACCTTCCCCGGGTCCTTACTGTATTAAGGGCCCCGGAGGTCTCCGGAGCTCACCCCCTGAGGATGGGGGGGTCCGGATCTGCCGGCCACGTGGCGGGCCCAGAGCTCCCCTCTAAGGAGAGGGAGGTCCGGCCCCGCGGGACACATGGAGCCTTCGGAGCCCCCCCCCAGAGGGGGAGGTCCGGCTTCCGCCGGCCACGTGGCGGGTCCGGAGCCCCTCCTGAGGAGGCGGGAGCTCTGGCCCCGCTGGACACGTGGGGCCTTCGGAGCTCCCCCCCAGAGGGGGAGGTCCGGCTTCTGCCGGCCATGTGGCGGGTCTGGAGCCCCTCCTGAGGAGGCGGGAGCTCCGGCCCCGCTGGACACGTGGGGCCTTCGGGCCCCATCCCTGTTGAAGGGGCGAAACCCGGACCTTCAGGTCCGGCGCTGGAGTAGCCGATGGCTCCTTGCCCCCCACCTCATGTAGCCCATGTAGCTATAACCTGGAGGTCCTGCACATAGGTAGAGGAAACGTGATTCTCCTCGGGGGATCCTCCCTTTCCCGTCTCTTAGTCTTATTAGGCTTATGGTCCTAGTCCGGTATACGGGACTTGGGCAATTCTGTGCGCGAGGCACCGGGGCTCCGGCTCCCTCCAAGGTCCGGGTACGATCGTCCGGCCCCTAGTACCGGACCGTACGCCGGGGAAGCAGAGTGCACAGGCTTTGGGTATGGAACCAGGCAAAGCGGCTGTACTCCCCTGGACCTCCGGAGGGCAGGGTGCGCACGCTTTGGGTACAGAGCCGGCTAAGCGGGATATGCACCCTGGACCCCATGCACGGCGCCGGCCTTTCCTGAAGGTGACCAACTGGCACCCCAACACCTGACTGGAGGAGGCCCGAGAGGCCCCCCTGGCCATCGGCAGGTGCCTCAAGTGCAACCGCCTTCGGTAGGATAGCAAATGCTGACTATGGATGAGCGCGGGAAAATGGGAGCTAAATGTACGGTGAGCATACATAGAAAGTGCGGTCATAAAAACTGATACGTAATTTAAATGAGCACATGAGAGAGAGTGAAGTAGAACAGGTTTCTGAGTAAATGCCCATAGGGGGAAGTCAGGCTGTACATGGAGGCAACGACCCGCCTCACTAAGAAGGGAAGCAAGACTCTACGTGCTTAGGGTCGGGACCAGGCCAAGCTGGACGTAGTCCTGGACCGTCCCCTGAGACTTAGCTGCCCCGAGCGCTGTTCCTAGACTCTATGGGATTTATTACAGAAGGGTATGGCCCTGTTCTACTAACGCTCAGGAGGTAGGACTTACAGTGTTGTTCCATGCCAAGGGTTTGGGAACGGATCCCATCCTTGGTTGAAAGGCATGTGTACCTGGGACAGCAACTTTCGTGATTCGGAAGGGACCTTCCCGGCTTGGGGAGAGTTTATAGGTCCTTCGCGGGAAAGTGTGTGCCGCGGCACCAGGTCACCTTCTTGCAGGTCCCTGATGTGCTTGGTCCTTTGGTGGTAGTGCTAGAGCACCAGCTGAGGCCGTGCGTTGTGGGGTGTCACCTGCAGCCGGGCCTCGCCGACGAGGTCGTCATCTTCACGCTGGAGCGGGTCCTGCGCGGCTTCCCCTCGGAGCCCCGGGGTACCCTCTCCTTCTGGCTAAGGCCTTCAAGGGGTTGGAGGACACAGACTTTTCTTGGGAGACCCAAGGCGTCTTTCCCCTTATGGCTAAGGCCTTCAAGAGGTTGACAGACCCTGGGCGGCCCCCAGGAGATACGGCCGAGGCACAGAGACGTGCACTCGGGTGAAGCTGCCCCGGTTCTGCACCGTCGGGCTGGTGCTTGGGCTGCTGCAACTACTTGGAACTTCTCCAAGGTTGATATCGCAGCAGTGCAGTCTCCACGGACTTTCCGGGGCGGCCGTAGATGGCTACTGCCCCGGCTCGTCATCACCGGAGCTGGAGTCCTCACCGTTGTGCACCGTCTTTATGACGCGTTGAGGCTCCTGAAACCCCACCTGGTGGCTGACGCTGACTGAGGCATCGACCTTCTGCTTGCCCTCCCATGCCGCAAGATGGTCGTAGTGGTTGATGACTGCCGGGGCGGCAGGGGATGTCTTGTCGCTGTGTTTATTGGCTGGCAGGTTCTGACACGGCGCGCCAGTCTGCGATGCGACTAGGCGCAACGGCACCTGACAGAGGCGTGCTCCGCGTCTTCACGTCTTGGGAAGGCGCGGGCCTTGAATACCTTGTACGGGCAAGGTATGGTGCGTCTTTACGCCTGCTGCCTACCGCGCGGGGGCAGGCAGCGCCGTCCTGCTGGCCACGTGCCGGGCCTGGAGCTCTCCTCTGAGGAGAGGGAGGTCCGGCCCCGCGGGACACGTGGAGCCTTCGGACCTCTCCCCGCGGAGGGGGAGGTCCAGCTTCTGTCGGCTATGTGGCGGGCCCAGAGCTCTCCTCTAAGGAGAGGGAGGTACGGCCCTGCGGGAGACGTGGCGCCTTCGGAGCTCTCCCCGCGGAGGGGGGAGGTCCGGCTGCTGCTGGCCACGTGGCGGGCCCGGAGCTCTCCTCTGAGGAGAGGGAGGTCCGGTCTCGCTGGACATGTGGCGCCTTTGGAGCTCTCCCTGCGGAGAAGGGCGAGATCCTTAGGCATTATCACCTGTGCGCGGGGGTACCCCATATCGTGGGTACCGACAGTGACCTATCTAAGCATGTAACCTACCGTCAACCCGTGGCTCTAATACCAATCTGTGACGCCCTCAATTCTATGGAAAACCACGGAACCGAGAACTGATGCATATGTGTGCCCATGATGTTCATCACACATATACACATCATCCACAAACTGAATTTCAGAATATATATGACCACTAATAACAGAGTTTATTACAATGTCTCATGAGTCTTGGACTCATGCTCACAGCGGAAGTCTTAATCTAACAGCGTAAGTCTTTATTCTAGCAGCGGAAGTCTTCTAACTAATGTGGAAGCAATTCTAAACAGCATTGGCTCCATCTCTACTCCATCCCCACAGGCAAGGTTGAGAACAGATTACACGCCTAATGCTCCAATTGGTCTTCATAGTAATCTTCTCCTATTGCTGATGATGAAATAATAATGCAAGTTTGAGTACAATGATGTACTCAGCAAGTGCGGGAAAATATGATATGTAGCTCACAACAAGGTAGGTATAAAGAGGATCATTGCAGAAAGCAAAGTTTATTTCTTAAAACACGATAAAACCTGTAACTTAACTTTAAGGGAGTGTAATCCCAACATGTACTAAAATACCAATCATACCTCCATTATGTTCATTACCTTCCATGTCCCAACCAGACATTAATCGACCTCATTCTTGCTCACGAATACCTTCTCGTATTCGCTACCATCTCACGAATATCATCTCGTATTCGCTACCATTTCATCTCATAAACAATTTCGTCTCACACCGACCAACCTCGTTGCCATGACTCAACAGTCATGCAACCCATCTTATCACCTGAACTCAACAGTCCCGAAAAAAAACCAAAACCAAACCTTTCAAAACCATACTAAATAACCATCCCAACTAATCATCCCAACTAATCATGAAAGTTGGCCAGGCGCTCATGACCGTAAGCTCGGCTATCATGATAGTTTTAGACTCTGCAGAGTTTGCACCTCTTTACCCACAAGTTTGTGATTTCGTCACCTGTCGGCGACTGCAGAACCTCCATTATACCAATACAAATCCGTCGGTGTATGGCCAAGAGATCACAAAATAGCCTTTACAAAGGGGCTACTAGATGTATGGACTCACTAAGGTTTCACCAGCAGGCTAGAATCTCCAATTCTCCCACCCACAGGCCCCCTCTTGTGCCATGCAGTTCCCAGGACAGTCCTCACTCGACTCCCATTCCCCGCGCCTTCCACGGTCCATAACAATCTAGCAACTTACCTAAATAGTCAGCTAAGCCGCACCCATACTTGGCCTTGTGGTGGCACTGTTATCCTGGCATGTGCTCGCATGAACCGTGTCGGTACCTGAGATATGGGGTACCCCCGCGCACAGGGTAAAATGCCTAAGGTACTCGCCCTTCTATGCAGGGAGAGCTCCGAAGGCGCCACGCGTCCGGCGGGGCCGGACCTCCCTCTCCTCAGAGGAGAGCTCCGGGCCCGCCACGTGGCATACAGAAGCCGGACCTCCTCCTCCTCCGCTGGAGAAAGGTCCGAAGACGCCACGCGTCCAGCGGGGCCGGACCTCCCTCTCCTGAGAGGAGAGCTCCGGGCCCGCCACGTGGTATACAGAAGCTGGACCTCCCCCTCCGCGGGGAGAGGTCCGGAGGCTCCACGTGCCCCACAGACCGGACCCTTCTCTCCTCAGAGAAGGGCTCCGGACCCGCCACGTGGCCAGAAGAACGGTGCTGCCTGCCCCCGAGCGGTAGGCAGCGGGCGTAAATACGCCCCATACCTTGCCCGTACAGGGTATTCAAGGCCCGCGTCTTCCCAAGACGCGGAGACGCGGAGCACGCTTCTGTCAGGTGCCGTTGCGCCCAGTCGCATCAAAGACTGGCGCGCGGTGTCAGAACCTGTCAGCCAATAAACGCAGCGACAAGACATCCCATGCCGCCCGCACCGTCATCAACCACTACGACTAGCATGCGGCATGGGCAGGGCTGCAAGACGGAGACTAAGAAGCCTTCACCAGAGACAACTACCGGCATAACTGCAGATACGGTAGATGATAGACAATCTCCCCGGGACCACCTGTCGGGTCCCGGGCCCCCTTGTAAGCCACCCGAGTCTTGGACTATAAAAGGCTCGGGTAGGCGACGATAGCAAGGGTTCGCACGCTAGCCATCCGCACCCCTGGGTTCGCACTTTGCAACTCATATGCTAGCCATACACTCTCAATCTGTAACTCACCCCCGAGCTCAGGCCTCTGGTCCTGAGCAGCAAGCAATACAGCGAGCTCCATAGCTCGCCGTGGACGTAGGGTTTTACGCTCCGGCGGCCTGAACCACGTAAAACTCGCCGTGTCAAGCTCTTACTAACTCGTTCCATCTGCGCAAGCTCTCCGCTAGGAACTAGCCCCACCGAAAAAAGAACCTCCGCGGGCTGCCCAGTGCAGGCCCGGGGGAAGTGTCGACCGAACACTTCGACATTTGGCGCGCCAGGTAGGGGGCTTTTCTCCTAGCGCGACGAGTTTCTGCCGACGAAGATGACCAAGCTTCCTTCAGCGGCAAACTCTCCCCCTCCGCGTTCACGGCGAACCGTGACCACTGGGGAGTACATGTCGACACACTCAGGATGGAGTGTGTCGGCACAAGCTGGTAGCCAGCAGCCGACTCCGGTAACGCCGACTCCGGCTATGCAGGCCCTGACAAGTGTGAGATCTTCTGCAGCGCTGAGAGTACACCATGGAGGTGCGCTAGCTGCAGCAAGAGTGCTGCTGCGCAACCCACCTGCGGGGGATGCGCCGGATTCAGCGACCCAGCAATGGGTCCGCGAGGTGGACCGCCTCATCGTCGCCGCCGTGAACCCTCAGTTTCAGCGAGGACGGCGCCCAGGACAACCGGCTGTGTCGCTGACGCGCACACCCACGGTTGATGGGCTAACGGCGGATTCCAGCTCCTCCAGGCTCCTGTCGACGGACCTGCGAAGGGAACTGGAACGGTGCCACTTGGGCCAGGACGCCCGGGTGTACCTCGAGCGACGCCAAGAAAGGCGTCGCAACCATGAGGCTGGCGACAGCATGTCGTCGGCCTCGACACAGCCAGAAGGGCAGGCCTTCGCCACGCGAGCCCTGCCTCAGGCATATGCTGCGCACCATATGCCACAACTATATGCGTCGCAAGCAGCGGCCCCGGTCTATGGTGCAGCCTTGCCCATGCCGGGATACGCGGTGCCAAGTGCGAACCAAGCGTTCGCAGCGCCAGTACCTGCAGCAGCAGGTGCAGGATGTGCGGCCCTTGCACCCCACCTTCGCTTCGCAAGGTGGCCACGCAAGTTTCGCCCGCACCTGCCCGAGAAGTACGACGGCAGCGTCAACCCAGCGGAGTTCCTCCAGATCTACTCCACCGCCGTACTTGCTGCAGGAGGGGACGAGGCTGTCATGGCCAACTACTTCCCCGTCGCCTTGACCGGCCCAGCTCGGTCTTGGCTCATGAATCTACCTCAGGGGTCCATAACCTCCTGGGGTGAGCTCTGCCGGCAGTTCGTCGCCAACTTCGTCAGCTCCTACACCCGCCCCGGCATGGAGCTTGACCTCCACGCCGTCAAGCAACAACCTGGGGAGTCGCTGCGCTCTTTCATCCAGCGGTTCTCTCAGGTACGCAACACCATCCCGCATATCCAAAGTGCCTCTGTGGTGGTGGCGTTCCGGCAGGGTGTCCGGGACGAGAAAATGCTTGAGAAGCTCGCGACCAGAGAGGTCCGCGACGTCTCGGAGCTCTTCAGCCTGGCGGACAAGTGCGCCAGAGCGGCTGAAGGGCGGAACTGGCACGCTCTGCCTACCTCCGAGTCAGGAGGGCAGCCCGGGTCCGGTGCTGCTGCCTATGGGGGTGGCAAGAAGACCAAGAACCGGGGGAGTGGAAAGATGAAGTCACCATTCACGGCCCCCGTCGCCGCAGCTGCGACGACCAGTGGAGCTCGGGGGCCACGCCCCGACAAAAGGCAGCGGCAATCACCGGCCCCAGACAGTGACCAAGGCGGGCTATGCCCCGTGCATGGCACCTGCAACCATATTGCTGCCGAGTGCTGGGAGATCCAGAGGCTCGCAGAGCGCTTCCGCAAAGGGAGACAGCAGAGGGCTGAAGCGCCGCCCTACCCTCAGAGGGATGGCAAACAGAAGGTCGATGCCCCAGTCACTGCTGCCCACCAGGTGGGGTTCCAGGATCCTCAGCGTGTCATAAAGACAGTGCATGACGGTGAGGACTCCAGTTCCGACGGTGAAAGGCCAGGGCGTTAGCCAACTGAGGCGCGCCTCCGTGCCTCGAACATACCTCTCGGGGGCCGCCTAAGGTCTGTCAACCCCTTGAAGGCCTTGCCAGAAGGGGAAGACGCCTTAGGTCATCCAAGACGAGCCTGGGCCTACCTACCCCTTGAAGGCCTTAGCCAGAAGGGGAGAACTCCCCAGGGGCCCCCAGGAGAAGCCGTGCAGGACCTGATCCAGCGCGAAGATAACAACCTCGTCGACAAGACTCGGCTGCAGGGAACACCCCGCAACGCACGGTCTCGACTAATGCTCTAAGCACTACCACCAAAGAACCAAACGCGTCGGGGGCCTGCAGGAGGGCAACTTGGTGAAGCGGCACGCTCTATTCCAAGAAGGACCCGTAAGCTCTCCCCCAGCAGGGAAGGTCCCTTCCGAATCATGAAAGCTGCCGCCCCAAGTACACATGCCTTCCAACCGAGAGTGGGATCCGTTCCCAAAAATCCTTGCCATGGAGCAACACTGTAAGTCCTACTTCCTGAGCATCAGTAGAACAGGGTTATTCCTTTCTGTAATAGATCCCATAGAATTTAGGAACAGCGCTTGGGGCAGCTTAGTCTCAAGGGACGGTACAGGACTACGTCCAGTTTAGCCTGGTTCCGACCCTAAGCGCGTAGAGTCTTGCTTCCCTTGAAGACAAGGCGGAACATTGCCTCCCTGTGCAGCCAGAATTCCACCTATGGGTACGAATACAGAGACCTGTTCTACTTAGCTCTCTCTCATGCGCTCATTTAAATTACGCATTAATTTTTATGATCGCACTATCTCAGTATGTTCATCGTACATCTAGCTCCCCCTCCCCTGCGCTCGTCCATAGTCGGCATTCGCTATCCTACCGAAGGCGGCTGCGCTTGAGGCACCTGCCGATGGCCGAGTGAGTCTCTCGGGCCTCCCCCAGTCAGGTGTTGCGGTGCCAGTTGGTTACCTCCAGGAAAGGCCTGCGTTGTGCACGGGGGGTCCAGGGTGCGTATCCAGCTTAGCCGGCCCAGAGCCCAAAGCGTGCGCATCCTGCCCCCTGGAGGTCCAGGGGAGTACGTCCGCTTTGCCTGGTCATGAACCCAAAGCGCGTGCACTCTGCTTCCCCAGCGCATGGCCCGGTACTAGGGATCGGACGGCCGTACCCGGACCTCGGAGGGAGCCGGAGCTCCGGCGCCTCGCGCACAGAATTGCCCAAGCCCCGTATAGCGAATCAGGATCGTAAGACGGATAAGACTAGGAGACGGGAGGGGAGGACCCCCCGAGGAGAATTACGTTTCCTCTGTCTGTGTGCAGGACCTCCAGGTTACGGCAACAGGGACTGCATGAAGCAGGGGGAAAGGAGCTACCAGCTACTCCGGCCTGGGACTGGAAGGACCGGGAGCTGCCCCTCCAGTAGGGGCGGGACCCGGGGGCCCCACGTGTCCAGCGGGCCCGGAACTCTCTCCTCCCTTGAGGAGGGCTTCGGGCTCGCCACGTGGTTGGCGGAAGCCGGACCTCCCCCTCGGTGGGAGGGCTCCGAAAGCCCTACGTGTCCAACATGGCCGGAGCTCCCGCCTCTTAGGAAGGAGCTCCGGACCCGCCACGTGGCAGGCAGATCTGGAGCTCCCCATAGGGCGAGATCCGGAGACCTCCGGGGGCCCCTAACACGGTTAGGACCCGGGGAGGGTGTCGGTGCAAAGCTCCGAGATTGGAAATGGCCTCTGAGTACCTTGCGGAGCTAAGGACTCAGCCAGGCAAAGCCAAGAAGGAGAGAAAAAGCATCACAGACACAAGTATCCAAGAGAGTCAAATTAAGTAAGGCTCCATGAGCTGGACTACAGATTCGATAAAAAGGGAGAAACAAGTCCTAAGGACCTCCCGGCTCTCGCCGGAACCTTGCGGCTACAAGGGCGGCCACATCCTCGACTTCAGCCCTGGCAGCTTCCTCCCGCTCCGCGGCTGGGCCCTCTCTCGCTGGCTCTAGCGAAAAAGAGGGATCGCGGCTCTTGAAGCATGCCAGCACATGCGAGGCGACCTCTAAAGCTAAGCCGCGGCCCTCGGCCTCAAGCTCGCTGGCGACCACCGAGTCGAGTCTGTCCAGCTTGGCGCCGATCGACTCCAACGCAGGGATCACCTCCGCCACCTTCAATGCAGGAGTCGCGGCCCTCACCGGACTGAAGCCAAGAGGGATCAGGGCGGACCCTGCTCGATCCACGAAGCTTGAGACCGCAAGAGCCTCGGAGGACCGCAAGGCTGAGAGCTCCTCCACTTCGCGGCGGGCCGCCTGCAGAGCCTCTAGGTTCCTCTCGGAGAATTCCTTCTCCTTGGCCGCCAGGGAGCTCTCCCGAAGGTGGAGAGTCTTGGCGAGCCGCTCCAACTCAGCGGCCTTGAAGTCGGCGGTCAGCTCCCGGTCCAAGACCGCCCGGCGATCACGGGAGACCTGTTCCTCCCTCAAGTCGAGGTCTGCTTTCAGGATCTCCAGCTCCTCCATCCGAGCTCGAAGGTCATCCTCGCCCGCAGCCAGCTGCGCGGCGACCCTCTCCGCCTCAGCTGCCATGGAACGCTCCCGTTCCTCAACGGCGAGTTCACGGCACTCCAACCGCTGCCGTATCTCCACAGCAGCAGAGAGGCTCTCTTCAGCCCGGGCGTGTGCCTCCAGGGCCTCCCTGTTGATCCGCCGCGATTGGGTGTCCATGCGGTCGACAGCCCGCTTCATCCGGTCGACGAGCG
The DNA here is from genome assembly GCA_030760725.1 of Neostapfia colusana. Classification (NCBI taxonomy): domain Eukaryota; kingdom Viridiplantae; phylum Streptophyta; class Magnoliopsida; order Poales; family Poaceae; genus Neostapfia; species Neostapfia colusana. The sequence goes on from JASWHV010000003.1 coordinate 83,308,947, forward strand.
CTTCCCTGAAGTCGAGCAACTCCTGCCTGGAGTCGAGCTCACTCTTAACCTTCGCGGTCCTCTCCCGCAAAAGGTTCCCCCAGATGAGGAGGCGATCCCGTTCAACCGTATACTCCTCCTGCTCGCGCCCCAATGCAGCCAAGACCTGCCGAACGCTCGTCTCGGCAAGCGCGAAGGCATCCGCCAGAGGCAATGGAGCAACAGAGGCCGGGGCAGACCCCCTGACCTCCTCCATTACCTCGTCCTCAGGAAGAGCCGACGCACCAGCAACCGAGACGAGACGCCGATCAGGAGAAGCTGGCTCCGAGGCTCTGGCAGCCAGGCCTGCCGGGCTCTCTTCAGCTTCAGGCTCCTTGATCTGAGGAGAGTGGCGAACCGGGGAAGGCTGTGCTGGAGAAAAGGCCGGGCCGCCTAGTGCAGGGTCGACCTGCGCTGGCTTGGGGGCCGCGGTGGCCGTCTCGGCAGGAAGAGACGCCGCCGCCGCGGAGTCCGGGCACACCGGAACAGGAGAAGTTCGCGCTGGCCTGGGGGCCGCAGCAGTTGCCCCTGGCTCCGAGCGCAGCGGCGCAGACTCCCCGCAAGTCGGGGAAGGCCGGGAAGCGCGGACACTCCAGCGGGCTCTGAACCCCGACTTCCGAGCCGGGGTAGGACTCCCAGAGCCCGCTATCGTCACTGACGGCCGCTCCGCAGTCGCTTGGGCTGGCGGAACGGGGGACGCCCCAGAAGCTTCCCCCAGCGCATCAACCCGGGGCCTCTTCGAGTCGCCACCGGAGGGAGTGCCAGGCACCCCAGAATCCCGACTTGGCACCGACGCCGTTGCTGGAGGAGATCGAGCGCGTTTCTTCTCTGGCAGCGGGTTAGAAGCCATGGCAAGGGAGAACTCAAAGGCAAGAGAGCAAAAGCACAAGAGTCCGAGAAGAAACGCTGAGAAGTGCGAAGGGAAGCTGCAATGTGGGTAAGACCCCCTCTAAAAAGCTTCCCGGTGCAATTCCATGCGATTCGGAACTCTTCGAATATCCCGCACCGACAACCGCTTCGGTTCCTAGACCGAATGCCGATGACGGGTGGGCCCAAGCCGCCTAACTGAAGCGGTGGGGTCAAGGAGTCAGTCTCCTAAGAAGATGAGCCAGCAAGGCACTTCGGCGGTTCCCAAAGAAAGCGCCGCAACGTGCAGAAGTGGCAGTCTTGGGAACCGCCGCAGTAAAAGCAACCATCAGGTGAGCGCACGCTCCCACGATCCCGTGGCTGTTCGTGCTCCGGCAACGGTCAATTCGGGACTTAGAGAAAGTGCGCGGATCGGAAGAGACGGAGGTTCCACCTCGGGCTCGCTATCTCCCCCGAGATGGGCCCGGGGGCCACTGTCGGTACCTGAGATATGGGGTACCCCCGCGCACAGGGTAAAATGCCTAAGGTACTCGCCCTTCTCCACAGGGAGAGCTCCGAAGGCGCCACGCGTCTGGCGGGGCCGGACCTCCCTCTCCTCAGAGGAGAGCTCCGGGCCCGCCACGTGGCATACATAAGCCGGACCTCCTCCTCAACCGCGGGAGAAAGGTCCGAAGATGCCACGCGTCCAGCGGGGCCGGACCTCCCTCTCCTCAGAGGAGAGCTCTGTGCCCGCCACGTGGTATACAGAAGCTGGACCTCCCCCTCCGCGGGGAGAGGTCCGGAGGCTCCACGTGCCCCGCAGGCCGGACCCTTCTCTCCTTAGAGAAGGGCTCCGGACCCGCCACGTGGCCAGAAGAACGGTGCTGCCTGCCCCCGAGCGGTAGGCAGCGGGCGTAAATACGCCCCATACCTTGCCCGTACAGGGTATTCAAGGCCCGCGTCTTCCCAAGACGCGGAGACGCGGAGCACGCTTCTGTCAGGTGCCGTTGCGCCCAGTCGCATCACAGACTGGCGCGTGGTGTCAGAACTTGTCAGCCAATAAACGCAGCAACAAGACATCCCATGCCGCCCGCACCGTCATCAACCACTACGACTAGCACGCGGCATGGGCAGGGCTGCAAGACGGAGACTCAGAAGCCTTCACCAGAGACAACTACCGGCATAACTGCAGATACGGTAGATGATAGACAATCTCCCCGGGACCACCTGTTGGGTCCCGGGCCCCCTTGTAAGCCACCCGAGTCTTGGACTATAAAAGGCTCGGGTAGGCGACGATAGCAAGGGTTCGCACGCTAGCCATCCGCACCCCTGGGTTCGCACTTTGCAACTCATACGCTAGCCATACACTCTCAAGCTGTAACTCACCCCCGAGCTCAGGCCTCCGGTCCTGAGCAGCAAGCAATACAGCGAGCTCCATAGCTCGCCGTGGATGTAGGGTTTTACGCTCCGGTGGCCTGAACCACGTAAAACTCGCCGTGTCAAGCTCTTACTAACTCGTTCCATCTGCGCAAGCTCTCTGCTAGGAACTAGCCCCACCGAAAAAAGAAACTCCGCGGGCTGCCCAGTGCAGGCCCGGGGGAAGTGTCGACCGAACACTTCGACAAACCGGTCCTTAGATCAACGGCAAATAAACCACTGTCGAAGTGTGTGGTCGACACTTCCCCCGGACCTGCTCTGGGCAGCCCGCGGAGGTTATTTTTTGGAGGGGCTAGTCGCTTGCGGAGAGCTTAAGCGTAGGGACGAGTTAGGGAGGAGCTTGACACGGCGAGTTTTACGTGGTTTGGGCCGCCGGAGCGTAAAACCCTACGTCCACGGCGAGCTGAGGTGCTCGCTGTATTGCTTGTTGCTCAGAACTGGAGTCCTGAGCTTGAGGATGAGTTATGCCTCGGGTGTGAGTTGCTGGAGAGCGAACCCCTGCTAACGTCGCCTACCCGAGCCTTTTATAGTCCAAGGCTCGTGTGGCTTACAAGGGGGGGCCCGGGACCAGACAGGTGGTCCCGGGGAGATTGCCTGCCGACTATCGTATCCACAGTTATGTCGGTAGTTGTCTCTGACGATGGCTCCCGAGTCTTCGTCTTGCCGCCCTGCCCACTCAACATGCTAGTCGTAGTGGTTGATGACGGCGGAGGCGGCAGGGGATGTCTTGTCGCTGTGTTTATTGGCTGGCAGGTTCTGACACCGCGCCCCAGTCTGTGATGCGGCAGGGCGCAACGGCACCTGACAGAGGGTGCTCCGCATCTCCGTGTCTTGCGAAGGCACATGCCTTGAATACCTTGTACGGGCAAGGTATGGGGCGTTTTTATGCCCGTTGCCTACCGCTCGGGGCAGGCAGCGCTGTTCTGCTGGACACGTGGCGGGCCCAGAGCCCTCCTCTGAGGAGAGGGGGGCCCGGCCCCGCCATGTGTCCAGCAGAACAGCGCTGCCTGCCCCCAATCGGTAGGCAACGGGCGTAAAGACGCCCCATACCTTGCCCGTACAAGGTATTCAAGGCCTGCTCCTTCCCGAGGGGGGCCCGGCCCCGCAGGACACGTGGAGCCTTCGGACCTCTCCCCACGGAGGGGGGAGGTCCGGCTTCTGTCGGCCACGCGGCGGGCCCGGAGCTCTCCTGTGAGGAGGGGGAGGTCCGGCCCCGCGGGACACGCGACACCCTTAGAGCCCTCCCCACGGAGGGGAGGTCTGGCTGCTGTTGGCCACGTGGCGGGCCCGGAGCTCTCCTCTGAGGAGAGGGAGGTCCGGCCCCGCTGGACACGTGGCGCTTTCAGAGCTCTCCCTGCGGAGAAGGGCGAGATCCTTAGGCATTTTCCCCTGTGCGCGGGGCTACCCCATATCACGGGTACCGACAGTGGCCCCCGGGCCCATCTCGGGGGAGATAGCGAGCCCAAGGTGGGGCCTCCGTCTCTTCTGCTCCGCGCACTTTCTCCATGTCCTGCATTGACCGCTGCCGGAGCACGAACAGTCGCGGGATTGTGGGAGCGTGCGCCCACTTGATGGTTGCTTTTACTTCGGCGGTTCCCAAGGCTGCCACTTCTGCACGTTGCGGCGCTTTCTTCGGGGACCGCCGAAGCGCCTTGCCGGCTCGTCTTCTTGGGGGATTGACTCCTTGACCCACCGCTTCAGCTGGGCAGCTTGGGCCCACCTGTCATCGGCGCTCGGTCTTGGAGCCGATGCGGTGTATTCGAAGGTTTTCAAATCACTTCGAATCATTCCTGGAAAGTTTTTAAAAGGGGATCTTACCCGCATCGCGGCTTCCCTTCGCACTTCCTAGCGCTCGCTCTTTCCTTGAAATCTTGCGCCCTTGTCTTCCTATCCTTGAGCTCTCCCCGCCATGGCTTCCAACTTGCTCCCAACGCGTCTCGTTCGTTCCCCCGAGCTCGGGCCAGTGTGCAGGCTGCTGGGCTGGCACACAGATGAACAGAAACGCCGGATCCGCCGGGGATCTCTCCCCCCTGCTCCTGGAAAAGGGGGAGATGGTCTTCTTTACTGCCTATGCCCTGGCGGGGTTCGTCCCGCCAATTTCCTCCTTATTTGTCACATTGCTGGAGACGTATGGTCTCCAGCTCCACCACCTCTCTCCCAACTCCTTCGCAATGGCCGCTGTCTTCGTCCACTTCTGTGAGATGTTTGTGGGGGTACACGCTTCGGTGACGCTCTTTCGCTACTTCTTCGTGTTGCGGACGACCGGGCACGGCTCGAAGACCAAGATGGGGCGTACTATTTCCAGCATCGCTGCAAGGACCCAAAGGTCTCTGGGTACCTTCTACCTTTCAGTGCGTCGAGGTGGGAAAACTGGAGGGAGAGCTGGGTGGTCGTGCAGACCGACGAGCACGATCGCTTACAGCTCCCGACCGCTGGCCCAACCACCGAGCGTCGCTTCTTGGAGGAGGTCCCAGAGTTGGAGCAGGAGTACGCACCGGTCTTGGAGCAGATCCGGTTCTTGGCCAACGAGGGGCTAACGTCCCTGATGGTGCTGATGGACTTCATGTCGCGCCGATTGCGCCCTTGCAGCAGCGCAGTCGCCCAGCGTGGTACTACACTGGCGAGCAGGACTGTACCAGGTTGGAGAGGGGTCCCGGCTCTGATCCTTCCGACGAGGAGCTGTACGAGATGGTGGGCAAGGTGAGCGGCAACTTCATTCCCAGTGGCGACCCCGCCCTTCTGTCCTCTGACACTCCCCTCTTCTTAGAGCCGCAGAGGAGGTCAGAGCTACTGCGGAAGATGCCGAACCTCGACGACATCGGGATCGCCGTCCGGCAGGTTGGGGATGCCTTCCGGGGCATCTCGATCCCGGGAACCGAGCGCTCCGGATCAGGGCGCGAGGCGTCTATCGCTGCCCAACCCGTCCCAAGAGCCGGCGGAAGTCAAGCCGCTGACAAGGGGAAGGGGAAGGAGCCGGCCCCCGGGCATCCAGAGAAGAAATGCGCCCGGTCTCCTCCGAGGGCGCTGCCAGCGCCGAGTCAGGGAGCCGGAGCACCCTTGCACCCATCTCCCGGGGGCGCTGGTCCATCGAGTGGTGACCCGAAGAGGCCCCGGGTGTCCCACCCCAGCGGGTCTCTTCCCGGACAGCGGCAGTCCGAAGAACCCCAAGCGCCTCGTCATCCTTCCTCTGGCGGAGGGGCTTCTAGGACGGACGCTGGTGGGGCAACGCCCGGGAGTGTGCCGGGGGTCCAGACGCCACAGCCCACGACCGTTCCAGCCGCAGGTCCTGGCGGTTCATCTATGGCCCAGAGGCCGGGGCTACAAGTCCGTTGGAGCGCTCATGTCGCCCAGTAAGTGTTGCTCCTTCTGGCTTGTAGGAGCAGTGTTCTCGTCCCCTCTCTTAGCCTGAGAGCTTTCTTTTCTTGCAGGGACCGACCGGCTGCCGGGGGCGGGCCTCTTAACCGGCCATCTCCAATTGGCGGAGGCTCCTCGCCACAATACCTGGGACCCGCGGTGGTTCCCATGGCCCCCAAGCCGGCGGGGGCTTCCTCTGTGCCGGCGAGTTCACCCTCCGCCGTGGCCGCAGCCGCACCTGTCCGCCCTCCTTCAACAGCGCAGAAGTCCGGTCCTGAGACTGGAAGGGCCGCTGTAGGTGCACCTGCTGGCCCCCTGGCTCCCTCAGGACAACGTCTCGTTCCGGTTGCTGAGGCACCAGCACCTCCGCTAGTCTTAGACGGGACAGGGGGGTCAGGGGCGCGACTCCTGTCCCGGCGCCCATGTGGGACGCCCTGGGGCGTGTCCAGACCAGCGCCCGACAGTTCCAGGCCGCCTTCGAGCGGGAGCGGGGGGCGCTGGACGGAGAGAGGGAACGCCTTCTTAGCTGGGAGCACCTCCTGCAGCAGCGGACCCAGGAGGCTAGGGAGGAGCTTGACTCGAGGCAGTCAAGACTTAAGGCCATGAGTGCTCTGCTTGACACTCAGAAGAAAGCCATCAGCCGCCTGGAGTCAGAGACCCGGCGGCTTCGCGCTTCCTACCGCGAGGCCCTGGCCCACGTAGAAGCCAAGGCCGAGGCGCGCTCTGCCGCCGCGGAGGAGTTGCGGCTGCAGGTAGCTCGTCGGGAGTGCGCCGTCGCTGATCGGGGACGTGCTGCAGCGGCCGAGGAGGAGAAGATCGCCGCACGGTTGAAGGCCAAAGACGGCGAGCTGAGGGCTCGGACCGAGGAGCTGGAGCTCCGTGAGTCGGCTGCTGCTGCGAGGGAGGAGCAATTCTCCCAGGAGCGCCAGGCGGCGTTGGATCGCGAGCTGGCGGCTCGCCAAGAGGTGGAGAAGCTCCAGTCTTCGCGGTCTACCAAGGCCCAGGCGGTCTGGGGCTTTATTGCCAAGGCGGGGTCCGCCTTGGCTCCTCATGGTTTCAGCCCGGTGCGGATGGAGGCTCCAGCGCAGGAGATGTCCGAGGCAATCCCGGCACTTGAGTCCATCGGCGGCAAGCTGGGCCGGCTCGAAGCGGTGATCGCCGACGAGCTTGAGGTGGAAGGACGGGGCCTGGTGAAGGAGGTTGCTATGCACGTACCGGCGTGCTTCCGGAGCCAAGACCTTTCCTTCTCTCTGGAGCCAGTCCGTCTAGGACCTGTTGCCAAGCGGGAGGAAGCTGCTAGGGCCGAGGTCGAGGACGTGGCCGCCCTTGTGGCCTCTAGGTTCCAACGGGAGTCCGGGGACTCTTAGGCATTTGCCCCCGTGGCCACAAGGCCCTGTACCTCCTTTTCTAATTTTGTTGAGTCTGTAGCCAAGCTCATGGAGCCTTGTATGAACGGACTCTTGTTTTCTTCTGTGTCTGCGTGCTTTAGTCTTCTTCCTGGTTTTACCTGGCCGAGTCCTTAGCTCCGCAAGGTACTCAGAGGCCTTGACCAATCTCGAAGCTCTGCACAGACACCTTCCCCGGGTCCTTACTGTATTAAGGGCACCGGAGGTCTCCAGGTCCCGCCCCATGAGAATGGGGGGGGGGGGGGTCCGGGCCTGCTAACCACGTGGCAGGCCCGGAGCTCTCCTCCGAGGAGAGGGAGGTCCGGGATCGCGGGACACGTGGAGCCTTCGGACCTCTCCTCGTGGAGGGGGGAGGTCTGGCTTCTGTTGGCCACATGGCGGGCCCGGAGCTCCCCCCCCCCCCCCCCCCCCCGAGGAGAGGGAGGCCCGGCCCCGCTGGACACGTGGGACCTTCGGGTCTCACCCCTACAGAGGTGGCGAGGTCTGGGTTTTTCGGTCTTACCTTGGAGTTTTGGTCTTGCGCGATCCCGTAGCGTCCCACTAGTAGGTGCGTCCCATTGGATGGGTGTACCTACAATACTCCTGTGGGGGAGCTGAGGCCGAGAGGTCCTGCACACAAGTAAGGGAAACGTAATTCTCCTTGGGGGCTCCCCCTCCTCAATCTCATAGTCTTATTTGGCTTACGGTCCCCATCCACTTATACGGTGCTTGGGGACTACCGTGCGCGAAGTGCCGGGAGCTCAGAGTCCCCCTGGCTATCGGCAGGTACCTCCAACGCAACCGCCTTTGGTAGGGCAGCAAATGCCGACTAAAGGTGAGAATGAGAAGAGGGAGCTGAGCGCATGGTGAGCATGCGCCAGAAGTGCAGTCATAAAAATTTAATACGTAATTTAAATGAGCACCAAGGAAGAGCAAAGTAGGACAGGTTTCTTTTCATATAAATTTCCATAGGAGGAAAGCAGGCTGAACATGGAGGCCACGACCCGCCCCATTAAGAAGGGAAGCAAGACTCTACGCGCTTGGGGTCGGAACCAGGCGAAGCTGAACGTAGTCCTGGACCGTCTCCTGAGGCTTAGCTGCTCTGAGCACTGTTCCTGGACTCTATGGAATCTATTACAAAAAGAAGAGTCTGTCCTATTGTTGCTCTAGGGGTAGAACTTACGGAGGTGTTCTATGTTCCAAGGGTTCGGGAGCGGGTCCCCATCCTCGGTGGAAAGGTGTATGCACCCGGGACGGCACACTTTTGTGACTCGGAAGGGACCTTTCCAACTAAGGGAGAGTTTGTGGGTCCCTTCGCGAGAAAGTATGCGCCGCAACACTAGGTCGCCTTCCTGCAGCTCCCGGGCACGTACAGACCTCTGGTGGTAGCGGCGGAGCACTTGTCTGTACCGCGCGTTACGGAGTGCTGCATGCAATTGGACCTCATCGACGAGGTCGATTTCTCCACGCCGGAGGTTGTCCTGCGCGGCTTCGTCGTAAGCTCGGACACGGTGAGACTTCATGGTGATCTCTGGGGGAAGCACATGTTCGGCCCCATACACCATGAAGAAGGGTGTCTCTCCGGTGGCCCGGCTCTGGGATGTCCGGTTAGCCCATAGTGTGCTCGGAAGCTCATCCACCCAATTGGCACCATGTTTCTTCAGGCTGGCATATGTGCGAGTCTTGAGGCCCCTAAGAATCTCGGCGTTGGCCCTCTCAACTTGCCCATTGCTCTTTGGGTGAGCAACAGAGGCATAGCACACCTGGATGCCAAGGTCTTCGCAGTAGTCTTGGAACGCTGCACTGGTGAATTGGGTCCCATTGTCGCTTATGATCCTGTTTGGGACCCCGAACCGACAGACAATTGACTTGATGAACTTTACTGCGGATTGCTTGTTGATGGTGGTGACTGGTGTGGCTTCCGGCCACTTGGTGAACTTGTCGATGGCAAGATAGAGGTACCAGAATCCCCCGACGGCTCTGGGAATCGTCCCAGGATGTCCAGCCCCCATACGGCAAACGGCCATGAGGGCGGGATCATCTGTACCGCCTGAGCCGGTGTATGGATCTGCTTGGCGTGGAACTGGCACGCCTTGCAGCTCTCGACCAGCTTGACGGCATCCTGGAGTGCTGTCAGCCAGTAGAAGCCATGCCGGAAGGCTTTACCGACAAGCGTGCGTGAGGAAGAGTGACTCCCACATTCGCCTCCATGGATCTCAGCGAGCAAGTCGCAGCCTTCCCCCTGGGTTATGCACCACAATAGGACGTGGTTGGCGCCACGTTGGTAGAGATCCCCTTCTACCAACGCGTATCTCTTAGCCATGCGCACGATCCGTTCAGCGGATACACGTTGATCAGGGAGGATGTTGTCTTTCAAGTAGTCCCGGATCTCCATGATCCATGGATCGGGTCTGACTTGAGCGTCTGGATCTTGAGCGCTGGGTTGCACGGAGTTCCCAGTGACGCTTATGATCCTTGGCGGCGTCCATGGCTGCAGGGCCGCCGGGACCGCCAGCTTCGAGGTGCTGGTCCAGCCCCCTTCGCCCGGCTCGGCGGGCCAGGCTGTGGGCCGCAGCAGCGTCCTCTCGAAGACTCCTTCGGGCACAGGGCTCCAGTGGAGGCCTTCGTTGAGAGGTCATCAGCTGCGGCATTGCCAGTGCGCGGTACGTGGCGCAGGTCCAAGGCGAGGAAGTCTTTCTCCAACATCTGCACATGGAGCAGATAAGCAGCTAGCTGTGGGTCATTACAGGAGCATTCACCCTTAACTTGCTTGATAACTAGCTGGGAGTCGCCCTGTGCCAACAACTGGCGAGCGCCTAGAGACAGGGCTGTCTTTAGGCCAAAGATGAGTGCTTCATACACTGCCATGTTGTTGGTTGCCTTGAAATTGAGACGCACCATATACCCAAACTGCTCCCCCGATGGCATCAGAAGCAGTACGCCGGCACGGGCCCCCTGCTTTCGCGAGGAGCCGTCGAAGAAGAGCGTCCAGTAAGGCCCGGTGAAGGCCGGAGCTCGGCGCTCTGGTTCACCGTCTTCATGGCCCCCTGGGTCAGCCTTCGTTGGCGTCCACTCAGCCACGAAGTCAGCCAGTGCTTGGCTCTTGACTGCGTGACAAGGAAGGAAGTCCAGCTCAAACTCCGCCAGCTCGGCCGCCCATTTAGCGACATTGCCAGTCGCGTGGGGGCTGTGGAGGACAGCCTTCAGCGGATAGGAGGTGACCACCGAGACCCGGTGGGCTTGGAAGTAGTGGCGGAGCTTCCTGGACGCCACGAGCACTGCATACAGCAGCTTATGGACCTCCAGGTACATTGTCTTGGCGTCATGGAGAACCTTGCTGATGTAGTAGACATGCCTCTGGATGGTCCGGACCCTCCCTCCCAGGTCAGAGATATCTTTATCCATGGGCTCAGGCCTACAGGAGGTGGGTGGGCCCAGGGAGGCTGCCGGGAGATGATACTCAAAGGCTCCCAAGCCGTCTTGGTCCTCCGGGAGGTCCCGCTGATTTCCCAGGAGCTCTGAGAGGTCCCGTTGGACATCTGGGAGGTCCCGTTGGACCTCCGGGGGGGTCCCGTTGCACCTCCGGGAGGTCCTGCTGGTCCTCCGGGAGGTTGTTTTCGGGGTCCGGGGGTCCGTTTTGGACCTCCGGGGGGTTGCCTCAGAGACCCGGGGGGTCGTCTTGGACCTCCGGGGTTTCCTGGCGCATGTCTCCCGCTACCGGAGCAGGCTCTGGCGATGAGAGGTCCGGCCGCTCTGCGACGAGGACCATACTCACCACTTCAGCCGTCGCCGCGATGTAGAGCAACAGATGCTCTTCGGGCTCAGGGGCTACCATTACGGGTAGGGTCGTCAGGAGTTGCTTCAGCTCCTGGAAAGCTTCTTCTGCTTCGTCGGTCCAAGCAAATGGCCGGATTTGCGCAGGATCTTAAAGAAGGGGAGCGCTCGCTCTGCTAACCTCGGTATAAACCGACTCAGCGCGGCTAGGCATCCCGTGAGTTTTTGGACTTCTTTGATGCGGGCGGGGGGCCGCATCAAGTCGATGGCTTTGATCTTCTCTGGGTTAGCCTCAATTCCTCGGTGTGAGACCAGGAATCCTAAGAGTTTTCCAGAGGATACACCGAACACACACTTGTCGGGGTTCAGCTTGGTACGCGTAGAGCACAGTTTATCGAAGACTAAGGCCAGGTTATCTAGTAGGGATGAACTCTGCCTGACCTTAACAACGATGTCAGCGACATACACCTCAACTAAGTCTCTTATCAACTCCACGAAGGTTTTGTGCATTGCACGTACAAAGGTAGGGAGAGCGTTCTTTAGGCCATAAGGCATAGAGACATAACAGTACAGACCGTCTACTGTGATGAAGGAGGTGTGCTCTTCATCTTCTCTAGACATAGGGATCTGATGGAAACCCGAGTAGACGTCTAGGAAGCACAGCATATCGCAGCCTGATGTCGAGTCTACTATTTGATCTATTCTAGGGAGAGGGAATGGATCTTTAGGACATGCCTTATTAAGACTGGTGTAGTCGATGCACATCCGGAGCTTGCCGCCGGCCTTCGGGACAACAACAGGGTTCACCAACCACCGGGGGTGGTGGACTTCCCGCATGAAGCCAGCATCCAGCAGCTTCTTGATTTCTTCGCGGATGAAGTTTTGCCGCTCGATGGACTGCTTGTGGAGCTTCTGTTGGACTGGTAAGGCATCGGGGAAGACCTTTAGGTGGTGCTCGATCACCTCCCTAGGGATCCCCAGCATCTGCGACGGCTGCCATGCAAACACGTCGACGTTGTGCCGGAGGAAGGTGACGAGCGCGCCTTTTTATTTGCTATCCAGGCCCCCGGCTACCCGGGTGGTCTGGGTGGCATCGGCGCCGATTTGGACAAGCTTCAAGGGGACGTCGCCCTCGTCGAGGGGTTGCACACGGGGTGCTGTGGTAGAGGCACGGTGGCGTGCACTCGGATGGAGCCGGTTTGGTTCTGCACTGCCGGGGGTTGGTGCTCTAGCTGTTGTAAGCGCTTGGAGCTTTTCCAAGGCTGACACTGCAGCAGTGCTGTCTCCACGAATCCTGAGGATGCCTGTTGGTGTAGGCATCTTCAAGACGAGGTAGCCGTAGTGGGCTACTGCCATGAATCGGTACAGGGCTGGCCTGCCAATTATGGCGTTGAAGGGGAGGTCGATCTCCGCCACGTCGAACAGAATGTACTCTGTCCGATAGCTTTCCGGTGCCCCAAAGGTCACAGGGAGGCTGATGTGTCCGTAGGGAACGACCTGTCCCGGCCCTACCCCTGAGAACGGGCTCGATGGGGTGAGCTTGGCCATCGGGATCTGCAGCTTCTGGAAAGCTGCGCGTCTGATGAGGTTCAGTCCAGCCCCGCCATTCACCAAAACGTGGTACATCCTCACGTTGGCGATGGTGGGGGCCACCAAGAGCGGTAGTTGGCCAGCCCCAGCCATGTTCCTGGGGCAGTCGGTGGCATCGAAGCTGATGGGGGTTCCCATCCACTTGAGGTGCGGTGCGGCACTCGGGAGGGGAGCCACCGACGCTACCGCTCGGCGCAGGGTCTTAACCGTGCTTCGGGACGAGGGGTCAGCGGACCCACCGTAGATGACGTAGAGCATCTTCCGGCGCTCGTCATCACTGGAGCTGGAGCTCTCATGATTGCGCACCGCCTTCACGGCGCGCTGAGGCTCCTGGAACTCAACCTGGTGGTCGACGTCGTCTGGGGCGTCGATCTTCTGCTTCCCTCCCTTTGACGGTAGGGTGGGGCATCGGTTAGATGCTGCTTCCCTTTCCGGAAGCACTCCGCGAGCTTCTGGATTTCCCGGCACTCGGCAGCAGTATGGTAACTGGTGCCGTGCACGGGGCATAGCTCGCCCTGGCCACCGTCTGGAGCCGGTGACTGTCGCGGCCTTTTGTCGGGGCGCGGCCCCCAAGCTCCACTGGGTGCCGCTGCTGCGGCAACGGGGGCCGTGGCCGGCGGTTTCATCTTGCCACTGCCCCGGTTCTTGGTCTTCTTGCTGCCTCCATAGGAAGCAGCGCCAGATCCCAGCTGTCCTCCTAACTCAGAGGCTGGCAGTGAGTGCCAGTTCCGCCCTTCGGCTGCTCTGGCGCACTTGTCCGCCAGGCTGAAGAGCTCTGAGACGTCGCGGACCTCTCTGGTCGCGAGCTTCTCGAGCATCTTCTTGTCCCAAACGCCTTGCCGGAACGCCACCACCACAGAAGCATTTTGGATGTGTGGGATGGTGTTCCGCACCTGGGAGAACCGCTGGATGAAGGAGCGTAGCGACTCCCCAGGTTGTTGCTGGATGGCGTGGAGGTCGAGCTCCGTGCCAGGCCGGGTGTAGGAACTGCCAAAGTTGGTGGTGAACTGCCGGCAGAGCTCTCCCCAGAAAGTTATGGAACCCTGGGGGAGGTTCATGAGCCAAGACCGGGCTGGGCCGGTCAAGGCGACGGGGAAGTAGATGGCCATGACGGCCTCATCCCCTCCTGCGGCAAGTACGGCAGTGGAGTAGATCTGGAGGAACTCCGCCGGGTTGACGCTGCCGTCGTACTTCTCGGGCAGGTGCGGCCGAAACTTGCGTGGCCGCCTCGCGAAGCGAAGGTGGGGCGCCAGGGCTGCACATCCTGCTCCTGTTGTTGCAGGAGTTGGTGCCGCGAACGCTTGGTTCGTCGCTGGCACAGTGTACCACGGTATGGGCAAGGCTGCGCCATAGACTGGGGACGCCGTTTGCAGGGCATATGGCTGTGGCATATGCTGCGCGGCGTATGCCTGGGGCAGAGGTCGCGTGGCGAAGGTCTGCGCCTCAGGCTGGATCGAGGCTGATGTCATGCTGTCGCCAGCCTCTTGGTTGCGACGCCTTTCTCGACGTCGCTCGAGGTACACCAGGGCATCCTGGCCCAAGTGGCACCGTTACAGCTCCGTCCTCAGGTCCGTCGACTGAAGCCTGGTGGAGCTGGAATGCACCGTCTGCCCGCCAACCGTTGGCGTGCGCGTCAGCGACACAGCCGATTGGCCGGAGCGTCGTCCCCGCCGAAGTCGAGGGTTTGCGGCAGCGACGACGAGACGGTCTACCTCGCGAATCCACTGCTGGGTCGCTGCCTGAGGCGCGTCCCCAGCAGGCGGATTGTGCAGTAGCGCTCTTGCTGCAGCTAGCGCACCCCCGTGGGGAACGCTCAGCGCTGCAGAAGATCTCACGCTGGTTGGAGCCTGCATTGCCGGAGTCGGCTGCTGGTTTCCAGCTTGCGCCGACACACTCCGTCCTGAGTGTGTCGACACGTATTCCCCGCTAGTCACGGTCCGCCGTGAATGCGGGGGAGGAGAGCTTGCCGCTGAAGGTAGCTTCTTCATCTTCGTTGGCAGAAACTCGTCGCGCAAGGGAAAAGCCCCCTACCTGGCGCGCCAAATATCGAAGTGTGTGGTCGACACTTCCCCCGGACCTGCTCTAGGCAGCCCGCGGAGGTTCTTTTTCAGAGGGGCTAGTCGCTTGCGGAGAGCTTAAGCGTAGGGACGAGTTAGGGAGGAGCTTGAAACGGCGAGTTTTACGTGGTTCGGGCCGCTGGAGCGTAAAACCCTACGTCCACGGCGAGCTGAGGTGCTCGCTGTATTGCTTGTTGCTCAGAACCGGAGTCCTGAGCTTGAGGATGAGTTATGCCTAGGGTGTGAGTTGCTGGAGAGCGAACCCCTGCTAACGTCGCCTGCCTGAGCCTTTTATAGTCCGAGGCTCATGTGGCTCACAAGGGGGAGGCCCGGGACCCGACAGGTGGTCCTGGGGAGATTGCCTGCCGACTATCGTATCCCCAGTTATGTCGGTAGTTTTCTCTAACGAAGGCTCCCGAGTCTTCGTCTTGCCGCCCTGCCCACTCCGCATGCTAGTCGTAGTTGTTGATGACGGCGGAGGCGGCAGGGGATGTCTTGTTGCTGTGTTTATTGGCTGGCAGGTTCTGACACCGCGCGCCAGTCCGTGATGCGACTGGGCGCAACGGCACCTGACAGAGGCGTGCTCCGCGTCTCCGCGTCTTGGGAAGGCACGGGCCTTGAATACCTTGTACGGGCAAGGTATGGGGCGTCCTTACGCCCGCTGCCTACGGCTCGGGGGCAGGCAGCGCTGTTCTGCTGGACACGTGGCGGGCCCAGAGCCCTCCTCTGAGGAGAGGGGGCCCAGCCCCGCAGGACACGTGGAGCCTTCGGACCTCTCCCCGCGGAGGTGGAGGTCCGGCTTCTGTCGGCCACGCGGCGGTCCCGGAGCTCTCCTCTGAGGAGGGGGAGGTACGGCCCCGCTGGACACGTGGCGCCTTCGGAGCTCTCCCTGCGGAGAAGGGCGAGATCCTTAGGCATTTCCCCCTGTGCGCTGGGGTACCCCATATCGCGGGTACCGACAACCACCATATCATGCTAATTCATTCACAAACCCAGTCTTGCCTAGATCTCCCTCCGATCCATGTTCATTAACAACATCTGTTTTCTCATTATCATTACGAGTGCAGTTAGCTAGACACATCTATCTCGCTTCCCAATCCCATGGACTCAGCGAAGCATAAAAGCAAAAGCCATACCCGACTCATAAACTTCCCTGGCGACAAGGGTGGTTTAACCAAAACTAGTAAACTCCTATAAAGGGTTTCCCATCATGTTTGACTCAGCACACACACCTTTTCGCAAAACAAAATAGTTTCCCAAAACATAGGATCAATATGGTCAAGGGGCACTTGCCTTGTTCTGGTTGTTCCGGTTGCTCAAAATCTTGTTGTTGTAGTCCGTCGTAGGTAGCTCCCTGAGCTTGTCCTTATATATACGATCACGCACATACAAGATTCACAGCAATCAATATCACGCATAAACTTTAACTAGATGCGATGATGCATATGCATGCTATCCTATGATCAGTTTTTATTAGATCAGTTTGTACGTGTTCTGTAGAAGCCCAAGGAAAGGGACTTGCAAAAAATTTTCTTCACCTCACAACACCACAGTTTTTATTGTGGATATCTTAGGAAATGTTGTGAAGAGCAAGTAACCTCCATCAAAAGGGTAATTAGAGGGGAAAGCCTTCGCTTTCACAAACTAGGATTTCTACACATGAACATGAGAGGTTGAGCTCACCCCTAGAACTTGAAAAGTCATGGGAAAGTTCAGTCCAAGTTTCATAGAAATCCAACACTTTTTGAGGCACTTTTGGAGGTATTTGAAAAAGAGGCCAATTTGAATGTAAATTCAAATTGTAGCAAATTTCATCACTCAAATTCAAAAGTTAGCTTCATATTCAAACTCAGCACATTTTTCTGAGTAAGCCCACAAAATTTCATCCCCATTGGAGTTCATCTTGTCGGGAGCCAAATTTGCAATAATTCAAAACTGAATTTGAAATTCATTTTAAATATGAAGCAAATTGGACCAACCAAATTTCAAATTGGAGGACTTAAATTTGAACCAAAACTTGGGGGCTAAGTCTCACATTAAATTGTGAGTAGCTGGTGGGATAATTAGCAAAACCCAGAAAACAAATTTGAAAAAGAAGAGAAGGGGAGGCCCACATGTCAGCTGCACACACGAGTACTCAGTCGGTTGTTGCAGCCGGGTCTCAGCTTCGCGCGCAAGGCAGGGAGCGACGGCGAGCCACCGAGGCAGCACACGGCCACCTCACGGTGCCAAAACCGCAGCTCAAAGGCCAGCGCACAGCCCACGCCGCCTTCCTCCTGTTTCCCAAACAAGACCCCCCCCCCCCCCCGACCGAGCTTCATTCTCGATTCCGCGCGAGCACAGAAACGCCGCCCTCTCTGATCGCCGGCATCCGGCCAGCACAGCCGCTCTCGTGCCCGACGAGCAACACAAGAAAGGACCGCCGCGAGGTACTGATCACGGCCATACTGACCTCGCCCTCTATCTCGCACGATCGGCAAAGTATTTGAGGGATTAGCGCGTCGGGGTGTTCAGAACCGAACCATGAGGAATTCGGAAATTCGGAGCAAGTAAGCCACAACTCCTTAGGCCGAGCTAAGGACATGATCTAGACTCGCCCACGCGTCTCTGGGATCAGAAATCATCGAGTTTCATCGAGTAGGGGTGATGTTCTTCGAGCTTTTTGCATCGGCGCCGATATCCGGCCTAGGTCGCCGATGAGGTCATAGTTGCAGCTGTTTTCACGGGGATCGGTGCCCATATCCATGATGAGCAGGTGTCAGCGGAGCTCCCCGAGCAAACCGCATCGAAAAAGGTGCAGGGGATGCTGAGTTTGACGTTGCCGGTGAGCTCCCGGCCGCTGTTGCCGTCGGGAGCCCTGTTCCGGCCGTTGTCAAGCGCCGGTGAGGGCACCAGCGTGTTCTCCGAGTCGAGTTAGGCACAGGCGGCGAGAATCAGCAAGCTCTGAGGACTGGAAGCCCTCTCCGGTGAGAGCTCCGGCGAGCTCGGCGGCGGGGACCCGCGGGAGCGCGAGGTCGAAGAAGCCTTGCGGGCCCCACGTGTCAGTCGCTGCTGAGAGCGCTCAGGATTTGCTGCGGCACCGGGATTCCGTGTGGCTGCGCAGGTGATTCTGCGGGCTCCGGTGTGGGTTAGCTTTGGAGCTGACACGTAGCCGGGGGACCCCACCCGCAGAGTTTAAATTTTATTCGAATTTCCAGTTTTAGTTCAAACTTCAAATGAATAGAACTTTGGCTAGGAAACTCCAAATTCGGTGAACCAAATTTTGATGAACTCAGAATTCTGAGTACTTTCCAGCAATACCAAATTCAGATCATGAAAGTGAATAGTTTTCCAGAACTAAATCCCTAAAATTTAAACTATTGGGAATTTTATCTGGAGAACTACTTTATGAAAAATTCTGAAATTTGGCTGAGAGGTTCAGTAGAAAATCCCTGAATCCCAGTAAAATTTTCAGACTCATCCAAGTTCATTTAGTTACCCTAATGGGGTGATTAAGAGAACTGCCCTGAGAAAATAGAAAAATGTACAGAAACATTTTTCAGATTTTCTCCAATCTTAAGTAGGGCATAACTTTCAGTAGAATTCTTCAAATTACATGAAACCAATTCCATTAGAACCATCTTAAAGTCTAGTTTCCAGAAAGTAATGGTTGGAGCCATGAAAACCCATGGAATTATTCAGAGGGTCAAATATCGACCAAATGGGCTTTTATTTGTACAAGGTTCAAATGAACTTTGTTTCAAATGAAACTTGGTCAAGACTGTGGTTAGGACCCTACCAAGCCACAATAAAAAATTCAGAACCAAAGGGGAGGGCTAGGTAGAGTTATTAGTAAATAAGTATCCAAGTTTACACATTGCATTTAAATTTACATGTAGTACTGTATTCAACGTGTAGCCATTGAAGAAGAGACTCCGGAAGTGCTGGACTTCCTTCTTCCGGACGAAGAACTAACTACTGACCAGCAGCAACAAGGCAAGCCCCGGTTTGCATTAATTTTTTTTATAAAGTTTTACTTTGTTTACATACATAGGGTGAAGTATGTATGTGCATTATGTATAGGATGAATGAAACCCCCACTTGCATTACCAAAGGTTCCTAAAAGAGTGAGGGTAGGGTCTAAGACCTCGCGTATAAAGGCTATGCTTAAAGATTCATCGGGCTTCGGTACAAGTCGCGTAGTTGGAATCTACTCGCGAGATAGGCTTGGGACGCACGGGTTCGGTTGAGTGATGTGAGATCACTTTAGTAATGAAAATGAGACTAGGCAGGGGCTAGGGCGCAGCAAGAGGGAGTCTTGTGTGCGCAGCCCTGCCCATGTCGATTGAGGACCGATCCATGTGCGGCCCTGCTGAACAAGTATTGAACGTACCGAAGGCATATCGGATATATGGGCCCCGATAAACCGATGTAGCCTAAACCTCCGGGCGTCGAGGCATAACGCACCAATTTATAGGTGTAGGCTGAGGGCAGCAAGGTGGAAATCTGCCAACGGGCATAGAGAGATGCTCCGTGTGGGGAACCTCCTGCTCGTTTCGGTGCGACCGGTTCGACGTTTGGGCTGTTGGGTGAAAGGTTGTCCCGTACGACATCGAGTGAGCGTGCTGTGCAGCTCCACGGGTGGGCGTACGTGACGTGCTCTTTGGGTTTCCCTGCAGGTGTATATCGAGTCGATTCGCCGTCCCTCGCGGTGACGAGTACCGCTTGTTCACTGCGTCGTAACGTAGACTAATGAATGAAATGTTATGATTCCATATTGCTGTTATGATATAATTGTATTGCTACATGTGTGCCACCAAATATTGCTCACTAAATTTCAGCTTCATGAACCGTTAACTTGTTGCTAAAAGATGAACTAAGGATGAACTTGTAGGCGTGTCCATTTGCTGCAACATTGCTATCCTAAGTCATGGTACACCTCATGTAGAGTTTCATGCTTAGGTGAGTCGGTTAAGCCTTGCTGAGCCTTCGTGCTCACAGTTGCTGCTTAAGTGTTTTTCAGGTGAGGAGCCACCCACGGACTCGGAGTACAAGTCCACCGGCGAGGGTTACCCTCCGTCGGGGACCACGGCTGAGTGGGAGCCGTACACGCCGCGCTGAGCTGAGACGTGCAGCTAGTGTGGATTGCCCTAGGGCTGGCAAGCGACTTTTGCTAGATAGGCGGGCGTGAGTGTACAAAAGAAACTTCCGCTGTGTAATAAAGACTCTAGTTTGTAACTGAGAAGTGTACTACTTTGTACATTCAGTTTGTTTTCCCATGTAATATAATGTGTTCTTATGACGTGTGCTGTCGGGTGTCGCATCGCGCGGCACCACCCTCTGCGATCCTGGATGAGCGGATTCCGGTCCGCCACAGCCTGGTATCAGAGCTGCAGTGGGGATAGCACAGTACTTGAGAACTGTATCATGGGAAAACTTAGGTTACGGTGATGATTCGGTAGTTGCCCAAGTAAGGACTATATTAGAATAGTTACTTAAAGTGGCAAAGACTAACTTATGTGTTATAATTCTGAATTTCAATTATCTAACGACGCACCTACGCTCTGGTAAGTTTGGTAAGGAACGCCACCGAAAGCTGTTCAATTTCAGTTAGCTCTCCCTGACGAGGAACGTGGTTCAGGGATTGATCTCACAGATTGGTTTGAGATGTCAATATGAAACTCTTGGACTCTTCATGTTCCTGAGTTCATATGAAACGCTGATCCCTAGCGTGCATTAGGCAAGTAAGTGGAGACCCCATCGCGTGGTCAGTAACGCGAGAGTGTGTTCATCTGGAAATAGCCCAGGAGGACATACGCAGCGCTTGCCATCGGTGTGCCCTGCAGGGCAGTAGGTGGTATCTGTTGGGTTGAGAACATTCCAACCATGACGACCCGTTCATGACATACTCGGGTTCCCTGTCGTGTGGTGTTGAAACACGATCACGTACCTTGAGACGTGACTTAGCTCAAGGACGGCCATATGACAATGATACGGGCGTTTGTATTTGCTTTCAAATATGGCACTGCCTGAAATGGAAACAAAACCTTGAGTGCATCACTATTGTGTGGTTTTCTGCAGGTACTAACCACGTATGTATCCGTGTAGTAAAACGTGTGCGAGAGGCCGTTTAGTGCCACATTTGAGACGTATATGCCAGTATAATCCGGATAGGATTTTCTTTTGTGAGGAACGTAGTACCGAGATATTGTAGGCATATGCATGAGAATAATGATAACAAAGAATTAAAATCTATAGGTTCAACATTTAGGACCCTGGTTGGGTATAAGAATGGGATAGTGGAGCAGTATAGTCAAAAATATGAAAAACAGAGTGCCCTGTTTTGGGCAGCAAGTTTGCTGATCTTCAACAGGGCATAACTCACAGGTCTTTAAGCCCAGGGAGGTGTGGTATATAGTTATTGAAAGGTATTGAAGTACTCTACAACTTTGTTGTAGACATCCAGAGCTGAAACACACCTTAAGATGGCTGAAATCCCAGAGGAGTGTAAACTGTACAGAACCAGGACAGAGTAAAATATTCTCTGGACTGTTCTGTTTTTCAATGATAACTCCCAGCAGCAAAACCAAAAATTTTCATATGATACCTCCTTAGAAAGAGTAGAAGATGTGTGACATCTTTGCAATTCAAAGTTCCTGAAATTTCAGCCACAGAATTTAGTGGAAATCAGAGTTGAAAACAGCAACTTCCAAGGGAGGTGCTGTTAAAATTTTTCCAGAAATTCTGCTGACTTTGAATTAGCATAACTTTTTAACCAAATCTAATCTGGGGGCAAATGAGTGCTCATTGGAAAGATACTGAAGTTAACTTTAACTTTGGTATTCAACTTGAGTCATTAAAATGCCCAGAACCAGATCGAAATTTGGAATAGGTAGAAACTGGTCATTCTGACAGAAGAATGACAGTTGAACTCATTGAAGAGGGTGTTGTACCCTAAGGGTGGCATACGTGATGACAACGCGATAGTAATGTCTTGTAGGGACTAAACCTAGTTATGGTGAGCTTCCAAAGTGGAGGTTCATCAAGTTGGATTAAACTAGCTTGTGTTTGGTCTGGTAATGGTGTAGCTTGTGCAAAGTTATTACATTATATACTTACGAGATATATCGCATGTTTTTGTTGTCATAATGTTTTTACGTCCATTTTATTGGACTGCATGCAAAATGTTGTGGGACTGATGTTTAATGTCGTATGACTGCAGATGGTTCGTACTAGGACCACGCACGAGGTTGGTGGCTCTAGCCAACAGGGAGGCGATGACTCCCAGCAACCGGCCAACGACAGCACCCCGCAGCAGCAGCCACCACCGCCGCCTCCGCTTACTCTAGCGGATGTGATAGCGGCACTGGTGGGAGGTCATAAGGAGCAGACCGACCTGCTCCGCACGATCGTGCAGAATACGTCCCAGGTGGAGGGACGTCAAGACAGAGGGCCTCGTGAGCCCCGGGAAGTGTCGTACTCGGATTTCATGAGTACGCACCCTCCAGTGTTCACCGAAGCCAAAGAACCACTGGAGGCGGACAACTGGCTGCGGACTATCGAGTCCAAGTTCGGGCTGCTCCCATGTACGGAGCGGCAGAAGACTCTGTTCGCAGCGCAGCAACTCCACGGTGCCGCTGGTGCGTGGTTGGCGAATTATGTCGCCTCACGTCCGGCTGGCCATGCCGTGGAATGGCAAGAATTCCGGAAGGCGTTCCGTGCCTACCACATCCCTCCCGGAATAGTGAAGAGGAAGTTCCAAGAATTTTTGGAACTGAAGCAGGGCGGGAGGAGTGCCCATGACTACTCCCGTGCCTTCAACCATCTGGCGCAATATGCGTCAGACTACATCTCCACCGAGGAGAAGAAGCGATAGCACTTCTATCGGGGGTTACACCCCGAAATGAAGACGCACCTCGTTCAGTGGAATCGCGGCACATTCAACGACCTAGTCAATGCGCGATTATGCAAGAGGATGCTCAGCGGGAGTTGGCAGCTGAGCAGAGGAAGTGCAGCGCTCCACCTAGCAGCGGTGGTGGCGTGCCCCAGCAGTACCGTATGGTGTATCGGACACCATCCGGACAGCAGTGGCATCCACCGGCGAGACCTCAACGGTTCGGGGGACGTCCGTTCCAGTCACCCTCATTCCGTCCGCCGATGCCACCACCAAGACAGCAGCAGCAACAGCAGCAGCAGACGGTACCCCGGGCGTTTCCACCGCCACAACGCGCCCCGGGATTCCGTCCACCGATCAGCGGGGGACCCCCCCCCCCCATTTTACCTGCTTCACGTGTGGCCAGGCGGGCCACTTCGCGAAGGACTGTCCCCAGGGGCAGCAGAGCAGCGGGCAAGCCCAGTTCCAGGGCGGTGCTCGAGGCCGACCTCCGGTGAAGAAGGTTGGTCAGCGGACTGGGGGTGTCCGCAGCCTCGACAATGAGGACGCCCCAGAAGGAGACAACGTGCTGGCGGGTATGTTCACTCTCAACCATCAAGCCATCATAATATTGTTCGATTCTGGTGCAACTCACAACTTCATAAGTGCATCATATGTGGTTAAGCATCAGCTGGAAGTCTTTCCAACCGAGTGTTCGTATATGATCTGCTCACCGGGAGGAAAGATTTCAGCAACGATGATGGTTCCGAAAGCACCACTGTGCTTAGGTGGGAAAATATATCCCACCACTATGATTATCCTTGAGGGGCAGAAGATTGATGCAATCTTGGGAATGTCATGGCTAAGTTACCATGGCGCTGTCCTGGAAACCCTATCACGGACGATTCACCTCAACTCCCCATTACACCATCCGCAGTCCCTCTTATTAGATAATCCAGTCCGGGAAGTTTCAGTGATCAACAATACTGAAGCTCTCAAGTTAGAAGACATCCCCGTAGTCCGGGAATTTCCCGACGTGTTCCCGGATGATCTTCCGGGCATGCCACCTTAGCGGGATGTCGAGTTCAAGATCGAGCTCGCACCCGGGACTAGGCCCGTATCACGGAGACCATACAAAATGGCTCCCAATGAGCTGGCTGAACTAAAAGAACAGCTCAATGATCTGTTGAGCAAGGGTTTCATTAGGCTGAGTTCCTCACCTTGGGGATGCTCGGCGCTGTTTGTAAAGAAGAAGGATGAAACCCTGAGGCTGTGTGTGGATTACCGGCCACTCAATGCCGTCACCATCGAGAATAAGTATCCACTGCCCCGCATCGACATATTGTTTGATCAACTTGTGGGCGCAAGTGTATTTTCCAAGATGGACCTTCGCTCGGGATATCACCAAATAAAGATCCGGGCGGAGGATATTCCAAAGACGGCATTCTCGACGAGATATGGACTATATGAATATCTCGTCATGTCTTTTGGTCTCACAAACGCTCCAGCCCATTTCATGTATCTCATGAACTCGGTGTTCATGCCGGAGCTGGACAAGTTCGTGGTAGTGTTCATCGACGATATCTTGGTTTACTCCAAGACAGAAGCCGAACATGCCGAACACTTACGGATCGTTCTTCAACGATTGCGAGACCACAAGCTCTACGCCAAGTTCAGCAAATGCGAGTTTTGGATCAGCCATGTGCCATTCTTGGGACATATCATCTCAGCTGAAGGCATTGCAGTTGACCCAAGCAAAATAGAGCAAGTGCTGAAATGGAAAGCTCCCACTTCAGTCCATTAAGTCAGAAGCTTCCTCGGGTTAGCGGGATACTATCGGAGATTTATTCCAAGTTTGTCCAAGCTCGCTAAGCCGATGACAGAGTTGCTGAAGAAAGGGACGAAATATGTTTGGAACACGGCGTGTGAAGGAGCATTCCGAGCATTGGTGAAGCCTCTCACCACAGCCCCGGTCTTAGCTCAGCCTGATACAACAAAGCCCTTCAACGTGTATTGTGACGCGTCCGGTATTGGGCTTGGCTGCGTGTTGATGCAGGAAGGACGTGTGGTCGCATATGGCTCACGCCAACTTCGGAACCATGAGCAGCATTATCCCACTCATGACCTTGAGCTTGCTGCAGTGGTTTTGGCGCTGAAAATGTGGAGGCACTATCTCCTGGGAAACTTGGTGCATCTGTACCCACCGCAAGAGCTTGAAATACATTTCCACCCAGAAGGAGCTGAACATGAGGCAACGGAGGTGGTTAGAACTGATCAAATATTATGAGATTGAGATCCATTACCACCCCGGCAAGGCAAATGTGGTTGCCGATGCGCTGAGTCGGAAATCACATGTCCATCACCTCACCATTACACCGGTGGAGGAGGAAGAGCCAAGTTTATACTTGGTTCCTTATAGATCACTGTACAACCTTGCCCTCATCCCTACTATTAGGGAGGACATTATTGCAGCTCAGAAAAATGATAAAGGCATGGCACATCTCCGGAGACGGATAGACAACGGGGAGATCAAATGTTTCCGGAATGATAATGAGGGGACGCTATGGTTCAATGACCGCATAGTCGTACCCCGGGATATGGAGCTGAGGAAGAAGCTCCTTGATGAAGCTCACTTGTCCAAATACTCCATTCATCCGGGCAGCAACAAGATGTACCAAGATTTGAAAAAGAAATTTTGGTGGACACTGATGAAGCGGGAGGTAGCTAAGTACGTATCCGAGTGTGATACGTGTAGACGAGTGAAAGCTGATCACATGAAGAAGTCAGGGCTGTTGCAACCCCTGAAGATCCCGGCATGGAAATGGGAAGATGTGAGCATGGATTTCATTGTGGGATTACCCCTAACATCCAACAAGCATGATTCCATATGGGTAATCGTTGATCGGTTAACCAAGACGGCTCACTTCATCCCGGTGAATACACGTTACAATGCCGGCAAATATGCGGAGCTATACATAGCGAAGATTCTATGCCTATACGGGGTACCCAAGACCATCGTCTGAGATCGAGGTGCATTATTTGTATCTCGTTTTTGGGAGCAATTGCACGCTGCTTTGGGTACTAAACTGATTAGAAGCTCCGCCTACCACCCTCAGACAGATGGCCAAACAGAGAGGGTGAATCAAGTTCTCGAAGACATGTTGAGAGCATGTGCCATCCACCATGGTAGGAACTGGGATGATCACCTACCATTGGCGGAATTCTCGTACAACAACGGCTATCAGGCGAGTATCAAGATGGCACCCTACGAAGCTCTCTACGGTCGCAAATGCCGCACCCCATTGAATTGGTGCGAGTCCGGTGAGAGGGTCACATTCGCGGTTGATGTGGTGAACGACGCCGAAGAGCGCGTTCGGACGATTCAACCTAACTTGAAGGCCGCTCAATCCCGGCAGAAGAGCTACGCTGATAAGAGGCGTAGACCGTTGCACTTCGACGTCGGTGAATACGTGTACCTCCGCGTGTCTCCGATGAAGGGCGTGCACCGGTTCAGCGTCAAGGGGAAGCTCGCTCCTCGTTCATTGGACCCTATGCTATCACCGAGAAGTGCGGACCAGCGGCGTGTCAATTGGAGTTACCGGCATCTCTTGCTGGTGTCCATGATGTTTTTCATGTTTCGCAACTGCGAAAATGTTTGAAGCATACGGCTGCTGTTCCTACCGAAGACATCGGTGAGCTGAAACCAGATTTAACATATGATGAGTATCCGGTGGCCATTCTTGATGAAAAAGCCAGGACCACGCGTAGCAGAACGTTGTGGTTCTACAAAATACTCTGGAGCAACCACACGGCCGAAGAAGCGACGTGGGAGAGCGAGGAATTCCTTCGCTCAAATTACCCGGAGTTCATGACTTCTCAACACGGGTAAGTCCCTATTACATCGCTATCTCTTCTTTTGTAATCTCGGGACGAGATTCTTTTAAGGGGGGAGGGATGTAGAAGCCCAAGGAAAGGGACTTGCAAAAAAATTCATTCACCTCACAACACCACAGTTTTTGTTGTGGATATCTTAGGAAATGTTGTGAAGAGCAAGTAACCTCCATCAAAAGAGTAATTAGAGGGGAAAGCCTTCACTTTCACAAAGTAGGATTTCTACACATGAACATGAGAGGTTGAGCTCACCCCTAGAACTTGAAAAGTCTTGGGAAGGTTCAGTCCAAGTTTCATAGAAATCCAACACTTTTTGAGGCACTTTTGGAGGTATTTGAAAAAAGAGGCCAATTTGAATGTAAATTCAAATTGTAGCAACTTTCATCACTCAAATTCAAAAGTTAGCTTCATATTCAAACTCAGCACATTTTTCTGAGTAAGCCCACCAAATTTCATCCCCATTGGAGTTCATCTTGTCGGGAGCCAAATTTGCAATAATTCAAAACTGAATTTGAAATTGAGTTTAAATATGAAGCAAATTGGACCAACCAAATTTCAAATTGGAGGACTTAAATTTGAACCAAAACTTGGGGGCTAAGTCTCACATTAAATTGTGAGTAGCTGGTGGGATAATTAGCAAAAACCAGAAAAGAAATTTGGAAAAAGAAGAGAAGGGGAGGCCCACATGTCAGCTGCACACACGAGTACTCAGTTGGTTGTTGCAGCCGGGTCTCGGCTTCGTGCGCAAGGCAGAGAGCGACGGCGAGCCACCGAGGCAGCACACGGCCACCTCACGGTGCCAAAACCGCAGCTCAAAGGCCAGCGCACAGCCCACGCCGCCTTCCTCCTGTTTCCCAAACAAGACCCCCCCCCCCCGACCGAGCTTCTTTCTCGATTCCGCGCGAGCATGGAAACGCCGCCCTCTCTGATCGCCGGCGTCCGGCCAGCACAGCCGCTCTCGTGCCCGACGAGCAACACAAGAAAGGACCGCCGCGAGGTACTGATCACGACCATACTGATCTCGCCCTCTATCTCGCACGATCGGCAAAGTATTTGAGGGATTAGCGCGTCGGGGTGTTTAGAACCGAACCGTGAGGAATTCGGAAATTCGGAGCAAGTAAGCCACCACTCCTTAGGATGAGCTAAGGACATGATCTAGACTCGCCCACGCGTCTCTGGGATCAGAAATCATCGAGTTTCATCGAGTAGGGGCGATGTTCTTCGAGCTTTTTGCATCGGCGCCGATGTACGGGCTAGGTCGCCGATGAGGTCATAGTTGCAGCTGTTTTCACGGGGATCGGTGCCCATATCCATGATCAGCTGGTGTCAGCGGAGCTCCCCGAGCAAACCGCATCAAAAAAGGTGCAGGGGATGCTGAGTTTGACGTCGCCGGTGAGCTCCCGGCCGCTGTTGCCGTCGGGAGCCCTGTTCCGGCCGTTGTCAAGCTCCGGTGAGGGCACCAGCGTGTTCTCCGAGTCGAGTTAGGCACAGGCGGCGAGAATCAGCAAGCTCTGAGGGTCGGAACCCCTCTCCAGCGAGAGCTCCGGCGAGCTCGGCGGCGGGGAGCCGCGGGAGCGCGAGGTGGAAGAAGCCTTGCGGGCCCCGCGTGTCAGTCGCTGCTGAGAGCGCTCGGGATTTGCTGCGGCACCGGGATTCCGTGTGGCTGCGCGGGTGATTCTGTGGGCTCCGGTGTGGGTT
This sequence comes from Neostapfia colusana, assembly GCA_030760725.1. Taxonomy (NCBI): domain Eukaryota; kingdom Viridiplantae; phylum Streptophyta; class Magnoliopsida; order Poales; family Poaceae; genus Neostapfia; species Neostapfia colusana. The sequence continues at coordinate 83,336,849 of JASWHV010000003.1, forward strand.
AGCTGAGGAGCTGACACGTAGCCGGGGGACCCCACCCGCAGAGTTTAAATTTTATTCGAATTTCCAGTTTTAGTTCAAACTTCAAATGAATAGAACTTTGGCTAGGAAACTCCAAATTTGATGAACCAAATTTTTCTGAACTCAGAATTCTGAGTAGTTTCCAGCAATACCAAATTCAGATCATGAAAGTGAATAGCTTTCCAGAATTAAATCCCTAAAATTTAAACTATTGGGAATTTTATCTGGAGAACTGCTTCATGAAAAATTCTGAAACTTGGCTGAGAGGTTCAGTAGAAAATCCCTGAATCCCAGTAAAATTTTCAGACTCATCCAAGTTCATTTAATTACCCTAATGGGGTGATTAAGAGAACTGCCCTGAGAAAATAGAAAAATGTACAGAAACATTTTTCAGATTTTCTTCAATCTTAAGTAGGGCATAACTTTCAGTACATATCTTCAAATGACATGAAACCAATTTCATTAGAACCATCTTAAAGTCTAGTTTCCAGAAAGTAATGGTTGGAGCCATGAAAACCCCTGGAATTATTCAGAGGCTCAAATATTGATCAAATGGGCTTTTATTTGTACAAGGTTCAAATGAACTTTGTTTCAAATGAAATTTGGTCAAGACTCTGGTTAGGACCCTACCAAGCCACAATAAAAATTTCAGAACCAAAGGGGAGGGATAGCTAGAGTTATTAGTAAATAAGTATCCAAGTTTGCACATTGCATTTAAATTTACATGTAGTATTGTATTCAACGTGTAGCCATTGAAGAAGAGACTCCGTAAGTGCTGGACTTCCTTCTTCCGGACGAAGAACTAACTACTGACCAGCAGCAACAAGGCAAGCCCCGGTTTGCATTATTTTTTTTATAAAGTTTTACTTTGTTTACATACATAGGGTGAAGCATGTATGTGCATTAGGTATAGGATGAATGAAACCCCCACTTGCATAACCAAAGGTTCCTAAAAGAGTGAGGGTAGGATCTAAGACCTCGCGTAGAAAGGCTATGCTTAAAGATTCATAGGGCTTCGGTACAAGTCGAGTAGTTGGAATCTACTCGTGAGATAGGCTTGGGACGCACGGGTTTGGTTGAGTGATGTGAGATTACTTTAGTAATGAAAATGAGACTAGGCAGGGGCTTGGGTGCAGCAAGAGGGAGTCTTGTGTGCGCAGCCCTGCCCGTGTCGATTGAGGACCGATCCGTGTGCGGCCCTGCTGAACAAGTATTGAACATACCGAAGGCATATCGGATATATGGGCCCCGATAAACCGATGTAGCCTAAACCTCCAGGCGTCGAGGCATAACGCACCGATTTATAGGTGTAGGCTGAGGGCAGCAAGGTGGAAATCTGCCAACGGTCATAGAGAGATGCTCCGTGTGGGGAACCTCCTGCTCGTTTCGGTGCGACCGGTTCGACGTTTGGGCTGTTGGGTGAAAGGTTGTCCCGTACGACATCGAGTGAGCGTGCTGTGCAGCTCCACGGGTGGGCGTACGTGACGTGCTCTTTGGGTTTCCCTGCAGGTGTATATCGAGTCGATTCACCGTCCCTCGCGGTGACGAGTACCGCTTCTTCACTACGTCGTAACGTAGACTAATGAATGAAATGTTATGATTCCATATTGCTGTTATGATATAATTGTATTGCTACATGTGTGCCACCAAATATTGCTCACTAAATTTCAGCTTCATGAACCGTTAACTTGTTGCTAAAATATGAACTATGGATGAACTTGTAGGCGTTTCCATTTGCTGGAACATTGCTATCCTAAGTCATGGTACACCTCATGTAGAGTTTCATGCTTAGGTGAGTCGGTTAAGCCTTGCTGAGCCTTCGTGCTCACGGTTGCTGCTTAAGTGTTTTTCAGGTGAGGAGCCACCCACGGACTCGGAGTACGAGTCCACCGGCGAGGGTTACCCTCCGTCGGGGACCACGGCTGTGTGGGAACCGTACACGCCGCGCTGAGCTGAGACGTGCAGCTAGTGTGGGTCGCCCTAGGGCTGGGCAACCGACTTTTGCTAGATAGGCGGGCGTGAGTGTACAAAAGAAACTTCCGCTGTGTAATATAGACTCTAGTTTGTAACTGAGAAGTGTACTACTTTGTACATTCAGTTTGTTTTCCCATGTAATATAATGTGTTCTTATGACGTGTGCTGTCGGGTGTCGCATCGCGCGACACCACCCTCTGCGATCCTGGATGAGCGGATTCCGGTCCGCCACATGTTCTTGCATGGTTTGCATGGATTTTATGATGAACAGAGGTGTTCAGATCAAATGTGGACGTGGCGATGATCTTGACTCTAGATCAAACCGATCAACACGTGATCTGTTCACGAAAAGCTTTTGTTCGAAAGAAATCAAGGAACAGATGCAAAGAAAACGCGACGATGTCGTAAGGTGGTATTGGAGACCTACCTTATGTTCTTCTTAGTCTCGGGTCCTTCTCCTATCAGACAGATCGTTGGGGTTCTCTTCCGGCGATCTCTCTCGACCAAACTCCGGCGATGGGTTTACTCGGCGAGTTGAGGGCTAGGGCTCTAAGTCGTCCGCTCAAGAGGTGGAAAAGAAGTTCGTGGTTTCGGCCAGAGATTCTGGGTTCTATTTATAATCGGGAGAAGAAGAGTCCTAATCTGATTGTATTTCGAATAAGAGTCCTATTCAGATTGTCGTTGAATCTTAACAACTTATCTTTAGTTGATTTGGTGCGGTAACATTGTGGAATTCATGTCGGTTTCCTCTCCGTACCGGTATTCCCACGCATACAGAATCCAAAAACCACTCCAGAACTCTTACCTCCGCGGTGATGAGCTCCGGAAGCTCCACGTGTCCACCGGGGCCTGGTCTCCCCCTTTCCGCAGAGACGAGCTCCGGTTGTGCCGCGTTTCAAGCGAGCGAGACCTCCCTCTCCTTAGGAGGTGAGCTCCGCGTGCGCCACGTATCCTGGCGGTCGGGACCTCCTCTCTATTCGGAGGTGGCTCCGCGCACGCCACGTGTCAGTGCCGGCCCTCCCCTCTCTTTGGAGGTGGCTCCGGGTGTGCCACGTATCCTAACAGCGCCAGACTTCGTTTCTACTCATAGACGAGCTCCGAGGTTGACACGTGTCCAACAGTGTCGGACCTCCCGGAGATAAGCTCCGGCGGTGACACGTGTCCAATAGAACCGGACCTCTCGGAGGTGAGCTCCGAGATCGACACATATCCCGTGCGACTGGTCCTCTGATTTCTGCGGTAACTAGTTCCGAAGTTGACACGTGTCCTGCGGGACTGCCTTCGCTTCTCCGCATAGGCTAGCTCCGGGGCCAACACGTGTCCCACGGGGTCGGACCTCTCCCCCTTTGTGGGGATGAGCTCCAAAGGCGCCACATGGCCAGCGGGCCGCGAGAGTTGTCTTCGGCACTCTTGGTGAACTGGATTTTTGCTCTTTTTGGCAATCTTTTTAATTTTTTCTCTGTCCCCACTTCTTTTTAAAATGTTTTCTCTACATGAAACATGAATACATGCAGAAACCAGAAATGAGGGTGTCACACATAGGCTACCACTTGTACTTCTTGCATGAGCACACATCCAACCCCTTGTCTGGATGCGTCACAATATATGTCAAAGCTCTTGCTTACGTCCGGTAATACTAGAACCGGTGCTGTGGTTAGCCTTTTCTTGAGCTCCTCAAAGCTTTCTTGGCACGCTGGTGTCCATTGGAAGGCTTTTCCCTTCGTTAGCAATTCCGTCATAGGTTTTGCTATCTTAGAGAAATCCTTGATGAACCGTCAGTAGTATCCAGCCATCCCAAGAAAACTCCGAATATCCCTCACGTTTTGCGGTTGGTTCCACTTCAGAACATCTCCCACTTTTCTGGGATCAACCGATACTGCTTTCTCGGAGATTATGTGGCCTAGGAACGATATCTCCTTTAGCCAAAATTGACACTTGCTGAGTTTGGCATACAATTGATGCTCTCGCAGCTTCTGCAATGTCAATCTCAGATGTTCTTCATGTTCCTCCTCACTTTTTGAATACACCATGATGTCATCAATGAAAACCACAATGAACTTGTCCAAGTACTCCATGAAAACCTTGTTCATGAGGTACATGAAATATGCTGGTGCATTCGTTAACCCAAAAGACATAATGGTATATTTATATGAACCATACCGTGTCCGAAAGGCAGTCTTAGATATGTCGGAGTCTTCAGCTGGAAATATCCCGACCATAGACCAATCTTGGAGAAGACTCGGGCTCCCTTCATTTGGTCGAACAGGTCCTCTATATGGGGCAGAGGGTATTTGTTCTTGATCGTCACCTCATTGAGAGACCTATAATCCACACACATCCTTTGGGTCCCATCCTTCTTGTCCACGAAGAGCACGGGGGCTCCCCATGGTGACGAACTTGGGCGTATAAAACCCTTCTCTAGCTGCTCCTGAATTTGCTTCTTGAGCTCCACTAGTTCATTAACGGGCATCCTATAGGGCCTCTTTGCCACAGGTGCAGTTCCGGGCACTAGGTCAATGGAAAACTCAATGTCTAGGTCAGGTGGCATACCTGGAAGTTCTTCTGGGAACACGTCCGAGAATTCTTGAACCACCGGAATGCCTTCCAATGTTACTTCTTCGACGTGGTTCACTGTTGCCTTCTCGGTTGCCGGTTGGGCTGACTCGAACTCAATACGGGTACCGTGCTCGTTTGTCAACTGCACGCTCCTGTCAGCACATTGGATCACTCCGTTGTGCTTACTTAGCCAATCCATTCTGAGTATTATGTCGAGCCCTTGGGAATCCAAGACAATGAGGTTGGCAAGGAAGTATACCCCTCTTATTTTAAGGTATACTTTCGGACATACTATATTAGTCCTCATCTCTCCACCATAAGAATTAACCAACATAGTATATTTCAAGTGTGATATGGGTAGATTATACTTGGCAACATACTTGGATGATATGAATGAATGTGATGCTCCGGAATCAAATAAAATGGTGGCTGGATTGGAGTTAGCTAGGAACATACCAATCACGACGTCCTCAGCCTGTTGCGCTTCTTCAGCAGAGACATGGTCCACGTTGCCTCGAGCGTAGTTCTGCTGTCCACGGTTACCTTGATTGGCTCCTCCGTTCGGCCGTGGGTTCTGCTTGGGCACGTTGCTTGGTTGTCCAGGACCTCTCTTCAGGCACTGGCTCGCAAAGTGTCCCGTCTCTCCGCATGCAAAGCATGCCTTGTTGCCCACGACAGCAGGTACATTGAGGCGGGAGTTTTTAACAGGAGCGCCCATGTTAGGACGAGGCGCAGGAGGCAAAGGCACACGAGGTGCTTGCAAGACAGGACGTTGCCGTTGTGGCTGATTAGGGCGAAAAGTCAGAGTGGACGATCCATACTGTGGTCCAGCTGGGGGCATGTATCGGAGACGTACATTGCTCCCTTGTGGCTGGTATGGCATCTTTCTTTTGCCTTCTTGCTTGATCTCTCGGATGTTGCTCTCAACCACTATGGCTTTGTCAACTAGCTTCTGGAAGTTAGCATAGTCATTGTTGACAAGTTGAACTTGGATCTCGTTGTTCAACCCTCTCATGAACAAGTACTGCTTCTGTTGGTCAGAGTTGACATCCTCGGGGGCATACCCTGACAGCTGCGTGGACTGGTTAAGGTAATCATTCACACTCTTCTTGCCTTGGCGGAGACCTTCGAACTCTTGCCTTTTGAGCATCATGACTCCGGCAGGGATGTAATGAGAGCGGAAACTCTCCTTGAATTCAACCCAAGTGATAGTCTCCGGGTTGTCATGAGCGTTGCAAAGAGCGTCCCACCAGTCAGCGGCTGCTCCCATGAGTTGGTGCAATGCGAAGAGAACTTTCTCTCGGTCATTGCACTGAACTATGGCAAGCTTCTTCTCCATGGACTTCAACCAGTCATCGGCCTCCATGGGGTCATTAGCTTGAGAGAATGTAGGCGGTCGAGTCCTCATGAACTTTCCTAGCCTGTTGTGAGCCGGCGGTGGTGGTGGCGGTGGTGGGGGTGGTGCAGGAACGGGTTTGTTGTTGTTGTTGGCTTGCAGCTGACCCAATGTTTGAATCATAGTTTGCATAAGCTGGTTCTGCATGGCCATCAACCATTCCAGGTTGTTTGCACTAGCTCAGGGGTTGTCATTCTCAGGAACCTCAACGTGGTCATCCTCTTGGTTGCCACGGACGTTCCTCCCATGACGGCCGGCATTTCCTCTCACCATCTGTGAGAGAGAGTTGAGTAGAATAGAGGTTAGAAGTTTAGAGTGATCCCTCCCAACTATATGCATCAAGGTGAATGGACTATATATCATCCTATATGAGGATGTGAACAAGTGCCGAAGCATCTCACATCTCTCTACTATGTGTGGATATGGACAACGCTGAAACGTCCCACAACTCACACTAAGCACTCAAGCATAACAATCATCACAAAGGTTCGGCACACAACTCCTATTCAAGGCTTACTCAATGGGGTCCTATGTGGTTTGGGGTGATACCAATCTGTGACCAATCTGTGACCACTAATCTGTGACCTTGTCCTATGGTCAATGGGGTTCTAATGCTAATCTATGCATTCTACCTAGGCTTGCATCCTATGTTCAGCGTGGCTCCTAATACCAATCTGTGACTAGGCTTGCGTCCTGCGGTCAACCGCTGTTCTGCTACCAATCTGTGATCAATCTAGGCTTGTGACCTACAGTCAACCGTGGTTTCTAAAACCAATCTGTGATTTCTATCTAGGCTTGTGATCTACAGCCAACCGTGGTAGCTTGATACCAATCTGTGACCTATCTAGACGTGTGACCTATGATCAACCATGGCTCTGATACCAATCTGCGACGCCCCGGTTCTGTGGAAAACCACGGAACCTGGACTGATGCGTATGTGTGCCCAGGATGTTCATCACACATACACATTGTCGAAGTGTGTGGTCGACACTTCCCCCGGACCTGCTCTGGGCAGCCCGCGGAGGTTCCTTTTCGGAGGGGCTAGTCACTTGCGGAGAGCTTAAGCGTAGGGACGAGTTAGGGAGGAGCTTGACACGATGAGTTTTACGTAGTTCAGGCCGCCGGAGCGTAAAACCCTACGTCCACGGTGAGCAGAGGTGCTCGCTGTATTGCTTGTTGCTCAGAACCGGAGTCCTAAGCTTGAGGATGAGTTATGCCTAGGGTGTGAGTTGCTGGAGTGCGAACCCTTGCTAACGTTGCCTACCCGAGCCTTTTATAGTCCAAGGCTCGTGTGGCTCACAAGGGGGGCCCAGGCAGGTGGTCCCGGGGTGATTTCCTGCCGACTATCGTATCCGCAGTTATGTCGGTAGTTGTCTCTAGCAAAGGCTTCCGAGTCTTCGTCTTGCGGCTCTTCCCATGCCGCATGCTAGTCGTAGTGGTTGATGACGGCGGGGGCGGCAGGGGATGTCTCGTCGCTGTGTTTATTGGCTGGCAGGTTCTGACACCGCGTGCCAGTCTGTGATGCGACTGGGCGCAACGTCACCTGATAGAGGCGTGCTCCACGTCTCTGTGTCTTGGTAAGGCGTGGGCCTTGAATACCTTGTACGGGCAAGGTATGGTGCGTCTTTACGCCCGCTGCCTACCGCTCGGGGGCAGGCAGCGCTGTTCTGCTGGACACATGGCGGGCCCGGAGCTCTCCTCTGAGGAGAGGGTGGTCCGGCTCCACAGGACACGTGGAGCCTTCGGACCTCTCCTCGCGGAGGGGGGAGGTCCGGCTTCTGTCGGCCACGTGGCGGGCCCGGAGCTCCCCTCTGAGGAGGGTGAGGTCCGGCCCTGCGGGACACGCGGCGCCTTCAGAGCCCTCCCCACGGAGGGGAGGTCTGGCTGCTGTTGGCCACGTGGCGGGCCCGGAGCTCTCCTCCGAGGAGAGGGAAGTCTGGCCCCGCTGGACACGTGGCGCCTTCGGAGCTCTCCCTGCGGAGAAGAGCGAGATCCTTAGGCATTTTTCCCTGTGCGCGGGGGTACCCCATATCGCGGGTACCGATAGTGGCCCCCGGGCCCATCTCGGGGGAGATAGCGAGCCCGAGGTGGGGCCTCCGTCTCTTCTGTTCCGCGCACTTTCTCCAAGTCCCGCATTGACTGCTGCCGGAGCACGAACAGACGCGGGATCGTGGGAGCGTGCGCCCACTTGATGGTTGCTTTTACTGCGGTGGTTCCCAAGGCTGCCACTTCTGCACGTTGCGGTGCTTTCTTCGGGAACCGTCGAAGTGCCTTGCCGGCTCGTCTTCGTGGGAGACTGACTCCGTGACCCACCGCTTCAGCTGGGTGGCTTCTGCCCACCTGTCATCGGCGCTCGGTCTTGGAGCTGTTGCGTTTGCCGATGTGGTGTACTCGAAGAGTTTCAAATCGCTTGGAATCGCATCTGGGAAGTGTGAAACGAAGCCACAACATGGGTAGGTTCCCTTTATAAGGCTTCCAACACTTGCACCTTCGTTGAGTTTCTGCGACCTTGTCTTCTCCCATGGCTTCTAACCCGCCTTCGGAGGAGGATCGCTCTCGATTTCCTACGGCGGCGGCTTCTGCACCAAGTCAGTGATCCAGGGATCCTGCATGCCTTGCCTCTGGAGGTGACGCCTCCAAGAGGCCCCGGGTTTAGCATCCCGACTGGGCTCTTCTTGAGCGACGACTGGCTGAGGGTTCCCAGGCGTTGCGTCCTTTCTCCTCAAGTGGTGGAGCCTCGAAAGAAACTACTAACACGTCGAGGAGGCTTCAGGCGGAGGAGTCTCAAGGAAGCTGCTGAAGCACCAAGGAGGACTCCAGGCGGTAGAGTCTCCAAGGAAACTGCTCAAGCGGTGGAGGGGGCTTCAGAAGCATCCTTGATGACACCGGCCCTTGTGCTGGTGATGGCCGAGATGATCCCTGTGCTCGGGTCAGAGGAGTCTTCAGGAAAGCTGCGTCCTCTCTCCTCAGGCGGTGGAGTCTCCAAAGAAACTGCTGACACGGCGATGAGGACTCCAGGCGGCAGAGTCTCCAAGGAAACTGCTGAAGCAGTGGAACGGGCTTCAGAAGCATCCTTGATGACACCGGCCCTTGCGCTGGTGATGCCGAGATGATCCCTGTGCTCGGGTCATGGAGCGGGATAACGCCGCCAGGGCTGAAGTTGAGGACGTGGCCGTTCTCGCAGCTTCTAGGTTCTGGACGTGCCCGGGGAAACCTAGGGCTTGATTCTTTCTTTTTTATCGAGTCTGTAGTCCAGCTCATGGAGCCATGAATACATAGACTATTATGACCCTTCGTGCCTGTGATGCCCTTGTCTTCTTCTTGGTTTCTCCCGGCCGAGCCCTTAGCTCCGCAAGGTACTCATAGGCCTTCACCAATCTCGAAGGTCTGCATAGACACCTTCCCCGGTTCATTACTGTATTAAGGGCCCCGGAGGTCTCCGGAGCCCGCCCCATGAGGGCGGGGAGGTCCGGATCTGCTGGACACATGGCGGGCCCGGAGCTCTCCTCTGAGGAGAGGGAGGTCCGGCCCCGCAGGACACGTGGAGCCTTTGGACCTCTCCCCGCGGAGGGGGGAGGTCCGGCTTCTGCCGGCCACGTGGTGGGTCCGGGCCCCCTCCTAAGGAGGCGGGAGCTCCGGCTTCGCTGGACACTTGGGCCTTTGGAGCTCCCCCCCCCAGAGGGGGAGGTCTGGCTTCTACCAGCCACGTGGCTGGTCCGGAGCCCCTCCCGACGAGGCGGGAGCCCCGGCCCCGCTGGACACGTGGGGCCTCCGGAGCCTGCCCCTGCGGAGGGGGGCAGGGTCCGGATCTCCCGGTTTTGCACGGTCCGTAGCGGCCCCCTGGTAGGTGTGGCCAACTGTTTGGGTACTCCTACCATACTCCTGCGGGAAGCCAAGGCCGGAGGGTCCTGCACACAAACAAGGGAAACGTAATTCTCCTTTGGGCTCCCCCCTTTCCGATCTCATAGTCTTATTTGGCTTACAATCCCGATTCGGTGCTCGGTGCTTGGGAATTTCGGTGCACGACGTGCCGGGGCCTCGGGGCCCCCTGGCCATCAGCAGGTCCCCCAAGCGCGACCGCCCCAGGCAGGATAGCAAATGCCGATTAGAGTTGAGAATGGGAAAAAGGGGACTGGGTGTATGGTGAACATACCCAGGAAGTGCGGTCATAAAAATTAATACATAATTTGAATGAGCATAAAGGAAGAGCAGAGCAGGACAGGTTCTTCCCCTATAAATTTCCATAGGCGAAAAACAGGCTAAACATGGAGGCCACGACCCATCCCATTAAAAAGGGAAGCAAGACTCTACGCGCTTGGAGTCGGAACCAGGCAAAGCTGAACATAGTCCTGGACTGTCCCCTGAGACTTAGCTGCTCCGAGCGCTGTTCCGGGACTCTATGGAATCTATTAGAAAGAAGAAACTGTCCTGCTACTGTTCTAGGGGTAGAACTTACGGAGGTGTTCGATGTTCCAGGGGTTCGGGAGCGGATCCCCATCCTCGGTGAAAAGGCGTACGCACCCGGGGCGGCATACTTTCGTGACTCGGAAGGGACCTTCCCAACTAGGGGAGAGTTTGTGGGTCCCTTCGCAAGAAAGTATGCGCGGCAGCACCAGGTCACCTTCCTGCAGCTCCCGGGCACGCACAGACCTCTGGTGGTAGCGGCGGAGCGCTTGTCTGTACCGTGCGTTACGGAGTGCTGCATGCAATCCGACCTCGTCGACGAGGTCGATGTCTCCGCGCCGGAGGTTGTCCTGCACGGCTTCGTCATAAGCTCGGACGCGGTGAGACTTCATGGTGATCTCTGGGGGAAGCACAGCTTCGGCCCCATACACCATGAAGAACGGTGTCTCCCCGGTGGCCCGGCTCTGGGATGTCCGGTTAGCCCATAGTGTGCTCAGAAGCTCATCCACCCAATTGGCACCATGTTTCTTCAGGCTGGTATAGGTGCGGGTCTTGAGGCCCCGGAGAATCTCGGCGTTGGGCCTCTCGACTTGCCCATTGCTCTTTGGGTGAGCAACAGAGGCATAGCACACCTGGATGCCGAGGTCTTCGCAGTAGTCTTGAAAGGCTGCGCTGGTGAACTGGGTCCCGTTGTCGGTGATGATTCTGTTCGGGACCCCGAACCGGCAGACAATCGACTTGATGAACTTTACTGCGGATTGCTTGTTGATGGTGACAACTGGTGTGGCTTCCGGCCACTTGGTGAACTTGTCGATGGCGACATAGAGGTACCGGAATCCCCCGACGGCTCTGGGGAATGGTCCCAGGATGTCCAACCCCCATACGGCAAACGGCCATGAGGGTGGGATCATCTGTACTGCCTGACCCGGTGTATGGATCTGCTTGGTGTGGAACTGGCACGCCTTGCAGCTCTCGATCAGCTTGACGGCATCCTGGAGTTCTGTCGGCCAGTAGAAGCCATGCCGGAAGGCTTTACCGACAAGCGTGCGTGAGGAAGAGTGACTCCCACATTCGCCTCCGTGGATCTCAGCGAGCAAGTCGCAGCCTTCCCCCTGGGTTATGCACCGCAATAGGACGTGGTTGGCGCCACGCCGGTAGAGATCCCCTTCTACCAGCACGTATCTCTTAGCCATACGCAAGATCCGTTCAGCGGTTGCATGTTCATCAGGGAGGATGTTGTCTTTCAAGTAATCCCGGATCTCCGTGATCCATGCATCGGGTCTGACTTGAGCTTCTGGATCTTGAGCGCTGGGTTGCACGGAGTCCCCAGTGACGCTTATGATCCTTGGCGGCATCCATGGCTGCAGGGCCGCCGGGACCGCCAGCTTCGAAGTGCTGGTCCAGCCCCCTTCACCCGGCTCGGTGGGCCGGGCTGTGGGCCGCAGCAACGTCCTCTCGAAGACTCCTTCGGGCACAGGGGCTCCGGTGGAAGCCTTCGTTGGAAGGTCGTCAGCTGTGGCATTGCCAGCGCGCGGTACGTGGCGCAGGTCCAAGGCGAGGAAGTCTTTCTCCAACATCTGCACGTGGAGCAGATAAGCAGCTAGCTGTGGGTCATTGCAGGAGCATTCGCCCTTAACTTGCTTGATAACCAGCTAGGAGTCGCCCTGTGCCAACAACTGGCGAGCGCCCAGAGACAGGGCTGTCTGTAGGCCAAAGATGAGTGCTTCATACTCTGCCATGTTGTTGGTTGCCTTGAAATTGAGACGCACCATGTACCCTAACTGCTCCCCTGATGGCATGAGAAGCAGTACGCCCGCACCGGCCCCCTGCTTTCGCGAGGAGCCTTCAACGAAGAGCGTCCAGTGGGGCTCGGTAAAGACCGGAGCTCGGTGCTCTGGTTTACCGTCTTCGTGGCCCCCTGGGTCAGCCTTCGTTGGTGTCCACTCTGCCACGAAGTCAGCCAGTGCTTGGCTTTTGACTGCATGGCGAGGAAGGAAGTCCAGCCCGATCACCGTCAGCTCCGCTGCCCATTTAGCGATGTTGCCAGCCGCTTGGGGGCTGTGAAGGATCGTCTTCAGCGGATAGGAGGTGACTACTGAGACCCGGTGGGCCTGAAAGTAGTGGCGGAGCTTCCTGGACGCCACGAGCACTGCATACAGCAGCTTGTGGACTTCTAGGTACCTTGTCTTGGCATCGTGAAGGACTTTGCTGATGTAGTAGACAGGCCTCTGGATGGTTCGAACCCTCTCTCTTAGGTCTGAGAGGTCTTCATCCATTGGCCCTGGCCCGCTGGAGGTGAGTGGGTCCAGGGGGGCTTCTGGGAGTTGGAACTCGAAGGTTCTTAAGCCATCTTGGCCCTCCGGGGGGCCCCGCTGGTTCTCTGGGAGCTCCGGGAGGTCCTGCTGGATCTCCGGGAGGTCCCGTTGGGCCCCCGGCGGGTCCCTCTGGACCCCCAGGAGGTTGTCTTGGAGGTCCGGGAGGCCGCCCTGGACCTCCGGGAGGTTGTCTTGGAGGTCCGGGAGGCCGTCTTGGACCTGCGGGGTTTCCTGGCGTCTGTCTTCTGCTGCCGGAGCAGGCTGTGAAGACGAGAGGTCCGGCCGCTCTGCGACGAGGACCATACTCACCACTTCAATTGTCGCCGCGATGTAGAGCAACAGATGCTCTCCAGGCTCGGGGGCTACCATGATAGGTAGGGTCGTCAGGAGTCGCTTCAACTCCTGGAAAGCTTCTTCTGCTTCGTCAGTCCAGGCAAATGGACCGGATCTGCGCAGGAGCTTAAAGAAGGGGAGCGCCCGCTCTGCTAGTCTCGGTATAAACCGACTCAGCGCGGCTAGGCATCCCGTGAGCTTCTGGACTTCTTTGATGCGGGCAGGTGGCCGCATCAAGTCGATGGCCTTGATCTTCTCTGGGTTGGCCTCAATTCCCTGGTGCGAGACCAGGAATCCTAAGAGTTTCCCAGAGGATACACCGAACAAACATTTGTCGGGGTTCAGCTTTGTGTGCGTGGAGCACAATTTGTCAAAAACTAAGGCTAGGTTATCTAACAAGGATGAACTCTGCCTGACTTTGACAACAATGTCATCGACATACACCTCAACTAAGTCTCTTATTAACTCTCCAAAGGTTTTGCGCATTGCACGTACAAAGGTGGGGAGAGCATTCTTTAGGCCATAAGTCATAGAGACATAACAATACAGGCCATCTACTGTGATGAAGGAGGTGTGCTCTTCATCTTCTCTAGACATGGGGATCTGATGGAAACCCGAGTAGGCGTCTAGGAAGCACAGCATATCGCAGCCTGATGTCGAGTCTACTATTTGATCTATTCTAGGGAGAGGGAATGGATCTTTGGGACATGCCTTATTGAGACTGGTGTAGTCGATGCACATCCGGAGCTTCCCACCGGCCTTCGGGACAACGACGGGGTTCGCCAACCACCGGGGGTGGTGGACTTCCCGTATGAAGCCAGCGTCCAGCAGCTTCTTGATTACTTCGCGGATGAAGTTTTGCCGCTCGATGGACTGCTTGCGGGGCTTCTGTTGAACTGGCCGGGCGTCAGGGAAGACCTTTAAGTGGTGCTTGATCACCTCCCTAAGGATCCCCGGCATCTGCGACGGCTGCCATGCAAACACGTCGACGTTGTGCCAGAGGAAGGTGACGAGCGCGCCTTCCTATTTGCTATCCAGGCCCCCAGGCTACCCGGGTGGTCTGGGTGGCATCGGCGTCGATTTGGACAATCTTTAAGGGGACGTCGCCCTCGTCGAGGGGTTGCACATGGGGTGCTGCGGTGGAGGCACGGTGGCGTGTACTCGGGTGGAGCTGGTCTGGTTCTGCACTGCCAGGGGCTGGTGCTCTAGCTGTTGCAAGCGCTTGGAGCTTTTCCAAGGCCGACACTGCAGCAGTGCGGTCTCCACGAATCCTGAGGATGCCTGTTGGTGTAGGCATCTTTAAGACGAGGTAGCCGTAGTGAGCTACTGCCATGAATCGGTACAGGGCTGGCCTGCCGATTATGGCGTTGAAGGGGAGGTCGATCTCCGCCACGTCGAACAGAATGTATTCTGTCCGATAGCTGTCCGGAGCTCCAAAGGTCACCGGGAGGCTGATGTTGCCGTAGGGAACGACCTGTCCTGGCCCTACCCCTGAGAACAGGCTCGATGCGGTGAGCTTGGCCATCGGGATCTGCAGGTTCTGGAAAGCTGCACAGCTGATGAGGTTCAGCCCAGCTCCGCCATCTACCAAAACGTGATACATCCTCACGTTAGCGATGGTGGGCGCTACCAAGAGCTGTAGTTGGCCGGCCCCAGCCATGTTCCTGGGGCAGTCGGTGGCATCAAAGCTGATGGGGGTTCCCATCAACTTGAGGTGCGGTGCGGCACCTGGGAGTGGAGCTACCGACGCTACCGCTCGGCGCAGAGTCTTAACCGCACTTCAGGACGAGGGGTCGGCGGACCCGCCGTATATGACGTAGAGCATCTTTCGACGCTCATCATCACTGGAGCTGGAGTTCTCATGGTTGCGCACTGCCTTCACGGCACACTGAGGCTCCTGGAACCCCACTTGGTGGTCGACGCTGTCTGGGGCGTCGACCTTCTGCTTGCCCTCCCTTTGGCGGAAGGGTGGAGCGTCAGTCCGCTGCTGCTTCCCCTTGCGGCACTCGGCAGTAGTATGGCGACAGCTGCCGTGCACGGGGCATAGCTTGTCTTGGTCACCTTCTGGGGCTGGTGACTGTCGCTGCCTCTTGTCGGGGCGCGGCCCCCGAGCTCCACTAGGTGCCGCTGCTGCGGCAACTGGGGCCGCGGCCGGCGGTTTCACCTTGCCACCGCCCCTGTTCTTGATCTTCCTGCCGCTTCCATAGGACGCGGCGCCAGATCATGGCTGCCCTCCTGACTCAGAGGCTGGCAGGGAGTGCCAGTTCAGCCCTTCTGCTGCTCTGGCGCACTTGTCCGCCAGGCTGAAGAGCTCTGAGACGTCGCGGACCTCTCTGGTCGCGAGCTTCTCGAGCATCTTCTTGTCCCGAACGCCTTGCCGGAACGCACCACCACAGAAGCGTTTTGGATGTGTGGGATGGTGTTCTGCACCTGAGAGAACCGCTGGATGAAGGAGCGCAGCGACTCCCCAGGCTGTTGCTGGATGGCGTGGAGGTCGAGCTCCGTGCCAGGCCGGGTGTAGGAACTGCCAAAGTTGGCGCTGAACTGCCGGCAGAGCTCTCCCCACGAAGTTATGGAACCCTGGGGGAGGTTCATGAGCCAGGACCGGGCAGGGCCGGTCAAGGCGACGGGGAAGTAGTTGGTGTCGAAGTGTTCGGTCGACACTTCCCCCGGGCCTGCACTGGGCAGCCCGCGGAGGTTCTTTTTTCGGTGGGGCTAGTCCCTTGCGGAGAGCTTGCGCGGATGGACGAGTTAGTAAGAGCTTGACACTGAGAGTTTTACGTGGTTCAGGCCGCCGGAGCGTAAAACCCTACGTCCACGGCGAGCTATGGAGCTCGCTGTATTGCTTGCTGCTCAGGGCCGGAGTCCTGACCTTGGGGGTGAGTTACAGCTTGGGAGTGAATGGATAGCGTATGAGTTGCAGAGTGCGAACCCTTGCTATCGTCGCCTACCCGAGTCTTTTATAGTCCAAGACTCGGGTGGCTTACAAGGGGGCCCGGGACCCGACAGGTGGTCCCGGGGAGATTGTCTATCATCTACCGTATCTGCAGTTATGCCGGTAGTTGTCTCTGGTGAAGGCTTCCGAGTCTCTGTATTGCAGCCCTGCCCATGCCGCATGCTAGTCGTAGTGGTTGATGACGGCACGGGCGGCATGGGATGTCTTGTCGCTGCGTTTATTGGCTGGCAGGCTCTAACACTGCGCGCCAGTCTGTGATGCGACTGGACGCAACGGCACCTGACAGAGGCGTGCTCCGCGTCTTGGGAAGGCGCGGGCCTTGAATACCTTGTACGGGCAAGGTATGAGGTGTCTTTACGCCCGCTGCCTATCGCTCGGGGGCAGGCAGCGCCGTTCTGCTGGCCACGTGGCGGGCCCGGAGCCCTCCTCAGAAGAGAGGGGGGTCCGGCCCCGCAGGACACGTGGAGCCTTCGGACCTCTCCCCGCGGAGGGGGAGGTTCGGCTTCTGTTGGCCACGTGGCGAGCCCGGAGCTCCTCTCTGAGGAGAGGGAGGTCCGACCTCTCCGGACACGCGGCACCTTCGGACCTCTCTCCCGCGGAGGGGGAGGTCAGGCTTCTGTATGCCACATGGTGGGCCCGGAGCTCTCCTCTGAGGAGAGGGAGGTCCGGCCCCGCTGGACGCGTGGCGCCTTCGGAGCTCTCCCTGTGGAGAAGGGCGAGATCCTTAGGCATTTTCCCCTGTGCGCGGGGGTACCCCATATCGAGGGTACCGACAGTGGCCCCCGGGCCCATCTCGGGGGAGATAGCGAGCCCGATGTGGGACCTTCGTCTCTTCTGATCCTCGCACTTTCTTGTCTTGAGTACTCCCTATGCTGGCAGGGTCTTGACGGCTTCGGTGTTCAACCTCTTAGGAGAGGGTGAAGCCTGGCATCGGAGCTCGGCCCGGCTGTGTGGGTGGAGGTCCGGAAGTCATCGGAGCTCAAGCCAGCGAAGGGCGTGAGGTCCGGCATCAGCGCTCGCCTCTGAAAGGAGGGCGAGGGCTGGCCTCGGAGCTCGGCCCAGCTGTGGGGGCGGAGTCCGGCACTGCTCAGTGGTCCCCCCTTTCCTATCCCTTATTCTCATTTGGCTTACTGTCCCAGGCCGGAATACGGGGCTTGGGTAATCCAGTGCACTTGGTCCCGGAGGTCTGGCCCCAGCCCCAGTCAGGGTGTAACCGCCCGGCCCCCTGGTACTCAGACCATAGCGCCGGGAGGCAGAGTGCGCATGCTTTGGGTGCAAGACCGGGCAAAGCAAGGCTCCTGACCCCCCGTTCTAGCGTAGGTCTTTTCTCGGAGGAGACCAACTGGCGGTGCAGTACCCTTATAGGGTGAGATCCAAAAGGCCACCAGGCCTCTGGCAGGTACCCCAAGCACTACCGCCTTCGGCAGGACGGCAAATATCGACTATGCATGAGAGCCGGAAAGAGGAGCCGAGTGTACAATGGACGCACACTGTCTAGAGCGTGGGGAGGTGTCCATATAAATTAATGAGTAATTTAAATAAACACCTAAGTAAGCATGGTGAACTTACTGGGTAACATCGGAGCGCCTGTCTTCACGCAGAGCGGGTCATGCGTGGCTTCGTCGTACGCCGGACACGGGGGGACCCCCATGGCTATATCAGGGGGAAGCATGGCTTCGGCCCCGCATACCATGTGGAAGGGTAGTTCCCGTGACCCGGCCCTGGGAAGTCCGGCTGGCCCTCGACATGGAGGAGCCGGTATCTCCCGACGGCTCTGGGTGCGCGTCTGCACCGGTTGTGTGGGTCTGCTTGGCGTGGACCTGCAAGCATTGCATCCCTAACCGGTTTGACGGCGTCCAGGTGGCTCTCGGTCAGTAGGAGCCATGCCGGGTGGCTTAACCGACCAACATGCGGGACGATGAGCGTTCCCAGCACTCGCCTCCTTGGACTAGTGCGAGCTAATCGCAGCCTTCCTCCTGGGTTATGCACCGCAATAGGATGTCGTGGCGCCACGCCAGTAAAGATACCAGCGCGTAGCACTTAGCCATCCGCACCACCTGTTCAGCGGATGCACGTTCATCAGGAAGGATGTCCTTCAAGGAGTCCCGGACCTCCGTGGTCCATGCATCGGGACTACTTGAGCTTCTGGATCTTGAGCGCTGGGTTGCACGGAGTCCCCAGTGACTCTTACGATCCTTTGGCGGCATCCAGGGCCGCCGGAACTGCCTAGCTTCGAGGCACTGGTTCAGCCCCCTTCGCCCGGCTCGGCGGGCCAGGCTGTGGACCGCAGCAACGTCCTCTCGAAGACTCCTTCATGCGCAGGGGCTCCGATGGAGGCTTTTGTTGAGAGGTCGTCAGCTGCGGCCGTGCAAGCGCGCGGTACATGGCGTAGGTCCAAGGCGAGGAATTCTTTCTCCAACATCCGCACGTGAAGCAGATAAGCAGCTAGCTGTGGGTCATTGCAGGGGCATTCACCCTTAACTTGCTTGATAACTAGCTGGGAGTCGCCCTGCGCCAACAACTGGCGAGCGCCCAGAGACAGGACTGTCTTTTAGGCCAAAGATGAGTGCTTCATACTCTGCCAAGTTGTTGGTTGCCTTGGAATTGAGACGCACCATGTACCCAGACTGCTCCCCCGATGGCATGAGAAGCAGTACGCCGGCACCGGCCCCCTGCTTTCGCGAGGAGCCGTCGAAGAAGAGCGTCCAGTGAGGTCCAGTGAAGACCGGAGCTCGGTACTTTGGTTCACCGTCTTCGCGGCCCCCTGGGTCAGCCTTCATTGGCGTCCACTCAGCCACGAAGTCAGCCAGTGCTTGGCTCTTGGCTGTCTGACGTGGTCAGAAGCTCAGCTTGAACTCCGCCGTCTTCGGGCTGTCTTCCGGCTTCGGAAGCTGGCAGTGAGTGCCGGCTCCGCCCTCCAGCTGCTCTGGCGCACTTGTCCACCAGGCTGAAGGGCTCGGAGGCATCGCAGACCTCTCTGGTTGCAAGCCTCTCAAGCATCTTCTTGTCCTGGACACTGTCAAAGTGCCGCCACCACAGAAGACTTTGAATATGCGGAATGGTGTTGCGTACCTGGGAGAACCGCTGGATGAAGGAGCGCAGTGACTCCACAGGTTGTTGCTTGATGGCTTGGAGGTCAAGCTCCGTGCCGGGACGGGTGTAGGAGCTGTCGAGGTTGGCGATGAACTGCCGGCAGAGCTCTCCCCAGGAAGTTATGGAACTCTGAGGGAGGTTCATTAGCCAAGACCGGGCTGGGCCGGTCAAGGAGACAGGGAAGTAGTTTGGTCATGACGGCCTCATCCCCTCCTGCGGCAAGTACGGCGGTGGAGTAGATCTGGAGGAACCCCGCCGGGTTGACGCTGCAGTCGTACTTCTCAGGCAGGTGCGGCCGAAACTTACGCGGCCACCTCGTGAAGCAGAGGTGGGGCTCCAGGGCCGTACATCCTGCCCCCGTTGCTGCAGGTGTTGGTGCCGCGAACGCTTGGTTCGCCGCTGGCACAGTGTACCCCGGTATGGGCAAGGCTGCGCCATAGACCGGGGGCGCCGTTTGCAGGACATATGGCTGTGGCATATGCTGCGTGGCGTATGTCTGGGGCAGAGTTCGCGTGGTGAAGGTCTGCGCCTCAGGAAGGGTTGAGGCAGTCGTCATGCTGACGTCGGCCTCTTGGCTGCGACGCCTCTCTCGTCGCCGCTCGAGGAACATTCGGGCATCTTGGCCCTGGTGGCATCATTCCAGCTCAGTCCCCAGGTCCGTCGACGGAAGTCTGGTGGAGCTGGAATCCGCCGTCTGTCCGTCAACCGTTGCCGTGCGTGTCAGCGACACAGCCGGTTGGTCAGAGCGTCGTCCCCGCCGAAGTCAAGGGTTTGCGGCGGCGACGACAAGACGGTCTACCTCGTGAATCCACTGCTGGGTCGCTGCCTGAGACGCGTCCCCAGCAGGCGGATTGTGCAGTAGCGCTCTTGTTGCGGCTAGCGCACCCCCGCCGGGTACGCCCAGTGCTACTGAAGACCTGACGCTGGTTGGAGCCTGCATTGCCGGGGTCGGCGCTGCCAGAGCCGGTTGCTGGCTCCCAGTGCAGGTACTGGTGCCGCGAACGCTTGGTTGCGCCTGGCACAGTGTACCCCGGTATGGGCAAGGTTGCACCATAGGCCGGGGACGCCGCTTGCAGAGCACATGGTTGTGGCTTATGCTGTGCGGCGTACGCCTGGGGCAGAGCTCGCGTAGCGAAGGTATGCCCTCCAGGCTGGGTCGAGGCCGACGTCATGTTGTCACCAGCCTCTTGAGTGCGACGCCTTTCTCGACGTCACTCGAGGAACACTCGGGCATCTTGGCCCAAGTGGCACCGTTCCAGCTCTGTACTCAGGTCCATCGACGGAAGTTTGGTGGAGCTGGAACCCGCCGTCTGCCCGTCAACCGTTGGCGTGCGCGTCAGCGACACAGCCGGTTGGCCGGAGCGTCGTCCCCGCCGAAGTCAATGGTTTGCGGCGGCGACGACAAGACGGTCTACCTCGCGAATCCACTTCTGGGTCGCTGCCTGAGACGCGTCCCCAGCAGGCGGATTGTGCAGTAGCGCTCTTGTTGCGGCTAGCGCACCCCCGCCAGGTATGCCCAGCGCTACTGAAGACCTGACGCTGGTTGGAGCCTGCATTGCCAGGATCGGCGCTGCCAGAGCCGGTTGCTGGCTCCCAGTGCAGGTACTGGTGCCGCGAATGCTTGGTTGCGCCTGGCACAGTGTACCCCGGTATGGGCAAGGTTTTGCCATAGGCCGGGGACGCCGCTTGCAGAGCACATAGTTGTGGCTTATGCTGTGCGGCGTACGCCTGGGGCAGAGCTCGCGTAGCGAAGGTCTGCCCTCCAGGCTGGGTCGAGGCCGACGTCATGTTGTCGCCAACCTCTTGAGTGCGACGCCTTTCTCGACGTCGCTCGAGGAAAACTCGGGCATCTTGGCCCAAGTGGCACCGTTCCAGCTCTGTCCTCAGGTCCATCGACGGAAGCTTGGTGGAGCTGGAACCCGCCGTCTACCTGTCAACCGTTGGCGTGCGCGTCAGCGACACAGCCGGTTGGCCGGAGTGTCATCCCCGCCAAAGTCGAGGGTTTGCGGCAGTGACGACGAGACGGTCTACCTCGCAAATCCACTGCTGGGTTGCTGCCTGAGGCGCGTCCCCAGCAGGCGGATTGTGCAGTAGCGCCCTTGCTGCTGCTAACGCACCCCCACCGGGTATGCCCGGCGCTACTGAAGGCCTGACGCTGGTTGGAGCCTGCATTGCCGGGGTCGGCGCTGCCAGAGCCGGTTGCTGGCTCCAGGCTTGCCCCGACACACTCCGTCCTGAGTGTGTCGTCATGTACTCTCCCCTGGTCACGGTTTGCCGCGGACGCAGGGGGGGAGAGTTTGCCGCTGAAGGAAGCTTGGTCATCTTCATCGGCGGAAACTCGTCGCGCAAGGGGAAAAGCCTCCTTCCTGGCACGCCAAATGTCGAAGTGTTCGGTCGACACTTCCCCTGGGCCTGCACTGGACAGCCCGTGGAGGTTATTTTTTCGGTGGGGCTAGTCCCTTGCGGAGAGCTTGCACGGATGGACGAGTTAGTAAGAGCTTGACACTGAGAGTTTTACGTGGTTCAGGCCGCCGGAGCGTAAAACCCTACGTCCACGGCGAGCTATGGAGCTCGCTGTATTGCTTGCTGCTCAGGGCCGGAGTCCTGAGCTTGGGGGTGAGTTACAGCTTGGGAGTGAATGGCTAGCGTATGAGTTGCAGAGTGTGAACCCTTGCTATCGTCGCCTACCCGAGTCTTTTATAGTCCAAGACTCGGGTGGCTTAGAAGGGGGCCCGGGACCCGACAGGTGGTCCCGGGGAGATTGTCTATCATCTACCGTATCTGCAGTTATGCTGGTAGTTGTCTCTGGCGAAGGCTTCCGAGTCTCCGTCTTGCAGCCCTGCCCATGCCGCATGCTAGTCGTAGTGGTTGATGATGGCGCGGGCGGCATGGGATGTCTTGTCGCTGCGTTTATTGGCTGGCAGGCTCTGACACTGCGCGCCAGTCTGTGATGCGACTGGATGCAGTGGCACCTGACAGAGGCGTGCTCCGCGTCTCCGCGTCTTGGGAAGGCGCGGGCCTTGAATACCTTGTACGGGCAAGGTATGAGGCGTCTTTACGCCCGCTGCCTATCGCTCGGGGGCAGGCAGCGCCGTTCTGCTGGCCACGTGGCGGGCCCGGAGCCCTCCTCAGAAGAGAGGGGGGTCTGGCCCCGCAGGACACGTGGAGCCTTCGGACCTCTCCCCGCGGAGGGGGAGGTTTGGCTTCTGTTGGCCACGTGGCGAGCCCGGAGCTCCTCTGTGAGGAGAGGGAGGTCCGGCCTCTCCGGACACGCGGCACCTTCGGACCTCTCTCCCGCGGAGGGGGAGGTCCGGCTTCTGTATGCCACGTGGTGGGCCTGGAGCTCTCCTCTGAGGAGAGGGAGGTCCGGCCCCGCTGGACGCGTGGCGCCTTCGGAGCTCTCCCTGCGGAGAAGGGCGAGATCCTTAGGCATTTTCCCCTGTGCGCGGGGGTACTCCATATCGAGGGTACCGACAGTTGGCCATGACGGCCTCATCCCCTCCTGCGGCAAGTACGGCGGTGGAGTAGATCTGGAGGAACTCCGCCGGGTTGACGCTGCCGTCGTACTTCTCGGGCAGGTGCGGCCGAAACTTGCGCGGCCACCTCGCGAAGCGAAGGTGGGGCGCCAGGGCCGCACATCCTGCTCCTGTTGCTGCAGGCGTTGGTGCCGCGAACGCTTGGTTCGCCGCTGGCAGTGTACCCTGGTATGGGCAAGGCTGCGCCATAGACCGGGGACGCCGTTTGCAGGGCATATGGATGTGGCATATGCTGCGCGGCGTACGCCTGGGGCAGAGATCGTGTGGCGAAGGTGTGCGCCTCAGGCTGGTTCGAGGCTGACGTCATGCTGTCGCCAGCCTCTTGGTTGCGACGCCTTTCTCGACGTCGCTCGAGGTACATCCGGGCATCCTGGCCCAAGTGGCACCGTTCCAGCTCTGTCCTCAGGTCCGTCGACTGAAGCCTGGTGGAGCTGGAATCGACGTCTGCCCGTCAACCGTTGGCGTGCGCATGAGCGACACAGCCGGTTGGCCGGAGCGTCGTCCCCGCCGAAGTCGAGGGTTTGCGGCGGCGACGACGAGACGGTCCACCTCGCGAATCCACTGCTGGGTCGCTGCCTGAGGCGCGTCCCCAGCAGGTGAATTGCGCAGTAGCGCTCTTGCTGCAGCTAGCGCATCCTCGTGGGGAACACTCAGCGCTGCAGAAGATCTCACGCTAGTTGGAGCCTGCATTGCCAGAGTCGGCGTTGCCGGAGTCGGCTGCTGGCTTCCAGCTTGCACTGACACACTCCGTCCTGAGTGCGTCGACACGTATTCCCCGCTAGTCACGGTCCGTCGTGAACGCGGGGGAGGAGAGCTTGCCGCTGAAGGTAGCTTGGTCATCTTCGTCGGCAGGAACTCGTCGCGCAAGGGAAAATCCCCCTACCTGGCATGCCAAATGTCGAAGTGTGTGGTCGACACTTCCCCCGGACCTGCTCTGGGCAGCCCACGGAGGTTCTTTATTTGAGGGGCTAGTCGCTTGCGGAGAGCTTAAGCGTAGGGACGAGTTAGGGAGGAGCTTGACACGGCGAGTTTTACGTGGTTCAAGCCGCCGGAGCGTAAAACCCTACGTCCACGGTGAGCAGAGGTGCTCGCTGTATTGCTTGTTGCTCAGAACCGGAGTCCTGAGCTTGAGGATGGGTTATGCCTAGGGTGTGAGTTGCTGGAGTGCAAACCCTTGCTAACGTTGCCTACCCGAGCCTTTTATAGTCCAAGTCTCGTGTGCCTTACAAGGGGGGCCCGGGACCCGACAGGTTGTCCCGGGGAGATTTCCTGCCGACTATCGTATCCGCAGTTATGTCGGTAGTTGTCTCTGGCGAAGGCTTCCGAGTCTTCATCTTGCCACCCTGCCCATGCCGCATGCTAGTCGTAGTGGTTGATGACGGCGGGGGCGGCAGGGGATGTCTCGTCGCTGTGTTTATTGGCTGGCAGGTTCTGACACCGCGTGCCAGTCTGTGATGCGACTGGGCGCAACGGCACCTGACAGAGGCGTGCTCCGCGTCTCCGCGTCTTGGGAAGGCGCGGGCCTTGAATACCTTGTACGGGCAAGGTATGGTGCATCTTTACGCCCGCTGCCTACCGCTCGGGGGCAGGCAGCGCTGTTCTGCTGGACACGTGGCGGGCCCGGAGCTCTCCTCTGAGGAGAGGGAGGTCCGGCCCCGCAGGACACATGGAGCCTTCGGACCTCTCCCCGCGGAGGGGGGAGGTCCGGCTTCTGTCGGCCACGTGGCGGGCCCGGAGCTCTCCTCTGAGGAGGGGGAGGTCCAGCCCCGCGGGACACGCGGCGCCTTCAGAGCCCTCCCCATGGAGGGGAGGTCTGGCTGCTGTTGGCCACGTGGCGGGCCCGGAGCTCTCCTCTGAGGAGAGGGAGGTCCGGCCCCGCTGGACACATGGCGCCTTCGGAGCTCTCCCTGCAGAGAAGGGCGAGATCCTTAGGCATTTTCCCCTGTCCGCAGGGGTACCCCATATCACGGGTACCGACACACATATAATCCACCAACTAAACTCAGAATATATATATATATCCACAAATGAATAGTTTCAAGTACTTTATTACATCAATCTTTATTGCAGCGGAAGTCTTATCTTGGCAGCGGAAGTCTTATTCTAGCAGTGGAAGTCTTCTAAGTTATAGCGGAAGCAAACTAAACAGCAGCAGCAGCTCCATCTCTACTCCACAGGCAAGGTTGAGGGTACATTACACGCCTAATACTCCACGTGGTCTTTATAGTACTCCTCTCTTGTTGCTGATGATGTATGATAATGCAAGGGGTGAGTACATGACGTACTCAGCAAATGCGGAAAGTATGACATGTAGCTTACAACAAGGTGGGTATAAAAAGCCTCATTGCGTAAAAGCAAAGTTTATTTCCCAAAACATGATAAAAACAGCAACTAGCTTTAAGTGAATGTAATCCCAACATGTATTTAAACATCAACATACCTCCATCATGATTCACCACTTTTCATATCTCATCCGATCATTTATGTTGAGAATCTCATCCGATCATTTATGTTTCTCAACTTTTCACATGCTCATGAATATCATCTCGTATTCACTACCATCTCATCTCATATTCACTTCCGTCTCATAACCGAGATCAAATCTCATTGCCATGACTCAACAGTCATGCAACCAATCTCATTACCCGGACTCAACAGTCCCGAAACCACAATTCCAAAGACCAAACCAAACCCATCCAATACTGTCGGTACCCTCAATACGGGGTACCCCCGTGCACAGGGGAAAAATGTCTAAGGACCTCGCCCTTCTCCGCGGGGAGATCTCCGCGGGCGCCATGTGTCCAGCGGGGCCGGACCTCCCTCTCCTCAGAGGAGAGCTCCGGACCCGCCACGTGGCCAACTGAGCCGGACCTCCCCCCTCCGCGGGGAGAGCTCCGGAGGCTCCACGTGTCCCGCGGGGCCGGACCTCCCTCTGCTCAGAGGAGAGCTCCGGGCCCGCCACGTGGCTAGCAGAAGCCGGACCTCCCCGCCCCCCCCCCCCCATGGGGAGAGCTCCAAAGGCTCCACGTGTCCCGCGGGGCCGGACCTCCCTCGCCTCAGAGGAGAGATCGTGGCCCGCCACGTTGCTAGAAGAGCAGCGCTGCCTGCCCCCGCGCGGTAGGCAGCAAGAGTAAAGACGCGCCATACCTTGCCCGTACAAGGTATTCAAGACCCGCGCCTTCCCAAGGCGCGGAGACGCGGAGCACGCCTCTGTCAGGTGCCGTTGCACCCAGTCACATCGCAGACTGGCGCGCCGCGTTAGAGCCTGCCAACCAATAAACACAGCGACAAGACATCCCCTGCTGCCCCTGCCATCATCAACCACTACGACTAGCTTGCGGCATGGGCAGGGCGGCAGAACGAAGACTCGGAAGCCCTCGCCAGAGACAACTACCGGCGTAACTGCAGATACGGTAGATGGCAGGCAATCTCCCCGGGACCACCTTGTAAGCCACTCGAGCCTTGGACTATAAAAGGCTCGGGTAGGCAACGTTAGCAGGGGTTCGCCTCTTACACACTCTCGCACCCTAGCGGTTTGCACTCCAGCCATTCGCATCCTTAGGTTCGATTCATCCTCAAGCTCAGGACTCCGGTTTTAAGCAACAAGCAATACAATGAGCACCTCTGCTCACCGTGGACGTAGGGTATTACGCTCCGGCGGCCTGAACCACGTAAAAAATCCCTGTGTCAAGCTTCTCCCTCAATCGTCCCTAACGCGTAAGCTCTCCGTGAGTGACTAGCCCCTCCAAAAAAGAACCTCCGCGGGCTGCCCTGAGTAGGCCGGGGGGAAGTGTCGGCTACACACTTCGACATTTGGCGCGCCAGGTAGGGGGCTTTTCCCTTGTGCGACGAGCTTTCGCCGACGGAGATGACGAAGCTTCCTTCAGCGGCAAGCTCTCCCCACCCACGTTCACGATGAACGGTGACCAGCGGGGATTACGTCTCGACACACTCAGGATGGAGTGTGTCGGCGCAAGCTGGAAGCCAGCAGCCGACTCCGGCAGCGCCGACTCTGGCAGCACAGGCTCCAGCGAACGTGAGATCCATTGCAGCGCTGAGTGTCTCCCACGGGGGCGCACTAGCTGCAGCGCGAGTGCTGCTGCGCAATCCACCTGCTGGGGACGCGCCTCAGTCAGCGACCCAGCAGTGGATTCGCGACGTAGACTGTCTCGTCGTCGCCGCCGCCAACCCTTGACTTCGGCGGGGATGACATCCCGGTCAGCCGGCTGTGTCGCTGACGTGCACGCCAATGGTTGATGGGCAGACGGCGGATTCCCGCTCCACCAGGCTCCCATCGGCGGACCTGAGGTCGAAGCTGGAACGATGCCACTTGAGCAAAGATGCCCGAATGGCCATCGAGCGACGACGAGAAAGGCGTCGCAATCAAGAGGCCGGCAACAGCATGTCGACCGCCTCAACCCAGCCAGGGCCGCAGACGTTCGCCACGTGATCTCTGCCCCAGGCGTACGCCGCGCAGCATATGCCCCAGCCATATGCCATGCAAATGGGGCCCCCGGTCTATGGCGCAGCCTTGCCCATACCGGGGTATACGGTGCCCGCAGCGAACCAAGCATTTGCGGCACCAACACCTGCAGCAACAGGAGCAGGATGTGCGGCCCTGGCGCCACACCTTCGGTGCGCAAAGTGGCCGCGCAAGTTCCGGCTGCACCTGCCCGAGAAGTACGACGGCAGTGTCAACCCAGCGGAGTTCCTTCAGATCTACTCCACCACCATCTTTGCTGCAGGATGGGATGAGGCGGTCATGGCTAACTACTTCCCTGTCACCTTGACCGGCCCAGCCCGGTCTTGGCTCATGAATCTTCCCCAGGGGTCCATAACCTCCTGGGGTGAGCTCTGCCGGCAGTTCACTGCTATCTTCGGCAGCTCCTACACCCGACCTGGCATGGAGCTCGACCTCCATGCCATCCTGCAACAGCCTGGAGAGACGCTGTGCTCCTTCATCCAGCGGTTCTCCCAGGTACGGAACACCATCCCGCATATTCAAAATGCTTCTGTGGTGGTGGCGTTCCGGCAGGGTGTACGGGACGAGAAGATGCTTGAGAAGCTCACGACCAGAGAGGTTTGCGACGTCTCAGAGCTCTTCAGCCTGGCGGACAAGTGCGCCAGGGCAGCAGAAGGGCGGAACTGGAACTCACTGCCAGCCTCCGAGTCAGGAGGACAGCCCGGATCTGGCGCTGTTTCCCATGGAAGCGGCAAGAAGATCAAGAACCGGGGCGGGGGCAAGATGAAGCCACTGACCGAGGCTCCCGTTGCTGCAGCAGCAGCACCCAGTGGAGCTCGAGGGCCACGCCCTGAAAAGAGGCAGCGACAGTCACCAGCTCCAGATGGTGACCAAGGCGAGCCATGCCCCGTGCACACACCAGCAGCCGTACTGCTGCTGAGTGCCGGGAAATTCAGAAGCTCGCAGAGTGCTTCTGCAAGGGGAAGCAACTGCGTGCTGACGCCCCTCCATTCCGTCAAAGGGAGGGCAATCAGAAGGTCGACACTCAAGACAACGCCGACCACCAAGTGGAGTTCCAGAAGCCTCAGCGCGCCGTGAAGGCAGTGCGCAACCATGAGGACTCCAGCTCCAGCGATGACGAGCGCCGGAAGATGCTCTACGTCATCTACGGCGGGTCCGCTGACCCCTCGTCCTGAAGCGCGGTTAAGACTCTGCACCGAGCGGTAGCGTCGGTGGCTCCTCTCCCAAGTGCCGCGCCGCACCTCAAGTGGATGGGAACCTCCATCAGCTTTGATGCCACCGACTGCCCCAGGAACATGGCTGGGGCCGGCCAACTACCACTCTTGGTAGCACCCACCATCACCAACGTGAGGATGTACCACGTTCTGGTATATGGCGGGGCTGGGCTGAACCTCATCAGCCGCGCAGCCTTCCAGAAGCTGCAGATCCCGATGGCCAAGCTCACCCCATCGAGCCCGTTCTCAGGGGTAGGGCCGGGACAGGTCATTCCCTACGGCAACATCAGCCTTCCGGTAACCTTTGTGGCACCGGACAGCTATCGGACAGAGTACATTCTGTTCGACGTGGCGGAGATCGACCTCCCCTTCAACACCATAATCAGCAGGCCAGCCCTGTATCGATTCATGTCAGTAGCCCACTATGGCTACCTTGTCTTGAAGATGCCTACACCAACAGGCGTCCTCAAGATTTGTGGAGACCGCACTGCTGCAGTGTCAGCCTTGGAGAAGCTCCAGGCACTTGCAACAGCTCGAGCACCAGCCCCTGGCAGTGCAGAACCGGACCGGCTCCACCCGAGTGCACGCCACCGTGCCTCTACCGCAGCATCCCACGTGCAACCCCTCGGCGAGGGCGACGTCCCCCTGAAGGTCGTCCAAGTCGGCGCCGATGCTGCCCAGACCACCCGGGTAGCCGGGGGCCTGGACAGCAAATAGGAAGGCGCGCTCATCACCTTCCTCCGGCACAACGTCGACGTGTTTGCATGGCAGCCGTCGCATATGCCGGGGATCCCTAGGGAGGTGATCGAGCACCACCTGAAGATCTTTCCTGATGCCCGGCCAGTCCAACAGAAGCCTCTCAAGCAGTCCATCGAGCGGCATAACTTCATCCGAGAAGAAATCAAGAAGCTGCTGGAAGCTGGCTTCATACGGGAAGTCCACCACCCCCAGTGGTTGGCGAACCCCGTCGTCGTACCGAAGGCCGGCGGGAAGCTCCGGATGTGCATCGACTACACCAGTCTCAATAAGGCATGTCCCAAAGATCCATTCCCTCTCCCTAGAATAGATCAAATAGTAGACTCGACATCAGGCTGTGATATGCTATGCTTTCTAGACGCCTACTCGGGTTTCCATCAGATCCCTATGTCTAGAGAAGATGAAGAGCACACTTCCTTCATCACAGTAGACGGCCTGTATTGTTATGTCTCTATGCCTTATGGCTTAAAGAATGCTCTTCCCATCTTTGTACGTGCAATGCACAAAACCTTTGGAGAGCTAATAAGAGACTTAGTCACGGTGTATGTCGATGACATCGCTGTCAAGGTCAGGCAGAGTTCATCCTTGTTGGATAACCTGGCCCTAGTCTTTGACAAACTGCGCTCCACGCGCACCAAGCTGAACCCCGACAAGTGTGTGTTCGGCGTATCCTCTGGGATACTCCTAGGATTCCGGGTCTCATGAGGGGGCCCGACCCCGATCACAGGGCCGTGCCGCCTTGCCCAAGGAATCGCATTGGTTGGTGCCGTGTTATGCGGCACCCAACAACACACATATAAGGAACACAGTATTACATAAACCAAAGCGGAAGCTTACAACTGTTCTTTGTAAATAATTTACATAAAATAGCTACAGCGGAAGTCTATAAACAGCTCACGTTGAATAACTATGAAGCACCGAGAAGAGGTCCAGCCCGCGGACTCCTCTCGCTAGCAACACGAAGACAAGGCAGCGGCTAGGTTCTCCAAGGGTGACATGACTCGGAAGTTCCCGAGTCTCACCGGACAACCTTCTTTATAGCGTCGATGCTTACCTGCAAAACCACTTATATAGCAAGAGTGAGCACAAAGGCTCAGCAAGACTTAACCGTCTCTCCTAAAGCATGGAACTCTATGTGAAAGTAACCTAAGACCTAAGCCTGTCCTTTGCGAAAAGACTCGCCTATGAGTTCATCCTTAACTTTCAGATTTTAGCCATAATAGTAGTGACCTTGCGCCCAGCAACATTGGAACTCCACAATCAAACAGGAAACGCTTCATTCCAATGTTACTTGTCCCAAGGTGAAAAATAAATTTAGTTTGCTCTATCTCTACTTCAAACATGGTTTTCATGCAACTTAACATAATCACAACAGCAATTAAACTTTTTGCAAACTGTTTCCACACAAGTTGATTAACTACGTCACAACATGGGAGCAAGCGGTACTCAATAACCGCGAGGGACAGTGATTCGAATCAAACACTACCCGGATAACTCGACACATACGCCCGCCTCTGAAGACCCAACTCTGGCGTCCTTCATTACGTCGTATGTGGCAACCTTTCTCAGGACACTAAACTGTAGAACCGGCCGCGCCGTCTCGGGCTCATAGGTCTAACGAGACGATGTGGTATGCCTCTACAATCCAGTGAACCTGGTACATCGGTTTCCTGATTCCCATATGTCAGTAAGCATCCGGTACACAACTCAATACTTGCTCCTGGACGCGGCATACGCATCGGTCCTTAACCGACACAGGCAGAGCTACTCGACCAAGACCTCGTCTTGTCGCAGCCTAACCCCTCTGCCCGGTCTCATCTTTAGAAATGTAAACTTTAGTTTGCTTCCTTCCCCAACCACACTTATGATATCCTAAACTATAGCTCGCGAGTAGATTCCAACTACTCGTCTTCTACCGGATGCCCTAGTCTATTTAGCATTGCCCTATGCTACAGCGATGACACATTTCTACCCTTGACCTCAGGGTTCATGTTTGGTTATGCAAGTGGAGTATCACTCATCCTTGACCTAATGCACATACAAACCTTGACCAAATGTAGTGAACAAAGGGAAAACTTTAAAAACAACTTAAGTGCAAACCGGGGCTTGCCTTGGTTTTGCAGGTGACTAGAGTCAAATAATATGAAGTTAGTTGCTGATGATGACTTGAAGCTCAATCCCTGCCTTCTTGCTCCTTGATCCAAGCTCAACTCCTCCTTCTCCACGTTCCACGTTTAAGCACTACACGTTATGAACATGCACATCTTTAATTGGAAAAACTTTTTGCTAACAAATGCTAAAGACAAGTTTAAAAACTGGAACTTTGTTTAAGAATTTAAAATGACACTGGGGTGGTGGTTTGGATGTGTGTCTAAGCACTATCCTCAAGTGAGAAGTGAGGTTCATCACTTGGGTGGGGATCAACTAATGAGGTTGAACAGGACATAATGATCCAGGGCTCCAATGGAGCTGGGAATTTTCTTGGGAATTCTTTGTCACAATAAAGTTCTCTGGACCAAAATTCAGAACATTTCACTAATTGGATCACCCAGAACAATTCCCTAAGCATTTAAGCAAAAAGGAATTAATTCTGATTAAATTTGCACTTTCATGCAATTCCAAGTGAACTATAATTTCATACATAGCTCAGAGAGTATGTCTGAATTTTCCTAGGATTTTTGGAGTTAAGGAATGCCCAGAACTAAATTTCCAAGTTTTGGAAATTCTCTGAAAATGTTTCTGTACTTATTTGAATACAGAAACTTGGAATTAGAATTACCCTAACTAAATCAACTCCAAATGAGCTGAAACTTTAACAGGAGTCTCCTAATATCCTAAAGAATATTCCGGCAAAATTTGGGAAATTTTGGCTGAACCAAACTCCCTCTAAAATTCTTTTGCTGAAAATCTTTAAAGAATTTTCCAGAATTTCCTATTGGTTTTCATGCAAATTGGGTTGTACATTTGAACAGAGCTCTTCATCCTGAATCCAACCCAATTTGAATCACTAAATTTGGAGCTTCCTACCAAAAGTTATGTGGTTCTAAAGTTTGAACCGAATCTGGAATTCAAATTAATTCGGGAAAAGTTCAAACTCTGCCTGTGGGTCCACCCTACACGTGTCAACCGCCGGGATCACGCCACACGGGGCCACAGACCTTTTCCCGCGCCACCACACGGGATCACACGCCACAGCTGATCCGGAGTTTTAATCTTCAGCTGCTGACACGTGGGCCCGGTGGGGGTCTTCTTCTTCCTCTCGCTCCCGCGCCTCCCCCTCGCCGGCGCTCCACTGGAGCTCGCCGGACCCGGCTTCCCGGCCACCTCTCGGCCGGAGACTCGCCGCCTGGGGGTTTTCAGGGTCGGGGAACAAGTCTACGGGGTTGGCTCGGGCTGCCGGTGGCCGGAAGTAGGCCGGCGACGAGCCGCGGCCTTCGGCGATGATCGGCACCGTCGCCTGAGCACACCAGCCCACCAAAAGCTCGGCGGATCCGCTCTAAAGCATCAGTGGAGGTCAGTCAAACTCGGCATGGCCTCAAACTGGCTAGGAAATGGCGGCAACTTGGTTGTCACCGTGCGCCCGAGGGTTCCCGCCATGATCGCCGTTCGGAAACTTCAAAATGATCTGCTAATATGGGGTTTCAAGCCATGATTGGGGAGGGGATCGGGTCGTCCTCGAGTCTAGGTCCTTTGAGCACAGTTTAGTGACCTAAATACGAGAAGGGAGTGAGAATTTGGAGAATTCGTACCAGAACATCGCCCGGTGGCCGCCGGCGAAGTTTTTCCGAATTCCCGCTCGGTGGTTCACGGCTTGCCTTGTGGTTTGGGTGGAAGCAGTAGGGCCCGCTGGCGCGTCCGGGGACGTCCTTGCCCGGCCGTGAACGGTGCTAGACTCCGCTGTCCACAGGAGCGACGAGCTGCTGTGCAGTTCGGTTGCCGCGGAAACGAGCTTGGCTAGGGAAGGGAGGCTGGAATCCGGCTGTTTTCTTGCCGAGGACATGAGAGGAGCTCCCTCAGGACCATTTTGCGGCTCGGTGGAGTGGTTGCGTGGGGTTCGGTTGGTTCCCGGGGATCGACCGATTAGAGGCGGCAATTTTTCCGGTCGGTTGCTCGCGAGGAGGTAAGGACACGGGAGTAGCTCGGTGTCACGAGGGAAATGATCACGCAGAGGGGCGGCAGGACCACGAGTAGCTCTCCAGCGCTGCTCAAGCAGCTGGGAGCTGGCGGCAAACCTCCCCTCGGTGGCGCCTCGCGCTGGCTTCGGCTGTCCGGCGCCTTCGAGCGAAACAGGGAACCGGTTTGAGTCTGAACAGAGGAAAATATTGCTTAAGTGCTAAGTCTCCCCTCTCCTCAATGACAATTGGGTCCCACTCATATCCTTTCCTAAATATCCAACTTTTGGCACATTGTAAACTTCAGCTATTAGGGATCCAAATTCAAAGGCCATTTTGCCATTTGACAAGTTGAGCCACAGTTTCAAATTTGAGTTCAAATTTAGAGAAAATTTACAAGTCCCCTTGATATACATATCAAAGCACCTCCAAATTTGCTCCACATTTGCCCCCTCTAAAATTTGAACCTGGGGAGTTTGAATATGCCCTCTGATCTATGAGTTGGTCATTGCAAATACAACTTTTTAAACATCAGTTTGCATTTTCCTCTTTGGAGATGGCCCCTCATCTTTTGGAAGTGACCCTCTTAATTCCAACTGAATTCAAAGTTTTTATCGCTCATGCCAACACTTTCATGAGTAAACAAAAGTTTTTGTAAGTCCCATTTCTTGTATTCAACTCAACTTTATTCGTAGCTCAAGTTTTTTATTCACAAGTTTTGGGACTTTTACATTCCTCCCCCCTTAAAAAGAATCTCGTCCCGAGATTCATGATTAAGGACAAGGTGGAGAGGACAGTTACTCAACATACGCCTCTAACAACTCTGGATGATTGCGTTGCAAATATTCCTCGCTTTCCCATGTAGCTTCGTCGGACGTGTGATTTTCCCATAGCACCTTGAAAAATCGCAGCGTCCGATTTCTGGTTTCGCGAGTCTTTTCATCAATTATCCGGGTTGGTCGCTCAACATACGTGAGGTCCGGCTTCAAATTTTCTATGTCTCCCGTGAGAATCTCCGTTGGAACTTTTAAACACTTCCGCAACTGAGATATGTGGAAGACATTATGCACTCCGGCTAAGCCGGCCGGTAGGTCCAAACGGGATGCCACGGGTCCACACCTTTCCATGATGGCGAAGGGACCGATAAAACGCGGAGCTAGTTTCCCTTTCACTCCGAATCGGTGAATGCCCTTCATGGGAGATACGCGGAGGTAGACGTGGTCCCCAACATGAAAGTTTAGAGGACGACGTCTCTTATCCGCATAGCTCTTTTGCCTGGACTGAGCGGCTTTCATATTTTCCTGAATAAGCCTCACCCACTCTTCTGCTTCATTTACGAGATCAATCCCGTAAATAACTCTCTCGCCGGATTCACACCAGTTCAAGGGTGTGCGGCACTTCCGGCCGTAGAGAGCTTCATAAGGCGCCATTTTGATACTTGATTGATACCCGTTGTTATATGAGAACTCCGCCAATGGTAAGTGATCATCCCAGCTCTTACCGTGGTGGATGACACATGCTCTCAGCATATCTTCAAGTATTTGATTCACCCTCTCCGTTTGTCCATCGGTTTGAGGGTGATACGCGGAGCTTCGAATCAATTTAGTTCCCAAGGATATGTGTAGCTGTTCCCAGAAACGGGATACGAACAGCGATCCTCTGTCGGAGACAATGGTACGGGGAACTCCGTGCAGGCATAAGATTCGCGCTATGTATAACTCCGCATACTGCTTGGCGCTGTAGTTGGTATGCACCGGAATGAAACGTGCCGATTTGGTCAATCGATCAACGATTACCCAAATCGAGTCATGGTGGTGGGAGGTCATCGGCAATCCAACGATGAAATCCATACTCAAGTCTTCCCACTTCCATGCCGGTATTTGTAGCGGTTGCAGCAGGCCCGACTTCTTCACATGGTCGGCCTTAACTCTTCGACACGTATCACATTCTGATACGTATTTAGCAACCTCTCTCTTCATCCGGGTCCACCAAAATTTAGTCCTCAATTCTTGGTACATCTTGTTGCTGCCCGGATGAATAGAAAATTTGGATAAGTGAGCCTCATCCAAAATTTTCTTTCGCAGCCTCATATCACGGGGTACGACTATCCGGTCCTTGAACCACAAGGTATCTTCCTCATCTAACCGGAAACATTTCATTTCCCCGTTCTTCAATCTCCTTCTGATATGAGCCATGCCCTTGTCTTTCTTTTGAGCTGCCATAACCTCCTCTTTTATTGTGGGTATGAGGGCTAGGTTATGTAGGGCTCCAAATGGAACCAAGTAAAGACTTGGTTCTTCCTCTTCTATCGGCGTGATGGTTAGGCTATGAATATGAGACTTCCGGCTGAGTGCGTCGGCAACCACATTTGCCTTGCCCGGATGATAATGAATTTCAATCTCATAGTCCTTGATCAGCTCCAACCATCGCCGTTGTCGCATATTCAACTCTTTCTGAGTGAATATGTATTTCAAACTTTTGTGGTCGGTGTAGAGATGAACCAGATTTCCCAATAGGTAATGTCTCCACATCTTCAAAGCTAGTACCACGGCAGCAAGCTCGAGATCATGAGTTGGATAATGTTGCTCATGATTCCGTAATTGCCGTGATCCATATGCG
This sequence comes from Neostapfia colusana, assembly GCA_030760725.1. Taxonomy (NCBI): domain Eukaryota; kingdom Viridiplantae; phylum Streptophyta; class Magnoliopsida; order Poales; family Poaceae; genus Neostapfia; species Neostapfia colusana. The sequence continues at coordinate 83,372,614 of JASWHV010000003.1, forward strand.
ACCACACGTCCTCCTTGCATGAGTACACAACCAAGCCCGACGCCGGATGCATCACAATAAACATCAAAAGGCTTGGTTGTATCCGGTTGAGCTAGAACCGGGGCTTTTGTGAGGTGTTTCACCAACGCTTGAAAAGCTTCCTCACATGGCTTGCTCCAATCATACTTGATGCCTTTCTTCAGTAGCTCCGTCATAGGTTTGGAGATTTTTGAGAAGCTCGGGATGAACCTCCGGTAATATCCAGCCAAACCCAAGAAGCTACGAACTTCATGGACTGATGTTGGAGACTTCCACTTCAGCACTTGTTCAATCTTGCTTGGATCAACAGCAATGCCTTCTGCTGAGATAATGTGTCCAAGAAATGGCACTTGGTTGATCCAGAATTCACATTTACTAAACTTTGCATAGAGCTTGTGATCTCTCAGTCGTTGGAGCACAATATGCAAATGTTTAGCGTGTTCCTCTTCAGATTTGGAGTAGACCAAGATGTCGTCGATGAATACCACGACGAACTGATCCAGCTCCGGCATGAACACCGAGTTCATAAGGTACATAAAGTGGGCCGTAGCATTGGTCAACCCAAATGACATGACAAGATATTCATAGAGTCCATATCTTGTCGAGAATGCTGTTTTCGGGACATCTTCCGCTCGAATCTTGATTTGATGATATCCCGATCTTAAGTCCATCTTGGAGAAGACTTTAGCACCCACTAGTTGATCGAAGAGGATATCAATTCTTGGTAGTGGATACTTGTTCTTTATGGTCACAGCATTTAAAGGACGATAATCGACGCATAGCCTCAGCGTCTCATCCTTCTTTTTCACAAACAAAGCTGAGCAACCCCATGGTGATGAACTTGGACGAATAAACCCCTTGTCCATCAGATCTTTGAGTTGTTCCTTCAGCTCGGCTAATTCATTCGGAGCCATTTTGTATGGTCTCCGAGAGATCGGCGTGGTTCCCGGTATTAACTCTATTTTGAACTCCACCTCGCGCTCAGGTGGTAGTCCTGGAAGATCTTCGGGAAACACGTCCGGATATTCACGGACTACCGGAATGTCTTCTAACTTGCAAGCCTCGGCATTACATACTTCCGGGTCTTTGGAAACCGCTTCGCCGAGATACAATGTTTGACGTCCGTGAAGTGGAGAGTCCAAGTGAACACTCCTGTTCTCGATGTCCAGAACAGCCTTATGGAAGGTCAACCATGATATTCCCAATATGGCATTGATTCCCTGGTCTTCGAGAATGATGAGGGTGGTAGGATAAATTTTTCCACCCAAGCAAAGTGGTGCTCGAGAGACGACTTCATTAGTTGAGATGTCTCCACCTGGCGAATGAATAAGGTAAGAACCTTTTGTGCAGTTGTGGGGATCTGATCCCGGATTACCGTTGCCCGGCTAATGAAGTTATGTGTCGCACCAGAGTCGAATAAAATGACAACCGGCTTGTCATTTAAGGTGAACCTGCCGGCAAGAACAGGTCCTCCCTTTGGCAGATCATCGACTGACACATAATTGACTGTCCCCACTTTTGACATAGCTTTTCTGGGCTGCCCAAGATCACTTTTTGGAACTGGACCCGCAGACACGTTGTTGCTGTTTGGTTCAGTTGCTTCATTGACATTGGGCTCATTGTCAATATGGAGGGGGACAGCACTCGGTTCAGCTGAGAAATCACCTTGATCATCTTCAACCTCTTGAGGGAAAAAGTATTCTGGTGCACCTTGTTGATACTGAGGTGCATAAGAAATAATTTGCTGCTGCGGTGGAGGTGAATATGACCTCTGTGGAGTAGAAGAGTCGTCACATTCCCAGAATGATTGCACCTCTTGTGGAATCTCTCGACCGGAAGGTGAACGGATTACCAACCGATACTTCTGAGGTAGACGATTGTCTTCATCTTGTGATGAATCCCTCTCCCTCTTTTCCTTGAGGTAGAGGTTGGAATAATATTCTTGAGCGATAGTACAGCTCACAAACTCATCAAAATTCTCTTGGCTAACTTGAGCCAATTCACATCGCAGCCTAGCAGTCAGCCCTCGGTAGAAATGATAACCTTTCATGGCTGGTGATTTCACATAGTCAGGGACATATTGAGCTAAGCGATTGAATTCCTTCGCATACTCAATAACACTCATGTCCCCTTGCTTTAGACTCCAGAACTCATCCAGACTGGTTTGCATTACGCCCGCAGGGATGAAACGAGCACGAAATGCAGCCTGGAACTCCGCCCATGTGACACGATGCCCTGCTGGTTGAACAGCAAGGTACTCTGCCCACCATGCTCCAGCAAAGCCGTGAAGCTGTTGAGCGGCATATAGAGTCTTCGAGAACTCGTCACATCGGATCAACCCAAGCTTGGACTCAATGACACGTAACCAGTGATTTGCTTCACAATGGTCAGCCGCCTCGGAGAATACCGGCGGTTGTGTCGCCAAGAAATCCAGATACGTGCTCTGGGTTGGCATGTGATGTTGAGCTTCTCGATCTATGCCTTGCTGAACTAGAGTTTGGAGAGTTTCATTCATTTTGGCCATAATTTCCGCCAATCTGGTTGGCGATGGCTCTTGTGATGAAGTCGAGTCACTCCCACCTCGACTTGAACCTCCAATCTCCATTTGAGAATGTGTACGTACCATACTGCACGAAACAAAATTTTTGAGTCAATCAAAATTCCATCTCGGTAGTAAGTAAAGATAAGTAAAACATGAACATGTCATGAACTTTATGAAAGCATAACCACATTCATGTTTGAACAAATCTTATGTACGCTAAGCTAATCAGCGGGACTACCCTGACCAGCTCACACAAACTCCAAATTTTTACTCAAGTCATCAACAGATTCTAGACTTGAGTTCAATACCAAAGTTATAGTAAACTCCAGTAGCTTTCCAACAAGTACTTATGTGCTCCTTAAGGATTTTTCTACAGGAAGTTATGGCTTAAAAACAGAAAGGTCCAGAGAGGTTTTTGCTACTGTCCTGGTCCTGAACAGTTTGTCTTCAACTGGACTTTTCACCAACTTAAAATGTGATTCTGCTCTGGAGGCCTACCAGAAGATGTAGAGCACTTGAAAATCTTTCCAGAACTGTATCATACACCTTTATTGGTTAAATATACACAGAGTTATGCTCTGTCAAAGGCCAGCAAGAAATCCTGCCAGAAACAGAGCACTCTGTTTTTGAAAACTTTGAAGCCTAGTAATTCTCTCATTTGAATCTTAGCTCAAAATAAGAGTTCAGTAGCTAATACTTGTTTAAAACTTCCATTTTTAGTTGAAAGTTAGTTCATGAATCATTTCTTCATAGGGAAGAGGTTATTAAATGTAGTACGGTGTCGATGCACTGTAAGAAACATGTCGGTACTACGTAGCCTCACCAAAATAAAAATCCTAACCCGGATTATACCGGCATATCCGTTTTATCAGTGGCACTAAGACGGTCTCTCGCACACGTGTACTACACGGGATACGTACGTGGTTAGTACCTGCAGAAAAACACTCAATAATGGTGCACTCAAAGGTTTGTTTCATTTCAGGCAGTTCCATATTTAAAAGTAAATACAAACGCCCGTATCATTGTCATACGGCCGTCCTTGAGTTAAGTCACGTCTCAAGGTACGTGATCGTGTTTCAACACCACACGACGGGGAACCCGAGTATGTCATGAACGGGTCGTCACGGTTGGGAATGTTATCAACCCAACGGATACCACCTACTGCCCTGCAGGGCACGCCGATGGCAAGCGCTGCGTATGTCCTCCTGGGCTACTTCCAGACGAACACACTATCGCGTTACTGACCACACGATGGGGTCTCCACTTACTTGCCTAATGCACGCTAGGGATCAGCGTTTCATATGAACTCAGGAACATGGAGAGTCCAGGAGTTTCATATTAACATCTCACACCAAGCTGTGAGATCAAACCCTGAACCACTTTCCTCGTCAGGGGAGCTAACCGAAATTGAACCGCTTTCGGTGGCGTTCCTTACCATTCTTACCTGAACGTAGGTGCGTCGTTACATAATGAAAATTCAGAATTAAAACACATATGTTAGTCTTGCCACTTTAAGTAACTACACTACTATAGTCCTTATGTGGGCCTAATATCGTTTCCTCACCGTATGCTAAGTTTTTGTCGTAATACGATCCTTACTCCGTGTGCTATTACCAATGCGGCTCTGATACCACGCTGAGGGGGCCCGACCCCGATCACAGGGCCGTGCCGCCTTGCCCGAGGAATCGCATTGGTTGGTGCCGTGTTATGCGGCACCCAACAACACACATATAAGGAACACAGTATTACATAAACCAAAGCGGAAGCTTACAACTGTTCTTTGTAAATAATTTACATAAAATAGCTACAGCAGAAGTCTATAAACAGCTCACGTTGAATAACTATGAAGCACCGAGAAGAGGTCCAGCCCGCGGACTCCTCTCGCTAGCAACACGAAGACAAGGCAGCGGCTAGGTTCTCCAAGGGTGACATGACTCGGAAGTTCCCGAGTCTCACCGGACAACCTTCTTTATAGCGTCGATGCTTACCTGCAAAACCACTTATATAGCAAGAGTGAGCACAAAGGCTCAGCAAGACTTAACCGTCTCTCCTAAAGCATGGAACTCTATGTGAAAGTAACCTAAGACCTAAGCCTGTCCTCTGCGAAAAGACTCGCCTATGAGTTCATCCTTAACTTTCAGATTTTAGCCATAATAGTAGTGACCTTGCGCCCAGCAACATTGGAACTCCACAATCAAACAAGAAATGCTTCATTCCAATGTTACTTGTCCCAAGGTGAAAAATAAATTTAGTTTGCTCTATCTCTACTTCAAACATGGTTTTCATGCAACTTAACATAATCACAACAGCAATTAAACTTTTTGCAAACTGTTTCCACACAAGTTGATTAACTACGTCACAACATGGGAGCAAGCGGTACTCAATAACCGCGAGGGACGGTGATTCAAATCAAACATTACCCGGATAACTCGACACATACGCCCGCCTCTGAAGACCCAACTCTGGCGTCCTTCATTACGTCGTATGTGGCAACCTTTCTCAGGACACTAAACTGTAGAACCGGTCGCGCCGTCTCGGGCTCATAGGTCTAACGAGACGATGTGGTATGCCTCTACAATCCAGTGAACCTGGTACATCGGTTTCCTGATTCCCATATGTCAGTAAGCATCCGGTACACAACTCAATACTTGCTCCTGGACGCGGCATACGCATCGGTCCTTAACCGACACAGGCAGAGCTACTCGACCAAGACCTCGTCTTGTCGCAGCCTAACCCCTCTGCCCGGTCTCATCTTTAGAAATGTAAACTTTAGTTTGCTTCCTTCCCCAACCACACTTATGATATCCTAAACTATAGCTCGCGAGTAGATTCCAACTACTCGTCTTCTACCGGATGCCCTAGTCTATTTAGCATTGCCCTATGCTACAGCGATGACACATTTCTACCCTTGACCTCAGGGTTCATGTTTGGTTATGCAAGTGGAGTATCACTCATCCTTGACCTAATGCACATACAAACCTTGACCAAATGTAGTGAACAAAGGGAAAACTTTAAAAACAACTTAAGTGCAAACCGGGGCTTGCCTTGGTTTTGCAGGTGACTAGAGTCAAATAATATGAAGTTAGTTGCTGATGATGACTTGAAGCTCAATCCCTGCCTTCTTGCTCCTTGATCCAAGCTCAACTCCTCCTTCTCCACGTTCCACGTTTAAGCACTACACGTTATGAACATGCACATCTTTAATTGGAAAAACTTTTTGCTAACAAATGCTAAAGACAAGTTTAAAAACTGGAACTTTGTTTAAGAATTTAAAATGACACTGGGGTGGTGGTTTGGATGTGTGTCTAAGCACTATCCTCAAGTGAGAAGTGAGGTTCATCACTTGGGTGGGGATCAACTAATGAGGTTGAACAGGACATAATGATCCAGGGCTCCAATGGAGCTGGGAATTTTCTTGGGAATTCTTTGTCACAAGAAAGTTCTCTGGACCAAAATTCAGAACATTTCACTAATTGGATCACCCAGAACAATTCCCTAAGCATTTAAGCAAAAAGGAATTAATTCTGATTAAATTTGCACTTTCATGCAATTCCAAGTGAACTATAATTTCATACATAGCTCAGAGATTATGTCTGAATTTTCCTAGGATTTTTGGAGTTAAGGAATGCCCAGAACTAAATTTCCAAGTTTTGGAAATTCTCTGAAAATGTTTCTGTACTTATTTGAATACAGAAACTTGGAATTAGAATTACCCTAACTAAATCAACTCCAAATGAGCTGAAACATTAACAGGAGTCTCCTAATATCCTAAAGAATATTCGGGCAAAATTTGGGAAATTTTGGCTGAACCAAACTCCCTCTAAAATTCTTTTGCTGAAAATCTTTAAAGAATTTTCCAGAATTTCCTATTGGTTTTCATGCAAATTGGGTTGTACATTTGAACAGAGCTCTTCATCCTGAATCCAACCCAATTTGAATCACTAAATTTGGAGCTTCCTACCAAAAGTTATGTGGTTCTAAAGTTTGAACCGAATCTGGAATTCAAATTAATTCGGGAAAAGTTCAAACTCTGCCTGTGGGTCCACCCTACACGTGTCAACCGCCGGGATCACGCCACACGGGGCCACAGACCTTTTCCCGCGCCACCACACGGGATCACACGCCACAGCTGATCCGGAGTTTTAATCTTCAGCTGCTGACACGTGGGCCCGGTGGGGGTCTTCTTCTTCCTCTCGCTCCCGCGCCTCCCCCTCGCCGGCGCTCCACTGGAGCTCGCCGGACCCGGCTTCCCGGCCACCTCTCGGCCGGAGACTCGCCGCCTGGGGGTTTTCAGGGTCGGGGAACAAGTCTACGGGGTTGGCTCGGGCTGCCGGTGGCCGGAAGTAGGCCGGCGACGAGCCGCGGCCTTCGGCGATGATCGGCACCGTCGCCTGAGCACACCAGCCCACCAAAAGCTCGGCGGATCCGCTCTAAAGCATCAGTGGAGGTCAGTCAAACTCGGCATGGCCTCAAACTGGCTAGGAAATGGCGGCAACTTGGTTGTCACCGTGCGCCCGAGGGTTCCCGCCATGATCGCCGTTCGGAAACTTCAAAATGATCTGCTAATATGGGGTTTCAAGCCATGATTGGGGAGGGGATCGGGTCGTCCTCGAGTCTAGGTCCTTTGAGCACAGTTTAGTGACCTAAATACGAGAAGGGAGTGAGAATTTGGAGAATTCGTACCAGAACATCGCCCGGTGGCCGCCGGCGAAGTTTTTCCGAATTCCCGCTCGGTGGTTCACGGCTTGCCTTGTGGTTTGGGTGGAAGCAGCAGGGCCCGCTGGCGCGTCCGGGGACGTCCTTGCCCGGCCGTGAACGGTGCTAGACTCCGCTGTCCACGGGAGCGACGAGCTGCTGTGCAGTTCGGTTGCCGCGGAAACAAGCTTGGCTAGGGAAGGGAGGCTGGAACCCGGCTGTTTTCTTGCCGAGGACATGAGAGGAGCTCCCTCAGGACCATTTTGCGGCTCGGTGGAGTGGTTGCGTGGGGTTCGGTTGGTTCCCGGGGATCGACCGATTAGAGGCGGCAATTTTTCCGGTCGGTTGCTCGCGAGGAGGTAAGGACACGGGAGTAGCTCGGTGTCACGAGGGAAATGATCACGCAGAGGGGCGGCAGGACCACGAGTAGCTCTCCAGCGCTGCTCAAGCAGCTGGGAGCTGGCGGCAAACCTCCCCTCGGTGGCGCCTCGCGCTGGCTTCGGCTGTCCGGCGCCTTCGAGCGAAACCGGGAACCGGTTTGAGTCTGAACAGAGGAAAATATTGCTTAAGTGCTAAGTCTCCCCTCTCCTCAATGACAATTGGGTCCCACTCATATCCTTTCCTAAATATCCAACTTTTGGCACATTGTAAACTTCAGCTATTAGGGATCCAAATTCAAAGGCCATTTTGCCATTTGACAAGTTGAGCCACAGTTTCAAATTTGTGTTCAAATTTAGAGAAAATTTACAAGTCCCCTTGATATACATATCAAAGCACCTCCAAATTTGCTCCACATTTGCCCCCTCTAAAATTTGAACCTGGGGAGTTTGAATATGCCCTCTGATCTATGAGTTGGTCATTGCAAATACAACTTTTTAAACATCAGTTTGCATTTTCCTCTTTGGAGATGGCCCCTCCTCTTTTGGAAGTGACCCTCTTAATTCCAACTGAATTCAAAGTTTTTATCGCTCATGCCAACACTTTCATGAGTAAACAAAAGTTTTTGTAAGTCCCATTTCTTGTATTCAACTCAACTTTATTCGTAGCTCAAGTTTTTTATTCACAAGTTTTGGGACTTTTACATCTCACACCGAGGAATTGAAGGCCAACCCAGAGAAGATCAAGGCCATCGACCTGATGCGGCCCCCCACCCGCATCAAAGAAGTCCAGAAACTCACGGGATGCCTAGCCGCGCTGAGTCGGTTCATACCGAGGCTAGCAGAGCGAGCGCTCCCCTTCTTTAAGCTCCTGCGCAAATCCGGTCTGTTTGCTTGGACCGACGAAGCAGAAGAAGCTTTCCAGGAGTTGAAGCAACTCCCGACGACCCTACCCATCATGGTAGCCCCTGAGCCCGAAGAGCATTTGTTGCTCTACATCACGGCAACAACTGAAGTGGTGAGCATGGTCCTCGTCGCAGAGCGGCCGGACCTCCCGTCTCCGCAGCCTGCTCCGATAGCAGAAGACAAGCACCAGGAGACCCCGGAGGTCCAAGACGACCTCCCGGACATCCAAGACAGATTTGAGGTGCTGGTCCAGCCCCCTTCGCTCGGCTCGGCAGGCCGGGCTGTGGGCCGCAGCAACGTCCTCTCGAAGACTCCTTCGGGCACAGGGGCTCCGGTGGAGGCCTTCGTTGAGAGGTCGTCAGCTGCGGCATTGCCAGCACACGGTACATGGCGCAGCTCCAAGGCAAGGAAGTCTTTCTCCAACATCTGCATGTGGAGCAGATAAGCAGCTAGCTGTGGGTCATTGCAGGAGCATTCACCCTTAACTTGCTTGATGACTAGCTGGGAGTCGCCCTGTGCCAACAACTGGCGAGCGCCAAGAGACAGGGCTGTCTTTAGGCCAAAGATGAGTGCTTCATACTCTGCCATGTTGTTGGTTGTCTTGAAATTGAGACGCACCATGTACCCAAACTGCTCCCCTGATGGCATGAGAAGCAGTACGCCAGCACCGGCCCCCTGCTTTCGCGAGGAGCCGTCGAAGAAGAGCGTCCAGTGAGGCCCGGTGAAGACCGGAGCTCAGGGCTTTGGTTCACCGTCTTCGTGGCCCCCTGGGTTAGCCTTCGTAGGCGTCCACTCGGCCACGAAGTCAGCCAGTGCTTGGCTCTTGACTGTATGGTGAGGAAGGAAGTCCAGTTCAAACTCCGCCAGTTCCGCTGCCCATTTTGCGACATTGCCGGTCGCGTGGGGCTGTGAAGGATCACCTTCAGCGGGTAGGAGGTGACCATCAAAATCCGGTGGGCTTTAAAGTAGTGGCGAAGCTTCCTGAATGCCACGAGCACTGCATACAGCAGCTTGTGGACCTCCAGGTACCTTGTCGTGGCGTCGTGGAGGACTTCGCTGATGTAGTAGATAGGCCTCTGGATGGTCCGGACCCTCCCTCCTGGGCCTGAGATGTCCTCATCCATTGGCTCAGGCCGACCGGAGGTAGGTGGGTCTGAGGGAGCCTCCGGGAGTTGGGACTCGAAGGCTCCTAGGCCGTCTTGGACCTCCGGGAGATCCCGTTGGTTTTCCAGGTGGTCATCCTGGACCCTTGGGAGGACGTATTGTCCTCCTGGTAGGTTCCTTTCGGTCTCCGGGGGGTAACCCCGGAGCAACGGGAGGTCCCATTAGACCTCCTTGAACTCCTGTGAAGAAAACCCTCATGTGTGTTATCACATGTGGAAAAGTTTTAACAAGTCCCAAATTTCGTACACATGAAACCAACTTTTGCAAACAAGTGTTTCTTTGTATTCATAATTTTGGGACCTTTACATTCCTCCCCCCTTAAAAGGAATCTCGTCCCGAGATTCAAAAGAAGAACGAGACGGGAGGTAATTACAAAGTTTATGACAAAAGCTCCGGATAGTTCTTGTGGATGTAATCTTCGGTTCCCCACGTCGCCTCTTCCGGGGTATGATTACTCCACATGACTTTGTAAAATTTCAAAGTCCGGTTCCTGGTGGTCCGGGTCTTTTCATCGATAATCTGTACAGGTTGCTCGACATAGGTGATATCCGGCTTCAACTCGTCGATGTCTTTGGTGCGGATGGCAGAGGTAAACTTGAGACATTTCCGCAGCTGGGACACGTGGAATATGTTGTGAATACTGGCAAGACTTGCCGGTAGTTTCAGCCGGTAGGCTACAGTTCCGCACTTCTCCGTGATAGTAAACGGACCGATGAATCGGGGAGCAAGCTTCCCCTTGACACCGAACCGATGAATCCCTTTCATCGGAGACAAACGAAGATACACGTGCTCTCCGACATCGAAATGCAGCGGTCGACGTCTCTGGTCCGCGTAGCTCTTTTGATGAGATTGGGCAGCTTTGAGGTTCTCTTGTATTATCCGAACTCTCTCTTCGGCTTCATTGACAAGATCAGCCCCGAACGTTACTCATTCACCGGATTCGCACCAATTCAATGGTGTACGGCACTTTCGGCCGTATAGAGCTTCATATGGTACCATATTAATGCTCGTCTGATATCCGTTGTTGTACGAGAACGCCGCCAGCGGTAAGTGATCATCCCAGCTCTTACCGTGGTGGATGGCACACGCTCTCAGCATATCGTCTAGTATTTGATTCACCCTCTCAGTTTGCCCATCGGTTTGAGGGTGATACGCAGAGCTTCTAATCAACTTTGTCCCCAAGGATGCGTGTAGCTGCTCCCAGAAACGGGCTATGAACAGCGATCCTCTATCTGACACAATGGTACGCGGAACTCCATGTAAGCACAACATCCGTGCTATGTACAGCTCTGCATACTGCCTTGCGTTATACCTAGTATGCACCGGGATGAAGTGTGCTGATTTGGTTAACCGGTCCACGATTACCCAAATCGAATCATGGTTGTGGGAGGTCATCGGCAACCCGACGATGAAGTCCATACTCAAATCTTCCCACTTCCATGCCGGTACTTGCAATGGCTGCAACAGACCTGACTTCTTCATATGGTCGACCTTGACGCTTCGACACGTATCACACTCTGAAACGTACTTTGCAACTTCACGTTTCATACGTGTCCACCAAAACTTCTTCCGGAGATCTTGGTACATTTTATTACTGCCCGGATGAATGGAAAACTTGGACAAATGAGCTTCATCCAAAATTTTCTTCCGTAGTCCCATATCCAGGGGTACTACTATCCGGTCGTTGAACCACAAAATACCTTCATCATCCTTCCGGAAGCACTTCATTTCTCCGTTGTCTATCCTCCGCCGTATGTGAGACATACCCTTGTCTTTTCATTGAGCTTCCATGATCTCCTCTCGGATAGTAGAAATGAGAGAGAGATTATAGAGAGCTCCATACGGAATGACACGGAGGCTTGGTTCTTCATCATCCAATTCAGCAATAGTTAGGTGATGGATATGCGCCTTACGACTGAGCGCATCGGCGACCACATTCGCCTTTCCTGGATGATAATGAATCTCTAGTTCATAGTCCTTAATGAGCTCTAGCCATCTTCGTTGCCTCATGTTCAATTCTTTCTGAGTGAAGATGTACTTCAAGCTCTTGTGGTCGGTGTAGAGGTGTACAAGATTTCCGAGAAAGTAATGCCTCCACATCTTCAAAGCAAGGACCACGGCAGCTAACTCAAGATCATGAGTTGGATAATGCTGCTCGTGAGTTTTGAATTGACGAGATCCATAAGCGACCACTCGTCTTTCTTGCATCAGCACGCAGCCAAGACCGATGCCCGATGCATCGCAATAAACGTTGAATGGCTTCGTTGTATCCGGCTGAGCAAGAACTGGGGCTGTTGTGAGATGCTTCACTAAAGTCTTGAAAGCTTGTTCACACGCTGCACCCCACACAAATCTGGTATTCTTCTTTAATAATTCCGTCATCGGTTTAGCGATCTTAGAGAAACCCGGAATGAACCTCCGGGAATAACCCGCTAAACCGAGAAAGCTACGAATTTCATGCACTGACTTTGGTAACTCCCATTTCTGTACTTGGATAATCTTACTCGGATCTACAGCGATGCCCTCCGCTGAAATAATGTGTCCGAGAAATGGTACTTTATTAATCCAGAATTCACACTTGCTGAATTTTGCATAGAGCTGATGATCTCGCAATCTTTCTAGCACAATATGCAGATGTTCAGCATGTTCTTCCTCTGACTTAGAGTACACCAAGATATTGTCGATGAAGACAACGACGAATTTATCCAACTTCGGCATGAACACTGAATTCATCAGGTACATAAAGTGTGCCAGGGCGTTGGTCAAACCAAAAGACATAACGAGATACTCATACAGCCGGTATCTCGTCGAGAATGCCGTCTTCGGAACATCTTCTGCCCGGATTTTAATCTGGTGATATCCGGATCGAAGATCCATCTTCGAAAATACCTTCGCACCCACTAATTGATCGAAGAGCATATCAATGCGAGGTAGTGGATACTTGTTCTTGATGGTAACGGCGTTCAAAGGACAGTAATCAACACAAAGCCGTAGTGTTTCGTCCTTCTTTTTGACAAACAACGCTGAACAACCCCAAGGTGACAAACTTGGTCGTATAAAGCCCTTGCTCATTAGGTCATTCAGCTGTGTCTTCAATTCTGCCAGTTCATTGGGTGCCATCTTGTACGGCCTTCGTGATATCGGTGTTGTTCCCGGTATAAGTTCAATCTTGAACTCAACGTCTCGCTCGGGCGGCATGCCCGGTAAATCTTCGGGAAACACATCTGGATACTCACGTACCACCGGAATGTTCTCTATCTTAACATATTCCGTGTGGTTCACTGTTGCAATCTGCTGCCGTCTGGCGCCCAGAATTAATATGTGAAGACCGTGCTGTGGGGAGTTGAGCTCAATGGTCCTAGAGCTGATATTAAGAACCGCCTGGTGGTAATTCAACCACGACATCCCCGAAATGATGTCGATCTTCAGACCTTCAAGAATAATGAGGGTCGTAAGGTATATTTTACCCCCCAAACAAAGAGGTGCTCGGGAGACAACCTCGCTTCCGGTACTGCTGCCCCCGGGCGAAGATATAAGGTATTGCCTCTTTGTATAAACTGTTTGGAGCTGATGTTGAGCCACAAACGATTGGCTAATGAAGTTGTGTGTGGCACCGGAATCAAAGAGAACTAAAACCGGTAGCTGATTCAGAGAAAACATCCCTGCTAAAGCGGCTTCTCCTTCCGGAACATCATCAATCACAGCATAGTGAATATTGCCCGTTATCTGCCCTCCTATCTGCAGATTAAGGTACGGGTCGTATTGTTGTAAATATGAAGACCCGCATCCTTGAATTCCCTCCGAACATTGCCTAGCATAGTGGCCCATACGCCCACAAGTAAAACACGGATGCCTCTCCGGTTCTTCGTTGACTTGCGGTGGACTGCTAGGCACATATGGCTGCAGCAATGGAGCACAAACCACCATCTGATGCTGCGGCTGTGGAGGTGGTGCAAGTTGTAGAACTTGACAAGCAATCAATCTCTGAGGAGTTGATCATACAGGTGGCCTCCATCTTTCACCGGGTGGCGTTTGATACACCAAACGGTACTTCTGAGGCACATAACTTGTGCTAGCCTGCTCGATCTCACTCATCTTTCTCTTCTCCGCTTGCCACTCAAGTGTCAGCTTCTCTTGAATGAAAGCCGCATCGATCATGTCGGTGTAACTGCCGTTATTGTGTACGGCCAACTTATCCTGTAATACGGCACTCAGGCCATGGAAGAATAGGTCACACCGTGCCTCTTCTTTCGCCACATATTCGGGAGCATATTGGGCCAAAAGATTAAATCTCCTGACATACTCGAGGACACTCATGTCCCCTTGCTTCAAGCCCAAAAATTCCTCCCGCTTTGCCTTGACAATACCTAGTGGTATGTAACGAGTACGAAAGGCTTCACAAAATTCACTCCATGCTACTTGATGGTCCTCCGGAATGGTGGCAAGATGATCCACCGACCAGTTTCCGGAGGCTCCATGGAGTTGCTGAACGGCAAACTTTGTCTTCTGGTATTCATCACACTCAAATACTCCAAAGTTGGACTCCATGACATGAAGCCATTGATCTGCTTCCACAGGTTCGGTGGCTTCAGTAAAAATTGGCGGTTGAGTCGCCAAGAAATCCAGATAAGCGTTCCGAGGTGGAACGACTTGTTGCGTGTTTTGGAGTACGCCTTGCTGTACCAAAGCTTGGAGTAAGCGTTTGTGTTCTTGCGTTGCTTCTTGGAGTAGCCTAGCGTTCTCTTGGTTAGACTCGACGACTCGAGTCATAAGATCCATCCATCCTGTGGATGGTGGTTCCAGTGGTGGAATAGAAGCATCACCGCCTCGACGAGAACTTCCGCCCTACTCCTAGAGCGAGTACGAACCATACTGCAAAATGTAGTTGAGATGAGTTAAACAAGAACTCAGCAGTATATGAGACTAATGGAAACATGATTATGTCAAAACTTTACGAAAGCAGTAACAAAATTCATGTTTACACAACTCCTTAGTAGCCATAGCTATTCAGCCTATCTGTACAAGACAGACCTTTATGCACTATATCCAGATTTTGATATAGTTAAAAGCATTTTCATATCTCGCGTTGAAAACCAAAGTTAAAGTTAACTTCAGTATCTTTCCAACTAGTACTCATATGCCTCCAGATCATCTCCGGATTTAAAGTTATGATTTTCCAAAGTTGACAGAATTCCGGGATAAAATTTGCCAGCACTTCATTTGTACGTGGCTGATTTTATCACAGTTGTATATGTAAATACAATAAGAACCTGAACAAACTTTGAACTACAACAATGTTGCACTTTTCATAACGATCCAATGGTGTATCATAGGCTTCTTAAGGGTTTCTCTATAGAAAGTTATGGTTTAAAAACAGAAAGGTCGAGCGAGGTTTTGTTGCTGTCCTGGTTCTGGACAGTTTACCTTCCTCTGAACTTTCTACCCATTTAGCATGTGATTTAGCTCTGGAGGTCTACAAAGAAGTTGTAGTTCACCTGAAAATATTTCCAGAACCGTATCATACACCTCAATTGGGTAAAGCTACCCAGAGTTATGCTCTGTTAAAATCCAGCAAGAATTCTTGCCGAAAACAAAGCACTCTGTTTTTGAAATCTTTGAAGCCTAGTCTTCCTCTCATTTGAATCTTAGCTCAAAATAAGAGTTCAGTAACTAATATTTGTTTCAAACTTTCGTTTTTAGTTGAAATTTAGTTCATGAGTCATTTCTTCAAAGGAAAGGGGTTATTAAGTTTAGTACGGTGTCGATGCACCGTAAGAAGCATGTCGGTACTACGTAGCCTCACCAAAAGAAAATCCTAACCGGATTATACTGGCATAAACGTATCTTAGGTGGCACTAAAACGGTCACTCGCAAACGTGTACTATTCGTACTACGGTTTCATGGTTAATCCTGCATAAGTCACACTCAATCGTCAGGTCCGGCTGCACACCGAACCCGGTATCCATACAGTTCTTACACCCCTCCGTCATCACTCGCACAGGTTTTCTCAAGCCAACCACACCTTGAGCTACGTGTTCACGTTACTAACCACGTGACGGGGTTTCCCAAATTGCACCACGCATGCCTGGGACAGACGTTGCTCGAGTACCCCAAACGACATGAGGAGTCGTAGAGGATACTAAAGCGGGTCGGGTTACCTACCACCCGTGGGGCTCCACCCTTCAGCTTGTGCGCACTGGTGGACAGCGCTTACGTGCACCCCCCAAGATATAACGCGTCCCGAGATGCACGATTCTCCGACATGACAAGTAAGTTAGGTTGCCACCTTCATAATAAGCTAAGAGTAATCCTTATGTGGGCCTAATACCGTTTCCTCACCGTATCCTAAATTTTTGTCGTAATACCTTCGTTATTCCGTGCGCTATTACCAATGCAGCTCTGATACCACGCTGACATGGCTCGCTCAGCCGAGACAGGCCACTCGCCCGGGAATCGCATTGGGTGGTGCCGTATTGTGCGGCACCCAATAGCACACATATGAGGAACAATGTATTACATAAAACAATAGCGGAAGCTTACAAGTTTTTCTTTGTAAATACTTTACATCAAGTAACTACAGCGGAAGTCTATATCAACTCACGTCGAATAACTAAGAGCACTCAAGATGAAGTCCAGCGCGCGGACTCCTCTCGCTAGCAACACGAAGACAACAGCAGCGGCTGGGTTCTCCCTGTGTTAAATGACTCGGAAGTCTCCGAGTCTCACCGGACAACCTTCTTTCTAACGTCGATGTTAACCTGCAAAACCACTTATATAGCAAGCGTGAGCACATAGGCTCAGCAAGTCTGACCCGTCTCTCCTAAACAAGAAACTCTACATGAATGACGGTTTCAATTGGGTTGGCTAGATTTGCATAAAGGACTCGCCTAAAGTTAATCCTTAACTTTCAGATTTTTAAGCCTCATTGTGTGGACCTTGAGCCGAAAAGCATCGCAACTCCACAATCAAACAAGAAACGCTTTGTTGCGATGCTCCTTGCACAGAGTGAAAGTAAAGTTTAATGAGCCTATCACTAATTCAATCATGGTTGCATTACAAGTTACAACACAGCCTTATCAAGTTCAAAGATAAACAATTCCAGTTGTTACTACGTCAAGACGCAGTGGGCAAGTATGCTCATATAACCGCGAGCGACGGTGATTCGAATCAGTACACGCCCGGACTACACGACACGTACACCCGTACTCCGAGTTGCCGGCAGCAACCTCGACTGACGTTGTACGCGGCCACCTTTCCCAAGATCTTCCACATTGGATGCAGTTCAACTGCCCCGAGTACGCAAGCTCCCTCAAGGTACATACCTGCAGTGGTATGTTCTTAAGCGAGATACCTCCAGCTACCCTGACGCCGAAAGCCTAAGGCAGTTGGAAAAGTTCCACTATGGATCTCCCAAGGTACATCGGTTTCCTGGGTCCCATATAGCCAGTATACGCCCGGTACACAACACAAACTTGTCCAACAGGGCCAAGCACGGACGGGCCTTAACCGACACAGGCAGGGCTATGCACGCACGGCCTGCAACCTGCTGCATCTAAACCTCCCTGCCCGGTCTCCATTTCTTATGTGTGAACTTTCCTCATCTTCTCTAAATTGGACCCGTTCCAAGTATACCAGCCCTAAACTCGCGAGTAGATTCCAACTACTCGTCTTCTACCGGACCTTTCCTACTAACATTAGCATAACCAAATTCCCTCGAGGAGGTGCTATTATACCCTTTCTCTCTTAGGTATTTCTGGTCATGCAAGTGGGGTTTTCAATATCATCTAGACTTAATGCAATCAACGATGCAAAGCTATGATCTCTAAGAATGGAAATGCTTTATAAAACTGTTCAAATGCAAACCGGGGCTTGCCTGTTTTGCAGGTGACTAAGTTTACAATCAGTTAGTGACGATCACTTGGAGCTTGATCACTTGTTTTCCTCTTTCCTTGATCTTCACTTCAGATCCTTCTCACCTTCTTCGCGTATATGCTACACGATATGATCATGCATATGTATTTAATTGAAAAGCTTTTGCTAATAAGATCTAATGACAGTTTTAAAACTATAACTCTGTTTAAGAATTTAAAATGACACTGGTGCTAGTGGTTTGGGTTGGGCTTAAACACTAAGATCAAATATTAAGGGCTTTTCCCACTTAGGTGTTGATCACCTTAAGAGGTTACCTATGACAGTGGTGATCCAGAGCTCCAATGGAGCTGGGAATTTTCATGTGAGTTCCTTGTCACAAGAAATTCCTCTGGACCAAAATTTAGCACTTTTCATGGAGTGGTTTATTCAGAACAATTCTCTAAGTGTTTAATCAAAGATGAATTAATTCTGAGTTAACACCCATGTTCATGTCAAACTCAGTGAACCACAATTTTAATTATAGTTCCTAGAGTCTACATGAATTTTCCTAGGATTTTTGGAGCTAAGAATTTCCCAGAACTGAATTTACAAGTTTTGGAAATTCTCTGAAAATATTTCTGTATTCATTTGAATACAGGAACTTACAATCTGAATTACCCTGATCAGTCAACTCCAAATGAGCTGAAACTTTTACTGGAGTCTAATAACACCCTAAAGAATATTCTGGCAAAATTTGACGATTTTTGGATTAACCAAACTCCCTCTAAAATTCTTTTGCTGAAAAGTTTAAAGAATTTTCCAGAATTAAATAAAGACTTCCATACAAATTGGGTTGCATATTTGGATAGAGTTTGTCAATCTGAATCTAAACCAATTTGAATCACTAAATTTGGTGGTTCCTAGCAAAATTTATGCTCTTCTAAAGTTTGGGGAAAAATCTGGAATTTGAATAAATCCGAGAAATGTTTAAACCTGACTGTGGGACCAGGGGAACACGTGTCTGCTGTCGGAGCGTGCCACACGGGGACACAGGGTTATCTCCCGCGCTGTTACAATTGATCCCGCGCCACCCCCCTCTCCCGAGTCGCTGACAGGCGGGACCGGCGAGGTCGTCTTCAACCTCCCTCTCCCGCGCGATCCCGCCGCCGGGCTCGCCGGAGTAGCTCCGGGATCGGTCGTCCGGCCACCCCTGACGCTGAAACTCGCCGCCAGCCCCTAATTGAACGCGAGGAACACGCTGATGGGGTTTTCTTGAGCTGGAGGGCCCCCAAACTAGCCCGCGATGGCACAACGGTTTGGACGAAGTGCGGCGACGTCACCCCGACTACCTAAGCCTTCTAGGTTTCGGTTTCCAAGCTCTAGAGCACCAGCGGACGCTAGGGATCATCGACGAGGAAAGGAAATGGCTCGTAGATGGCTCTAACTTAGGGTTCACCGTGCACCCCGACGGTCTCTACCACAATCGCCGTTAGAAAGATCGGAATCACGTCGTGCAGAGCGGGTTTCTAGCTAGGTTCCAAAAGGAAAGTTGTTGCTAAGCAAGTCTATGTCCCGTGTGTGCAATTTGAAATGCTCAAAACGAATATAACTCGAGAGCTTCACGGATTCATACCCGTGGGTCAGTTTTCACCGGCCGGAGGAGATTTCCGAAATTCGTCGACCCGAGGTGAAGACAGGCTTTGTGCTTCTGTTGGAAGCTGCACGGAGCTGCTGCGCGTCCAAAAGTGGCCTCGCTTTGTCGTGACAAGCTCTGGAGGAGGCTGTCCACAGGAGCACGTCGCCTCCGGGGTGTTCGGCCGCCGCGGGAACTCGATGTTCTCGGCGTAGAGGGCACGAACGCACTTGGCGATTGCTCGAGGAGGTCGTGGGGTCTACGGTGGTGTGGTTTTGCTGCTCAGAGGCGCTGCTCACTTGAATTGCCCGAGCTCCCGAGCGATCGAAGCCAGGCGGCTGCCCTTTCTGTCTTTTGGTGCGAGGGAGAGAAGAACAGCACCGTGGCTTCGGTTAAGAGGTGGGAGAGGGAGTGAGGGTGGTAGCTGCCGACGTCCAGCTGCTCTCCAGCACAAAGGGGAGCCAGCAGGAGGTGGCTGCGGCTGAGCTCGGTGTCGAGCGGAGAGGAACCGGTCTCGGCCGTTGCTTCGCGTGGGAGGAGAGCAAATGAAGACTGAGGACTGAAGATCTTTTGCAATTTCAGTACTCCCAATGACACGTGGGTCCCACATGTCAGTCCTTCCTTATTTCCCTCTAAAATATCTCCAATATTGATGGAATTCAATTCTAGGAATTCAAATCTGATATGCATTTGGATAATTGGGCAAGTTTCATCCAAATTCAAATGGGTGTTTGAATTCTTTGTCATTTAAAGTCCATTTTGGAAAATGGGTTGCAATTCATTTCCATAAATCTTGAAACTTTGCACACCCCCTAATTTGGACTCAAGGAATTCAAATATGAAATCTGATTTAAATTTTTGCTGCTGCAAATGAGATTTGTAGCACAACAGTTTTGAATTTTCATTGTTGCTCTCATTTGAATTTTGAGGTTGAACAATTGTTCCAAATCTGAGTTTTGTTTTCTCACACCTATGGAAACTTCCCATCTTTGTTTTAGACCCCTCTTGGTTCGAAGTTTTCAAATAAACATTTGAACTCGTGTGAAGAAAACCCTCATGTGGGTTATCACATGTGGAAAAGTTTTAACAAGTCCCAAATTTCATTCACATGAAACCAACTTTTGCAAACAAGTGTTTCTTTGTATTCATAATTTTGGGACCTTTACACGACTATGCCGTCATTGAACCATAGTGTCCCCTCATCATCCTTCCGGAAACATTTGATCTCCCCATTTTCTATCCGTCTCCGTAGATGTGACATGCCTCTATCAGTTTTCTGAGCTGCAATGATGTCCTCCCAAATAGTAGGGATGAGGGCAAGGTTGTAAAGCGACCCATAAGGAACCAAGTATAAACTTGGCTCTTCCTCCTCCACCGGTGTAATGGTGAGGTGATGGACATGTGATTTCCGACTCAGCGCGTCGGCAACCACATTCGCCTTGCCGGGGTGGTAATGGATCTCAATCTCATAATCTTTGATCAGCTCCAACCACCTCCTTTGCCTCATGTTCAGCTCCTTCTGGGTGAAAATATATTTCAAGCTCTTGTGGTCGGTGTAGAGGTGCACCAAATTCCCCAAGAGATAGTGCCTCCACATTTTCAGCGCCAAAACCACTGCAGCAAGCTCAAGATCATGAGTCGTATAGTGCTGCTCATGGTTCCAAAGTTGGCGTGAGCCATATGCGACCACACGTCCTTCCTGCATCAACACGCAGCCGAGCCCAATACCGGACGCGTCGCAATACACGTCGAAGGGCTTTGTTGTATCCGGCTGAGCTAAGACCGGGGCTGTTGTGAGATGCTTCACCAATGCTTGGAACGCTCCTTCACACGCCGTGTTCCAAACATATTTTGTTCCCTTCTTCAGCAATTCTGTCATCGGTTTAGCGAGCTTGGAGAAGCTGGGAATGAATCTCCGATAGTATCCCGCTAACCCGAGGAAGCTTCTGACTTCATGAACTGAAGTGGGAGCTTTCCATTTCAGCACTTGCTCTATTTTCTTGGGTCAACCGCAATGCCTTCTGCTGAGATGATATGTCCCAAGAATGGCACTTGGCTGATCCAAAACTCGCATTTACTGAACTTGGCGTAGAGCTTATGGTCTCGCAATCGTTGAAGAACGATCTGCAAGTGTTTGGCATGTTCGACTTCTGTCTTGGAGTAAACCAAGATATCGTCGATGAACACTACCACGAATTTGTCCAGCTCCGGCATGAACACCGAGTTCATGAGATACATGAAGTGGGCTGGAGCATTTATGAGACCAAAGGACATGACGAGATATTCATATAATCCATATCTCGTTGAGAAGGCCGTCTTCGGGATATCCTCCGCCCGGATCTTGATCTGATGATATCCAGAGCGAAGGTCCATCTTGGAGAACACACTTGCACCCTCAAGTTGGTCAAACAATATGTCGATGCGGGGCAGTGGGTACTTATTATTGATGGTGACGGCGTTGAGCGGCCGGTAGTCCACACATAGTCTCAGGGTTTCATCCTTCTTCTTAACAAACAGCGCCGAGCATCCCCAAGGCGAGGAACTCGGCCTAATGAAACCCTTGCTCAACAGATCATTGAGCTGTTCTTTTAATTCGGCCAGCTCGTTTGGAGCCATTTTATATGGTCTCCGTGATATGGGTGTAGTCCAGGGTGCAAGTTCAATCTTGAACTCGACATCCCGCTCAGGTGGCATGCCCGGAAGATCATCCGGGAACACGTCGGGGTACTCCCGGACTACGGGGATGTCCTCTAATTTGAGAGCTTCAGTATTGTTGATTGCTGAAACCTCCCGGACTGGATTATCTAATAGGAGAGACTGGGGACGGTGAATGGGGAGTTGAGGTGAACCGTCCGTGATAGGGTTTCCAGGACAGTGCCATGGTAGCTTAGCCATGACATTCCCAAGATTGCATCAATCTTCTGCCCCTCAAGGATAATTATAGTGGTGGGATATATCTTCCCACCTAAGAAAAGTGATGCTTTTGGAACCATCATCGTTGCTGAAATCCTTCCTCCCAGTGAGCAGATCATATAAGAACACTCAGTTGGGAAGGCTTCCAGCTGATGCTTAACCACATATGATGCACTAATGAAGTTGAGGGTTGCACCAGAATAAAAAAGTATGATGATGGCTTGATGGTTGAGAGTGAATGTACCCGCCAGCACGTTGTCTCCCTCTGGGGCGTCCTCATCGTCGAGGTGGCGAACGGCCCCAGTACGCTGACCAACCTTCTTGACCGGAGGTCGGCCTCGAGCACCGCCCTGGAACTGGGCTTGCCCGCTTCTTTGCTGCCCCTGGGGACAGTCCTTCGCTAGGTGGCGCGCTGCGCTTCCTCTGCTCAGCTGCCAACTCCCGCTGAGCGTCCTCTTGCCTGATCGCGGCATTGACTAGGTCGTTGAAAGTGCCGCGAATCCACTGAACGAGATGTGTCTTCATTTCGGGGTGTAACCCCCGATAGAAATGTTCCCGCTTCTTCTCTTCAGTGGAGATGTAGTCTGACGCATACTGCGCCAGATGATTGAAGGCACGGGAGTAGTCATGGGAACTCCTCCCGCCCTGCTTCAGTTCCAAAAATTCTTGGAACTTCCTCTTCATGATCCCAGGAGGGATGTGATAGGCGCGGAACGCCTCCCGGAACTCGTCCCACTCCACGGCATGGCCAGCCGGACGTGAGGCGACATATTTCGCCCACCACGCGCCAGCGGCACCGTGAAGCTGCTGCGCTGCAAACAGAGTCTTCTGCCGCTCCGTACATTGGAGCAGCCCGAACTTAGACTCGATGGTACGCAGCCAGTTATCCGCCTCCAGTGGTTCTTCAGCTTCGGTGAACACTGGAGGGTGCGTACTCATGAAGTCCGAGTACGACATCTCACGGGGCTCACGAGGCCCTCTGTCTTGACGTCCCCCCGCCTGGGACGTATTCTGCACGATTGTCACACCCGGTTTTTCCGAAGAACAACCGAGTGAATATCACATGTATGCCAGGATCATTTTCTCATACATGTGACGACAAATAGTGAAGCATCATTTATTACAAGCCAGGTGTCGAATATAAATAAGTCTTACATAGCAAATGTCTCGATGGACAATAAGAAGTTCATCACAAGTAAATAAACTAGCAGCGGAATATTATTCTTGAGGGCTCCTTCACAGGTGTTGCCCGGGGGTCTCCATCAACCTAGAAACCATCTTCGGGTCCAAAGTCTTGGTCATTATACACCACCTCATTATCTTGACCTGAGCAGCAATATAAACCAACAAAATATGCAAGGTTGAGTACCAATGGTACTCAGCAAGTGTGGGAAAGTTATATCATGCATGGCTAGAACAAGGAGAGGTTGAACTCATGGTTAAAGCACTACGCAATTAATCCCTATCACCTTAGCTTATTAAGCACCTACATTACTACACAAGTGGAATGGTCCCAATCTCCCATCCCATCATCATAACCAAATAACCATAGCATCAATTCTGATGTTAAGCTCCCCGCTTAACATCCACAACTTCCAAAACCATCAATCCTCTAATCATGAATAAGTCCAAGCCGCTCTTGACCGTGAGCACGGCTGTCATAACAGTTTTGACTCTGCAGAGTTTGTACCACTGTACCCACATGTAGTGATTTCATCCCCCGTTGCCGGGTGGACTAAAAGAACCTCCATTATGCCAGTGGCTACGATCCACATTCACACTTCCCAGGTGTGTAGCCAGGAGATCACTACGAAGCCTTTACAAAGGGATTCCCGACGAGCGTGGGCCCACTGAGGTTTCACCCCTAACAGCATACAAGAGGCTCCAACCCCGCTGCAGTGGCCCCCTCTTGAGCCTTGCGGTTCATATGGTAGTCCAGCTGACACCTATTCCCCGCACCATCCAGCACACCCATACTACGCCGGGGATACACCTAATTAATTGGCCAAGCTGCCCCATCTCAGCATGTGGTTGGCACTGTAAAGCCAGGTTACATGCTCCATGAACCGGTCCTTATGATCCAGGCAAGTACTAAACACAAACCCGAGTGTAACACCCCAAAATTTTGATTCAAAACCTTAAATCATGTTAAGAGGGGAATTTAAAAATTTTGGGACGTGTTGCATGTTTTGCAAAAATTCAAATTCAAACTGGAATTCAAATTAAACTCAAATCAGAAAAGAAATGGAAAAAGAAAAAGAGAAAACAGAAAAAAAACCGGCCAGTGGGCCGAAACCCACCAGCCGGCCCAACTTACCCCGCGCCAGCCCGCAGCCGCGCGCCCGCGTTTTCTCACGCTGACAGGCGGGACCCACCCGGGCTTCGTCTTCCACCTCGCGCCGCGCCGGACTCTCTCTCACTGAATCCAAACCGATCGGAACTGCTGCGGATCACAGCCGAATTTCGCTCGAGGAGGAAACGGACATGATCTAAACCACCCCGCCGCCCTCTCCCGTCTATAAAAACCCCGGCCCCGTTCTGTTTTTCCCACGCGATCGCCGATTTTTACTCCGGTGAGAACCGAGACTTCTCCGGTGAATTCCGGCCGATCTAAGCTCGGAAACTCCGATCTAACTCGCTGGTCTTGATCCACCGCCTCCGGGGAACCTTGCAGGTACAGAAAACTCGGTGACTTGCGGTGTAAACACAGCGCCGACGAGCTTCGCCGTGGTTTTGCCTCGGACCTCGCCGCCGATCACCTCCCAGGACCTCCGAGCTTAAGAAAACCCCCGAGGTGAGATCCCCGACCTCCCCTCTACCGATCTATGCCATAAGATCACAGTTCTAGGCAGAATTCTCGAGGATCCGAAAGTTTCCGGTGAGATCGCCGCTTCCCGCCGCCGTGCGCCGCCGGCAGCGCCGCCCGCGCTCGATCAGAGCGACGTGGCCGCTTGTGCGCCGTTTATTTTAAATCGCACGGTAGGGTTTAAACCCCCGCGTACCGGTTCGATGTTATAATCGGGGCCGTCGGTTTAAAATCGGACGGTCAACGTCAGCCCCGCATTATAAAGACTGGAAATCTTACGTGCTACCCCCTGGGGTTCTCGGGAAATAAGAGCTAGCCCCGGAAACTTCTGATCTAGCCCCTGGAACTCCAGAAAATCATGTAAATTCATTTAAAAATCAGTTTTAGCCCCTGGACTTAATAAAAATTAGGAAAAACACCTCTGATAAGTGTAGCTAGACCCCTGGAAATTTTGAAAATAGTATTATAGACCCTGTAGTGGGGTGAGTTTATTTTTTTAGCCCTGTTTAGTATTTAATTTAGAAAATTGAATATGTAACTAGTGTTTAAAAAATTAAAAAGTGGGACAAACATATTGTCAAAATTAAGTTAAAGACTTTCTCAGTGTTTAGGAAATTTTGGAGTGAGATAAAAACATATTTTGAACTGAATTGAATCTGTTTAATTTATTATTCACAATTAGGGACACATTTTTAAGTAATAAATAGTTTTAGAAAATAGGGAAAATAATTATGAAATAGTTTACATCAGAGGCAAAGGTCAAAATATGTTATTAAATTATTTAGGACCAGAACCTATTCTGTTTAGATGATGTGTATTACTAATTTCATAATAAAATACACAATTATGCATAGGAATATAAATCTGAAAATATAGCAACTAGTAAATGATAAATGGAGTTTTTAAAATCCAAAGAGTTCAGTTTAGGGTTGGTAGAAATTATGAAGGCACATATGGGGAAGAAAAATACTTTTCATACGCACTTGGTAGTGAAAAGGTGTAGTAGTTGAATATAAGAAATTTATTGGAAACTCATATACATAGTATGTAAGTATAAATGTGGACACAAAAGTAGGAATCATATACACATGGTTAAAAGTGCATGCAAGCCACAACTCAACACACATAAAGTAACCACAACACATATAATGGTAAAGAACTTTCATAAATGTGAATGTGTGGTTTGTATGAAGTAGAAGTGTGAACTATGTCTTATGATTGTTGTTTTTCTTTTGCTATGTGTGATGGTATGATGTAGAACCTGCTCAAGAGCAAGTTATTCCTTTCCAAGACCAGGACTACCCATTTCAAGAGCAGCAAGAAGGAGGCAAGTGTCCTTGACCACTTTGATCCTATGCTAGGATGTGTAGATAGAATTATTTGCATTGTCAAGTTAAATATGAAACCCATGCTAGGAAGTTTCCCTAGAATTGCATCACCTTGTTTCCTTGTAGCTTGGGTTGGGATTTATTTTATCATGTCATTTATTATTATGCATATGCTTAGCCATGCTTAGAATGGGATATTTGGGATATGAGATCATCAATTTATTTTTACCATACTCTTGAATGAGATATTATGAGTTATGTAGAGGTAGGGATCAAGGCAAGTTGGATGTTTTGGTGTAACACCCCAAATTTTTATTCAAAACCCAAAACCATGTTCAGAGGGGAATTTAAAAATTTTTGGACGTATTGCCTGTTTTGCAAAAATTCAAATTCAAACTGGAATTCAAATTATACTCAAAACAGAAAAGAAAAGGAAAAAGAAAAAGAGAAATGGGAAAAAAACCGGCCAGTGGGCCGAAACCCGCAAGCCGGCCCAGCTTTCCCCGCGCAGCCCGCCCCCGCGCGCGCCGCGCTGCCTCTCACCGACGGGTGGGACCCACATGTCATCCCTAACCCTGAGCCCCCGCGACCCCGGACTTTTCCCCGAGCGCGCGCGATCGCAACCGACCGGAAACCGCGTCCCGTCGCCCGAATTCTGGTCCCAGAAGAATCCAACTCGATCACAACTGACCCACCGCCCTCCCCCGTCTATAAAAACCCCAGCCCCGATCGGTTTTTCCCACGCGATCGCCGATTTTTACTCCGGTGAGCACCGAGACTTCGCCGGTGAATTCTGTCCGATCTAAGCTCGGAAACTCTGATCTAACTCGCTGGTCTTGATCCACCGCCTCCGGGAAGCTTTGCAGGTGCAGAAAACTCGGAGACTTACGGTGTAAATCCAGCGCCGACGAGCTTCGCCGTGGTTTTGCCTCGGACCTCGCCGCCGATCACTTTCCAGGACCCCCGAGCTCGAGAAAACCCCCGAGGTGAGATCCCTGACCTCCCATTTACCGATCTATGCCATAAGATCACAGTTCTAGGTAGAATTCTCGCGGATCTGAAACTTTCCGGCGAGATCGCCGCTTCCCGCCGCCGTGCGCCGCCGGCAGCGCCGCCCGCGCTCGATCAGAGCGACGTGGCCGCTTGTGCGCCGTTTATTTTAAATCGCACGGTAGACTTTAAAACCTCGCGTACCGGTTCGATGTTATAATCTCAGCCGTCGGTTTAATATCGGACGGTCCACGTCAGCCCCGCATTATAAAGACTGGAATTCTTACGTGCTACCCCCTGGGGTTCTCTGGAATTGAGAGCTAGCCCCGGAAACTTAAGATCTAGCCCCTGGAACTCCAGAAAATCATGTAAATTCATTTAAAAGTCAGTTTTAGCCCCTGGACTTAATAGAAATTAGGAAAAACACCTCTGATAAGTGTAGCTAGACCCCTGGAAATTATGAAAATAATATTATAGACCCTGTAATGGGGTAAATTCATTATTTTAGCCCTGTTTAGTATTTAATGTAGAAAATTGAATATGTAACTAGTGTTTAAAAATTAAAAAGTGGGACAAACATAATTGTCAAAATTAATTAAAGACTTTCTCAGTACTTAGAAAACTTTGGAGTGAGGTAAAAATATATTTTTGGACTGAAATGAATCTGTTTCATTTAATTATTCACATTATTTAGTATAAGGACACATTTTTAAGTAAAGAATAGTTATAGAAAAATAGGGAAAATAATTATGAAATAGTCTACATCAGAAGCCAAGGTCAAAATATGATTTTAAATTATTTAGGACCAGAACCTATTCTGTTTAAATGATGTGTATTACTAATTTAATAATAAAATACACAATTATGCATAGGAATATAAATCTGAAAATATAGCAACTAGTAAATGATAAATGGAGTTTCTAAAATCCAAAGAGTTCAGTTTAGGGTTGATAGAAGTTGTGAAGGCACATATGGAGAAGAAAAATACTTTCCATACATACTTGGTAGTTTAATGTAAGGAATTTATTTAAAACTGAAACACAACACATATAATGGTGAATGAATTTCATAAATATGAATGTGTGGTATTTATGAAGTAGAAGTGTGAACTATGTCTTATGATTGTTGTTTTTCTTTTGCTATGTGTGATGGTATGAAGTAGAACCTGCTCAAGAGCAAGTTATTCTTTTCCAAGACCAGGACTACCAATTTCAAGAGCAGCAAGAAGGAGGCAAGTGTCCTTGACCACTTTGATCCTATGCTAGGATGTGTAGATAGAATTATTTGCATTGTCAAATGAAATATGAAACCCATGCTAGGAAAGTTTCCCTAGAATTGCATTACCTTGTTTCCTTGTAGCTTGGGTTGGGATTTAATTTGTCATGTCATTTATTTACATGCATTTGCTTAGCCATGCTTAGAATGGGATATTTGGGAAATGAGATCATCAGTTTATATTACCATACTCTTGAATGAGACATTGTGAGTTATGTAGAGGTAGGGATCAAGGCAAGTTGGATGTTTTTG
Organism: Neostapfia colusana; assembly: GCA_030760725.1. Taxonomy (NCBI): domain Eukaryota; kingdom Viridiplantae; phylum Streptophyta; class Magnoliopsida; order Poales; family Poaceae; genus Neostapfia; species Neostapfia colusana. The sequence continues at coordinate 83,401,364 of JASWHV010000003.1, forward strand.
TTGTGTGCTGGGTGCACGAGACTTGGGTTTGTGTTTAGTACTTGCCTGGATCCTAAGGACCGGTTCATGGAGCATGTAACCCGGCTTCACAGTGCCAACCACATGCTGAGATGGGGCAGCTTGGCCAATTAATTAGGTGTATCCCCGGCGTAGTATGGGTGTGTTGGATGGTGCGGGGAGTAGGTGTCAGCTGGACTACCATATGAACCGCAAGGCTCAAGAGGGGGCCACTGCAGCGGGGTTGGAGCCTCTTGTATGCTGTTAGGGGTGAAACCTCAGTGGGCCCACGCTCGTCGGGAATCCCTTTGTAAAGGCTTTGTAGTGATCTCCTGGCTGCACACCTGGGAAGTGTGAATGTGGATCGTAGCCACTGGCATAATGGAGGTTCTTTTAGTCCACCCGGCAACGGGGGATGAAATCACTACTTGTGGGTACAGTGGTACAAACTCTGCAGAGTCAAAACTGTCTTGACAGCCGTGCTCACGGTTAAGAGCGGCCTGGACTTATTCATGATTAGAGGAGTGAAGGTTTTTGGATGTTGTGGAAGTTAAGCGAGGAGCTTAACATTGGAAATGATGGTTATGGTTATTGGATTATGATGATGGGATGGGAGATTGGGACCATTTCACTTGTGTAGTAATGTAGGTGCCTAATAAGCTAAGGTGATAGGTATTAATTGCGTAGTGCTTTAACCATGAGTTCAACCTCTCCTTGTTCCAGCCATGCATGATATAATTTTCCCACACTTGCTGAGTACCATTGGTACTCAACCTTGCATATTTGTTGGTTTATATTGCTGCTCAGGTCAAGATAATGAGGTGGTGTATAATGACCAAGATTTTGGACCCGAGGAAGGATTTTAGGTTCATGAAGACCCCCGGGCAACGCCTGTGATAGAGCCCTAAAGAATAATATTCCGCTGCTAGTTTATTTACTTTTGATGAAGCATTTGTGTCCATTGAGACATTTGCGATGTAAGACTTATTTATATTCGACACCTGGCTTGTAATAAATGATGCTTCACTATTTGTCATCACATGTATGAGAAAATGATCCTGGCATACATGTGATATTCACTTGGTTGTTTCCTTCGGAAAAACCGGGTGTGACAGAGGTGGTATCAGAGCCAAGGTTGCCCGTAGGAATGTGGACCTAGGTAGAAATGGACGTATTTAAGGGCCCTATTTTCTTAAAAACTATTTTCCAAGGTGTGGGTGGAAAAAGTGTTATTAAAGGAATCATTTTCTTCATCTTACCCCAACTTTCATTCAAAATAGGATTTTTATTTGTGAATTTATCTAACCAAATCTTAAATTCTTTTGTTTTTAGATGGTTCGCATGATTCGCACCGCTCGTAAGTCCACAGGAGGGAGAGTTCCCGTAGTTGCCCTTGCCGAAAGAGAGGAGAGTCGTCCAGTGACGTACCTTTCCTATGGATTGGCAGTAGGAGACTTGTTGCGCCGTCTTCGACGTATGCTCGAAGCCGCAGGCAATACGGGCAAGCTCATCATCCACTACAACTCCACCAGGACCATCCGTGAGAAGAGGGAAGAATGGAGTTCGGAGATGAAGATTATACACGAGAATAAGCTACTGAAGATCCACCATTCTCCAGCTTGTCGAGCAACACAAGTTGACGCGGAGAAAGATGTCACCTGGGAGGCCATCACCTGCCAGAGTCACATCTATCGTCGCCACTTGGACAAAACTGAGTACATGTATGTCCTCCAACGTGAGAGTGGTACCACGGAGTACAAGTACCCACCGGTGCAGCAAGGGACTTCCCATGAGCACATGGACTTGTGCTTGGAGGATGCTGCTATGCTCAGCACTCGACTGCAGGAGTGTCAACAAGAGCTTCAGGATGTCCGAGACACCCTGAAGGAAACGGAGGCGTTGCTGCGAGCTTGCTTAAAGGCGAGAGAAAGAGGAGATGGGAATGAGCTGTGTGTCACCGTGAGTGATCCATATACTCCTGACTCCCCGGATCGCCGAGCAATCAGGCGTCGTCGCACTTCTCCACCAGCAGCCTCCCCACCCAAAGCAGAGTCAGAAGGTAGCCGAAATGAGGAGGAAGATCCCGAGGAGCCAGCTCAAGAGGACGAGTAGTGTAGAGTCTTTCCCCTAGCTAGCATAGATAATGCTTGGTGTGTGACGTGAGTAGTTACGTAGTTAATGGTGTGATAATGCTTGGTGTGTGACGTGAGTTGTGGAAGCCATGAGCAATTGTCCACAGCCTCGTCTTCAGATTGTTTTGCTTTGGTGTGTGAACCCACAGGAAATAATAGTGCATTTATTTGGTGTGAGATATAAACCCTCGTAAAATTTCAACAAAGCCTCAACACCTTAAAGTACCAACAAATGAAAGTAGTAAGATGATACTAAATGGTATCAAATTAACATTTGTTGATTCTGCCAGATGGCCGGAAGAGGAAAAGGACGTGCTGCCAACCCCGCCAACAACAATGATGAGGCATGCAACCCTCATCTTTCTGGAGGCCAGGACAGGGGTGGTCGCCGTGAAGAAGTTGATCCTCTCCACCAAATGCTGGAGAATCAAAATCAGCTTATCCAGAACTTGACTCAAGTGGTGGCCAACTTGCATCAAGTTCCACCTCCACAAGCTGCACCACGCCAACCAAGGTTGAGTGAGTTTCTAGGAACTCAACCTCCAAAGTTTGCAAGTGCTGCTGAACCTCTGGAGGCAGATGATTGGCTGAAGACCATTGAAAGTAAGATGAGGATAATACAATGCCAAGGGTATGAGAGGGTGCTGTTTGCCTCTCATCAATTGCAGGGACCTGCTGCTGATTGGTGGACCGCCTATGTGGCCGCCCATCATGACCCTGAGAACATCACTTGGGAAGAGTTCAAGCGTAGCTTCCGCAACCACTACATCCCAAGAGGTGAACTCAAAAACAAGAGGAAAGAGTTTCTGGGACTGCAGCAGGGAAACATGACTGTGAGGGAATACCTCACTAAATTTACTCAACTATCCCGTTATGCTCCACGAGACATAGAGACTGATGAGCAGAAACAATATTGTTTCGTGGAAGGACTTACCGCAGAAATGCAGTGTGCAATGTCCTCCAATGAGTATGAAAGCTTTCAAAAGATGGTGGACAGAGCATTTGTGGTGGAAAGGAAGCTAAAGGCCCTGGAAAATGAGAATAAGAGGAAGGCGGGATGGTCACATCAGGCCTCAGGGAGCAACACCCGCCCACGTATGATGCAGCAACCTACGGGGCAGACGAGCCGTGCTGCGGTACCCTATTCAGCACCAAGAGGGTACAACCCAAACTACAGGCCACCCGCAGCACCAGCACAGCCGCCACGTCAGTTTGTGCAGCAGCCTCGCCCCACATATCCACCTCGACCAGCAGTGCAAGGACCCCCAAACCAACCCAAGGACAACAAAGGCCAGGCGTCTAAGATTGGGGTGCAATGTTTCAGCTGTGGCGAAGTGGGGCACTACGCCCACAAATGCCCAAAGAAGAAGTCTGCGCCGCCACAACAGCAGAATGTAGTGAGAGGACGGGTGAACCATGTCACCATGGAGGAAGCTCAAGAGGCACCCGACGTGGTAGTTGCTAAGTTTCCTGCCAATTTACACCTTGCAACTCTGCTGTTTGATTCTGGTGCTACCCACTCGTTCATTGCTCAAGGGTTTGTTAAGAAGCATGACCTAGCAACCACACAAATGAACCATATGTTAGCCGTAAACTCTCCAGGTGGAGAAATAAGGACAAGACAAGTGTGTCCCAAAGTGAGCCTAGACATTAATGGGGTTGTATTTACTGCTAACCTCATAGTGATAGATTCACGAGGGATAGATATTATTTTGGGTATGGATTGGTTGACCAAACATAAAGGAATCATCCATTGTTCGACCAGAACGGTGGAACTAACTCACCCCAGTGGTACCAAAGTAAAGTTCATAACGATACACGAGCCTAGGAGGGACATTAAATTAAATCAAGTGGAGGTGAAAGTTGAGGAAATCAGGACTATCAGGGAATATCCAGATGTTTTCCCGGAGGAATTGCCAGGCATGCCTCCCGACCGTGACGTGGAATTCGCAATTGAGCTAGTACCGGGAACAGCCCCGATATACAAGAGACCTTATCGAATGGACTCCAAGCAGTTAGAAGAGCTCAAGGATCATTTGAGAGAATTGACGGAGAAGGGGTATATTCGCCCTAGTTCCTCACCATGGGGAGCTCCGGTGATATTTGTGCCTAAGAAAGACGGAACCCAAAGGTTATGCGTGGATTACCGTGCCTTGAATGAGGTAACCGTCAAGAACAAATACCCATTGCCCCGCATTGAAGACTTGTTCGATCAGTTGAGGGGAGCTTGTGTGTTCTCAAAAATTGATCTCAGGTCGGGGTACCACCAACTCAAGATAAGGCAATCAGATATTCCCAAGACAGCTTTCGTATCTCGGTACGGACTGTATGAATACACCGTCATGCCTTTTAGGCTAACCAATGCCCCGGCATATTTCATGTACCTCATGAACAAGGTATTCATGGAATATCTGGACAAATTTGTGGTGGTTTTCATAGATGATATTCTCGTCTTCTCCAAAGATGAAGAAGAACATGAGAAACATCTAAGGTTGGTGTTACAGAGGCTGAGAGAACACCAACTATATGCCAAGTTGAGCAAGTGTGAGTTTTGGCTGAAGAGAGTTCCCTTTTTAGGACATATAATCTCGGAGGGAGGAATCTCCGTAGATCCCGCCAAAATCGAGGATATCCAGAAGTGGAAAACCCCTGAAAATGTCGGGGAAGTTCGAAGCTTTTTGGGATTGGCTGGATACTATCGACGGTTTATTGAGGGATTCTCTAAGATCTCGAGACCTCTCACCAAACTGTTGGAAAAGGGAATCACATTCACCTGGACGCCACAGTGCGATACGAGCTTTCAGGAGCTAAAGAAAAGATTGACAACAGCCCCAGTGTTGGTTATGCCAGATATGCAAAAGAATTTCACAGTGTACTGCGATGCCTCTGGAAATGGGTTGGGATGTGTTCTCATGCAAGAAGGACATGTCGTGGCATATGCATCCCGGCAGCTTCGGAAGCACGAGAAGAACTATCCTACACATGATCTAGAACTAGCTGCAGTGGTACACGCGTTGAAAATTTGGCGGCACTATTTGATGGGGAAGAGGACAGAGATATATACGGATCATAAGAGTTTGAAGTACATATTCACACAGCCAGATCTCAACCTCAGACAAAGGAGATGGTTAGAGCTAATCAATGACTTTGATGTGGGCATCAACTATCATCCCGGAAAAGCAAACGTCGTGGCCGATGCTTTGAGTCGGAAAGTGCAGGTCAATAAGTTGAGCTTGAAGGACATGCCCGCAGAATTGAAGGACGAGGTTATAAGGCTCAATCTATGTCTAGTAAATAGTGGTGAAGCCATCGCCATGGAAGTGGACTCCACACTCGAGCAAGACATACGCGAGGGCCAAAAGAATGATGGGAAGATACAAGAGATCAGACAGCTCATCAAGGAAAATAAAGCTCCTGGTTTTAGAGAGGATGAACAAGGAACGGTGTGGCACGGGAGAAGAATCTGTGTGCCAGAAGTAAAGGAGATCCGTGAATTGATTTTAAAGGAGGCTCATGATTCCGACTATTCCATTCATCCTGGGAGTACGAAGATGTACCAGGACCTCAAAGGCAGGTAATGGTGGTATGGCATGAAGCGAGATGTCGCGGAACATGTTGCCCTATGTGACACATGTCAGTTGGTGAAAGCAGAACATCAACGACCCGTGGGATTGCTGCAACCACTCAAAGTGCCTGAATGGAAGTGGGAAGAAATCATCATGGATTTTGTTGTGGGATTGCCTAGGACCCAATCCGGGTATGATTCAATATGGGTCATTATTGATCGGCTAACCAAGGTAGCTCATTTCATTCCTGTGAAAGAAAGCTACAGCGGATCCAAATTGGCAGAATTGTACATGTCAAGGATCGTGTGTTACCATGGAGTGCCAAAGAAGATAGTGTCGGACCGAGTGACACAGTTCACCTCGAGGTTTTGGCAAAAGTTGCATGAAACCATGGGAACCCATCTGAATTTCAGCTCTGCCTATCATCCCCAAACTGACGGGCAGACGGAGAGAACCAATCAGATCCTTGAAGATATGTTAAGGGCATGTGCACTCAAAAACAATAGGAGTTGGGACAAGAACTTACCGTATGCGGAGTTTTCCTATAACAACAGCTATCAAGCTAGTATGAAGATGTCACCGTTTGAAGCTTTGTATGGAAGGAAGTGCAGAACTCCCCTATTTTGGAACCAAACAGGAGAAAGTAAAGTGTTTGGTCCAGAAGTGCTACAAGAAGCTGAAGCGAAGGTGAGGGAGATTCGCAACAACTTGAGGATAGCACAAACACGCCAGAAGAGTTATGCTGATGTACGAAGAAGAGAGCTCGTTTTCAATGTGGGAGACTATGTTTATCTCAAGGTGTCCCCTATCAGAGGACTTCGTCGGTTCAAGGTGAAAGGGAAGTTGTCACCTCGATACATCGGACCCTTCCAGGTTTTGGAAAGGAAAGGCGAAGTGGCGTACCAACTAGAGTTACCGGTTCATCTATCGGATGTGCACGATGTATTCCATGTGTCACAACTCAAGAAATGTCTGAGGACGCCTGAGGAGGTGTTACCCATGAATGAAGTGGATGTAGCTGAAGATTTGTCTTATGCCGAGCAACCATACAAGATTTTGGAGACAATGGAACGCCTCACCAGAAACAAGAGAATCCGGATGTGCAAGGTGCAGTGGAAGCATCACTCAGAAGAGGAAGCTACCTGGGAAAGGGAAGATGAGCTCAAGGCACAATTTCCGGAATTGTTTTCTTAGAAACACCAATCTCGAGGACGAGATTTCTTTTAAGGGGGGTAGAGCTGTAACACCCCAAATTTTTATTCAAAACCCAAAACCATGTTCAGAGGGGAATTTAAAAATTTTTGGACGTATTGCATGTTTTGCAAAAATTCAAATTCAAACTGGAATTCAAATTATACTCAAAACAGAAAAGAAAAGGAAAAAGAAAAAGAGAAATGGGAAAAAAACCGGCCAGTGGGCCGAAACCCGCCAGCCGGCCCAGCTTTCCCCGCGCAGCCCGCCCCCGCGCGCGCCGCGCTGCCTCTCACCGACGGGTGGGACCCACATGTCATCCCTAACCCTGAGCCCCCGCGACCCCGGACTTTTCCCCGAGCGCGCGCGATCGCAACCGACCGGAAACCGCGTCCGGTCGCCCGAATTCTGGTCCCAGAAGAATCCAACTCGATCACAACTGACCCACCGCCCTCCCCCGGCTATAAAAACCCCAGCCCCGATCGGTTTTTCCCACGCGATCGCCGATTTTTACTCCGGTGAGCACCAAAACTTCGCCGGTGAATTCTGTCCGATCTAAGCTCGGAAACTCTGATCTAACTCGGTGGTCTTGATCCACCGCCTCCGGGGAGCTTTGCAGGTGCAGAAAACTCGGAGACTTACGGTGTAAATCCAGCGCCGACGATCTTCGCCGTGGTTTTGCCTCGGACCTCGCCGCCGATCACTTTCCAGGACCCCCGAGCTCGAGAAAACCCCCGAGGTGAGATCCCTGACCTCCCCTCTACCGATCTATGCCATAAGATCACAGTTCTAGGTAGAATTCTCGCGGATCCGAAACTTTCCGGCGAGATCGCCGCTTCCCGCCGCCGTGCGCCGCCGGCAGCGCCGCCCGCGCTCGATCAGAGCGACGTGGTCGCTTGTGCGCCGTTTATTTTAAATCGCACGGTAGACTTTAAAACCCCGCGTACCGGTTCGATGTTATAATCTCAGCCGCTGGTTTAATATCGGACAGTCCACGTCAGCCCCGCATTATAAAGACTGGAATTCTTACGTGCTACCCCCTGGGGTTCTCTGGAATTGAGAGCTAGCCCCGAAAACTTAAGATCTAGCCCCTGGAACTCCAGAAAATCATGTAAATTCATTTAAAAGTCAGTTTTAGCCCCTGGACTTAATAGAAATTAGGAAAAATACCTCTGATAAGTGTAGCTAGACCCCTGGAAATTATGAAAATAATATTATAGACCCTGTAATGGGGTAAATTCATTATTTTAGCCCTGTTTAGTATTTAATGTAGAAAATTGAATATGTAACTAGTGTTTAAAAATTAAAAAGTGGGACAAACATAATTGTCAAAATTAATTAAAGACTTTCTCAGTACTTAGAAAATTTTGGAGTGAGGTAAAAATATATTTTTGGACTGAAATGAATCTGTTTCATTTAATTATTTACATCATTTAGTATAAGGACACATTTTAAAGTAAAGAATAGTTATAGAAAAATAGGGAAAATAATTATAAAATAGTCTACATCAGAAGCCAAGGTCAAAATATGATTTTAAATTATTTAGGACCAGAACCTATTCTGTTTAGGTGATGTGTATTACTAATTTAATAATAAAATACACAATTATGCATAGGAATATAAATCTGAAAATATAGCAACTAGTAAATGATAAATGGAGTTTCTAAAATCCAAAGAGTTCAGTTTAGGGTTGATAGAAGTTGTGAAGGCACATATGGAGAAGAAAAATACTTTCCATACATACTTGGTAGTTTAATGTAAGGAATTTATTTAAAACTGAAACACAACACATATAATGGTGAATGAATTTCATAAATATGAATGTGTGGTATTTATGAAGTAGAAGTGTGAACTATGTCTTATGATTGTTGTTTTTCTTTTGCTATGTGTGATGGTATGAAGTAGAACCTGCTCAAGAGCAAGTTATTCTTTTCCAAGACCAGGACTACCAATTTCAAGAGCAGCAAGAAGGAGGCAAGTGTCCTTGACCACTTTGATCCTATGCTAGGATGTGTAGATAGAATTATTTGCATTGTCAAATGAAATATGAAACCCATGCTAGGAAAGTTTCCCTAGAATTGCATTACCTTGTTTCCTTGTAGCTTGGGTTGGGATTTAATTTGTCATGTCATTTATTTACATGCATTTGCTTAGCCATGCTTAGAATGGGATATTTGGGAAATGAGATCATCAGTTTATATTACCATACTCTTGAATGAGACATTGTGAGTTATGTAGAGGTAGGGATCAAGGCAAGTTGGATGTTTTTGTTGTGTGCTGGGTGCACGAGACTTGGGTTTGTGTTTAGTACTTGCCTGGATCCTAAGGACCGGTTCATGGAGCATGTAACCCGGCTTCACAGTGCCAACCACATGCTGAGATGGGGCAGCTTGGCCAATTAATTAGGTGTATCCCCGGCGTAGTATGGGTGTGTTGGATGGTGCGGGGAGTAGGTGTCAGCTGGACTACCATATGAACCGCAAGGCTCAAGAGGGGGCCACTGCAGCGGGGTTGGAGCCTCTTGTATGCTGTTAGGGGTGAAACCTCAGTGGGCCCACGCTCGTCGGGAATCCCTTTGTAAAGGCTTTGTAGTGATCTCCTGGCTGCACACCTGGGAAGTGTGAATGTGGATCGTAGCCACTGGCATAATGGAGGTTCTTTTAGTCCACCCGGCAACGGGGGATGAAATCACTACTTGTGGGTACAGTGGTACAAACTCTGCAGAGTCAAAACTGTCTTGACAGCCGTGCTTACGGTTAAGAGCGGCCTGGACTTATTCATGATTAGAGGAGTGAAGGTTTTTGGATGTTGTGGAAGTTAAGCGAGGAGCTTAACATTGGAAATGATGGTTATGGTTATTGGATTATGATGATGGGATGGGAGATTGGGACCATTTCACTTGTGTAGTAATGTAGGTGCCTAATAAGCTAAGGTGATAGGTATTAATTGCGTAGTGCTTTAACCATGAGTTCAACCTCTCCTTGTTCCAGCCATGCATGATATAATTTTCCCACACTTGCTAAGTACCATTGGTACTCAACCTTGCATATTTGTTGGTTTATATTGCTGCTCAGGTCAAGATAATGAGGTGGTGTATAATGACCAAGATTTTGGACCCGAGGAAGGATTTTAGGTTCATGAAGACCCCCGGGCAACGCCTGTGATGGAGCCCTAAAGAATAATATTCCGCTGCTAGTTTATTTACTTGTGATGAAGCATTTGTGTCCATTGAGACATTTGCGATGTAAGACTTATTTATATTCGACACCTGGCTTGTAATAAATGATGCTTCACTATTTGTCATCACATGTATGAGAAAATGATCCTGGTATACATGTGATATTCACTTGGTTGTTTCCTTCGGAAAAACCGGGTGTGACATTTGGTTGTGTGCTGGGTGCACGAGACTCGGGTTTGTGTTTAGTACTTGCCTGGATCCTAAGGACCGGTTCATGGAGCATGTAACCTGGCTTTACAGTGCCAACCACATGCTAAGATGGGGCAGCTTGGCCAATTAATTTGGTGTATCCCCGGCGTAGTATGGGTGTGTTGGATGGTGCGGGGAATAGGTGTCAGCTGGACTACCATATGAACCGCAAGGCTCAAGAGGGGGCCACTGCAGCGGGGTTGGAGCCTCTTGTATGCTGTTAGGGGTGAAACCTCAGTGGGCCCACGCTCGTCGGGAATCCCTTTTTAAGGCTTCGTAGTGATCTCCTGGCTACACACCTGGGAATTGTGAATGTGGTTCGTAGCCACTGGCAAAATGGAGGTTCTTTTAGTCCACCCGGCAACGGGGGACGAAATCACTACATGTGGGTACAGTGGTACAAACTCTGCAGAGTCAAAACTGTCATGACAGCCGTGCTCACGGTCAAGAGCGGCTTGGACTTATTCATGATTAGAGGAGTGATGGTTTTGGAAGTTAAGGATGTTAAGCGGGGAGCTTAACATTGGAAATGATGTTATGGTTATTGGGTTATGATGATGGGATGGGAGATTGGGACCATTTCACCTGTGTCGTAATGTAGGTGCTTAATAAGCTAAGGTGATAGGTATTTAATTGCGTAGTGCTTTAACCATGAGTTCAACCTCTCCTTGTTCTAGCCATGCATGATATAATTTTCCCACACTTGCTGAGTACCATTGGTACTCAACCTTGCATGTTTGTTGGTTTATATTGCTGCTCAGGTCAAGATAATGAGGTGGTGTATAATGACCAAGACTTTGGACCCGAAGACGGTTTCTAGGTTCATGGAGACCCCAGGGCAACGCCTGTGATGGAGCCCTAAAGAATAATATTCCGCTGCTAGTTTATTTACTTGTGATAAACTTATTATTGTCCATCGAGACATTTGCTATGTAAGAATTAATTATATTAGACACCTGGCTTGTAATAAATGATGCTTCACTATTTGTCATCACATGTATGAGAAAATGATCCTGGCATACATGTGTTATTCACTTGGTTGTTCTTCGGAAAAACCGGGTGTGACAGAGGTGGTATCAGAGCCAAGATTGCCCATAGGAACGTGGACCTAGGTAAAAATGGACGTATTTAAGGGCCCTATTTTCTTAAAAACTATTTTCCAAGGTGTGGGTTGAAAAGTGTTATTTAAGGAGTCATTTTCTTCATCTTACCCCAACTTTCATTCAAAATAGAATTTTTGTTTGAGAGTTCATCTAACCTAATTTTAAATTCTTTTTGTTTTAGATGGTTCGCATGATTCACACCGCTCGCAAGTCCACAGGAGGGAGAGTTCCCGTAGTAGCCCTTGCCAAAAGAGAGGAGAGCCGTCCGGTGACGTACCTTTCCTACGGATTGGCAGTAGGAGGCTTATTGCGCCGTCTTCGGCGTATGCTCGAAGCCGCCGGCAATACGGGCAAGCTAATTATCCACTATAACTCCACCAGGACCATCCGTGAGAAGAGGGAAGAATGGAGCTCAGAGATGAGGATTATACACGAAAATCAGCTGCTTAAGATTCACCACTCTCCAGCTTGTCGGACAACACAGGTCGATGCGGAGAAAGATGTCACCTGGGAGGCCATCACCTGCCAGAGTCACATCTATCGTCGCCACTTGGACAAAACTGAGTACATGTATGTCCTCCAACGTGAGAGTGGTACCACGGAGTACAAGTACCCGCCAGTGCAGCAAGGGACTTCCCATGAGCACATGGACTTGTGCTTGGAGGATGCTGCTATGCTCAGCACTCGACTGCAGGAGTGTCAACAAGAGCTTCAGGATGTCCGGGACACCCTGAAGGAAACAGAGGCGTTGCTGCGAGCCTGCTTAAAGGCGAGGGAAAGAGGAGATGGGAATGAACTGTGTGTCACCGCGAATGATACATGGACTCCTGACTCCCCGAATCGCCGAGCGATCAGGCGTCGTCGCACTTCTCCACCAGCAGCCTCCCCACCCAAAGCGGAGTCAGAAGGCAGCCGCAATGATGAGGAAGATCCTGAGGAGCCAGCTCAAGAAAACGAGTAGTGTAGAGTCCTTCCCTTAGTTAGCAAGATGTCGAATAGTCAAGTTGTTACGTTATGTTAATGGTGTGTTAATGCTTGGTGTGTGACGTGAGTTGTGGAAGCCATGAGCAATTGTCCACAGCCTCGTCTTCAGATTGTTTTGCTTTGGTGTGTGATCCCACATGAAATAATAGTGCATTTATTTGGTGTGAGATATGAACCCTCGTAAAAGTATAACAAAGCCTCAACACTTCAAAGTACAAACAAAATGAAAGTAGTAAGATGATACTAAATGCTTTGAAATTAACATTGGTTGATTCTGCCAGATGGCCGGAAGAGGAAAAGGACGTGCTGCCAACCCCGCCAACAACAACGATGAGGCATGCAACCCTCATCTTTCTGGAGGCCAGGACCGGGGTGGTCGCCGTGAAGGAGTTGATCCCCTCCACCAAATGCTGGAGAATCAGAATCAGCTCATCCAGAACTTGACTCAAGTGGTGGCCAACTTGCATCAAGTTCCACCTCCACAAGCTGCACCACGCCAACCAAGGTTGAGTGAGTTTCTAGGAACTCAACCCCCAAAGTTTGCAAGTGCTGCTGAACTTCTGGAGGCAGATGATTGGCTGAAGACCATTGAAAGTAAGATGAGGATTATACAATGCCAAGGGTATGAGAGGGTGCTGTTTGCCTCTCATCAATTGCATGGACCTGCTGCTGATTGGTGGACCGCCTACGTGGCCGCCCATCATGACCCTGAGAACATCACTTGGGAAGAGTTCAATCGTAGCTTCCGCAACCATTACATCCCAAGAGGTGAACTCAAAAACAAGAGGAAGGAGTTTTTGGGACTGCAGCAGGGAAACATGACGGTGAGGGAATACCTCACTAAATTTACTCAACTATCCCGTTATGCCCCACGAGACATAGAGACTGATGAGCAGAAACAAGATTGTTTCGTGGAAGGGCTTACCGCAGAGATGCAGTGTGCAATGTCCTCAAATGAGTATGAAAGCTTCCAAAAGATGGTGGACAGAGCATTTGTGGTAGAAAGGAAGCTAAAGGCCCTGGAAAATGAGAACAAGAGGAAGGCCGGGTGGTCACATCAAGCCTCAGGGAGCAACACCCGCCCATGTATGATGCAGCAACCTACGGGGCAGACGAGCCGTGCTGCGGTACCCTATTCAGCACCAAGAGGGTACAACCCAAACTACAGGCCTTCCGCAGCACCAGCACAGCCGCAACGTCAGTTTGTGCAGCAGCCTCGCCCCGCATATCCACCTCGACCCGCAGTGCAAGGACCCCCAAACCAACCCCAAGACAACAAAGGCCAGGCATCTAAGATTGGGGTGCAATGTTTTAGCTGTGGTGAAGTGGGGCACTACGCCCATAAATGCCCAAAGAAGAAGCCTGCGCTGCCACAACAGCAGAATGTAATGAGAGGACGGGTGAACCACGTCACTATGGAGGAAGCACAAGAGGCACCCGACGTGGTAGTTGGTAAGTTTCCTGCCAATTTACACCTTGCAACTCTGCTGTTTGATTCTGGTGCTACCCACTTGTTCATTGCTCAAGGGTTTGTTAAGAAGCATGACCTAGCAACCACACAAATGAACCATATGCTAGCTGTAAACTCTCCAGGTGGAGAAATAAGGACAAGACAAGTGTGTCCCAAAGTGAACCTAGACATTAATGGGGTAGTATTTACTGCTAACCTCATAGTGATAGATTCACAAGGGATAGATATTATTTTGGGTACGGATTGGTTGACCAAACATAAAGGAATCATCCATTGTTCGACTAGAACGGTGGAACTAACTCACCCTAGTGGCACAAGAGTAAAGTTCATAACGATACACGAGCCTAGGAGGGACATTAAATTAAATCAAGTGGAGGTGAAAGTTGAGGAAATCAGGACTATCAGGGAATATCCAGATGTTTTTCCGGAGGAGTTGCCAGGTATGCCTCCCGACCGTGAAGTGGAATTCGCAATTGAGCTAGTACCGGGAACAGCCTTGATATACAAGATTCCTTATCGGATGGATCCAAGCAGCTAGAAGAACTTGAGGATCATTTGAGAGAATTGACGGAGAAGGGGTATATTCGCCCTAGTTCCTCACCATGGGGAGCTCCGGTGATATTTGTGCCCAAGAAAGACGGAACCCAAAGGTTATGCGTGGATTACCGTGCTTTGAATGAGGTAACCATCAATAACAAGTACCCATTGCCTCGCATTGAAGACTTGTTTGATCAGTTGAGGGGAGCTTGTGTGTTCTCGAAAATTGATCTCTGGTCGGGATACCACCAACTCAAGATAAGGCAATCTGATATTCCCAAGACAGCTTTCGTATCTCGGTACGGACTGTATGAATACACTGTCATGCCTTTCGGGCTAACCAATGCCCCGGCATACTTCATGTATCTCATGAACAAGGAATTCATGGAATATCTGGACAAATTTGTGGTGGTTTTCATAGATGACATTCTCGTCTTCTCCAAAGATGAAGAAGAACATGAGAAACATCTAAGGTTGGTGTTACAGAGGCTGAGAGAACACCAACTATATGCCAAGTTGAGCAAGTGTGAGTTTTGGCTGAAGAGAGTTCCCTTTTTAGGACATATAATCTCGGAGGGAGGAATCTCCGTAGATCTCTCCAAAATCGAGGATATACAGAAGTGGAAGACCCTTGAAAATGTCGGGGAAGTTCGAAGCTTTTTGGGATTGGCTGGATACTATCGACGGTTTGTTGAGGGATTCTCCAAGATCTCGAGACCTCTCACCAAGCTGTTGGAGAAGGGAATCACATTCACCTGGACGCCACAGTGCGAGACGAGCTTTCAGGAGCTAAAGAAGAGATTGACAACAGCCCCAGTGTTGGTTATGCCAGATATGCAGAAGAATTTCACAGTGTACTGCGATGCCTCTGGAAATGGGTTGGGATGTGTTCTCATGCAAGAAGGGCATGTCGTGGCATATGCATCCCGGCAGCTTCGGAAGCACGAGAAGAACTATCCTACACATGACCTAGAACTAGCCACAGTGGTACACGCGTTGAAAATTTGGCGGCACTATTTGATGGGGAAGAGGACAGAGATATATACGGATCATAAGAGTTTGAAGTACATATTCACACAGCCAGACCTCAACCTCAGACAAGGGAGATGGCTAGAGTTAATCAATGACTTTGATGTGGGCATCAACTATCATCCGGGGAAAGCAAACATCGTGGCCGATGCTTTGAGTCTGAAAGTGCAGGTCAATAAGTTGAGCTTGAAGGACATGCCTGCAGAATTGAAGGACGAGGTTATAAGGCTCAATCTATGTCTAGTAAATAGTAGTGAAGCCATCGCCATGGAAGTGGACTCCACACTCGAGCGAGACATACGCGAGGGCCAAAAGAATGATGAGAAGATACAGGAAATCAGGCAACTCATCAAGGAAAATAAAGCTCAAGGTTTCAGAAAGGATTAACAAGGTACGGTGTGGCACGGGAAAAGGATATGTGTGCCAGAAGTAAAGGAGATCCGTGAATTAATTTTGAAGGAGGCTCACGATTCCGACTATTCCATTCATCCTGGGAGTACGAAGATGTACCAGGACCTCAAGAGCAGGTATTGGTGGTATGGCATGAAGCGAGATGTCGCGGAACATGTTGCCCTATGTGACACATGTCAGTTGGTGAAAGCGGAACATCAACGACCCGCGGGATTATTGCAACCACTCAAAGTGCCTGAATGGAAATGGGAAGAAATCAGCATGGATTTTGTCGTGGGATTGCCTAGGACCCAATCCGGGTATGATTCAATATGGGTCATCATTGATAGGCTAACCAAGGTAGCTCATTTCATCCCCGTGAAAGAAAGCTACAGCGGATCCAAATTGGCAGAATTGTACATGTCAAGGATCGTGTGTTACCATGGAGTGCCAAAGAAGATAGTGTCGGACCGAGGGACACAGTTCACCTCGAGGTTTTGGCAGAAGTTTCATGAAACCATGGGAACCCATCTGAACTTCAGCTCTGCCTATCATACCCAAACTGACGGGCAGACGGAAAGAACCAATCAGATCCTTGAAGATATGTTAAGAGCATGTGCACTCAAAAACAATAGGAGTTGGGACAAGAACTTACCGTATGCGGAGTTTTCCTATAACAACAGCTATCAAGCTAGTATAAAGATGTCACCGTTTGAAGCTTTGTATGGAAGGAAGTGCAGAACTCCCCTATTTTGGAACCAAACAGGAGAAAGTAAAGTGTTTGGTCCAGAAGTGCTACAAGAAGCCGAGGCGAAGGTGAGGGAGATTCGCAACAACTTGAGGATAGCACAGACACCCCAAAAGAGCTATGCCGATGTACGAAGAAGAGAGCTCGTTTTCAACGTGGGAGACTATGTTTATCTCAAGGTGTCCCCTCTCAGAGGACTTCGTCGGTTCAAGGTGAAATGGAAGTTGTCACCTCGATATATCGGACCCTTTCAAGTTTTGGAAAGGAAAGGCGAAGTGGCATATCAACTAGAGTTACCGGTTCATCTATCGGACGTGCACGATGTATTCCATGTGTCACAACTCAAGAAATGTCTGAGGACGCCTGAAGAGGTGTTACCCATGAATGAAGTGGATGTAGCTGAGGATTTGTCTTATGCCGAGCAACCATACAAGATTTTGGAGACAATGGAACGCCTCACCAGAAATAAAAGAATCCGGATGTGCAAGGTGCAGTGGAAGCATCAGTCGGAAGAGGAAGCCACCTGGGAGCGGGAAGATGAGCTCAAGGCACAATTTCCGGAATTGTTTTCTTAGAAACACCAATCTCGAGGACGAGATTTCTTTTAAGGGGGGTAGAGCTGTAACACCCCAAAATTTTGATTCAAAACCTTAAATCATGTTAAGAGGGGAATTTAAAAATTTTTGGACGTGTTGTATGTTTTGCAAAAATTCAAATTCAAACTGGAATTCAAATTAAACTCAAATTAGAAAAGAAATGGAAAAAGAAAAAGAGAAAACAGAAAAAAAAAACGGCCAGTGGGCCGAAACCCACCAGCCGGCCCAACTTACCCCGTGCCAGCCCGCAGCCGCGCGCCCGCGTTTTCTCACGCTGACAGGCGGGACCCACCCGGGCTTCGTCTTCCACCTCGCGCCGCGCCGGACTCTCTCTCACCGAATCCAAACCGATCGGAACTGCTGCGGATCACAGACGAATTTCGCTCGAGGAGGAAACGGACATGATCTAAACCACCCCGCCGCCCTCTCCCGTCTATAAAAACCCCGGCCCCGTTCTGTTTTTCCCACGCGATCACCGATTTTTACTCCGGTGAGAACCGAGACTTCTCCGGTGAATTCCGGCCGATCTAAGCTCGGAAATTCCGATCTAACTCGCTGGTCTTGATCCACCGCCTCCGGGGAACCTTGCAGGTGCAGAAAACTCGGTGACTTGCGGTGTAAACACAGCGCCGACGAGCTTCGCCGTGGTTTTGCCTCGGACCTCGCCGCCGATCACCTCCCAGGACCTCCGAGCTCAAGAAAACCCCCGAGGTGAGATCCCCGACCTCCCCTCTATCGATCTATGCCATAAGATCACAGTTCTAGGCAGAATTCTCGAGGATCCAAAAGTTTCCGGTGAGATCGCCGCTTCCCGCCGCCATGCGCCGACGGCAGCGCCGTCCGCGCTCGATCAGAGCGATGTGGCCGCTTGTGCGCCGTTTATTTTAAATCGCACGGTAGGGTTTAAACCCCCGCGTACCGGTTCGATGTTATAATCTCGGCCGTCGGTTTAAAATCGGACGGTCCACGTCAGCCCCGTGTTATAAAGACTGAAAATCTTACGTGCTACCCCCTGGGGTTCTCGAGAAATAAGAGCTAGCCCCGGGAACTTCTGATCTAGCCCCTGGAACTCCAGAAAATCATGTAAATTCATTTAAAAATCAGTTTTAGCCCCTGGACTTAATAAAAATTAGGAAAAACACCTCTGATAAGTGTAGCTAGACCCCTGGAAATTTTGAAAATAGTATTATAGACCCTGTAGTGGGGTGAGTTTATTTTTTTAGCCCTGTTTAGTATTTAATTTAGTAAATTGAATATGTAACTAGTGTTTAAAAAATTAAAAAGTGGGACAAACATATTGTCAAAATTAAGTTAAAGTCTTTCTCAGTGTTTAGGAAATTTTGGAGTGAGATAAAAACATATTTTGAACTGAATTGAATCTGTTTAATTTATTATTCACAATTAGGGACACATTTTTAAGTAATAAATAGTTTTAGAAAATAGGGAAAATAATTATGAAATAGTTTACATCAGAGGCAAAGGTCAAAATATGTTATTAAATTATTTAGGACCAGAACCTATTCTGTTTAGATGATGTGTATTACTAATTTCATAATAAAATACACAATTATGCATAGGAATATAAATCTGAAAATATAGCAACTAGTAAATGATAAATGGAGTTTTTAAAATCCAAAGAGTTCAGTTTAGGGTTGGTAGAAATTATGAAGGCACATATGGGGAAGAAAAATACTTTTCATACACACTTGGTAGTGAAAAGGTGTAGTAGTTGAATATAAGAAATTTATTGGAAACTCATATATATAGTATGTAAGTATAAATGTGGACACAAAAGTAGGAATCATATACACATGGTTAAAAGTGCATGCAAGCCACAACTCAACACACATAAAGTAACCACAACACATATAATGGTAAAGAACTTTCATAAATGTGAATGTGTGTTTTGTATGAAGTAGATGTGTGAACTATGTCTTATGATTGTTGTTTTTCTTTTGCTATGTGTGATGGTATGATGTAGAACCTGCTCAAGAGCAAGTTATTCCTTTCCAAGACCAGGACTACCCATTTCAAGAGCAGCAAGAAGGAGGCAAGTGTCCTTGACCACTTTGATCCTATGCTAGGATGTGTAGATAGAATTATTTGCATTGTCAAGATAAATATGAAACCCATGCTAGGAAGTTTCCCTAGAATTGCATCACCTTGTTTCCTTGTAGCTTGGGTTGGGATTTATTTTATCATGTCATTTATTATTATGCATATGCTTAGCCATGCTTAGAATGGGATATTTGGGATATGAGATCATCAATTTATTTTTACCATACTCTTGAATGAGATATTATGAGTTATGTAGAGGTAGGGATCAAGGCAAGTTGAATGTTTTGGTTGTGTGCTGGGTGCACGAGACTTGGGTTTGTGTTTAGTACTTGCCTGGATCCTAAGGACCAGTTCATGGAGCATGTAACCCGGCTTTACAGTGCCAACCACATGCTGAGATGGGGCAGCTTGGCCAATTAATTAGGTGTATCCCCGGCGTAGTATGGGTGTGTTGGATGGTGCGGGGAGTAGGTGTCAGCTGGACTACCATATGAACCGCAAGGCTCAAGAGGGGGCCACTGCAGCGGGGTTGGAGCCTCTTGTATGCTGTTAGGGGTGAAACCTCAGTGGGCCCACGCTCGTCGGGAATCCCTTTGTAAAGGCTTCGTAGTGATCTCCTGGCCGCACACCTGGGAAGTGTGAATGTGGATCGTAGCCACTGGCATAATGGAGGTTCTTTTAGTCCACCCGGCAACGGGGGATGAAATCACTACTTGTGGGTACAGTGGTACAAACTCTGCAGAGTCAAAACTGTCTTGACAGCCGTGCTCACGGTTAAGAGCGGGCTGGACTTATTCATGATTAGAGGATTGATGGTTTTGGAAGTTAAGCGGGGAGCTTAACATTGGAAGTGATGTTATGGTTATTGGATTATGATGATGGGATGGGAGATTGGGACAATTTCACCTGTGTAGTAATGTAGGTGCTTAATAAGCTAAGGTGATAGGTATTAATTGCGTAGTGCTTTAACCATGAGTTCAACCTCTCCTTGTTCTAGCCATGCATGATAAAATTTTCCCACACTTGCTGAGTACCATTGGTACTCAACCTTGCATATTTGTTGGTTTATATTGCTGCTCAGGTCAAGATAATGAGGTGGCGTATAATGACCAAGATTTTGGACCTGAGGAAGGTTTTTAGGTTCATGAAGACCCCCGGGCAACGCCTGTGATGGAGCCCTAAAGAATAATATTCCGCTGCTAGTTTATTTACTTGTGATGAATCATTAGTGTCCATTGAGACATTTGTGATGTAAGACTTATTTCTATTCGACACCTGGCTTGTAATAAATGATGCTTCACTATTTGTCATCACATGTATGAGAAAATGATCCTGGCATACATGTGATATTCACTTGGTTGTTTCTTCGGAAAAACCGGGTGTGACAGAGGTGGTATCAGAGCCAAGGTTGCCCGTAGTAACGTGGACCTAGGTAGAAATGGACGTAGTTAAGGGCCCTATTTTCTTAAAAACTATTTTCCAAGGTGTGGGTGGAAAAGTGTTATTAAAGGAGTCATTTTCTTCATCTTACCCCAACTTTCATTCAAAATAGGATTTTTATTTGAGAATTTATCTAACCTAATTTTAAATTCTTTTGTTTTAGATGGTTCGCATGATTCGCACCGCTCGTAAGTCCACAGGAGGGAGAGTTCCCGTAGTTGCCCTTGCCGAAAGAGAGGAGAGTCGTCCAGTGACGTACCTTTCCTATGGATTGGCCGTAGGAGATTTGTTGCGCCGTCTTCGGCGTATGCTCGAAGCCGCCGGCAATACGGGCAAGCTAATCATCCACTATAACTCCACTAGAACCATCCGTGAGAAGAGGGAAGAATGGAGTTCGGAGATGAGGATTATACACGAAAATCAGCTGCTTAAGATTCACCACTCTCCAGCTTGTCGAGCAACACAAGTTGACGCGGAGAAAGATGTCACCTGGGAGGCCATCACCTGCCAGAGTCACATCTATCGTCGCCACTTGGATAAAACTGAGTACATGTATGTCCTCCAACGTGAGAGTGGTACCACGGAGTACAAGTACCCACCGGTGCAGCAAGGGACTTCCCATGAGCACATGGACTTGTGCTTGGAGGATGCTGCTATGCTCAGCACTCGGCTGCAGGAGTGTCAACAAGAGCTTCAGGATGTCCGAGACACCCTGAAGGAAACGGAGGCGTTGCTGCGAGCTTGCTTAAAGGCGAGAGAAAGAGGAGATGGGAATGAACTGTGTGTCACCGTGAGTGATCCATGGACTCCTGACTCCCCGGATCGCCGAGCGATCAGGCGTCGTCGCACTTCTCCACCAGCAGCCTCCCCACCCAAAGCAGAGTCAGAAGGTAGCCGAAATGAGGAGGAAGATCCCGAGGAGCCAGCTCAAGAGGACGAGTAGTGTAGAGTCTTTCCCCTAGCTAGCAAGAGGTTGAGTAGTCGAGTCGTGACGTAGTTAATGGTGTGAAAATGCTTGGTGTGTGACGTGAGTTGTGGAAGCCATGGGCAATTGTCCACAGCCTCGTCTTCAGATTGTTTTGCTTTGGTGTGTGAACCCACAGGAAATAATAGTGCATTTATTTGGTGTGAGATATAAACCCTCGTAAAATTTTAACAAAGCCTAACACCTCAAAGTACAAACAAATGAAAGTAGTAAGATGATACTAAATGATATCGAAGTAACATTTGTTGATTCTGCCAGATGGCCGGAAGAGGAAAAGGATGTGCTGCCAACCCCGCCAACAACAATGATGAGGCATGCAACCCTCATATTTCTGGAGGCCAGGACAGGGGTGGCCGCCGTGAAGAATTTGATCCTCTCCACCAAATGCTGGAGAATCAAAATCAGCTTATCCAGAACTTGACTCAAGTGGTGGCCAACTTGCATCAAGTTCCACCTCCACAAGCTGCACCACGCCAACCAAGGTTGAGTGAGTTTCTAGGAACTCAACCTCCAAAGTTTGCAAGTGCTGCTGAACCTCTGGAGGCAGATGATTGGCTGAAGACCATTGAAAATAAGATGAGGATAATACAATGCCAAGGGTATGAGAGGGTGCTGTTTGCCTCTCATCAATTGCAGGGACCTGCTGCTGATTGGTGGACCGCCTACGTGGCCGCCCATCATGACCCTGAGAACATCACTTGGGAAGAGTTCAAGCGTAGCTTCCGCAACCACTACATCCCAAGAGCTGAACTCAAAAACAAGAGGAAAGAGTTTCTGGGACTGCAGCAGGGAAACATGACGGTGAGGGAATACCTCACTAAATTTACTCAACTATCCCGTTATGCTCCACGAGACATAGAGACTGATGAGCAGAAACAAGATTGTTTCGTGGAAGGACTTACCGCAGAGATGCAGTGTGCAATGTCCTCCAATGAGTATGAAAGCTTTCAAAAGATGGTGGACAGAGCGTTTGTGGTGGAAACAAAGCTAAAGGCCCTGGAAAATGAGAATAAGAGGAAGGCGGGATGGTCACATCAGGCCTCAGGGAGCAACACCCGCCCACGTATGATGCAGCAATCTACGGGGCAGACGAGCCGTGCTGTGGTACCCTATTCAGCACCAAGAGGGTACAACCCAAACTACAGGCCACCCGCAGCACCAGCACAGCCGCAACGTCAGTTTGTGCAGCAGCCTCGCCCCGCATATCCACTTCGACCAGCAGTGCAAGGACCCCCGAACCAACCCCAAGACAACAAAGGCCAAGCACCTAAGGTTGGGGTGCAATGTTTTAGCTGTGGTGAAGTGGGGCACTATGCCCATAAGTGCCCAAAGAAGAAGCCCGCGCAGCCACAACAGCAGAATGTAATGAGAGGACGGGTGAACCATGTCACTATGGAGGAAGCACAAGAGGCACCCGACGTGGTAGTTGGTAAGTTTCCTGCCAATTTACACCTTGCAACTCTGCTGTTTGATTCTGGTGCTACCCACTCGTTCATTGCTCAAGGGTTTGTTAAGAAGTATGACCTAGCAACCACACAAATGAACCATATGCTAGCCGTAAACTCTCCAGGTGGAGAAATAAGGACAAGACAAGTGTGTCCCAAAGTGAGCCTAGACATTAATGGGGTAGTATTTACTGCTAACCTCATAGTGATAGATTCACAAGGGATAGATATTATTTTGGGTATGGATTGGTTGACCAAACATAAAGGAATCATCCATTGTTCGACCAGAACGGTGGAATTAACTCACCCCAGTGGCACCAGAGTAAAGTTCATAACAATACACGAGCCTAGGAGGGACATCAAATTAAATCAAGTGGGGGTGAAAGTTGAGGAAATCAGGACTATCAGGGAATATCCAGATGTTTTTCCGGAGGAATTGCCAGGAATGCCTCCCGACCGTGACGTGGAATTCGCAATTGAGCTAGTACCGGGAACAGCCCCGATATACAAGAGACCTTATCGAATGGACTCCAAGCAGCTAGAAGAGCTCAAGGATCATTTGAGAGAATTGACGGAGAAGGGGTATATTCGCCCTAGTTCCTCACCATGGGGAGCTCCGGTGATATTTGTGCCCAAGAAAGACGGAACCCAAAGGTTATGCGTCGATTACCGTGCCTTGAATGAGGTAACCATCAAGAACAAGTACCCATTGCCTCGCATTGAAGACTTGATTGATCAGTTGAGGGGAGCTTGTGTGTTCTCGAAAATTGATCTCAGGTCGGGATACCACCAACTCAAGATAAGGCAATCTGATATTCCCAGGACAGCTTTCGTATCTCGGTACGGACTGTATGAATACACTGTCATGCCTTTCGGGCTAACCAATGCCCCAGCATATTTCATGTACCTCATGAACAAGGTATTCATGGAATATCTGGACAAATTTGTGGTGGTTTTCATAGATGATATTCTCGTCTTCTCCAAAGATGAAGAAGAACATGAGAAACATCTAAGGTTGGTGTTACAGAGGCTGAGAGAACACCAACTATATGCCAAGTTGAGCAAGTGTGAGTTTTGGCTGAAGAGAGTTCCCTTTTTAGGACATATAATCTCGGAGAGAGGAATCTCCGTAGATCCCGCCAAAATCGAGGATATCCAGAAGAGGAAGCTACCTGGGAACGGGGAGATGAGCTCAAGGCACAATTTCCGGAATTGTTTTCTTAGAAACACCAATCTCGAGGACGAGATTTCTTTTTAGGGGGGTAGAGCTGTAACACCCCAAATTTTGATTCAAAACCCTAAACCATGTTCAGAGGGGAATTTAAAAATTTTTGGACGTGTTGCATGTTTTGCAAAAATTCAAATTCAAACTGGAATTCAAATTAGACTCAAAACAGAAAAGAAATGGAAAAAGAAAAAAAGAAAACGGGAAAAACCGGCCAGTGGGCCGAAACCCGCCAGCCGGCCCAGCTTTCCCCGCGCCAGCCCGCCCCCGCGCGCGCCGTGCTGCCTCTCACAGACGGGTGGGACCCGCCTGCCATCCCTAACCCCGTGACCCCGGACTCTCTCCCGCGCGTGCGATCGCAACCGACCGGATTTCCGCGTCCCGCAGCCCGAATTCTGGTCCCAAACGACTCAAACTCGATCGCAACAGACCCACCGCCCTCCCCCGGCTATAAAAACCCCAGCCCCGATCAGTTTTTCCCACGCGATCGCCGATTTTTACTCCGGTGAGCACCGAGACTTCGCCGGTGAATTCTGGCCGATCTAAGCTCGGAAACTCTGATCTAACTCGCTGGTCTTGATCCACCGCCTCCGGGGAACTTTGCAGGTGCAGAAAACCCGAAGACTTGCGGTGTAAACCCAGCGCCGACGAGCTTCGCCGTGGTTTTGCCTCGGACCTCGCCGCCGATCACTTTCCAGGACCCCCGAGCTCAAGAAAACCCCCGAGGTGAGATCCCTGACCTCTCCTGTACCGATCTATGCCATAAGATCACAGTTTTAGGCAGAATTCTCGAGGATCCGAAACTTTCCGGCGAGATCGCCGCTTCCCGCCGCCGTGCGCCGCCGGCAGCGCCGCCCGCGCTCGATCAGAGCGACGTGGCCGCTTGTGCGCCGTTTATTTTAAATCGCACGGTAGACTTTAAAACCGCGCGTACCGGTTCGATGTTATAATCTCAGCCGTCGGTTTAAAATCGGACGGTCCACGTCAACCCCGCGTTATAAAGACTGGGATTCTTACGTGCTACCCCCTGGGGTTCTCTGGAATTGAGAGCTAGCCCCGGAAACTTCAGATCTAGCCCCGGAAACTTCAGATTTTTGAAAAAGAAGACCTTTGTACTGTGTTAAACCTCAAGCGAGCTCTGATACCACGCTGACACGACCCCATTGGTCCTGTCGAGCCAGGATCACGCTGAGGGGTGCTGCGTTGCACAGCACCGTATAACACACGTCAAAGGTACAAAGCGGAAGCGGAAATTTTATTACATAAACAAGTTTATGAACATGTTTACATCAAAATAAGTTTAGTCCCCACTCGCGGGCGTAGACTAAGCATCAAGTGCACGTTCAGCCCTTGAACGTGTCCTTGCTAGCACACACGCACACTAACTCTGCGGCGTGCACGACTCCCACTCGACGGGGTTCCCCTCCTGGGGTTCCGTCTCCTCTTCGGGAGTCCCTTCCTCATAGAACCCTGCAAAAGCTTCAAACACAAGCAGTGAGCACGAAGGCTCAGCAAGTCTGACCCGTCTCACCTAAACATGGAACTTCTACATGAGGGTAATGGGTTACATGAGGTAAAATCATTTGCAAGGACTCGCCTAATTAGTAGAACCTTACTTTCGAGTTTTAGCAGAAGGTTGTGGAGAACCTTACGCGAAGGCACATGAGAGAGCCGCAATCAAACAAGAAACGCATTTCTCTCATGTACTTTGCCCAAAGTTGAAAAGAACTTTAGTTAGCACTAAGCTACAGCATATCATTAACAATCAATATCCAACTTTCAATCAGCAACATTTTAACATGTAACTAGCCTGTTCTTTCTACGTCACGGTACAGTGAACAAGTGGTACTCACTGACCGCGAGGGACGGCGATTATAATCGATTTACACCTGCAGGGTTACCCGAACAACCCGTCACGTACGCCCGTACTCGATGTTGCCTACAACAACCATTACGGACGCCGTACGCGACTACCTTTCACCCGTTAGCCAAATATTGAACCGGTCCCATCGTCCCGAGCAAGAGGTCCCTGCACGCGCATCTCTGTGCCGCCAGCTGATTTACACCTCGAGCTCTCAACCTACCCTCTGAACGACGGGCAATGCCTCAATACCCAGCTACCCGAGTTACATCAGTTTCCCGGTTCCCATATAGCCGGTAGGTCTTCGGTACTGTTCTAGCTTGTTCAACAGGCCCGCACACGGCTCGGTCCTCAATTGACGCAAGCGGAGCTACAGCACACAGGCCCCAAAGTCCTGCTGCCCTTACTCTCCGCTCGGTCTCATTTTCTTGCCATGTGTATCATGTGCTATCTCTACCCGAGCAATGTGCCTCTAGCCTATTCTCGCGAGTAGTTCCAACTACTCGACTTGTACCGAATCCTACTCTATTCTAGCAATGCAGTGGCTAACGAGGTTTGCAATCCTAAACCCAACCCATGGTTTTCTTGGCTGTGCAGTTGGGTTTCCAATCAAGACTCTAATGCAAAGAACAATATTTGAAAATGTGCTCAAAACAATAAACATTTGTAAAAAGGTTAATGCAAACCGGGGCTTGGCTTGCTGCTCTTGGTCGTAGGCTAGCTGTTCCTCCAGAGTAACGAAGTCTAGGACTTCGGGTTCCTCCTCGACCTTAGCGACTACATGATAAGAGTAATGTATGTATTAATTTAAATGCATTTGTATTACTTTGAAGTTGTGAAGTCTACAACCCTTGCTAGACAGACCTAATGACTGTGAAACTTTTACTGTGGCTTGGTTACAACCTAAACAGAGACTTGGTCAAGTTTTAGTTGCAGCTAAGCTCATTTGAGCCCTCCACAAATAATCATGTCCTTGACCTTAGTTGGAACTCTTAGGGTGTTCTAGGAATTTTCATGAGACAAACTATGACTTTCTGAAAACTAGATTTTCAGAGGGTTCTAATGGAGTTGGTCTCACTTAATTTGGAAGTTTCTAACTAAAGATATGAGCTAAACAATTTCAGAGAAAATTCTGAAAATGTTTCTGAACATTTTCTATTTTCTATGGAACAGTTTTACTAATCACACCATTAGGTGGACTAAATGAGCTCAAATGGTTCTGAAATTTTTATGGTAGTTCAAGGATATTTTGGTGAACATCTCAGTAAAATTTCAGGATTTTCCTCCAAAGGATTCTCCAGTTAAAATTCCTAACAGTTTAAACTTTAAGGAATTAATTCTGGAGAATTAAGGAATTTCATGAAGTGAAACTTGATTTTCTGGAAAGTACTCAGAGAGCTGAATCCATCAAAATTTGGTTCACTCAATTTGGAGCTTTCTAGCCAAAGTTATAAGGATTTGAAGTTTGAAGGAAATCTGAAAATCGGGGAAAAGTTTAAACTCGCGCGCGGGCCCAGGGGACACGCGTCGCATGCCTAGGCGATGGCACACCGCGGCCCACAAGGATTTTGCGTGCCAGCACACCCGATCCCGGCCGCAGCCAGATCCCGATTCAAAATATCGGCCGCTGACAGCTGGGGTCCACCCCCTTCTTCAACCTCGCGACACCCGCGCCCCGCCGCCGAGGGACCTCGCCGGAGGACTCGCCGCCGGCTGCTGTACAGCTCCAAACTTCTTGATTCTGGCCGCCCCTGCCTACTTTTACTTGGGAAACCTGACCCGAGGGCCAGCTGCTCATGAAACGGCCGGAGCATGGTCGGCGACGAGCCGCCATATCGGAACGACTTCGGCCATGTCGGCTGACTCTCCTAGTACCTCATCTACTTGGGAAATCGGTCGGGGAGCATCAGTGGACCTCAGAGAAGGTCGATATGAGATCGAGGCAGCTCGGGGAAGGCCCGAAATAGGTCCTCACCGTGCGCCCGATACCCCCCGTTCGTTCCGCCATTAGTAGACCTTGAATTTACGCCGGGCACAGAGGTTCTCCGGCCCAGAGTTGTGAAGGCAACTTGTGCGTTACCGTGTCTAGCTCGTGTGGGAGTGGCCTGAGGCCCTCTAATCTTTTCTAGAGCACGAATTAAACAGAATCGTACCCGAAGGTCGTTCTGCACACAGAAAGGGGAAAAGTGGAAATTCGCCGCCGGTGAGCAACCACTCGAGCTGTGGCTCGGAGATGAGCAGCACCGGTCACCCGCGCGTCCAAGGGTGCCTTGGCTCGGGCGTGACAACGCCCAGGTTGGGCTGTCCACGAGAGCCCGAGGTGCGGCGGTTTCCAGTTCCGAGTTTGATCTTTCGGCACAGCCGATATCACTCGGTTTCAATCGACTTTTAGCAATGGGGAGGATGGAGGAAGGTCTCTAGTACCTTGTTGGGACCCTGGAGTGGAAGGAGGGAGCTGCGATCGGCTTGATCAAGCGGGAGCTCGAGCGACGGCGATGGCAGTGGAAAAACAAGTCGTGTACGTCGGCAGCTCGGGGGAATGGCGACTGAAGCACGCCGGGGAGGAAATAAATAGCCCGGCGGCTGGCCTCCGGCTTGGGGCGCGAAGCAGGAGCTGGCGCCGGCTGCCCCCCTTCGGTGGCGCGCGCACACAGCAGCCGGGAACCGACTGAACTGTGTTTCAGTCGGTTTGCTTTGAGGCAGAGGCTGACATGTGGGTCCCACCCCTCTTTTAACCTCTGAAATTTACTCCTAACAGCTGTGGTAAACAGTGAACCCTATTCTACCCTTGGCAATTCAAATTATTCACCCAAGAGCCATTTGAATTGATCAAAGTCCAAATGAAGTTTGGTTTGAATGAATTTCAGCACAAGTGCAGTTTGAAATTCAAATAAAGTTTGAATTTCTCCCCCTTAGCTCATGTCAAGATCAACTCCAAATGGAGTGAAAATTGGTGTGTGAGCTCACAAAAATGTGCTGAGTAAGAATATGCCTTCCACTTTTAAATTCATGGAATAAAAACAGTTTGAATTTGAATATGGTTTCAAACTGCCCTCTTCCTATCTATACCCAAAATGACCTCAAAAAGGTTTTGAATTTGGGTGAAACTTGGCATGGACATCCTTAGCAAAGTGTAGGAGTTTTTATATGTCCAGCCCATCTACATCACATGTGGGAAATACCACTTTTGCAATGTGTGAGTTTGTTCTCTAATGAGCATGTTGATAATTGTTACTTGCTCTTCATTTGTGTTCATCATTCTTGCTCAAATGAGGTGTGTGGTGTGGTGATGAACACTTCAAATGGTTGTTAAAACTGAGGCCCTTACATTCCTCCCCCCTTAAAAGAATCTCGTCCCGAGATTATAAGGTGAAAATGAGAGAGAGGACGGTGGAAGATTACCGGATATGCGACGTGAAAAAGTCGGGGTAATTAGTGCGAAGGAATTCTTCGCTCTCCCATGTCGCTTCGTCCATGGAGTGATTATTCCATAGAACCTTGTAGAACCACAACGTACGGTTGTGTGTGGTTCGGGCCTTTTCATCAATAATCTGCACCGGTTCCTCCCGATAGGTGAAATCCGGTTGCAGTTCTTCAATGTCTTCCAGCTGAACGGTAGTTGATAGCTTGAGACACTTCCTCAGCTGGGAAACGTGAAAGACGTCGTGCACACCGGAAAGTGCTTCTGGTAATTTCAGCCGGTATGCCACCGATCCACATCTTTCGGTAACCTGGAATGGACCGATGAATCGGGGTGCCAACTTTCCTCTCACCCCAAATCTGTTTACGCTCTTCATTGGAGACACTCGTAGGTATACGTAATCTCCAACTTCGAATTGTAATGGGCGCCTTCTCCGGTCCGCATACTGTTTTTGACGGGATTGAGCGGCTTTTAGGTTCGCTTGAATCAGTCGAACCTTTTCTTCCGCGTTGTTGACAAGGTCAATCCCGAAGGTAACCCTCTCGCCAGACTCACACCAGTTCAATGGTGTGCGGCATTTCCTGCCGTATAGCGCCTCGTAGGGCGCCATCTTGATGCTGGCTTGGTACCCATTGTTGTACGAGAACTCGGCTAACGGCAAGTGATCATCCCAATTCTTGCCGTGGTTGATAGCGCAAGCTCGTAGCATGTCTTCTAGGATTTGATTTACCCGCTCAGTTTGTCCATCCGTCTGCGGGTGGTAGGCTGAACTACGGATCAGCTTCGTCCCCAAGGCAGCGTGTAGCTGCTCCCAAAAACGGGACACAAATAAAGTGCCCCGGTCCGATATGATGGTATGGGGTATGCCGTATAAGCATAGGATCCGTGAGATGTACAGTTCAGTGTACTTCTTGGCGTTGTAGTTGGTGTTGACCGGGATGAAATGGGCAACTTTGGTGAGCCGATCGACGATCACCCACACAGAATCATGTTTCTGTAAGGTGGTGGGTAAACCGACGACGAAATCCATGCTCAGCGGAGGGTATCGCTGTGGACCCGAGCAAGATCACGCAAGTGCTGAATTGGAAATCCCCGAGAACTGTTCATGAGGTACGGAGTTTCCTCGGACTCGCGGGATATTATCGGAGGTTCATTCCGAACTTCTCGAAGATTGCCAAGCCAATGACAGAGCTGCTGAAGAAGGCTACCAAATATGTTTGGAGTCCAGCATGTGAAGCAGCATTCAAGGCTTTAGTCAAGCACCTGACATCAGCACCGGTTTTGGCGCAGCCAGACACAACAAAACCGTTCGATGTGTACTGCGATGCATCCGGCATTGGGCTCGGATGTGTGCTGATGCAAGACCGAAGGGTGGTCGCGTATGGATCACGGCAGCTTAGGAATCATGAGCAAAATTATCCAACTCACGACTTGGAGCTCGCTGCCGTGGTACTTGCACTGAAAATGTGGAGGCACTACCTACTCGGTAACCTCGTACATTTGTATACCGACCACAAAAGCCTCAAGTACATATTCACTCAGAAGGAGTTGAACATGAGGCAACGAAGATGGTTAGAACTGATAAAGGATTACGAGATAGAGATCCATTATCATCCGGGCAAGGCGAACGTTGTGGCAGATGCGCTGAGCCGCAAGTCACACGTCAATAATCTGACCATCACACCGTTGGAAGAGAGCGAACCACCACTACATGTGATCCCACACGGAGCTCTCTACAACCTAACTTTGATCCCCACCATCCGTGAAGAGATAGCGGCAGCCCAGAAGAATGACAAGGGCATGTCACATTTGCGGAGACGTGTAGACAGTGGGGAGTTAAAATGTTTCCGGAAGGACGGAGACGGCGTCCTATGGTTCAAGGACCGGATCGTCGTACCCCGAAATCCGGAGTTACGGAAGAAAATATTTTCCCCCTACTCGGAGTAGAATTCGACCTCCTGTGGGTCGTCCTCCTCCGGTACTTCTGCTGGTGGCTCTGGATCTACCACCTCTTCTCCCATTCCGGGTTCTCCCATTGCTGGAAGACCCAAGACCACCGGTATGCCTAACACCGGGGGCACGAGGTCCTGCAATGCATGCACCTCGTCCATAGCCTGGTTGTAGTCCTCTTCCCAGCCTTGTCCTTCCTCAATAGCGTCGTCCCGCTCTTGAGCAAGGTCCTCATTCTGCTGGGTTAGGGTCTGCACCAGCTCTTGCAACGCCGCGATGTCAACACGGCTCTTCTTCTTTGCCTTCTTCAGACGACGCAACTGATTGTGTTGTTCATTCAGTCGCTTGATCGTCGGAAGGAGCACATTGCGGAGTGCACTGTGAGCACTCTCAAAATGATCTCCACGGCTTGTGCTCTCCTTGAGCTTGGTGGCGAGATGCTCCGTATGAACAGCTTGGCTGTCCATCACAGCGTTTCCCGCCCTCATTTGGAGGCTGAGGTTTGCCTCCGCGGGGTTGTACCTTGGGCAAGTCGGGTCTGTTGCCTCCAGGTACCTTTCTTCCCACACATGCTGAGCTCGCCCCTCCACCGGGACGAGTGCGTATGCTGTGCCCTCCATAGCCTGCACGTATAGTTGGCAGAAACGTGACATGGTGTCACGGGCTGCCACTTGCCACATCCCTTCCGGTTGTCTTCCTCTCACCGTGACAGTGAATGGCACCCAACCGGGTGGCGTAGGTCCTGCGGGAACCTCGACATGGATCATCCACGTCTTACTCCCCTCTTCGCCTTCCTCCTTGGCGAAGTATTGCGGCATCTGGTTGTACCCGAAATATTGGAGCATTTGCCGCAATGCTTCCGGGTAGCCGCTACGGTCAGAACAGTGGGAAACTACCCACCCGTTCTCCAACCGTTTATCTGCTGTCATCTGTAAAAATATATTTGAGAATGTCAAATATTTATTTAAACAGTAAACCCTTGAGTTATAACATAAGATATGTCATTGAACCCATAACACTTGGAAACATAGTTCAAATTTTTAAACAAATTTGACTACTGATCTGCTGTTACCATGACAGCCCTGACCAGTTTCCATATCAATCTGATTTAGGCCAGGTTAAAAGCAAAACCAGTCCTGGAGCTCAACATCAAAGTTAAAGTTAACTTCAATAGCTTTCCAGAAGTATTTGGTTGGCCTAAGATCTGTCCTGGTTCAAAAAGTTATGAGATGTCAAAGTTAACAGAATTTCTGGGAACAATTGGACAGCACCTCCCTGCCTTAGGTACTGAATTGATCCAAGAATCCCAGTTAATTCTGTTCCTAATCTGACAAAACTTTCTGTTACAAAGTTGTAACCCATCACATAAGCTTTCCAGAACTACCTTATTTTCTATTTTTGGATTTTTTTATGCAGGAAGTTATACTTGATTTACAGAGAGCTTACGGAGAGTCTTTGCTCTGTCCTGTTTTCTGGACAGTTTCAACTCTACTGCATTTTTCGAGGGGTTAAGGGATGAAACACCTCTGGACCTCAACAGAAGAGTTGTAAAGCTCTTCCAACGCTTTCCAGAAATGTATCATACTACCCCAACCTCGAAAGAACTCAACCTCTAGCCTCTGATTAACTTTCAGCCTTGATTTAGCTGGAAACAGAGTGCTCTGTCCTTAACATCCTATAAGTTGAAAGCTTGTTAACTTTGAATATCCTGTTCAAGGGAAGGAGTTACATCAAGTTTTACTACTTTGGATCAAAACCTTCAAATTTTAAATGAAGTTGTTCATTTTGTTGGGTGTGACGTCGAGGCGTCACCAGATTATGTCGGTACTACGTCCTCACAAAGGGCAAACCTATACCGGACTTAGCCGGCGTCGTTAGTTCAGTGGCACTACTCGCCACTCGCACACGGATACTACACGTCTACCGTTTCGTGGTAAGGCTACCTGCAGAAACTCAAACAATCATCAGGCTCGGCTGCACACCGAGCCCGGAATCCATACAGTTGGTACACCCGGCCGTCATCACTCGCCCGGATGTTCTCAAGCCAAACACGCCTTGAGTTACGTGTTCACGTTTCAGACCACGTGACGGGGTCTCCCATGTTGCACCACGCACGCCAGGGACAGACGTTGCTCGAATACCCCAAACGACATGAAGAGTCGTAGAGGATACTAAAGCGGGTCGGGTTACCTGCCACCCGTGGGGCTCCACCCTTCAGCTTGTGCGCACTGGTGGACAGCGCTCACGTGCACCCCCCAAGACATGAACGTCCCGAGATGCACGATTTTTCCGACATAACAATTAGGTTACTAAGCCACTTTCTATATACTAATAACATCCTTATACGGGCTACTAACTCGTTCCTCACTGGATTTTTGAAAAAGAAGACCTTTGTACTGTGTTAAACCTCAAGCGAGCTCTGATACCACGCTGACACGACCCCATTGGTCCTGTCGAGCCAGGATCACGCTGAGGGGTGCTGCGTTGCACAGCACCGTATAACACACGTCAAAGGTACAAAGCGGAAGCGGAAATTTTATTACATAAACAAGTTTATGAACATGTTTACATCAAAATAAGTTTAGTCCCCACTCGCGGGCGTAGACTAAGCATCAAGTGCACGTTCAGCCCTTGAACGTGTCCTTGCTAGCACACACGCACACTAACTCTGCGGCGTGCACGACTCCCACTCGACGGGGTTCCCCTCCTGGGGTTCCGTCTCCTCTTCGGGAGTCCCTTCCTCATAGAACCCTGCAAAAGCTTCTAACACAAGCAGTGAGCACGAAGGCTCAGCAAGTCTGACCCGTCTCACCTAAACATGGAACTTCTACATGAGGGTAATGGGTTACATGAGGTAAAATCATTTGCAAGGACTCGCCTAATTAGTAGAACCTTACTTTCGAGTTTTAGCAGCAGGTTGTGGAGAACCTTACGCGAAGGCACATGAGAGAGCCGCAATCAAACAAGAAACGCATTTCTCTCATGTACTTTGCCCAAAGTTGAAAAGAACTTTAGTTAGCACTAAGCTACAGCATATCATTAACAATCAATATCCAACTTTCAATCAGCAACATTTTAACATGTAACTAGCCTGTTCTTTCTACGTCACGGTACAGTGAACAAGTGGTACTCACTGACCGCGAGGGATGGCGATTATAATCGATTTACACCTGCAGGGTTACCCGAACAACCCGTCACGTACGCCCGTACTCGATGTTGCCTACAACAACCATCACGGACGCCGTACGCGACTACCTTTCACCCGTTAGCCAAATATTGAACCGGTCCCATCGTCCCGAGCAAGAGGTCCCTGCACGCGCATCTCTGTGCCGCCAGCTGATTTACACCTCGAGCTCTCAACCTACCCTCTGAACGACGGGCAATGCCTCAATACCCAGCTACCCGAGTTACATCAGTTTCCTGGTTCCCATATAGCCGGTAGGTCTTCGGTACTGTTCTAGCTTGTTCAACAGGCCCGCATACGGCTCGGTCCTCAATCGACGCAAGCGGAGCTACAGCACACAGGCCCCAAAGTCCTGCTGCCCTTACTCTCCGCTCGGTCTCATTTTCTTGCCATGTGTATCATGTGCTATCTCTACCCGAGCAATGTGCCTCTAGCCTATTCTCGCGAGTAGTTCCAACTACTCGACTTGTACCGAATCCTACTCTATTCTAGCAATGCAGTGG
The DNA here is from genome assembly GCA_030760725.1 of Neostapfia colusana. Taxonomy (NCBI): domain Eukaryota; kingdom Viridiplantae; phylum Streptophyta; class Magnoliopsida; order Poales; family Poaceae; genus Neostapfia; species Neostapfia colusana. The sequence goes on from JASWHV010000003.1 coordinate 83,436,607, forward strand.
CTAACGAGGTTTGCAATCCTAAACCCAACCCATGGTTTTCTTGGCTGTGCAGTTGGGTTTCCAATCAAGACTCTAATGCAAAGAACAATATTTGAAAATGTGCTCAAAACAATAAACATTTGTAAAAAGGTTAATGGAAACCGGGGCTTGCCTTGCTGCTCTTGGTCGTAGGCTAGCTGTTCCTCCGGAGTAACGAAGTCTAGGACTTCGGGTTCCTCCTCGACCTTAGCGACTACATGATAAGAGTAATGTATGTATTAATTTAAATGCATTTGTATTACTTTGAAGTTGTGAAGTCTACAACCCTTGCTAGACAGACCTAATGACTGTGAAACTTTTACTGTGGCTTGGTTACAACCTAAACAGAGACTTGGTCAAGTTTTAGTTGCAGCTAAGCTCATTTGAGCCCTCCACAAATAATCATGTCCTTGACCTTAGTTGGAACTCTTAGGGTGTTCTAGGAATTTTCATGAGACAAACTATGACTTTCTGAAAACTAGATTTTCAGAGGGTTCTAATGGAGTTGGTCTCACTTAATTTGGAAGTTTCTAACTAAAGATATGAGCTAAACAATTTCAGAGAAAATTCTGAAAATGTTTCTGAACATTTTCTATTTTCTCTGGAACAGTTTTACTAATCACACCATTAGGTGGACTAAATTAGCTCAAATGGTTCTGAAATTTTTATGGTAGTTCAAGGATATTTTGGTGAACATCTCAGCAAAATTTCAGGATTTTCCTCCAAAGGATTCTCCAGTTAAAATTCCTAACATTTTAAACTTTAAGGAATTAATTCTGGAGAATTAAGGAATTTCATGAAGTGAAACTTGATTTTCTGGAAAGTACTCAGAGAGCTGAATCCAGCAAAATTTGGTTCACTCAATTTGGAGCTTTCTAGCCAAAGTTATAAGGATTTGAAGTTTGAAGGAAATCTGAAAATCGGGGAAAAGTTTAAACTCGCGCGCGGGCCCAGGGGACACGCGTCGCATGCCTAGGCGATGGCACACCGCGGCCCACAAGGATTTTGCGCGCCAGCACACCCGATCCCGGCCGCAGCCAGATCCCGATTCAAAATATCGGCCGCTGACAGCTGGGGTCCACCCCCTTCTTCAACCTCGCGACACCCGCGCCCCGCCGCCGAGGGACCTCGCCGGAGAACTCGCCGCCGGCTTCTGTACAGCTCCAAACTTCTTGATTCTGGCCGCCCCTGCCTACTTTTACTTGGGAAACCTGACCCGAGGGCCAGCTGCTCATGACAACGGCCGGAGCATGGTCGGCGACGAGCCGCCATATCGGAACGACTTCGGCCATGTCGGCTGACTCTCCTAGTACCTCATCTACTTGGAAAATCGGTCGGGGAGCATCAGTGGACCTCAGAGAAGGTCGATATGAGATCGAGGCAGCTCGGGGAAGGCCCGAAATAGGTCCTCACCGTGCGCCCAATACCCCCCGTTCGTTCCGCCATTAGTAGACCTTGAATTACGCCGGGCACAGAGGTTCTCCGGCCCAGAGTTGTGAAGGCAACTTGTGCGTTACCGTGTCTAGCTCGTGTGGGAGTGGCCTGAGGCCCTCTAATCTTTTCTAGAGCACGAATTAAACAGAATCGTACCCGAAGGTCGTTCTGCACACAGAAAGGGGAAAAGTGGAAATTCGCCGCCGGTGAGCAACCACTCGAGCTGTGGCTCGGAGATGAGCAGCACCAGTCACCCGCGCGTCCAAGGGTGCCTTGGCTCGGGCGTGACAACGCCGAGGTTGGGCTGTCCACGAGAGCCCGAGGTGCGGCGGTTTCCAGTTCCGAGTTTGATCTTTCGGCACAGCCGATATCACTCGGTTTCAATCGACTTTTAGCAATGGGGAGGATGGAGGAAGGTCTCTAGTACCTTGTTGGGACCCTGGAGTGGAAGGAGGGAGCTGCGATCGGCTTGATCAAGCGGGAGCTCGAGCGGCGGCGATGGCAGTGGAAAAACAAGTCGTGTACGTCGGCAGCTCGGGGGAATGGCGACTGAAGCACGCCGGGGAGGAAATAAATAGCCCGGCGGCTGGCCTCCGGCTTGGGGCGCGCAGCAGGAGCTGGCGCCGGCTGCCCCCCTTCGGTGGCGCGCGCACACAGCAGCCGGGAACCGACTGAACTGTGTTTCAGTCGGTTTGCTTTGAGGCAGAGGCTGACATGTGGGTCCCACCCCTCTTTTAACCTCTGAAATTTACTCCTAACAGCTGTGGTAAACAGTGAACCCTATTCTACCCTTGGCAATTCAAATTATTCACCCAAGAGCCATTTGAATTGATCAAAGTCCAAATGAAGTTTGGTTTGAATGAATTTCAGCACAAGTGCAGTTTGAAATTCAAATAAAGTTTGAATTTCTCCCCCTTAGCTCATGTCAAGATCAACTCCAAATGGAGTGAAAATTGGTGTGTGAGCTCACAAAAATGTGCTGAGTAAGAATATGCCTTCCACTTTTAAATTCATGGAATAAAAACAGTTTGAATTTGAATATGGTTTCAAACTGCCCTCTTCCTATCTATACCCAAAATGACCTCAAAAAGGTTTTGAATTTGGGTGAAACTTGGCATGGACATCCTTAGCAAAGTGTAGGAGTTTTTATATGTCCAGCCCATCTACATCACATGTGGGAAATACCACTTTTGCAATGTGTGAGTTTGTTCTCTAATGAGCATGTTGATAATTGTTACTTGCTCTTCATTTGTGTTCATCATTCTTGCTCAAATGAGGTGTGTGGTGTGGTGATGAACACTTCAAATGGTTGTTAAAACTGAGGCCCTTACAGAAACTTCCTAGCATGGGTTTCATATTTCAATTGACAATGCAAATAATCCTAGCTACACATCCTAGCATAGGATCAAAGTGGTCAAGGACACTTGCCTCCTTCCTGCTGCTCTTGGAATGGGTAGTCCTGTTCTTGGAAAGGAATAACTTGCTCTTGAGCAGGTTCTACATCATACCATCACACATAGCAAAAGAAAAACAACAATCCATAAGACATAGTTCACACTTCTACTTCATACAAACCACACATTCATATTTATGAAAGTCATTCACAATTATATGTGTTGTGGTTACTCTATGTGTGTTGATTTGTGGCTTGCATGCACTTTTAATCATGTGTATATGATTCTTACTTTTGTGTTCACATTTATACTTACATACCATATATATGAGTTTCCAATTTAAATAAATTCCTTATATTCAATTACTACATCTTTTAGCTACCAAGTATGCATGAAATGTATTTTCCTTCTCCATATGTGCCTTCAGAATTTCTACCAACCCTAAACTGAATTCTTTGGATTTTAGAAACTCCATTTATTATTTACTAGTTGCTATATTTTCAGATTTATTTCCTATGCCAAATTGTGAACTTTATTATTAAATAACAAGACACATCATCTAAACAGAATAGGTTCCGATCTAAAATATTTACTAATATATTTTAGACCTTTTCCTCTGATGTAAACTATTTTACAATTATTTTCCCTATTTTCCAGAACTATTCTTTACTTAAAAATGTGTCCCTAAATGTGAATAATAAATTAAACAGATTCAATTCAGCCCAAAATATGTTTTTATCTCACTCCAAAGTTTCCTAAATACTGAGAAAGTTTTAATTTAATTATGACAATATGTTTGTCCCACTTTTTAATTTTAAAACACTAGCCACATATTCAATTTCCTAATTTAAATACTAAACAGGGCTAAAAAGGTAAACTCACCCCGCTACAGGGTCTATAATATTATTTTCAGAATTTCTAGGGGTCTAGCTACACTTATCAGAGGTGTTTTTCCTAATTTTTATTAAGTCCAGGGGCTAAAACTGATTTTTAAATGAATTTACATGATTTTCTGGAGTTCCAGGGGCTAGATCAGAAGTTTCCGGGGCTAGCTCTTATTTCCCGAGAACCCCGGGGGTAGCACGTAAGATTTCCAGTCTTTATAACGCGGGGCTGACGTGGACCGTCCGATTTTAAACCGACGGCCGAGATTATAACATCGAACCAGTAGGCGGGGGTTTAAACCCTACCGTGCGATTTAAAATAAACGGCGCACAAGCGGCCACGTCGCTCTGATCGAGCGCGGGCGGCGCTGCCGGCGGCGCACGGCGGCGGGAAGCGGCAATCTCGCCAGAGACTTTCGGATCTTCGAGAATTCTCCCTAGAACTGTGATTTTATGGCATAGATGTGGAGGAGAGGTCGGGGATCTCACCTCGGGGGTTTTCTTGTGCTCGGAGGTCCTGGAAAGTGATCGGCGACGAGGTCCGAGGCAAAACCACGGCAAAACTCGTCGGTGCTGTGTTTACACCGCAAGTCACCGAGTTTTCTGCACCTGCAAGGTTCCCCGAAGGCGGTGGATCAAGACCAGCGAGTTAGATCGGAATTTCCGAGCTTAGATCGGCCAGAATTCACCGGAGAAGTCTCGATTCTCACTGGAGTAAAAATCGGCGATCGCGTGGGAAAAACACAACGAAGCCGGGGTTTTTATAGACGGGGAAAGGCGGCTGGGTGGTTTAGATCGAGTTTGCGTCGCCCCCGAATGGAATTCGGCTGGGCTACGCGAGAATTCCCGATCGGTTTCGATTTGGGTGAGAGAGAGTCCGGCGCGGCGCGAGGTAGAAGACGATCTGGTGGGTCCCGCCTGTCAGTGGGGGAAAGCGGCGCGCGCGGCTGCGGGCTGGCGCGGGCGCTGGCTGGGCCGGCTGGTGGGTTTTGGCCCACTGGCCGTTTTTTTTCTGTTTTCTCTTTTTCTTTTTCTATTTCTTTTCTGATTTGAGTTTAATTTGAATTCCAGTTTGAATTTGAATTTTTGCAAAACATGCAACACGTCCAAAAATTTTTAAATTCCCCTCTTAACATGATTTAGAGTTTTGAATCAAAATTTCGGGGTGTTACAACGATCGTGCGGAGTAGGTCGGTCTGCTCCTCACGACCTCCGACCAGTGCCGCTATCACATCCGCTAGAGTAAGCGGAGGCGGCGGTGGTGGCTGCTGCTTCGGGGTGCTGTCGTAGGCCGGTGGCTGGGAGTCATCGCCCCCCTGCTGGCTAGAGCCACCAACCTCATGCGCGGTCCTAGTACGAACCATCTGCAACCATACAACAATAAACATCAGTCCCGCAACATATTGCATGCAGTCCAATAAAAATAGGCGTAACAACATAATGACAATAATTCATGCGATACATCTCGTATGAAGATAATGTAATAACTTTGCACAAGCTACACCATTACCAGACCAAATACAAGCTAGTTTAATCCAACTTGATGAACCTCCTCTTTGCAAACTCACCACAACTAGGTTTGGTCACTACGAGACGTTACTATCGCTGTGTCATCACGTATACCCCCCTTTTATCTTCAATACGACACAAACATGGTCTCTAGTAAAAGAACTTGAGTGAGACCCATACTCAAATCTTCCACTAGTTGAAGATAACCTCTCAGGAGTATGTTCTACCCATTGGAAGTACTTAAACCACCTCTAGGGTACAACCATCTCTCCCATGAGTTCAACTGTTATGCCTCTGTCAGGATGACCAGTTTCTACATATCCAAGATTTTGATCTGGTTCTGGGTATTTTCATGACTCGAGTTGAATACCAAAGTTAAAGTTAACTTCAGTATTTCCAACGAGTATTTACTTGCCCTCATATTATCTCTGGTTAAAAAGTTATGGTTTTTCAAAGTCAGCAGAATTTCTGGAAGAATTTTAACAGCACCTCCTTTGGGAAGTTGCTGTTTTCAACTCTGATTTCCACTGAATTCTATGCTGAAATTTCAGAAATTTTGAATTGCAAAGATGTAACACATCTTCTACCCTTTCTAAGGATGTATCATATGGAAATTTTTTATTTTTCTACTGGAAGTTATGTTTGAAAACAGAACAGTCCAGAGAGTGTTTAACTCTGTCCTGATTCTGGACAGTCTACATCCCTCTGGGTTTTAAGCCATCTTAAGGTGAGTTTCAGCTCCGAAAGTCTACAACAAAGTTGTAGAGTACTCAAATACATTCCCATAACTACATACCACACCTCCATGGGCTAAAATACCTGTGAGTTATGCCCTGTTGAAGATCAGCAAACTTGCTGCCCAAAACAGAGCACTCTGTTTTTCATCCCTTTGTCTATTCGGCCCACTATCACATTCTTATACCCAACCAGGGCCCTAAATGTTGAACCTAATGATTTTAATTCCTTGTTATCCTTATTTTCATGCATATGCCTACAATATCTCGGTACTACGTTCCTCGCAAAATAAAATCCTAACCGGATTACGAGTGTGGCACTAAACGGTCTCTCACACACGTTTGCTACACGGATACATACGTGGTTAGTACCTGCAGAAGATCACACAATAATGGTGCACTCAATGGTTGGTTTCATTTCAGGCAGGATTCATATTTAAAAGTAAATACAAACGCCTGTATCATTGTCATACGGCCGTCCTTGAGTTAAGTCACGTCTCAAGGTACGTGATCGTGTTTCAACACCACACGACGGGGAACCCGAGTAGGTCATGAACGGGTCGTCACGGTTGGGAATGTTATCAACCCAACAGATACCACCTACTGCCCTGACGGGCACGCCGATGGCAAGCGCTGCGTATGTCCTCCTGGGCTACTTCCAGATGAACACACTCTCGCGTTACTGACCACGCGATGGGGTCTCCACTTACTTGCCTAATGCACGCTAGGGATCAGCGTTTCATATGAACTCAGGGACATGAAGAGTCCAAGAGGTTCATATTGACGTCTCACACCAAGCTGTGAGACTCTATCCCTGAACCACGTTCCTCGTCAGGGGGAGCTAACCGAAATTGAACCGCTTTCGGTGGCGTTCCTTACCATGCTTACCAGAGCGTAGGTGCGTCGTTACATAATTAAAATTCAGAATTATAACACATAGGTTAGTCTTTGCCACTTTAAGTAACTATGCTAATATAGTCCTTACTTGGGAAACTACCGAATCCTCACCGTGAACCTAAGTTTTTCCCATAATACAGTCCTTAAGTACTGTGCTATCCCCAATGCAGCTCCGATACCACGCTGTGGCGGACCGGAATCTGCTCATCCAGGATCGCAGACGGTGGTGCCGCGCGATGTGACACCCGACAGCATACGTCATAAGGACATATTATATTACATGGGAAAACAAGCTGAATGTACAATGTAGTACACTTCTCAGTTACAAACTAGGGTGTTTATTACACAGCGGAAGTTTTTTTTGTACAACTCACGCCCGCCTATCTAGCAAAAGTCGGTTGCCCAGCCCTAGGGCAACCCACACTAGCTGCACGTCTCAGCTCAGCGCAGCGTGTACGGCTCCCACTCAGCCGTGGTCCCCGACAAAGGGTAACCCTCGCCGGTGGTCGTACTCCGAGTCCGTTGGTGGCACCTCACCTGAAAAACACTTAAGCAGCAACCGTGAGCACGAAGGCTCAGCAAGGCTTAACCGACTCACCTAAACAGGAAACTCTACATGAGGTGTACCGTGACATAGGATAGTAATATTGCAGCAAATGGACACGCCTACAAGTTCCTCCTTAGTTCAGATTTTAGCAATAAGTTAACAGTTCAGGAAGCTGAAATTTTAGTAAGCAATATTTGGTGGCAAACATGTAGCCATACAATTATATCATAACAGCAATATTGATTCATAACATTCCATAAATTATCTACGTTACGACGCAGTGAACAAGCGGTACTCGTCACCGTGAGGGACGGCGAATCGACTCGATATACACCTGCAGGGAAACCCAAAGAGCACGTCACGTACGCCCACCCGTGGAGCTGCACAGCACGCTCACTCGATGTCGTACGGGACAACCTTTCACCAAACAGCCCAAACGTCGAACCGGTCGCACCAAAACGAGCAGGAGGTTCCCCACACGGAGCATCTCACTATGCCCATTGGCAGATTTCCACCTTGCTGCCCTCAGCCTACACCTATAAATCGGTGCGTTATGCCTCGACGCCCGGAGGTTTAGGCTACATCGGTTTATCGGGGCCCATATATCCGATATGCCTTCGGTACGTTCAATACTTGTTCAGCAGGGCCACACACGGATCGGTCTTCAATCGACATGGACAGGGCTGCGCACACCAGACTTCCTCTTGCTGCGCCCTAGCCCCTGCCTAGTCTCATTTTCATTACTAAAATGATCTTACATCACTCGCCAATCCCGTGTGTCCCAATCCTAACTCGCGAGTAGATTCCAACTACTCGATTTGTACCGAAGTCCTATGAATTATTAAGCATAGCCATTCTACTCGAGATCTTATACACTACCCTCACTCTTATGGAAAAATTCTGGTCATGCAAGTGGGGTATTCATCCATCCTACACCTAATGCACAATCATACTTCACATGACACATGTAAACAAAATAAAACTTATATAAAGGTAAATGCAAACCGGGGCTTGCCTTGTTGCTGCTGGTTAGGAGTTAGTTCTTCCTCTGGAAGCAGGAAGTCGAGAACCTCCGGAGCTTCCTCGCCTTCAGCGACTACACGTTATTGAAATACTACATGTTAATGAATATGCATACAAGTTTATTGTAATGCTGCTGCTATTAGTTCTAATAACCAGTTTCTAACAACTGGAACTCTGTTCAAGAATTTAAAATGGAACTGGGGTTTAGTGGTTTGGGTTTGGACCTAAGTACATGGTTAAGTGCTAAGTGGTTTTCCCCCTTTTCCATATTAATCCCTCAAGTGGTTAAACAGGACAGGGGTGATCCAATGCTCCAATGGAGCTGAGAATTTTTGTGTGAGTTCCTTGTCACAAGAAAACCCTCTGGACCAAAACTTAGCACTTTTCATTGAGTGGTTTGTTCAGAATAATCTTCTTAGCAATTAAGCAAAGAAGAATTAATTCTGAGGTAACACCCCTGTTCATGCCTAACTGAGTGAACTACAATTTCCCTTATATCTCACAGAGTCTGCATGAATTTTCCTAGTATTTTTGGAGCTAAGATTTGCCCAGAACTGAATTTCCAAGTTTTGGAAATTCTATGGAAAGGTTTCTGTTATTCAATTGAACACAGCACCTTCAAAATTGAATTGCTCTGATCAAATCAACTCCAAATGGTCTGAAACTTTTAAAAGGGTTCACTAACATCCTAAGGAACATTCTGGCAAAATTTGGGGATTTTTGGATGAACCAAACTCCCTCTAAAATTCTTTGGCTGAAAAGCTTTAAAGAATTTCCAGAATTAAATAATAGGTTCCCTACTAATTGGGTTTCATATTTGGATTGTACTCTGTTAGAGGAATCCAACAAAATTTGTTTCATAATTTTTGGACTCTCCTACCCCAAGTTGTGGTCCTCCAAAGTTTAAACTACAAACTGGAAATTCCAAATTGTTTAAATGTCTGCCAGTGGTTCCTACCGGGCAGGTCTTCTCCTTCCTCGCGCCAAACAGGGGCCCGTGGCGGCGCACTCCAGCGAGCATCACCGAAATGGCTTTCCCTGTCACCTCCCGACCTCAGACTCGCCGCCCCCCGTAATTCGTGGCACTGAACTCGTGTAAGGTGTCGCCGGCGGCCGTAGATCGCCGGAAATGGGTGCGTGGCGGCGGCAGTGGTCGCTAGGGTTCCGGTGAGCTCGGAAATTGCCTACACCGCATCAAAACGGTCGGGAAACGATCGGAGAGCATCATGGGAGCTCGAGGGTGACGAAAATGGCCGCCAAACCCCATGAAACGGTCGGCAATCTAGAGCTCCACGGTGACCCGAGCTATTATCCCATGGCGGCCCGAAAAACAGCGAGAACCTGGTCATTTCTGGACCATACCGCTTGATTCTTGGTTGAGGAGGTCTGCTAGGGAGTGAGGAAGGTGCTGACAAGCCGGCGCGGCCAATAGCTAAACGAGTAGCATGAAATTTGGGGTAGACCACGCTCTACCCGAACACACTACGTTTCGGAAGAACTGGGAATACTCTTCATCCGGTGAATCAACCGCTATACGGCTTGCATCTACACGATCTAGAGAGCACGGCGCACCTTTTTCGTGTAGGAGAGGAACGGTGAAAACGGCTTTGGAGCGCTGCCCACGGTGAGCCGGTTGTGGTTCCACCGGTTGCACCTCGGTGCTTCTCGCCGACGTTCAGTTTGCAGACAGCAGAGACACCGAGCACCGGCGCTGAGCAGGGGAACAACTCCTACACCTGTGTGCGCTTTCTTTTCGTGTTGATGGTTCGAGCGAAGGCCGATCGCTGCCGGGGTGCAGTGGAAGAAGTCGAGGAGCGGCGCCGAGGGGGGGGGAGAACCGAGCTCGGTGCGGCGCTGTTCGTGAGGAGGAGGCAAAACACGATCGGCTCGTGCTGTGAAGAAAGGATCACGCTGAGTGAGGAGGGAGATAATCACACGGCAGCCAGCACGAGCGGGAAGCAGGAGGTGGCTGCGCGAGGAGGTCGGCGCCGGCGCTCCCGTGCGCTGTCTCGGCCGTGAGAGGAAAAAAATCAGTGGAAGACTTCTCTGTTATGCCTGCTGACATGTGGGACCTCCCCTCAATTTCTTTTTCCAAATTTCCTCAATTCTGTTGTGCCAAAATATCCTCAGCTACTCACAATTTAATGTGAGACTTAGTCACCAAGTTTTTGTTTGAATTGGAATTCTCAAATTTGAACTGTGTTTGGCTAAATTTGCTGCATGTTTAAACTGAAATTCAAATTCAGTTTTGAATTCTTGCAAATTTAGCTCTAGACAAGATGAACTACAATGAGGATGAAAATTGGTGGGCTTACTCAGAAAAATGTGCTGAGTTTGAATATGAAGTTAACTTTTGAATTTAAGTGAGGAAAGTTGCTGAAATTTGAATTTACATTCAAATTGGCCTCTTTTTCAAATACCTCCAAAAGTGCCTTAAAAAGTGTTGGATTTTCATGAAACTTGGACTGAACCTTCCCAAGACTTTTCAAGTTCTAGGGGTGAGCTCAACCTCTCATGTTCATGTGTAGAAATCCTACTTTGTGAAAGTGAAGGCTTTCCCCTCTAATCACTCTTTTGATGGAGGTTACTTGCTCTTCACAATATTTCCTAAGATATCCACAATAAAAACTGTGATGTTGTGAGGTGAAGAAAAGTTTTTGCAAGTCCCTTTTCTTGGGCTTTTACAGCTGGAACAATGTCATTAGCTCCTGAATTTTCAGGCAGCAGCATCACTTCTTCATCTTCTTCGATGAAAATACTCTCCCCCTGCGGATATGGGTCTCGTCCAGCAATATTATAGCTAGTACCTGGGCTAGCTTCATCAAAAGAAACCTCACAAGTCTCCACAATTTTGTTAGTGTCATGTAAAATCACATGGTAGCCTCTAGTATGAGATGGGTCACCAAGAAATATGCCATCAATGGATCTAGGTTCAAATTTGTCAAGATTACCATGTTTCTTAACATAGCATTTGCAACCAAAGACCCGATAGTGTGTGACACTAGGCCTATGTCCAAACCGAAGTTCATATGGTGTTTTACCCTAGCATAGCATGCAAGAAAACACGATTTGAGACATAACAAGCAGTTTCAATTGCATCAGCCCAAAATTTTCTAGGAGTTTGATATTCGTCAAGCACAGCCCTAGCCATGATAAGAATTCGAGTTCTTAATGTTCTTATGTTATGGTATGAATATACCATACCAATTTGTTATGTATGGATGATGGATGAGATTCCATGGATAGAGAGCCAGTTCCAATAGACTTATGGAACGTTCTCGTTCGCGTGCATCCAGCAGGAATTGAACCCACAAATTTACCAATTATGAGTTGGGCGCTTTAACCATTCAGCCATGTATGCTTAACAGGAATCATCATACATCGTAAATAACCAATTTTCATATATAAAGACATATCATAGAAAAATGAAATCAAAATATTCAGAGATGGCAAATATTCGGAGATGACTATGAAAACACCTCTTTGGATCCTCGAATTGAAAGAGAGATTGAGAGAGATCTAAACTAAGGTTCTGTTCTTTCTCTCTACAACACGTTTTGTTGAGGTACATATGGTGAAGAAAATTGATGATCTATTCCATTTTCAGCACAAAAGTGATCAAACGATTGATTTTTAAATTTGGTTCCGTTATCACTTCTAATTGCTTTTAAAGATCCTGGCTGATCAATTGATAATCTAAGAAATAAGTTTCTAAAGTGACTAAAAGTTTCATTCTTAGATGCCATAAAATAAACCCAAGAGTATCGAGAATAGTCATCAACAATCACAAGAACATACCATTTACCTCCGAAGGATAGAACACGTGAAGGTCCTACGGTGTCAAGATGCAAAAGTTGACCTGGTTCAGTTGTCATGGTCATTGTGAGAGGAGCATGTGAACCTGCAACCATATTAGCATGTCTACAAGAAGAGCACACAATTTCTTTGTCCCCTTTAAGCTTAGGCAGCCCAGGTATGCAATTAAGAGCACTAATACGTGTGAGATGATCAAAGCCTACGTGACCAAGTCTACGATGCCAAAAATATAAGTCTTTCGAATCACTAGCAACTAGACATCTATGCTTAGAGGATGACATATCAAAATCAGCTTTAAAAACTCTTCCAAACCGAGACATATTAAAAATGAGCTCACTATTTGAATCTACAACCTTGCAACAATTTTTAGTGAAAATGAATTTCCAGATTTTCATCTAGCAATTGTGAAACAGAAAGCAAGATGTATTTCAAATTTTTAACAAGTGCCACATCTTTTAAAGTGTAGTGATTATTTACTCTAACCGAACCCTTAGCAATTATAGGAGTTGAAGAATTATCGGCAAAAGTAACATTTTCTGCATATTACACAAAAGAGAGGGAGGAGAACCATTCTTTGTTACGGGTCATGTGGCGTGAGCATTCTGAATCCACCAATCCTAATGCTCTCCTTCCTCAAGCGTGTAACCTACATAGAAGTACAATACGTCGATGACTCAATACTGGGGTTAGTCCAAAGGCACTTAGAAATCTAGTACTGAGTCACATGACGTCCAGCAGAAGTAACACGCAAAGGCTGAGATAAAACAGCAGAAGAGCCAAAGTTTGATGATTTTTGTATCCAACTACTGACCTACGAGGTGTTACATTAGTAGCACTAAAAACAGTAGGTCCGGAAGCAAACTTTGCATGTTTTTGACTCATTACAGCAGGTTGCATATTCCTAACATTCGGTTCAGCACACGCAACAGGTTTTGCATAGTTGTTATGTGATCTAGCAATCATTGTTTCCTTTCTGTTGCTTAGCTAGTCTATAACAAAAATCTATGACATGACCATCTCTGCCACAGTAGGTACAATGAAATTTAATTTTATGTTAATGTCTAGATGAGCAGACAACATGTTTATTTCAAACTGAATGAGACAACACTCCAGCATATTTAAAAACCACTTCTTTTTGTTTAGGAACTATTTTAATCAAACCACTTCCTAATGACTTACAATTTTAGGTGGATGTGCGTTAGCATGAGCATGAGAATCAAAACCTAAACCAGTTTTATCATTGCAAGATTTAGAACAATTCAACAGCAAGTTCAGATTCTTATTCCCATTATAAAACCGCTCTAGTGTCCTATTCATGTCATCAAGTTTCTTAGACAAGTCTAGGCCGTTTTGACATGAAGGTTTTCCTTTTAGTTTGCAATTGGAACAATCCTTAACTTCATGAGAACGTAAGACATTGTTCAATATAGAAATTTCATTCATAGCATCTTGTAGTTTCTTATTAAGATCATCACAAGTGGAACAATGCAAATCAATTGTAGAACAACAAACATCTTTCAAGTTTTTATCATTAAGTGCAACAAGCTCTCTGTTCTTTTCAATCTCTAGTTCAAGTTTATCAAGTGTGGAGGTATGTGCACTTCTTATAGAGGATAATTGTTCATATATTAAATCACATGAGGAACAAGAATCATCACTAGGAATCAAAGATTTCAAATGATTAATTTCAGATTCTAGTGACTCAATTTTAACAGCATTGTCTCTAAGCTTTTTGTCCTTTTTCTTAACTATAACAGTGGCACGAGAAATAGCATCACACATTTCTTCGCAAGTAGGACATACCTCTTCATTGTCGATGTTGTGTTCTGCCTCCTCCATAATTGAACTTGACTTGCCCGCTATGAAGCATAATTTTGCCAAATTATCTTCATATTCATCACTTCTGATGTCCACATCGCTCGAGCCAAGTTCTTGAAGTGCAGAGATAAAACTATTTACCAATTGGCGTCCAATAAAACTCTTCTTTTTTTTTATCGTCTGCAGAGGAGAGCTTCATCCAAGTTTGCTTTTCATTACGGGAAGTAGGACCTGAAAGGTTAGGGCAATCCGTACGAAAATGTCCTGTCCTACCACATTCGAAGCATCGGTGAGGTCCGACACTTCCTCTCCTTCTAGTTCTCACATTTTGCAATGCTTTTGAGAACCGAGTAGAGATGAGTGCAAGTTCTTCCTCTGGAAACTCTTCAATCAGTTCAAGGGTTAGAGAGGACAACAAAGAAAGTGTACCATAAGATGAAGATTCACTAGAGCTAGGCATGTCACGTTGTGAAACAAATGCAAGAGACTTGTTGGGGTTCTTACATGATATTATGTCAATTTCATGAGTTTTTAACTTAGAATATATCACATATAATGTAAGTGTACTCATGATAGTAGATTCACGAATAGATGTAACTCTCATTTCCCAAATTGACATGTTCAATGCACTTAGTAATTGCCTAGCATTTTCAGCATTTGAAAAATTAACGTTGACACTACGCAAGTTGCTGAGAATTTTATTGAAGCAAGCAAAGAGGTCATCGATTCAGTCACCGAGTTGCATCTCGAAGCACATGTATTCTTTCTTGAACATATCTTGTATTACCTCCTTGATCATGTTGGATCCTTTGTGGTAGTCACAAAGTGCTTTCAACACATCGTATGCAGATCGGAGGTGTGCAACATGGTCGAAGTCACTTTGAGTTAATCCTTGTATGATCAGGTTCCGTGCTTTGTTGTTGTTGTCGACATCTCTCATGTTCGTAGGAGTGACTTGATCATTTGGTGGCATGTCATAAGGCTTGTACACCTTTTCCCATATTGCGAAGCCTTGCGCCTGGATGAAAGCCTCCATACGTACCTTCCAAACCTGAAAATCAATGCCACTGAACACACAAGGTTTTGCGGAGTATTTCTCCATGATGGTTAGTCAAAACACGTGCAAATTACAAAGATTAGAGCACCGTGGCTCTGATACCAACTGTAGGATCTAAGAGCATGTGAAAATCTACCAGAGGGGGGTTAATTGGTAGATTTAAACTTTTTAGTGGAAGCAACAAAAACCCCCTCGGCAGAAAATCAATCTGTTAAAGAAACCGTGTATGTGACTGATCTAAATGTGTTCAACCATGAAAAAGGTGGTATATATTATATAGAATCAATTCACAAAGACACGACAACAAGAATCACGGAAATCCGTCAAAAATAACTAAAGTTATGATCGAAAGATCAAACAAGGGTCAATCTGTTCTACTCGAGTAAAAACCAGACCTGCAACATTGCAAAGAAACTCGTGTAGATCAGAAACTACAAATCCAATGACTGAAATTTTCACCGATGATATATAATCAAGTCGGGAAGACAATCCAAAAAGAATCACGTCAATTGGATCTGTAAAACTCGAGTTATGATTAAAATACCAAAGCACTGCCGTGCTGTTCAGAAACTCGACGAGAAAGACTTGACAAAAACAAGTCGGATGAACAAGGAACAAAAGCTCCTCTAAATTACGAATTTTATTGATCAAAAAATAAGAGGAACAGACCAAAGTCGTCTTCTACGACGAGCTCTGGCCTCCCTTGCTTATATAACCAGCCCGGAGGCCAACCCAATTCAAACTAGGACTCAAATCCTACTCAGTTTCTGAATCGAAACTTTCCATATCTGCTCAAGACTCTTCTATACGCAGATAGAAGCAATCTTAAGACTTCCAAACATCTTAGGAACGTATCCCACATTCCTAAAATGACTCGACTTTGTGTCCCATATGAAATCCTATCATAACCAACTCAAATCTTTCCATATTTGAGCCATAACCCACTCAGCCGCAGCCTGAGTCCATAATCCAGCCTGTTGGACCTTTCCGACCAATTCTTTACATCTACATCTCTTCATCACGCCTTGGAACCATGTTGCCACGTACATGCAGTCCTTGCACACATGCAAACACCTTCCAACGACGTCCACAATACCTTCATATGCATTATTCTTGATCCAAACATACTGCGCGACCTCCCGATCTACTCAACCACAATTCCTCCCGAACTTGGCTGTTGAACCTCGTCTTCTCCCTAAGACTAGTTCAATGGATCTCGTCACTTGACTCACGTTAGTTCCGAAAACCACAACACCTTACGTGAACACCTCACATAAGCATGTTGCAAACCATAGCAAAATGTTAACCACCGTAAACAGCCATAGCACTTCAAAATCTCAGTAAAAGAATACTAAGCAAACTTTCCATAGATGTAAAGCAAGTCCGAAACATTTGCATGGTAAAAACAGAACCATTGCGATTTAGCTCCGGACCTTGCCAAAGCTAACCCGACCTTGAGCCGGAGCTTACCAAAGCTAGCAGAACCTAGCACAGGAACTTACAAAAGCTAGTCGGACCTACCACCGGAGCTAACCAAACACATGTCGGACCTAGACATAGCAAGTCGGACCTTACATCAGATCTTGTCGGAGCTCGGACCTAGAGTTGGACCTTGACAAAAAGAGTGTTTTGGCAGAATTCAAAACTTTTATCGTCATAGCCAATGTACTCAGCACACATAGGTCTCACAGAGCTGTCATGTGTCTCCTGGCTTAGATCTTCCTCCCTGCAGAGGAAAGCTCCGGAGATGACACCTGCCTTGGGCTCCGGTCCGAGCCTCCCCGCCGGGGTGAGGTCCAGAGATGCCACGTGTCTCCTGGCTTAGAGACTCCTTCCTGCTGAGGAAAGCTCCGGAGCTGACACGTGCCCTAGGCACCGGTTCGAGCCTCCCCGCTGAGGTGAGGTCCGGAGCTGCCACGTGTCTCCTGGCTCAGAGCCTCCTCCCTATCATGGAAACCTCTGGAGCTGGCACGTGCCCTGGGCTCTGGTCCGAGCCTCCCCGCCGAGGTGAGGTACGGAGCTGCCATGTGTCTCCTGGATCAGAGCCTCCTCCCTGATGAGGAGAGCTCCGGAGCTGACGCGTGCCCTAGGCTCCGGTCTGTGCCTCCCCGCCGAGGTGAGGTACAGAGCTGCCACGTGTCCCCTGGCTCCAAAACCCATCGATAAGAGCTCTGAATCTGTCACGTTCCCCGTGACCCGTCGTGGGCCGTGGGTCAACAAAGTCAAGGTGGAAGTGCGCAGTCAAGCTGTGCATTCAAGGCTCGCACCTTCCCCAGAAGCATGGCGCACCACACACACCTCCGTCCTCTACCCGTTCACCATTACGGTGACAAGACAGGACGACAAGGCGTGACAGCGGTACATTGTCACCCAACGGCATTAAGCTACCCAAGCAGGGCGAGAAGACACGGAGACAAGATGGCATCTTCATCATCACCTGACACACGGACAGGGGCACTTAGCGCGCCAGGCGGCGGGACATAACTCCCCCTCCGACTACTCTACTTAGAGTACAAAACCCTAGATCATGTATAGGGTTCGCATAGCTTTGGGGCCACCTGTTGGGCCCCAAGCCACATTGTAACCACCCCGGCCTTGGATTATAAAAGGACTGGGGTGACCACCCGACAAAGGGTTCGCAACCCAACACCCTCTCATGCACATACAAGCAAAAAATACAACAAGCACTCCCGTAGACGTAGGGTATTATGCTCCGGTGGCCCGAACCACGTTAATCTTGGTGTTCATCCACTCCCTCGAGCCCAATCGTGGGCTGCTTCTGTAGCAGGCCGGGAGGAGTGTCGCAGCTCACACACTACGACATTTAGCACGCCAGGAAGGGGAGCTTTTTGCGCTCTTGACTTGACCATGGTGAATATCACCTCCGATGGTGAGCCTTCTCGCCCAACTCACCGTCGTCTCCAGGCGGGATACGAAGAGGCTACCTCCCGCTCCAGAGTGGGCAGGTCTGGCCAGGCCAGCGACTAGACGACCTGTTTACCAGCGGCGCCCACAGCGGCCAAATCCGGCCAAACCGGCGACCATATTGCTGGTGTCCCTGTGGCGTCCATGGCACCCAGGTCAGGATGGGCCGGCGACCGTACGGTCGGTGTGCCATCAGCGCTCACACCACCAGTGGACGCTTTCTCTCGGCAGCCCTCTACTTCAATGGTGGTGACAGCACCACCATGAACGAGCCCGGAGAGCATGCTGGCCGCAGCACGCGGTCTGCTCCATAACCCTCCTGGCGAGGGCGCCACCCCTGAGGCGGCAGAGCAGTGGTGACACGACGTCGACCGTCTCGTCGCTGCTGCCCTGAACTCTCCTGCCTACAGCAGACAGCGGTCTGAACCCTCGCTGGCCCAGTCGCGTATGCTGACGGTGGCCAGTGGGATGGCAGCCACACGTGCGACAGCCACAGCTGACCTCAGGGTCGATCTGAACCGTCACCTTGCAAGCAAATATGGTCGCATCACCATCGAACGGCGCCGAGAGCGGCATCCCAACATCGAAGGAGAGTACGGCTCTCCGAGTGCTGTACCAGCGGGTCACGCTGCACCTGCACCTGCCTCTCCAGAGGCAGTAGAGGGCTGCATGGCGCTTGATCCGCACCTTCGAATTGTTGTCTGGCCACCTAAGCTCCGGCCCCACTTCCCAGAAAAATACAACGGGACAGTCAACCCCGCCGAGTTCCTGCAGATCTACTCCACCTCCATCATGGCAACCTACTTCCCCATGGACCTGACCGGCACAGCCCGGTCATGGCTCATGAACCTTCCCCCAGGCTCCATAATGTCCTGCGAAGAGTTGTGCTGGAGATTCACAACCAACTTCAAGAGTTCGTACACACGCCCCGGCATCGAGCTTGACCTCCACGCCATACGTCAGCGTGATGGGGAGTCGCTGTGATCCTTCATCCAGCAGTCCCCAAGGTTAGGAACACCATCCCCTGCATCTCCAACGCCTCCGTTGTCGTCACCATCTGGCAAGGCGTCCGCGACTAGAAGATGCTCGAAAAGCTGGCCACGCACGACGTGTAGGACGTCTCTGAGCTCTTCAGCCTGGCCGAGAAGTGTGCCAGGGCGGAGGAAGGCCGAGACTGGCACTCACGCGCTGCCTCCATGGCAGGGAGTGCCAAAGAGGCTTCTGATCCACGCAACAGCAAGAAGAACAAGATCGGGGCAGGAATAAGCCTCTCGCCAGTGCACCCACTGCCGCCCTAGCAGCGGCCGGTGGGGGCCGAGCCCCACGCACTGACAAGCGCCCACGACCGTCGTCTACCAGTGACGACGACCAGTGGTGCCCGGTGCACAACTCCAGCCGCCACGATGCTAGCAACTGTCATGAGATCAAGAAGCTCGCAGAGCACTTCTGCAAGCTGCAACAACAGCGGCAGCGCCAAGATGGTGCACCCTCCCACCATTGGGAGGGCAAACAAAAGGCCAAACCTGAGGCCAATACTGAGCAGGAGATGGAGTATCAAGACGCCGAGCGGGCGTTGAAAGCCGTCTACGGCCACTCCGACTCCGACTTCAGAGCCGACAGCGAGCGAAGCAAGACGCTACATGTCTAGCCAGACGTTCCCCCCGTTGTGCGACAACAGAAATGCCCTCTTACACTGGTGTAGGGGGTCGAGGCCGTCTTCCCCCCGGAACACACCAAGGAATCATCCCGTGTCCAGACATACGACAAAGCCACACAGAACCAGCTTTCGCGTGAGGATATCAACCTCGCCGATGAGGAAACATGGCTAGAGGCTGCTCGAAATACACTACACTGCAAAACGCTCTGGCGGTATCAGCAATGGTACGCGCAGAGTAGACAGCCCAAGGTAGGACCACCTGGTGCCTCAGCTAATACTTTCTCAAGAAGGGGTGACAAACCCTCCCCCAGCTGGGAGGGTCCCTTCCCAGCAGCACAAGTATGCCGCCCCATGTGAGCCCACCTAGCCACGGAGGATGGGGTACCTCTACCCAATTCATAGAACATCGAACACCTCCGTAAGTTCTATCCTTAGCGCAGTGGCAGAGTATTTTTTTCTTTTCCTCTTTCTTTGTAAAAGTGTCATAGTGTCAAGGAACAGCGCTTAGAACAGCTAAGCTCCGTAGCAGTCCCGTGACTCTTGTCATCCGGGGCGGGTCGCTGCCTTCTTGCACGACCTGTTTCCTCCTATCACCCAAAGGAAGCCAGAAATAAGAAAAATTTATCCTACCCTGCGTACCATCATTACAGTTTGTGCTCATTCATGCATATCAACTGTAAAACGCATGTCCGGAGCCTGTCCTACATACTTGTACTAGGTATCGTGGCGCTGGAAGGTCTCCACGCTGAAAGGTTAACGCCCATGGGAGGTCCAGGATGCGCAATCTGCTTAGCCTGGTTCCATACCCTAAGCCTGCCGCACTGCTTCCCCTGCGCTACAACTGAGTACTTGGGGACTAGAAAAACCATGCCTACGGACAAGAAAAGTAACTGGACCCCGGACATTGCCCCCGCTCTTTCCATGCTTTCTTTCCATACTGCTTTGGCCGTGTGGCCAGTAACTTTTTCTTGTGTTCAGCCATAGCAAGAGTTGTGCTATCCTTCTGCAGGCGGGTCTGCTTGAGGTACCTGTGGCGTACCCGGGGTCCTGTGGTTTTCTCATTGTTCGAGGGCTTTATGGCGCCGAATGGTCCCTCCCCTGAAAAGCTTACGCCAGCGGGAGGTCCAAGGTGTGTAGCCTGCTATGCCTGATTCCGTACACCTAGTGTGCACACCCTGTCTCTCCAGCGCTACAGCTCAGTACCGGGGAGCCGTATGGTTCATACCCCTGAGCAATGTTTTAATGTAACATGGGGACCTTTCGTTGTCTCATTACCTAGGGGCCCTATGGCACCAAACGGTCCCTCCCCTGAAAGGCTTACGCCAGAGGGAGGTCCAGGGTGTGTAGCCTGCTACGCCTGGTTTTGTACCCCTAGCGTGCAGACCCTGCCTCTCTAGCGCCTACAGCTCAGTACCGGGGAATCGGACGGCTCATACCCCTGGGCAAGGCTTTAACCATAGGCCGAACAACCTACATTGAATTACCCAAGCCCCGTAGCTCAGCTGAGGACCGTAAGCCACAGTAAATCTACCAAACATGGAAGAGTCACCAGACAGCACGATTACTCCTCCTTTATGCCATGTCTGCAGGTCTGAACAGGTCTTGGGCATCCCGGACCCCCAGGGGCTTGATGCTGACGTCCTGCCTCATCCAGTGGTAGGTGCGCCCCAACACAAGGGCCACACCTACCAGGGGGCCATCACGGTGAGCCGCGCGGGCAGGACGTCGGACCACTGCAGCAGCAAGCAGAAGACTCGGAGCAGCAGCTAGGACAAGCTAAAGACACGGGCTGAACTTCCCTCGTGTCCTTGCGCTGCCAAGGACCCGGAAGGAATGGTAGCCACACTGCCGGAGCTCCCTGGGTCCTTACGCTGCTAAGGATCCGGAGGAACAAGCTTGGGACATCGGCAAAGAGCTATCCACATCGGCTAAGTCATTCCGAACCTTTGCTGCCAAGGGTCCGAAGTCTACATCGACAACTCAAGACAACGTAAGACTTGAAACAAAAAGTGTTTATTAACAACAGAGCTCCGGCATACATAGGAGGATACAAGGTGAGCGGGAGACCAAGGAGCTATCCACGATGGAACCTAGCAGCGACAAATTGGGTGAACTCTTCCACGGAAGACTTCGCTGCCCCCGACAACTCTGTGCTGTGGCTCTGCACCACAGGTTCCAGGGAGATGCTGGGGTTGCAGCTCCGAAGGCAGGCGATCACATGCCCTGCCACCATCTGGGCCAGAGCCTTTCCTTTGGCCTCCATCTGCTCCCCCATGACGTTCTCCAGAGCCAGGAGCTTCTCCCCAAATGAGTCCAAGGCAGGGAGCACCTGGCTCACCTCCTGGACCGGCCCTCCGGGGCGCAAGGGGACGAAGCTGAAGTGTTCCAGAGCCGGCTCCGCACGGCCGAGGATGTCCCAGACCTTCTTTGTCTCAGCGGCATGAGAAGCTCGGAGATCTTCAACCACCTTGGCGGAAGAATCCAGCTCCACCGCCGAACTCCTTCTCGCCAGCTCCTGTTCTCGGGTGGCCAACTCCTGCTCCAGAGCAACCAGGACCTGCTCCATGGTGGCCAGCCACACAGTCCGCTCATCCAGGTCAGAATCCCTGGACGCAGTTGCGAGCTCCCGGTCGTGGACGCCCTGGAGCCGCTCCTTCAGGCGCCCTTGCACCTCCTCATGGGCAGCCATACGGTCGGAGAGCTCCCTCTCCCTCGCCTCCGCCTCCGCCTCCCACGAAGAAGCGTCTCCTGGAGCTCTGTCAGGCCCACGAGGTGTGCATCGGCGGAGGCATAAAGGTTCTTGGCCTCAGCCAGGAGGTTCACCGCATTCTTGTGGAGGTCAGTGACGACGGCCTCTTTCTCCTCTAGCACCTCCTCCCGAGCCCGAGCCTTCGCCCTGTCAGACTGGACCCGCACCTTCAACAGGTCGTCCCAGTCTCGGAGGTGCTCCCGCTCAGACCTCAGATCGGTCCACTCCTGCTCAAGCACGTACTGTATCTGGTCCAGGCTAGCGTGGACAGCTCTCACGGCTCTGGGGATCGGGACATTCTTCGGCATTGCTAGGCGAGGTATCGCCTCGACACGCTCTAGCTCTTCATCCTCCGGTGAGGTTGCCACCATGGCAACCAGCGAAGAAAGGGGAGGAGGGCTAGAAGCCCACTCAGCAGCATCCACACTGCTACGAGTGGCGTCCGTGCCTGCCGGTTGGCTAGCCTCGGGGTCAAGGGTGCTGACATCCGGAGCCGCCCCAGGCGAAAGCTCAGGCAATGCCGCCGGCGTTGGAGCTTCAGCAGAGAAGGAGCTCCGGCTCCCGGACTGTTGCTGCGGAGGAGGAGGAGAGGTGCTCTGTTGGGGAGCACTGCAATAAGAAGAAACAAGTGTCAATTATGCCATAGAGAGGCTCGGTACACAACCTGTACTACAAGGTTGAGCCATACCTGGAGGTCCTGAAGTTCCACCCCGTGCGGAACTTCTTACGCAGAGGGCTCGAGCCACTCGCCCCTGCCGGTGTTGAGGTCGCCTCCATCAGCTTTGGAGCCAGTGGAACCTCAGTGGCCTTCATCACCGAAGACGGTACAGTAGGACCCCCCTGCTGAGGGCTTCGACGCCGAAGATGCGCTCTGTGTCGGGGCTGCCCGCGATGGCTTCCGAGCCGGTGATGCACCCGAGGACTGCCTCTGCATCGTGGGTGCATTGGTGGTACTCCTTGAAGCTCCAGCCGCACCAGTCACCCTTTCCGTGGCCGCTGGGGCTGCTCAGGTAGCAGTAGCTCCAGATCTGCCGGCGGTGCCAGTCACCGAGCCCGATGTGGGACCACGGGAATCCTGGGAACCCCCTGCCTGGGGGCCCGAGATGAAGCTTCCGTCAGGACGGACAAGCTTCCTCTTCGGCGCCCTGCTCAACTCCGGGGCATCCTTAGGCGGTGAGCAAGGGCACTCCACAGGGACGGATCTACCAGTCGACTCCTTCCCTCTATTTGGGGGTGAGTTCGGCGCAGACCCCGACTGGCCACCGGCGCTGCCTGATTCAGGGATCTCTTTGCCCCGCGAGGGATCGCCGATCTGCCGCACTGCGACATCGATGTCGTCCAGCGTCAACAGCTCCCTCAGCAGCCTCGACCTCGCCTGCGGGTTCAGGTAGACCGGCTGGCAGCTCGCCAGTGGGGTGATGGATTCGTTGGAGATCGGGTTGCAGGAGAGCTTCAGCAGCATCATCCTCACCATCTCCTGATCCGGCGACGACCACGCTCCACGCGCCAACTGGGTCATGTCGCCCTCTCCGGTGTACTGCCAGGCGGGTCAGACGTGCTGCTGGAGAAGAGCGATCCGCCGGCACAGGAAGTCAGCCAAGACCATCAGCGAGGTCAGGCCTTCCTCAGCCAGATACTTGATCCTCTCCAGCACCGGCGTGTAGGTGTCCTACAGGTCGGGGATCTCATCCCCAACGGCCACCTCGGCCATCGGCGGGCCACCTGGCAACTCCAGGCGGTCGTGGACGTCTGTCTGGGCGATCACCCAGTCCTCCCTCCAGTGCTCCCACTTCATGGGAGTGAAGGGCGCAATGTAGGGCGCAGAGTTTCCTCCCTCGGTTCTGGAAGTAGTAAGCCCCCACGTGGGTTGTGCTTCTCCCCGAGGCCTTCAAGGAGAAAAACGCCCTGAAGAGTCGCACCGAAGGCCGCATGCACACGAACCTCTCGTAGAAGTGTTCGAAGACGGCCACAAAAGCGAGGGCGTGCAGCCTAAGGTGCTGGAGCTGGAGCCCGTACACCTCCAGCAGGGTGAGGAGGAAGGACGACGCCAGAAGTGCAAACCCAGACATAACGTACGAGGTGAAGAGAACCACCTCACCGTGTTGCATGTCGGTCAGCGGGACCCTCCAGCAACGGATCTTTCCGTCGAACGTGGCTGACTGCCAGCCGAGCAGGCGCCTCACAATAGCGATGCCGCCATCGCTGCGAAGCCTGGACGAACGGAGGCTGGAAGACATGATGGCGAGGAAAGGTTGTGAGCGTTGGGGAGCAGAGGCATCGAGCGCACAGGAGGAAGACGACGATTGCAAAACCGGAAGGGAACCGTCCTTCTCCAGAAGGCTTCCCTTTCTATGTCTGCAACCTCTTGCAGGGCAACAAATGTGACGTTTTGGTTTCCACCGTACCATTCCGCGGGCTACCTGCCTCCCCCAATGATGGGTAGGACCCAGGTCCACCCGTCTGACACTGGGGGCCAGGCAGGTAACATCTCGGGAACATCCGGCGGTTCCAAAGAAAAGCGGCTCGGTGGAACTGCAGCGGTCGACCCGAGGGCTGCCGCAGTAAATACCCCGGGGCAACCCCTCGAGCACATCGCCGCAAGCCACCAGTCAGGAGAAAACACGTGCCCACTATGCCAAGGATGTGCAACCTTTTCGTCTCTCAGGTACAACCACTCGTCCGCTACGCAAAAATCTCGCCACCACTTTGGTCTCCAAAGTGCAGGGTCAAAACCACCACGCGGGAAAGATGGAGGCCCCACCTGTGGGCTCGTTGCCTCCCCCGAGATGGGCCTGGGGACCACTGTCGATATCCTGCAGACCGGGTACCCCCGTGTAGAGGGTAAAAGACAGCCTGGGCCCAGCCTCCCTGCTGAGGCGGGCCCGGTGTAGCCACGTGTCCTTGGCCCCGAGGTCAGCCCTAGGGATGCCACGTGCGCTTGAGTTCTAGAGCCGACACGTGCCCTGGGCTCCGGTCCGAGCCTCCCCACTGAGGTGATATTTGTAGCTGCCATGTGTCTCTAGGCTCAGAACACCCTCCCTGCTAAGGAGGTTCTTCGGAGCTAACACGTGCCCTATTCTCCGGTCCAGGCCTTGTTGCTGAGGTGAGGTCTGGAGCTTCCATGTGTATCCGGGCTCCGACACTCCTCCTTGCTGAGGAGAGCTCTGGAGCTGACATGTGCCCTAGGCTCCGGTCCGAGCCTCCCTGCTGAGGTGAGGTCCGGAGCTGCCAAGTGTCTCTTAGCTCAGAGCCTCCTCCCTGCTGAGAAGAGCTCCAGAGATGACACGTGCCCTGGGCTCCGGTCCGAACCTCCCCACTGAGGTGATGTCCGGAGCTGCCACGTGTCTCCTGGCTCAGAGCATCCTCCCTGCTGAGGAAAGCTCCAAAGCTGACACGTGCCCTGGGCTCCGGTCCGAGCCTCCCCGCCGAGGTGAAGTCCGGAGCTGCCACGTGTCTCCTGGCTTAGAGCCTCCTCCCTGCTGAGAAAGCTCCAGAACTGACACGTGCCCTGGGCTCCGGTCCGAGCCTCCCCGCTGAGGTGAGGTCCAGAGCTGCCACGTGTCTCCTAGCTCAGAGCCTCCTCCCTACTGAGGAAAGCTCCGGAGCTGACACGTGCCGTGGGCTTTGGTCCGAGCCTCGCCGCCGAGGTGAGGTCCGGAGCTGCCATGTATCTCCTGGCTCAGAGCCTCCTCCCTGATGAGGATATCTTCGGAGCTAACGCGTGCCCTGGGCTCCGGTCCGAGCGTCTTCACTGAGGTGAGGTCCTTAGCTGGCACATGTCCCCTGGCTCCAAACCCGTTGATAAGAGCTCCTAAGCCGCAACGTGCCTCATGACCCGTCATGGGCCATGGGTCGACGGAGTCAAGGTGGAAGTGCGCTGTCAGGCTGTGCATTCAAGGCTCGTGCCTTCCCCAGAAGCATGGCGTACTACGCACGACTCCATCTTCTGCACGTTTGCCATTACCGACAAGACAGAACGACAAGTTGTGACAGCAGTACAGTGCCACCCAATGGAACGAAGCCACCCAAGAAGGGCGAGAAGACGTGGCGACAAGACGTCGTATTCATCATCACCTAACATATGGATAGGGGCGCTAAGCGCGCCGGGCGGCGGGACAAAACTCCCCTCCGACTACTCTACTCAGAGTACAAAACCCTAGATCATGTATATGGTTCACTAAGCTTCCACCTGTCAGGCCCCAAGCCACATTGTAACCACCTCGGCCTTGGACTATAAAAGGACCTGGGTGACCACCCGACAAAGGGTTCGCCATCCAGCACCTTCCCACGCATATACAAGCAAACAATACAACAAGCACTCCCGTGGACGTAGGGTATTATGCTCCAGCGGCCCAAACCACGTAAATCTCGGTGTTCATCCACTCCCTCGAGCCTGATCGCGTGAGGGCGCCAAGCCCCCTCCAATCAAAGAACCTCGCGGGCTGCTTCTGTAGCAGGCTGGGAGGAGTGTTGCGGCTCACACACTCCGACAAAACCCCTGCCGCTGCCGTATGTCTTCATGTTGCTAGCGAGAAGAGTCCGCGGGCTGGACATCTTCCCGGGTGCTTAGTTTAGATATGATACGTGAGTGTATTAGTATTCCGCTATAGTTATTTGATGTAAATTTTTTACATCTTAACTTGTAAGCTTCCGCATTTGATTTATGTAATATGATGTCCTTAAATGTGTGCTGTTGGGTGCCGCATCGCATGTCACCACCCAATGCGATTCCCGGGACAGCGTGTGACCCGCAAAAAGGGGCGGCCGCGACAAAGATGCCCGCTGTCATCATGGTCCCTCACCTCAACGGTCGGCTCTGACTCCATCAATGTATGCCCCTGCCCGATGATCTGGCAATTGGACGGCGACCTCCCGGAGGTGGTGTCTTCATTCGCCTTAGCTGGGTATGGCACGCACCAGACGACCCTGGATACTGAGTTCATGAAGCCACAGTACTTCAGTTTCGATTGCATGTATGACCAGCCAACCCTGTCCATGTGTTCATGACAGGTGGGAAGAGCAGAGGATTGATCACATCTGTTCCTTTTATCGCCTAACTTCTCAACCTGTTAGGTTGGGGTTTGTCAGGTTTAGTTCCCAAAAGGGAATAGTGAGAAAAATAATACATAGTTATGCCGAATCCAAGAATTTCCTCCAAGCAATGATATACCTTGTTGTGCTTGTAGTAACAATTTTCTGTCCTGTATCAAACTGGCATCAATCTGAAAAAGCTAATTAGCTAAATGAAATAATATTGCAATGTTTTCATCCCTTCTGAAACCATGAATAGTTGGCACCATCTCGTGCTTCAACAAAATTTCTATGGATCGAACGCAAGGTTTTGTATATCATGAAGCCTTCAGGGTTCAAAACTGGTGCATGAAATGAATAATATATTATTTTTGTTTGTTGCAGAAGCATGAAAGTGGCACTAGCAAAGACACATATGAGGTAACCTCGTTCAGAAAAATGAAAAGAAAGATGAGAATTATACAGAGCATTATTATCATTCAAATTCCTGTTTCACAGTCCATTTAGGTGTAGTGGATTTCAAAAAAGTCTCAGTAAGTTAAGCCAAACTCTATTTACTGAGATGAAAAATAGTTACATACTGTTGGCTTCGGATTTCCGACTAGTAACTAATGTGCCGAGCGTTCGTCCTCGAATTTGCCTAACTAAGAACACAAAGGGATTATACTGGTTCGGGTAAGGTGCCCTACGTCCAGTCTCGGGTGTCTTGCTGTTCTTTCTCAAGAATGGGGGTGATTCTTATACAAGTGCGAGAGCCTCTCTCTATGGAGTCGACCAGCTCTTCTCTTTATACTCGCTCTCGCCTTCTTTCGTATTACAAGTGGAGAAGAGGTCTTGGGTACAAGGACAGCTTGTCCCGCCGTATGTCGGACAGGGCACTTGATGGAGTCGCCATATCCATAGTCTGCTACTGCACCTACTCCCGTCTTGTCATCAGGGTAAGCCATGCTGAGGCGCACGCGCGCCCTGCGTACTTCTCCTCTTCAGTTCCGTAGGAGGTGACGGGTATTGAATTCGATCATCAGAGAAGGCACTCGAGTGCCTTTTCACTTTACCAGGACAGCGCCTGCTCCGCTTAAAGGCCTCCTGTCTCTCGCCTACCCGAGGTCGGGCTCGAGCCTCCTCTTCAGGGTTATCCCTTCGCCTGAGCGACGAAGGTTAGGCTTGCGGCTCTTCTCAGGGATTGGGATCGGGGCCCCTATCCTATCCACTTGGTCTTCTTCCTAGTTCAGGCTTGATTCTTTGTCACCCCTCGTGGGGAGGCTCGCCGCCGTCTCTCAGGGGGTCAGTGTCGAGAACCCCGTCAGTAGCCCCCGTGCCTCTGATCAATCTCATCGATCGATCAGGGGATGAACACCGGTTGGCTTCAATCCTGCATAGATATAAAACAAAGAAAAGATTATTAGTACTTGGTTCAAATTACTCAGCCACGAAGAATGGACCTCCAGTGGCCGGTTATGACCTCTGGTCGTTCCTGCTGGGACCTTGCGGCCAGCCCCCGGGCCCTTTTTCGAGGGGCCACGTTGTCATTATGTCGAGTTCTCCTCGCCCCCAATCCATGAATTGTCCATGATTCGGAGGGGTCTTCGGGGGCTTTCCTCAATAGTTGAGCCCCGGGCCCGATGAGTTGCCTATCGGGTAGAACCGGGTGAAACCCATCTGCCTTGTTCGTTTGGACGCAGGGGTGGATCCAACGGGGCAGCAGGGGGGCTCGAGCCCCCTCCCATCGCATAGGGGAGCCCCTCTCCAGCCCCTCCATAATTTTTGCAGCTATGGAAGAGAAATTGGAGGGCTGAAGATTGAATACGACTGAAGGTTAAAGAAGACTGCTCAACTTTAGACTGAGGATAGGGATGACAATTTCACCCGCGGGTGCGGGTACCCGGCTGGTATTGCACCCGACGGGTGCGGGTGTTACTTTCCACCCATGGGTCTAACCCGCACCCGACCTGACTTTTACGGGTGCGGGTGCGGGTTTTATTTTACACGTGACGGCACCCGACGGGTACCTGAAATAATTTATAATTTTAAAGTCAAATTTGATTGTTTTCTACCATTTAATTGTTTTATCTTACTTATCACAACCTATTTTTACAATCTTTATAAGCAACTTAATATTTTTTGTTGCATTGCCATTTAAAATGGACGATTTATAGACTTATTATTAAATTTTGTAGTATGTTTATCAAAAGTTAATCCTGACGGGCACCCGAAACCCACCGGAAACCCAACGGGTGCGGGTCTCAAATTTTACCCGCAACCTATTTTGTTTCGGACGGGTTTTTGCTCCACCCTACCCGGACCTGACCAGTTGCCATCCCTAGCTGAGGGCTGTATATAATAAAGTATTCCTAATAGAGCCACGACCCATTTTACAGCCAACTGGCGCCCGACCCGTCTACCTGTGACCTAATCTCCTCAATCCCACTGATGTTCGAGCGAGAGCAGCCTGAGCAGGTTACCGGAAGCTGGCGGCTGGTTGTCGTTTGGCGACACTGCAAGGAGCGATGCGCGGGTAGCCAGGTGGGCAGCGTTGTGGCGACAAGGCACCGGACGCGGGTGGGCCACGACCGCGAGGCGTGTGAGCCATCACGAGGCTTGGACTCTGTTACAAGCTTAGAGGCGTCAGGTGGATTTGTCCTGCCCGAGGTCGTCTCTGTCGCGGACCACCTCGCATCGCCTGCCCCTCACTCGGGGGTGCCCCGGGCGACCTCTAAGCCTTTCGAGGGAAAGCCTACGAACCCGGGGCTTGTAGAGCCTGTAATGCGGGCTGGAGACTTACCTTCCTCCCGTAGTCGTGTCGTCCTCCGTGTCCAGCAGAGTTGAGGAGACGCTGCTCGACTCAGCTCTCGCATCGTGGTCATGGTCTTGCGCCGTGAGGCCGAACAGTCACTTCCCGGTGGGGCCTCCGTGCGTTTGGGACGGTTTCAATGTAGGGAATCGAGGAGGCGCTGCTCAACTCAGTTTCTTGGCCACTTGCACGATTTTAATTCGGGGGCAGTTGGTTGGTGTTACGGTGACAGTTTCTTTGAGGCGATGTGAGCTGTCGCCTATCCCCCTGACGGTTGTCAGGTTTGGCGTCGCTTCGACAGCTTTATATTCCCTTTTTCGTGAAGCATCCCTTACGGGTTCGCCTGTATTGCTTTCGTGTTTCTCCGCTCCGTGCAGTGCTCCTTTCTTCCTCTGCTTCTTTCGTCTTTTGCCTTTGTTTTTTCGTTGTTCCTCTTTCCAGGCGCTTCCGCTAGAGAGAGATAGAAAAGAGCGCGACTCCTCCTTGAGTGGCTCGTTCTCCGTTTTCTCAGCGAGATACCTTCATGGTCAAAGTTGGAGGTCAGCTGGAGCCGCATCGCCGTCCTCCAACAGATGGGACTGCTGTCGGAGTGTGACACCCGCGCCATTCACGTTCCCGCCGAGGAGCCATTTCCTGCTCCTTGGGCCGATGAGATGGTTTCACTGAGTGCCTTTCACTGCCCAGGCTCGGACTGCCGGTGCAGCATTTCTTCCGGGGCTTACTGCACGAGTATGGATTGGACCTTTATGATCTGACGTCGGACGACATGCTTCAAGTGGTGCTGTTCATCGTCCTGTGTGAAGCTTATCTAGGGATGACTCCTCACTTCGGGCTGTGGAGGCACTTCTTCCACGTGGGGCCGTCATTTGACCAGGTTCTGCTTCCGTTTGTGGGGGGCGCCATCATCGAATTGTGTCGGGGCGAATGGACTTCATCAGCATGTGCCAACCTCCTCTTCCGATCAGGTGGGAGCGTCAGTGGTTCTACATCAATAACGATGCTCCCGCCCTTCCGCTATCTCGGGCAGGTCTCTCCGGGAGCAAGATTCCTGGAAGTGAGGGACCCCGAGGAGGAAGATGGGCAAGCTTGACCCGATCATTCTGCATGTCTGAGGCCTAAAAAATAACGGCCTTTCGGGCGCCCATCTTCTCCAGACCTTACGTTGGCGGAGGGTGCTACCTATCCGGGTGTGACACCCGGTTCCAAAAATAGAACCAAGTGAATGCATATGTGTGCCCAGGATGTTCATCACACACACATGTAATCCGCAAACTGAATTCAGAATATAACCACGAATAAATAGTGTTTAAGTACTTTATTACAATGACTCAATGTCTCACTCATGAATATCTAACTTATTCTTGCAGCAGAAGACTCTAAATGACTAAAACAGCAGGCTCCAACTTCAACTGCACAGGCATGTTGACGGTAGTGCGCACACCTAGTACTCCACATGTTCCTCGAAGTACTCTTCTCCTGTTGTTGTTGTATATGTGGGAATGCAAGGGTGAGTACATGTCGTACTCAGCAAGTGCGGGAAAAAGTATGACATGTAGCTTACAAAAAGGTAGGTAATAAAAAGGCTCATTGCAGCAAGCAAATTTTATTTCACAAACATGATAAAAACAGCAACGATTCTAGGTGAAGTTTATCCCATCATAATCAAGTAATTCAGCAACATTCTCTCATCATAATTCACCATTTATCAAGTCTCATCCAGCCATTAATCTTTCTCTAGTTCATCTCATACTCATAAATATTCATAACCATCTCATATTCATATAACCAAAACCAAATTCATTGTCATGACTCAAAACAGTCCTAAAACAAATCCCAATGACCATACCCAAATATCCATTCCAAGTTTTGCCTCTAATCATGGAAGTTGGCCAGGTGCTTGTGACCGGAAGCACGGCTATCATGATAGTTTTACACTCTGCAGTGGTGGCACCACTTCACCCACAAGTTTGTGACTTCGTCACCTGTTGGCGACTAGAAAGAACCTCCATTATACCAGTACACAACCATCGGTGTATGACCAAGAGATCACAAAATAGCCTTTACAAAGGGGCTACTAGAATGTACGGACCCACTGAGGTTTAACCGGAAGGCTCGAATCTCCATTCTCCCACCCACGGGCCCCTCTTGTGCCATGTAGTTCCCAGGGCAGTCCCTCTCGACTCCCATTACCCGCGCCATCCTACGGTCCATAACAAGCTAGCAACACACCTAATTAGTCAGCTAAGCCGCACCCATATTTGGCCTTGTGGTGGCACTGTTTTCTTGGCATGTGCTCGCATGAACCGGTCCTTAGATCTACGGCAAGCAAACCACCATCTCATTCAGCAAAATCTACGAACCAAGCTTGCCTAGATCTACCCGATTCCATGCTCATTAACATCATCAAGTTATCGTCATCATTATTCATATAAGTGCAGTAGCTAACCATGTTTTAATTCAGCTTCCCATATCCCGTAAATTAAGCGAAGCAAAAAGGAAGAACGACCATATCCGAATCATCAACTTTCCCAGTGACAAGGATTGTTCACAAAACTAGTAAAGTCCTATAGTACCATCAAGTTTACTCAAGCATACACGTTTTCGAAAAAAAAACAGATTCAAAACATGGGATCAATATGGTCAAGGGGCACTTGCCTTGCTCCCGTAGTTCGTGTTGCTCAAGCGTCTCAAAATCTTGGTGCTGTAGTTCCTTGTAGACGGCCTCTTGAGCTTGTCCTTCTACTCACGACCATGCACATACAAGATTTACAGCAATCAATTATCATGCACAATCTTTACTCAAGATGCACTGAGGTGGATGAATGCAAATCCTATAGTGCAGTTTTATTAAACCAGTTTGTACGTGTTCTTGTATATTTTAATGAGCTTTCATGGCATTTTATGAGGAACATGGGTGTAGGGATCAAGTGTGGACGTGGTGATGATCTTGACACAAGATCTAGATCAATTCCACCGTCAAAAATCGATCAAAACACAATCTGTCCACATGCAAAGGTTTCTGTTCAAAGGCGGCGAAGAAAACGGATGCGTAGAAACAGCAGCGACGTCGTAAGAAGGGTAATGAAGACCTATCTCACTTCCTCCTTGTGGAAGAGCCTTTCTCCTAGCAACGGCAGCAGCGGGGGATTTTTCTATGGAAAGTGATGGTAGGGCAGATCGTCGGGCTTCTTCTCCAGCGACGGCGAGGCATCACGGGGCTCGTCGGCGGGTCTCAACGGTGGGGCTGAATGGCAGGGCTCGACGACAGGGCTTGACGGCGGGGCTCACCGGCGACCAAACTCCGGCAGGGCGGGGGTGGCCAACTCAGCGAGTTGGAGGGGCAGGGCCAACTCGGCAACTTTGGGGGGGGGGAGGGGGCTTCGGCCAAGGAGGGGGGCTGGGGTTGTATTTATAAGGGGGATAAAAGAAGAGTCCTAGTCCAATTGGAACTCAACCAAAGATTCCTAGTCCAATTGGGACTCAACCAAAGAGTCCTAGGGGTTTCCCCCCTCTAGGGCTGCGGCTACATTCGAGAAAAATCCCCCCAAATGTGGGGGAAACTCCCCCTTGGG
This sequence comes from Neostapfia colusana, assembly GCA_030760725.1. Lineage (NCBI taxonomy): Eukaryota > Viridiplantae > Streptophyta > Magnoliopsida > Poales > Poaceae > Neostapfia > Neostapfia colusana. Next base: position 83,470,463 of record JASWHV010000003.1, read on the forward strand.
GAATTGGGGAATTTGGGAAATTTGGGGGAAATTTAGGAATGGCTCATTTCAGCTATCTTATTTCCATTTCTCTCCATTTCTATGTACCTTTTTCCATTGCTATATAACCCTATCCATTTCTATGTCCCTTTCTCCATTCCTATATTCCCTTCTCCATTTCTATGGTTCTTTCTCCATTTCTACTTCTTTTCAAATGCTTCTCTACATGAAAAATGTATGCAATGAATGGTAATGAATTTGAGGGTGTTACACTGTGACCGGACACACACCCTGAACCTCTACAGGGGGCCGAGTGATCCATACTGGGAGTCTGGTGAGGAGTTTTCTTAGGAAGTTATGTCCTGACGATTCCAGATGATCTTGGGACCGGGCACCGGCGAGCCTTGCCCCCCGGGCTGCCCCCACTCAACGCGGATTCTCCGAACCTTCACGGGCTGTATGGCATCATCAATCTCCCCAAAGTCCCCTAAACATAGTGAAGCGGGTGTTGCGGTCTGCTTTGAAAGATGCCAAGAAGCGGGAGAAGGGAGAAGCCAAAACTCACCCGATCCGACGCAAGAATTGAAAGTGTGTGGTGCGAGCAGTCGGTGAAACTACCCCGGAGCAATCGTTAGAGGATGATAGTGACTCGGAGGAGAGCGGTGATGGGCCATCTGAAGTTCCTACGTTCGCTGCTCGGCCGATGGGGAAGCAAGCGGCCGAGTTCATACGCGGTTGGGGATCGAAGGGGAGGGACAGTGCCGACCACAACGAGCTCTACTTCGAGGGACGCGATGCCGTCCTTTCGAGGGCTTCGGTGCCGGACGCTCGGGTCGTTGGGGGGCCTTCCCTCGGCAAGGGGTCACGGCGGATGGGCGGTCGAGCATTGGAGGGAGGTCAGTCGGGCCGAGCCCGGACAGATGGTTCTCGTTGAGCGTGTCTCCGTGTCTTTGGGTGCTTTGAGCTCGAAGGTTTGGGGCATTCCGGCTCCCGCCGCCGTCGTGGTGGTAGCTCTGGCTCTCGTTCAGCCACCGTCCGCCGATTCCTATTCCCCAGGTGGTGCGACTTCGCCATGTGAGTCGTGCGCCATTCTCCAGCAGTGGGGGAGGTAACTTTCTGCTTTTTCCTGCTGCGTTGTCTTCTTTTTAGTTAGGTTTCTTATCCGTACCTTCCTTTAGGAGGCCTGACCCCGCGCTTGGCGCTCTTCTGAGTGCCGCAGCTCTGGCCAAGGGCTTGGCGAGGAGGTCCACCTTGCTGGTGACTGAGCTAGCAGAGGGATGGCTTGTCCAGGCTTCTGGTCCAGTGGCCGTTCCGGGTTCCCTTTGTAAATGAAGGTGGAGTGAGGATGATGGACGTCGGTTGCGTCGATCTTGGACCTACCATTAGGGGTTCGGCACCGTACGCCTTACGTCGTCCTCCGATGCTACAGCGCTGTGACACCCTCATTTTTGGGTCCTGCATATATTCATATTTTATATGTAGAAAACATTTTAAAATAAGAATAAATAGAGAAAACATTAAAAAGTTAGCCAAAAAGAGCAAATTCCAGTGTACAGAGAGCACCGAAGACAACTTCCGCGGCTCGCTGGCCACGTGCCGTGTTCGGAGCTCATCTCCGCAAATGGGGAGGGGTCCGTCGCTAAACTGGCTACATGGCAGGCTCGGGGTCATCTCCGCAAAGGGGGAGAGGTCCGACCCTGTGGGACACGTGTTGCCCCCGGAGGTAGCCTCTGCGGAGAAGCGAGGCCAGTCCTGCAGGACACGTGTCACCTTAGGAGCTATTCACTGTGGAAAAGAGAGGACCAGCCACGCGGGACACATGTCACTCTCGGAGCTCACCTCCAGGAGGTCCGACACTAACGGACACGTGTCACCTCCGGAGCTCACCTATTGGACACGTGTCAACCTCGGAGCTCGTCTCTGAGAAGGAAGAAAATCTGGCACTGTTAGGACACGTACCACACCCGGAGCCACCTCCGAATAAAGAGGAGGTCCAGACCGCCAGGATACGTGGCGCACACGGAGCCCGCCTCTGAGAAAGAGGGAAGTCTCGCTCGCTTGACACGCGACACAACCGGAGCACGTCTCTGCGGAAGGGGGGGAGACCTGGCCCGATGGACACGTGGAGCTTCAAGAGCTCATCACCGCGGAGGTAACGAGTTCTGGAGCGGTTTTTGCTTCTGTACGCGTGGAAATACTGGTACGGGAGGAAACCGACACGAATTCCACAATGTTACCGCACCAAATCAACTAGAGATAAGTTGTTAAGATTCAACAACAAGTTGAATAGGACTCTTATTCAAAGTCCAATCAGATTAGAACTCTTTCCTCCCGATTATAAATAGAACCCAGAAACTTTGGCCGAAACCACGAACTTCTTTCCCACCTCCTGAGCCGACGACTTAGAGGCCTAGCCCCAACTCGCCGAGTAAACCCATCGCCAGAGTTTGGTGGAGAGAAATCGCCGGAGGAGAGCCCCAACGATCTGTCTGATAGGAGAAGAACCCCGAGACTAAGAAGAACATAAGGTAGGTCTCCAATACTACCTTACGACATCATCGTGTTTTCTTTGCATCTGTTCTTAGATTCCTTTCGAACAGAAGCTTTTTCATGGACAGATCCATTGTTGATTGATTTGATCTAAAGTCAGGATCATCGCCACGTCCACAATTGACCTCTACAACTCTGTTCATCGTAAAACCCATGCAAGCCATGCAAGGACACGTACAAACTAAACTGCATCATAGGATTAACATGCATAAGCATCATCACATCTAGTTAAAGTTTGTGCATGATATTGATTGCTGTGAATCTTGTATGTGCGTGATCGTGTATAGAAGGACAAGCTCAGGGAGCTACCTACGACGGACTACAACAACAAGATTTTGAGAAACAGGAACCGCCAGAACAAGGCAAGTGCCCCTTGACCATATTGATCCTATGTTTTAGAAAACTGTTTTGTTTTGCAAAAAGGTGTATGTGCTGAGTCAAACATGATGGGAAACCTTTTATAGGAGTTTACTAGTTTTGGTTAATCCACCCCTGTCGCCAGGGAAGTTTATGAGTCGAGTATGGTTTTTGCTTTTATGCTTCGCTGAGTCCATGGGATTGGGAAGCGAGATAGATGTGTCTAGCTAACTGCACTCGTAATAATAATGAGAAACTGATGTTGTTAATGAACATGTATCGGAGGGAGATCTAGGCAAGCCGGGTTTGTGAATGAGGTAGCATGAGATGGTGGTTTTGCTTGCCATAGATCTAAGGACCGGTTCATGCGAGCACATGCCAGGATAAAAGTGCCACCACAAGGCCAAGTATGGGTGCGGCTTAGCTGAGTAATTAGGTAAGTTGCTAGATTGTTATGGATCGTGGAAGGCGCGGGGAATGGGAGTCGAGTGTGGACTGCCCTGGGAACTGCATGGCACAAGAGGGGGCCCGTGGATGGGAGAATTGGAGATTCTAGCCTGCCGGTGAAACCTTAGTGAGTCCATACATCTAGTAGCCCCTTTGTAAAGGCTATTTTGTGATCTCTTGGCCATACACCTACGGTTGTGTTCTGGTATAATGAAGGTTCTGCAGTTACCGACGGGTGACGAAATCACAAACTTGTGGGTAAAGAGGTGCAAACTCTATAGAGTTCTAAAACTATCATGATAGCCGAGCTTACGGTCACGAGCGCCTGGCCAACTTCCATGATTAGTTGGATGGTTATTTTTGGATGGTTATGGTTATTGGTTATGGTTTGGTTTTCGGGACTGTTGAGTCCGGGTGATAAGTTTGGTTGCATGACTATTGAGTCATGGCAACGAGATTGGTCTCGGTGTGAGACGGAATTGTTTATGAGATGAGATGGTAGCGAATACAAGAAGGTATTCGTGAGCAAGAATGAGGTTGATAAATGTCTGGTTGGGACATGGAAGGTAATGAACATAATGGAGGTATGATTGGTATTTTAATACATTTTGGGATTACATTCAATTAAAGATAAGTTGCTGTTTTATCGTGGTTTTGATAAATAACTTTGCTTTCTGCAATGAGCCTTTTTATACCTACCTTGTTGTGAGCTACATATCATATTTTCCCGCACTTGCTAAGTACATCATTGTACTCAAACTTGCATTATTTTTTCATCATCAGCAACAGGAGAAGATTACTATGAAGACCAAGTGGAGCATTAGGAGTGTAATCTGTCCTCAACCTTGCCTGTGGGGATGGAGCAGAGATGGAGCTGCTGCTGCTGCTGTCTAGATTGCTTCCGCATTAGTTAGAAGACTTCCGCTGCTAGAATAAAGACTTCCGCTGTTAGATTAAGACTTCCGCTATTAGCATGAGTCCAAGACTCACGAGACATTGTAATAAAACCCTGTTATTTGTGGTAATATATATTCTGAATTCAATTTGTGGAGCATATGTGTATGTGTGATGAACATCCTGGGCACACATATGCATCAGTTCTCGGTTCCGTGGTTTTCCACAGAATTGAGGGCGTCATAGACTGGTATCAGAGCCACGGGTTGACGGTAGGTTACACGCTTAGATAGATCACACAACCTAGATAGATCACAGATTGGTAAGCTAAGCCACACTGACCATAGGATGCAAGCCTAGGATGCATAGATTGGCATTGGAACCACCTTGACATAGGATACAATACTAGGAGAAGCCATAGTTGGATCACAAATTGGCATCACCCTAAGCCATATAGGACCCCCATTGAATAAGCCTTGAATAGGAGTTGTGTGAGCCCTTGTGATGATTGCTTGTGATTGTGTGCTTAGTGTGAGTTGTGGGACGTCTCAAGCGTTGTCCAGACCCACACATAAGTAAAAAGAGGTGTGAGATGCCTCGGCACTTGTTCATCCTCATATGGGCTAATATATACAGTCCAACCCACCTTGATGCATATAGTAAGGGGGATCCATCTAACCTTCTAACCTCTATTCTATTTTGTTCTCTGTCACAGATGGTGAGAGGAAATGCCGACCGCCAAGGAAGGAACATCCGTGGCAACCAAGAGGATGGCCACGACGAAGTTCCTGTTAACCCCGGAGCTTGTGAGAACAACCTAGAACGGTTGATGGCCATGCAGAATCAACTTATGCAAACCATGACCCAAACTTTGGGTCAGTTGCAGGCCGACAACAACAACCCCGTTCTGGCACCACCACCACCACCACCGCAGGCTCATAACAGACTGGAAGAGTTCATGAGGACTCGATCACCCACCTTTGCTCAAGCTAACGACCCCATGGAGGCCGACGACTGGTTGAAATCCATGGAGAAGAAGCTTACCATATTTCAGTGCAATGACCGAGAGAAGGTTCTTTTTGCATCGCACCAACTCATGGGAGCTGCCGCTGACTGGTGGGATGCCCTATGCAACGCTCATCTCGACCCGGAGACGATCACTTGGACTGAGTTCAAGGAGAGTTTCCGCTCTCATTACATCCCTGCTGGTGTAATGATGCTCAAGAGACAAGAGTTCGAAGGTCTCCACCAAGGACAGAGAAGCGTGAATGAGTATCTCAACAAGTTCACGCAACTGTCCCGGTATGCCCCCGAAGATGTCAACTCGGACCAACGGAAGCAGTACCTGTTCATGAGAGGGTTGAATAATGAGATCCAGGTTCAGCTCCTCAACAATGACTACGCGAGCTTCCAGAAGCTGGTTGAAAAGGCTATAGTGGTTGAAAGCAAGATCCGAGAGATCGAGCGAGAGTGCAAGAGGAAGATGCCATACCAGCCACAAGGGAGCAACGTACGACCTCGTTACATGCCCCCACCTGCAGCGCAGTATGGATCGACCGCTCCTGCATATCACAATAATCAGCCACCACAGCAACGACCCGTTGCACAAGTACCTCGTGTGCCTTTGCCTCATGTGCCCTAACCCAACATGGGCACTCCTGTTAAAAACCCCCGCCCCAACGTACCTGCTGCCATAGGCAACAGGGCAAGCTTTGCATGCGGGGAAACAGGACACTTCACGAGCCAGTGCCTGAGGAGAGGCCCTGGACAGCAAGGCAACGTGCCCAAGCAGAACCCGCGACTGAACGGAGGGGACAATCAAGGAAACCATGGACAGCAGTACTATGCTCGCGGCAACGTGAACCATGTCTCTGCTGAGGAAGCACAACAGGCTGAGGACGTCGTAATTGGTATGTTCCTTGCCAATTCCATCCCAGCCACCATTTTATTTGATTTTGGAGCATCACATTCCTTCATATCATCCAAGTATGTTGCAAGGCATAATCTACCCATATCGCACTTAAATTGTACTATGTTGGTTAATTCTCCCGGTGGAGAGATGAGGACTAATATAGTATGTCCAAAAGTAAGCCTTAAAATAAGGGGGGTAGACTTCCTTGCCAACCTCATTGTCTTGAATTCCCAAGGGCATGACATAATACTCAGGATGGATTGGTTAAGCAACCACAACGGAGTAATCGAATGTGCTGAAAGGAGCGTGCAGTTGACAAACGAGGACGGTATTCGTATCGAGTTTAAGTCAGTCCAACAAACAACCAAAAAGGCAATTTTGAACCACGTCGAAGGAGCAACGTTGGACAGCATTCCAGTGGTTCAGGAATTCTCGGATGTGTTTCCAGAAGAGCTTCCAGGTATGCCACCTGACCGGGACATTGAGTTCGCCATTGATTTGGTACCCGGAACTGCACCCATAGCAAAGAGACCCTATAGGATGCCCACCAATGAACTAGTGGAACTCAAGAAGCAAATCCAGGAGCAGTTGGAGAAGGGTTTATACGACCCAGCTCGTCACCATGGGGAGCCCCCGTGCTCTTCGTAGACAAGAAAGATGGGACCCAAAGGATATGCGTAGACTATAGGTCTTACAACGAAGTGACAATCAAGAACAAATACCCACTGTCCCGTATAGAAGACCTATTCGACTAAATGAAAGGAGCCCGAGTGTTCTCCAAGATTGATCTTCGGTTGGGATACTTCCAGCTGAAGATTAAGCCCTCCGATATACCCAAGACTGCCTTTCGAACACGGTATGGTTCGTATGAATATAGCGTCATGTATTTTGGGTTAACCAATGCACCCGCATACTTCATGTACCTTATGAACAAGGTTTGCATGGAGTACTTGGATAAGTTCATCATGGTTTTCATCGATGACATTATGGTGTATTCAAATAGTGAGGAGGAGCATGAAGAACATTTCAGATTGATGTTGCAGAAAATGCGCGAGCATCAATTGTATGCCAAGCTTAACAAGTGTCAATTTTGGCTCAAGGAGATATCGTTCCTAGGCCACATTATCTCCGAGGAAGGGGTATCGGTTGATCCCGGAAAAGTGGGAGATGTTCTGAAGTGGAACCAACCGCAAAACGTGAAGGACATTCGGAGTTTTCTTGGGATGGCTGGATACTACCGACGCTTCATCAAGGACTTCTCTAAGATAGCAAAGCCTATGACGGAGTTGCTAACGAAGGGAAAAGCCTTCCAATGGACACCTGCATGCCAAGAAAGTTTTGAGGAGCTCAAGAAAAGGCTAACCACAGCGCCGGTTTTGGTATTGCCGTACGTGAGCAAGAGCTTCGATATATACTGTGACGCATCCAGAAAAGGGCTCGGATGTGTGCTCATGCAAGAAGGACAAGTGGTAGCCTATGCCTCACGACAATTGAAGAAGCACGAGCTTAATTATCCTACACACGACTTGGAGCTAGAAGCAGTAGTGCATGCATTGAAGATTTGGAGACATTATATCCTTGGTCATCGATGCGAGATCTATACGGATCATAAAAGCCTCAAGTACATATTTACACAAACGGACTCGAATTTGAGGCAACGTCAATGGTTGGAGCTCATCAAGGATTACGATGTTGGAATCAACTACCACCCTGGAAGGGCCAATGTAGTAGCTGATGCCTTGAGCCGGAAGGGAGCATGTCACCTACTCACGGTTCGGGAGCTACCACCCGAACTACGCAAGGAGTTCGAACGGTTACACCACGGATTCTTGAACCAGATGGAAGTGATGGAACTCCACTCTTCATTGGAGCAAGAAATAAGAGATGGCCAAGCAACGAATGAGGAGATCAAGGAAATCAAGGAAAGGTTCCGACAAGGAATAGAGAAGGATTTCAAGGAAGATGAGAAGGGTACGCTTTGGCTAGGAAAAAGGATTTGTGTGCCCAACGTGACGCACATCCGCGACATGATATTAAAAGAGGCACATGTTTCACCCTATTCCATACATCCCGGAAGCACCAAAATGTACAAGATATTGAAGACTTGTTATTGGTGGGATGGTATGAAAAGGGACGTAGCCGAATATGTTGCCCTATGCGACATATGCCAACGGGTGAAGGCCGAACATCAAAGACCCGCTGGATTGTTGCAATCCTTGAAGGTACCCGAGTGGAAGTGGGAAGACATCAGTATGGATTTCATCGTCGGATTGCCACGTACTCAGTCGGGTTATGACTCCATCTGGATTATCGTGGACCGATTAACGAAAACAGCCCATTTTCTCCCTGTAAGGGCCAAGTACAACATTGCACAATTAGCCGAGTTGTACATGGAGCAGATCGTGTTCCGTCATGGACTCCCGAGGAGGATAATCTCAGATCGAGGTTCTCAGTTTACCTCTAGATTTTGGAGGAAGCTGCAGAAAGCTATGGGTACACGACTAGATTTTTGCTCCGCCTATAACCCACAAACCGATGGACATACCGAAAGGACAAACCAAATTTTGGAGGACATGTTGAGAGCTTGCGCCTTGAAACATGGGCGTAGTTGGGATAGGAGTTTACCATACACCGAAAACTCCTATAACAACAGCTATCAAGCTAGCTTGAAGATGTCGCCTTTCGAAGCATTATATGGTAGACGGTGTAGGACATCGCTGTGTTGGAACGGGAACAGAGAGAACCAAGTGTTTGGACCAGAAGTGCTACAAGTAGCTGAAAAGCAAGTCCAAACGATACGGGAGAACATAAAGGCTGCTCAGTGACGACATAAAGGCTATGCGGACAATAGGCGAAGGAAGTTGACTTTCAAAGTAGGAGACTTCGTATACCTTAAGGTATCACCTATCCGTGGCCAACGATGTTTCAACGTCAAAGGCAGACTAGCACCTCGCTACATCGGACCGTTTAAGATTTTAGACAAGCGAGGAGAAGTAGCCTATAAACTAAAGATCCCAACGCACCTCTCCGACGTACATGACGTGTTTCATGTATCCCAGCTCAAGAAGTGCTTGAGAGTACCAGAGGAGCAAGTACCGATGGAAGAGCTTGAACTTCATGAGGATCTGACCTATGCAGAGCACTCCGTCCGAATATTGGACGTGAAGGAGAGGGTCACAAGGAACAAAGTGATCCGATGGTGCAAGGTACAATGGATCCATCATACCGAAGCTGAAGCGACATGGGAGCGTGAAGAAGACATCAAGGCAGAATTCCCTCATCTACTCTCTACTAACGAATCTCGAGGGCGAGATTCAATTTAAGGGGGGTAGATTTGTGACACCCTCATTTTTGGGTTCTGCATATATTCATATTTTATATGTAGAAAATATTTTAAAATAAGAAGAATAGAGAAAACATTAAAAAGTTAGCCAAAAAGAGCAAATTCCAGTGTACAGAGAGCACCGAAGACAACTTCCGCGGCTCGCTGGCCACGTGGCGTGTTCGGAGCTCATCTCCGCAAATGGGGAGGGGTCCACCGCTAAACTGGCTACGTGGCAGGCTCGTGGCTCATCTCCGCAAAGGGGGAGAGGTCCGACCCTGTGGGACACGTGTTGCCCCCAGAGCTAGCCTCTGCGGAGAAGCGAGGCCAGTCCCGTAGGACACGTGTCACCTTAGGAGATATTCACCACGGAAAAGAGAGGACCAGCCACGCGGGACACGTGTCGCTCTCGGAGCTCACCTCCCGGAGGTCCAACACTACCGGACACGTGTCACCTCCACCTCCGGAGCTCACCTCCGGGAGGTCCGGTCCTATTGGACACGTGTCAACCTCGGAGCTCGTCTCTGAGAAGGAAGAAAATCTAGCACTGTTAGGACACGTAGCACACCCAGAGCCACCTCCAAATAAAGAGGAGGTCCCGACCGCTAGGATACGTGGCGCACACGGAGCCCACCTCTGAGAAAGAGGGAAGTCTCGCTCGCTTGACACGCGGCACAACCGGAGCACGTCTCTGTGGAAGGGGGGAGACCAGGCCCGATGGACACGTGGAGCTTCCTGTGACACCCTCATTTTTGGTTTCTGCATGTATTTATGTTTCATGTAGAGAAAAACATTTTAAAAAGAAGTGGGGACAGAGAAAGAATTAAAAAAGATAGCCAAAAAGAGCAAAAATCCAGTTCACCAAGAGTGCCGAAGACAACTCTCGTGGCCCGCTGGCCACGTGACGCCTTCGGAGCTCATCCCCGCAAAGGGGGAGAGGTCCGGTTCTATTGGACACGTGTCACCGCCAAAGCTTATCTCCGGGAGGTCTGTCACTGTTTGACACGTGTCGACCTTGGAGCTCATCTCTGAGGAAAAAGGGGGTTCGGCACTACTCGACGCGTGGCATTAACGGAGCTCACCTCCGAAGAAAGGGAGGTCCGAAAAGGATACGTGGCGCACGCGGAGCTCACCTCCGAAGGAGAGGGAGGTCTCGCTCACTTGACACGCGGCACAACCGGAGGTCGTCTCTGCGGAAAGGGGGAGACTAGGCCCGGTGGACACGTGGAGCATCCGGAGCCCATCACCACGGAGGAAATGAGTTCTGGAACGGTTTTTGGATTCTGTACGCGTGGGAATACCGGTACGGAGAGGAAACCGACCTGAATTCCACAATGTTACCGCACCAAATCAACTAAAGATAAGTTGTTAAGATTCAACGACCATCTGAATAGGACTCTTATTCGAAATACAATCAGATTAGAACTCTTCTTCTCCCGATTATAAATAGAACCCAGAACCTTTGGCCGAAACCACGAACTTCTCCTGAGTCGTACAACTTAGAGCCCTAGCCTCAACTCGCCGAGTAAGCCCATCGCTGGAGTTCAGTCGAGGAAGATCGCCCGAAGAGAGCCCCAACTTTCTGTCTGATAAGAGAAGGACCCCGAGACCAAGAAGAACAAAAGGTAGGTCTCCAATATAACCTTACGACATCATCGTCTTTTCTTTGCATCTGTTCTTTGATTCCATTTGAACAGAAGCTTTTTCGTGGATAGATCACTTGTTGATTGATTTAATCTAAAGTCAAGATCATCGCTACGTCCACAATTGATCTCTACAACTCTGTTCATCATAAAACCCCATGCAAGCCATGCAAGAACACGTACAAACTAAACTGCACCATAGGATTAACATGCATATACATCATTACATCTTAAAGTAGAGTTTGTGCATGATATTGGTTGTTGTAAATCTTGTATGTGTGTGATCCTGTATAGAAGGACAAGCTCAGGGAGCTGTCTACGACGAGCTGCAACAACAAGGTTTCGAGATCCAAGAGCAACCGGAACCGCAAGAACCAGGCAAGTGCCCCTTGACCATATTGATCCTATGTTTTGGAAAACTATTTTGTTTTGCGAAAAGGTGTGTGTGCTGAGTAAAACATGATGGGAAACCTTTTATAGGAGTTTACTAGATTTGGTTAAACCACCCTTGTCGCCAGGGAAGTTTATGAGTCGGGTATGGTTTTTGCTTTAAGCTTCGGTGAGTCCATGGGATTGGGAAGCGAGATAGATGTGTCTAGCTAACTGCACTCGTAACGATAATGAGAAACTGATGTTGTTAACGAACATGGATCGGAGGGAGATCTAGGCAAGACTGGGTTTGTGAATGAGGTAGAATGAGATGGTGGTTTACTTGCCGTAGATCTAAGGACCGGTTCATGCGAGCACATGCCAGGATAACAGTGCCACCACAAGGCCAAGTATGGCTGCGGCTTAGCTGAGTAATTAGGTAAGTTGCTAGATTGCTATGGACTATGGAAGGCGCGGGGAATGGGAGTCGAGTGAGGACTTCCTGGGAACTGCATGGAACAAGAGGGGGGCCCGTGGGTGGGAAAATAGGAGATTCTATCCTGCCGGTGAAACCTTAGTGAGTCCATACATCTAGTAAATCCTTTGTAAAGGCTATTTTGTGATCTCTTGGCCATACACCGACGGTTGTGTACTGGTATAATGGAGGTTCTGCAGTCGCCGACGGGTGACAAAATCACAAACTTGTGGGTAAAGAGGTGCAAACTCTGCAGAGTCTAAAACTATCATGATAGCCGAGCTTACGATCACGAGCGCCTGGCCAACTTCCATGATTAGTTGGGATGGTTATTGGATATGGTTATATTGGGTATGGTTTTGGTTATGGTTTGGTTTTGGTTTTATTTTCGGGACTGTTGAGTCCGGGTGATGAGATGGGTTGCATGACTGTTGAGTCATGGCAACGAGGTTGGTCTCAGAGTGAGACGAAATTGTTTATGAGAAGAAATTGTAGAGAATACGAGATGGTATTCGTGTGATGATAGCGGATACGAGAAGGTATTCGTGAGCAAGAATGAGGTTCATTAATGTCTGGTTGGGACATGGAAGGTAATGAACATAATGGAGGTATGATTGGTATTTTAGTACATGTTGGGATTACATTCGCTTAAAGATAAGTTGCTGTTTTTATCATGGTTTTGATCAATAACTTTGCTTTCTGCAATGAGCCTTTTATACCTACCTTGTTGTGAGCTACATATCATATTTTCCCGCACTTGCTGAGTACATCATTGTACTCAAACTTGCATTATTATTTCATCATCAGCAACAGGAGAAGATTACTATGAAGATCAAGTGGAGCATTAGGCGTGTAATCTGTCCTCAACCTTGCCTGTGGGGATGGAGTAGAGATGGAGCCACTGCTGCTTAGAATTGCTTCAGCATTAGTTAGAAGACTTCCGCTGTTGGAATAAAGACTTCCGCTGTTAGATCAAGACTTCCGCTGTGAGCATGAGTCCATGACTCATGAGACATTGTAATAAACTCTGTTATTCGTGGTCATATATATTCTGAAATTCAGTTTGTGGATGATGTGTATGTGTGTGACGAACATCCTGGGCACACATATGCATCAGTTCTCGGTTCCGTGGTTTTCCATAGAATTGAGGGCGTCACAGACTGGTATCAGAGCCACGGGTTGACGGTAGGTTACACGCTTAGATAGATCACAGATTGGTATCAGACACAGATTGGTAGCTAAGCCACGCTGACATAGGATACAAGCCTAGGAAAGGCCATAATTGGATCACAAATTGGCAACACCCTAAGCCATATAGGACCCCCATTGAACAAGCCTTGAATAGGAGTTGTATGAGCCCTTGTGATGATCGTTTATGATTATGTGTTTAGTGTGAGTTGTGGGATGTCTCAAAGCGTTGTCCATATCCACACATAAGTAGAAAGAGGTGTGATATGCCTCGGCACTTGTTCACATCCTCATATGGGCTAATATATATAGTCCAATCCACCTTGATGCATATAGTTGAGGGGGTCCACCTAACCTTCTAACCTTCTATTCTATTTCGTTCTCTCTCACAGATGGTGAGAGGAAACGCTGGCCGAAGGAACGTCCATGACAACCAAGAGGATGGCCACGATGAAGTTCCTATTAACCCCGGAGCTGGTGAGAACAACCTGGAACGGTTGATGGCCATGCAGAATCAACTTATGCAAACCATGATCCAAACTTTGGGTCAGTTGCAGGCCAACAACAACAACCCCGTTCCAGCACCACCGCCACCACCACCGCCGGCTCATAACAGACTGGGTGAGTTCATGAGGACTCGACCACCCACCTTTGCTCAGGCTAACGACCCCATGGAGGCCGACGATTGGTTGAAATCCATGGAGAAGAAGCTTGCCATAGTGCAGTGCAATGACCGAGAGAAGGTTTTTTTGCGTCGCACCAACTCACGGGAGCTGCCGCTGACTGGTGGGATGCCCTATGTAACGCTCATGTCGACCCGGAGATGATCACTTGGACTGAGTTCAAGGAGAGTTTCCACTCTCATTACATCCCTGCTGGTGTAATAATGCTCAAGAGACAGGAGTTTGAAGGTCTCCGCCAAGGACAGAGAAGCGTGAATGAGTATCTCAACAAGTTCACACAACTGTCCCGGTATGCCCCTGAAGATGTCAACTCAGACCAGAGGAAGCAATACCTGTTCATGAGAGGGTTGAACAATGAGATTCAGGTTCAGCTCCTCAACAATGACTACGCAAGCTTTCAGAAGCTGGTTGACAAGGCTATAGTAGTCAAAAGCAAGATCCAAGAGATCGAGCGAGAGTGCAAGAGGAAGATGCCATACAAGCCCCAAGGGAGCAACGTACGACCTCGGTACATGGCCCGGCCACACCGCAGTATGGATCGACCGCTCTTGCATACCGCCCTAGTCACCCACCACAGCAAGACCCGTTGCACAGGCACCTCGTGTGCCCTTGCCTCCTGTGCCCTGACCCAACAAGGGCACTCTTGTTCAAAGCCCCCGCCCCAATGTACCTGCTGCCGTAGGCAACAGGGCATCCTTTGCATGCGGGGAAACAGTACACTTCGCGAGCCAGTGCCTGAGTAGACCCTGGACAGCAAGGCAACGTGCCCAAGCAGAACCCGCGACCGAACGGAGGGAACAATCAAGGAAACCGTGGACAGCAGAACTATGCTCGCGACAACGTGAACCATGTCTCTGCTGAGGAAGCACAACAGGCTGAGGACGTCATAATTGGTATGTTCCTTGCCAACTCCAACCCAGCCACCATCTTATTTGATTCTGTAGCATCACATTCCTTCATATCATCCAAGTATGTTGCCAAGCATAATCTACCCATATCACACTTAAAATGCGCTCTGTTAGTTAATTCTCCCGGTGGAGAGATGAGGACTAATATAGTATGTCCGAAAGTAAGCCTTAAAATAAGGGGGGTAGACTTCCTTGCCAACCTCATTGTCTTGGATTCCCAAGAGCTTGACATAATACTCGGGATGGATAGGTTAAGCAAGCACAACGAGATAATCCAATGTGCTGAAAGAAGCGTGCAGTTGACAAATGAGCACGGTATTCGTGTCGAGTTTGAATCAGCCCAACAAACAACCGAAAATGCAATCTTGAACCACGTCGAAGGAGCAACATTGGACAGCATTCCAGTGCTTCAAGAATTCTCGGACGTGTTTCTAGAGGAGCTTCTAGGTATGCCACCTGATCGGGACATTGAGTTTGCCATTTATTTGGTACCCGGAACTGCACCCATAGCAAAGAGACCCTATAGGATGCCCGTCAATGAACTAGTGGAACTCAAGAAGCAAATTCAGGAGCAGTTGGAGAAGGGTTTTATACGTCCAAGATCATCATCATGGGGAGCTCTTGTGCTCTTCGTGGACAAGAAGGATGGGACCCAAAGGATGTGCGTGGACTATAGGTCTCTCATTGAGGTAACAGTCAACAATAAATACCCTCTGCCCCGTATAGAGGACCTATTCGACCAAATGAAAGGAGCCCGAGTGTTCTCCAAGATTGATCTTTGGTCGGGATACTTCCAACTAAAGATAAAGCCCTCCGATATACCCAAGACTGCCTTTCGGACACGGTATGGTTCGTATGAATATACCGTCATGTCTTTTGGGTTAACAAATGCACCCGCATACTTCATGTACCTTATGAACAAGGTTTTCATGGAATACTTGGATAAGTTTGTCGTGGTTTTCATCGACAACATTATGGTGTATTCAAAAAGTGAGGAGGAGCATGAAGAACATTTGAAATTGACCTTGCAGAAAATGCGTGAGCATCAATTGTATGCCAAGCTTAACAAGTGTCAATTTTGGCTAAAGGAAATATCGTTCCTAGGCCACATTATCTCCGAGGAAGGGGTATCGGTTGATCCTGGGAAAGTGGGACATGTTCTGAAGTGGAACCAACTGCAAAACGTGAGGGATATTTGGAGTTTTCTTGGGATGGCTGGATACTACCGACGCTTCATCAAGGACTTCTCTAAGATAGCAAAGCCTATGACGTAGTTGCTAACCAAGGGAAAAGCCTTTCAATGGACACCAGCATGCCAAGAAAGTTTTGAGGAACTCAAGAAAAGACTAACCACAGCGCCGGTTTTGATATTGCCGGAAGTGAGCAAGAGCTTTGACATATATTGTGACGCATCCAGACAAGGGCTCGGATGAGGGGGCCCGACCTCCATCACTGGGTCGTGCCGCCTCGCCCGGGGATCGCATTGGGTGGTGCCGTGTTATGCGGCACCGAACAGCACACATATAAGGAACAATGTATTGCATAAATCAAAGCGGAAGCTTTACAAATTGTTCTTTGTAAATAATTTACATAAAATAGCTACAGCGGAAGTCTATAAACAGCTCACGTGGAGTATCTAAGAAGCACTCGAGGAGGGGCCAGCCTGCGGACTCCTCTTGCTAGCAACACGAAGACATGGCAGCGGCTAGGTTCTCCAAGGGTGACATAACTCGGAAGTTCCCGAGTCTCACCGGACAACCTTCTTTATAGCGTCGATGTTTACCTGCAAAACCACTTATATAGCAAGAGTGAGCACAAAGGCTCAGCAAGACTTAACCGTCTCTCCTAAGGCAGGAAACTCTACGTGAAAGTAACATAAGACTTAACCCTGTCATTTGTGAAAATACTCGCCTACGAGTTCATCCTTAACTTTCAGGTTTTAGCCATAATAGTAGTGACCTTGCTCTTAGCAACATTGAAACTCCGCAATCAAACAAGAAACGCTTCGTTCCAATGTTACTTGTCCCAAGGTGGAAAAATAACTTTAGTTTGCTCTATCTCTACTTCAAACATGGTTTTCATGCAATTTACAATTAGCATAACAGCATTTAAAACCTTGCAAACTATTTCCACACAACTTGATTAACTACGTCACAACACAGGGAGCAAGCGGTAATCAATAACCGCGATGGACGG
The DNA here is from genome assembly GCA_030760725.1 of Neostapfia colusana. Classification (NCBI taxonomy): domain Eukaryota; kingdom Viridiplantae; phylum Streptophyta; class Magnoliopsida; order Poales; family Poaceae; genus Neostapfia; species Neostapfia colusana. The sequence goes on from JASWHV010000003.1 coordinate 83,487,386, forward strand.
TGATTTGAATCAAACACTACCTGGATAACTCGACACATACGCCCGCCTCTAAAGACCCACCTATGGCGTCCTTCATTACATCGTATGTGGCAACCTTTCTCAGGACACTAGACTGTAGAACCGGTCGCGCCGTCTCGGGCTCATAGGTCTAACGAGACGATGTGGTATGGCTCTACAACCCAGTGAACCTCGTACATCGGTTTCCTGATTCCCATATGTCAGTAAGCATCCGGTACACAACTCAATACCTGCTCCTGGGTGCCGCACACGCATCGGTCCTTAACCGACACAAGCAGAGCTACTCGACCAAGACCTCGTCTTATCGCTGCCTAACCATCCTGCCCGGTCTCATCTTTGGAAATATAAACTTTAGTTTGCTCTCTTTTTCCATCTACACCCAGGTAATCCCGTCTATATTCGCGAGTAGATTCCAACTACTCGACTTCTACCAGATGTCCTAAGCTATTTAGTACGGCTTTCTCCTACAGCGGTGACCCTTTTCTATCCTCAACTCCAGGGTCCATTTGGTCATGAATTTGGAGTGTAAAACATCCTGGACCTAATGCACACACAAACTCTATACCATAAATGTGAACAAAGTAAAAACTTTAGAAAGCAAATTAAATGCAAACCGGGGCTTGCCTTGGTTTTGCAGGTGACTAAAGTCAGAGATATATGGAGTTAGTTTCTGCTGACTTGAAGCTTAATCCCTGCCTTCTTGCCTCTTGATCCAATCTTCACTTATCCACGTTTAAACACTACACGTTATGAACATGCATACATGTTTAATTATAAAACCCTTGCTAACAAGTGCTAAAGACAAGTTTTAAAACTGGAACTCTGTTTAAGAATTTAAAACGGCACTGTGCTAGTAGTTTGGGTTTGTGTTTAAGTACTAAGATCAAGTGATGAGTGGGGTTTCATCACTTGGGTGGGGATCAACTAATGGTGGAATAGACCACTACTGATCCGGGGCTCCAATGGAGCTGGAAATTTTCTTGTGAGTTCCTTGTCACAAGAAAGCTATCTGGACCAAAATTCAGAATATTTCGATGTGTAGATCACTCAGAACAATTCCCCAATCATTTAGGCAAAAAGGAATTAATTCTGAATAAATTTGCACTTTCATGCAACTCCAAGTGAACTACAATTTCATACATAGCTCAGTGATTATGCATAAATTTTCCTAGGAGTTTTTGGAGTTAAGGAATGCCCTGAACTGAATTTCCAAGTTTTTGGAAATTCTCTGAAAATGTTTCTGTATTTATTGGAATACAGAAACTTGGAATTAGAATTACTCTAAATAAATCAACTCCAAATGAGCTGAAACTTTTACAGGGGTCTCCTAATATCCTAAAGAATATCCTGGAAAAAGTTGGGGAATTTTGGATGAACCAAACTCCCTCTAAAATTCTTTTTCTGAAAAGATTTAAAGAATTTTCCAGAATTTTCTATTAGTTTTAATGCAAATTGGGTTGAATATATGGATAGAGCTTTTCATCCTGAATCCAACCCAATTTGAATTACTAAATTTGGAGCTTTCTAGCAAAAGTTATGAGGTTCTAAAGTTTGAACTAAAACTGGAATTCAAATTAAGTCGGGGAAATGTTTAAACTCTGACAGTGGCCCCATCCCCACGTGTCAACCGCTGGGATCGTGCCACACGGGGCCACAGACCTTTTCCCGCGCCACCACACGGGATCACACGCCACAGCTGATCCGGATTTTAAATCTTCAGCTGCTGACATGTGGGCCCGGTGGGGGTCTTCTTCTTCCTCTCGCTCCCGCGCCTCCCCCTCGCCGGCGCTCCACTGGAGCTCGCCGGACCCGGCTTCCCGGCCGCCTCTCGGCCGGATACTCGCCGCCTGGGGGTTTTCAGGGTCGGGAAACATGTCTACGGGGTTGGCTCGGGCTGCCAGTGGCCGGAAGTAGGCCGGCGGCGTGCGCACACCTCGGTGAGACTTCGGCGCCGTGGCACGAGCACCCTAGCCCGCAAAAAGTTTGGCGGACCCGCTCTAAAGCAGCAGTGGAGGTCAGGCCAACTCGGTACGGCCTCAAACTGGCTCGGAAATGGCGGCAACCCGGTTGTCACCGTGCGCCCGCGCGTTCCCGCCATGGCCTCCAATCGGAATGCCCGAAATTAGCCGCTAACACGGGGTTCCTAGCTAGGGTTGTGAAGGGGATTGGATCGCTAGCCAGTCTAGTTTATTCGTGCATGATTTGATAAGCTAAGAACGAAGAACAAATGAGAATTTTGGGTTTTCATACCGGATCATCGGTCTAGGGCCGCCTGCGATGTTTTCCCGAATTCTCGCTCGGTGGTTCACGGATTTGCTTGAGGTTTGGAGGTGAGCAGCACGGGACAACAGCGCGTCCGGGGACGCCGGCACTTGGTCGTGACAGGCGCTAGACTCAGCTGTCCACGGGAGCTCTCTCCTCGGTTTTCTTTCGGCTGTCGCGCGAATACGACGCCCGTGCAGCAGAGAGGACCAATCTCGGTCGCTTTTGTGGCGGGGAGACGAAGAGTGGGTGCGCGGTGTTGCTCAGTAGCTCGGAGGAAAGCTTTGCACGGTGTTTACATGCATCCATGATCAGAACCGAGGCGGCGGCGAGCTCGACGTTTATCGAGCGTGAGGTGAAGAAGGGAAACTGCGTTGGCTCGGTTCAGAGATGAGGGATCACGCCGAGGCAGGGGGGGCGGTAAGCTGGTCGCCAGCGCGCGACGGTGGGTGAGGCGGTGGCTTCGGGTTAGCCTCGGTGGCGCGCGCGCGTGTCCGGTCCTTCGAGCGAGAACAGTGATCCGGTTTGAGTCTGAACAGAGAGCAATTTGCTTAGGTGCTAAGTCTCTCCCTCTCCTCACTGACCATTGGGACCCACAGTCCATCTCCCAAATATCTCCAAACTTTGACACCTTATAAATTCAACTGTGAGGGATCCAAATTCAAAGGCCATGTTGCCATTTGACAATTTGTGCCACAGTTTCAAATTTAAATTCAAATTTGGATGGAATTCACAAGTTCCTTTGATATTCATATCAAAGCACCTCCAAATTTGCTCAAAACTTGGCTCCCTCATAATTTGGACCTGAGAAACTCAAATATATCCTTTGATTTTTGAGTTGGCTTTTGCAAATACAGCTTCTCAAACATCAGTTTGAATTTTCCTTTTTGGAGATGGCCCTCCTCTTTTTGGAAGTGACCCTCTTAGTTCAAACTTAATTCAAAGTTTTATTGCACAAGCCAACACTTTCATGAGTAACACAAAAGTTTTTGTAAGTCCCATTTCTTGTATATAAACTCAACTTTATTCATAGCTTAAGTTTTCTATTTACAAGTTTTGGGACTTTTACATTCCTCCCCCCTTAAAAAGAATCTCGTCCCGAGATTCATGATTAAGGACAATGTGGAGAGGACAGTTACTCAACATATGCCTCTAACAACTCCGGATGATTGCGTTGCAAATAGTCCTCGCTTTCCCATGTAGCTTCGTCGGACGTGTGATTTTCCCATAGCACCTTGAAAAATTGCAGCGTCCGATTTCTGGTTTCGCGAGTCTTTTCATCAATTATCCGGGTTGGATGCTCAACATACGTAAGGTCCGGCTTCAAATCTGCTATGTCTCCCGTGAGAATCTCCGTTGGAACTTTCAAACACTTCCGCAACTGGGATATGTGGAAGACGTTATGCACTCCGGCTAAGGCTGCCGGCAGCTCCAAACGGTATGCCATGGGTCCACATCTTTCAATGATGGCAAAAGGACCGATAAAGCGCGGAGCTAATTTTCCTTTCACTCCGAATCGGTGAATGCCCTTCATAGGAGATACGCGGAGATACACGTGGTCCCCAACTTGAAGTTCCAGAGGATGACACCTCTTATCCGCATAGCTCTTTTGTCTTGACTGAGCGGCTTTAACATTTTCCTGAATAAGCCTCACCCGCTCTTTTGCTTCATTTACGAGATCAATCCCGTAAATAACTCTCTCGCCGGATTCACACCAGTTCAAGGGTGTGCGGCACTTCCGGCCATAGAGAGCTTCATAAGGCGCCATTTTGATACTTGATTGATACCCGTTGTTATATGAGAACTCTGCCAATGGTAAGTGATCATCCCAGCTCTTACCGTGATGAATGGCACATGCTCTCAGCATATCTTCGAGTATTTGATTCACCCTCTCTGTTTGCCCATCGGTTTGAGGGTGATACACGGAGCTTCGGATCAATTTGGTTCCCAAGGATGCGTGTAGCTGCTCCCAGATACGGGCAACAAACAACGCGCCTCGATCAGAGATGATCGTCTGGGGAACTCCATGTAGGCACAAGATCCGTGCTATGTATAACTCCGCATACTGCTTGGCGGTGTATCTGGTATGCATGGGGATGAAGCATGCCGATTTGGTCAACCGGTCCACAATTACCCAAATCGAGTCATGGTGGTGGGAGGTCATCGGCAACCCAACGATGAAACCATACTCAAGTTTTCCCACTTCCATGCCGGTATTTGTAGCGGTTGCAGCAGGCCCGACTTCATCACGTGGTCGGCCTTAATTCTTCGACACGTATCACATTCTGAAACGTATTTTGCAACTTCACGTTTCATACGTGTCCACCAAAACTTCTTTCGGAGGTCTTGGTACATTTTATTGCTGCCAGGATGAATAGAAAATTTGGATAAGTGAGCCTCATCCAAAATTTTCTTCCGCAGCCTCATATCACGAGGTACGACTATCCGGTCCTTGAACCACAAGGTATCTTCATCATCTAACCGGAAACATTACATCTCCCCGTTCTTCAACCTCCTTTTGATATGAGTCATGCCCTTGTCTCTCCTTTGAGCTTCCATCACCTCCTCTCTTATTGTGGGTATGAGAGCTAGATTATGCAAAGCTCCATATGGAACCAAGTAGAGACTTGGTTCTTCCTCTTCTATCGGCGTAATGGTCAGGTTATGAATATGAGACTTCCGGCTGAGTGCATCGGCAACCACATTTGCCTTGTCCATATGATAATGAATTTCAATCTCATAGTCCTTAATCAGCTCCAACCATCGCCGTTGTCGCATATTCAACTCTTTCTGAGTGAATATGTACTTCAAACATTTGTGGTCGGTGTAGAGATGAACAAGATTTCCCAATAGGTAATGTCTCCACATCTTCAAAGCTAATACCACGGCAGCAAGCTCAAGATCATGAGTTGGATAATGTTGCTCATGATTCCGTAATTGCCGTGAGCCGTATGCGACCACACGTCCTCCTTGCATGAGTACACAACCAAGTCCGATGCCGGACGCATCACAATAATCATCAAATAGATTGGTTGTATCCGGTTGAGCTAGAACCGGGGCTGTTGTGACGTGCTTCACCAATGCTTGAAAAGCTTCCTCACATGGCTTGCTCCAATCATATTTGATGCCCTTTTTCAGTAGCTCTGTTATAGGTTTGGAGATCTTTGAGAAGCCCGGGATGAACCTCCGGTAATATCCCGCCAAACCCAAGATGCTACGAACTTCATGGACTGATGTTGGAGACTTCCATTTCAGCACTTGTTCAATCTTGCTTGGATCAACAGCAATGCCTTCTGCTGAAATAATGTGCCCAAGAAATGGCACTTGGTTGATCCAGAATTCACATTTACTAAATTTTGCATAAAGCTTGTGATCTCTCAAGCGTTGAAGCACAATATGCAAATGTTTAGCGTGTTCCTCTTCAGATTTGGAATAGACCAAGATGTCGTCGATGAATACCACGACTAACTGATCCAGCTCCGGCATGAACACCGAGTTCATAAGATACATAAAGTCGGCCGAAACATTGGTCAACCCAAATGACATGACAAGATACTCATAGAGCCCATATCTTGTCGAGAATGCTGTTTTCGGGACATCTTCCGCTCGAATCTTGATTTGATGATATCCCGACCTTAAGTCCATTTTGGAGAAGACTTTAGCACCCACTAGCTGATCGAAGAGGATATCAATTCTTGGTAGTGGATACTTGTTCTTTATCGTCACAGCATTCAAAGGACGATAATCGACGCATAGCCTCAGCGTCTCATCCTTCTTCTTCACAAATAAGGCTGAGCAACCCCATGGTGATGAACTTGAAGGAATAAACCCCTTGTCCATCAGATCCTTGAGTTGCTCCTTCAGCTCGGCTAATTCGTTCGGAGCAATTTTGTATGGTCTCCGAGAGATCGGCGTAGTTCCCGGCATCAATTCTATCTTGAATTCCACCTCGCGCTCAGGTGGTAATCCTGGAAGATCTTCGGGAAACACGTCCAGATATTCACGGACTACCGGAATGTCTTCTAACTTGCAAGCCTCGGCATTACATACTTCCGGGTCTTTGAAAATCGCTTCGCCGAGATACAATGTTTGACGTCCGTGAAGTGGACAGTCCAAGTGAACACTCCTGTTCTTGATGTCCAGAACAGCCTTGTGGAAGGTCAACCATGATATTCCCAATATGGCATTGATTCCCTGGTCTTCGAGAATGATGAGGGTGGTAGGATAAATTTTTCCACCCAAGCAAAGTGGTGCTTAAGAGACGACTTCATTAGTTGAGATGTCTCCACCTGGCGAATGTATAAGGTAAGAACCTTTTGTGACAGTTGTGGAGATCTGATCCCGGATCACCGTTGCCCGGCTAATGAAGTTATGTGTTGCACCAGAGTCGAATAAAATGACAACCGGCTTGTCATTTAAGGTGAACCTGTCGGCAAGAACAGGTCCTCCCTTTGGCAGATCATCGACTGACACATAATTAACTGTCCCCACTTTGGACATAGCTTTTCTTGTCTTTCCAAGATCACCCTTTGGTGCTGGAACCGCAGACATGATGTTGCTGCTCGGTTCAGTTGCTTCATTGACGTTGAGCTCGTTGTCAACATGAAGTGGGACAGCACTTGGTTCAGCTGAGAAATCGCCTTGTTCATTTTCAGCCTCTTGAGGGTAATAATATTCTAGTGCACTTCGTTGATACTGAAGTGCAAGAGAAACATGTTGCTGCTGCGGTGGAGGTGAATAAGACCTCTGTGGAGTAGAAGAGTCGTCACACTCCCAGAATGATTGCACCTCTTGTGGAATATCCTGACCAGAAGGTGAACGGATTACCAACCGATACTTCTGAGGCAGACGATTGTCTTCATCTTGATGAGTCCCTCTTCCTCTTTTCTTTGAGGTAGAGGTTAGAATAATATTCTTGAGCGATAGCACAGCTCACGATCTCATCAAAATTCTCTTGGCTAACTTGAGCCAATTCACATCGCAGCCTCGCGGTCAGCCCTCGGTAGAAATGATAACCCTTCACAGATGGTGATTTCACATAGTCAAGGACATATTGAGCTAAACGATTGAATTCCTTCGCATACTCAATAACACTCATGTCCCCTTGCTTCAGACTCCAGAACTCATCCAGACTGGTTTGCATTATGCCCGCAGGAATGAAACGAGCACGAAATGCAGGCTGGAATTCCGCCCATGTGACACGATGCCCTGCTTGTTGGACAGCAAGGTACTCTGCCCACCATGCTCCAGCAAAGCCGTGAAGCTGTTGAGCGGCATATAGAGTCTTCAAGAATTCATCACATTGGATCAACCCAAACTTGGACTCGATGACACGTAACCAGTGATTTGCTTCACAATGGTCAGCCGCCTCGGAGAATACCGGCGGTTGTGTCGCCAAGAAATCCAGATACGTGCTCTGGGTGGGCATGTGACGTTGAACTTCTCGATCTATGCCTTTCTGAACTAGAGTTTGGAGAGTTTCATTCATCTTCGCCATAATTTCAGCCAATCCGGTTGGCGATGGCTCTTGTGATGAAGTCGAGTCATTCCCACCTCGACTTGAACCTCCAATCTCCCTTTGAGGATGTGTGCGTACCATACTGCACGAAACAAAATTTTGAGTCAATCAAAATTCTATCTCAGTAGTAATTAAAGATAAGTAAAACATGAACATGTCATGAACTTTATGAAAGCATATCCACATTCATGTTTAAACAAATCTTATGTACGCTAAGCTAATCAGCGGGACTACCCTGACCAGCTCACACAAAGTCCAAATTTTACTCAAGTTATGAACAGATTATTGACTTGAGTTCAATACCAAAGTTTTAGTAAACTTCAGTAGCTTTCCAACAAGTACTTATAGGCTTCCTAAAGATTTCTCTACAGGAAGTTATGGCTTAAAAACAGAAAGGTCCAGAGAGGTTTGTGGTACTGTCCTGGTTCTGAACAGTTTGCCTTCAACTAGACTTTCCACCCACTTAAAGGTTGATTTTGCTCTGGAGGTCTACAAATAAATTTATATCACTTGAAAATCATTCCATAACTCTATCATACACCTTGATTGGTTAAATCTACTCAGAGTTATGCTCTGTCAAAGTCCAGCAAGAATTCCTGCCAGAAACAGAGCACTCTGTTTTTAAAAACTTTGATACCTAGTTATACTCTCATTTGAATCTTAGCTCAAAATAAGAGTTCAGTAGCTACTACTTGTTTCAAACTTCCATTTTTAGTTGAATGTTAGTTCATGAATCATTTCTTAATAGGGAAGAGGTTATTAAGTGTAGTACGATGTCGATTCACCGTAAGAACATGTCGGTACTACGTTGCCTCACCAAAGAAAATCCTACGCCGGATCATACCTGCATATACATGTTAGCAGTGGCACTAAGACGGTCTCTCGCATACGTATACTACACGGGATATGTACGTGGTTAGTACCTGCAGAAGAACACTCAATAGTGGTGCACTCAAAGGTTGTTTCATTTCAGGCAGTTCCATAATCGAAAGTAAATACAAATGGCCGTATCATTGCCATACGGCCGTCCTTGAGTTAAGTCACGTCTCAAGGTACGTGATCGTGTTTCAACACCACACGACAGGGAACCCGAGTATGTCATGAACGGGTCGTCACGGTTGGGAATGTTATCAACCCAACGGATACCACCTACGGCCCTGCAGGGCATGCCAATGGCAAGCGCTGTGTATGTCCTCCTGGGCTGCTTCCAGACGAACACACTATCGCGTTACTGACCACACGATGGGGTCTCCACTTACTTGCCTAATGCACGCTAGGGATCAGCGTTTCATATGAACTCAGGAACATGAAGAGTCCAAGAGTTTCATATTAACATCTCACACCAAGCTGTGAGATCTAACCCTGAACCACTTTCCTCGTCAGGGGAGCTAACCGAAATTGAACCGCTTTCGGTGGCGTTCCTTACCATGCTTACCAGAACGTAGGTGCGTCGTTGCACAATGAAAATTCAGAATTAAAACACATATGTTAGGCTTGCCACTTTAAGTAACTATACTACTATAGTCCTTATGTGGGCCTAATATCGTTTCCTCACCGTATCTTAAGTTTTTGTCGTAATACGCTCCTTATTCCGTGCGCTATTACCAATGCGGCTCTGATACCACGCTGAGGGGCCTGACCTCCATCACTGGGTCGTGCCGCCTCGCCCGGGGATCGCATTGGGTGGTGTCGTGTTATGCGGCACCGAACAGCACACATATAAGGAACAATGTATTACATAAATCAAAGCGGAAGCTGTACAAATTGTTCTTTGTAAATAATTTATATAAAATAGCTACAGCGGAAGGCTATAAACAGCTCATGTGGAGTATCTAAGAAGCACTTGAGGAGGGGTCCAGCCCACGGACTCCTCTCGTTAGCAACACGAAGACATGGCAGCGGCTACGTTCTCCAAGGGTGACATAACTCGGAGGTTCCCGAGTCTCACCGGACAACCTTCTTTATAGCGTCGATGTTTACCTGCAAAACCACTTATATAGCAAGAGTGAGCACAAAGGCTCAGCAAGACTTAACCATCTCTCCTAAGGCAGGAAACTCTACATGAAAGTAACCTAAGACTTAACCCTGTCATTTGCGAAAAGACTCCCCTACGAGTTCATCCTTAACTTTCAGGTTTTAGCCATAATAGTGGTGACCTTGCGCTTAGCAACATTGGAACTCCGCAATCAAACAAGAAACGCTTCGTTCCAATGTTACTTGTCCCAAGATGGAATAATAATTTTAGTTTGATCTATCTCTACTTCAAACATGGTTTTCATGCAATTTACAATTATCATAACAGCATTTAAAACCTTGCAAACTATTTCCACACAACTTGATTAACTACGTCACAACACAGGGAGCAAGCGGTAATCAATAACCGCGATGGACGGTGATTCGAATCAAACACTACCCGGATAACTCGACACATACGCCCGCCTCTGAAGACCCAACTCTGGCGTCCTTCATTACGTCGTATGTGGCAACCTTTCTCAGGACACTAGACTGTAGAACCGGTCGCGCCGTTTCGGGCTCATAGGTCTAACGAGACGATGTGGTATGTCTCTACAACCCAGTGAACCTGGTACATCGGTTTCCTGATTCCCATATGTCAGTAAGCATCCGGTACGCAACTCAATACCTGCTCCTGGGTGCCGCACACGCATCGGTCCTTAACCGACACAGGCAGAGCTACTCGACCAAGACCTCGTCTTGTTGCTGCCTAACCATCCTGCCCGGTCTCATATTTGGATATATAAACTTTAGTTTGCTCTCTTTTTCCATCCACACCCAGTTAATCCCGTCTATACTCGCGAGTAGATTCCAACTACTCGACTTCTACCGGATGTCCTAAGCTATTTAGTACGGCTTTCTCCTACAGCAGTGACCCTTTTCTATCCTCAACTCCAGGGTTCATTTGGTCATGCATTTGGAGTGTAAAACATCCTGGACCTAATGCAAACACAAACTCTATACCATAAATGTGAACAAAGTAAAAACTTTAGAAAACAACTTAAATGCGAACCGGGGCGTGCCTTGGTTTTGCAGGTGACTAAAGTCAGAGATATATGGAGTTAGTTTCTGCTGACTTGAAGCTTAATCCCTGCCTTCTTGCCTCTTGACCCAATCTTCACTTATCCACGTTTAAACACTACACGTTATGAACATGCATACATGTTTAATTATAAAACCCTTGCTAACAAGTGCTAAAGACAAGTTTTAAAACTGGAACTCTGTTCAAGAATTTAAAATGGCACTGGTGCTAGTGGTTTGGGTTCGTGTTTAAGTACTAAGATCAAGTGATGAGTGGGGTTTCATCACTTGGGTGGGGATCAACTAATGGTGGAATAGACCACTACTGTTCCAGGGCTCCAATGGAGCTGGAAATTTTCTTGTGTGTTCCTTGTCACAAGAAAGCTATCTGGACCAAAATTCAGAATATTTCGATCTGTAGATCACTCAGAACAATTCCCCAATCATTTAGGCAAAAAGGAATTAATTCTGAATAAATTTGCACTTTCATGCAACTCCAAGTGAACTACAATTTCATACATAGCTCAGTGATTAGGCATAAATTTTCCTAGGAGTTTTTGGAGTTAAGGAATGCCCTGAACTGAATTTCCAAGTTTTTGGAAATTCTCTGGAAATGTTTCTGTATTTATTGGAATACAGAAACTTGGAATTAGAATTACTCTAAATAAATCAACTCCAAATGAGCTGAAACTTTTACAGGGGTCTCCTAATATCCTAAAGAATATCCTGGAAAAAGTTGGGGAATTTTGGATGAACCAAACTCCCTCTAAAATTCTTTTTCTGAAAAGATTTAAAGAATTTTCCAGAATTTTCTATTAGTTTTAATGCAAATTGGGTTGAATATATGGATAGAGCTTTTCATCCTGAATCCAACCCAATTTGAATTACTAAATTTGGAGCTTTCTAGCAAAAGTTATGAGGTTCTAAAGTTTGAACTAAAACTGGAATTCAAATTAAATCGGGGAAATGTTTAAACTCTGACAGTGGCCCCATCCCCACGTGTCAACCGCTGGGATCGTGCCACACGGGGCCACAGAGAGTCTACAGAGAGTTTACAGAGAGTCTTTGCTCTGTCCTATTTTCTGGACAGTTTGAACTCTACTGCATTTTTCGAGTGGTTAAGGGATGAAACACCTCTGGAACTCAACAGAAAAGTTGTAAAGCTCTTCCAACGCTTTCCAGAAATGTATCATACGACCCCAACCTCGAAAGAACTCAACCTCTAACCTCTGATTAACTTCAGCCTTGATTCAGCTGAAAACAGAGTGCTCTGTCCTTAACATCCTATAAGTTGAAAGTTTGTTAACTTTGAATATCCTGTTCCAGGGAAGGAGTTACATCAAGTTTTACTACTTTGGATCAAAACCTTCAAGTTTTTAAATGAAGTTGTTCATTTAATTAGATGTGACGTCGAGGTGTCACCAGATTATGTCGGTACTACGTCCTCACAAAGGAAAAACCTATACCGGACTTAGCCGGCTTCGTTAGTTCAGTGGCACTACTCGTCACTCGCACACGGATGCTACACGTCTACCGTTTCGTGGTAAGGCTACCTGCAGAAATTCAACCAATCATCAGACTCGGCTGCACACCGAGCCCGGAATCTATACAGTTGGTACACCCGGCCGTCATCACTCGCCCGGATGTTCTCAAGCCAAACACGCCTTGAGTTACGTGTTCACGTTTCAGACCACATGACGGGGTCTCCCATGTTGCACCACGCACGCCAGGGACAGACGTTGCTCGAATACCCCAAACGACATGAAGAGTCGTAGAGGATACTAAAGCGGGTCGGGTTACCTGCCACCCTTAGGGCTCCACCCTTCAGCTTGTGCGCACTGGTGGACAGCGCTTACGTGCACCCCCCAAGACATGAACGTCCCGAGATGCACGATTTTCCGACATAACAAATAGGTTAATAAGCCACTTTCTGTATACTAATAACATCCTTATACGGGCTACTAACTCGTTCCTCACTGGATTTTTGAAAAATAAGACCTTTGTACTGTGTTAAACCTCAAGCGAGCTCTGATACCACGCTGACACGACCCCATTGGTCCTGTCGAGCCAGGATCACGCTGAGGGGTGCTGCGTTGCACAGCACCGTATAACACACGTCAAAGGTACAAAGCGGAAGCGGAAATTTTATTTCATAAACAAGTTTATGAACATGTTTACATCAAAATAAGTTCAGTCTACACTCGCGGGCGTAGACTAAGCATCAAGTGCACGTTCAGCCCTCGAACGTGTCCTTGCTAGCACACACGCACACTAACTCTGCGGCGTGCACGACTCCCACTCGACGGGGTCCCCCTCCTGGGGTTCCGTCTCCTCTTCGGGAGTCCTTCATCATAGAACCCTGCAAAAGCTTCAAACACAAGCAGTGAGCACGAAGGCTCAGCAAGTCTGACCCGTCTCACCTAAACATGGAACTTCTACATGAGGGTAATGGGTTGCATGAGGTAAAAATCATTTGCAAGGACTCGCCTAATTAGTAGAACCTTACTTTCAAGTTTTAGCAGCAGGTTGTGGAGAACCTTACGCTAAGGCACATGAGAGAGCCGCAATCAAACAAGAAACACATTTCTCTCATGTACTTTGCCCAAAGTTGAAAAGAACTTTAATTAGCTCTAAGCTACAGCATATCATTAACAATCAATGTCCAGCTTTCAATCAGCAACATTTTAACATGTAACTAGCCTGTTCTTTCTACGTCACGGTACAGTGAACAAGTGGTACTTACTGACCGCGAGGGACGGCGATTATAATCGATTTACACCTGCAGGGTTACCCGAACAACCTGTCACGTACGCCCGTACTCGATGTTGCCTACAACAACCATCACGGACGCCGTACGCGACTACCTTTCACCCGTTAGCCAAATATTGAACCGGTCCCATCGTCCCGAGCAAGAGGTCTCTGCACGCGCATCTCTGTGCCGCCAGCCGATTTACACCTCGGGCTCTCAACCTACCCTCTGAACGACGGGAAATGCCTCAATACCCAGCTACCCGGGTTACATCAGTTTCCCGGTTCCCATATAGCCGGTAGGTCTTCGGTACTGTTCTAGCTTGTTCAACAGGCCCGCACACGGCTCGGTCCTCAATCGACACAAGCGGAGCTACAGCACACAGGCCCCAAAGTCCTGCTGCCCTTACTCTCCGCTCGGTCTCATTTTCTTGCCATGGGTATCATGTGCTATCTCTACCCGAGCAATGTGCCTCTAGCCTATTCTCGCGAGTAGTTCCAACTACTCGACTTGTACCGAATCCTACTCTATCCTAGCAATGCAGTGGCTAACGGGGATTGCAATCCTAAACCCAACCCATGGTTCTCTTGGCTATGCAGTGGGGCTTCCAAACAAGACTCTAATGCACAGAATAAAGGAAACAAGTATGTGCTCAAAACAATAAAAATTTGTGAAAAGGTTAATGCAAACCGGAGCTTGCCTTGCTGCTCTTGGTCGAAGGCTAGCTGTTCCTCCGGAGTAACGAAGTCTAGGACTTCGGGTTCCTCCTCGACCTTAGCGACTACATGATAGAAACAATACATGTATTAATTTAATGCATTTGTATTAAGTTTGAAGTTGTGAAGTCTATAACCTTTGCTAGATAGACCTAATGACTGTGAAACTTTTACTGTGGCTTGGTTACAACCTAAACAAAGACTTGGTCAAGTTTTAGTTGCAGCAAAGCTCATTTGAGCCCTCCACAAATAATTATGTCCTTGACCTTAATTGGAACTCTTAGGGTGTTCTAGGAATTTTCATGAGACAAACTATGACTTTCTGAAAACTAGATTTTCAGAGGGTTCTAATGGAGTTGGTCTCACTTAATTTGGAAGTCTCTAACTAAAGATATGAGCTAAACAATTTCAGAGAAAATTCTGAAAATGTTTCTGAACATTTTCTATTTTCTCTGGAACAGTTTTACTAATCACACCATTAGGTGGACTAAATGAGCTCACATGGATCTGAAATTTTTATGGTAGTTCAAGGATATTTTGGTAAACATCTCAGCAAAATTTCAGGATTTTCCTCCAAAGGATTCTCCAGTTAAAATTCCTAACAGTTTAAATTTTAAGGAATTAATTCTTGGGAATTAAGGAATTTCATGAAGTGAAACTTGATTTTCTGGAAAGTACTCAGAGAGCTGAATCCAGCAAAATTTGGTTCACTCAATTTGGAGCTTTCTAGCCAAAGTTATAAGGATTTGAAGTTTGAAGGAAATCTGAAAATCGGGGAAAAGTTTAAACTCGCGCGTGGGCCCAGGGGACACGCGTCGCACGCCTAGGCGATGGCACACCGCGGCCCACAAGGATTTTGCGCGCCAGCACACCCGATCCCGGCCGCAGCCGGATCCCGATTCAAAATATCGGCCGCTGACAGCTGGGGTCCACCCCCTTCTTCAACCTCGCGACACCCGCGCTCCGCCGCCGAGGGACCTCGCCGGAGAGCTCGCCGCCGGCTGCTGTACAGCTCCAAACTTCTTGATTCTGGCCGCCCCTGCCTACTTTTACTTGGGGAACAGGATCCGAGGGTCAGCTGCTCATGACAACGGCCGGAGCATGGTCGGCGACGAGCCGCCATATCGGAATGACTTCGGCCATGTCGGCTGACTCCCCTGGTACCTCAGCTACTTGGGAAATCGTCGGGGAGCATCAGTGGACCTCAGAGAAGGTCGACATGAGCTCGAGGCAGCTCGGGGAAGGCCCGAAATAGGTCCTCACCGTGCGCCCGATACCCCCCGTTCGTTCCGCCATTAGTAGACCTTAAATTACGCCGGGCACAGATGTTCTCCGGCCCAGAGTTGTGAAGGCAACTTGTGCGTTACCGTGTCTAGCTCGTGTGGGAGTGTCCTGAGGCCCTCTAATCCTTTCTAGAGAACGAATTAAACAGAATCGTACCCGAAGGTCGTTCTGCACACAGAAAGGGGAAAAGTGGAAATTCGCCGTCGGTGAGCAACCACTCGAGCTGTGGCTCGGGGATGAGCAGCACCGGTCACCCGCGCGTCCAAGGGTGCCTTGGCTCGGGCGTGACAACGCCCAGGTTGGGCTGTCCACGAGAGCCCGAGGTGCGGC
This sequence comes from Neostapfia colusana, assembly GCA_030760725.1. Classification (NCBI taxonomy): domain Eukaryota; kingdom Viridiplantae; phylum Streptophyta; class Magnoliopsida; order Poales; family Poaceae; genus Neostapfia; species Neostapfia colusana. Next base: position 83,503,296 of record JASWHV010000003.1, read on the forward strand.
GGTTCCAAGTTCCGAGTTTGATCTTTCGGCACAGCCGATATCAATCGGTTTCAACCGAATTCTAGCAATGGGGAGGATGGAGGAAGGTCTCTAGTACCTTGCTGGGACTCTGGAGTGGAAGGAGGGAGCTGCGATCGGCGTCCTCCGATCAAGTCCGAACTGCGGAAACTTTCGGCCGGTGCTGGGTTCTTGCGGGAAAACACGTCGGTACCTCGGCCGAGGAGGGGGGGCAGGCGCCTTAAGAAGGCTCTGCACCGCCTCATGCCCGCGCGTGGGCAAGCAGCTGGTGGCGCGGTGGCTGGCCTCGGTGGCGATCACCGCTGCGGCTCGGCGACCCGAGTGAAAAGTCTCAGTCGGTTTGTGTTGAAGTAGAGGCTGACATGTGGGTCCCACCCTTCCTTTTAACCTCTGAAATTTACTTCTAATCACTGTTGTAAACAGTGAACCCCATACTACCCTTGGCAATTCAAATTATTCCCCCATGAGCCATTTGAATTGATCAAAGTTCAAATGAGGTTTGGTTTGAATGAATTTCAGCACAAGTTCAGTTTGAAATTCAAATAAAGTTTGAATTTCTCCCACTTAGCTCATGTCAAGATCAACTCCAAATGGAGTGAAAATTGGTGTGTGAGCTCACAAAAATGTGTTGAGTAAGAATATGCCCCTCACTTTCAAATTCATGGTATAAAACCAGTTTGGATTTGAATATGTTTTCAAACTGCCTCCTTCCTTTCTATACCCAAGATGACCTCAAAAAGGTTTTGAATTTGGGTGAAACTTGGCATGGACATCCTTAGCAAAGTGTAGGAGTTTTTCCTATGTCCAGCCCATCTATATCACATGTGGGAAATACCACTTTTGCAATGTGTAAGTTTGTTCCCTAATGAGCATGTTGATAATTGTTACTTGCTCTTCATTTGTGTTCATCATTCTTCCTCAAATGAGGTGTGTGGTGTGGGGATGAACACTACAAATGGGTGTCAAAAACTGAGGCCCTTACATTCCTCCCCCCTTAAAAGAATCTCGTCCCGAGATTATAAGGTGAGAATGAGAGAGGGGACAGTAATTTCTACCGGATATGCGACGTGAGAAAGTCGGGGTAGTTAGTGCGAAGGAATTCTTCGCTCTCCCATGTCGCTTCGTCCATGGAGTGATTACTTCACAGAACCTTGTAGAACCACAACGTACGGTTGCGTGTGGTTCGGGCCTTTTCATCAATAATCTGCACCGGTTCCTCCCGATAGGTGAGATCTGGTTGCAGTTCTTCAATGTCTTCCAGCTGAACGGTAGTTGATAGCTTGAGACACTTCCTCAGCTGGGAAATGTGAAAGACGTCGTGCACACCGGAAAGTGCTTCTGGTAATCTCAGCCGGTATGCCACCGATCCACATCTTTCGGTAATTTGGAATGGACCGATGAATCGGGGTGCCAACTTTCCTCTCACCCCAAATCTGTTTACGCCCTTCATTGGAGACACCCGTAGATATACGTGATCTCCAACTTCGAATTGTAACGGGCGCCTTCTCCGGTCCGCATACTGTTTCTGTCTGGATTGAGCGGCTTTTAGGTTCGCTTGAATTAATCGAACCTTTTCTTCCGCGTTGTTGACAAGGTCAATCCCGAAGGTAACCCTTTCGCCAGACTCACACCAGTTCAATGGTGTGCGGCATTTCCTGCCGTATAGCGCCTCGTAGGGCGCCATCTTGATGCTGGCTTGGTACCCATTGTTGTACGAGAACTCGGCTAACGGCAAGTGATCATCCCAGTTCTTGCCGTGGTCGATAGCGCAAGCTCGTAGCATGTCTTCTAGAATCTGATTTACCCGTTCGGTTTGTCCATCCATCTGCGGGTGGTAGGCTGAACTACGGATCAGTTTCGTTCCCAAGGCAGCGTGTAGCTGCTCCCAAAAACGGGACACAAATAAATTGCCCCGGTCCGATATGATGGTACGGGGTACGCCGTATAAGCATAGGATCCGTGAGATGTACAGTTCAGCGTACTTCTTGGCGTTGTAGTTGGTATTGACCGGGATGAAATGGGCAACTTTGGTGAGCCGATCGACGATTACCCACACAGAATCATGTTTCTGTAAGGTGGTGGGTAAACCGACGACGAAATCCATGCTCACGTCCTCCCATTTCCAGGCAGGAATGCCTAGTGGTTGTAGCAGTCCCGGTTTCCGCATATGGTCTGCCTTCACCCTTCGACATGTATCACACTCGGACACGTATTTGGCAGTCTCTCGCTTCATCCGTGTCCACCAAAACCTTCTTCTGAATTCTTGATACATTTTGTTGCTGCCGGGGTGAATAGAAAACTTTGATAAGTGAGCCTCATCAAAGATTTTCTTCCGTAACTCCGGGTTTCGGGGTACGACGATCCGGTTCTGGAACCATAGGACGCCGTCTCCGTCCTTCCGGAAACATTTCAACTCCCCACTGTCTACACGTCTCCGCAAATGTGACATGCCCTTGTCATTCTTCTGGGCTGCCGCTATCTCTTCACGGATGGTGGGGATCAAAGCTAGGTTGTAGAGAGCTCCGTGTGGAATCATATGTAGTGGTGGTTCGCTCTCTTCCAACGGTGTGATGGTCAGATTATTGACGTGTGACTTGCGGCTCAGCGCATCTGCCACAACGTTTGCCTTGCCCGGATGATAATGGATCTCTATCTCGTAATCCTTTATCAGTTCTAACCATCTTCGTTGCCTCATGTTCAGCTCCTTCTGAGTGAATATGTACTTGAGGCTTTTGTGGTCGGTATATAAATGTACGAGGTTACCGAGTAGGTAGTGCCTCCACATCTTCAGTGCAAGTACCACGGCAGCGAGCTCCAAGTCGTGAGTTGGATAATTTTGCTCATGGTTCCTAAGCTGCCGTGATCCATACGCGACCACTCTTCGGTCTTGCATCAGCACACATCCGAGCCCAATGCCGGATGCATCGCAGTACACATCGAACGGTTTTGTTGTGTCTGGCTGCGCCAAAACCGGTGCTGATGTCAGGTGCTTGACTAAAGCCTTGAATGCTGCTTCACATGCTGGACTCCAAACATATTTGGTAGCCTTCTTCAGCAGCTCTGTCATGGGCTTGGCAATCTTCGAGAAGTTCGGAATGAACCTCCGATAATATCCCGCGAGTCCGAGGAAACTCCGTACCTCATGAACAGTTCTCGGGGATTTCCAATTCAGCACTTGCGTGATCTTGCTCGGGTCCACAGCGATACCCTCCGCTGAGATGATATGCCCGAGGAGAGGCACTTGCGATATCCAAAACTCGCATTTGCTGAACTTTGCGTATAACTTGTGATCCCGCAGCCGTTGCAAGACTATACGCAGATGTTTCTTGTGATCTTCCTCCGACTTGGAGTATACTAGGATGTCGTCGATGAAGACCACGACAAACTTTACCAGCTCCGGCATGAACACCGAGTTCATTAAGTACATGAAGTGAGCTGGAGCATTGGTGAGGCCAAAGGACATGACCAGGTACTCATAAAGTCCATATCTTGTCGAGAAAGCTGTCTTTGGAATGTCCTCCGCCCTTATCTTAATCTGATGGTACCCGGATCTTAAATCCATCTTGGAAAAGATCTTTGCTTCGACCAACTGATCAAACAACATGTCGATCCGTGGCAACGGGTACTTGTTCTTGATGGTTACGGCATTTAATGGACGGTAGTCCACGCAAAGCCGCAACGTTTCATCCTTCTTTTTGACAAATAATGCCGAACAACCCCATGGCGAGGAGCTCGGCCTAATAAAACCCTTCTCCAGAAGGTCCGTGAGCTGAGTCTTCAGTTCAGCCAACTCCTTGGGCGCCATCTTGTACGGCCTTCGGGATATTGGCATGGTTCCCGGTGCAAGTTCAATCTTGAACTCCACCTCTCTATCGGGTGGCATCCCCGGCAAATCGTCCGGGAATACATCCGGGAACTCTCGGACCACTGGAATGTCTTCCAATCTGATAGTTGTGGCTTGATAGACACTTGGAAGTTTTATTTCTGGACTGTCCAGAAATAATGAGTGAGAACCGTGCACTTCTGAGTTTAGGTGCACGACTCGAACGACGGTGTCTAAAACAGCGCCGTGGCGGTTTAACCACGACATCCCTAGGATGACATCGACCTTCTGTCCCTCTAAGATAATGAGAGACGTGGGGTACACTCTACCCGCTAAGCATAATGGTGCTTTGGAGACCATTACGCTTGCTGAAATCTTCCCACCCGGTGAACAAATTAAATATGGACTATCGGTGGGTAGTATTGGCAAGCTGTGTTTAGCAATGAAAGCTTGGCTAATAAAATTATGCGTGGCGCCTGAATCAAATAGTACTATAGCGGGATGCTGGTGGAGTTGGAACATACCCGCCAGGATTGGCTCGCCCTCCGGCACGTCCTCAATGGCAAGCTGGTGGACAGTGCCGGGCCTAGGGTTTGCCCGCCGCGCATTAGTAGGGTTCCGGGGTTGATTCCTCCCCGGAAACTGTGGTGCCACTCCGCCGCCTTGCCTCTCCGGGCAACTGCTCGCGAAGTGTCCTGGACGACCACACTTGTAACATGTGGCCGCTGCTGGTGGAGTACTCGGGGGACGAAAGCCCGGCATGCGTTGCAGAGGTGCAAACGCACGCGGCATCGCCCGCTGCTGCTGCTGTTGTTGCGGTGGTACTGGCAGTGCCGGCCGGAATGCGGGTGAAGAGTACGGCCGACCGCGGAACGGCATCGACCGCTGTGGTGGCTGCCAGCGTGGACCTGATGGTGGGCGATTCACCATCCGAAACTTCTGAGAAGGACTGCCTCCTTCTCCGCTGCTCTGCGGCGCGCTTCGCTTTCGCTCTGCCGCCGCCAACTCCTTGCCGGAGTCCTCCTGAACAATCGCAGCATCAATTATATCGTTGAGGCTGCCGCGATTGAACATCGCCAGCTTGTCCTTCAGGAGCGGGTTAAGCCCCTGGTAAAAGTGGTCCCGCCGCTTCTCGTCCGTATCTGCGTGATACGACGCGTAGAGCGCGAGATCGTTGAACGCCCTGGAATATTCCAGCGCGTTCCGGTTCCCTTGTTGCAGGTGTAGGAACTCCTGCGTCTTCCTCTTCATCAAACCGGGCGGTATATGATAGGCCCTGAAGGCCGTCCGGAACTCCGCCCAGGTAATCACTCGGTCGGTGGGCTGGGAAGCACAGAAGTTGGCCCACCACGCGCTCGCGGATCCTTGGAGCTGCTGGACCGCGAACTGAGTCTTGCGCTGCTCGCTAATTTGGAGCAGCCCGAACTTCATCTCTATGGCGCGGAGCCAGTTGTCCGTGTCAAGTGGTTCATCCGCCCTTGAGAATACAGGGGGATGAGTCGCCAGGAAGTCGGAGTAGGAGCTCTGTTGGCGCTCCTCACGATCTTGACGTCTCTCTGGGCGAGACGTATTCGCAATTAACGTTTGCAGCAGCTCTGTGTGCTGCTGATGTGAACCCGCCATTGCCGCGACAATGTCGGCCAATGTAACCGTTGGCAGTGGCGGTGGCGGTGTTTGCTGTTGCTGTTGCTGCTGCTGTCCCGAGGAGTCCTCGGGAGGCGGTTGGGAGGTCTCTCCCCCTTGGCTAGTACCTCCAACATCAGGGTTGGCACGAGTACGCGTCATTCTGAAATTCAACACAGCAGCAATTAGCACATGTCTTACTCAAAATTCCATAAACAGCAGTAGGTATTGAAGCGACGCACGATTACTTGCACAACATTCACATATATTGATAAAGTATAACTTTATACAAGATACATTATTCTCGGATCTCCGAGAAGTCGTGCTCATGTCGTCACTACCTATACATAAGCTACTGTCTACACGACATGTCATCGATTACAAAAGTTGGGTTACGCTACCCTAGCTGCCCTACTTGGCAACCGTAACCCCCTACTCGGAGTAGAACTCGACCTCCTGTGGGTCGTCCTCCTCCGGTACCTCGGCTGGTGGTTCGGGGTCTACCACCTCTTCTCCCATTCCGGGCTCTCCCATGGCTGGAAGACCCAAGACTACCGGTACGCCCAATACCGGGGGCACGAGGTCCTGCAATGCATGCACCTCGTCCATAGCCTGGTTGTAGTCCTCTTCCCAGCCTTGTCCTTCCTCAATAGCGTCGTCCCGCTCTTGAGCAAGGTCCTCATTCTGCTGGGTTAGGGTCTGCACCAGCTCTTGCAACGCCGCGATGTCAACACGGGCCTTCTTCTTTGCCTTCTTCAGACGACGCAACTGATTGTGTTGTTCATTCAGTCGCTTGATCGTCGGAAGGAGCACATTGCGGAGTGCGCTGTGAGAACCCTCGAATTGATCTCCACGGCTTGTGCTCTCCTTGAGCTTGGTGGAGAGATGTTCCGTATGAATAGCTTGGCTGTCCATCACAGCGTTTCCCGCCCTCATTTGGAGGCTGAGGTTTGCCTCCGCGGGGTTGTACCTTGGGCAACTCGGGTCTGTTGCCTCCAGGTACCTTTCTTCCCACACATGCTGAGCTCGCCCCTCCACCGGAACGAGTGCGTATGGTGTGCCCTCCATAGCCTGCACGTGTAGTTGGCAGAAACGTGACATAGTGTCACGGGCTGCCACTTGCCACATCCCTTCCGGTTGTCTTCCTCTCACCGTGACGGTGAATGGCACCCAACCGGGTGGCGTAGGCCCTGCAGGAACCTCGACATGGATCGTCCATGTCTTGTTACCCTCTTCGCCTTCTTCCTTGGCGAAGTATTGCGGCATCTGGTTGTACCCGAAATATTGGAGCATTTGCCACAATGCTTCCGGGTAGCCGCTACGGTCAGAGCAGTGGGAAACTACCCACCCGTTCTCCAACCGTTTATCTGCTGCCATCTGTAAAAATATATTTGAGAAATGTCAAATATTTATTTAAACAGTAAACCATTGAGTTATAACATAAGATATGTCATTGAACCCCTAACACTTGGAAACATAGTTCAAATTTTTAAACAAATTTGACTGCTGATCTGCTGTTACCATGACAGCCCTGACCAGTTTCCATATCAATCTGATTTAGGCCAGGTTAAAAGCAAAACCAGTCCTGGAGCTCAACATCAAAGTTAAAGTTAACTTTAATAGCTTTCCAGAAAGTATTTGGTTGGCCTAAGATCTGTCCTGGTTCAAAAGTTATGAGATGTCAAAGTTAACAGAATTTCTGGAAACAATTGGACAGCACCTCCCTGCCTTAGGTACTGATTTGATCCAAGAATCCCAGTTAATCCTGGTCCTAATCTGACAAAACTTTCTGTTACAAAGTTGTAACCCATCTCATAAGCTTTCCAGAACTACCTCATTTCCTATTTTTGGATTTTTAAGCAGGAAGTTATGCTTAATTTACAGAGAGTTTACAGAGAGTCTTTGCTCTGTCCTGTTTTCTGGACAGTTTCAACTCTACTGCATTTTTCGAGTGGTTAAGGGATGAAACACCTCTGGAACTCAACAGAAAAGTTGTAAAGCTCTTCCAACTCTTTCCAGAAATGTATCATACGACCCCAACCTCGAAAGAACTCAACCTCTAACCTCTGATTAACTTCAGCCTTGATTCAGCTGAAAACAGAGTGCTCTGTCCTTAACATCCTATAAGTTGAAAGTTTGTTAACTTTGAATATCCTGTTCCAGGGAAGGAGTTACATCAAGTTTTACTACTTTGGATCAAAACCTTCAAGTTTTTAAATGAAGTTGTTAATTTAATTAGATGTGACGTCGAGGCGTCACCAGATTATGTCGGTACTACGTCCTCACAAAGGAAAAACCTATACCGGACTTAGCCGGCTTCATTAGTTCAGTGGCACTACTCGTCACTCGCACACGGATGCTACACGTCTACCGTTTCGTGGTAAGGCTACCTGCAGAAATTCAACCAATCATCAGACTCGGCTGCACACCGAGCCCGGAATCTATACAGTTGGTACACCCGGCCGTCATCACTCGCCCGGATGTTCTCAAGCCAAACACGCCTTGAGTTACGTGTTCACGTTTCAGACCACGTGACGGGGTCTCCCATGTTGCACCACGCACGCCAGGGACAGACGTTGCTCGAATACCCCAAACGACATGAAGAGTCGTAGAGGATACTAAAGCGGGTCGGGTTACCTGCCACCCTTAGGGCTCCACCCTTCAGCTTGTGCCCACTGGTGGACAGCGCTTACGTGCACCCCCCAAGACATGAACGTCCCGAGATGCACGATTTTCCGACATAACAAATAGGTTAATAAGCCACTTTCTATATACTAATAACATCCTTATACGGGCTACTAACTCGTTCCTCACTGGATTTTTGAAAAATAAGACCTTTGTACTGTGTTAAACCTCAAGCGAGCTCTGATACCACGCTGACACGACCCCATTGGTCCTGTCGAGCCAGGATCACGCTGAGGGGTGCTGCGTTGCACAGCACCGTATTACACACGTCAAAGGTACAAAGCGGAAGCGGAAATTTTATTTCATAAACAAGTTTATGAACATGTTTACATCAAAATAAGTTCAGTCTACACTCGCGGGCGTAGACTAAGCATCAAGTGCACGTTCAGCCCTCGAACGTGTCCTTGCTAGCACACACGCACACTAACTCTGCGGCGTGCACGACTCCCACTCGACGGGGTTCCTCTCCTGGGGTTCCGTCTCCTCTTCGGGAGTCCCTTCCTCATAGAACCCTGCAAAAGCTTCAAACACAAGCAGTGAGCACGAAGGCTCAGCAAGTCTGACCCGTCTCACCTAAACATGGAACTTCTACATGAGGGTAATGGGTTGCATGAGGTAAAAATTATTTGCAAGGACTCGCCTAATTAGTAGAACCTTACTTTCAAGTTTTAGCAGCAGGTTGTGGAGAACCTTACGCTAAGGCACATGAGAGAGCCGCAATCAAACAAGAAACGCATTTCTCTCATGTACTTTGCCCAAAGTTGAAAAGAACTTTAATTAGCTCTAAGCTACAGCATATCATTAACAATCAATGTCCAGCTTTCAATCAGCAACATTTTAACATGTAACTAGCCTGTTCTTTCTACGTCACGGTACAGTGAACAAGTGGTACTCACTGACCGCGAGGGACGGCGATTATAATCGATTTACACCTGCAGGGTTACCCGAACAACCCGTCACGTACGCCCGTACTCGATGTTGCCTACAACAACCATCACGGACGCCGTACGCGACTACCTTTCACCCGTTAGCCAAATATTGAACCGGTCCCATCGTCCCGAGCAAGAGGTCTCTGCACGCGCATCTCTGTGCCGCCAGCCGATTTACACCTCGAGCTCTCAACCTACCCTCTGAACGACGGGCAATGCCTCAATACCCAGCTACCCGGGTTACATCAGTTTCCCGGTTCCCATATAGCCGGTAGGTCTTCGGTACTGTTCTAGCTTGTTCAACAGGCTCGCACACGGCTCGGTCCTCAATCGACACAAGCGGAGCTACAGCACACAGGCCCCAAAGTCCTGCTGCCCTTACTCTCCGCTCGGTCTCATTTTCTTGCCATGTGTATCATGTGCTATCTCTACCCGAGCAATGTGCCTCTAGCCTATTCTCGCGAGTAGTTCCAACTACTCGACTTGTACCGAATCCTACTCTATCCTAGCAATGCAGTGGCTAACGGGGTTTGCAATCCTAAACCCAACCCATGGTTCTCTTGGCTATGCAGTGGGGCTTCCAAACAAGACTCTAATGCACAGAATAAAGGAAACAAGTATGTGCTCAAAACAATAAAAATTTGTGAAAAGGTTAATGCAAACCGGAGCTTGCCTTGCTGCTCTTGGTCGTAGGCTAGCTGTTCCTCCGGAGTAACGAAGTCTAGGACTTCGGGTTCCTCCTCGACCTTAGCGACTACATGATAGAAACAATACATGTATTAATTTAATGCATTTGTATTAAGTTTGAAGTTGTGAAGACTATAACCTTTGCTAGATAGACCTAATGACTGTGAAACTTTTACTGTGGCTTGGTTACAACCTAAACAAAGACTTGGTCAAGTTTTAGTTGCAGCAAAGCTCATTTGAGCCCTCCACAAATAATTATGTCCTTGACCTTAATTGGAACTCTTAGGGTGTTCTAGGAATTTTCATGAGACAAACTATGACTTTCTGAAAACTAGATTTTCGGAGGGCTCTAATGGAGTTGGTCTCACTTAATTTGGAAGTCTCTAACTAAAGATATGAGCTAAACAATTTCAGAGAAAATTCTGAAAATGTTTCTGAACATTTTCTATTTTCTCTGGAACAGTTTTACTAATCACACCATTAGGTGGACTAAATGAGCTCACATGGATCTGAAATTTTTATGGTAGTTCAAGGATATTTTGGTGAACATCTCAGCAAAATTTCAGGATTTTCCTCCAAAGGATTCTCCAGTTAAAATTCCTAACATTTTAAATTTTAAGGAATTAATTCTGGGGAATTAAGGAATTTCATGAAGTGAAACTTGATTTTCTGGAAAGTACTCAGAGAGCTGAATCCAGCAAAATTTGGTTTACTCAATTTGGAGCTTTCTAGCCAAAGTTATAAGGATTTGAAGTTTGAAGGAAATCTGAAAATCAGGGAAAAGTTTAAACTCGCGCGTGGGCCCAGGGGACACGCGTCGCACGCCTAGGCGATGGCACACCGCGGCCCACAAGGATTTTTCGTGCCAGCACACCCGATCCCGGCCGCAGCCAGATCCCGATTCAAAATATCGGCCGCTGACAGCTGGGGTCCACCCCCTTCTTCAACCTCGCGACACCCGCGCTCCGCCGCCGAGGGACCTCGCCGGAGAGCTCGCCGCCGGCTGCTGTACAGCTCCAAACTTCTTGATTCTGGCCGCCCCTGCCTACTTTTACTTGGGGAACAGGATCCGAGGGTCAGCTGCTCATGACAACGGCCGGAGCATGGTCGGCGACGAGCCGCCATATCGGAATGACTTCGGCCATGTCGGCTGACTCCCCTGGTACCTCAGCTACTTGGGAAATCGGTCGGGGAGCATCAGTGGACCTCAGAGAAGGTCGACATGAGCTCGAGGCAGCTCGGGGAAGGCCCGAAATAGGTCCTCACTGTAAAAGCCCAAGAAAAGGGACTTGCAAAAACTTTTTCTTCACCTCACAACACCACAGTTTTTATTGTGGACACCATAGGAAATGTTGTGAAGAGCAAGTAACCTCCATCAAAAGAATGATTAGAGGGGAAAGCCTTCACTTTCATAATGTAGGGTTTCTACAAATGAGCATGAGAGGTTGAGCTCACCCCTAGGATTTAAAAAGTCTTGGGAAGGTTCAGTCCAAAGCTCATGCAAATTCAACAATTTTTGAGGCACTTTTGGTTTATTTCAAAAAGAGGCCAATTTGAATGTAAATTCAAATTGCAGCAACTTTCATCACCCAAATTCAAAAGTTAGCTCCATATCTATACTCAGCACATTTTTCTGAGTGAACCCACCAACTTTCATCTCCATTGGAGCTCATCTTGTCAAGAGCTAAATTTGCAAGAATTCAAAACTGAATTTGAATTTCAGTTTGAATATGAAGCAAATTTAACCAAACAAAGTTTGAATTTGAGAATTCAAATTCAAACATAGGCTTGGTGACTAAGTCTCACATTAAATTGTGAGTAGCTGAGGATATTTTGGCACAACAGAATTCAGAAAATTGGAAAAAAAAAAGAGAGTTAGAGGGGAGGCCCACTGGTCAGTAGACTTAGCACCGAAGTCTCTTCAGCCGACTCCTCGACCGAGCGCGCTCGCCAGCTGCAGCCAGCGGCGGCAACCGACCACCTCGGCCGGCCAGCTCCTGCTTCGGCAGAGGAGGTGGCACAGCAGGTGTCGCGCTCTCCCCTGGCCTCAGGAGCCTATAAAAGGCCCGAGACCGCCGGCGAGTTACTGACTTTCGCGAAGTTCTGTAACCAGCAGCCTAGTCGCCCGAGCTCCGATCGTGTGCCACCCCAGCTGTGATCATCTTCCGGCTTCGACCTCCATAGGAAAGTGAAGCGCTAGCTCGTCCTCAAGACCACCGCGCAAACCGTTCCAAGGTTCGACCTCTGTGCGCGGAGAATTTCTCAGTTTAGGGCGAGTAGCTCCTTTCGGGACCCGATTAGGTTTAGCAGAAATTTGGGAAGCATAGTGGGTGGGAGGCCGAACGGAGCTGTGAGAGAGCATCTAGAGGTTCTGGCGACCCTTCTCGTTCGAAAACCGGAAGGAAATCACCGCTGGAACCCTAAGTTCACCGTAGGACAGTAGGGCGGAGGAGGGGGTCGCCGGTGAGGTCTGGGTTGCCGGCCGTTTAGGGCCCAACAGAGCTCATGCCGAGTTTCCCGAGGTTTCCCTGAGTGTGGCGACGCGATTAGCGCACGAAGAAAACGGTCAGAAGGGCGGGAACACATTGCCGAGGTAGCACAGAGGCATAGGGCTCGTCGCCGGCGAGCTATGGCGGTTAGCCGGCGGTGACATGGGGTCCAGCGGGTTCAGCACCCGAGATTACGTGGGGGCTGCGAGTTTCGTCGGCTCCGGTGAGCTAGATCGCCGGGAACGCTGACCTCGCCGGAGCTCCGGCGGCTCGGGGCGGCGACGTCGGGAGGTAGACGAAGGGCGCGGCCCCACCTGTCAGCCCCTGTGTTAATCGCGCGCGAGCGCACGCGGTTAGTTCCATTTAAATGGGCGGGCCCCGCTGTCAGCCTCTGGTTTAGCGCGGGAGGGGATTTTTCTGTAGGAAAATAATTCAGGGATTAGCTCAAACTTTAGAAATCCATAACCTTGGCTAGGAAGCTCCAAATTTAGTGATTCAAATTGGGTTGGATTCATCTTGCCTAGCTATATCCAGGGATACAACCCAATTTGTATAAAACCCATTAATTAATTCTGGAAAATTCTTTAAAGCTTTTCAGCAAAAGAATTTTAGAGGGAGTTTGGTTCATCCAAAAATCCCCAAATTTTGCCAGGATGTTCTTTAGGACATTAGTAAACCCCTGTAAAAGCTTCAGACCATTTGGAGTCGATTTGGTCAGAGCAATTCAAATTGGAAGGTGCTGTGTTCATTTGAATGCAGAAACATTTTCAGAGAATTTCCAAAACTTGGAAATTCAGTTCTGGGCAATTCTTAACCCCAAAAATGTTAGGAAAATTCAGGCAAACGCAATGAGCTATAATTGAAATTGTAGTTCATTAAGTTGAGCATGAACAGGGGTATTACCTCAGAATTAATTCTTCCTTGCTGATTTGCCAAGAGAATTATTCTGAGCAAACCACTCCATGAAAAGTGCTAATGTTTGGTCCAGAGAGTTTTCTTGTGACAAGGAACTCACACAAAAATTCTCAGCTCCATTGGAGCTCTAGATCACCCCTGTCCTGTTTACCCACTTAAGGGATTAATATGGAAAAGGGGGGAAAACCACTTAGCATTTAACCATGTGATTAAGTCCAAGCCAAACCACCAACACCAGTTCATATTTAAATTCTTAAACAAAGTTCCAGGTATTAGAGGCTGGTTATTAGAACCAATAGTATAAGTCTTACTCTAAACTCACTTTTGCATATAAATTAACATGTAGTATTTCATTAACGTGTAGCCGTTGAAGAAGAGACTCCGGAAGTGCTGGACATCCTCCTTCCGGACGAAGAACTAACTCCTGACCAGCAGCAACAAGGCAAGCCCCGGTTTGCATTAACCCTTTTATAAATCTTACTTTGTTTACATGTGTCATATGAAGTATGTATGTGCATTAGGTATAGGGTGAATGAAACCCCACTTGCATAACCAAAGGTTCCTAAAAGAGTGAGGGTAGTGTCAAGGACCTCGAGTAGACAGGCTATGCTTAATGAGTCATAGGACTTCGGTACAAGTCGAGTAGTTGGAATCTACTCGCGAGATAGGATGGGGACACACGGGTTCGGTTGAGTGATGTGAGATCACTTTAGTAATGAAAATGAGACTAGGCAGGGGCTAGGGCGCAGCAAGAGAGAGTCTTGTGTGCGCAGCCCTGTCCGTGTCGATTGAGGACCGATCCGTGTGCGGCCCTGCTGAACAAGTATTGAACGTACCGAAGGCATATCGGATATATGGGCCCCGATAAACCGATGTAGCCTAAACCTCCGGGCGTCGAGGCATAGCACACCGATTTATAGGTGTAGGTTGAGGGCAGCAAGGTGGAAATCTGCCAACGGGCATAGAGAGATGCTCCGTGTGGAGAACCTCCTGCTCGTTTCGGTGCGACCGGTTCGACGTTTGGGCTGTTGGGTGAAAGGTTGTCCCGTACGACATCGAGTGAGCGTGCTGTGCAGCTCCACGGGTGGGCGTACGTGACGTGCTCTTTGGGTTTTCCCTGCAGGTGTATATCGAGTCGATTCGCCGTCCCTCGCGGTGACGAGTGCTGCTTGTTCACTGCGTCGTAACGTAGACTAATGGATGAAATATGTTGATTCAATGATGCTGATTGATATAATTGTATTGCTACATGTGTGCCACCAAATACTGCTTACTAAATTTCAGATTTCATGAACTGTTAACTTGTTGCTAAAAGATGAACTAAGGATGAACTTGTAGGCGTGTCGTTTTGCTGAAATGTTACTATCCTATGTCCATTGTACACCTCATGTAGAGTTTCATGCTTGGGTGAGTCGGTTAAGCCTTGCTGAGCCTTTGTGCTCACGGTTGCTGCTTAAGTGTTTTTCAGGTGAGGAGCCACCCACGGACTCGGAGTACGAGTCCACCGGCGAGGGTTACCCTCCGTCGGGGACCACGGCTGAGTGGGAGCCGTACACGCCGCGCTGAGCTGAGACGTGCAGCTAGTGTGGGTTGCCCTAGGGCTGGGCAACCGACTTTTGCTAAATAGGCGGGCGTGAGTTGTATAGTGTAGTCTTCCGCTGTGTAATAGAACAATAGTTGTAACTGAAGTTTGTACCTGTTTGTACAGTTTCAGCTGTTTTTCCCATGTAATATATTGCGTTCTTATGACGTGTGCTGTCGGGTGTCGCATCGCGCGGCACCACCCTCTGCGATCCTGGATGAGCGGATTCCGGTCCGCCACAGCCTGGTATCAGAGCTGCAGTGGGGATAGCACAGTACTAAAGGACTGCATTATGGGAAAAGCTTAGGTATACGGTGAGGATTCGGTAGTTGCCCAAGTAAGGACTATATTAGCTTAGTTACTTAAAGTGGCAAAGACTAACTTATGTGTTATAATTCTGAATTTCAATTATGTAACGACGCACCTACGCTCTGGTAAGTATGGTAAGGAACGCCACCGAAAGCGGTTCAATTTCGGTTAGCTCTCCCTGACGAGGAACGTGGTTCAGGGATTGATCTCACAGCTCGGTGTGAGATGTCAATATGAAGCTCTTGGACTCTTCATGTCCCTGAGTTCATATGAAACGCTGATCCCTAGCGTGCATTAGGCAAGTAAGCGGAGACCCCATCGCGTGGTCAGTAACGCGAGAGTGTGTTCGTCTGGAAATAGCCCAGGAGGACATACGCAGCGCTTGCCATCGGCGTGCCCTGCAGGGCAGTAGGTGGTATCTGTTGGGTTGATAACATTCCCAACCGTGACGACCCGTTCATGACATACTCGGGTTCCCCGTCGTGTGGTGTTGAAACACGATCACGTGCCTTGAGACGTGACTTAGCTCAAGGACGGCCGTATGACAATGATACGGGCGTTTGTATTTACTTTTAGATATGGAACTGCCTGAAATGAACAAACTTTGAGTGCACCATCATTGTGTGGTCTTCTGCAGGTACTAACCACGTATGTATCCGTGTAGAAAACGTGTGCGAGAGACCATTTAGTGCCACACTTGAGACGTATATACCGGTATGATCCGGTTAGGATTTTCTTTTGTAAGGAACGTAGTACCGAGATATTGTAGGCATATGCATGAGTATAATGATAACGAAAAATTAAAAAAATCTATAGGTTCAACAGTTAGGACCCTGGTTGGGTATAAGAATGAGATAGGGATGAGTGTAGTTCCAAAAAGACTGAAAAACAGAGTGCTCGGTTTTGGGGACAGCAAGTTTGCTGATCTTCAACAGGGCATAACTCACAGGTCTTTTAGCCCAGGGAGGTGTGCTATATAGCTCTGGAAAGGTATTCAAGTACTCTACAACTTTGTTGTAGACTTCCAGAGCTGAAACTCGCCTTAAGATGGCTGAAATCTCAGAGGAATGTAAACTGTCCAGAACCAGGGCAGAGTAAAACATCCTCTGAACTGATATGTTTTTCAAATATAACTCCCAGTAGAAAAATCTAAAATTGTCATATAATACACGCTTAGAAAGAGTAGAAGATGTGTGACATCTTTGCAATTCAAAGTTTCTGAAGTTTCAGCACAGAAATTAGGGAGAATTAGGGTTGAAGACAGCCACTTCCAAGGGAGGTGCTGTTAAAATTCTTCCAGAAATTCTGCTGACTTTGAATTAGCATAACTTTTTAGCCAAATCTGATCTGGGGGCAAATGCATACTCGTTGGAAAGATACTAAAGTTAACTTTAACTTTGTTATTCAACTTGAGTCATGAAAATGCACAGAACCAGATCAAAACATGGGATAGGTAGAAACTGGTCATTCTGACAGAAGAATGACAGTTGAGCTCATTGGAGAGGGTGTCGTACCCTAAGGGTGTTATACGTGATGACAACGCAATAATAATGTCTCGTAGAGACCAAACCCAGTTATGTTGAGCTTCCAAACAGGGGGTTCATCAAGTTGGATTAAACTAACTTGTGTTTGGTCTGGTAATGGTGTAGCTTGTGCAAAGTTATTACATTACCTACTTACGAGATATTTCGCATATTTGGTTGTCATAATGTTTTTACGCCCAGTTCTATTGGACTGCATGCCAAATGTTGCGGGACTGATGTTTAATGTCGTATGGTTGCAGATGGTTCGTACTAGGACCACGCACGAGGTTGGTGGCTCTAGCCAAGGTGGAGGCGATGACTCCCAGCCACCGGCCTACGACAGCACCCCGCAGCAGCAGCCACCACCGCCGCCTCCGCTTACTCTAGCGGATGTGATAGCGGCATTGGTGGGAGGTCGTGAGGAGCAGACCGACCTGCTCCGCACGATCGTGCAGAATACGTCCCAAGCGGGAGGACGTCAAGAGCGAGGGCCTCGTGAGCCCCGCGAAGTGTCGTACTCGGATTTCATGAGTACGCACCCTCCAGTGTTCACCGAAGCTGAAGAACCACTGGAGGCGGACAACTGGCTGCGGACTATCGAGTCCAAGTTCGGGCTGCTCCAGTGTACGGAGCGGCAGAAGACGCTGTTCGCAGCACAGCAGCTCCACGGTGCCGCTGGTGCGTGGTGGGCGAATTATGTCGCCTCACGTCCGGCTGGCCATGCCGTGGAATGGCAAGAGTTCCGGGAGGCGTTCCGCGCCTATCACATTCCTCCCGGAATAATGAAGAGAAAGTTCCAAGAATTTTTGGAACTGAAGCAGGGCGGGAGGAGTGCCCACGACTACTCCCGTGCCTTCAACCATCTGGCGCAGTATGCGTCAGACTACATCTCCACGGAGGAGAAGAAGAGGGAGCACTTCTATCGGGGGTTACATCCCGAAATGAAGACCCACCTCGTACAATGGAACCGCGGCACATTCAACGACCTAGTTAATGCCGCCATCATGCAAGAGGACGCTCAGCGGGAGTTAGCAGCTGAGCAGAGGAAGCGTAGCGCTCCACCTAGCAGCGGTGGGAGTGGCGCTACACAGAAGTACCGTATGGTGTATCGGACACCATCCGGGCAGCAGTGGCAACCACCGGCGCGACCGCAACGGTTCGGGGGACGTCCCTTCCAGGCACCTTCGTTCCGTCCGCCGATGCCACCACCAAGACAGCAGCAGCAGCAGACGGTACCCCGGGCGTTTCCACCGCCACAACGCGCCCCAGGTTTCCGTCCACCGATCAGCGGGGGACCGCCCCGTTTCACCTGCTTCACGTGTGGCCAGGCGGGCCACTTTGCGAAGGACTGTCCCCAGGGGCAGCAGAGCAGCGGGCAAGCCCAGTTTCAGGGCGGTGCTCGAGGCCGACCTCCGGTGAAGAAGGTTGGTCAGCGGACTGGAGGCGTCCGCAACCTCGACAGTGAGGACGCCCCAGAGGGAGACAACGTGCTGGCGGGTACGTTTACTCTCAACCATCAAGCCATCGTCATATTATTTGATTCTGGTGCAACCCACAGCTTTATAAGTGCATCCTATGTGGCTAAACATCAACTGCAAGTCTTCCCAACCGACTGCACTTATATGATATGCTCACCGGGAGGGAAGATTTCAGCTAATATGATGATTCCAAAGGCACCTCTGTGCTTAGGTGGGAAGCTATATCCCACCACCTTGATAATCCTTATGGGACAAAAGATTGATGCAATCTTAGGGATGTCATGGCTGCAATACCATGGCGCTGTCCTAGAGACTCGGACCCGGACGATTCACTTAAATTCTCCATTCCACCGTCCGCATTCCATGGTGTTAGACACGCCAGTCCGGGAAGTTTTAGCAATTAATAGTGCTGAAGTTCTCAAGTTAGAAGACATCCCCGTAGTCCGGGAGTATCCCGACGTGTTCCCGGATGATCTTCCGGGCATGCCACCTGAGCGGGATGTCGAGTTCAAGATTGAACTTGCACCCGGGACTACGCCCATATCACGGAGACCATACAAGATGGCTCCAAATGAGCTGGCTGAATTAAAAGAACAGCTCAATGATTTGTTGAGCAAGGGTTTCATTAGGCCGAGTTCCTCGCCTTGGGGATGCTCGGCGCTATTCGTGAAGAAGAAGGATGAGACCCTGAGGCTGTGTGTGGATTACCGGCCGCTCAACGCCGTCACTATCAAGAATAAGTACCCACTGCCCCGTATTGACATCTTGTTTGATCAACTTGTGGGGGCAAGTGTATTCTCAAAGATGGACCTTCGCTCTGGATATCACCAGATCAAGATCCGGGCGGAGGATATCCCGAAGACGGCATTCTCGACGAGATACGGCTTATACGAATATCTCGTCATGTCCTTTGGTCTCACAAATGCTCCAGCCCATTTCATGTATCTCATGAACTCGGTGTTCATGCCGGAGCTGGACAAGTTCGTGGTAGTGTTCATCGACGACATCTTGGTTTACTCCAAGACCGAAGCTGAACATGCCGAACACTTGCGGATCGTTCTTCAACGATTGCGAGACCACAAGCTCTACGCCAAGTTCAGCAAATGCGAATTTTGGATCAGCCAAGTGCCATTTTTGGGACATATCATCTCAGCTGAAGGCATTGCGGTTGACCCAAGTAAAATCGAGCAAGTGTTGAAATGGAAAGCTCCCACTTCAGTCCATGAAGTCAGAAGCTTCCTCGGGTTAGCGGGATACTACCGGAGATTCATTCCAAGCTTCTCCAAGCTCGCTAAGCCGATGACAGAGTTGCTGAAAAAAGGGACAAAATATATTTGGAACACCGCGTGTGAAGGAGCGTTCCGAACATTGGTGAAGCATCTCACCACAGCCCCGGTGTTAGCTCAGCCGGATACAACAAAGCCCTTCGACGTGTATTGTGACGCGTCCGGTATTGGGCTTGGCTGCGTGTTGATGCAGCAAGGACGTGTGGTCGCTTATGGCTCACGCCAACTTCGGAACCATGAGCAGCACTACCCGACTCACGATCTTGAACTTGCTGCCGTGGTGTTGGCGCTGAAAATGTGGAGGCACTATCTCCTGGGGAACTTGGTGCATCTTTACACCGACCACAAGAGCTTGAAATACATTTTCACCCAGAAGGAGCTGAA
Organism: Neostapfia colusana; assembly: GCA_030760725.1. Taxonomy (NCBI): domain Eukaryota; kingdom Viridiplantae; phylum Streptophyta; class Magnoliopsida; order Poales; family Poaceae; genus Neostapfia; species Neostapfia colusana. Next base: position 83,523,027 of record JASWHV010000003.1, read on the forward strand.
CATGAGGCAGAGGAGGTGGTTAGAACTGATCAAAGATTATGAGATTGAGATCCATTACCACCCCGGCAAGGCGAATGTGGTTGCCGACGCGCTGAGTCGGAAATCACATGTCCATCACCTCACCATTACACCGGTGGAGGAGGAAGAGCCAAGTTTATACTTGGTTCCTTATGGATCGCTGTACAACCTTGCCCTCATCCCTACTATTAGGGAGGACATCATTGCAGCTCAGAAAACAGATAAAGGCATGGCACATCTCCGGAGACGGATAGACAATGGAGAGATTAAATGTTTCCGGAAAGATGATGAGGGGACGCTGTGGTTCAATGACCGCATAGTCGTACCCCGAGATATGAAGTTGAGGAAAAAGATCCTCGATGAAGCTCACTTGTCCAAATACTCCATTCATCCGGGCAGCAACAAAATGTACCAAGATTTGAAAAAGAAATTTTGGTGGACACGGATGAAGCGGGAGGTAGCTAAGTACGTATCCGAGTGCGATACGTGTAGACGAGTGAAAGCTGATCACATGAAGAAATCAGGGCTGTTGCAACCCCTGAAGATCCCGGCATGGAAATGGGAAGATGTGAGCATGGATTTCATTGTAGGATTACCTCTAACAGCCAACAAGCATGATTCCATATGGGTAATCGTTGATCGGTTAACCAAGACGGCTCACTTCATTCCGGTGAATACACGTTACAATGCCGGCAAATATGCGGAGCTATACATAGCAAAGATTCTATGCCTATACGGGATACCCAAGACCATTGTCTCAGATCGAGGTGCATTATTTGTATCTCGCTTTTGGGAGCAGCTACACGCTGCATTGGGTACTAAGTTGATCAGGAGCTCCGCCTATCACCCTCAGACGGATGGTCAGACAGAAAGGGTGAATCAAGTCCTGGAAGACATGTTGAGAGCATGTGCCATCCACCATGGTAGGAACTGGGATGATCACCTACCCTTGGCGGAATTCTCGTACAACAACGGTTATCAGGCGAGTATCAAAATGGCACCTTACGAAGCTCTCTATGGTCGTAAATGCCGCACCCCATTAAATTGGTGCGAGTCCGGTGAAAGGGTCACATTCGGGGTTGATATGGTGAACGACGCCGAGGAGCGCGTTCGGACAATTCAAGCCAATTTGAAGGCCGCTCAATCCCGACAGAAGAGCTACGCTGATAAGAGGCGTAGGCCGTTACACTTTGATGTTGGGGAACACGTGTACCTCCGCGTATCTCCAATGAAGGGCGTGCACCGATTCGGTGTGAAGGGGAAGCTCGCTCCCCGTTTCATTGGACCCTACGCTATCACCGAGAAGTGTGGACCAGCAGCGTATCGATTGGAGCTACCGGCATCTCTGGCTGGTATCCATGATATTTTCCATGTTTCGCAACTGCGAAAATGCTTGAAGCATACAACTGCTGTTCCTACCGAAGACATCGGCGAGCTGAAGCCGGATTTAACATATGATGAATATCCGGTGGGAATTCTTGATGAGAAAGCCAGGACCACGCGTAGCAGAACGTTGTGGTTCTACAAAATACTCTGGAGTAACCACACCGCCGAGGAAGCGACGTGGGAGAGCGAGGAGTTCCTTCGCTCAAATTACCCGGAGTTTATGGCTTCTCAACACGGGTAAGTCCCTATTATATCGCTATCTCTTCTTTTATAATCTCGGGACGAGATTCTTTTAAGGGGGGAGGGATGTAAAAGCCCAAGAAAAGGGACTTGCAAAAACTTTTTCTTCACCTCACAACACCACAGTTTTTATTGTGGACACCATAGGAAATGTTGTGAAGAGCAAGTAACCTCCATCAAAAGAATGATTAGAGGGGAAAGCCTTCACTTTCATAATGTAGGGTTTCTACAAATGAGCATGAGAGGTTGAGCTCACCCCTAGGATTTAAAAAGTCTTGGGAAGGTTCAGTCCAAAGCTCATGCAAATTCAACAATTTTTGAGGCACTTTTGGTTTATTTCAAAAAGAGGCCAATTTGAATGTAAATTCAAATTGCAGCAACTTTCATCACCCAAATTCAAAAGTTAGCTCCATATCTATACTCAGCACATTTTTCTGAGTGAACCCACCAACTTTCATCTCCATTGGAGCTCATCTTGTCAAGAGCTAAATTTGCAAGAATTCAAAACTGAATTTGAATTTCAGTTTGAATATGAAGCAAATTTAACCAAACAAAGTTTGAATTTGAGAATTCAAATTCAAACATAGGCTTGGTGACTAAGTCTCACATTAAATTGTGAGTAGCTGAGGATATTTTGGCACAACAGAATTCAGAAAATTGGAAAAAAAAGAGAGTTAGAGGGGAGGCCCACTGGTCAGTAGACTTAGCACCGAAGTCTCTTCAGCCGACTCCTCGACCGAGCGCGCTCGCCAGCTGCAGCCAGCGGCGGCAACCGACCACCTCGGCCGGCCAGCTCCTGCTTCGGCAGAGGAGGTGGCACAGCAGGTGTCGCGCTCTCCCCTGGCCTCAGGAGCCTATAAAAGGCCCGAGACCGCCGGCGAGTTACTGACTTTCGCGAAGTTCTGTAACCAGCAGCCTAGTCGCCCGAGCTCCGATCGTGTGCCACCCCAGCTGTGATCATCTTCCGGCTTCGACCTCCATAGGAAAGTGAAGCGCTAGCTCGTCCTCAAGACCACCGCGCAAACCGTTCCAAGGTTCGACCTCTGTGCGCGGAGAATTTCTCAGTTTAGGGCGAGTAGCTCCTTTCGGGACCCGATTAGGTTTAGCAGAAATTTGGGAAGCATAGTGGGTGGGAGGCCGAACGGAGCTGTGAGAGAGCATCTAGAGGTTCTGGCGACCCTTCTCGTTCGAAAACCGGAAGGAAATCACCGCTGGAACCCTAAGTTCACCGTAGGACAGTAGGGCGGAGGAGGGGGTCGCCGGTGAGGTCTGGGTTGCCGGCCGTTTAGGGCCCAACAGAGCTCATGCCGAGTTTCCCGAGGTTTCCCTGAGTGTGGCGACGCGATTAGCGCACGAAGAAAACGGTCAGAAGGGCGGGAACACATTGCCGAGGTAGCACAGAGGCATAGGGCTCGTCGCCGGCGAGCTATGGCGGTTAGCCGGCGGCGACATGGGGTCCAGCGGGTTCAGCACCCGAGATTACGTGGGGGCGGCGAGTTTCGTCGGCTCCGGTGAGCTAGATCGCCGGGAACGCTGACCTCGCCGGAGCTCCGGCGGCTCGGGGCGGCGACGTCGGGAGGTAGACGAAGGGCGCGGCCCCACCTGTCAGCCCCTGTGTTAATCGCGCGCGAGCGCGCGCGGTTAGTTCCATTTAAATGGGCGGGCCCCGCTGTCAGCCTCTGGTTTAGCGCGGGAGGGGATTTTTCTGTAGGAAAATAATTCAGGGATTAGCTCAAACTTTAGAAATCCATAACCTTGGCTAGGAAGCTCCAAATTTAGTGATTCAAATTGGGTTGGATTCATCTTGCCTAGCTATATCCAGGGATACAACCCAATTTGTATAAAACCCATTAATTAATTCTGGAAAATTCTTTAAAGCTTTTCAGCAAAAGAATTTTAGAGGGAGTTTGGTTCATCCAAAAATCCCCAAATTTTGCCAGGATGTTCTTTAGGACATTAGTAAACCCCTGTAAAAGCTTCAGACCATTTGGAGTCGATTTGGTCAGAGCAATTCAAATTGGAAGGTGCTGTGTTCATTTGAATGCAGAAACATTTTCAGAGAATTTCCAAAACTTGGAAATTCAGTTCTGGGCAATTCTTAACCCCAAAAATGTTAGGAAAATTCAGGCAAACGCAATGAGCTATAATTGAAATTGTAGTTCATTAAGTTGAGCATGAACAGGGGTATTACCTCAGAATTAATTCTTCCTTGCTGATTTGCCAAGAGAATTATTCTGAGCAAACCACTCCATGAAAAGTGCTAATGTTTGGTCCAGAGAGTTTTCTTGTGACAAGGAACTCACACAAAAATTCTCAGCTCCATTGGAGCTCTAGATCACCCCTGTCCTGTTTACCCACTTAAGGGATTAATATGGAAAAGGGGGGAAACCACTTAGCATTTAACCATGTGATTAAGTCCAAGCCAAACCACCAACACCAGTTCATATTTAAATTCTTAAACAAAGTTCCAGGTATTAGAGGCTGGTTATTAGAACCAATAGTATAAGTCTTACTCTAAACTCACTTTTGCATATAAATTAACATGTAGTATTTCATTAACGTGTAGCCGTTGAAGAAGAGACTCCGGAAGTGCTGGACTTCCTCCTTCCGGACGAAGAACTAACTCCTGACCAGCAGCAACAAGGCAAGCCCCGGTTTGCATTAACCCTTTTATAAATCTTACTTTGTTTACATGTGTCATATGAAGTATGTATGTGCATTAGGTATAGGGTGAATGAAACCCCACTTGCATAACCAAAGGTTCCTAAAAGAGTGAGGGTAGTGTCAAGGACCTCGAGTAGACAGGCTATGCTTAATGAGTCATAGGACTTCGGTACAAGTCGAGTAGTTGGAATCTACTCGCGAGATAGGATGGGGACACACGGGTTCGGTTGAGTGATGTGAGATCACTTTAGTAATGAAAATGAGACTAGGCAGGGGCTAGGGCGCAGCAAGAGAGAGTCTTGTGTGCGCAGCCCTGTCCGTGTCGATTGAGGACCGATCCGTGTGCGGCCCTGCTGAACAAGTATTGAACGTACCGAAGGCATATCGGATATATGGGCCCCGATAAACCGATGTAGCCTAAACCTCCGGGCGTCGAGGCATAGCACACCGATTTATAGGTGTAGGTTGAGGGCAGCAAGGTGGAAATCTGCCAACGGGCATAGAGAGATGCTCCGTGTGGAGAACCTCCTGCTCGTTTCGGTGCGACCGGTTCGACGTTTGGGCTGTTGGGTGAAAGGTTGTCCCGTACGACATCGAGTGAGCGTGCTGTGCAGCTCCACGGGTGGGCGTACGTGACGTGCTCTTTGGGTTTTCCCTGCAGGTGTATATCGAGTCGATTCGCCGTCCCTCGCGGTGACGAGTGCTGCTTGTTCACTGCGTCGTAACGTAGACTAATGGATGAAATATGTTGATTCAATGATGCTGATTGATATAATTGTATTGCTACATGTGTGCCACCAAATACTGCTTACTAAATTTCAGATTTCATGAACTGTTAACTTGTTGCTAAAAGATGAACTAAGGATGAACTTGTAGGCGTGTCGTTTTGCTGAAATGTTACTATCCTATGTCCATTGTACACCTCATGTAGAGTTTCATGCTTGGGTGAGTCGGTTAAGCCTTGCTGAGCCTTTGTGCTCACGGTTGCTGCTTAAGTGTTTTTCAGGTGAGGAGCCACCCACGGACTCGGAGTACGAGTCCACCGGCGAGGGTTACCCTCCGTCGGGGACCACGGCTGAGTGGGAGCCGTACACGCCGCGCTGAGCTGAGACGTGCAGCTAGTGTGGGTTGCCCTAGGGCTGGGCAACCGACTTTTGCTAAATAGGCGGGCGTGAGTTGTATAGTGTAGTCTTCCGCTGTGTAATAGAACAATAGTTGTAACTGAAGTTTGTACCTGTTTGTACAGTTTCAGCTGTTTTTCCCATGTAATATATTGCGTTCTTATGACGTGTGCTGTCGGGTGTCGCATCGCGCGGCACCACCCTCTGCGATCCTGGATGAGCGGATTCCGGTCCGCCACACTCACCATGCGCCCGATACCCCCCGTTCGTTCCGCCATTAGTAGACCTTAAATTACGCCGGGCACAGAGGTTCTCCGGCCCAGAGTTGTGAAGGCAACTTGTGCGTTACCGTGTCTAGCTCGTGTGGGAGTGGCCTGAGGCCCTCTAATCCTTTCTAGAGCACGAATTAAAACAGAATCGTACCCGAAGGTCGTTCTGCACACAGAAAGGGGAAAAGTGGAAATTCGCCGTCGGTGAGCAACCACTCGAGCTGTGGCTCGGGGATGAGCAGCACCGGTCACCCGCGCGTCCAAGGGTGCCTTGGCTCGGGCGTGACAACGCCCAGGTTGGGCTGTCCACGAGAGCCCGAGGTGCGGCGGTTCCAAGTTCCGAGTTTGATCTTTCGGCACAGCCGATATCAATCGGTTTCAACCGAATTCTAGCAATGGGGAGGATGGAGGAAGGTCTCTAGTACCTTGCTGGGACTCTGGAGTGGAAGGAGGGAGCTGCGATCGGCGTCCTCCGATCAAGTCCGAACTGCGGAAACTTTCGGCCGGTGCTGGGTTCTTGCGGGAAAACACGTCGGTACCTCGGCCGAGGAGGGGGGGCAGGCGCCTTAAGAAGGCTCTGCACCGCCTCATGCCCGCGCGTGGCAAGCAGCTGGTGGCGCGGTGGCTGGCCTCGGTGGCGATCACCGCTGCGGCTCGGCGACCCGAGTGAAAAGTCTCAGTCGGTTTGTGTTGAAGTAGAGGCTGACATGTGGGTCCCACCCTTCCTTTTAACCTCTGAAATTTACTTCTAATCACTGTTGTAAACAGTGAACCCCATACTACCCTTGGCAATTCAAATTATTCCCCCATGAGCCATTTGAATTGATCAAAGTTCAAATGAGGTTTGGTTTGAATGAATTTCAGCACAAGTTCAGTTTGAAATTCAAATAAAGTTTGAATTTCTCCCACTTAGCTCATGTCAAGATCAACTCCAAATGGAGTGAAAATTGGTGTGTGAGCTCACAAAAATGTGCTGAGTAAGAATATGCCCCTCACTTTCAAATTCATGGTATAAAAACAGTTTGGATTTGAATATGTTTTCAAACTGCCTCCTTCCTATCTATACCCAAGATGACCTCAAAAAGGTTTTGAATTTGGGTGAAACTTGGCATGGACATCCTTAGCAAAGTGTAGGAGTTTTTCCTATGTCCAGCCCATCTATATCACATGTGGGAAATACCACTTTTGCAATGTGTAAGTTTGTTCCCAAATGAGCATGTTGATAATTGTTACTTGCTCTTCATTTGTGTTCATCATTCTTCCTCAAATGAGGTGTGTGGTGTGGGGATGAACACTACAAATGGGTGTCAAAAACTGAGGCCCTTACAGCCCGCGCGTTCCCGCCATGGCCGCCAATCGGAATGCCTGAAATTAGCCGCTAACACGGGGTTTTTAGCTAGGGTTTTGAAGGGGATCGGATCGCTAGCCAGTCTAGTTTATTCATGCATGATTTGATGAGCTAAGAACGAAGAACAAATGAGAATATTTTTGGTTTTTATACCGGATCATCGGTCTAGGGCCGCCGGTGATGTTTTCCCGAATTCTCACTCGGTGGTTCACGGATTTGCTTGAGGTTTGGAGGTCAGCAGCACGGGACCACAGCGTGTCCAGGGACGCCGGCACTTGGTCGTGACAGGCGCTAGACTCAGCTGTCCACGGGAGCTCTCTCCTCGGTTCTCTTTCGGCTGCCGCACGAATACGGCGCCCCTGCAGCAGAGAGGACCAATCTCGGTCGCTTTTGTGGCGGGGAGACAAAGAGTGGGCGCGCGGTGTTGCTCAGTAGCTCGGAGGCAAGCTGTGCACGGTGTTTACATGCATCCACAATCAAAACCGAGGCGGCGGCGAGCTCGACGTTTATCGAGCGCGAGGTGAAGAAGGGAAACTGCGTTGGCTCGGTTCAGAGATGAGGGATCACGCCGAGGCAGGGGGGGCGGTAAGCTGGTCGCCAGCGCGCGAGGGCGGGTTAGGCGGTGGCTTCGGGTTAGCCTCGGTGGCGCGCGCGTGTGTCCGGTCCTTCGAGCGAGAACAGTGATCCGGTTTGAGTCTGAACAGAGAGCAATTTGCTTAGGTGCTAAGTCTCTCCCTCTCCTCACTGACCATTGGGACCCACAGTCCATCTCCCAAATATCTCCAAACTTTGACACCTTGTAAATTCAACTGTGAGGGATCCAAATTCAAAGGCCATGTTGCCATTTGACAATTTGTGCCGCAGTTTCAAATTTAAATTCAAATTTGGATGGAATTCACAAGTTCCTTTGATATTCATATCAAAGCACCTCCAAATTTGCGCAAAACTTGGCTCCCTCATAATTTGGACCTGAGAAACTCAAATATATCCTTTGATCTTTGAGTTGGCTTTTGCAAATACAGCTTCTCAAACATCAGTTTGAATTTTCCTTTTTGGAGATGGCCCTCCCCTTTTTGGAAGTGACCCTCTTTAGTTTAAACTGAATTCAAAGTTTTATTGCACAAGCCAACACTTTCATGAGTAACACAAAAGTTTTCGTAAGTCCCATTTCTTGTATATAAACTCAACTTTATTCATAGCTCAAGTTTTCTATTTACAAGTTTTGGGACTTTTACATCGGATGTGTGCTCATGCAAAAAAGACAAGTGGTAGCCTATGCCTCACGACAATTAAAGAAGCACGAGCTTAATTATCCTACACATGACTTGGAGCTAGCAGCAGTAGTGCATGCATTGAAGATTTGGAGACATTATATCCTTGGTCATCGATGTGAGATCTATACGGATCATAAAAGCCTCAAGTACATATTTACACAAACGGACCTGAATTTGAAGCAACTTCGATGGTTAGAAATCATCAAGGATTACGATGTTGGAATCAACTACCACCCTGGGAGGGCCAATGTAGTAGTGAGGTATTGAGCCGGAAGGGAGCATGTCACCATCTTACGGTTCGGGAGCTACCGCCCGAACTACGTAAGGAGTTTGAATGGTTACACCTCGGATTCTTGAACAACATGGAAGTGATGGAGATCCACTCTTCATTGGAGCAAGAGATAAGAGAAGGCCAGGCAACGGATAATGAGATCAAGGAAAGGATCCGACAAGGAATAGAGAAGGATTTCAAAGAAGATAAGAAGAGCACACTTTGGCTAGGAAAAATAATTTGTGTGCCTAACGTAAAGCACATCCGCGACATGATATTAAAAGAGGCACATCATTCACCCTATTCCATACATCTCGGAAGTACCAAAATGTACAAGGACATGAAGACTTGTTATTGGTGGGATGGTAAGAAAAGGGATATAGACGAATACGATGCCCTATGCGGCACATGCCAACGGGTGAAGGCCGAACATCAAAGACCCGCTGGATTGTTGCAACCCTTGAAGGTACCCGAGTGGAAGTGGGAGGACATCAGTATGGATTTCATCGTTGGATTGCCACGTACTCAGTCGGGTTTTGACTCCATCTGGGTTATCGTGGACCGATTGACGAAAACAGCCCATTTTCTCCCTGTAAGGGCCAAGTACAACGTTGCACAATTAGCCGAGTTGTACATGGAGCAGATCGTGTGCCGTCATGGAGTCCCGAGGAGGATAGTCACAGATCGAGGTTCTCAGTTTACCTCTAGATTTTGGAGGAAGCTGCAGAAAGCTATGGGTACACGACTGGATTTTAGCTCCGCCTATCACCCACAAACCGATGGACAAACCGAAAGGACAAACCAAATTTTGGAGGACATGTTGAGAGCTTGCGCCTTGAAACATGGGCGTAGTTGGGATAGGTGTTTACCGTACGCCGAATCCTCCTATAACAACAGCTATCAAGCTAGCTTGAAGATGTCGCCTTTCGAAGCATTGTATGGTAGACGGTGTAGAATGCCGCTGTTTTGGAACGAGGCCGGAGAGAACCAGGTGTTTGGACCTGAAGTGCTACAAGAAGCTGAAAAGCAAGTCCAAATGATACGGGAGAACTTAAAGGCTGCTCAGTCACGACAGAAAGGCTATGCGGACAATAGGTGAAGGATGTTGACCTTCGAAGTAGGAGACTTTATATACCTTAAGGTATCACCTATCCGTGGCCAACGACGTTTCAACGTCAAAGGCAAGCTAGCACCTCGCTACATCGGACCATTTAATGTTTTGGACAAGCGAGGAGAAGTAGCCTATCAACTAGAACTCCCAACATATCTCTCCGACATACATGACGTGTTTCATGTATCCCAGCTCAAGAAGTGCTTGAGAGTACCATAGGAGCAAGTACCAATGGAAGAGCTTGAACTTCAAGAGGACCTGACTTATGCGGAGCACCCTGTCCGAATTTGGGACGTAATAAAGGGTCACAAGGAACAAAGTGATCTGATGGTGTAAGGTACAATGGAGCCATCACACCGAAGCTGAAGCCACATGGGAGCGTGAAGAAGACATCAAGGAAGAATTCCCTCATCTATTCTCTACTAACGAATCTCGAGGGCGAGATTCAATTTAAGGGGCGTAGATTTGTGACACCCTCATTTTTGGTTTCTGCATGTATTCATGTTTCATGTGGAGAAAAACATTTTAAAAAGAAGTGGGGACAGACAAAAGAATTAAAAAAGATAGCCCAAAAGAGAAAAAATCCAGTTCACCAAGAGTGCCGAAGACAACTCTCGCGGCCCGCTGGCCACGTGGCGCCTTCAGAGCTCATCCCCGCAAAGGGGGAGAGGTCCGGTTCTATTGGGCACGTGTCACCGCCGGAGCTTATCTCCGGGAGGTCCGTCAATGTTGGACACATGTCGACCTCGGGGCTCGTCTCTGAGGAAAAAGGGGGTCCGTCGCTACTCGACGCGTGGCATTCATGGAGCTCACCTCCGAAGAAAGGGAGGTCCAAAAAGGATACGTGGCGCACGCGGAGCTCACCTCCGAAGGAGAGGGAGGTCTCGCTCGCTTGACATGCGGCACAACCAGAGCTCGTCTCTACGGAAAGGGGGAGACTAGGCCCGATGGACACGTGGAGCATCCGGAGCCCATCACCACAGAGGAAACGAGTTCTGGAACGGTTTTTGGATTCTGTACGCGTGGGAATACCGGTATGGAGAGGAAACCGACCTGAATTCCACAATGTTACCGCACCAAATCAACTAAAGATAAGTTGTTAAGATTCAACGACCATCTGAATAGGACTCTTATTCGAAATACAATCAGATTAGGACTTTTCTTCTCCCGATTATATATAGAACCCAGAACCTTTGGACGAAACCACGAACTTCTCCTGAGCCGACGACTTAGAGCCCTAACCCCAACTCGCCGAGTAAGCCCATCGCCGGAGTTCAGTCGAGGAAGATCGCCGGAAGAGAGCCCCAACGATCTGTCTGATAAGAGAAGGACCACGAGACCAAGAAGAACAAAAGGTAGGTCTCCAATATCACCATACGACATCATCATGTTTTCTTTGCATCTGTTCTTCGATTCTTTTCGAACAGAAGCTTTTTCATGGATAGATCACTTGTTGATCGATTTAATCTAAAGTCAAGATAATCGCTACGTCCACAATTGATCTCTACAACTCTGTTCATCATAAAAACCCATGCAAGCCATGCAAGAACACGTACAAACTAAACTGCACCATAGGATTAACATGCATATACATCATTACATCTTAAAGTAGAGTTTGTGCATGATATTGATTGTTGTAAATCTTGTATGTGTGTGATCCTGTATAGAAGGACAAGCTCAGGGAGCTGTCTACGACGAGCTGCAACAACAAGGTTTGGAGATCCAAGAGCAACCGGAACCGCAAGAACAAGGCAAGTGCCCCTTGACCATATTGATCCTATGTTTTGGGAAACTATTTTGTTTTGCGAAAAGGTGTGTGTGCTGAGTCAAACATGATGGGAAACCCTTTCATAGGAGTTTACTAGTTTTGGTTAAACCACCCTTGTCGCCAGGGAAGTTTATGAGTCGGGTATGGTTTTTGCTTTAAGCTTCGCTGAGTCCATGGGATTGGGAAGCGAGATAGATGTGTCTAGCTAACTGCACTCGTAACGATAATGATAAACTGATGTTGTTAATGAACATGAATCGGAGGGAGATCTAGGCAAGACTGGTTTTGTGAATGAGGTAGCATGAGATGGTGGTTTACTTGCCGTAGATCTAAGGACCGGTTCAAGTTGATGAGTCGGGTATGGTCGTTTTTCCTTTTTGCTTCGCTTAATCTACAGGATACGGGAAGCTGAATTAAAACATGGTTAGATACTGCACTCATATGAATAATGATGATGAGAACCTGATGATGTTAGTGAGCATGGAATCAGGGGATATCTAGGCAAGCTTAGTTTGTGGATGTTGCTGAATGAGATGGTGGTACTTGCCGTAGCTCTAAGGACCGGTTCATGCGAGAATATGCCAGGAAAACAGTTCCACCACAAGGCCAAATATGGGTGCGGCTTAGCTGATTAATTAGGTGTGTTGCTAGCTTGTTATGGACCGTGGATGGCGTGGGGAATGGGAGTCGAGGAGGACTGCCCTGGGAACTGCATGGCACAAGAGGGGGCCCGTGGGTGGGAAAATGGTGATTCGAGCCTGCCGGTGAAACCTCAGTGAGTTCATACATCTAGTAGGCCCTTTGTAAAGGTTATTTTGTGATCTCTTGGCCATACACTAACGGTTGTGTACTGGTATAATGGAGGTTCTGCAGTCGCCGATGGGTGACAATATCACAAACTTGTGGGTAAAGTGATGCCACCTCTGCAGAGTGTAAAACTATCATGATAGCCATGCTTCCGGTCACAAGCACCTGACCAACTTCCATGATTAGAGGGAAAACATGGGATGGTTATTCGGTATGGTCATTGGGATTGGTTTTGGGACTGTTTTGAGTAATGACATCGAGTTTGGTTTCGGTTATATGAATATGAGATGGTTATGAATATTTATGAGAATGAGATGAACTTGAGAAAGATTAATGGCTGGATGAAACTTGATAAATGATGAATTATGATGAGAGAATGTTGCTGAATTACTTGATTATGATGGGATAAATTTCACCTAGAAATAGTTGCTATTTTTACCGTGTTTGTGAAATAAAATTTGGTTGCTGCAATGAGCCTTTTTATTTCCTACCTTGTTGAAAGCTACATGTCATACTTTTCCCGTACTTGCTGAGTATGACATGTACTCACCCTTGCATTACCACATAAACATCAGCTACAGGAGACAAGTACTTCGAGGACCATGTGGAGTACTAGGCGTGCGAACTATCGTCAACATGCTTATGGAGTCGAAGATGGAGCCTGCTGTCTTAGCCATTTTCCGCTGTCGTTAGGGTCCTCCGCTGCAAGAATAAGTTAGAGATTCAAGAGTGAGACAACGAGTCGATGTAATAAAGTACTTAAACACTATTTATTTGTGGTTATATTCTGAATTCAGTTTGTGGAGTACATGTGTATGTGTGATGAACATCGTGGGTACACATATGCATTCACACTACAGGAAATCAACATATTTTCGTGGGCCCAAAACCCACGAAAATATGGTAAAAACCCACGAAAATACATAATTTCGTCGGTTTTGGCATTATTTTCGTCGGCCGGAGGCTCACGAAAATAATTAGTCGAAAATAACGTTAATTTCGTCAGTGGCCCACGAAAATAAAGTTATTTTCGTCGGCCAACAACGGCCCATGAAAATATATATTTCCGTGGGTCAAACTGAAGCACACGAAAATAACGTGCACTTATTTTCGTGGGCCAGAATAAGGCACACGAAAATAGAGTAGGTTATTTTCGTGGGCCACAATGTGGCTCACGAAAATAACATTCACCTTATTTTCGTGGGCCTGACTTTGGCCCACGAAAATAGTGTCATGTTATTTTCATGGGCCACATTTTAGCCCACGAAAATAATGTGGCACTATAAAATATGAGAACATCTCATATAAAATATGAGAAAAATAACTTACACAAAATATTGAGTCATCTTTTCGATGTTTGTGTACATATATAACATACATGAATTCCATTCTTCTTCTGAAACCACATGTCTACTGCTGCCACCAACCGTTTTCCCTTCCACGAAAAAATACTTAGATTTCCTACAGGAGTTTCTTCATCTATGTGGTACCGTATTGTCGGAGCATACACAATATGTTCTTCTGCAAAGAAGATATTTGAAAAATTATGCTACCTCTTTTAGAGCAAATGCTTCTACAATACACCCTTCTACTCTTGCTTTGTTCAAAACCATTGCTCTAAGTTTCTTTAATGTCCTTTCAATGTGGTACATCCATCGATATTGCACGGGCCCACATACTTTAGCTTCATAAGGCAGGTGCACAAGTAGATGTTGCATTACATTCATAAATCCTGGCGGGAATACCTTTTCCATTTTGCAAATGAGTGAAGGTATTTCTTTCTCTAATTTTTCCATCATTTGAAATGTAATTTCTTTTGCACATAATTGTCTATAAAAAAAGCTTAGTTCCGCAAGTACTCTCCACACATCCTGATGCACATATACTCGAAACATTACTGGAAGAAGTCTTTCCATTATTATATGATAATCATGACTTTTAAGATTATTTAATACCCAATTATTAAGATTTGTCGTGCACCTCAACCCAGCACAGTAACCATCCGGAAACTTTAATTGTTGCAACCACTTTAGAACTTCTTTCCTTTCACTAACTTTAATACAAAATGGAGCACGTGGCAATCTCTGTTTTCCACTACCATCATGTCTGACTTCTAGAGTCGGACGATTACAAATCTCTGCTAAATCTTTTTGAGCTTTCAAATTATCTTTTGTCTTCTTTAAATTGAAACATGTGCTAATAATGCTTTCTGCTACATTACGTTCTTGGTGCATCACATCGATATTGTGTAGCAGTAACAATGATTTAGCATAAGGAAGATCCCATAAGCCACATATATGAGTCCAGTTGTGCTCGTGCCCAAATCTAACAAATCCATCATCTGTAGGGACAAGTTGACTGAGCCATTCAGCAACCTCAACACTAGTCAAACGTTTCGGTGGGCCCTTTGTTATAATAGTGTCCTTTCAAAAAGTATTAACTTGCTTCCGAAATGGATGATTTGCTGGTAGAAATCGTCGGTGGCAATAAAAAAACACACTTTACCGCCATGAGTAAGTCTGAAACAATCAGAGTCCGACCCACATATTGGACAACAAAGTTTGCCATGTGTACTCCATCCTGAAAAAACCCCGTATGCAGGAAAATCATGAATTGACCACAAGTATGCTGCTCGCAAATTGAATTTCTGTGTTTTTGTAGCTGTCATACGCTTCTACTCCGATCCACAATTCTTTTAAGTCCTCAATCAATGGTTTAAGAAAAACCCCCAAATGTTTTCCTGGATGTTTACGACCGGGAATGATTAGAGACAAGAACATGTATTCATATTTCATACACATAGCTGGTGGAAGGTTGTATGGTATAGCAAAAACCGGCCAACATGATTACGAGGCATAAGATGTGTTGAATGGTGTGAAACCATCGGTGGCCAAACCAATACGAACATTTCTACCATCTTTTGCAAAATACTAATCAAAAGAGTCCACGCCTTCCATGCCTAGGCATCAGATGGGTGTGTTACTCCCTTTACTTCGCTCACACCTTCCTTATGCCACCGCCTGTGTCTCGCAGTTGATTTAGATAAAAACAACCATTTCAGCCTAGGTGCAAGAGGCATGTAACGAAGTTGTTTCACTACCACTTTTGTCTTCACTAATTCCCCGTCCTCATTTGTGGCCTCAATGTATCGAGATTCTTTACAAATCGAACATTGTGTCAGAATTGCAGTCTCCTTCCAGAAAAGCATATAGTTGTTACGACATCAATCAATCTTTTCGTACTTCATACCAAGGCCTGCCAATAATTTCTTTGACTGATATATGTCTCTCGGCAACTTATGATTCATCAGAAGAATGTCTGATATCAAATCTATAAGATCATCGTAACACTTATTCGATAAATTGTACTTTGATTTTATAGACATGAGACGAGTAACGGTCGAAAGGAGAGACACTTTAGTGTGCTCATGCAACTGTTCATGTGATGCTGAAAGAATTCTATAGAACTCTTCAACTTCAGGTCCAGGAATTTCTTTAGATGTATCTACACCACGACCACGATCTAGTGCTTCAACCATATCTTCCATTCTATCCACGTTATCACCATCTATGTCATCAACTTCAACATTGCTGTGGTATAACTCGCCATGCTCATACCACGTTTCATAACCAGGCATAAAACCAAATCGACAGAGATCTCGTTCCATGTCAAACTTCTCATTGCATAAAAAGTTACGACACTTGTTGCATGGGCATTTCACAAAACTGTTGTTCGATAAAGAGAAAGCTCGAGTGATAAATGCCTTAGTATTGATGGCCCATTCATCCGAAGGCACGGCATTCTTCCACCAACCATCATACATCCATCGTCTATCATCACCTATGTTCTAAACTATATAATATAAGAAAATAGAACTCATAAATATATATGTTGCAACTAAGAATATAGAAAGAATAAATATATCTATTGGAAGGGATAGGTCCTAAACCCATCCAAGAGTGACCGAGAGGAGCGTGCTTATAAAGTGACGTGGAGTCCGGATCTAGACAAAATTTCGGCGGCATAACCCCGCTGTTCTCCAACTGCACGCCTGATAATGGTGCAGCGGAGAACATTAGGGTTACGCCGCCGAAATTTCATCCAAATCTAGACCCCGCGTCTCGTCATAAGCACACCCACTCGGTCACTCCCAGGCTGTCCAAAAAGGGACAATTCCAAACCTACACATCTCACATGCGTAACGCATGTGAGAGGGGCCGGACCGAAACGGGTGACGCATATTGTATAGGTTACGTGAATCTTATTTTTTGGAGTGAATTTCGAGAGAGGTAAGAACGAGAAACAGGAGGAAAGAATGAGAGAGAGACAGTGAAGTGGACCAGCCGTCCTGAGTTATGCTCTATCGGGTCCCGCCAGTGATGACGTACGAGCCAAGGTTCGCTGCTATTGGCCTCAGGATCGAAACCGCGGCCACAATGGTTCCCAGGTTTCTCGACGATGCTATACTTTGTTAAAGCACGATAATGGAGAAATCTAACTTTTACATGGCCCAACTGTCGGGCCATAAATGGGCTGCGCCGAACTATATCGGCCCGAAGCCTGTTTATTTACGTATCGCTATAATAAATTTTATCTAAAACACACATTAACCATGCAACACTTTACATTCTTATTATAAGCATTACATGGATATGGTATCTTAGCATCGGTTCGCTTAGAGTGGACCGATCAAAACATAATTCATTGCTAAGTAAAAGATGCATACATGCTAACTTTATATTTATGCAACAAACAATTAAAATACTTCAAACTAATAGACGTTCTTTTTAAATTTTGTTGCACGTTCTTCTAACTAATTTTCGTACACTAAGAGCTCTTCGAGTTTAAATTTAGCAACTGACTTGATATCATATGCGTGCATGCCAAATTAGATTTCTCAAAACTACACCCATGTCTCTGACTAAGATTAGACCTACGTCGCTCACTAGAATCAATTGATCTATTTCTGAAGTACAAGATCAGCCTCTATAAAACAGACTTGAGATGGCATTGATGTCGAGACAGAGCATCGCCGGGCAGAGCGCGGGCTGCACCGAGAAAATTACACTAACAAATTATAGACTACCTTGGTGTCGTTCGGAGCAGCCAGCCGAAAATGCGGATCGGAGCCCAGCAGCTCGTTCGTCCGGACCCGGAAGATGCGACGGCAGATGGGCGCAACCCTTCGAAGTGGTGACGACCGCAGATTGACGCGGGCTAGCGCGGCGACGGCGGCAGCTGGGCGCTGCGGCGGCAGCTAGGCGCGGCTGGTGGCAGATGGCGCGCGGGCAGCGCCGGCAGCTGGTCGCAGGCGGCGGCGGCAGCTGGTCGCGGGCGGCTGCAGATGGCTAGGGCGGCGGCACGGGCGGCTGCTGGCGAGATAGACAATGAAACCGACGTGCGAACGTTCCTGTATAAGCACTGCTTTCGTGAGCCAGACAAAGGCCCACGAAATTAAAACCTTGATTCGTGTGCCATATTTTCGTGCACCGCAAACATGGCCGACGAAAATGAGGATAGTTTCGTGTGCCCCTGGAAAAGCCAACGAAAATAAATCTGTTTTTGTGAGCCCGCCAAAAGCCCACGAAATTAGGACCTTGGTTCGTGTGCCTGTCCGACGTCGATGAAACTGAGGCAACCGTATTTTCGTGCGCCGCGCGCTGGCCGACGAAATTGATCCTAGTTTCGTGTGCCTCCCTAAAACCCACGACAATAGTAGGGCTTGTTTTCGTGAGCCCGCCAAAAGCCCACGACATTATGACCTCGATTCGTGTGCCTGTCCGACATAGATGAAACCGAGGCACAAGTATTTTCATGCGCCCCTCGCTGGCCGACGAAATTGAGGCTAGTTTCGTGTGCCTCCCGAAAACCCATGACATTACTGGCCTGTATTTTCGTGCGCCCCGATCTGGCTAACAAAAATAGAGGTGTCTGTTAGAGCGACAAACCCTAGGTGACCTTTATTTTCGTGTGCCTCCATAATAACCCATGAAATTAAATTTAGTTTCGTGTGCTTATGCTCTAATCCACGAAAATAACTTCTATTTTCGTGTGCTACGAGCCAGCTCATGAAATTGTTTTTTATTTTCGTGAGGGCCCACGAAAATAGTTGTAGCCGATGAAAATATTATGTTTTCTTGTAGTGTCACTTGGTTCTATTTTCGGAACCGGGTGTCACAGATTGGCACCAGAGCCACGTTGACCATAGGACGCCAGCCTAGGTAGAATGGACACTCTGAAACACATAGGCACACCCCTCTAAACTGCTATTTTCAAAAATTGCTTGCTGCTGCACTTTTCTTGTCAATTCAGCCACCGCAAAGTGCTATTTTCAGCCCCTCTTTTCGCTTCTTTTGGACAGCAACACCTTTGATTCTTGCTCTATAGTTTCTGAAGTTTTGGAGTTATTTCTTCCTTCTCTAAGATTTCTCATGTCTTATTTAAAGATGCCGGTGACCAGGAGCACAGCACGCATAAGAGCTCGTCCACCACCACGTGGGAGTGCTCTTAATCCCATTGAGGTGTCCGATGGACCGTATTGGGAAGTGAAGATGGAACCTCGTGGTGAAGATGAAATCAATAGCTATATGTATGAGGAAGAGGATCTGGAAGAGGTGGAACCATTCGAAGACGACATGGAAGATGATGTACAAGAACAGCATTGGTACACACCTCAGGAGGAGTTTCACGCGGGCTTACACTCCGTGGAGCCTCATGAAACTATGACAGGAGAAGATGAACCCGAAGAGGAGCCACCCCTTGCTGAGACCAATAATGAAGGTTATGAATGGGCCAACCATTCAGTTCAAGAATTTCGGTCCGATGGAATGGAAGGAGGACACACATCCAGGGAGCTCAAAGAATTTCTGGATTGCTGCAGCCTATACCCGGAGTATCTCCTCAAGAAAGTCCCTCGTCGCATACACGAAGAGTGGAAGGCTGATGTAACCATCCTATCTAACGGTAGGGTTGTCACTCGGCACTTCACACCCACATGGAGAGCTACAAGGACAGAAGCTATCGATGACGCTGCATGGGAAGCACTCACCGGACTGTGCTACGCCTTCCATGAGCAGCTTGAGGGTACCACTTTTGAGCTGCACCCGTGTCGGAAGAGTGGCACAAGGGAGATCATTGGACCCCATGTGACAGCCCTTTCCAACCCACAGGCTGCTGAAAAGTAACAAAGGTTGCTCTTGGAGTTAGGAAACCGCTACGCAAGCGCACAAGAAGAGATCCGTTACCTCCGCAAGACGCTGTACTTGCTGGAAAAACAGGAGGAGACTCGTGCCAACACGGGAGCGAATAGAGCACCAGCGTCATCTAACCCTACATGGACTTCCAACTCACCATGGCATGCACCCATGTATGGACCACCCCCGTCACACGGCGAGAACAGCACCGGTTCTCACGATTAAGTTTAGGTTTCCATTGAATATAGCTGTAATAGGAACGTTTGGATCGCCGTAAGTCAAATAAGAGTAGTGTTCTGAAATTTTTGTGATGATTGATTGGTTTGTGTGCTGATGTGAGTTGTTGGACACTTCCGTGAATGTCCACATCCACACATAGTGGAGAGACGTGAGATGCTTCGGCACGTATTCACATCCTCATATAGGCTGAAATTAAAAAAAGTTGCTTAGTTGATACACCTTGATGCATATAGTTGGGAAATAACTTATTTCAGTTCTGAATTCTGTTCCGGAAGTAAGCAATAAAATAAGGGGGAACACTTTCTCGCCAACCTTATTGTGTTGGATTCTCAAGGGATTGACATAATATTTGGAATGGTTGGCTAAGCAACCACAACAGAGTGATTCAATGTGCTGAGAGGATCGTTCAATTGACAAGTGAGCATGGTACTCGTATTGAGTTTTAGGCAGCCCAACCGGCAACCGAGAAGGCAGCGCTGAACCACGTCGAAGAAGTGACATTGGGAAGCATTCTGGTGGTTAAAGAATATTCAGATGTGT
Organism: Neostapfia colusana; assembly: GCA_030760725.1. NCBI lineage: Eukaryota > Viridiplantae > Streptophyta > Magnoliopsida > Poales > Poaceae > Neostapfia > Neostapfia colusana. The sequence continues at coordinate 83,543,277 of JASWHV010000003.1, forward strand.
TCCCGAAAGAACTTCCAGGTATGCCACCTAACCGGGACATTGAATTTGCCATTGATTTAGTACCCGGAACTGCACCTATAGCGAAGAGGCCGCATAGGATGCCCGCTAATGAACTAGTGGAGCTCAAGAAGCAAATTCAGGAGCAGCTAGAAAAGGGTTTTATACGCCCAAGCTCGTCACCATGGGGAGCCCCCATGCTCTTCGTAGATAAGAAGGATGGGACCCAAAGGATGTGTGTGGATTATAGGTCTTCCAATGAGGTGAAGATCAAGAATAAATACCCGCTGCCCCGTATAGAGGACCTGTTCGACCAAATGAAAGGTGCTCGAATTTTTTCCAAGATTGATTTTCGGTCAGGATACTTCCAGCTGAAGATTAAGCCCTCCGACATACCCAAGACTGCATTTCGAACACGGTATGGTTCGTATGAATATACCGTTATGTCTTTTGGGTTAACAAATGCACCCACATACTTTATGTACCTCATGAATAAGGTCTTCATGGAGTACTTGGACAAGTTCATTGTGGTTTTCATCGACGATATCATGGCGTATCCGAAAAGCGAGGAGGAACATAAAGAACACTTGAGACTGACATTGCATAAACTGTGAGAGCATAAATTGTATGCTAAGTTCAGCAAGTGTCAATTTTGGATAAAGGAGATATCGTTCCTATGCCACATCATCTCCGAGGGAGGAGTATCGGTTGATCCCTGAAAAGTGGGAGACGTTTTAAAGTCGAACCAACCGCAGAATGTGAGAGACATTCGGAGTTTCCTTGGGATGACTGGATACTACCGCCGGTTCATCAAGGATTTCTCCAAAATAGCGAAGCCTATGACTTTTTGCTAATGAAGGGAAAAGCATTTCAGTGGACAACAGTGTGCCAAGAAAGCTTTGAGGAGCTCAAGAAAAGACTAACCACAGCGCCGGTTTTGGTGTTGCCAGACGGGAGCAAGAGCTTCGACATATATTGTGACGCATCAAGACAAGGGCTTGGATGTGTGCTCATGCAAGAAGGACAAGTGGTAGCCTATGCGTTGAGGCAACTAAAGAAAGACAAGCTGAATTACCCCACACATGACTTGGAACTTGCAGCCGTGGTACATGCCTTGAAGATTTGGAGGCATTATATTCTTGGCCACCGATGTGAGATCTATACAGATCACAAAAGCCTCAAGTGTATATTCACGCAAACAGATCTGAATTTGAGGCAACGTCGATGGTTGGAACTCATCAAGGATTATGATGTTGGAATCAACTATCACCCCGGAAAGGCCAATGTAGTAGCTGATGCGTTAAGCCGAAAGGGAGCATGTCACCAACTCACGGTTCGGGAGCTGCCACCCGAGCTGCGCAAGGAGTCGAACGGTTACATCTCAGGTTCTTGAACGAGATGGAAGTGATAGAACTCAACTCTTCGCTGGAACAAGAGATACGAGATGGCCAAGCAACGGATGAGGAAATCAAGTAAATCAAGGAAAGAATCCGACAAGGCATAGAAAAGGACTTCAAGGAAGACAAGAATGGCAAGCTTTGGTTAGGGAAAAGGATTTGTGTGCCTAACATGAAGCACATCCGTGACACGATATTAAAGGAGGCACATGACTCACCTTATTCCATACATCCTGGCTGTACAAAGATGTACAAGGACCTGAAAACTTGCTATTGGTGGGATGGTATGAAAAGGGACATAGCCGAATATGTTGCCTTATGCGATACGTGCCGACGGGTGAAGGCCGAATATCAAATACCCGCTGGACTGTTGCAGCCATTGAAAGTACCCGAGTGGAAGTGGGAAGACATCAGCATGGATTTCATCATCGGATTGCCACGTACTCAATCGGGTTACAACTCTATTTGGGTTATCGTGGACCGATTGACAAAAACAGCCCATTTCCTTCCTGTTAAAACCAAGTACAACGTTGCACAACTAGCCGAGCTGTATATGGAGCAAATTGTGTGTCGCCATGGAGTTCCAAGAAGGATAGTGTCAGATAGGGGTACTCAATTTACCTCTAGGTTCTGGAAAAAGCTGCATGAAGCTATGGGTACATGACTGGATTTCAGCTCGCTTATCACCCGCAAATCGACGGGAAACTGAGAGGACAAATCAAACTTTGGAAGACATGTTAAGAGCTTGCGCCTTGAAGCATGGGCGCAGTTGGGATAGGAGCTTGCCTTATGCTGAATTCTCATACAACAACATCTACGAAGCCATCATGAAGATGTCACCTTTCGAAGCATTGTATGGTAGATGGTGTAGAACGCCGCTGTTCTGAAATGAGACCGGAGAGAGCCAAGTGTTTGTATTCAAAGTGCTGCAAGACGCTGAGAAGCAAGTCCAAACAAGACGAGAAAATTTGAAGGCTGCTCAGTCACAACAAAAAGGTTAAGCGGACAACAGGCGAAGAAAATTGACCTTTGAAGTGGGAGACTTCGTGTACCTTAAGGTATCGCCTATCCGAGGCCAACGATGGTTTAACGTCAAGGGCAAATTAGCACCTCGCTACATCGGGCCATTCAAGATTTTGGGCAAGCGAGGAGAAGTAGCCTATCAACTAGAGATGCTAACGCACCTTTCCGATGTACACGATGTATTTCATGTGTCCCAACTAAAGAAGTGCTTAAGGGTGCCGGAAGAACAAGTACCGATGGATGAGCTCGAGCTTCAAGACAATCTGACCTACGTGGAGCACCCCGTCAAAATCTTGGACGTGAAGGAGAGGGTCACGAGGAACAAAGTGATCCGTTGGTGCAAGGTACAGTGGAGCCATCACACAGAAACCGAAACTACATGGGAGCTTGAGGAAGACCTCAAGGCAGAATTCCCTCATCTATTCTCTACTCTTATAGAATCTCGAGGGCGAGATTCAGTTTAAGGAGGGTAGGTTTGTAACACCCTCAAATTCATTTCCATGCATTGCATACCTTTTTCATGTAGAGAAGCATTATAGAAGAAGTAGAAATGGAGAAAGAACTATAGAAATGGAGAAGAAACCATGGAAATGGAGAAAGGAACCATAGAGATGGAGGAAGAACTATAGAAATGGAGAAAGAACCATATAAATGGAGGAAGGAACCATAGAAATGGAGAAGGGCATATAGAAATGGAGAATGGGGCATAGAAATGGAGAAAGGCAATCTAGAAATGGAGAGTGGGCCATAGAAATGGAGAGGGGAATGTAGAAACGGAGTAAGTGACATATGAATGGTGGGGAATGGGAAAAACATAGCTGAAATGAGCCAATTCCAATTTCCCCAAAATTTTCCCCAAATCTCCAAATTTCCCAATTTCCCCAAAAAGGGGAATTTTCCCCACATTTGGGGAATTTCCCCCACATTGCTGCCGCACCAAATTAATTGGCGAAAAGTTTGTTAGGATTTTGCTCCAATTGGATTAGGACCCCCCCCCCTTATAAATAGAACCCAAACCCCCTCCTTGGCCGCAGCCCCTTCTCCGCTTTCCCCCCAAGTCGGCGACTTGGAGGACCTAGCCCCCAACTCGCCGAGTTGGACTCCCCTAGCCGGAGATCAGTCACCGGTGAGCCCCGTCACGCCTCGCCTTCACCGGAAAAAAGAACTGACGATCTGTCCTGCCCTAATCATCCATAGAAAAACTTCCCGCTGCTGCCATTGCTAGGAGGAAGGCCCTGCCACGAAAAGGAAGTGAGGTAGGCCTCCCTTACCCATCTTACAACGTCGCCGCTTTTTCTACGCATCCGTTTTCTTCGGCCCCTTCGAACAGAAACTTTTACGTGTGGACAGATCGTGTTTTGATCGATTTTTGTCACACCCGGTTTCTCCGAAGAACAACCGAGTGAATATCACATGTATGCCAGGATCATTTTCTCATACATGTGATGACAAATAGTGAAGCATCATTTATTACAAGCCAGGTGTCAAATATAAATAAGTCTTACATAGCAAATGTCTCGATAGACAATAATAAGTTCATCACAAGTAAATAAACTAGCAGCGGGATATTATCCTTGAGGGCTCCGTCACAGGCATTGCCCGGGGGTCTCCATGAACCTAGAAACCTTCTTCGGGTCCAAAGTCTTGGTCATTATACACCACCTCATTATCTTTACCTGAGCAGCAATATAAACCAACAAAATATGCAAGGTTGAGTACCAATGGTACTCAGCAAGTGTGGGAAAATTATATCATGCATGGCTAGAACAAGGAGGGGTTGAACTCATGGTTAAAGCACTACGCAATTAATACCTATCACCTTAGCTTATTAAGCACCTACATTACTACACAGGTGAAATGGTCCCAATCTCCCATCCCATCATCAAAATCCAATAACCATAACATCATTTCCAATGTTAAGCTTCCCGCTTAACATCCACAACTTTCAAAACCATCACTCCTCTAATCATGAATAAGTCCAAGCCGCTCTTGACCGTGAGCACGGCTGTCATGACAGTTTTGACTCTGCAGAGTTTGCACCACTGTACCCACATGTAGTGATTTCATCCCCCGTCGCCGGGTGGACTAAAAGAACCTCCATTATGCCAGTGGCTACGAACCACATTCACACCTCCCAGGTGTGTAGCCAGGAGATCACTACGAAGCCTTTACAAAGGGATTCCCGACGAGCGTGGGCCCACTGAGGTTTCACCCCTAACAGCATACAAGAGGCTCCAACCCCGCTGCAGTGGCCCCCTCTTGAGCCTTGCTGTTCATATGGTAGTCCAGCTGACACCTATTCCCCGCACCATCCAACACACCCATACTACGCCGGGGATACACCTAATTAATTGGCCAAGCTGCCCCATCTCAGCATGTGGTTGGCACTGTAAAGCCAGGTTACATGCTCCATGAACCGGTCCTTAGGATCCAGGCAAGTACTAAACACAAACCCGAGTCTCATGCACCCAGCACACAACCAAAACATCCAACTTGCCTTGATCCCTACCTCTACATAACTCACAATATCTCATTCAAGAGTATGGTAAAATAAACTGATGATCTCATATCCCAAATATCCCATTCTAAGCATGGCTAAGCATATGCATAATAATAAGTGACATGATAAAATAAATCCCAACCCAAGCTACAAGGAAACAAGGTAATGCAATTCTAGGGAAACTTCCTAACATGGGTTTCATATTTCATTTGACAATGCAAATAATTCTATCTACACATCCTAGCATAGGATCAAAGTGGTCAAAGACACTTGCCTCCTTCCTGCTGCTCTTGAAATGGGTAGTCCTGATCTTGGAAAGGAATAACTTGCTCTTGAGCAGGTTCTACATCATACCATCACACATAGCAAAAGAAAAACAACAATCCATAAGACATAGTTCACACTTCCACTTCATACAAACCACACATTCATATTTATGAAAGTCATTCACCATTATATGTGTTGTGGTTACTCTATGTGTGTTGATTTGTGGCTTGCATGCACTTTTAATCATGTGTATATGATTCCTACTTTTGTATTCACATTTATACTTACATACTATATATATATATATATATATGAGTTTCCAATTTAAATAAATTCCTTATACTCAATTACTACACCTTTTAGCTACCAAGTATGCATGAAAGGTATTTTCCTTCTCCATATGTGTCTTCAGAATTTCTACCAACCCTAAACTGAATTCTTTGGATTTTAGAACTCCATTTATCATTTACTAGTTGCTATATTTTCAGATTTATTTCCTATGCCTAAATGTGAACTTTATTATGAAAATAACAAGACACATCATCTAAACAGAATAGGTTCTGATCTAAAATATTTACTAATATATTTTTGACCTTTTCCTCTGATGTAAACTATTTTACAATTATTTTCTCTATTTTCCAGAACTATTCTTTTCTTAAAAATGTGTCCCTAAATGTGAATAATAAATTAAACAGATTCATTTCAGCCCAAAATATATTTTTATCTCACTCCAAAGTTTTCTAAATACTAAGAAAGTTTTTAATTTAATTTTGACAATATGTTTGTCCCACTTTTTAAATTTTAAACACTAGCCACATATTCAATTTCCTAAATTAAATATTAAACAGGGCTAAAAAGGTAAACTCACCCCACTACAGGGTCTATAATATTATTTTAACAATTTTCAGGGGTCTAGCTATACATAACAGAGGAGTTTTTCCTAGTTTTTATTAAGTCCAGGGGCTAAAACTGATTTTTAAATGAATTTACATGATTTTCTGAAGTTCCAGGGGCTAGATCAGAAGTTTCTGGGGCTAGCTCTTATTTCCCGAGAACCCCAGGGGGTAGCACGTAAGAATTCCAGTCTTTATAACGCGGGGCTGACGTGGACCGTCAGATTTAAAACAGACGGCTGAGATTATAACGTCGAACCGGTAAGCGGGGATTTAAACCCTACCATGCGATTTAAAATAAACGGCGCACAAGCGACCACGTCGCTCTGATCGAGCGCAGGCGGCGCTGCCGGCGGCACACGGCGGCGGGAAGCGGCGATCTCGCCGGTGACTTTCGGATCTTCGAGAATTCTTCCTAGAACTGTGATCTTATGGCATAGATCGGTGGAGGAGAGGTCGGGGATCTCACCTCGGGGGTTTTCTTGAGCTCGGAAGTCCTGGAAGGTGATCGGCGACGAGGTCCGAGGTGAATTCACGGCGAGGCTCGTCGGCGCTGTGTTTACACCGCAATTCACCGAGTTTTCTGCACCTGCAAGGTTCCCCGGAGGCGGTGGATCAATACCAGCGAGTTAGATCGGAATTTCCGAGTGTAGATCGGCCAGAATTCGCCGGAGAAACTCGGGTTCTCATCGGAGAGAAAATCGGCGGATCGCGTGGGAAAAACGGGACAGGGTTGGGGTTTTTATAGACGGGGGAGGGCGGCGAGGTGGTTTAGATCGAATTTGCGTCGCCCCTCAACGGAATTCGGCTGGAATACGCGAGAGTTCCCGATCGGTTTCGATTCGGGTGAGAGAGTCCGGCGCTGGCGCGAGGTAGACGATGAACTGGCGGGCCCCGCCTGTCAGTGAGAGGAAACGGCGCGTGCGGCTGCGGGCTGGCGCGGGCGCTGGTTGGGCCGGCTGGTGGGTTTCGGCCCACTGGCCGTTTTTTTTTCTGTTTTCCTTTTTCTTTTTCTATTTCTTTTCTGTTTTGAGTTTAATTTGAATTCCAGTTTGAATTTGAATTTTTGCAAACCATGCAACACGTCCAAAAATTTTTAAATTCCCCTCTTAACATGATTTAGGTTCTTAACAAGATTTTTGGGGTGTTACAGCTCTACCCCCCTTAAAAGAAATCTCGTCCTCGAGATTGGTGGTTCTAAGAAAACAATTCCGGAAATTGTGTCTTGAGCTCATCTTCCCGCTCCCAGGTGGCTTCCTCTTCTGAGTGATGCTTCCACTGCACCTTGCACATCCGGATTCTTTTATTTCTGGTGAGGCGTTCCATTGTCTCCAAAATCTTGTATGGTTGCTTGGCATAAGACAAATCCTCAGCTACGTTCACTTCATTCATGGATAACACCTCTTCAGGCGTCCTCAGGCATTTCTTGAGTTGTGACACATGGAATACATCGTGCACATCCGATAGATGAGCCGGTAACTCTAGTTGATACGCCACTTCGCCTTTCTTTTCTAGAACTTGAAAGGGTCCGATGTATCAAGGTGACAACTTCCCTTTCACCTTGAACCGACGAAGTCCTCTGATAGGGGACACCTTGAGATATACATAGTCTCCCACGTTGAAAACGAGCTCTCTTCTTCGTACATCGGCATAGCTCTTTTGGCGTGTCTGTGCTATCCTCAAGTTTGTTGCGAATTTCCCTCACCTTCGCCTCGGCTTCTTGTAGTACTTCTGGACCAAACACTTTACTTTCCCCTGTTTGGTTCCAAAATAGGGGAGTTCTGCACTTCCTCCCGTACAAAGCTTCAAACGGTGACATCTTCATACTAGCTTGATAGCTGTTGTTATAGGAAAACTCCGCATACGGTAAGTTCTTGTCCCAACTCCTATTGTTTTTTAGTGCACATGCTCTCAGCATATCCTCAAGAATCTGATTGGTTCTTTCCGTCTGCCCGTCAGTTTGGGGATGATAGGCAGAACTAAAGTTCAGATGGGTTCCCATGGTTTCGTGCAACTTCTGCCAGAACCTTGAGGTGAACTGTGTCCCTCGATCCGACACAATCTTCTTTGGCACTCCATGGTAACACACGATCCTTGACATGTACAACTCTGCCAATTTGGATCCGCTGTAGCTTTCCTTCACGGGGATGAAGTGAGCTACCTTGGTTAGCCTATCAATGATGACCCATATCGAATCATATCCTGATTGGGTCCTAGGCAATCCCACGATGAAATCCATGCTGATTTCTTCCCATTTCCATTCAGGCACTTTGAGTGGTTGCAATAATCCCGCGGGTCGTTGATGTTCTGCTTTCACCAACTGACATGTGTCACATAGGGCAACATGTTCCGCGACATCTCGCTTCATGCCATACCACCAATACTTGCTCTTGAGGTCCTGGTACATCTTCGTACTCCCAGGATGAATGGAATAGTCGGAATCGTGAGCCTCCTTCAAAATTAATTCATGAATCTCCTTTACTTCAGGCACACATATCCTTTTTCCGTGCCACACCGTACCTTGTTCATCCTCTCTGAAACCAGGAGCTTTATTTTCCTTGATGAGTTGTCTGATCTCTTGTATCTTCTCGTCATTCTTTTGACCCTCGCGGATTTCTTGCTCGAGTGTGGAGTCCACTTCCATGGCGATGGCTTCCCCACTATTTACCAGGCATAGATTGAGCCTTATAACCTCGTCCTTCAATTCTGCAGGCATGTCCTTCAAGCTCAACTTATTGACCTGCACTTTCCGACTTAAAGCATCGGCCACGACGTTTGCTTTCCCAGGATGATAGTTGATGCCCACATCAAAGTCATTGATTAGCTCTAACCATCTCCTTTGTCTGAGGTTGAGATCTGGCTGTGTGAAAATGTACATCAAACTCTTATGATCCGTATATATCTCTGTCCTCTTCCCCATCAAGTAGTGTCACCAAATTTTCAACGCGTGTACCACTGCGGCTAGTTCTAAGTCGTGTGTAGGATAGTTTTTCTCGTGCTTCCGAAGCTGCCGGGATGCATATGCCACGACATGTCCTTCTTGCATGAGAACACATCCCAACCCGTTTCCAGAGGCATCGCAATACACTGTGAAATTCTTCTGCATATCTAGCATAACCAACACTGGGGTTGTTGTCAATCTTTTCTTTAGCTCCTGAAACTCGTCTTGCACTGTGGCGTCCATGTGAATGTGATTCCCTTCTCCAACAGTTTGGTGAGAGGTCTCGAGATCTTGGAGAATACCTCAATAAACCGTCGATAGTATCCAGCCAATCCCAAGAAGCTTCGAACTTCCCCGACATTTTCAGGGGTCTTCCACTTCTGTATATCCTCGATTTTGGCAGGATCCACGGAGATTCCTCCCTCCGAGATTATATGTCCTAAGAAGGGAACTCTTTTCAGCCAAAACTCACACTTGCTCAACTTGGCATATAGTTGGTGTTCTCCCAGCCTTTGCAACACCAACCTTAGATGTTTCTCATGTTCTTCTTCATCTTTGCAGAAGACGAGAATGTCATCTATGAAAACCACCAAAAATTTGTCCAGATATTCCATGAATACTTTGTTCATGAGATACATGAAGTATGCCGGGGCATTAGTTAGCCCGAAAGGCATGACAGTGTATTCATACAGTCCGTACCGAGATACGAAAGCTGTCTTGGGAATATCAGATTGCCTTATCTTTAGTTGGTGGTATCCCGACCTGAGATCAATTTTCGAGAACACACAAGCTCCCCTCAACTGATCAAACAAGTCTTCAATGCGGGGTAATGGGTACTTGTTCTTGATGGTTACCTCATTCAAGGCACGGTAATCCACGCATAACCTTTGGGTTCCGTCCTTTTTGGGCACAAATATCACCGGAGCTCCCCATGGTGAGGAACTAGGGCGAATATACCCCTTCTCCATCAATTCTCTCAAATGATCCTTGAGTTCTTCTAGCTGCTTGGAGTCCATCCGATAAGGTCTTTTGTAAATCGGGGCTGTTCCAGGTACTAGCTCAATTGCGAATTCCACTTCATGATCGGGAGGCATACCTGGCAACTCCTCCGGAAAAACATCTGGATATTCCCTGATGATCCTGATTTCCTCAACTTTCACCTCAACTTGATTTAATTTAATGTCCCTCCTAGGCTCGTGTATTGTTATGAACTTTACTCTTGTGCCACTAGGGTGAGTTAGTTCCATCGTTCTGGTCGAACAATGGATGATTCCTTTATGTTTTGTCAACCAATCCATACCCAAGATAATATCTATCCCTTGTGAATCTATCACTATGAGGTTAGCAGAAAATACTACCCCATTAATGTCTAGGTTCACTTTGGGACACACTTGTCTTGTCCTTATTTCTCCACCTGGAGAGTTTAGGCTAGCATATGGTTCATTTGTGTGGTTGCTAGGTCATGCTTCTTAACAAACCCTTGAGCAATGAACGAGTGGGTCGCACCAGAATCAAACAGTAGGGTTGCATGGTGTAGATTGGCAGGAAACTTACCAACTACCACGTCGGGTGCCTCTTGCGCTTCCTCCATAGTGATGTGGTTCACCCGTCCTCGCATCACATTCTGCTGTTGTGGCTGTGCGGGCTTCTTCTTTGGGCATTTATGGGCGTAGTGCCCACTTCACCGCAGCTAAAACATTGCACCCCAACCTTAGGTGTCTGGCCTTTGTTGTCTTGGGGTTGGTTTGGAGGTCCCTGTACTGCTGGTCGAGGTGGATATGCGGGATGAGGCTGCTGTACAAACTGATGTTGTGGCTGTGTTGGTGCTGCCGGAGGCCTGTAGTTCGGGTTCTACCCTCTTGGTGCTGAGTAGGGTACCGCAGCACGGTTCGTCTGCCCTGTAGGTTGCTGCATCAAACGTGGGCGGGTGTTGCTCCCTGAGGCTTGATGTGACCACCCGGCCTTCCTCTTATTCTCATTTTCCAAGGCCTTTAGCTTCCTTTCGACCACAAATGCTCTGTCCACCATCTTTTGGAAGCTTTCATACTCATTTGAGGACATTGCACACTGCATTTCTGCGGTAAGTCCTTCCACGAAACAATCTTGTTTCTGCTCATCAGTCTCTATGTCCCGTGGGGCATAACGGGATAGTTGAGTAAATTTAGTGAGGTATTCCCTCACCGTCATGCTTCCCTGCTGCAGTCTCAAAAACTCCTTCCTCTTGTTTTTGAGTTCACCTCTTGGGATGTAATGGTTGCGGAAGCTACGCTTGAACTCTTCCCAAGTGATGTTCTCAGGGTCATGATGGGCAGCCACGTAGGCGGTCCACCAATCAGCAGCAGGTCCATTCAATTGATGAGAGGCAAACAGCACCCTCTCATACCCTTGGCACTGGATGATCCTCATCTTGCTTTCAATGGTCTTTAGCCAGTCATCTGCCTCCAGAGGTTCAGCAGCACTTGCAAACTTTGGAGGTTGAGTTCCTAGAAACTCACTCAACCTCGGTTGGCGTGGTGCAGCTTGTGGAGGTGGAACTTGATCCAAGTTGGCCACCACTTGAGTCAAGTTCTGGATGAGCTGATTTTGATTCTCCAGCATTTGGTGGAGGGGATCAACTCCTTCACGGCGACCACCCCGGTCCTGGCCTCCAGAAAGATGAGGGTTGCATGCCTCATCGTTGTTGTTGGCGGGGTTGGCAGCACGTCCTTTTCCTCTTCCGGCCATCTGGCAGAATCAACCAATGTTAATTTTGAAAGCATTTAGTATCATCTTACTACTTTCACTTGTTTGTACTTTGAAGTGTTGAGGCTTTGTTATATTTTTTTTCTGAGGGTTCATTTCTCACACAAAAATAAATGCAATATTATTTCATGTGGGTTCACACACCAAAGCAAAACAATCTAAAGACGAGGCTGTGGACAATTGCTCATGGCTTCCACAACTCACATCACACACCAAGCATTAACACACCATTAACTTAACGTAACGACTCGACTATGCGACATCTTGCTAATTTAAGGGAAAGACTCTACGCTACTCGTTTTCTTGAGCTGGCTCCTCGAGATCTTCCTCATCATTTCGGCTGCCTTCTGACTCTGCTTTGGGTGGGGAGGCTGCTGGTGGAGAAGTGCGACGACGCCTGATCGCTCGGCGATCTGGGGAGTCAGGAGTCCATGTATCATTCACGGTGACACACAGTTCATTCCCATCTCCTCTTTCTCTCGCCCTCAAGCAGGCTCGCAGCAACGGCTCCGTTTCCTTCAGGGTGTCCCGGACATCCTGAAGCTCTTGTTGGCACTCCTGCAATCGAGTGCTAAGCATAGCAGCATCCTCCAAGCACAAGTCCATGTGCTCATGGGAAGTCCCTTGCTGCACCGGCGGGTACTTGTACTCCGTGGTACCACTCTCATGCTGGAGGACATACATGTACTCAGTCCTGTCCAGGTGGCGACGATAGATGTGACTCTGGCAGGTGATGGCCTCCCAGGTGACATCCTTCTCCGCATCGACCTGTGTCGCTCTACAAGCTGGAGAGCGGTGGATCTTAAGCAGCCGATTTTCGTGTATAATCCTCATCTCTGAACTCCATTCTTCCCTCTTCTCACGGATGGTCCTGGTGGAGTTATAGTGGATGATTAACTTGCCCGTATTGCCGGCGGCTTCGAACATACGTCGAAGACGGCGCAACAAGCCTCCTACTGCCAATCCGTAGGAAAGGTACGTCACCGGACGGCTCCCCTCTCTTTGGGCAAGGGCAACTACGGGAACTCTCCCTCCTGTGGACTTGCAAGCGGTGCGAATCATGCGAACCATCTAAAATAAAAAGCATTTAAACTTAGGTTAGATAAACTTTTAAACACAAATCCTATTTTGAATGAAAATTGGGGTAAGATAAAGAAAGTGACTCATTAAATAACACTTCTCAACACACACCTTGTAAAAATAGTTTTTAAGAAAATAGGACCCTTAAATACATCCATTTCTACCTAGGTCCACGTTCCTACGGGCAACCTTGGCTCTGATACCACTTCTGTCACACCCGGTTTCTCCGAAGAACAACCGAGTGAATATCACATGTATGCCAGGATCATTTTCTCATACATATGATGACAAATAGTGAAGCATCATTTATTACAAGCCAGGTGTTGAATATAAATAAGTCTTACATAGCAAATGTCTCGATAGACAATAATAAGTTCATCACAAGTAAATAAACTAGCAGCGGAATATTATCCTTGAGGGCTCCGTCACAGGAGTTGCCCGGGGGTCTCCATGAACCTAGAAACCTTCTTCGGGTCCAAAGTCTTGGTCATTATACACCACCTCATTATCTTGACCTGAGCAGCAATATAAACCAACAAAATATGCAAGGTTGAGTACCAATGGTACTCAGCAAGTGTGGGAAAATTATATCATGCATGGCTAGAACAAGGAGGGGTTGAACTCATGGTTAAAGCACTACGCAATTAATACCTATCACCTTAGCTTATTAAGCACCTACATTACTACACAGGTGAAATGGTCCCAATCTCCCATCCCATCATCAAAATCCAATAACCATAACATCATTTCCAATGTTAAGCTTCCCGCTTAACATGCACAACTTCCAAAACCATCACTCCTCTAATCATGAATAAGTCCAAGCCGCTCTTGACCGTGAGCACGGCTGTCATGACAGTTTTGACTCTGCAGAGTTTGCACCACTGTACCCACATGTAGTGATTTCATCCCCCGTCGCTGGGTGGACTAAAAGAACCTCCATTATGCCAGTGGCTACGAACCACATTCACACTTCCCAGGTGTGTAGCCAGGAGATCACTACGAAGCCTTTACAAAGGGATTCCCGACGAGCGTGGGCCCACTGAGGTTTCACCCCTAACAGCATACAAGAGGCTCCAACCCCGCTGCAGTGGCCCCCTCTTGAGCCTTGCGGTTCATATGGTAGTCCAGCTGACACCTATTCCCCGCACCATCCAACACACCCATACTACGCCGGGGATACACCTAATTAATTGGCCAAGCTGCCCCATCTCAGCATGTGGTTGGCACTGTAAAGCCAGGTTACATGCTCCATGAACCGGTCCTTAGGATCCAGGCAAGTACTAAACACAAACCCGAGTCTCGTGCACCCAGCACACAACCAAAACATCCAACTTGCCTTGATCCCTACCTCTACATAACTCACAATATCTCATTCAAGAGTATGGTAAAATAAACTGATGATCTCATATCCCAAATATCCCATTCTAAGCATGGCTAAGCATATGCATAATAATAAGTGACATGATAAAATAAATCCCAACCCAAGCTACAAGGAAACAAGGTAATGCAATTCTAGGGAAACTTCCTAACATGGGTTTCATATTTCATTTGACAATGCAAATAATTCTATCTACACATCCTAGCATAGGATCAAAGTGGTCAAGGACACTTGCCTCCTTCCTGCTGCTCGTGAAATGGGTAGTCCTGATCTTGGAAAGGAATAACTTGCTCTTGAGCAGGTTCTACATCATACCATCACACATAGCAAAAGAAAAACAACAATCCATAAGACATAGTTCACACTTCCACTTCATACAAACCACACATTCATATTTATGAAAGTCATTCACCATTATATGTGTTGTGGTTACTCTATGTGTGTTGATTTGTGGCTTGCATGCACTTTTAATCATGTGTATATGATTCCTACTTTTGTGTTCACATTTATACTTACATACTATATATATATATGAGTTTCCAGTTTAAATAAATTCCTTATACTCAATTACTACACCTTTTAGCTACCAAGTATGCATGAAAGGTTTTTTCCTTCTCCATATGTGTCTTCAGAATTTCTACCAACCCTAAACTGAATTCTTTGGATTTTAGAACTCCATTTATCATTTACTAGTTGCTATATTTTCAGATTTATTTCCTATGCCTAAATGTGAACTTTATTATGAAAATAACAAGACACATAATCTAAACAGAATAGGTTCTAATCTAAAATATTTACTAATATATTTTTGACCTTTTCCTCTGATGTAAACTATTTTACAATTATTTTCCCTATTTTCCAGAACTATTTTTTACATAAAAATGTGTCCCTAAATGTGAATAATAAATTAAACAGATTCATTTCAGCCCAAAATATATTTTTATCTCACTCCAAAGTTTTCTAAATACTGAGAAAGTTTTTAATTTAATTTTGACAATATGTTTGTCCCACTTTTTAAATTTTAAACACTAGCCACATATTCAATTTTCTAAATTAAATATTAAACAGGGCTAAAAAGGTAAACTCACCCCACTACAGGGTCTATAATATTATTTTAACAATTTTCAGGGGTCTAGCTATACATAACAGAGGAGTTTTTCCTAATTTTTATTAAGTTCAGGGGCTAAAACTGATTTTTAAATGAATTTACATGATTTTCTGAAGTTCCAGGGGCTAGATCAGAAGTTTCCGGGGCTAGCTCTTATTTCCCGAGAACCCCAGGGGGTAGCACGTAAGAATTCCAGTCTTTATAACGCGGGGCTGTCGTGGACCGTCCGATTTAAAACAAACGGCTGAGATTATAACGTCGAACCGGTACACGGGGATTTAAACCCTACTTTGCGATTTAAAATAAACGGCGCACAAGCAGCCACGTCGCTCTGATCGAGCGCGGGCGGCGCTGCCGGCGGCGCACGGCGGCCGGAAGCGGCGATCACGCCGGTGACTTTCGGATCTTCGAGAATTCTTCCTAGAACTGTGATCTTATGGCATAGATTGGTGGAGGAGAGGTCGGGGATCTCACCTTGGGGGTTTTCTTGAGCTCGGAGGTCCTGGAAGGTGATCGGCGACGAGGTCCGAGGTGAATTCACGGCGAGGCTCGTCGGCGCTGTGTTTACACCGCAAGTCACCGAGTTTTCTGCACCTGCAAGGTTCCCCGGAGGCGGTGGATCAAGACCAACGAGTTAGATCGGTATTTCCGAGTGTAGATCGGCCAGAATTTGCCGGAGAAACTCGGGTTCTCACCGGAGAGAAAATCGGCGGATCGCGTGGGAAAAACGGGACAGGGTCGGGGTTTTTATAGACGGGGGAGGGCGGCGGGGTGGTTTTGATCGAGTTTGCGTCGCCCCCGAACGGAATTCGGCTGGAATACGCGAGAATTCCTGATCGGTTTCGATTCAGGTGAGAGAGTCCGGCGCTGGCGCGAGGTAGACGATGAACTGGCGGGCCCCGCCTATCAGTGGGGGGAAACGGCGCGCTCGGCTGCGGGCTGGCACGGGCGCTGGTTGGGCCGGCTGGTGGGTTTCGGCCCACTGGCCGGTTTTTTTTCTGTTTTCCTTTTTCTTTTTCTATTTCTTTTCTGTTTTGAGTTTAATTCGAATTCCAGTTTGAATTTGAATTTTTGCAAAACATGCAACACGTCCAAAATTTTTTAAATTCCCCTCTTAACATGATTTAGGTTCTTAACAAGATTTTTGGGGTGTTACAATTTTTGACGGTGGAACTGATCTAGATATTGAGTCAAGATCATCACCACGTCCACACTTCATCCCGGCACCCTTTTTCATCATAAAACACCATGAAATCCCTTTAAAACAAGCAAAAACACGTACAAACTGGATTAATAAAATTGCACTATAGGATTTGCATTCATCTACCCCATTGCATCTTGAGTAAAGTTTGTGCATGATGATTGATTGCTGTAAATATTGTATGTGCATGATCGTGAGTAGGAGAACAAGCTCAAGAGGCAATCTACGAGGAATTACAGCACCAAGACTTCGAGACGCTTCATCAGCAAGAACCACGGGAGCAAGGCAAGTGCCCCTTGACCATATTGATCCCATGTTCTGAAACTGTTTTGTTTGCGAAAACTCGTATGCTTGAGTCAACTTGATGGGACACCCTTTTATAGGAGTTTACTAGTTTTGTTAACCATCCTTGTCGCCGGAAAAGTTGATGAGTCGGGTATGGTCGTTTTTCCTTTTTGCTTCGCTTAATCTACGGGATACAGGAAGCTGAATTAAAATATGGTTAGCTACTGCACTCATATGAATAATGATGATGAGAACTTGATGATGTTAATGAGCATGGAATCGGGGGAGATCTAGGCAAGCTTGGTTCGTGGATGTTTCTGAATGAGATGGTGGTACTTGCCGTAGATCTAAGGACCAGTTCATGCGAGAATATGCCAGGAAAACAGTGCCACCACAAGGCCAAGTATGGGTGCGGCTTAGCAGATTAATTAAGTGTGTTGCTATCTTGTTATGGACCGTGGATGGCACGGGGAATGGGAGTCGAGGAGGACTGCCCTGGGAACTGCATGGCGCAAGAGGGGGCCCGTGGGTGGGAGAATGGTGATTCGAGCCTGCCGGTGAAACCTCAGTGAGTCCATACATCTAGTAGCCCCTTTGTAAAGGCTATTTTGTGATCTCTTGGCCATACACCGACAGTTGTGTACTGGTATAATGGAGGTTCTGTAGTCGCCGACGGGTGACGAAATCACAAACTTGTGGGTAAAGTGGTGCCACCTCTGCAGAGTGTAAAACTATCATGATAGCCGTGCTTCCGGTCACAAGCACCTGGCCAACTTCCATGATTAGAGCAAAACCTTGGGATGGTTATTCGGTATGGTTATGGTATGGTCATTGGGATTGGTTTCGGGACTATTTTGAGTCATGACATTGAGTTTGGTTTCGGTTATATGAATATGAGATGGTTACGAATATTTATGAGAATGAGATGAACTTGAGAAAGATTAATGGCTGGATGAAACTTGATAAATGATGAATTATGGTGAGAGAATGTTGCTGAATTACTTGATTATGATGGGATAAATTTCACCTAGAAAGAGTTTCTGTTTTTACCATGTTTGTGAAATAAAATTTGCTTGCTGCAATGAGCCTTTTTATTTCCTACCTTGTTGAAAGCTACATGTCATAATTTTCCCGCACTTACTGAGTACGACATGTACTCAACCTTGCATTACCACATAAACATCATCTACAGGAGATAAGTACTTCGAGGACCATGTGGAGTACTAGGCGTGCGAACTACCGTCAACATGTCTGTGGAGTCGAAGATGGAACCTGCTGTCTTAGCCATTTACCGCTGTCGTTAGAGTCTTCTGCTGCAAGAATAAGTTTGAGATTCATGAGTGAGACAATGAGTTGATGTAATAAAGTACTTAAACACTATTTATTCGTGGTTATATTCTGAATTCAGTTTGTGGAATACATGTGTATGTGTGATGAACATCCTGGGCAAACATATGCATTCACTTGGTTTTATTTTCGGAACTGTGACGTGTAACGCCGCATTTTTCGTAAAGCTAATAAATCAGGGTTATAGAGTTAACCACCAGACAAATTATGCACACTACTGACCGATTTCAGATATGCCTTTCATCGAAACTGGTGCAGCCACCCCCCTACTTTTGCCTAAAGGAAAACTCTTTTCCTCTTCCTCCCCCATCCTCATCCATTCTACGAGAAGCTTCTAGAACCACACAACACCCACCTCTTCCTCGTTCATCCTTATCCATTCCACGAGAAGCTTCCGGAACCACCCCTCACATATCTCTCCCCCTATCCTATCCACTGCACGAGAAGCTTCTGGAACCATCCCTCACATATATCTCCCCCCATCCTTATCCACTCCACGAGAAGCTTCCGGAACCACCCCTCATATACATATCTCCCCCCATCCTTATCCACTCCACGAGAAGCTTCCGGAACCACCCCTCACATATATCTCCCCCACCCTTATCCACTCTACGAGAAGCTCCCGAAACATGCATTAATTACACCACCTACCTCTCCTCCCTCCATCCCTATCCCTTTCCCCCTTCATCTATAAAAGGGGATCGGGGGCTCACTTTCTCCCCCGCCCCATTGAGCACCGGAGCTCGCGTCTCCTCCCCCCCTCCAACATCGATCTCCGACGAGGAACCCTCCCCGCCGAGCCCCGCCAAGCCACGGCCAAGGTGAGCACCCCAACCTCCACTCTCCTCTCCGAGTCATTCCCCCTTCCCGCTCTCCTCGGATTTGTCCGCGACCACCCCGTGTCATGGCCACCCTTCCATGAAGTTGCTCTACTTCCTACCCAAAATCGGCAGCTTAATCGAGTAATTCATAGCCTCGGCGTTCGATTTCTTACTCTCTAGCCATCCTCCCACGTTTACTCTTGCTGATTTGAGCCCAACCCTAAGCAACCCCTTGATTGGCCTTAGAGAAGATCTCACCCACACACAAAAAGATCACTTAATCCGATTCTTCTTATAAAAATCATCTAATATCATAATATAGTTAGTGCAAGCAAGTTTGAATGATGTATATTTGATTTGTTTGTATGTTTGCTTGTGCGCGGTGTAGAACCAGTGCCGGAAGAGAACTTAGGGGAGCCAAGTGACCAAGAGCACGACGCTGCAGACGGTAGCGAAGGCAAGTTCCATCACCCCCTTTTTGATCATATTGCTCCTATGTGAGGTTTATCCATTGTGGCCAGTAGATTAGGCATTTGCATTGTTGAGCATGAGTTATTCGAGTGATAGAGGGTAAACATATTAGTTTCTCTTTTTGCAGCATATTGATATGATGAGATTATGCATGATGATGTTGCCCTGTTTTTGCTGCATGGTTGGGGAGAGCATGAGTTGAGAGCGGGGCAGAAGGGTTAGTGTTGGTGTAAGCGCTACCGTGGTGGTAGACTTACAGTGAGCACTATCAAGATGATAGGCTCGTGGTTTGAGTATGGAGGCTGCCCTGGTGAGCCTTAAGGACCGAGTTGTTTTGACATCTCACCTAACTTTCTTCAGTACGAGAACATGACCCTGTATGGGCGGGGCTTAGCCTAACCCCGGTGGCTAGCCCGACAGTCGTCCACGGTGGAGAGAGAGAGAGAGAGAGAGAGAGAGATGCATTTATGAAAATTGAGATGATATTGAGAT
The DNA here is from genome assembly GCA_030760725.1 of Neostapfia colusana. Classification (NCBI taxonomy): domain Eukaryota; kingdom Viridiplantae; phylum Streptophyta; class Magnoliopsida; order Poales; family Poaceae; genus Neostapfia; species Neostapfia colusana. The sequence goes on from JASWHV010000003.1 coordinate 83,563,220, forward strand.
AAGTCATGACACTAGGTTGGGGACGACTGGTCTGGGTGATGTTTCGACTGGGTGTCGGTTATGACGGGCTATCTTTGATGGTCTGTGCGTGTGGGTACAGCGTACAACCTCTGCAGAGTGTAGAACCCGTTCGGACGGTCGTGTCCTCGGTATAGGACAGGTTATAGTGTGGTCCTAACAACAAGGAAGCCACCTGTTGTGAGAATGAGGTGAGGAATGTCTCTGGATGGGTTATTTGGTTGAATTTAGTTGCATTAGGTTGCATCACTCTTATTGTTGTGCATTGCATCTATGTTTGTTTCATTCCCCTCCCGAAGGGCGAGGTGGAGCTTGCTGAGTACTTTTGTACTCAACCGTTGTTGATATCTTCAGAGGATCCTGACTTCAACCCATAGGACTTCGAGTAGGGTCGCATCCACACCCAAGGTGTTACCGTGGAACCATGTACGAAGAGGAGCTAGTTGTCCATGTTTTTATGTCGTTAATCATCCTTATGTTAGTCCTTATTATTGTTGTACTAAAGTGTATGCCGTTGTAATAAAGCTCTGTATGGTTGTTGTTCCACTTGTGTTGTAATATTATGTACCGAACTCTGTTTAGGGCATAATATTACATGTTTAGTTCCGATCTCATGGGTCGGGACGCTTCAAGTTGTATCAGAGCCATACTTGGCTGTAGGATGCGTACCCTAGTACTTAGGTGACAATAGGAGACCGTAAAATAGTTGGCCTATAGGAAACCTGGACCGTAGAGCCATGGTGATAGGTTTTGCTCTCATCTAATCCTTGTGCCCTGTTCTAAGCCAGATGGCGGACGACCGTATCACCACCTTCTGCATCAACGAAGATGGCTTCCCCAAGGTGCTCTATGCCGCCACGACACGACTCGGTATTCCAGACCGTCCGGAGTACGTGGGTCATGAGTTCGTGGAGCATGGCACCGAAAGCTGTGAGGTCACTGTGCACATCGGCGCCAGTGAGAGGTTCCTGGACATGAAGCCATGGAATGTCTCCGCCACTGGATGCCGCATGAAAGATATGTGCCAATTGGTGGCCCGCAAAGCTTTGAAGTACCTCTGCCACATGTTTGACTGGCATTTGGGTTCCACACCCATGAAGTACTTCCCACCACTGGATCGTAGTCATCCCGCATGGATGGCGAGGATTCGCAACTTGGAAGGCCTCGGGTCGACCGAAGATGACCCCACCATTGTCGCCATGTCCGGTTATTAATTTTGCCTGGACGACTTGTGCGACCAGCTGAACCAGCGCGTGAAGATCCTCGTCTAGCGTGCTGAGACATTGGAGACCCGCTGGCGAAAGGCTAAGCTAGCACTAGCGCAGGCTGAAGCCCAGGTTGCCAGCGCCGAAAGTCGAGTCGCCTTGGCCGAGGAGAACCTTAGGGAGCAGGTCGACCGTCACAGCCAGCTGCTTAGGGGTGTCTACCTTGTAGACCGGGCCAAGCGGAAGGACCGTCAAGCTGGTGCAACGACGGGGCCACTTATCCTAGAAGAAACCCCAGTGTATCACCTATCCAACCCCCGAAGGAGGATTTGTGAGCCTGTGCCACCTACCCCTCCGACCTCACCTCGCTGGACCAACGAAGACCCTGAAGATCAGGATGTAGGACCCAGTAGCCAGACAGAGGTCCCAGGTGACCCTTAAGGGAATAGACCCAGCGACGACATGCGCTATGTATCTTGTACCCGCTTGCCCGAATGAATGAATGAATGCTTGGTGTGTTGCTTGCAATGTTTGATGTTTGTGTGAATTGTGTGGTATAAAACTATATATATGTGTTTAGATACACATAGTAAAATAGAAAAAAAAATAATAATAACAATAATAAAAGACGGTAAGCATAACTAATTATGATGCACCATAGTAATAATAATAGGAAGAAAATCCAAACCCATCGATTGCCTTGTCACAGATGCCTCGCCGCTCGAGCCGAGTCACTAATGGACACGAGGTGGACCAAGGACTACGAGAGATTCCGCATGCACCTCACGAGCATGAGACAACAGAGAGTGCACCTGTACGGCCACATCCCCAAGCACCTAACTATGACCTGACCGCCATTGTGGACCGCCAGACTCGACTCCTCGAGCTACTGACAAACACCCTGGCTTCCCGGAACAACGATGGTCTCAACAACCATCAGCCCGCGCCCCAAAACAATCACCAGATCGCAGACTTCAACAGGATGAACCCGCCCAAGTTTTCTAGATCTGAGGACCCTATTGAGGCAGATGACTGGCTAAGAGAGATTGAGATGAAACTCGAGGTTGTGCATGCAAACGAGCAGGATAAGGTTCTACTTGCAGTCCAACAACTGAGGGGATCTGCCTTAGCCTGGTGGCACAGCTATAGAGAGATGCATCCACATGCCAGGACCATGATATGGGATGAGTTTGTGAAGTTGTTCAGAGAGCAACACATCCCAAGTAGCATTATGAAGCTAAAGAGGGAAGAGTTTATGAACCTTAAATAGAAGGGTCTAACTGTGACGGAGTATCTACACAAGTTTACCGGGTTATCCCGCTATGACCCCCACGCTGTGGATATAGAAGAGAAGAAGCAAGAAGGCTTTTTGCGTGGATTAAACACTGAAATCAGGAAATTTCTTGAAGCATCTGTTTATCCAGATTTCAGTACCCTGGTTAACAAGGCCATCACTACAGAAAAGAACATAGAGGATGAGCTACAGGAGAAGAAAAGAAAATTCGAGTACAAGAAGGGGTTCCAGCAGGAGAAACTTCAGAGGACTAATCAACCTGTCTATTCATTACAGAGGACCCAACAACCAACCTACTTTGTGCATAAGACCCAACAACCTATTTACTCTGGGCAGATGGCTCATAGTGGTGTATCCTATAAAGCACCAACCACCACTTTCAAGCAATCGGTACAACCTGCTAAATCACATGGCTCATTCCATCCTCAGCAGTGTGGGGTCAACCAAACTGTTGGCCAGGGGATCTGTTTCAGTTGCCGTGAGCCTGGGCATATCGCCATTAACTGCCCTTACAAGGTTAAGCCAGCACCATCAGTCACCTCCAACTCAGTTAACGGACCAAGGCAACCAGCTGGAGGCAGCCACGGAGCACCGTCAAGGACTCAACACTCCTTTGGAAAGGCCACAGTAAACCACGTCTACGCCGAAGAGGCAGATGCAGCACCAGGAGTTCTACTTGGTGAGTTCTTGGTTCAGTTAGTTTTGGCTTCAGTACTATTTGATTCTAGTGCATCACATTCTTTTATATCATCACACTTCGTAGAGATACATGATATATCTACGGTAGCCCTTAAGAGGCCCTTAATGACTCGATCACCGGGAGGTTATATACCTTGCCACCTAGTAATTGACAACATCCCATTAAACCTAAGTGGGGTAGAGTTCTTGGTTAATCTGGTAGTGCTTGACTCCCATGGGATAGATGTGATCCTCGGTATGGATTGGTTAGCCAAGTGCAATGGGAGTATAGCTTGTGCACAGAGGACTGTGACAGTGACAAACCATGAAGGGAAGACTGTCACATGTCGTGTCAACTCCGGCCTGTCTGAGCTAGTAGTAAATCACTTGAAGGCGGAAACACCTCAGGAAGTACCAGTGATTAAAGAGTATGTTGATGTGTTCCCTGAGGAGTTGCCAGGCATGCCGCCAGAAAGAGAAGTGGAGTTCTCCATTGATCTAGTTCCCGGAACTGCCCCAATAGCCAAGAGACCTTATAGAATGGCGGCGCCAGAACTAGCCGAGTTAAAGAAACAGTTAGATGAGTTGCAAGAGAAAGGGTACATAAGGCCTAGTGCTTCACCATGGGGCGCACCCATCCTATTCGTAGAGAAAAAGGATGGAAGCAAGAGACTCTGTGTAGATTACCGAGCTCTTAACGCGGTGACCATTAAGAACAAATACCCTCTGCCCCGGATAGATGATCTATTCGACCAACTAAAGGGGGCCAAGTTTTTCTCAAAGATTGACTTGAGGTCTGGGTATCATCAAGTGAGGATTAAGCCCTAAGATATACCTAAGACGGCATTTGTGACTCGCTACGGTCAGTTTGAGTTCACAGTGATGTCTTTTGGATTGACCAATGCCCATGCCTACTTTATGAACCTAATGAACCGGGTGTTCATGCAAGAGTTGGACAAGTTTTTCGTTGTCTTCATCGACGACATTCTAGTCTATTCACGAAGTGAAGCAGAGCACGCGTAACATCTGCGTGTTGTTTTGGACCGGCTTAGGAGCCATCAACTTTATGCCAAGTTCAGCAAATGTGAGTTTTGGTTACAGGAAGTTAGTTTCCTTGGGCATGTGCTAACAGCCGATGGAGTTGCAGTTGATCCAGAGAAGGTCAAAGCCGTATCATCTTGGAAGCAACCAACTTCGGTCTCGGAGATTCGTAGTTTTCTGGGTATGGCTGGTTGTTATCGGAGATTCATCGAAGGATTTTCTAAGCTAGCCCGACCAATGACGGAACTACTAAAGAAGGATAAGAAGTTTGTGTGGACTGAAGCATGTGAGCGGAGTTTTCGCGAGTTGAAGGGAAGACTAACCACGGCTCCAGTCTTAGTCTTACCGGATATTCAGAAAGAACTTTGTTATTTATTGTGATGCTTCTAGGCACGGCATAGGATGTGTGCTAATCCAAGAAGGACGAGTGGTGTCCTATGCCTCTGGTCAGTTAAGGCCGCACGAGCAGAACTACCCAACCCATGACTTGGAATTGGCTGCGGTAGTGCATGCTCTTAAGATTTGGAGACACTATCTGATCGGTAACAAGTGTGAGATCTACACCGATCACAAGAGCCTCAAGTATATCTTTACCCAGCCTGATCTGAACCTAAGACAACGAAGATGGTTGGAACTAATTAAGGATTATGATGTGGAGATCCACTACCACCCCGGTAAAGCAAATGTTGTGGCAGACGCTCTTAGCAGGAAAGCATATTGTCATCACTTGGTGACTCAAGTACCACAACTGTGCGAAGAGATGATGAAGTTGAACCTAAGTATTGTACCTCACTCCTACAACTACAACCTTAGTGTTCACCCTGTCCTGGATGACCCGATTAAGAAGGCTCAACAGGAGGATGAAAAGTTAATGAAGATGAAGGAACAAACCGGTGAAGGCAAGGCACCAGACTTTAGAGTTGATAGAGATGGAATATTGTGGTTCAAGAAACGGTTGTGTGTGCCTTCACAAGGTCACTATCGGAATACGATCATGGATGAAGCTCATAATTCTGCCTACTCTATCCACCCTGGAGCCACAAAGATGTACGTGGATATTAAGCAGAAATATTGGTGGGTTGGAATGAAGGGTGACATAGCCAAATTCGTGGCTTATTGTGATGTGTGTAGAAGGGTCAAAGCTGAGCATCAAAAGCCGAGTGGCCTATTACATCCCTTACCGATTCCCATTAGGAAATGGGATGAGGTAGGAATGGATTTCATCACTACCCTACCAAGGACCAAGAATGGTAATGACTCCGCGTGGATAGTGGTCGACCGTCTGACTAAAGTTGCACACTTTATTCCTGTGCGCACTACCTACAATTGGAGTAAGCTGGCCAAGTTGTACATAGACTGTATTGTGAAACTACATGGAGTACCCTCAAGGATAGTCTCAGATCGAGGTACTCAGTTTACGTCAAGGTTTCCGAGGAGTCTTCAAAAGGCACTTGGTACCAAGTTAGACTTTAGTTCAGCATATCACCCTCAGACGGATGGTCAGACAGAGAGAATCAACCAAATCTTGGAAGACATGTTGAGGGCCGCTGTTCTCACCTACGGCAAGGATTGGGAAGACAATTTACCGTATGCCGAGTTCTCATACAACGACAGTTATCAGGCCAGCATCGGGATGTCACCATATGAAGCCCTATATGGAAGGAAGTGTCGAACCCCGCTCATGTGGTCAGAAGTTGGGGACCGTATTGTGGAGCAACCAGACATCATCTTGGCAGCAAGGGACAAGGTAGCGGAGATTCGAGCGAATCTCAAGGCCGCCCATTCACGCCAGAAAAGCAACGCAGACAAGAGGAGGCATGAACTCAGTTTCCATGCTGGAGATCATGTGTACCTTAAGGTATCTCCTATCTATGGCAAGCGCAGATTCCAAGTACGTGGAAAGTTGGCACCACGGTACATTGGCCCTTTCTCAGTCCTAAAAAGGGTAGGATCAGTAGCGTATGAGATTCAGCTACCATAAGAAATGTCAGGCGTGCACAACGTCTTCCACGTGTCACAGCTAAGAAAATGCCTACGTGTTCCCGAGGAACAGGTGGCACAAGAAACCCTAGACCTGCAAGATGATCTGCGCTACCAGGAGGTGCCAGTAAAGATCTTGGGAACAGTCACCCGAAGGACACGGAGAAACACCATCACACATTGTCGGGTCCAGTGGAGCAGACACTCGGAGGCCGAAGCTACTTGGGAAAGAGAAGATGCATTGCGGATAGAGTTCCCCCATCTCTTTGCAGACCACTCGAATCTCGAGGACGAGATTCATCCTAAGTGGGGTAGGTCTGTAACGCCCCATTTTTCGTAAAGCTAATAAATCAGGGTTATAGAGTTAACCACCAGACAAATTACGCACACTACTGGCCGAATTCAGATATGCCTTTCATCGAAACTGGTGCAGCCACCCCCTACTTTTGCCTAAAGGCAAACTCTTTTCCTCTTCCTCCCCCGTCCTCATCCATTCTACGAGAAGCTTCTAGAACCACACATCACCCACCACTTCCTCCTTCATCCTTATCCATTTCACGAGAAGCTTCCGGAACCACCCCTCACATATCTCTCGCCCCCTATCCTTATCCACTGCACGAGAAGCTTCTGGAACCACCCCTCACATATATCTCCCCCCATCCTTATCCACTCCACGAGAAGCTTCCGGAACCACCCCTCATATACATATCTCCCCCCATCCTTATTGTAACACCCCAAAATTTTGATTCAAAGCACTAAATCATGTTAAGAGGGGAATTTAAAAATTTTTGGACGTGTTGCATGTTTTGCAAAAATTCAAATTCAAACTGGAATTCAAATTAAACTCAAATCAGAAAAGAAATAGAAAAAGAAAAAGAGAAAACAGAAAAAAAACCGGCCAGTGGGCCGAAACCCACCAGCCGGCCCAGCCAGCGCCCGCGCCAGCCCGCAGCCACGCGCGCTGCTGCCTCACACTGACAGGCGGGACCCACCCGATCTTCGTCTACCTCGCGCCGCGCCGGACTCCCTCGCCCCCGAATCAAAACCGATCGGGATTTCGTCGTATCCCGGCTGAATTCTGTTCGTAGGCGACGCGGACATGATCTAAACCACCCCGCCGCCCTCCCCCGTCTATAAAAACCCCGGCCTCGTTCTGTTTTTCCCACGCGATCGCCGATTTTTCCTCCGGTGAGAACCGAGACTTCTCCGGCGAATTCTGGCCGATCTAAGCTCGGAAATTCCGATCTAACTCGCTGGTCTTGATCCACCGCCTCCGGGGAACCTTGCAGGTGCAGAAAACTCGGTGATTTGCGGTGTAAACGCAGCGCCGACGAGCTTCGCAGTGGTTTTGCCTTGGACCTCGTCGCCGATCACCTTCCAGGACCTCCGAGCTCAAGAAAACCTCCGAGGTGAGATCCCCGACCTCTCCTCTACCGATCTATGCCATAAAATCACAGTTCTAGTAAGAATTCCCGAAGATCCGAAAGTTTCCGACGAGATCGCCGCTTCCCGCCACCGTGCGCCGCCGGCAGCGCCGCCCACGCTCGATCAGAGCGACGTGGCCGCTTGTGCGCCGTTTATTTTAAATCGCACGGTAGGGTTTAAACCCCCGCGTACCGGTTCGGCGTTATAATCTCAGCTGTCGGTTAAAAATCGGACGGTCCACGTCAGCCCCGCATTATAAAGACTGGAATTCTTACGTGCTAGCCCCTGGGGTTCTCCGGAAATAAGAGCTAGCCCCGGAAACTTCTGATCTAGCCCCTGGAACTCCAGAAAATCATGTAAATTCATTTAAAAATCAGTTTTAGCCCCTGGACTTAATAAAAATTAGGAAAAACACCTCTGATAAGTGTAGCTAGACCCCTGGAAATTCTGAAAATAATATTATAGACCCTGTAATGGGGTGAGTTTACCTTTTTAGCCCTGTTTAGTATTTAAATTAGGAAATTGAATATGTGGCTAGTGTTTAAAAATTAAAAAGTGTGACAAACATATTGTCATAACTAATTTAAAAACTTTCTCAGTATTTAGAAAACTTTGGAGTGAGATAAAAACATATTTTGGGCTGAATTGAATCTGTTTAATTTATTATTAACATTTAGGGACACAATTTTAAGTAATGAATAGTTTTAGAAAATAGGGAAAATAATTGTAAAATAGTTTACATCAGAGGAAAAGGTCAAAAATATATTAGTAAATATTTTGGATCAGAACCTATTCTGTTTAGATGAGGTGTCTTGTTATTTTCATAATAAAGTTCACATTTAGGCATAGGAAATAAATCTGAAAATATAGCAACTAGTAAATGATAAATGGAGTTCTAAAATCCAAAGGATTCAGTTTAGGGTTGGTAGAAATTATGAAGACACATATGGAGAAGGAAAATACCTTTCATGCATACTTGGTAGCTAAAAGGTGTAGTGATTGAATATAAGGAATTTATTTAAATTGGAAACTCATATATATAGTATGCAAGCATAAATGTGAATACAAAAGTAGGAATCATATACATATGATTAAAAGTGTATACAAGACACAAATCAACACACATAGAGTAACCACAACACATATAATGGTGAATGACTTTCATAAATGTGAATGTGTGGTTTGTATGAAGTGGAAGTGTGAACTATGTCTTATGGATTGTTGTTTTTCTTTTGCAATGTGTGATGGTATGATGTAGAACCTGCTCAAGAGCAAGTTATTCCTTTCCAAGACCAGGACTACCCATTTCAGGAGCAGCAAGAAGGAGGCAAGTGTCCTTGACCACTTTGATCCTATGCTAGGATGTGTAGATAGAATTATTTGCATTGTCAAGATTAAATATGAAACCCATGCTAGGAAGTTTCCCTAGAATTGCATTACCTTGTTTCCTGGTAGCTTGGGTTGGGATTTATTTTATCATGTCATTTATTATTATGCATATGCTTAGCCATGCTTAGAATGGGATAATTGGGATATGAGATCATCAGTTTATTTTACCATACTCTTGAATGAGATATTGTGAGTTATGTAGAGGTAGGGATCAAGGCAAGTTGGATGTGTTGGTTGTGTGCTGGGTGCACGAGACTTGGGTTTGTGTTTAGTACTTGCCTGGATCCTAAGGACCGGTTCATGGAGCATGTAACCTGGCTTTACAGTGCCAACCACATGCTGAGATGGGGCAGCTTGGCCAATTAATTAGGTGTATCCCCGGCGTAGTATGTGTGTGTTGGATGGTGCGGGGAGTAGGTGTCAGCTGGACTACCATATGAACCGCAAGGCTCAAGAGGGGGCCACTGCAGCGGGGTTGGAGCCTCTTGTATGCTGTTAGGGGTGAAACCTCAGTGGGCCCACGCTCGTCAGGAATCCCTTTGTAAAGGCTTCGTAGTGATCTCCTGGCTACACACCTGGGAAGTGTGAATGTGGTTCGTAGCCACTTGCATAATGGAGGTTCTTTTAGTCCACCCGGCAACGGGGGATGAAATCACTACATGTGGGTACAGTGGTACAAACTCTGCAGAGTCAAAACTGTCATGACAGCCGTGCTCACGGTCAAGAGCGGCTTGGACTTATTCATGATTAGAGGATTGATGGTTTTGGAAGTTGTGGATGTTAAGCGGGGAGCTTAACATTTGAAACGTTGTTATGGTTATTGGATTATGATGGGATAGGAGATTGGGACCATATCACTTGTAGTAATGTAGGTGCTTAATAAGCTAAGGTGATAGGTATTAAGTGCGTAGTGCTTTAACCATGAGTTCAACCTCTCCTTGATCCAGCCATGCGTGATATAATTTTCCCACACTTGTTGTGTACCATTGGTACTCAACCTTGCATATTTGTTGGTTTATATTGCTGCTCAGGTCAAGAGAATGAGGTGGTGTATAATGATCAAGACTTTGGAACCGAAGAAGATTTCTAGGTTCATGGAGACCTCGGGCAATGCCTGTGACGGAGCCCTCAAGAATAATATTCCGCTGCTAGTTTATTTACTTGTGATGAACTTATTATTGTCCATCGAGACATTTGCGATGTAAGACCTATTTATATTCAACACCTGGCTTGTAATAAATGATGCTTCACTATTTGTCATCCCATGTATGAGAAAATGATCCTGGCATACATGTGATATTCACTTGGTTGTTCTTCGGAAAAACCGGGTGTGACAGAAGTGGTATCAGAGCCAAGGTTGCCCGTAGGAACGTGGACCTAGATGGAAATGGACATATTTAAGGACCCTATTTTCTTAAAAACTATTTTACAAAGGTATGGATTGAAAAGTGTTATTTAATGGAGTCACTTTCTTCATCTTACCTCAACTTTCATTCAAAATAGGATTTTTGTTTGAGAGTTTATCTAACCTAATTTTAAATCCTTTTGTTTTAGATGGTTCGCATGATTCGCACCGCTCGCAAGTCCACAGGAGGGAGAGTTCCCGTAGTTGCCCTTGCCGAGAGGGAGGAGAGCCGTCCGGTGACGTACCTTTCCTACGGATTGGCAGTAGGAGGCTTATTGCGCCGTCTTCGGCGTATGCTCGAAGCCGCCGGCAATACGGGCAAGCTAATCATCCACTATAACTCCACCAGGACCATCCGTGACAAGAGGGAAGAATGGAGTTCAGAGATGAGGAAGATCCCGAGTAGCCAGCTCAAGAAAACGAATAGTGTAGAGTCCTTCCCTTAGTTAGCAAGATGTCGAATAGTCGAGTCGTTACGATTAGTTAATGGTGCGTTAATGCATGGTGTGTGACGTGAGTTGTAGAAGCCATGACGCAATTGTCCACAACCTCGTCTTCAGATTGTTTTGCTTTGGTTTGTGAACCCACATGAAATAATAGTACATTTATTCGGTGTGAGATGTGAACCCTCGTAAAAGTATAACAAAGCCTCAACACTTCAAAGTACAAACAAATGAAAGTAGTAAGATGATACTAAATGCTTTCAAATTAACATTGGTTGATTCTGCCAGATGGCCGGAAGAGGAAAAGGACGTGCTGCCAACCCCGCCAACAACAACGATGAGGCATGCAACCCTCATCTTTCTGGAAGCCAGGACCGGGGTGGTCGCCGTGAAGGAGTTCATCCTCTCCACCAAATGCTGGAGAATCAAAATCAGCTCATCCAGAACTTGACTCAAGTGGTGGCCAACTTGCATCAAGTTCCACCTCCACAAGCTGCACCACGCCAACCAAGGTTGAGTGAGTTTCTAGGAACTCAACCTCCAAAGTTTGCAAGTGCTGCTGAACCTCTGGAGGCAGATGATTGGCTGAAGACCATTGAAAGTAAGATGAGGATCATACAGTGCCAAGGGTATGAGAGGGTGCTGTTTTCCTCTCATCAATTGCATGGACCTGCTGCTGATTGGTGGACCGCCTACGTGGCCGCCCATCATGACCCTGAGAACATCACTTGGGAAGAGTTCAAGCGTAGTTTCCGCAACCATTACATCCCAAGAGGTGAACTCAAAAACAAGAGGAAAGAGTTTTTGGGGTTGCAGCAAGGTAACATGACTGTGAGGGAATACCTCACTAAATTTACTCAACTATCTCGTTATGCCCCACGAGACATAGAGACTGATGAGCAGAAACAAGATTGTTTCGTGGAAGGACTTACCGCGGAGATGCAGTGTGCAATGTCCTCAAATGAGTATGAAAGCTTCCAAAAGATGGTGGACAGAGCATTTGTGGTAGAAAGGAAGCTAAAGGCCTTGGAAAATGAGAATAAGAGGAAGGCCGGTTGGTCACATCAAGCCTCGGGTAGCAACACCCGCCCCCGTCTGATGCAGCAACCAGCAGGGCAGACGAACCGTGCTGCGGTACCCTACTCAGCACCAAGAGGGTACAACCGGAACTACAGGCCTCCGACAGCACCAGCACAGCCGCAACGTCAGTTTGTACAGCAGCCTCGCCCCGCATATCCACCTCGACCAGCAGTGCAAGGACCCCCAAACCAACCCCAAGACAATAAAGGCCAGGCACCTAAGGTTGGGGTGCAATGTTTTAACTGTGGTGAATTGGGGCACTATGCCCATAAGTGCCCAAAGAAGAAGCCCGCGCAGCCACAACAGCAGAATGAAATGAGAGGACGGGTGAACCACGTCACTATGGAGGAAGCACAAGAGGCACCCGACGTGGTAGTTGGTAAGTTTCCTGCCAATTTACACCTTGCAACCCTGCTGTTTGATTCTGGTGCTACCCACTCGTTTATTGCTCAAGGGTTTCTTAAGAAGTATGACCTAGCAACAACACAAATGAACCATATGCTAGCCGTAAACTCTCCAGGTGGAGAAATAAGGACAAGACAAGTGTGTCCCAAGGTGAATCTAGACATTAATGGGGTAGTGTTTACTGCTAACCTCATAGTGATAGATTCCCAAGGGATCGATATTATTTTGGGCATGGATTGGTTGACCAAACATAAGGGAATCATTCATTGTTCGACCAGAACGGTGGAACTAACTCACCCTAGTGGCACAAGAGTAAAGTTCATAACAATACACGAGCCTAGGAGGGACATTAAATTAAACCAAGTTGAGGTGAAAGTTGAGGAAATCAGGACTATCAGGGAATATCTAGACGTTTTTCCGGAAGAATTGCCAGGTATGCCTCCCGATCGTGAAGTGGAATTCGCAATTGAGCTAGTGCCTGGAACAGCCCCGATATACAAGAGACCTTATCGGATGGACTCCAAGCAGTTAGAAGAACTCAAGGATCATTTGAGAGAATTGACGGGGAAGGGGTATATTCGTCCTAGTTCCTCACCATGGGGAGCTCCGGTGATATTTGTGCCCAAGAAGGACGGAACCCAAAGGTTATGCGTGGATTACCGTGCTTTGAATGAGGTAACCATCAAGAACAAGTACCCATTACCTCGCATTGAAGACTTGTTTGATCAGTTGAGGGGAGCTTGTGTGTTCTCGAAAATTGATCTCAGGTCGGGATACCACCAACTCAAGATAAGGCAATCTGATATTCCCAAGACAGCTTTCGTATCTCGGTACGGAATGTATGAATACACTGTCATTCCTTTCGGGCTAACTAATGCCCCGGCATACTTCATGTATCTAATGAACAAGGTATTCATGGAATATCTGGACAAATTTGTGGTGGTTTTCATAGATGACATTCTCATCTTCTCCAAAGATGAAGAAGAACATGAGAAACATCTAAGATTGGTGTTGTAGAGGCTAAGAGAACACCAACTATATGCCAAGTTGAGTAAGTGTGAGTTTTGGCTGAAGAGAGTTCCCTTCTTAGGACATATAATCTCGGAGGGAGGAATCTCCGTAGATCCCTCCAAAATCGAGGATATCCAGAAGTGGAAGACCCCTGAAAATGTCGGGGAAGTTCGAAGCTTCTTGGGATTGGCTGGATACTATCGACGGTTTATTGAGGGATTCTCCAAGATCTCGAGACCTCTCACCAAACTGTTGGAGAAGGGAATCACATTCACCTGGACGCCACAGTGCGAGATGAGCTTTCAGGAGCTAAAGAAGAGATTGACAACAGCCCCAGTGTTGGTTATGCCAGATATGCAGAAGAACTTCATGGTGTACTGCGATGCCTCTGGAAACGGGTTGGGATGTGTTCTCATGCAAGAAGGGCATGTCGTGGCTTATGCATCCCGGCAGCTCCGGAAGCACGAGAAGAACTATCCTACACATGACCTAGAACTAGCCGCAGTGGTACACACGTTAAAAATTTGGCGGCACTATTTGATGGGGAAGAGGACCGAGATATATACGGATCATAAGAGTTTGAAGTACATATTCACACAGCCAGATCTCAACCTCAGACAAAGGAGATGGTTAGAGCTAATCAATGACTTTGATGTAGGCATCAACTATCATCCTGGGAAACCAAACGTCGTGGCCGATGCTTTAAGTCGGAAAGTGCAGGTCAATAAGTTGAGCTTGAAGGAAATGCCTGCAGAATTGAAGGACGAGGTTATAAGGCTCAATCTATGTCTAGTAAATAGTGGTGAGGCCATCGCCATGGAAGTGGACTCCACACTAGAGCGATACATACGCGAGGGTCAAAAGAAGGATGAGAAGATACAGGAAATCAGGCAACTCATCAAGGAAAATAAAGCTCCGGGTTTTAGAGAGGATGAACAAGGAACGGTGTGGCACGGGAAAAGAATCTGTGTGCCAGAAGTAAAGGAGATCCGTGAATTGATTTTGAAGGAGGCTCACGATTCCGACTATTCCATTCATCCTGGGAGTACGAAGATGTACCAGGACCTCAAGAGCAGGTATTGGTGGTATGGCATGAAGCGAGATGTCACGGAACATGTTGCCCTATGTGACACATGTCAGTTGGTGAAAGCAGAACATCAACGACCCGCGGGATTATTACAACCACTCAAAGTGCCTGAATGGAAATGGGAAGAAATCAGCATGGATTTCATCGTGGGATTGCCTAGGACCCAATCAGGATATGATTCAATATGGGTCATCATTGATAGGCTAACCAAGGTAGCTCACTTCATCCCCGTGAAGGAAAGCTACAGCGGATCCAAATTGGCAGAGTTGTACATGTCAAGGATCGTGTGTTATCATGGAGTGCCAAAGAAGATTGTGTCGGATCGTGGGACACAGTTCATCTCAAGGTTCTGGCAGAAGTTGCACGAAACCATGGGAACCCATCTGAACTTCAGCTCTGCCTATCATCCCCAAACGGATGGGCAGACAGAAAGAACCAATCAGATCCTTGAAGATATGCTAAGGGCATGTGCAGTCAAAAACAATCGGAGTTGGGACAAGAACCTACCGTATGCGGAGTTTTCCTATAACAACAGCTATCAAGCTAGTATGAAGATGTCACCGTTTGAAGCCTTGTACGGGAGGAAGTGCCGAACTCCCCTATTTTGGAACCAAACGGGGGAAAGTAAAGTGGTTGGTCCAGAAGTGCTACAAGAAGCCGAGGCGAAGGTGAGGGAAATTCGCGACAACTTGAGGATAGCACAGAAACGCCAAAAGAGCTATGCCGATGTACGAAGAAGAGAGCTCTTTTTCAACGTAGGAGACTATGTCTATCTCAAGGTGTCCCCTATCCGAGGACTTCGTCGGTTCAAGGTGAAAGGGAAGTTGTCACCTCGATACATCGGACCCTTTCAAGTTCTGGAAAGGAAAGGCGAAGTGGCGTATCAACTAGAGTTACCGGCTCATCTATCGGATGTGCACGATGTATTCCATGTGTCACAACTCAAGAAATGTCTGAGGACGCCTGAAGAGGTGTTACCCATGAATGAAGTGGATGTAGCTGAGGATTTGTCTTATGCCGAGCAACCATACAAGATTTTGGAGACAATGGAACGCCTCACCAGAAATAAAAGAATCCGGATGTGCAAGGTGCAGTGGAAGCATCACTCAGAGGAGGAAGCCACCTGGGAGCGGGAAGATGAGCTCAAGGCACAATTTCCGGAATTGTTTTCTTAGAAACACCAATCTCGAGGACGAGATTTCTTTTAAGGGGGGTAGAGCTGTAACACCCCAAAATTTTGATTCAAAGCCCTAAATCATGTTAAGAGGGGAATTTAAAAATTTTTGGACGTGTTGCATGTTTTGCAAAAATTCAAATTCAAACTGGAATTCAAATTAAACTCAAATCAGAAAAGAAATATAAAAAGAAAAAGAGAAAACAGAAAAAAACCGGCCAGTGGGCCGAAACCCACCAGCCGGCCCAGCCAGCGCCTGCGCCAGCCCGCAGCCGCGCGCGCTGCTGCCTCACACTGACAGGCGGGACCCACCCGATCTTCGTCTACCTCGCGCCGCGCAGGACTCCCTCGCCCCCGAATCAAAACCGATCGGGATTTCGTTGTATCCCCGCTGAATTCTGTTCGTAGGCGATGCGGACATGATCTAAACCACCCCGCCGCCCTCCCCCGTCTATAAAAACCCCGGCCTCGTTCTGTTTTTCCCACGCGATCGCCGATTTTTCCTCCGGTGAGAACCGAGACTTCTCCGGCGAATTCTGGCCGATCTAAGCTCGGAAATTCCGATCTAACTCGCTGGTCTTGATCCACCGCCTCCGGGGAACCTTGCAGGTGCAGAAAACTCGGTGATTTGCGGTGTAAACGCAGCGCCGACGAGCTTCGCCGTGGTTTTGCCTCGGACCTCGTCGCCGATCACCTTCCAGGACCTCCGAGCTCAAGAAAACCCCCGAGGTGAGATCCCCGACCTCTCCTCTACCGATCTATGCCATAAAATCACAGTTCTAGGAAGAATTCCCGAAGATCCGAAAGTTTCCGGCGAGATCGCCGCTTCCCGCCGCCGTGCGCCGCCGGCAGCGCCTCCCGCGCTCGATCAGAGCGACGTGGCCGCTTGTGCGCCGTTTATTTTAAATCGCACGGTAGGGTTTAAACCCCCGCATACCGGTTCGGCGTTATAATCTCAGCCGTCGGTTTAAAATCGGACGGTCCACGTCAGCCCCGTGTTATAAAGACTGGAATTCTTACGTGCTACCCCCTGGGGTTCTCGGGAAATAAGAGCTAGCCCCGGAAACTTCTGATCTAGCCCCTGGAACTCCAGAAAATCATGTAAATTCATTTAAAAATCAGTTTTAGCCCCTGGACTTAATAAAAATGAGGAAAAACACCTCTGATAAGTGTAGCTAGACCCCTGGAAATTCTGAAAATAATATTATAGACCCTGTAATGGGGTGAGTGTAAGGGCCTCAGTTTTTGACACCCATTTGCAGTGTTCATCACCACACCACACACCTCATTTGAGGAAGAATGATGAACACAAATGAAAAGCAAGTAACAATTATCAACATGCTCATTAGAGAACAAACTTACACATTGCAAAAGTGGTATTTCCCACATGTGATATAGATAGGCTGGACATATGAAAACTCCTACACTTTGCTAAGGATGTCCATGCCAAGTTTCACCCAAATTCAAAACCTTTTTGAGGTCAGTTTGGGTATAGTTAGGAAGAGGGCAGTTTGAAACCATATTCAAATTCAAACTGTTTTTATCCAATGAATTTAAAAGTGGGGGGCATATTCTTACTCAGCACATTTTTGTGAGCTCACACACCAATTTTCACTCCATTTGGAGTTGATCTTGACATGAGCTAAGTGGGAGAAATTCAAACTTTATTTGAATTTCAAACTGAACTTGTGCTGAAATTCATTTAAACCAAACCTCATTTGAACTTTGATCAATTCAAATGGCTCATGGGTGAATAATTTGAATTGCCAATGGTAGTATGGGGTTCACTGTTTACAACAGTGATTAGGAGTAAATTTCAGAGGTTAAAACTGGAGGTGGGACCCACATGTCAGCCACTGCTCAGATCAAACCGACTGAGACTTTCTCACCCGGGTCGCCGAGCCGCAGCGGTGATCGCCACCGAGGCCAGCCGCCGCGCCACCAGCTGCTTGCCCACGCGTGGGCATGAGGCGGTACAGAGCCTTCTTAAGGCGCCTGTCCCCTCCTCGGCCGAGGCACCACCGTTCTTCCCCGCAAGAACTCAGCGCCGGCCGAAAACTTCCGCAGCTCGGACTTGATCGGAGAACGCCGATCGCAGCTCCCTCCTTCCACTCCAGAGCCCCAGCAAGGTACTAGAGACCTTCCTCCATCCTCCCCGTTGCTAGAATTCGGTTGAAGCCGAGTGATATCGGCTGTGCCGAAAGATCAAAATCGGAACTTGGAACCGCCGCACCTCGGGCTCTCGTGGACAGCCCAACCAGGGCATTGTCACACCCGAGCCAAGGCACCCTTGGACGCGCAGGTGACCGGTGCTGCTCATCCCCGAGCCACAGCTCGAGTGGTTGCTCACCGGCCGCGAATTTCCACTTTTCCCCTTTCTGTGTGCAGAACGACCTTCGGGTACGGTTCTGTTTAATTCGTGCTCTAGAAAGGATTAGAGGGCCTCAGGCCGCTCTCACACGAGCTAGACACGGTAACGCACAAGTTGTCTTCACAACTCTGGGCCGGAGAACCTCTGTGCCCGGCGTAATTTAAGGTCTACTAATGGCGGAACGAACTGGCGGCATCGGGCGCACGGTGAGGACCTATTTCGGGCCTTCCCCGAGCTGCCTCGAGCTCATGTCGACCTTCTCTGAGGTCCACTGATGCTCCCCGACCGATTTCCCAAGTAGCTGAGGTGCTAGGGTAGTCAGCCGACATGGCCGAAATCGTTCTGAGGTGGCGGCTCGTCGCCGACCATGCTCCGGCCATTGTCATGAGCAGCTAACCCTAGAATCCTGTTCCCCAAGTAAAATTAGGCAGGGGCGGCCAGAATCGAGAAGTTTGGAGCTGTACAGCAGCCGGCGGCGAGCTCTCCGGCGAGATCCCTCGGCGGCGGGGCGCGGGTGTCGCGAGGTTGAAGAAGGGGGTGGACCCCAGCTGTCAGCGGCCGATATTTTGAATCGCGATCCGGCTGCGGCCAGGATCGGGTGTGCTGGCGCGCAAAATCCTTGTGGGCCGCGATGTGCCATCGCCTAGGCGTGCGGCGCGTGTCCCCTGGGCCCACGCGCGAGTTTAACTTTTCCCCGATTTTCAGATTTCCTTCAAACTTCAAATCCTTCTAACTTTGGCTAGAAAGCTCCAAATTGAGTGAACTTAATTTTTCTGGATTCAGATCTCTGAGTACTTTCCAGAAAATCAAGTTTCACTTCATGAAATTCCTTATTTCTCCAGAATTAATTCCTTAAAGTTTAAACTGTTAGGAATTTTAACTGGAGAATCCTTTGGAGGAAAATCCTGAAATTTTGCTGAGATGTTCACAAAAATATCCTTGAACTACCATAAAAATTTCAAATCCATTTGAGCTCATTTAATCCACCTAATGGTGTGATTAGTGAAACTGTTCCAGAGAAAATAGAAAATGTTCAGAAACATTTTCAGAATTTTCTCTGAAATTGTTTAGCTCATATCTTTAGTTAGAGACTTCCAAATTAAGTGAGACCAACTCCATTAGAACCCTCTGAAAATCTAGTTTTCATAAAGTCATAGTTTGTCTCATGAAAATTCCTAGAACACCCTAAGAGTTCCAATTAAGGTCAAGGACATAATTATTGTGGAGGGCTCAAATGAGCTTTGCTGCAACTAAAACTTGACCAGGTCTCTGTTTAGGTTGTAACCAAGCCACAGTAAAAGTTTCACAGTCATTAGGTCTATATAGCAAAGGTTATAGACTTCACAACTTCAAACTTAATACAAATGCATTAAATTAATACATGTATTGTTTCTATCATGTAGTCGCTAAGGTCGAGGAGGAACCCGAAGTCCTAGACTTCGTTACTCCGGAGGAACAGCTAGCCTACGACCAAGAGCAGCAAGGCAAGCCCCGGTTTGCATTAACCTTTTAACAAATGTTTATTGTTTTGAGCACATCTTTGAATATTGTTCTTTGCATTAGAGTCTTGATTGGAAACCCAACTGCACAGCCAAGAAAACCATGGGTTGGGTTTAGGATTGAAAACCTCGTTAGCCACTGCATTGCTAGGATAGAGTAGGATTCGGTACAAGTCGAGTAGTTGGAACTACTCGCAAGAATAGGCTAGAGGCACATTGCTCGGGTAGAGATAGCACATGATACACATGGCAAGAAAATGAGACCGAGCCGAGAGTAAGGGCAGCAGGACTTTGGGGCCTGTGTGCTGTAGCTCCGCTTGTGTCGGTTGAGGACCGAGCCGTGTGCGGGCCTGTTGGACAAGCTAGAACAGTACCGAAGACCTACCGGCTATATGGGAACCGGGAAACTGATGTAACTCGGGTAGCTGGGTATTGAGGCATTGCCCGTCGTTCAGAGGGTAGGTTGAGAGCTCGAGGTGTAAATCGGCTGGTGGCACAGAGATGCGCGTGCAGAGACCTCTTGCTCGGGACGATGGGACCGGTTCAATATTTGACTAGCGGGTGAAAGGTAGTCGCGTACGGCGTCCGTGATGGTTGTTGTAGGCAACATCGAGTACGGGCGTACGTGACAGGTTGTTCGGGTAACCCTGCAGGTGTAAATCGATTATAATCGCCGTCCCTCGCGGTCAGTGAGTACCACTTGTGCACTGTACCGTGACGTAGAAAGAACAGGCTAGTTACATGTTAAAATGTTGCTGATTGAAAGCTGGACATTGATTGTTAATGATATGCTGTAGCTTAGAGCTAATTAAAGTTCTTTTCAACTTTGGGCAAAGTACATGAGAGAAATGCGTTTCTTGTTTGATTGCGGCTCTCTCATGTGCCTTAGCATAAGGTTCTCCACAACCTGCTGCTAAAACTTGAAAGTAAGGTTCCACTAATTAGGCGAGTCCTTGCAAATGATTTTCACCTCATGCAACCCATTACCCTCATGTAGAAGTTCCATGTTTAGGTGAGACGGGTCAGACTTGCTGAGCCTTCGTGCTCACTGCTTGTGTTTGAAGCTTTTGCAGGGTTCTATGAGGAAGGGACTCCCGAAGAGGAGACGGAACCCCAGGAGGGGAACCCCGTCGAGTGGGAGTCGTGCACGCCGCAGAGTTAGTGTGCGTGTGTGCTAGCAAGGACGCGTTCGAGGGATGAACGTGCACTTGATGCTTAGTCTACGCCCGCGAGTGTAGACTGAACTTATTTTGATGTAAACATGTTCATAAACTTGTTTATGTAATAAAACTTCCGCTTCCGCTTGCACCTTTGACGTGTGTTATACGGTGCTGTGCAACGCAGCCCCCCACAGCGTGATCCTGGCTCGACAGGACCAATGGGGTCGTGTCAGCGTGGTATCAGAGCTCGCTTGAGGTTTAACACAGTACAAAGGTCTTCTTTTTTCAAAAATCCAGTGAGGAACGAGTTAGTAGCCCGTATAAGGATGTTATTAGTATATAGAAAGTGGCTTATTAACCTATTTGTTATGTCGGAAAATCGTGCATCTCGGGACGTTCATGTCTTGGGGGGTGCACGTAAGCGCTGTCCACCAGTGCGCACAAGCTGAAGGGTGGAGCCCCACGGGTGGCAGGTAACCCGACCCGCTTTAGTATCCTCTACGACTCATTCATGTCGTTTGGGGTATTCGAGAACCGTCTGTCCCTGGCGTGCGTGGTGCAACATGGGAGACCCCATCACGTGGTCTGAAACGTGAACACGTAACTCAAGGCGTGTTTGGCTTGAGAACATCCGGGCGAGTGATGACGGCCGGGTGTACGAACTGTATGGATTCCAGGCTCGGTGTGCAGCCGAGTCTGATGATTGTTTGAGTTTCTGCAGGAAGCCTGACCACGAAACGGTAGACGTGTAGCATCCGTGTGCGAGTGACGTTTAGTGCCACTGAAATAACGAAGCCGGCTAAGTCCGGTATAGGTTTTTCTTTGTGAGGACGTAGTACCGACAAAATCTGGTGACGCATCGACGTCACACCCAACTAAATAAACAACTTCATTGTGAAAACTGGAAGGTTTTAATCCAAAGTAGTAAAACTTGATGTAACTCCTTCCCTTGAACAGGATATTCAAAGTTAACAAGCTTTCAACTTATAGGATGTTAAGGACAGAGCACTCTGTTTTCAGCTGAATCAAGGCTGAAGTTAATCAGAGGTTAGAGGTTGAGTTCTTTCGAGGTTGGGGTCGTATGATACATTTCTGGAAAGCGTTGGAAGAGCTTTACAACTCTTCTGTTGAGGTCCAGAGGTGTTTCATCCCTTAACCACTCGAAAAATGCAGTAGAGTTGAAACTGTCCAGAAAACAGGACAGAGCAAAGACTCTCTGTAAACTCTCTGTAAATTAAGCATAACTTCCTGCTTAAAAATCAAAAAATAGGAAATGAGGTACTTCTGGAAAGCTTATGAGATGGGTTACGACTTTGTAACAGAAAGTTTTGTCAGATTGGGAACAGAATTAACTGGGATTCTTGGATCAATTCAGTACCTAAAGCAGGGGGGTGCTGTCCAATTGATTCCAGAAATTCTGTTAACTTTGAGATCTCATAACTTTTGAACCAGGACAGATCTTAGGTCAACCAAATAGTTTCTGGAAAGCTATTGAAGTTAACTTTAACTTTGATGTTGAGCTCCAGAATTGGTTTTACCTTTAACATGGCCTAAATCAGGTTGGTGTGGAAACTGGTCAAGGCTGTCATGGGAACAGCAGATCAGCAGTCAAATTTGTTAAAAATTTGAACTATGTTTCCATGTTTTATGGGTTCAATGACATGTTTTATGTTATAACTCAGGGGTTTACTGTTTAAATAAATATTTGACATTTCTCAAATATATTTTTACAGATGGCAGCAGGTAAACGGTTGGAGAACGGGTGGGTAGATTCCCACTGCTCTGACCGTAGCGGCTACCCGGAAGCATTGTGGCAAATGCTCCAATATTTCGGGTACAACCAGATGCCGCAATACTTCGCCAAGGAAGAAGGCGAAGAAGGGAACAAGACGTGGACGATCCATGTCGAGGTTCCTGCAGGGCCTACGCCACCCGGTTGGGTGCCATTCACCGTCACGGTGAGAGGAAGACAACCGGAAGGGATGTGGCAAGTGGCAGCCCGTGACACTATGTCA
Organism: Neostapfia colusana; assembly: GCA_030760725.1. Classification (NCBI taxonomy): domain Eukaryota; kingdom Viridiplantae; phylum Streptophyta; class Magnoliopsida; order Poales; family Poaceae; genus Neostapfia; species Neostapfia colusana. Next base: position 83,585,900 of record JASWHV010000003.1, read on the forward strand.
CGTTTCTGCCAACTACACGTGCAGGCTATGGAGGGAACTCCATACGCACTCTTTACGGTGGAGGGACGAGCTCAGCATGTGTGGGAGGAGAGGTACCTGGAGGCAACAGACCCGAATTGCCCAAGGTACAACCCCACGGAGGCAAACCTCAGCCTCCAAATGAGGGCGGGAAACGCTGTGATGGACAGCCAAGCTGTTCATACGGAGCATCTCGCCACCAAGCTCAAGGAGAGCACAAGCCGTGGAGATCATTTTGAGAGTGCTCACAGCGCACTCCGCAACGTGCTCCTTCCGACGATTAAGCGACTGAATGAACAACACAATCAGTTGCGTCGTCTGAAGAAGGCAAAGAAGCAGAGCCGTGTTGACATCGCGGCATTGCAAGGGCTGGTGCAGACCCTAACCCAGCAGAATGAGGACCTTGCTCAAGAGCGGGACGACGCTATTGAGGAAGGACAAGGCTGGGAAGAGGACTACAACCAGGCTATGGACGAGGTGCATGCATTGCAGGACCTCGTGCCCCCGGTATTGGGCGTACCGGTAGTCTTGGGTCTTCTAGCCATGGGAGAACCCGGAATGGGAGAAGAGGTGGTAGACCCCGAGCCACCAGCAGAGGTACCGGAGGAGGACGACCCACAGGAGGTCGAGTTCTACTCCGAGTAGGGGGTTACGGTTGCCAAGTAGGGCAGCTAGGGTAGCGTAACCCAACTTTTGTAATCGGTGACATGTCGTGTAGACAGTATCGTATGTATAGGTAGTGACGACATGAGCACGACTTCTTGGAGATCCGAGAATAATGTATCTTGTATAAAGTTTATGCTTTATCAATATATGTGAATGTTGTGCAAGTTAATCATGCGTCGCTTCAATACCTACTGCTGTTTATGGAATTTTGAGTAAGACATGTGCTAATTGCTGCTGTGTTGAATTTCAGAATGACGCGTACTCGTGCCAACCCTGATGTTGGAGGTACTAGCCAAGGGGGAGAGACCTCCCAACCACCTCCCGAGGACTCCTCGGGACAGCAGCAGCAACAGCAACAGCAAACACCGCCACCGCCACTGCCGACGGTTACATTGGCCGACATTGTCGCGGCAATGGCGGGCTCGCATCAGCAGCACACAGAATTACTGCAGACTCTCATCGCCAATACGTCTCGCCCAGAGAGACGTCAAGAGCGTAAGGAGCGCCAACAGAGCTCCTACTCCGACTTCCTGGCGACTCATCCCCCTGTATTCTCAAGGGCGGATGAACCACTTGACGCGGACAACTGGCTCCGCGCCATAGAGATGAAGTTCGGGCTGCTCCAAATCAGCGAGCAGCGCAAGACTCAGTTCACGGTCCAGCAGCTCCAAGGATCCGCGAGCGCGTGGTGGGCCAACTTCTGTGCTTCCCAGCCCACCGACCGAGTGATGACCTGGGCGGAGTTCCGGACGGCCTTCAGGGCCTATCATATACCGCCCGGTTTGATGAAGAGGAAGACGCAGGAGTTCCTACACCTGCAACAAGGGAGCCGGAACGCGCTGGAATACTCCAGGGCGTTCAACGATCTCGGGCTCTACGCATCGTATCACGCGGATACAGACGAGAAGCGGCGAGACCATTTTTACCAGGGGCTTAACCCGCTCCTGAAGGACAAGTTGGCGATGTTCAATCGCGGCAGCCTCAACGACATCATTGATGCTGCGATTGTTCAGGAGGACTCCAGCAAGGAGTTGGCGGCGGCAGAGCGAAAGCGAAGCGCGCCGCAGAGCAGCGGAGAAGGAGGCCTTCCTTCTCAGAAGTTTCGGATGGTGAATCGCCCACCATCAGGCCCACGCTGGCAACCACCACAGCGGTCGATGCCGTTCCGCAGTCGGCCGTACTCTTCACCGGCATTCCGGCCGGCACTGCCAGCACCACCGCAACAACAACAGCAGCAGCGGGCGATGCCGCGTGCGTTTGCACCTCTGCAACGCATGCCGGGCTTTCGTCCACCAAGTACTCCACCAGCAGCGGCCACATGTTACAAGTGTGGTCGTCCAGGACACTTCGCGAGCAGTTGCCCGGAGAGGCAAGGCGGCGGAGTGGCACCACAGTTTCCGGGGAGGAATCAACCCCGGAACCCTACTAATGCGCGGTGGGCAAACCCTAGGCCCGGCACAGTCCACCAGCTTGCCATTGAGGACGTGCCGGAGGGCGAGCCAATCCTTGCGGGTATGTTCCAACTCCACCAGCATCCCGCTATAGTACTGTTTGATTCAGGCGCCACGCATAATTTTATTAGCCAAGCTTTCATTGCTAAACACAGTTTGCCAATACTACCCACCAATAGCCCATATTTAATTTGTTCACCGGGTGGGAAGATTTCAGCAAGCGTAATGGTCTCCAAAGCACCATTATGCTTAGCGGGTAGAGTGTACCCCACGTCTCTCATTATCTTAGAGGGACAGAAGGTCGATGTCATCATAGGGATGTCGTGGTTAACCCGCCACGGCGCTGTTTTAGACACCGTCCTTCGAGTCATGCACTTAAACTCAGAAGTGCACGGTTCTCACTCATTATTTCTGGACAGTCCAGAAATAAAACTTCCAAGTGTCTATCAAGCCACAACCATCAGATTGGAAGACATTCCAGTGGTCCGAGAGTTCCCTGATGTATTCCCGGACGATTTGCCAGGGATGCCACCCGATAGAGAGGTGTAGTTCAAAATTGAACTCGCACCGGGAACCATGCCAATATCCCGAAGGCCGTAGAAGATGGCGCCCAAGGAGTTGGCTGAACTAAAGACTCAGCTCACGGACCTTCTGGAGAAGGGTTTTATTAGGCCGAGCTCCTCGCCATGGGGCTGTTCGGCTTTATTTGTCAAAAAGAAGGATGAAACGTTGCGGCTTTGCGTGGGCTACCGTCCATTAAATGCCGTAACCATCAAGAACAAGTACCCGTTGCCACGGATCGACATGTTGTTTGATCAGTTGGTCGAAGCAAAGATCTTTTCCAAGATGGATTTAAGATCCGGGTACCATCAGATTAAGATAAGGGCGGAGGACATTCCAAAGACAGCTTTCTCGACAAGGTACGGACTTTATGAGTACCTGGTCATGTCCTTTGGCCTCACCAATGCTCCAGCTCACTTCATGTACTTAATGAACTCGGTGTTCATGCCGGAGCTGGACAAGTTTGTCGTGGTCTTCATCGACGACATCCTGGTATATTCCAAGTCGGAGGAAGATCACAAGAAACATTTGCGTATAGTCTTGCAACGGCTGCGGGACCATAAGTTATACGCAAAGTTCAGCAAATGCGAGTTTTGGATATCGCAAGTGCCTTTCCTCGGGCATATCATCTCAGCGGAGGGTATCGCTGTGGACCCGAGCAAGATCACGCAAGTGCTGAATTGGAAATCCCCGAGAACTGTTCATGAGGTACGGAGTTTCCTCGGACTCGCGGGATATTATCGGAGGTTCATTCCGAACTTCTCGAAGATTGCCAAGCCAATGACAGAGATGCTGAAGAAGGCTACCAAATATGTTTGGAGTCCAGCATGTGAAGCAGCATTCAAGGCTTTAGTCAAGCACCTGACATCAGCACCGGTTTTGGCGCAACCAGACACAACAAAACCGTTCGATGTGTACTGCGATGCATCCGGCATTGGACTCGGATGTGTGCTGATGCAAGACCGAAGAGTGGTCGCGTATGGATCACGGCAGCTTAGGAACCATGAGCAGAATTATCCAACTCACGATTTGGAGCTCGCTGCCGTGGTACTTGCACTAAAGATGTGGAGGCACTACCTACTCGGTAACCTCGTACATTTATATACCGACCACAAAAGCCTCAAGTACATATTCACTCAGAAGGAGCTGAACATGAGGCAACGAAGATGGTTAGAACTGATAAAGGATTACGAGATAGAGATCCATTATCATCCGGGCAAGGCAAACGTTGTGGCAGATGCGCTGAGCCGCAAGTCACACGTCAATAATCTGACCATCACACCGTTGGAAGAGAGGGAACCACCACTACATGTGATTCCACACGGAGCTCTCTACAACCTAGCTTTGATCCCCACCATCCGTGAAGAGATAGCGGCAGCCCAGAAGAATGACAAGGGCATGTCACATTTACGGAGACGTGTAGACAGTGGGGAGTTGAAATGTTTCCGGAAGGACGGAGACGGCGTCCTGTGGTTCAAGGACCGGATTGTCGTACCCCGAAACCCGGAGTTACGGAAGAAAATCTTTGATGGGGCTCACTTATCAAAATTTTCTATTCACCCCGGCAGCAACAAAATGTATCAAGAACTCAGAAGAATGTTTTGGTGGACACGGATGAAGCGAGAAACTGCAAAATACGTGTCCGAGTGTGATACATGTCGAAGGGTGAAGGCAGACCACATGCGGAAACCGGGACTGCTGCAACCACTGGGCATTCCTGCCTGGAAGTGGGAGGACGTGAGCATGGATTTTGTCGTCGGTTTACCCACCACCTTACAGAAACATGATTCGGTGTGGGTGATCGTCGATCGGCTCACCAAAGTTGCCCATTTCATCCCGGTCAACACCAACTACAACGCCAAGAAGTACGCTGAACTGTACATCTCATGGATCCTATGCTTATACGGCGTACCCCGTACCATCATATCGGACCGGGGCACTTTATTTGTGTCCCGTTTTTGGGAGCAGCTACACGCTGCCTTGGGGACGAAGCTGATCCGTAGTTCAGCCTACCACCCGCAGACGGATGGGCAAACCGAGCGGGTAAATCAAATCCTAGAAGACATGCTACGAGCTTGCGCTATCAACCACGGCAAGAATTGGGATGATCACTTGCCGTTAGCCGAGTTCTCGTACAACAATGGGTACCAAGCCAGCATCAAGATGGCGCCCTACGAGGCGCTATACGGAAGAAAATGCCGCACACCATTGAACTGGTGTGAGTCTGGCGAAAGGGTTACCTTCGGGATTGACCTTGTCAACAACGCGGAAGAAAAGGTTCGACTAATTCAAGCGAACCTAAAAGCCGCTCAATCCCGTCAGAAACAGTATGCGGACCGGAGAAGTCGCCCATTACAATTCGAAGTTGGAGATCACGTATATCTACGGGTGTCTCCAATGAAGGGCGTAAACAGATTTGGGGTGAGAGGAAAGTTGGCACCCCGATTCATCGGTCCATTCCAGATTACCGAAAGATGTGGATCGGTGGCATACCGGCTGAAATTACCAGAAGCACTTTCCGGTGTGCACGACGTCTTTCACATTTCCCAGCTGAGGAAGTGTCTCAAGCTATCAACTACCGTTCAGCTGGAAGACATTGAAGAACTGCAACCGGATCTCACCTATCGGGAGGAACCGGTGCAGATTATTGATGAAAAGGCCCGAACCACACGCAACCGTACGTTGTGGTTCTACAAGGTTCTATGGAGTAATCACTCCATGGACGAAGCGACATGGGAGAGCGAAGAATTCCTTCGCACTAACTACCCCGACTTTTTCACGTCGCATATCCGGTAATTTTCCACCGTCCTCTCTCTCATTTTCACCTTATAATCTCGGGACGAGATTCTTTTAAGGGGGGAGGAATGTAAGGGCCTCAGTTTTTGACACCCATTTGCAGTGTTCATCACCACACCACACACCTCATTTGAGGAAGAATGATGAACACAAATGAAGAGCAAGTAACAATTATCAAAATGCTCATTAGAGAACAAACTTACACATTGCAAAAGTGGTATTTCCCACATGTGATATAGATGGGCTGGACATATGAAAACTCCTACACTTTGCTAAGGATGTCCATGCCAAGTTTCACCCAAATTCAAAACCTTTTTGAGGTCAGTTTGGGTATAGTTAGGAAGAGGGCAGTTTGAAACCATATTCAAATTCAAACTGTTTTTATCCAATGAATTTAAAAGTGGGGGGCATATTCTTACTCAGCACATTTTTGTGAGCTCACACACCAATTTTCACTCCATTTGGAGTTGATCTTGACATGAGCTAAGTGGGAGAAATTCAAACTTTATTTGAATTTCAAACTGAACTTGTGCTGAAATTCATTCAAACCAAACCTCATTTGAACTTTGATCAATTCAAATGGCTCATGGGTGAATAATTTGAATTGCCAATGGTAGTATGGGGTTCACTGTTTACAACAGTGATTAGGAGTAAATTTCAGAGGTTAAAACTGGAGGTGGGACTCACATGTCAGCCACTGCTCAGATCAAACCGACTGAGACTTTCTCACTCGGGTCGCCGAGCCGCAGCGGTGATCGCCACCGAGGCCAGCCGCCGCGCCACCAGCTGCTTGCCCACGCGCGGGCATGAGGCGGTACAGAGCCTTCTTAAGGCGCCTGCCCCCTCCTCGGCCGAGGCACCACCGTTCTTCCCCGCAAGAACTCAGCGCCGGCCGAAAACTTCCGCAGCTCAGACTTGATCGGAGAACGCCGATCGCAGCTCCCTCCTTCCACTCCAGAGCCCCAGCAAGGTACTAGAGACCTTCCTCCATCCTCCCCGTTGCTAGAATTCGGTTGAAGCCGAGTGATATCGGCTGTGCCGAAAGATCAAAATCGGAACTTGGAACCGCCGCACCTCGGGCTCTCGTGGACAGCCCAACCAGGGCGTTGTCACGCCCGAGCCAAGGCACCCTTGGACGCGCAGGTGACCGGTGCTGCTCATCCCCGAGCCACAGCTCGAGTGGTTGCTCACCGGCGGCGAATTTCCACTTTTCCTCTTTCTGTGTGGAGAACGACCTTCGGGTACGGTTCTGTTTAATTCGTGCTCTAGAAAGGATTAGAGGGACTCAGGCCGCTCTCACACGAGCTAGACACGGTAACGCACAAGTTGTCTTCACAACTCTGGGCCGGAGAACCTCTGTGCCCGGCGTAATTTAAGGTCTACTAATGGCGGAACGAACGGGCGGCATCGGGCGCACGGTGAGGACCTATTTCGGGCCTTCCCCGAGCTGCCTCGAGCTCATGTCGACCTTCTCTGAGGTCCACTGATGCTCCCCGACCGATTTCCCAAGTAGCTGAGGTGCTAGGGTAGTCAGCCGACATGGCCGAAATCGTTCTGAGGTGGCGGCTCGTCGCCGACCATGCTCCGGCCATTGTCATGAGCAGCTAACCCTAGAATCCTGTTCCCCGAGTAAAAGTAGGCAAGGGCGGCCAGAATCGAGAAGTTTGGAGCTGTACAGCAGCCGGCGGCGAGCTCTCCGGCGAGATCCCTGGGCGGCGGGGCGCGGGTGTCGCGAGGTTGAAGAAGGGGGTGGACCCCAGCTGTCAGCGGCCGATATTTTGAATCGGGATCCGGCTGCGGCCAGGATCGGGTGTGCTGGCGCGCAAAATCCTTGTGGGCCGCGATGTGCCATCGCCTAGGCGTGCGACGCGTGTCCCCTGGGCCCACGCGCGAGTTTAAACTTTTCCCCGATTTTCAGATTTCCTTCAAACTTCAAATCCTTCTAACATTGGCTAGAAAGCTCCAAATTGAGTGAACCAAATTTTGCTGGATTCAGCTCTCTGAGTACTTTCCAGAAAATCAAGTTTCACTTCATGCAATTCCTTATTTCGCCAGAATTAATTCCTTAAAGTTTAAACTGTTAGGAATTTTAACTGGAGAATCCTTTGGAGGAAAATCCTGAAATTTTGCTGCGATGTTCACCAAATTATCCTTGAACGACCATAAAAATTTCAAATCCATTTGAGCTCATTTAATCCACCTAATGGTGTGATTAGTGAAACTGTTCCAGAGAAAATAGAAAATGTTCAGAAACATTTTCAGAATTTTCTCTGAAATTGTTTAGCTCATATCTTTAGTTAGAGACTTCCAAATTAAGTGAGACCAACTCCATTAGAACCCTCTGAAAATCTAGTTTTCAGAAAGTCATAGTTTGTCTCATGAAAATTCCTAGAACACCCTAAGAGTTCCAATTAAGGTCAAGGACATAATTATTTGTGGAGGGCTCAAATGAGCTTTGCTGCAACTAAAACTTGACCAGGTCTCTGTTTAGGTTGTGACCAAGCCACAGTAAAAGTTTCACAGTCATTAGGTCTATCTAGCAAAGGTTATAGACTTCACAACTTCAAACTTAATACAAATGCATTAAATTAATACATGTATTGTTTCTATCATGTAGTCGCTAAGATCGAGGAGGAACCCGAAGTCCTAGACTTCGTTACTCCGGAGGAACAGCTAGCCTACGACCAAGAGCAGCAAGGCAAGCCCCGGTTTGCATTAACCTTTTTACAAATGTTTATTGTTTTGAGCACATCTTTGAATATTGTTCTTTGCATTAGAGTCTTGATTGGAAACCCAACTGCACAGCCAAGAAAACCATGGGTTGGGTTTAGGATTGAAAACCTCGTTAGCCACTGCATTGCTAGGATAGAGTAGGATTCGGTACAAGTCGAGTAGTTGGATCTACTCGCGAGAATAGGCTAGAGGCACATTGCTCGGGTAGAGATAGCACATGATACACATGGCAAGAAAATGAGACCGAGCGGAGAGTAAGGGCAGCAGGACTTTGGGGCCTGTGTGCTGTAGCTCCGCTTGTGTCGGTTGAGGACCGAGCCGTGTGCGGGCCTGTTGGACAAGCTAGAACAGTACCGAAGACCTACCGGCTATATGGGAACCGGGAAACTGATGTAACTCGGGTAGCTGGGTATTGAGTCATTGCCCGTCGTTCAGAGGGTAGGTTGAGAGCTCGAGGTGTAAATCGGCTGGCGGCACAGAGATGCACGTGCAGAGACCTCTTGCTCGGGACGATGGGACCGGTTCAATATTTGACTAACGGGTGAAAGGTAGTCGCGTACGGCGTCCGTGATGGTTGTTGTAGGCAACATCGAGTACGGGCGTACGTGACAGGTTGTTCGGGTAACCCTGCAGGTGTAAATCGATTATAATCGCCGTCCCTCGCGGTCAGTGAGTACCACTTGTTCACTGTACTGTGACGTAGAAAGAACAGGCTAGTTACATGTTAAAATGTTGCTGATTGAAAGCTGGACATTGATTGTTAATGATATGCTGTAGCTTAGAGCTAATTAACGTTCTTTTCAACTTTGGGCAAAGTACATGAGAGAAATGCGTTTCTTGTTTGATTGCGGCTCTCTCATGTGCCTTAGCGTAAGGTTCTCCACAACCTGCTGCTAAAACTTGAAAGTAAGGTTCCACTAATTAGGCGAGTCCTTGCAAATGATTTTCACCTCATGCAACCCATTACCCTCATGTAGAAGTTCCATGTTTAGGTGAGACGGGTCAGACTTGCTGAGCCTTCGTGCTCACTGCTTGTGTTTGAAGCTTTTGCAGGGTTCTATGAGGAAGGGACTCCCGAAGAGGAGACGGAACCCCAGGAGGGGAACCCCGTCGAGTGGGAGTCGTGCACGCCGCAGAGTTAGTGTGCGTGTGTGCTAGCAAGGACGCGTTCGAGGGCTGAACGTGCACTTGATGCTTAGTCTACGCCTGCGAGTGTAGACTGAACTTATTTTGATGTAAACATGTTCATAAACTTGTTTATGTAATAAAACTTCCGCTTCCGCTTGCACCTTTGACGTGTGTTATACGGTGCTGTGCAACGCAGCCCCCCTCAGCGTGATCCTGGCTCGACAGGACCAATGGGGTCGTGTCAGTGAGTTTACCTTTTTAGCCCTGTTTAGTATTTAAATTAGGAAATTGAATATGTGGCTAGTGTTTAAAAATTAAAAAGTGGGACAAACATATTGTCATAACTAAATTAAAAACTTTCTCAGTATTTAGAAAACTTTGGAGTGAGATAAAAACATATTTTGGGCTGAATTGAATCTGTTTAATTTATTATTCACATTTAGGGACACAATTTTAAGTAATGAATAGTTTTAGAAAATAGGGAAAATAATTGTAAAATAGTTTACATCAGAGGAAAAGGTCAAAAATATATTAGTAAATATTTTAGATCAGAACCTATTCTGTTTAGATGAGGTGTCTTGTTATTTTCATAATAAAGTTCACATTTAGGCATAGGAAATAAATCTGAAAATATAGCAACTAGTAAATGATAAATGGAGTTCTAAAATCCAAAGGATTCAGTTTAGGGTTGGTAGAAATTATGAAGTCACATATGGAGAAGGAAAATACCTTTCATGCATACTTGGTAGCTAAAAGGTGTAGTGATTGAATATAAGGAATTTATTTAGATTGGAAACTCATATATATAGTATGCAAGCATAAATGTGAATACAAAAGTAGGAATCATATACATATGATTAAAAGTGTATATAATACACAAATCAACACACATAGAGTAACCACAACACATATAATGGTGAATGACTTTCATAAATGTGAATGTGTGGTTTGTATGAAGTGGAAGTGTGAACTATGTCTTATGGATTGTTGTTTTTCTTTTGCTATGTGTGATGGTATGATGTAGAACCTGCTCAAGAGCAAGTTATTCCTTTCCAAGACCAGGACTACCCATTTCAAGAGCAGCAAGAAGGAGGCAAGTGTCCTTGACCACTTTGATCCTATGCTAGGATGTGTAGATAGAATTATTTGCATTGTCAAGATTAAATATGAAACCCATGCTACGATGTTTCCCTAGAATTGCATTACCTTGTTTCCTTGTAGCTTGGGTTGGGATTTATTTTATCATGTCATTTATTATTATGCATATGCTTAGACATGCTTAGAATGGGATAATTGGGATATGAGATCATCAGTTTATTTTACCATACTCTTGAATGAGATATTGTGAGTTATGTAGAGGTAGGGATCAAGGCAAGTTGGATGTTTTGGTTGTATGCTGGGTGCACGAGACTTGGGTTTGTGTTTAGTACTTGCCTGGATCCTAAGGACCGGTTCATGGAGCATGTAACCTGGCTTTACAGTGCCAACCACATGCTGAGATGGGGCGGCTTGGCCAATTAATTAGGTGTATCCCCGGCGTAGTATGGGTGTGTTGGATGGTGCGGGGAGTAGGTGTCAGCTGGACTACCATATGAACCGCAAGGCTCAAGAGAGGGCCACTGCAGCGGGGTTGGAGCCTCTTGTATGCTGTTAGGGGTGAAACCTTGGTGGGCCCACGCTCGTCGGGAATCCCTTTGTAAAGGCTTCGTAGTGATCTCCTGGCTACACACCTGGGAAGTGTGAATGTGGTTCGTAGCCACTTGCATAATGGAGGTTCTTTTAGTCCACCCGGCAACGGGGGATGAAATCACTACATGTGGGTACAGTGGTACAAACTTTGCAGAGTCAAAACTGTCATGATAGCCGTGCTCACGGTCAAGAGCGGCTTGGACTTATTCATGATTAGAGGATTGATGGTTTTGGAAGTTGTGGATGTTAAGCGGGGAGCTTAACATTTGAAACGTGCTTATGGTTATTGGATTATGATGGGATGGGAGATTGGGACCATATCACTTGTAGTAATGTAGGTGCTTAATAAGCTAAGGTGATAGGTATTAAGTGCGTAGTGCTTTAACCATGAGTTCAACCTCTCCTTGATCTAGCCATGCATGATATAATTTTCCCACACTTGCTGAGTACCATTGGTACTCAACCTTGCATATTTGTTGGTTTATATTGCTGCTCAGGTCAAGAGAATGAGGTGGTGTATAATGATCAAGACTTTGGAACCGAAGAAGGTTTCTAGGTTCATGGAGACCCCGGGCAATGCCTGTGACCGAGCCCTCAAGAATAATATTCCACTGCTAGTTTATTTACTTGTGATGAACTTATTATTCTCCATCGAGACATTTGTGATGTAAGACCTATTTATATTCGACACCTGGCTTGTAATAAATGATGCTTCACTATTTGTCATCACATGTATGAGAAAATTATCCTGGCATCCATGTGATATTCACTTGGCTGTTCTTCGGAAAAACCGGGTGTGACACTTATCCACTCCACGAGAAGCTTCCGGAACCACCCCTCACATATATCTCCCCCCACCCTTATCCACTCTACGAGAAGCTCCTGGAACATGCATTAATTACACCACCTACCTCTCCTCCCTCCATTTCTATCCCTTTCTCCCTTAATCTATAAAAGGGGCTCGGGGGCTCACTTTCTCCCCCGCCCCATTGAGCCCCGGCGCTCGCGTCTCCTCCCCCCTCCAACATCGATCTCCGACGAGGAACCCTCCCCGCTGAGCCCCGCCAAGCCACGGCTAAGGTGAGCACCCCAACCTCCACTCTCCTCTCCGAGTCATTCCCCCTTCCCCCTCTCCTCGGGTTTGGCCGCGACCACCCCGTGGCATGGACACCCTTCCATGAAGTTGTTCTACTTCCTAACCAAAATCAGCAGCTTAATCGAGTGATTCATAGCCTAGGCGTTCGATTTCTTACTCTCTGGCCATCCTCCCCCATTTACTCTTGCTGATTTGAGCCCAACCCTAAGCAACCCCTTGATTGACCTTAGAGCAGATCTCACCCACACACAAAAAGATCACTTAATCCGATTCTTCTTATAAAAATCATCTAATATCATAATATAGTTAGTGCAAGCAAGTCTGAATGATGTATATTTGATTTGTTTGTATGTTTGCTTGTGCACGGTGTAGAACCAGTGCCGGAAGAGAACCCAGGGGAGCCAAGTGACCAAGAGCACGACGCTGCAGATGGTAGCGAAGGCAAGTTCCATCACCCCCTTTTTGATCATATTGCTCCTATATGAGGTTTATCCATTGTGGCCAGTAGATTAGTAATTTGCATTGTTGAGCATGAGTTATTCGAGTGATAGAGGGTAAACATATTAGTTTCTCTTTTTGCAGCATATTGATATGATGAGATTATGCATGATGATGTTGCCCTGTTTTTGCTGCACGGTTGGGGAGAGCATGAGTTGAGAGCGGGGCAGAAGGGTTAGTGTTGGTGTAAGCGCTACCGTGGTGGTAGACTTACAGTGAGTACTATCAAGATGATAGGCTCGTGGTTTGAGTATGGAGGCTGCCCTGGTGAGCCTTAAGGACCGAGTTGTTTTGACATCTCACCTAACTTTCTTCAGTACGACCACATGACCCTGTATGGGCAGGGCTTAGCCTAACCCCGGTGGCTAGCCCGACAGTCGTCCATGGTGGAGAGAGAGATGCATTTATGAGAATTGAGATGATATTGAGATAAGTCATGACACTGGGTTGGGGGCGACTGGTCTGGGTGATGTTTCGACTGGGTGTCGGTTATGACGGGCTATCTTTGATGGTCCGTGCATGTGGGTACAGAGTACAACGTCTGCAGAGTGTAGAACCCGTTCAGACGGCCGTGTCCTCGATATAGGACAGGTTATGGTGTGGTCCTAACAACTAGGAAGCCACCTGTTGTGAGAATGAGGTGAGGAATGCCTCTGGATGGGTTATTTGGTTGCATTTAGTTGCATTAGGTTGCATCACTCTTATTGTTGTGCATTGCATCTATGTTTGTTTCATTCCCCTCCCGAAGGGCGAGGTGGAGCTTGCTGAGTACTTTTGTACTCAACCGTTATTGATATCTTCAGAGGATCCTGACTTCAACCTGGAGGACTTCGAGTAGGGTCGCTCCACACCCAAGGTGTTACCGTGGAACCATGTACGATGAGGAGCTAGTTGTCCATGTTTTTATGTCGTTAATCATCCTTATGTTAGTCCTTATTATTGTTGTACTAAAGTGTATGCCGTTGTAATAAAGCTCTGTATGGTTGTGGTTCCACTTGTGTTGTAATATTATGTACCAAACTCTGTTTCTGGCATAATATTACATGTTTAGTTCCGATCTTATGGGTCGGGACGCTTCATGACGCCCTCAATTCTGTGGAAAACCACGGAACCGAGAACTGATGCATATGTGTGGCCAGGATGTTCATCACACATACACATATGTTCCACAAACTGAATTCAGAATATATACTACCACGAATAACAGGGTTTTATTACAATGTCTCATGAGTCTTGGACTCATGCTAAAAGCGAAAGTCTTAATCTAACAGCGGAAGTCTTTATTCTAGCAGCGGAAGTCTTCTAACTAATGCGGAAGCAATCTAAGCAGCAGCAGCAGCAGCTCCATCTCTGCTCCATTCCCCACAGGAATGGTTGAGGACAGATCACACACCTAATGCTCCACCTGGTCTTCATAGTAATCTTCTCCTGTTGCTGATGACGAAATAATAATTCAAGTTTGAGTACAATGATGTACTCAACAAGTGCGGGAAAATATGATTTGTAGCTCACAACAAGGTAGGTATAAAAAGGCTTATTGCAGAAAGCAAAGTTATTTACCAAACCACGATAAAACAGCAACGTAATCCCAACGTGTATTAAAATACCAACATACCTCCATTATGCACATCACTTTCCATGTCCAACCAGACATTAATCAACTTCATCCTTGCTCACGAATACCTTCTCGTATTCGCTACCATCTCACGAATATCATCTCGTATTTGCTACCATTTTATCACATAAACAATTCTGTCTCACACCGAGACCAATCTCGTTGCCACGACTCAACAGTCATGTAACCAGATCTTATCACCCGGACTCATCAGTCCCGAAGACCAAAACCAAACCATAACCAAAACCTTCCAAAACATCCCAAAATAACCATCCAACTAATCATGGAAGTTGGCCAGGCGCTCATGACCGTAAGCTCGGCTATCATGATAGTTTTAGACTCTGCATAGTTTGCACCTCTTTACCCACAACTTTGTGATTTCGTCACCCGTCGGCGACTGCAGAACCTCCATTATACCAGTACACAACCATCGGTGTATGGCCAAAAGATCACAAAATAGCCTTTACAAAGGGGCTACTAGATGTATGGACTCACTAAGGTTTCACTGGCAGGCTAGAATCTCCAATTCTCCCACCCACTGGTCCCCTCTTGTGCCATGCAGTTCCCAGGGCAGTCCTCACTCAACTCCCATTCCCCATGCCTTCCACGCTCCATAACAATCTAGCAACTTACCTAATTACTCAGCTAAGCCGCACCCATACTTGGCCTTGTGGTGGCACTGTTATCCTGGCATGTGCTCGCATGAACCGGTCCTTAGATCTACAGCAAGTAAACCACCATCTCATGCTACCTCATTCACAACCCAGCTTGCCTAGATCTCCCTCCGATCCATGTCCATTATCAACATCAGTTTCTCATTATCATTACGAGTGCAGTTAGCTAGACACATCTATCTCGCTTCCCAATCCAATGGACTCAGCGAAGCATAAAAGCAAAAACCATACCCGACTCATAAACTTCCCTGGTTACAACTGTGGTTTAACCAAAACTAGTAAACTCCTATAAAAGGGTTTCCCATAATGTTTGACTCAGCACACACACACACCTTTTCACAAAAACAAAATAGTTTCCCAAAACATAGGATCAATATGATCAAGGGGCACTTGCCTTGTTCTGGCTGTTCCGGTTGCTCAAAATCTTGTTGTTGTAGTCCGTCGTAGGTAGCTCCCTGAGCTTGTCCTTCTATACACGATCACGCACATACAAACAACAATCAATATCATGCACAAACTTTAACTAGATGCGATGATGCTTATGCATGTTAATCCTATGATGCAGTTTAGTTTGTACGTGTTCCTGCATGGCTTGCATGGGTTTTACGATGAACAGAGTTGTAGAGATCAATTGTGGACGTGGCGATGATCTTGACTTTAGATCAAACCGATCATCAAGTGATCTGTCCACGAAAAAGCTTCTGTTCGAAAGGAATCGAAGAACAGATCCAAAGAAAACGCGATGATGTCGTAAGGTAGTATTGAAGACCTACCTTACGTTCTTCATGGTCTTGGGGTCCTTCTACTAGCAAGACAGATCGTTGGGGCCCTCTTCCGGCGATCTCACTCGACCGAACCTTGGCGAAGGCTTTAATCGGCGAGCTGGGGCTAGGGCTCTAAGTTGTCGGCTCAGGAGGTAGAAAAGAAGTTCGTGGTCTCGGCCAAAGGTTCTGGGTTCTATTTATAATCAGGAGGAGAAGAGTCCTAATCTGATTGTATTTCGAATAAGAGTCCTATTCAAATTGTCGTTGAATCTTAACAACTTATCTTTAGTTGATTTGGTGCAGTAACATTGTGGAATTCATGTCGGTTTCCTCCCATACCGGTATTCCCATGCGTACAGAAGCAAAAACCGCTCCAGAACTCGTTACCTCTGCGGTTATGAGCTCCGGAAGCTCCACGTGTCCATCGGGGGCCTGGTCTCCCCCTTTCTGCAGAGACAAGCTCCGGTTGTGCCGCGTGTCAAGCGAGCGAGACCTCACTCTTTCTCAGAGGCGGGATCCGCGTGCGCCACGTATCCTGGCGGATCGGGACCTCCTCTCTATTCAGAGATGTGCTCCATGCACGCCACGTGTCAGTGCCGGACCTCCCCTCTCTTCGGAGGTGGCTCCGGGTGTGCCACGTGTCCTAACAGCGCCAGACTTCCTTTCTTCTCAGAGATGAGCGCCGAGGTTGACACATGTCCAACAGTGACGGACCTCCCGGAGATAAGCTCCGGTGGTGACACATGTCCAATAGAACCGGACCTCTCGGAGGTGAGCTCCGAGATCGACACGTATCCCGCGCGACTGGTCCTCTGTTTTCCGCGGTGACTAGCTCTGAAGGTGACACGTGTCCTACGGGACTGGCCTCGCTTCCCCGCAGAGGCTAGCTCCAGGGCAACACGTGTCCCACGGGGTCGGACCTTTCCCCATTTGCGGGGGTGAGCTCCGGACACGCCATGTGGCCAGCGGCCCATGGAAAATGTCTACGGCGCTCTTGGCGAACTGAAATATGCTCCTTTTGGCTATCTTTTGATTCTTCTCTGTTTCAATCTTATAAAAATGTTTATGAAACATGAATATATGCAGAAATCGAAAAATGAGGGTGTCACAGGAACCGGGTGTTACATCCACATTAGCGTTCTTTGTCTTTCATTTGTCGAAGATGGCCCCGACTGCTTCCTCGCCAGAAGCGTGTGGCGATGTCGAGGAGATCCCTCGTGCTTCTTGGCTTGACGCAGCCAAGCTTGTGCACGAGGGATTCATAGGTCGCCCCCGAGAGGAAAGCTGTGACGACATCGGGGTCAACGACGTCGCCGTTGGCATCATTGGGGAGCTCATTGCACTTCTTCGAGAAGTGTTGTATGTATTTCCGCAGGGTCTCGTCCGGTTTCTGTCAGCATCCCTTGATATCCCAGGAGCTGCCGGGGCATGCGTAAGTCCTCTGGAAGTTGCCAACAAACATTTCCTGGAGCTCGGCCCAGTTTCGGATGCTGTCGGGTGGAAGATATTCGATCCACGCCCGGGCTGGATTGGCTAGGTAGATAGGGAGGTATTGGATGATAAAGTTATCCTCCTCCGCTCTGCCGGCTCGGCAGGCCAGGCAGTAGTCTTCCAACCATACGCTAGGGTTGGTCTCCCCGTTGTATTTCCTGATGTTGGTCGGGGCCCGGAACCTTTGTGGAAAAGGCGTGCTGCGTATCTGCTTTCCGAGGGTCTGGGGCCTGAGGGACCGGGGCTCAGGCTGCATCCTCTTGTGTGGCCACGGTAGTCAGCCTGATGGGGCTGTTAGGGCTGAGAATTGAGAGGTGAGTGCTCGAGGCCTCCTAAGTTTGCCGCCTGGCTTCGAGAGTCTGGCGGAGGTTGCAGAGCCCCACACGTTCATGCACCGAGTTGAGCAAAGGGGTTGATGACCCGATCCTCTCAGATCTGGATGCACGGCTCGGCGTGCGGGTTCCGACGTGGTTCATTCCTCCCCTGCCGGGCCTTCGGCTCTGGCTGGGGGTTGACGAACCCCGAGCCCGGGCGAAGGAACATTCGGCGTGCTGGGCGGCGGCAGAGGCAAGGAGCGCCTGAATGTCTTGGTGAGCCCGCTAACTGTCTCGTCCACCCCTCCTCAGGGTCGCACGCTCGCCTGGGAATCACATTGGGTGGTGCTGTGCGATGCGGCACACAACAGCACACGTGAAAAGGAACTCATATTACGTAGATCATATGCGGAATCTTACAAAGAGTTAACATTACAAATACTTATCTCAAAATACACTACAGCTGAAGACTACAACTCTCACAACTCATATATAACTTATGTAACACCCCAAATTTTTAGTCAAGACTCAAATTTTGATTTAGAACCATAAACCATGTTCAGAGGGGAATTTAGAAATTTTTGGACGTATTGCATGTTTTGCAAAAATTCAAATTCAAACTGGAATTCAAATTATACTCAAAACAGAAATGAAATGAAAAAGAAAAAGGAAAGCCAGAAAAAAACTGGCCAGTGGGCCGAAACCCCAGCCGGCCCAGCTAACCCCCGCGCAGCCCGCCCCCGCGCGCGCCGCTCTGCCCCTCGCTGACATGTGGGACCCGCCTGTCATCCCTAACCCCGCGACCCCGGACTCTCTCCCGCGCGCTCGATCGCAACCGATCGGGAAATCGTGTTTTGCGGCCGAATTCTGGAACTAGCGGACTCCAACTCGATCACAACAGAACCACCGCCCTCCCCCGGCTATAAAAACCACCGATCCGATCAGTTTTTCGCACGCGATCGCCGATTTTCACTCCGGTGAGCACCGAGACTTCGCCGGTGAATTTTGGCCGATCTAAGCTCGGAAACTCTGATCTAACTCGCTAGTTTTGATCCACCGCCTCCGGGGAACTTTGCAGGTGCAGAAAACCCGAAGACTTACGGTGCAAATCCAGCTCCGACGAGCTTCGCCGTGGTTTTGCCTCGGACCTCGCCGCCGAGCACTTTCCAGGACCCCCGAGCTCGAGAAAACCCCCGAGGTGAGATCCCTGACCTCCCCTCTACCGATCTAGGCCATAAGATAACAGTTCTAGGCAGAATTCTCGAGGATCCGAAAGATTCCGGTGAGATCGCCGCTTCCCGCCGCCGTGCGCCGCCGGCAGCGCCGCCCGCGCTCGATCAGAGCGACGTGGCCGCTTGTGCGCCGTTTATTTTAAATCGCACGGTAGACTTTAAAACCCCGCGTACCGGTTCGATGTTATAATCTCAGCCGTCGGTTTAAAATCAGACGGTCCACGTCAGTCCCGCGTTATAAAGACTGGAATTCTTACGTGCTACCCCCTGGGGTTCTCTGGAATTGAGAGCTAGCCCCGGAAACTTCAGATCTAGCCCCTGGAACTCCAGAAAATCATGTAAATTCATTTAAAAATCAGTTTTAGCCCCTAGACTTAATAGAAATTAAGAAAAACACCTCTGAAGAGTGTAGCTAGACCCCTGGAGATTATGAAAATAATATTATATACCCTGTAATGGGGTGAATTCATTATTTTAGCCCTGTTTAGTATTTAATTTAGAAAATTGAAAATGTAACTAGTGTTTAAATATTAAAAAGGGGGACAAACCTAATTGTCAAAATTAGTAAAAACTTTCTCAGTACTTAGAAAACTTTGGAGTGAGATAAAAATATATTTTTGGGGCTGAAATAAATCTGTTTCATAAATTATTCACATTTAATAGTATAGGGGCACATTCTTAAGTAAAGAATAGTTAAAGAAAAATAGGAAAAATAATTATGAAATAGTATACATCAGAAGCCAAGGTCAAAATATGATCTTAAATTATTTAGGACCAGAACCTAATCTGTTTAGGTAGTGTGTATTACTAATTTAATAATAAAATGCACAATTATGCATAAGAATATAAATCTGAAAATATAGAAACTAGTAAATAATAAATGGAGTTTCTAAAGTACAAAGAATTCAGTTTAGGGTTGATAGAAATTATGAAGGCACCTATGGAGAAGAAAAATACTCTTCATACATATTTGGTAGTTTAATATATAAGGAATTTATTTAAAACTGAAACACACATATATACATATATATGTATATATATATATATATATATTATGTGAGTATAAATATGAACACCAAAGTAGGAATCATACACATGTAAATAGAAGTGTGTGCAAGCCCCAAACCAACACACATAGAGTATCCACAACACATAAAATGGTAAAGAAAATTTCATAAATGTGAATGTGTTGTTTGTATGAAGTAGAAGTGTGAACTATGTCTTATGATTGTTGTTTTCCTTTTGCTATGTGTGATGGTATGAAGTAGAACCTGTTCAAGAGCAAGCTATCAGTTTTCAAGATCAGGACTACTCATTTCAAGAGCAGCAAGAAGGAGGCAAGTGTCCTTGACCACTTTGATCCTATGCTAGGATGTGTAGATAGAATTATTTGCATTGTCAAATGAAATATGAAACCCATGCTAGGAAAGTTTCCCTAGAATTTCATTACCCTGTTTCCTTGTAGCTTGGGTTGGGATTTATTTTACCATGTCATATATTTACATGCATTTGCTTAGCCATGCTTAGAATGGGATATTTGGGACATGAGATCATCAGTTTATATTACCATACTCTTGAATGAGACATTGTGAATTATGTAGAGGTAGGGATCAAGGCAAGTTGGATGTTTTGGTTGTGTGCTGGGTGCACGAGACTTGGGTTTGTGTTTAGTACTTGCCTGGATCCTAAGGACCGGTTCATGGAGCATGTAACCCGGCTTTACAGTGCCAACCACATGCTGAGATGGGGCAGCTTAGCCAATTAATTAGGTGTATCCCCGGCGTAGTAGGGGTGTGTTGGATGGTGCGGGGAGTAGGTGTCAGCTGGACTACCATATGAACCGCAAGGCTCAAGAGGGGGCCACTGCAGCGGGGTTGGAGCCTCTTGTATGCTGTTAGGGGTGAAACCTCAGTGGGCCCACGCTCGTCGGGAATCCCTTTGTAAAGGCTTTGTAGTGATCTCTTTGCCGCACACCTGGGAAGTGTGAATGTGGAACGTAGCCACTGGCATAATGGAGGTTCTTTTAGTCCACCCGGCAACGGGGGATGAAATCACTACTTGTGGGTACAGTGGTACAAACTCTGCAGAGTCAAAACTGTCTTGACAGCCGTGCTCACGGTTAAGAGCGGCCTGGACTTATTCATGATTAGAGGATTGACGGTTTTGGAGGTTAAGCGGGAAGCTTAACATTGGAAATGATGTTATGATTATTTGGTTATGATGATTGGGATGGGAGATTGGGACCATTTCACCTGTGTAGTAATGTAGGTGCTTAATAAGCTAAGGTGATAGGTATTAATTGCGTAGTGCTTTAACCATGAGTTCAACCTCTCCTTGTTCTAGCCATGCATGATATAATTTTCCCACACTTGCTGAGTACCATTGGTACTCAACCTTGCATATTTGTTGGTTTATATTGCTGCTCAGGTCAAGATAATGAGGTGGTGTATAATGACCAAGACTTTGGACCCGAGGAAGGATTCTAGGTTCATGAAGACCCCCCCCCGGGCAACACCTGTGATGGAGCCCCAAAGAATAATATTCCGCTGCTAGTTTATTTTCCTTGTGATGAACTTATTATTGTCCATCGAGACATTTACTATGTAAGACTTACTTATATTCGACACCTGGCTTGTAATAAATGATGCTTCACTATTTGTCACCACATGTATGAGCAAATGATCCTGGCATACATGTGATATTCACTTGGTTGTTTCTTCGGAAAAACCGGGTGTGACAGAGGTGGTATCAGAGCCAAGGTTGCCCGTAGGAACGTGGACCTAGGTAGAAATGGACGTATTTAAGGGCCCTATTTTCTTAAAAACTATTTTCCAAAGGTGTGGGTGGAAAAAGTGTTATTAAAGGAGTCATTTTCTTCATCTTACCCCAACTTTCATTCAAAATAGGATTTTTGTTTGAGATTTTATCTAACCTAATTTTAAATTCTTTTGTTTTAGATGGTTCGCATGATTCGCACCGCTCGTAAGTCCACGGGAGGGAGAGTTCCCGTAGTTGCCCTTGCTGAAAGAGAGGAGAGTCGTCCAGTGACGTACCTTTCCTACGGATTGGCAGTAGGAGATTTGTTGCGCCGTCTTCGACGTATGCTCGAAGCCGCCGGCAATACGGGCAAGCTCATCATCCACTATAACTCCACCAGGACCATCCGTGAGAAGAGGGAAGAATGGAGTTCGGAGATGAGGATTATACACGAGAATCAGCTGCTTAAGATCCACCACTCTCCAGCTTGTCGAGCAACACAAGTTGACGCGGAGAGAGATGTCACTTGGGAGGCCATCACCTGCCAGAGTCACATCTATCGTCGCCACTTGGACAAAACTGAGTACATGTATGTCCTCCAACGTGAGAGTGGTACTACGGAGTACAAGTACCCACCGGTGCAGCAAGGGACTTCCCATGAGCACATGGACTTGTGCTTGGAGGATGCTGCTATGCTCAGCACTCGACTGCAGGAGTGTCAACAAGAACTTCAGGATGTCCGAGACACTCTGAAGGAGACGGAGGCATTGCTGCGAGCTTGCTTAAAGACGAGAGAAAGAGGAGATGGGAATGAACTGTGTGTCACCGTAAGTGATCCATGGACCCCTGACTCCCCGGATCGCCGAGCAATCAGGCGTCGTCGCACTTCTCCACCAGCAGCCTCCCCACCCAAAGCAGAGTCAGAAGGTAGCCGAAATGAGGAGGAAGATCCCGAGGAGCCAGCTCAAGAGGATGAGTAGTGTAGAGTCTTCCCCCTAGCTAGCAAGAGGTCGAGTAGTCGAGTCGTTACGTATTTAATGGTGTGATAATGCTTGGTGTGTGACGTGAGTTGTGGAAGCCATGAGCAAGTGTCCACAGCCTCGTCTTCAGATTGTTTTGCTTTGGTGTGTGAACCCACAGGAAATAATAGTGCATTTATTGGGTGTGAGATATAAAACCCTCGTAAGATTTTAACAAAACTTCAACACTTCAAAGTACAAACAAGTGAAAGTAGTAAGATGATACTAGATGCTTTCAAATTAACATTTGTTGATTCTGCCAGATGGCCGGAAGAGGAAAAGGACGTGCTGCCAACCCCGCCAACAACAATGATGAGGCATGCAACTCTCATCTTTCTGGAGGCCAGAACCGGGGTGGTCGCCGTGAAGAAGTTGATCCTCTCCACCAAATGCTGGAGAATCAAAATCAGCTCATCCAGAACTTGACTCAAGTAGTGGCCAACTTGCATCAAGTTCCACCTCCACAAGCTGCACCACGCCAACCAAGGTTGAGTGAGTTTCTAGGAACTCAACCTCCAAAGTTTGCAAGTGCTGCTGAACCTCTGGAGGCAGATGATTGGCTGAAGACCATTGAAAGTAAGATGAGAATCATACAATGCCAAGGGTATGAGAGGGTGCTGTTTGCCTCTCATCAATTGCAGGGACCTGCTGCTGATTGGTGGACCGCCTACGTGGCCGCCCATCATGACCCTGAGAGCATCACTTGGGAAGAGTTCAAGCGTAGCTTCCGCAACCATTACATCCCAAGGGGTGAACTCAAAAACAAGAGGAAAGAGTTTTTGGGACTGCAGCAGGGAAACATGACGGTGAGGGAATACCTCACTAAATTCACTCAACTATCCCGTTATGCTCCACGAGACATAGAGACAGATGAGCAGAAACAAGATTGTTTCGTGGAAGGACTTACCGCAGAGATGCAGTGTGCAATGTCCTCCAATGAGTATGAAAGCTTTCAAAAGATGGTGGACAGAGCATTTGTGGTGGAAAGGAAGCTGAAGGCCCTGGAAAATGAGAATAAGAGGAAGGCTGGGTGGTCACATCAAGCCTCAGGGAGCAACACCCGCCCACGTATGATGCAGCAACCTACGGGGCAGACGAGCCGTGCTGCGGTACCCTATTCAGCACCAAGAGGGTACAACCCAAACTACAGGCCTCCCGCAGCACCAGCACAGCCGCAACGTCAGTTTGTACAACAGCCTCGCCCCGCATATCCACCTCGACCAGCAGTGCAAGGACCCCCAAACCAACCCCAAGACAACAAGGGCCAAGCATCTAAGATTGGGGTGCAATGTTTCAGCTGTGGTGAAGTGGGGCACTACGCCCATAAGTGTCCAAAGAAGAAGCCCACGCAGCCACAGCAGCAGAACGTAATGAGAGGACGGGTGAACCACGTCACTATGGAGGAAGCACAAGAGGCACCCGACGTGGTAGTTGGTAAGTTTCCTGCCAATTTACACCTTGCAACTCTGCTGTTTGATTCTGGTGCTACCCATTCGTTCATTGCTCAAGGGTTTGTTAAGAAGCATGACCTAGCAACCACACAAATGAACCATATGCTAGCGGTAAATTCTCCAGGTGGAGAAATAAGGACAAGACAAGTGTGTCCCAAAGTGAACCTAGACATTAATGGGGTAGTATTTACCGCTAACCTCATAGTGATCGATTCACAAGGGATAGATATTATTTTGGGTATGGATTGGTTGACCAAACATAAAGGAATCATCCATTGTTCGACCAGAACGGTGGAACTAACTCACCCTAGTGGCACAAGAGTAAAGTTCATAACGATACATGAGCCTAGGAGGGACATTAAATTAAATCAAGTGGAGGTGAAAGTTGAGGAAATCAGGACTATCAGGGAATATCCAGATGTTTTTCCGGAGGAGTTGCCAGGAATGCCTCCCGACCGTGACGTGGAATTCGCAATCGAGCTAGTACCGGGAACAGCCCCGATATACAAGAGACCTTATCGAATGGACTCCAAGCAGCTAGAAGAGCTCAAGGATCATTTGAGGGAATTGACGGAAAAGGGGTATGTTCGCCCTAGTTCCTCACCATGGGGAGCTCCGGTAATATTTGTGCCTAAGAAAGATGGAACTCAAAGGTTATGCGTGGATTACCGTGCCTTGAATGAGGTGACCATCAAGAACAAGTATCCATTACCCCGCATTGAAGACTTGTTTGATCAGTTGAGGGGAGCTTGCGTGTTCTCGAAAATTGATCTCAGGTCGGGATACCACCAACTCAAGATAAGGCAATCTGATATTCCCAAGACAGCTTTCGTATCTCGGTACGGACTGTATGAATACACTGTCATGCCTTTCGGGCTAACCAATGCCCCGGCATATTTCATGTACCTCATGAACAAGGTATTCATGGAATATCTGGACAAATTTGTGGTGGTTTTCATAGATGATATTCTCGTCTTCTCCAAAGATGAAGAAGAACATGAGAAACATCTAAGGTTGGTGTTACAAAGGCTGAGAGAACACCAACTATATGCCAAGTTGAGCAAGTGTGAGTTTTGGCTAAAGAGAGTTCCCTTTTTAGGGCATATAATCTCGGAGGGAGGAATCTCCGTAGATCCCGCCAAAATCGAAGATATCCAGAAATGGAAAACCCCTGAAAATGTCGGGGAAGTTCGAAGCTTTTTGGGATTGGCTGGATACTATCGACGGTTTATTGAGGGATTCTCCAAGATCTCGAGACCTCTCACCAAACTATTGGAAAAGGGAATCACATTCACCTGGACGCCACAGTGCGATACGAGCTTTCAGGAGCTAAAGAAGAGATTGACAACAGCCCCCGTGTTGGTTATGCCAGATATGCAGAAGAATTTCACGGTGTACTGCGATGCCTCTGGAAACGGGTTGGGATGTGTTCTCATGCAAGAGGGACATGTCGTGGCATATGCATCCCGGCAGCTTCGGAAGCACGAGAAGAACTATCCTACACATGACTTAGAACTAGCTGCAGTGGTACACGCGTTGAAAATTTGGCGGCACTATTTGATGGGGAAGAGGACAGAGATATATACGGATCATAAGAGTTTGAAGTACATATTCACACAGCCAGATCTCAACCTTAGACAAAGGAGATGGTTAGAGCTAATCAATGACTTTGATGTAGGCATCAACTATCATCCCGGGAAAGCAAACGTCGTGGCCGATGCCTTGAGTCGGAAAGTGCAGGTCAATAAGTTGAGCTTGAAGGATATGCCTGCAGAATTGAAGGACGAGGTTATAAGGCTCAATCTATGTCTAGTAAATAGTGGTGAAGCCATCGCCATGGAAGTGGACTCCACACTTGAGCGAGACATACGCGAGGGACAAAAGAATGATGAGAAGGTACAAGAGATCAGACAGCTCATCAAGGAAAATAAAGCTCCTGGTTTTAGAGAGGATGAACAAGGAACGGTGTGGCACGGGAAAAGGATCTGTGTGCCAGAAGTAAAGGAGATTCGTAAATTAATTTTGAAGGAGGCGCACGATTCCGACTATTCCATTCATCCTGGGAGTACGAAGATGTATCAGGACCTCAAAAGCAGGTATTGGTGGTATGGCATGAAGCGAGATGTCGCGGAACATGTTGCCCTATGTGACACATGTCAGTTGGTGAAAGCAGAACATCAACGACCCGCGGGATTGCTGCAACCACTCAAAGTGCCTGAATGGAAGTGGGAAGAGATCAGCATGGACTTTGTCGTGGGATTGCCTAGGACCCAGTCCGGGTATGATTCAATATGGGTTATTATTGATAGGCTAACCAAGGTAGCTCATTTCATCCCTGTGAAAGAAAGCTACAGCGGATCCAAATTGGCAGAATTGTACATGTCAAGGATTGTGTGTTACCATGGAGTGCCGAAGAAGATAGTGTCGGATCGAGGGACGCAGTTCACCTCGAGGTTTTGGCAAAAGTTGCATGAAACCATGGGAACCCATCTGAATTTAAGTTCTGCCTATCATCCCCAAACTGACGGGCAGACGGAGAGAACCAATCAGATCCTTGAAGATATGTTAAGGGCATGTGCACTCAAAAACAATAGGAGTTGGGACAAAAACTTACCGTATGCGGAGTTTTCCTATAACAACAGTTATCAAGCTAGTATGAAGATGTCACCGTTTGAAGCTTTGTATGGAAGGAAGTGCAGAACTCCCCTATTTTGGAACCAAACAGGAGAAAGTAAAGTGTTTGGTCCCGAAGTGCTACAAGAAGCCGAGGCAAAGGTGAGGGAGATTCGCAACAACTTGAGGATAGCATAGACACGCCAGAAGAGTTATGCTGATGTACGAAGAAGAGAGCTCGTTTTCAACGTGGGAGACTATGTTTATCTCAAGGTGTCCCCTATCAGAGGACTTCGTCGGTTCAAGGTGAAAGGGAAGTTGTCACCTCGATACATCGGACCCTTTCAAGTTTTGGAAAGAAAAGGCGAAGTGGCGTACCAACTAGAGTTGCCGGTTCATCTGTCGGACGTGCACGATGTGTTCCATGTGTCGCAACTCAAGAAATGTCTGAGGACGCCTGAGGAGGTGTTACCCATGAACGAAGTGGATGTAGCTGAGGATTTGTCTTATGCCGAGCAACCATACAAGATTTTGGAGACAATGGAACGCCTCACCAGAAATAAGAGAATCAGGATGTGCAAGGTGCAGTGGAAACATCACTCAGAAGAGGAAGCCACCTGGGAGCGGGAAGATGAGCTTAAGGCACAATTTCCGGAATTGTTTTCTTAGAAACACCAATCTCGAGGACGAGATTTCTTTTAAGGGGGGTAGAGCTGTAACACCCCAAATTTTTAGTCAAGACTCAAATTTTGATTTAGAACCATAAACCATGTTCAGAGGGGAATTTAGAAATTTTTGGACGTATTGCATGTTTTGCAAAAATTCAAATTCAAACTGGAATTCAAATTATACTCAAAACAGAAATGAAATGAAAAAGAAAAAGGAAAGCCAGAAAAAAACTGGCCAGTGGGCCGAAACCCCAGCCGGCCCAGCTAACCCCCGCGCAGCCCGCCCCCGCGCGCGCCGCTCTGCCCCTCGCTGACATGTGGGACCCGCCTGTCATCCCTAACCCCGCGACCCCGGACTCTCTCCCGCGCGCTCGATCGCAACCGATCGGGAAATCGTGTTTTGCGGCCGAATTCTGGAACTAGCGGACTCCAACTCGATCACAACAGAACCACCGCCCTCCCCCGGCTATAAAACCCACCGATCCGATCAGTTTTTCGCACGCGATCGCCGATTTTCACTCCGGTGAGCACCGAGACTTCGCCGGTGAATTTTGGCCGATCTAAGCTCGGAAACTCTGATCTAACTCGCTAGTTTTGATCCACCGCCTCCGGGGAACTTTGCAGGTGCAGAAAACCCGAAGACTTACGGTGCAAATCCAGCTCCGACGAGCTTCGCCGTGGTTTTGCCTCGGACCTCGCCGCCGAGCACTTTCCAGGACCCCCGAGCTCGAGAAAACCCCCGAGGTGAGATCCCTGACCTCCCCTCTACCGATCTAGGCCATAAGATCACAGTTCTAGGCAGAATTCTCGAGGATCCGAAAGATTCCGGTGAGATCGCCGCTTCCCGCCGCCGTGCGCCGCCGGCAGCGCCGCCCGCGCTCGATCAGAGCGACGTGGCCGCTTGTGCGCCGTTTATTTTAAATCGCACGGTAGACTTTAAAACCCCGCGTACCGGTTCGATGTTATAATCTCAGCCGTCGGTTTAAAATCAGACGGTCCACGTCAGTCCCGCGTTATAAAGACTGGAATTCTTACGTGCTACCCCCTGGGGTTCTCTGGAATTGAGAGCTAGCCCCGGAAACTTTAGATCTAGCCCCTGGAACTCCAGAAAATCATGTAAATTCATTTAAAAATCAGTTTTAGCCCCTAGACTTAATAGAAATTAAGAAAAACACCTCTGAAGAGTGTAGCTAGACCCCTGGAGATTATGAAAATAATATTATATACCCTGTAATGGGGTGAATTCATTATTTTAGCCCTGTTTAGTATTTAATTTAGAAAATTGAAAATGTAACTAGTGTTTAAATATTAAAAAGGGGGACAAACCTAATTGTCAAAATTAGTAAAAACTTTCTCAGTACTTAGAAAACTTTGGAGTGAGATAAAAATATATTTTTGGGGCTGAAATAAATCTGTTTCATAAATTATTCACATTTAATAGTATAGGGGCACATTCTTAAGTAAAGAATAGTTAAAGAAAAATAGGAAAAATAATTATGAAATAGTATACATCAGAAGCCAAGGTCAAAATATGATCTTAAATTATTTAGGACCAGAACCTAATCTGTTTAGGTAGTGTGTATTACTAATTTAATAATAAAATGCACAATTATGCATAAGAATATAAATCTGAAAATATAGAAACTAGTAAATAATAAATGGAGTTTCTAAAGTACAAAAAATTCAGTTTAGGGTTGATAGAAATTATGAAGGCACCTATGGAGAAGAAAAATACTCTTCATACATATTTGGTAGTTTAATATATAAGGAATTTATTTAAAACTGAAACACACATATATACATATATATGTATATATATATATATATTATGTGAGTATAAATATGAACACCAAAGTAGGAATCATACACATGTAAATAGAAGTGTGTGCAAGCCCCAAACCAACACACATAGAGTATCCACAACACATAAAATGGTAAAGAAAATTTCATAAATGTGAATGTGTTGTTTGTATGAAGTAGAAGTGTGAACTATGTCTTATGATTGTTGTTTTCCTTTTGCTATGTGTGATGGTATGAAGTAGAACCTGTTCAAGAGCAAGCTATCAGTTTTCAAGATCAGGACTACTCATTTCAAGAGCAGCAAGAAGGAGGCAAGTGTCCTTGACCACTTTGATCCTATGCTAGGATGTGTAGATAGAATTATTTGCATTGTCAAATGAAATATGAAACCCATGCTAGGAAAGTTTCCCTAGAATTTCATTACCCTGTTTCCTTGTAGCTTGGGTTGGGATTTATTTTACCATGTCATATATTTACATGCATTTGCTTAGCCATGCTTAGAATGGGATATTTGGGACATGAGATCATCAGTTTATATTACCATACTCTTGAATGAGACATTGTGAATTATGTAGAGGTAGGGATCAAGGCAAGTTGGATGTTTTGGTTGTGTGCTGGGTGCACGAGACTTGGGTTTGTGTTTAGTACTTGCCTGGATCCTAAGGACCGGTTCATGGAGCATGTAACCCGGCTTTACAGTGCCAACCACATGCTGAGATGGGGCAGCTTAGCCAATTAATTAGGTGTATCCCCGGCGTAGTAGGGGTGTGTTGGATGGTGCGGGGAGTAGGTGTCAGCTGGACTACCATATGAACCGCAAGGCTCAAGAGGGGGCCACTGCAGCGGGGTTGGAGCCTCTTGTATGCTGTTAGGGGTGAAACCTCAGTGGGCCCACGCTCGTCGGGAATCCCTTTGTAAAGGCTTTGTAGTGATCTCTTGGCCGCACACCTGGGAAGTGTGAATGTGGAACGTAGCCACTGGCATAATGGAGGTTCTTTTAGTCCACCCGGCAACGGGGGATGAAATCACTACTTGTGGGTACAGTGGTACAAACTCTGCAGAGTCAAAACTGTCTTGACAGCCGTGCTCACGGTTAAGAGCGGCCTGGACTTATTCATGATTAGAGGATTGACGGTTTTGGAGGTTAAGCGGGAAGCTTAACATTGGAAATGATGTTATGATTATTTGGTTATGATGATTGGGATGGGAGATTGGGACCATTTCACCTGTGTAGTAATGTAGGTGCTTAATAAGCTAAGGTGATAGGTATTAATTGCGTAGTGCTTTAACCATGAGTTCAACCTCTCCTTGTTCTAGCCATGCATGATATAATTTTCCCACACTTGCTGAGTACCATTGGTACTCAACCTTGCATATTTGTTGGTTTATATTGCTGCTCAGGTCAAGATAATGAGGTGGTGTATAATGACCAAGACTTTGGACCCGAGGAAGGATTCTAGGTTCATGAAGACCCCCCCCGGGCAACACCTGTGATGGAGCCCCAAAGAATAATATTCCGCTGCTAGTTTATTTTCCTTGTGATGAACTTATTATTGTCCATCGAGACATTTACTATGTAAGACTTACTTATATTCGACACCTGGCTTGTAATAAATGATGCTTCACTATTTGTCACCACATGTATGAGCAAATGATCCTGGCATACATGTGATATTCACTTGGTTGTTTCTTCGGAAAAACCGGGTGTGACAACTTACCATCAAAGAAACCGTCCAGCCCGCGGACGTTTCTTACTAGCAACATGAATGTCAAACAGCAGCGGCAAGGTTGCTCATGAGTATCCACTTGGAGGGTGCCGAGTCTCATCGGACAACCGTACTCATAAGCCTAATAGTCAATACCTGCAAAACAACCAGTATAGTATTCGTGAGCATAACACTCAGCAAGACTTAACCGTCAACCTACTCATGAAACATTACATGAAGGTAAAGACATAACCTAGGATAATAGTTTGCATAATAAACTCGCCTAAATGTGGATCCTTATTTTCAGGTCTCATTAGCAGCAAATTAAGAATAATCTTGGGCACCTAACATCTGGAGTCCAAATCAAACGAGAAACGATTTCCCCCGATGTAAATTGCTCATGGTGGAAATGTATCGAGTTTGCACTTAAGCTACTCAATCAAAGTAACAATACAAGGCTAGTATCAACTTCAAACAATAGTGATTAGTTCTTATCTCATGCAAGTCATTACTACGTCACGACTGTGAGAACACCTATGCTCAAATATCTGCGAGTGACGGGGATTCGAACCAAAAGACACCCGGACTACATGACACATACGCCCGTACTCGATGTTGCCTACAGCAATCATCCCGGACGTCTTTACGCGGCAGCCTTTCCCAAGTTTCACCTATGTCGAATCGATCCGATCATCCCGTACAGTAGCCTCACCTCATGGTGCACCTACCGACATGAGATGTCATGAGCGAGTTACCCACATACTGCACACCGGTCGTGCGCCTGAGGCGACCGGAAAAGTCCCAACGCAAGCCTCCCGAGGTACATCGGTTTATTGGGTCCCATATAGCCAGCATGAGTCCGGTACACAACTCAAACTTATCCAACAGGGCCGCACACGGATCGGTCCTTGACCAACACGGACAGGTCTAACGCACCCAGGCCCCTCTTTTCTGTTGCTCTTACAACCTGCCCGGTCTCAACTTCAACTTGCTACCAAATTTCTCAACCAATCCCGCGTGCCCATTTTCCCCTATTCATGCGAGTAGCATCCAACCACTCGACTTCTACTGAACCCTACTTAAGCATGGAAGTTTCTACACGATGAAAAGACATCTACCCAAATACTCCATATGTTTTCTGGTCATGCAAGAGGAGTATCAAGTCATCTCGACCTAATGCACAAATAAATCCTAACCACTACAGTGTATACAAGGTAAAAACTTAAAAGTTGTTAAATGCTAACCGGAGCTTGCCTGTTTTGCAGGGGAGTAATATATATAATCAGTTAGTGATCATTGATCCCTTGATCCTGCTGAATTTGATCAACTGATCCACACTTCAAGGGATGGACTCCGTCGTTGTGAGCACTATCGACATGTATATGCATAAGTTTTTATAATGCAAATTAGATAATCAAGGACTTAAACTTGTTAATAACAGGGGAATGTGTTGGAGTTCTAAGAATGAGTTTGGGGTCCCTGTTGTGCA
The DNA here is from genome assembly GCA_030760725.1 of Neostapfia colusana. NCBI lineage: Eukaryota > Viridiplantae > Streptophyta > Magnoliopsida > Poales > Poaceae > Neostapfia > Neostapfia colusana. The sequence continues at coordinate 83,618,129 of JASWHV010000003.1, forward strand.
GAGGAATCAATGAAAAAGCCCTCTGTCCATAAGAAGTTCCATTCACAGGTTCTATGGTTCCTAATGTACATGTGAGATGAGCTGAAAAGATTTGAATGAAACTGAAGATCAGGAACTCCAATGACATCAAAATTTTTACAGGAATTCCTACTCAAATTCCTACTCAAATCAACTCCAAATGAGCTGAAACTTTTCTATAAGTTAAGTAATAACCTAACGAATATTCTGTCGAAATATGGGGATTTTTGGATGAACCAAACTCCCTCAATAATTTTTTTCAGATAATCTTAAAAGAATTACCCAGAATTTATTCTTGACTTTCACACTACTTGGGTTGCAAATTTGGACATATCTTTGCAAACTGAATCCAACCCAATTTGAATCACCCAATTTGGAGTTTCCTACACCAAGTTATGAATTTCTAAAGTTGGAGCTAAATCTGGAATAAAATTCCTACTTTTTTTTTGAACGCCGGAAGCGGTATATATTCATTAAGGGATAGAGAAATGTTTTTGTTACAGCAATTGCACAAGATGTGCTAGGGTAGGAAAACTGAAGAAAAAAGGAAATAAGAGAATAAAACTGTAGCTAGAGTTGCAGTGCTGGAGGTTGCTACACACACAAGGTGGCCATGTGTTGTGCGCCTGCTCGCACCCACATTCGTAGTGCATCCTTTATGAGAATTAAAAGTTGCGGAATTGTCACCTCTTTTTCATCAAATACTCTTCTATTTCTTTCTTTCCACACCATCCAGCACACTAGAATACTTAAAGATCGGATGCCTTTTGCCTTCTGTTTTGTAACTCCCCCCCGTCAAGTTTTGCAACCAACTGACCATATCATCGTTTGGTCTCCAGCTTTGCGGATTCAGCGCTAGCGAGTGAGCCCAAAAAGCAACTGTTTTCCAGATATCAGCCACTGTAGGACACTCCAAAAAGATATGGCGTGCAGTCTCAAGATTACGTCGACACATCACACAAAAATACTGATTTGGCCACTCTCTAAGTTGGAGACGGTCAACGGTCCACAATTTATTTTGTAGAAGCAGCCATACGAATACTTTGCATTTCAGTGGTGCCCAAACCCTCCAAATGACCTTAGGAAAGTTAGAATTTATAGTACCCTCAAACTGAAATAGGTAAGCAGACCTCGCTGAATATGTACGACTCGGAGTAAGCATCCAAGATATACTATCATGTTGCGTCGAGGTTGGATCAAAAACCGAGTCCTGCTAAATTTCATGCCATAAGTGTACATATTCTATAATCAACGATACGGTAAGGTTTTGACTGATATCTTTGATCCAGGTATTATCCGTCAAAGCTGAAGCCACCGTTCGATTTTTGCGCTTGCTATGCTTATACAACAGTGGGTATCTTGCCACCAGTGGCGCTCCTCCCAGCCAGTTTGAGGTCCAAAATTTTGCTGTTTTTCCGTCATTTACCGTAACCCTTGTAACTGTTGCAAACAATTGTTCGTCAGTGGCATTAACTAGGGAGTCACGTGCTGCCAAATGATTTGTCGGTTCATTCCATTGACGCCACAGCCAACGTAGACGAAGCGCACGACTGAATCTCTCTAAGTCAAGAATCCCAAGACCACCCTTGTCAACTGGTTTGCAAACTATCCTCCATGAGACTTTATATTTCCCTCCCTGAAAATTTTGATCACCACACCAGAGGAACCGACGACGTGCTTTATCAATCTCTACAAGGAATTTTCTGGGAACTTTGAGAGAAGTCAGTAAATAAGCCGGGGTCGAACTCAGAACTGTACGAACAAGTTCTCTTCGACCAGCCAAGGTGAGTAACTTCCCTTTCCAAGCAGCTAATTTAGACAATATCTTGTCTTTAGCTTGTTGCAGATGCACCATTCTGACTTTTCCTAGGGTCAACGGCAATCCCAAATAGTTAATCCGGCAATTTTTCCGAGTACCTTGAAAATTCTGTAAGACTTCGTCCAAATCAATATTTGTGCACCTTATGGGAATTACTGAGCACTTTTGTGTATTCACCTTAAGCCCTGTAGCAGCGCCAAACCGATTTAAAATAGCTATTACTGTATCCACCTCAGCCTTTACTGGGTTGATGGCTAACAAAGCATCATCTGCGTATAGTGACATGCGATGTGCAGCAGCACGATTTGCAAGTGGAGATAATAGGTTCTGGTGTGTTGCTAAATCAAATACTCGTTGTATAATATCCAAAGCCAGAATAAAAAGATAGGGGGACAGGGGGTCCCCCTGCCGCAGACCCCTTCGGTGATTAATTGTGTTGCCCATAGTACCATTCATCTGAATTTTGGAGTGCCCCGACGCTAATAACAAGCTAATCCAGTTTCTCCAACGCGGCGGAAAACCCCTTTTTCTAGCATTTCAAATAAAAATACCCATGCAACTGAATCAAAGGCCTTTTGAGATATCAATCTTCATTATCAAAATTGGTTGTCGGCATCTATGATATGACCTGGCCAGATTCTTGACGTAAAGGAAATTTTCTTGGATGCACCTTCCACGAATAAAAGCACTTTGTATTGGAGAAACTAGATAATGCATGTGATCCCGTAGCCTATTTGCGAGCACTTTGCTGATCAGCTTGCCAAAAGAATGGACTAAACTGATAGGTCGATAATCTCCTGGTTGTACAGCCTCATCATGCTTTGGTATCAGTGTGATTAATGCACCATTTAGCAGTTGCAATGGTCGGTAATTTGATGATAAAAGCTCATGATTGCTGCCATTACATCTGCTTTGATCGTTTCCCAACAGGCTTTGTAAAAATCCATGGAGAAACCGTCTGGCCCTGGTGCTTTTTCTGATGGCATCTCTCTAACTGCAGCCTTCTTCTTCCTCTGTAAATGGATAATCAAGTTGGCCATCTTGTAAGTTTGGCAGATTCAGATCAGACCAATTGAATGTCGTTGTTCTCGACACTTTTGTTCCGATGACATCATAAAAATGATTAAAAAGTATGTCATGCTTGTCCTGGTCACTTTTTTTTAGAGAACCGTCGGACGCCATAAGCTGATGTATGTACGACTTGCGCTTTCTTGCATTTACTTTTTGGTGAAAAAATCGTGTGCATGCATCACCTGATTTGATCCACAGTTGTCTAGATGCCTGCCGTTTACGCATTCTGTCCACCGCTGCAAGACCAAGAACTCTATTTTTAAGGTCCTTCAGCAAGGATAGTTCTTCTATCAGCAGAATACGTGATTCTTGCGCAACTTCCAATCGTTGTATTACTTCATTTGCCAAATGGATTTGGAGCCAGGCACCACCAAAAAGTTCTTTACTCCATCTGTTTAATAATATGGCTGTATTTTGTAGCTTACAATGTAGTGTCATCAGAGGCGAGTTTTCCTGAATGTCTGCACCGCCCCAAGCTTGAGAAACAGTCTCTAGGAAGCCTGGCACAGATACCCAAAAAGACTCGAACTGAAATCTGTTCTTGCGTCTGCGTCGCTGCATGTTGCTTAACAGTAATGGGCAATGATCGGAGAGTGAAGAGGAATGGGGTTCCAGTCCTAGATCTGGAAAGTGATCATCCCATCCTGCATTGCAGAAGAAACGATCTAGGCGCACCATAGTTGGGGAATCTCGACCATTACTCCACGTAAATCTTCTACCCTTCAAATTAAGCTCAAAAAGTCCGCACCGGTCAAGTGTACGTCGAAAAGTTCCCATTAGTCTTATATTGATGTTTGAATTATTTTTGTCCGCAGCCTGTAATATCAAATTAAAGTCACCAAGGCATAACCATGGTAAATCGTTTTCTGGTATTTGAGTTTGTAGCTCTTGCATGAAGGTCAATTTAGCATCATCGTCCGTAGGCCCATACACCACTGTTAACTTGAAAATGATTTCTGAATGAATGAGCTTCACCTGTGATGAAATAGAATATTCAGAGATGATCACAGAGCTCACTTTTATCAGATCCTTTTGCCAACCAATGACAATTCCACCGCGGGTGCCTTCAGCTGCTTTGTGAACAAAAGTGTCTAACGACTGCCCAAAGGTCTCAGCCCTCAATGTTTCCGTGAAATCTGAAATTTTCGTTTCCTGTAAGCATGCCAACCAAGGTCTGACTGAGTTGATGGTGGTATTGACTGCCTGTCTTCGTGCAGGAAGGTTCAATCCGCGTACATTCCAGCTAAATATAGACAATCTTTTGGAAGTATAGTCTGTCATTTGATCTTTGTAGGATGTCGCATACAAACAATCTTCCTATCATGTCTCTGAAGACAGCCATCATGGAAAGTGCAACACCAAATACTGATCACAAACCAACAGTTCAATCTTAGCTTCTGCCAACAAGTATTAGAGGATAAATGAATGCTTAATTAATCTTAGGGGGGTAGGGTACATATATATAATTACATAGGTGGGCTGGTACATGGGCCAAGCCCAACACACAATCTTACTGTCACACCCGGTTTTTCCGAAGAACAACCAAGTGAATATCACATGTATGCCAGGATCATTTTCTCATACATGTGATGACAAATAGTGAAGCATCATTTATTACAAGCCAGGTATCGAATATAAATAAGTCTTACATCGCAAATGTCTCAATGGACACTAATGCTTCATCACAAGTAAATAAACTAGCAGCGGAATATTATTCTTTAGGGCTCCATCACAGGCGTTGCCCGGGGGTCTTCATGAACCTAGAAACCTTCCTCGGGTCCAAAATCTTGGTCATTATACACCACCTCATTATCTTGACCTGAGCAGCAATATAAACCAACAAATATGCAAGGTTGAGTACCAATGGTACTCAGCAAGTGTGGGAAAATTATATCATGCATGGCTAGAACAAGGAGAGGTTGAACTCATGGTTAAAGCACTACGCAATTAATACCTATCACCTTAGCGTATTAAGCACCTACATTACTACACAGGTGAAATGGTCCCAATCTCCCATCCCATCATCATAATCCAATAACCATAACATCATTTCAAATGTTAAGCTCCCCGCTTAACTTCCAAAACTTCCAAAAACCTTCACTCCTCTAATCATGAATAAGTCCAGGCCGCTCTTAACCGTGAGCACGGCTGTCAAGACAGTTTTGACTCTGCAGAGTTTGTACCACTGTACCCACAAGTAGTGATTTCATCCCCCGTTGCCGGGTGGACTAAAAGAACCTCCATTATGCCAGTGGCTACGATCCACATTCACACTTCCCAGGTGTGCAGCCAGGAGATCACTACGAAGCCTTTACAAAGGGATTCCCGACGAGCGTGGGCCCACTGAGGTTTCACCCCTAACAGCATACAAGAGGCTCCAACCCCGCTGCAGTGGCCCCCTCTTGAGCCTTGCGGTTCATATGGTAGTCCAGCTGACACCTACTCCCCACACCATCCAACACACCCATACTACACCGGGGATACACCTAATTAATTGGCCAAGCTGCCCCATCTCAGCATGTGGTTGGCACTGTAAAGCCGGGTTACATGCTCCATGAACCGGTCCTTAGGATCCAGGCAAGTACTAAACACAAACCCAAGTCTCGTGCACCCAGCACACAACCAAAACATCCAACTTGCCTTGATCCCTACCTCTACATAACTCACAATGTCTCATTCAAGAGTATGGTATAATAAACTGATGATCTCATTTCCCAAATATCCCATTCTAAGCATGGCTAAGCAAATGCATGTAAATAAATGACATGACAAAATAAATCCCAACCCAAGCTACAAGGAAACAAGGTAATGCAATTCTAGGGAAACTTTCCTAGCATGGGTTTCATATTTCATTTGACAATGCAAATAATTCTATCTACACATCCTAGCATAGGATCAAAGTGGTCAAGGACACTTGCCTCCTTCTTGCTGCTCTTGAAATGGGTATTCCTGGTCTTGGAAATGAATAACTTGTTCTTGAACAGGTTCTACTTCATACCATCACACATAGCAAAAGAAAAACAACAATCCATAAGACATAATTCACACTTACACTTCATACAAACCACACATTCACATTTATGAAATTCATTCACCATTATATGTGTTGTGTTTCAGTTTTAAATAAACTCCTTATATTAAACTACTACACCTTTTCACTACCAGGTATGTATGAAAAGTATTTTTCTTCTCCATTTGTGCCTTCAGAATTTCTACCAACCCTAAACTGAATTCTTTGGATTTTAGAAACTCCATTTATCATTTACTAGTTGCTATATTTTCAAATTTATATTCCTATGCATAATTGTGTATTTTATTATGAAATTAGTAATACACATCATCTAAACAGTATAGGTTCTGGTCCTAAATGATTTAATAACATCTTTTGACCTTGGCTTCTGATGTAGACCATTTCATAATTATTTTCCCTATTTTTCTATAACTATTCTTTACTTAAAAATGTGTCCCTATACTAATAAATGTGAATAATAGATGAAACAGATTTATTTCAGCCCAAAAATATACTTTTATCTCACTCCAAAATTTTCTAAGTACTGAGAAAGTTTTTAATTAATTTTGACAATTATGTTTGTCCCCCTTTTTAATTTTTAAACACTAGTCACATATTCAATTTTCTAAATTAAATACTAAACAGGGTTAAAAAAGTAAACTCACCCCATTACAGGGTCTATAATATTATTTTCATAATTTCCAGGGGTCTAGCTACACTTATCAGAGGTGTTTTTCTTAATTTCTATTAAGTCCAGGGGCTAAAACTAATTTTTAAATGAATTTACATGATTTTCTGAAGTTCCAGGTGCTAGATCTGAAGTTTCCGGGGCTAGCTCTCAATTCAAGAGAACCCCAGGGGGTAGCACGTAAGAATTCCAGTCTTTATAATGCGGGGCTGACGTGGACCGTCCGATTTTAAACCGACGGCTGAGATTATAACATCGAACCGGTACGCGGGGTTTTAAAGTCTACAGTGCGATTTAAAATAAACGGCGCACAAGCAGCCACGTCGCTCTGACCGAGCGCGGGCGGCGCTGCCGGCGGCGCACGGCGGCGGGAAGCGGCGATCTCGCTGGAAAGTTTCGGATCCTCGAGAATTCTGCCTAAAACTGTGATCTTATGGCCTAGATCGGTATAGGGGAGGTCAGGGATCTCACCTCGGGGGTTTTCTCGAGCTCGAGGGTCCTGGAAACTGATCGGCGGCGAGGTCCGAGGCAAAACCACGGCGAATCTCGTCGGCGCTGGATTTACACCGTAACTCTCCGAGTTTTCTGCACCTGCAAAGTTCCCCGGAGGCGGTGGATCAAGACCAGTGAGTTAGATCAGAGTTTCCGAGCTTAGATCGGCCAGAATTCACCGGCGAAGTCTCGGTGCTCACCGGAGTGAAAATCGGCGATCGCGTAGGAAAAACTGATCGGGGCTGGGGTTTTTATAGCCGGGGGAGGGCGGTGGGTCTGTTGTGATCGAGTTGGAGTCCTCTGGGACCAGAATTCGGGCGGCGGGACGCGGTTTCCGGGCGGTTAAGATCGCGCGTGCTCGGGGAAAAGTCCGGGGTCGCGGGGGCTCAGGGTTAGGGATGACAGGTGGGTCCCACCCGTCTGTGAGAGGCAGCGCGGCGCGCGCGGGGGCGGGCTGGCGCGGGGATACTGGGCCGGCTGGCGGGTTTCGGCCCACTGGCCGGTTTTTTTCCTGTTTCTCTTTTTATTTTTCCATTTCTTTTCTGTTTTGAGTATAATTTGAATTCCAGTTTGAATTTGAATTTTTGCAAAACATGCAACACGTCCAAAAATTTTTAAATTCCCCTATGAACATGGTTTAGAGTTTTGAATCAAAATTTGGGGTGTTACACTTACACAGTCCAACACCCCCCCGCAGTCCCAACATCTAGCCACAACAGATGTTGAGACTGGACCGAAACTCAGAAAACAGCGACGACGGGAGTCCCTTCGTGAAGATGTCGGCGAACTGTGACGTCGTCGGCACGTGGAGAACTCGAACCTCACCACGTGCAACCCGCTCACGAACAAAATGGAGATCAATCTCCACATGTTTCGTGCGCTGGTGCTGGACGGGGTTGGTGGAGAGGTAGACGGCGCTGACATTGTCACAGTAGACCAACGTGCTCCGGGCGACGGGGGAGTGGAGCTCCTGAAGTAGCTGCTGGAGCCAAGACGCCTCTGCCACGCCGTTAGACACAGCGCGGTACTGCACCTCAGCACTGGAGCGAGAAACCACGGGCTGCCGCTTCGAGGACCAGGAGACAAGATCCCCCCCCCCCAAGAAGACGGCGTAGACAGAGGTGGAGCGGCGGGTATCTGGGCATCCCGCCCAGTCAGCGTCGGTGTAGACCACCAACTCAGAGGGAGAGTCACGTCGAAGTAGAAGGCCATAGTCGATGGAGCCGCGCAGGTACCGAAGAATCCGCTTCACAGCGGTGAGATGCGGCTCCCGCGGGTCGTGCATGTGCAAGCACACCTGCTGAACCGCGTAGGAGATGTCTGGCCTGGTGAAGGTGAGATACTGTAGTGCACCTGCAAGACTCCTGTAGGCAGTCGGGTCGCTGACAGGGGTCCCATCAGCAGAAGAGATCTTTGCCTGGGTATCCACCGGTGTGGAGCATGGCTTACACTCAGCCATACCCGCACGCTCGAGGATGTCCAGACAATACTGCCGCTGGTGAAGAAATAGGCCGCCTGGTCTGTCCTCGACTGCTATCCCCAGGAAGTGGTGAAGCAAGCCCAAGTCCTTCATAGCGAACTCCTGCTGGAGAGCAGAGATAATCCGCTGAAGGAGTGTAGGGCTGGACGCCGTCAGCACAATGTCGTCGACGTAGAGAAGGAGGTAGGCAGTGTCATCCTCCCGTCGATAAACAAAGACTGACGTGTCCGACTTGGCTTCAACGAAGCCCAAGGAGACCAGGAAGGAGGCGAACCTGCTATACCAGGCTCGAGGTGCCTGCTTCAGACCGTACAAGGACTTGTTCAGCTTGCAGACCATGGCTGGCCGAGCTGAATCAACGAACCCTGTCGGCTGAGAGCAATACACCGTCTCCGTCAGAGTACCGTGAAGAAAGGCATTCTTGACGTCCAGCTGGTGGACTGGCCAAGAACGCGAGAGAGCCAATGACAGAACAGTCCGCACTGTCGCTGGCTTAACCACCGGACTGAATGTTTCGTCGTAGTCCACTCCAGGGCGCTGAGTGAAGCCCCGAAGTACCCAACGGGCCTTATATCTCTCCAGTGAGCCATCCGCATTCCTCTTATGCGTGAAGACCCACTTTCCTGTGACAACATTGCCACGAGGAGGACGAGGAACAAGGTCCCAAGTCCGGTTGGCAAGTAGGGCCACATACTCTTCCTCCATAGCGCGGCGCCAGTGAGGGTCGGCGAGGGCGCTACGGACGGAAGTCGGTATAGGTGATACCGAAGAGGAAGTGGATGGTGTCGGCGTCGTCGAAGAGAGGACCACTCCGGAAAAACGCTCAGTAGGCCGGAGAACCCCAGCGGCACATCTAGTCACCATCGGGTGAACATGTCCGGGGTCCCGGTGGAGCGGCGGTGGGTGGTACACCGAGGGCTCGGGACGAGCAGGCGTAGAGTCACCAACCCGCTCTCGTCGCTGGTAGACAAGAGAAGGATCGGCAAACCGCGGAACCGGGGCCGCGTGTGGCGCAGCGCGTGACGTCGGGGAAGCCGGGGCCGCGCATGGCGCGTGAGGAGTCGGAGACGCCGGGGCCGCGCGTGGCGCGGGAGTCGAGGTCGGAGACGCCGGGGCTGCGTGAGGTGCAGTAGTCGAGGCCGGAGACGACGAGGCCACGCGCGGGGCAGTGGTAGGAGGACACGACGGGGCCACGCGTTGCGCGGGAGTCGAGGCCGGAGACGCTGGGGCTGCACGTGGCGCGGCAGGAGGAGACGCCGGGGCCGCGTGTGGCGCAGCAGGAGGAGACGCCGGTGCCGCGCGTGGCGCGGCAGTCGTCCCCAGGGTCGACGGAACCTGGGCACCAACCTGCGCTCGTCGCTGGTAGACGAGAGCAGGGTCAGTGGACCGCCGTGTCGTGGCTGTAGTAGGCACAGCTGGAGTCGCCACAGGTGCCGGCGCTGCGTAAGGTGCAGCAGTCGACGCCGTGGGAGCCGGGACCACCCGTGACCCGGTGGGTAACGTACCTGCAGAAAAAGGCCAAGGCAGCTGTGGTGGAGCAGCCTCGGTGTCAGTAGTAAAAAGAGAGTCCAGCTCTGCAGCTGAAGCAGAGGTGGAGGAAGAAAAGGGAAAAGAGGACTCGTCGAAGACGACGTGCCGAGAGATCAGAATACGGTGGGTAGAGAGATCAAGGCACCGATACCCCTTATGATCAAGGGAGTATCCAAGAAAGACACACCTAGTAGAGCGGGGCGCAAGCTTATGTGGAGCTGTGGCGGAAAGATTAGGGTAGCAGGCGCACCCGAAGACACGAAGGTGGTGGTAGAGAGGGGTAGTGCCATACAGGGCAAAAAATGGGGTAGGTGCCTGAATCGCCTTGGTGGGAAGACGATTAAGGAGAAAGGTGGAAGTGTGGAGTGCCTCTACCCAGTACCGAGCAGGGATAGAGGCCTGAAACATCAAGGAGCGCATGACATCATTAGTGGTGCGAAGCATGCGCTCAGCCTTGCCATTCTGGGGAGATGTGTATGGACAAGACATGCGCAACTGGATGCCACCTGTAAGGAGGAAGTCACGGAGCCTCGAGTTGTCAAACTCGCGTCCGTTGTCACACTGGAGAGCACGGACAGTGCGTCCAAACTGGGTGGAAACCCAAGCAAAGAAGTGAGAGAGAATGCCAAATGTCTCAGATTTTAAACGTAAGGGAAAAGTCCAAGAGAAATGTGAGAAATCATCGAGCACCACCAAATAATATTTAAAACCAGAGACACTGATAACGGGAGATGTCCACAAGTCACAGTGAATAAGATCAAAAATGTGTTCCACATGAGTCACAGAAGTAGGAAATGGAAGCCGAACATGACGACCATGCTGACAAGCGTGACATAACGACTCATGTATGCCCCTAGTACACGAGATAACTGAACTACTAGACAGCTTGGACATAGCATCAGCGCCAGGGTGACCAAGCCGGCGGTGCCAAGTAGTAGACGAAGCTGTCGTAGCCAGGGCAAAGGACGGAGATGCAGCGGAAGTAGGAAGTCGAAGAGTGTACAGGGGCCCCGCACTGTCACATCTAAGAAGAAGGCGCCGGGTGGAAAGATCCTTCACAGACAAACCAAAAGGATCAAACTCAACAGAAGCATTGTTATCAGTGGTAAATCGACGAATGGAAAGCAAATTCTGAATAATGTCTAGAGCGACAAGAACATTGTTAAGATGGAATGAACCCGGGGAACCCGAGTCACCTACTGAGGTGACTGGAAGAACAGATCAATTTCCAACAACGATCGATGAAGGAAACTAGGGATGAGGTGGGTGGGTAGAAGAGAGAATACCAGCGTCTGGAGTGGTGTGGTAGGAGGCGCCAGAATCAGCCACCCAATCAGTAGCCGGCGGTGTAAGGTGCATGGTGCTGAACGACGATGCCAGTGACTGGCGGTCCCATCCCAGGGGTGGCTCCTGGTAAGGTGCTGGTGGCTCCGAGTACCCAGCAGGGTAATCAGTACCGCCGTAGAGCGAAGTCGGCGATCCAGCCGCTGGGCGACCGAGTCCGCCATAACCCGGGTGGGCTACGTACGCCGGCTGAGGACGTGGCTGGCGAGCAGAAGAAGTCGGGGGCGCCCCAAGAATACCTGGAGACGGTCCAGGCCACATAGTGATCTGGCCAGTCCACGGGTTGTAAGGTGTGGGCCAGGGTGCACCTCCCCGGCCGGTACCACCAGGACCACCACCAGTAGGAGTAGTGGACACAGAGGTGCCGCCATCACCTCGTCCTGTGCGCCTCCCGCTGCGACGTCGACGATTACCACTCCCAGAGCCAGCAGAGGTACTCGGGGCGGTAGACGAAGTAGGTGGTCGCAGTGGTGGTCCTCCAGAAGTCAGTGGTCATGAGGGCTGCCCAGAGCCATAGAAGGCTGTGGCAGGCCCAGAGGTAGCAGGTCCACCAGTCGTGATCTCCTCGAGCTCGAGATCGGACCAGACCTTCTCAAAGGTCGGTGGCGGCTCCACACGTAGACGCCAGGAGCGGAGGTCGCTGTAGCGCTCATTCAGGCCCTGAAGGACCCGAAGTACAAGTGTGCTGTCGGCGACTGGCTCGCCAAGGTCGCGCAAGGAGTCAGCCATGCTCTTCATCTCCCCACAGTAGGCAGAGATGGAGCGGTCACCCTGGACTGTAGTCTGGAACCGTGCGTTGATGTGAAGAGCCCTAGTCGCACGGTTCCCCAAGAAGTGGTGCTCCAGTATCTGCCAGGCCCGGCGCGCGGTGCCACCGCCGCGCTGTCCGACCAGGTCGTGTAGCTCGTCGGAGAGAGACCCAAGGATCCAGGATAGGACCAAGCTGTCCATGCTGATCCAAGAGTCGTCCCACGGGGTGACATCCCGCTGGACGTGGTCCTCAAGCTGGTACCGCCTCAACGTGAGAAGGAACACGTTACGCCAGCGGGCGTAGGTGGTGGAGTTAGAACTCAGGACGATCGGCACCAGTGTGCGAATGTTCTGAACTCCAGCCGCCTGGGCGTGTAGAGTGGCGACGAGAGACGCCGAGTATGCGGAGTGCGCACTAGTGTCTGAGGTAGGCTCGTGTGTAGCGCTCGGCGGTCGGTGAACGCTCTCCTGGATCTGGTGAGAGAGAGCAGCTGCCGAAGCGCGCTCTTGCTCCAGGGCAAGAGCAAGTGCCAGCTCGCGTTCGCGAGAGGCAGCAAGGGCTGCGAAGATGCCGGAGGTGTCCGCAGCCGTCGAGGAGGTACTGTCAACGCCGTAGGGTGGAGCAGTGGCCGCGCTGTGAGCAGCGACGGCAGTAACAGCGGGGCCATCTAGTCTGGAGCCCATCATGAAGGCAACGGCAGTAGGGCCGGCAAGAGAGGAACCGGCTGCCGGACCAGGCGCTGAGTCGTACGTGCGTCGAGGTAGAGCAGCGAGTGGACCGCCTGCCGTCGGACCGGTGGCAGGCTGTGCGCCGGGCAGTGGTACGCTGGCCAGGAAGGAGCCAGCAGCCGGTGGCGCAGGTGGCGCAGGCGCGCCGGACAGAAGGGGCGCACCGGTCAGCTGCACCTGCGCAGGCAGCACAGGCGCACCGGACAGAAGGGACGCGCCAGCCCGCTGCTGCAGCGGCACAGCAGCGCCGGACGGCAGCTGCAGCGGCGCAGCGGCGCCGGGCCAGGGCGGTGCAGCCGCGCCGGCCAGTGGCCCGCCGACCAGGGGGCCGGCGGCCGGCGGCGGCTGAGGAGGCCGCGCCATAGGAAGGGAAGGGGGCAGCTGCTGCGGAAGAGAAGCGTCGGCCAGGGGTCCGGTGGCCGGCGGCAGCTGGGGAGGGGTGGCCGCGCCGGCGGCGGCCGGCGGCAGATGAGGCCGCGCCATAGGGTTGGGTGGCGGCGGCAGCTGGGGAATTAGGTGGCGGCGGCTAGGGTGGTGGGATTAGGGTTAGGATCAAGGCTGATACCATATTAGAGGATAAATGAATGCTTAATTAATCTTAGGGGGGTAGGGTACATATATATAATTACATAGGTGGGCTGGTACATGGGCCAAGCCCAACACACAATCTTACACAGTCCAACAACAAGGTAACACGTAGAACCACAATGAACACCACCACATCTGACACAGTAGAGACAGCGAGCATTCAAGCCCAAAAGATGCCATCTCTCCAGGGACCACTATACCTAGAGACATAGATACTAAAATTAACATGACACTAAGACAATGAACTCGTAATTGCTCATGCCCCCACCAACATATCACTCAACTCTCTGGCCCGACGCCTCTGCAGCTGCTAAGACAGTAACAGCCTCCGTTGCGGCTTTGTTGTCAAGCTTTGTCGCCACTCTAATTGCATCGATAGCTTGCTTTGGTAGAGGCCCTTTGTAAAGTGCCAAGTAACGGTCCATAGCTCCGTCTCCAATAGGGTCTTCCTTTCCCACAAGATCAAGTTGCCTAATAAGACGATGAGTGGCCCTGTGTGCGATTGGTACAACCGAACGCTTGGCTGCCTGACGTGCACTTCGTCTTGGGGGATCTATGGTTCTTGATCTTATCTTCAATTTGGTTTTAGGAGTTGGATCCTTCAGAATTGGGGCAGGTGGTGGCGGAAAAACATCCTGAATGAACTGTTCTGCAGTAACAACAACCTGTGATTCATGGTGATCCTGCAATTCTTCCTCACGTAAAGGTTGTATTGAAATGTCCCCAGATGGCGTCTGTGTCACATCCTTGAGTGGATCAGCCCTCTGGTTCATCATACTTGGAACTATTGCCTGCCTATGAGCTTCCTCCACCATTGGGTCTACCATTTGTGTCAATGGTGAACATACATACCGAAGGGGCGGAGCTCGCCTGACGATGGGATCATCCAGCATGGGAGGCCTATGGCCAAACCCAGACTTAATTACCCAGCGAGTGTGGGGTGGAGAAACCCGAGGAAGCTCAGCATCTGCTTGTTGCGGTGACTGTGACTGAGACCCCGCATTTATGCGTCCACGTTGTCCTCCTTGCTGGTTTTCTCTTGCGTACTGCCTACTTCCATTTGTCACAAGGCGTTGCACACCATTAGTCCGAGTTGCTCTGCTAGAAGGGGCCTGCTGCCTGTCAAAGCCAGGGGGAGGGTGATGATCATCATCGCGGTCCATCCTCCTTGCCCTAGTAGATGCCCCAACTCTACACACAGTCCTAACATTTGGCCTTCCACTGTTCTTCTGTACCGAATCTGGTATTCCAGGCACCCAATCAAAACGTCTGTAGTGGGGGAAACTCTCCTCTACAGAATTAGATGAGACCGAGGAGAAGTGGCCACTCTCATCCGATGACGAAGAAGACTCCGGGAGGACAGGGCTGTAATCATAATAGTGGTCCAAATGGATGAGTACATCAGTGCAAAGACCTTCTGGCGGTATTGCCATTTCCACAGGAGCTGGTTCCCCACCACGCGCACCAGCTCGCCCTGCAGTACCAGAGAAGAGTGTCACCGTTTTGACACACGGAAGAAAACTTGGATTAACCATCCACCCAATAAAACCAAACTCAGAGGTGTTATTTTGCTACACTGTCGCACGGTCCATATAATCAAACAACACTATATCTCCTAGCAGCTGCTGAATTCCCTCTGCTGATCTAACATGTAGTGGTAGGTGTTCAATCACAATCTTCACTCTGTAATACCATGCTGTAGGTCTCGCTGTGGCTTCCAAGCTCCACGGAAGCACCCTAAAGTGAGTTCCTCTGGCAAAAATTCTTCCCTCACGTCGCACCCGAGTGCACTGCTCTTCATGATCAAAACGAACGATGAAGTCACTTATGTTGTGTTTTGCATCAGAGATACTCCACATTGGTATATTAGTCAACTGGTGGATAGCATGACGAACATCTCCTACACCCACTGTATAGCGCCCTCCCAGGGCAGAGAGGACCACGGTATGCTGTCGAAGACGAACCAACTCAGCTGCCATTGTCCCACTGGTTAAGATTGAAGCCTGACCGTGGATTGGCCTTTGATCGGGTCGGCCAAGAATACGGGATCTCGACTGAGCCATGTCGTCAGATGTTTGCTTAGGGGCCGGCGAGCTTAACACTACGTCACGGTAGGAGATCTTCGGTTTGCCCTTATCGCTCTCACTCTGCTGAGCAATCAATGTAGGAAAGTGTAGACGGTTAGAGATGTTTGGCTTTTCTTCTAGCAAACGTGGATGTACTTCACGGCAGCCATCAGACTTGGGGCATCGGCGGGCGAAATGACCAGTATGAAGGCAGATGACGCAACGTTGAGGCTCTCGACACTGAACAACTGTGTGGGTTCTACTAAGACAGCGATAACATCTGCCCTTTAGCACCTTTTGTAGTAGCAATACCCAGTCCGACGGTTCCTTTTCTGCTCGTGACCGTTGTTGACGTCTTAATGGCTTCATTAATTTATTCTCTCTTCGATCACGCCTTTTTGAGCAAACTAGTTGCCATTCCGAGGAAGGCTTTTTAATGCCGTTTTCATCTTGAGTCAATTCGACATGCTTTTGGAGATATTGATCGTCAGAGACCACGATCACAGATTTGAGCCTCGGATTTTGCCGCTTCGAAATGACCAACTTGCCAGACTGTTCCGGTGCACTCAATGCTTCCATTTTAATCCTGCTGCAACGCTTCGGTTCCTGTAAACCAACACCCGACGCATGCCTAACCGAATCAATCTGCAGATTTGGAGCAATCAATGCCTTCTTGTGCTTTTCCAATGACACCGTCACCGTTGAACAGGATCTCAACTTTGGGAGCTGGGTTGATCGCCAGCCACTATCCACCTGACCTCCAGAGGTGAGCGGCATGGCGACTACCACTGGAGCAAGAAGCGGAGGGGAACTACAATCGCCGGATGATGAAACCAGCACCTGAAAAGGCTTTTGAAACTGTAGTGGCGAGTGGGATTTCTTTCTCACTGGCTCTGGCTCTGCCGATGACCAGACATAGTCCTCCTCCTCAGATTCAGAGAATTGAAGCATAGGTAGAAGAGATAGCTTTTCATCAACTCCCGCTGGACTTAAGAGCTCCAAGGATGGTGTGCATGAATATCTTAACCCCGCCCGCCTAGGCCTACAGTCGACAAGGACCGGCGGTGATTTACAGAGCACCAGGGAGGGGTGGTCTTCCGGTGATGACAGAAGATGCAGCGACGGATGGGGGGAAGTGGCTTGGCTGGAAGCTGGAGACGGGATGTCCACCGACAACTTGTGTTCACTCTCAATCTTGATGGACACCGACGGCGGGATGCCCACCCGTAATTTATCTTCACTCTCGGTCTGGGTGGATGCCGGAGGCGGGGTGCCCGCTGGCAGCTTGCTGTCACTCTTATTTTGGGTGGATACCGGAGACAGGATACCCTCCGGTAGCTTACATTCGCTCTCAGTTTCACGCACCTGGCACACCACGGCGAGGTCCGGCTTCACCTCCGGTAACTGCACGATCACAGTTGCAGGGTCCACAGCCGTCATCTGCAGGTGTAGGCCCGGCGGCACGGCAGTCGCTGCTACCGCGATCACATCTGCACGGGGCCCCGCCGATGCGGCTGCCACCATGGCCGCCACCTCACCGGTCTGGTGGGCAAGGTTGAGTGCCCTCGCGATTCCGACGATCTGTCTCCGAACATTATCCTCACCCTCCTTGTCAAACAATGGACTGTGGAGGGACGAGAACGGTGTACACGGGAGATTCGGCGAGGACGATGATGGAAACTGGGGTGAGTCTGGATGAGTGGGTTGTCTGGGCGGAGGGGGCGGCGTGGCCTCCGGCGAGGGGGTCGCCAGAGCCGGGTCAGGTGGGGGCACTCCTCTCTCTCGCTCATGGGTCACAAGTCTGCCGGTCCTACCTACTGTAAAAGGTTTAAAATTCCTACTGGAAATTGAGCTGGACCCACGGTTTTAAACTGCAGCCAATAGAATGCGAGAACACACGGGGTTACTGGGTTTTCCACTGTGTACCCGCACCGGATCCTGAGCCACAGAAAATCCAAATTTTTAAACTTCGGTTGCTGACAGCTGGGCCAGTCCTTTCTTCCTCCTCCAGCCTCCCTGTCGCGCGTGCGGCTCCCCCTTTCTGGACCAAGGCGGCACCTCGCCGGCCGCACGTACCCGGCCACCTCCCGGCCGGAGGCTCACCGCCTGAGGGTTTAGGAGGTCGGTGAATCCATTGGTGTTGTGCTCTCGCGCTGCCGGTGGCCGGAGACATGCCGGCGACGTGCGGCTGCCTCATGCGAGGTTCGGCGCCGTCGGCTGGTCGTCCTAGCCCGCCAAACGCTCGAGTGAACGGTTCTACAGCACCAGGGATCCTCGAGGAAGACCGTCGTGTACGCAAACTAGCTCGGGAATGGCGGCTAATGGGGTTTCACCCTGCGCCCGCGGTGTGCCGCCGTGAAACGATCGGGAAACATTGAAATAATCCGCCTCTCGTCGGTTTCAAGCTAAGTTTGAAAAGGAAAAACCACCGCCAGCTAGCCTAGCTCCTTCATTCCTAATTTGGTGACCTAAGAATGAAGACTGAGCACAAATTTTGTGAATTCTTACCGGACGGTCCGTGGTCATGCACCGGAAGAAATACGCCAAATTCAGGCGTGAGGGTTCACGGCTTGATCTGATTTTCAGGGAGGAGCAGCACTGAGGTATGGCGCTCCTATGTCCATCCTTGCTCGGGCATGAAACCTTCTTGGTTGAGCTGTCCACGTGCGCCCCGTGCAGTGGTGAAACTCGATCGCCGTGGAAGAAACGGGTATCGGTGTTTGGAGGCTTGAACTTGCTCGGTGGTGCATTGAGGAGGTAGAGGGAGGACTCCCGGTGCAGTTTTGCAGCTCGGGGAGGTCCTGTGCATGTTGGTTTTGCCGATCGCCCGCCCGATCAACGGAGCGGCAGTGAGCGGCACTGTTTTCTGTTCTTGCTCGCGGGGATGAAGCTAAGGCCGAGTTGAGTCGGTTTTGTGAGCAACGGATCACCTCGTGAGTGGATAGAAGCACGAGTAGGTTTCCAGCACGACGCAAGAAGCTGGAGGTGGCTGCCCTCGATGATGTTCTGTGCGAACTCGGGTGGTTCGAGTGGAACAAAGAACAGAGGACCCGATGACTTCGGTTGCAAGTCTATGTGGTTCACTGACTAGTGGGTCCACTCTTTTCTCCTCAAAAAATCATTTCCATGTCAATCATCTCCATCTGATATTTCTGATGTTGAAACGTGGGCTGGAATTTGAATTACCCAAATTCCGTTTGAATTTGCCATTCAAATTTGAATTCAGCTCAAATTCACAAATGAACATAATTACTTATTTTTAGCCCACCCTAAAATAAGAGGGGTGCCACCAAGGATTCCCTAAATTCAAAAGATGATGCTGCCTATATATCCAAAAATTTTGCAGCAAATGAGGTGAGCATTTGAGTTTAAAAATCTGTTTTTTAATCTCCTTCATGCAAAGGAGTATTTCATACATGGTGTTTAAATCCACATTGGTTCGACACATTCAAATGAACATGTGAGCCCCTTTTGGATGAACACCCATGTACACCATCATGTGTAGAAAAGGTTTTGTAAGTCCCATTTTCATGAATTTGCAACACATGGCATTCAAGCTTCGGTTTAGTTCATATACATTTTTGTGACTTTTACATTCCCCCCTTAAAAGAATCTCGTCCCGGGATTACAAAAGAAAGAACGAGACGGGAGAGGTAATTACAAACTGTACGATGATAAAAGTTCCGGATAGCTGGTGCGGAGGTAATCCTCGCTTTCCCACGTCGCTTCTTCCGTGGTATGATTACTCCACAGCACCTTGTAAACTTTTAAGGTCGAGTTCCGGGTGATCCGTGTCTTTTCATCAATAATATGGACCGGTTGCTCATTGTAGGTAAGATCCGGTTTCAATTCGTCAGTTTCTTTGGTACGGATTGTAGCTGTAAATTTGAGACACTTTTGCAGCTGTGACACATGAAATATGTCGTGAAGACCAGCAAGACTTGCCGATAGCTCCAGCCGGTAGGCTACGTGTCCGCACTTCTCCGTGATAGCAAATGGACCTATAAATCAGGGAGCGAGCTTCCCCTTTACACCAAACCGGTGAATTCCCTTCATCCGAGGCACACGTAGATAAACGTGCTCTCTGACATCAAAATTCAATGTTCTATGCCTCCGATCAGCGCAGCTTTTCTGTCGGGATTGTGCAGCCTTCAAGTTTTCTTGTATCAACCGAACTTGGTCAACGGCTTCATTAACAAGATCAACCCTGAACAGTACCCTTTCGCCAGACTCACACCAATTTAGAGGTGTGCGACATTTCCAGCCATAGAGAGACTCATATGGTGCCATTTTTATACTCGCTTGGTAGCCATTATTGTACGAAAACTCTGCCAGTGGTAAGTGATCATACCAATTCGTACCGTGGTGGATGGCACACGCTCTCAACATGTATTCAAGTATTTGGTTCACCCTCTCCGTTTGTCCGTCAGTTTGAGGTTGATATGCGGAGCTTCTAATCAGCTTACTGACCAACGATGCGTGCAGCTGCTCCCAAAAATGAGTAACAAACAACATGCTCCGATCTGAAATAATGGTCTTCAGGACACCATGTAAGCATACAATTCTTGAGATGTATAACTCCACATACTGCTTGGATCGATAATGAGTGTTCACCGGAATGAAATGAGCTAATTTTGTCAACCGGTCGACAATCACCCAAATTGAGTCATGCTTCCAGAATGTGAGCGGTAATCCGACGATAAAGTCCATACTCACATCCTCCCATTTCCATGCCGGTATCTTCAGTGGTTGTAGCGGTCCGGGTTTCCGCATATGATCAGCCTTAACCCGTCTACACGTATCACACTCGGATACGTACTTAGCAATTTCCCGCTTCATCCGTGTCCACCAAAATTTCTGTTTCAAATCTTGGTACATTTTGTTGCTGCTGGGATGAATGGAAAATTTCAACAGGTGTGCTTCATCCAAGATCTTCTTCCGGACATTCATATTACGTGGTACAACCTCCGGTAATACCCCGCTAAACCTAGGAAACTTCAGACCTCGTGGACAGATTTGGGAGATTCCCATTTCAGCACTTGTTCAATTTTTCTTGGGTCCACGGCACTTCCCTCTTCTGAAATAATATGGCCTAGAAAAGGCATTTGATCAATCCAAAACTTGCGCTTGCTGAATTTCGCATATAATTTATGCTCCCTCAACTGTTGTATCACGATACACAAATGTTCAGCGTGCTCTTCTTCTGACTTGGAGTAAACCAATATGTCGTCAATGAATACCACGACAAACTTGTCCAACTCCGGCATGAACACAGAATTCATCAAATACATAAAGTGTTACAAAGCGTTGGTTAACCCAAACGACATGACGAGGTACTCATAAAGTCCGTATCTCGTCGAGAAAGCTGTCTTTGGATCATCCTCCGGTCAGATATTGAGTTGATGATATCCAGACCGAAGATCCATCTTCGAGAGTACCTTTGCACCCACTAGTTTATCGAATAAAATGTCTATGCGGGGCAGAGGATACTTGTTCTTTATAGTGATAGCATTTAGAGGACAATAATCAACACATAGCCTCAGTGTTTCGTCCTTCTTCTTAACGAACAGCGCAGAGCAACACCAAGGTGATGAGCTTGGTCATATGAAACCCTTGCTCATGAGTTCATTTAGCTGCTCCTTGAACTCCGCTAGTTCATTAGGTGCCATCTTGTAAGGTCTCCATGAAATAGGTGTTGTTCCCGGCGCCAGTTCAATCTTGTGAACTCGACGTCCCGTTCGGGCGGCATGCCCGGTAAATCATCAGGAAACACATCGGGGTATTCACATACCACTGGAATATCTTTGAGTTTAATTACTTCCGTGTGGTAGGCCTCCGTCATATCTTAATTTTTGCTGTCTAAAAACAGCGTGTGCTGTCCGTGAATCGGCGAGTCAATCTGAACAGTCTGGTTACCGATTTTAAGAATGGCGCACCATGATGGTTCAACCAAGACATCCCCAATATTACGTCTATCTTCTGCCATCCAACATAATCAGCGATGTTGGGTATATTTTTCCTCCCAAACATAAAGCTGCTCGGGACACAACCTGACTGGCAGAGATCACTCCTCCCGGTGAACGTATAAGATAACTAGTCGTGGGAGTATTGGTGGATAGTTGGTGCTGATCCACGCATGATTTGCTTATGAAATTGTGGGTAGCACCGGAATCAAAAAGTATGAGCTTGTTAAGTTTCTGAGAGTGAACATGCCGCTAACACCGGTGCTCCCTCCGGGACATCCTCAATAGCTAGATGTTGCACACTCCCGGATTGCAATGCTGTCATGTCTACTTGAGTACGTGGCAGCATACCACCTGATGACGATGGTTGTCCGCTGTTCAAACACTTCTCCCTGCATTCTTGAGTAAAATGCCCAAAACGACCACAAATAAAACACGGATGTTTCTCCGGTTCTTCGCTGACTTGCGGCTGAGAAGTTGATGTACTTGGCTGCAGCCATGAGGCACCCAGAAATCACTCGTTGCTGTGGTTGTGGTTGTGCTTCAAGACTTGATCCTTGAACAGGGAATCTTTGATGAGTTGATCTTACTGGTGGCCGCCATATTTCAGTGGAAGGTGTGCGATACACCAAACAGTATTTACGAGGAACATTAGTTGTGGTGTCTTGCACATCACTCTGGTTCCTCTTTTCTGCTTGACACTCGAGTGTTGTTTGTTCTTACAGAATGGCCGCACTGACCAACTCGGTGTAATTGCCCTGATTGAACAAAGCCACCTTCTCCCTTAAGACGGCGTTCAAGCTATAGAAGAAGTAATTACACCTTGCAGCTTCATTCGTCACATATTCGGGAGCATATTGTGCAAAAATGTTGAATTTCTTGACATATTCAACAACATTCATATCTCCTTGATTTATCTTCCTGAATTCCTCCCGCTTGGTCTTGATAGCACCCGTAGGTATGTGACGAGCACTGAAAGCTTCACGAAACTCCATCCATTCCACTTGATGGCCTTCCGGGATAGTGGTGAGATATTCAAACCACCAATTTCCGGCGGCTCCATGGAGTTGTTGAGCTGCAAACAATGTCTTCTGATGTTCATCGCACTCAAACACTTCAAATTTGGACTCCATAACACGAAGCCACTGATCAGCTTCCACTGGTTCGGTTTGCAACACCCTCAAATTCATTTCCATGCATTGCATACATTTTTCATGTAGAGAAGCATTATAAAAGAAGTAGAAATGGAGAAAGAACCCTAAAAATGGAGAAAGAACTATAGAAATGGAGGAAGAACCATAGAAATGGAGAAAGAACCATAGAAATGGAGAAAAAACCATAGAAATGGAGGAAGGAACCATATAATTGGATGAAAAACCACGGAAATGGAGAAGGGAATATAGAAATGGAGAATGGGGCATTGAAATGGAGAAGGGAAACATAGAAATGGAGAATGGGGCATAGAAATGGAGAGGGGAATGTAGAAATGGAGAATGGGACATAGAAATGGAGAGGGGGATGTAGAAATGGAACAAGTGACATAGAAATGGTGAGGAATGGGAAAAAGATAGCTGAAATGAGTCATTCCCAAATTTCCCCAAAATTTCCAAATTTCCCAATTTCACAAAAGGGGAATTTTCCCCACATTTGGGGCGATAAAATCCCCAAGGCTGCCGCACCCAACTAAGGGGATAAGTTGGTTGAGTTCCAAATAGACTAGGACTCTTGTTTGAGTTCCAATTGGAGTAGGACTCCTCTTTTTTTTCCCCTTATAAATATAACCCCCACCCCATGGCAGCACCCCTCTCTATTTTGGACGTCCACCCCCTGCTGCCAAGCTCCCTTCCCTGCCGCCAAGTTACCAAGTCCCCCCCCTTGCCGGAATTTGGCCGCCGTCGCGCCACGCCGTCGCCGGAAAAGAAGCCCGATGATCTGTCCTACCTTAATTTTCCATAGAGAAATCTCCTGCTGCTGCCATTGCTAGGAGTAAGGCCCTGCCACAAGGAGGAAGTAAGGTAGGTCTCCATTACCCATCTTACGACGTCGTCGCTGTTTCTACGCATCCATTTTCTTCCCCCCTTCGAGCAAAAACTTTTACGTGTGGACAGATCACGTTTTGATCTGTTGTTGACGGTGGAATTGATCTAGATCTTGGGTGAAGATCATCACCACGTTCAAACTTGATCTCTACACCCTTCTTCATCATAAAACCCCATGAAAACCCATTAATACATGCAAGAACACGTACAAACTGGTTTAATAAAACTACACCCTAGGATTTGCATTCATCTACCCCATTCATCTTGAGTAAAGTTTGTGCATGATGATTGATTGCTGTGAATTTTGTATGTACGTGGTCGTGAGTAGAAGGACAAGCTCAAGAGGCCATCTATGAAGAACTACAGCACCAAGACTTCAAGACGCTTGAGCAACAAGAGCCACGGGAGCAAGGCAAGTGCCCCTTGACCATATTGATCCCATGTTTTGAAACTGTTTTGCTTGCGAAAACTCGTACACTTGAGTCCAATGGATGGGACACCCTTTTATAGGAGTTTCTAGTTTTATTAACCATCCTTGTCGCCGGGAGAGTTTATGAGTTGGGTATGGTCGTTTTTCCTTTTTGCTTCGCTTAATTCACAGGATACGGGAAGCTGAAATAAAACATGTCTATCTACTGCACTCATATGAATAATGATGATGATGAGATCTTGATGATGTTAATGGGCATGGAATCAGGGAGATCTAGGCAAGCTTGGTTCGTGAATGTTGCTGGATAAGATGGTGGTACTAGCCGTAGATCTAAGGACCGGTTCATGCGAGAATATTCCAGAAAAATCGTGCCACCACAAGGCCAAGTATGGGTGCGGCTTAGCTGATTAATTAGGTGTGTTGCTAGCTTGTTATGGACCGTGGATGGCACGGGTAATGGAAGTCAAAGAGGACTGCCCTGGGAATTGCATGGCACAAGAGGGTGCCCGTGGGAGGGATAATGGTGATTCGAGCCTGCCGGTGAAACCTCAGTGAGTCCATACATCTAGTAGCCTCTTTGTAAAGTCTATTTTGTGATCTCTTGACCATACACCGACGGTTGTGTACTGGTATAATGGCGGTTCTACAGTCGCCGACGGGTGACGAAATCACGAACTTGTGGGTAAAGTGGTTCCACCTCTGCAGAGTGTAAAACTATCAAGATAGCCGTGCTTCCGGTCACAAGCACCTGGCCAACTTCCATTAGAGGGAAAACATGGGATGGTTATTCGGTATGGTTATGGTATGGTCATTGGTATTGGTTTTGTGACAGTTTTGAGTCATAATAACGAGTTTGGTTTCGGTTATATGAATATGAGATGGTTATGAATATTTATGAGCATGAGATGAACTTGAGAAAGATTAATGGCTGGTTGAGACTTGATAAATGGTGAATTATGGTGAAGGAATGTTGCTGTTTTACTAGGTTATGTTGGGATTTAATTCACCTAGAAATAGTTGCAGTTTTTACCATGTTTATGAAATAAAACTTGCTTGCTGCAATGAGCCTTTTTATTTCTTACCTTGTTGTAAGCTACATGTCATACTTTTCCCGCATTTGCTGAGTACGACATGTACTGACCCTTGCATTACCACATAAACATCAGCTACAGGAAATGAGTACTTCGAGGACCATGTGGAGTACTAGGCGTGCGAACTACCGTCAACATGCGTGTGGGGTTGAAGATGGATCCTGCTGTGTTTAGTCACTTTCCGCTGACGTTTAGAGTCTTCCGCTGCAAGAATAAGATAGACATTCATGAGTGAGACAATGAGTCATTGTAATAAGGTACTTAAACCCTATTTATTCCTGGTTATATTATGGATTCAGTTTGTGGATTACATGTGTATGTGTGATGAATGTCCTGGGCACACTATGCATTCACTTGGTTCTATTTTCAGAACTGGGTGTCACAAGTAGCTTCTGTGAATATTGACGGTTGAGTTGCCAAAAAATCCAAATAGGCGTCCTGAGGTGGAACGACCTGTTGTGTACGTTGCAGTATGCCTTGCTGTACCAAGGCTTGGAGTAGTCTTGTGTTCTCTTGATTCGACTCAACCATCTGAGCCATGACATCCACCCATACCGTTGATGGCGGTGCCCGCGGTGGAGTTGAATCACCGCCGTCTCGGTGAGAACCATCAGCCATACTCGAAGAGAGTATGATCCATAGTGCACAAGTGTATTTTGATGGGAGTCAAAACTTGATCTCAGAAGTATGTGAAAATATGTAAAATATGAACATGATAAAACCTTATGAAAGCATAATAAAAATTCATGTTTACACATATCCCTAAAGTAGGCATAATCAGTCCTTTTTTTGTACAGAACAGACCTTCCTGCACTTGACCCAGCTTTTTGATCCAGTTAGAAGCATTTTCATAATGAGAGTTGAATACCAAAGTTAAAGTTAACTTCAGTATATTTTCAACGAGGACTCATATGCCTCTAGATCATTTATGGATCAAAAGTTATTGTTGCTCAAATTTGACAGAATTTCTGGATAAAATTTGCCAGCATCTCCTATGAATGTGGCTGTTTTTATCACAGTTGTACATAAAAATATATACAATTCTGAACAAACTCTGAACTACAAAATTTTTACACATATGATCACCTTTCCAACTATGCATCATATGACCCTTAGGTATTTTTCTACAGAAAGTTATGGATGAATTACAGAAATATCCAGAGAGGGTTTTTGCATCTGTCCTGTTTCTGAACAGTTTGCATTCAACTGGACATTCAACCAGTTGGCGCATGATTTTGCTCTGGAGGTCTACATAGAAGTTATAGAGTACTTAAAAATCTTTCTATAAATGTATCATACATCTCCATTGGGTAAAGCTACTCAGAGTTATGCTCAATCAAAATCCAGCAAAAATTTCTACCAGAACAGATCACTCTGTTTTTGGACTTTTGAAGCCTAGCAAATTCTCTCACTTGAATCTTAGTTCAAATGAAGAGCTCAGTAACTAATATGTGTTTTCAAACTTCCATTTTTAGTAGAAAGTTAGTTCATGAATCATTTCTCAAAAGAAAGAAGTTATTAAGTTTAGTATATTGTCGATGCACCGTAAGATTTATGACGGTACTACGTTGCCTCACAAAAGAAAATCCTAACCGGATTACACCGGCATGTACGTCTCCATAGGTGGCCCTAAGAATGGTCACTGGCAAACGTGTACTACTCGTAATACGGTTTTCATGGTTAGCGTACCTGCATAAACCACACAATCATCGGACTCAGCCGCACAACTAAATCCGGCTCCATAACAGGTTCATATGCCCGTCTGTCATCACTCACATGGACGTTCTCAAGCCAAACATATCTTGAGCTACGTGTTCATGTTAGCAACCACATGACAGGGTCTCCACCTACTTGCCCATAGCACGTCGGGGACTGGCGTTGCTCACATACTCCAAACGACATGAAGAGTCGTAGAGAACATATGAGCGGGTCGGGTTACCTACCTCCCGTGGGGCTCCACCCTTAAGCTTGTGCACACTGGTGGACAGCGCTTACATGCACCCCCAAGACATAGAAAGTCCCGAGATGCATGATTTTCCGACATAACAAATAAGTTAGGTTGCCACCTTTATATTATACTAATATAGGAGTCCTTATGTGGGCCTAGTACCGTTTTCTCACCATATCCTAAGTTTTTATCGTAATATGATCATCAATCCATGCGCCCCTCCTTGGGGCGCACGCTGTTGCTTCCGCCCCTCCTCAGGGTCACATACTTGCCCGAGGAATCACATTGGGTGGTGCCGTGTGATGCGGCAACCAACAGCACACGTGTAAAGGAATTCATATTACATAGATCATTTGTGGAAGCTTACAAAGAGTTAACTTTATAAATACTTATCTCAAAATACACTGCAGCGGAAGACTACAACTCTCACGACTCTTGAGGGTGCCGAGTCTCATCAGACAACCATAATCGTAAGCCTAGTAGTTGATACCTGCAAAACAACTAGTATAGTATCCGTGAGCATAACGCTCAGCAAGACATAATCGTCAACCTAGTCATGAAACTCTACATGAAGGTAAAGACATAACATAGGGTAATAGTTTGCATAATAAACTCGCCTAAATGTCGATCCTTATTTTCAGGTCTTATTAGCAGCAAATTAAGAATAACCTTGGGCACCTCACATCAGGAGTCCACAATCAAACAAGAAACGTGTCACACCCGGTTTCTCCGAAGAACAACCGAGTGAATACACATGTATGCCAGGATCATTCTCTCATACATGTGATGACAAATAGTGAAGCATCATTTATTACAAGACAGGTGTTCAAATATAAATAAGTCTTACATAGCATACGTCTCGATGGACGATAAAATGTTCATAACATGTAAATAAAGCAGCAGCGGAATATAAATCTTGTGGGCTCCGTCACAGGCGTTGCCCGGGGGACTCCGTGAACCTAGAATCCTTCCTCGGGACCAAAGTCTTGGTCATTAAACACCACATCATTCTCTTGACCTGAGCAGCAATATAAACCAACAGAAAAGCAAGTTTGAGTACCGTGGGTACTCAGCAAGTGTGGGAAAGTTATGTCATGCATGGCTAGAGCAAGGAGAGGTTGAACTCATGGTTAAAGCACTACGCAATTAATACCTATCACCTTAGCTTATTAAGCACCTACATTACTACACAGGTGAAATGGTCCCAATCCCTCAACCCATCATCAATATCAAGTACACATAGTCTCAACTCCAATGTTAAGCTTCCCGCTTAACATCCTCAACTTCCCAATCCATCATCCTCTAATCATGAATAAGTCCAAGCCGCTCTTGACCGTGAGCACGGCCGTCATGACAGTTTTGACTCTGCAGAGTTTGCACAACTGTACCCACATGTAGTGATTTTATCCCCCGTTGTCGGGTGGACTAAAAGAACCTCCATTATGCCAGTGGCCGCGAACCACATTCACACTTCCTAGGTGTGTAGCCAGGAGATCACTACGAAGCCTTTACAAAGGGATTCCCGACGAGCGTGGGCCCACTGAGGTTTCACCCATAACAGCATACAAGAGGCTCCAACCCCGCTGCAGTGGCCCCCTCTTGAGCCTTGCGGTTCATATGGTAGTCCAGCTGACACCTATTCCCTGCACCATCCAAAACATCCATACTACGCCGGGGATAAACCTGTGGGGACCACCCCGTGGTTCACCCACTCCAGGATCGCATAGGGTGGTGCCGTGCGATGCGGCACCTAACAGCACACACGAAAAGATTAAAGAACAACATACAAACTTTTATTTGATATAAAACAGCGGATGTCTTTTTACAAAACCTATTCATACAGCGGAAGTAATATACATATATGGCCTCTCATCCTAGCTATGCAAAAGTGCAGCCGTCCAGCCTGGGGACGCTACACACTAGCAACAAGTAACCAGAGATCACGACGGCGTGCAGGGCCCCAGCTCGGCCATGTACCCCGACAGGGGCATCGCCTCGTCCTCGGAACCTTCCTCATAACTCTCACCTGCACACAGCTCAAAATATTGAAACCGTGAACACGATGGTTCAGCAAGTCTTAACCGTCAACCCAAGGCATGGAACTCTACGTGCATGGATGTGTAAGGTAGGAAAGGACTTTGCAATAAAGACACGCCTATAAGTTGATCCTTACTTTCAGTTTTATAGCAGCAGATTCATGTGCCTTAGGCAGCCCTCACATCGGAAGTCCACAATAAAACAAGAAACGCTTTCCCCCGATGTGGAGATGCCCAAAGTGGAACATAAACTTAATTTACTCTATAACTACAGCATACAAGGTTTCAAGACATTTAATAGTTCAATAGAGCATTTTCAGTTGGCTTATTTTATTTCTTACTACGTCATAGCACAGTGAACAAGCGGATACTCAAATAACCGCGAGGGACGGTGATTGCAATCAAGACACACCCGGATAACACGTCACATACACCCACTTTCAGAAGTGTGATTCCACACCCCTTCCTACTCTGTTGTATGCGACAACCTTTCAAAGGCAACCCAAATGCCGAACCAGTCCATCCGTAACGGGTAGGAGGTCCCCGCGTGGAGCGTGACTGTGCCCACCGGCAGATTTACACCTTGCTACCCTCAACCCACTCCTATTTACGGTTGGGTAAGCCTCGGCACCCAGGTTAACCAATTACATCGGTTTCCTGGTTCCCATATGCCAGTATGCATCTGGTACTGTTCGATACTTGTCCAGCAGGGCCGCGCACGGACGGTCCTCAACCGACACCAACAGGGCTACGCACGTGAGACCTCTGCTCACTGCATCCTATCCTCCCTGCTGGGTCTCATTTTTTTCTACTCAAGCCATTATCTACCTCTTTTCTTCCCGTGTGATAAGTACTATCTCGCGAGTAGCTTCCAACTACTCAACTTCTACCGAGATTCTAAACATTAGCATGGCATTCTCTACTCGTCGAGTTTGTAAACTACCCAACCCGTTATAGGATTTAAAAGGCTAGGCAAGTGGGGTTTCAATCACCCTAACTCTAATGCAAACATTTCAACCTAGACATGAGTGATACAAATGAAAAGCTTTATAAAAGGTATTTAAGTGCAAACCGGGGCTTGCCTGGTTGCGAGTTAAAGGGGAAGTCAACTTCAGGTGGCAGGACGTCCAAATTCTCCGGTGCGTCCTCAACTTCGGTCACTATGATGAAATGTAATAAAATACATGTGTAAGTATTAAAGGTTTATAGAAATTGAACTTCTATTCATAGCTACTGCTATTTAGGATCCTTAATTGGCTTTGGGAATTTTACAGTGGATACTAGACTCTCTAAGGATGACTTGAGCCAAATTTGGAGACATGTCATTGCATAATGTAGTCTTTAAAATTCCTACAAGTACAATGCTTATATGAATTTTGAGCCCAAATCAGGAGATTTGACATAGCTAGAAATGGAAGATCTGATTAGGGTATGTCTCCATGGTTCTAACAAAATTTGTTTCACCATTTTTGGAGCTACCATCAGAGAGATATGGATTTTTGAAGTTTGGACAGGAGTGCTGAACAGTTTCTGTTTAAATTGGAATTTCCAAATAAAGGCTGAACTTGGGAAGGCAGTTTAGCCTAGCAAATGAACTCCAATGAAGCCCAAATTTTTACTGAAGATCAGTAACTATGGAAAGGATTTTCTCCCAAATTTGGGACTATTTCATAAAGAATTGTTCCTGTAATAAATCCCTAAATGATTTACCAAAAAAATTCTACAGAAATTCCTGAGCATGTTCATAGCGTAAAAGTTGTTTCTCTGTGAAGTACACCTCATGAGGATTCAAACAAAATTGGTTTCACTCTTTTTGAAGTTTTCTACACAAAGTTATGGGCTTATAAAGATCAGCTAATTCCTGGAATTATTTCTCTAATAGAAACTTCAAATAATTGGTCTGGGCCCAATATTTTAAATCGGACCAGTGAGATTTCGGCAACACCGGGGGCCACGGGGTTATTCCCGCGCAGCCACAGTCGATCCCGAGCCACAATCCGATCCCCGCCACCATACGGAGGCTGACCGGTGGGACCCTGCCCTCCTTCGTCTTCCTCGCGCTGTCCGCGCCTCCCGCGGCGGCGCACGCCGGCGAGTCTCGCCTGGACGGGGTTCCCGTGGTCCAAACTTCATCAAACTCGCCGCCTGTGAGTTCTACACCGTGCTGAACATGATGGTGGGGTCGGGAGCCGATG
The DNA here is from genome assembly GCA_030760725.1 of Neostapfia colusana. Taxonomy (NCBI): domain Eukaryota; kingdom Viridiplantae; phylum Streptophyta; class Magnoliopsida; order Poales; family Poaceae; genus Neostapfia; species Neostapfia colusana. The sequence continues at coordinate 83,649,416 of JASWHV010000003.1, forward strand.
ACAACGGCCAGAAAGGTGCTTGCACCGGTGACCATGTCAAACCTTACTTCGGCAACCTCGCTCTCCCTCAACAGTGGGTCTTTCGGGCTAAGGTTTGCTCCAAAAGCACCAGTGTCCCATGGACAACATCGACCCATAGTTCGCTCTCCCTAAAAACCACCGGAGAGAGGATCTCACCAGCGACCCGAGCCCGCAAAACTCCGGCGGCGACAAAAACTCGGTACCCGACATCTCTACTTGCTCATTTGAGCTGCTAGAACTTCGGGGAGATGCGCAAGCATGTGCTGGAGCTACTGTAAGCTTATCTAGAGCGGAGCTACCCCGAGCACAACGAATTTCTTCGAAGGGTCCTCGGGTTTCTAAAGAACCGCCGGCGCCAAACTTCAAAATACTCGGTACCGGAGCTAAGAAAGTAGGAACTGATGGAAGGGAAGGAAGAAGGGTTCCTCACGCACCTCAGGGACCTTTTAGTTGATCGGAAAAAGCCGCAAATCCATCGGGCGACGGTGTGGTGTACAGACGATCAACACCGGAGCTCCGAAGAGAATTCAAGCTCGTAGGCGCCAATCACCGGTGCTGGTGTTCACTTGAGGCTTCGGGGAGCAGGAGAGAGACCTGGCGCAATGTTCCCACGGCTCAGCCATGCCAGAGGCACGCCGAGCTCGCCGGGCGTAGATGAGCCGAATGGTTCTTCCGCCGGGCGGGGGTTTGAGTTCGCGAGGCTCGAGCAGAGCGTGGAGAGGCTGCGGGGTAATGAGGATGAGGGAAGATACGGCACTCAGCGGTCGCTTTAAGCACCCACGCGCCTGAACCGACGTCGGGGCGGCGGGGAAGCAGCTCGGTGGCGTCGGCCGGCGAGTTTGACCGGGAGCTGGCGCCCGCGCGTGAACAGCCGAGTGAAAAAGAGAGTTTTTGCTTCTATGGTGACTGACCAGTGGGCCCCCTCTCCTCATTTCTCAGTAAATTTTTCTGATATTTTCCCACCAGCAACTCAACATTAAAGACTTGACTTCACCCCAAAGTCATAGTTTGAATTTGCTGAATTCAAATAGTTTGAATTCTGGTGTGAAATTTGAATGTGGTTTGATCATTTGAATTTAAAAAGGAGTTTGAATTCTCCACTTTGTATTGCCTCAAAAATATAGCAAACAACCTCCAACGTGTCCAATTTTTGGCATGGCTGCTCATTCAGAGGTGAAGAACTCAGTTGTGAAACCAAATTTTGAAATTGAGGGGATTGGAATTTGAAACTGAATTTGAAATTCAGATTAGAGGGCTTTTCCTTTTAATCCCAAACAATATTAAACCCCTCCAAATGAGCTGAAATTTGGAAGGTTGAATATTTGGACTATGAAGATCCAAGTTATGAATTTAGATCTCCATGTTTGGAAATTTTGGGAAGTCTAAACCCTCACTTTGAACTCAACCCCTATAATTCAAAGTTTTAATTCCCCCTCATTTTTCATAAGTGTTTATGAGCAGAATTTATTTTCTTGCTACAACTTTTGGGGATTTTACATCCCTCCCCCCTTAAAAAGAATCTCGTCCCGAGATTCCAAAGGAAAAGTAAAGTGGGGAAAACTTTACCGGGTATATGATGATAGAAAGTCTGGATAATACGCTCGTAGATAATCCTCGCTTTCCCATGCCGCTTCATCAGCGGTATGGTTACTCCACAAGACCTTGTAGAACCATAAGGTCCGGTTTCTTGTGGCACGAGTCTTTTCATCGATGATCCGGATCGGATACTCCGTGTACGTGAGGTCCGGTTGAAGGACTTCTATGTCCTCAGTGCGGATTTCAGCATAGGTTTTGAGGCACTTCCTCAGCTGAGAGATGTGGAAGACGTTGTGAATGCCTGCGAGCGATGCCGGTAACTCCAGGTGATAGGCCACTGGTCCGCATCTTTCAACGACGGCGAATGGACCAATGAACCGCGGCGCAAGTTTACCCTTCACTCCGAAACGGTGAACTCCCTTCATCAGAGACACACGGACATAAACGTGGTCCCCGATGTCGAAGTGGAGAGGGCGGCGTCTTTCATCCGCATAGCTCTTCTGACGAGATTGAGCAGCCTTAAGATTGGCTTGTATTACTCGCACTCTTTCTTCAGCTTCATTCACAAGTTCAATGCCGCAGATAACTCGCTCGCCGGACTCGCGCCAGTTGAGAGGTGTGCGACATTTCCGGCCGTAGAGAGCTTCATAAGGCGCCATCTTGATGCTAGCTTGATAGCCATTGTTTTAAGAAAACTCCGCCAACGGCAAATGATTGTCCCAATTCTTGCTGTGGTGGATGGCACAAGCGCGTAGCATGTCTTCAAGCACTTGATTCACCCGTTCAGTTTGGCCATCCGTCTGCGGGTGATACGCGGAGCTTCGGATCAGTTTGGTCCCCAATGATGCATGCAGCTGTTCCCAGAACCGAGAGACGAACAGCGCACCGCTATCTGAAATGATTGAGAGGGGAACACCGTGCAAACACAAGATCTTTGCAATGTACAGCTCTGCATATTGCTTGGCCACGTACTTTGTATGTACGGGGATAAAATGAGCCGATTTGGTTAGTCGATCGACTATCACCCAAATCGAGTCATGCTTGTGAGATGTGAGAGGTAATCCGACTATGAAGTCCATGCTGATATCCTCCCACTTCCACGCCGGAATGTTTAAGGGTTGCAGCTGTCCGGCTTTTCGCATATGGTCGGCTTTCACACTCCGACATGTATCACATTCAGATACGTACTTTGTGATTTCTCTTTTCATCTGTGTCCACCAAAACCTGGTTTTCAGATCCTGGTACATCTTGTTGCTGCCCGGATGAATAGAATACTTGGACAGATGAGCTTCGTCCATGATTTTCTTCCGAAGCTTCATGTCACGGGGTACCACTATACGGTCTTTAAACCATAGAGTATCGTGTTCATCTCTTCGGAAGCACTTCATTTCGCCATTCTCCCTCCTTCTCCGAATGTGTGACATTCCCATGTCCTTCTTATGAGCTTCCATAATCTCCTCTCTTATGGTTGGGATGAGAGCAAGATTATATAACGCCCCATATGGAACCAAGTAGAGACTCGGCTCCTCCTCTTCATGTGGGGTGATGAACAGACTATTGACATGAGATTTGCGGCTTAATGCATCGGCAACCACGTTTGCCTTACCGGGATGGTAGTGAATCTCGATCTCATAGTCTTTGATCAGTTCTAACCATCTCCGTTGCCGCATATTCAACTCCTTTTGAGTGAATATATACTTCAAACTCTTCTGGTCGGTGTAGAGGTGCACTAAGTACCAAAGCAAATAGTGCCTCCACATCTTCAAGGCCAACACCACAGCAGAAATCTCGAGATCATGAGTCGGATAGTGCTGCTCGTGGTTACGGAGTTGACGTGAGCCATAGGCGACCACTCTTCCTCCTTGCATCAATACACAGCCAAGCCCGATACCGGACGCATCACAATATACGTCGAAGGGCTTGGTTGTATCCGGTTGAGCTAACACCGGGGCTGTTGTAAGATGCTTCACTAATGCCTGGAAAGCTTCTTCACAAGCTGAGCTCCAAACATATTTGATCCCCTTCTTCAACAGTTCAGTCATCGGCTTAGCAAGCTTGCAGAAGTTCGGTATGAATCTCCGGTAATATCCTGCTAACCAGAGGAAACTTCTGACTTCATGGACTGATGTGGGGGATTTCCATTTCAGCACTTGTTCGATTTTGCTTGGATCAACTGCAATACCTTCTGCAGAAATAATGTGACCAAGGAATGGCACTTGGCTGATCCAAAAATCGCACTTGCTGAACTTGGCATAAAGCTTATGGTCTCGCAATCGTTGAAGCATGATATGCAAGTGCTTGGCGTGTTCCTCTTCAGTCTTGGAGTAAACCAAGATGTCGTCTATGAACACTACCACAAACTTGTCCAACTCCGGCATGAACACCGAGTTCATGAGATACATGAAGTGTGCCGGGGCGTTGGTGAGACCAAAGGACATGACGAGGTATTCATACAACCCATATCTCATCGAGAAGGCCATCTTCGGAATATCTTCCGCTCGAATCTTAATTTGATGATATCCGGAGCGAAGATCCATCTTTGAAAATACACTTGCACCCACAAGTTGATCGAATAATATATCAATGCGGGGCAGTGGATATTTATTCTTGATGGTGATGGCGTTGAGAGGTCGGTAGTCCACACACAACCTCAAGGTTTCATCCTTCTTCTTCACAAACAGTGCCGAGCATCCCCATGGCGAGGAACTCAGTCGAATGAAACCCTTCTTCACTAGATTGTTGAGCTGCTCCTTCAGTTCAGCCAGATCGTTGGGAGCCATCTTGTATGGTCTCCGTGATATCGGCGTCGTCCCAGGTACGAGTTCAATCTTGAACTCGACATTTCTTTCGGGTGGCATACCCGGAAGATCATCCGGAAAGACATCCGGGTATTCACGGACCACACGAATATCTTCAAGTTTCATGGCTTCCGTGTTATATGTGGCTGGGGTTTCTTGAACCGAATGGTCAAGAATAAGAACATGTGGTTCATGAAGTGGGGAGTTTAAACAAACCACACGTGGAATGATGTCAAGAACAGCACCATGGCGATGTAGCCATGACATTCCTAAAATGACATCAAGTTTTTGACTCTCTAACATGATTAGAGAAGTCGGATATAGATTCCCACCCAATTGTAATGGGGCTCTATAGACCATTCTATCAGCTGTTATTTTCCCACATGGAGAACATATCAAGTATGAATTATTTGTGGGAATGATAAGCAGTTGACATTTAATAACATAAGACTGACTTATGAAATTATGGGTGGCACCGGAGTCAAAAAGTATGACTACGGGATGATCTAGGTAAGAGAACATACCCGCGAGGACGGGTTCGCCTTCTGGCACGTCTTCGATAGCTAAATGATGGACGTTGCCAGGTTTTGGTGCAGGTTTCTTGGGCTAATTGCGGGGCTGATTAGCACCCTGATATGGTGCTGCACCCCTGCCCTATCGCGGCTCAGGGCAGTCTCTCGAAATGTGCCCGACACGGCCACACGTGTAGCACGTGTACGGTGTCAGGGTCCCGCCGACTTGAGGACGAAATCCCGGTGCACGCTGTTGAAACTGAGGTGCACGCGGGACCATCCTTTGTTGCTGCTGTTGCTGTGGTGGATACGTCGGTCGGAAGCCCGGCGCATTATATTGCCGACCGCGAAACTGAGGCGGTCGCGCCGGTGGCTGCCATCTCTGACCGGATGGTGAGCGATACACCACACGGTATTTCTGTGGCGTTCCACCACTGCTGCTCGTCAGCGCGCTGCGTTTCCTCTTGTCAGAACCGCGCTCGCGCTGAGCATTCTCCTGTAGAATCGCGGCATTAACTAGGTCGTTGAATGTGCCGCGATTGCTCTGGGCGAGATGGACCTTCATCTTGTAATTCAGGCCCCGGAAGAAAGTGTTGCGCTTGTTGTCTTCCGTCCCTACAAACCCTGGCGCATACTGTGCCAGCCAGTTGAATAACCTGGAGTACTCATGAGCACTCCTCTCGCCCTGTCGTAGCGCCAGGAACTCCTGAAGCTTCATTTCCATCACACCGGGAAGGATGCGATAGGCGCGAAATACCTCCCGGAACTCCGTCCATGTGACGGCATGGCCAGCCGGTAAGGAGGCGGTGTAGTTCGCCCACCATGTACCGGCTTCTCTTTGAAGCTGTTGCGCTGCATATAGCGCCTTCTGGTGTTCGGTGCATCGTAGCAGCCTGAACTTTGCCTCTAGAGTGCGGATAAAGCTTTCTGCCTCCAAGGGTTCTTCGGCCTCCGTGAAGACCTGTGGATTGGTTGCCATGAATTCTGAATACAAACTTTGTTGGGGCTGGCGTTGCCCATTGTCTTGGCGTCCTCCCTGATGGGACGCATTCTGCTGCACCAACATCCTCAGCAACTCGGTTTGCTCGTTGCGTGAGCCGAGCACTGCGGCGAGAACCTCCGCAAGATTCCTTGGAAGTTCTGGCGGTGGAGGAGGGGGTTGCTGCTGCGTCGTGGTCTGCTCCGGAGGTGGAGACTCATCACCACGAACCTGACTTGGACCTCCCTCCTCTTGCGTTGAACGGGTCCGCACCATTCTGCATTCAGATCATTCAAATGATCAGCACATGTTTGTTTACTTCATCCAGTCTATACAATAGTAATGCGAGAACGGAATAAACAGTACACATAACAGTCACACATGTGGATAAAGTATAAACTTTATGCAACATATATGTCCCTGGACCGTGTCACACAATCGAATTCCAAAGTATTGAACTTTATGGGTTAAAAGTTCATTTCGCATCGGAGTCACCACGGGACGTAAGTGTGTTAGCATGTGTAATTCCTCGCTATTGTACTGGACCCAAACATGTACTCGCTCGAAATGATACGTGGAATGCAAAGACTTTTCGACTCCAACTCGCTGTTTTACAAAAGCCACTGGACGTCGAACGGTGAAACTAAGTGTTTTGGTGGAGACACTTAAACATGGTGCTCACTGTCCAGCTTCTGGTCCCGCTGACCAGTCTGGATAATTCAACAGTTTTGACCTCTATAGAGGCAAAATCTGGACTAGTGTTCAACAACAAAGTTGTAGAACATTTCCTGTACTTTCCAACGGTGTCCTGCTTGACCCTTCGAAATTTTCCTGCAGGAAGTTGTGGTTGAAATACAGAAAATTCCAGAGAGCATTTTGGTCTGCCCTGTTTCTGGACAGTGCCCACTCATCTGAGATTTTCATCCCATTGGAGGGAGATTTTGTTCTGGAGCTCTACAGAAAAGTTGTAGAGGAGTTCTAAACCTTTCCAGAATGGTGTCCCACCCTCCATTGGTTCAACCAATATTATGTTATGCCCTGTTGAAGTTCAGCCAAAATTTCTGCCGAAAACAGGGGAGATTATCCCTAAGCTTTTGAGATTGAACCTATACTCCCCATTGATTCTCAGTTCAATATAGGAGTTTACTAACACTTAAATGAATTCCTATACTTCATTGTGACTCTTTTCTTTGAAAATAAACTTTTATGCAGTCGGTACTACGTTTCCTCACCAAAGAAAAATCCTAAACCGGTATTCCGGCATATACGTGTCACATGGTGGAACTAAAGACGTCACTCACAAACGGTTTCTACACATCATGCACTAAAGTGGTTAATGTACCTGCAGAGGAACACACAATAATGGTGCACGCAAAGGTTTTTGACATTTCAGGCAGTTCCATATTATAGTAAAAACATACGGTCTGTATCATTGCCATACGGATTGTCCTTGAGTCAAGCCACGTCTCAAGGTACATGGTCGTGTTTTTACACCACACGACGGGGAACCTGAGTAGAGTGCGAACGGGTCCTCACGGTTGGGAATTTTATCAACCCAACGGATACCACCTACTGCCTCATGACCATTGAGGCACGCCGATGGCGAGCGCTGCGTATGGCCCTTTGAACATTGAACGTTCAAGAGTTGCATACTATCGTGTTACTTACCACACGATGGGGTATTCTCACTTTTGCCTAAAGCACGCTGGAGAACAGCATTTTCATATGCTCTCAGAACCATAGAGAGGTCCAGAGACTCATATTCACTACCGTGCCAAGCCACGGTATATCATTTCATACTATTACTCGTATGGCGAGTAACCGCAATTGATCCGCCTGCGATGGCGTACCTTACCTCTTACCGGACGTCGGAGCGTCGTTACAGATGTATAACAAATATGTTAGCTTTCCACCATCATAACTAGTACTATCATAGACCTTATGTGGGCTTAATGACTAATCCTCACTTGAATACTTCTAAGTTTTCAAAATAGGTTCTTTTCGAGTGTGCTATTCCCAATGCGGCTCTGATACCACGACTGTGGGGATCACCCCGTGGTTCACCCACTCCAGGATCGCATAGGGTGGTGCCGTGCGATGCGGCACCTAACAGCACACACGAAAAGATTAAAGAACAACATACAAACTTTTATTTGATATAAACAGCGGAAGCCTTTTTAAAAAACCTATTCATACAGCGGAAGTAATATACATATATGTCCTCTCATCCTAGCTATGAAAAAGTGCAGCCGTCCAGCCCGGGAATGCTACACACTATCAGCAAGTAACCGGAGATCACGGCGGCGTGCAGGGCTCCAGATCGGCCGTGTACCCCGACGGGGGCATCGCCTCGTCCTCGGAACCTTCCTCATAACTCTCACCTGCAGACAGCTCAAAATATTGCAACCGTGAGCACGATGGCTCAGCAAGTCTTAACCGTCAACCCTAGGCATGGAACTCTACGTGCATGGATGTGTAAGGTAGGAAAGGACTTTGCAATAAAGAAACGCCTATAAGTTGATCCTTACTTTCAGTTTTATAGCAGCAGATTCATGTGCCTTAGGAAGCCCTCACATCGGAAGTCCACAATTAAACAAGAAACGCTTTCCCCCGATGTGGAGATGTCCAAAGTGGAATATAAACTTAATTTGCTCTATAACTACAGCATACAAGGTTTCAAGACATTTAATAGTTCAATACAGCATTTTCAGTTGGCTTATTTTACTTCTTACTACGTCACAGCGCAGTGAACAAGCGGGTACTCAAATAACCGTGAGGGACGGTGATTGCAATCAAGACACACCCGGATAACACGTCACATACACCCACTTTCAGAAGCGTGATTCCACAGCCCCTTCCTACTCTGTTGTATGCGACAACCTTTCAAAGGCAACCCAAATGCCGAACTGGTCCATCCGTAACGGGTAGGAGGTACCCGCGTGGAGCGTGACTGTGCCCACCGGCAGATTTACACCTTGCTACCCTAAACCCATTCCTATTTACGGTTGGGTAAGCCTCGGCACCCAGGTTAACCAATTACATCGGTTTCCTGGTTCCCATATGCCAGTATGCATCCGGTACTGTTCGATACTTGTCCAGCAGAGCCACACACAGACGGTCCTCAACCGACACCAACAGGGCTACGCACGTGAGACCTCTGCTCACTGCATCCTATCCCCCCTGCTGGGTCTCATTTTTTTCAACTCAAGCCATTATCTACCTCTTTTCTTCCCGTGTGATAAGTACTATCTCGCGAGTAGCTTCCAACTACTCGACTTCTACCGATATCCTAAACATTAGCATGGCATTCTCTACTCGTCGAGTTTGTAAACTACCCAACCCGTTATAGGATTTAAAAGGCTATGCAAGTGGGGTTTCAATCACCCTAACTCTAATGCAAACATTTCAACTTAGACATAAGTGATACAAATGAAAAGCTTTATAAAAGGTATTTAATTGCCAACCGGGGCTTGCCTGGTTGCGAGTTAAAGGGGAAGTCAACTTCAGGTGGCAGGACGTCCAAAGGCTCCGGTGCGTCCTCAACTTCGGTCACTATGATTAAATTTAATAAAATACATGTGTAAGTATTAAAGGTTTATAGAAATTGAACTTCTATTCATAGCTACTGCTATTTAGGATCCTTAATTGGCTTTGGGAATTTTACAGTGGATACTAGACTCTCTAAGGATGACTTGAGCCAAATTTGGAGACATGTCATTGCATAATGTAGTCTTTAAAATTCCTACAAGTACAATGCTTATCTGAATTTTGATCCCAAATCAGGAGCTTTGACATAGCTAGAAATGGAAGATCTGACTTGGGTATGTCTCCATGGTTCTAACAAAATTTGTTTCACCATTTTTGGAGCTACCATCAGAGAGATATGGATTTTTGAAGTTTGGACAGGAGTGCTGAACAGTTTCTGTTTAAATTGGAATTTCCAAATAAAGGCTGAACTTGGGAAGGCAGTTTAGCCTAGCAAATGAACTCCAATGAAGCCCAAATTTTTACTGAAGATCAGTAACTATGGAAAGGATTTTCTGCCCAAATTTGGGACTATTTCATAAAGAATTGTTCCTGTAATAAATCCCTAAAGGATTTAATAAAACAATACTACAGAAATTCCTGGGCATGTTCATAGCCTAAAATTGGTTTCTCTGTGAAGTACACCTCATGAGGATTCCAACAAAATTGGTTTCACTCTTTTTTAAGTTTTCTACTCAAAGTTATGGACTTATAAAGATCAGCTAATTCCTGGAATTATTTCTCTAATAGAAACTTCAAATAATTGGGCTGGGCCCACTGTTTTAAATCGGACCAGTGAGATTTCGGCAACACCGGGGGCTACCGGGTTATTCCCGCGCAGCCACAGTCGATCCCGAGCCACAATCTGATCCCCGCGACCATACGGAGGCTGACCGGTGGGACCCGGCCCTCCTTCGTCTTCCTCGCGCTGTCCGCGCCTCCCGCGGCGGCGCACGCCGGCGAGGCTCGCCGGGACGGGGTTCCCGTGGTCCAAACTTCGTCAAACTTGCCGCCCGTGAGTTCTACACCGTGCTGAACACGATGGTGGGGTCGGGATCCAATGACAACGGCCGGAAAGGTGCTTGCACCGGCGACCATGTCAAACCTTACTTCGGCGACCTCGCCCTCCCTCAACAGTGGGTCTTTTGGGATAGGGTTTGCTCCAAAAGCACCAGTGTCCCATGGACAAAATCGACCCATAGCTCACTCTCCCTAAAAACCACCTGAGAGGGGACCTCACCAGCGACCCGAGCCCGCAAAACTCCGGCGGCGACAAAAACTCGGTACCCGGCATCTCTACTTGCTCATTTGAGCTGCTAGAACTTCGGGGAGATGCGCAAGCATGTGCTGGAGCTACTGTAAGCTTATCTAGAGCGGAGCTACCCCGAGCACAACGAATTTCTTCGAAGGGTCCTCGGGTTTCTAAAGAACCGCCGGCGCCAAACTTCAAAATACTCGGTACCGGAGCTAAGAAAGTAGGAACTGGTGGAAGGGAAGGAAGAAGGGTTCCTCACGCACCTCAGGGACCTTTTGGTTGATCGGAAAAGGCCGCAAATCCGTCGGGCGACGGTGTGGCGTACAGACGATCAACACCGGAGCTCCGAAGAGAATTCCATCTCGTAGGCGCCAATCACCGGTGCTGGTGTTCACTTGAGGCTTCGGGGAGCAGGAGAGAGACCTGGCGCAACGTTCCCACGGCTCAGCCACGCGAGAGGCACGCCGAGCTCGCCGGGCGTAGATGAGCCGAATGGTTCTTCCGCCGCGCGGGGGTTTGAGTTCGCGAGGCTCGAGCAGAGCGTGGAGAGGCTGCGGGGTAATGAGGATGAGGGCAGATACGGCACTCGGCGGTCGCTTTAAGCACCCACGTGCCTGAACCAACGTCGGGGCAGCGGGGAAGCAGCTCGGTGGCGTCGGCCGGCGGGTTTGACCGGGAGCTGGCGCCCACGCGTGAACAGCCGAGTGAAATAGAGAGTTTTTGCTTCTATGGCGACTGACCAGTGGGCCCCCTCTCCTCATTTCTCAGTAAATTTTTCTGATATTTTCCCACCAGCAACCCAACATTAAGGACTTGACTTCACCCCAAAGTCATAGTTTGAATTTGCTGAATTCAAATAGTTTGAATTCTGGTGTGAAATTTGAATGTGGTTTGATCATTTGAATTTGAAAAGGAGTTTGAATTCTCCACTTTGTATTGCCTCAAAAATATAGCAAACCAGCTCCAAAGTGTCCAATTTCTGGCATGGCTGCTCATTCAGAGGTGGAGAACTCAGTTGTGAAACCAAACTTTGAAATTGAGGGGATTGGAATTTGAAACGGAATTTGAAATTCAGATTAGAGGGCTTTTCCTTTTAATCCCAAACAATATTGAAACCCCTCCAAATGAGTTGAAATTTGGAAGGTTGAATATTTGGACTATGAAGATCCAAGTTATGAATTTAGATCTCCATGTTTGGAAATTTTGGAAAGTCTAAACCCTCACTTTGAACTCAACCCCTATAATTCAAAGTTTTAATTCCCCCTCATTTTTCATAAGTGTTTATGAGCAGATTTTTTTTCTTGCTACCACTTTTGGGGATTTTACATCCCTCCCCCCTTAAAAAGAATCTCGTCCTTAGGATCCAGGCAAGTACTAAACACAAACCCGAATCTCGTGCACCCAGCACCAACCAAATCATCCAACTTGCCTCGATCCCTACATGCACTTTTAAACATATATATATTATTTCTAACTTTTGTATTCAGATTTCTATTTGCACACTATATATGAATTTCCAATTTGAACAATTTCTTCATAATTAATTAATACACGTCTTAGCCACAAAGTTTGCATGAAAGGAAGTTTCCTACTCCAAATAGGTTTTAGATCTTCTACAAAATCTTAATTTGAAGTTCTTGAGAATAAAGACCTGATTTAACATCTGCAAATCATGCATACTTATTTTCCTATATTTTCAGATTTAATTTCTATATCTAAAAGTGAACTTTACTATTAAAATAGTTAGTCATATCATTTAAACAGAATAGGTTCTGATCTAATATGTTCCATAAAATATTTTTGAACTTCCTCTCTGGTGTGAAATAATTTAAATTTATTTTACTAGTTTTAGAATTATTTCCTAGCCTAAAATGTGTCCCTAGAGATAATAAAAATGAGCAACACTTAGGCAGATTTCATTTCAGCCTAAAATCTATTTTTAACTCATTCTCAAGTTTTCCAAGTGCTAGGAAAGTTTAAATTTGAATTTGCACATGTGTTTGCCTTACCTTTTAAATTTAAATCCTAGTCACATATTCAACATTCTGAATTTAATATCCTATAGGGTCAAAAAGGCAAATCCACCCTACTAAAGGGTTTAATTTACTATTTCCTAAATTTTCAGGGGCCTAGTTACACATAAACGAGGGGTTTTTTCCAAATTTTTATTAAGTCCAGGGGCTAAAACTTATTTTTAAATGAATTTACATGAATTTCTGAAGGTCCAGGGGCTAGATCAGAAGTTTCTGGGGCTAGCTCGTGTTTTCCGAGATCCCAAGGGGGTATTGTGTAAGAATCCTGTCCTTTATAATGCGGGGCCGACGTGGACCATCCAATTTAAAACAGACGGCTCAGATTAGATCGCCGAAACGGTACGCGTCGGTTTTATTTCTACCGTGCGATTTAAAATAGACGGCCCTCAAGGGGCAACGTCGCCCTGGCCGGAGCCAGCCCGCACGCGCGGCGGCGCGTGGCGGCGGGGGTGGCGATCTCGCCGGCGCAGCCTCGGTTTTTGCCGTTGTGCGTTAGAACTCGCATCTTTTTGCATAGATCGACCGCGGAGGGGTAGGGGATGCTCACCGAGGGGTTTTCCTGCACTCGGAGGCCCTGGAAGTCGGTTGGCGGCGAGCTTCAACGGCAATGGTCTTTGGTGCACGTCGGGGGGGGGGGCAGTTGGGGCGCAAGACACGTCGTTTCCTTCACCTGCAGGACTCCCTGGCGGCGGTGGAACGTGATCAGCACGTTAGATCAGGAAATTTGAGCAAGGATCGAAGGAAATCGGAGGTAGAAGCTTCGGTTCTCACCGAAGAGAAAAACGGCTGATCGGGGAGGAAAAAGGGGCGGATTTCGGCGTTTAAATAGACGAGGGAGGGCGGTGGTCTGTTGAGATCATGTTGGGGGCGTCCTTATCCGGAAATCGGGGCTGGGAGCGTGTGTTCCGGGGGTTGTTTTGATCGGGCGCGAGAGAGAGTCCGGGGTCGGTTGGGCGCGCGGGAGGAGAGGGATGAGACGCGGGCCCCGCGTGTCAGTGAGAGGGAGAGAGAGGGGGCGCGGGTTTGGGCTGGCGCGGGGGTCTTGGGCAGGCAGAGCAGGTTTCGGCCCACTGGCCATTTTCTTTTTTTCCTTTTCCTTTTCCTTTTTCTGTTTTGATTTGAATTTGAATTCCAGTTTGAATTTGAATTGCTTTATCACATGCATTACGTCCAAAAATTTTTAAATTCCCCTCTTTAGCAGGTTTTGGGGTGTTACAGCTATACCCCCCTTAAAAGAAATCTCGTCCTCGAGATTGGTGGTTCTAGGAAAACAATTCAGGAAACTGTGCCTTAAGATCGTCTTCTCGCTCCCATGTGGCTTCCTCTTCCGAGTGATGCTTCCACTGCACCTTGCACATCCTGAGTCTTTTATTTCTTGTGAGGTGTTGCATTGTCTCCAAAACCTTGACCGGTTGCTCGGCATAAGGCAGATCCTCTCTTATGTCAACCTCATTCATGGGTAACATCTCTTCAGGCGTCCTTAGACATTTCTTGAGCTGTGACACATGAAATACATCGTGCACATACGATAGGCGAGCCGGTAGTTCTAGTTGATATGCCACTTCGCCTTTCTTCTCCAGAATCTGAAAGGGTCTGATGTATCGAGGTGATAACTTCCCTTTCACCTTGAACAGACGAAGTCCTCGGATAGGGGACACCTTGAGATAAACATAGTCCCCCACGTTGAAAACGAGCTCTCTTCTCCGTACATCGGCATAGCTCTTTTGTCGTGTCTGTGCTATCCTCAAGTTGTTGCGGATTTCCCTCACTTTTGCCTCGGCTTCTTTTAGTACCTCGGGCCCAAACACTTTACTTTCCCCTGTTTGGTTCCAAAACAGTGGAGTTCTGCACTTCCTCCCATACAAAGCCTCAAATGGTGACATCTTCATACTAGCCTGATAGCTGTTGTTATAGGAGAACTCCGCATACGGTAAGTTCTTATCACAACTCCTATTGTTCTTGAGCGCACACGCTCTTAGCATATCCTCAAGGATCTGATTGGTTCTTTCCGTCTGCCCGTCAGTCTGGGGGTGATAGGCAGAACTAAAATTCAGATGAGTTCCCATGGTTTCATGTAACTTCTGCCAGAACCTTGAGGTGAACTGTGTCCCTCGATCCGACACTATCTTCTTTGGCACTCCATGGAAACACACGATCCTTGACATGTACAATTCCGCCAATTCGGATCCGCTGTAGTTTTCTTTCACGGGGACGAAATGAGCTACCTTGGTTAGCCTGTCAATGATGACCCATATCGAATCATATCCCGATTGAGTCCTGGGTAGTCCCACTATGAAGTCCATACCTATTCCTTCCCATTTCCATTCACGCACTTTGAGTGGTTGCAATAGTCCTGCGGGTCGTTGATGTTTTGCTTTCACCAACTGACACGTGTCACATAGGGCAACATGTTCCGCGATATCTCGCTTCATGACATACCACCAATATCTGCTCTTGAGGTCCTGATACATCTTCGTACTCCTAGGATGAATGGAATAGTCGGATTCATGAGCCTCCTTCAAAATCAATCCACGGATCTCCTTCACCTCAGGCACACAGATTCTTTTCCCATGCCACACCGTACCTTGTTCATCCTCTCTGAACCCAGGGGCTTTATTTTCTTTGATGAGTTCTCTAATCTCTTGTATCTTCTCGTCATTCTTCTGACCGTTGCGTATGTCTTGCTCTAATGTGGAGTCCACTTCCATTGCGATGGCCTCACCACTATTCACCAAACATAGATTGAGTTTTGCAATCTCTTCCTTCAATTCTGTAGGCATGTCCTTCGAACTCAACATGTGCACCTGCACTTTCCGGCTTAAAGCATCCGCTACGACGTTCGCTTTCCCAGTATAATAGTTGATGCCCACATCAAAGTCGTTGATTAGCTCTAACCATCTCCTTTGTCTGAGGTTGAGATCTGGTTGTGTGAAAATATACTTTAATCTCTTATGATCCGTATATATCTCTGTCCTCTTCCGCATCAAGTAATGCCGCCAAATCTTCAACGCGTGTACCACCGCAGCTAGCTCTAGGTCATGTGTGACACGACCCCAAAGGTCCTGTCGAGCCAGGATCACGCTGAGGGGTGCTGCGTTGCACAGCACCGGATAACACACGTCAAAGGTACAAAGCGGAAGCGAAATTTTATTACATAAACAAGTTATGAACATGTTTACATCAAAATAAGTTCAGTCTACACTCACGGGCATAGACTAAGCATCAAGTGCACGTTCAGCCCTTGAACGTGTCCTTGCTAGCACACACGCACACTAACTCTGCGGCGTGCACGACTCCCACTCGACGTGGTTCCCCTCCTGGGGTTCCGTCTCCTCTTCGGGAGTCCCTTCCTCATAGAACCCTGCAAAAGATTCAAACACAAGCAGTGAGCACGAAGGGTCAGCAAGTCTGACCCGTCTCACCTAAACATGGAACTTCTACATGAGGGGTGATGGGTTACATGAGGTAAAAATCATTTGCAAGGACTCGCCTAATTAGTAGAACCTTACTTTCAAGTTTTAGCAGCAGGTTGTGGAGAACCTTACGCTAAGGAACATGAGAGAGCCGCAATCAAACAAGAAACACATTTCTCTCATGTACTTTGCCCAAAGTTGAAAAGAACTTTAGTTAGCTCTAAACTACAGCAATTCATTAGCAATCAAGTCCATCTTTCAATCAGCAACATTTTAACATGTAACTAGCCTGTTCTTTCTACGTCACGGTAAAGTGAACAAGTGGTACTCACTGACAGCGAGGGACGGCAATTATAATCGATTTACACCTGCAGGGTTACCCGAACAACCCGTCACATACGCCCGTACTCGATGTTACCTACAACAACCATCACGGACGCCGTACGCAACCACCTTTCGCCCGTTAGCCAAATATTGAACCGGTCCCATCGTCCCGAGCAAGAGGTCTCTGCACGCGCATCTCTGTGCCGCCAGCCGATTTACACCTCAAGCTCTCAACCTACCCTCTGAACGATGGGCAATGCCTCAATACCCAGCTACCCGAGTTACATCAGTTTCCTGGTTCCCATATAGCCGGTAGGTCTTCGATACGGTTCTAGCTTGTTCAACAGGCCCGCACACGGCTCGGTCCTCAATCGACACAAGCGGAGCTACAGCACACAGGCCCCAAAGTCCTTCTGCCCTTACTCTCCGCTTGGTCGCATTTTTTTGCCATGTGTTTCATGTGCTATCACTACCCGAGTCGAGTGCCTCTAGCCTATGCTCGCGAGTAGTTCCAACTACTCGACTTGTACCGAATCCTACTCTATCCTAGCAATGCATTAGCTAACGGGGTTTGCAATCCTAAACCCAACCCATGGTTCTCTTGGATATGCAGCGGGGCTTCCAAACAAGACTCTAATGCAATGTACAATAGTATTCAAGTATGTGCTCAAAATAATAAAAATTTGTAAAAAGGTTAATGCAAACCCGAGCTTGCCTTGCTGCTCTTGGTCGTAGGCTAGCTGTTCCTCCGGTGTAACGAAGTCTAGGACTTCGGGTTCCTCCTCGACCTTAGAGACTACATGTTAGAAGAAACATATGTATCAATTTAAATGTGTTTGTATTAAGTTTTAAACTTGCGAAGCTTATAAGTCCCACTATACAGACTCTATGACTGTGAAACTTTTACTGTGGCTTGGTTACAACCTAAATAGAGACTTGGTCAAGTTTTAGTTGCAGCAAAGCTCATTTGAGCCTTCCACAATTAATTATGTCCTTGACCTTAATTGGAACTCTTAGGGTGCTCTAAGGATTTTCATGAAACAAACTAAGACTTTCTGAAAACTAGATTTTCAGAGGGTTCTAATGGAGTTGGTCTCACTTAATTTGGAAGTTCCTAACTAATGATATGAGCTAAACAATTTTAGAGAAAATGTTTCTGAACATTTTCTATTTTCTCTGGAACAGTTTCACTAATCACACCATTAGGTGGATTAAATGAGCTCCAATGGGTCTGAAATTTTTATGGTAGTTCAGGGATATTTTTGTGAATATCCCAGTAAAATTTCAGGATTTTCCTGCAAAGGATTCTCCAGTTAAAATTCCAAACAGTTTAAAATTTGAGGAATTAATTCTGGAGAATTAAGGAATTTCATGAAGTGAAACTTGATTTTCTGGAAAGTGCTCAGGGAGAACAAAATTTGGTTCACTCGATTTGGAGCTTTCTAGCCAAAGTTATGAGGATTTGATGTTTGAAGGAAATCTGAAAGTCGGGGAAAAGTTTAAACTCTCGGGACCCGCGGGGACACGTGTCGAGCCCGGAGGTGTCCGGCACACCGAAGATACCACACGTGTCGAGCGCGGAGGTGTACGGCACACCGGAGCTCACAGGGTATTTGCGCGCCAGCACAGCCGATCCCCGGCCACACCCGATCCCGATTTAAATTCTTCAGCCGCTGACACGTGGGCCAGCCGGCTTCGTCTTCCTCCCGCCGTTCTCTCGCGCCCGCGCCGCCAACCTCGCCGGAGCAGACTCGGGGCTCGCCGGCTCGCCGCTGCCGGACCTCCCATGGTCTGAAACTCGCCGCCAGGGGGTCGTCGACGTCGAGGAACACATCGGTGGTGTCAGGTCGGGCTGGGGCTGGGGGTGACCGGAAATAGCTCGGCGATGTGCCGCGGCCTCGGTTGAGGTTCGGCACCGTCGACCGTGGTTTCTAAACCCGCCAACACCTCGAATAAACGGCCCTACAGCATCAGTGTACCTCTAGTAAGGTCGACAAGGTGTCAAAAGGGTTCAGGGATGGCGGCAAGTCGGTCGGCACCGTGTGACCGATCGTGCCCGCTATGACCGCCCTCGATCGAGCTCGAAATTCGTCACTCCTAGCCAGTTTCACGCCACGGATGCAGAAAAGAACTTGATCGCCGGCTAGTCCAGCGTCTATGTGCAAGATTTGTTAACCTCCGAAAGATCATAGAGCGAGAATTTAAAGAAACCGTACCGGAAGCTCGGTTTACGGTCGCAGAAGCAAAAACTGGAAATTCTCTGTGGATTTTTCACGGTTGGCTTCCAAACTTGGAGGAGAGCAGCACGGTGGTCGCGCGCTCCTGTTGCTTCTCTCGCTGGACCGTGAAAACGCCTGTGGAACGCTGCCCACGGGCGCCTGACTCTCGGCTGAGGCTAGGTCGCCGCGGTGGTGATCGTTTTCAGGCAAAGGAGGTCGGAGCTCGGGGTTTCTGGCGTTGAGGAGGTGGAGTGCGACCTCAGGTGGCTGTCTAGCAGCTCAGGGACGAAGGAGGAGATGGTTTTGCTGGTTTTGCCGATTGAGCAGAGAGCTGCGGTGAGAAACAATGCCGCTGCTCGGGTTTGCCCGCGAGAAGATAAAGCCGGCCGACTCCTGCTCGGCTGAGGCAGTGCCAGTCGCGTGGGGGCGCGAGCCAGCCGCCCTTGGCGCCAGCGCGCGGAGAGGGAAGCAGCTGGTGGCGCCGGTAGCTGCTCGGTGGCACGGCCGACAGCTGCTCGGTGGAATTTCCCACCGAGACTCTGACTTTGGGTGCAAGTTTCTCCTTCTTCCCTCTATGACACGTGGGTCCCACCCGGGGTTTTAACCTCTGAAATTTACTCCTAATCACAGTTAAAAACAGTGAGCCCCATAATACCCCTGGTGATTCAAATTATTCACCCCTGAGCCATTTGAATTGAGTAGAATTCAAATGGGGTTTGATTTGAATGAATTTCAGCATAAGTTCAGTTTTGAATTCAAATAAAGTTTGAATTTGTCCCACTTAGCTCATGTCAAGATCAACCCCAAATGGAGTGAAAATTGGTGTGTGAGCTCACAAAAATGTGCTGAATAAGAATATGCCTCCCACTTTTAAATTCATGGGATAAAAACAGTTTGAATTTGAATATGGTTTCAAACTGCCCTCTTTCTAACTATACCCAACATAACCTCAAAAAGGTTTGGAATTTGGGTGAAACTTGGCATGGACATCCTTAGCAAAGTGTAGGAGTTTTCATATGTCCTGCCCACCTATATCACATGTGGGAAATATCACTTTTGCAATGTGTGAGTTTGTTCTCTAATGAGCATGTTGATGGTGGTTACTTGCTCTTCATTTGTGTTCATCATCTTTCCTCAAATGAGGTGTGTGGTGTGGTGATGAAAACTTCAAATGTGTGCCAAAACTGAGGCCCTTACAATGTGTAGGATAGCTCTTCTCGTGTTTTCTGAGCTGCCGGGACGCATACGCAACGACATGCCCCTCTTGCATGAGAACACATCCCAACCTGTGTCCAGAGGCATCGCAGTACACCGAAAAATTCTTCTGCATATCTGGCATAACTAGCACCGGGGCTGTTGTCAATCTTTTCTTCAGTTCTTGAAAACTCGTCTCACACTGCGGTGTCC
Source organism: Neostapfia colusana (assembly GCA_030760725.1). NCBI lineage: Eukaryota > Viridiplantae > Streptophyta > Magnoliopsida > Poales > Poaceae > Neostapfia > Neostapfia colusana. The sequence continues at coordinate 83,669,438 of JASWHV010000003.1, forward strand.
ATGTGAATGTGATTCCCTTCTCTAACAATTTGGTGAGGGGTCTCGAAATCTTGGAGAAGTCCTCGATAAACTATCGATAATACCCAGCCAATCCTAAGAAGCTTCGAACTTCCCCGACATTTTCAGGGGTCTTCCACTTCTGCACATCCTCGATCTTGGCAGGATCTACGGAGATTCCTCCCTCCGAGATTATATGTCCTAAGAAGGGAACTCTCTTCAGCCAAAACTCACACTTGCTCAACTTGGCATATAGTTGGTGTTCTCTCAGCTTTTGCAACACCAACCTTAAATGTCCCTCATGTTCTTCTTCACCTTTGGAGAAGACGAGAATGTTATCAATGAAAACCACCACAAATTTGTCCAGATATTCCATGAATACCTTGTTCATGAGATACATGAAGTATGCCGGGGCATAAGTTAGCCCGAAAGGCATGACGGTGTATTCATACAGCCCGTACCGAGATACGAAAGCTGTCTTTGGAATGTCGGTTTGTCTTATCTTAAGTTGGTGGTATCCCGACCTGAGATCAATTTTTGAGAACACACAAGCTCCCCTCAACTGATTAAATAAGTCTTCAATGCGGGGTAATGGGTACTTGTTCTTGATGGTTACTTCGTTCAACGCACGGTAGTCTACGCATAACCTTTGGGTCCCGTCCTTTTTGGACACAAATATCACTAGAGCTCCCCATGGTGAGGACCTAGGACGAATGTACCCCTTCTCAGCCAATTCTCGTAAATGTTCCTTGAGTTCTTCCAGCAGTTTGGAGTCCATCCGATAAGGCCTCTTGTATATCGGGGCGGTTCCAGGCACTAGTTCAATCGCAAATTCTACTTCACGATCGGGGGGCATACCTGGCAACTCCTCCGGAAAAACGTCTGGATATTACCAGATAATCCTGATTTCTTCCACTTCCACCTCAATGTGATTGAGTTTAAGGTCCCTCCTAGGTTCTTGTACAGTTATGAACTTCACTCTTGTGCCACTAGGGTGAGTTAGTTCCACCGTTCTTGTCGAACAATGGATGATTTCTTTATGTTTGGTCAACCAATCCATACCCAAAATAATATCTATCCCTTGTGAGTCTATCACTATGAGGTTTGCAGTAAATACTACCCCATTAATGTCTAGATTCACCTTGGGACACACTTGTCTTGTCCTTATTTCTCCCCCTGGAGAGTTCACTGCTAGCATATGGTTCATTTGTGTTGTTGCTAGATCATGCTTCTTAACAAACCCTTGAGCAATGAACGAGTGGGTAGCACTAGAATCGAACAACAGGGTTGCAATGTGTAAATTGGCAGGAAACTTACCAATTACCACGTCAGGTGCCTCTTGCGCTTCCTCCATGGTCACGTGGTTCTCCCGTCCTCGCATCACATTCTGCTGTTGTGGCTGCATGGGCTTCTTCTTTGGGCACTTATGGGCGTAGTGCCCCACTTCACCACAGTTGAAGCATTGTACCCCAACTTTAGGTGCCGGGCCTTTGTTGTCTTGGGGTTGGTTCGGTGGTCCTTGTCCTGCTGGTCGAGGTTGATATGTGGGGCGAGGCTGCTGTACAAACTGACACTGTGGCTGTGCTGGTGATGACGGAGGCCTGAAATTCGGGTTGTACCCTCTGGGTGCTGAGTAGGGTACCACAGCATGGCTCGTCTGCCCTGCGGGTTGCTGCATAGACGTGGGCGTGTGTTGCTACCTGAGGCTTGGTGTGACCATCCCGCCTTCCTCTTGTTTTCATTCTCCAAGGCCTTCAGCTTGCTCTCCACGACAAAGGCTCTGTCTACCATCTTTTGGAAGCTTTCATACTCGTTGGAGGACATTGCACATTGCATTTCCATAGTAAGTCCTTCCAAAAAACAGTCCTGTTTCTGCTCATCAGTTTCGATGTCCCGTGGTGCATAACGGGATAGTTGGGTGAACTTAGTGAGGTATTCCCTCACAGTCATGTTTCCTTGCTGCAGTCCCAAGAACTCCTTCCTCTTGTTTTTGAGTTCATCCCTTGGTATGTAATGGTTGCGGAAACTGCGCTTGAACTCTTCCCAAGTGATGTTCTCGGGGTCATGATGGGCTGCCATGTAAGCGGTCCACCAATAAGCAGCAGGTCCATGCAATTGGTGAGAGGCAAACAGCACCCTCTCATACCCTTGGCATTGTATGATCCTCATCTTGCTCTCAATGGTTTTTAGCCAGTCATCTGCCTCCAGAGGTTCAGCAGCACTTGCAAACTTTGGAGGTTGAGTCCCCAGAAACTCACTCAACCTTGGTTGGCGTGGAGCAGCTTGTGGGGGTGGAGCTTGGTGCAAGTTGGCCACCACTTGAGTTAGGCTCTGGATGAGCTGATACTGACTTTCAAGCATCTGGTGGATAGGATCAGCTCCTTCACGGCGACCACCCCTATCTTGTCCTCCACAAAGATGAGGGTTGCTAGACTCATCGTTGTTGTTGGTGTGGTTGGGCACCATGACCCTTTCCTCTTCCAGCCATCTATCATGATAAACCAAATGTTAACTTAAAGCATTACGTATTAACTTCCCAAATTGCTTGTTTAAAATTAAACTTTTGAGGCCTTAATATATTAAACATTTTCTGAGGGTTTCACGTAGATTTTTGGGAGTCACGTCTCACGCGAGAATAAATGCACTCTTAATTCATTGGGGTTCACACATCTAAGCAAAGCAACCTAAAGACGAGGTTGTGGACAAATGCCCATGGCTTCCACAACTCACGTCACACACCAAACATTAACACACAAATAACTAAGGTATTGACTCTACTACTCGATGACCTGCTGAAATAAGGGAAAGAACTCTAAACGACTCGTATCACTGAGCTGTCTCTTCGGGCTCTTCCTCATTATTGTGGCTGCACTCTGATTCCGCTTTGGGTGGGGAAGCTGCTGGTGGAGAAGTGCGGCGACGCCTGCTTGCCCGGCGGTCTGGGGAGTCAGGAGTCCACGTGTCATTCACGGTGACACACAGTTCATTCCCATCTCCTTTTTCTCTCACCCTCAAGCTGGCACGAAGCAACGCCTCAGTCTCCTTCAGGGTGTCAGGAACATCCTGAAGCTCCTGCTGGCACTTCTGCAGTCGAGTGCTGAGCATAGCAGCATCCTCCAAGCACAGGTCCATGTGCTCATGGGAAGTCCCCTGCTGCACTAGCGGGTACTTGTACTCCGTGGTGCCACTCTCACGCTGGAGGACATACATGTACTCAGTCCTGTCCAGGTGGCGATGGTTGATGTAACTATGGCAGGTGATGGCCTCCCAAGTGACATCCTTCTCAGCATCGGCCTGAGTCGCCCGACAAGCTGGAGAGCGGTGGATCTTGAGCAGCTGATATTCATGGGTAATCCTCATCTCTGAGCTCCATTCTTCCCGCTTCTCACGGATGGTCCTGGTGAAGCTGTAGTGTATGATCAGCTTGCCAACATTGCCGGTGGCGTGGAGCATACGTCGAAGACGGCGCAACAAGCCTCCTACTGCCAACCCGTAGGAGTGGTACGTCACCGGACGGTTCTCCTCTTTCAAGGCAAGGGCAACTACAGGAACTCTCCCTCCGGTGGACTTGCGGGCGGTGCGGATCATGCAAACCATCTAAAATATAAAGCATTTAAAATTAAGTTAGATAAGAGTTAAACAAAAATTGTATTTTGAATAAAAATTGGGGCAAGATGAATAAAGTGACCCCATTAGATAACACTTTCAACCCACACCTTTGTGAAATAGTTTTTAAGAAAATAAGGTCCTTAAACACACCCATTTCTACCTAGGTCCACGTTCCTATGGGCAACCTTGGCTCTGATACCACTTCTGTCACACCCGGTTTCTCCGAAGAACAACCGAGTGAATATCACATGTATGCCAGGATCATTCTCTCATACATGTGATGACAAATAGTGAAGCATCTTTATTACAAGCCAAGTGTTCGAATATAAATAAGTCTTACATAGCATACGTCTCGATGGATGATAAAATGTTCATAACATGTAAATAAAGCAGCAGCGGAATATAAACCTTGTGGGCTCCGTCACAGGCGTTGCCCAGGGGACTCCGTGAACCTAGAATCCTTCCTCGGGACCAAAGTCTTGGTCATTAAACACCACATCATTCTCTTGACCTGAGCAGCAATATAAACCAACAGAAAAGCAGGTTTGAGTACCGTGGGTACTCTGCAAGTGTGGGAAAGTTATGTCATGCATGGCTAGAGCAAGGAGAGGTTGAACTCATGGTTAAAGCACTACGCAATTAATACCTATCACCTTAGTTTATTAAGCACCTACATTACTACACAGGTGAAATGGTCCCAATCCCTCAACCCATCATCAATATCAAGTACACATAGTCTCAACTCCAATGTTAAGGTTCCCGCTTAACATCCTCAACTTCCCAATCTATCATCCTCTAATCATGAATAAGTCTAAGCCGCTCTTTACCATGAGCACGGCTGTCATGACAGTTTTGACTCTGCACAGTTTGCACCACTGTACCCACATGTAGTGATTTCATCCCCCGTTGTCGGGTTGACTAAAAGAACCTCCATTATGCCAGTGGCCGCGAACCACATTCACACTTCCCAGGTGTGTAGCCAGGAGATCACTACGAAGCCTTTACAAAGGGATTCCAGACGAGCGTGGGCCCACTGAGGTTTCACCCCTAACAGCATACATGAGGCTCCAACCCCGCTGCAGTGGCCCCCTCTTGAGCCTTGCGGTTCATATGGTAGTCCAGCTGACACCTATTCCCCGCACCATCCAAAACACCAATACTACACCGGGGATACACCTAATTAATTGGCCAAGCTGCCCCATCTCAGCATGTGGTTGGCACTGTAAAGCCAGGTTACATGCTCCATGAACCGGTCCTTAGGATCCAGACAAGTACTAAACACAAACCCGAATCTCATGCACCCAGCACCAACCAAATCATCCAAATTGCCTCGATCCCTACCTCTACATAACTCATAATATCTCATTCAAGAGTAAGGTAAACAAATTGATGATATCATATTCCACTTATCCCATTCTAAGCATGGCTAAGCATAAGTATTATGAATGAATGACATAATAAAACAAATCCCAACCCAAGCTACAATGAAACAAGATAATGCAATTCTAGGGAAACTTCCTAGCATGGGTTTCATATTTCAATTGACAATGTCAATAATTCTATCTACACATCCTAGCATAGGATCAAAGTGGTCAAGGACACTTGCCTTCTTCCTGCAGCTCTGGGAATGGAAAGTCTTGGTCTTGGAAGGGGAGAACTTGCTCTGGGGCAGGTTCTAATCATGCCAATACACATAGCAAAAGAAAACAACAATCCATAAGCCATAGTTCACACTTTCACTCATGCAAACCATACATAGATACATATGAAAGTCATTCACATTTCTAAGTGTTGTGGTTACCCTAGATGTGTTGATTTTAGGCCTACATGCACTTTTAAACATATATATATATATTATTTCTAACTTTTGTATTCAGATTTTTATTTGCACACTGTATATGAATTTCCAATTTGAACAATTTCTTCATAATTAATTAATACACTTCTTAGCCACAAAGTTTGCATGAAAGAAAGTTTCCTACTCCAAATAGGTTTTAGATCTTCTACAAAATCTTAATTTGAAGTTCTTGAGAATAAAGACCTGATTTAACATCTGCAAATCATGCATACTTATTTTCCTATATTTTCAGATTTAATTTCTATACCTAAAAGTGAACTTTACTATTAAAATAGTTAGTCATATCATTTAAACAGAATAGGTTCTGATCTAATATGTTCCATAAAATATTTTTGAACTTCCTCTCTGGTGTGAAATAATTTAAATTTATTTTACTAGTTTTAGAATTATTTCCTAGCCTAAAATGTGTCCCTAGAGATAATAAAAATGAGCAACACTTAGGCAGATGTCATTTCAGCCTAAAATCTATTTTTAACTCATTCTAAAGTTTTCCAAGTGCTAGGAGAGTTTAAATTTGAATTTGCACATGTGTTTGCCTTACCTTTTAAATTTAAATCCTAGTCACATATTCAACATTCTGAATTTAATATCCTATAGGGTCAAAAAGGCAAATCCACCCTACTACAGGGTTTTATTTACTATTTCCTAAATTTTCAGGGGCCTAGTTACACATAAACGAGGGGTTTTTCCAAATTTTTATTAAGTCCAGGGGCTAAAACTGATTTTTAAATGAATTTACATGAATTTCTGAAGGTCCAGGGGCTAGATCAGAAGTTTCCGGGGCTAGCTCGTGTTTTCTGAGATCCCAAGGGGGTAGCGCGTAAGAATCCCGGCCTTTATAATGCGGGGCCGACGTGGACCGTCCGATTTAAAATAGACGGCTCAGATTAGATCGCCGAAATGGTACACGTCGGTTTTATTTCTACCGTGCGATTTAAAATAGACGGCCCTCAAGGGGAACGTCACCCTGGCCGGAGCCAGCCCGCACGCGCGGCGGCGGGGGTGGCGATCTCGCCGGCGCAGCCTCGGTTTTTGCCGCTGTGCGTTAGAACCCGCATCTTTTTGCACAGTTCGACCGCGGAGGGGTAGGGGATGTTCACCGAGGGGTTTTCCTGCACTCGAAGGCCCTGGAAGTCGGTCGGCGGCGAGCTTTAACGGCGATGGTCTTCGGTGCATGTCGGGGGGGCAGTTGGGGCGCAAGACACGTCGTTTCCTTCACCTGCAGGGCTCCCCGGCGGCGGTGGAACGTGATCAGCATGTTAGATCAGGAAATTTGAGCAAGGATCAAAGGAAATCGGCGGTAGAAGCTTCGGTTCTCACCGGATAGAAAAATGGCTGATCGGGGAGTAAAAAGGGCGGATTTCGGCATTTAAATAGACGAGGGAGGGCTGCGGTCTTTTGGGATCATGTTGGGGGCGTCCGGGACCGGAAATCAGGGCTGGGAGCGTGGGTTCCGGTGGTTGTTTTGACCGGGCGCGAGAGAGAGTCCGGGGTCGGTTGGGCGCGCGGGAGGAGAGGGATGACATGCGGGCCCCGCGTGTCAGTGAGAGGGAGAGAGAGGGGGCGCGTGTTTGGGCTGGCGCGGGGGTCTCGGGCCGGCAGAGCAGGTTTCGGCCCACTGGCCATTTTCTTTTTTTCCTTTTCCTTTTCTTTTTCTGTTTTGATTTGAATTTGAATTCCAGTTTGAATTTGAATTGCTTTATCACATGCATTACGTCCAAAATTTTTTAAATTCCCCTCTTCAGCAGGTTTTGGGGTGTTACAAAATGCTTCCCCCGATGTAAATTGCCCACGGTGGAAATTAATCGAGTTTGCACTTAAGCTACTTATTCAAAGTAACAATACAAGGCTAGTATCAACTACAAACAATAGTGATTAGTTCTTATCTCATGCAATTCATTACTACGTCACGACTGTGAGAACACGTATGCTCAAATATCTGCGAGCGAAGGTGATTCGAACTAATAGACGCACGGACTACACGACACGTACTCCCGTACTCGATGTTGCCTGCAGCAACCATCCTGGACGTCGTATGTGGCAGCCTTTTTCAAGTTTCACCTACGTCAAATTGATCCAATCGTCCCATACAGTAGCCTCACCTCATGGTGCACCTGCCGACATGAGATGTCACGAGAGAGTTACCCACATACTGCACACCGGTCGTGCGCCTGGGACGACCGGAAAAGTCCCAACGCAAGCTTCCCGAGGTACATCGGCTTACTGGGTCGCATATAGCTAGCATGAGTCCGGTACACAACTCAAACTTGTCCAACAGGGCCGCACACGGATCGGTCTTGACCGACACAGACAGGTCTAACGCACCCAGGTCCTTATGTCTTGTTGCTCCTACAACCTGCTCGGTCACAACTTCAACTTGCTAACAAATTTCTGAACCAATCCCATGTGCCCCTTTTCTCCTATTCATGCGAGTAGCGTCCAACCACTTGACTTCTACCGAACCTTACTTAAGCATGACAGTTTCTACACGATGAAAAGACATCTACCCAAATACTCAATAGGTTTTCTGGTCATGCAAGAGGAGTATCAAGTCATCCCAACCTAATGCACAAATAAATTCTAACCACTACAGTGTATACAAAGTAAAAACTTAAAAGTAGTTAAATGGAAACCGGAGCATGCCTGATTTGTAGGGGAGTAATATATATAATCGGTTAGTGATCTTTGTTCCCTTGATCGTCCTGAATTTGATCAAATGATCCACAATTCAAGGGATGAACTCCGTCGAACTCCGTCGTCGTGAGCACTATCGACATGTATATGCATAAGTTCTTATAATGCAAATTATATAATTAAAGACTTAAACTTGTTAATAACAGGGGGATGTGTTGGAGATTAAGAATGAGTTTGGGGTCCCTGTTGTGCAGAGGAATTAAGGAAAAACCCTCTGTCCATAAGAAGTTCAATTCACAGGTTCTATAGTTCCTAATGGCCATGTGAGATGAGCTGAAAAGATTTGAATAAACTGAAGATCAGGAATTTCAATGACTTCAACATTTTACAGGAAGTCATACACTACACAGTGACTTAGCTTGCCAAATTGCCAGATTGCACTCAGCAAATTCCTAATCAAATCAAATTAAAATGTGCTGAAAATTTGCTAAAATTTCAATAATAACCTAAAGAATTTTCTGGCAAAATTTGGGGATTTTTGTATGAACCAAACTCCCTCAATAATTCTTTTTCAGACATTGTTAAAAAAATTACCCAGAATTTATTATAGACTTTCATACTACTTTGGTTGAAATTTTGGGTAGATCTTTGCAAACTAAATCCAATCCAATTTGAATCACCCAATTTGGAGTTTCCTACACTAAGTTATGAATTTATAAAGTTGGAGCTAAAGCTGGAATTAAATTCCTATTGGAAATTGAGCTGGACCCACGGTTTTAAACTGCAGCCAACGGAATGCGAGAACACACAGGGTTACTGGGTTTTCCACTGTGTAGCCGCACCAGATCCTGATCCACAGCAAATCAAAATTTTTAAACCTCGGTCGCTGACAGCTGGGCTCGGCCCTTTCTTCCTCCTCCCGCCTCCCTATCGCGCGCGCGGTTCCCCCTCGCCGGACCGAGGCGGCGCCTCGCCGGCTGTGACACCCGGTTCCAAAAATGAACCAAGTGAATGCATATGTATTCCCAGGATGTTCATCACACATACACATGTATTTCACAAACTGAAATTCAGAATATAACCGCGTACAAATAATGTTTAAGTACTTTATTACATTGACTCAATGCCTCACTCATGAATATCTAATTTATTCTTGCAGCGGAAGACTCTAAATGACAGCGGAAAATGACTAAGACAGCAGGCTTTGACTTCAACTCCACAGGCATGTTGACGGCAGTGCGCACGCCAAGTACTCCACATGTTCCTCGAAGTACTCTTCTCCTGTAGCTGATGTATATGTCGGAATGCAAGGGTGAGCACATGTCGTACTCAACAAGTGCGGCAAAAGTATGACATGTAGCTTACAACAAGGTAGGGAATAAAGAGGTTCATTGCAGCAAGCAAATTTTATTTCACAAACAAGGTAAAAACAGAAACTATCTCTAGGTGAGTTAAATCCTATCATAACCAAGTAATTCATCAACATTCCTTCATCATAATTCAACATTTATCAAGCCTCAACCAGCCAATAATATTTCTCAAGTTCATTTCATACTCATAATATTCATAACCATCTCATTTTCATATAACCGAAACCAAACTCATTGTCATGACCCAAAACAGTCCCAAAACCAATCCCAATGACCATACCCGAATAACAATCCCAAATTTTGCCTCTAATCATGGAAGTTGTCTAGGTTCTTGTAACCAGAAGCACGGTTATCATGATAGTTTTACACTCTGCAGAGTGGCACCACTTTACACACAAGTTCTTGATTTCATCACCCGTCGCAGACTAGAGAGAACCTCAATTATACCAGTACACAACCATCAGTGTATGGCCAAGAGATCACAAAATAGCCTTTACAAAGGGGCTACTAGGATGTACAGACCTACTGAGGTTTCACCGGCAGGCTCGAATCTCCATTCTCCCACCCACGGGCCCCCTCTTGTGCCATGCAGTTCCCAGGGCAGTCCTCATCGACTTCCATTCCCTGCACCATCCAATGGTCCGTAACAAGCTAGCAACACACCTAATTAGTCAGCTAAGCTGCACCCATGTTTGGCCTTGTGGTGGCACTTTTTCCTGGCATGTGCTCGCATGAACTGGTCCTTAGATCTACGGCAAGCAAACCACCATATCATTCAGAAACACCCACAAACCAAGCTCGCCTAGATCTCCCCGATTCCATGCTCATTAACATCATCAAGTTATCTTCATCTTTATTCATATAAGTGCAGTAACTAGACATGTTTTATTTCAGCTCCCCGTGTCCCGTAAGTTAAGCGAAGAAAAAGGAAAAACGACCATACCCGACTCATCAACTTTTCCAGCGACAAGGAGGGTTAACAAAACTAGTAAATTCCTATAAAAGGGTGTCCCATCAGGTTGACACAAGCATACTAGTTTTCACAAGCAAAACAGTTTCAAAAACATAGGATCAATATGGTCAAGGGGCACTTGCCTTGCTCTCGTTGTTCGTGTTGCTCAAGTGTCTCGAAGTCTTGGTGCTGTAGTTCCTCGTAGACGGCCTCTTGGGCGTGTCCTTCTACTCACGACCACACACATACCAAATTTAAAGCAATCAATTATCATGCACAAACTTTACTCAAGATGCATTGAGGTCGATAAATGCAATTCTTATGGTGCAGTTTTATAAAATCAGTTTGCTCATGTTCTTGCATGTTTTAGTAGGCTTCCATGAGGTTTTATGATGATCAAGACTGCTGGGATCATGTGTGGACGTGGTTATGATTTTGACACACTTTGTAGATCAATTCCACCATCAAAAAAATCGACCAAAACATGGTCTGTCCACATGCAGAAATTTCTGCTCGCAGGGGGTGGGGAAAACGGGTGAGTAGAAACAGCGGCGACGTGGTAAGATGGGTAACGAAAACTTACCTCACTTATTCCTTGCGGCAAGACCTCCTTCCTTGCAATGGCAGCAGCGGGATATTTTCTATGGAGAATTATGAGGCTGCGTGTGACACACTCATTTTTGGTTTCTGCATGTAGTCACGTTTCATGTAGAGAAAACATTTTAACAAGAAGTGGGAATAAAGAAAGAATAAAAAGATAGCCAAAAAGAGCAAAATCCAGTTCACTAAGAGTGCCGAAGACAACTCTCGTGGCCGCTGGCCACGTGGTGCCTTCGGAGCTCATCCCCGCAAAGAGGGAGAGGTCTGACCCTGTGAGACACGTGTTGCCCCCGGAGCTAGCCTCTGCGGAGAAGCAAGGCCAGCCGCAGGACACATGTCACCTTCAGAGCTAGTCACTGCAGAAATCAGAGGACCAGGCGCGCGGGATACGTGTCGATCTTGGAGCTCACCTCCGAGAGGTCCAGTTCTATTGGACACGTGTCACCACCTGAGCTTATCTCTGGGAGGTCCGTCACTGTTGGACACGTGTTAACCTCGGAGCTCGTCTCTGAGAAGAAGGGAAGTCTGGCGCTGTTAGGACACGTGGCACACCCGGAACCACCTCCGGAGAGAGGGAAGGTCCGGCACTGACACGTGGCGTGCGAGGAGCCACCTCCAAATGGAGAGGAGGTCCCGATCGCCAGGATACGTTGCGCACGTGGAGCTTACCTCCGAAGGAGAGGGAGGTCTCGCTCGCTTGACACGCGGCACAACCGGAGCTCGTCTCTGCGGAAAGGGGGAGACCAGGCCCCGGTGGACACGTGGAGCATCCGGTGCTCATCACCGTGGAAGTAACGAGTTCTGGAGCGGTTTTTGGAATCTTTACACATAGAAATATCGGTACGGAGAGGAAACCGACCTGAATTCCACAATGTTACTGCACCAAATCGACTAAAGATAAGTTGTTAAGATTCAGCGACAATCTGAATAGGACTCTTATTCAAAATACAATCAGATTAGGACTCTTCTTCTCCCGATTATAAATAGAACCCAAAACCTTTGGCTGAAAACCACGAACTTCTTTTCCACCTCCTGAGCTGACGACTTAGAGCCCTAACCCCAACTCGCCGAGTAAGCCCATCGCCGGAGTTCGGTCGAGAGAGAGAGATCGTCCGAAGAGAGCCCCAACAATCTATCTGATCAGAGTAGGACCTCGAGACCAAGAAGAACGTAAGAAGGACATGCTCAGGGAGCTGTCTACGACGAACTGCAACAACAAGGTTTCGAGATCCAAGAGCAACCGGAACAGCCAGAACAAGGCAAGTGCCCCTTGACCATATTGATCCTATGTTTTGGGAAAAAATTGTTTTGTTTTGCGAAAAGGTGTGTGTGCTGAGTCAAACATGATGGGAAACCCTTTTATAGGAGTTTACTAGTTTTGGTTAAACCACCCTTGTCGCCAGGGAAGTTCGTGAGTCGGGTATGGTTTTTGCTTTAAGCTTCGCTGAGTCCATGGGATTGGGAAGCGAGATAGATGTATCTAGCTAACTGCACTCATAATTATAATGAGAAACTGATGTTGATAATGGACATGGATCGGAGGGAGATCTAGGCAAGCCGGGTTTGTGAATGAGGTAGCAAGAGATGGTGGTTTACTTGCCGTAGATCTAAGGACCGGTTCATGCGAGCACATGCCAGGATAACAGTGCCACCACAAGGCCTAGTATGGGTGCGGCTTAGCTGACTAATTAGGTAAGTTGCTAGATTGTTATGGACCGTGGAAGGCGGGGGAATGGGAGTCAAGTGAGGACTGCCCTGGGAACTGCATGGCACAAGAGGGGGCCGTGGGTGGGAGAATTGGAGATTCTAGCCTGCCGGTGAAACCTTAGTAAGTCCATACATCTAGTAGCCCCTTTGTAAAGGCTATTTTGTGATCTCTTGGCCATACACCGACGGTTGTGTACTGGTATAATGGAGGTTCTGCAGTCGCCGACGGGTGACAAAATCACAAACTTGGGTGTAAAGAGGTGCAAACTCTGCAGATTCTAAAACTATCATGATAGCCGAGCTTACGGTCACGAGCGCCTGGCCATCTTCCATGATTAGTTGGGATGGTTATTGGATATGGTTATTGGTTATGATTTTGGATGGTTTGGTTTTGGTTTTGTTTTCGGGACTTTTAAGTCCGGGTGATAAGATGGGTTGCATGACTGTTGAGTCATGGCAACGAGGTTGGACGGTGTAAGACAAAATTGTGTATGAGATGAAATGGTAGCGAATACGAGATGGTATTCGTGAGATGGTAGCGGATACAAGAAGGTATTCGTGAGCAAGAATGAGGTTGATTAATGTCTGGATGGGACATGGAAGGTAATGAACATAATGGAGGTATGATTGGTATTTTAGTACATGTTGGGATTACATTCGCTTAAAGATAAGTTGCTGTTTTTATCATGGTTTTGATAAATAACTTTGCTTTCTGCAATGAGCCTTTTTATACCTACCTTGTTGTGAGCTACATATCATATTTTCCCACACTTGCTGAGTACACCATTGTACTCAAACTTGCATTATTATTTCATCATCAGCAACAGGAGAAGATTACTATGAAGACCAAGTGGAGCATTAGGCGTGTAATCTGTCCTCAACCTTGCCTTTGGGGATGGAGTAGAGATGGAGCCACTGCTGCTTAGAATTGCTTCCGCTTTAGTTAGAAGACTTCCGCTGCTAGAATAAAGACTTCCACTGTTAGATTAAGATTTCTGCTGTGAGCACGAGTCCAAGACTCTTGAGACATTGTAATAAACTCTATTATTCGTAGTCGTATATATTCTGAAATACAGTTTGTGGATGATGTGTATATGTGTGATGAACATCCTGGGCACACATATGCATAAGTTCTCGGTTCCGTGGTTTTCCACAGAATTGAGGGCGTCACAGACTGGTATCATAGCCACGGGTTGATGGTAGGTTACACGCTTAGTTAAATCATAGATTGGTATCCGATACAGATTGGTAGCTAAGCCATGCTGACCATAGGATGCAAGCCTAGGATGCATAGATTGGCCTTGAAACTGCCTTGACATAGGATAAAAGCCTAGAAAAGGCCATAGTTGGAACACAGATTGGCAACACCCTAAGCCATATAGGACCCTCATGAAACAAGCCTTGAATAGGAGTTGTGTGAGCCCTTGTGATGATTGTTGTGATTATGTGCTTAGTGTGAGTTGTGGGACGTCTCAAAGCGTTGTCCATATCCACACATAAGTAGAAAATGGTGTGAGATGCCTCGGCATTTGTTCACATCTTCATATGGGCTAATATATATTGTCCAATCCACCTTGATGCATATAGTTAAGGGGGATCTATCTAACCTTCTAACCTTCTATTCTATTTTGTTCTCTCTCACAGATGGTGAGAGGAAACGCCGGCCGAAGGAACGTCCGTGACAACCAAGAGGATGGCCACGATGAAGTTCCTGTTAACCCCGGAGCTGGTGAGAACAACCTGGAACGGTTGATGGCCATGCAGAATCAACTTATGCAAACCATGATCCAAACTTTGGGTCAGTTGCAGGCCAACAACAACAACCCCGTTCCGGCACCACCGCCACCACCACCGCCGGCTCATAACAGGCTGGGAGAGTTCATGAGGACTCGACCACCCACCTTTGCTCAAGCTAACAACCCCATGGAGGCCGACGACTGGTTGAAATCCATGGAGATGAAGCTTGCCGTAGTGCAGTGCAGTGACCGAGAGAAGGTTCTTTTTGCGTCACACCAACTCATGGGAGCTGCCGCTGACTAGTGGGATGCCCTATGCAATGCTCATGTCAACCCGGAGACGATCACTTGGACTGAGTTCAAGGAGAGTTTCCGCTCTCATTACATCCCTGCTGGTGTAATGATGCTCAAGAGATAGGAGTTTGAAGGTCTCCGCCAAGGACACAGAAGTGTGAATGAGTATCTCACAAGTTCACACAACTGTCCCAGTATGCCACCGAAGATGTCAACTCAGACCAGAGGAAGCAATACCTGTTCATGAGAGGGTTGAACAATGAGATCCAGGTTCAGCTCCTCAACAATGACTACGCGAGCTTCCAGAAGCTGGTTGACAAGGCTATAGTAGTTGAAAGCAAGATCCGAGAGATCGAGCGAGAGTGCAAGAGGAAGATGTCATACCAGCCTCAAGGGAGCAAGGTACGACCTCGGTACATGCCCCCAGCTGCACCGCAGTATGGATCGACCGCTCCTGCATACCGCCCTAGTCAGCCACCACAGCAACGACCCGTTGCACAGGCACCCTGTGTGCCCTTGCCTCCTATGCACCAACCCAACATGGGCGCTGATGTTCAAAACCCCCGCCCCAACGTACCTGCTGCCGTAGGCAACAGTGCATGCTTTGCATGCGGAGAAACATGACACTTCGCGAGCCGTGTCCGAGGAGAGGTCCTGGACAGCAAAGCAACGTGCCCAAGCAGAACCCGCGACCGAACGGAGGGGACAATCAAGGAAACCGTGGACAGCAGAACTATGCTCGCGGCAACGTGAACCATGTCCATGCTGAGGAAGCACAACAGGCTGAGGATGTCGTAATTGGTATGTTCCTTGCCAACTCCAACCCAGCCACCATCTTATTTGATTCTGGAGCATCACATTCCTTCATATCATCCAAGTATGTTGCCAAGCATAATCTACCCATATCACACCTAAAATGTGCTATGTTAGTTAATTCTCCCGGTGGAGAGATGAGGACTAATATAGTATGTCCGAAAGTAAGCCTTAAAATAAGCGGGGTAGACTTCCTTGCCAACCTCATTGTCTTGGATTCCCAAGTGATTGACATAATACTTGGGATGGATTGGTTAAGCAAGCACAACGGGGTAATCCAATGTGCTGAAAGAAGCGTGCAGTTGACAAATGAGCAAGGTATTCATGTCGAGTTTGAGTCAACCCAACAAACAACCGAAAAGGCAATCTTAAACCACGTCGAAGAAGCAACCCTGGAAAGCATTCCAGTGGTTCAAGAATTCTCGGACGTGTTCCCGGAAGAACTTCCAGGTATGCTACCTGATCGGGACATTGAGTTCGCCATTGATTTGGTACCCGGAACTGCACCCATAGCAAAGAGACCCTATAGGATGCCTGTCAATGAACTATTAGAACTCAAGAAGCAAATTCAGGAGCAGTTGGAGAAGGGTTTTATACGTCCAAGCTCATCACCATGGGGAGCCCCCGTGCTCTTCGTAGACAAGAATGATGGAACCTAAAGGATGTGCGTGGACTATAGGTCTCTCAACGAGGTGACAATCAAGAACAAATACCCTATGCCCCGTATAGAGGACCTATTCGACCAAATGAAAGGAGCCCGAGTATTCTCCAAGATTGATCTTCGGTCGGGATACTTTCAACTGAAGATAAAGCCCTCCGATATACTCAAGACTGCCTTTTGAACACGGTATGGTTTGTATGAATATACCGTCATGTCATTTGGGTTAACAAATGCACCCGCATACTTCATGTACCTTATGAACAAGGATTTCATCGAATACTTGGATAAGTTCGTCGTGGTTTTCATCGATGATATTATGGTGTATTCAAAAAGTGAGGAGGAGCATGAAGAACATTTGAAATTGACCTTGTAGAAAATGTGTGAGCATCAATTGTATGCCAAGCTTAACAAGTGTCAATTTTGGCTAAAGGAAATATCGTTCCTAGGCCACATTATCTCCAAGGAAGGGGTATCGGTTGATACCGGAAAAGTGGGAGATGTTCTGACGTGGAACCAACCGCAAAATGTGAGGGATATTCGGAGTTTTCTTGGGATGGCTGGATATTACTGATGGTTCATCAAGGACTTCTCTAAGATAGCAAAGCCTATGACGGAGTTGCTAACGAAGGGAAAAGCCTTTCAATGGACACCAGCATGCCAAAAAAGTTTTGAGGAACTCAAGAAAATGCTAACCACAGTGCCGGTTTTGGTATTGCCGGACGTGAGCAAGAGATTTGACATATATTGTGATGCATCAAGACAAGGGCTCAGATGTGTGCACATGCAAGAAGGACAAGTGGTAGCCTATGCCTCATGACAATTAAAGAAGCACGAGCTTAATTATCCTACACATGACTTGGAGCTAGCAACAGTAGTGCACGCGTTGAAGATTTGGAGACATTATATCCTTGGTCATCGATGTGAGATCTATACGGATCATAAAAGCCTCAAGTACATATTTACACAAATGGACCTGAATTTGAGGCAACGTCGATGGTTGGAACTCATCAAGGATTACGATGTTCAAATCAACTACCACCCTGGGAGGGCCAATGTAGTAGCTGAAGAATTGAGCCGGAGGGAGCATGCCACCAACTCACGGTTCGGGAGCTACCACCTGAACTATGTAAGGAGTTCGAACGGTTACACCTCGGATTCTTGAACAACTTGGAAGTGATGGAGATCCACTCTTCATTAGAACAAGAGATAAGAGATGGCCAAGCAACGGATGAGGAGATCAAGGAAAGGATCCGACAAGGAATAGAAAAGGATTTCAAAGAAGATGAGAATGGTACGCTTTGGCTAGGAAAAAGGATTTGTGTGCCTAACGTAAAGCACATCCGGGACATGATATTAAAAGAGGCACATGATTCACCCTATTCCATACATCCCGGAAGTACTAAAATGTACAAGGACTTGAAGACTTGTTATTGGTGGGATGGTATGAAAAGGGATATAGCCAAATACGTTGCCCTATTTGACACATGCCAACGGGTGAAGGCCGAACATCAAAGACCCGCTGGATTGTTGCAACCCTTGGAGGTACCCCGGTGGAAGTGGGAGGACATCAGTATGGATTTCATCGTCGGATTGCCACGTACTCAGTCGGGTTATGACTCCATCTGGGTTATCGTGGACCGATTGACGAAAACCGCCCATTTTCTCCCTGTAAGGGCCAAGTTCAACGTTGCACAATTAGCCGAGTTGTACATGGAGCAGATCATGTGCCTTCATGGAGTCCCGAGGAGGATAGTCTCAGATCGAGGTTCTCAGTTTACCTCTAGATTTTGGAGGAAGCTGCAGAAAGCTATGGGTACACGACTGGATTTTAGCTCCGCCTATCACCCACAAACCGATGGACAAACCGAAAGGACAAACCAAATTTTGGAGGACATGTTGAGAGCTTGCACCTTGAAACGTGGGCGTAGTTGGGATAGGAGTTTACCGTACGCCAAATTCTCCTATAACAACAGCTATCAAGCTAGCTTGAAGATGTCGCCTTTCGAAGCATTGTTGACATGACCCCATTGGTCCTGTCGAGCCAGGATCACGCTGAGGGGTGCTGCGTTGCACAGCACCGTATAACACATGTCAAAGGTACAAAGCGGAAGCGAAATTTTTATTACATAAACAAGTTATGAACATGTTTACATCAAAATAAGTTCAGTCTACACTCGCGGGCGTAGACTAAGCATCAAGTGCACGTTCAGCCCTTGAACGCGTCCTTGCTAGCACACACGCACACTAACTCTGTGGCGTGCACGACTCCCACTCGACGGGGTTCCCCTCCTGGGGTTCCGTCTCCTCTTCGGGAGTCCCATCCTCATAGAACCCTGCAAAAGCTTCAAACACAAGCAGTGAGCACGAAGGATCAGCAAGTTTGACCCGTCTCACCTAAACATGGAACTTCTACATGAGGGTAATGGGTTACATGAGGTAAAAATCAGTTGCTAGGACTCGCCTAATTAGTAGAACCTTACTTTCAAGTTTTAGCAGCAGGTTGTGGAGAACCTTACGCTAAGGCACATGAGAGAGCCGCAATCAAACATGAAACGCATTTCTCTCATGTACTTTTCCCAAAGATGAAAAGAACTTTAGTTAGCTCTAAGCTACAGCATATCATTAACAATCAATGTCCAGCTTTCAATCAGCAACATTTTAACATGTAACTAGCCTGTTCTTTCTACGTCACGGTACAGTGAACAAGTGGTACTCACTGACCGCGAGGGACGGCGATTATAATCGATTTACACCTGCAGGGTTACCCGAACAACCCGTCACGTACGCCCGTACTCAATGTTGCCTACAGCAACCATCACAGACGCCGTACGCAACTACCTTTCACCCGTCAGCCAAATATTGAACCGGTCCCATCGTCCCGAGCAAGAGGTCTCTGCACGCGCATCTCAGTGCCGCCAGCCGGTTTACACCTCAAGCTCTCAACCTACCCTCTGAACGACGGGCAATGCCTCAATACCCAGCTACCCGAGTTACATCAGTTTCCTGGTTCCCATATAGCCGGTAGGTCTTCGGTACTGTTCTAGCTTGTTCAACAGGCCCGCACACGGCTCGGTCCTTAATCGACACAAGTGGAGCTACAGCACACAGGCCCCAATGTCCTGCTGCCCTTACCCTCCGCTTGGTCTCATTTTCTTGCCATGTGTTTCATGTGCTATCACTACCCGAGTCGAGTGCCTCTAGCCTATGCTCGCGAGTAGTTCCAACTACTCGACTTGTACCGAATCCTACTCTATCCTAGCAATGCAGTAGCTTACGGGGTTTGCAATCCTAAACCCAACCCATGGTTTTCTTGGCTATGCAGTTGGATTTCCAAACAAGACTCTAATGCAAAGAATAAAATAATCAAGTACGTGCTCAAAACAATAAAAATTTGTAAAAAGGTTAATGCAAACTGGAGCTTGCCTTGCTGCTCTTGGTCGTAGGCTAGCTGTTCCTCCGGAGTAACGAAGTCTAGGACTTCGGGTTCCTCCTCGACCTTAGCGACTACATGATAAGAGCAATATATGTATCAATTTAAATGCCTTTGTACTAACTTTGAAGTTGTGAAGTATATAATCCTTGCTAGACAGACCTAATGACTGTGAACCTTTTACTGTGGCTTGGTTACAACCTAAACAGAGACTTGGTCAAGTTTTAGTTGCAGCAAAGCTCATTTGAGCCCTCCACAATTAATTATGTCCTTGACCTTAATTGGAACTCTTAGGGTGTTCTATGAATTTTCCTGAAACAAACTATGACTTTCTGAAAACTAGATTTTCAGAGGGTTCTAATGGAGTTGGTCTCACTTAATTTGAATGTTCCTAGCTAAAGTTATGAGCTAAACAATTTCAGAGAAAATTCTGAAAATGTTTCTGAACATTTTCTATTTTCTCTGGAACAGTTTCACTAATCACACCATTAGGTGGATCAGATGAGCTCAAATGGATCTGAAATTTTTATGGTAGTTCAGGAATATTTTGGTGAACATCAAAGCAAAATTTCAGGTTTTTCCTCCAAAGGATTCTCCAGTTAAAATTCCTAACAGTTTAAACTTTGAGGAATTAATTCTAGAGAATTAAGGGTTTTCATGAAGTGAAAATTGATTTGCTGGAAAGTAATCGGAGTGCTGAATCCAGCAAAATTTGGTTCACTCAATTTGGAGCTTTCTAGCTAAAGTTATGAGGATTTGAAGTTTGAAGGAAATCTGAAAATCGGGGAAAAGTTTAAACTCGCGCGTGGGCCCAGGGGACACGCGTCGCACGCCGAGGCGACAGCACACCGCGGCCCACAATGATTTTGCGTGCCAGCACACCCGATCCCGGCCGCAGCCGGATCCCGATTCAAAATATCTCCCGCTGACAGCTGGGGTCCACCCCCTTCTTCAACCTCGCGACGCCCGCGCTCCGCCGCCGAGGGACCTCGCCGGAGATCTCGCTGCCGGCTTCTGTACAGATCCAAACTTCTCGATTCTGGCCGCCCCTGCATACTTTTACTCGGGGAACAGGATTCTAGGGTCAGCTGCTCATGACAATGGCCGGAGCATGGTCGGCGACGAGCCGCCACCTCGGAACGACTTCGGCCATGTCGGCTGACTTCCCTAGCACCTCAACTACTTGGGAAACCGGTCGGGGAGCACCAGTGGACCTCAGAGAAGGTCGACATGAGCTCGAGGCAGCTCGGAGAAGGCCCGAAATAGGTCCTCACCGTGCGCCCGATGCCGCCCGTTCATTCCGCCATTGGTAGACCTCAAATTACGCCGGGTACAGAGGTTCTCCGGCCCAGAGTTGTGAAGGCAACTTGTGCGTTACCGTGTATAGCTCGTGTGAGAGCGGCTTGAGGCCCTCTAATCCTTTCTAGAACACGAATTAAACAGAATCGTACCCGAAGGTCGTTCTGCACACAGAAAGGGGAAAAGTGGAAATTCGCCGCCGGTCAGCAACCACTCGAGCTGTGGCTCTGGGATGAGCAGCACCGGTCACCAGCGCGCCCAAGGGTGCCTTGGCTCGGGCGTGACAATGCCCTGGTTGGGCTGTCCACGAGAGCCCGGGGTGCGGCGGTTCCAAGTCCCGAATTTGATCTTTCGGCACAGCCGATATCAATCGGTTTCAACCGAATTCTAGCAACGGGGAGGACGGAGGAAGGTCTCTAGTACCTTGCTGGGGCTCTGGAGTGGACGGAGGGAGCTGTGATCGGCGTTCTCCGATCGATTCCGAGCTGCGGAAAACTTCGGCCGGCGCTGAGTTCTTGCGGGGAAGAACGGCGATGCCTCGGCCGAGGAGGGGGGCAGGCGCGTAGGCAAGCAGCTGCTGGCGCGGCGGCTGCCCTCGGTGGCGATCACAGCTGCGGCTCGGCGACCCGAGTGAGAAAAGTCTCAGTCGGTTTGATCTGAGCAGTGGCTGACATGTGGGTCCCACTTCCAGTTTTAACCTCTGAAATTTACTCCTAATCACTGTTGTAAACAGTGAACCCCATAGTACCCCTGGTAATTCAAATTATTCACCCATGAACCATTTGAATTGATCAAAGTTCAAATTGGGTTTGGTTTGAGTGAATTTCAGCACAAGTGCAGTTTTGAATTCAAATGAAGTTTGAATTTCTCCCACTTAGCTCATGTCAAGATCAACTCCAAATGGAGTGAAAATTGGTGTGTGGGCTCACAAAAATGTGCTGAGTAAGAATATGCCTCCTACTTTTAAATTCATGGGATAAAAACAGTTTGAATTTGAATATGGTTTCAAACTGCCCTCTTCCTAATTATACCCAAAATGACCTCAAAAAGGTTTTGAATTTGGGTGAAACTTGGCATGGACATCCTTAGCAAAGTGTAGGAGTTTTCATATGTCCAGCCCATCTACATCACATGTGGGAAATACCACTTTTACAATATGTGAGTTTGTTCTATAATGAGCATGTTGATAATCGTTACTTGCTTTTCATTTGTGTTCATCATCCTTCCTCACATGAGGTGTGCGGTGTGGTGATGAACACTGCAAATGTGTTTCAAAAACTGAGGCCCTTACATTCCTCCCCCCTTAAAAGAATCTCGTCCCAAGATTATAAGGTGAAACTGAGAGAGAGGACGGTGGAAAATTACCGGATATAAGACGTGAAAAATTCGGGGTAGTTAGTGCGAAGGAATTCTTTGCTCTCCCACGTCGCTTCGTCCATGGAGTGATTACTCCATAGAACCTTGTAGACCCACAATGTACGGTTGCGTGTGGTTCGGGCCTTTTCATCAATAATCTGCACCGGTTCCTCCCGATAGGTGAGATCCGGTTGTAGTTCTTCAATGTCTTCCAGCTGAATGGTAGTTGATAGCTTGAGACACTTCCTCAGCTGGGAAATGTGAAAGACGTCGTGCACACTGGAAAGTGCTTCTGGTAATTTCAGCCGGTATGCCACTGACACACATCTTTCGGTAATCTGGAATGGACCGATGAATCGGGGTGCCAACTTTCCTCTCACCCCAAATCTGTTTACGCCCTTCATTGGAGACACCCCTAGATATACGTGATCTCCAACTTTGAATTGTAATGGGCGCCTTCTCTGGTCCGCATATTGTTTCTGACGGGATTGAGCGGCTTTTAGGTTCGCTTGAATCAGTCGAACCTTTTCTTCCGCGTTGTTGACAAGGTCAATCCCGAAGGTAACCCTTTCGCCAGACTCACACCAGTTCAATGGTGTGCGGCATTTCCTACCGTATAGCGCCTCGTAAGGTGCCATCTTGATGCTGGCTTGGTACCCATTATTGTACGAGAACTCAGCTAACGGCAAGTGATCATCCCAATTCTTGCCGTGGTCGATAGCGCAAGCTCGTAGCATGTCTTCTAAGATTTGATTTACCTGCTCCGTTTGCCCATCCATCTGCGGGTGGTAGGCTGAACTACGGATCAGCTTCGTCCCCAAGGCAGCGTGCAGCTGCTCCCAAAAACGGGGCACAAATAAAGTGCCCCGGTCCGATATGATGGTACGGGGTACGCCGTACAAGCATAGGATCCATGAGATGTACAGTTCAGCGTACTTCTTGGCGTTGTAGTTGGTGTTGACCGGGATGAAATGGGCAACTTTGGTGAGCCGATCGACGATCACCCACACAGAATCATGTTTCTGTAAGGTGGTGGGTAAACCGACGATGAAATCCATGCTCACGTCCTCCCACTTCCAGGCAGGGATGCCCAGTGGTTGTAGCAGTCCCGGTTTTCGCATGTGGTCTGCCTTCACCCTTCGACATGTATCACACTCGGACACGTATTTTGCAGTCTCTCGCTTCATCCGTGTCCACCAAAACTTGCTTCTGAGTTCTTGATACATCTTGTTGCTGCCGGGGTGAATAGAGAACTTTGACAATTGAGCCTCATCAAAGATCTTCTTCCGTAGTTCTGGGTTTCGAGGTACGACGATCCGGTCCTTGAACCATAGGACGCCGTCTTCGTCCTTCCGGAAACATTTCAACTCCCCACTGTCTACACGTCTCCGCAAATGTGACATGCCCTTGTCATTCTTCTGGGCTGCCGCTATCTCTTCACGGATGGTGGGGATTAAAGCTAGGATGTAGAGAGCTCCGTGTGGAATCACATGTAGTGGTGGTTCGCTCTCTTCCAACGGTGTGATGGTCATATTATTGACGTGTGACTTGCAGCTCAGCGCATCTGCCACTACGTTTGCCTTGCCCGGATGATAATGGATCTCTATCTCGTAATCCTTTATCAGTTCTAACCATCTTCGTTGCCTCATGTTCAACTCCTTCTGAGTGAATATGTATTTGAGGCTTTGGTGGTCGGTATCTAAGTGTACGAGGTTACCGAGTAGGTAGTGCCTTCACATTTTTAGTGCAAGTACCACGGCAGCATGCTCCAAATCGTGGGTTGGATAATTCTGCTCATGGTTTCTAAGCTGCCGTGATCCATACGCGACCACTCTTCGGTCTTGCATCAGCACACATCCGAGCCCAATGCCGGATGCATCGCAGTACACATCAAACGGTTTTGTTGTGTCTGGCTGCGCCAAAACCGGTGCTGATGTCAGGTGCTTGACTAAAGCCTTGAATGCCACATCACATGCTGGACTCCAAACATATTTGGTAGTCTTCTTCAGCAGCTCTGTCCTAGGCTTGGCAATCTTCAAGAAGTTCAGGATGAACTTCCGATAATGTCCCACGAGTCCGAGGACACTCCATACCTCGTGAACAGTTCTCGGGGACTTTCAATGCAGCACTTGTGCCATCCTACTCGGGCCTACAGCGATGCCCTTTGCTGAGATGATATGCCTAAGAAAAAGTACTTTTGATATCTAGAATTCGCACTTGCTGAATTTTGCGTATAGCTTGTGATCCCGCAGCCTTTGCAAGTCTATACACAGGTGCTTCTCGTGTTCTTCCTCCGACTTGGAATAAACCAGCAGGTCGTCGATGAAGGCCACGACAAACTTTTTCAGCTCCTGCATTAATACCGAGTTCACTAGATACATGAAGTGAGCTGGAGCGTTGGTGGAACCAAGGAACATGACAAGGTACTCATAAACACCGTACCTCGTCGAAAAGCTGTCTTTTAGAATACCCTCAGCCCGCATCTCAATCTGATGGTACCCGGATCTTAAGTCTATCTGGAAAAAGATCCTTGCCTTGACCAACTGATCAAACAATACGTCGATCTGTGGTAACGGGTACTAGTTCTTGATTGTCACAGTGTTCAGCTGACGAGCACTACGCAAAGTGGTAGTGTTTCGTGCTTCTACTTTGCAAACAATACTGAATAACCCTAAGGTAACGACCCAGTCGTATAAAACCTTTGCTCATAGGGTTATTCAGCGGAGTCTTCCACGCTGCACCTTCATTGGGTGCCATTTTGTACGGCCTTCGTGAACTCAGTTGCGTTCCTGGTGCAGTTCAATCTTGGACTCTGTGTCCTGTTCGGGCGGTATGCCCGTAAACAATTGGGAAACACCTCCTCAAATTTACGTACCACCGGACTGCCCTCTATCTAACAGTTTCTGAGTGGTTCAATATTGCAATCTGTTGCCGACTGACACCCAGAACTAATGTATGAAGACCGTGCCGTGGGGAGTTTGAGCTTAACGGTTTAACACTGACGTTGTAACCTGTTTTGTGGTAACTCAACCACGACATCCCCAAAATAATGTCGATCTTCAGACCCCAAGAATAAGGAGGGTCGTGGGTTATAGTCTAACCCGCAAACAAAGAGGTGCTCGGAAAACAACATCACTTCTTGTAATGCTGCCCCGGCGAAGATATGAGGTATTACCTCTTTGTAAAAGTGGTTTGGAGTGGATGTTGAGCCACAAAATATGGACTAACAAAGCTAGGTGTGGCACCTAAGTCCAAGAGAATTAATACCGGTAGCCGATTCAGATAAACATCTCTGCTAACACGGCTTCTCCTTCTGGAACATCATCACTCACTGTGTAGTGAATGTTGCCCCTTGTCTGCCCTCTTTTCTGCAGATATAGTTACGGATCTGATCATTAAAAGTATGATGATCCGCAACTTTTGAATTCCCTCCATACAATACCTAGCATAATGGCCCATCCGGCCATAAGTAGAGCACGGATGTCTCTCCGGCTCTTCTCTAACTTGTGGTTGGAAGCTAGATACACATATCTGCAGCGATGGAGTACAAACCACCGTCTGATGCTGCTGCTCTAGAGGTGGTGCAAGTTGTGGTACTTGACCAGCAATCAAGCTCTAAGGAGTTAATCGTACAGGGGCCTACATATCACCGAATGGTGTTCGGGACACCAACAGGTGCTGTTGGGGCACATAACTTGTACTAGCCTGCACTATATCACTCATTTTCCTCCTTTGTACTGAACAGACCTTGATGCACTAAATCTAGACTTTGACCAAGTTAGAAGCATTTTCATCACTCAAGTTGTATACCAAAGTTAAAGATAACTCCAATATATTTCCAACGAGTACTCACATGCTTCTATATCACTTCTGGATCAAGAGTTATGATTTTTCAAAGTTGACAGAATTCCTGGATAAAATTTGCCAGCATCTCCTTTGTATGTGGCTGGTTTTATCACAGTTGTATATGCAAATACAATAGGAATCTGAACAAACTATGAATTACAACAATGTTGCTTATCTCATAACCTTTCTAACGGTGTGACATATGACCCTTAAGGATTTTTCTACAGAATGTTATAAGTGTTTTACAGAAACATCCAGGGAGATTTGCATCTGTCCTGTTTTCTGAACAGTTTGCATTCAACTGGACATTCAACCAATTTGGCGTGTGATGTTGCTCTGGAGTTCTACAAAGAAGTTGTAGAGAAATTAAAAACCTTTCCAGAACTGTATCATACACCTTCATTGGGTCAATCTTTTCAGAGTTATGCTCTATTTACAGAGAGTTTACAGAGAGCGTTTGCTCTGCCCTGTTTTCTGGACAGTTGCAACTCTACTGCATTTTTCGATTGGTTAAGGGGTGAAACACCTTTGGACCTCAACAGAAGAGTTGTAAAGCTCTTCCAAAGCTTTCCAGGAATGTATCATATGCCCCCAACCTCGAAAGAACTCAACCTCTGATTAACTTCAGGCTTGATTCAGCTGAAAACAGAGTGCTCTGTCCTTAACAACCTATAAGTTGAAAACTTGTTAACTTTGAATATCCTGTTCAAGGGAAGGAGTTACATCAAGTTTTACTACTTTGGATCAAAACCTTCAAGTTTTTAAATGAAGTTGTTCATTTAATGGGGTGTGACGTCGATGCGTCACCAGATTATGTCGGTACTACGTCCTCACAAAGGAAAAACCTATACCGGACTTAGCCGGCTTCGTTAGTTCAGTGGCACTACTCGTCACTCGCACACGGATTCTACACGTCTACCGTTTCGTGGTCAGGCTACCTGCAGATACTCAAACAATCATCAGACTCGGCTGCACACCGAGCCCGGAATCCATACAGTTAGTACACCCGGCCGTCATCACTCGCCCGGATGTTCTCAAGCCAAACACGCCTTGAGTTACGTGTTCACGTTTCAGACCACGTGACGGGGTCTCCCAAATTGCACCACGCACGCCAGGGACAGACGTTGCTCGAATACCCCAAACGACATGAAGAGTCGTAGAGGATATCAAAGCGGGTCGGGTTACCTGCCACCCGTGGGGCTCCACCCTTCAGCTTGTGCGCACTGGTGGACAGCGCTTACGTGTACCCCCCAAGACATAAACGTCCCGAGATACACGATTTTCGACATAACAAATAGGTTAATATGCCACTTTCTATATGCTAATAACATCCTTATACGGGCTACTAACTCGTTCCTCACTGGATTTTTGAAAAAGAAGACCTTTGTACTGTGTTAAACCTCAAACGAGCTCTGATACCATGCTGACATGACCCCATTGGTCCTGTCGAGCCAGGATCACGCTGAGGGGTGCTGCGTTGCACAGCACCGTATAACACACGTCAAAGGTACAAAGCGGAAATGAAATTTTTATTACATAAACAAGTTATGAACATGTTTACATCAAAATAAGTTTAGTCTACACTCGCGGGCGTAGACTAAGCATCAAGTGCACGTTCAGCCCTTGAACGTGTCCTTGCTAGCACACACGCACACTAACTCTGCGGCGTGCAAGACTCCCACTCGACGGGGTTCCCCTCCTGGGGTTCCGTCTCCTCTTCGGGAGTCCCTTCCTCATGGAACCCTGCAAAAGCTTCAAACACAAGCAGTGAGCATGAAGGCTCAGCAAGTCTGACCCGTCTCACCTAAACATGGAACTTCTACATGAGGGTAATGGGTTACATGAGTTAAAAATCAGTTGCAAGGACTCGCCTAATTAGTAGAACCTTACTTTCAAGTTTTAGCAGCAGGTTGTGGAGAACCTTACGCTAAGCCACATGAGAGAGCCGCAATCAAACAAGAAACTCATTTCTCTCATGTACTTTGCCCAAAGTTGAAAAGAACTTTAGTTAGCTCTAAGCTACAGCCTATCATTAACAATCAATGTCCAGCTTTCAATCAGCAACATTTTAACATGTAACTAGCCTGTTCTTTCTACGTCACGGTACAATGAACAAGTGGTACTCACTGACCGCGAGGGACGGCGATTATAATCGATTTACACCTGCAGGGTTACCCAAACAATCTTTCACGTACGCCCGTACTCAATGTTGCCTACAGCAACCATCACAGACGCCGTACGCAACTACCTTTCACCCGTCAGCCAAATATTGAACCGGTCCCATCGTCCCGAGCAAGAGGTCTCTGCACGCGCATCTCAGTGCCGCCAGCCGATTTACACCTCAAGCTCTCAACCTACCCTCTGAACGACGGGCAATGAATCAATACCCAGCTACCCGAGTTACATCAGTTTCCCGGTTCCCATATAGCCGGTAGGTCTTCGGTACTGTTCTAGCT
Organism: Neostapfia colusana; assembly: GCA_030760725.1. NCBI lineage: Eukaryota > Viridiplantae > Streptophyta > Magnoliopsida > Poales > Poaceae > Neostapfia > Neostapfia colusana. The sequence goes on from JASWHV010000003.1 coordinate 83,698,056, forward strand.
TGTTCAACAGGCCCGCACACGGCTCGGTCCTTAATCGACATAAGTGGAGCTACAGCACACATGCCCTAAAGTCCTGCTGCCCTTACCCTCCGCTTGGTCTCATTTTCTTGCCATGTGTTTCGTGTGCTATCACTACCCGAGTCGAGTGCCTCTAGCCTATGCTCGTGAGTAGTTCCAACTACTCGACCTGTACCGAATCCTACTCTATCCTAGCAATGCAGTAGCTAACGGGGTTTGCAATCCTAAACCCAACCCATGGTTTTCTTGGCTATGCAGTTTGATTTCCAAACAAGACTCTAATGCAAAGAATAAAGTAATCAAGTACGTGCTCAAAACAATAAAAATTTGTAAAAAGGTTAATGCAAACCGGAGCTTGCCTTGCTGCTCTTGGTCGTAGGCTAGCTGTTCCTCCGGAGTAACGAAGTCTAGGACTTCGGGTTCCTCCTCGACCTTAGCGACTACACGATAAGAGCAATATATGTATCAATTTAAATGTCTTTGTATTAACTTTGAAGTTTTGAAGTCTATAACCCTTTCTAGACAGACCTAATGACTTTGAAACTATTACTGTGGCTTGGTTACAACCTAAACAGAGACTTGGTCAAGTTTTAGTTGCAGCAAACTCATTTGAGCCCTCCACAATTAATTATGTCCTTGACCTTAATTGGAACTCTTAGGGTGTTCTAGGAATTTTCATGAAACAAACTATGACTTTCTGAAAACTAGATTTTTCAGAGGGTTCTAATGGAGTTGGTCTCACTTAATTTGAAGGTTCCTAGCTAAAGTTATGAGCTAAACAATTTCAGAGAAAATTCTGAAAATGTTTCTGAACATTTTCTATTTTCTCTGGAACAGTTTCACTAATCACACCATTAGGTGGATCAGATGAGCTCAAATGGATCTGAAATTTTTATGGTAGTTCAGGGATATTTTGGTGAACATCCCAGCAAAATTTCAGGATTCTCCTCGAAAGGATTCCCCAGATAAAATTCCTAACAATTTAAAATTTGAGGAATTAATTCTGGAGAATTAAGGGTTTTCATGAAGTGAAACTTGATTTGCTGGAAAGTACTCGGAGAGCTGAATCCAGCAAAATTTGGTTCACTCAATTTGGAGCTTTCTAGCTAAAGTAATGAGGATTTGAAGTTTGAAGGAAATCTGAAAATCGGGGAAAAGTTTAAACTCGCGCGTGGGCCCAGGGGACACCCGTCGCACGCCGAGGCGACAGCACACCGTGGCCCACAATGATTTTGCGCACCAGCACACCGGATCCCGGCCGCAGCCGGATCCCGATTCAAAATATCTCCCGCTGACAGCTGGGGTCCACCCCCTTCTTCAACCTCGCGACGCCCGCGCTCCGCCGCCGAGGGACCTCGCCGGAGATCTCGCCGCCGGCTTCTGTACATCTCCAAACTTCTCGATTCTGGCCGCCCCTGCCTACTTTTACTCGGGGAACAGGATTCTAGGGTCAGCTGCTCATGACAATGGCCGGAGCATGGTCGGCGACGAGCCGCCACCTCGGAACGACTTCGGCCATGTCGGCTGACTTCCCTAGCACCTCAACTACATGGGAAACCGGTCGGGGAGCACCAGTGGACCTCAGAGAAGGTCGACATGAGCTCGAGGCAGCTCGGGGAAGGCCCGAAATAGGTCCTCACCGTGCGCCCGATGCCGCCCGTTCATTCCGCCATCGGTAGACCTCAAATTACGCCGGGTACAGAGGTTCTCCGGCCCAGAGTTGTGAAGGCAACTTGTGCGTTACCGTGTCTAGCTTGTGTGAGAGCGGCTTGAGGCCCTCTAATCCTTTCTAGAGCACGAATTAAACAGAATCGTACCCGAAGGTCGTTCTGCACACAGAAAGGGGAAAAGTGGAAATTCGCCGCCGGTCAGCAACCACTCGAGCTGTGGCTCGGGGATGAGCAGCACCGATCACCAGCGCGCCCAAGGGTGCCTTGGCTCGGGCGTGACAACGCCCTGGTTGGGCTGTCCACGAGAGCCCGGGGTGTGGCGGTTCCAAGTCCCAAATTTGATCTTTCGGCACAGCCGATATCAATCGGTTTCAACCGAATTCTAGCAACGGGGAGGACGGAGGAAGGTCTCTAGTACCTTGCTGGGGCTCTGGAGTGGACGGAGGGAGCTGTGATCGGCGTTCTCCAATCGATTCCGAGCTGCGGAAAACTTCGGCCGGCGCTGAGTTCTTGCGGGGAAGAACGGCGATGCCTCGGCCGAGGAGGGGGGCAGGCGCGTGGGCAAGCAGCTGCTGGCGTGGCGGCTGCCCTCGGTGGCGATCACAGCTGCGGCTCGGCGACCCGAGTGAGAAAAGTCTCAGTCGGTTTGATCTGAGCAGTGGCTGACATGTGGGTCCCACTTCCAGTTTTAACCTCTGAAATTTACTCCTAATCACTGTTGTAAACAGTGAACCCCATAGTACCCCTGGTAATTCAAATTATTCACCCATGAACCATTTGAATTGATCAAAGTTCAAATTGGGTTTTGTTTGAGTGAATTTCAGCACAAGTGCAGTTTTGAATTCAAATGAAATTTGAATTTCTCCCACTTAGCTCATGTCAAGATCAACTCCAAATGGAGTTAAAATTGGTGTGTGGGCTCACAAAAATGTGCTGAGTAAGAATATGCCTCCTACTTTTAAATTCATGGGATAAAAACAGTTTGAATTTGAATATGGTTTCAAACTGCCCTCTTCCTAATTATACCCAAAATGACCTCAAAAAGGTTTTGAATTTGGGTGAAACTTGGCATGGACATCCTTAGCAAAGTGTAGGAGTTTTCATATGTCCAGCCCATCTACATCACATGTGGGAAATACCTTTTGCAATATGTGAGTTTGTTCTCTAATGAGCATGTTGATAATCGTTACTTGCTCTTCATTTGTGTTCATCATCCTTCCTCACATGAGGTGTGTGGTGTGGTGATGAACATTGCAAATGTGTTTCAAAAACTGAGGCCCTTACAATTGTATGGTAGACGGTGTAGAAGACCGCTGTTTTGGAACGAGACCGGAGAGAACCAAGTGTTTGGACCCGAAGTGCTACAAGAAGCTGAAAAGCAAGTCCAAACGATACGGGAGAACGTAAAGGCTGCTCAGTCACGACAAAAAGGCTATGCGGATAATAGGCAAAGGAAGTTGACCTTTGAAGTAGGAGACTTCATATACCTTAAGGTATCACCTATCCGTGGCCAACGATGTTTCAACGTCAAAGGCAAGCTAGCATCTCGCTACATCGGACCATTTAAGATTTTGGACAAGCGAGGAGAAGTAGCCTATCAACTAGAGCTCCCAACATATCTCTCCGACGTACATGACGTGTTTCATGTATCCCAGCTCAAGAAGTGCTTGAGAGTACCAGAGGAGAAAATACCAATGGAAGAACTTGAACTTCAAGAGGACCTGACTTATGCAGAGCACCCTGTCCGAATTTTGGACGTAAACAAAAGGGTCACCAGGAACAAAGTGATCCGATGGTGCAAGGTACAATGGAGCCATCACACCGAAGCTGAAGCCACATGGGAGCGTGAAGAAGACATCAAGGCAGAATTCCCTCATCTATTCTCTACTAACGAATCTCGAGGGGGAGATTCAATTTAAGGAGGGTAGATTTGTGACACCCTCATTTTTGGTTTCTGCATGTATTCATTTTTCATGTAGAGAAAACATTTTAAAAAGAAGTGGGAACAAAGAAAGAATAAAAAAGATAGCCAAAATGAGCAAAATCCAGTTCACTAAGTGTGCCGAAGACAATTCTAGCGGCCGCTGGCCACGTGGTGCCTTCGGAGCTCATCCCCGAAAAGAGGGAGAGGTCCGACCCTGTGAGACACGTGTTGCCCCCGGAGCTAGCCTCTGCGGAGAAGCAAGGCCAGCCGCAGGACACATGTCACCTTCGGAGCTAGTCACCGCGGAAATCAGAGGACCAGTCGCGCGGGATACGTGTCGATCTCGGAGCTCACCTCCGAGAGGTCCGGTTCTATTGGACACGTGTCACCGCCGGGGCTTATCTCCGGGAGGTCCGTCACTGTTGGACACGTGTTAACCTCGGAGCTCATCTCTGAGAAGTAGGGAAGTCTGGCACTGTTAGGACACGTGGCACACTTGGAGCCACCTCCGGAGAGAGGGAAGGTCCGGCTCTGACACGTGGCATGCGCGGAGCCACCTACGAATAGAGAGGAGGTCCCGACCGCCAGGATATGTGGCGCACGCGGAGCTAACCTCCGAAGGAGAGGGAGGTCTCGCTCGCTTGACACGCGGCACAACGGGAGCTCGTCTCTGCAGAAAGAGGGAGACAAGGCCCCAGTGGACACGTGGAGCATCCGGAGCTCATCACCGCGGATGTAACAAGTTCTGGAGCAGTTTTTGGATTCTGTACACGTAGAAGTATCGGTACGGAGAGGAAACCGACTTAATTCCACAATGTTACTGCACCAAATCGACTAAAGATAAGTTGTTAAGATTCAGCGACAATCTGAATAGGACTCTTATTCGAAATACAATCAGATTAGGACTCTTCTTCTCCCGATTATAAATAGAACCCAAAACCTTTGGCCGAAAACCACGAACTTCTTTTCCACCTCCTGAGCCGACGACTTAGAGCCCTAGCCCCAACTCGCCGAGTAAGCCCATCGCCGGAGTTCGGTCGAGAGAGAGAGAGAGATCGCCGGATGAGAGCCCCAACGATCTGTCTGATTAGAGAAGGACCCCGAGACCAAGAAGAACGTAAGAAGGACAAGCTCAGGGAGCTGTCTACGATAAACTGCAACAACAAGGTTTCGAGATCCAAGAGCAACCGGAACAACCATAACAAGGCAAGTGCCCCTTGACCATATTGATCCTATGTTTTGGGAAAAAACTGTTTTGTTTTGGGAAAAGGTGTGTGTGCTGAGTCAAACATGATGGGAAACCCTTTTATAGGAGTTTACTAGTTTTGGTTAAACCACCCTTGTCACCAGGGAAGTTTATGAGTCGGGTATGGTTTTTGCTTTAAGCTTCGCTGAGTCCATGGGATTGGGAAGCGAGATAGATGTGTCTAGCTAACTGCACTCATAATTATAATGAGAAACTGATGTTGATAATGGACATGGATCGGAGGGAGATCTAGGCAAGCCGGGTTTGTGAATGAGGTAGCATGAGATGGTGGTTTACTTGCCGTAGATCTAAGTACCGGTTCATGCGAGCACATGCCAGGATAACAGTGCCACCACAAGGCCAAGTATGGGTGCGGCTTAGCTGACTAATTAGGTAAGTTGCTAGATTGTTATGGACCGTGGAAGGCGCGGGGAATGGGAGTCGAGTGAGGAATGCCCTGGGAACTGCATGGCACAAGAGGGGGCCCGTGGGTGGGAGAATTGGAGATTCTAGCCTGCCGGTGAAACCTTAGTGAGTCCATACGTCTAGTAGCCCCTTTGTAAAGGCTATTTTGTGATCTCTTGGCCGTACACCGACGGTTGTGTACTGGTATAATGGAGGTTCTGCAGTCGCCGACGGGTGACGAAATCACAAACTTGTGGGTAAATAGGTGCAAACTCTGCAGAGTCTAAAACTATTATGATAGCCAAGCTTATGGTCACGAGCGCCTGGCCAACTTCCATGATTAGTTGGGATGGTTATTGGATATGGTTATTGGTTATGGTTTTGGATGGTTTGGTTTTGGTTTTTTTGGGACTGTTAAGTCCGGGTGATAAGATGGGTTGCATGACTGTTGAGTCATGGCAACAAGGTTGGACGGTGTAAGACGAAATTGTTTATGAGATGAAATGGTAGCGAATACGAGATGGTATTCGTGAGATGGTCGCAGATACGAGAATGTATTCGTGAGAAAGAATGAGGTTGATTAATGTCTGGATGGGACATGGAAGGTAATGAACATAATGGAGGTATGATTGGTATTTTAGTACATGTTGGGATTACATTCGCTTAAAGATAAGTTGCTGTTTTTATCATGGTTTTGATAAATAACTTTGTTTTCTGCAATGAGCCTTTTTATACCTACCTTGTTGTGAGCTACATATCATATTTTCCTGCACTTGCTGAGTACACCATTTTACTCAAACTTGCATTATTATTTCATCATCAGGAATAGGAGAAGATTACTATGAAGACCAAGTGGAGCATTAGGCGTGTCTGTCCTCAACCTTGCCTGTGGGGATGGAGTAGAGATGGAGCCAATGCTGCTTAGAATTGCTTCCGCTCTAGTTAGTAGACTTCCGCTGCTAGAATAAAGACTTTCGCTGTTAGATTAAGATTTCCGCTGTGAGCACGAGTCCAAGACTCATGAGACATTGTAATAAACTCTGTTATTCGTGGTCGTATATATTCTGAAATACAGTTTGTGGATGATGTGTGATGGACATCCTGTGCACACATATGCATCAGTTCTCGGTTCCGTGGTTTTCCACAGAATTGAGGGCGTCACACTGCGGCTTGGGCAGAACGTCAGAGGCTTGTTCTCCGGCGACGGTGAGGCGTGACGGAACTCGACGGCGGTCAAACTCCAGCTGGGGGGTGGCGACTTGGGTTGGCAGCAAGGGGAGGGCGACGGCCAAAAAGAGGTGTAGGGGTGGCGGCTAGGGGAGGTTTATTTATAAGGGGGAAAAGAGCTAGGGTGGCTAGGATTTTAGCAACTCAATTATCCAATGGCTGAGATTTAATTTTAAAAGAGGTGGGAGCTAGGGGCTGGTATTTTATTATTTATTTTCCACCAATGGCTGAGATTAATTGAGAAATAAAAGCCCAACAAAATCCACAAAGGGGTGGCGGCTAGGGTTTCCCCCCTTAATGTGCTGCGTCCAAGGGGTGGGGCCCATTAGGTTTCGGCCCCCTGTAAAATCCCCAAAAAGTGGTAGCAAGAAAAAAAATTCAGCTCATGTACACTTAGGAAAAATGAGAGGAATTAAAACTTTGAATTATAACGGTGTAAGTTCAAAGTGAGGATTCAAACTTTCCAAAACTTACAAACATAGAGATCTAAATCATAATGTGGATCTTCATATTTCAAATATTCGACCTTCCAAATTTCAGCTCATTTTGAGGGGTTTTAGTATTTGTTTGGGATTAAAAGAGAAAGCCCTCTAATCTGAATTTCAAATTCAGTTTCAAATTCTAATTTCCTCAATTTGCAAATTGGGTTCCACAAATGTGTTCTCCACTTTTGAATTAGCAGCCATGCCAAAAATCAGAAACTTTGGAGTTGATTTGCTATGTTTTTGGAACAATACAAAAGGGAAAATTCAAATTCTATTTCAAATTCAAATGACCAAACACAATTCAAACTTCACACCAGAATTCAAATAATTTTGGATTCAACTAATCAAACAATGACTTTTGGAGGAAGCAAAGGAGTTAATTTGGAGACAAATGGGAAAATATCAAAGGAGCATTAAGTGGGAGGGGCCCACTGATCAGTCACCACAGAGGCAAAGTCTCTGTTTTCTCTCGGCTGTTCACGCGCGGGCGCCAGCTCCTGGCTAAGTCCTCCGGCCAACGTTTCCGCCGAGCTGCTTCCTCGCTGCTCCCGACGTCGGTTCGTGCACGTGGGTGCTCAAAGCAGCCGCCGAGTGCATCTTCTGCTCTTATCCACGTTACACCGCAGCTCCTCAGTCCTCTGCTCGAACGCTCGGGGAAACAAACCCCCCCGACGGAAGAACCTTTTGGCTCATCGATGCCCGGCGAATTCGGCGTGCCTCTCACGCGATTGAGACACGGGAACATTGTGCCAGGTTCCTCTCCTGCTCTCCGAAGCCTTAAGCAGACGCTAGCACCGGTGGTTGGATCCCTCGAGCTGGAATTCCTTTCGGACCGTCGGTGTTGATCACCTCTGCTCCGCACCATCGCCCGACGAATTGAGAGCCTCTTCCGCTCGAGCAAAAGGTTCCTGAGGTGCGTTAGGAACCCTTCTTTGTTCCCTCCAACAAGTTCCTGACTTCTTAGCTCTGGCGCCGAGTAATTTGAAGTTTGGCGCCGGCGGTTCTTTAGAAACCTGAGGACTCTTCGGGGAAATTCATTGTGCTCCGGGTAGCTCCACGCTAGATGAGCCTATAGTAGCTCCTGCACACGCTTGCGCAGCTCTCCGAAGTCCTACCCGCTCAAATGATCAAGTATTGGTACCGGGCACCGAGTTTTTGTCACCAACGTTGTTTTACAGGCTTGGGTCGCCGGTGAGGTCCCCTCTCCGGTGGTTTTCATGGAGAGAGGGCTATGGGTCTACGTTGTAAAGGTGAACTGGTGCTTTTAGAGCAAATCCTAGCCCGAAAGACCCACTGTCGAGTAAGAACGAGGTCGCCGAAGTGAGGTTCGACATGGTCGCCGGTGCGAGCACCGTTCTGGCCGTTGTCATCCGCTCCCGACCTCACCATCGTGTTCAGCACGGTGTAGAACTCACATTCGGCGAGTTTAAGGAAGTTCGGACCATGGGAACCCCGTCCCGGCGAGCCTCGCCGGCGTGCGCTGCCGCGGAAGGCGCGGGCTGCGCGAGGAAAAAGAAGGAGGACCAGGTCCCACCGGTCAGCCTCTGTATACGCGCGGGGATCGGCCTGTGGCACCGGATCAGGTGTGGCTGTGCAGGAAATAACCCCGTGGCCTCGGTGTTGCCGTCTTCTGACTGGATAGCGCCACGGGTGGGGCCCACAGCCAGAATTTAAACATTTCTTCAATTTCCAGATTGAGTGCAAATTTCAAAGGACAATAACTCTCAGTAGGAATGTCCAACAATTGTGAAACAAATTTTGCTGTATTCCTCTCAGTCAGTACTTTGCAGAAATGCAAAGAAATTGATCTTAGGATCTCTGGAAATTTCTCCAAAATTCATCGAAGTTAAACTTTGGGAATTAATTCCAGAAGATCCCTGTTATGGAATTTCTTCAAATATGGCCAGGAGGTTCCTTATGATATTACTGATCTCCAGTAAAAATTTGAGCTTCAATGGAGTTCATTTGCTAGGGAAAATTGCCTTACAATGTTCAGCCTTTATTTGAAAATTCAAATTTAAACAGAAACTTTTCAGAACTCCTGTCCAACTTCAAAAATTCATATCTCACTGTTGGTAGCTCCAAAATGGTGAAACAAATTTTGTTAGAACCATGGAGACCTACCCTAATTAGATCTCCAACTGTTTTGTCATGTCAAAGCTCCTGATCTGGGCTTAAAAATTCAGGGAATCCGTGCACTTGTGGGAATTTTGGAGACCAGAAGGTGCAATGAAATTTCTCCAAATTTTGCTCAGATCATCCTTAGAGAGTCTAGTATCCACTGTAAAAATCCCAAAGCCAATTAAGGAACATAAATTTCAGTATCTATGAATAGAAGTTTAATTCTTATAAGACCTTAACACTTATACATATATTTTGCTATATTTCATTTAGTGACCGAAGTTGAGGACGCACCGGAGCCCTTGGACGTCCTGCCACCTGAATCTAACTTTTCATTTGACTCGCAACCAGGCAAGCCCCATTTTGCATTTAAGTACCTTTTATAAAATTTTCATTTGTATCACTTATGTCTAGGTTGAAATGTTTGCATTAGAGTTAGGGTGTTTGAAACCCCACTTGCATGACTTCAAAACCTATGAAGGGTTGGGCAGCTTACAGACCCGACGAGTAGACTGACACGACCCCACGGTCTTGTCGGGCTAGGATCACGCTGAGGGGTGCTGCGTTGCACAGCTCCGGATAAAACACGTCAAAGGTACAAAGCGGAAGCGAAATTTTATTAAATAAACAAGTTTCTGAACATGTTTACGTCAAAATAAGTTCAGTCTACACTCACGGGCGTAGACTAAGCATCAAGTGCACGTTCAGCCCTTGAACGTGTCCTTGCTAGCACACACGCACACTAACTCTGCGGCGTGCACGACTCCCACTCGACGGGGTTCCCCTCCTGGGGTTCCGTCTCCTCTTCGGGAGTCCCTTCCTCATAGAACCCAGCAAAAGCTTCAAACACAAGCAGTGAGCACGAAGGCTCAGCAAGTCTGACCCATCTCACCTAAACATGGACTTCTACATGAGGGGTGTTGGGTACATGAGGTAAAAATCATTTGCAAGGACTCGCCTAATGAGTAGAACCTTACTTTCGAGTTTTAGCAGCAGGTTGTGGAGAACCTTACGCTAAGGCACATGAGAGAGCCGCAATCAAACTAGAAACGCATTTCTCTCATTTACTTTGCCCAAAGTTGAAAAGAACTTTAGTTAGCTATAAACTACAACAAACCATTAACAAGCAAAGTCCATCTTTCAATCAGCAGCATTTTAACATGTAACTAGCCTGTTCTTTCTACGTCACGGTACATTGAACAAGTGGTACTCACTGACCGCGAGGGACGGCGATTATAATCGATTTACCCCTGCAGGGTTACCCGAATAACCCGTCACGTACGCCCGTACTCGATGTTGCCTGCAACAACCATCACGGACGCCGTATGCAACTACCTTTCACCCGTTAGCCAAATGTTGAACCGGTCCAATCGTCCCGAGCAAGAGGTCTCTGCACGCGCATCTCAGTGCCGCCAGCCGATTTACACCTCGAGCTCTCAACCTACCCTCTGAACGACCAGCTATGCCTCAACACCCATCTACCCGAGTTACATCGGTTTCCCGGTTCCCATATAGCCGGTAGGTCTTCGGTACTGTTCTAGCTTGTTCAACAGGCCCGCACACGGCTCGGTCCTCAATCGACACAAGCGGAGCTACAGCACACAGGCCCCAAAGTCCTGTTGCCCTTACCCTCCACTTGGTCTCATTTTCTTGCCATGTGTTTCATGTGCTATCACTACCCGAGTCGAGTGTCTCTAGCCTATGCTCGCGAGTAGTTCCAATCACTCGACTTGTACCGAATCCTACACTATCTTAGAATTGCAGTAGCTAACGGGGTTTGCAATCCTAAACCCAACCCATGGTTTTCTTGGCTATGCAATTGGGTTTCCAAACAAGACTCTAATGCAAAGAATCATAATAACCACGTAAGTGCTCAAAACAATAAAAATTTGTAAAACGGTTAATGCAAACCGGAGCTTGCCTTGCTGCTCTTGGTCGTAGGCTAGCTGCTGCTCCGGAGTAACGAAGTCTAGGACTTCGGGTTCCTCCTGGACCTTAGCGACTACATGATAGAAGCAATACATGTATTAATTTAAATGCAGTTGTATTTACTTTTAATCTTGTGAAGTCTATAACTCTTACTAGACAAGCCAAAGAACTGTGAAACTTTTACTGTGGCTTGGTTACAACCTAAACAGGGACTTGGTGAAGCTTTAGTTGCAGTAAAGCTCATTTGAGCCCTCCACAATTAATTATGTACTTGACCTTACTTGAAGGCTTTTAGGGGGTTCTAAGGATTTTCATGAAACAAACTATGACTTTCTGAAAACTAGATTTTCAGAGGGTTCTAATTTAGTTGGTCTCACTTAATTTGAAGGTTCCTAGCTAAAGATATGAGCTAAACAATTTCAGAAAAAATTCTGAAAATGTTTCTGAACATTTTCTATTTTCTTTGGAACAGTTTCACTAATCACAACATTAGGGTGATCAAATGAGCTCAAATGGATCTGAAATTTTTATGGTAGTTCAGGGATATTTTGGTGAACATCCCAGCAAAATTTCAGGATTTTCCTCCAAGGGATTCTCCAGTTAAAAATTCCTAACATTTTAAATTTTGAGGAATTAATTCTGGAGAAATAAGGATTTTCATGAAGTGAAACTTGATTTTCTGGAAAGTGCTCAGAGAGCTGAATCCAGCAAAATTTGGTTCACTCGATTTGGAGCTTCCTAGCCCAAGTTATGAGGATTTGAAGTTTAAATGGAATCTGAAAATCGGGGGAAAAGTTTAAACTTGCGGGGGCCCGCAGGGACACGTGTTGAGCGCGGAGGTGTCCGGCACACCGAGGCCCACAGGATATTTGCGCGCCAGCACAGCCGATCCCGGCCGCAGCCCGATCCCGCTTTAAAATATCGGTCGCTGACAGCTGGGGTCCACCCCCTTCTTCAACCTCCCGCTGCCCGCGTTCTGCCGCCGAGGAACCTCGCCGGACAGCTTGCCGGCAGCTTCTGTAAAGCTCCAAACTTCACGATCTTGGCCGCCCCAGCCTACTTTCACTCGGGGAATAGGATTCTGGGGTCAGCTCGTCATGACAACGGCCGGTACATGGTCGGCGACGAGCCGCCGCCTCGGAAAACTTCGGCTGTGTCGGCTGACTCCCCTAGCACCTCAACTACTCGAGGAACCGGTCGGGAAGCATCAGTGGACCTCAGGGAAGGTCGACATGAGCTTGAGGCAGCTCGGGGAAGGCCCGGAGTAAGTCCTCACGTGCGCCCGATGCCTCCCGTTTGTTCCGCCGTCGGTAAACTTCGAATTACGCCGGGTACAGAGGTTCTACGGCCAAAGGTTGTGAAGGCAACTTTTGCGTTACCGTGTCTAGTTTGTGTGAGAGCGGATTGAGGCCCTCTAATCCTTTCTAGAGTACAAATTCGACGGAACCGCACCCGAAGGTCGTTCTGCACACAGAAAGGGGAAAACTGGAAATTCGCCGCCGGTGAGCAACCACTCGGGCTGTGGCTCGGGGGTGAGCAGCACCGGTCACCAGCGCGTCCTAGGGCGCCTTGGCTCGGGCGTGACAACGCCCCAGTTGGTCTGTCCACGGGAGCCCGAGGTGCGGTGGTTTTAAGTCACCGAAGTGATCTTTCAGCATAGCCGATATCAATTGGTTTCAGCTGAGTTTTAGCAACGGGGAGGAAGGAGAAGAGTTCCTAGTACCTTGCCGTGGCTCGAGAGGCGACGGGAAGGCTGTGATCGGCGCTCTCCGATCGATTCCGAGCTGCGAAAGGAGTTTGCCGGTGCTGAGTTCTTGCGGGGGAAGAAACGGGCGAGGCTTCGGCCGAGGAGGGGGGGAAGGTGCCTTAAGAAGGCTCTGAACCGCCTCACGCCCGCGCGTGGCCAAGCAGCTGCTGGCGCCGCGGCTCCCCTCGGTGGCGATCGCAGCGGCGGCTCGGCGACCCGAGTGAGAAATATCTCAGACGGTTGATTCTTCTCTGTGGCTGACATGTGGGAACCACCCGGGGTTTTAACCTCTGAAATTCACTCCTAATCACTGTTGTAAACAGTGAGCCCCAAAATACCCATGGTGATTCAAATTATTCACCCATGAGCCATTTGAATTGAGTAGAATTCAAATTGGGTTTGGTTTGAATGAATTTCAGCACAAGTTCAGTTTTGAATTCAAATAAAGTTTGAATTTGTCCCACTTAGCTCATGTCAAGATCAACTCCAAATGGAGTGAAAATTGGTGTGTGAGCTCACAAAAATGTGCTGACTAAGAATGTGCCTCCCACTTTTGAATTCATGGGATAGAAAAAGTTTGAATTTGAATATGGTTTCAAACTGCCCTCTTCCTAACTATACCCAAAATGACCTCAAAAAGGTTTTGAATTTGGGTGAAACTTGGCATGGACATTCTAAGCAATGTGTAGGAGTTTTAATATGTCCATCCCACATATATCAAATGTGGGAAATACCGCTTTTGCAATATGTGAGTTTGTTCTCTAATGAGCATGTTGATGGTGGTTACTTCCTCTTCATTTGTGTTCATCAACTTTCCTCAAATGAGGTGTGTGGTGTGGTGATGAACACTTCAAATTTGTGTCAAAAACTGAGGCCCTTACATAGACAAGGTCCTGCTAATATGCTTAGGATCTCGGTAAAAGTCGAGTAGTTGGAATCTACTCGCGAGGTAAGGTTTTATCACATGGTATGGAATAGAGTAGAGAATGGCTTAAGAGTGGTGAAAATGAGACCCAGCAGGGGGGATAGGATGCAGTCAGCGGACGTCTCATGTGCGTAGCCCTGTTAGTGTCGATTGAGGACTGAGTCATGTGCGGGCCTGCTGAACAAGTATCGAACAGTACCGGATGGCATACTGACATAAGCAGGAAACCGATGTAATTGGTTAACCTAGGTGCCGAGGCTTATCCAACCGTTTTATAGGAGTGGGTTGAGGATAGCAAGGTGTAAATTTGCCGGTGGGTACAGTCACGCTCCACGCGGGGACCTCCTGCCATTACGGATGGACCGGTTCGGCATTTGGGTTTCCATTAAAAGGTTTTTGCATACAACAGAGTAGGAAGGGGTGTGGAATCACACTTCTGAAAGTGGGTGTATGCAACGTGTTGTCCGGGTGTCTCCTGATTGCAATCACAATCTCTCGTGGTTATTTGAGTACCGCTTGTTCACTGTTCTGTGACGTAGTAAAAAGAGCAATAAGCCAGATGAATGATAATATGCTGTGATGAACTATTACTGTTTGGAAACCATGTCTGCTGTAGACATAGAGCTAATTAAGTTTATTTTCCACTTTGGGCATCACCACATCGGGGGAAAGCATTTCTTGTTTGATTTTGGACTTCCGATGTGGGGGCTGCCTAAGGCTTATTAAACTGCTGCTATAAAACTGAAAGTAAGGGTTGACATGTAGGCGTGTCTTTATTTCAATGTCCTTTTTCCTATCTTACACATCCTTGCATGTAGAGTTCCATGCCTAGGGTTGTTGGTTAAGACTTGCTGAGCCATCGTGCTCACGGTTGCAATATTTGAGCTATGTGCAGGTGAGAGTTATGAGGAAGGTTCCGAGGACGATGCGGTGCCCCCGTCAGGGTACACGGCCGAGCTGGAGCCCTGCACGCCGCCGTGATCTCCGGTTCCATGCTGCTAGTGTGTAGCGTCCCCGGGCTGGACGGCTACACTTCTCCGTAGATAGGATTAGAGAGTAGCTATGTATATACTTCCGCTGTATAGTTAAGTTTTTGTAAAATGACTTCCGCTGTTTTATATCAAATAAAAGTTTGTATGTTGTTCTTAAATCTTTTCTTGTGTGCGGTTGGGTGCCGCATCGCACGGCACCACCCTCTGCGATCTTGGAGTGGGTGAACCATGGGGTGGTCCCCACACCCCCTAATTGTGGCAGCCGAAATTGAGGAAAATCCCTAGGGGAATTTTGTGGGATTTGTGGAATATCAGGAAAATTGGAAAAATTGGGAAATTAGTGGAGAGGGAATTTCGGAGGAAAATCGGGGAATTTTGGGGAAAATTGGGGTGGCCCAATTTGGCTATTTTATTTATTTTTTCTTTTTATTTTTATTTTTTTATTTTTCTGATTATTTCCATTATTTTCATTTTTTATTCACTTTTACTATTTTATTTGCTTCTATATTCCTCTCATTATTTCTTCTTCTTTTTAAATGCTCCTCTATATGAAAAATGTATGCAATGCATGATAGTAATTTTGAGGGTGTTACACCAGTCGCACGTTCCCGACCGCCTCCCGGCTGAAGGCTTGCTGCCTGAGGGTTTAGGAGGTCGGTGAATCCATTGGTGGTGTGCTCCCGGGCTGCTGGTGGCCAGAGACATGCCGGCGACGTGCAGCGGCCTCGGGCGAGGCTCGGCGCCGTCGGTCGGTCGGTCGTCCTAGCCCTCCAAACGCTCGAGTGAACGGCTCTACAGTACCAGGGAACCTCGAGGAAGACCATCAGAGGGTTGCCACCAAGGATTCCCTCAATTCAAAAGTATGATGGTGCCTATATATCCAAAAATTTGGCAGCAAATGAGGTGAGCATTTGAGCCGAAAATCTGCCTTTTAATCTACTTTATGCAAAGGAGTATTTCATACATGGTGTTTAAATCCACATTGGTCAACACATTCAAATGAACACGTGAGCCCTTTTTGATGAACACCCATGTACACCATCATGTGTAGAAAAGTTTTTGTAACTCCCATTTTCATGAATTTGCAACAGATGGCATTCAAGCTTCAGTTTATTTCATATACATTTTTGGGACTTTTACACTAACCTTCAGAGTTGGTGGGCTCCGGCATGTTGCACAGTATGGCGGCTTGGACCTATTGGGGCGTGCTGTTGCTGCAGCGACGTTTGTGTTGAACCGAGCTCAGTCGGCCCTTGAGGCAGTGCATCGCGCCGCGAGCTGGTCGGCCAGCTTGCAGTTCCGTGCCTTCGTCAGCTCGGGGTCGCCTCGTGGGCTTGCGCTAGTCGGTGTAGCGATCTGGGAGGCGTTGGCCACTTCGGCGACGTGACACTCGTGAGAGGGGTGCTCGCTACCTTCAGAGGCGGCGTCCGAGCTGGGGCTTTTCTCCAAAATGCGGTGGAGGGGTTTAGGTGCGCATTCAATCATCCCTGCGAAGGCTGACGCTAGGGCATTGTACGTGGCGTATGCGCCGTTGGAGATCCGGAGGGTGCCGAGGCTGCTGGTGAAGAAGTCCAGAATCCCAACGCGGAGTGTCTGGTAGGTGAAGGCAAAGTAGAACTCCGTCTCATCGCCTGCGGCGGCAATGAACTCGATGTCGCCGAAGGAGATTATCGCACTGGGTGTGGAAGTTGATCGTGAGAAAGCCATCGAGGATGTGGAAACAAAATAGGAACACGCAGCAGTCCCCCTACCTGGCGCGCCAACTGTTGGCATTCAGATTTCCGACTAGTAACTAATGGGTCGCGCTTTCATCCTCGAGTTAGCCTAACTAAGAACACAAAGGGATTATACTGGTTCGGGCAAGGTGCCCTACGTCCAGTCTGGGTGTCTCACTGTTCTTTCTCAAGAATAGTGGTGGTCCTTTTACAAGTGCGAGAGCCTCTCCCTGTGGAGTCGACCAGCTCTTCTCTTTATACTCGTTCTCACCTTCTCTCGTATTACAAGTGGAGAAGAGGTCAAGGGTATGGGGACAGCTTATCCTGCCGTATGTCGAACAAGACACTTGATGGAGTCACTGTATCCGTAGTTTGCTGCCACGCCTGCTCCTGTCTTGTCATCGGGGTAAGCCATACTGAGGCACATGCGCGCCTCATGTACTTGTCCTCTTCGGTTCTGTCGGAGGTGACGGGTCTTCAATGCCATCACCAGGGAAGGCACTTGAGTGCCTTCCCACTTGACCAGGACATCGCTTGCTCCACATTAAAGACCTCCTGCCTCTCGCCTACCCGAGGTCGGGCTCAGGCCTCCTATTCAGGGTTATCCCTTCGCCTGAGCCATGAAGGCGAGGCTTGCGGCTCTTCTCAGGGGTCGGGAACAGGGCCCCTATCCTATCCACTCCATCTTCTTCCGGGCTCAGGCTCGGGCTTTCTCCTTCGTCGCCCCTTTGTGGAAGCTCGCCGCCCTCTCTCAGGGGGTCAGGGTCGAGAACTCCGTCACATGCACTTTATTATCATTAATAAACATACAATCAGCCTAACTAAGGGTAAGAATGTCATTACACACTTAAAACCATCTTTTATGAAGTTATGGACAACATTTCAGCCAAACAACACTATAAACAATTCCATTTTCATAGCAGAGCAGCTTCATCTTGGAGTTTCGGAGCAGAGCCGCTCTACTGTAAAGTAGAGTCATGTCAAACATGCCTTAACAGTCCGAAGTAGCTTCTTCACACACCGGGCTGTGCAGTAGACTAGCCAGAGGATCTAGTGTTCCTTGGCAAGTATACGACATACACGTGTTGGGAATGGTAAACAGTAAACTTCCTTGGGCTTGGTTGTTCTTCGACCCCATAAGGCTATCCGCACTCATGTACTCTAAAAACTTACTCAAAACGAATATTCTGAGTCTTTTCCAGCACCCTTCAAAAGATTCTTCTTTCTAGCACGTGTCACCGCATTCATCATGCTCCCTAAACATACTGTATATCAACTACCACCTATTATTTAATATTTTTTTCTATACTTTTTTCTTTTTGTTCTCTTTCTTTTCCCCTCTCTTCTTTTATTTTTGTTTTCTTTCCTTTTTTTCTTATCTTCTTTCCCTTTTATTTTCTTTCCTTTTTCTCTCCTCTTTTCCTTCTGTTTTCTTTCCTTGTTCCTTTTTATTTTTATTATTTTTCCCTTTCCTTCTATTTTATTTGTTTTTCCTATCTCTTTATTTCCTTTTTCCCTCTCTACTTTCCTTTCTTGTAATTATCTTTTCCTTTTTCCCTCTTCGGTTTCCTTTTATCCCTCTCATGAAGCTTCCCTTCCATCCTGCCCCCATCGTCCCCTCTGCCTCCTGACTGTCACCCTCGCCTCCTCTCTCCTTCCCCTCTGGCGCCGCCACACCAGCCCCGTCCTTACGTCGCCCCCATCGTCCCTTTCGCCTCTTTGCGCTGCCCCCACCTCCTTCTCACCCACTCTGTCCTTCCTCACGCGCGTGAGAGGCAATGGCGTCGTCCAGAGCGCACGGATTTTGTGCGGGCGAGCGAGCGTATACCTGTAGCATGTGCTTGTTTCCCGCACGGCATCCAGCACCCGGTGTTGCCCGAATGCGTGAGAGGAATGCCATATACGGCAGGGAGCATAGTGTGGCGTACACCGGTGCGGATGGTCTAAGCTTCGTTGAGCAGG
Source organism: Neostapfia colusana (assembly GCA_030760725.1). NCBI lineage: Eukaryota > Viridiplantae > Streptophyta > Magnoliopsida > Poales > Poaceae > Neostapfia > Neostapfia colusana. The sequence goes on from JASWHV010000003.1 coordinate 83,716,422, forward strand.
TTGAATGCATCTACAAGTGCCGTGGGCCCCAATAATTTTGACGTGGAATCGATTCGGATCCGTTTTTCTCTATGCTGTGTGACTCTGCTACTTTAAGTCACCAACGGCCACACATATTGAAACAGGCAACAATCATACAGGGCAGATCGAGGCCAGTAGCGAGAAAGAGCACCATCTTAGGTTGTGCCAGCCTTAGGCTATCTCCAACAATGATATGCATTTTAGGGAGACAAAACTAAAAAGGTAAAATAAATAGAGAAGGCAAATATTTGACATCTCCAAAAGAGTATGCATTTTATCTCACCAACAGGTGGTATGGGTACTTTGCAGACCGGGTACCCCCGCGTAGTTGGTAAAAGATGGCCTGGGCCCTGCCTCCCTTCTGAGGAGGGTTCAGCATAAGCCACGTGCCTTGGGCCCCATGGTCAGCCTTGGAGCTACCACGAGCGCTTGAGCTCCGGAGCCGACACGTGCCCTGAGCTCCGGTCCAAGCCTCCCCGATGAGGTAAGGTCCGGAGCTGCCACGTGTCCCCGGGCTCCGAGCCGCCTCCCCGCTGAGGACAGCTCCGGTGCAGACACGTGCCCTAGGCTCCGGCCAGAACCTCCCCGCTGGGATAAGATCTGGAGCTGCCACGTGTCTTCTGGCTCCGAGTGTGACGCCCGGTCCCGTGAAAATGGATCCGAACTAATGCATATATGTGCCCAGGATGTTCATCACACATACACATGTAATCAACAAATTGAATTCAGAATATAACCACGAATAGATAGGGTTCAAATACTTTATTACAATGTCTCATGAATCTCTATCTTATTGCAGCAGCGGAAGTCTCTAACTAATTCTAGCAGCGGAAGTCTCTAACGATAGCAGAAGCAAACTAAGCAGCAGCGGCTTCATCTCCATCTCCATCCCCACAGGAAAGTTGATGGTAGATCGCATGCCTAATACTCCACATGTTCTTCAAAGTACTCCTCTCCTGTTTCTGATGTGTTGTATGATAATGCAAGGGTGAGTACATGTCATACTCAGCAAGTGCAGGAAAAGTATGACATCTAGCTTACATCAAGGTAGGAATAAAAGGCTCATTGCAGAAAGAAAATTTATTTCACAAACAAGATAAAAATAGCAACTATCTTTAAGTGAATTTAATCCCAACATATATCCAATTAAACCAATAACATACCCACATCTTGATTCTCCACTTTTCATGTCTCATCCAGACATTTATCTTTCTCAACTTCCATCTCATATTCATGATAACCATCTCATGATCATATCCATAACCATCTCACATTCATATCTCCGAAACTATTTCATGTTCAAGACTCAACAGTCCCGAAACCAATCTCATTACCAAGACTCAACAGTCCCGAAACCAATCTCATTACCAAGACTCAACAGTCCCGAAACCAATCCAAAGACCATACCAATAACCATACCGAATAACCTTCCGATGACCATCCCAAATCATCCCATCTTATCATGTCAGTTGGCCAGGTGCTTGTGACCGGAAGCACGGCTATCATGATAGTTTTACACTCTGCAGAGGTGGCACCACTTTACCCACAAGTTTGTGATTTCGTCACCCGTCAGTGACTGCAGAACCTCCATTATACCAGTACACAACCATCGGTGTATGGTCAAGAGATCACAAAATATCATTTACAAAGGGGCTACTAGATGTATGGACTCACTAAGGTTTCACCAGCAGGCTCGAATCACCATTCTCCCACCTACAGGCCCCCTCTTGTGCCTTGTGGTTCCCAGGGACAGTCCTTTTTCGACTCTCATTCCCCGCGCCTTCCACGGTCCATAACAATCTAGCAACTTACCTAATTAGTCAGCTAAGCCGCACCCATATTTGGCCCTGTGGTGGCACTGTTTTCCTGGCATGGCTGGCATGAACCGGTCCTTAGATCTACGGCAAGTAAACCACCATCTCATTCTACCACATCCACGAACCAAGATTGCCTAGATCTCCCCTGATTCATGTTCATTATCAACATCAAGTTCTTATTATCATTGTTCTTATGAGTGCAGTAACTAGACACAATCTATCTCCCTTCCCATATCCCGTGGACTCAGCGAAGCAAAAAGCAAAAACGACCATACCCGACTCATCAACTTTCCCGGCGACAAGGGTGGTTAACAAAACTAGTAAACTCCTATAAAAGGGTTTCCCATCAAGTTGACTCAAGCATTCACAGTTTTCACAAACAAAACAGTTCCAAAACATGGGATCAATATGGTCAAGGGGCACTTGCCTGTTCCTGTGGCTTCTGTTGCTCACGGATCTCGAATTATTGGTGCTGTAGTCCTTCGTAGGTAGTTCCCTGAGCTTGTTATCCTACTCACGATCACGCACATACAAGATTTACAGCAATAAAACATCATTCACAATCCTTACTCAAGATGCAATGGTGCATATGCATGCTAATCCTATGGTGCTGTTTCATTAGTACCAGTTTGCACATGTTCTTGCATGTTTTAATGCCTTTGCATGGGGTTTTACGATGAACGATGGTGTAAGGATCAAATGTGGACGTGGTGATGATCTTGTCTCAAGATCTGATCATACCGGTCAACACGTGATCTGTCCACACGAAAAACCTTCTGTTCGAAGAAAACAGACGCGAAGAAACCACGATGATGTCGTAAGGTGGTAATAAAGACCTACCTCGCTTCTTCCAGGTGGCAGGGTCTCCCTCCTAGCAATGGCAGCAGCGACGGCGAGCTTGACGGGGATCGTCGGTGGTCTCACCAGCGACTAAACTCCGGCGAAGGGGGTTAACTCGGCGAGTTGGGAGCTAGGATCTCCATGTCGTCGACTTGGGAGGGAAAGAATAGGTACGTGATCGTGGCCAGGGGTTTTCGGTTCTATTTATATGGGGTCAGAAAGAGTCCTACTCTGATTGGAGTTCGAATAAGAGTCCTATTTGATTTGTGTTTGGATCTTAACAACTTATCTTCAATTGATTTGGTGTGGCAGCAACGTGGAATTCGTGTCGGTTTCCTCAGTACCGGGTATTCCCTCACGCCCAGGAGAAAATCTGCTCAAGAATATCGTCCTTCCGCAGGGATAAGCTCTGGAGACTCCACGTGTCCAGCGGGGCCGGGTCTCCCTTTTTTCGCAGAAGCGAGCTCCGGGTGTGCCGCGTGTCAGGCGGGCGGGACCTCCCTCTTCCTCAGAGGCGAGCTCTGCATGCGCCACGCATCTGGCAGTGGGACCTCCCTCTCCCTCAGAGGTGAGCTCCACGTGCACCACGTGTCTGGTGGGTCGGGACCTCCCCTCTCTCCAGAGGCTAGTTCCGTGTACGCCACGTGTCAGTGCTGGACCTCCCCTCTCTTCGGAGGTGAGCTTCGAGAGTGCCACGTGTCAGTTCCAGACCTCCCCTCTCTTCGGAGGTGAGTTCCGAGAGTGGCACGTGTCCAGCAGCGTCGGACTTCCTTTTTCCTAAGATATGAGCTCCGAGAGCGACACGTGTCCAATAGTGTTGGACTTCTCGGAGGCGAGCTCCGAGGGTGACACATGTCCCGAGGGGTTGGGCCTTGCTTCTCCATAGTGACTAGCTCCGAAGGAGACACGTGTCCTGCAGGGCTGGCCTCGCTTCTCCGCAGAGGCTAGCTCCGGGGGCAACACGTGTCCCACGGGGCCGGACCTCGCCCCTTCCGCAGAGGCGAGCTCCTAACCTGCCACGTAGCCAGCAGTGCCGGACCTCACCCATTTTGCAGGGATGATCTCCAAAGGCGCCACGTGGCCAGTGGGCCGCGGGAAGTGTCTACGGCGCTTTCGGTGGATTTGAATTGGCTCTTTTTAGCTATATTTTACCGTTCTACTTGTTTTAAAATGTTTTATCTATATGAAATATGAATGCATGCATGTATTACAAAATTGAGGGTGTTACACCGAGCCACCCCTCCGAAGAGGAGAGCACTGGATCTGCCACGTGTACTGGGCTCCGGCCTAAGCATCCACGCTGAGGTGAGGTCCGGAGCTGCCACGTGTCCCATGGCTCTGAGCCACCTCCTCGCTGAGGACAACTCCGGTGCAGACACGTGCCCAGGGCTCCGGCCTAAACCTCCCCGCTGAGGTGGGGTCCGGAGCTGTAACACCCTCAAAATCCATTCCCTACATGCATACATTTTTCATATAGCGAAACATTATAAAAGAAGTAGAAGTGGGAAAAAGATAGCCGAAATGAGAAAATTCCAGTTTGCCGATGTGTGCTGTCGACACTTCCCCGGGCCGCGGCACACGTGGCTCCTGCGGAGCTCACCCCTGCGGAAGGGATGAGGTCCGGCCCCGCCAGACACGTGTCAACTTCAGAGCTCACCCCTGCCGAAGGGATGAGGCCCAACACCGCTGGACAGGTGTCACCCTTGGAGCTCGCCTCTGAGAGGTCCGACACTGCTGGACACGTGTCGTCCTCGGAGCTCACCTCCGAGGAGAAGGGAGGTCCGACACTGCTGGACACGTGTCGTCCTCGGAGCTCACCTCCGAGAAGAAGGGAGGTCTGACGTTGTTGGACACGTGTCGCCACCGGAGCTTGCCTCTGTAGAGAAGAGAGGCCCCGCCCCGCCAGACACGTGGCGCACGCGGAGCTCGCCTGTGAGGAAAAGGAGAGGCCCCGCCCCGCCAGACACGTAACGCGCACGCGGAGCTCACCTCTGAGGAAAAAGGAGGCCCTGCCCCGCTGGACGCGTGGCAGGTCCGGAGCTCGCCTCTGAAGAGAAGCAAGGACCGGCCCCCGCTGGACATGTGGCACCTCCGGAGCTCACCACTGCGGAGATGCGATGTCCTTAGGCGATTTTTCTTCTGTGCGCGGGAGTACCCGGTACGGAAGATACCGACACAAATTCCCCCACGATTGCTGCCGCACCAAATCAATTGAGATAAATTTGTTAAGATCCAAAAACAAATTGAATAGGACTCTTATTTGAACTCCAATTGGAGTAGGACTCTTCTTTCACCCCCTATAAATAGAACCAAAAACCCCTTGGCTGCAAACCACCTTTCTTTTTCCACCTCCCGAGTCGACGACTTGGAGGCCCTAGCCCCCAACTCGCCGAGTTGGACCACCACCTCCCTCGCCGGAGTCCAGTCGCCGGTGAGCCCGCCGACGAGCCCCATCACGCTTTGTTGTCGCCGCAAAAGAGCTGACGATCATAAGGAAGTAAGGTAGGTCTTCGTTACCCATCTTACGACATCATCGCTGTTCTACGCATCTGTTTCTTTGTTTCCTTCGGACAGAAACTCTTTCGTGTGGACAGATCACATTGTGATCGGTTTTTGACGGTGGAATTGATCTGGATCTTGAGTCAAGATCATCACCACGTCCACACATGATCTCTACACCCTTGTTCATCATAAAACCCCATGCAAGCCATAAAAACATGCAATAACAGGTACTAACTGGTTTAATAAAACAGCACCATAGGATTTGCACCATTGCATCTTGAGTAGAGTTTGTGCATGATGTTTGATTGCTGTAAATTTTGTATGTGCGTGATCATGAGTAGAAGGACAATCTCAGGGATCCATCTGCGAAGAACTACAGCACCAAGACTTCGAGACGCTTGAGCAACAAAAGCCACAGGATCAAGGCAAGTGCCCCTTGACCATATTGATCCTATGTTTTCAAAACTGTTTTGTTTGCGAAAACGTGTATGCTTGAGTCAACTTGATGGGACACCCTTTTATAGGAGTTTACTAGTTTTGTTAACCATCCTTGTTGCTGGGAAAGTTTATGAGTTGGGTATGGACGTTTTTCCTTTTTGCTTCGCTTAGCTTATGGGATACGGGAAGCGAAGTAGAACATATCTAAGTACTGCACTCATATGAATAATGATAATGAGAACTTGATGATGATAATGAGCATAGAATCGGGGGAGATCTAGGAAAGCTTGGTTTGTGGATGTGGTAGATTGAGATGGTGGTTTACTTGCTGTAGATCTAAGGACCGGTTCATGCCAGCACATGCCGGGAAAACAGTGCCACCACAAGGCCAAATATGGGTGCGGCTTAGCTGACTAATTAGGTATGTTGCTAGATTGTTATGGACCATGGAAGGCGCGGGGAATGGGAGTTGAGAGAGGACTACCCTGAGAACTACATGGCACAAGAGGGGTCCCGTAGGTGGGAGAATGGTGATTCGAGCCTGCTGGTGAAACCTTAGTGAGTCCATACATCTAGTAGCCCCTTTGTAAAGGCTATTTTGTGATCTCTTAGCCATACACCGATGGTTGTGTACTGGTATAATGGAGGTTCTGCAGTCGCCGACAGGTGACGAAATCACAAACTTGTGGGTAATGTGGTGCCACCTCTCCAGAGTGTAAAACTATCATGATAGCCGTGCTTACGGTCACAAGTGCCTGGCCAACTCACATGAGTTGATGGGAAATTTGGGATGGATGGTTTGGGATGGATTTTCGTATGGTTATGGTATGGTCATTAGAATTGGTTTTTGGGAACTGTTTGAGTCATGACATTAAGTTTGGCTTTGGTCATATGAATATGAGAATGAGTTTTGGTTTCAGTTATGAGAATATGAGATGGTTATGGATATTATGAGCATGAGATGAAATTGAGAAAGATAAATGGCTGGTTGAGACATGATAAGTGGTGAATTATGGTGACGGAATTTTGATGAAGGTATGTTGCTGTTTTATATGGTTATATTGGGATTAAATTTATCTAGACTTGGTTGCTGTTTTTATCATGGTCGTGAAACAAAATTTGCTTTCTGCAATAAGCCTTTTTATTCCTACCTTATTGTAAGCTACATGTCATACTTTTCCCGCACTTGCTGAGTACAACATGTACTCACCCTTGCATTATCGCACAAAACATCAGCTACAGGAGAAGAGTACTTCGAGGATCACGGGGAGTACTAGGCGTGTGAACTATTGTCAACTTGCCTGTGGAGTTGAAGATGGAGCCGCTGCTGTTTAGTTGCTTCCGCTATCGTTTAGAGACTTCCGCTGCTAGAATAAGTTAGAGACTTTCGCTGCAAGAGTAAGTTAGATATTGATGTAATAAAGTACTTAACCCTATTATTCGTGGTTATATTCTGAATTCAGTTTGTGGATTACATGTGTATGTGTGATGAACATCCTGGGCACACATATGCATTAGCCGGGTTCCGTGTTATATGGGACCGGGCGTCACAGGAGCTCCCACATGTCCCCAGGCACCAAGCCTGTCGACAAGAGCTCCAGAGCTGTCACGTGGCCCACAACCAGTCGTGGACCGGTGGTCGACGAAGTCAAGAAGGAAGTGCGCTGTTGGGCTTCGCATTCAAGGCCCGCCCCTTCCACAGAAGCATCGTGCGCTGCACACGCCTCCATCCTCTGCCCGTTCGCCATTACGGTGACAGGATAGGGCAAAGGTGTGACAGCGGTGCAGTGCCGCCCAACGGCACGAAGCAACCCAAACAGGGCGAGAAGACGCGGCGACCAGATGGCGTCTTCATCATCACCTGACACGCGGTCAGGGGCTCTCAGCGTGCTGGACAGAGGGACTTAACTCTCCTGTCAGCCACTCTACTTAGAGGACAGAGCCCTAGATTGTGTATAGGATTCACATAGCTCTGGGGCCACATATCAGGCCCCAAGCCTCATTGTAACCACCCAGCCTTGAACTATAAAAGGACCGGGGTGGCCACCTTGAAGACGGTTCAAATTCCCTGCTCTGAAGATCACACAACACACAAGCCCTCACGCTCAAGCAATAGAACAAGCACATCTTTGGACGTAGGGTATTACGCTCTGTTGGCCCGAACCACGTAAATCCCCATGTTCATCCGCTCCCTCGAGCCCAGGTCGCGAAAGGTGCCAAGCCCCCTCTGGAAAAAAAGAACCTCACGGGCTGCTTCTGAGCAGTCCGGGAGGAGTGTCGCAGCTCACACTCCGACATTTGGTGCACCAGGTAGGGGGTTTTACGCACTCTCCCCGCAACCATGGTAAACATCACTTCTCATGGCGAGCCTTCTCGCCCACCTCGCCTTTGTCTCAAAACGGGAGACGACGAAGCTACCTCCCGCTCCAGGGCAGGCAGGGCTGGCCAGGTCGGTGGACAGATGACCGGCGTGCCACCGGCTGCCCCAGCACCTAAATCCGGCCGAACTGGTGACCAGAATGCTGAAGCCCATAAGGCGCCCATGGCGCCTAGGTCGTGATGGACCGGCAACCGCGTGGATGGTGCACCGTCGGTGTTCACACCACCAGTGATCACTTGCTCTCGGCCACCCTCTTCCCCGGCAGTGGCGACAACACTGCCACGACCGAGCCAGGAGAGTGTGCTGGCTGCAGCACGCGCTTTGCTCCACAACCCTCCGAGTGAGGGTGCCATCCCCGAGGCGGCGGAGCAGTGGTGGCATGACGTTGACCATCTTGTCGCCATCGCCATGAAGTCTCCTGCCTACAGGTGAGAGCTGGCAGAACCCTCGTTGGCCCAGTCACGTATGCCAAAGATGGCACGTGGGGTGGAGGCCCCGCAGGTGATCACCGCGCCCGACCTCAGGGTCGAGTTGGACTGTCCCCTCGCAAGCGAAGATGGTCGTACCACTATCGAGCGACGCCGCGAGAGGCGTCGCAACCTTGAAGGAGGGTACCACTCTCCGAGCACCGTACCAGCGGGCCGCGCTCCCCCTACACCTGCATCTCCGGAGCGGTGTGAGGCTGCTGGGCGCTTGCCCCGCACCTTCGTATGGTAGTCTAGCGACCCAGGTTCCGGCCCAACCCGCCAGAAAAATACGACGGGACGTCAATCCCGGCGAGTTCATGCAGATCTACTCCACCTCCATCCTAGCTGCAGGAGGGGATGAGGCCTTCATGGCCAACTACTTCCCTGTGGCTTTGACTGGCTCAGCCCGGTCATGGCTTATGAACCTTCCCCTAGGATCCATCACGTCCTTGGAAGAGTTGTGCTGGAGATTCACAGCCAACTTTGGGAGTTCCTACATGCGCCCCGACACCGAGCTCGACCTCCATGCCATGCGTCAGCGTGATGGGACTCGCTGTGATCCTTCATCCAGTGGTTCTCCCAGGTCAGGAACACCATCCCCGCATCTCCAATGCCTCCGTCGTCGTCGCCTTCCGGCGAGGCGTCGCAACAAGACGATGCTCGAGAATTTATCCATACATGACGTACAAGACATCTCCGAGCTCTTCAGCCTGGCTGAAAAATGTGCTAGGGCGGCGGAAGGCCGAGACTATCACTCGTGACCCGCCTCCACGGCGGGGAGTGCTGGATAGGCTGCTGCTCCGCGCGGCAGCAAGAAGAACAAGACCGGTGGCAGGAACAAGCCTCTGGCCAGGGCACCCACTGCTTCTCTAGCAGCCCCCAGTGGGGGCCGAGCACGGCGCCCTGACAAGCACCCACGACCACGGCGCTAACGACTACCGCAAGATCAAGAAGCTCATGGAACGTTTCCGTGAGCTGCAACAGCAGCGGCCGCGCCAAGACAGTGCACCCTCCCGCCAGCGGGAGGGCAAGCAAAAGGCCAAACCTGAGGCCGACGCTGAGAAGGGTATGGAGTATCAATACGCCGAGAGGTCGTTGAAAGCCGTCTACGGCCACTCCGACTCTGACTCTAGTGATCACAGTGAGCGACGCAAGACGCTCGATGCCTAACCAGGCGTTTCTTCCTTCGTCGTGCGACAAGGGAAAACACCCTCTTACACTGGTGTAGGGGGTCGAGGCCTCCCTCCCCCAGAACACACCAAGGGCTCACCCGACGTCCAGACATACGACGTAGCCACGCAGGACCACCTTCTGAGTCAGGAAATCGGCCTCGTCGATGAGGCAATGTGGCTAGAGGCTGCTCGAAATGCGCCACACAGCAGAACTCTCCGGCAATGGTACGCGCAGGGTAGACAGCCCAAGGTAGGGCCACCTGGTGCCTCGGCTAACACTTTTTTGAGGAGGGGTGACAAACCCTCCCCCAGCTGGGAAGGTCCCTCCTGACCAGCACAAGTATGCCGCCCTAGGTGCACCCGCCTAGCCGCAGGGGATGGGTATCTCTACCTAGACCACAGGACATAGAACACCCCTCTAAGTTCTACCCTTAGCACAGTGTTAGAGTATTTTTTCTTTTTCTCTTTCTTGTAAGGGTGTCATAGTGTCTAGGAGTAGCGCTTGGAACACCTAAGTCCCGGAGGGGTCCAGCTACTCTTGTCCTACCCTGTGCACTTTATTTACAGTTTGTGCTAGCTCATGCATATAAACTGTAAACGGCATGTCCGGAGCCTGTCCTACACACTTGTCCTAGGTACCGTGCCACCGGAAGGTCACCTCGCTGAAAAGTTAGCACCCGCGGGAGGTGCAGGGTGTGTATCCTGCTATGCGTGGTTGCGTACCCTTAGCGTGCACATCCTGCCTCCCGAGCGCTACAACTAAGTATTTGGGGGCCAGAAAGAGCAAGCCTACGAACAAGAGAAGTAACTGGATGTAAAATCCCCAAAAAGTGGTAGCAAGAATTTTCAGCTCATGTACACTTAGGGAAAATGAGGGGAATTAAAACTTTGAATTATAACGGTGTAAGTTCAAAGTGAGGATTCAAACTTCCCAAAACTTCCAAACATGGAGATCTAACTTCATAACTTGGATCTTCATAGTCCAAATATTCACCCTTCCAAATTTCAGCTCATTTGGAGGAGTTTCAATATTTGTTTGGGATTAAAAGTAGAAGCCCTCTAATCTGAATTTCAAATTCAGTTTCAAATTCCAGTTTCCTCAATTAGCAAATTTGGTTCCACAAAAGTGTTCTCCACATTTGAATTAGCATCCATGCCAAAAATCATAAACTTTGGAGTTGGTTTGCTATGTTTTTGGAACAATACAAAATGGCGAATTCAAATTCCAATTCAAATTCAAATGACCAAACACAATTCAAACTTCACACCAGAATTCAAATCATTTGAGTTCAGCAAGTTTAAACCATGACTTGGGGTGGAAGTATGGACTTTAATTCTGAGTAGCTGGGGTAAAAATATCAGGGAAAATTTTGATTAAAAGAGGGGGAGGTGGGGCCCAGTAGTCAGCCTCACAACAGAGCTACCGCCTCTGTTTTGCTTCAGCCGGTCGCCGAGACGCCGCCAGCTCCCGGTGCGACCCTCTCCCGAGGACGGCACCGTGCCAGCTCCTGCTTCTCAGCCGCGTGATCATCTCCGCCCCCCCCCAGCTGCAGCATCGAAACTCTATTTTGCTCCCTCGCACGCTCACCGCTTCTCCGTTTTTCTCCCGTAAGAGACTGCCCGGTGCCGCTTCTGTTCTTCCCGCGCACACGCTCGCCCGAGCTCAGATGATCGAGCTCCAAGCAGCAAAAAGAAGCTCAAGTGCGTGCTCCAGCCTCCACTGTTCTCCCACCTAAGTTTCCTAGCTCGTGCTATGTGCAAACAGACACTTGGCGCCGACGTTCGGAGGTGCCCGGCGGAACCACGTTCGGTTCACCGTGGACAGCATTCTACGGCCGGTGTCACCGCTCCTTTCCTACACAAGAAAGGTGTGTTGTTGTCCATAGATCGTGTTGCCGAAAGCCTCATGTCAATTGATCAATCGGGTAGTGAGAATTTTGGGTTTTACCAAACCCTAGTTCATAGCGACACCTCTCGGTCTACGATCAAATTCGTCGTGCAGCAGTAGCTAGAGCTCATTCTGGTCTAGGAGAAGCTTTGCTATAACCCTACGGTCGTTCTCGCTCAAACAGCGCTAGAAACCATCAAGGACTGAAGGAGTTCTTCGAGTTTTTGTCGCCGCCGTCGTTTTGCAGGCTCGGGTCGCCGGTGAGGTCCCCTCTCTAGTGGTTTTCATGGAGAGCGGGCTATGGGTCGACGTTGTCCAGGTGACACTGGTGCTTTGAGAGCAAACCCTAGCCCGAAAGACCCACTGTCGAGTGAGAACGAGGTCGCCAAAGTGAGGTGTGACATGGTCGCCGGTGCGAGCACTGTTCCGGCCATTGTCATCCGCTGCCGACCCCACCATCGTGTTCAGCACAGTGTAGAACTCACAGACGGCGAGTTTGGGGAACTTCAGACCACGGGAACCCCGTCCCGGCGAGCCTTGCCAGCGTGCGCTGCCGCAGGGGACGCGGCCAGCGCGAGGAAGAAGAAGGAGGACCGGGTCCCACCGGTCCGCCTCTGTATACGTGTGGGGATCGATTTGTGGCACCAGATCCGGTGCGGCTGCACGGGAAATAACCCCGTTGCCTCGGTGTTGCCGTCATCTGAGTTGATAGCGTCACGGTTGGGGCCCACAGCCAGAATTTAAACATTTCTTCAATTTCCAGATTTAGTGCAAACTTCAAAGGACCTTTCAGTAGGAATGTCCAAAATTTGTGAAACAAATTTTCCTGGATTCCTCTCAGTCAGTACTTTGCAGAAATTCAAAGAAATTGATCTGGGGATCTCTGGAGATTTCTCCAAAATTCATCAAATTTAAATCTTTGGGAATTAATTCCAGAAGATCCCTGTTATGGAATTTCTTCAAATTTTGCCAGGAGGTTCCTCATGATATTACTGATCGCTGTATTGCTTGCTGCTCAGGGCCGGGGGCCTGAGCTTGGGGGTGAGTTACAGCTTGAGAGTGTATGGCTACCGTATGAGTTGCAGAATGCGAACCCTTGCTATCGACGCCTACCCGAGCCTTTTATAGTCCAAGGCTCGGGCGGCTTACAAGGGAAGCCGGGACCCGACAGGTGGTCCTGGGAAGATTGTCTATTATCTACCGTATCTGTAGTTATGCCGGTGGTTGCCTCCGGTCGAAGGCTTCTGAGTCTTCCTTTTGCCGCCCTGCCCATGCCGTGCGCTAGTCGTAGTGGTTGATGACGGCGCAGGCGGCATGGGATGTCTTGTCGCGGCGTTTATTACCTGTCAGGTTCTGACACCGCGCGCCAGTCTGTGATGCGACTGGACGCAACGGCACCTGACAGGCACGTTGTCGAAGTGTGCGATCGACACTTCCCCCGGGCCTGCACTGGGCAGCCCGCGGAGGTTCTTTTTTTGGAGGGGCTAGTTCCTAGCGGAGAGCTTGCGCGAATGGAAGAGTTAGTGAGAGCTTGACACGGGAAGTTTTACGTGGTTCAGGCCGCCGGAGCGTAAAACCCTACGTCCACGGCGAGCTACGGAGCTCGCTGTATTGCTTGCTGCTCAGGGCCGGGGGCCTGAGCTTGGGGGTGAGTTACAGCTGTGTATGGCTAGCGTATGAGTTGCAGAATGCGAACCCCTGCTATCGACGCCTACCCGAGCCTTTTATAGTCCAAGGCTCGGGCGGCTTACAAGGGAAGCCGGGACCCGACAGATGGTCCCGGGAAGATTGTCTACTATCTACCGTATCTGTAGTTATGCCGGTGGTTGCCTCCGGTCGAAAGCTTCTGAGTCTTCCTTTCGCCTCCCTGCCCATGCCGTGCGCTAGTCGTAGTGGTTGATGACGGCGCAGGCGGCATGGGATATCTTGTCGCGGCGTTTATTACCTGGCAGGTTCTGACACCGCGCGCCAGTCTGTGATGCGACTGGGCGCATCGGCGCCTGACAAACGCGTGCTCCGCGTCTCCGCGTCTTGGGAAGGCGCGGGCCTTGAATACCTTGTACGGGCAAGGTGAGGGGCACCTTTACGCCCGCTGCCTACCGCTGGGGGCAGGCAGCACCGTTCTTCCAGCCACGTGGCGGGTCCGGAGCTCTTCTCTGAGGAGAGGGAGGTCCGGCCCCGCTGGACGCGTGGCGCCTTCGGACCTCTCTCCCACGGAGGGGGAGGTCCGACTTCTTCATGTCACGTGGCGGGCCCGGAGCTCACCTCTAAGGTGAGGGAGGTCCGGCCTCGCTGGACGCGTGGTGTCTTCGGGCCTCTCTCCCGCGGAGGGGGAGGTCCGGCTTCTGTATGCCACGTGGCGGGCCCGGAGCTCTCCTCTGAGGAGAGGGAGGTCCGGCCCCGCCAGATGCGTGGCGCCTTCGGAGCTCTCCCTGCGGAGAAGGGCGAGCACCTTAGACATTTTACCCTGTGCGCGGGGGTACCCCATATCTCAGGTACCGACAGTGGCCCCCGGGCCCATCTCGGGGGAGATAGCGAGCCCGAGGTGGGACCTCCGTCTCTTCCGATCCGCGCACTTTCTCTAAGTCCCGACTTGACCGCTGCCGGAGCACGAACGGCCGCCGGGTTGTGAGAGCGTGCGCCCACTTGATGATTGCTTTTACTGCGGTGGTTCCCAAGGCTGCCACTTCTGCACGTTGCGGCGCTTTCTTCGGGAACCGCCGAAGGGCCCTGCCGGCTCATCTTCTTAGGAGACTGATGTGAGACGCCCGCGGCCCGGGAATCGCAGTGGGTGGTGCCGTGCGATGCGGCACCCAACAGCATGCACGAAAAGACGATAAGAACATAACGGAACCATTTTGTTACTCAAGGTAATTTCTTTTACAACATAATGTACACACGCAGCGGAAATTGCAATTTGCTGGACAAACTACTCACTCTCGACCCTAACTACGCCGAAGAGAAGTCGTTCAGCCCGGGAACGCTTCCTACTAGCTTCACCAAAGAAAGGCAGCGGCTAGGTTTCCGATGAGTTGAACAAACCGTGAGGTTCATCGTCTCACCGAACAACCCTCTTCATAGCAGGCATCCTGCTACCTGCAAAAACAACTCAGAAGCAACCGTGAGCACTAAGGCTCAACAAGACTTACCCGTCACTCCTAAACCTGCAACTCTAAATGCAGGGGTAGCAAGAAAGTAGGCATAGGAATTTGCAAAATGCATCATGACTAAACTTGATCCTTATATTCAGATTCTTATAGCCTTCATTTTAGTGGTCCTCATGCCTCACAACATCGGAAGTCCACAATCAAACAAGAAACGCTTATCCCGATGTTGCTAGCCTAAGGTGGAAATGAAATTTAGTTGGCTCTATAACTACTTCAGACAAGGTTCCAATACAGTGATTAATCCACAAACAGCAAGTTAAGAGACTTAGTTCATGTTCTTACTAAGTCACGGCGCAGTGGGCAAGTATGCTCAATCCTCTTCCGCGAGCGACGGTGATTCGAATCAATAACAACCCCGAATACACGACACATACACCCGCCTCGAAAGACTCTCTCAAGAGCTCTTTCTTACGTTGTATGCAGCAACCTTTCACACGACACCCCGACATAGAAAAACGCTTCGCGCCGAGCAGGATGGTCCTCTACGCGGACACGTCGAAGTTGCCCGCTAAAGGATTTACACCTCCCGCCTTCTCAACGCCATTCCCACGCGAAGGATGAGTTTCTATATCACGGTCCATCGTGTTACATCGGTTTCATGGGTCCCATACCCCACTATATATCCGGTACAGCTCAATCTTGTCCAGCAGGGCCGCATACATACGGTCCTTAACCGACACGGACGGGGCTACAACCAACCTCCACATTTGCCTTACCATCCCGGTCCAGGCCAAATGTGGTCTCAAGCATTGTCACACCCATCGCAGGTCGAGACCAACCTTGAGCGCTCCATCCTACAGGAACATCCCCGTCCCCATCTCATATTCATGAGGGTGCTCTTATCATTTATCTCTCGCGAGTAACTCCCTTACTCGAACTTTCTCGCGAGTAGCTTTTTACTACTCGACTTCTACCGAGCTAGCTACAACATTAGCCTAGCATCTACAACGTGGCAAAGCCTACACTAAACCTTCTAATCAGGGATGTAATAGTCATGCAAGTGGGTTTCAATCATCCTAGACATAATGCACTCAAGTATAATAAACATGATGTGAAGTAAAGTAAAACTTAAAACGGAAACGATATGCAAACCGGGGCTTGCCTTTCTCAACGGTTTTGTTAGAAGCTAGGAGTTAGTCTTCCTCCGGAGAATCCGCCAAACTCGTCCTGAGATGGAGATCCTCGCTGTAGAGTCGAGTCCTCGTCGAACGTCGACGTCACGTGAGCTATTAAGATGATTTATGCACATGTATTCAAAAGCAATTTAGAAAATGATTCAAAACTGTTGTTGTACAAGTTAACTCACGCATAAGAGAGATAAACAACAGCAAGGTTTCTGTTGTTGGATCTACAACCTTAGAGATGATGAAAGCTAGGGTGAAAAGAGATACTAATAATCACCATGTGATTAAGTCCATTATAGGAACACTTAAACCTAAAAGATGGTAGCTCAAGTTCCAGAGGTCCAATGAAGCTGAGAATTTAACCACAGCCTCTATGGAAGGTATTCAGGCAGTGTGCAGAAATTGAGCTCATGAAATGGCTTCATGTGAGCACAACAAATCCTTATGTGGTTTTCACTAATCTGCCTTTACCCCCTAGATATTAAGCTTTCCTATGCTGCAAAGTAGACTTTTTGTAAATTACAAAATGTCCTGAGTCCATAGGAATTGGTTTTACCATTTTTGGAGTTTGCTACATGGAGATATGGATTTTACAAGGATTGGGGAAAAGCTGAAATTGTCTCTGTTTATTTTCCTATTTTTCAGAGACATAAGGAATGAACATATTATTTGACCAAGAAAATTAGGTCCAATGCCTCTGAAATTTTTACTGGAGTTCAAGGAATTTTGTAAGAATGTCCTGTCAAAATTTGGGAATTTTCCAATAAACAGAACTCCTGTAAAAATTCAGACAAGATTTTTATTAAATGAATTAATGAGCCAAATTCAGGGATTTTCATAAACATTGGTCAGCACCCCTGGATAGTACTCTTTGAGTGGAATCCAACAAAATTTGTTTCACAATTTTTGGACATTCCTACACAAAGTTATGGCTCTCCAAAGTTTGGACTAGAGTGGGAAAATCTTGAAAATGTTTAAATGCTGACAGTGGGTCCCACCTGTCATCCCTAACCTCCAGCCACGCGCCAAAACAGAGCAGTGGCGGCTGCCTCCGGTGAGGTCACCGGAAATGAGCTTCCCGGCCACCTACGGACCCCCTGCTGGCCGCCCCCCCATATTTCCCCACGCTGAACACGTTGGTAAGGTCGCCGGCGGCTGAAACTCGCCGGAAAATAGGGCGCACCGGCCACAGCAAACCCTAGAGCTCCGGCGAGGTCTTGCACGGTGAATTCTCCACCAAATGGTCGGTTCTTGGGATCTACAGCACCAGAGGATCATGTAGAAGACCGGCATGAGGTCTAAACCAGCTGGAGATGGCTCTAAACCTATCGGCACCGTGCACCCGATAGGGTCCAGCGGCAAAGCCTCTAAAAGAGCTCGGACTGCTCACTCTACACTCAATTTCTTGGTCTAAAATCGATGGAGGAGGTGTGCTAGGAAGTTAACAACCTGTGTGTGAAGTTTGAGACCCAACAAACACGAATTGAGGACGAATTTTACAGTTCCTTACCTCAAGGTCCGTTTCTGCCGCCCGGGAGAAAAACTTGAAATTCTCCCTCTGTGATCAATGGCTGGGGCTGAGCTTTGGAGGTGAGAAACTAGACTTGTTGGTGCACAGATGGGGTGGCTTGCTTGGGCGTGATCCCTTCTGGTTTGGGCTGTCCACGACGTCCAGTTTTTGGTTGCCTGAGTTTGAACTCGGGAGCAGAGAAACTTTGCTGCTTCTAGGTGCCAGCAAGCATGGAACAGCGGATGGGAGTTCACAGCCGGCTAGAGCACTCAGGGAAGAAGGTTTTCTCTGTGGGGAGCTCGAGCAAAGGCTGCTGGTTTGCTGGGGCGATCAGAGAAAACAGAGGGAAAGTGGCTGCTGTTTTTCTTCTCGGGAGCAGATGCACGGGAACGAGGGAGACTGAGGAGGAAGCGAAGAAACGTTGTTGCACTCGTGCTGTCATGATCAGGACGAGCAGAAGGTGAGCAACCAGGAGCTGGCGTCGGCCGGCCGAAGGTGGCGCGCATGTGCTGTCGCGTGCGTGCCACCGAGAGAAACAGAGGCGGTTCACTGCACCGGGTCTATGACATGTGGGTCCGGCCCCTTTTATTTGATTTCCCCACTGTGCTTTGAGATTCCCACGCAAACGTTGCCCAAATATCACCAAATTTGGAGGATAGGCCAAACATAATGTGAGAAATTTGAATATGAAATCTGATTTCAAAATTGAGCACATTTGGTTCAGTTTTCAAATTCAAATTTGAATTTAAATGTGCTCACAAATATTCCTTCGAATAAATGGTAGATGAGCTCCAAAATTCTCCAAACTTGGAACTTAGGCTCTTGAATACATGAGAAATGCATCTATGCTCTCACATATAGGCCCTTCGACAATCTGAATAGAAATCCTTTCAAAAGATTCAAATTGCATTTAAATTCCCTCCACTCTACTCATAGAGGAGGTGCACATGAGTTAGAGTTTTAGGAGTGTAATTATTTCCCCTAGGTTAACATGTGTTGAGCATGGGCTAGAGAAAATTTTTAACTCCCTCACATGTCCATTTATGTGTTCATCATTTCATGTGACATAATTATAGTCTTTTGTTGCCTTAACTTTGTTTTATGAGCTGACATCAAACTTTACAAAAGTTAGGGCTGTTACAACTGACTCCTTGCCCCCACCGCTTCAGTTAAGCGGCTTGGGCCCACCCGTCATCTGCACTCGGTCTAGGAACCGAAGCGGTTGCGGGTGCGGGGTATCCGAAGAGTTCCGAATCGCATGGAACTGCACCGGGAAGCTTTTTAGAGGGGGTCTCACCCACGTTGTAGCTTCCCTTCGCACTTCTCTGCGTTTCTTCTTGGACTCTTGCGCTTTTGCTTTCTTGCCTTTGAGCACTCCCTTGCCATGGCTTCCAACCCGCTGCCAGAGAAGAAACGCGCCCGATCTCCTCCAGCAACGGCGCCGGTGCCAAGTCGGGACTCTGGGGTGCCTGACACTCCCTCCTGTGGCGACTTGAAGAGGCCCCGGGCTGATGTGCTAGGGGAAGCCTCTGCGGCGTCCCCTGTTCCGCCAGTCCAAGCGACTGCGGAGCGGTCGTCGGAGACGGTAGCGGGTTCTGGAAATCCTACCCTGGCTCGGAAGTCGGGGTTCAGAGCCCGCTGGAGTGTCCGCGCTTCCCGGCCTTCCCCGTCTTGCGGGGAATCTGTGCCGATGCGCTCGGAGCCAGGGGTGACTGCTGCGGCCCCCAGGCCAGCGCGGACTCCTCCTATTCCGGTGTGCCCGGACTCCGCGGCGGCGCCGTCTCTTCCTGCCGAGACGGTTACCACGGCCCCCGAGCCAGCACAGGTTGATCCTGCTCTAGGTGGCCTGGCTTCTTCTCCAGCTCCGTCTTCCCCGGCTCGTCCCCCTCCTCAGGTCAAGGAGCCTGAAGCTGAAGAGAGCCCGGCTGGCTCTGCTGCTAGGGCTGCTGGGCCAGTTTCTCCTGATCGGCGTCTTGTCTCGGCAGCTGGCGCGCCGGCTCTTCTCGAGGACGAGGTAATGGAGGAGGTCGGGGGGACTGCCCCAGCTTCTGTTGCTCCATTGCCTCTGGCAGACGCCTTCGCGCTCGCCGAGTCGAGCGTCCGGCAGGTCTTGGCTTCACTAGGGCGCGAGCGGGAGGAGTATACGGTTGAACGGGACCGCCTCCTCACCTGGGGGAACCTTTTGTGGGAGAGGACCGCGAAGGTTAAGAGCGAGCTCGACTCCAGGCGGGAGTTGCTCGACTTCCGGGAAATGCTCGTCGACCGGATGAAGCGGGCTGTTGACCGCATGGACACCCAGTCGCGGCGGATCAACAGGGAGGCCCTGGAGGCTCACGCCCGGGCCAAGAGAGCCTCTGAGCTGCTGTGGAAATACGGCAGCGGTTGGAGCGCCGCGAACTCGCCGTTGAGGAGCGGGAGCGTTCCGTGGCAGCTGAGGCAGAGAGGGTCGCCGCGCAGCTGGCTGCGGGCGAGGATGACCTCCGAGCTCGGATGGAGGAACTGGAGATTCTGAAGGCAGACCTCTACTTGAGGGATGAACAGGTCTCCCATGATCGCCGGGCGGTCTTGGACCGCGAGTTGACTGCCGGCTTCAGGGCCGCTGAGTTGGAGCGGCTAGCCGAGACCCTCCGCCTTTGGGAGAGTTCCCTGGCGGCCCAGGAGAAGGAATTCTCCGAGAGGAACCTGGAGGCTCTGCGGGCGGCCCGTCGCGAGGTGGAGGAACTCTCAGCCCTACGGTCCTCCGAGGCCCTTGCGGTCTCAGGCTTCGTGGATCGGGCGGGGTCCACCCTGATCCCTCTTGGTTTCAGTCCGGTGAGGGCTGCAACTCCCGCATTGCTGATGGCAGAGGTGATCCCTGCATTGGAGTCGATCGGCGCCAAGCTGGACAGACTCGACTCGGTGGTCGCCAGCGAGCTTGAAGCCGAGGGCCGCGGCTTGGCTTTAGAGGTCGCCTCGCATGTGCTGGCATGCTTCAATAGCCGCGACCCCTCTTTCTCACTGGAGCCAGCAAGAGAGGGCCCAGCCGCGGAGCGGGAGGAAGCTGCCAGGGCTGAAGTCGCGGATGTGGCCGCCCTTGTAGCAGCAAGGTTCCGGCGAGAGCCGGGTGATCCTTAGCACTTGCTTTTCCTTTTTTTATCGAGTCTGTAGTCCAGCTCAAGGAGCCTTGCTTAATTTGACTCTCTTGGATACTTGTGTCTGTGATGCTTCTCCCTCCTTCTTGGCTTTGCCTGGCTGAGTCCTTAGCTCCGCAAGGTACTCAGAGGCCATTTCCAATCTCGGAGCCTCGCACAGACACCCCCCCCCCCCCCCCGGGTCCTAACCGTGTTAGGGGCCCCCAGAAGTCTCCGAACCTCGCCCTATGGGGGGCTCCAAACCTGCCGGCCACGTGGTGGGTCCGGAGCTCCTCCTCAAGAGCTCTGGTCATATTGGACACGTAGGGCTTTCGGAGCCCTCCCGCTGAGGGGGGAGGTCCGGTTCCGGCCTGCCACGTGGCGAGCACGGAGCCCTCCTCAAGGAAGGAGAGAGTTCCGGGCCTGCTGGACACGTGGGGCCCCCGGGTCCCGCCCCTGCTAGAGGGGCAGGTCCCGGTCCTTCCAGTCCCAGGCCGGTGTAGCTGGTAGCTCCTTTCCCCCCGCTTCATGCAGTCCCTGTTGCCGTAACCTGTAGGTCCTGCACACAGGTAGAGGAAACGTAATTCTCCTCGGGGGGTCCTCCCCTCCTGTCTCCTAGTCTTATCTGTCTTATGGTCCTGGCCCGCTATACGGAGCTTGGGCAATTCTGTGCACGAGGCGCCGGAGCTCCGGCTCCCTCCGAGGTCCGGGTACGGCCGTCCGATCCCTAGTACCGGGCCATGCGTTGGGGAAGCAGGGTGCACGCGCTTTGGGTTCATGACCAGGCAAAGCGGACGTACTCCCCTGGACCTCCGGAGAGCAGGATGTGCATGCTTTGGGCTCTGGGCCGGCTAAGCTGGATACGCACCCTGGACCCCCCATGCACAATGCTGGCCTTTCCTGGAGGTGACCAACTGACACCGCAACACCTGACTGGGGGAGGCCCGAGAGACTCACTCAGCCATCGGCAGGTGCCTCAAGCGCAGCCGCCTTCGGGAGGATAGCAAATGCCGACTCTGGATGAGCGCAGGAGAGGGGGAGCTAGACGTATGATGAACATACAGAAATAGTGCGATCATAAAAATTAATGCATAATTTAAATGAGCGCATGAGAAGGAGCTAAGTAGAACAGGTCTCTGTATTCGCGCCCATAGGTGGAATTCTGGCTGTTCGTGGGGGCAATGTTCCGCCTCGTCTACAAGTGAAGCAAGACTCTACGCGCTTAGGGTCGGAACCAGGCTAAACTGGACGTAGTCCTGTACCGTCCCTTGAGACTTAGCTACCCCAAGCTCTGTTCCTAAGTTCTATGGGGTCTATTACAGAAGTGAACAACCCTGTTCTACCGTTGCTCAGTAAGTAGGACTTACAGTGTTGCTCCATGGCAAGGACTTTTGGGAATGGATCCCACTCTCGGTTGAAAGGCATGTGTACCTGGGGCGGCAGCTTTCATGATTTGGAAGGGACCTTCCCTGCTGGGGGAGAGCTTATGGGTCCTTCTTGGAATATAGCGTGCCGCTTCACCAGGCTGCCTTCTTGCGGGCCCCCGTCGCATCTGGTTCTTTGGCAGTAGTGCCTAGAGCATTAGCCGAGACCGTGCGTTGTGGGGTGTTCCCTGCAAGCCGAGTCTTGTCGAAGTTGTTGTCTTCACGCCGGATCAGGTCTTGCGTGGCTTCTCTCCGGGGCCCCCGGGGAGTTCTCCCCTTCTGGCTAAGGCCTTCAAGGGGTAGGTGGACCCGGGCTCGCCTTGGATGACCTAAGGCGTCTCCCCCTTCTGGCAAGGCCTTCAAGGGGTTGACGGACCCTAGGCGGCCCCCGAGAGGTATGTTCGAGGCACGGAGGCGTGCCGCAGCTGGCTAACACCTTAGCCCGTCACCGTCAGAACTGGAGTCCTCACCGTCATGCACTGTCTTTATGACACGCTGAGGCTCCTGGAACCCCACTTGGTGGGCAGCAGTGACTGGGGCATCGGCCTTCTGTTTGCCATCCCTCTCAGGGTAGGGCGGTGCTTCAGCCCTCTGCTGTCTTCCATTACGGAAGCGCTCTGCGAGCCTCTGGATCTCCCAACACTCGGCAGCTGTATGGTTGCAGGTGCCATGCACGGGGCATAGCCCGCCCTGGCCACTGTCTGGGGCCGGTGATTGCTGCTGCCTCTTGTTGGGGCGCGGCCCCCGAGCTCCGCTGGTTGTCGCAGCTGCGGCGACGGGGGCCGTGAATGGTGGCTTCATCTTTCCACTCTCCCGGTTCTTGGTCTTCTTGCCACCCCCATAGGCGGCAGCTCCGGACCCGGGCTGCCCTCCTGACTCGGAGGTCGGTAGTGCGTGCCAGTTCCGCCCTTCGGCTGCCCTGGCGCACTTTTCCGCCAGGCTGAAGAGCTCCGAGACGTCGCGGACCTCTCTGGTCGCGAGCTTCTCGAGCATTTTCTCGTCCCGGACACCCTGTCGGAACGCCACCACCACAGAGGCGCTTTGAATATGTGGGATGGTGTTGCGCAGCTGAGAGAACCGCTGGATGAAAGAGCGCAGCGACTCCCCAGATTGTTGCTTGACGGCGTGGAGATCGAGCTCCGTGCCGGGACGGGTGTAGGAGCTGCCGAAGTTGGTGACGAACTGCCGGCAGAGCTCACCCCAGGAGGTTATGGACCCCTGGGGTAGATTCATGAGCCAGGACCGGGCTGGGCCGGTCAAGGCGACGGGGAAGTAGTTGGCCATGACAGCCTCATCGCCTCCTGCAGCAAGTACGGCGGTGGAGTATATCTGGAGGAACTCCGCCAGGTTGACACTTCTGTCGTACTTCTCGGGGAAGTGCGGGCGAAACTTGCGCGGCCACCTTGCGAAGCGAAGGTGGGGCGCAAGGGCAGCACATCCTGCACCTGCTGCTGTAGGTACTGGTGCTGCGAGCAGGTGGTTCACACCTGGCAGCACGTATCCCGGCATGAGCAAGGCTGCACCATAGGCCGGGGCCGCTACTTGCGGCGCATATGGTGGTGGCATATGTTGCGCAGCACATGCCAGAGGCGGGGCTCGCATGGCGAAGGCCTGCCCTTCCGGTTGTGTCGAGGCTGATGACATGCTGTCGCCTGCCTCATGGTTGCGACGCCTCTCTCGACGTCGCTCGAGGTACACTCGGGCGTCCTGCCCCAAGTGGCACTGCTCCAGTTCCCTTCGCAGGTCCGTCGACAGGAGCCTGGAGGAGCTGGAATCCGCCGTTAGCCCGTCAACCGTGGGTGTGCGCGTCAGCGACACAGCTGGTTGCCCTGGGCGCCGCCCTCGCCGAAACCGAGGGTTCGCGGCGGCGACGACGAGGCGGTCCACCTCACGGACCCATTGCTGGGTTGCTGAATGGGGCGCATCCCCTGCAGGTGGGTTGCGCAGCAGCGCCCTTGCTGCAGCTAGCGCACCCCCATGGTGTACGCTCAGCGCTGCAGAAGACCTCACGCTGGTCGGGGCCTGCATAGCCGGAGTCGGCGTTGCCGGAGTCGGCTGCTGGCTACCCGCTTGTGCCGACACACTCCGTCCTGAGTGCGTCGACATGTACTCTCCGCTGGTCACGGTTCGCCGTGAATGCGGAGGAGGGGAGCTTGCCGCTGAAGGGAGCTTGGTCATCTTCGTTGGCGGAAACTCGCCGCGCTAGGGGAAAAGCACCCTTCCTGGCGCGCCAAATGTCGAAGTGTGCGATCGACACTTCCCCCGGGCCTGCACTGGGCAGCCCGCGGAGGTTCTTTTTTCGGAGGGGCTAGTTCCTAGCGGAGAGCTTGCGCGAATCGAAGAGTTAGTGATAGCTTGACACGGGAAGTTTTACGTGGTTCAGGCCGCCGGAGCGTAAAACCCTACGTCCACGGCGAGCTACGGAGCTCGCAGTATTGCTTGCTGCTCAGGGCCGGGGGCCTGATCTTGGGGGTGAGTTACAGCTTGAGAGTGTATGGCTAGCGTATGAGTTGCAGAATGCGAACCCCTGCTATCGACGCCTACCCGAGCCTTTTATAGTCCAAGGCTCGGGCGGCTTACAAGGGAAGCCGGGACCCGACAGGTTGTCCCGGGAAGATTGTCTACTATCTACCGTATCTGTAGTTATGCCGGTGGTTGCCTCCGGTCGAAAGCTTCTGAGTCTTCCTTTCGCCGCCCTGCCCATGCCGTGCGCTAGTCGTAGTGGTTGATGACGGCGCAGGCGGCATGGGATGTCTTGTCGCGGCGTTTATTACCTGGCAGGTTCTGACACCGCGCGCCAGTCTGTGATGTGACTGGGCGCAACGGCGCCTGACAGACGCGTGCTCCACGTCTCCGCGTCTTGGGAAGGCGCGGGCCTTGAATACCTTGGACGGGCAAGGTGAGGGGCGCCTTTACGCCCGCTGCCTACCGCTCCGGGGCAGGCAGCACCGTTCTTCCAGCCACGTGGCAGGTCCGGAGCTCTTCTCTGAGGAGAGGGAGGTCCGGCCCCGCTGGACGCGTGGCGGCTTCGGACCTCTCTCCCACGGAGGGGGAGGTCCGACTTCTGCATGCCACGTGGCGGGCCCGGAGCTCACCTCTAAGGGGAGGGAGGTCCGGCCTCGCTGGACGCGTGGCGTCTTCGGGCCTCTCTCCCGCGGAGGGGGAGGTCCGGCTTCTGTATGCCACGTGGCGGGCCCGGAGCTCTCCTCTGAGGAGAGGGAGGTCCGGCCCCGCCAGACGCGTGGCGCCTTCGGAGCTCTCCCTGCGGAGAAGGGCGAGCACCTTAGACATTTTACCCTGTGCGCGGGGGTACCCCATATCTCAGGTACCGACACACGTGCTCCGCGTTTCCGCGTCTTGGGAAGACGCGGGCCTTGAATTCCTTGTACGGGCAAGGTGAGGGGCGCCTTTACGCCCGCTGCCTACCGCCCGGGGGCAGGCAGCACCGTTCTTCCAGCCACGTGGCGGGTCCGGAGCTCTGCTTTGAGGAGAGGGAGGTCCGGCCCTGCTGGACGCGTGGCGCCTTCGGACCTCTCTCCCGCGGAGGGGGAGGTCCGGCTTCTGCATGCCACGTGGCGGGCCCGGAGCTCACCTCTGAGGAGAGGGAGGTCCGGCCTCGCTGGACGCGTGGCGTCTTCGAACCTCTCTCCCGCGGAGGGGGAGGTCCGGCTTCTGTATGCCACGTGGCGGGCCCAGAGCTCTCCTCTGAGGAGAGGGAGGTCCGGCCCCGCCAGACGCGTGGCGCCTTCGGAGCTCTCCCTGCGGAGAAGGGCGAGCACCTTAGGCATTTTACCCTGTGCGCGGGGGTACCCCATATCTCAGGTACCGACACTTTCGTTGAGAAGTCGTCAGCTGCGGCCGTGCAAGTGCGCGGTACATGGCGCAGGTCCAAGGCGAGGAATTCTTTCTCCAACATCTGCACGTGAAGCAGATAAGCAGCTAACAGTGGGTCATTGCAGGGGCATTCACCCTTAACTTGCTTGATAACTAGCTGGGAGTCGCCCTGCACCAACAACTGGCGAGTGCCCAGAGACAGGACTGTCTTTTAGGCCAAAGATGAGTGCTTCATACTCTGCCAAGTTGTTGGTTGCCTTGGAATTGAGACGCACCATGTACCCAGACTGCTCCCCCGATGGCATGAGAAGCAGTACGCCGGCACCGGCCCCCTGCTTTCGCGAGGAGCCATCGAAGAAGAGCATCCAGTGAGGCCCGGTGAAGACCGGAGCTCGGTACTTTGGTTCACCGTCTTCGCGGCCCCCTGGGTCAGCCTTCGTTGGCGTCCACTCAGCCACGAAGTCAGCCAGTGCTTGGCTCTTGGCTGTCTGACGTGGTGTCACACCCGGTTTTTCCGAAGAACAACCGAGTGAATATCACATGTATGCCAGGATCATTTTCTCATACATGTGATGACAAATAGTGAAGCATCATTTATTACAAGCCAGGTGTCGAATATAAATAAGTCTTACATCGCAAATGTCTCAATGGACAATAATGCTTCATCACAAGTAAATAAACTAGCAGCGGAATATTATTCTTTAGGGCTCCATCACAGGCGTTGCCCGGGGGTCTTCCTGAACCTAAAATCCTTCCTCGGGTCCAAAATCTTGGTCATTATACACCACCTCATTATCTTGACCTGAGCAGCAATATAAACCAACAAATATGCAAGGTTGAGTACCAATGGTACTCAGCAAGTGTGGGAAAATTATATCATGCATGGCTAGAACAAGGAGAGGTTGAACTCATGGTTAAAGCACTACGCAATTAATACCTATCACCTTAGCTTATTAAGCACCTACATTACTACACAGGTGAAATGGTCCCAATCTCCCATCCCATCATCATAACCAAATAACCATAACATCATTTCCAATGTTAAGCTCCCCGCTTAACATCCACAACTCCCAAAAACCTTCACTCCTCTAATCATGAATAAGTCCATGCCGCTCTTAACCGTGAGCACGGCTGTCAAGACAGTTTTGACTCTGCAGAGTTTGTACCACTGTACCCACAAGTAGTGATTTCATCCCCCGTTGCCGGGTGGACTAAAAGAACCTCCATTATGCCAGTGGCTACGATCCACATTCACACTTCCCAGGTGTGCAGCCAGGAGATCATTACAAAGCCTTTACAAAGGGATTCCCGACGAGCGTGGGCCCACTGAGGTTTCACCCCTAACAGCATACAAGAGGCTCCAACCCCGCTGCAGTGGCCCCCTCTTGAGCCTTGCGGTTCATATGGTAGTCCAGCTGACACCTACTCCCCGCACCATCCAACACACCCATACTACGCCGGGGATACACCTAATTAATTGGCCAAGCTGCCCCATCTCAGCATGTGGTTGGCACTATAAAGCCGGGTTACATGCTCCATGAACCGGTCCTTAGGATCCAGGCAAGTACTAAACACAAACCCAAGTCTCATGCACCCAGCACACAACCAAAACATCCAACTTGCCTTGATCCCTACCTCTACATAACTCACAATGTCTCATTCAAGAGTATGGTAATATAAACTGATGATCTCATGTCCCAAATATCCCATTCTAAGCATGGATAAGCATATGCATGTAA
This sequence comes from Neostapfia colusana, assembly GCA_030760725.1. Classification (NCBI taxonomy): domain Eukaryota; kingdom Viridiplantae; phylum Streptophyta; class Magnoliopsida; order Poales; family Poaceae; genus Neostapfia; species Neostapfia colusana. The sequence continues at coordinate 83,743,855 of JASWHV010000003.1, forward strand.
ATAAATGACATGGTAAAATAAATCCCAACCCAAGCTACAAGGAAACAAGGTAATGCAATTCTAGGGAAACTTTCCTATCATGGGTTTCATATTTCATTTGACAATGCAAATAATTCTATCTACACATCCTAGCATTGGATCAAAGTGGTCAAGGACACTTGCCTCCTTCTTGCTGCTCTTGAAATTGGTAGTCCTGATCTTGGAAAAGAATAACTTGCTCTTGAGCAAGTTCTACTTCATACCATCACACATAGCAAAAGAAAAACAACAATCATAAGACATAGTTCACACTTCTACTTCATAAATACCACACATTCATATTTATGAAATTCATTCACCATTATAGGTGTTGTGTTTCAGTTTTAAATAAATTCCTTACATTAAACTACCAAGTATGTATGGAAAGTATTTTTCTTCTCCATATGTGCCTTCACAACTTCTATCAACCCTAAACTGAACTCTTTGGATTTTAGAAACTCCATTTATCATTTACTAGTTGCTATATTTTCAGATTTATATTCCTATGCATAATTGTGTATTTTATTATTAAATTAGTAATACACATCACCTAAACAGTATAGGTTCTGGTCCTAAATAATTTAATAACATATTTTGACCTTGGCTTCTGATGTAGACTATTTCATAATTATTTTCCCTATTTTTCTATAACTATTATTTACTTAACCATGTGTCCCTATACTAATTAAATGTGAATAATAGATGAAACAGATTTATTTCAGCCCAAAAATATATTTTTATCTCACTCCAAAGTTTTCTAAGTACTGAGAAAGTTTTTAATTAATTTTGACAATTATGTTTATCCCACTTTTTAATTTTTAAACACTAGTTACATATTCAATTTTCTACATTAAATACTAAACAGGGCTAAAATAATGAATTTACCCAATTACAGGGTCTATAATATTATTTTCATAATTTCCAGGGGTCTAGCTACACTTATCAGAGGTGTTTTTCCTAATTTCTATTAAGTCCAGGGGCTAAAACTGATTTTTAAATAAATTTACATGATTTTCTGGAGTTCCAGGGGCTAGATCTGAAGTTTCCGGGGCTAGCTCTCAATTCCAGAGAACCCCAGGGGGTAGCACGTAAGAATTTCAGTCTTTATAACGCGGGGTTGACGTGGAACGTCCGATTTTAATCCGACGGCTGAGATTATAACATCGAACCGGTACGCGGGGATTTAAAGTCTACCGTGCGATTTAAAATAAACGGCGCACAAGCGGCCACGTCGCTCTGATCGAGCGCGGGCGGCGCTGCCGGCGGCGCACGGCGGCGGGAAGCGGCGATCTCGCCGGAAAGTTTCGGATCCGCGAGAATTCTACCTAGAACTGTGATCTTATGGCATAGATCGGTAGAGGGGAGGTCAGGGATCTCACCTCGGGGGTTTTCTCGAGCTCGGGGGTCCTGGAAAGTGCTCGGCGGCGAGGTCCGAGGCAAAACCACGGCGAAGCTCGTCGGCGCTGGATCTACACCGTAAGTCTCTGAGTTTTCTGCGCCTGCAAAGCTCCCCGGAGGCGGTGGATCAAGACCAGCGAGTTAGATCAGAGTTTCCGAGCTTAGATCGGCCAGAATTCACCGGCGAAGTCTCGGTGCTCACCGGAGTGAAAATCGGCGATCGCGTGGGAAAAACTGATTGGATCGGGGGTTTTTATAGCCGGGGGAGGGCGGTGGGTCTGTTGTGATCGAGTTGGAGTCCTCTGGGACCAGAATTCGGGCGGCAGAACGGATTTTCCGATCGGTTAAGATCGCGCGCGCTCGGGGAAAAGTCCGGGGTCGCGGGGTTAGGGATGACAGGCGGGTCCCACCCGTCGGTGAGAGGCAGCGCGGCGCGCGCGGGGGCGGGCTGCGCGGGGAAAGCTGGGCCGGCTGGCGGGTTTCGGCCCACTGGCCGGTTTTTTTCCCGTTTCTCTTTTTCTTTTTCCTTTTCTTTTCTGTTTTGAGTATAATTTGAATTCCAGTTTGAATTTGAATTTTTGCAAAACATGCAATACGTCCAAAAATTTTTAAATTCCCCTCTGAACATGGTTTTCGGTTTTGAATAAAAATTTGGGGTGTTACACGTGGTCGGGAGCTCAGCTTGAACTCCGCCGTCTTCGGGCTGTCTTCCGGCTTTGGAAGCTGGCAGTGAGTGCCAGCTCCGCCCTCCGGCTGCTCTGGCGCACTTGTCCGCCAGGCTGAAGGGCTCGGAGGCATCGCAGACCTCTCTGGTTGCAAGCCTCTCAAGCATCTTCTTGTCCTGGACACTGTCAAAGTGCCGCCACCACAGAAGTACTTTGAATATGTGGAATGGTGTTGCGTACCTGGGAGAACCGCTGGATGAACAAGCGCAGCGACTCCCCAGGTTGTTGCTTGATGGCTTGGAGGTCAAGCTCCGTGCCGGGACGGGTGTAAGAGCTGCCGAAGTTGGCGATGAACTGCCGGCAGAGCTCTCCCCAGGAAGTTATGGAAGCCCGAGGGAGGTTCATTAGCCATGACCGGGCAGGGCCAGTCAAGGCGACGGGGAAGTAGTTTGGCCATGACGGCCTCATCCCCTCCTGCGGCAAGTACGGCGGTGGAGTAGATCTGGAGGAACCCCGCCGGATTGACGCTGCTGTCATACTTCTCGGGTAGGTGCGGCCGAAACTTGCGCGGCCACCTCGTGAAGCGGAGGTGGGGCTCCAGGGTCATACATCCTGCCCCTGTTGCTGCAGATGTTGGTGCCGCGAACGCTTGGTTCGCCGCTGGCACAGTGTACCCCGGTATGGGCAAGGTTGCGCCATAGACCGGGGGCGCCGTTTGGAGGACATATGGCTGTGGCATATGCTGCATGGCGTATGTCTGGGGCAGAGTTCGCGTGGCGAAAGTCTGCGCCTCAGGCAGGGTTGAGGCAATCGTCATGCTGACGCCGGCCTCTTGGCTGCGACGCCTTTCTCGTCGCCGCTCGAGGAACATTCGGGCGTCTTGGCCCAGGTGGCATCGTTCCAGCTCAGTCCTCAGGTCCGTCGACGGAAGCCTGGTGGAGCTGGAATCCGCCATCTGTCCGTCAACCGTTGGCGTGCGCGTCAGCGGCACAGCTTGTTGGCCGGAGCGTCGTCCCCGCCGAAGTCAAGGGTTTGCAGCGGCGACGACAAGACAGTCTACCTCGCGAATCCACTGCTGGGTCGCTGCCTGAGGCGCGTCCCCAGCAGGCAGATTATGCAGTAGCGCTCTTGTTGCGGCTAGCGCACCCCCGCCGGGTACGCCCAGCGCTACTGAAGACCTGACGCTGGTTGGAGCCTGCATTGCCGGGGTCGGCGCTGCCAGAGCCGGTTGCTGGCTCCCAGTGCAGGTACTGGTGCCGCGAACGCTTGGTTGCGCCTGGCACAGTGTACCCCGGTATGGGCAAGGTTGCGCCATAGGCCGGGGACGCCGCTTGCAGAGCACATGGTTGTGGCTTATGCTGTGCGGCGTACGCCTGGGGCAGAGCTCGCGTAGCGAAGGTCTGCCCTCCAGGCTGGGTCGAGGCCGACGTCATGTTGTCACCAGCCTCTTGAGTGCGACGCTTTTCTCGACGTCGCTCGAGGAACACTCGGGCATCTTGGCCCAAGTGGCACCGTTCCAGCTCTGTCCTCAGGTCCATCGACGGAAGTTTGGTGGAGCTGGAACCCACCGTCTGCCCGTCAACCGTTGGCGTGCGCGTCAGCGACACAGCCAGTTGGCCGGAGTGTCGTCGCCGCCGAAGTTGAGGGTTTGCGGCGGCGATGACGAGACGGTCTACCTCGCGAATCCACTGCTGGGTTGCTGCCTGGGGCGCGTCCCCAGAAGGCGGATTGTGCAGTAGCGCCCTTGCTGCTGCTAGCGCACCCCCAGCGGGTACGCCCGGCGCTACTGAAGGCCTGACGCTGGTTGGAGCCGGCATTGCCGGGGTTGGTGCTGCCAGAGCCGGTTGCTGGCTCCCAGCTTGCCCTGACACACTCCGTACTGAGTGTGTCATCATGTACTCTTCCCTGGTCACGGTTTGCCGTGGACGCAGGGGGGGGAGAGTTTGCCGCTGAAGGAAGCTTCGTCATCTTCGTTGGCGGAAACTCGTCGCGCTAGGAGAAAAGCCCCCTACCTGGCGCGCCAAATGTCGAAGTGTTCGGTCGACACTTCCCCCGGGCCTGCACTGGGCAGCCCGCGGAGGTTCTTTTTTCGGTGGGGCTAGTTCCTAGCGGAGAGCTTGCGCAGATGGAATGAGTTAGTAAGAGCTTGACACGGCGAGTTTTACGTGGTTCAGGCCGCCGGAGCGTAAAACCCTACGTCCATGGTGAGCTATGGAGCTCGCCGTATTGCTTGCTGCTCAGGACCGAAGGCCTGAGCTCGGGGGTGAGTTACAGCTTGAGAGTGTATGGCTAGCGTATGAGTTGCAAAATGCGAACCAACAGGGTTCGAACCCTTGCTAACGTTGCCTACCCGAGCCTTTTATAGTCCAAGACTCGGGTGGATTACAAGGGGGGCCCGGCACCCGACAGGTGGTCCCGGGGAGATTGTCTATTATCTACCGTATCTGCAGTTATGCCGGTAGTTGTCTCTGGTGAAGGCTTCTGAGTCTTCGTCTTGAAGCCCTGCCCATGCCGCATGCTAGTCGTAGTGGTTGATGACGGCGGGGGCGGCATGGGATGTCTTGTCGCTGTGTTTATTGGCTGGCAGGCCCTGACACCGCGCGCCAGTCTGTGATGCGACTGGGCGCAACGGCACCTGACAGAGGTGTGCTCCACGTCTCCGCGTCTTGGGAAGGCGCAGGCCTTGAATACCTTGTACGGGCAAGGTATGGGGCGTCTTTACGCCCACTGCCTACCGCTCGGGGGCAGGCAGAGCTGTTATGCTGGACACGTGGCGGGCCCGGAGCTCTCCTCCGAGGAGGGGGAGGTCCGGCCCCGCAGGACACGTGGAGCCTTCGGACCTCTCCCCCGCGGAGGGGGGAGGTCCGGCTTCTGTCGGCCACGTGGCGGGTCCGGAGCTCTCCTCTAAGGAGGGGGAGGTCCGGCCCCGCGGGACATGTGGCACCTTTGGAGCTCTCCCCACGGAGGGGGGAGGTCTGGCTGCTGTAGGCCACGTGGCGAGCCCGGAGCTCTCCTCTGAGGGGAGGGAGGTCCGGCCCCACTGGACACGTGGCGCCTTCGGAGCTTTCCCTGCGGAGAAGGGCGAGACCCATATCGCGGGTACCGACACGCACCCTGGACCCCACATGCACAACGCAGGCCATTCCTGGAGGTGACCAACTGGCATCGCAACACCTGAATGGGGGAGGCCCGAGAGACTCACTCGGCCATCGGCAGGTGCCTCAAGCGCAGCCGCCTTCGGTAGGATAGCGAATGCCGACTATGGATGAGCGCAGGAGAGGGGGAGCTAGATGTACGATGAACATACAAAGATAGTGCGGTCATAAAAATAAATGCATAATTTAAATGAGCACATGAGAGAGAGCTAAGTAGGACAGGTTTCTGTATTCATGCCCATAGGTGGAATTCTGGCTGTACATGGAGGCAATATTCTGCCTCGTCTACAAGGGAAGCAAGACTCTACGCGCTTAGGGTCGGAACCAGGCTAAACTGGACGTAGTCCTGTACCGTCCCTTGAGACTTAGCTGCCCCAAGCTCTGTTCCTAGATTCTATGGGATTCATTACAGAAGGGAATAACCCGGTTCTACTGATGCTCGGGAAGTAGGACTTACAGTGTTGCTTCATGGCAATGGTTTTTTGGGAACGGATCCCACACTCGGTTGAAAGGCATGTGTACCTGGGGCGGCAGCTTTCATGATTTGGAAGGGACCTTCCCTGCTGGGGGAGAGCTTATGTGTCCTTTTTGGAATAGAGCGTGCCGCGACACCAGGTTGCCCTCCTGCAGGTCCCTGATGCATTCGATTCTTTGGCGGTAGTGCTTAGAGCATCAGCCGAGACCGCGCGTTGTGGGGTGTTACCTGCAGCCGAGTCTCGTCGACGAGGATGTCATCTTCGCGCTGGATCAGGTCCTGTGCGGCTTCTCCTGGGGGCCCCAGGGGAGTTCTCCCCTTCTGGCTAAGGCCTTCAAGGGGTAGGTGGACCCGGGCTCATCTTGGATGACCCAAGGCGTCTTCCCCTTCTGGCAAGGCCTTCAAGGGGTTGACAGATCTTGGCCGGCCCCCGGGAGGTATGTCCAAAGCACGGAGGCGTGCCGCAGTTGGCTACCGCCCTGGCCCGTCACCGTCGGAGCTGGAGTCCTCGCCGTTATGCACTGTCTTTATGACGCGCTGAGGCTCCTGGAACCCCACCTGATGGGCGGCGGTGACTGGGGCATCGACCTTCTGTTTGCCATCCCTCCGAGGGTAGGGCGGTGCTTCAGCTCTCTGCTGTCTTCCTTTGCGGAAGCGCTCTGCGAGCCTCTGGATATCCCAGCACTTGGCAGCAGTATGGTTGCCGGCGCCATGCACGGGGCATAGCCCGCCCTGGTCACTGTCTGGGGCCGGTGACTGCCGCTGCCTTTTGTCGGGGCGTGGCCCCCGAGCTCCACTAGCCGTCGCTGCTGCGGCGACAGGAGCCATGAACGATGACTTCATCTTGCCACTCCCACAGTTCTTGGCCTTCTTGCCACCCCCATAGGCAGCAGCGCTGGACCCGGGTTGTCCACCTGTCTCAGAGGTCGGCAGAGAGTGCCAGTTCCGCCCTTCAGCTACTTTGGCGCATTTGTCCGCCAGACTGAAGAGCTCAGAGACGTCGCGGACCTCTCTGGTCGCGAGCTTCTCAAGCATTTTCTCATCCCGGACACCCTGTCGGAACGCCACCACCATAGAAGCACTTTGGATATGTGGGATGGTGTTGCGTACCTGGGAGAACCGCTGGATGAAAGAGCGCAGCGACTCCCCAGGTTGTTGCTTGACGGTGTGGAGGTCAAGCTCCGTGCCGGGACGGGTGTAGGAGCTGCCGAAGTTGGCAACAAACTGCCGGCAGAGCTCTCCCCAGGAAGCTATGGACCCCTGAGGTAGATTCATGAGCCAAGACCGAGCTGGGCCGGTCAAGGTGACGTGGAAGTAGTTGGCCATGACAGCCTCGTCCCCTTTTGCGGCAAGTACGGCGGTGGAGTAGATCTGGAGGAACTCCGCTGGGTTGATGCTACCGTCGTACTTCTCAGGCAGGTGTGGGCGAAACTTGCGTGGCCACCTCGTGAAGCGAAGGTGGGGTGCAAGAGCTGCACATCCCACTCCTGCTGCCGCAGGTATTGGCACTGCGAACGCTTGGTTCGCACCTGGCACCGCGTATCCCGGCATGGGCAAGGCTGCACCATAGACCGGGGGCGCTGCTTGCGGCGCATATGGTTGTGGCATATGCTGCGCGGCATATGCCTGAGGCAGGGCTCGCGTGGCGAAGACCTTCCCACCAGGTTGTGTCGAGGCCGACGACATGCTGTCGCCAGCCTCATGGTTGCGACGCCTTTCTCGACGTCGCTCGAGGTACACCCGGGCATCCTGGCCCAAGTGGCACTGTTCCAGCTCCCTTCTCAGGTCCGTCGACGGGAGTCTGGAGGAGCTGGAATCCGCCGTTTGCCCGTCAACCGTGGGCGTGCACGTCAGCGACACAGCCGGTTGTCCTGGGCGCCGTCCTCGCCGAAACCGAGGGTTCGCGGCGGCGACGACGAGGCGGTCCACCTCGCGGACCCATTGCTGGGTCACTGAATGGGGCGCATCCCCCGCAGGTGGGTTGCGCAGCAGTGCTCTTGCTGCAGCTAGCGCACCCCCATGGTGTACGCTTAGCGCTGCTGAAGATCTCACACTGGTCGGAGCCTGCATCGCCGGAGTCGGCTGCTGGCTACCAGCTTGTCCCAACACACTCCGTCCTGAGTGTGTCGACATGTACTCCCCGCTGGTCACGGTTCGCCGTGAACGCGGAGGGGGAGAGTTTGCCGCTGAAGGAAGCTTGGTCATCTTCGTCGGCGGAAACTCGTCGCGCTAGGAGAAAAGCCCCCTACCTGGCGCGCCAAATGTCGAAGTGTTCAGTCGACACTTCCCCCGGGCCTGCACTGCGCAGCCCGTGGAGGTTCTTTTTTCGGTGGGGCTAGTACCTAGCGGAGAGCTTGCGCAGATGGACGAGTTAGTAAGAGCTTTACGCGGTGAGTTTTACGTGGTTCAGGCCGCCGGAGCATAAAACCCTACGTCCACGGCGAGCTACGGAGCTCGCTGTATTGCTTGCTGCTCAGGGCCGGAGTCCTGAGCTTGGGGGTGAGTTACAGCTTGGGAGTGTATGGCTAGCGTATGAGTTGCAGAGTGTGAACCCTTGCTATCGTCGCCTACCCGAGCCTTTTATAGTCCAAGACTCGGGCAGCTTACATGGGGGACCGGGACCCGACAGGTGGTCCCGGGAAGATTGTCTATTATCTACCGTATCTGCAGTTATGCCGGTAGTTTCCTCTGGTCGAAGGCTTCTGAGCCTTCATCTTGCCGCCCTGCCCATGCCGCATGCTAGTCGTAGTGGTTGATGACGGCGCAGGCGGCATGGGATGTCTTGTCGCGGTGTTTATTGGCTGGCAGGTTCTGACACCGCGCGCCAGTCTGTGATGCGACTGGGCGCAACGGCACCTGACAGAAGCGTGCTCCGCATCTCCGCATCTTGGGAAGACGCAGGCCTTGAATACCTTGTACGGGCAAGGTATGGGGCGTCTTTACGCCCGCTGCCTATCGCTCGGTGGCAGGCAGCGCCGTTCTGCTGCCACGTGGCGGGCCCGGAGCTCTCCTCTGAGGAAAGGGAGGTCCGGCCCCGCTGGACGCGTGGCGCCTTCAGACCTCTCTCCCGCGGAGGGGGAGGTCCGGCTTCTGTATGCCACGTGGCGGGCCCGGAGCTCTCCTCTGAGGAGAGGGAGGTCCGGCCCCGCCGGACGCGTGGCGCCTTCGGAGCTCTCCCTGCGGAGAAGGGCGAGTTCCTTAGGCATTTTCCCCTGTGCGCGGGGGTACCCCATATCTCAGGTACCGACAGACGCACTCAGGACGGAGTGTGTCGGCACAAGCTGGTAGCCAGCAGCCGACTCCGGCAACGCCGACTACGGCAAGGCAGGCTCCGACCAGCGTGAGAACTTCTGCAGCGCTGAGCGTACACCATGGGGGTGCGCTAGCTGCAGCAGGAGCGCTACTGCACAACCCACCTGCTGGGGATGCGCCCCAATCAGCGACCCAGCAGTGGGTCCGGGAGGTGGACCGCCTCGTCATCTCCGCCGCAAACCCTCGGTTTCGGCGAGGGCGACGCCCCGGCCAACCGGCTGTGTCGCTGACGCGCACGCCAACGGTTGACCGGCAGACGGCGGACTCCAGCTCCACCAGGTTTCCGTCGACGGACCTGAGGGCAGAGCTGGAGCGATGCCACTTGGACCAAGATGCCCGAGTGTTCCTCGAGCGACGTCGAGAAAGGCGTCGCACCCAAGAGGCTGGTGACAGCATGACGTCGGCCTCGACCCAGCCTGAAGGGCAGATCTTCGCCACGTGATCTCTGCCCCAGGCGTACGGCGTGCAGCATATGCCACAACCATATGCCCTCCAAGCGGCGTCCCCGGTCTATGGAGCAGCCTTGCCCATACCGGGGTACACTGTGCCAGGTGTGAACCAAGCATTCGCGGCACCAATACCTGCGACAACAGGAGCAGGATGTGCGGCCCTTGCACCCCACCTTCGCTTCGCAAGGTGGCCGCGCAACTTTCGGCCGCACCTGCCCAAAAAGTACGATGGCAGCGTTAACCCGGCGGAGTTCCTCCAGATCTACTCCACCACCGTACTTGCAGAAGGAGGGGATGAGGCCGTCATGGCTAACTACTTCCCCGTCGCCTTGACCGGCCCAGCCCGGTCTTGGCTCATGAATCTCACTCAGGGTTCCATAACTTCCTGGGGAGAGCTCTGCGGGCAGTTCATCGCCAACTTCGGCAGCTCCTGCACCCGTCCCGGCACGGAGCTTGACCTCCACGCCATCAAGCAACAACCTGGGGAGTCGCTGCGTTCTTTCATCCAGCGGTTCTCCCAGGTATGCAACACCATCCCACATATTCAAAGTGCTTCTGTGGTGGTGGCGTTCCGGCAGGGTGTCCGGGACGAGAAAAAGCTTGAGAAGCTCGCGACCAGAGAGGTCCGTGACGTCTCTGAGCTATTCAGCCTGGCGGACAAATGCGCCAGAGCAGCTGAAGGGCGGAACTGGCACTCTCTGCCGACCTACGAGTCAGGAGGACAGCCCGGGTCCAGCGCTGCTGCCTATGGAGGTGGCAAGAAGGCCAAGAACCGGGGGAGTGGCAAGATGAAGTCATCGTCCGCGGCTCCCGTCGCCGCAGCAGCGACGACTAGTGGTGCTCGGGGGCCACGCCCTGACAAAAGGCAGCGGCAGTCTCCAGCCCTAGAGAGTGACAAGGGTGGGCTATGCCCCGTGCATGGCGCCGGCAACCATACTGCTGCCGAGTGCTGGGATATACAGAGGCTCGCAGAGCGCTTCCGCAAAGGAAGGCAGCAGAGAGCTGAAGCACCGCTCCACCCTCAGAGGGATGGCAAGCAGAAAGTCGACGCTCCAGTCAGCGCCAGCCACCAGGTGGGGTTTCAGGAGCCTCAGCGTGTCATAAAGACAGTTCATAACGGTGAGGACTCCAGCTCCGATGGTGACGGGCCGGGGCGGTAGCCGGCCGTGGCTGCCGTCCCAGGTCAGTGGAGGCTGCACTGCTGCGGCATCAACCTTGGAGAAGCTCCAAGCAGTCGCAGCAGCCCAAGCGCCAATCACAATGGTGCAAGATCGGGACAGCATCACCCGAGAGCCCGCCTCCATGCCTCGGTCATACCTCCCGGTGACCGCCCAAGGTCTTTCAACCCCTTGAAGGCCTTGCTAGAAGGGGAAGACGCCTTGGGTCTTCCAAGACGAGCCCGGGTCCACCTACCCATTGAAGGTCTTAGCCAGAAGGGGAGAACTCCCCGGGGGCGCCCAGGAGAAGCCATGCAGGACCTGATCCAGTGTTGTCGGTACCTGAGATATGGGGTACCCCGCGCACAGGGTAAAATGCCTAAGGAACTCGCCCTTCTCCGCAGGGAGAGCTCCGAAGGCGCCACGCGTCCGGCGGGGCCGGACCTCCCTCTCCTCAGAGGAGAGCTCCGGGCCTGCCACGTGGCATACAGAAGCCGGACCTCCCCCTCCGCGGGAGAGAGGTCCGAAGGCGCCGCGTGTCCAGCGGGGCCGGACCTCCCTCTCCTCAGAGGAGAGCTCCGGGCCCGCCACATGGCCAACAGAAGCCGAGCCTCCCCCTCCGCGGGGAGAGGTCCGGAGGCTCCACGTGCCCCGCGGGACGGACCCTCCTCTCCTCTGAGAAGGGCTCCGGGCCCGCCACGTGGCAGCAGAACGACGCTGCCTGCCCCGAGCGATAGGCAGCGGGCGTAAATACGCCCCCATACCTTGACCGTACAAGGTATTCAAGGCCCGCGTCTTCCCAAGACGCGAAGACGCGGAGCACGCTTCTGTCAGGTGCCGTTGCGCCCAGTCGCATCACAGACTGGCGCGCGGTGTCAGAACCTGTCAGCCAATAAACACCGCGACAAGACATCCCATGCCGCCTGTGCCGTCATCAACCACTACGACTAGCATGCGGCATGGGCAGGGCGGCAAGATGAAGACGCAGAAGCCTTCGGCCAGAGACAACTACCGGCATAACTGCAGATACGGTAGATAATAGACAATCTTCCAGGGACCACCTGTCGGGTCCCGGCTCCCCTTGTAAGCCGCCCGAGTCTTGGACTATAAAAGGCTCGGGTAGGCGTCGATAGCAAGGGTTCGCACTTTGCAACTCACACGCTAGCCATACACTCCCAAGCTGTAACTCACCCCCAAGCTCAGGCCCCCGGTCCTGAGCAGCAAGCAATACAGCGAGCTCCAGAGCTCGCCATGGACGTAGGGTTTTACGCTCCGGTGGCCTGAACCACGTAAAACTCGCCGTGTCAAGCTCTTACTAACTCGTCCATCTGCGCAAGCTCTCCGCTAGGGACTAGCCCCACCGAAAAAAGAACCTCCGCGGGCTGCCCAGTGCAGGCCCGGGGGAAGTGTCGACCGAACACTTCGACATTTGGCGTGCCAGGAAGGGGGCTTTTCTCCTAGCGCGACGAGTTTCCGCCAACGAAGATGACCAAGCTTCCTTCAGCGGCAAACTCTCCCCCTCCGCGTTCACGGCGAACCGTGACCACTGGGGAGTACATGTCGACACACTCAGGACAGAGTGTGTCAGCACAAGCTGGTAGCCAGCAGCCGACTCCGGCAACGCCGACTCCGGCTATGCAGGCCCCGACCAGTGTGAGATCTTCTGCAGCGCTGAGCGTACACCATGGAGGTGCGCTAGCTGCAGCAAGAGCGCTGCTGCGCAACCCACCTGCAGGGGATGCGCCCCATTCAGCGACCCAGCAATGGGTCCGCGAGGTGGACCGCCTCGTCGTCGCCGCCGCGAACCCTCGGTTTCGGCGAGGACGGCGCCCAGGACAACCGGCTGTGTCGCTGATGCGCACACCCACGGTTGACGGGCTAACGGCGGATTCCAGCTCCTCCAGGATCCTGTCGACGGACCTGCGAAGGTAACTGGAACGGTGCCACTTGGGCCAGGACGCCCGGGTGTACCTCGAGCGACGCTGAGAAAGGCGTCGCAACCATGAGGCTGGCGACAGCATGTCGTCGGCCTCGACACAACCAGAAGGGCAGGCCTTCGCCACGCGAGCCCTGCCTCAGGCATATGCTGCGCAGCATATGCCACAACTATATGCGCCGCAAGCAGCGGCCCCGGTCTATGGTGCAGCCTTGCCCATGCCGGGATACGCGGTGCCAAGTGCGAACCAAGCGTTCGCAGCGCCAGTACCTGCAGCAGCAGGTGCAGGATGTGCGGCCCTTGCACCCCACCTTCGCTTCGCAAGGTGGCCACGCAAGTTTTGCCCGCACCTGCCCGAGAAGTACGACGGCAGCGTCAACCCAGCGGAGTTCCTCCAGATCTACTCCACCGCCGTACTTGCCGCAGGAGAGGACGAGGCTGTCATGGCCAACTACTTCCCCATCGCCTTGACCGGCCCAGCTCGGTCTTGGCTCATGAATCTACCTCAGGGGTCCATAACCTCCTGGGGAGAGCTCTGCCGGCAGTTCGTCGCCAACTTCGGCAGCTCCTACACCCGCCCCGGCACGGAGCGTGACCTCCACGCCGTCAGGCAACAGCCTGGGGAGTCGCTGCGCTCTTTCATCCAGCGGTTCTCCCAGGTACGCAACACCATCCCGCATATTCAGAACGCTTCGGTGGTGGTGGCGTTCCGGCAAGGCGTTCGGGACAGGAAGATGCTCGAGAAACTCGCGACCAGGGAGGTCTGCGATGCCTCAGAACTCTTCAACCTGGCGGACAAGTGTGCCAGGGCAGCCGAAGGGCGGAACAGGCACTCTCTGCCGGCCCCCAAGCCAGGGGGTCAGTCGGGATCCGGCGGCGCTTCGTACGGAAGAAGCGTAAAAACATCAGCCGCGGTCCCTGTTGTCGCAACAGCGACGCCCAGTGGAGCTCGGGGGCCGCGCCCTGACAAGAGGCCGCGACAACCACCGGCCCCAGACGGGGGCCAGGATGAATTATGCCCTGTGCATGGCACCAGCTATCATACCGCTACCAAATGCCGGGAAATCCAGAAGCTCGCGGAGCGCTTCTGGAAAGGGAAGCAGCCTCTAACTGATGCCCCACCCAACAATCAAAGGGGCGGCAAGCAGAAGATCGAGGCCCGAAACGGCGTCGACCGCCAGGTGGAGTTCCAGGAGCTTCAGCACGCCGTAAAGGCAGTGCGCAGTCATGGGAGCTCCAGTTCCAGTGATGACAAGCACCGGAAGATGCTCTATGTCATCTTCGGCGGGTCCGCTGACCCCCCGTCCCGGAGCACGGCTAAGGCCTTGCGTCAAGCGGTAGCGTCGGTGGCTCCCCTCCCAGGTGCAGCACCGCACCTCAGGTGGATGGGAACCCCCATCAGCTTCGATGACACCGACTGCCCCAGGAACATGGCTGGGGCCGGCCAACTGCCGCTCGTGGTGGCCCCCACCATCGCCAACATGAAGATGTACCACGTTTTGGTGGATGGCGGGGCTGGGCTGAACCTCATCAGTCGCGCAGCCTTCCAGAAGCTGCAGATCCCGATGGCCAAGCTCGCCCCATCGAGCCCGTTCTCAGGGGTGGGACCGGGACAGGTCGTTCCCTACGGCCACATCAGCCTCCCGGTGACCTTTGGGGCACCGGACAGCTACCGTACAGAGTACGTTCTGTTCGATGTGGCCGAGATTGACCTCCCCTTCAACGCCATAATCGGCAGGCCAGCCCTGTACCGATTCATGGCTGTAGCCCACTACGGCTACCTTGTCTTGAAGATGCCTACACCAACAGGCGTCCTCAAGGTTTGTGGAGACCGTGCTGCCGCAGTGTTAGCCTTGGAAAAGCTTCAGGCACTTACAACGACTAGAGCGCCAACCCTCGGCAGCGCAGAACCAAACCAGCTCCACCCAAGTGCACGCCACTGTGCCTCTACCACAGCACCCCGCGTGCAACCCCTCGATGAGGACGACGTCCCCACAAGGCTCGTCCGAATCAGCACCGATGCCACCCAGACCACCCGGGTAGCCGGGGGCCTGGATAGCAAATAGGAAGGCACGCTCGTTCCCCCCCTCCGGCACAAGGTCGATGTGCTGCATGACAGCCATCGCCGAGGCCAGAGATCCCTAGGGAGGTGATTGAGCACTACTTAAAGGTCTTTCCCGACGTCCAGCCGTCCGACAAGACGGAGAGTCCGCCGCTCCCGGCGCTTGGCAAACCGAGTTGTTATCCCGAAGGCCAGCGAGAAGCTCCGGAGGCGCATCCACTACACCAGTCTCAATAAGGCATGCCCTAAAGACCTATTTTATCTCCCTATGATAGACCAAATAGTAGACTCGATGCCAGGCTGTGATGTGCTGCGCTTCCCAAATGCTTGCTAAGGTTCCCATCAGACCCCTTGGCCTGGAGTAGTTGAAGGGCACCCTTTACCTGCTAATCCCGGCATAAACCGACTCGGCATAGCTAGGGGTCCCACGGATTTCTGGTCTTCGCGCCAATGGCTTTAACCCCATACCACCGTAACCTGTTTCGCCACCAAGAAGCAAGCTCGGATCCCCGACACAACCTCCCGGAGGACCAGCAGGACCTCCCGGAGGTGCAATGGGACCCCTCCCCGGAGCTCCCGGGACATCAGCGGAGCTCCCCGGAAGGCCCAAAGCAGCCTGGGGACCCCCAAGTATCGAGCACCCGGCGGTCTCCCCAGGTTAAAAGCTATCCTCCACATCCCCCACGCGGCGGACAATGCCGCCAAATGGGCGGCGGAGCCACTGAAGTTTGACCTAGGCTCCCTTTCCCGTCATGCGGACATTAACCGAGCACTAGTTGACTTGTGGCTGAAGTAGACGCACGCTCAGGGGGCCACAAAGACGATGAAACAGGACCCTGAGCCCTGACCTTCACCAGACCTTACCGAATGATGTTCGTCGATGGCTCCTTGCGAAAGCAGGGGGCCGATGCTAGCGTACTGTTCCTCACGCCATCGGGGGAGCAGTCTGGGTATGTGGCGCGTTTCAATTCCAAGGCAGCCAACAACATAGCAAAGTATGATGTGCTCATCCTCCTTGCTAGTCGTTGGCTCAGGGCAACTCCCAGTCTGGTTATCAACCAAGACGGTGGAGACAGACCTCCTCGCCTTGGACCTGCACCACGTACCACGCGCTAGCAAGGCCGCAGCTGACGACCTTTCAACGAAGACCCCCACCGGAGCCACTGTGCCTGAAGGGGGCCTCGAGAGGACGTTGCCGCGGCCCACAGCCCGGCCCGCCGAGCCGGGCGAAGGGGGCTAGACCAGCACCTCGAAGCTGGCGGTCCCGGCGGCCATGGACGCCGCCAAGGATCATAAGCATCACTGGGGACTCCGTGCAACCCAGCGCTCAAGATCCAGATGCTCAAGTCAGACCCGATGCTTGGATCACGGAGGTCCGAGACTACTTGAAAGACAATATCCTCCCTGATGAATTTGTATCCGCTGAACGGATTGTGTGTATGGCTAAGAGACACATGGCGGTAGAGGGGGATCTCTACCGACGTGGCGCCAAACACATCCTATTGCGGTGCATAACCCAGGGGGAAGGCTGCGACTTGTTCGCTGAGATCCATGGAGGCGAATGTGGGAGTCACTCTTCCTCACGCACGTTTGTCGGTAAAGCCTTTCGGCATGGCTTCTACTAGCCGGCAACACTCCAGGATGCCGTCGAGCTGGTCGAGAGCTGCTAGGCGTGCCTGTTCCATGCCAAGCAGATCCATACACCGGCTTGGACGGTACAGATGATCCAGCCCACATGACCATTTGCCATGCTGGGGCTGGACATCCCGGGCCTAGGACCATTCCCCAGAACCGAGGACGGGGACCCGCTCCCGAACCCTCGGAACACGGAACAACGCTGTAAGTTCTACCCCTAGAGCAACAATAGGACAGACCCTTCTTTTTATAATAAATTCCATAAAGTCCAAGAACAGGGCTTGGAGCAACTAAGCCTCAGGGGACGGTCCAAGACTACGTTCAGCTTCGCCTGGTTCCGACCCCAAGCGCGTAGAGTCTTGCTTCCCTTGAGGTGGGTCGTGGCCTACATATTCGGCCCGCCTTCCCCCGTATGGAAATTTATATGAAAAGAAACCTACCCTACGTTGCTCTCCTTTGGTAATAATTTAATTTACTTATTAAATTTTTATGATTACCATACTAACGCGCGCTCACTATGCGTTCAACTCCCTCTTCTCATTCTCATCTTTAGTCAGAATTTGCTGCCCTGCCAAAGGCGGTTGCGCGGGAGGTACTGGCCGAAAGCCAGGGGGACCCCAAGCCCCCTGCACTTCGCGCGCGGTAGTTCCCAAGCACCATATAAGTGGACGGGGACCGTAAGCCAGATAAGACTAAGAGATAGAGGGGGGGAGCCCCAAGGAGAATTAATTTTCCTTACTTGTGTGCAGGACCTCTCAGCCTCAGCTCCCCACAGGAGTATGGTAGGCGCATCCATCCAATAGAACGCACCTACCAGGGGGCCGCTACGGGATCGCGCAAGGCCAAAAAACCCCAAGGTAAGATCAAAGAGCTAGACCCCGAAGGCCCCACGTGTCCAGCAGGGCCGGACCTCCCACCTCCTTGAGGGTGGGAGCTCCGGGACCGCCACGTGGTCAACAGAAGTCGGACCTCCCCCTCTCTGCGGGGAGAGGCCCGAGGGCTCCACGTGCCCTGCAAGCCCGGACCTCCCCTCAGGCGGGAGCTCCGGGCCCGCCACGTGACCAACAGGCGCGGACCCCCCTCCGATCTCGTGAGGCGGGTCCTGGAGACCTCCGGGAGACCTCCGGAACCCTTAGTATACAGTGAGGACCCGGAGAAGGTGTCTATGCAGAGCTTCGAGATTGGTCAAGGCCTCCGAGTCCTTGCGGAGCTAAGGACTCGGTCAGGAAAGGCCAAGAAGAAGACTAGGACATGCAGACACAGAAAGAAACAGAAGTCTGTCCATACGAAGGCTCCACGAGCTGGGCTACAGACTCAACAAAAATAAAAAAGGAAGTACAGGGCCTTGTGGACACGAGGGCAGATGCCTAGGGGTCCCCAGACTCCCGATGAAACCTAGACGCCACGAGGGCAGCTAAGTCCTCGACTTCGGCCCTGGCAGCTTCCTCCTGATCGGCGACGGGTCCTAGACGAACCGGCCTCAGAGAAAAGGAAGGGTCTTGGCTAACGAAGCACGACAGAACGTGCATCGCAACCTCCTTCGCGAGGCCCCGACCTTCCGCTTCCAGCTCGTCGGTGATCACTGATTCGAGTCGACCTAGCTCGTCGCCAAGAGACTCAAGGGCCGGCGCCGCTTCGGACATCGGCCGCGCTGGGGTCTCCACCTGCACAGGGCTGAATCCAAGAGGAGCCAAGGCGGATCCCGCCTTGGCAATGAAGCACCAGACCGCCTGGGCCTCGGCAGTCCGCAAGGACTGGAGCCTCTCTACCTCTTGGCGAGCCGCTAGCTCGCGATCCATCGCCGCCTGACGCTCCTTGGAGAACTGCTCCTCCCTCGCGGCGACAGCCGACTCACGGAGCCCCAGCTCCTCGGACCGAGCCCTTAGCTCCTCCACCTTGGCCCTCAGCCGGGCGGTGGTCTTCTCCTCCTCGGAAGCAACGGCGCCTTCCCGATCAGCGACGGCGTGCTCCCGACGGGCTACCTGCAGCTGCAACTCCTCCGCGGCGGCGGAACACTCCTTGGCTTTGGCTTCAGCTTGGGCCAGAGCCTCGCGGTAGGAGACACGAACCCGCTGGGCCTCTGACTCCAAGTGGCTAATGGCCTTCTTCTGAGTGCCAAGCAGAGCACTCATAGCCTCAATCCTTGACTGCCTTGAGTCAAGGTCCACCCGGGCCCGCTACTGCCAGCTGAGAAGGTGTTCCCTCTCGCCGGCCAATGCCTTCCTCTCCTGCTCAAAGGCAGATTGGAGCTGCCGGGCGCTGGTCTGGGCACGCCCCAGGGCGTCCCACACGGGCGCCGGATCAGGGGGGATAGGAGTTGCGCCACTGGACCCCCCTGACGAGTCTAAGACCGGCGGGGGCGCCGGCGCCTCAGCAGCCACGGTGGGGCGCTGTCCTAAGCAGGCCAAGAGGCCAGCAGGCGCACCTACAGCAGCCCTCCCGGTCTCAAGACCTGGCTTCTGGACTGGTGAAGGAGGGCGGGTAGGAGCAGATGTGTCCACCGCGGAATATGATCCCGCTGGTGCAGAGGGTGCCCCCGTCGAATTGGGAGCCATGGGGGCCGCCACGGTCCCCAGGTGCTGAGGCACGGAGCTTCCGCTGGTTGAAGGCGGCCGGATAAGAGGCCCGCCCCTGGTAGCCGGTTGGTCCCTGCAAAGAAGAAGAAGCCCTCAGAATAAGAGAAGAGGCAAGAGCTCTGCTCCTATAAGCCGGAAAGAATAACACTTACTGGGCGGCATGAGCGCTCCAGCGAGCTTGCAGCACTGGCCTCTGGACTGTAGCTGAACCGCCAGGACCAGCGGCTGGAACGGTCGCGGAATGGAACGCCTGGATCCCCGGCGCACTCGCCGGTGTCGCCCCACCAACATCCGTCCTGGGAGCCCCTCCACTTGAGGAAGGATGGCGAGGTACCTGGGCTGATTCGGACGGCTGCTGTCTGGGGAGAGACCCGCCGGGGAGGGACACTCGGGACCTCTTCGGGTCGCCACCCGATGGACCAGCACCTCCGGGAGATGGGAGCAAAGTAGCTCCGGCACCCTGACTCGGCACAGGCGGCACCCTCGGAGGAGACCGGGCACGTTTCTTCTCTAGATGCCCGGGGGCCAGCTCTTTTCCTTTCCCTTTGTCGGCGGCTTGGGTTCCGTCGGCTCTGGGGAGGGTTTGACAGCAGCGGATGCCTCATTCCCTGACCCGGGGTGCTCGGTTCCTGGAATGGTGACACCCCGGAAGGCATCCCCGACCTGTCGGACGGCGATCCCGATATCATCAAGGTTCGGCATCTTCCGCAGGAGCTCTGACCTCCTCTGAGGCTCCAAGAAGAGGGGGGTGGCAGAGGGCGGAAGAGCGGGGTCGCCACTGGGAATGTTGTCACCGCTCACCTTGCTCACCATCTCGTTCAGCTCCTCGTCGGAAGGGTCAGAGCCGGGGCCTCTCTCCAGCCTGGTACAGTCCTGCTCGCCGGTGTAGTACCACGTTGGGCGGCTACGCTGCTGCAAGGGAGCCATACGGCGTGACACGAAGTCCATCAGCACCATTAGAGACGGCAGCCCCTCGTTGGCCAAGAACCGGATCCGCTCCAAGACCGGGGTGTACTCCTGCTCCAGCTCAGGGATCTCCTCCCATAAGCGGCGATCGGTGGTTGGGCTGGCGGTTGGGAGTTGTACGCGATCGTGCTCGTCCGTCTGCACTACCACCCAGCTCTCCCTCCAGTTTTCCCACCTTGATGCGCTGAAGGGCAGGAGGTATCCGGAGATCTTGGGGTCTTTGCAGCGATGCTGGAAGTAGTATGCCCCCATCTGATTCTTTGAGCCTCGCCCAGTCGTCCGCAGCACAAAGAAGTGGCGGAAGAGCGTCACGGAGGCATGCACCCCCACGAACATCTCGCAGAAGTGGACAAAACAGCAGCCATTGCGAAGGAATTGGGGGAAAGATGGTGAAGCTGGAGACCATATGTCTCCAGCAGGGTGACAAAGAAGGAAGAAATCGGCGGAACGAACCCCGCCAGAGCATAAGCGGTGAAGAAGAATATCTCCCCCTTTTCCAGGACCAGGGGGAGAGATCCTCGGCGAAGCCGATGTTTCTGCTCTTCTGAGCGCCAGCCCAGCAGCCTGCGCACTGGCCCGAGCTCGGAAGAGCGGACGAGGCGCGTCGGGAGCAAGTTGGAAGCCATGGCGAAAGAGGGCGCAAGGGCAGGAGAGCCGGGGCGCCAGAGTTCAAGGGAAGTACGAGCGCAATGCGAAGGGAAGCCGCGATGCGGGTGAGATCCCCTTTTAAAACTTTCCAGGGATGGTCCGGGGTAATTCGAAAACCTCCGGAAACATCGCGTCGGCGACCTCGTTGGCTCCGAGACCGGGCGCCGATGAAAGGTGGACCCTAGCCGCCCAACTGAAGCGGTGGGTCAAGGAGTCAGTCTCCTGAGAAGATGAGCCGGCAAGGCACTTCGGCGGTTCCCGAAGAAAGCACCGCAACGTGTAGAAGTGGCAGTCTTGGGAACCGCCGCAGTAAAAGCAACCATCAAGTGAGCGCGCGCTCCCACGATCCCGTGGCCGTTCGTGCTCCGGCAGCGGTCAATTCGGGACTTAGATGAAGTGCGCGGATCGGAAGAGACGGAGGTCACACCTCGGGCTCGCTATCTCCCTCGAGATGGGCCCGGGGGCCACTGTCGGCACCTGAGATATGGGGTACCCCCGCGCACAGGGTAAAATGCCAAAGGAACTCGCCCTTCTCCGCAGGGAGAGCTCCGAAGGCGCCACGCATCCGGCTGGGCCGGACCTCCCTCTCCTCAGAGGAGAGCTCCGAGCCCGCCACATGGCATACAGAAGCCGGACCTCCCCCTCCGCGGGAGAGAGGTCCGAAGGCGCCGCGTGTCCAGCAGGGCCGGACCTCCCTCTCCTCAGAGGAGAGCTCCGGGCCCGCCACGTGGCCAACAGAAGCCGAGCCTCCCCCTCCGCGGGGAGAGGTCCGGAGGCTCCACGTGCCCCGCGGGACTGACCCTCCTCTCCTCTGAGAAGGGCTCCGGGCCCGCCACGTGGCAGCAAAACGACGCTGCCTGCCCCGAGCGATAGGCAGCAGGCGTAAATACGCCCCCATACCTTGCCCGTACAAGGTATTCAAGGCCCGCGTCTTCCCAAGATGCGAAGACGCAGAGCACGCTTCTGTCAGGTGCCGTTGCGCCCAGTCGCATCACAGACTGGCGCGCGGTGTCAGAACCTGTCAGCCAATAAACACCGTGACAAGACATCCCATGCCGCCTGCGCCGTCATCAACCACTACGACTAGCATGCGGCATGGGCAGGGCGGCAAGATGAAGACTCAGAAGCCTTCGGCCAGAGACAACTACCGGCATAACTGCAGATACGGTAGATAATAGACAATCTTCCCGGGACCACCTGTCGGGTCCCGGCTCCCCTTGTAAGCCGCCCGAGTCTTGGACTATAAAAGGCTCGGGTAGGCGTCGATAGCAAGGGTTCGCACTTTGCAACTCACACGCTAGCCATACACTCCCAAGCTGTAACTCACCCCCAAGCTCAGGACTCCGGGCCTGAGCAGCAAGCAATACAGCGAGCTCCATAGCTCGCCGTGGACGTAGGGTTTTACGCTCCGGCGGCCTGAACCACGTAAAACTCACAGTGTCAAGCTCTTACTAACTCGTCCATCCGCGCAAGCTCTCCGCAAGGGACTAGCCCCACTGAAAAAAGAACCTCCGCAGGCTGCCCAGTGCAGGCCCGGGGGAAGTGTCGACCGAACACTTTGACATTTGGCGCGCCAGGTAGGGGGCTTTTCCCCTTGCGCGACGAGTTTCCGCCGACGAAGATGACCAAGCTTCCTTCAGCGGCAAACTCTCCTCCCCCGCGTCCACGGCGAACCGCGACCAAGGGGGAGTGCATGTCAACACACTCAGGACGGAGTGTGTCGGTACAAGCTGGGAGCCAGCAACCGGCTCTGGCAGCGCCGACCCCGGCAATGCAGGCTCCAACCAGCGTCAGGTCTTCAGTAGCGCTGGACGTACCCGGTGGGGGTGCGCTAGCTGCAGAAAGAGCGGTACTGCAAAATCCACCTGCTCGGGATGCGCCTCAGGCAGCAACCCAGCAGTGGATTCGCGAGGTAGACCGTCTCGTCGTCGCCACCGCAAACCCTCGACTTCAGCAGGGACGACGCTCCGGCCAACCGGCTGTGTCGCTGATGCGCACACCAATGGTTGACGAGCAGACGGCAGATTCCAGCTCCACCAGGCTCCAGTCGACGGATCTGAGGACAGAGCTGGAACGGTTTCAATTGGGCCAGGATGCCCGGGTGTACCTCGAGCGACGTCGAGAAAGGCGTCGCACTCAAGAGGCTGGCGACAACATGACGTCGGCCTTGACCCAGCCTGAAGGGCGGACCTTCGCCACGCGAGCTCTGCCTCAGGCGTACGCCGCGCAGCATAAGTCACAGCCATGTGCTCTGCAAGCGGCGTCCCCGGCCTATGGCGCAACCTTGCCCATACCGGGGTACACTGTGTCAGGCGCAACCAAGCGTTCGCGGCACCAGTACCTGCACTGGGAGCCAGCAACCGGCTCTTGCAGCACCGACCCCGGCAATGCAGGCTCCAACCAGCGTCAGGTCTTCAGTAGCGCTGGGCGTACCCGGCGGGGGTGCGCCAGCCGCAGCAAGAGCGCTACCGCACAATCCGCCTGTTGGGGACGCGCCTCAGGCAGCGACCCAGCAGTGGATTCGCGAGATAGACCGTCTCGTCGTCGCCTCCGCAAACCCTCGACTTCGGCGGGGACGACGCTCCGGCCAACCGGCTGTGTCGCTGATGCGCACGCCAATGGTTGGCGAGCAGATGGCGGACTCCAGCTCCACCAGGCTTCCGTCGATGGACCTGAGGACTGAGCTGGAACGATGCCACATGGGCCAAGACGCCCGAGTGTTCCTCGAGCGGCGACGAGAAAGGCGTCGCAGCCAAGAGGCTGGCGTCAGCATGACTACTGCCTCAACCCTGCCTGAGGCGCAGACTTTCGCCACGCGAACTCTGCCCCAGACATACGCTACGCAGCATATGCCACAGCCATATGTCCTGCAAACGGCGCCCCCGGTCTATGGCGCAGCCTTGTCCATACCGGGGTACACTGTGCCGTCGGCAAACCAAGCGTTCGTGGCACCAACGCCTGCAGCAACAGGGGCAGGATGTACGGCCCTGGAGCCCCACCTACGCTTCGCGAGGTGGCCGCGCAAGTTTCGGCCGCACCTGCCTGAGAAGTACGACGGCAGCGTCAACCCGGCGGGGTTCCTCCAGATCTACTCCACCGCCGTGCTTGCCGCAGGAGGGGATGAGGCCGTCATGGCCAAACTACTTCCCCGTCGCCTTGACCGGCCCAGCCCGGTCTTGGATAATGAACCTCCCTCAGGGTTCCATAACTTTCTGGGAAGAGCTCTGCCGGCAGTTCATCGCCAACTTCGGCAGCTCCTACACCCGTCCCGGCACGGAGCCTGACCTCCACGCCATCAAGCAACAACCTGGGGAGTCGCTGCGCTCCTTCATCCAGTGGTTCTCCCAGGTACGCAACACCATTCCGCATATTCAAAGTGCCTCTGTGGTGGCGGCACTTCTACAGTGTCCGGGACGAGAAGATGCTTGAGAGGCTTGCAACCAGAGAGGTCTGTGATGCCTCCGAGATCTTCAGCCTGGCGGACAAGTGCGCCAGAGCAGCCGGAGGGCGGAGTTGGCACTCACTGCAAGCTTCCGAAGCTGGAAGACAGCCCGAAGACGGCGGAGTTCAAGCTGAGCTCCCGACCACGTCAGACAGCCAAGAGCTAAGCACTGGCTGACTTCGTGGCTGAGTGGACGCCAACGAAGGCTGACCCAGGGGGCCGCAAAGACGGTGAACCAAAGTACCGATCTCCGGTCTTCACCGGGCCTCACTGGACGCTCTTCTTCGATGGCTCCTCACCAAAGCAGGGGGCCGGTGCCGGCGTACTGCTCCTCATGCCATCGGGGGAGCAGTCTGGGTACATGGTGCGTCTCAATTCCAAGGCAACCAACAACTTGGCAGAGTATGAAGCACTCATCTTTGGCCTAAAAGACAGTCCTGTCTCTGGGCGCTTGCCAGTTGTTGGCACAGGGCGACTCCCAGCTAGTTATCAAGCAAGTTAAGGGTGAATGCCACTGCAATGACCCACAGCTAGCTGCTTATCTGCTCCACGTGCGGATGTTGGAGAAAGACTTCCTCGCCTTGGACCTGTGCCATGTACCGCGCGCTGGCACGGCCGCAGCTGACGGCCTCTCAACGAAAGCCTCCATCAGAGCCCCTGCGCATGAAGGAGTCTTCGAGAGGATGTTGCTGCGGTCCACAGCCCGGCCTGCCGAGCCGGGCGAAGGGGCTGAACCAGTGCCTCGAAGCTAGGCAGTCCCGGCGGTCCTGTATGCCGCCAAAGGATCGTAAGAGTCACAGGGGACTCCCTGCAACCCAGCGCTCAAGATCCAGAAGCTCAAGTAGTCCCGATGCATGGACCACGGAGGTCCGGGACTCCTTGAAGGACATCCTTCCTGATGAACGTGCATCCGATGAACGGGTGGTGCGGATGGTTAAGTGTTACGCGCTGGTATCTTTACTGGCGTGGTGCCACGACATCCTATTGCGGTGCATAACCCAAGAGGAAGGCTGCGATTATCTCACAGTAGTCCAAGGAGGCGAGTTCTGGGAACGCTCATCGTCCAGCACGTTGGTCGGTTAAGCCACCCGGCATGGCTCCTACTGACCGAGAGCCACCTGGACGCCGTCAAACCGGTTAGGGATGCAATGCGTGCCAGGTCCACGCCAAGCAGACCTACACAACCGGTGCAGACGTGCACCCAGAGCCGTCGGGGGATACCGGCTCCTCCATGTCGAGGGCCAGCCGGACATCCCAGGGCTGGGTCACGGGAACTACCCTTCCACATGGTATGCGGGGCCAAAGCCATGCTTCCCCCTGAGATCGCCATGGGGGTCCCCCCGTGTCCGGCGTACGACGAAGCCACGCATGACCCGCTCTGCGTGAAGACAGGCGCTCCGACGCTACCCAGTAAGTTCACCATGCTTACTTAGGTGTTCATTTAAATTACGCATTAATTTATATGAACACCTCCCCACGCTCTAGAAAGTGTGCGTCCATTGTACACTTGGTTCCTCTTTCGTGCTCTCATGCATAGTCGATATTTGCCGTCCTGCCGAAAACGGTAGTGCTTGGGGTAATTGCCAGAGGCCCGGTGGCCTTTTGGATCTCTCCCTGTAAGGGTACTGTACCGCCAGTTGGTCTCCTCCGAGAAAAGACCTACGCTAGACCGGGGGGTCAGGAGCCTTTCTTTGCCCGGTCTTGCACCCAAAGCATGCGCACTCTGCCTCCCGGCGCTACGGTCTGAGTACCAGGGGGCCGGACGGTTACACCCTGACTGGGGCTGGGGCCAGACCTCCGGGACCAAGTGCACTGGATTACCCAAGCCCCACATTCCGGCCAGGGACAGTAAGCCTAATGAGACTAACGGACAGGAAAGGGGGGACCACTGAGCAGCTCCGGACCTTCGCCCCCACAGCTGGGCCGAGCTCCGAGGCCAGCCCTCGCCCTCCTATCAGAGGCGAGCGCTGATGCCGGACCTCATGCCCTTCGCTAGCCTGAGCTCCGATTACTTCCGGACTCCGCCTCCACAGCCAGGCCGAGCTCCGAGGCCAGCCCTCGCCCTCCTTTCAGAGGCAAGCGCTGATGCCGGACCTCATGCCCTTCGCTGGCCTGAGCTCCGATGACTTCCGGACTCCGCCTCCACAGCCAGGCCGAGCTCCGAGGCCAGCCCTAGCCCTCCTTTCAGAGGTGAGCGCTGATGCCGGACCTCACGCCCTTCGCTGGCCTGAACTCCGATGACTTCCGGACTCCGCCTCCACAGCCAGGCCGAGCTCCGAGGCCAGCCCTCGCCCTCCTTTCAGAGGCGAGCGCTGATGCCGGACCTCACGCCCTTCGCTGGCCTGAGCTCCGATGACCTCCGGACCTCACGCCCTTCGCTGGCCTGAGCTCCGATGACTTCCGGACTCCGCCCCCACAGCTGGGCCGAGCTCCGAGGCCAGCCCTCGCCCTCCTTTCAGAAGCGAGCACTGATTCTGGACCTCACGCCCTTCGCTGGCCTGAGCTCCGATGACTTCCGGACTCCGCCTCCACAGCCTGGCCGACCTCCGAGGCCAGCCCTCGCCCTCCTTTCAGATGCGAGCGCTGATGCCGGACCTCACGCCCTTCGCTGGCCTGAGTTCCGATGACTTCCGGACCTCCGCCCCCACAGCTGGGTCAAGCTCCGATGCCAGCCCTCGCCCTCCTTTCAGAGGCGAGTCCTGATGCTGGACCTCACGCCCTTCGTGGACCTGAGCTCCGATGACTCCCGGACCTCCGCCCCAGCAGCCGGGCCGAGCTCCGATGCCAGGCTTCACCCTCTCCTAAGAGGCTGAACTCCGAAGCCGTCAAGACCCTGCCAGCACAGGGAGTACTCAAGACAAGAAAGTGCGCGGGTAGGAGAAGGCCTCACCTCGGGCTCGATTACCTCCCCCGAGGTGAGCCCGGGGGCCACTGTCGGTACCCGCGATATGGGGTACCCCCGCGCACAGGGGAAAATGCCTAAGGAACTCGCCCTTCTCCGCAGGGAGAGCTCCGAAGGCGCCACGCGTCCGGCGGGGCCGGACCTCCCTCTCCTCACAGAGAGCTCTGGGCCCGCCATGTGGCATACAGAGGCCGGACCTCCCCCTCCGCGGGAGAGAGGTCCGAAGGTGCCACGTATCTGGCGGGGCCGGACCTCCCTCTCCTCAGAGAGGAGCTCCGGGCCCGCCACGTGGCCGACAGAAGCCGAACCTCCCCCTCCGCGGGGAGAGGTCCGAAGGCTCCACGTGCCCCGCGTGGCCGGACCCTCCTCTCCTCTGAGAAGGGCTCCGAGCCCGCCACGTGGCCAGCAGAACGGCGCTTCCTGCCCCCGAGCGATAGGCAGCGGGCGTAAATACGCCCCATACCTTGCCCGTACAAGGAATTCAAGGCCCGCGTCTTCCCAATACGCGGAGACGCGGAGCACGCCTCTGTCAGGTGTCGTTGCGCCCAGTCGCATCACAGACTGGCGTGCAGTGTCAGAGCCTGCCAGCCAATAAACGCAGCGACAAGACATCCCATGCCGCCCACGCCGTCAACAACCACTACGACTAGCATGCGGCATGGGCAGGGCTGCAAGACGGAGACTCAGAAGCCTTCGCCAGAGACAACTACCGGCATAACTGCAGATACGGTAGATGATAGACAATCTCCCCGGGACCACCTGTCGGGTCACGGGCCCCCTTGTAAGCCACCCGAGTCTTGGACTATAAAAGACTCGGGTAGGCAACGATAGCAAGGGTTCGCACTCTAGCTATTTGCACCCTGGGTTCGCACTTCTGCAACTCATACGCTAGCCATTCACACCAAAGCTGTAACTCACCCCCAAGCTCAGGACTCCGGCCCTGAGCAGCAAGCAATACAGCGAGCTCAATAGCTCGCCGTGGACGTAGGGTTTTACGCTCCGGCGGCCTGAACCACGTAAAACTCACAGTGTCAAGCTCTTACTAACTCGTCCATCCGCGCATGCTCTCCGCAAGGGACTAGCACCACCAAAAAAAGAACCTCCGCGGGCTGCCCAGTGCAGGCCCGGGGGAAGTGTCGACCGAACACTTCGACAAATACCTTGTACGGGCAAGGTATGGGGCGTCTTTACGCCCGCTGCCTATCGCTCGGGGGCAGGCAGCGCCGTTCTGCTGGCCACATGGCGGGCTCGGAGCCCTTCTCAGAGGAGAGGAGGGTCCAGCCCCACGGGGCACGTGGAGCCTTCGGACCTCTCCCCACGGAGGGGGAGGTTCGGCTTCTGTCGGCCACGTGGCGGGCCCGGAGCTCCTCTCTGAGGAGAGGGAGGTCCGGCCCCGCCGGATACGTGGCACCTTCGGACCTCTCTCCCACGGAGGGGGAGGTCCGGCCTCTGTATGCCACGTGGTGGGCCTGGAGCTCTCCTCTGAGGAGAGGGAGGTCCGGCCCCGCCGGACGCGTGGCGCCTTCAGAGCTCTCCCTGCGGAGAAGGGCGACTTCCTTAGGCAATTTCCCCTGTGCGTGGGGGTACCCCATATCGCAGGTACCGACAGTGGCCCCCGGGCCCATCTCGGGGGAGATAGCGAGCCCGAGGTGGGACCTCCGTCTCTTCTGATCCGCGCACTTTCTCTAAGTCTCGCATCGACCGCTGCCAGAGCACGAACGGCCACGGGATCGTGGGAGCGTGCGCCCACTTGATGGTTGCTTTTACTGCGGCGGTTCCCAAGGCTGCCACTTCTGCACGCTGCGGTGCTTTCTTCCGGAACCGCCGAAGCGCCTTGCCGGTTTGTCTTCTGGGGCGACTGACTCCTCGACCCACCGCTTCAGTTGGGCGGCTTGGGTCCACCTGTCATCGGCGCCCGGTCCCGGAGCCAACGCGGTCGCCGGTGCGATGTTCTCGAAGATTTTCAAGTCACCTCGAATCATCCCTGGAAAGTTTTAAAAGGGGATCTCACCCGCATCGCGGCTTCCCTTCGCCTTTCCTAGCGCTCGTACTTCCCTTGAACTCTTGCGCCCCGGCTTTCCTGCCCTTGTGCCCTCTTTCGCCATGGCTTCCAACTTGCTACCGACGCGCCTCGTTCGTTCTTCCGAGCTTGGGCCAGTGCGCAGGCTGCTGGGCTGGCGCTCAGAAGAACAGAAACACCGGCATCGCCATGGATCTCTCCCCCTGATCCTGGAAAAGGGGGAGATGGTTTTCTTCACTGCTTATGCTCTGGCGGGGTTCGTTCCGCCGATTTCTTCCTTCTTTGTCACCCTGCTGGAGACATATGGCCTCCAGCTCCACCATCTTTCCCCCAACTCTTTCGCAATGGCTGCTGTTTTTGTCCACTTCTGCGAGATGTTCGTGGGGGTGCACGCTTCCGTGACGCTCTTCCGCTACTTCTTTGTGTTGAGGACGACTGGGTGCGGCTCGAAGACTCAGATGGGGGCATACTACTTCCAGCATCGCTGCAAGGACCCCAAGGTCTCTGGATACCTTCTTCCCTTCAGCGCATCAAGGTGGGAAAACTGGAGGGAGAGCTGGGTGGTAGTGCAGACCGACGAGCACGATCGCCTACAACTCCCAACCGCCAGCCCAACCACCGATAGTCGCTTCTGGGAGGAGATCCCTGAGCTGGAGCAGGAGTACTCCCCGGTCTTGGAGCGGATCCGGTTCTGGGCCAACGAGGGGCTGACGTCTCTGATGGTGCTGATGGACTTTATGGCGCGCCGTATTGCACCCTTGCAGCAGCGTAGTCGCCCAGCGTGGTACTACACCGGCGAGCAGGACTGTACCAGTCTGGAGAGGGGCTCCGGCTCTGACCCTTCCGACGAGGAGCTGAACGAGATGGTGGGCAAGGTGAGCGGTGACTACATCCCCAGTGGCGACCCCGCCCTTCCGCCCTCTGCCACCCCCCTCTTCTTGGAGCCACAGAGGAGGTCTCTGCAGAAGATGCCGAACCTTGACGACATCGGGATCGCCGTCCTGCAGGTCGGGGATGCCTTCCGTGGTATCACCATCCCAGGAACCGAGCACTCCGGGTCAGGGCATGAGGCGTCTGCTGCTGTCAAACCCTCCCCCAGAGCCGACGGAACTCAAGCCGCCGACAAAGGGAAGGGATAGGAGCC
The DNA here is from genome assembly GCA_030760725.1 of Neostapfia colusana. Taxonomy (NCBI): domain Eukaryota; kingdom Viridiplantae; phylum Streptophyta; class Magnoliopsida; order Poales; family Poaceae; genus Neostapfia; species Neostapfia colusana. The sequence goes on from JASWHV010000003.1 coordinate 83,773,815, forward strand.
GGCCCCCGGGCATCCAGAGAAGAAACGCGCCCGGTCTCCTCCGAGGGCACCGCCTGTGCCGAGTCATGGTGCCGGAGCTACCTTGCTCCCATCTCCCGGGGGTGCTGGTCCATCGGGTGGCGACCCGAAGAGGCCCCGGGTGTCTCTCCCCAGACAGCGGCCGTCCGAGTCAGCCCAAGTACCTCGTCACCCTTCCTCAAGCAGAGGGGTTTCCAGGACGGATGCTGGTTGGGCCATGCCGGCGAGTGTGCCGGGGACCCAGGCGTCACGCTCCGTGACCGTTCCAGCCGCTGGTCCCGGCGGTTCAGCTACAGCCCAGAGGCCAGTGCTGCAATCCCGTTGGAGCGCTCATGCTGCCCAGTAAGTGTTGCTCTTTCTGGCTTGTAGGAGCAGAGCTCTTGTCTCCTCTCTTAGCCTGAGGGTTTTCTCTTCTTGCAGGGACCGACCCACTGCTGGGGGCGGGCCTCTTACCCGGCCGCCTTCAACCGACGGAGGCTCCGTGCCTCAGCACCTGGGGACCGTGGTGGCTCCCATGGTCCCCAAATCGACGGGGCTCCCTCTGCGCCAGCGAGTTCACCCTTCGTGGTGGCCGCATCTGCTCCTATCCGCCCTCCTTCACCAGTCCAGAAGTCCGGTCCTGAGACTGGGAGGGCCGCTGTAGGTGCGCCTGCTGGCCCCCTGGCCTCCCTAGGACAGCGCCCCACCCTGGTTGCTGAGGCGCCGGCGCCTCCGCCGGTCTTAGACTCAACAGGGGGGTCCAGTTGCGTGACTCCTGTCCCCCCTGCCCCGGTGCCCGTGTGGGACGCCCTGGGGCGTGTCCAGACCAGCGCCCGACAGCTCCAATCCGCCTTTGAGCAGGAGCGGGGGGCGCTGGCCGGCGAGAAGGAACGTCTTCTCAGCTGGCAGCAGCGGGCCCAGGAGGCTAAGGCGGACCTTGACTCGAGGCAGTCAAGGCTTGAGGCCATGAGTGCTCTGCTTGGCACTCTGAAGAAGGCCATTAGCCGCTTGGAGTCAGAGTCCCGGCGGGTTCGTGCCACCTACCGCGAGGCTCTGGCCCACGTTGAAGCCAAAGCCAAGGAGCGTTCCGCCGCCGCGGAGGAGTTGCAGCTGCAGGCAGCCCGTCGGGAGTGCGCCGTCGCCGATCGGGAACTCGCTGTCACGGCCGAGGAGGAGAAGACCACCGCCCGGCTGAGGGCCAAATTGGAGGAGCTAAGGGCTCGGACCGAGGAGCTGGAGCTCCGTGAGTCGGCTGTTGCCGCGAGGGAGGAGCAGTTCTCCCAGGAGCGCCAGGCGGCGATGGATCGCGAGCTGGCGGCTCGCCAAGAGGTAGAGAAGCTCCATTCCTTGCGGTCTGCCGAGGCCCAGGCAGTCTGGGGCTTTATTGCGCCGATGTCCGAAGCAATCCCGGCACTTGAGTCCATCGACGACGAGCTGGGTCGGCTCGAATCAGTGATCGCTGACGAGCTTGAAGCGGAAGGTCGGGGCCTTGCGAAGGAGGTCGCTATGCACGTTCTGTCGTGCTTCCTGAGCCGAGACCGTTCCTTTTCTCTAGGGCCAGTTCGTCTAGGACCCGTTTCCGATCGGGAGGAAGCTGCCAGGGCCGAGGTCGAGGACTTGGCCGCCCTCGTGGTCTCCAGGTTTCATCGGGAGTCCGGGGACTCTTAGGCATCTGCCCCCGTGGCCACAGGGCCCTGTACTTCCTTTTTTATTTTTGTTGAGTCTGTAGCCCAGCTCGTGGAGCCTTTGTATGAACAGACTCCTGTTTCTTTCTGTGTCTGCATGTCCTAGTCTTCTTCCTGGCTTTTTCTGGCCGAGTCCTTAGCTCCGCAAGGTACTCGGAGGCCTTGACCAATCTCGAAGCTCTGCATAGACACCTTCTCCGGGTCCTCACTGTATACTAAGGGCTCCGGAGGTCTCCAGGACCCGCCTCACGAGATCGGAGGGGGTCCGGGCCTGTTGGCCACGTGGCGGCCCGGAGCTCCCCTCTGAGGGGAGGTCCGGGCTTGTGGGCCACGTGGAGTCCTCGGACCTCTCCCCGCGGAGGGGGGGGTCCGGCTTCTGTAGACCATGCGGTAGGCCCGGAGCTCCCCCTCAAGGAGGTGGAAGGTCTCGCCCCGCTGGACACGTGGGACCTTCAGGCCTCGCCCCTGTGAGGTCTAGTTCTTTGATCTTACCTTGGGGTTTCGGTCTTGCGCTATCCCGTAGTGGCCCCCTGGTAGGTGCGTTCCATTGGATGGATGTGCCTACCATACTCCTGCGGGGAGCTGAGGCCGAGAGGTCCTGCACAGAAGTAAGGCAAACATAATTCTCCTTGGGGGCTCCCCCCCTCTATCTCATAGTCTTATTTGGCTTACGGTCCCCGTCCACCTATACGGTGCTTGGGAACTACCGTGCGCAAAGTGCCGGGGGCTCGGGACCCCCCTGGCTATCGGCCGGTACCTCCCACACAACCGCCTTTGGTAGGGCAGCGAATGCCGACTAAAGATGATAATGAGAAGAGGGAGCTGAACGCATGGTGAGCACGCGCTAGCAGGGCAATCATAAAAATTTAATAAGTAAACTAAATGAGCACCAAAGAAGAGCAACATAGGACAGGTTTCTTTTCATATAAATTTCCATAGGGGGAAGGCAGGCTGAGTATGGAGGCCACGACCCGCCTCAAGGGAAGCAAGACTCTACGCGCTTGGGGTCGGAACCAGGTGAAGCTGAACGTAGTCCTGGACCGTCCCCTGAGGCTTAGCTGCACCGAGCACTGTTCCTGGACTTTATGGAATTTATTATAAAAAGAAGGGTCTGTCCTATTGTTGCTCTAGGGGTAGAACTTACAGCGGTGTTCTGTGTTCCGAAGGTTCGGGAGCGGGTCCCCATCCTCGGTTCTAGGGAATGGTCCCAGGCCCAGGATGTCCAGCCCCAGTATGGCAAATGGCCATGTGGGCTGGATCATCTGTACTGTCCAAGCCGATGTATGGATCTGCTTGGCGTGGAACAGGCACGCCTTGCAGCTCTCGACCAGCTTGATGGCATCCTGGAGTGCTGCCGGCTAGTAGAAGCCATGCCGAAAGGCTTTACCGACAAGCGTGCATGAGGAAGAGTGACTCCCACATTCGCCTCCATGGATCTCAGCAAACAAGTCGCAGCCTTCCCCCTGGGTTATGCACCGCAATAGGATGTGGTTGGCGCCGCGTCGGTAGAGATCCCCCTCTACCACCATGTGTCTCTTAGCCATACGCACGATCCGTTCAGCGGATACACGTTCATCAGGGAGGATATTGTCTTTCAAGTAGTCCCGGACCTCCGTGATCCATGCATCGGGTCTGACTTGAGCATCTGGATCTTGAGCGCTGGGTTGCACGGAGTCCCCAGTGACGCTTATGATCCTTGGCGGCGTCCATGGCCGCCGGGACAGCCAGCTTCGAGGTGCTGGTCTAGCCCCCTTCGCCCGGCTTGGCGGGCCGGGCTGTGGGCCGCGGCAACGTCCTCTCGAAGCCCCCTTCGGGCACAGGGGCTCCGGTGGGGGTCTTCGTTGAGAGGTCGTCAGCTGCGGCCTTGATAGCGCGCGGTACGTGGTGCTGGTCCAAGGCGAGGAAGTCTGTCTCCACCATCTTGTTTGATAACCAGCTGGGAGCCGCCCTGAGCCAACGACTGTCGAGTGCCTAGAGACAGTGCTGTCTTTAGGCCAAGGATGAGTGCTTCATACTCTGCCATGTTTTTGGTTGCCTTGGAATTGAAACGCACCACATACCCAGACTGCCCCCCCGATGGCGTGAGGAACAGTACGCTAGCAACGGCCCCCTGCTTTCGCAAGGAGCCGTCGAAGAACAGCATCCAGTAAGGCCCGGTGAAGGCCAGGGCTCAGGGTCCTGGTTCACCGTCTCCATGGCCCCCTGAGTCAGCCTGCGTTGGCGTCTACTTCAGCCACGAAGTCAGCTAGTGCTTGGCTGTTGCCTGCGTGACGAGGAAGGAAGCCTAGCTCAAACTCCAGTAGCTCCGCCGCCCATTTGGCGGCATTGTCTGTCGCGTGGGGGCTGTGGAGGATAGCTTTCAGCCTGGGGAGACCGCCGGGTACTGATACTCGGAGGTCCCCCAGGCTGTCTTGGACCTCCGGGAGGTCCCGCTGATTTCCCGGGAGCTCCGGGGGGTCCCATTGGACGTCCGGGAGGTTCTGTTGGGCCTCCGGGGGGGGGGGGGGTCCCGTTGCACCTCCGGGAGGTCCTGCTGGTCCTCCGGGAGGTTGTCTCGGGGATCCGGGGTCCGTTTTGGGCCTCCGGGGTTTCTTGGCACTTGTTTCTTGACAGCTGTGACACCCTCATCTCGGGTGTCAGCATATGTTCGTATCCTATGAAACGGAAACATTTTAATGGAAAATAGGGACAGAAAGAGTTATCAAAAGAATATCCAATAAAACCCTTAGAGTGCATCGAAGGCAACTTCCACGGCCAGCAGGCCACGTGGCGTGATGGGAGCTCATCCCTGCGACGTGGGGAGAGGCCGCCGCCAAGCTGTCTACGTGGCAGGCTCGGGACTCATCTCCACAAAGGGGAGAGGTCCGATCCTGTGGGACACGTGTTGCCCACGGAGCTAGCCTCTGCGAAAGAAGCAAAGGCATTTCCTCAGGACACGTGTCATCCCCAGAGCTAGTCCTCACAGAAATCAGAGGACTATCCGCGCGGGGTACGTGTCGATCTCGGAGCTCACCTGCGAGAGGTCCTGTTCTATTGGACACATGTCGACCTCGGGGCATGTCCCTGAGGAAAGAAGAAGAGGAAGACCGGCGCCAACACGTGGTGTGCGTGGAGCTCATCTCTGAAGAAGAGGAAGGTCTCGCTCGTGACGCGCGGCACAACCGGAGCTCATCTTCGCGGGAAAAGAGATACCAGGCCCGGAGGACACGTGGAACTTCCGGAGCTCTTCACCACGGAAGTAACGAGTCTGGAGCGGTTTTTACGCGTAAAGATATCGGTACGCAACGGAAACCGATCTAAACTCCACGATGTTACCGAAGATAAGATGTCAGGATCTAACAAAGATCTGAAAAAGACTCTTATTCGGGATCCAATCAGAGTAGGACTCTTCTCTTCCCGATTATAAATAGAACCCAAAACCTCTGGCCAAAACCACGAACTTCTCTTTCAACTCCTGAGCCGACGACTTAGAGCCCTAGCCCTAACTCGCCGAGCAAAACATCGCCGAAGCACAACAAGGGAGATCATCGGAGGAGGACCTCGAAGACAAGAAGAACGTGAGGTAGGATTTCAATACCACCTTACGACATCATGGTGTTCATCTCTTTGCGTCTGTTCTTCGATTCCTTTTGAACAGAAGCCTTTTCATGGACAGAACACTAGATGATCAGTTTGATCTAAAGACAGGATCATCGCCCCGTTTGTCTTTAATCCGAACACCTCTGACCATGCAAGCCATGCAAGAATACGTACAGATCAATTTAATAAAACTAATCGTAGGATAGCATGCATGTGCATCATCGCATCTAGTTTAAGGATTGCGCATGATATTGATTGCTGTGAATCTTGTATGCACGTGAATCCTACATAGCAGGACAAACTCAGGAAGCTGTCTACGACGAGCTGCAGCAACAAGGTTTTGAGAATCAAGGACAACCGGAACCGCAAGAACAAGGCAAGTGCTCCTTGATGTGACACCCTCATCTCGGGTGTCAGCATATGTTCATGGTGATGAAGAAGAAGAACATTTTTAAAAAGAGGGAACAAAAACAAGTATCAAAAGGATAGCCAGTAAAGCTTTCTGAGAGCACCGAAGGCAACTTTCACGACCAGCAGACCACGTGGTGTGTTCGGATCTCATCCCCGAAGAGATTGGAGAGGTCCAACGCTAAACTGGATACGTGGCAGGCTCGGGGGTCACCTCCGCAATTGGAAAGAGGTCCGACCCTGTGGGACACGTACTGCCCGCGGAGATAGCCTCTGCGGAAGAAGCAAAGGCATTTTTCATAGGACACGTGTCATCCACGGAGCTAGTCCTCGCGGAAGTTAGGGGACCAGTCGCACGGGATATGTGTTAATTTCGGAACCCATCTCCGAGAAGTCCGGATCTATTGAACACGTGTCGCCACCGGAGCTTATCTCCGGAGGTCCGTCGCTGCTAAACACGTGTCGACCTCGGGGCATGTCCCTGAGGGAGGGAAAGGCGGAAAGACCGGCACCCACACGTGGCGTGCGTGGAGCTCACCTCCAAAGAAGAGGGAGGTCTTGATCGATTGACACGCAGCACGACCGGAGCTCTTCTCTGCGGATGAAGAGATACCAGGCCCGGAGGACACGTGGAGCTTCCGGAGCTTATCCTCCCGGAGGTAACAAATTCTGGAGCAGCTGTTACGCGTAAGGACACCGGTACACAACGGGAACCGATCCAAACTCCACAATGTTGCCAAAGATAAGACGTCAGGATCCAACAAGATCTGAATAAAACTTTTATTTGGGATCCAATTAGATTAGGACTCTTCTCTTCCCGATTATAAATAGAACCCAAAACCTCTGGCCGAAACCACGAACTTCTCTTTCAACTACTGAGCCGACGACTTAGAGCCTAGCCCTAACTCGCCGAGCAAACCATCGCTGAAGTGCAAAAAGGGAGATCATCGGAGAAGAACCAAACGGTCTGAGGAGGACCTTGAAGTCAAGAAAAACGTAAGGTAGGACGTCAATACCACCTTACAACATCATGTTGTTCATCTCTTTGCATCTGTTCTTGAATTCCTTTCGAACAGAAGCCTTTTCGTGGACAGATCACTCGATGATCAGTCTGATCTAAAAAAACAAGATCATCGCCACGACCACCTTTGATCCGAATACCTCTGACCATGCAAGCCATGCAAGAACATGTACAGATCAATCTAATCATAGGATAGCATGCATGTGCATCGTCGCATCTAGTTTAGGGTTTTGAGCATGATATTGATTGCTGTGAATCTTGTATGCACGTGAACAATAGCAGGGCAGGTTCAGGAAGCTGTCTACGACGAGCTGCAGCAACAAGGTTTTGAGAATCAAGAACAACCGGAACCGCAAGAACAAGGCAAGTGCTCCTTGACCATGTTGACCCTATGTTTTGGGTAAAACTATTTTGTTTTGCGAAAAGGTGTGTGTGCTGAGTCAAACGTGATGGGAAACCCTTTTATAGGAGTTTACTAGTTTTGGTTAAACCACCTTTGTCACCTGGGAAGTTTTATGAGTCAGGCATGGTTTTTGTTTTATGCTTCGCTGAGTCCACGGGATTGGGAAGCGAGATAGATGTGTCTAGCTAACTGCACTCATAATAATAAGGGGAAACTGATGATAATAACGAACATGGATCGGGGGGAGATCTAGGCAAGACTGGGTTTGTGAATGAGGTAGCATGAGATGGTGGTTTTGCTTGCCATAGATCTAAGGACCGGTTCATGCATGCACACGCCAGGATAACAGTGCCACCACAAGGCCAAGTATGGGTGCGGCTTAGCTGAGTAATTAGGTAAGTTGCTAGAGTGTGATGGACTGTGGAAGGCGCGGGGAATGGGAGTCGAGTGAGGACTGCCCTGGGAACTGCATGGCACAAGAGGGGGCCGGTGGGTGGGAGAATTGGAGATTCTAGCCTGCCGGTGAAACCTTAGTGAGTCGATACATCTAGTAACCCCTTTGTAAAGGCTATTTTGTGATCTCTTGACCATACACCAACGGATGTGTACTGGTATAATGGAGGTTCTGCAGTCGCCGACGGGTGACGAAATCACAAACTTGTGGGTAAAGAGGTGCAAACTCTGCAGAGTTATTAAAACTATCATGATAGCCGAGCTTACGGTCATGAGCACCTGGCTAAACTACCATGATTAGATGGGATGATTATTGGGATGGTTATTGTAATGGTTATTGGGAAGGTTCTTGGTTATGGTCATTGATTATGGTTTGGTTCGGAACTGTGAGTTCGGGAGATGAGATGGTTGCATGACTGGTGGGTCATGACATGAGATTGGTCTCAGTGCGAGACAACGATGTTTTATGAGGTGAGATGGTAGCGAATACGAGGAGGTATTCGTGAGTATGAGTAAAGGATTGGTTAATGTTTGGATGGAACACGGGAAGTGATGGAGGTATGTTGGTAATTTAACACATGCTGGGACTACATTCGTCTAAAGTTAAGTTGCTGTTTTATCAATGGTTTTATAAATTTGCTTTTCTGCAAATAAGCCTTTTATACCTACCTTGTTTATAAGCTGCATATCATGTGTTATTCCCGCACTTGCTGAGTACATCATTGTGCTCAAACTTGCATTATTATTTCTCCATCAACAGCAAGAGAAGACTACTATGAAGACCGGGTAGAGCATTATAGCGTGTGATCTGTTCTCAACCTTGCATGTGGAGGGAATAGAGATGGAGCCACTTCTGCTTAGTTTTGCTTCCGCATTAGTTTTTGCTTCCGCATTTAAATAAGAATTCCGCTGCGTAGAAATAAGGACTTCCGCTGTGAGCATGAGTCCAAGACTCATGAGGTGCTGTAATAAACTCTGTTATTCGTGGTAATATATAATCTGAATTCAGTTTGTGGAACGTATGTGTATGTGTGATAAACATCCTGGGCACACATATGCATTAGTTCTCGGTTCCGTGGTTTTCCACAGAATTGAGGGCGTCACACTTGACCATGTTGATCCCATGTTTTGGGTAAAACGATTTTGTCTTGCGAAAAGGTGTGTGTGCTGAGTCAAACATGATGGGAAACCCTTTTATAGGAGTTTACTAGTTTTGATTAAACCATCCTTGTCACCTGGGAAGTTTTATGAGTCGGGTATGGTTTTTGTTTTATGCTTCGCTGAGTCCATGGGATTGGGAGGCGAGATAGATGTGTCTAGCTAACTGCACTCATAATAATAATGAGAAAACTGATGTTAATAATGAACATGGATCGGAGGGGGATCTAGGCAAGCCTGGGTTGGTGTATGAGGTAGCATGAGATGGTGGTTTTACTTGCCGTAGATCTAAGGACCGGTTCATGCATGCACATGCCAGGATAACAGTGCCACCACAAGGCCAAGTATGGGTGCGGCTTAGCTGAGTAATTAGGTAAGTTGCTAGAGTGTTATGGACTGTGGAAGGCGCGGGGAATGGGAGTCGAGTAAGGACTGCCCTGGGAACTGCATGGCACAAGAGGGGGCCCGTGGGTGGGAGAATTGGAGATTCTAGCCTGCCGGTGAAACCTTAGTGAGTCCATACATCTAGTAACCCCTTTGTAAAGGCTATTTTGTGATCTCTTGACCATACACCGACGGTTGTGTACTGGTAAAATGGAGGTTCTGCAGTCGCCGACGGGTGACGAAATCACAAACTTGTGGGTAAAGAGGTGCAAACTCTGCAGAGTTATTAAAACTATCATGATAGCCGAGCTTACGGTTACGAGCACCTGGCTAAACTGCCATGATTAGATGGGATGGTTATTGGAATGGTCATTGGGAAGATTCTTGCTTATGGATATTGATTGTGGTTCGGTTTGAGATCGTCAAGTCCGGATGATGAGATGTTTGCATGACTGGTGTGTCATAACATGAGATTGGTCTCAGTGCGAGACGAGGTTGTTTTATGAGATGAGATGGTAGCGAATACGAGGAGATATTCGTGAGATTGAGTAAAGGATTGGTTAATGTTCGGATGGAACATGGGAAGTCATGGAGGTATGTTGGTAATTTAATACATGATGGGATTGCATTCATCTAAAGTTAAGTTGCTGTTTTATCATGGTTTTATAAATTTGCTTTTCTGCAAATAAGCCTTTTATACCTACCTTGTTTATGAGCTGCATATCATGTGTTTTCCCGCACTTGCTGAGTACATCATTGTGCTCAAACTTGCATTATTATTTCTTCATCAACAGCAAGAGAAAGCTACTATGAAGATCAAGTAGAGCATTATGGCGTGTGATCTGTTCTCAACCTTGCCTGTGGAGGGAGTAGAGATGGAGCCACTTCTGCTTAGTTTTGCTTCCGCATTAGTTTTTGCTTCCGCATTTAGATAAAGAATTCCGCTGCGTAGAAATAAAGACTTCCGCTGTGAGCATGAGTCCAAGACTCATGAGGTGATTGTAATAAACTCTGTTATTCGTGGTAATATATAATCTGAATTCAGTTTGTGGAACGTATGTGTATGTGTGATGAACATCCTGGGCACACATATGCATTAGTTCTCGGTTCCGTGGTTTTCCACAGAATTGAGGGCGTCACAACAGCGAAGCAGGTTACGGTGGTATGGGGTCCGGCCGCTCTGCGGTGAGGACCATACTCACCTCTGCAGCCGTCGCCGCGATGTAGAGCAGCAGATGCTCTTCGGGCTCGGGGACTGCTATTACGGGTAGGGTCATCGGGAGCTGGTTCAGTTCCAGTGGAGCTTCCTCCGCTTCATCGGCCTAAGCGAATGGGCCGGATTTGCGTAGGAGCTTTAGAGAAGTTTTGCTTTGCTAACCTCGGTATAAACCGACACAGCGCAGCTAGGCATCCCGCGAATTTCTGGTCTTCGAGCCAATGGCTTTGACCCTCTCTGGGTTAGCCTCAGTTCCTTGCCGTGAGGCCAGGAATTCTAAGGGTTTTCCAGAGGGTACACCGAGCTCACATTTGTTGGACGGACGTAGACTAAGGCCAGGTTATCTAGTAGGGACGAACCCTGCTGACACGACCCCATTGGTCCTGTCGAGCCAGGATCACGCTGAGGGGTGCTGCGTTGCACAGCACCGTATAACACACGTCAAAGGTATAAAGCGGAAGCGGAAATTTTATTACATAACAAGTTATGAACATGTTTACATCAAAATAAGTTCAGTCTACACTCGCGGACATAGACTAAGCATCAAGTGCACGTTCAGCCCTTGAACGTGTCCTTGCTAGCACACACGCACAGTAACTCTGCGGCGTGCACGACTCCCACTCGACGGGGTTCCCCTCCTGGGGTTCCGTCTCCTCTTCGGGAGCCCCTTCCTCATAGAACCCTGCAAAATCTTCAAACACAAGCAGTGAGCACGAAGGCTCAGCAAGTCTGACCCGTCTCACCTAAACATGAAACTTCTACATGAGGGGTGATGGGTTACATGAGGTAAAAATCATTTGCAAGGGACTCGCCTAATTAGTAGAACCTTACTTTCAAGTTTTAGCAGCAAGTTGTGGAGAACCTTACGCTAAGGTACATGAGAGAGCCGCAATCAAACAAGAAACGCATTTCCCTCATGTACTTTGCCCAAAGTTGAAATGAACTTTAGTTAGCTCTAAACTACAGCATATCATTAACAATCAGAGTCCATCTTTCAATCAGCAACATTTTAACATGTAACTAGCCTGTTCTTTCTACGTCACGGTACAGTGAACAAGTGGTACACTGACCGAGAGGGACGGCGATTATAATCGATTTACACCTGCAGGGTTATCCGAACAACCCGTCACGTACGCCCGTACTCGATGTTGCCTACAACAACCATCACGGACGCCGTACGCGACTACCTTTCACCCGTCAGCCAAATATTGAACCGGTCCCATCGTCCCGAGCAAGAGGTCTCTGCATGCGCATCTCTGTGCCACCAGCCGATTTACACCTCGAGCTCTCAACCTACCCTCTGAACGACGGGCAATGCCTCAATACCCAGCTACCCGAGTTACATCAGTTTCCCGGTTCCCATATAGCCGGTAGGTCTTCGGTACTGTTCTATCTTGTTCAGCAGGCCCGCACACGGCTCGGTCCTCAATCGACACAAGCAGAGCTACAGCACACAGGCCCCAAAGTCCTGCTGCCCTTACCCTCCGCTTGGTCTCATTTTCTTGCCATGTGTTTCATGTGCTATCACTACCCGAGTCGAGTGCCTCTAGCCTATGCTCGCGAGTAGTTCCAACTACTCGACTTGTACCGAATCCTACTCTATCCTAGCAATGCAGTAGCTAACGGGGTTTGCCATCCTAAACCCAACCCATGGTTCTCTTGGCTATGCAGTGGGGTTCCAAACAAGACTCTAATGCACAGAATAAAGGAAACAAGTATGTGCTCAAAACAATAAAAATTTGTAAAAAGGTTAATGCAAGCCGGAGCTTGCCTTGCTGCTCTTGGTCGTAGGCTAGCTGTTCCTCCGGAGTAACGAAGTCCAGGACTTCGGGTTCCTCCTCGACCTTAGCGACTACATGATCAGAGCAATATATGTATCAATTTAAATGCATTTGTATTAAATTTGAAGTTGTGAAGTCTATAACCCTTGCTAGACAGACCTAATGACTGTGAAACTTTTACTGTGGCTTGGTTACAACCTAAACAGAGACTTGGTCAAGTTTTAGTTGCAGCAAAGCTCATTTGAACCCTCCACAATTAATTATGTCCTTGACCTTAATTAGAACTCTTAGGGTGTTCTAGGAATTTTCATGAGACAAACTATGACTTTCTGAAAACTAGATTTTCAGAGGGTTCTAATAGAGTTGGTCTCACTTAATTTGAAGGTTCCTAGCTAAAGTTATGAGCTAAACAGCTTCAGAGAAAATCCTGAAAATGTTTCTGAACATTTTCTATTTTCTCTGGAACAGTTTCACTAATCACACCATTAGGTGGATCAGATGAGCTCAAATGGATCTGAAATTTATATGGTAGTTCAGGGATATTTTGGTGAACATCCCAGCAAAATTTCAAGATTTTCCTTCACAGGATTCTCCAGTTAAAATTCCAAACAGTTTAAGCTTTGAGGACTTAATTCCGGAGAATTATGGAATTTCATGAAGTGAAACTTGATTTGCTGGAAAGTACTCAGAGATCTGAATCCAGAAAAATTTGGTTCACTCAATTTGGAGCATTCTAGCCAAAGTTATGAGGATTTGAAGTTTGGAAGAATTCTGAAAATCGGGGAAAAAGTTTAAACTCTCGGGGCCCGTGGGGACACGTGTCGAGCGCGGAGGTGTCCGGAACACCGGAGATACCACACATGTCGAGCGCGGAGGTGTCCGACACACCGGAGCTCACAGGGTATTTGCGAGCCAGCACAGCTGATCCCCGGCCACACCCGATCCCGATTTAAATTCTTCACCCGCTGACACGTGGGCCAGCCGGCTTCTTCTTCCTCCCGCCGTCCTCTCGCGCCCGCGCCGCCGACCTCGTCGGAGCAGACTCGGTGCTCGCCGGCTCGCCGCTGCCGGACCTCCCATGGTCTGAAACTCGCCGCCAGGGGGTTGTCGACGTCGAGGAACACGTCGGTTGTGTCAGGTCGGGCTGGGGTGACCGGAAATAGCTTGGCGACGTGCCGTAGCCTCGGTTAAGGTTCGGCACCGTCAACCGTGGTTTCTAAACCCGCCAACACCTCAATCAAACGGCCCTACAGCATCAGTGTACCTCTAGGAAGCTAGACAAGGTGTTAAAAATGTCCAGGGATGGCGGCAAGTTGGTCGGCACCGTGTGACTGATCGTGCCCGCCATGACCGCCCTCGATCGAGCTCGAAATTTGTCACTCCTAGACAGTTTCACGCTACGGATGCAGAAAAGAACTTGATCGCCGGCTAGTCCAGCGTCTATGTGTAAGATTTGATGATCTCCGAAAGATCATAGAGCGAGAATTTAAAGAAACCGTACCGGAAGCTCGGGTTACGGTCGCCGGAGCAAAAACTGGAAATTCTTTGCGGATTCTTCACGGTTGGCTTCCAAGCTTGGAGGCGAGCAGCACGGTGGTCGCGCGTTCCTGTTGCCTCTCTCGCTGGACCGTGAACACGCCTGTGGAACGCTGCCCACGGGCGCCTGACCCTCGGCTGTGATTGAGTCGCCGCTGTGGCGATCGCTCTCGGGCAAAGGAGGTCGGAGCTCGGGGTTTCTGGCGTTGGGGAGGTGGAGCGCGACCTCAGGTGGCTTTCTAGTAGCTCAGGAACGAAGGAGGAGATGGTTTTGCTGGTTTTCCCGATTGAGCAGAGAGCTGCGGCGAGAAACAATGCCGCTGCTCGGGTTTGCCCGCGAGAAGATAAAGCCGGCCGACTCCTGCTCGGCTGAGGCAGTGCCGGTCGCGTGGGGGCGCGAGCAAGCCGCCCTGGGCGCCAGCGCGTGGAGAGGGAAGCAGCTGGTGGCGCCGGTAGCTGCTCGGTGGCACAGCCGACAGCTGCTCGGTGGAATTTCCCACCGAGACTCTGACTTTGGGTGAAAGTTTCACCTTCTTCCCTCTATGACATGTGGGTCCCACCCAGGGTTTTAACCTCTGGAATTTACTCCTAATCACTGTAGTAAACAGTGAGCCCCATAATACCCCTGGTGATTCAAATTATTCACCCATGAGCCATTTGAATTGAGTAGAACTCAAATTGGGTTTGGTTTGAGTGAATTTCAGCACAAGTCCGGTTTTGAATTCAAATAAAGTTTGAATTTGTCCCACTTGGCTCATGTCAAGATCAACTCCAAACAGAGTGAAAATTGGTGTGTGAGCTCACAAAAATGTGCTGAGTAAGGATATGCCTCCCACTTTTAAATTCATGGGATAAAAACAGTTTGAATTTGAATATGGTTTCAAACTGCCCTCTTTCTAACTATACCCAAAATGACCTCAAAAAGGTTTGGAATTTGGGTGAAACTTGGCATGAACATCCTTAGCAAAATGTAGGAGTTTTCATATGTCCATCTGTGACGCCCTCAATTCTGTGGAAAACCACGGAACCGAGAACTAATGCATATGTGTGCCCAGGATGTTCATCACACATACACATACGTTCCACAAACTGAATTCAGATTATATATTACCACGAATAACAGAGTTTATTACAATCACCTCATGAGTCTTGGACTCATGCTCACAGTGGAAGTCTTTATTTCTACGCAGCGGAAATCTTTATCTAAATGCGGAAGCAAAAACTAATGCGGAAGCAAAACTAAGCAGAAGTGGCTCCATCTCTATTCCCTCCACAGGCAAGGTTGAGAACAGATCAGACGCCATAATGCTCTACCCGGTCTTCATAGTAGTCTTCTCTTGCTGTTGATGGAGAAATAATAATGCAAGTTTGAGCACAATGATGTACTCAGCAAGTGCGGGAATAACACATGATATGCAGCTTATAAACAAGGTAGGTATAAAATGCTTATTTGCAGAAAAGCAAATTTATAAAACCATTGATAAAACAGCAACTTAACTTTAGATGAATGTAGTCTCAGCATGTATTAAATTACCAACATACCTCCATCACTTCCCGTGTTCCATCCGAACATTAACCAATCCTTTACTCATACTCACGAATACCTCCTCGTATTCGCTACCATCTCATCTCATAAAACAACCATGTCTCGCACTGAGACCAATCTCATGTCATGACCCATTAGTCATGCAACCATCTCATCTCCCGAACTCACAGTCCCAAACCAAACCATAATCAATGACCATAACCAAGAACCTTCCCAATAACCATTCCAATAACCATCCCAATAATTATCCCATCTAATCATGGCAGTTTAGCCAGGTGCTCATGACCGTAAGCTCGGCTATCATGATAGTTTTAATAACTCTGCAGAGTTTGCACCTCTTTACCCACAAGTTTGTGATTTCGTCACCCGTCGGCGACTGCAGAACCTCCATTATACCAGTACACATCCATTGGTGTATGGTCAAGAGATCACAAAATAGCCTTTACAAAGGGGTTACTAGATGTATGGACTCACTAAGGTTTCACCGGCAGGCTAGAATCTCCAATTCTCCCACCCACGGGCCCCCTCTTGTGCCATGCAGTTCCCAGGGCAGTCCTCACTCGACTCCCATTGCCCGCGCCTTCCACAGTCCATAGCACTCTAGCAACTTACCTAATTACTCAGCTAAGCCGCACCCATACTTGGCCTTGTGGTGGCACTGTTATCCTGGCATGTGCATGCATGAACCGGTCCTTAGATCTATGGCAAGCAAAACCACCATCTCATGCTACCTCATTCACAAACCCAGTCTTGCCTAGATCTCCCTCCGATCCATGTTCATTATTATCATCAGTTTCCCCTTATTATTATGAGTGCAGTTAGCTAGACACATCTATCTCGCTTCCCAATCCCATGGACTCAGCGAAGCATAAAACAAAAACCATACCCGACTCATAAAACTTCCCAGGTGACAAGGGTGGTTTAACCAAAACTAGTAAACTCCTATAAAAGGGTTTCCCATCATGTTTGACTCAGCACACACACCTTTTCGCAAAACAAAATAGTTTTACCCAAAACATAGGATCAACATGGTCAAGGAGCACTTGCCTTGTTCTTGCGGTTCCGGTTGTTCTTTATTCTCAAAACCTTGTTGCTGCATCTCATCGTAGACAGCTTCCTGATCCCGTCCTGCTATTGTAGGATTCACGTGCATACAAGATTCACAGCAATCAATATCATGCGCAAAACCCTAAACTAGATGCGACGATGAACATGCATGCTATCCTATGATTAGATTGATCTGTACGTGTTTTTGCATGGCTTGCATGGTCAGAGGTATTCGGATCAAAGGTGGTCGTGGCGATGATCTTGTCTTTAGATCAAACTGGTCATCTAGTGATCTGCCCACGAGAAAGCTTCTGTTCGAAAGGAATCGAAGAACAGATGCAAGAGATGAACAACATGATGTCGTAAGGTGGTATTGAAGTCCTACCTCACGCTCTTCTTGTCTTCGAGGTCCTCCTCAGACCGCTTGGTTCTTCTCCGATGATCTCCCTTGTTCTGCTTCGGCGATGTTTTGCTCGGCGAGTTAGGGCTAGAGCTCTAAGTAGTCGGCTCAGGAGTTGAAAGAGAAGTTCGTGATTTCGGCCAGAGGTTTTGGGTTCTTTTTATAATCGGGAAGAGAAGAGTCCTAATCTGATCGGATCCCGAATAAGAGTCTTATTCAGATCTTTGTTGGATCCTAACGTCTTATCTTTGGTAACATCGTGGAATTTAGATTGGTTTCCGTTGCGTACCGGTGTCCTTACGCGTAAAAACCGCTCCAGAACTCGCTACCTCCGTGATGATGATCTCCAGAAGCTCCACGTGTCCTCCGGGCCTGGTATCTCCTCGTCCGCAGAGACGAGCTCCGGTTGTGCCGCGTGTCAATCGATCAAGACCTCCCTCTTCTTCGGAGACGAGCTCCGCGCACGCCACGTGTGGGTGCCGGTCCTTCCGCGCTCCTTTCCTCAGGGACATGCCCCGAGGTCGACACGTGTTTAGCTGCGACGGACCTTCCGGTGATATGTTCCGGTGGTGACACGTGTTCGATAGATCCGGACTTCTCTGCGATGAGCTCCGAGATTGACATGTATCCCACGCGACTGGTCCTCTTATTTCCGCGAGGACTAGCTCCGAGGATGACACGTGTCCTATGAAAGATGCCTTTGCTCTTCTTCCGCAGAGGCTAGCTCCGCGGGCAGCATGTGTCCCACAGGGTCGGACCTCTTTCCAAATGCGGAGGTGACCCCCGAGCCTGCCACGTATCTAGTTTAGCGTCGGACCTCTCCCAATCTCTCGGGAATGAGTTCCGAACACGCCACGTGGTCTGCTGGTCGTGGAAGTTGCCTTCGGCGCTCTCGGAAAGCTTTACTAGCTATCCTTTTGATACTTGTTTCAGTTCCCTCTTTTCTAAAAAATGTTCTTCTTCTTCATAAACATGAACATATGCTGACACCCGAGATGAGGGTGTCACAAATCTACCCCCTTAAATTGAATCTCGCCCTCGAGATTCGTTAGTAGAAAATAGATAGGGGAATTCAGCCTTAATATCCTCTTCACGCTCCCATGTGGCTTCAGCTTCAGTGTGATGGCTCCATTGTACCTTGCACCATCGAATCACTTTGTTTCGGGTGACCCTTTCTTTTACGTCCAAGATTCGGATAGGGTGTTCTGCGTAAGTCAGGTCCTCTTGAAGTTTAAGTTCTCCCATTGATACTTGTTCCTCTGGTATTCTCAAGCACTTCTTGAGCTGGGATACATGAAACACGTCATGTACGTCGCAGAGGTGGTTTGGGAGCTCTAGTTGATAGGCTACTTCTCCTCGCTTATCCAAAATCTTAAATGGTCCGATGTAGCGAGGTGCTAGCTTGCCTTTGACATTAAAACGTCGTTGGCCTTGGATAGGCGATACCTTAAGGTATACGAAGTCTCCAACTTCAAAGGTCAACTTCCTTCGCCTGTTGTCCGCATAGCCTTTCTGTCGTGACTGAGCAGCCTTTAAGTTCTCCCGTATCGTTTGGACATGCTTTTCAGCCTCTTGTAGTACTTCGGGTCCAAACACCTGGTTCTCTCCAGTCTCGTTCCAGAACAGTGGCGTTCTACACCGTCTACCATATAAGGCTTCGAAAGGTGACATCTTCAAGCTAGCTTGATAGCTGTTGTTATAGGAGAACTCGGCATACGGTAAACTCCTATCCCAACTACGCCCACGTTTCAAGGCGCAAGATCTCAACATGTCTTCAAAAATTTGGTTCGTCCTTTCGGTTTGCCCATCTGTTTGTGGGTGATAGGCAGAGCTAAAATCTAGTCGTGTACCCACGGCTTTCTGCAGCTTCCTCCAGAATCTAGAGGTAAACTGAAAACCTCGATCTGAGACTATCCTCTTCGGAACTCCATGACGGCACACGATCTGCTCCATGTACAACTCTGCCAACTGTGTAACGTTGTAACTGGTCTTTACCGGAAGAAAACGGGCGGTTTTCGTCAGCCGGTCCACAATGACCCAGATGGAATCGTATCCTGACTGAGTCCTTGGCAGTCCGACGATGAAGTCCATACTGATGTCTTCCCATTTCCATTCAGGTATTTTCAAAGGTTGCAACAACCCAGCGGGTTTTTGATGTTCGGCTTTTACCCGTTGGCATGTTTCGCATAGGGCAACGTATTCGGCAATATCCCTTTTCATACCATCCCACCAATAGCAAGTTTTCAAGTCCTTGTACATTTTGGTGCTCCCCGGATGTATGGAATAGGGTGAATCATGTGCCTCCTTCAATATTATGTCACGAAGGTGTCTTAGGTTTGGCACACAAATCCTTTTTCCTAGCCAAAGCGTACCCTTTTCATCCTCTTTGAAATCCTTCTCTATCCCTTGTCGGATTCTTTCCTTGATTTCCTTGATCCCCTCGTCCGTTGCTTGTCCCTTTCTTATTTCTCGCTCCAATGAGGAGTGGATCTCCATCATTTCCATGCTATTCAAGAATCCGAGGTGTAACCGTTCGAACTCCTTACGTAGTTCGGGTGGTAGCTCCCGAACCGTGAGTTGGTGGCATGCTCCCTTTCTGCTCAATGCATCAGCGACTACATTGGCCTTCCCGGGATGGTAGTTGATTCCCACATCATAATCCTTTATGAGTTCTAACCATCGACGTTGCCTCAAATTCAAGTCCGTTTGTGTAAATATGTACTTGAGGCTTTTATGATCCGTATAGATCTCACATCGATGACCAAGGATATAATGTCTCCAAATCTTCAATGCATGCACCACTGCTGCTATCTCCAAATCATGAGTAGGATAGTTAAGCTCGTGCTTCTTTAATTGTCGTGAGGCATAGGCTACCACTTGTCCTTCCTGCATGAGTACACACCCGAGCCCTTGTCTGGATGCATCACAATATATGTCAAAGCTCTTGCTTACGTCTGGCAATACCAGAACTGGTGCTGTGGTTAGCCTTTTCTTGAGTTCCTCAAAACTTTCTTGGCAGGCTTGTGTCCATTGAAAGACTTTTCCCTTCATTAGCAACTCCGTCATAGGTTTTGCTATCTTAGAGAAGTATTTAATGAAGCGACGATAGTATCCTGCCATCCCAAGGAAACTCCGAATATCCCTCACGCTCTTCGGTTGGTCCCATTTCAGAACATCTCTCACCTTTCCAGGATCAACCGATACCCCTTCCTTGGAGATGATGTGGCCTAGGAAAGATATTTCCTTCAGCCAAAATTCACACTTGTTGAGCTTGGCATACAATTGATACTCATGCAACTTCTGCAAGGTCAATTTCAGATGTTCTTCATGCTCCTCCTCACTTTTTGAATACACCATAATGTCGTCGATGAAAACCACGACGAACTTGTCTATGTACTCCATGAAAACCTTATTCATAAGGTACATGAAGTATGCGGGTGCATTCGTCAATCCAAAATACATAACGGTATATTCATATGAACCATACCGCGTCCGAAAGGCTGTCTTAGGTATTTCGGAGGGCTTAATCTTCAGCTGGAAATATCCCGACCGAAGATCAATCTTGGAGAACACTTGGGCTCCTTTCATTTGATCGAACAGGTCCTCTATACGGGGCAGAGGGTATTTATTCTTGATTGTTACCTCGTTGAGAGACCTGTAGTCCACGCACATTCTTTGGGTTCCGTCCTTCTTGTCCACGAAGAGTACCGGGGCTCCCCATGGTGACGAGCTTGGACGGATAAAACCCTTCTCCAACTGTTCTTGAATTTGCTTCTTTAGTTCAACTAACTCGTTGACGGGCATCCTATATGGTCTCTTAGCTATGGGTGCAGTTCCAGGTACCAAATCTATGGCAAACTCAATATCCCGGTCAGGTGGCATTCCTGGAAGTTCTTCCGGGAACACATCCGAAAATTCCTGAACCACTGGAATGTTGTCTAATGCTACTCCTTCAACATGGTTCAGATCCGCCCATTCGGGTGCTTGCTGGGCTGACTCAAACTCGACACGGATACCGTGTTCGTTTGTCAATTGCACGCTTCTCTCAGCGCATTGGATTACTCCATTGTGCTTGCTTAACCAGTCCATTCCGAGTATGATGTCAATTCTGTGGGAGTCCAAGACAATAAGGTGAGCAAGGAAATCTACCCCCCTTATTTTAAGGCTTACCTTAGGACATACTATACTAGTCCTCACTTCTCCTCCAGGAGAATTAACTAACATAGCACATTCTAGGTGGGATAAGGGTAGATGATGTTTGGCAACATATTTGGATGATATGAAGGAATGCGATGCTCCGGAATCAAATAAAATGGTGGCTGGGTTGGAGTTGGCAAGGAACATACCAATTGCGACGTCCTCAGCCTGTTGTGCTTTCTCAGCAGTGACATGGTTAACGTGGCCACGAGCATAGTTCTGCGGTCCATGGTTCCCTTGGTTGCCCCCTCCGTTTGGTTGCTGGTTCTGCTTGGGCACGTTACCTTGCTGTCCAGGGCCTCACTTCGGGCACTGGTTAGCGAAGTGGCCTACATCCCCGCATGCAAAGCATGCCCTGTTGCCTATGGCAGCAGGTACGTTGGGGCGGGGGTTTTGAACAGGAGCGCCATTGTTAGGCCGGGGCGCAGGAGGCATGGGCACACGAGGTGCCGGTGCAACGAGCCGTTGCTGTGGTGACTGACCACGGCGGTACGTAGGAGTGGTTGGTCCATACTGTGGTGCAGGGGACATGTATCTAGGTCGTACGTTGCTCCCTTGGGGCTGGTATGGGATCTTCCTTTTGCACTCGCGCTCGATCTCTCGGATCTTGTTTTCCACCAGAGTAGCCTTATCAACCAGCTTCTGGAAGCTTATGTAGTCATTGTTGAGGAGCTGAACTTGGATCTCATTGTTCAACCCTCTCATGAACAGGTACTGCTTCCTCTGATCTGAGTTGACATCTTGGGGGGCATACCGGGACAGTTGTATGAACTTGTTGAGATATTCGTTCACACTTTTCTGCCCTTGGCGGAGACCTTCAAACTCCTGCCTCTTGAGCATCATTACGCCAACAGGGATGTAGTGGGAGCGGAAACTTTCCTTGAACTCGGTCCAAGTGATTGTCTCCAGGTTGGCATGGGCGTTGCTCAAGGCATCCCACCAGTCAGCAGCTGTTCCCATCAGTTGGTGCGACGCAAAGAGAACCTTCTCTCGGTCGTTGCACTGAACAATGGCAAGCTTCTTCTCCATGGATTTCAACCAATCATCGGCCTCCATTGGATCGCTTGCTTGAGCAAAGGTGGGTGGTCGAGTCCTCATGAACTCTCCCAGCCTGTTATGAGCCGGTGGTGGTGGTGGCGGTGGTGCCGGAACGGGGTGTTGGTTGGCCTGCAACTGACCCAAAGTTTGGATCATTGTTTGCATAAGCTGGTTTTGCATGGCCATCAACCTTTCTAGGTTGTTTTCGCCAGTTCCGGGGTTAGCAGGAACTTCCTCGTGGTCATCTTCCTGGACGTTCCTTCGGCTGGCGTTTCCTCTCACCATCTGTGAGGGGGAACGAAATAGAATAGAAGGTTAGAAGATTAGGTAGGTCTTATATGCATCAAGGTGAGTTGGACTATATATATTAGTCCTTATGAGGATGTGATCAAGTGCCGAAGCATTTCACTCCTCTTTCTTCTTACGTGTGGATATGGACAACGTTTTTAAGACGTCCCACAACTCACACTAAGCACATATTCACAATTAATCATTACAAGGGCCCACTCAACTCCTATTCAAGGATGGTTCCCTATGCCAAGGTGGTTTAAAAGCCAATCTAAGTTATTCACCCTAGGATGCTTCCCTTGGTCAGTGTGGCTTAGCTACCTATGACTTCTATTCAGGGGTGTAACTTGCTGTCCACCCGTGGCTCCAATATCAATCTAAGGCTTCTATATTAGGCTTGTAACCTACTGTCAACCCGTGGCTCTGATGCCAATCTGTGACGCCCTCAATTCTGTGGAAAACCACGGAACCGAGAACTAATGCATATGTGTGCCCAGGATGTTCATCACACATATGCATACGTTCCACAAACTGAATTCAGATTATATATTACCACGAATAACAGAGGTTATTACAATCACCTCATGAGTCTTGGACTCATGCTCACAGCGGAAGTCTTTATTTCTACGCAGCGGAAATCTTTATCTAAATGAGGAAGCAAAAACTAATGCGGAAGCAAAACTAAGCAGAAGTGGCTCCATCTCTATTCCCTCCACAGGCAAGGTTGAGAACAGATCACACGCCATAATGCTCTACCCGGTCTTCATAGTAGTCTTCTCTTGCTGTTGATGGAGAAATAATAATGCAAGTTTGAGCACAATGATGTACTCAGCAAGTGCGGGAATAACACATGATATGCAGCTTATAAACAAGGTAGGTATAAAAGGCTTATTTGCAGAAAAGCAAATTTATAAAACCATTGATAAAACAGCAACTTAACTTTAGATGAATGTAGTCTCAGCATGTATTAAATTACCAACATACCTCCATCACTTCCCGTGTTCCATCCGAACATTAACCAATCCTTTACTCATACTCATGAATACCTCCTCGTATTTGCTACCATCTCATCTCATAAAACAACCTCGTCTCGCACCGAGACCAATCTCATGTCATGACCCATTAGTCATGCAACCATCTCATCTCCCGAACTCACAGTCCCA
The DNA here is from genome assembly GCA_030760725.1 of Neostapfia colusana. Taxonomy (NCBI): domain Eukaryota; kingdom Viridiplantae; phylum Streptophyta; class Magnoliopsida; order Poales; family Poaceae; genus Neostapfia; species Neostapfia colusana. The sequence goes on from JASWHV010000003.1 coordinate 83,797,115, forward strand.
AACCAAACCATAATCAATGACCATAACCAAGAAACTTCCCAATAACCATTCCAATAACCATCCCAATAATTATCCCATCTAATCATGGCAGTTTAGCCAGATGCTCATGACCGTAAGCTCGGCTATCATGATAGTTTTAATAACTCTGCAGAGTTTGCACCTCTTTACCCACAAGTTTGTGATTTTGTCACCCGTCGGCGACTGCAGAACCTCCATTATACCAGTACACATCCGTTGGTGTATGGTCAAGAGATCACAAAATAGCCTTTACAAAGGGGTTACTAGATGTATGGACTCACTAAGTTTTTACCGGCAGGCTAGAATCTCCAATTCTCCCACCCACGGGCCCCCTCTTGTGCCATGCAGTTCCCAGGGCAGTCCTCACTCGACTCCCATTCCCCGCGCCTTCCACAGTCCATAACACTCTAGCAACTTACCTAATTACTCAGCTAAGCCGCACCCATACCTGGCCTTGTGATGGCACTGTTATCCTGGCATGTGCATGCATGAACCGGTCCTTAGATCTATGGCAAGCAAAACCACCATCTCATGCTACCTCATTCACAAACCCAGTCTTGCCTAGATCTCCCTCCGATCCATGTTCATTATTATCATCAGTTTCCCCTTATTATTATGAGTGCAGTTAGCTAGACACATCTATCTCGCTTCCCAATCCCATGGACTCAGCGAAGCATAAAACAAAAACCATACCCGACTCATAAAACTTCCCAGGTGACAAGGGTGGTTTAACCAAAACTAGTAAACTCCTATAAAAGGGTTTCCCATCATGTTTGACTCAGCACACACACCTTTTCGCAAAACAAAATAGTTTTACCCAAAACATAGGATCAACATGGTCAAGGAGCACTTGCCTTGTTCTTGCGGTTCCGGTTGTTCTTGATTCTCAAAACCTTGTTGCTGCAGCTCGTCGTAGACAGCTTCCTGATCCTGTCCTGCTATTGTAGGATTCACGTGCATACAAGATTCACAGCAATCAATATCATGCGCAAAACCCTAAACTAGATGCGACGATGCACATGCATGCTATCCTATGATTAGATTGATCTGTACGTGTTTTTGCATGGCTTGCATGGTCAGAGGTATTCGGATCAAAGGTGGTCGTGGCGATGATCTTGTCTTTAGATCAAACTGATCATCGAGTGATCTGCCCACGAGAAAGCTTATGTTCGAAAGGAATCGAAGAACAGATGCAAGAGATGAACAACATGATGTCGTAAGGTGGTATTGAAGTCCTACCTCACGCTCTTCTTGTCTTCGAGGTCCTCCTCAGACCGCTTGGTTCTTCTCCGATGATCTCCCTTGTTGTGCTTCGGCGATGTTTTGCTCGGCGAGTTAGGGCTAGAGCTCTAAGTCGTCGGCTCAGGAGTTGAAAGAGAAGTTCGTGATTTCGGCCAGAGGTTTTGGGTTCTTTTTATAATCGGGAAGAGAAGAGTCCTAATCTGATCGGATCCTGAATAAGAGTCTTATTCAGATCTTTGTTGGATCCTAACGTCTTATCTTTGGTAACATCGTGGAATTTAGATCGGTTTCCGTTGCGTACCGGTGTCCTTACGCGTAAAAACCGCTCCAGAACTCGCTACCTCCGTGATGATGAGCTCCAGAAGCTCCACGTGTCCTCCGGGCCTGGTATCTCCTCGTCTGCAGAGACGAGCTCCGGTTGTGCCGCGTGTCAATCGATCAAGACCTCCCTCTTCTTCGGAGACAAGCTCCGCGCACGCCACGTGTGGGTGCCGGTCCTTCCGCTCTCCTTTCCTCAGGGACATGCCCCGAGGTCGACACGTGTTTAGCTGCGACGGACCTTCCGGTGATAAGTTCCGGTGACGACACGTGTTCGATAGATCCGGACTTCTCTGCGATGAGCTCCGAGATTGACACGTATCCCGCGCGACTGGTCCTCTTATTTCCGCGAGGACTAGCTCCGAGGATGACACGTGTCCTATGAAAAATGCCTTTGCTTCTTCCGCAGAGGCTAGCTCCGCGGGCAGCACGTGTCCCACAGGGTCGGACCTCTTTCCAAATGCGGAGATGACCCCCGAGCCTGCCACGTATCTAGTTTAGCGTCGGACCTCTCCCAATCTCTCGGGAATGAGTTCCGAACACGCCACGTGGTCTGCTGGTCGTGGAAGTTGCCTTCGGCGCTCTCGGAAAGCTTTACTGGCTATCCTTTTGATACTTGTTTCAGTTCCCTCTTTTCTAAAAAATGTTCTTCTTCTTCATAAACATGAACATATGCTGACACCCGAGATGAGGGTGTGACACCATCCCCCTTATATCACATGTGTGAAACACCACTTTGGCAATGTTTGAGTTTGTTCTCTAATGAGCATGTTGATAATTGTTACTTGCTCTTCAATTGTGTTCATCATTCTTCCTCAAATGAGGTGTGTGGTGTGGTGATGAACACCGCAAATCTGTGTCAAAAACTGAGGCCCTTACATTCCTCCCCCCTTAAAAGAATCACGTCCCGAGATTATAAGGTGAAAAATGAGAGAGAGGACGGTGGAAAATTACCGGATATGCGACGTGAAAAATTCGGGGTAGTTAGTGCGAAGGAATTCTTCGCTCTCCCATGTCGCTTCGTCCATGGAGTGATTACTCCATAGAACCTTGTAGAACCACAACGTACGGTTGCGTGTGGTTCGGGCCTTTTCATCAATAATCTGCACCGGTTCCCTCCGATAGGTGAGATCCGGTTGCAGTCCTTCAATGTCTTCCAGCTGAACGGTAGTTGATAGCTTGAGACACTTCCTCAGCTGGGAGATGTGAAAGACGTCGTGCACACCGGAAAGTGCTTCTGGTAACTTCATCCGGTATGCCACTGATCCACATCTTTCGGTAATCTGGAATGGACCGATGAATCGGGGTGCCAACTTTCCTCTCACCCCAAATCTGTTTACGCCCTTCATTGGAGACACCCGTAGGTATACGTGATCTCCAACTTTGAATTGTAATGGGCGTCTTCTCCGGTCCGCATACTGCTTCTGACGGGATTGAGCGGCTTTTAGGTTCGCTTGAATTAGTCGAACCTTTTCTTCCGCGTTGTTGACAAGGTCAATCCCGAAGGTAACCCTTTCACCAGATTCACACCAATTCAGTGGTGTGCGGAATTTCCGCCCGTATAGCGCCTCGTAAGGTGCCATCTTGATGCTGGCTTGGTACCCATTATTGTACGAGAACTCGGCTAACGGCAAGTGATCATCTCAATTCTTGCCGTGGTTGATAGCGCAAGCTCGTAGCATGTCTTCTAAAATCTGATTTACCCGCTCGGTTTGTCCATCCATCTGTGGGTGGTATGCTGAACTACGGATTAGCTTCGTCCCCAAGGCAGCGTGTAGCTGCTCCCAAAAACGGGACACAAATAAAGTGCTCCGATTCGATATGATAGTACGGGGTACGCCGTATAAGCATAGGATCCGTGAGATGTACAGTTCAGTGTACTTCTTGGCATTGTAGTTGGTGTTCACCGGGATGAAATGGGCAACTTTGGTGAGCCGATCGACGATCACCCACACAGAATCATGTTTCTGCAATGTGGTGGGTAAACCGATGATGAAATCCATGCTCACGTCCTCCCACTTCCAGGCAGGAACGCCCAGTGGTTGTAGTAGTCCTGGTTTCCGCATGTGGTCTGCCTTCACCCTTCGACATGTATCACACTCGGACACGTATTTTGCAGTCTCTCGCTTCATCCGTGTCCACCAAAACTTGCTTTTGAGTTCTTGATACATTTTGTTGCTGCCGGGGTGAATAGAAAACTTTGATAAGTGAGCCTCATCAAAGATTTTCTTCCGTAATTCCAGGTTACGGGGTACGACAATCCGGTCCTTGAACCATAGGACGCCGTCTCCGTCCTTCCGGAAACATTTCAACTCCCCACTGTCTACACGTCTACCTAAATGTGTCATGCCCTTGTCATTTATCTGGGCTGCCGCTATCTCTTCACGGATGGTGGGGATCAAAGCTAGGTTGTAGAGAGCTCCGTATGGAATCACATGTAGGGGTGGTTCGCTCTCTTCCAACGGTGTGATGGTCAGATTGTTAACGTGTGACTTGCGGATCAGCGCATCTGCCAATATGTTTGCCTTGCCCGGATGATAATGGATCTCTATTTCGTAATCCTTATCAGTTCTAACCATCTTCGTTGCCTCATGTTCAGCTCCTTCTGAGTGAATACGTACTTGAGGCTTTTGTGGTTGGTATATAAATGTACGAGGTTACCGAGTAGGTAGTGCCTCCACATCTTCAGTGCAAGTACCACGGCAGCGAGCTCCAAGTCGTGAGTTGGATAATTCTGCTCATGGTTCCTAAGCTGCCGTGATCCATACGCGACCACTCTTCGGTCTTGCATCAGCACACATCCGAGCCCAATGCCGGATGCATCGCAGTACACATCGAACGGTTTTGTTGTGTTTGGCTGCGCCAAAACCGGTGCTGATGTGAGGTGCTTGACTAAAGCCTTGAATGCTGCTTCACATGCTGGACTCCAAACATATTTGGTAGCCTTCTTCAGCAGCTCTGTCATTGGCTTCCCAATCTTCGAGAAGTTCGGAATGAACCTCTGATAATATCCCGCGAGTCCGAGGAAACTTCGTACCTCATGAACAGTTCTCAGGGATTTCCAATTCAGCACTTGCGTGATCTTGCTCGGGTCCACAGCGATACCCTCCGCTGAGATGATATGCCCGAGGAAAGGCACTTGCGATATCCAAAACTCGCATTTGCTGAATTTTGCGTATAACTTGTGATCCCGCAGTCGTTGCAAGACTATACGCAGATGTTTCTTGTGATCTTCCTCCGACTTGGAATATATCAGGATGTCGTCGATGAAGACCACGACAAACTTGTCCATCTCCGGCATGAATACCGAGTTCATCAAGTACATGAAGTGAGCTGGAGCATTGGTGAGGCCGAAGGACATGACCAGGTACTCATAAAGCCCGCACCTCGTCGAGAAAGCTGTCTTTGGAATGTCCTCCGCCCTTATCTTAATCTGATGGTACCCGGATCTTAAGTCCACCTTGGAAAAGATCTTTGCTTCGACCAACTGATCAAACAACATGTCGATCCATGGTAACGGGTACTTGTTCTTGATGGTTACGGCATTTAATGGACGATAGTCCACGCAAAGCCGCAACGTCTCATCCTTCTTCTTGACAAATAACACCGAACAGCCCCATGGCGAGGAGCTCGACCTAATAAAACCATTCTCCAGAAGGTCCGTGAGCTGAGTCTTCAGTTCAGCCAACTCCTTGGGCGCCATCTTGTACGGCCTTCGGGATATTGGCATGGTTCCCGGTGCAAGTTCAATCCTGAACTCCACCTCTCTATCGGGTGGCATCCCCGGCAAATCATCCGGGAAATACGTCAGGGAATTCTTGGACCACTGGAATATCTTCCAATCTGATGGTTGTGGCTTGATAGACACTTGGAAGTTTTATTTCTGGACTGTCCAGAAATAATGAGTGAGAACCGTGCACCTCTGAGTTTAAGTAAACGACTCGAAGGACGGTGTCTAAAACAGCGCCGTGGCGGGTTAACCACGACATCCCTAGGATGACATCGACCTTCTGTCCCTCTAAGATAATGAGAGACGTGGGGTACACTCTACCCACTAAGCATAATGGTGCTTTGGGGACCATTACGCTTGCTGAAATCTTCCCACCCGGTGAACAAATTAAATATGGACTATCGGTGGGTAGTATTGGCAAACTGTGTTTAGCAATTAAAGCTTGGCTAATAAAATTATGCGTGGCGCCTGAATCAAACAGTACTATAGCGGGATGCTGGTGGAGTTGGAACATACCCGCAAGGATTGGCTCGCTATCCGGCACATCCTCAATGGCAAGTTGGTGGACAGTGCCGGGCCTAGGGTTTGCCCGCCGCGCATTAGTAGGGTTCCAGGGTTGATTCCTCCCTGAAAACTGTGGTGCCACTCCGCCGCCTTGCCTCTCCGGGCAACTGTTCGCGAAGTGCCCTGGATGACCACAATTGTAACATGTGGCCGCTGCTGGTGGAGTACTTGGTGGACGAAATCCCGGCATGCATTGCTGAGGTGCAAACGCACGCGGCATCGCCCGTTGCTGCTGTTGTGGTTGCGGTAGTGCTGGCAGTGCCCGCCGGAATGCCGGTGAAGAGTACGGCCGACTGCGGAACGACATCGACCGCTGTGGTGGTTGCCAGCATGGACCTGATGGTGGGCGATTCACCATCCAAAACTTCTGAGAAGGACTGCCTCCTTCTCCACTGCTCTGCGGCGCGCTTTGCTTTCGCTCTGCCGCCGCCAACTCCTTGCCGGAGTCCTCCTGAACAATCGCAGCATCAATGATGTCGTTGAGGCTGCCACGATTGAACATCGCCAACTTGTCCTTCAGAAGCGGGTTAAGCCCCTGGTAAAAATGGTCCCGCCGCTTCTCGTCAGTATCTGCGTGATATGACGCGTAAAGCGCTAGATCGTTGAACGCTCTGGAGTATTCCAGTGCGTTCCGGCTCCCTTGCTGCAGGTGTAAGAACTCCTGCGTCTTCCTCTTCATTAAACCTGGCGGTGTATGATAGGCCCTGAAGGCCGTCCGGAACTCCGTCCAGGTCATCACTCGGTCGGTGGGTTGTGAAGCACAGAAGTTGGCCCACCACGCGCTCGCGGATCCGTGGAGCTGCTGTACCGTGAACTGATTCTTGCGCTGCTCGCTGATTTGGAGCAGCCCGAACTTCATCTCTATGGCGCGGAACAAGTTGTCCGCGTCAAGTGGTTCATCCGCCCTTGAAAATACCGGGGGATGAGTTGCCAGGAAGTCGGAGTAGGAGCTCTGTTGACGCTCCTCACGGTCTTGACGTCTCTCTGGGCGAGACGTATTCGCAATAAGAGTCTGCAGCAACTCTGTATGTTGCTGATGCGAACCCGCCATTGCCGCGACGATGTCGGCCAATGTAACCGTTGGCAGTGGCGGTGGCGGTGTTTGTTGTTGCTGTTGCTGCTGTTGCTGTTGTTGTCCCGAGGAGTCCTCGGGAGGTGGTTGGGAGGTCTCTCCCCCTTGACTGGTACCCCCAACGTCAGGGTTGGCACGAGTACGCGTCATTCTGAAATTCAAAACAGCAGCGATTAGCACATATCTTACTTAAAATTTCCATAAGCAACAGTAGGTATTGAAGCGACGCATGATTAATTTGCACAACATTCACATATATTGATAAAGCATAAACTTTATACAAGATACATTATTCTCGGATCTCCGAGAAGTCGTGTTCATGTCGTCACTACCTATACATACGCTACTGTCTACACGACATGTCACCGATTACAAAAGTTGGGTTACGCTACCCTAGCTGCCCTACATGGCAATCGTAACCCCCTACTCGGAGTAGAACTCGACCTCCTGCGGGTCGTCCTTCTCCGGTACCTCTGCTGGTGGCTCTGGATCTACCACCTCTTCTCCCATTCCGGGTTCTCCCATTGCTGGAAGACCCAAGACCACCGGTACGCCTAACACCGGAGGTACGAGGTCCTGCAATGCATGCACCTCGTCCATAGCCTGGTTGTAGTCCTCTTCCCAGCCTTGTCCTTCCTTGATAGCGTCGTCCCGCTCTTGAGCAAGGTCCTCATTCTGCTGGGTTAGGGTCTGCACCAGCTGTTGCAACGCCGCGATGTCAACACGGCTCTTCTTCTTTGCCTTCTTCAGACGACGCAACTGATTGTGTTGTTCATTCAGTCGCTTGATCGTCGGAAGGAGCACATTGCGGAGTGCGCTGTGAGCACTCTCGAAATGATCTCCACGGCTTGTGCTCTCCTTGAGATTTGTGGCGAGATGCTCCGTATGAACAGCTTGGCTGTCCATCACGGCGTTTCCCGCCCTCATCTGGAGGCTGAGATTTGCCTCCGCGGGGATGTACCTTGGGCAACTCGGGTCCGTTGCTTCCAGGTACCTCTCTTCCCACACATGCTGAGCTCGTCCCTCCACCGGAACGAGTGCGTATGGAGTGCCCTCCATAGCCTGGACGTGTAGTTGGCAGAAACGTGACATAGTGTCACGGGCTGCCACTTGACACATCCCTTCCGGTTGTCTTCCTCTCACCTTGACGGTGAATGGCACCCAACCGGGTGGCGTAAGTCCTGCAGGAACCTCGACATGGATCGTCCACGTCTTGTTCCCCTCTTCGCCTTCTTCCTTGGCGAAATATTGCGGCATCTGGTTGTACCCGAAATATTGGAGCATTTGCCACAATGCTTCCGGGTAGCCGCTACGGTGAGAACAGTGGGAAACCACCCACCCGTTCTCCAACTGTTTATCTGCTGTCATCTGTAAAAATATATTTGAGAAATGTCAAATATTTATTTAAACAGTAAACCATTGAGTTATAACATAAGACATGTCATTGAACCCACAAAACTTGGAAACATAGTTCAAATTTTAAACAAATTTGACTGCTGATCTGCTGTTCCCATGACAGCCCTGACCAGTTTCCATCTCAACCTGATTTAGGCCATGTTAAAAGCAAAAGTAATTATGGAGCTCAACATCAAAGTTAAAGCTAACTTCAGTGGCTTTCCAGAAAGTATTTGCTTGGCCTAAGATCTGTTCTGGTTCAAAAGTTATGAGATGTCAAAGTTAACAGAATTTCTGGAAACAATTGGACAGCACCTCCCGTCCTTAGATACTGATTTGATCCAAGAATCCCAGTTATTTCTGTTCCTAATCTGACAAAACTTCCTGTTACAAACTTGTAACCTATCTCATAAGCTTTCCATAACTACCTCATTTTCTATTTTTGGATTTTTATGCAGGAAGTTATGCTTAATTTACAAAGAGTCTACAGAGAGTCTCTGCTCTGCCCTGTTTTCTGGACAGTTTCAACTCTACTGCATTTTTCGATTGGTTAAGGGATGAAACACCTCTGGACCTCAACAGAATAGTTGTAAAGCTCTTCCAACGCTTTCCAGAAGTGTATCATACGACCCCAACCACGAAAGAACTCAACCTCTAACCTCTGATTAACTTCAGCCTTGATTCAGCTGAAAACAGAGTGCTCTGTCCTTAACACTCTATAAGTTGAAAACTTGTTAACTTTGAATATCCTGTTCAAGGGAAGGAGTTACATAAAGTTTTACTACTTTGGATCAAAACCTTCAAGTTTTTACAATGAATTTGTTCATTTAGTTGGGGTGTGACGTCGATGCGTCACCAGATTATGTCGGTACTACGTCCTCACAAAGAAAAACCTATACCGGACTTAGCCGGCTTCGTTATTTCAGTGGCACTAAACGTCACTCACACACGGATTCTACACGTCTACCGTTTCGTGGTCAGGCTACCTGCAGAAACTCAAACAATCATCAGACTCGGCTGCACACCGAGCCCGGAATCCATACAGTTTGTACACCCGGCCGTCATCACTCGCCCGGATGTTCTCAAGCCAAACACGCCTTGAGTTACGTGTTCACGTTTCAGACCACGTGACGGGGTCTCCCAAATTGCACCACGCACGCCAGGGATAGACGTTGCTCGAATACCCCAAACAACATGAAGAGTCGTAGAGGATATCAAAGCGGGTCGGGTTACCTGCCACCCGTGGAGCTCCACACTTCAGCTTGTGCGCACTGGTGGACAGCGCTTACGTGTACCCCCCAAGACATAAACGTCCCGAGATACACGATTTTCCGACATAACAAATAGGTTAATGTGCCACTTTCTATAGGCTAATAACATCCTTATACGGGCTACTAACTCGTTCCTCACTGGATTTTTGAAAAGGATGACCTTTGTACTGTGTTAAACCTCAAGCGAACTCTGATACCAACGCTGACACGACCCCGTTGGTCCTGTCGAGTCAGGATCACGCTGAGGGGTGCTGCGTTGCACAGCACCGTATAACACACGTCAAAGGTATAAAGAGGAAGCGGAAATTTTATTACATAACAAGTTATGAACATGTTTACATCAAAATAAGTTCAGTCTACACTCGCGGACGTAGACTAAGAATCAAGTGCACGTTCAGCCCTTGAACGTGTCCTTGCTAGCACACACGCACACTAACTCTGCGGCGTGCACGACTCCCACTCGACGGGGTTCCCCTCCTGGGGTTCCGTCTCCTCTTCGGGAGCCCCTTCCTCATAGAACCCTGCAAAAGCTTCAAACACAAGCAGTGAGCACGATAGCTCAGCAAGTCTGACCCGTCTCACCTAAACATGGAACTTCTACATGAGGGGTGATGGGTTACATGATGTAAAAATCATTTGCAAGGGACTCGCCTAATTAGTAGAACCTTACTTTCAAGTTTTAGCAGCAAGTTGTGGAGAACCTTACGCTAAGGTACATGAGAGAGCCGCTGTCGGTACCTGAGATATGGGGTACCCCCGCGCACATGGTGAAATGCCTAAGGTGCTCGCCCTTCTCCGCAGGGAGAGCTCCGAAGGCGCCACGCGTCTGGCGGGGCCGGACCTCCCTCTCCTCAGAGGTGAGCTCCGGGCCAGCCACGTGGCATGCAGAAGCCGGACCTCCCCCTCCGCGGGAGGGAGGTCCGAAGGCGCCACGCGTCCAGCAGGGCCGGACCTCCCTCTCCTCAGAAAAGAGCTCCGGACCCGCCACGTGGCTGGAAGAACGGTGCTGCCTGCCCCCGAGCGGTAGGCAGCGGGCGTAAAGGAGCCCCTCACCTTGCCCGTACAAGGTATTCAAGGCCCGCGTCTTCCCAAGACACGGAAACGCGGAGCACACGCCTGTCAGGTGCCGTTGCGTCCAGTCGCATCACAGACTGGCGCGCGGTGTCAGAACCTGCCAGGTAATAAACGCCGTGACAAGACATCCCATGCCGCCTGCGCCGTCATCAACCACTATGACTAGTGCGCGGCATGGGCAGGGCGGCAAAATGAAGACTGAGAAGCCTTCGACCAGAGGCAACCACCGGCGTAACTACAGATACGGTAGATAATAGACAATCTTCCCGGGACCACCTGTCGGGTCCCGGCTTCCCTTGTAAGCCGCCCGAGCCTTGGACTATAAAAGGCTCGGGTAGGCGTCGATAGCAGGGGTTCGCATTCTGCAACTCATACGCTAGCCATACACTCTCAAGCTGTAACTCACCCCCGAGCTCAGGCTCCCGGCCCTGAGCAGCAAGCAATACAGCGAGCTCCATAGCTCGCCGTGGACGTAGGGTTTTACGCTCCGGCGGCCTGAACCACGTAAAACTTCCCGTGTCAAGCTCTCACTAACTCGTCCATTCGCGCAAGCTCTCCGCTAGGAACTAGCCCCTCCGAAAAAAGAACCTCCGCGGGCTGCCCAGTGCAGGCCCGGGGGAAGTGTCGATCGCACACTTCGACAGCCGCAATCAAAGAAGAAACGCATTTCCCTCGTGTACTTTGCCCAAAGTTGAAATGAGCTATAGTTAGCTCTAAACTACAGCATATCATTAACAATCGGAGTCCATCTTTCAATCAGCAACATTTTAACATGTAACTAGCCTGTTCTTTATACGTCACGGTACAGTGAACAAGTGGTACTCACTGACCGCGAGGGACGGCGATTATAATCGATTTACACCTGCAGGGTTACCCGAACAACCCGTCACGTACGTGTAAAAGCCCAAGAAAAGGGACTTGCAAAAACTTTTCTGCACCTCACAACACAACAGTTTTGTTGTGGGTAGATGGAGAAATGTTGTGAAGAGTAAGTAACCTCCATCAAAAGAATGATTAGAGGGGAAAGACTTCACTTTCAAAAAGTATGGTTTCTACACTTAAAACATGAGAGGTTGAACTCACCCCTAGAATTTAAAAAGTCTTGGGAAGGTTCAGTCCAAAGCTCATGCAAATTCAACACTTTTTGAGGCACTTTTGGGTTATTGCAAAAAGAGGCCAATTTGAATGTAAATTCAAATTGCAGCAACTTCCATCACCCAAATTCAAAAGTTAGCTCCATATCTATACTCAGCACATTTTTCTGAGTGAACCCACCAACTTTCATCTCCATTGGAGCTCATCTTGTCAAGAGCTAAATTTGCAAGAATTCAAAACTGAATTTGAATTTCAGTTTGAATATGAAGCAAATTTAACCAAACAAAGTTTGAATTTGAGAATTCAAATTCAAACATAGGCTTGGTGACTAAGTCTCACATTAAATTGTGAGTAGCTGAGGATATTTTGGCACAACAGAATTCAGAAAATTGGAAAAAAAAAAAAAGAGTTAGAGGGGAGGCCCACTGGTCAGTAGACTTAGCACCGAAGTCTCTTCAGCCGACTCCTCGACCGAGCGCGCTCGCCAGCTGCAGCCAGCGGCGGCGACCGACCACCTCGGCCGGCCAGCTCCTGCTTCGGCAGAGGAGGTGGCACAGCAGGTGTCGCGCTCTCCCCTGGCCTCAGGAGCCTATAAAAGGCCCGAGACCGCCGGCGAGTTACTGACTTTCGCGAAGTTCTGTAACCAGCAGCCTAGTCGCCCGAGCTCCGATCGTGTGCCACCCCAGCTGTGATCATCTTCCGGCTTCGACCTCCATAGGAAAGTGAAGCGCTAGCTCGTCCTCAAGACCACCGCGCAAACCGTTCCAAGGTTCGACCTCTGTGCGCGGAGAATTTCTCAGTTTAGGGCGAGTAGCTCCTTTCGGGACCCGATTAGGTTTAGCAGAAATTTGGGAAGCATAGTGGGTGGGAGGCCGAACGGAGCTGTGAGAGAGCATCTAGAGGTTCTGGCGACCCTTCTCGTTCGAAAACCGGAAGGAAATCACCGCTGGAACCCTAAGTTCACCGTAGGACAGTAGGGCGGAGGAGGGGGTCGCCGGTGAGGTCTGGGTTGCCGGCCGTTTAGGGCCCAACAGAGCTCATGCCGAGTTTCCCGAGGTTTCCCTGAGTGTGGCGACGCGATTAGCGCACGAAGAAAACGGTCAGAAGGGCGGGAACACATTGCCGAGGTAGCACAGAGGCATAGGGCTCGTCGCCGGCGAGCTATGGCGGTTAGCCGGCGGCGACATGGTGTCCAGCGGGTTCAGCACCCGAGATTACGTGGGGGCGGCGAGTCTCGTCGGCTCCGGTGAGCTAGATCGCCGGGAACGCTGACCTCGCCGGAGCTCCGGCGGCTCGGGGCGGCGACGTCGGGAGGTAGACGAAGGGCGCGGCCCCACCTGTCAGCCCCTGTGTTAATCGCGCGCGAGCGCGCGGTTAGTTCAATTTAAATGGGCGGGCCCCGCTGTCAGCCTCTGGTTTAGCGCGGGAGGGGATTTTTCTGTAGGAAAATAATTCAGGGATTAGCTCAAACTTTAGAAATCCATAACCTTAGCTAGGAAGCTCCAAATTTAGTGATTCAAATTGGGTTGGATTCATCTTGCCTAGCTATATCCAGGAATACAACCCAATTTGTATGAAACCCATTAATTAATTCTGGAAAATTCTTTAAAGTTTCTGAGCAAAAGAATTTTAGAGGGAGTTTGGTCCATCCAAAAATCCCCAAATTTTGCCAGGATGTTCTTTAGGACATTAGTAAACCCCTGTAAAAGTTTCAGACCATTTGGAGTTGATTTGGTCAGAGCAATTCAAATTTGAAGGTGCTGTGTTCATTTGAATGCAGAAACATTTTCAGAGAATTTCCAAAACTTGGAAATTCAATTCTGGGCAAACCCTGACTCCAAAAATGCTAGGAAAATTCATGCAAACTCTATGAGCTATAATATAAATTGTAGTTCATTAAGTTGAGCATGAACAGGGGTATTACCTCAGAATTAATTCTTCCTTGCTGATTTGCCAAGAGAATTATTCTGAGCAAACCACTCCATGAAAAGTGCTAATGTTTGGTCCAGAGAGTTTTCTTGTGACAAGGAACTCACACAAAAATTCTCAGCTCCATTGGAGCTCTAGATCACCCCTGTCCTGTTTACCCACTTAAGGGATTAATATGGAAAAGGGGGGAAAACCACTTAGCATTTAACCATGTGATTAAGTCCAAGCCAAACCACCAACACCAGTTCATATTTAAATTCTTAAACAAAGTTCCAGGTATTAGAGGCTGGTTATTAGAACCAATAGTATAAGTCTTACTCTAAACTCACTTTTGCATATAAATTAACATGTAGTATTTCATTAACGTGTAGCCGTTGAAGAAGAGACTCCGGAAGTGCTGGACTTCCTCCTTCCGGACGAAGAACTAACTCCTGACCAGCAGCAACAAGGCAAGCCCCGGTTTGCATTAACCCTTTTATAAATCTTACTTTGTTTACATGTGTCATATGAAGTATGTATGTGCATTAGGTCTAGGGTGAATGAAACCCCACTTGCATAACCAAAGGTTCCTAAAAGAGTGAGGGTAGTGTCAAGGACCTCGAGTAGACAGGCTATGCTTAATGAGTCATAGGACTTCGGTACAAGTCGAGTAGTTGGAATCTACTCGCGAGATAGGATGGGGACACACGGGTTCGGTTGAGTGATGTGAGATCACTTTAGTAATGAAAATGAGACTAGGCAGGGGCTAGGGCGCAGCAAGAGAGAGTCTTGTGTGCGCAGCCCTGTCCGTGTCGATTGAGGACCGATCCGTGTGCGGCCCTGCTGAACAAGTATTGAACGTACCGAAGGCATATCGGATATATGGGCCCCGATAAACCGATGTAGCCTAAACCTCCGGGCGTCGAGGCATAGCACACCGATTTATAGGTGTAGGTTGAGGGCAGCAAGGTGGAAATCTGCCAACGGGCATAGAGAGATGCTCCGTGTGGGGAACCTCCTGCTCGTTTCGGTGCGACCGGTTCGACGTTTGGGCTGTTGGGTGAAAGGTTGTCCCGTACGACATCGAGTGAGCGTGCTGTGCAGCTCCACGGGTGGGCGTACGTGACGTGCTCTTTGGGTTTTCCCTGCAGGTGTATATCGAGTCGATTCGCCGTCCCTCGCGGTGACGAGTACTGCTTGTTCACTGCGTCGTAACGTAGACTAATGGATGAAATATGTTGATTCAATGATGCTGATTGATATAATTGTATTGCTACATGTGTGCCACCAAATACTGCTTACTAAATTTCAGATTTCATGAACTGTTAACTTGTTGCTAAAAGATGAACTAAGGATGAACTTGTAGGCGTGTCCTTTTGCTGAAATGTTACTATCCTATGTCCATTGTACACCTCACGTAGAGTTTCATGCTTAGGTGAGTCGGTTAAGCCTTGTTGAGCCTTTGTGCTCACGGTTGCTGCTTAAGTGTTTTTCAGGTGAGGAGCCACCCACGGACTCGGAGTACGAGTCCACCGGCGAGGGTTACCCTCCGTCGGGGACCACGGCTGAGTGGGAGCCGTACACGCCGCGCTGAGCTGAGACGTGCAGCTAGTGTGGGTTGCCCTAGGGCTGGGCAACCGACTTTTGCTAAATAGGCGGGCGTGAGTTGTATAGTGTAGTCTTCCGCTGTGTAATAGAACAATAGTTGTAACTGAAGTTTGTACCTGTTTGTACAGTTTCAGCTGTTTTTCCCATGTAATATATTGCGTTCTTATGACGTGTGCTGTCGGGTGTCGCATCGCGCGGCACCACCCTCTGCGATCCTGGATGAGCGGATTCCGGTCCGCCACAGCCTGGTATCAGAGCTGCAGTGGGGATAGCACAGTACTAAAGGACTGCATTATGGGAAAAACTTAGGTATACGGTGAGGATTCGGTAGTTGCCCAAGTAAGGACTATATTAGACTAGTTACTTAAAGTGGCAAAGACTAACTTATATGTTATAATTCTGAATTTCAATTATGTAACGACGCACCTACGCTCTGGTAAGTATGGTAAGGAACGCCACCGAAAGCGGTTCAATTTCGGTTAGCTCTCCCTGACGAGGAACGTGGTTCAGGGATTGATCTCACAGCTCGGTGTGAGATGTCAATATGAAGCTCTTGGACTCTTCATGTCCCTGAGTTCATATGAAACGCTGATCCCTAGCGTGCATTAGGCAAGTAAGCGGAGACCCCATCGCTTGGTCAGTAACGCGAGAGTGTGTTCGTCTGGAAATAGCCCAGGAGGACATACGCAGCGCTTGCCATCGGCGTGCCCTGCAGGGCAGTAGGTGGTATCTGTTGGGTTGATGACATTCCCAACCGTGACGACCCGTTCATGACATACTCGGGTTCCCCGTCGTGTGGTGTTGAAACACGATCACGTGCCTTGAGACGTGACTTAGCTCAAGGACGGCCGTATGACAATGATACGGGCGTTTGTATTTACTTTTAGATATGGAACTGCCTGAAATGAACAAACTTTGAGTGCACCATCATTGTGTGGTCTTCTGCAGGTACTAACCACGTATGTATCCGTGTAGAAAACGTGTGCGAGAGACCGTTTAGTGCCACACTTGAGACGTATATACCGGTATGATCCGGTTAGGATTTTCTTTTGTAAGGAACGTAGTACCGAGATATTGTAGGCATATGCATGAGTATAATGATAACGAAAAATTAAAAAAATCTATAGGTTCAACAGTTAGGACCCTGGTTGGGTATAAGAATGAGATAGGGATGAGTGTAGTTCCAAAAGAGACTGAAAAACAGAGTGCTCTGTTTTGGGCAGCATGTTTGCTGATCTTCAACAGGGCATAACTCACAGGTCTTTTAGCCCAGGGAGGTGTGCTATATAGTTCTGGAAAGGTATTCAAGTACTCTACAACTTTGTTGTAGACTTCCAGAGCTGAAACTCGCCTTAAAATGGCTGAAATCCCAGAGGAATGTAAACTGTCCAGAATCAGGGCAGAGTAAAACATCCTCTGAACTGATCTGTTTTTCAAATATAACTCCCAGTAGAAAAATCTAAAATTGTCATATAATACACGCTTAGAAAGAGTAGAAGATGTGTGACATCTTTGCAATTCAAAGTTTCTGAAGTTTCAGCACAGAAATCAGGGAGAATTAGGGTTGAAGACAGCCACTTCCAAGGGAGGTGCTGTTAAAATTCTTCCAGAAATTCTGCTGACTTTGAATTAGCATAACTTTTTAGCCAAATCTGATCTGGGGGCAAATGCATACTCGTTGGAAAGATACTAAAGTTAACTTTAACTTTGTTATTCAACTTGAGTCATGAAAATGCACAGAACCAGATCAAAACATGGGATAGGTAGAAACTGGTCATTCTGACAGAAGAATGACAGTTGAGCTCATTGGAGAGGGTGTCGTACCCTAAGGGTGTTATACGTGATGACAACGCAATAATAATGTCTCGTAGAGACCAAACCCAGTTATGTTGAGCTTCCAAACAGGGGGTTCATCAAGTTGGATTAAACTAACTTGTGTTTGGTCTGGTAATGGTGTAGCTTGTGCAAAGTTATTACATTATCTACTTACGAGATATTTCGCACGTTTGGTTGTCATAATGTTTTTACGCCTAGTTCTGTTGGCCTGCATGCAAAATGTTGCGGGACTGATGGTTAATGTCGTATGGTTGCAGATGGTTCGTACTAGGACCACGCACGAGGTTGGTGGCTCTAGCCAAGGTGGAGGCGATGACTCCCAGCCACCGGCCTACGACAGCACCCCGCAGCAGCAGCCACCACCGCCGCCTCCGCTTACTCTAGCGGATGTGATAGCGGCATTGGTGGGAGGTCGTGAGGAGCAGACCGACCTGCTCCGCACGATCGTGCAGAATACGTCCCAAGCGGGAGGACGTCAAGAGCGAGGGCCTCGTGAGCCCCGCGAAGTGTCGTACTCGGATTTCATGAGTACGCACCCTCCAGTGTTCACCGAAGCTGAAGAACCACTGGAGGCGGACAACTGGCTGCGGACTATCGAGTCCAAGTTCGGGCTGCTCCAGTGTACGGAGCGGCAGAAGACACTGTTCGCAGCACAGCAGCTCCACGGTGCCGCTGGTGCATGGTGGGCGAATTATGTCGCCTCACGTCCGGCTGGCCATGCCGTGGAATGGCAAGAGTTCCGGGAGGCGTTCCGCGCCTATCACATTCCTCCCGGAATAATGAAGAGAAAGTTCCAAGAATTTTTGGAACTGAAGCAGGGCGGGAGGAGTGCCCACGACTACTCCCGTGCCTTCAACCATCTGGCGCAGTATGCGTCAGACTACATCTCCACGGAAGAGAAGAAGAGGGAGCACTTCTATCGGGGGTTACACCCCGAAATGAAGACCCACCTCGTACAATGGAACCGCGGCACATTCAACGATCTAGTCAATGCCGCCATCATGCAAGAGGACGCTCAGCGGGAGTTAGCAGCTGAGCAGAGGAAGCGTAGCGCTCCACCTAGCAGTGGTGGGAGTGGCGCTCCCCAGAAGTACCGTATGGTGTATCGGACACCATCCGGGCAGCAGTGGCAACCACCGGCGCGACCGCAACGGTTCGGGGGACGTCCCTTCCAGGCACCTCCGTTCCGTCCGCCGATGCCACCACCAAAACAGCAGCAGCAGCAGACGGTACCCCGGGCGTTTCCACCGCCACAACGCGCCCCAGGTTTCCGTCCACCGATCAGCGGGGGACCGCCCCGTTTCACTTGCTTCACGTGTGGCCAGGCGGGCCACTTTGCGAAGGACTGTCCCCAGGGGCAGCAGAGCAGCGGGCAAGCCCAGTTTCAGGGCGGTGCTCGAGGCCGACCTCCGGTGAAGAAGGTTGGTCAGCGGACTGGAGGCGTCCGCAACCTCGACAATGAGGACGCCCCAGAGGGAGACAACGTGCTGGCGGGTACGTTTACTCTCAACCATCAAGCCATAGTCATATTATTTGATTCGGGTGCAACCCACAGCTTTATAAGTGCATCCTATGTGGCTAAACATCAATTGCAAGTCTTCCCAACCGACTGCACTTATATGATATGCTCACCGGGAGGGAAGATTTCAGCTAATATGATGATTCCAAAGGCACCTCTGTGCTTAGGTGGGAAGCTATATCCCACCACCTTGATAATCCTTATGGGACAAAAGATTGATGCAATCTTAGGGATGTCATGGCTGCAATACCATGGCACTGTCCTAGAGACTCGGACACGGACGATTCACTTAAATTCTCCATTCCACCGTCCGCATTCCATGATGTTAGACATGCCAGTCCGGGAAGTTTTAGCAATTAATAATGCTGAAGTTCTCAAGTTAGAAGACATCCCTGTAGTCCGGGAGTATCCTGATGTGTTCCCGGATGATCTTCCGGGCATGCCACCTGAGCGGGATGTCGAGTTCAAGATTGAACTTGCACCCGGGACTACGCCCATATCACGGAGACCATACAAGATGGCTCCAAATGAGCTGGCGGAACTGAAAGAACAGCTCAATGATCTGTTGAGCAAGGGTTTCATTAGGCCGAGTTCCTCGCCTTGGGGATGCTCGGCGCTATTCGTGAAGAAGAAGGATGAGACCCTGAGGCTGTGTGTGGATTACCGGCCGCTCAACGCCGTCACCATCAAGAATAAGTACCCACTGCCCCGTATTGACATCTTGTTTGATCAACTTGTGGGGGCAAGTGTATTCTCAAAGATGGACCTTCGCTCTGGATATCACCAGATCAAGATCCGGGCGGAGGATATCCCGAAGACGGCATTCTCGACGAGATACGGCTTATACGAATATCTCGTCATGTCCTTTGGTCTCACAAATGCTCCAGCCCATTTCATGTATCTCATGAACTCGGTGTTCATGCCGGAGCTGGACAAGTTCGTGGTAGTGTTCATCGACGACATCTTGGTTTACTCCAAGACCGAAGCTGAACATGCCGAACACTTGCGGATCGTTCTTCAACGATTGCGAGACCACAAGCTCTACGCCAAGTTCAGCAAATGCGAATTTTGGATCAGCCAAGTGCCATTTTTGGGACATATCATCTCAGCTGAAGGCATTGCGGTTGACCCAAGTAAAATAGAGCAAGTGTTGAAATGGAAAGCTCCCACTTCAGTCCATGAAGTCAGAAGCTTCCTCGGGTTAGCGGGATACTATCGGAGATTCATCCCAAGTTTCTCCAAGCTCGCTAAGCCGATGACAGAGTTGCTGAAGAAAGGGACAAAATATGTTTGGAACACGGCGTGTGAAGGAGCATTCCGAGCATTGGTGAAGCATCTCACAACAGCCCCGGTATTAGCTCAGCCGGATACAACAAAGCCCTTCGACGTATATTGTGACGCGTCCGGTATTGGGCTTGGCTGCGTGTTGATGCAGGAAGGACGTGTGGTCGCTTATGGCTCACGCCAACTTCGGAACCATGAGCAGCACTACCCGACTCACGATCTTGAACTTGCTGCCGTGGTGTTGGCACTGAAAATGTGGAGGCACTATCTCCTG
This sequence comes from Neostapfia colusana, assembly GCA_030760725.1. Classification (NCBI taxonomy): domain Eukaryota; kingdom Viridiplantae; phylum Streptophyta; class Magnoliopsida; order Poales; family Poaceae; genus Neostapfia; species Neostapfia colusana. The sequence goes on from JASWHV010000003.1 coordinate 83,817,323, forward strand.
GGGAACTTGGTGCATCTCTACACCGACCACAAGAGCTTGAAATACATTTTCACCCAGAAGGAGCTGAACATGAGGCAGAGGAGGTGGTTAGAACTGATCAAAGATTATGAGATTGAGATCCATTACCACCCCGGCAAGGCGAATGTGGTTGCCGACGCGCTGAGTCGGAAATCACATGTCCATCACCTCACCATTACACCGGTGGAGGAGGAAGAGCCAAGTTTATACTTGGTTCCTTATGGATCGCTGTACAACCTTGCCCTCATCCCTACTATTAGGGAGGACATCATTGCAGCTCAGAAAACGGATAAAGGCATGGCACATCTCCGGAGACGGATAGACAATGGAGAGATTAAATGTTTCCGGAAAGATGATGAGGGGACGCTGTGGTTCAATGACCGCATAGTCGTACCCCGAGATATGAAGTTGAGGAAAAAGATCCTCGATGAAGCTCACTTGTCCAAATACTCCATTCATCCGGGCAGCAACAAAATGTACCAAGATTTGAAAAAGAAATTTTGGTGGACACGGATGAAGCGGGAGGTAGCTAAGTACGTATCCGAGTGCGATACGTGTAGACGAGTGAAAGCTGATCACATGAAGAAATCAGGGCTGTTGCAACCCCTGAAGATCCCGGCATGGAAGTGGGAAGATGTGAGCATGGATTTCATTGTAGGATTACCTCTAACAGCCAACAAGCATGATTCCATATGGGTAATCGTTGATCGGTTAACCAAGACGGCTCACTTCATTCCGGTGAATACACGTTACAATGCCGGCAAATATGCGGAGCTATACATAGCGAAGATTCTATGCCTATACGGGGTACCCAAGACCATTGTCTCAGATCGAGGTGCATTATTTGTATCTCGCTTTTGGGAGCAGCTACACGCTGCATTGGGTACTAAGTTGATCAGGAGCTCCGCTTATCACCCTCAAACAGATGGTCAGACTGAGAGGGTGAATCAAGTCCTGGAAGACATGTTGAGAGCGTGTGCCATCCACCATGGTAGGAACTGGGATGATCACCTACCATTGGCGGAATTCTCGTACAACAACGGTTATCAGGCGAGTATCAAGATGGCACCCTATGAAGCTCTCTACGGTCGTAAATGCCGCACCCCATTAAATTGGTGCGAGTCCGGTGAAAGGGTCACATTCGGGGTTGATGTGGTGAACGACGCCGAGGAGCGCGTTCGGACAATTCAAGCCAATTTGAAGGCCGCTCAATCCCGACAAAAGAGCTACGCTGACAAGAGGCGTAGGCCGTTGCACTTTGACGTTGGGGAACACGTGTACCTCCGCGTGTCTCCAATGAAGGGCGTGCACCGATTCGGTGTGAAGGGGAAGCTCGCTCCCCGTTTCATTGGACCCTACGCTATCACCGAGAAGTGTGGACCAGCAGCGTATCGATTGGAGCTACCGGCATCTCTGGCTGGTGTCCATGATATTTTCCATGTTTCGCAACTGCGAAAATGCTTGAAGCATACAACTGCTGTTCCTACCGAAGACATCGGCGAGCTGAAGCCGGATTTAACATATGATGAATATCCGGTGGGAATTCTTGATGAGAAAGCCAGGACCACACGTAGCAGAACGTTGTGGTTCTACAAAATACTCTGGAGTAACCACACCGCCGAGGAAGCGACGTGGGAGAGCGAGGAGTTCCTTCGCTCAAATTACCCGGAGTTCGTGGCTTCTCAACACGGGTAAGTCCCTATTACATCGCTATTTCTTCTTTTATAATCTCGGGACGAGATTCTTTTAAGGGGGGAGGGATGTAAAAGCCCAAGAAAAGGGACTTGCAAAAACTTTTCTGCACCTCACAACACAACAGTTTTGTTGTGGGTAGATGGAGAAATGTTGTGAAGAGTAAGTAACCTCCATCAAAAGAATGATTAGAGGGGAAAGACTTCACTTTCAAAAAGTATGGTTTCTACACTTAAAACATGAGAGGTTGAACTCACCCCTAGAATTTAAAAAGTCTTGGGAAGGTTCAGTCCAAAGCTCATGCAAATTCAACACTTTTTGAGGCACTTTTGGGTTATTGCAAAAAGAGGCCAATTTGAATGTAAATTCAAATTGCAGCAACTTCCATCACCCAAATTCAAAAGTTAGCTCCATATCTATACTCAGCACATTTTTCTGAGTGAACCCACCAACTTTCATCTCCATTGGAGCTCATCTTGTCAAGAGCTAAATTTGCAAGAATTCAAAACTGAATTTGAATTTCAGTTTGAATATGAAGCAAATTTAACCAAACAAAGTTTGAATTTGAGAATTCAAATTCAAACATAGGCTTGGTGACTAAGTCTCACATTAAATTGTGAGTAGCTGAGGATATTTTGGCACAACAGAATTCAGAAAATTGGAAAAAAAAAAAAGAGTTAGAGGGGAGGCCCACTGGTCAGTAGACTTAGCACCGAAGTCTCTTCAGCCGACTCCTCGACCGAGCGCGCTCGCCAGCTGCAGCCAGCGGCGGCGACCGACCACCTCGGCCGGCCAGCTCCTGCTTCGGCAGAGGAGGTGGCACAGCAGGTGTCGCGCTCTCCCCTGGCCTCAGGAGCCTATAAAAGGCCCGAGACCGCCGGCGAGTTACTGACTTTCGCGAAGTTCTGTAACCAGCAGCCTAGTCGCCCGAGCTCCGATCGTGTGCCACCCCAGCTGTGATCATCTTCCGGCTTCGACCTCCATAGGAAAGTGAAGCGCTAGCTCGTCCTCAAGACCACCGCGCAAACCGTTCCAAGGTTCGACCTCTGTGCGCGGAGAATTTCTCAGTTTAGGGCGAGTAGCTCCTTTCGGGACCCGATTAGGTTTAGCAGAAATTTGGGAAGCATAGTGGGTGGGAGGCCGAACGGAGCTGTGAGAGAGCATCTAGAGGTTCTGGCGACCCTTCTCGTTCGAAAACCGGAAGGAAATCACCGCTGGAACCCTAAGTTCACCGTAGGACAGTAGGGCGGAGGAGGGGGTCGCCGGTGAGGTCTGGGTTGCCGGCCGTTTAGGGCCCAACAGAGCTCATGCCGAGTTTCCCGAGGTTTCCCTGAGTGTGGCGACGCGATTAGCGCACGAAGAAAACGGTCAGAAGGGCGGGAACACATTGCCGAGGTAGCACAGAGGCATAGGGCTCGTCGCCGGCGAGCTATGGCGGTTAGCCGGCGGCGACATGGTGTCCAGCGGGTTCAGCACCCGAGATTACGTGGGGGCGGCGAGTCTCGTCGGCTCCGGTGAGCTAGATCGCCGGGAACGCTGACCTCGCCGGAGCTCCGGCGGCTCGGGGCGGCGACGTCGGGAGGTAGACGAAGGGCGCGGCCCCACCTGTCAGCCCCTGTGTTAATCGCGCGCGAGCGCGCGGTTAGTTCAATTTAAATGGGCGGGCCCCGCTGTCAGCCTCTGGTTTAGCGCGGGAGGGGATTTTTCTGTAGGAAAATAATTCAGGGATTAGCTCAAACTTTAGAAATCCATAACCTTAGCTAGGAAGCTCCAAATTTAGTGATTCAAATTGGGTTGGATTCATCTTGCCTAGCTATATCCAGGAATACAACCCAATTTGTATGAAACCCATTAATTAATTCTGGAAAATTCTTTAAAGTTTCTGAGCAAAAGAATTTTAGAGGGAGTTTGGTCCATCCAAAAATCCCCAAATTTTGCCAGGATGTTCTTTAGGACATTAGTAAACCCCTGTAAAAGTTTCAGACCATTTGGAGTTGATTTGGTCAGAGCAATTCAAATTTGAAGGTGCTGTGTTCATTTGAATGCAGAAACATTTTCAGAGAATTTCCAAAACTTGGAAATTCAATTCTGGGCAAACCCTGACTCCAAAAATGCTAGGAAAATTCATGCAAACTCTATGAGCTATAATATAAATTGTAGTTCATTAAGTTGAGCATGAACAGGGGTATTACCTCAGAATTAATTCTTCCTTGCTGATTTGCCAAGAGAATTATTCTGAGCAAACCACTCCATGAAAAGTGCTAATGTTTGGTCCAGAGAGTTTTCTTGTGACAAGGAACTCACACAAAAATTCTCAGCTCCATTGGAGCTCTAGATCACCCCTGTCCTGTTTACCCACTTAAGGGATTAATATGGAAAAGGGGGGAAAACCACTTAGCATTTAACCATGTGATTAAGTCCAAGCCAAACCACCAACACCAGTTCATATTTAAATTCTTAAACAAAGTTCCAGGTATTAGAGGCTGGTTATTAGAACCAATAGTATAAGTCTTACTCTAAACTCACTTTTGCATATAAATTAACATGTAGTATTTCATTAACGTGTAGCCGTTGAAGAAGAGACTCCGGAAGTGCTGGACTTCCTCCTTCCGGACGAAGAACTAACTCCTGACCAGCAGCAACAAGGCAAGCCCCGGTTTGCATTAACCCTTTTATAAATCTTACTTTGTTTACATGTGTCATATGAAGTATGTATGTGCATTAGGTCTAGGGTGAATGAAACCCCACTTGCATAACCAAAGGTTCCTAAAAGAGTGAGGGTAGTGTCAAGGACCTCGAGTAGACAGGCTATGCTTAATGAGTCATAGGACTTCGGTACAAGTCGAGTAGTTGGAATCTACTCGCGAGATAGGATGGGGACACACGGGTTCGGTTGAGTGATGTGAGATCACTTTAGTAATGAAAATGAGACTAGGCAGGGGCTAGGGCGCAGCAAGAGAGAGTCTTGTGTGCGCAGCCCTGTCCGTGTCGATTGAGGACCGATCCGTGTGCGGCCCTGCTGAACAAGTATTGAACGTACCGAAGGCATATCGGATATATGGGCCCCGATAAACCGATGTAGCCTAAACCTCCGGGCGTCGAGGCATAGCACACCGATTTATAGGTGTAGGTTGAGGGCAGCAAGGTGGAAATCTGCCAACGGGCATAGAGAGATGCTCCGTGTGGGGAACCTCCTGCTCGTTTCGGTGCGACCGGTTCGACGTTTGGGCTGTTGGGTGAAAGGTTGTCCCGTACGACATCGAGTGAGCGTGCTGTGCAGCTCCACGGGTGGGCGTACGTGACGTGCTCTTTGGGTTTTCCCTGCAGGTGTATATCGAGTCGATTCGCCGTCCCTCGCGGTGACGAGTACTGCTTGTTCACTGCGTCGTAACGTAGACTAATGGATGAAATATGTTGATTCAATGATGCTGATTGATATAATTGTATTGCTACATGTGTGCCACCAAATACTGCTTACTAAATTTCAGATTTCATGAACTGTTAACTTGTTGCTAAAAGATGAACTAAGGATGAACTTGTAGGCGTGTCCTTTTGCTGAAATGTTACTATCCTATGTCCATTGTACACCTCACGTAGAGTTTCATGCTTAGGTGAGTCGGTTAAGCCTTGTTGAGCCTTTGTGCTCACGGTTGCTGCTTAAGTGTTTTTCAGGTGAGGAGCCACCCACGGACTCGGAGTACGAGTCCACCGGCGAGGGTTACCCTCCGTCGGGGACCACGGCTGAGTGGGAGCCGTACACGCCGCGCTGAGCTGAGACGTGCAGCTAGTGTGGGTTGCCCTAGGGCTGGGCAACCGACTTTTGCTAAATAGGCGGGCGTGAGTTGTATAGTGTAGTCTTCCGCTGTGTAATAGAACAATAGTTGTAACTGAAGTTTGTACCTGTTTGTACAGTTTCAGCTGTTTTTCCCATGTAATATATTGCGTTCTTATGACGTGTGCTGTCGGGTGTCGCATCGCGCGGCACCACCCTCTGCGATCCTGGATGAGCGGATTCCGGTCCGCCACAGTACGCCCGTACTCGGTGTTGCCTACAACAACCATCATGGACGCCGTACGCGACTACCTTTCATTCGTCAGCCAAATATTGAACCGGTCCCATCGTCCTGAGCAAGAGGTCTCTGCACGCGCATCTCTGTGCCGCCAGCCGATTTACACCTCGAGCTCTCAACCTACCCTCTGAACGACGGGCAATGCCTCAATACCCAGCTACCCGAGTTACATCAGTTTCCCGGTTCCCATATAGCCGGTAGGTCTTTGGTACTGTTCTAGCTTGTTCAGCAGGCCCGCACACGGCTCGGTCCTCAATCGACACAAGCGGAGCTACAGCACACAGGCCCCAAAGTCCTGCTGCCCTTACCCTCCGCTTTGTCTCATTTTCTTGCCATGTGTTTTATGTGCTATCACTACCCGAGTCGAGTGCCTCTAGCCTATGCTCGCGAGTAGTTCCAACTACTCGACTTGTACCGAATCCTACTCTATCCTAGCAATGCAGTAGCTAACGGGGTTTGCCATCCTAAACCCAACCCATGGTTCTCTTGGCTATGCAGTGGGGTTCCAAACAAGACTCTAATGCACAGAATAAAGGAAACAAGTATGTGCTCAAAACAATAAAAATTTGTAAAAAGGTTAATGCAAACCGGAGCTTTCCTTGCTGCTCTTGGTCGTAGGCTAGCTGTTCCTCCGGAGTAACGAAGTCTAGGACTTCGGGTTCCTCCTCGACCTTAGCGACTACATGATAAGAGCAATATATGTATCAATTTAAATGCATTTGTATTAAATTTGAAGTTGTGAAGTCTATAACCCTTGCTAGACAGACCTAATGACTGTGAAACTTTTACTGTGGCTTGGTTACAACCTAAACAGATACTTGGTCAAGTTTTAGTTGCAGCAAAGCTCATTTGAGCCCTCCGCAATTAATTATGTCCTTGACCTTAATTGGAACTCTTAGGGTGTTCTAGGAATTTTCATGAGACAAACTATGACTTTCTGAAAACTAGATTTTCAGAGGGTTCTAATGGAGTTGGTCTCACTTAATTTGAAGGTTCCTAGCTAAAGTTATGAGCTAAACAGCTTCAGAGAAAATCCTGAAAATGTTTCTGAACATTTTCTATTTTCTCTGGATCTGAAATTTTTATGGTAGTTCAGGGATATTTTGTGAACGTCCCAGCAAAATTTCAGGATTTTCCTTCACAGGATTCACCAGTTAAAATTCCAAACGGTTTAAGCTTTGAGGACTTAATTCCGGAGAATTAAGGAATTTCATGAAGTGAAACTTGATTTGCTGGAATGTACTCAGAGAGCTGAGTCCAGCAAAATTTGGTTCACTCAATTTGGAGCTTTCTAGCCAAAGTTATGAGGATTTGAAGTTTGGAAGAATTCTGAAAATCGGGGAAAAAGTTTAAACTCTCGGGGCCAGTGGGGATAGGTGTCGAGCGCGGAGGTGTCCGGAACACCGGAGATACCACACGTGTCGAGCGCGGAGGTGTCCGACACACCGGAGCTCACAGGGTATTTGCGCGCCAGCACAGCTGAAACCCGGCCACACCCGATCCCGATTTAAATTCTTCACCCGCTGACACGTGGGCCAGCCGGCTTCTTCTTCCTCCCGCCGTTCTCTCGCGCCCGCGCCGCCGACCTCGTCGGAGAAGACTCGGGGCTCGCCGGCTCGCTGCTGCCGGACCTCCCATGGTCTGAAACTCGCCGCCAGGGGGTTGTCGACGTCGAGGAACACGTCGGTGGTGTCAGGTCGGGCTGGGGTGACCGGAAATAGCTCTGCGACGTGCCGTGGCCTCGGTTGAGGTTCGGCACCGTCGACCGTGGTTTCTAAACCCGCCAACACCTCGAACAAATGGCCCTACAGCCTCAGTGTACCTCTAGGAAGCTCGACAAGGTGTTAAAAAGGTCCAGGGATGGCGGCAAGTTGGTCGGCACCGTGTGACTGATCGTGCCCGCCATGACCGCCCTCGATCGAGCTCGAAATTTGTCACTCCTAGACAGTTTCACGCTACGGATGCAGAAAAGAACTTGATCGCCGGCTAGTCCAGCGTCTATGTGTAAGATTTGATGACCTCCGAAAGATCATAGAGCGAGAATTTAAAGAAACCGTACCGGAAGCTCGGGTTACGGTCGCCGGAGCAAAAACTGGAAATTCTTTGCGGGTTCTTCACAGTTGGCTTCGAAGCTTGGAGGCGAGCAGCACGGTGGTCGCGCGCTCCTGTTGCCTCTCTCGCTGGACCGTGAACACGCCTGTGGAACGCTGCCCACGGGCGCCTGACCCTCGGCTGTGATTGAGTCGCCGCTGTGGCGATTGCTCTCGGGCAAAGGAGGTCGGAGCTCGGGGTTTCTGGTGTTGGGGAGGTGGAGCGCGACCTCAGGTGGCTTTCTAGTAGCTCAGGAACGAAGGAGGAGATGGTTTTGCTGGTTTTCCCGATTGAGCAGAGAGCTGCGGCGAGAAACAATGCCGCTGCTCGGGTTTGCCCGCGAGAAGATAAAGCCGGCCGACTCCTGCTCGGCTGAGGCGGTGCCGGTCGCGTGGGGGCGCGAGCAAGCCGCCCTGGGCGCCAGCGCGTGGAGAGGAAGCAGCTGGTGGCGCCGGTAGCTGCTCGGTGGCACAGCCGACAGCTGCTCGGTGGAATTTCACACCGAGACTCTGACTTTGGGTGAAAGTTTCTCCTTCTTCCCTCTATGACATGTGGGTTCCACCCGGGGGTTTAACCTCTGGAATTTACTCCTAATCACTGTAGTAAACAGTGAGCCCCATAATACCCCTGGTGATTCAAATTATTCACCCATGAGCCATTTGAATTGAGTAGAACTCAAATTGGGTTTGGTTTGAGTGAATTTCAGCACAAGTCCGGTTTTGAATTCAAATAAAGTTTGAATTTGTCCCACTTGGCTCATGTCAAGATCAACTCCATACGGAGTGAAAATTGGTGTGTGAGCTCACAAAAATGTGCTGAGTAAGGATATGCCTCCCACTTTTAAATTCATGGGATAAAACAGTTTGAATTTGAATATGGTTTCAAACTGCCCTCTTTCTAACTATACCCAAAATGACCTCAAAAAGGTTCGGAATTTGGGTGAAACATGGCATGGACATCCTTAGCAAAATGTAGGAGTTTTCATATGTCCATCCCCCTTATATCACATGTGTGAAATACCACTTTGGCAATGTGTGAGTTTGTTCTCTAATGAGCATGTTGATAATTATTACTTGCTCTTCAATTGTGTTCATCATTCTTCCTCAAATGAGGTGTGTGGTGTGGTGATGAACACCGCAAATGTGTGTCAAAAACTGAGGCCCTTACACCTGCCTGATCTTAACAACAATGTCTTCGACACACACCTCAACTGATTCTCTCATTAGCTCTCCTAAGGTCTTGTGCATTGCATGTACGAAGGTAGGGAGAGCGTTCCTTAGGCCATAAGGCATAGAGGCATAACAGTACAGGCCGACTACTGTGGTAAAGGGTGCCCTTCAACTTCTCTAGACATAGGGGTCTGGTGGAAACCCGAGCAAGCATCTAGGAAGCACAGTATATCGCAGCCTGACGTCAAGCCTACTATTCGATCTATCATAGGGAGAGAAAATATATCTTTGGGACCTGCCTTATTGAGACTGGTGTAGTCGATGCACTTCCGGAGCTTCCCGCCGGCCTTTGGAGCAATCAACGGGGTTCGCCAAGCACCGGGGGTGGCGGACTTTCCGTATGGAGCCAGCGCTCAGCAGCTTCTTGGTTTCTTCCCGAATGAATCTTTTTACTGCTCGGTGGGCTGCCTGAGGGGCTCCTGTCGTACTGGCTAGGCGTTGGGGAGACCTTTAGTTAGTGCCCAATCACCTCCCTAGGGATCTCTGGCATCCGCGACGGCTGTCATGCAGCACATCGGCATTGTGCCGGAGGGAGGTAACGAGCGCGCCCTCCTATCTGCTATCCTGGCCCCCGGCTACCCGGGTGGTCTGGGTGGCATCGGCGCTGATTCGGACGAGCCTCAAGGGGACATCGTCCTCGTCGAGTGGTTGCACATGGGGTGCTGTGGCAGAGGCACGGTGGCGTGCACATGGGTGGAGCCCACCTCCCGGGGTTGTGCTCCAGCTGCTGTAAGCGCCTGGAGCTTTTCCAAGGCTAACACTGCTGCAGCACTGTCTCCACAAACCTTGAGGACGCCTGTTGGTGTAGGCATCTTCAAGACAAGGTAGCCGTAGTGGGCTACTGCCATGAATCGGTACAGGGCTGTCCTGCCAATTATGGCATTGAACGGGAGGTCAATCTCGGCCACGTCGAACAGAATGCACTCTGTCCGATAGCTGTCTGGTGCCCCAAAGGTCACCGGGAGGCTGATGTGGCCGTAGGGAACGACCCTTCCAGGCCCTACCCCTGAGAACGGGCTCGATGGGGTGAGCTTGGCCATCGGGATCTGCAGCTTCCGGAAGGCTGCGCGACTGATGAGGTTCAGTCCAGCCCCGCCATCCACCAAAACGTGGTACATCTTCACGTTGGCGATGGTGGGGGCCACCACGAGCGGTAGTTGGCCGGCCCCAGCCATGTTCCTGGGGCAGTCGGTGTCATCGAAGCTGATGGTGGTTCCCATCCACCTGAGGTGCGGTGCTGCACCAGGGAGGGGAGCCACCGACGCTACCGCTCGGCGCAAGGCCTTAGCCGCGCTTCAGGACGGGGGTCAGCGGACCCGCCGAAGATGACATAGAGCATCGTCCGGTGCTCGTCATCACTGGAGCTGGAGCTCCCATGATTGCGCACTGCCTTTACGGCGCGCTGAAACTCCTGGAACTCCACCTGGTGGTCGACGCCGTCTAGGGCTTCGACCTTCTGCTTGCCCTCCCTTTGACAGTAGGGTGGGGCATCAGTTAGGGGCTGCTTCCCTTTCCGGAAGCGCTCCGCGAGCTTCTGGATTTCCCGGCATTCGGCAGCGGTATGATAACTGGTGCCATGCACGGGGCATTATTCATCCTGGCCCCCGTCTGGGGCCGGTGGTTGTCGCGGCCTCTTGTCGTGGCGCGACCCCCGAGCTCCACTGGGTGCCGCCGTTGTGGCAACGGGGGCCGTGGCTGACGACTTTATCTTGCTTCTGCCTCCGTTCTTGATCTTCCTGCCGCTTCCATATGAAGCGTCGCCGGATCCCGGCTGACCCCCTGGCTCGGAGGCCGGCAAGGAGTGCCAGTTCCGCCCTTCGGCTGCTCTGGCACACTTGTCCGCCAGGCTGAAGAGTTCTGAGACATCGCGGACCTCCCTAGTCGCGAGCTTCTCGAGCATCTTCTTGTCCCGAACGCCTTGCCGGAACGCCACTACCACAGAAGCGTTCTGGATGTGTGGGATGGTGTTCCGCACCTGGGAGAACCGCTGGATGAAGGAGCCCTGGTTGTTGCTGGATGGCGTGGAGGTCGAGCTCCGTGCCAGGCCGGGTGTAGGAACTGCCGCAGTTGGAGACAAACTGCCGGCAGAGCTCTCCCCAGGAGGTTATGGAATCCTGGGGTAGGTTCATGAGCCAAGACCGGGCAGGGCCGGTTAAAGCGACGGGGAAATAGTTGGCCATGACAGCCTCATCCCCTCCTGCGGCGAGTATGGCAGTGGAGTAGATCTGGAGGAACTCCGCCGGGTTGACACTGCCGTCGTACTTTTCGGGAATGGTGCGGCCGAAACTTGCGCGGCCACTTCGCGAAGCGAGGGTGGGGTGCAAGAGCTGCACATCCTGCTCCTGTTGCCGCAGGTATCGGTGCTGCGAACGCTTGATTCGCACTTGGCACTGTGTACCCCGGTATGGGCAAGGCTGCACCATAGACCGGGGACGCCATTTGTAGGGCATATGGTTGTGGCATATTCTGTGTGGCGTACGCCTGGGGCAGAGCTCGCGTGGCGAAGATCTGCCCTTCAGGCTGGGTTGAGGCCGACGTCATGCTGTCGCCAGTCTCTTGAATGCGACGCCTCTCTCGACGTCGCTCGAGGAACACTCGGGCATCTTGGACCAAGTGGCATCGCTCCAGCTCTGTCCTCAGGTCCGTCGTCGGAGGCCTGGTGGAACTGGAGTCCGCCGTCTGCCCGTCAACCGTGGGCGTGCGCGTCAGCGACACTGCCGGTTGACTGGAGCATCGTCCCTGCCGAAGTCGAGGGTTTGCGGCAGCGACGACGAGACGGTCTACCTCGCGAATCCACTGCTGGGTCGCTGCCTGAGGCACGTCCCCAGCAGGCGGATTGTGCAGTAGCGCTCTTGCTGCGGCTAGCGCACCCCCACTGGGTACGCCTAGCGCTACTGAAGACCTGACGCTGGTTGGAGCCCGCATTGCCGGGGTCGGTGCTGCCAGAGCCGGTTGATGGCTCCCAGCTTGTTTCGGCACACTCCGTCCTGAGCGTGTCGACATGTACTCCCCCCTGGTCGCAGTTTGCCGAGGACGCGGGGGGGGGGGGGGGGGGTTGCCGCTGAAGGAAGCTTGGTCATCTTCGTCGGCGGAAACTCGTCGCGCAAGGGGAAAAGCCCCCTTACTGGCGCGCCAAATGTCGAAGTGTTCGGTCGACACTTCCCCCGGGCCTGCACTGGGCAGCCCACGGAGGTTCTTTTTTCGGTGGGGCTAGTCCCTTGCGGAGAGCTTGCGCGGATGGACGAGTTAGTAAGAGCTTGACATGGTGAGTTTTACGTGGTTCAGGCCGCCGGAGCGTAAAACCCTACGTCCACGGCGAGCTATGGAGCTCGCTGTATTGCTTGCTGCTCAGAACCGGAGTCCTGAGCTTGGGGGTGAGTTACAGCTTGGGTGTGAAAGGCTAGCGTATGAGTTGCAGAGGTGCGAACCCTTGCTAACGTCGCCTACCCGAGTCTTTTATAGTCCAAGACTCGGGAGGCTTACAAGGGGGCCCGGGACCCGACAGGTGGTCCCGGGGAGATTGACTGTTATCTACCGTATCTGCAGTTATGCTGGTAGTTGTCTCTGGCGAAGGCTTCCGAGTCTCCGTCTTGCCGCCCTGCCCATGCCGCACACTAGTCGTAGTAGTTGATGACGGCGGAGGCGGCAGGGGATGTCTTGTCGCTGTGTTTATTGGCTGGCAGGTTCTGACACCACGCGCCAGTCTGTGATGCGACTGGGCGCAACGGCACCTGACAGAGGAGTGCTCCGTGTCTCTGCGTCATGGGAAGACGCGGGCCTTGAATACCTTGTACGGGCAAGGTATGGGGCGTCTTTACCCCCGCTGCCTATCGCTCGGGGGCAGGCAGCGCCGTTCTGCTGGCCACGTGGCGGGCTCGGAGCCCTTCTCAGTGGAGAGGAGGGTCCGGCCCCGCGGGGCACGTGGAGCCTTCGGACCTCTCCCCGCGGAGCGGGAGGTTCGGCTTCTGTTGGCCACATGGCGGGCCCGGAGCTCCTCTCTGAGGAGAGGGAGGTCCGGCCCCGCCGGATACGTGGCACCTTCAGACCTCTCTCCCGCGGAGGTGGAGGTCCGGCCTCTGTATGCCACGTGGCGGGCCCGGAGCTCTCCTCTGAGGAGAGGGAGGTCCGGCCCCGCTGGACGCGTGGCGCCTTCGGAGCTCTCCCTGCGGAGAAGGGCGAGTTCCTTAGCCTTTTTCCCCCGTGCGCGGGGGTACCCCATATCACAGGTACCGACAGACATCCTTCCTGATGAACGTGCATTCGCTGAACGGATTGTGCGGATGGCTAAGTGCTACGCGCTGGTATCTTTACTAGCGTGGCGCCACGGCATCCTATTGCGGTGCATAACCCAGGAGGAAGGCTGCGACTAGCTCGCAGTAGTCCACGGAGGCGAGAGCTGGGAACGCTCATCGTCCCGCACGCTGGTCGGTTAAGCCACCCGACATGGCTCCTACTGACCGAGAGCCACCTGGACGCCGTCAAACCGATTAGGAGATGCAATGCGTGCCAGGTCTACGCCAAGCAGATCCACACAACCGGTGCAGACGCGCACCCAAAGCCGTTGGGGGATACAGGCTCCTCTATGTCGAGGGCCAGCCGGACTTCCGAGGGCTGGGTCACGGGAGCTACCCTTCTACATGGTATGCGGGGCCGAAGCCATGCTTCCCCCTGATATTGCCATGGGGGTCCCCCCGTGTCCGAGCATACGATGAAGCCACGCATGACCCGCTCTGCCTGAGGACATCCGCTCCGACGCTACCCCAGTAAGTTCACCATGCTTACTTAGGTGTTTATTTAAATTACATATTAATTTATATGATCACCTACCATCGCTCTAGACAGTGTACATCCATTGTACACTTGGTTCCTCTTTCCTGCGCTCATGCATAGTTGAAATTTGCCATCCTGCCGAAGGCCGTAGTGCTTGGGGTACCTGCCAGAGGCCCGGAGGCCTTTCGGACCTCCCCCTGTAAGGGTACTGTACTGCCAGTTGGTCTCCTCCGAGAAACGACCTACGCTAGACCGGGGGTCAGGAGCCTTGCTTTGCCCGGTCCTGCACCCAAAGCATGCGCACTCTGCCCCCCAGCGCTACGGTCTGAGTACCAGGGGGCCGGACGGGTACACCCTGAATGGGGCTGGGGGACAGACCTCCGGGACCAAGTGCACTGGATTACCCAAGCCCCGTATGCTGGCCCGGGACAGTAGGCCAAATGAGACTAATTGTCAGGAAAGGGACGACTTCTGAGCAGTACCGGACTCCGCCCCCCACAGCTGGGCCGAGCTCTGAGGCCAGCCCTCGCCCTCTTTTCAGAGGCGAGCGCTGATGCCGGACCTCACACCCTTCGCTGGCCTGAGCTCCGATGACTTCCGGACCTCACGCCCTTCGCTGGCCTGAGCTCCGATGACCTCCGGACCTCACGCCCTTCGCTGGCCTGAGCTCCGATGACCTCCCGACCTCACGCCCTTCGCTGGCCTGGGCTCCGATGACTTCCGGACCTCCGCCCCCGCAATTGGGACGAGCTCCAATGCCAGCCCTCGCCCTCCTTTCAGAGGCGAGCCCTGATGCCGGACCTCACGCCCTTCGTGGGCCTGAGCTCCGATGACTTCCGGACCTCCGCCCCACAGCTGGGCCGAGCTCCGACGCCAGCCCTCGCCCTCCTTTCAGAGGCGAGCCCTGATGCCGGACCTCACGCCCTTCGTGGGCCTGAGCTCCGATGATTTCCCGGACCACCCCTCTTCTCAGAGGCGAGCTCCGAGGCCGGACCTCCCCCTTTCACAAGGGCAGAGCTCTGATGCCAGGCTTCACCGTCTCCTCAGAGGCTGAACTCCGAAGCCGTCAAGACCCTGCCAGCACAGGGAGTACTCAATACACGGAAGTGCGCGGGTAGGAGAAGGCCCCACCTCGGGCTTGTTACCTCACCCGAGGTGAGCCCGGGGGCCACTGTCAGTACCCACAATACCGGGTACCCCCGCGCACAGCGTAAAACTTCCTAAGGACCTCGCTCCCTCTGCAGGGGCTAGGTTTGAAGGAGCCACGTGTCCAGCGGGGCCAGAGCTCCCCTCCCCACGGAGGATAGCTCTGAGCCTGCCACGTGGCCCAGGAGGCCGGACCTCATCCCCTCCGCAAGGGCGAGCTCCGAAGGCGCCATGTGTCCGGCAGGGCCGTGGCTCTCCTCTCCCCAAAGGATAGCTCCGAGCCTGCCACGTGGCCAGGAAGACCGGACCTCGCCCCCTCCGTGGGGGTGAGCTCCGGAGGCTCCATGTGTCCAGCGGAGCCGGAGCCCCCCCTCTCTTCAGAGGAGAGCTGCGGGTCCGACACGTGGCCAGCAGAGCAGTGCTGCCGCCTGGCGCGGTAGGCAGCAGGAGTAAAGGCACGCCATGCCTTTACCGTACAAAGCATTCAAGACCCACGCCTTCCATAGATGCGAAGACGCGGAGCACGCCTCTGTCAGGTGCCGTTGTGCCCAGTCATATCACAGACTGGCACGCCGTGTCAGAGCCTGCCAGCCAATAAACACAGCGACAAGACATCCCCTGCCGCCCCCGCCGTCATCAACCACTACGGCTAGCTTGCGGCATGGGCAGGGCGGCAGAACGAAGACTCGCAAGCCTTCGCCAGAGACAACCACCATCATAACTGCGGATACGATAGTCAGCAGGAAATCTCCCCAGGACCACCTGTCGGGTCCTGGGCCCCCCTTGTAAGCCACGCGAGCCTTGGACTATAAAAGGCTCGGGTATGCAACGTTAGCAAGGGTTCACACTCTAGCCATTCGCACCCTGGGTTCGCACTCCAGCAACTCATACCCGCGGCACCAGGTTGCCTTCTTGCAGGTCCCTGACGTGTTTGGTCCTTTGGCAGTAGTGCCAGAGCACCAGCCGAGGCCGTGCTTTGTGGGGTGTCACCTGCAGCCGGACCTCGTCGAAGAGGTCGTCATCTTCACGCTGGATCAGGTCCTGCGCGGCTTCTCCGGGGGGCCCCAGGGTACCCTCCCCTTCTGGCTAAGGCCTTCAAGGGGTAGGAGAACCCGGACTCTTCTTGGGGGACCCAAGGCGTCTTTCCCCTTCTGGCTAAGGCCTTCAAGAGGTTGATAGACCCTGGGCGGCCCCCAGGAGGTATGGACGAGGCACAGAGTCGTGCTCTCGGGTGGAGCTGGCCCAGTTCTGCACCGCCGGAGCTGGTGCTTGGGCTGCTGCGACTACTTGGAGCTTCTCCAAGGTTGACGCCGCAGCAGTGCAGCCTCCACTGACTTTTCAGGGTAGCCACAGTCGGCTACCACCCTGGCTCATCATCATCGGAGCTGGAGTCCTTACCGTTGTGCACCGTCTTTAAGACGCGCTGAGGCTCCTGAAACCCCACCTGGTGGCCGACACTGACTGAGGCGTCGACCTTCTGCTTGCCCTCCCTCTGAAGGAGGGGCGGAGCATCAGCTCTCAGCTGCCTCCCTTTGCGGAAGCGCTCTGCGAGCCTCTGGATGTCCCAGCACTCGGCAGCAGTATGATTGCTGGTGCCATGCACGGGGCATAGCTCGCCTTGGTCACCATCTGGGGCTGGTGACTGTCGCTGCCTTTTGTCTGGGCGCGGCCCCCGAGCTCCACTAGGTGCCACTGCTGCGGCAACGGGAGCCACGGCTGATGACTTCATCTTGCCACTCCCCCGGTTCATGGCCTTCTTGCCGCCTCCATAGGAAGCAGCGCCAGATCCGGGCTGTCCCCCTGACTTGGAGGTTGGCAGTGAGTGCCAGTTCCGCCCTTCGGCTGCTCTGGCGCACTTGTCCGCCAGGCTGAAGAGCTCGGAGACATCACGGACCTCTCTGGTCGCGAGCTTCTCAAGCATCTTCTCGTCCCGGACACCCTGCCGAAACGCCACCACCACAGAAGCACTTTGAATGTGCGGGATGGTGTTGCGTACCTGGGAGAACCGCTGGATGAAGGAGCGCAGTGATTCCCCAGGTTGTTGTTTGACGGCGTGGAGGTCAAGCTCCGTGCCAGGACAGGTGTAGGAACTGCCGAAGTTGGCAATGAACTGCCGGCAGAGCTCTCCACAGGAAGTTATGGAACTCTGGGGGAGGTTCATGAGCCAAGACCGGGCTGGGCCGGTCAAGGCGACGGGGAAGTAGTTGTCCATGACGGCCTCATCCCCTCCTGTGGCAAGTACGGCGGTGGAGTAGATCTGGAGGAACACCGCCGGGTTGATGCTGCCGTCGTACTTCTCGGGCACGTGCGGCTGAAACCTGTGCGGCCACCTCGCGAAGCGAAGGTGGGGCGCCAGTGCCGCACATCCTGCCTCTGTTGCTGCAAGAGTTGGTGCCGCGAACGCTTGGTTTGCTGCTGGCACAGTGTACCCCTGTATGGGCAAGGCTGCGCCATAGACCGGGGGCGCCGTCTGTAGGGCATATGGCTGTGGCATATGCTGCGCGGCGTATGCCTGGGGCAGAGTTCACGTGGCGAAAGTCTGCGCCTTGGGCAGGGTTGAGGAAGACGTCATGCTGACGCCGGCCTCTTGGCTGCGACGCCTTTCTCGATGTCGCTCGAGGAACACACGGGCATCTTGGCCCAAGTGGCATCGTTCCAGCTCAGTCCTCAGGTCCGTCGATGGAAGCCTGGTGGAGCTGGAGTCCGCCGTCTGTCCGTCAACCGTCGGCGTGCGCGTCAGCGACACAGCCGGTTGGCCGGAGCGTCGTCCCCGCCGAAGTTGAGGGTTTGCGGCGGCGATGACGAGACGGTCCACCTCACGAATCCACCACTGGGTCGTTGACTGGGGCTCGTCCCCAGAAGGTGGACTGTGCAATAGCGCTCTTGCTGCAGCCAGCGCACCCCCGTGGGGAACGCTCAGCGCCGCAGAAGATCTCACGCTAGTCGGAGCCTGCATTGCCGGAGTCGGCGTTGCCGGAGTCGGCTGCTGGCTTCCAGCTTGCGCCGACACACTCCGTCCTGAGTGTGTTGACATGTATTCCTCGCTGGTCACGGTCCGTCGTGAACGCGGGGGAGGAGAGCTTGCCGCTGAAGGAAGCTTGGTCATCTTCGCCGGCAAAAACCCGTCGCGCAAGGGAAAAGCCCCCCTACCTGGCGCGCCAAATGTCGAAGTGTGTGGTCGACACTTCCCCCGGACCTGCTCTGGGCAGCCCGCGGAGGTTCTTTTTCGGAGGGGCTAGTCACTTGCGGAGAGCATAAGCGTAAGGTACGAGTGAGGGAGGAGCTTGACACGGTGAGTTTTATGTGGTTCAGGCCGCCGGAGCGTAAAACCCTACGTCCACGGTGAGCAGAGGTGCTTGCTGTATTGCTTGTTGCTCAGAACCGAAGTCCTGAGCATGAGGATGAGTTATGCCTAGGGTGTGAGTTGCTGGAGTGCAAACCCAGGGTGCGAATGGCTACAGTTCGAACCCTCGCTAACGTTGCCTACCCGAGCCTTTTATAGTCCAAGGCTCGAGTGGCTTACAAGGGGGGCCCGGGACCCGACAGGTGGTCCCGGGGATGTTTCCTGCCGACTATCGTATCCGCAGTTATGTTGGTAGTTGTCTCTGGCGATGGCGTCCGAGCCTTCGTTCTGCCGCCCTGCCCATGCCGTAGTGGTTGACGACGGCGGGGGTGGCAGGGGACGTCTTGTCGCTGTGTTTATTGGCTGGCAGGATCTGACACGGTGCGCCAGTCTGTGATGCGACTGGGCGCAACGGCACCTGACAGAGGCGTGCTCCTCGTCTTCGCGTCTTGGGAAGGCGCAGGCCTTGAATACCTTGTACGGGCAAGGTATGGTGCGCCTTTACGCCTATTGCCTACCGCGCGGGGGCAGGCAGCGCCGTCCTGCTGGGCACGTGGCGGGCCCGGAGCCCTCCTCTGAGGAGAGGGAGGTCCGGCCCCGCAGGACACGTGGAGCCTTCAGACCTCTCCCGGTGGAGGGGGGAGGACCGGCTTCTGACGGCCACGTGGCGGGCCCGGAGCTCTCCTCTGAGGAGGAGGAGGTCCGGCCCTGCGGAACACGTGGCACCTTCGGAGCTCTCCCCGCGGAGGGGGGAGCTCCGGCTGCCGCTGGCCACGTGGCGGGCCCAGAGCTCTCCTCTGAGGAGAGGGAGGTCCGGCTCCGCTAGACACGTGGCACCTTTGGAGCTCTCCCTGCGGAGAAGGGTGCGATCCTTAGGTATTTTCCCCTGTGCGCGGGTGTCGAAGTGTTCGGTCGACACTTCCCCCGGACCTGCACTGGGCAGCCCGCGGAGGTTCTTTTTCGGAGGGGCTAGTCACTTGCGGAGAGCTTGAGCGTATGGATGAGTTAGTAATAGCTTGACACGGCGGGTTTTACGTGGTTTGGGCCACCAGAGCGTAAAACCCTACGTCCACGGTGAGCTGAGGTACTAGCTGTATTGCTTGCTGCTCAGAACCGGAGTCCTGAGCTTGGGGATGACTGATGTCTAGCGTATGAGTTGCTGGAGTGCGAACCCTTGCTAACGTCGCCTACCCGAGCCTTTTATAGTCCAAGACTCGGGTGGCTTACAAGGGGGGGCCCGGGACCCGACAGGTGGTCTCGGGGAGATTGACTGTTATCTACCGTATCTGCAGTTATGCCGGTAGTTGTCTCTGGCGAAGGCTTCTGAGTCTTCGTCTTGCAGCCCTGCCCATGCCGCATGCTAGTCGTAGTGGTTGATGACGGCGGGAGCGGCATGGGATGTCTTGTCACTGCGTTTATTGGCTGGCAGGCTCTGACACTGCACGCCAGTCTGTGATGCGACTGGGCGCAACGGCACCTGAGAGAGGCGTGCTCCGTGTCTCCGCGTCTTGGGAAGGCGCGGGCCTTGAATACCTTGTACGGGCAAGGTATGGGGCGACTTTACGCCCGCTGCCTACCGCTCGGGGGCAGGCAGCATTCTTCTGCTAGACACGTGGCGGGCCCGGAGCCCTCCTCAGAGGAATGGGGGGTCCGGTCCCGCACGACACGTGGAGCCTTCAGACCTCTCCCCACGGAGGGGGAGGTCCAGCTTCTGTCGGCCACGTGGCAAGCCCAGAGCTCTCCTCTGAGAAGCGGGAGGTCCGGCCCTGCTGGACACGTGGTGCCTTCGGACCTCTCTCCTGCGGAGGGGGAGGTCCGGCTTCTGTATGCCACGTGGCGGGCCTGGAGCTCTCCTCTGAGGAGAGGGAGGTCTGGCCCCTCCGGACGCGTGGCGCCTTCGGAGCTCTCCCTGCGGAGAAGGGCGAGATCCTTAGGCATTTTCCCCTTTGCGCGGGGGTACCCCATATCGCAGGTACCGACAGCCTTTTAGCCATGGGGGCGGATGCCTAAGAGTCCCCGGTCTCCCGCTGGAACCTAGAGGCCACAATGGTGGCCACATCCTCGACCTTGGCCCTGGCAGCTTCCTTCCTCTCGGCGGCAGGCCCTAGACGGACTGGCTCCAGAGAGAAGGAAGGGTCTTGGCTCCGGAAGCACGCCAGCACATGCGTAGCGACCTCCTTCGCCAGGCCCCATCCCTCCACCTCAAGCTCGTCGGCGATCACCGCTTCGAGCCGGCCCAGCTTGCCACCGATGGACTCAAGCGCCGGGATTGCCTCGGACACCTCCTGCGCTGGAGCCTCCTTCCGCATCGGGCTGAAACCAAGAGGAACCAAGGCGGAACCCGTCTCGGTAATAAAGCCCCAGACCGCCTGGGCCTCGGCAGACCGCGAAGACTGGAGCTTCTCTACCTCTTGGTGAGCCGCCAGCTCGCGATCCAGCGCTGCCTGGCGCTCCCGGGAGGATTGCTCCTCCCTCGCAGCGGCAGCCGATTCACGGAGCTCCAGCTCCTCGGCCCGAGCCCTCATCTCGCCCTCTCTGGCCTTCAGCCGTGCGGCAATCTTCTCCTCCTCGGCCGCCACAGCACGTTCCTGATCGGCGACGGCGCACTCTCGATGAACTACCTTCAGCCGCAACTCCTCCGCGGCAGCAGAGCGCGCCTCGGCCTTGGCTTCGACCTGGGCCAGGGCTTCGCGGTAGGAAGCGCGGAGCCGCCGGGTCTCTGAGTCCAGGCGGCTGACGGCTTTCTTCTGAGCGTCTAGCAGAGAACCCATGGCCTCAAGTCTCGACTGCCTCGAGTCAAGCTCCGCCTTAACCTCCTGGGTCCGCTGCTGCAGGAGGTGCTCCCAGCTAAGAAGGCATTCCCTCTCTCCAGCCAGCGCCCCCCGCTCCCGCTCAAAGGCGGCCTGGAACTGTCGGGCGCCGGTCTGAACACGCCCCAGGGCATCCCACATGGGCGCCAGGACAGCGGGGACAGGAGTCGTGCCCCTGACCTCCCCTGTCGCGTCTAAGACCGGCGGAGGTGCTGGTGCCTCAGCAACCGGAGCAAGACGCTGACCTGAGGGAGCCAGGGAACCAGCAACTGCACCTACAGTGGCCCTTCCAGCCTCAGCACCAGACTTCCAGGCTGGTGAAGGAGGGCGAACAGGTGCTGCCACAGCCAATGCAGAAGAAGCCCCCGCCGACTTGGGAGCTGTTGGAACACCGTAGTTCCCGGATGCTGCGGCACGGAGCCTCCGCCAACGGGAGATGGCCGGGGAACAGGCTCGCCCCCGGCAGCCGGTGAGCCCCTGCAGGCAAAGAAAGCTCTCAAGCTAAGATGGGAGAAGGAAACGCTACTCCTACAAGTCAGAAAAGAGCAACACTTACTGGGCGACGTGAGTGCTCCAACGGGCTTGTAACCCCGACCTCTGCACTGGGGTAGAACCGCCAGGACCTGCGACCGGAACGTTCGCGGGCTGTGGCACCTGGGCCCCCGGCACACTCCCCAGCGTCGCACCACCGGCGTCTTTCCTAGAACCTCCTCCGCCTGTGGAAGGGTGGCGGGGCTCTTGGGGTTCCTCATACTGTCGTTGTCCGGGAAGAGACCCGCCGTAGTGCAGCACCTGGGGTCTCTTTGGGTCGCCACTCGATGGACCAGCGCCCCCGGGAGATGGACGCAAGGGTGCCCCGGCCCCCTGACTCGGCGCAAGCGACGCTGTCGGTACCTGAGATATGGGGTACCCCCGAGCACAGGGTAAAATGCCTAAGGAACTCGCCCTTCTCTGCAGGGAAAGCTCCGAAGGCGCCACGCGTCCAGCAGGACCGGACCTCCCTCTCCTCAGAGGAGAGCTCCGGGCCCGTCACGTGGCATACAGAAGCCGGACCTCCCCCTCCGCGGGAGAGAGGTCCGAAGGCGCCACGCGTCCAGCGGGGCCGGATCTCCCTCTCCTCAGAGGAGAGCTCCGGGCCCGCCACATGGCCAACAGAAGCCGAGCCTCTCCCTCCACGGGGAGAGGTCCGGAGGTTCCACGTGCCTCGCGGAACGGGCCCCCCTCTCCTCTGAGAAGGGCTCCGGGCCCACCACGTGGCAGCAGAACGGCGCTGCCTGCCCCCGAGCGATAGGCAGCGGGCGTAAAGACGCCCCATACCTTGCCCGTACAAGGTATTCAAGGCCCGCATCTTCCCAAGACGCGGAGACGCGGAGCACGCTTCTGTCAGGTGCCGTTGCGCCCAGTCGCATCACAGACTGGCG
Source organism: Neostapfia colusana (assembly GCA_030760725.1). Classification (NCBI taxonomy): domain Eukaryota; kingdom Viridiplantae; phylum Streptophyta; class Magnoliopsida; order Poales; family Poaceae; genus Neostapfia; species Neostapfia colusana. The sequence goes on from JASWHV010000003.1 coordinate 83,839,913, forward strand.
CGCGGTGTCAGAACCTGCCAGCCAATAAACACCGCGACAAGACATCCCATGCCGCCTGCGCCGTCATCAACCACTACGACTAGCATGCGGCATGGGCAGGGCGGCAAGATGAAGACTCAGAAGCCTTCGACCAGAGGCAACTACCGGCATAACTGCAGATACGGTAGATAATAGACAATCTTCCCGGGACCACCTGTCGGGTCCCGGCCCCCCTTGTAAGCTGCCCGAGTTTTGGACTATAAAAGGCTCGGGTAGGCGACGATAGCAAGGGTTCGCACTTTGAAACTCATACGCTAGCCATACACTCTCAAGCTGTAACTCACCCCCAAGCTCAGGCCTCCGGCCCCGAGCAGCAAGCAATACAGCGAGCTCCATAGCTCGCCGTGGACGTAGGGTTTTACACTCCGGCGGCCTGAACCACGTAAAACTTGCCATGTCAAGCTCTTACTAACTCTTCCATCTGTGCAAGCTCTCCGCTAGAGTCTAGCCCCACCAAAAAAAGAACCTCCGCGGGCTGCCCAGTGCAGGCCCGGGGGAAGGGTCGACTGAACACTTCAACATTTGGCGCGCCAGGTAGGGGGGCTTCTCCCCTAGCGCGACGTGTTCCCGCCGACGAAGATGACCAAGCTTCCTTCAGCGGCGAACTCTCCCCCCTCGCCTCTGCGGCAAACCGCGACCAGGGGGGAGTACATGTCGACACACTCGGGACGGAGTGTGTCGGTACAAGCTGGGAGCCAGCAACCGGCTCTGGCAGCGCCGACCCTGGCAATGCAGGCTCCAACCAGCATCAAGTCTTCAGTAGCGCTGGCCAGTGGGGGTGCGCTAGCTGCAGCGAGAGCGCTACTGTACAATCCGCCCGCTGGGGACGCGCCTCAGGCAGCGACCCAGCAGTGGATCCGTGAGATAGACCGTCTCGTCGTCGCCACCGCAAACCCTCGACCTCGGCGGGGACGACGCTCTGGCCAATCGGTCATGTCGCTGATGCGCGCACCATTGGTTGACGAGCAGACGGCAGACTCCAGCTCTATCAGCCCCCAATCGACAGATCTGAGGACGGAGTTGGAGCGGTGTCACCTGGGCCAAGATGCCCGGGTATACCTCGAGCGGCGCTGAGAGAGGCATCGCCACCAAGAGGCTGACGACAGCATGATGTCGGCCTCGACTCAGCCTGAAGAGCAGACCTTCGCCACGCGATCTCTGCCCCAGGCCTGCGCCGTGCAGAATGTGCCACAGCCATATGTCCTGCATATGGCGTCCCCGGCCTATGGTGCATCCTTGCCCATGCCGGGGCACGCGGTGCTCAGTGCGAACCAAGCGTTCGCAGCACCAGAACCTGCGGCGACAGAAGCAGGGTGTGCGGCCCTCGCGCCCCACCTTCGCTTCGCAAAGTGGCCACGCATGTTTCGGCCGCACCTGCCCGAGAAGTACGACGGCAGCGTCAACCCAGCGGAGTTCCTCCAGATCTACTCCACCGCCGTACTTGCCGCAGGAGGGAATGAAGCCGTTATGGCCAATTACTTCCCTGTTGCCTTGACTGGCCCATCTCGGTCTTGGCTCATGAACCTCCCTGACACGACCCCACTGGTCCTGTCGAGCCAGGATCACGCTGAGGGGTGCTGCGTTGCACAACACCGTATAACACACGTCAAAGGTACAAAGCGGAAGCGGAAGCTTTATTACATAAACAGTTATATGAACATGTTTACATCAAAATAAGTTTAGTCCACACTCTCGGACGTAGACTAAGCATCAAGTACACGTTCAACCCTTGAACGTGTCCTTGCTAGCACACACGCACACTAACTCTGCGGCGTGCACGACTCCCACTCGACGGGGTTCCCCTCCTGGGGTTCCGTCTCCTCTTCGGGAGTCCCTTCCTTATAGAACCCTGCAAAAGCTTCAAACACAAGCAGTGAGCACGAAGGCTCAGCAAGTCTGACCCGTCTCACCTAAACATGGAACTTCTACATGAGGGTAATGGGTTACATGAGGTAAAATCATTTGCAAGGACTCGCCTAATTAGTAGAACCTTACTTTCAAGTTTTAGCAGCAGGTTGTGGAGAACCTTACGCGAAGGTACATGAGAGAGCCGCAATCAAACAAGAAACGCATTTCTCTCATGTACTTTGCCCAAAGTTGAAAAGAACTTTAGTTAGCTCTAAGCTACAGCATATCATTAACAATCAATGTCCATCTTTCAATCAGCAACATTTTAACATGTAACTAGCCTGTTCTTTCTACGTCACGGTACAGTGAACAAGTGGTACTCACTGACCGCGAGGGACGGCGATTATAATCGATTTACACCTGCAGGGTTACCCGAACAACCCGTCACGTACGCCCGTACTCGATGTTGCCTACAACAACCATCACGGACGCCGTACGCGACTACCTTTCACCCGTTAGCCAAATATTGAACCGGTCCCATCGTCCCGAGCAAGAGGTCCCTGCATGCGCATCTCTGTGCCGCCAGCTGATTTACACCTCGAGCTCTCAACCTACCCTCTGAACGACGGGCAATGCCTCAACACCCAGCTACCCGAGTTACATCAGTTTCCCGGTTCCCATATAGCCGGTAGGTCTTCGGTACTGTTCTAGCTTGTTCAACAGGCCCGCACACGGCTCGGTCCTCAATCGACACAAGCGGAGCTACAGCACACAGGCCCCAAAGTCCTGCTGCCCTTACTCTCCGCTCGGTCTCATTTTCTTGCCATGTGTTTCATGTGCTATCTCTACCCGAGCAATGTGCCTCTAGCCTATTCTCGCGAGTAGTTCCAACTACTCGACTTGTACCGAATCCTACTCTATCCTAGCCATGCAGTGGCTAACGAGGTTTTCAATCCTAAACCCAACCCATGGTTTTCTTGGCTATGCAGTTGGATTTCCGAACAAGACTCTAATGCACAGAACAAAGGAAACAAGTATGTGCTCAAAACAATAAAAATTTGTAAAAAGGTTAATGCAAACCGGGGCTTGCCTTGCTGCTCTTGGTCGTAGGCTAGCTGTTCCTCCGGAGTAACGAAGTCTAGGACTTCGGGTTCCTCCTCGACCTTAGCGACTACATGATAAGAACAATGTATGTATTAATTTAGAGGCCTTTGTATTAACTTTGAAGTTGTGAAGCCTATAACCCTTACTAGACAGACCTAATGACTGTGAAACTTTTACTGTGGCTTGGTTACAACCTAAACAAAGACTTGGTCAAGTTTTAGTTGCAGCAAAGCTCATTTGAGCCCTCCACAAATAATTATGTCCTTGACCTTAATTGGAACCCTTAGGGTGTTCTAGGGATTTTCATGAAACAAACTATGACTTTCTGAAAACTAGATTTTTAGAGGGTTCTAATGGAGTTGGTCTCACTTAATTTGGAAGTCTCTAACTAAAGATATGAGCTAAACAATTTCAGAGAAAATCCTGAAAATGTTTCTGAACATTTTCTATTTTCTCTGGAACAGTTTTACTAATCACACCATTAGGTGGACTAAATGAGCTCAAATGGATCTGAAATTTTTATGGTAGTTCAAGGATATTTTGGTGAACATCTCAGCAAAATTTCAGGGTTTTCCTCCAAAGGATTCTCCAGTTAAAATTCCTAACAGTTTAAATTTTGAGGAATTAATTCTGGAGAATTAGGGAATTTCATGAAGTGAAACTTGATTTTCTGGAAAGTACTCAGAGAGCTGAATCCAGCAAAATTTGGTTCACTCAATTTGGAGCTTTCTAGCCAAAGTTATAAGGATTTGAAGTTTGAAGGAAATCTGAAAATCGGGGAAAAGTTTAAACTCGCGCGTGGGCCCAGGGGACACGCGTCGCACGCCGAAGCGACAGCACACCGCGGCCCACAAGGCTTTTGCGCGCCAGCACACCCGATCCCGGCCGCAGCCGGATCCCGATTCAAAATATCGGCCGCTGACAGCTGGGGTCCACCCCCTTCTTCAACCTCGCGACACCCGCGCTCCGCCGCCGAGGGACCTCGCCGGAGAGCTCGCCGCTGGCTGCTGTACCGCTCCAAACTTCTTGATTCTGGCCGCCCCTGCCTACTTTTACTTGGGGAACATGATCCGAGGGTCAGCTGCTCATGACAACGGCCGGAGCATGGTCGGCGACGAGCCGCCATATCGGAACGACTTCGGCCATGTCGGCTGACGCTCCTAGTGCCTCAGCTACTTGGGAAATCGGTCGGGGAGCATCAGTGGACCTCAGAGAAGGTCGACATGAACTCGGGGTAGCTCGGGGAAGGCCCGAAATAGGTCCTCACCGTGCGCCCGATACCCCCCGTGCGTTCCGCCATTAGTAGACCTTGAATTACGCCGGGCACAGAAGTTCTCCGGCCCAGAGTTGTGAAGGCAACTTGTGCGTCACCGTGTCTAGTTCGTGTGGGAGTGGCCTGAGGCCCTCTAATCCTTTCTAGAGCACGAATTAAACAGAATCGTACCCGAAGGTCGTTCTGCACACAGAAAGGGGAAAAGTGGAAATTCGCCGCCGGTGAGCAACCACTCGAGCTGTGGCTCGGGGGTGAGCAGCATCGGTCACTTGCGCGTCCAAGGGTGCCTTGGCTCGGGCGTGACAACGCCCAGGTTGGGCTGTCCACGAGAGCCCGAGGTGCGGCGGTTTCCAGTTCCGAGTTTGATCTTTCGGCACAGCCGATATCACTCGGTTTCAATCGATTTCTATCAATGGAAAGGATGGAGGATGGTTGCTAGTACCTTGCTGGGACCTTGGAACGGAAAGAAGGAGCTGCGATCGGCTTGATCAAGCAGGAACTCGAGCGGCGGCGATGGCAGTGGAAAAACAAGTCGTGTGCGTCGGCAGCTCGAGGAATGGCGACTGAAGCACACCGGGGAGGGAATAAATAGCCCGGCGGTCTGGTCTCCGGCTTGGGGCACGCAGCAGGAGCTGGCGCCGGCTGCCCCCTTCGGTGGCGCGCGCGCACAGCTGCCGGGAACCGACTGAACTGTGGTTCAGTCGGTTTGCTTTGAGACTGAGGCTGACATGTGGGTCCCACTTCTCTTTTAACCTCTGAAATTTATTCCTAACAGCTGTGGTAAACAGTGAACCCTATTCTATCCTTGGCAATTCAAATTATTCACCCAAGAGCCATTTGAATTGATCAAAGTTCAAATGAGGTTTGGTTTGAATGAATTTCAGCACAAGTGCAGTTTGAAATTCAAATAGAGTTTGAATTTCTCCCCCTTAGCTCATGTCAAGATCAACTCCAAATGGAGTGAAAATTGGTGTGTGAGCTCACAAAAATGTGCTGAGCAAGAATATGCCTTCCACTTTTAAATTCAGTGGGTGAAGACAGTTTGAATTTGAATATGGTTTCAAACTGCCCTCTTCCTAACTATACCCAAAATGACCTCAAAAAGGTTTTGAATTTGGGTGGAACTTGGCATGGACATCCTTAGCAAAGTGTAGGAGTTTTCATATGTCCAGCCCATCTATATCACATGTGGGAAGTACCACTTTTGCAATGTGTGAGTTTGTTCCCTAATGAGCATGTTGATAATTGTTACTTGCTCTTTATTTGTGTTCATCATTCTTCCTCAAATGAGGTGTGTGGTGTGGTGATGAACACTGCAAATGAGTGTCAAAAACTGAGGCCCTTACATTCCTCCCCCCTTAAAAGAATCTCGTCCCGAGATTATAAGGTGAAAATGAGAGAGAGGACGGTGGAAAAATTACCGGATATGCGACGTGAGAAAGTCGGGGTAGTTAGTGCGAAGGAATTCTTCGCTCTCCCATGTCGCTTCATCCATGGAGTGATTACTCCACAGAACCTTGTAGAACCACAACGTACGGTTGCGTGTGGTTCGGGCCTTTTCATCAATAATCTGCACCGGTTCCTCCCGATAGGTGAGATCCGGTTGCAGTTCTTCAATGTCTTCCAGCTGAACGGTAGTTGATAGCTTGAGACACTTCCTCAGCTGGGAAACGTGAAAGACGTCGTGCACACCGGAAAGTGCTTCTGGTAATCTTAGCCGGTATGCCACCGATCCACATCTTTCGGTAATCTGGAATGGACCGATGAATCGGGGTGCTAACTTTCCTCTCACCCCAAATCTGTTTACGCCCTTCATTGGAGACACTCGTAGGTATACGTGATCTCCAACTTCGAATTGTAATGGGCGCCTCCTCCGGTCCGCATACTGTTTCTGTCGGGATTGAGCGGCTTTTAGGTTCGCTTGAATTAATCGAACCTTTTCTTCCGCGCTGTTGACAAGATCAATCCCGAAGGTAACCCTCTCGCCAGATTCACACCAGTTCAGTGGTGTGCGGCATTTCCTGCCGTATAGCGCCTCGTAGGGCGCCATCTTGATGCTGGCTTGGTACCCATTGTTGTACGAGAACTCGGCTAATGGCAAGTGATCATCCCAATTCTTGCCGTGGTCGATAGCGCAAGCTCGTAGCATGTCTTCTAGGATTTGATTTACCCGCTCCGTTTGCCCATCCGTCTGCGGGTGGTAGGCTGAACTACGGATCAGCTTCGTCCCCAGGACAGCGTGTAGCTGCTCCCAAAAACGGGACACAAATAAAGTGCCCCGGTCCGATACGATGGTACGGGGTACGCCATATAAGCATAGGATCCGTGAGAGGTACAGTTCAGCGTACTTCTTGGCGTTATAGTTGGTGTTGACCGGGATGAAATGGGCAACTTTGGTGAGCCGATCGACGATCACCCACACAGAATCATGTTTCTGTAAGGTGGTGGGTAAACCGACGACGAAATCCATGCTCACGTCCTCCCACTTCCAGGCAGGAATGCCCAGTGGTTGCAGCAGTCCCGGTTTCCGCATGTGGTCTGCCTTCACCCTTCGACATGTATCACACTCGGACACGTATTTTGCAGTCTCTCGCTTCATCCGTGTCCACCAAAACCTTCTTCTGAGTTCTTGATACATTTTGTTGCTGCCGGGGTGAATAGAAAACTTTGATAAGTGAGCCTCATCAAAGATTTTCTTCCGTAACTCCGGGTTTCGGGGTACGACGATCCGGTTCTTGAACCATAGGACGCCGTCTCCGTCCTTCCGGAAACATTTCAACTCCCCACTGTCTATACGTCTCCGCAAATGTGACATGCCCTTGTCATTCTTCTGGGCTGCCGCTATCTCTTCACGGATGGTGGGGATCAAAGCTAGGTTGTAGAGAGCTCCGTGTGGGATCACATGTAGTGGTGGTTCGCTCTCTTCCAACAGTGTGATGGTCAGATTATTGACGTGTGACTTGCGGCTTAGCGCGTCTGCCACAACGTTTGCCTTGCCCGGATGATAATGGATCTCTATCTCGTAATCCTTTATCAGTTCCAACCATCTTCGTTGCCTCATGTTCAGCTCCTTCTGAGTGAAGATGTACTTGAGGCTTTTGTGGTCGGTATATAAATGTACGAGGTTACCGAGTAGGTAGTGCCTCCACATTTTCAGTGCAAGTACCACGGCAGCGAGCTCCAAATCGTGAGTTGGATAATTTTGCTCATGGTTCCTAAGCTGTCGTGATCCATACGCGACCACTCTTCGGTCTTGCATCAGCACACATCCGAGCCCAATGCCGGATGCATCGCAGTACACATCGAACGGTTTTGTTGTGTCTGGCTGCGCCAAAACCGGTGCTGATGTCAGGTGCTTGACTAAAGCCTTGAATGCTGCTTCACATGCTGGACTCCAAACATATTTGGTAGCCTTCTTCAGCAGCTCTGTCATTGGCCTGGCAATCTTCGAGAAGTTCGGAATGAACCTCCGATAATATCCCGCGAGTCCGAGGAAACTTCGTACCTCATGAACAGTTCTCGGGGATTTCCAATTCAGCACTTGCGTGATCTTGCTCGGGTCCACAGCGATACCCTCCGCTGAGATGATATGCCCGAGGAAAGGCACTTGCGATATCCAAAACTCGCATTTGCTGAATTTTGCGTATAACTTGTGATCCCGCAGCCGTTGCAAGACTATACGCAGATGTTTCTTGTGATCTTCCTCCGACTTGGAGTATACCAGGATGTCGTCGATGAAGACCACGACAAACTTGTCCAGCTCCGGCATGAACACCGAGTTCATTAAATACATGAAGTGAGCTGGAGCATTGGTGAGGCCAAAGGACATGACCAGGTACTCATAAAGTCCGTACCTTGTCGAAAAAGCTGTCTTTGGAATGTCCTCAGCCCTGATCTTAATCTGATGGTACCCGGATCTTAAATCCATCTTGGAAAAGACCTTTGCTTCGACCAACTGATCAAACAACATGTCGATCCGTGGCAACGGGTACTTGTTCTTGATGGTTACGGCATTTAATGGACGGTAGTCCACGCAAAGCCGCAACGTTTCATCCTTCTTTTTGACAAATAATGCCGAACAGCCCCATGGCGAGGAGCTCGGCCTAATAAAACCCTTCTCCAGAAGGTCCGTGAGCTGAGTCTTCAGTTCCGCCAACTCCTTGGGCGCCATCTTGTACGGCCTTCGGGATATTGGCATGGTTCCCGGTGCAAGTTCAATCTTGAACTCCACCTCTCTATCGGGTGGCATCCCCGGCAAATCATCCGGGAATACATCAGGGAATTCTCGGACCACTGGAATGTCTTCCAATCTGATGGTTGTGGCTTGATAGACACTTGGAAGTTTTATTTCTGGACTGTCCAGAAATAATGAGTGAGAACCGTGCACTCCTGAGTTTAAGTGCACGACTCGGAGGACGGTGTCTAAAACAGCGCCGTGGCGGGTTAACCACGACATCCCTAGGATGACATCGACCTTCTGTCCCTCTAAGATAATGAGAGACGTGGGGTACACTCTACCCGCTAAGAATAATGGTGCTTTGGAGACCATTACGCTTGCTGAAATCTTCCCACCCGGTGAACAAATTAAATATGGACTATCGGTGGGTAGTATTGGCAAGCTGTGTTTAGCAATGAAAGCTTGGCTAATAAAATTATGCGTGGCGCCTGAATCAAATAATACTATAGCGGGATGCTGGTGGAGTTGGAACATACCCGCAAGGATTGGCTCGCCCTCCGGCACGTCCTCAATGGCAAGCTGGTGGACAGTGCCGGGCCTAGGGTTTGCCCGCCGCGCATTAGTAGGGTTCCGGGGTTGATTCCTCCCCGGAAACTGTGGTACCACTCCGCCGCCTTGCCTCTCCGGGCAACTGCTCGCGAAGTGTCCTGGGCGACCACACTTGTAACATGTGGCCGCTGCTGGTGGAGTACTCGGGGGACGAAAGCCCGGCATGCGTTGCGGAGGTGCAAACGCACGCGGCATCGCCCGCTGCTGCTGTTGTTGTTGCGGTGGTGCTGGCAGTACCGGCCGGAATGCCGGTGAAGAGTACGGCCGACCGCGGAACGGCATCGACCGCTGTGGTGGCTGCCAGCGCGGACCTGATGGTGGGCGATTCACCATCCGAAACTTCTGAGAAGGACTGCCTCCTTCTCCGCTGCTCTGCGGCGCGCTTCGCTTTCGCTCTGCCGCCGCCAACTCCTTGCCGGAGTCTTCCTGAACAATCGCAGCATCAATTATGTCGTTGAGGCTGCCGCGATTGAACATCGCCAGCTTGTCCTTCAGGAGTGGGTTAAGCCCCTGGTAAAAGTGGTCCCGCCGCTTCTCGTCCGTATCTGCGTGATACGACGCGTAGAGTGCGAGATCGTTGAACGCTCTGGAGTACTCCAGCGCGTTCCGGCTCCCTTGTTGCAGGTGTAGGAATTCCTGCGTCTTCCTCTTCATCAAACCGGGCGGTATATGATAGGCCCGGAAGGCCGTCCGAAACTCCGCCCAGGTCATCACTCGGTCGGTGGGTTGTGAAGCACAAAAGTTGGCCCACCACGCGCTCGCGGATCCTTGGAGCTGCTGGACCGCGAACTGAGTCTTGCGCTGCTCGCTGATTTGGAGCAGCCCGAACTTCATCTCTATGGCGCGGAGCCAGTTGTCCGCGTCAAGTGGTTCATCCGCCCTTGAGAATACAGGGGGATGAGTCGCAAGGAAGTCGGAGTAGGAGCTCTGTTGGCGCTCCTCACGATCTTGACGTCTCTCTGGGCGAGACGTATTCGCAATTAACGTTTGCAGCAGCTCTGTATGCTGCTGATGTGAACCCGCCATTGCCGCGACGATGTCGGCCAATGTAACCGTTGGCAGTGGCGGTGGCGGTGTTTGCTGTTGCTGTTGCTGCTGCTGTCCCGAGGAGTCCTCGGGAGGCGGTTGGGAGGTCTCTCCCCCTTGGCTAGTACCTCCAACATCAGGGTTGGCACGAGTACGCGTCATTCTGAAATTCAACACAGCAGCAATTAGCACATGTCTTACTCAAAATTCCATAAACAGCAGTAAGTATTGAAGCGACGCATGACTAACTTGCACAACATTCACATATATTGATAAAGCATAAACTTTATACAAGATACATTATTCTCGGACCTCCGAGAAGTCGTGCTCATGCCGTCACTACCTATACATACGCTACTGTCTACACGACATGTCACCGATTACAAAAGTTGGGTTACGCTACCCTAGCTGCCCTACTTGGCAACCGTAACCCCCTACTCGGAGTAGAACTCGACCTCCTGCGGGTCGTCCTCCTCCGGTACCTCTGCTGGTGGCTCGGGGTCTACCACCTCTTCTCCCATTCCAGGTTCTCCCATGGCTGGAAGACCCAAGACTACCGGTACGCCCAATACCGGGGGCACGAGGTCCTGCAATGCATGCACCTCGTTCATAGCCTGGTTGTAGTCCTCTTCCCAGCCTTGTCCTTCCTCAATAGCGTCGTCCCGCTCTTGAGCAAGGTCCTCATTCTGCTGGGTTAGGGTCTGCACCAGCTCTTGCAACGCCGCAATGTCAATACGGCTCTTCTTCTTTGCCTTCTTCAGACGACGCAACTGATTGTGTTGTTCATTCAGTCGCTTGATCGTCGGAAGGAGCACATTGCGGAGTGCACTGTGAGCACTCTCAAAATGATCTCCACGGCTTGTGCTCTCCTTGAGCTTGGTGGCGAGATGCTCCGTATGAACAGCTTGGCTGTCCATCACAGCGTTTCCCGCCCTCATTTGGAGGCTGAGATTTGCCTCCGCGGGGTTGTACCTTGGGCAACTCGGGTTTGTTGCCTCTAGGTACCTCTCTTCCCACACATGCTGAGCTCGTCCCTCCACCGGAACGAGTGCGTATGGAGTTCCCTCCATAGCCTGCACGTGTAGTTGGCAGAAACGTGACATAGTGTCACGGGCTGCCACTTGCCACATCCCTTCCGGTTGTCTTCCTCTCACCGTGACGGTGAATGGCACCCAACCGGGTGGCATAGGCCCTGCAGGAACCTCGACATGGATCGTCCACGTCTTGTTCCCCTCTTCGCCTTCTTCCTTGGCGAAGTATTGCGGCATCTGGTTGTACCCGAAATATTGGAGCATTAGCCACAATGCTCCCGGGTAGCCGCTACGGTCAGAGCAGTGGGAAACTACCCACCCGTTCTCCAACCGTTTATCTGCTGCCATCTGTAAAAATATATTTGAGAAATGTCAAATATTTATTTAAACAGTAGACCATTGAGTTATAACATAAGATATGTCATTGAACCCTTAACACTTGGAAACATAGTTCAAATTTTTAAACAAATTTGACTGCTGATCTGCTGTTCCCATGACAGCCCTGACCAGTTCCCATATTAATCTGATTTAGGCCAGGTTAAAAGCAAAACCAGTCCTGGAGCTCAACATCAAAGTTAAAGTTAACTTCAATAACTTTCCAGAAAGTATTTGGTTGGCCTAAGATCTGCTCTGGTTCAACAGTTATGAGATGTCAAAGTTAACAGAATTTCTGGAAACAATTGGACAGCACCTCCCTGCCTTAGGTACTGATTTGATCCAAGAATCCCAGTTAATTCTGTTCCTAATCTGACAAAACTTTCTGTTACAAAGTTGTAACCCATCTCATAATCTTTCCAGAACTACCTCATTTTCTATTTTTTTGATTTTTATGCAGGAAGTTATGCTTAATTTACAGAGAGTCTTTGCTCCGTCCTGTTTTCTGGACAGTTTCAACTCTGCTGCATTTTTCGAGTGGTTAAGGGACGAAACACCTCTGGAACTCAACAGAAAAGTTGTAAAGCTCCTCCAAAGCTTTCCAGAAATGTATCACACGACATCAACCTCGAAAGAACTCAACCTCTAACCTCTGATTAACTTCAGCCTTAATTTAGCTGGAAACGGAGTGCTCTGTCCTTAACATCCTATAAGTTGAAAGCTTGTTAACTTTGAATATCCTGTTCAAGGGAAGGAGTTACATCAAGTTTTACTACTTTGGATCAAAACCATCAAATTTTAAATGAAGTTGTTCATTTTGTTGGGTGTGACGTCGAGGCGTCACCAGATTATGTCGGTACTACGTCCTCACAAAGGAAAAACCTATACCGGACTTAGCCGGCGTCGTTACTTCAGTGGCACTACTCGTCACTCGCACACGGATACTACACGTCTACCGTTTCGTGGTAAGGCTACCTGCAGAAATTCAACCAATCATCAGACTCGGCTGCACACCGAGCCCGGAATCCATACAGTTGGTACATCCGGCCGTCATCACTCGCCCGGATGTTCTCAAGCCAAACACGCCCTGAGTTACGTGTTCACGTTTCAGACCACGTGACGGGGTCTCCCATGTTGCACCACGCACGCCAGGGACAGACGTTGCTCGAATACCCCAAACGACATGAAGAGTCGTAGAGGATATCAAAGCGGGTCGGGTTACCTGCCACCCGTGGGGCTCCACCCTTCAGCTTGTGCGCACTGGTGGACAGCGCTTACGTGCACCCCCCAAGACATGAACGTCCCGAGATGCACGATTTTCCGACATAACAAATAGGTTACTAAGCCACTTTCTATATACTAATAACATCCTTATACGGGCTACTAACTCGTTCCTCACTGGATTTTTGAAAAAGAAGACCTTTGTACTGTGTTAAACCTCAAGCGAGCTCTGATACCACGCTGACACGACCCCACTGGTCCTGTCGAGCCAGGATCACGCTGAGGGGTGCTGCGTTGCACAACACCGTATAACACACGTCAAAGGTACAAAGCGGAAGCGGAAGCTTTATTACATAAACAGTTATATGAACATGTTTACATCAAAATAAGTTTAGTCCACACTCGCGGGCGTAGACTAAGCATCAAGTACACGTTCAACCCTTGAACGTGTCCTTGCTAGCACACACGCACACTAACTCTGCGGCGTGCACGACTCCCACTCGACGGGGTTCCCCTCCTGGGGTTCCGTCTCCTCTTCGGGAGTCCCTTCCTTATAGAACCCTGCAAAAGCTTCAAACACAAGCAGTGAGCACGAAGGCTCAGCAAGTCTGACCCGTCTCACCTAAACATGGAACTTCTACATGAGGGTAATGGGTTACATGAGGTAAAATCATTTGCAAGGACTCGCCTAATTAGTAGAACCTTACTTTCAAGTTTTAGCAGCAGGTTGTGGAGAACCTTACGCGAAGGTACATGAGAGAGCCGCAATCAAACAAGAAACGCATTTCTCTCATGTACTTTGCCCAAAGTTGAAAAGAACTTTAGTTAGCTCTAAGCTACAGCATATCATTAACAATCAATGTCCATCTTTCAATCAGCAACATTTTAACATGTAACTAGCCTGTTCTTTCTACGTCACGGTACAGTGAACAAGTGGTACTCACTGACCGCGAGGGACGGCGATTATAATCGATTTACACCTGCAGGGTTACCCGAACAACCCGTCACGTACGCCCGTACTCGATGTTGCCTACAACAACCATCACGGACGCCGTACGCGACTACCTTTCACCCGTTAGCCAAATATTGAACCGGTCCCATCGTCCCGAGCAAGAGGTCCCTGCACGCGCATCTCTGTGCCGCCAGCTGATTTACACCTCGAGCTCTCAACCTACCCTCTGAACGACGGGCAATGCCTCAACACCCAGCTACCCGAGTTACATCAGTTTCCCGGTTCCCATATAGCCGGTAGGTCTTCGGTACTGTTCTAGCTTGTTCAACAGGCCCGCACACGGCTCGGTCCTCAATCGACACAAGCGGAGCTACAGCACACAGGCCCCAAAGTCCTGCTGCCCTTACTCTCCGCTCGGTCTCATTTTCTTGCCATGTGTTTCATGTGCTATCTCTACCCGAGCAATGTGCCTCTAGCCTATTCTCGCGAGTAGTTCCAACTACTCGACTTGTACCGAATCCTACTCTATCCTAGCCATGCAGTGGCTAACGAGGTTTTCAATCCTAAACCCAACCCATGGTTTTCTTGGCTATGCAGTTGGATTTCCGAACAAGACTCTAATGCACAGAACAAAGGAAACAAGTATGTGCTCAAAACAATAAAAATTTGTAAAAAGGTTAATGCAAACCGGGGCTTGCCTTGCTGCTCTTGGTCGTAGGCTAGCTGTTCCTCCGGAGTAACGAAGTCTAGGACTTCGGGTTCCTCCTCGACCTTAGCGACTACATGATAAGAACAATGTATGTATTAATTTAGAGGCCTTTGTATTAACTTTGAAGTTGTGAAGCCTATAACCCTTACTAGACAGACCTAATGACTGTGAAACTTTTACTGTGGCTTGGTTACAACCTAAACAAAGACTTGGTCAAGTTTTAGTTGCAGCAAAGCTCATTTGAGCCCTCCACAAATAATTATGTCCTTGACCTTAATTGGAACCCTTAGGGTGTTCTAGGGATTTTCATGAAACAAACTATGACTTTCTGAAAACTAGATTTTTAGAGGGTTCTAATGGAGTTGGTCTCACTTAATTTGGAAGTCTCTAACTAAAGATATGAGCTAAACAATTTCAGAGAAAATCCTGAAAATGTTTCTGAACATTTTCTATTTTCTCTGGAACAGTTTTACTAATCACACCATTAGGTGGACTAAATGAGCTCAAATGGATCTGAAATTTTTATGGTAGTTCAAGGATATTTTGGTGAACATCTCAGCAAAATTTCAGGGTTTTCCTCCAAAGGATTCTCCAGTTAAAATTCCTAACAGTTTAAACTTTGAGGAATTAATTCTGGAGAATTAGGGAATTTCATGAAGTGAAACTTGATTTTCTGGAAAGTACTCAGAGAGCTGAATCCAGCAAAATTTGGTTCACTCAATTTGGAGCTTTCTAGCCAAAGTTATAAGGATTTGAAGTTTGAAGGAAATCTGAAAATCGGGGAAAAGTTTAAACTCGCGCGTGGGCCCAGGGGACACGCGTCGCACGCCGAAGCGACAGCACACCGCGGCCCACAAGGCTTTTGCGCGCCAGCACACCCGATCCCGGCCGCAGCCGGATCCCGATTCAAAATATCGGCCGCTGACAGCTGGGGTCCACCCCCTTCTTCAACCTCGCGACACCCGCGCTCCGCCGCCGAGGGACCTCGCCGGAGAGCTCGCCGCTGGCTGCTGTACCGCTCCAAACTTCTTGATTCTGGCCGCCCCTGCCTACTTTTACTTGGGGAACATGATCCGAGGGTCAGCTGCTCATGACAACGGCCGGAGCATGGTCGGCGACGAGCCGCCATATCGGAACGACTTCGGCCATGTCGGCTGACGCTCCTAGTGCCTCAGCTACTTGGGAAATCGGTCGGGGAGCATCAGTGGACCTCAGAGAAGGTCGACATGAACTCGGGGTAGCTCGGGGAAGGCCCGAAATAGGTCCTCACCGTGCGCCCGATACCCCCCGTGCGTTCCGCCATTAGTAGACCTTGAATTACGCCGGGCACAGAAGTTCTCTGGCCCAGAGTTGTGAAGGCAACTTGTGCGTCACCGTGTCTAGTTCGTGTGGGAGTGGCCTGAGGCCCTCTAATCCTTTCTAGAGCACGAATTAAACAGAATCGTACCCGAAGGTCGTTCTGCACACAGAAAGGGGAAAAGTGGAAATTCGCCGCCGGTGAGCAACCACTCGAGCTGTGGCTCGGGGGTGAGCAGCATCGGTCACTTGCGCGTCCAAGGGTGCCTTGGCTCGGGCGTGACAACGCCCAGGTTGGGCTGTCCACGAGAGCCCGAGGTGCGGCGGTTTCCAGTTCCGAGTTTGATCTTTCGGCACAGCCGATATCACTCGGTTTCAATCGATTTCTATCAATGGAAAGGATGGAGGATGGTTGCTAGTACCTTGCTGGGACCTTGGAACGGAAAGAAGGAGCTGCGATCGGCTTGATCAAGCAGGAACTCGAGCGGCGGCGATGGCAGTGGAAAAACAAGTCGTGTGCGTCGGCAGCTCGAGGAATGGCGACTGAAGCACACCGGGGAGGGAATAAATAGCCCGGCGGTCTGGTCTCCGGCTTGGGGCACGCAGCAGGAGCTGGCGCCGGCTGCCCCCTTCGGTGGCGCGCGCGCACAGCTGCCGGGAACCGACTGAACTGTGGTTCAGTCGGTTTGCTTTGAGACTGAGGCTGACATGTGGGTCCCACTTCTCTTTTAACCTCTGAAATTTATTCCTAACAGCTGTGGTAAACAGTGAACCCTATTCTACCCTTGGCAATTCAAATTATTCACCCAAGAGCCATTTGAATTGATCAAAGTTCAAATGAGGTTTGGTTTGAATGAATTTCAGCACAAGTGCAGTTTGAAATTCAAATAGAGTTTGAATTTCTCCCCCTTAGCTCATGTCAAGATCAACTCCAAATGGAGTGAAAATTGGTGTGTGAGCTCACAAAAATGTGCTGAGCAAGAATATGCCTTCCACTTTTAAATTCAGTGGGTGAAGACAGTTTGAATTTGAATATGGTTTCAAACTGCCCTCTTCCTAACTATACCCAAAATGACCTCAAAAAGGTTTTGAATTTGGGTGGAACTTGGCATGGACATCCTTAGCAAAGTGTAGGAGTTTTCATATGTCCAGCCCATCTATATCACATGTGGGAAGTACCACTTTTGCAATGTGTGAGTTTGTTCCCTAATGAGCATGTTGATAATTGTTACTTGCTCTTTATTTGTGTTCATCATTCTTCCTCAAATGAGGTGTGTGGTGTGGTGATGAACACTGCAAATGAGTGTCAAAAACTGAGGCCCTTACACTCCCCCAGGGTTCCGTAAATTCCTCGGGAGAGCTTTGCCGACAGTTCATAGCCAAATTTGGCAGTTCCTACACCTGGCCTGGCACGGAGCTCGACCTCCACGCCATCCAACAACAACCTGGGGAGTCGCTGCGCTCTTTCATCCAGCGGTTCTCCAAGGTGCGGAACACCATCCCACACATTCAAAATGCTTCTGTGGTGGTGGCGTTCCGGCATGGTGTAAAAGCCCAAGAAAAGGGACTTGCAAAAACTTTTCTTCACCTCACAACACCACAGTTTTTATTGTGGACACCATAGGAAATGTTGTGAAGAGCAAGTAACCTCCATCAAAAGAATGATTAGAGGGGAAAGCCTTCACTTTCACAATGTAGGGTTTCTACACATGAGCATGAGAGGTTGAGCTCACCCCTAGGATTTAAAAAGTCTTGGGAAGGTTCAGTCCAAAGCTCATGCAAATTCAACAATTTTTGAGGCACTTTTGGGTTATTTCAAAAAGAGGCCAATTTGAATGTAAATTCAAATTGCAGCAACTTTCATCATCCAAATTCAAAAGTTAGCTCCATATCTATACTCAGCACATTTTTCTGAGTAAGCTCACCAATTTTCATCCCCATTGGAGCTCATCTTGTCAAGAGCTAAATTTGCAAGAATTCAAAACTGAATTTTAATTTCAGTTTAAATATGAAGCACATTTAACCAAACAAAGTTTGAATTTGAGAATTCAAATTCAAACAAAGACTTGGGAGCTAAGTCTCACATTAAATTGTGAGTAGCTGGTGGGATAATTAACAAAAACAGAATAGAAATATTAGGGAAAAAGAAGAAAGGGGGAGGCCCACAGGTCAGTGGCACACATGAGGGGCAGTCGGTTGCTGCAGCCGACCCCGACTTCGTGCGCAAGCCAGGGAACGGCGGCGAGCCACCGAGGCAGAAATCGGCCACCTCACGGTGCCAAACCGTGGCTTAAAGGCCAGCGCACAGCACACGCCGCCTTCCTCCTGCTTTCCAAACGAGAACCCCCCCTACCGAGCTCCTTCCTCGTTTCCGCGCGAGCACAGAAATGCCGCCCTCTCTGATCGCCGGCGTCCGGCCAGCACAGGCACGCTCGTGCCCGACGAGCCACACAAGAAAGGACTGCCTTAAGGTGCTGATTCTTCTAGTCCCTACCGTTCTTCATTTCATGGGCTGTCGAGGGAGTATTTCGCCGGGAAAGCTTCGGGTGTCTTGAGACCGAGCTCCCACAAAATCCCAAAATTCGTGGGGGTTAGCTCATCACCGGGCAAACCGAGTCATGCACACGCTCTATACACGGCCACGACCACCTAGGATTGAAAACCAGTAAGAACCGTGGACTAGGTTTACGGTTCATTGAAGTTTTCTGAAGCACAGCCGATATCCGGCCTAGGTCGCCGGTGAGGTCGTAGTTACCGCCGTTTTCACGGGGATCGGTGTCCATGTCCGTGACCAGCAGGTGTCAGCGGAGCTCCCCGAGCAAACCGCATCGAAAAAGGTGCGTGGGATGCCGAGTTGGACGTCGCCGGTGAGCTCCTGGCCGCTGTTGCCGTCGGGAGCACTGTTCCGGTGGTTGTCAAGTTCTGGGGAGGGTACCACCGTGTTCCTCAGGCCGAGATAGGCACTGACAGCGACATTCAGCAAGCTCCGAGGATCGGAACCCATCTCCAACGAGAGCTCCGGCGAGCTTGGCGGCGGGGTCGCGCAGGTGGCCGGAGGAAGACGAAGGGGTAGGCCCCACGCGTCAGCAGCTGGAGATAAATGGGTGGGATTCTCTGTGGTCCGGGATCCAGTGCGGCCACACGGGAAGGAGTCTGTGGCCCCATGTTGCTCGGCTCCAGCGGTCGACACGTGTACGTGGACCCACCCGCAGGATTTAAACATTTCTGGAATTTCCAGTTTTAGTGCAAACTTTAGAACCCCATAACTTTTGCTAGGAAGCTCCAAATTTAGTGATTCAAATTGGGTTGGATTCATCTTTCCTAGCTCTGTCCAGATATACAACCCAATTTGTATGAAAACCATTAATTAATTCTGGAAAATTCATTAAATCTTTTCAGCAAAAGAATTTTAGAGGGAATTTGGTCCATCCAAAAATACCCAAATTTTGCCAGAATGTTCTTTAGGACATTAGTAAACCCCTGTAAAAGTTTCGGACCATTTGGAGTTGATTTGGTCAGAGCAATTCAAATTGGAAGGTGCTGTGTTCATTTGAATCCAGAAGCATTTTCAGAGAATTTCCAAAACTTGGAAATTCAGTTCTGGGCAAATCTTAACCCCAAAAATGTTAGGAAAATTCATGCAAACTCTATGAGCTATAATTGAAATTGTAGTTCATTAAGTTGAGCATGAACAGGGGTATTACCTCAGAATAAATTATTTCTTGCTTATTTGCCAAGAGAATTATTCTGAGCAAACCACTCCATGAAAAGTGCTAATGTTTGGTCCAGAGAGTTTTCTTGTGACAAGGAACTCACACAAAAATTCTCAGCTCTATTGGAGCTCTAGATCACCCCTGTCCTGTTTAACCACTTAAGGGATTAATATGGAAAAGGGAAAAAACCACTTAGCATTTAACCATGTGATTAAGTCCAAGCCAAACCACCAACACCAGTTCATCTTTAAATTCTTAAACAAAGTTCCAGGTGTTAGAGGCTGGTTATTAGAACTAATAGTAGAAGTCTTACTCTAAAACTCACATTTGCATCTAAATTAACATGTAGAATTTCATTAACGTGTAGCCGTTGAAGAAAAGACTCCGGAAGTGCTGGACTTCCTTCTTCCGGACGAAGACTTAACCCCTGACCAGCAGCAACAAGGCAAGCCCCGGTTTGCATTAACCTTTTATAAGTCTTACTTTGTTTATACGTGTCATATGAAGTATTTATGTGCATTAGGTATAGGATGAATGAAACCCCACTTGCATAACCAAAGATTCCTAAAAGAGTGAGGGTAGTGTCAAGGACCTCGAGTAGACAGGCTATGCTTAATGAGTCATAGGGCTTTGGTACAAGTCGAGTAGTTGGAATCTACTCGCGAGATAGGCTTGGGACACACGGGTTCGGTTGAGTGATGTGAGATCACTTTAGTAATGAACATGAGACTAGGCAGGGGCTAGGGCGCAGCAAGAGGGAGTCTTGTGTGCGCAGCCCTGCCCGTGTCGATTGAGGACCGATCCGTGTGCGGCCCTGCTGAACAAGTATTGAACGTACCGAAGGCATATCGGATATATGGGCCCCGATAAACCGATGTAGCCTAAACCTCCGGGCGTCGAGGCATAGCACACCGATTTATAGGTGTAGGTTGAGGGCAGCAAGGTGGAAATCTGCCAACGGGCATAGAGAGATGCTCCGTGTGGGGAACCTCCTGCTCGTTTCGGTGCGACCGGTTCGACGTTTGGGCTGTTGGGTGAAAGGTTGTCCCGTACGACATCGAGTGAGCGTGCTGTGCAGCTCCACGGGTGGGCGTACGTGACATGCTCTTTGGGATTCCCTGCAGGTGTATATCGAGTCGATTCGCCGTCCCTCGCGGTGACGAGTACCGCTTGTTCACTGCATCGTAACGTAGACTAATGAATGAAATGTTATGATTCAATATTGCTGCTATGATATAATTGTATTGCTACATGTGTGCCACCAAATATTGCTTACTAAATTTCAGCTTCATGAACTGTTAACTTGTTGCTAAAAGATGAATTAAGGATGAACTTGTAGGCGTGTCCATTTGCTGCAACATTGCTATCCAGTGTCATGGTACACCTCATGTAGAGTTTCATGCTTAGGTGAGTCGGTTAAGCCTTGCTGAGCCTTCGTGCTCATGGTTGCTTCTTAAGTGTTTTTCAGGTGAGGAGCCACCCACGGACTCAGAGTACGAGTCCACCGGCGAGGGTTACCCTACGTCGGGGACTACGGCTGAGTGGGAGCCGTACACGCCGCGCTGAGCTGAGGAGTGCAGCTAGTGTGGGTTGCCCTAGGGCTGGGCAACCAACTTTTGCTAGATAGGCGGGCGTGAGTTGTATAGTGTAGACTTCCGCTGTGTAATATCAACAATAGTTGTAACTGAAGTTTGTACCTGTTTGTACAGTTTCAGTTGTTTTTCCTATGTAATATATTATGTTCTTATGACGTGTGCTGTCAGGTGTCGCATCGCGCGGCACCACCCTCTGCGATCCTGGATGAGCGGATTCCGGTCCGCCACACAAGGCGTCCAAGACAAGAAGATGCTTGAGAAACTCGCGACCAGGGAGGTCCGCGATGCCTCAGAGCCCTTCAGCTTGGCGGACAAGTGCGCCAGAGCAGCCGAAGGACAGAACTGGCACTCACAACCGTCCTCCGAGTCAGGAGGGCTGCCCGGATCAGGTCCTACTCCCTATGGAGGCAGCAGGAAGACCAAGAGCCGAGGCAGAAGCAAGATAAGATCGCTGGCCGCGACCCCAGTCGTCACTGCAGCGACGCTCAGTGGGGCTAGGGGGCCACGCCCTGACAAGAGCGCTTCCGCAAGGGGAAGCGGCAGCGGGCTGATGCCCTGCCCTTTTGCCCAAAGGAAGATGGGCAGGGGGTGGATGTTCCAGACAACATCGACCACCCAGAGGATATCCAGGAGCCTCAGCGTGTCGTGAAGGCGGCACGCAATCATGAGGACTCCAGCTCCAGTGACGATGAGCGTCGGAAGAAGCTCTACGTCATATACGGCGGATCCGCCGACCCCTCGTCCCGAAGCGCAGTCAATACTCTGCGCCGAGCGGTAGCGTCGGTGGCGCCACTCCCAAGTGCTGCTACGCACCTTAAGTGGATGGGGACCCCCATCAGCTTTGACGCCACCGACTGCCCCAGGAACATGGCTGGGGCCGGCCAACTGCCGCTCCTGGTAGCCCCTACCATCGCCAACGTGAGAATGTACCACGTTTTGGTAGATGGAGGAGCTGGGCTGAACCTCATCAGCCGTGCAGCTTTCCAGAAGCTGCAGGTCCCGATGGCCAAGCTCACCCCGTCGAGTCCGTTCTCAGGGGTAGGGCCGGGACAGGTTATCCCCTACGGCAACATTAGTCTCCCGGTGACCTTCGGGGCTCTGGACAGCTATCGAACAGAGTACATTCTGTTCGACGTAGCGTAGATAGACCTCCCCTTCAACGCCAAAATCGGCAGGCCAGCCCTGTACCTGTTCATGGCTGTAGCCCACTACGGCTACCTCGTCCTGAAGATCCCAACACCGACGGGCGTTCTCTGGATTTGTGGGGACCGCACTGTTGCAGTGTCGGCCCTGGAGAAGCTCCAAGCACTCGCAACAGCTGGGGCATCAGCCCACGGCAATACGGAGCCGGACCAGCTCCGCCCGAGCGCGCGTCACCGTGCTTCCGCCACAGCACCCCGGGTGCAACCTCTCGACGAGGGCGGCATCCCCTTAAAGGTCGTCCAAGTCGGCGCCGAAGCTACCCAGACCACCCGGGTAGCCGTGGGCCTGGATAGCAAATAGGAAGGCGCGCTTGTCGGTACCTGAGATATGGGGTACCCCCGTGCACAGGGTAAAATGCCTAAGGTACTCGCCTGTCGAAGTGTGCGATCGACACTTCCCCCGGGCCTGCACTGGGCAGCCCGCGGAGGTTCTTTTTTCGGAGGGGCTAGTTCCTAGCGGAGAGCTTGCGCGAATGGACGAGTTAGTGAGAGCTTGACACGGGAAGTTTTACGTGGTTCAGGCCGCCGGAGCGTAAAACCCTACGTCCACGGTGAGCTATGGAGCTCGCTGTATTGCTCGCTGCTCAGGGCCGGGGGCCTGAGCTTGGGGGTGAGTTACAGCTTGAGAGTGTATGGCTAGCGTATGAGTTGCAGAATGCGAACCCTTGCTATCGACGCCTACCCGAGCCTTTTATAGTCCAAGGCTCGGGCGGCTTACAAGGGAAGCCGGGACCCGACAGGTGGTCCCGGGAAGATTGTCTATTATCTACCGTATCTGTAGTTCTGCCGGTGGTTGCCTCCGGTCGAAGGCTTCTGAGTCTTCATTTTGCCGCCCTTCCCATGCCGCGCACTAGTCATAGTGGTTGATGACGGCGCAGGCGGCATGGGATGTCTTGTCGCGGCGTTTATTTTCTGGCAGGTTCTAACACCGCGCGCCAGTCTGTGATGCGACTGGGCGCAACGGCACCTGACAGACGCGTGCTCCGCGTCTCCGCGTCTTGGGAAGACGCGGGCCTTGAATACCTTGTACGGGCAAGGTGAGGGGCGCCTTTACGCCCGCTGCCTACCGCCCGGGGGCAGGCAGCACCGTTCCTCCAGCCACGTGGCAGGTCCGGAGCTCTTCTCTGAGGAGAGGGAGGTCCGGCCCCGCTGGACGCGTGGCGCCTTCGGACCTCTCTCCCGCGGAGGGGGAGGTCCGACTTCTGCATGCCACGTGGCGGGCCCGGAGCTCACCTCTGAGGAGAGGGAGGTCCGGCCTCGCTGGACGCGTGGCGTCTTCGGACCTCTCTCCCGCGGAGGGGGAGGTCCGGCTTCTGTATGCCACGTGGCGGGCCCGGAGCTCTCCTCTGAGGAGAGGGAGGTCCGGCCCCGCCAGACGCGTGGCGTCTTCGGAGCTCTCCCTGTGGAGAAGGGCGAGCAACTTAGGCATTTTACCCTGTGCGCGGGGGTACCCCATATCTCAGGTACCGACAGTGGCCCCCGGGCCCATCTCGGGGGAGATAGCGAGCCCGAGGTGGGACCACCGTCTCTTCCGATCCACGCACTTTCTCTAAGTCCCGACATAACCGCTGCTGGAGAACGAACGGCCGCGGGGTCGTGAGAGCGTGCGCCCACTTGATGATTGCTTTTACTGCAGTGGTTCCCAAGGCTGCCACTTCTGCACGTTGCGGCGCTTTCTTCGGGAACCGCCAAAGGGCCTTGCCGGCTCATCTTCATAGGAGACTGACTCCTTGCCCCCACCGCTCCAGTTAAGCGGCTTAGGCCCACCCGTCATCGGCACTCGGTCTAGGAACCGAAGCGGTTGCGGGTGCGGGGTATTCGAAGAGTTCCGAATCGCTTGGAACTGCACCAGGAAGCTTTTTAGAGGGTGTCTCACCCACGTTGTAGCTTCCCTTCGCACTTCTCTGCGTTTCTTCTTGGACTCTTGCGCTTTTGCTTTCTTGCCTTTGAGCTCTCCCTTGCCATGGCTTCCAACCCGCTGCCAGAGAAGAAACGCGCCCGATCTCCTCCAGCAACGGCGCCGGTGCCAAGTCGGGATTCTGGGTGCCTGACACTCCCCCCGGTGGCGACTTGAAGAGGCCCCGGGCTGATGTGCTAGGGGAAGCCTCTGTGGTGTCCCCTGTTCCGCTAGTCCAAGCGACTGCGGAGCGGTCATCGAAGACGGTAGCGGGCTCTGGAAATCCTACCCCGGCTCGGAAGTCGGGGTTCAGAGCCCGCTGGAGTGTCCGCGCTTCCCGGCCTTCCCCGTCTTGCGGGGAATCTGTGCCGATGCGCTCGGAGCCAGGGGCGACTGCTGCGGCCCCCAGGCCAGCGTGGACTTCTCCTATTCCGGTGTGCCCGGACTCCGCGGCCGCGCCGTCTCTTCCTGCCGAGACGGTTACCGCGGCCCCCGAGCCAGCACAGGTTGATCCTGCACTAGGCGGCCTGGCTTCTTCTCCAGCTCCGTCTTCCCCGGCTCGTCCCCCTCCTCAGGTCAAGGAGCCTGAAGCTGAAGAGAGCCCGGCTGGCCCGGCTGCCAGGGCCGCTGGGCCAGTTTCTCCTGATCGGCGTCTTGTCTCGGCGGCTGGCGCGCCGGCTCTTCCCGAGGACGAGGTAATGGAGGAGGTCGAGGGGACTGCCCCAGCTTCTGTTGCTCCATTGCCTCTGGCGGACGCCTTCGCGCTCGCCGAGTCGAGCGTCCGGCAGGTCTTGGCTGCACTAGGGCGCGAGCGGGAGGAGTATACGGTTGAACGGGACCGCCTCCTCACCTGGGGGAACCTTTTGCGGGAGAGGACCGCGAAGGTTAAGAGCGAGCTCGACTCCATGGCGGGAGTTGCTCGACTTCCGGGAAATGCTCGTCGACCGGATGAAGCGGGCTGTTGACCGCATGGACACCCAGTCGCGGCGGATCAACAGGGAGGCCCTGGAGGCTCACGCCCGGGCCGAAGAGAGCCTCTCTGCTGCTGTGGAAATATGGCAGCGGTTGGAGCGCCGCGAACTCGCCGTTGAGGAGCGGGAGCGTTCCGTGGCAGCTGAGGCAGAGAGGGTCGCCGCGCAGCTGGCTGCGGGCGAGGATGACCTCCGAGCTCGGATGGAGGAGCTGGAGATTCTGAAGGCAGACCTTGACTTGAGGGATGAACAGGTCTCCCATGATCGTCGGGCGGTCTTGGACCGCGAGTTGACTGCCGGCTTCAGGGCCGCTGAGTTGGAGCGGCTAGCCGAGACCCTCCGCCTTCGGGAGAGTTCCCTGGCGGCCCAGGAGAAGGAATTCTCCGAGAGGAACCTGGAGGCTCTGCGGGTGGCCCGCCGCGAGGTGGAGGAACTCTCAGCCCTACGGTCCTCCGAGGCCCTTGCGGTCTCAGGCTTCGTGGATCGGGCGGGGTCCGCCCTGATCCCTCTTGGTTTCAGTCCGGTGAGGGCCGCAACTCCCGCATTGCAGGTGGCGGAGGTGATCCCTGCATTGGAGTCGATCGGCGTCAAGCTGGACAGACTCGACTCGGTGGTCGCCAGCGAGCTTGAAGCCGAGGGCCGCGGCTTGGCTTTAGAGGTCGCCTCGCATGTGCTGGCATGCTTCAAGAGCCGCGACCCCTCTTTCTCACTGGAGCCAGCAAGAGAGGGCCCAGCCGCGGAGCGGGAGGAAGCTGCCAGGGCTGAAGTCGCGGATGTGGCCGCCCTTGTTGCAGCAAGGTTCCGGCGAGAGCCGGTGATCCTTAGGACTTGCTTTTCCCTTTTTTATCGAGTCTGTAGTCCAGCTCAAGGAGCCTTGCTTAATTTGACTCTCTTGGATACTTGTGTCTGTGATGCTTTTCCCTCCTTCTTGGCTTTGCCTGGCTGAGTCCTTAGCTCCGCAAGGTACTCAGAGGTCATTTCCAATCTCGGAGCTTCGCACAGACACCCCCCCCGGGTCCTAACCGTGTTAGGGGCCCACGGAGGTCTCCGAACCTCGCCCTATGGGGGGCTCCAAATCTGCCGGCCACGTGGTGGGTCCGGAGCTCCTCCTCAAGAGACGGGAGCTCCGGTCATATTGGACACGTAGGGCTTTCGGAGCCCTCCCACTGAGGGGGAGGTCCGGTTCCTGCCTGCCACGTGGCGAGCCCGGAGCCCTCCTCAAGGAAGGGGAGAGTTCCGGGCCTGCTGGACACGTGGGGCCCCCGGGCCCCACCCCTGCTGGAGGGGCAGGTCCCGGTCCTTCCAGTCCCAGGCCGGTGTAGCTGGTAGCTCCTTTCCCCCCGCTTCATGCAGTCCCTGTTGCCGTACCCTGAAGGTCCTGCACACAGATAGAGGAAACGTAATTCTCCTCGGGGGGTCCTCCCCTCCTGTCTCCTAGTCTTATCTGTCTTATGGTCCTGGCCCGCTATACGGGGCTTGGGCAATTCTGTGCACGAGGCGCCGGAGCTCCGGCTCCCTCCGAGGTCCGGGTACGGCCGTCCGATCCCTAGTACCGGGCCATGCGTTGGGGAAGCAGGGTGCACGCGCTTTGGGTTCATGACCAGGCAAAGAGGACGTACTCCCCTGGACCTCCGGAGAGCAGGATGCGCATGCTTTGGGCTCTGGGCCGGCTAAGCTGGATACGCACCCTGGACCCCCCATGCACAACGCT
Organism: Neostapfia colusana; assembly: GCA_030760725.1. NCBI lineage: Eukaryota > Viridiplantae > Streptophyta > Magnoliopsida > Poales > Poaceae > Neostapfia > Neostapfia colusana. The sequence continues at coordinate 83,866,662 of JASWHV010000003.1, forward strand.
GGCCTTTCCTGGAGGTGACCAACTGACACCGCAACACCTGACTGGGGGAGGCCCGAGAGACTCACTCGGCCATCGGCAGGTGCCTCAAGCGCAGCCGCCTTCGGGAGGATAGCAAATGCCGACTATGGATGAGCGCAGGAGAGGGGGAGCTAGACGTATGATGAACATACAGAGATAGTGCGATCATAAAAATTAATGCATAATTTAAATGAGCGCATGAGAAGGAGCTAAGTAGAACAGGTCTCTGTATTCGCGCCCATAGGTGGAATTCTGGCTGTTCGTGGGGGCAATGTTACGCCTCGTCTACAAGGGAAGCAAGACTCTACGCGCTTAGGGTCGGAACCAGGCTAAACTGGACGTAGTCCTGTACCGTCCCTTGAGACTTAGCTACCCCAAGCTCTGTTCCTAAGTTCTATGGGGTCTATTACAGAAGTGAATAACCCTGTTCTACCGATGCTCAGTAAGTAGGACTTACAGTGTTGCTCCATGGCAAGGATTTTTGGGAATGGATCCCACTCTCGGTTGAAAGGCATGTGTACCTGGGGCGGCAGCTTTCATGATTCGGAAGGGACCTTCCCTGCTGGGGGAGAGCTTATGGGTCCTTCTTGGAATATAGCGTGCCGCTTCACCAGGCTGCCTTCTTGCGGGCCCCCGTCGCGTCTGGTTCTTTGGCAGTAGTGCTTAGAGCATTAGCCAAGACCGTGCGTTGTGGGGTGTTCCCTGCAAGCCGAGTCTTGTCGAAGTTGTTGTCTTCACGCTGGATCAGGTCCTGCGTGGCTTCTCTCCGGGGCCCCCGGAGAGTTCTCCCCTTCTGGCTAAGGCCTTCAAGGGGTAGGTGGACCCGGGCTCGCCTTGGATGACCTAAGGCGTCTCCCCCTTCTGGCAAGGCCTTCAAGGGGTTGACGGACCCTAGGCGGCCCCCGAGAGGTATGTTCGAGGCACGGAGGCGTGCCGCAGCTGGCTAACACCTTGGCCCGTCACCGTCAGAACTGGGGTCCTCACCGTCATGCACTGTCTTTATGACACGCTGAGGCTCCTGGAACCCCACTTGGTGGGCAGCGGTGACTGGGGCATCGGCCTTCTGTTTGCCATCCCTCTGAGGGTAGGGCGGTGCTTCAGCCCTCTGCTGTCTTCCATTACGGAAGCGCTCTGCGAGCCTCTGGATCTCCCAGCACTCGGCAGCTGTATGGTTGCAGGTGCCATGCACGGGGCATAGCCCGCCCTGGCCACTGTCTGGGGCCGGTGATAGCCGCTGCCTCTTGTCGGGGCGCGGCCCCCGAGCTCCGCTGGTTGTCGCAGCTGCGGCGACGGGGGCCGTGAATGGTGGCTTCATCTTTGCACTCCCCCGGTTCTTGGTCTTCTTGCCACCCCCATAGGCAGCAGCTCCGGACCCGGGCTGCCCTCCTGACTCGGAGGTCGGTAGTGCGTGCCAGTTCCGCCCTTCGGCAGCCCTGGCGCACTTATCCGCCAGGCTGAAGAGCTCCGAGACATCGCGGACCTCTCTGGTCGCGAGCTTCTCGAGCATTTTCTCGTCCCGGACACCCTGTCGGAACGCCACCACCACAGAGGCGCTTTGGATATGTGGGATGGTGTTGCGCACCTGAGAGAACCGCTGGATGAAATAGCGCAGCGACTCCCCAGGTTGTTGCTTGACGGCGTGGAGATCGAGCTCCGTTCCGGGACGGGTGTAGGAGCTGCCGAAGTTGGCGACGAACTGCCGGCAGAGCTCACCCCAGGAGGTTATGGACCCCTGGGGTAGATTCATGAGCCAGGACCGGGCTGGGCCGGTCAAGGCGACGGGAAAGTAGTTGGCCATGACAGCCTCATCGCCTCCTGCAGCAAGTACGGTGGTGGAGTAGATCTGGAGGAACTCCGCCGGGTTGACGCTTCCGTCGTACTTCTCGGGCAAGTGCGGGCGAAACTTGCGTGGCCACCTTGCGAAGCGAAGGTGGGGCGCAAGGGCCGCACATCCTGCACCTGCTGCTGTAGGTACTGGTGCTGCGAGCAGGTGGTTCACACCTGGCAGCACGTATCCCGGCATGGGCAAGGCTGCACCATAGGCCGGGGCCGCTACTTGCGGTGCATATGGTGGTGGCATATGTTGCGCAGCATATGCCTGAGGCGGGGCTCGCATGGCGAAGGCCTGCCCTTCCGGTTTTGTCGAGGCCGATGACATGCTGTCGCCTGCCTCATGGTTGCGACGCCTCTCTCGACGTCGCTCGAGGTACACTCGGGCGTCCTGCCCCAAGTGGCACCGTTCCAGTTCCCTTCGCAGGTCCGTCGACAGGAGCCTGGAGGAGCTGGAATCCGCCGTTAGACCGTCAACCGTGGGTGTGCGCGTCAGCGACACAGCTGGTTGCCCTGGGCGCCGCCATCGCCGAAATCGAGGGTTCACGGCGGCGACGACGAGGCGGTCCACCTCACGGACCCATTGCTGGGTTGCTGAATGGGGCGCATCCCCTGCAGGTGGGTTACGCAGCAGCGCCCTTGCTGCAGCTAGCGCACCTCCATGGTGTACGCTCAGCGCTGCAGAAGACCTTACGCTGGTCGGGGCCTGCATAGCCGGAGTCGGCGTTGCCGGAGTCGGCTGCTGGCTACCCGCTTGTGCCGACACACTCCGTCCTGAGTGCGTCGACATGTACTCTCTGCTGGTCACGGTTCACCGTGAATGCGGAGGAGGAGAGCTTGCCGCTGAAGGGAGCTTGGTCATCTTCGTTGGCGGAAACTCGTCGCGCTAGGGGAAAAGCCCCCTACCTGGCGCGCCAAATGTCGAAGTGTGCGATCGACACTTCCCCCGGGCCTGCACTGGGCAGCCCGCGGAGGTTCTTTTTTCGGAGGGGCTAGTTCCTAGCGGAGAGCTTGCGTGAATGGACGAGTTAGTGAGAGCTTGACATGGGAAGTTTTACGTGGTTCAGGCCGCCAGAGCGTAAAACCCTACGTCCACGGTGAGCTATGGAGCTCGCTGTATTGCTCGCTGCTCAGGGCCAGGGGCCTGAGCTTGGGGGTGAGTTACAGCTTGAGAGTGTATGGCTAGCGTATGAGTTGCAGAATGCAAACCCTTGCTATCGACGCCTACCCGAGCCTTTTATAGTCCAAGGCTCGGGCGGCTTACAAGGGAAGCCGGGACCCGACAGGTGGTCCCGGGAAGATTGTCTATTATCTACTGTATCTGTAGTTATGCCGGTGGTTGCCTCCGGTCGAAGGCTTCTGAGTCTTCATTTTGCCGCCCTGCCCATGCCGCGCACTAGTCATAGTGGTTGATGACGGCGCAGGCGGCATGGGATGTCTTGTCGCGGCGTTTATTTCCTGGCGGGTTCTGACACCGCGCGCCAGTCTGTGATGCGGCTGGGCGCAACGGCACCTGACAGACGCGTGCTCCGCGTCTCCGCGTCTTGGGAAGACGCGGGCCTTGAATACCTTGTACGGGCAAGGTGAGGGGCGCCTTTACGCCCGCTGCCTACCGCCCGGGGGCAGGCAGCACCGTTCCTCCAGCCACGTGGCAGGTCCGGAGCTCTTCTCTGAGGAGAGGGAGGTCCGGCCCCGCTGGACGCGTGGCGCCTTCGGACCTCTCTCCCGCGGAGGGGGAGGTCCGACTTCTGCATGCCACGTGGCGGGCCCGGAGCTCACCTCTGAGGAGAGGGAGGTCCGGCCTCGCTGGACGCGTGGCGTCTTCGGACCTCTCTCCCGCGGAGGGGGAGGTCCGGCTTCTGTATGCCACGTGGCGGGCCCGAAGCTCTCCTCTGAGGAGAGGGAGGTCCGGCCCCGCCAGATGCGTGGCGCCTTCGGAGCTCTTCCTGCAGAGAAGGGCGAGCACCTTAGGCATTTTACTCTGTGCGCGGGGGTACCCCATATCTAAGGTACCGACATCGCCCTTCTCCGCAGGGAGAGCTCCGAAGGCGCCACGCGTCCGGCGGGGCCGGACCTCCCTCTCCTCAGAGGAGAGCTCCGGGCCCGCCACGTGGCATACAGAAGCCTGACCTCCCCCTCCGCGGGAGAGAGGTCCGAAGACGCCACGTGTCCAGCTGGGCCGGACTTCCCTCTCCTCAGAGGAGAGGTCCGGGCCTGCCACGTGGCATACAGAAGCTGGACCTCCCCCTCCGAGGGGAGAGGTCCGGAGGCTCCACGTGGCCCTCAGTCCGGACCCTTCTCTCCTCAGAGAAGGGCTCCGGACCCGCCACGTGGCCAGAAGAACGGTGCTGCCTGCCCCCGAGCTGTAGGCAGCGGGCGTAAAGGCGCCCCACACCTTGCCCGTACAAGGTATTCAAGGCCCGCGTCTTCCCAAGACGCGGAAACGCGGAGCACGCGTCTGTCAGGTGCCGTTGCGCCCAGTCGCATCACAGACTGGCGTACGGTGTCAGAACCTGCCAGCCACTAAATGCCGCGACAAGACATCCCATGCCGCCTGCGCCGTCATCAACCACTACGACTAGCATGCGGCATGGGCAGGGCGGCAAGATGAAGACTCAGAAGCCTTCGACCAGAGGCAACTACCGGCATAACTGCAGATATGGTAGATAATAGACAATCTTCCCGGGACCACCTGTCGGGTCCCGGCTCCCCTTGTAAGCCGCCCGAGTCTTGGACTATAAAAGGCTCGGGTAGGCGTCGATAGCAAGGGTTCGCATTTTGCAACTCATACGCTAGCCATACACTCTCAAGCTGTAACTCACTCCCGAGCTCAGGCCTCCGGTCCAGAGCAGCAAGCAATACAGCGAGCTCCATAGCTCGCCGTGGACGTAAGGTTTTACGCTCCGGCGGCCTGAACCACAGAAAACTCGCCGTGTCAAGCTCTTACTAACTCGTTCCATCTGCGCAAGCTCTCCGCTAGGAACTAGCCCCACCGAAAAAAGAACCTCCGCGGGCTGCCCAGTGCAGGCCCGGGGGAAGTGTCGACCGAACACTTCGACAGCGCTCGTCACCTTCCTCCGGCACAACGTCGACGTGTTTGCATGGCAGCCGTCACAGATGCCGGGTATCCCCAGGGAGGTGATGGAGCACCACTTGAAAGTCTTCCCCTACGCCCGGCCGGTTCAACAGAAGCCCCGCAAGCAGTCCATCGAGCGGCAAAACTTCATCCGTGAAGAAGTCAAGAAGCTGCTGGACGCTGGCTTCATACGGGAGGTCCACCACCCTTGATGGTTGGCGAACCCCGTCGTTGTCCCGAAGGCCGGCGGGAAGCTCCGGATGTGCATCGACTACACTAGTCTCAATAAGGCATGTCCCAAAGATCCATTCCCTCTCCCTAGAATAGATCAAATAGTAGACTCAACGTCAGGCTGTGATATGTTGTGCTTCCTAGACGCCTACTCGGGGTTCCATCAGATCCCCATGTCTAGGGAGGACGAGGAGCACACCTCCTTCATCACAGTAGATGGCCTTTATTGCTATGTGTCTGTCGGTACCTGAGATATGGGGTACCCCCGCGCACAGGGTAAAATGCCTAAGGTACTCGCCCTTCTCCGCAGGGAGAGCTCCGAAGGCGCCACGCGTCCGGCGGGGCCAGACCTCCCTCTCCTCAGAGGAGAGCTCCGGGCCCGCCACATGGCATACAGAAGTCGGACCTCCCCCTCCGCGGGAGAGAGGTCCGAAGACGCCACGCGTCCTGCAGGGCCGGACCTCCCTCTCCGCAGAGGAGAGCTCCGGGCCCGCCATGTGGCATACAGAAGCCGGACCTCCCCCTCCGCGGGGAGAGGTCCGGAGGCTCCACGTGCCCCGCAGGCCGGACCCTTCTCTCCTCAGAGAAGGGCTCCGGACCCGCCACGTGGCCAGAAGAATGGTGCTGCCCGCCCCCGTGTAAGGGCCTCAGTTTTTGACACTCATTTGCAGTGTTCATCACCACACCACACACCTCATTTGAGGAAAAATGATGAACACAAATAAAGAGCAAGTAACAATTATCAACATGCTCATTAGAGAACAAACTCACACATTGCAAAAGTGGTATTTCCCACATGTGATATAGATGGGCTGGACATATAAAAACTCCTACACTTTGCTAAGGATGTCCATGCCAAGTTTCACCCAAATTCAAAACCTTTTTGAGGTCATTTTGGGTGTAGATAGGAAAGGGGCAGTTTGAAAACATATTCAAATTCAAACTGTTTTCACCCACTGAATTTAAAAGTGGAAGGCATATTCTTGCTCAGCACATTTTTGTGAGCTCACACACCAATTTTCACTCCATTTGGAGTTGATCTTGACATGAGCTAAGGGGGAGAAATTCAAACTTTATTTGAATTTCAAACTGCACTTGTGCTGAAATTCATTCAAACCAAACCTCATTTGAACTTTGATCAATTCAAATGGCTCTTGGGTGAATAATTTGAATTGCCAAGGGTAGAATAGGGTTCACTGTTTACCACAGCTGTTAGGAATAAATTTCAGAGGTTAAAAGAGAAGTGGGACCCACATGTCAGCCTCTGCCTCAAAGCAAACCGACTGAACCACAGTTCAGTCGGTTCCCGGCAGCTGTGCGCGCGCGCCACCGAAGGGGGCAGCCGGCGCCAGCTCCTGCTGCGTGCCCCAAGCCGGAGACCAGCCGGCCGGGCTATTTATTCCCTCCCCGGCGTGCTTCAGTCACCATTTCCTCGAGCTGCCGACGCACACGACTTGTTTTTCCACTGCCATCGCCGCCGCTCGAGTTCCTGCTTGATCAAGCCGATCGCAGCTCCCTCTTTCCATTCCAAGGTCCCAGCAAGGTACTAGCAACCATCCTCCATCCTTCCCATTGATAGAAATCGATTGAAACCGAGTGATATCGGCTGTGCCGAAAGATCAAACTCGGAACTGGAAACCGCCGCACCTCGGGCTCTCGTGGACAGCCCAACCTGGGCGTTGTCATGCCCGAGCCAAGGCACCCTTGGACACGCAAGTGACCGGTGCTGCTCACCCCCGAGCCACAGCTCGAGTGGTTGCTCACCGGCGGCGAATTTCCATTTTTCCCCTTTCTGTGTGCAGAACGACCCTCGGGTACGATTCTGTTTAATTCGTGCTCTAGAAAGGATTAGAGGGCCTCAGGCCACTCCCACACGAACTAGACACGGTGACGCACAAGTTGCCTTCACAACTCTGGGCCGGAGAACTTCTGTGCCCGGCGTAATTCAAGGTCTACTAATGGCGGAACGCACGGGGGGTATCGGGCGCACGGTGAGGACCTATTTCGAGCCTTCCCCGAGCTGCCCCGAGTTCATGTCGACCTTCTCTGAGGTCCACTGATGCTCCCCGACCGATTTCCCAAGTAGCTGAGGCACTAGGAGCGTCAGCCGACATGGCCGAAGTCGTTCCGATATGGCGGCTCGTCGCCGACCATGCTCCGGCCGTTGTCATGAGCAGCTGACCCTCGGATCATGTTCCCCAAGTAAAAGTAGGCAGGGGCGGCCAGAATCAAGAAGTTTGAAGCTGTACAGCAGCCGGCGGCGAGCTCTCCGGCGAGGTCCCTCGGCGGCGGAGCGCGGGTGTCGCGAGGTTGAAGAAGGGGGTGGACCCCAGCTGTCAGCGGCCGATATTTTGAATCGGGATCCGGCTGCGGCCGGGATCGGGTGTGCTGGCGCGCAAAAGCCTTGTGGGCCGCGGTGTGTTGTCGCTTCGGCGTGCGACGCGTGTCCCCTGGGCCCACGCGCGAGTTTAAACTTTTCCCCGATTTTCAGATTTCCTTCAAACTTCAAATCCTTATAACTTTGGCTAGAAAGCTCCAAATTGAGTGAACCAAATTTTGCTGGATTCAGCTCTTTGAGTACTTTCCAGAAAAATCAAGTGTCACTTCATGAGATTCCTTAATTCTCCAGAATTAATTCCTTAAAATTTAAACTGTTAGGAATTTTAACTGGAGAATCATTTGGAGGAAAATCCTGAAATTTTGCTGAGATGTTCACCAAAATATCCTTGAACTACCATAAAAATTTCAGATCCATTTGAGCTCATTTAGTCCACCTAATGGTGTGATTAGTAAAACTGTTCCAGAGAAAATAGAAAATGTTCAGAAACATTTTCAGAATTTTCTCTGAAATTGTTTAGCTCATATCTTTAGTTAGAGACTTCCAAATTAAGTGAGACCAATTCCATTAGAACCCTCTGAAAATCTAGTTTTCAGAAAGTCATAGTTTGTTTCATGAAAATACCTAGAACACCCTAAAAGCCTTTAATTAAGGTCAAGGACATAATTATTTGTGGAGGGCTCAAATGAGCTTTGCTGCAGCTAAAACTTGACCAAGTCTCTGTTTAGGTTGTAACCAAGCCACAGTAAAAGTTTCACAGTCATTAGGTCTATCTAGTAAAGGTTATAGACTTCACAACTTCAAAGTTAATACAAAAGCATTTAATTAATACATACATTGTTCTTATCATGTAGTCGCTAAGGTCGAGGAGGAACCCGAAGTCCTAGACTTCGTTACTCCGGAGGAACAGCTAGCCTACGACCAAGAGCAGCAAGGCAAGCCCCGGTTTGCATTAACCATTTTATAAATTTTTATTGTTTTGAGCACATACTTGTTTTCTTTATGTTGTGCATCAGAGTCTTGTTTGGAAACCCCACTGCATAGCCAAGAAAACCATGGGTTGGGGTTTAGGATTGCAAACCCCGTTAGCCACTGCATTGCTAGGATAGAGTAGGATTCGGTACAAGTCGAGTAGTTGGAACTACTCGCGAGAATAGGCTAGAGGCACATTGCTCGGGTAGAGATAGCACATGATACACATGGCAAGAAAATGAGACCGAGCGGAGAGTAAGGGCAGCAGGACTTTGGGGCCTGTGTGCTGTAGCTCCGCTTGTGTCGATTGAGGACCGAGCCGTGTGCGGGCCTGTTGAACAAGCTAGAACAGTACCGAAGACCTACCGGCTATATGGGAACCGGGAAACTGATGTAACTCGGGTAGCTGGGTATTGAGGCATTGCCCGTCGTTCAGAGGGTAGGTTGAGAGCTCGAGGTGTAAATCAGCTGGCGGCACAGAGATGCGCGTGCAGGGACCTCTTGCTCGGGACGATGGGACCGGTTCAATATTTGGCTAACGGGTGAAAGGTAGTCGCGTACGGCGTCCGTGATGGTTGTTGTAGGCAACATCGAGTACGGGCGTACGTGACGGGTTGTTCGGGTAACCCTGCAGGTGTAAATCGATTATAATCGCCGTCCCTCGCGGTCAGTGAGTACCACTTGTTCACTGTACCGTGACGTAGAAAGAACAGGCTAGTTACATGTTAAAATGTTGCTGATTGAAAGCTGGACATTGATTGTTAATGATATGCTGTAGCTTAGTGCTAACTAAAGTTCTTTTCAACTTTGGGCAAAGTACATGAGAGAAATGCGTTTCTTGTTTGATTGCGGCTCTCTCATGTGCCTTAGCGTAAAGTTCTCCACAACCTGCTGCTAAAACTTGAAAGTAAGGTTCTACTAATTAGGCGAGTCCTTGCAACTGATTTTTACCTCATGCAACCCATTACCCTCATGTAGAAGTTCCATGTTTAGGTGAGACGGGTCAGACTTGCTGAGCCTTCGTGCTCACTGCTTGTGTTTGAAGCTTTTGCAGGGTTCTATGAGGAAGGGACTCCCGAAGAGGAGACGGAACCCCAGGAGGGGAACCCCGTCGAGTGGGAGTCGTGCACGCCGCAGAGTTAGTGTGCGTGTGTGCTAGCAAGGACACGTTCAAGGGCTGAACGTGTACTTGATGCTTAGTCTACGCCCGCGAGTGTGGACTAAACTTATTTTGATGTAAACACGTTGATAAACTTGTTTATGTAATAAAGCTTCCGCTTCCGCTTTGTACCTTTGACGTGTGTTATACGGTGCTGTGCAACGCAGCACCCCTCAGCGTGATCCTGGCTCGACAGGACCAGTGGGGTCGTGTCAGCGTGGTATCAGAGCTCGCTTGAGGTTTAACACAGTACAAAGGTCTCCCTTTTCAAAAATCCAGTGAGGAACGAGTTAGTAGCCCGTATAAGGATGTTATTAGTATATAGAAAGTGGCTTAGTAACCTATTTGTTATGTCGGAAAATCGTGCATCTCGGGACGTTCATGTCTTGGGGGGTGCACGTAAGCGCTGTCCACCAGTGCGCACAAGCTGAAGGGTGGAGCCCCACGGGTGGCAGGTAACCCGATCCGCTTTGATATCCTCTACGACTCTTCATGTCGTTTGGGGTATTCGAGCAACGTCTGTCCCTGGCGTGCGTGGTGCAACATGGGAGACCCTGTCACGTGGTCTGAAACGTGAACACGTAACTCAAGGCGTGTTTGGCTTGAGAACATCCGGGCGAGTGATGACGGCCGGGTGTACAAACTGTATGGATTCCGGGCTCGGTGTGCAGCCGAGTCTGATGATTGTTTGAATTTCTGCAGGTAGCCTTACCACGAAACGGTAGACGTGTAGCATCCGTGTGCGAGTGACGAGTAGTGCCACTGAACTAACGAAGCCGGCTAAGTCCGGTATAGGTTTTTCCTTTGTGAGGACGTAGTACCGACATAATCTGGTGACGCATCGACGTCACACCCAACTAAATGAACAACTTCATTTAAAAATTTGAAGGTTTTGATCCAAAGTAGTAAAACTTGATGTAACTCCTTCCCTTGAACATAATATTTCAAAGTTAACAAGTTTTCAATTTAGAGGATGTTAAGGACAGAGCACTCTGTTTTCAGCTGAATCAAGGCTGAAGTTAATCAGAGGTTAGAGATTGAGTTCTTTCGAGGTTGGGGTCGTATGATACATTTCTGGGAAGCTTTGGAGGAGCTTTACAACTTTTCTGTTGAGTTCCAGAGGTGTTTCATCCCATAACCACTCGAAAATTGCAGTAGAGTTGAAACTGTCCAGAAAACAGGACGGAGCAAAGACTCTCTGTAGACTCTCTGTAAATTAAGCATAACTTCCTGCATAAAAATCCAAAAATAGAAAATGAGGTGGTTCTGGGAAGCTTATGAGATGGGTTACAACTTTGTAACAAAAAGTTTTGTCAGATTAGGAACAGAATTAACTGGAATTCTTGGATCAAATCAGTACCTAAGGCAGGGAGGTGCTGTCCAATTGTTTCCAGAAATTCTGTTAACTTTGACATCTCATAACTTTTGAACCAGGACAGATCTTAGGCCAACCAAATACTTTCTGGAAAGCTATTGAAGTTAACTTTAACTTTGATGTTGAGCTCCAGGACTGGTTTTGCTTTTAACCTGGCCTAAATCAGATTGTTATGGAAACTGGTCAGGGCTGTCATGGGAACAGCAGATCAGCAGTCAAATTTGTTTAAAAATTTGAACTATGTTTCCAAGTGTTAAGGGTTCAATGACATATCTTATGTTATAACTCAATGGTTTACTGTTTAAAATAAATATTTGACATTTCTCAAATATATTTTTACAGATGGCAGCAGATAAACGGTTGGAGAACGGGTGGGTAGTTTCCCACTGCTCTGACCGTAGCGGCTACCCGGGAGCATTGTGGCTAATGCTCCAATATTTCGGGTACAACCAGATGCCGCAATACTTCGCCAAGGAAGAAGGCGAAGAGGGGAACAAGACGTGGACGATCCATGTCGAGGTTCCTGCAGGGCCTACGCCACCCGGTTGGGTGCCATTCACCGTCACGGTGAGAGGAAGACAACCGGAAGGGATGTCGTGGTTAACCCGCCACGGCGCTGTTTTAGACACCGTCCTCCGAGTCGTGCACTTAAACTCAGAAGTGCACGGTTCTCACTCATTATTTCTGGACAGTCCAGAAATAAAACTTCCAAGTGTCTATCAAGCCACAACCATCAGATTGGAAGACATTCCAGTGGTCCGAGAATTCCCTGATGTATTCCCGGATGACTTGCCGGGGATGCCACCCGATAGGGAGGTGGAGTTCAAGATTGAACTTGCACCGGGAACCATGCCAATATCCCGAAGGCCGTACAAGATGGCGCCCAAGGAGTTGGCTGAACTGAAGACTCAGCTCACGGACCTTCTGGAGAAGGGTTTTATTAGGCCGAGCTCCTCGCCATGGGGCTGTTCGGCATTATTTGTCAAAAAGAAGGATGAAACGTTGCGGCTTTGCGTGGACTACCGTCCATTAAATGCCGTAACCATCAAGAACAAGTACCCGTTGCCACGGATCGACATGTTGTTTGATCAGTTGGTCGAAGCAAAGGTCTTTTCCAAGATGGATTTAAGATCCGGGTACCATCAGATTAAGATCAGGGCTGAGGACATTCCAAAGACAGCTTTTTCGACAAGGTACGGACTTTATGAGTACCTGGTCATGTCCTTTGGCCTCACCAATGCTCCAGCTCACTTCATGTATTTAATGAACTCGGTGTTCATGCCGGAGCTGGACAAGTTTGTCGTGGTCTTCATCGACGACATCCTGGTATATTCCAAGTCGGAAGCAGATCACAAGAAACATTTGCGTATAGTCTTGCAACGGCTGCGGGATCACAAGTTATACGCAAAGTTCAGCAAATGCGAGTTTTGGATATCGCAAGTGCCTTTCCTCGGGCATATCATCTCAGCGGAGGGTATCGCTGTGGACCCGAGCAAAATCACGCAAGTGCTGAATTGGAAATCCCCGAGAACTGTTCATGAGGTACGGAGTTTCCTCGGACTCGCGGGATATTATCGGAGGTTCATTCCGAACTTCTCGAAGATTGCCAAGCCAATGACAGAGCTGCTGAAGAAGGCTACCAAATATGTTTGGAGTCCAGCATGTGAAGCAGCATTCAAGGCTTTAGTCAAGCACCTGACATCAGCACCGGTTTTGGCGCAGCCAGACACAACAAAACCGTTCGATGTGTACTGCGATGCATCCGGCATTGGGCTCGGATGTGTGTTGATGCAAGACCGAAGGGTGGTCGCGTATGGGTCACGGCAGCTCAGGAATCATGAGCAAAATTATCCAACTCACGACTTGGAGCTCGCTGCCGTGGTACTTGCACTGAAAATGTGGAGGCACTACCTACTCGGTAACCTCGTACATTTATATACCGACCACAAAAGCCTCAAGTACATATTCACTCAGAAGGAGCTGAACATGAGGCAACGAAGATGGTTAGAACTGATAAAGGATTACGAGATAGAGATCCATTATCATCCGGGCAAGGCAAACGTTGTGGCAGACGCGCTAAGCCGCAAGTCACACGTCAATAATCTGACCATCACACCGTTGGAAGAGAGCGAACCACCACTACATGTGATTCCACACGGAGCTCTCTACAACTTAGCTTTGATCCCCACCATCCGTGAAGAGATAGCGGCAGCCCAGAAGAATGACAAGGGCATGTCACATTTGCGGAGACGTGTAGACAGTGGGGAGTTGAAATGTTTCCGGAAGGACGGAGACGGCGTCTTATGGTTCAAGGACCGGATCGTCGTACCCCGAAACCCGGAGTTAAGGAAGAGAATCTTTGATGAGGCTCACTTATCAAAGTTTTCTATTCACCCCGGCAGCAACAAGATGTATCAAGAACTCAGAAGCAAGTTTTGGTGGACACGGATGAAGCGAGAGACTGCAAAATACGTGTCCGAGTGTGATACATGTCGACGGGTGAAGGCAGACCACATGCGGAAACCGGGACTGCTGCAACCACTGGGCATTCCTGCCTGGAAGTGGGAGGACGTGAGCATGGATTTCGTCGTCGGTTTACCCACCACCTTACAGAAACATGATTCTGTGTGGGTGATCGTCGATCGGCTCACCAAAGTTGCCCATTTCATCCCGGTCAACACCAACTACAACGCCAAGAAGTACGCTGAACTGTACATCTCACGGATCCTATGCTTATACGGCGTACCCCGTACTATCGTATCGGACCGGGGCACTTTATTTGTGTCCCGTTTTTGGGAGCAGCTCCACGCTGCCTTGGGGACGAAGCTGATCCGTAGTTCAGCCTACCACCCGCAGACGGATGGGCAAACGGAGCGGGTAAATCAAATCTTAGAAGACATGCTACGAGCTTGCGCTATCGACCACGGCAAGAATTGGGATGATCACTTGCCGTTAGCCGAGTTCTCGTACAACAATGGGTACCAAGCCAGCATCAAGATGGCGCCCTACGAGGCGCTATACGGCAGGAAATGCCGCACACCACTGAACTGGTGTGAGTCTGGCGAAAGGGTTACCTTCGGGATTGACCTTGTCAACAACGCGGAAGAAAATGTTCGACTGATTCAAGCGAACCTAAAAGCCGCTCAATCCCGACAGAAACAGTATGCGGACCGGAGAAGGCGTCCGTTACAATTCGAAGCTGGAGACCACGTATATCTACGAGTGTCTCCAATGAAGGGCGTAAACAGATTTGGGGTGAGAGGAAAGTTAGCACCCCGATTCATCGGTCCATTCCAGATTACCGAAAGATGTGGATCGGTGGCATACCGGCTAAGATTACCAGAAGCACTTTCCGGTGTGCACGACGTCTTTCACATTTCCCAGCTGAGGAAGTGTCTCAAGCTATCAACTACCGTTCAGCTGGAAGACATTGAAGAACTGCAACCGGATCTCACCTATCGGGAGGAACCGGTGCAGATTATTGATGAAAAGGCCCGAACCACACGCAACCGTACGTTGTGGTTCTACAAGGTTCTGTGGAGTAATCACTCCATGGATGAAGCGACATGGGAGAGCGAAGAATTCCTTCGCACTAACTACCCCGACTTTCTCACGTCGCATATTCGGTAAAATTTCCACCGTCCTCTCTCTCATTTCACATTATAATCTCGGGACGAGATTCTTTTAAGGGGGGAGGAAATGTAAGGGCCTCAGTTTTTGACACTCATTTGCAGTGTTCATCACCACACCACACACCTCATTTGAGGAAAAATGATGAACACAAATAAAGAGCAAGTAACAATTATCAACATGCTCATTAGAGAACAAACTCACACATTGCAAAAGTGGTATTTCCCACATGTGATATAGATGGGCTGGACATATAAAAACTCCTACACTTTGCTAAGGATGTCCATGCCAAGTTTCACCCAAATTCAAAACCTTTTTGAGGTCATTTTGGGTGTAGATAGGAAAGGGGCAGTTTGAAAACATATTCAAATTCAAACTGTTTTCACCCACTGAATTTAAAAGTGGAAGGCATATTCTTGCTCAGCACATTTTTGTGAGCTCACACACCAATTTTCACTCCATTTGGAGTTGATCTTGACATGAGCTAAGGGGGAGAAATTCAAACTTTATTTGAATTTCAAACTGCACTTGTGCTGAAATTCATTCAAACCAAACCTCATTTGAACTTTGATCAATTCAAATGGCTCTTGGGTGAATAATTTGAATTGCCAAGGGTAGAATAGGGTTCACTGTTTACCACAGCTGTTAGGAATAAATTTCAGAGGTTAAAAGAGAAGTGGGACCCACATGTCAGCCTCTGCCTCAAAGCAAACCGACTGAACCACAGTTCAGTCGGTTCCCGGCAGCTGTGCGCGCGCGCCACCGAAGGGGGCAGCCGGCGCCAGCTCCTGCTGCGTGCCCCAAGCCGGAGACCAGCCGGCCGGGCTATTTATTCCCTCCCCGGCGTGCTTCAGTCACCATTTCCTCGAGCTGCCGACGCACACGACTTGTTTTTCCACTGCCATCGCCGCCGCTCGAGTTCCTGCTTGATCAAGCCGATCGCAGCTCCCTCTTTCCATTCCAAGGTCCCAGCAAGGTACTAGCAACCATCCTCCATCCTTCCCATTGATAGAAATCGATTGAAACCGAGTGATATCGGCTGTGCCGAAAGATCAAACTCGGAACTGGAAACCGCCGCACCTCGGGCTCTCGTGGACAGCCCAACCTGGGCGTTGTCATGCCCGAGCCAAGGCACCCTTGGACACGCAAGTGACCGGTGCTGCTCACCCCCGAGCCACAGCTCGAGTGGTTGCTCACCGGCGGCGAATTTCCATTTTTCCCCTTTCTGTGTGCAGAACGACCCTCGGGTACGATTCTGTTTAATTCGTGCTCTAGAAAGGATTAGAGGGCCTCAGGCCACTCCCACACGAACTAGACACGGTGACGCACAAGTTGCCTTCACAACTCTGGGCCGGAGAACTTCTGTGCCCGGCGTAATTCAAGGTCTACTAATGGCGGAACGCACGGGGGGTATCGGGCGCACGGTGAGGACCTATTTCGGGCCTTCCCCGAGCTGCCCCGAGTTCATGTCGACCTTCTCTGAGGTCCACTGATGCTCCCCGACCGATTTCCCAAGTAGCTGAGGCACTAGGAGCGTCAGCCGACATGGCCGAAGTCGTTCCGATATGGCGGCTCGTCGCCGACCATGCTCCGGCCGTTGTCATGAGCAGCTGACCCTCGGATCATGTTCCCCAAGTAAAAGTAGGCAGGGGCGGCCAGAATCAAGAAGTTTGAAGCTGTACAGCAGCCGGCGGCGAGCTCTCCGGTGAGGTCCCTCGGCGGCGGAGCGCGGGTGTCGCGAGGTTGAAGAAGGGGGTGGACCCCAGCTGTCAGCGGCCGATATTTTGAATCGGGATCCGGCTGCGGCCGGGATCGGGTGTGCTGGCGCGCAAAAGCCTTGTGGGCCGCGGTGTGTTGTCGCTTCGGCGTGCGACGCGTGTCCCCTGGGCCCACGCGCGAGTTTAAACTTTTCCCCGATTTTCAGATTTCCTTCAAACTTCAAATCCTTATAACTTTGGCTAGAAAGCTCCAAATTGAGTGAACCAAATTTTGCTGGATTCAGCTCTTTGAGTACTTTCCAGAAAAATCAAGTGTCACTTCATGAGATTCCTTAATTCTCCAGAATTAATTCCTTAAAGTTTAAACTGTTAGGAATTTTAACTGGAGAATCATTTGGAGGAAAATCCTGAAATTTTGCTGAGATGTTCACCAAAATATCCTTGAACTACCATAAAAATTTCAGATCCATTTGAGCTCATTTAGTCCACCTAATGGTGTGATTAGTAAAACTGTTCCAGAGAAAATAGAAAATGTTCAGAAACATTTTCAGAATTTTCTCTGAAATTGTTTAGCTCATATCTTTAGTTAGAGACTTCCAAATTAAGTGAGACCAATTCCATTAGAACCCTCTGAAAATCTAGTTTTCAGAAAGTCATAGTTTGTTTCATGAAAATACCTAGAACACCCTAAAAGCCTTTAATTAAGGTCAAGGACATAATTATTTGTGGAGGGCTCAAATGAGCTTTGCTGCAGCTAAAACTTGACCAAGTCTCTGTTTAGGTTGTAACCAAGCCACAGTAAAAGTTTCACAGTCATTAGGTCTATCTAGTAAAGGTTATAGACTTCACAACTTCAAAGTTAATACAAAAGCATTTAATTAATACATACATTGTTCTTATCATGTAGTCGCTAAGGTCGAGGAGGAACCCGAAGTCCTAGACTTCGTTACTCCGGAGGAACAGCTAGCCTACGACCAAGAGCAGCAAGGCAAGCCCCGGTTTGCATTAACCATTTTATAAATTTTTATTGTTTTGAGCACATACTTGTTTTCTTTATGTTGTGCATCAGAGTCTTGTTTGGAAACCCCACTGCATAGCCAAGAAAACCATGGGTTGGGGTTTAGGATTGCAAACCCCGTTAGCCACTGCATTGCTAGGATAGAGTAGGATTCGGTACAAGTCGAGTAGTTGGAACTACTCGCGAGAATAGGCTAGAGGCACATTGCTCGGGTAGAGATAGCACATGATACACATGGCAAGAAAATGAGACCGAGCGGAGAGTAAGGGCAGCAGGACTTTGGGGCCTGTGTGCTGTAGCTCCGCTTGTGTCGATTGAGGACCGAGCCGTGTGCGGGCCTGTTGAACAAGCTAGAACAGTACCGAAGACCTACCGGCTATATGGGAACCGGGAAACTGATGTAACTCGGGTAGCTGGGTATTGAGGCATTGCCCGTCGTTCAGAGGGTAGGTTGAGAGCTCGAGGTGTAAATCAGCTGGCGGCACAGAGATGCGCGTGCAGGGACCTCTTGCTCGGGACGATGGGACCGGTTCAATATTTGGCTAACGGGTGAAAGGTAGTCGCGTACGGCGTCCGTGATGGTTGTTGTAGGCAACATCGAGTACGGGCGTACGTGACGGGTTGTTCGGGTAACCCTGCAGGTGTAAATCGATTATAATCGCCGTCCCTCGCGGTCAGTGAGTACCACTTGTTCACTGTACCGTGACGTAGAAAGAACAGGCTAGTTACATGTTAAAATGTTGCTGATTGAAAGCTGGACATTGATTGTTAATGATATACTGTAGCTTAGTGCTAACTAAAGTTCTTTTCAACTTTGGGCAAAGTACATGAGAGAAATGCGTTTCTTGTTTGATTGCGGCTCTCTCATGTGCCTTAGCGTAAAGTTCTCCACAACCTGCTGCTAAAACTTGAAAGTAAGGTTCTACTAATTAGGCGAGTCCTTGCAACTGATTTTTACCTCATGCAACCCATTACCCTCATGTAGAAGTTCCATGTTTAGGTGAGACGGGTCAGACTTGCTGAGCCTTCGTGCTCACTGCTTGTGTTTGAAGCTTTTGCAGGGTTCTATGAGGAAGGGACTCCCGAAGAGGAGACGGAACCCCAGGAGGGGAACCCCGTCGAGTGGGAGTCGTGCACGCCGCAGAGTTAGTGTGCGTGTGTGCTAGCAAGGACACGTTCAAGGGCTGAACGTGTACTTGATGCTTAGTCTACGCCCGCGAGTGTGGACTAAACTTATTTTGATGTAAACACGTTGATAAACTTGTTTATGTAATAAAGCTTCCGCTTCCGCTTTGTACCTTTGACGTGTGTTATACGGTGCTGTGCAACGCAGCACCCCTCAGCGTGATCCTGGCTCGACAGGACCAGTGGGGTCGTGTCACCCCGAGCGGTAGGCAGCGGGCGTAAAGGCGCCCCACACCTTGCCCGTACAAGGTATTCAAGGCCCGCGTCTTCCCAAGACGCGGAAACGCGGAGCACGCATCTGTCAGGTGCCGTTGCGCCCAGTCGCATCACAGACTGGCGCGCGGTGTCAGAACCTGCCAGCTAATAAACGCTGCGACAAGACATCCCATGCCGCCTGCGCTGTCATCAACCACTACGACTAGCGTGCGGCATGGGCAGGGCGGCAAGATGAAGACTCAGAAGCCTTCGACCAGAGGCAACTACCAGCGTAACTACAGATACAGTAGATAATAGACAATCTTCCCGGGACCACCTGTCGGGTCCCGGCACCCCTTGTAAGCCGCCCGAGTCTTGGACTATAAAAGGCTCGGGTAGGCGTCGATAGCAGGGGTTTGCATTCTGCAACTCATACGCTAGCCATACACTCTCAAGCTGTAACTCACCCCCAAGCTCAGGCCCCCGGCCCTGAGCAGCAAGCAATACAGCGAGCTCCATAGCTCGCCGTGGACGTAGGGTTTTACGCTCCGGCGGCCTGAACCACGTAAAACTCTCCGTGTCAAGCTCTCACTAACTCGTCCATCTGCGCAAGCTCTCCGCTAGGAACTAGCCCCTCCGAAAAAAGAACCTCCGCGGGCTGCCCAGTGCAGGCCCGGGGGATGTGTCGACCGCACACTTCGACATTTGGCGCGCCAGGTAGGGGGCTTTTCCCCTAGCGCGACGAGTTTCCGCCGACGAAGATGACCAAGCTCCCTTCAGCGGCAAACTCTCCCCCCCATGTTCGCGGCAAACCGTGACCAGGGGAAAGTACATGATGACACACTCAGTACGGAGTGTGACAGGGCAAGCTGGGTGCCAGCAACCGGCTCTGGCAGCACCGACCCCGGCAATGCAGGCTCCATCCAGGGTCAGGCAGCGACGGCGCTACTGTGTAATCCGCCAGCTGGGGACGCGCCTCAGGCAGCGACCCAGCAGTGGATTCGCAAGGTAGACCGTCTTGTCGTCGCCGCCGCAAACCATTGGCTTCGGCGGGGACGACGCTCCGACCAACCGGCTGTGTCGCTGACGCGCACGCCAATGGTTGACTGCCAGACGACGGGATTCCAGCTCCACCAAGCTTCCGTCGACGGACCTTAGGACAGAGCTGGAACGGTGCCACATAGGCCAAGATGCCTGAGTGTTCCTCGAGCGACGTCAAGAAAGGCGTCACACTCAAGAGGCTGGCGACAACATGACGTCGGCCTCAACCCATCCTGAAGGGCAGACCTTCGCTACGCGAACTCTGCCCCAGGCATACGTCGCGCAGCATATGCCACCACCATATGCCCTGCAAACAGCGTCCCCGGTCTATGGAGCGGTCTTGTCCATACCGGGGCACATTGTGCCAGCGGAGAACCAAGCGTTCACGGCACCGATACCTGCACTGGGAGCCAGCAACCGGCTCTGGCAGCGCCGACCCCGGCAATGCAGGCTCCGACCAGCGTCAGGCTTTCAGTAGCGCTGGGTGTACCTAGTGAGGGTGCGCTAGCCGCAGCGAAGAGCGGGCACCGGAGCGTATGCCCCCGGTTGCCGGGGCATGCGGTGCTCAGCGCGAACCAAGCGTTCGCGGCATCAGAACCTGCAGCGAAAGAAGCAGGGTGTGCGGCCCTCGCGCCCCGCCTTCGCTTCACAAAATGGCTGCGCAAGTTTCGACCGCTCTTGCCTGAGAAGTACGACGGCAGCATCAACCCGGCGGAATTCCTCCAGACGCCAGGAAATCCAGAAGCTCGCGGAGCGCTTCCGGAAGGGGAAGCAGCCCCTAACTGATGCCCCACCCTATAGTCAAAGGGAGGGCAAGCAGAAGGTCGAGGCCCGAGACGGCGACGACCGCCAGGTGGAGTTCCAGGAGCTCCCGCGTGCCGTAAAGGCAGTGCACAGTCATGGGAGCTCCAGTTCCAGTGACGACAAGCACTGGAAGATTCCCTGTGACATCTTCGGTGGGTCCGCCGACCCCCTGTCCCGAAGCATGGCTAAGGCCTTGCGCCGAGCGGTAGCGTCGGTGGCTCCCCTTCCAAGTGCAGTACCGCACCTCAGGTGGATGGGAACCCCCATCAGCTTCGATGACACCGACTGCCCCAGGAACATGGCTGGGGCCGGCCAACTGCCGCTCGTGGTGGCCCTTACCATCGCCAACGTGAAGATGTACAACGTTTTGGTGGATGGTGGGGCTGGACTGAACCTCATCAGTCACGCAGCCTTCCAGAAGCTGCAGATCCCGATGGCTAAGCTCGCCCCATCAAGCCCGTTCTCAGGGGTAGGGCCGGGACAGGTCGTTCCCTACAGCCACATCAGCCTCTCGGTGACCTTTGAGGCACCGGACAGCTACCGGACAGAGTACATTCTGTTCGACGTGGCCGAGATTGTCCGCCCCTTCAATGCCATAATCGGTAGGCCAGCCCTGTACCGATTCATGGCAATAGCCCACTACGGCTACCTTGTCTTGAAGATGCCTACACCAACAGGCATCCTCAAGGTTTGTGGAGACCGTGCTGCCGCAGTATTAGCCTTGGAAAGGCTTCGGGCGCTTACAGCAACTAGAGCGCCAGCCCTCGGCAGTACAGAACCAAACCAGCTCCACCTAAGTGCACGCCACCGTGCCTCTACCACCGCACCCCGCGTGCAACCCCTTGATGAGGACGACGTCTCCACAAGGCTTGTCCGAATCAGCGCCGATGCCACCCAGACCACCCGGGTAGCCGGGGGCCCGGGTAGCATATAGGAAGGCACGCTCGTTGCCCCCCTCCGGCATGAGGTCGATGTGCTGCATGACAGCCGTCACCGAGGCCAGAGATCCCTAGGGAGGTGATGGAGCACTACTTGAAGGTCTTTCCCGACGTCCAGCCATCCGACGAGACGGAGAGTCCGCCGCTCTCGGCGCTTGGCAAACCGTGTTATTATCCCGAGGGCCAGCGAGAAGCTCCGGAAGCGCATCCACTACACCATTCTCAATAAGGCATGCCCTAAAAGACCTGTTTTCTCTTCCTATGATAGAGCAAATAGTAGACTCGATACCAGGCTGTGATATGCTGCGCTTCCCAAATGTTGCTAGGGCCCCCATCAGACCCCTGTGTCTGAAGTAGTTGAAGGGCGCCCCCTACCTGCTAATCCCGGCGTAAGCCGACTCGGCATGGCTAGGGGTCCCACGAATTTCTGGTTTTCGCGCAATGGCTTTAACCCCATACCACAGTAACCTGTTCCGCTACCAAGAAGCAAGCACCAGAAGACCAGACCTCGGATCCCCGACACAACCTCCCGGAGGACCAGCCGGACCTCCCGGAACACCCGGGACGACAGCGGAGCTTCCCGCAAGGTCCAAAGCAGCCTGAGGACCCCCAGGTGTCGGGCACCCGGCAGTCTCCCCAGGCTAAAAGCAATTCCCGTCAGCTCCACGCGGCAGGCGATGCCGCTAAATGGGCGTCGGAGCTACTGGAGTTTAATCTAGGTTCCCTTTCCCATCATACAGACATTAACAGAGCATTAGTTCACTTGTGGCTGAAGGAGACGCACGCTCAGGGGGCCACGAAGACGATGAAACAGGACCCTGAGCCCTGACCTTCACCAGGCCTTATCAAATGATGTTCGTCAACGGCTCCTCGCGAAAGCAGGGGGCCGATGCTAGCATACTGTTCCTCACGCCATCGGGGGAGCAGTCTGGGTATGTGGCGCGTTTCAATTCCAAGGCAGCCAACAACATAGCAGAGTATGGAGTGCTCATCCTTCTCGTTAGTCGTTGGCTCAGGGCAATCCCCAGTCTGGTTATCAACCAAGACGGCGGAGACAGACCCCCTCGCCTTGGACCTGTACCACGTACCGCGCGCTAGCAAGGCCTCAGCTGACGACCTTTCAACGAGGGCCCCCACTGCCACCAGAGCCACTGTGCCTGAAGGGGGCCTCGAGAGGACGTTGCCGCAGCCCACAGCCCGCCCCCCCGAGCTGGGCGAAGGGGGCTAGACCAGCACCTCGAAGCTGGCAGTCCCGGCGGCCATGAGCGCCGCCAAGGATCATAAGCGTCACTGGACTCCGTGCAACCCAGCGCTCAAGATCCAGATGCTCAAGTCAGACCCGATGCATGGATCACGGAGGTCCGGGACTACTTGAAAGACAATATCCTCCCTGATGAACGTGTATCCGCTGAACGGATTGCGCGTATGGCTAAGAGACACATGGCGGTAGAGGGGGGTCTCTACCGACGTGGCGCCAACCACATCCTATTGCGGTGCATAACCCAGGGAGAAGGCTGCGACTTGTTCGCTGAGATCCATGGAGGCGAATGAGGGAGTCATTCTTCCTCACGCACGCTTGTCGGTAAAGCCTTTCGGCATGGCTTCTACTAGCCGGCAACACTCCAGGATGCCGTCGAGCTGGTCGAGAGCTGCTAGGCGTGCCTGTTCCACGCCAAGAAGATCCATACACCGGCTTGGACGGTACAGATGATCCAGCCCGCATGGCCTTTTGCTGTGCTGGGGCTGGACATCCCGGGCCTGGGACCATTCCCCAGAACCGATGACAGGGACCCGCTCCCGAACCTTCGGGACACGGAACACCGCTGTAAGTTCTACCCCTAGAGCAACAATAGGGCAGGCCTTTCTTTTTGTAGTAATTTCCATAAAAGTCCGTGATCAGGGCTTGGAACAACTAAGCCTCAGGGGACGGTCCAGTACTACGTTCAGCTTCGCCTGGTTCCGACCCCAAGCGCGTAGAGTCTTGCTTCCCTTGAGGTGGGTCGTGGCCTACATATGCGGCCCGCCTTCCCCCGTATGGAAATTTATATGAAAAGAAACCTACCCTACGTTGCTCTTCTTTGATACTCATTTAATTTACTTATTAAATTTTTATTATTACCCTACTAACGCGTGCTCACTATGCGTTCAACTCCCTCTTCTCATTTTCATCTTCAGTCGGAATTTGCTGCAGATATGACTAAGGAATAGAGGGGGGAGCCCCCAAGGAGAATTACTTTTTCCTTACTCTTGTGCAGGACTTCTCAGCCTAGCTCCCCGCAGGAGTATGGTAGGCGCATCCACCCAATAGAACGCACCTACCAGGGGGCCGCTACGGTATCGCGGTAGGCCAAAAACCCTAAGGTAAGATCAAAGGGCTAGCCCTCACAGGGGCGAGGTCCGAAGGCCCCACGTGTCCAGCAGGGCCGGACCTCCCACCTCTTTGAGGGGAGCTCCGGGACCGCCGCGTGGTCTACAGAAGTCGGACCTCCCCCCCCCTCTGCGGGGAGAGGCCCGGGGCCTCCACGTGCCCTGCGAGCCCGGACCTCCTCTCAGACGGGAGCTCCGGGCCCGCCACATGACCAACAGGCTCGGACCCCCCTCGATCTCGTGAGGCGGGTCCTAGAGACCTCTGGAACCCTTAGTATACAGTGGGGACCCGGACAAGGTGTCTGTGCAGAGCTTCGAGATTGGTCAAGGCCTCCGAGTCCTTGCGGAGCTAAGGGCTTGGTCAGGAAGGGCCAAGAAGAAGACTAGGGCATGCAGACACAAAAAGAAACAGGAGTCTGTCCATACAAAGGCTCCACGAGCTGGGCTACAGACTCAACAAAAATAAAAAAGGAAGTACAGGGCCTTGTGGACATGAGGGCGGATGCCTAAGGGTCCTCGGACTCCCGATGAAACCTAGAGGCCACGAGGGCAGCTAAGTCCTCGACTTCGGCCCTGGCAGCTTCCTCCTGGTCGACGATGGGTCCTAAACGGACCGGCCCCAGGGAAAGGGAAGCCGCGATGCGGGTGAGATCCCCTTTTAAAAACTTTCCAGGGATGGTTCGAGGTAATTTTAAAACCTCCGGAAACATCGCACCGGCGACCTCGTCGGCTCCGAGACTGGGCGCCGATGAAAGCTGGGCCCAAGCCGCTTAACTAAAGCGGTGGGGTCAAGGAGTCAGTCTCCTGAGAAGATGAGCCGGCAAGGCACTCCGGCGGTTCCCAAAGAAAGCGCCTCAACGTGCAGAGGTGGCAGCCTTGGGAACCGCCGCAGTAAAAGCAATCATCAAGTGGGCGCACGCTCTCACGACCCCGCGGCCGTTCATGCTCCAGCAGCGGTCAATTCGGGACATAGAGAAAGTGCGCGGATCGGAAGAGACGGAGGTCCCACCTCGGGCTCGCTATCTCCCCCGAGATAGGCCCCGGGGCCACTGTCGGTACCTAAGATATGGGGTACCCCCGCGCACAGGGTAAAATGCCTAAGGTACTCGCCCTTCTCCGCAGGGAGAGCTCCGAAGGCGCCACGCGTCCGGCGGGGCCGGACCTCCCTCTCCTCAGAGGAGAGCTCCGGGCCCGCCACGTGGCATACAGAAGCCGGACCTCCCCCTCCGCGGGAGAGAGGTCCAAAGACGCCACGCGTCCTGCGGGGTCGGACCTCCCTCTCCGCAGAGGAGAGCTCCGGGCCCGCCACGTGGCATACAGAAGCCGGACCTCCCCCTCCGCGGGGAGAGGTCCGGAGGCTCCACGTGCCCCGCAGGCCGGACCCTTATCTCCTCAGAGAAGGGCTCCGGACCCGCCAAGTGGCCAGAAGAACGGTGCTGCCCGCCCCCGAGCGGTAGGCAGCGGGCGTAAAGGCGCCCCACACCTTGCCCGTACAAGGTATTCAAGGCCCGCGTCTTCCCAAGACGCGGAAACGCGGAGCACACATCTGTCAGGTGCCGTTGCACCCAGTCGCATCACAGACTAGCGCGCGGTGTCAGAACCTGCCAGCTAATAAACGCTGCGACAAGACATCCCATGCCGCCTGCGCCGTCATCAACCACTACGACTAGCGTGCGGCATGGGCAGGGCGGCAAGATGAAGACTCAGAAGCCTTCAACCAGAGGCAACTACCGGCGTAACTACAGATACGGTAGATAATAGACAATCTTCCCGGGACCACCTGTCGGGTCCCGGCACCCCTTGTAAGCCGCCCGAGTCTTGGACTATAAAAGGCTCGGGTAGGCGTCGATAGCAGGGGTTGGCATTCTGCAACTCATACGCTAGCCATACACTCTCAAGCTGTAACTCACCCCCAAGCTCAGGCCCCCGGCCCTGAGCAGCAAGCAATACAGCGAGCTCTATAGCTCGCCGTGGACGTAGGGTTTTACGCTCCGGCGGCCTGAACCACGTAAAACTCTCCGTGTCAAGCTCTCACTAACTCGTCCATCTGCGCAAGCTCTCCGCTAGGAACTAGCCCCTCCGAAAAAAGAACCTCCGCGGGCTGCCCAGTGCAGGCCCGGGGGAAGTTTCGACCACACACTTCGACAGTGTCTATGCCTTACGGCCTAAAGAATGCACTCCCCACCTTTGTGCGGGCGATGCACAAAACCTTTGGGGAGTTAATAATAGACCTAGTTGAGGTGTATGTCGATGACATAGTTGTCAAGGTCAAGCAGGGTTCATCCTTACTAGATAACCTAGCTTTAGCCTTTGACAAGTTGCGCTCTACGCGCACCAAGCTGAACCCAGAGAAATGTGTGTTCGGCGTGTCCTCTGGGAAGCTCTTAGGGTTCCTGGTCTCGCACCGAGGGATTGAGGCCAAGCCAGAGAAGATCAAGGCCATCGACTTGATGCGGCCCCTGCTCGCGTCAAGGATGTTCAGAGACTCACGGGATGTCTTGCCGCTTCGGTTTATACCGAGGCTAGCAGAATGGGCACTCCCTTTCTTTTAGCTCCTGCGCAAGTCAGGCCCTTTTACCTGGACTGACGAAGCAGAAGAGGCTTTCCAGGAGTTGAAGCGACTCCTGACGACCCTACCTATCATGGTAGCCCCTGAGCCCGGGGAGCACTTGCTGCTCTACATTGCGGCGATAACAGAAGTGGTGAGTATGGTCCTTGTCATGGAGTGGCCAGACCCCTCACCCTCGCAACCTGCTCCGGTAGCAGGAGACAGACGCCAGGAGGCCCTGCAGGGCCAAGACGGTCTCCCGAACTCCCCGGAGGTCCAGGTCGACCTCCCGGAGGCCCAGGATGGTCTCCCGGACCCCCAAGATAAATCTCCAGGGTCCAATTGGGATCTCCCGGAGATCCCTCAAAACCCCTCGGAGCTCCCGGATGATCAAGATAGCTTAAGGGCCTCCGGGTCCAAGTTCCCGGAGGCCCCCGTGGGTCCGCCCACTTCCAGCGGGCCGGGGCCAATGGACGAGGACCTCCCAAGCCTAAGAGAGAGGGTTTGAACCATACAGAGGCCTGTCTACTACATCAGCGAAGTACTTCATGATGCCAAGACAAGGTACCTAGAAGTCCACAAGCTGCTGTATGTGGTGCTCGTGGCCTCCAGGAAGCTCCGCCATTACTTCCAGGCCCACCGGGTCTCGGTAGTCACCTCGTATCCGCTGAAGACAATTCTTCACAGCCCCCATGCGACTGGCAACGTTGCTAAATGGGCGGCGGAGCTGGCGGAGTTTGAACTGGACTTCCTCCCACGCCATGCAGTCAAGAACCAAGCACTGGCTGACTTTGTGGCGGAGTGGACACCAACGAAGACTGACCCAGGGGGGCATGAAGGCGGTGAGCCAGAGCACCAAGCTCCGGTCTTCACCGAACCCCACTGGACACTTTTCTTCGACGGCTCCTCGCAAAAGCAGGGGTCCGGTGCCGGCGTACTGCTCCTCATGCCATCGGGGGAACAGTTTGGTATATGGTGCGTCTAAATTTCAAGGCAACCAACAACATGGCGGAGTATGAAGCACTCATCTTTGGCCTGCAGACAGCCCTGTCTTTAGGCGCTTGCCAGTTGTTGGCACAGGGCGACTCACAACTGGTCATCAAGCAAGTCAAGGGCGAATGCTCCTGCAATGACCCGCAGCTAGCTGCGTATCTGCTTCCCGTGCAGATGTTGGAGAAAGAATTCCTCGCCTTGGACCTGCATCACGTACCACGTGCTGGTAATGCCGCAGCTGACAACCTTTCAACGAAGGCTTCCACCGGAGCCCCCGTGCCCGAGGGAGTTTTCGAGAGGACGTTGCTGCGGCCTACAGCCCGGCCCGCCGAGCCGGGCGAAGGGGGCTTGACCAGCACCTCGAAGCTGGCAGTCCCGGCGGCCCTACAACCATGGATGCCGCCAAGGATCGTAAGCGTCACTGGGGACTCCGTGCAACCCAGCGCTCAAGATCCAGAAGCTCAAGTCAGACCCGATGCATGCATCACGAAGATCCGGGACTACTTGAAGGACAATATCCTCCCTGATGAACATGCAACCGCTGAACGGATTGTGCGTATGGCTAAGAGGTACGCGCTGGTAGAGGGGGATCTCTACCGGCGTGGCGCCAACCACATCCTATTGCGGTGCATAATCCAGGATGAAGGCTGCGACTTGCTCGCTGAGATACATGGAGGCGAATGTGGAAGTCATTCTTCCTCACGCACGCTTGTCGGTAAAGCCTTCCGGCATGGCTTCTACTGGCCGACAGCACTCCAGGATGCCATCAAGCTGGTCGAGAACTGCAAGGCGTGCCAGTTCCAGACTAAGCAGATCCATACACCGGCTCAGGCGGTACAGATGATCCCGCCCTCATGGCCATTTGCCGTATGGGGGCTGGACATCCTGGGACCATTCCCCAGAACCGTCGGGGGATTCCGGTACCTCTATGTCGCCATCGACAAGTTCACCAAGTGGCCAGAAGCTACACAAGTTGTCACCATCGACAAACAATCTGCAGTAAAGTTCATCAAGTCTATTGTCTGCCGGTTCGGGGTCCCAAACAGAATCATCACCGACAACGGGACCCAGTTCACCAGCGCAGCATTCCAAGACTACTGCGAGGACCTTGGTATTCAGGTGTGCTATGCCTCTGTTGCCCACCCGAGGAGCAATGGGCAAGCTGAGAGGGCCAACGCGGAGATTCTCTGGGGCCTTAAGACCCGCACCTTCGCCAGCCTGAAGAAACATGGTGCCAATTGGGTAGATGAGCTTCCGAGCACACTATGGGCTAACCGGACATCCCAGAGCCGGGCCACCGGGGAGACACCCTTCTTCATGGTGTATGGGGCTGAAGCTGTACTTCCCCCAGAAATCACCATGAAGTCTCACCGTCTCCAGGCTTACGACGAAGCCCACGCAGGATAACCTCCGTCGTGGAGAAATCGACCTCGTCGACGAGGTCCGATTACATGCGGCACTCCGTAACGCGCGGTACAGACAAGCGCTTCGACGCTACCACCAGAGGTCTGTGTGTACCCGGGAGCTGCAGGAAGGTGACCTGGTGTTGCGGTGCGTACTTTCTCGTGAAGGGGTCCACAAACTCTCCCCTAGATGGGAAGGCCCCTTCCGAGTCGCGAAAGTATGCCGCCCCGGGTGTGTGCGCCTTTCCACCGAGGATGGGGACCTGCTCCCGAACCCTTGGAACATAGAACACCTCCGTAAGTTCTACCCCTAGAGCAAAAATAGGACAGTACTTTCTTTTCGTAATAAACTCCATAGAGTCCAGGAGCAGAGCTCGGAGCAGCTAAGCCCCAGGGGACGGTACAGGACTACGTTCAGCTTTGCCTGGTTCCGACTCCAAGCGCGTAGAGTCTTGCTTCCCCTCTTAATGGGGTGGGTCATGGCCTCCATGTTTAGCCTGCCTTCCTCCTGTGGAAAGTTGTGCCAAAAGAAATCTGCTCTACTTTGCTCTTTCCTCGTACTCATTTAAATTGTGTATTGAGTTTTTTAACCACCCTTGCAGTGCATGGTTGCCATGTGCTCAGCTCCCCCTCTCTACAAGTCCCCAAGCACCAAGCATATGGTTAGGGGCTATAAGTCAAATAAGACTATGAGATAATGGAGGGGGAGCCCCCAAGGAGAATTACGTTTCCTCTACCTGTGTGCAGAGCTTCCAGGCTATGGCGACAGGGACTACATAAAAGCGGGGTGGAAAGGAGCCGTCAGCAGCACCGGCCCTGGTCTGGAAGGACTGGGCCCCGCCCCTTCGGCAGGGGCGAGACCCGAGGGCCCCACATGTCCAGCAGGCCCGGAACTCTCACCTCCCTTGCGGAGGGCTCCGGGCTCGCCACGTAGCAGGCAGAAACCGGACCTCCCCCCTCGGTGGGAGGGCTCCTAAAGCCCTACGTGTCCAACATGGCCGGGGCTCCCGCCTCTTAAGGAGGAGCGCCGGCCCGCCACATGGCAGGCAGATTTGGGGCTCCCCATAAGGCAAGATCCGGAAACCTCCGGGGGCCCCTAACACGGTTAGGACCTGGGGAGGGTGTCTGTGCAAAGCTCCGAGACTGGAGATGGCCTCTGAGAACCTTGCGGAGCTAAGGACTCTGTCAGGCAAGGCCAAAAAGTAGAGAAAAAGCATCACAGACACAAATATCCAAAAGAGTCAAACTAAGCAAGGCTCCATGAGCTGGTCTACAGACTCGATAAAAAGAAAGAAACAAGTCCCAAGGTTCTCCCGACACGACCAGAATCCAGAAGTTGCAACAACGGCCACGTCACCAGGCTTCAGCCCTGGCGGAACTCTCTCGCTCTATGACCAGAGCGCAGGAATTGCCTCCCTCATCACCGGCGCAAAAACCAGTGACACCACGGGGGCTCCTGAGGCCCCCTCCGCAGTATTCAGCGGTCTTCCTGGAGACTCTGCCGTCTGGGATCCTCCATGGTGCATCGGCGGTTTCCTTCTCCTGAAGTTCCCTCATCATCGGCGCAAAAGCCGGTGTCGTCAAAGGGTGCCCTTGGAGCCCCCATCCCTCATCACCTGCGCAAAAGCTGGAGTCATCAAGGGTGCTCCTGAGGCCCCCTCCGCAGTATTCAGCGGTCTTCTCGGAGGCTCTGCCGCCTGGGTTTCTCCTCGGTGCTTCAGCGGTTCCTTTGAAGACCCCACCACCTGGGAAGGGACACAACGCCAAGGAGCTTTCTGCCTGCTGTCACCAAGGAAGGGCTCCGTCGGGAGGACAAACCAGAGACCCCTTGGCGGCGCCACCCTCAGAGACAGGGCAGGCAGGCTCCCTGAGTCCCAGGCTTGGTGCAGACGCAACCGCTGGAGGGAACCGAGAGCAATTCTCCCCCCATAAGGCGGGTTAAGAGCCATGGAAGAAGACAAGACTGCAGAAACCCGAGGGAGGCGCAGGGGCTAGAAGCCTTATAAGGGGAACGTACCCACATGGGGGTTTCATTTCACACCTTCCCGGTTGCAATCCCAAGCGATTCGGAACTCTTCGAATACCCCGTGTCGGCGACCGCTTCGGTTCCTAGACCGAGTGCCGATGATGGGTGGGCCCAAGCCGCCTAACTAAAGCGGTGGGGTCAAGGAGTCAGTCTCCTGAGAAGATGAGCCGGCAAGGCTCTTCGGCGGTCCCCGAAGAAAGTGCCTCATCATGCAGCAGTGGCCGTCTTGGGAACCGCCGCAGTAAAAGCAACCATCAAGTGAGCGCACGCTCCCACGATCCCGTGGCCGTTCGTGCTCCGGCAGCGGTCAATTCGGGACATAGAGAAAGTGCGCGGAATAAAAGAGATGGAGGTCCAACCTCGGGCTCGCTACCTCCCCCGAGATGGGCCCGGGGGGTTACTGTCGGTACCTGAGATATGGGGTACCCCCGCGGACAGGGTAAAATGCCTAAGGAACTCGCCCTTCTCCGCAGGGAAAGCTCCGAAGGCGCCACGCGTCTAGCGGGGCCGGACCTCCCTCTCCTCAGAGGAGAGCTCCGGGCCCGTCACGTGGCATACAGAAGCCGGACCTCCCCCTCCGCGGGAGAGAGGTCCGAAGGCGCCACGCGTCCAACGGGGCCGGATCTCCCTCTCCTCAGAGGAGAGCTCCGGGCCCGCCACGTGGCCAACAGAAGCCGAGCCTCTCCCTCCACGGGGAGAGGTCCGGAGGCTCCACGTGGCCCGCGGAACGGGCCCCCCCTCTCCTCTGAGAAGGGCTCCGGGCCCGCCACGTGGCAGCAGAACGGCGCTGCCTGCCCCCGAGCGATAGGCAGCGGGCGTAAAGACGCCCCATACCTTGCCCGTACAAGGTATTCAAGGCCCGCGTTTTCCCAAGACGCGGAGACGTGGAGCACGCTTCTGTCAGGTGCCGTTGCGCCCAGTCGCATCACAGACTGGCGCGCGGTGTCAGAACCTGCCAGCCAATAAACACCGCGACAAGACATCCCATGCTGCCTGCGCCGTCATCAACCACTACGACTAGCATGCGGCATGGGCAGGGCGGCAAGATGAAGACTCAGAAGCCTTCGACCAGAGGCAACTACCGGCATAACTGCAGATACGGTAGATAATAGACAATCTTCCCGGGACCACCTGTCGGGTCCCGGCCCCCCTTGTAAGCTGCCCGAGTTTTGGACTATAAAAGGCTCGGGTAGGCGACGATAGCAAGGGTTCGCACTTTGCAACTCATACGCTAGCCATACACTCTCAAGCTGTAACTCACCCCCAAGCTCAGGCCTCCGGCCCCGAGCAGCAAGCAATACAGCGAGCTCCATAGCTCGCCGTGGACGTAGGGTTTTACGCTCTGGCGGCCTGAACCACGTAAAACTCGCCGTGTCAAGCTCTTACTAACTCGTCCATCTGTGCAAGCTCTCCGCTAGAGTCTAGCCCCACTGAAAAAAGAACCTCCGCGAGCTGCCCAGTGCAGGCCCGGGGGAAGTGTCGACTGAACACTTCGACAGACGCCCTCGGAGGAGACCGGGCACGTTTCTTCTCTGGCTGCCCGGGGGCCGGCTCCTTCCATATCCCCTTGTCGGCGGCTTGAGTTCCGCCGGTCCTCGGGGCGGGTTGGGCAGCGACAGACGCCTCGTGCTCCGATCCGGAGCGCTCGGTCCCAGGGATCGAGATGCCCCGGAGGGTATCCCCAACCTGACAAACAGCGATCCCGATGTCGTCGAGGTTTGGCATCTTCCGCAATAACTCTGACCTCCTCTGTGGTTCTAAGAAGAGGGGAGTGGCAGAGGCCGGGAAGTTGGGGTCGCCACTGGGGATGTAGTCACCGCTCACCTTGCCCACTATCTCGTACAGCTCCTCGTCAGAAGGATCGGAGCCGAGGCCTCTCTCCAACCTGGTGCAGTCCTGCTCACCAGTGTAGTACCACGCCGGGCGGTTGCTCTGCTGCAAGAGCGCGATACAGCGCGACAAGAAATCCATAAGCACCATCAGGGACGTTAGCCCCTCGTTGGCCAAGAACCGGATCCATTCCAAGACCGGTGCGTACTCCCGCTCCAGCTCTGGGACCTCTTCCCAGAAGCGACGCTCGGTGGTTGGGCCGGCAGTTGGGAGCTGCAGGCGATCATGCTCGTCGGTCTGCACGAACACCCAGTTCTCCCTCCAGTTTTCCCACCTTGACGCACTGAAAGGTAGAAGGTACCCAGAGACCTTTGGGTCCTTGCAGCGATGCTGGAAATAGTACGCTCCCATCTGGGTCTTCGAGCCGCGCCCGGTCGTCCGCAACACGAAGAAGTAGCGGAAGAGCGTCACTGAAGCATGCACCACCACAAACATCTCGAAGAAATGGACGAAGACGGCGGCCATCGCGAGGGAGTTGGGGGAAAGGTGGTGGAGCTGGAGGCCATACGTCTCCAGCAATGTGACGAAGAAGGAAGAAATTGGCGGGACGAACCCCGCCATGGCGTAGGCAGTGAAAAAGATCATCTCCCCCTTTTCCAGGAGCAGGGGGAGAGATCCCCGGTGGAGCCGGCGTTTCTGCTCCTCCGTGTGCCAGCCCAACAGCCGGCGCACTGGCCCAAGCTCGGCCGAACAAACGAGACGCGACGGGAGCAGGTTGGAAGCCATGGCAGGTGTCGAAGTGTGTGGTCGACACTTCCCCCGGACCTGCTCTGGGCAGCCCGCGGAGGTTCTTTTTCGGAGGGGCTAGTCACTTGCGGATAGCTTAAGCGTAAGGGACGAGTGAGGGAGGAGCTTGACACGGCAAGTTTTACGTGGTTCAGGACGCCGGAGCGTAAAACCCTACGTCCACAGCGAGCAGAGGTGCTTGCTGTATTGCTTGTTGCTCAGAACCGGAGTCCTGAGCTTGAGGATGAGTTATGCCTAGGGTGTGAGGTGCTGGAGTGCGAACCCAGGGTGCGAATGGCTAGAGTGCGAACCCCTGCTAACGTTGCCTACCCGAGCCTTTTTCAGTCCAAGGCTCGAGTAGCTTACAAGGGGGGCCCGGGACGCGATAGGTGGTCCCGGGGAGATTTCCTGCCGACTATCGTATCCGCAGTTATGTTGGTAGTTGTCGCTGGCGAAGGCTTCCAAGCCTTCGTTCTGCCACCCTGCCCATGCCATAGTGGTTGACGACGGCGGGGGCGGCAGGGGATGTCTTGTCGCTGTGTTTGTTGGCTGACAGGATCTGACACGGTGCGCCAGTATGCGATGCGACTGGGCGCAACGGCACCTGAAAGAGGTGTGCTCCGCGTCTTGGGAAGGCGCGGGCCTTGAATACCTTGTCCGGGCAAGGTATGGTGCGCCTTTACGCCTGCTACCTAACGCGCGGGGGCAGGCAGCGCCGTCCCACTGGGCACGTGGCGGGCCCGGAGCCCTCCTCTGAAGTGAGGGAGGTCCGGCCCTGCAGGACACGTGGAGCCTTCGGACCTCTCCCGGTGGAGGGGGGAGGACCGGCTTTTGACGGCCACGTGCCGGGCCCGGAGCTCTCCTCTGAGAAGGGGGAGGTCCGGCCCCACGGAACACGTGGCACCTTCGGAGCTCTCCCCGTGGAGGGGGGAGCTCCGGCTGTCGCTGGCCACGTGGCGGGCTCGGAGCTCTCCTCTGAGGAGAGGGAGGTCCGGCCCCGCCAGAAACGTGGCACCTTCGGAGCTCTCCCTGCGGAGAGGGGTGAGATCCTTAGGTATTTTCCCCTGTGCGCGGGGGTACCCCATATCGTGGGTACCGACAGTGGCCCCCGGGCCCATCTCAGGGGAGATAGCGAGCCCGAGGTGGGGCCTCCGTCTCTTCTGTTCCGCGCACTTTCTCTAAGTCCCACATTGACCGCTGCCGGAGCACGAACAGTCGCGGGATCGTGGGAGCGTGCGCCCACTTGATGGTTGCTTTTACTGCGGCGGTTCCCAAGGCTGCCACTCCTGCTTGTCACGGCGCTTTCTTCGGGAACCGCCGAGGCACCATGCCGGCTCGTCTTCTTGGGAGACTGACTCCTAGACCCACCGCTTCAGCTGGGCGGCTTGGGCCCACCTGTCATCGGCGCTCTATCTTGGAGCCGATGCGGCGTATTCGAAGAGTTTCGAATCGCTTGGAATCGCA
The DNA here is from genome assembly GCA_030760725.1 of Neostapfia colusana. Lineage (NCBI taxonomy): Eukaryota > Viridiplantae > Streptophyta > Magnoliopsida > Poales > Poaceae > Neostapfia > Neostapfia colusana. Next base: position 83,901,607 of record JASWHV010000003.1, read on the forward strand.
CCTGGGAAGTTTTAAGAGGGGATCTTACCCGCATTGCAGCTTTCGCACCTCCCAGCGCTTTTCCTTGGACTCTTGTGCCTTTGTCTTCTTGTCTTCGAGCCCTCCCTCGCCCTGGCTTCCAACCCGCCCCCAGAGAAGAAGCGCTGTCGGTACTCGCGATATGGGGTACCCCCGCGCACAGGGGAAAATACCTAAGGAACTCGCCCTTCTCCGCAGGGAGAGCTCCGAAGGCGCCACGCGTCCGGCAGGGCCGGACCTCCCTCTCCTCAGAGGAGAGCTCTGGGCCCGCCACGTGGCATACAGAAGCCGGGCCTCCCCCCTCCGCGGGAGAGAGGACCGAAGGCGCCACGTGTCCAGCGGGGCCGGACCTCCCTCTCCTCAGAGAGGAGCTCCAGGCTCGCCATGTGGCCGACAAAAGCCAGACTTCCCCCTCCACGGGGAGAGGTCCGAAGGCTCCACGTGTCCTGCGGGGCCGGACCTCCCTCTACCCTGAGGAGGGCTCCGGGCCCGCCACGTGTCCAGCAGAAGAGCGCTGCCTGTCCTCGAGCGGTGGGCGGCGGGCGTAAAGACGTCCCATACCTTGCCCGTACAAGGTATTCAAGGCCCTCGTATTCCCAAGACGCGGAGACGCGGAGCATGCCTCTGTCAGGTGCCGTTGCGTCCAGTGGCATCACAGACTGGCGCGCGGTGTCAGAGCCTGCCAGCCAATAAACGCAGCGACAAGACATCACATGCCGCCTCCGCCGTCATCAACCACTACGACTAGCATGCGGCATTGGCAGGGCGGCAAGACGAAGATTCAGAAGCCTTCTCCAGAGACAACTACCGGCATAACTACAGATACGGTAGATGACAGACAATCTCCCCGGGACCACCTGACGGGTCCTGGGCCCCCCTTGTAAGCCACCCGAGTCTTGGACTATAAAGGGCTCGGGTAGGCAACGTTAGCAAGGGTTCGCACTCTAGCCATTCGCACCCTGGGTTCGCACTCTCGCAACTCATACACTAGACTTCAGTCATCCCCAAGCTCAGGACTCCGGTTCTGAGCAACAAGCAATACAGCGAGCTCCATAGCTCGCCGTGGACGTAGGGTTTTACGCTCCGGCGGCCTGAACCACGTAAAACTCGCCATGTCAAGCTCTCTCTTTATTCATCCATACGCTCAAGCTCTCCGCAAGTGACTAGCCCCACCGAAAAAAGAACCTCCGCGGGCTGCCCAGTGCAGGCCTGGGGGAAGTGTCGACCGAACACTTCGACATTTGCCGCGCCAGGTAGGGGGCTTTTCCCTTGCGCGACGAGTTTCCGCCAACGAAGATGACCAAGCTTCCTTCAGTGGCAAACTCTCCTCCCCCGCGTGTAAGGGCCTCAGTTTTGGCACACATTTGATGTGTTCATCACCACATCACACACCTCATTTGAGGAAAGATGATGAACATAAATGAAGGGCATGTAACCACCATCAACATGCTCATTGGAGAACAAACTCACATATTGCAAAAGTGGTAGTTCCCACATGTGATATAGGTGGGCTGGACTTATGAAAACTCCTACACATAGCTAAGGATGTCCATGCCAAGTTTCACCCAAATTTAAAACCTTTTTGAGGTCATTTTGGGTATAGAAAGAAAGAGGACAGTTTGAAACCACATTCGAATTCAAACTGTTTTTATCCCATGAATTTAAAGATGGGAGGCATATTCTTATTCAGAACATTTTTATGAGCTCACACACCAATTTTCACTCCATTTGGAGTTGATCTTGACATGAGCTAAGTGGGACGAATTCAAACTATATTTGAATTCAAAATTGAACTTGTGCTGAAATTCACTCAAATCAAACCCAATTTGAATTCAATTCAATTCAAATGGCTCAGGGGTGAATAATTTGAATCACCATGGGTATTATGGGGCCCACTGTTTACAACAGTGATTAGGAGTAAATTTCAGAGGTTAAAACTCCGGGTGGGACCTACCTGTCATAGAGGGGAGAAGGAGAAACTTGCACCCAAAGTCAGAGTCTCGGTGGGAAATTCCACCGAGCAGCGGTTGGCTATGCCACCGAGCAGCTACCGGCGCCACCAGCTGCTTCCCTCTCCGCGCGCTGGCGCCCAGGGCGGCTGGCTCGCGCCCCCACGTGACCGGTACCGCCTCAGCCGAGCAGGAATCGGTCGGCTTTATCTTCTCGCGGGCAAACCCGAGCAGCGGCATTGTTTCTCGCCACAGCTCTCTGCTCAATCGGGAAAACCAGCAAAACCATCTCCTCCTTCGTCCCTGAGCTGCTAGAAAGCCACCGGAGGTCGCACTCCACCTCCTCAACACCAGAAACCCCGAGCTCCGACCTCCTTTGCCCGAAGACGATCGCCACCGCGGCGACCTAGCCTCAGCCGAGAGTCAGGCGCCCGTGGGCAGCGTTCCACAGGCGTTTTCACGGTCCAGCGAGAGAGGCAACAGGAGCGCGCGATCACCGTGCTGCTCTCCTCCAAGTTTGGAAGCCAACCGTGAAGAATCCACAGAGAATTTCCAGTTTTTGCTCCGGCGACTGTAAACCGAGCTTCCGGTACGGTTTCTTTAAATTCTAGCTCTATGATCTTTCGGAGGTCATCAAATCTTGCACATAGATGCTGGACTAGCCGGCGATCAAGTTCCTTTCTGCATCCATAGCGTGAAACTGTCTAGCAGTGACGAATTTTGAGCTCGATCGAGGGCGGTCATGGCGGGCACGGTCGGTCACACGGTGGCGACCAACTTACCGCCATCCCTGAACCCTTTTGACACCTTGTCGAGCTTCCTAGAGGTACACTGATGCTGTTGGGCTATTTGTTCGAGGTGTTGGCGGGTTTAGAAACCACGGTCAACGGTGTCGAACCTCAACCGGGGCCGCGGCACGTAGCCGAGCTATTTCCGGTCACCCCCAGCCCGACCTGTCACCACCGACGTGTTCCTCGACGTCGACAACCCCCTGGCGGTGATTTTCAGACCATGGGAGGTCCGGCAGCGGCGAGCCGGCGAGCCCCTAGTCTGCTCCGGCGAGGTCGGTGGCGCGGGCGCGAGAGAACGGCGGGAGGAAGACGAAGCCGGCTGGCCCACGTGTCAGCGGCTGAAGAACTTAAATCAGGATCGGGTGTGGCCGGGGATCGGCTGTGCTGGCGCGCAAATACCGTGTGAGCCCCGCGCTCAACCCGTGTGGTATCCCCGGTGTGCCGGACACCTCCGTGCTCGACACGTGTCCCCGCGGGCCCCGAGAGTTTAAACCTTTCCCCCGATTTTCAGAATTCTTCCAAACTTCAAATACTCATAACTTTGGCTAGAAAGCTCCAAATCGAGTGAACCAAATTTTGTTGGATTTAGCTCTCTGAGAACTTTCCAGCAATACCAAGTTCAGCTCATGAAAGTGAATAGTTTTCCAGAATTAAATCCCTAAAATTTAAACTGTTGGGAATTTTATCTGGAGAACTACTTTATGAAAATTTCTGAAATTTGGCTAAAAGGTTCATTGGAAAATCCCAGAATACCAGTAAAATTTTCAGACTAATCCAAGTTCATTTAATTACCCTAATCGGGTGATTAAGAGAACTGCCCTGAGAAAATAGAAAAATGTACAGAAACATTTTTCAGATTTTCTCAAATTTTAATTAGGGCATAACTTTCTGTAGAATTCTTCAAACGACATGAAACCAACTCCATTAGAACTATCTTAAGGTCTAGATTCCAGAAAGTCATGGTTGGAGCCATGAAAACCCCTGGAATTATTCAGAGGCTCAAATATTGACCAAGTGGGCTTTTATTTGTACAAGGTGCAAATGAACTTTGTTTCAAATGAAACTTGGTCAAGTCTCTGGTTAGTGTAAGGGCCTCAGTTTTTGACACACATTTGCAGTGTTCATCACCACACCACACACCTCATTTGAGGAAGAATGATGAACACAAATGAAGAGCAAGTAACAATTATCAACATGCTAATTAGAGAACAAACTTACACATTGCAAAAGTGGTATTTCCCACATGTGATATAGATGGGCTGGACATATGAAAACTCCTACACTTTACTAAGGATGTCCATGCCAAGTTTCACCCAAATTCATAACCTTTTGGAGGTCAGTTTGGATATAGTTAGGAAGAGGGTAGTTTGAAACCATATTCAAATTCAAACTGTTTTTATCCAATGAATTTAAAAGTGGGGGGCATATTCTTACTCAGCACATTTTTGTGAGCTCACACACCAATTTTCACTCCATTTGGAGTTGATCTTGACATGAGCTAAGTGGGAGAAATTCAAACATTATTTGAATTTCAAACTGAACTTGTGCTGAAATTCATTCAAACCAAACCTCATTTGAACTTTGATCAATTCAAATGGCTCCTGGGTGAATAATTTGAATTTCCAAGGGTAGTATGGGGTTCACTGTTTACAACAGTGATTAGGAGTAAATTTCAGAGGTTAAAACTGGAGGTGGGACCCACATGTCAGCCACTGCTCAGATCAAACCGACTGATACTTTCTCACTCGGGTCGCCGAGCCGCAGCGGTGATCGCCACCGAGGCCAGCCGCCGCGCCACCAGCTGCTTGCCCACGCGCGGGCATGAGGCGGTGCAGAGCCTTCTTAAGGCGCCTGCCCCCTCCTCGGCCGAGGCACCACCGTTCTTCCCCGCAAGAACTCAGCGCTGGCCGAAAAACTTCCGCAGCTCGGACTTGATCGGAGAACGCCGATCGCAGCTCCCTCCTTCCACTCCAGAGCCCCAGCAAGGTACTAGAGACCTTCCTCCATCTTCCCCGTTGCTAGAATTCGAAACCGAGTGATATCGGCTGTGCCGAAAGATCAAAATCGGAACTTGGAACCGCCGCACCTCGGGCTCTCGTGGACAGCCCAACCAGGGCGTTGTCACGCCCGAGCCAAGGCACCCTTGGACGCGCGGGTGACCGGTGCTGCTCATCCCCGAGCCACAGCTCGAGTGGTTGCTCGCCGGCGGCGAATTTCCACTTTTCCCCTTTCTGTGTGCAGAACGACCTTCGGGTACGATTCTGTTTAATTCGTGCTCTAGAAAGGATTAGAGGGCCTCAGGCCGCTCTCACACGAGCTAGACACGGTAACGCACAAGTTGTCTTCACAACTCTGGGCCGGAGAACCTCTGTGCCCGGCGTAATTTAAGGTCTACTAATGGAGGAACGAACGGGCGACATCGGGCGCACGGTGAGGACCTATTTCGGGCCTTCCCCGAGCTGCCTCGAGCTCATGTCGACCTTCTTTGAGGTCCACTGATGCTCCCCGACCGATTTCCCAAGTAGCTGAGGTGCTAGGGTAGTCAGCCGACATGGCCGAAATCGTTCTGAGGTGGCGGCTCGTCGCCGACCATGCTCCGGCCATTGTCATGAGCAGCTAACCCTAGAATCCTGTTCCCCGAGTAAAAGTAGGCAGGGGCGGCCAGAATCGAGAAGTTTGGAGCTGTACAGCAGCCGGCGGCGAGCTCTCCGGCGAGATCCCTCGGCGGCGGGGCGCGGGTGTCGCGAGGTTGAAGAAGGGGGTGGACCCCAGCTGTCAGCGGCCGATATTTTGAATCAGGATCCGGCTGCGGCCAGGATCGGGTGTGCTGGTGCGCAAAATCCTTGTGGGCCGCGATGTGCCATCGCCTAGGCGTGCGACACGTGTCCCCTGGGCCCACGCGCGAGTTTAAACTTTTCCCTGATTTTCAGATTTCCTTCAAACTTCAAATCCTTATAACTTTGGCTAGAAAGCTCCAAATTGAGTGAACCAAATTTGGCTGGATTCAGCTCTCTGAGTACTTTCCAGAAAATCAAGTTTCACTTCATGAAATTCCTTATTTCTCCAGAATTAATTCCTCAAAATTTAAACTGTTAGGAATTTTAACTGGAGAATCCTTTGGAGGAAAATCCTGAAATTTTGCTGAGATGTTCACCAAAATATTCTTGAACTACCATAAAAATTTCAGATCCATTTGAGCTCATTTAATCCACCTAATGGTGTGATTAGTGAAACTGTTCCAGAGAAAATAGAAAATGTTCAGAAACATTTTCAGAATTTTCTCTGAAATTGTTTATCTCATATCTTTAGTTAGAGACTTCCAAATTAAGTAAGACCAACTCCATTAGAACCCTCTGAAAATCTAGTTTTCAGAAAGTCATAGTTTGCTCATGAAAATTCCTAGAACACCCTAAGAGTTCCAATTAAGGTCAAGGACATAATTATTTGTCGAGGACTCAAATGAGCTTTGCTGCAACTAAAACTTGACTAAGTCTCTGTTTAGGTTGTAACCAAGCCACAGTAAAAGTTTCACAGTCATTAGGTCTATCTAGCAAAGGTTATAAACTTCACAACTTCAAACTTAATACAAATGCATTAAATTAATACATGTATTGTTTCTATCATGTAGTCGCTAAGGTCGAGGAGGAACCCGAAGTCCTAGACTTCGTTACTCCGGAGGAACAGCTAGCCTACGACCAAGAGCAGCAAGGCAAGCCCCGGTTTGCATTAACCTTTTTACAAATGTTTATTGTTTTGAGCACATCTTTGAATATTGTTCTGTGCATTAGAGTCTTGATTGGAAACCCAACTGCATAGCCAAGAAAACCATGGGTTGGGTTTAGGGTTGAAAACCTCGTTAGCCACTGCATGGCTAGGATAGAGTAGGATTCGGTACAAGTCGAGTAGTTGGAACTACTCGCGAGAATAGACTAGAGGCACATTGCTCGGGTAGAGATAGCACATGATACACATGGCAAGAAAATGAGACCGAGCGGAGAGTAAGGGCCTGTGTGCTGTAGCTCCGCTTGTGTCGATTGAGGACCGAGCCGTGTGCGGGCCTGTTGAACAAGCTAGAACAGTACCAAAGACCTACCGGCTATATGGGAACCGGGAAACTGATGTAACTCGGGTAGCTGGGTATTGAGGCATTGCCCGTCGTTCAGAGGGTAGGTTGAGAGCTCGAGGTGTAAATCGGCTGGCGGCACAGAGATGCGCGTGCAGAGACCTCTTGCTCGGGACGATGGGACCGGTTCAATAATTGGCTAACGGGTGAAAGGTAGTCGCGTACGGCGTCCGTGATGGTTGTTGCAGGCAACATCGAGTACGGGCGTACGTGACGGGTTGTTTGGGTAACCCTGCAGGTGTAAATCGATTATAATCGCCGTCCCTCACGGTCAGTGAGTACCACTTGTTCACTGTACCGTGACGTAGAAAGAACAGGCTAGTTACATGCTAAATGTTTCTGATTGAAAGCTGGACATTGATTGTTAACGATATGCTGTAGCTTAGAGCTAATTAAAGTTCTTTTCAACTTTGGGCAAAGTACATGAGAGAAATGTGTTTCTTGTTTGATTGCAGCTCTCTCATGTGCCTTAGCGTAAGGTTCTCCACAACCTGCTGCTAAAACTTGAAAGTAAGGTTCTACTAATTAGGCGAGTCCTTGCAAATGATTTTTACCTCATGCAACCATTACCCTCATGTAGAAGTCCATGTTTAGGTGAGACGGGTCAGACTTGCTGAGCCTTCGTGCTCACTGCTTGTGTTTGAAGCTTTTGCAGGGTTCTATGAGGAAGGGACTCCCAAAGAGGAGACGGAACCCCAGGAGGGGAACCCCGTCGAGTGGGAGTCGTGCACGCCGCAGAGTTAGTGTGTGTGTGTGCTAGCAAGGACACGTTAGAGGGCTGAACGTGCACTTGATGCTTAGTCTACGCCCGCGAGTGTAGACTGAACTTATTTTGATGTAAACATGTTCATAAACTTGTTTATGTAATAAAACTTCCGCTTCCGCTTTGCACCTGTAACACCCCAAATTTAGATTCAAAACTCTTAACCATGTTTAGAGGGGAATTTAAAAATTTTTGGACGTGTTGCATGTTTTGCAAAAATTCAAATTCAAACTGGAATTCAAATTATACTCAAAACAGAAAAGAAATGGAAAAAGAAAAAGGAAAACGGGAAAAAAACCGGTCAGTGGGCCGAAACCCGCCAGCCGGCCCAGCTACTCCCGCGCAGTCCGCCCCGCGCGCCGCGCTGCCTCTCACCGACGGGTGGGACCCACCTGTCATCCCTAACCCCGAGCCCCGCGACCCCGGACTTTTCCCCCGAGCGCGCGAAATCGCAACCGACCGGAAAATCGCGTCCCGTCGCCCGAATTCTGGACCCAGAGGATTCCAACTCGATCACAACAGACCCACCGCCCTCCCCCGGCTATAAAAACCCCAGCTCCGATCAGTTTTTCCCACGCGATCGCCGATTTTTACTCCGGTGAGCACCGAGACTTCGCCGGTGAATTCTGGCCGATCTAAGCTCGGAAACTCTGATCTAACTCGCTGGTCTTGATCCACCGCCTCCGGGGAACTTTGCAGGTGCAGAAAACTCGGAGAGTTACGGTGTAAACACAGCGCCGACGAGCTTCGCCGTGGTTTTGCCTCGGACCTCGCCGCCGATCACTTTCCAGGACCCCCGAGCTCGAGAAAACCCCCGAGGTGAGATCCCTGACCTCCCCTCTACCGATCTATGCCATAAGATCACAGTTCTAGGTAGAATTCTCGCGGATCCGAAACTTTCCGGCGAGATCGCCGCTTCCCGCCGCCGTGCGCCGCCGGCAGCGCCGCCCGCGCTCGATCACAGCGACGTGGCAGCTTGTGCGCCGTTTATTTTAAATCGCACGGTAGACTTTAAAACCCCACGTACCGGTTCGATGTTATAATCTCAGCCGTCGGTTAAATATCGGACGGTCCACGTCAGCCCCGCGTTATAAAGACTGGAATTCTTACGTGCTACCCCCTCGGGTTCTCTGGAATTGAGAGCTAGCCCCGGAAACTTCAGATCTAGCCCCTGGAACTCCAGAAAATCATGTAAATTCATTTAAAAATCAGTATTAGCCCCTGGACTTAATAGAAATTAGGAAAAACACCTCTGATAAGTGTAGCTAGACCCCTGGAAATTATGAAAATAATATTATAGACCCTGTAATGGGGTGAGTTCATTATTTTAACCCTGTTTAGTAGTTAATTTAGATAATTGAATATGTAACTAGTGTTTAAAAATTAAAAAGTGGGACAAACATAATTGTCAAAATTAATTAAAAACTTTCTCAGTACTTAGAAAACTTTGGAGTGAGGTAAAAGTATATTTTTGGGCTGAAATGAATCTGTTTCATTTATTATTCACATTTATTAGTATAGGGACACATTTTTAAGTAAAGAATAGCTATAGAAAAATAGGGAAAATAATTATGAAATAGTATACATCAGAAGCCAAGGTCAAATTATGATATTAAATTATTTAGGACCAGAACCTATACTGTTTAGATGATATGTATTACTAATTTCATAATAAAATACACAATTATGCATAAGAATATAAATCTGAAAAATATAGCAACTAGTAAATGATCAATGGAGTTTTTAAAATCCAAAGAGTTCAGTTTAGGGTTGGTAGAAATTATGAAGGCACATGTGGGGAAAAATAATACTTTTCATACACACTTGGTAGTAAAAAGGTGAAGTAGTTGAATATAAGAAATTTATTCTAAACCCATATAAATAGTGTGTAAGTATGAAGGTGGACACAACAGTAGGAATCATATACACATGGTTAAAAGTGCATGCAAGCCACAACTCAACACACATAAGGTAACCACAACACATATAATGGTAAAGAACTTTCATGAATATGAATATGTGGTTTGTATGAAGTGTAAGTGTGAACTATGTCTTATGGATTGTTGTTTTTCTTTTGCTATGTGTGATGGTATGAAGTAGAACCTGTTCAAGAACCAGTTATTCATTTCCAAGACCAGGACTATCCATTTCAAGAGCAGCAAGAAGGAGGCAAGTGTCCTTGACCACTTTGATCCTATGCTAGGATGTGTAGATAGAATTATTTGCATTGTCAAGATAATTATGAAACCCATGCTAGGAAGTTTCCCTAGAATTGCATTACCTTGTTTCCTTGAAGCTTGGGTTGGGATTTATTTTGTCATGTCATTTATATACATGCATATGCTTAGCCATGCTTAGAATGGGATATTTGGATATGAGATCATCAATTTATTTTACCATACTCTTGAATGAGTTATTGTGAGTTATGTAGAGGTAGGGATCAAGGCAAGTTTGATGTTTTGGTTGTGTGCTGGGTGCACGAGACTTGGGTTTGTGTTTAGTACTTGCCTGGATCCTAAGGACCGGTTCATGGAGCATGTAACCCGTCTTTACAGTGCCAACCACATGCTGAGATGGGGCAGCTTGGCCAATTAATTAGGTGTATCCCCGGCGTAGTATGGGTGTGTTGGATGGTGCGGGGAATAGGTGTCAGCTGGACTACCATATGAACCGCAAGGCTCAAGGGGGGGCCACTGCAGCGGGGTTGGAGCCTCTTGTATGCTGTTAGGGGTGAAACCTCAGTGGGCCCACGCTCGTCGGGAATCCCTTTGTAAAGGCTTCGTAGTGATCTCCTGGCCGCACACCTGGGAAGTGTGAATGTGGATCGTAGCCACTGGCATGATGGAGGTTCTTTTAGTCCACCCGGCAACGGGGGATGAAATCACTACTTGTGGGTACAGTGGTACAAACTCTGCAGAGTCAAAAACTGTCTTGACAGCCGTGCTCACGGTTAAGAGCGGCCTGGACTTATTCATGATTAGAGGAGTGAAGGTTTTTGGGAGTTGTGGATGTTAAGCGGGGAGCTTAATATTGGAAATGATGTTATGGTTATTTGGTTATGATGATGGGAGGGGAGATTGGGACCATTTCACCTGTGTAGTAATGTAGGTGCTTAATAAGCTAAGGTGATAGGTATTAATTGCGTAGTGCTTTAACCATGAGTTCAACCTCTACTTGTTCTATCCATGCATGATATAATTTTCCCACACTTGCTGAGTACCATTGGTACTCAACCTTGCATATTTGTTGGTTTATATTGCTGCTCAGGTCAAGATAATGAGGTGGTGTATAATGACCAAGACTTTGGACCCGAGGAAGGTTTTTAGGTTCATGAAGACCCCCGGGCAACGCCTGTGATGGAGCTCTAAAGAATAATATTCCGCTGCTAGTTTATTTCCTTGTGATGAACTTATTATTGTCCATCGAGACATTTACTATGTAAGACTTACTTATATTCGACACCTGGCTTGTAATAAATGATGCTTCACTATTTGTCATCACATGTATGAGAAAATGATCCTGGCATACATGTGATATTCACTTGGTTGTTTCCTTCGGAAAAACCGAGTGTGACAGCACCTTTGACGTGTGTTATACGGTGCTGTGCAACGCAGCACCCCTCAGCGTGATCCTGGCTCGACAGGACCAATGGGGTCGTGTCAGCGTGGTATCAGAGCTCGCTTGAGGTTTAACACAGTACAAAGGTCTTCTTTTTCAAAAATCCAGTGAGGAACGAGTTAGTAGCCCGTATAAGGATGTTATTAGTATATAGAAAGTGACTTATTAACCTATTTGTTATGTCGGAAAATCGTGCATCTCGGGACGTTCATGTCTTGGGGGGTGCACGTAAGCGCTGTCCACCAGTGCGCACAAGCTGAAGGGTGGAGCCCCACGGGTGGCAGGTAACCCGACCCGCTTTAGTATCCTCTACGACTCTTCATGTCGTTTGGGGTATTCGAGCAACGTCTGTCCCTGGCGTGCGTGGTGCAATTTGGGAGACCCCGTCACGTGGTCTGAAACGTGAACACGTAACTCAAGGCGTGTTTGGCTTGAGAACATCCGGGCGAGTGATGACGGCCGGGTGTACCAACTGTATGGATTCCGGGCTCGGTGTGCAGCCGAGTCTGATGATTGTTTGAGTTCTGCAGGTAGCCTGACCACGAAACGGTAGACGTGTAGCATCCGTGTGCGAGTGACGTTTAGTGCCACTGAAATAACGAAGCCGGCTAAGTCCGGTATAGGTTTTTCTTTGTGAGGACGTAGTACCGACAAAATCTGGTGACGCATCGACGTCACACCCAACTAAATAAACAACTTCATTGTAAAAACTGGAAGGTTTTAATCCAAAGTAGTAAAACTTGATGTAACTCCTTCCCTTGAACAGAATATTCAAAGTTAACAAGCTTTCAACTTATAGGATGTTAAGGACAGAGCACTCTGTTTTCAGCTGAATCAAGGCTTAGGTTAATCAGAGGCTAGAGGTTGAGTTCTTCGAGATTGGGGTCGTATGATACATTTCTGGAAAGCTTTGGAAGAGCTTTACAACTTTTCTGTTGAGGTCCAGAGGTGTTTCATCCCTTAACCACTCGGAAAATGCAGTAGAGTTGAAACTGTCCGGAAAACAGGACAGAGCAAAGACTCTTTGTAAACTCTCTGTAAATTAAGCATAACTTCCTGCTTAAAAATCCAAAAATAGGAAATGAGGTACTTCTGAAAAGCTTATGAGATGGGTTACGACTTTGTAACATAAAGTTTTGTCAGATTAGGAACAGAATTAACTGGGATTCTTGGATCAAATCAGTACCTAAGGCAGGGAGGTGCTGCCCCATTTGTTTCCAGAAACTCTGTTAACTTTGACATCTCATAACCCTTAAACCAGGACAGATCTTAGGCCAAGCAAATACTGGCTGGAAAGCTATTGAAGTTAGCTTCAACTTTGATGTTGAGCTCCAGGACTGGTTTTGCTTTTAACCTGGCCTAAATCAGGTTGAAATGGAAACTGGTCAAGGCTGTCATGGGAACAGCAGATCAGCAGTCAAATTTGTTTAAAAATTTGAACTATGTTTCCAAGTGTCTATCAAGCCACAACCATCAGATTGGAAGACATTCCAGTGGTCCGAGAGTTCCCTGATGTATTCCCGGACGATTTGCCGGGGATGCCACCCGATAGAGAGGTGGAGTTCAAGATTGAACTTGCACCGGGAACCATGCCAATATCCCGAAGGCCGTACAAGATGGCGCCCAAGGAGTTGGCTGAACTGAAGACTCAGCTCACGGACCTGCTGGAGAAGGGTTTTATTAGGCCGAGCTCCTCGCCATGGGGCTATTCGGCATTATTTGTCAAAAAGAAGGATGAAACGTTGCGGCTTTGCGTGGACTACCGTCCATTAAATGCCGTAACCATCAAGAACAAGTACCCGTTGCCACGGATCGACATGTTGTTTGATCAGTTGGTCGAAGCAAAGATCTTTTCCAAGATGGATTTAAGATCCAGGTACCATCAGATTAAGATAAGGGCGGAGGACATTCCAAAGACAGCTTTCTCGACAAGGTACGGACTTTATGAGTACCTGGTCATGTCCTTTGGCCTCACCAATGCTCCAGCTCACTTCATGTACTTAATGAACTCGGTGTTCATGCCGGAGCTGGACAAGTTTGTCGTGGTCTTCATCGACGACATCCTGGTATATTCCAAGTCGGAGGAAGATCACAAGAAACATCTGCGTATAGTCTTGCAACGGCTGCGGGATCACAAGTTATACGCAAAATTCAGCAAATGCGAGTTTTGGATATCGCAAGTGCCTTTCCTCGGACATATCATCTCAGCGGAGGGTATCGCTGTGGACCCGAGCAAGATCACGCAAGTGCTGAATTGGAAATCCCCGAGAACTGTTCATGAGGTACGGAGTTTCCTCGGACTCGCGGGATATTATCGGAGGTTCATTCCGAACTTCTCGAAGATTGCCAAGCCAATGACAGAGCTGCTGAAGAAGGCTACCAAATATGTTTGGAGTCCAGCATGTGAAGCAGCATTCAAGGCTTTAGTCAAGCACCTGACATCAGCACCGGTTTTGGTGCAGCCAGACACAACAAAACCGTTCGATGTGTACTGCGATGCATCCGGCATTGGGCTCGGGTGTGTGCTGATGCAAGACCGAAGAGTGGTCGCGTATGGATCACGGCAGCTTAGGAACCATGAGCAGAATTATCCAACTCACGACTTGGAGCTCGCTGCCGTTGTACTTGCACTGAAGATGTGGAGGCACTACCTACTCGGTAACCTCGTACATTTATATACCGACCACAAAAGCCTCAAGTACATATTCACTCAGAAGGAGCTGAACATGAGGCAACGAAGATGGTTAGAACTGATAAAGGATTACGAGATAGAGATCCATTATCATCCGGGCAAGGCAAACGTTGTGGCAGATGCGCTGAGCCGCAAGTCACACGTCAACAATCTGACCATCACACCGGTGGAAGAGAGCGAACCACCACTACGTGTGATTCCATACGGAGCTCTCTACAACCTAGCTTTGATCCCCACCATCCGTGAAGAGATAGCGGCAGCCCAGAAGAATGACAATGGCATGTCACACTTGCGGAGACGTGTAGATAGTGGGGAGCTGAAATGTTTCCGGAAAGACGGAGACGGCGTCCTATGGTTCAAGGACCGACTCGTCGTACCCCGTAACCCGGAACTACGGAAGAAGATCTTTGATGAGGCTCACTTATCAAAGCTCTCTATTCACCCCGGCAGCAACAAGATGTATCAAGAACTCAGAAGCAAGTTTTGGTGGACACGGATGAAGCGGGAGACTGCAAAATACGTGTCCGAGTGTGATACATGTCGAAGGGTGAAGGCAGACCACATGCGGAAACCGGGACTGCTGCAACCACTGGGCATTCCTGCCTGGAAGTGGGAGGACGTGAGCATGGATTTCGTCGTCGGTTTACCCACCACCTTACAGAAACATGATTCGGTGTGGGTGATCATCGATCGGCTCAACCAAGTTGCCCATTTCATCCCTGTCAACACCAACTACAACGCCAAGAAGTACGCTGAACTGTACATCTCACGGATCCTATGCTTATACGGCGTACCCCGTACCATCATATCGGACCGGGGCACTTTATTTGTGTCCCGTTTTTGGGAGCAGCTACACGCTGCCTTGGGGACGAAGCTGATCCGTAGTTCAGCCTACCACCCGCAGACGGATGGGCAAACCGAGCGGGTAAATCAAATCCTAGAAGACATGCTACGAGCTTGCGCTATTAACCACGGCAAGAATTGGGATGATCACTTGCCGTTAGCTGAGTTCTCGTACAACAATGGGTACCAAGCCAGCATCAAGATGGCGCCCTACGAGGCGCTATACGGGAGAAAATGCCGCACACCATTGAACTGGTGTGTCTGGTGAAAGGGTCACCTTCGGGATTGACCTGGTCAACAACGCGGAAGAAAAGGTTCGACTAATTCAAGCGAACCTAAAAGCCGCTCAATCCCGTCAGAAACAGTATGCAGACCGGAGAAGGCGCCCATTACAATTCGAAGTTGGAGATCACGTATATCTACGGGTGTCTCCAATGAAGGGCGTAAACAGATTTGGGGTGAGAGGAAAGTTGGCACCCTGATTCATCGGTCCATTCCAGATTACCGAAAGATGTGGATCGGTGGCATACCGGCTGAAATTACCAGAAGAACTTCCCGGTGTGCACGACGTCTTTCACATTTCCCAGCTGAGGAAGTGTCTCAAGCTATCAACTACCGTTCAGCTGGAAGACATTGAAAAACTGCAACCGGATCTCACCTATCGGGAGGAACCGGTGCAGATTATTGATCAAAAGGCCCGAACCACACGCAACCGTACGTTGTGGTTCTACAAGGTTCTATGGAGTAATCACTCCATGGACGAAGCGACATGGGAGAGCGAAGAATTCCTTCGCACTAACTACCCCGACTTTTTTCACGTCGCATATCCGGTAATTTTCCACCGTCCTCTCTCTCATTTTCACCTTATAATCTTGGGACGAGATTCTTTTAAGGGGGGAGGAATGTAAGGGCCTCAGTTTTTGACACACATTTGCAGTGTTCATCACCACACCACACACCTCTTTTGAGGAAGAATGATGAACACAAATGAAGAGCAAGTAACAATTATCAACATGCTCATTAGAGAACAAACTTACACATTGCAAAAGTGGTATTTCCCACATGTGATATAGATGGGCTGGACATATGAAAACTCCTACACTTTGCTAAGGATGTCCATGCCAACTTTCACCCAAATTCAAAACCTTTTTGAGGTCATTTTGGGTATAGTTAGGAAGGGGGCAGTTTGAAACCATATTCAAATTCAAACTGTTTTTATCCAATGAATTTAAAAGTGGGGGGCATATTCTTACTCAGCACATTTTTGTGAGCTCACACACCAATTTTCACTCCATTTGGAGTTGATGACATGAGCTAAGTGGGAGAAATTCAAACTTTATTTGAATTTCAAACTGAACTTGTGCTGAAATTCATTCAAACCAAACCTCATTTGAACTTTGATCAATTCAAATGGCTCATGGGTGAATAATTTGAATTGCCAAGGGTAGTATGGGGTTCACTGTTTACAACAGTGATTAGGAGTAAATTTCAGAGGTTAAAACTGGAGGTGGGACCCACATGTCAGCCACTGCTCAGATCAAACCGACTGAGACTTTCTCACTCGGGTCGCCGAGCCGCAGCGGTGATCGCCACCGAGGCCAGCCGCCGCGCCACCAGCTGCTTGCCCACGCGCGGGCATGAGGCGGTGCAGAGCCTTCTTAAGGCGCCTGCCCCCTCCTCGGCCGAGGCACCACCGTTCTTCCCCGCAAGAACTCAGCGCCGGCCGAAAAACTTCCGCAGCTCGGACTTGATCGGAGAACGCCGATCGCAGCTCCCTCCTTCCACTCCAGAGCCCCAGCAAGGTACTAGAGACCTTCCTCCATCCTCCCCGTTGCTAGAATTCGATTGAAACCGAGTGATATCGGCTGTGCCGAAAGATCAAAATCGGAACTTGGAACCGCCGCACCTCGGGCTCTCGTGGACAGCCCAACCAGGGCGTTGTCACGCCCGAGCCAAGGCACCCTTGGATGCGCGGGTGACCGGTGCTGCTCATCCCCGAGCCACAGCTCGAGTGGTTGCTCACCGGCGGCGAATTTCCACTTTTCCCCTTTCTGTGTGCAGAACGACCTTCGGGTACGATTCTGTTTAATTCGTGCTCTAGAAAGGATTAGAGGGCCTCAGGCCGCTCTCACACGAGCTAGACACGGTAACGCACAAGTTGTCTTCACAACTCTGGGCCGGAGAACCTCTGTGCCCGGCGTAATTTAAGGTCTACTAATGGCGGAACGAACGGGCGGCATCGGGCGCATGGTGAGGACCTATTTCGGGCCTTCCCCGAGCTGCCTCGAGCTCATGTCGACCTTCTCTGAGGTCGACTGATGCTCCCCGACCGATTTCCCAAGTAGCTGAGGTGCTAGGGTAGTCAGCCGACATGGCCGAAATCGTTCTGAGGTGGCGGCTCGTCGCCGACCATGCTCCGGCCATTGTCATGAGCAGCTAACCCTAGAATCCTGTTCCCCGAGTAAAAGTAGGCAGGGGCGGCCAGAATCGAGAAGTTTGGAGCTGTACAGCAGCCGGCGGCGAGCTCTCCGGCGAGATCCCTCGGCGGCGGGGCGCGGGTGTCGCGAGGTTGAAGAAGGGGGTGGACCCCAGCTGTCAGCGGCCGATATTTTGAATCGGGATCCGGCTGCGGCCAGGATCGGGTGTGCTGGCGCGCAAAATCCTTGTGGGCCGCGATGTGCCATCGCCTAGGCGTGCGACGCGTGTCCCCTGGGCCCACGTGCGAGTTTAAACTTTTCCCCGATTTTCAGATTTCCTTCAAACTTCAAATCCTTATAACTTTGGCTAGAAAGCTCCAAATTGAGTGAACCAAATTTGGCTGGATTCAGCTCTCTGAGTACTTTCCAGAAAATCAAGTTTCACTTCATGAAATTCCTTATTTCTCCAGAATTAATTCCTCAAAAATTTAAACTGTTAGGAATTTTATCTGGAGAATCCTTTGGAGGAAAATCCTGAAATTTTGCTGAGATGTTCACCAAAATATCCTTGAACCACCATAAAAATTTCAGATCCATTTGAGCTCATTTAATCCACCTAATGGTGTGATTAGTGAAACTGTTCCAGAGAAAATAGAAAATGTTCAGAAACATTTTCAGAATTTTCTCTGAAATTGTTTATCTCATATCTTTAGTTAGAGACTTCCAAATTAAGTAAGACCAACTCCATTAGAACCCTCTGAAAATCTAGTTTTCAGAAAGTCATAGTTTGCTCATGAAAATTCCTAGAACACCCTAAGAGTTCCAATTAAGGTCAAGGACATAATTATTTGTGGAGGGCTCAAATGAGCTTTCTGCAACTAAAACTTGACTAGGTCTCTGTTTAGGTTGTAACCAAGCCACAGTAAAAGTTTCACAGTCATTAGGTCTATCTAGCAAAGGTTATAGACTTCACAACTTCAAACTTAATACAAATGCATTAAATTAATACATGTATTGTTTCTATCATGTAGTCGCTAAGGTCGAGGAGGAACCCGAAGTCCTAGACTTCGTTACTCCGGAGGAACAGCTAGCCTACGACCAAGAGCAGCAAGGCAAGCCCCGGTTTGCATTAACCTTTTTACAAATGTTTATTGTTTTGAGCACATCTTTGAATATTGTTCTGTGCATTAGAGTCTTGATTGGAAACCCAACTGCATAGCCAAGAAAACCATGGGGTTGGGTTTAGGGTTGAAAACCTCGTTAGCCACTGCATGGCTAGGATAGAGTAGGATTCGGTACATGTCGAGTAGTTGGAACTACTCGCGAGAATAGGCTAGAGGCACATTGCTCGGGTAGAGATAGCACATGATACACATGGCAAGAAAATGAGACCGAGCGGAGAGTAAGGGCAACAGGACTTTGGGGCCTGTGTGCTGTAGCCCCGCTTGTGTCGATTGAGGACCGAGCCGTGTGCGGGCCTGTTGAACAAGCTAGAACAGTACCGAAGACCTACCGGCTATATGGGAACCGGGAAACTGATGTAACTTGGGTAGCTGGGTATTGAGGCATTGCCCGTCGTTCAGAGGGTAGGTTGAGAGCTCGAGGTGTAAATCGGCTGGCGGCACAGAGATGCGCGTGCAGAGACCTCTTGCTCGGGACGATGGGACCGGTTCAATAATTGGCTAACGGGTGAAAGGTAGTCTTGTACGGCGTCCGTGATGGTTGTTGGAGGCAACATCGAGTACGGGCGTACGTGACGGGTTGTTCGGGTAACCCTGCAGGTGTAAATCGATTATAATCGCCGTCCCTCGCGGTGAGTGAGTACCACTTGTTCACTGTACCGTGACGTAGAAAGAACAGGCTAGTTACATGTTAAAATGTTGCTGATTGAAAGTTGGACATTGATTGTTAACGATATGCTGTAGCTTAGAGCTAATTAAAGTTCTTTTCAACTTTGGGCAAAGTACATGAGAGAAATGCGTTTCTTGTTTGATTGCGGCTCTCTCATGTGCCTTAGCGTAAGGTTCTCCACAACCTGCTGCTAAAACTTGAAAGTAAGGTTCTACTAATTAGGCGAGTCCTTGCAAATGATTTTTACCTCATGCAACCATTACCCTCATGTAGAAGTCCATGTTTAGGTGAGACGGGTCAGACTTGCTGAGCCTTCGTGCTCACTGCTTGTGTTTGAAGCTTTTGCAGGGTTCTATGAGGAAGGGACTCCCGAAGAGGAGACGGAACCCCAGGAGGGGAACCCCGTCGAGTGGGAGTCGTGCACGCCGCAGAGTTAGTGTGCGTGTGTGCTAGCAAGGACACTTGGAGTATGTTGCTAATTTAACACATGCTGGGACTACATTCATCTAAAGTTAAGTTGCTGTTTTATCAATGGTTTTATAAATTTGCTTTTCTGCAAATAAGCCTTTTATACCTACCTTGTTTATAAGCTGCATATCATGTGTTATTCCCGCACTTGCTGAGTACATCATTGTGCTCAAACTTGCATTATTATTTCTCCATCAACAGCAAGAGAAGACTACTATGAAGACCGGGTAGAGCATTATGGCGTGTGATCTGTTCTCAACCTTGCCTGTGGAGGGAATAGAGATGGAGCCACTTCTGCTTAGTTTTGCTTCCGCATTAGTTTTTGCTTCCGCATTTAAATAAGAATTCCGCTGCATAGAAATAAGGACTTCCGCTGTGAGCATGAGTCCAAGACTCATGAGGTGCTGTAATAAACTCTGTTATTCGTGGTAATATATAATCTGAATTCAGTTTGTGGAACGTATGTGTATGTGTGATAAACATCCTGGGCACACATATGCATTAGTTCTCGGTTCCGTGGTTTTCCACAGAATTGAGGGTGTCACAACGGCCTTCTCAACGAGATATGGATTATATGAATATCTCGTCATGTCCTTTGGTCTCACAAACGCTCCAGCTCATTTCATGTATCTCATGAATTCGGTGTTCATGCCGGAGCTGGACAAGTTCGTGGTAGTGTTCATCGACGATATCTTGGTGTACTCCAAGACAGAAGCTGAACATGCCGAACACTTGCGGGTCGTTCTTCAACGATTACGAGACCACAAGCTCTACGCCAATTTCAGCAAATGCGAGTTTTGGATCAGCCAAGTGCCATTCTTGGGACATATCATCTCCGCAGAAGGCATTGCGGTTGACCCAAGTAAAATAGAGCAAGTGCTGAAATGGAAAGCTCCCACTTCAGTTCATGAAGTCAAAAGCTTCCTCGGGTTAGCGGGATACTATCGGAGATTTATTCCAAATTTCTCCAAGCTCGCTAAACCGATGATAGAATTGCTGAAGAAGGGGACGAAGTATGTTTGGAACACGGCGTGTGAAGGAGCCTTCCAAGCATTGGTGAAGCATCTCACAACAGCCCCGGTCTTAGCTCAGCCGGATATAACAAAGCCCTTCGACGTGTATTGTGACGCGTCCGGTATTGGGCTTGGCTGCGTGTTGATGCAGGAAGGACGTGTGGTCGCTTATGGATCACGCCAACTTCGGAACCATGAGCAGCAGTACCATACTCATGATCTGGAGCTTGCTGCCGTGGTGTTGGCGCTAAAAATGTGGAGGCACTATCTCCTGGGGAACTTGGTGCATCTCTACACCGACCACAAGAGTTTGAAATCCATTTTCAACCAGAAGGAGCTGAACATGAGGCAACGGAGGTGGTTAGAATTAATCAAGGACTATGAGATGGAGATTCACTACCACCCCGGCAAGGCGAATGTGGTTGCCGACGCGCTAAGTCGGAAATCACATGTCCATCACCTCACCATTACACCGGTGGAGGAGGAAGAGCCAAGTCTATACGTGGTTCCTTATGGATTGCTGTACAACCTTGCCCTCATCCCTACCATTAGGGAGGACATCATTGCAGCTCAGAAGACGGATAAAGGCATGGCACATCTCCGGAGACGGATAGACAACGGGGAGATCAAGTGTTTCCAGAAAGATGAGGAGGGGACGCTATGGTTTACTGACCGCATAGTCGTGCCCCGAGATATGGAGTTGAGGAAAAAGATCCTCAATGAAGCTCACTTGTCTAAATACTCCATTCATCTGGGCAGCAACAAGATGTACCAAGATTTGAAAAAGAAATTTTGGTGGACACGGATGAAGCGGGAGGTAGCTAAGTACGTATCCGAGTGCGATACGTGCCGACGAGTGAAAGCTGATCACATGAAGAAATCAGGGCTGCTGCAACCCCTGAAAATTCCAGCATGGAAATGGGAAGATGTGAGCATGGATTTCATTGTGGGATTACCCTTAACAGCCAACAAGCATGATTCCATATGGGTGATCATTGACCGACTGACCAAGTCAGCTCACTTCATTCCCGTGCATACACATTTCCATGCCAACCGATATGCGGAGTTATACAATGCCAGAATTCTATGCCTGCATGGTGTACCCAAGACCATAGTCTCAGACCGAGGTGCATTGTTTGTATCTCTCTTTTTGGAGCAGTTGCGCGCTGCTTTGGGTACTAAACTGATTAGGAGCTTCGCCTACCACCCTCAGACAGATGGCCAGACAGAGAGGGTGAATCAAGTTCTGGAGGACATGTTGAGAGCATGTGCCATCCACCATGGTAGAAACTGGGATAATCACCTACCATTGGCGGAATTCTCGTACAACAACGGCTATCAGGCGAGTATCAAGATGGCACCCTACGAAGCTCTCTACGGTCGCAAGTGCTGCACCCCATTAAATTGGTGCGAGTCCGGTGAAAGAGTCACATTCGGGGTTGATGTGGTGAACGACGCCGAAGAGCGCGTTCGGACAATTCAAGCCAATTTAAAAGCCGCTCAATCCTGACAGAAGAGCTACGCTGATAAGAGGCCTAGGACGTTGCACTTTGACATTGGGGAACACGTGTACCTACGCGTGTCTCCGATGAAGGGCGTGCACCCGTTCGGTGTGAAGGGAAAGCTCGCTCCCCGTTTCATTGGACCATATGCTATCACCGAGAAGTGTGGACAAGCAGCGTATAGATTGGAGCTACCGGCATCTCTGGCTGGTGTCCATGATGTTTTCCATGTTTCACAACTGCGAAAATGTTTGAAGCATACAGCTGCTGTTCCTACCGAAGACATCAGCGAGCTGAAACCGGATTTAACATATGATGAGTATCCGGTGGAAATTCTTGATTAGAAAGCCCGAACCACGCGTAGCAGAATGTTGTGGTTATACAAGATCCTCTGGAGTAACCACACCGTGGAAGAAGCGACGTGGGAGAGCGAGGAATTCCTTCGCTCAAACTACCCAGAGTTCATGGCTTCTCAACACGGGTAAGTCCCTACTACATCGCTATCTCTTCTTTTGTAATCTCGGGACGAGATTCTTTTAAGGGGGGAGGAATGTAAGGGCCTCAGTTTTGGCACACATTTGAAGTGTTCATCACCACATCACACACCTCATTTGAGGAAAGATGATGAACATAAATGAAGGGCATGTAACCACCATCAACATGCTCATTGGAGAACAAACTCACATATTGCAAAAGTGGTATTTCCCACATGTGATATAGGTGGGCTGGACTTATGAAAACTCCTACACATTGCTAAGGATGTCCATGCCAAGTTTCACCCAAATTCAAAACCTTTTTGAGGTCATTTTGGGTATAGAAAGAAAGAGGACAGTTTGAAACCACATTCGAATTCAAACTGTTTTTATCCCATGAATTTAAAGATGGGAGGCATATTCTTATTCAGCACATTTTTGTGAGCTCACACACCAATTTTCACTCCATTTGGAGTTGATCTTGACATGAGCTAAGTGGGACAAATTGAAACTTTATTTGAATTCAAAATTGAACTTGTGCTGAAATTCACTCAAACCAAACCCAATTTGAATTCTATTCAATTCAAATGGCTCAGGGGTGAATAATTTGAATCACCAGGGGTATTATGGGGCTCACTGTTTACAACAGTGATTAGGAGTAAATTTCAGAGGTTAAAACCCCGGGTTGGACCTACCTGTTATAGAGGGGAGAAGGAGAAACTTGCACCCAAAGTAAGAGTCTCGGTGGGAAATTCCACCGAGCAGCTGTCGGCTATGCCACAGAGCAGCTACCGGCGCCACCAGCTGCTTCCCTCTCCGCGCGCTGGCGCCCAGGGCGGCTGGCTCGCGGCCCCACGTGACCGGTACCGCCTCAGCCGAGGAGGAATCGGTTGGCTTTATCTTCTCGCGGGCAAACCCGAGCAGCGGCATTGTTTCTCGCCACAGCTCTCTGCTCAATCGGGAAAACCAGCAAAACCATCTCCTCCTTCGTCCCTGAGCTGCTAGACAGCCACCGGAGGTCGCACTCCACCTCCTCAACACCAAAAACCCCGAGCTCCGACCTCCTTTGCCCGAAGACGATCGCCACCGCGGCGACCTAGCCTCAGCCGAGAGTCAGGCGCCCGTGGGCAGCGTTCCACAGGCGTTTTCACGGTCCAGCGAGAGAGGCAACAGGAGCGCGCGACCACCGTGCTGCTCTCCTCCAAGTTTGGAAGCCAACCGTGAAGAATCCGCTGAGAATTTCCAGTTTTTGCTCCGGCGACTGTAAACCGAGCTTCCGGTACGGTTTCTTTAAATTCTCGCTCTATGATCTTTCGGAGGTCATCAAATCTTGCACATAGACGCTGGACTAGCCGGCGATCTAGTTCCTTTCTGCATCCGTAGCGTGAAACTGTCTAGCAGTGACGAATTTCGAGCTCGATCGAGGGCGGTCATGGCGGGCACGGTCGGTCACACGGTGCCGACCAACTTACCGCCATCCCTGAACCCTTTTGACACCTTGTCGAGCTTCCTAGAGGTACACTGATGCTGTAGGGCCATTTGTTCGAGGTGTTGGCGGGTTTAGAAACCACGGTCGACGGTGTCGAACCTCAACCGGGGCCGCGGCACGTCGCCGAGCAATTTCCGGTCACCCCCAGCCCGACCTGTCACCACCGACGTGTTCCTCGACTTCGACAACCCCCTGGCGGCGATTTTCAGAAATGGGAGGTCCGGCAGCGGCGAGCCGTCGAGCCCCGAGTCTGCTCCGGCGAGGTCGGCGGCGCGGGCGCGAGAGAATGGCGGGAGGAAGACGAAGCCGGCTGGCCCACGTGTCAGCGGCTGAAGAACTTAAATTAGATCGGGTGTGGCCAGGGATCGGCTGTCCTGGTGCGCAAATACCGTGTGAGCCCCGGTGTGCCGGACACCTCCGCGCTCGACACGTGTGGTATCCCCGGTGTGCCGGACACCTCCGCGCTCGACACGTGTCTCCGCGGGCCCCGAGAGTTTAAACCTTTCCCCCGATTTTCAGAATTCTTCCAAACTTCAAATCCTCATAACTTTGGCTAGAAAGCTCCAAATAGAGTGAACCAAATTTTGTTGGATTTAGCTCTCTGAGCACTTTCACGCAATACCAAGTTCAGCTCATGAAAGTGAATAGTTTTCCAGAATTAAATCCCTAAAATTTAAACTGTTGGGAATTTTATCTGGAGAACTACTTTATGAAAAATTCTGAAATTTGGCTAAAAGGTTCATTGGAAAATCCCAGAATACCAGTAAAATTTTCAGACTAATCCAAGTTCATTTAATTACCCTAATCAGTTGATCAAGAGAACTGCCCTGAGAAAATAGAAAAATGTACAGAAACATTTTTCAGATTTTCTCAAATCTTAATTAGGGCATAACTTTCTGTAGAATTCTTCAAACGACATGAAACCAACTCCATTAGAACCATCTTAAAGTCTAGATTCCAGAAAGTCATGGTCGGAGCCATGAAAACCCCTGGAATTATTCAGAGGCTTAAATATTGACCAAGTGGGCTTTTATTTGTACAAGGTGCAAATGAACTTTGTTTCAAATGGAACTTGGTCAAGACTCTGGTTAGGACCCTACCAAGCCACAATAAAAATTTCAGAACCAAAGGGGAGGGCTAGCTAGAGTTAGTAGTAAATAAGTATTCAAGTTAACACATTGCATTTAAATTTACATGTAGTATTATATTCAACGTGTAGCCATTGAAGAAGAGACTCCGGAAGTGCTGGACTTCCTTTTTCCGGATGAAGAACTAACTACTGACCAGCAGCAACAAGGCAAGCCCCGGTTTGCATTAACCCTTTTATAAGTCTTACTTTGTTTACATGTGTCATACGAAGTATGATTGTGCATTAGGTATAGGATGAATGAAACCCCACTTGCATAACCAAAGGTTCCTAAAAGAGTGAGGGTAGTGTCTAAGACCGCGAGTAGATAGGCTATGCTTAAATATTCATAGGGCCTCGGTACAAGTCGAGTAGTTGGAATCTACTCGCGAGATAGGCTTGGGACGCAAGGGTTCGGTTGAGTGATGTGAGATCACATTGGTAATGAAAATGAGACTGGGCAGGGGCTAGGGCGCAGCAAGAGGGAGTCTTGTGTGCGCAGCCCTGTCCGTGTCGATTGAGGACCGAGCCGTGTGCGGCCCACGTTGATCAAGTTTGAACGTATCGAAGGCATATCGGATATATGGGCCCCGATAAACCGATGTAGCCTAAACCTCCGGGCGTCGAGGCATAACGCACAGATTTATAGGTGTAGGCTGAGGGCAGCAAGGTGGAAATCTGCCAACGGGCATAGAGAGATGCTCCGTGTGGGGAACCTCCTGCTCATTTCGGTGCGACCGGTTTGACGTTTGGGCTGTTGGGTGAAAGGTTGTCCCGTACGACATCGAGTGAGCGTGCTGTGCAGCTCCACGGGTGGGCGTACGTGACGTGCTCTTTGGGTTTCCCTGCAAGTGTATATCGAGTCGATTCGCCGTCCCTCGCGGTGAAGAGTACCACTTGGTCACTGAGTCGTGACGTAGATTAATGGATGAAACATGTTGATTCAATATTGCTGGTTGATATAATTGTATTGCTACATGTGTGCCACCAAATACTGCTTACTAAATTTCAGATTTCATGGACTGTTAACTTGTTGCTAAAAGATGAACTAAGGATGAACTTTTAGGCGTGTCCTTTTGCTGAAATGATACTATCCTATGTCCATTGTACCCCTCATGTAGAATTTCATGTTTAGGTGAGTCGGTTAAGCCTTGCTGAGCCTTCATGCTCACATTTGCTGCTTAAGTGTTTTTCAGGTGAGGAGCCACCCACGGACTCGGAGTACGAGTCCACCGGCGAGGGTTATCCTCCGTCGGGGACCACGGCTGAGTGGGAGCCGTACACGCCGCGCTGAGCTGAGGAGTGCAGCTAGTGTGGGTTGCCCTAGGGCTGGGCAACCAACTTTTGCTAGATAGGCGGGCGTGAGTTGTATAGTGTAGACTTCCACTGTGTAATATAAACAATAGTTGTAACTGAAGTTTGTACCTGTTTGTACAGTTTCAGTTGTTTTTCCCATGTAATATATTATGTTCTTATGACGTGTGCTGTCGGGTGTCGCTTCATGTGGCACCACCCTATGCGATCCTGGATGAGCGGATTCCGGTCCGCCACACCGCGTTCGCGGCGAACCGTGACCAGGGGGGAGTACATGTCGACACACTCAGGACGGAGTGTGTCGGTGCAAGCTGGGAGCCAGCAGCCGGATCTGGCAGCGCCGACCCCAGCAATGCCAGCTCCAACCAGCGTCAGGTCTTCAGTAGCGCTGGGTGTACCCGGTGGGCGTGCGCTAGCTGCAGCAAGAGCGCTACTGCACAATCCGCCTGCTGGGGACGCGCCTCAGGCGGCGACCCGGCACTGGATTCGCGAGGTAGACCGTCTCGTCGTCGCCGTCGCAAAGCCTCGACTTCGGCGGGGACGACGCTCCGGCCAACCGACTGTGTCGCTGATGCGCACACCAATGGTTGGCGGGCAGACGGTAGATTCCAGCTCCACCAGGCTCCAGTCGACGGATCTGAGGACAGAGCTGGAACGGTGTCACTTGGGCCAAGATGCCCGGGTATACCTCGAGCAACGCCGAGAAAGGCGTCGCAACCAAGAGGCTGGCGACAGCGTGACGTCGGTCTCGACCCAGCCTGAAGAGCAGACTTTCGCCACGCGATCTCTGCCTCAGGCTTACGCCGCGCAGAATATGCCACAGTCATATGTCCTGCAAACGGCGCCCCCGGCCTATGGCGCAGCCTTGCCCATACCGGGGTACACTGTGCCAGGTGCGAACCAAGCGTTCGCAGCACCAATACCTGCGGCAACAGGAGCAGGATGTGCGGCCCTCGCGCCCCACCTTCGCTTCGCGAGGTGGCCGTGAAAGTTTTGGTCGCACCTTCCCGAGAAGTACGACGGCAGCGTCAACCCGGCGGAGTTCCTCCAGGTCTACTCCACCGCCGTACTTGCCGCAGGAGGGAATGAAGCCGTCATGGCCAATTACTTCCCTGTCGCCTTGACCGGTCCAGCTCGGTCTTGGCTCATGAACCTACCCCAGGGTTCCATAACTTCCTGGGGAGAGCTCTGCCGGCAGTTCATCGCCAACTTCGGCAGTTCCTACACCCGGCCTGGCACGGAGCTCGACCTCCACGCCATCCAGCAACAACCGGGGGAGTCGCTGCGCTCCATCATCCAGCGGTTCTCCCAGTTGCGGAACACCATCCCACACATCTAAAATGCTTCTGTGGTGGTGGCGTTCTGGCAAGGCATCCGGGACAAGAAGATGCTCGAGAAGCTCGTGACCACAGAGGTCCGCGATGTCTCCGAGCTCTTCAGCCTGGCAGACAAGTGCGCCAGAGCAGCCGAAGGGCAAAACTTGCACTCACTGCCGTCCTCCGAGTCAGGAGGACAGACCGGATCTGGTCCTACTCCCTATGGAGGCAGCAAGAAGGCCAAGAACCGAGGCAGAGGCAAGATAGAATCACCGACCGCAGCTCCAGTCGCCGCAGCAGCGACACTCAGTGGGGCTCGGGGGCCGCGCCCCGACAAGAGGCAGCGAAGATCACCAATCCCAGAAGGTGATCAAGACAAGATATGCCCCGTGCACGGCAGCTGTCGTCACACTACTGCCGAGTGCCGAGAGATTCGGAAGCTCGCAGAGCGCTTACGCAAAGGGAAGCAGCAGCGGACTGACGCCCCACCATTCCGTCCAAGGGAGGGCAAGCAGAAGGTCGACGTCCCGAACAGCGCCGACCACCCAGTGGAGATCCAGGAGCCTCAGCGCGGCGTGAAGGCGGTACGCAACCATGAGGACTCCAGCTCCAGCGACGATGAGCGTCGAAAGAATCTCTACGTCATATACGGCGGGTCCGCTGACCCCTCGTCTCGAAGCGCAGTCAAGACTCTGCGCCGAGCGGTAGCGTCGGTGGCTCCACTCCCAAGTGCTGCACCGCACCTCAAGTGGATGGGAACCCCCATCAGCTTTGACGCCACCGACTGCCCCAGGAACATGGCTGGGGCCGGCCAACTACCGCTCTTGGTAGCTCCGACCATCGCCAACGTGAGGATGTACCACGTTTTGGTAGATGGTGGAGCTGGGCTGAACCTCATCGGCCGTGCAGCTTTCCAGAAGCTGCAGATCCCGATGGCCAAGCTCACCCTGTCGAGCCCGTTCTCAAGGGGTAGGGACGGGACAGGTCGTTCCCTACGGCAACATCAGCCTCCCGGTGACCTTCGGAACTCCGGACAGCTATCGGACAGAATACATTCTGTTCGACGTAGCAGAGATCGACCTCCCCTTCAACACTATAATCGGCAGGCCAGCCCTGTACCGATTCATGGCAGTAGCCCACTACGGCTACCTCGTCCTAAAGATGCCTACACCAACGGGCGTCCTCAGGATTCGTGGAGACCGCACAGCTGCAGTGTCGGCCTTAGAGAAACTCCAAGCGCTCGCAACAGCTTGGGCACCAGCCCCTGGCAGTGCAGAGCCGGATCAGCTCCACCCGAGCGCACGCCACCGTGCCTCCGCCACAGCATCCCGGGTGCAACCCCTCGACGAGGGCGGCGTCCCCTTAAAGGTCGTCCAAGTCGGCGCCGAAGCCACCCAGACCACCCGGGTAGCCGGGGGCCTGGATAGCAAATAGGAAGGCGCGCTCGTCACCTTCCTCCGGCACAACGTTGACGTGTTTGCATGGCAGCCGTCACAGATGCCGGGGATCCCCAGGGAGGTGATCGAGCACCACTTAAAAGTCTTCCCCGACGCCTGGCCAGTTCAACAGAAGCCCCGCAAGCAGTCCATCAAGCGGCAAAACTTCATTCGTGAAGAAATAAAGAAGCTGCTGGACGCTGGCTTCATACGGGAAGTCCACCACCCCCGGTGGTTGGCGAACCCCGTCATTGTCCCGAAGGCCGGCGGGAAGCTCCGGATGTGCATCGACTACACCAGTCTCAATAAGGCATGTCCCAAAGATCCATTCCCTCTCCCTAGAATAGATCAAATAGTAGACTCAACATCAGGCTGTGATATGCTGTGCTTCCTAGACGCCTACTCGGGTTTCCATCAGATCCCCATGTTTAGGGAGGATGAAGAGCACACCTCCTTCATCCCAGTAGATGGCCTTTATTCTTATGTGTCTATGCCTTACGGCCAAAAGAATGCTCTCCCCACCTTTGTGCGAGCGATGCACAAAACCCTTGGGGAGTTAATAAGAGACTTAGTTGAGGTGTACGTCGATGACATCGTTGTTAAGGTCAAGCAGGGCTCATCTTTGTTAGATAACCTAGCCTTAGTTTTTGACAAATTGCGCTCTACGCGCACTAAGCTGAACCCCGACAAATGTGTGTTCGGTGTGTCCTCTGGGAAGCTCTTAGGATTCCTGGTCTCGCACCGGGGGATTGAGGCCAACCCAGAGAAGATCAAGGCCATCGACTTGATGCAGCCTCCTGCCCAAGTCAAAGATGTCCAGAAAGTCACGGGATGCCTAGCCGCGCTGAGTCGGTTTATACCAAGGCTAGCAGAGAGGGCACTCCCTTTCTTTAAGCTCATGCGCAAGTCTGGCCCATTTGCCTTGACGGACGAAGCAGAAGAGGCTTTCCAGGAGTTGAAGCGGCTCCTGACGACCCTACCTATCATGGTAGCCCCAGAGCCCGGAGAGCACCTGTTGCTCTACATCGCGGCAACAACTGAGGTGGTGAGTATGGTCCTCGTCGCAGAGCGGCCGGACCTCTCACCTTCACGACCTGCTCCGGCAGCAGAAGACAGATGCCAGGAGGACCCGCAGGACCGAGACGGTCTCTCGGACCTCCAAGGCAACCTCCCGGAGGTCCAGGTCGGCCTCCCGGAGGTCCAGGGCGGTCTCCCGGACACCCAAGATAAACCCCCGGGGGTCCTGTTGGACACCCCGGGGGCCCAACGGGACCTCCCAAAGATCCCTCAAGACCCTCTGGAGTTCCCGGAGAACCAGCGGGGCCCCCCGGAGAGCCAAGATAGCTTAAGGGCCTCCGGGTTCCAGCTCCCGGAGGCCCCCGTGGGTCCACTCACCTCCAGCGGGCCAGGGCCAATGGATGAAGACCTCCCAGACCTATGAGAGAGGGTTTGAACCATCCAGAGGCCTGTCTACTACATCAGCGAAGTACTTCATGATGCCAAGACAAGGTACCTAGAAGTCCACAAGCTGCTGTATGCGGTGCTCGTGGCCTCTAGGAAGCTCCGCCATTACTTCCAGGCCCACCAGGTCTCGGTAGTCACCTCGTATCCGCTGAAGACGATTCTTCACAGCCCCCATGCGACTGGCAACGTTGCTAAATGGGCGGCGGAGCTGGCGGAGTTCGAGCTGGACTTCATTCCACGCTGTCGAAGTGTTCGGTCGACACTTCCCCCGGGCCTGCACTGGGCAGCCCGCGGAGGTTCTTTTTTCGGTGGGGCTAGTCCCTTGCGGAGAGCTTGCGCGGATGGACGAGTTAGTAAGAGCTTGACACGGTGAGTTTTACGTGGTTCAGGCCGCCGGAGCATAAAACCCTACGTCCACAGCGAGCTATGGAGCTCGCTGTATTGCTTGCTCTTCAGAACCGGAGTCCTGAGCTTGGGGGTGAGTTACAGCTTGGGTGTGAATGGCTAGCGTATGAGTTGCACAGGTGCAAACCCTTGCTATCGTCGCCTACCAGAGTCTTTTATAGTCCAAGACTCGGGTGGCTTACAAGGGGGGCCCAGGACCCGACAGGTGGTCCCGGGGAGATTGTCTATCATCTACCGTATCTGCAGTTATGCCGGTAGTTGTCTCTGGCGAAGGCTTCTGAGTCTCCGTCTTGCAGCCCTGTCCATGCCGCATGCTAGTCGTAGTGGTTGATGACAGCGCGGGCGGCATGTGATTTCTTGTCGCTGCGTTTATTGGCTGGCAGGCTCTGACACTGCACGCCAGTCTGTGATGCGACTGGGTGCAACGGCACCTGACAGAGGCGTGCTCCATGTCTCCGCGTCTTGGAAAGACGCGGGCCTTGAATTCCTTGTACGGGCAAGGTATGGGGCGTCTTTACGCCCGCTGCCTATCGCTCGGGGGCAGGCAGCGCCGTTCTGCTGGCCACGTGGCGGGCTCGGAGCCCTTCTCAATGGAGAGGAGGGTCCGGCCCCGCGGGGCACGTAGAGCCTTCGGACCTCTCCCTGCGAAGGGGGAGGTTCGGCTTCTGTCGGCCACGTGGCGGGCCCGGAGCTCCTCCCTTAGGAGAGGGAGGTCCGGCCCCGCCGGATACGTGGCACCTTCAGACCTCTCTCCCGCGGAGGGGGAGGTCCGGGCTCTGTATGCCACATGGAGGGACCGGAGCTCTCCTCTGAGGAGAGGGAGGTCCGGCCCCGCCGGACGCGTGGCGCCTTCGGAGCTCTCCCTGCGGAGAAGGGCGAGTTCCTTAGGCATTCTCCACTGTGCGCGGGGGTACCCCATATAGCATGTACCGACAGTGGCCCCCGGGCCCATCTCGGGGGAGATAGCGAGCCCGAGGTGGGACCTCCGTCTCTTCTGACACGCGCACTTTCTCTAAGTCCCGCATTGACCGCTGCCGGAGCACGAACGGTCGCGGGATCATGGGAGCGTGCGCCCACTTGATGGTTGCTTTTACTGCGGCGGTTCCCAAGACTGCCACTTCTGTACGTTGCGGCGCTTTCTTCGGGAACCGCCGAAGTGCCTTGCCGGCCTGTCTTCTTAGGAGACTGACTCCTTGACCCACCGCTTTAGTCGGGCGGCTTGGGTCCACCTGTCATCGGCGCTCGGTCTAGGAGCCGAAGCGGTTGCCGATGCGGTGTATTCGAAGAGTTCCAAATAGCCTGGTATTGCATCTGGGAAGGTTATTAGAGGGGATCTTACCCGCATTGCGGCTTCCCTTCGCACCTCCCAGCATTTCTTCTTGGACTCTTGTGCTTTTGCCCTCTTGCCCTTGAGTCCTCCCTCGCCATGGCCTCCAACCCACCACGAGAGAAGAAGCGCGCTCGATCTCCTCCAGCGGCGGCGTCTGTGCCAAGTCGGGAATCTGGGGTGCCTGGCACTCCTTCCGGTGGCGACTCAAAGAGGCCCCAGGCTGATGCGTTGAGGGGAGCTTCTGGGGCGTCCGCTGCTCCGCCAGTTCTAGCGACTGCGGTGCGGCCGTCAGTGACGGCAGCGGGCTCTGGGAGTCCTACCTCGGCTCGGAAGTCGGGGTTCAGAGCCCGCTGGAGTGTCTGCGCTTCCCGGCCATCCCCGACTAGCGGGGAGTCTGTGCCGTTGCGCTCGGAACCCGTGACAACTGTCGCGGCCCCCAAGCCAGCGCGAGCTTCTCCTGTTCCGGTGTGCCCGGACTCCACGGCGGCGTCATCTCTTCCTGCCGAGACGGCCGCCGCGGCCCCCAAGCCAGCGCAGGTCGACCCTGCACCAGGCGGCCCGGCCTTTATTCCAGCGCCGCCTTCCCCGGCTCGCCCCTCTCCACAGATCAAGAAGCCAGAAGCTAAAGAGGGCCCAGCAGGTCCGGCTGCCAGAGCCCCGTCGCCAGCTTCTCCCGACCGGCGTCTCGTCTTGGATGCTGGTGCATTGACTCCTCTTGAGGACGAGGTGATGGAGGAGGTCGGGGGAACTGCCCCGGCCTCTGTTGCTCAATTGCCCCTGGCAGATGCCTTTGCGCTTGCCGAGACGAGCGTCCGGCAGGTCTTGGCTGCACTAGGTCGCGAGCGGGAGGAGTATACAGTTGAACGGGATCGCCTCCTCACCTGGGGGAACCTTTTGTGGGAGCGGACCACGAAGGTCAAGAGCGAGCTCGACTCCAGGCAGGAGTTGCTCGACTTCAGGGAAGTGCTCCTCGACCGGCTGAAGCGGGCTGTCAACCGTATGGATGCCGAATCACGGCGGATCAACAGGGAGGCCCTGGAGGCACACGCCCGGGCCGAGCAGAGCCTCTCTGCCGCTGAGGAGATACGGCAGCGGATGGAGCGCCGTAAACTCGCCGTTGAGGAACGGGAGCGTTCCACGGCAGCCGGGGTAGAGAGGGTCCCCGCGCAGCTGGCGGCGGGCGAGGATGACCTTCGAGCTCGGATCGAGGAGCTAGAGATTCTGAAGGCAGACCTCGACCTGAGGGAGGAACAGGTCTCCCACGAACGCCGGGCGGTCTTGGAACAGGAGTTGGCCGCCGACTTCAAGGCTTCTGAGTTGGAGCGGCTCGCCAAGACTCTCCACCTTCGGGAGAGCTCCCTGGCGGCCAAGGAGAAGGAATTCTGTGAGAGAAACCTAGAGGACCTGCAGGCAGCCCGCCGTGAGGTGGAGGAGCTCTCGGCCTTGCGGTCCTCTGAGGCTCTTGCGGTCTCAAGCTTCGTTGATCGAGCGTGGTCCGCCCTGATCCCTCTTGGCTTCAGTCCGGTGAGGGCAGCGGCTCCTGCGTTGAAGGTGGCAGAGGTGATCCCCGCACTGGAGTTGATCGGCGCCAAGCTGGACAGGCTAGACTCGGTGGTTGCCAGCGAACTTGAGGCCGAGGGACGCGGCCTAGCCTTAGAGGTCGCCTCACATGTGATGGCATGCTTCAAGAGCCGCGACCCCTCTTTCTCGCTAGAACCAGCGAGAGACGGCCCAGCCGCGGAGCGGGAGGAAGCTGCCAGGGCTGAAGTTGAGGATGTGGCCGCCCTTGTAGCCGCAAGGTTCCGGCGTTAGCCGGGAGGTCCTTAGGACTTGTTTCTCCATTTTTATCGAGTCTGTAGTCCAGCTCATGGAGCCTCGCATAGTTTGACTCTTTTATATATTTGTGTCTGTGATGCCTTTTCTCTCTTTCTTGGCTTTGCCTGACTGAGTCCTTAGCTCCGCAAGGTACTCAGAGGCCTTTTCCAATCTTGGAGCTCTGCACAGACACCTTCCCCGGGTCCTAACCGTGTTAGGGGCCCCAGGGGGTCTCCGGATCTCGCCCTATGGGGAGCTCCAAATCAGCCTGCCACATGGCGGGTCCGGAGCCCCTCTGTCGAAGTGTGCGGTCGACACTTCCCCCGGGCCTGCACTGGGCAGCCCGCGGAGGTTCTTTTTTCGGAGGGGCTAGTTCCTAGCGGAGAGCTTGCGCGGATGGAACGAGTTAGTAAGAGCTTGACACGGTGAGTTTTACGTGGTTCAGGCCACCGGAGCGTAAAACCCTACGTCCACAGCGAGCTATGGAGCTCGCTGTATTGCTTGCTGCTCAGGGCCGGAGGCCTGAGCTTGGGGGTGAGTTACAGCTTGAGAGTGTATGGCTAGTGTATGAGTTGCAAAATGCGAACCCTTGCTATCGACGGCTACCCGAGCCTTTTATAGTCCAAGACTCGGGCGGCTTACAAGGGGAGCCGGGACCCGACAGGTGGCCCCGGGAAGATTGTCTATTATCTACCATATCTGCAGTTATGCCGGTAGTTGTCTCTGGTCGAAGGCTTCTGAGTCTTCATCTTGCCGCCCTGCCCATGCCGCATGCCAGTCGTAGCTGTTGATGACGGCGCAGGCGGCATGGGTTGTCTTGTCGCGGTGTTTATTGGCTGACAGGTTCTGACACCGCGCGCCAGTCTGTGATGCGACTGGGCGCAACGGCACCTGACAGACGCGTTCTCCGCGTTTCTGCGTCTTGGGAAGACGCGGGCCTTGAATACCTTGTACGGGCAAGGTATGGGACGTATTTATGCCCGCTGCCTATCACTCGGGGCAGGCAGCGTCGCTCTTCTGCCACGTGGCGGGCCCGGAGCCCTTCTCAGAGAAGAGAAGGGTCAGTCCCGCGGGGCACGTGGAGCCTCCGGACCTCTCTCCGCGGAGGGAGAGGCTTGGCTTCTGCTGGCCACGTGGCGGGCGCGGAGCTCTCCTCTAAGGAGAGGGAGGTCCGGCCCCGCTGGACACGCGGCGTCTTCGGACCTCTCTCCCGCGGAGGGGGAGGTCCGGCTTCTGTATGCCACATGGCGGGCCCGGAGCTCTCCTCTGAGGACAGGGAGGTCCGGCCCCGCCGGACGCGTGGCGCCTTCGGAGCTCTCCCTGCGGAGAAGGGCGAGTTCCTTAGGCATTTTACCCTGTGCGCTGGGGTACCCCATATCTCAGGTACCGACACCCTCCTTAGGAGGCGGGAGCTCTGGCCCTGCTGGACACGTAGGGCTTTCGGAGCCCTCCCACCGGGGGGGAGGTCCGGTTTCCGCCTGCCACGTGGCGAGTCCGGAGCCCCCTCAGGGGAGGCGAGAGCTCCGGGCCTGCTGGACACATGGGGCCTTCGGGCCTCGCCCCTGCTGAAGGGGCGGGACCCAGTCCTTCCAGTCCTAGGCCGGAGTAGTTGATAGCTCCTTTCCCCCCGCTTCATGCAGTCCCCGTTGCCGTAACCTGGAGGTCCTGCACACATGCAGAAGAAACGTAATTCTCCTCGGGGGGTCCTCTCCTCCCGTCTCCTAGTCTTATTCGTCTTACGATCCTGATCCGTTATACGGGGCTTGGGCAATTCTGTGCTCGAGGCGCCGGAGCTCCGGCTCCCTCCGAGGTCCGGGTACGGTCGTCCGATCCCTAGTACCGGGCCGTGCGCTGGGGAAGCAGAGTGCACGTGCTTTGGGTTCATGACCAGGCAAAGCGGTTGTACTCCCCTGCACCTCCGTAGGGCAGGATGCGAATGCTTTGGGCTCATGGCCTGCTAAGCGGAATACGCACCCTGGACCCCCCATGCACAACGCAGGCCTTTCCTGGAGGTGACCAACTGGCACCGCAACACCTGACTGGGGGAGGCCCGAGAGACTCACTCGGCCATCGGCAGGTGCCTCAAGCGCAACCGCCCTCGGTAGGATAGCGAATGCTGACTATGGATGAGCGCGGGAGAGGGGAAGCTAGATGTACGATGAACATACATAGATAGTGCGATCATAAAAATTAATCCATAATTTAAATGAGCGCATGAGAGAGAGCTAAGTAGAACAGGTTTCTGTGTTCAAGCCCATAGGTGGAATTCTGGCTGTACATGGAGGCAATATTCCACCTCGTCCACAAGGGAAGCAAGACTCTACGCGCTTAGTGTCGGAACCAGGCTAAACTGGACGTAGTCCTGTACCGTCCCTTGAGACTTAGCTGCCCCAAGCTCTGTTCCTAAATTCTATGGGATTCATTACAGAAGGGAATGACCCTGTTCTACTGATGCTCGGGGAGTAGGACTTACAGTGTTGCTCCATGCCAAGGATTTTGGCAACGGATCCCACACTCGGTTGAAAGGCATGTGTACCTGGGGCGGCAGCTTTCATGATTCGGAAGGGACGTTCCCTGCTGGGGGAGAGTTTATGGGTCCTTCTCAGGAAAGAGCGTGCCGCGACACCAGGTTGCCCTTCTGCAGGTCCCTGACGCATTTGGTTCCTTGGCGGTAGTGCTTAGAGCATCAGCCGAGACCTTGCATTGTGGGGTGTTACCTGCAGCCGAGTCTCATCGACGAGGTTGTTATCTTCATGCTGTATCAGGTCCTGCGCGGCTTCTCCTGGGGGCCCCTGGGGAGTTCTCCCCTTCTAGCTAAGGCCTTCAAGGGGTAGGTGGACCCGGGCTCGTCTTAGATGACCTAAGGCGTATTCCCCTTCTGGCAAGGCCTTCAAGGGGTTGACAGACCTTGGGCGGCCCCCGGGAGGTATGTCCGAGGCACGGAGGCATGCTCTTGGTGAGGCTGGCCCGACCTTGCACCATTGTGGTCGGTACTTG
This sequence comes from Neostapfia colusana, assembly GCA_030760725.1. Classification (NCBI taxonomy): domain Eukaryota; kingdom Viridiplantae; phylum Streptophyta; class Magnoliopsida; order Poales; family Poaceae; genus Neostapfia; species Neostapfia colusana. The sequence goes on from JASWHV010000003.1 coordinate 83,938,820, forward strand.
GGCTGCTGCGACTACTTGGGGCTTCTCCAAGGTTGACGCCGCAGCAGTGCAGCCTCAACTGACCCGGGACGGCAGCCGCAGCCGGCTACCGCCCTGGCCCGTCACCGTCGGAGCTGGAGTCCTCAGTGTTATGCACTGTATTTATGACACGCTGAGGCTCCTGAAACCCCACCTGATGGGCAGCGGTGACTGGGGCATCGACCTTCTGCTTGCCATCCCTCTGAGGGTAGGGCGGTGCTTCAGTTCTCTGCTGTCTTCTTTTGCGGAAGCGCTCTGCGAGCCTCTGGATATCCCAGCACTCGGCAGCAGTATGGTTGCCGGCGCCATGCACGGGGCATAGCCCGCCCTGGTCAATATCTGGAGCCGGTGACTGCCGCTGCCTTTTGTCGGGGCGTGGCCCCCGTGCTCCACTAGTCGTCGCTGCTGCGGCGACGGGAGCCGTGAACGATGACTTCATCTTGCAACTCCCCCGGTTCTTGGCCTTCTTGCCACCCCCATAGGCAGCAGCGCCGGACCCGGGCTGTCCTCCTGACTCGGAGGTTGGCAGAGAGTGCCAGTTCCGCCCTTCAGCTGCTCTGGCGCATTTGTCCGCCAGGCTGAAGAGCTCAGAGACGTCGCGGACCTCTCTGGTCGCGAGCTTCTCAAGCATTTTCTCGTCCCGGACACCCTGTCGTAATGCCACCACCACAGAAGCACTTTGAATATGCGGGATGGTGTTGCGTACCTGAGAGAACCGCTGGATGAATGAGCGCAGCGACTCCCCAGGTTGTTGCTTGATGGCGTGGAGGTCAAGCTCCGTGCCGGGACGGATGTAGGAGCTGCTGAAGTTGGCGACGAACTGCCGGCAGAGCTCTCCCCAGGAGGTTATGGACCCCTGGGGGAGATTCATGAGCCAAGACCGAGCTGGGCCGGTCAAGGCGACGGGGAAGTAGTTGGCCATGACAGCCTCATCCCCTCCTGCGGCAAGTACGGCGGTGGAGTAGATCTGGAGGAACTCTGCCGGGTTGACGCTACCGTCGTACTTCTCGGGCAGGTGCGGCCTAAACTTGCGCGTCCACCTCGCGAAGCGAAGGTGGGGTGCAAGGGCCGCACATCCTGCTCCTGCTGCTGCAGGTATTGGCGCTGCGAACGCTTGGTTCGCACTTGGCACCGTGAACCCCAGCATGGGCAAGGCTGTACCATAGACCGGGGGCGCTGCTTGCGGCGCATACGGTTGTGGCATATGCTGTGCGGCGTATGCCTGAGGCAGGACTCGCGTGGCGAAGATCTGCCCTCCAGGTTGTCTCGAGGCCGACGTCATGCTGTCGCCAGCCTCATGGTTGCGACGCCTTTCTCGACGTCGCTCGAGGTACACCCCGGCATCCTGGCCCAAGTGGCACCGTTCCAGCTCCCTTCTCAGGTCCGTCGATGGGAGCCTGGAGGAGCTGGAATCCGCCGTTTGCCCGTCAACCGTTGGCGTGCGCGTCAGCGACACAGCTGGTTGACCGGGGCGTCGCCCTCGCCGAAACCGAGGGTTCGGGGCGGCGACGACGAGGCAGTCCACCTCGCGGACCCATTGTTGGGTCGCTGAATGGGGCGCATCCCCAGCAGGTTGGTTGCGCAGCAGTGCTCTTGCTGCAGCTAGCGCACCCCCATGGTGTACGCTCAGCGCTGCAGAAGATCTCACACTGATCGGAGCCTGCATTGCCAGAGTCGGCGTTGCTGGAGTCGGCTGCTGGCTACCAGCTTGTGCCGACACACTCCGTCCCGAGTGCGTCGACATGTACTCCCCGCTGGTCACGGTTCGCCTTGAACGCAGAGGGGGAGAGTTTGCCGCTGAGGGATGCTTGGTCATCTTCGTCAGCGGAAACTCGTCGCGCAAGGGAAAAGCCCCCTACCTGGCGCGCCAAATGTCGAAGTGTTCGGTCGACACTTCCCCCGGGCCTGCACTGGTCAGCCCGCGGAGGTTCTTTTTTCGGTGGGGCTAGTCCCTTGCGGAGAGCTTGCGCGGATGGACGAGTTAGTAAGAGCTTGACACGGTAAGTTTTACGTGGTTCAGGCCGCCGGAGCGTAAAACCCTACGTCCACGGCGAGCTATAGAGCTCGCTGTATTGCTTGCTGTTCAGAACCGGAGTCCTGAGCTTGGGAGTGAGTTACAGCTTAGGTGTGAATGGCTAGCGTATGAGTTGCAGAGGTGCAAACCCTTGCTATCGTCGCCTACCCGAGTCTTTTATAGTCCAAGACTCGGGTGGCTTACAAGGGGGGCCCAGGACCCGAAAGGTGGTCCCGGGGAGATTGTCTATCATCTACCGTATCTGCAGTTATGCCGGTAGTTGTCTCTGGCGAAGGCTTCTGAGTCTCCGTCTTGCAGCCCTGCCCATGCCGCATGCTAGTCGTAGTGGTTGATGACAGCGCGGGGGCATGGGATGTCTTGTCGCTGCGTTTATTGGCTGGCAGGCTTTGACACTGCGCGCCAGTCTGTGATGCGACTGGGCGCAACGGCACCTGACAGAGGTGTGCTCCGCGTCTCCGCGTCTTGGGAAGACGCGGGCCTTGAATTCCTTGTATGGGCAAGGTATGGGGCGTCTTTACGACCGCTGCATATCGCTCGGGGGCAGGCAGCGCCGTTCTGCTGGCCACGTGGCGGGCTCGGAGCCCTTCTCAGAGGAGAGGAGGGTCCGGCCCCGTGGGGCACGTGGAGCCTTCGGACCTCTCCCCACGAAGGGGGAGGTTCGGCTTCTGTCGGCCACGTGGCGGGCCCGGAGCTCCTCCCTTAGGAGAGGGAGGTCCGGCCCCGCCGGATACGTGGCACCTTCAGACCTCTCTCCCGCGGAGGGGGAGGTCCGGGCTCTGTTTGCCACATGGCGTGCGCGGAGCTCTCCTCTGAGGAGAGGGAGGTCCGGCCCCGCCGGACGCGTGGCGCCTTCAGAGCTCTCCCTGTGGAGAAGGGCGAGTTCCTTAGGCATTCTCCCCTGTGCGCGGGGGTACCCCATATTGCAGGTACCGACAGTGGCCCCCGTGCCCATCTCGGGGGAGATAGCGAGCCCGAGGTGAGACCTCCGTCTCTTCTGACCCGCGCACTTTCTCTAAGTCCCGCATTGACCGCTGCCGGAGCACGAACGGTCGCGGGATCATGGGAGCGTGCGCCCACTTGATGGTTGCTTTTACTGCGGCGGTTCCCAAGACTGCCACTTCTGTACGTTGCGGCGCTTTCTTCGGGAACCGCCGAAGTGCCTTGCCGGCCTGTCTTCTTAGGAGACTGACTCCTTGACCCACCGCTTTAGTCGGGCGGCTTGGGTCCACCTGTCATCGGCGCTCGGTGTAGGAGCCGAAGCGGTTGCCGATGCGGTGTATTCGAAGAGTTCCAAATCGCCTGGAATTGCATCTGGGAAGGTTATTAGAGGCGATCTTACCCGCATTGCGGCTTCCCTTCGCACCTCCCAGCGTTTCTTCTTGGACTCTTGTGCTTTTGCCCTCTTGCCCTTGAGTCCTCCCTCGCCATGGCCTCCAACCCGCCACGAGAGAAGAAGCGCGCTCGATCTCCTCCACCGGCGGCATCTGTGCCAAGTCGGGAATCTGGGGTTCCTGGCACTCCTTCCGGTGGCGACTCAAAGAGGCCCCGGGCTGATGCGTTGAGGGGAGCTTCTGGGGCGTCCCCTGCTCCGCCAGTTCTAGCAACTGCGGAGCGGCCGTCAGTGACGGCAGCGGGCTCTGGGAGTTCTACCCCGGCTCGGAAGTTGGGGTTCAGATCCCGCTGGAGTGTCCGCACTTCCCGGCCATCCCCGACTAGCGGGGAGTCTGTGCCGTTGCGCTCGGAACCCGGGACAACTGCCGCGGCTGCCAAGCCAGCGCGAACTTCTCCTGTTCCGGTGTGCCCGTTCTCTGCGGCGGCGTCATCTCTTCCTGCCGAGACGGCCGCCGCGGCCCCCAAGCCAGCGCAGGTCGACCCTGCACCAGGCGGCCCGGCCTTTATTCCGGCGCCGCCTTCCCCGGCTCGCCCCTCTCCACAGGTCAAGAAGCCAGAAGCTAAAGAGGGCCCGGCAGGTCCGGCTGCCAGAGCCCCGTCGCCAGCTTCTCCCGACCGGCGTCTCGTCTTGGTTGCTGGTGCATCGACTCCTCTTGAGGACGAGGTGATGGAGGAGGTCGGGGGAACTGCCCCGGCCTCTGTTGCTCAATTGCCCCTTGCAGATGCCTTCGCGCTTGCCGAGACGAGCGTCCGGCAGGTCTTGGCTGCACTAGGTCGCGAGCGGGAGGAGTATACAGTTGAACGGGATCGCCTCCTCACATGGGGGAACCTTTTGCGGGAGTGGACCGCGAAGGTCAAGAGCGAGCTCGACTCGTGGCAGGAGTTGCTCGACTTCAGGGAAGTGCTCCTCGACCGGCTGAAGCGGGCTGTCAACCGTATGGATGCCGAATCACGGCGGATCAACAGGGAGGCCCTGGAGGCACACGCCCGGGCCGAGGAGAGCCTCTCTGCCGCTGAGGAGATACGGCAATGGATGGAGCGCCGTAAACTCGCCGTTGAGGAATGGGAGCGTTCCACGGCAGCCGAGGCGGAGAGGGTCGCCGCGCAGCTGGCGGCGGGCGAGGATGACCTTCGAGCTCGGATCGAGGAGCTAGAGATTCTGAAGGCAGACCTCGACCTGAGGGAGGAACAGGTCTCCCGCGAACGCCGGGCGGTCTTGGAACGGGAGTTGGCCGCCGACTTCAAGGCTTCTGAGTTGGAGCGGCTCGCCAAGACTCTCCACCTTCGGGAGAGCTCCCTGGCGGCCAAGGAGAAGGAATTCTCCGAGAGAAACCTAGAGGCCCTGCAGGCAGCCCGCCGCGAGGTGGAGGAGCTCTCGGCCTTGCGGTCCTCCGAGGCTCTTGCGGTCTCAAGCATCATTGATAGAGCGGGGTCCGCCCTGATCCCTCTTGGCTTCAGTCCGGTGAGGGCAGCGGCTCCTGCGTTGAAGGTGGCAGAGGTGATCCCCGCACTGGAGTCGATCGGCGCCAAGCTGGACAGGCTAGACTCGGTGGTCGCCAGCGAACTTGAGGCCGAGGGACGCGGCCTAGCCTTAGAGGTCGCCTCACATGTGCTGGCATGCTTCAAGAGCCGCGACCCCTCTTTCTCGCTAGAACCAGCGAGAGAGGGCCCAGCCGCGGAGCGGGAGGAAGCTGCCAGGGCTGAAGTCGAGGATGTGGCCGCCCTTGTAGCCGCAAGGTTCCGGCGGGAGCCGGGAGGTCCTTAGGACTTGTTTCTCCCTTTTTATCGAGTCTGTAGTCCAGCTCATGGAGCCTCGCATAGTTTGACTCTTTTAGATATTTGTGTCTGTGATGCCTTTTCTCTCCTTCTTGGCTTTGCCTGACTGAGTCCATAGCTCCGCAAGGTACTCAGAGGCCTTTTCCAACCTCGGAGCTCTGCACAGACACCTTCCCCGGGTCCTAACCGTGTTAGGGGCCCCAGGGGGTCTCCGGATTTCGCCCTATGGGGAGCTCCAAATCTGCCTGCCACGTGGCGGGTCCGGAGCCCCTCCTTAGGAGGCGGGAGCTCTGGCCCTGCTGGACACGTAGGGCTTTCGGAGCCCTCCCACCGGGGGGGAGGTCCGGTTTCCGCCTGCCACGTGGCGAGTCCGGAGCCCCCCTCAGGGGAGGCGAGAGCTCCGGGCCCGCTGGACACGTGGGGCCTTCGGGCCTCGCTCCTGCTGGAGGGGCGGGACCCAGTCCTTTCAGTCCTAGGCCGGAGTAGTTGATAGCTCCTTTCCCCCCGCTTCATGCAGTCCCCGTTGCCGTAACCTGGAGGTCCTGCACACATGCATAAGAAACGTAATTCTCCTCGGGGGGTCCTCCCCTCCCATCTCCTAGTCTTATTCGTCTTACGATCCTGATCCATTATACGGGGCTTGGGCAATTCTGTGCTCGAGGCGCCGGAGCTCCGGCTCCCTCCGAGGTCCGGGTACGGTCGTCCGATCCCTAGTACCGGGCCGTGCGCTTTGGAAGCAGAGTGCACGTACTTTGTGTTCATGACCAGGCAAAGCGGTTGTACCCCCCTGCACCTCCAGAGGGCAGGATGCGCACGCTTTGGGCTCATGGCCTGCTAAGCGGTATACACACCCTGGACCCCCCATGCACAACGCAGGCCTTTCCTGGAGGTGACCAACTGGCACCGCAACACCTGACTGGGGGAGGCCCGAGATACTCACTCGGCCATCGGCAGGTGCCTCAAGCGCAGCCGCCCTCGGTAGGATAGCGAATGCTGACTATCGATGAGCGCGGGAGAGGGGGAGCTAGATGTACGATGAACATACATAGATAGTGCGATCATAAAAATTAATCCATAATTTAAATGAGCGCATGAGAGAGAGCTAAGTAGAACAGGTTTCTGTGTTCAAGCCCATAGGTGGAATTCTGGCTGTACATGGAGGCAATATTCCGCCTCGTCTACAAGGGAAGCAAGACTCTACGCGCTTAGGGTCGGAACCAGGCTAAACTGGACGTAGTCCTGTACCGTCCCTTGAGACTTAGCTGCCCCAAGCTCTGTTCCTAAATTCTATGGGATTCACTACAGAAGGGAATGACCCTGTTCTACTGATGCTCGGGGAGTAGGACTTACAGTGTTGCTCCATGCCAAGGATTTTGGGAACGGATCCCACACTCGGTTGAAAGGCATGTGTACCTGGGGCGGCAGCTTTCATGATTCGGAAGGTACCTTCCCTGCTGGGGGAGAGTTTATGGGTCCTTCTCGGGAAAGAGCGTGCCGCGACACCAGGTTGCCCTTCTGCAGGTCCCTGACGCGTTTTGTTCTTTGGCGGTAGTGCTTAGAGCATCAGCCGAGACCTTGCATTGTGGGGTGTTACCTGCAGCCGAGTCTCGTCGACGAGGTTGTTATCTTCACGCTGGATCAGGTCCTGCGCGGCATCTCCTGGGGGCCCCCGGGGAGTTCTCCCCTTCTGGCTAAGGCCTTCAAGGGGTAGGTGGACCCAGGCTCGTCTTAGATGACCTAAGGCGTCTTCCCCTTCTGGCAAGGCCTTCAAGGGGTTGACAGACCTTGGGCGGCCCCCGGGAGGTATGTCCGAGGCACGGAGGCGTGCTCTCGGGTGAGGCTTGCCCGACCTTGCACCATTGTGGTCGGTACTTGGGCTGCTGCGACTACTTGGGGCTTCTCCAAGGTTGACGCCGCAGCAGTGCAGCCTCCACTGACCGGGGACGGCAGCCGCAGCCGGCTACCGCCCTGGCCCGTCACCGTCGGAGCTGGAGTCCTCACCGTTATGCACTGTCTTTATGACACGCTGAGGCTCCTGAAACTTCACCTGATGGGCAGCGGTGACTGGGGCATCGACCTTCTGCTTGTCATCCCTCTGAGGGTAGGTCGGTGCTTCAGTTCTCTGCTGTCTTCCATTGCGGAAGCACTCTGCGAGCCTCTGGATATCCCAGCACTCGGCAGCAGTATGGTTGCCGGCGCCATGCATGGAGCATAGCCCGCCCTGGTCACTATCTGGGGCCGGTGACTGCCGCTGCCTTTTGTCAGGGCGTGGCCCCCGTGCTCCACTAGTCGTCGCTGCTGCGGCGAAGGGAGCCGTGAACGATGACTTCATCTTGCCACTCCCCCTGTTCTTGGCCTTCTTGCCACACCCATAGGCAGCAGCGCCGGACCCGGGCTGTCCTCCTGACTCGGAGGTTGGCAGAGAGTGCCAGTTCCGCCCTTCAGCTGCTCTGGCGCATTTGTCCGCCAGGCTGAAGATCTCAGAGACGTCGCGGACCTCTCTGGTCGCGAGCTTCTCAAGCATTTTCTCGTCCCGGACACCCTGTCGGAACGCCACCACCACAGAAGCACTTTGAATATGCGGGATGGTGTTGCGTACCTGGGAGAACCGCTGGATGAAAGAGCGCAGCGACTCCCCAGGTTGTTGCTTGACGGCGTGGAGGTCAAGCTCCGTGCCGGGACGGGTGTAGGAGCTGCCGAAGTTGGCGACGAACTGCCGGCAGAGCTCTCCCCAGGAGGTTATGGACCCCTGGGGGAGATTCATGAGCCAAGACCGAGCTGGGCCGGTCAAGGCGACGGGGAAGTAGTTGGCCATGACAGCCTCATCCCCTCCTGCGTCAAGTACGGCGGTGGAGTAGATCTGGAGGAACTCCGCCGGGTTGACGCTACCGTCGTACTTCTTGGGCAGGTGCGGCCGAAACTTGCGCGGCCACCTCGCGAAACGAAGGTGGGGTGCAAGGGCCGCACATCCTGCTCCTGCTGCTGCAGGTATTGGCGCTGCGAACGCTTGGTTTGCACTTGGCACCGTAAACCCCGGCATGGGCAAGGCTGTACCATAGACCGGGGGCGCTGCTTGCGGCGCATACGGTTGTGGCATATGCTGTGCAGCGTATGCCTGAGGCAGGACTCGCGTGGCGAAGATCTGCCCTCCAGGTTGTGTCGAGGCCGACGTCATGCTGTCGCCAGCCTCATGGTCGCGACTCCCTTCTCAGGTCCGTCGACGGGAGCCTGGAGGAGCTGGAATCCGCCGTTTGCCCGTCAACCGTTGGCGTGCGCGTCAGCGACACAGCTGGTTGACCGGGGCGTCGCCCTCGCCGAAACCGAGGGTTCAGGGCGGTGACGACGAGGCGGTCCACATCGCGGACCCATTGTTGGGTCGCTGAATGGGGCGCATCCCCAGCAGGTGGGTTGAGCAGCAGTGCTCTTTCTGCAGCTAGCGCACCCCCATGGTGTACGCTCAGCGCTGCAGAAGATCTCACACTGGTCGGAGCCTGCATTGCCGGAGTCGGCGTTGCCGGAGTCGGCTGCTGGCTACCAGCTTGTGCCGACACACTCCGTCCTGAGTGCGTCGACATGTACTCCCCACTGGTCACGGTTCGCCTTGAACGCAGAGGGGGAGAGTTTGCCGCTGAGGGAAGCTTGGTCATCTTCGTCGGCGGAAACTCGTCGCGCAAGGGAAAAGCCCCCTACCTGGCCTGCACTGGGCATCCCGGGCCTGCACTGGGCATCCCGCGGAGGTTCTTTTTTCGGTGGGGCTAGTCCCTTGTGGAGAGCTTGCGCGGATGGACGAGTTAGTAAGAGCTTGACACAGTGAGTTTTACGTGGTTCAGGACGCCGGAGCGTAAAACCCTACGTCCACGGTGAGCTATGGAGCTCGCTGTATTGCTTGCTGTTCAGAACCGGAGTCCTGAGCTTGGGGGTGAGTTACAGCTTGGGTGTGAATGGCTAGCGTATGAGTTGCAGAGGTGCGAACCCTTGCTATCGTCGCCTACCCGAGTCTTTTATACTCCAAGACTCGGGTGGCTTACAAGGGGGGCCCAGGACCCGACAGGTGGTCCCGTGGAGATTGTCTATCATCTACCGTATCTGCAGTTATGCCGGTAGTTGTCTCTGGCGAAGGCTTCCAAGTCTCCGTCTTGCAGCCCTGCCCATGCCGCATGCTAGTCGTAGTGGTTGCTGACAGCGCGGGCGGCATGGGATGTCTTGTCGCTGCATTTATTGGCTGGCAGGCTCTGACACTGCGCGCCAGTCTGTGATGCGACTGGGCGCAACGGCACCTGACAGAGACGTGCTCTGCGTCTCCGCGTCTTGGGAAGACGCGGGCCTTGAATTCCTTGTATGGGCAAGGTATGGGGCGTCTTTACGCCCGCTGCCTATCGCTCGGGGGCAGGCAGCGCCGTTCTGCTGTCCACGTGGCGGGCTCGGAGCCCTTCTCAGAGGAGAGGAGGGTCCGGCCCCGCGGGGAACGTGGAGCCTTCGGACCTCTCCCCGTGGAGGGGGAGGTTCGGCTTCTGTCGGCCACGTGGCGGGCCCGGAGCTCCTCCCTGAGGAGAGGGAGGTCCGGCCCCGCCGGATACATGGCACCTTCGGACCTCTCTCCCGCGGAGGGGGAGGTCCGGCCTCTGTATGCCATGTGGCGGGCCCGGAGCTCTCCTCTGAAGAGAGGGAGGTCCGGCCCCCCGGACGCGTGGCGCCTTTGGAGCTCTCCCTTCAGAGAAGGGCGAGTTCCATAGGCATTTTCCCCTGTGTGCGGGGGTACCCCATATCGCAGGTACCGACACACGCCTTGCAGTCAAAAGCCAAGCACTGGCCGACTTTGTGGCAGAGTGGACACCAACGAAGACTGACCCCGGGGGCCACGAAGACGGTGAACCAGAGAACCAAGCTCCGGTCTTCACCGAGCCCCACTGGACACGTTTCTTTGATGGCTCCTCGTGAAAGCAGTGGGCCAGTGCCAGCGTACTGCTCCTCATGCCATCGGGGGAACAGTTTGGGTACATGGTGCGTCTCAATTTCAAGGCAACCAACAACATGGCAGAGTATGAAGCACTCATCCTTGGCCTGCAGACAGCCCTGTCTTTAGGCGCTCGCCAGTTGTTGGCACAGGGCGACTCCCAGCTGGTCATCAAGCAAGTCAAGGGCGAATGCTCCTGCAATGACCCACAGCTAGCTGCATATCTGCTTCACGTGCAGATGTTGGAGAAAGACTTCCTCGCCTTGGACCTGCGCCACGTACCGTGCGCTGGCAATGCCGCAGCTGACGACCTTTCAACGAAGGCTTCCACCGGAGCCCCCGTGCCCGAAGGAGTTTTCGAGACGACGTTGCTGTGGCCCATAGCCCGGCCCGCCGAGCCGGGTGAAGGGGACTTGACCAGCACCTCGAAGCTGGCAGTCCCGGCGGCCCTACAGCCATGGATGCCGCCAAGGATCGTAAGCGTCACTGGGGACTCCGGGCAACACAGCGCTCAAGATCCAGAAGCTCAAGTCAGACCCGATGCATGGATCACGGAGATCCGGGACTACTTGAAGGACAACATCCTCCCTGATGAACATGCAACCGCTGAACGAATTGTGCGTATGGCTAAGAGATACGCGCTGGTAGAGGGGGATCCCTACTGGCGCGGCGCCAACCACATCCTATTGCGGTGCATAACCCAGGGGGAAGGCTGCGACTTGCTCGCTGAGATCCATGGAGGCGAATGTGGAAGTCACTCTTCCTCACGCACGCTTGTCGGTAAAGCCTTCCGGCATGGCTTCTACTGGCCGACAGCACTTCAGGATGCCGTCAAGCTGGTCGAGAGCTGCAAGGCGTGCCAGTTCCACGCCAAGCAGATCCATACACTGGCTCAGGCGGTACAGACAATCCCACCCTCATGGCCGTTTGCCGTATGGGGGCTGGACATCTTCAGACCATTTCCCAGAACCGTCGGGGGATTCCGGTACCTCTATGACGCCATCGACAAGTTCACCAAGTGGCCGGAAGCCACACCAGTTGTCACCATCAACATGCAATCTGCAGTAAAGTTCATCAAGTCTATTGTCTGCCGGTTCGGGGTCCCGAACAGAATCATCACCGACAACGGGACCCAGTTCACCAGCGCAGCCTTCCAAGACTGCTGCGAAGACCTCGGCATTCAGGTGTGCTATGCCTCTGTTTCCCATCCAAAGAGCAATGGGCAAGTCGAGAGGGCCAACGCGGAGATTCTCCGGGGCCTTAAGACCCGCACCTACTCCAGTCTGAAGAAACATGGTGCCAATTGGGTGGATGAGCTTCCGAGCACACTATGGGCTAACCGGACATCCCAGAGCCGGGCCACTGGAGAGACACCCTTCTTCATGGTGTATGGGGCCGAAGCTGTACTTCCCCCAGAAATCACCATGAAGTCTCACCGTGTCCGGGCTTACGACGAAGCCACGCAGGACAACCTCCGGCGTGGAGAAATCGACCTCGTCGACGAGGTCCGATTGCATGCAGCACACCGTAACACACGGTACAGACAAGCGCTTTGTCGCTACCACCAGAGATCTGTGCGTGCCCTGGAGCTGCAGGAAGGTAACCTGGTGCTGCAGCGCATACTTTCTCGTGAAGGGACCCACAAACTCTCCCCTAGTTGGGAAGGTCCCTTCCGAGTCGCAAAAGTGTGCCGCCCCGGGTGCGTGCGCCTTTCCACCGAGGATGGGGACCTGCTCCCAAACCCTTGGAACATAGAACACCTCCGTAAGTTCTACCCCTGGAGCAAAAATAGGACAGTCCCTTCTTTTCGTAATAAATTCCATAGAGTCCAGGAACAGCGCTCGGAGCAACTAAGCCCCAGGGGACGGTACAGGACTACGTTCAGCTTTGCCTGGTTCCGACTCCAAGCGCGTAGAGTCTTGCTTCCCTTCTTAATGGGGTGGGTCGTGGCCTCCATGTTTAGCCTGCCTTCCTCCTGTGGAAAGTTATACGAAAAGAAACCTGTTCTACTTTGCTCTTTCCTCATACGCATTTAAATTATGTACTAAGTTTTTTATGACTACCCTTGCGGTGCATGGCCGCCATGCGTTCAGCTCCCTCTTCTCATTCTCACCACTAGTCGGCATTTGCTGCCCTACCAGAGGCGGTTGCGTCGGAGGTACCTGCCGATAGTCGAAGGGGCCCCGAGCCCCTGGCACTTCGCGCACTACAGTCCCCAAGCACCGTGCATATGGTTAGGGACCGTGAGTCAAATAAGACTATGAGATAAATGAGTGGGAGCCCCCAAGGAGAATTACGTTTCCCCTACTTGTGTGCAGGACCTCTCGGCCTCAAATCCCTACAGGAATGTGGTAGGAGCACCTGACCAATGGGACGCCCCTACCAGGGGGCCACTACGGGATCACGCAAGACCGGAATTCCAGGGCAAGACCGAAGGATCCACGGGTCCAGCGGAACCGGACCCCCCCCCCTCTGAGGGGAGGGGCCCGAAGATCCCACGTGTCCTGCGGGGCCGGACCTCCCTCTCCTCAGAGGAGAGCTCCGGGCCCGCCACGTGGCCGGCTGATCAGGGCCTCCCCATCCTCATGAGGCGGGCCCCGAAGACCTCCGGGGCCCTTAATACAGTAAGGACCCGGGGAAGGTGCCGGAACAGAACGTCGAGATTGGTGAAGGCCTCTGAGCACCTTGCGGAGCTAAGGGCTCGGCCAGGCAAAACCAAGAAGAAGGCAGAAAACATCGCAGACACGAAGTGTCGAAGTGTTCGGTCGACACTTCCCCCAGGCCTGCACTGGGCAGCCCGCGGAGGTTCTTTTTTCGGTGGGGCTAGTCCCTTGCGGAGAGCTTGAGCGTATGGACGAGTTAGTAAGAGCTTGACACGGCGAGTTTTACGTGGTTCAGGCCGCCGGAGCGTAAAACCCTACGTCCACGGCGAGCTATGGAGCTCGCTGTATTGCTTGCTGCTCAGAACCGGAGTCCTGAGCTTGAGGATGAGTTACAGCTTGGGGGTGAATGGCTAGAGTGCGAACCCTTGCTATCATCGCCTACCCAAGTCTTTTATAGTCCAAGACTCGGGTGGCTTACAAGGGGGCCCGGGACCCGACAGGTGGTCCCGGGGAGATTGACTGTTATCTACCGTATCTGCAGTTATGCCGGTAGTTGTCTCTGGCGAAGGCTTCTGAGTCTTCGTCTTGCAGCCCCGCACATGCAGCATGCTAGTCTTAGTGGATGATGACGGCGGGGGCGGCATGGGATGTCTTGTCGCTGCGTTTATTGGCTGGCAGGCTCTGACACTGCGCGCCAGTCTGTGATGCGACTGGGCGCGACGGCACCTGACAGAGGCGTGCTCCGCGTCTCCGCGTCTTGTGAAGACGCGGGCCTTGAATACCTTTTACGGGCAAGGTATGGGGCGTCTTTACGCCCGCTGCCTATCGCTCAGGGGCAGGCAGCACCGTTCTGCTGGCCACGTGGCGGGCCCGGAGCCCTCCTCAGAGGAGAGGGGGTCCGGCTCCGCAGGACACGTGGAGCCTTCGGACCTCTCCCCGCGGAGGGGGAGGTTCAGCTTCTGTCGGCCATGTGGCGAGCCCGGAACTCTCCTCTGAGGCGAGGGAGGTCCGGCCCCACGGGACATGTGGTACCTTCGGAGCTCTCCCCACGGAGGGGGGAGGTCTGGCTGCTGTAGGCTACATGGCGAGCCCGGATCTCTCCTCTGAGGAGAGGGAGGTCCGGCCCAACTGGACACATGGCGCCTTCGGAGCTTTCCCTGCGGAGAAGGGCGAGATCCTTATGCATTTTCCCATGTGCGCGGGGGTACCCCATATCGCGGGTACCGACAGTGGCCCCCATGCTCTCTTCGGGGGAGGTAACGAGCCCGAGGTTAGGCCTTCTCCTACCCGCGCACTTTCTTGTCTTGAGTACTCCCTGTACAGGCAGGGTCTTGATGGCTTCGGAGTTCAGCCTCTTAGGAGAGGGTGAAGCCTGGCATCGGAGCTCGGCCTGGCTGTGGGGGCGGAGGTCCGGAAGTCATCGGAGCTCAGGTCCACGAAGGGCGTGAGGTCCGGCATCAGGGCTCGCCTCTGAAAGGAGGGCAAGGGATGGCATCGGAGCTCGGTCCAGACGTGGGGGCGGAGGTCCAGAAGTCATCGGAACTCAGGCCAGCGAAGGGCGTGAGGTCCGGCATCAGCGCTCGCCTCTGAAAGGAGGGCGAGGGCTGGCCTCGGAGCTCGGCCTGGCTGTGGAGGCGGAGTCCGGAAGTCATCGGAGCTCAGGCCAGCGAAGGGCGTGAGGTCCGGCGTCAGCGCTCGCCTCTGAAAGGAGGGCGAGGGCTGGCCTCGGATCTTGGCCCAGCTATGGGGGCTGTTGGTACCTGAGATATGGGGTACCCCCGCGCACAGGGTGAAATGCCTAAGGTGCTCGCCCTTCTCCGCAGGGAGAGCTCCGAAGGTGCCACGCGTATGGCGGGGCCGGACCTCCCTCTCCTCAGAGGAGAGCTCCGGGCCCGCCACGTGGCATACAGAAGACGGACCTCACCCTCCGCGGGAGAGGGGTCCGAAGACGCCACGCTTCCAGCGGGGCCGGACCTCCCTCTCCTCAGAGGTGAGCTCCGGGCCTGCCACGTGGCATGCAGAAGCCGGACCTCCACCTCCGCGGGAGAGAGGTCCGAAGGCGCCACGCTTCCAGCGGGCCCGGACCTCCCTCTCCTCAGAGAAGAGCTCCGGACCCAACACGTGGCTAGAAGAACGGTGCTGCCTGCCCCCGAGCGGTAGGCAGCGGGCGTAAAGCCGCCCCCACCTTGCCCGTACAAGGTATTCAAGGCCCGCGTCTTCCCAAGACGCGGAAACGCGGAGCACGCGCCTCTCAGGTGCCGTTGCGTCCAATCGCATCACAGACTGGCGCGCGGTGTCAGAACCTGACAGGTAATAAACGCTGCGACAAGACATCCCATGCCGCCTGCGCCGTCATCAACCACTATGACTAGTGCGCGGCATGGGCAGGGCGGAAAAAGGAAGACTCAGAAGCCTTCGACCGGAGGTAACCACCGGCATAACTACAGATACGGTAGATAATAGACAATCTTCCCGGGACCACCTGTCGGGTCCCGGCTTCCCTTGTAAGCCGCCCGAGCCTTGGACTATAAAAGGCTCGGGTAGGCGTCGATAGCAAGGGTTCGCATTCTGCAACTCATACGCTAGCCATACACTCTCAAGCTGTAACTCACCCCCAAGCTCAGGCCCCCGGCCCTGAGCAGCAAGCAATACAGCGAGCTCCATAGCTCGCTGTGGACGTAGGGTTTTACGCTCCGGCGGCCTGAACCACGTAAAACTCCCCGTGTCAAGCTCTCACTAACTCGTCCATCCGCACGAGCTCTCCGCTAGGAACTAGCCCCTCCGAAAAAAGAACCTCCGCGGGCTGCCCAGTGCAGGCCCGGGGGAAGTGTCGATCGCACACTTCGACATTTGGCGCGCCAGGTAGTGGGCTTTTCCCCTAGCGCGACGAGTTTCCGCCAGCGAAGATGACCAAGCTCCCTTCGGCGGCAAGCTCACCTCCCCCGCCTCCGCGGCGAGCCGCGGCTAGGGGGGAGTACAAGCCAACACACTCAGGACGGAGTGTGTCAGTACAAGCTGGGAGCCAGCAACCGGCTCTG
Organism: Neostapfia colusana; assembly: GCA_030760725.1. Lineage (NCBI taxonomy): Eukaryota > Viridiplantae > Streptophyta > Magnoliopsida > Poales > Poaceae > Neostapfia > Neostapfia colusana. The sequence goes on from JASWHV010000003.1 coordinate 83,954,636, forward strand.
GCAGCGCCGACCCCGGCAATGCAGGCTCCAACCAGCGTCATATCTCCGGTAGCGCCGGGCGTACCCGGAAGGGGTGTGCTAGCTGCAGCAAGAGCGCTAATGCACAATCCGCCCGCTGGAGACGCGCCTCAGGCAGCGACCCAGCGGTGGATTCTCGAGGTAGACCGTCTTGTCGTCGCTGCCGCAAGCCCGCGACTCTGGCGGAGACGACACTCTGACCAGCCGGCCGTGTCGCTCATACGCACGCCGATGGTTGATGAACAGACGGCAGATTCCAGCTCTGCCAGCCCTCAACCGATGGATCTGAGGACAGGGCTGGAGCGGTGTCGCTCGGGTCAAGATGCCCGGGTATACCTCGAGCAACGCCGAGAAAGGCGTCGCTACCAAGAAGCTGACGACAGCATGACGTCGGCCTCGACCCAGCCTGAAGAGCAGACCTTCGCCATGCGATCTCTGCCCCAGGCCTGCGCCGTGCAGAATATGCCACAGTCATATGTACTGCAGATGGCGCCCCCGGCCTATGGTGCAGCTTTGCCCGTACCGGGGTCCACTGTGCCTGGTGCGAACTCAGCGTTCGCGGCACCAGAACCTGCGGTGACAGAAGCAGGGTGTGCAGCCCTCACGCCCCATCTTCGCTTTGCGAAGTGGCCGCGCAAGTTTCGGACACACCTGCCCGAGAAGTACGACGGCAGCGTCAACCCGGCGGAGTTCCTCCAGATCTACTCCACCGCCGTACTTGCCGCAGGACGGAATGAAGCCGTCATGGCCAATTACTTCCCTGTCGCCTTGACTGGTCCAGCCCGGTCTTGGCTCATGAACCTCCCCCAAGGTTCCGTCACCTCTTGGGGAGAGCTTTGCCGACAGTTCGTAGCCAACTTCGGCAGCTCCTATACCCGGCCTGGCACGGAGCTCGACCTCCACGCCGTCCAGCAGCAACCTGGGGAGTCGCTGCGCTCTTTCATCCAGCGGTTCTCCCAGGTGCGGAACACCATCCCACACATTCAAAATGCTTCTGTGGTGGTAGCGTTCCGGCAAGGCGTCCGGGACAGGAAGATGCTCGAGAAGCTCACGACCAGGGAGGTCCGCGACGTCTCGGAGCTCTTCAGCTTCGCAGACAAATGCGCCAGAGCTGCCGAAGGACGGAACTGGCACTCGCTGCCATCCTCCGAGTCAGGGGGACTGCCCGGATCCAGTCCTACTCCCTGTGGAGGCAGCAGGAAGGCCAAGAACCGAGGCAGAAGCAAGATAGAGTCACCGACCGCAGCCCCAGTCGTCACTGCAGCGACGCTCGGTGGGGCTCGGGCCCCGACAAGAAGCAGCGAAGATCACCAATCCCAGAAGGTGATAAAGACAATATGTGCCCCGTGCACGGCAGCTGTCGCCAAACTGCTGCCGAGTGCCGGGAGATCCGAAGGCTCGCAGAGCGCTTCCGCAAAGAGAAGCGGCAGCGGGCTGATGACCTGCCCTTCCGTCCAAAGGAAGATGAGCAGAGGGTGGATGTTCCAGACAACATCGACCACCCAGAGGAGATCCAGGAGCCTCCGCGTGTCGTGAAGGCGGCACGCAATCACGAGGATTCCGGCTCCAGCGGCGATGAGCGTCGGAAGAAGCTCTACGTCATATACAGCGGGTCCGCCGACCCCTCGACCCGAAGCGCAGTCAAGACTCTGCGCCGAGCGGTAGCGTCGGTGGCGCCACTCCCAAGTGCTGCACCGCACCTAAAGTGGATGGGGACCCCCATCAGCTTTGATGCCACCGACTGCCCGAGGAACATGGCTGGGGCCGGCCAACTACCGCTCCTGGTGGCCCCTACCATCGCCAACGTGAGAATGTACCACGTTTTGGTGGATGGAGGGGCTGGGCTGAACCTCATCAGCCGTGCAGATTTCCAGAAGCTGCAAATCCCGATGGCCAAGCTCACCCCGTCGAGTCCGTTCTCAGGGGTAGGGCCGGGACAGGTTATCCCCTACGGCAACATTAGTCTCCCGGTGACCTTCGGGGCTCCGGACAGCTATCGAACAGAGTACATTCTGTTCGACGTAGCGGAGATAGACCTCCCCTTCAACGCCATAATCGGCAGGCCAGCCCTGTACCGGTTCATGGCTGTAGCCCATTACGGCTACATTGTCCTGAAGATGCCAACACCGACAGGTGTTCTCAGGATTCGTGGGGACCACACTGCTGCAGTGTCGGCCCTGGAGAAGCTCCAAGCACTCGCGACAGCTGGGGCCTCAGCCCCCGGCAATACGGAACCGGACCAGCTCCGTCCGTGCGCACGTCACCGTGCTTCCACCACAGCACCCTGGGTGCAACCTCTCGACGAGGGCGGCGTCCCCTTAAAGGTCGTCCAAGTCGGCGCCGAAGCTACCCAGACCACCCGGGTAGCCGGGGGCCTGGATAGTAAATAGGGAGGCGCACTCGTCACCTTCCTCCGGCACAACGTCGACGTGTTTGCATGGCAGCCGTCACAGATTCCGGGGATCCCCAGGAAGGTGATCGAGCACCACTTGAAAGTCTTCACCGACGCCCGGCCGGTTCAACAGAAGCCCCGCAAGCAGTCCATCGAGCGGCAGAACTTCATCCGTGAAGAAGTCAAGAAGCTGCTGGACGCTGGCTTCATACGGGAGGTCCACCACCCTCGATGGTTGGCGAACCCTGTCGTTGTCCCGAAGGCTGGCGGGAAGCTCCGAATGTGCATCGACTACACCAGTCTCAATAAGGCATGTCCTAAAGATCCATTCCCTCTCCCTAGAATAGATCAAATAGTAGACTTAACGTCAGGGTGTGATATGTTGTGCTTCCTAGACGCCTACACGGGTTTCCATCAGATCCCCATGTCTAGGGAGGACGAGGAGCACACCTCCTTCATCACAGTAGACGGCCTTTATTGTTATGTGTCTATGCCTTACGGCCTAAAGAATGCACTCCCCACCTTTGTGCGGGCAATGCACAAAACCTTTGGGGAGCTAATAAGAGACCTGGTTGAGGTGTATGTCGATGACATAGTTGTCAAGGTCAAGCAGGGTCCGTCCCTGCTAGATAACCTAGCCTTAATCTTTGACAAGTTGCGCTCTACGCACACCAAGCTGAACCCAGATGAATGTGTGTTCGGCGTGTCCTCTAGGAAGCTCTTAGGATTCCTGGTCTCGCACCGGGGGATTGAGGCCAACCCAGAGAAGATCAAGGCCATCGACTTGATGCGGCCCCCTGCCCGCGTCAAGGATGTCCAGAAACTCACAGGATGTCTAGCCGCGCTGAGTCGGTTTATACCGAGGCTAGCAGAGCGGGCACTCCCTTTCTTTAAGCTCCTGCGCAAGTCAGGCCCTTTTGCCTGGACTGACGAAGCAGAAGAGGCTTTCCAGGAGTTGAAGCGACTCTTGACGACCCTACCAATCATGGTAGCCCCTGAGCCCGGAGAGCACCTGTTGCTCTACATCGCGGCGACAACTGAAGTAGTGAGTATGGTCCTCGTCGTCGAGCGGCCGGACCCCTCATCTTCACAACCTGCTCCGGTAGCAGAAGACAGACGCCAGGAGGCCCCGCAGGACCAAGACGGTCTCCCGGGCCTCCAAGGCAACCTCCCGGAGGTCCAGGTCAGCCTCCCGGAGGTCCCGGGCAGTCTCCCGGACCCCCATGATAAACCCCCGGGGGCCCCGCGGGACCCCCCGGGGGCCAAATGGGACCTCCCAGAGATCCCCCAAGACCCCCCGGAGCTCCCGGACAATCAAGATAGCTTAAGGGCCTCCGGGTCTCAGCTCCCGGAGGCCCCCGTGGGTCCGCCCACCTCCAGTGGGCCAATGGACGAGGACCTCCCAGGCCTGAGAAAGAGGGTTCGCTCCGTACAGAGGCCTGTCTACTACATCAGCGAAGTACTTCATGATGCCAAGACAGGGTACCTGGAAGTCCACAAGCTGCTGTATGCGGTGCTCGTCGCCTCCAGAAAGCTCTGCCATTACTTCCAGGCCCACCGGGTCTCGGTAGTCACCTCGTATCCACTGAAGACAATTCTTCACAGCCCCCATGCAACTGGCAACGTTGTGTAAAAGGCCCAAGAAATGGGACTTGCAAAAACTTTTCTTCACTTCACCACACCTCAGCTCTTGTTGTGGATGGCTGGTAAGGAATGGGAGGAGCAAGTAACCTCTATCAAAGAAGTGGTTAGAGGGGAAACTTACACTTTCACAACATGGGAAAATTATACACATATGATCACACATGAGAGTGTGTTTCCACACTGTTGCATTCAAATTCAGGATTTCAGCAGCTAAACCAAGGATCAAAGTGCATAATTGGATTCCTCAGGTCCAAATTAGTGGGGAGGCAAAGTTTCAGAAATTTTCAAAAAGATTTGCTACCCATTTTTCCAAAAAGGATCCAAATATGCCAAGAATTCAAATATTTATTTGAATTTGGGGGAAATGAGCTCAACCATACAAATGTAGGTCAGTTTCAAACTCCAAATATTTGGATTCATCTCTGGCTAAGCTTTGGAGATCTTTTGAGGGGTGGGGGAGCACTGACAAGTGGGTCCCACATGTCATTGGGAAGGTTAAAATGGCACAAAAGTCAACAGCTTTAGGGGCTAAGTGTTGCACTCGGAACAGAGCCGAGGCTCCACCGCGACATGCCGTGAAAACGCCGGACGCCACCTCCTGCTCTCCCCTCGCGCGCTGGCGAGCTCCTTGTGCGGGCGCAGTAACTCCCAGCCGTGCCCCAGCTCGCCACGACCACGGGCCGACCCCCAGTCACTGCCCTCTCGCACGACAGAGCGCCGAGGAGCCGCCGCTGTGATCCACTCACTCAGGAGCGATCGTCTCTCGTGTACCAACGTCGGCAGCGCAACAAACCTATATCCTCAGACCTCCCACGCACTACCCGCATCACTTCCGGTCAAGTGAACCACTACCCACCGAGAAAAACCACGTTTTCGTGGCCGCCGGTGAGAACCGAGCAAAGGTGCTCCCGTGGGCAGCTCACACCAACCAGTTTCACGACTGAGCAAGAGCACCCCAAGGTGCGCCAACTCCCTGCGCTGCTCCTCTCCAAATTTCAGAGCAATCCGTGCGACGTAGCTTCGGAATTTCAAGTTTTCCCCTCGGGCGAGGAAAACCGGACCGCGGGTAAGAACTGTGGAAATTTACGCTTAATTCTTGGTTAAAGTTGTTCATTTTGCGCACACCAGAACTAGAGAGGATAGGGAACCTTTTCCCTCCACAACCCTAGCTAGAAACGCCGTGGTTACAGCTAATTTCGAGCTTTTCGGTCGGCGGCCATGGCGGGAACACGCGGGCGCACGGTGACAACCGGGTTGCCGTCGTTTCCGAGCCAGGTTGAGGCCACGCCGAGATTTCCTGACCTCCACTGATGCTTTAGAGCGGATCCGCCGAGTTTTTGGCGGGCTAATGTGCTCGGGCGACGGTGCCGATCATCACCGAAGGCCGCGGCTCGTCGCCAGCCTACTTCCGGCCACCGGCAGCCCAAGCCAACCCCGTAGACTTGTTCCCCGACCCTGAAAACCCCCAGGTGGCGAGTCTCCGGCCGAAAGGTGGCCGGGAAGCCGGGTCCGGCGAGCTCCAGTACAGCGCCGGCGAGGGGGAGGCGCGGGAGCGAGAGGAGGAAGAAGACCCACCGGGCCCACGTGTCAGCAGCTGAAGATTAAAACCCCGGATCAGCTGTGGCGTGTGATCCCGTGTGATGGCGCGGGAAAAAGGTCTGTGGCCCCCGTGTGGCGCGAGTCCGGCGGGTGACACGTGTAGGGTGGACCCACAGGCAGAGTTTGAACTTTTCCCGAATTAATTTGAATTCCAGAATTGGTTCAAACTTTGGAACTGCATAACTTTTGCTAGGAAGCTCCAAATTTAGTGATTCAAATTGGGTTGGATTCCTCTTGCCTAGTTCTGTCCAAATACACAACCCAATTTGTATGAAACCCAATAATTAAATCTGGAAAATTCTTTAAAGCTCTTCAGCAAAAGAATTTTAGAGGGAGTTTGGTTCAGCCAAAAATCCCCAAATTTTACCAGAATGTTCTTTAGGACATTAGTAAACCCCTGTAAAAGTTTCAGACCATTTGGAGTTGATTTGGTCAGAGCAATTCAAATTGGAAGGTGCTGTGTTCATTTGAATGCAGAAACATTTTCAGAGAATTTCCAAAACATGGAAATTCAATTCTGAGCAAGCCTTGACTCCAAAAATGCTAGAAAAATTCATGCAAACTCTATGAGCTATAATAGAAATTGTAGTTCATTAAGTTGAGCATGAACAGGGGTATTAACTCAGAATTAATTCTTCCTTGCTGATTTGCCAAGAGAATTATTCTGAGCAAACCACTCCATGAAAAGTGCTAATGTTTGGTCCAGAGAGATTTCTTGTGACAAGGAACTCACACAAAAATTCTCAGCTCTATTGGAGCTCTAGATTACCCCTGTCCTGTTTAACCACTTAAGGGATTAATATGGAAAAGGGGGAAAACCACTTAGCATTCAACCATGTGATTAAGTTCAAGCCAAGCCACCAACCCCAATTCATATTTAAATTCTTAAACAAAGTTCCAGGGGTTAGAGGCTGGTTATTATAACTAATAGTAGAGGTCTTACTCTAGGACTCACATTTGCATCTAAATTAACATATAGTATTTCATTAACGTGTAGCCGTTGAAGAAGAGACTCCGGAAGTGCTGGACTTCCTTCTTCCGGACGAAGACTTAACTCCTGACCAGCAGCAACAAGGCAAGCCCCGGTTTGCATTAACCCTTTGTAAAAGCTTTACTTTGTTTACATGTGTCATATGAAGTATGTATGTGCATTAGGTATAGGATGAATGAAACCCCACTTGCATAACCAAAGGTTCCTAAAAGAGTAAGGGTAGGGTCAAGGACCTCGAGTAGACAGGCTATGCTTAATGAGTCATAGGACTTCGGTACAAGTCGAGTAGTTGGAATCTACTCGCGAGATAGGCTGGGGACACACGGGTTCGGTTGAGTGATGTGAGATCACTTTAGTAATGAAAATGAGACTAGGCAGGGGCTAGGGCGCAGCAAGAGAGAGTCTTGTGTGCGCAGCCCTGCCCGTGTCGATTGAGGACCGATCCGTGTGCGGCCCTGCTGAACAAGTATTGAACGTACCGAAGGCATATCGGATATATGGGCCCCGATAAACCGATGTAGCCTAAACCTCCGGGCGTCGAGGCATAGCACACCGATTTATAGGTGTAGGTTGAGGGCAGCAAGGTGGAAATCTGCCAACGGGCATAGAGAGATGCTCCGTGTGGGGAACCTCCTGCTCATTTCGGTGCGACCGGTTCGACGTTTGGGCTGTTGGGTGAAAGGTTGTCCCGTACGACATCGAGTGAGCGTGCTGTGCAGCTCCACGGGTGGGCGTACGTGACGTGCTCTTTGGGTTTTCCCTGCAGGTGTATATCGAGTCGATTCGCCGTCCCTCGCGGTGACGAGTACCGCTTGTTCACTGCGTCGTAACGTAGATTAATGGATGAGATATGTTGATTCAATGATGCTGATTGATATAATTGTATTGCTACATGTGTGCCACCAAATACTGCTTACTAAATTTCAGATTTCATGAACTGTTAACTTGTTGCTAAAAGATGAACTAAGGATGAACTTGTAGGCGTGTCGTTTTGCTGAAATGTTACTATCCTATGTCCATTGTACACCTCATGTAGAGTTTCATGCTTAGGTGAGTCGGTTAAGCCTTGCTGAGCCTTTGTGCTCACGGTTGCTGCTTAAGTGTTTTTCAGGTGAGGAGCCACCCACGGACTCGGAGTACGAGTCCACCGGCGAGGGTTACCCTCCGTCGGGGACCACGGCTGAGTGGGAGCCGTACACGCCGCGCTGAGCTGAGGAGTGCAGCTAGTGTGGGTTGCCCTAGGGCTGGGCAACCGACTTTTGCTAAATAGGTGGGCGTGAGTTGTATAGTGTAGTCTTCCGCTGTGTAATAGAACAATAGTTGTAACTGAAGTTTGTACCTGTTGGTACAGTTTCAGCTGTTTTCCCATGTAATATATTGCGTTCTTATGACGTGTGCTGTCGGGTGTCGCATCGCGCGGCACCACCCTCTGCGATCCTGGATGAGCGGATTCCGGTCCGCCACAGCCTGGTATCAGAGCTGCAGTGGGGATAGCACAGTACTAAAGGACTGCATTATGGGAAAAACTTAGGTATACGGTGAGGATTCGGTAGTTGCCCAAGTAAGGACTATATTAGCATAGTTACTTAAAGTGGCAAAGACTAACTTATGTGTTATAATTCTGAATTTCAATTATGTAACGACGCACCTACGCTCTGGTAAGTATGGTAAGGAACGCCACTGAAAGCGGTTCAATTTCGGTTAGCTCTCCCTGACGAGGAACATGGTTCAGGGATTGATCTCACAGCTTGGTGTGAGATGTCAATATGAATCTCTTGGACTCTTCATGTCCCTGAGTTCATATGAAACGCTGATCCCTAGCGTGCATTAGGCAAGTAAGCGGAGACCCCATCGCGTGGTCAGTAACGCGAAAGTGTGTTCGTCTGGAAATAGCCCAGGAGGACATACGCAGCGCTTGCCATCGGCGTGCCCTGCAGGGCAGTAGGTGGTATCTGTTGGGTTGATAACATTCCCAACCGTGACGACCCGTTCATGACATACTCGGGTTCCCCGTCGTGTGGTGTTGAAACACGATCACGTGCCTTGAGACGTGACTTCGCTCAAGGACGGCCGTATGACAATGATACGGGCGTTTGTATCTACTTTTAAATATGGAACTGCCTGAAATGAACAACCGTTGAGTGCACCATCATTGTGTGGTCTTCTGCAGGTACCAGGTACTAACCACGTATGTATCCGTGTAGAAAACGTGTGCGAGAGACCGTTTAGTGCAACACTTGAGACGTATATGCCGGTATGATCCGGTTAGGATTTTCTTTTGTGAGGAACGTAGTACCGAGATATTGTAGGCATATGCATGAGTATAATGATAACGAAGAATTAAAATCTATAGGTTCAACAGTTAGGACCCTGGTTGGGTATAAGAATGGGATAGGGATGAGTGTAGTTCCAAAAAGACTGAAAAACAGAGTACTCGGTTTTGGGACAGCAAGTTTGCTGATCCTCAACAGGGCATAAGTCACAGGTCTTTTAGCCGAGAGAGGTGTGCTAGATAGTTCTGGAAAGGTATTGAAGTACCCTACAACTTGGTTGTAGACTTCCAGAGCTGAAACTCACCTTAAGATGGCTAAAAGCCCAGAGAAATGTAAACTGTCCAAAACCAGGGCAGAGTAAAACATCCTCGGAACTAATCTGTTTTTCAAATATAATTCCCAGTAGAAAAATCTAAAATTGTCATATAATACACGCTTAGAAAGAGTAGAAGATGTGTGACATCTTTGCAATTCAAAGTTTCTGAAGTTTCAGCACAGAAATTAGGGGAAATTAGGGTTGGAGACAGCCACTTCCAAGGGAGGTGCTGTTAAAATTCTTCCAGAAATTCTGCTGACTTTGAATTAGCATAACTTTTTAGCCAAATCTGATCTGGGGGCAAATGCATACTCGTTGGAAAGATACTAAAGTTAACTTTAACTTTGGTATTCAACTTGAGTCATGAAAATGCACAGAACCAGATCAAAACTTGGGATAGGTAGAAACTGGTCATTCTGACAGAAGAATGACAGTTGAGCTCATTGGAGAGGGTGTTGTACCCTAAGGGTGTGATATGTGATGACAACGCGATAGTAATGTCTCGTAGTGACCAAACCTAGTTATGTTGAGCTTCCAGAGTGGAGGTTCATCAAGTTGGATTAAACTAGCTGGTGTTTGGTCTGATAATGGTGTATCTTGTGCAAAGTTATTACATTATCTGCTTACGAGATATATCGCATGTTTTTGTTGTCATAATATTTTTACGCCCATCGTAATGGAACTGCATGCAAGTGTTGCGGGACTGATGTTATTGTCGTATGATTGCAGATGGTTCGCACTAGGACCACGCACGAGGTAGGTGGCTCTAGCCAAGGGGGAGGCGATGACTCCCAGCCACCGGCCTACGACAGCACCCCGCAGCAGCAGCCACCACCGCCGCCTCCGCTTACTCTAGCGGATGTGATAGCGGCATTGGTGGGAGGTCGTGAGGAGCAGACCGACCTGCTCCGCACGATCGTGCAGAATACGTCCCAGGCGGGAGGACGTCAATAGCGAGGGCCTCGTGAGCCCCGCGAAGTGACGTACTCGGATTTCATGAGTACGCACCCTCCAGTGTTCACCGAAGCTGAAGAACCACTGGAGGCGGACAACTGGCTGCGGACTATCGAGTCCAAGTTCGGGCTGCTCCCGTGTACGGAGCGGCAGAAGACACTGTTCGCAGCGCAGCAGCTCCACGGTGCAGCTGGTGCGTGGTGGGCGAATTATGTCGCCTCACGACCGGCAGGCCATGCCGTGGAATGGCAAGAGTTCCGGGAGGCGTTCCGCGCCTATCACATCCCTCCCGGAATAATGAAGAGAAAGTTCCAAGAATTTTTGGAACTGAAGCAGGGCGGGAGGAGTGCCCACGACTACTCCCGTGCCTTCAACCATCTGGCGCAGTATGCGTCAGACTACATCTCCACGGAGGAGAAGAAGAGGGAGCACTTCTATCGGGGGTTACATCCCGAAATGAAGACCCACCTCGTACAATGGAACCGCGGCACATTCAACGACCTAGTCAATGCCGCCATCATGCAAGAGGACGCTCAGCGGGAGTTAGCAGCTGAGCATAGGAAGCGTAGCGCTCCACCTAGCAGCGGTGGGAGTGGCGCTCCCCAGAAGTACCGTATGGTGTACCGGACACCATCCGGGCAGCAGTGGCGTCCACCGGCGCGACCTCAGCAGTTCGGGGGACGTTCGTTCCAAGCACCCCCGTTCCGTCCGCCGATGCCACCACCAAGACAACAGCAGCAGCAGACGGTACCCCGGGCGTTTCCACCGCCACAACGCGCCCCGGGTTTCCTTCCACCGATCAGCGGGGGACCGCCCCGTTTCACCTGCTTCACGTGTGGCCAGGCGGGCCACTTTGCGAATGACTGTCCTCAGGGGCAGCAGAGCAGCGGGAAAGCCCCGTTCCAGGGCGGTGCTCGAGGCCGACCTCCGGTGAAGAAGGTTGGTCAGCGGACTGGGGGTGTCCGCAACCTCGACAGTGAGGACGCCCCAGAGGGAGACAACGTGCTGGCGGGTACGTTTACTCTCAACAATCAAGCCATCGTCATATTATTTGATTCTGGTGCAACCCACAGCTTTATAAGTGCATCCTATGTGGCTAAACATCAATTGCAAGTCTTCCCAACCGACTGCACTTATATGATATGCTCACCGGGAGGGAAGATTTCAGCTAATATGATGATTCCAAAGGCACCTCTGTGCTTAGGTGGGAAGCTATATCCCACCACCTTGATAATCCTTATGGGACAAAAGATTGATGCAATCTTAGGGATGTCATGGCTGCAATACCATGGCGCTGTCCTAGAGACTCGGACACGGACGGTTCACTTAAATTCTCCATTCTACCGTCCGCATTCCATGGTGTTAGACACGCCAGTCCGGGAAGTTTTAGCAATTAATAATGCTGAAGTTCTCAAGTTAGAAGACATCCCCGTAGTCCGGGAGTATCCCGACGTGTTCCCGGACGATCTTCCGGGCATGCCACCTGAGCGGGATGTCGAGTTCAAGATTGAACTTGCACCCGGGACTATGCCCATCTCACGGAGACCATACAAGATGGCTCCGAATGAGCTGGCTGAACTGAAAGAACAGCTCAATGATCTGTTGAGCAAGGGTTTCATTAGGCCGAGCTCATCGCCTTGGGATGCTCGGCGCTATTTGTAAAGAAGAAGGATGAAACCCTGAGGCTGTGTGTGGATTACCGGCCGCTCAACGCCGTCACCATCAAGAATAAGTACCCACTGCCCCGTATTGACATCTTGTTTGATCAACTGGTGGGGGCAAGTGTATTCTCAAAGATGGACCTTCGCTCTGGATATCACCAGATCAAGATCCGGGCGGAGGATATCCCGAAGACGGCATTCTCGATGAGATACGGCTTATACGAATATCTCGTCATGTCTTTTGGTCTCACAAATGCTCCAGCCCATTTCATGTGTCTCATGAACTCGGTGTTCATGCCGGAGCTGGACAAGTTTGTGGTAGTGTTCATCGACGATATCTTGGTTTACTCCAAGACAGAAGCCGAGCATGCCGAACACTTACGGATCGTTCTTCAACGATTGCGAGACCACAAGCTCTACGCCAAGTTCAGCAAATGCGAATTTTGGATCAGCCAAGTGCCATTCTTGGGACATATCATCTCAGCTGAAGGCATTGCGGTTGACCCAAGTAAAATAGAGCAACTGTTGAAATGGAAAGCTCCCACTTCAGTTCATGAAGTCAGAAGCTTCCTCGGGTTAGCGGGATACTACCGGAGATTCATTCCAAGCTTCTCCAAGCTCGCTAAGCCGATGACAGAGCTGCTGAAGAAAGGGACAAAATATGTTTGGAACACGGCGTGTGAAGGAGCGTTCCGAACACTGGTGAAGCATCTCACAACAGCCCTTTATTAGCTCAGCCGGATACAACAAAGCCCTTCGACGTGTATTGTGACGCGTCCGGTATTGGGCTCGGCTGCGTGTTGATGCAGGAAGGACGTGTGGTCGCTTATGGCTCACGCCAACTTCGGAACCATGAGCAGCACTACCCGACCCACGATCTTGAACTTGCTGCCGTGGTGTTGGCACTGAAAATGTGGAGGCACTATCTCCTGGGGAACTTGGTGCATCTCTACACCGACCACAAGAGCTTGAAATACATTTTCACCCAGAAGGAGCTGAACATGAGGCAGAGGACGTGGTTAGAACTGATCAAAGATTATGAGATTGAGATCCATTACCACCCCGGCAAGGCGAATGTGGTTGCCGACGCGCTGAGTCGGAAATCACATGTCCATCACCTCACCATTACACCGGTGGAGGAGGAAGAGCCAAGTTTATACTTGGTTCCTTATGGATCGCTGTACAACCTTGCCCTCATCCCTACTATTAGGGAGGACATCATTGCAGCTCAGAAAAATGATAAAGGCATGGCACATCTCCGGAGATGAATTGACAATGGGGAGATCAAATGTTTCCGGAAAGATGGTGAGGGGACGTTGTGGTTCAATGACCGCATAGTCGTACCCCGAGATATGGAGTTGAGGAACAAGATCCTCGATGAAGCTCACTTGTCCAAATACTCCATTCATCCGGGCAGCAACAAAATGTACCAAGATTTGAAAAAGAAATTTTGGTGGACACGGATGAAGCGGGAGGTAGCTAAGTACGTATCCGAGTGCGATACGTGTAGACGAGTGAAAGCTGATCATATGAAGAAATCAGGGCTGCTGCAACCCCTGAAGATCCCGGCATGAAAAGGGGAAGATGTGAGCATGGATTTCATTGTGGGATTACCCCTAACAGCCAACAAGCATGATTCCATATGGGTAATCGTTGATCGGTTAACCAAGACGGCTCACTTCATCCCGGTGAATACACGTTACAATGCCGGCAAATATGCGGAGCTATACATAGCGAAGATTCTATGCCTATACGGGGTACACAAGACCATTGTCTCAGATCGAGGTGCATTATTTGTATCTCGCTTTTGGGAGCAGCTACACGCTGCATTGGGTACTAAGCTGATCAGGAGCTCCGCTTATCACCCTCAGACAGATGGCCAGACAGAGAGGGTGAATCAAGTTCTGGAAGACATGTTGAGAGCATGTGCCACCCACCATGGTAGGAACTGGGATGATCACCTACCATTGGCGGAATTCTCGTACAACAACGGCTATCAGGCGAGTATCAAGATGGCACCCTACGAAGCTCTCTATGGTCGCAAGTGCTGCACCCCGTTAAATTGGTGCGAGTCCGGTGAAAGGGTCACATTCGGGGTTGATGTGGTGAACGACGCCGAGGAGCGCGTTCGGACAATTCAAGCCAATTTGAAGGCCGCTCAATCCCGACAGAAGAGCTACGCTGATAAGAGGCGTAGGCCGTTGCACTTTGACATTGGGGAACACGTGTACCTCCGCGTGTCTCCGATGAAGGGCGTGCACCGGTTCGGTGTGAAGGGGAAGCTCGCTCCCCGTTTCATTGGACCCTACGCTATCACCGAGAAGTGTGGACCAGCAGCGTATCGATTGGAGCTACCCACATCTCTGGCTGGTGTCCATGATATTTTCCATGTTTCGCAACTGCGAAAATGCTTGAAGCATACAGCTGCTGTTCCTCCCGAAGACATCGGCGAGCTGAAACCGGATTTAACATATAATGAATATCCGGTGGGAATTCTTGATGAGAAAGCCAGGACCACGCGTAGCAGAACGTTGTGGTTCTACAAGATACTCTGGAGTAACCACACCGCCGAAGAAGCGACGTGGGAGATGACACGACCCCATTGGTCCTGTCGAGCCAGGATCACGCTGAGGGGTGCTGCGTTGCACAGCACCGTATAACACACGTCAAAGGTACAAACCGGAAGCGGAAATTTTATTACATAAACAAGTTTATGAACATGTTTACATCAAAATAAGTTCAGTTACACTCGCGGGCGTAGACTAAGCATCAAGTGCACGTTCAGCCCTCGAACGTGTCCTTGCTAGCACACATGCACACTAACTCTGCGGCGTGCACGACTCCCACTCGACGGGGTTCCCCTCCTGGGATTCCGTCTCCTCTCCGGGAGTCCCTTCCTCATAGAACCCTGCAAAAGCTTCAAACACAAGCAGTGAGCTCGAAGGCTCAGCAAGTCTGACCCGTCTCACCTAAACATGGAACTTCTACATGAGGGTAATGGGTTGCATGAGGTAAAAATCATTTGCAAGGACTCGCCTAATTAGTAGAACCTTACTTTCAAGTTTTAGCAGCAGGTTGTGGAGAACCTTACGCTAAGGCACATGAGAGAGCCACAATCAAACAAGAAACACATTTCTCTCATGTATTTTGCCCAAAGTTGAAAAGAACTTTAATTAGCTCTAAGCTACAGCATATCATTAACAATCAATGTCCAGCTTTCAATCAGCAACATTTTAACATGTAACTAGCCTGTTCTTTCTACGTCACGGTACAGTGAACAAGTGGTACTCACTGACCGCGAGGGATGGCGATTATAATCGATTTACACCTGCAGGGTTACCCGAACAACCCGTCACGTACGCCCGTACTCGATGTTGCCTACAACAACCATCACGGACGCCGTACGCGACTACCTTTCACCCGTTAGCCAAATATTGAACCGGTCCCATCGTCCCGAGCAAGAGGTCTCTGCACGCGCATCTCTGTGCCACCAGCCGATTTACACCTCGAGCTCTCAACCTACCCTCTGAACGACGGGCAATGCCTCAATACCCAGCTACCCGAGTTACATCAGTTTCCCGGTTCCCATATAGCCGGTAGGTCTTCGGTACTGTTCTAGCTTGTTCAACAGGCCCGCACACGGCTCGGTCCTCAATCGACACAAGCGGAGCTACAGCACACAGGCCCCAAAGTCCTGCTGCCCTTACTCTCCGCTCGGTCTCATTTTCTTGCCATGTGTATCATGTGCTATCTCTACCCGAGCAATGTGCCTCTAGCCTATTCTCGCGAGTAGTTCCAACTACTCGACTTGTACCGAATCCTACTCTATCCTAGCCATGCGGTGGCTAACGAGGTTTTCAATCCTAAACCCAACCCATGGTTTTCTTGGCTGTGCAGTTGGGTTGCCAATCAAGACTCTAATGCAAAGAACAATATTCAAAGATGTGCTCAAAACAATAAACATTTGTAAAAAGGTTAATGCAAACCGGGGCTTGCCTTGCTGCTCTTGGTCGTAGGCTAGCTGTTCCTCCGGAGTAACGAAGTCTAGGACTTCGGGTTCCTCCTCGACCTTAGCGACTACATGATAGAAACAATACATGTATTAATTTAATGCATTTGTATTAAGTTTGAAGTTGTGAAGTATATAACCTTTGCTAGATAGACCTAATGACTGTAAAACTTTTACTGTGGCTTGGTTACAACCGAAACAAAGACTTGGTCAAGTCTTAGTCGCAGCAAAGCTCATTTGAGCCCTCCACTAATAATTATGTCCTTGACCTTAATTGGAACTCTTAGGGTGTTCTAGGAATTTTCATGAGACAAACTATGACTTTCTGAAAACTAGTTTTTCAGAGGGTTCTAATGGAGTTGGTCTCACTTAATTTGGAAGTCTCTAACTAAAGATATGAGCTAAACAATTTCAGAGAAAATTCTGAAAATGTTTCTGAACATTTTCTATTTTCTCTGGAACAGTTTTACTAATCACACCATTAAGTGGACTAAATGAGCTCACATGGATCTGAAATTTTTATGGTAGTTCAAGGATATTTTGGTGAACATCTCAGCAAAATTTCAGGATTTTCCTCCAAAGGATTCTCCAGTTAAAATTCCTAACAGTTTAAATTTTAAGGAATTAATTCTGGAGAATTAAGGAATTTCATGAAGTGAAACTTGCTTTTATGGAAAGTACTCAGAGAGCTGAATCCAGCAAAATTTGGTTCACTCAATTTGGAGCTTTCTAGCCAAAGTTATAAGGATTTGAAGTTTGAAGGAAATCTGAAAATCGGGGAAAAGTTTAAACTCGCGCGTGGGCCCAGGGGACACGCGGCGCACGCCTAGGCGATGGCACACCGCGGCCCACAAGGATTTTGCGTGCCAGCACACCCGATCCCGGCCGCAGCCGGATCCCGATTCAAAATATCGGCCGCTGACAGCTGGGGTCCACCCCCTTCTTCAACCTCGCGACACCCGCGCTCCGCCGCTGAGGGACCTCGCCGGAGAGCTCGCCGCCGGCTGCTGTACAGCTCCAAACTTCTTGATTCTGGCCGCCCCTGCCTACTTTTACTTGGGGAACAGGATCCGAGGGTCAGCTGCTCATGACAACGGCCGGAGCATGGTCGGCGACGAGCCGCCATATCGGAATGACTTCGGCCATGTCGGCTGACTCTCCTAGTACCTCAGCTACTTGGGAAATCGGTCGGGGAGCATCAGTGGACCTCAGAGAAGGTCGACATGAGCTCGAGGCAGCTCGGGGAAGGCCCGAAATAGGTCCTCACCGTGCGCCCGATACCCCCCGTTCGTTCCGCCATTAGTAGACCTTAAATTACGCCGGGCACAGAGGTTCTCCGGCCCAGAGTTGTGAAGGCAACTTGTGCGTTACCGTGTCTAGCTCGTGTGGGAGTGGCCTGAGGCCCTCTAATCCTTTCTAGAGCACGAATTAAACAGAATCGTACCCGAAGGTCGTTCTGCACACAGAAAGGGGAAAAGTGGAAATTCGCCGCCGGTGAGCAACCACTCGAGCCGTGGCTCGGGGATGAGCAGCACCGGTCACCCGCGCGTCCAAGGGTGCCTTGGCTCGGGCGTGACAACGCCCAGGTTGGGCTGTCCACGAGAGCCCGAGGTGCGGCGGTTCCAAGTTCCGAGTTTGATCTTTCGGCACAGCCGATATCAATCGGTTTCAACCGAATTCTAGCAATGGGGAGGATGGAGGAAGGTCTCTAGTACCTTGCTGGGACTCTGGAGTGGAAGGAGGGAGCTGCGATCGGCGTCCTCCGATCAAGTCCGAACTGCGGAAACTTTCGGCCGGTGCTGGGTTCTTGCGGGAAAACACGTCGGTACCTCGGCCGAGGAGGGGGGCAGGCGCCTTAAGAAGGCTCTGCACCGCCTCATGCCCGCGCGTGGGCAAGCAGCTGGTGGCGCGGTGGCTGGCCTCGGTGGCGATCACCGCTGCGGCTCGGCGACCCGAGTGAAAAGTCTCAGTCGGTTTGTGTTGAAGTAGAGGCTGACATGTGGGTCCCACCCTTCCTTTTAACCTCTGAAATTTACTTCTAATCACTGTTGTAAACAGTGAACCCCATACTACCCTTGGCAATTCAAATTATTCCCCCATGAGCCATTTGAATTGATCAAAGTTCAAATGAGGTTTGGTTTGAATGAATTTCAGCACAAGTTCAGTTTGAAATTCAAATAAAGTTTGAATTTCTCCCACTTAGCTCATGTCAAGATCAACTCCAAATGGAGTGAAAATTGGTGTGTGAGCTCACAAAAATGTGCTGAGTAAGAATATGCCCCTCACTTTCAAATTCATGGTATAAAAACAGTTTGGATTTGAATATGTTTTCAAACTGCCCCCTTCCTATCTATACCCAAGATGACCTCAAAAAGGTTTTGAATTTGGGTGAAACTTGGCATGGACATCCTTAGCAAAGTGTAGGAGTTTTTCCTATGTCCAGCCCATCTATATCACATGTGGGAAATACCACTTTTGCAATGTGTAAGTTTGTTCCCTAATGAGCATGTTGATAATTGTTACTTGCTCTTCATTTGTGTTCATCATTCTTCCTCAAATGAGGTGTGTGGTGTGGGGATGAACACTACAAATGGGTGTCAAAAACTGAGGCCCTTACATTCCTCCCCCCTTAAAAGAATCTCGTCCCGAGATTATAAGGTGAAAATGAGAGAGAGGACGGTGGAAAAATTACCGGATATGCGACGTGAAAAAGTCGGGGTAGTTAGTGCGATGGAATTCTTCGCTCTCCCATGTCGCTTCGTCCATGGAGTGATTACTCCATAGAACCTTGTAGAACCACAACGTACGGTTGCGTGTGGTTCGGGCCTTTTCATCAATAATCTGCACCGGTTCCTCCCGATAGGTGAGATCCGGTTGCAGTTCTTCAATGTCTTCCAGCTGAACGGTAGTTGATAGCTTGAGACACTTCCTCAGCTGCGAAATGTGAAAGACGTCGTGCACACCGGAAAGTGCTTCTGGTAATTTCAGCCGGTATGCTACCGACCCACATCTTTCGGTAATCTGAAATGGACCGATGAAGCGGGGTGCTAACTTTCCCCTCACCCCAAATCTGTTTACGCCCTTCATTGGAGACACCCGTAGATATACGTGATCCCCAACTTTGAATTGTAATGGGCGCCTTCTCCGGTCCGCATACTGTTTCTGACGGGATTGAGCGGCTTTTAGGTTCGCTTGAATTAGTCGAATCTTTTCTTCCGCGTTGTTGACAAGGTCAATCCCGAAGGTAACCCTTTCGCCAGACTCACACCAGTTCAATGGTGTGCAGCATTTTCTCCCGTATAGCGCCTCGTAGGGCGCCATCTTGATGCTGGCTTGGTACCCATTGTTGTACGAGAACTCGGCTAACGGCAAGTGATCATCCCAATTCTTGCCGTGGTCGATAGCGCAAGCTCGTAGCGTGTCTTCTAGAATCTGATTTACCCGCTCGGTTTGTCCATCCGTCTGCGGGTGGTAGGCTGAACTACGGATCAGCTTCGTCCCCAAGGCAGCGTGTAGCTGCTCCCAAAAACGGGACACAAATAAAGTGCCCCGGTCGGATATGATGGTACGGGGTACGCCGTATAAGCATAGGATCCGTGAGATGTACAGTTCAGCGTACTTCTTGGCGTTGTAGTTGTTGTTGACCGTGATGAAATGGGCAACTTTGGTGAGCCGATCGACGATCACCCACACAGAATCATGTTTCTGTAAGGTGGTGGGTAAACCGACGACGAAATCCATGCTCACGTCCTCCCACTTCCAGGCAGGAATGCCCAGTGGTTGCAGCAGTCCCGGTTTCCGCATGTGGTCTGCCTTCACCCTTCGACATGTATCACACTCGGACACGTATTTTGCAGTCTCTCGCTGCATCCGTGTCCACCAAAACTTTCTTCTGAGTTCTTGATACATTTTGTTGCTGCCGGGGTGAATAGAAAATTTTGATAAGTGAGCCTCATCAAAGATTTTCTCCCGTAGCTCCGGGTTTCGGGGTACGACAATCCGGTCCTTGAACCATAGGACGCCGTCTCCGTCCTTCCGGAAACATTTCAACTCCCCACTGTCTACACGTCTCCGCAAATGTGACATGCCCTTGTCATTCTTCTGGGCTGCCGCTATCTCTTCACGGATGGTGGGGACCAAAGCTAGGTTGTAGAGAGCTCCGTGTGGAATCACATGTAGTGGTGGTTCGCTCTCTCCCAACGGTGTGATGGTCAGATTATTGACGTGTCACTTGCGGCTTAGCGCGTCCGCCACAACGTTTGCCTTGCCCGGATGATAATGGATCTCTATCTCGTAATCCTTTATCAGTTCTAACCATCTTCGTTGCCTCATGTTCAGCTCCTTCTGAGTGAATATGTACTTGAGGCTTTTGTGGTCGGTATATAAATGTACGAGGTTACCGAGTAGGTAGTGCCTCCACATCTTCAGTGCAAGTACCACGGCAGCGAGCTCCAAGTCGTGAGTTGGATAATTTTGCTCATGGTTCCTAAGCTGCCGTGATCCATACGCGACCACTCTTCGGTCTTGCATCAGCACACATCCGAGCACAATGCCGGATGCATCGCAGTACACATCGAACGGTTTTGTTGTGTCTGGCTGCGCCAAAACCGGTGCTGATGTCAGGTGCTTGACTAAAGCCTTGAATGCTGCTTCACATGCTGGACTCCAAACATATTTGGTAGCCTTCTTCAGCAGCTCTGTCATTGGCTTGGCAATCTTCGAGAAGTTCGGAATGAACCTCCGATAATATCCCGCGAGTCCGAGGAAACTCCGTACCTCATGAACAGTTCTCGGGGATTTCCAATTCAGCACTTGCGTGATCTTGCTCGGGTCCACAGCGATACCTTCCGCTGAGATGATATGCCCGAGGAAAGGCACTTGCGATATCCAAAACACGCATTTGCTGAATTTTGCGTATAACTTGTGATCCCGCAGCCGTTGCAAGACTATACGCAGATGTTTCTTGTGATCTTCCTCCGACTTGGAATATACAAGGATGTCGTCGATGAAGACCACGACAAACTTGTCGAGCTCCGGCATGAACACCGAGTTCATTAAGTACATGAAGCGAGCTGGAGCATTGGTGAGGCCGAAGGACATGACCAGGTACTCATAAAGTCCATACCTTGTCGAGAAAGCTGTCTTTGGAATGTCCTCCGCCCTTATCTTAATCTGATGGTACCCGGATCTTAAATCCATCTTGGAAAAGATCTTTGCTTCGACCAACTGATCAAACAACATGTCGATCCGTGGCAACGGGTACTTGTTCTTGATGGTTACGGCATTTAATGGACGGTAGTCCACGCAAAGCCGCAACGTTTCATCCTTCTTTTTGACAAATAATGCCGAACAGCCCCATGGCGAGGAGCTCGGCCTAATAAAACCCTTCTCCAGAAGGTCCGTGAGCTGAGTCTTCAGTTCAGCCAACTCCTTGGGCGCCATCTTGTACGGCCTTCGGGATATTGGCATGGTTCCCGGTGCAAGTTCAATCTTGAACTCCACCTCTCTATCGGGTGGCATCCCTGGCAAATCGTCCGGGAATACATCCGGGAACTCTCGGACCACTGGAATGTGTTCCAATCTGATAGTTGTGGCTTGATAGACACTTGGAAGTTTTATTTCTGGACTGTCCAGAAATAATGAGTGAGAACCGTGCACCTCTGAGTTTAAGTGCACGACTCGAAGGACGGTGTCTAAAACAGCGCCGTGGCGGGTTAACCACGACATCCCTAGGATGACATCGACCTTCTGCCCCTCTAAGATAATGAGAGACGTGGGGTACACTCTACCCGCTAAGCATAATGGTGCTTTGGAGACCATTACGCTTGCTGAAATCTTCCCACCCGGTGAACAAATTAAATATGGACTATCGGTGGGTAGTATTGGCAAGCTGTGTTTAGCAATGAAAGCTTGGCTAATAAAATTATGCGTGGCGCCTGAATCAAATAGTACTATAGCGGGATACTGGTGGAGTTGGAACATACCCGCAAGGATTGGCTCGCCCTCCGGCACGTCCTCAATGGCAAGCTGGTGGACAGTGCCGGGCCTAGGGTTTGCCCGCCGTGCATTAGTAGGGTTCCGGGGTTGTTTCCTCCCCGGAAACTGTGGTGCCACTCCGCCGCCTTGCCTCTCCGGGCAACTGCTCGCGAAGTGCCCTGGACGACCACACTTGTAACATGTGGCCGCTGCTGGTGGAGTACTCGGGGGACGAAAGCCCGGCATGCGTTGCGGAGGTGCAAACGCACGCGGCATCGCCCGCTGCTGCTGCTGTTGTTGCGGTGGTACTGGCAGTGCCGGCCGGAATGCCGGTGAAGAGTACGGCCGACCGCGGAACGGCATCGACCGCTGTGGTGGCTGCCAGCGTGGACCTGATGGTGGGCGATTCACCATCCGAAACTTCTGAGAAGGACTGCCTCCTTCTCCGCTGCTCTGCGGCGCGCTTCGCTTTCGCTCTGCCGCCGCCAACTCCTTGCCGGAGTCCTCCTGAACAATCGCAGCATCAATGATGTCGTTGAGGCTGCCGCGATTGAACATCGCCAGCTTGTCCTTCAGGAGCGGGTTAAGCCCCTGGTAAAAGTGGTCCCGCCGCTTCTCGTCCGTATCTGCGTGATACGACGCGTAGAGCGCGAGATCGTTGAACGCCCTGGAATATTCCAGCGCGTTCCGGCTGCCTTGTTGCAGGTGTAGGAACTCCTGCGTCTTCCTCTTCATCAAACCGGGCGGTATATGATAGGCCCTGAAGGCCGTCCGGAACTCCGCCCAGGTCATCACTCGGTCGGTGGGCTGTGAAGCACAGAAGTTGGCCCACCACGCGCTCGCGGATCCTTGGAGCTGCTGGACCGCGAACTGAGTCTTGCGCTGCTCGCTGATTTGGAGCAGCCCGAACTTCATCTCTATGGCGCGGAGCCAGTTGTCCGCGTCAAGTGGTTCATCCGCCCTTGAGAATACAGGGGGATGAGTCGCCAGGAAGTCGGAGTAGGAGCTCTGTTGGTGCTCCTCACGATCTTGACGTCTCTCTGGGCGAGACGTATTGGTGATGAGAGTCTGCAGCAACTCTGTGTGCTGCTGATGCGAGCCCGCCATTGCCGCGACAATGTCGGCCAATGTAACCGTTGGTAGTGGCGGTGGCGGTGTTTGCTGTTGCTGTTGCTGCTGCTGTCCCGAGGAGTCCTCGGGAGGTGGTTGGGAGGTCTCTCCCCCTTGACTGGTACCCCCAACGTCACGGTTGGCACGAGTACGCGTCATTCTGAAATTCAGCACAGCAGCAATTAGCACATGTCTTACTCAAAATTCCTTAAACAGCAGTAGGTATTGAAGCGACGCATGATTAACTTGCACAACATTCACATATATTGATAAAGCATAAACTTTATACAAGATACATCATTCTCGGATCTCCGAGAAGTCGTGCTCATGTCGTCACTACCTATACATACGCTACTGTCTACACGACATGTCACCGATTACAAAAGTTGGGTTACGCTACCCTAGCTGCCCTACTTGGCAACCGTAACCCCCTACTCGGAGTAGAACTCGACCTCCTGTGGGTCGTCCTCCTCCGGTACCTCGGCTGGTGGTTCGGGGTCTACCACCTCTTCTCCCATTCCGGGCTCTCCCATGGCTGGAAGACCCAAGACTACCGGTACGCCCAATACCGGGGGCACGAGGTCCTGCAATGCATGCACCTCGTCCATAGCCTGGTTGTAGTCCTCTTCCCAGCCTTGTCATTCCTCAATAGCGTCGTCCCGCTCTTGAGCAAGGTCCTCATTCTGCTGGGTTAGGGTCTGCACCAGCTCTTGCAACGCCGCGATGTCAACACGGGCCTTCTTCTTTGCCTTCTTCAGACGGCGCAACTGATTGTGTTGTTCATTCAGTCGCTTGATCGTCGGAAGGAGCACATTGCGGAGTGCGCTGTGAGCACCCTCGAATTGATCTCCGCGGCTTGTGCTCTCCTTGAGCTTGGTGGCGAGATGTTCCGTATGAACAGCTTGGCTGTCCATCACAGCGTTTCCCGCCCTCATTTGGAGGCTGAGGTTTGCCTCCGCGGGGTTGTACCTTGGGCAACTCGGGTCTGTTGCCTCCAGGTACCTTTCTTCCCACACATGCTGAGCTCGCCCCTCCACCGGAACGAGTGCGTATGGTATGCCCTCCATAGCCTGCACGTGTAGTTGGCAGAAACGTGACATAGTGTCACGGGCTGCCACTTGCCACATCCCTTCCGGTTGTCTTCCTCTCACCGTGACGGTGAATGGCACCCAACCGGGTGGCGTAGGCCCTGCAGGAACCTCGACATGGATCATCCACGTCTTGTTCCCCTCTTCGCCTTCTTCCTTGGCGAAGTATTGTGGCATCTGGTTGTACCCGAAATATTGGAGCATTTGCCACAATGCTTCCGGGTAGCCGCTACGGTCAGAGCAGTGGGAAACTACCCACCCGTTTTCCAACCGTTTATCTGCTGCCATCTGTAAAAATATATTTGAGAAATGTCAAATATTTATTTAAACAGTAAACCATTGAGTTATAACATAAGATATGTCATTGAACCCATAACACTTGGAAACATAGTTCAAATTTTTAAACAAATTTGACTGCTGATCTGCTGTTATCATGACAGCCCTGACCAGTTTCCATATCAATCTGATTTAGGCCAGGTTAAAAGCAAAACCAGTGCTGGAGCTCAACATCAAAGTTAAAGTTAACTTTAGTAGCTTTCCAGAAAGTATTTGGTTGGCCTAAGATCTGTCCTGGTTCAAAAGTTATGAGATGTCAAAGTTAACAGAATTTCTGGAAACATTTGGACAGCACCTCCCTGCCTTAGGTACTGATTTGATCCAAGAATCCCAGTTAATCCTGTTCCTAATCTGACAAAACTTTCTGTTACAAAGTTGTAACCCATCTCATAAGCTTTCCAGAACTACCTCATTTCCTATTTTTGGATTTTTAAGCAGGAAGTTATGCTTAATTTACAGAGAGTTTACAGAGAGTCTTTGCTCTGTCCTGTTTTCTGGACAGTTTGAACTCTACTGCATTTTTCGAGTGGTTAAGGGATGAAACACCTCTGGAACTCAACAGAAAAGTTGTAAAGCTCTTCCAACGCTTTCCAGAAATGTATCATACGACCCCAACCTCGAAAGAACTCAACCTCTAACCTCTGATTAACTTCAGCCTTGATTCAGCTGAAAACAGAGTGCTCTGTCCTTAACATCCTATAAGTTGAAAGTTTGTTAACTTTGAATATCCTGTTCCAGGGAAGGAGTTACATCAAGTTTTACTACTTTGGATCAAAACCTTCAAGTTTTTAAATGAAGTTGTTCATTTAATTGGATGTGACATCGAGGCGTCACCAGATTATGTCGGTACTACGTCCTCACAAAGGAAAAACCTATACCGGACTTAGCCGGCTTCGTTAGTTCAGTGGCACTACTCGTCACTCGCACACGGATGCTACACGTCTAACGTTTCGTGGTAAGGCTACCTGCAGAAATTCAACCAATCATCAGACTCGGCTGCACACCGAGCCCGGAATCTATACAGTTGGTACACCCGGCCGTCATCACTCGCCCGGATGTTCTCAAGCCAAACACGCCTTGAGTTACGTGTTCACGTTTCAGACCACGTGACGGGGTCTCCCATGTTGCACCACGCATGCCAGGGACAGACGTTGCTCGAATACCCCAAACGACATGAAGAGTCGTAGAGGATACTAAAGCGGGTCGGGTTACCTGCCACCCGTGGGGCTCCACCCTTCAGCTTGTGCGCACTGGTGAACAGCGCTTACGTGCACCCCCCAAGACATGAACGTCCCGAGATGCACGATTTTCTGACATAACAAATAGGTTAATAAGCCACTTTCTATATGCTAATAACATCCTTATACGGGCTACTAACTCGTTCCTCACTGGATTTTTGAAAAAGAAGACCTTTGTACTGTGTTAAACCTCAAGCGAGCTCTGATACCACGCTGACACGACCCCATTGGTCCTGTCGAGCCAGGATCACGCTGAGGGGTGCTGCGTTGCACAGCACCGTATAATACACGTCAAAGGTACAAAGCGGAAGCAGAAATTTTATTACATAAACAAGTTTATGAACATGTTTACATCAAAATAAGTTCAGTCTACACTCGCGGGCGTAGACTAAGCATCAAGTGCACGTTCAGCCCTCGAACGTGTCCTTGCTAGCACACACGCACACTAACTCTGCGGCGTGCACGACTCCCACTCGACGGGGTTCCCCTCCTGGGGTTCCGTCTCCTCTCCGGGAGTCCCTTCCTCATAGAACCCTGCAAAAGCTTCAAACACAAGCAGTGAGCACGAAGGCTCAGCAAGTCTGACCCGTCTCACCTAAACATGGAACTTCTACATGAGGGTAATGGGTTGCATGAGGTAAAAATCATTTGCAAGGACTCGCCTAATTAGTAGAACCTTACTTTCAAGATTTAGCAGCAGGTTGTGGAGAACCTTACGCTAAGGGACATGAGAGAGCCGCAAACAAACAAGAAACGCATTTCTCTCATGTACTTTGCCCAAAGTTGAAAAGAACTTTAATTAGCTCTAAGCTACAGCATATCATTAACAATCAATGTCCAGCTTTCAATCAGCAACATTTTAACATGTAACTAGCCTGTTCTTTCTACGTCATGGTACAGTGAACAAGTGGTACTCACTGACCGCGAGGGACGGCGATTATAATCGATTTACACCTGCAGGGTTACCCGAACAACCCGTCACGTACGCCCGTACTCGATGTTGCCTACAACAACCATCACGGACGCCGTACGCGACTACCTTTCACCCGTTAGCCAAATATTGAACCGGTCCCATCGTCCCGAGCAAGAGGTCTCTGCACGCGCATCTCTGTGCCGCCAGCCGATTTACACCTCGAGCTCTCAACCTACCCTCTGAACGACGGGCAATGCCTCAATACCCAGCTACCCGAGTTACATCAGTTTCCCGGTTCCCATATAGCCGGTAGGTCTTCAGTACTGTTCTAGCTTATTCAACAGGCCCGCACACGGCTCGGTCCTCAATCGACACAAGCGGAGCTACAGCACACAGGCCCCAAAGTCCTGCTGCCCTTACTCTCCGCTCGGTCTCATTTTCTTGCCATGTGTATCATGTGCTATCTCTACCCGAGCAATGTGCCTCTAGCCTATTCTCGCGAGTAGTTCCAACTACTCGACTTGTACCGAATCCTACTCTATCCTAGCCATGCGGTGGCTAACGAGGTTTTCAATCCTAAACCCAACCCATGGTTTTATTGGCTGTGCAGTTGGGTTGCCAATCAAGACTCTAATGCAAAGAACAATATTCAAAGATGTGCTCAAAACAATAAACATTTGTAAAAAGGTTAATGCAAACCGGGGCTTGCCTTGCTGCTCTTGGTCGTAGGCTAGCTGTTCCTCCGGAGTAACGAAGTCTAGGACTTCGGGTTCCTCCTCGACCTTAGCGACTACATGATAGAAACAATACATGTATTAATTTAATGCATTTGTATTAAGTTTGAAGTTGTGAAGTCTATAACCTTTGCTAGATAGACCTAATGACTGTGAAACTTTTACTGTGGCTTGGTTACAACCTAAACAGAGACTTGGTCAAGTCTTAGTTGCAGCAAAGCTCATTTGAGCCCTCCACAAATAATTATGTCCTTGACCTTAATTGGAACTCTTAGGGTGTTCTAGGAATTTTCATGAGACAAACTATGACTTTCTGAAAACTAGTTTTTCAGAGGGTTCTAATGGAGTTGGTCTCACTTAATTTGGAAGTCTCTAACTAAAGATATGAGCTAAACAATTTCAGAGAAAATTCTGAAAATGTTTCTGAACATTTTCTATTTTCTCTGGAACTGTTTTACTAATCACACCATTAGGTGGACTAAATGAGCTCACATGGATCTGAAATTTTTATGGTAGTTCAAGGATATTTTGGTGAACATCTCAGCAAAATTTCAGGATTTTACTCCAAAGGATTCTCCAGTTAAAATTCCTAACAGTTTAAACTTTAAGGAATTAATTCTGGAGAATTAAGGAATTTCATGAAGTGAAACTTGATTTTCTGGAAAGTACTCAGAGAGCTGAATCCAGCAAAATTTGGTTCACTCAATTTGGAGCTTTCTAGCCAAAGTTATAAGGATTTGAAGTTTGAAGTAAATCTGAAAATCGGGGAAAAGTTTAAACTCGCGCGTGGGCCCAGGGGACACGCGGCGCACGCCTAGGCGATGGCACACCGCGGCCCACAAGGATTTTGCGCGCCAGCACACCCGATCCCGGCCGCAGCCGGATCCCGATTCAAAATATCGGCCGCTGATAGCTGGGGTCCACCCCTTTCTTCAACCTCGCGACACCCGCGCTCCGCCGCCGAGGGACCTCGCCGGAGAGCTCGCCGCCGGCTGCTGTACAGCTCCAAACTTCTTGATTCTGGCCGCCCCTGCCTACTTTTACTTGGGGAACAGGATCCGAGGGTCAGCTGCTCATGACAACGGCCGGAGCATGGTCGGCGACGAGCCGCCATATCGGAATGACTTCGGCCATGTCGGCTGACTCTCCTAGTACCTCAGCTACTTGGGAAATCGGTCGGGGAGCATCAGTGGACCTCAGAGAAGGTCGACATGAGCTCGAGGCAGCTCGGGGAAGGCCCGAAATAGGTCCTCACCGTGCACCCGATACCCCCCGTTCGTTCCGCCATTAGTAGACCTTAAATTACGCCGGGCACAGAGGTTCTCCGGCCCAGAGTTGTGAAGGCAACTTGTGCGTTACCGTGTCTAGCTCGTGTGGGAGTGGCCTGAGGCCCTCTAATCCTTTCTAGAGCATGAATTAAACAGAATCGTACCCGAAGGTCGTTCTGCACACAGAAAGGGGAAAAGTGGAAATTCGCCGCCGGTGAGCAACCACTCGAGCTGTGGATCGGGGATGAGCAGCACCGGTCACCCGCGCGTCCAAGGGTGCCTTGGCTCGGGCGTGACAACGCCCAGGTTGGGCTGTCCACGAGAGCCCGAGGTGCGGCGGTTCCAAGTTCCGAGTTTGATCTTTCGGCACAGCCGATATCAATCGGTTTCAACCGAATTCTAGCAATGGGGAGGATGGAGGAAGGTCTCTAGTACCTTGCTGGGACTCTGGAGTGGATGGAGGGAGCTGCGATCGGCGTCCTCCGATCAAGTCCAAACTGCGGAAACTTTCGGCCGGTGCTGGGTTCTTGCGGGAAAACACGTCGGTACCTCGGCCGAGGAGGGGGGCAGGCGCCTTAAGAAGGCTCTGCACCGCCTCATGCCCGCGCGTGGGCAAGCAGCTGGTGGCGCGGTGGCTGGCCTCGGTGGCGATCACCGCTGCGGCTCGGCGACCCGAGTGAAAAGTCTCAGTCGGTTTGTGTTGAAATAGAGGCTGACATGTGGGTCCCACCCTTCCTTTTAACCTCTGAAATTTACTTCTAATCGCTGTTGTAAACAGTGAACCCCATACTACCCTTGGCAATTCAAATTATTCCCCCATGAGCCATTTGAATTGATCAAAGTTCAAATGAGGTTTGGTTTGAATGAATTTCAGCACAAGTTCAGTTTGAAATTCAAATAAAGTTTGAATTTCTCCCACTTAGCTCATGTCAAGATCAACTCCAAATGGAGTGAAAATTGGTGTGTGAGCTCACAAAAATGTGCTGAGTAAGAATATGCCCCTCACTTTCAAATTCATGGTATAAAAACAGTTTGGATTTGAATATGTTTTCAAACTGCCCCCTTCCTATCTATACCCAAGATGACCTCAAAAAGGTTTTGAATTTGGGTGAAACTTGGCATGGACATCCTTAGCAAAGTGTAGGAGTTTTTCCTATGTCCAGCCCATCTATATCACATGTGGGAAATACCACTTTTGCAATGTGTAAGTTTGTTCCCTAATGAGCATGTTGATAATTGTTACTTGCTCTTCATTTGTGTTCATCATTCTTCCTCAAATGAGGTGTGTGGTGTGGGGATGAACACTACAAATGGGTGTCAAAAACTGAGGCCCTTACATGCGAGGAGTTCCTTCGCTCAAGCTACCCGGAGTTCATGGCTTCTCAACCCGGGTAAGTCCTCATTACATCGCCATCTCTTCGTTTGTAATCTCGGGACGAGATTCTTTTAAGGGGGGAGGGATGTAAAAGGCCCAAGAAATGGGACTTGCAAAAACTTTTCTTCACTTCACCACACCTCAGCTCTTGTTGTGGATGGCTGGTAAGGAATGGGAGGAGCAAGTAACCTCTATCAAAGAAGTGGTTAGAGGGGAAACTTACACTTTCACAACATGGGAAAATTATACACATATGATCACACATGAGAGTGTGTTTCCAAACTGTTGCATTCAAATTCAGGATTTCAGCAGCTAAACCAAGGATCAAAGTGCATAATTGGATTCCTCAGGTCCAAATTAGTGGGGAGGCAAAGTTTCAGAAATTTTCAAAAAGATTTGCTACCCATTTTTCCAAAAAGGATCCAAATATGCCAAGAATTCAAATATTTATTTGAATTTGGGGGAAATGAGCTCAACCATACAAATGTAGGTCAGTTTCAAACTCCAAATATTTGGATTCATCTCTGGCTAAGCTTTGGAGATCTTTTGAGGGGTGGGGGAGCACTGACAAGTGGGTCCCACATGTCATTGGGAAGGTTAAAATGGCACAAAAGTCAACAGCCTTAGGGGCTAAGTGTTGCACTCGGAACAGAGCCGAGGCTCCACCGCGACACGCTGTGAAAACGCCGGACGCCACCTCCTGCTCTCCCCTCGCGTGCTGGTGAGCTCCTTGTGCGGGCGCAGTAACTCCCAGCCGTGCCCCAGCTCGCCACGACCACGGGCCGACCCCCAGTCACTGCCCTCTCGCACGAAAGAGCGCCGAGGAGCCGCCGCTGTGATCCACTCACTCGGGAGCGATCGTCTCTCGTGTACCAACGTCGGCAGCGCAACAAACCTATATCCTCAGACCTCCCACGCACTACCCGCATCACTTCCGGTCAAGTGAACCACTACCCACCGAGAAAAACCATGTTTTCGTGGCCGCCGGTGAGAACCGAGCAAAGGTGCTCCCGTGGGCAGCTCACACCAACCAGTTTCACGACTGAGCAAGAGCACCCCAAGGTGCGCCAACTCCCTGCGCTGCTCCTCTCCAAATTTCAGAGCAATCCGTGCGACGTAGCTTCGGAATTTCAAGTTTTCCCCTCGGGCGAGGAAAACCGGACCGCGGGTAAGAACTGTGGAAATTTACGCTTAATTCTTGGTTAAAGTTGTTCATTTTGCGCACACCAGAACTCGAGAGGATAGGGAACCTTTTCCCTCCACAACCCTAGCTAGAAACGCCGTGGTTAGAGCTAATTTCGAGCTTTTCGGTCGGCGGCCATGACGGGAACACGCGGGCGCACGGTGACAACCGGGTTGCCGTCGTTTCCGAGCCAGGTTGAGGCCACGCCGAGATTTCCTGACCTCCACTGATGCTTTAGAGCGGATCCGCCGAGCTTTTGGCGGGCTAATGTGCTCGGGCGACGGTGCCGATCATCACCGAAGGCCGCGGCTCGTCGCCAGCCTACTTCCGGCCACCGGCAGCCCAAGCCAACCCCGTAGACTTGTTCCCCGACCCTGAAAACCCCCAGGTGGCGAGTCTCCGGCCGAAAGGTGGCCGGGAAGCCGGGTTCGGCGAGCTCCAGTACAGCGCCGGCGAGGGGGGGGCGCGGGAGCGAGAGGAGGAAGAAGACCCACCGGGCCCACGTGTCAGCAGCTGAAGATTAAAACCCCGGATCAGCTGTGGCGTGTGATCCCGTGTGATGGCGCGGGAAAAAGGTCTGTGGCCCCCGTGTGGCGCGAGTCCGGCGGGTGACACGTGTAGGGTGGACCCACAGGCAGAGTTTGAACTTTTCCCGAATTAATTTGAATTCCAGAATTGGTTCAAACTTTGGAACTGCATAACTTTTGCTAGGAAGCTCCAAATTTAGTGATTCAAATTGGGTTGGATTCCTCTTGCCTAGTTCTGTCCATATACACAACCCAATTTGTATGAAACCCAATAATTAAATCTGGAAAATTCTTTAAAGCTCTTCAGCAAAAGAATTTTAGAGGGAGTTTGGTTCAGCCAAAAATCCCCAAATTTTACCAGAATGTTCTTTAGGACATTAGTAAACCCCTGTAAAATTTTCAGACCATTTGGAGTTGATTTGGTCAGAGCAATTCAAATTGGAAGGTGCTGTGTTCATTTGAATGCAGAAACATTTTCAGAGAATTTCCAAAACTTGGAAATTCAATTCTGGGCAAACCTTGACTCCAAAAATGCTAGGAAAATTCATGCAAACTCTATGATCTATAATAGAAATTGTAGTTCATTAAGTTGAGCATGAACAGGGGTATTACCTCAGAATTAATTCTTCCTTGCTGATTTGCCAAGAGAATTATTCTGAGCAAACCACTCCATGAAAAGTGCTAATGTTTGGTCCAGAGAGTTTTCTTGTGACAAGGAACTCACACAAAAATTCTCAGCTCTATTGGAACTCTAGATTACCCCTGTCCTGTTTAACCACTTAAGGGATTAATATGGAAAAGGGGGAAAACCACTTAGCATTCAACCATGTGATTAAGTTCAAGCCAAGCCACCAACCCCAATTCATATTTAAATTCTTAAACAAAGTTCCAGGGGTTAGAGGCTGGTTATTATAACTAATAGTAGAGGTCTTACTCTAGGACTCACATTTGCATCTAAATTAACATATAGTATTTCATTAACGTGTAGCCGTTGAAGAAGAGACTCCGGAAGTGCTGGACTTCCTTCTTCCGGACGAAGACTTAACTCCTGACCAGCAGCAACAAGGCAAGCCCCGGTTTGCATTAACCCTTTGTAAAAGCTTTACTTTGTTTACATGTGTCATATGAAGTATGTATGTGCATTAGGTATAGGATGAATGAAACCCCACTTGCATAACCAAAGGTTCCTAAAAGAGTAAGGGTAGGGTCAAGGACCTCGAGTAGACAGGCTATGCTTAATGAGTCATAGGACTTCGGTACAAGTCGAGTAGTTGGAATCTACTCGCGAGATAGGCTGGGGACACACGGGTTCGGTTGAGTGATGTGAGATCACTTTAGTAATGAAAATGAGACTAGGCAGGGGCTAGGGTGCAGTAAGAGAGAGTCTTGTGTGCGCAGCCCTGCCCCTGTGGATTGAGGACCGATCCGTGTGCGGCCCTGCTGAACAAGTATTGAACGTACCGAAGGCATATCGGATATATGGGCCCCGATAAACCGATGTAGCCTAAACCTCCGGGCGTCGAGGCATAGCACACCGATTTATAGGTGTAGGTTGAGGGCAGCAAGGTGGAAATCTGCCAACGGGCGTAGAGAGATGCTCCGTGTGGGGAACCTCATGCTCGTTTCGGTGCGACCGGTTCGACGTTTGGGCTGTTGGGTGAAAGGTTGTCCCGTACGACATCGAGTGAGCGTGCTGTGCAGCTCCACGGGTGGGCGTACGTGACGTGCTCTTTGGGTTTTCCCTGCAGGTGTATATCGAGTCGATTCGCCGTCCCTCGCGGTGACGAGTACGGCTTGTTCACTGCGTCGTAACGTAGACTAATGGATGAGATATGTTGATTCAATGATGCTGATTGATATAATTGTATTGCTACATGTGTGCCACCAAATACTGCTTACTAAATTTCAGATTTCATGAACTGTTAACTTGTTGCTAAAAGATGAACTAAGGATGAACTTGTAGGCGTGTCGTTTTTCTGAAATGTTACTATCCTATGTCCATTGTACACCTCATGTAGAGTTTCATGCTTAGGTGAGTCGGTTAAGACTTGCTGAGCCTTTGTGCTCACGGTTGCTGCTTAAGTGTTTTTCAGGTGAGGAGCCACCCACGGACTCGGAGTACGAGTCCACCGGCGAGGGTTACCCTCCATCGGGGACCACGGCTGAGTGGGAGCCGTACACGCCGCGCTGAGCTGAGGAGTGCAGCTAGTGTGGGTTGCCCTAGGGCTGGGCAACCGACTTTTGCTAAATAGGCGGGCGTGAGTTGTATAGTGTAGTCTTCCGCTGTGTAATAGAACAATAGTTGTAACTGAAGTTTGTACCTGTTGGTACAGTTTCAGCTGTTTTCCCATGTAATATATTGCGTTCTTATGACGTGTGCTGTCGGGTGTCGCATCGCGCGGCACCACCCTCTGCGATCCTGGATGAGCGGATTCCGGTCCGCCACACGTTGCTAAATGGGCGGCGGAGCTGGCGGAGTTTGAGCTGGACTTCCTCCCACGCCATGCAGTCAAGAGCCAAGCACTGGCTGACTTTGTGGCGGAGTGGACACCAACGGAGACTAACCCAGGGGGCCATGGGGGCGGAGAACCGGAGCACCAAGCTCCGGTCTTCACCGAACCCCACTGGACACTCTTCTTCGACGGCTCCTCGCGAAAGCAGGGAGCCGGTGCCGGCGTACTGCTCCTCATGCCATCGGGGGAACAGTTTGGGTATATGGTGCGTCTCAATTTCAAGGCAACCAACAACATGGCGGAGTATGAAGCACTCATCTTTGGCCTGCAGACAGCCCTGTCTTTAGGCGCTCGCCAGTTGTTGGCACAGGGCGACTCCCAGCTGGTCATTAAGCAAGTCAAGGGCGAATGCTCCTGCAATGACCCCCAACTAGCTGCATATCTGCTTCACGTGCAGATGTTGGAGAAAGAATTCCTCGCCTTGGACCTGCACCACGTACCGCGCACCGGTAATACCGCAGCCGATGACCTTTCAACGAAGGCTTCCACCGGAGCCCCTGCACCCGAAGGAGTCTTCGAGAGGACGTTGCTGCGGCCCACAACCCGGCCCACCGAGCCGGGCGAAGGGGGCTTGACCAGCACCTCGAAGCTGGCGGTCCCGGCGGCCCTACAACCGTGGGCGCCGCCATGGATCGTAAGCGTCACTGGGGACTCCGTGCAACCCAGCGCTCAAGATCCAGAAGCTCAAGTCAGACCCGATGCATGGATCACGGAGATCCGGGACTACTTGAAGGACAATATCCTCCCTGATGAACATGCAACCGCTGAACGGATTGTGCGTATGGCTAAGAGGTACGCGCTGGTAGAGGGGGATCTCTACCGGCGTGGCGCCAACCACATCATATTGCGGTGTATAACCCAGGGGGAAGGCTGCGACTTGCTCGCTGAGATCCATGGAGACGAATGTGGAAGTCATTCTTCCTCATGCACGCTTGTCGGTAAAGCCTTCCGGCGCGGCTTCCACTGGCCGACAGCACTCCAGGATGCCATCAAGCTGGTCGAGAGCTGCAAGGCGTGCCAGTTCCACGCCAAGCAGATCCATACACCGGCTCAGGCGGTACAGATGATCCCGCCCTCGTGGCCGTTTGCCATGTGGGGGCTGGACATCCTGGGACCATTCCCCAGAACCATCGGGGGGTTCCGGTACCTCTATGTCGCTATCGACAAGTTCACCAAGTGGCCGGAAGCTACACCAGTTGTCACCATCAATAAACAATCAGCAGTAAAATTCATCAGGTCTATTGTCTGCCGGTTCGGGGTCCCAAACAGGATCATCACTGACAATGGGACCCAGTTCACCAGCGCAGCGTTCCAAGACTACTGCGAGGACCTTGGCATTCAGGTATGCTATGCCTCTGTCGCTCACCCGAAGAGCAATGGGCAAGTCGAGAGGGCCAATGCGGAGATTCTCCGGGGCCTCAAGACTCGTACCTTCGCCAGCCTGAAGAAACTTGGTGCCAATTGGGTAGATGAACTTCCGAGCACACTATGGGCTAACCGGACATCCCAGAGCCGGGCCACCGGGGAGACACCCTTCTTCATGGTGTACGGGGCCGAAGCTGTACTCCCTGAAGAAATCACCATGAAGTCTCACCGTGTCCGGGCTTACGACGAAGCCACGCAGGACAACCTCCGGTGTGGAGAGATCGACCTCGTCGACGAGGTCCGATTACGTGCGGCACTCCGTAACGCGCGGTACAGACAGGCGCTTCGGCGCTACCACCAGAGGTCTGTGCGTGCCCGGGAGCTGCAGGAAGGTGACCTGGTGTTGCGGCGCATACTTTCTCGTGAAGGGGCCCACAAACTCTCACCTAGTTGGGAAGGCCCCTTCCGAGTCACGAAAGTATGCCGCCCCGGGTGTGTGCGCCTTTCCACCGAGGATGGGGACCTGCTCCCGAATCCTTGGAACATAGAACACCTCCGTAAGTTCTACCCCTAAGAGCAAAAATAGGTCAGTACTTTCTTTTCGTAATGAACCCCATAGAGTACAGGAGCAGCGCTCGGAGCAGCTAAACCCCAGGGGATGGTCAAGTCTACGTTCAGCTTTGCCTGGTTCCGACTCCAAGCACGTAGAGTCTTGCTTCCCCTCTTAATGGGGTGGGTCGTGGCCTCCATTTTTAGCCTGCCTTCCTCCTATGGAAGGTTGTACGAAAAGAAGTCTGCCCTACTTTGCTCTTTCCTTGTACTCATTTGAATTGTGAATTGAGTTATTTTTTATCACTCTTGCAGTACATGGCTGCCATGTGCTCAGCTCCCCCTCTCTACAAATCCCCAAGCATCAAGCGTGTGGTTGGGGGCTGTATGTCAAATAAGACTGTGAGACAAGGGAGGGGGAGCCCCCAAGGAGAATTACGTTTCCTCTACCTGTGTGCAGGACTTCCAGGTTGCGGCAACAGGGACTGCGTGAAGTATGGGGAATGGAGGTACCAACTACTTTGACCCAGGGCTAGAGGGGGCGGGACCCGGGGCCCCACATGTCCAGCAGGCCCGGAACTCTCTCCTTCCTTGAGAGGGGCTCCGGGCTCGCCACGTGGCAGACGGAAGCCGGACCTTCCCCCGCGGTGGAAGAGCTCCGAAAGCCCTGCGTGTTCAACAAGGCCGGGGCTCCCGTCTCCGCAGTAAAAGCAGTCATCAAGTGAGCGCACGCTCTCACGACCCCGCGGCCGTTCGTGCTCCGGCAGCGGCCAATTCGGGACTTAAAGAAAGTGCGCGGATCGGAAGAGACGGAGGTCCCACCTCGGGCTCGCTATCTCCCCCGAGATGGGCCCGGGGGCCACTGTCGGTACCTGAGATATGGGGTACCCCCGCGCACAGGGTGAAATGCCTAAGGTGCTCGCCCTTCTCCGCAGGGAGAGCTCCGAAGGCGCCACGCGTCTGGCGGGGCCGGACCTCCCTCTCCTCAGAGGTGAGCTCTGGGCCCGCCACGTGGCATACAGAAGCCGGACCTCCCCCTCCGCGGGAGAGGGGTCCGAAGACGCCACGCGTCCAGCGGGGCCGGACCTCCCTCTCCTCAGAGGTGAGCTCCGGGCCCGCCACGTGGCATGCAGAAGCCGGACCTCCCCCTCCGCGGGAGAGAGGTCCGAAGGCGCCACGCGTCCAGCGGGCCCGGACCTCCCTCTCCTCAGAGAAGAGCTCCGGACCCGCCACGTGGCTAGAAGAATGGTGCTGCCTGCCCCCGAGCGGTAGGCAGCGGGCGTAAAGCCGCCCCCCACCTTGCCCGTACAAGGTATTCAAGGCCCGCGTCTTCCCAAGACGCGGAAACACGGAGCACGCGCCTGTCAGGTGCCGTTGCGTCCAGTCACATCACAGACTGGCGCGCGGTGTCAGAACCTGACAGGTAATAAACGCCGCGACAAGACATCCCATGCCGCCTGCGCCGTCATCAACCACTATGACTAGTGCGCGGCATGGGCAGGGCGGCAAAAGGAAGACTCAGAAGCCTTCCACCGGAGGCAACCACCGGCATAACTACAGATACGGAAGATAATAGACAATCTTCTCGGGACCACCTGTCGGGTCCCGGCTTCCCTTGTAAGCCGCCCGAGCCTTGGACTATAAAAGGCTCGGGTAGGCGTCGATAGCAAGGGTTCGCATTCTGCAACTCATACGCTAGCCATACACTCTCAAGCTGTAACTCACCCCCAAGCTCAGGCCCCCGGCCCTGAGCAGCAAGCAATACAGCGAGCTCCATAGCTCGCTGTGGACGTAGGGTTTTACGCTCCGGCGGCCTGAACCACGTAAAACTCCCCGTGTCAAGCTCTCACTAACTCGTCCATCCGCACAAGCTCTCCGCTAGGAACTAGCCCCTCCGAAAAAAGAACCTCCATGGGCTGCCCAGTGCAGGCCAGGGGGAAGTGTCGATCGCACACTTCGACAGGGGCGGAGTCCGGAATTCATCGGAGCTCAGGCCAACGAAGGGCGTGAGGTCCGGTATCAGCACTCGCCTCTGAAAGGAGGGCGAGGGCTGGCCTCGGAGCTCATCCCAGCTGTGGGGGCGGAGTCCGGAAGTCATCGGAGCTCAGGCCAGCGAAGGGCGTGAGGTCCGGGGGTCATCGGAGCTCAGGCCAGCGAAGGGTGCGAGGTCCGGCATCAGCGCTCGCCTCTGAAAGGAGGGCGAGGGCTGGCCTCGGAGCTCGGCCTGGCCGTGGAGGCGGAGTCCAGAAGTCATCGGAGCTCAGGCCAGCGAAGGGCGTGAGGTCCGGCATCAGCGCTCGCCTCTGAAAGGAGGGCGAGGGCTGGCCTCGGAGCTCGGCATGGCTGTGGAGGCGGAGTCCGGAAGTCATCGGAGCTCAGGCCAGCGAAGGGCGTGAGGTCCGGCATCAGCGCTCGCCTCTGAAAGGAGGGCGAGGGCTGGCCTTGGAGCTCGGCCCAGCTGTGGGTGCGGAGGTCCGGAACTGCTCAGTGGTCCCCCCTTTCCTGTCCCTTAGTCTCATTTGGCTTACTGCCCTAAGCCGGAATACGGGGCTTGGGTAATCCAGTGCACTTAGTCCCGGAGGTCTGGCCCCAGCCCCAGTCAGGGTGTAACCGTCCGGCCCCCTGGTGCTCAGACCGTAGCGCCGGGGGGCAGAGTGCGCATGCTTTGGGTGCAAGACCGGGCAAAGCAAGGCTCCTGACCCCCCGGTCTAGCGTAGGTCTTTTCTCGGAGGAGACCAACTGGCGGTACAGTACCCTTACAGGGGGAGATCCAAAAGGCCACCGGGCCTCTGGCAGGTACCCCAAGCACTACCGCCTTTGGCAGGACGGCAAATATCGACTATGCATGAGAGCAGGAAAGAGGAACCGAGTGTACAATGGACGCACACTGTCTAGAGCGTGGGGAGGTGTTCATATAAATTAATGCGTAATTTAAATAAACACCTAAGTAAGCATGGTGAACTTACTGGGGTGGCGTCGGAGCGCCTGTCTTCACGCAGAGCGGGTCACGCGTGGCTTCGTCGTACGCCGGACACGGGGGGACCCCCATGGCAATCTCAGGGGGAAGCACGGCTTCGGCCCCGCATATCATGTGGAAGGGTAGTTCCCGTGACCCGGCCATGGGAAGTCCGGCTGGCCCTCGACATGGAGGAGCCGGTATCCCCCGACGGCTTTGGGTGCGCGTCTGCACCGGTTGTGTGGGTCTGCTTGGCGTGGACCTGGCACGCATTGCATCCCTAACCGGTTTGACGGCGTCCAGGTGGCTCTCGGTCAGTAGGAGCCATGCTGGGTGGCTTAACCGACCAGCATGCAGGACGATGAGCGTTCCCAGCACTCGCCTCCTTGGACTACTGTGAGCTATTCGCAGCCTTCCTCCTGGGTTATGCACCGCAATAGGATGTCGTGGCGCCACGCCAGTAAAGATACCAGCGCGTAGCACTTAGCCATCCGCACCACCCGTTCAGCGAATGCACGTTCATCAGGAAGGATGTCCTTCAAGGAGTCCCGGACCTCCGTGGTCCATGCATCGGGACTACTTGAGCTTCTGGATCTTGAGCCCTGGGTTGCACGGAGTCCCCAGTGACGCTTACGATCATTTTGCGGCATCCATGGCTGCCGGGACTGCCTAGCTTCGAGGCACTGGTTCAGCCCCCTTCGCCCGGCTCGGCGGGCCGGGCTGTGGACCGCAGCAACGTCCTCTCGAAGACTCCTTCGGGCGCAGGGGCTCTGATGGAGGCCTTTGTTGAGAGGTCGTCAGCTGCGGCCTTGCCAGCGCGCGGTACATGGCGCAGGTCCAAGGCGAGGAAGTCTTTCTCCAACATCCGCACGTGGAGCAGATAAGCAGCTAGCTGTGGGTTATTGCAGGGGCATTCACCCTTAACTTGCTTGATAACTAGCTGCGAGTCGCCCTGCGCCAACAACTGGCGAGCGCCCAGAGACAGGACTGTCTTTTAGGCCAAAGATGAGTGCTTCATACTCTGCCAAGTTGTTGGTTGCCTTGGAATTGAGACGCACCATGTACCCAGACTGCTCCCCTGATGGCATGAGAAGCAGTACGCCGGCACTGGCCCCCTGCTTTCGAGAGGAGCCGTCGAAGAAGAGCGTCCAGTGAGGCCCGGTGAAGACCGGAGCTCGGTACATTGGTTCACCGTCTTCGCGGCCCCCTGGGTCAGCCTTCGTTGCCGTCCACTCAGCCACAAAGTCAGCCAGTGCTTGGCTCTTGGCTGTCTGACGTGGTCTGGAGCTCAGCATGAACTCCGCCATCTTCGGGCTGTCTTCCGGCTTCGGAAGCTGGCAGTGAGTGCCAATTCCGCCCTTCGGCTGCTCTGGCGCACTTGTCCGCCAGGCTGAAGAGCTCAGAGGCATCGCAGACCTCTCTGGTCGCAAGCTTCTCAAGCATCTTCTCGTCCCGGACACCCTGCCGGAACGCTACCACCACAGAAGCACTTCGAATGTGCGGGATGGTGTTGCGTATCTAGGAGAACCGCTGGATGAAGGAGCGCAGTGACTCCCCAGGTTGTTGCTTGATGGCGTGGAGGTCAAGCTCCGTGCCGGGACGGGTGTAGGAGCTGCCGAAGTTGGCGATGAACTGCCGGCAGAGCTCTCCCCAGGAAGTTATGGAACCCTGAGGGAGGTTCATTAGCCAAGACCGTGCTGGGCCGGTCAAGGCGACGGCGAAGTAGTTGGCCATGACAGCCTCATCCCCTCCTGCGGCAAGTACGGCGGTGGAGTAGATCTGGAGGAACTCCGCCGGGTTGACGCTGCCGTCGTACTTTTCGGGCAGGTGCGGCCGAAACTTGCACGGCCACCTCGCGAAGCGAAGGTGGGGCGCCATGGCCGCACATCCTGATCCTGTTGCTGCAGGTGTTGGCGCCGCGAACGCTTGGTTCGCCGCTGGCACTGTGTACCCCGGTATGGGCAAGGCTGCTCCATAGACCGAGGGCGCCGTTTGCAGGGCATATGATTGCGGCATATGCTGCACGGCGTACGCCTGGGGCAGAGCTCGCGTGGCGAATATCTGCCCTTCAGGCTGGGTCGAGGCCGACGTCATGCCGTCGCCAGCCCCTTGGATGTGACGCCTTTCTCGATGTCGCTCGAGGAACACTCGGGCATCTTGGCCCAAGTGGCATCGCTCCAGCTATGCCCTCAGGTTCGTTGATGGAAGCCTGGTGGAGCTGGAGTTCGCC
Organism: Neostapfia colusana; assembly: GCA_030760725.1. NCBI lineage: Eukaryota > Viridiplantae > Streptophyta > Magnoliopsida > Poales > Poaceae > Neostapfia > Neostapfia colusana. The sequence continues at coordinate 83,995,854 of JASWHV010000003.1, forward strand.
GTCTTCCCGTCAACCGTTGGCGTGCGCATCAGCGACATAGCCGGTTGGTCGGAGCGTCGTCCCCGCCGAAGTCGAGGGTTTGCGGCGGTGACGACGAGACGGTCTACCTCACGAATCCACTGCTGGGTCGCTGCCTGAGGCGCGTCCCCAGCAGGCGGATTGTGCAGTAGCGCTCTTGCTGCAGCTAGCGCACCCCCGCTGGGTACGCCCAGCGCTACTGAAGACCTGACGCTGGTTGGAGCCTGCATTGCCGGGGTCGGTGCTGCCAGAGCCGGCTGCTGGCTCCCAGCTTGCGCCGACACACTCCGTCCTGAGTGTGTCGACATGTACTCCCCCCTGGTCACGGTTCGCCGCGAACGCGGGGGAGGAGAGTTTGCCGCTGAAGGAAGCTTGGTCATCTTCATTGGCGTGCGCTTCAGCGACACAGCCGGTTGGTCGGAGCGTCGTCCCCGCCGAAGTCGAGGGTTTGCGGCGGCGACGACGAGACGGTCTACCTTGCGAATCCACTGCTGGGTCGCTGCCTGAGCCGCGTCCCCAGCAGGCGGATTGTGCAGTAGCGCTCTTGCTGCGGCTAGCGCACCCCCACTGGGTACGCCTAGCGCTACTGAAGACCTGACGCTGGTTGGAGCCTGCATTGCCGGGGTCGGCGCTGCCAGAGCCGGTTGCTGGCTCCCAGCTTGTTTCGACACACTCCGTCCTGAGCGTGTCGACATGTACTCCCCCTGGTCGTGGTTTTCCGCAGACGCGGGGGGGGGGGGGTGGCGGGAAGAGTTTGCCACTGAAGGAAGCTTGGTCATCTTCGTCGGCGGAGACTCGTTGCCCAAGGGGAAAAGCCACCTACCTGGCGCGCCAAATGTCGAAGTGTTCGGTCGACACTTCCCCCGGGCCTGCACTGGGCAGCCCGCGGAGGTTCTTTTTTTGGTGGGGCTAGTCCCTTGCGGAGAGCTTGAGCGTATGGACGAGTTAGTAAGAGCTTAACACGGCGAGTTTTACGTGGTTCAGGCCGCCGGAGCGTAAAACCCTACGTCCACGGCAAGCTATGGAGCTCGCTGTATTGCTTGCTGCTCAGAAACGGAGTCCTGAGCTTGAGGATGAGTTACAGCTTGGGGGTGAATGGCTAGAGTGCGAACTCTTGCTATCGTCGCCTACCCGAGTCTTTTATAGTCCAAGACTCGGGTGGCTTACAAGGGGGGCCCGGGACCCGACAGGTGGTCCCGGGGAGATTGAATGTTATCTACCGTATCTGCAGTTATGCCGGTAGTTGTCTCTGGCGAAGGCTTCTCAGTCTTCGTCTTGCAGCCCCGCCCATGCCGCATGCTAGTCGTAGTGGATGTTGACGGCGGGGGCGGCATGGGATGTCTTGTCGCTGCGTTTATTGGCTGGCAGGCTCTGACACTGCGCGCCAGTCTGTGATGCGACTGGGCGCAACGGCACCTGACAGAGGCGTGCTCCGCGTCTCCGCGTCTTGGGAAGACGCGGGCCTTGAATACCTTGTACGGGCAAGGTATGGGGCGTCTTTACGCCCGCTGCCTATCGCTCGGGGGCAGGCAGCGCCGTTCTGCTGGCCACGTGGCGGGCCCGGAGCTCTCCTCAGAGGAGAGGGGGGTCCGGCTCCGCAGGACACATGGAGCCTTCGGACCTCTCCCCGCGGAGGGGGAGGTTCGGCTTCTGTCGGCCACGTGGCGAGCCTGTTACTCTCCTCTGAGGCGAGGGAGGTCCGGCCCCGCGGGACATGTGGCACCTTCGGAGCTCTCCCCATGGAGGGGGGAGGTCTGGCTGCTGTAGGCCACGTGGCGAGCCCGGAGCTCTCCTCTGAGGAGAGGGAGGTCCGGCCCCACTGGACACGTGGCGCCTTCGGAGCTTTCCCTGCGGAGAAGGGAGAGATCCTTATGCATTTTCCCCTGTGCGCGGGGGTACTCCATATCGCGGGTGTCGAAGTGTGCGATCGACACTTCCCCCGGGCCTGCACTGGGCAGCCCGCGGAGGTTCTTTTTTCGGAGGGGCTAGTTCCTAGCGGAGAGCTTGCGCGGATGGACGAGTTAGTGATAGCTTGACACGGGAAGTTTTACGTGGTTCAGACCGCCGGAGCGTAAAACCCTACGCCCACGGCGAGCTATGGAGCTCGATGTATTGCTTGCTGCTCAGGGCCGGGGGCCTGAGCTTGGGGGTGAGTTACAGCCTGAGAGTGTATGGCTAGCGTATGAGTTGCAGAATGCGAACCCCTGCTATCGTTGCGGCTTACAAGGGAAGCCGGGACCCGACAGGTGGTCCCGGGAAGATTGTCTATTATCTACCGTATCTGTAGTTATGCTGGTGGTTGCCTCTGGTCGAAGGCTTCTGAGTCTTCATTTTGCCGCTCTGCAAATGCCGCGCACTAGTCATAGTGGTTGATGACGGTGCAGGCGGCATGGGATGTCTTGTCGCGGCGTTTATTTCCTGGCAGGTTCTGACAACGCGCGCCAGTCTGTGATGCGACTGGACGCAACGACACCTGACAGACGCGTGCTCCGCGTTTCCGCGTCTTGGGAATACGCGGGCCTTGAATTCCTTGTACGGGCAAGGTGAGGGGCGCCTTTATGCCCGCTGCCTACCGCTCGGGGGCAGGCAGCACCGTTCTTCCAGCCACGTGGCGGGTCCGGAGCTCTTCTCTGAGGAGAGGGAGGTCCGGCCCCGCTGGATGCGTGGCGTCTTCGGACCTCTCTCCCGCGGAGGGGGAGGTCCGGCTTCTGTATGCCACGTGGCGGGCCCGGAGCTCTCCTCTGAGGAGAGGGAGGTACGGCCCCGCCAGACGCGTGGCGCCTTCGGAGCTCTCTCCCGCGAAGGGGGAGGTCCGGCTTCTGTATGCCATGTGGCGGGCCCGGAGCTCTCCTCTGAGGAGAGGGAGGTCCGGCCCCGCCAGACGCGTGGCGCCTTCGGAGCTCTCCCTGCGGAGAAGGGCGAGCACCTTAGGCATTTCACCCTGTGCGCGGGGGTACCCCATATCTCAGGTACCGACAGTGGCCCCCGGGCCCATCTCGGGGGAGATAGCGAGCCCGAGGTGGGACCTCCGTCTCTTCCGATCCGCGCACTTTCTCTAAGTCCCGAATTGGCCGCTGCCGGAGCACGAACGGCCGCGGGGTCGTGAGAGCGTGCGCTCACTTGATGACTGCTTTTACTGCGGAGACGGGAGCCCCGGCCATGTTGAGCACGCAGGGCTTTCGGAGCTCTTCCACCGCTGGGGGAGGTCCGGCTTCCGTCTGCCACGTGGCGAGCCCGGAGCCCCTCTCAAGGAAGGAGATAGTTCCTGGGCTGCTGGACACGTGGGGCCCCCGGGTCCCGCCCCCTCTAGCCCTGGGTCGAAGTAGTTGGTAGCTCCTTTCCCCCTACTTCACGCAGTCCCCGTTGCCGCAACCTGGAAGTCCTGCACACAGGTAGAGGAAACGTAATTCTCCTTGGGGGCTCCCCCTCCCTTGTCTCACAGTCTTATTTGACTTACAGCCCCCAACCATACGCTTGAAGCTTGGGGATTTGTAGAGAGGGGGAGCTGAGCACATGGCAGCCATGTACTGCAAGGGTGATAAAAAATAACTCAATTCACAATTCAAATGAGTACAAGGAAAGAGCAAAGTAGGGCAGACTTCTTTTCGTACAACCTTCCATAGGAGGAAGGCAGGCTAAACATGGAGGCCACGACCCACCCCATTAAGAGGGGAAGCAAGACTCTACGCGCTTGGAGTCGGAACCAGGCAAAGCTGAACGTAGTCCTGGACCGTCCCCTGGGGTTTAGCTGCTCCGAGCGCTGCTCCTGGACTCTATGGGGTTCATTGCGAAAAGAAAGTACTGACCTATTTTTGCTCTTAGGGGTAGAACTTACGGAGGTGTTCTATGTTCCAAGGATTCGGGAGCAGGTCCCCATCCTCGGTGGAAAGGTGCACACACCCGTGGCGGCATACTTTCGTGACTCGGAAGGGGCCGCAACACCAGGTCACCTTCCTGCAGCTCCCGGGCACGCACAGACCTCTGGTGGTAGCGCCGAAGCGCCTGTCTGTACCGCGCGTTACGGAGTGCCGCATGTAATCGGACCTCGTCGACGAGGTCAATTTCTCCACGCCGGAGGTTGTCCTGCGTGGCTTCGTCATAAACCCGGACACGGTGAGACTTCATGGTGACTTCTGGAGGAAGTACAGCTTCGGCCCCGTACACCATGAAGAAGGGTGTCTCCCCGGTGGCCCGGCTCTGGGATGTCCGGTTAGCCCATAGCGTGCTCGGAAGTTCATCTACCCAATTGGCACCATGTTTCTTCAGGCTGGCGAAGGTACGAGTCTTGAGGCCCTGGAGAATCTCCGCATTGGCCCTCTCGACTTGCCCATTGCTCTTCGGGTGAGTGACAGAGGCATAGCATACCTGAATGCCAAGGTCCTCGCAGTAGTCTTGGAACGCTGCGCTGGTGAACTGGGTCCCATTGTCAGTGATGATCCTGTTTGGGACACCGAACCGGCAGACAATGGATCTGATGAATTTTACTGCTGATTGTTTATTGATGGTGACAACTGGTGTAGCTTCCGGCCACTTGGTGAACTTGTCGATGGCGACATAGAGGTACCGGAACCCCCCGACGGTTCTGGGGAACGGTCCCAGGATGTCCAGCCCCCACACGGCAAACGGCCACGAGGGCGGGATCATCTGTACCGCCTGAGCCGGTGTATGGATCTGCTTGGCGTGGAACTGGCACGCCTTGCAGCTCTCGACCAGCTTGACGGCATCCTGGAGTGCTGTCGGCCAGTAGAAGCCATGCCGGAAGGCTTTACCGACAAGCGTGCGTGAGGAAGAATGACTTCCACATTCGCCTCCATGGATATCAGCGAGCAAGTCCCAGCCTTCCCCCTGGGTTATACACCGCAATAGGATGTGGTTGGCGCCACGCCGGTGGAGATCCCCCTCTACCAGCGCGTACCTCTTAGCCATACGCACAATCCGTTCAGCGGTTGCATGTTCATCAGGGAGGATATTGTCCTTCAAGTAGTCCCGGATCTCCGTGATCCATGCATCGGGTCTGACTTGAGCTTCTGGATCTTGAGCGCTGGGTTGCACGGAGTCCCCAGTGACGCTTACGATCCTTGGCGGCGCCCACGGTTGTAGGGCCACCGGGACCGCCAGCTTCGAGGTGCTGGTCAAGCCCCCTTCGCCCGGCTTGGCGGGCCGGGCTGTGGGCCGCAGCAACGTCCTCTCGAAGACTCCTTCGGGCGCAGGGGCTCCGGTGGAAGCCTTCGTTGAAAGGTCATCGGCTGCGGTATTACCGGCGCGCGGTACGTGGTGCAGGTCCAAGGCGAGGAATTCTTTCTCCAACATCTGCACGTGAAGCAGATATGCAGCTAGCTGGGGGTCATTGCAGGAGCATTCGCCCTTGACTTGCTTGATGACCAGCTGGGAGTCGCCCTGTGCCAACAACTGGCGAGCGCCTAAAGACAGGGCTGTCTGCAGGCCAAAGATGAGTGCTTCATACTCCGCCATGTTGTTGGTTGCCTTGAAATTGAGACGCACCATATACCCAAACTGTTCCCCCGATGGCATGAGGAGCAGTACGCCGGCACCGGCTCCCTGCTTTCGCGAGGTGCCGTCGAAGAAGAGTGTCCAGTGGGGTTCGGTGAAGACCGGAGCTTGGTGCTCCGGTTCTCCGCCCCCATGGCCCCCTGGGTCAGCCTCCGTTGGTGTCCACTCCGCCAAAAAGTCAGCCAGTGCTTGGCTCTTGACTGCATGGCGTGGGAGGAAGTCCAGCTCAAACTCCGCCAGCTCCGCCGCCCATTTAGCAACGTTGCCAGTCGCATGGGGGCTGTGAAGAATTGTCTTCAGTGGATACGAGGTGACTACCGAGACCTGGTGGGCCTGGAAGTAATGGCGGAGCTTTCTGGAGGCAACGAGCACCGCATACAGCAGCTTGTGGACTTCCAGGTACCTTGTCTTGGCATCATGAAGTACTTCGCTGATGTAGTAGACAGGCCTCTGTACGGTTCGAACCCTCTTTCTCAGGTCTGGGAGGTCCTCGTCCATTGGCCCACTGGAGGTGGGCGGACCCACGGGGGCCTCCGGGAGCTGGGACCCGGAGGCCCTTAAGCTATCTTGATTGTCCGGGAGCTCCGGGGGGTCTTGGGGGACCTCTGGGAGGTCCCATTTGGCCCCCGGGGGGTCCCGCGGGGCCCCTGGGGGTTTATCTTGGAGGTCCGGGAGACTGCTCAGGACCTCCGGGAGGCCGACCTGGACCTCCGGGAGGTTGCCTTGGAGGCCCGGGAGACCGTCTTGGTCCTGCGGGGCCTCCTGGCGTCTGTCTTCTGCTCCCGGAGCAGGTTGTGAAGATGAGGGGTCCGGCCGCTCTGCGACGAGGACCATACTCACTACTTCAGTTGTCGCCGCGATGTAGAGCAACAGGTGCTCTCCGGGCTCAGGGGCTACCATGATTGGTAGGGTCGTCAGGAGTCGCTTCAACTCCTGGAAAGCCTCTTCCGCTTCGTCAGTCCAGGCAAAGGGGCCTGACTTGCGCAGGAGCTTAAAGAAGGGGAGTGCCCGCTCTGCTAGCCTCGGTATAAACCGACTCAGCGCGGCTAGACATCCTGTGAGTTTCTGGACATCCTTGATGCGGGCAGGGGGCCGCATCAAGTCGATGGCCTTGATCTTCTCTGGGTTGGCCTCAATCCCCCGGTGCGAGACCAGGAACCCTAAGAGCTTCCCAGAGGACACGCCGAACACACATTTATCTGGGTTCAGCTTGGTGCGCGTAGAGCGCAATTTGTCAAAGACTAAGGCTAGGTTATCTAGCAGGGACGGACCCTGCTTGACCTTGACAACTATGTCATCGACATACACCTCAACCAGGTCTCTTATTAACTCCCCAAAGGTTTTGTGCATTGCCCGCACAAAGGTGGGGAGTGCATTCTTTAGGCCGTAAGGCATAGACACATAGCAATAAAGGTCGTCCACTATGATGAAGGAGGTGTGCTCCTCGTCCTCCCTAGACATGGGGATCTGATGGAAACCCGAGTAGGCGTCTAGAAAGCACAGCATATCACAGCCTGACGTTGAGTCTACTATTTGGTCTATTCTAGGGAGAGGGAATGGATCTTTAGGACATGCCTTATTGAGACTGGTGTAGTCGATGCACATCCGGAGCTTCCCGCCAGCCTTCGGGACAACGACGGGGTTCGCCAACCATCGTGGGTGATGGACCTCCCGTATGAAGCCAGCGTCCAGCAGTTTCTTGACTTCTTCACGGATGAAGTTCTGCCGCTCGATGGACTGCTTGCGGGGCTTCTGTTGAACCGGCCGGGCTTCGGGGAAGACTTTCAAGTGGTGCTCGATCACCTTCCTGGGGATCCCCGGCATCTGTGACGGCTGCCATGCAAACACGTCGACGTTGTGCCGGAGGAATGTGACGAGCGCGCCTTCCTATTTACTATCCAGGCCCCCGGCTACCCGGGTGGTCTGGGTAGCTTCGGCGCCGACTTGGACGACCTTTAAGGGGACGCCGCCCTCGTCGAGAGGTTGCACCCGGGGTGCTGTGGTGGAAGCACGGTGACGTGCGCACGGGCGGAGCTGGTCCGATTCCGTATTTCCGGGGGCTGAGGCCCCAGCTGTCGCGAGTGCTTGGAGCTTCTCCAGGGCCGACACTGCAGCAGTGCGGTCCCCACAAATCCTGAGAACACCTGTCGGTGTTGGCATCTTCAGGACAAGGTAGCCGTAATGGGCTACAGCCATGAACCGGTACAGGGCTGGCCTGCCGATTATGGCGTTGAAGGGGAGGTCTATCTCCGCTACGTCGAACAGGATGTACTCTGTTCGATAGCTGTCCGGAGCCCCGAAGGTCACCGGGAGACTAATGCTGCCGTAGGGGATAACCTGTCCCGGCCCTACCCCTGAGAACGGACTTGACGGGGTGAGCTTGGCCATCGGGATTTGCAGCTTCTGGAAAGCTGCACGGCTGATGAGGTTCAGCCCAGCCCCTCCATCCACCAAAACGTGGTACATTCTCACGTTGGCGATGGTAGGGGCCACCAGGAGCGGCAGTTGGCCGGCCCCAGCCATGTTCCTGGGGCAGTCGGTGGCATCAAAGCTGATGGGGGTCCCCATCCACTTTAGGTGCGGTGCAGCACTTTGGAGTGGCGCCACCAACGCTACCGCTAAGCGCGGAGTCTTGACTGCGCTTCGGGACGAGGGGTCGGCGGACCCGCCGTATATGACGTAGAGCTTCTTCCGACGCTCATCGCCGCTGGAGTCGGAATCCTCGTGATTGCATGCTGCCTTCACGACACGCGGAGGCTCCTGGATCTCCCCTGGGTGGTCGATGTTGTCTGGAACATCCACCCTCTGCTCATCTTCCTTTGGACGGAAGGGCAGGTCATCAGCCCGCTGCCGCTTCTCCTTGCGGAAGCGCTCTGCGAGCCTTCGGATCTCCCGGCACTCGGCAGCAGTGTGGCGACAGCTGCCGTGCACGGGGAACATATTGTCTTTATCACCTTCTGGGATTGGTGATCTTCGCTGCTTCTTGTCGGGGCGCGGCCCCCGAGCCCCACCGAGCGTCGCTGCAGTGACGACTGGGGCTGCGGTCGGTGACTCTATCTTGCTTCTGCCTCGGTCCTTGGCCTTCCTGCTGCCTCCACAGGGAGTAGGACTGGATCCGGGCAGTCCCCCTGACTCGGAGGATGGCAGCGAGTGCCAGTTCCGTCCTTCGGCAGCTCTGGCGCATTTGTCTGCCAAGCTGAAGAGCTCTGAGACGTCGCGGACCTCCCTGGTCGCGAGCTTCTCGAGCATCTTCTTGTCCCGGACGCCTTGCCGGAACGCCACCACCACAGAAGCATTTTGAATGTGTGGGATGGTGTTCCGCACCTGGGAGAACCGCTGGATGAAAGAGCGCAGCGACTCCCCAGGTTGCTGCTGGACGGCATGGAGGTCGAGCTCCGTGCCAGGCCGGGTGTAGGAGCTGCCAAAGTTGGCTACAAACTGTCGGCAAAGCTCTCCCCAGGAGGTGACGGAACCTTGGGGGAGGTTCATGAGCCAAGACCGGGCTGGACCGGTCAAGGCGACAGGGAAGTAATTGGCCATGACGGCTTCATTCCCTCCTGCGGCAAGTACGGCGGTGGAGTAGATCTGGAGAAACTCCGCCGGGTTGATGCTGCCGTCGTACTTCTCGGGCAGGTGTGGCCGAAACTTGCGCGGCCACTTCGCAAAGCGAAGATGGGGCGCGAGGGCTGCACACCCTGCTTCCGTCACCGCAGGTTCTGGTGCCGCGAACGCTGAGTTCGCACCAGGCACAGTGTACCCCGGTACGGGCAAAGCTGCACCATAGGCCGGGGGCGCCATCTGCAGTACATATGACTGTTGCATATTCTGCACGGCGCAGGCCTGGGGCAGAGATCGCATAGCGAAGGTCTGCTCTTCAGGCTGGGTCGAGGCCGACATCATGCTGTCATCAGCTTCTTGGTAGCGACGCCTTTCTCGGCGTTGCTCGAGGTATACCCGGGCATCTTGACCCGAGCGACACCACTCCAGCTCTGTCGTCAGATCCATCGATTGAGGGCTGGCAGAGCTGGAATCTGCCGTCTGTTCATCAACCATCGGCGTGCGTATCAGCGACACGGCCAGCTGGTTAGAGTGTCGTCTCCGCCGGAGTCGCGGGCTTGCGGCAGCGACGACAAGACGGTCTACCTCGAGAATCCACCGCTGGGTTGCTGCCTGAGGCGCGTCTCCAGCGGGCGGATTGTGCAGTAGCGCTCTTGCTGCAGCTAGCGCGTCCCTTCCGGGTACGCCCGGCGCTACTGGAGATATGACGCTGGTTGGAGCCTGCATTGCCGGGGTCGGCGCTGCCAGAGCCGGTTGCTGGCTCCCAGCTTGTACTGACACACTCCGTCCTGAGTGTGTTGGCTTGTACTCCCCCCTAGCCGCGGCTCGCCGCGGAGGCGGGGGAGGTGAGCTTGCCGCCGAAGGGAGCTTGGTCATCTTCGTCGGCGGAAACTCGTCGCGCTAGGGGAAAAGCCCCCTACCTGGCGCGCCAAATGTCGAAGTGTGCGATCGACACTTCCCCCGGGCCTGCACTGGGCAGCCCGCGGAGATTCTTTTTTCGGAGGGGCTAGTTCCTAGCGGAGAGCTTGCGCGGATGGACGAGTTAGTGAGAGCTTGACATGGGAAGTTTTACGTGGTTCAGGCCGCCGGAGCGTAAAACCCTACGTCCACGGCGAGCTATGGAGCTCGCTGTATTGCTTGCTGCTCAGGGCCGGGGGCCTGAGCTTGGGGGTGAGTTACAGGTTGAGAGTGTATGGCTAGCGTATGAGTTGCAGAATGCGAACCCCTGCTATCGACGCCTACCCGAGCCTTTTATAGTCCAAGGCTCGGGCGGCTTACAAGGGAAGCCGGGACCCGACAGGTGGTCCCGGGAAGATTATCTATTATCTACCGTATCTGTAGTTATGCCGGTGGTTGCCTCTGGTCGAAGGCTTCTGAGTCTTCATTTTGCCTCCGTGCCCATGCCGCGCACTAGTCATAGTGGTTGATGACGGCGCAGGCAGCATGGGATGTCTTGTCGCGGCATTTATTTCCTGGCAGGTTCTGACACCGCGCGCAAGTCTGTGATGCGACTGGACGCAACGGCACCTGACAGACGGGTGCTCCGCGTTTCCGCGTCTTGGGAAGACGCGGGCCTTGAATTCCTTGTACGGGCAAGGTGAGGGGCGCATTTACGCCCGCTGCCTACCGCTCGGGGGCAGGCAGCACCGTTCTTCCAGCCACGTGGCGGGTCTGGAGCTCTTCTCTGAGGAGAGGGAGGTCCGGCCCCGCTGGACGCGTGGCGTCTTCGGACCTCTCTCCCGCGGAGGGGGAGGTCCGGCTTCTGTATGCCACGTGGCGGGCCCAGAGCTCTCCTCTGAGGAGAGGGAGGTCCGGCCCCGCCAGACGCGTGGCGCCTTCGGAGCTCTCTCCCGCGAAGGGGGAGGTCCGGCTTCTGTATGCCACGTGGCGGGCCCGGAGCTCTCCTCTGAGGAGAGGGAGGTCCGGCCCCGCCAGACGCGTGGCTCCTTCGGAGCTCTCCCTGCGGAGAAGGGCGAGCACCTTAGGCATTTCACCCTGTGCGTGGGGGTACCCCATATCTCAGGTACCGACAGCGGGTACCAACACGAAGAGTCATAAGAGTTCATGTATTCATGGCTCCATGAGCTGGACTACAAACTCGATAAAAAAGAAAGAAACAAGCCCCAGGGTTCCCCTGGCACGACCAGAGCCTAGAAGTTGCAAGAACGGCCACGTCATCAGGCTTCAGCCCTGGCGGCGTTCTCCCGCTCCGTGACCTGAGCGCAGGAATCACCTCGGCTATCACCAGCGCAAGGGCCGGTATCATCAAAGATGCTCCTGAAGCCCCCTCCGCTGCTTCAGCGGTTTCCTTGGAGACTCCTCCGCCTGAAGTTCCCTCATCACCAGCGCAAAGGCCGGTGGCATCAAGTGTGCTCCTGAGGCCCCCTCCGCAGCTTCAGCGGTCTTCTTGGAGACTCTGCCGCCTGGAGTCCTCCTTGGTGCTTCAGCAGTTTCTTTAAAGACTCCACCATCTGAGAAGGGACGCAACGCCAGGGAACTTTCTGCCTGCCTTCGCTGAGGAAGGGTCCCGTCGGGAGGACACACCTGAGACCCCTTGGAGGCGCCACCTCCAGAGGCAAGGCATGCAGGCTCCCTGGGTCCCATACTTGGTGCAGACGCCGTCGCCGGAGGAAATCGAGAGTGATTCCCCCCCAAAAAAGCGGGTTAGAAGCCATGGAAGAAGACAAGGCCGCAGAGACTCGAGGGAGGTGCCAGGGCTGGAAGCCTCATAAGGGGAGCATACCCACGTTGCGGCTTCTTTTCGCACCTTCCAGGTACGAGTCAAAGCAATTCAAAACTCTTCGAATACGCCGCATCGGCAACCGCTTCGGCTCCAAGACCGAGCGCCGATGACAGGTAGACCCAAGCCGCCCAACTGAAGCGGTGGGTCAAGGAGTCAGTCTACTAAGAAGACAAGCCGGCAAGGCACTCCGGCGGTTCCCGAAGAAAGCGCTGCAATATGCAGAAGTGGAAGTCTTGGGAACCGCCGCAGTAAAAGCAGTTGTCGGTACCTGAGATATGGGGTACCCCCGCGCACAGGGTAAAATGCCTAAGGAACTCGCCCTTCTCCGCAGGGAGAGCTCCGAAGGCGCCACGCGTTCGGCGGGGCCGGACCTCCCTCTCCTCAGAGGAGAGCTCCGTGCCCGCCACGTGGCATACAGATGTCGGACCTCCCCATCCGCGGGAGAGAGGTCCGAAGACGCCGCGTGTCCAGCGGGGCCGGACCTCCCTCTCCTTAGAGGAGAGCTCCGGGCCCACCACGTGGCCAGCAGAAGCCGAGCCTCTCCCTCCGCGGAGAGAGGTCCGGAGGCTCCACGTGCCCCGCGGGACTGACCCTTCTCTCCTCTGAGAAGGGCTCCGGGCCCGCCACATGGCAGCAGAGCGACGCTGCCTGCCCCGAGTGATAGGCAGCGGGCATAAATACGGCCCATACCTTGCCCGTACAAGGTATTCAAGGCCTGCGTCTTCCCAAGACGCAGAAACGCGGAGCACGTGTCTGTCAGGTGCCGTTGCGCCCAGTCGCATCACAGACTGGCGCACGGTGTAAGAACCTGTCAGCCAATAAACACCGCGACAAGACAACCCATGCCGCCTGCGCCGTCATTAACCGCTACGACTGGCATGCGGCATGGGAAGGGCGGCAAGATGAAGACTCAGAAGCCTTCGACCAGAGACAACTACCGGAATAACTGCAGATACGGTAGATAATAGACAATCTTCCCGGGGCCACCTGTCGGGCCCCGGCTCCCCTTGTAAGCCGCCCGAGTCTTGGACTATAAAAGGCTCGGGTAGGCGTCGATAGCAAGGGTTCGCATTTTGCAACTCATACGCTAGCCATACACTCTCAAGCTGTAACTCACCCCCAAGCTCAGGCCTCCGGCCCTGAGCAGCAAGCAATACAGCGAGCTCCATAGCTCACCGTGGACGTAGGGTTTTACGCTCCGGCGGCCTGAACCACGTAAAACTCGCCGTGTCAAGCTCTTACTAACTCGTTCCATCCGTGCAAGCTCTCCGCTAGGAACTAGCCCCTATGAAAGAAGAACCTCCGCGGGCTGCCCAGTGCAGGCCCGGGGGAAGTGTCGACCGCACATTTCGACATTTGGCGCGCCAGGTAGGGGGCTTTTCTCCTAGCGCGACGAGTTTCCGCTGACGAAGATGACCAAGCTTTCTTCAGCGGCAAACTCTCCCCCTCCGCGTTTACGGCGAACCGTGACCACTGGGGAGTACATGTCGACACACTCAGGACGGAGTGTGTCGGCACAAGCTGGTAGCCAGCAGCCGACTCCGGCAACGCAGACTCCGGCTATGCAGGCCCAGACCAGTGTGAGATCTTCTGCAGCGCTGAGCGGACACCATGGAGGTGCGCTAGCTGCAGCAAGAGCGCTGCTGCGCAACCCACCTGCGGGGGATGCGCCCCATTCAGCGACCCAGCAATGGGTCCGTGAGGTGGACCGCCTCGTCGTCGCCGCCGCTAACCCTCGGTTTCGGCGAGGACGGCGCCCAGGACAACCGGCTGTGTCGCTGACGCGCACACCCACGGTTGATGGACTGACGGCGGATTCCAGCTCCTCCATGCTCCTGTCGACGGACCTGCGAAGGAAACTGGAACGGTGCCACTTGGGCCAGGACGCCCGGGTGTACCTCGAGCGACGCCGAGAGAGGCGTCGCAGCCATGAGGCAGGCGGCAGCATGTCGTCGGCCTCGACACAACCAGAAGGGCAGGCCTTCGCCACGCGAGCCCTGCCTCAGGCATATGCTGTGCAGCATATGCCACAGCTATATGCGCCGCAAGTAGCGGCCCCGGCCTATGGTGCAGCCTTGCCCATGCCGGGATACGCGGTGCCAGGTGCGAACCAAACGTTCGCAGCGCCAGTACCTGCAGCAGCAGGTGCAGGATGTGCTGCCCTTACACCCCACCTTCGCTTCGCAAGGTGGCCACGCAAGTTTCGCCCGCATCTGCCTGAGAAGTACGACGGTAGCGTCAACCCAGAGGAGTTCCTCCAGATCTACTCCACCGCCGTACTTGCTGCAGGAGGGAACGAGGCTGTCATGGCCAACTACTTCCCCGTCGCCTTGATCGGCCCAGCTCGGTCTTGGCTCATGAATCTACCTCAGGGGTCCATAACCTCCTGGGCTGAGCTCTGCCGGCAGTTCGTCGCCAACTTCGGCAGCTCCTACACCCGTCCCGGCACGGAGCTTGACCTCCACGCCGTCAAGCAACAACCTAGGGAGTCGCTGCGTTCTTTCATCCAGCGGTTCTCTCAGGTACGCAACACCATCCTGCATATCCAAAGTGCCTCTGTGGTGGTGGCGTTCCGACAGGGTGTCCGGGACGAGAAAATGCTTGAGAAGCTCGCGACCAGAGAGGTCCGCGACGTCTCGGAGCTCTTTAGCCTGGCGGACAAGTGCGCCAGAGCGGCTGAAGGGCGGAACTGGCACGCTCTGCCGACCTCCGAGTCAGGAGGGCAGCCCGGGTCCGGTGCTGCTGCCTATGGGGGTGGCAAGAAGACCAAGAGCCGGGGCAGAAGCAAGATAAGACCGCCGGCTGTGACCCAAGCTGTCACTGCAGCGACGCTCAGTGGGGCTCGGGGGCCGCGCCCTGACAAGAGGCAGCGAAAGTCACCGACCCCGGAAGATAGCCAGGACAACATGTGCCCCGTGCACGGCAGCTGTCGCCACACTACTGCCGAGTGCCGGGAGATCTGGAGGCTCGCAGAGCGCTTCCGCAAGGGGAAGCGGCAGCGGGCTGATGCCCTGCCCCTCCGCCCAAAGGAAGATGGGCAGGGGGTGGATGTTCCAGACAACATCGACCACCCAGAGGAGATCCAGGAGCCTCAGCGTATCGTGAAGGCGGCATGCAATCGTGAGGACTCTGGCTCCAGCGACGACGAGCGTCGGAAGAAGCTCTACGTCATATACGGCGGGTCCGCCGACCCCTCGTCCTGAAGCGCAGTCAAGACTCTGCGCCGAGCGGTAGCGTTGGTGGCGCCACTCCTGAGTGCTGCACCACACCTTAAGTGGATGGGGACCCCCATCAGCTTTGACGCCACCGACTGTCCCAGGAACATGGCTGGGGCCGGCCAAATACCGCTCCTGGTGGCCCCTACCATCGCCAACATGAGAATGTACCACGTTTTGGTAGATGGAGGGGCTGGGCTGAACCTCATCAGCCGTGCAGCTTTCCAAAAGCTGCAGGTCCCGATGGCCAAGCTCACCCTGTCGAGCCCGTTCTCAGGGGTAGGGCCAGGACAGGTTATCCCCTACGGCAACTTTAGTCTCCCGGTGACCTTCGGGGCTCCGGACAGCTATCGAACAGAGTACATTCTGTTCGATGTAGCGGAGATAGACCTCCCCTTCAACGCCATAATCGGCAGGCCAGCCCTGTATCGGTTCATGGCTGTAGCCCACTACGGCTACCTCGTCCTGAAGATGCCAACTCCGACGGGCGTTCTCAGGATTCGTGGGGACCGCACTGCTGCAGTGTCGGCCCTGGAGAAGCTCCAAGCACTCACAACAGCTGGGGCATCAGCCCCCGGCAATACGGAGCCGGACCAGCTCCGCCCGAGCGCACGTCACCGTGCTTCCACCACAGCACCCCTAGTGCAACCTCTCGACGAGGGCGGCGTCCCCTTAAAGGTCGTCCAAGTCGGCGCCGAAGCTACCCAGACCACCCGGGTAGCCGGGGGCCTGGATAGCAAATAGGAAGGCGCGCTCGTCACCTTCCTCCGGCACAACGTTGACGTGTTTGCATGGCAGCCGTCACAGATGCCGGGGATCCCCAGGGAGGTGATCGAGCACCACTTGAAAGTCTTCCCTGACGCCCGGCCGGTTCAACAGAAGCCCCGCAAGCAGTCCATCGAGCGGCAGAACTTCATCCGTGAAGAAGTCAAGAAGCTGCTGGACGCTGGCTTCATACGGGAGGTCCACCACCCTCGATGGTTGGCGAACCCCGTCGTTGTCCCGAAGGCCGGCGGGAAGCTCCGGATGTGCATCGACTACACCAGTCTCAATAAGGCATGTCCTAAAGATCCATTCCCTCTCCCCAGAATAGATCAAATAGTAGACTCAACGTCAGGCTGTGATATGCTGTGCTTCCTAGACGCCTACTCGGGTTTCCATCAGATCCCCATGTCTAGGGAGGACGAGGAGCACACCTCCTTCATCACAGTAGACGGCCTTTATTGCTATGTGTCTATGCCTTACGGCCTAAAGAATGCACTCCCCACCTTTGTGCGGGCAATGCACAAAACCTTTGGGGAGTTAATAAGAGACCTGGTTGAGGTGTATGTCGATGACATAGTTGTCAAGGTCAAGCAGGGTTCATCCCTACTAGATAACCTAGCTTTAGTCTTTGACAAGTTGCGCTCTACGTGCACCAAGCTGAACCAAGATAAATGTGTGTTCGGCGTGTCCTCTAGGAAGCTCTTAGGGTTCCTGGTCTCGCACCGAGGAATTGAGGCCAACCCAGAGAAGATCAAGGCCATCGACTTGATGCGGCCCCCTGCCCGCGTCAAGGATGTCCAGAAACTCACGGGATGTCTGTAAAAGCCCAAGAAAAGGGACTTGCAAAAACTTTTCTTCATCTCACCACACCACAGTTTTTAGTGTGGACACATTAGGAAATGTTGTAAAGAGCATGTAACCTCCATCAAAAGAATGATTAGAGGGGAGAGTCTTCACTTTCACAAAGTAGGGTTTATACACATATGATCACACAATGAGGAATTCAAAACTGTTGTGTCCAAACTATTGTTTGCAGCAGCTAACACAAGGATCAAGTGGCATATTTGGATTCCTTAGGTCCAAATTAGTGGGGAGGCAAAGTTTCATTAATTTTTGAAAAGTCTTGCTGCCCATTTTTCCAAAGGAAGTCAAATGTGCAAAGAATTCAAATGAATATTTGAATTTGCATGGAATTTGTCCAAACTTGTCAAATGAGCTCAGTTTCCAATTTTCAAACAATTGGGTTGGATAATTGTCAAACTTTGGAGATATTTTGAGGAAAAAGAGGTACTGAGTTGTGGGGCCCACATGTCATAGGAATGAGTAGACTTAACACTTAAGTTTTCTCTCTGTTTCCTCACTCCACCGGGGTTTCACCCGCGGGCGACACTGAGTGGCCGCCCCCGTCGACCGAGGCTCCACCTCCTGATCTTTGCTCGGGCCGCTGGCAGCACGGGAGTCGGCGGTGCCTCTTACATGATCCTCCCGCGTGACCGACACGACCATCCGTGTTTCTTCTCCTCACACGCGCGTTCTCCCGAAAACAAAACCGAGCTCGCCGCTCCTCTGGAATGCCATCGGGAGCCGGCTAAACCGCGCCACAGAGCCTCCCCGAGCTGCACAACGACGCTGTGCCCTCGTTCCGCACCTTCTGAGCGCAAGAGCTAGCCATCCGTGGTGGGTTTCGAGCATTAAACGCCTCACCCGCGGCGAACCACAGCCAGCCGACGATCGGGCGCACGCGGGCAGCCTTCCACAAGGGTTGTCACGTCCGAGCAAGCCCGGCCACGGGAGCGCGCCATCGTGCTGCTGCTCTCCTCCAAAGCCTGGAGCAAACCGTGGAGGATCGGCGGCCAATTCGGAGATTTTGTCCCGGCGACCTCCAACAGAGCATCCGGTAATCGCCGCCAAAATTCTCCCTCTCCAATCCTATGTAGCTTGTCAAATCTTGCACACAGGACCGCCACTAACCGGCGATCAGTAGTCCTTCACAACCCTAGTTGGAAATATGCACGTAGACCGCAGGAAATCCAGAATTTCCGACCTCAAACGCGGAGGAGGTTTCGGGTGCACGGTGAGACACCATTAGCCGCCGGTCCCGAGCAGTTTTGAGGCTAGGTCGAGCATCCCTTTGGTCCACTGGTGCTGTAGCGCCGTTCCACCGAGGTCTGGGCAGGCTAGGGTGACCGGGCGACGTTGCCGAACCGGTCCAGAGCCGCCGCACCGTGGCCAGCTAGGTTAGAGCCATCGCCGACCGGGGAAGAGTGTTCCATCGTGTTCAGCACGGGAAATTAGGCCCTAGCGGCGAGGGAGAGCTCGGGGGATGGCCGGGAGGCCGGAATCCGTCGAACTCCGGCGAGCCCGGCGGCGCGCAGGCGCGGGTGGCCGGAGGTAGAAGACGACCGGTGGGTCCCGCCCGTCAGCGACGGTTTTTCAAATATTTGATCAGCTGTGGCGTAGGGATCTGGTGTGGAGGCGCGGGAAATAACCTGTAGCCTCGTGTGGCTTGCCCCGACGCGTGACACCTGTCCCCGGACCCACAGCCAGTATTTGAACATTTTGGGGAATTTCAGTTTTTAGTTCAAACTTTGAATAGCTACAACTTTGGGTAGGAGAATCCAAAAATTGTGAAACAAATTTCGTTGGATTCCACTGATAGAGTACTATCCAAATGTAGAACCCAATTTGTATGAAACCCTTTAATTAACTCTGGAAAATTCTTTGAAGCTTTTCAGCAAAAGAATTTTAGAGGGAGTTTGGTTCATCCAAAAATCCCCAAATTTTGCCAGAGTGTTCTTTAGGGCATTAGTAAACCCCTGTAAAAGTTTCAGACCATTTGGAGTCGATTTGGTCAGAGCAATTCAAATTGGAAGGTGCTGTGTTCATTTGAATGCAGAAACATTTTCAGAGAATTTCCAAAACTTGGAAATTCAATTCTGGGCAAACCTTGACTCCAAAAATGCTAGGAAAATTCATGCAAATCTATGAGCTATAATTGAAATTGTAGATCATCAAGTTGAGCATGAACAGGGGTATTACCTCAGAATAAATTCTTCCTTGCTGATTTGCCAAGCGAATTATTCTGAGCAAACCACTCCATGAAAAGTGCTAATGTTTGGTCCAGAGAGTTTTCTTGTGACAAGGAATTCACACAAAAATTCTCAGCTCCATTGGAGCTCCTGATCACCCCTGTCCCGTTTAACCACTTAAGGGATTAATGTGGAAAAGGAGGGAAAAGCACTTAGCATTTAACCATGTGACTAAGTCCAATCCAAACCACCAACACCAGTTCATATTTAAATTCTTAAACAAAGTTCCAGGTGTTAGAGGCTGGTTATTAGAACTAATAGTAGAAGACTTACTCTAAAACTCACATTTGCATCTAAATTAACATGTAGTATTTCATTAACGTGTAGCCGTTGAAGAAGAGACTCCGGAAGTGCTGGACTTCCTTCTTCCGGACGAAGAACTAACTCCTGACCAGCAGCAACAAGGCAAGCCCCGGTTTGCATTAACCCTTTTTAAAAGTTTTACTTTGTATACATGTGTCATATGAAGTATGTATGTGCATTAGGTATAGGATGAATGAAACCCCACTTGCATAACCAAAGGGTACTAAAAGAGTGAGGGTAGTGTCAAGGACCTCGAGTAGACAGGCTATGCTTAATGAGTCATAGGACTTCGGTACAAGTCGAGTAGTTGGAATCTACTCGCGAGATAGGCTTGGGGACACACGGGTTCGGTTGAGTGATGTGAGATCACTTTAGTAATAAAAATGAGACTAGGCAGGGGCTAGGGCGCAGCAAGAGAGAGTCTTGTGTGCGCAGCCCTGCCCGTGTCGATTGAGGACCGATCCGTGTGCGGCCCTGCTGAACAAGTATTGAATGTACCGAAGGCATATCGGATATATGGGCCCCGATAAACCGATGTAGCCTAAACCTCCGGGCGTTGAGGCATAGCACACCGATTTATAGGTGTAGGTTGAGGGCAGCAAGATGGAAATCTGCCAACGGGGATAGAGAGATGCTCCGTGTGGGGAACCTCCTGCTCGTTTCGGTGCGACCGGTTCGACGTTTGGGCTGTTGGGTGAAAGGTTGTCCCGTACGACATCGAGTGAGCGTGCTGTGCAGCTCCACGGATGGGCGTACGTGACGTGCTCTTTGGGTTTTCCCTGCAGGTGTATATCGAGTCGATTCGCCGTCCCTCGCGGTGACGAGTACTGCTTGTTCACTGCGTCGTAACGTAGACTAATGGATGAAATATGTGGATTCAATGATGCTGATTGATATAATTGTATTGCTACATGTGTGCCACCAAATACTGCTTACTAAATTTCAGATTTCATGAACTGTTAACTTGTTGCTAAAAGATGAACTAAGGATGAACTTGTAGGCGTGTCCTTTTGCTGAAATGTTACTATCCTATGTCCATTGTACCCCTCATGTAGAGTTTCATGCTTAGGTGAGTCGGTTAAGCCTTGCTGAGCCTTCGTGCTCACGGTTGCTGCTTAAGTGTTTTTCAGGTGAGGAGCCACCCACGGACTCGGAGTACGAGTCCACCGGCGAGGGTTACCCTCCGTCGGGGACCACGGCTGAGTGGGAGCCGTACACGCCGCGCTGAGCTGAGACGTGCAGCTAGTGTGGGTTGCCCTAGGGCTGGGCAACCGACTTTTGCTAAATAGGCGGGCGTGAGTTGTATAGTGTAGTCTTCCGCTGTGTAATAGAACAATAATTGTAACTGAAGTTTGTACTTGTTTGTACAGTTTCAGCTGTTTTTCCCATGTAATATATTGTGTTCTTATGACGTGTGCTGTCGGGTGTCGCATCGTGCGGCACCACCCTCTGCGATCCTGGATGAGCGGATTCCGGTCCGCCACAGCCTGGTATCAGAGCTGCAGTGGGGATAGCACAGTACTTAAGGACTGCATTATGGGAAAAACTTAGGTATACGGTGAGGAATCGGTAGTTGCCCAAGTAAGGACTATATTAGCATAGTTACTTAAAGTGGCAAAGACTAACTTATGTGTTATAATTCTGAATTTCAATTATGTAACGACGCACCTACGCTCTTGTAAGTATGGTAAGGAACGCCACCGAAAGCGGTTCAATTTCGGTTAGCTCTCCCTGACGAGGAACGTGGTTCAGGGATAGAGTCTCACAGCTTGGTGTGAGATGTCAATATGAATCTCTTGGACTCTTCATGTCCCTGAGTTCATATGAAACGCTGATCCCTAGCGTGCATTAGGCAAGTAAGTGGAGACCCCATCGCGTGGTCAGTAACGCGAGAGTGTGTTCGTCTGGAAATAGCCCAGGAGGACATACGCAGCGCTTGCCATCGGCGTGCCCTGCAGGACAGTAGGTGGTATCTGTTGGGTTGATAACATTCCCAACCGTGACGACCCGTTCATGACATACTCGGGTTCCCCGTCGTGTGGTGTTGAAACACGATCACGTGCCTTGAGACGTGACCTAGCTCAAGGACGGCCGTATGGAAATGATACGGGCGTTTGTATTTACTTTCAAATATGGTACTGCCTGAAATGGAAACAAAACCTTGAGTGCACCATTATTGTGTGGTCTTCTGCAGGTACTAACCACGTATGTATCCGTGTAGAGAACGTGTGCGAGAGACCGTTTAGTGCCACACTTGAGACGTATATGCCGGTATGATCCGGTTAGGATTTTCTTTGGTGAGGAACGTAGTACCGAGGTATTGTAGGCATATGCATGAAAATATTGAGAACAAGGAATTAAAATCTATAGGTTCCACATTTAGGACCCTGGTTGGGTATAAGAGTGGGATAGTGATGGAGTGTAGTTCTCAAAAAAAAAAGAATGAAAAACAGAGTGCTCTGTTTTGGGACAGCAAGTTTGCTGATCTTCAACAGGGCATAACTCACAGGTCTTTAGCCGAGAGAGGTGTGCCATATAGTTCTGGAAAGGTATTTAAGTATTCTACAACTTTGTTGTAGACTTCCAGAGCGGAAACTCACCTTAAGATGGCTTAAATCCCAGAGAAATGTAAGCTGTCCAGAACCAGGGCAGAGTAAAACATCCTCTGAACTGATCTGTTTTTCAAATATAACTCCCAGTAGAAAAATCTAAAATTGTCATATAATACATCCTTAGAAAGAGTAGAAGATGTGTGACATCTTTGCAATTCAAAGTTTCTGAAGTTTCAGCACGGAATTTAGTGGAAATCAGGGTTGAAAACAGCAACTTCCAAGGGAGGTGCTGTTAAAATTCTTCCAGAAATTCTGCTAACTTTGAATTAACATAACTTTTTAACCAAAGCTGATCTGGGGGCAAATGAGTACTCGTTGGAAAGATACTGAAGTTAACTTGAACTTTGGTATTCAACTTGAGTCATGAAAATGCCCAGAACCAGATCAAAGCTTGGGATAGGTAGAAACTGGTCATTCTGACAGAAGAATGACAGTTGAGCTCATTGGAGAGGGTGTTGTACCCTAAGGGTGTGATATGTGATGACAACGCGATAGTAATGTCTCGTAGTGACCAAACCTAGTTATGTTGAGCTTCCAAAGTGGAGGTTCATCAAGTTGGATTAAACTAGCTTGTGTTTGGTCTGGTAATGGGGTAGCTTGTGCAAAGTTATTACATTATCTACTTACGAGATATTTTGCATGTTTGGTTGTCATAATGTTTTTACGCCCAGTTCTATTGGACTGCATGCAAAATGTTGCGGGACTGATGTTTAATGTCGTATGGTTGCAGATGGTTCGTACTAGGACCACGCACGAGGTTGGTGGCTCTAGCCAAGGTGGAGGCGATGACTCCCAGCCACCGGCCTACGACAGCACCCCGCAGCAGCAGCCACCACCGCCGCCTCCGCTTACTCTAGCGGATGTGATAGCGGCATTGGTGGGAGGTCGTGAGGAGCAGACCGACCTGCTCCGCACGATCGTGCAGAATACGTCCCAGGCGGGAGGACGTCAAGAGCGAGGGCCTCGTGAGCCCCGCGAAGTGTCGTACTCGGATTTCATGAGTACGCACCCTCCAGTGTTCACCGAAGCTGAAGAACCACTGGAGGCGGACAACTGGCTGCGGACTATCGAGTCCAAGTTCGGGCTGCTCCCGTGTACGGAGCGGCAGAAGACACTGTTCGCAGCACAGCAGCTCCACGGTGCCGCTGGTGCGTGGTGGGCGAATTATGTCGCCTCACGTCCGGCTGGCCATGCCGTGGAATGGCAAGAGTTCCGGGAGGCGTTCCGCGCCTATCACATTCCTCCTGGAATAATGAAGAGAAAGTTCCAAGAATTTTTGGAACTGAAGCAGGGCGGGAGGAGTGCCCACGACTACTCCCGTGCCTTTAACCATCTGGCACAGTATGCGTCAGACTACATCTCCACGGAGGAGAAGAAGAGGGAGCACTTCTATCGGGGGTTACATCCCGAAATGAAGACCCACCTCGTACAATGGAACCGCGGCACATTCAACGACCTAGTCAATGCCGCCATCATGCAAGAGGACGCTCAGCGGGAATTAGTAGCTGAGCAGAGGAAGCGTAGCGCTCCACCTAACAGCGGTGGGAGTGGCGCTCCCCAGAAGTACCGTATGGTGTATCGGACACCATCCGGGCAGCAGTGGCAACCACCGGCGCGACCACAACGGTTCGGGGGACGTCCCTTTCAGGCACCTCCGTTCCGTCCGCCGATGCCACCACCAAGACAGCAGCAGCAGCAGACGGTACCCCGGGCGTTTCCACCGCCACAACGCGCCCCAGGTTTCCGTCCACCGATCAGCGGGGGACCGCCCCGTTTCACCTGCTTCACGTGTGGCCAGGCGGGCCACTTTGCGAAGGACTGTCCCCAGGGGCAGCAGAGCAGCGGGCAAGCCCAGTTCCAGGGCGGTGCTCGAGGCCGACCTCCGGCGAAGAAGGTTGGTCAGCGGACTGGAGGCATCCGCAACCTCGACAATGAGGACGCCCCCGAGGGAGACAACGTGCTGGCGGGTACGTTTACTCTCAACAATCAAGCCATCGTCATATTATTTGATTCTGGTGCAACCCACAGCTTTATAAGTGCATCCTATGTGGCTAAACATCAATTGCAAGTCTTCCCAACCGACTGCACTTATATGATATGCTCCCCGGGAGGGAAGATTTCCGCTAATATGATGATTCCAAAGGCACCTCTGTGCTTAGGTGGGAAACTATATCCCACCACCTTGATAATCCTTATGGGACAAAAGATTGATGCAATCTTAGGGATGTCATGGCTACAATACCATGGCGCTGTCCTAGAGATTCGGACACGGACGGTTCACTTAAATTCTCCATTCCACCGTCCGCATTCCATGGTGTTAGACACGCCAGTCCGGGAAGTTTTAGCAATTAATAATGCTGAAGTTCTCAAGTTAGAAGACATCCCCGTAGTCCGGGAGTACCCCGACGTGTTCCCGGATGATCTTCCGGGCATGCCACCTGAGCGGGATGTCGAGTTCAAGATTGAGCTCGCACCCGGGACTACGCCCATATCACGGAGACCATACAAGATGGCTCCAAATGAGCTGGCGGAACTGAAAGAACAGCTCAATGATCTGTTGAGCAAGGGTTTCATTAGGCCGAGTTCCTCGCCTTGGGGATGCTCGGCGCTATTCGTGAAGAAAAAGGATGAAACCCTGAGGCTGTGTGTGGATTACCGGCCGCTCAACGCCGTCACCATCAAGAATAAGTACCCACTGCCCCGTATTGACATCTTGTTTGATCAACTGGTGGGGGCAAGTGTATTCTCAAAGATGGACCTTCCCTCTGGATATCACCAGATCAAGATCCGGGCGGAGGATATCCCGAAGACGGCGTTCTCGACGAGATACGGCTTATACGAATATCTCGTCATGTCCTTTGGTCTCACAAATGCTCCAGCCCATTTCATGTATCTCATGAACTCGGTGTTCATGCCGGAGCTGGACAAGTTCGTGGTAGTGTTCATCGACGATATCTTGGTTTACTCCAAGACAGAAGCCGAGCATGCCGAACACTTACGGATCGTTCTTCAACGATTGCGAGACCACAAGCTCTACGCCAAGTTCAGCAAATGCGAATTTTGGATCAGCCAAGTGCCGTTCTTGGGACATATCATCTCAGCTGAAGGCATCGCGGTTGACCCAAGTAAAATCGAGCAAGTGTTGAAATGGAAAGCTCCCACTTCGGTTCATGAAGTCAGAAGCTTCCTCGGGTTAGCGGGATACTACCGGAGATTCATTCCAAGTTTCTCCAAGCTCGCTAAGCCGATGACAGAGTTGCTGAAGAAAGGGACAAAATATGTTTGGAACACGGCGTGTGAAGGAGCGTTCCGAACACTGGTGAAGCATCTCACAACAGCCCCGGTATTAGCTCAGCCGGATACAACAAAGCCCTTCGACGTGTATTGTGACGCGTCCGGTATTGGGCTCGGCTGCGTGTTGATGCAGGAAGGACGTGTGGTCGCTTATGGCTCACGCCAACTTCGGAACCATGAGCAGCACTACCCGACTCACGATCTTGAACTTGCTGCCGTGGTGTTGGCGCTAAAAATGTGGAGGCACTATCTCCTGGGGAACTTGGTGCATCTCTACACCGACCACAAGAGCTTGAAATACATTTTCACCCAGAAGGAGCTGAACATGAGGCAGAGGAGGTGGTTAGAACTGATCAAAGATTATGAGATTGACATCCATTACCACCCCGGCAAGGCGAATGTGGTTGCCGACGCGCTGAGTCGGAAATCGCATGTCCATCACCTCACCATTACACCGGTGGAGGAGGAAGAGCCAAGTTTATACTTGGTTCCTTATGGATCGCTGTACAACCTTGCCCTCATCCCTACTATTAGGGAGGACATCATTGCAGCTCAGAAAACGAATAAAGGCATGGCACATCTCCGGAGACGGATAGACAATGGAGAAATTAAATGTTTCCGGAAAGATGGTGAGGGGATGTTGTGGTTCAATGACCGCATAGTCGTACCCCGAGATATGAAGTTGAGGAAAAAGATCCTCGATGAAGCTCACTTGTCCAAATACTCCATTCATCCGGGCAGCAACAAAATGTACCAAGATTTGAAAAAGAAATTTTGGTGGACACGGATGAAGCGGGAGGTAGCTAAGTACGTATCCGAGTGCGATACGTGTAGACGAGTGAAAGCTGATCATATGAAGAAATCAGGGCTGCTGCAACCCCTGAAGATCCCGGCATGGAAATGGGAAGATGTGAGCATGGATTTCATTGTGGGATTACCCTTAACAGCCAACAAGCATGATTCCATATGGGTAATCGTTGATCGGTTAACCAAGACGGCTCACTTCATTCCGGTGAATACACGTTACAATGCCGGCAAATATGCGGAGCTATACATAGCAAAGATTCTATGCCTATACGGGGTACCCAAGACCATTGTCTCAGATCGAGGTGCATTATTTGTATCTCGCTTTTGGGAGCAGCTACACGCTGCATTGGGTACTAAGTTGATCAGGAGCTCCGCCTATCACCCTCAGACAGATGGTCAGACAGAAAGGGTGAATCAAGTCCTGGAAGACATGTTGAGAGCATGTGCCATCCACCATGGTAGGAACTGGGATGATCACCTGCCATTGGCGGAATTCTCGTACAACAACGGTTATCAGGCGAGTATCAAAATGGCACCCTATGAAGCTCTCCACGGTCGTAAATGCCGCACCCCATTAAATTGGTGCGAGTCCGGTGAAAGGGTCACATTCGGGGTTGATGTGGTGAACGACGCCGAAGAGCGCGTTCGGACAATTCAAGCCAATTTAAAAGCTGCTCAATCCCGACAAAAGAGCTACGCTGATAAGAGGCGTAGACCGTTGCACTTTGACGTTGGGGAACACGTATACCTCCGCGTGTCTCCAATGAAGGGTGTGCACCGGTTCGGTGTGAAGGGGAAGCTCGCTCCCCGTTTTATTGGACCCTACGCCATCAGCGAGAAGTGTGGACCAGCGGCGTATCGATTGGAACTACCGGCATCTCTGACTGGTGTCCATGATATTTTCCATGTTTCGCAACTACGAAAATGCTTGAAGCATACAGATGCTGTTCCTACCGAAGACCTCGGCGAGCTGAAACCGGATTTAACATATGATGAATATCCGGTGGGAATTCTTGATGAGAAAGCCAGGACCACACGCAGCAGAACGTTGCGGTTCTACAAAATAATCTGGAGCAACCACACCGCCGAAGAAGCGACGTGGGAGAGCGAGGAGTTCCTTCGCTCAAATTAGCCGGAGTTCATGGCTTCTCAACACGGGTAAGTCCCTATTACATCGCTATCTCTTCCTTTATAATCTCGGGACGAGATTCCTTTAAGGGGGGAGGGATGTAAAAGCCCAAGAAAAGGGACTTGCAAAAACTTTTCTTCATCTCACCACACCACAGTTTTTAGTGTGGACACCTTAGGAAATGTTGTGAAGAGCATGTAACCTCCATCAAAAGAATGATTAGAGGGGAGAGTCTTCACTTTCACAAAGTAGGGTTTATACACATATGATCACACAATGAGGAATTCAAAACTGTTGTGTCCAAACTATTGTTTGCAGCAGCTAACACAAGGATCAAGTGGCATATTTGGATTCCTTAGGTCCAAATTAGTGGGGAGGCAAAGTTTCATTAATTTTTGAAAAGTCTTGCTGCCCATTTTTCCAAAGGAAGTCAAATGTGCAAAGAATTCAAATGAATATTTGAATTTGCATGGAATTTGTCCAAACTTGTCAAATGAGCTCAGTTTCCAATTTTCAAACAATTGGGTTGGATAATTGTCAAACTTTGGAGATATTTTGAGGAAAAAGAGGTACTGAGTTGTGGGGCCCACATGTCATAGGAATGAGTAGACTTAACACTTAAGTTTTCTCTCTGTTTCCTCACTCCACCGGGGTTTCACCCGCGGGCGACACCGAGTGGCCGCCCCCGTCGACCGAGGCTCCACCTCCTGATCTTTGCTCGGGCCGCTGGCAGCACGGGAGTCGGCGGTGCCTCTTACATGATCCTCCCGCGTGACCGAGACGACCATCCGTGTTTCTTCTCCTCACACGCGCGTTCTCCCGAAAACAAAACCGAGCTCGCCGCTCCTCTGGAAAGCCATCGGGAGCCGGCTAAACCGCGCCAAAGAGCCTCCCCGAGCTGCACAACGACGCTGTGCCCTCGTTCCGCACCTTTTGAGCGCGAGAGCTAGCCATCCGTGGTGGGTTTCGAGCATTAAACGCCTCACCCGCGGCGAACCACAACCAGCCGACGATCGGGCGCACGCGGGCAGCCTTCCACAAGGGTTGTCACGTCCGAGCAAGCCCGGCCACGGGAGCGCGCCATCGTGCTGCTGCTCTCCTCCAAGGCCTGGAGCAAACCGTGGAGGATCGGCGGCCAATTCGGAGATTTTGTCCCGGCGACCTCCAACAGAGCATCCGGTAATCGCCGCCAAAATTCTCCCTCTCCAATCCTATGTAGCTTGTCAAATCTTGCACACAGGACCGCCACTAACCGGCGATCAGTAGTCCTTCACAACCCTAGTTGGAAATATGCACGTAGACCGCAGGAAATCCAGAATTTCCGACCTCAAACGCGGAGGAGGTTTCGGGTGCACGGTGAGACACCATTAGCCGCCGGTCCCGAGCAGTTTTGAGGCTAGGTCGAGCATCCCTTTGGTCCACTGGTGCTGTAGCACCGTTCCACCGAGGTCTGGGCAGGCTAGGGTGACCGGGCGACGTTGCCGAACCAGTCCAGAGCCGCCGCACCGTGGCCAGCTAGGTTAGAGCCATCGCCGACCGGGGAAGAGTGTTCCATCGTGTTCAGCACGGGAAATTAGGCCCTAGCGGCGAGGGAGAGCTCGGGGGATGGCCGGGAGGCCGGAATCCGTCGAACTCCGGCGAGCCCGGCGGCGCGCAGGCGCGGGTGGCCGGAGGTAGAAGACGACCGGTGGGTCCCGCCCGTCAGCGACGGTTTTTCAAATATTTGATCAGCTGTGGCGTAGGGATCTGGTGTGGAGGCGCGGGAAATAACCTGTAGCCTCGTGTGGCTTGCCCTGACGCGTGACACCTGTCCCCGGACCCACAGCCAGTATTTGAACATTTTGGGGAATTTCAGTTTTTAGTTCAAACTTTGAATAGCTACAACTTTGGGTAGGAGAATCCAAAAATTGTGAAATAAATTTCGTTGGATTCCTCTGATAGAGTACTATCCAAATGTAGAACCCAATTTGTATGAAACCCTTTAATTAACTCTGGAAAATTCTTTGAAGCTTTTCAGCAAAAGAATTTTAGAGGGAGTTTGGTTCATCCAAAAATCCCCAAATTTTGCCGGAATGTTCTTTAGGGCATTAGTAAACCCCTGTAAAAGTTTCAGACCATTTGGAGTCGATTTGGTCAGAGCAATTCAAATTGGAAGGTGCTGTGTTCATTTGAATGCAGAAACATTTTCAGAGAATTTCCAAAACTTGGAAATTCAATTCTGGGCAAACCTTGACTCCAAAAATGCTAGGAAAATTCATGCAAACTCTATGAGCTATAATTGAAATTGTAGATCATCAAGTTGAGCATGAACAGGGGTATTACCTCAGAATAAATTCTTCCTTGCTGATTTGCCAAGAGAATTATTCTGAGCAAACCACTCCATGAAAAGTGCTAATGTTTGGTCCAGAGAGTTTTCTTGTGACAAGGAATTCACACAAAAATTCTCAGCTCCATTGGAGCTCCTGATCACCCCTGTCCCGTTTAACCACTTAAGGGATTAATGTGGAAAAGGAGGGAAAAGCACTTAGCATTTAACCATGTGACTAAGTCCAATCCAAACCACCAACACCAGTTCATATTTAAATTCTTAAACAAAGTTCCAGGTGTTAGAGGCAGGTTATTAGAACTAATAGTAGAAGACTTACTCTAAAACTCACATTTGCATCTAAATTAACATGTAGTATTTCATTAACGTGTAGCCGTTGAAGAAGAGACTCCGGAAGTGCTGGACTTCCTTCTTCCGGACGAAGAACTAACTCCTGACCAGCAGCAACAAGGCAAGCCCTGGTTTGCATTAACCCTTTTTAAAAGTTTTACTTTGTATACATGTGTCATATGAAGTATGTATGTGCATTAGGTATAGGATGAATGAAATCCCACTTGCATAACCAAAGGGTACTAAAAGAGTGAGGGTAGTGTCAAGGACCTCGAGTAGACAGGCTATGCTTAATGAGTCATAGGACTTCGGTACAAGTCGAGTAGTTGGAATCTACTCGCGAGATAGGCTTGGGGACACACGGGTTCGGTTGAGTGATGTGAGATCACTTTAGTAATAAAAATGAGACTAGGCAGGGGCTAGGGCGCAGCAAGAGAGAGTCTTGTGTGCGCAGCCCTGCCCGTGTCGATTGAGGACCGATCCGTGTGCGGCCCTGCTGAACAAGTATTGAATGTACCGAAGGCATATCGGATATATGGGCCCCGATAAACCGATGTAGCCTAAACCTCCGGGCGTCGAGGCATAGCACACCGATTTATAGGTGTAGGTTGAGGGCAGCAAGGTGGAAATCTGCCAACGGGGATAGAGAGATGCTCCGTGTGGGGAACCTCCTGCTCGTTTCGGTGCGACCGGTTCGACGTTTGGGCTGTTGGGTGAAAGGTTGTCCCGTACGACATCGAGTGAGCGTGCTGTGCAGCTCCACGGATGGGCGTACGTGACGTGCTCTTTGGGTTTTCCCTGCAGGTGTATATCGAGTCGATTCGCCGTCCCTCGCGGTGACGAGTACTGCTTGTTCACTGCGTCGTAACGTAGACTAATGGATGAAATATGTGGATTCAATGATGCTGATTGATATAATTGTATTGCTACATGTGTGCCACCAAATACTGCTTACTAAATTTCAGATTTCATGAACTGTTAACTTGTTGCTAAAAGATGAACTAAGGATGAACTTGTAGGCGTGTCCTTTTGCTGAAATGTTACTATCCTATGTCCATTGTACCCCTCATGTAGAGTTTCATGCTTAGGTGAGTCGGTTAAGCCTTGCTGAGCCTTCGTGCTCACGGTTGCTGCTTAAGTGTTTTTCATGTGAGGAGCCACCCACGGACTCGGAGTACGAGTCCACCGGCGAGGGTTACCCTCCGTCGGGGACCACGGCTGAGTGGGAGCCGTACACGCCGCGCTGAGCTGAGACGTGCAGCTAGTGTGGGTTGCCCTAGGGCTGGGCAACCGACTTTTGCTAAATAGGCGGGCGTGAGTTGTATAGTGTAGTCTTCCGCTGTGTAATAGAACAATAATTGTAACTGAAGTTTGTACTTGTTTGTACAGTTTCAGCTGTTTTTCCCATGTAATATATTGTGTTCTTATGACGTGTGCTGTCGGGTGTCGCATCGTGCGGCACCACCCTCTGCGATCCTGGATGAGCGGATTCCGGTCCGCCACAATGTCTAGCCGCGCTGAGTCGGTTTATACCGAGGCTAGCAGAGCGGGCACTCTCTTTTTTTAAGCTCCTGCGCAAGTCAGGCCCCTTTGCCTGGACTGACGAAGCAGAAGAGGCTTTCTAGGAGTTGAAGCGACTCCTGACAACCCTGCCTATCATGGTAGCTCCTGAGCCCGGTGAGCACCTGCTGCTCTACATCGCGGCGACAACTGAAGTGGTGAGTATGGTCCTCGTCGCAGAGCGGCCAGACCTCTCACCCTCGCAACCTGCTCCGGTAGCAGAAGACAGACACCAGGGGGGCCCGCAGGGCCATGACGGTCTCCCGGACCCCCTGAAGGTCCAAGACGACCTCCCGGAGGCCCAGCACGGCCTCCCAGACCCCCGATATAAATCTCCAGGGTCCGATTGGGATCTCCCGGAGGTCCCTCGAGACCCCCCGGAGCTCCCGGACGATCAAGAAAGCTTGAGGGCCTCCGGGTCCCAGTTCCCGGAGGCCCCCGTGGGTCCACCCGCCTCCAGCGGGCCGAGGCCAATGGATGAGGAGCTCCCAAGCCTAAGGGAGAGGGTCCGAACCATACAGAGGCCTGTCTATTACATCAGTGAAGTACTTCATGAGGCCAAGACAAGGTACCTAGAAGTCCACAAGCTGCTGTATGCGGTGCTCGTGGCCTCCAGGAAGCTCCGACACTACTTCCAGGCCCACCGGGTCTCAGTAGTCACCTCGTATCCGCTGAAGACAATTCTTCACAGCCCCCATGCGACTGGCAACGTTGCTAAATGGGCGGCGGAGCTGGCGGAGTTTGAGCTGGACTTCCTCCCACGTCATGCAGTTAAGAGCCAATCACTAGCTGACTTTGTGGCAGAGTGGACACCAACGAAGACTGACCCAGGGGGCCATGAAGGCGGAGAGCTAGAGCCTAAAGCCCCGGTCTTCACCGAACCCCACTGGACACTCTTCTTCGACGGCTCCTCGCGAAAGCAGGGTGCCGGTGCCAGCGAACTGCTCCTCATGCCATCGGGGGAACAGTTTGGGTATATGGTGCGTCTCAATTTCAAGGCAACCAACAACATGGCGGAGTATGAGGCACTCATCTTTGGCCTGCAGACAGCCCTGTCTTTAGGCGCTCGCCAGTTGTTGGCACAGGGCGACTCCCAGCTGGTCATCAAGTAAGTCAAGGGCGAATGCTCCTGCAACGACCCACAGCTAGCTGCGTATCTGCTTCACGTACAGATGTTGGAGAAAGAATTCCTCGCCTTGGACCTGCACCACGTGCCGCGAGCTGGTAATGCCGCAGCCGACAACCTTTCAACGAAAGCTTCCACCGGAGCCCCTGCGCCTGAGGGAGATTTCGAGAGGATGTTGCTGCGGCCCACAGCCCGGCCCGCCGAGCCGGGCGAAGGGGGCATGACCAGCACCTCGACGCTGGCGGTCCCGGCAGCCCTACAGCCATGGATGCCGCCAAGGATCGTAAGCGTCACTGGGGACTCCGTGCAACCCAGCGCTCAAGATCCAGAAGCTCAAGTCAGACCCGATGCATGGATCACGGAGATCCGGGACTACTTGAAGGACAATATCCTCCTTGATGAACATGCAACCGCTGAACGGATTGTGCGTATGGCTAAGAGGTACGCGCTGGTAGAGGGGGATCTCTACCGGCGTGGCGCCAACCACATCCTATTGCGGTGCATAACCCAGGGGGAAGGCTGCGACTTGCTCGCTGAGATCCATGGAGGCGAATGTGAAAGTCATTCTTCCTCATGCACGCTTGTCGGTAAAGCCTTCCGGCATGGCTTCTACTGGCCGACAGCACTCCAGGATGCCGTCAAGCTGGTCGAGAGCTGTAAGGCGTGCCAGTTCCACGCCAAGCAGATCCATACACCGGCTCAGGCGGTACAGATGATCCCGCCCTCGTGGCCGTTTGCCGTATGGGGGCTGGACATCCTGGGACCATTCCCCAGAACCGTCGGGGGATTCCGGTACCTCTATGTCGCTATCGACAAGTTCACCAAGTGGCCGGAAGCTACACCAGTTGTCACCATCAACAAACAATCCGCAGTAAAATTCATCATGTCCATTGTCTGCCAGTTCGGGGTCCCAAACAGGATCATCACCGACAACGGGACCCAGTTCACCAGCGCAGCGTTCCAAGACTACTGCGAGGACCTTGGTATTCAGGTATGCTATGCCTCTGTCGCCCACCCGAGGAGCAATGGGCAAGTTGAGAGGGCCAACGCGGAGATTCTCCGGGGCCTTAAGACTCGCACCTTTGCCAGCCTGAAGAAACATGGTGCCAATAGGGTAGATGAGCTTCCGAGCACACTATGGGCTAACCGGACATCCCAGAGCCGGGCCACCGGGGAGACACCCTTCTTCATGGTGTACGGGGCTGAAGCTGTACTTCCCCCAGAAATCACCATGAAGTCTCACCGTGTCCGGGCTTACGACGAAGCCACGCAGGACAACCTCCGGCGTGGAGAAATTGACCTCATCGACGAGGTCCGATTACATGCGGCACTCCGTAATGCGCGGTACAGACAAGCGCTTCGGCGCTACCACCAAAGGTCTGTGCGTGCCCGGGAGCTGCAGGAAGGTGACCTGGTGTTGCGGCACATACTTTCTCGCGAAGGGACCCACAAGCTCTCCCCTAGTTGGGAAGGCCCCTTCCGAGTAGCAAAAGTATTACACCCCGGGTGTGTGCGCCTTTCTACCGAGGATGGGGACCTTCTTCCGAACCCTTGGAACATAGAGCACCTCCGTAAGTTCTACCCCTAGAGCAAAAATATGACAGTACTTTCTTTTCGTAATAAACTCCATAGTGTCCAGAAGCAGTGCTCGGAGCAGCTAAACCCCAGGGGACGGTCCAGGACTACGTTCAGCTTTGCCTGGTTCCGACTCCAAGCGCGTAGAGTCTTGCTTCCCCTCTTAATGGGGTGGGTCGTGGCCTCCATGTTTAGCCTGCCTTCCTCCTATGGAAAGTTGTACGAAAAGAAATCTGCTCTACTTTGCTCTTTCCTTGTACTCATTTAAATTGTGAATTGAGTTTTTTAATCACCCTTGCAGTGCATGGTTGCCATGTGCTCAGCTCCCCCTCTCTACAAGTCCCCAAACACCAAACACATGGTTAGGGGCTGTAAGTCAAATAAGACTATGAGATAAAGTAGGGGGAGCCCCCAAGGAGAATTACGTTTCCTATGCCTGTGTGCAGGACCTCCAGGTTACGGCAACAGGGACTGCATGAAGCGGGGGTAAAGGAGCTACCAGCTACACCGGACTCGGACTGGAAGGACCGGGACCTACCCCTCCAGCAGGGGCGGGACCCGGGGGCCCCACGTGTCCAGCGGGCCCGGAACTCTCTCCTCCCTTGAGGAGCGCTCCGGGCTCGCCACGTGGTGGGCGGAAGCCGGACCTCCCCCTCGGTGGGAGGGCTCCGAAAGCCCTACGTGTCCAACATGGCCGGAGCTCCCGCCTCTTAGGAAGGAGCTCCGGACCCGCCATGTGGCAGGCAGATCTGGAGCTCCCCATAGGGCGAGATCCGGAGACCTCCGGGGGCCCGTAACACGGTTAGGACCCGGGGAGGGTGTCTGTGCAAGGCTCCGAGATTGGAAATGGCCTCTGAGTATGTCGGTACCTGAGATACGGGGTACCCCCGCGCACAGGGAAAAATGCCTAAGGTGCTCGCCCTTCTCCGCAGGGAGAGCTCCGAAGGCGCCACGCGTCCGGCGGGGCCGGACCTCCCTCTCCTCAGAGGAGAGCTCCAGGCCTGCCACGTGGCATACAGAAGCCGGACCTCCCCCTCCACGGGAGAGAGGTCCGAAGACGCCACGCGTCCAGCGGGGCCGGACCTCCCTCTCCGCAGAGGAGAGCTCCGGGCCCGCCACGTGGCATACAGAAGCTGGACATCCCCCTCCGCGGGGAGAGGTCCGGAGGCTCCACGTGCCCCGCGGGCCGGACCCTTCCCACCTCAGAGAAGGGCTCCGGACCCGCCACGTGGCCAGAAGAACGGTGCCGCCTGCTCCCGAGCGGTAGGCAGTGGGCGTAAAGGCGCCCCACACCTTGCCCGTACAAGGTATTCAAGTCCCGCGTCTTCCCAAGACGCGGAAACGCGGAGCACGCGTCTGTCAGGTGCCGTTGCGCCCAGTCGCATCACAGACTGGCGCGCGGTGTCAGAACCTGCCAGCTAATAAACGCTGCGACAAGACATCCCATGCCGCCTGCGCTGTCTTCAACCACTACGACTAGCGTGCGGCATGGGCATGGCGGCAAGATGAAGACTCAGAAGCCTTCAACCAGAGGCAGCGACCGGCGTAACTACAGATACGGTAGATAATAGACAATCTTCCCGGTACCACCTGTCGGGTCCCGGCTCCCCTTGTAAGCCACCCGAGTCTTGGACTATAAAAGGCTCGGGTAGGCGTCGATAGCAAGGGTTCGCATTTTGCAACTCATACGCTAGCCATACACTCTCAAGCTGTAACTCACCCCCAAGCTCAGGCCCCCGGCCCTGAGCAGCAAGCAATACAGCGAGCTCCATAGCTCGCCGTGGACGTAGGGTTTTACGCTCCGGCAGCCTGAACCACGTAAAACTCCCCGTGTCAAGCTCTCACTAACTCGTCCATCTGCGCAAGCTCTCCGCTAGGAACTAGCCCCTCCGAAAAAAGAACCTCCGCGGGCTGCCCAGTGCAGGCCCATAGGAAGTGTCGACCGAACACTTCGACATTTGGCGCGCCAGGTAGGGGGCTTTTCCCCTAGCGCGACGAGTTTCCGCCGACGAAGATGACCAAGCTTCCTTCAGCGGCAAACTCTCCTCCCCCGCGTTCACGGCGGACCGTAACCACTTGGGAGTACATGTCGACACACTCAGGACGGAGTGTGTCGGCACAAGCGGGTAGCCAGCAGCCGACTCCGGCAACGCCGACTCCGGCTATGCAGGCCCCGACCAGTGTGAGGTCTTCTGCAGCGCTGAGCGTACACCATGGAGGTGCGCTAGCTGCAGCAAGAGCGCTGTTGCGCAACCCACCTGCGGGGGATGCGGCCCATTCAGCGACCCAGCAATGGGTCCGCGAGGTGGACCGCCTCGTCGTCGCCGCCGCGAACCTTAGGTTTCGGCGAGGACGGCGCCCAGGGCAACCTGCTGTGTCGCTGACGTGCACACCCACGGTTGACGGGCTAACGGCGGATTCCAGCTCCTCCAGGCTCCTGTCGACGGACCTGCGAAGGGAACTGGAACGGTGCAACTTGGGGCAGGACGCCCGGGTGTACCTCGAGCGATGTCGAGAAAGGCGTCGCAACCATGAGGCAGGCGACAGCATGTCGTCGGCCTCGACACAACCAGAAGGGCAGGCCTTCGCCATGCGAGCCCCGCCTCAGGCATATGCTGCGCAACATATGCCACCACCATATGCGCCGCAAGTAGCGGCCCCGGTCTATGGTGCAGCCTTGCCCATGCCGGGATACGCGGTGCCAGGTGCGAACCACATGTTCGCAGCGCCAGTACCTGCAGCAGCAGGTGCAGGATGTGCGGCCCTTGCACCCCACCTTCGCTTCACAAGGTGGCCACGCAAGTTTCGCCCGCACTTGCCCGAGAAGTACGACGGTAGCGTCAACCCAGCGGAGTTCCTCCAGATCTACTCCACCGCCGTACTTGCTGCAGGAGGTGACGAGGCTGTCATGGCCAACTACTTCCCCGTCGCCTTGACCGGCCCAGCCCGGTCCTGGCTCATGAATCTACCTCAGGGGTCCATAACCTCCTGGGGTGAGCTCTGCCGGCAGTTTGTCGCCAACTTCGGTAGCTCCTACACCCGTCCCGGCACGGAGCTCGACCTCCACGCCGTCAAACAACAACTAGGGGAGTCGCTGCGCTCTTCCTTCCAGCGGTTCTCTCAGGTGCGCAACACCATCCCACATATCCAAAGCGCCTCTGTGGTGGTGGCGTTCCGACAGGGTGTCCGGGACGAGAAAATGCTTGAGAAGCTCGCGACCAGAGAGGTCCGCGACGTCTCGGAGCTCTTTAATCTGGCGGACAAGTGCGCCAGAGCGGCTGAAGGGCGGAACTGGCACGCTCTGCCGACCTCCGAGTCAGGAGGGCAGCCCGGGTCCGGTGCTGCTGCCTATGGGGGTGGCAAGAAGACCAAGAACCGGGGGAGTGGAAAGATGAAGTCACCATTCACGGCCCCCGTCGCCGCAGCTGCGACAATCAGTGGTGCTCGGGGGCCACGCCCCGACAAGAGGCAGCGGCAATCACCGGCCCCAGACAGTGGCCAGGGCGGGCTATGCCCCGTGCATGGCACCTGCAACCATACTGCTGCCGAGTGCTGGGAGATCCAGAGGCTCGCGGAGCGCTTCCGCAATGGAAGACAGCAGAGGGCTGAAGCACCGCCCTACCCTCAGAGGGATGGTAAACAGAAGGCCGATGCCCAAGTCACCGCTGCCCACCAGGTGGGGTTCCAGGAGCCTCAGCGTGTCATAAAGACAGTGCATGACGGTGAGGACTCCAGTTCTGATGGTGACGGGCCAGGGCGTTAGCCAGCTACGGCACGCCTCCGTGCCTCGAACATACCTCTCGGGGGCCGCCTAAGGTCCGTCAACCCCTTGAAGGCCTTGCCAGAAGGGGGAGACGCCTTAGGTCATCCAAGGCGAGCCCGGGTCCACCTACCCCTTGAAGGCCTTAGCCAGAAGGGGAGAACTCCCCGGGGGCCCCCGAGAGAAGCCGCGCAGGACCTGATCCAGCGTGAAGATAACAACCTCGACAAGACTCGGCTTGCAGGGAACACCCCACAACGCACGGTCTCGGATAATGCTCTAAGCACTGCCGCCAAAGAACCAAACGCGACGGGGGCCCGCAAGAGGGCAACCTGGTGAAGCGGCACGCTATATTCCAAGAAGGACCCATAAGCTCTCCCCCAGCAGGGAAGATCCCATCCGAATCATGAAAGCTGCCGCCCCAGGTACACATGCCTTTTAACCGAGAGTGGGATCCATTCCCAAAAAATCCTTGCCATGAAGCAACACTGTAAGTCCTACTTACTGAGCATCGGTAGAACAGGGTTATTCACTTCTGTAATAGACCCCATAGAATTTAGGAACAGAGCTTGGGGTAGCTAAGTCTGAAGGGACGGTACAGGACTACGTCCAGTTTAGCCTGGTTCCGACCCTAAGCGTGTAGAGTCTTGCTTCCCTTGTAGACGAGGCGGAACATTGCCCCCATGTACAGCCAGAATTCCACCTATGGGTACGAATACAGAGACCTGTTCTACTTAGCTCTCTCTCATGCGCTCATTTAAATTATGCATTAATTTTTATGATCACACTATCTCTGTATGTTCATCGTACATCTAGCTCCCCCTCTCCTGCGCTCATCCATAGTGGGCATTTTCTATCCTACCGAAGGCGGCTGCGCTTGAGGCACATGCCGATGGCCGAGTGAGTCTCTCGGGCCTCCCCCAGTCAAGTGTTGAGGTGCCAGTTGGTCACCTCCAGGAAAGGCCAACGTTGTGCATGGGGGGTCCAGGGTGCGTATCCAGCTTAGCCGGCCCATAGCCCAAAGCATGCGCATCCTGCTCTCCGGAGGTCCAAGGGAGTACGTCCTCTTTGCCTGGTCATGAACCCAAAGCGCGTGCACTCTGCTTCCCCAGCGCATGGCCCGGTACTAGGGATCGGACGGCCGTACCCGGACCTCGGAGGGAGCCAGAGCTCCGGCGCCTCGTGCACAGTATTGCCCAAGCCCCGTATAGCGGGTCAGGACCATAAGACGGATAAGACTAGGAGACGGGAGGGGAGGACCCCCCGAGGAGAATTACGCTTCCTCTGGCTGTGTGCAGGACCTTCAGGTTACGGCAACAGGGACTGCATGAAGCGGGGGGAAAGGAGCTACCAGCTACTCCGGCATGGGACTGGAAGGACCGGGACCTGCCCCTCCAGCAGGGGCGGGGCCCGGGGGCCCCACGTGTCCAGCGGGCCCAGAACTCTCTCCTTCCTTGAGGAGGGCTCCGGGCTCGCCACGTGGCAGGCAGGAACCGGACCTCCCCCCTCAGCGGAAGGGCTCCGAAAGCCCTACGTGTCCAACATGATCGGAGCTCCCGTCTCTTGAGGAGGAGCTCCGGACCCGCCACGTGGCAGGCAGATTTGGAGCCCCCCATAGGGCGAGGTTTGGAGACCTCCGGGGGCCCCTAACACGGTTAGGACCCGGGGAGGGTGTCTGTGCGAAGCTCCAAGATTGGAAATGGCCTCTGAGTACCTTGCGGAGCTAAGGACTCAGCCAGGCAAAGCCAAGAAGGAGGGAAAAAACATCACAGACACAAGTATCCAAGAGAGTCAAATTAAGCAAGGCTCCATGAGCTGGACTACAGACTCGATAAAAAAAGGGAGAAACGAGTCCTAAGGACCTCCCGGTTCTCGCCGGAACCTTGCGGCTACAAGGGCGGCCACATCCTCGACTTCAGCCCTGGCAGCTTCCTCCCGCTCCGCGGCTGGGCCCTCTCTCGCTGGCTCTAGCGAAAAAGAGGGGTCGCGGCTCTTGAAGCATGCCAGCACATGCGAGGCGACCTCTAAAGCTAAGCCGCGGCCCTCGGCCTCAAGCTCGCTGGCGATCACCGAGTCGAGTCTGTCCAGCTTGGCGCCGATCGACTCCAACGCAGGGATCACCTCTGCCACCATCAATGCGGGAGTTGCGGCCCTCACCGGACTGAAGCCAAGAGGGATCAGGGCGGACCCCGCTCGATCCACGAAGCTTGAGACCACAAGAGCCTCGGAGGACCGCAAGGCTGAGAGCTCCTCCACCTCGCGACGGGCCGCCTGCAGAGCCTCCAGGTTCCTTTCGGAGAATTCCTTCTCCTTGGCCGCCAGGGAACTCTCCCGAAGGTGGAGAGTCTTGGCTAGCCGCTACAACTCAGCGGCCTTGAAACCGGCAGTCAACTCCCGGTCCAAGACCGCCCGGCGATCATGGGAGACCTGTTCCTCCCCCAAGTCAAGGTCTGCCTTCAGAACCTCCAGCTCCTCCATCCGAGCATGGAGGTCATCCTCGCCCGCGGCCAGCTGCGTGGCGACCCTCCCTGCCTCAGCTGCCACGGAACGCTCCCGCTCCTCAACGGCGAGTTCACGGCGCTCCAACCGCTGCCGTATTTCCACAGCAGCAGAGAGGCTCTCTTCGGCCCGGGCGTGTGCCTCCAGGGCCTCCCTGTTGATCCGCCGCGACAGGGTGTCCATGCGGTCAACAGCCCGCTTCATCCGGTCGACGAGCGCTTCCCTGAAGTCGAGCAACTCCCGCCTGGAGTCAAGCTCACTCTTAACCTTCGCGGTCCTCTCCCGCAAAAGGTTCCCCCAGATGAGGAGGCGGTCCCGTTCAACCGAATACTCCTCCCGCTCGCGCCCTAGCGCAGCCAAGACCTGCCGGACGCTCGACTCAGCAAGCGCGAAGGCGTCCGCCAGAGGCAATGGAGCAATAGAGGCTGGGGCAGTCCCCCCGACCTCCTCCATTACCTCGTCCTCAGGAAGAGCCGACGCACCAGCAGCCGAGACGAGACGCCGATCAGGAGAAGCTGGCTCCGCGGCTCTGGCAGCCAGGCCAGCCGGGCTCTTTTCAGCTTCTGGCTCCTTGACCTGAGGAGAGGGACGAGCCGGGGAAGGCGGTGCTGGAGAAGAAGCCAGGCCGCCTAGTAAAGGATCAACCTGTGCTGGCTCGGGGGCCGCGGTGGCCGTCTCGGCAGGAAGAGACGACGCCGCCGCGGAGTCCGGGCACACCGGAACAGGAGAAGTCCGCGCTGGCCTGGGGGCCGCGGCAGTTGCCCCTGGCTCTGAGCGCATCGGCACAGATTCCCCGCAAGATGGGGAAGCCCGGGAAGCGCGGACACTCCAGCGGGCTCTGAACCCCGACTTCCGAGCCGGGGTAGGATTTCCAGAGCCCGCTACCGTCTCCGATGGCCGCTCCGCAGTCGCTTGGACTGGCGGAACAGGGGACGCCCCAGAGGCTTCCCCCAGAGCATCAGCCCGGGGCCTCTTCGAGTCGCCACCGGAGGGAGTGTCAGGCACCCCAGAATCCCGACTTGGCACCGACGCCGTTGCTGGATGAGATCGAGCGCGTTTCTTCTCTGGCAGCGGGTTGGAAGCCATAGCAATGGAGAACTCAAAGGCAAGAGAGCAAAAGCACAAGAGTCCGAGAAGAAACGCAGAGAAGTGCAAAGGGAAGCTGCAATGTGGGTAAGACCCCCTCTAAAAAGCTTCCCGGTGCAGTTCCAAGCGATTCGGAACTCTTCGAATACCCCGCACCCGCAACCGCTTCGGTTCCTAGACCGAGTGCCGATGACGGGTGGGCCCAAGCCGCTTAACTGAAGCGGTGGGGTCAAGGAGTCAGTCTCCTAAGAAGATGAGCCGGCAAGGCACTTCGGCGGTTCCCAAAGAAAGCGCCGCAACGTGCAGGAGTGGCAGTCTTGGGAACCGCCGCAGTAAAAGCAATCATCAAGTGAGCGCACGCTCTCACGATCCCATGGCCGTTCGTGCTCCGGCAGCGGTCAATTCGGGACTTAGAGAAAGTGCGCGGATCGGAAGAGACGGAGGTCCCACCTCGGGCTCGCTATCTCCCCCGAGATGGGCCCGGGGGCCACTGTCGGTACCTGAGATATGTGGTACCCCCGCGCACAGGGTAAAATGCCTAAGGTGCTCGCCCTTCTCCGCAGGGAGAGCTCCGAAGGCGCCACGCGTCCGGCGGGGCCGGACCTCCCCCTCCTCAGAGGAGAGCTCTGGGCCGCCACGTGGCATACAGAAGCCGGACCTCCCCCTCCGCGGGAGAGAGGTCCGAAGACGCCACGCGTCCAGCGGGGCCGGACCTCCCTCTCCGCAGAGGAGAGCTCCGGGCCTGCCACGTGGCATACAGAAGCTGGACCTCCCCCTCCGCGGGGAGAGGTCCGGAGGCTCCACGTGCCCCGCGGGCCGGACCCTTCCCGCCTCAGAGAAGGGCTCCGGACCCGCCACGTGGCCAGAAGAACGGTGCCGCCTGCTCCCGAGCGGTAGGCAGCGGGCGTAAAGGCGCCCCACACCTTGAACGTACAAGGTATTCAAGTCCCGCGTCTTCCCAAGACGCGGAAACGCAGAGCACGCGTCTGTCAGGTGCCGTTGCGCCCAGTCGCATCATAGACTGGCGCGCGGTGTCAGAACCTGCCAGCTAATAAACGCTGCGACAAGACATCCCATGCCGCCTGCGCCGTCTTCAACCACTACGACTAGCGTGCGGCATGGGCAGGGTGGCAAGATTAAGACTCAGAAGCCTTCAACCAGAGGCAGCGACCGGCGTAACTACAGATACGGTAGATAATAGACAATCTTCCCGGGACCACCTATCGGGTCCCGGCTCCCCTTGTAAGCCACCCGAGTCTTGGACTATAAAAGGCTCGGGTAGGCGTCGATAGCAAGGGTTCGCATTTTGCAACTCATACGCTAGCCATACACTCTCAAGCTGTAGCTCACCCCC
Source organism: Neostapfia colusana (assembly GCA_030760725.1). Taxonomy (NCBI): domain Eukaryota; kingdom Viridiplantae; phylum Streptophyta; class Magnoliopsida; order Poales; family Poaceae; genus Neostapfia; species Neostapfia colusana. Next base: position 84,038,514 of record JASWHV010000003.1, read on the forward strand.
AAGCTCAGGCCCCCGGCCCTGAGCAGCAAGCAATACAGCGAGCTCCAAAGCTCGCCGTGGACGTAGGGTTTTACGCTCCGGCGGCCTGAACCACGTAAAACTCCCCGTGTCAAGCTCTCACTAACTCGTCCATCTGCGTAAGCTCTCCGCTAGGAACTAGCCCCTCCGAAAAAAGAACCTCCGCGGGCTGCCCAGTGCAGGCCCGGGGGAAGTGTCGACCGAACACTTCGACAGAGTACCTTGCGGAGCTAAGGACTCAGTCAGGCAAAGCCAAGAAAGAGAGCAAAAGCACAAGAATCCGAGAAGAAACGCTGAGAAGTGCGAAGGGAAGCTGCAATGTGGGTAAGACCCCCTCTAAGAAGCTTCCCGGTGCAATTCCAAGCGATTCGGAACTCTTCGAATATCCCGCACCGGCAACCGCTTCGGTTCCTAGACTGAATGCCGATGACGGGTGGGCCCAAGCCACCTAACTGAAGTGGTGGGGCAAGGAGTCAGTCTCCTAAGAAGATGAGCCGGCAAGGCACTTCGGCGGTTCCCGAAGAGAGCGCCGCAACGTGCAGAAGTGGCAGTCTTGGGAACCGCCGCAGTAAAAGCAACCATCAAGTGAGCGCACGCTCCCGCGATCCCGTGGCTGTTCGTGCTCCGGCAGCGGTCAATTCGGGACTTAGAGAAAGCGCGCGGACTGGAAGAGACGGAGGTCCCACATCGGGCTCGCTATCTCCCCCGAGATGGGCCCGGGGGCCACTGTCGGTACCTGAGATATGGGGTACCCCGGCGCACAGGGTAAAATGCCTAAGGAACTCGCCCTTCTCCGCAGGGAGAGCTACGAAGGCGCCACGCGTCCGGCGGGGCCGGACCTCCCTCTCCTCAGAGGAGAGCTCCGGGCCCGCCACGTGGCATACAGAAGCCGGACCTCCCCCTCCGCGGGAGAAAGGTCCGAAGACGCCGCATGTCCAGCGGGGCCGGACCTCCCTCTCCTTAGAGGAGAGCTCCGGGCCCGCCACGTGGCCAGCAGAAGCTGAGCCTCTCCCTCCGCGGAGAGAGGTCCGGAGGCTCCACGTGCCCCGCCGGACTGACCCTTCTCTTCTCTGAGAAGGGCTCTGGGCCCGCCATGTGGCAGCAGAGCGACGCTGCCTGCCCCGAGTGATAGGCAGCGGGAATAAATACGCCCCATACCTTGCCCGTACAAGGTATTCAAGGCCCGCATCTTCCCAAGACGCGGAAACGCGGAGCACGCGTCTGTCAGGTGCCGTTGCGCCCAGTCGCATCACAGACTGGCGCACGGTGTCAGAACCTGTCAGCCAATAAACACCGCGACAAGACAACCCATGCCGCCTGCGCCGTCATCAACCGCTACGACTGGCATGCGGCATGGGCAGGGCGGCAAAGATGAAGACTCAGAAGCCTTCGACCAGAGACAACTACCGGCATAACTGCAGATACGGTAGATAATAGACAATGTTCCCGGGGCCACCTGTCGGGCCCCGGCTCCCCTTGTAAGCCGCCCGAGTCTTGGACTATAAAAGGCTCGGGTAGGCGTCGATAGCAAGGGTTCGCACTATAGCCATTCACACCCTGGGTTCGCACTCTTGCAACTCATACGCTAGACTTCAGTCATCCCCAAGCTCAGGACTCCAGTTCTGAGCAACAAGCAATACAGCAAGCTCCATAGCTCGCCGTGGACGTAGGGTTTTACGCTCCGGCCGCCTGAACCACGTAAAACTCACCGTGTCAAGCTCTCCCTTTATTCGTCCATACGCTCAAGCTCTCCGCAAGTGACTAGCCCCACTGAAAAAAGAACCTCTGCGGGCTGCCCAGTGCAGGCCTGGGGGATGTGTCGACCGAACACTTTGACAAGCGCGCTCGATCTCCTCCGGTGGTGGCATCCGTGCCAAGTCGTGGATCCGGGGTGCCTGCACCTCCTGCTTCTAGAGATGGCACTCCATCCGGTGGCGACACCAAGAGGTCCCGGGCTGATCATTCTGACAGGACTCCTCTTAAGCAACGACAGGCTGAAGGTTCCTGGACGTCGCGTCCTCCTTCCTCAAGTGGTGGAGTCTCCGGGGAACCTTCTTGTCGGTACCCGCGATATGGGGTACCCCCGCGCACAGGGGAAAATGCCTAAGGATCTCGCCCTTCTTCACAGGGAGAGCTCCGAAGGCGCCACGCGTCCAGCAGGGCCGGACCTCCCTCTCCTCAGAGGAGAGCTCCGGGCTCGCCACGTGGCCTGCATAAGCCGGATCTCCCCCCTCCGCCGGGGAGAGGTCCGAAGGCTCCACGTGTCCAGCGGGACCGGGCCTCCCTCTCCTCAGAGGAGGGCTCCAGGCACGCCACGTGGCTGACCGAAGCCGGACCTCCCCCTCCGCGGGGAGAGGTCCAAAGGCTCCACTTGTCCTGCGGGGCCGGACCCCCTCTCCTCTAAGGAGGGCTCCGGGCCCGCCACGTGTCCAGCAGAACAGCGCTGCCTGCCCCCGAGCGGTAGGCAGCAGGCGTAAAGACGCCCCATACCTTGCCCGTACAAGGTATTCAAGCCCCGCGCCTTCCCAAGACACGGAGACGCGGAGCACGCCTCTGTCAGGTGCCGTTGCGCCCAGTCGCATCACAGACTGGCGCGCGGTGTCAGAACCTGCCAGCCAATAAACACAGTGACAAGACAAACCCTGCCGCCTCCGCCGTCATCAACCACTATGAATAGCATGCGGCATGGGCAGGGCTGCAAGACGAAGACTCAGAGGTCTTCGCCAGAGACAACTACCAACATAACTGCGGATGCGATAGTCGGCAGGAAATCTCCCCGGGACCACCTGTCGGGTCCCGGGCCCCCCTTGTAAGCCACGCGAGCCTTGGGCTATAAAAGGCTCGGGTAGGCGACGCTAGCAGGGGTTCGCACTACAGCAACTCACACCCTAGGCGTAACTCATCCTCAAGCTCAGGACTCCGGTTCTGAACGACAAGCAATACAGCGAGCACCTCAGCTCACCGTGGACGTAGGGTTTTACGCTCCGGCGGCCCGAGCCACGTAAAACTCGCCGTGTCAAGCTCCTCCCAAACTCGTCCCTACGCTCAAGCTCTCCGCAACCGACTAGCCCCTCCGAAAAAGAACCTCCACGGGCTGCCCAGAGCAGGTCCGGGGGAAGTGTCGACCACACACTTCGACATTTGGCACGCCAGCTAGGGGGCCTTTCCCTTGCGCGATGAGTTTCCGCTGACGAAGATGACCAAGCTTCCTTCAGCGGCAATCTCTCCTCCCCCGCGTTCACGATGAACCGTGACCAGCGGGGAGTGTGTCGGTGCAAGCTGGTAGCCAGCAGCCGACTCTGGCAATGCAGGCCCCAACCAGCGTCAGATCTTCTGCAGCGCTGAGCGTACCCCACGGGGGCGCGCTAGCTGCAGCAAGAGCGCTACTGCACAATCCGCCTGCTGGGGACGCGCCTCAGGCAGCGACCCAGCAGTAGATTCACGAGATAGACCGTCTCGTTGTCGCCGCCACAAACCCTCGACTTCGGCGGGGACGACGCTCCGGCCAACCGGCAGTGTCGCTGACGCGCACGCCAACGGTTGACGGACAGACGGCGGATTCCAGTTCCACCAGGCTTCAGTCGACGGACCTGAGGACAGAGCTGGAACAGTGCCATTTGTGCCAGGATGCCCGGGTGTACCTCGAGCGACGTCGAGAAAGGCGTCTGTCGAAGTGTTCGGTCGACACTTCCCCCGGACCTGCACTGGGCAGCCCGCGGAGGTTCTTTTTTCCGTGGGGCTAGTCCCTTGCGGAGAGCTTGAGCGTATGGACGAGTTAGTAAGAGCTTGACATGGTGAGTTTTACGTGGTTCAGGCCGCCAGAGCGTAAAACCCTACGTCCACGGCGAGCTATGGAGCTCGCTGTATTGCTTGCTGCTCAGAACCAGAGTCCTGAGCTTGAGGATGAGTTACAGCTTGGGGGTGAATGGCTAGAGTGCGAACCCTTGCTAACGTCGCCTACCCGAGTCTTTTATAGTCCAAGACTCTGGTGACTTACAAGGGGGGCCCGGGACCCGACAGGTGGTCCCGGGGAGATTGACTGTTATCTACCGTATCTGCAGTTATGCCGGTAGTTGTCTTTGGCGAAGGCTTCTGAGTCTTCGTCTTGCAGCCCTGCCCATGCCGCATGCTAGTCGTAGTGGTTGATGACGGCGTGGGCGGCATGGGATGTCTTGTCGCTGCGTTTATTGGCTGGCAGGCTCTGACACCGCGCACCAGTCTGTGATGCGACTGGGCGCAACGGCACCTGACAGAGACGTGCTCCGCGTCTTCGCGTCTTGGGAAGACGCGGACCTTGAATACCTTGTACGGGCAAGGTATGGGGCGTCTTTACTCCCGCTGCCTATCGCTCGAGGGCAGGCAGCGCCGTTTTGCTGGCCACGTGGCGGGCCCGGAGCCCTCCTCAGAGGAGAGGAGGGTCCGGCCCCGCGGGGCACGTGGATCCTTTGGACCTCTCCCTGCGGAGGGGGAGGTTCGGCTTCTGTCGGCCACGTGGTGGGCCCGGAGCTCCTATCTGAGGAGAGGGAGGTCCGGCCCCGCCGGATACGTGGCACCTTCGGACCTCTCTCCCGCGGAAGGGGAGGTCCGGCCTCTGCATGCCATGTGGCGGGCCCAGAGCTCTCCTCTGAGGAGAGGGAGGTCCGGCCCCGCCGGACGCGTGGCGCCATCGGAGCTCTCCCTGCGGAGAAGGGCGAGTTCCTTAGGCATTTTCCCCTGTGCGCGGGGGCACCCCATATCGCAGGTACGGAAAGTTGCCCCCGGGTCCATCTCGGGGGAGATAGCGAGCCCGAGGTGGGACCTCCGTCTCTTCTGATCCGCGCACTTTCTCTAAGCCCCGCATTGACCGCTGCCGGAGCACGAACGGCCGCAGGATCGTGGGAGCGTGCGCCCACTTGATGGTTGCTTTTACTGCGGCGGTTCCCAAGACTTCCACTTCTGCACGTTGCGGCGCTTTCTTCGGGAACCGCCGAAGTGCCTTGCCGGCTTGTCTTCTTAGGAGACTGACTCCTTGACTCACCGCTTTAGTCGGGCGGCTTGGGTCCACCTGTCATCGGCGCTCGGTCTAGGAGCCGAAGCGGTTGCCGATGCGGCGTATTCGAAGAGTTCGGAATCGCCTGGAATTGCACCTGGGAAGGATTTAGAGGGGATCTTACCCGCATTGCGGCTTCCCTTTGCACTTCCCAGCGTTTCTTCTTGGACTCTTGTGCCTTTGCCCTCTTGCCCTTGAGTCCTCCCTCGTCATGGCCTCCAACCCGCCACCAGAGAAGAAGCGTGCTCGATCTCCTCCAGCGGCGGCGTCTGTGCCAAGTCGGGAATCTGGGGTGCCTGGCACCCCTTCCGGTGACGACTCAAAGAGGCCCCAGGCTGATGCGTTGAGGGGAGCTTCTGGGGCATCCCCTGCTCCACCAGTTCAAGCGACTGCGGAGCGGCCGTCAGTGACGGCAGCGGGCTCTGGGAGTCCTACCCTGGCTCAGAAGTCGGGGTTCACAGCACGCTGGAGTGTCCGCGCTTCCCGGCCATCCTCGACTGGCGGGGAGTCTGTGCCGTTGCACTCGGAACCCGGGACAACTGCCGCGGCCCCCAAGCCAGTGCGAACTTCTCCTGTTCCGTTGTGCCCGGACTCCGTGGCGGCGTCATCTCTTCCTGCCGAGACGGCCGCCGCGGCCCCCAGGCCAGCGCAGGTCGACCCTGCACCAGGCGTCCCGGCCTTTATTCCAACGCCGCCTTCCCCGGCTCGCCCTTCTCCACAGGTCAAGAAGCCAGAAGCTAAAGAGGGCCCGGCAGGTCTGGCTGCCAGAGCCCCGGCGCCAGCTTCTCCTGACCGGCGCCTCGTCTCGGTCGCTGGTGCATCGACTCCTCTTGAGGACAAGGTGATGGAGGAGGTCGGGGGAACTGTCCCGGCCTCTGTTGCTCCATTGCCCCTGGCAGATGCCTTTGCGCTTGCCGAGACGAGCGTCCGGCAGGTCTTGGCTGCACTAGGTCGCGAGCGGGAGGAGTATACAGTTGAACGGGATCGCCTCCTCACCTGGGGGAACCTTTTGCGGGAGCGGACCGCGAAGGTCAAGAGCGAGCTCGACTCCAGGCAGGAGTTGCTCGACTTCAGGGAAGTGCTCCTCGAACGGCTGAAGCAGGCTGTCAACCGCATGGACGCCGAATCGCGGCGGATCAACAGGGAGGCCCTGGAGGCACATGCCCAGGCCAAGGAGTGCCTCTCTGCCGCTGAGGAGATACAGCAGCGGTTGGAGTGCCGTAAACTCGCCGTTGAGGAACGGGAGCCGCGCAGCTGGCGGCGGGCGAGGATGACCTTCGAGCTCGGATCGAGGAGCTAGAGATTCTGAAGGCAGACCTCGACTTGAGGGAGGAACAGGTCTCCCGTGAACGCCGGGCGGTCTTGGAACGGGAGTTGGCCGCCGACTTCAAGGCTTCTGAGTTGGAGCGGCTCGCCAAGACTCTCCACCTTCGGGAGAGCTCCCTGGTGTCCAAGGAGAAGGAATTCCCCGAGAGAAACCTAGAGGCCCTGCAGGAAGCCCGCCGCGAGGTGGAGGAGCTTTCGGCCTTGCGGTCCTCCGAGGCTCATGCGGTCTCAAGCTTCGTTGATCGAGCAGGGTCCGCCCTGATCCCTCTTGGCTTCAGTCCGGTGAGGGCAGCGGCTCCTGCGTTGAAGGTGGCGGAGGTGATCCCCGCGCTGGAGTCGATCGGCGCCAAGCTGGACAGGCTAGACTCGGTGGTCGCCTGCGAGCTTGAGGCCGAGGGACGTGGACTAGCCTTACAGGTCGCCTCACAAGGGCTGGCATGCTTCAAGAGCCGCGACCCCTCTTTCTCGCTAGAACCAGCGAGAGAGGGCCTAGCGGCGGAGCGGGAGGAAGATGCCAGGGCTGAAGTCGAGGATGTGGCCGCCCTTGTATCCGCTAGGTTCCGGCATGAGCCGGGAGGTCCTTAGGACTTGTTTCTCTCTTTTTTATCGAGTCTGTAGTCCAGCTCATGGAGCCTCGCATAGTTTGACTCTTTTAGATATTTGTGTCTGTGATGCCTTTTCTCTCCTTCTTGGCTTTGCCTGACTGAGTCCTTAGCTCTGCAAGGTACTCAGAGGCCTTCTCCAATCTCGGAGCTCTGCACAGACACCTTCCCTGGGTCCTAACTGCGTTAGGGGCCCCCGGGGGTCTCCGGATCTCGCCCTATGGGGAGCTCCAGATCTGCCTGCCACGTGGCGGGTCCAGAGCCCCTCCTCAGGAGGCGGGAGCTCTGGCCCTGCTGGACACGTAGGGCTTTGGGAGCCCTCCCACCGAGGGGGAGGTCCGGTTTCCGCCTGCCACGTGGCCAGTCCGGAGCTCCCCTCAGGGGAGGCGGGAGCCCCGGGCCCGCTGGACACGTGGGGCCTTCGGGCCTCGCCCCTGCTGAAGGGGCAGGACCTGGTCCTTCCAGTCCTAGGCCGGAGTAGTTGGTAGCTCCTTTCCCCCGCTTCATGCAGTCCCCGTTGCCGTAACCTGGAGGTAAGCTGGAGGTCCTGCACACAGGCAGATGAAACGTAATTCTCCTGGGGGGTCCTCCCCTCCCGTCTCCTAGTCTTATTCGGCTTACAATCCTGATCCGTTATACGGGGCTTGGGCAATTCTGTGCTCGAGGCGCCGCAGCTCCGGCTCCCTCCGATGTCCGGGTACGGTCGTCCGATCCCTAGTACCGGGCCGTGCGCTGGGGAAGCAGAGTGCACGTGCTTTGGGTTCATGACCAGGCAAAGCGGTTGTACTCCCCTGTACCTCCGGAGGGCAGGATGCGCATGCTTTGGTCTCGGGGCCTGCTAAGCGGGATACGCACCCTGGACCCCCCATGCACAACGCAGGCCTTTCCTGGAGGTGACCAACTGGCACCGCAACACCTGACTGTGGGAGGCCCGAGAGACTCACTCGGCCATCGGCAGGTGCCTCAAGCGTGGCCGCCCTCGGTAGGATAGCGAGTGCTGACTATGGATGAGCGCGGGAGAGAGGAAGCTAGATGTACGATGAACATACATAGATAGTGCGATCATAAAAATTAATGCATAATTTAAACGAGCGCATGAGAGAGAGCTAAGTAGAACAAGTTTTTGTGTTCATGCCCATAGGTGGAATTCTGGCTGTACATGGAGGCAATGATCCACCTCGTCTACAAGGGAAGCAAGACTCTACGCGCTTAGGGTCGGAACCAGGCTATACTGGACGTAGTCCTGTACCGTCCCTTGAGACTTAGCTGCTCCAAGCACTGTTCCTAAATTCTATGGGATTCATTACAGAAGGGAGTGACCCTGTTCTACTAACGCCCTGGGAGTAGGACTTACAGTGTTGCTCCATGCCAAGGGTTTTGGGAACGGATCCCACACTCGGTTGAAAGTCATGTGTACCTGGGGCGGCAGCTTTCATGGTTCGGAAGGGACCTTCCCTGCTGGGGGATAGTTTATGGGTCCTTCTCGGGAAAGAGCGTGCCGCGACACCAGGTTGCCCTTCTGCAGGTCCCTGACGCGTTTGGTTCTTTGGCAGTAGTGCTTAGAGCATCAGCCGAGACCGTGCGTTGTGGGGTGTTACCTGCAGCCGAGTCTCGTCGACGAGGTTGTCGTCTTCACGCTGGATCAGGTCCTGCGCGGCTTCTCCTGGGGGCCCCCGGGGAGTTCTCCCCTCCTGGCTAAGGTCTTCAAGCATTTTCTCGTCCCGGACACCCTGCCGAAACGCTACCACCACTGAAGCACTTTGAATATGCGGGATGGTGTTGCGCACCTGGGAGAATCCCTTGATGAAAGAGCGCAGCGACTCCCCAGGTTGCTGCTTGATGGCGTGGAGGTCAAGCTCCGTGCCGGGACGGGTGTAGGAGCTGCCGAAGTTGGAGATGAACTACCGGCAGAGTCCTCCCCAGGAAGTTATGGACCCATGAGGGAGATTCATGAGCCAAGACCGGGCTGGGCCGGTCAAGGCGACGGGGAAGTAGTTGGCCATGACAGCCTCATCCCCTCCTGCGGCATGTACGTCGGTGGAGTAGATCTGGAGGAACTCCGCCGGGTTGACGCTGCCGTCGTACTTCTCGGGCAGGTGCGGCCGAAACTTGCGCGGCCACCTCGCAAAACGAAGGTGGGGTGCAAGGACCGCACATCCTGCTCCTATTGCCGCAGGTATTGGCGCTGCGAACGCTTGGTTCGCACTTGGCACCATGTACCCTGGCATGGGCAAGGCTGCACCATAGACCGGGGGCGCCGCTTGCAGTGCATATGGTTGTGGCATATGCTGCGCGGAGTATGCCTGGGGCAGGGCTCGCGTGGCGAAGATCTGCCCACCAGGCTGGGTCGAGGCCGACGTCATGCTATCGCCAGCCTCTTGGTTGCGACGCTTTTCTCGACGTCGCTCGAGGAACACTCGGGCATCTTGGCCCAAGTGGCATCGCCCAAGTGGCACCGCCGTCTGCCCGTCAACCGTTGGCGTGCGCGTCAGCGACACAGCCGGTTGGCCGGGGCGTCGCCCTCGCCGAAACCGAGGGTTTGCGGCGGCGACGACGAGGCGGTCCACCTCGCGGACCCACTTCGGGGTCGCTGAGTGGGGCGCATCCCTAGCAGGTGGGTTGCGCAGTAGCGCTCTTGATGCAGCTAGCGCACCTCCATGGTGTAGGCTCAGCGCTGCATAAGATCTCACGTTGGTCGGAGCCTGCCTCGCCGGAGTCGGCTGCTGGCTACCAGCTTGTGCCGACACACTCCGTCCTGAGTGCGTCGACATGTACTCCACGCTGGTCACGGTTCGCCGTGAAAGCGGGGGAGGAGAGTTTGCCGCTGAAGGAAGCTTGGTCATCTTCGTCGGCGGAAACTCGTCGCACAAGGGAAAAGTCCCCTACCTGGCGCGCCAAATGTCGAAGTGTTCGGTCGACACTTCCCCCAGGCCTGCACTGGGCAGCCCGCGGAGGTTCTTTTTTTGGTGGGGCTAGACCCTTGCGGAGAGCTTGGGCGTATAGACGAGTTAGTAAGATCTTGACACGATGAGTTTTACGTGGTTCAGGCCGCCGGAGCGTAAAACCCTACGTCCACGGCGAGCTATGGAGCTCGCTGTATTGCTTGTTGCTCAGAACCGGAGTCCTGAGCTTGAGGGTGAGTTACAGCTTGGGTGTGAATGGCTAGCGTATGAGTTGCGGGAGTGCGAACCCTTGCTAACGTCGCCTACCCGAGCCTTTTATAGTCCAAGACTCGGGTGGCTTACAAGGGGGGCCCGGGACCCGACAGGTGGTCCCGGGTAGATTGACTGTTATCTACCGTATCTGCAGTTATGCCGGTAGTTGTCTCTGGCGAAGGCTTCTGAGTCTTCGTCTTGAAGCCCTGCCCATGCCGCAAGCTAGTAGTAGTGGTCGATGACGGCGGGGGCGGCATGGGATGTCTTGTCGCTGCGTTTATTGGCTGGCAGGCTCTGACACCGCGCGCCAGTCTGTGATGTGACTGGGCACAACTGCACCTGACAGAGGCGTGCTTCGCGTCTCCGCGTCTTGGGAAGACGTGGGCCTTGAATACCTTGTACGGGCAAGGTATGGGACGTCTTTACGCCCGCTGCCTACCACTTGGGGGCAGGCAGCGTTCTTCTGCTATACACTTGGCGGGCCCGGAGCCCTCTTCGGAGGAGAGGGGGGTCAGGCCCCGCAGGGCACGTGGAGCCTTCGGACCTCTCCCCGTGGAGGGGGAGGTCCGGCCTCTGTCGGCCACGTGGTGAGCACGGAGCTCCTCTCTGAGGAGAGGGAGTCCCGGCCCCGCTGGACACGTGGCACCTTCAGACCTCTCTCCCGCGAAGGGGGAGGTCTGGCTTCTGTATGCCACGTGGCGGGCCCGGAGCTCTCCTCCGAGGAGAGTGAGGTCCGGCCCCGCCGGACACGTGGCGCCTTCTGAGCACTCCCTGCGGAGAAGGGCACCATCCTTAGGCATTTTCCCCTGTGCACGGGGGTACCCAATATCGTGGGTACCGACAATCACAGTAGACGGTCTGTACTATTATGTCTCTATGCTTTATGGCCTAAAGAACACTCTCCCTACCTTCGTACGTGCAATGCACAAAACCTTCGGGGAGCTGATAAGAGACTTAGTTGAGGTGTATGTCGATGAAATTGTTGTTAAGGTCAGGCAGAGTTCATCCCTACTAGATAACCTAGCCTTGGACTTCGATAAACTGCGCTCTACGCGTACCAAGCTGAACCCCGACAAGTGTGTTCGGCGTATCCTCTGGAAAACTCTTAGGATTCCTGGTCTCACACCGAGGAATTGAGGCTAACCCAGAGAAGATCAAAGCCATCGACTTGAGGCGGCCCCCCGTGACACGACCCCACTGGTCCTGTCGAGCCAGGATCACGCTGAGGGGTGCTGCATTGCACAGCACCGTATAACACACGTCAAAGGTACAAAGCGGAAGCGGAAGCTTTATTACATAAACAAGTTTATTAACATGTTTACATCAAAATAAGTTTAGTCCACACTCGCGGGCGTAGACTAAGCATCAAGTGCACGTTCAGCCCTCGAACGTGTCCTTGCTAGCACACACGCACACTAACTCTGCGGCGTGCACGACTCCCACTCGACGGGGTTCCCCTCCTGGGGTTCCGTCTCCTCTTCGGGAGTCCCTTCCTCATAGAACCCTGCAAAAGCTTCGAACACAAGCAGTGAGCACGAAGGCTCAGCAAGTTTGACCCGTCTCACCTAAACATGGAACTTCTACATGAGGGTGATGGGTTGCATGAGGTAAAAATCATTTGCAAGGACTCGCCTAATTAGTAGAACCTTACTTTCAAGTTTTAGCAGCAGGTTGTGGAGAACTTTATGCTAAGGCACATGAGAGAGCCGCAATCAAACAAGAAACGCATTTCTCTCATGTACTTTGCCCAAAGTTGAAAAGAACTTTAGTTAGCACTAAGCTACAACATATCATTAACAATCAATATCCAACTTTCAATCAGCAACATTTTAACATGTAACTAGCCTGTTCTTTCTACGTCACGGTACAGTGAACAAGTGGTACTCACTGACCGCGAGGGACGGCGATTATAATCGATTTACACCTGCAGGGTTACCCGAACAACCCGTCACGTACGCCCGTACTCGATGTTGCCTACAACAACCATCATGGACGCCGTACGCGACTACCTTTCACCCGTTAGCCAAATATTGAACCGGTCCCATCGTCCCGAGGAAGAGGTCCCTGCACGCGCATCTCCGTGCCGCCAGCTGATTTACACCTCGAGCTCTCAACCTACCCTCTGAACGACGGGCAATGCCTCAACACCCAGCTACCCGAGTTACATCAGTTTCCCGGTTCCCATATAGCCGGTAGGTCTTCGGTACTGTTCTAGCTTGTTCAACAGGCCCGCACACGGCTCGGTCCTCAATCGACACAAGCGGAGCTACAGCACACAGGCCCCAAAGTCCTGCTGCTCTTACTCTCCGCTTGGTCTCATTTTTTTGCCATGTGTTTCATGTGCTATCTCTACCCGAGCAATGTGCCTCTAGCCTATTCTCGCGAGTAGTTCCAACTACTCGACTTGTACCGAATCCTACTCTATTCTAGCAATGCAGTGGCTAACGAGGTTTTCAATCCTAAACCCAACCCATGGTTTTCTTGGCTGTGCAGTTGGGTTTCCAATGAAGACTCTAATGCAACGAACAAAGGGAAACAAGTATGTGCTCAAAACAATAAAAATTCGTAAAAAGGTTAATGCAAACCGGGGCTTGCCTTGCTGCTCTTGGTCGTAGGCTAGCTGTTCCTCCGGAGTAACGAAGTCTAGGACTTCGGGTTCCTCCTCGACCTTAGCGACTACATGATAAGAACAATGTATGTATCAATTTAGATGCCTTTGTATTAACTTTGAAGTTGTGAAGCCTATAACCCTTACTAGACAGACCTAATGACTGTGAAACTTTTACTGTGGCTTGGTTACAACCTAAACAAAGACTTGGTCAAGTTTTAGTTGCAGCAAAGCTCATTTGAGCCCTCCACAAATAATTATGTCCTTGACCTTAATTGGAACCCTTAGGGTGTTCTAGGGATTTTCATGAGACAAACTATGACTTTCTGAAAACTAGATTTTCAGAGGGTTCTAATGGAGTTGGTCTCACTTAATTTGGAAGTCTCTAACTAAAGATATGAGCTAAACAATTTCAGAGAAAATCCTGAAAATGTTTCTGAACATTTTCTATTTTCTCTGGAACAGTTTTACTAATCACACCATTCGGTGGACTAAATGAGCTCAAATGGATCTGAAATTTTTATGGTAGTTCAAGGATATTTTGGTGAACATCTCAGCAAAATTTCAGGATTTTCCTCCAAAGGATTCTCCAGTTAAAATTCCTAACAGTTTAAACTTTGAGGAATTAATTCTGGAGAATTAAGGAATTTCATGAAGTGACACTTGATTTTCTGGAAAGTACTCAGAGAGCTGAATCCAGCAAAATTTGGTTCACTCAATTTGGAGCTTTCTAGCCAAAGTTATAAGGATTTGAAGTTTGAAGGAAATCTGAAAATCGGGGAAAAGTTTAAACTCGCGCGTGGGCCCAGGGGACACGCGTCGCACGCCGAAGCGACAGCACACCGCGGCCCACAAGGCTTCTGCGCGCCAGCACACCCGATCCCGGCCGCAGCCGGATCCCGATTCAAAATATCGGCCGCTGACAGCTGGGGTCCACCCCCTTCTTCAACCTCGCGACACCCGCGCTCCGCCGCCGAGGGACCTCGCCGGAGAGCTCGCCGCTGGCTGCTGTACCGCTCCAAACTTCTTGATTCTGGACGCCCCTGCCTAATTTTACTTGAGGAACATGATCCGAGGGTCAGCTGCTCATGACAACGGCCGGAGCATGGTCGGCGACGAGCCGCCATATCGGAACGACATCGGCCATGTCGGCTGACGCTCCTAGTGCCTCAGCTACTTGGGAAATCGGTCGGGGAGCATCAGTGGACCTCAGAGAAGGTCGACATGAACTCGGGGCAGCTCGGGGAAGGCCCGAAATAGGTCCTCACCGTGCGCCCGATACCCCCCGTGCGTTCCGCCATTAGTAGACCTTGAATTACGCCGGGCACAGAAGTTCTCCGGCCCAGAGTTGTGAAGGCAACTTGTGCGTCACCGTGTCTAGTTCGTGTGGGAGTGGCCTGAGGCCCTCTAATCCTCTCTAGAGCACGAATTAAACAGAATCGTACCCGAAGGTCGTTCTGCACACAGAAAGGGGAAAAGTGGAAATTCGCCGCCGGTGAGCAACCACTCGAGCTGTGGCTCGGGGGTGAGCAGCACCGGTCACTTGCGCGTCCAAGGGTGCCTTGGCTCGGGCGTGACAACGCCCAGGTTGGGCTGTCCACGAGAGCCCGAGGTGCGGCGGTTTCCAGTTCCGAGTTTGATCTTTCGGCACAGCCGATATCACTCGGTTTCAATCGATTTCTATCAATGGGAAGGATGGAGGATGGTTGCTAGTACCTTGCTGGGACCTTGGAATGGAAAGAGGGAGCTGCGATCGGCTTGATCAAGCAGGAACTCGAGCGCTAGTGATGGCAGTGGGAGAAGCAGTCGCGCACGCCGGTAGCTCGGGGAAATGGTGACTGAAGCACGCCGGGGGGGGGGGAATAAATAGCCCGGCCGGCTGGTCTCCGGCTTGGGGCACGCAGCAGGAGCTGGCGCCGGCTGCCCCCTTCGGTGGCGCGCGCGCACAGCTGCCGGGAACCGACTGAACTGTGGTTCAGTCGGTTTGCTTTGAGGCAGAGGATGACATGTGGGTCCCACTTCTCTTTTAACCTCTGAAATTTATTCCTAACAGCTGTGGTAAACAGTGAACCCTATTCTACCCTTGGCAATTCAAATTATTCACCCAAGAGCCATTTGAATTGATCAAAGTTCAAATGAGGTTTGGTTTGAATGAATTTCAGCACAAGTGCAGTTTGAAATTCAAATAAAGTTTGAATTTCTCCCCCTTAGCTCATGTCAAGATCAACTCCAAATGGAGTGAAAATTGGTGTGTGAGCTCACAAAAATGTGCTGAGCAAGAATATGCCTTCCACTTTTAAATTCAGTGGGTGAAAACAGTTTGAATTTGAATATGGTTTCAAACTGCCCTCTTTCTAACTATACCCAAAATGACCTCAAAAAGGTTTTGAATTTGGGTGGAACTTGGCATGGACATCCTTAGCAAAGTGTAGGAGTTTTCATATGTCCAGCCCATCTATATCACATGTGGGAAGTACCACTTTTGCAATGTGTGAGTTTGTTCCCTAATGAGCATGTTGATAATTGTTACTTGCTCTTTATTTGTGTTCATCATTCTTCCTCAAATGAGGTGTGTGGCGTGGTGATGAACACTGCAAATGAGTGTCAAAAACTGAGGCCCTTACATTCCTCCCCCCTTAAAAGAATCTCGTCCCGAGATTATAAGGTGAAATGAGAGAGAGGACGGTGGAAAATTACCGAATATGCGACGTGAAAAAGTCGGGGTAGTTAGTGCGAAGGAATTCTTCGCTCTCCCATGTCGCTTCGTCCATGGAGTGATTACTCCATAGAACCTTGTAGAACCACAACGTACGTTTGCGTGTGGTTCGGGCCTTTTCATCAATAATCTGCACCGGTTCCTCCCGATAGGTGAGATCCGGTTGCAGTTCTTCAATGTCTTCCAGCTGAATGGTAGTTGATAGCTTGAGACACTTCCTCAGCTGGGAAATGTGAAAGACGTCGTGCACACCGGAAAGTGCTTCTGGTAATCTTAGCCGGTATGCCACCGATCCACATCTTTCGGTCTGGAATGGACCGATGAATCGGGGTGCCAACTTTCCCCTCACCCCAAATCTGTTTACGCCCTTCATTGGAGACACTCGTAGATATACGTGGTCTCCAGCTTCGAATTGTAACGGACGCCTTCTCCGGTCCGCATACTGTTTCTGTCGGGATTGAGCGGCTTTTAGGTTCGCTTGAATTAATCGAACCTTTTCTTCCGCGTTGTTGACAAGATCAATCCCGAAGGTAACCCTCTCGCCAGACTCACACCAATTCAATGGTGTGCGGCATTTTCTCCCGTATAGCGCCTCGTAGGGCGCCATCTTGATGCTGGCTTGGTACCCATTGTTGTACGAGAACTCGGCTAACGGCAAGTGATCATCCCAATTCTTGCCGTGGTCGATAGCGCAAGCTCGTAGCATGTCTTCTAAGATTTGATTTACCCGCTCCGTTTGCCCATCCGTCTGCGGGTGGTAGGCTGAACTACGGATCAGCTTCGTCCCCAAGGCAGCGTGGAGCTGCTCCCAAAAACGGGACACAAATAAAGTGCCCCGGTCCGATACGATGGTACGGGGTACGCCGTATAAGCATAGGATCCGTGAGATGTACAGTTCAGCGTACTTCTTGGTGTTGTAGTTGGTGTTGACCGGGATAAAATGGGCAACTTTGGTGAGCCGATCGACGATCACCCACACAGAATCATGTTTCTGTAAGGTGGTGGGTAAACCGACGACGAAATCCATGCTCACGTCCTCCCACTTCCAGGCAGGAACACCCAGTGGTTGCAGCAGTCCCGGTTTCCGCATGTGGTCTGCCTTCACCCTTCGACATGTATCACACTCGGACACGTATTTTGCAGTCTCTCGCTTCATCCGTGTCCACCAAAACTTTCTCCTGAGTTCTTGATACATTTTGTTGCTGCCGGGGTGAATAGAAAACTTTGATAAGTGAGCCTCATCAAAGATTTTCTTCCGTAACTCTGGGTTTCGGGGTACGACGATCCGGTCCTTGAACCATAGGACGCCGTCTCCGTCCTTCCGAAAACATTTCAACTCCCCACTGTCTACACGTCTCCGCAAATGCGACATGCCCTTGTCATTCTTCTGGGCTGCCGCTATCTCTTCACGGATGGTGGGGATCAAAGCTAGGTTGTAGAGAGCTCCATGTGGAATCACATGTAGTGGTGGTTCGTTCTCTTCCAACGGTGTGATGGTCAGATTATTGACGTGTGACTTGCGGCTTAGTGCGTCTGCCACAACGTTTGCCTTGCCCGGATGATAATGGATCTCTATCTCGTAATCCTTTATCAGTTCTAACCATCTTCGTTGCCTCATGTTCAGCTCCTTCTGAGTGAATATGTACTTGAGGCTTTTGTGGTCGGTATATAAATGTACGAGGTTACCGAGTAGGTAGTGCCTCCACATCTTCAGTGCAAGTACCACGGCAGCGAGCTCCAAGTCGTGAGTTGGATAATTTTGCTCGTGGTTCCTAAGCTGCCGTGATCCATACGCGACCACTCTTCGGTCTTGCATCAGCACACATCCGAGCCCAATGCCGGATGCATCGCAGTACACATCGAACGGTTTTGTTGTGTCTGGCTGCGCCAAAACCGGTGCTGATGTCAGGTGCTTGACTAAAGCCTTAAATGCTGCTTCACATGCTGGACTCCAAACATATTTGGTAGCCTTCTTCAGCAGCTCTGTCATTGGCTTGGCAATCTTCGAGAAGTTCGGAATGAACCTCCGATAATATCCCGCGAGTCCGAGGAAACTCCGTACCTCATGAACAGTTCTCGGGGATTTCCAATTCAGCACTTGCGTGATCTTGCTCGGGTCCACAGCGATACCCTCCGCTGAGATGATATGCCCGAGGAAAGGCACTTGCGATATCCAAAACTCGCATTTGCTGAACTTTGCGTATAACTTGTGATCCCGCAGCCGTTGCAAGACTATACGCAGATGTTTTTTGTGATCTTCCTCCGACTTGGAATATACCAGGATGTCGTCGATGAAGACCACGACAAACTTGTCCAGCTCCGGCATGAACACCGAGTTCATTAAGTACATGAAGTGAGCTGGAGCATTGGTGAGGCCAAAGGACATGACCAGGTACTCATAAAGTCCGTACCTTGTCGAGAAGGCTGTCTTTGGAATGTCCTCCGCCCTTATCTTAATCTGATGGTACCCGGATCTTAAATCCATCTTGGAAAAGACCTTTGCTTCGACCAACTGATCAAACAACATGTCGATCCGTGGTAACGGGTACTTGTTCTTGATGGTTACGGCATTTAATGGACGGTAGTCCACGCAAAGCCACAACGTTTCATCCTTCTTTTTGACAAATAATGCCGAACAGCCCCATGGCGAGGAGCTTGGCCTAATAAAACCCTTCTCCAGAAGGTCCGTGAGCTGAATCTTCAGTTCCGCCAACTCCTTGGGCGCCATCTTGTACGGCCTTCGGGATATTGGCATGGTTCCCGGTGCAAGTTCAATCTTGAACTCCACCTCTCTATCGGGTGGCATCCCCGGCAAATCATCCGGGAATACATCAGGGAACTCTCGGACCACTGGAATGTCTTCCAATCTGATGGTTGTGGCTTGATAGACACTTGGAAGTTTTATTTCTGGACTGTCCAGAAATAATGAGTGAGAACCGTGCACTTCTGAGTTTAAGTGCACGACTCGGAGGACGGTGTCTAAAACAGCGCCGTGGCGGGTTAACCACGACATCCCTAGGATGACATCGACCTTCTGTCCCTCTAAGATAATGAGAGACGTGGGGTACACTCTACCCGCTAAGCATAATGGTGCTTTGGAGACCATTACGCTTGCTGAAATCTTCCCACCCGGTGAACAAATTAAATATGGACTATCGGTGGGTAGTATTGGCAAGCTGTGTTTAGCAATGAAAGCTTGGCTAATAAAATTATGCGTGGCGCCTGAATCAAATAGTATTATAGCGGGATGCTGGTGGAGTTGGAACATACCCGCAAGGATTGGCTCGCCCTCCGGCACGTCCTCAATGGCAAGCTGGTGGACAGTGCCGGGCCTAGGGTTCGCCCGCCGCGCATTAGTAGGGTTCCGGGGTTGATTCCTCCCCGGAAACGGTGGTGCCACTCCGCTGCCTTGCCTCTCCGGGCAACTGCTCGCGAAGTGTCCTGGACGGCCACACTTGTAACACGTGGCCGCTGCTGGTGGAGTACTTGGTGGACGAAAGCCCGGCATGCGTTGCGAAGGTGCAAACGCACGCGGCATCGCCCGCTGCTGCTGTTGTTGTTGCGGTGGTGCTGGCAGTACCGGCCGGAATGCCGGTGAAGAGTACGACCGACTGCGGAACGGCATCGACCGCTGTGGTGGTTGCCAGCGTGGACCTGATGGTGGGCGATTCACCATCCGAAACTTTTGAGAAGGACCGCCTCCTTCTCCACTGCTCTGCGGCGCGCTTCGCTTTCGCTCTGCCGCCGCCAACTCCTTGCCGGAGTCCTCTTGAACAATCGCAGCATCAATTATGTCGTTGAGGCTGCCGCGATTGAACATCGCCAGCTTGTCCTTCAGGAGCGGGTTAAGCCCCTGGTAAAAGTGGTCCCGCCGCTTCTCGTCCGTATCTGCGTGATACGACGCGTAGAGCGCGAGATCGTTGAACGCTCTGGAGTACTCCAGCGCGTTCCGGCTCCCTTGTTGCAGGTGTAGGAATTCCTGCGTCTTTCTCTTCATCAAACCGGGCGGTATATGATAGGCCCTGAAGGCCGTCCGGAACTCCGCCCAGGTCATCACTCGGTCGGTGGGCTGTGAAGCACAGAAGTTGGCCCACCACGCGCTCGCGGATCCTTGGAGCTGCTGGACCGCGAACTGAGTCTTGCGCTGCTCGCTGATTTGGAGCAGCCCGAACTTCATCTCTATGGCGCGGAGCCAGTTGTCCGCGTCAAGTGGTTCATCCGCCCTTGAGAATACAGGGGGATGAGTCGCCAGGAAGTCGGAGTAGGAGCTCTGTTGGCGCTCCTCGCGATCTTGACGTCTCTCCGGGCGAGACGTATTCGCAATTAACGTTTGCAGCAGCTCTGTATGCTGCTGATGTGAACCCGCCATTGCCGCGACAATGTCGGCCAATGTAACCGTTGGCAGTGGCGGTGGCGGTGTTTGCTGTTGCTGTTGCAGCTGCTGTCCCGAGGAGTCCTCGGGAGGTGGTTGGGAGGCCTCTCCCCCTTGGCTAGTACCTCCAACATCGGGGTTGGCACGAGTACGCGTCATTCTGAAATTCAACACAGCAGCAATTAGCACATGTCTTACTCAAAATTCCATAAACAGGAGTAAGTATTGAAGCGACGCATGATTAACTTGCACAACATTCACATATATTGATAAAGCATAAACTTTATACAAGATACATTATTCTCGGATCTCCGAGAAGTCGTGCTCATGTCGTCACTACCTATACATACGCTACTGTCTACACGACATGTCACTGATTACAAAAGTTGGGTTACGCTACCCTAGTTGCCCTACTTGGCAATCGTAACCCCCTACTCGGAGTAGAACTCGACTTCCTGTGGGTCGTCCTCCTCCGGTACCTCAGCCGGTGGCTCTGGATCTACCACCTCTTCTCCCATTCCGGGTTCTCCCATGGCTGGAAGACCCAAGACTACCGGTACGCCCAATACCGGGGGCACGAGGTCCTGCAATGCATGCACCTCGTCCATAGCCTGGTTGTAGTCCTCTTCCCAGCCTTGTCCTTCCTCGATGGCGTCGTCCCGCTCTTGAGCAAGGTCCTCATTCTGCTGGGTTAGGGTCTGCACCAGCTCTTGCAACGCCGCGATGTCAACACGGCCCTTCTTCTTTACCTTCTTCAGACGACGCAACTGATTGTGTTGTTCATTCAGTCGCTTGATCGTCGGAAGGAGCACATTGCGGAGTGCACTGTGAGCACCCTCGAAATGATCTCCACGGCTTGTGCTCTCCTTGAGCTTGGTGGCGAGATGCTCCGTATGAACAGCTTGGCTGTCCATCACAGCGTTTCCCGCCCTCATTTGGAGACTGAGATTTGCCTCCGCGGGGTTGTACCTTGGGCAACTCGGGTCTGTTGCCTCCAGGTACCTTTCTTCCCACACATGTTGAGCTCGCCCCTCCACCAGAACGAGTGCGTATGGTGTGCCCTCCATGGCCTGCACGTGTAGTTGGCAGAAACGTGACATGGTGTCACGGGCTGCCACTTGCCACATCCCTTCCGGTTGTCTTCCTCTCACCGTGACGGTGAATGGCACCTAACCAGGTGGCGTAGGTCCTGCGGGAACCTCGACATGGATCATCCACGTCTTGCTCCCCTCTTCGCCTTCCTCCTTGGCGAAGTATTGCGGCATCTGGTTATACCCGAAATATTGGAGTATTTGCCACAATGCTTCCGGGTAGCCGCTACGGTCAGAACAGTGGGAAACTACCCACCCGTTCTCCAACCGTTTATCTGCTGCCATCTGTAAAAATATATTTGAGAAATGTCAAATATTTATTTAAACAGTAAACCATTGAGTTATAACATAAGATATGTCATTGAACCCATAACACTTGGAAACATAGTTCAAATTTTTAAACAAATTTGACTGCTGATCTGCTGTTACCATGACAGCCCTGACCAGTTTCCATATCAATCTGATTTAGGCCAGGTTAAAAGCAAAACCAATCCTGGAGCTCAACATCAAAGTTAAAGTTAACTTCAATAGCTTTCCAGAAAGTATTTGGTTGGCCTAAGTTCTGTCTTGGTTCAAAAGTTATGAGATGTCAAAGTTACCAGAATTTCTGGAAACAATTGGACAGCACCTCCCTGCTTTAGGTACTGATTTGATCCAAGAATCCCAGTTAATTCTGTTCCTAATCTGACAAAACTTTCTGTTACAAAGTTGTAACCCATCTCATAAGCTTTCCAGAACTACCTCATTTTCTATTTTTGGATTTTTATGCAGGAAGTTATGCTTAATTTACAGAGAGTCTACAGAGAGTCTTTGCTCCGTCCTGTTTTCTGGACAGTTTCAACTCTGCTGCATTTTTCGGGTGGTTAAGGGACGAAACACCTCTGGAACTCAACAGAAAAGTTGTAAAGCTCCTCCAAAGCTTTCCAGAAATGTATCATACGACATCAACCTCGAAAGAACTCAACCTCTAACCTCTGATTAACTTCAGCCTTAATTTAGCTGGAAACAGAGTGCTCTGTCCTTAACATCCTATAAGTTGAAAGCTTGTTAACTTTGAATATCCTGTTCAAGGGAAGGAGTTACATCAAGTTTTACTACTTTGGATCAAAACCTTCAAATTTTAAATGAAGTTGTTCATTTTGTTGGGTGTGACGTCGAGGCGTCACCAGATTATGTCGGTACTACGTCCTCACAAAGGAAAAACCTATACCGGACTTAGCCGGCGTCGTTAGTTCAGTGGCACTACTCGTCACTCGCACACGGATACTACACGTCTACCGTTTCGTGGTAAGGCTACCTGCAGAAATTCAACCAATCATCAGACTCGGCTGCACACCGAGCCCGGAATCCATACAGTTGGTACATCCGGCCGTCATCACTCGCCCGGATGTTCTCAAGCCAAACACGCCTTGAGTTACGTGTTCACGTTTCAGACCACGTGACGGGGTCTCCCATGTTGCACCACGCACGCCAGGGACAGACGTTGCTCGAGTACCCCAAACGACATGAAGAGTCGCAGAGGATACTAAAGCGGATCGGGTTACCTGCCACCCGTGGGGCTCCACCCTTCAGCTTGTGCGCACTGGTGGACAGCGCTTACGTGCACCCCCCAAGACATGAACGTCCCGAGATGCACGATTTTCCGACATAACAAATAGGTTAATATGCCACTTTCTATATGCTAATAACATCCTTATACGGGCTACTAACTCGTTCCTCACTGGATTTTTGAAAAAGAAGACCTTTGTACTGTGTTAAACCTCAAGCGAGCTCTGATACCATGCTGACACGACCCCACTGGTCCTGTCGAGCCAGGATCACGCTGAGGGGTGCTGCATTGCACAGCACCGTATAACACACGTCAAAGGTACAAAGCGGAAGCGGAAGCTTTATTACATAAACAAGTTTATTAACATGTTTACATCAAAATAAGTTTAGTCCACACTCGCGGGCGTAGACTAAGCATCAAGTGCACGTTCAGCCCTCGAACGTGTCCTTGCTAGCACACACGCACACTAACTCTGCGGCGTGCACGACTCCCACTCGACGGGGTTCCCCTCCTGGGGTTCCGTCTCCTCTTCGGGAGTCCCTTCCTCATAGAACCCTGCAAAAGCTTCGAACACAAGCAGTGAGCACGAAGGCTCAGCAAGTCTGACCCGTCTCACCTAAACATGGAACTTCTACATGAGGGTGATGGGTTGCATGAGGTAAAAATCATTTGCAAGGACTCGCCTAATTAGTAGAACCTTACTTTCAAGTTTTAGCAGCAGGTTGTGGAGAACTTTATGCTAAGGCACATGAGAGAGCCGCAATCAAACAAGAAACGCATTTCTCTCATGTACTTTGCCCAAAGTTGAAAAGAACTTTAGTTAGCACTAAGCTACAACATATCATTAACAATCAATATCCAACTTTCAATCAGCAACATTTTAACATGTAACTAGCCTGTTCTTTCTACGTCACGGTACAGTGAACAAGTGGTACTCACTGACCGCGAGGGACGGCGATTATAATCGATTTACACCTGCAGGGTTACCCGAACAACCCGTCACGTACGCCCGTACTCGATGTTGCCTACAACAACCATCACGGACGCCGTACGCGACTACCTTTCACCCGTTAGCCAAATATTGAACCGGTCCCATCGTCCCGAGCAAGAGGTCCCTGCACGCGCATCTCCGTGCCGCCAGCTGATTTACACCTCGAGCTCTCAACCTACCCTCTGAACGACGGGCAATGCCTCAACACCCAGCTACCCGAGTTACATCAGTTTCCCGGTTCCCATATAGCCGGTAGGTCTTCGGTACTGTTCTAGCTTGTTCAACAGGCCCGCACACGGCTCGGTCCTCAATCGACACAAGCGGAGCTACAGCACACAGGCCCCAAAGTCCTGCTGCTCTTACTCTCCGCTTGGTCTCATTTTTTTGCCATGTGTTTCATGTGCTATCTCTACCCGAGCAATGTGCCTCTAGCCTATTCTCGCGAGTAGTTCCAACTACTCGACTTGTACCGAATCCTACTCTATTCTAGCAATGCAGTGGCTAACGAGGTTTTCAATCCTAAACCCAACCCATGGTTTTCTTGGCTGTGCAGTTGGGTTTCCAATCAAGACTCTAATGCAACGAACAAAGGGAAACAAGTATGTGCTCAAAACAATAAAAATTCGTAAAAAGGTTAATGCAAACCGGGGCTTGCCTTGCTGCTCTTGGTCGTAGGCTAGCTGTTCCTCCGGAGTAACGAAGTCTAGGACTTCGGGTTCCTCCTCGACCTTAGCGACTACATGATAAGAACAATGTATGTATCAATTTAGATGCCTTTGTATTAACTTTGAAGTTGTGAAGCCTATAACCCTTACTAGACAGACCTAATGACTGTGAAACTTTTACTGTGGCTTGGTTACAACCTAAACAAAGACTTGGTCAAGTTTTAGTTGCAGCAAAGCTCATTTGAGCCCTCCACAAATAATTATGTCCTTGACCTTAATTGGAACCCTTAGGGTGTTCTAGGGATTTTCATGAGACAAACTATGACTTTCTGAAAACTAGATTTTCATAGGGTTCTAATGGAGTTGGTCTCACTTAATTTGGAAGTCTCTAACTAAAGATATGAGCTAAACAATTTCAGAGAAAATCCTGAAAATGTTTCTGAACATTTTCTATTTTCTCTGGAACAGTTTTACTAATCACACCATTCGGTGGACTAAATGAGCTCAAATGGATCTGAAATTTTTATGGTAGTTCAAGGATATTTTGGTGAACATCTCAGCAAAATTTCAGGATTTTCCTCCAAAGGATTCTCCAGTTAAAATTCCTAACAGTTTAAACTTTGAGGAATTAATTCTGGAGAATTAAGGAATTTCATGAAGTGACACTTGATTTTCTGGAAAGTACTCAGAGAGCTGAATCCAGCAAAATTTGGTTCACTCAATTTGGAGCTTTCTAGCCAAAGTTATAAGGATTTAAAGTTTGAAGGAAATCTGAAAATCGGGGAAAAGTTTAAACTCGCGCGTGGGCCCAGGGGACACGCGTCGCACGCCGAAGCTACAGCACACCGCGGCCCACAAGGCTTCTGCGCGCCAGCACACCCGATCCCGGCCGCAGCCGGATCCCGATTCAAAATATCGGCCGCTGACAGCTGGGGTCCACCCCCTTCTTCAACCTCGCGACACCCGCGCTCCGCCGCCGAGGGACCTCGCCGGAGAGCTCGCCGCTGGCTGCTGTACCGCTCCAAACTTCTTGATTCTGGCCGCCCCTGCCTAATTTTACTTGGGGAACATGATCCGAGGGTCAGCTGCTCATGACAACGGCCGGAGCATGGTCGGCGACGAGCCGCCATATCGGAACGACTTCGGCCATGTCGGCTGACGCTCCTAGTGCCTCAGCTACTTGGGAAATCGGTCGGGGAGCATCAGTGGACCTCAGAGAAGGTCGACATGAACTCGGGGCAGCTCGGGGAAGGCCCGAAATAGGTCCTCACCGTGCGCCCGATACCCCCCGTGCGTTCCGCCATTAGTAGACCTTGAATTACGCCGGGCACAGAAGTTCTCCGGCCCAGAGTTGTGAAGGCAACTTGTGCGTCACCGTGTCTAGTTCGTGTGGGAGTGGCCTGAGGCCCTCTAATCCTTTCTAGAGCACGAATTAAACAGAATCGTACCCGAAGGTCGTTCTGCACACAGAAAGGGGAAAAGTGGAAATTCGCCGCCGGTGAGCAACCACTCGAGCTGTGGCTCGGGGGTGAGCAGCACCGGTCACTTGCGCGTCCAAGGGTGCCTTGGCTCGGGCGTGACAACGCCCAGGTTGGGCTGTCCACGAGAGCCCGAGGTGCGGCGGTTTCCAGTTCCGAGTTTGATCTTTCGGCACAGCCGATATCACTCGGTTTCAATCGATTTCTATCAATGGGAAGGATGGAGGATGGTTGCTAGTACCTTGCTGGGACCTTGGAATGGAAAGAGGGAGCTGCGATCGGCTTGATCAAGCAGGAACTCGAGCGCTAGTGATGGCAGTGGGAAAAGCAGTCGCGCACGCCGGTAGCTCGGGGAAATGGTGACTGAAGCACGCCGGGGGGGGGGGGGGGGGAATAAATAGCCCGGCCGGCTGGTCTCCGGCTTGGGGCACGCAGCAGGAGCTGGCGCCGGCTGCCCCCTTCGGTGGCGCGCGCGCACAGCTGCCGGGAACCGACTGAACTGTGGTTCAGTCGGTTTGCTTTGAGGCAGAGGCTGACATGTGGGTCCCACTTCTCTTTTAACCTCTGAAATTTATTCCTAACAGCTGTGGTAAACAGTGAACCCTATTCTACCCTTGGCAATTCAAATTATTCACCCAAGAGCCATTTGAATTGATCAAAGTTCAAATGAGGTTTGGTTTGAATGAATTTCAGCACAAGTGCAGTTTGAAATTCAAATAAAGTTTGAATTTCTCCCCCTTAGCTCATGTCAAGATCAACTCCAAATGGAGTGAAAATTGGTGTGTGAGCTCACAAAAATGTGCTGAGCAAGAATATGCCTTCCACTTTTAAATTCAGTGGCTGAAAACAGTTTGAATTTGAATATGGTTTCAAACTGCCCTCTTCCTAACTATACCCAAAATGACCTCAAAAAGGTTTTGAATTTGGGTGGAACTTGGCATGGACATCCTTAGCAAAGTGTAGGAGTTTTCATATGTCCAGCCCATCTATATCACATGTGGGAAGTACCACTTTTGCAATGTGTGAGTTTGTTCCCTAATGAGCATGTTGATAATTGTTACTTGCTCTTTATTTGTGTTCATCATTCTTCCTCAAATGAGGTGTGTGGTGTGGTGATGAACACTGCAAATGAGTGTCAAAAACTGAGGCCCTTACACCCCGCCCGCATCAAAGAAGTCCAGAAACTCACAGGATGCCTAGCCGCGCTGAGTCGGTTTATACCGAGGTTAGCAGAGCGAGCGCTCCCCTTCTTTAAGCTCCTGCGCAAATCCGGCCCATTCGCTTGGACCGACGAAGCAGAAGAAGCTCTCCAGGAGCTGAAGCAACTCCTGACGACCCTACCCGTAATGGTAGCCCCCGAGCCCGAAGAGCATCTGTTGCTCTACATCGTGGCGGCGGCTGAAGTGGTGAGTATGGTCCTCGTCGCAGAGCGGCCGGATCCCTCATCGCCACAGCCTGCTCCGGTATCGGGAGACAGGCGCCAGGAAACCCTGGAGGTCCAAGACGACCCCCCGGGTCTCCGAGGCAACCCCCTGGAGGTCCAAGACGGACCCCCGGACCCCCAAAACAACCTCCCGGAGGACCAGCAGGACCTCCCGGAGGTGCAACGGGACCCCCCGGAGGTCCAACGGAACCTCCCGGATGTCCAACGGGACCTCCCGGAGCTCCCAGGAAATCAGCGGGACCTCCCGGAGGTCCAAGACAGCCCGGGAGCCTTCGAGTATTAGCTCCCGGCAGCCTCCCCGGGCCCACCCACCTCCCGCGGGCCTGAGCCATGGATGAAGATATCTCTGACCGGGGAGGGAGGGTCCGGACCATCCAGAGGCCTGTCTACTACATCAGCGAGGTCCTCCATGACGCCAAGACAAGGTACCTGGAGGTCCATAAGCTGCTGTATGCAGAGCTCGTTGCGTCCAGGAAGCTCCGCCACTACTTCCAAGCACACCGGGTCTCAGTGGTCACCTCCTATCCGCTGAAGGCTGTCCTACACAGCCCCCACGCGCGACTGGCAATGTCGCCAAATGGGCAGCGGAGCTGGTGGAGTTTGAGCTGGACTTCCTTCCTCGTCACGCAGTCAAGAGCCAAGCACTGGCTGACTTCGTGGCTGAGTGGACGCCAACGAAGGCTGACCCAGGGGGCCATGAAGATGGTGAACCAGGGCCCCGAGCTCCGGCCTTCACCGGGCCTTACTGGACGCTCTTGTTCGAAGGCTCCTCGCGAAAGCAGGGGGCCGGTGCTGGCGTACTGCTTCTCATGCCATCGGGGGAGTAGTCTGGGTATATGGTGCGTCTCAATTTCAAGGCAACCAACAACATGGCAGAGTATGAAGCACTCATCTTTGGCCTAAAGACAGCCCTGTCTCTAGGCGCTCAACAGTTGTTGGCACAGGGCGACTCCCAGCTAGTTATCAAGCAAGTTAAGGGTGAATGCTCCTGCAATGACCCACAGCTAGCTGCTTATCTGCTCTATGTGCAGATGTTGGAGAAAGACTTCCTCGCCTTGGACCTGCGCCACGTACCGCGCGCTGGCAAGGCCGCAGCTGACGATCTCTCAACGAAGGCCTCCACCGGAGCCCCTGTGCCCGAAGGATCCTTCGAGAGGACGTTGCTGCGGCCCACAGCCGGGCCTGCTGACCCGGGCGAAGGGGGCTAGACCAGCACCTCGAAGCTGGCGGTCCCGGCGGCCCTGCAGCCATGGACGCCACCAAGTATCGTAAGTGTCACTGGGGACTCCGTGCAACCCAGCGCTCAAGATCCAGACGCTCAAGTCAGACCCGATGCATGTATCACGGAGATCCGAGACTACTTGAAAGACAATATCCTCCCTGATGAAGGTGTATCCGCTGAACGGATCGTGCGCATGGCTAAGAGATACGCGTTGGTAGAAGGGGATCTCTACCGACGTGGCGCCAACCGCGTCCTATTGCGGTGCATAACCCAGGGGGAAGGCTTCGACTTGCTCGCTGAGATCCATGGAGGCGAATGTGTGAGTCACTCTTCCTCACACATGCTTGTCGGTAAAGCCTTCCGTCATGGCTTCTACTAGCCGACAGCACTCCAGGATGCCGTCAAGCTGGTCGAGAGCTGCAAGGCGTGCCTGTTCCACGCCAAGCAGATCCATACACCAGCTTGGACGGTACAGATGATCCCGCCCACATGGCCATTTGCCGTATGGGGGCTGGACATCCTGGAACCATTGCCCAGAGCCGAGGATGGCGACCCGCTCCCGAACCCTTGGAACGTAGAACACCTCCGTAAGTTCTACCCCTAAGAGGAACAATAGGACAGACTCTTCTTTTTGTAATAAATTCCATAAAGTCCAGGAACAGTGCTCGGAGCAGCTAAGCCTCAGGGGATGGTACAGGACTACGTTCAGCTTCGCCTGGTTCCGACCCCAAGCGCGTAGAGTCTTGCTTCCATTCTTAATGGGGCGGGTCGTGGCCTCCATGTTTAGCCTGCCTGTGACGCCCTCAATTCTGTGGGAAAACCACAGAACCGAGAACTAATGCATATGTGTGCCCATGATGTTCATCACACATACACATACGTTCCACAAACTGAATTCAGATTATATATTACCACGAATAACAGAGTTTATCACAATACCTCATGAGTCTTGGACTCATGCTCACAGCGGAAGTCTTTATTCTAAAGTGGAAGCAATTTAGCTAATGCTGAAGCAAATCTAAGCAGAAGTGGCTCCATGTCTAATCCCTCCACAGGCAAGGTTGAGAACATATCACACGCCGTAATGCCCCTCTCGGCCTTCATAGTAGGCTTCTCCCGCTGCTGATGATGAAAATAATAATGCAAGTTTGAGTACAATGATGTACTCAGCAAGTGCGGGAAAACACATGATATGCAGCTCATAAACAAGGTAGGCATAAAAAGGCTTATTTGCAGAAAAGCAGATTTATATAAAAAAACCATGATAAAACAGCAACTTAACTTTAGATGAATGCAATCCCAGCATGTATTAAATTACCAACATACCTTCATCACTTTCCATGTTCCACCCGAACATTAACCAACCTCATTCACGAATACCTCCTCGTATTCGCAACCATCTCACGAATACCTTCACGTATTCGCTACCATCTTATCTCATAAACAACTATGTCTCACACCGAGACCAGTTTCGCTGCCATGACTCAACAGTCACGCAACCATCTTATCACCCGGACTCCATAGTCCCAACAACCAAACCATAACAAACTCATTAAACACAACCAAGAACCCTCCTAATAACCATCCCAACTAATCATGGCAGTTTAGCCAGGTAGTTGTGACCGTAAGCTCGGCTATCATGATAGTTTTAGACTCTGCAGAGTTTGCAACTCTTTACCCACAAGTTTGTGATTTCGTCACCCGTCGGCGACTGCAGAACCTCCATTATACCAGTACACAACCTTCGGTGTATGATCAAGAGATCACAAAATAGCCTTTACAAAGGGGTTACTAGATGTATGGACTCACTAAGGTTTCACCGGCAGGCTAGAATCTCCAATTCTCCCACCCACGGGCCCCCTCTTGTGCCATGCAGTTCCCAGGGCAGTCCTCACTCGACTCCCATTCCCCGCGCCTTCCACAGTCCATAACACTCTAGCAACTTACCTAATTACTCAGCTAAGCCGCACCCATACTTGGCCTTGTGGTGGCACTGTTATCCTGGCATGTGCATGCATGAACCGGTCCTTAGATCTATGGCAAGTAAACCACCATCTCCTGCTACCTCATTCACAAACCCAGACTTGCCTAAATCTCCCTCCGATCCATGTCCATTATTAACATCATTTTCTCATTATCATTACGAGTGCAGTTAGCTATACACATCTATCTCGCTTCCCAATCCCATAGACTCAGCGAAGCATAAAGCAAAAACCATACCCGACTCATAAACCTCCCAGGCGACAAGGGTGGTTCAACCAAAACTAGTAAACTCCTATAAAAGGGTTTCCCATCATGTTTGACTCAGCACACACACCTTTTCACAAAATAAAATAGTTTTACCGACAACAAGGATCAACATGGTCAAGGAGCACTTGCCTTGTTCTTGCGGTTCCGGTTGTTCTTGATTCTCAAAACCATGTTGATGCAGCTCGTCGTAGACAGTTCGCTGAACCTGTCCCTCTATGTAGGATTCACGTGCATACAAGATTCACAGCAATCAATATCATGCGCAAACTTTAAACTAGATGCGATGATGCATATGCATGCTTATCCTATGATTTTTATTAGATTGGTGTGCTCTTGCATGGCTTGCATGGGCAGAGGTGTTCGGATCAAAGGTGGACGTGACGATGATCTTGTCTTTAGATCAAACTGATCATCAAGTGATCTGCCCATGAGAAGGCTTCTGTTCGAAAGGAATTGAAGAACAGATGCAAAGAGATGAACACAATGATATCGTAAGGTGGTATTGAAGTCCTACCTCACGCTCTTCTTGACTTCGAGGTCCTCCTCAGACCGCTTGATTCTTCTCTGATGATCTCCCTTGTTGTGCTTCGGCGATGTTTTGCTCGGCAAGTTAGGGCTAGGGCTCTAAGTCGTCGGCTCAGGAGTTGAAAGAGAAGTTTGTGGTTTCGGCCATAGGTTTTGGATTCTATTTATAATCGGGAAGAGAAGAGTCCTAATCTTATTGGATATTGAATAAGAGTCTTATTCAGATGTTTGTTGGATCCTAACGCCTTATCTTTGGTAACATCGTGGAATTTAGATCGGTTTCTGTTGCGTACCGGTATCTTTACGCGTAAAAACCGATCCAGAACTCGCTACTTCCGCAATGATGAGCTCCGGAGGCTCCACGTGTCCTCCGGGGCCTGGTATCTCCTCCTCCGCAGAGACGAGCTCCAGTTGTGCCACGTGTCACAAGCGAGACCTCCCTCTTCTTCGGAGGTGAGCTCCGCGCACGCCACGTGTTGGCGCCTGTCTTCCCCCTCTTCTTTCTTCAGGGACATGCCCCGAGGTCGACACGTGTTTAGCTGCGACGGACATCCCGGAGATAAGCTCCGGTGGCGACACGTGTTCGATAGATCCGGACTTCTCGGAGATGTGTTCCGAGATCGACACGCATCCCGCGCGACTGGTCCTCTGATTTTCGTGAGGACTAGCTCCGAGGATGACATGTGTCTTGCGGAAAAGCCTTTGCTTCTTCTGCAGAGGCTAACTCCGTGGGCAACACGTGTCCCACAGGGTCGGACCTCTTTTCAATCGCGGAGGTGACCTCGGAGCCTGCCACGTAGACAGTTTGGCGGCGGACCTCTCCCAACTCCTCGGGGACGAGCTCCGAACACGCCGCGTGTTGCTGGCCGCGGAAGTTGCCTTCGACGCTGTCTTGAGGGCTTTATTGGCTATTCTTTTGATAATTCTATCTGTTCCTATTTTTCATTAAAATGTTTCCTCTTATCATAAACGTATGCTGACACCCGAGGCAAGGGTGTCACAAATCTACCCCTCTTAAATTGAATCTCGCCCTCGAGATTTGTTAGTAGGAAATAGATGGGGGAATTCTGTCTTAATATCCTCTTCACGTTCCCATGTGGCTTCAGCTTCAGTGTGATGGCTCCATTGTACCTTGCACAATCGAATCACCTTGTTTCTGGTGACCCTTTCCTTTACGTCCAAGATTCGGACAGGGTGTTCTGCGTAAGTCAGGTCCTCTTGAAGTTCAAGTTCTCCCATTGACACTTGTTCCTCTGGTAATCTCAAGCACTTCTTGAGCTGGGATACATGAAACACGTCATGTACGTCGGAGAGGTGGTTTGGGAGCTCTAGTTGGTAGGCTACTTCTCCCCGCTTGTCCAAAATCTTAAATGGTCCGATGTAGCGAGGTGCTAGCTTGCCTTTGACGTTAAAGCGTCGTTGGCCTCGGATAGGCGATACTTTAAGGTATACGAAGTCTCCCACTTCAAAGGTCAACTTCCTACGCCTATTGTCCGCATAGCCTTTCTGTCGTGACTGGGCAGCCTTTAAGTTCTCCCGTATCGTTTGGACCTGCCTTTCGGCTTCTTGTAGTACTTCGTGTCCAGACACCTGGTTCTCTCCAGTCTCGTTCCAGAATAATGGTGTTCTACACCGTCTACCATATAAGGTGTCGGTACCTGAGATATGGGGTACCCCCGCGCACAGGGTAAAATGGCTAAGGTACTCGCCCTTCTCCGCAGGGAGAGCTCTGAAAGCGCCACGCGTCCAACGGGGCCGGACCTCCCTCTCCTCAGAAGAGAGCTCCGGGCCCGCCACGTGGCGTACAGAAGCCGGACCTCCCCCTCCGCGGGAGAGACGTCCGAAGATGC
Organism: Neostapfia colusana; assembly: GCA_030760725.1. Taxonomy (NCBI): domain Eukaryota; kingdom Viridiplantae; phylum Streptophyta; class Magnoliopsida; order Poales; family Poaceae; genus Neostapfia; species Neostapfia colusana. Next base: position 84,071,405 of record JASWHV010000003.1, read on the forward strand.
CACGCGTCCAGCGGGGCCGGACCTCCATCTCCGCAGAGGAGAGCTCCGGGCCCGCCACGTGGCATACAGGAGCTGGACCTCCCCCTCCGCGGGGAGAGGTCCGGAGGCTCCACGTGCCCCGCAGGCCGGACCCTTCTCTCCTCAGAGAAGGGCTCCGGACCCGCCACGTGGCCAGAAGAATGGTGCTGCCTGCCCCTGAGCGGTAGGCAGCGGGCGTAAAGGCGCCCCACACCTTGCCCGTACAAGGTATTCAAGGCCCGCGTCTTCCCAAGACGCGGAAATGCGGAGCACGCGTCTGTCAGGTGCCGTTGCGCCCAGTCGCATCACAGACTGGCGCGCGGTGTCAGAACCTGCCAGCTAATAAACGCTGCGACAAGACATCCCATGCCGCCTGCGCCGTCATCAACCACTACGACTAGCGTGCGGCATGGGCAGGGCGGCAAGATGAAGACTCAGAAGCCTTCGACCAGAGGCAACTACCGGCGTAACTACAGATATGGTAGATAATAGACAATCTTCCCGGGACCACCTGTCGGGTCCCGGCTCCCCTTGTAAGCCGCCCGAGTCTTAGACTATAAAAGGCTCGGGTAGGCGTCGATAGCAAGGGTTCGCATTTTGCAACTCATACGCTAGCCATACACTCTCAAGCTGTAACTCACCCCCAAGCTCAGGCCCCCGGCCCTGAGCAGCAAGCAATACAGCGAGCTCCATAGCTCGCCGTGGACGTAGGGTTTTACGCTCCGGCGGCCTGAACCACGTAAAACTCGCCGTGTCAAGCTCTCCCTAACTCGTCCATCTGCGCAAGCTTTCCGCTAGGAGTCTAGCCCCGCCGAAAAAAGAACCTCCGCGGGCTGCCCAGTGCAGGCCCAGGGGAAGTGTCGACCGAACACTTCGACATTTGGCGCGCCAGGTAGGGGGCTTTTCCCCTAGCTCGACGAGTTTCCGCCAGTGAAGATGACCAAGCTCCCTTCGGCGGCAAGCTCACCTCCCCCGCCTCCGCGGCGAACCGCGACCAGGGGGGAGTACAAGTCAACACACTCGGGACGGAGTGTGTCAGTACAAGCTGGGAGCCAGCAACCGGCTCTGGCAGCGCCGACCCCGGCAATGCAGGCTCCAACCAGCGTCAGATCTTCAGTAGCGCCGGGCGTACCTGGAGGGGGTGCGCTAGCTGCAGCAAGAGCGCTACTGCACAATCCGCCCGCTGGGGACGCGCCTCAGGCAGCGACCCAGCGGTGGATTCTCGAGGTAGACCGTCTTGTCGTCGCTGCTGCAAGCCCGCGACTCCGGCGGAGACGACACTCTGACCAACCGGCCGTGTCGCTGATACGCACGCCGGTGGTTGACGAACAGACAGCAGACTCCAGCTCTGCCAGCCCTCAATCGATGGATCTGAGGACAGAGCTGGAGCGGTGTCGCTCGGGTCAAGATGCCCGGGTATACCTCGAGCAACGCCGAGAAAGGCGTCGCTACCAAGAAGCTGACGACAGCATGAGGTCGGCCTCGACCCAGCCTGAAGAGCAGACCTTCGCCATGCGATCTCTGCCCCAGGCCTGCGCCGTGCAGAATATGCCACAGTCATATGTACTGAAGATGGCGCCCCCGGCCTATGGTGCAGCCTTGCCCGTACCGGGGTACACTGTGCCCAGTGCGAACCCAGCATTCGCGGCACCAGAACCTGCGGTGACAGAAGCAGGGTGTGCAGCCCTCGCGCCTCATCTTCGCTTTGCGAAGTGGCCGCGCAAGTTTCGGCCACACCTGCCCGAGAAGTACGACGGCAGCGTCAACCCGGCGGAGTTCCTCCAGATCTACTCCACCTCCGTACTTGCCGCAGGAGGGAATGAAGCCGTCATGGCCAACTTATTCCCCGTCGCCTTGACCGGCCCAGCTCGGTCTTGGCTCATGAACCTCCCCCAGGGTTCTGTCACCTCCTGGGGAGAGCTTTGCCGACAGTTCGTAGCCAACTTCGGCAGCTCCTACACCCGGCCTGGCACGGAGCTTGACCTCCACGCCGTCCAGCAGCAACCTGGGGAGTCGCTGCGCTCTTTCATCCAGCGGTTCTCCCAGGTGCAGAACAGCATCCCACATATCCAAAATGCTTCTGTGGTGGTGGCGTTCCGGCAAGGCGTCCGGGACAGGAAGATGCTCGAGAATCTCACGACCAGGGAGGTCCGCGACGTCTCAGAGCTCTTCAGTTTGGCAGACAAATGCGCCAGAGCAGCCGAAGGACGGAACTGGCACTCGCTGCCATCCTCCGAGTCAGGGGGACTGCCCGGATCTAGTCCTACTCCCGGTGGAGGCAGCAGGAAGGCCAAGAACCGAGGCAGAAACAAGATAGAATCACCGACTGCAGCGCCAGTCGTCACTGCAGCGATGCTCGGTGGGGCTCGGGGGCCGCACCCCGACAAGAAGCAGCGAAGATCACCAATCCCAGAAGGTGATGAAGACAATATGTGCCCCATGCACGGCAGCTGTCACCACACTGCTGCCGAGTGCCGGGAGATCCGAAGGCTCGCAGAGCGCTTCCGCAAGGAGAAGCGGCAGCGGGCTGATGCCTTGCCCTTCCGTCCAAAGGAAGATGAGCAGGGGGTGGATGTTCCAGACAACATTGACCACCCAGAGGAGATCCAGGAGCCTCAGCGTGTCGTGAAGGCGGCACACAATCATGAGGATTCCGGCTCCAGCGACGATGAGCGTCGGAAGAAGCTCTATGTCATATACGGCAGGTCCGCCGACCCCTCGTCCCGAAGCGCAGTCAAGATTCTGCACCGAGCGGTAGCGTCGGTGGCACCACTCCCAAGTGCTGCACCGCACCTAAAGTGGATGGGGACCCCCATCAGCTTTGACGCCACCGACTGCCCCAGGAACATGGCTGGGGCCGGCCAACTACCGCTCCTGGTGGCCCCTACCATCTCCAACGTGAGAATGTACCACGTTTTGGTAGATGGAGGGGCTGGGCTGAACCTCATCAGCCGTGCAGCTTTCCAGAAGCTGCAGATCCCGATGGCCAAGCTCACCCCGTCGAGCCCGTTCTCAGGGGTAGGGCCGGGACAGGTTATCCCCTACGGCAACATTAGTCTCCCGGTGACCTTCGGGGCTCCGGACAGCTATCGAACAGAGTACATTCTGTTCGACGTTGCGGAGATAGACCTTCCCTTCAACGCCATAATCGGCAGGCCAGCCCTGTACCGGTTCATGGCTGTAGCCCATTACGGCTACCTTGTCCTGAAGATGCCAACACCGACAGGTGTTCTAAGGATTCGTGGGGACCGCACTGCTGCAGTGTCGGCCCTGGAGAAGCTCCAAGCACTCGCAACAGCTGGGGCATCAGCCCCCAGCAATACGGAGCCGGACCAGCTCCGCCCGTGCGCACGTCACCGTGCTTCCACCACAGAACCCCGGGTGCAACCTCTCGACGAGGGCGGCGTCCCCTTAAAGGTCGTCCAAGTCGGCGCCGAAGCTACCCAGACCACCCGGGTAGCCGGGGGCCTGGATAGTAAATAGGAAGGCGCGCTCATCACCTTCCTTCGGCACAACGTCGACGTGTTTGCATGGCAGCCGTCACAGATGCCGGGGATCCCCATAAAGGTGATCGAGCACCACTTGAAAGTCTTCCCCGACGCCCGGCCGGTTCAACAGAAGCCCCGCAAGCAGTCCATCGAGCGGCAAAACTTCATCCGTGAAGAAGTCAAGAAGCTGCTGGACGCTGGCTTCATACGGGAGGTCCACCACCCCCGATGGTTGGCGAACCCCGTCGTTGTCCCGAAGGCTGGCGGGAAGCTCCGGATGTGCATCGACTACACCAGTCTCAATAAGGCATGTCCTAAAGATCCATTCCCTCTCCCTAGAATAGATCAAATAGTAGACTCAACGTCAGGCTGTGATATGCTGTGCTTCCTAGACGCCTACTCGGGTTTCCATCAGATCCCCATGTCTAGGGAGGACGAGGAGCACACCTCCTTCATCACAGTTGACGGCCTTTATTGCTATGTGTCTATGCCTTACGGCCTAAAGAATTCACTCCCCACCTTTGTGCGGGCAATGCACAAAACCTTTGGGGAGTTAATAAGAGACCTGGTTGAGGTGTATGTCGATGACATAGTTGTCAAGGTCAAGCAGGGTCCGTCCCTGCTAGATAACCTAGCCTTAGTCTTTGATAAGTTGCGCTCTACGCGCACCAAGCTGAACCCAGATAAATGTGTGTTCGGCGTGTCCTCTGGGAAGCTCTTAGGGTTCCTGGTCTCGGACCGAGGGATTGAGGCCAACCCAGAGAAGATCAAGGCCATCGACTTGATGCGGCCCCCTGCCCGCGTCAAGGATGTCCAGAAACTCACGGGATGTCTAGCCGCGTTGAGTCGGTTTATACCGAGGCTAGCAGAGCGGGCACTCCCTTTCTTTAAGCTCCTGCGCAAGTCAGGCCCTTTTGCCTGGACTGACAAAGCAGAAGAGGCTTTCCAGGAGTTGAAGCGACTCCTGACGACCCTACCTATCATGGTAGCCCCTGAGCCCGGAGAGCACCTGCTGCTCTACATCGCGGCGACAACTGAAGTAGTGAGTATGGTCCTCGTCGCGGAGCGGCCGGACCCCTCATCTTCACAACCTGCTCCGGTAGCAGAAGACAGACGCCAGGAGGCCCCGCAGGACCAAGACGGTCCCCCGAACCTCCAAGGCAACCTCCCGGAGGCCCAGGTCGGCCTCCCGGAGGTCCAGGGCGGCTTCCCGGACCTCAAAGACAAACCCCCGGGGGCCCTGCGGGACCCCCCGGGGGCCAAACGGGACCTCCCAAAGGTCCCCCAAGACCCCCCGGAGCTCCCGGACAATCAAGATAGCTTAAGGGCCTCCGGGTCCCAGCTCCCGGAGGCCCCCATGGGTCCACCCACCTCCAGCGGGCCAGGGCCAATGGACGAGGACCTCCCAGGCCTGAGAGAAAGGGTTCGAACCGTCCAGAGGCCTGTCTACTACATCAGCGAAGTACTTCATGATGCCAAGACGAGGTACCTGGAAGTCCACAAGCTGCTGTATGCGGTGCTCGTGGCCTCCAGAAAGCTCCGCCATTACTTCCAGGCCCACCGGGTCTCGGTATTCACCTCGTATCCGCTGAAGACAATTCTTCACAGCCCCCATGCGACTGGCAACGTTGCTAAATGGGCGGTGGAGCTGGCGGAGTTTGAGCTGGACTTCCTCCCAGGCCATGCAATCAAGAGCCAAGCACTGGCTGACTTTGTGGCGGTGTGGACACCAACGGGGACTGACCCAGGGGGCCATGGGGGCGGAGAACCGGAGCACCAAGCTCCGGTCTTCACCGAACCCCACTGGACACTCTTCTTCGATGGCTCCTCGCGAAAGCAGGGGGCCGGTGCCGGCATACTGCTCCTCATGCCATCGGGGGAACAGTTTGGGTATATGGTGCGTCTCAATTTCAAGGCAGCCAACAACATGGCGGAGTATGAAGCACTCATCTTTGGCCTGCAGACAGCCCTGTCTTTAGGCGCTCGCCAGTTGTTGGCACAGGGCGACTCCCAGCTGGTCATCAAGCAAGTCAAGGGCGAATGCTCCTGCAATGACCCCCAGCTAGCTGCGTATCTGCTTCACGTGCAGATGTTGGAGAAAGAATTCCTCGCCTTGGACCTGCACCACGTACCGCGCGCCGGTAATGCCGCAGCCGACAACCTTTCAACGAAGGCTTCCACCGGGGCCCCTGCGCCCGAAGGAGTCTTCGAGAGGACGTTGCTGCGGCTCACAGCCCGGCCCGCCGATCCGGGCGAAGGGTGCTTGACCAGCACCTCGAAGCTGGCGGTCCCGGCGGCCCTACAGCCGTGGGCGCCGCCAAGGATCGTAAGCGTCACTGGGGACTCCGCGCAACCCAGCGCTCAAGATCCAGAAGCTCAAGTCAGACCCGATGCATGGTTCACGGAGATCCGGGACTACTTGAAGGACAATATCCTCCCTGATGAACATACAGCCGCTGAACGGATTGTGCGTATGGCTAAGAGGTACGCGCTGGTAGAGGGGGATCTCTACCGGCGTGGCGCCAACCACATCCTATTGCGGTGTATAACCCAGGGGGAAGGCTGCGACTTGCTCGCTGAGATCCATGGAGGCGAATGTGGAAGTCATTCTTCCTCACGCACGCTTGTCGGTAAAGCCTTCCTGCATGGCTTCTACTGGCCGACAGCACTCTAGGATGCCGTCAAGCTGGTCGAGAGCTGCAAGGCATGCCAGTTCCATGCCAAGCAGATCCATACACCGGCTCAGGCGGTACAGATGATCCCGTCCTCGTGGCCGTTTGCCGTGTGGGGGCTGGACATCCTGGGACCATTTCCTAGAACCGTCGGGGGGTTCCGGTACCTCTATGTCGCTATCAACAAGTTCACCAAATGGCCGGAAGCTACACCAGTTGTCACCATCAATAAACAATCCGCAGTAAAATTCATCAAGTCTATTGTCTGCCGGTTGGGGTCCCAAACAGGATCATCACCGACAATGGGACCCAGTTCACCAGCGCAGCATTCCAAGACTACTGCGAGGACCTTGGCATTCAGGTATGCTATGCCTCTGTCGCCCACCCGAAGAGCAATGGGCAAGTTGAGAGGGCCAATGCGGAGATTCTCCGGGGCCTCAAGACTCGCACCTTCACCAGCCTGAAGAAACATGGTGCCAATTGGGTCGACGAGCTTCCGAGCACACTATGGGCTAATCGGACATCCCAGAGCCGGGCCACCAGGGAGACACCCTTCTTCATGGTGTACGGGGCTGAAGCTGTACTTCCCCCAGAAATCACCATGAAGTCTCACCGTGTCCGGGCTTACGACGAAGCCACGCAGGACAACCTCCGGCGTGGAGAAATCGACCTCGTCGACGAGGTCCGATTACATGCGGCACTCCGTAACGCGCGGTACAGACAGGCGCTTCGGCGCTACCACCAGAGGTCTGTGCGTGCCCGGGAGCTGCAGGAAGGTGACCTGGTGTTGCGGCGCATACTTTATTGTGAAGGGGCCCACAAACTCTCCCCTAGTTGGGAAGGCCCCTTCCGAGTCGCGAAAGTATGCCGCCCCGGGTGTGTGCGCCTTTCCACCGAGGATGGGGACCTGCTCCCGAACCCTTGGAACATAGAACACCTCCATAAGTTCTACCCCTAAGAGCAAAAATAGGACAGTACTTTCTTTTCGTAATGAACTCCATAGAGTCCAGGAGCAGCGCTCGGAGCAGCTAAACCCCAGGGGACGGTCCAGGACTACGTTCAGCTTTGCCTGGTTCCGACTCCAAGCGCGTAGAGTCTTGCTTCCCCTCTTAATGGGGTGGGTCGTGGCCTCCATGATTAGCCTGCCTTCCTCCTATGGAAGGTTGTACGAAAAGAAATCTGCCCTACTTTGCTCTTTCCTTGTACTCATTTAAATTGTGAATTGAGTTTTTTTTATCACCCTTGCAGTATATGGTTGCCATGTGCTCAGCTCCCCCTCTCTACAAGTCCCCAAGCACCAAGCGTATGGTTGGGGCTATAAGTCAAATAAGACTGAGATAAGGAAGGGGGAGCCCCCAAGGAGAATTACGTTTCCTCTACCTGTGTGCAGGACTTCCAGGTTGCGGCAACGGGGACTGCATGATGTAGGGGGAAAGGAGCTACCAACTACATCGACCCAGGACTAGAAGGGGCGGGGCCCGGGGGCCCTACGTGTCCAGCAGGCCTGGAACTCTCTCCTCCCCTGAGGAGGGCTCCGGGCTCGCCACGTGGCAGGCGGAAACCGGACCTCCCCCCGCGGTGGAAGAGCTCCGGAAGCCCTGCGTGTCCAACATGGCCGAGGCTCCCGTCTCCGCAGTAAAAGCAATCATCAAGTGAGCGCATGCTCTCACGATCCCGTGGCCGTTCGTGCTCCGGCAGCGGTCAATTCGGGACTTAGAGAAAGTGCGCGGATCGGAAGAGACGGAGGTCCCACCTCGGGCTCGCTATCTTCCCCGAGATGGGACCGGGGGCCACTGTCGGTACCTGAGATATGGGGTACCCCCGCGCACAGGGTAAAATGCCTAAGGTACTCGCCCTTCTCCGCAGGGAGAGCTCCGAAGGCGCCACATGTCCGGCGGGGCCGGACCTCCCTCTCCTCAGAAGAGAGCTCCGGGCCTGCCACGTGGCGTACAGAAGCCGGACCTCCTCCTCCGCGGGAGAGAGGTCCGAAGACGCCACGCGTCCAGCGGGGCCGGACCTCCCTCTCCAAAGAGGAGAGCTCCGGGCCCACCACGTGGCATACAGGAGCTGGACCTCCCCCTCCGCGGGGAGAGGTCCAGAGGCTCCACGTGCCCTGCAGGCCGGACCCTTCTCTCCTCAGAGAAGGGATCCGGACCCGCCACGTGGCCAGACGAACGGTGCTGCCTGCCCCCGAGCGGTAGGCAGCTGGCGTAAAGGCGCCCCACACCTTGCCCGTACAAGGTATTCAAGGCCCGCGTCTTCCCAAGACTCGGAAACGCGGAGCACGCGTCTGTCAGGTGCCGTTGCGCCCAGTCGCATCACAGACTGGCGCGCGGTGTCAGAACCTGCCAGCTAATAAACGCTGCGACAAGACATCCCATGACGCCTGCGCCGTCATCAACCACTACGACTAGCGTGCGGCATGGGCAGGGTGGCAAGATGAAGACTCAGAAGCCTTTGACCAGAGGCAACTACTGGCGTAACTACAGATACGGTAGATAATAGACAATCTTCCCGGGACCTCCTGTCGGGTCCCGGCTCCCCTTGTAAGCCGCCCGAGTCTTAGACTATAAAAGGCTCGGGTAGGCGTCGATAGCAAGGGTTCGCATTTTGCAACTCATACGCTAGCCATACACTCTCAAGCTGTAACTCACCCCCAAGCTCAGGCCCCCGGCCCTGAGCAGCAAGTAATACAGCGAGCTCCATAGCTCGCCGTGGACGTAGGGTTTTACGCTCCGGCGGCCTGAACCACGTAAAACTCGCCGTGTCAAGCTCTCCCTAACTCGTCCATCTGCGCAAGCTTTCCGCTAGGAGTCTAGCCCCGCCGAAAAAAGAACCTCCGCGGGCTGCCCAGTGCAGGCCCGGGGGAAGTGTCGACCGAACACTTCGACATAAGGCTTCGAAAGGCGACATCTATAAGCTAGCTTGATAGCTGTTGTTATAGGAGAACTCGGCATACGGTAGACTCCTATCCCAACTACGCCCACGTTTCAGGGCGCAAGCTCTCAACATGTCCTTCTGTTGAAGTGTTCAGTCGACACTTCCCCCGGGCCTGCACTAGGCAGCCCGCGGAGGTTCTTTTTTCGGTGGGGCTAGTCCCTAGCGGAGAGCTTGCACAGATGGACGAGTTAGTAAGAGCTTGACACGGCGAGTTTTACGTGGTTCAGGCCGCCGGAGCGTAAAACCCTACGTCCACGGCGAGCTATGGAGCTCGCTGTATTGCTTGCTGCTCAGGACCGGAGGCCTGAGCTTGGGGGTGAGTTACAGCTTGAGAGTGTATGGCCAGCGTATGAGTTGCAAAGTGCGAACCCTTGCTATCGTCACCTACCCGAGCCTTTTATAGTCCAAGACTCGGGCGGCTTACAAGGTGAGCCGGGACCCGACAGGTGGTCCCGGGAAGATTGCCTATTATCTACCGTATCTGCAGTTATGCCGGTAGTTGTCTCTGGTAAAGGCTTCTGAGTCTTCAACTTGCCGCCCTGCCCATGCCGCATGCTAGTCGTAGTGGTTGATGACGGCTCAGGCGGCATGGGATGTCTTGTCGCGGCGTTTATTGGCTGGCAGGTTCTGACAACGCGCGCCAGTCTGTGATGCGACTGGGCGCAATGGCACCTGACAGACGCGTGCTCCGTGTCTCCGCGTCTTGGGAAGACGCGGGCTTTGAATACCTTGTACGGGCAAGGTATGGGGCGCCTTTATGCCCGCTGCCTACCGCTCAGGGGCAGGCAGCACCGTTCTTCTGGCCACGTGGCGGGTCCGGAGCCCTTCTCTGAGGAGAGAAGGGTCCGGCCTGCGGGGCACGTGGAGCCTCTGGACCTCTCCCCGCGGAGGGGGAGGCTCGGCTTCTGTTGGCCACGTGGTGGGCCCGGAGCTCTCCTCTGAGGAGAGGGAGGTCCGGCCCCGCTGGACACGCGGCGCCTTCGGACCTCTCTCCCGCGGTGGGGGAGGTCCGGCTTCTGTATGCCATGTGGCGGACCCGGAGCTCTCCTCTGAGGAGAGGGAGGTCCGGCCCCGCCGGACGCGTGGCGCCTTCGGACCTCTCCCTGCGGAGAAGGGCGAGTTCCTTATGCATTTTACCCTGTGCGCGGGGGTACCCCATATCTCAGGTACCGACAGTGGCCCCGGGCCCATCTCAGGGGAGCTAGCGAGCCCGAGGTGGGACCTCCGTCTCTTCCGATCCGCGCACTTTCTCTAAGTCCCGAATTGACCGCTGCCAGAGCACGAACGGCCGCGGGATCATGGGAGCGTGCGCTCACTTGATGGTTGCTTTTACTGCGGCGGTTCCCAAGACTGCCACTTCTGCACGTTGTGGCTCTTTCTTCGGGAACTGCCGAAGTGCCTTGCCGGCTTGCCTTCTGGGGCGTCTGACTCCTTGACCCACCGCTTCAGTTGGGCGGCTTGGGTCCACCTTTCATCGGCGCTCGGTTAGGAACCGAAGCGGTTGCCAGTGCGGGGTATTTGAAGAGTTCCGAATCGCTTGGAATTGCACCCGGGAAGTTTTTAGAGGGGGTCTTACCCACATTGCAGCTTCCCTTCGCACTTCTCTGCGTTTCTCCTCGGACTCTTGTGCTTTTGCTCTTGTGCTCTCCCTTACCATGGCTTCCAATCCGCCACCAGAGAAGAAGCGTGCTCGATCTCCTCCAGTAGCGGCGTCTGTGCCAAGTCAGGATTCTGGGGTGCCTGACACTCCCTCCGGTGGCGACTCGAAGAGGCCCCGGGCTGATGCGCTGGGGGAAGCCTCTGGGGCGCCCCCCTGTTCCGCCAGTTCAAGCGACTGCGCAGCGGCCGTCAGTGACGATAGCGGGCTCTGGGAGTCCTACCCCGGCTCGGATGTCGGGGTTCAGAGCCCGCTGGAGTGTCCGCGCTTCCCGGCCTTCCCCGACTTGCGGGGAATCTGTGCCGCTGCGCTCGGAGCCAGGGGCAACTGCCGCGGCCCCCAGGCCAACGCGAACTTCTCCTGTTCCGGTGTGCCCGGACTACGCAGCGGCGTCGTCTCTTCCTGCCGAGACGGCCACCGCGGCCCCCAAGCCAGCGCAGGTCGACCATGCACTAGGCGGCCCGGCCTTTTCTCCAGCACCACCTTCCCCGGTTCACCCCTCCCCTCAGATCAAGGAGCCAGAAGCTGAAGAGAGGCCGGCAGGCCTGGCTGCCAGAGCCTTGGAGCCAGCTTCTCCTGATCGGCATCTCGTCTCGGTTGCTAGTGGGTCACCTCTTCCTGAGGACGAGGTAATAGAGGAGGTCGGGGGGACTGCCCCGGCCTCTGTTGCTCCATTGCCTCTGGCGGATGCCTTCGCTCTTGCCGAGACGAGCGTTCGGCAGGTCTTGGCTGCACTAGGGCGCGAGCGGGAGGAGTATACGGTTGAACGGGATCGCCTCCTCACCTGGGAGAACCTTTTGCGGGAGAGGACCGCGAAGGTTAAGAGTGAGCTCGACTCCAGGCGGGAGTTGCTCGACTTCAGGGAAGCGCTCCTCGACCGGATGAAGCGGGCTGTCGACCGCATGGACACCCAATCACGGCGGATCAACAGGGAGGCCCTGGAGGTACACGCCCGGGCCGAGGAGAGCCTCTCTGCTGCTGTGGAGATACGGCAGCGGTTGGAGCGCCGTGAACTCGCCATTGAGGAACGGGAGCGTTCCATGGCAGCTGAGGCGGAGAGGGTCGCCGCAGCTGGGGGCGGGCGAGGATGACCTTTGAGCTCGGATCGAGGAGCTGGAGATCCTGAAGGCAGACCTCGACTTGAGGGAGGAACAGGTCTCCCGTGATCGCCGGGTGGTCTTGGACCGGGAGTTGACCGCCGACTTCAAGGCCGCTGAGTTGGAGCTGCTCGCCAAGACTCTCCACCTTCGGGAGAGCTCCCTGGCAGCCAAGGAGAAGGAATTCTCCGAGAGGAACCTGGAGGCTCTGCAGGCGGCCCGCCGCGAGGTGGAGGAGCTTTCGGCCTTGCGGTCCTCCGAGGCTCTTGCGGTCTCGAGCTTCGTGGATCGAGCGGGGTCCGCCCAGATCCCTCTTGGCTTCAGCCCGGTGAGGACCGCGGCCCCTGCGTTGGAGGTGATCCCCGCGCTGGAGTCGATCGGCGCCAAGCTGGACAGGCTAGACTCGGTGGTCGCCAGCGAGCTTGAGGCCTTAGAGGTCGCCTCACATGTGCTGGCATGCTTTAAGAGCCGCGACCCCTCTTTTTCGCTAGAACCAGCGAGAGAGGGCTCAGCCGTAGAGCGGGAGCAAGCTGCCAGGGCAGAAGTCGAGGATGTGGCCGCCCATATAGCCGCAAGGTTCCGGCGGGAGCCGGGAGGTCCTTAGGACTTGTTTCTCCCTTTTTATCGAGTCTGTAGTCCAGCTCATGGAGCCTTGCTTAATTTGACTCTTTTGGATATTTGTGTCTGTGATGCTTTTTCTCTCCTTCTTGGCTTTGCCTGGCTGAGTCCTTAGCTCCGCAAGGTACTCAGAGGCCATCTCCAATCTCGGAGCTTTGCACAGACACCCTCCCCGGGTCCTAACCATGTTAGGGGCCCCCGGAGGTCTCCGGATCTCGCCCTATGGGGAGCTCCAAATCTGCCTGCCACGTGGCGGGTCCGGAGCTCCTCCTTAAGAGGCGGGAGATCCGGTCATGTTGGACACGCAGGGCTTTCGGAGCCCTCCCACCGAGGGGGAGGTCCGGTTTCTGCCTGCCATGTGGCGTGCCCGGAGCCCTCCTCAAGGGAGGAGAGAGTTCCGGGCCCGCTGGGCACGTGGGGCCCCGGGTCCCGCCCATGCTGGAGGGGCAGGTCCCGGTCCTTCCAGTCCTAGGCCGGAGTAGTTGGTAGCTCCTCTCCCCCCTGCTTCATGCAGTCCCTGTTGCCGTAACCTGGAGGTCCTGCACACAGGCAGAGGAAACGTAATTCTCCTCGGGGGGTCCTGCCCTCCTGTCTCCTAGTCTTATCCGTCTTTCCTGATTCGCTATACGGGGCTTGTGCAATTCTGTGCACGAGGCGCCGGAGCTCCGGCTCCCTCCGAGGTCCGGGTACGGCCGTCCGATCCCTAGTACCGGGCCATGCGCTGGGGAAGCAGAGTGCACGTGCTTTGGGTTCATGACCAGGCAAAGCGGTTGTACTCCCCTGTACCTCCGGAGGGCAGGATGCGCATGCTTTGGGCTCAGGGCCGGCTAAGCTGGATACACACCCTGGACCCCCCATGCACAACGCAGGCCTTTCCTGGAGGTAACCAACTGGCACCGCAACACCTGACTGGGGGAGGCCCGAGAGACTCACTCGGCCATCGGCAGGTGCCCCAAGCGCAGCCGCCTTCGGTAGGATACCGAATGCCGACTATGGTTTAGTGCAGGAGAGGGGGAGCTAGATGTACGATGAACATACAGAGATAGTGCGATCATAAAAATTAATGCATAATTTAAATGAGCGCATGAGAGAGAGCTAAGTAGAACAGGTCTCTGTATTCGTTCCCATAGGTGGAATTCTGGCTGTACATGGAGGCAATGTTCCGCCTTGTCTACAAGGGAAGCAAGACTCTACGCGCTTAGGGTCGGAACCAGGCTAAACTGGACGTAGTCCTGTACCGTCCCTTGAGACTTAGCTGCCCCAAGATCTGTTCCTAAATTCTATGGGATCTATTACAGAAGGGAATAACCCTGTTCTACTGATGCTCAGGAAGTAGGACTTACAATGTTGCTTCATGGCAAGGATTTTTGGGAATGGATCCCACTCTCGGTTGGAAGGCATGTGTACTTGGGGCGGCAGCTTTCATGATTCGGAAGGGACCTTCCCTGCTGGGGGAGAGCTTATGGGTCCTTCTTCGAATAGAGCGTGCCACTACACCAAGTTGCCCTCCTGCAGGCCCCCGACGTGTTTGGTTGTTTGGCGGTAGTGCTTAGAGCATTAGCCGAGACCGCGCGTTGTGGGGTGTTCCCTGCAGCCGAGTCTTGACGACGAGGTTGTTATCTTCGCGCTGGATCAGGTCCTGCACGGCTTCTCCTGGGGGCCCCCGGGGAGTTCTCCCCTGCTGGCTAAGGCTTTCAAGGGGTAGGTAGGCCCGGGCTCGCCTTGGATGACCTAAGGCGTCTTCCCCTTCTGGCGAGGCCTTCAAGGGGTTGACAGACCTTAGGTGGCCCCCGAGAGGTATGTTCGAGGCACGGAGGCGCGCCGCAGTTGGCTAACGCCCTGGCCTGTCACTGTCGGAACTGGAGTCCTCACCATCATGCACTGTCTTTATGACACGCTGATGGGCAGCAGTGACTGGGGCATCGACCTTCTGTTTGCCATCCCTCTGAGGGTAGGGCGGTGCTTCAGCCCTCTGCTGTCTTCCTTTTCGGAAGCGCTCTGCAAGCCTCTGGATCTCCCAGCACTCGGCAGCAGTATGGTTGCCGGTGCCATGCACGGGGCATAGCCCGCCCTGGTCACTGTCTGGGGCCGGTGATTGCCGCTGCCTTTTGTCGGGGCGTGGCCCCCGAGCCCCACTGGTCGTCGCAGCTGCGGCGACGGGGGCCGTGAATGGTGACTTCATCTTGCCACTCCCCCGTTTCTTGGTCTTCTGGCCACCCCCATAGGCAGCAGCACCGGACCCGGGCTGTCCTCCTGACACGGAGGTCGGCAGAGCGTGCCAGTTCAGCCCTTCAGCTGCTCTGGCGCACTTGTCCGCCAGGCTGAAGAGCTCCGAGACGTCACGGACCTCTCTGGTCACGAGCTTCTCAAGCATTTTCTCGTCCCGGACACCCTGTCGGAACACCAGCACCACAGAGGCACTTTGGATATGTGGGATGGTGTTGCGTACCTGAGAGAACCGCTGGATGAAAGAGCGCAGCGACTCCCCAGGTTGTTGCTTGACGGCGTGGAGGTCAAGCTCCGTGCCGGGACGGGTGTAGGAGCTGCCGAAGTTGGCGACGAACTGCCGGCAGAGCTCTCCCCAGGAGGTTATGGACCCCTGAGGTAGGTTCTTGAGCCAAGACCGAGCCGGGCTGGTCAAGGCGACGGGGAAGTAGTTGGCCATGACAGCCTCGTCCCCTCCTGCGGCAAGTACGGCGGTGGAGTAGATCTGGAGGAACTCCGCTGGGTTGACGCTGCCGTCGTACTTCTCGGGCAGGTGCGGGCGAAACTTGCGTGGCCACCTTGCAAAACGAAGGTGAGGTGCAAGGGCCACACACCCTGCACCTGCTGCTGCAGGTACCGGCGCTGCGAACTCTTGGTTCGCACTTGGCACCGCGTATCCCGGCATGGGCAATGCTGCACCATAGACCGGGGCCGCTGCTTGCGGCGCATATAGCTGTGGCATATGCTGCGCAGCATATGCCTGAGGCAGGGCTCGCGTGGTGAAGGCCTGCCCTTCAGGTTGTGTCGAGGCCGACGACATGCTGTCGCTAGCCTCATGGTTGCGACGCCTTTCTCGGCGTCGCTCGAGGTACACCCGGGCGTCCTGGCCCAAGTGGCACCGTTCCAGTTCCCATCGCAGGTCCGTCGACAGGAGCCTTGAAGAGCTGGAATCCGCCGTTAGCCCGTCAACCGTGGGTGTGCGCGTCAGCGACACAGCAGGTTGTCCTGGGCGCCGTCCTCGCCGAAACCGAGGGTTCGCGGCGGCGACGACGAGGCGGTCCACCTCGCGGACCCATTGCTGGGTCGCTGAATGGGGCGCATCCCCTGCAGGTGGGTTGCGCAGCAGCGCTCTTGCTGCAGCTAGCACACCTCCATGGTGTACGCTCAGCGCTGCAGAAGATCTCACACTGGTCGGGGCCTGCATAGCTGGAGTCGGCGTTGCCGGAGTCGGCTGCTGACTACCAGCTTGTGCCGACACACTCCGTCCTGAGTGTGTCGACATGTACTCCCCAGTGGTCACGGTTCGCCGTCAACGCGGAGGGGGAGAGTTTGCCGCTGAAGGAAGCTTGGTCATCTTCGTTAGAGGAAACTCGTCGCGCTAGAAGAAAAGCCCCTACCTGGCGCGCCAAATGTCGAAGTGTTCAGTCGACACTTCCCCCGGGCCTGCACTGGGCAGCCCGCGGAGGTTCTTTTTTCGGTGGGGCTAGTCCCTAGCGGAGAGCTTGTGCAGATGGACGAGTTAGTAAGAGCTTGACACGGCGAGTTTTACGTGGTTCATGCCGCCGGAGCGTAAAACCCTACGTCCACGGCGAGCTATGGAGCTCGCTGTATTGCTTGCTGCTCAGGACCAGAGGCCTGAGCTTGGGGGTGAGTTACAGCTTGAGAGTGTATGGCCAGCGTATGAGTTGCAAAGTGTGAACCCTTGCTATCGTCACCTACCCGAGCCTTTTATAGTCCAAGACTCGGGCGGCTTACAAGGGGAGCCGGGACCCGACAGGTGGTCGCGGGAAGATTGCCTATTATCTACCGTATCTGCAGTTATGCCGGTAGTTGTCTCTGGTCGAAGGCTTCTGAGTCTTCATCTTGCCGCCCTGCCCATGCTGCATGCTAGTCGTAGTGGTTGATGACGGCGCAGGCGGCATGGGATGTCTTGTCGCGGCGTTTATTGGCTGGCAGGTTCTGACACCGCGCGCCAGTCTGTGATGCGACTGGGCGCAACGGCACCTGACAGACGCGTGTTCCGTGTCTCCGCGTCTTGGGAAGACGCGGGCCTTGAATACCTTGTACGGGCAAGGTATGGGGCGCCTTTACGCCCGCTGCCTACCGCTCGGGGGCAGGCAGCACCGTTCTTCTGGCCACGTGGCGGGTCCGGAGCCCTTCTCTGAGGAGAGAAGGGTCCGGCCTGCGGGGCACGTGGAGCCTCTGGACCTCTCCCCGCGGAGGGGAGGCTCGGCTTCTGTTGGCCACGTGGCGGGCCCGGAGCTCTCCTCTGAGGAGAGGGAGGTCCGGCCCTGCTGGACACGCGGCGCCTTCGGACCTCTCTCCCGCGGTGGGGGAGGTCCGGCTTCTGTATGCCACGTGGCGGACCCGGAGCTCTCCTCTGAAGAGAGGGAGGTCCGGCCCCGCCGGACACGTGGCGCCTTCGGAGCTCTCCCTGCGGAGAAGGGCGAGTTCCTTAGGCATTTTACCCTGTGCGCGGGGGTACCCCATATCTCAGGTACCGACACCTCCAAAATTTGGTTCGTCCTTTCGGTTTGTCCATCTGTTTGTCGGTGGTAGGCGGAGCTAAAATCCAGTCGTGTACCCATGGTTTTCTGCAGCTTCCTCCAGAATCTAGAGGTAAACTGAGAACCTCGATCTGAGACTATCCTCTTCGGAACTCCTTGACGGCACACGATCTGCTCCATGTACAACTCTGCCAATTGTCCAACGTTATAACTGGTCTTTACCGGAAGAAAATGGGCAGTTTTTGTCAATCGGTCCACAATGACCCAGATGGAGTCGCATCCCGACTGAGTACGTGGTAATCCGACGATGAAGTCCATACTGATGTCCTCCCATTTCCATTCGGGTATTCTCAAAGGTTGCAACAATCCAGCGGGTTTTTGATGATCGGCCTTTACCCGTTGGCATGTGTCGCATAGGGCGGAGCTGGCACTCACTGCCAGCTTCTGAATCCGGAAGACAGTCCGAAGACGGCGGGGTTCAAGCTGAGCCCCCGACCACGTCAGACAGCCAAGAGCCAAGCACTGGCTGACTTCGTGGCTGAGTGGACGCCAACGAAGGCTGACCCAGGGGGCCGCGAAGACGGTGAACCAAAGTACCGAGCTCCGGTGTTCACCGGGCCTCACTGGATGCTCTTCTTCGACGGCTCCTCGCGAAAGTAGGGGGCCGGTGCCGGCGTACTGCTTCTCATGCCATCGGGGGAGCAGTCTGGGTACATGGTGCGTCTCAATTCCAAGGCAACCAACAACTTGGCAGAGTATGAAGCACTCATCTTTGGCCTAAAAGACAGTCCTGTCTCTGGGCGCTCGCCAGTTGTTGGCGCAGGGCGACTCCCAGCTAGTTATCAAGCAAGTTAAGGGTGAATGCCCCTGCAATGACCCACAGCTAGCTGCTTATCTGCTTCACGTGCGGATGTTGGACAAAGAATTCCTCACCTTGGACCTGCGCCATGTACCGCGCGCTTGCACGGCCGTAGCTGACGACCTCTCAACGAAAGCCTCCATCGGAGCTCCTGCGCATGAAGTAGTCTTCGAGAGGACGTTGCTGCGGTCCACAGCCCGGCCCACCGAGCCGGGCGAAGGTGGCTGAACCAGTGCCTCGAAGCTAGGCAGTCCCAGCGGCCCTGGATGCCGCCAAAGGATCGTAAGAGCCACTGGGGACTCTGTGCAACCCAGCGCTCAAGATCCAGAAGCTCAAGTAGTCCCGATGCATGGACCACGGAGGTCCAGGACTCCTTGAAGGACATCCTTCCGGATGAACGTGCATCCACTGAACGGGTGGTGCGGATGGCTAAGTGCTACGCGCTGGTATCTTTACTGGTGTGGCGCCATGACATCCTATTGCGGTGCATAACCCAGGAGGAAGGCTGCGATTAGCTCGCAGTAGTCCAAGGAGGCGAGTGCTAGGAATGCTCATCGTTCCGCACGTTGGTCAGTTAAGCCACCCGGCATGGCTCCTACTGACCGAGAGCCACCTAGACGCCGTCAAACCGGTTAGGGATGCAATGCGTGCCAGGTCCACGCCAAGCAGACCCACACAACCGGTGCAGATGCGGACCCAGAGCCGTCGGGGGATACCGGCTCCTCCATGTCGAGGGCCAGCCGGACTTCCCAGGGCCGGGTCACGGGAACTACCCTTCCACATGGTATGCAGGGCCGAAGCCATGCTTCCCCCTGAGATCGCCATGGGGTCCCCCCGTGTCCGGCGTACGACGAAGCCACGCATGTCCCGCTCTGCGTGAA
The DNA here is from genome assembly GCA_030760725.1 of Neostapfia colusana. Taxonomy (NCBI): domain Eukaryota; kingdom Viridiplantae; phylum Streptophyta; class Magnoliopsida; order Poales; family Poaceae; genus Neostapfia; species Neostapfia colusana. Next base: position 84,090,347 of record JASWHV010000003.1, read on the forward strand.
GACAGGCGCTCCGACGCTACCCCAGTAAGTTCACCATGCTTACTTAGGTGTTTATTTAAATTACGCATTAATTTATATGAACACCTCCCCACGCTCTAGACAGTGTGTGTCCATTGTATACTCGGTTCCCCTTTCCTGCTCTCATGCATAGTCGATATTTGCCGTCCTGCTGAAGGCGGTAGTGCTTGGGGTACCTGCCAGAGGCCCGGTGGTCATTTGGATCTCCCCCCTATAAGGGTACTGTACCGCCAGTTGGTCTCCTACGAGAAAAGACCTACGCTAGACTGGGGGGTCAGGAGCCTTGCTTTGCCCGGTCTTGCGCCCAAAGCATGCGCACTCTGCCCCCCGGCGCTACGGTCTGAGTACCAGGGGGCCGGGCGGTTACACCCTGACTGGGGCTGGCGCCAGACCTCCGGGACCAAGTGCACTGGATTACCCAAGCTCCGTATTCCGGCCTGGGACAGTAAACCAAATGAGACTAAGGGACAGGAAAGGGGGGACCACTGAGCAGTTCCGGACCTCCGCCTCCACAGCAAGGCCAAGCTCCGAGGCCAGCCCTCGCCCTCCTATCGGAGGCAAGCCCTGATGCCGGACCTCACGCCCTTCGTGGACCTGAGCTCCGATGACTTCCAGGCCTCCGCCCCCACAGCCGGGCCGAGCTCCGATGCCAGGCTTCACCCTCTCCTAAGAGGATGAACTCCGAAGCCGTCAAGACCCTGCCAGCACAGGGAGTACTCAAGACAAGAAAGTGCGCGGGTAGGAGAAGGCCTCACCTCGGGCATGTTACCTCCCCCGAGGAGAGCCCGGGGGCCACTGTCGGTACCCGCGATATGGGGTACCCCCGCGCACAGGGGAAAATGCACAAGGATCTCGCCCTTCTCCGCAGGGAAAGCTCCGAAGGCGCCACGTGTCCAGTGGGGCTGGACCTCCCTCTCCTCAGAGGAGAGCTCCGGGCTCTCCACGTGGCCTACAGCAACCAGACCTCCCCCCTCCGAGGGGAGAGCTCCGAAGGTGCCACGTGTCCCGCAGGGCCGGACCTCCCTCTCCTCAGAGGAGAGCTCCGGGCCCGCCAAGTGGCCAGCAGAAGCCGGACCTCCCCCTCCGCGGGGAGAGGTCCGAAGGCTCCACGTGTCCTGCGGGGCCGGACCTCCCTCTCCACTGGGGAGGGCTCCGGGCCTGCCACGTGTCCAGCAGAACAGCGCTGCCTGCCCCCGAGCGGTAGGCAGCAGGCGTAAAGACGCCCCATACCTTGCCCGTACAAGGTATTCAAGGCCCGCGCCTTCCCAAGACGCGGAGCACGCCTCTGTCAGGTGCCGTTGCGCCCAGTCGCAACACCGACTGTTGCGCGGTGTCAGAGCCTGCCAGCCAATAAATGCAGCGACAAGACATCCCATGCCGCCTCTGCCGTCATCAACCACTACGACTAGCATGCGGCATGGGCAGGGCTGCAAGATGAAGACTCAGAAGCCTTCGCCAGAGACAACTACCGGCATAACTGCAGATACGGTAGATAGTAAACAATCTCCCCGGGACCACCTGTCGGGTCCCGGGCCTCCTTGTAAGCCACCCGAGTCTTGGACTATAAAAGGCTCGGGTAGGCAACGTTAGCAAGGGTTCGAACCCTGTTGGTTCGCACTTTGCAACTCATACGCTAGCCATAAACTCTCAAGCTGTAACTCACCCACAAGCTCAGGACTCCGGCCCTGAGCAGCAAGCAATACAGCGAGCTCCATAGCTCGCCGTGGACGTAGGGTTTTACGCTCCGGCGGCCTGAACCACGTAAAACTCGCCGTGTCAAGCTCTTACTAACTCGTCCATCTGCGCAAGCTCTCCGCTAGAGACTAGCCCCACCGAAAAAAGAACCTCCGCGGGCTGCCCAGTGCAGGCCCGGGGGAAGTGTCGACTGAACACTTCGACAGACGCCGCCGCTGGAGGAGATCGAGCGCGCTTCTTCTCTGGTGGCGGGTTGGAGGCCATAGCGAGGGAGGACTCAAGGGCAAGAGGGCAGAAGCACAAGAGTCCGAGAAGAAACGCTGGGAGGTGCGAAGGGAAGCCGCAATGCGAGTAAGATCCCCTCTAAAAACCTTCCCAGGTGCAATTCCAGGCGATTCGGAACTCTTCGAATACACCGCATCGGCAACCGCTTCGGCTCCTAGACCGAGCGCCGATGACAGGTGGACCCAAGCGGCCCGACTGAAACGGTGGGTCAAGGAGTCAGTCTCCTAAGAAAACAAGCCGGCAAGGCACTTCGGTGGTTCCCGAAGAAAGCGCCGCAACATGCAGAAGTGGCAGTCTTGGGAACCGCCGCAGTAAAAGCAACCATCAAGTGGGCGCACGCTCCCACGATCCTGCGACCGTTCGTGCTCCGGCAGCGATCAATGCAGGACTTAGAGAAAGTGCACGGATCAGAAGAGACGGAGGTCCCACCTCAGGCTTGCTATCTCCCCCGAGATGGGCCCGGGGGCCACTGTCGGTACCTGCGATATGGGTACCCCCGCGCACAGGGGAAAATGCCTAAGGAACTCGCCCTTCTCCGCAGGGAGAGCTCCGAAGGCGCCACGCATCCGGCGGGGCCGGACCTCCCTCTCCTCAGAGGAGAGCTCCGGGCCCGCCATGTGGCATACAGAGGCCGGACCTCCCCCTCCGCGGGAGAGAGGTCCGAAGGTGCCACTGTCACACCCGGTTTTTCTGAAGAAACAACCAAGTGAATATCACATGTATGCCAGGATCATTTTCTCATACATGTGATGACAAATAGTGAAGCATCATTTATTACAAGCCAGGTGACGAATATAAATAAGTCTTACATTCGCAAATGTCTCAATGGACAATAATAAGTTCATCACAAGTAAATAAACTTGCAGCGGAATATTATTCTTGAGGGCTTCATCACAGGCGTTGCCCGGGGGTCTCCATGAACCTAGAAACCTTCTTCGGGTCCAAAGTCTTGGTCATTATACACCACCTCATTATCTTGACCTGAGCAGCAATATAAACCAACAAAATATGCAAGGTTGAGTACCAATGGTACTCAGCAAGTGTGGGAAAATTATATCATGCATGGCTAGAACAAGGAGAGGTTGATCTCATGGTTAAAGCACTACGCAATTAATACCTATCACCTTAGCTTATTAAGCACCTACATTACTACACAGGTGAAATGGTCCAAATCTCCCATCCCATCGTCATAATCCAATAACCATCATTTCCAATGTTAAGCTCCCCGCTTAACATTCACAACTTCCAAAACCATCAATCCTCTAATCATGAATAAGTCCAAGCCGCTCTTGACCATGAGCACGGCTGTCATGACAGTTTTGACTCTGCAGAGTTTGTACCACTGTACCCACATGTAGTGATTTCATCCCCCGTTGCCGGGTGGACTAAAAGAACCTCCATTATGCCAGTGGCTACGATCCACATTCACACTTCCCAGGTGTGTAGCCAGGAGATCACTACGAAGCCTTTACAAAGGGATTCCCGACGAGCGTGGGCCCACTGAGGTTTCACCCCTAACAGCATACAAGAGGCTCCAACCCCGCTGCAGTGGCCCCCTGTTGAGCCTTGCGGTTCATATGGTAGTCCAGCTGACACCTATTCCCCGCACCATCCAACACACCCATACTACGCCGGGGATACACCTAATTAATTGGCCAAGCTGCCCCATCTCAGCATGTGGTTGGCACTGTAAAGCCAGGTTACATGCTCCATGAACCGGTCCTTAGGATCCAGTCAAGTACTAAACACAAACCCGAGTCTCGTGCACCCAGCACACAACCAAAACATCCAACTTGCCTTGATCCCTACCTCTACATAACTCACAATATCTCATTCAAGAGTATGGTAAAATAAACTGATGATCTCATATCCCAAATATCCCATTCTAAGCATGGCTAAGCATATGCATAATAATAAATGACATGATAAAATAAATCCCAACCCAAGCTACAAGGAAACAAGGTAATGCAATTCTAGGGAAACTTCCTAGCATGGGCTTCATATTTCATTTGACAATGCAAATAATTCTATCTACACATCTGTCGGTACCTGAGATATGGGGTACCCCCGCGGACAGGGTAAAATGCCAAAGGTACTCGCCCTTCTCCGCAGGGAGAGCTCCGAAGGCGCCACGCGTCCGGCGGGGCCGGACCTCCCTCTCCTCAGAGGAGAGCTCCGGGCCCGCCACGTGGCATACAGAAGACGGACCTCCCCCTCCGCGGGAGAGAGGTCCGAAGACGCCACGCGTCCAGCAGGGCCGGACCTCCCTCTCCGCAGAGGAGAGCTCCGGGCCCGCCACGTGGCATACAGAAGCCAGACCTCCCCCTCCGCGGGGAGAGGTCCGGAGGCTCCACGTGCCCCGCAGGCCGGACCCTTCTCTCCTCAGAGAAGGGCTCCGGACCCGCCACGTGGCCAGAAGAACGGTGCTGCCCGCCCCCGAGCGGTAGGCAGCGGGCGTAAAGGCGCCCCACACCTTGCCCGTACAAGGTATTCAAGGCCCGCGTCTTCCCAAGATGCGGAAACGCGGAGCACGCGTCTCTCAGGTGCCGTTGCGCCCAGTCGCATCACAGACTGGCGCGCGGTGTCAGAACCTGCCAGCTAATAAACGCTGCGACAAGACATCCCATGCCGCCTGCGCCGTCATCAACCACTACGACTAGCGTGCGGCATGGGCAGGGCGGCAAGATGAAGACTCAGAAGCCTTCGACCAGAGGCAACTACCGGCGTAACTACAGATACGGTAGATAACGGACAATCTTCCCGGGACCACCTGTCGGGTCCCGGCTCCCCTTGTAAGCCGCCCGAGTCTTGGTCTATAAAAGGCTCGGGTAGGCGTCGATAGCAGGGGTTCGCATTTTGCAACTCATACGCTAGACATACACTCTCAGGCTGTAACTCACCCCCAAGCTCAGGACCCCGGCCCTGAGCAGCAAGCAATACAGCGAGCTCCATAGCTCGCCGTGGACGTAGGGTTTTACGCTCCGGCGGCCTGAACCACGTAAAACTCGCCGTGTCAAGCTCTCCCTAACTCATCCATCTGCGCAAGCTTTCCGCTAGGAAGCTAGCCCCGCCGAAAAAAGAACCTCCGCGAGCTGCCCAGTGCAGGCCCGGGGGAAGTGTCGACCGAACACTTCGACATTTGGCGCGCCAGGAAGGGGGCTTTTCCCGTAGCGCGACGAGTTTCCGCCGATGAACATGACCAAGCTCCCTTCGGCGGCAAGCTCACCTCCCCCGCCTCCGCGGCGAACCGCGACCAGGGGGGAGTACAAGTCAACACACTCGGGACGGAGTGTGCCAGTACAAACTGGGAGCCAGCAACCGGCTCTGGCAGCGCCGACCCCGGCAATGCAGGCTCCAACCAGTGTCAGATCTTCAGTAGTGCCGGGCGTACCCGGAGGGGGTGCGCTAGCTGCAGCAAGAGCGCTACTGCACAATCCACCCGCTGGGGACGCGCCTCAGGCAGCGACCCAGCGGTGGATTCTCGAGGTAGACCGTCTTGTCGTCGCTGCCGCAAGCCCGCGACTACGGCGGAGACGACACTCTGACCAACCGGCCGTGTCGCTGATACGCACGCCGATGGTTGACGAACAGACGGCAGACTCCAGCTCTGCCAGCCCTCAATCGATGGATCTGAGGACAGAGCTGGAGCGGTGTCGCTCGGGTCAAGATGCCCGGGTATACCTCGAGCAACGCCGAGAAAGGCGTCGCTACCAAGAGGCTGACGACAGCATGACGTCGGGCTCGACCCAGCCTGAAGAGCAGACCTTCGCCATGCGATCTCTGCCCCAGGCCTGCGCCGTGCAGAATATGCCACAGTCATATGTACTGCAGATGGCGCCCCCGGCCTATGGTGCAGCCTTGCCCGTACCGGAGTACACTGTGCCCAGTGCGAACCCAGCGTTCGCGGCACCAGAACCTGCGGTGACAGAAGCAGGGTGTGCAGCCCTCGCGCCCCATCTTCGCTTTGCGATGTGGCCACGCAAGTTTCGGCCACACCTGCCCGAGAAGTACGACGGCAGCGTAAACCCGGCGGAGTTCCTCCAGATCTACTCCACCGCCGTACTTGCCGCAGGAGGGAATGAAGCCGTCATGGCCAATTACTTCCCTGTCGCCTTGACCGGTCCAGCCCGGTCTTTGCTCATGAACCTCCCCCAGGGTTCCGTCACCTCTTGGGGAGAGCTTTGCCGACAGTTCATAGCCAACTTCGGCAGCTCCTACACCCGGCCTGGCACAGAGCTCGACCTCCACGCCGTCCAGCAGCAACCTGGGGAGTCGCTGCGCTCTTTCATCCAGCGGTTCTCCCAGGTACGGAACACCATCCCACACATTCAAAATGCTTCTGTGGTGGTGGCGTTCCGGCAAGGCGTCCGGGACAGGAAGATGCTCGAGAAGCTCGCGACCAGGGAGGTCCGCGACGTCTCAGAGCTCTTCAGTTTGGCAGACAAATGCGCCAGAGCAGCCGAAGGACGGAACTGGCACTCGCTGCCATCCTCCGAGTCAGGGGGAGTGCCCGGATCTAGTCCTACTCCCTGTGGAGGCAGCAGGAAGGCCAAGAACCGAGGCAGAAGCAAGATAGAATCATCGACCGCAGCCCCAGTCGTCACTGCAGCGACGCTCGGTGGGGCTCGGGGGCCGCGCCCCGACAAGAAGCAGCGAAGATCACCAATCCCAGAAGGTGATGAAGACAATATGTGCCCCATGCACGGAAGCTGTCGCCACACTGCTGCCGAGTGCCGTGAGATCCGAAGGCTCGCAGAGCGCTTCCGCAAGGAGAAGCGGCAGCGGGCTGATGCCCTGCCCTTCCGTCCAAAGGAAGATGAGCAGGGGGTGGATGTTCCAGACAACATCGACCACCCAGAGGAGATCCAGGAGCCTCAGCGTGTCGTGAAGGCGGCACGCAATCATGAGGATTCCGGCTCCAGCGACGATGAGCGTCGGAAGAAGCTCTACGTCATATACGGCGGGTCCGCCGACCTCTCGTCCCGAAGCGCAGTCAAGACTCTGCGCTGAGCGGTAGCGTCGGTGGCGCCACTCCCGAGCGCTGCACCGCACCTAAAGTGGATGGGGACCCCCATCAGCTTTGACGCCACCGACTGCCCCAGGAACATGGCTGGGACCGGCCAACTACCGCTCCTGGTGGCCCCTACCATCGCCAACGTGAGAATGTACCACGTTTTGGTAGATGGAGGGGCTGGGCTGAACCTCATCAGCCGTGCAGCTTTCCAGAAGCTGCAGATCCCGATGGCCAAGCTCACCCCGTCGAGCCCGTTCTCAGGGGTAGGGCCGGGACAGGTTATCCCTTACGGCAACATTAGTCTCGCGGTGACCTTCGGGGCTCCGGACAGCTATCGAACAGAGTACATTCTGTTCGACGTAGCGGAGATAGACCTCCCCTTCAACGCCATAATCGGCAGGCCAGCCCTGTACCGGTTCATGGCTGTAGCCCATTATGGCTACCTTGTCCTGAAGATGCCAACACCGACAGGTGTTCTCAGGATTCGTGGGGACCGCACTGCTGCAGTGTCGGCTCTGGAGAAGCTCCAAGCACTCGCAACAGCTGGGGCATCAGCCCCTGGCAATACGGAGCCGGACCAGCTCCGCCCGAGCGCACGTCACCGTGCTTCCACCACAGCACCCCGAGTGCAACCTCTCGACGAGGGCGGCGTCCCCTTAAAGGTCGTCCAAGTCGGCGCCGAGGCTACCCAGACCACCCGGGTAGCCGGGGGCCTGGATAGTAAATAGGAAGGCGCGCTCGTCACCTTCCTCCGGCACAACGTCGACGTGTTTGCATGGCAGCCATCACAGATGCCGGGGATCCCCAGGAAGGTGATCGAGCACCACTTGAAAGTCTTCCCCGACGCCTGGCCGGTTCAACAGAAGCCCCGCAAGCAGTCCATCGAGCGGCAAAACTTCATCCGTGAAGAAGTCAAGAAGCTGCTGGACGCTGGCTTCATACGGGAGGTCCACCACCCCCGATGGTTGGCGAACCCCGTCGTTGTCCCGAAGGCTGGCGGGAAGCTCCGGATGTGCATTGACTACACCAGTCTCAATAAGGCATGTCCTAAAGATCCATTCCCTCTCCCTAGAATAGATCAAATAGTAGACTCAACGTCAGGCTGTGATATGCTGTGCTTCCTAGACGCCTACTCGGGTTTCCATCAGATCCCCATGTCTAGGGAGGACGAGGAGCACACCTCCTTCATCAATGTAGACGGCCTTTATTGCTATGTGTCTATGCCTTACGGCCTAAAGAATGCACTCCCCACCTTTGTGCGGGCAATGCACAAAACCTTTGGGGAGTTAATAAGAGACCTGGTTGAGGTGTATGTCGATGACATAGTTGTCAAGGTCAAGCAAGGTCCATCCCTGCTAGATAACCTAGCTTTAGTCTTTGACAAGTTGCGCTCTATGCGCACCATGCTGAACCCAGATAAATGTGTGTTCGGCGTGTCCTCTGGGAAGCTCTTAGGGTTCCTGGTCTCGCACTGAGGGATTGAGGCCAACCCAGAGAAGATCAAGGCCATCGACTTGATGCGGCCCCCTGCCCGCGTCAAGGATGTCCAGAAACTCACGGGATGTCTAGCCGCGCTGAGTCGGTTTATACCGAGGCTAGCAGAGCGGGCACTCCCTTTCTTTAAGCTCCTGCGCAAGTCAGGCCCTTTTGCCTGGACTGACAAAGCAGAAGAGGCTTTCCAGGAGTTGAAGCGACTCCTGACGACCCTACCTATCATGGTAGCCCCTGAGCCCGGAGAGCACCTGCTGCTCTACATCGCGGCGACAACTGAAGTAGTGAGTATGGTCCTCATCGCAGAGCGGCCGGACCCCTCATCTTCACAACCTGCTCCGGTAGCAGAAGACAGACGCCAGGAGGCCCCGCAGGACCAAGACGGTCTCCCAGACCTCCAAGGCGACCTCCCGGAGGCCCAGGTCGGCCTCCCGGAGGTCCAGGGCGGTCTACCGGCGTGGCGCCAACCACATCCTATTGCGGTGTATAACCCAGGGGGAAGGCTGCGACTTGCTCGCTGAGATCCATGGAGGCGAATGTGGAAGTCATTCTTCCTCACGCACGCTTGTCGGTAAAGCCTTCCGGCATGGCTTCTACTGGCCGACAGCACTCCAGGATGCCGTCAAGCTGGTCGAGAGCTGCAAGGCGTGCCATTTCCATGCCAAGCAGATCCATACACCGGCTCAGGCGGTACAGATGATCCCGCCCTCGTGGCAGTTTGCCGTGTGGGGGCTGGACATCCTGGGACCATTTCCCAGAACCGTCGGGGGGTTCCGGTACCTCTATGTCGCTATCGACAAGTTCACCAAGTGGCCGGAATCTACACCAGTTGTCACCATCAATAAACAATCCGCAGTAAAATTCATCAAGTCTATTGTCTGCTGGTTCGGGGTCCCAAACAGGATCATCACCGACAATGGGACCCAGTTCACCAGCGCAGCATTCCAAGACTACTGCAAGGACCTTGGCATTCAGTTATGCTATGCCTCTGTCGCCCACCCGAGGAGCAATGGGCAAGTTGAGAGGGCCAACGCGGAGATTCTCCGGGGCCTCAAGACTCGCACCTTCGCCAGCCTGAAGAAACATGGTGCCAATTGCGTAGATGAGCTTCCGAGCACACTATGGGCTAACCGGACATCCCAGAGCCGGGCCACCGGGGAGACACCCTTCTTCATGGTGTACGGGGCTGAAGCTGTACTTCCCCCAGAAATCACCATGAAGTCTCACCGTGTCCGGGCTTACGACGAAGCCACGCAGGACAACCTCCGGCGTGGAGAAATCGACCTCGTCGATGAGGTCCGATTACATGCGGCACTCCGTAACGCGCGGTACAGACAGGCGCTTCGGCGCTACCACCAGAGGTCTGTGCGTGCCCGGGAGCTGCAGGAAGGTGACCTGGTGTTGCGGCGCATACTTTCTCGCGAAGGGGCCCACAAGCTCTCCCCTAGTTGGGAAGGCCCCTTCCGAGTCGTGAAAGATTGCCGCCCCGGGTGTGTGCGCCTTTCCACCGAGGATGGGGACCTGCTCCCGAACCCTTGGAACATAGAAAACCTCCGTAAGTTCTACCCCTAAGAGCAAAAATAGGACAGTACTTTCTTTTCGTAATGAACTCCATAGAGTCCAGGAGCAGCGCTCGGAGCAGCTAAACCCCAGGAGACGGTCCAGGACTACGTTCAGCTTTGCCTGGTTCCGACTCCAAGCGCGTAGAGTCTTGCTTCCCCTCTTAATGGGGTGGGTCGTGGCCTCCATGTTTAGCCTGCCTTCCTCCTATGGAAGCTTGTACGAAAAGAAATCTGCCCTACTTTGCTCTTTCCATGTACTCATTTAAATTGTGAATTGAGTTTTTTTATCACCCTTGCAGTACATGGCTGCCATGTGCTCGGCTCCCCCTCTCTACAAGTCCCCAAGCACCAAGCGTATGGTTGGGGCTGTAAGTCAAATAAGACTATGAGATAAGGGAGGGGGAGCCCCCAAGGAGAATTACGTTTCCTCTACCTGTGTGCAGGACTTCCAGGTTGCGGCAACGGGGACTGCATGAAGTAGGGGGAAAGGAGCTACCAACTACTTTGACCCAGGACTAGAAGGGGCGGGACCCGGGGCCCCACGTGTCCAGCAGGCCCGGAACTCTCTCCTCCCTTGAGGAGGGCTCCAGGCTCGCCACGTGGCAGGCAGAAACCGGACCTCCCCCCGCGGTGGGAGAGCTCCGAAAGCCCTGCGTGTCCAACATGGCCGGGGCTCCCGTCTCCGCAGTAAAAGCAATCATCAAGTGAGCGCACGCTCTCACGATCCCATGGCCGTTCGTGCTCCGGCAGCGGTCAATTCGGGACTTAGAGAAAGTGCACGGATCGGAAGAGACGGAGGTCCCACCTCGGGCTCGCTATCTCCCCCGAGATGGGCCCGGGGGCCACTGTCGGTACCTGAGATATGGGGTACCCCCTCGCACAGGGTAAAATGCCTAAGGTACTCGCCCTTCTCCGCAGGGAGAGCTCCGAAGGCGCCACGCGTCCGGCGGGGCCGGACCTCAATGTCCTCAGAGGAGAGCTCCGGGCCCGCCACGTGGCAAACAGAAGCCGGACCTCCCCCTCCGTGGGAGAGAGGTCCGAAGACGCCACGCGTCCAGCAGGGCCAGACCTCCCTCTCCGCAGAGGAGAGCTACAGGCCCGCCACGTGGCATACAGAAGCCGGACCTCCCCCTCCGCGGGGAGAGGTCCGGAGGCTCCACGTGCCCCGCAGGCCGGACCCTTCTCTCCTCAGAGAAGGGCTCCGGACCCGCCACGTGGCCAGAAGAACGGTGCTGCCCGCCCCCGAGCGGTAGGCAGCGGGCGTAAAGGCGCCCCACACCTTGCCCGTACAAGGTATTCAAGGCCCGCGTCTTCCCAAGATGCGGAAACGCGGAGCACGCGTCTGTCAGGTGCCGTTGCGCCCAGTCGCATCACAGACTGGCGCGCGGTGTCAGAACCTGCCAGCTAATAAATGCTGCGACAAGACATCCCATGCCGCCTGCGCCGTCATCAACCACTACGACTAGCGTGCGGCATGGGCAGGGCGGCAAGATGAAGACTCAGAAGCCTTCAACCAGAGGCAACTACCGGCGTAACTACAGATACGGTAGATAACGGGCAATCTTCCCGGGACCACCTGTCGGGTCCCCACTCCCCTTGTAAGCCGCCCAAGTCTTGGACTATAAAAGGCTCGGGTAGGCGTCGATAGCAGGGGTTCGCATTTTGCAACTCATACGCTAGCCATACACTCTCAGGCTGTAACTCACCCCCAAGCTCAGGCCCCCGGCCCTGAGCAGCAAGCAATACAGCGAGCTCCATAGCTCGCCGTGGACGTAGGGTTTTACGCTCCGGCGGCCTGAACCACGTAAATCTCGTCGTGTCAAGCTCTCCCTAACTCGTCCATCTGCGCAAGCTTTCCGCTAGGAGACTAGCCCCGCCGAAAAAAGAACCTCCGCGGGCTGCCCAGTGCAGGCCCGGGCGAAGTGTCAACCGAACACTTCGACAACATCCTAGCATAGGATCAAAGTGGTCAAGGACACTTGCCTCCTTCTTGCTGCTCTTGAAATGGGTAGTCCTGGTCTTGGAAAGGAATAACTTGCTCTTGAGCATGTTCTACATCATACCATTCACACATAGCAAAAGAAAAACAACAATCATAAGACATAGTTCACACTTTTACTTCATACAAACCACACATTCACATTTATGAAAGTCATTCACCATTATATGTGTTGTGGTTACACTAGGTGTGTTGATTTGTGGCTTGCATGCACTTTTAATCATGTGTATATGATTCCTACTTTTGTGTTCATAATTATACTTACACCCTATATATATGAGTTTCCAATTTAAATAAGTTCCTTATATTCAATTACTACACCTTGTAGCTACCAAGTATGCATGAAAGTTATTTTCCTTCTCCATATGTGTCTTCAAAATTTCTACCAACCCTAAACTGAATTCTTTGGATTTTAGAACTCCATTTATCATTTACTAGTTGCTATATTTTCAGATTTATTTCATATGCCAAATTGTGAACTTTATTATGAAAATAACAAGACACATCATCTAAACAGAATAGGTTCTGATCTAAAATATTTACTAATATATTTTAGACCTTTTCCTCTGATGTAAACTATTTTACAATTATTTTCCCTATTTTCCAGAACTATTCTTTACTTAAAAATGTGTCCCTAAATGTGAATAATAAATTAAACAGATTCAATTCAGCCCAAAATATGTTTTTATCTTACTCCAAAGTTTTCTAAATACTGAGAAAGTTTTTAATTTAATTATGACAATATGTTTGTCCCACTTTTTAATTTTTAAACACTAGCCACATATTCAATTTCCTAATTTAAATACTAAACAGGGCTAAAAAAATAAACTCACCCCATTACAGGGTCTATAATATTATTTTCAGAATTTCCAGGGGTCTAGCTACACCTATCAGAGGTTCGTTTCATAATTTTTATTAAGTCCGGGGGCTAAATATGATTTTTAAATGAATTTACATGATTTTCTGGAGTTCCAGGGGCTAGATCAGAAGTTTCCGGGGCTAGATCTTATTTTCTCGAGAACCCCAGGGGGTAGCACGTAAGATTTCCAGTCTTTATAACGCGGGGCTGACGTGGACCGTCCGATTTTAAACCGACGGCCGAGATTATAACATCGAACCGGTACGCGGGGGTTTAAACCCTACGGTGCGATTTAAAATAAACGGCGCACAAGCGGCCACGTCGCTCTGATCGAGCGCGGGCGGCGCTGCCGGCGGCGCACGGCGGCGGGAAGCGGCGATCTCGCCGGAGACTTTCGGATCTTCGAGAATTCTTCCTAGAACTGTGATTTTATGGCATAGATCGGTGGAGGAGAGGTCGGAGGTCCTGGAAGGTGATCGGCGACGAGGTCCGAGGCAAAACTACGGCGAAGCTCGTCGGCGCTGCGTTTACACCGCAAATCACCGAGTTTTCTGCACCTGCAAGGTTCCCCGGAGGCGGTGGATCAAGACCAGCGAGTTAGATCGGAATTTCCGAGCTTAGATCGGCCAGAATTCGCCGGAGAAGTCTCGGTTCTCACCGGAGGAAAAATCAGCGATCGCGTGAGAAAAACAGAACGAGGCCGGGGTTTTTATAGATGGGGGAGGGCGGCGGGGTGGTTCAGATCATGTCCGCGTCGCCTACGAACAGAATTCAGCGGGGATACGCCGAAATCCCAATCGGTTTTGATTCGGGAGCGAGGGAGTCCGGCGCGGCGCGAGGTAGACGAAGATCGGGTGGGTCCTGCCTGTCAGTGTGAGGCAGTAGCACGCGAGGCTGCGGGCTGGCGCGGGCGCTGGCTGGGCCGGCTGGTGGGTTTCAGCCCACTTGCCGGTTTTTTTCTGTTTTCTCTTTTTCTTTTTTCTATTTCTTTTCTGATTTGAGTTTAATTTGAATTCCAGTTTGAATTTGAATTTTTGCAAAACATGCAACACGTCCAAAATTTTTTAACTTCCCCTCTTAACATGATTTAGGGCTTTGAATCAAAATTTTGGGGTGTTACAGATCTACCCCCCTTAAAAGAAATCTCGTCCTCGAGATTGGTGTTTCTATGAAAACAATTCCGGAAATTGTGCCTTGAGTTCATCTTCCCGCTCCCAGGTGGCTTCCACTTCTGAGTGATGCTTCCACTGCACCTTGCACATCCGGATTCTTTTATTTCTGGTGAGTCATTCCATTGTCTCCAAAATCTTGTATGGTTGCTCGGCATAAGACAAATCCTCAGCTACGTTCACTTCATTCATGGGTAACACCTCCTCAGGCGTCCTCAGGCATTTCTTGAGTTGTGACACATGGAATACATCGTGCACATCCGATAGACGAGCCGGTACCTCTAGTTGATACGCCACTTCACCTTTCCTTTCCAAAACATGAAAGGGTCCGATGTATCGAGGTGACAACTTCCCTTTCACCTTGAATCGACGAAGTCCTCTGATAGGGGACACCTTGAGATAAACATAGTCTCCCTCGTTGAAAACGAGCTCTCTTCTTCGTACATCGGCATAGTTCTTTTGGCGTGTCTGTGCTATCCTCAAGTTATTGCGAATTTCCCTCACCTTCGCCTCGGCTTCTTGTAGTACTTCTGGACCAAACACTTTACTTTCCCCCGTTTGGTTCCAAAATAGGGGAGTTATGCACTTCCTCCCATACAAAGCTTCAAACGGTGACATCTTCATACTAGCTTGATAGCTGTTGTTATAGGAAAACTCCGCATACGGTAAATTCTTGTCCCAACTCCTATTGTTTTTGAGTGCACATGCCCTTAACATATCTTCAAGGATCTGATTGGTTTTTTCGGTCTGCCCGTCAGTCTGGGGATGATAGGCAGAGCTGAGGTTCAGATGGGTTCCCATGGTTTCATGCAACTTCTGCCAAAACCTCGAGGTGAACTGTGTCCCTCGGTCCGACACAATCTTCTTTGGCACTCCATGGTAACACACGATCCTTGACATGTACAACTCTGCCAATTTGGATCCGCTGTAGCTTTCCTTCACGTGGATGAAGTGAGCTACTTTGGTTAGCCTATCAATGATGACCCATATTGAATCATATCCGTATTGGGTCCTAGGCAATCCCACGATGAAATCCATGCTGATTTCTTCCCATTTCCATTCAGGCACTTTGAGTGGTTGCAATAATCCCGCGGGTCGTTGATGTTCTGCTTTCACCAACTGACATGTGTCACATAGGGCAACATGTTCCGCGACATCTCGCTTCATGCCATACCACCAATACCTGCCCTTGAGGTCCTGGTACATCTTCGTACTCCCAAGATGAATGGAATAGTCGGAATCGTGAGCCTCCTTCAAAATCAATTCACGGATCTCCTTTACTTCAGGCACACAGATTCTTTTCCCGTGCCACACTGTCCATTGTTCATCCTCTCTGAAACCTGGAGCTTTATCTTCCTTGATGAGTTGCCTGATTTCTTGTATCTTCTCATCATTCTTTTGTCCCTCACGTATGTCCCGCTCTAGTGTGGAATCCACTTCCATGACGATGGCTTCACCACTATTTACCAGGCATAGGTTGAGCCTTATAACCTCGTCCTTCAATTCTGCAGGCATGTCTTTTAAGCTCAACTTATTGACCTGCACTTTCCGACTCAAAGCATCGGCCACGACGTTTGCTTTCCCGGGATGATAGTTGATGCCCACATCAAAGTCATTGATTAACTCTAGCCATCTCCTTTGTCTGAGGTTGAGGTCTGGCTGTGTGAATATGTACTTCAAACTCTTATGATCCGTATATATCTCTGTCCTCTTCCCCATCAAATAGTGCCGCCAAATTTTCAACGCGTGTACCACTGCGGCTAGTTCTAGGTCATGTGTAGGATAGTTCTTCTCGTGCTTCCGAAGCTGTCGGGATGCATATGCCACGACATGCCCTTCTTGCATAAGAACACATCCCAACCCATTTCCAGAGGCATCGCAGTACACTGTGAAATTCTTCTGCATATCTGGCATAACCAACACTGGGGCTGTTGTCAATCTCTTCTTTAGCTCCTGAAAGCTCGTATCGCACTGTGGCGTCCAGGTGAATGTGATTCCCTTCTCCAACAGTTTGGTGAGAGGTCTCGAGATCTTGGAGAATCCCTCAATAAACCATCGATAGTATCCAGCCAATCCCAAAAAGCTTCGAACTTCCCCGATATTTTCAGGGGTCTTCCACTTCTGTATATCCTCGATTTTGGAGGGATCTACAGAGATTCCTCCCTCCGAGATTATATGTCCTAAGAAGGGAACTCTCTTCAGCAAAAACTCACACTTACTCAACTTGGCATATAGTTGGTGTTCTCTTAGCCTTCGCAACACCAATCTTAGATGTTTCTCATGTTCTTCTTCATCTTTGGAGAAGACGAGAATGTCATCTATGAAAACCACCACAAATTTGTCCAGATATTCCAAGAATACCTTGTTCATGAGATACATGAAGTATGCCGGGGCATTAGTTAGCCCGAAAGGCATGACAGTGTATTCATACAGTCCGTACCGAGATACGAAAGCTGTCTTGGGAATATCAGATTGCCTTATCTTGAGTTGGTGGTATCCCGACCTGAGATCAATTTTCGAGAATACACAAGCTCCCTTCAACTGATCAAACAAGTCTTCAATGCGAGGTAATGGGTACTTGTTCTTGATGGTTACCTCATTCAAAGCACGGTAATCCACGCATAACCTTTGGGTTCCGTCCTTCTTGGGCACGAATATCACCGGAGCTCCCCATGGTGAGGAACTAGGACGAATATACCCCTTCTCCGTCAATTCTCTCAAATGATCCTTGAGTTCTTCTAGCTGCTTGGAGTCCATCCGATAAGGTCTCTTGTATATCGGGGCTGTTCCAGGCACTAGCTCAATTGCAAATTCCACTTCACGATCGGGAGGCATACCTGACAATTCTTCCGGAAAAGCATCTGGATATTCCCGGATAATCCTGATCTCCTCAACTTTCACCTCAACTTGATTTAATTTAATGTCCCTCCTAGGCTCGTGTATTGTTATGAACTTTACTCTTGTGCCACTAGGGTGAGTTAGTTCCACCGTTCTGGTCGAACAATGAATGATTCCCTTATGTTTGGTCAACCAATCCATGCCCAAAATAATATCGATCCCTTGGGAATCTATCACTATGAGGTTAGCAGGTAAACACTACCCCATTAATGTCTAGATTCACCTTGGGACACACTTGTCTTGTCCTTATTTCTCCACCTGGAGAGTTTACGGCTAGCATATGGTTCATTTGTGTTGTTGCTAGGTCATACTTCTTAACAAACCCTTGAGCAATAAACGAGTGGGTAGCACCAGAATCAAACAGCAGGGTTGCAAGGTGTAAATTGGCAGGAAACTTACCAACTACCACGTCGGGTGCATCTTGTGCTTCCTCCATAGTGACGTGGTTCACCCGTCCTCTCATTACATTCTGCTATTGTGGCTGCGCGGGCTTCTTCTTTGGGCATTTGTGGGCGTAGTGCCCCACTTCACCGCAGCTAAAACATTGCACCCCAACCTTAGGTGCCTGGCCTTTGTTGTCTTGGGGTTGGTTTGGGGGTCCTTGCACTGCTGGTCGAGGTGGATATGCGGGGCGAGGCTGCTGTACAAACTGATGTTGTGGCGGTGCTGGGCTGCTGGTGGCCTGTAGTTCGGGTTGTACCCTCTTGGTGCTGAGTAGGGTACCGCAGCACGGTTCGTCTGCCCTGCTGGTTGCTGCATCAGACGTGGGCGGGTGTTGCTCCCCGAGGCTTGATGTGACCATCCGGCCTTCCTCTTATTCTCATTTTCCAAGGCCTTTAGCTTCCTTTCTACCACAAATGCTCTGTCCACCATCTTTTGGAAGCTTTCATACTCATTTGAGGACATTGCACACTGCATCTCCGCGGTAAGTCCTTCCACGAAACAATCTTGTTTCTGCTCATCAGTCTCTATGTGTCGTGGGGCATAACGGGATAGTTGAGTAAATTTAGTGAGGTATTCCCTCACCGTCATGTTTCCCTGCTGCAGTCCCAATAACTCCTTCCTCTTGTTTTTGAGTTCACCTCTTGGGATGTAATGGTTGCGGAAGCTACGCTTGAACTCTTCCCAAGTGATGTTCTCAGGGTCATGATGGGCGGCCACGTAGGCGGTCCACCAATCAGCAGCAGGTCCATGCAGTTGATGAGAGGCAAACAGCACCCTCTCATACCCTTGGCACTGGATGATCCTCATCTTGCTTTCAATGGTCTTCAGCCAATCATCTGCCTCCAGAGGTTCAGCAGCACTTGCAAACTTTGGAGGTTGAGTTCCTAGAAACTCACTCAACCTTGGTTGGCATGGTGCAGCTTGTGGAGGTGGAACTTGATGCAAGTTGTCCACCACTTGAGTCAAGTTCTGGATGAGCTGATTCTGATTCTCCAGCATTTGGTGGAGGGGATCAACTCCTTCACGGCGACCACCCCGGTCCTGGCCTCCAGAAAGATGAGGGTTGCATGCCTCATCGTTGTTGTTGGCGGGGTTGGCAGCACGTCCTTTTCCTCTTCCGGCCATCTGGCAGAATCAACCAATGTTAATTTGAAAGCATTTAGTATCATCTTACTACTTTCACTTGTTTGTACTTTGAAGTGTTGAGGCTTTGTTATACTTTTCTGAGGGTTCATTTCTCACACAAAAATAAATGCAATATTATTTCATGTGGGTTCACACACCAAAGCAGAACAATCTAAAGACGAGGCTGTGGACAATTGCTCATGGCTTCCACAACTCACGTCACACACCAGGCATTAACACACCATTAACTTAACGTAGCGACTCGACTATTCGACATCTTGCTAACTAAGGGAAGGACTCTACACTACTCGTTTTCTTGAGCTGGCTCCTTGGGATCTTCCTCATCATTTCGGATGCCTTCCGACTCTGCTTTGGATGGGGAGGCTGCTGGTGGAGCAGTGCGACGACGCCTGATCGCCCGGCGATCTGGGGAGTCTGGAGTCCATGTATCATTCACGGTGACACACAGTTCATTCCCATCTCCTCTTTCTCTCGCCCTTAAGCAGGCTCGCAGCAACGCCTCCGTTTCCTTCAGGGTGTCCCGGACATCCTGAAGCTCCTGTTGACACTCCTGCAGTCGAGTGCTGAGCTTAGAAGCATCCTCCAAGCACAAGTCCATGTGCTCATGGGAAGTCCCTTGCGGCACCGGCGGGTACTTGTACTCCGTGGTACCACTCTCACGTTGGAGGACATACATGTACTCAGTTTTGTCCAAGTGGCGACGATAGATGTGACTCTGGCAGGTGATGGCCTCTCAGGTGACATCTTTCTCCGCATCGACCTGTGTCGCTCTACAAGCTGGAGAGTGGTGAATCTTAAGCAGCTGATTTTCGTGTATTATCCTCATCTCTGAACTCCATTCTTCCCTCTTCTCACGGATGGTCCTGGTGGAGTTATAGTGGATGATTAGCTTGCCCGTATTGCCGGCGGCTTCGAGCATACGCCGAAGACGGCGCAATAAGCCTCCTACTGCCAATCCGTAGGAAAGGTACGTCACCGGACGGCTCTCCTCTCTCTCGGCAAGGGCAACTACGGGAACTCTCCCTCCTGTGGACTTGCGAGCGGTGCGAATCATGCGAACCATCTAAAACAAAAAGAATTTAAAATTAGGTTAGATAAACTCTCAAACAAAAATCCTATTTTGAATGAAAATTGGGGTAAGATGAAGAAAGTGACTCATTAAAATAACACTTTTCAATCCACACCTTTGTAAAATAGTTTTTAAGAAAATAGGGCCCTTAAATACGTCCATTTCTACCTAGGTCCACGTTCCTACGGGCAACCTTGGCTCTGATACCACCTCTGTCACTCCCGGTTTTTCCGAAGAAACAACCAAGTGAATATCACATGTATGCCAGGATCATTTTCTCATACATGTGATGACAAAAAGTGAAGCATCATTTATTACAAGCCAGGTGTCGAATATAAATAAGTCTTACATTCGCAAATGTCTCAATGGACAATAATAAGTTCATCACAAGTAAATAAACTAGCAGCGGAATATTATTCTTGAGGGCTTCATCACAGGCGTTGCCCGGGGGTCTCCATGAACCTAGAAACCTTCTTCGGGTCCAAAGTCTTGGTCATTATACACCACCTCATTATCTTGACCTGAGCAGCAATATAAACCAACAAAATATGCAAGGTTGAGTACCAATGGTACTCAGCAAGTGTGGGAAAATTATATCATGCATGGCTAGAACAAGGAGAGGTTGATCTCATGGTTAAAGCACTACGCAATTAATACCTATCACCTTAGCTTATTAAGCACCTACATTACTACACAGGTGAAATGGTCCAAATCTCCCATCCCATCATCATAATCCAATAACCATCATTTCCAATGTTAAGCTCCCCGCTTAACATTCACAACTTCCAAAACCATCAATCCTCTAATCACGAATAAGTCCAAGCCGCTCTTGACCGTGAGCACGGCTGTCATGACAGTTTTGACTCTGCAGAGTTTGTACCACTGTACCCACATGTAGTGATTTCATCCCCCGTTGCCGGGTGGACTAAAAGAACCTCCATTATGCCAGTGGCTACGATCCACATTCACACTTCCCAGGTGTGTAGCCAGGAGATCACTACGAAGCCTTTACAAAGGGATTCCCGACGAGCGTGGGCCCACTGAGGTTTCACCCCTAACAGCATACAAGAGGCTCCAACCCCGCTGCAGTGGCCCCCTCTTGAGCCTTGCGGTTCATATGGTAGTCCAGCTGACACCTATTCCCCGCACAATCCAACACACCCATACTACGTCGGGGATACACCTAATTAATTGGCCAAGCTGCCCCATCTCAGCATGTGGTTGGCACTGTAAAGCCAGGTTACATGCTCCATGAACCGGTCCTTAGGATCCAGGCAAGTACTAAACACAAACCCGAGTCTCGTGCACCCAACACACAACCAAAACATCCAACTTGCCTTGATCCCTACCTCTACATAACTCACAATATCTCATTCAAGAGTATGGTAAAATAAACTGATGATCTCATATCCCAAATATCCCATTCTAAGCATGGCTAAGCATATGCATAATAATAAATGACATGATAAAATAAATCCCAACCCAAGCTACAAGGAAACAAGGTAATGCAATTCTAGGGAAACTTCCTAGCATGGGCTTCATATTTCATTTGACAATGCAAATAATTCTATCTACACATCCTAGCATAGTATCAAAGTGGTCAAGGACACTTGCCTCCTTCTTGCTGCTCTTGAAATGGGTAGTCCTGGTCTTGGAAAGGAATAACTTGCTCTTGAGCAGGTTCTACATCATACCATTCACACATAGCAAAAGAAAAACAACAATCATAAGACATAGTTCACACTTTTACTTCATACAAACCACACATTCACATTTATGAAAGTCATTCACCATTATATGTGTTGTGGTTTCTCTAGGTGTGTAATTTGTGGATTGCATGCACTTTTAATCATGTGTATACGATTCCTACTTTTGTGTTCATATTTATACTTACATCCTATATATATGAGTTTCCAATTTAAATAAGTTCCTTATATTCAATTACTACACCTTGTAGCTACCAAGTATGCATGAAAGTTATTTTCCTTCTCCATATGTGTCTTCAAAATTTCTACCAACCCTAAACTGAATTCTTTGGATTTTAGAACTCCATTTATCATATACTAGTTGCTATATTTTCAGATTTATTTCCTATGCCAAATTGTGAACTTTATTATGAAAATAACAAGACACATCATCTAAACAGAATAGGTTCTGATCTAAAATATGTACTAATATATTTTAGACCTTTTCCTCTGATGTAAACTATTTTACAATTATTTTCCCTATTTTCCAGAACTATTCTTTACTTAAAAATGTGTCCCTAAATGTGAATAATAAATTAAACAGATTCAATTCAGCCCAAAATATGTTTTTATCTTACTCCAAAGTTTTCTAAATACTGAGAAAGTTTTTAATTTAATTATGACAATATGTTTGTCCCACTTTTTAATTTTTAAACACTAGCCACATATTCAATTTCCTAATTTAAATACTAAACAGGGCTAAAAAAATAAACTCACCCCATTACAGGGTCTATAATATTATTTTCAGAATTTCCTAGGGTCTAGCTACACTTATCAGAGGTGCTTTTCCTAATTTTTATTAAGTCCAGGGGCTAAATCTGATTTTTAAATGAATTTACATGATTTTCTGGAGTTCCAGGGGCTAGATCAGAAGTTTCCGGGGCTAGCTCTTATTTTCCCGAGAACCCCAGGGGGTAGCACGTAAGATTTCCAGTCTTTATAACGCGGGGCTGACGTGGACCGTCCGATTTTAAACCGACGGCCGAGATTATAACATCGAACCGGTACGCGGGGGTTTAAACCC
This sequence comes from Neostapfia colusana, assembly GCA_030760725.1. Lineage (NCBI taxonomy): Eukaryota > Viridiplantae > Streptophyta > Magnoliopsida > Poales > Poaceae > Neostapfia > Neostapfia colusana. Next base: position 84,112,765 of record JASWHV010000003.1, read on the forward strand.
TACCGTGCGATTTAAAATAAACGGCGCACAAGCGGCCACGTCGCTCTGATCGAGCGTGGGCGGCGCTGCCGGCGGCGCACGGCGGCGGGAAGCGGCGATCTCGCCGGAGACTTTCGGATCTTCGAGAATTCTTCCTAGAACTGTGATTTTATGGCATAGATCGGTGGAGGAGAGGTCGGGGATCTCACCTCGGGGGTTTTCTTGAGCTCGGAGGTCCTGGAAGGTGATCGGCAACGAGGTCCGAGGCAAAACCACGGCGAAGCTCGTCGGCGCTGCGTTTACACCGCAAATCACCGAGTTTCCTGCACCTGCAAGGTTCCCCGGAGGCGGTGGATCAAGACCAGCGAGTTAGATCGGAATTTCCGAGCTTAGATCGGCCAGAATTCGCCGGAGAAGTCTCGGTTCTCACCGGAGGAAAAATCGGCGATCGCGTGAGAAAAACAGAAAGAGGCCGGGGTTTTTATAGACGGGGGAGGGCGGCGGGGTGGTTTAGATCATGTCCGCGTCGCCTACGAACAGAATTCAGCGGGGATACGCCGAAATCCCGATCGGTTTTGATTAGGGAGCGAGGGAGTCCGGCGCGGCGCGAGGTAGACGAAGATCGGGTGGGTCCCGCCTGTCAGTGTGAGGCAGCAGCGCGCGCGGCTGCGGGCTGGCGCGGGCGCTGGCTGGGCCGGCTGGTGGGTTTCGGCCCACTGGCCGGTTTTTTTCTGTTTTCTCTTTTTCTTTTTTCTATTTCTTTTATGATTTGAGTTTAATTTGAACTCCAGTTTGAATTTGAATTTTTGCAAAACATGCAACACGTCCAAAAAATTTTAAATTCCCCTCTTAACATGATTTAGGGCTTTGAATCAAAATTTTGGGATGTTACAGCCACGTATCCGGCGGGGCCGGACCTCCCTCTCCTCAGAGAGGAGCTCCGGGCCCGCCACGTGGCTGACAGAAGCCGAACCTCCCCCTCCGCGGGGAGAGGTCCGAAGGCTCCACGTGCCCCACTGGGCCGGACCCTCCTCTCCTCTGAGGAGGGCTCCGAGCCCGCCACGTGGCCAGCATAACGGCGCTGCCTGCCCCCGAGCGATAGGCAGCGGGCGTAACGACGCCCCATACCTTGCCCGTAAAAGGTATTCAAGGCCCGCGTCTTCCCAAGACGCGGAGACGTGGAGCACGGCTCTGTCAGGTGCCGTTGCGCCCAGTCGCATCACAGACTGGCGCGCGGTGTCAGAACCTGCCAGCCAATAAACACCGCGACAAGACATCCCATGCCGCCTGCGCCGTCATCAACCACTACGACTAGCATGCGGCATGGGCAGGGCGGCAAGACAGAGACTCGGAAGCCTTCGCCAGAGACAACTACCGGCATAACTGCAGATACGGTAGATAACAGTCAATCTCCCCGGGACCACCTGTCGGGTCCCGGGCCCCCTTGTAAGCCACCCGAGTCTTGGACTATAAAAGGCTCGGGTAGGCGACGATAGCAAGGGTTGGCACCTCTGCAACTCATACGCTAGCCATTCACACCCAAGCTGTAACTCACCCCCAAGCTCAGGACTCCGGTCCCGAGCAGCAAGCAATACAGCGAGCTCCATAGCTCGCCGTGGACGGAGGGTTTTACGCTCCGGCGGCCTGAACCACGTAAAACTCACCGTGTCAAGCTCATACTAACTCGTCCATCAGTGCAAGCTCTCCGCAAGGGACTAGCCGCACCGAAATAAGAACCTCCGCGGGCTGCCCAGTGCAGGCCCGGGGGAAGTGTCGACCGAACACTTCGACAACCGGAGCTCCCCAAGGTGATGAGCTTGGACGGATAAAGCCCTTCTCCAACTGTTCTTGAATTTGTTTCTTGAGTTCAACTAGCTCGTTGACGGGCATCCTATATGGTCTCTTAGCTATAGGTGCAGTTCCAAGTACCAAATCTATGGCAAACTCGATGTCCCGATCAGGTGGCATTCCTGGAAGCTCTTTCGGGAACACGTCCGAAAATTCCTGAACCACAGGAATGCTGTCCAATGTTGTTCCTTCGACGTGGTTCAAATTTACCCGTTCGGTTGTTTGCTGGTCTGACTCAAACTCGACACGAATACCGTGTTTGTTTGTCAACTGCACGCTCCTTTCAGCACATTGGATTAGTCCATTGTGCTTGCTTAACCAATCCATCCCGAGTATGACGTCAATCCCGTGGCAGTCCAAGACAATAAGGTTGGCGAGGAAATCTACCCCCTTATTTTAAGGCTTACTTTAGGACATACTATATTAGTCCTCATTTCTCCTCCGGGGGAATTAACTAACATAGCACATTCTAAGTGGGATACGGGTAGATGATGTTTAGCAACATATTTGGATGATATGAAGGAATGTGATGCTCCGGAATCAAATAAAATGGTGGCTGGGTTGGAGTTGGCAAAGAACATACCAATTGCGACGTCCTCAGACTGTTGTGCTTCCTCAGCAGTGATGTGGTTTACGTGGCCACGAGCATAGTTCTGCGTGACACGACCCCATTGGTCCTGTCGAGCCAGAATCACGCCGAGGGGTGTTGCGTTGCACAACACCGTATAACACACGTCAAAGGTGCAAAGCGGAAGCGGAAGTTTTATTACATAAACAGTTATATGAACATGTTTACATCAAAATAAGTTTAGTCCACACTCGCGGGCGTAGACTAAGCACCAAGTACACGTTCAGCCCTTGAACGTGTCCTTGCTAGCACACACGCACACTAACTCTGCGGCGTGCACGACTCCCACTCGACGGGGTTCCCCTCCTGGGGTTCCGTCTCCTCTTTGGGAGTCCCTTCCTCATAGAACCCTGCAAAAGCTTCAAACACAAGCAGTGAGCACGAAGGCTCAGCAAGTCTGACCCGTCTCACCTAAACATGGAACTTCTACATGAGGGTAATGGGTTACATGAGGTAAAAATCATTTGCAAGGACTCGCCTAATTAGTAGAACCTTACTTTCAAGTTTTAGCAGCAGGTTGTGGAGAACCTTACGCGAAGGCACATGAGAGAGCCGCAATCAAACAAGAAACGCATTTCTCTCATGTACTTTGCCCAAAGTTGAAAAGAACTTTAATTAGCTCTAAACTACAGCATATCATTAACAATCAATGTCCAGCTTTCAATCAGCAACATTTTAACATGTAACTAGCCTGTTCTTTCTACGTCACGGTACAGTGAACAAGTGGTACTCACTGACCGCGAGGGAAGGCGATTATAATCGATTTACACCTGCAGGGTTACCCGAACAACCCGTCACGTACGCCCGTACTCGATGTTGCCTACAACAACCATCACGGACGCCGTACGCGACTACCTTTCACCCGTTAGCCAAATACTGAACCGGTCCCATCGTCCCGAGCAAGAGGTCCCTGCACGCGCATCTCTGTGCCGCCAGCTGATTTACACCTCGAGCTCTCAACCTACCCTCTGAACGACGGGCAATGCCTCAATACCCAGCTACCCGAGTTACATCAGTTTCCCGGTTCCCATATAGCCGGTAGGTCTTCGGTACTGTTCTAGCTTGTTCAACAGGCCCGCACACGGCTCGGTCCTCAATCGACACAAGCGGAGCTACAGCACACAGGCCCCAAAGTCCTGCTGCCCTTACCCTCCGCTCGGTCTCATTTTCTTGCCATGTGTATCATGTGCTATCTCTACCCGAGCAATGTGCCTCTAGCCTATTCTCGCGAGTAGTTCCAACTACTCGACTTGTACCGAATCCTACTCTATCCTAGCAATGCAGTAGCTAGCGAGGTTTGCAATCCTAAACCCCAACCCATGGTTTTCTTGGCTATGCAGTGGGGTTTCCAAACAAGACTCTAATGCACAGAATAAAGGAAACAAGTATGTGCTCAAAACAATAAAAATTTACAAAATGGTTAATGCAAACCGGGGCTTGCCTTGCTGCTATTGGTCGTAGGCTAGCTGTTCCTCCGGAGTAACGAAGTCTAGGACTTCGGGTTCCTCCTCGACCTTAGCGACTACATGATAAGAACAATGTATGTATTAATTAAATGCCTTTGTATTAACTTTGAAGTTGTGAAGTCTATAAACCTTTCTAGACAGACCTAATGACTGTGAAACTTTTACTGTGGCTTGGTTACAACCTAAACAAAGACTTGGTCAAGTTTTAGTTGCAGTGAAGCTTACTTGAGCCCTCCACAAATAATTATGTCCTTGACCTCAATTGGAACTCTTAGGGTGTTCTAGGGATTTTCATGAGACAAACTATGACTTTCTGAAAACTAGATTTTCAGAGGGTTCTACTGGAGTTGGTCTCACTTAATTTGGAAGTCTCTAACTGAAGATATGAGCTAAACAATTTCAGAGAAAATTCTGAAAATGTTTCTGAACATTTTCCATTTTCTCTGGAACAGTTTTACTAATCACACCATTAGGTGGACTAAATGAGCTCAAATGGATCTGAAATTTTTATGGTAGTTCAAGGATATTTTGGTGAACATCTCAGCAAAATTTCAGGATTTTCCTCCAAAGGATTCTCCAGTTAAAATTCCTAACAGTTTAAACTTTAAGGAATTAATTCTGGAGAATTAAGGAATTTCATGAAGTGAAACTTGATTTTCTCGAAAGTACTCAGAGAGCTGAATCCAGCAAAATTTGGTTCACTCAATTTGGAGCTTTCTAGCCAAAGTTATAAGGATTTGAAGTTTGAAGGAAATCTGAAAATCGGGAAAAAGTTTAAACTCGCGCGTGGGCCCAGGGGACACGCGTCGCACGCCGAAGCGACAGCACACCGCGGCCCACAAGGATTTTGCGCGCCAGCACACCCGATCCCGGCCGCAGCCGGATCCCGATTCAAAATATCGGCCGCTGACAGCTGGGGTCCACCCCCTTCTTCAACCTCGCGACACCCGCGCTCCGCCGCCGAGGGACCTCGCCGGAGAGCTCGCCGCTGGCTGCTGTACAGCTCCAAACTTCTTGATTCTGGCCGCCCCTGCCTACTTTTACTTGGGGAACAGGATCCGGGGGTCAGCTGCTCATGACAACGGCCGGAGCATGGTCGGCGACGAGCCGCCATATCGGAATGACTTCGGCCATGTCGGCTGACTCTCCTAGTACCTCAGCTACTTGGGAAATCGGTCGGGGAGCTTCAGTGGACCTCAGAGAAGGTCGACATGAACTCGGGGCAGCTCGGGGAAGGCCCGAAATAGGTCCTCACCGTGCGCCCGACACCCCCCGTTCGTTCCGCCATTAGTAGACCTTGAATTACGCCGGGCACAGAGGTTTTCCGGCCCAGAGTTGTGAAGGCAACTTGTGCGTCACCGTGTCTAGCTCGTGTGGGAGTGGCCTGAGGCCCTCTAATCCTTTCTAGAACACGAATTAAACAGAATCGTACCCGAAGGTCGTTCTGCACACAGAAAGGGGAAAAGTGGAAATTCGCCGCCGGTGAGCAATCACTCGAGCTATGGCTCGGGGATGAGCAGCACCGGTCACCTGCGCGTCCAAGGGTGCCTTGGCTCGGGCGTGACAACGCCCAGGTTGGGCTGTCCACGAGAGCCCGAGGTGCGGCGGTTTCCAGTTCCAATTTTTAGTTCTCGGCACAGCCGATAGCACTCGGTTTCAATCGACTTCTAGCAATGGGGAGGATGGAGGAAGGTCTCTAGTACCTTGCTGGGACCCTGGAGTGGAAGGAGGGAGCTGCGATCGGCTTGATCAAGCAGGAACTCGAGCGGCGGTGATGGCAGTGGAGAAATGGATCGTGCACGTCGGCAGCTCGGGGAATGGCGACTGAAGCACGCCGGGGAGGGAATAAATAGCCCGGCGGTCCGGTCTCCGGCTTGGGACGCGCAGCAGGAGCTGGCGCCGGCTGCCCCCTTCGGTGGCGCGCGCGCACAGCAGCCGGGAACCGACTGAACTGTGTTTCAGTCGGTTTGCTTTGAGGCTGAGGCTGACATGTGGGTCCTACCCCTCTTTTAACCTCTGAAATTTACTCCTAACAGCTGTGGTAAACAGTGAACCCTATTCTACCCTTGGCAATTCAAATTATTCACCCCAAGAGCCATTTGAATTGATCAAAGTCCAAATGAAGTTTGGTTTGAATGAATTTCAGCACAAGTTCAGTTTGAAATTCAAATAAAGTTTGAATTTCTCCCCCTTAGCTCATGTCAAGATCAACTCCAAATGGAGTGAAAATTGGTGTGAGCCCACAAAAATGTGCTGAGCAAGAATATGCCTTCCACTTTTAAATTCAGTGGGTGAAAACAGTTTGAATTTGAATATAGTTTCAAACTGCCCCCTTCCTAACTATACCCAAAATGACCTCAAAAAGGTTTTGAATTTGGGTGGAACTTGGCATGGACATCCTTAGCAAAGTGTAGGAGTTTTCATATGTCCAGCCCATCTATATCACATGTGGGAAGTACCACTTTTGCAATGTGTGAGTTTGTTCTCTAATGAGCATGTTGATAATTGTTACTTGCTCTTTATTTGTGTTCATCATTCTTCCTCAAATGAGGTGTGTGGTGTGGGGATGAACACTACAAATGGGTGTCAAAAACTGAGGCCCTTACATTCCTCCCCCCTTAAAAGAATCTCGTCCCGAGATTATAAGGTGAAAATGAGAGAGAGGATGGTGGAAAATTACCGGATATGCGACGTGAGAAAATCGGGGTAGTTAGTGCGAAAGAATTCTTCGCTTTCCCATGTCGCTTCGTCCATGGAGTGATTACTCCACAGAACCTTGTAGAACCACAACGTACGGTTGCGTGTGGTTCGGGCCTTCTCATCAATAATCTGCACCGGTTCCTCCCGATAGGTGAGATCCGGTTGCAGTTCTTCAATGTCTTCCAGCTGAATGGTAGTTGATAGCTTGAGACACTTCCTTAGCTGGGAAATGTGAAAGACGTTGTGCACACCGGAAAGTGCTTCTGGTAATTTCAGCCGGTATGCTACTGATCCACATCTTTCGGTAATCTGGAATGGACCGACGAATCGGGGTGCCAACTTTCCTCTCACCCCAAATCTGTTTACACCCTTCATTGGAGACACCCGTAGATATACGTGATCCCCAACTTCGAATTGTAATGGGCGCCTTCTCCGGTCCGTATACTGTTTTTGACGGGATTGAGCGGCTTTTAGGTTCGCTTGAATCAGTCGAACCTTTTCTTCCGCGTTATTGACAAGGTCAATCCCGAAGGTAACCCTCTCGCCAGACTCACACCAGTTCAGTGGTGTGCGGCATTTCCTGCCGTATAGCGCCTCGTAGGGCGCCATCTTGATGCTGGCTTGGTACCCATTGTTGTACGAGAACTCGGCTAACGGCAAGTGATCATCCCAATTCTTGCCGTGGTCGATAGCGCAAGCTCGTAGCATGTCTTCTAGGATTTGATTTACCCGCTCAGTTTGTCCATCCGTCTGCGAGTGGTAGGCTGAACTATGGATCAGCTTCGTCCCCAAGGCAGCGTGTAGCTGCTCCCAAAAACGGGACACAAATAAAGTGCCCCGGTCCGAGATGATGGTACGGGGTACGCCGTATAAGCATAGGATCCGTGAGGTGTATAGTTCAGCATACTTCTTGGCGTTGTAGTTGGTGTTGACCGGGATGAAATGGGCAACTTTGGTGAGCCGATCGACGATCACCCACACAGAATCATGTTTCTGTAAGGTGGTGGGTAAACCGACGACGAAATCCATGCTCACGTCCTCCCACTTCCAGGCAGGAATGCCCAGTGGTTGCAGCATTCCCGGTTTCCGCATGTGATCTGCCTTCACCCTTCGACATGTATCACACTCGGACACGTATTTTGCAGTCTCACGCTTCATCCGTGTCCACCAAAACTTTCTCCTGAGTTCTTGATACATTTTGTTGCTGCCGGGGTGAATAGAAAACTTTGATAAGTGAGCCTCATCAAAGATTTTCTTCCGTAACTCCGGGTTTCGGGGTACGACGATCCGGTCCTTGAACCACAGGACGCCGTCTCCGTCCTTCCGGAAACATTTCAACTCCCCACTGTCTATACGTCTCCGCAAATGGGACATGCCCTTGTCATTCTTCTGGGCTGCCGCTATCTCTTCACGGATGGTGGGGATCAAAGCTAGGTTTTAGAGAGCTCCGTGTGGAATCACATGTAGTGGTGGTTCGCTCTCTTCCAACGGTGTGATGGTCAGATTATTGACGTGTGACTTGCGGCTCAGCGCATCTGCCACAACGTTTGCCTTGCCCGGATGATAATGGATCTCTATTTCGTAATCTTTTATCAGTTCTAACCATCTTCGTTGCCTCATGTTCAACTCCTTCTGAGTGAATATGTACTTGAGGCTTTTGTGGTCGGTATATAAATGTACGAGGTTACCGAGTAGGTAGTGCCTCCACATCTTCAGTGCAAGTACCACGGCAGCGAGCTCCAAGTCGTGAGTTGGATAATTTTGCTCGTGGTTCCTAAGCTGCCGTGATCCATACGCGACCACTCTTCGGTCTTGCATCAGCACACATCCGAGCCCAATGCCGGATGCATCGCAGTACACATCGAACGGTTTTGTTGTGTCTGGCTGCGCCAAAACCGGTGCTGATGTCAGGTGCTTGACTAAAGCCTTAAATGCTGCTTCACATGCTGGACTCCAAACATATTTGGTAGCCTTCTTCAGCAGCTCTGTCATTGGCTTGGCAATCTTCGAGAAGTTCGGAATGAACCTCCGATAATATCCCGCGAGTCCGAGGAAACTCCGTACCTCATGAACAGTTCTCGGGGATTTCCAATTCAGCACTTGCGTGATCTTGCTCGGGTCCACAGCGATACCCTCCGCTGAGATGATATGCCCGAGGAAAGGCACTTGCGATATCCAAAACTCGCATTTGCTGAACTTTAAGTATAACTTGTGATCCCGCAGCCGTTGCAAGACTATACGCAGATGTTTCTTGTGATCTTCCTCCGACTTGGAGTATACCAGGATGTCGTCGATGAAGACCACGACAAACTTGTCCAGCTCCGGCATGAACACCGAGTTCATTAAGTACATGAAGTGAGCTGGAGCATTGGTGAGGCCGAAGGACATGACCAGGTACTCATAAAGTCCGTACCTTGTTTTGAAAGCTGTCTTCGGAATGTCCTCCACCCTTATCTTAATCTGATGGTACCCGGATCTTAAATCCATCTTGGAAAAGATCTTTGCTTCGACCAACTGATCAAACAACATGTCGATCCGTAGCAACGGGTACTTGTTCTTGATGGTTACGGCATTTAATGGACGGTAGTCCACGCAAAGCCGCAACGTTTCATCCTTCTTTTTGACAAATAATGCCGAACAGCCCCATGGCGAGGAGCTCGGCCTAATAAAACCCTTCTCCAGAAGGTCCGTGAGCTGAGTCTTCAGTTCAGCCAACTCCTTGGGCGCCATCTTGTACGGCCTTCGGGATATTGGCATGGTTCCCGGTGCAAGTTCAATCTTGAACTCCACCTCTCTATCGGGTGGCATCCCCGGCAAATCGTCCGGGAACACATCCGGGAACTCTCGGACCACTGGAATGTCTTCCAATCTGATGGTTGTAGCTTGATAGACACTTGGAAGTTTTATTTCTGGACTGTCCAGAAATAATGAGTGAGAACCGTGCACTTCTGAGTTTAAGTGCACGACTCGAAGGACGGTGTCTAAAACAGCGCCGTGGCGGGTTAACCACGACATCCCTAGGATGACATCGACCTTCTGTCCCTCTAAGATGATGAGAGACGTGGGGTACACTCTACCCGCTAAGCATAATGGTGCTTTGGAGACCATTACGCTTGCTGAAATCTCCCCACCCGGTGAACAAATTAAATATGGACTATCGGTGGGTAGTATTGGCAAGCTTTGTTTAGCAATGAAAGCTTGGCTAATAAAATTATGCGTGGCGCCTGAATCAAATAGTACTATAGCGGGATGCTGGTGGAGTTGGAACATACCCGCAAGGATTGGCTCGCCCTCCGGCACGTCCTCAATGGCAAGCTGGTGGACAGTGCCGGGCCTAGGGTTTGCCCGCCGCGCATTAGTAGGGTTCCGGGGTTGATTCCTCCCCGGAAACTGTGGTGCCACTCCGCCGCCTTGCCTCTCCGGGCAACTGCTCGCGAAGTGTCCTGGACGACCACACTTGTAACATGTGGCCGCTGCTGGTGGAGTACTCGGGGCACGAAAGCCCGGCATGCGTTGCAGAGGTGCAAACGCACGCGGCATCGCCCGCTGTTGCTGTTGTTGTTGCGGTGGTGCTGGCAGTGCCGGCCGGAATGCCGGTGAAGAGTACGGCCGACCGCGGAACGGCATCGACCGCTGTGGTGGCTGCCAGCGTGGACCTGATGGTGGGCGATTCACCATCCGAAACTTCTGAGAAGGACCGCCTCCTTCTCCGCTGCTCTGCGGCGCGCTTCGCTTTCGCTCTGCCGCCGCCAACTCCTTGCCGGAGTCCTCCTGAACAATCGCAGCATCAATGATGTCGTTGAGGCTGCCGCGATTGAACATTGCCAATTTGTCCTTCAGGAGCGGATTAAGCCCCTGGTAGAAGTGGTCCCGCCGCTTCTCGTCCGTATCTGCGTGATACGACGCGTAGAGCGCGAGATCGTTGAACGCCCTGGAATATTCCAGCGCGTTTCGGCTCCCTTGTTGCAGGTGTAGGAATTCCTGCGTCTTCCTCTTCATCAAACCGGGCGGTATATGATAGGCCCTGAAGGCCGTCCGGAACTCCGCCCAGGTCATCACTCGGTCGGTGGGCTGTGAAGCACAGAAGTTGGCCCACCACGCGCTCGTGGATCCTTGGAGCTGCTGGACCGCGAACTGAGTCTTGCGCTGCTCGCTGATTTGGAGCAGCCCGAACTTCATCTCTATGGCGCGGAGCCAGTTGTCCGCGTCAAGTGGTTCATCCGCCCTTGAGAATACAGGGGGATGAGTCGCCAGGAAGTCGGAGTAGGAGCTCTGTTGGCGCTCCTCACGATCTTGACGTCTCTCGGGGCGAGACGTATTCGCAATTAACGTTTGCATCAGCTCTGTGTGCTGCTGATGTGAACCTGCCATTGCCGCGACAATGTCGGCCAATGTAACCGTTGGCAGTGGCGGTGGCGGTGTTTGCTGTTGCTGTTGCTGCTGCTGTCCCGAGGAGTCCTCGGGAGGCGGTTGGGAGGTCTCTCCCCCTTGACTGGTAACCCCAACATCAGGGTTGGCACGAGTACGCGTCATTCTGAAATTCAACCCAGCAGCAATTAGCACATGTCTTACTCAAATTTCCATAAACAGCAGTAGTATTGAAGTGACGCATGATTATCTTGCACAACATTCACATATATTGATAAAGCATAAACTTTATACAAGATACATTATTCTCGGATCTCCGAGAAGTCGTGCTCATGTCGTCACTACCTATACATACGCTACTGTCTACACGACATGTCACCGATTACAAAAGTTGGGTTACGCTACCCTAGCTGCCCTACTTGGCAACCGTAACCCCCTACTCGGAGTAGAACTCGACCTCCTGTGGGTCGTCCTCCTCCGGTACTTCTGCTGGTGGCTCTGGATCTACCACATCTTCTCCCATTCCGGGTTCTCCCATTGCTGGCAGACCCAAGACCACCAGTATGCCTAACACCGGGGGCACGAGGTCCTGCAATGCATGCACCTCGTCCATAGCCTGGTTGTAGTCCTCTTCCCAGCCTTGTCCTTCCTCAATAGCGTCGTCCCGCTCTTGAGCAAGGTCCTCATTCTGCTGGGTTAGGGTCTGCACCAGCTCTTGCAACGCCGCGATGTCAACACGGCCCTTCTTCTTTGCTTTCTTCAGACGACGCAACTGATTGTGTTGTTCATTCAGTCGCTTGATCGTCGGAAGGAGCACATTGCGGAGTGCACTGTGAGCACCCTCAAAATGATCTCCACGGCTCGTGCTCTCCTTGAGCTTGGTGGCGAGATGCTCCGTATGAACAGCTTGGCTGTCCATCACAGCGTTTCCCGCCCTCATTTGGAGGCTGAGATTTGCATCCGCGGGGTTGTACCTTGGGCAATTCGGATCTGTTGCCTCCAGGTACCTCTCTTCCCACACATGCTGAGCTCGTCCCTCCACCGGAACGAGTGCGTATGGAGTACCCTCCATAGTCTGCACGTGTAGTTGGCAGAAACGTGACATAGTGTCACGGGCTTCCACTTGCCACATCCCTTCCGGTTGTCTTCCTCTCACCGTGACGGTGAATGGCACCCAACCGGGTGGCGTAGGCCCTGCAGGAACCTCGACATGGATCGTCCACGTCTTGTTCCCCTCTTCGCCTTCTTCCTTGGCGAAGTATTGCGGCCTCTGGTTGTACCCGAAATATTGGAGCATTTGCCACAATGCTTCCGGGTAGCCGCTACGGTCAGAGCAGTGGGAAACTACCCACCCGTTCTCCAACCGTTTATCTGCTGCCATCTGTAAAAACATATTTGAGAAATGTCAAATATTTATTTATACAGTAAACCATTGAGTTATAACATAAGATATGTCATTGAACCCATAAAACTTGGAAACATAGTTCAAATTTTTAATAAATTTGACTGCTGATCTGCTGTTCCCATGACAGCCCTGACCAGTTTCCATATCAACCTGATTTAGGCCAGGCTAAAGCAAAACTAGTCCTGGAGCTTAACATCAAAGTTAAAGTTAACTTCAATAGCTTTCCAGCAAGTATTTGGTTGGCCTAAGATCTGTCCTGGTTCAAAAGTTATGAGATGTCAAAGTTAACAGAATTTCTGGAATCAATTGGACAGCACCTCCCTGCTTTAGGTACTGAATTGATCCAAGAATCCCAGTTAATTCTGTTCTCAATCTGACAGAACTTGCTGTTACAAAGTTGTAACCCATCTCATAAGCTTTCCAGAACTACCTCATTTTCATTTTTTTTTGGATTTTTATGCAGGAAGTTATGCTTAATTTACAGAGAGTCTACAGAGAGTCTTTGCTCTGTCCTGTTTTCTGGACAGTTTCAACTCTACTGCATTTTTCGAGTGGTTAAGGGATTAAACACCTCTGGAACTCAACAGAAAAGTTGTAAAGCTCCTCCAAAGCTTTCCAGAAATGTATCCTACGACCTCAACCTCGAAAGAACTCAACCTCTAACCTCTGATTAACTTCAGCCTTGATTTAGCTGAAAACAGAGTGCTCTGTCCTTAACATCCTATAAGTTGAAAACTTGTTAATTTTGAATATCCTGTATAAGGAGTTACATCCAGTTTTACTAATTTGGATTAAAACCTTCCAGTTTTTACAATGAAGTTGTTTATTCAGTGGGGCGTGACGTCGATGCGTCACCAGATTATGTCGGTACTACGTCCTCACAAAGAAAAACCTATACCGGATTTAGCCGGCTTCGTTAGTCCAGTGGCACTACTCGTCACTCGCACACGGATGCTACACGTCTACCGTTTCGTGGTAAGGCTACCTGCAGAAACTCAAACAATCATCAGACTCGGATGCACACCGAGCCTGGAATCCATACAGTTTGTACACCGGCCGTCATCACTCGCCCGGATGTTCTCAAGCCAAACACGCCTTGAGTTACGTGTTCACGTTTCAGACCACGTGACGGGGTCTCCCATGTTGCACCACGCACGCCAGGGACAGACGTTGCTCGAATACCCCAAACGACATGAAGAGTCGTAGAGGATATCAAAGCGGGTCGGGTTACCTGCCACCCGTGGGGCTCCACCCTTCAGCTTGTGCGCACTGGTGGACAGCGCTTACGTGCACCCCCCAAGACATGAACGTCCCGAGATGCACGATTTTCCGACATAACAAATAGGTTAATAAGCCACTTTCTATATACTAATAACATCCTTATACGGGCTACTAACTCGTTCCTCACTGGATTTTTGAAAAAGAAGACCTTTGTACTGTGTTAAACCTCAAGCGAGCTCTGATACCACGCTGACACGACCCCATTGGTCCTGTCGAGCCAGGATCACGCCGAGGGGTGTTGCGTTGCACAACACCGTATAACACATGTCAAAGGTGCAAAGCGGAAGCGGAAGTTTTATTACATAAACAGTTATATGAACATGTTTACATCAAAATAAGTTTAGTCCACACTCGCGGGCGTAGACTAAGCACCAAGTACACGTTCAGCCCTTGAACGTGTCCTTGCTAGCACACACGCACACTAACTCTGCGGCGTGCACGACTCCCACTCGACGGGGTTCCCCTCCTGGGGTTCCGTCTCCTCTTCGGGAGTCCCTTCCTCATAGAACCCTGCAAAAGCTTCAAACACAAGCAGTGAGCACGAAGGCTCAGCAAGTCTGACCCGTCTCACCTAAACATGGAACTTCTACATGAGGGTAATGGGTTACATGAGGTAAAAATCATTTGCAAGGACTCGCCTAATTAGTAGAACCTTACCACGCTGACACGACCCCATTGGTCTTGTCGGGCCAGGATCACGCCGAGGGGTGCTGCGTTGCACAACACCGTATAACACACGTCAAAGGTACAAAGCGGAAGCGGAAGCTTTATTACATAAACAAGTTTATTAACATGTTTACATCAAAATAAGTTTAGTCCACACTCGCGGGCGTAGACTAAGCACCAAGTGCACGTTCAGCCCTCGAACGTGTCCTTGCTAGCACACACGCACACTAACTCTGCGGCGTGCACGACTCCCACTCGACGGGGTTCCCCTCCTGGGGTTCCGTCTCCTCTTCGGGAGTCCCTTCCTCATAGAACCCTGCAAAAGCTTCAAACACAAGCAGTGAGCACGAAGGCTCAGCAAGTCTGACCCGTCTCACCTAAACATGGAACTTCTACATGAGGGTAATGGGTTACATGAGGTAAAAATCATTTGCAAGGACTCGCCTAATTAGTAGAACCTTACTTTCAAGTTTTAGCAGCAGGTTGTGGAGAACCTTACGCGAAGGCACATGAGAGAGCCGCAATCAAACAAGAAACGCATTTCTCTCATGTACTTTGCCCAAAGTTGAAAAGAACTTTAATTAGCTCTAAACTACAGCATATCATTAACAATCAATGTCCAGCTTTCAATCAGCAACATTTTAACATGTAACTAGCCTGTTCTTTCTACGTCACGGTACAGTGAACAAGTGGTACTCACTGACCGTGAGGGACGGCGATTATAATCGATTTACACCTGCAGGGTTACCCGAACAACCCGTCACGTACGCCCGTACTCGATGTTGCCTACAACAACCATCACGGACGCCGTACGCGACTACCTTTCACCCGTTAGCCAAATACTGAACCGGTCCCATCGTCCCGAGCAAGAGGTCCCTGCACGCGCATCTCTGTGCCGCCAGCTGATTTACACCTCGAGCTCTCAACCTACCCTCTGAACGACGGGCAATGCCTCAATACCCAGCTACCCGAGTTACATCAGTTTCCCGGTTCCCATATAGCCGGTAGGTCTTCGGTACTGTTCTAGCTTGTTCAACAGGCCCGCACACGGCTCGGTCCTCAATCGACACAAGCGGAGCTACAGCACACAGGCCCCAAAGTCCTGCTGCCCTTACCCTCCGCTCGGTCTCATTTTCTTGCCATGTGTATCATGTGCTATCTCTACCCGAGCAATGTGCCTCTAGCCTATTCTCGCGAGTAGTTCCAACTACTCGACTTGTACCGAATCCTACTCTATCCTAGCAATGCAGTAGCTAGCGAGGTTTGCAATCCTAAACCCCAACCCATGGTTTTCTTGGCTATGCAGTGGGGTTTCCAAACAAGACTCTAATGCACAGAATAAAGGAAACAAGTATGTGCTCAAAACAATAAAAATTTACAAAATGGTTAATGCAAACCGGGGCTTGCCTTGCTGCTCTTGGTCGTAGGCTAGCTGTTCCTCCGGAGTAACGAAGTCTAGGACTTCGGGTTCCTCCTCGACCTTAGCGACTACATGATAAGAACAATGTATGTATTAATTAAATGCCTTTGTATTAACTTTGAAGTTGTGAAGTCTATAAACCTTTCTAGACAGACCTAATGACTGTGAAACTTTAACTGTGGCTTGGTTACAACCTAAACAAAGACTTGGTCAAGTTTTAGTTGCAGTGAAGCTTACTTGAGCCCTCCACAAATAATTATGTCCTTGACCTCAATTGGAACTCTTAGGGTGTTCTAGGGATTTTCATGAGACAAACTATGACTTTCTGAAAACTAGATTTTCAGAGGGTTCTACTGGAGTTGGTCTCACTTAATTTGGATGTCTCTAACTGAAGATATGAGCTAAACAATTTCAGAGAAAATTCTGAAAATGTTTCTGAACATTTTCCATTTTCTCTGGAACAGTTTTACTAATCACACCATTAGGTGGACTAAATGAGCTCAAATGGATCTGAAATTTTTATGGTAGTTCAAGGATATTTTGGTGAACATCTCAGCAAAATTTCAGGATTTTCCTCCAAAGGATTCTCCAGTTAAAATTCCTAACAGTTTAAACTTTAAGGAATTAATTCTGGAGAATTAAGGAATTTCATGAAGTGAAACTTGATTTTCTGGAAAGTACTCAGAGAGCTGAATCCAGCAAAATTTGGTTCACTCAATTTGGAGCTTTCTAGCCAAAGTTATAAGGATTTGAAGTTTGAAGGAAATCTGAAAATCGGGAAAAAGTTTAAACTCGCGCGTGGGCCCAGGGGACACGCGTCGCACGCCGAAGCGACAGCACACCGCGGCCCACAAGGATTTTGCGCGCCAGCACACCCGATCCCGGCCGCAGCCGGATCCCGATTCAAAATATCGGCCGCTGACAGCTGGGGTCCACCCCCTTCTTCAACCTCGCGACACCCGCGCTCCGCCGCCGAGGGACCTCGCCGGAGAGCTCGCCGCTGGCTGCTGTACAGCTCCAAACTTCTTGATTCTGGCCGCCCCTGCCTACTTTTACTTGGGGAACAGGATCCGGGGGTCAGCTGCTCATGACAACGGCCGGAGCATGGTCGGCGACGAGCCGCCATATCGGAATGACTTCGGCCATGTCGGCTGACTCTCCTAGTACCTCAGCTACTTGGGAAATCGGTCGGGGAGCTTCAGTGGACCTCAGAGAAGGTCGACATGAACTCGGGGCAGCTCGGGGAAGGCCCGAAATAGGTCCTCACCGTGCGCCCGACACCCCCCGTTCGTTCCGCCATTAGTAGACCTTGAATTACGCCGGGCACAGAGGTTTTCCGGCCCAGAGTTGTGAAGCCAACTTGTGCGTCACCGTGTCTAGCTCGTGTGGGAGTGGCCTGAGGCCCTCTAATCCTTTCTAGAACACGAATTAAACAGAATCGTACCCGAAGGTCGTTCTGCACACAGAAAGGGGAAAAGTGGAAATTCACCGCCGGTGAGCAATCACTCGAGCTATGGCTCGGGGATGAGCAGCACCGGTCACCTGCGCGTCCAAGGGTGCCTTGGCTCGGGCGTGACAACGCCCAGGTTGGGCTGTCCACGAGAGCCCGAGGTGCGGCGGTTTCCAGTTCCGATTTTTAGTTCTCGGCACAGCCGATAGCACTCGGTTTCAATCGACTTCTAGCAATGGGGAGGATGGAGGAAGGTCTCTAGTACCTTGCTGGGACCCTGGAGTGGAAGGAGGGAGCTGCGATCGGCTTGATCAAGCAGGAACTCGAGCGGCGGTGATGGCAGTGGAGAAATGGATCGTGCACGTCGGCAGCTCGGGGAATGGCGACTGAAGCACGCCGGGGAGGGAATAAATAGCCCGGCGGTCCGGTCTCCGGCTTGGGACGCGCAGCAGGAGCTGGCGCCGGCTGCCCCCTTCGGTGGCGCGCGCGCACAGCAGCCGGGAACCGACTGAACTGTGTTTCAGTCGGTTTGCTTTGAGGCTGAGGCTGACATGTGGGTCCCACCCCTCTTTTAACCTCTGAAATTTACTCCTAACAGCTGTGGTAAACAGTGAACTCTATTCTACCCTTGGCAATTCAAATTATTCACCCCAAGAGCCATTTGAATTGATCAAAGTCCAAATGAAGTTTGGTTTGAATGAATTTCAGCACAAGTTCAGTTTGAAATTCAAATAAAGTTTGAATTTCTCCCCCTTAGCTCATGTCAAGATCAACTCCAAATGGAGTGAAAATTGGTGTGTGAGCTCACAAAAATGTGCTGAGCAAGAATATGCCTTCCACTTTTAAATTCAGTGGGTGAAAACAGTTTGAATTTGAATATGGTTTCAAACTGCCCCCTTCCTAACTATACCCAAAATGACCTCAAAAAGGTTTTGAATTTGGGTGGAACTTGGCATGGACATCCTTAGCAAAGTGTAGGAGTTTTCATATGTCCAGCCCATCTATATCACATGTGGGAAGTACCACTTTTGCAATGTGTGAGTTTGTTCTCTAATGAGCATGTTGATAATTGTTACTTGCTCTTTATTTGTGTTCATCATTCTTCCTCAAATGAGGTGTGTGGTGTGGGGATGAACACTACAAATGGGTGTCAAAAACTGAGGCCCTTACACTGCGGTCAATGTTTCCCTTGGTTGTCCCCTCTGTTTGGTTGCTGGTTCTGCTTGGGCAAGTTACCTTGCTGTCCAGGGCCTCTCCTCGGTCACTGGTTAGCGAAGTGGCCTACTTCCCCGCATGCAAAGCATGCCCTGTTGCCTACGGCAGCAGGTACGTTGGGGCGGGGGTTTTGAACAGGGGCGCTATTGTTAGGTCGGGGCGCTGGAGGCATGGGCACACGAGGTGCCGGTGCAACGAATTGTGGCTGTGGTGGCTGACCAGGGCGGTACGCAGGAGTGGTCGATCCATACTGCGGGGCAGGGGGCATGTACCTAGGTCGTACGTTGCTCCCTTGGGGCAGGTATGGCATCTTCCTCTTGCACTCTCGCTCGATCTCTCGGATCTTATTTTCAACCACAATAGCCTTGTCAACCAGCTTCTGGAAGCTTACGTAGTCATTGTCGAGGAGCTGAACTTGGATCTCATTGTTCAACCCTCTCATGAACAGGTACTGCTTCCTCTGATCTGAGTTGACATCTTCGGGGGCATACCGCGACAGTTGTATGAACTTGTTGAGATATTCATTCACACTTTTCTGTCCTTGGCGGAGATCTTCAAACTCCTGCCTCTTGAGCATCATTACACCAACAGGGATGTAGCGAGAGCGGAAACTTTCCTTAAACTCAGTCCAAGTGATTGTCTCCGGGATAGCATGGGTGTTGCTCAAGGCATCCCACCAGTCAGCAGCGGCTCCCGTAAGTTGGTGCGATGCGAAGAGAACCTTCTCTCGGTCGCTGCACTGAACAATGGCGAGTTTCTTCTCCATGGATTTCAACCAATCATCGGCCTCCATGGGATCGCTTGCTTGAGCAAAGGTGGGTGGTCGAGTCCTCATGAACTGTCCCAACCTGTTATGAGCCGGCGGTGGTGGTGGCGGTGATGCCGGAACGGGGTTTTGGTTGACCTGCAACTGACCCAAAGTTTGGATCATGGTTTGCATAAGCTGGTTTTGCATGGCCATCAACCTTTCCATATGGTTTCCAACAGCTCCGGGGTTAGCAGGAACTTCCTCGTGGGCATCCTGCTGGACGTTCCTTTGGCTGGCGTTTCCTCTCACCATCTGTGAGGGAGAACGAAATAGGATTGAAGGTTAGAAGGTTAGGTAAGTCCCTTCGACTATATGCATCAAGGTGAGTTAGACTGTATATATTAGCCCATATGAGGATGTCATCAAGTGCCGAAGCATTTCACACCTCTTTCTTCTTACGTATAGATATGGACAACGTTTTTGAGATGTCCCACAACTCACACTAAGCACATATTAACAAATAATCATCACAAGGGCCCAAACAACTCCTATTCAAGGATGGTTTCCTATGTCAAGGTGGTTCTAAATGCCAATCTAAGTTATTCGCCCTAGGATGCTTGTGACTCCTATTTAGGCGTGTAACCCGTAGCTCTATTATCTATATAAGGTTTTCTATCTAGGCGTGTAACCTACTGTCAACCCGTGGCTCTGATACCAATCTGTGATGCCCTCAATTCTGTGGGAAAACCACGGAACCGAGAACTAATGCATATGTGTGCCCAGGATGTTCATCACACATACACATACGTTCCACAAACTGAATTCAGATTATATATTACCACGAATAACAGAGTTTATCACAATACCTCATGAGTCTTGGACTCATGCTCACAGCGGAAGTCTTTATTCTAAAGCGGAAGCAATTTAGCTAATGCGGAAGCAAATCTAAGCAGAAGTGGCTCCATCTCTAATCCCTCCACAGGCAAGGTTGAGAACAGATCACACGCCGTAATGCCCCACTCGGTCTTCATAGTCAGCTTCTACCGCTGCTGCTGATGAAAATAATAATGCAAGTTTGAGTACAATGATGTACTCAGCAAGTGCGGAAAAACACATTATATGCAGCACATAAACAAGGTAGGCATAAAAAGGCTTATTTGCAGAAAAGCAGATTTATATAAAAAAACCATGATAAAACAGCAACTTAACTTTAGATGAATGCAATCCCAGAATGTATTAAATTACCAACATACCTTCATCGCTTTCCATGTTCCACCCGAACATTAACCAACCTCATTCACGAATACCTCCTCGTATTCGCTACCATCTCACGAATACCTTCACGTATTCGCTACCATCTTATCCCATAAACAACTTTGTCTCACACCGAGACCAGTTTCGCTGCCATGACTCAACAGTCACGCAACCATCTTATCGCCCGGACTCCATAGTCCCAACAACCAAACCATAACAAACTCATTAACCACAACCAAGAACCTTCCCAATAACCATCCCAACTAATCATGGCAGTTTAGCCAGGTGCTCGTGACCGTAAGCTCGGCTATCATGATAGTTTTAGACTCTGCAGAGTTTGCACCTCTTTACCCACAAGTTTGTGATTTTGTCACCCGTCGGCGACTGCAAAACCTCCATTACACCAGTACACAACCGTCGGTGTATGGTCAAGAGATCATAAAATAGCCTTTACAAATGGGTTACTAGATGTATGGACACACTAAGGTTTCACCGGCAGGCTAGAATCTCCAATTCTCCCACCCACGGGCCCCCTCTTGTGCCATGCAGTTCCCAGGGAAGTCCTCACTCGACTCCCATTCCCCACGCCTTCCACAGTCCATAACACTCTAGCAACTTACCTAATTACTCAGCTAAGCCGCACCCATACTTGGCCTTGTGGTGGCACTGTTATCCTGGCATGTGCATGCATGAACCGGTCCTTAGATCTATGGCAAGTAAACCACCATCTCCTGCTACCTCATTCACAAACCCAGACTTGCCTAGATCTCCCTCCGATCCATGTCCATTATTAACATCATTTTCTCATTATCATTACGAGTACAGTTGGCTAGACACGTCTATCTCGCCTCCCAATCCCATAGACTCAGCGAAGCATAAAGCAAAAACCATACCCGACTCATAAACCTCCCAGGCGACAAGGGTGGTTCAACCAAAACTAGTACACTCCTATAAAAGGGTTTCCCATCATGTTTGACTCAGCACACACACCTTTTCGCAAAATAAAATAGTTTTACCCAAAACATAGGATCAACATGGTCAAGGAGCACTTGCCTTGTTCTTGCGGTTCCGGTTGTTCTTGATTCTCAAATCCTTGTTGATGCAGCTCGTCGTAGACAGTTCCCTGAACCTGTCCCTCTATGTAGGATTCACGTGCATACAAGATTCACAGCAATAAATATCATGCGCAAACATTAAACTAGATGCGATGATGCATATGCATGCTTATCCTATGATTTTTATTAGATTGGTGTGCTCTTGCATGGCTTGCATGGGCAGAGGTGTTCTTATCAAAGGTGGACGTGGCGATGATCTTGTCTTTAGATCAAACTGATCATCGAGTGATCTGCCCATGATAAGGCTTCTGTTCGAAAGGAATTGAAGAACAGATGCAAAGAGATGAACACAATGATATCGTAAGGTGGTATTGAAGTCCTACCTCACGCTCTTCTTGACTTCGAGGTCCTCCTCAGACCACTTGGTTCTTCTCTGATGATCTCCCTTGTTGCGCTTCGGTGATGTTTTGCTCGGCGAGTTAGGACTAGGGCTCTAAGTTGTCGGCTCAGGAGTTGAAAGAGAAGTTTGTGGTTTCGGCCATAGGTTTTGGATTCTATTTATAATCGGGAAGAGAAGAGTCCTAATCTGATTGGATCCCGAATAAGAGTCTTATTCAAATCTTTGTTGGATCCTAACGTCTTATCTATGGTAACATCGTGGAATTTAGATCGGTTTCTGTTGCATACCGGTATCTTTACGCGTAAAAACCGCTCCAGAACTCGTTACTTCCGCAATGATGAGCTCCGGAGGCTCCACGTGTCCTCCGGGGCCTGGTATCTCCTCCTCTGCAGAGACGAGCTCCAGTTGTGCCATGTGTCACGAGCGAGACCTCCCTCTTCTTCGGAGGTGAGCTCCGTGAACGCCACGTGTTGGCGCCGGTCTTCCCCCTTTTCTTTCCTCAGAGACATGCCCCGAGGTCGACACGTGTTTAGCTGCGACGGACCTCCCGGAGATAATCTCTGGTGGCGACACGTGTTCGATAGATCCGGACTTCTCGGAGATGGGTTCCGAGATCGACACGCATCCCGCGCGACTGGTCCTCTTATTTTCGTGAGGACTAGCTCCGAGGATGACACGTGTCTTGAGGAAATACCTTTGCTTCTTCTGCAGAGGCTAGCTCCGTGGGCAACACGTGTCCCACAGGGTCGGACCTCTTTTCAATCGCGGAGGTGACCTCCGAGCCTGCCACGTAGACAGTTTGGCGGCGGACCTCTCCCAACTCCTCGGGGACGAGCTCCGAACACGCCGCGTGTTGCTGGCCGCGGAAGTTGCCTTCGACGCTCTCTTGAGGGCTCTATTGGCTATTCTTTTGATAATTCTCTCTGTTCCTATCTTTCATTAAAATGTTTCCTCTTATCAGGAACATATGCTGACACCCGAGGCGAGGGTGTCACACTGCCTTCCTCCTATGGAAATTTATATGAAAAGAAACATGTCGTACGTTGCTCTTCCTTGGTGCTCATTTAATTTACGTATTAAATTTTTATGACTGCACTTCTGGCGCATGCTCACCATGCGCTCAGCTCCCTCTTCTCATTCTCACCTTTAGTCAGCATTTGCTGCCCTACCAAAGGCGGTTGCGTTGGAGGTACCTGCCGATAGCCAGGGGGGCCCCGAGCTCCCGACACTTCGCGCACGGTAGTCCCCAAGCACCGTATAAGTGGACGGGGACCGTAAGCCAAATAAGACTATGAGATAGAGGAGGGGGAGCCCCCAAGAAGAATTACGTTTCCCTTACTTGTGTGCAGGACCTCTCGGCCTTAGCTCCCCGCAAGAGTATGGTAGGTACATCCATCCAATGGAACGCACCTACCAGGGGGCCGCTACGGGATCGTGCAAGACCGAAACCCCAAGGTAAGACCAAAGAACCTAGACCTCACCACTTCCGCAGGGGCGAGACCCGAAGGTCCCACGTGTCCAGCGGGGCCGGACCTCCATCTCCTAGAGGGGGAGCTCCGGGCCCGCCACGTGGCCTACAGAAGCCGGACCTCCTCCCTCCGCGGGGAGAGGTCCGAAGGCTCCACGTGCCCCGCAAGCCCGGACCTCCCCTCAGAGGGGAGCTCCGGGACCACCACGTGGCTAGCAGGCCCAGACCCCCCCCCCCCATTCTCATGGGGCGGGTCCTGGAGTCCTCCGGGGCCCTTAATATAGTAAGGACCCGGGGAAGGTGTCTATACAGAGTATCGAGATTGGTCAAGGCCTCTGAGTACCTTGCGGAGCTAAGGACTCAGCCAGGTAAAACCAGGAAGAAGACTAAGACATGCAGACACAGAAGGAAACAGGAGTCTGTTCATACAAGGCTCCATGAGCTGGGCTACAGACTCAACAAAAATAAAAAAGGAGGTACAGGGCCTTGTGGCCACGGGGGCAGAGGCCTAAGAGTCCCCGGACTCCCGTTGGAACCTTGAGGCCACAAGGGCGGCCACGTCCTCGACCTCGTCCCTGGCAGCTTCCTCCAGCTCTGCAACGGGTCCTAGACGGACTGGCTCCAGAGAAAGGGAAGGGTCTTGGCTCGGGAAGCACGCCAGTATGTGCATAGCGACCTCCTTTGCCAGGCCCCGTCGTTCCACTTCAAGCTCGTCGGCGATCACCGCTTCGAGCCGGCCCAGCTTGTCGCCGATGGACTCAAGTGCCGGGATTGCTTCGGACATCTCCTGCACCGGAGCCTCCATCCGCACCGGGCTGAAACCAAGAGGAGCCAAGGCGGACCCTGCCTTGGCAATAAAGCCCCAGACCGCCTGGGCCTCGGTAGACCGCAAAGACTGGAGCTTCTCTACCTGTTGGCAAGCCACCAGCTCGCGATCCAACTCCGCCTGGCGCTCCTGGGAGAACTGCTCCTCCCTCGCAGCAGCAGCCGACTCACGGAGCTCCAGCTCCTCGGTTCGAGCCCTCAGCTCGCCCTCTTTGGCTTTCAGCCGTGCGGCGATCTTCTCCTCCTCGGCCGCTGCAGCGTGTTCCCGATCGGCGACGGCGCACTCTCGACGAGCTACCTGCAGCTGCAACTCCTCCACGGCGGCAGAACGCTCCTCGGCTTTGGCTTCAACATGGGCCAGGGCCTCGCGGTAGGAAGCACGAAGCCGCCGGGTCTCTGACTCCAGGCGGCTAATGGCCTTCTTCTGAGTGTCAAGCAGAGCACTCATGGCCTCAAGTCTTGACTGCCTCGAGTCAAGATCCGCCCTAGCCTTCTGGGCCTGCTGCTTCCACCTGAGAAGGCGTTCCCTCTCTCCGGACAGCGCCCCCCGCTCCTGCTCGAAGGCGGCCTGGAGCTGTCGGGCGCTGGTCTGGACATGCCCCAAGGCATCCCACACGGGCGCCGGGACAGAGGGGACAGGAGTCACGCCCCTGACCCCCCCTGTCGAGTCTAAGACCGGCAGAAGCGCCGGTGCCTCAGCATCCAGAGTGGGACGCTGTACTAAGGGAGCCAGGGGGCCAGCAGGTGCACCTACAGCGGCCCTCCCAGTCTCAGGACCGGATTTCTGGGCTGGTGAAGGAGGGCGGACAGGTGCGGATGCGGCCACCGTGGAGGGTGAACTCGCCGGCACAGAGGAAGCCCCCGTTGACTTGGGGGCCATGGGAGCCACCGCGGTTCCCAGATGATGAGGCATGGAGCCTCCGCGAGTTGGAGACGGCCGGGTGAGAGGCCCGCCCCCGGCAGCCGGTCGGTCCCTGCAAGGAAAGAAAGCTCTCAGGCTAAGAGAGGGGACGCGAACGCTGCTCCTACAAGCCAGAAGGAGCAACACTTACTTGGCGACATGAGCGCTCCAATGGGCTTGTAGCCCGGCCTCTGGGCCGTAGTTGAACCGCCAGGACCTGCGGCCAGAACGGCCGTGGGACGTGGCGTCTGGACCCCCGGCACACTCCCCGGCGTCGCCCCACCAGCATCCACCCTAGAAGCCCCTCCGCTTGAGGAAGGATGACGAGGCGCTTGGGGTTCTTCGGACTGCCGCTGTCCAGGAAGAGACCCACTGGGGTGGGACACCCGGGGCCTCTTCGGGTCGCCACCCGATGGACCAGCACCCCCGGGAGATGGGTGCAAGGGTGCTCCGGCTCCCTGACTCGGCGCAGGCGGCGCCCTCAGACGAGACCGGGCGCTTTTCTTCTCTGGATGCTCGGGGCCCGGCTCCTTCCCCTTCCCCTTGTCGGCGGCTTGAGTTCCGTCGGCTCTTGGGACGGGTTGGGCAGCAACAGAAGCCTCGCGCCCCGATCCGGAGCGCTCGGGTCCTGGGATCGAGATACCCCGGAAGGCATCCCCATCTGGGTCTTCGAGCCGCGTCCAGTCGTCCGCAACACAAAGAAGTAGCGAAAGAGCGTCACAGAAGCGTGCACCCCCACAAACATCTCGCAGAAGTGGACGAAGACAGCGGCCATTGCGAAGGAGTTGGGAGAGAGGTGGTGGAGCTGGAGCCCATACGTCTCCAGCAATGTGACAAAGAAGGAAGAAATTGGCGGGACGAACCCCGCCAGAGCATAGGCAGTAAAGAAGACCATCTCCCCCTTTTCCAGGATCAGGGGGAGAGATCCCCGGCGGAGCCGTCATTTCTGTTCCTCCGTGCGCCAGACCAGCAGCCTGCGCACTGGCCCAAGCTCAGCGGAACGTACGAGGCGCGTCGGGAGCAAGTTGGAAGCCATGGCGGGGGAGAGCTCAAGGACAGGAAGGCCAAGGCGCAAGAGTTCAAGGGAAGAACGAGCGCTAGGAAATGCGAAGGGAAGCCGCGATGCCGCTGAGATCCCCTTTTAAAAATTTCCAGGAACGATTCAAGGTGATTCGAAAACCTTCGAATGCATCGCATCAGCGACCGCATTGGCTCCGAGACCGGGCACTGATGACAGGTGGACACAAGCCGTCCAGCTGAAGCGGTGGGTCAAGGAGTCAGTCTCCCAAGAAGACGAGCCGGCAAGGCGCTTCGGTGGTTCCAGAAGAAAGCGCCGCGACGTACAGAAGTGGCAGCCTTGGGAACCACCGCATTAAAGGCAACCATCAAGTGGGCGCACGCTCCCACGATCCCGCGACTGTTCGTGCTCCGGCACCGGTCAATGCGGGACTTAGAGAAAGTGCGCGGAATAGAAGAGACGGAGGTCCCACCTCGGGCTCGCTATCTCCCCCGAGATGGGCCCGGGGGCCACTGTCGGTACCCGCGATATGGGGTACCCCCGCGCACAGGGGAAAATGTCTAAGGATCTCGCCCTTCTCCGCAGGGAGAGCTCCAAAGACGCCACGCATCCAGTGGGACCGGACCTCCCTCTCCTCAGAGGAGAGCTCCGGGCTCGCCACGTGGCCTGCATAAGCCGGATCTCCCCCGCCCCCCCCCCCCCGCCGGGGAGAGGTCCGAAGGCTCCACGTGTCCAGCGGGACCGGGCCTCCCTCTCCTCAGAGGAGGGCTCCGGGCCCGCCACATGGCCGACAGAAGCCGGACCTCCCCCTCCGTGGGGAGAGGTCCGAAGGCTTCACGTGTCCTGCAGGGCCGGACCCCCTCTCCTCTAAGGATGGCTCCGGGCCCGCTACGTGTCCAGCAGAACAGCGCTGCCTGCCCCCGAGCGGTAGGCAGCGGGCGTAAAGACGCCCCATACCTTGCCCGTACAAGGTATTCAAGGCCCGCGCCTTCCCAAGATGCGGAGACGCGGAGCACGCCTCTGTCAAGTGCCGTTGCGCCCAGTCGCATCACAGACTAGCGCGCGGTGTCAGAACCTGCCAGCCAATAAACACAGCGACAAGACATCCCCTGCCGCCTCCGCCGTCATCAACCACTATGACTAGCATGCGGCATGGGCAGGGCGGCAAGACGAAGACTCAGAAGCCTTCGCCAGAGACAACCACCTACATAACTGCGGATGCGATAGTCGGCAGGAAATCTCCCCGGGACCACCTGTCGGATCCCGGGCCCCCCTTGTAAGCCACGCAAGCCTTGTGCTATAAAAGGCTTGGGTAGGCGACGTTAGCAGGGGTTTGCACTCCAGCAACTCACACCCTAGGCGTAACTCATCCTCAAGCTCAGGACTCCGGTTCTGAGCGACAAGCAATACAGCGAGCACCTCAGCTCACTGTGGATGTAGGGTTTTACGCTCCGGCGGCCCGAACCACGTAAAACTTGCCATGTCGAGCTCCTCCCAAACTCGTCCCTACGCTCAAGCTCTCCGCAAGCGACTAGCCCCTCCGAAAAAGAACCTCCGCAGGCTGCCCAGAGCAGGTCCGGGGGAAGTGTCGACCACACACTTTGACACTGCTGATGCGTCGAGGGGAGCTTCTGGAGCGTCCCCTGCTCCGTCAGTCCAGGCGACTGCAGAGCGGCCGTCAGTGACGACGGCGGGCTCTGGGAATCCTGCCCTGGCTCGGAAGTCAGGGTTCAGGGCCCGCCGGAGTGTTCGCGCTTCCCGGCCGTCCCCGACTGGCAGGGAGTCTGCGCTGTTGTGCTCGGAAACCGGGGCAGCTGCCGCGGCCCTCAAGCCAGCGGGAGTTTCTCCTGTTCCGGTGTGCCCGGATTCCACGGCGGCGTCATCTTCTCCTGCCGAGACGGCTGCCGCGGCTCCCAAGCCAGCACAGGTCGGCCCTGTACCAGGCGGCCCGGCTTCTATTTCAGCGTCGACTACCCCCACTCGTCCCTCTCCATGGGCTGAGGAGCCAGATGTTAGTGAGTGTTCGGCAGGTTCGGCTGTCGAAGTCCAGGCGACGGCTTCTCCTGACCGGCGTCTCATCCCGGTCCCTGGCGCATCGCCTTTTCTTGAGGATGATGTGATGGAGGAGGTCTGGGGTGCTGCTCTGGCCTCTGCTGCCCCACTGCGCCTGGCGGATGCCTTCGTGCTCGCCCAAGCGAGCGTCCAGCAGGTCTTGGCCGCGCTTGGTCGTGAGCGAGAGGAGCAGACGGTTGAAAGGGATCGCCTCCTCATCTGGGGGAACCTTTTGCGGGTGCGGACCGCGGAGGTCAAGGGCGAGCTCGATTCTAGGCGGGAGTTGTTTGACTTCAGGGAAGCACTCCTCGACCGGCAGAAGCGGGCTATCGACCGTCTAGACGCCGAAATGCGGTGGCTCCACAGGGAGGCCCTTGAGGCACATGCCCAGGCCGAGGAGAGCCTCTCTGTCATGGAGGAGATACGGTAGAGGTTGGAGTGCCGTAAGCACGCCGTTGAGGACTAGGAGCGTTCCATGGCAGCCGAGGCGGAGAGGGTTGCCATGCGACTGGCGGCGAGCGAGGACGACCTGCGAGCTCGAGTCAGGGAGCTAGAGGCCCGGAAGGCAGACCTCGTCACGAGGGAGGAACAGGTCTCCTGCGAACACCAGGCGATCCTGGATTGGGAGTTGGCTGCCGACTTCCGGGCTTCTGAGTTGGAGCGGCTCGCCTAGACTCTCCGCCTTCGGGAATGCTCCCTGGCGGCCAAGGAGAAGGAATTCTCTGAGGGAAACCACGACGCCCTGCAGGCAGCCCTCCGCAAGGTAGAGGAGCTCTTGGCCTTGCGGTCATCCAAGGCGCGTGCGGTCTCGAGCTTCGTCGATCAGGCGGGGTCTGCCTTGGTCCCCCTTGGCTTCAGCCCGGTGAAGGCAGCGGCTCCTGCACTGAAGGTGGCCGAGTTGATCCCCGCGCTGGAGTCAATCGGCGCCAAGCTGAGCAGGCTAGACTCGGTGGTCGCCAGCGAGCTTGAAGCAGAGGGACGGGTCCTGGCCTTGGAGGTTACCACGCATGTGTCGGCTTGCTTCAGGAGCCGGGACCCTTCTTTCTTCCTGGAGCTAGTGAGAGAGGGCCCTGCTGCAGAGCGGGAGGAGACTGCCAAGGCCGAAGTCGGGGACGTGGCCACCCTTGTAGCCTCTAGGTTCCGGCGTGAGCCGGGAGGACCCTAAGACTTGCTTCTTTCTTTTTATCGAGTCTGTAGTCCAGCTCATGGAGCCATGAATAAATAGACTCTCTTGAATGTTTGTGCCTGTGATTCTTTTTGTCTTCTTCTTGGTTTTGCCTGGCCGAGCCCTTAGGTCCGCAAGGTACTCAGAGCCCTTCACATATCTCGAAGCTCGCACAGACACCTTCCCGGGGTCCTAACTGTATTAAGGGCCCCGGAGGTCTCCGGAGCTCGCCCCATGAGGATGAGGAGGTCCGGATCTGCCGGCCACGTGGCAGGCCCGGAGCTCCCTTCTAAGGAGAAGGAGGTCCGGCCCCGCGGGACACGTGGAGCCTTCTGAGCTTCTCCCCCGGAGAGGGAGGTCCGGCTTCTGCCGGCCACGCGGCGGGTCCGGAGCCCCTCCTGAGGAGGCAGGAGCTCCGGCCCCGCTGGACACGTGGGGCCTTCAGGCCTTGCCCCTGTTGAAGGGGCGCAACCCGGACCTTCCGGTCCTGTGCTGGAGTAGTCAGTAGCTCCTTGCCCCACGCTTCATGCAGCCCCCATTGCTGTAACCTGGAGGTCCTGCACACAGATAGAGGAAACGTAATTCTCCTTGGGGGTCCTCCCCTCCCCGTCTCTTAGTCTTATTCGGGTTACGGTCCTAGTCCGGTATACGGGGCCTTGGAAATTCTGTGCGCGAGGCACCGGGGCTCCGGCTCCCACCAAGGTCCGGGTACGACCGTCCGATCCCTATTACCGGACCGTGCGCTGGGGAAGCAGAGTGCACAGGCTTTGGGTACGGAACCAGGCAAAGCGGCTGTACTCCCCTGGACCTCCGGAGGGCAGGGTGCGCACACTTTAAGTACAGAGCCGGCTAAGCGGGATACGCACCCTGGACACCTGTCGAAGTGTTCGGTCGACACTTCCCCCGGGCCTGCACTGGGCAGCCCGCGGAGGTTCTTTTTTCGGTGGGGCTAGTCCCTTGCGGAGAGCATGAGCGTATGGACGAGTTAGTAAGAGCTTGACACGGCGAGTTTTACGTGGTTCAGGCCGCCGGAGCGTAAAACCCTACGTCCACGGCGACCTATGGAGCTCGCTGTATTGCTTGCTGCTCAGAACCGGAGTCCTGAGCTTGAGGATGAGTTACAGCTTGGGGGTGAATGGCTAGAGTGCGAACCCTTGCTATCGTCACCTACCCAAGTCTTTTATAGTCCAAGACTCGGGTGGCTTACAAGGGGGGCTCGGGACCCGACAGGTGTTCCCGGGGAGATTGTCTATCATCTACCGTATCTGCAGCTGCAGTTATGCCGGTGGTTCTCTCTGGCAAAGGCTTCTGAGTCTTCGTCTTGCAGCCCTGCCCATGCCGCATGCTAGTCGTAGTGGATGATGACGGCGGGGGCGGCATGGGATGTCTTGTCGCTGCGTTTATTGGCTGGCAAGCTCTGATACCGCGCGCCAGTCTGTGATGCGACTGGGCGCAACGGCACCTGACAGAGGCGTGCTCCGCGCCTCCGCGTCTTGGGAAGACGCGGGCCTTGAATACCTTGTACGGGCAAGTTATGGGGCGTCTTCACGCCCGCTGCCTATCGCTCGGGGGCAGGCAGCGCCGTTCTGCTGGCCACGTGGCGGGCCCGGAGCCCCCCTCAGAGGAGAGGGGGGTCCGGCCCCGCGGGACACGTGGAGCCTTCGGACCTCTCCCCGCGGAGGGGGAGGTTCGGCTTCTGTCGGCCACATGGCGGGCCCAGAGCTCCTTCCTGAGGAGAGGGAGGTCCGGCCCCGCTGGATAGGTGGCACCTTCGGACCTCTCCCCCGCGGAGGGGGAGGTCCGGCTTCTGTATGCCACGTGGCGGGCCCGGAGCTCTCCTCTGAGGAGAGGGAGGTCCGGCCCCGCCCGACACGTGGCGCCTTCGGAGCTCTCCCTGCGGAGAAGGGCGAGTTCCTTAGGCATTTTCCCCTGTGCGCGGGGGTACCCCATATCGCAAGTACCGACAGTGGCCCCCGGGCCCATCTCGGGGGAGATAGTGAGCCCGAGGTGGGACCTCCGTCTCTTCTGATCCGCACACTTTCTCTAAGTCCCGCATTGACCGCTGCCAGAGCATGAACGGCCGCGGGATCGTGGGAGCGTGCGCCCACTTGATGGTTGCTTTTACTGCGGCGGTTCCCAAGGCTGCCACTTCTGCACGTTGCGGCGCTTTCTTCTGGAACCGCCGAAGCGCATTGCCGGCTTGTCTTCTGGGGCGACTGACTCCTCGACCCACCGCTTCAGTTTGGCGGCTTGGGTCCACCTGTCATCGGCGCCCGGTCCCGGAGCCAACGCGGTCGCCGATGCGATGTTTTCGAAGATTTTCGAGTCATCTCGAATCATCCCTGGAAAGTTTTAAAAGGGGATCTCACCCGCATCGCGGCTTCCCTTCACCTTTCCTAGCGCTCGTACTTCCCTTGAACTCTTGCGCCCCGGCTTTCCTGCCCTTGTGCCCTCTTTCCCTATGGCTTCCAACTTGCTCCCGACGCGCCTCGTTTGTTCTTCCGAGCTTGGGCCAGTGCGCAGGCTGCTGGGCTGGCGCTCAGAAGAACAGAAACACCAGCTTCGCCGAGGATCTCTCCCCCTGATCCTGGAAAAGGGGGAGATGGTCTTGTTCACTGCTTATGCTCTGGCGGGGTTTGTTCCGCCGATTTCTTCATTCTTTGTCACCCTGCTGGAGACATATGGCCTCCAGCTCCACCATCTTTCCCCCAACTCTTTCGCAATGGCTGCTATTTTTGTCCACTTCTGCGAGATGTTCGTGGGGGTGCACACTTCCGTGACGCTCTTCCGCTACTTCTTTGTGTTGCGGACGACTGGGCGCGGCTCGAAGACTCAGATGGGGGCATAATACTTCCAGCATCGCTGCAAGGACCCCAAGGTCTCTGGATACCTTCTGCCCTTCAGCACATCAAGGTGGGAAAACTGGAGGGAGAGCTGGGTGGTAGTTCAGACCGACGAGCACGATCACCTACAACTCCCAACTGCCAGCCCAACCACCGATCGTCGCTTCTGGGAGGAGATCCCTGAGCTGGAGCAGGAGTACTCCCCGGTCTTGGAGCGGATCCTGTTCTTGGCCAACGTGGGGCTGACGTCTCTGATGCTGCTGATGGACTTTATGCCTGCCGTATTGCACCCTTGCAGCAGCGTAGTTGTAAGGGCCTCAGTTTTTGACACCCATTTGTAGTGTTCATCCCCACACCACACACCTCATTTGAGGAAGAATGATGAACACAAATAAAGAGCAAGTAACAATTATCAACATGCTCATTAGAGAACAAACTCACACATTGCAAAAGTGGTACTTCCCACATGTGATATAGATGGGCTGGACATATGAAAACTCCTACACTTTGCTGAGGATGTCCATGCCAAGTTCCACCCAAATTCAAAACCTTTTTGAGGTCATTTTGGGTATAGTTAGGAAGGGGGCAGTTTGAAACCATATTCAAATTCAAACTGTTTTCACCCACTGAATTTAAAAGTGGAAGGCATATTCTTGCTCAGCACATTTTTGTGAGCTCACACACCAATTTTCACTCCATTTGGAGTTGATCTTGACATGAGCTAAGGGGGAGAAATTCAAACTTTATTTGAATTTCAAACTGAACTTGTGCTGAAATTCATTCAAACCAAACTTCATTTGGACTTTGATCAATTCAAATGGCTCTTGGGGTGAATAATTTGAATTGCCAAGGGTAGAATAGGGTTCACTGTTTACCACAGCTGTTAGGAGTAAATTTCAGAGGTTAAAAGAGGGGTGGGACCCACATGTCAGCCTCTGCCTCAAAGCAAACCGACTGAAACACAGTTCAGTCGGTTCCCGGCTGCTGTGTGCGCGCGCCACCGAAGGGGGCAGCCGGCGCCAGCTCCTGCTGCGCGCCCCAAGCCGGAGACCGGACCGCCGGGCTATTTATTCCCTCCCCGGCGTGCTTCAGTCGCCATTCCCCCGAGCTGCCGACGTACACGACTTGTTTTTCCACTGCCATCGCCGCCGCTCGAGCTCCCACTTGATCAAGCCGATCGCAGCTCCCTCCTTCCACTCCAGGGTCCCAGCAAGGTACTAGAGACCTTCCTCCATCCTCCCCATTGCTAGAAGTCGATTGAAACCGAGTGTTATCGGCTGTGCCGAGAACTAAAAATCGGAACTGGAAACCGCCGCACCTCAGGCTCTCGTGGACAGCCCAACCTGGGCGTTGTCACGCCCGAGCCAAGGCACCCTTGGACGCGCAGGTGACCGGTGCTGCTCATCCCCGAGCCATAGCTCGAGTGATTGCTCACCGGCGGCGAATTTCCACTTTTCCCCTTTCTGTGTGCAGAACGACCTTCGGGTACGATTCTGTTTAATTCGTGTTCTAGAAAGGATTAGAGGGCCTCAGGACACTCCCACACGAGCTAGACACGGTGACGCACAAGTTGCCTTCACAACTCTGGGCCGGAAAACCTCTGTGCCCGGCGTAATTCAAGGTCTACTAATGGCGGAACGAACGGGGGGTGTCGGGCGCACGGTGAGGACCTATTTCAGGCCTTCCCCGAGCTGCCCCGAGTTCATGTCGACCTTCTCTGAGGTCCACTGATGCTCCCCGACCGATTTCCCAAGTAGCTGAGGCACTAGGAGCGTCAGCCGACATGGCCGAGGTCGTTCCGATATGGCGGCTCGTCGCCGACCATGCTCCGGCCGTTGTCATGAGCAGCTGGCCCTCGGGTCAGGTTCCCCAAGTAAAAGTAGGCAGGGGCGGCCAGAATCAAGAAGTTTGGAGCTGTACAGCAGCCAGCGGCGAGCTCTCCGGCGAGGTCCCTCGGCGGCGGAGCGCGGGTGTCGCGAGGTTGAAGAAGGGGGTGGACCCCAGCTGTCAGCGGCCGATATTTTGAATCGGGATCTGGCTGCGGCCGGGATCGGGTGTGCTGGCGCGCAAAATCCTTGTGGGCCGCGGTGTGCTGTCGCTTCGGCGTGCGACGCGTGTCCCCTGGGCCCACGCGCGAGTTTAAACTTTTCCCCGATTTTCAGATTTCCTTCAAACTTCAAATCCTTATAACTTTGGCTAGAAAGCTCCAAATTGAGTGAACCAAATTTTGCTGGATTCAGCTCTCTGAGTACTTTCCAGAAAATCAAGTTTCACTTCATGAAATTCCTTAATTCTCCAGAATTAATTCCTTAAAGTTTAAACTGTTAGGAATTTTAATTGGAGAATCCTTTGGAGGAAAATCCTTAAATTTTGCTGAGATGTTCACCAAAATATCCTTGAACTACCATAAAAATTTCAGAACCATTTGAGCTCATTTAGTCCACCTAATGGTGTGATTAGTAAAACTGTTCCAGAGAAAATAGAAAATGTTCAGAAACATTTTCAGAATTTTCTCTGAAATTGTTTAGCTCATATCTTTAGTTAGAAACTTCCAAATTAAGTGAGACCAACTCCATTAGAACCCTCTGAAAATCTAGTTTTCAGAAAGTCATAGTTTGTCTCCTGAAAATTCCTAGAACACACTAAGAGTTCCAACTAAGGTCAAGGACATGATTATTTGTGGAGGGCTCAAATGAGCTTAGCTGCAACTAAAACTTGACCAAGTCTTTGTTTAGGTTGTAACCAAGCCACAGTAAAAGTTTCACAGTCATTAGGTCTGTCTAGAAAGGTTTATAGACTTCACAACTTCAAAGTTAATACAAAGGCATTTAATTAATACATACATTGTTCTTATCATGTAGTCGCTAAGGTCGAGGAGGAACCCGAAGTCCTAGACTTCGTTACTCCGGAGGAACAGCTAGCCTACGACCAAGAGCAGCAAGGCAAGCCCCGGTTTGCATTAACCTTTTTACAAATGTTTATTGTTTTGAGCACATCGTTGAATATTGTTCTTTGCATTAGAGTTTTGATTGGAAACCCAACTGCACAGCCAAGAAACCCATGGGTTGGGTTTAGGATTGCAAACCTCGTTAGCCACTGCATTGCTAGGATAGAGTAGGATTCGGTACAAGTCGAGTAGTTGGAACTACTCGCGAGAATAGGCTAGAGGCACATTGCTCGGGTAGAGATAGCACATGATACACATGGCAAGAAAATGAGACCGAGCGGAGGGTAAGGGCAGCAGGACTTTGGGGCCTGTGTGCTGTAGCTCCGCTTGTGTCGATTGAGGACCGAGCCGTGTGCGGGCCTGTTGAACAAGCTAGAACAGTACCGAAGACCTACCGGCTATATGGGAACCGGGAAACTGATGTAACTCGGGTAGCTGGGTATTGAGGCATTGCCCGTCGTTCAGAGGGTAGGTTGAGAGCTCGAGGTGTAAATCAGCTGGCGGCACAGAGATGCGCGTGCAGGGACCTCTTGCTCGGGACGATGGGACCGGTTCAGTATTTGGCTAACGGGTGAAAGGTAGTCGCGTACGGCGTCCGTGATGGTTGTTGTAGGCAACATCGAGTACGGGCGTACGTGACGGGTTGTTCGGGTAACCCTGCAGGTGTAAATCGATTATAATCGCCGTCCCTCGCGGTCAGTGAGTACCACTTGTTCACTGTACCGTGACGTAGAAAGAACAGGCTAGTTACATGTTAAAATGTTGCTGATTGAAAGCTGGACATTGATTGTTAATGATATGCTGTAGCTTAGTGCTAACTAAAGTTCCTTTCAACTTTGGGCAAAGTACATGAGAGAAAGGCGTTTCTTGTTTGATTGCGGCTCTCTCATGTGCCTTCGCGTAAGGTTCTCCACAACCTGCTGCTAAAACTTGAAAGTAAGGATCTACTAATTAGGCGAGTCCTTGCAAATGATTTTTACCTCATGTAACCCATTACCCTCATGTAGAAGTTTCATGTTTAGGTGAGACGGGTCAGACTTGCTGAGCCTTCGTGCTCACTGCTTGTGTTTGAAGCTTTTGCAGGGTTCTATGAGGAAGGGACTCCCGAAGGGGAGACGGAACCCCAGGAGGGGAACCCCGTCGAGTGGGAGTCGTGCACGCCGCAGAGTTAGTGTGCGTGTGTGCTAGCAAGGACACGTTCAAGGGCTGAACGTGTACTTGGTGCTTAGTCTACGCCCGCGAGTGTGGACTAAACTTATTTTGATGTAAACATGTTCATATAACTGTTTATGTAATAAAACTTCCGCTTCCGCTTTGCACCTTTGACGTGTGTTATACGGTGTTGTGCAACGCAACACCCCTCAGCGTGATCCTGGCTCGACAGGACCAGTGGGGTCGTGTCAGCGTGGTATCAGAGCTCGCTTGAGGTTTAACACAGTACAAAGGTCTTCTTTTTCAAAAATCCAGTGAGGAACGAGTTAGTAGCCCGTATAAGGATGTTATTAGTATATAGAAAGTGGCTTAGTAACCTAATTGTTATGTCGGAAAAATCGTGCATCTCGGGACGTTCATGTCTTGGGGGGTGCACGTGAGCGCTGTCCACCAGTGCGCACAAGCTGAAGGGTGGAGCCCCACGGGTGGCAGGTAACCCGACCCGCTTTGATATCCTCTACGACTCTTCATGTCGTTTGGGGTATTCGAGCAACGTCTGTCCCTGGCGTGCGTGGTGCAACATGGGAGACCCCATCACGTGGTCTGAAACGTGAACACGTAACTCAAGGCGTGTTTGGCTTGAGAACATCCGGGCGAGTGATGACGGCCGGGTGTACCAACTGTATGGATTCCGGGCTCGGTGTGCAGCCGAGTCTGATGATTGTTTGAGTTTCTGCAGGTAGCCTTAGCACGAAACGGTAGACGTGTAGCATCCGTGTGCGAGTGACGAGTAGTGCCACTGAACTAACGAAGCCGGCTAAGTCCGGTATAGGTTTTTCTTTGTGAGGACGTAGTACCGACATAATCTGGTGACGCATCGACGTCACGCCCCACTGAATAAACAACTTCATTGTAAAAACTGGAAGGTTTTAATCCAAATTAGTAAAACTGGATGTAACTCCTTCTCTTATACAGGATATTCAAAATTAACAAGTTTTCAACTTATAGGATGTTAAGGACAGAGCACTCTGTTTTCAGCTAAATCAAGGCTGAAGTTAATCAGAGGTTAGAGGTTGAGTTCTTTCGAGGTTGAGGTCGTAGGATACATTTCTGGAAAGCTTTGGAGGAGCTTTACAACTTTTCTGTTGAGTTCCAGAGGTTTTTCATCCCTTAACCACTCGAAAAATGCAGTAGAGTTGAAACTGTCCAGAAAACAGGACAGAGCAAAGACTCTCTGTAGACTCTCTGTAAATTAAGCATAACTTCCTGCATAAAAATCCAAAAAAATGAAAATGAGGTAGTTCTGGAAAGCTTATGAGATGGGTTACAACTTTGTGACAGAAAGTTTTGTCAGATTAGGAACAGAAGTAACTGAGATTGTTGGATCAAATCAGTACCTAAGGTAGGGAGGTGCTGTCCAATTGTTCCCAGAAATTCTGTTAACTTTGACATCTCATAACTTTTGAACCAGGACAGATCTTAGGCCACCAAATACTTGCTGGAAAGCTATTGAAGTTAACTTTAACTTTGATGTTAAGCTCCAGGACTAGTTTTGCTTTTAGCCTGGCCTAAATCAGGTTGATATGGAAACTGGTCAGGGCTGTCATGGGAACAGCAGATCAGCAGTCAAATTTATTAAAAATTTGAACTATGTTTCCAAGTTTTATGGGTTCAATGACATATGTTATGTTATAACTCAATGGTTTACTGTATAAATAAATATTTGACATTTCTCAAATATGTTTTTACAGATGGCAGCAGATAAACGGTTGGAGAACGGGTGGGTAGTTTCCCACTGCTCTGACCGTAGCGGCTACCCGGAAGCATTGTGGCAAATGCTCCAATATTTCGGGTACAACCAGAGGCCGCAATACTTCGCCAAGGAAGAAGGCGAAGAGGGGAACAAGACGTGGACGATCCATGTCGAGGTTCCTGCAGGGCCTACGCCACCCGGTTGGGTGCCATTCACCGTCACGGTGAGAGGAAGACAACCGGAAGGGATGTGGCAAGTGGCAGCCCGTGACACTATGTCACGTTTCTGCCAACTACACGTGCAGACTATGGAGGGTACTCCATACGCACTCGTTCCGGTGGAGGGACGAGCTCAGCATGTGTGGGAAGAGAGGTACCTGGAGGCAACAGATCCGAATTGCCCAAGGTACAACCCCGCGGAGGCAAATCTCAGCCTCCAAATGAGGGCGGGAAACGCTGTGATGGACAGCCAAGCTGTTCATACGGAGCATCTCGCCACCAAGCTCAAGGAGAGCACGAGCCGTGGAGATCATTTTGAGGGTGCTCACAGTGCACTCCGCAATGTGCTCCTTCCGACGATCAAGCGACTGAATGAACAACACAATCAGTTGCGTCGTCTGAAGAAAGCAAAGAAGAAGAGCCGTGTTGACATCGCGGCGTTGCAAGAGCTGGTGCAGACCCTAACCCAGCAGAATGAGGACCTTGCTCAAGAGCGGGACGACGCTATTGAGGAAGGACAAGGCTGGGAAGAGGACTACAACCAGGCTATGGACGAGGTGCATGCATTGCAGGACCTCGTGCCCCCGGTATTCGGCGTATCGGTAGTTTTGGGTCTTCCAGCCATGGGAGAACCCGGAATGGGAGAAGAGGTGGTAGACCCCGAGCCACCAGCAGAGGTGCCGGAGGAGGACGACCCACAGGAGGTCGAGTTCTACTCCGAGTAGGGGGTTACGGTTGCCAAGTAGGGCAGCTAGGGTAGCGTAACCCAACTTTTGTAATCGGTGACATGTCGTGTAGACAGTAGCGCATGTATAGGTAGTGACGACATGAGCACGACTTCTCGGAGATCCGAGAATAATGTATCTTGTATAAAGTGTATGCTTTATCAATATATGTGAATGTTGTGCAAGTTAATCATGCGTCGCTTCAATACTTACTGCTGTTTATGGAATTTTGAGTAAGACATGTGCTAATTGCTGCTGTGTTGAATTTTAGAATGACGCGTACTCGTGCCAACCCTGATGTTGGAGGTACTAGCCAAGGGGGAGAAACCTCTCAACCACCTCCCGAGGACTCCTTGGGACAACAGCAGCAACAGCAACAGCAAACACCGCCACCGCCACTGCCAACGGTTACATTGGCCGACATTGTCGCGGCAATGGCAGGTTCACATCAGCAGCACACAGAGCTGCTGCAAACGTTAATTGCGAATACGTCTCGCCCCGAGAGACGTCAAGATCGTGAGGAGCGCCAACAGAGCTCCTACTCCGACTTCCTGGCGACTCATCCCCCTGTATTCTCAAGGGCGGATGAACCACTTGACGCGGACAACTGGCTCCGCGCCATAGAGATGAAGTTCGGGCTGCTCCAAATCAGCGAGCAACGCAAGACTCAGTTCGCGGTCCAGCAGCTCCAAGGATCCGCGAGCGCGTGGTGGGCCAACTTCTGTGCTTCACAGCCCACCGACCGAGTGATGACCTGGGCGGAGTTCCGGACGGCCTTCAGGGCCTATCATATACCGCCCGGTTTGATGAAGAGGAAGACGCAGGAATTCCTACACCTGCAACAAGGGAGCCGAAACACGCTGGAATATTCCAGGGCGTTCAACGATCTCGCGCTCTACGCGTCGTATCACGCAGATACGGACGAGAAGCGGCGGGACCACTTCTACCAGGGGCTTAATCCGCTCCTGAAGGACAAATTGGCGATGTTCAATCGCGGCAGCCTCAACGACATCATTGATGCTGCGATTGTTCAGGAGGAATCCGGCAAGGAGTTGGCGGCGGCAGAGCGAAAGCGAAGCGCGCCGCAGAGCAGCGGAGAAGGAGGCGGTCCTTCTCAGAAGTTTCGGATGGTGAATCGCCCACCATCAGGTCCACGCTGGCAGCCACCACAGCGGTCAATGCCGTTCCGCGGTCGGCCGTACTCTTCACCGGCATTCCGGCCGGCACTGCCAGCACCACCGCAACAACAACAGCAACAGCGGGCGATGCCGCGTGCGTTTGCACCTCTGCAACGCATGCCGGGCTTTCGTGCCCCGAGTACTCCACCAGCAGCGGCCACATGTTACAAGTGTGGTCGTCCAGGACACTTCGCGAGCAGTTGCCCGGAGAGGCAAGGCGGCGGAGTGGCACCACAGTTTCCGGGGAGGAATCAACCCCGGAACCCTACTAATGCGCGGCGGGCAAACCCTAGGCCCGGCACTGTCCACCAGCTTGCCATTGAGGACGTGCCGGAGGGCGAGCCAATCCTTGCGGGTATGTTCCAACTCCACCAGCATCCCGCTATAGTACTATTTGATTCAGGCGCCACGCATAATTTTATTAGCCAAGCTTTCATTGCTAAACACAGCTTGCCAATACTACCCACCGATAGTCCATATTTAATTTGTTCACCGGGTGGGAAGATTTCAGCAAGCGTAATGGTCTCCAAAGCACCATTATGCTTAGCGGGTAGAGTGTACCCCACGTCTCTCATCATCTTAGAGGGACAGAAGGTCGATGTCATCCTAGGGATGTCGTGGTTAACCCGCCACGGCGCTGTTTTAGACACCGTCCTTCGAGTCGTGCACTTAAACTCAGAAGTGCACGGTTCTCACTCATTATTTCTGGACAGTCCAGAAATAAAACTTCCAAGTGTCTATCAAGCTACAACCATCAGATTGGAAGACATTCCAGTGGTCCGAGAGTTCCCGGATGTGTTCCCGGACGATTTGCCGGGGATGCCACCCGATAGAGAGGTGGAGTTCAAGATTGAACTTGCACCGGGAACCATGCCAATATCCCGAAGGCCGTACAAGATGGCGCCCAAGGAGTTGGCTGAACTGAAGACTCAGCTCACGGACCTTCTGGAGAAGGGTTTTATTAGGCCGAGCTCCTCGCCATGGGGCTGTTCGGCATTATTTGTCAAAAAGAAGGATGAAACGTTGCGGCTTTGCGTGGACTACCGTCCATTAAATGCCGTAACCATCAAGAACAAGTACCCGTTGCCACGGATCGACATGTTGTTTGATCAGTTGGTCGAAGCAAAGATCTTTTCCAAGATGGATTTAAGATCCGGGTACCATCAGATTAAGATAAGGGCGGAGGACATTCCGAAGACAGCTTTCTCAACAAGGTACGGACTTTATGAGTACCTGGTCATGTCCTTCGGCCTCACCAATGCTCCAGCTCACTTCATGTACTTAATGAACTCGGTGTTCATGCCGGAGCTGGACAAGTTTGTCGTGGTCTTCATCGACGACATCCTGGTATACTCCAAGTCGGAGGAAGATCACAAGAAACGTCTGCGTATAGTCTTGCAACGGCTGCGGGATCACAAGTTATACGCAAAGTTCAGCAAATGCGAGTTTTGGATATCGCAAGTGCCTTTCCTCGGGCATATCATCTCAGCGGAGGGTATCGCTGTGGACCCGAGCAAGATCACGCAAGTGCTGAATTGGAAATCCCCGAGAACTGTTCATGAGGTACGGAGTTTCCTCGGACTCGCGGGATATTATCGGAGGTTCATTCCGAACTTCTCGAAGATTGCCAAGCCAATGACAGAGCTGCTGAAGAAGGCTACCAAATATGTTTGGAGTCCAGCATGTGAAGCAGCATTTAAGGCTTTAGTCAAGCACCTGACATCAGCACCGGTTTTGGCGCAGCCAGACACAACAAAACCGTTCGATGTGTACTGCGATGCATCCGGCATTGGGCTCGGATGTGTGCTGATGCAAGACCGAAGAGTGGTCGCGTATGGATCACGGCAGCTTAGGAACCACGAGCAAAATTATCCAACTCACGACTTGGAGCTCGCTGCCGTGGTACTTGCACTGAAGATGTGGAGGCACTACCTACTCGGTAACCTCGTACATTTATATACCGACCACAAAAGCCTCAAGTACATATTCACTAAGAAGGAGTTGAACATGAGGCAACGAAGATGGTTAGAACTGATAAAAGATTACGAAATAGAGATCCATTATCATCCGGGCAAGGCAAACGTTGTGGCAGATGCGCTGAGCCGCAAGTCACACGTCAATAATCTGACCATCACACCGTTGGAAGAGAGCGAACCACCACTACATGTGATTCCACACGGAGCTCTCTACAACCTAGCTTTGATCCCCACCATCCGTGAAGAGATAGCGGCAGCCCAGAAGAATGACAAGGGCATGTCCCATTTGCGGAGACGTATAGACAGTGGGGAGTTGAAATGTTTCCGGAAGGACGGAGACGGCGTCCTATGGTTCAAGGACCGGATCGTCGTACCCCGAAACCCGGAGTTACGGAAGAAAATCTTTGATGAGGCTCACTTATCAAAGTTTTCTATTCACCCCGGCAGCAACAAAATGTATCAAGAACTCAGGAGAAAGTTTTGGTGGACACGGATGAAGCGTGAGACTGCAAAATACGTGTCCGAGTGTGATACATGTCGAAGGGTGAAGGCAGATCACATGCGGAAACCGGGACTGCTGCAACCACTGGGCATTCCTGCCTGGAAGTGGGAGGACGTGAGCATGGATTTCGTCGTCGGTTTACCCACCACCTTACAGAAACATGATTCTGTGTGGGTGATCGTCGATCGGCTCACCAAAGTTGCCCATTTCATCCCGGTCAACACCAACTACAACGCCAAGAAGTATGCTGAACTATACATCTCACGGATCCTATGCTTATACGGCGTACCCCGTACCATCATCTCGGACCGGGGCACTTTATTTGTGTCCCGTTTTTGGGAGCAGCTACACGCTGCCTTGAGGACGAAGCTGATCCGTAGTTCAGCCTACCACCCGCAGACGGATGGACAAACTGAGCGGGTAAATCAAATCCTAGAAGACATGCTACGAGCTTGCGCTATCGACCACGACAAGAATTGGGATGATCACTTGCCGTTAGCCGAGTTCTCGTAAAACAATGGGTACCAAGCCAGCATCAAGATGGCGCCCTACGAGGCGCTATACGGCAGGAAATGCCGCACACCACAGAACTGGTGTGAGTCTGGCGAGAGGGTTACCTTCGGGATTGACCTTGTCAATAACGCGGAAGAAAAGGTTCGACTGATTCAAGCGAACCTAAAAGCCGCTCAATCCCGTCAAAAACAGTATGCGGACCGGAGAAGGCGCCCATTACAATTCGAAGTTGGGGATCACGTATATCTACGGGTGTCTCCAATGAAGGGTGTAAACAGATTTGGGGTGAGAGGAAAGTTGGCACCCCGATTCGTCGGTCCATTCCAGATTACCGAAAGATGTGGATCAGTAGCATACCGGCTGAAATTACCAGAAGCACTTTCCAGTGTGCACAACGTCTTTCACATTTCCCAGCTAAGGAAGTGTCTCAAGCTATCAACTACCATTCAGCTGGAAGACATTGAAGAACTGCAACCGGATCTCACCTATCGGGAGGAACCGGTGCAGATTATTGATGAGAAGGCCCGAACCACACGCAACCGTACGTTGTGGTTCTACAAGGTTCTGTGGAGTAATCACTCCATGGACGAAGCGACATGGGAAAGCGAAGAATTCCTTCGCACTAACTACCCCGATTTTCTCACGTCGCATATCCGGTAATTTTCCACCATCCTCTCTCTCATTTTCACCTTATAATCTCGGGACGAGATTCTTTTAAGGGGGGAGGAATGTAAGGGCCTCAGTTTTTGACACCCATTTGTAGTGTTCATCCCCACACCACACACCTCATTTGAGGAAGAATGATGAACACAAATAAAGAGCAAGTAACAATTATCAACATGCTCATTAGAGAACAAACTCACACATTGCAAAAGTGGTACTTCCCACATGTGATATAGATGGGCTGGACATATGAAAACTCCTACACTTTGCTAAGGATGTCCATGCCAAGTTCCACCCAAATTCAAAACCTTTTTGAGGTCATTTTGGGTATAGTTAGGAAGGGGGCAGTTTGAAACCATATTCAAATTCAAACTGTTTTCACCCACTGAATTTAAAAGTGGAAGGCATATTCTTGCTCAGCACATTTTTGTGAGCTCACACACCAATTTTCACTCCATTTGGAGTTGATCTTGACATGAGCTAAGGGGGAGAAATTCAAACTTTATTTGAATTTCAAACTGAACTTGTGCTGAAATTCATTCAAACCAAACTTCATTTGGACTTTGATCAATTCAAATGGCTCTTGGGGTGAATAATTTGAATTGCCAAGGGTAGAATAGGGTTCACTGTTTACCACAGCTGTTAGGAGTAAATTTCAGAGGTTAAAAGAGGGGTGGGACCCACATGTCAGCCTCTGCCTCAAAGCAAACCGACTGAAACACAGTTCAGTCGGTTCCCGGCTGCTGTGTGCGCGCGCCACCGAAGGGGGCAGCCGGCGCCAGCTCCTGCTGCGCGCCCCAAGCCGGAGACCGGACCGCCGGGCTATTTATTCCCTCCCCGGCGTGCTTCAGTCGCCATTCCCCCGAGCTGCCGACGTACACGACTTGTTTTTCCACTGCCATCGCCGCCGCTCGAGCTCCCGCTTGATCAAGCCGATCGCAGCTCCCTCCTTCCACTCCAGGGTCCCAGCAAGGTACTAGAGACCTTCCTCCATCCTCCCCATTGCTAGAAGTCGATTGAAACCGAGTGTTATCGGCTGTGCCGAGAACTAAAAATCGGAACTGGAAACCGCCGCACCTCGGGCTCTCGTGGACAGCCCAACCTGGGCGTTGTCACGCCCGAGCCAAGGCACCCTTGGACGCGCAGGTGACCGGTGCTGCTCATCCCCGAGCCATAGCTCGAGTGAT
This sequence comes from Neostapfia colusana, assembly GCA_030760725.1. Taxonomy (NCBI): domain Eukaryota; kingdom Viridiplantae; phylum Streptophyta; class Magnoliopsida; order Poales; family Poaceae; genus Neostapfia; species Neostapfia colusana. The sequence goes on from JASWHV010000003.1 coordinate 84,157,734, forward strand.
TGCTCACCGGCGGCGAATTTCCACTTTTCCCCTTTCTGTGTGCAGAACGACCTTCGGGTACGATTCTGTTTAATTCGTGTTCTAGAAAGGATTAGAGGGCCTCAGGCCACTCCCACACGAGCTAGACACGGTGACGCACAAGTTGCCTTCACAACTCTGGGCCGGAAAACCTCTGTGCCCGGCGTAATTCAAGGTCTACTAATGGCGGAACGAACGGGGGGTGTCGGGCGCACGGTGAGGACCTATTTCGGGCCTTCCCCGAGCTGCCCCGAGTTCATGTCGACCTTCTCTGAGGTTCACTCATGCTCCCCGACCGATTTCCCAAGTAGCTGAGGCACTAGGAGCGTCAGCCGACATGGCCGAGGTCGTTCCGATATGGCGGCTCGTCGCCGACCATGCTCCGGCCGTTGTCATGAGCAGCTGGCCCTCGGGTCAGGTTCCCCAAGTAAAAGTAGGCAGGGGCGGCCAGAATCAAGAAGTTTGGAGCTGTACAGCAGCCAGCGGCGAGCTCTCCGGCGAGGTCCCTCGGCGGCGGAGCGCGGGTGTCGCGAGGTTGAAGAAGGGGGTGGACCCCAGCTGTCAGCGGCCGATATTTTGAATCGGGATCTGGCTGCGGTCGGGATCGGGTGTGCTGGCGCGCAAAATCCTTGTGGGCCGCGGTGTGCTGTCGCTTCGGCGTGCGACGCGTGTCCCCTGGGCCCACGCGCGAGTTTAAACTTTTCCCCGATTTTCAGATTTCCTTCAAACTTCAAATCCTTATAACTTTGGCTAGAAAGCTCCAAATTGAGTGAACCAAATTTTGCTGGATTCAGCTCTCTGAGTACTTTCCAGAAAATCAAGTTTCACTTCATGAAATTCCTTAATTCTCCAGAATTAATTCCTTAAATTTTAAACTGTTAGGAATTTTAATTGGAGAATCCTTTGGAGGAAAATCCTGAAATTTTGCTGAGATGTTCACCAAAATATCCTTGAACTACCATAAAAATTTCAGAACCATTTGAGCTCATTTAGTCCACCTAATGGTGTGATTAGTAAAACTGTTCCAGAGAAAATAGAAAATGTTCAGAAACATTTTCAGAATTTTCTCTGAAATTGTTTAGCTCATATCTTTAGTTAGAAACTTCCAAATTAAGTGAGACCAACTCCATTAGAACCCTCTGAAAATCTAGTTTTCAGAAAGTCATAGTTTGTCTCCTGAAAATTCCTAGAACACACTAAGAGTTCCAACTAAGGTCAAGGACATGATTATTTGTGGAGGGCTCAAATGAGCTTAGCTGCAACTAAAACTTGACCAAGTCTTTGTTTAGGTTGTAACCAAGCCACAGTAAAAGTTTCACAGTCATTAGGTCTGTCTAGAAAGGTTTATAGACTTCACAACTTCAAAGTTAATACAAAGGCATTTAATTAATACATACATTGTTCTTATCATGTAGTCGCTAAGGTCGAGGAGGAACCCGAAGTCCTAGACTTCGTTACTCCGGAGGAACAGCTAGCCTACGACCAAGAGCAGCAAGGCAAGCCCCGGTTTGCATTAACCTTTTTACAAATGTTTATTGTTTTGAGCACATCGTTGAATATTGTTCTTTGCATTAGAGTCTTGATTGGAAACCCAACTGCACAGCCAAGAAACCCATGGGTTGGGTTTAGGATTGCAAACCTCGTTAGCCACTGCATTGCTAGGATAGAGTAGGATTCGGTACAAGTCGAGTAGTTGGAACTACTCGCGAGAATAGGCTAGAGGCACATTGCTCGGGTAGAGATAGCACATGATACACATGGCAAGAAAATGAGACCGAGCGGAGGGTAAGGGCAGCAGGAATTTGGGGCCTGTGTGCTGTAGCTCCGCTTGTGTCGATTGAGGACCGAGCCGTGTGCGGGCCTGTTGAACAAGCTAGAACAGTACCGAAGACCTACCGGCTATATGGGAACCGGGAAACTGATGTAACTCGGGTAGCTGGGTATTGAGGCATTGCCCGTCGTTCAGAGGGTAGGTTGAGAGCTCGAGGTGTAAATCAGCTGGCGGCACAGAGATGCGCGTGCAGGGACCTCTTGCTCGGGACGATGGGACCGGTTCAGTATTTGGCTAACGGGTGAAAGGTAGTCGCGTACGGCGTCCGTGATGGTTGTTGTAGGCAACATCGAGTACGGGCGTACGTGACGGGTTGTTCGGGTAACCCTGCAGGTGTAAATCGATTATAATCGCCGTCCCTCGCGGTCAGTGAGTACCACTTGTTCACTGTACCGTGACGTAGAAAGAACAGGCTAGTTACATGTTAAAATGTTGCTGATTGAAAGCTGGACATTGATTGTTAATGATATGCTGTAGCTTAGTGCTAACTAAAGTTCCTTTCAACTTTGGGCAAAGTACATGAGAGAAAGGCGTTTCTTGTTTGATTGCGGCTCTCTCATGTGCCTTCGCGTAAGGTTCTCCACAACCTGCTGCTAAAACTTGAAAGTAAGGATCTACTAATTAGGCGAGTCCTTGCAAATGATTTTTACCTCATGTAACCCATTACCCTCATGTAGAAGTTCCATGTTTAGGTGAGACGGGTCAGACTTGCTGAGCCTTCGTGCTCACTGCTTGTGTTTGAAGCTTTTGCAGGGTTCTATGAGGAAGGGACTCCCGAAGGGGAGACGGAACCCCAGGAGGGGAACCCCGTCGAGTGGGAGTCGTGCACGCCGCAGAGTTAGTGTGCGTGTGTGCTAGCAAGGACACGTTCAAGGGCTGAACGTGTACTTGGTGCTTAGTCTACGCCCGCGAGTGTGGACTAAACTTATTTTGATGTAAACATGTTCATATAACTGTTTATGTAATAAAACTTCTGCTTTCGCTTTGCACCTTTGACGTGTGTTATACGGTGTTGTGCAACGCAACACCCCTCGGCGTGATCCTGGCTCGACAGGACCAGTGGGGTCGTGTCAGCGTGGTATCAGAGCTCGCTTGAGGTTTAACACAGTACAAAGGTCTTCTTTTTCAAAAATCCAGTGAGGAACGAGTTAGTAGCCCGTATAAGGATGTTATTAGTATATAGAAAGTGGCTTAGTAACCTAATTGTTATGTCGGAAAAATCGTGCATCTCGGGACGTTCATGTCTTGGGGGGTGCACGTGAGCGCTGTCCACCAGTGCGCACAAGCTGAAGGGTGGAGCCCCACGGGTGGCAGGTAACCCGACCCGCTTTGATATCCTCTACGACTCTTCATGTCGTTTGGGGTATTCGAGCAACGTCTGTCCCTGGCGTGCGTGGTGCAACATGGGAGACCCCGTCACGTGGTCTGAAACGTGAACACGTAACTCAAGGTGTGTTTGGCTTGAGAACATCCGGGCGAGTGATGACGGCCGGGTGTACCAACTGTATGGATTCCGGGCTCGGTGTGCAGCCGAGTCTGATGATTGTTTGAGTTTCTGCAGGTAGCCTTAGCACGAAACGGTAGACGTGTAGCATCCGTGTGCGAGTGACGAGTAGTGCCACTGAACTAACGAAGCCGGCTAAGTCCGGTATAGGTTTTTTTTTGTGAGGACGTAGTACCGACATAATCTGGTGACGCATCGACGTCACGCCCCACTGAATAAACAACTTCATTGTAAAAACTGGAAGGTTTTAATCCAAATTAGTAAAACTGGATGTAACTCCTTCTCTTATACAGGATATTCAAAATTAACAAGTTTTCAACTTATAGGATGTTAAGGACAGAGCACTCTGTTTTCAGCTAAATCAAGGCTGAAGTTAATCAGAGGTTAGAGGTTGAGTTCTTTCGAGGTTGAGGTCGTAGGATACATTTCTGGAAAGCTTTGGAGGAGATTTACAACTTTTCTGTTGAGTTCCAGAGGTTTTTCATCCCTTAACCACTCGAAAAATGCAGTAGAGTTGAAACTGTCCAGAAAACAGGACAGAGCAAAGACTCTCTGTAGACTCTCTGTAAATTAAGCATAACTTCCTGCATAAAAATCCAAAAAAATGAAAATGAGGTACTTCTGGAAAGCTTATGAGATGGGTTACAACTTTGTGACAGAAAGTTTTGTCAGATTAGGAACAGAAGTAACTGAGATTGTTGGATCAAATCAGTACCTAAGGTAGGGAGGTGCTGTCCAATTGTTCCCAGAAATTCTGTTAACTTTGACATCTCATAACTTTTGAACCAGGACAGATCTTAGGCCACCAAATACTTGCTGGAAAGCTATTGAAGTTAACTTTAACTTTGATGTTAAGCTCCAGGACTAGTTTTGCTTTTAGCCTGGCCTAAATCAGGTTGATATGGAAACTGGTCAGGGCTGTCATGGGAACAGCAGATCAGCAGTCAAATTTATTAAAAATTTGAACTATGTTTCCAAGTTTTATGGGTTCAATGACATATGTTATGTTATAACTCAATGGTTTACTGTATAAATAAATATTTGACATTTCTCAAATATGTTTTTACAGATGGCAGCAGATAAACGGTTGGAGAACGGGTGGGTAGTTTCCCACTGCTCTGACCGTAGCGGCTACCCGGAAGCATTGTGGCAAATGCTCCAATATTTCGGGTACAACCAGAGGCCGCAATACTTCGCCAAGGAAGAAGGCGAAGAGGGGAACAAGACGTGGACGATCCATGTCGAGGTTCCTGCAGGGCCTACGCCACCCGGTTGGGTGCCATTCACCGTCACGGTGAGAGGAAGACAACCGGAAGGGATGTGGCAAGTGGCAGCCCGTGACACTATGTCACGTTTCTGCCAACTACACGTGCAGACTATGGAGGGTACTCCATACGCACTCGTTCCGGTGGAGGGACGAGCTCAGCATGTGTGGGAAGAGAGGTACCTGGAGGCAACAGATCCGAATTGCCCAAGGTACAACCCCGCGGAGGCAAATCTCAGCCTCCAAATGAGGGCGGGAAACGCTGTGATGGACAGCCAAGCTGTTCATACGGAGCATCTCGCCACCAAGCTCAAGGAGAGCACGAGCCGTGGAGATCATTTTGAGGGTGCTCACAGTGCACTCCGCAATGTGCTCCTTCCGACGATTAAGCGACTGAATGAACAACACAATCAGTTGCGTCGTCTGAAGAAAGCAAAGAAGAAGAGCCGTGTTGACATCGCGGCGTTGCAAGAGCTGGTGCAGACCCTAACCCAGCAGAATGAGGACCTTGCTCAAGAGCGGGACGACGCTATTGAGGAAGGACAAGGCTGGGAAGAGGACTACAACCAGGCTATGGACGAGGTGCATGCATTGCAGGACCTCGTGCCCCCGGTATTGGGCGTACCGGTAGTTTTGGGTCTTCCAGCCATGGGAGAACCCGGAATGGGAGAAGAGGTGGTAGACCCCGAGCCACCAGCAGAGGTGCCGGAGGAGGACGACCCACAGGAGGTCGAGTTCTACTCCGAGTAGGGGGTTACGGTTGCCAAGTAGGGCAGCTAGGGTAGCGTAACCCAACTTTTGTAATCGGTGACATGTCGTGTAGACAGTAGCGCATGTATAGGTAGTGACGACATGAGCACGACTTCTCGGAGATCCGAGAATAATGTATCTTGTATAAAGTGTATGCTTTATCAATATATGTGAATGTTGTGCAAGTTAATCATGCGTCGCTTCAATACTTACTGCTGTTTATGGAATTTTGAGTAAGACATGTGCTAATTGCTGCTGTGTTGAATTTTAGAATGACGCGTACTCGTGCCAACCCTGATGTTGGAGGTACTAGCCAAGGGGGAGAAACCTCTCAACCACCTCCCGAGGACTCCTCGGGACAACAGCAGCAACAGCAACAGCAAACACCGCCACCGCCACTGCCAACGGTTACATTGGCCGACATTGTCGCGGCAATGGCAGGTTCACATCAGCAGCACACAGAGCTGCTGCAAACGTTAATTGCGAATACGTCTCGCCCCGAGAGACGTCAAGATCGTGAGGAGCGCCAACAGAGCTCCTACTCCGACTTCCTGGCGACTCATCCCCCTGTATTCTCAAGGGCGGATGAACCACTTGACGCGGACAACTGGCTCCGCGCCATAGAGATGAAGTTCGGGCTGCTCCAAATCAGCGAGCAACGCAAGACTCAGTTCGCGGTCCAGCAGCTCCAAGGATCCGCGAGCGCGTGGTGGGCCAACTTCTGTGCTTCACAGCCCACCGACCGAGTGATGACCTGGGCGGAGTTCCGGACGGCCTTCAGGGCCTATCATATACCGCCCGGTTTGATGAAGAGGAAGACGCAGGAATTCCTACACCTGCAACAAGGGAGCCGAAACGCGCTGGAATATTCCAGGGCGTTCAACGATCTCGCGCTCTACGCGTCGTATCACGCAGATACGGACGAGAAGCGGCGGGACCACTTCTACCAGGGGCTTAATCCGCTCCTGAAGGACAAATTGGCGATGTTCAATCGCGGCAGCCTCAACGACATCATTGATGCTGCGATTGTTCAGGAGGACTCCGGCAAGGAGTTGGCGGCGGCAGAGCGAAAGCGAAGCGCGCCGCAGAGCAGCGGAGAAGGAGGCGGTCCTTCTCAGAAGTTTCGGATGGTGAATCGCCCACCATCAGGTCCACGCTGGCAGCCACCACAGCGGTCAATGCCGTTCCGCGGTTGGCCGTACTCTTCACCGGCATTCCGGCCGGCACTGCCAGCACCACCGCAACAACAACAGCAACAGCGGGCGATGCCGCGTGCGTTTGCACCTCTGCAACGCATGCCGGGCTTTCGTGCCCCGAGTACTCCACCAGCAGCGGCCACATGTTACAAGTGTGGTCGTCCAGGACACTTCGCGAGCAGTTGCCCGGAGAGGCAAGGCGGCGGAGTGGCACCACAGTTTCCGGGGAGGAATCAACCCCGGAACCCTACTAATGCGCGGCGGGCAAACCCTAGGCCCGGCACTGTCCACCAGCTTGCCATTGAGGACGTGCCGGAGGGCGAGCCAATCCTTGCTGGTATGTTCCAACTCCACCAGCATCCCGCTATAGTACTATTTGATTCAGGCGCCACGCATAATTTTATTAGCCAAGCTTTCATTGCTAAACACAGCTTGCCAATACTACCCACCGATAGTCCATATTTAATTTGTTCACCGGGTGGGAAGATTTCAGCAAGCGTAATGGTCTCCAAAGCACCATTATGCTTAGCGGGTAGAGTGTACCCCACGTCTCTCATCATCTTAGAGGGACAGAAGGTCGATGTCATCCTAGGGATGTCGTGGTTAACCCGCCACGGCGGTGTTTTAGACACCGTCCTTCGAGTCGTGCACTTAAACTCAGAAGTGCACGGTTCTCACTCATTATTTCTGGACAGTCCAGAAATAAAACTTCCAAGTGTCTATCAAGCTACAACCATCAGATTGGAAGACATTCCAGTGGTCCGAGAGTTCCCGGATGTGTTCCCGGACGATTTGCCGGGGATGCCACCCGATAGAGAGGTGGAGTTCAAGATTGAACTTGCACCGGGAACCATGCCAATATCCCGAAGGCCGTACAAGATGGCGCCCAAGGAGTTGGCTGAACTGAAGACTCAGCTCACGGACCTTCTGGAGAAGGGTTTTATTAGGCCGAGCTCCTCGCCATGGGGCTCTTCGGCATTATTTGTCAAAAAGAAGGATGAAACGTTGCGGCTTTGCATGGACTACCGTCCATTAAATGCCGTAACCATCAAGAACAAGTACCCGTTGCCACGGATCGACATGTTGTTTGATCAGTTGGTCGAAGCAAAGATCTTTTCCAAGATGGATTTAAGATCCGGGTACCATCAGATTAAGATAAGGGCGGAGGACATTCCGAAGACAGCTTTCTCAACAAGGTACGGACTTTATGAGTACCTGGTCATGTCCTTCGGCCTCACCAATGCTCCATCTCACTTCATGTACTTAATGAACTCGGTGTTCATGCCGGAGCTGGACAAGTTTGTCGTGGTCTTCATCGACGACATCCTGGTATACTCCAAGTCGGAGGAAGATCACAAGAAACGTCTGCGTATAGTCTTGCAACGGCTGCGGGATCACAAGTTATACGCAAAGTTCAGCAAATGCGAGTTTTGGATATCGCAAGTGCCTTTCCTCGGGCATATCATCTCAGCGGAGGGTATCGCTGTGGACCCGAGCAAGATCACGCAAGTGCTGAATTGGAAATCCCCGAGAACTGTTCATGAGGTACGGAGTTTCCTCGGACTCGCGGGATATTATCGGAGGTTCATTCCGAACTTCTCGAAGATTGCCAAGCCAATGACAGAGCTGCTGAAGAAGGCTACCAAATATGTTTGGAGTCCAGCATGTGAAGCAGCATTTAAGGCTTTAGTCAAGCACCTGACATCAGCACCGGTTTTGGCGCAGCCAGACACAACAAAACCGTTCGATGTGTACTGCGATGCATCCGGCATTGGGCTCGGATGTGTGCTGATGCAAGACCGAAGAGTGGTCGCGTATGGATCACGGCAGCTTAGGAACCACGAGCAAAATTATCCAACTCACGACTTGGAGCTCGCTGCCGTGGTACTTGCACTGAAGATGTGGAGGCACTACCTACTCGGTAACCTCGTACATTTATATACCGACCACAAAAGCCTCAAGTACATATTCACTCAGAAGGAGTTGAACATGAGGCAACGAAGATGGTTAGAACTGATAAAAGATTACGAAATAGAGATCCATTATCATCCGGGCAAGGCAAACGTTGTGGCAGATGCGCTGAGCCGCAAGTCACACGTCAATAATCTGACCATCACACCGTTGGAAGAGAGCGAACCACCACTACATGTGATTCCACACGGAGCTCTCTACAACCTAGCTTTGATCCCCACCATCCGTGAAGAGATAGCGGCAGCCCAGAAGAATGACAAGGGCATGTCCCATTTGCGGAGACGTATAGACAGTGGGGAGTTGAAATGTTTCCGGAAGGACGGAGACGGCGTCCTATGGTTCAAGGACCGGATCGTCGTACCCCGAAACCCGGAGTTACGGAAGAAAATCTTTGATGAGGCTCACTTATCAAAGTTTTCTATTCACCCCGGCAGCAACAAAATGTATCAAGAACTCAGGAGAAAGTTTTGGTGGACACGGATGAAGCGTGAGACTGCAAAATACGTGTCCGAGTGTGATACATGTCGAAGGGTGAAGGCAGATCACATGCGGAAACCGGGACTGCTGCAACCACTGGGCATTCCTGCCTGGAAGTGGGAGGACGTGAGCATGGATTTCGTCGTCGGTTTACCCACCACCTTACAGAAACATGATTCTGTGTGGGTGATCGTCGATCGGCTCACCAAAGTTGCCCATTTCATCCCGGTCAACACCAACTACAACGCCAAGAAGTATGCTGAACTATACATCTCACGGATCCTATGCTTATACGGCGTACCCCGTACCATCATCTCGGACCGGGGCACTTTATTTGTGTCCCGTTTTTGGGAGCAGCTACACGCTGCCTTGGGGACGAAGCTGATCCGTAGTTCAGCCTACCACCCGCAGACGGATGGACAAACTGAGCGGGTAAATCAAATCCTAGAAGACATGCTACGAGCTTGCGCTATCGACCACGACAAGAATTGGGATGATCACTTGCCGTTAGCCGAGTTCTCGTACAACAATGGGTACCAAGCCAGCATCAAGATGGCGCCCTACGAGGCGCTATACGGCAGGAAATGCCGCACACCACAGAACTGGTGTGAGTCTGGCGAGAGGGTTACCTTCGGGATTGACCTTGTCAATAACGCGGAAGAAAAGGTTCGACTGATTCAAGCGAACCTAAAAGCCGCTCAATCCCGTCAAAAACAGTATGCGGACCGGAGAAGGCGCCCATTACAATTCGAAGTTGGGGATCACGTATATCTACGGGTGTCTCCAATGAAGGGTGTAAACAGATTTGGGGTGAGAGGAAAGTTGGCACCCCGATTCGTCGGTCCATTCCAGATTACCGAAAGATGTGGATCAGTAGCATACCGGCTGAAATTACCAGAAGCACTTTCCAGTGTGCACAACGTCTTTCACATTTCCCAGCTAAGGAAGTGTCTCAAGCTATCAACTACCATTCAGCTGGAAGACATTGAAGAACTGCAACCGGATCTCACCTATCGGGAGGAACCGGTGCAGATTATTGATGAGAAGGCCCGAACCACACGCAACCGTACGTTGTGGTTCTACAAGGTTCTGTGGAGTAATCACTCCATGGACGAAGCGACATGGGAAAGCGAAGAATTCCTTCGCACTAACTACCCCGATTTTCTCACGTCGCATATCCGGTAATTTTCCACCATCCTCTCTCTCATTTTCACCTTATAATCTCGGGACGAGATTCTTTTAAGGGGGGAGGAATGTAAGGGCCTCAGTTTTTGACACCCATTTGTAGTGTTCATCCCCACACCACACACCTCATTTGAGGAAGAATGATGAACACAAATAAAGAGCAAGTAACAATTATCAACATGCTCATTAGAGAACAAACTCACACATTGCAAAAGTGGTACTTCCCACATGTGATATAGATGGGCTGGACATATGAAAACTCCTACACTTTGCTAAGGATGTCCATGCCAAGTTCCACCCAAATTCAAAACCTTTTTGAGGTCATTTTGGGTATAGTTAGGAAGGGGGCAGTTTGAAACCATATTCAAATTCAAACTGTTTTCACCCACTGAATTTAAAAGTGGAAGGCATATTCTTGCTCAGCACATTTTTGTGAGCTCACACACCAATTTTCACTCCATTTGGAGTTGATCTTGACATGAGCTAAGGGGGAGAAATTCAAACTTTATTTGAATTTCAAACTGAACTTGTGCTGAAATTCATTCAAACCAAACTTCATTTGGACTTTGATCAATTCAAATGGCTCTTGGGGTGAATAATTTGAATTGCCAAGGGTAGAATAGGGTTCACTGTTTACCACAGCTGTTAGGAGTAAATTTCAGAGGTTAAAAGAGGGGTGGGACCCACATGTCAGCCTCTGCCTCAAAGCAAACCGACTGAAACACAGTTCAGTCGGTTCCCGGCTGCTGTGTGCGCGCGCCACCGAAGGGGGCAGCCGGCGCCAGCTCCTGCTGCACGCCCCAAGCCGGAGACCGGACCGCCGGGCTATTTATTCCCTCCCCGGCGTGCTTCAGTCGCCATTCCCCCGAGCTGCCGACGTACACGACTTGTTTTTCCACTGCCATCGCCGCCGCTCGAGCTCCCGCTTGATCAAGCCGATCGCAGCTCCCTCCTTCCACTCCAGGGTCCCAGCAAGGTACTAGAGACCTTCCTCCATCCTCCCCATTGCTAGAAGTCGATTGAAACCGAGTGTTATCGGCTGTGCCGAGAACTAAAAATCGGAACTGGAAACCGCCGCACCTCGGGCTCTCGTGGACAGCCCAACCTGGGCGTTGTCACGCCCGAGCCAAGGCACCCTTGGACGCGCAGGTGACCGGTGCTGCTCATCCCCGAGCCATAGCTCGAGTGATTGCTCACCGGCGGCGAATTTCCACTTTTCCCCTTTCTGTGTGCAGAACGACCTTCGGGTACGATTCTGTTTAATTCGTGTTCTAGAAAGGATTAGAGGGCCTCAGGCCACTCCCACACGAGCTAGACACGGTGACGCACAAGTTGCCTTCACAACTCTGGGCCGGAAAACCTCTGTGCCCGGCGTAATTCAAGGTCTACTAATGGCGGAACGAACGGGGGGTGTCGGGCGCACGGTGAGGACCTATTTGGGGCCTTCCCCGAGCTGCCCCGAGTTCATGTCGACCTTCTCTGAGGTCCACTGATGCTCCCCGACCGATTTCCCAAGTAGCTGAGGCACTAGGAGCGTCAGCCGACATGGCCGAGGTCGTTCCGATATGGCGGCTCGTCGCCGACCATGCTCCGGCCGTTGTCATGAGCAGCTGGCCCTCGGGTCAGGTTCCCCAAGTAAAAGTAGGCAGGGGCGGCCAGAATCAAGAAGTTTGGAGCTGTACAGCAGCCAGCGGCGAGCTCTCCGGCGAGGTCCCTCGGCGGCGGAGCGCGGGTGTCGTGAGGTTGAAGAAGGGGGTGGACCCCAGCTGTCAGCGGCCGATATTTTGAATCGGGATCTGGCTGCGGCCGGGATCGGGTGTGCTGGCGCGCAAAATCCTTGTGGGCCGCGGTGTGCTGTCGCTTCGGCGTGCGACGCGTGTCCCCTGGGCCCACGCGCGAGTTTAAACTTTTCCCCGATTTTCAGATTTCCTTCAAACTTCAAATCCTTATAACTTTGGCTAGAAAGCTCCAAATTGAGTGAACCAAATTTTGCTGGATTCAGCTCTCTGAGTACTTTCCAGAAAATCAAGTTTCACTTCATGAAATTCCTTAATTCTCCAGAATTAATTCCTTAAAGTTTAAACTGTTAGGAATTTTAATTGGAGAATCCTTTGGAGGAAAATCCTGAAATTTTGCTGAGATGTTCACCAAAATATCCTTGAACTACCATAAAAATTTCAGAACCATTTGAGCTCATTTAGTCCACCTAATGGTGTGATTAGTAAAACTGTTCCAGAGAAAATAGAAAATGTTCAGAAACATTTTCAGAATTTTCTCTGAAATTGTTTAGCTCATATCTTTAGTTAGAAACTTCCAAATTAAGTGAGACCAACTCCATTAGAACCCTCTGAAAATCTAGTTTTCAGAAAGTCATAGTTTGTCTCCTGAAAATTCCTAGAACACACTAAGAGTTCCAACTAAGGTCAAGGACATGATTATTTGTGGAGGGCTCAAATGAGCTTAGCTGCAACTAAAACTTGACCAAGTCTTTGTTTAGGTTGTAACCAAGCCACAGTAAAAGTTTCACAGTCATTAGGTCTGTCTAGAAAGGTTTATAGACTTCACAACTTCAAAGTTAATACAAAGGCATTTAATTAATACATACATTGTTCTTATCATGTAGTCGCTAAGGTCGAGGAGGAACCCGAAGTCCTAGACTTCGTTACTCCGGAGGAACAGCTAGCCTACGACCAAGAGCAGCAAGGCAAGCCCCGGTTTGCATTAACCTTTTTACAAATGTTTATTGTTTTGAGCACATCGTTGAATATTGTTCTTTGCATTAGAGTCTTGATTGGAAACCCAACTGCACAGCCAAGAAACCCATGGGTTGGGTTTAGGATTGCAAACCTCGTTAGCCACTGCATTGCTAGGATAGAGTAGGATTCGGTACAAGTCGAGTAGTTGGAACTACTCGCGAGAATAGGCTAGAGGCACATTGCTCGGGTAGAGATAGCACATGATACACATGGCAAGAAAATGAGACCGAGCGGAGGGTAAGGGCAGCAGGACTTTGGGGCCTGTGTGCTGTAGCTCCGCTTGTGTCGATTGAGGACCGAGCCGTGTGCGGGCCTGTTGAACAAGCTAGAACAGTACCGAAGACCTACCGGCTATATGGGAACCGGGAAACTGATGTAACTCGGGTAGCTGGGTATTGAGGCATTGCCCGTCGTTCAGAGGGTAGGTTGAGAGCTCGAGGTGTAAATCAGCTGGCGGCACAGAGATGCGCGTGCAGGGACCTCTTGCTCGGGACGATGGGACCGGTTCAGTATTTGGCTAACAGGTGAAAGGTAGTCGCGTACGGCGTCCGTGATGGTTGTTGTAGGCAACATCGAGTACGGGCGTACGTGACGGGTTGTTCGGGTAACCCTGCAGGTGTAAATCGATTATAATCGCCGTCCCTCGCGGTCAGTGAGTACCACTTGTTCACTGTACCGTGACGTAGAAAGAACAGGCTAGTTACATGTTAAAATGTTGCTGATTGAAAGCTGGACATTGATTGTTAATGATATGCTGTAGCTTAGTGCTAACTAAAGTTCCTTTCAACTTTGGGCAAAGTACATGAGAGAAAGGTGTTTCTTGTTTGATTGCGGCTCTCTCATGTGCCTTCGCGTAAGGTTCTCCACAACCTGCTGCTAAAACTTGAAAGTAAGGATCTACTAATTAGGCGAGTCCTTGCAAATGATTTTTACCTCATGTAACCCATTACCCTCATGTAGAAGTTCCATGTTTAGGTGAGACGGGTCAGACTTGCTGAGCCTTCGTGCTCACTGCTTGTGTTTGAAGCTTTTGCAGGGTTCTATGAGGAAGGGACTCCCGAAGGGGAGACGGAACCCCAGGAGGGGAACCCCGTCGAGTGGGAGTCGTGCACGCCGCAGAGTTAGTGTGCGTGTGTGCTAGCAAGGACACGTTCAAGGGCTGAACGTGTACTTGGTGCTTAGTCTACGCCCGCGAGTGTGGACTAAACTTATTTTGATGTAAACATGTTCATATAACTGTTTATGTAATAAAACTTCCGCTTCCGCTTTGCACCTTTGACGTGTGTTATACGGTGTTGTGCAACGCAACACCCCTCGGCGTGATCCTGGCTCGACAGGACCAGTGGGGTCGTGTCAGTAGTCGCCCAGCGTGGTACTACACTGGCGAGCAGGACTGTACCAGGCTGGAGAGGGGCCCCGGCTCTGACCCTTCCGACGAGGAGCTGAACGAGATGGTGGGTAAGGTGAGCGGTGACTACACCCCCAGTGGCGACCCCGCCCTTCCGCCCTCTGCCACCCCCCTCTTCTTGGAGCCACAGAGGAGGTCAGAGCTCCTGCGGAAGATGCCGAACCTTGACGACATCGGGATTGCCGTCCAGCAGGTCGGGGATGCCTTCCATGGTATCACCATTCCAGGAACCGAGCACTCCGGGTCAGGGCACGAGGCGTCTGCTGCTGTCAAACCCTCCCCCAGAGCCGACGGAACTCAAGCCGCCGACAAAGGGAAGGGAAAGGAGCCGGCCCCCGGGCATCCAGGGAAGAAACGCGCCCGGTCTCCTCCGAGGGCGCCGTCTGCGCCGAGTCAGGGTGCCGGAGCTACCTTGCTCCCATCTCCCGGGGGTGCTGGTCCATCGGGTGGCGACCCGAAGAGGCCCCGGGTGTCCCTCCCCGGCGGGTCTCTCCCCATACAGCGGCCGTCCGAGTCAGCCCAAGTACCTCATCACCCTTCCTCAAGCGGAGAGGTTTCCAGGACGGATGCTGGTGGGGCCACGCCGGCGAGTGTGTCGGGGATCCAGGCGTCACGTTCCGCAACCGTTCCAGCCGCTGGTCCCGGCGGTTCAGCTACAGCCCAAAGGCCAGTGCTGCAAGCCCGTTGGAGCGCTCATGCCGCCCAGTATGTGTTGCTCTTTCTGGCTTGTAGGAGCAGAGCTCTTGTCTCCTCTCTTAGCCTGAGGGCTTTCTCTTCTTGCAGGGACCGACCAGCTGCTGGGGGCGGGCCTCATACCCGGCCGCCTTCAACCGACGTAGGCTCCACGCCTCAGCACCTTGGGACCGTGGTGGCTCCCATGGTACCCAAATCGACGGGGGCTCCCTCTGCGCTGGCGAGTTCACCCTCCGTGGTGGCCGCATCTGCTCCTATCCGCCCTCCTTCACCAGTCCAGAAGTCCGGTCCTGAGACTGGGAGGGCCGCTATAGGTGCGCCTGCTGGCCCCCTGGCCTCCCTAGGACAGCGCCCCACCCTTGTTGCTGAGGCGCCGGCGCCTCCACCGGTCTTAGACTCGACAGGGGGGGTCCAGTGGCGTGACTCCTGTCCCCCCTGCCCCGGTGCCCGTGTGGGATGCCCTGGGGCGTGTCCAGACCAGTGCCCGGCAGCTCCAATCCGCCTTTGAGCAGGAGCGGGGGGCGCTGGCCAGCGAGAGGGAACGTCTTCTCAGCTGGCAGCAGTGGGCCCAGGAGGCTAAGGCGGACCTTGACTCGAGGCAGTCAAGGATTGAGGCCATGAGTGCTCTGCTTGGCACTCAGAAGAAGGCCATTAGCCGATTGGAGTCAGAGTCCCAGCGGGTTCGTGCCACCTACCGCGAGGCTCTGGCCCACGTTGAAGCCAATGCCAAGGAGCGTTCTGCCACCGCGGAGGAGTTGCATCTGCAGGTAGCCCGTCGAGAGTGCGCCGTCGCCGATCGGGAACACGCTGTGGCAGCCGAGGAGGAAAAGACCACCGCCCGGCTGAGGGCCAAAGTGGAGGAGCTAAGGGCTCGGACCGAGGAGCTGGAGCTCCGTGAGTCGGCTGTTGCCGCGAGGGAGGAGCAGTTCTCCCAGGAGCGCCAGGCGGCGATTGTCGAAGTGTGCGGTCGACACTTCCCCCGGGCCTGCACTGGGCAGCCCGCGGAGGTTCTTTTTTCGGAGGGGCTAGTCCCTAGCGGAGAGTTTGCGCGGATGGAACGAGTTAGTAAGAGCTTGACACGTTGAGTTTTACGTGGTTCAGGCCGCCGGAGCGTAAAACCCTACGTCCACGGCGAGCTATGGAGCTCGCTGTATTGCTTGCTGCTCAGGGCCGAAGGCCTGAGCTTGGGGGTGAGTTACAGCTTGAGAGTGTATGGCTAGCGTATGAGTTGCAAAATGCGAACCCTTGCTATCGACACCTACCCGAGCCTTTTATAGTCCAAGACTCGGGCGGCTTACAAGGGGAGCCGGGGCCCGACAGGTGGTCCCGGGAAGATTGTCTATTATCTACCGTATCTGCAGTTATGCCGGTAGTTGTCTCTGGCCGAAGGCTTCTGAGTCTTCATCTTGCCGCCCTGCCCATGCCGCATGCCAGTCGTAGTGGTTGATGATGGCGCAGGCGGCATGGGATGTCTTGTCGCGGCATTTAGTGGCTGGCAGGTTCTGACACCGCGCGCCAGTCTGTGATGCGACTGGGCGCAACGGCACCTGACAGACGCGTGCTCCGCGTTTCCGCGTCTTGGGAAGACGCGGGCCTTGAATACCTTGTACGGGCAAGGTGTGGGGCGCCTTTACGCCCACTGCCTACCGCTCGGGGGGAGGAAGCACCGTTCTTCTGGCCGCGTGGCGGGTCTGGAGCCCTTCTCTGAGGAGAGAAGGGTCTGGCCTGCGGGGCACGTGGAGCCTCCGGACCTCTCCCCGCGGAGGGGGAGGTCCGGCTTCTGTATGCCACGCGGCGGGCCAAGAGCTCTCCTCTGAGGAGACGGAGGTCCGGCCCCGCTGGACACGTGGCGTCTTCGGACCCCTCTCCCGCGGAGGGGGAGGTCCGGCTTCTGTATGCCACATGGCGGGCCCAGAGCTCTCCTCTGAGGAGAGGGAGGTCCGGCCCCGCCGGACGCGTGGTGCCTTCGGAGCTCTCCCTGCGGAGAAGGGCGAGTACCTTAGGCATTTTACCCTGTGCGTGGGGGTACCCCATATCTCAGGTACCGACAACCGCCATGTGTCTCTTAGCCATATGCATGATCCGTTCAGCGGATACACGTTCATCAGGGAGGATATTGTCTTTCAAGTAGTCCCGGACCTCCGTGATCCATGCATCGGGTCTGACTTGAGCATCTGGATCTTGAGCGCTGGGATGCACGGAGTCCCCAGTGACGCTTACGATCCTTGGCGGCGTCCATGGCCGCCGGGACTGCCAGCTTTGAGGTGCTGGTCTAGCCCCCTTCGCCCGGCTCGGCGGGCCGGGCTGTGGGCCGCGGCAACGTCCTCTCGAAGCCCCCTTCGGGCACAGGGGCTCCGGTGGGGGTCTTCATTGAGAGGTCGTCAGCTGCGGCCTTGCTAGCGCGCGGTACGTGGTGCAGGTCCAAGGCGAGGAAGTCTGTCTCCACCATCTTGTTTGATAACCAGCTGGGAGTCGCCCTAAGCCAACGACTGGCGAGCGCCTAGGGACAGGGCTGTCTTTAGGCCAAGGATGAGTGCTTCATACTCTGCCATGTTGTTGGTTGCCTTGGAATTGAGACGCACCACATACCCAGACTGCCCCCCCCCCGATGGCGTGAGGAACAGTACGCTAGCACCGGCCCCCTGCTTTCACAAGGAGCCGTCGATAAACAGCATCCAGTAAGGCCCGGTGAAGGCCAGGGCTCAGGGTCCTGGTTCACCGTCTCCATGGCCCCCTGAGTCAGCCTGCGTTGGCGTCTACTTCAGCCACAAAGTCAGCTAGTGCTTGGCTGTTGCCTGCGTGACGAGGAAGGAAGCCTAGCTCAAACTCCAGTAGCTCTGCCGCCCATTTGGCGGCATTGTCCGTCGCGTGGTGGCTGTGGAGGATAGCTTTCAGCCTGGGGAGACCGCCGGGAGCTGATACTCGGAGGTCACCCAGGCTGTCTTGGACCTCCGGGAGGTCCCGCTGATTTCCCGGGAGCTCCGGGGGGTCCCGTTGGACGTCCGGGAGGTTCTGTTGGGCCTCCGGGGGGGGGGGTCCCATTGCACCTCCGGGAGGTCCTGCTGGTCCTCCAGGAGGTTGTGTCAGGGATCCGGGGTCCGTTTTGGGCCTCCGGGGTTTCTTGGCACTTGTTTCTTGACAGCGAAGCAGGTTGCGGTGGTATGGGGTCCGGCCGCTCTGCGGTGAGGACCATACTCACCTCTGCAGCCGTCGTCGCGATGTAGAGCAGCAGATGCTCTCCTGGCTCGGGGACTGCTATTACGGGTAGGGTCATCAGGAGCTGGTTCAGTTCCAGGGGAGCTTCCTTCGCTTCGTCGGTCTAAGCGTGTCGGTAACTGAGATATGGGGTACCCCCGCGCACAGGGTAAAATGCCTAAGGTGCTCGCCCTTCTCCGCAGGGAGAGCTCCGAAGGCGCCACGCGTCTGGCAGGGCCGGACCTCCCTCTCCTCAGAGGAGAGCTCCGGGCCCGCCACGTGGCATACAGAAGCCGGACCTCCCCCTCCGCGGGAGAGAGGTCCGAAGACGCCACGCGTCCAGCAGGGCCAGACCTCCCTCTCTTCAGAGAAGAGCTCCGGACCCGCCACGTGGCTAGAAGAACGGTGCTGCCTGCCCCCAAGTTGTAGGCAGCAGGTGTAAAAGCGCTCCTCACCTTGCCCGTACAAGGTATTCAAGGCCCGCGTCTTCCCAAGACGCGGATACGCGGAGCACGCGCCTGTCAGGTGCCGTTGCTTCCAGTCGCATCACAGACTGGCGCGCGGTGTCAGGACCTGCCAGGTAATAAACGCCGCGACAAGACATCCCATGCCGCCTGCGCCGTCATCAACCACTATGACTAGTGCGCGGCATGGGCAGGGCGGCAAAATGAAGACTCAGAAGACTTCGACCAGAGGCAACCACCGGCGTAACTACAGATATGGTAGATAATAGACAATCTTCCCGGGACCACCTGTCGGGTCCCAGCTTCCCTTGTAAGCCGCCCGAGCCTTGGACTATAAAAGGCTCGGGTAGGCGTCGATAGCAAGGGTTGGCATTCTGCAACTCATACGCTAGCCATACACTCTCAAGCTGTAACTCACCCCCAAGCTCAGGTCCCCGGCCCTGAGCAGCAAGCAATACAGCGAGCTCCATAGCTCGCCGTGGACGTAGGGTTTTACGCTCCGGTGGCCTGAACCACGTAAAACTCCCCGTGTCAAGCTCTCACTAACTCGTCCATCCGCGCAAGCTCTACGCTAGGAACTAGCCCCTCCGAAAAAAGAACCTCCGCGGGCTGCCCAGTGCAGGCCCGGGGGAAGTGTCGATCGCACACTTCGACATTTGGCGCGCCAGGTAGGGGGCTTTTCCCCTAGCGCAACGAGTTTCCGCCGACAAAGATGACCAAGCTCCCTTCAGCGGCAAACTCTCCCCCACCGCATTGACGGCGAACCGTGACCAGCGGGGAGTACATGTCGACGCACTCAGGACGGAGTGTGTCGGCACAAGCAGGTAGCCAGCAGCCGACTCCGGCTATGCAGGCCCCGACCAGCGTGAGGTCTTCTGCAGCGCTGAGCGTACACCATGGAGGTGTGCTAGCTGCAGCCAAGAGCGCTGCTGCGCAACCCACCTGCAGGGGATGCGCCCCATTCAGCGACCCAGCAATGGGTCCGCGAGGTGGACCGCCTCGTCATCGCCGCCGCGAACCCTCGGTTTCGGCGAGGGCGGCGCACGGGGCAACCGACTGTGTCGCTGACGCGCACACCCACGGTTGACGAGCTAACAGCGGATTCCAGCTCCTCCAGGCTCCTGTCGACGGACCTGCGAAGGGAACTGGAGCGGTGCCACTTGAGGCAGGACGCCCGGGTGTACCTCAAGCAACGTCGAGAAAGGCGTCGCAACCATGAGGCAGGCGACAGCATGTCGTCGGCCTCGACGCAACCAGAAGGGCAGGCCTTCGCCATGTGAGCCCCGCCTCAGGCATATGCTGCGCAACATATGCCACCACCATATGCGCCGCAAGTAGCGGCCCCGGCCTACGGTGCAGCCTTGCCCATGCCGGGATACGTGGTGCCAGGTGCGAACCACCTGTTCGCAGCGCCAGTACCTGCAGCAGCAGGTGCAGGATGTGCGGCCCTTGCACCCCACCTTCGCTTCGCAAGGTGGCCGCGCAAGTTTCGCCCGCACTTGCCCGAGAAGTACGACGGAAGCGTCAACCCAGCGGAGTTCCTCTAGATCTACTCCACCTCCGTACTTGCTGCAGGAGGCGATGAGGCTGTCATGGCCAACTACTTTCCCGTCGCCTTGACCGGCCCAGCCCGGTCCTGGCTCAGAATCTACCCCAGGGGTCCATAAACTCCTGGGGTGAGCTCTGCCGGCAGTTCGTCGCCAACTTCGGCAGCTCCTACACCCGTCCCGGCACGGAGCTCGACCTCCATGCCGTCAAACAACAACCTGGGGAGTCGCTGCGCTCTTTCATCCAGCGGTTCTCTCAGGTGCGCAACACCATCCCACATATCCAAAGCGCCTCTGTGGTGGTGGCGTTCCGACAGGGTGTCCGGGACGAGAAAGTGCTTGAGAAGCTCGCGACCAGAGAGGTCAGCGACGTCTCGGAGCTCTTTAGCCTGGCGGACAAGTGCGCCAGAGCAGCCGAAGGGTGGAACTGGCACGCACTGCCGACCTCCGAGTCAGGAGGGCAGCCCGGGTCCGGTGCTGCTGCCTATGGGGGTGGCAAGAAGACCAAGAACCGGGGGAATGGGAAGATGAAGTCACCATTCACGGCCCCCGTTGTTGCAGCTGCGACAACCAGTGGAGCTCGGGGGCCGCGCCCCGACAAGAGGCAGCGGCAATCACCGGCCCCAGACAGTGGCCAAGGCGAGCTATGCCCCGTGCGTGGCACCTGCAACCATACAGCTGCCGAGTGCTGAGAGATCCAGAGGCTCGCAGAGCGCTTCCACAATGGAAGACAGCAGAGGGCTGAAGCACCGCCCTACCATCAGAGGGATGGCAAACAGAAGGCCGATGCCCCAGTCACCGCTGCCCACCAGGTGGGGTTCCAGGAGCCTCAGCGTGTCATAAAGACAGTACATGACGGTGAGGACTCCAGTTCCGACGGTGACGGGCCAAGGCGTTAGCCAGCTACGGCACGCCTCCGTGCCTCGAACATACCTCTCGGGGGCTGCCTAGGGTCCGTCAACCCCTTGAAGGCCTTGCCAGAAGGGGGGGACGCCTTAGGTCATCCAAAGCGAGCCCGGGTCCACCTACCCCTTGAAGGCCTTAGCCAGAAGGGGAGAACTCCCCGGGGGACCCCGAGAGAAGCCACGCAGGACCTGATCCAGCGTGAAGACAACAACTTCGACAAGACTCGGTTTGCAGGGAACACCCCACAACGCAAGGTCTCGGCTAATGCTCTAAGCACTACCGCCAAAGAACCAAACACGACGGGGGCCCGCAATAGGGCAGCCTGGTGAAGTGGCACGCTATATTCCAAGAAGGACCCATAAGCTCAACCCCAGCAGGGAAGGTCCCTTCCGAATCATGAAAGCTGCCGCCCCAGGTACACATGCCTTTCAACCAAGAGTGGGATCCATTCCAAAAAATCCTTGCCATGGAGCAACACTGTAAGTCCTACCTACTGAGCATCGGTAGAACAGGGTTATTCACATCTGTAATAGACCCCATAGAACTTAGGAACAGAGCTTGGGGTAGCTAAGTCTTAAGGGACGGTACAGGACTACGTCCAGTTTAGCCTGGTTCCGACCCTAAGCGCGTAGAGTCTTGCTTCCCTTGTAGACGAGGCGGAACATTGCCCCCACGAACAGCCAGAATTCCACCTATGGGCGCGAATACAGAGACCTGTTCTACTTAGCTCCTTCTCATGCGCTCATTTCAATTATGCATAAATTTTTATGATCGCACTATCTCTGTATGTTCATCATACGTCTAGCTCCCCCTCTCCTGCGCTCATCCATAGTCGGAATTTGCTATCCTCCCGAAGGCGGCTGCGCTTGAGGCACCTGCTGATGGCCGAGTGAGTCTCTCGGGCCTCCCCCAGTCAGGTGTTGCGGTGTCAGTTGGTCACCTCCAGGAAAGGCCAGCGTTGTGCATGGGGGGTCCAGGGTGCGTATCAAGCTTAGCCGGCCCAGAGCCCAAAGCATGCGCATCCTGCTCTCCGGAGGTCCAGGGGAGTATGTCCGCTTTGCCTGGTCATGAACCCAAAGCGTGTGCACTCTGCTTCCCCAGCGCATGGCCCGGTACTAGGGATCGGACTGCCGTACCCGGACCTCGGAGGGAGCCGGAGCTCCGGCGCCTCGTGCACAGAATTTCCCAAGCCCCGTATAGCGGGCCAGGACCATAAGACGGATAAGACGAGGAGACAGGAGGGGAGGACCCCCCGAGGAGAATTACGTTTCCTCTACCTGTGTGCAGGACCTTCAGGTTACGGCAAGAGGGACTGCATGAAGCGGGGGGAAAGGAGCTACCAGCTACACCGGCCTGGGACTGGAAGGACCGGGACCCGCCCCTCCAGTTGGGGCGCGGCCCGGGGGCCCCGCGTGTACAGCAGGCCCGGAACTCTCTCCTTCCTTGAGGAGGGCTCCGGGCTCGCCACGTGGCAGGCAGGAACCGGACCTCCCCCATCAGCGGGAGGGCTCCGAAAGCCCTACGTGTCCAACATGACCGGAGCTCCCGTCTCTTGAGGAGGAGCTCCGGACCCACCACGTGGCCGGCAGATTTGGAGCCCCCCATAGGGCAAGGTTCGGAGACCTCCGGGGGCCCCTAACACGGTTAGGACCCGGGGGGGTGTCTGTGCGAAGCTCCGAGATTGGAAATGACCTCTGAGTACCTTGCGGAGCTAAGGACTCAGCCAGGCAAAGCCAAGAAGGAGGGAAAAAGCATCACAGACACAAGTATCCAAGAGAGTCAAATTAAGCAAGGCTCCTTGAGCTGGACTACAGACTGGATAAAAAAAGGGAGAAGCAAGTCCTATGGACCTCTCGGCTCTCACCGGAACCTTGCGGCTACAAGGGCGGCCACATCCTCGACTTCAGCCCTGGCAGCTTCCTCCCGCTCCGCGGCTGGGCCCTCTCTTGCTGGCTCCAGTGAGAAAGAGGGGTCGCGGCTCTTGAAGCATGTCAGCACATGCGAGGCGACCTCTAAAGCTAAGCCGCGGCCCTCGGCTTCAAGCTCACTGGCGACCACCGAGTCGAGTCTGTCCAGCTTGGCGCCGATCGACTCCAATGCAGGGATCACCTCTGCCACCTGCAATGCGGGAGTTGCGGCCCTCACCGGACTGAAACCAAGAGGGATCAGGGCGGACCCCGCTCGATCCATGAAGCTTGAGACCGCAAGGGCCTCGGAGGACCGTAGGGCTGGGAGCTCCTCCACCTCGCGGCGGGCCGCCCGCAGAGCCTCCAGGTTCCTCTCAGAGAATTCCTTCTCCTTGGCCGCCAGGGAACTCTCCCGAAGGCGGAGAGTCTCGGCTAGCCGCTCAAACTCAGCGGCCCTGAAGCCGGCAGTCAACTCCCGGTCCAAGACCGCCTGGCGATCATTGGAGACCTGTTCATCCCTCAAGTCAAGGTCTGCCTTCAGAATCTCCAGCTCCTCCATCCGAGCTCGGAGGTCATCCTCGCCCGCAGCCAGCTGCGCGGCGACCCTCTCTGCCTCAGCTGCCACGGAACGCTCCCGCTCCTCAACGGCGAGTTCGCGGCGCTCCAACCGCTGCCGTATTTCCACAGCAGCAGAGAGGCTCTCTTCGGCCCGGGCGTGAGCCTCCAGGGCTTCCCTGTTGATCCGCCGCGACTGGGTGTCCATGCGGTCAACAGCCCGCTTCATCCGGTCGACAAGCGTTTCCCTGAAGTCGAGCAACTCCCTCCTGAAGTCGAGCTCGCTCTTAACCTTCGCGGTCCTCTCCCGCAAAAGGTTCCCCCAGGTGAGGAGGCGGTCCCGTTCAACCGTATATTCCTCCCGCTCGCGCCCTAGTGCAGCCAAGACCTGCCGGACGCTCGACTCGGCAAGCGCGAAGGCGTCCGCCAGAGGCAATGGAGCAACAGAGGCTGGGGCAGTCCCTCCGACCTCCTCCATTACCTCGTCCTCAGGAAGAGCCGACGCGCCAGCCGCCGAGACGAGACGTCGATCAGGAGAAGCTGGCTCCGCGGCACTGGCAGCCAGGCCAGCCGGGCTCTTTTCAGCTTCTGGCTCCTTGACCTGAGGAGAGGGACGAGCCGGGGAAGACGGAGCTGGAGAAGAAGCCAGGCCGCCTAGTGCAGGATCAACCTGTGCTGGCTCGGGGGCCGCGTTGGCCGTCTCTGCAGGAAGAGACGGCGCCGACGCGGAGTCCGGGCACACCGGAACAGGAGAAGTCCGTGCTGGCCTGGGGGCCGCAGCAGTTGCCCCTGGCTCCGAGCGCATCGGCACAGATTCCCCGTAAGACGGGGAAGGCCAGGAAGCGCGGACACTCCAGCGGGCTCTAAACCCCGACTTCCGAGCCGGGGTAGGATCTCCATAGCCCGCTACCATCTCCGACGACCGCTCCGCAGTCGCTTGGACTGGCGGAACAGGGGACGCCACTGAGGCTTCCCCCAGCACATCAGCCCGGGGCCTCTTTGAGTCGCCACCGGAGGGAGTGTCAGGCACCCCAGAATCCCGACTTGGCACCGGCGCCGTTGCTGGAGGAGATCGGGCGCGTTTCTTCTCTGGCAGCGGGTTGGAAGCCATGGCAAGAGAGAGCTCAAAGGCAAGAAAGCAAAAGCGCAAGAGTCCAAGAAGAAACGCAGAGAAGTGCGAAGGGAAGCTACAATGTGGGTGAGACCCCCTCTAAAAAGCTTCCCGGTGCAGTTCCAAGCGATTCGGAACTCTTCGAATACCCCGCACCCGCAACCGCTTCGGTTCCTAGACCGAGTGCTGATGACGGGTGGGCCCAAGCCGCTTAACTGGAGCGGTGGGGGCAAGGAGTCAGTCTCCTAAGAAGATGAGCCGGCAAGGCCCTTCGGCGGTTCCCGAAGAAAGCGCCGCAACGTGCAGAAGTGGCAGCCTTGGGAACCGCCGCAGTAAAAGCAATCATCAAGTGGGCGCACGCTCTCACGACCCCGCGGCCGTTCGTGCTCCGGCAGCGGTCAAGTCGGGACTTAGAGAAAGTGCGCGGATCGGAAGAGACGGAGGTCCCACCTCGGGCTCGCTATCTCCCCCGAGATGGGCCCGGGGCCACTGTCGGTACCTGAGATATGGGGTACCCCCGCGCACAGGGTAAAATGCCTAAGGTGCTCGCCCTTCTCCGCAGGGAGAGCTCCGAAGGCGCCACGCGTCTGGCGGGGCCGGACCTCCCTCTCCTCAGAGGAGAGCTCCGGGCCCGCCACGTGGCATACAGAAGCCGGACCTCCCCCTCCGCGGGAGAGAGGTCCGAAGACGCCACGCGTCCAGCGGGGCCGGACCTCCCTCTCCTCAGAGGTGAGCTCCGGGCCCGCCACGTGGCGTGCAGAAGCCAGACTTCCCCCTCCGCGGGAGAGAGGTCCGAAGGCGCCACGCGTCCAGCGGGGCCGGACCTCCCTCTCTTCAGAGAAGAGCTCCGGACCCGCCACGTGGCTAGAAGAACGGTGCTGCCTGCCCCCGAGCGGTAGGCAGCGGGCGTAAAAGCGCTCCTCACCTTGCCCGTACAAGGTATTCAAGGCCCGCGTCTTCCCAAGACGCGGAAACACGGAGCACGCGCCTGTCAGGTGCCGTTCCGTCCAGTCGCATCACAGACTGGCGCGCGGTGTCAGGACCTGCCAGGTAATAAACGCCGCGACAAGACATCCCATGCCGCCTGCGCCGTCATCAACCACTATGACTAGTGCGCGGCATGGGCAGGGCGGCAAAATGAAGACTCAGAAGCCTTCGACCAGAGGCAACCACCGGCGTAACTACAGATACGGTAGATAATAGACAATCTTCCCGGGACCACCTGTCGGGTCCCGGCTTCCCTTGTAAGCCGCCCGAGCCTTGGACTATAAAAGGCTCGGGTAGGCGTCGATAGCAAGGGTTGGCATTCTGCAACTCATACGCTAGCCATACACTCTCAAGCTGTAACTCACCCCCAAGCTCAGGCCCCTGGCCCTGAGCAGCAAGCAATACAGCGACCTCCATAGCTCGCCGTGGACGTAGGGTTTTACGCTCCGGCGGCCTGAACCACATAAAACTCCCCGTGTCAAGCTCTCACTAACTCGTCCATCCGCGCAAGCTCTCCGCTAGGAACTAGCCCCTCCGAAAAAAGAACCTCCGCGGGCTGCCCAGTGCAGGCCCGGGGGAAGTGTCGATCGCACACTTCGACAAAGCGAATGGGCCGGATTTGCGTAGGAGCTTTAGAGAAGTGTCGCTTTGCTAACCTCGGTATAAACCGACTCAGCGCAGCTAGGCATCCCGCGAATTTCTGGTCTTCGAGCCAATGGCTTTTACCCTCTCTGGGTTAGCCTCAGTTCCTTGGTGTGAGGCCAGGAATTCTAAGGGTTTTCCAGAGGGTACACCGAGCTCACATTTGTCGGACGGACGAAGACTAAGGCCAGGTTATCTAGTAGGGACGAACCCTGCCTGATCTTAACAACAATGTCTTCGACACACACCTCAACTGAGTCTCTCATTAGCTCTCCTAAGGTCTTGTGCATTGTACGTACGAAGGTAGGGAGAGCGTTCCTTAGGCCATAAGGCACAGAGGCATAACAGTACAGGCCGACTACTGTGGTGAAGGGTGCTCTTCAACTTCTCTAGACATAGGGGTCTGGTGGAAACCCGAGCAAGCATCTAGGAAGCACAGTATATCGCAGCCTGACTTCGATCCTACTATTTGATCTATCATAGGGAGAGAAAATAGATCTTTGGGACATGCCTTATTGAGACTGGTGTAGTCGATGCACTTCCGGAGCTTCCCGCCGGCTTTTGGAACAATCAACGGGGTTCGCCAAGCACCGAGGGTGGCGGACTTTCCGTATGGAGCCAGCGCTCAGCAGCTTCTTGGTTTCTTCCCGAATGAAGCTTTTTACTGCTCGGTGGGCTGCTTGAGGGGCTCCTGTCGGACTGGCCAGGCGTTGGGGGAGACCTTTAGATAGTGCCCAATCACCTCCCTAGGGATCTCTGGCATCCGCGGCGGCTGTTGTCGATACCTGAGATATGGGGTACCCCCGCGCACAGGGTAAAATGCCTAAGGAACTCGCTCTTCTCCGCAGGGAGAGCTCCGAAGGCGCCACGCGTCCGGCGGGGCCGGACCTCCCTCTCCTCAGAGGAGAGCTCCGGGCCCGCCACGTGGCATACAGAAGCCGGACCTCCCCCTCCGCGGGAGAGAGGTCCGAAGGCGCCGCGTGTCCAGCGGGGCCGGACCTCCCTCTCCTTAGAGGAGAGCTCCGGGCCCGCCATGTGGCCAGCAGAAGCCGAGCCCCTCCCTCCGCGGAGAGGGGTCCGGAGGCTCCACGTGCCCCGCGGGACTCACCCTTCTCTTCTCTGAGAAGGGCTCCGGGCCCGCCACGTGGCAGCAGAGCGACGCTGCCTGCCCCGAGTGATAGGCAGCGGGCGTAAATACGCCCCATACCTTGCCCGTACAAGGTATTCAAGGCCCGCGTCTTCCCAAGACGCGGAAACACGGAGCACGCGTCTGTCAGGTGCCGTTGCGCCCAGTCGCATCACAGACTGGCGCGCGGTGTCAGAACCTGTCAGCCAATAAACACCGCGACAAGACAACCCATGCCACCTGCGCCGTCATCAACCGCTACGACTGGCATGCGGCATGGGCAGGGCGGCAAGATGAAGACTCAGAAGCCTTCAGCCAGAGACAACTACCGGCATAACTGTAGATACGGTAGATAATAGACAATCTTCCCGGGACCACCTGTCGGGTCCCGGCTCCCCTTGTAAGCCGCCCGAGTCTTGGACTATAAAAGGCTTGGGTAGGCGTCGATAGCAAGGGTTTGCATTTTGCAACTCATACGCTAGCCATACACTCTCAAGCTGTAACTCACCCCCAAGCTCAGGTCTCCGGCCCTGAGCAGCAAGCAATACAGCGAGCTCCATAGCTCGCCGTGGACGTAGGGTTTTACGCTCCGGCGGCCTGAACCACGTAAAACTCGCTGTGTCAAGCTCTTGCTAACTCGTTCCATCCGCGCAAGCTCTCCGCTAGGAACTAGCCCCTCCGAAAAAAGAACCTCCGCAGGCTGCCCAGTGCAGGCCCGGGGAAGTGTCGATCGCACACTTCGACAAAGCGAATGGGCCGGATTTGCGTAGGAGCTTTAGAGAAGTGTCGCTTTGCTAACCTCGGTATAAACCGACTAAGCGCAGCTAGGCATCCCGCGAATTTCTGGTCTTCAAGCCAATGGCTTTTACCCTCTCTGGGTTAGCCTCAGTTCCTTGGTGTGAGGCCAGGAATTCTAAGGGTTTTCCAGAGGGTACACCGAGCTCACATTTGTCGGACGGACGAAGACTAAGGCCAGGTTATCTAGTAGGGACGAACCCTGCCTGATCTTAACAACAATGTCTTCGACACACACCTCAACTGAGTCTCTCATTAGCTGTCCTAAGGTCTTGTGCATTGTACGTACGAAGGTAGGGAGAGCGTTCCTTAGGCCATAAGGCACAGAGGCATAACAGTACAGGCCGACTACTGTGGTGAAGGGTGCTCTTCAACTTCTCTAGACATAGGGGTCTGGTGGAAACCCGAGCAAGCATCTAGGAAGCACAGTATATCGCAGCCTGTCGTCGATCCTACTATTTGATCTATCATAGGGAGAGAAAATAGATCTTTGGGACATGCCTTATTGAGACTGGTGTAGTCGATGCACTTCCGGAGCTTCCCGCCGGCCTTTGGAACAATCAACGGGGTTCGCCAAGCACCGAGGGTGGCGGACTTTCCGTATGGAGCCAGCGCTCAGCAGCTTCTTGGTTTCTTCCCGAATGAAGCTTTTTACTGCTCGGTGGGCTGCTTGAGGGGCTCCTGTCGGACTGGCCAGGTGTTGGGGGAGACCTTTAGATAGTGCCCAATCACCTCCCTAGGGATCTCTGGCATCCGCGGCGGCTGTTGTCGGTACCTGAGATATGGGGTACCCCCGCGCACAGGGTAAAATGCCTAAGGAACTCGCTCTTCTCCGCAGGGAGAGCTCCGAAGGCGCCACGCGTCCGGCGGGGCCGGACCTCCCTCTCCTCAGAGGAGAGCTCCGGGCCCGCCACGTGGCATACAGAAGCCGGACCTCCCCCTCCGCGGGAGAGAGGTCCGAAGGCGCCGCGTGTCCAGCGGGGCCGGACCTCCCTCTCCTTAGAGGAGATCTCCGGGCCCGCCATGTGGCCAGCAGAAGCCGAGCCCCTCCCTCCGCGGAGAGGGGTCCGGAGGCTCCACGTGCCCCGCGGGACTCACCCTTCTCTTCTCTGAGAAGGGCTCCGGGCCCGCCACGTGGCAGCAGAGCGACGCTGCCTGCCCCGAGTGATAGGCAGCGGGCGTAAATACGCCCCATACCTTGCCCGTACAAGGTATTCAAGGCCCGCGTCTTCCGAAGACGCGGAAACACGGAGCACGCGTCTGTCAGGTGCCGTTGCGCCCAGTCGCATCACAGACTGGCACGCGGTGTCAGAACCTGTCAGCCAATAAACACCGCGACAAGACAACCCATGCCGCCTGCGCCGTCATCAACCGCTACGACTGGCATGCGGCATGGGCAGGGCGGCAAGATGAAGACTCAGAAGCCTTCAGCCAGAGACAACTACGGGCATAACTGTAGATACGGTAGATAATAGACAATCTTCCCGGGACCACCTGTCGGGTCCCGGCTCCCCTTGTAAGCCGCCCGAGTCTTGGACTATAAAAGGCTTGGGTAGGCGTCGATAGCAAGGGTTTGCATTTTGCAACTCATACGCTAGCCATACACTCTCAAGCTGTAACTCACCCCCAAGCTCAGGTCTCCGGCCCTGAGCAGCAAGCAATACAGCGAGCTCCATAGCTCGCCGTGGACGTAGGGTTTTACGCTCCGGCGGCCAGAACCACGTAAAACTCGCTGTGTCAAGCTCTTGCTAACTCGTTCCATCCACGCAAGCTCTCCGCTAGGAACTAGCCCCTCCGAAAAAAGAACCTCCGCGGGCTGCCCAGTGCAGGCCTGGGGGAAGTGTCGATCGCACACTTCGACAAAGCGAATGGGCCAGATTTGCGTAGGAGCTTTAGAGAAGTGTCGCTTTGCTAACCTCGGTATAAACCGACTCAGCGCAGCTAGGCATCCCGCGAATTTCTGGTCTTCAAGCCAATGGCTTTTACCCTCTCTGGGTTAGCCTCAGTTCCTTGGTGTGAGGCCAGGAATTCTAAGGGTTTTCCAGAGGGTACACCGAGCTCACATTTGTCGGACGGACGAAGACTAAGGCCAGGTTATCTAGTAGGGACGAACCCTGCCTGATCTTAACAACAATGTCTTCGACACACACCTCAACTGAGTCTCTCATTAGCTCTCCTAAGGTCTTGTGCATTGTACGTACGAAGGTAGGGAGAGCGTTCCTTAGGCCATAAGGCACAGAGGCATAACAGTACAGGCCGACTACTGTGGTGAAGGGTGCTCTTCAACTTCTCTGGACATAGGGGTCTGGTGGAAACCCGAGCAAGCATCTAGGAAGCACAGTATATCGCAGCCTGACGTCGATCCTACTATTTGATCTATCATAGGGAGAGAAAATAGATCTTTGGGATATGCCTTATTGAGACTGGTGTAGTCGATGCACTTCCGGAGCTTCCCGCCGGCCTTTGGAACAATCAACGGGGTTCGCCAAGCACCGAGGGTGGCGGACTTTCCGTATGGAGCCAGCGCTCAGCAGCTTCTTGGTTTCTTCCCGAATGAAGCTTTTTACTGCTCGGTGGGCTGCTTGAGGGGCTCCTGTCGGACTGGCCAGGCGTTGGGGGAGACCTTTAGATAGTGCCCAATCACCTCCCTAGGGATCTCTGGCATCCGCGGCAGCTGTTGTCGGTACCTGAGATATGGGGCTCCCCCGCGCACAGGGTAAAATGCCTAAGGAACTCGCTCTTCTCCGCAGGGAGAGCTCCGAAGGCGCCACGCGTCCGGCGGGGCCGGACCTCCCTCTCCTCAGAGGAGAGCTCCGGGCCCGCCACGTGGCATACAGAAGCCGGACCTCCCCCTCCGCGGGAGAGAGGTACGAAGGCGCCGCGTGTCCAGCGGGGCCGGACCTCCCTCTCCTTAGAGGAGAGCTCCGGGCCCGCCATGTGGCCAGCAGAAGCCGAGCCCCTCCCTCCGCGGAGAGGGGTCCGGAGGCTCCACGTGCCCCGCGGGACTCACCCTTCTCTTCTCTGAGAAGGGCTCCGGGCCCGCCACGTGGCAGCAGAGCGACGCTGCCTGCCCCGAGTGATAGGCAGCGGGCGTAAATACGCCCCATACCTTGCCCGTACAAGGTATTCAAGGCCCGCGTCTTCCCAAGACGCGGAAACACGGAGCACGAGTCTGTCAGGTGCCGTTGCGCCCAGTCGCATCACAGACTGGCGCGTGGTGTCAGAACCTGTCAGCCAATAAACACCGCGACAAGACAACCCATGCCGCCTGCGCCGTCATCAACCGCTACGACTGGCATGCGGCATGGGCAGGGCGGCAAGATGAAGACTCAGAAGCCTTCGGCCAGAGACAACTACCGGCATAACTGTAGATACGGTAGATAATAGACAATCTTCCCGGGACCACCTGTCGGGTCCCGGCTCCCCTTGTAAGCCGCCCGAGTCTTGGACTATAAAAGGCTTGGGTAGGCGTCGATAGCAAGGGTTTGCATTTTGCAACTCATACGCTAGCCATACACTCTCAAGCTGTAACTCACCCCCAAGCTCAGGTCTCCGGCCCTGAGCAGCAAGCAATACAGCGAGCTCCATAGCTCGCCGTGGACGTAGGGTTTTACGCTCCGGCGGCCTGAACCACGTAAAACTCGCTGTGTCAAGCTCTTGCTAACTCGTTCCATCCGCGCAAGCTCTCCGCTAGGAACTAGCCCCTCCGAAAAAAGAACCTCCGCGGGCTGCCCAGTGCAGGCCCGGGGGAAGTGTCGACCGCACACTTCGACATGTGGCGCGCCAGGAAGGGGGCTTTTCCCCTAGCGCGACCAGTTTCCGCCGATGAAGATGACCAAGCTTCCTTCAGAGGCAAACTCTCCCCCTCCGCGTTCACGGCGAACCGTGACCACTGGGGAGTACATGTCGAAATCCTCGGACGGAGTGTGTCGGCACAAGCTTGTAGCCAGCAGCGGACTTCGGCAACGCCGACTCCGGCTATGCAGGCCCAGACCAGTGTGAGATCTTCTGCAGCGCTGAGCGTACACCATGGAGGTGCGCTAGCTGCAGCAAGAGCACTGCTGCGCAACCCACCTGCGGGGGATGCGCCCCATTCAGCGACCCAGCAATGGGTCCGTGAGGTGGACCGCCTCGTTGTCGCCGCCGCGAACCCTCGGTTTCGGCGAGGACGGCGCCCAGGACAACCGGCTGTGTCGCTGACGCGCACACCCACGGTTGACGGGCTAACGCCGGATTCCAGCTCCTCCAGGCTCCTGTCGACGGACCTGCGAAGGAAACTGGAACGGTGCCACTTGGGCCAGGACGCCCGGGTGTACCTCGAGCGACGCCGAGAGAGGCGTCACAGCCCTGAGGCAGGCGACAGCATGTTGTCCGCCTCGACACAACCAGAAGGGCAGGCCTTTGCCACGCGAGCCCTTCCTCAGGCATATGCTGCGCAGCATATGCCACAGCTATATGCGCCGCAGGTAGCGGCCCCGGCCTATGGTGCAGCCTTGCCCATGCCGGGATACGTGGTGCCAGGTGCGAACCAAACGTTCGCAGTGCCAGTACCTGCAGCAGCAGGTGCAGGATGTGCGGCCCTTGCACCCCACCTTCTCTTCGCAAGGTGGCCACGCAAGTTTCGCCCGCATCTGCCCGAGAAGTACGACGGTAGCGTCAACCCAGCAGAGTTCCTCCAGATCTACTCCACCGCCGTACTTGCTGCAGGAGGGGACGAGGCTGTCATGGCCAACTACTTCCCCGTTGCCTTGACCGGCCCAGCTCGGTCTTGGCTCATGAATCTACCTCAGGGGTCCATAACCTCCTGGGGAGAGCTCTGCCGGCAGTTCGTCGCCAACTTCGGCAGCACTTACACCCGTCCCGGCACGGAGCTTGACCTCCACGCCGTCAAGCAACAACCTTGGGAGTCGCTGCGCTCTTTCATCCAGCGGTTCTCTCAGGTACGCAACACCTTCCCGCATATCCAAAGTGCCTCAGTGGTGGTGGCGTTCCGACAGGGTGTCCGGGACGAGAAAATGCTTGAGAAGCTCGCGACCAGAGAAGTCCGCGACGTCTCGGAGCTCTTCAGCCTGGCGGACAAGTGCGCCAGAGCAGCTGAAAGGCAGAACTGGCATGCTCAGCCGACCTCCGAGTCAGGAGGACAGCCCGGGTCCGGTGCTGCTTCCTATGGGGGTGGCAAGAAGACCAAGAACCGGGGGGTGGCAAGATGAAGTCACCATTCACGGCCCCCGTCGCCGCAGCAGCGACGACCGGTGGAGCTCGGGGGCCACGCCCCGACAAAAGGCAGCGGCAATCACCGTCCCCAGACAGTGGCCAAGGCGGGCTATGGCCCGTGCATGGCACCTGCAACCATACTGCTGCCGAGTGCTGGGAGATCCAGAGGCTCGTAGAGCGCTTCCGCAAAGGGAGACAGCAGAGGGCTGAAGCGCCGCCCTACCCTCAGAGGGATGGCAAACAGAAGGCCGATGCCCCAGTCACTGCTACCCACCAGGTGGGGTTCCAGGAGCCTCAGCGTGTCATAAAGACAGTGCATGACGGTGAGGACTCCAGTTCCGACGGTGACAGGCCAGGGCGTTAGCCAACTGCAGCACGCCTCCGTGCTTCGTACATACCTCTCGGGGGCCGCCTAAGGTCTGTCAACCCCTTGAAGGCCTTGCCAGAAGGAGAAGACGCCTTAGGTCATCCAAGATGAGCCCGGGCCTACCTACCCCTTGAAGGCCTTAGCCAGAAGGGGAGAACTCCCCGGGGGCCCCCAGGAGAAGCCGCGCAGGACCTGATCCAGCGCGAAGATTACAACCTCATCGACAAGACTCGGCTGCAGCGAACACCCCGCAACGCACGGTCTCGGCTAATGCTCTAAGCACTACCGCCAAAGAACCAAACGCGTCGGGGGCCTGCAGGAGGGCAACCTGGTGAAGCGGCACGCTCTATTCCAAGAAGGACCCATAAGCTCTCCCCCAGCAGGGAAGGTCCCTTCCGAATCACGAAAGCTGCCGCCCCAGGTACACATGCCTTTCAACCGAGAGTGGGATCCGTTCCCAAAAATCCTTGCCATGGAGCAACACTGTAAGTCCTACTTCCTGAGCATCAGTAGGACAGGGTTATTCCCTTCTGTAAAAGATCCCATAGAAT
This sequence comes from Neostapfia colusana, assembly GCA_030760725.1. NCBI lineage: Eukaryota > Viridiplantae > Streptophyta > Magnoliopsida > Poales > Poaceae > Neostapfia > Neostapfia colusana. The sequence goes on from JASWHV010000003.1 coordinate 84,192,154, forward strand.
TTAGGAACAGCGCTTGGGGCAGCTAAGTCTCAAGGGACGGTACAGGACTACGTCCAGTTTAGCCTGGTTCCGACCCTAAGCGCGTAGAGTCTTGCTTCCCTTGAAGACAAGGCAGAACATTGCCTCCCTGTACAGCCAGAATTCCACCTATGGGTACGAATACAGAGCCCTGTTCTACTTAGCTCTCTCTCATGCGTTCATTTAAATTATGCATTAATTTTTATGATCGCACTATCTCTGTATGTTCATCGTACATCTAGCTCCCCCTCTCCTGCGCTCATCCATAGTCGGCATTTGCTATCCTACCGAAGGCGGCTGCGCTAGAGGCACCTGCCGATGGCCGAGTGAGTCTCTCGGGCCTCCCCCAGTCAGGTGTTACGGTGCCAGTTGGTTACCTCAAGGAAAGGCCAGCATTGTGCATGGGGGGTCCAGGGTGCGTATCCAGCTTAGCCAGCCCAGAGCCCAAAGAATGCGCATCCTGCCCTCCGGAGGTCCAGGGGAGTACGTCCGCTTTGCCTGGTCATGAACCCAAAGCGCGTGCACTCTTCTTCCCCAGCGCATGGCCCGGTACTAGGGATCGGACGGCCGTACCCGGACCTCGGAGGGAGCCGGAGCTCCGGAGCCTCGTGCACAGAATTTCCCAGGCCCCGTATAGCGGATCAGGGTCGTAAGACGGATAAGACTAGGAGACGGGAGGGGAGGACCCCCCGAGGAGAATTACGTTTCCTCTGCCTGTGTGCAGGACCTCCAGGTTACGGCAACAGGGACTGCATGAAGCGGGGGGAAAGGAGCTACCAGCTACTCCGGCCTGGGACTGGAAGGACCGGGACCTGCCCCCCCCCCCCCCCCAGCAGGGGCGGGACCCGGGAGCCCCACGTGTCCAGCGGGCCCGGAAATCTCTCCTCCCTTGAGGAGGGCTCCGGGCTCGCCACGTGGTGGGAAGAAGCCGGACCTCCCCCTCGGTGGGAGGGCTACGAAAGCCCTACGTGTCCAACATGGCCGGAGCTCCCGCCTCTTAGGAAGGAGCTCCGGACCTGCCACATGGCAGGCAGATCTGGAGCTCCCCATAGGGCGAGATCCGGAGACCTCCGGGGACCCCTAACACGGTTAGGACCCGGGGAGGGTGTCTGTGCAATGCTCCGAGATTGGAAATGGCCTCTGAGTACCTTGCGGAGCTAAGGACTCAGCCAGGCAAAGCCAAGAAGGATAGAAAAAGCATCACAGACACAAGTATCCAAGAGAGTCAAATTAAGCAAGGCTCCATGAGCTGGACTACAGACTCGATAAAAAGGGAGAAACAAGTCATAAGGACCCCCCGGCTCCCGCCGGAACCTTGCGGCTACAAGGGCGGCCACATCCTCGACTTCAGCCCTGGCAGCTGCCTCCCGCTCCGCGGTTGGGCCCTCTCTTGCTGGCTCTAGCGAAAAAGAGGGATCGCGGCTCTTGAAGCATGCCAGCACATGCGAGGCGACCTCCAAAGCTAAGCCGCGGCCCTCGGCCTCAAGCTCGCTGGCGACCACCGAGTCGAGTCTGTCCAGCTTGGCGCCGATCGACTCCAACGCAGGGATCACCTCCGCCACCTTCAATGCGGGAGTCGCGGCCCTCACCGGACTGAAGCCAAGAGGGATCAGGGCGGACCCCGCTCGATCCACGAAGCTTGAGACCGCAAGAGCCTCGGAGGACCGCAAGGCTGAGAGCTCCTCCACCTCACGGCGGGCCGCCTGCAGAGCCTCCAGGTTCCTCTCGGAGAATTCCTTCTCCTTGGCTGCCAGGGAGCTCTCCCGAAGGTGGAGAGTCTTGGCGAGCCGCTCCAACTCAGCAGCCTTGAAGTCGGCGGTCAGCTCCCAGTCCAAGAGCGCCCGGCGATCACGGGAGACCTGTTCCTCCCTCAAGTCAAGGTCTGCTTTCAGGATCTCCAGCTCCTCCATCCGAGCTCGAAGGTCATCCTCGCCCGCAGCCAGCTGCGCGGCGACCCTCTCCGCCTCAGCTGCCATGGAACGCTCCCGTTCCTCAACGGCGAGTTCACGGTGCTCCAACCACTGCCGTATCTCCACAGCAGCAGAGAGGCTCTCTTCGGCCCGGGCGTGTGCCTCCAGGGCCTCCCTGTTGATCCGCCACGATTGGGTGTCCATGCGGTCGACAGCCCACTTCATCCGGTCGACGAGCGCTTCCCTGAAGTCGAGCAACTCCTGCCTGGAGTCGAGCTCACTCTTAACCTTCGCGGTCCTCTCCTGCAAAAGGTTCCCCCAGATAAGGAGGCGGTCCCGTTCAACCGTATACTCCTCCCGCTCGCGCCCACGTGCAGCCAAGACCTGCCGGACGCTCGACTCGGCAAGCGCGAAGGCGTCCGCCAGAGGAAATGGAGCAACAGAGGCTGGGGCAGTCCCCCCGACCTCCTCCATTACCTCGTCCTCAGGAAGAGCCGACGCACCAGCAGCCGAGACGAGACGCCGATCAGGAGAAGCTGGCTCCGCGGCTCTGGCAGCCAGGCCAGCCGGGCTCTCTTCAGCTTCTGGCTCCTTGACCTGAGGAGAGGGACGAGCCGGGGAAGGCGGTGCTGGAGAAGAGGCCAGGCCGCCTAGTGCAGGGCCAACCTGCGCTGGCTCGGGGGCCGCGGTGGCCGTCTCGGCAGGAAGAGACGACGCCGCCGCGGAATCCGGGCACACCGGAACAGGAGAAGTTCGCGCTGCCCTGGGGGCCGCGGCAGTTGCCCCTGGCTCCGAGCGCAGCGGCACAGATTCCCCGCAAGACGGGGAAGGCCGGGAAGCGCGGACACTCCAGCGGGCTCTGAACCCCGACTTCCGAGCCGGGGTAGGACTTCCAGAGCCCGCTACCGTCACCGACGTCCGCTCCGCAGTCGTTTGGACTGGCGGAACAGGGGACGCCCCAGAGGCTTCCCCCAGCGCATCAACCCGGGGCCACTTCGAGTCGCCACCGGAGGGAGTGTCAGGCACCCCAGAATCCCGACTTGGCACCGATGCCGTTGCTGGAGGAGATCGAGCGCGTTTCTTCTCTGGCAGCATGTTGGAAGCCATGGCAAGGGAGAACTCAAAGGCAAGAGAGCAAAAGCACAAGAGTCCGAGAAGAAACGCTGAGAAATGCGAAGGGAAGCTGCAATGTGGGTGAGACCCCATCTAAAAAGCTTCCCGGGGCAATTCCAAGCGATTCGGAACTCTTTGAATATCCCGCACCGGCAACCACTTTGGTTCCTAGACCGAATGCCGATGACGGGTAGGCCCAAGCCGCCTAACTGAAGCGGTGGGGGCAAGGAGTCAGTCTCCTAAGAAGATGAGCCGGCAAGGCACTTCGGCGGTTCCCGAAGAAAGCGCCGCAACGTGAAGAAGTGGCAGTCTTGGGAACCGCCGCAGTAAAAGCAACCATCAAGTGAGCGCATGCTCCCACGATCCCGTGGCTTTTCGTGCTTCGGCAGCGGTCAATTCGGGACTTAGAGAAAGTGCGCGGACCAGAAGAGACGGAGGTCCCACCTCGGGCTCGCTATCTCCCCCGAGATGGGCCCGGGGGCCACTGTCGGTACCTGAGATATGGGGTACCCCCGCGCACAGGGTAAAATGCCTAAGGAAATCGCCCTTCTCCGCAGGGAGAGCTCCGAAGGCGCCACGCGTCCGGCGGGGCCGGACCTCCCTCTCCTCAGAGGAGAGCTCCGGGCCTGCCACGTGGCATACAGAAGCCGGACCTCCCCCTCCGCGGGAGAGAGGTCTGAAGGCGCCGCGTGTCCAGCGGGGCCGGACTTCCCTCTCCTTAGAGGAGAGCTCCGGGCCCGCCACGTGGCCAGCAGAAGCCGAGCCCCTCCCTCCGCGGAGAGGGTCCGGAGGCGCAACGTGCCCCACGGGACTGACCCTTCTCTTCTCTGAGAAGGGCTCCGGGCCCGCAACGTGGCAGCAGAGCGACGCTGCCTGCCCCGAGTGATAGGCAGCGGGTGTAAATACGCCCCTTACCTTGCCCGTACAAGGTATTCAAGGCCCGCGTCTTCCCAAGACGCGGAAACACGGAGCACGTGTCTGTCAGGTGCCGTTGCGCCCAGTCGCATCACAGACTGGCGCGCGGTGTCAGAACCTGTCAGCCAATAAACACCGCGACAAGACAACCCATGCCGCCTGCGCCGTCATCAACCGCTACGACTGGCATGCGGCATGGGAAGGGCGATGAAGACTCAGAAGCCTTCGGCCAGAGACAACTACCAGCATAACTGCAGATACGGTAGATAACAAACAATCTTCCCGGGACCACCTGTCGGATCCCGGCTCCCCTTGTAAGCCGCCCGAGTCTTGGACTATAAAAGGCTCGGGTAGGCGTCGATAGCAAGGGTTCGCATTTTGCAACTCATACGCTAGCCATACACTCTCAAGCTGTAACTCACGCCCAAGCTCAGGCCTCCGGCCCTGAGCAGCAAGCAATACAGCGAGCTCCATAGCTCGCCGTGGACGTAGGGTTTTACGCTCCAGCGGCCTGAACCACGTAAAACTCGCCGTGTCAAGCTCTTGCTAACTCGTTCCATCCGAGCAAGCTCTCCGCTAGGAACTAGCCCCTCTGAAAAAAGAACCTCCGCGGGCTGCCCAGTGCAGGCCCGGGGGAAGTGTCGACCCCACACTTCGACAGCTGTCATGCAGCACATCGGCATTGTGCCGGAGGGAGGTAACGAGCGCGCCCTCCTATCTGCTATCCAGGCCCACGGCTACCCGGGTGGACTGGGTGGCATCGGCACTGATTCGGACGAGCCTCAAGGGGACATCGTCCTCGTCGAGGGGTTGCACATGGGGTGCTGTGGTAGAGGCACGGTGGCGTGCACTTGGGTGGAGCCGGTTTGGTTCTGTACCGCCCGGGGTTGGTGCTCCAGCTGCTGTAAGCGCCTGGAGCTTTTCCAAGGCTAACACTGCTGCAGCACGGTCTCCACAAACCTTGAGGATGCCTGTCGGTGTAGGCATCTTCAAGACAAGGTAGCCGTAGTGGGCTACTGCCATGAATCGGTACAGGGCTGGCCTGCCAATTATGGTGTTGAACGGGAGGTCAATCTCGGCTACGTCGAACAGAATGCACTCTGTTCGATAGCTGTCTGGTGCCCCAAAGGTCACCGGGAGGCTGATGTGGCCATAGGGAATGACCCTTCCCGGCCCTACCCCTGAGAACGGGCTCGATGGGGTGAGCTTGGCCATCGGGATCTGCAGCTTCTGGAAGGCTGCGCGACTGATGAGGTTCAGTCCAGCCCCGCCATCCACCAAAACGTGGTACATCTTCACGTTGGCGATGGTGGGGGCCACCACGAGCGGTAGTTGGCCGGCCCCAGCCATGTTCCTGGGGCAGTCAGTGGCATCGAAACTGATGGGGGTTCCCATCCACCTGAGGTGCAGTGCTGCACCCGGGAGGGGAGCCACCGACGCTACCGCTCGGCGCAAGGCCTTAGCTGCGCTTCGGGACGGGGGGTCAGCGGACCCGCCGAAGATGACATAGAGCATCTTCCGGTGCTCGTCATCACTGGAGCTACACGGCGCGCTGAAGCTCCTGGAACTCCACCTGGCGGTCGACACCGTCTAGGGCTTCGACCTTCTGCTTGCCCTCCCTTTGACGGTAGGGTGGGGCATCAGTTAGGGGCTGCTTCCCTTTCCGGAAGCGCTCCGCGAGCTTCTGGATTTCCCGGCACTCGGCAGCGGTATGATAACTGGTGCCATGCACGGGGCATAACTCATCCTGGCCCCCATCTGGGGCCGGTGATTGTCGCGGCCTCTTGGCAGGGCGTGGCCCCCGAGCTCCACTGGGCGCCGCCGTTGTGGCAACGGGGGTCGCGGCTGACGGCTTTATCTTGCTTCCACCTCCATTCTTGATCTTCCTGCCGCTTCCATATGAAGCGTCGCCGGATCCCGGCTGACCCACTGGCTCGGAGGCCGGCAGGGAGTGCCAGTTCCTCCCTTCGGCTGCTCTTGCACACTTGTCCGCCAGGCTGAAGAGTTTTGAGACATCGCGGACCTCCCTAGTAGCGAGCTTCTCGAGGATCTTCTTGTCCCGAACGCCTTGCCGGAACGCCACTACCACAGAAGCGTTCTGGATGTGTGGGATGGTGTTCCGCACCTGGGAGAACCGCTGGATGAAGGAGCGCAGCGACTCCCCTGGTTGTTGCTGGATGGCGTGGAGGTCGAGCTCCGTGCCAGGCCGGGTGTAGGAACTGCCGAAATTGGAGACGAACTGCCGGCAGAGCTCTCCCCAGGAGGTTATGGAATCCTGCGGTAGGTTCATGAGCCAACACCGGGCTGGGCCGGTTAAGGCGACGGGGAAATAGTTGCCATGACAGCCTCATCCCCTCCTGCGGCGAGTACGGCGGTGGAGTAGATCTGGAGGAACTCCACCAGGTTGACACTGCCGTCGTACTTTTCGGGCAGGTGCGGCCGAAACTTGCGCGGCCACTTCGCGAAGCGAAGGTGGGGTGCAAGAGCCGCAGATCCTGCTCCTGTTGCCGCAGGTATCGGTGCCGCGAACGCTTGATTCACACTTGGCACTGTGTACTCCAGTTTGGGCAAGGCTGCACCATAGACCGGGGATGCCATTTGCAGGGCATATGGTTGCGGCATATGCTGTGCGGCGTACGCCTGGGGCAGAGCTCGCGTGGCGAAGATCTGCCCTTCAGGCTGGGTTGAGGCTGATGTCATGCTGTCGCCAGTCTCTTGGATGCGACACCTCTCTCGACGTCGCTCGAGAAACACTCGGGCATCTTGGCCCAAGTGGCATCGCTCCAGCTCTGCCCTCAGGTCCATCGTTGGAGGCCTGGTGAAGCTGGAGTCCGCCGTCTGCCCGTCAACCGTGGGCGTGCGCGTCAGTGACACTGCCGGCTGACTTAAGCGTCGTCCCCGCTGAAGTCGAGGGTTTGCAGCAGCGACGACGAGACGGTCTACCTCGAGAATCCACTGCTGGGTCGCTGCCTGAGGCGCGTCCCCAGCAGGCGGATTGTGCAGTTGCGCTCTTGCTGCGGCTAGCGCACCCCCACTGGGTACGCCTAGCGCTACTGAAGACCTGACGCTGGTTGGAGCCTGCATTGCCGGGGTCGGCGCTGCCAGAGCCGGTTGCTGGCTCCCAGCTTGTTTCGACACACTCCGTCCTGACCGTGTCGACATGTACTCCCCCCTGGTCGCGGTTTGCCACGGACGCGGGGGGGGGGGGGGGGGGGAGTTTGCTGCTGAAGGAAGCTTGGTCATCTTCGTCGGCGGAGACTTGTTGCGCAAGGGGAAAAGCCCCCTACCTGGCGCGCCAAATGTCGAAGTGTTCGGTCGACACTTCCCCCGGGCCTGCACTGGGCAGCCCGTGTGGCGGACCGGAATCCGCTCATCCAGGATCGCAGAGGGTGGTGCCGCGCGATGCGACACCCGACAGCACACGTCATAAGAACACAATATATTACATGGGAAAAACAGCTGAAACTGTACAAACAAGTACAAACTTCAGTTACAATTATTGTTCTATTACACAGCGGAAGACTACACTATACAACTCACGTCCGCCTATTTAGCAAAAGTCGGTTGCCCAGCCCTAGGGCAACCCACACTAGCTGCACGTCACAGCTCAGCGCGGCGTGTACGGCTCCCACTCAGCCGTGGTCCCCGACGGAGGGTAACCCTCGCCGGTGGACTCGTACTCCGAGTCCGTGGGTGGCTCCTCACCTGAAAAACACTTAAGCAGCAACCGTGAGCACGAAGGCTCAGCAAGGCTTAACCGACTCACCTAAGCATGAAACTCTACATGAGGGGTACAATGGACATAGGATAGTAACATTTCAGCAAAAGGACACGCCTACGAGTTCATCCTTAGTTCATCTTTTAGCAACAAGTTAACAGTTCATGAAATCTGAAATTTAGTAAGCAGTATTTGGTGGCACACATGTAGCAATACAATTATATCAATCAGCATCATTGAATCCACATATTTCATCCATTAGTCTACGTTACGACGCAGTGAACAAGCAGTACTCGTCACCGCGAGGGACGGCGAATCGACTCGATATACACCTGCAGGGAAAACCCAAAGAGCACGTCACGTACGCCCACCCGTGGAGCTGCACAGCACGCTCACTCTATGTCGTACGGGACAACCTTTCACCCAACAGCCCAAACGTCGAACCGGTCGCACCGAAACGAGCAGGAGGTTCCCCACACGGAGCATCTCTCTATGCCCGTTGGCAGATTTCCACCTTGCTGCCCTCAACCTACACCTATAAATCGGTGTGCTATGCCTCGACGCCCGGAGGTTTAGGCTACATCGGTTTATCGGGGCCCATATATCCGATATGCCTTCGGTACGTTCAATACTTGTTCAGCAGGGCCGCACACGGATCGGTCCTCAATTGACACGGGCAGGGCTGCGCACACAAGACTCTCTCTTGCTGCGCCCTAGCCCCTGCCTAGTCTCATTTTCATTACTAAAGTGATCTCACGTCACTCAACCGAACCCGTGTGTCCCCAGCCTATCTCGCGAGTAGATTCCAACTACTCGACTTGTACCGAAGTCCTATGACTCATTAAGCATAGCTTGTCTACTCGAGGTCCTTGACACTACCCTCACTCTTTTAGGAACCTTTGGTTATGCAAGTGGGGTTTCATTCATCCTATACCTAATGCACATACATACTTCATATGACACATGTATACAAAGTAAAACTTTTAAAAAGGGTTAATGCAAACCGGGGCTTGCCTTGTTGCTGCTGGTCAGGAGTTAGTTCTTCGTCCGGAAGGAGGAAGTCCAGCACTTCCGGAGTCTCTTCTTCAACGGCTACACGTTAATGAAATACTACATGTTAATTTATATGCAAATGTGAGTTTAGAGTAAGACTTCTACTATTGGTTCTAACAACCAGCCTCTACCGCCTGGAACTTTGTTTAAGAATTTAAATATGAACTGGTGTTGGTGGTTTGGCTTGGACTTAATCACATAGTTAAATGCTAAGTGGTTTTCCCCCTTTTCCCATATTAATCCCTTAATTGGTTAAACAGGACAGGGGTGATCTAGAGCTCCAATGGAGCTGAGAATTTTTGTGTGAATTCCTTGTCACAAGAAAACTCTCTGGACCAAACATTAGCATTTTTCATGGAGTGGTTTGCTCAGAATAATTCCCTTGGCAAATCAGCAAGGAAGAATTTTTTCTGAGGTAATACCCCTGTTCATGCTCAACTTAATGAACTACAATTTCAATTATAGCTCATAGAGTTTGCCTGAATTTTCCTAACATTTTTTTGGGGTTAAGAATTGCCCAGAACTGAATTTCTAAGTTTTGGAAATTCTCTGAAAATGTTTCTGTATTCAAATGAACACAGCACCTTCCAATTTGAATTGCTCTGACCAAATCAACTCCAAATGGTCTGAAACTTTTACAGGTGTTTACTAATGTCCTAAAGAATATTCTGGCAAAATTTGGGGATTTTTGGATGAACCAAACTCCCTCAAAAATTCTTTTGCTGAAAAGCTTTAAAGAATTTTCCAGAATTAATTAATGGGTTTCATACAAATTGGGTTGTATCTCTGGACAGAGCTAGGCAAGATGAATCCAACCCAATTTGAATCACTAAATTTGGAGCTTCCTAGCCAAGGTTATGGATTTCTAAAGTTTGAGCTAATCCCTGAATTATTTTCCTACAGAAAATCCCCTCCCGCGCTAAACCAGAGGCTGACAGCGGGGCCCGCCCGTTTAAATTGAACTAACCGCGCGCTCGCGCGCGATTAACACAGGGGCTGACAGGTGGGGCCGCGCCCTTCGTCTACCTCCCGACGTCGCCGCCCCGAGCCGCCGGAGCTCCGGCGAGGTCAGCGTTCCCGGCGATCTAGCTCACCGGAGCCGACGAGACTCGCCGCCCCCACGTAATCTCGGGTGCTGAATCCGCTGGACACCATGTCGCCGCCGGCTAACCGCCATAGCTCGTCGGCGACGAGCCCTATGCCTCTGTGCTACCTCGGCAATGTGTTCCCGCCCTTCTGACCGTTTTCATCGTGCGCTAATCGCGTCGCCACACTCAGGGAAACCTGGGGAAACTCGGCATGAGCTCTGTTGAGCCCTAAACGGCCGGCAACCCAGACCTCACCGGCGACCCCCTCCTCCGCCATACTGTCCTAGGGTGAACTTAGGGTTCCGGCGGTGATTTCCTTCCGGTTTTCGAACGAGAAGGGTCGCCAGAACCTCTAGATGCTCTCTCACAGCTCCGTTCGGCCTCCCACCCACTATGCTGCCCAAATTTCTGCTAAACCTAATCGGGTCCCGAAAGGAGCTACTCGCCCTAAGCTGAGAAATTCTCCGCGCACAGAGGTCGAACCTTGGAACGGTTTGCGCGGTGGTCTTGAGGACGAGCTAGCGCTTCACTTTCCTATGGAGGTCGAAGCCGGAAGATGATCACAGCTGGGGTGGCACACGATCGGAGCTCGGGCGACTAGACTGCTGGTTACAGAACTTCGCGAAAATCAGTAACTCGCCGGCGGTCTCGGGCCTTTTATAGGCTCCTGAGGCCAGGGGAGAGCGCGACACCTGCTGTGCCACCTCCTCTGCCGAAGCAGGAGCTGGCCGGCCGAGGTGGTCGGTCGCCGCCGCTGGCTGCAGCTGGCGAGCGCGCTCGGTCGAGGAGTCGGCTGAAGAGACTTCGGTGCTAAGTCTACTGACCAGTGGGCCTCCCCTCTAACTCCCTTTTCTCCATTTCTGTTGTAAATATCCCAGCAACTCCACATTGAATGAGAGACTTAGACCCCAAGTCTTGGTTTGAATTTGAGTTCTCAAATTCAAACTTTGTTTGGTTAAATTTGCTTCATGTTTAAACTGAAATTCAAATTCAGTTTTGAATTCTTGCAAATTTAGCTCTTGACAAGATGAGCTCCAATGGAGATGAAACTTGGTGGGTTTACTCAGAAAAATGTGCTGAGTATAGATATGGAGCTAACTTTTGAATTTGGGTGATGAAAGTTGCTGCAATTTGAATTTACATTCAAATTGACCTCTTTTTGAAATAACCCAAAAGTGCCTCAAAAATTGTTGAATTTGCATGAGCTTTGGACTGAACCTTCCCAAGACATTTCAAATCCTAGGGTGAGCTCAACCTCTCATGTTCATGTGCAGAAACCCTACATTGTGAAAGTGAAGGCTTTCCCCTCTAATCATTCTTTTGATGGAGGTTACTTGCCTTTCACAACATTTCCTATGGTGTCCACAATAAAAACTGTGGTGTTGTGAGGTGAAGCAAAGTTTTTTGCAAGTCCCTTTTCTTGGGCTTTTACATCCCTCCCCCCTTAAAAGAATCTCGTCCCGAGATTACAAAAGAAGAGATAGCGAAGTAATAGGGACTTACCCGTGTTGGGAAGCCATGAACTCCGGGTAATTTGAGCGAAGGAATTCCTCGCTCTCCCACGTCGCTTCTTCGGCGGTGTGGTTGCTCCAGAGTATTTTGTAGAACCACAACGTTCTGCTGCTTGTGGTTCTGGCTTTCTCATCAAGAATTCCCACCGGATATTCATCATATGTTAAATCCGGTTTCAGCTCGCCGATGTCTTCGGTAGGAACAGCAGTTGTATGCTTCAAGCATTTTCGCAGTTGTGAAACATGGAAAATATCATGGACACCAGCCAGAGATGCCGGTAGCTCCAATCGATACGCTGCTGGTCCACACTTCTCGGTGATAGCGTAGGGTCCAATGAAACGGGGAGCGAGCTTCCCCTTCACACCGAATCGGTGCACGCCCTTCATTGGAGACACGCGGAGGTACACGTGTTCCCCAACGTCAAAGTGCAACGGCCTACGCCTCTTATCAGCGTAGCTCTTCTGTCGGGATTGAGCGGCCTTCAAATTGGCTTGAATTGTCCGAACGCGCTCTTCGGCGTCGTTCACCACATCAACTCCGAATGTGACCCTTTCACCGGACTCGCACCAATTTAATGGGGTGCGGCATTTACGACCGTAGAGAGCTTCGTTAGGTGCCATCTTGATACTTGCCTGATAACCGTTGTTGTACGAGAATTCCGCCAATGGTAGGTGATCATCCCAGTTCCTACCATGGTGGATGGCACATGCTCTCAACATGTCGTCCAGGACTTGATTCACCCTTTCTGTCTGACCATCGGTCTGAGGGTGATAGGCGGAGCTCCTGATCAACTTAGTACCCAATGCAGCGTGTAGCTGCTCCCAAAAGCGAGATACAAATAATGCACCTCGATCTGAGACAATGGTCTTGGCTACCCCGTATAGGCATAGAATCTTCGCTATGTATAGCTCCGCATATTTGCCGGCATTGTAACGTGTATTCACCGGAATGCAGTGAGCCGTCTTGGTTAACCGATCAACGATTACCCATATGGAATCATGCTTGTTGGCGGTTAGGGGTAATCCCACAATAAAATCCATGCTCACATCTTCCCATTTCCATGCCGGAATCTTCAGGGGTTGCAGCAGCCCTGATTTCTTCATGTGATCAGTTTTCACTCGTCTACACGTATCACACTCGGATACGTACTTAGCTACCTCCCGCTTCATCCGTGTCCACCAAAATTTCTTTTTCAAATCTTGGTACATTTTGTTGCTGCCCGGATGAATGGAGTATTTGGACAAGTGAGCTTCATCGAGGATCTTTTTCCTCAACTCCATATCTCGGGGTACGACTATGCGGTCATTGAACCACAACGTCCCCTCACCATCTTTCCGGAAACATTTAATTTCTCCATTGTCTATCCGTCTCCGGAGATGTGCCATGCCTTTATCCGTTTTCTGAGCTGCAATGATGTCCTCTCTAATAGTAGGGATGAGGGCAAGGTTGTACAGCGATCCATAAGGAACCAAGTATAAACTTGGCTCTTCCTCCTCCACCGGTGTAATGGTGAGGTGATGGACATGTGATTTCCGACTCAGCGCGTCGGCAACCACATTCGCTTTGCCAGGGTGGTAATGGACCTCAATCTCATAATCTTTGATCAGTTCTAACCACCTCCTCTGCCTCATGTTTAGCTCCTTCTGGGTGAAAATGTATTTCAAGCTCTTGTGGTCGGTGTAGAGATGCACCAAGTTCCCCAGGAGATAGTGCCTCCACATTTTCAGCGCCAACACCACGGCAGCAAGTTCAAGATCGTGAGTCGGGTAGTGCTGCTCATGGTTCCGAAGTTGGCGTGAGCCATAAGCGACCACACGTCCTTCCTGCATCAACACGCAGCCGAGCCCAATACCGGACGCGTCACAATACACGTCGAAGGGCTTTGTTGTATCCGGCTGAGCTAATACCGGGGCTGTTGTGAGGTGCTTCACCAGTGTTCGGAACGCTCCTTCACACGCCGTGCTCCAAACATATTTTGTCCCTTTCTTCAGCAGCTCTGTCATCGGCTTAGCGAGCTTGGAGAAGCTTGGAATGAATCTCCGATAGTATCCCGCTAACCCGAGGAAGCTTCTGACTTCATGGACTGAAGTGGGAGCTTTCCATTTCAGCACTTGCTCTATTTTACTTGGGTCAACCGCAATGCCTTCAGCTGAGATGATATGTCCCAAGAACGGCACTTGGCTGATCCAAAATTCGCATTTGCTGAACTTGGCATAGAGTTTGTGGTCTCGCAATCGTTGAAGAACGATACGCAAGTGTTCGGCATGTTCAGCTTCGGTCTTGGAGTAAACCAAGATGTCGTCGATGAACACTACCACGAACTTGTCCAGCTCTGGCATGAACACCGAGTTCATGAGATACATGAAATGGGCTGGAGCATTTGTGAGACCAAAGGACATGACGAGATATTCGTATAAGCCGTATCTCGTCGAGAACGCCGTCTTCGGGATATCCTCCGCCCGGATCTTGATCTGATGATATCCATAGCGAAGGTCCATCTTTGAGAATACACTTGCCCCCACCAGTTGATCAAACAAGATGTCAATACGGGGCAGTGGGTACTTATTCTTGATGGTGACGGCGTTGAGCGGCCGGTAATCCACACACAGCCTCAGGGTCTCATCCTTTTTCTTCACGAATAGCGCCGAGCATCCCCAAGGCGAGGAACTCGGCCTAATGAAACCCTTGCTCAACAGATCATTGAGCTGTTCTTTCAGTTCCGCCAGCTCATTTGGAGCCATCTTGTATGGTCTCCGTGATATGGGCGTAGTCCCGGGTGCGAGCTCAATCTTGAACTCGACATCCCGCTCAGGTGGCATGCCCGGAAGATCGTCCGGGAACACGTCAGGATACTCCCGGACTACGGGGATGTCTTCTAACTTGAGAACTTCAGCATTATTAATTGCTAAAACTTCCCGGACTGGTGTGTCTAATACCATGGAATGCGGACGGTGAAATAGAGAATTTAAGTGAACCGTCCGTGTCCGAGTCTCTAGGACAGCGCCATGGTATTGCAGCCATGACATCCCTAAGATTGCATCAATCTTTTGTCCCATAAGGATTATCAAGGTGGTGGGATATAGTTTCCCACCTAAGCACAGAGGTGCCTTTGGAATCATCATATTAGCTGAAATCTTCCCTCCCGGTGAGCAGATCATATAAGTGCAGTCGGTTGGGAAGACTTGCAATTGATGTTTAGCCACATAGGATGCACTTATAAAGCTGTGGGTTGCACCAGAATCAAATAATATGACGATGGCTTGATTGTTGAGAGTAAACGTACCCGCCAGCACGTTGTCTCCCTCGGGGGCGTCCTCATTGTCGAGGTTGCGGACGCCTCCAGTCCGCCGACCAACCTTCTTCATCGGAGGTCGGCCTCGAGCACCGCCCTGGAGCTGGGCTTGCCCGCTGCTCTGCTGCCCCTGGGGACAGTCCTTCGCGAAGTGGCCCGCCTGGCCACACGTGAAGCAAGTGAAACGGGGCTGTCCCCCGCTGATCGGTGGACGGAATCCCGGGGCGCGTTGTGGCGGTGGAAACGCCCGGGGTACCGTCTGCTGCTGCTGCTGTCTTGGTGGTGGCATCGGCGGACGGAACGGAGGTGCCTGAAAGGGACGTCCCCCGAACCGTTGCGGTCGCGCCGGTGGTTGCCACTGCTGCCCGGATGGTGTCCGATACACCATACGGTACTTCTGGGGAGCGCCACTCCCACCGCTGCTAGGTGGAGCGCTGCGCTTCCTCTGCTCAGCTGCTAACTCCCGCTGAGCGTCCTCTTGCATGATGGCGGCATTGACTAGGTCGTTGAATGTGCCGCGGTTCCATTGTACGAGGTGGGTCTTCATTTCGGGGTGTAACCCCCGATAGAAGTGCTCCCTCTTCTTCTCCTCCGTGGAGATGTAGTCTGACGCATACTGCGCCAGATGGTTGAAGGCACGGGAGTAGTCGTGGGCACTCCTCCCGCCCTGCTTCAGTTCCAAAAATTCTTGGAACTTCCTCTTCATTATTCCGGGAGGGATGTGATAGGCGCGGAACGCCTCCCGGAACTCTTGCCATTCCACGGCATGGCCAGCCGGACGTGAGGCGACAAAATTCGCCCACCACGCACCAGCGGCACCGTGGAGCTGCTGCGCTGCGAACAGTGTCTTCTGCCGCTCCGTACACGGGAGCAGCCCGAACTTGGACTCGATAGTCCGCAGCCAGTTGTCCGCCTCCAGTGGTTCTTCAGCTTCGGTGAACACTGGAGGGTGCGTACTCATGAAATCCGAGTACGACACTTCGCGGGGCTCACGAGGCCCTCGCTCTTGACGTCCTCCCGCCTGGGACGTATTCTGCACGATCGTGCGGAGCAGGTCGATCTGCTCCTCACGACCTCCCACCAATGCTGCTATCACATCCGCTAGAGTAAGCGGAGGCGGCGGTGGTGGCTGCTGCTGCGGGGTGCTGTCGTAGGCCGGCGGCTGGGAGTCATCGCCTCCACCTTGGCTAGAGCCACCAACCTCGTGCGTGGTCCTAGTACGAACCATCTGCAACCGTACGACATTATACATCAGTCCCGCAACATTTTGCATGCAGTCCAATAGAACTGGGCGTAAAAAACATTATGACAACCAAAACATGCAAAATATCTCCTAAGTAGATAATGTAATAACTTTGCACAAGCTACCCCATTACCAGACCAAACACAAGTTAGCTTAATCCAACTTGATGAACCCCCTCTTTGGAAGCTCACCATAACTGGGTTTGGTCTCTACGAGACATTATTATTGCGTTGTCATCACGTATAACCCCCCTTAGGGTACAACACCCTTTTCAATGAGTTCAACCGTCATTCTTCTGTCAGAATGACCAGTTGCTACCTATTCCAAGTTTTGATCTGGTTCTGGGCATTTTCATGACTCAAGTTGAATACCAAAGTTAAAGTTAACTTCAGTATCTTTCCAACGAGTACTCAATTGCCCCCAGATTAGCTTTGATTAAAAAGTTATGCTAATTCAAAGTTAGCAGAATTTCTGGAGGAATTTTAACAGCACCTCCCTTGGAATTGGCTGTCTTCAACCCTAATTTCCCCTAAATCCGTGCTGAAATTTCAGAAACTTTGAATTGCAAAGATGTCACACATCTTCTACTCTTTCTATGGATGTATTATATGACAATTTTAGATTTTTCTACTTGGAGTTATATTTGAAAAACAGATCAGTTCAGAGGATGTTTTACTCTGCCCTGGTTCTGGACAGTTTACACTTCTCTGGGCTTTAAGCCATCTTAAGGTCAGTTTCAGCTCTGGAAGTCTACAACAAAGTTGTAGAGGACTTGAATACCTTTCCATAACTGTATAGCACACCTCCCTGGGCTAAAAGACCTGCGAGCTATGCCCTGTTGAAGATCAGCAACCTTGCTGTCTCAAAACAGAGCACTCTGTTTTTCAGTCTTTTTGGAACTACAATCATCACTACCCCATTCTTATACCCAACCAGGGTCCTAAATGTTGAACCTATAGATTTTAATTCTTTGTTATCATTATACTCATGCATATGCCTACAAAATCTCGGTACTACGTTCCTCACAAAGAAAATCCTACCCGGATCATACCGGCATATACGTCTCAAATGTGGCACTAAACGGTCTCTCACACACGTTTTCTACACGGATACATACGTGGTTAGTACCTGCAGAAAACCACACAATAATGGTGCACTCAATGGTTATTCATTTCAGGCAGTTCCATATTTGAAAGTAAATACAAACGCCCGTATCATTTCCATACGGCCGTCCTTGAGCTAAGTCACGTCTCAAGGCACGTGATCGTGTTTCAACACCACACGACGGGGAACCCGAGTATGTCATGAACGGGTCGTCACGGTTGGGAATGTTATCAACCCAACAGATACCACCTACTGCCCTGCAGGGCACGCCGATGGCAAGCGCTGCGTATGTCCTCCTGGGCTATTTCCAGACGAACACACTCTCGCGTTACTGACCACGCGATGGGGTCTCCACTTACTTGCCTAATGCACGCTAGGGATCAGCGTTTCATATGAACTCAAGGACATGAAGAGTCCAAGAGGTTCATATTGACATCTCACACCAAGCTGTGAGACTCTATCCCTGAGCCACGTTCCTCGTCAGGGAGAGCTAACCGAAATTGAACCGCTTTCGGTAGCGTTCCTTACCATACTTACCAGAGCGTAGGTGCGTCGTTACATAATTAAAATTCAGAATTATAACACATAAGTTAGTATTAGCCACTTTAAGTAACTATGCTAATATAGTCCTTACTTGGGCAACTACCGATTCCTCACCGTATACCTAAGTTTTTCCCATAATGCAGTCCTTAAGTACTGTGCTATCCCCACTGCAGCTCTGATACCAGGCTGTGGCGGACCGGAATCCGCTCATCCAGGATCGCAGAGGGTGGTGCCGCGCGATGCGACACCCGACAGCACACGTCATAAGAACACAATATATTACATGGGAAAAACAGCTGAAACTGTACAAACAAGTACAAACTTCAGTTACAATTATTGTTCTATTACACAGCGGAAGACTACACTATACAACTCACGTCCGCCTATTTAGCAAAAGTCGGTTGCCCAGCCCTAGGGCAACCCACACTAGCTGCACGTCTCAGCTCAGCGCGGCGTGTACGGCTCCCACTCAGCCGTGGTCCCCGACGGAGGGTAACCCTCGCCGGTGGACTCGTACTCCGAGTCCGTGGGTGGCTCCTCACCTGAAAAACACTTAAGCAGCAACCGTGAGCACGAAGGCTCAGCAAGGCTTAACCGACTCACCTAAGCATGAAACTCTACATGAGGGGTACAATGGACATAGGATAGTAACATTTCAGCAAAAGGACACGCCTACGAGTTCATCCTTAGTTCATCTTTTAGCAACAAGTTAACAGTTCATGAAATCTGAAATTTAGTAAGCAGTATTTGGTGGCACACATGTAGCAATACAATTATATCAATCAGCATCATTGAATCCACATATTTCATCCATTAGTCTACGTTACGACGCAGTGAACAAGCAGTACTCGTCACCGCGAGGGACGGCGAATCGACTCGATATACACCTGCAGGGAAAACCCAAAGAGCACGTCACGTACGCCCACCCGTGGAGCTGCACAGCACGCTCACTCTATGTCGTACGGGACAACCTTTCACCCAACAGCCCAAACGTCGAACCGGTCGCACCGAAACGAGCAGGAGGTTCCCCACACGGAGCATCTCTCTATGCCCGTTGGCAGATTTCCACCTTGCTGCCCTCAACCTACACCTATAAATCGGTGTGCTATGCCTCGACGCCCGGAGGTTTAGGCTACATCGGTTTATCGGGGCCCATATATCCGATATGCCTTCGGTACGTTCAATACTTGTTCAGCAGGGCCGCACACGGATCGGTCCTCAATCGACACGGGCAGGGCTGCGCACACAAGACTCTCTCTTGCTGCGCCCTAGCCCCTGCCTAGTCTCATTTTCATTACTAAAGTGATCTCACGTCACTCAACCGAACCCGTGTGTCCCCAGCCTATCTCGCGAGTAGATTCCAACTACTCGACTTGTACCGAAGTCCTATGACTCATTAAGCATAGCTTGTCTACTCGAGGTCCTTGACACTACCCTCACTCTTTTAGGAACCTTTGGTTATGCAAGTGGGGTTTCATTCATCCTATACCTAATGCACATACATACTTCATATGACACATGTATACAAAGTAAAACTTTTAAAAAGGGTTAATGCAAACCGGGGCTTGCCTTGTTGCTGCTGGTCAGGAGTTAGTTCTTCGTCCGGAAGGAGGAAGTCCAGCACTTCCGGAGTCTCTTCTTCAACGGCTACACGTTAATGAAATACTACATGTTAATTTATATGCAAATGTGAGTTTAGAGTAAGACTTCTACTATTGGTTCTAACAACCAGCCTCTACCGCCTGGAACTTTGTTTAAGAATTTAAATATGAACTGGTGTTGGTGGTTTGGCTTGGACTTAATCACATAGTTAAATGCTAAGTGGTTTTCCCCCTTTTCCCATATTAATCCCTTAATTGGTTAAACAGGACATGGGTGATCTAGAGCTCCAATGGAGCTGAGAATTTTTGTGTGAATTCCTTGTCACAAGAAAACTCTCTGGACCAAACATTAGCATTTTTCATGGAGTGGTTTGCTCAGAATAATTCCCTTGGCAAATCAGCAAGGAAGAATTTTTTCTGAGGTAATACCCCTGTTCATGCTCAACTTAATGAACTACAATTTCAATTATAGCTCATAGAGTTTGCCTGAATTTTCCTAACATTTTTTTGGGGTTAAGAATTGCCCAGAACTGAATTTCCAAGTTTTGGAAATTCTCTGAAAATGTTTCTGTATTCAAATGAACACAGCACCTTCCAATTTGAATTGCTCTGGCCAAATCAACTCCAAATGGTCTGAAACTTTTGCAGGTGTTTACTAATGTCCTAAAGAACATTCTGGCAAAATTTGGGGATTTTTGGATGAACCAAACTCCCTCAAAAATTCTTTTGCTGAAAAGCTTTAAAGAATTTTCCAGAATTAATTAATGGGTTTCATACAAATTGGGTTGTATCTCTGGACAGAGCTAGGCAAGATGAATCCAACCCAATTTGAATCACTAAATTTGGAGCTTCCTAGCCAAGGTTATGGATTTCTAAAGTTTGAGCTAATCCCTGAATTATTTTCCTACAGAAAATCCCCTCCCGCGCTAAACCAGAGGCTGACAGCGGGGCCCGCCCGTTTAAATTGAACTAACCGCGCGCTCGCGCGCGATTAACACAGGGGCTGACAGGTGGGGCCGCGCCCTTCGTCTACCTCCCGACGTCGCCGCCCCGAGCCGCCGGAGCTCCGGCGAGGTCAGCGTTCCCGGCGATCTAGCTCACCGGAGCCGACGAGACTCGCCGCCCCCACGTAATCTCGGGTGCTGAATCCGCTGGACACCATGTCGCCGCCGGCTAACCGCCATAGCTCGTCGGCGACGAGCCCTATGCCTCTGTGCTACCTCGGCAATGTGTTCCCGCCCTTCTGACCGTTTTCATCGTGCGCTAATCGCGTCGCCACACTCAGGGAAACCTGGGGAAACTCGGCATGAGCTCTGTTGGGCCCTAAACGGCCGGCGACCCAGACCTCACCGGCGACCCCCTCCTCCGCCATACTGTCCTAGGGTGAACTTAGGGTTCCGGCGGTGATTTCCTTCCGGTTTTCGAACGAGAAGGGTCGCCAGAACCTCTAGATGCTCTCTCACAGCTCCGTTCGGCCTCCCACTCACTATGCTGCCCAAATTTCTGCTAAACCTAATCGGGTCCCGAAAGGAGCTACTCGCCCTAAGCTGAGAAATTCTCCGCGCACAGAGGTCGAACCTTGGAACGGTTTGCGCGGTGGTCTTGAGGACGAGCTAGCGCTTCACTTTCCTATGGAGGTCGAAGCCGGAAGATGATCACAGCTGGGGTGGCACACGATCGGAGCTCGGGCGACTATACTGCTGGTTACAGAACTTCGCGAAAATCAGTAACTCGCCGGCGGTCTCGGGCCTTTTATAGGCTCCTGAAGCCAGGGGAGAGCGCGACA
This sequence comes from Neostapfia colusana, assembly GCA_030760725.1. Lineage (NCBI taxonomy): Eukaryota > Viridiplantae > Streptophyta > Magnoliopsida > Poales > Poaceae > Neostapfia > Neostapfia colusana. The sequence goes on from JASWHV010000003.1 coordinate 84,213,050, forward strand.
CCTGCTGTGCCACCTCCTCTGCCGAAGCAGGAGCTGGCCGGCCGAGGTGGTCGGTCGCCGCCGCTGGCTGCAGCTGGCGAGCGCGCTCGGTCGAGGAGTCGGCTGAAGAGACTTCGGTGCTAAGTCTACTGACCAGTGGGCCTCCCCTCTAACTCCCTTTTCTCCATTTCTGTTGTAAATATCCCAGCAACTCCACATTGAATGAGAGACTTAGACCCCAAGTCTTGGTTTGAATTTGAGTTCTCAAATTCAAACTTTGTTTGGTTAAATTTGCTTCATGTTTAAACTGAAATTCAAATTCAGTTTTGAATTCTTGCAAATTTAGCTCTTGACAAGATGAGCTCCAATGGAGATGAAACTTGGTGGGTTTACTCAGAAAAATGTGCTGAGTATAGATATGGAGCTAACTTTTGAATTTGGGTGATCAAAGTTGCTGCAATTTGAATTTACATTCAAATTGACCTCTTTTTGAAATAACCCAAAAGTGCCTCAAAAATTGTTGAATTTGCATGAGCTTTGGACTGAACCTTCCCAAGACATTTCAAATCCTAGGGTGAGCTCAACCTCTCATGTTCATGTGCAGAAACCCTACATTGTGAAAGTGAAGGCTTTCCCCTCTAATCATTCTTTTGATGGAGGTTACTTGCCTTTCACAACATTTCCTATGGTGTCCACAATAAAAACTGTGGTGTTGTGAGGTGAAGCAAAGTTTTTTGCAAGTCCCTTTTCTTGGGCTTTTACAGCCCGCCAAGGTTTTTTTTTCGGTGGGGTTAGTCCCTTGCGGAGAGCTTGAGCGTATGGACGAGTTAGTAAGAGCTTGACACGGCGAGTTTTACGTGGTTCAGGCCGCCGGAGCGTAAAACCCTACGTCCACGGCGAGCTATGGAGCTCGCTGTATTGCTTGCTGCTCAGAACCGGAGTCCTGAGCTTGAGGATGAGTTACAGCTTGGGGGTGAATGGCTAGAGTGCGAACCCTTGCTAACGTCGCCTACCCGAGCCCTTTATAGTTCAAGACTCGGGTGGCTTACAAGGGGTCCCGGGACCCGATAGGTGGTCCCGGGGAGATTGTCTGTGATCTACCGTATCTGCAGTTATGCCGGTAGTTGTATCTGGCGAAGGCTTCTGAGTCTTCATCTTGCCACACTGCCCATGCCGCATGCTAGTCGTAGTGGTTGATGACGGCGGGGGTGGCATGGGATGTCTTGTCGTTGCGTTTATTGGCTGGCAGGCTCTGACACTGCGGGCCAGTCTGTGATGCGACTGGGCACAACGGCACCTGACAGAGGCGTGCTCCGTGTCTCCGTGTCTTGGGAAGGCGCGGGCCTTGAATACCTTGTACGGGCAAGGTATGGGGCGTCTTTACGCCCGCTGCCTACCGCTCGGGGGCAGGCAGCGCCGTTCCGCTGGCCACGTGGCGGGCCCGGAGCTCTCCTCATTGGAGAGGGGGGGGTTCGGCGCCGCAGGACACGTGGAGCCTTCGGACCTCTCCCCGCGGAGGGGGAGGTCCAGCTTCTGTCAGCCATGTGGCGAGCCTGGAACTCCTCTCTGAGGAGAGGGAGGTCCGGCCCCGCTGGACACGTGGCGCCTTCGGACCTCTCTCCCGCGGAGGGGGAGGTCCAGCTTCTGCAGGCCACGTGGCGAGCCCGGAGCTCTCATCTGAGGAGAGGGAGGTCCGGCCCCGCCGAACGTGTGGTGCCTTCAGAGCTCTCCCTGCGGAGAAGGGCGAGTTCCTTAGGCATTTTCCCCTGTACGCGGGGTACCCCATATCGTGGGTACCGACAGTTGCCCCCGGGCCCATCTCGGGGGAGATAGCGAGCCCAAGGTGGGACCTCCGTCTCTTTTGATCCGCACACTTTTTCTAAGTTCCGCATTGACCGCTGCCGGAGCACGAACAGTCGTGGGATCGTGGGAGCGTGCGCCCACTTGATGGTTGCTTTTACTGCGGCGGTTCCCAAGACTGTCACTTTTGCACGTTGCGGCGCTTTTTCGGGAACCGCTGGAGTGCCTTGCCAGCTCGTCTTCTTAGGAGACTGACTCCTTGACCCACCGCTTCAGCTGGGCGGCTTGGGTCCACCTATCATCGGCACTCGGTCTTGGAGCCGAAGCGGTTGCCGATGCGGCGTATTCGAAGAGTTTCGAGTCGCTTGGAATTGCACCTGGGAAGTTTTAAGAGGGGATCTTACCCTCATTGCGGCTTCCCTTCGCATTTCCCAGCGCTTTTTCTTGGACTCTTGTGCCTTTGTCTTCTTGCCTTTGAGTCCTCCCTCGTCATGGCCTCCAACCCGCCACCAGAGAAGAAGCGCGCTCGATCTCCTCCAGTGGCGGCGTCTGTGCCGAATCGGGGATCTGGGGTGCCTGCATCTCCTGCTTCTGGAGATGGCACTCCTTCCGGTGGCGACACAAAGAGGCCCCAGGATGATGCGTTGAGGGGAGCTTCTGGAGCGTCCCCTGCTCCGCCAGTTCAAACGACTGTGGAGCGGCCGTCAGTGACGATGGCAGGCTCTGGGAGTCCTACCCCGGCTCGGAAGTCGGGGTTCAGAGACCACTGGAGTGTTCGCGCTTCCCGGCCATCCCTGATTGGCGGGGAGTCTGCGCCGTTGCGCTCGGAAACTGGGACAGCTGCCGCGGCCCCCAAGTCAGCGCGAGCTTCTCTTGTTCCGGTGTGCCCGGATTCCGCGGCGGCGTCATCTCTTCCTGCCGATACGGCCGCTGCGGCCCCCAGACCAGCGCAGGTCGACCCTGCACCAGGCGGCCCGGCCTTTATTTCAGCGCCGACTTCCCCGGCTCGTCCCTCTCCACAGGTCAAGAAGCCAGAAGCTAGAGAGAATCCTGCGGGTCCGACTGACGGAGCACCGCGCCGGCTTCTCCTGACGGCGTCTCGTCTCGGTCGCTGGTGCCTCGACTTCTCTTGAGGACGAGGTGATGGAGGAGGTCGGGGGCGCTGCTCCGGCCTCTGCTGCCCCACTGCCTCTGGCGGATGCCTTCGCGCTTGCCAAAGCGAGCGTCCGGCAGGTATTGGCCGCACGTGGTCGTGAGCGGGAGGAGCATACGGTTGAACGGGATCGCCTCCTCACCTGGGGGAACCTTTTGCGGGAGCGGACCGCGAAGGTCAAGAGCGAGCTCGACTCCAGGCAGGAGTTGCTTGACTTCAGGGAAGCGCTCCTCGACCGGCTGAAGCGGTCTGTCGACCGCATGGACGTCGACTCGCGGCGGATCAACAAGGAGGCCCTGGAGGCACACGCCCGGGCCGAGGAGAGCCTCTCTGCCGCGGAGGAGATACGGCAGCTGTTGGAGCGCCGTAAACTCGTCGTTGAGGAACGGGAGCGTTCCACGGCAGCCGAGGCGGAGAGGGTCGCTGCGCAACTGGCGGCGGGCGAGGATGACCTGCGAGCTCGGGCCAGGGAGCTAGAGGCTCAGAAGGCAGACCTCACCATGAGGGAGGAACAGGTTTCCCTCGAACGCCAGTCGATTCTGGATCGAGAGTTGGCTGCCGACTTCAGGGCTTCTGAATTGGAGTGGCTCACCAAGAATCTCCGCCTTCGGGAAAGCTCCCTGGCGGCCAAGGAGAATGAGTTCTCCGAGAGAAACACAGACGCCCTGCAGGCAGCCCGCCGCGAGGTGGAGGAGCTCTTGGCCTTGCGGTCCTCTGAGGCGCATGCGGTCTCAAGCTTCGTCAATTGGGCAGGGTCCGCCCTCATCCCTCTTGGCTTCAGTCCGGTGAGGGCAGCGGCTCCTGCGTTGAAGGTGGCGGAGGTGATCCCCGCGCTGGAGTCGATCAGCGCCAAGCTGGACAAGCTAGACTCGGTGGTCGCCAACGAGCTTGAGGCCGAGGGACAAGGTCTGGCCCTAGAGGTCGCCACACATGTGCTGGCATGCTTCAGGAGCCAGGACCCTTCTTTCTCCCTGGACCCAGCGAGAGAGGGCCCTGCCGCGGAGCGGGAGGAGACTGCCAGGGCTGAAGTCGGGGACGTGGCCGCCCTTGTAGCGGCTAGGTTCCGGCGTGAACCGGGAGGAACCTAGGACTTGCTTTTCCCTTTTTATCAAGTCTGTAGTCCAGCTCATGGAGCCGTGAATAAATAGACTCTCTTGAATGTTTGTGCCTGTGATGCCCTTTCTCTCCTTCTTGGTTTTGCCTGGCCGAGTCCTTAGCTCCGCAAGGTACTCAGAGGCCTTCACCAATCTCGGAGCTCTGCACAGACACCTTCTCCGGGTCCTTACTGTATATTAAGGGCCCCGGAGGCCTCCAGGACCCGCCTCACGAGAATGGGGGGGGGTCCGGGCCTGTTGGCCACGTGGCGGGCCCGGAGCTCCCTTCTGAGGGGAGGTCCGGGCTTGCGGGGCACGTGGAGCCCTCGGACCTCTCCCCGCGGAGGGGGGAGGTCCGGCTTCTGTACGCCACGTGGCGGGCCCGGAGCTCCCCCTCCAGGAGGTGGATGGTCTGGCTCCGCTGGACACGTGGGACCTTCGGGCCTCGCCCCTGTGGAAGCGGTGAGGTCTAGGTTCTTTGATCTTACCTTGGGGTTTCGGTCTTGCGCGATCCCGTAGCGGCCCCCTGGTAGGTGCGTTCCACTGGATGGATGTGCCTACCATACTCCTGCGGGGAGCTGAGGCCGAGAGACCCTGCACACAAGTAAGGGAAACGTAATTCTCCTTGGGGCCCCCCCTCCTCTATCTCATAGTCTTATTTGGCTTACGGTCCCCATCGACTTATACGGTGCTTGGGGACTACCGTGCGCGAAGTGCCGGGGGCTCGGGGCCCCCCTGGCTATCGGCCGGTACTTCCAACGCAACCGCCTTTGGTAGGGCAGCAAATGCCGACTAAAGGTAAGAATCAGAAGGGGGGCTGAGCGCATGGTAAGCACGCACTAGTAGTGCAGTCATAAAAATTTAATAAGTAAATTAAATGAGCACCAAAGAAGAGCAACGTAGGACAGGTTTCTTTTCATATAAATTTCCATAGGAGGAAGGCATGCTAAGTATGGAGGCCACGACCCGCCTCAAGGGAAGCAAGACTCTACGCGCTTGGTGTCAGAACCAGGCGAAGCTGAACGTAGTCCTGGACGGTCCCCTGAGGCTTAGCTGCTCTGAGCACTGTTCCTGGACTTTATGAAATTTATTATAAAAAGAAGAGTCTGTCCTATTGTTGCTCTAGGGGTAGAACTTACGGAGGTGTTCCGTGTTTCGAGGGTTCAGGAGCGGGTCCCCATCCTCGGTTCTGGGGAATTGTCCCAGGTCCCAGGATGTCCAGCTCCCGTACGGCAAATGGCCATGTGGGCGGGACCATCTGTACCGTCCAAGCCGGTGTATGGATCTGCTTGGCGTGGAACAGGCATGCCTTGCAATTCTCGACCAGTAGATGCCATGCCGGAAGGCTTTACCGACAAGCTTGTGTGAGGAAGAGTGACTCCCACATTCGCCTCCATGGATCTCAGCGAGCAAGTCGCAGCCTTCCCCCTGGGTTATGCACCGCAATAGGACGCGGTTGGCGCCGCGTCGGTAGAGATCCCCTTCTACCATCACGTGTCTCTTAGCCATACGCACGATCCGTTCAGCGGATACACGTTCATCAGGGAGGATATTGTCTTTCAAGTAGTCCCGGATCTCCGTGATCCATGCATCGGGTCTGACTTGAGCGTCTGGATCTTGAGCGCTGGGTTGCACGGAGTCCCCAGTGACGCTTACGATCCTTGGCGGCGTCCATGGCCGCCGGGACCACCAGCTTCGAGGTGCTGGTCTAGCCCCCTTCGCCCTGCTCGGCGGGCCGGGCTGTGGGCCACGGCAACGTCCTCTCAAAGCCTCCTTCGGGCACAGGGGCTCCGGTGGGGGTCTTCGTTGAGAGGTCGTCAGCTGCGGCCTTGCCAGCGTGAGGTACGTGGCGCAGGTCCAAGACGAGGAAGTCTTTCTCCACCATCTGCACATAAAGCGGATGAGCAGCTAGCTGTGGGTCACTGCAGGAGCATTCACCCTTAACTTGCTTGATAACTAGCTGGGAGTCGCCCTGTGCCAACAACTGGTGAGCGCCTAGAGACAGGGCTGTCTTTAGGCCAAGGATGAGTGCTTCATACTCTGCCATGCTGTTGGTTGCCTTGGAATTGAGACGCACCATATACCCAGACTGCTCCCCCGATGGCATAAGGAACAGTACGGCAGCACCGGCCCCCTGCTTTCGCAAGGAGCCGTCGAAGAAGAGCGTCCAGTAAGGCCCGGTGAAGGCCAGAGCTCGGGGTCCTGGTTCATCGTCTTCATGGCCCCCTGGGTCAGCCTGCGTTGGCGTCCACTTCAGCTACGAAGTCAGCTAGTGCTTGGCTGCAGTGTCGGAGGTTCCTGGACGCCACGAGCGCTGCATACAGCAGCTTATGTATCTCTAGGATCCTTGTCTTGGCGTCATGGAGGACCTCGCTGATGAAATAGACAGAACCTCCCGTGGGCCCGGGGAGGCCGCCAGGAGCTGATACTCGGAGGCCCCCAGGCTGTTTTGGACCTCCGGGAGGTCCCGCTGATTTCCAGGGAGCTCCGGGGGGTCCCATTGGACATCCGGGAGGTTCTTTTGGACCTCCGGGGGGTCCCGTTGCATCTCCGGGAGGTCCTGCTGGTCCTCCGCGAGGTTGTGTCGGGAGTCCGGGGTCCGTTTTGGACCTCCGGGGGGTTTCCTCGGAGACCCAAGGGGGTGGGTCGTCTCGGACCTCCTGGGTTTCCTTGGTGCCTGTTTTCCGATATCGGGGCAGGTTGCGGCGATGGGGGGTCCGGCCGCTCTGCGGCGAGGACCATACTCACCACTGCAGCCGTCGCCATGATGTAGAGCAACAGATGCTCTTCGGGCTTGGGGGCTACCATTACGGGTAGGGTCATCAGGAGCTTCTTCAGCTCCTGGGGGGCTTCCTCCACTTCGTAGGTCCAAGCGAATGGGCCGGATTTGCGTAGGAGCTTGGAGAAGGGTAGTGTTCGCTTTGCTAACCTCGGTATAAACTGTCTCAGCGCAGCTAGGCATCCCGTGAGGTTCTGGACTTCTTTGATGCGGGCGGGGCCGCCTCGAGCCGATGGATCTGATCTTCTCTGGGTTAGCCTCAGTTCCTCGGTGTGAGGCCAGGAATTCTAAGGGTTTTCCAGAGGATAGACCGAACTCACACTTGTCGGAAAGACGAAGACTAAGGCCGGGTTATCTAGCAGGGATGAACTCTGCCTGACCTTAACAACAATGTTGTCGAAGTGTTCGGTCGACACTTCCCCCGGGCCTGCACTGGGCAGCCCGCGGAGGTTCTTTTTTCGGAGGGGCTAGTTCCTAGCGGAGAGCTTGCGCAGATGGACGAGTTAGTGAAAGCTTGACACGGCGAGTTTTACGTGGTTCAGGCCGCCGGAGCGTAAAACCCTACGTCCACGGCGAGCTATGGAGCTCGCTGTATTGCTTGCTGCTCAGGGCCGGGAGCCTGAGCTTGGGGGTGAGTTACAGCTTGAGAGTGTATGGCTAGCGCATGAGTTGCAAAATGCGAACCCTTGCTATCGACGCCTACCCGAGCCTTTTATAGTCCAAGACTCGGGTGGCTTACAAGGGGAGCCGGGACCCGACAGGTGGTCCCGGGAAGATTGTCTATTATCTACCGTATCTGTAGTTACGCCGGTAGGTGTCTCTGGTCGAAGGCTTCTGAGTCTTCATCTTGCCACCCTGCCCATGCCGCATGCTAGTCGTAGTGGTTGATGACGGCGCAGGCGGCATGGGATGTCTTGTCGCGGCGTTTATTAGCTGGCAGGTTCTGACACCGCGCGCCAGTCTGTGATGCGACTGGGCACAACGGCACCTGACAGACGCGTGCTCCGCGTTTCCGCGTGTTGGGAAGACGCGGGCCTTGAATACCTTGTACAGGCAAGGTGTGGGGCGCCTTTACGCCCGCTGCCTACCGCTCGGGAGCAGGCAGTACCGTTCTTCTGGCCACATGGCGGGTCCGGAGCCCTTCTCTGAGGCGAGAAGGGTCCGCCCTGCGGGGCACGTGGAGCCTCCGGACCTCTCCCCGCGGAGGGGGAGGTCCAGCTTCTGTATACCACGTGGCAGGCCCGGAGCTCTCCTCTGTGGAGAGGGAGGTCCGGCCCCGCTGGACGCGTGGCGTCTCTGGACCTCTCTCCCGCGGAGGGGGAGGTCCGGCTTCTGTATGCCACGTGGCGGGCCCGGAGCTCCCTCTGAGGAGAGGGAGGTCCGGCCCCGCCGGACGCGTGGCGCCTTCGGAGCTCTCCCTGCGGAGAAGGGCGAGTACCTTAGGCATTTTACCCTGTGCGCGGGGTACCCCATATCTCAGGTACCGACAGTGGCCCCGGGCCCATCTCGGGGGAGATAGCGAGCCCGAGGTGGGACCTCCGTCTCTTCCGATCCGCGCACTTTCTCTAAGTCCCAAATTTGACCGCTGCCGGAGCACGAACGGCCACGGGATCGTTAGAGCGTGCGCACACTTGATGATTGCTTTTACTGCAGAGACGGGAGCCCCGACCATATTGAACACGCAGGGCTTTCGGAGCTCTCCCACCGCGGGGGGAGGTCCGGTTTCCGCCTGCCACGTGGCGAGCCCGGAGCCCTCCTCAAGGGAGGAGAGAGTTCCGGGCCTTCTGGACACGTGGGGCCCCTGGGTCCCGCCCCCTCTAGTCCTGGGTCGAAGTAGTTGGTGGCTCCTTTCCCCCTACTTCATGCAGTCCCCGTTGCCGCAACCTGGAAGTCCTGCACACAGGTAGAGGAAACGTAATTCTCCTTGGGGGCTACCCCTCCCTTATCTCATAGTCTTATTTGACTTACAGCCCCAACCACATGCTTGGTGCTTGGGGACTTGTAGAGAGGGGGAGCTGAGCACATGGCAACCATGTACTGCAAGGGTGATAAAAAAAACTCAATTCACAATTTAAATGAGTACAAGGAAAGAGCAAAGTAGGGCAGACTTCTTTTCGTACAACCTTCCATAGGAGGAAGGCAGGCTAAACATGGAGGCCACGACCCACCCCATTAAGAGGGGAAGCAAGACTCTACGCGCTTGGAGTCGGAACCAGGCAAAGCTGAACGTAGTCCTGGACCGTCCCCTGGGGTTTAGCTGCTCCGAGCGCTGCTCCTGGACTCTATGGTGTTCATTACGAAATGAAAGTACTGTCCCATTTTTGCTCTTAGGGGTAGAACTTACGGAGGTGTTCTATGTTCCAAGGGTTCGGGAGCAGGTCCCCATCCTCGGTGGAAAGGCGCACACACCCGGGGCGGCATACTTTCGCGACTCGGAAGGGGCCTTCCCAACTAGGGGAGAGTTTGTGGGCCCCTTCGCGAGAAAGTATGCGCCGCAACACCAGGTCACCTTCCTGCAGCTCCCGGGCACGCACAGACCTCTGGTGGTAGCGCCGAAGCGCCTGCCTGTACCGCGCGTTACGGAGTGCCGCATGTAATCGGACCTCGTCGACGAGGTCGATTTCTCCACGCCGGAGGTTGTCCTGCGTGGCTTCGTCGTAAGCCCGGACACGGTGAGACTTCATGGTGATTTCTGGGGGAAGTACAGCTTCAGCCCCGTACACCATGAAGACGGGTGTCTCCCGGTGGCCCGGCTCTGGGATGTCCGGTTAGCCCATAGTGTGCTCGGAAGTTCATCTACCCAATTGGCACCATGTTTCTTCAGGCTGGCGAAGGTGCGAGCCTTGAGGCCCCGGAGAATCTCCGCATTGGCCCTCTCAACTTGCCCATTGCTCCTCGGGTGGGCGACAGAGGCATAGCATACCTGAATGCCAAGGTCCTCGCAGTAGTCTTGGAATGCTGCGCTGGTGAACTGGGTCCCATTGTCAGTGATGATCCTGTTTGGGACCCCGAACCGGCAGACAATAGACCTGATGAATTTTACTGCGGATTGTTTATTGATGGTGACAACTGGTGTAGCTTCCGGCCACTTGGTGAACTTGTCGATAGCGACATAGAGGTACCGGAACCCCCCGACGGTTCTGGGAAATTGTCCCAGGATGTCCAGCCCTCACACGGCAAACGGCCACGAGGGCGGGATCATCTGTACCGCCTGAGCTGGTGTATGGATCTGCTTGGCGTGGAACTGGCACGCCTTGCAGCTCTCGACCATCTTGACGGCATCCTGGAGTGCTGTCGGCCAGTAGAAGCCATGCCGGAAGGCTTTACCGACAAGCGTGCGTGAGGAAGAATGACTTCCACATTCGCCTCCATGGATCTCAGCGAGCAAGTCGCAGCCTTCCCCCTGGGTTATACACCGCAATAGGATGTGGTTGGCGCCACGCCGGTAGAGATCCCCCTCTACCAGCGCGTACCTCTTAGCCATACGCACAATCCGTTCAGCGGTTGCATGTTCATCAGGGAGGATATTGTCCTTCAAGTAGTCCCGGATCTCCGTGATCCATGCATCGGGTCTGACTTGAGCTTCTGGATCTTGAGCGCTGGGTTGCACAGAGTCCCCAGTGACGCTTACGATCCTTGGCGGCGCCCACGGCTGTAGGGCCGCCGGGACCGCCAGCTTCGAGGTGCTGGTCAAGCCCCCTTCGCCCGGCTCGGCGGGCCGGGCTGTGGGCCGCAGCAACGTCCTCTCGAAGACTCCTTTGGGCGCAGGGGCTCCGGTGGAAGCCTTCGTTGAAAGGTTGTCGGCTGCGGCATTACCGGCGCGTGGTACGTGGTGCAGGTCCAAGGCGAGGAATTCTTTCTCCAACATCTGCACGTGAAGCAGATACGCAGCTAGCTGGGGGTCATTGCAGGAGCATTCGCCCTTGACTTGCTTGATGACCAGCTGGGAGTCGCCCTGTGCCAACAACTGGCGAGCGCCTAAAGACAGGGCTGTCTGCAGGCCAACGATGAGTGCTTCATACTCCGCCATGTTGTTGGTTGCCTTGAAATTGAGACGCACCATATACCCAAACTGTTCCCCCGATGGCATGAGGAGCAGTACGCCGGCACCGGCCCCCTGCTTTCGCGAGGAGCTGTCGAAGAAGAGTGTCCAGTGGGGTTCGGTGAAGACCGGAGCTTGGTGCTCCGGTTCTCCGCCCCCATGGCCCCCTGGGTCAGTCTCCGTTGGTGTCCACTCCACCACAAAGTCAGCCAGTGCTTGGCTCTTGACTGCATGGCGTGGGAGGAAGTCCAGCTCAAATGTCGAAGTGTTCGGTCGACACTTCCCCGGGCCTGCACTGGGCAGCCCGCGGAGGTTCTTTTTTCGGAGGGGCTAGTTCATAGCGGAGAGCTTGCGCAGATGGACGAGTTAGTGAGAGCATGACACGGCGAGTTTTACGTGGTTCAGGCCGCCGGAGCGTAAAACCCTACGTCCACGGCGAGCTATGGAGCTCGCTGTATTGCTTGCTGCTCAGGGCCGGGTGCCTGAGCTTGGGGGTGAGTTACAGCTTGAGAGTGTATGGCTAGCGTATGAGTTGCAAAATGCGAACCCTTGCTATCGACGCCTACCCGAGACTTTTATAGTCCAAGACTCGGGTGGCTTACAAGGGGAGCCGGGACCCGACAGGTGGTCCCGGGAAGATTGTCTATTATCTACCGTATCTGTAGTTACGCCGGTAGGTGCCTCTGGTCGAAGGCTTCTGAGTCTTCATCTTGCCGCCCTGCCCATGCCGCATGCTAGTCGTAGTGGTTGATGACGGCGCAGGCGGCATGGGATGTCTTGTCGCGGCGTTTATTAGCTGGCAGGTTCTGACACCGCGCGCCAGTCTGGGATGCGACTGGGCGCAACGGCACCTGACAGACGCGTGCTCCGCGTTTCCGCGTCTTGGGAAGATGCGGGCCTTGAATACCTTGTACGGGCAAGGTGTGGGGCGCCTTTACGCCCGCTGCCTACCGCTCGGGGGCAGGCAGTACCGTTCTTCTGGCCACGTGGCGGGTCCGGAGCCCTTCTCTGAGGCGAGAAGGGTCCGGCCTGCGGGGCACGTGGAGCCTCCTGACCTCTCCCCGCGAAGGGGGAGGTCCAGCTTCTGTATACCACGTGGCAGGCCCGGAGCTCTCCTCTGTGGAGAGGGAGGTCCGGCCCCGCTGGACGCGTGGCGTCTCCGGACCTCTCTCCCGCGGAGGGGGAGGTCCGGCTTATGTATGCCACGTGGCGGGCCCAGAGCTCCCTCTGAGGAGAGGGAGGTCCGGCCCCGCCGGACGCGTGGCGCCTTCGGAGCTCTCCCTGCGGAGAAGGGCGAGTACCTTAGGTATTTTACCCTGTGCGCGGGGGTACCCCATATCTCAGGTACCGACAAATGTCATCGACATACACCTCAACTGAGTCTCACATTAGCTCTCCGAAGGTCTTGTATATTGCACGTACGATGGTAGGGAGAGCGTCCCTTAGGCCATAAGGCATAGAGGCCTAACAGTACATACCGACTACTGTGATGAAGGAGGTGTGCTCTCTATCTTCTCTAGACATAGGGATCTGGTGGAAACCCGAGTAAGCATCTAGGAAGCACAGCATATCGCAGCCTGTCGTCGAGTCTTCTATTTGATCTATTATAGGGAGAGGAAATAGATCTTTGGGACATGCCTTATTGAGATTGGTGTAGTCGATGCACATCCGGAGCTTCCCGCTGGCCTTTGGGACAACCACAGGGTTCGCCAAGCACCGGGGGTGGCGGACTTTCCGTATGAAGCCAGCGTCCAGCAGCTTCTTGATTTCTTCGCGGGTGAGGCTTTACTGCTCGGTGGACTGCTTGAGGGGCTTCTGTTGGACAGGCCGCGCGTCGGGGAAGACCTTTAGGTAGTGCCCAATCACCTCCCTAGGGATCTCTGGCATCTGCGACGGCTGCCATGCAAACACATCGACATTGTGCCGGAGGGAGGTAACGAGCGCGCCTTCCTACTTGCTATCCAGGCCCCCGGCTACCCAGGTGGTCTGGGTGGCATCGGCGCTGATTCGGATGAGCCTCAAGGGGTCATCGTCCTCGTCGAGGGGTTGCACATGGGGTTCTGTGGTAGAGGCACGGTGTCATGCACTCGGGTGGAGCCGGTTTGGTTCTGCACTGCCTGAGGTTGGTGCTCTAGCTGTTGTAAGCGCTTGGAGCTTTTCCAAGGCTAACACTGCGGCAGTACGGTCTCCACGAACCTTGAGGACGCCTGTTGTTGTAGGCATCTTCAAGACAAGGTAGCCGTAGTGGGCTACTGCCATGAATCGGTACAGGGCTGGCCTGCCAATTATGGCGTTGAAGGGGAGGTCGATCTCGGCCACGTCGAACAGAATGTAATCTATCCGATAGCTGTCCGGTCCCCCAAAGGTCACCGGGAGGCTGATGTTGCCGTAGGGAACGACCTGTCCCGGCCCTACCCCTGAGAACGGGCTCGATGGGGTGAGCCTGGCCATCGGGATCTGCAGCTTCTGGAAAGCTGCGCGACTGATGAGGTTCAGTCCAGCCCTGCCATCCACCAAAACGTGGTACATCCTCACGTTGGCGATGGTGGGGGCCACCAAGAGCAGTAGTTGGCCGGCCCCAGCCATGTTCCTGGGGCAGTCGGTGGCATTGAAGCTGATGGGGGTTCCCATCCACCTGAGGTGCGGTGCTGCACTCGGGAGGGGAGCCACCGACGCTACCGCTCGGCGCAAGGCCTTAGCCGCGCTTCAGGACAAGGGGTCAGAGGACCCACCGTAGATGACGTAGAGCATCTTCCGGTGCTCGTCATCACTGGAGCTGGAGCTCTCATGATTGCGCACCGCCTTCACGGCACGCAGAAGCTCCTGGAACTCTGCCTGGTGGTCGACGTCGTCTGGGGCGTCGACCCTCTGCTTGCCCTCCCTTTGACGGTAGGGTGGGGCATCAGTTAGAAGCTGCTTCCCTTTCCAGAAGCGCTCCGCGAGCTTCTGGATTTCCCGGCATTCGGCAGCAGTGTGGTAACTGGTGCCGTGCACGGGGCATAGCTCGCCCTGGTCTTCGTATGGAGCCGGTGATTGTCACGGCCTTTTGTCGGGACGCGGCCCCCGAGCTCCACTGGGCACCGCTGCTGCGGCAACAGGGGCCGCGGCTGGCGGTTTAATCTTGCTACCGCCCCTGTTCTTGATCTTCCTGCCGCTTCCATAAGAAGCGGCGCCAGATCCTGGCTGACCCCCTGGCTTGGAGACTGGCAGTGAGTGCCAGCTCCGCCCTTCGGCTGCTCTGGCACACTTTTCCGCCAGGCTGAAGAGCTCCGAGACGTCGCGGACCTCCCTAGTCGCGAGCTTCTCAAGCATCTTCTTGTCCCGAATACCTTGTCAGAACTCCACCACCACAGAAGCGTTCTGGATGTGTGGGATGGTGTTCCACACCTGGGAGAACCGCTGGATGAAGGAGCGCAGTGACTCCCCTTGTTGTTGCTGGATGGCGTGGAGGTCGAGCTCCGTGCCTGGCCGGGTGTAGGAACTGCCGAAGTTGGCGACAAACTGCCGGCAGAGCTCTCCCCAGGAGGTTATGGAATCCTGGGGTAGGTTCATGAGCCAAGACCGGGCTGGGCCGGTCAAGGTGACGGGGAAATAGTTGGCCATGACGGCCTCATCCCCTCCTGCGGCAAGTACGGCGGTGGAGTAGATCTGGAGGAACTCCGCCGGGTTGACGCTGCCGTCGTACTTCTCGGGCAGGTGCGGCCGAAACTTGCGCGGCCACCTCACGAAGCGAAGGTGGGGTGCAAGGGCCGCACATCCCGCTCCTGTTGCCGCAGGTATTGGTGCCACGAACGCTTGGTTCGCACTTGGCACTGTGTACCCTGGCATGGGCAAGGCTGCACCATAGACCGGGGGCGCCGTTTGCAGTGCATATGCCTGTGGCATATGCTGCGTGGCGTATGCCTGGGGCAGAGCTTGCGTGGCAAAGATCTGCTCTTCAGGCTGGGTCGAGGCCGATGCCATGCTGTCGCCAGCCTCTCGGATGCGACGCATTTCTCGACGTCGCTCGAGGAACACTCGGGCATCTTGGCCCAAGTGGCATCGCTCCAGCTCTGCCCTCAAGTCCATTGTCGGAAACCTGGTGGAGCTGGAGTCCGCCGTCAGCCCGTCAACCGTTGGCGTGCGCGTCAGCGACACAGCCGGCTGACCGGAGTGTCGTCCCCGCCGAAGTCGAGGGTTTGCGGCGGCGACGACGAGGCGGTCTACCTCGCGTATCCACTGCTGGGTTGCTGAATGAGGTGCGTCCCCAGCAGGTGGATTGTGCAGTAGCGCTCTTGATGCAGCTAGCGCACCCCTGTGGGGTTCGCTTATCGCTGCAGAAGATCTCACGCTGGTCGGAGCCTGCATTGCCGGGGTCGGCGCTGCCAGAGCCGGCTGCTGGCTCCCAGCTTGCGCCGACACACTCCGTCCTGAGTGTGTCGACATGTACCCCCTGGTCACGGTTCGCCGCGAACGCGGGGGAGGAGAGTCTGCCGCTGAAGGAAGCTTGGTCATCTTTGTCGGCGGGAACTCGTCGCGCAAGGGAAAAGCCGGTCGACGGACCTGAGAAGGGAGCTGGAACGGTGCCACTTGGGCCAGGATGCCCGGGTGTACCTCGAGCGACGTCGAGAAAGGCGTCGCAACCAAGAGGCTGGCGACAGCATGGCGTTGGCCTCGACACAGCCTGGAGGGAAGACCTTCGCCACGCGAGCTCTGCCCCAGGCGTACACCGCGCTGCATAAGCCACAACCATGTTCTCTGCAAGCGGCGTCCCCGGCCTATGGCGCAACCTTGCCCATACCGGGGTACACTGTGTCAGGCGCAACCAAGCGTCCGCGACACCAGTACCTGCGCTGGGAGCCAGCAACCGGCTCTGGCAGCGCCGACCCCGGCAATGCATGCTCCAACAAGCGTAAGGTCTTCAGTAGCGCTGGGCGTACCCGGCGGGGGTGCGCCAGCCGCAGCAAGAGCGCTACTGCGCAATCCGCCTGCTGGGGACGCGCCTCAGGCAGCGACCCAGCAGTGGATTCGCGAGATAGACCGTCTCGTCGTCGCCGCCGCAAACCCTCGACTTCGGCGGGGATGACGCTCCGGTCAACCGGCTGTGTCGCTGACGTGCATGCCAACGGTTGACGGGCAGACGGCGGACCCCAGCTCCACCAGATTTCCTTCGACGGACCTGAGGGCAGAGCTGGAGCGATGCCACTTGGGCCAAGATGCCCGAGTGTTCCTTGAGCGACGTCAAGAAAGGCATCGCACTCAAGAGGCTGGTGACAGCATGGCGTCGGCCTCGACACAGCCTGGAAGGCAGACCTTCGCCACGCGAGCTCTGCCCCAGGCGTACGCCGTGCTGCATAAGCCACAACCATGTGCCCTGCAAGTGGCGTCCCCGGCCTATGGCGCAACCTTGCCCATACCGGGGTACACTGTGTCAGGCGCAACCAAGCGTCCGCGACACCAGTACCTGCGCTGGGAGCCAGCAACCGGCTCTGGCAGCGCCGACCCCGGCAATGCAGGCTCCAACCAGCGTCAGGTCTTCAGTAGCGCTGGGCGTACCCGGCGGGGGTGCGCTAGCCGCAGCAAGAGCGCTACTGCACAATCCGCCTGCTGGGGACGCGCCTCAGGCAGCGACCCAGCAGTGGATTCGCGAGGTAGACCGTCTTGTCGTCGCTGCCGCAAACCCTTGACTTCGGCAGGGACGACACTCCGGCCAAACGGCTGTGTCGCTGACGCGCACGCTGACGGTTGACGGACAGACGGCGGATTCCAGCTCCACCAGGCTTCCATCGACGGACCTGAGGACTGAGCTGGAACGATGCCACCTGTGCCAAGACGCCCGAGTGTTCCTCGAGCGGCGACGAGAAAGGTGTCGCAGCCAAGAGACCGGCGTCAGCATGACGACTGCCTCAACCCTGCCGGAGGCGCAGACTTTCGCCACGCGAACTCTGCCCCAGACATACGCCACGCAGCATATGCCACAGCCATATGTCCTGCAAACGGCGCCCCCGGTCTATGGCGCAGCCTTGCCCATACCGGGGTACACTGTGCCAGCGGCGAACCAAGCGTTCGCGGCACCAACCCCTGCAGCAACAGGGCAGGATGTACGGCCCTGGAGCCCCACCTCCGCTTCACGAGGTGGCCGCGCAAGTTTCGGCCGCACCTGCCCGAGAAGTACGACGGCAGCGTCAACCCGGCGGGGTTCCTCCAGATCTACTCCACCGCCATACTTGCCGCAGGAGGGGATGAGGCCGCCATGGCCAAACTACTTCCCCGTCGCCTTGACCGGCCCTGCCCGGTCTTGGCTAATGAACCTCCCTCAGGGTTCCATAACTTCCTGGGGAGAGCTCTGCCGGCAGTTCATCGCCAACTTAGGCAGCTCCTACACCCGTCCCGGCACGGAGCTTGACCTCCAAGCCATCAAGCAACAACCTGGGGAGTCGCTGCGCTCCTTCATCCAGCGGTCCTCCCAGGTACGCAACACCATTCCGCAGATTCAAAGTGCTTCTGTGGTCGCGGCACTTCGACAAAGTACAGGACAAGAAGATGCTTGAGAGGCTTGCAACCAGAGAGGTCTGCGATGCCTCCGAGCCCTTCAGCCTGGCGGACAAGTGCGCCAGAGCAGCCAGAGGGCGGAGCTGGCACTCACTGCCAGCTTCCGAAGCCGGAAGACAGCCCGAAGATGGCGGAGTTCAAGCTGAGCTCCCGACCACGTCAGACAGCCAAGAGCCAAGCACTGGCTGACTTCGTGGCTGAGTGGACGCCAACGAAGGCTGACCCAGGGGGCCGCGAAGACGGTGAACCAAAGTACCTTACTCCGGTCTTCACCGGGCCCCACTGGACACTCTTCTTCGACGGCTCCTCGCGAAAGCAGGGGGCCGGTGCCGGCGTACTGCTTCTCATGCCATCGGGGGAGCAGTCTGGGTGCATGGTGTGTCTCAATTCCAAGGCAACCAACAACTTGGCAGAGTATGAAGCACTCATCCTTGGCCTAAAAGACAGTCCTGTCTCTGGGCGCTCGCCAGATGTTGGCGCAGGGCGACTCCCAGCTAGTTATCAAGCAAGTTAAGGGTGAATGCCCCTGCAATGACCCACAGCTAGCTGCTTATCTGCTTCACGTGCAGATGTTGGAGAAAGAATTCCTCGCCTTGGACCTGCGCCATGTACCGCACGCTTGCACGGCCGCAGCTGACGACCTCTCAACGAAAGCCTCCATCGGAGCCCCTGCACACGAAGGAGTCTTCGAGAGGACGTTGCTGCGGTGCACAGCCCGGCCCGCCGAGCCGGGCGAAGGGGGCTGAACCAGTGCCTCGAAGCTAGGCAGTCCCGGCGGCCCTGGATGCCGCCAAAGGATCGTAAGAGTCACTGGGGACTTCGTGCAACCCAACATTCAAGATCCAGAAGCTCAAGTAGTCCCGATGCACGGACCATGGAGGTCCGGGACTCCTTGAAGGACATCCTTCCTGATGAACGTGCATCCGCTGAACGGGTGGTGCGGATGGCTAAGTGCTACGCACTGGTATCTTTACAGGCGTGGCGCGACGACATCCTATTGCGGTGCATAACCCAGGAGGAAGGCTGCGATTAGCTCGCAGTAGTCCAAGGAGGCGAGTGCTGGGAACGCTTATCGTCTCGCACGTTGGTCAGTTAAGCCACCCAGCATGGCTCCTACTGACCGAGAGCCACCTGGACGCCGTCAAACCGGTTAGGGATGCAATGCGTGCCAGGTCCACGCCAAGCAGACCCACACAACCGGTGCAGACGCGCACCCAGAGCCGTCGGGGGATACCGGCTCCTCCATGTCGAGGGCCAGCCGGACTTCCAAGGGCCGGTCACGGGAACTACCCTTCCACATGGTATGCGGGGCCGAAGCCATGCTTCCCCCTGATATAGCCATGGGGGTCCCCCCGTGTCCGGCGTACGACGAAGCCACGCATGACCCGCTCTGCGTGAAGACAGGCGCTCCGACGCTACCCAGTAAGTTCACCATGCTTACTTAGGTGTTTATTTAAATTACGCATTAATTTATATGAACACCTCCCCACGCTCTAGACAGTGTGCGTCCATTGTACACTCGGCTCCTCTTTCCGGCTCTCATGCATAGTCGATATTTGCCGTCCTGCCGAAGGCGGTAGTGCTTGGGGTACCTGCCAGAGGCCCGGTGGCCTTTTGGATCTCCCCCTATAAGGGTACTGTACCGCCAGTTGGTCTCCTCCGAGAAAAGACCTACGCTAGACCGGGGGGTCAGGAGCCTTGCTTTGCCCGGTCTTGCACCCAAAGCATGCGCACTCTGCCTCCCGGCGCTACGGTCTGAGTACGAGGGGGCCGGACGGTTACACCCTGACTGGGGCTGGGGCTGGATTACCCAAGCCCCGCATTCTGGCCGGGGACAGTAAGCCAAATGACACTAAGGGACAAGAAAGGGGGGACCACTAAGTAGCTCCGGACCTCCGCCCCCGCAGCTGGGCCGAGCTCCGAGGCCACCCCTCGCCCTCCTTTCAGAGGCGAGCGCTGATGCCGGACCTCACGCCCTTCGTTGGCCTGAGCTCCGATGACTTTCGGACTCCACCTCCACAGCCAGGTTGAGCTCCGAGGCCAGCCCTCGCCCTCCTTTCAGATGTGGCGGACCGGAATCCGCTCATCCAGGATCGCAGAGGGTGGTGCCGCGCGATGCGACACCCGACAGCACACGTCATAAGAACGCAATATATTACATGGGAAAAACAGCTGAAACTGTACAAACAGGTACAAACTTCAGTTACAACTATTGTTCTATTACACAGCGGAAGACTACACTATACAACTCACGCCCGCCTATTTAGCAAAAGTCGGTTGCCCAGCCCTAGGGCAACCCACACTAGCTGCACGTCTCAGCTCAGCGCGGCGTGTACGGCTCCCACTCAGCCGTGGTCCCCGACGGAGGGTAACCCTCGCCGGTGGACTCGTACTCCGAGTCCGTGGGTGGCTCCTCACCTGAAAAACACTTAAGCAGCAACCGTGAGCACAAAGGCTCAACAAGGCTTAACCGACTCACCTAAGCATGAAACTCTACGTGAGGTGTACAATGGACATAGGATAGTAACATTTCAGCAAAAGGACACGCCTACAAGTTCATCCTTAGTTCATCTTTTAGCAACAAGTTAACAGTTCATGAAATCTGAAATTTAGTAAGCAGTATTTGGTGGCACACATGTAGCAATACAATTATATCAATCAGCATCATTGAATCAACATATTTCCTCCATTAGTCTACGTTACGACGCAGTGAACAAGCAGTACTCGTCACCGCGAGGGACGGCGAATCGACTCGATATACACCTGCAGGGAAAACCCAAAGAGCACGTCACGTACGCCCACCCGTGGAGCTGCACAGCACGCTCACTCGATGTCGTACGGGACAACCTTTCACCCAACAGCCCAAACGTCGAACCGGTCGCACCGAAACGAGCAGGAGGTTCCCCACACGGAGCATCTCTCTATGCCCGTTGGCAGATTTCCACCTTGCTGCCCTCAACCTACACCTATAAATCGGTGTGCTATGCCTCGACGCCCGGAGGTTTAGGCTACATCGGTTTATCGGGGCCCATATATCCGATATGCCTTCGGTACGTTCAATACTTGTTCAGCAGGGCCGCACACGGATCGGTCCTCAATCGACACGGACAGGGCTGCGCACACAAGACTCTCTCTTGCTGCGCCCTAGCCCCTGCCTAGTCTCATTTTCATTACTAAAGTGATCTCACATCACTCAACCGAACCCGTGTGTCCCCAGCCTATCTCGCGAGTAGATTCCAACTACTCGACTTGTACCGAAGTCCTATGACTCATTAAGCATAGCCTGTCTACTCGAGGTCCTTGACACTACCCTCACTCTTTTAGGAAACTTTGGTTATGCAAGTGGGGTTTCATTCATCCGATACCTAATGCACATACATACTTCATATGACACATGTATACAAAGTAAAACTTTTAAAAAGGGTTAATGCAAACCGGGGCTTGCCTTGTTGCTGCTGGTCAGGAGTTAGTTCTTCGTCCGGAAGGAGGAAGTCCAGCACTTCCGGAGTCTCTTCTTCAACGGCTACACGTTAATGAAATACTACATGTTAATTTATATGCAAAAGTGAGTTTAGAGTAAGACTTATACTATTGGTTCTAATAACCAGCCTCTAATACCTGGAACTTTGTTTAAGAATTTAAATATGAACTGGTGTTGGTGGTTTGGCTTGGACTTAATCACATGGTTAAATGCAAAGTGGTTTTCCCCCCTTTTCCATATTAATCCCTTAAGTGGGTAAACAGGACAGGGGTGATCTAGAGCTCCAATGGAGCTGAGAATTTTTGTGTGAGTTCCTTGTCACAAGAAAACTCTCTGGACCAAACATTAGCACTTTTCATGGAGTGGTTTGCTCAGAATAATTCTCTTGGCAAATCAGCAAGGAAGAATTAATTCTGAGGTAATACCCCTGTTCATGCTCAACTTAATGAACTACAATTTATATTATAGCTCATAGAGTTTGCATGAATTTTCCTAGTATTTTTGGAGTCAGGGTTTGCCCAGAATTGAATTTCCAAGTTTTGGAAATTCTCTGAAAATGTTTCTGCATTCAAATGAACACAGCACCTTCAAATTTGAATTGCTCTGACCAAATCAACTCCAAATGGTCTGAAACTTTTACAGGGGTTTACTAATGTCCTAAAGAACATCCTGGCAAAATTTGGGGATTTTTGGATGGACCAAACTCCCTCTAAAATTCTTTTGCTCAGAAACTTTAAAGAATTTTCCAGAATTAATTAATGGGTTTCATACAAATTGGGTTGTATTCCTGGATATAGCTAGGCAAGATGAATCCAACCCAATTTGAATCACTAAAGTTGGAGCTTCCTAGCTAAGGTTATGGATTTCTAAAGTTTGAGCTAATCCCTGAATTATTTTCCTACAGAAAAATCCCCTCCCGCGCTAAACCAGAGGCTGACAGCGGGGCCCGCCCATTTAAATTGAACTAACCGCGCGCTCGCGCGCGATTAACACAGGGGCTGACAGGTGGGGCCGCGCCCTTCGTCTACCTCCCGACGTCGCCGCCCCGAGCCGCCGGAGCTCCGGCGAGGTCAGCGTTCCCGGCGATCTAGCTCACCGGAGCCGACGAGACTCGCCGCCCCCACGTAATCTCGGGTGCTGAACCCGCTGGACACCATGTCGCCGCCGGCTAACCGCCATAGCTCGCCGGCGACGAGCCCTATGCCTCTGTGCTACCTCGGCAATGTGTTCCCGCCCTTCTGACCGTTTTCTTCGTGCGCTAATCGCGTCGCCACACTCAGGGAAACCTCGGGAAACTCGGCATGAGCTCTGTTGGGCCCTAAACGGCCGGCAACCCAGACCTCACCGGCGACCCCCTCCTCCGCCCTACTGTCCTACGGTGAACTTAGGGTTCCAGCGGTGATTTCCTTCCGGTTTTCGAACGAGAAGGGTCGCCAGAACCTCTAGATGCTCTCTCACAGCTCCGTTCGGCCTCCCACCCACTATGCTTCCCAAATTTCTGCTAAACCTAATCGGGTCCCGAAAGGAGCTACTCGCCCTAAACTGAGAAATTCTCCGCGCACAGAGGTCGAACCTTGGAACGGTTTGCGCGGTGGTCTTGAGGACGAGCTAGCGCTTCACTTTCCTATGGAGGTCGAAGCCGGAAGATGATCACAGCTGGGGTGGCACACGATCGGAGCTCGGGCGACTAGGCTGCTGGTTACAGAACTTCGCGAAAGTCAGTAACTCGCCGGCGGTCTCGGGCCTTTTATAGGCTCCTGAGGCCAGGGGAGAGCGCGACACCTGCTGTGCCACCTCCTCTGCCGAAGCAGGAGCTGGCCGGCCGAGGTGGTCGGTCGCCGCCGCTGGCTGCAGCTGGCGAGCGCGCTCGGTCGAGGAGTCGGCTGAAGAGACTTCGGTGCTAAGTCTACTGACCAGTGGGCCTCCCCTCTAACTCTTTTTTTTTTTTTCCAATTTTCTGAATTCTGTTGTGCCAAAATATCCTCAGCTACTCACAATTTAATGTGAGACTTAGTCACCAAGCCTATGTTTGAATTTGAATTCTCAAATTCAAACTTTGTTTGGTTAAATTTGCTTCATATTCAAACTGAAATTCAAATTCAGTTTTGAATTCTTGCAAATTTAGCTCTTGACAAGATGAGCTCCAATGGAGATGAAAGTTGGTGGGTTCACTCAGAAAAATGTGCTGAGTATAGATATGGAGCTAACTTTTGAATTTGGGTGATGGAAGTTGCTGCAATTTGAATTTACATTCAAATTGGCCTCTTTTTGCAATAACCCAAAAGTGCCTCAAAAAGTGTTGAATTTGCATGAGCTTTGGACTGAACCTTCCCAAGACTTTTTAAATTCTAGGGGTGAGTTCAACCTCTCATGTTTTAAGTGTAGAAACCATACTTTTTGAAAGTGAAGTCTTTCCCCTCTAATCATTCTTTTGATGGAGGTTACTTACTCTTCACAACATTTCTCCATCTACCCACAACAAAACTGTTGTGTTGTGAGGTGCAGAAAAGTTTTTGCAAGTCCCTTTTCTTGGGCTTTTACATCCCTCCCCCCTTAAAAGAATCTCGTCCCGAGATTATAAAAGAAGAAATAGCGATGTAATAGGGACTTACCCGTGTTGAGAAGCCACGAACTCCGGGTAATTTGAGCGAAGGAACTCCTCGCTCTCCCACGTCGCTTCCTCGGTGGTGTGGTTACTCCAGAGTATTTTGTAGAACCACAACGTTCTGCTACGTGTGGTCCTGGCTTTCTCATCAAGAATTCCCACCGGATATTCATCATATGTTAAATCCGGCTTCAGCTCGCCGATGTCTTCGGTAGGAACAGCAGTTGTATGCTTCAAGCATTTTCGCAGTTGCGAAACATGGAAAATATCATGGACACCAGCCAGAGATGCCGGTAGCTCCAATCGATACGCTGCTGGTCCACACTTCTCGGTGATAGCGTAGGGCCCAATGAAACGGGGAGCGAGCTTCCCCTTCACACCGAATCGGTGCACGCCCTTCATTGGAGACACGCGGAGGTACACGTGTTCCCCAACGTCAAAGTGCAACGGCCTACGCCTCTTGTCAGCATAGCTCTTTTGTCGGGATTGAGCGGCCTTCAAATTGGCTTGAATTGTCCGAACGCGCTCCTCGGCGTCGTTCACCACATCAACCCCGAATGTGACCCTTTCACCGGACTCGCACCAATTTAATGGGGTGCGGCATTTACGACCGTAGAGAGCTTCATAGGGTGCCATCTTGATACTCGCCTGATAACCGTTGTTGTACGAGAATTCCGCCAATGGTAGGTGATCATCCCAGTTCCTACCATGGTGGATGGCACACGCTCTCAACATGTCTTCCAGGACTTGATTCACCCTCTCAGTCTGACCATCTGTTTGAGGGTGATAAGCGGAGCTCCTGATCAACTTAGTACCCAATGCAGCGTGTAGCTGCTCCCAAAAGCGAGATACAAATAATGCACCTCGATCTGAGACAATGGTCTTGGGTACCCCGTATAGGCATAGAATCTTCGCTATGTATAGCTCCGCATATTTGCCGGCATTGTAACGTGTATTCACCGGAATGAAGTGAGCCGTCTTGGTTAACCGATCAACGATTACCCATATGGAATCATGCTTGTTGGCTGTTAGAGGTAATCCTACAATGAAATCCATGCTCACATCTTCCCACTTCCATGCCGGGATCTTCAGGGGTTGCAACAGCCCTGATTTCTTCATGTGATCAGCTTTCACTCGTCTACACGTATCGCACTCGGATACGTACTTAGCTACCTCCCGCTTCATCCGTGTCCACCAAAATTTCTTTTTCAAATCTTGGTACATTTTGTTGCTGCCCGGATGAATGGAGTATTTGGACAAGTGAGCTTCATCGAGGATCTTTTTCCTCAACTTCATATCTCGGGGTACGACTATGCGGTCATTGAACCACAGCGTCCCCTCATCATCTTTCCGGAAACATTTAATCTCTCCATTGTCTATCCGTCTCCGGAGATGTGCCATGCCTTTATCCGTTTTCTGAGCTGCAATGATGTCCTCCCTAATAGTAGGGATGAGGGCAAGGTTGTACAGCGATCCATAAGGAACCAAGTATAAACTTGGCTCTTCCTCCTCCACCGGTGTAATGGTGAGGTGATGGACATGTGATTTCCGACTCAGCGCGTCGGCAACCACATTCGCCTTGCCGGGGTGGTAATGGATCTCAATCTCATAATCTTTGATCAGTTCTAACCACCTCCTCTGCCTCATGTTCAGCTCCTTCTGGGTGAAAATGTATTTCAAGCTCTTGTGGTCGGTGTAGAGATGCACCAAGTTCCCCAGGAGATAGTGCCTCCACATTTTCAGTGCCAACACCACGGCAGCAAGTTCAAGATCGTGAGTCGGGTAGTGCTGCTCATGGTTCCGAAGTTGGCGTGAGCCATAAGCGACCACACGTCCTTCCTGCATCAACACGCAGCCAAGTCAATACCGGACGCGTCACAATATACGTCGAAGGGCTTTGTTGTATCCGGCTGAGCTAATACCGGGGCTGTTGTGAGATGCTTCACCAATGCTCGGAATGCTCCTTCACACGCCGTGTTCCAAACATATTTTGTCCCTTTCTTCAGCAACTCTGTCATCGGCTTAGCGAGCTTGGAGAAACTTGGGATGAATCTCCGATAGTATCCCGCTAACCCGAGGAAGCTTCTGACTTCATGGACTGAAGTGGGAGCTTTCCATTTCAACACTTGCTCTATTTTACTTGGGTCAACCGCAATGCCTTCAGCTGAGATGATATGTCCCAAAAATGGCACTTGGCTGATCCAAAATTCGCATTTGCTGAACTTGGCGTAGAGCTTGTGGTCTCGCAATCGTTGAAGAACGATCCGCAAGTGTTCGGCATGTTCAGCTTCGGTCTTGGAGTAAACCAAGATGTCGTCGATGAACACTACCACGAACTTGTCCAGCTCCGGCATGAACACCGAGTTCATGAGATACATGAAATGGGCTGGAGCATTTGTGAGACCAAAGGACATGACGAGATATTCGTATAAGCCGTATCTCGTCGAGAATGCCGTCTTCGGGATATCCTCCGCCCGGATCTTGATCTGGTGATATCCAGAGCGAAGGTCCATCTTTGAGAATACACTTGCCCCCACAAGTTGATCAAACAAGATGTCAATACGGGGCAGTGGGTACTTATTCTTGATGGTGACGGCGTTGAGCGGCCGGTAATCCACACACAGCCTCAGGGTCTCATCCTTCTTCTTCACGAATAGCGCCGAGCATCCCCAAGGCGAGGAACTCGGCCTAATGAAACCCTTGCTCAACAGATCATTGAGCTGTTCTTTCAGTTCCGCCAGCTCATTTGGAGCCATCTTGTATGGTCTCCGTGATATGGGCGTAGTCCCGGGTGCAAGTTCAATCTTGAACTCGACATCCCGCTCAGGTGGCATGCCCGGAAGATCATCCGGGAACACATCAGGATACTCCCGGACTACAGGGATGTCTTCTAACTTGAGAACTTCAGCATTATTAATTGCTAAAACTTCCCGGACTGGCATGTCTAACATCATGGAATGCGGACGGTGGAATGGAGAATTTAAGTGAATCGTCCGTGTCCGAGTCTCTAGGACAGCGCCATGGTATTGCAGCCATGACATCCCTAAGATTGCATCAATCTTTTGTCCCATAAGGATTATCAAGGTGGTGGGATATAGCTTCCCACCTAAGCACAGAGGTGCCTTTGGAATCATCATATTAGCTGAAATCTTCCCTCCCGGTGAGCATATCATATAAGTGCAGTCGGTTGGGAAGACTTGCAATTGATGTTTAGCCACATAGGATGCACTTATAAAGCTGTGGGTTGCACCCGAATCAAATAATATGACTATGGCTTGATGGTTGAGAGTAAACGTACCCGCCAGCACGTTGTCTCCCTCTGGGGCGTCCTCATTGTCGAGGTTGCGGACGCCTCCAGTCCGCTGACCAACCTTCTTCACCGGAGGTCGGCCTCGAGCACCGCCCTGAAACTGGGCTTGCCCGCTGCTCTGCTGCCCCTGGGGACAGTCCTTCGCAAAGTGGCCCGCCTGGCCACACGTGAAGCAAGTGAAACGGGGCGGTCCCCCGCTGATCGGTGGACGGAAACCTGGGGCGCGTTGTGGCGGTGGAAACGCCCGGGGTACCGTCTGCTGCTGCTGCTGTTTTGGTGGTGGCATCGGCGGACGGAACGGAGGTGCCTGGAAGGGACGTCCCCCGAACCGTTGCGGTCGCGCCGGTGGTTGCCACTGCTGCCCGGATGGTGTCCGATACACCATACGGTACTTCTGGGGAGCGCCACTCCCACCGCTGCTAGGTGGAGCGCTACGCTTCCTCTGCTCAGCTGCTAACTCCCGCTGAGCGTCCTCTTGCATGATGGCGGCATTGACTAGATCGTTGAATGTGCCGCGGTTCCATTGTACGAGGTGGGTCTTCATTTCGGGATGTAACCCCCGATAGAAGTGCTCCCTCTTCTTCTCCTCCGTGGAGATGTAGTCTGACGCATACTGCGCCAGATGGTTGAAGGCACGGGAGTAGTCGTGGGCACTCCTCCCGCCCTGCTTCAGTTCCAAAAATTCTTGGAACTTTCTCTTCATTATTCCGGGAGGAATGTGATAGGCGCGGAACGCCTCCCGGAACTCTTGCCATTCCACGGCATGGCCAGCCGGACGTGAGGCGACATAATTCGCCCACCACGCACCAGCGGCACCGTGGAGCTGCTGTGCTGCGAACAGCGTCTTCTGCCGCTCCGTACACTGGAGCAGCCCGAACTTGGACTCGATAGTCCGCAGCCAGTTGTCCGCCTCCAGTGGTTCTTCAGCTTCGGTGAACACTGGAGGGTGCGTACTCATGAAATCCGAGTACGACACTTCGCGGGGCTCACGAGGCCCTCGCTCTTGACGTCCTCCCGCTTGGGACGTATTCTGCACGATCGTGCGGAGCAGGTCGGTCTGCTCCTCACGACCTCCCACCAATGCCGCTATCACATCCGCTAGAGTAAGCGGAGGCGGCGGTGGTGGCTGCTGCTGCGGGGTGCTGTCGTAGGCCGGTGGCTGGGAGTCATCGCCTCCACCTTGGCTAGAGCCACCAACCTCGTGCGTGGTCCTAGTACGAACCATCTGCAACCATACGACATTAAACATCAGTCCCGCAACATTTTGCATGCAGTCCAATAGAACTGGGCGTAAAAACATCATGACAACCAAACATGCACAATATCTCGTAAGTAGATAATGTAATAACTTTGCACAAGCTACCCCATTACCAGACCAAACACAAGTTAGTTTAATCCAACTTGATGAACCCCCTCTTTGGAAGCTCACCATAACTGAGTTTGGTCTCTACGAGACCTTATTATTGCGTTGTCATCACGTATAACACCCTTAGGGTACAACACCCTTCAATGAGTTCAACTGTCATTCTTCTGTCAGAATGACCAGTTTCTACCTATTCCAAGTTTTGATCCGGTTATGGGCATTTTCATGACTCAAGTTGAATACCAAAGTTAAAGTTAACTTTAGTATCTTTCCAACGAGTACTCATTTGCCCCCAGATCAGCTTTGATTAAAAAGTTATGTTAATTCAAAGTTAGCAGAATTTCTGGAAGAATTTTAACAGCACCTCCCTTGGAAGTGGCTGTTTCCAATCCTGATTTCCACTAAATTCTGTGCTGAAACTTCAGAAACTTTGAATTGCAAAGGTGTCAAACATCTTCTACTCTTTCTAAGGATGGATTATATGACAATTTTAGATTTTTCTACTGGGAGTTATATTTGAAAAACAGATCAGTTCAGAGGATGTTTTACTCTGCCCTGATTCTGAATAGTTTACATTCCTCTGGGATTTTAGCCATCTTAAGGCGAGTTTCAGCTCTGGACGTCTACAACAAAGTTGTAGAGTACTTGAATACCTTCCCAGAGCTATATAGCACACCTCCCTGGGTTAAAAGACCTGTGAGTTATGCCCTGTTGAAGATCAGCAAACTTGCTGTCCCCAAAACCGAGCACTCTGTTTTTCAGTCTTTTTGGAACTACACTCATCCCTATCTCATTCTTATACCCAACCAGGGTCCTAACTGTTGAACCTATAGATTTTTTTAATTTTTCGTTATCATTATACTCATGCATATGCCTACAATATCTCGGTACTACGTTCCTTACAAAAGAAAATCCTAACCGGATCATACCGGTATATACGTCTCAAGTGTGGCACTAAACGGTCTCTCGCACACGTTTTCTACACGGATACATACGTGGTTAGTACCTGCAGAAGACCACACAATGATGGTGCACTCAAAGTTTGTTCATTTCAGGCAGTTCCATATCTAAAAGTAAATACAAACGCCCGTATCATTGTCATACGGCCGTCCTTGAGCTAAGTCACGTCTCAAGGCACGTGATCGTGTTTCAACACCACACGACGGGGAACCCGAGTATGTCATGAACGGGTCGTCACGGTTGGGAATGTTATCAACCCAACAGATACCACCTACTGCCCTGCAGGGCACGCCGATGGCAAGCGCTGCGTATGTCCCCCTGGGCTATTTCCAGACGAACACACTCTCGCGTTACTGACCACGCGATGGGGTCTCCGCTTACTTGCCTAATGCACGCTAGGGATCAGCGTTTCATATGAACTCAGGGACATGACGAGTCCAAGAGCTTCATATTGACATCTCACACCAAGCTGTGAGATCAATCCCTGAACCACGTTCCTCGTCAGAGAGAGCTAACCGAAATTGAACCGCTTTCGGTGGCGTTCCTTACCACACTTACCAAAGCGTAGGTGCGTCGTTACATAATTGAAATTCAGAATTATAACACATAAGTTAGTCTTTGCCACTTTAAGTAACTATGCTAATATAGTCCTTACTTGGGCAACTACCGAATCCTCACCGTATACCTAAGTTTTTCCCATAATGCAGTCCTTTAGTACTGTGCTATCCCCACTGCAGCTCTGATACCAGGCTGTGGCGGACCGGAATCCGCTCATCCAGGATCGCAGAGGGTGGTGCCGCGCGATGCGACACCCGACAGCACACGTCATAAGAACGCAATATATTACATGGGAAAAACAGCTGAAACTGTACAAACAGGTACAAACTTCAGTTACAACTATTGTTCTATTACACAGCGGAAGACTACACTATACAACTCACGCCCGCCTATTTAGCAAAAGTCGGTTGCCCAGCCCTAGGGCAACCCACACTAGCTGCACGTCTCAGCTCAGCGCGGCGTGTACGGCTCCCACTCAGCCGTGGTCCCCGACGGAGGGTAACCCTCGCCGGTGGACTCGTACTCCGAGTCCGTGGGTGGCTCCTCACCTGAAAAACACTTAAGCAGCAACCGTGAGCACAAAGGCTCAACAAGGCTTAACCGACTCACCTAAGCATGAAACTCTACGTGAGGTGTACAATGGACATAGGATAGTAACATTTCAGCAAAAGGACACGCCTACAAGTTCATCCTTAGTTCATCTTTTAGCAACAAGTTAACAGTTCATGAAATCTGAAATTTAGTAAGCAGTATTTGGTGGCACACATGTAGCAATACAATTATATCAATCAGCATCATTGAATCAACATATTTCCTCCATTAGTCTACGTTACGACGCAGTGAACAAGCAGTACTCGTCACCGCGAGGGACGGCGAATCGACTCGATATACACCTGCAGGGAAAACCCAAAGAGCACGTCACGTACGCCCACCCGTGGAGCTGCACAGCACGCTCACTCGATGTCGTACGGGACAACCTTTCACCCAACAGCCCAAACGTCGAACCGGTCGCACCGAAACGAGCAGGAGGTTCCCCACACGGAGCATCTCTCTATGCCCGTTGGCAGATTTCCACCTTGCTGCCCTCAACCTACACCTATAAATCGGTGTGCTATGCCTCGACGCCCGGAGGTTTAGGCTACATCGGTTTATCGGGGCCCATATATCCGATATGCCTTCGGTACGTTCAATACTTGTTCAGCAGGGCCGCACACGGATCGGTCCTCAATCGACACGGACAGGGCTGCGCACACAAGACTCTCTCTTGCTGCGCCCTAGCCCCTGCCTAGTCTCATTTTCATTACTAAAGTGATCTCACATCACTCAACCGAACCCGTGTGTCCCCAGCCTATCTCGCGAGTAGATTCCAACTACTCGACTTGTACCGAAGTCCTATGACTCATTAAGCATAGCCTGTCTACTCGAGGTCCTTGACACTACCCTCACTCTTTTAGGAAACTTTGGTTATGCAAGTGGGGTTTCATTCATCCGATACCTAATGCACATACATACTTCATATGACACATGTATACAAAGTAAAACTTTTAAAAAGGGTTAATGCAAACCGGGGCTTGCCTTGTTGCTGCTGGTCAGGAGTTAGTTCTTCGTCCGGAAGGAGGAAGTCCAGCACTTCCGGAGTCTCTTCTTCAACGGCTACACGTTAATGAAATACTACATGTTAATTTATATGCAAAAGTGAGTTTAGAGTAAGACTTATACTATTGGTTCTAATAACCAGCCTCTAATACCTGGAACTTTGTTTAAGAATTTAAATATGAACTGGTGTTGGTGGTTTGGCTTGGACTTAATCACATGGTTAAATGCTAAGTGGTTTTCCCCCCTTTTCCATATTAATCCCTTAAGTGGGTAAACAGGACAGGGGTGATCTAGAGCTCCAATGGAGCTGAGAATTTTTGTGTGAGTTCCTTGTCACAAGAAAACTCTCTGGACCAAACATTAGCACTTTTCATGGAGTGGTTTGCTCAGAATAATTCTCTTGGCAAATCAGCAAGGAAGAATTAATTCTGAGGTAATACCCCTGTTCATGCTCAACTTAATGAACTACAATTTATATTATAGCTCATAGAGTTTGCATGAATTTTCCTAGCATTTTTGGAGTCAGGGTTTGCCCAGAATTGAATTTCCAAGTTTTGGAAATTCTCTGAAAATGTTTCTGCATTCAAATGAACACAGCACCTTCAAATTTGAATTGCTCTGACCAAATCAACTCCAAATGGTCTGAAACTTTTACAGGGGTTTACTAATGTCCTAAAGAACATCCTGGCAAAATTTGGGGATTTTTGGATGGACCAAACTCCCTCTAAAATTCTTTTGCTCAGAAACTTTAAAGAATTTTCCAGAATTAATTAATGGGTTTCATACAAATTGGGTTGTATTCCTGGATATAGCTAGGCAAGATGAATCCAACCCAATTTGAATCACTAAATTTGGAGCTTCCTAGCTAAGGTTATGGATTTCTAAAGTTTGAGCTAATCCCTGAATTATTTTCCTACAGAAAAATCCCCTCCCGCGCTAAACCAGAGGCTGACAGCGGGGCCCGCCCATTTAAATTGAACTAACCGCGCGCTCGCGCGCGATTAACACAGGGGCTGACAGGTGGGGCCGCGCCCTTCGTCTACCTCCCGACGTCGCCGCCCCGAGCCGCCGGAGCTCCGGCGAGGTCAGCGTTCCCGGCGATCTAGCTCACCGGAGCCGACGAGACTCGCCGCCCCCACGTAATCTCGGGTGCTGAACCCGCTGGACACCATGTCGCCGCCGGCTAACCGCCATAGCTCGCCGGCGACGAGCCCTATGCCTCTGTGCTACCTCGGCAATGTGTTCCCGCCCTTCTGACCGTTTTCTTCGTGCGCTAATCGCGTCGCCACACTCAGGGAAACCTCGGGAAACTCGGCATGAGCTCTGTTGGGCCCTAAACGGCCGGCAACCCAGACCTCACCGGCGACCCCCTCCTCCGCCCTACTGTCCTACGGTGAACTTAGGGTTCCAGCGGTGATTTCCTTCCGGTTTTCGAACGAGAAGGGTCGCCAGAACCTCTAGATGCTCTCTCACAGCTCCGTTCGGCCTCCCACCCACTATGCTTCCCAAATTTCTGCTAAACCTAATCGGGTCCCGAAAGGAGCTACTCGCCCTAAACTGAGAAATTCTCCGCGCACAGAGGTCGAACCTTGGAACGGTTTGCGCGGTGGTCTTGAGGACGAGCTAGCGCTTCACTTTCCTATGGAGGTCGAAGCCGGAAGATGATCACAGCTGGGGTGGCACACGATCGGAGCTCGGGCGACTAGGCTGCTGGTTACAGAACTTCGCGAAAGTCAGTAACTCGCCGGCGGTCTCGGGCCTTTTATAGGCTCCTGAGGCCAGGGGAGAGCGCGACACCTGCTGTGCCACCTCCTCTGCCGAAGCAGGAGCTGGCCGGCCGAGGTGGTCGGTCGCCGCCGCTGGCTGCAGCTGGCGAGCGCGCTCGGTCGAGGAGTCGGCTGAAGAGACTTCGGTGCTAAGTCTACTGACCAGTGGGCCTCCCCTCTAACTCTTTTTTTTTTTCCAATTTTCTGAATTCTGTTGTGCCAAAATATCCTCAGCTACTCACAATTTAATGTGAGACTTAGTCACCAAGCCTATGTTTGAATTTGAATTCTCAAATTCAAACTTTGTTTGGTTAAATTTGCTTCATATTCAAACTGAAATTCAAATTCAGTTTTGAATTCTTGCAAATTTAGCTCTTGACAAGATGAGCTCCAATGGAGATGAAAGTTGGTGGGTTCACTCAGAAAAATGTGCTGAGTATAGATATGGAGCTAACTTTTGAATTTGGGTGATGGAAGTTGCTGCAATTTGAATTTACATTCAAATTGGCCTCTTTTTGCAATAACCCAAAAGTGCCTCAAAAAGTGTTGAATTTGCATGAGCTTTGGACTGAACCTTCCCAAGACTTTTTAAATTCTAGGGGTGAGTTCAACCTCTCATGTTTTAAGTGTAGAAACCATACTTTTTGAAAGTGAAGTCTTTCCCCTCTAATCATTCTTTTGATGGAGGTTACTTACTCTTCACAACATTTCTCCATCTACCCACAACAAAACTGTTGTGTTGTGAGGTGCAGAAAAGTTTTTGCAAGTCCCTTTTCTTGGGCTTTTACATCAGAGGCGAGCACTGAGGCCGGACCTCACGCCCTTCGCTGGCCTGAGCTCCGATGACTTCCGGACCTCCGCCCCCACAGTCGGGCCGAGCTCCGATGCCAGGCTTCACCCTCTCCTAAGAGGCTGAACTCCGAAGCCGTCAAGACCCTGCCAGCACAGGGAGTACTCAAGACAAGAAAGTGCACGGATCAGAAGAGATGGAGGTCCCACCTCGGGCTCGCTATCTCCCCCGAGATGGGCCCGGGGGCCACTGTCGGTACCCACGATATGGGGTACCCCCGCGCACAGGGGGAAATGACTAAGGAACTTGCCCTTCTCCGCAGGGAGAGCTCCGAAGGCGCCACGCGTCCGGCGGGGCCGGACCTCCCTCTCCACAGAGGAGGGCTCCAGGCCCGCCACATGGCATACAGAGGCCGGACCTCCCCCTCCGCGGAAGAGAGGTCCGAAGGTGCCACGTATCCGGTGGGGCCGGACCTCCCTCTCCTAAGAGAAGAGCTCCGGGCCCGCCACGTGGCGACAGAAGCCGAACCTCCCCCTCCACGGGGAGAGGTCCAAAGGCTCCACGTGCCCCGCGGGGCCGGACCCTCCTCTCCTCTGAGAAGGGCTCCGGTCCCGCCACGTGTCCAGCAGAACAGCGCTGCCTGCCCTGAGTGGTAGGCAGCGAGCGTAAAGACGCCCCATACCTTGCTCGTACAAGGTATTCAAGGCCCGCGCCTTCCCAAGACATGGAGACGCGGAGCACGCCTCTGTCAGGTGCCGTTGCGCCCAGTCGCATCACAGACTGGCGCGCGGTGTCAGAGCCTGCCAGCCAATAAATGCAGCGACAAGACATCCCATGCCGCCCCCGCCGTCATCAACCACTACGACTAGCATGCGGCATGGGCAGGGCTGCAAGACGAAGACTCAGAAGCCTTCGCCAGAGACAACTACCAGCATAACTGCACATACGGTGGTTAATAGACAATCTCCCTGGGACCACCTGTCGGGTCCCGGGCCCCCCTTGTAAGCCACCCGAGTCTTGGACTATAAAAGGCTCGGGTAGGCAACGTTAGCAAGGGTTCGAACCCTGTTGGTTCGGACTTTGCAACTCATACGCTAGCCATACTCTCTCAAGCTGTAACTCACCCCCAAGCTCAGGACTCTGGCCCTGAGCAGCAAGCAATACAGCGAGCTCCATAGCTCGCCGTGGACGTAGGGTTTTACGCTCCGGCGGCCTGAACCACGTAAAACTCGCCGTGTCAAGCTCTTACTAACTCGTCCATCTGCGCAAGCTCTCCGCTAGAGACTAGCCCCACCGAAAGAAGAACCTCCGTGGGCTGCCCAGTGCAGGCCCGGGGGAAGTGTCGACTGAACACTTTGACAGCCCCCTTCCTGGCGCGCCAAATGTCAAAGTGTGCGGTCGACACTTCCCCCGGACCTGCACTGGGCAGCCCGTGGAGGTTCTTTTTCGGAGGGGCTAGTCACTTGCGGAGAGCTTGAGCGTATGGACGAGTTAGTAAGAGCTTGACACGGCGGGTTTTACGTGGTTCGGGCCGCAGGATCATAAAATCCTACGTCCACGGTGAGCTAAGGTGCTCGCTGTATTGCTTGCTGCTCAGAACCGGAGTCCTGAGCTTGGGGATGACTGATGTCTAGTGTCTGAGTTGCTGGAGTGCGAACCCTTGCTAACGTCACCTACCCGAGCCCTTTATAGTTCAAGGCTCGGGTGGCTTACAAGGGGGGCCCGGGACCCGACAGGTGGTCCCGGGGAGATTGTCTGTGATCTACCGTATCTGCAGTTATGCCGGTAGTTGTCTCTGGCGAAGGCTTCTGAGTCTTCGTCTTGCCACCCTGCCCATGCCGCATGCTAGTCGTAGTGGTTGATGATGGCGGGGGCAGCATGGGATGTCTTGTCGCTGCGTTTATTGGCTGGCAGGCTCTGACACTGCGCACCAGTCTATGATGTGACTGGGCGTAACGGCACCTGACAGAGGCGTGCTCCGTGTCTCCGCGTCTTGGGAATGCGCGGGCCTTGAATACCTTGTACGGGCAATGTATGGGGCGTCTTTATGCCCGCTGCCTCCGCTCGGGGGCAGGCAGCACCGTTCCGCTGGCCACGTGGTGGGCCCGGAGCTCTCCTCAGAGGAGAGGCGGGGTCCGGCCCCGAAGGACACGTGGAGCCTTCGGACCTCTCCCCGCGGAGGGGGAGGTCCGGCTTCTGTCAGCCACGTGGCGAGCCCGGAGCTCCTCTCTGAGGAGAGGGAGGTCCGGCCCCACTGGACACGTGGCGCCTTCGGACCTCTCTCCCACGGAGGTGGAGGTCCGGCTTCTGCAGGCCACGTGGCGAGCCCGGAGCTCTCCTCTGAGGAGAGGGAGGTCCGGCCCCGCAGAACGCGTGGCGCCTTCGGAGCTCTCCCTTCGGAGAAGGGCAAGTTCCTTAGGCATTTTCCGCTGTGCGCGGGGGTACTCCATATCGCGGGTACCGACAGCACAGGTTTATGTGTAAATGCCCATAGGTGGAAGTCATGCTGTACATGGAGGCAACGACCCGCCTCGTTAAGAAGGGAAGCAAGACTCTACACGCTTGGGGTCGGAACCAGGCCAAGCGGGACGTAATCCTGCACCGTCCCCTGAGACTTAGCTGCCCCAAGCGCTGTTCCTAGACTTTATGGGACTTATTACAGAAGGGTATGGCCCTGTTCTACTAACGCTCGGGGGGTAGGACTTACAGTGTTGTTCCATGCCAAGGGTTTGGGAATGGATCCCATACTCGGTTGAAAGGCACGTGTACCTGGGACGGCAACTTTCGTGACTCGGAAGGGACTTTCCCGACTGGAGGAGAGTTTATAGGTCCTTCGTTGGCAAGTGTGTGCCGCGGCACCAGGTTGCCTTCCTGCAGGTCCATGACGCGTTTGGTCCTTTGGCGGTAGTGCTTGAGCACCAGCCGAGACCGTGCGTTGTGGGGTGTCACCTGCAGCCGAGCCTCGTCGACGAGGTCGTCATCTTCACGCTGGATCAGGTCCTGCGCGGCTTCTCCTGGGCGCCCCGGGGTACCCTCCCCTTCCGGCTAAGGCCTTCAAGGGGTAGGGGAACCCGGACTCTTCTTGGGAGACCCAAGGCATCTTTCCCCTTCTGGCTAAGGCCTTCAAGAGTGTCGACAGACCCTGGGCGGCCCCCCGGAGGTACGGCCGAGGCACAGAGGCGTGCTCTCGGGTGGAGCTGGCCCGGTTCTGCACCGTGGGGGCTGGTGCTTGGGCTGCTGCGACTACATGGAGCTTCTCCAAGGTTGACGCCGCAGCAGTGCAGCCTCCACTTACTTTTCGGGGTAGCCACAGTCGGCTACCGCCCCGGCTCGTCACCATCGGAGCTTGAGTCATCACTGTTGTGCACCGTCTTTATGACGCGCTGAGGCTCCTGAAACCCCACCTGAAGGCCGACGCTGACTGAGGCGTCGCCCTTCTGCTTGCCCTCCCTCTGAGGGAGGGACAGGGCATCAGCTCTCTGCTGCCTCCCTTTGCGAAAGTGCTCTGCAAGCGTCTGGATATCCCAGCACTCGGCAGCAGTATGATTGCTGGTGCCATGCACGAGGCATATCTCGCCTTGGTCACCATCTGGGGCTGGTGACTGCTGCTGCCTTTTGTCGGGGCGTGGTCCCCGAGCTCCACTGGGTGCTGCTGCTGCGGCAACGGAAGCCATGGCCGATGACTTCATCTTGCCACTCCACCGGTTCTTGGACTTCTTGCTGCCTCCATAAGAAGCAGCGCCAGATCCGGGCTGTCCTCCTGACTCTGAGGCTGGCAGTGAGTGCCAGTTCCGCCCGTTGGCTGCTCTGGCGCACTTGTCCGCCAGGCTGAAGAGCTCGGAGACATCGCAGACCTCTCTGGTCGTGAATTTCTCAAGCATCTTCTCGTCCCGGACACCCTGCCGGAACGCCACCACCACAGAAACACTTTGAATGTGCGGGATGGTGTTGCGTACCTGGGAGAACCGCTGGATGAAGGAGCACAGTGATTCCCCAGGTTGTTGTTTGATGGCGTTGAGGTCAAGCTCCGTGCCTGGACGGGTATAGGAACTGCCGAAGTTGGCAATGAACTGCTGGCAGAGATCTCCCCAGGAAGTTATGGAACCCTGGGGGAGGTTCATGAGCCAGGACCGGGCCGGGCCGGTCAAGGCGACGGGGAAGTAGTTGGCCATGACGGCCTCATCCCCTCCTGCGGCAAGTACGGCGGTGGAGTAGATCTGGAGGAACTCCGCCGGGTTGACGCTGCCGTCGTACTTCTCGGGCAGGTGTGGCCGAAACTTGCGTGGCCACCTCGAGAAGCGAAGGTGGGGCGCCAGGGCCGCACATCCTGCTCCTGTTGCCACAGGCGTCGGTGCCGCGAACGCTTGGTTCGCTGCAGGCACCGTGTACCCCAGTATGGGCAAGGCAGCGCCATAGACCGGGGGCGCCGTCTGTAGGGCATATGGCTGTGGCATATGCTGCGCGGTATATGCCTGGGGCAGAGTTCGCGTGGCGAAAGTCTGCGCCTCAGGCAGGGTTGAGGTAGACGTCATGCTGGCGCCGGCATCTTGGCTGTGACGCCTTTCTCGTCGTCGCTCGAGGAACACTCGGGCGTCTTGGCCCAAGTGGCATTGTTCCAGCTCAGTCCTCAGATCCGTAGAAGGAAGCCTAGTGGAGCTGGAATCCGCCTTCTGTCTGTCAACCGTCGGCGTGCGCGTCAGCAACACAGCCGGTTGGCTGGAGCGTCGTCCCCGCCGAAGTCGAGGGTTCGCGGCGGCGATGACGAGACGGTCTACTGAGGGGGCCCGACCTCGATCACGGGGCCGTGCCGCCTCGCCTGAGGAATCGCATTGGGTGGTGCCGTGTTATGCGGCACCCAACAGCACACATATAAGGAACACAGTATTACATAAATCAAAGCGGAAGCTTAAATCTGTTCTTTGTAAATAATTTACATAAAATAGCTACAGCGGAAGTCTATAACCATCTCACGTTGACTAACTACGTAGCACTCGAGAAGAGGTCCAGCCCGCGGACTCCTCTCGCTAGCAACAAGAAGACACGGCAGCGGCTAGGTTCTCCGAGTGTGACATGACCCGGAAGTTCCCGAGTCTCACCGACAACCTTCTTTATAGCGTCCAGGTTTACCTGCAAAACCACTTATATAGCAAAAGTGAGCACAAAGGCTCAGCAAGACTTAACCGTCTCTCCTAAGACATGAAACTCTAGATGAAAGTAACCTAAGACCTAAGCCTGTCATTTGCGAAAAGACTCGCCTACGAGTTCATCCTTAACTTTCAAATTTTAGCCATAATAATAATGACCTTGCGATCAGCAACATTGGAACTCCACAATCAAACAAGAAACGCTTCATTCCAATGTTACTTGCCCCAAGGTAGAAAATAACTTTAGTTAGCTCTATCTCTACTTCAAACATTGTTTTCATGCAACTTAACATAATCATAGCAGCAATTATACTTTTGCAAACTGTTTCCACAGAAGTTGATTACTACGTCACAACATGGGAGCAAGCGGTACTCAATAACCGCGAGGGACGGTGATTCGAATCAAACACTACCCGGATAACTCGACACATACGCCCGCCTCTGAAGACCCAACTCTGGCGTCCTTCATTACGTTGTATGTGGCAACCTTTCTCAGGACACTAGACTGTAGAACCGGTCGCGCCGTCTCGGTCTCGTAGGTCTAACGAGACGATGTGGCATGCCTCTACAATCCAGTGAACCTGGTACATCGGTTTCCTGGTTCCCATATATCAATAAGCATCCGGTACACAACTCAATACTTGCTCCTGGACGCGGCATACGCATCGGTCCTTAACCGACACAGGCAGAGCTACTCGACCAAGACCTCATCTTGTCGCATCCTAACCCCTCTGCCCGGTCTCATCTTTAGAAATGTAAAGTTTAGTTTGCTTCTGTCGGTACCCGCGATATGGGGTACCCCCTCGCACAGGGGAAAATGCCTAAGGATCTCGCCCTTCTCCACAGGGAAAGCTCCGGAGGCGTCACGTGTCCAGTGGGGCCGGACCTCCCTCCCCTCGGAGGAGAGCTCCGGGCTCGCCACGTGGCCTACAGCAGCCAGACCTCCCCCCCTCCATGGGGAGAGCTCCAAAGGTGCCACATGTCCCGCGGGGCCGGATGTCCCCCTCCTCAGAGGAGAGCTCCGGACCCGCCACGTGGCCGACAGAAGCCGGACCTCCCCCCTCCGCGGGGAGAGATCCAAAGGCTCCACGTGTCCTGCGGGGCCGGACCTCCCCCTCCTCAGAGGAGAGCTCCGGGCCCGCCACGTGTCCAGCAGACAGCGCTGCCTGCCCCCAAGAGGTAGGCAGCGGGCGTCAAGACGCCCCATATCTTGCCCGTACAAGGTATTCAAGGCCCGCACCTTCCCAAGACGCGGAGGCGTGGAGCACGCCTCTGTCAGGTGCCATTGCGCCCAGTCGCATCACAGACTGGCGCACGGTGTCAGAACCTGCCAGCCAATAAACGCAGCGACAAGACATCCCCTGCCGCCTCCGCCGTCATCAACCACTACGACTAGCGTGCGGCATTGTCAGGGCAGCAAGACGAAGACTCAGAAGCCTTGGCCAGAGACAACTACCGGCATAACTGCGGATACGATAGTCTGCAGGAAATCTCCCCGGGACCACCTGTCGGGTCCCGGGCCCCCCTTGTAAGCCACTCGAGCCTTGGACTATAAAAGACTCGGGTAGGCGACGTTAGCAAGGGTTCGCACTTTAGCCACTCGCACCCTGGGTTCACACCTCTACAACTCATACGCTAGCCATTCACGCCCAAGCTGTAACTCACCCCCAAGCTCAGGACTCCGGTTCTGAGCGGCAAGCAATACAGCGAGCTCCATAGCTCGCCATGGACGTAGGGTTTTACGCTCCGGCGGCCTGAACCACGTAAAACTCACCGTGTCAAGCTCTTACTAACTCATCCACACGCGCAAGCTCTCCGCAAGGGACTAGCCCCACCGAAAAAAGAACCTCCGCGGGCTGCCCAGTGCAGGCCCGGGGAAAGTGTCGACCGAACACTTCGACATTTGGCGCGCCAGGTAGGGGACTTTTCCCTTGCGCGACGAGTTTCCGCCGACGAAGATGACCAAGCTTCCTTCAGCGGCAAACTCCCCTCCCCCGCGTTTGCGGTGAACCATGACCAGGGGGGAGTACATGTCGACACACTCAGGACGGAGTGTGTCGGCGCAAGCTGTGAGCCAGCAGCCGGCTCTGGCAGCGCCGACCCCGGCAATGCAGGCTCCAACCAGCGTCAGGTCTTCAGTAGCGCTGGGCATACCCGGTGGGGGTGCGCTAGCTGCAGCAAGAGCGCTACTGCACAGTCCGCCTGCTGGGGACGTGCCTCAGCCAGCGACCCAGCAGTGGATTCGCGAGGTAGACCGTCTCGTCGTCGCCGCCGCAAACCCTCGACTTCGGCGGGGACGACGCTCTGGCCAACCAGCTGTGTCGCTGATGCGCACGCCAATGGTTGGCAAGCAGACGGCAGATTCCAGCTCCACCAGGCTCCAGTCAACGGATCTGAGGACAGAGCTGGAACGGTGTCACTTGGCCCAAGATGCCCGGGTATACCTCGAGCAACGCCGAGAAAGGCGTCACAACCAAGAGGCTGACGACAAACTCTCCTCCCCCGCGTTCGCGGCGAACCGTGACCAGGGGGGAGTACATGTCGACACACTCAGGACGGAGTGTGTCGGCGCAAGCTGGGAGCCAGCAGCCGGCTCTGGCAGCGCCGACCCCGGCAATGCAGGCTCCGACCAGCATGAGATCTTCTGCAGCGATAAGCGAACCCCACAGGGGCGCGCTAACTGCAGCAAGAGCGCTACTGTGCAACCCAGCTGCTGGTGACGCACCTCATTCAGTAACCCAGCTGTGGATACGCGAGGTAGACCGCCTCGTCGTCGCCGCTGCAAACCCTCGACGTCGGCGGGGACGACGCTCCGGTCAACCGGCTGAGTCGCTGACGCGCACGCCAATGGTTGACGGGCAGACGGCAGACTCCAGCTCCACCAGGCTTCCGTCAACGGATCTGAGGGCAGAGCTGGAGCGATGCCACTTGGGTCAAGATGCCCCAGTGTTCCTCGAGCGACGTCGAGAAAGGCGTCGCATCCAAGAGGCTGGCGACAGCATGACGTCGGCCTTGACCCAGCCTGAAGGGCAGATCTTCGCCACGCGAGCTCTGCCCCAGGCGTACGCCACGCAGCATATGCCACAATCATATGCCCTGCAAACGGCGCCATCGGTCTATGGAGCAGCCTTGCCCATACCGGGGTGCACTGTGCCAGCGGCGAACCAAGCGTTCGCGGCGCCAACACCTGCAGCGACAAGAGCAGGATGTGCGGCCCTGGCGCCCTACCTTCGCTTTGCGAGGTGGCCGCGCAAGTTTCGGCCGCACCTGCCAGAAAAGTACAACGGCAGCGTCAACCCGGCGGAGTTCCTCCAAATCTACTCCACCGCCGTACTTGCCGCAGGAGGGGATGAGGCTGTCATGGCCAACTACTTCCCCGTCGCCTTGAACGGCCCAGCCCGGTCTTGGCTAATGAACCTCCCTCAGGGTTCCATAACTTTCTGGGGAGAACTCTGCTGGCAGTTCATCGCCAACTTCGGCAGCTCCTACACCCGTCCCGGCACGGAGCTTGACCTCCACGCCAACAAGCAGCAACCTGGGGAGTCACTGTGCTCCTTCATCCAGCAGTTCTC
This sequence comes from Neostapfia colusana, assembly GCA_030760725.1. Lineage (NCBI taxonomy): Eukaryota > Viridiplantae > Streptophyta > Magnoliopsida > Poales > Poaceae > Neostapfia > Neostapfia colusana. Next base: position 84,255,573 of record JASWHV010000003.1, read on the forward strand.
CCAGGTACGCAACACCATCCCGCACATTCGAAGTGCTTCTGTGGTGGTAGCGTTCCGGCAGGGTGTCCGGGACGAGAAGATGCTTGAGAAGCTTGCGACCAGAGAGGTCTGCGATGCCTCTGAGCTCTTCAGCCTGGCGGACAAGTGCGCCAGAGCAGCCGAAGGGCGGAATTGGCACTCACTGACAGCTTCCGAAGCAAGAAGACAGCCCGAAGATGGCGGAGTTCAAGCTGAGCTCCAGACCACGTCAGACAGCCACGAGCCAAGCACTGGCTGACTTTGTGGCTGAGTGGACGCCAACGAAGGCCGACCCAGGGGGCTGCGAAGACGGTGAACCAATGTACCGAGCTCCGGTCTTCACCGGGCCTCACTGGACGCTCTTCTTCGACGGCTCCTCGCGAAAGCAGGGGGCCAGTGCCGGCGTACTGCTTCTCATGCCATCGGGGGAGCAGTCTGGGTACATGGTGCGTCTCAATTCCAAGACAACCAACAACTTGGCAGAGTATGAAGGACTCATCTTTGGCCTAAAAGACAGTCCTGTCTCTGGGCGCTCGCCAGTTGTTGGCGCAGGGCGACTCCCAGCTAGTTATCAAGCAAGTTAAGGGTGAATGCCCCTGCAATAACCCACAGATAGCTGCTTATCTGCTCCACGTGCGGATGTTGGAGAAAGACTTCCTCGCCTTGGACCTGCGCCATGTACCGCGCGCTGGCAAGGCCGCAGCTGACGACCTCTCAATGAAGGCCTCCATCGGAGCCCCTGCGCCTGAAGGAGTCTTCGAGAGGACGTTGCTGCGGTCCACAGCCCTGCCCGCCGAGCCGGGCGAAGGGGGCTGAACCAGTGCCTCGAAGCTAGGCAGTCCCGGCAGCCATGGATGCCGCCAAAGGATCGTAAGCGTCACTGGGGATTCCGTGCAACCCAGGGCTCAAGATCCAGAAGCTCAAGTAGTCCCGATGCATGGACCACGGAGGTCCGGGGCTCCTAGAAGGACATCCTTCCTGATGAACGTGCATTCGCTGAACGGGTGGTGCGGATGGCTAAGTGCTACGCGCTGGTACCTTTACTGGCGTGGCGCCACGACATCCTATTGCGGTGCATAACCCAGGAGGAAGGCTGCGAATAGCTCGCAGTAGTCCAAGGAGCCGTGTGCTGGGAACGCTCATCATCCCGCACGCTGGTCGGTTAAGCCACCCGGCATGGCTCCTACTGACCGAGAGCCACCTGGACGCCGTCAAACCGGTTAGGGATGCAATGCGTGCCAGGTCCAGGCCAAGCAGACCCACACAACCGGTGCAGACGCGCACCCAAAGCTGTCGGGGGATACCGGCTCCTCCATGTCGAGGGCCAGCCGGACTTCCCAGGGCCGGGTCACGGGAACTACCCTTCCACATGGTATGCGGGGCCGAAGCCGTGCTTCCCCCTGAGATCGCCATGGGGGTCCCCCCGTGTCCGGCGTACGACGAAGCCACGCATGACCCGCTCTGCGTGAAGACAGGCGCTCCGACGCCACCCCAGTAAGTTCACCATGCTTACTTAGGTGTTTATTTAAATTACGCATTAATTTATATGAGCACTTCCCCACGGTCTAGACAGTGTGCGTCCATTGTACACTCGGTTCCTCTTTCCTGCTCTCATGCATAGTCGATATTTGCCGTCCTGCCGAAGGCGGTAGTGCTTGGAGTACCTGCTAGAGGCCCGATGGCCTTTTGGATCTCCCCCTGTAAGGGTACTGTACCGCCAGTTGGTCTCCTCCGAGAAAAGACCTACGCTAGACCGGGGTGTCAGAAGCCTTGCTTTGCCCAGTCTTGCATCCAAAGCATGCGCACTCTGCCCCCGGCGCTGCGGTCTGAGTACCAGGGGGCCGGACGGTTACACCCTGACTGGGGCTGGGGCCAGACCTCCGGGACCATGTGCACTGGATTACCCAAGCCCCATATTCCGGCCTGGGACACTAAGCCAAATGGGACTAAGGGACAGGAAAGGGGGGACCGCTGAGCAGTTCCGGACCTCCGCCCCCACAGCTGGGCCGAGCTCCGATGCCAGCCCTCGCCCTCCTTTCAGAGGCGAGCGCTGATGCCAGACCTCACGCCCTTTGTTGGCCTGAGCTCCGATGACTACCGGACTCCGCCTCCACAGCCAGGCCGAGCTCCGAGGCCAGCCCTCGCCCTCCTTTCAGAGGTGAGCGCTGATGCCGGACCTCACGCCCTTCGCTGGCCTGAGCTCCGATGACTTCCGGACTCTGCCCCCACAGCTGGGCCAAGCTCCGAGGCCAGCCCTCGCCCTCCTTTCAAAGGTGAGCGCTGATGCCAGACATCACGCCCTTCGCTGTCCTGAGCTCCTTTATGACTTCCGGACTCCGCCCCCACAGCTGGGCCAAGCTCCGAGGCCAGCCCTCGCCCTCCTTTCAGAGGCGAGCGCTGATACCGGACCTCATGCCCTTCGTTGGCATGAGCTCCGATGACTGCCGGACTCCGCCTCCACAGCCAGGCCGAGCTCCGAGGCCAGCCCTCGCCCTCCTTTCAGAGGTGAGCGCTGATGCCGGACCTCACGCCCTTCGCTGGCCTGAGCTCCAATGACTTCCGGACTCTGCCCCCACAGCTGGGCCGAGCTCTGAGGGCAGCCCTCGCCCTCCTTTCAGAGGCGAGCGCTGATACCGGACCTCACGCCCTTCGTTGGCCTGAGCTCCGATGACTTCCGGACTCCGTCCCCATAGCTGGGCCGAGCTCCGAGGCCAGCCCTCGTCCTCCTTTCTGAGGCGAGCGCTGATGCCGGACCTCACTGTGGCGGACCGGATCCACTCATCCAGGATCGCAGAGGGTGGTGCCGCGTGATGCGACACCCGACAGCACACGTCATAAGAACGCAATATATTACATGGGAAAAACAGCTGAAACTGTACCGATAGGTACAAACTTCAGTTACAACTATTGTTCTATTACACAGCGGAAGACTACACTATACACCTCACGCCCGCCTATTTAGCAAAAGTCGGTTGCCCAGCCCTAGGGCAACCCACACTAGCTGCACTCCTCAGATCAGCGCGACGTGTACGGCTCCCACTCAGCCGTGGTCCCCGACGGAGGGTAACCCTCGCCGGTGGACTCGTACTCCGAGTCCGTGGGTGGCTCCTCACCTGAAAAACACTTAAGCAGCAACCGTGAGCACAAAGGCTCAGAAGGCTTAACCGACTCACCTAAGCATGAAACTCTACATGAGGTGTACAATGGACATAGGATAGTAACATTTCAGCAAAACGACACGCCTACAAGTTCATCCTTAGTTCATCTTTTAGCAACAAGTTAACAGTTCATGAAATCTGAAATTTAGTAAGCAGTATTTGGTGGCACACATGTAGCAATACAATTATATCAATCAGCATCATTGAATCAACATATCTCATCCATTAGTCTACGTTACGACGCAGTGAACAAGCAGTACTCGTCACCGCGAGGGACGGCGAATCGACTCGATATACACCTGCAGGGAAAAACCAAAGAGCGCGTCACGTACGCCCACCCGTGGAGCTGCACAGCACGCTCACTCGATGTCGTACAGGACAACCTTTCACCCAACAGCCCAAACGTCGAACCGGTAGCACCGAAACGAGCAGGAGGTTCCCCACACGGAGCATCTCTCTATGCCCGTTGGCAGATTTCCACCTTGCTGCCCTCAACCTACACCTATAAATCGGTGTGCTATGCCTCGACGCCCGGAGGTTTAGGCTACATCGGTTTATCGGGGCCCATATATCCGATATGCCTTCGGTACGTTCAATACTTGTTCAGCAGGGCCGCACACGGATCGGTCCTCAATCGACACGGGCAGGGCTGCGCACACAAGACTCTCTCTTGCTGCGCCCTAGCCCCTGCCTAGTCTCATTTTCATTACTAAAGTGATCTCACATCACTCAACCGAACCCGTGTGTCCCCAGCCTATCTCGCGAGTAGATTCCAACTACTCGACTTGTACCGAAGTCCTATGACTCATTAAGCATAGCCTGTCTACTCGAGGTCCTTGACACTACCCTCACTCTTTTAGGAACCTTTGGTTATGCAAGTGGGGTTTCATTCATCCTATACCTAATGCACATACATACTTCATATGACACGTGTAAACAAAGTAAAACTTTTAAAAAGGGTTAATGCAAACCGGGGCTTGCCTTGTTGCTGCTGGTCAGGAGTTAGTTCTTCGTCCGGAAGAAGGAAGTCCAGCACTTCCGGAGTCTCTTCTTCAACGGCTACACGTTAATGAAATACTACATGTTAATTTAGATGCAAATGTGAGTTTTAGAGTAAGACTTCTACTATTAGTTCTAATAACCAGCCTCTAACACCTGGAACTTTGTTTAAGAATTTAAAGATGAACTGGTGTTGGTGGTTTGGCTTGAACTTAATCACATGGTTAAATGCTAAGTGGTTTTCCCCCTTTTCCATATTAATTCCCTTAAGTGGTTAAACAGGACAGGGGTGATCTAGAGCTCCAATGGAGCTGAGAATTTTTGTGTGAATTCCTTGTCACAAGAAAACTCTCTGGACCAAACATTAGCATTTTTCATGGAGTGGTTTGCTCAGAATAATTCTCTTGGCAAATCAGCAAGGAAGAATTTATTCTGAGGTAATACCCCTGTTCATGCTCAACTTAATGAACTACAATTTCAATTATAGCTCATAGAGTTTGCCTGAATTTTCCTAACATTTTTGGGGTTAAGAATTGCCCAGAACTGAATTTCCATGTTTTGGAAATTCTCTGAAAATGTTTCTGTATTCAAATGAACACAGCACCTTCCAATTTGAATTGCTCTGACCAAATCAACTCCAAACGGTCTGAAACTTTGACAGGAGTTTACTAATGTCCTAAATAACATCCTGGCAAAATTTGGGGATTTTTGGATGAACCAAACTCCCTCTAAAATTCCTTTGCTGAAAAGCTTTAAAGAATTTTCCAGAATTAATTAACGGGTTTCATACAAATTGGGTTGTATATCTGGACAGAGCTAGGCAAGATGAATCCAACCCAATTTGAATCACTAAATTTGGAGCTTCCTAGCAAACGTTATGGGGTTCTAAAGTTTACACTAAAACTTGAAATTCCAAAATGTTTAAATCCTGCGGGTGGGACCCACTCCTCGAGCCGGCCCACTCAGAAAGCGGCCACACCGCGGCCCACGGGGTTTTACCCGCACTTCCGCACCGAATCCCGGCCGCAAACCCGATCCCCGCGCGAGATCAGAGGCTGACCGGTGGACCCGGCCCCCCTTCGTCTACCTCGCGCTCTCCCGCAGTTCCCGCGGCGGCGCTTCGCCGGAGCGCTCGCCGCCGGGCGTTTCTGACACGACCCCACTGGTCCTGTCGAGCCAGGATCACGCTGAGGGGTGCTGCGTTGCACAGCACCGTATAACACACGTCAAAGGTACAAAGCGGAAGCGGAAGCTTTATTACATAAACAAGTTTATCAACGTGTTTACATCAAAATAAGTTTAGTCCACACTCGCGGGCGTAGACTAAGCATCAAGTACACGTTCAGCCCTTGAACGTGTCCTTGCTAGCACACACGCACACTAACTCTGCGGCGTGCACGACTCCCACTCGACGGGGTTCCCCTCCTGGGGTTCCGTCTCCTCTTCGGGAGTCCCTTCCTCATAGAACCCTGCAAAAGCTTCAAACACAAGCAGTGAGCACGAAGGCTCAGCAAGTCTGACCCGTCTCACCTAAACATGGAACTTCTACATGAGGGTAATGGGTTGCATGAGGTAAAAATCAGTTGCAAGGACTCGCCTAATTAGTAGAACCTTACTTTCAAGTTTTAGCAGCAGGTTGTGGAGAACTTTACGCTAAGGCACATGAGAGAGCCGCAATCAAACAAGAAACGCATTTCTCTCATGTACTTTGCCCAAAGTTGAAAAGAACTTTAGTTAGCACTAAGCTACAGCATATCATTAACAATCAATGTCCAGCTTTCAATCAGCAACATTTTAACATGTAACTAGCCTGTTCTTTCTACGTCACGGTACAGTGAACAAGTGGTACTCACTGACCGCGAGGGACGGCGATTATAATCGATTTACACCTGCAGGGTTACCCGAACAACCCGTCACGTACGCCCGTACTCGATGTTGCCTACAACAACCATCACGGACGCCGTACGCGACTACCTTTCACCCGTTAGCCAAATATTGAACCGGTCCCATCGTCCCGAGCAAGAGGTCCCTGCACGCGCATCTCTGTGCCGCCAGCTGATTTACACCTCGAGCTCTCAACCTACCCTCTGAACGACGGGCAATGCCTCAATACCCAGCTACCCGAGTTACATCAGTTTCCCGGTTCCCATATAGCCGGTAGGTCTTCGGTACTGTTCTAGCTTGTTCAACAGGCCCGCACACGGCTCGGTCCTCAATCGACACAAGCGGAGCTACAGCACACAGGCCCCAAAGTCCTGCTGCCCTTACTCTCCGCTCGGTCTCATTTTCTTGCCATGTGTTTCATGTGCTATCTCTACCCGAGCAATGTGCCTCTAGCCTATTCTCGCGAGTAGTTCCAACTACTCGACTTGTACCGAATCCTACTCTATCCTAGCAATGCAGTGGCTAACGGGGTTTTCAATCCTAAACCCAACCCGTGGTTTTTTGGCTATGCAGTTGGATTTCCAAACAAGACTCTAATGCACAGAACAAAGGAAACAAGTATGTGCTCAAAACAATAAAAGTTTGTAAAAAGGTTAATGCAAACCGGGGCTTGCCTTGCTGCTCTTGGTCGTAGGCTAGCTGTTCCTCCGGAGTAACGAAGTCTAGGACTTCGGGTTCCTCCTCGACCTTAGCGACTACATGATAAGAACAATGTATGTATTAATTAAATGCTTTTGTATTAACTTTGAAGTTGTGAAGTCTATAACCTTTACTAGATAGACCTAATGACTGTGAAACTTTTACTGTGGCTTGGTTACAACCTAAACAGAGACTTGGTCAAGTTTTAGCTGCAGCAAAGCTCATTTGAGCCCTCCACAAATAATTATGTCCTTGACCTTAATTAAAGGCTTTTAGGGTGTTCTAGGTATTTTCATGAAACAAACTATGACTTTCTGAAAACTAGATTTTCAGAGGGTTCTAATGGAATTGGTCTCACTTAATTTGGAAGTCTCTAACTAAAGATATGAGCTAAACAATTTCAGAGAAAATTCTGAAAATGTTTCTGAACATTTTCTATTTTCTCTGGAACAGTTTTACTAATCACACCATTAGGTGGACTAAATGAGCTCAAATGGATCTGAAATTTTTATGGTAGTTCAAGGATATTTTGGTGAACATCTCAGCAAAATTTCAGGATTTTCCTCCAAATGATTCTCCAGTTAAAATTCCTAACAGTTTAAACTTTAAGGAATTAATTCTGGAGAATTAAGGAATCTCATGAAGTGACACTTGATTTTCTGGAAAGTACTCAAAGAGCTGAATCCAGCAAAATTTGGTTCACTCAATTTGGAGCTTTCTAGCCAAAGTTATAAGGATTTGAAGTTTGAAGGAAATCTGAAAATCGGGGAAAAGTTTAAACTCGCGCGTGGGCCCAGGGGACACGCGTCGCACGCCGAAGCGACAACACACCGCGGCCCACAAGGCTTTTGCGCGCCAGCACACCCGATCCCGGCCGCAGCCGGATCCCGATTCAAAATATCGGCCGCTGACAGCTGGGGTCCACCCCCTTCTTCAACCTCGCGACACCCGCGCTCCGCCGCCGAGGGACCTCGCCGGAGAGCTCGCCGCCGGCTGCTGTACAGCTTCAAACTTCTTGATTCTGGCCGCCCCTGCCTACTTTTACTTGGGGAACATGATCCGAGGGTCAGCTGCTCATGACAACGGCCGGAGCATGGTCGGCGACGAGCCGCCATATCGGAACGACTTCGGCCATGTCGGCTGACGCTCCTAGTGCCTCAGCTACTTGGGAAATCGGTCGGGGAGCATCAGTGGACCTCAGAGAAGGTCGACATGAACTCGGGGCAGCTCGGGGAAGGCCCGAAATAGGTCCTCACCGTGCGCCCGATACCCCCCGTGCGTTCCGCCATTAGTAGACCTTGAATTACGCCGGGCACAGAAGTTCTCCGGCCCAGAGTTGTGAAGGCAACTTGTGCGTCACCGTGTCTAGTTCGTGTGGGAGTGGCCTGAGGCCCTCTAATCCTTTCTAGAGCACGAATTAAACAGAATCGTACCCGAGGGTCGTTCTGCACACAGAAAGGGGAAAAATGGAAATTCGCCGCCGGTGAGCAAACACTCGAGCTGTGGCTCGGGGATGAGCAGCACCGATCACTTGCGCGTCCAAGGGTGCCTTGGCTCGGGCGTGACAACGCCCAGGTTGGGCTGTCCACGAGAGCCCGAGGTGCGGCGGTTTCCAGTTCCGAGTTTGATCTTTCGGCACAGCCGATATCACTCGGTTTCAATCGATTTCTATCAATGGGAAGGATGGAGGATGGTTGCTAGTACCTTGCTGGGACCTTGGAATGGAAAGAGGGAGCTGCGATCGGCTTGATCAAGCAGGAACTCGAGCGGCGGCGATGGCAGTGGAAAAACAAGTCGTGTGCGTCGGCAGCTCGAGGAAATGGTGACTGAAGCACGCCGGGGAGGGAATAAATAGCCCGGCCGGCTGGTCTCCGGCTTGGGGCACGCAGCAGGAGCTGGCGCCGGCTGCCCCCTTCGGTGGCGCGCGCGCACAGCTGCCGGGAACCGACTGAACTGTGGTTCAGTCGGTTTGCTTTGAGGCAGAGGCTGACATGTGGGTCCCACTTCTCTTTTAACCTCTGAAATTTATTCCTAACAGCTGTGGTAAACAGTGAACCCTATTCTACCCTTGGCAATTCAAATTATTCACCCAAGAGCCATTTGAATTGATCAAAGTTCAAATGAGGTTTGGTTTGAATGAATTTCAGCACAAGTGCAGTTTGAAATTCAAATAAAGTTTGAATTTCTCCCCCTTAGCTCATGTCAAGATCAACTCCAAATGGAGTGAAAATTGGTGTGTGAGCTCACAAAAATGTGCTGAGCAAGAATATGCCTTCCACTTTTAAATTCAGTGGGTGAAAACAGTTTGAATTTGAATATGTTTTCAAACTGCCCCTTTCCTATCTACACCCAAAATGACCTCAAAAAGGTTTTGAATTTGGGTGAAACTTGGCATGGACATCCTTAGCAAAGTGTAGGAGTTTTTATATGTCCAGCCCATCTATATCACATGTGGGAAATACCACTTTTGCAATGTGTGAGTTTGTTCTCTAATGAGCATGTTGATAATTGTTACTTGCTCTTTATTTGTGTTCATCATTTTTCCTCAAATGAGGTGTGTGGTGTGGTGATGAACACTGCAAATGAGTGTCAAAAACTGAGGCCCTTACATTCCTCCCCCCTTAAAAGAATCTCGTCCCGAGATTATAATGTGAAAATGAGAGAGAGGACGGTGGAAAATTACCGGATATGCGACGTGAAAAAGTCGGGGTAGTTAGTGCGAAGGAATTCTTCGCTCTCCCATGTCGCTTCATCCATGGAGTGATTACTCCACAGAACCTTGTAGAACCACAACGTACGGTTGCGTGTGGTTCGGGCCTTTTCATCAATAATCTGCACCGGTTCCTCCCGATAGGTGAGATCCGGTTGCAGTTCTTCAATGTCTTCCAGCTGAACGGTAGTTGATAGCTTGAGACACTTCCTCAGCTGGGAAATGTGAAAGACGTCGTGCACACCGGAAAGTGCTTCTGGTAATTTCAGCCGGTATGCCACCAATCCACATCTTTCGGTAATCTGGAATGGACCGATGAATCGGGGTGCTAACTTTCCTCTCACCCCAAATCTGTTTACGCCCTTCATTGGAGACACTCGTAGATATACGTGGTCTCCAGCTTCGAATTGTAACGGGCGCCTTCTTCGGTCCGCATACTGTTTCTGTCGGGATTGAGCGGCTTTTAGGTTCGCTTGAATCAGTCGAACATTTTCTTCCGCGTTGTTGACAAGGTCAATCCCGAAGGTAACCCTCTCGCCAGACTCACACCAGTTCAGTGGTGTGCGGCATTTCCTGCCGTATAGCGCCTCGTAGGGCGCCATCTTGATGCTGGCTTGGTACCCATTGTTGTACGAGAACTCGGCCAACGGCAAGTGATCATCCCAATTCTTGCCGTGGTTGATAGCGCAAGCTCGTAGCATATCCTCTAGGATTTGATTTACCCGCTCGGTTTGTCCATCCGTCTGCGGGTGGTAGGCTGAACTACGGATCAGCTTCGTCCCCAAGGCAGCGTGGAGCTGCTCCCAAAAACGGGACACAAATAAAGTGCCCCGGTCCGATACGATAGTACGGGGTACGCCGTATAAGCATAGGATCCGTGAGATGTACAGTTCAGCGTACTTCTTGGCGTTGTAGTTGGTGTTGACCGGGATGAAATGGGCAACTTTGGTGAGCCGATCGACGATCACCCACACAGAATCATGTTTCTGTAAGGTGGTGGGTAAACCGACGACGAAATCCATGCTCACGTCCTCCCACTTCCAGGCAGGAATGCCCAGTGGTTGCAGCAGTCCCGGTTTCCGCATGTGGTCTGCCTTCACCCGTCGACATGTATCACACTCAGACACGTATTTTGCAGTCTCTCGCTTCATCCGTGTCCACCAAAACTTGCTTCTGAGTTCTTGATACATCTTGTTGCTGCCGGGGTGAATAGAAAACTTTGATAAGTGAGCCTCATCAAAGATTCTCTTCCTTAACTCCGGGTTTCGGGGTACGACGATCCGGTCCTTGAACCATAAGACGCCGTCTCCGTCCTTCCGGAAACATTTCAACTCCCCACTGTCTACACGTCTCCGCAAATGTGACATGCCCTTGTCATTCTTCTGGGCTGCCGCTATCTCTTCACGGATGGTGGGGATCAAAGCTAAGTTGTAGAGAGCTCCGTGTGGAATCACATGTAGTGGTGGTTCGCTCTCTTCCAACGGTGTGATGGTCAGATTATTGACGTGTGACTTGCGGCTTAGCGCGTCTGCCACAACGTTTGCCTTGCCCGGATGATAATGGATCTCTATCTCGTAATCCTTTATCAGTTCTAACCATCTTCGTTGCCTCATGTTCAGCTCCTTCTGAGTGAATATGTACTTGAGGCTTTTGTGGTCGGTATATAAATGTACGAGGTTACCGAGTAGGTAGTGCCTCCACATTTTCAGTGCAAGTACCACGGCAGCGAGCTCCAAGTCGTGAGTTGGATAATTTTGCTCATGATTCCTGAGCTGCCGTGACCCATACGCGACCACCCTTCGGTCTTGCATCAACACACATCCGAGCCCAATGCCGGATGCATCGCAGTACACATCGAACGGTTTTGTTGTGTCTGGCTGCGCCAAAACCGGTGCTGATGTCAGGTGCTTGACTAAAGCCTTGAATGCTGCTTCACATGCTGGACTCCAAACATATTTGGTAGCCTTCTTCAGCAGCTCTGTCATTGGCTTGGCAATCTTCGAGAAGTTCGGAATGAACCTCCGATAATATCCCGCGAGTCCGAGGAAACTCCGTACCTCATGAACAGTTCTCGGGGATTTCCAATTCAGCACTTGCGTGATTTTGCTCGGGTCCACAGCGATACCCTCCGCCGAGATGATATGCCCGAGGAAAGGCACTTGCGATATCCAAAACTCGCATTTGCTGAACTTTGCGTATAACTTGTGATCCCGCAGCCGTTGCAAGACTATACGCAGATGTTTCTTGTGATCTTCCTCCGACTTGGAATATACCAGGATGTCGTCGATGAAGACCACGACAAACTTGTCCAGCTCCGGCATGAACACCGAGTTCATTAAGTACATGAAGTGAGCTGGAGCATTGGTGAGGCCAAAGGACATGACCAGGTACTCATAAAGTCCGTACCTTGTCGAAAAAGCTGTCTTTGGAATGTCCTCAGCCCTGATCTTAATCTGATGGTACCCGGATCTTAAATCCATCTTGGAAAAGACCTTTGCTTCGACCAACTGATCAAACAACATGTCGATCCGTGGCAACGGGTACTTGTTCTTGATGGTTACGGCATTTAATGGACGGTAGTCCACGCAAAGCCGCAACGTTTCATCCTTCTTTTTGACAAATAATGCCGAACAGCCCCATGGCGAGGAGCTCGGCCTAATAAAACCCTTCTCCAGAAGGTCCGTGAGCTGAGTCTTCAGTTCAGCCAACTCCTTGGGCGCCATCTTGTACGGCCTTCGGGATATTGGCATGGTTCCCGGTGCAAGTTCAATCTTGAACTCCACCTCTCTATCGGGTGGCATCCCCGGCAAATCATCCGGGAATACATCAGGGAATTCTCGGACCACTGGAATGTCTTCCAATCTGATGGTTGTGGCTTGATAGACACTTGGAAGTTTTATTTCTGGACTGTCCAGAAATAATGAGTGAGAACCGTGCACTTCTGAGTTTAAGTGCACGACTCGAAGGACGGTGTCTAAAACAGCGCCGTGGCGGGTTAACCACGACATCCCTAGGATGACATCGACCTTCTGTCCCTCTAAGATAATGAGAGACGTGGGGTACACTCTACCCGCTAAGCATAATGGTGCTTTGGAGACCATTACGCTTGCTGAAATCTTCCCACCCGGTGAACAAATTAAATATGGACTATCGGTGGGTAGTATTGGCAAGCTGTGTTTAGCAATGAAAGCTTGGCTAATAAAATTATGCGTGGCGCCTGAATCAAATAGTACTATAGCGGGATGCTGGTGGAGTTGGAACATACCCGCAAGGATTGGCTCGCCCTCCGGCACGTCCTCAATGGCAAGCTGGTGGACAGTACCGGGCCTAGGGTTTGCCCGCCGCGCATTAGTAGGGTTCCGGGGTTGATTCCTCCCCGGAAACTGTGGTGCCACTCCGCCGCCTTGCCTCTCCGGGCAACTGCTCGCGAAGTGTCCTGGACGACCACACTTGTAACATGTGGCCGCTGCTGGTGGAGTACTCGGAGGACGAAAGCCCGGCATGCGTTGCGGAGGTGCAAACGCACGCGGCATCGCCCGCTGCTGCTGCTGTTGTTGCGGTGGTGCTGGCAGTGCCGGCCGGAATGCCGGTGAAGAATACGGCCGACCGCGGAACGGCATCGACCGCTGTGGTGGCTGCCAGCGCGGACCTGATGGTGGGCGATTCACCATCCGAAACTTCTGAGAAGGACCGCCTCCTTCTCCGCTGCTCTGTGGCGCGCTTCGCTTTCGCTCTGCCGCCGCCAACTCCTTGCCGGAGTCTTCCTGAACAATCGCAGCATCAATTATGTCGTTGAGGCTGCCGCGATTGAACATCGCCAGCTTGTCCTTCAGGAGCGGGTTAAGCCCCTGGTAAAAGTGGTCCCGCCGCTTCTCGTCCGTATCTGCGTGATACGACGCGTAGAGTGCGAGATCGTTGAACGCTCTGGAGTACTCCAGCGCGTTCCGGCTCCCTTGTTGCAGGTGTAGGAATTCCTGCGTCTTCCTCTTCATCAAACCGGGCGGTATATGATAGGCCCGGAAGGCCGTCCGAAACTCCGCCCAGGTCATCACTCGGTCGGTGGGTTGTGAAGCACACAAGTTGGCCCACCACGCGCTCGCGGATCCTTGGAGCTGCTGGACCGCGAACTGAGTCTTGCGCTGCTCGCTGATTTGGAGCAGCCCGAACTTCATCTCTATGGCGCGGAGCCAGTTGTCCGCGTCAAGTGGTTCATCCGCCCTTGAGAATACAGGGGGATGAGTCGCCAGGAAGTCGGAGTAGGAGCTCTGTTGGCGCTCCTCGCGATCTTGACGTCTCTCCGGGCGAGACGTATTCGCAATTAACGTTTGCAGCAGCTCTGTATGCTGCTGATGTGAACCCGCCATTGCCGCGACAATGTCGGCCAATGTAACCGTTGGCAGTGGCGGTGGCGGTGTTTGCTGTTGCTGTTGCTGCTGCGGTCCCGAGGAGTCCTCGGGAGGTGGTTGGGAGGTCTCTCCCCCTTGGCTAGTACCTCCAACATCGGGGTTGGCACGAGTACGCGTCATTCTGAAATTCAACACAGCAGCAATTAGCACATGTCTTACTCAAAATTCCATAAACAGGAGTAAGTATTGAAGCGACGCATGATTAACTTGCACAACATTCACATATATTGATAAAGCATAAACTTTATACAAGATACATTATTCTCGGATCTCCGAGAAGTCGTGCTCATGTCGTCACTACCTATACATACGCTACTGTCTACACGACATGTCACCGATTACAAAAGTTGGGTTACGCTACCCTAGCTGCCCTACTTGGCAACCGTAACCCCCTACTCGGAGTAGAACTCGACCTCCTGTGGGTCGTCCTCCTCCGGTACCTCTGCTGGTGGCTCGGGGTCTACCACCTCTTCTCCCATTCCAGGTTCTCCCATGGCTGGAAGACCCAAGACTACCGGTACGCCCAATACCGGGGGCACGAGGTCCTGCAATGCATGCACCTCGTCCATAGCCTGGTTGTAGTCCTCTTCCCAGCCTTGTCCTTCCTCAATAGCGTCGTCCCGCTCTTGAGCAAGGTCCTCATTCTGCTGGGTTAGGGTCTGCACCAGCTCTTGTAACGCCGCAATGTCAACACGGCTCTTCTTCTTTGCCTTCTTCAGACGACGCAACTGATTGTGTTGTTCATTCAGTCGCTTGATCGTCGGAAGGAGCACATTGCGGAGTGCACTGTGAGCACTCTCAAAATGATCTCCACGGCTTGTGCTCTCCTTGAGCTTGGTGGCGAGATGCTCCGTATGAACAGCTTGGCTGTCCATCACAGCGTTTCCCGCCCTCATTTGGAGGCTGAGATTTGCCTCCGCGGGGTTGTACCTTGGGCAACTCGGGTTTGTTGCCTCTAGGTACCTCTCTTCCCACACATGCTGAGCTCGTCCCTCCACCGGAACGAGTGCGTATGGAGTTCCCTCCATAGCCTGTACGTGTAGTTGGCAGAAACGTGACATAGTGTCACGGGCTGCCACTTGCCACATCCCTTCCGGTTGTCTTCCTCTCACCGTGACGGTGAATGGCACCCAACCGGGTGGCGTAGGCCCTGCAGGAACCTCGACATGGATCGTCCACGTCTTGTTCCCCTCTTCGCCTTCTTCCTTGGCGAAGTATTGCGGCATCTGGTTGTACCCGAAATATTGGAGCATTAGCCACAATGCTCCCGGGTAGCCGCTACGGTCAGAGCAGTGGGAAACTACCCACCCGTTCTCCAACCGTTTATCTGCTGCCATCTGTAAAAATATATTTGAGAAATGTCAAATATTTATTTTAAACAGTAAACCATTGAGTTATAACATAAGATATGTCATTGAACCCTTAACACTTGGAAACATAGTTCAAATTTTTAAACAAATTTGACTGCTGATCTGCTGTTCCCATGACAGCCCTGACCAGTTTCCATAACAATCTGATTTAGGCCAGGTTAAAAGCAAAACCAGTCCTGGAGCTCAACATCAAAGTTAAAGTTAACTTCAATAGCTTTCCAGAAAGTATTTGGTTGGCCTAAGATCTGTCCTGGTTCAAAAGTTATGAGATGTCAAAGTTAACAGAATTTCTGGAAACAATTGGACAGCACCTCCCTGCCTTAGGTACTGATTTGATCCAAGAATTCCAGTTAATTCTGTTCCTAATCTGACAAAACTTTTTGTTACAAAGTTGTAACCCATCTCATAAGCTTCCCAGAACCACCTCATTTTCTATTTTTGGATTTTTATGCAGGAAGTTATGCTTAATTTACAGAGAGTCTACAGAGAGTCTTTGCTCCGTCCTGTTTTCTGGACAGTTTCAACTCTACTGCAATTTTCGAGTGGTTATGGGATGAAACACCTCTGGAACTCAACAGAAAAGTTGTAAAGCTCCTCCAAAGCTTCCCAGAAATGTATCATACGACCCCAACCTCGAAAGAACTCAATCTCTAACCTCTGATTAACTTCAGCCTTGATTCAGCTGAAAACAGAGTGCTCTGTCCTTAACATCCTCTAAATTGAAAACTTGTTAACTTTGAAATATTATGTTCAAGGGAAGGAGTTACATCAAGTTTTACTACTTTGGATCAAAACCTTCAAATTTTTAAATGAAGTTGTTCATTTAGTTGGGTGTGACGTCGATGCGTCACCAGATTATGTCGGTACTACGTCCTCACAAAGGAAAAACCTATACCGGACTTAGCCGGCTTCGTTAGTTCAGTGGCACTACTCGTCACTCGCACACGGATGCTACACGTCTACCGTTTCGTGGTAAGGCTACCTGCAGAAATTCAAACAATCATCAGACTCGGCTGCACACCGAGCCCGGAATCCATACAGTTTGTACACCCGGCCGTCATCACTCGCCCGGATGTTCTCAAGCCAAACACGCCTTGAGTTACGTGTTCACGTTTCAGACCACGTGACAGGGTCTCCCATGTTGCACCACGCACGCCAGGGACAGACGTTGCTCGAATACCCCAAACGACATGAAGAGTCGTAGAGGATATCAAAGCGGATCGGGTTACCTGCCACCCGTGGGGCTCCACCCTTCAGCTTGTGCGCACTGGTGGACAGCGCTTACGTGCACCCCCCAAGACATGAACGTCCCGAGATGCACGATTTTCCGACATAACAAATAGGTTACTAAGCCACTTTCTATATACTAATAACATCCTTATACGGGCTACTAACTCGTTCCTCACTGGATTTTTGAAAAAGAAGACCTTTGTACTGTGTTAAACCTCAAGCGAGCTCTGATACCACGCTGACACGACCCCACTGGTCCTGTCGAGCCAGGATCACGCTGAGGGGTGCTGCGTTGCACAGCACCGTATAACACACGTCAAAGGTACAAAGCGGAAGCGGAAGCTTTATTACATAAACAAGTTTATCAACGTGTTTACATCAAAATAAGTTTAGTCCACACTCGCGGGCGTAGACTAAGCATCAAGTACACGTTCAGCCCTTGAACGTGTCCTTGCTAGCACACACGCACACTAACTCTGCGGCGTGCACGACTCCCACTCGACGGGGTTCCCCTCCTGGGGTTCCGTCTCCTCTTCGGGAGTCCCTTCCTCATAGAACCCTGCAAAAGCTTCAAACACAAGCAGTGAGCACGAAGGCTCAGCAAGTCTGACCCGTCTCACCTAAACATGGAACTTCTACATGAGGGTAATGGGTTGCATGAGGTAAAAATCAGTTGCAAGGACTCGCCTAATTAGTAGAACCTTACTTTCAAGTTTTAGCAGCAGGTTGTGGAGAACTTTACGCTAAGGCACATGAGAGAGCCGCAATCAAACAAGAAACGCATTTCTCTCATGTACTTTGCCCAAAGTTGAAAAGAACTTTAGTTAGCACTAAGCTACAGCATATCATTAACAATCAATGTCCAGCTTTCAATCAGCAACATTTTAACATGTAACTAGCCTGTTCTTTCTACGTCACGGTACAGTGAACAAGTGGTACTCACTGACCGCGAGGGACGGCGATTATAATCGATTTACACCTGCAGGGTTACCCGAACAACCCGTCACGTACGCCCGTACTCGATGTTGCCTACAACAACCATCACGGACGCCGTACGCGACTACCTTTCACCCGTTAGCCAAATATTGAACCGGTCCCATCGTCCCGAGCAAGAGGTCCCTGCACGCGCATCTCTGTGCCGCCAGCTGATTTACACCTCGAGCTCTCAACCTACCCTCTGAACGACGGGCAATGCCTCAATACCCAGCTACCCGAGTTACATCAGTTTCCCGGTTCCCATATAGCCGGTAGGTCTTCGGTACTGTTCTAGCTTGTTCAACAGGCCCGCACACGGCTCGGTCCTCAATCGACACAAGCGGAGCTACAGCACACAGGCCCCAAAGTCCTGCTGCCCTTACTCTCCGCTCGGTCTCATTTTCTTGCCATGTGTTTCATGTGCTATCTCTACCCGAGCAATGTGCCTCTAGCCTATTCTCGCGAGTAGTTCCAACTACTCGACTTGTACCGAATCCTACTCTATCCTAGCAATGCAGTGGCTAACGGGGTTTTCAATCCTAAACCCAACCCGTGGTTTTTTGGCTATGCAGTTGGATTTCCAAACAAGACTCTAATGCACAGAACAAAGGAAACAAGTATGTGCTCAAAACAATAAAAGTTTGTAAAAAGGTTAATGCAAACCGGGGCTTGCCTTGCTGCTCTTGGTCGTAGGCTAGCTGTTCCTCCGGAGTAACGAAGTCTAGGACTTCGGGTTCCTCCTCGACCTTAGCGACTACATGATAAGAACAATGTATGTATTAATTAAATGCTTTTGTATTAACTTTGAAGTTGTGAAGTCTATAACCTTTACTAGATAGACCTAATGACTGTGAAACTTTTACTGTGGCTTGGTTACAACCTAAACAGAGACTTGGTCAAGTTTTAGCTGCAGCAAAGCTCATTTGAGCCCTCCACAAATAATTATGTCCTTGACCTTAATTAAAGGCTTTTAGGGTGTTCTAGGTATTTTCATGAAACAAACTATGACTTTCTGAAAACTAGATTTTCAGAGGGTTCTAATGGAATTGGTCTCACTTAATTTGGAAGTCTCTAACTAAAGATATGAGCTAAACAATTTCAGAGAAAATTCTGAAAATGTTTCTGAACATTTTCTATTTTCTCTGGAACAGTTTTACTAATCACACCATTAGGTGGACTAAATGAGCTCAAATGGATCTGAAATTTTTATGGTAGTTCAAGGATATTTTGGTGAACATCTCAGCAAAATTTCAGGATTTTCCTCCAAATGATTCTCCAGTTAAAATTCCTAACAGTTTAAACTTTAAGGAATTAATTCTGGAGAATTAAGGAATCTCATGAAGTGACACTTGATTTTCTGGAAAGTACTCAAAGAGCTGAATCCAGCAAAATTTGGTTCACTCAATTTGGAGCTTTCTAGCCAAAGTTATAAGGATTTGAAGTTTGAAGGAAATCTGAAAATCGGGGAAAAGTTTAAACTCGCGCGTGGGCCCAGGGGACACGCGTCGCACGCCGAAGCGACAACACACCGCGGCCCACAAGGCTTTTGCGCGCCAGCACACCCGATCCCGGCCGCAGCCGGATCCCGATTCAAAATATCGGCCGCTGACAGCTGGGGTCCACCCCCTTCTTCAACCTCGCGACACCCGCGCTCCGCCGCCGAGGGACCTCGCCGGAGAGCTCGCCGCCGGCTGCTGTACAGCTTCAAACTTCTTGATTCTGGCCGCCCCTGCCTACTTTTACTTGGGGAACATGATCCGAGGGTCAGCTGCTCATGACAACGGCCGGAGCATGGTCGGCGACGAGCCGCCATATCGGAACGACTTCGGCCATGTCGGCTGACGCTCCTAGTGCCTCAGCTACTTGGGAAATCGGTCGGGGAGCATCAGTGGACCTCAGAGAAGGTCGACATGAACTCGGGGCAGCTCGGGGAAGGCCCGAAATAGGTCCTCACCGTGCGCCCGATACCCCCCGTGCGTTCCGCCATTAGTAGACCTTGAATTACGCCGGGCACAGAAGTTCTCCGGCCCAGAGTTGTGAAGGCAACTTGTGCGTCACCGTGTCTAGTTCGTGTGGGAGTGGCCTGAGGCCCTCTAATCCTTTCTAGAGCACGAATTAAACAGAATCGTACCCGAGGGTCGTTCTGCACACAGAAAGGGGAAAAATGGAAATTCGCCGCCGGTGAGCAAACACTCGAGCTGTGGCTCGGGGATGAGCAGCACCGATCACTTGCGCGTCCAAGGGTGCCTTGGCTCGGGCGTGACAACGCCCAGGTTGGGCTGTCCACGAGAGCCCGAGGTGCGGCGGTTTCCAGTTCCGAGTTTGATCTTTCGGCACAGCCGATATCACTCGGTTTCAATCGATTTCTATCAATGGGAAGGATGGAGGATGGTTGCTAGTACCTTGCTGGGACCTTGGAATGGAAAGAGGGAGCTGCGATCGGCTTGATCAAGCAGGAACTCGAGCGGCGGCGATGGCAGTGGAAAAACAAGTCGTGTGCGTCGGCAGCTCGAGGAAATGGTGACTGAAGCACGCCGGGGAGGGAATAAATAGCCCGGCCGGCTGGTCTCCGGCTTGGGGCACGCAGCAGGAGCTGGCGCCGGCTGCCCCCTTCGGTGGCGCGCGCGCACAGCTGCCGGGAACCGACTGAACTGTGGTTCAGTCGGTTTGCTTTGAGGCAGAGGCTGACATGTGGGTCCCACTTCTCTTTTAACCTCTGAAATTTATTCCTAACAGCTGTGGTAAACAGTGAACCCTATTCTACCCTTGGCAATTCAAATTATTCACCCAAGAGCCATTTGAATTGATCAAAGTTCAAATGAGGTTTGGTTTGAATGAATTTCAGCACAAGTGCAGTTTGAAATTCAAATAAAGTTTGAATTTCTCCCCCTTAGCTCATGTCAAGATCAACTCCAAATGGAGTGAAAATTGGTGTGTGAGCTCACAAAAATGTGCTGAGCAAGAATATGCCTTCCACTTTTAAATTCAGTGGGTGAAAACAGTTTGAATTTGAATATGTTTTCAAACTGCCCCTTTCCTATCTACACCCAAAATGACCTCAAAAAGGTTTTGAATTTGGGTGAAACTTGGCATGGACATCCTTAGCAAAGTGTAGGAGTTTTTATATGTCCAGCCCATCTATATCACATGTGGGAAATACCACTTTTGCAATGTGTGAGTTTGTTCTCTAATGAGCATGTTGATAATTGTTACTTGCTCTTTATTTGTGTTCATCATTTTTCCTCAAATGAGGTGTGTGGTGTGGTGATGAACACTGCAAATGAGTGTCAAAAACTGAGGCCCTTACAGTTTCCCCGCCCGACCTCCGACAAAACTTGCCGCCTGTGCCTAACTCGACTCGGAGAACACGCTGGTGCCCTCACCGGAGCTCGGCAATGGCCGGAAATATGCCCGCGACGGCGACAGAGCCTACCTCTGCTCCGGTGACGTCGTCCGGGCTACTCCGGGCCTTATTTCTCAAGCGGTTTGCTCCTACAGCTCCACCGTGGCATGCTGCGCACAAATATGAGCTTGGTTGGCCATGGAAATAGCCGGGGCTGGGACCTCACCATCGACCTAGGCCCGATATCGACTGTTGCTCGAAAAACTTGGATATCAGCGCAAAGGCTCGATGGTTTTCGATGGTTTTTGATTCTAGGTGGCCGTGGGGGCGTGTAGAACCTATGCTCAGCTAGGTTTACGCCGTGCAGGACCGATCGCTGCGAATCTCAGCATTTCTGATCACTCGTTTTTGTCGAGCACCGAGGACTAGACGGGGAAATACTCCCCCTACAAAGCATGGAAGAGGGTAGGGTCTTCACCTTGAGCTCGAGCAGTCCCCGGCGCGTGTCTATGCTGTTGAACTCCGGTCGCGAGGTCGCCTGGATCAACGGCGCGACGAGGAGCCGAGGGGAGCGGCGGTGTCATTTTTCGTTTCGGGTAGGAACGGGCAAAGCGGAGGAGATGAGGCTGGCTCACGTGGGCTGGGGACTTAAACCGCGTCGGGCACGCGTGCGCTCGGTCGTCGAGCAGGAGGTGGCGAGGTGAGGCGGTCAGACGCCGGTGCTGTCCGCAGCTGGCGCGAGGTGTTCGACCGACGTCGGGAGAAAACAGCCACGCTCGGTTTGGGAAACAGTCCTCCCACTGACTTGTGGGCCCCCTCTCCCCCCCTAATCTCTTTTTCCAAATTCTGCTCCAAATATCTCAGCTACTCTCCATTTAATGAGAGACTTAGCCTCCAAGTATTGGTTTGAATTTGAGTTCTCAAATTCAAACTTTGTTTGGTCAAATTTGCTTCATATTTAAACTGAAATTCAAATTCAGTTTTGAAATCTTGCAAATTTAGCTCTTGACAAGATGAGCTCCAATGGAGATGAAACTTGGTGGGTTTACTCAGAAAAATGTGCTGAGTATAGATATGGAGCTAACTTTTGAATTTGGGTGATGAAAGTTGCTGCAATTTGAATTTACATTCAAATTGGCCTCTTTTTGAAATAACCCAGAAGTGCCTCAAAAATTGTTGAATTTGCATGAGCTTTGGACTGAACCTTCCCAAGACTTTTTAAATCCTAGGGTGAGCTCAACCTCTCATGTTCATGTGCAGAAACCCTACTTTGTGAAAGTGAAGGCTTTCCCTTCTAATCACTCCTTTGATGGAGGTCACTTGCTCTTCACAATATTTCACAATCTACCCACAACAAAACTGTTGTGTTGTGAGGTGCAGAAAAGTTTTTGCAAGTCCCTTTTCTTGGGCTTTTACATCCCTCCCCCCTTAAAAGAATCTCGTCCCGAGATTATAAAAGAAGAGATAGCGATGTAATAGGGACTTACCCGTGTTGAGAAGCCATGAACTCCGGGTAATTTGAGCGAAGGAACTCCTCGCTCTCCCACGTCGCTTCTTCGGCGGTGTGGTTGCTCCAGAGTATTTTGTAGAACCACAACGTTCTGCTACGCGTGGTCCTGGCTTTCTCATCAAGAATTCCCACCGGATATTCATCATATGTTAAATCCGGTTTCAGCTCGCCGATGTCTTCGGTAGGAACAGCAGTTGTATGCTTCAAGCATTTTCGCAGTTGCGAAACATGGAAAATATCATGGACACCAGCCAGAGATGCCGGTAGCTCCAATCGATACGCTGCTGGTCCACACTTCTCGGTGATAGCGTAGGGTCCAATGAAACCGGGAGCGAGCTTCCCCTTCACACCGAATCGGTGCACGCCCTTCATTGGAGACACGCGGAGGTACACGTGTTCCCCAACGTCAAAGTGCAACGGCCTACGCCTCTTATCAGCGTAGCTCTTCTGTTGGGATTGAGCGGCTTTCAAATTGGCTTGAATTGTCCGAACGCGCTCCTCGGCGTCGTTCACCACATCAACCCCGAATGTGACCCTTTCACCGGACTCGCACCAATTTAATGGGGTGCGGCATTTACGACCGTAGAGAGCTTCATAGGGTGCCATTTTGATACTCGCCTGATAACCGTTGTTGTACGAGAATTCCGCCAATGGTAGGTGATCATCCCAGTTCCTACCATGGTGGGTGGCACATGCTCTCAACATGTCTTCCAGGACTTGATTCACCCTTTCTGTCTGACCATCTGTCTGAGGGTGATAGGCGGAGCTCCTGATCAACTTAGTACCCAATGCAGCGTGTAGCTGCTCCCAAAAGCGAGATACAAATAATGCACCTCGATCTGAGACAATGGTCTTGGGTATCCCGTATAGGCATAGAATCTTTGCTATGTATAGCTCCGCATATTTGCCGGTATTGTAACGTGTATTCACCGGAATGAAGTGAGCCGTCTTGGTTAACCGATCAACGATTACCCATATGGAATCATGCTTGTTGGCTGTTAGGGGTAATCCCACAATGAAATCCATGCTCACATCTTCCCATTTCCATGCCGGGATCTTCAGGGGTTGCAACAGCCCTGATTTCTTCATGTGATCGGCTTTCACTCGTCTACACGTATCGCACTCGGATACGTACTTAGCTACCTCCCGCTTCATCCGTGTCCACCAAAATTTCTTTTTCAAATCTTGGTACATTTTGTTGCTGCCCGGATGAATGGAGTATTTGGACAAGTGAGCTTCATCGAGGATCTTTTTCCTCAACTCCATATCTCGGGGTACGACTATGCGGTCATTGAACCACAACGTCCCCTCATCATCTTTCCGGAAACATTTAATTTCTCCATTGTCTATCCGTCTCCGGAGATGTTCCATGCCTTTATCCGTTTTCTGAGCTGCAATGATGTCCTCCCTAATAGTAGGGATGAGGGCAAGGTTGTACAGCGATCCATAAGGAACCAAGTATAAACTTGGCTCTTCCTCCTCCACCGGTGTAATGGTGAGGTGATGGACATGTGATTTCCGACTCAGCGCGTCGGCAACCACATTCGCCTTGCCGGGGTGGTAATGGATCTCAATCTCATAATCTTTGATCAGTTCTAACCACCTCCTCTGCCTCATGTTCAGCTCCTTCTGGGTGATAATGTATTTCAAGCTCTTGTGGTCGGTGTAGAGATGCACCAAGTTCCCCAGGAGATAGTGCCTCCACATTTTCAGCGCTAACACCACGGCAGCAAGTTCAAGATCATGGGTCGGGTAGTGCTGCTCATGGTTCCGAAGTTGGCGTGAGCCATAAGCGACCACACGTCCTTCCTGCATCAACACGCAGCCGAGCCCAATACCGGACGCGTCACAATACACGTCGAAGGGCTTTGTTGTATCCGGCTGAGCTAATACCGGGGCTGTTGTGAGATGCTTCACCAGTGTTCGGAACGCTCCTTCACACGCCGTGTTCCAAACATATTTCTTCCCTTTTTTCAGCAACTCTGTCATCGGCTTAGCGAGCTTGGAGAAACTTGGAATGAATCTCCTGTAGTATCCCGCTAACCCGAGGAAGCTTCTGACTTCATGAACTGAAGTGGGAGCTTTCCATTTCAACACTTGCTCTATTTAACTTGGGTCAACCGCAATGCCTTCAGCTGAGATGATATGTCCCAAGAATGGCACTTGGCTGATCCAAAATTCGCATTTGCTGAACTTGGCGTAGAGCTTGTGGTCTCGCAATCGTTGAAGAACGATCCGTAAGTGTTCGGCATGCTCGGCTTCTGTCTTGGAGTAAACCAAGATATCGTCGATGAACACTACCACAAACTTGTCCAGCTCCGGCATGAACACCGAGTTCATGAGATACATGACCAAAGGACATGACGAGATATTCGTATAAGCCGTATCTCGTCGAGAACGCCGTCTTCGGGATATCCTCCGCCCGGATCTTGATCTGGTGATATCCAGAGCGAAGGTCCATCTTTGAGAATACACTTGCCCCCACCAGTTGATCAAACAAGATGTCAATACGGGGCAGTGGGTACTTATTCTTGATGGTGACGGCGTTGAGCGGCCGGTAATCCACACACAGCCTCAGGGTCTCATCCTTCTTCTTCACGAATAGCGCCGAGCATCCCCAAGGCGAGGAACTCGGCCTAATGAAACCCTTGCTCAACAGATCATTGAGCTGTTCTTTCAGTTCCGCCAGCTCATTTGGAGCCATCTTGTATGGTCTCCGTGATATGGGCGTAGTCCCGGGTGCGAGCTCAATCTTGAACTCGACATCCCGCTCAGGTGGCATGCCTGGAAGATCGTCCGGGAACACGTCGGGATACTCCCGGACTACGGGGATGTCTTCTAACTTGAGAACTTCAGCATTATTAATTGCTAAAACTTCCCGGACTGGCGTGTCTAACACCATGGAATGCGGACGGTAGAATGGAGAATTTAAGTGAACCGTCCGTGTCCGAGTCTCTAGAACAGCGCCATGGTATTGCAGCCATGACATCCCTAAGATTGCATCAATCTTTTGTCCCATAAGGATTATCAAGGTAGTGGGATATAGCTTCCCACCTAAGCACAGAGGTGCCTTTGGAATCATCATATTAGCTGAAATCTTCCCTCCCGGTGAGCATATCATATAAGTGCAGTCGGTTGGGAAGACTTGCAATTGATGTTTAGCCACATAGGATGCACTTATAAAGCTGTGGGTTGCACCAGAATCAAATAATATGACGATGGCTTGATTGTTGAGAGTAAACGTACCCGCCAGCACGTTGTCTCCCTCTGGGGCGTCCTCACTGTCGAGGTTGCGGACACCCCCAGTCCGCTGACCAACCTTCTTCACCGGAGGTCGGCCTCGAGCACCGCCCTGGAACGGGGCTTGCCCGCTGCTCTGCTGCCCCTGAGGACAGTCCTTCGCAAAGTGGCCCGCCTGGCCACACGTGAAGCAGGTGAAACGGGGCGGTCCCCCGCTGATCGGTGGACGGAAACCCGGGGCGCGTTGTGGCGGTGGAAACGCCCGGGGTACCGTCTGTTGCTGCTGTTGTCTTGGTGGTGGCATCGGCGGATGGAACGGGGGTGCTTGGAACGAACGTCCCCCGAACTGCTGAGGTTGCGCCGGTGGACGCCACTGCTACCCGGATGGTGTCCGATACACCATACGGTACTTCTGGGGAGCGCCACTCCCACCGCTGCTAGGTGGAGCGCTACGCTTCCTCTGCTCAGCTGCTAACTCCCGCTGAGCGTCCTCTTGCATGATGGCGGCATTGACTAGGTCGTTGAATGTGCCGTGGTTCCATTGTACGGGGTGGGTCTTCATTTCGGGATGTAACCCCCGATAGAAGTGCTCCCTCTTCTTCTCCTCCGTGGAGATGTAGTCTGACGCATACTGCACCAGATGGTTGAAGGCATGGGAGTAGTCGTGGGCACTCCTCCCGCCCTGCTTCAGTTC
Source organism: Neostapfia colusana (assembly GCA_030760725.1). Lineage (NCBI taxonomy): Eukaryota > Viridiplantae > Streptophyta > Magnoliopsida > Poales > Poaceae > Neostapfia > Neostapfia colusana. Next base: position 84,281,809 of record JASWHV010000003.1, read on the forward strand.
CAAAAATTCTTGGAACATTCTCTTCATTATTCCGGGAGGGATGTGATAGGCGCGGAACGCCTCCCGGAACTCTTGCCATTCCACGGCATGGCCAGCCGGTCGTGAGGCGACATAATTTGCCCACCACGCACCAGCGGCACCGTGGAGCTGCTGCGCTGCGAACAGTGTCTTCTGCCGCTCCGTACACGGGAGCAGCCCGAACTTGGACTCGATAGTCCGCAGCCAGTTGTCCGCCTCCAGTGGTTCTTCAGCTTCGGTGAACACTGGAGGGTGCGTACTCATGAAATCCGAGTACGACACTTCGCGGGGCTCACGAGGCCCTCGCTCTTGACGTCCTCCCGCCTGGGACGTATTCTGCACGATCGTGCGGAGCAGGTCGGTCTGCTCCTCACGACCTCCCACCAATGCCGCTATCACATCCGCTAGAGTAAGCGGAGGCGGCGGTGGTGGCTGCTGCTGCGGGGTGCTGTCGTAGGCCGGTGGCTGGGAGTCATCGCCTCCCCCTTGGCTAGAGCCACCTACCTCGTGCGTGGTCCTAGTGCGAACCATCTGCAATCATACGACAATAACATCAGTCCCGCAACACTTGCATGCAGTTCCATTACGATGGGCGTAAAAATATTATGACAACAAAAACATGCGATATATCTCGTAAGCAGATAATGTAATAACTTTGCACAAGCTACACCATTACCAGACCAAACACCAGCTAGTTTAATCCAACTTGATGAACCTCCACTCTGGAAGCTCAACATAACTAGGTTTGGTCACTACGAGACATTACTATCGCGTTGTCATCACATATCACACCCTTAGGGTACAACACCCTCTCCAATGAGCTCAACTGTCATTCTTCTGTCAGAATGACCAGTTTCTACCTATTCCAAGTTTTGATCTGGTTCTGTGCATTTTCATGACTCAAGTTGAATACCAAAGTTAAAGTTCACTTTAGTATCTTTCCAACGAGTATGCATTTGCCCCCAGATCAGATTTGGCTAAAAAGTTATGCTAATTCAAAGTCAGCAGAATTTCTGGAAGAATTTTAACAGCACCTCCCTTGGAAGTGGCTGTCTCCAACCCTAATTTCCCCTAATTTCTGTGCTGAAACTTCAGAAACTTTGAATTGCAAAGATGTCACACATCTTCTACTCTTTCTAAGCGTGTATTATATGACAATTTTAGATTTTTCTACTGGGAATTATATTTGAAAAACAGATTAGTTCCGAGGATGTTTTACTCTGCCCTGGTTTTGGACAGTTTACATTTCTCTGGGCTTTTAGCCATCTTAAGGTGAGTTTCAGCTCTGGAAGTCTACAACAAAGTTGTAGGGTACTTCAATACCTTTCCAGAACTATCTAGCACACCTCTCTCGGCTAAAAGACCTGTGACTTATGCCCTGTTGAGGATCAGCAAACTTGCTGTCCCAAAACCGAGCACTCTGTTTTTAGTCTTTTTGGAACTACACTCATCCCTATCCCATTCTTATACCCAACCAGGGTCCTAACTGTTGAACCTATAGATTTTAATTCTTCGTTATCATTATACTCATGCATATGCCTACAATATCTCGGTACTACGTTCCTCACAAAAGAAAATCCTAACCGGATCATACCGGCATATACGTCTCAAGTGTGGCACTAAACGGTCTCTCGCACACGTTTTCTACACGGATACATACGTGGTTAGTACCTGCAGAAGACCACACAATGATGGTGCACTCAACGGTTGTTCATTTCAGGCAGTTCCATATTTAAAAGTAGATACAAACGCCCGTATCATTGTCATACGGCCGTCCTTGAGCGAAGTCACGTCTCAAGGCACGTGATCGTGTTTCAACACCACACGACGGGGAACCCGAGTATGTCATGAACGGGTCGTCACGGTTGGGAATGTTATCAACCCAACAGATACCACCTACTGCCCTGCAGGGCACGCCGATGGCAAGCGCTGCGTATGTCCTCCTGGGCTATTTCCAGACGAACACACTCTCGCGTTACTGACCACGCGATGGGGTCTCCACTTACTTGCCTAACGCACGCTAGGGATCAGCGTTTCATATGAACTCAGGAACATGAAGAGTCCAAGAGTTTCATATTGACGTCTCACACCAAGCTGTGAGACAAATCCCTGAACCACGTTCCTCGTCAGGGAGAGCTAACCGAAATTGAACCGCTTTCGGTGGCGTTCCTTACCGTACTTACCAGAGCGTAGGTGCATCGTTACATAATTAAAATTCAGAATTATAACACATAAGTTAGTCTTTGCCACTTTAATTAACTATGCTAATATAGTCCTTACTTGGGCAACTACCGATTCCTCACCGTAACCTATGTTTTCCCACAATGCAGTCCTTAAGTACTGTGCCATCCCCACTGCAGCTCTGATACCAGGCTGTGGCGGACCGGAATCCGCTCATCCAGGATCGCAGAGGGTGGTGCCGCGCGATGCGACACCCGACAGCACACGTCATAAGAACGCAATATATTACATGGGAAAAACAGCTGAAACTGTACCGACAGGTACAAACTTCAGTTACAACTATTGTTCTATTACACAGCGGAAGACTACACTATACAACTCACGCCCGCCTATTTAGCAAAAGTCGGTTGCCCAGCCCTAGGGCAACCCACACTAGCTGCACTCCTCAGCTCAGCGCGGCGTGTACGGCTCCCACTCAGCCGTGGTCCCCGACGGAGGGTAACCCTCGCCGGTGGACTCGTACTCCGAGTCCGTGGGTGGCTCCTCACCTGAAAAACACTTAAGCAGCAACCGTGAGCACAAAGGCTCAGCAAGGCTTAACCGACTCACCTAAGCATGAAACTCTACATGAGGTGTACAATGGACATAGGATAGTAACATTTCAGCAAAACGACATGCCTACAAGTTCATCCTTAGTTCATCTTTTAGCAACAAATTAACAGTTCATGAAATCTGAAATTTAGTAAGCAGTATTTGGTGGCACACATGTAGCAATACAATTATATCAATCAGCATCATTGAATCAACATATCTCATCCATTAGTCTACGTTACGACGCAGTGAACAAGCAGTACTCGTCACCGCGAGGGACGGCGAATCGACTCGATATACACCTGCAGGGAAAACCCAAAGAGCACGTCACGTACGCCCACCCGTGGAGCTGCACAGCACGCTCACTCGATGTCGTACGGGACAACCTTTCACCCAACAGCCTGTAACACCCCAAATTTTTATTCAAAACCCAAAACCATGTTCAGAGGGGAATTTAAAAATTTTTGGACGTATTGCATGTTTTGCAAAAATTCAAATTCAAACTGGAATTCAAATTATACTCAAAACAGAAAAGAAAAGGAAAAAGAAAAAGAGAAATGGGAAAAAAACCGGCCAGTGGGCCGAAACCCGCCAGCCGGCCCAGCTTTCCCCGCGCAGCCCGCCCCCGCGCGTGCCGCGCTGCCTCTCACCGACGGGTGGGACCCACATGTCATCCCTAACCCTGAGCCCCCGCGACCCCGGACTTTTCCCCGAGCGCGCGCGATCGCAACGGACCGGAAACCGCGTCCCGTCGCCCGAATTCTGGTCCCAGAAGAATCCGACTCGATCACAACTGACCCACGGCCCTCCCCCGGCTATAAAAACCCCAGCCCCGATCGGTTTTTCCCACGATATCGCCGATTTTTACTCCGGTGAGCACCGAGACTTCGCCGGTGAATTCTGTCCGATCTAAGCTCGGAAACTCTGATCTAACTCGCTGGTCTTGATCCACCGCCTCCGGGGAGCTTTGCAGGTGCAGAAAACTCGGAGACTTACGGTGTAAATCCAGCGCCGACGAGCTTCGCCGTGGTTTTGCCTCGGACCTCGCCGCCGATCACTTTCCAGGACCCCCGAGCTCGAGAAAACCCCCGAGGTGAGATCCCTGACCTCCCCTCTACCGATCTATGCCATAAGATCACAGTTCTAGGTAGAATTCTCGCGGATCCGAAACTTTCCGGCGAGATCGCCGCTTCCCGCCGCCGTGCGCCGCCGGCAGCGCCGCCCGCGCTCGATCAGAGCGACGTGGCCGCTTGTGCGCCGTTTATTTTAAATCGCACGGTAGACTTTAAAACCCCGCGTACCGGTTCGATGTTATAATCTCAGCCGTCGGTTTAATATCGGACGGTCCACGTCAGCCCCGCATTATAAAGACTGGAATTCTTACGTGCTACCCCCTGGGGTTCTCTGGAATTGAGAGCTAGCCCCGGAAACTTAAGATCTAGCCCCTGGAACTCCAGAAAATCATGTAAATTCATTTAAAAGTCAGTTTTAGCCCCTGGACTTAATAGAAATTAGGAAAAACACCTCTGATAAGTGTAGCTAGACCCCTGGAAATTATGAAAATAATATTATAGACCCTGTAATGGGGTAAATTCATTATTTTAGCCCTGTTTAGTATTTATTGTAGAAAATTGAATATGTAACTAGTGTTTAAAAATTAAAAAGTGGGACAAACATAATTGTCAAAATTAATTAAAGACTTTCTCAGTACTTAGAAAACTTTGGAGTGAGGTAAAAATATATTTTTGGACTGAAATGAATCTGTTTCATTTAATTATTCACATTATTTAGTATAAGGACACATTTTTAAGTAAAGAATAGTTATAGAAAAATAGGGAAAATAATTATGAAATAGTCTACATCAGAAGCCAAGGTCAAAATATGATTTTAAATTATTTAGGACCAGAACCTATTCTGTTTAGGTGATGTGTATTACTAATTTAATAATAAAATACACAATTATGCATAGGAATATAAATCTGAAAATATAGCAACTAGTAAATGATAAATGGAGTTTCTAAAATCCAAAGAGTTCAGTTTAGGGTTGATAGAAGTTGTGAAGGCACATATGGAGAAGAAAAATACTTTCCATACATACTTGGTAGTTTAATGTAAGGAATTTATTTAAAACTGAAACACAACACATATAATGGTGAATGAATTTCATAAATATGAATGTGTGGTATTTATGAAGTAGAAGTGTGAACTATGTCTTATGATTGTTGTTTTTCTTTTGCTATGTGTGATGGTATGAAGTAGAACCTGCTCAAGAGCAAGTTATTCTTTTCCAAGACCAGGACTACCAATTTCAAGAGCAGCAAGAAGGAGGCAAGTGTCCTTGACCACTTTGATCCTATGCTAGGATGTGTAGATAGAATTATTTGCATTGTCAAATGAAATATGAAACCCATGCTAGGAAAGTTTCCCTAGAATTGCATTACCTTGTTTCCTTGTAGCTTGGGTTGGGATTTATTTTACCATGTTATTTATTTACATGCATATGCTTAGCCATGCTTAGAATGGGATATTTGGGACATGAGATCATCAGTTTATATTACCATACTCTTGAATGAGACATTGTGAGTTATGTAGAGGTAGGGATCAAGGCAAGTTGGATGTTTTGGTTGTGTGCTGGGTGCACGAGACTTGGGTTTGTGTTTAGTACTTGCCTGGATCCTAAGGACCGGTTCATGGAGCATGTAACCCGGCTTTACAGTGCCAACCACATGCTGAGATGGGGCAGCTTGGCCAATTAATTAGGTGTATCCCCGGCGTAGTATGGGTGTGTTGGATGGTGCGCGGAGTAGGTGTCAGCTGGACTACCATATGAACCGCAAGGCTCAAGAGGGGCCACTGCAGCGGGGTTGGAGCCTCTTGTATGCTGTTAGGGGTGAAACCTCAGTGGGCCCACGCTCGTCGGGAATCCCTTTGTAAAGGCTTTGTAGTGATCTCCTGGCTGCACACCTGGGAAGTGTGAATGTGGATCGTAGTCACTGGCATAATGGAGGTTCTTTTAGTCCACCCGGCAACGGGGGATGAAATCACTACTTGTGGGTACAGTGGTACAAACTCTGCAGAGTCAAAACTGTCTTGACAGCCGTGCTCACGGTTAAGAGCGGCCTGGACTTATTCATGATTAGAGGAGTGAAGGTTTTTGGGAGTTGTGGATGTTAAGCGGGGAGCTTAACATTGGAAATGATGTTATGGTTATTTGGTTATGATGATGGGATGGGAGATTGGGACCATTTCACCTGTGTAGTAATGTAGGTGCTTAATAAGCTAAGGTGATAGGTATTAATTGCGTAGTGCTTTAACCATGAGTTCAACCTCTCCTTGTTCTAGCCATGCATGATATAATTTTCCCACACTTGCTGAGTACCATTGGTACTCAACCTTGCATATTTGTTGGTTTATATTGCTGCTCAGTTCAAGATAATGTGGTGGTGTATAATGACCAAGACTTTGGACCCGAGGAAGGATTTTAGGTTCATGAAGACCCCCGGGCAACGCCTGTGATGGAGCCCTAAAGAATAATATTCCGCTGCTAGTTTAGTTACTTGTGATGAAGCATTTGTGTCCATTGAGACATTTGCGATGTAAGACATATTTATATTCGACACCTGGCTTGTAATAAATGATGCTTCACTATTTGTCATCACATGTATGAGAAAATGATCCTGGCATACATGTGATATTCACTTGGTTGTTTCCTTCGGAAAACCCGGGTGTGACAGAGGTGGTATCAGAGCCAAGGTTGCCGGTAGGAACGTGGACCTAGGTAGAAATGGACGTATTTAAGGGCCCTATTTTCTTAAAAACTATTTTCCAAGGTGTGGGTGGAAAAAGTGTTATTAAAGGAATCATTTTCTTCATCTTACCCCAACTTTCATTCAAAATAGGATTTTTATTTGAGAATTTATCTAACCAAATTTTAAATTCTTTTGTTTTTAGATGGTTCGCATGATTCACACCGCTCGTAAGTCCACAGGAGGGAGAGTTCCCGTAGTTGCCCTTGCCGAAAGAGAGGAGAGTCGTCCAGTGACGTACCTTTCCTATGGATTGGCAGTAGTAGACTTGTTGCGCCGTCTTCGACGTATGCTCGAAGTCGCAGGCAATACGGGCAAGCTCATCATCCACTACAACTCCACCAGGACCATCCGTGAGAAGAGGGAAGAATGGAGTTCGGAGATGAGGATTATACACGAGAATAAGCTACTGAAGATCCACCATTCTCCAGCTTGTCGAGCAACACAAGTTGACGCGGAGAAAGATGTCACCTGGGAGGCCATCACCTGCCAGAGTCACATCTATCGTCGCCACTTGGACAAAACTGAGTACATGTATGTCCTCCAACGTGAGAGTGGTACCACGGAGTCCAAGTACCCACCGGTGCAGCAAGGGACTTCCCATGAGCACATGGACTTGTGCTTGGAGGATGCTGCTATGCTCAGCACTCGACTGCAGGAGTGTCAACAAGAGCTTCAGGATGTCCGAGACACCCTGAAGGAAACGGAGGCGTTGCTGCGAGCTTGCTTAAAGGCGAGAGAAAGAGGAGATGGGAATGAGCTGTGTGTCACCGTGAGTGATCCATGGACTCCTGACTCCCCGGATCGCCGAGCAATCAGGCGTCGTCGCACTTCTCCACCAGCAGGCTCCCCACCCAAAGCAGAGTCAGAAGGTAGCCGAAATGAGGAGGAAGATCCCGAGGAGCCAGCTCAAGAGGACGAGTAGTGTAGAGTCATTCCCCTAGCTAGCATAGATAATGCTTGGTGTGTGACGTGAGTAGTTACGTAGTTAATGGTGTGATAATGCTTGGTGTGTGACGTGAGTTGTCGAAGCCATGAGCAATTGTCCACAGCCTCGTCTTCAGATTGTTTTGCTTTGGTGTGTGAACCCACAGGAAATAATAGTGCATTTATTTGGTGTGAGATATAAACCCTCGTAAAATTTCAACAAAGCCTCAACACCTTAAAGTACCAACAAACGAAAGTAGTAAGATGATACTAAATGGTATCAAATTAACATTTGTTGATTCTGCCAGATGGCCGGAAGAGGAAAAGGATGTGCTGCCAACCACGCCAACAACAATGATGAGGCATGCAACCCTCATCTTTCTGGAGGCCAGGACAGGGGTGGTCGCCGTGAAGAAGTTGATCCTCTCCACCAAATGCTGGAGAATCAAAATCAGCTTATCCAGAACTTGACTCAAGTGGTGGCCAACTTGCATCAAGTTCCACCTCCACAAGCTGCACCACGCCAACCAAGGTTGAGTGAGTTTCTAGGAACTCAACCTCCAAAGTTTGCAAGTGCTGCTGAACCTCTGGAGGCAGATGATTGGCTGAAGACCATTGAAAGTAAGATGAGGATAATACAATGCCAAGGGTATGAGAGGGTGCTGTTTGCCTCTCATCAATTGCAGGGACCTGCTGCTGATTGGTGGACCGCCTATGTGGCCGCCCATCATGACCCTGAGAACATCACTTGGGAAGAGTTCAAGCGTAGCTTCCGCAACCACTACATCCCAAGAGGTGAACTCAAAAACAAGAGGAAAGAGTTTCTGGGACTGCAGCAGGGAAACATGACTGTGAGGGAATACCTCACTAAATTTACTCAACTATCCCGTTATGCTCCACGAGACATAGAGACTGATGAGCAGAAACAAGATTGTTTCGTGGAAGGACTTACCGCAGAAATGCAGTGTGCAATGTCCTCCAATGAGTATGAAAGCTTTCAAAAGATGGTGGACAGAGCATTTGTGGTGGAAAGGAAGCTAAAGGCCCTGGAAAATGAGAATAAGAGGAAGGCGGGATGGTCACATCAGGCCTCAGGGAGCAACACCCGCCCACGTATGATGCAGCAACCTACGGGGTAGACGAGCCGTGCTGCGGTACCCTATTCAGCACCAAGAGGGTACAACCCAAACTACAGGCCACCCGCAGCACCAGCACAGCCGCCACGTCAGTTTGTGCAGCAGCCTCGCCCCGCATATCCACCTCGACCAGCAGTGCAAGGACCCCCAAACCAACCCCAGGACAACAAAGGCCAGGCGTCTAAGATTGGGGTGCAATGTTTCAGCTGTGGCGAAGTGGGGCACTACGCCCACAAATGCCCAAAGAAGAAGCCTGCGCCGCCACAACAGCAGAATGTAGTGAGAGGACGGGTGAACCATGTCACCATGGAGGAAGCTCAAGAGGCACCCGACGTGGTAGTTGGTAAGTTTCCTGCCAATTTACACCTTGCAACTCTGCTGTTTGATTCTGGTGCTACCCACTCGTTCATTGCTCAAGGGTTTGTTAAGAAGCATGACCTAGCAACCACACAAATGAACCATATGTTAGCCGTAAACTCTCCAGGTGGAGAAATAAGGACAAGACAAGTGTGTCCCAAAGTGAGCCTAGACATTAATGGGGTAGTATTTACTGCTAACCTCATAGTGATAGATTCACGAGGGATAGATATTATTTTGGGTATGGATTGGTTGACCAAACATAAAGGAATCATCCATTGTTCGACCAGAACGGTGGAACTAACTCACCCCAGTGGTACCAAAGTAAAGTTCATAACGATACACGAGCCTAGGAGGGACATTAAATTAAATCAAGTGGAGGTGAAAGTTGAGGAAATCAGGACTATCAGGGAATATCCAGATGTTTTCCCGGAGGAATTGCCAGGCATGCCTCCCGACCGTGACGTGGAATTCGCAATTGAGCTAGTACTGGGAACAGCCCCGATATACAAGAGACCTTATCGAATGGACTCCAAGCAGTTAGAAGAGCTCAAGGATCATTTGAGAGAATTGACGGAGAAGGGGTATATTCGCCCTAGTTCCTCACCATGGGGAGCTCCGGTGATATTTGTGCCTAAGAAAGACGGAACCCAAAGGTTATGTGTGGATTACCGTGCCTTGAATGAGGTAACCATCAAGAACAAATACCCATTGCCCCACATTGAAGACTTGTTCGATCAGTTGAGGGGAGCTTGTGTGTTCTCAAAAATTGATCTCAGGTCGGGGTACCACCAACTCAAGATAAGGCAATCAGATATTCCCAAGACAGCTTTCGTATCTCGGTACGGACTGTATGAATACACCGTCATGCCTTTTGGGCTAACCAATGCCCCGCCATATTTCATGTACCTCATGAACAAGGTATTCATGGAATATCTGGACAAATTTGTGGTGGTTTTCATAGAAGATATTCTCGTCTTCTCCAAAGATGAAGAAGAACATGAGAAACATCTAAGGTTGGTGTTACAGAGGCTGAGAGAACACCAACTATATGCCAAGTTGGGCAAGTGTGAGTTTTGGCTGAAGAGAGTTCCCTTTTTAGGACATATAATCTCGGAGGGAGGAATCTCCGTAGATCCCGCCAAAATCGAGGATATCCAGAAGTGGAAAACCCCTGAAAATGTCGGGGAAGTTCGAAGCTTTTTGGGATTGGCTGGATACTATCGACGGTTTATTGAGGGATTCTCTAAGATCTCGAGACCTCTCACCAAACTGTTGGAAAAGGGAATCACATTCACCTGGACGCCACAGTGCGATACGAGCTTTCAGGAGCTAAAGAAAAGATTGACAACAGCCCCAGTGTTGGTTATGCCAGATATGCAAAAGAATTTCACAGTGTACTGCGATGCCTCTGGAAATGGGTTGGGATGTGTTCTCATGCAAGAAGGACATGTCGTGGCATATGCATCCCGGCAGCTTTGGAAGCACGAGAAGAACTATCCTACACATGACCTAGAACTAGCTGCAGTGGTACACGCGTTGAAAATTTGGCGGCACTATTTGATGGGGAAGAGGACAGAGATATATACGGATCATAAGAGTTTGAAGTACATATTCACACAGCCAGATCTCAACCTCCGACAAAGGAGATGGTTAGAGCTAATCAATGACTTTGATGTGGGCATCAACTATCATCCTGGGAAAGCAAACGTCGTGGCCGATGCTTTGAGTCGGAAAGTGCAGGTCAATAAGTTGAGTTTGAAGGACATGCCTGCAGAATTGAAGGACGAGGTTATAAGGCTCAATCTATGTCTAGTAAATAGTGGTGAAGCCATCGCCATGGAAGTGGACTCCACACTCGAGCAAGACATACGCGAGGGCCAAAAGAATGATGAGAAGATACAAGAGATCAGACAGCTCATTAAGGAAAATAAAGCTCCTGGTTTTAGAGAGGATGAACAGGGAACGGTGTGGCACGGGAAAAGGATTTGTGTGCCAGAAGTAAAGGAGATCCGTGAATTAATTTTGAAGGAGGCTCATGATTCCGACTATTCCATTCATCCTGGGAGTACGAAGATGTACCAGGACCTCAAGAGCAGGTATTGGTGGTATGGCATGAAGCGAGATGTCGCGGAACATGTTGCCCTATGTGACACATGTCAGTTGGTGAAAGCTGAACATCAACGGCCCGCGGGATTATTGCAACCACTCAAAGTGCCTGAATGGAAGTGGGAAGAAATCAGCATGGATTTTGTCGTGGGATTGCCTAGGACCCAATCCGGGTATGATTCAATATGGGTCATTATTGATCGGCTAACCAAGGTAGCTCATTTCATTCCTGTGAAAGAAAGCTACAGCGGATCCAAATTGGCAGAATTGTACATGTCAAGGATCGTGTGTTACCATGGAGTGCCAAAGAAGATAGTGTCGGACCGAGGGACACAGTTCACCTCGAGGTTTTGGCAAAAGTTGCATGAAACCATGGGAACCCATCTGAATTTCAGCTCTGCCTATCATCCCCAAACTGACGGGCAGACGGAGAGAACCAATCAGATCCTTGAAGATATGTTAAGGGCATGTGCACTCAAAAACAATAGGAGTTGGGACAAGAACTTACCGTATGCGGAGTTTTCCTATAACAACAGCTATCAAGCTAGTATGAAGATGTCACCGTTTGAAGCTTTGTATGGAAGGAAGTGCAGAACTCCCCTATTTTGGAACCAAACAGGAGAAAGTAAAGTGTTTGGTCCAGAAGTGCTACAAGAAGCCGAAGCGAAGGTGAGGGAGATTCGCAACAACTTGAGGATAGCACAAACACGCCAGAAGAGTTATGCTGATGTACGAAGAAGAGAGCTCGTTTTCAACGTGGGAGACTATGTTTATCTCAAGGTGTCCCCTATCAGAGGACTTCGTCGGTTCAAGGTGAAAGGGAAGTTGTCACCTCGATACATCGGACCCTTCCAGGTTTTGGAAAGGAAAGGCGAAGTGGCGTACCAACTAGAGTTACCGGTTCATCTATCGGATGTGCACGATGTATTCCATGTGTCACAACTCAAGAAATCTCTGAGGACGCCTGAGGAGGTGTTACCCATGAATGAAGTGGATGTAGCTGAAGATTTGTCTTATGCCGAGCAACCATACAAGATTTTGGAGACAATGGAACGCCTCACCAGAAACAAGAGAATCCGGATGTGCAAGGTGCAGTGGAAGCATCACTCAGAAGAGGAAGCTACCTGGGAAAGGGAAGATGAGCTCAAGCCACAATTTCCGGAATTGTTTTCTTAGAAACACCAATCTCGAGGACGAGATTTCTTTTAAGGGGGGTAGAGCTGTAACACCCCAAATTTTTATTCAAAACCCAAAACCATGTTCAGAGGGGAATTTAAAAATTTTTGGACGTATTGCATGTTTTGCAAAAATTCAAATTCAAACTGGAATTCAAATTATACTCAAAATAGAAAAGAAAAGGAAAAAGAAAAAGAGAAATGGGAAAAAAACCGGCCAGTGGGCCGAAACCCGCCAGCCGGCCCAGCTTTCCCCGCGCAGCCCGCCCCCGCGCGCGCCGCGCTGCCTCTCACCGACGGGTGGGACCCACATGTCATCCCTAACCCTGAGCCCCCGCGACCCCGGACTTTTCCCCGAGCGCGCGCGATCGCAACCGACCGGAAACCGCGTCCCGTGGCCCGAATTCTGGTCCCAGAAGAATCCAACTCGATCACAACTGACCCACCGCCCTCCCCCGGCTATAAAAACCCCAGCCCCGATCGGTTTTTCCCACGTGATCGCCGATTTTTACTCCGGTGAGCACCGAGACTTCGCCGGTGAATTCTGTCCGATCTAAGCTCGGAAACTCTGATCTAACTCGCTGGTCTTGATCCACCGCCTCCGGGGAGCTTTGCAGGTGCAGAAAACTCGGAGACTTACGGTGTAAATCCAGCGCCGACGAGCTTCGCCGTGGTTTTGCCTCGGACCTTGCCGCCGATCACTTTCCAGGACCCCCGAGCTCGAGAAAACCCCCGAGTTGAGATCCCTGACCTCCCCTCTACCGATCTATGACATAAGATCACAGTTCTAGGTAGAATTCTCGCGGATCCGAAACTTTCCGGCGAGATCGCCGCTTCCCGCCGCCGTGCGCCGCCGGCAGCGCCGCCCGCGCTCGATCAGAGCGACGTGGCCGCTTGTGCGCCGTTTATTTTAAATCGCACGGTAGACTTTAAAACCCCGCGTACCAGTTCGATGTTATAATCTCAGCCATCGGTTTAATATCGGACGGTCCACGTCAGCCCCGCATTATAAAGACTGGAATTCTTACGTGCTACCCCCTGGGGTTCTCTGGAATTGAGAGCTAGCCCCGGAAACTTAAGATCTAGCCCCTGGAACTCCAGAAAATCATGTAAATTCATTTAAAAGTCAGTTTTAGCCCCTGGACTTAATAGAAATTAGGAAAAACACCTCTGATAAGTGTAGCTAGACCCCTGGAAATTATGAAAATAATATTATAGACCCTGTAATGGGGTAAATTCATTATTTTAGCCCTGTTTAGTATTTAATGTAGAAAATTGAATATGTAACTAGTGTTTAAAAATTAAAAAGTGGGACAAACGTAATTGTAAAAATTAATTAAAGACTTTCTCAGTACGTAGAAAACTTTGGAGTGAGGTAAAAATATATTTTTGGACTGAAATGAATCTGTTTCATTTAATTATTCACATTATTTAGTATAAGGACACATTTTTAAGTAAAGAATAGTTATAGAAAAATAGGGAAAATAATTATGAAATAGTCTACATCAGAAGCCAAGGTCAAAATATGATTTTAAATTATTTAGGACCAGAACCTATTCTGTTTAGGTGATGTGTATTACTAATTTAATAATAAAATACACAATTATGCATAGGAATATAAATCTGAAAATATAGCAACTAGTAAATGATAAATGGAGTTTCTAAAATCCAAAGAGTTCAGTTTAGGGTTGATAGAAGTTGTGAAGGCACATATGGAGAAGAAAAATACTTTCCATACATACTTGGTAGTTTAATGTAAGGAATTTATTTAAAACTGAAACACAACACATATAATGGTGAATGAATTTCATAAATATGAATGTGTGGTATTTATGAAGTAGAAGTGTGAACTATGTCTTATGATTGTTGTTTTTCTTTTGCTATGTGTGATGGTATGAAGTAGAACCTGCTCAAGAGCAAGTTATTCTTTTCCAAGACCAGGACTACCAATTTCAAGAGCAGCAAGAAGGAGGCAAGTGTCCTTGACCACTTTGATCCTATGCTAGGATGTGTAGATAGAATTATTTGCATTGTCAAATGAAATATGAAACCCATGCTAGGAAAGTTTCCCTAGAATTGCATTACCTTGTTTCCTTGTAGCTTGGGTTGGGATTTATTTTACCATGTCATTTATTTACATGCATATGCTTAGCCATGCTTAGAATGGGATATTTGGGACATGAGATCATCAGTTTATATTACCATACTCTTGAATGAGACATTGTGAGTTATGTAGAGGTAGGGATCAAGGCAAGTTGGATGTTTTGGTTGTGTGCTGGGTGCACGAGACTTGGGTTTGTGTTTAGTACTTGCCTGGATCCTAAGGACCGGTTCATGGAGCATGTAACCCGGCTTTACAGTGCCATCCACATGCTGAGATGGGGCAGCTTGGCCAATTAATTAGGTGTATCCCCGGCGTAGTATGGGTGTGTTGGATGGTGCGGGGAGTAGGTGTCAGCTAGACTACCATATGAACCGCAAGGCTCAAGAGGGGCCACTGCAGCGGGGTTGGAGCCTCTTGTATGCTGTTAGGGGTGAAACCTCAGTGGGCCCACGCTCGTCGGGAATCCCTTTGTAAAGGCTTTGTAGTGATCTCCTGGCTGCACACCTGGGAAGTGTGAATGTGGATCGTAGCCACTGGCATAATGGAGGTTCTTTTAGTCCACCCGGCAACGGGGGATGAAATCACTACTTGTGGGTACAGTGGTACAAACTCTGCAGAGTCAAAACTGTCTTGACAGCCGTGCTCACAATTAAGAGCTGCCTGGACTTATTCATGATTATAGGAGTGAAGGTTTTTGGGAGTTGTGGATGTTAAGCGGGGAGCTTAACATTGGAAATGATGTTATGGTTATTTGGTTATGATGATGGGATGGGAGATTGGGACCATTTCACCTGTGTAGTAATGTAGGTGCTTAATAAGCTAAGGTGATAGGTATTAATTGCGTAGTGCTTTAACCATGAGTTCAACCTCTCCTTGTTCTAGCCATGCATGATATAATTTTCCCACACTTGCTGAGTACCATTGGTACTCAACCTTGCATATTTGTTGGTTTATATTGCTGCTCAGGTCAAGATAATGTGGTGGTGTATAATGACCAAGACTTTGGACCCGAGGAAGGATTTTAGGTTCATGAAGACCCCCGGGCAACGCCTGTGATGGAGCCCTAAAGAATAATATTCCGCTGCTAGTTTAGTTACTTGTGATGAAGCATTTGTGTCCATTGAGACATTTGCGATGTAAGACTTATTTATATTCGACACCTGGCTTGTAATAAATGATGCTTCACTATTTGTCATCACATGTATGAGAAAATGATCCTGGCATACATGTGATATTCACTTGGTTGTTTCCTTCGGAAAAACCGGGTGTGACACAGCCCAAACGTCAAACCGGTCGCACCGAAACGAGCAGGAGGTTCCCCACACGGAGCATCTCTCTATGCCCGTTGGCAGATTTCCACCTTGCTGCCCTCAACCTACACCTATAAATCGGTGTGCTATGCCTCGACGCCCGGAGGTTTAGGCTACATCGGTTTATCGGGGCCCATATATCCGATATGCCTTTGGTACGTTCAATACTTGTTCAGCAGGGCCGCACACGGATCGGTCCTCAATCGACACGGGCAGGGCTGCGCACACAAGACTCTCTCTTGCTGCGCCCTAGCCCCTGCCTAGTCTCATTTTCATTACTAAAGTGATCTCACATCACTCAACCGAACCCGTGTGTCCCCAGCCTATCTCGCGAGTAGATTCCAACTACTCGACTTGTACCGAAGTCCTATGACTCATTAAGCATAGCCTGTCTACTCGAGGTCCTTGACACTACCCTCACTCTTTTAGGAACCTTTGGTTATGCAAGTGGGGTTTCATTCATCCTATACCTAATGCACATACATACTTCATATGACACATGTAAACAAAGTAAAACTTTTAAAAAGGGTTAATGCAAACCGGGGCTTGCCTTGTTGCTGCTGGTCAGGAGTTAGTTCTTCGTCCGGAAGAAGGAAGTCCAGCACTTCCGGAGTCTCTTCTTCAACGGCTACACGTTAATGAAATACTACATGTTAATTTAGATGCAAATGTGACTTTTAGAGTAAGACTTCTACTATTAGTTCTAGTAACCAGCCTCTAACACCTGGAACTTTGTTTAAGAATTTAAAGATGAACTGGTGTTGGTGGTTTGGCTTGAACTTAATCACATGGTTAAATGCTAAGTGGTTTTCCCCCTTTTCCATATTAATTCCCTTAAGTGGTTAAACAGGAGAGGGGTGATCTAGAGCTCCAATGGAGCTGAGAATTTTTGTGTGAATTCCTTGTCAAAAGAAAACTCCCTGGACCAAACATTAGCATTTTTCATGGAGTGGTTTGCTCAGAATAATTCTCTTGGCAAATCAGCAAGGAAGAATTTATTCTGAGGTAATACCCCTGTTCATGCTCAACTTAATGAACTACAATTTCAATTATAGCTCATAGAGTTTGCCTGAATTTTCCTAACATTTTTGGGGTTAAGAATTGCCCAGAACTGAATTTCCAAGTTTTGGAAATTCTCTGAAAATGTTTCTGTATTCAAATGAACACAGCACCTTCCAATTTGAATTGCTCTGACCAAATCAACTCCAAACGGTCTGAAACTTTTACAGGGGTTTACTAATGTCCTAAAGAACATCCTGGCAAAATTTGGGGATTTTTGGATGAACCAAACTCCCTCTAAAATTCCTTTGCTGAAAAGCTTTAAAGAATTTTCCAGAATTAATTAATGGGTTTCATACAAATTGGGTTGTATATCTGGACAGAGCTAGGCAAGATGAATCCAACCCAATTTGAATCACTAAATTTGGAGCTTCGTAGCAAACGTTATGGGGTTCTAAAGTTTACACTAAAACTGGAAATTCCAAAATGTTTAAATCCTGCGGGTGGGACCCACTCCTCGAGCCGGCCCACTCAGAAAGCGGCCACACCGCGGCCCACGGGGTTTTACCCGCGCTTCCGCACCGAATCCCGGCCGCAAACCCGATCCCCGCGCGAGATCAGAGGCTGACCGGTGGACCCGGCCCACCCTTCGTCTACCTCGCGCTCTCCCGCAGTTCCCGCGGCGGCGCTTCGCCGGAGCGCTCGCCGCCGGGCGTTTCCCAGCCCGACCTCCGACAAAACTTGCCGCCTGTGCCTAACTCGACTCGGAGAACACGCTGGTGCCCTCATCGGAGCTCGGCAATGGCCGGAACTATGCCCGCGACGGCGACAGAGCCTACCTCTGCTCCGGTGACGTCGTCCGGGCTACTCGGGGCCTTATTTCTCGAGCGGTTTGCTCCTACAGCTCCACCGTGGCACGCTGCGCACGAATATGAGCTTGGTTTGCCATGGAAATAGCCGGGGCTGGGACCTCACCGTCGACCTAGGCCCGATATCGACTGTTGCTCGAAAAACTTGGATATCAGCGCAAAGGCTCGATGGTTTTCGATGGTTTTGGATCCTAGGTGGCCGTGGGGGCGTGTAGAACCTATGCTCAGCTAGGTTTACGCCGTGCAGGACCGATCGCTGCGAATCTCAGCATTTCTGATCACTCGTTTTTGTCGAGCACCGAGGACTAGATGGGGAAATACTCCCCCTACAAAGCATGGAAGAGGGTAGGGTCTTCACCTTGAGCTCGAGCAGTCCCCGGCGCGTGTCTTTGCTGTTGAACTCCGGTCGCGAGGTCGCCTGGATCAACGGCGCCACGAGGAGCCGAGGGGAGCAGCGGTGTCGTTTTTCGTTTCGGGTAGGAACGGGCAAAGCGGAGGAGATGAGGCTGGCTCACGTGGGCTGGGGACTTAAACCGCGTCGGGCACGCGTGCGCTCGGTCGTCGAGCAGGAGGTGGCGAGGTGAGGCGGTCGGACGCCGGTGCTGTCCGCAGCTGGCGCGAGGTGTTCGACCGACGTCGGGAGAAAACAGCCACGCTCGGTTTGGGAAACAGTCCTCCCACTGACTTGTGGGCCCCCTCTCCCCCTAATCTCTTTTTCCAAATTCTGCTGCAAATATCTCAGCTACTCTCCATTTAATGAGAGACTTAGCCTCCAAGTATTGGTTTGAATTTGAGTTCTCAAATTCAAACTTTGTTTGGTCAAATTTGCTTCATATTTAAACTGAAATTCAAATTCAGTTTTGAATTCTTGCAAATTTAGCTCTTGACAAGATGAGCTCCAATGGAGATGAAACTTGGTGGGTTTACTCAGAAAAATGTGCTGAGTATAGATATGGAGCTAACTTTTGAATTTGGGTGATGAAAGTTGCTGCAATTTGAATTTACATTCAAATTGGCCTCTTTTTGAAATAACCCAAAAGTGCCTCAAAAATTGTTGAATTTGCATGAGCTTTGGACTGAACCTTCCCAAGACTTTTTAAATCCTAGGGTGAGCTCAACCTCTCATGTTCATGTGCAGAAACCCTACTTTGTGAAAGTGAAGGCTTTCCCTTCTAATCACTCCTTTGATGGAGGTCACTTGCTCTTCATAATATTTCACAATCTACCCACAACAAAACTGTTGTGTTGTGAGGTGCAGAAAAGTTTTTGCAAGTCCCTTTTCTTGGGCTTTTACACTCACGCCCTTCGCTGGCCTGAGCTCCGATGACTTCCGGACTCCGCCTCCATAGCCAGGCCGAGCTCCGAGGCCAGCCCTCGCCCTCCTTTCAGAGGCGAGCGCTGATGCCGGACCTCACGCCCTTCTCTGGCCTGAGTTCCGATGACTTCCGGACCTCCGCCCCCACAGCTGGGCCGAGCTCCGATGCCAGCCCTCGCCCTCCTTTCAGAGGCGAGCCCTGATGCCGGACCTCACGCCCTTCGTGGACCTGAGCTCCAATGACTTCCGGACCTCCGCCACAACAGCCGGGCCGAGCTCCGATGCCAGGCTTCACCCTCTCCTAAGAGGCTGAACTCCGAAGCCGTCAAGACCCTGCCAGCACAGGGAGTACTCAAGACAAGAAAGTGCGCGGGTAGGAGAAGGCCTCACCTCGGGCTCGTTACCTCCCCCGAGGTGAGCCCAGGGGCCACTGTCGGTACCCGCGATATGGGGTACCCCCTCGCACAGGGGAAAATGCATAAGGATCTCGCCCTTCTCCACAGTGAAAGCTCCAGAGGCATCACGTGTCCAGTGGGGCCGGACCTCCCTCCCCTCGGAGGAGAGCTCCGGGCTCGCCACGTGGCCTACAGCAGCCAGACCTCCCCCCTCCATGGGGAGAGCTCCGAAGGTGCCACATGTCCCGCAGGGCCGGACCTCCCCCTCCTAAGAGGAGAGCTCCGGACCCGCCACGTGGCGGACAGAAGCCGGACCTCCCCCTCCGCGGGGAGAGGTCCGAAGGCTCCACGTGTCCTGCGGGGCCGGACCTCCCCCTCCTCAGAGGAGAGCTCCGGGCCCGCCACGTGTCCAGCAGACAGCTCTGCCTGCCCCCGAGCGGTAGGCAGCGCCTTCCCAAGACGCGGAGGCGTGGAGCACACCTCTGTCAGGTGCCATTGCGCCCAGTCGCATCACAGACTGGCGCACGGTGTCAGAACCTGCCAGCCAATAAACGCAGCGACAAGACATCAACTGCCGCCTCCGCCGTCATCAACCACTACGACTAGCGTGTGGCATTGTCAAGGCAGCAAGACGAAGACTCAGAAGCCTTCACCAGAGACAACTACCGGCATAACTGCGGATACGATAGTCTGCAGGAAATCTCCCCGGGACCACCTGTCGGGTCCCGGGCCCCCCTTGTAAGCCACTCGAGCCTTGGACTATAAAAGACTCGGGTAGGCGACGTTAGCAAGGGTTCGCACTTTAGCCACTCGCACCCTGGGTTCGCACCTCTGCAACTCATACGCTAGCCATTCACGCCCAAGCTGTAACTCACCCCCAAGCTCAGGACTCCGGTTCTGAGCGGCAAGCAATACAGCGAGCTCCATAGCTCGCCGTGGACGTAGGGTTTTACGCTCCGGCGGCCTGAACCACATAAAACTCACCGTGTCATGCTCTTACTAACTAGTCCACACGCGCAAGCTCTCCGCAAGGGACTAGCCCCACCGAAAAAAGAACCTCCGCGGGCTGCCCAGTGCAGGCCCGGGGGAAGTGTCGACCGAACACTTCGACAGCTTCCTATCCCAACCACACTTATGATATTCTGGACTATAGCTCGCGAGTAGATTCCAACTACTCGTCTTCTACCGGCTGCCCTAGCCTATTTAGCACGGCCTTATTCTACAGCGATGACACAATTCTACGCTTGACCTCAGGGTTCATGTTTGGTTATGCAAGTGGAGTATCACACATCCTTGACCTAATGCACATACAAAATTTGACCAATAGTAGTGAACAAAGGGAAAACTTTAAAAACAACTTAAGTGCAAACCGGGGCTTGCCTTGGTTTTGCAGGTGATTAGAGTCAGATAATATGGGTTAGTTGCTGATGTCTTGAAGTTCAACTCCTGCCCTTCTTGCTCCTTGATCCAAGCTCAACTTCTCCTTCTTCACTTTCCACGTTTTATCACAACACGTTATGAATATGCATACATGTTTAATTATAAAACTTTTGCTAACAAATGCTAACGACAAGTTTAAAACTGGAACTCTGTTTAAGAATTTAAAATGACACTGGGGTGGTGGTTTGGATGTGTGTCTAAGCACTATCATCAAGTGAGGAGTGAGGTTCATCACTTTGGTGGTGCTTTCCTAATTGGTTGAACAGAACACTACTGATCCAGAGCTCCAATGGAGCTGAAAATTTTCGTTTGAGTTCCTAGTCTCAAGAAAGTCCTCTGGACCAAAATTCAGAATTTTTCACTAAGTGGATCACCCAGAACAATTCCCTAAGCACTTAGGCAAAGAGGAATTAATTCTGAATAAATTTGCATTTTCATGCCAATTCAAGTGAACTACAATTTCATACATAGCTCAGGGAGCATGCATGATTTTTCCTAGGAGTTTTGGAGCTAAGGAATGGCAAGAACTGAATTTCCAAATTTTGGAAATTCCCTGAAAATGTTTCTGTGCTTATTTGAATGCAGAAACTTGGACTTAGAATTACCCTAACTAAATCACCTTAAAATGAGCTGAAACTTTTACAGCAGTCTCCTAATATCCTAAAGAATATTCTGGCAAAATTTGGGGAATTTTGGATGAACCGAACTCCCTCTAAAATTCTTTTGCTGAAAAGCTTTAAAGACTTTTCCAGAATTGTCTATTGGTTTTCATGCAAATTGGGTATCATATTTGGATAGAGCATTTCGTCCTGAATCCAACCCAATTTGAATTACTAAATTTGGAGCTTCCTAGCAAAAGTTATGAGGTTCTAAAGTTTGAACTAAATCTGGAATTCAAACTAAATTCGGGAAAAGTTCAAACTCTGCCTGTGGGTCCACCCCACACGTGTCAGCCGCAGGAGTCACACCACACGGGGCCACAGGACCCTTCCCGCGCCACCACACCGGATCCCGGTGCCGCAGCGGGTCGGAGATTTAAAATATCGCCACTGACAGGTGGGACCGACCGATCGTCTTCAACCTCGGGCCGTTCTCCTTTTCCCGCGCCGCCCCCTCGCCGGAAGTTCGTCGGGGCTCACCGGAGTCAGCTTCCCGGCCATCTCCCGGCTCGGTACTCGCCGCCTGGGGGTTTTCAGGGGCGAGCAACTCGTCTACGGGATCAGTACAAGATAACGGCGCTCAGAACTAGGTCGGCGACGTGCGCACCCTTCGGTGAAGCTTCGGCGCCGTGGTCCGAGCATCCTAGCCCGCCAAAAGCTCGGGGAATTTGCTCTAAAGCACCAGTGAACGTCAGGCAAGATCGGCATGGCCTCAAACTAGCTAGGAAATGGCAGCAACTTGGTTGTCACCGTGCGCCCGAGGGTCCCCGCCATGATCGCCGCTTGGAAAGCATGGAATTCGTCGCTAACCTGAGGTTTCTAGAAGGGGTTGTGAAGGGGACTTAACCGCTAGGAAGTCTAGTGCTCATGTGCACGATTTGGTGGCCTAAAAACAACAATTATGATTGAATTTTGAGGATTTCTTACCCGGGGTCTCTTCGCACGTGCCGAGAGCAAGTCGCCAAATTCTTGCTCAGGAGGTCATGGCTCGAGTGGATGTTTGGCGAGGAGCAGCAGGGAACTCCGGCACTCCTCTGGGTGTCCCAGCTCGGCCGTGAAAGCCTCTTGGCGGCGCTGCCCACGTGAGCCCGACGTCGGTTTCCAACGTTTACCCTCGGCTTCGGCGCTGATCCTCAGATTACGGCCAACAGCAGCCCCGATCGCCGGAGCCGAGCTGGGGAACCTCTTGTGCACTCGCTGGCGCTCCCTTTTCGTGTGGACGGCTGGAGCAACCGGGTGCGCGAGCTGGTGGACAATGGAAAGAAACAGAGGCGTCGCCGGCGGCTGCTTTTCGGGCGCGGGAGCAGAAGAAAGCCGCGAGCACGAGTGAAGAACTTCGTGTTTGCCTCGGTGGGAAGGATAGGCGCCGGATGAACCGCCTCTGGCGCCCGCGCGTGGGGGGGGGGGCAGCTCGAGCAGGAGGTGGCTGTGGCTGCTGCCTCGGTGGCGCCGGGAGCTCGGTCTAACCCGAGAGCAAAGACTTAGGTGCTAAGTTTTTTCCTCCTCTTCTATGACAATTGGGCCCCACCAAGTTTCTTTCTCAAATATCTCCAGATTTTTGGCACATTGTAAACTTCACTCATATGGAGCTCAAATTCACAAGCCAATTGACAATTTTACAAGTTGTGCCTCAGTTTCAAATTTAAATTCAAATTTGGATGGAATTCACAAGTTCCTTTGATATTCCTATCAAAGCACCTCCAAATTTGCTCCAAATTTGCCCCCTCTACAATTTGAACCTGGGGAGTTTGAATATGCCCTCTGATCTTTGAGTTGGTCATTGCATATACAACTTTTTAAACAACAGTTTGAATTTCCTCTTTTGAAACATGCTCTTTTTCTTTTTGGAAGTGACCCTGTTATTTCAAACTGAATTCAAAGTTTTATAGCACATGCCAACACTTTCATGAGTAAACAAAAGTTTTTGCAAGTCCCATTTCTTGTATTCAAACTCAACTTTATTCATAGCTCAAGTTTTCTATTCACAAGTTTTGGGACTTTTACATTCCTCCCCCCTTAAAAAGAATCTCGTCCCGATATTCAGGATTAAGGACAATGTGGAGAGGACAGTTACTCAACATACGCCTCTAACAACTCCGGATGATTGCGTTGCAAATACTCCTCGCTTTCCCATGTAGCTTCGTCGGACGTGTGATTTTCCCATAGCACCTTGAAAAATCACGGCGTCCGATTCCTGGTTTCGCGAGTCTTTTCATCAATTATCCGGGTTGGTCGCTCAACATACGTGAGGTCCGGCTTCAAATTTTCTATGTCTCCCGTGAGAATCTCCATTGGAACTTTTAAACACTTCCGCAACTGAGATATGTGGAAGACGTTATGAACTCCGGCTAAGGTTGCCGGCAGCTCCAAAAGGTATGCCACGGGTCCACATCTTTCAATGATGAGGAAGGGACCAATAAAACGTGGAGCTAATTTTCCTTTCACTTCAAATCAGTGAATGCCCTTCATCGGAGATACGCGGAGGTATACGTGGTCCCCAACATGGAACTCCAGAGGACGACGTCTCCTATCCGCATAGCTCTTTTGTCTGGACTGAGCGGCTTTCAGATTTGCTTGAATAAGCCTTACCCGCTCTTCTGCTTCATTTACAAGATCAATCCCGTAAGTTACCCTCTCGCCGGATTCACACCAGTTCAAGGGTGTGCGGCATTTCCGGCCGTAGAGAGCTTCATAAGGCGCCGTTTTGATACTTGATTGATACCCATTGTTATATGAGAACTCCGCCAACGGTAAGTGATCATCCCAGCTGTTACCATGGTGGATTACACATGCTCTCAGCATATCTTCAAGTATTTGATTCACCCTCTCAGTTTGTCCATCGGTTTGAGGGTGATACGTGGAGCTTCGAATGAATTTAGTTCCCAAGGATGTGTGTAGCTGTTCCCAGAAACGGGATACGAACAGCGATCCGCTGTCGGAGACAATGGTACGGGGAACTCCGTGCAGGCATAAGATTCATGCTATTTATAACTCCGCATACTGCTTGGCACTGTAGTTGGTATGCACCGGAATGAAACGTGCCGATTTGGTTAATCGATCAACGATTACCCAAATCGAGTCATGGTGGTGGGAGGTCATCGGCAACCCAACGATGAAATCCATACTCAAGTCTTCCCACTTCCATGCCGGTATTTGTAGCGGTTGCAGCAGGCCCGACTTCTTCACATGGTCGGCCTTAACTCTTCGACACGTATCACATTCTGAAACGTATTTTGCAACTTCATGTTTCATACGTGTCCACCAAAACTTCTTCCAGAGGTCTTGGTACATTTTGTTGCTGCCAGGATGAATATAAAATTTGGATAAGTGAGCCTCATCCAAAATTTTCTTCCGCAGCCTCATATCACTGGGTACGACTATCCGGTCCTTGAACCATAGGGTGTCTTCATCATCTAACCGGAAACATTTCATCTCCCCGTTCTTCAACCTCCTTTTGATATGAGCCATGCCCTTGTCTTTTCTTTGAGCTTCTATAACCTCCTCTTTTATTGTGGGTATGAGGGCTAGTTTATGCAGAGCTCCAAATGGAACCAAGTAAAGACTTGGTTCTTCCTCTTCTAGCGGCGTAATGGTCAGGTTATGAATATGAGACTTCCGGCTGAGTGCATCGGCAACCACATTTGCCTTGCCCGGATGATAATGAATTTCAATCTCATAGTCCTTGATCAGCTCCATCGATCGCCGTTGCCGCATATTCAACTCCTATTGAGTGAATATGTACTTCAAACTTTTGTGGTCGGTGTAGAGATGAACCAGATTTCCCAATAGGTAATGTCTCCACATCTTCAAAGCTAATACCACGACAGCAAGCTCGAGATCATGAGTTGGATAATGTTGCTCATGATTCCGTAATTGCCGTGATACATATGCGACCACACGTCCTCCTTGCATAAGTACACAACCAAGCCCGACGCCGGATGCATCACAGTAAACATCAAAAGGCTTGGTTGTATCCGGTTGAGCTAGAACCGGGGCTGTTGTGAGTTGTTTCACCAATGCTTGAAAAGCTTCCTCACATGGCTTGCTCCAATCATATTTGATGCCCTTCTTCAGTAGCTCCGTCATAGGTTTGGAGATTTTTGATAAGCTTGGGATGAACCTCCGATAATATCCCGCCAAACCCAAGAAGCTATTTACTTCATGGACTGATGTTGGAGACTTCCATTTCAGAACTTGATCAATCTTGCTTGGATCAACAGCAATGCCTTCTGCTGAAATAATGTGCCCCAGAAATGGCACTTGGTTGATCCATAATTCACATTTACTAAACTTTGCATAGAGCTTGTGATCTCTCAGTCGTTGGAGCACAATATGCAAATGTTTAGCGTGTTCCTCTTCAGATTTGGAATAGTCCAAGATGTCGTCGATGAATACCACGCTGAACTGATCCAGCTCCGGCATGAACACCGAGTTCATAAGATACATAAAGTGAGCCGGAGCATTGGTCAACCCAAATGACATGACAAGATACTCATAGAGTCCATATCTTGTCGAGAATGCTGTTTTCGGGACATCTTCCGCGCGAATCTTGATTTGATGATATCCCGACCTTAGGTCCATTTTGGAGAAGACTTTAGCACCCACTAGCTGATCAAAGAGGATATCAATTCTTGGTAGTGGATACTTATTCTTTATTGTCACAGCATTCAAAGGACGATAATCGACGCATAGCCTCAGCGTCTCATCCTTCTTCTTCACAAATAAAGCTGAGCAACCCCATGGTGATGAACTTGGACGAATAAACCCCTTGTCTATCAGATCCTTGAGTTGCTCCTTCAATTCTGCTAACTCACTCGGAGCCATTTTGTAGGGTCTCCGAGAGATCGGCGTGGTTCCCGGTATCAATTCTATTTTGAACTCCACCTCGCGCTCAGGTGGTAAGCCTGGAAGATCTTCGGGAAACACATCCGGATATTCACGGACTACCAGAATGTCTTCTAACTTGCACGCCTCGGCATTACATACTTCGGGGTCTTTAGAAACCGCTTCGCCGAGGTACAATGTTTGACGTCCGTGAAGTGGAGAGTCCAAGTGAACACTCCTGTTCTCGATGTCCAGAACAGCCTTATGGAAGGTCAACCATGATATTCCCAATATGGCATTGATTCCCTGGTCTTCGAGAATGATGAGGGTGGTAGGATAATTTTTTCCACCCAAACAAAGTGGTGCTCGAGAGATGGCTTCATTAGTTGTTATGTCTCCACCTGGCGAATGAATAAGGTATGAACCTTTTGCGACAGTGGTGGAGATCTGATCCCGGATCACCGTTGCCCTGCTAATGAAGTTATGTGTCCCACCAGAGTCGAATAAAATGACAACCGGTTTGTCATTTAAGGTGAACCTGCCGGCAAGAACAGGTCCTCCTTTTGGCAGATCATCGACTGACACATAATTAACTGTCCCCACTTTGGACATAGCTTTTCTTTGCTGCCCAAGATCGCTCTGTGGAACTGGACCCGCAGACACATTGTTGCTGCTCGGTTCAGTTGCTTCATTGACCTTAAGATCATTGTCAAGCTGAAGTGGGACAGCACTTGGCTCAGCTGAGAAATCACCTTGTTCATCCTCAACCTCTTGAGGGAAATAATATTCTGATGCACCTTGTTGATACTGATGTGCATAAGAAATAATTTTATGCTGTGGTGGAGGTGAATATGACCTCTGTGGAGTAGAAGAGTCGTCACACTCCCAGAATGATTGCACCTCTTGTGGAATCTCTCGACCGGAAGGTGAACGGATTACCAACCGATACTTCTGAGGTAGACGATTGTCTTCATCTTGTGATGAGTCACTCTCCCTCTTTTCTTTGAGGTAGAGGTTGGAATAATATTCTTGAGCGATAGCACAGCTCACAATCTCATCAAAATTCTTTTGGCTAACTTGAGCCAATTCACATCGCAGCCTAGCCGTCAGCCCTCGATAAAAATGATAACCCTTCATGGCTGGTGATTTCACATAGTCAGGGACAAATTGAGCTAAGCGATTGAATTCCTTCGCATACTCCATAACACTCATGTCCCCTTGCTTCAGACTCCAGAACTCATCCAGACTGGTTTGCATTATGCCCGCAGGAATGAAACGAGCACGAAATGCAGCCTGGAACTCCGCCCATGTAACACGATGCCCTGCTGGTTGGACAGCAAGGTACTCTGCCCACCATGCTCCAGCAAAGCCGTGAAGCTGCTGAGTGGCATATAGAGTATTCGAGAATTCGTCACATCGGATCAACCCAAGCTTGGACTCAATGACACGTAACCAGTGATTTGCTTCACAATGGTCAGCCGCCTCGGAGAATACCGGCGGTTGTGTCGCCAAGAAATCCAGATACGTGCTCTGGGTTGGCATGTGATGTTGAGCTTCTCGATCTATGCCTTGCTGAATTAGAGTTTGGAGTGTTTCATTCATTTTGGCCATAATTTCCGCCAATCCGGTTGGCGATGGCTCTTGTGATGAAGTCGAGTCATTCCCACCTCGACTTGAACCTCCAAGCTCCATTTGAGAATGTGTACGTACCATACTGCACGAAACAAAATTTTGAGTCAATCAAAATTCTATCTCAGTAGTAAGTAAAGATAAGTAAAACATGAACATGTCATGAAATTTATGAAAGCATAACCACATTCATGTTTAAACAAATCTTATGTACGTTAAGCTAATCAGCGGGACTACCCTGACCAAATTCACACAAACTCCAAATTTTACTCAAGTTATCAACAGATTCTTGACTTGAGTTCAATACCAAAGTTTTATTAAACTTCAGTAGCTTTCCAACAAGTACTTATGTGCTCCTTAAGGATTTTCCTACAGGAAGTTATGGCTTAAAAACAGAAAGGTCCAGAGAGGTTTTTGCTA
Organism: Neostapfia colusana; assembly: GCA_030760725.1. Lineage (NCBI taxonomy): Eukaryota > Viridiplantae > Streptophyta > Magnoliopsida > Poales > Poaceae > Neostapfia > Neostapfia colusana. The sequence goes on from JASWHV010000003.1 coordinate 84,310,073, forward strand.
CTTTCCTGGTTCTGAACAGTTCGCCTTCAACTGGACTTTTCACCAACTTAAGGTATGATTTTGCTCTGGAGGTCTACAAAGAAATTGTAGAGCACTTGAAAATCTTTCCAGAACTGTATCATACACCTTATTTGGGTCAAGCTACTGAGAGTTATGATCTGTCAAACTCCAGCAAGAATTTCTGCCAGAAACAGAGCACTCTGTTTTTGAAAACTTTGATACCTAGTTATACTCTCATTTGAATCTTAGCTCAAAATAAGAGTTCAGTAGCTACTACTTGTTTCAAACTTCCATTTTTAGTTGAAAGTTAGTTCATGAATCATTTCTTCATAGGGACGAGGTTATTATGTGTAGTACGGTGTCGATGCACCGTAAGAACATGTCGGTACTACGTTGCCTCACCAAAAGAAAATCCTAAACCGAATTATACCGGCATATCCGTTTTATCAGTGGCACTAAGACGGTCTCTCGCATACGTGTACTACACGGGATACGTACGTGGTTAGTACCTGCAGAAGAACACTCAATAGTGGTGCACTCAAGGGTTGTTTCATCTCAGGCAGTTCCATATTTGAAAGTAAATACAAACGCCCGTATCATTGTCATACGGCCGTCCTTGAGTTACGTCACGTCTCAAGGTACGTGATCGTGTTTCAACATCACACGACGGGGAACCCGAGTATTTCATGAACGGGTCGTCACGGTTGGGAATATTATGAACCCAACGGATACCACCTACTGCCCTGCAGGGCACGCCGATGGCAAGCGCTCCGTATGTCCTCCTGGCTACTTCTAGACGAACACACTATCGCGTTACTGACCACACGATGGGGTCTCCACTTACTTGCCTAATGCACGCTAGGGATCAGCGTTTCATATGAACTCAGGAACATGAGGAGTCCAAGAGTTTCATATTGACGTCTCACACAAAGCTGTGAGACCTAGCCCTGAACCACTTTCCTCGTCAGGGGAGCTAACCGAAATTGAACCGCTTTCAGTGGCGTTCCTTACCATTCTTACCAGAACGTAGGTGCGTCGTTACATAATGAAAGTTCAGAATTAAAGCACATATGTTAGTCTTTCCACTTTAAGTAACTACACTACTATAGTCCTTATGTGGGCCTAATATCGTTTCCTCGCCGTATCCTAAGTTTTTGCCGTAATACCATCCTTATTCCGTGTGCTATTACCAATGCAGCTCTGATACCACGCTGAGGGGGCCCGACCTCGATCACGGGGCCGTGCCGCCTCGCCCGAGGAATCGCATTGGGTGGTGCCTTGTTATGCGGCACCCAACAGCACACATATAAGGAACACAGTATTACATAAATCAAAGTGGAAGCTTATATCTGTTCTTTGTAAATAATTTACATAAAATAGCTACAGCGGAAGTCTATAACCAGCTCACGTTGACTAACTACGTAGCACTCGAGAAGAGGTCCAGCCCGCGGACTCCTCTCACTAGCAACACGAAGACATAGCAGCGGCTAGGTTCTCCGAGTGTGACATGACTCAGAAGTTCCCGAGTCTCACTGGACAACCTTCTTTATAGCGTCGAGGTTTACCTGCAAAACCACTTATATAGCAAGAGTGAGCACAAAGGCTCAGCAAGACTTAACCATCTCTCCTAAGACATGAAACTCTAGATGAAGGTAACCTAAGACCTAAGCTTGTCATTTGCGAAAAGACTCGCCTACGAGTTCATCCTTAACTTTCAAATTTTAGCCATAATAATAATGACCTTGTGATCAGCAACATTGGAACTCTACAATCAAACAAGAAACGCTTCATTCCAATGTTGCTTGCCCCAAGGTAGAAAATAACTTTAGTTAGCTCTATCTCTACTTCAAACATGGTTTTCATGCAACTTAACATAATCATAGCAGCAATTATACTTTTGCAAACTGTTTCCACACAAGTTGATTACTACGTCACGACATGGGAGCAAGCGGTACTCAATAACCACGAGGGACGGTAATTCGAATCAAACACTACCCGGATAACTCGACACATACGCCCGCCTCTGAAGACCCAACTCTGGCGTCCTTCATTACGTCGTATGTAGCAACCTTTCTCAGGACACCAGACTGTAGAACCGGTCGCGCCATCTCGGTCTCATAGGTCTAACGAGACGATGTGGTATGCCTCTACAATCCAGTGAATCTGGTACATCGGTTTCCTGGTTCCCATATATCAGTAAGCATCCGGTACACAACTCAATACTTGCTCCTGGATGCGGCATACGCATCGGTCCTTAACCGACACAGGCAGAGCTACTCGTCCAAGACCTCATCTTGTCGCAGCCTAACCCCACTGCCCGGTCTCATCTTTAGAAATGTAAAGTTTAGTTTGCTTCCTATCCCAACCACACTTATGATATTCTGGACTATAGCTCGCGAGTAGATTCCAACTACTCATCTTCTACCGGCTGTCCTAGCGTATTTAGCACGGCCTTATTCTACAGCAATGACACAATTCTACCCTTGACCTCAGGGTTCATGTTTGGTTATGCAAGTGGAGTATCACACATCCTTGACCTAATGCACATACAAACCTTGACCTATAGTAGTGAACAAAGGGAAAACTTTAAAAACAACTTAAGTGCAAACCGGGGCTTGCCTTGGTTTTGCAGGTGACTAGAGTCAGATAATATGGGTTAGTTGCTGATGTCTTGAAGTTCAACTCCTGCCCTTCTTGCTCCATGATCCAAGCTCAACTTCTCCTTCTTCACTTTCCACGTTTTATCACTACACGTTATAAATGTGCATACATGTTTAATTATAAAACTTTTGCTAACCAATGCTAACGACAAGTTTAAAACTGGAACTCTGTTTAAGAATTTGAAATGACACTGGGGTGGTGGTTTGGATGTGTGTCTAAGCACTATCATAAAGTGAGGGGTGAGGTTCATCACTTGGGTGGTGCTTTCCTAATTGGTTGAACAGAACACTACTGATCCAGAGCTCCAACGGAGCTGGAAATTTTCTCGTCAGTTCCTAGTCTCAATAAAGTCCTCTGGACCAAAATTCAGAATTTTTCACTAAGTGGATCACCCAGAACAATTCCCTAAGCACTTAGGCAAAGAAGAATTAATTCTGAATAAATTTGCATTTTCATGACAATTCAAGTGAACTACAATTTCATACATATCTCAGGGAGCATGCATGATTTTTCCTAGGATTTTTGGAGCTAAGGAATGGCTAGAACTGAATTTCCAAGTTTTGGAAATTCCCTGAAAATGTTTCTGTGCTTATTTGAATACAGAAATTTGGACTTAGAATTACCCTAAATAAATCACCTTCAAATGAGTTGAAACTTTTACAGCAGTCTCCTAATATCCTAAAGAATATTCTGGCAAAATTTGGGGAATTTTGGATAAACCAAACTCCCTCTAAAATTCTATTGCTGAAAAGTTTTATAGACTTTTCCAGAATTGTCTATTGGTTTTCATGCAAATTGGGTTGCATATTTGGATAGAGATTTTCATCCTGAATCCAACCCAATTTGAATCACTAAATTTGGAGCTTCCTAACAAAAGTTATGAGGTTCTAAAGTTTGAACTAAATCTGGAATTCAAACTAAATTCGGGAAAAGTTCAAACTCTGCCTGTGGGTCCACCCCACACATGTCAGCCGCCGGTGTCACGCCACACGGGGCAACAGGACCCTTCCAGCGCCACCACACCGGATCCCGGGGCCGCAGCGGATCGGAGATTTAAAATATCGCCACTGACAGGTCGGACCGACCGGTCGTCTTCAACCTCTGGCCGTTCTCCTTTTCCCGCGCCGCCCCCTCGGCGGAAGTGACACGACCCCACGGTCTTGTCGACCCAGGACCATGCTGAGGGGTGCTGCGTTGCACAGCACCGTATAACACACGTCAAAGGTACAAAGCGGAAGCGAAATTTTATTACATAAACAAGTTATGAACATGTTTACATCAAAATAAGTTCAGTCTACACTCGCGGGCGTAGACTAAGCATCAAGTGCACGTTCAGACCTTGAACGTGTCCTTGCTAGCACACACGCACACTAACTGTGCGGCGTGCATGACTCCCACTCGACGGGGTTCCCCTCCTGGGGTTCCGTCTCTTTCTCGGGAGTCCCTTCCTCATAGAACCCTGCAAAAGCTTCAAACACAAGCAGTGAGCACGAAGGCTCAGCAAGTCTGACCCGTCTCACCTAAACATGGAACTTCTACATGAGGGTTGATGGGTTACATGAGGTAAAAATCATTTGCAAAGGACTTGCCTAATTAGTGGAACCTTACTTTCAAGTTTTAGCAACAGTTTGTGGAGAACCTTACGCTAAGGCACATCAGAGAGCCGCAATCAAACAAGAAACACATTTCTCTCATGTACTTTGCCCAAAGTTGTAATGAACTTTAGTTAGCTCTAAACTACAGAAAGTCATTAGCAATCAAGTCCATCTTTCAATCAGCAACATTTTAACATGTAACTAGCCTATTCTTTCTACGTCATGGTACAGTGAACAAGTGGTACTCACAGACCGCGAGGGACAGCGATTATAATCGATTTATACCTGCAGGGTTACCCGAACAACCCGTCACGTACGCCCGTACTCGATGTTGCCTACAACAACCATCACGGACGCCGTACGCAACCACCTTTCACCCGTCAGCCAAATATTGAACCGGTCCCATCGTCCCGAGCAAGAGGTCTCTGCACGCGCATCTCAGTGCCGCCAGCCGATTTACACCTCGAGCTCTCAACCTACCCTCTGAACGACGGGCAATGCCTCAATACCCAGCTACCCGAGTTACATCAGTTTCCCGGTTCCCATATAGCCAGTAGGTCTTCGGTACTGTTCTAGCTTGTTCAACAGGCCCGCACACGGCTCGGTCCTCAATCGACACAAGCGGAGCTACAGCACACAGGCCCCAAAGTCCTGCTGCCCTTACCCTCCGCTTGGTCTCATTTTCTTGCCATGTGTATTATGTGCTATCTCTACCCGAGTCGAGTGCCTCTAGCCTATGCTCGCGAGTAGTTCCAACTACTCGACTTGTACCGACTCCTACTCTATCTTAGCATCGCAGTAGCTAACGGGGTTTGCAATCCTAAACCCAACCCATGGTTTTCTTGGCTATGCAGTTGGGTTTCCAAACAAGACTCTAATGCAAAGAATAAAATAATCAAGTATGTGCTCAAAACAATAAAAACTTGTAAAAGGTTAATGCAAACCGGAGCTTGCCTTGCTGCTCTTGGTCGTAGGCTAGCTGTTCCACCAGAGTAACGAAGTCTAGGACTTCGGGTTCCTCCTCGACCTTAGCGACTACATGATAGAAGCAATACATGTATTAATTTAAATGCAGTTGTATTTACTTTTAATCTTGTGAAGTCTATAACTCTTACTAGACAAGCCCAATTACTATGAAACTTTTACTGTGGCTTGGTTACAACCTAAACAGAGACTTGGTCAAGTTTTAGTTGCAGCAAAGCTCATTTGAGCCCTCCACAATTAATTATGTACTTGACCTTAATTGGCACTCTTAGGGTGTTCTAGGGATTTTCATGGAACAAACTATGACTTTCTGAAAACTAGATTTTCAGAGGGTTCTAATGGAGTTGGTCTCACTTAATTTTAAGGTTCCTAGCTAAAGATATGAGCTAAACAATTTCAGAGAAAATCCTGGAAATGTTTCTGAACAATTTCTATTTTCTCTGGAACAGTTTCACTAATCACACTATTCGGTGGATTAAATGAGCTCCAATGGGTCTGAAATTTTTATGTTAGTTCAGGGATATTTTGGTGAACATCCCAGCAAAATTTCAGGATTTTCCTCCCCAGGATTCTCCAATTAAAATTCCCAACAGTTTAAATTTTGAGGAATTAATTCTGGAGAAACAAGGGTTTTCATGAAGTGAAACTTGATTTGCTGGAAAGTGCTCAGAAAGCTGAATCCAGCAAAATTTGGTTCACTCGATTTGGAGCTCTCTAGCCAAAGTTATGAGGATTTGAAGTTTGGAAGAATTCTGAAAATCGGGGAAAAGTTTAAACTCTCGGGGCCCGCGGGGACACGTGTCGAGCGTGGAGGTGTCCGGCACACCGGGGATACCACACTTGTCGAGCGCGGAGGTGTCCGGCACACCGGAGCTCACAGGGTATTTGCGCGCCAGCACAGCCGATCCCCGGCCACACCTGATCCCGATTTAAATTCTTCAGCCGCTGACACGTGGGCCAGCCGGCTTCGTCTTCCTCCCGCCGTTCTCTCGCGCCCGCGCCGCCGACCTCGCCGGAGCAGACTCGGGGCTCGCCTGATCGCCGCTGCCGGATCTCCCATGGTCTGAAACTCGTCGCCAGGGGGTTGTCGACGTCGAGGAACACGTCGGTGGTGTCAGGTCGGGCTGGGGGTGACCGGAAATAGCTCGGCGACGTGCCACGGCCTCGGTTGAGGTTCGGCACCGTCGACCGTGGTTTCTAAACCCGCCAACACCTCGAATAAACGGCCCTACAGCATCAGTGTACCTCTAGGAAGCTTGACAAGGTGTCAAATGGGTTCAGGGATGGCGGCAAGTCGGTCGGCACCGTGTGACCGATCGTGCCCGCCATGACCGCCCTCGATCGAGCTCGAAATTCGTCACTCCTAGACAGTTTCACGCTACGGATGCAGAAAAGAACTTGATCGCCGGCTAGTCCAGCGTCTATGTGCAAGATTTGATGACCTCCAAAAGATCATAGAGCGAGAATTTAAAGAAACCGTACCGGAAGCTCGGTTTACGGTCGCCGGAGCAAAAACTGGAAATTCTCTGCGGATTCTTCGCGGTTGGCTTCCAAACTTGGAGGAGAGCAGCACGGTGGTCCCGCGCTCCTGTTGCTTCTCTCGCTGGACCATGAACACGCCTGTGGAACGCTGCCCACGGGCGCCTGACTCTCGGCTGAGGCTAGGTCGCCGCGGTGGCGATCGTTTTCGGGCAAAGGAGGTCGGAGCTCGGGTTTTCTGGTGTTGGGGAGGTGGAGTGCGACCTCAGGTGGCTGTCTAGCAGCTCAGGGACGAAGGAGGAGATGGTTTTGCTGCTTTTCCCGACTGAGCAGAGAGCTGCGGCGAGAAACAATGCCGCTGCTCGGGTTTGCCCGCGAGAAGATAAAGCCGGCCAACTCCTGCTCGGCTGAGGCGGTGCTGGTCGCGTGGGGGCGCGAGCAAGCCGCCCTGGGCGCCAGCGCGCGGAGAGGGAAGCAGCTGGTGGCGCCGGTAGCTGCTCAGTGGCACAGCCGACAGCTGCTCGGTGGAATTTCCCACCGAGACTCTGACTTTGGGTGCAAGTTTCTCCTTCTTCCCTCTATGACATGTGGGTCCCACCCGTGGTTTTAACCTCTGAAATTTACTCCTAATCACTGTTGTAAACAGTGACCCCTATAATACACCTGGTGATTCAAATTATTCACCCCTGAGCCATTTGAATTGAATAGAATTCAAATTGGGTTTGGTTTGAGTGAATTTCAGCACAAGTTCAGTTTTTGAATTCAAATAAAGTTTGAATTTGTCCCACTTAGCTCATGTCAAGATCAACTCCAAATGGAGTGAAAATTGGTGTGTGAGCTCACAAAAATGTGCTGAATAAGAATATGCCTCCCACTTTTGAATTCATGGGATAAAAACAGTTTGAATTTGAATATAGTTTCAAACTGCCCTCTTTCTAGCTATACCCAAAATAACCTCAAAAAGGTTTTTAATTTGGGTGAAATTTGGCATGGACATCCTTAGCAATGTGTAGGAGTTCTCATATGTCCAGCCCACCCATATCACATGTGGGAAATACCACTTTTGCAATATGTGAGTTTGTTCTCTAATGAGCATGTTGATGGTGGTTACATGCTCTTCATTTGTGTTCATCATCTTTCCTCAAATGAGGTGTGTGTGTGTGGGGTGATGAACACTTCAACTAGGCATCAAAAACTGAGGCCCTTACAGGAAGTTCGTCGGGGCTCGCCGGAGTCGGCTTCCCGGCCGTCTCCCGGCTCGGTACTCGCCGCCTGGGGGTTTTCAGGGGCGAGCAACTCGTCTACGGGGTCAGTACAATCAAACGGCGCTCGGAACTAGGTCAGCGACGTGCGCAACCTTCGGTGAAGCTTCGGCGCCGTGGTCCGAGCTTTCTAGCCCGCCAAAAGCTCGGGGAATTTTCTCTAAAGCACCAGTGAAGGTCAGTCAAGCTCGGCATGGCCTCAAACTGGTTAGGAAATGGCGGCAACTTGGTTGTCACCGTGCGCCCAAGGGTCCCCGCGATGATCGCCGCTCGGAAAGCTTGGAATTCGTCGCTAACCTGAGGTTTCTAGATGGGGTTGTGAAGGGGACTTAACCGCTAGCCAGTCTAGTGCTCATGTGCACGATTTGGTGGCCTAAAAACAACAATTACGATTGAATTTTGAGGATTTCTTACCCGGAGTCTCTTCGCACGTGCCGAGAGCAAGTCGCCAAATTCTTGCTCAGGAGGTCATGGCTCGAGTGGAGGTTTGGCGAGGAGCAGCAGGGAACTCCGGCGCTCCTCTGGGTGTCCCAGCTCGGCCGTGAAAGCCTCTTGGTGGCGCTGTCCACGTGAGTCCGACGTCGGTTTCCAACGTTTACCCCTTGGCTTCGGCGATGATCCTCAGATTACGACCAACAGCAGCCCCGATCGCCAGAGCCGAGCTGGGGAACCTCTTGTGCACTTGCTGGCGCTCCCTTTTCGTGTGGACGGCTCGAGCAACCAGGCGCGCGAGCTGGTGGACAATGGAAAGAAACAGAGGCGTCGCCGGCCGCTGCTTTTCGGGCGCGGGAGCAGAAGAAAGCCGCGAGCACGAGTGAAGAACATCGTGTTTGCCTCGGTGGGAAGGATAGGCGCCGGGTGAACCGCCTCTGGCGCCCGCGCGTGGGGGGGGGGGGGGGGCAGCTCGAGCAGGAGGTGGCTGTGGCTGCTGCCTCGGTGGCGCCGGGAGCTCGGTCAAACCCGAGAGCAAAGACTTAGGTGCTAAGTTTTTTCCTCCTCTTCTATGACAATTGGGACCCACCAAGTTTCTTTCTCAAATATCTCCAGATTTTTGGCACATTGTAAACTTCACTCATGGAGCTCAAATTCACAAGCCAATTGACAATTTGACAAGTAGTGCCTCAGTTTCAAATTTAAATTCAAATTTGGATGGAATTCAAAAGTTCCTTTGATATTCCTATCAAAGCACCTCCAAATTTGCTCCAAATTTGCCCCCTCTACAATTTGAACCTGGTGAGTTTGAATATGCCCTCTGATCTTTGAGTTGGTCATTGCAAATACAACTTTTTAAACAACAGTTTGAATTTCCTCTTTTGAAACATGCCCTTCTTCTTTTTGGAAGTGACCCTCTTATTTCAAACTGAATTCAAAGTTTTATAGCACATGCCAACACTTTCATGAGTAAACAAAAGCTTTTGTAAGTCCCATTTCTTGTATTCAAACTCAACTTTATTCATAGCTCAAGTTTTCTATTCACAAGTTTTGGGACTTTTACATCTACCTCGCGAATCCACTGCTGGGTCGCTGAATGGGGCGCGTCCCCAGCAGGTGGATTGCGCAGTAGCGCTCTTGCTGCAGCCACCACACCCCGGTGGGGAACGCTCAGCGCCGCAGAAGACCTCACGCTAGTCGGAGCCTGCATTGCCGGAGTCGGCTTCTGGTTTCCAGCTTGCGCCGACACACTCCGTCCTGATTGTGTCGACATGTATTCCCCGCTGGTCACGGTCCATCGTGAACGCGGGGGAGGAGAGCTTGCTGCTGAAGGAAGCTTCGTCATCTTTGCCGGCAGAAACTCGTCGCGCAAGGGAAGAGCCCCCTACCTGGCGCGCCAAATGTTGCAGTGTGTGGTCGACACTTCCCCCGGACCTGCTCTGGGCAGCCCGCGGAGGTTCTGTTTCGGAGGGGCTAGTCACTTGCGGAGAGCTTAAGCGTAAGGGACGAGTGAGGGAGGAGCTTGACACTCGAGTTTTACGTGGTTCAGGCCGCCGGAGCGTAAAACACTACGTCCATGGCGAGCAGAGGTTCGTCCTGAGCTTGAGGATGAGTTATGCATAGGGTGTGAGTTGCTGGAGTGCGAACCCAGGGTGTGAATGGCTAGAGTGCGAACCCTTGCTAACGTTGCCTACCCGAGCCTTTTATAGTCCAAGGCTCGAGTGGCTTACAAGGGGGGCCCGGGACCCGACAGGTGGTCCCGGGGAGATTTCCTGCCGACTACCGTATCTGCAGTTATGTTGGTAGTTGTCTCTAGCGAAGGCTTCCGAGCCTTTGTTCTGCCGCCCTGCCCATGCCATAGTGGTTGACGACGGCGGGGGCGGCAGGGGATGTCTTGTCGCTGTGTTTATTGGCTGGCAGGATCTGACACGGTGCGCCAGTCTGTGATGCGACTGGGCGCAAAGGCACCTGACAGAGGCGTGCTCCGCGTCTTCGCGTCTTGGGAAGGCGCGGGCCTTGAATACATTGTACGGGCAAGGTATGGTGCGCCTTTACACCTGCTGCCTACCGCGCGGGGGCAGGCAGCGCTGTCCCGCTGGGCACGTGGCGGGCCCGGAGCCCTCCTCTGAGGAGAGGGAGGTCCGGCCCCGCAGGACACGTGGAGCCTTCGGACCTCTCCCGGTGGAGGGGGGAGGATACGTGCTCTGGGTTGGCATGTGATGTTGAGCTTCTCGATCTATGCCTTGCTGAATTAGAGTTTGGAGTGTTTCATTCATTTTGGCCATAATTTCCGCCAATCCGGTTGGCGATGGCTCTTGTGATGAAGTCGAGTCATTCCCACCTCGACTTGAACCTCCAAGCTCCATTTGAGAATGTGTACGTACCATACTGCACGAAACAAAATTTTGAGTCAATCAAAATTCTATCTCAGTAGTAAGTAAAGATAAGTAAAACATGAACATGTCATGAACTTTATGAAAGCATAACCACATTCATGTTTAAACAAATCTTATGTACGTTAAGCTAATCAGCGGGACTACCCTGACCAGATTCACACAAACTCCAAATTTTACTCAACTTATCAACAGATTCTTGACTTGAGTTCAATACCAAAGTTTTAGTAAACTTCAGTAGCTTTCGAACAAGTACTTATGTGCTCCTTAAGGATTTTCCTACAGGAAGTTATGGCTTAAAAACAGAAAGGTCCAGAGAGGTTTTTGCTACTGTCCTGGTTCTGAACAGTTCGCCTTCAACTGGACTTTTCACCAACTTAAAGTGTGATTTTGCTCTGGAGGTCTACAAAGAAATTGTAGAGCACTTGAAAATATTTCCAGAACTGTATCATACACCTTATTTGGGTCAAGCTACTCAGTGTTATTCTCTGTCAAACTCCAGCAAGAATTTCTGTCAGAAACAGAGCACTCTGTTTTTGAAAACTTTGATACCTAGTTATACTCTCATTTGAATCTTAGCTCAAAATAAGAGTTCAGTAGCTACTACTTGTTTCAAACTTCCATTTTTAGTTGAAAGTTAGTTCATGAATCATTTCATCATAGGGACGAGGTTATTATGTGTAGTACAGTGTCGATGCACCGTAAGAACATGCCGGTACTACGTTGCCTCACCAAAAGAAAATCCTAAACCGAGTTATAACGGCATATCCGTTTTATCAGTGGCACTAAGACGGTCTCTCGCATACGTGTACTACACGGGATACGTACGTGGTTAGTACCTGCAGAAGAACACTCAATAGTGGTGCACTCAAGGGTTGTTTCATCTCAGGCAGTTCCATATTTGAAAGTAAATACAAACGCCCATATTATTGTCATACGGCCATCCTTGAGTTAAATCACGTCTCAAGGTACGTGATCGTGTTTCAACACCACACGACGGGGAACCCGAGTATGTCATGAACGGGTCGTCACGGTTGGGAATGTTATCAACCCAACGGATACAACCTACTGCCCTGCAGGGCACGCCGATGGCAAGCGCTGCGTATGTCCTCCCGGGCTACTTCCAGACGAACACACTATCGCGTTACTGACCACACGATGGGGTCTCCACTTACTTGCCTAATGCACGCTAGGGATCAGCGTTTCATATGAACTCAGGAACATAAGGAGTCCAAGAGTTTCATATTGACGTCTCACACAAAGCTGTGAGACCTAGCCATGAACCACTTTCCTCGTCAGGGGAGCTAACCGAAATTGAACCGCTTTTGGTGGCGTTACTTACCATTCTTACCAGAACGTAGGTGTGTCGTTACATAATGAAAGTTCAGAATTAAAACACATATGTTAGTCTTGCCACTTTAATTAACTACACTACTATAGTCCTTATGTGGGCCTAATATCGTTTCCTCACCGTATCCTAAGTTTTTGTCGTAATACCATCCTTATTCCGTGTGCTATTACCAATGCGGCTCTGATACCACGCTGAGGGGGCCCGACCTTGATCACGGGGCCGTGCCGCCTCGCCCGAGGAATCGTATTGGGTGGTGCCGTGTTATCCGGCACCCAACAGCAAACATATAAGGAACACAGTATTACATAAATCAAAGCGGAAGCTTAAACCTGTTCTTTGTAAATAATTTACATAAAATAGCTACAGCGGAAGTTTATAACCAGCTCACGTTGACTAACTACGTAGCACTCGAGAAGAGGTCCAGCCCGTAGACTCCTCTCGCTAGCAACACGAAGACTCGGCAGCGGCTAGGTTCTCCGAGTGTGACATGACTCGGAAGTTCCCGAGTCTCACCGGACAACCTTCTTTATAGCGTCGAGGTTTACCTGCAAAACCACTTATATAGCAAGAGTGAGTACAAAGGCTCAACAAGACTTAACCGTCTCCCCTAAGACATGAAACTCTAGATGAAAGTAACCTAAGACCTAAGCCTGTCATTTGCGAAAAGGCCTCCGAGTTCATCCTTAACTTTCAAATTTTAGCCATAATAATAATGACCTTGCGATCAGCAACATTGGAACTCCATAATCAAACAAGAAACGCTTCATTCCAATGTTACTTGCCCCAAGGTAGAAAATAACTTTAGTTAGCTCTATCTCTACTTCAAACATGGTTCTCATGCCACTTAACATAATCATAGCAGCAATTATACTTTTGCAAACTGTTTCCACACAAGTTGATTACTACGTCACAACATGGGAGCAAGCGGTACTCAATAACCGCGAGGGACGGTGATTCGAATCAAACACTACCCGGATAACTCGACACATACGCCCGCCTCTGAAGACCCAACTCTGGCGTCCTTCATTACGTCGTATGTGGCAACCTTTCTCAGGACACTAGACTGTAGAACCGGTCGCCGTCTCGGGCTCATAGGTCTAACGAGACAATGTGGTATGCCTCTACAATCCAGTGAACCTGGTACATCGGTTTCCTGGTTCCCATATATCAGTAAGCATCCGGTACACAACTCAATACTTGCTCCTGGATGCCGCATACGCATCGGTCCTTAACCGACACAGGCAGAGCTACTCGACCAAGACCTCGTCTTGTCGCAGCCTAACCCCTATGCCCGGTCTCATCTTTAGAAATGTAAAGTTTAGTTTGCTTCCTATCCCAACCACACTCATGATATTCTGGACTATAGCTCGTGAGTAGATTCCAACTACTCGTCTTCTACCGGCTGTCCTAGCCTATTTAGCACGGCCTTATTCTATAGCGATGACACAATTCTACCCTTGACCTCAGAGTTCATGTTTTGTTATGCAAGTGGAGTATCACACATCCTTGACCTAATGCACATACAAACCTTGACCAATAGTAGTGAACAAAGGGAAAACTTTAAAAACAACTTAAGTGCAAACCGGGGCTTGCCTTGGTTTTGCAGGTGACTAGAGTCAGATAATATGGGTTAGTTGCTGATCTCTTGAAGTTCAACTCCTGCCCTTCTTGCTCCTTGATCCAAGCTCAACTTCTCCTTCTTCACTTTCCACGTTTTATCACTACACGTTATGAATATATATACATGTTTAATTATAAAACTTTTGCTAACAAATGCTAACGACAAGTTTAAAACTGGAACTCTGTTTAAGAATTTAAAATGACACTGGGGTGGTGGTTTGGATGTGTGTCTAAGCACTATCATCAAGTGAGGAGTGAGGTTCATCACTTGGGTGGTGCTTTCCTAATTGGTTGAACAGAACACTACTGATCCAGAGCTCCAATGGAGCTGGAATTTTTCTTGTGAGTTCCTAGTCTCAAGAAAGTCCTCTGGACCAAAATTCAGAATTTTTCACTAAGTGGATCACCCAGAACAATTCCCTAAGCACTTAGGCAAAGAGGAATTAATTCTGAATAAATTTGCATTTTCATGCCAATTCAAGTGAAGTACAATTTTATACATAGCTCAGGGAGCACGCATGATTTTTCCTAGGATTTTTGGAGATAAGGAATGGCTAGAACTGAATTTCCAAGTTTTGGATATTCCCTGTAAATGTTTCTGTGCTTATTTGAATGCAGAAACTTGGACTTAGAATTACCCTAACTAAATCACCTTCAAATGAGCTGAAACTTTTACAGCAGTCTCCTAATATCCTAAATAATATTCTGGCAAAATTTGGGGAATTTTGGATGAACCAAACTTCCTCTAAAATTCTATTGCTGAAAAGCTTTAAAGACTTTTCCAGAATTGTCTATTGGTTTTCATGCAAATTGGGTTGCATATTTCGATAGAGCTTTTCATCCTGAATCCAACCCAATTTGAATCACTAAATTTGGAGCTTCCTAGCAAAAGTTATGAGGTTCTAAAGTTTGAACTAAATCTGGAATTCAAACTAAATTCGGGAAAACTTCAAACTCTGCCTGTGGGTCCACCCCACACGTGTCAGCCGCCGGAGTCACGCCACACGGGGCCACAGGACCCTTCCCGCGCCACCACACCGGATCACTGGGCCGCTACAGATCGGAGATTTAAAATATCGCCACTGACAGGTGGGACCGACCGGTCGTCTTCAACCTCGGGCCGTTCTCCTTTTCCCGCGCCACCCCCTCGCCGGAAGTTTGTCGGGGCTCGCCGGAGTCGGCTTCCCGGCCATCTCCCGGCTCGGTACTCGCCGCCTGGGGGTTTTCAGGGGCGAGCAACTCGTCTACGGGGTCAGTACAAGCTAACGGCGCTCGGAACTAGGTCGGCGACGTGCGCACCCTTCGGTGAAGCTTCGGCGCCGTGGTCCGAGCATCCTAGCCTGCCAAAAGCTCGGGGAATTTGCTCTAAAGCACCAGTGAAGGTCAGGCAAGCTTGGCATGGCTTCAAACTGGCTAGGAAATGGCGGCAACTCGGTTGTCACCGTGCGCCCTAGGGTCCCCGCCATGATCGCCGCTTGGAAAGCTTGGAATTCGTCGCTAACCTGAGGTTTCTAGATGGGGTTGTCAAGGGGACTTAACCGCTAGCCAGTCTAGTGCTCATGTGCACGATTTGGTGGCCAAAAAACAACAATTACGATTGAATTTTGAGGATTTCTTACCCGGGGTCTCTTCGCACGTGCCGAGAGCAAGTCGCCAAATTCTTGCTCAGGAGGTCATGGCTCGAGTGGAGGTTTGGCGAGGAGCAGCAGGGAACTCCGGCGCTCCTCTGGGTGTCCCAGCTCGGCCGTGAAAGCCTCTTGGTGGCGCTGTCCACGTGAGTCCGACGTCGGTTTCCAACGTTTACCCCTCGGCTTCGGCGCTGATCCTCAGATTACGGCCAACAGCAGCCCTGATCGCCGGAGCCGAGCTGGGGAACCTCTTGTGCACTTGCTGGTGCTCCCTTTTCGTGTGGACGGCTCGAGCAACCAGGCGCGCGAGCTGGTGGACAATGGAAAGAAACAGAGGCGTCGCCGGCAGCTGCTTTTCGGGCGCGGGAGCAGAAGAAAGCCGCGAGCACGAGTGAAGAACATCGTGTTTGCCTCGGTGGGAAGGATAGGCGCCGGGTGAACCGCCTCTGCCGCCCGCGCGTGGGGGGGCAGCTCGAGCAGGAGGTGGCTGTGGCTGCTGCCTCGGTGGCGCTGGGAGCTCGGTCTTACCCGAGAGCAAAGACTTAGGTGCTAAGTTTTTTCCTCCTCTTCTATGACAATTGGGCCCCACCAAGTTTCTTTCTCAAATATATCCAGATTTTTGGCACATTGTAAACTTCACTCATATGGAGCTCAAATTCACAAGCCAATTGACAATTTGACAAGTTGTGCCTCAGTTTCAAATTTACATTCAAATTTGGATGGAATTCACAAGTTCCTTTGATATTCCTATCAAAGCACCTCCAAATATGCTCCAAATTTGCCCACTCTACAATTTGAACCTGGGGAGTTTGAATATGCCCTCTGATCTTTGAGTTGGTCATTGCAAATACAACTTTTTAAACAACAGTTTGAATTTCCTCTTTTGAAACATGCCCTTCTTCTTTTTGGAAGTGACCCTCTTATTTCAAACTGAATTCAAAGTTTTATAGCACATGCCAACACTTTCATGAGTAAACAAAAGTTTTTGTAAGTCCCATTTCTTGTATTCAAACTCAACTTTATTCATAGCTCAAGTTTTCTATTCACAAGTTTTGGGACTTTTACATCTACCTCGAGAATCCACTGCTGGGTCGCTGAATGGGGCGCGTCCCCAGCAGGTGGATTGCGCATTAGCGCTATTGCTGGAGCCAGCGCACCCCCGTGGGGAACGCTCAGCGCCACAGAAGACCTCACGCTAGTCGGAGCCTGCATTGCCGGAGTCGGCGTTGCCGGAGTCGGCTGCTGGCTTCCAGCTTGCGTCGACACACTCCGTCCTGAGTGTGTCGACATGTATTCCCCGCTGGTCACGGTCCGTCGTGAACGCGGGGGAGGAGAGCTTGCTGCTGAAGGAAGCTTCGTTATCTTCGCCGGCAGAAACTCGTCGCGCAAGGGAAGAGCCCCCTACCTGGCGTGCCAAATGTCGAAGTGTCTGGTCGACACTTCCCCCGACCTGCTCTGGGCAGCCCGCGGAGGTTCTTTTTAGGAGGGGCTAGTCACTTGCGGAGAGCTTAAGCGTAAGGGACAAGTGAGGGAGGAGCTTGACACGGTGAGTTTTACGTGGTTCAGACCGCCGGAGCGTAAAACCCTACGTCCACGGCGAGCAGAGGTTCTCGCTGTATTGCTTGTTGCTTAGAACCGGAGTCCTGAGCTTGAGGATGAGTTATGCCTGGGGTGTGAGATGCTGGAGTGCGAACCCAGGGTGCGAATGGCTAGAGTGCGAACCCTTGCTAACGTTGCCTACCCGAGCCTTTTATAGTCCAAGGCTCGAGTGGCTTACAAGGGGGGCCCGGGACCGGACAGGTGGTCCCGGGGAGATTTCCGCCGACTATCACATCTGCAGTTATGTTTGTAGTTGTCTCTAGCGAAGGCTTCCGAGCCTTCGTTCTGCCGCCCTGCCATGCCGTAGTGGTTGACGACGGCGGGGGCGGCAGGGGATGTCTTGTCGCTTTGTTTTTTGGCTGCCAGGATCTGACACGGTGCGCCAGTCTGTGATGCGACTGGGCGCAACGGCACCTGATAGAGGCGTGCTCCGCGTCTTCGCGTCTTGGGAAGGCGCGGGCCTTGAATACATTGTACGGGCAAGGTATGGTGCGCCTTTACGCCTGCTACCTACCGCGTGGCGGCCGGCAGCACCGTCCCGCTGGGCACGTGGCGGGCCCGGAGCCCTCCTCTGAGGAGAGGGAGGTCCGGCCCCGCAGGACACGTGGAGCCTTCGGACCTCTCCCGGTGGAGGGGGGAGGACCGGCTTCTGACGGCCATGTGGCAGGCCCAGAGCTCTCCTCTGAGGAGGGGGAGGTCCGGCCCCGCGGAACACGTGGCACCTTCGGAGCTCTCCCCGCGGAGGGGGGAGCTCCGGCTGCCTCTGGCCATGTGGCGAGCCCGGAGCTCTCCTCTGAGGAGAGGGAGGTCCGGCCCCGCCAGACATGTGGCACCGTCGGAGCTCTCCCTGTGGAGAAGGGCGAGATCCTTAGGTATTTTCCTCTGTGCGCGGAGAAGGGCGAGATCAAGTGCGTGCCGCGGCACCAGGTTGCCTTTATGCAGGTCCCTGACGCGTTTGGTTCTTTGGCGGTAGTGCTAGAGCAGCAGCCGAGACCGTGCATTGTGGGGTGTTACCTGCAGCCGAGCCTCGTCGACCAGGTTGTCATCTTCACGCTGGATCAGGTCCTGCGCGGCTTCTCCAGGGCGCCCAGGGGTGTTCTCCCCTTCTGGCTAAGGCCTTCAAGGGGTAGGAGTACCCGGACTCTTCCTGGGAGACCCAAGGCATCTTCCCTTTCTGGCAAGGCCTTCAAGGGGTTGACAGACCCTGGGCGGCCCCCCGGAGGTACGACCGAGGCACGGAGGCGTGCACTCAGGTGGAGCTGGCCCGGTTCTGCACCATTGGGGCTGGTGCTTGGGCTGCTGTGACTACTTGGAGCTCCTCCGAGGTTGATATCGCAGCAGTGCAGTCTCCACTGAGGTTGTCTTCTTCACGCTGGATCATGTCCCGCGCGGCTTCTCCTGGGTGCCCCCGGGGAGTTCTCCCCTTCTGGCCAAGGCCTTCAAGGGGTAGGTGGACCCGGGCTCTTCTTGGTAGACCCAAGGCGTCTTCCCCTTCTGGCAAGGCCTTCAAGGGGTTGATAGACCTTGGGCGGTCCCCAGGAGGTATAACCGAGGCACGGAGGCGTGCTCTCGGGTGGGGCTGGCCCGATCTTACACCATTGTGATTGGTGCTTGGGCTGCTGCGACTACTTGGACCTTCTCCAAGGTTGACACCGCAGCAGTGCAGCCTCCACTAACTTTTCGGGGTATCCACAGTCGGCTACCGCTCCGGCCCGTCACCATCGGAGCTGGAGTCCTCACCGTTATGCACTGTCTTCATGACACGCTGAGGCTCCTGAAACCCCACCTGGTGACCGGCGCTGACTGAAGCGTCGACTTTCTGCTTGCCCTCCCTCTGAGGGAGGGGCGGTGCCTCAGCTCTCTGCTGCCTCCCTTTGAGGAAGCGCTCTCGAGCCTCTGGATATCCCAGCACTCGGCAGCAGTATGGTTGCCGGTGCCATGCACGGGGCATAGCCCGACCTGGTCACTATCTGGGGCTTGCGACTGCCGTTGCCTTTTGTCGGGGCGTGGCCCCCGAGCTCCACTAGCCGTCGCTGCTGCGGCGACGGGAGCCACGGACGATGACTTCATCTTGCCACTCCCCCGGTTCTTGGCCTTCTTGCCACCTCCATAGGAAGCAGCGCCAGACCCGGGCTGTCCTCCTGACTCGGAGGTCGGCAGAGAGTGCCAGTTCCGCCCCTCAGCTGCTCTGGCGCACTTGTCCGCCAGGCTGAAGAGCTCAGAGACGTCGCGGACCTCTCTGATCGCGAGCTTCTCAAGCATTTTCTTGTCCCAGACACCCTGCCGGAACGCCACCACCACAGAAGCACTTTGAATATGCGAGATGGTGTTGCGTACCTGGGAGAACTGCTGGATGAAGGAGCGCAGTGACTCCCCAGGTTGTTGCTTGATGCCGTGGAGGTCAAGCTCCATGCCGGGATGGGTGTAGGAGCTGCTGAAGTTGGCGATGAACTGCCGGCAGAGCTCTCCCCAGTAGGTTATGGAACCCTGGGGTAGGTTCATGAGCCAAGACCGGGCTGGGCCGGTCAAGGCGACAGGGAAATAGGTGGCCATGACGGCCTCATCCCCTCCTGCAGCAAGTACGGCGGTGGAGTAGATCTGGAGGAACTCCGCCGGGTTGACGCTGCCGTCGTACTTTTTGGGCAGGTGCGGCCGAAACTTGCGCGGCCACCTCGCGAAGCGAAGGTGGGGTGCAAGGGCCGCACATCCCGCTCATGTTGCCGCAGGTATTGGTGCTGCGAACGCTTGGTTCGCACCTGGCACAGTGTACCCTGTTATGGGCAAGGCTGCGCCAAAGACCGGGGATGCCATTTGCAAAGCATATGGCTGTGGCATATGCTGCGCAGCGTATGCCTGGGGCAGAGTCCGCGTGGCGAAGATCTGCCCTTCAGGCTGGGTCGAGGCCGACGTCATGCTGTCGCCAGCCTCTTGGATGCGACACCTTTCTCGACGTCACTCGAGGAACACTTGGGCATCTTGGCCCAAGTGGCATCGCTCCAGCTCTGCCCTCAGGTCCGTCGACGGAGGCCTGGTGGAGCTGGAGTCCGCCGTCTGCCCGTCAACCGTTGGCGTGCGCGTCAGCGACACAGCCGGTTGACCGGAGTGTCGTCCCCGCCGAAATCGAGGGTTTGCGGCGGCGACGACGAGGCGGTCTACCTCGCGTATCCACTGCTGGGTTGCTTAATGGGGCGCGTCCCCAGCAGGTGGGTTGCGCAGTAGCGCTCTTGCTGCAGCTAGCGCACCCCCGTGGTGTATGCTCAGCGCTGCAGAAGATCTGACGCTGGCTGGAGCCTGCATTGCCGGGGTCGGCGTTGCCGGAGTCGGCTGCTGGCTCCCAGATCGCGCTGACACACTCCGTCCAGAGTGCGTCGACATGTACTCCCCGCTGGTCACGGTTCACCGTGAACGCGGAGGAGGAGAGTTTGCCGCTGAAGGAAGCTTGGTCATCTTCGTCGGCAGAAACTCGTCGCGCAAGGGAAAAGCCCCCTACCTGGCGCGCCAAATGTCGACGTGTGTGGTCGACACTTCCCCCAGACCTGTACTGGGCAGCCCGCGGAGGTTCTTTTTCGGTGGGGCTAGTCACTTGCGGAGAGCTTAAGCGTATGGACGAATTAAGGAGAAGCTTGACACGGCGATTTTTACGTGGTTCAGGCCGCCGGAGTGTAAAACCTACGTCCACGGCGAGCTGAGGAGCTCGCTGTATTGCTTGTTGCTCAGAACCGGAGTCCTGAGCTTGGGGATGACTGATGTCTAGCGTATGAGTTGCGGGAGTGCGAACCCTTGCTAACGTTGCCTACCCGAGCCTTTTATAGTCCAAGGCTCGAGTGGCTTACAAGGGGGGCCCGGGACCCGACAGGTGGTCCCGAGGGGATTGCCTGCAGACTACTGTATCCGCTGTTATGTCTGTAGTTGTCTCTAGCGAAGGCTTCCGAGTCTTTGTCTTGCCGCCCTGCCCATGCCGCATGCTAGTCGTAGTGGTTGATGACGGCGGGGGCGGCATGGGATGTCTTGTCGCTGCGTTTATTGGCTGGCAGGCTCTGACACCGCGCGCCAGTCTGTGATGTGACTGGGCGCAACGGCACCTGACAGAGGCGTGCTCCGTGTCTCCGCGTCTTGGGAAGGCACGGGTCTTGAATACCTTGTACGGGCAAGGTATGGGGCGTATTTACGCCCGCTGCCTACCGCTCGGGGGCAGGCAGCGCTCTTCTGCTTGACATGTGGCGGGCCCGGAGCCCTCCTCAGAGGAGAGGGGGTCCGGCCCCTCAGGGCATGTGGAGCCTTCGGACCTCTCCCCGCGGAGGGGAAGGTCCGGCTTCTGTCGGCCATGTGGCAAGCCCGGAGCTCTCCTCTGAGAAGAGAGAGGTCCGGCCCCGCCGGACACGTGGCGCCTTCGGACCTCTCCCCCGCGGCGGGGGGAGGTCCGGCTTCTGTAGGCCATGTGGCGGGCCCGGAGCTCTCCTCTGTGGAGAGGGAGGTCCGGCCCTGCCGGACGCGTGGCGTCTTCGGAGCTCTCCCTGCGGAGGAGGGCGAGATCATTAGGCATTTTCCCCTGTGCGCGGGGGTACCCCATATCGCGGGTACCGACATGCGTGGACTACAGGTCTCTCAACGAGGTGACAATCAAGAATAAATACCCTCTGCCCCGTATAGAGGACCTGTTCGATCAAATGAAAGGAGCCCGAGTATTCTCCAAGATTGATCTTCGGTCGGGATACTTCCAGCTGAAGATTAAGCCCTCCGATATACCTAAGACAGCCTTTCAGACACGGTATGGTTCATATGAATATACCGTTATGTCTTTTGGATTGACGAATGCACCCGCATACTTCATGTACCTTGTGAACAATGTTTTCATGGAGTACTTGGACAAGTTAATCGTGGTTTTCATCGATGACATTATGGTGTATTCAAAAAGCGAGTAGGAGCATGAAGAACATCTGAGATTGACCCTGCAGAAGTTGCGTGAGCATCAATTGTATGCCAAGCTCAACAAGTGTCAATTTTGGCTAAAGGAAATATCTTTCCTAGGCCACATTATCTCCAAGTAAGGGGTATCGGTTGATCCTGGAAATGTGAGAGATGTTCTGAAGTGGGACCAACCAAAGAGCGTGAGGGATATTTGTGGCGGACCGGAATCCGCTCATCCAGGATCGCAGAGGGTGGTGCCGCGCGATGCGACACCCGACAGCACACGTCATAAGAACACAATATATTACATGGGAAAACAGCTGAAACTGTACAAACAGGTACAAACTTCAGTTACAACTATTGTTCTATTACACAGCGGAAGACTACACTATACAACTCACGCCCGCCTATTTAGCAAAAGTCGGTTGCCCAGCCCTAGGGCAACCCACACTGGCTGCACGTCTCAGCTCAGCGCGGCGTGTACGGCTCCCACTCAGCCGTGGTCCCCGATGGAGGGTAACCCTCGCCGGTGGACTCGTACTCCGAGTCCGTGGGTGGCTCCTCACCTGAAAAACACTTAAGCAGCAACCGTGAGCACAAAGGCTCAGCAAGGCTTAACCGACTCACCTAAGCATGAAACTCTACATGAGGTGTACAATGGACATAGGATAGTAACATTTCAGCAAAACGACACGCCTACAAGTTCATCCTTAGTTCATCTTTTAGCAACAAGTTAACAGTTCATGAAATCTGAAATTTAGTAAGCAGTATTTGGTGGCACACATGTAGCAATACAATTATTTCAATCAGCATCATTGAATCAACATATTTCATCCATTAGTCTACGTTACGACGCAGTGAACAAGCGGTACTCGTCACCGCGAGGGACGGCGAATCGACTCGATATACACCTGCAGGGAAAACCCAAAGAGCACGTCACGTACGCCCACCCGTGGAGCTGCACAGCACGCTCACTCAATGTCGTACGGGACAACCTTTCACCCAACAGCCCAAACGTCGAACCGGTCGCACCGAAACGAGCAGGAGGTTCCCCACACGGAGCATCTCTCTATGCCCGTTGGCAGATTTCCACCTTGCTGCCCTCAACCTACACCTATAAATCGGTGTGCTATGCCTCGACGCCCGGAGGTTTAGGCTACATCGGTTTATCGGGGCCCATATATCCGATATGCCTTCGGTACGTTCAATACTTGTTCAGCAGGGCCGCACACGGATCGGTCCTCAATCGACACGGGCAGGGCTGCGCACACAAGACTCTCTCTTGCTGCGCCCTAGCCCCTGCCTAGTCTCATTTTCATTACTAAAGTGATCTCACCTGACTCAACCGAACCCGTGTGTCCCCAGCCTATCTCGCGAGTAGATTCCAACTACTCGACTTGTACCGAAGTCCTATGACTCATTAAGCATAGCTTGTCTACTCGAGGTCCTTGACACTACCCTCACTCTTTTAGGAACCTTTGGTTATGCAAGTGGGGTTTCATTCATCCTATACCTAATGCACATACATACTTCATATGACACATGTATACAAAGTAAAACTTTTAAAAAGGGTTAATGCAAACCGGGGCTTGCCTTGTTGCTGCTGGTCAGGAGTTAGTTCTTCGTCCGGAAGGAGGAAGTCCAGCACTTCCGGAGTCTCTTCTTCAACGGCTACACGTTAATGAAATACTACATGTTAATTTAGATGCAAATGTGAATTTTAGAGTAAGACTTCTACTATTGGTTCTAACAACCAGCCTCTACCGCCTGGAACTTTGTTTAAGAATTTAAATATGAACTGGTGTTGGTGGTTTGGCTTGGACTTAATCACATAGTTAAATGCTAAGTGGTTTTCCCCCTTTTCCCATATTAATCCCTTAATTGGTTAAACAGGACAGGGGTGATCTAGAGCTCCAATGGAGCTGAGAATTTTTGTGTGAATTCCTTGTCACAAGAAAACTCTCTGGACCAAACATTAGCATTTTTCATGGAGTGGTTTGCTCAGAATAATTCCCTTGGCAAATCAGCAAGGAAGAATTTTTTCTGAGGTAATACCCCTGTTCATGCTCAACTTAATGAACTACAATTTCAATTATAGCTCATAGAGTTTGCCTGAATTTTCCTAACATTTTTGGGGTTAAGAATTGCCCAGAACTGAATTTCCAAGTTTTGGAAATTCTCTGAAAATGTTTCTGTATTCAAATGAACACAGCACCTTTCAATTTGAATTGCTCTGACCAAATCAACTCCAAATGGTCTGAAACTTTTACAGGTGTTTACTAATGTCCTAAAGAACATTCTGGCAAAATTTGGGGATTTTTGGATTAACCAAACTCCCTCAAAAATTCTTTTGCTGAAAAGCTTTAAAGAATTTTCCAGAATTAATTAATGGGTTTCATACAAATTGGGTTGTATCTCTGGACAGAGCTAGGCAAGATGAATCCAACCCAATTTGAATCACTAAATTTGGAGCTTCCTAGCCAAGGTTATGGATTTCTAAAGTTTGAGCTAATCCCTGAATTATTTTCCTACAGAAAATCCCCTCCCGCGCTAAACCAGAGGCTGACAGCGGGGCCCACCCATTTAAATTGAACTAACCGCGCGCTCGCGCGCGATTAACACAGGGGCTGACAGGTGGGGCCGCACCCTTCGTCTACCTCCCGACGTCGCCGCCCCGAGCCGCCGGAGCTCCGGCGAGGTCAGCGTTCCCGGCGATCTAGCTCACCGGAGCCGACGAGACTCGCCGCCCCCACGTAATCTCGGGTGCTGAATCCGCTGGACACCATGTCGCCACCGGCTAACCGCCATAGCTCGTCGGCGACGAGCCCTATGCCTCTGTGCTACCTCGGCAATGTGTTCCCGCCCTTCTGACCGTTTTCATCGTGCGCTAATCGCGTCGCCACACTCAGGGAAACCTGGGGAAACTCGGCATGAGCTCTGTTGGGCCCTAAACGGCCGGCAACCCAGACCTCACCGGCGACCCCCTCCTCCGCCATACTGTCCTAGGGTGAACTTAGGGTTCCGGCGGTGATTTCCTTCCGGTTTTCGAACGAGAAGGGTCGCCAGAACCTCTAGATGCTCTCTCACAGCTCCGTTCGGCCTCCCACCCACTATGCTGCCCAAATTTCTGCTAAACCTAATCGGGTCCCGAAAGGAGCTACTCGCCCTAAGCTGAGAAATTCTCCGCGCACAGAGGTCGAACCTTGGAACGGTTTGCGCGGTGGTCTTGAGGACGAGCTAGCGCTTCACTTTCCTATGGAGGTCGAAGCCGGAAGATGATCACAGCTGGGGTGGCACACGATCGGAGCTCGGGCGACTAGACTGCTGGTTACAGAACTTCGCGAAAATCAGTAACTCGCCGGCGGTCTCGGGCCTTTTATAGGCTCCTGAGGCCAGGGGAGAGCGCGAGACCTGCTGTGCCACCTCCTCTGCCGAAGCAGGAGCTGGCCGGCCGAGGTGGTCGGTCGCCGCCGCTGGCTGCAGCTGGCGAGCGCGCTCGGTCGAGGAGTCGGCTGAAGAGACTTCGGTGCTAAGTCTACTGACCAGTGGGCCTCCCCTCTAACTCCCTTTTCTCCATTTCTGTTGTAAATATCCCAGCAACTCCACATTGAATGAGAGACTTAGACCCCAAGTCTTGGTTTGAATTTGAGTTCTCAAATTCAAACTTTGTTTGGTTAAATTTGCTTCATGTTTAAACTGAAATTCAAATTCAGTTTTGAATTCTTGCAAATTTAGCTCTTGACAAGATGAGCTCCAATGGAGATGAAACTTGGTGGGTTTACTCAGAAAAATGTGCTGAGTATAGATATGGAGCTAACTTTTGAATTTGGGTGATGAAAGTTGCTGCAATTTGAATTTACATTCAAATTGACCTCTTTTTGAAATAACCCAAAAGTGCCTCAAAAATTGTTGAATTTGCATGAGCTTTGGACTGAACCTTCCCAAGACATTTCAAATCCTAGGGTGAGCTCAACCTCTCATGTTCATGTGCAGAAACCCTACATTGTGAATGTGAAGGCTTTCCCCTCTAATCATTCTTTTGATGGAGGTTACTTGCCTTTCACAACATTTCCTATGGTGTCCACAATAAAAACTGTGGTGTTGTGAGGTGAAGCAAAGTTTTTTGCAAGTCCCTTTTCTTGGGCTTTTACATCCCTCCCCCCTTAAAAGAATCTCGTCCCGAGATTACAAAAGAAGAGATAGCGAAGTAATAGGGACTTACCTGTGTTGGGAAGCCATGAACTCCGGGTAATTTGAGCGAAGGAATTCCTCGCTCTCCCACGTCGCTTCTTCGGCGGTGTGGTTGCTCCAGAGTATTTTGTAGAACCACAACGTTCTGCTGCGTGTGGTTCTGGCTTTCTCATCAAGAATTCCCACCGGATATTCATCATATGTTAAATCCGGTTTCAGCTCGCCGATGTCTTCGGTAGGAACAGCAGTTGTATGCTTCAAGCATTTTCGCAGTTGTGAAACATGGAAAATATCATGGACACCAGCCAGAGATGCCGGTAGCTCCAATCGATACGCTGCTGGTCCACACTTCTCGGTGATAGCGTAGGGTCCAATGAAACGGGGAGCGAGCTTCCCCTTCACACCGAATCGGTGCACGCCCTTCATTGGAGACACGCGGAGGTACACGTGTTCCCCAACGTCAAAGAGCAACGGCCTACGCCTCTTATCAGCGTAGCTCTTCTGTCGGGATTGAGCGGCCTTCAAATTGGCTTGAATTGTCCGAACGCGCTCTTCGGCGTCATTCACCACATCAACTCCGAATGTGACCCTTTCACCGGACTAGCACCAATTTAATGGGGTGCGGCATTTACGACCGTAGAGAGCTTCGTAAGGTGCCATCTTGATACTTGCCTGATAACCGTTGTTGTACGAGAATTCCGCCAATGGTAGGTGATCATCCCAGTTCCTACCATGGTGGATGGCACATGCTCTCAACATGTCTTCCAGGACTTGATTCACCCTTTCTGTCTGACCATCGGTCTGAGGGTGATAGGCGGAGCTCCTGATCAACTTAGTACCCAATGCAGCGTGTAGCTGCTCCCAAAAGCGAGATACAAATAATGCACCTCGATCTGAGACAATGGTCTTGGGTACCCCGTATAGGCATAGAATCTTCGCTATGTATAGCTCCGCATATTTGCCGGCATTGTAACGTGTATTCACCGGAATGAAGTGAGCCGTCTTGGTTAACCGATCAACGATTACCCATATGGAATCATGCTTGTTGGCGGTTAGGGGTAATCCCACAATAAAATCCATGCTCACATCTTCCCATTTCCATGCCGGAATCTTCAGGGGTTGCAGCAGCCCTGATTTCTTCATGTGATCAGTTTTCACTCGTCTACACGTATCACACTCGGATACGTACTTAGCTACCTCCCGCTTCATCCGTGTCCACCAAAATTTCTTTTTCAAATCTTGGTACATTTTGTTGCTGCCTGGATGAATGGAGTATTTGGACAAGTGAGCTTCATCGAGGATCTTTTTCCTCAACTCCATATCTCGGGGTACGACTATGCGGTCATTGAACCACAACGTCCCCTCACCATCTTTCCGGAAACATTTAATTTCTCCATTGTCTATCCGTCTCCGGAGATGTGCCATGCCTTTATCCGTTTTCTGAGCTGCAATGATGTCCTCTCTAATAGTAGGGATGAGGGCAAGGTTGTACAGCGATCCATAAGGAACCAAGTATAAACTTGGCTCTTCCTCCTCCACCGGTGTAATGGTGAGGTGATGGACATGTGATTTCCGACTCAGCGCGTCGGCAACCACATTCGCTTTGCCAGGGTGGTAATGGATCTCAATCTCATAATCTTTGATCAGTTCTAACCACCTCCTCTGCCTCATGTTCAGCTCCTTCTGGGTGAAAATGTATTTCAAGCTCTTGTGGTCGGTGTAGAGATGCACCAAGTTCCCCAGGAGATAGTGCCTCCACATTTTTAGCGCCAACACCACGGCAGCAAGTTCAAGATCGTGAGTCGGGTAGTGCTGCTCATGGTTCCGAAGTTGGCGTGAGCCATAAGCGACCACACGTCCTTCCTGCATCAACACGCAGCCGAGCCCAATACCGGACGCGTCACAATACACGTCGAAGGGCTTTGTTGTATCCGGCTGAGCTAATACCGGGGCTGTTGTGAGGTGCTTCACCAGTGTTCGGAACGCTCCTTCACACGCCGTGTTCCAAACATATTTTGTCCCTTTCTTCAGCAGCTCTGTCATCGGCTTAGCGAGCTTGGAGAAGCTTGGAATGAATCTCCGATAGTATCCCGCTAACCCGAGGAAGCTTCTGACTTCATGGACTGAAGTGGGAGCTTTCCATTTCAGCACTTGCTCTATTTTACTTGGGTCAACCGCAATGCCTTCAGCTGAGATGATATGTCCCAAGAACGGCACTTGGCTGATCCAAAATTCGCATTTGCTGAACTTGGCATAGAGTTTGTGGTCTCGCAATCGTTGAAGAACGATCCGCAAGTGTTCGGCATGTTCAGCTTCGGTCTTGGAGTAAACCAAGATGTCGTCGATGAACACTACCACGAACTTGTCCAGCTCCGGCATGAACACCGAGTTCATGAGATACATGAAATGGGCTGGAGCACTTGTGAGACCAAAGGACATGACGAGATATTCGTATAAGCCGTATCTCGTCGAGAACGCCGTCTTCGGGATATCCTCCGCCCGGATCTTGATCTGATGATATCCAGAGCGAAGGTCCATCTTTGAGAATACACTTGCCCCCACCAGTTGATCAAACAAGATGTCAATACGGGGCAGTGGGTACTTATTCTTGATGGTGACGGCGTTGAGCGGCCGGTAATCCACACACAGCCTCAGGGTCTCATCCTTTTTCTTCACGAATAGCGCCGAGCATCCCCAAGGCGAGGAACTCGGCCTAATGAAACCCTTGCTCAACAGATCATTGAGCTGTTCTTTCAGTTCCGCCAGCTCATTTGGAGCCATCTTGTATGGTCTCCGTGATATGGGCGTAGTCCCGGGTGCGAGCTCGATCTTGAACTCGACATCCCGCTCAGGTGGCATGCCCGGAAGATCGTCCGGGAACACGTCAGGATACTCCCGGACTACGGGGATGTCTTCTAACTTGAGAACTTCAGCATTATTAATTGCTAAAACTTCCCGGACTGGTGTGTCTAACACCATGGAATGCGGACGGTGAAATAGAGAATTTAAGTGAACCGTCCGTGTCCGAGTCTCTAGGACAGCGCCATGGTATTGCAGCCATGACATCCCTAAGATTGCATCAATCTTTTGTCCCATAAGGATTATCAAGGTGGTGGGATATAGTTTCCCACCTAAGCACAGAGGTGCCTTTGGAATCATCATATTAGCTGAAATCTTCCCTCCCGGTGAGCAGATCATATAAGTGCAGTCGGTTGGGAAGACTTGCAATTGATGTTTAGCCACATAGGATGCACTTATAAAGCTGTGGGTTGCACCAGAATCAAATAATATGACGATGGCTTGATTGTTGAGAGTAAACGTACCCGCCAGCACGTTGTCTCCCTCGGGGGCGTCCTCATTGTCGAGGTTGCGGACGCCTCCAGTCCGCTGACCAACCTTCTTCGCCGGAGGTCGGCCTCGAGCACCGCCCTGGAACTGGGCTTGCCCGCTGCTCTGCTGCCCCTGGGGACAGTCCTTCGCGAAGTGGCCCGCCTGGCCACACGTGAAGCAGGTGAAACGGGGCTGTCCCCCGCTGATCGGTGGACGGAATCCCGGGGCGCGTTGTGGCGGTGGAAACGCCCGGGGTACCGTCTGCTGCTGCTGCTGTCTTGGTGGTGGCATCGGCGGACGGAACGGAGGTGCCTGAAAGGGACGTCCCCCGAACCGTTGCGGTCGCGCCGGTGGTTGCCACTGCTGCCCGGATGGTGTCCGATACACCATACGGTACTTCTGGGGAGCGCCACTCCCACTGCTGCTAGGTGGAGCGCTGCGCTTCCTCTGCTCAGCTGCTAACTCCCGCTGAGCGTCCTCTTGCATGATGGCGGCATTGACTAGGTCGTTGAATGTGCCGCGGTTCCATTGTACGAGGTGGGTCTTCATTTCGGGGTGTAACCCCCGATAGAAGTGCTCCCTCTTCTTCTCCTCCGTGGAGATGTAGTCTGACGCATACTGCGCCAGATGGTTGAAGGCACGGGAGTAGTCGTGGGCACTCCTCCCGCCCTGCTTCAGTTCCAAAAATTCTTGGAACTTCCTCTTCATTATTCCGGGAGGGATGTGATAGGCGCGGAACGCCTCCCAGAACTCTTGCCATTCCACGGCATGGCCAGCCGGACGTGAGGCGACATAATTCGCCCACCACGCACCAGCGGCACCGTGGAGCTGCTGCGCTGCGAACAGTGTCTTCTGCCGCTCCGTACACGGGAGCAGCCCGAACTTGGACTCGATAGTCCGCAGCCAGTTTTCCGCCTCCAGTGGTTCTTCAGCTTCGGTGAACACTGGAGGGTGCGTACTCATGAAATCCGAGTACGACACTTCGTGGGGCTCACGAGGCCCTCGCTCTTGACGTCCTCCCGCCTGGGACGTATTCTGCACGATCGTGCGGAGCAGGTCGGTCTGCTCCTCACGACCTCCCACCAATGCTGCTATCACATCCGCTAGAGTAAGCGGAGGCGGCGGTGGTGGCTGCTGCTGCGGGGTGCTGTCGTAGGCCGGCGGCTGGGAGTCATCGCCTCCACCTTGGCTAGAGCCACCAACCTCGTGCGTGGTCCTAGTACGAACCATTTGCAACCGTACGACATTATACATCAGTCCCGCAACATTTTGCATGCAGTCCAATAGAACTGGGCGTAAAAAACATTATGACAACCAAAACATGCAAAATATCTCCTAAGTAGATAATGTAATAACTTTGCACAAGCTACCCCATTACCAGACCAAACACAAGTTAGCTTAATCCAACTTGATGAACCCCCTCTTTGGAAGCTCACCATAACTGGGTTTGGTCTCTACGAGACATTGTTATTGCGTTGTCATCACGTATAACCCCCCTTAGGGTACAACACCCTTTTCAATGAGTTCAACCGTCATTCTTCTGTCAGAATGACCAGTTGCTACCTATTCCAAGTTTTGATCTGGTTCTGGGCATTTTCATGACTCAAGTTGAATACCAAAGTTAAAGTTAACTTCAGTATCTTTCCAACGAGTACTCAATTGCCCCCAGATTAGCTTTGATTAAAAAGTTATGCTAATTCAAAGTTAGCAGAATTTCTGGAGGAATTTTAACAGCACCTCCCTTGGAATTGGCTGTCTTCAACCCTAATTTCCCCTAAATCCGTGCTGAAATTTCAGAAACTTTGAATTGCAAAGATGTCACACATCTTCTACTCTTTCTATGGATGTATTATATGACAATTTTAGATTTTTCTACTTGGAGTTATATTTGAAAAACAGATCAGTTCAGAGGATGTTTTACTCTGCCCTGGTTCTGGACAGTTTACACTTCTCTGGGCTTTAAGCCATCTTAAGATGAGTTTCAGCTCTGGAAGTATACAACAAAGTTGTAGAGGACTTGAATACCTTTCCATAACTGTATAGCACACCTCCCTGGGCTAAAAGACCTGCGAGCTATGCCCTGTTGAAGATCAGCATCCTTGCTGTCTCAAAACAGAGCACTCTGTTTTTCAGTCTTTTTGGAGCTACAATCATCACTACCCCATTCTTATACCCAACCAGGGTCCTAAATGTTGAACCTATAGATTTTAATTCTTTGTTATCATTATACTCATGCATATGCCTACAAAATCTCGGTACTACGTTCCTCACAAAGAAAATCCTACCCGGATCATACCGGCATATATGTCTCAAATGTGGCACTAAACGGTCTCTCACACACGTTTTCTACACGGATACATACGTGGTTAGTACCTGCAGAAAACCACACAATAATGGTGCACTCAATGGTTATTCATTTCAGGCAGTTCCATATTTGAAAGTAAATACAAACGCCCGTATCATTTCCATATGGCCGTCCTTGAGCTAAGTCACGTCTCAAGGCACGTGATCGTGTTTCAACACCACACGACGGGGAACCCGAGTATGTCATGAACGGGTCGTCACGGTTGGGAATGTTATCAACCCAACAGATACCACCTACTGCCCTGCAGGGCACGCCGATGGCAAGCGCTGCGTATGTCCTCCTGGGCTATTTCCAGACGAACACACTCTCGCGTTACTGACCACGCGATGGGGTCTCCACTTACTTGCCTAATGCACGCTAGGGATCAGCGTTTCATATGAACTCAGGGACATGAAGAGTCCAAGAGGTTCATATTGACATCTCACACCAAGCTGTGAGACTCTATCCCTGAGCCACGTTCCTCGTCAGGGAGAGCTAACCGAAATTGAACCGCTTTCGGTAGCGTTCCTTACCATACTTACCAGAGCGTAGGTGCGTCGTTACATAATTAAAATTCAGAATTATAACACATAGGTTAGTATTTGCCACTTTAAGTAACTATGCTAATATAGTCCTTACTTGGGCAACTACCGATTCCTCACCGTATACCTAAGTTTTTCCCATAATGCAGTCCTTAAGTACTGTGCTATCCCCACTGCAGCTCTGATACCAGGCTGTGGCGGACCGGAATCCGCTCATCCAGGATCGCAGAGGGTGGTGCCGCGCGATGCGACACCCGACAGCACACGTCATAAGAACACAATATATTACATGGGAAAAACAGCTGAAACTGTACAAACAGGTACAAACTTCAGTTACAACTATTGTTCTATTACACAGCGGAAGACTACACTATACAACTCACGCCCGCCTATTTAGCAAAAGTCGGTTGCCCAGCCCTAGGGCAACCTACACTGGCTGCACGTCTCAGCTCAGCGCGGCGTGTACGGCTCCCACTCAGCCGTGGTCCCCGATGGAGGGTAACCCTCGCCGGTGGACTCGTACTCCGAGTCCGTGGGTGGCTCCTCACCTGAAAAACACTTAAGCAGCAACCGTGAGCACAAAGGCTCAGCAAGGCTTAACCGACTCACCTAAGCATGAAACTCTACATGAGGTGTACAATGGACATAGGATAGTAACATTTCAGCAAAACGACACGCCTACAAGTTCATCCTTAGTTCATCTTTTAGCAACAAGTTAACAGTTCATGAAATCTGAAATTTAGTAAGCAGTATTTGGTGGCACACATGTAGCAATACAATTATTTCAATCAGCATCATTGAATCAACATATTTCATCCATTAGTCTACGTTACGACGCAGTGAACAAGCGGTACTCGTCACCGCGAGGGACGGCGAATCGACTCGATATACACCTGCAGGGAAAACCCAAAGAGCACGTCACGTACGCCCACCCGTGGAGCTGCACAGCACGCTCACTCGATGTCGTACGGGACAACCTTTCACCCAACAGCCCAAACGTCGAACCGGTCGCACCGAAACGAGCAGGAGGTTCCCCACACGGAGCATCTCTCTATGCCCGTTGGCAGATTTCCACCTTGCTGCCCTCAACCTACACCTATAAATCGGTGTGCTATGCCTCGACGCCCGGAGGTTTAGGCTACATCGGTTTATCGGGGCCCATATATCCGATATGCCTTCGGTACGTTCAATACTTGTTCAGCAGGGCCGCACACGGATCGGTCCTCAATCGACACGGGCAGGGCTGCGCACACAAGACTCTCTCTTGCTGCGCCCTAGCCCCTGCCTAGTCTCATTTTCATTACTAAAGTGATCTCACCTCACTCAACCGAACCCGTGTGTCCCCAGCCTATCACGCGAGTAGATTCCAACTACTCGACTTGTACCGAAGTCCTATGACTCATTAAGCATAGCTTGTCTACTCGAGGTCCTTGACACTACCCTCACTCTTTTAGGAACCTTTGGTTATGCAAGTGGGGTTTCATTCATCCTATACCTAATGCACATACATACTTCATATGACACATGTATACAAAGTAAAACTTTTAAAAAGGGTTAATGCAAACCGGGGCTTGCCTTGTTGCTGCTGGTCAGGAGTTAGTTCTTCGTCCGGAAGGAGGATGTCCAGCACTTCCGGAGTCTCTTCTTCAACGGCTACACGTTAATGAAATACTACATGTTAATTTAGATGCAAATGTGAATTTTAGAGTAAGACTTCTACTATTGGTTCTAACAACCAGCCTCTACCGCCTGGAACTTTGTTTAAGAATTTAAATATGAACTGGTGTTGGTGGTTTGGCTTGGACTTAATCACATAGTTAAATGCTAAGTGGTTTTCCCCCTTTTCCCATATTAATCCCTTAATTGGTTAAACAGGACAGGGGTGATCTAGAGCTCCAATGGAGCTGATAATTTTTGTGTGAATTCCTTGTCACAAGAAAACTCTCTGGACCAAACATTAGCATTTTTCATGGAGTGGTTTGCTCAGAATAATTCCCTTGGCAAATCAGCAAGGAAGAATTTTTTCTGAGGTAATACCCCTGTTCATGCTCAACTTAATGAACTACAATTTCAATTATAGCTCATAGAGTTTGCCTGAATTTTCCTAACATTTTTGGGGTTAAGAATTGCCCAGAACTGAATTTCCAAGTTTTGGAAATTCTCTGAAAATGTTTCTGTATTCAAATGAACACAGCACCTTCCAATTTGAATTGCTCTGACCAAATCAACTCCAAATGGTCTGAAACTTTTAAAGGTGTTTACTAATGTCCTAAAGAACATTCTGGCAAAATTTGGGGAGTTTTGGATGAACCAAACTCCCTCAAAAATTCTTTTGCTGAAAAGCTTTAAAGAATTTTCCAGAATTAATTAATGGGTTTCATACAAATTGGGTTGTATCTCTGGACAGAGCTAGGCAAGATGAATCCAACCCAATTTGAATCACTAAATTTGGAGCTTCCTAGCCAAGGTTATGGATTTCTAAAGTTTGAGCTAATCCCTGAATTATTTTCCTACAGAAAATCCCCTCCCGCGCTAAACCAGAGGCTGACAGCGGGGCCCGCCCGTTTAAATTGAACTAACCGCGCGCTCGCGCGCGATTAACACAGGGGCTGACAGGTGGGGCCGCGCCCTTCGTCTACCTCCCGACGTCGCCGCCCCGAGCCGCCGGAGCTCCGGCGAGGTCAGCGTTCCCGGCGATCTAGCTCACCGGAGCCGACGAGACTCGCCGCCCCCACGTAATCTCGGGTGCTGAATCCGCTGGACACCATGTCGCCGCCGGCTAACCGCCATAGCTCGTCGGCGACGAGCCCTATGCCTCTGTGCTACCTCGGCAATGTGTTCCCACCCTTCTGACCGTTTTCATCGTGCGCTAATCGCGTCGCCACACTCAGGGAAACCTGGGGAAACTCGGCATGAGCTCTGTTGGGCCTTAAACGGCCGGCAACCCAGACCTCACCGGCGACCCCCTCCTCCGCCATACTGTCCTAGGGTGAACTTAGGGTTCCGGCGGTGTTTTCCTTCCGGTTTTCGAACGAGAAGGGTCGCCAGAACCTCTAGATGCTCTCTCACAGCTCCGTTCGGCCTCCCACCCACTATGCTGCCCAAATTTCTGCTAAACCTAATCGGGTCCCGAAAGGAGCTACTCGACCTAAGCTGAGAAATTCTCCGCGCACAGAGGTCGAACCTTGGAACGGTTTGTGCGGTGGTCTTGAGGACGAGCTAGCGCTTCACTTTCCTATGGAGGTCGAAGCCGGAAGATGATCACAGCTGGGGTGGCACACGATCGGAGCTCGGGCGACTAGACTGCTGGTTACAGAACTTCGCGAAAATCAGTAACTCGCCGGCGGTCTCGGGCCTTTTATAGGCTCCTGAGGCCAGGGGAGAGCGCGACACCTGCTGTGCCACCTCCTCTGCCGAAGCAGGAGCTGGCCGGCCGAGGTGGTCGGTCGCCGCCGCTGGCTGCAGCTGGCGAGCGCGCTCGGTCGAGGAGTCGGCTGAAGAGACTTCGGTGCTAAGTCTACTGACCAGTGGGCCTCCCCTCTAACTCCCTTTTCTCCATTTCTGTTGTAAATATCGCAGCAACTCCACATTGAATGAGAGACTTAGACCCCAAGTCTTGGTTTGAATTTGAGTTCTCAAATTCAAACTTTGTTTGGTTAAATTTGCTTCATGTTTAAACTGAAATTCAAATTCATTTTTGAATTCTTGCAAATTTAGCTCTTGACAAGATGAGCTCCAATGGAGATGAAACTTGGTGGGTTTAGTCAGAAAAATGTGCTGAGTATAGATATGGAGCTAACTTTTGAATTTGGGTGATGAAAGTTGCTGCAATTTGAATTTACATTCAAATTGACCTCTTTTTGAAATAACCCAAAAGTGCCTCAAAAATTGTTGAATTTGCATGAGCTTTGGACTGAACCTTCCCAAGACATTTCAAATCCAAGGGTGAGCTCAACCTCTCATGTTCATGTGCAGAAACCCTACATTGTGAAAGTGAAGGCTTTCCACTCTAATCATTCTTTTGATGGAGGTTACTTGCCTTTCACAACATTTCCTATGGTGTCCACAATAAAAACTGTGGTGTTGTGAGGTGAAGCAAAGTTTTTTGCAAGTCCCTTTTCTTGGGCTTTTACAATATTCAGAGTTTCCTTGGGATGGCAGGATACTATCGGCTCTTCATTAAATACTTCTCTAAGATAGCAAAACCTATGACGGAATTGCTAATGAAGGGAAAAGTCTTTCAATGGACACAAGCCTGCGAAGAAAGTTTTGAGGAACTCAAGAAAAGGCTAACCACAGCACCAGTTCTGTTATTGCCAGACGTAAGCAAGAGCTTTGACATATACTGTGACGCATCCAGACAAAGGTTCGGATGTGTACTCATGCAGGAAGGACAAGTGGTAGCCTATGCCTCACGACAATTAAAGAAGCACGAGCTTAACTATCCTACGCATGACTTGGAGCTAGCAGCAGTGGTGCATGCATTAAAGATTTGGAGACAATATATCCTTGGACATCGATGTGAGATATATACGGATCATAAAAGCCTCAAGTACATATTTACACAAACGGACTTGAATTTGAGGCAACGTCGATGGTTAGAACTCATCAAGGATTATGATGTGGGAATCAACTACCACCCCGGGAGGGCCAATGTAGTAGCGGACGCATTGAGCAGAAAGGGAGCATGTCACCAACTCACGGTTCAGGAGCTACCACCCGAACTACGGAAGGAGTTCGAACGGTTACACCTCAGATTCTTGAATAACGTGGAGATAATGGAAATCTACTCCCAATTGGAGCAAGAAATAAGAGAGGGCCAAGCAACGGATGAGGAGATCAAGGAGATCAAGGAAAGAATCCGACAAGGAATAGAGAAGGATTTCAAGGAGGATGAAAAGGGTACGCTTTGCCTAGGAAAAAGGATTTGTGTGCCGAACATAAGACAACTCCGCGACATGATATTGAAGGAGGCACATGATTCACCCTATTCCATACATCCAGGAAGCACCAAAATGTACAAGGACTTGAAAACTTGTTATTGGTGGGATGGTATGAAGAGGGATATAGCCGAATATGTTGCCCTATGCGACACATGCCAACGGGTAAAGGCCGAACATCAAAAACCCGCTGGATTGTTGCAACCTTTGAGAATATCCGAATGGAATTGGGAGGACATCAGTATGGACTTCATCGTCGGATTACCACGTACTCAGTCGGGATACGACTCCATCTGGGTCATTGTGGACCGATTGACGAAAACTGCCCATTTTCTTCTGGTAAAGACCAGTTACAACGTTGCACAATTGGCAGAGTTATACATGGAGCAGATCGTGTGCCGTCACGGAGTTCCGAGGAGGATAGTCTCAGATCGAGGTTCTCAGTTTACCTCAAGGTTCTGGAGGAAGCTGCAGAAAGCCATGGGTACACGACTGGATTTTAGCTCCGCCTACCATCCACAAACAGATGGGCAAACCGAAAGGACAAACCAAATTTTGGAGGACATGTTGAGAGCTTGCGCCTTGAAACGTGGGTGTAGTTGGGATAGGAGTTTACCGTATGCCGAATTCTCCTATAACAACAGCTATCAAGCTAGCTTGAAGATGTCGCCTTTCGAAGCCTTATATGGAAGGCGATGTAGAACGCCACTGTTCTGGAATGAGACTGGAAAGAACCAGGTGTTTGGACCCGAAGTACTACAAGAAGCTAAAAAGCAGGTCCAAACAATACGGGAGAACTTAAAGGCTACTCAGTCACGACAGAAAGGCTATGCGGACAATAGGCGTAGGAAGTTGACCTTTGAAGTAGGAGACTTCGTATACCTTAAGGTATCGCCTATCCGAGGCCAACGACATTTCAACGTCAAAGGCAAGCTAGCACCTCGCTACATCGGACCATTTATGATTTTGGACAAGCGAGGAGAAGTAGCCTATCAATTAGAGCTCCCAAACCACCTCTCCGACGTACATGACGTGTTTCATGTATCCCAGCTCAAGAAGTGCTTGAGAGTATCAGAGGAACAAGTGTCAATGGGAGAGCTTGAACTTCAAGTGGACCTGACTTACGCAGAACACCCTTTCCGAATCTTGGATGTAAAAGAAAGGGTCACCCGAAACAAGGTGATTCGATGGTGCAAGGTACAATGGAGCCATCACACCGAAGCTGAAGCCACATGGGAGCGTGAAGAGGATATCAAGGCGGAATTCCCCCATCTATTTCCTACTAACGAATCTCGAGCGCGAGATTCAATTTAAGGGGGGTAGATTTGTGACACCCTCGCCTCGGGTGTCACCATATGTTCATGTTCTATGAAGAGGAAA
Organism: Neostapfia colusana; assembly: GCA_030760725.1. Taxonomy (NCBI): domain Eukaryota; kingdom Viridiplantae; phylum Streptophyta; class Magnoliopsida; order Poales; family Poaceae; genus Neostapfia; species Neostapfia colusana. Next base: position 84,348,712 of record JASWHV010000003.1, read on the forward strand.
CATTTTAATGAAAAATAGGAACAGATAGAATTATCAAAAGAATAGCCAATAAAGCCCTCAGAGAGCGCCAAAGGCAACTTCCGCGGCCAGCAGGCCACGTGGCGTGTTCGGAGCTCGTCTCCGCAAAGGGGAGAAGTCCGATCCTATGCGACATGTGTTGCCACGGAGCAAGCCTCTGCAGAAGAAGCAAAGGCATTTCCGCAAGACACGTGTCATCCTCGGAGCTAGTCCTCGCGGAAATCAGAGGACCAGTCACACGGGATACATGTCGATCTCGGAGCTCATCTCAGAGAAGTCCGGATATATCGAACACGTGTCACCACCGGAGCTTATCTCCGGGAGGTCTGTCGTTGCTGAACACGTGTCGACCTCGGGGCATGTCCCTGAAGAAAGGAGAGAGGAAAGACCGGCGCCAACACGTGGCGTGCGCGGAGCTCACCTCCAAAGGAGGGGGGGAGGTATCGCTCGTTGACACACGGAACAACCGGAGCTCATCTCTGCGGAGAAGGAGATACCAGGCCCCGGAAGGACACGTGGAGCTTTCGGAGCTCATCGCCGCGAAGGTAATGAGTTCTGGAGCGGTTTTTACGCGTAAAGATACCGGTACGCAACAGAAACCGATCTAAATTATACGATGTTAATAAAGATAAGATGTTAGGATCCAACAAAGATCTAAATAAGACTCTTATTCGGGATACAATCAGATTAGGACTCTTCTCTTCCCGATTATAAATAGAACCCAAAACCTCTGGCCGAAACCACAAACCTCTCTTTCAACTCCTGAGCCGACGACTTAGAGCCCTAGCCCTAACTCGCCGAGCAAACCATCGCCGAAGCGCAACAAGGGAGATCATCGGAGAAGAACCGAGCGGTCTGAGGAGGACCTCGAAGTCAAGAAGAATGTAAGGTAGGACTTCAATACCACCTTACGACATCATTGTGTTCATCTCTTTGCATCTGTTCTTCAATTCCTTTTGAACAGAAGCCTTCTCGTGGGCAGATCACTTGATGATCAGTTTGATCTAAAGACAAGGTCATCACCACGTCCACCTCTGATCCGAACACCTCTGTCCATACAAGGTCATGCAAGAACACGTACAGATCAATCTAATAAAACTAATCATGAGATAGCATGCATATCGCATCTAGTTTAAGGTTTGTGCATAAATATTGATTGTTGTGAATCTGGTATGCACGTGATCCTATCTAGCAGGACAAGCTCAGGGAGCTGTCTACGACGAACTGCAGCAACCAGGTTTTGAGAATCAAGAGCAACCGGAACCGCAAGAACAAGGCAAGTGCTCCTTGACCATATTGATCCTATGTTTTGGGTAAAACTGTTTTGTTTGCGAAAAGGTGTGCGTACTGAGTCAAACGTGATGGGAAGCTCTTTTATAGGAGTTTACTAGTTTTGACTAAACCACCCTTGTCGCCTGGGAAGTTTATGAGTCGGGTATGGTTTTTGCTTTATGCTTCACTGAGTCTGTGGGATTGGGAAGCGAGATAGATGTGTCTAGCTAACTGCACTCGTACTGATAATAAGTAACTGATGAGGTTAATAAATATGGATCGGAGGGAGATCTAGGCAAGACTGGGTTTGTGAATGAGGTAGCATGAGATGGTTGTTTTACTTTCCATAGATCTAAGGACCGGTTCATGCATGCACATGCCAGGATTACAGTGCCACCACAAGGCCAAATATGGGTGCGGCTTAGCTGAGTAATTAGGTAAGTTGCTAGAGTGTTATGGACTGTGGAAGGCGCGGGGAATGGGAGTCGAGTGAGGACTGCCCTGGGAACTGCATGGCACAAGAGGGGGCCCGTGGGTGGGAGAATTGGAGATTCTAGCCTGCCGGTGAAACCTTAGTGAGTCCATACATCTAGTAACACCTTGGTAAAGGCTATTTTGTGATCTCTTGACCATACACCGACGGTTGTGTACTGGTATAATGGAGGTTCTGCAGTCGCCGACGGGTGACGAAATCACAAACTTGTGGGTAAAGAGGTGCAAACTCTGCAGAGTTTAAAACTATCATGATAGCCGAGCTTACAGTCACGAGCACCTGGCTAAACTGCCATGATTAGTTGGGATGGTTATTGGGATGGTTATTGGGAAGGTTCTTGGTTATGATTATTGGTTTGGTTATGGTTTGGTTTGGGACGGTTGAGTCCGGGTGATAAGATGGTTGCATGACTGTTAAGTCATGGCAACGAGTTTGGTCTCAATGTGAGATGGAGTTGTTTTGAGATGGTAGCGAATACGGGGAGGTATTCGTGAGATGGTAGCGAATACGAGAAGGTATTCGTGAGTAAGAATGAGGTTGGTTAATGTTCGGGAGGAACATGGAAAGCGATGGAGGTATATTGGTAATTTAATACATATTGGGATTACTTTCATCTAAAGTTAAGTTGCTGTTTTATCATGATTTTACAATACTGCTTTTCTGCAAATAAGCCTTTTATACCTACCTTGTTTGTGAGCTGCATATCATGTGTTTTCCCGCACTTGCTGAGTACATCGTTGTACTCAAACTTGCATTATTATTTCATCATCAACAGCAAGAGAAGGCTACTATGAAGACCAAGTGGAGCATTATGGCGTGTGATCTGTTCTCAACCTTGCCTTTGGAAGGAGTAGAGATGGAGCCACTTCTGCTTAGTTTTGCTTCCGCATTAGTTTTTGCTTCCATATTAAAATAAAGACTTCCGCTGCATAGAAATAAGACTTCCTCTGTGAGCATGAGTCCAAGACTCATGAGGTATTGTAATAAACTGTGTTATTTGTGGTAATATATAATCTGAATTCAGTTTGTGGAACGTATGTGTATGTGTGATGAACATCCTAGGCACACATATGCATTAGTTCTCAGTTCCGTGGTTTTCCCACAGAATTGAGGGCGTCACAGATTGGTATCAGAGCCACGTGTTGACAGTAGGTTACACGCCTAGATAGAAACCTTAGATTGATATTAGAGCCACGGGTTAACAGCAAGTTACACCCCTAAATAGAAGTCACAGGTAGCTAAGCCACGCTGACCAAAGGAAGCATCCTATGGTGAATAGCTTAGATTGGCCTTGAAACCACCTTGGCATAGGGAACCATCCTTGAATAGGAGTTGTGTGGGCCCTTGTGGTGATTATTTGTGATTGTGTGCTTAGTGTGAGTTGTGGGACGTCTCAAAACGTTGTTCATATCCACACGTAAGAAGAAAGAGGTGTGAGATGTCTCGGCACTTGATCACATCCTCATATGGGCTAATATATAGATAGCCCAACTCACCTTGATGCATATAGTTGAAGGGACCTACCTAACCTTCTAACCTTCTATTCTATTTCGTTCTCTCTCACAGATGGTGAGAGGAAACGCCAGCCGAAGGAACGTCCAGGAGGATGACCACAAGGAAGTTCCTGCTAACCCCGGAGCTGGTGAAAACCATCTGGAAAGGTTGATGGCCATGCAAAACCAGCTTATGCAAACCATGATCCAAACTTTGGGTCCGTTGCAGGCCAACCAAAACCCCGTTCCGGCACCACCGCCACCACCACCACCGGCTCATAACAGGTTGAGAGAGTTCATGAGGACTCGACCACCCACCTTTGCTCAAGCAAGCGATCCCATGGAGGCCGATGATTGGTTGAAATCCATGGAGAAGAAGCTCACCATCGTTCAGTGTAACGACCGAGAGAAGGTTCTCTTCGCATCGCACCAACTTACGGGAGCCGCTGCTGACTGGTGGGATGCCTTGAGCAACGCCCATGCCAACCCGGAGACAATCACTTGGACTGAGTTCAAGGAAAGTTTCCGTTCTCACTACATCCCTGCTGGTGTAATGATGCTCAAGAGGCAGGAGTTTGAAGGTCTCCGCCAAGGACAGAAGAGTGTGAACGAGTATCTCAACAAGTTCATACAACTGTCCCGGTACGCCCCCGAAGATGTCAACTCAGACCAGAGGAAGCAGTACCTGTTCATGAGAGGATTGAACAATGAGATCCAGGTTCAGCTCCTCAACAATAACTACGTAAGCTTCCAGAAGCTGGTTGAAAAGGCTATTATGGTTGAAAACAAGATCCGAGAGATCGAGCGAGAGTGCAAGAGGAAGATGCCATACCAGCCCCAAGGGAGCAACGTACGACCTAGGTACATGCCCCCTGCACCGCAGTATGGATCGACCACTCCTGCGTACCGCCCTGGTCAGCCACCAAAGCAACAATTCGTTGCACCAGCACCTCGTGTGCCCATGCCTCCTGCACCCCGACCTAACAATGGTGCTCCTGTTCAAAACCCCCGCCCCAACGTACCTACTGCCATAGGCAACAGGGCATGCTTTGCATGCGGGGAAGTAGGCCACTTCGCTAACCAGTGCCCGAGGAGAGGCCCTGGACAGCAAGGTAACGTGCCTAAGCAGAACCAGCGACCAAACGGAGGGGACAACCAAGGGAACCGTGGACCGCAGAACTATGCTCGTGGCCACGTAAACCATGTCACTACTGAGGAAGCACAACAGGCTGAGGATGTCGCAATTGGTATGTTCCTGGCCAACTCCAACCCAGCCACCATTTTATTTGATTCCGGAGCATCGCATTCCTTCATATCATCCAAATATGTTGCCAAACATCATCTACCCGTATCCCACTTAGAATGTGCTATGTTAGTTAATTCTCCCGGAGGAGAAATGAGGACTAATATAGTATGTCCTAAAGTAAGCCTTAAAATAAGGGGGGTAGACTTCCTTGCAAACCTTATTGTCTTGGACTCCCACGGGATTGACATCATACTCGGAATGGATTAGTTAAGCAAGCACAATGGAGTAATCCAATGTGCTGAAAGGAGAGTGCAGTTGACAAAAGAACACGGTATTCGTGTCGAGTTTGAGTCAGCCCAGCAAACAACCGAACGTGCAAATTTGAACCACGTCGAAGAACAACATTGGACAGCATTCCAGTGGTTCAGGAATTTTCGGACGTGTTCCCGAAAGAGCTTCCAGGAATACCACCTGACCGGGACATCGAGTTTTCCATAGATTTGGTACCCGGAACTGCACCTATAGCTAAGAGACCGTATAGGATGCGCGTCAACGAGCTAGTTGAACTCAAGAAGCAAATTCAAAAACAATTGGAGAAGGGTTTTATCCGTCCAAGCTCGTCACCATGGGGAGCTCCGTTACTCTTCGTGGACAAGAAGGATGGAACCCAAAGAATGTGCATGGACTACAAGTCTCTCAACGAGGTGACAATCAAGAATAAATACCCTCAGCCCCGTATAGAGGACCTGTTCGATCAAATGAAAGGAGCCCGAGTATTCTCCAAGATTGATCTTCGGTCAGGATACTTCCAGCTGAAGATTAAGCCCTCCGATATACCTAACACAGCCTTTCGGACACGGTATGGTTCATATGAATATTACCGTTATGTCTTTTGGATTGACGAATGCACCCGCATACTTCATGTACCTTATGAACAAGGTTTTCATGGAGTACTTGGACAAGTTTGTCGTGGTTTTCATCGACGACATTATGGTGTATTCAAAAAGTGAGTAGGAGCATGAAGAACATCTGAGATTGACCCCGCAGAAGTTGCGTGAACATCAATTGTATGCCAAGCTCAACAAGTGTCAATTTTGGCTAAAGGAAATATCTTTCCTAGGCCACATTATCTCGAAGGAAGGGGTATCGGTTGATCCTGGAAAGGTGAGAGATGTTCTGAAGTGGGACCAACCAAAGAGCGTGAGGGATATTCGGAGTTTCCTTGGGATGGCAGGATACTATCGGCGCTTCATTAAAGACTTCTCTAAGATAGCAAAACCTATGACGGAATTGCTAATGAAGGGAAAAGTCTTTCAATGGACACAAGCCTGCCAAGAAAGTTTTGAGGAACTCAAGAAAAGGATAACCACAGCACCAGTTCTGGTATTGCCAGACGTAAGCAAGAGCTTTGACATATACTGTGACGCATCCAGACAAGGTTTCAGATGTGTACTCATGCAGGAAGGACAAGTGGTAGCCTATGCCTCACGACAATTAAAGAAGCACGAGCTTAACTATCCTACGCATGACTTGGAGCTAGCAGCAGTGGTGCATGCATTAAAGATTTGGAGACATTATATCCTTGGACATCGATGTGAGATCTATACGGATCATAAAAGCCTCAAGTACATATTTACACAAACGGACTTGAATTTGAGGCAACGTCGATGGTTAGAACTCATCAAGGATTATGATGTGGGAATCAACTACCACCCCGGGAGGGCCAATGTAGTAGCGGACGCATTGAGCAGAAAGGGAGCATGTCACCAACTCACGGTTCGGGAGCTACCACCCGAACTACGGAAGGAGTTCGAACGGTTACACCTCAGATTCTTGAATAACGTGGAGATAATGGAAATCCACTCCCTATTGGAGCAAGAAATAAGAGAGAGCCAAGCAACGGACGAGGAGATCAAGGAGATCAAGGAAAGAATCCGACAAGGAATAGAGAAGGATTTCAAAAAGGATGAAAAGGGTACGCTTTGCCTAGGAAAAAGGATTTGTGTGCCGAACATAAGACACCTCCGCGACATGATATTGAAGGAGGCACATGATTCACCCTATTCCATACATCCAAGAAGCACCAAAATGTACAAGGACTTGAAAACTTGTTATTGGTGGGATGGTATGAAAAGAGATATAGCCGAATACGTTGCCCTATGCGACACATGCCAACGGGTAAAGGCCGAACATCAAAAACCCGCTGGATTGTTGCAACCTTTGAGAATACCCGAATGGAAATGGGAGGACATCGGTATGGACTTCATCGTTGGATTACCACGTACTCAGTCGGGATACGACTCCATCTTGGTCATTGTGGACCAATTGATGAAAACTGCCCATTTTCTTCCGGTAAAGACCAGTTACAACGTTAAACAATTGGCAGAGTTATACATGGAGCAGATCGTGTGCCGTCACGGAGTTCCGAGGAGGATAGTCTCAGATCGAGGTTCTCAGTTTACCTCAAGGTTCTGGAGGAAGCTGCAGAAAGCCATGGGTACACGACTGGATTTTAGCTCTGCCTACCACCCACAAACAGATGGGCAAACCGAAAGGACGAACCAAATTTTGGAGGACATGTTGAGAGCTTGCGCCTTGAAACATGGGCGCAGTTGGGATTGGAGTTTACCGTATGCCGAATTCTCCTATAACAACAGCTATCAAGCTAGCTTGAAGATGTCGCCTTTCGAAGCCTTATATGGAAGACGGTGTAGAACGCCACTGTTCTGGAACGAGACTGGAGAGAACCAGGTGTTTGGACCCGAATGACTACAAGAAGCTGAAAAGCAGGTCCAAACGATACGGGAGAACTTAAAGGCTGCTCAGTCACGACAGAAAGGCTATGCGGAAAATAGGCGTAGGAAGTTGACCTTTGAAGTAGGAGACTTCTTATACCTTAAGGTATCGCCTATCCGAGGCCAACGACGTTTCAACATCAAAGGCAAGCTAGCACCTCGCTACATCGGACCATTTAAGATTTTGGACAAGCGAGGAGAAGTAGCCTATCAATTAGAGCTCCCAAACCACCTCTCCGACGTACATGACGTGTTTCATGTATCCCAGCTCAAGAAGTGCTTGAGAGTACCAGAGGAACAAGTGTCAATGGGAGTGCTTGAACTTCAAGAGGACCTGACTTACGCAGAACACCCTGTCCGAATCTTGGACGTAAAGGAAAGGGTCACCCGAAACAAGGTGATTCGATGGTGCAAGGTACAATGGAGCCATCACACCGAAGCTGAAGCCACATGGGAGCATGAAGAGGATATCAAGGCGGAATTCCCCCATCTATTTCCTACTAACGAATCTCGAGGGCGAGATTCAATTTAAGGGGGGTAGATTTGTGACACCCTCGCCTCGGGTGTCAGCATATGTTCATGTTCTATGAAGAGGAAACATTTTAATGAAAGATAGGAACAGAGAGAATTATCAAATGAATAGCCAATAAATCCCTCAGAGAGCGCCGAAGGCAACTTCCGTGGCCAGCAGGCCACGTGGCGTGTTCGGATCTCATCCCTGCAAAGCGGGGAGAGGCCGTCGCCAAGCTGGCTACGTAGCAGGGGCTCGTCTCCGCAAAGGGGAGAAGTCCGATCCTATGGGACACGTGTTGCCCACGGAGCTAGCCTCTGCAGAAGAAGCAAAGGCATTTCCGCAAGACACGTGTCATCCTCGGAGCTAGTCCTCGCGGAAATCAGAGGACCAGTCGCGCGGGATACGTGTCGATCTCGGAGCTCATCTCAGAGAAGTCCGGATCTATCGAACACGTGTCGCCACCGGAGCTTATCTCCGGGAGGTCTGTCTTTGCTGAACACGTGTCGACCTGGGGACATGTCCCTGAAGAAAGGAGAGAGGAAAGACCGGCGCCAACACGTGGCGTGCGCGGAGCTCACCTCCAAAGGAGGGGGGAGGTCTCGCTCATTGACATGCAGCACAACCGGAGCTCATCTCTGCGGAGAAGGAGATACCAGGCCCCGGAAGGACACGTGGAGCTTCCGGAGCTCATCGCCGCGAAGGTAACGAGTTCTGGAGCGGTTTTTACGCGTAAAGATACCTGTACGCAACAGAAATCGATCTAAATTCCACGATGTTACTAAAGATAAGATGTTAGGATCCAACAAAGATCTGAATAGGACTCTTATTCGGGATACAATCAGATTAGGACTCTTCTCTTCTCGATTATAAATAGAACCCAAAACCTCTGGCCGAAACCACAAACCTCTCTTTCAACTCCTGAGCCGACGACTTAGAGCCCTAGCCCTAACTCGCCGAGCAAACCATCGCCGAAGCGCAACAAGGGAGATCATCGGAGAAGAACCGAGCGGTCTGAGGAGGACCTCGAAGTCAAGAAGAACGTAAGGTAGGACTACAATACCACCTTATGACATCATTGTGCTCATCTCTTTGCATCTGTTCTTCAATTCCTTTAGAACAGAAGCCTTCTCGTGGGCAGATCACTTGATGATCAGTTTGATCTAAAGACAAGGTCATCGCCACGTCCACCTCTGATCCGAACACCTCTGTCCGTACAAGGCCATGCAAGAACACGTACAGATCAATCTAATAAAACTAATCATGAGATAGCATGCATATCGCATCTAGTTTAAGGTTTGTGCATAAATATTGATTGCTGTGAATCTGGTATGCACGTGATCCTACCTAGCAGGACAAGCTCAGGGAGCTGTCTACGACGAACTGCAGCAACCAGGTTTTGAGAATCAAGAGCAACCGGAACCGCAAGTACAAGGCAAGTGCTCCTTGACCATATTGATCCTATGTTTTGGGTAAAACTGTTTTGTTTTTGTGAAAAAGGTATGCGTACTGAGTCAAACGTGATGGGAAGCCCTTTTATAGGAGTTTACTAGTTTTGACTAAACCACCCTTGTCGCCTGGGAAGTTTATGAGTCGGGTATGGTTTTTGCTTTATGCTTCGCATAGTCTGTGGGATTGGAAGCGAGATAGATGTGTCTAGCTAACTGCACTCGTACTGATAATAAGTAACTGATGAGGTTAATGAATATGGATCGGAGGGAGATCTAGGCAAGCCTGGGTTTGTGAATGAGGTAGCATGAGATGGTGGTTTTACTTGCCGTAGATCTAAGGACCGGTTCATGCATGCACATGCCAGGATTACAGTGCCACCACAAGGCCAAGTATGGGTGCGGGTTAGCTGAGTAATTAGGTAAGTTGCTAGAGTGTTATGGACTGTGGAAGGCGCGGGGAATGGGAGTCGAGTGAGGACTGCACTGGGAACTGCATGGCACAAGAGGGGGACCGTGGGTGGGAGAATTGGAGATTCTAGCCTGCCGGTGAAACCTTAGTGAGTCCATACATCTAGTAACCCCTTTGTAATGGCTATTTTGTGATCTCTTGACCATACACCGACGGTTGTGTACTGGTATAATGGAGGTTCTGCAGTCGCCGACGGTTGACGAAATCACAAACTTGTGGGTAAAGAGGTGCAAACTCCGCAGAGTCTAAAACTATCATGATAGCCGAGCTTACGGTCACGAGCACCTGGCTAAACTGCCATGATTAGTTGGGATGGATATTGGGATGGTTATTGGGATGGTTATTGGGAAGGTTCTTGGTTATGATTATTGGTTTGGTTATGGTTTGGTTTGGGACGGTTGAGTCCGGGTGATAAGATGGTTGCATGACTGTTAAGTCATGGCAACGAGTTTGGTCTCGGTGTGAGATGGAGTTGTTTTGAGATGGTAGTGAATACGGGGAGGTAGTCGTGAGATGGTAGCGAATACGAGAAGGTATTTGTGAGTAAGAATGAGGTTGGTTAATGTTCGGGTGGAACATGGAAAGCGATGGAGGTATGTTGGTAATTTAATACATGTTGGGATTACTTTTATCTAAAGTTAAGTTGCTGTTTTATCATGATTTTACAATACTGCTTTTCTGCAAATAAGCCTTTTATACCTAACTTGTTTATGAGCTGCATATCATGTGTTTTCCCGAACTTGCTGAGTACATCGTTGTACTCAAACTTGCATTATTATTTCATCATCAACAGCAAGAGAAGGCTACTATGAAGACCAAGTGGAGCATTATGGCGTGTGATCTGTTCTCAACCTTGCCTGTTGAAGGAGTAGAGATGGAGCCACTTCTGCTTAGTTTTGCTTCTGCATTAGTTTTTGCTTCCACATTAAAATAAAGACTTCCGCTGCATAGAAATAAGACTTCCGCTGTGAGCATGAGTCCAAGACTCATGAGGTATTGTAATAAACTCTGTTATTCGTGGTAATATATAATCTGAATTCAGTTTGTGGAACGTATGTGCATGTGTGATGAACATCCTGGGCACACATATGCATTAGTTCTCAGTTCTGTGGTTTTCCCACAGAATTGAGGGCGTCACAGCTGCTCTGCTGGCCACGTGGCAGGCCCAGAGCTCTCCTCTGAGGAGAGGGAGGTCCGGCCCCGCGGGACACGTGGAGCCTTCGGAGCTCTCCCCGCGGAGGGGGGAGGTACGGCTTCTGCTAGCCACGTGGCGGGCCCGGAGCTCTCCTCTGTGGAGAGGGAGGTCCCACCCCATGGGACACGTGGAGCCTCCGGAGCTCTCCCCGCGGAGGGGAGAGGTCCGGCTAAGTTGGCCACGTTGCGGGTCCGGAGCTCTCCTCTGAGGAGAGGGAGCTCCGGCCCAGCTGGACACATGGCGCCTTCGGAGCTCTCCCTACGGAAAAAGGGCAAGGTCCTTAGACATTTTTCCCCTATGCGCCGGGGTACCCCGTATTGAGGGTACCTGTCGGTACCCTCAATACAGGGTACCCCCGCGCATAGGGTAAAACCGCCTAAGGACCTCGCCCCCTTCGCAGGGGCAAGCTCCGAAGGCACCACGTGTCCGGCAGGGCCGGAGCTCTCCTCAGAGGATAGCTCCGGGCCTGCCACATGGCCCAGAAGGCCGGACCTTGCCCCCTCCACCGGAGCGAGCTCCGAAGGAGCCACGTGTCCAGTAGGGCCGGAGCTTCCTCCCCTCGGAGGATAGCTCCGGGCCTGCCACGTGACCCAGAAGGCCGGACCTCACCCCCTCCGCCGGGGCGAGCTCTGACGGAGCCACGTGTCCAGTAGGGCCGGAGCTTCCCTCCCCTCGGAGGATAGCTCCGGGCCTACCACGTGGCCCAGAAGGCCGGACCTTGCCCCCTCCGCGGTGGTGAGCTCCGAAGGCTCCACGTGTCCGGCGGGGCCAGAGCTCCTCCTCTCCTCAGAGGAGAGCTCCGGGCCCGGCACGTGGCCAGCAGAGCAGCGCTGTCCACCCAGTGCGGTAGGCAGCAGGAGTAAAGGCACGCCATGTCTTTACCGTACAAGGCATTCCAGACCCGCGCCTTCCCAAGACGCGGAGGCGCGGTGCATGCCAGGCAGGCGCCACTGTGACCTGTCACAGTCAAGACAGGCACACAGTGTCAGAAGCTGCATTCCATTGAAGGCAGCGACAAGACATGGACAAGATATGCCCTACTGTCCCTGCCATCACCAACGGCTGCGCGCTACACCTAGCCTGCAGCATGGACAGGGTGGCAGGACGAGAACCTCGACGCCAGCGCCAAGACATAGAAGCTGGTAGGAAATCACCCCGGGACCACCTGTCAGGTCTCCGGGGCCCACCTTGTAAGCCGCCCAAGCCTTGGACTATAAAAGACTCGGGTAGGCAACGTTAGCAAGGGTTCGAACTCGGTGAAGTCGCATCCTAGGCATTACTCACCCTCAAGCTCAGGACTCCGGTTCTGAGCAACAAGCAATATAGCGAGCACCTCTGCTCACCGTGGACGTAGGGTTTTACGCTCCGCGGCCTGAACCACGTAAAACTCGCCGTGTCAAGCTTCTCCCTCACTCGTCCCTAACGCTTAAGCTCTCCGTAAGCGACTAGCCCCTCCGAAAAAGAACCTCCGCGGGCTTCCCAGAGAAGGTCCGGGGGAAGTGTCGACCACGCACTTCGACATTTGGCGCCCCAGGTAGGGGGCTTTTCCCTTGCGCGACGAGCTTTTGCCGGCAAAGATGAGCAAGCTTCCTTCAGCGGCAAGCTCTCCTCGCCCACGTTCCCGACGAACGGTGATCAGCGAGAACTACGTCTCGACACACTCAACACGGAGTGTGTCGGTGCGAGCTGGAAGCCAGCAGAAGACTCTGGCGACACGAACTCCATCAACCTCATGGTCTACCGCGGCGCAGAGTGCCGCTCAAGCAAGTGCGCTAGCCGCCGCAGAAGCGCTCCTGGACAATCTGCCTGCTGAAGACGCCCTCCAGGAGGCCAGCCAGCAGTGGATCCACGACATCAACGACCTCAACGCTGCTGCCGCCAATCCACCGCTCCAGATCGCGCGGTACCGGCAGACGTCCTGGCGCCACCTGTCCATGCATGGGAGCCCAAGACAGGTGCTCCGATGCTACCTCAGTAAGTTCACCATGCTTACTTAGGTGTTTATTTAAATTACGCATTAATTTATATGATCACCTCCCCACGCTATAGACAGTGTACATCCATCGTACACTCGGTTCCTCTTTCCTGCTCTAACGCATAGTCAATATTTGCCATCCTGCCGAAGGCGGTAGTGCTTGGGGTACCTGCCAGAGGCCCGGGGGCCTTTGGACCTCCCCCTGTAAGGGTACTGTAACGCCAGATGGTCTCCTCTAGGAAAAGACCTACGCCAGGCCGGAGGTCAGGAGCCTTGCTTTGCCCGGTCCTGCACCCAAAGCATGCGCACTCTGCCCCCCAGCGCTACGGTCTGAGTACTAGGGGGCCGGACGGTTACACCCTAACTAGAGCTGGGGGCCAGACCTCCAGGACCGAGTGCACTGGATTACCCAAGCCCCGTATTCAGGCCCGGGACAGTAAGCCAAATGAGACTAAGGGACAGGAAAGGGAGGGCCCCTGAGCAGCGCTGGACCTCACCCCCTCAGCAGGGGTGAGCTCCGAAGCCGGACTGTGTGCCCTACACTGGGCTAAGGTCCAATGCCGGACGACACACCTATCGCAGGTGTGATCTCCGAAGCCGGTCGCCACCCCACAGGGGTGAACAGCGAAGCAGGACCGTGTGCCCTACACTGGGCTAAGGTTCGATGCCGGACGACACACCTATCGCAGGTGCGATCTCCGAAGCTGGTCGCCACCCCACAGTGGTGAAAACCAAAGCCGGACCGTGTGCCCTACACTGGGCTAAGGTTCGATGCCGAACGACACACCTATCGCAGGTGTGATCTCCGAAGCCGGTCGCCACCCCACAGGGGTGAACACCGAAGCCGGACCGGGTGCCCTACACTGGGCTAAGGTTTGATGCCGGACGACACACCTATCGCAGGTGTGATCTCCGAAGCCGGTCGCCACACCACAGGGGTGAACACCGAAGCCGGACCGGGTACCCTACACTGGGCTAAGGTTCGATGCCGGACGACACACCTATCGCAGGTGTGATCTCTGAAGCCGGTCACCACCCCACAGGGGTGAACACCGAAGCCGGACCGTGTGCCCTACACTGGGCTAAGGTTCGATGCCGGACGACACACCTATCGCAGGTGTGATCTCTGAAGCCGGTCGCCACCCCACAGGGGTGAACACCGAAGCCGGACCGTGTGCCCTACACTGGGCTAAGGTCCGATGCCGGACGACACCCCTATTACAGGAGTGATCTCCGAAGCCAGTCGCCAACCCCAGGGGTGAACACCCAAGTAGGACCTTGCGCCCTACACTGGCTGAGCTATGAAGATGCACATCACCCCTCCACAGGGGTGAGCCCTGATGCCGGACCTCACGCCCTCCGTGGGCCTGAGCTCCGATGACTTCCGGACCTCCGCCCCACCAGCTGGGCCGAGCAACGATGCTAGCCCTCGCCCTCTGTCGAAGTGTGTGGTCGACACTTCCCCCGGACCTGCTCTGGGCAGCCCGCGGAGGTTCTTTTTTGGAGGGGCTAGTCGCTTTCGGAGAGCTTAAGCGTAGGGAAGAGTGAGGGGGGAGCTTGACACGGCGAGTTTTACGTGGTTCGGGCCGCCGGAGCGTAAAACCCTACGTCCACGGTGAGCAGAGGTGCTCGCTGTATTGCTTGATGCTCAGAACCGGAGTCCTGAGCTTGAGGGTAAGTTATGCCTAGGGTGTGAGTTTCTGGAGTGTGAACCCTTGCTAACGTTGCCTACCCGAGCCTTTTATAGTCCAAGACTCGTGTGGCTTACAAGGAGGCCCGGGACCCGACAGGTGGTCCTGGGGAGATTTCCTGCCGACTATCGTATCCGCAGTTATGTCGGTAGTTGTCTTTGGCGAAGGCTTCTGAGTCTTCGTCTTGCCGCCCTGCCCATGCCGCATGCTAGTCGTAGTGGTTGATGACGGCGGGGGCGGCATGGGATGTCTTGTCGCTGTGTTTATTGGCTGGCAGGTTCTGACACCGCGCGCCAGTCTGTGATGCGACTGGGCGCAACGGCACCTGACAGAGGCGTGCTCGGCGTCTCCGCATCTTGGGAAGGCGCGGGCCTTGAATACCTTGTACGGGAAAGGTATGGTGCATCTTTACGCCCACTGCCTACCGCTCGGGGGCAGGCAGCGCTGTTCTGCTGGACATGTGGCGGGCCCGGAGCTCTCCTCTGAGGAGAGGGAGGTCCGACCCCGCAGGACACGTGGAGCTTTCGGACCCCTCCCCGCGGAGGGGGGAGGTCCGGCTTCTGTCGGCCACATGGCGGGCCCGGAGCTCTCCTCTGAGGAGTGGGAGGTCCGGCCCCGCGGGGCACGCGGCGCCTTCAGAGCCTTCCCCACGGAGGGGAGGTCTGGCTGCTGTTGGCCACGTGGCGGGCTCGGAGCTCTCCTCTGAGGAGAGGGAGGTCCGGCCCCCCTGGACACCTGGCGCCTCCGGAGCTCTCCCTGCGGAGAAGGGCGAGATCCTTAGGCATTTTCCCCTGTGCGCGGGTGTGACACCCTCGTCTCGGGTGTCAGCATATGTTCATGTTCTATGAAGAGGGAACATTTTAATGAAAAATAGAAACAGAGAGAATTATCAAAAGAATAGCCAATAAAGCTCTCAGAGAGCGCCGAAGACAACTTACTGCGGCCGCTGGCCACGTGGCGTGTACGGAGCTCGTCCCTGCGGGGTGAAGAGAGGTCCACCGCTGAAAGAGCTACGTGGCAGGTTCGGGGCTCGTCGCCACAAAGGGGAGAGGTCCGACCCTGTGGGACACGTGTTGCCCACAGAGCTAGCCTCTGCAGAAGAAGCAAAGGCATTTCCGCAAGACACTTGTCATCCTCGGAGCAGTCGCGCGGGATACGTGTCGATCTCGGAGCTCATCTCAGAGAAGTCCGGATCTATCGAACACGTGTCGCCACCGGAGCTTATCTCCGGGAGGTCTTTCGTTGCTAGACACGTGTCGACCTCGGGGCATGTTCCTGAGGAAGGAAGAGAGGGAAGACCAGCGCCAATACGTGGCGTGCGCGGAGCTCACCTCCGAAGAAGGGGGAGGTCTCGCTCGTGACATGCGGCACAACCGGAGCTCGTCTCTGCGAAGGAGAAGATACCAGGCCCCGGAAGGACACGTGGAGCTTCCGGAGCTCATCATCGCGGAGGTAACGAGTTCTGGAGCGGTTTTTACGCGTAAAGATACCGGTACGCAACAGAAACCGATCTAAATTCTACGATGATAAGACGTTAGGATCCAACAAAGATCTGAATAAGACTCTTATTCGGGATACAATCAGATTAGGACTCTTCTCTTCCCGATTAAAAATAGAACACAAAACCTCTGACCAAAACCACAAACTTCTCTTTCGACTCCTGAGCCGACGACTAAGAGCCCTAGCCCTAACTCGCCGAGCAAACCATCGCTGAAGCGCAACAAGGGAGATCATCGGAGAAGAACCGAGCGGTCTGAGGAGGACCTCGAAGTCAAGAAGAACGAGAGGTAGGACTTCAATATCATTGTGTTCATCTCTTTGCATCTGTTTTTCAATTCCTTTCGAACAGAAGCCTTCTCGTGGGCAGATCACTTGATGATCAGTTTGATCTAAAGACAAGATCATCGCCACGTCAACCTTTGATCCGAACACCCCTGTCTATACAAGGCCATGCAAGAACACGTACAGATCAATCTAGTAAAACTAATCATGAGATAGCATGCATATGCATCATGGAATCTAGTTTAAGGTTTGTGCATAAATATTGATTGCTGTGAATCCTGTATGCACGTGATCCTACCTAGCAGGACAAGCTCAGGGAGCTGTCTACGACGAACTGCAGCAACCAGGTTTTGAGAATCAAGAACAACCGGAACCGCAAGAACAAGGCAAGTGCTCCTTGACCATGTTGATCCTATGTTTTGGGTAAAACTATTTTGTTTTGTGAAAAGGTGTGTGTGCTGAGTCAAACATGATGGGAAACCCTTTTTATAGGAGTTTACTAGTTTTGATTAAACCACACTTGTCGCCTGGGAAGTTTATGAGTTGGGTATGTTTTTTGCGTTATGCTTCGCTGAGACTATGGGATTGGGAAGCGAGATAGATGTGTCTAGCTAACTGCACTCGTATTGATAATAAGTAACTTTTGAGGTTAATGAATGAGGTAGCATGAGATGGTGGTTTTACTTGCCGTAGATCTAAGGACTGGTTCATGCATGCACATGCCAGGATAACAGTGCCACCACAAGGCCAAGTATGGGTGCGGCTTAGCTGAGTAATTAGGTAGGTTGCTAGAGTGTTATGGACTGTGGAAGGCGCGGGGAACGGGAGTCGAGTGAGGACTGCCCTGGGAACTGCATGGCACAAGAGAGGGCCCGTGGGTGGGAGAATTGGAGATTCTAGCCTGCCGGTGAAACCTTAGTGAGTCCATACATCTAGTAACCCCTTTGTAAAGGCTATTTTGTGATCTCTTGACCATACACCGACGGATGTGTACTGGTATAATGGAGGTTCTGCAGTCGCCGATGGGTGACGAAATCACAAACTTGAGGGTAAAGAGGTGCAAACTCTGCAGAGTCTAAAACTATCATGATAGCGAGCCTACGGTCACGAGCACCTGGCTAAACTGCCATGATTAGTTGGGATGGTTATTGGGAAGGTTCTTGGTTATGATTATTGGTTTGGTTATGGTTTGGTTTGGGACTGTTGAGTCTGGGTGATGAGATGATTGCATGACTGTGGGACATGACATGAGATTGGTCTCGGTGTGAGACGAGGTGGTTTTACGAGGTGAGATGGTAGCAAATACGAGGAGGTATTCGTGAGTACGAATAAAGGATTGGTTAATGTTCGGATGGAACACGGGAAGTGATGGAGGTATGTTGGTAATTTAATACATGTTGAGATTACATCTAAAGTTAAGTTGCTGTCTTATCATGGTTTTACAAATCTGTTTTTCTGCAAATAAGCCTTTATTACCTACCTTGTTTATGAGCTGCATATCATGTGTTTTCCCACACTTGCTGAGTACATCATTGTACTCAAACTTGCATTATTATTTCATCATCAACAGCAAGAGAAGGCTATTATGAAGACCAAGTGGAGCATTATGGCGTGTGATCTGTTCTCAACCTTGCCTGTGGAAGGAGTAGAGATGGAGCCACATCTGCTTAGTTTTTGCTTCCGCATTAAAATAAGACTTCCGCTGCATAGAAGTAAGACTTCCGCTGTAAGCATGAGTCCAAGACTCATGAGACGTTGTAATAAACTTTGTTATTCGTGGTTATATATATTCTGAATTCAGTTTGTGGAATATATGTATATGTGTGATGAACATCCTGGGCAAACATATGCATTAGTTCTTGGTTCCGTGGTTTTCCCACAGAATTGAGGGCGTCACAAATTGGTATCAGAGCCACGGGTTGACAGTAGGTTACACGCCTAGATAGAAACTTTAGATTGATATTAGAGCCACGGGTTAACAGCAAGTTACACCCCTAAATAGAAGTCACAGGTAGCTAAGCCACGCTGACCAAAGGAAGCATCCTAGGGTGAATAGCTTAGATTGGCCTTGAAACCACCTTGGTATAGGAAACCATCCTTGAATAGGAGCTGTATGAGCCCTTGTAATGATTGTGTGTGATTATGTGCTTAATGTGAGTGGTGAGACATCTCAAAAACGTTGTCCATATCCATACGTAAGAAGAAAGAGGTGTGAAATGCTTCGGCACTTGATCACATCCTCATAAGGACTACTATATATACTCCAACTCACCTTGATGCATATAGTTGAAGGGACCTACCTAACCTTCTAACCTTCCATTGTAATTCATTCTCTCCCACAGATGGTGAGAGGAAACGCCAGCCGAAGGAACATCCAGGAGGATGACCACGAGGAAGTTCCTGCTAACCCTGGAGCTGGTGAAAACCATCTGGAAAGGTTGATGGCCATGCAAAACCAGCTTATGCAAACCATGATACAAACTTTGGGTCAGTTGCAGGCCAACCAAAACCCCGTTCTGGCACCACCGCCACCACCACCGCCGGCTCATAACAGGTTGGGAGAGTTCATGAGGACTCGACCACCCACCTTTGCTCAAGCAAGTGATCCAATGGAGGCCGATGATTGGTTGAAATCCATGGAGAAGTAGCTCGCCATTGTTCAGTGCAACGACCGAGAGAAGGTTCTCTTCGCATCACACCAACTTACGGGAGCCGCTGCTGACTGGTGGGATGCCTTGAGCAACGCCCATGCCAACCCGGAGACAATCACTTGGACTGAGTTCAAGGAAAGTTTCCGCTCTCACTACATACCTGCTGGTGTAATGATGCTCAAGTGCAGGAGTTTGAAGGTCTCCGCCAAGGACAGAAGAGTGTGAACGAGTATCTCAACAAGTTCATACAACTGTCCCGGTACGCCCCCGAAGATGTCAACTCAGACCAGAGGAAGCAGTACCTGTTCATGAGAGGGTTGAACAATGAGATCCAGGTTCAGCTCCTCAACAGTGACTATGTAAGCTTCCAGAAGCTGGTTGACAAGGCTATTGTGGTTGAAAACAAGATCCGAGAGATCGAGCGAGAGTGCAAGAGGAAGATGCCATACCAGCCCCAAGGGAGCAACGTACGACCTAGGTACATGCCCCCTGCCCCGCAGTATGGATCGACCACTCCTGCGTACCGCCCTGGTCAGCCACCACAGCAACAATTTGTTGCACCGGCACCTCGTGTCACTGCTGAGGAAGCACAACAGGCTGAGGACGTCGCAATTGGTATGTTCCTTGCCAACTTCAACCCAGCCACCATTTTATTTGATTCCGGAGCATCGCATTCGTTCATATCATCCAAATATGTTGCCAAGCATCATCTACCCGTATCCCACTTAGAATGTGATATGTTAGTTAATTCTCCCAGAGGAGAAATGAGGACTAATATAGTATGTCCTAAAGTAAGCCTTAAAATAAGGGGGGTATACTTCCTTGCCAACCTTATTGTCTTGGACTCCCACGGGATTGACATCATACTCGGAATGGATTGGTTAAGCAAGCACAATGGAGTAATCCAATGTGTGAAAGAAGCGTATAGTTGACAAACGAACACGGTATTCGTGTCAAGTTTGAGTCAAACCAGCAAACAACCGAACGGGCAAATTTGAACCACGTCGAAGGAACAACACTGGACAGCATTCCAGTGGTTCAGAAATTTTCGGACGTGTTCCCAAAAGAGCTTCCAGGAATGCCACCTGATCGGGACATCGAGTTTGCCATAGATTTGGTACCCGGAACTGCACCTATAGCTAAGAGACCATATAGGATGCCCGTCAACGAGCTAGTTGAACTCAAGAAGCAAATTCAAGAACAGTCGGAGAAGGGTTTTATCCGTCCAAGCTCGTCACCATGGGGAACTCCGGTACTCTTCGTGGACAAGAAGGGTGGAACCCAAAGAATGTGCGTGGACTACAGGTCTCTCAACGAGGTGACAATCAAGAATAAATACCCTCTGCCCCGTATAGTGGACCTATTCGACCAAATGAAGGGAGCCCAAGTATTCTCCAAGATTGATCTTCGGTCGGGATATTTCCAGCTGAAGATTAAGCCCTCCGATATACCTAAGACAGCCTTTCGGACACGGTATGGTTCATATGAATATACCGTTATGTCTTTTGGATTGACGAATGCACCCGCATACTTCATGTACCTTATGAACAAGGTTTTCATGGAGTACTTGGACAAGTTCATCGTGGTTTTCATCGACGACATTATGGTGTATTCAAAAAGTGAGGAGGAGCATGAAGAACATCTGAGATTGACCCTGCAGAAGTTGTGTGAGCATCAATTGTATGCCAAGCTCAACAAGTGTCAATTTTGGCTAAAGGAAATATCTTTCCTAGGCCATATTATCTCCAAGGAAGGGGTATCGGTTGATCCTGGAAAGGTGAGAGATGTTCTGAAGTGGGACCAACCAAAGAGCGTGAGGGATATTCGGAGTTTCCTTGGGATAGCAGGATACTACCGGCGCTTCATTAAAGACTTCTCTAAGATAGCAAAACCTTTGACGGAGCTGCTAATGAAGGGAAAATCTTTCAATGGACCCAAGCCTGCCAAGAAAGTTTTGAGGAACTCAAGAAAAGGCTAACCACAGCACCATTTCTGGTATTGTCAGACGTAAGCAAGAGCTTTGACATATATTGTGACGCATCCAGATAAGGGCTCGGATGTGTACTCATGCAGGAAGGACAAGTGGCATACTATGCCTCACGACAATTAAAGAAGCACGAGCATAACTATCCTATGCATGACTTGGAGCTAGCAGCAGTGGTGCATGCATTGAAGATTTGGAGACATTATATCCTTGGACATCGATGTGAGATCTATACGGATCATAAAAGCCTCAAGTACATATTTACACAAACGGACTTGAATTTGAAGCAATGTCGATGGTTAGAACTCATCAAGGATTATGATGTGGGAATCAACTACCACCCCGGTAGGGCCGATGTAGTAGCGGACGCATTGAGCAGAAAGGGGGCATGTCACCAACTCACGGTTCGGGAGTTACCACCCGAACTACGGAAGGAGTTCGAACGGTTACACCTCGTATTCTTGAATAACATGGAGATAATGGAAATCCACTCCCCATTGGAGCAAGAAATAAGAGAGGGCCAAGCAACGGACGAGGAGATCAAGGAAAGAATCCGACAAGGAATAGAGAAGGATTTCAAGGAGGATGAAAAGGGTACGCTTTGGCTAGGAAAAAGGATTTGTGTGCCGAACATAAGACACCTCCGCGACATGATATTGAAGGAGGCACATGATTCACCCTATTCCATAAATCCAGGAAGCACCAAAATGTGCAAGGACTTGAAAACTTGTTATTGGTGGGATGGTATGAAGAGGGATATAGCCGAATACGCTGCCCTATGCGACACATGCCAACGGGTAAAGGCCGAACATCAAAAACCCGCTGGATTGTTACAACCTTTGAGAATACCCGAATGGAAATGGGAGGACATAAGTATGGACTTCATCGTCGGATTACCACGTATTCAGTCAGGATGCGACTCCGTCTGGGTCATTGTGGACCGATTGACGAAAACTGCCCATTTTCTTCCTGTAAGGACCAGTTATAACGTTGCACAATTGGCAGAGTTGTACATGGAGCAGATCGTGTGCCGTCATGGAGTTCCGAAGAGGATAGTCTCAGATCGAGGTTCTCAGTTTACCTCTAGATTCTGGAGGAATCTGCAGAAAACCATGGGCACACGACTGGATTTTAGCCCCGCCTACCACCCACAAACAGATGGACAAACCGAAAGGACGAACCAAATTTTGGAGGACATGTTGAGAGCTTGCGCCTTGAAACGTGGGCGTAGTTGTGATAGGAGTTTACCGTATGCCGAGTTCTCCTATAACAACAACTATCAATCTAGCTTGAAGATGTCGCCTTTCGAAGCCTTATATGGTAGACGGTGTAGAACGCCACTATTCTGGAACGAGACTGGAGAAAACCAGGTGTTTGGACCCGAAGTACTACAAGAACCTGAAAAGCAGGTCCAAACAATAGGGGAGAACTTAAAGGCTGCCCAGTCACGACAGAAAGGCTATGCGGACAATAGGCGTAGGAAGTTGACCTTTGAAGTGGGAGACTTCGTATACCTTAAGGTATCGCCTATCCGAGGCCAACGACGTTTCAACATCAAAGGCAAGCTAGCACCTTGCTACATCGGACCATTTAAGATTTTGGACAAGCGAGGAGAAGTAGCCTACCAACTAGAGCTCCCAAACCACCTCTCTGACGTACATGACGTATTTCATATATCCCAGCTCAAGAAGTGCTTGAGAGTGCCAGAGGAACAAGTGTCAATGGAGGAGCTTGAACTTCAAGAGGACCTAACTTACGCAGAACACCCTGTCCGAATCTTGGACGTAAAGGAAAGGGTCACCCGAAACAAGGTGATTCGATGGTGCAAGGTACAATGGAGCCATCACACCGAAGCTGAGGCCACATGAGAGCGTGAAGAGGATATCAAGGCGGAATCCCCCCATCTATTTCCTACTAACGAATCTCGAGGGCGAGATTCAATTTAAGGGGGTAGATTTGTGACACCCTCGCCTTGGGTGTCAGCATATGTTCATGTTCTATGAAGAGGAAACATTTTAATGAAAAATAGGAACAGAGAGAATTATCAAAAGAATAGCCAATAAAGCCCTCAGAGAGCGCCAAAGGCAACTTCCGCGGCCAGCAGGCCACGTGGCGTGTTCGGAGCTCATCCCTGCAAAGCGGGGAGAGGCCGTCGCCAAGCTGGCTACATAGCAGGGGCTCGTCTCCGCAAAGGGGAGAGGTCCGATCCTATGGGACACGTGTTTCCCATGGAGCTAGCCTCTGCAGAAGAAGCAAAGGCATTTCCGCAAGACACGTGTCATCCTCGGAGCTAGTCCTCGCGGAAATCAGAGGACCAGTCGCGCGGGATACGTGTCGGTCTCGGAGCTCATCTCAGAGAAGTCCGGATCTATCGAACACGTGTCGCCACCGGAGCTTATCTCCGGGAGGTCTGTCGTTGCTGGACACGTGTCGACCTCGGGGCATGTTCCTGAGGAAGGAAGAGAGGGAAGACCGGCGCCAACACGTGGCGTGCAAGGATCTCACCTCCAAAGAAGGGGGAGGTCTCGCTCGTGACACGCGGCACGACCGGAGCTCGTCTCTGCGGAAGAGGAGATACCAGGCCCCGGAAGGACACGTGGAGCTTCTGGAGCTCATCATCACGGAGGTAACGAGTTCTGGAGCGGTTTTTACGCGTAATGATACCGGTACGCAACAGAAACCGATCTAAATTCCACGATGTTACTAAAGATAAGATGTTAGGATCCAACAAAGATCTGAATAAGACTCTTATTCGGGATACAATCAGATTAGGACTCTTCTCTTCCCGATTATAAATAGAACCCAAAACCTCTGGCTGAAACCGCAAACATCTCTTTCAATTCCTGAGCCGACGACTTAGAGCCCTGGCCCTAACTCGCCGAGCAAACCATCGCCGAAGCGCAACAAGGGAGATCTGACACGACCCCACTGGTCCTGTCGAGCCAGGATCACGCTGAGGGGTGCTGCATTGCACAGCACCGTATAACACACGTCAAAGGTACAAAGCGGAAGCGGAAGCTTTATTACATAAACAAGTTTATTAACATGTTTACATCAAAATAAGTTTAGTCCACACTCACGGGCGTAGACTAAGCATCAAGTGCACGTTCAGCCCTCGAACGTGTCCTTGCTAGCACACACGCACACTAACTCTGCGGCGTGCACGACTCCCACTCGACGGGGTTCCCCTCCTGGGGTTCCGTCTCCTCTTCGGGAGTCCCTTCCTCATAGAACCCTGCAAAAGCTTCGAACACAAGCAGTGAGCACGAAGGCTCAGCAAGTCTGACCCGTCTCACCTAAACATGGAACTTCTACATGAGGGTGATGGGTTGCATGAGGTAAAAATCATTTGCAAGGACTCGCCTAATTAGTAGAACCTTACTTTCAAGTTTTAGCAGCAGGTTGTGGAGAACTTTATGCTAAGGCACATGAGAGAGCCGCAATCAAACAAGAAACGCATTTCTCTCATGTACTTTGCCCAAAGTTGAAAAGAACTTTAGTTAGCACTAAGCTACAACATATCATTAACAATCAATATCCAACTTTCAATCAGCAACATTTTAACATGTAACTAGCCTGTTCTTTCTACGTCACGGTACAGTGAACAAGTGGTACTCACTGACCGCGAGGGACGGCGATTATAATCGATTTACACCTGCAGGGTTACCCGAACAACCCGTCACGTACGCCCGTACTCGATGTTGCCTACAACAACCATCACGGACGCCGTACGCGACTACCTTTCACCCGTTAGCCAAATATTGAACCGGTCCCATCGTCCCGAGCAAGAGGTCCCTGCACGCGCATCTCCGTGCCGCCAGCTGATTTACACCTCGAGCTCTCAACCTACCCTCTGAACGACGGGCAATGCCTCAACACCCAGCTACCCGAGTTACATCAGTTTCCCGGTTCCCATATAGCCGGTAGGTCTTCGGTACTGTTCTAGCTTGTTCAACAGGCCCGCACACGGCTCGGTCCTCAATCGACACAAGCGGAGCTACAGCACACAGGCCCCAAAGTCCTGCTGCTCTTACTCTCCGCTTGGTCTCATTTTTTTGCCATGTGTTTCATGTGCTATCTCTACCCGAGCAATGTGCCTCTAGCCTATTCTCGCGAGTAGTTCCAACTACTCGACTTGTACCGAATCCTACTCTATTCTAGCAATGCAGTGGCTAACGAGGTTTTCAATCCTAAACCCAACCCATGGTTTTCTTGGCTGTGCAGTTGGGTTTCCAATCAAGACTCTAATGCAACGAACAAAGGGAAACAAGTATGTGCTCAAAACAATAAAAATTCGTAAAAAGGTTAATGCAAACCGGGGCTTGCCTTGCTGCTCTTGGTTAGCCTCCTCCGGAGTAACGAAGTCTAGGACTTCGGGTTCCTCCTCGACCTTAGCGACTACATGATAAGAACAATGTATGTATCAATTTAGATGCCTTTGTATTAACTTTGAAGTTGTGAAGCCTATAACCCTTACTAGACAGACCTAATGACTGTGAAACTTTTACTGTGGCTTGGTTACAACCTAAACAAAGACTTGGTCAAGTTTTAGTTGCAGCAAAGCTCATTTGAGCCCTCCACAAATAATTATGTCCTTGACCTTAATTGGAACCCTTAGGGTGTTCTAGGGATTTTCATGAGACAAACTATGACTTTCTGAAAACTAGATTTTCAGAGGGTTCTAATGGAGTTGGTCTCACTTAATTTGGAAGTCTCTAACTAAAGATATGAGCTAAACAATTTCAGAGAAAATCCTGAAAATGTTTCTGAACATTTTCTATTTTCTCTGGAACAGTTTTACTAATCACACCATTCGGTGGACTAAATGAGCTCAAATGGATCTGAAATTTTTATGGTAGTTCAAGGATATTTTGGTGAACATCTCAGCAAAATTTCAGGATTTTCCTCCAAAGGATTCTCCAGTTAAAATTCCTAACAGTTTAAATTTTGAGGAATTAATTCTGGAGAATTAAGGAATTTCATGAAGTGACACTTGATTTTCTGGAAAGTACTCAGAGAGCTGAATCCAGCAAAATTTGGTTCACTCAATTTGGAGCTTTCTAGCCAAAGTTATAAGGATTTGAAGTTTGAAGGAAATCTGAAAATCGGGGAAAAGTTTAAACTCGCGCGTGGGCCCAGGGGACACGCGTCGCACGCCGAAGCGACAGCACACCGCGGCCCACAAGGCTTTTGCGCGCCAGCACAACTGATCCCGGCCGCAGCCGGATCCCGATTCAAAATATCGGCCGCTGACAGCTGGGGTCCACCCCCTTCTTCAACCTCGCGACACCCGCGCTCCGCCGCCGAGGGACCTCGCCGGAGAGCTCGCCGCTGGCTGCTGTACCGCTCCAAACTTCTTGATTCTGGCCGCCCCTGCCTAATTTTACTTGGGGAATATGATCCGAGGGTCAGCTGCTCATGACAACGGCCGGAGCATGGTCGGCGACGAGCCGCCATATCGGAACGACTTCGGCCATATCGGCTGACGCTCCTAGTGCCTCAGCTACTTGGGAAATCGGTCGGGGAGCATCAGTGGACCTCAGAGAAGGTCGACATGAACTCGGGGCAGCTCGGGGAAGGCCCGAAATAGGTCCTCACCGTGCGCCCGATACCCCCCGTGCGTTCCGCCATTAGTAGACCTTGAATTACGCCGGGCACAGAAGTTCTCCGGCCCAGAGTTGTGAAGGCAACTTGTGCGTCACCGTGTCTAGTTCGTGTGGGAGTGGCCTGAGGCCCTCTAATCCTTTCTAGAGCACGAATTAAACAGAATCGTACCCGAAGGTCGTTCTGCACACAGAAAGGGGAAAAGTGGAAATTCGCCGCCGGTGAGCAACCACTCGAGCTGTGGCTCGGGGGTGAGCAGCACCGGTCACTTGCGCGTCCAAGGGTGCCTTGGCTCGGGCGTGACAACGCCCAGGTTGGGCTGTCCACGAGAGCCCGAGGTGCGGCGGTTTCCAGTTCCGAGTTTGATCTTTCGGCACAGCCGATATCACTCGGTTTCAATCGATTTCTATCAATGGGAAGGATGGAGGATGGTTGCTAGTACCTTGCTGGGACCTTGGAATGGAAAGAGGGAGCTGCGATCGGCTTGATCAAGCAGGAACTCGAGCGCTAGTGATGGCAGTGGGAAAAGCAGTCGCGCACGCCGGTAGCTCGGGGAAATGGTGACTGAAGCACGCCGGGGGGGGGGGGGATAAATAGCCCGGCCGGCTGGTCTCCGGCTTGGGGCACGCAGCAGGAGCTGGCGCCGGCTGCCCCCTTCGGTGGCGCGCGCGCACAGCTGCCGGGAACCGACTGAACTGTGGTTCAGTCGGTTTGCTTTGAGGCAGAGGCTGACATGTGGGTCCCACTTCTCTTTTAACCTCTGAAATTTATTCCTAACAGCTGTGGTAAACAGTGAACCCTATTCTACCCTTGGCAATTCAAATTATTCACCCAAGAGCCATTTGAATTGATCAAAGTTCAAATGAGGTTTGGTTTGAATGAATTTCAGCACAAGTGCAGTTTGAAATTCAAATAAAGTTTGAATTTCTCCCCCTTAGCTCATGTCAAGATCAACTCCAAATGGAGTGAAAATTGGTGTGTGAGCTCACAAAAATGTGCTGAGCAAGAATATGCCTTCCACTTTTAAATTCAGTGGGTGAAAACAGTTTGAATTTGAATATGGTTTCAAACTGCCCTCTTCCTAACTATACCCAAAATGACCTCAAAAAGGTTTTGAATTTGGGTGGAACTTGGCATGGACATCCTTAGCAAAGTGTAGGAGTTTTCATATGTCCAGCCCATCTATATCACATGTGGGAAGTACCACTTTTGCAATGTGTGAGTTTGTTCCCTAATGAGCATGTTGATAATTGTTACTTGCTCTTTATTTGTGTTCATCATTCTTCCTCAAATGAGGTGTGTGGTGTGGTGATGAACACTGCAAATGAGTGTCAAAAACTGAGGCCCTTACATTCCTCCCCCCTTAAAAGAATCTCGTCCCGAGATTATAAGGTGAAATGAGAGAGAGGACGGTGGAAAATTACCGAATATGCGACGTGAAAAAGTCGGGGTAGTTAGTGCGAAGGAATTCTTCGCTCTCCCATGTCGCTTCGTCCATGGAGTGATTACTCCATAGAACCTTGTAGAACCACAACGTACGGTTGCGTGTGGTTCGGGCCTTTTCATCAATAATCTGCACCGGTTCCTCCCGATAGGTGAGATCCGGTTGCAGTTCTTCAATGTCTTCCAGCTGAATGGTAGTTGATAGCTTGAGACACTTCCTCAGCTGGGAAATGTGAAAGACGTCGTGCACACCGGAAAGTGCTTCTGGTAATCTTAGCCGGTATGCCACCGATCCACATCTTTCGGTAATCTGGAATGGACCGATGAATCGGGGTGCCAACTTTCCCCTCACCCCAAATCTGTTTACGCCCTTCATTGGAGACACTCGTAGATATACGTGGTCTCCAGCTTCGAATTGTAACGGACGCCTTCTCCGGTCCGCATACTGTTTCTATTGAGCGGCTTTTAGGTTCGCTTGAATTAATCGAACCTTTTCTTCCGCGTTGTTGACAAGATCAATCCCGAAGGTAACCCTCTCGCCAGACTCACACCAATTCAATGGTGTGCGGCATTTTCTCCCGTATAGCGCCTCGTAGGGCGCCATCTTGATGCTGGCTTGGTACCCATTGTTGTACGAGAACTCGGCTAACGGCAAGTGATCATCCCAATTCTTGCCGTGGTCGATAGCGCAAGCTCGTAGCATGTCTTCTAAGATTTGATTTACCCGCTCCGTTTGCCCATCCGTCTGCGGGTGGTAGGCTGAACTACGGATCAGCTTCGTCCCCAAGGCAGCGTGGAGCTGCTCCCAAAAACGGGACACAAATAAAGTGCCCCGGTCCGATACGATGGTACGGGGTACGCCGTATAAGCATAGGATCCGTGAGATGTACAGTTCAGCGTACTTCTTGGTGTTGTAGTTGGTGTTGACCGGGATAAAATGGGCAACTTTGGTGAGCCGATCGACGATCACCCACACAGAATCATGTTTCTGTAAGGTGGTGGGTAAACCGACGACGAAATCCATGCTCACGTCCTCCCACTTCCAGGCAGGAACACCCAGTGGTTGCAGCAGTCCTGGTTTCCGCATGTGGTCTGCCTTCACCCTTCGACATGTATCACACTCGGACACGTATTTTGCAGTCTCTCGCTTCATCCGTGTCCACCAAAACTTTCTCCTGAGTTCTTGATACATTTTGTTGCTGCCGGGGTGAATAGAAAACTTTGATAAGTGAGCCTCATCAAAGATTTTCTTCCGTAACTCTGGGTTTCTGGGTACGACGATCCGGTCCTTGAACCATAGGACGCCGTCTCCGTCCTTCCGAAAACATTTCAACTCCCCACTGTCTACACGTCTCCGCAAATGCGACATGCCCTTGTCATTCTTCTGGGCTGCCGCTATCTCTTCACGGATGGTGGGGATCAAAGCTAGGTTGTAGAGAGCTCCATGTGGAATCACATGTAGTGGTGGTTCGTTCTCTTCCAACGGTGTGATGGTCAGATTATTGACGTGTGACTTGCGGCTTAGTGCGTCTGCCACAACGTTTGCCTTGCCCGGATGATAATGGATCTCTATCTCGTAATCCTTTATCAGTTCTAACCATCTTCGTTGCCTCATGTTCAGCTCCTTCTGAGTGAATATGTACTTGAGGCTTTTGTGGTCGGTATATAAATGTACGAGGTTACCGAGTAGGTAGTGCCTCCACATTTTCAGTGCAAGTACCACGGCAGCGAGCTCCAAGTCGTGAGTTGGATAATTTTGCTCATGATTCCTAATCTGCCGTGACCCATACGCGACCACCCTTCGGTCTTGCATCAGCACACATCCGAGCCCAATGCCGGATGCATCGCAGTACACATCGAACGGTTTTGTTGTGTCTGGCTGCGCCAAAACCGGTGCTGATGTCAGGTGCTTGACTAAAGCCTTGAATGCTGCTTCACATGCTGGACTCCAAACATATTTGGTAGCCTTCTTCAGCAGCTCTGTCATTGGCTTGGCAATCTTCGAGAAGTTCGGAATGAACCTCCGATAATATCCCGCCAGTCCGAGGAAACTCCGTACCTCATGAACAGTTCTCGGGGATTTCCAATTCAGCACTTGCGTGATCTTGCTCGGGTCCACAGCGATACCCTCCGCTGAGATGATATGCCCGAGGAAAGGCACTTGCGATATCCAAAACTCGCATTTGCTGAACTTTGCGTATAACTTGTGATCCCGCAGCCGTTGCAAGACTATACGCAGATGTTTCTTGTGATCTTCCTCCGACTTGGAATATACCAGGATGTCGTCGATGAAGACCACGACAAACTTGTCCAGCTCCGGCATGAACACCGAGTTCATTAAGTACATGAAGTGAGCTGGAGCATTGGTGAGGCCAAAGGACATGACCAGGTACTCATAAAGTCCGTACCTTGTCGAGAAGGCTGTCTTTGGAATGTCCTCCGCCCTTATCTTAATCTGATGGTACCCGGATCTTAAATCCATCTTGGAAAAGACCTTTGCTTCGACCAACTGATCAAACAACATGTCGATCCGTGGTAACGGGTACTTGTTCTTGATGGTTACGGCATTTAATGGACAGTAGTCCACGCAAAGCCGCAACGTTTCATCCTTCTTTTTGACAAATAATGCCGAACAGCCCCATGGCGAGGAGCTTGGCCTAATAAAACCCTTCTCCAGAAGGTCCGTGAGCTGAATCTTCAGTTCCGCCAACTCCTTGGGCGCCATCTTGTACGGCCTTCGGGATATTGGCATGGTTCCCGGTGCAAGTTCAATCTTGAACTCCACCTCTCTATCGGGTGGCATCCCCGGCAAATCATCCGGGAATACATCAGGGAACTCTCGGACCACTGGAATGTCTTCCAATCTGATGGTTGTGGCTTGATAGACACTTGGAAGTTTTATTTCTGGACTGTCCAGAAATAATGAGTGAGAACCGTGCACTTCTGAGTTTAAGTGCACGACTCGGAGGACGGTGTCTAAAACAGCGCCGTGGCGGGTTAACCACGACATCCCTAGGATGACATCGACCTTCTGTCCCTCTAAGATAATGAGAGACGTGGGGTACACTCTACCCGCTAAGCATAATGGTGCTTTGGAGACCATTACGCTTGCTGAAATCTTCCCACCCGGTGAACAAATTAAATATGGACTATCGGTGGGTAGTATTGGCAAGCTGTGTTTAGCAATGAAAGCTTGGCTAATAAAATTATGCGTGGCGCCTGAATCAAATAGTATTATAGCGGGATGCTGGTGGAGTTGGAACATACCCGCAAGGATTGGCTCGCCCTCCGGCACGTCCTCAATGGCAAGCTGGTAGACAGTGCCGGGCCTAGGGTTCGCCCGCCGCGCATTAGTAGGGTTCCAGGGTTGATTCCTCCCCGGAAACGGTGGTGCCACTCCGCTGCCTTGCCTCTCCGGGCAACTGCTCGCGAAGTGTCCTGGACGGCCACACTTGTAACACGTGGCCGCTGCTGGTGGAGTACTTGGTGGACGAAAGCCCGGCATGCGTTGCGAAGGTGCAAACGCACGCGGCATCGCCCGCTGCTGCTGTTGTTGTTGCGGTGGTGCTGGCAGTACCGGCCGGAATGCCGGTGAAGAGTACGACCGACTGCGGAACGGCATCGACCGCTGTGGTGGTTGCCAGCGTGGACCTGATGGTGGGCGATTCACCATCCGAAACTTTTGAGAAGGACCGCCTCCTTCTCCACTGCTCTGCGGCGCGCTTCGCTTTCGCTCTGCCGCCGCCAACTCCTTGCCGGAGTCCTCTTGAACAATCGCAGCATCAATTATGTCGTTGAGGCTGCCGCGATTGAACATCGCCAGCTTGTCCTTCAGGAGCGGGTTAAGCCCCTGGTAAAAGTGGTCCCGCCGCTTCTCGTCCGTATCTGCGTGATACGACGCGTAGAGCGCGAGATCGTTGAACGCTCTGGAGTACTCCAGCGCGTTCCGGCTCCCTTGTTGCAGGTGTAGGAATTCCTGCGTCTTTCTCTTCATCAAACCGGGCGGTATATGATAGGCCCTGAAGGCCGTCCGGAACTCCGCCCAGGTCATCACTCGGTCGGTGGGCTGTGAAGCACAGAAGTTGGCCCACCACGCGCTCGCGGATCCTTGGAGCTGCTGGACCGCGAACTGAGTCTTGCGCTGCTTGCTGATTTGGAGCAGCCCGAACTTCATCTCTATGGCGCGGAGCCAGTTGTCCGCGTCAAGTGGTTCATCCGCCCTTGAGAATACAGGGGGATGAGTCGCCAGGAAGTCGGAGTAGGAGCTCTGTTGGCGCTCCTCGCGATCTTGACGTCTCTCCGGGCGAGACGTATTCGCAATTAACGTTTGCAGCAGCTCTGTATGCTGCTGATGTGAATCCGCCATTGCCGCGACAATGTCGGCCAATGTAACCGTTGGCAGTGGCGGTGGCGGTGTTTGCTGTTGCTGTTGCTGCTGCTGTCCCGAGGAGTCCTCGGGAGGTGGTTGGGAGGTCTCTCCCCCTTGGCTAGTACCTCCAACATCGGGGTTGGCACGAGTACGCGTCATTCTGAAATTCAACACAGCAGCAATTAGCACATGTCTTACTCAAAATTCCATAAACAGGAGTAAGTATTGAAGCGACGCATGATTAACTTGCACAACATTCACATATATTGATAAAGCATAAACTTTATACAAGATACATTATTCTCGGATCTCCGAGAAGTCGTGCTCATGTCGTCACTACCTATACATACGCTACTGTCTACACGACATGTCACTGATTACAAAAGTTGGGTTACGCTACCCTAGTTGCCCTACTTGGCAATCGTAACCCCCTACTCGGAGTAGAACTCGACTTCCTGTGGGTCGTCCTCCTCCGGTACCTCAGCCGGTGGCTCTGGATCTACCACCTCTTCTCCCATTCCGGGTTCTCCCATGGCTGGAAGACCCAAGACTACCGGTACGCCCAATACCGGGGGCACGAGGTCCTGCAATGCATGCACCTCGTCCATAGCCTGGTTGTAGTCCTCTTCCCAGCCTTGTCCTTCCTCGATGGCGTCGTCCCGCTCTTGAGCAAGGTCCTCATTCTGCTGGGTTAGGGTCTGCACCAGCTCTTGCAACGCCGCGATGTCAACACGGCCCTTCTTCTTTACCTTCTTCAGACGACGCAACTGATTGTGTTGTTCATTCAGTCGCTTGATCGTCGGAAGGAGCACATTGCGGAGTGCACTGTGAGCACCCTCGAAATGATCTCCACGGCTTGTGCTCTCCTTGAGCTTGGTGGCGAGATGCTCCGTATGAACAGCTTGGCTGTCCATCACAGCGTTTCCCGCCCTCATTTGGAGACTGAGATTTGCCTCCGCGGGGTTGTACCTTGGGCAACTCGGGTCTGTTGCCTCCAGGTACCTTTCTTCCCACACATGTTGAGCTCGCCCCTCCACCGGAACGAGTGCGTATGGTGTGCCCTCCATGGCCTGCACGTGTAGTTGGCAGAAGCGTGACATGGTGTCACGGGCTGCCACTTGCCACATCCCTTCCGGTTGTCTTCCTCTCACCGTGACGGTGAATGGCACCCAACCGGGTGGCGTAGGTCCTGCGGGAACCTCGACATGGATCATCCACGTCTTGCTCCCCTCTTCGCCTTCCTCCTTGGCGAAGTATTGCGGCATCTGGTTATACCCGAAATATTGGAGTATTTGCCACAATGCTTCCGGGTAGCCGCTACGGTCAGAACAGTGGGAAACTACCCACCCGTTCTCCAACCGTTTATCTGCTGCCATCTGTAAAAATATATTTGAGAAATGTCAAATATTTATTTAAACAGTAAACCATTGAGTTATAACATAAGATATGTCATTGAACCCATAACACTTGGAAACATAGTTCAAATTTTTAAACAAATTTGACTGCTGATCTGCTGTTACCATGACAGCCCTGACCAGTTTCCATATCAATCTGATTTAGGCCAGTTTAAAAGCAAAACCAATCCTGGAGCTCAACATCAAAGTTAAAGTTAACTTCAATAGCTTTCCAGAAAGTATTTGGTTGGCCTAAGATCTGTCCTGGTTCAAAAGTTATGAGATGTCAAAGTTACCAGAATTTCTGGAAACAATTGGACAGCACCTCCCTGCTTTAGGTACTGATTTGATCCAAGAATCCCAGTTAATTCTGTTCCTAATATGACAAAACTTTCTGTTACAAAGTTGTAACCCATCTCATAAGCTTTCCAGAACTACCTCATTTTCTATTTTTGGATTTTTATGCAGGAAGTTATGCTTAATTTACAGAGAGTCTACAGAGAGTCTTTGCTCCGTCCTGTTTTCTGGACAGTTTCAACTCTGCTGCATTTTTCGGGTGGTTAAGGGACGAAACACCTCTGGAACTCAACAGAAAAGTTGTAAAGCTCCTCCAAAGCTTTCCAGAGATGTATCATACGACATCAACCTCGAAAGAACTCAACCTCTAACCTCTGATTAACTTCAGCCTTAATTTAGCTGGAAACAGAGTGCTCTGTCCTTAACATCCTATAAGTTGAAAGCTTGTTAACTTTGAATATCCTGTTCAAGGGAAGGAGTTACATCAAGTTTTACTACATTGGATCAAAACCTTCAAATTTTAAATGAAGTTGTTCATTTTGTTGGGTGTGACGTCGAGGCGTCACCAGATTATGTCGGTACTACGTCCTCACAAAGGAAAAACCTATACCGGACTTAGCCGGCGTCGTTAGTTCAGTGGCACTACTCGTCACTCGCACACAGATACTACACGTCTACCGTTTCGTGGTAAGGCTACCTGCAGAAATTCAACCAATCATCAGACTCGGCTGCACACCGAGCCCGGAATCCATACAGTTGGTACATCCGGCCGTCATCACTCGCCCGGATGTTCTCAAGCCAAACACGCCTTGAGTTACGTGTTCACGTTTCAGACCACGTGACGGGGTCTCCCATGTTGCACCACGCACGCCAGGGACAGACGTTGCTCGAGTACCCCAAACGACATGAAGAGTCGTAGAGGATACTAAAGCGGATCGGGTTACCTGCCACCCGTGGGGCTCCACCCTTCAGCTTGTGCGCACTGGTGGACAGCGCTTACGTGCACCCCCCAAGACATGAACGTCCCGAGATGCACGATTTTCCGACATAACAAATAGGTTAATATGCCACTTTCTATATGCTAATAACATCCTTATACGGGCTACTAACTCGTTCCTCACTGGATTTTTGAAAAAGAAGACCTTTGTACTGTGTTAAACCTCAAGCGAGCTCTGATACCACGCTGACACGACCCCACTGGTCCTGTCGAGCCAGGATCACGCTGAGGGGTGCTGCATTGCACAGCACCGTATAACACACGTCAAAGGTACAAAGCGGAAGCGGAAGCTTTATTACATAAACAAGTTTATTAACATGTTTACATCAAAATAAGTTTAGTCCACACTCGCGGGCGTAGACTAAGCATCAAGTGCACGTTCAGCCCTCGAACGTGTCCTTGCTAGCACACACGCACACTAACTCTGCGGCGTGCACGACTCCCACTCGACGGGGTTCCCCTCCTGGGGTTCCGTCTCCTCTTCGGGAGTCCCTTCCTCATAGAACCCTGCAAAAGCTTCGAACACAAGCAGTGAGCACGAAGGCTCAGCAAGTCTGACCCGTCTCACCTAAACATGGAACTTCTACATGAGGGTGATGGGTTGCATGAGGTAAAAATCATTTGCAAGGACTCGCCTAATTAGTAGAACCTTACTTTCAAGTTTTAGCAGCAGGTTGTGGAGAACTTTATGCTAAGGCACATGAGAGAGCCGCAATCAAACAAGAAACGCATTTCTCTCATGTACTTTGCCCAAAGTTGAAAAGAACTTTAGTTAGCACTAAGCTACAACATATCATTAACAATCAATATCCAACTTTCAATCAGCAACATTTTAACATGTAACTAGCCTGTTCTTTCTACGTCACGGTACAGTGAACAAGTGGTACTC
This sequence comes from Neostapfia colusana, assembly GCA_030760725.1. Taxonomy (NCBI): domain Eukaryota; kingdom Viridiplantae; phylum Streptophyta; class Magnoliopsida; order Poales; family Poaceae; genus Neostapfia; species Neostapfia colusana. The sequence goes on from JASWHV010000003.1 coordinate 84,384,731, forward strand.
ACTGACCGCGAGGGACGGCGATTATAATCGATTTACACCTGCAGGGTTACCCGAACAACCCGTCACGTACGCCCGTACTCGATGTTGCCTACAACAACCATCACGGACGCCGTACGCGACTACCTTTCACCCGTTAGCCAAATATTGAACCGGTCCCATCGTCCCGAGCAAGAGGTCCCTGCACGCGCATCTCCGTGCCGCCAGCTGATTTACACCTCGAGCTCTCAACCTACCCTCTGAACGACGGGCAATGCCTCAACACCCAGCTACCCGAGTTACATCAGTTTCCCGGTTCCCATATAGCCGGTAGGTCTTCGGTACTGTTCTAGCTTGTTCAACAGGCCCGCACACGGCTCGGTCCTCAATCGACACAAGCGGAGCTACAGCACACAGGCCCCAAAGTCCTGCTGCTCTTACTCTCCGCTTGGTCTCATTTTTTTGCCATGTGTTTCATGTGCTATCTCTACCCGAGCAATGTGCCTCTAGCCTATTCTCGCGAGTAGTTCCAACTACTCGACTTGTACCGAATCCTACTCTATTCTAGCAATGCAGTGGCTAACGAGGTTTTCAATCCTAAACCCAACCCATGGTTTTCTTGGCTGTGCAGTTGGGTTTCCAATCAAGACTCTAATGCAACGAACAAAGGGAAACAAGTATGTGCTTAAAACAATAAAAATTCGTAAAAAGGTTAATGCAAACCGGGGCTTGCCTTGCTGCTCTTGGTCGTAGGCTAGCTGTTCCTCCGGAGTAACGAAGTCTAGGACTTCGGGTTCCTCCTCGACCTTAGCGACTACATGATAAGAACAATGTATGTATCAATTTAGATGCCTTTGTATTAACTTTGAAGTTGTGAAGCCTATAACCCTTACTAGACAGACCTAATGACTGTGAAACTTTACTGTGGCTTGGTTACAACCTAAACAAAGACTTGGTCAAGTTTTAGTTGCAGCAAAGCTCATTTGAGCCCTCCACAAATAATTATGTCCTTGACCTTAATTGGAACCCTTAGGGTGTTCTAGGGATTTTCATGAGACAAACTATGACTTTCTGAAAACTAGATTTTCAGAGGGTTCTAATGGAGTTGGTCTCACTTAATTTGGAAGTCTCTAACTAAAGATATGAGCTAAACAATTTCAGAGAAAATCCTGAAAATGTTTCTGAACATTTTCTATTTTCTCTGGAACAGTTTTACTAATCACACCATTCGGTGGACTAAATGAGCTCAAATGGATCTGAAATTTTTATGGTAGTTCAAGGATATTTTGGTGAACATCTCAGCAAAATTTCAGGATTTTCCTCCAAAGGATTCTCCAGTTAAAATTCCTAACAGTTTAAACTTTGAGGAATTAATTCTGGAGAATTAAGGAATTTCATGAAGTGACACTTGATTTTCTGGAAAGTACTCAGAGAGCTGAATCCAGCAAAATTTGGTTCACTCAATTTGGAGCTTTCTAGCCAAAGTTATAAGGATTTGAAGTTTGAAGGAAATCTGAAAATCGGGGAAAAGTTTAAACTCGCGCGTGGGCCCAGGGGACACGCGTCGCACGCCGAAGCGACAGCACACCGCGGCCCACAAGGCTTTTGCGTGCCAGCACACCCGATCCGGCCGCAGCCGGATCCCGATTCAAAATATCGGCCGCTGACAGCTGGGGTCCACCCCCTTCTTCAACCTCGCGACACCCGCGCTCCGCCGCCGAGGGACCTCGCCGGAGAGCTCGCCGCTGGCTGCTGTACCGCTCCAAACTTCTTGATTCTGGCCGCCCCTGCCTAATTTTACTTGGGGAACATGATCCGAGGGTCAGCTGCTCATGACAACGGCCGGAGCATGGTCGGCGACGAGCCGCCATATCGGAACGACTTCGGCCATGTCGGCTGACGCTCCTAGTGCCTCAGCTACTTGGGAAATCGGTCGGGGAGCATCAGTGGACCTCAGAGAAGGTCGACATGAACTCGGGGCAGCTCGGGGAAAGCCCGAAATAGGTCCTCACCGTGCGCCCGATACCCCCCGTGCGTTCCGCCATTAGTAGACCTTGAATTACGCCGGGCACAGAAGTTCTCCGGCCCAGAGTTGTGAAGGCAACTTGTGCGTCACCGTGTCTAGTTCGTGTGGGAGTGGCCTGAGGCCCTCTAATCCTTTCTAGAGCACGAATTAAACAGAATCGTACCCGAAGGTCGTTCTGCACACAGAAAGGGGAAAAGTGGAAATTCGCCGCCGGTGAGCAACCACTCGAGCTGTGGCTCGGGGGTGAGCAGCACCGGTCACTTGCGCGTCCAAGGGTGCCTTGGCTTGGGCGTGACAACGCCCAGGTTGGGCTGTCCACGAGAGCCCGAGGTGCGGCGGTTTCCAGTTCCGAGTTTGATCTTTCGGCACAGCCGATATCACTCGGTTTCAATCGATTTCTATCAATGGGAAGGATGGAGGATGGTTGCTAGTACCTTGCTGGGACCTTGGAATGGAAAGAGGGAGCTGCGATCGGCTTGATCAAGCAGGAACTCGAGCGCTAGTGATGGCAGTGGGAAAAGCAGTCGCGCACGCCGGTAGCTCGGGGAAATGGTGACTGAAGCACGCCGGGGGGGGGAATAAATAGCCCGGCCGGCTGGTCTCCGGCTTGGGGCACGCAGCAGGAGCTGGCGCCGGCTGCCCCCTTCGGTGGCGCGCGCGCACAGCTGCCGGGAACCGACTGAACTGTGGTTCAGTCGGTTTGCTTTGAGGCAGAGGCTGACATGTGGGTCCCACTTCTCTTTTAACCTCTGAAATTTATTCCTAACAGCTGTGGTAAACAGTGAACCCTATTCTACCCTTGGCAATTCAAATTATTCACCCAAGAGCCATTTGAATTGATCAAAGTTCAAATGAGGTTTGGTTTGAATGAATTTCAGCACAAGTGCAGTTTGAAATTCAAATAAAGTTTGAATTTCTCCCCCTTAGCTCATGTCAAGATCAACTCCAAATGGAGTGAAAATTGGTGTGTGAGCTCACAAAAATGTGCTGAGCAAGAATATGCCTTCCACTTTTAAATTCAGTGGGTGAAAACAGTTTGAATTTGAATATGGTTTCAAACTGCCCTCTTCCTAACTATACCCAAAATGACCTCAAAAAGGTTTTGAATTTGGGTGGAACTTGGCATGGACATCCTTAGCAAAGTGTAGGAGTTTTCATATGTCCAGCCCATCTATATCACATGTGGGAAGTACCACTTTTGCAATGTGTGAGTTTGTTCCCTAATGAGCATGTTGATAATTGTTACTTGCTCTTTATTTGTGTTCATCATTCTTCCTCAAATGAGGTGTGTGGTGTGGTGATGAACACTGCAAATGAGTGTCAAAAACTGAGGCCCTTACAAGATCATCGGAGAAGAACCGAGCGGTCTGAGGAGGACCTCGAAGTCAAGAAGAACGTGAGGTAGGACTTCAATATCATTGTGTTCATCTCTTTGCATCTGTTCTTCAACTCCTTTCGAACAGAAGCCTTCTCGTGGGCAGATCACTTGATGATCAGTTTGATCTAAAAACAAGATCATCGCCAAGTCCACCTCTGATCCGAACACCTCTGTCCATACAAGGCCATGCAAGAACACGTACAGATCAATCTAATAAAACTAATCATGAGATAGCATGCATATCGCATCTAGTTTAAGGTTTGTGCATAAACATTGATTGCTGTGAATCTGGTATGCACGTGATTCTACCTAGCAGGACAAGCTCAGGGAGCTGTCTATGACGAACTGCAGCAACCAGGTTTTGAGAATCAAGAGCAACCGGAACTGCAAGAACAAGGCAAGTGCTCCTTGACCATATTGATCCTATGATTTGGGTAAAACTGTTTTTGTCGGTACCCACGATATGGGGTACCCCCGCGCACAGGAGAAAATGCCTAAGGAACTCGCCCTTCTCCGCAGGGAGAGCTCCGAAGGCGCCACGCGTCTGGCGGGGCCGGACCTCCCTCTCCTCAGAGGAGAGCTCCGGGCCCGCCACGTGGCATACAGAAGCCGGACCTTCCCCTCCGCGGGAGAGAGGTCTGAAGGTGCCACGTATCCTGCGGAGCTGGAACTCCCTCTCCTCAGAGAGGAGCTCCGGGCCCACCACGTTGCCGACAGAAGCCGAACCTCCCCCTCCGCGGGGAGAGGTCCGAAGGCTCCACGTGTCCTGCGGAGCCGGACCCCCCTCTCCTCTTCGGAGGGCTCCGGGCCCGCCACGTGGCCAGCAGAATGGCGCTGCCTGCCCCCGAGCGATAGGCAGCGGGCGTAAAGACGCCCCATACCATGCCCATACAAGGTATTCAAGGCCCACGTCTTCCCATGACGCGGAGACACGGAGCACGCCTCTGTCAGGTGCCATTGCGCCCAGTCGCATCACAGACTGGCGCGTGGTGTCAGAGCCTGCCAGCCAATAAACGCAGCGACAAGACATCCCGTGCCGCCCCCGTCGTCATCATCCACTACGACTAGCATGCGGCATGGGCAGGGCTGCAAGACGAAGACTCAGAAGCCTTCGCCAGAGACAACTACCGGCATAACTGCAGATACGGTAGATCACAGTCAATCTCCCCGGGACCACCTGTCGGGTCCCAGGCCCCCCTTGTAAGCCACCCGATTCTTGGACTATAAAAGACTCGGGTAGGCGACGTTAGCAAGGGTTCGCACTCCCGCAACTCATACGCTAGCCATTCACCCCCAAGCTGTAACTCATCCTCAATCTCAGGACTCCGGTTCTGAGCAGCAAGCAATACAGCGAGCTCCATAGCTCGCCGTGGACATAGGGTTTTACGCTCCGGCGGCCTGAACCACGTAAAACTCGCCGTGTCAAGCTCTTACTAACTCGTCCATACGCTCAAGCTCTCCGCAAGGGTCTAGCCCCACTGAAAAAAGAACCTCCGCGGGCTGCCCAGCCCAGGCCCGGGGGAAGTGTCGGCCGAACACTTCGACATTTGGCGCGCCAGGTAGGGGGCTTTTCCCATTGCGCGACGAGTTTCCGGTGACGAAGATGACCAAGTTTCCTTCGGCGGCAAACTCTCCTCCTCCACGTTCACGGCGAACTGTGACCAGCGGAGAGTACATGTCGACACAATCAGGACGGAGTGTGTCGGCACAAGCTGGTAGCCAGCAGCCGACTCCGGCAACACCGACTCCGGCAATGCAGGCTCCGACCAGTGTGAGATCTTCTGCAGCGCTGAGCGTACACCATGGGGGTGCACTAGCTGCAGCAAGAGCACTACTGCGCAACCCACCTGCTGGGGATGCGCCCCATTCAGCGACCCTACAGTGGGTCCGTGAGGTGGACTGCCTTGTCGTCGCCGCCACGAACCCTCGGTTTCGGCGAGGGCGACGCTCCGGTCAACCAGCTGTGTCGCTGACGCGCACGCCAACGGTTGACGGGCAGACAGCGGATTCCAGCTCCTCCAGGCTCCCGTCGACGGACCTGAGAAGGGAGCTGGAACGGTGCCACTTGGGCCAGGATGCCCGGGTGTACCTTGAGCGACGTCGAGAAAGGCGTCTCAACCATGAGGCTGGCGACAGCATGACGTCGGCCTCGACACAGCCTGAAGGGCAGATCTTCGCCACGCGAGTCCTGCCTAAGGCATACGCCGCGCAGCATATGCCACAACCATATGCGCCGCAAGCAGCGCCCCCGGTCTATGGTGCAGCCTTGCCCATGCCGGGGTACACGGTGCCAAGTGCAAACCAAGCGTTCGCAGGGCCAATACCTGAGGCAGCAGGAGCAGGATGTGCGGCCCTTGCACCCCACCTTTGCTTCGCGAGGTGGCCGCACAAGTTTCGGCCGCACCTGCCCGAGAAGTACGACGGCAGCGTCAACCAGGCGGAGTTCCTCCAGATCTACTCCACCGCCGTACTTGCCGCAGGAGGGGATGAGGCTGTCATGGCCAACTACTTCCCCGTCGCCTTGACCGGCCCAGCTCGGTCTTGGCTCATGAATCTCCCTCAGGGGTCCATAACTTCCTGGGGAGAGCTCTGCCGGCAGTTCGTCGCCAACTCCGGCAGCTCCTACACCCGTCCCGGCATGGAGCTTGACCTCCGTGCCGTCAAGCAACAACCTGGGGAGTCGCTGCGCTCTTTCATCCAGCGGTTCTCCCAGGTACACAACACCATCCCGCATATTCAAAGTGCTTCTGTGGTGGTGGCGTTCCGGCAGGGTGTCCGGGACGAGAAAATGCTTGAGAAGCTCGCGACCAGAGAGGTCCGCGACGTCTCTGAGCTCTTCAGCCTGGCAGACAAATGCGCCAGAGCAGCTGAAGGGCAGAACTGGCACTCTCTTCCGACCTCCGAGTCAGGAGGACAGCCCGGGTCCGGCGCTGCTGCCTATGGGGGTGGCAAGAAGGCCAAGAACCGGGGGAGTGGCAAGATGAAGTCATCGTTCACGGCTCCCGTCGCCACAGCAGCGACGACTAGTGGAGCTCGGGGGCCACGCCCCGACAAAAGGCAGCGGCAGTCACCGTCCCCAGATAGTGACCAGGGCGGGCTATGCCCCGTGCATGGCGCCGGCAACCATACTGCTGCCGAGTGCTGGGATATCCAGAGGCTCGCAGAGCGCTTCCGCAAAGGAAGACAGCAGAGAGCTGAAGCACCGCCCTACCCTCAGAGGGATGGCAAGCAGAAGGTCGATGCTCCAGTCAGCGCCGCCCACTAGGCGGGGTTTCAGGAGCCTCAGCGTGTCATAAAGACTGTGCATAACGGTGAGGACTCCAGCTCCGATGGTGACGTGCCGGGGCGGTAGCCGGCTGTGGCTGCCGTCCCATGTCAGTGGAGGCTGCACTGCTGTGGCGTCAACCTTGGAGAAGCCCCAAGTAGTCGCAGCAGCCCAAGCACCGATCACAATGGTGCAAGGTCGGGCCAGCCTCACCCGACAGCACGCCTCCGTGCCTCGGACATACCTCCCGAGGGCCGCCCAAGGTCTGTCAACCCCTTGAAGGCCTTGCCAGAAGGGGAAGACGCCTTAGGTCATCCAAGACGAGCCCGGGTCCACCTACCCCTTGAAGGCCTTAGCCAGAAGGGAAGAACTCCCCGGGGGCCCCCAGGAGAAGCCGCGCAGGACCTGATCCAGCGTGAAGATGACAACCTCGTCGACGAGACTCGGCTGCAGGTAACACCCCACAACGCACGGTCTCGGCTGATGCTCCAAGCACTACCGCCAAAGGACCAAACGCGTCAGGGACTTGCAGAAGGGCTACCTGGTCTCGCGGCACGCTCTTTCCCGAGAAGGACCTATAAACTCTCCCCCAGCAGGGAAGGTCCCTTCCGAATCACGAAGGCTGCTGCCCCAGGTACACATGCCTTTCAACCGAGTGTGGGATCCGTTCCCAAAACCCTTGGCATGGAGCAACACTGTAAGTCATACTCCCCGAGCATTAGTAGAACAGGGTCATTCCCTTCTGTAATGAATCCCATAGAATTTAGGAACAGTGCTTGGGGCAGCTAAGTCTCAAGGGACAGTACAGGACTACGTCCAGTTTAGCCTGGTTCCGACCCTAAGCGCGTAGAGTCTTGCTTCCCTTGTAGACGAGGCGGATCATTGCCTCCATGTACAGCCAGAATTCCGCCTATGGGCATGAACACAGAAACTTGTTCTACTTGGCTCTCTCTCATGCGCTCATTTAAATTATGCATTATTTTTATGATCGCACTATCTATGTTTGTTCATCGTACATCTAGCTCCCTCTCTCCCTCGCTCATCCATAGTCAGCATTCGCTATCCTACCGAGGGCGGCCGCGCTTGAGGCACCTGCCGATGGCCGAGTGAGTCTCTCGGGCCTCCCCCAGTCAGGTGTTGCGGTGCGAGTTGGTCACCTCCAGGAAAGGCCTTCGTTGTGCATGGGGGGTCCAGGGTGCGTATCCAGCTTAGCAGGCTCCGAGCCCAAAGTGTGCGCATCCTGCCCTCCGGAGGTACAGGGGAGTACAACCGCTTTGCCTGGTCATGAACCCAAAGCACGTGCACTCTGCTTCCCCAGCGCACGGCCTGGTACTAGGGATCGCACGACCGTACCCGGACCTTGGAGGGAACCGGAGCTCCGGCGCCTCGAGCACAGAATTGCCCAAGCCCCGTGTAACAGATCAGGATCGTAAGCCGAATAAGACTAGGAGACGGGAGGGGAGGACCCCCCGAGGAGAATTACGTTTCCTCTGCCTGTGTGCAGGACCTCCAGGTTACGGCAACGGGGACTGCATGAAGCGGGGGAAAGGAGCTACCAACTACTCCGGTCTAGGACTGGAAGGACCGGGTCCCGCCCCTTCAGCAGGGGCGAGGCCCGAAGGCCCCACGTGTCCAGTGGGCCCGGGGCTCCCGCCTCCCTTGAGGGGGGCTCCGGACTCGCCACGTGGCAGGCGGAAACCGGACCTCCCCCTCGGTGGGAGGGCTCAGAAAGCCCTACGTGTCCAGCAGGGCCGGAGCTCCCGCCTCCTGAGGAGGGGCTCCGGACCCGCCACGTGGCAGGCAGATCCTGAGCTCCCCATAGGGCGAGATCCGGAGACCCCCAGGGGCCCCTAACACAGTTAGGACCCGGGGAAGGTGTCTGTGCAGAGCTCCGAGATTGGAGAAGGCCTCTGAGTACCTTGCGGAGCTAAGGACTCAGTCAGGCAAAACCAAGAAGGAGAGAAAAGGCATCACAGACACAAATATCTAAAAGAGTCAAATTATGCGAGGATCCATGAGCTGGGCTACAGACTCGATAAAAAGGGAGAAACAAGTTCTAAGGACCTCCCGGCTCACGCCGGAACCTAGCGGCTACAAGGGCGGCCACATCCTCGACTTCAGCCCTGGCAGCATCCTCCCGCTCCGCGGTTGGGCCCTCTCTCGCTGGTTCCAGGGACAAAGAGGGGTCGTGGCTCTTGAAGCATGCCAGCACATGTGAGGCGACCTCTAAGGCTAGGCCGCATCCCTCGGCCTCAAGCTCGCTGGCGACCACCGAGTCTAGCCTGTCCAGCTTAGCGCCGATCGACTCCAGCGCGGGGATCACCTCCGCCACCTTCAACGCAGGAGCCACTGCCCTCACCGGACTGAAGCCAAGAGGGATCAGGGCGGACCCCGATCGATCAACGAAGCTTGGGACCGCATGAGCCTCGGAGGACCGCAAGGCCGAGGGCTCCTCCACCTCGCGGCGGGCTGCCTGCGGGGCCTCTAGGTTTCTCTCGGAGAATTCCTTCTCCTTGGCTGCCAGGGAGCTCTCCCGAAGGTGGAGAGTCTTGGCGAGCCGCTCCAACTCAGAAGCCTTGAAGTCGGCGGCCAACTCCCGTTCCAGGACCGCCCGGCGTTCGCAGGAGATCTGTTCCTCCCTCAAGTCGAGGTCTGCCTTAAGAATCTCTAGCTCCCCGATCCGAACTCGAAGGTCATCATCGCCTGCTGCCAGCTGCGCGGCGACCTTCTCCGCCTTGGCTGCCGTGGAACGCTCCCGTTCCTCAACGACGAGTTTACAGCGCTCCAACCGCTGCCGTATCTCCTCAGCGGCAGAGAGGCTCTCCTCGGCCCGGGCGTGTGCCTCCAGGGCCTCCCTGTTGATCCGCCGCGATTCGGCGTCCATGCGGTTGACAGCCCGCTTCAGCCGGTCGAGGAGCACTTCCCTGAAGTCGAGCAACTCCTGCTTGGAGTCGAGCTCGCTCTTGACCTTCGCGGTCTGCTCCCGCAAAAGGTTCCCCCAGGTGAGGAAGCGATCCCGTTCAACTGTATACTCCTCCCGCTCGCGACCTAGTGCAGCCAAGACCTGCCGGACGCTTGTCTCGCCAAGCGCGAAGGCATCTTCCAGGGGCAATGCAGCAACAGAGGCTGGGGCAGTTCCCCTGACCTCCTCCATCACCTCGTCCTCAAGAGGAGTCGATGCACCAGCGACCGAGACAAGACGCCTGTCAGGAGAAGCTGGCGCCGGGGCTCTGGCAGCCGGACCTGCCAGGCCCTCTTTAGCTTCTGGCTTCTTGACCTGTGGAGAGGGGCGAGACGGGGAAGGCGGCGCTGGAATAAAGGCCGGGCCGCCTGGTGCAGGGTCGACCTGCGCTGGCCTGGGGGCCGCGGCCGCCGTCTCGGCAGGAAGAGATGACGCTGCCGCGGAGTCCGGGCACACCGGAACAGGAGAAGCTCGCACTGGCTTGGGGGCCGCGGCAGCTGTCCCGGGTTCTGAGCGCAACGGCACCGACTCCCCGCCAGTCGGGGATGGCCGGGAAGCGCGGACACTCCAGCCGGCTCTAAACCCCGACTTCCGAGCCGGGTAGGACTCCTAGAGCCCGCTGCCGTCACTGACGGCCGCTCTGCAGTCGCTTGAACTGGCGGAGCAGGGATGCCCCAGAAGCTCCCCTCAACGCATCAGCCCGGGGCCTCTTTGAGTCGCCACCGGAAGGAGTGCCAGGCACCCCAGGTTCCCGACTTGGCACAGACGCCGCCGCTGGAGGAGATCGAGCGTGCTTCTTTTCTGGTGGCGGGTTGGAGGCCATGACGAGGGAGGACTCAAGGGCAAGAGGGCAAAGGCACAAGAGTCCAAGAAGAAGCGCTGGGAAGTGCGAAGGGAAGCCGCAATGCGGGTAAGATCCCCTCTAAAATCTTCCCGGGTGCAATTCCAAGCGATTCGGAACTCTTCGAATATGTCACATCGGCAACCGCTTCAGCTCCAAGACCGAGCGCCGATGACAGGTGGACCCAAGCCGCACGACTGAAGCAGTGGGTCAAGGAGTCAGTCTCCTAAGAAGACAAGCCGGCAAGGCACTTCGGCGGTTCCCGAAGAAAGCGCCGCAACGTGCAGAAGTGGCAGTCTTGGGAACCGCCGCAGTAAAAGCAACCATCAAGTGGGCGCACGCTCCCACGATCCCGCGGCCGTTCGTGCTCCGGCAGCGGTCAATGCGGGACTTAGAGAAAGTGCGCGGATCAGAAGAGACGGAGGTCCCACCTCGGGCTCGCTATCTTCCCCGAGATGGGCCCGGGGGCCACTGTCGGTACCCGCGATATGGGGTACCCCCGCGCACAGGAGAAAATGCCTAAGGAACTCGCCCTTCTCTGCAGGGAGAGCTCCGAAGGCGCCACGCATCCGGCGGAGCCGGACCTCCCTCTCCTTAGAGGAGAGCTCCGGGCCCACCACGTGGCATACAGAAGCCGGACCTCCCCCTCCGCGGGAGAGAGGTCCGAAGGTGCAACGTATCAGGCGGGGCCGGACCTCCCTCTCCTCAGAGAGGAGCTCCGGGCCCGCCACGTGGCCGACAGAAGCCAAACCTCCCTCTCCGCGGGGAGAGGTCCGAAGGCCCCACGTGTCCTGCGGAGCCGGACCCCCCTCTCCTCTGAGGAGGGCTCCGGGCCCGCCACGTGGCCAGCAGAATGGCGCTGCCTGCCCCCTAGCGATAGGCGGCGGGCGTAAAGACGCTCCATACCTTGCCCGTACAAGGTATTCAAGGCCTGCGTCTTCCCAAGATGCGGAGACGCGGAGCACGCCTCTGTCAGGTGCCGTTGCACCCAGTCGCATCACAGACTGGCGCGCGGTGTCAGAGCCTGCCAGCCAATAAACGAAGCGACAAGACATCCCATGCCGCCCCCGCCGTCATCATCCACTACGACTAGCATGCGGCATGGGCAGGGCTGCAAGACGGAGACTCAGAAGCCTTCGCCAGAGACAACTACCGGCATAACTGCAGATACGGTAGATCACAGTCAATATCCCCGGGACCACCAGTCGGGTCCCGGGCCCCCCTTGTAAGACACCCGAGTCTTGGACTATAAAATACTCGGGTAGGCGACGTTAGAAAGGGTTCGCACTCCTGCAACTCATACGCTAGGCATTCACCCCCAAGCTGTAACTCATCCTCAAGCTCAGGACTCCGGTTCTGAGCAGCAAGCAATACAGCGAGCTCCATAGCTCGCCGTGGACGTAGGGTTTTACACTCCGGCGGCCTGAACCACTTAAAACTCGCCGTGTCAAGCTCTTACTAACTCGTCCATACGCTCAAGATCTCCGCAAGGGTCTAGCCCCACCGAAAAAAGAACCTCCGCGGGCTGCCCAGTGCAGGCCCGTGGGAAGTGTCGACCGAACACTTCGACATTTTTGTTTTCCGAAAAGGTGTGCGTACTGAGTCAAACGTGATGGGAAGCCCTGTTATAGGAGTTTACTAGTTTTGATTAAACCACCCTTGTCGCCTGGGAAGTTTATGAGTCGGGTATGGTTTTTGCGTTATGCTTCGCTGAGTCTATGGGATTGGGAAGCGAGATAGATGTGTCTAGCTAACTGCACTCGTATTGATAATAAGTAACTGATGAGGTTAATGAATATGGATCGGAGGGAGATCTAGGCAAGCCTGGGTTTGTGAATGAGGTAGCATGAGATGGTGGTTTTACTTGCCATAGATCTAAGGACCGTTTCGTGCATGCACATGCCAGGATAACAGTGCCACCACAAGGCCAAGTATGGGTGCGGCTTAGCTGAGTAATTAGGTAAGTTGTTAGAGTGTTATGGACTGTGGAAGGCGCGGGGAATGGGGGTCGAGTGAGGACTGCCCTGGGAACTGCATGGCACAAGAGGGGGCCCGTGGGTGGGAGAATTAGAGATTCTAGCCTGCCGGTGAAACCTTAGTGAGTCCATACATCTAGTAACCCCTTTGTAAAGGCTATTTTGTGATCTCTTGACCATACACCGACGGTTGTGTAGTGGTATAATGGAGGTTCTGCAGTCGCCGACGGGTGACGAAATCACAAACTTGTGGGTAAAGAGGTGCAAACTCTGCAGAGTCTAAAACTATCATGATAGCCGAGCTTACCGTCACGAGCACCTGGCTAAACTGCCATGATTAGTTGGGATGGATATTGGTACGGTTATTGGGGTACTTATTGGGAAGGTTCTTCGTTATGATTATTGGTTTGGTTATGGTTTGGTGTGGGACTGTTAAGTCTGGGTGATGAGATGGTTGCATGACTGTTGGGACATGACATGAGATTGGTCTCGGTGTGAGACGAGGTTGTTTTACGAGGTGAAATGGTAGCGAATACGAGGAGGTATTCGTGAGTGTGAATAAAGGATTGGTTAATGTTCGAATGGAACACGGGAAGTGATGGAGGTATGTTGGTAATTTAATACATGCTGGGATTACATCTAAAGTTAAGTTGCTGTTTTATCATGGTTTTACAAATCTGCTTTTCTGCAAATAAGCCTTTTATACCTACCTTGTTTATGAGCTGCATATCATGTGTTTTTCCCGCACTTGCTAAGTACATCATTGTACTAAAAATTGCATTATTACTTCATTATCAGCAGCAAGAGAAGCCTACTATGAAGATCAAGTGGAGCATTATGGCATGTGATCTGTTCTCAACCTTGCCTGTGGAAGGAGTAGAGATGGAGCCACTTCTGCTTAGTTTTGCTTCCGCATTAGTTATTGCTTCCACATTAAAATAAAGACTTCCGCTGCATAGAAATAAGACTTCCGCTGTGAGCATGAGTCCAAGACTCATGAGGTATTGTAATAAACTCTGTTATTCGTGGTAATATATAATCTGAATTCAGTTTGTGGAACGTATGTGTATGTGTGATGAACATCCTGGGCACACATATGCATTAGTTCTCAGTTCCGTGGTTTTCCCACAGAATTGAGGGCGTCACAGGTTCATCTTTGTTAGATAACCTAGCCTTAGTTTTTGACAAATTGCGCTCTACGCACACCAAGATGAACCCCGACAAATGTGTGTTCCGTGTATCCTCTGGGAAGCTCTTAGGATTCCAGGTCTCGCACTGCGTAATTGAGGCCAATTCAGAGAAGATAAAGTCCATCGACTTGATGCGGCCTCCTGCCCGCGTCAAAGATGTCCAGAAACTCACGGGATGCCTAGCCGCGCTGAGTCGGTTTATACTGAGACTAGCAGAGCGGGCACTTCCCTTCTTTAAGCTCCTGTGCAAATCCGGTCCATTTGCCTGGACTGATGAAGCAGAAGAGGCTTTCCAGGAGTTGAAGCGACTCCTGACTACCCTACCTATCATGGTAGCCCCTGAGCCCGGAGAGCATATGTTGCTCTACATCGCGGCGACAACTGAAGTGGTGAGTATGGTCCTCGTCGCAGAGCCACCGGACCTCCCATCTTCACAGCCTGCTCTGGCAGCAGAAGGCAGACACCAGGAAACCCCGCAGCTCCAAGACAACCCCCCGGAGGTCCAAGATGGCTTAAGAGCCCCCGGGTTCCAACTCCCAGAAGCCCCCCTGGACCCACTCATCTCCAGCGGGCCAGGGCCAATGGATGAAGACCTCTCAGACCTAAGAGAGAGGGTTCGAACCATCCAGAGGCCTGTCTACTACATCAGCGAAGTCCTTCACGATGCCAAGACAAGGTACCTAGAAGTCCACAAGCTGCTGTATGCAGTGCCGTGGCGTCCAGGAAGCTCCGCCACTACTTTCAGGCCCACCGGGTCTCGGTAGTCACCTCCTATCGGCTGAAGACGATCCTTCACAGCCCCCATGCGACTGGCAATGTCGCTAAATGGGCAGCGGAGCTGGCGGAGTTTGAGCTGGACTTCCTTCCTCGCCATGCAGTCAAAAGCCAAGCGCTGGCTGACTTCGTGGCAGAGTGGACACCGACGAAGGCTGACCCAGGGGGCCACAAAGACGGTGAACCAGAGCACCGAGCTCCGGTCTTCACCGAGCCCCACTGGACGCTCTTCTTCGATGGCTCCTCGCGAAAGCAGGGGGCCGGTGCCGGCGTACTGCTTCTCATGCCATCGGGGGAGCAGTTTGGGTACATGGTGCGTCTCAATTTCAAGGCAACCAACAACATGGCAGAGTATGAAGCACTCATCTTTGGCCTACAGACAGCCCTGTCTCTGGGCACTCGCCAGTTGTTGGCACAGGGCGACTCCCAGCTGGTTATCAAGCAAGTTAAAGGCGAATGCTCCTGCAATGACCCACAGCTAGCTGCTTATCTGCTTCACGTGCAGATGTTGGAGAAAGACTTCCTCGCCTTGGACCTGCGCCACGTACCCCGCGCTGGCAATGCCGCAGCTGATGACCTTTCAACGAAGGCTTCCACCGGAGCCCCCGTGCCCGAAGGAGTCTTCGAGAGGACGTTGCTGCGGCCCACAGCCCAGCCCGCCGAGCCGGGCGAAGGGGGCTGGACCAGCACATCGAAGCTGGCGGTCCTGGCGGCCCTGCAACCATGGATGCCGCCAAGGATCGTAAGCGTCACTGGGGACTCCGTGCAACCCAGCGCTCAAGATCCAGGAGCTCAAGTCAGACCCGATGCATGGATCACGGAGATCCGGGGCTACTTGAAAGATAACATCCTCCCTAATGAACATGCAACCGCTGAACGGATCGTGCGTATGGCTAAGAGATACATGCTGGTAGAAGGGGATCTCTACCGGTGTGGCGCCAACAACGTCCTATTGCGGTGCATAACCCTGGAGGAAGGCTGCGACTTGCTCGCTGAGATCCATGGAGGTGAACGTGGGAGTCACTCTTCCTCACGCACGCTTGTCGGTAAAGCCTTCCGGCATGGCTTCTACTGGCCGACAGCACTCCAGGATGCCGTCAAGCTGGTCGAGAGCTGCAAGGCGTGCCAGTTCCACGCCAAGCAGATCCATACACCGGCTCAGGCGGTACAGATGATCCCACCCTCATGGCCCATCGCCATGTGGGGATTGGACGTCCTGGGACCACCCTCGTACCTCTATGTCGCCATCGACAAGTTCACCAAGTGGCCGGTAGCCACACCAGTTGTCACCATCAACAAGCAGTTAGCAGTAATGTTCATCAAGTCGATTGTCTGCCGGTTCGGGGTCCCGAAAAGAATCATCACTGACAACGGGACCCAGTTCACCAGCGCAGTCTTCCAAGACTACTGCAAAGACCTCGGCATCCAGGTGTGCTATGCCTCTGTTGCTCACCCAAAGAGCAATGGACAAGTCGAGAGGGCCAACGCCGAGATTCTCCGGGGCCTCAAGACCTGCACCTATGCCAGCCTGAAGAAACATGGTGCCAATTGGGTGGATGAGCTTCCGAGCACACTATGGGCTAACCGGACATCCAAGTGTCGGGCCACCGGAGATACACCCTTCTTCATGGTGTATGGGGCCGAAGCTGTGCTTCCCCCAGACATCACCATGAAGTCTGACCGCGTCCGAGCTTATGACGAAGCCGCGCAGGACAACCTCCGGCGCGGAGACATCGACCTCGTGGACGAGGTCCGATTGCATGCAGCACTCCGTAATGCACGGTACAGACAAGCGCTCCGCCGCTACCACCAGAGGTCTGTGTGTGCCCGGGAGCTGTAGGAAGGCGACCTGGTGCTGCGGCGCATACTTTCTCGTGAAGGTACACAAAAACTCTCCCCTAGTTGGGAAGGGTCCTTCCGAGTCGCAAAAGTATGCCGGCCCGGGTGCGTACGCCTCTCCACCGAGGGTGGGGATCCGCTCCCGAACCCCTGGAACATCGAACACCTCCATAAGTTCTATCCCTAGAGCAGTAGAAGGACAATTTCTTCTTTCTAATAGATCCCATAGAGTCCCGGAGCAGCGCTCGGAGCAGCTAAGTCTCAGGGGACGGTCCAGGACTACATTCAGCTTTGGCTGGTTCCGACTCCAAGCGCGTAGAGTCTTGCTTCCCTTTTTAACGGGACGGGTCGTGGCCTCCATGTTTAGCCTGTTTTCTGCCTATGGAAATTTATAGGAAAAGAACCTGTCCTGCTTTCCTCTTCCTTTATGCTCATTCAAATTATGTATTAATTTTTATGACTACACTTCCTGGGTGTGTTCTCCATACACCCAGTCCCCTCCTTTCCCATTCTCAACTCTAGTCGGCATTTGCTATCCTGCCTGGGGCGGTCGCGATTGGTGGACCTGCCGATGGCCAGGGGGGCCCAAGCCCCCGGCACGTCGTGCACTGAAATTCCCAAGCACCGAGCACCGAATCAGGATTGTAAGCCAAATAAGACTATGAGATCTGAAAGGGGGGAGCCCCAAGGAGAATTACGTTTCCCTTGTTTGTGTGCAGGACCCTCCAGCCTTGACTTCCGGCAGGAATAGGGTAGGAGAACCCAGACAGTTGGCCACGCCTACCAGGGGGCCGCTACGGACCACGCGAAGCCGGGAGATCCGGACTCCGCCCCCCCCAGAAGGGGCGGGCCCCGGAGGCCCCACGTGTCCAGCAGGGCCGGGGCTCTCGCCTCCTCAGGAGGGGCTCCAGGCCCGCCATGTGGCAGGCAGAAGCCGGACCTCCCCCCCCTCCGCGGGGGGAGGTCCGAAGGCTCCACGTGTCCTGCGGGGCCGGACCTCCCTCTACTCAGAGGAGAGCTCCGAACCCGCCACGTGGCCAGCGGGTCCGGACCTCCCCGTCCTCGTGGGGTGGATCCGGAGACCTCCGGTGCCCTTAGTACAGTAAGGACCCGGGGAAGGTGCCTGTGCAGACCCTCTAGATTAGTGAAGGCCTATGAGTACCTTACGGAGCCAGGGGCTCGGCCAGGAGAAGCCAAGAAGAAGACAAGGGCATCACAAGCACAAGGGGTCATAAGAGTCTATGTATTCATGGCCCCATGAGCTGGGCTACAGGCTCGGTAAAAAAGAAAGAAACAGGCCATAGGGCTCCCCTGGTGCGTCCAGAGCCCAGAAGCTGCGAACGGCCACGTCCCCAGCTTCAGCCCTGGCGGCGTTCTCCTGTTCCGTGACCCGAGCGCAGGGACCATCTCGGCCACCACCAGCACAAGGGCCGGTGTCATCGAGGATGCTTCTGAAGCCGGTGTCACCAAGCTGCCCAGCTGAAGCGGTTGGTCAAGGGGTCAGCCTCCCAGGAAGACAAGCCGGCAAGGCACTCCGGCGGTTCCCGAAGAAAGCGCCACAACGTGCAGAAGTGGCAGTCTTGGGAACAGCCGCAGTAAGAGCAACCATCATGTGGGCGCACGCTCCCACGATCCCACGACTGTTCGTGCTCCGGCAGCGGTCAATGCGGGACTTAGAGAAAGTGCGCGGAACAGAAGAGATGGAGGCCCCACCTCGGGCTCGCTATCTCCCCTGAGGTGGGCCCGGGGGCCACTGTTGGTACCCGCGATATTGGGTACCCCCGCCCACAGGGGAAATGCCTGAGGATCTAGCCCTTCTCCACAGGGAGAGCTCCGAAGGCGCCACGCGTCCAGCGGAGCCGGACCTGCCTCTCCTCAGAGGAGAGCTCCGGGTTCGCCACGTGGCCTGCGGAAGCCGGACCTCCCCCCTCCACGGGGGAGAGGTCCAAAGGCGCCTCGTGTCCAGCGGGGCCGGACCTCCCTCTCCTCAGAGGAGAGCTCCGGGCCCGCCACGTCGCCGAAAGAAGCCGGACCTCCCCCTCCGCGGGGAGAGGTCCGAAGGCTCCACGTGTCCTGCGGGGCCGGACCCCCCTCTTCTCTGAGGAGGGCTCCGGGCCCGCCACGTGTCCAGCAGAACAGCGCTGCCTGCCCCCGAGCGGTAGGCAGCGGGCGTAAAGACGCCCCATACCATGCCCGTACAAGGTATTCAAGGCCCGCGCCTTCCCAAGATGCGAGAACACGGAGCACGCCTCTGTCAGGTGCCGTTGCGCCCAGTCGCATCACAGACTGGCGCGTGGTGTCAGAACCTGCCAGCCTATAAACACAGCGACAAGACATCCCCTGCAGCCTCCGCCGTCATCAACCACTACGACTAGCATGCGGCATGGGCAGGGCGGCAAGACGAAGACTCAAAAGCCTTCGCTAGAGACAACTACCGACATAACTGTGGATACGATAGTCGGCAGGCAATCTCCCAGGGACCACCTGTCGGGTCCTGGGCCCCACTTGTAAGCCACACGAGCCTTGGACTATAAAAGGCTCGGGTAGGCGACGTTAGCAAGGGTTCGCACTCCAGCAACTCACACCCTAGGCGTAACTCATCCTCAAGCTCAGGACTCCGGTTCTGAGAAACAAGCAATACAGCGAGCACCTCAGCTCACCGTGGACGTAGAGTTTTACGCTCCGGCGGCCCGAACCATGTAAAACTCGCCATGTCAAGCTCCTCCCAAACTCGTACCTACGCTTAAGCTCTCCGCAAGCGACTAGCCCCTCCGAAAAAGAACCTCCGCGGGCTGCCCAGAGCAGTTCCGGGGGAAGTGTCGACCACACACTTCGACAGTTTCCAACCACAGTTTGCCTCCTCCATTTCAAATGACCACCTTTACATTTAAATGATCATTTGAAATTTAAGTTGGACTTAAATTCATGTGCTTGCTCATGACCATCTTCACATGTGTAGAAAAGTTTTTGCATGTCTCAAATCTTTAAATGAAACTCAGCTTTATTCACAACTCAAGTATTGCATTTACAAGTTTTTGGGACTTTTACATACACTCTTGTTCTTCGTAAAACCCATGCAAGCCATTAAAAACATGCAAGAACGTGTACAAACTGATAGCACCATAGGTTAGCATGCATATGCACCATTGCATCTTAAGTAAAGTTTGTGCATGATGATTGATTGCTATAAATCTTGTATGTGTGTGATCGTGAGTAGAAGGACAAGCTAAAGGAGCTACCTGCAAAGAACTACAACACCAAGACTTCAAGATCCGTGAGTCACAGAAGCCACAGGAACAAGGCAAGTGCCCCTTGACCATATTGATCCCATGTTTTGAAACTGTTTTGTTTGCGAAAACTGTGTATGCTTGAGTCAACTTGATGGGAACCCTTTTATAGGAGTTTACTAGTTTTGTTAACCACCCTTGTCGCCAGGAATAGTTGATGAGTCGGGTATGGTCGTTTTTGCTTTTGCTTCGCCAATCTACGGGTTATGGGAAGCAAGATAGAATGTGTCTAGCTACTGCACTCATATGAACAATGATAATAAGAACTTGATGATGATAATGAACATAAATCGGGGGAGATCTAGGCATGCTTGGTTCGTGGATGTGGTAGAATGAGATGGTGATTTACTTGTCGTAGATCTAAGGACCGGTTCATGCCAGCCATGCCAGGAAAACAGTGCCACCACAAGGCCAAATATGGGTGCGGCTTAGCTCACTAATTAGGTAAGTTGCTAGATTGTTATGGA
The DNA here is from genome assembly GCA_030760725.1 of Neostapfia colusana. NCBI lineage: Eukaryota > Viridiplantae > Streptophyta > Magnoliopsida > Poales > Poaceae > Neostapfia > Neostapfia colusana. Next base: position 84,404,712 of record JASWHV010000003.1, read on the forward strand.
CCGTGGAAGGCGCGGGGAATGGGAGTCGGAAGAGGACTTCCCTGGGAACCGCATGGCACAAGAGGGGGGCCATAGGTGGGAGAATGGTGATTCGAGCCTGCTGGTGAAACCTTAGTGAGTCCATACATCTAGTAGCTCCTTTGTAAAGGCTATTTTCTAATCTCTTGACCATACACCGACGGTTGTGTACTGGTATAATGGAGGTTCTGCAGTCACCGATGGGTGACGAAATCACAAACTTGTGGGTAAAGTGGTGCCACCTCTGCAGAGTGTAAAACTATCATGATAGCCGAGCTTACGGTCACAAGCGCCTGGACAACTCACATGATTAGTTGGGATGGTTTGGGATTGTTATTGGGATGGTTATTGGGATGTCTTTGATTTGGTTATGGTTTGGTCTTTGGATTTGGTTTCGGGACTGTTGAGTCTTGGTAATGACAATGGTTTCGGGACTGTTTAGTCGTGACAATGAGTTTTAGTTTGGATATGTGATCATGAGATGGATATCACGAATATGATATAGTTATGGATATCATGAGCATGAGATGAAAGTTGAGAAAGATTTATGGTTGGTTGAGACATGAAAGGTGGTGAATCATAAAGGAGGTATGTTGATGTTTTAATTGGATATATGTTGGGGATTAAATTCACTTAAAGATAGTTGCTGTTTTATCATGTTTGTGAAATAAACTTTGCTTTCTGCAATGAGGCTATTTAATCCTACCTTGCTGTAAGCTACATATCATATTTTCCCGCACATGCTGAGTACGTCATATACTCAAACTTGCATTATTACTTCATCATCAGCAACAGGAGAAAAGTACTTCGAAGACCATGTGGAGTACTAGGCGTGCGATCTACCGTCAACTTGCCTATGGAGTAGGAGATGGAGCAGCTGCTGTGCTTAGTTTCCTTCCGCTATAGTTTAGAAGACTTCCGCTGCTAGAATAAGACTTCCGCTGCAAGAAATAGATAGAGATTGATGTAATAAAGTACTTAAACCCTATTATTCGTGGTTATATTCTGAAATTCAGTTTGTGGGTTACATGTGTATGTGTGATGAACATCCTGGGCACACATATGCATCAGCTGGGTTCCGTTTTCACGGGACCGGGCGTCACAGATTGGTATCAGAGCCACGTTGACCGTAGGACGCAGGCCTAGTCACAGATTAGCATTAGAAGCCACCCTTGTCCATAGGATGCAAGCCTAGAATGCATAAATTGACATTAGAACCACATTGATTGTAGGGTGCAAGCCTAGGTAGAAGTCACAGATTGATCACAGATTGGTAACACCCCAAACCACATAGGACCCCATTGAATAAGTTTGAATAGGAGTGGTGTGAACTTTGGTGATGATTGTTTGTGATTGTGTGCTTAGTGTGAGTTGTGGGACGTTTTAGCGTTGTCCATATCCACACATGGTAGAGAGATGTGAGATGCTTCGACATGTGTTCACATCCTCATATAGGTTGATATATAGTTCATACCCTTGATGCATATAGTTGGGGGGATCAATCTAAACTTCTAACTTCTATTCTACCCAACACTTTCTCACAGATGGTGAGAGGAAACGCCGGCCGTTAAAGGAGGAACGTCCGTGGCAACCAGGAACCCCAAGAGGATGACCACGTTGAAGTTCCTGAGAATAATGACCCACGTTGAAGAGCAATGTACGTCCCCGGTACATGCCCCCATCTGCACCACAGTATGGATCGTCTACTTCTACTTTTCGCCCTAATCAACCACCACAGCAACGTCCTGTTATGCAAGCACCTCGTGTTCCTTTGCCTTCTGCGCCCCGACCAAACATGGGCACCTATGCTCAAAACCACCCTCACGTACCTGCTGTCTTGGACAACAAGGCATGCTTTGCATGTAGAGAAACGGGACACTTTGCAAGCTAGTGCCCGAGGAAAGGCCTTGGACAGCCGACCAATGCGCCCAAGCAGAATCTGCGGCTGAATGGAGGAGGTGGACAGCAGAACTACGCTCGGGGCAACGTGAATCATGTCTCCGCTGAGGAAGCGCAACAGGCTGAGGACGTCGTGATTGGTATGTTCCTTGCCAACTCCAACCCAGCCACTGTTTTATTTGACTCCAGAGCATCGCATTCATTCATATCATCCAAATATGTTGCCAAGTATAATCTGCCCATATCGCACATGAAATATACTATGTTAGTTAATTCTCCCGGTGGAGAGATGAGGACTAATATGGTATGTCCGAAAGTAAACCTTAAAAAAAGGGGGTAGACTTCCTTGCCAACCTTATTGTCTTGGATTCCCATGGGCTTGATATAATACATTGAATGGATTGGCTAAGCAAGCACAACAAAGTAATCCAATTTGCTCAGAGGAGCGTGCAGTTGACAAATGAGCACATTACTCGTATCGAGTTCGAATCCGCCCAACCGGCAACCGAGAAGGCAATGTTGAACCACGTCGAAGAAGTAACATTGGACAGCATTCTGGTGGTCCAAGAATTTTCGGACGTGTTCCCGGAAGAACTTCCAGGTCTGCCACCTGACCGGGACATTGAGTTTGCCATTGATTTGGTACCTGGAACTGCACCTATAGCAACGAGGCCCTATAGGATGCCCGTTAATGAACTAGTGGAACTTAAGAAGCAAATTCAGGAGCAGCTAGAAAAGGGTTTTATTCGCCCAAGTTCGTCACCATGGCAAGCCCCCGTGCTCTTTGTAGACAAGAAGGATGGGACCCAAAGGATGTGTGTGGACTATAGGTCTCTCAACGAGGTGACGATCAAGAACAAGTACCCGCTGCCCCGTATAGAGGACTTGTTTGACCAAATGAAAGGTGCCCGAGTTTTCTCCAAGATTGATCTTCGATCGGGATATTTCCAGCTGAAGATTAATCCCTCTTACATACCCAAGACTGCCATTCGAACACGGTATGGTTCGTATGAATATACCGTTATGTCTTTTGGGTTAACGAATGCACCCGCATACTTCATGTACCTCATGAATAAAGTCTTCATGGAGTACTTGGACAAGTTCGTTGTGGTTTTCATCGACGACATCATGGTGTATTCGAAAAGCGAGGAGGAACATGAAGAACATTTGAGATTGACATTGCAAAAACTTAGAGAGCATCAATTGTATACCAAGCTCATCAAATGTCAATATTGGCTAAAGGAGATATCGTTCCTAGACCACATCATCTCCGAGAAAGGAGTATCGGTTGATCCCGGGAAAGTGGGAGATGTTCTGAAGTTCAACCAACCGCAGAACGTGAGGGATATTTGGAGTTTCCTTGGGACGGAAGGATACTACCGCTGGTTCATCAAGGATTTCTCCGAAATAGGGAAGCCTATGACTGAATTGATAATGAAAGGAAAAGCATTTCAGTGGACATCAGCGTGTGAAGAAAGCTTCGAGGAGCTAAAGAAAAGGCTAACCACAGCGCAGGTTTTGGTATTGCCAGACGTGAGCAAGAGCTTCGACATATATTGTGACGCATCAAGAAAAGGTCTTGGATGTGTGCTCATGCAAGAAGGACAAGTGGTAGCCTATGCATCGAGACAACTAAAGAAACACGAGTTGAATTACCCCACGCATGATTTGGAACTTGCAGCCGTGGTGCATGCATTAAAATTTTGGAGACATTATATCCTTGGCCACCGATGTGAGATCTATACGGATCACAAAAGCCTCAAGTACATATTCACGCAAACGGATTTGAATTTGAGGCAACGTCGATGGTTGGAACTCATCAAGGATTTTGATGTTGGAATCAATTATCACCCCGGAAAGGCCAATGTAGTAGCTGATGCATTGAGCTGAAAGGGAGCATGTCACCAACTCACGGTTCGGGAGCTACCGCCCGACCTGCGCAAGGAGTTCGAACGGTTACATCTCGGGTTCTTGAACGAGATATAAGTGATGGAACTTCATTCTTCGTTGGAACAAGAGATACGAGATGGCCACACAATGGATGAGGAAATCAAGGAGATCATGGAAAGAATCCGACAAGGCATAGAAAAGGACTTCAAGGAAGACGAGAATGGTACGCTTTGGTTAGGGAAAAGGATTTGTGTGCCTAGCGTGAAGCACATCCGCGACACGATATTAAAATAGGCACATGACTCACCTTATTCCATACATCCCGGCAGTACAAAGATGTACAAGGACCTAAAAACTTGCTATTGGTGGGATGGTATGAAAAGGGACATCGCTGAATATGTTGCCTTATGCGACACGTGCCAACAGGTGGAGGCTGAACATCAAAGACCTGCTGGACTGTTGCAACCATTGAAAGTACCCGAGTGGAAGTGGGAAGACATCAGCATGGATTTCATCGTCGGATTACCATGTACTCAGTCGGGTTACGACTCCATATGGGTTATCGTGGACCGATTGACGAAAACCGCTCATTTTTTTCCTGTTAAAACCACGTACCGCGTGACAGATCTAGCCGAGCTGTATATGGAGCAAATCGTGTGCCGCCATGGAGTCCTGAGGAGGATAGTTTCAGATCAGGGTTCTCAGTTTACCTCTAGGTTCTGGAGGAAGCTGCATGAAGCCATGGGTACACAGCTAAATTTCAGCTCCGCTTATTAGCCGCAAACCGACAGGCAAATGGAGAGGACAAACCAAAATTTTGGAGGACATGTTGAGAGCCTGCGCTTTGAAACATGGGCGTAGTTGGGATAGGAGCTTGCCGTATGCTGAGTTCTCATACAATAACAGCTATCAAGCCAGCTTGAAGATGTTACCTTTTGAGGCATTGTATGGTAGACAATGTAGGACGCCGTTGTTTTGGAACGAGACCGGAGAAAACCAAGTATTTGGACCCGAAGTGCAGCGAGAGGATGAGAAGCAAGTCCAAACGATACGGGAGAACTTGAAGGCTGCTCAGTCACGACAAAAAGGTTATGCGGACAACAGGCAAAGAAAGTTGACTTTCGAAGTAGGAGACTTCGTGTACCTTAAGGTATCACCTATCCGAGGCCAACGACGTCTCAACGTCAAAGGCAAACTAGCACCTCGCTACATCGGGCCATTTAAGATTTTGGGAAAGCGAGGAGAGGTAGCCTACCAACTAGAGCTCCCAACGCACCTGTCCGACGTGCATGACGTGTTTCGCGTATCCCAGCTCAAGAAGTGCTTGAGAGTACCAGAAGAACAAGTACCAATGGATGAGCTCGAGCTTCAAGAGGATTTGACATATGTAGAGCACCCTGTCCGAATTTTGGACGTAAAGGAAAGGGTCACTAGGAACAAAGTGATCCGATGGTGCAAGGTACAATGAAGCCATCACACGAAAGCCGAAGCTACATGGGAAGGTGAGGAAGACCTCAAGGCAGAATTCCCTCATCTACTCTCCACTCTATCGAATCTCGAGGGCGAGATTCAATTTAAGGGGGGTAGGTTTGTAACACCCTCAATTTCGAATTCACGCATGCATACATAATTCATGTAGAGAAATATTTTAAAAGAAGTGGAAACGGAGAAAGAATAAAAAAGATAGCTGAAAAGAGCCAATTCCAGTTCGCCGAGCAGCGCCGTAGACATTTCCCGCGGCCCGCTGCCACGTGACGCCTTCGGAGCTCATCCCTGCGAAAGGGGTGAGGTCTGGCACTAACTGGCTACGTGGCAGGCTCGGAGATTGCCTCTGAAAAAAGGGACGAGGTCCGACCCCGTGGGACACGTGTTGCCCCGGGAGCTAGCCTCTGCAGAGAAGCGAGGCCAGCCCCACAGGACACGTGTCGCCTTCAGAGCTAGTCACTGCAGAGAAGCGAGGCCCAGAACCGTGGGACACTTGTCGCTCTCGGAGCTCATCTCCGGGAGGTCCGGCCCTGTTGGACACGTGTTACCCTCGGAGCTTGCTTCCGAGAGGTCCGACACTATTGGACACGTGTCGCTCTCATAGGTTGCCTCCGGGAGGTCCGTCCCGATGGACACGTGTCATCCCCGGAGCTCACCTCCGAGGAGAAGGCACTACTGGACACATGTCGACCTCGGAGCTCATCTCTGAGTAGAAAGGAGATCTGGCACTGCTGGACACGTGGCACTATCGGAGCTCACCTCCGAAGTGAGGGGAGGTCCAGCACTGATACGTGGCACTCTTAGAGCTCACCTCTGAAGAGAGGGGAGATCCGGCACTGAAACGTGGCGCACGCAGAGCTCGCCTCTGAGGGAGAGGGAGGTTCCCGCCCGCCAGACGCGTGGCGCATGCGGAGATCGCCTCTGAGGAAGAGGGATGTCCCACCCACCTGACATGCGGCACAACCGGAGCTCGCCCCTGAGGAAAAGGGAGTCCCAGGCCCTCGCTGGACACGTGGAGCCTCCTGAGCTTATCCCTGCGGGAGGACGAGATCCTTAAGCGGTTTTCCCCTGTACGCGAGTACCCGGTACTGAGGAAACCGACACAAATTCTTCCACGTTGAATACTGCAACCAAATTAATTAGAGATAAGTTGTTAAGATCCAAAAACAGTTTGAATAGGACTCTTATTTGAAATCCAATCGGAGAAGGACTCTTCTTTTTCCGGTTATAAATAGAACCCCAAACACCCCTTGGCCATAACACCTTCTCAAGTCGACAACTTAGAGGCCCTAGCCCCCAACTCGCCGAGTTAACACCTTTCGTCGGAATTCAGCCACTGGTGAGACCGCCGACGAGCCCCGTCATGTTCGCCGTCACGGGAAGAGAGCCGACGAACTGTCTTGCTGCCATTGCTAGGAGGAAGGCCAAGGTAGGTCTTTGTTACCACTTTACGACATCACCGCGGTTTTCTTCGCATCTGATTTCTTCGAACAGAAGCCTTTTCGTGTGGATAGATCACGTGTTGATCGGTTTTTGACGGTGGCATTGATCTAGATCTTGAGTCAAGATCATCACCACGTCCACACTTGATCCTTACACTCTTGTTCATCGTAAAACCCATGCAAGCCATTAAAAACATGCAAGAACATGTACAAACTGATAGCACCATAGGTTCGCATGCATATGCCCCATTGCATCTTAAGTAAAGTTTGTGGGTGATGATTGATTGCTATAGATCTTGTATGTGCGTGATCATGAGTAGAAGGACAAGCTCAGGGAGCTATCTGTGAAGAAATACAACACCAAGACTTCGAGATCCGTAAGCCACAGAAGCCACAGGAACAAGGCAAGTGCCCCTTGACCATATTGATCCCATGTTTTGAAACTATTTTGTTTGCGAAAACTGTGTATGCTTGAGTCAAATTGATGGGAACCCTTTTATAGGAGTTTACTAGTTTTGTTAACCACCCTTGTCACTGGGAAAGTTGATGAGTCAGGTATGGTCATTTTTGCTTTTGCTTCGCTAATCTACGTGTTATGGGAAGCAAGATAGAATGTGTCTAGCTACTGCACTCATATGAACAATGATAATAAGAACTTGATGATGATAATGAGCATGAATCGGGGGAGATCTAGGCAAGCTTGGTTCGTGGATGTGGTAGAATGCGATGGTGGTTTACTTGCCGTAGATCTAAGGACCGGTTCATGCCAGCCATGCCAGGAAAACAGTGCCACCACAAGGCCAAATATGGGTGCGGCTTAGCTGACTAATTAGGTAAGTTGCTAGATTGCTATGCACCGTGGAAGGCACGGGGAATGGGGGTCGAGAGAGGACTGCCCTGGGAACCGCATTGCACAAGAGGGGGCCCGTAGGTGGGAGAATGGGGATTCGAGCCTGCTGGTGAAACCTTAGTGAGTCCATACATCTAGTAGCCCCTTTGTAAAGGCTATTTTGTGATCTCTTGACCATACACCGACGGTTGTGTACTGGTATAATTGAGGTTCTGCAGTCGCCGACGGGTGACGAAATCACAAACTTGTGGGTAAAGTGGTGCCACCTCTGCAGAGTGTAAAACTATCATGAGAGCTGAGCTTACGGTCACAAGCGCCTAGACAACTCACATGATTAGTTGGGATGGTTATTGGGATGGTCTTTGGTTTGGTCTTTGGATTTGGTTTCGGGACTGTTGAGTCTTGGTAATGAGAATGGTTTTGGGACTGTTTAGTCATGACGATGAGTTTTAGTTCGGATATGTGATCATGAGATGGATATCACGAATATGAGATGGTTATGGATAACATGAGCATGAGATGAAAGTTGAGAAAGATTTATGGTTGGTTGAGACATGAAAGGTGGTGAATCATAAAGGAGGTATGTTGATGTTTTAATTGGATATATGTTGGGGATTAAATTCACTTGAAGACAGTTGCTGTTTTATCATGTTTGTGAAATAAACTTTGCTTTCTGCAATGAGCCTTTTTAATCCTACCTTGCTGTAAGCTACATATCATTTTTTTGCCACACTAGCTGAGTACGTTATGTACTCAAACTTGCATTATTAATTCATCATCAGCAACAGGAGAAGAGTACTTCGAAGACCATGTGGAGTACTAGGCATGCGATCTACCGTCAACTTGCCTGTGGAGTAGGAGATGGAGCCGCTGCCGGGCTTAGTTTGCTTCCGCTATAGTTTAGAAGACTTCTGCTGCTATAATAAGACTTCCACTGCAAGAAATAGATAGAGATTGATGTAATAAAGTACTTAAACCCTGTTATTCATGGTTATATTCTGAAATTCAGTTTGTGGATTACATGTGTATGTGTGATGAACATCCTGGGCACACATATGCATCAGCTGGGTTCCGTTTTCACAGGACCGAGCATCACAAGTAAAGAGGAAGGTGCGCTGCCAGGCCGAGCATTCAAGGGTTGCACCTTCCCTAGAAGCATGGCGCACGACGCACACCTCATTACCCTGTCAGCATACCATTACGGTGAAAGACAGGGTGGCGAGGCGTGATGGGACTACAGTGCCGCCCAATGACGAAGAGCTGCCTAACAGAGCGAAGAGACGCGGTGACAAGACGGGAACTTCATCATCACCAGTTACCCGGTCAGAGGCGCCCGGCGTGTCAGGCGGCGCGCCTTAACTCCACCGACGGTGACAATGCATATAGTTGTAAATGCCTATAGCTCATGTAAAGGAGACACCTTGTAAATGCCCCGGCCTTGGGCTATAAAGGTACCGGTGCAGCCTCCGGGCAACTCATTCTTACACGTGAGCAAGCAATACATCAATCACTCCCGTGGACGTAGGGTTTTACGCTCCAGCAGCACGAACCACGTAAATCCTCGTGTCTCTCTCGCCATTGTGCTCAGACCTTCGAGATCTACTAGCCCCACTGAAAAAAGAACCTCCGCGGGCTGCTTCCGAGCAGGCCGAGGGAAGTGTTGTAGCAAACACTTCGACATTTGGCGGGCCAGGAAGGGGCTCTTTGGTTCTTGAAGCTGTTCGTGAAGCCCACAATGGTGAACATCCAGTCCGTCAGAGGTTCTTCCTGTCCCTCACGCCGCCAGCGGCAAAGCCAGCATGAAGCATCCTCTGGTCCCAAAGTGAGACCATCTGCTCCAGCACCAGTCCCTAAGGCGACGGTGCCTGTTGCCTCCTGGCAACCTTCGGTGGTGACGGCGTTGCAAGCACCGACTGAGGCTAGCCTGGAGACCGCGTTGTTAGCAGCCCGCGCGCTCCTTCACAACCCACCGGGTGCGGGAGCTTCCCCGTCCGCTGCGGAAAAATGGTGCAACGACGTCGACCACCTGGTCGTCGCCGTGCTCAACTCGCCGTGTCATCAGAGATGGTGGCCAGGGACGGGACAGCTGCCGCCCCATAACCTAACAAGGGATTACAGGACAGCGACGACCCACTCGACGGTGACGTCCAGGCTCCCCACCACAGACCTCAGGGGTGAGCTGGAATGCCACCGCCGGCAGAATGAAGATGGCCGTGTCACCAACGAGCGGCAGCGTGAGTGGTGTCGTAGCCTCAGGGAGGAATATGGTACCCCGGGTGCCATGCGCCCCGTTTACTCGGCCAGAACCCTGTCTCCCCAGGTTCAGTGGGAGGTTGCATGGCTCTGGCCCCACACCTTTGTATGGCGGTGTGGCCGCACAAGTTCCGGCTACACATGCCGAAGAAGTTCGATAGGACAGTCAATCCTGTCGAGTTCCTGCAGATCTACTCCACCGCCATCCTAGCTGCAGGAGGGGATGAGGCCATCGTGGCCAACTACTTCCCAGCAGCCTTGACCGGGTCGGCTCAGGCATGGCTCGTGAAGTTGCCCCAGGAGTCTGTGACCTCCTGGGAAGAGTTGTGCCGTCAGTTCACGGCCAACTTCGGGAGTTCCTACATCCAGCTGGGCTCGGAGGCTGACCTCCACACCATACAACAGCAACCGGGAGAGTCGCTGTGTTCTTTCATCCAGATCTTCTTCCAGGTCAGGAACACCATCCCTCGCATCTCCATCCCATCCACCATCCTCGCCTTTCGACAAGGCGTCCGCGACAAGAAGATGCTCGAGAAGTTGGTCACGCATGACGTGCAGGACGTCTCCGAGCTCTTCAGCCTAGTGGACAAGTGTGCGAGGGCAGCAAAGGGCCGTAACTGGCACACGACGCCCAACAAGGGGAGTGAGTCCACCAGGGAGGTCCCTGGTGGCAGGAAGAAGAGGGCTGGCGGCAAGGACAAGCCACTGGCTGGACCCCATATTGCAGCAGCAGTAGCAGCCACAGGAGGTCGGGGGCCGCACACCGACAAGCGACCGCGACAGCCATCCAGCAGCGACGATGGCGCCCAGAGGTGCCCGGTCCACGACATTAACCAGCACAGCGCTATTGTGTGCTGGGAGATCCAGAGGTTGGCGGAGCGCTTCCGAGAGCTCCGACAGCAGCACCAGGACAGCGCGCCCTCCCGCCAGCGAGAGGGCAAATAGAAGGATGACTCGGAGGTCGGCAACGACCAGGAGATGGAGCTCCAAGACGCCAAATGGGCATTAAAGGTCCTCTATGACCAAGAAGAGAGCTCCGACTCCAACCACAGCGAGCGGCGCAAGACGCTCCACGCCTGACCAGGCGGTACCTCTTCCGTCGTGAAGAGTGGGCGGCCCAAGGTAGGGCTACCTGGTGCCTCGGCCAGAGCCTTCTTGAGGAGGAGTGACAAGCCTACCCCCTACCAGTACGAGCATACCACCTAGGTGCGTCGACCTTGCTGCAGGGGATTGGTACCTCTACCCAGACCAGAGGTCGTAGGACACCTCTGTAAGTCTACCCCAAAGTAGTAGTAGAGTGTTTTTTCCTTTTCACTTTCTTGTAAAGGGTAACATAGAGGCTGGGAATAGAGCTTAGAACAGCTAAAGTCCCAGAAGGGTCCAGTCACTCTCGGTACCCAGAGCGAACCGCTGCTTCCTTGCACGGACTGTTGCCCCCTATTGCCCGGAGGAAGCTAGAAACAAGAAAAAATGTATCCTGTCCCGGTGCACTCCATTGCAATCTATGTTGGCTCATGCATAGCAGTTATAAATGTTATATTCAGAGCCATCCTACACGTTAGTCCTACACATTTATGGCGGAATTGATTTCGCCGCCATACCAGCTACGGGGTCAGGACAACTGTGGCCCGGAGCCAGAGCCCCGATTGTCACCGGACTGTGGCGGACCGGAATCCGCTCATCCAGGATCGCAGAGGGTGATGCCGCGCGATGCGACACCCGACAGCACACGTCATAAGAACACAATATATTACATGGGAAAAACAGCTGAAACTGTACAAATAAGTACAAACTTCAGTTACAATTATTGTTCTATTACACAGCGGAAGACTACACTATACAACTCACGCCCGCCTATTTAGCAAAAGTCGGTTGCCCAGCCCTAGGGCAACCCACACTAGCTGCACTCCTCAGCTCAGCGCGGCGTGTACGGCTCCCACTCAGCCGTGGTCCCCGACGGAGGGTAACCCTCGCCGGTGGACTCGTACTCCGAGTCCGTGGGTGGCTCCTCACCTGAAAAACACTTAAGCAGCAACCGTGAGCACAAAGGCTCAGCAAGGCTTAACCGACTCACCTAAGCATGAAACTCTACATGAGGTGTACAATGGACATAGGATAGTAACATTTCAGCAAAACGACACGCCTACAAGTTCATCCTTAGTTCATCTTTTAGCAACAAGTTAACAGTTCATGAAATCTGAAATTTAGTAAGCAGTATTTGGTGGCACACATGTAGCAATACAATTATATCAATCAGCATCATTGAATCAACATATTTCATCCATTAGTCTACGTTACGACGCAGTGAACAAGCAGCACTCGTCACCGCGAGGGACGGCGAATCGACTCGATATACACCTGCAGGGAAAACCCAAAGAGCACGTCACGTACGCCCACCCGTGGAGCTGCACAGCACGCTCACTCGATGTCGTACGGGACAACCTTTCACCCAACAGCCCAAACGTCGAACCGGTCGCACCGAAACGAGCAGGAGGTTCTCCACACGGAGCATCTCTCTATGCCCGTTGGCAGATTTCCACCTTGCTGCCCTCAACCTACACCTATAAATCGGTGTGCTATGCCTCGACGCCCGGAGGTTTAGGCTACATCGGTTTATCGGGGCCCATATATCCGATATGCCTTCGGTACGTTCAATACTTGTTCAGCAGGGCCGCACACGGATCGGTCCTCAATCGACACGGACAGGGCTGCGCACACAAGACTCTCTCTTGCTGCGCCCTAGCCCCTGCCTAGTCTCATTTTCATTACTAAAGTGATCTCACATCACTCAACCGAACCCGTGTGTCCCCAGCCTATCTCGCGAGTAGATTCCAACTACTCGACTTGTACCGAAGTCCTATGACTCATTAAGCATAGCCTGTCTACTCGAGGTCCTTGACACTACCCTCACTCTTTTAGGAAACTTTGGTTATGCAAGTGGGGTTTCATTCATCCGATACCTAATGCACATACATACTTCATATGACACATGTATACAAAGTAAAACTTTTAAAAAGGGTTAATGCAAACCGGGGCTTGCCTTGTTGCTGCTGGTCAGGAGTTAGTTCTTCGTCCGGAAGGAGGAAGTCCAGCACTTCCGGAGTCTCTTCTTCAACGGCTACACGTTAATGAAATACTACATGTTAATTTATATGCAAAAGTGAGTTTAGAGTAAGACTTATACTATTGGTTCTAATAACCAGCCTCTAATACCTGGAACTTTGTTTAAGAATTTAAATATGAACTGGTGTTGGTGGTTTGGCTTGGACTTAATCACATGGTTAAATGCTAAGTGGTTTTCCCCCCTTTTCCATATTAATCCCTTAAGTGGGTAAACAGGACAGGGGTGATCTAGAGCTCCAATGGAGCTGAGAATTTTTGTGTGAGTTCCTTGTCACAAGAAAACCCTCTGGACCAAACATTAGCACTTTTTATGGAGTGGTTTGCTCAGAATAATTCTCTTGGTAAATCAGCAAAGAGGAATTAATTCTGAGGTAATACCCCTGTTCATGCTCAACTTAATGAACTACAATTTCTATTATAGCTCATAGAGTTTGCATGAATTTTCCTAGCATTTTTGGAGTCAAGGTTTGCCCAGAATTGAATTTCCAAGTTTTGGAAATTCTCTGAAAATGTTTCTGCATTCAAATGAACACAGCACCTTCCAATTTGAATTGCTCTGACCAAACCGACTCCAAATGGTCTGAAGCTTTTACAGGGGTTTACTAATGTCCTAAAGAACATCCTGGCAAAATTTGGGGATTTTTGGATGAACCAAACTCCCTCTAAAATTCTTTTGCTGAAAAGCTTTAAAGAATTTTCCAGAGTTAATTAAAGGGTTTCATACAAATTGGGTTCTACATTTGGATAGTACTCTATCAGAGGAATCCAACGAAATTTGTTTCACAATTTTTGTATTCTCCTACCCAAAGTTGTAGCTATTCAAAGTTTGAACTAAAAACTGAAATTCCCCAAAATGTTCAAATACTGGCTGTGGGTCCGGGGACAGGTGTCACGCGTCGGGGCAAGCCACACGAGGCTACAGGTTATTTCCCGCGCCTCCACACCAGATCCCTGCGCCACAGCTGATCAAATATTTGAAAAACCGTCGCTGACGGGCGGGACCCACCGGTCGTCTTCTACCTCCGGCCACCCGCGCCTGCGCGCCGCCGGGCTCGCCGGAGTTCGACGGATTCCGGCCTCCCGGCCATCCCCCGAGCTCTCCCTCGCCGCTAGGGCCTAATTTCCCGTGCTGAACACGATGGAACACTCTTCCCCGGTCGGCGATGGCTCTAACCTAGCTGGCCACGGTGCGGCGGCTCTGGACCGGTTCGGCAACGTCGCCCGGTCACCCTAGCCTGCCTAGACCTCGGTGGAACGGCGCTACAGCACCAGTGGACCAAAGGGATGCTCGACCTAGCCTCAAAACTGCTCGGGACCGGCGGCTAATGGTGTATCACCGTGCACCCGAAACCTCCTCCGCGTTTGAGGTCGGAAATTCTGGATTTCATGCGGTCTACGTGCATATTTCCAGCTAGGGTTGTGAAGGACTACTGATCGCCGGTTAGTGGCGGTCCTGTGTGCAAAGTCTCACGGCCTAAGAACGAGAGGGACGATCGAATTTGGTATTACCGTATCAGAAGGTCGGATGGTGCCCGACGGCGATCTTTTCCCAAATTCGAGCCTAGTAGATCATCTCACGGCTTGAGCCTCGGGGACGAGCATCAGGGGCTACCAGCGCATCCGAGGGTGCTCTAGCTCGGGCCTGAGAAGCTCTGGGTGGGTCTGTCCACGTGAGACCAGCTTCCGTTCTCCGCCGGACAGCTCTGTTTTCTCGGCGCCGTTTGCCGAATTGTGCGCGTCACCGGCTAGGGCCTTTGGGGTTGCGGGGCTGGTGTGGTAGAGCAGGCACAGGCGCTGCTTTTCTGTACTGCCGGTGCGCACAACCGAGGTTTGGTTGAGGCCGGCGATCGGGGGGAAAGGAGTGCGGCGGTGAGCGCCGATTGCTGTTTGCGCGTGGGAAGAACAGCTAGCGCGCGATCAAAGCAAAGATGGCAACGTGCTGCAGCCGGTTTCCGGAATAAGGAGCAGGCCAGCGCGAAATGGGAGCAGGAGGTGGAGCCTCGGTCGACGGGGGCGGCCGCTCGGTGTCGCCCCGGGGTTACACCTCGGTGGAGTGAAGTCCAGAGAGAAACTTAAGTGTTAAGTATACTCATTCCTATGACATGTGGGCCCCACAACTCAGTACCTCTTTTCCTCAAAATATCTCCAAAGTTTGACAATTATCCAACCCAATTGTCTGAAAATTGGAAACTGAGCTCATTTGACAAGTTTGGACAAATTCAATGCAAATTCAAATATTCATTTGAATTCTTTGCACCTTTGACTTCCTTTGGAAAAATGGGCAGCAAGACTTTTCAAAAATTAATGAAACTTTGCCTCCCCACTAATTTGGACCTAAGGAATCCAAATATGCCACTTGATCCTTGTGTTAGCTGCTGCAAACAATAGTTTGGACACAACAGTTTTGAATTCCTCATTGTGTGATCATATGTGTATAAACCCTACTTTGTGAAAGTGAAGACTCTCCCCTCTAATCACTCTTTTGATGGAGGTTACATGCTCTTCACCACATTTCCTAAGGTGTCCACAATGAAAATTGTGGTGTTGTGAGATGAAGAAAAGTTTTTTACAAGTCCCTTCTCTTGGGCTTTTACACGGACCCAACAAGTCACTCTGCCGTGACGGCCCTCGTGTGAGTGAGGTGCCAAAGTAGGGGTCCTACTCACCTCACAGTTAGGGGGCAGTTTAAGTACGTGGTGCATTTTGAATCCAAAGCTACTAATTGCATGGCAATGTATGAAGCCCTCATATTCGTCTTGAGTACTGCTTTTTCTCTAGGAGTACGGCAGATGTCGGTTAAGAGGAGACTCCCATCTTGCCATCAAACAAAGCGAGCAAAAGTAACCTTGCATTGACCCACAGCCAGCTGCCTACCTTATCGGTGTGCGAGAGGTGGAGAAGAGATTTCACACTTTGGAGTAGCGCCATATCCCCACCGCCAACAACGCGGTGGTAGACAACCTTTCAATAAAAGCCTCTCATGGGCTCCGGTCCCTGAAGGCACCTTTGAAGGGAAGCTACTGCGTCATACAGCCTGGCCTGCCGAGCCAGGCGAAGGGAGTGAGCCAAGTACCTCAAAGCTGGCAGTCCCGGCGTCCCTGCAACCATGGCGCTCGCCAAGGATCGTATGCGTCACCGGGGACTCCGTGAAACATGGCGCCCATGATCCAAAAAGATCAAGTAGGTCTGATGCATGGATCATGGAGGTCCGGACCTACTTGATGGACAATATCCTTCCCAATGAACGTGTATCTGCTGAACCGATCGTTCGTATGGCTAGAAGATACATACTGGTAGACGGAGATCTCTACTAGTGTTTCACTGACAGCGTTCTATTGCGGTGCATAACCTGGAGGAGGGCTGCGAACTATTCGCAGAGATCCATGAGGGCGAGTGCGGCAACCGCTTCGTTCCGCATGCTGGCCGGTAAAGACTTCCGGCATGGCTTTTTACTGGCCCATAGCCCCCCTGGATGCCGTCGAGCTGGTCAAGAGATGCAAGGCATATCAGTACCACGCCAAGCAGATCCACACACCGGCGCAGACGCTGCAAATTCCACGTGGGCTGCTTCAAAGCAGACCGGGGGAAGTGTCGTAGCGAACACTTCGACAGGCACTATCTCTAATTCAAGCAGGGTTGCAATACAATTTAAATCACAAGCCTTATCAAATTCAAAGGAATTCACTTCAGTTCTTACTACGTCAAGATTCAGTGTCCAAGTATTCTCATATAACCGCGAGCGACGGTGATTCGAAGCAGTACACGCCCGGACAGCACGACACGTACACCCATCTCCGAGTTGCCGGCAGCGAACTCGACCGATCTCATATGCAGCCACCTTTCCCAAGTTCACCCACACCGGACGCGGTCCCATCGACCCAAACAGCAAGCTCCCTCAAGGTACATACCCACAAGGATATGTTCTTGAGCGAGTTACCTCTTGCTGTACTGACGCCGAAGGCCTAAGCCAATCAGAAAAGTTCCCATGTGGATCTAACGAGGTACATCGGTTTCTTGGGTCCCATATAGCCAGTATGCGCCCGGTACACAACTTAAACTTGTCCAACAGGGCCCGGTACACAACACCTGCTGCATATCAAGCTCACTGCGCAGTCTCAATTTCTCACTTGTGAATTTTCCTCACTGATTCTATTCATAACCCGTTCCGATGAAACCCAGCCCTAAACTCACGAGTATATTCCAACTACTCGACTTCTACCGGTCCTTCCAAAGTAACATTTAGCGTAGCTAATTCCACTCGACGAGGTGCTAATCTATACATTCTCTCTTGGGTAAATCTCGTGATGCAATTTGGTTTTCAATATCATCTAGACCTAATGCAATCAATATTTCATAGCTATGATCTCTAGAAATGAAAAGACTTTATAAAATTGTTTGAATGCAAACCGGGGCTTGCCTGTTTTGCAGGTGACTAGATTCTACAATCAGTTAGTGTTGCTGATCACTTGAGGCTTGATCACCTTACTCCTTGATCCAACTCCCTATTGCTTCACAATCTCCCACGTCGATGACTATACGATATGAAATTCATATGTATTTAATTGTAAATCTTTTGCTTACAAGGTCTAATGACAATTTAGAAACTGGAACTCTGTTTAGGAATTTAAAATGACACTTGTGCTAGTGGTTGGAGTTGGGTTAAGCCATGTTGATCAAAGGTTAAGGTTATTCCCTTCTTGTGGTTTATTCACCTAAAGAGGATAAACAGAAAAGTGATGATCCAGAGCTCAAACTGAGCTGAAAATTTTCATGTGAGTTCCTTGTCACAAGAAAAGCTTCTGGACCAAAAATTAGCACTTTTCACTGAGTGGTTTATTCATAACAATTCTCTAATCAATTAAGAAAAAAAGGAATTAATTCTCAAGTAACTCACATGTTCATGTCAAACTCAGTGAACTAAAATTTCAATTATAGTTCATAGAGACTGCATGAATTTTCCTAGAAGTTTTGGAGCTCAGAATTGCACGGAAATGATTTTACAACTTTGGAACATTTTCTGAAAAAGTTTCTGTATTCATTTGAGTACAGCAAATTGTAATCAGAATTTTCATAATCAAATCAATTCTAAATGAGATGAAATTTTTACAGGAGTTCAATAACATCCTAAGTATTATTCTGGCAAAATTCGAGGAGTTTTGGATGAACCAAACTCCTTCTAAAATTATTTTACCGAAAAATTTCAAAGAATTTTCCAGAACTAATTATTGACTTCCATACAAATAGGGTTGCACATTTGGATAGTGTTTTTAAATCTGAATCTAGCCCAATTTGAATCACTAAATTTGGAGCTTCCTAGTAAAATATATGTTCATCTAAAGTTTGAACCAAATCTGTCATTTGAATTAATTCGAGGCAAATTTCAAATGCCTGCTGCTGGGCCGGGGCCACGTGGTGTGTCCTCAGCCGAAGACACATGGAGTTACAGAGTTAATCCGTGCAGCCATAGAATGATCCGGGGCTACAGAGAATCTGGTTATGTCCAATCGAGCGGCTGACCTGTGGGACCGGGCAGAGCTTCTTCCTCCTCCTGCTCCCCCGCGCGCCCCCGCCGCCCCCTTGCCGGAGCACGCCGGAGCTCACTCTCCCTGCCTCCTCCCGAGCTCCCACTCGCTGCCAGCCCCTAAAAACATGTGCTGAATACATTTGAAGGATTTCCCCAGGCCGGCGGTGGCACTACCCTAGCTCGCACCGAGCTGCGGCTCACACCGATGTTCAGCGACATCGCCCGCCACTTCTAGCCCGCCAAACGCCCGGTGGATCGGTGCTACAGCACCGGTGGAGTCCGTAGGAGCTCGACATGGGTTCAAAAGGGATCGAAAATGGCTCTAACTAAGTCCTCAATGTGCGCCCGAGGCTCCCCGCTACGGTCACCTATGAGAAAGCTTGAATTACACTAGCTACAGGGGGTTTCATGCTAGGTTATGCAAAGAGTAATCATTCCCTATCAAGTCTAGATTGTGTGCCGAATTTGGTAAGCTCTAAACAAGTATTGATCAAGAATTTGAAGGTTCTTTACCCGCGGGATGGTTTGTACCGATCGTAGGAAAACTTCAAAATTTGCCGTCGACTATCACTGGTTCAGCTTGATCTTCGGTGGTGAGCAGCACGTGGTCCTAGCGCTCCCAAGGATGCTCTTTCTCGGGCGTGAGAAGCTCCCAGTCGGGCTGTCCATGTGAGCCTCCTTGTTCGGTTGAGTTCGGCCGCCGCGAGAAACACGGGGCTCTCGGTGTGGGGAGGCCGAGCTCGCTCAGTGACGCGTCGAGGAGGGAGAGGGAAGCGCCCTGGTTCAGTTTTGCAATGCACAGAGGCTTTGCACACGATGAAACGCCAGCTCCCGATCGATCAATGGTGGTGGCGGTGTCTCTGTTTAGTGCTTGCGCGAGAGAAACAACATCGGCAACGCTTCGGTGTTGGGGCAAACAGGAGAACGGCAATGAGTGAAAAGATCGCCGAGGAGAGAGCTAGCGCGAGAAACCAGGAAGGTGTGGCTCCTGCGTCGAGGCCCGGTGTCGTACGGTGAGACTTCGGTGTGGCTCGAATGAAACGGAGAGCAAGACATCAGTTGCAAGTCTAAATGCCCCAATGACATGTGGGGTTAACCAAACTCCCTCCTTATCCCTCCAAAAGATCTCCATTTTTGTCAAATGACCAAATTCAATTGTTGGAAGTTCGAATCTAAACTGCATCTGAATAATTGGGCAAGTTTCATCCAAATTCAAATTTGTATTTGAATTCATTGCAAATTTAAGTCCATTTGGAAAATGGATAGCAGAACATCTCCAAAATTCATGAGACTTTGCATCCCCACTAATTTGGACCTAAGGAATACAAATATGAAATCTGATTTTTAATTTATCTGCTGCAAATGAGATTTTGAACACAACAGTTTGCATTTCCATTGTGTTGCCCTCATTTGAAATCTGAATTGAACAAATTGAGTTCAAAAGCTGATTTGAGACTTTCTCGTGCACATGATAACTTTACATCTGTGGTTTTAAATCCACCTTGGTTCCAAGCATGCAAATAAACATTTGAGCTTGTGTAGAGAGAGCTCTCATGTGCATCATCAAATGTGAAAAGTTTTAGCAAGTTCCAATTTTCATACACATGAAACAAAATGTTTTTTTCAAACATCAGTTTCTTTGTATTCGTATTTTTGGGACCTTTACAGCCTCCGTGAGGTAAGGTCCGCAGCTGCCACGTGTATGTGGGCTCTGAACCTCCTCTCTGCTGAGGAGGGATCCGGAGCCGACACGTGTCCTTGGCCCGGACCAAGCCTGCCCGCTGAGGTGAGGTCCGGAGCTGCCACGTGTATGTGGGCTCTGAACCTCCTCCCTGCTGAGGAGGGCTCCGGAGCCGACACGTGCCCTTGCCCTGGACCAAGCCTCCCTGCTGAAGTGAGGTCCGGAGCTGCCACGTTTATGTGGGCTCTGAACCTCCTCCCTGCTGAGGAGGGCTCCGAAGCCAACACGTTCCCTCGGCCCCGGACCAAACCTCCCCGCTGAGGTGAGGTCCAGAGCTGCCACGTGTACCCGGGCTCTGAACCTCCTTCTTCTGGAGGTCGGCGACGACAGCCTCCTTCTCCTCGAGGACATCCTCCTGCACCTCCAGCCACTCCTCCGCACCTGCGCCTTCTCCCTGGTGGACTGGACGCGCACCTTCAACAGGCTATCCCAGTCCCGGAAGCGCTCCCGCTCGGACCTCAGCTCGGCCCACTCCTGCTCGAGCACATCCTACATCTGGTCCAAGCTCGATCGGACTGCTCTCACGGCCCTGGGGAGCGGGACAGCCTTCGGCATCGCCAGGCGAGGAACTGCCTCGACCTCCTCTGGCTCTTCATCTTCCAGTAGGGCTACCATAAAGGAAACCTGCGGAAGAGAAGGAGGAGAGACGGCAACACACTGAGCAGCAGCTGCGCCGCTACCTGAGGCGTCCATGCCTGCCGGTCGTCTAGCCTCGTGGGCCCGGGTGCCTACATCCAGAGCCGCCCAAGGCGCAGGCTATCACACTGCCACCAGCGTTGGAACTTTGGCGGAGAAGGAGCTCTAGCTCCTGGGTTGCTGCAGAAGAGGAGTTGTGCTCTGCGGAGAAGCCCTGCAAGAAGGAGCATCAAGAATCAACCACACTATCTAGCAGCTCAGTACACAACCTAAACTAAAAGGTTAAGCCGTACCTGGAGGTCTGGAAGTTCCACCCTGCACAGAGCTTCTTACGTGGAGGGCTATAGCCACTCGCCCCCGCTGGCGTTGAGGTCGCCTCCGTCGGCTTCGAAGGCGACAGGACCTCACGGGTCTTCATCGTCGAAGACGGCACAACAGGAACCTTCCCTCCTGAGGGCCTCAACACCGAAGATGAGGCCTGTGCCGAGGCCGCCCTCGACAGCTGAGTAGCTGATGGCACTGCTGGATCCCTCGTCACCGCCGATGCAGCTTCAAGAGTCCTCCCCGACGACGGCTTCCAAGCCGGTGATGCGCCTACGGACTTCTTCTGCATCGTAGGTGCGTCAGGGGCCCTCCTCAAAGCTCCAGCAGCGCCAGGCATCCTTACTGCGCCCGCCGGGGCTGCTCTGGCAGCAGCAGCTCTAGAGCTGCCACAGGCGCCAGTTGTTGAGCCTGGTGCGGTACCGCGGGAAGCTTGGGAAACACCCGCCTGGCGGACCGACACGAAGCTTCCGGCAAGACGGACCAGCTTCATCTTCGGCGCCTTGCTTGACTTCGGGGCGTCTTTGGGCAGTGAGCGAGGGCGCGCCGCAGGTGCAGGTCTACCAGGCAACTCCTTCCCTCCGTTTGGGAGTGAGTTTGGCACGGGCCCCACCTGGCCACCGGTGCTGTCTTCTCTGGGAATTTCCACGCCCTGCGAAGCATCGCCGACCTGCCGCACTGCGAGATCGATGCCGTCCAGCGTCAGCAGCTCCCTTAACAGCCTTGACCGCACCTGCGGGTGAGGCAGACAGGCTGACAGCTCGCCGGCAGGGTGATGGAGTCGTCGGTGATCCAATCGCTGGAGAGCTTCTGCAGCATCATCCCCAGCATCTCCCGAGCCAGCAATGACCCAGCTCCGCGCGCCAACCAGGTCATGTCACCCTCAGCGGTGTACTGCCAGGCGGGCCGAACGCGCTGATTGAGGGGGACGATCCGGTGGACAGCAAGTCAGCCAGGACAATCAGCGAGGTCAGACCTTCCTCTGCCAAGTACCTGATCCTCTCCAACACCAGCGTGTATACGTCCTGGGGGTCGGGGATCTCGTCCCTGATGGCTTCCTCGGTGATCGGGGGGCCACCCGGTAGCTCCTGGTGGTCGTGGACGTCGGTCTGGGCGATCACCCAGTCCTCCCCTCCAGTGCTCCCACTTCACGGGAGAGAAGGGCGCGATGTATGGCACGGGGCTCCTCCCTCAGTGCTGGAAGTAGTAAGACCCCAGGTGGCTTGTGCTTCTCCCAGAGGCCCTCAAAGAGAAGAACACCTTGAAGAGCCGCACCGAAGGCAGCACGCACACGAACATCTGGCAGAAGTGGACGAAGAAGGCCACCAGTGCAAGGAAATGCGGCGTGAGGTGCTAGAGCTGGAGCTCATACACCTCCAGCACGGTGAGGAGGAAGGACGACGCCGGGAGCGCGAACCCATACACCACGTACGAGGTGAAGAGAACCACCTCGCCAGGCTGCATGTCGTTTTGCAGGACCCTCCCGCGATGGATATTTCCGTTGAAAGCGGCTGACTGCCAGCCGAGCAGGCGCCTCACGCATCCGATGTCGTCATCGGTGCGAAACCAGGAGGAACGGAGGCAAGAAGTCATGGCGACGAGAGAAGGTTGAGAGCGTTGGAGAGCGGAGGCTTTGAGTGTGAAAGGAAGACGAAGATCGCAAGAGGCAGAAAAGAAGCACCCTTCTCCGGAAGGCTTCTTTTTCTACGTCCGCAACCTTCGGTAGAGCAACGGGCGCAACACATAGGTTTCAACCGCCGCGCGCTACTCGTATCCCCCAATGATGATGGGACCAAGGTCCACCCGTCCAACACTAGGGGCCAGGCGGGCGACTCCTCGGGAACGTCTGGTGGTTCCCAATAAAAGCGGCACGGTGGAACTGCAGCGGTCGACCCGAGGACTTCTGCAGTAAATACCCCAGAGCAATCCCTCGAGGACGTCACCACGACCCAACAGTCAAAGGCGGGCACGTGTCCACTATGCCAACGACGTGCTGCCGCTTCGACTGTCGAGTACGACCATTAAGCCAAGGACGTGCAGCCTTTTCATGTTCCAGGTACAACTGCACACCCATTACGCTAGAATATCGCTGCCACTTCGGCTTTCAAAGTGCAGGTCCAAAGCTACCACGCAGGAAAGATGGATGCCCCACCTGCGGGATCGTTTTCTGCCCCGAGATGGGGCCGAGGGCCACTTTCGGTACCTTGCAAACCGGGTGCCCCGCGTGGAGGGTTGAAGACTGCCCAGACCCCGCCTCCCTGCTGAGGCAAGCGCAGGCTTGGCCGCGTGTCCTTGGCCCCGGCGTCGGCCCCGAGGCTGTCACGTGGGCCTAGGCTCTAGAGCCAACACGTGCACTTGGCCCCAGAACGAGCCTCCCCGCTGAGGTGAGGTCCGGAGCTGCCTTGTGTATGTAGGCTCTGAACTTCCTCCCCACTGAGGAGGGCTCCAGAGCCGACACATGCCCTTGGACCCGGACCGAGTCTCCCTACTAAGGTGAGGCCCGTATCTTCCACATGTATGTCGGCTCTGAACCTCCTCCCTGTTGAGGAGGGCTCCGGAGCCGACAGGAGCCCTTGGCCCCGGAGCAAGCCTCCCCACTGAGGTGAGGTATGCAATTGCCACGTGTATGTGGGCTTTGAATCTTCTCCCTGTTGAGGAGGGCCCCGGAGCCGACACGTACCCTTGGCCCTGGACCGAATCTCCCCCTGTGGTGAGGTCCGGAGCTGCCATGTGTACCCAGGCTCCGAACCTCCTCCCTGCTGAGGAGGGCTCCGGAGCCAGCACATGCCCTTGGACCCGGACTAAGCCTCCCCGCTGAGGTGAGGTTTGGGGCTGCCACGTGTATATGGGCTCTGAACCTCCTCCCCGCTGAGGAGGGCTCTGGAGCCGCCATGTGTCCCACGATCCGTTGTGAGCCGTGGGTCGAAGAAGTCAAGGAGGAAGTGCGCTGTCAGGCCATGTATTCAAGGCTCGCGCCTTCCACAGAAGCATGGCGCACGGTGCACTCCTCCATCCTCTGCCCGTTCGTCATTACGGTGACAAGATAGGGCGGCGAGGAGTGACAGCAGCACAGTACCGCCCAACGGTACAGTGCCTCCCAGCAGAGCGAGGTGATGCGGCGTCAAGATGGTGTCTCATCATCGCCTGCCGTGCGGTCAGAGGCACTCAACGCTCCAGGTGGCGGGACTTAACTCTTCCACGGCCACTCTACTCAGAGTGATAAAAATCCTAGATTATGTATAGGGTTGAGATAGCCTTAGGACCACCTGTCGGGCCCCGGGCCACATTGTAACCACCCGGGCCTTAGACTATAAAAGGACCGGGGTGTTCACCCGAGAAAGGGTCTGACTTCAGTTCACAACCATGTCAACACAAACACACGCAAGCAATACAACAATCACTCCCGTGGACGTAGGGTATTACGCTCCGGCGCCCTGAACCACGTAAATCTCTGTCTTCACCCTCTCGCTCAAGC
Source organism: Neostapfia colusana (assembly GCA_030760725.1). Classification (NCBI taxonomy): domain Eukaryota; kingdom Viridiplantae; phylum Streptophyta; class Magnoliopsida; order Poales; family Poaceae; genus Neostapfia; species Neostapfia colusana. The sequence continues at coordinate 84,429,369 of JASWHV010000003.1, forward strand.
TTGATTGCTCTAGGGACGTCAAGCCCCTCCGAACCTCCGCAGGCTGCTCCTGTAGCAGACCGGGGGAAGTTTTGTTGCTACACTTCGACAGCCACCGTCTTACTTCTCCGACCAAGCAAAGAACATTGAAAAGACTGTCAAAAAATTACACCAAGGAAGTTCAAGAAAGCTTGAGTTATTTTCTCTCATTATTTGTTTTAGTTTGGAAACTTATATGTAAGGTTGTTCACATTGAAATATAAACTTTGATATATATGACTGTATGTGACATGTGAATTTTAATGTTTATGGATGTGTCGAACTTTGAATTTTGTTATATTTATCTCATTTGTGTGAATTGTTTAAATTTATCTTATGTGTGGCAAGCAGTTTAATTTAGCAAGCTCCTAGTGGCATGCAGTTTTTTTTTATATCAGCAGACTTCTGTATGGCTGTTTACAGATGAGGGATGTGAATAAGTGATCTAATGGTATTCTAGTTTTTTTTCTGTGTTCGTTTCTATCAAAAAGGTTATGAGTTAAGTTATAATGTCTCGATGGCAAACAAGCGATCATGCTTTTATTATAATAGTATTTTAGCGAGTTGCATGTTAGGAGTGATATTTTGACGAAGTCTGACGTTAGGGTGGTAAAATAGCAAATGACTTTGGAATTGGTGTCCAAGACTAGTGTAGGCCATGCTTGGGCTCACCCAGAGTTGACTCGTGCCGCCCAGGTCCCAAGGTCTATACCACTGCAGATACACAAACACACGACACTGATGGATTGACTCTTACTAAAGGAGGCTATAGGTCTGTAGAAATGGTACGTTGTCATGGTAGCGAAAGGCACCTGATACATACAGATCAAGCTAGTACAACCCGGTACAAGTATGTGATTACTAGATTCAGTCAGACGTGCTGCTGCCATATTAGAGCTGAGCCGCGATACCACTATCCGCGAACCGTGCCACCGGCCGGTGCTCTTCGCCGTGGAATGAACCTCGCCTGGTCTGACTGAAGGTCGGCAAACAGAGACAACGCAGCATTCTCGCGTGCCCAGTGTCACGCTGCACAACATGCGTACGCACTCCGGCGGCGTTCTCGCTGTCAAGTCTGCCGGCCGGGGGTCCCTCTGATCGATCGACTCTATTATCCACTTCACTCCTCACAACACATCGGACAGCTAAAACAAGCAGGCGATCAAGCTACCGATAACAGGTAAAACGATGCTGTCCCTGCTCATGATATGAGCATGGGTTAGCGCGCATCGCCCAAGTTCTGCTACACTAAGCATTGCAGGGCGTACGCGCAGATGGGATCAGGGTGGCATACACACGCGATGCATATTCTACCTTGAGAAAAAAACAAAAGATAGAGCTAAACAACCTCTCCATATGATTAGCATCCGAGGCGCAGGTCAAGGATGCATCGCGGGCAGCGCAGGCATTGTGCGATGCGAGTACGGAGCTGATCAGTGGCGGTACGTAGCTTATAATGCTGGGAGAAGGAACGGCAAGCTTTTGATTAGTTGCAGGATATGAGGATAAACTAGCCCCCCTGTCACATGGATCAGGCACCAGGATGCCGGGCCATGAATCCGATGAATTCGGCTATTAAATCTGAACGAAAAGGAGCAAAGACAATTGGAGGAGGTGCATGAGCTGACACACGGACGATGCATCGTGCCAAGGTGTCGCTCATGTCATGCTCTCTCTCTCTCTCTCCTGGAGCAGTGGTAATCTTTGACAACTGCCACTACAGGAATCGCGATAATAGACGACGGCCATAAACCGTCGTCTATAAGGACCACACCGTCGTCTATAGCTTATAGAAGACAGTATACGCTTATAGACGACGGTTTCCGACTGTCTATGTTTTTTGTCATCTATAAGCTTATTGAAGACGGTTACCGTCGTCTATAAATTAATTGACGACGGCAAGATTTAGCTGTCATCAATAAGTGACTCCTTCCACGTGGCAGCAGGAGAAACTTATTGATGACGGTTTATAGGGTACCGTCATCGATAATGGACTGTTATCGTCGACGGTGTCCAAAAGTCGTCGACGATAACAGTCCAGTATCGATGACGGCCGCCAGAGAACCGTCGTCGAAAAGGTTTTGCAGTTTTTTTTAAAAAAACTAAAAATGCTGCCCTGGCTTCCAGACCATCCCTGGCTCGATGGCCAGAACACACATGCTTACAAAAACAGACATCACACAGGCATATATATCACAATAAGCATTTTAAAACACTATACACACGCCACTACATACTTTGCAAATTCGTGACTATGAGACGCTACCCTGTCCGCTGCTACCGGAGTTTGAAAAGTCATCCTCCCGCAGTCGTCCAAGCGTTGGAATCTGAGGTGACGGAGTTTGAGCCTCCGTTCCCGATCCCTGTGATGTGCAAGTGTGGTTAGACATGTTACAAGTAAAAAAATATATATTTTACTAAATTTGAACAAGTTTAACTAGTTTAAGCTATTTTGAACAATTTTGTAACTGGGCTGCTGTCGTCGGCACCGGTGGTAGCTCTATCGCTGGCGGCGCCCATTGCGGAAAGACAGCCGGCTGTCCAGCACTTATAGTCTGCAAACACAAAGCAAATCATTATACATGTCATTTATATATTAAAAATGTTAAGTACATCATCTAGAATTTACCTGCATGGCAGCTTGCATCTATAGCATGAACAAATTTTTATACTCGTCCCTAGCCCTCGTGCCTCGTCCCTATGATCTCCATTGCCCGCATCTCGTCCCTAGCCCTGAGCGCTTCTTGCGTCCTCTAGAGCTCCTCTTGAAGACTTTGGAGCTCCACATCTCGGCTCGCACTGATGCTGCTGGATCCGCCCTGATTCGATGAAGAGGCTCTCGAGGAAGCCCGCGCTTGCCTCGTGTCGACCACTCCATCGAAGATGGCTAACCTGCACAACGAAGTAAGATTATTAAATTTTTGTATCGCGAAGTTCATAACAGTAAATTAAAAATAATAAAGCTCACCGTCCGTGAGGTTTCCCACCACCTCTTGCATACGCGGATTCAGGGACGATTGGCGCGCTCTGCCAATCGAACTCTTCGCCTCGAATCCTCCGCGCCTCCTCCCCGTACTTTGTCTGAAAATATAGAAAAATAACATCATTAGAACTATTAAAGAGAATTCAATTAAGTTGAAATAAAAACTCACCAAAGTCTATATCGCCGTCTGAGAAGAAAGCTGGTTAGGCTGCGACGGCTCACTTCCCAAGTGACCCCTCTTCCACACCTCGATAGGTGCCGGCTGCTGACCGCTTTCATGCTTCTAGCGATACATGTTAGCACAATGAAGATTATAAAATTACTTAATAGAATGCGAGTAGCACTTACCATCTATTTAGCGAGGCTTATGTAGTCGTCCCCACCCAAACGATGTTTTCGGCCCATCCCTCTACTCTCTCGACGGGTTTTAGAAACTGCCTGGAAGCCCTCACTCGCCCAAAGAGCATACAGGGCATGGTACGCGTCCGGACGGCTGTCAAGCAATGCTACGTCGACCTGCACACATTTATTATTGAATGAAAACATTGATCACGGTCAGATAATGAAGCAAACTAAACTAAAAACTTTACCTCTGCATACTGCGCCTCCGTCAAGTTTGTGTCGCCCGATTCCTTCCCCAGCTCACCCTCGTCTGGATGTAACTTGAAGTACGTGTTCGTAGCTTGAATGCGAGCTGTCGATAGTGATTGTGTCACGATCTTCCTAGCGCAGTTATGGAAGACGAGACGAGCATGATCCGTCTGCTCGGCCTCGTTCTCCAAACGATATCGTGCCTGAAAAAAAAAGGAAATATGCAACTAAATGTATGTACAACAACAACAACAACAACCAAGCCTTTATCCCAAGCCTGTTGGGGTCGGCTAGACATGAAACCCAATATCAATGAAGTAAAAGAGAGTAAGAGTTATAAGAACAAGGAAAAAAGAAAAGAAAAAAAAAGAAAAAAAAAAGAAAAAAAGAAATAAAAAGAAAAAAGCAAAAGAGAAAAGAAAAAAGAAAAAAGAAAAAGAAAAGAGAAAAGAGAAAAGAGAAAAGAGAAAAGAGAAAAGAAAAAAGAAAAAAAAACAAGACTACGATGTATGTGAAGAACGACCTTAAAGTTTGTATTACACAAGTATTGTTCATACTTACCATGAAGGCGTGCCAAACAGCCTCCTGGTGGTTGTCGTGAAGAACGACCGTAAAGTAGTCATCCCAAGACGTGGCAGCGCATCCGTTCACTACACCAGGGTAGTGCAAACGGACTAGACGGCCCAGGACACCGTTCACCAGTGAGTGGCGTCTGATTGCTCAGGGCTCTTGCCCGATTGTGAACCATTGGTTTAAGACACCTGAGTGCTCTTTTAACGTGATACATCCACCTATATTGCACAGGGCTGCCCACTTTAGCTTCTTATGGAAGATGGATTAGGAGATGTTGCATTGGATTGAAGAACTCTGGAGGGAAAACTTTTTCCATCTTACATAAAACCACTGGTATCTCCCTTTCCAACTTCTCCATCATCTCGGGTGTGATTTCTTTAGCACAAAGTTGTCTATAAAAGTAGCTAAGCTCGACTAACACCTTCCACACCGCATCGTCCGAATCCACCGTCCACGCAATCGCAGGTGATTGACGTCCTCACCATCGTCGTTCGCTTCCGTGTCGTTTCGACGCATACGTTACGACTACAACTGTCTATACGGCACGAACGCATTTATTGCGTGTCTGGTCGGGCAGGGCCAACCCAAAACCCGTTTTTTACATATTAATAAAATAACTAACACTTAAACAATTATAAATATTAAACAATAATAATAAAGCAAAAATGTAAATGTCATATATATCATAATTCCTAATTAAGCACATTGTTCCTCATACATGCAAAAATCAACTGTAGAGCAAAAATAGCTAATCAAAGTGCTAATAAAGCAAAAATGGTCCTCATCAACTATAGAACATGAATAAATCAACAATGTTGCTAACCAAAGTGCTAATAAACTCTGATAAACATTAATCTCTAATAAATATTGCTAATCAAACATTGCTAATAAAAGTGTTAGGCCACGACGGGGATGGAGCGGCCACGGTGGGGGGAAGGGGGGCAGCCACGGTGGGGTGGGTGGCGGACATGCGGGTGGGGGGTGGGGCAGCCACGGTGCGGGGGGAGGGGGCCGCCACGGTAGGGTGGGGGCGTACACGGTTGGGGGGGGCAGCCACGGTGTTGTGACAACTTTAAAACATTGGGCGGCGGCCGGCAGCAGGGCACACAGGGCGGCGGGGGCACATGGGCAGCGGTGGCCGGGGCGCGCATGGGCGCGCAGGGGCGGTGGTGGACGTCGGAGGCGCAAGGGCGGGGTCTTGCCAATGGGGCCTGCAGGGGCGGCCCGCAGGTGTGCAAGGGTCGGCGGTGGCCAGCGAGGACGCAGGGGCGGCGGTCGGCGAGGGCACAGGGGTGGCCGGGGGGGCAAAGGGCCGACGGCGGCATTGTTTCTCGCCACAGCTCTCTGCTCAATCGGGAAAACCAGCAAAACCATCTCCTCCTTCATCCCTGAGCTGCTAGACAGCCACCTGAGGTCGCACTCTACCTCCCCAACGCCAGAAACCCCGAGCTCCGACCTCCTTTGCCCGAAGACGATCGCCACCGCGGCGACCTAGCCTCAGCCGAGAGTCAGGCGCCCGTGGGCAGCGTTCCACAGGCGTTTTCACGGTCCAGCGAGAGAGGCAACAGGAGCGCGCGACCACCGTGGTGCTCTTCTCCAAGTTTGGAAGCCAACCATGAAGAATCCGCAGAGAATTTCCCGTTTTGCTCCGGCGACCGTAAACCGAGCTTCCGGTACGGTTTCTTTAAATTCTCGCTCTATGATCTTTCGGAGGTCATCAAATCTTGCACATAGACGCTGGACTAGCCGGCGATCAAGTTCTTTTCTGCATCCGTAGTGTGAAACTGTCTAGGAGTGACGAATTTCGAGCTCGATCGAGGGCGGTCATGGCGGGCACGGTCGGTCACACGGTGCCGACCGACTTGCCGCCATCCCTGAACCCTTTTGACACCTTGTCGAGCTTCCTAGAGGTACACTGATGCTGTAGGGCCGTTTGTTTGAGGTGTTGGCGGATTTAGAAACCACGGTCGACGTTGTCGAACCTCAACCGAGGCCGCGGCACGTCGCCGAGCTATTTACGGTCACCCCCAGCCCGACCTGTCACCACCGACGTGTTCCTTGACGTCGACAACCCCCTGGCGGCGAGTTTCAGACCATGCGAGGTCCGGCAGCGGCGAGCCGGCGAGCCCCGAGTCTGCTCCGGCGAGGTCAGCGGCGCGGGCGCGAGAGAACGGCGGAAGGAAGACGAAGCCGGCTGGCCCACGTGTCAGCGGCTGAAGAATTTAAATCGGGATCAGGTGTGGCCGGGGATCGGCTGTGCTGGCGCGCAAATACCCTGTGAGCTCCGGTGTGCCGGACACCTCCGCGCACGACACGTGTGGTATCCCCGGCGTGCCGGACACCTCCGCGCTCGACACGTGTCCCCGCGGGCCCCGAGAGTTTAAACTTTTCCCCCGATTTTCAGAATTCTTCCAAACTTCAAATCCTCATAACTTTGGCTAGAATGCTCCAAATCGGGTGAACCAAATTTTGTTGGATTCAGCTCTCTGAGCACTTTCCAGCAATATCAAATTCAGCTCGTGAAAGTGAATAGTTTTCCAGAATTAAATCCCTAAAGTTTAAACTATTGGGAATTTTATCTGGAGAACTACTTTATGAAAAATTCTGAAATTTGGCTTAAAGGTTCATTGGAAAATCCCTGAATCCCAGTAAAATTTTCAGACTCATCCAAGTTCATTTAGTACCCTAATTGGGTGATTAAGGGAACTGCATAGAGAAAATAGGAAAAATGTACAGAAACATTTTTCAGATTTTCTCCAATCTTAATTAGGACATAACTTTCTGTAGAATTCTTCAAATGACATGAAACCAACTCCATTAGAACCATCCTAAATTCTAGTTTCCATAATGTAATGGTGGGAGCCATGAAAAACCCTGGAATTACTTAGAGGCTCAATTATTGACCAAAGAGGCTTTTATTTGTACAAGGTTCAATTGAACTTTGTTTCAAATAAAACTTGGTCACAACTCTGGTTAGGACCCTACCAATCCACCATAAAAATCTCAGAACCAAAGGGGAGGGCTAGATAGAGTTATTAGCAATTATGTATTTAAGTTCACACATTGCATTTAAATTTACATGTAGTATTGTATTCAACGTGTAGCCATTGAAGAAGAGACCCCGGAAGTGCTGGATTTCCTTCTTCCGGACGAAGAACTAACTACTGACCAGCAGCAACAAGGCAAGCCCCGGTTTGCATTAACCCTTTTATAAGTTTTCTTTTGTTACATGAGTCATGTGAAGTATGATTGTGCATTAGGTGTAGGATGAATGGAACCCCACTTGCATAACCAGAATTTCCCCTAAGAGTGAGGGTAGTGTCTAAGACCTCGAGTAGGCAGGCTATGCTTAATGAGTCATAGGACTTCGGTACAAGTCGAGTAGTTGGAATCTACTCACGAGATAGGCATTGGGACACACGGGTTCGGTTGAGTGACGTGAGATCACTTTAGTAATGAAAATGAGACTAGGCAGGGTCTAGGGCGCAGAAAGAGTCAGTCTTGTGTGCGCAGCCCTGCCCGTGTCGATTGAGGACCGATCCGTGTGCGGCCCTGCTGAACAAGTATTGAACGTACCGAAGGCATATCGGATATATGGGCCCTGATAAACCGATGTAGCCTAAACCTCCGGGCGTCGAGGCATAACGCACCGATTTATAGGTGTAGGCTGAGGGCAGCAAGGTGGAAATCTGCCAACGGGCATAGAGAGATGCTCCGTGTGGGGAACCTCCTGCTCGTTTCGGTTCGACCGGTTCGACGTTTGGGCTGTTGGGTGAAGGGTTGTCCCGTACGACATCGAGTGAGCGTGCTGTGCAGCTCCACGGGTGGGCGTACGTGACGTGCTCTTTGGGTTTCCCTGCAGGTGTATATCTAGTCGATTCGCCATCCCTCGCGGTGACGAATACCGCTTGTTCACTGCATCGTAATGTAGACTAATGAATGAAATGTTATGATTCAATATTGCTGTTATGATATAATTGTATTGCTACATGTGTGCCACCAAACATGGCTTACTAAATTTCAGCTTCATGAACTGTTAACTTGTTGCTAAAAGATGAACTAAGGATGAACTTGTAGGCGTGTCCATTTATTCCAACATTGCTATCCTATGTCTTGGTACACCTCATGTAGAGTTTCATGCTTAGGTGAGTCGGTTAAGCCTTGTTGAGCCTTCGTGCTCACGGTTGCTGCTTAAGTGTTTTTTAGGTGAGGAGCCACCCACGGACTCGGAGTACGAGTCCACCGGCGAGGGTTACCCTCCATCGGGGACCACGGCTGAGTGGGAGCCGTACACGCCGCGCTGAGCTGAGGAGTGCAGCTAGTGTGGGTTGCCCTAGGGCTGGGCAACCACTTTTGCTAGATAGGCGGGCGTGAGTTGTATAAAAGAAACTTCCGCTGTGTAATAAAAGACTCTAGTTGGTAACTGAGAAGTGTACTATTTTGTACATTCAGTTTGTTTTCCCCATGTAATATAATGTGTTCTTATGACGTGTGCTGTTGGGTGTCGCATCGTGCGGCACCACCCTCTGCGATCCTGGATGAGCGGATTCCGGTCCGCCACATGTGCTCAGGATGTTCATCACACATACACATGTAATCCACAAATTTCATTTCAAAATATAACCACGAATAACAGGGTTTAGGTACTTTATTACATCAATCTCTATCTATTTCTTGCAGTAGAAGTCTTATTCTAGCAGCCGAAGTCTTCTAAACTATAACGGAAGCAAACTAAGCACGGCAGCGGCTCCATCTCCTACTCCACAGACAAGTTGATGGTAGATCGCACGCCTAGTACTCCATATGATCTTCAAATACTCTTCTCCTGTTGCTGATGATGAAGTAATAATACAAGTTTGACTACATGACGTACTCAGCAAGTGCAGGAAAATATGATATGTAGCTTACAGCAAGGTAGGATTAAAAAGGCCCATTGCAGAAAGCAAAGTTTATTTCACAAACATGATAAAACAGCAAGTAATTTTAAGTGAATTTAATCCCCAACATATATCCAATTAAAACATCAACATACCTCCTTTATGATTCACCACCTTTCATGTAGGAGGTATGTTGATGTTTTAATTGGATATATGGTTGGGGATTAAATTCACTTAAAGATAGTTGCTGTTTTATCATGTTTGTGAAATAAACTTTGCTTTCTGCAATGAGCCTATTTAATCCTACCTTGCTGTAAGCTACATATCATATTTTCACGCACTTGCTGAGTACGTCATGTACTCAAACTTGCATTATTACTTCATCATCAGCAACAGGAGAAGAGTACTTCGAAGACCATGTGGAGTACTAGGCGTGCGATCTACCGTCAACTTGCCTATGGAGTAGGAGATATAGCCGCTGCTGTGCTTAGTTTTCTTCCGCTATAGTTTAGAAGACTTCAGCTGCTAGAATAAGACTTCCGCTGCAAGAAATAGATAGAGATTGATGTAATAAAGTACTTAAACCCTATTATTCATGGTTATATTCTGAAATTCAGTTTGTGGGTTACATGTGTATGTGTGATGAACATCCTGAGCACACATATGCATCAGTTGGGTTCCGTTTTCACGGGACCGGGCGTCACAGATTGGTATCAGAGCCACGTTGACCGTAGGACGCAGGCCTAGTCACATATTAGCATTAGAAGCCACCCTTGTCCATAGGATGCAAGCCTAGAATGCATAAATTGGCATTAGAACCACATTGATATTAGGGTGCAAGCCTAGGTAGAAGTCACAGATTGATCACAGATTGGTATCACCCCAAACCACATAGGACCCCCGTTGAATAAGTTTGAATAGGAGTGGTGTGAACTTTGGTGATGATTGTTTGTGATTGTGTGCTTTGTGTGAGTTGTGGGACGTTTTAGCGTTGTCCATATCCACACATAGTAGAGAGACGTGAGATGCTTCGACATGTGTTCACATCCTCATATAGGTTGATATATAGTTCATACCCTTGACGCATATAGTTGGGGGATCAATCTAAACTTCTAACTTCTATTCTACCCAATACTTCCTCACAGATGGTGAGAGAATACGCTGGCCGTTAAAGGAGGAACGTCTGTGGCAACCAGGAACCCCAAGAGGATGACCACGTTGAAGTTCCTGAGAATAATGACCCTGGGAATGGTGCAAACAACCATGAAAGGTTGATGGCTATGTAGAACCAGCTCATGCAAACTATGATCCAAACTTTGGGTGATCTGCAAGCCAAGAACCATAATCACGCTAACCCCGTTCCTGCACCCCTGCCACCACCACCGCTAGCTCACAATAGATTGGGAGAGTTCATGAGGACTAGACCACCTACTTTTGCACAAGCTAATGATCCCATGGAGGCCGATGATTGGTTGAAGTCCATGGAGAAGAAGCTTGCCATAGTTCAGTGCAATGATCGAGAGAAGGTTCTCTTCGCATCGCACCAACTTATGGGAGCAGCCGCTGACTGGTGGGACGCTCTCTGCAATGCTCATGTCGACCAGGAGACGATCACTTGGGCTGAGTTCAAGGAGAGTTTCCACTCTCATTATGTCCCTGTGGGAGTCATGATGCTAAAGAGGCAAGAGTTCAAAGGTCTCCGCCAAGGACGGAAGAGCGTGAATGAGTACCTCAACAAGTTCACGCAACTGTCTAGGTATACCCCCGAAGATGTCAACTCGGATCAACGGAAGCAATACTTGTTCATGAGAGGGTTGAACAATGAGATCCAAGTTCAGCTGCTCAACAATGACTATGCAAACTTCTAGAAACTAGTTGACAAAGAGATAGTGGTTGAGAGCAAGATCTGGGAGATCGAGGAAGAGGCCAAAAGAAAGATGCCATACCAGCCATTAGGGAGCAATGTACGTCCCCGGTACATGCCCCCAGCTGCACCACAGTATGGATCGTCCACTTCTACTTTTCGCCCTAATCAACCACCACAGCAACGTCCTGTTATGCAAGCACCTCGTGTGCCTTTGCCTTCTGCGCCCCGACCAAACATGGGCACCTATGCTCAAAATCACCCTCACATACCTGCTGTCTTCGACAACAAGGCATGCTTTGCATGCAGAGAAATGGGACACTTTGCAAGCTAGTGCCCAAGGAAAGGCCTTGGACAGCCGACCAATGCGCCCAAGCAGAATCTGCGGCCGAATGGAGGAGGTGGACAGCAGAACTACGCTCGGGGCAACGTGAATCATGTCTCCGCTGAGGAAGCGCAACAGGCTGAGGATGTCGTGATTGGTATGTTCCTTGCCAACTCCAACCCAGCCACTGTTTTATTTGACTCCAGAGCATCGCATTCATTCATATCATCCAAATATGTTGCCAAGTATAATCTGCCCATATCGCACATGAAATATACTATGTTAGTTAATTCTCCCGGTGGAGAGATGAGGACTAATATGGTATGTCCGAATGTAAACCTTAAAATAAGGGGGGTCGACTTCCTTGCAACCTTATTGTCTTGGATTCCCAAGGGCTTGATATAATACTTGGAATGGATTGGCTAAGCAAGCACAACGGAGTAATCCAATGTGCAGAGAGGAGCGTGCAGTTGAAAAATGAGCACGGTACTCATATCGAGTTCGAATCCGCCCAACCGGCAACCGAGAAGGCAATGTTCAACCACGTCGAAGAAGCAACATTGGACAGCATTCCGGTGGTCCAAGAATTTTCAGACGTGTTCCCGGAAGAACTTCCAGGTATGCCACCTGACTGGGACATTGAGTTTGCCATTGATTTGGTATCTGGAACTGCACCGATAGCAACGAGGCCCTATAAGATGCCCGTTAATGAACTAGTGGAACTTAAGAAGCAAATTCAGGAGCAGCTAGAAAAGGGTTTTATTAGCCCATGTTCGTCACCATGGGGAGCCCCCGTGCTCTTTGTAGACAAGAAGGATGGGACCCAAAGGATGTGTGTGGACTATAGGTCCCTCAACGAGGTGACGATCAAGAACAAGTACCCTCTGCCCCGTATAGAGGACTTGTTTGACCAAATGAAAGGTGCCCGAGTTTTCTCCAAGATTGATCTTCGGTCGGGATATTTCCAGCTGAAGATTAAGCCCTCTGACATACCCAAGACTGCCTTTCGAACACGGTATGGTTCGTATGAATATACCATTATGTCTTTTGGGTTAACGAATGCACCCGCATACTTCATATACCTCATGAATAAAGTCTTCATGGAGTACTTGGACAAGTTCGTCATGGTTTTCATCAACGACATCGTGTTGTATTCAAAAAGCGAGGAGGAACATGAAGAACATTTGAGATTGACATTGCAAAAACATAGAGAGCATCAATTGTATACCAAGCTCAGCAAATGTCAATTTTGGCTAAAGGAGATATCGTTCCTAGAGCACATCATCTCCGAGAAAGGAGTGTCGGTTGATCCCGGGAAAGTGGGAGATGTTCTGAAGTGGAACCAACCGCAGAACGTGAGGGATATTCGGAGTTTCCTTGGGATGGATGGATACTACCGCTGGTTCATCAAGGATTTCTCCAAAATAGCGAAGCCTATGACTGAATTGATAATGAAAGGAAAAGGATTTCAGTGGACACCAGCATGTCAAGAAAGCTTCGAGGAGCTAAAGAAAAGGCTAACCACAGCGCCGGTTTTGGTATTGCTGGACGTGAGCAAGAGCTTTGACATATATTGTGATGCATCAAGAAAAGGTCTTGGATGTGTGCTCATGCAAGAAGGACAAGTGGTAGCCTATGCATCGAGACAACTAAAGAAACACGAGCTGAATTACCCCACGCATGATATGGATCTTGCAGCCGTGGTGCATGCATTAAAAATTTGGAGACATTATATCCTTGGCCACCATTGTGAGATCTATACGGATCACAAAAGCCTCAAGTACATATTCACGCAAACGGATTTGAATTTGAGGCAACGTCGATGGTTGGAACTCATCAAGGATTTTGATGTTGGAATCAATTATCACCCCGGAAAGGCCAATGTAGTAGCTGATGCATTGAGCTGAAAGGGAGCATGTCACCAACTCACTGTTCGGGAGCTACAGCCCGAGCTGCGCAAGGAGTTCGAACGGTTACATCTCGGGTTCTTGAACGAGATGGAAGTGATGGAACTTCATTCTTCGTTGGAACAAGAGATACGAGATGGCCAAGCAACGGAAGAGGAAATCAAGGAGATCAAGGAAAAATGCGACAAGGCATAGAAAAGGACTTCAAGGAAGACGAGAATGGTACGCATTGGTTAGGGAAAAGGATTTGTGTGCCTAACGTGAAGCACATCCGCGACACGATATTAAAATAGGCACATGACTCACCTTATTCCATACATCCCGGCAGTACAAAGATGTACAAGGACCTAAAAACTTGCTATTGGTGGGATGGTATGAAAAGGGACATAGCTGAATATGTTGCCTTATGCGACAGGTGCCAACAGGTGGAGGCCGAACATCAAAGACCCGCTGGACTGTTGCAACCATTGAAAGTACCCGAGTGGAAGTGGCAAGACATCAGCATGGATTTCATCATCGGATTACCATGTACTCAGTCGGGTTACGACTCTATCTGGGTTATCGTGGACCGGTTGATGAAAACCGCTCATTTTCTTCCTGTTAAAACCACGTAACGCATGACAGATCTAGCCGAGCTGTATATGGAGGAAATCGTGTGCCGCCATGGAGTCCCGAGGAGGATAGTTTCAGATCGGGGTTCTCAGTTTACCTCTAGTTTCTGGAGGAAGCTGCATGAAGCCATGGGTACACGGCTAAATTTCAGCTCCGCTTATCAGCCGCAAACCGACAGGCAAACGGAGAGGACAAACCAAATTTTGGAGGACATGTTGAGAGCCTGCGCATTGAAACATGGGCGTAGTTGGGATAGGAGCTTGCCGTATGCCGAGTTCTCATACAATAACAGCTATCAAGCCAGCTTTAAGATGTTACCTTTTGAGGCATTGTATGGTAGACAATGTAGGACGCCGTTGTTTTGGAACGAGACCGGAGAAAACCAAGTATTTGGACCCGAAGTGCTGCAAGAGGATGAGAAGCAAGTCCAAACGATACGGGAGAACTTGAAGGCTGCTCAGTCACGACAAAAAGGTTATGCGGACAACAGGCGAAGAAAGTTGACTTTCGAAGTAGGAGACTTCGTGTACCTTAAGGTATCACCTATCCGAGGCCAACGATGTTTCAACGTCAAAGGCAAACTAGCACCTCGCTACATCGGGCCGTTTAAGATTTTGGGCAAGCGAGGAGAGGTAGCCTACCAACTAGAGCTCCCAACGCACCTGTCCGACGTGCATGACGTGTTTCACGTATCCCAGCTCAAGAAGTGCTTGAGAGTACCAGAAGAACAAGTACCAATGGATGAGCTCGAGCTTCAAGAGGATTTGACCTATGTAGAGCACCCTGTCTGAATTTTGGACGTAAAGGAAAGGATCACTAGGAACAAAGTGATCCGATGGTGCAAGGTACAATGGAGCCATCACACGGAAGCCGAAGCTACATGGGAACGTGAGGAAGACCTCAAGGCAGAATCCCTCATCTACTCTCCACTCTATCAAATCTCGAGGGCGAGATTCAATTTAAGGGGGGGTAGGTTTGTAACACCCTCAATTTCTAATTCACGCATGCATACATAATTCATATAGTGGAATATTTTAAAAGAAGTGGAAACAGAGAAAGAATAAAAAAGATAGCCGAAAAGAGCCAATTCCAATTTGCCGAGCAGCGTCGTAGACATTTCCCGCGGCCCGCTGGCCACGTGGCGCCTTCAGAGCTCATCCCTGCAAAAGGGGTGAGGTCTGGCACTAACTGGCTACATGGCAGGCTCGGAGCTTGCCTCTGAAAAAAGGACGAGGTTCGACCCCGTGGGACACGTGTTGCCCCGGGAGCAAGCCTCTACGGAGAAGTGAGGCCAGCCCCATAGGACACGTGTCGCCTTCAGAGCTAGTCACTGCAGAGAAGCGAGGCCCAGAACCGCGGGACACGTGTCGCTCTCGAAGCTCATCTCCGGGAGGTCCGGCCCTGTTGGACACGTGTCACCCTCGGAGCTTGCCTCCGAGAGGTCCTGTGACGCCCTCAATTCTGTGGAAAACCACGGAACCGAGAACTAATGCATATGTGTGCCCAGGATGTTCATCACACATACACATTCGTTCCACAAACTGAATTCAGATTATATATTACCACGAATAACAGAGTTTATTACAGCACCTCATGAGTCTTGGACTCATGCTCACAGCGGAAGTCCTTATTTCTACGCAGCGGAATTCTTATTTAAATGCGGAAGCAAAAACTAATGCGGAAGCAAAACTAAGCAGAAGTGGCTCCATCTCTACTCCCTCCACAGGCAAGGTTGAGAACAGATCACATGCCATAATGCTCTACTCGGTCTTCATAGTAGTCTTCTCTTGCTGTTGATGAAGAAATAATAAAGCAAGTTTGAGTACAATGATGTACTCAGCAAGTGCGGGAATAACACATGACATGCAGCTCATAAACAAGGTAGGTATAAAAGGCTTATTTGCAGAAAAGCAGATTTATAAAATCGTGATAAAACAGCAACTTAACTTTAGATGAATGTAGTCCCAGCATGTATGAAATTACCAACATACCTCCATCACTTCCTGTGTTCCATCCAAACATTAACCAATCCTTTACCCATACTCACGAATACCTCCTCGTATTCGCTACCATCTCACCTCATGAAACAACCTTGTCTCGCACCGAGACCAATCTCATATCATGACCCACCAGTCATGCAACCTTTTCATCATCCAGACTTAACAATTCCAAACCAAACCATAACCAAAAACCATAACCAAGAACCTTCCCAATAACCATTCCAGTAACCATCCCATCTAATCATGGCAGTTTAGCCAGGTGCTCGTGACCGTAAGCTCGGCTATCATGATAGTTTTAGACTCTGCAGAGTTTGCACCTCTTTACCCACAAGTTTGTGATTTCGTCACCCGTCGGCGACTGCAGAACCTCCATTATACCAGTACACAACCGTCGGGGTATAGTCAAGAGATCACAAAATAGCCTTTACAAAGGGGTTACTAGATGTATGGACTCACTAAGGTTTCACCGGCAGGCTAGAATCTCCAATTCTCCCACCCACGGGCCCCCTCTTGTGCCATGCAGTTCCCAGGGCAGTCCTCACTCGACTCCCATTCCCCGCGCCTTCCACAGTCCATAACACTCTAGCAACTTACCCAATTACTTAGCTAAGCCGCACCCATACTTGGCCTTGTGGTGGCACTGTTATCCTGGCATGTGCATGCATGAACCGGTCCTTAGATCTGCGGCAAGCAAAACCACCCTCTCATGCTACCTCATTCACAAACCCAGGCTTGCCTAGATCTCCCTCCGATCCATGTTTATTAACCTCATCAGTTACTTATTATCAGTACGAATGCAGTTAGCTAGACACATCTATCTCGCTTCCCAATCCCATGGACTCAGCGAAGCATAAAGCAAAAACCATACCCGACTCATATACTTCCCAGGCGACAAGGATATTTTAATCAAAACTAGTAAACTCCTATAAAAAGGGTTTTCCCATCTTGTTTGACTCAGGACGCACACCTTTTTGCAAAACAAAATAGTTTTACCCAAAACATAGGATCAACATGGTCAAGGAGCACTTGCCTTGTTCTTGCGGTTCCGGGTGTTCTTGATTCTCAAAACCTTGTTGCTGCAGCTCGTCGTAGACAGCTTCCTGAGTTTGTCCTGCTGTGTAGGATTCACGTGCATACAAATTCACAGCAATCAATATCATGCTCAAACCCTAAACTAGATGCGATGATGTACATGCATGCTATCCTACGATTAGTTCTATTAGATTGATCTGTTGTTCTTGTATGGCTTGCATGGTCAGAGGTGTTCGGATCAAAGATGAACGTGATGATCTTGTCTTTAGATCAAACTGATCATCGAGTGTTCTGCCCATGAAAAGGCTTCTGTTCGAAAGGAATTTAAAGAACAGATGCAAAGATGAACACAATGATGTCGTAAGGTGGTATCAAAGTCCTACCTCACGCTTTTTTTTTGTCTTCGAGGTCCTCCTCAGACTGCTTGGTTCTCCTCCGATGATCTCCCTTGTTGTGCTTCAGCGATGTTTTGCTCGGCGAGTTAGGGCTTCGGCTCTAAGTCGTCGGCTCAGGAGTTGAAAGAGAAGTTTGTGGTTTCGGCCAGAGGTTTTGGGTTCTATTTATAATCGGGAAGAGAAGAGTCCTAATCTGATTGGATCCCGAATAAGAGTCTTATTCAGATCTTTGTTAGATCCTGACGTCTTATCTTCGGTAACCATCGTGGATTTTAGATCGGTTTCTGTTGCGTACCGGTGTCCTTACGCGTAACAGCTGCTCCAGAATTCATTACCTCCGGGATGATGAGCTCCGGAAGCTCCACGTGTCCTCCGGGCCTGGTATCTCTTCATCCGCAGAGACGAGCTCCGGTTGTGCCGCGTGTCAATCGATCGAGACCTCCCTCTTCTTCGGAGATGAGCTCCGCGCACGCCACGTGTGGGTGCCGGTCTTTCCGCCTTTCCTTCACTCAGGGACATGCCCCGAGGTCGACACGTGTTCAGCAGCGACGGACCTACGGAGATAAGCTCCGGTGGCGACACGTGTTCAATAGATCCGGACTTCTCGGAGATGGGTTCCGAGATCAACACGTATCCCGTGCTACTGGTCCCCTGACTTCCGCGAGGACTAGCTCCGAAGGTGACATGTGTCCCATGAAAAATGCCTTTGCTTCTTCCCCAGAGGCTAGCTCCACGGGCAACACGCGTCCCACAGGGTCGGACCTCTTTCCAATTGCGGAGGTGACCCCCAAGCCTACCACGTATCCAGTTTAGCGTTGAACCTCTCCCTATCTCTCGGGAATGAGTTCCGAACACGCCACGTGGTCTGCTGGTCGTGGAAGTTGCCTTCGGCGCTCTCAGAGAGCTTTACTGGCTAAAAAATGTTTTTCTTCGTCATAAAACATGAACATATGCTGACACCCGAGATGAGGGTGTCACAAATCTACCCCCCTTAAATTGAATCTCGTCCTCGAGATTCGTTAGTAGGAAATAGATGGGGAAATTCTGCCTTGATATCCTCTTCACGTTCCCATGTGGCTTCAGCTTCAGTGTGATGGCTCCATTGTACCTTGCACCATCGAATCACCTTGTTTCGGGTGACCCTTTCCTTTACGTCCAAGATTCGGACAGGGTGTTCTGCGTAAGTCAGGTCCTCTTGAATTTCAAGTTCTCCCATTGACACTTGTTCCTCTGGTACTCTCAAGCACTTCTTGAGCTGGGATATATGAAACACGTCATGTACGTCGGAGAGGTGGTTTGGGAGCTCTAGTTGGTAGGCTACTTCTCCTTGCTTGTCCAAAATCTTAAATGGTCCAATGTAGCCAGGCGCTAGTTTGCCTTTGACGTTAAAACGTCGTTGGCCTCGGATAGGCGATACCTTAAGGTATACGAAGTCTCCTACTTCGAGGGTCAACTTCCTACGCCTATTGTTCGCATAGCCTTTCTGTCGTGACTGAGCAGCCTTTAAGTTCTCCCGTATCGTTTGGACTTGCTTTTCAGCCTCTTGTAGTACTTCGGGTCCAAATACCTGGTTCTCTCCAGTCTCGTTCCAGAACAGTGGCGTTCTACACCATCTACCATATAAGGCTTTGAAAGGCGACATCTTCAAGCTAGCTTGATAGCTGTTGTTATAGGAGAACTCGGCATACGGTAAACTCCTATCCCAACTACGCCCACGTTTCAAGGCGCAAGCTCTCAGCATGTCCTCCAAAATTTGGTTCGTCCTCTCGGTTTGCCCATCTGTTTGTGGGTGATAGGCGGAGCTAAAATCCAGTCGTGTACCCATGGCTTTTTGCAGCTTCCTCCAGAATCTAGAGGTAAACTGAGAACCTCGATCTGAGACTATCCTCTTCGGAACTCCATGACGGCACACGATCTGCTCCATGTACAATTCTGCCAACTGGGTAACATTGAAACTGGTCTTTACCGGAAGAAAATGGGCGGTTTTCGTCAACCGGTCCACAATGACCAAGATGGAGTCGTATCCTGACTGAGTTCGTGGCAATCCGACAATGAAGTCCATACTGATGTCCTCCCATTTCCATTCAGGTATTTTCAAAGGTTGCAACAATCCAGCGGGTTTTTGATGTTCGACTTTTACCCGTTGGCATGTGTCGCATAGGGCAACATATTCGGCTATATCCCTCTTCATACCATCCCACCAATAGCAAGTTTTCAAGTCCTTGTACATTTTGGTGCTCCCTGGATGAATGGAATAGGGTGAATCATGTGCCTCCTTCAATATCATGTCGTGAAGGTGTCTTAGGTTTGGCACACAAATCCTTTTTCCTAGCCAAAGCGTACCCTTTTCATCCTCTTTGAAATCCTTCTCTATCCCTTGTCGGATTCTTTCCTTGATTTCCTTGATCCCCTCGTCCGTTGCTTGTCCCTTTCTTATTTCTTGCTCCAATGAGGAGTGGATCTCCATCATTTCCATGTTATTCAAGAATCCGAGGTGTAACCGTTCGAACTCCTTATGTAGTTCGGGCGGTAGCTCCCGAACCGTGAGTTGGTGGCATGCTCCCTTTCTGCTCAATGCGTCAGCGACCACATTGGCCTTCCCGGGGTGGTAGTTGATTCCCACATCATAATCCTTGATGAGTTCTAACCATCGACGTTGCCTCAAATTCAAGTGCGTTTGTGTAAATATGTAATTGAGGCTTTTATGATCTGTATAGATCTCACATCGATGACCAAGGATATAGTGTCTCCAAATCTTCAATGCATGCACCACTGCTGCTAACTCTAAATCATGAGTAGGATAGTTAAGCTCATGCTTCTTTAATTGTCGTGAGGCATAGGCTACCACTTGTCCTTCCTGCATGAGTACACACCCGAGCCCTTGTCTGGATGCGTCACAATATATGTCAAAGCTCTTGCTTACGTCTGGCAATACCAGAACTGGTGCTGTGGTTAGCCTTTTCTTGAGTTCCTCAAAACTTTCTTGGCAGGCTTGTGTCCATTGAAAGATTTTTCCCTTCGTTAGCAACTCCGTCATAGGTTTTGCTATCTTAGAGAAGTCTTTAATGAAGCGCCAATAGTATCCTGCCATCCCAAGGAAACTCCAAATATCCCTCACGCTCTTCGGTTGGTCCCACTTCAGAACATCTCTCACCTTTCCAGGATCAACCGATACCCCTTCCTTGGAGATGATGTGGCCTAGGAAGGATATTTCTTTTAGCCAAAATTGACATTTGTTGAGCTTGGCATACAACTGATGCTCTCGCAACTTCTGCAAGGTCAATCTCAGATGTTCTTCATGCTCCTCCTCACTTTTTGAATACACCATAATGTCGTTGATGAAAACCACGATGAACTTGTCCAAGTACTCCATGAAAACCTTATTCATAAGGTACATGAAGTATGCGGGTGCATTCGTCAATCCAAAAGACATAACGGTATATTCATATGAACCATACCGCGTCCGAAAGGCTGTCTTAGGTATATCGGAGGGCTTAATCTTCAGCTGGAAATATCCCGACCGAAGATCAATCTTGGAGAACACTTGGGCTCCTTTCATTTGATCAAATAGGTCATCTATACGGGGCAGAGGGTATTTATTCTTGATTGTTACCTCGTTGAGAGACCTGTAGTCCACGCACATTCTTTGGGTTCCGTCCTTCTTGTCCACGAAAAGCACCGGGGCTCCCCATGGTGACGAACTTGGACGGATAAAACCCTTCTCCAACTGTTCTTGAATTTGCTTCTTTAGTTCAACTAACTCGTTGACGGGCATCCTATATGGTCTCTTAGCTATGGGTGCAGTTCCAGGTACCAAATCTATGGCAAACTCAATGTCCCGGTAAGGTGGCATACCTGGAAGTTCTTTCGGGAACACATCCGAAAATTCCTGAACCACTGGAATGTTGTCCAATGCTACTCCTTCAACATGGTTCAGATCCGCCCGTTCGGTCGCTTGCTGGGCTGACTCAAACTCGACACGGATACCGTGTTCATTTGTCAACTGCACGCTTCTCTCAGCGCATTGGATTACTCCATTGTGCTTGCTTAACCAGTCCATTCCGAGTATGATGTCAATTCCGTGGGAGTCCAAGACAATAAGGTTGACAAGGAAGTCTACCCCCCTTATTTTAAGGCTTATCTTAGGACATACTATACTAGTCCTCATTTCTCCTCCGGGAAAATTAACTAACATGGCACATTCTAAGTGGGATACGGGTAGATGATGTTTGGCAACATATTCGGATGATATGAAGGAATGTGATGCTCCAGAATCAAATAAAATGGTGGCTGGGTTGGAGTTGGCAAGGAACATACCAATTGCGACGTCCTCAGCCTGTTGTGCTTCCTCAGCAGTGACATGGTTAACGTGGCCACGGGCATAGTTCTGCGGTCCACGGTTCCCTTGGTTGTCTCCTCCGTTTGGTCGCTGGTTCTGCTTGGGCACGTCACCTTGCTGTCCAGGGCCTCTCTTCGGGCACTGGTTAGCGAAGTGGCCTACTTCCCCGCATGCAAAGCATGCCCTGTTGCCTACGGCAGCAGGTACGTTGGGTCGGGGGTTTTGAACAGGAGCGCCATTGTTAGGCCGGGGTGCAGGAGGCATGGGCACTCGAGGTGCCGGTGCAACAAACCGTTGCTGTGGTGGCTGACCAGGGCGGTATGTAGGAGTGGTTGGTCCATACTGCGGTGCAGGAGGCGTGTACCTATGTCGTACGTTGCTCCCTTGGGGCTGGTATGGCACCTTCCTTTTGCACTCGCACTCAATCTCTCGGATCTTGTTTTCCACCACAATAGCCTTATCAACCAGCTTCTGGAAGCTTACGTAGTCATTGTTGAGGAGCTGAACTTGGATCTCATTGTTCAACCCTCTCATGAACAGGTACTGCTCCTTCTGATCCGAGTTGACATCTTTGGGGGCATACCGGGACAGTTGTATGAACTTGTTGAGATATTCGTTCACACTTTTCTGCCCTTGGCGGAGACCTTCAAACTCCTGCCTCTTGAGCATCATTACGCCAACAGGGATGTTGTGGGAGTGGAAATTTTCCTTGAACTCAGTCCATGTGATTGTCTCCGGGTTGGCATGGGCGTTGCTCAAGGCATCCCACCAGTCAGCAGCTGCTCCCATCAGTTGGTGCGACGCAAAGAGAAACATCTCTCGGTCGTTGCACTGAACAATGGCAAGCTTCTTCTCCATGGATTTCAACCAATCATCGGCCTCCATTGGATCGCTTGCTTGAGCAAAGGTGGGTGGTCGAGTCCTCATGAATTCTCTCAACCTGTTATGAGCCGGCGGTGGTGGTGGCGGTGGTGCCGGAACGGAGTTTTGGTTGGCCTTCAACTGACCCAAAGTTTGTATCATGGTTTGCATAAGCTAGCTCCAGGGTTAGCAGGAACTTCCTCGTGGTCATTTTCCTGGACGTTCCTTCGGCTGGCGTTTCCTCTCACCATCTGTGAGAGAGAACGAAACAGAATAGAAGGTTAGAGATTAGGTAGGTCCTTTCAACTATATGCATCAAGGTCAGTTGGACTATATATATTAGTCCTTATGAGGATGTGAGCAAGTGCCGAAACATCTCACACCTCCCTCCTCTTATGTGTGGATATGGACAACGTTTTTGGGACATCCCACCACTCACACTTAAGCGCATATTCACAAATAATCATTACAAGGGCTCACTCAACTCCTATTCAAAGATGGTTTCCTATGTCAAGGTGGCTTCAAGGCCAATCTAGGCTATTCATCCTAGGATGCTTCCTTTGGTCCGCGTAGCTTCTATTTAGGGGTATAACTTGCTGTTAACCCGTGATTCTAATATCAATCTAAGGTTTCTATCTAGGCGTGTAACCTACTGTCAACCCGTGGCTCTGATACCAATCTGTGACGCCCTCAATTCTGTGGAAAACCACGGAACCGAGAACTAATGCATATGTGTGCCCAGGATGTTCATCACACATACACATTCGTTCCACAAACTGAATTCAGATTATATATTACCACGAATAACAGAGTTTATTACAGCACCTCATGAGTCTTGGACTCATGCTCACAGCGGAAGTCCTTATTTCTACGCAGCGGAATTCTTATTTAAATGCGGAAGCAAAAACTAATGCGGAAGCAAAACTAAGCAGAAGTGGCTCCATCTCTACTCCCTCCACAGGCAAGGTTGAGAACAGATCACACGCCATAATGCTCTACTCGGTCTTCATAGTAGTGACACGACCCCACTGGTCCTGTCGAGCCAGGATCACGCTGAGGGGTGCTGCATTGCACAGCACCGTATAACACACGTCAAAGGTACAAAGCGGAAGCGGAAGCTTTATTACATAAACAAGTTTATTAACATGTTTACATCAAAATAAGTTTAGTCCACACTCGCGGGCGTAGACTAAGCATCAAGTGCACGTTCAGCCCTCGAACGTGTCCTTGCTAGCACACACGCACACTAACTCTGCGGCGTGCACGACTCCCACTCGACGGGGTTCCCCTCCTGGGGTTCCGTCTCCTCTTCGGGAGTCCCTTCCTCATAGAACCCTGCAAAAGCTTCGAACACAAGCAGTGAGCACGAAGGCTCAGCAAGTCTGACCCGTCTCACCTAAACATGGAACTTCTACATGAGGGTGATGGGTTGCATGAGGTAAAAATCATTTGCAAGGACTCGCCTAATTAGTAGAACCTTACTTTCAAGTTTTAGCAGCAGGTTGTGGAGAACTTTATGCTAAGGCACATGAGAGAGCCGCAATCAAACAAGAAACGCATTTCTCTCATGTACTTTGCCCAAAGTTGAAAAGAACTTTAGTTAGCACTAAGCTACAACATATCATTAACAATCAATATCCAACTTTCAATCAGCAACATTTTAACATGTAACTAGCCTGTTCTTTCTACGTCACGGTACAGTGAACAAGTGGTACTCACTGACCGCGAGGGACGGCGATTATAATCGATTTACACCTGCAGGGTTACCCGAACAACCCGTCACGTACGCCCGTACTCGATGTTGCCTACAACAACCATCACGGACGCCGTACGCGACTACCTTTCACCCGTTAGCCAAATATTGAACCGGTCCCATCGTCCCGAGCAAGAGGTCCCTGCACGCGCATCTCCGTGCCGCCAGCTGATTTACACCTCGAGCTCTCAACCTACCCTCTGAACGACGGGCAATGCCTCAACACCCAGCTACCCGAGTTACATCAGTTTCCCGGTTCCCATATAGCCGGTAGGTCTTCGGTACTGTTCTAGCTTGTTCAACAGGCCCGCACACGGCTCGGTCCTCAATCGACACAAGCGGAGCTACAGCACACAGGCCCCAAAGTCCTGCTGCTCTTACTCTCCGCTTGGTCTCATTTTTTGCCATGTGTTTCATGTGCTATCTCTACCCGAGCAATGTGCCTCTAGCCTATTCTCGCGAGTAGTTCCAACTACTCGACTTGTACCGAATCCTACTCTATTCTAGCAATGCAGTGGCTAATGAGGTTTTCAATCCTAAACCCAACCCATGGTTTTCTTGGCTGTGCAGTTGGGTTTCCAATCAAGACTCTAATGCAACGAACAAAGGGAAACAAGTATGTGCTCAAAACAATAAAAATTCGTAAAAAGGTTAATGCAAACCGGGGCTTGCCTTGCTGCTCTTGGTCGTAGGCTAGCTGTTCCTCCGGAGTAACGAAGTCTAGGACTTCGGGTTCCTCCTCGACCTTAGCGACTACATGATAAGAACAATGTATGTATCAATTTAGATGCCTTTGTATTAACTTTGAAGTTGTGAAGCCTATAACCCTTACTAGACAGACCTAATGACTGTGAAACTTTTACTGTGGCTTGGTTACAACCTAAACAAAGACTTGGTCAAGTTTTAGTTGCAGCAAAGCTCATTTGAGCCCTCCACAAATAATTATGTCCTTGACCTTAATTGGAACCCTTAGGGTGTTCTAGGGATTTTCATGAGACAAACTATGACTTTCTGAAAACTAGATTTTCAGAGGGTTCTAATGGAGTTGGTCTCACTTAATTTGGAAGTCTCTAACTAAAGATATGAGCTAAACAATTTCAGAGAAAATCCTGAAAATGTTTCTGAACATTTTCTATTTTCTCTGGAACAGTTTTACTAATCACACAATTAGGTGGACTAAATGAGCTCAAATGGATCTGAAATTTTTATGGTAGTTCAAGGATATTTTGGTGAACATCTCAGCAAAATTTCAGGATTTTCCTCCAAAGGATTCTCCAGTTAAAATTCCTAACAGTTTAAACTTTGAGGAATTAATTCTGGAGAATTAAGGAATTTCATGAAGTGACACTTGATTTTCTGGAAAGTACTCAGAGAGCTGAATCCAGCGAAATTTGGTTCACTCAATTTGGAGCTTTCTAGCCAAAGTTATAAGGATTTGAAGTTTGAAGGAAATCTGAAAATCGGGGAAAAGTTTAAACTCGCGCGTGGGCCCAGGGGACACGCGTCGCACGCCGAAGCGACAGCACACCGCGGCCCACAAGGCTTTTGCGCGCCAGCACACCCGATCCCGGCCGCAGCCGGATCCCGATTCAAAATATCGGCCGCTGACAGCTGGGGTCCACCCCCTTCTTCAACCTCGCGACACCCGCGCTCCGCCGCCGAGGGACCTCGCCGGAGAGCTCGCCGCTGGCTGCTGTACCGCTCCAAACTTCTTGATTCTGGCCGCCCCTGCCTAATTTTACTTGGGGAACATGATCCGAGGGTCAGCTGCTCATGACAACGGCCGGAGCATGGTCGGCGACGAGCCGCCATATCGGAACGACTTCGGCCATGTCGGCTGACGCTCCTAGTGCCTCAGCTACTTGGGAAATCGGTCGGGGAGCATCAGTGGACCTCAGAGAAGGTCGACATGAACTCGGGGCAGCTCGGGGAAGGCCCGAAATAGGTCCTCACCGTGCGCCCGATACCCCCCGTGCGTTCCGCCATTAGTAGACCTTGAATTACGCCGGGCACAGAAGTTCTCCGGCCCAGAGTTGTGAAGGCAACTTGTGCGTCACCGTGTCTAGTTCGTGTGGGAGTGGCCTGAGGCCCTCTAATCCTTTCTAGAGCACGAATTAAACAGAATCGTACCCGAAGGTCGTTCTGCACACAGAAAGGGGAAAAGTGGAAATTCGCCGCCGGTGAGCAACCACTCGAGCTGTGGCTCGGGGGTGAGCAGCACCGGTCACTTGCGCGTCCAAGGGTGCCTTGGCTCGGGCGTGACAACGCCCAGGTTGGGCTGTCCACGAGAGCCCGAGGTGCGGCGGTTTCCAGTTCCGAGTTTGATCTTTCGGCACAGCCGATATCACTCGGTTTCAATCGATTTCTATCAATGGGAAGGATGGAGGATGGTTGCTAGTACCTTGCTGGGACCTTGGAATGGAAAGAGGGAGCTGCGATCGGCTTGATCAAGCAGGAACTCGAGCGCTAGTGATGGCAGTGGGAAAAGCAGTCGCGCACGCCGGTAGCTCGGGGAAATGGTGACTGAAGCACGCCGGGGGGGGGGGGGGAATAAATAGCCCGGCCGGCTGGTCTCCGGCTTGGGGCACGCAGCAGGAGCTGGCGCCGGCTGCCCCCTTCGGTGGCGCGCACGCACAGCTGCCGGGAACCGACTGAACTGTGGTTCAGTCGGTTTGCTTTGAGGCAGAGGCTGACATGTGGGTCCCACTTCTCTTTTAACCTCTGAAATTTATTCCTAACAGCTGTGGTAAACAGTGAACCCTATTCTACCCTTGGCAATTCAAATTATTCACCCAAGAGCCATTTGAATTGATCAAAGTTCAAATGAGGTTTGGTTTGAATGAATTTCAGCACAAGTGCAGTTTGAAATTCAAATAAAGTTTGAATTTCTCCCCCTTAGCTCATGTCAAGATCAACTCCAAATGGAGTGAAAATTGGTGTGTGAGCTCACAAAAATGTGCTGAGCAAGAATATGCCTTCCACTTTTAAATTCAGTGGGTGAAAACAGTTTGAATTTGAATATGGTTTCAAACTGCCCTCTTCCTAACTATACCCAAAATGACCTCAAAAAGGTTTTGAATTTGGGTGGAACTTGGCATGGACATCCTTAGCAAAGTGTAGGAGTTTTCATATGTCCAGCCCATCTATATCACATGTGGGAAGTACCACTTTTGCAATGTGTGAGTTTGTTCCCTAATGAGCATGTTGATAATTGTTACTTGCTCTTTATTTGTGTTCATCATTCTTCCTCAAATGAGGTGTGTGGTGTGGTGATGAACACTGCAAATGAGTGTCAAAAACTGAGGCCCTTACATTCCTCCCCCCTTAAAAGAATCTCGTCCCGAGATTATAAGGTGAAATGAGAGAGAGGACGGTGGAAAATTACCGAATATGCGACGTGAAAAAGTCGGGGTAGTTAGTGCGAAGGAATTCTTCGCTCTCCCATGTCGCTTCGTCCATGGAGTGATTACTCCATAGAACCTTGTAGAACCACAACGTACGGTTGCGTGTGGTTCGGGCCTTTTCATCAATAATCTGCACCGGTTCCTCCCGATAGGTGAGATCCGGTTGCAGTTCTTCAATGTCTTCCAGCTGAATGGTAGTTGATAGCTTGAGACACTTCCTCAGCTGGGAAATGTGAAAGACGTCGTGCACACCGGAAAGTGCTTCTGGTAATCTTAGCCGGTATGCCACCGATCCACATCTTTCGGTAATCTGGAATGGACCGATGAATCGGGGTGCCAACTTTCCCCTCACCCCAAATCTGTTTACGCCCTTCATTGGAGACACTCGTAGATATACGTGGTCTCCAGCTTCGAATTGTAACGGACGCCTTCTCCGGTCCGCATACTGTTTCTGTCGGGATTGAGCGGCTTTTAGGTTCGCTTGAATTAATCGAACCTTTTCTTCCGCGTTGTTGACAAGATCAATCCCGAAGGTAACCCTCTCGCCAGACTCACACCAATTCAATGGTGTGCGGCATTTTCTCCCGTATAGCGCCTCGTAGGGCGCCATCTTGATGCTGGCTTGGTACCCATTGTTGTACGAGAACTCGGCTAACGGCAAGTGATCATCCCAATTCTTGCCGTGGTCGATAGCGCAAGCTCGTAGCATGTCTTCTAAGATTTGATTTACCCGCTCCGTTTGCCCATCCGTCTGCGGGTGGTAGGCTGAACTACGGATCAGCTTCGTCCCCAAGGCAGCGTGGAGCTGCTCCCAAAAACGGGACACAAATAAAGTGCCCCGGTCCGATACGATGGTACGGGGTACGCCGTATAAGCATAGGATCCGTGAGATGTACAGTTCTGCGTACTTCTTGGTGTTGTAGTTGGTGTTGACCGGGATAAAATGGGCAACTTTGGTGAGCCGATCGACGATCACCCACACAGAATCATGTTTCTGTAAGGTGGTGGGTAAACCGACGACGAAATCCATGCTCACGTCCTCCCACTTCCAGGCAGGAACACCCAGTGGTTGCAGCAGTCCCGGTTTCCGCATGTGGTCTGCCTTCACCCTTCGACATGTATCACACTCGGACACGTATTTTGCAGTCTCTCGCTTCATCCGTGTCCACCAAAACTTTCTCCTGAGTTCTTGATACATTTTGTTGCTGCCGGGGTGAATAGAAAACTTTGATAAGTGAGCCTCATCAAAGATTTTCTTCCGTAACTCTGGGTTTCGGGGTACGACGATCCGGTCCTTGAACCATAGGACGCCGTCTCCGTCCTTCCGAAAACATTTCAACTCCCCACTGTCTACACGTCTCCGCAAATGCGACATGCCCTTGTCATTCTTCTGGGCTGCCGCTATCTCTTCACGGATGGTGGGGATCAAAGCTAGGTTGTAGAGAGCTCCATGTGGAATCACATGTAGTGGTGGTTCGTTCTCTTCCAACGGTGTGATGGTCAGATTATTGACGTGTGACTTGCGGCTTAGTGCGTCTGCCACAACGTTTGCCTTGCCCGGATGATAATGGATCTCTATCTCGTAATCCTTTATCAGTTCTAACCATCTTCGTTGCCTCATGTTCAGCTCCTTCTGAGTGAATATGTACTTGAGGCTTTTGTGGTCGGTATATAAATGTACGAGGTTACCGAGTAGGTAGTGCCTCCACATTTTCAGTGCAAGTACCACGGCAGCGAGCTCCAAGTCGTGAGTTGGATAATTTTGCTCATGATTCCTAAGCTGCCGTGACCCATACGCGACCACCCTTCGGTCTTGCATCAGCACACATCCGAGCCCAATGCCGGATGCATCGCAGTACACATCGAACGGTTTTGTTGTGTCTGGCTGCGCCAAAACCGGTGCTGATGTCAGGTGCTTGACTAAAGCCTTGAATGCTGCTTCACATGCTGGACTCCAAACATATTTGGTAGCCTTCTTCAGCAGCTCTGTCATTGGCTTGGCAATCTTCGAGAAGTTCGGAATGAACCTCCGATAATATCCCGCGAGTCCGAGGAAACTCCGTACCTCATGAACAGTTCTCGGGGATTTCCAATTCAGCACTTGCGTGATCTTGCTCGGGTCCACAGCGATACCCTCCGCTGAGATGATATGCCCGAGGAAAGGCACTTGCGATATCCAAAACTCGCATTTGCTGAACTTTGCGTATAACTTGTGATCCCGCAGCCGTTGCAAGACTATACGCAGATGTTTCTTGTGATCTTCCTCCGACTTGGAATATACCAGGATGTCGTCGATGAAGACCACGACAAACTTGTCCAGCTCCGGCATGAACACCGAGTTCATTAAGTACATGAAGTGAGCTGGAGCATTGGTGAGGCCAAAGGACATGACCAGGTACTCATATAGTCCGTACCTTGTCGAGAAGGCTGTCTTTGGAATGTCCTCCGCCCTTATCTTAATCTGATGGTACCCAGATCTTAAATCCATCTTGGAAAAGACCTTTGCTTCGACCAACTGATCAAACAACATGTCGATCCGTGGTAACGGGTACTTGTTCTTGATGGTTACGGCATTTAATGGACGGTAGTCCACGCAAAGCCGCAACGTTTCATCCTTCTTTTTGACAAATAATGCCGAACAGCCCCATGGCGAGGAGCTTGGCCTAATAAAACCCTTCTCCAGAAGGTCCGTGAGCTGAATCTTCAGTTCCGCCAACTCCTTGGGCGCCATCTTGTACGGCCTTCGGGATATTGGCATGGTTCCCGGTGCAAGTTCAATCTTGAACTCCACCTCTCTATCGGGTGGCATCCCCGGCAAATCATCCGGGAATACATCAGGGAACTCTCGGACCACTGGAATGTCTTCCAATCTGATGGTTGTGGCTTGATAGACACTTGGAAGTTTTATTTCTGGACTGTCCAGAAATAATGAGTGAGAACCGTGCACTTCTGAGTTTAAGTGCACGACTCGGAGGACGGTGTCTAAAACAGCGCCGTGGCGGGTTAACCACGACATCCCTAGGATGACATCGACCTTCTGTCCCTCTAAGATAATGAGAGACGTGGGGTACACTCTACCCGCTAAGCATAATGGTGCTTTGGAGACCATTACGCTTGCTGAAATCTTCCCACCCGGTGAACAAATTAAATATGGACTATCGGTGGGTAGTATTGGCAAGCTGTGTTTAGCAATGAAAGCTTGGCTAATAAAATTATGCGTGGCGCCTGAATCAAATAGTATTATAGCGGGATGCTGGTGGAGTTGGAACATACCCGCAAGGATTGGCTCGCCCTCCGGCACGTCCTCAATGGCAAGCTGGTGGACAGTGCCGGGCCTAGGGTTCACCCGCCGCGCATTAGTAGGGTTCCGGGGTTGATTCCTCCCCGGAAACGGTGGTGCCACTCCGCTGCCTTGCCTCTCCGGGCAACTGCTCGCGAAGTGTCCTGGACGGCCACACTTGTAACACGTGGCCGCTGCTGGTGGAGTACTTGGTGGACGAAAGCCTGGCATGCGTTGCGAAGGTGCAAACGCACGCGGCATCGCCCGCTGCTGCTGTTGTTGTTGCGGTGGTGCTGGCAGTACCGGCCGGAATGCCGGTGAAGAGTACGACCGACTGCGGAACGGCATCGACCGCTGTGGTGGTTGCCAGCGTGGACCTGATGGTGGGCGATTCACCATCCGAAACTTTTGAGAAGGACCGCCTCCTTCTCCACTGCTCTGCGGCGCGCTTCGCTTTCGCTCTGCCGCCGCCAACTCCTTGCCGGAGTCCTCTTGAACAATCGCAGCATCAATTATGTCGTTGAGGCTGCCGCGATTGAACATCGCCAGCTTGTCCTTCAGGAGCGGGTTAAGCCCCTGGTAAAAGTGGTCCCGCCGCTTCTCGTCCGTATCTGCGTGATACGACGCGTAGAGCGCGAGATCGTTGAACGCTCTGGAGTACTCCAGCGCGTTCCGGCTCCCTTGTTGCAGGTGTAGGAATTCCTGCGTCTTTCTCTTCATCAAACCGGGCGGTATATGATAGGCCCTGAAGGCCGTCCGGAACTCCGCCCAGGTCATCACTCGGTCGGTGGGCTGTGAAGCACAGAAGTTGGCCCACCACGCGCTCGCGGATCCTTGGAGCTGCTGGACCGCGAACTGAGTCTTGCGCTGCTCGCTGATTTGGAGCAGCCCGAACTTCATCTCTATGGCGCGGAGCCAGTTGTCCGCGTCAAGTGGTTCATCCGCCCTTGAGAATACAGGGGGATGAGTCGCCAGGAAGTCGGAGTAGGAGCTCTGTTGGCGCTCCTCGCGATCTTGACGTCTCTCCGGGCGAGACGTATTCGCAATTAACGTTTGCAGCAGCTCTGTATGCTGCTGATGTGAACCCGCCATTGCCGCGACAATGTCGGCCAATGTAACCGTTGGCAGTGGCGGTGGCGGTGTTTGCTGTTGCTGTTGCTGCTGCTGTCCCGAGGAGTCCTCGGGAGGTGGTTGGGAGGTCTCTCCCCCTTGGCTAGTACCTCCAACATCGGGGTTGGCACGAGTACGCGTCATTCTGAAATTCAACACAGCAGCAATTAGCACATGTCTTACTCAAAATTCCATAAACAGGAGTAAGTATTGAAGCGACGCATGATTAACTTGCACAACATTCACATATATTGATAAAGCATAAACTTTATACAAGATACATTATTCTCGGATCTCTGAGAAGTCGTGCTCATGTCGTCACTACCTATACATACGCTACTGTCTACACGACATGTCACTGATTACAAAAGTTGGGTTACGCTACCCTAGTTGCCCTACTTGGCAATCGTAACCCCCTACTCGGAGTAGAACTCGACTTCCTGTGGGTCGTCCTCCTCCGGTACCTCAGCCGGTGGCTCTGGATCTACCACCTCTTCTCCCATTCCGGGTTCTCCCATGGCTGGAAGACCCAAGACTACCGGTACGCCCAATACCGGGGGCACGAGGTCCTGCAATGCATGCACCTCGTCCATAGCCTGGTTGTAGTCCTCTTCCCAGCCTTGTCCTTCCTCGATGGCGTCGTCCCGCTCTTGAGCAAGGTCCTCATTCTGCTGGGTTAGGGTCTGCACCAGCTCTTGCAACGCCGCGATGTCAACACGGCCCTTCTTCTTTACCTTCTTCAGACGACGCAACTGATTGTGTTGTTCATTCAGTCGCTAGATCGTCGGAAGGAGCACATTGCGGAGTGCACTGTGAGCACCCTCGAAATGATCTCCACGGCTTGTGCTCTCCTTGAGCTTGGTGGCGAGATGCTCCGTATGAACAGCTTGGCTGTCCATCACAGCGTTTCCCGCCCTCATTTGGAGACTGAGATTTGCCTCCGCGGGGTTGTACCTTGGGCAACTCGGGTCTGTTGCCTCCAGGTACCTTTCTTCCCACACATGTTGAGCTCGCCCCTCCACCGGAACGAGTGCGTATGGTGTGCCCTCCATGGCCTGCACGTGTAGTTGGCAGAAGCGTGACATGGTGTCACGGGCTGCCACTTGCCACATCCCTTCCGGTTGTCTTCCTCTCACCGTGACGGTGAATGGCACCCAACCGGGTGGCGTAGGTCCTGCGGGAACCTCGACATGGATCATCCACGTCTTGCTCCCCTCTTCGCCTTCCTCCTTGGCGAAGTATTGCGGCATCTGGTTATACCCGAAATATTGGAGTATTTGCCACAATGCTTCCGGGTAGCCGCTACGGTCAGAACAGTGGGAAACTACCCACCCGTTCTCCAACCGTTTATCTGCTGCCATCTGTAAAAATATATTTGAGAAATGTCAAATATTTATTTAAACAGTAAACCATTGAGTTATAACATAAGATATGTCATTGAACCCATAACACATGGAAACATAGTTCAAATTTTTAAACAAATTTGACTGCTGATCTGCTGTTACCATGACAGCCCTGACCAGTTTCCATATCAATCTGATTTAGGCCAGGTTAAAAGCAAAACCAATCCTGGAGCTCAACATCAAAGTTAAGCTTCAATAGCTTTCCAGAAAGTATTTGGTTGGCCTATGATCTGTCCTGGTTCAAAAGTTATGAGATGTCAAAGTTACCAGAATTTCTGGAAACAATTGGACAGCACCTCCCTGCTTTAGGTACTGATTTGATCCAAGAATCCCAGTTAATTCTGTTCCTAATCTGACAAAACTTTCTGTTACAAAGTTGTAACCCATCTCATAAGCTTTCCAGAACTACCTCATTTTCTATTTTTGGATTTTTATGCAGGAAGTTATGCTTAATTTACAGAGAGTCTACAGAGAGTCTTTGCTCCGTCCTGTTTTCTGGACAGTTTCAACTCTGCTGCATTTTTCGGGTGGTTAAGGGACGAAACACCTCTGGAACTCAACAGAAAAGTTGTAAAGCTCCTCCAAAGCTTTCCAGAAATGTATCATACGACATCAACCTCGAAAGAACTCAACCTCTAACCTCTGATTAACTTCAGCCTTAATTTAGCTGGAAACAGAGTGCTCTGTCCTTAACATCCTATAAGTTGAAAGCTTGTTAACTTTGAATATCCTGTTCAAGGGAAGGAGTTACATCAAGTTTTACTACTTTGGATCAAAACCTTCAAATTTTAAATGAAGTTGTTCATTTTGTTGGGTGTGACGTCGAGGCGTCACCAGATTATGTCGGTACTACGTCCTCACAAAGGAAAAACCTATACCGGACTTAGCCGGCGTCGTTAGTTCAGTGGCACTACTCGTCACTCGCACACGGATACTACACGTCTACCGTTTCGTGGTAAGGCTACCTGCAGAAATTCAACCAATCATCAGACTCGGCTGCACACCGAGCCCGGAATCCATACAGTTGGTACATCCGGCCGTCATCACTCGCCCGGATGTTCTCAAGCCAAACACGCCTTGAGTTACGTGTTCACGTTTCAGACCACGTGACGGGGTCTCCCATGTTGCACCACGCACGCCAGGGACAGACGTTGCTCGAGTACCCCAAACGACATGAAGAGTCGTAGAGGATACTAAAGCGGATCGTGTTACCTGCCACCCGTGGGGCTCCACCCTTCAGCTTGTGCGCACTGGTGGACAGCGCTTACGTGCACCCCCCAAGACATGAACGTCCCGAGATGCACGATTTTCCGACATAACAAATAGGTTAATATGCCACTTTCTATATGCTAATAACATCCTTATACGGGCTACTAACTCGTTCCTCACTGGATTTTTGAAAAAGAAGACCTTTGTACTGTGTTAAACCTCAAGCGAGCTCTGATACCACGCTGACACGACCCCACTGGTCCTGTCGAGCCAGGATCACGCTGAGGGGTGCTGCATTGCACAGCACCGTATAACACACGTCAAAGGTACAAAGCGGAAGCGGAAGATTTATTACATAAACAAGTTTATTAACATGTTTACATCAAAATAAGTTTAGTCCACACTCGCGGGCGTAGACTAAGCATCAAGTGCACGTTCAGCCCTCGAACGTGTCCTTGCTAGCACACACGCACACTAACTCTGCGGCGTGCACGACTCCCACTCGACGGGGTTCCCCTCCTGGGGTTCCGTCTCCTCTTCGGGAGTCCCTTCCTCATAGAACCCTGCAAAAGCTTCGAACACAAGCAGTGAGCACGAAGGCTCAGCAAGTCTGACCCGTCTCACCTAAACATGGAACTTCTACATGAGGGTGATGGGTTGCATGAGGTAAAAATCATTTGCAAGGACTCGCCTAATTAGTAGAACCTTACTTTCAAGTTTTAGCAGCAGGTTGTGGAGAACTTTATGCTAAGGCACATGAGAGAGCCGCAATCAAACAAGAAACGCATTTCTCTCATGTACTTTGCCCAAAGTTGAAAAGAACTTTAGTTAGCACTAAGCTACAACATATCATTAACAATCAATATCCAACTTTCAATCAGCAACATTTTAACATGTAACTAGCCTGTTCTTTCTACGTCACGGTACAGTGAACAAGTGGTACTCACTGACCGCGAGGGACGGCGATTATAATCGATTTACACCTGCAGGGTTACCCGAACAACCCGTCACGTACGCCCGTACTCGATGTTGCCTACAACAACCATCACGGACGCCGTACGCGACTACCTTTCACCCGTTAGCCAAATATTGAACCGGTCCCATCGTCCCGAGCAAGAGGTCCCTGCACGCGCATCTCCGTGCCGCCAGCTGATTTACACCTCGAGCTCTCAACCTACCCTCTGAACGACGGGCAATGCCTCAACACCCAGCTACCCGAGTTACATCAGTTTCCCGGATCCCATATAGCCGGTAGGTCTTCGGTACTGTTCTAGCTTGTTCAACAGGCCCGCACACGGCTCGGTCCTCAGTCGACACAAGCGGAGCTACAGCACACAGGCCCCAAAGTCCTGCTGCTCTTACTCTCCGCTTGGTCTCATTTTTTTGCCATGTGTTTCATGTGCTATCTCTACCCGAGCAATGTGCCTCTAGCCTATTCTCGCGAGTAGTTCCAACTACTCGACTTGTACCGAATCCTACTCTATTCTAGCAATGCAGTGGCTAACGAGGTTTTCAATCCTAAACCCAACCCATGGTTTTCTTGGCTGTGCAGTTGGGTTTCCAATCAAGACTCTAATGCAACGAACAAAGGGAAACAAGTATGTGCTCAAAACAATAAAAATTCGTAAAAAGGTTAATGCAAACCGGGGCTTGCCTTGCTGCTCTTGGTCGTAGGCTAGCTGTTCCTCCGGAGTAACGAAGTCTAGGACTTCGGGTTCCTCCTCGACCTTAGCGACTACATGATAAGAACAATGTATGTATCAATTTAGATGCCTTTGTATTAACTTTGAAGTTGTGAAGCCTATAACCCTTACTAGACAGACCTAATGACTGTGAAACTTTTACTGTGGCTTGGTTACAACCTAAACAAAGACTTGGTCAAGTTTTAGTTGCAGCAAAGCTCACTTGAGCCCTCCACAAATAATTATGTCCTTGACCTTAATTGGAACCCTTAGGGTGTTCTAGGGATTTTCATGAGACAAACTATGACTTTCTGAAAACTAGATTTTCAGAGGGTTCTAATGGAGTTGGTCTCACTTAATTTGGAAGTCTCTAACTAAAGATATGAGCTAAACAATTTCAGAGAAAATCCTGAAAATGTTTCTGAACATTTTCTATTTTCTCTGGAACAGTTTTACTAATCACACCATTAGGTGGACTAAATGAGCTCAAATGGATCTGAAATTTTTATGGTAGTTCAAGGATATTTTGGTGAACATCTCAGCAAAATTTCAGGATTTTCCTCCAAAGGATTCTCCAGTTAAAATTACTAACAGTTTAAACTTTGAGGAATTAATTCTGGAGAATTAAGGAATTTCATGAAGTGACACTTGATTTTCTGGAAAGTACTCAGAGAGCTGAATCCAGCGAAATTTGGTTCACTCAATTTGGAGCTTTCTAGCCAAAGTTATAAGGATTTGAAGTTTGAAGGAAATCTGAAAATCGGGGAAAAGTTTAAACTCGCGCGTGGGCCCAGGGGACACGCGTCGCACGCCGAAGCGACAGCACACCGCGGCCCACAAGGCTTTTGCGCGCCAGCACACCCGATCCCGGCCGCAGCCGGATCCCGATTCAAAATATCGGCCGCTGACAGCTGGGGTCCACCCCCTTCTTCAACCTCGCGACACCCGCGCTCCGCCGCCGAGGGACCTCGCCGGAGAGCTCGCCGCTGGCTGCTGTACCGCTCCAAACTTCTTGATTCTGGCCGCCCCTGCCTAATTTTACTTGGGGAACATGATCCGAGGGTCAGCTGCTCATGACAACGGCCGGAGCATGGTCGGCGACGAGCCGCCATATCGGAACGACTTCGGCCATGTCGGCTGACGCTCCTAGTGCCTCAGCTACTTGGGAAATCAGTCGGGGAGCATCAGTGGACCTCAGAGAAGGTCGACATGAACTCGGGGCAGCTCGGGGAAGGCCCGAAATAGGTCCTCACCGTGCGCCCGATACCCCCCGTGCGTTCCGCCATTAGTAGACCTTGAATTACGCCGGGCACAGAAGTTCTCCGGCCCAGAGTTGTGAAGGCAACTTGTGCGTCACCGTGTCTAGTTCGTGTGGGAGTGGCCTGAGGCCCTCTAATCCTTTCTAGAGCACGAATTAAACAGAATCGTACCCGAAGGTCGTTCTGCACACAGAAAGGGGAAAAGTGGAAATTCGCCGCCGGTGAGCAACCACTCGAGCTGTGGCTCGGGGGTGAGCAGCACCGGTCACTTGCGCGTCCAAGGGTGCCTTGGCTCGGGCGTGACAACGCCCAGGTTGGGCTGTCCACGAGAGCCCGAGGTGCGGCGGTTTCCAGTTCCGAGTTTGATCTTTCGGCACAGCCGATATCACTCGGTTTCAATCGATTTCTATCAATGGGAAGGATGGAGGATGGTTGCTAGTACCTTGCTGGGACCTTGGAATGGAAAGAGGGAGCTGCGATCGGCTTGATCAAGCAGGAACTCGAGCGCTAGTGATGGCAGTGGGAAAAGCAGTCGCGCACGCCGGTAGCTCGGGGAAATGGTGACTGAAGCACGCCGGGGGGGGGGGGGGATAAATAGCCCGGCCGGCTGGTCTCCGGCTTGGGGCACGCAGCAGGAGCTGGCGCCGGCTGCCCCCTTCGGTGGCGCGCGCGCACAGCTGCCGGGAACCGACTGAACTGTGGTTCAGTCGGTTTGCTTTGAGGCAGAGGCTGACATGTGGGTCCCACTTCTCTTTTAACCTCTGAAATTTATTCCTAACAGCTGTGGTAAACAGTGAACCCTATTCTACCCTTGGCAATTCAAATTATTCACCCAAGAGCCATTTGAATTGATCAAAGTTCAAATGAGGTTTGGTTTGAATGAATTTCAGCACAAGTGCAGTTTGAAATTCAAATAAAGTTTGAATTTCTCCCCCTTAGCTCATGTCAAGATCAACTCCAAATGGAGTGAAAATTGGTGTGTGAGCTCACAAAAATGTGCTGAGCAAGAATATGCCTTCCACTTTTAAATTCAGTGGGTGAAAACAGTTTGAATTTGAATATGGTTTCAAACTGCCCTCTTCCTAACTATACCCAAAATGACCTCAAAAAGGTTTTGAATTTGGGTGGAACTTGGCATGGACATCCTTAGCAAAGTGTAGGAGTTTTCATATGTCCAGCCCATCTATATCACATGTGGGAAGTACCACTTTTGCAATGTGTGAGTTTGTTCCCTAATGAGCATGTTGATAATTGTTACTTGCTCTTTATTTGTGTTCATCATTCTTCCTCAAATGAGGTGTGTGGTGTGGTGATGAACACTGCAAATGAGTGTCAAAAACTGAGGCCCTTACAAGTAGTCTTCTCTTGCTGTTGATAAAGAAATAATAATGCAAGTTTGAGTACAATGATGTACTCAGCAAGTGCGGGAATAACACATGACATGCAGCTCATAAACAAGGTAGGTATAAAAGGCTTATTTGCCGAAAAGCAGATTTATAAAATCGTGATAAAACAGCAACTTAACTTTAGATGAATGTTGTCCCAGCATGTATGAAATTACCAACATACCTCCATCACTTCCTGTGTTCCATCCAAACATTAACCAATCCTTTACCCATACTCACGAATACCTCCTCGTATTCGCTACCATCCCACCTCATTAAACAACCTTGTCTCGCACCGAGACCAATCTCATATCATGACCCACCAGTCATGCAACCCTTTCAGCATCCAGACTTAACAATTCCAAACCAAACCATAACCAAAAACCATAACCAAGAACGTTCCCAATAACCATTCCAGTAACCATCCCATCTAATCATGGCAGTTTAGCCAGGTGCTCGTGACCGTAAGCTCGGCTATCATGATAGTTTTAGACTCTGCAGAGTTTGCACCTCTTTACACACAAGTTTGTGATTTCGTCACCCGTCGGCGACTGCAGAACCTCCATTATATCAGTACACAACCGTCGGTGTATAGTCAAGAGATCACAAAATAGCCTTTACAAAGGGGTTACTAGATGTATGGACTCACTAAGGTTTCACCGGCAGGCTAGAATCTCCAATTCTCCCACCCACGGGCCCCCTCTTGTGCCATGAAGTTCCCAGGGCAGTCCTCACTCGACTCCCATTCCCCGCGCCTTCCACAGTCCATAACTGTCACACCCGGTTTTTCCGAAGAACAACCGAGTGAATATCACATGTATGCCAGGATCATTTTCTCATACATGTGATGACAAATAGTGAAGCATCATTTATTACAAGCCAGGTGTCGAATATAAATAAGTCTTACATCGCAAATGTCTCAATGGACACTAATGCTTCATCACAAGTAAATAAACTAGCAGCGGAACATTATTCTTTTAGGGCTCCATTACAGGCGTTGCCCGGGGTCTTCATGAACCTAAAAACCTTCCTCGGGTCCAAAATCTTGGTCATTATACACCACCTCATTATCTTGACCTGAGCAGCAATATAAACCAACAAATATGCAAGGTTGAGTACCAATGGTACTCAGCAAGTGTGGGAAAATTATATCATGCATGGCTAGAACAAGGAAAGGTTGAACTCATGGTTAAAGCACTACGCAATTAATACCTATCACCTTAGCTTATTAAGCACCTACATTACTACACAGGTGAAATGGTCCCAATCTCCCATCCCATCATCATAACCAAATAACCATAACATCATTTCCAATGTTAAGCTCCCCGCTTAACATCCACAACTCCCAAAAACCTTCACTCCTCTAATCATGAATAAGTCCAGGCCGCTCTTAACCGTGAGCACGGCTGTCAAGACAGTTTTGACACTGCAGAGTTTGTACCACTGTACCCACAAGTAGTGATTTCATCCCCCGTTGCCGGGTGGACTAAAAGAACCTCCCTTATGCCAGTGGCTACGATCCACATTCACACTTCCCAGGTGTGTAGCCAGGAGATCACTACGAAGCCTTTACAAAGGGATTCCCGACGAGCGTGGGCCCACTGAGGTTTCACCCCTAACAGCATACAAGAGGCTCCAACCCCGCTGCAGTGGCCCCCTCTTGAGCCTTGCGGTTCATATGGTAGTCCAGCTGACACCTACTCCCCGCACCATCCAACACACCCATACTACGCCGGGGATACACCTAATTAATTGGCCAAGCTGCCCCATCTCAGCATGTGGTTGGCACTGTAAAGCCGGGTTACATGCTCCATGAACCGGTCCTTAGGATCCAGGCAAGTACTAAACACAAACCCAAGTCTCGTGCACCCAGCACACAACCAAAACATCCAACTTGCCTTTATCCCTACCTCTACATAATTCTCAATATCTCATTCAAGAGTATGGTAAAATAAACTGACGATCTCATATCCCAATTATCCCATTCTAAGCATGGCTAAGCATATGCATGTAAATAAATGACATGACAAAATAAATCCCAACCCAAGCTACAAGGAAACAAGGTAATGCAATTCTAGGGAAACTTTCCTAGCATGGGTTTCATATTTCATTTGACAATGCAAATAATTCTATCTACACATCCTAGCATAGGATCAAAGTGGTCAAGGACACTTGCCTCCTTCTTGCTGCTCTTGAAATGGATAGTCCTGGTCTTGGAAATGAACTGGCTCTTGAACAGGTTCTACTTCATACCATCACACATAGCAAAAGAAAAACAACAATCATAAGACATAGTTCACACTTCTACTTCATACAAACCACACATTCATATTTATGAAATTCATTCACCATTATATGTGTTGTGGTTACTTTGTGTGTGGATCTATGGCTTGCATACACTTTTATTTATATGTGTATGAAAAGTATTTTTCTTCTCCATATGTGCCTTCAGAATTTCTACCAACCCTAAACTGAATTCTTTGTATTTTAGAAACTCCATTATCATTTACTAGTTGCTATATTTTCAGATTTATATTCCTATGCATAATTGTGTATTTTATTATGAAATTAGTAATACACATCATCTAAACAGTATAGGTTCTGGTCCTAAATGATTTAATAACATCTTTTGACCTTGACTTCTGATATAGACTATTTCATAATTATTTTCCCTATTTTTCTATAACTATTCTTTACTTAAAAATGTGTCCCTATACTAATAAATGTGAATAATAGATAAAACAGATTTATTTCAACCCAAAAATATATTTTTATCTCACTCCAAAGTTTTCTAAGTACTGAGAAAGTTTTTAATTAATTTTGACAATTATGTTTGTCCCCCTTTTAAATTTTTAAACCCTAGTTACATATTCAGTTTTCTAAATTAAATACTAAACAGGGCTAAAATAATGAATTCACCCCATTACAGGGTCTATAATATTATTTTCATAATTTCCAGGGGTCTAGCTACACTTATCAGAGGTGTTTTTCCTAATTTCTATTAAGTCCAGGGGCTAAAACTGACTTTTAAATGAATTTACATGATTTTCTGGAGTTCCAGGGGCTAGATCTGAAGTTTCCGGGGCTAGCTCTCAATTCCAGAGAACCCCAGGGGGTAGCACGTAAGAATTTCAGTCTTTATAACGCGGGGCTGACGTGGACCGTCCGATTTTAAACCGACGGCTGAGATTATAACATCGAACCGGTACGCGGGGTTTTAAAGTCTACCGTGCGATTTAAAATAAACGGCGCACAAGCTGCCACGTCGCTCTGATCGAGCGCGGGCGGCGCTGCCGGCGGCGCACGGCGGCGAAAGCGGCGATCTCGCCGGAAAGTTTCGGATCCTCGAGAATTCTGCCTAAAACTGTGATCTTATGGCCTAGATCGGTAGAGGGGAGGTCAGGGATCTCACCTCGGGGGTTTTCTCGAGCTCGGGGGTCCTGGAAAGTGATCGGCGGCGAGGTCCGAGGCAAAACCACGGCGAAGCTCGTCGGCGCTGTGTTTACACCGTAACTCTCCGAGCTTTCTGCACCTGCAAAGTTCCCCGGAGGCGGTGGATCAAGACCAGCGAGTTAGATCAGAGTTTCCGAGCTTAGATCGGGCAGAATTCACCGGCGAAGTCTCGGTGCTCACTGTAAAGGTCCCAAAAATGTGAATACAAAGAAACATGAGTTTACACAAATGTTGGAGTCATGTGTATGAATAAGGGGCTTAGTTGAAACTTTTTCCCACATATGATAACATTGGTGAGAATTCTTCTAAACAAACTTAGGGTTGCTGCATGGGTGGACCTCATGTAGATTAAAACCCCAGAGATGAAGAGCTCAAGTGCAAGGGAAGGGTTTAAAAATCAGAGATGGACTAAAGTTAAATTCAAACTTCAAGTGAGAGAAGGACACAATGAGAAATTCAAAACTGTTGTGTCCAAACTATTGTTTGCAGCAGCTAACACAAGGATCAAGTGGCATATTTGGATTCCTTAGGTCCAAATTAGTGGGAAGGCAAAGTTTCATTGATTGTTGAAAAGAGTTGCTGCCCATTTTTCCAAAGGGAGTCAAATGTGCAAAGAATTCAAATGAACATTTGAATTTGCATGGGATTTGTCCAAACTTGTCAAATGAACTCAGTTTCCAATTTTCAAACAATTGGGTTGGATAATTGTCAAACTTTGGAGATATTTTGAGGAAAGAGGTACTGAATTGTGGGGCCCACATGTCATTGGGAGAGATGAGTGTGCAAAAGATCTTCATCTCAGGAGGTGCACGGTCTCTGTTTTTTTCTCCTCCTCACGAAGTCATCGCGCCACCGAACTGCCTCGGTCCTTCTCACCGTGCGACACCGGGGCAAA
Source organism: Neostapfia colusana (assembly GCA_030760725.1). Lineage (NCBI taxonomy): Eukaryota > Viridiplantae > Streptophyta > Magnoliopsida > Poales > Poaceae > Neostapfia > Neostapfia colusana. The sequence goes on from JASWHV010000003.1 coordinate 84,472,579, forward strand.
GCCGATGCCACCTCTCCCTCGCGACCTCTGTGCTGGCGAGCTGGTTTTCCCTCTCCTTATCACGCAGCTCGTGCGTGGTCCTCGTTTTCCCACTCTCGCGCGCACAACCGGAACATCCCGGCGCCGTTTCTCGTTCTGCCTGTTGCAAACCGCGTCGCCCCCTCCACTGCCCGAGTGATCCACGGAAGAAGTGAGCGCCAGCGTGTGCTCTAGCGACCCATCGCTCTACTCCGTGGCGTTGCCGCATCGTTTGAGCACAATTCGACGAATTTCACCGGGCACCGAGGCTCACCATCAGGAAACCGAGCGGGTCTCACGTGGACAGCCCCACCGAGAGCTTCTCAGGCCCGAGCTAGAGCGCCATCGGATGCGCTGGGAGCCCCTGATGCTCATCCCCGAAGCTCAAGCCATGAGATGAGCTACCGGGCTCGAATTTGGAAAAAGATCGCCGTCGGGCACCATCCGACCTTCTGATACGGTAATACCAAATTCGATTGTCCCTCTCATTCTTAGGCCATCAAATCTTGCACACACGAGCTGGGCTAGCCGGCGATCTTTTGCCCTTTTTCAACCAATGCCTGAAAACCATTGTGCACGACGTATTTCATACTTTTTCCACGGCGGCTATGGTGGGGCGGTTCGGGCTCCCGATGAGAGCTAGGTTAGGGCCATTTGCAGGCTGTTTCACCACCCGGATGATCCTCCCTGGCGTCCACTGGTGCTGTAGCGCCGTTCCACCGAGGTCTGGGCAGGCTAGGATGACCGGGCGACGTTGCCGAACCGGTCCAGAGCCGCCACGCCGTGGCCAGCTAGGTTAGAGCCATCGCCGGCCGGGGAAGAGGGTTCCATCGTGTTCAGCACGTGAAATAAGGCCCTAGCGGTGAGGGAGATCTCGGGGGATGGCCGGGAGGCTGGGATCCGTCGAACTCCGGCGAGCACGGCGGCGCGCGGGCGCGGGGGCCGGAGGTAGAAGACGACCCGGTGGGTCCCGCCCGTCAGCGACGGTTTTTCAAATATTTGATCGGCTGTGGCGCAGGGATCTGGTGTGGTGGCGCGGGAAATACCCTGTAGCCTCGTGTGGCTTGTCCCGACGCGTGACACCTGTCCCCGGACCCACAGCCAGTATTTGAACATTTTGGGAAATTTCAGTTTTTAGTTCAAACTTTGAATAGCTACAACTTTGGGTAGGAGAATCCAAAAATTGTGAAACAAATTTTGTTGGATTCCTCTGATAGAGTACTATCCAAATGTAGAACCCAATTTGTATGAAACCCTTTATTAAATTCTGTAAAATTCTTTAAAACTTTCTAGCAAAAGAATTTTAGAGGGAGTTTGGTTAATCCAAAAATCCTCAAATTTTGCCAGAATAGTCTTTAGGGTATTAGTGAACACATGTAAAATTCCCAAATCATTTAGAGTTGATTTAGTTAGGTTAATTCTGATTTTAAGTTTCTGTATTCAAATGAATACAGAAAACAATTTCAGGGAATTTCCAAAACTTGGAAATTCAGTTCTAGCTATTCCTTAGCTCCAAAAATACTAGGAAAATTCATGCAAACTCTAGGAGCTATAATGGAAATTGTAGTTCACCAAATTTTGCATGAACATGGGTGTGATCTCAGAATTAATTCTTCATTGCTTAGTTGCTTGGAAAATTGTTCTGAACAAACCACTCAATGAAAAGTGCTAATTTTTGGGCCAGATGACTTTCTTGTGACAAGGAACTCACATGAAAATTCTCAGCCCCATTGGGGCCCTGGGTCACCCCTGTTCTTTTTAACCTCCTTAAGTGATCAATATAGAAGAGGGGGGAAACCACTTAGCCTTTAATCATATGCTTGGATCCAAACCTAAACCACTAGCACCAGCGTCATTGTAAATTCTTAAACAGAGTTCCAGTTTTGAAAAACTTGTTATTAGGACTTGTAGCAAAGTCTTTACAATTAAACGATATGCATATTCATCACGTGTAGTATCTACGTGGAGGAGTTGAAGTCATCGGAGTAGAAATCAAGGAAAGAGGGAAGAGGTTGATCAAGCACCAAGTGGTCTTCACTAACTGCATATATATATATATAAGTCACCTGCAAAACAAAGGCAAGCCCCGGTTTGCATCAAATTTACAAGTTTTTATTTGTATTCACTTCATACGTCTAGTATTATATTTATTGCATTACGTCTAGATGGTATGAAACCCCAAATGCATGACCCAGAAAACCCTGGAGTTTAATGTAGGATATGTTATCAATTCATGAAAACTGCTGATCTCAACAAAAGTGGATTAAAAGAAGCAAACCTCGAGTGGGCAGATTCCTACTCGTGAACAGGGATTTAGGGGGATCAATCGGAAGAGTTGGGAATTGATCCTCATAGTGGGAATGGAGACCGGGCAGTGGATGGAAGGTCAAGGACGTGGTCCTGTGAGCCTAGTCTATGTCTGAGTCGATTAAGGCCCGTTCTCGTGTGCGGCCCGTTGGGCAAGTTTGAGTTGTGTACCGGATGCATACTGGCTATATGGGACCCAGGAAACCGATGTAACATGTTAACCTGGGTGTCGAGGCATACCTCACCGTCTGATGCCGATACTGAAAGGATAGAGAAGTCTGCTCTACGAGGGTTTGCCGTAGAGAGACTTAATCCCAGTCGGTGGGACCGGTTCGACATGTGGGTGTCGTGTGAAAGGTGGCCACGTACGACGTCAGTGACGGTTGCTGTGTGCAACGTCGAGTACGGGCGTACGTGTCGTGTCAGCCGGGTGTTTTTGATTGCAATCACCGTCGCTCGCGGTAGTGAGCATACTTGTCCTCTGCGTCGTGACGTAGTAATACACCGGGAAATATTTAACATGCTTTGTGGGTAATCCTCATAATGGAGATGAGGAATGATCAACACTTCACTAAATTTAATTTCCACCTTGGGCTAGAAGCGTCGAGGCAAAGCGTTTCTTGTTTGATTGTGGAGTCTCGACGTTGATGGCGCAAGGTCCGTATGAGTCTAGGGTAGCTCACTAAAGTTACTTTCACCTCGGGCAAGTGACATCGAGATGAAGCGTTTCTTGTTTGATTGTGGAGTCTCGATGTAAATTGCGCGAGGGCTATAAAAGTTGCTTAAAACTTGAAGTAAGGACTCCCCTTTAGCTCAAGTTCATCGTTTATGGAAAATGCTATAATCAGCCCTCTATTTCCAGCACATAGAGTTTCATGACTAGGGTGACGGGTCAGTCTTGCTGAGCTTCGTGCTCACAGATACTGCACAAGTTGTTTTGCAGGAATAACTATACGCTGAGATGTACGGGTGCCTAAGGAGGTTCGGAACTCTCCGAGTGGTGAACTCAGGGCAACCCCTGCCTCTGCTACTGTGATAGTGTTGCTAGTGAGAAGGTTCCGCGGGCTGGACACCTTCCCTGTTGCTTAGCATAGATATGAGTCGTGAGTTGTAATAGTCTTCCGCTGTAGTTTATTTTGAGAAGTATTTGTAAACTCAAAACTTTGTAAGTTTCCGCTCGATTTATGTAATATGATGCTTTATTATGTGTGCTGTTGGGTGCCGCATCGCACGGCACCACCCAATGCGATTCCCGGGCGAGGTATCCCGTCCCCGTGAGTGATCGGGACGGCGGGGTCCTCACAGCGTGGTATCAGAGCCGCATTGGTAATAGCACACGGAATAAGGATTGTATTACGACAAAAACTTAGGATACGGTGAGGAAACGATAGTAGGCCCACATAAGGACTATAGTAGTATAGTTACTTAAAGTGGCATAACTAACTTATGTGTTATAATTCTGAATTTTGATTCTGTAACGACGCACCTACGTTCTGGTAAGAATGGTAAGGAACGCCACCGAAAGCGGTTCAATTTCGGTTAGCTCCCCTGACGAGGAAAGTGGTTCAGGGATAGGTCTCACAGCTTGGTGTGAGATGTTAATATGAAACTCTTGAACTCTTCATGTTCCTGAGCTCATATGAAACGCTGATCCCTAGCGTGCATTAGGCAAGTAAGTGGAGACCCCATCGTGTGGTCAGTAACGCGATAGTATGGTCTGCTGGAAATAGCCCAGAAGGACATACGCAGCGCTTGCCATCGGCGTGCCCTGCAGGGCAGTAGGTGGTATCCGTTGGGTTGATAACATTCCCAACCGTGACGACCCGTTCATGACATACTCGGGTTCCCCGTCGTGTGGTGTTGAAACACGATCACGTACCTTGAGACGTGACTTAACTCAAGGACGGCCGTATGACAATGATACGGGCGTTTGTATTTACTTTCAATTATAGAACTGCCTGAAATGAGAAAAACTTTGAGTGCACCACTATTGAGTGATCTTCTGCAGGTACTAACCACGTACGTATCCCGTGTAGTACACGTGTGCGAGAGACTGTCTTAGTGCCACTGATAAAACGGATATGCCGGTATAATCCGGATTAGGATTTTCTTTTGGGGAGGCAACGTAGTACCGACATGTTCTTACGGTGCATCGACACCGTACTACACATCATAACCTCTTCCCTATGAAGAAATGATTCATGAGTTAACTTTCAACTAAAAATGGAAGTTTGAAACGAATATTAGTTACCGAACTCTTCTTTTGAACTAAGATTCAAATGAGAGAGTGTCTAGGTTTCAAAGATTTCAAAAACAGAGTGCTCTGTTTCTAGCAGAAATTCTTGCTGGATTTTTACAGAGTATAACTCTGAGTAGCTTTAACCAATTAATGTGTATGATGCAGTTCTGGAAAGGTTTTCATGGGCTCTACAACTTTCTTGTAGACCTCCAGAGCAAAATCACAGATTAAGTTGGTGAAAAGTTCAGTTGAAGGCAAACTGTTCAGAACCAGGACCGTAACAAAGCCTCTCTGAACCTTTCTGTTTTAAGCCATGACTGCCGGTAGAAAAATCCCTACGAGGCCTTTGGATACTCGTTGGAAAGATATTAAAGTTAACTTCAACTTTGATATTCAACTGGAGTTACGAAGGTGCTTTTAACTGGATCAGGATCTGATCTGTTTGAAGACCAATCAGTCGGCTTGTAAATCCTTGCTGTTGGATACATCAGTTTGCGCTTAAACCATTTTGCTTGCATGTTGAGGTTTCATTATCAGTGTTGCACTACTTTGTTTATGGAATAAATCAAGTGATAGTGTTGAACTGATAATGAACTCTTGCAATTGCAGAATGGTGCGAACTCGGTCCATGAGTGAGGTGGGTGGTTCCGGTGGTGGTGGTGGTGATAACTCTCCACAGCGGGAGCAGCGAGCTCCGCAACAGCAGCCTTCACCAGGACCTTCACCCACGGTCACAATGGCGGACATTCTGGCCGTCATGACGGGTGCAAACGATGAGCGAACCGACTTGCTCCGCACCCTAGTGATGAATACATCCCGTCCAGGGGGATGTCAAGACGAAGACTTGCGCCAACCGCAACTGAATTCCTATGTTGAGTTCTTGGCAACTCAACCACCGGTTTTCATGGAATCTGAGGATCCTCTGGTGGCGGATAGCTGGATCCGTACCATTGAATCTAAGTTCGGGTTGCTTCAATGCACCGAACATCAGAAGGTTTTATACGCGGCGCAACAACTTCACGGGTCCGCCAGTGCATGGTGGGCAAATCAACTCGCCTCCTTACCAGCTGGACATGACTGTACATGGGCAGAATTCCGGAAGGCATTTCTCGCGTATCATGTTCCGTCCGGGATAATTCAGCGGAAACTCGAGGAGTTCCTGGCCTTAAAACAAGGAGGGAGGGGTGCATACGAGCATTCACGAGTGTTCAACAAACTGGCGCAGTATGCGCCTCAACATGTGAACACCGAAGCACAAAAATGTGAATGGTTTTTCCGCAGCCTCAATCCCAAGCTAAAGGAGAGACTCGTTTTAACTGATCGAAAGAACTTCAACGAATTGATGAGTGCTGCCATCATGGTCGAAGATGCTCAGCGGGAAGTTCAGGCTGAGAAAAGAAAGAACCATGTACCACCGGAGAGTAGCAGTAGTGCTCCTCAGAAATACCGGATGGTAGACAGTACCTTGAACTGTCAGCTGATGCATCCGGCTCGACGACTCCAGCAATATTCCAGTCGATCATCCCAATACTCTGATTTCGGACAGCTGCAACAACGGTATAGGCAGCCACGTTATTCTGCTCCTCAAGTGTTCTTGCCGCAGCAGAATACCACCAATGTCCATGCACAGAGCAACCAGGAACCGGCTGAGAAACCGTGCTTCACGTGCGGGTACTTGGGTCACATCAGCAGAAAGTGTCCAGAAAGGATACGCCATAAAGAAACTACACCAAAGCGGGGTATGAATCAACCCCGTGCTCAGCTTCAAGGAACAGCACCAAAACCCGGGTGCATTTATCATACAGCTCTAGAGGATGTGCCAGATGGGGCACCTGTACTAGCGGGAATGTTCACCCTCAATGGACTGCCCGTATTAATTCTGTTTGACTCTGGAGCTACACACAATTTCATCAGCAGGATGTTTGTGTGCAAAGCTGAGCTCTCCACCTCTACACCGAAGGATCACTACCTTATCCGCTCACCGGGTGGAAATATAGCTGCTAATGAAGTAGTGATCAAAGCACCCTTGTGCTTAGGTGGAAACTTATACCCCACCACCCTCATTGTGTTAGAGGGGCAGAAGATCGACGTGATTCTAGGAATGGCGTGGATGAACTATCACGGGGCTGTTCTTGATATTGGTCCACGGATTGTTAGTTTGGACTCTCCAATCTACGGTATCCAAACGCTCATACTTGAAGCCGTGGATTCTAAAAATCCAGTGGTATACCACAGTGTGACCACGAAACTGGAGGATATTCCAGTGGTCCGTGAGTACCCAGATGTGTTTCCCGACGATCTTCCAGGGATGCCGCCCGAGAGGGATGTGGTATTCAAGATCGAGTTAGCACCGGGAACCACACCAATATCTCGGAGGCCGTACAAAATGTCTCCAAAGGAATTAGCTGAACTAAAAGAACAGCTAAAGGACTTAATGGACAAAGGGTTCATCCGACCAAGCTCATCGCCATGGGGCTGTTCAGCCCTTTTTGTGAAGAAAAAGGATGAGTCACTTCGATTATGTGTGGATTATCGGCCGCTGAATGCAGTGACGATCAAAAATAAATATCCGTTGCCGCGGATCGATATATTATTTGATCAGTTAGTGGGTGCCAAGGTATTCTCCAAGATGGACTTACGGTCTGGTTATCATCAAATAAAGATCAGAGCGGAGGATATACCGAAGACGGCCTTCTCGACTAGATACGGGCTCTATGAGTATCTAGTCATGTCTTTCGGGCTAACAAATGCACCCGCACATTTCATGTATCTCATGAATTCTGTATTCATGCCAGAGTTGGATCAGTTCGTCGTGGTTTTCATCGACGACATTCTCGTTTACTCCAAATCGGAGGAGGAGCACACCAAACATCTCCATATTGTGCTCCAACGCCTACGAGAACATAAGCTGTATGCCAAATTCAGCAAGTGTGAATTTTGGATCAGCAAAGTACCATTTTTAGGCCACATTATTTCAGCAGAGGGTGTGGCCGTGGATCCAACAAAAATTGAGCAAGTCTTGCAGTGGGAGTCTCCGACATCGGTTCATCAAATCCGCAGTTTCTTAGGACTAGCGGGTTATTACCGGAGATTTATTCCCAGCTTCTCGAAGGTGGCTAAACAAATGACGGAGTTATTAAAGAAGAGCAGCAAGTATGTGTGGACAGAGGCCTGTGAAGAGGCATTTCAAACATTGAAGAAACATCTCACAACGGCACCGGTGTTAGCCCAACCGGATACAACAAAGCCATTTGATGTTTATTGCGATGCCTCAGGCATTGGACTTGGCTGCGTCTTAATGCAAGATAGACGCGTGATCGCGTATGGGTCTCGTCAACTCCGCAACCATGAGCAGCACTACCCCACTCATGACCTAGAACTTGCTGCGGTGGTGCTTGCGTTGAAGATGTGGAGGCACTATTTACTTGGAAATTTAGTGCACCTCTACACCGACCACAAGAGCCTCAAATATATATTCACTCAGAAGGATATTAATATGAGGCAGCGGAGATGGCTGGAATTAATTAAAGACTATGAGCTCGAGATCCATTACCATCCGGGCAAAGCTAACGTGGTGGCTGATGCACTCAGTCGTAAGTCCCACGTTAATAATTTGGCAGTTGTTCCGGAGGAGGAGGAAGAACCAAGCTTGCGAGTGATTCCGTATGGGGCGTTGTATAACCTTGCTCTTGTGCCTACCATCAGAGAGGAGATTGTACAGGCCCAGAAGAGAGATAGAGGAATGCGGAATATACGAGCAAGGATTAAAGAGGATAAGATGAAATGTTTCCGGGAAGATGATCAAGGCGTGTTATGGTTTAACAACCGTATTGTGGTACCCCGGGACCTGAAGCTAAGGAAGAAAATCCTCGATGAAGCGCATATGTCCAAGTACTCGATACATCCAGGGAGCAATAAGATGTATCAAGACCTGAAGACAAAATTTTGGTGGACTAGGATGAAGCGAGAAATTGCCAAGTATGTATCCGAGTGTGATACATGTCGGCGAGTCAAAGCTGACCACATAAAGAAGGCAGGAATGCTACAACCCTTAAGCATTCCGGCATGGAAGTGGGAGGACATCAGCATGGACTTTATTGTTGGACTACCTCTCACATCCAGAAGGCATGACTCCATTTGGGTGATTGTTGATCGCTTAACAAAATCAGCCCACTTCATCCCAGTGAGTACAAGATATTCAACTAAGCAATATGCAGAGTTGTATCTTTCAAGGATTGTGTGCTTACATGGAGTCCCCAAGACCATTATATCAGACCGAGGTTCAATATTTGTTGCTCGTTTCTGGGAACAACTACATGAATCTCTGGGAACGAAATTAATCAGAAGCTCAGCATACCACCCCCAGACCGACGGTCAAACAGAGAGGGTGAATCAAATTTTGGAAGATATGCTGAGGGCGTGTGCCATAGATCATGGAAAGAACTGGGATAACCATTTGCCATTAGCAGAGTTCTCTTACAACAATGGTTACCAATCCAGCATTAAAATGGCACCATACGAAGCACTTTATGGCAGGAAGTGCCGCACACCACTCAATTGGTGTGAATCTGGCGAGAGAGTGATTTTCGGCATTGATCTTGTAAAAGATGCCGAAGAGCGAGTCCAGCTAATTCAAGAGAACCTCAGGGCCGCTCAATCTCGCCAGAAGAGCTATGCGGACCAGCGACGCCGACCCTTGAGTTTTGAAGTCGGAGATCACGTCTATCTCCGAGTGTCCCCGATGAAAGGGATTCATCGATTCGGGGTCAAGGGAAAGCTAGCTCCTAGCTTTGTGGGTCCGTTCCTTATTACAGAACGGTGTGGGCCGGTAGCCTACCGTTTGGAGCTGCCGCCATCCTTATCGGGCATCCACGATATCTTCCATGTCTCACACTTGAGAAAGTGTTTGAAGAAACCGACGGACATCCTTTCGGAAGACATGGAAGTATTGCAACCGGACCTCACCTATGCCGAGAAGCCCATCAAGATCATCGACGAGAAGGGACGGATCACTCGAAATCGGGCTTTGAAATTTTACAAGGTCCTGTGGAGTAATCACACACCGGAAGAAGCGACTTGGGAGAGTGAAGATTTCCTCCACAAGAACTATCCGGAACTTTTGTCGTAGTTGTTGTAATTACCTTCCGCCTCATCTTTCTTTTGTAATCTCGGGACGAGATTCTTTTAAGGGGGGAGGATTGTAAAGGTCCCAAAAATGTGAATACAAAGAAACATGAGTTTACACAAATGTTGGAGTCATGTGTATGAATAAGGGGCTTAGTTGAAACTTTTTCCCACATATGATAACATTGGTGAGAATTCTTCTAAACAAACTTAGGGTTGCTGCATGGGTGGACCTCATGTAGATTAAAACCCCAGAGATGAAGAGCTCAAGTGCAAGGGAAGGGTTTAAAAATCAGAGATGGACTAAAGTTAAATTCAAACTTCAAGTGAGAGAAGGACACAATGAGAAATTCAAAACTGTTGTGTCCAAACTATTGTTTGCAGCAGCTAACACAAGGATCAAGTGGCATATTTGGATTCCTTAGGTCCAAATTAGTGGGAAGGCAAAGTTTCATTGATTGTTGAAAAGAGTTGCTGCCCATTTTTCCAAAGGGAGTCAAATGTGCAAAGAATTCAAATGAACATTTGAATTTGCATGGGATTTGTCCAAACTTGTCAAATGAACTCAGTTTCCAATTTTCAAACAATTGGGTTGGATAATTGTCAAACTTTGGAGATATTTTGAGGAAAGAGGTACTGAATTGTGGGGCCCACATGTCATTGGGAGAGATGAGTGTGCAAAAGATCTTCATCTCAGGAGGTGCACGGTCTCTGTTTTTTTCTCCTCCTCACGAAGTCATCGCGCCACCGAACTGCCTCGGTCCTTCTCACCGTGCGACACCGGGGCAAAGCCGATGCCACCTCTCCCTCGCGACCTCTGTGCTGGCGAGCTGGTTTTCCCTCTCCTTATCACGCAGCTCGTGCGTGGTCCTCGTTTTCCCACTCTCGCGCGCACAACCGGAACATCCCGGCGCCGTTTCTCGTTCTGCCTGTTGCAAACCGCGTCGCCCCCTCCACTGCCCGAGTGATCCACGGAAGAAGTGAGCGCCAGCGTGTGCTCTAGCGACCCATCGCTCTACTCCGTGGCGTTGCCGCATCGTTTGAGCACAATTCGACGAATTTCACCGGGCACCGAGGCTCACCATCAGGAAACCGAGCGGGTCTCACGTGGACAGCCCCACCGAGAGCTTCTCAGGCCCGAGCTAGAGCGCCATCGGATGCGCTGGGAGCCCCTGATGCTCATCCCCGAAGCTCAAGCCATGAGATGAGCTACCGGGCTCGAATTTGGAAAAAGATCGCCGTCGGGCACCATCCGACCTTCTGATACGGTAATACCAAATTCGATTGTCCCTCTCATTCTTAGGCCATCAAATCTTGCACACACGAGCTGGGCTAGCCGGCGATCTTTTGCCCTTTTTCAACCAATGCCTGAAAACCATTGTGCACGACGTATTTCATACTTTTTCCACGGCGGCTATGGTGGGGCGGTTCGGGCTCCCGATGAGAGCTAGGTTAGGGCCATTTGCAGGCTGTTTCACCACCCGGATGATCCTCCCTGGCGTCCACTGGTGCTGTAGCGCCGTTCCACCGAGGTCTGGGCAGGCTAGGATGACCGGGCGACGTTGCCGAACCGGTCCAGAGCCGCCACGCCGTGGCCAGCTAGGTTAGAGCCATCGCCGGCCGGGGAAGAGGGTTCCATCGTGTTCAGCACGTGAAATAAGGCCCTAGCGGTGAGGGAGATCTCGGGGGATGGCCGGGAGGCTGGGATCCGTCGAACTCCGGCGAGCACGGCGGCGCGCGGGCGCGGGGGCCGGAGGTAGAAGACGACCCGGTGGGTCCCGCCCGTCAGCGACGGTTTTTCAAATATTTGATCGGCTGTGGCGCAGGGATCTGGTGTGGTGGCGCGGGAAATACCCTGTAGCCTCGTGTGGCTTGTCCCGACGCGTGACACCTGTCCCCGGACCCACAGCCAGTATTTGAACATTTTGGGAAATTTCAGTTTTTAGTTCAAACTTTGAATAGCTACAACTTTGGGTAGGAGAATCCAAAAATTGTGAAACAAATTTTGTTGGATTCCTCTGATAGAGTACTATCCAAATGTAGAACCCAATTTGTATGAAACCCTTTATTAAATTCTGTAAAATTCTTTAAAACTTTCTAGCAAAAGAATTTTAGAGGGAGTTTGGTTAATCCAAAAATCCTCAAATTTTGCCAGAATAGTCTTTAGGGTATTAGTGAACACATGTAAAATTCCCAAATCATTTAGAGTTGATTTAGTTAGGTTAATTCTGATTTTAAGTTTCTGTATTCAAATGAATACAGAAAACAATTTCAGGCAATTTCCAAAACTTGGAAATTCAGTTCTAGCTATTCCTTAGCTCCAAAAATACTAGGAAAATTCATGCAAACTCTAGGAGCTATAATGGAAATTGTAGTTCACCAAATTTTGCATGAACATGGGTGTGATCTCAGAATTAATTCTTCATTGCTTAGTTGCTTGGAAAATTGTTCTGAACAAACCACTCAATGAAAAGTGCTAATTTTTGGGCCAGATGACTTTCTTGTGACAAGGAACTCACATGAAAATTCTCAGCCCCATTGGGGCCCTGGGTCACCCCTGTTCTTTTTAACCTCCTTAAGTGATCAATATAGAAGAGGGGGGAAACCACTTAGCCTTTAATCATATGCTTGGATCCAAACCTAAACCACTAGCACCAGCGTCATTGTAAATTCTTAAACAGAGTTCCAGTTTTGAAAAACTTGTTATTAGGACTTGTAGCAAAGTCTTTACAATTAAACGATATGCATATTCATCACGTGTAGTATCTACGTGGAGGAGTTGAAGTCATCGGAGTAGAAATCAAGGAAAGAGGGAAGAGGTTGATCAAGCACCAAGTGGTCTTCACTAACTGCATATATATATATATAAGTCACCTGCAAAACAAAGGCAAGCCCCGGTTTGCATCAAATTTACAAGTTTTTATTTGTATTCACTTCATACGTCTAGTATTATATTTATTGCATTACGTCTAGATGGTATGAAACCCCAAATGCATGACCCAGAAAACCCTGGAGTTTAATGTAGGATATGTTATCAATTCATGAAAACTGCTGATCTCAACAAAAGTGGATTAAAAGAAGCAAACCTCGAGTGGGCAGATTCCTACTCGTGAACAGGGATTTAGGGGGATCAATCGGAAGAGTTGGGAATTGATCCTCATAGTGGGAATGGAGACCGGGCAGTGGATGGAAGGTCAAGGACGTGGTCCTGTGAGCCTAGTCTATGTCTGAGTCGATTAAGGCCCGTTCTCGTGTGCGGCCCGTTGGGCAAGTTTGAGTTGTGTACCGGATGCATACTGGCTATATGGGACCCAGGAAACCGATGTAACATGTTAACCTGGGTGTCGAGGCATACCTCACCGTCTGATGCCGATGCTGAAAGGATAGAGAAGTCTGCTCTACGAGGGTTTGCCGTAGAGAGACTTAATCCCAGTCGGTGGGACCGGTTCGACATGTGGGAGTCGTGTGAAAGGTGGCCACGTACGACGTCAGTGACGGTTGCTGTGTGCAACGTCGAGTACGGGCGTACGTGTCGTGTCAGCCGGGTGTTTTTGATTGCAATCACCGTCGCTCGCGGTAGTGAGCATACTTGTCCTCTGCGTCGTGACGTAGTAATACACCGGGAAATATTTAACATGCTTTGTGGGTAATCCTCATAATGGAGATGAGGAATGATCAACACTTCACTAAATTTAATTTCCACCTTGGGCTAGAAGCGTCGAGGCAAAGCGTTTCTTGTTTGATTGTGGAGTCTCGACGTTGATGGCGCAAGGTCCGTATGAGTCTAGGGTAGCTCACTAAAGTTACTTTCACCTCGGGCAAGTGACATCGAGATGAAGCGTTTCTTGTTTGATTGTGGAGTCTCGATGTAAATTGCGCGAGGGCTATAAAAGTTGCTTAAAACTTGAAGTAAGGACTCCCCTTTAGCTCAAGTTCATCGTTTATGGAAAATGCTATAATCAGCCCTCTATTTCCAGCACATAGAGTTTCATGACTAGGGTGACGGGTCAGTCTTGCTGAGCTTCGTGCTCACAGATACTGCACAAGTTGTTTTGCAGGAATAACTATACGCTGAGATGTACGGGTGCCTAAGGAGGTTCGGAACTCTCCGAGTGGTGAACTCAGGGCAACCCCTGCCTCTGCTACTGTGATAGTGTTGCTAGTGAGAAGGTTCCGCGGGCTGGACACCTTCCCTGTTGCTTAGCATAGATATGAGTCGTGAGTTGTAATAGTCTTCCGCTGTAGTTTATTTTGAGAAGTATTTGTAAACTCAAAACTTTGTAAGTTTCCGCTCGATTTATGTAATATGATGCTTTATTATGTGTGCTGTTGGGTGCCGCATCGCACGGCACCACCCAATGCGATTCCCGGGCGAGGTATCCCGTCCCCGTGAGTGATCGGGACGGCGGGGTCCTCACACTCACCGGAGTAAAAATCGGCGATCGCGTGGGAAAAACTGATCGGAGCTGGGGTTTTTATAGCCGGGGGAGGGCGGTGGGTATGTTGCGATCGAGTTTGAGTCGTTTGGGACCAGAATTCGGGCTGCGGGGACGGGTTTCCCGATCGGTTGCGATCGCGCGCGCGAGAGAGAGTCCGGGGTCGCGGGGTTAGGGATGACAGGCGGGTCCCACCCATCGGTGAGAGGCAGCGCGGCGCGCGCGGGGGCGGGCTGGCGCGGGAGTAGCTGGGCCGGCTGGCGGGTTTCGGCCAACTGGCCGGTTTTTTTCCCGTTTTCCTTTTTCTTTTTCCATTTCTTTTCTGTTTTGAGTATAATTTGAATTCCAGTTTGAATTTGAATTTTTGCAAAACATGCAACACGTCCAAAAATTTTTAAATTCCCCTCTGAGCATGGTTTAGAGTTTTGAATCAAAATTTGGGGTGTTACAGCTCTACCCCCCTTAAAAGAAATCTCGTCCTCGAGATTGGTGTTTCTAAGAAAACAATTCTGGAAATTGTGCCTTGAGCTCATCTTCCCTTTCCCAGGTAGCTTCCTCTTCTGAGTGATGCTTCCACTGCACCTTGCACATCCGGATTCTCTTGTTTCTGGTGAGGCGTTCCATTGTCTCCAAAATCTTGTATGGTTGCTCGGCATAAGACAAATCTTCAGCTACATCCACTTCATTCATGGGTAATACCTCCTCAGGCGTCCTCAGACATTTCTTGAGTTGTGACACATGGAATACATCGTGCACGTCCGATAGATGAACCGGTAACTCTAGTTGGTACGCCACTTCGCCTTTTCTTTCCAAAACTTGAAAGGGTCCGATGTATCGAGGTGACAACTTCCCTTTCACCTTGAACCGACGAAGTCCTCTGATAGGGGACACCTTGAGATAAACATAGTCTCCCACGTTGAAAACGAGCTCTCTTCTTCGTACATCAGCATAACTCTTCTGGCGTGTTTGTGCTATCCTCAAGTTGTTGCGAATCTCCCTCACCTTCGCCTCGGCTTCTTGTAGCACTTCTGGACCAAACACTTTACTTTCTCCTGTTTGGTTCCAAAATAGGGGAGTTCTGCACTTCCTTCCATACAAAGCTTCAAACGGTGACATCTTCATACTAGCTTGATAGCTGTTGTTATAGGAAAACTCCGCATACGGTAAGTTCTTGTCCCAACTCCTATTGTTTTTGAGTGCACATGCCCTTAACATATCTTCAAGGATCTGATTGGTTCTCTCCGTCTGCCCGTCAGTTTGGGGATGATAGGCAGAGCTGAAGTTCAAATGGGTTCCCATGGTTTCATGCAACTTTTGCCAAAACCTCGAGGTGAACTGTGTCCCTCGATCCGACACTATCTTCTTTGGCACTCCATGGTAACACACAATCCTTGACATGTACAATTCTGCCAATTTGGATCCGCTGTAGCTTTCTTTCACAGGAATGAAATGAGCTACCTTGGTTAGCCTATCAATAATGACCCATATTGAATCATACCCGGATTGGGTCCTAGGCAATCCCACGACAAAATCCATGCTGATTTCTTCCCGCTTCCATTCAGGTACTTTGAGTGGTTGCAGCAATCCCGCGGGTCGTTGATGTTCTGCTTTCACCAACTGACATGTGTCACATAGGGCAACATGTTCCGCGACATCTCGCTTCATGCCATACCACCAATACCTGCTCTTGAGGTCCTGGTACATCTTCGTACTCCCAGGATGAATGGAATAGTCGGAATCGTGAGCCTCCTTCAAAATTAATTCACGGATCTCTTTTACTTCTGGCACACAGATCTTTTTCCCGTGCCACACCGTTCCTTGTTCATCCTCTCTAAAACCAGGAGCTTTATTTTCCTTGATGAGCTGTCTGATGTCTTGTATCTTCTCATCATTCTTTTGGCCCTCGCATATGTCTTGCTCGAGTGTGGAGTCCACTTCCATGGCGATGGCTTCACCACTATTTACTAGACATAGATTGAGCCTTATAACCTCGTCCTTCAATTCTGCGGGCATGTCCTTCAAGCTCAACTTATTGACCTGCACTTTCCGACTCAAAGCATCGGCCACGACGTTTGCTTTTCCGGGATGATAGTTGATGCCCACATCAAAGTCATTGATTAGCTCTAACCATCTCCTTTGTCTAAGGTTGAGATCTGGCTGTGTGAATATGTACTTCAAACTCTTATGATCAGTATATATCTCTGTCCTCTTCCCCATCAAATAGTGCCGCCAAATTTTCAACGCGTGTACCACTGCGGCTAGTTCTAGGTCATGTGTAGGATAGTTCTTCTCGTGCTTCCGAAGCTGCCGGGATGCATATGCCACGACATGTCCTTCTTGCATGAGAACACATCCCAACCCATTTCCAGAGGCATCGCAGTACACTGTGAAATTCTTCTGCATATCTGGCATAACCAGCACTGGGGCCGTTGTCAATCTCTTCTTTAGCTCTTGAAAGCTTGTATCACACTGTGGCTTCCAATTGAATGTGATTCCCTTTTCCAACAATTTGGTGAGAGGTCTCGAGATCTTGGAGAATCCCTCAATAAACTGTCGATAGTATCCAGCCAATCCCAAAAAGCTTCGAACTTCCCCGACATTTTCAGGGGTCTTCCACTTCTGGATATCCTCGATTTTGGCGGGATCTAAGGAGATTCCTCCCTCCGAGATTATATGTCCTAAAAAAGGAACTCTCTTCAGCCAAAACTCACACTTGCTCAACTTGGCATATAGTTGGTGTTCTCTCAGCCTCTGTAACACCAACCTTAGATGTTTTTCATGTTCTTCTTCATCTTTGGAGAAGACGAGAATATCATCTATGAAAACCACCACAAATTTGTCCAGATATTCCATGAATACCTTGTTCATGAGGTACATGAAATATGCCGGGGCATTGGTTAGCCCAAAAGGCATGACGGTGTATTCATACAGTCCGTACCGAGATACGAAAGCTGTCTTGGGAATATCTGATTGCCTTATCTTGAGTTGGTGGTACCCCGACCTGAGATCAATTTTTGAGAACACACAAGCTCCCCTCAACTGATCAAACAAGTCTTCAATGCGGGGTAATGGGTACTTGTTCTTGATGGTTACCTCATTCAAGGCACGGTAATCCACGCATAACCTTTGGGTTCCGTCTTTCTTGGGCACAAATATCACCGGAGCTCCCCATGGTGAGGAACTAGGGCGAATATACCCCTTCTCCGTCAATTCTCTCAAATGATCCTTGAGCTCTTCTAGCTGCTTGGAGTCCATTCGATAAGGTCTCTTGTATATCGGGGCTGTTCCCGGTACTAGCTCAATTGCGAACTCCACGTCACGGTCGGGAGGCATTCCTGGCAATTCCTCCGGGAAAACATCTGGATATTCCCTGATAGTCCTGATTTCCTCAACTTTCACCTCCACTTGATTTAATTTAATGTCCCTCCTAGGCTCGTGTATCGTTATGAACTTTACTTTGGTACCACTGGGGTGAGTTAGTTCCACCGTTCTGGTCGAACAATGGATGATTCCTTTATGTTTGGTCAACCAATCCATACCCAAAATAATATCTATCCCTCGTGAATCTATCACTATGAGGTTAGCAGTAAATACTACCCCATTAATGTCTAGGCTCACTTTGGGACACACTTGTCTTGTCCTTATTTCTCCACCTGGAGAGTTTACGGCTAACATATGGTTCATTTGTGTGGTTGCTAGGTCATGCTTCTTAACAAACCCTTGAGCAATGAACGAGTGGGTAGCACCAGAATCAAACAGCAGAGTTGCAAGGTGTAAATTGGCAGGAAACTTACCAACTACCACGTCGGGTGCCTCTTGTGCTTCCTCCATAGTGACGTGGTTCACCCGTCCTCTCAATACATTCTGCTGTTGTGGCGGCGCGGGCTTCTTCTTTGGGCATTTGTGGGCGTAGTGCCCCACTTCACCACAGCTAAAACATTGCACCCCAACCTTAGGTGCTTGGCCTTTGTTGTCTTGGGGTTGGTTCGGGGGTCCTTGCACTGCTGGTCGAGGTGGATATGCGGGGCGAGGCTGCTGCACAAATTGACGTGGCGGCTGTGCAGGTGCTGCGGGTGGCCTGTAGTTTGGGTTGTACCCTCTTGGTGCTGAATAGGGTACCGCAGCACGGCTCATCTGCCCCGTAGGTTGCTGCATCATACGTGGGCGGGTGTTGCTCCCTGAGGCTTGATGTGACCACCCCGCCTTCCTCTTATTCTCATTTTCTAGGGCCTTTAGCTTCCTTTCCACCACAAATGCTCTGTCCACCATCTTTTGAAAGCTTTCATACTCATTGGAGGACATGGCACACTGCATCTCTGCGGTAAGTCCTTCCACGAAACAATCTTGTTTCTGCTCATCAGTCTCTATGTCTCGTGGAGCATAATGGGATAGTTGCGTAAATTTAGTGAGGTATTCCCTCACAGTCATGTTTCCCTGCTGCAGTCCCAAAAATTCCTTCCTCTTGTTTTTGAGTTTACCTCTTGGGATGTAATGGTTGCGGAAGCTACGCTTGAACTCTTCCCAAGTGATGTTCTCAGGGTCATGATGGGCGGCCACGTAGGCGGTCCACCAATCAGCAGCAGGTCCCTGCAATTGATGAGAGGCAAACAGCACCCTCTCATACCCTTGGCATTGTATTATCCTCATCTTACTTTCAATGGTCTTCAGCCAATCATCTGCCTCCAGAGGTTCAGCAGCACTTGCAAACTTTGGAGGTTGAGTTCCTAGAAACTCACTCAACCTTGGTTGGCGTGGTGCCGCTTGTGGAGGTGGAACTTGATGCAAGTTGGCCACCACTTGAGTCAAGTTCTGGATGAGCTGATTTTGATTCTCCGGCATTTGGTGGAGAGGATCAACTTCTTCACGGCGACCACCCCTGTCCTGGCCTCCAGAAAGATGAGGGTTGCATGCCTCATCGTTGTTGTTGACGGGGTTGGCAGCACGTCCTTTTCCTCTTCCGGCCATCTGGCAGAATCAACAAATGTTAATTTGATACCATTTAGTATCATCTTACTACTTTCATTTGTTTGTACTTTGAAGTGTTGAGGCTTTGTTAAAATTTTACGAGGGTTTATATCTCACACCAAATAAATGCACTATTATTTCCTGTGGGTTCACACACCAATGCAAAACAATCTGAAGACGAGGCTGTGGACAATTGCTCATGGCTTCCACAACTCACGTCACACACCAAGCATTATCACACCATTAACTACGTAACGACTCGACTACTCGACCTCTTGCTAGCTAGGGGAAAGACTCTACACTACTCGTCCTCTTGAGCTGGCTCCTCGGGATCTTCTTCCTCATTTCGGCTACCTTCTGACTCTGCTTTGGGTGGGGAGGCTGCTGGTGGAGAAGTGCGACGACGCCTGATTGCTCGGCGATCCGGGGAGTCAGGAGTCCATGGATCACTCACGGTGATACACAGTTCATTCCCATCTCCTCTTTCTCTCGCCTTTAAGCAAGCTCGCAGCAACGCCTCTGTTTCCTTCAGGGTGTCTCGGACATCCTGAAGCTCTTGTTGACACTCCTGCAGTCGAGTGCTAAGCATAGCAGCATCCTCCAAGCACAAGTCCATGTGCTCATGGGAAGTCCCTTGCTGCACCGGTGGGTACTTGTACTCCGTGGTACCACTCTCACGTTGGAGGACATACATGTACTCAGTTTTGTCCAAGTGGCGACGATAGATGTGACTCTGGGAGGTGATGGCCTCCCAGGTGACATCTTTCTCCGCGTCAACTTGTGTTGCTCGACAAGCTGGAGAGTGGTGAATCTTAAGCAGCTGATTCTCGTGTATAATCCTCATCTCCGAACTCCATTCTTCCCTCTTCTCACGGATGGTCCTGGTGGAGTTATAGTGGATGATTAGCTTGCCCGTGTTGCCGGCGGCTTCGAGCATACGTCGAAGACGGCGCAACAAATCTCCTACTGCCAATCCGTAGGAAAGGTACGTCACTGGACGACTCTCCTCTCTTTCGGCAAGGGCAACTACGGGAACTCTCCCTCCTGTGGACTTACGAGCGGTGCGAATCATGCGAACCATCTAAAACAAAAGAATTTAAAATTAGGTTAGATAAAATCTCAAACAAAAATCCTATTTTGAATGAAAGTTGGGGTAAGATGAAGAAAATGACTCCTTTAATAACACTTTTTCCACCCACACCTTGGAAAATAGTTTTTAAGAAAATAGGGCCCTTAAATACGTCCATTTCTACCTAGGTCCACGTTCCTACGGGCAACCTTGGCTCTGATACCACCTCTGTCACACCAGGTTTTTCCGAAGAACAACCGAGTGAATATCACATGTATGCCAGGATCATTTTCTCATACATGTGATGACAAATAGTGAAGCATCATTTATTACAAGCCAGGTGTCGAATATAAATAAGTCTTACATCGCAAATGTCTCAATGGACACTAATGCTTCATCACAAGTAAATAAACTAGCAGCGGAACATTATTCTTTTAGGGCTCCATTACAGGCGTTGCCCGGGGTCTTCATGAACCTAAAAACCTTCCTCGGGTCCAAAATCTTGGTCATTATACACCACCTCATTATCTTGACCTGAGCAGCAATATAAACCAACAAATATGCAAGGTTGAGTACCAATGGTACTCAGCAAGTGTGGGAAAATTATATCATGCATGGCTAGAACAAGGAAAGGTTGAACTCATGGTTAAAGCACTACGCAATTAATACCTATCACCTTAGCTTATTAAGCACCTACATCACTACACAGGTGAAATGGTCCCAATCTCCCATCCCATCATCATAACCAAATAACCATAACATCATTTCCAATGTTAAGCTCCCCGCTTAACATCCACAACTCCCAAAAACCTTCACTCCTCTAATCATGAATAAGTCCAGGCCGCTCTTAACCGTGAGCACGGCTGTCAAGACAGTTTTGACTCTGCAGAGTTTGTACCACTGTACCCACAAGTAGTGATTTCATCCCCCGTTGCCGGGTGGACTAAAAGAACCTCCCTTATGCCAGTGGCTACGATCCACATTCACACTTCCCAGGTGTGTAGCCAGGAGATCACTACGAAGCCTTTACAAAGGGATTCCCGACGAGCATGGGCCCACTGAGGTTTCACCCCTAACAGCATACAAGAGGCTCCAACCCCGCTGCAGTGGCCCCCTCTTGAGCCTTGTGGTTCATATGGTAGTCCAGCTGACACCTACTCCCCGCACCATCCAACACACCCATACTACGCCGGGGATACACATAATTAATTGGCCAAGCTGCCCCATCTCAGCATGTGGTTGGCACTGTAAAGCCGGGTTACATGCTCCATGAACCGGTCCTTAGGATCCAGGCAAGTACTAAACACAAACCCAAGTCTCGTGCACCCAGCACACAACCAAAACATCCAACTTGCCTTTATCCCTACCTCTACATAACTCTCAATATCTCATTCAAGAGTATGGTAAAATAAACTGACGATCTCATATCCCAATTATCCCATTCTAAGCATGGCTAAGCATATGCATGTAAATAAATGACATGACAAAATAAATCCCAACCCAAGCTACAAGGAAACAAGGTAATGCAATTCTAGGGAAACTTTCCTAGCATGGGTTTCATATTTCATTTGACAATGCAAATAATTCTATCTACACATCCTAGCATAGGATCAAAGTGGTCAAGGACACTTGCCTCCTTCTTGCTGCTCTTGAAATGGATAGTCCTGGTCTTGGAAATGAATAACTGGCTCTTGAACAGGTTCTACTTCATACCATCACACATAGCAAAAGAAAAACAACAATCATAAGACATAGTTCACACTTCTACTTCATACAAACCACACATTCATATTTATGAAATTCATTCACCATTATATGTGTTGTGGTTACTTTGTGTGTGGATCTATGGCTTGCATACACTTTTATTTATATGTGTATGAAAAGTATTTTTCTTCTCCATATGTGCCGTCAGAATTTCTACCAACCCTAAACTCTTTGTATTTTAGAAACTCCATTATCATTTACTAGTTGCTATATTTTCAGATTTATATTCCTATGCATAATTGTGTATTTTATTATGAAATTAGTAATACACATCATCTAAACAGTATAGGTTCTGGTCCTAAATGATTTAATAACATCTTTTGACCTTGACTTCTGATATAGACTATTTCATAATTATTTTCCCTATTTTTCTATAACTATTCTTTACTTAAAAATGTGTCCCTATACTAATAAATGTGAATAATAGATAAAACAGATTTATTTCAACCCAAAAATATATTTTTATCTCACTCCAAAGTTTTCTAAGTACTGAGAAAGTTTTTAATTAATTTTGACAATTATGTTTGTCCCCCTTTTTAATTTTTAAACCCTAGTTACATATTCAATTTTCTAAATTAAATACTAAACAGGGCTAAAATAATGAATTCACCCCATTACAGGGTCTATAATATTATTTTCATAATTTCCAGGGGTCTAGCTACACTTATCAGAGGTGTTTTTCCTAATTTCTATTAAGTACAGGGGCTAAAACTGTCTTTTAAATGAATTTACATGATTTTCTGGAGTTCCAGGGGCTAGATCTGAAGTTTCCGGGGCTAGCTCTCAATTCCAGAGAACCCCAGGGGGTAGCACGTAAGAATTTCAGTCTTTATAACGCGGGGCTGACGTGGACCGTCCGATTTTAAACCGACGGCTGAGATTATAACATCGAACCGGTACGCGGGGTTTTAAAGTCTACCGTGCGATTTAAAATAAACGGCGCACAAGCTGCCACGTCGCTCTGATCGAGCGCGGGCGGCGCTGCCGGCGGCGCACGGCGGCGGAAAGCGGCGATCTCGCCGGAAAGTTTCGGATCCTCGAGAATTCTGCCTAAAACTGTGATCTTATGGCCTAGATCGGTAGAGGGGAGGTCAGGGATCTCACCTTGGGGGTTTTCTCGAGCTCGGGGGTCCTGGAAAGTGATCGGCGGCGAGGTCCGAGGCAAAACCACGGCGAAGCTCGTCGGCGCTGTGTTTACACCGTAACTCTCCGAGCTTTCTGCACCTGCAAAGTTCCCCGGAGGCGGTGGATCAAGACCAGCGAGTTAGATCAGAGTTTCCGAGCTTAGATCGGCCAGAATTCACCGGCGAAGTCTCGGTGCTCACCGGAGTAAAAATCGGCGATCGCGTGGGAAAAACTGATCGGAGCTGGGGTTTTTATAGCCGGGGGAGGGCGGTGGGTCTGTTGCGATCGAGTTTGAGTCGTTTGGGACCAGAATTCGGGCTGCGGGGACGGGTTTCCCGATCGGTTGCGATCGCGCGCGCGAGAGAGAGTCCGGGGTCGCGGGGTTAGGGATGACAGGCGGGTCCCACCCGTCGGTGAGAGGCAGCGCGGCGCGCGCGGGGGCGGGCTGGCGCGGGAGTAGCTGGGCCGGCTGGCGGGTTTCGGCCCACTGGCCGGTTTTTTCCCGTTTTCCTTTTTCTTTTTCCATTTCTTTTCTGTTTTGAGTATAATTTGAATTCCAGTTTGAATTTGAATTTTTGCAAAACATGCAACACGTACAAAAAATTTTAAATTCCCCTCTGAGCATGGTTTAGAGTTTTGAATCAAAATTTGGGGTGTTACAATAACACTCTAGCAACTTACCTAATTACTTAGCTAAGCCACACCCATACTTGACCTTGTGGTGGCACTGTTATCCTGGCATGTGCATGCATGAACCGGTCCTTAGATCTGCGGCAAGCAAAACCACCCTCTCATGCTACCTCATTCACAAACCCAGGCTTGCCTAGATCTCCCTCCGATCCATGTTTATTAACCTCATCAGTTACTTATTATCAGTACGAATGCAGTTAGCTAGACACATCTATCTCGCTTCCCAATCCCATGGACTCAGCAAAGCATAAAGCAAAAACCATACCCGACTAATATACTTCCCAGGCGACAAGGATGTTTTAATCAAAACTAGTAAACTCCTATAGAAAGGGTTTTCCCATCATGTTTGACTCAGCACGCACACCTTTTTGCAAAACAAAATAGTTTTACCCAAAACATAGGATCAACATGGTCAAGGAGCACTTGCCTTGTTCTTGCGGTTCCGGGTGTTCTTGATTCTCAAAACCTTGTTGCTGCAGCTCATCGTAGACAGCTTCCTGAGTTTGTCCTGCTGTGTAGGATTCACGTGCATACAAATTCACAGCAATCAATATCATGCTCAAACCCTAAACTAGATGTGATGATGTACATGCATGCTATCCTACGATTAGTTCTATTAGATTGATCTGTTGTTCTTGTATGGCTTGCATGGTCAGAGGTGTTCGGATCAAAGATGAACGTGATGATCTTGTCTTTAGATCAAACTGATCATCGAGTGTTCTGCCCACGAAAAGGCTTCTGTTCGAAAGGAATTTAAAGAACAGATGCAAAGATGAACAAAATGATGTCGTAAGGTGGTATCAAAGTCCTACCTCACACTTTTTTTTGTCTTCGAGGTCCTCCTCAGACTGCTTGGTTCTCCTCCGATGATCTCCCTTGTTGTGCTTCAGCGATGTTTTGCTCGGCGAGTTAGGGCTAGGGCTCTAAGTCGTCGGCTCAGGAGTTGAAAGAGAAGTTTGTGGTTTCGGCCAGAGGTTTTGGGTTCTATTTATAATCGGGAAGAGAAGAGTCCTAATCTGATTGGATCCCGAATAAGAGTCTTATTCAGATCTTTGTTAGATCCTGACGTCTTATCTTCGGTAACCATCGTGGATTTTAGATCGGTTTCTGTTGCGTACCGATGTCCTTACGCGTAACAGCTGCTCCAGAATTCATTACCTCCGGGATGATGAGCTCCAGAAGCTCCACGTGTCCTCCGGGCCTGGTATCTCCTCATCCGCAGAGACGAGCTCCGGTTGTGCCGCGTGTCAATCGATCGAGACCTCCCTCTTCTTCGGAGATGAGCTCTGCGCACACCACGTGTGGGTGCCGGTCTTTCCGCCTTTCCTTCCCTCAGGGACATGCCCCGAGGTCGACATGTGTTCAGCAGCGACGGATCTCCGGAGATAAGCTCCGGTGGCGACACGTGTTCAATAGATCCGGACTTCTCGGAGATGGGTTCCGAGATCAACACGTATCCCGTGCGACTGGTCCCCTGACTTCCGCGAGGACTAGCTCCGAAGGTGACATGTGTCCCATGAAAAATGCCTTTGCTTCTTCCGCAGAGGCTAGCTCCACGGGCAACACGCGTCCCACAGGGTCGGACCTCTTTTCAATTGCGTAGGTGACCCCCAAGCCTACCACGTATCCAGTTTGGCGTCGGACCTCTCCCTATCTCTCGGGAATGAGTTCCGAACACGCCACGTGGTCTGCTGGTCGTGGAAGTTGCCTTCGGCACTCTCAGAGAGCTTTACTGGCTAAAAAATGTTTTTCTTCTTCATAAAACATGAACATATGCTGACACCCGAGATGAGGGTGTCACAGGTCCGACACTATTGGATACGTGTCGGTCTCAGAGCTTGCCTCCGGGAGGTCCGTCCCGATGGACACGTGTCATCCCCGGAGCTCACCTCCGAGGAGAAGGCACTACTGGACACGTGTTGACCTCGGAGCTCATCTCTGAGTAGAAAGGAGATCTAGCGCTGCTGGACACGTGGCACTATCGGAGCTCACCTCCGAAGTGAGGGGAGTTCCGGCACTGACATGTGGCACTCTTAGAGCTCACCTCTAAAGAGAGGGGAGGTCCGGCACTGACACGTGGCGCATGTGGAGCTCGCCTCTGAGGGAGAGGGAGGTTCCTGCCCGCCAGACGCGTGGCGCATGCGGAGCTCGCCTCTGAGGAAGAGGGATGTCCCGCCCACCTGACACGCGGCACAACTGGAGCTAGCCCCTGAGGAAAAGGGAGTCCCAGGCCCTCGCTGGACACGTGGAGCCTCTGGAGCTTATCCCTGCGGGAGGACGAGATCCTTAAGCGGTTTTCCCTGTACGCGAGTACCCGGTACGGAGGAAACCGACACAAATTCTTCCACGTTGAATACTGCAACCAAATCAATTAGAGATAAGTTGTTAAGATCCAAAAACAGTTTGAATAGGACTCTTATTTGAAATCCAATCGGAGAAGGACTCTTCTTTTTCCTGTTATAAATAGAACCCGAAACACCCCTTGGCTGTAACACCTTCTCAAGTCGACAACTTAGAGGCCCTAGCCCCCAACTCGCCGAGTTAACCCCTTTTGTCGGAATTCAGCCGCCGGTGAGACCGCCGACGAGCCCCGTCATGTTCGCCGTCACCGGAAGAGAGCCGACGAACTGTCTTGCTGCCATTGCTAGGAGGAAGGCAGGTAGGTCTTTGTTACCACCTTACGACATCACCGCGGTTTTCTTCGCATCTGTTTTCTTCGAACAGAAGCCTTTTCGTGTGGATAGATCACGTGTTGATCGGTTTTTGACGGTGGCATTGATCTAGATCTTGAGTCAAGATCATCACCACGTCCAACACTTGATCCTTACACTCTTGTTCATTGTAAAACCCATGCAAGCCATTAAAAACATGCAAGAACATGTACAAACTGATAGCACCATAGGTTTGCATGCATATGCACCATTGCATCTTAAGTAAAGTTTGTGCATGATGATTGATTGCTATAGATCTTGTTTGTGCGTGATCGTGAGTAGAAGGACAAGCTCAGGGAGCTATCTGCAAAGAAATACAACACCAAGACTTCGAGATCCGTGAGCCACAGAAGCCACAGGAACAAGGCAAGTGCCCATTGACCATATTGATCCCATGTTTTGAAACTATTTTGTTTGCGAAAACTGTGTATGCTTGAGTCAACTTGATGGGAACCCTTTTATAGGAGTTTAATCGTTTTGTTAACCACCCTTGTCGCCAGGAAAGTTGATGAGTCGGGTATGGTCATTTTTGCTTTTGCTTCGCTAATCTACGGGTTATGGGAAGCAAGATAGAATGTGTCTAGCTACTGCACTCATATGAACAATGATAATAAGAACTCGATGATGATAATGAGCATGAATCACGGGAGGTCTAGGCAAGCTTGGTTCGTGGATGTGGTAGAATGAGATGGTGGTTTACTTGCCGTAGATCTAAGGACCGGTTCATGCCAGCCATGCCAGGAAAACAGTGCCACCACAAGGCCAAATATGGGTGCGGCTTAGCTGACTAATTAGGTAAGTTGCTAGGTTGTTATGGACCGTGGAAGGCACGGGGAATGGGAGTTGAGAGAGGACTTCCCAGGGAACCGCATGGCACAAGAGGGGGCCCGTAGGTGGGAGAATGGTGATTCGAGCCTGCTGGTCAAACCTTAGTGAGTCCATACATCTAGTAGCCCATTTGTAAAGGCTATTTTGTGATCTCTTGACCATACACCGACGGTTGTGTACTGGTATAATGGAGGTTCTGCAGTCGCCGACGGGTGACAAAATCACAAACTTGTGGGTAAAGTGGTGCCACCTCTGCAGAGTGTAAAACTATCATGATAGCCGAGCTTACGGTCACAAGCGCCTAGACAACTCACATGATTAGTTGGGATGGTTATTGGGATGGTCTTTAGTTTAATGAGAATGGTTTTGGGACTGTTTAGTCATGACAATGAGTTTTAGTTCGGATATGTGATCATGAGATGGATATCACGAATATGAGATGGTTATGGATAACATGAGCATGAGATGAAAGTTGAGAAAGATTTATGGTTGGTTGAGACATGAAAGGTGGTGAATCATAAAGGAGGTATGTTGATGTTTTAATTGGATATATGTTGGGGATTAAATTCACTTAAAGATAGTTGCTGTTTTCTCATGTTTGTGAAATAAACTTTGCTTTCTGCAATGAGCCTTTTTAATCCTACCTTGCTGTAAGCTACATATCATATTTTCCCGCACTAGTTGAGTACATCATGTACTCAAACTTGCATTATTACTTCATCATCAGCAACAGGAGAAGAGTACTTCGAAGACCATATGGAGTACTAGGCATGCGATCTACCGTCAACTTGCCTGTGGAGTAGGAGATGGAGCCGCTGCCGTGCTTAGTTTGCTTCCGCTATAGTTTAGAAGACTTCCGCTGCTATAATAAGACTTCCGCTGCAAGAAATAGATAGAGATTGATGTAATAAAGTACTTAAACCCTGTTATTCGTGGTTATATTCTGAAATTCAGTTTGTGGATTACATGTGTATGTGTGATGAACATCCTGGGCACACATATGCATCAGCTGGGTTCCGTTTTCACGGGACCGAGCATGACAAATAAAGAGGAAGGTGCGCTGCCAGGCCGAGCATTCAAGGGTCGCACCTTCCCTAGAAGCATGGCGCACGACGCACACCACATTACCCCGTCAGCATACCATTACGGTGAAAGACAGGGTGGCGAGGCGTGACAGGACTACAGTGCCGCCCAACGGTGAAGAGCTGCCTAACAGAGCGAAGAGACGCAGTGACAAGACGGGAACTTCATAATCACCAGTTACCCGGTCAGAGTCGCCCGGCGTGTCAGGCAGCGCGCCTTAACTCCACCGACGGTGGCAATGCATATAGTTGTAAATGCCTATAGCTCATGTAAAGGAGACAGATAGCCACGGGGCCACCTGTTGGGCCCTGGGCCACCTTGTAAATGCCCCGGCCTTGGGCTATAAAGGTACCGGTGCAGCCTCCAGTCAACTCATTCTTACACGTGAGCAAGGAATACATCAATCACCCCTGTGGACGTAGGGTTTTACGCTCCAGCGGCACGAACCACGTAAATCCTCGTGTCTCTCTCGCCATTGTGCTCAGACCTTCGAGATCTACTAGCCCCACCGAAAAAAGAACCTCCACGTAAATTCTTATGGGACAGCTGCCGCCCCATAACCTAACAAGGGATTACAGGACGGCGACGACCCACTCAATGGTGACGTCCAGGCTCCCCACCACAGACCTCAGGGGTGAGCTGGACCGCCACCGCCGGCAGAATGAAGATGGCCGCATCACCAACGAGCGGCAGCATGAATGGCGTCGTATCCTCAGGGAGGAATATGGTACCCCGGGTGCCATGCGCCCCGTTTACTCGGGCCAGAACCCTGTCTCCCCAGGTTCAGTGGGAGGTTGCATGGCTCTGGCCCCACACCTTCGTATGGCGGTGTGGCCGCACAAGTTCCCGCTACACTTGCCGAAGAAGTTCGATAGGACAATCAATCCTGTCGAGTTCCTGCAGATCTACTGCACCGCCATCCTAGCTGCAGGAGGGGATGAGGCCATCATGGCCAACTACTTCCCAGTAGCCTTGACCGGGTCAGCTCGGGCATGGCTCGTGAACATGCCCCAGGAGTCTGTGACCTCCTGGGAAGAGTTGTGCCATCAGTTCACGGCCAACTTCGGGAGTTCCTACATCTATCTGGGCTCGGAGGCTGACCTCCACACCATACAACAGCAACCGGGAGAGTCGCTGTGTTCTTTCATCCAGAGCTTCTCCCAGGTCAGGAACACCATCCCTCGCATCTCCATCCCATCCGTCATCCTCGCCTTTCGACAAGGCGTCCGCGACAAGAAGATGCTCGAGAAGTTGGCCACGCATGACGTGCAGGACGTCTCCGAGCTCTTCAGCCTAGCGGACAAGTGTGCGAGGGCAGCAAAGGGCCGTAACTGGCACACGCCGCCCAACAAGGGGAGTGAGTCCACCAGGGAGAGCCCTGGTGGCAGGAAGAAGAGGGCTGGCGTCAAGGACAAGCCGCTGGCTGGAGCCCATATTGCAGCAGCAGTAGCGGCCACAGGAGGCCGGGGGACGTGCACCGACAAGCGACCGCGACCGCGACAGCCATCCAGCAGCGACGATGGCGCCCAGAGGTGCCCGGTCCATGACATTAAACGGCACAGCGCTAGTGTGTGCTGGGAGATCCAGAGGTTGGCGGAGCACTTCCGAGAGCTCTGACAGCAGTGCCAGGACAGCGCGCCCTCCCGCCAGCGAGAGGGCAAACGGAAGGCTGACTCGGAGGTCGGCAACGACCCGGAGATGAAGTTCCAAGATGCCAAATGGGCATTAAAGGTCCTCTATGACCAAGGAGAGAGCTCCGACTCTAACCACAGCGAGCGGCGCAAGACGCTCCATGCCTGACCAGGTGGTACCTCTTCCGTCGTGAAGAGTGGGCGTCCCAAGGTAGGGCTACCTGGTGCCTCGGCCAGAGCCTTCTTGAGGAGGAGTGACAAGCCTACCCCCTACCAGTACGAGCATACCACCTAGGTGCGTCCACTTTGCTGCAGGGGATGGGTACCTCTACCCAGACCATAGGTCGTAGGACACCTCTGTAAGTCTACCCCAAAGTAGTAGTAGAGTGTTTTTTCCTTTTCACTTTCTTGTAAAGGGTAACATAGAGGCTTGGAATAGAGCTTAGAACAGCTAAAGTCCCAGAAGGGTCCAGTCACCCTCGGTACCCAGAGCGAACCGCTGCTTCCTTGCACGGACTGTTGCCCCCTATTGCCCGGAGGAAGCTAGAAACAAGAAAAAATGTATCCTGTCCCGATGCACTCCATTGCAATCTATGTTGGCTCATGCATAGCAGTTATAAATGTTATATTCAGAGCCATCCTACACGTTAGTCCTACACATTTATGGTAGAATTGATTTCGCCGCCATACCACCTAAGGGGTCAGGACAACGGTGGCCCGGAGCCAGAGCCCCGATTGTCACTGGACCCAACAAGTCACTCTGCCGTGACGGCCCTCGTGCGAGCGAGGTGCCAAAGCGGGGGTCCTGCTCACCTCACAGTTAGGGGGCAGTTTAAGTACGTGGTGCATTTGGAATCCAAAGCTACTAATTGCATGGCAAAGTATGAAGCCCTCATAATCGTCTTGAGTACTGCTTTTTCTCTAGGAGTACGGCAGATGTTGGTTAAGAGGAGACTCCCATCTTGCCATCAAACAAAGCGAGCAAAAGTAACCTTGCATTGACCCACAGCCAGCTGCCTACCTTATCGGTGTGCGAGAGGTGGAGAAGAGATTTCACGCTTTGGAGTAGCGCCATATCCCCACCGCCAACAACGCGGTGGTAGACAACCTTTCAATGAAAGCCTCTACATGGGCTCCGGTCCCTGAAGGCACCTTTGAAGGGAAGCTACTGCGTCATACAGCCTGGCCTGCCGAACCAGGTGAAGGGGGCGAGCCAAGCACCTCAAAGCTGGCAGTCCCGGCGGCCCTGCAACCATGGCGCTCGCCAAGGATCATATGCGTCACCGGGGACTCCGTGCAACACGGCGCCCATGATCCAAAAAGCTCAAGTAGGTCTGATGCATGGATCATGGAGGTCCGGACCTACTTGATGGACAATATCCTTCCCACTGAACGTGTATCCGCTGAACCGATCATTCGTATGGCTAGAAGATACATACTGGTAGACGGAGATCTCTACTAGTGTGGCGCTGACAGCGTTCTATTGCGGTGCATAACCTGGGAGGAGGGCTGCGAACTATTCGCAGATATCCATGAGGGCGAGTGCGGCAACCGCTTCGTTCCGCATGCTGGCCGGTAAAGACTTCCGGCATGGCTTTTTACTGGCCCATAGCCCCCCTGGATGCCGTCGAGCTGGTCAAGAGATGCAAGGCATATCAGTACTACGCCAAGCAGATCCACACACTGGCGCATACGCTGCAAATTCCATGGGCTGCTTACAAGCAGACCGGGGGAAGTGTCGTAGCGAACACTTCGACAGGCACTATCTCTAATTCAAGCAGGGTTGAAATACAATTTAAATCACAAGCCTTATCAAATTCAAAGGAATTCACTTCAGTTCTTACTACGTCAAGACTCAGTGTCCAAGTATGCTCATATAACCGCGAGCGACGGTGATTCGAAGCAGTACACGTCCGGACAGCACGACACATACACCCATCTCTGAGTTGCCGGCAGCAAACTCGACCGATCTCATATGCAGCCACCTTTCCCAAGTTCACCCACACCGGACGCGGTCCCATCGACCCGAACAGCAAGCTCCCTCAAGGTACATACCCACAAGGATATGTTCTTGAGCGAGTTACCTCTTGCTGTACTGACGCCGAAGGCCTAAGCCAATCAGAAAAGTTCCCATGTGGATCTAACGAGGTACATCGGTTTCTTGGGTCCCATATAGCCAGTATGCGCCCGGTACACAACTCAAACTTGTCAAACAGGGCCCGCTACACAACACCTGCTGCATATCAAGCTCACTGCCCGGTCTCAATTTCTCACTTGTGAATTTTCCTCACTGATTCTTATCATAACCCATTCCGATGAAACCCAGCCCTAAACTCACGAGTATATTCCAACTACTCGACTTCTACCGGTCCTTCCAAAGTAACATTTAGCGTAGCTAATTCCACTCGACGAGGTGCTAATCTATCATTTCTCTCTTGGGTAAATCTGGTGATGCAATTTGGTTTTCAATATCATCTAGACCTAATGCAATCAATATTTCATAGCTATGATCTCTAGAAATGAAAAGACTTTATAAAATTGCTTGAATGCAAACCGGGGCTTGCTTGTTTTGCAGGTGACTAGATTCTACAATCAGTTAGTGTTGCTGATCACTTGAGGCTTGATCACCTTACTCCTTGATCCAACTCCCTATTGCTTCGCAATCTCCCACGTCGATGACTATACGGTATGAAATTCATATGTATTTAATTGTAAATATTTTGCTTACAAGGTCTAATTACAATTTAGAAACTGGAACTCTGTTTAAGAATTTAAAATGACACTTGTACTAGTGGTTGGAGTTGGGTTAAGCCATGTTGATCAAAGGTTAAGGTTATTCCCTTCTTGTGGTTTATTCACCTAAAGAGGATAAACAGAAAAGTGATGATCCAGAGCTCAAATTGAGCTGAAATTTTTCATGTGAGTTCCTTGTCACAAGAAAAGCTACTGGACCAAAAATTAGCACCTTTAACTGTGTGGTTTATTCATAACAATTCTCTAATCAATTAAGCAAAAAAGGAATTAATTCTGAAGTAACTCACATGTTCATGTCAAACTCAGTGAACTGAAATTTCAATTATAGTTCATAGAGACTGCATGAATTTTCGTAGGAGTTTTGGAGCTCAGAATTGCACAGAAATGATTTTACAACTTTGGAACATTTTCTGAAAAAGTTTCTGTATTCATTTGAGTACAGCAAATTGTAATCTGAATTTTCATAATCAAATCAATTCTAAATGAGATGAAGTTTTTACAGGAGTTACATAACATCCTCAGTATTATTCTGGCAAAATTTGAGGAGTTTTGGATGAACCAAACTCCTTCTAAAATTATTTTACCGAAAAGTTTCAATGAATTTTCCAGAACTAATTATTGACTTCCATACAAATAGGGTTGCACATTTGGATAGTGTTTTTAAATCTGAATCTAGACCAATTTGAATCACTAAATTTGGAGCTTCCTAGTAAAATATATGTTCATCTAAAGTTTGAACCAAATCGGTCATTTGAATTAATTCGAGGCAAATTTCAAATGACTGCTGCTGGGCCGGGGCCATGTGGTGTGTCCTCAGCCGAAGACACATGGAGTTACAGAGTTAATACGCACAGCCATAGAATGATCAGGGGTCACAGAGAATCTGGTTATGTCCAACCGAGCGGCTAACGTGTGGGACCGGGCGGAGCTTCTTCCTCCTCCTGCTCCCGCGCGCGCCCCGGCCGCCCCCTTGCCGGAGCACGCCGGAGCTCACTCTCCCTGCCTCCTCCCGAGCTCCAACTCACTGCCAGCCCCTAAAAACATGTTCTGAATACATTTGAAGGATTTCCTCAGGCCGGCGGTGGCTCTACCCTAGCTCGCACCAAGCTGCGGCTCACACCGATGTTCAGCGACATCGCCCGCCACTTCTAGCCTGCCAAACGCCCGGTGGATCAGCGCTACAGCACCGGTGGAGTCCGTAGGAGCTCGACATGGGTTCAAAAGGGATCGAAAATGGCTCTAACTAAGTCCTCATCGTGCGCCCGAGGCTCCCCGCTACGGTCGCCTATGAGAAAGCTTGAGGTACATCAGCTACAGGAGGTTTCATGCTAGGTTATGCAAAGAGTAATCATTCCCTATCAAGTCTAGATTGTGTGCCGAATTTGGTAAGATCTAAACAAGTATTGATCAAGAATTTGAAGGTTCTTTACCCGCGGGATGGTATGTACCGATCGTAGGAAAACTTCAAAATTCACCGTCGACTATCACTGGTTCGGCTTGATCTTCGGAGGTGAGCGGCACGTGGTCCTAGCACTCCCAAGGATGCTCTTTCTCAGGCGTGAGAAGCTCCCAGTTGGGCTGTCCATGTGAGCCTCCATCTTCGGTTGAGTTCGGCCGCCGCGAGAAACACGGGGCTCTCGGTGTGGGGAGGCCGAGCTCGCTCAGTGACGCGTCGAGGAGGGAGAGGGAAGCGCCCTGGTTCAGTTTTTCCATGCACAGAGGCTTTGCACATGATGAACGCCAGCTCCCGATCGATCAATGGTGGTGGCGGTGTCTCTGTTTAGTGCTTGCGCGAGAGAAACAACATCGGCAACGCTTCGGTGTTGGGGCAAACAGGAGAACGGCAATGAGTGAAAAGATCGCCGAGGAGAGTGCTAGCGCGAGAAACCAGGAAGGTGTGGCTCCTGTGTCGAGGCTCGGTGTCGTACGGTGAGACTTCGGTGTGGCTCGAGTGAAACAGAGAGCAAGACTTCAGTTGCAAGTCTAAATGCCCCAATGACATGTGGGGTTCACCAAACCCCCTCCTTATCCCTCCAAAAGATCTCCATTTTTGTCAAATGACCAAATTCAATTGTTGGAAGTTCGAATCTAAACTGAATCTGAATAATTGGGCAAGTTTCATCCAAATTCAAATTTGTATTTGAATTCATTACAAATTTAAGTCCATTTGGAAAATGGATAGCAAAACATCTCCAAAATTCATGAGACTTTGCATCCCCACTAATTTGGACCTAAGGAATACAAATATGAAATCTGATTTTTAATTTAGCTGCTGAAAATGAGATTTTGAACACAACAGTTTGCATTTCCATTGTGTTGCCCTCATTTGAAATCTGAATTGAACAAATTGAGTTCAAAAGCTGATTTGAGACTTTCTCTTGCACATGATAACTTTACATCTGTGATTTTAAATCCACCTTGGTTCCAAGCATGCAAATAAACATTTGAGCTTGTGTAGAGAGAGCTCTCATGTGCATCATCACATGTGAAAAGTTTTAGCAAGTTCCAATTTTCATACACATGAAACAGAATGTTTGTTTCAAACATCAGTTTCTTTGTATTCGTATTTTTGGGACCTTTACAGCCTCCCTGCTGAGGTAAGGTCTGGAGATGCCACGTGTATGTGGGCTCTGAACCTCCTCTCTGCTGAGGAGGGATCTGGAGCCGACACGTGCCCTTGGCCTGGACCAAGCCTCCCCGGTGAGGTGAGGTCCGGAGCTGCCAAGTGTATGTGGGCTCTGAACCTCCTTCCTGCTGAGGAGGGCTCCGGAGCCGACACGTGCCCTTGCCCTGGACCAAGCCTCCCTGCTGAAGTGAGGTCCGGAGCTGCCACGTTTATGTGGGCTCTGAACCTCCTCCCTGCTGAGGAGGGCTCTGGAGCCAACACGTTCCCTCGGCCCCGGACCAAACCTCGCCGCTGAGGTGATGTCCGGAGCTGCCACGTGTACCCGGGCTCTGAACCTCATTCTTCTGGAGGTCGGCGACGACAGCCTCCTTCTCCTCGAGGACCTCCTCCCGCACCTGCAGCCGCTCCTCCCACGCCTGCGCCTTTTCCCTGATGGACTGGACGCGCACCTTCAACAGGCTATCCCAGTCCCGGAGGCGCTCCCGCTCGGACCTCAGCTCGGCCCACTCCTGCTCGAGCACGTCCTACATATGGTCCAAGCTCGATCGGACTGCTCTCACGGCCCTGGGGAGCGGGACAGCCTTCGGCATCGCCAGATAAGGAACTGCCTCGACCTCCTCTGGCTCTTCATCTTCCAGTAGGGCTACCATAAAGGCAACCTGCGGAAGAGAAGGAGGAGAGACGGCAACACACTCAGCAGCAGCTGCGCCGCTACCTGAGGCGTCCGTGCCTGCCGGTCGTCTAGCCTCGGGGGCCCGGGTGCCTACATCCAGAGCCGCCCAAGGCGCAGGCTAACGCACTGCCACCGGCGTTGGAACTTTGGCGGAGAAGGAGCTCTAGCTCCTGGGTTGCTGCAGAAGAGGAGTTGTGCTCTGCAGAGAAGCCCTGCAAGAAGGAGCATCAAGAATCAACCACACTATCTAGCGGCTCAGTACACAACCTAAACTAAAAGGTTGAGCCGTACCTGGAGGTCTGGAAGTTCCACCCTGCACAGAGCTTCTTACGTGGAGGGCTATAGCCACTCGCCCCCGCTGGCGTTGAGGTCGCCTCCGTCGGCTTCGAAGCTGACAGGACCTCACGGGTCTTCATTGTCGAAGACGGCACAGCAGGAGCCTTCCCTCCTGAGGGCCTCAACGCCGAAGATGAGGCCTGTGCCGAGGCCGCCCTCGATGGCTGAGTAGCTGATGGCACTGCTGGATCCCTCGTCACCGCCGATGCAGCTTCAAGAGTCCTCCCCGATGACGGCTTCCAAGCCGGTGATGCGCCTAAGGACTTCTTCTGCATCGTAGGCGCGTCAGGGGCCCTCCTCAAAGCTCCAGCAGCGCCAGGCATCCTTACTGCGCCCGCCGGGGCTGCTCTGGCAGCAGCAGCTCTAGAGCTGCCACCGGCGCCAGTTGTTGAGCCTGGTCCGGGACCGCGGGAAGCTTGGGAAACCCCCGTCTGGCGGACCGACACGAAGCTTCCGTCAAGACGGACCAGCTTCCTCTTCGGCGCCTTGCTTGACTTCGGGGTGTCTTTGGGCGGTGAGCGAGGGCGCGCCGCAGGTGCAGGTCTACCAGGCAACTCCTTCCCTCCGTTTGGGAGTGAGTTCGGCACTGGCCCCACCTGGCCACCGGCGCTGTCTTCTCTGGGAATTTCCACGCCCTGCAAAGCATCGCCGACCTGCCGCACTGCGAGATCGATGCCGTCCAGCGTCAGAAGCTCCCTTAACAGCCTTGACCGCGCCTGCGGGTGAGGCAGACAGGCTGGCAGCTCGCCGGTGGGGTGATGGAGTCATCGGTGATCCAATCGCCGGAGAGCTTCTGCAGCATCATCCCCAGCATCTCCCGATCCAACGATGACCCAGCTCCGCGCGCCAACCAGGTCATGTCACCCTCAACGGTGTACTGCCAGGCGGGCCGAATGCGCTGATTGAGGGGGACGATCCGGTGGACAGCAAGTCAGCCAGGACCATCAGCGAGGTCAGACCTTCCTCTGCCAAGTACCTGATCCTCTCCAACACCGGCATGTAGACGTCCTGGGGGTCGGGGATCTCGTCCCCGATGGCTTCCTCGGTGATCGGGGGGCCACCCGGTAGCTCCAGTTGGTCGTGGACGTCGGTCTGGGCGATCACCCAGTCCTCCCCTCCAGTGCTCCCACTTCACGGGAGAGAAGGGCGCGATGTATGGCACGGGGCTCCTCCCTCAGTGCTGGAAGTAGTAAGACCCCAGGTGGCTTGTGCTTCTCCCAGAGGCCCTCAAAGAGAAGAACACCTTGAAGAGCCGCACCGAAGGCAGCACGCACACGAACATCTGGCAGAAGTGGACGAAGAAGGCTACCAGTGCAAGGAAATGCGGCGTGAGGTGCTAGAGCTGGAGCACATACACCTCCAGCACGGTGAGGAGGAAGGACGACGCAGGGAGCGCGAACCCAGACACCACGTATGAGGTGAAGAGAACCACCTCGCCAGGCTGCATGTCGGTTTGCGGGACCCTCCCACGATGGATCTTTCCGTTGAATGCGGCTGACTGCCAGACGAGCAGGCGCCTCAAGCATACGATGTCGTCATCGGTGCAAAACCAGGAGGAACGGAGGCCAGAAGCCATGGCGACGAGAGAAGGTTGAGAGCGTTGGGGAGCGGAGACTTTGAGCGTGAATGGAAGACGAAGATCGCAAGAGGCAGAAAAGAAGCACCCTTCTCCGGAAGGCTTCTTTTTCTACGTCCGCAACCTTCGGTAGGGCAACGGGCGCAACACATAGGTTTCAACCGCCGCGCGCTACTCGTATCCCCCAATGACGATGGGACCCAGGTCCACCCGTCCAACACTAGGGGCCAGGCGGGCGACTCCTCGGGAACGTCCGGTGGTTCCCGATAAAAGCGGCACGGTGGAACTGCAGCGGTCGACCCGAGGACTGCTGCAGTAAATACCCCAGAGCAATCCCTCGAGGACGTCACAACGACCCAACAGTCAAAGGCGGGCACGTGTCCACTATGCCAACGACGTGCTGCCGCTTCGACTGTCGAGTACGCCCATTAAGCCAAGGACGTGCAGCCTTTTCATGTGCCAGGTACAACTGCACACCCATTACGCTAGAATCTCGCTGCCACTTCGGCTTTCAAAGTGCAGGTCCAAAGCTACCGCGCAGGAAATATGGAGGCCCCACCTGCGGGATCATTTTCTCCCCCCGAGATGGGGCCGAGGGCCACTTTTGGTACCCTGCAAACCGGGTGCCCCGCGTGGAGGGTTGAAGACTGCCCAGACCCCGACTCCCTGCTGAGGAAAGCTGTGACGCCTTCAATTCTGTGGAAAAACCACGGAACCGAGAACTAATGCATATGTGTGCCCAGGATGTTCTTCACACATACACATACGTTCCACAAACTGAATTCAGATTATATATTACCACGAATAACAGAGTTTATTACAATACCTCATGAGTCCTAGACTCGTGCTTACAGCGGAAGTCTTATTCCTATGCAGCGGTAGTCCTTATTTAAATGCAGAAGCAAAAACTAATGCGGAAGCAAAACTAAGCAGAAGCGGCTCCATCTCTACTCCCTCCACAGGCAAGGTTGAGAACAGATCACACGCCATAATGTCCCACTTGGTCTTCATAGTAGGCTTCTCCTGCTGCTGATGATGAAGTAATAATGCAAGGTTGAGTACAATGATGTACTCAGCAAGTCCGGGAAAACACATGATATGCAGCTCATAAACAAGATAGGCATAAAAAGGCTTATTTGCAGAAAAGCAGATTTGTAAAACCATGATAAAACAGCAACTTAACTTTAGATGAATGTAATCCCAGCATATATTAAATTACCAACATACCTTCATCACTTCCCGTGTTCCATCCGAACATTAACCAATCCTTTATTCATACTCACGAATACCTCCTCGTATTCGCTACCATCTCATCTCACAAATCAACCTCGTCTCACACTGAGACCAATCTCATGTCATGACCCAACAGTCATGCAAACATCTCATCATCCGGACTCAACAGTTCCTAACCAATAACCATAACCAAAAACCTTCCCAATAACCATCCCAGAAACCATTCCAATAACCATCCCAAAAACCATTCCAATAACCATCCCAAAAACCATTCCCAACTAATCATGGCAGTTTAGCCAGGTGCTCGTGACCGTAAGCTCGGCTATCATGATAGTTTTAATAAATCTGCAGAGTTTGCACCTCTTTACCCACAAGTTTGTGATTTCATCACCCGTCGGCGACTGCGGAACCTCCATTATACCAGTACACATCCGTCGGTGTATGGTCAAGAGATCACAAAATAGCCTTTACAAAGGGGTTACTAGATGTATGGACTCACTAAGGTTTCACCGGCAGGCTAAAATCTCCAATTCTCACACCCACGGGCGCCCTCTTGTGCCATGCAGTTCCCAGGGCAGTCCTCACTCGACTCCCATTCCCCGCGCCTTCCACAGTCCATAACACTCTAGCAACTTACCTAATTACTCAGCTAAGCTGCACCCATATTTGGCCTTGTGGTGGCACTGTTATCCTGGCATGTGCATGCATGAACCGGTCCTTAGATCTAAGGCAAGTAAAACCACCATCTCATGCTACCTCATTCACAAACCCAGGCTTGCCTAGATCTCCCTTCGATCCATGTTCATTGTCCTCATCAGTTACTTATTATCATTACGAGTGCAGTTAGCTAGACACATCTATCTCGCTTCCCAATCCCATGGACTCAGCGAAGCATAAAGCAAAAACCATACCCGACTCATAAACTTCCCTGGTGACAAGGGTGGTTTAACCAAAACTAGTAAACTCCTATAAAAAGGGTTTCCATCATGTTTGACTCAGCACACACACACCTTTTCGCAAAACAAAATGGTTTTCCAAAACATAGGATCAATATGGTCAAGGATCACTTGCCTTGTACTTGCGGTTCCGGTTGTTCTTGATTCTCAAAACCTTGTTGCTGCAGCTCGTCGTAGACAGCTCCCTGAGCTTGTCCTGCTAGGTAGGATCACGTGCATACAGGATTCACAGCAATCAATATTTATGTACAAACCTTAAAATAGGTGCGATGATGCACATGCATGCTATCCTATAATTGTTATTAGATTGTTGTGCTCTTGCATGGCTTGCATGGGCAGAGGTGTTCGGATCAAAGGTGGACGTGGCGATGATCTTGTCTTTAGATCAAACTGATCATCGAGTGATCTGTCCACGAGAAGGCTTCTGTTCGAAAGGGATTGAAAAACAGATGCAAGAGACGAACACAATGATGTCGTAAGGCAGTATTGAAGTCCTTCCTCACGTTCTTCTTGACTTCGAGGTCCTCCTAAGACCTCTCGGTTCTTCTCCGATGATCTTGTTGCGCTTCGGCGATGGTTTGCTCGGCGAGTTAGGGCTAAGGCTCTAAGTCGTCGGCTCAG
Source organism: Neostapfia colusana (assembly GCA_030760725.1). Taxonomy (NCBI): domain Eukaryota; kingdom Viridiplantae; phylum Streptophyta; class Magnoliopsida; order Poales; family Poaceae; genus Neostapfia; species Neostapfia colusana. Next base: position 84,513,344 of record JASWHV010000003.1, read on the forward strand.
GAGTTGAAAGAGAAGTTTGTGGTTTCGGCCAGAGGTTTTGGGTTCTATTTATAATAGCGACGAGAAGAGTCCTAATCTGATTGGATCCCGAATAAGAGTCTTATTCAGATCTTCGTCTTATCTTTGGTAACATCGTGGAAATTTAGATCGGTTTCTGTTGCGTACCGGTATCTTTACGCGTAAAAACTGCTCCAGACTCGTTACCTCCGCGGTGATGAGCTCCGGAGGCTCCACGTGTCCTCCCGGGGCATGGTATCTACTTCTCCGCAGAGATGAGCTCCAGTTGTGCCATGTGTCAATCGACCGAGACATCCCCCTCTTTTGGAGGTGAGCTCCGCGCACGCCACGTGTTGGCGCCGGTCTTCCCCTTCTTCTTTCCTCAGGAACATGCCCCGGAGTCGACACGTGTCTAGCAACGAAAGACCTCCCGGAGATAAGCTCCGGTGGCGACACGTGTTCGATAGATCCGGGCTTCTCTGAGATAAGCTCTGAGATCAACACGTATCCCGCGTGACGGGTCCTCTGATTTCCGCGAGGACTAGCTCCGAGGATGACATGTGTCCTACGAAAAATGTCTTTGCTTCTTCCGCAGAGGCTAGCTCCGTGGGCAACACGTGTCCCACAGGATCGGACCTCTCCCCTTTGCGGAGACGAGTCCCGAACCTGCCACGTAGCTATTTTAGCGGCGGACCTCTCTTCACCTCGCAGGGGCGAGCTTCGAACACGCCACGTGGCCGGTTGGCCGCGGTAGTTGCCTTCAGTGCTCTCTGATAGCTTTATTGGCTACCCTTTTGGTACTTGTCATTGTTCCATCTTTTCTTAAAATGTTTTCTTCTTCCTAACACGTGAATATATGCTGACACCCGAGATGAGGGTGTCACAAATCTACCCCCCTTAAATTGAATCTCGTCCTCGAGATTCGTTAGTAGAAAATAGATGGGGAAATTCTGCCTTGATATCCTCTTCTCGCTCCCATGTGGCTTCAGCTTCAGTGTGATGGCTCCATTGTACCTTGCACCATCGAATCACCTTGTTTCGGGTGACCCTTCCTTTACGTCCAAGATTCGGACAGGGTGTTCTGCGTAAGTCAGGTCCTCTTGAAGTTCAAGTTCTCCCATTGACACTTGTTCCTCTGGTATTCTCAAGCACTATTTGAGCTGGGATACATGAAACATGTCATGTACGTCGGAGAGGTGGTTTGGGAGCTCTAGTTGATAGGCTACTTCTCCTCGCTTGTTCAAAATCTTAAAGGGTCCGATTTAGCGAGGTGCTAGCTTGCCTTTGACGTTGAAACATTGTTGGCCTTGAATAGGCGATACCTTAAGGTATACGAAGTCTCCTACTTCAAAGGTCAACTTCCTACGCCTATTGTCCGCATAGCCTTTCTGTCGTGACTGAGCAGCCTTTAAGTTCTCCCACATCGTTTGGACCTGCTTTTCAGCTTATTGTAGTATTTCGGGTCCAAACACCCGGTTCTCTCCAGTTTCGTTCCAGAACAGCGGCGTTCTACACCGTCTACCATATAAGGCTTCAAAAGGCGACATCTTCAAGCTAGCTTGATAGCTGTTGTTATAGGAGAACTCGGCATACGGTAAACTCCTATCCCAACTACGCCCACGTTTCAAGGCGCAAGCTCTCAACATGTCCTCCAAGATTTGGTTCGTCCTTTCGGTTTGCCCATCTATTTGTGGGTGATAGGCGGAGCTAAAATCCAGTCGTGTCCCCATGGCTTTCTGCAGCTTCCTCCAGAATCTAGAGGTAAACTGAGAACCTCGATCTGAGACTATCCTCTTCGGAACTCCGTGACGGCACACGATCTGCTCCATGTACAACTCTGCCAATTGTGCAACGTTGTAACTGGTCTTTACCGGAAGAAAATGGGCGGTTTTCGTCAACCGGTCCATATGACCCAGATGGAATCGTATCCTGACTGAGTACGTGGTAGTCCGACGATGAAGTCCATACTGATGTACTCCCATTTCCATTCGGGTATTCTCAAAGGTTGCAGCAATCCAGCGGGTTTTTGATGTTCGGCTTTTTCCCTGTTGGCATGTGTCACATAGGGCAACGTATTCGGCTATATCCCTCTTCATACCATCCCACCAATAGCAAGTTTTCAAATCCTTGTACATTTTGGTGCTCCCTGGATGTATGGAATAGGGTGAATCATGTGCCTCCTTCAATATCATGTCGCGAAGGTGTCTTATGTTTGGCACACAGATCCTTTTTCCTAGCCAAAGCGTACCCTTTTTATCCTCCCTGAAATCCTTCTCTATCCCTCGTCGGATTCTTTCCTTGATCTCCTTGATCCCCTCGTCCGTTGCTTGGCCCTTTCTTATTTCTTGCTCTAATGAGGAGTGGATCTCCATTATTTCCATGTTATTCAAGAATCCGAGGTGTAACCGTTCGAACTCCTTACGTAGTTCGAGTGGTAGCTCCCGAACTGTGAGTTGGTGACATGCTCCCTTCTGCTCAATGCATCAGCTACTACATTGGCCTTCCCGGGGTGGTAGTTGATTCCAACATCATAATCCTTGATAAGCTCTAACCATCGACGTTGCCTCAAATTCAAGTCCGTTTGTGTGAATATGTACTTGAGGCTTTTATGATCCGTATAGATCTCACATCGATGACCAAGGATATAATGTCTCCAAATCTTCAATGCATGCACCACTGCTGCTAACTCCAAATCATGCGTAGGATAATTAAGCTCATGCTTCTTTAATTGTCGTGAGGCATAGGCTACCACATGTCCTTCCTGCATGAGCACACATCCGAGCCCTTGTCTGGATGCGTCACAATATATGTCAAAGCTCTTGCTTACGTCTGGCAATACCAGAACTGGTGCTGCGGTTAGCCTTTTCTTGAGTTCCCCAAAACTTTCTTGGCAGGCTTGTGTCCATTGAAAGACTTTTCCCTTCATTAGCAACTCCGTCATAGGTTTTGCTATCTTAGAGAAGTCTTTAATGAAGCGACGATAGTATCCTGCCATCCCAAGGAAACTTTGAATATCCCTCATGCTCTTTGGTTGGTCCCACTTTAGAACATATCTCACCTTTCCAGGATCAACCGATACCCCTTCCTTGGAGATGATGTGGCCTAGGAATGATATTTCTTTTAGCCAAAATTGACACTTGTTGAGCTTGGCATACAACTGATGTTCGCGCAACTTCTGCAAGGTCAATCTCCGATGTTCTTCATGCTCCTCCTTACTTTTTGAATACATCATAATGTCATCGATGAAAACCACGACGAACTTGTCCAAATACTCCATGAAATCCTTGTTCATAAGGTACATGAAGTATGCGGGTGCATTCGTCAATCCAAAAGACATAACGGTATATTCATATGAACCATACCGTGTTCGAAAGGCTGTCTTAGGTGTATCGGAGGGCTTAATCTTCAGCTGGAAATCTCCCGAACAAAGATCAATCTTGGAGAATATCTGGGCTCCTTTCATTTGATCGAACAGGTCCTCTATACGGGGCAGAGGGTATTTATTCTTGATTGTCACCTCGTTGAGAGATCTGTAGTCCACGCGCATTCTTTGGGTTCCGTCCTTCTTGTCCACTAAGAGTACCGGAGCTCCCCGTGGGGATGAGCTTGGACGGATAAAACCCTTCTCCATCTGTTCTTGAATTTGCTTCTTGAGTTCAACTAACTCGTTGACGGGCATCCTATATGGTCTCTTAGCTATAGGTGCAGTTCCGGGTACCAAATCTATGGCAAACTCGATGTCCCGGTCAGGTGGCATTCCCGGGAGCTCTTCCGGGAACACGTCCGAAAATTCCTGAGCCACTGGAATGCTGTCTAATGTTGTTCCTTCGACATGGTTCAAATCTGCCCGTTCGGTTGCTTGCTGGGCTGATTCAAACTCAACACGGATACCGTGTTCGTTCGTCAACTGCACGCTTCTCTCAGCACATTGGATTACTCCATTGTGCTTGCTTAACCAGTCCATTCCGAGTATGATGTCAATCCCGTGGGAGTCCAAAACAATAAGGTTGGCGAGGAAGTCTACCCCCCTTATTTTAAGGCTTACTTTAGGACATACTATATTAGTCCTCATTTCTCCTCCGGGAGAATTAACTAACATAGCACATTCTAAGTGGGATACGGGTAGATGATGGTTGGCAACATATTCGATGATATGAAAGAATGCGATGCTCCGGAATCAAATAAAATGGTGGCTGGGTTGGAGTTGGCAAGGAACATACCAATTGCGACGTCCTCATCCTGTTGTGCTTCCTCAGCAGTTACATGGTTAATGTGGCCACGAGCATAGCTCTGCGGTCCACGGTTCCCTTGGTTGTCCCCTCCGTTTGGTTGCTGGTTCTGCTTGGGCATGTTACCTTGCTGTCCAGGGCCTCTCTTCGGGCACTGGTTAGCGAAGTGGCCTACTTTCCCGCATGCAAAGCATGCCCTGTTGCCTACGGCAGCAGGTACGTTGGGGTGGGGGTTTTGAACAGGAGCGCCATTGTTTCGCCGGGGCACAGGAGGCATGGGCACACGAGGTGCCGGGGCAACGAACTGTTGCTGTGGTGGCTGACCAGGGCGGTTCGTAGGAGTGGTCGATCCATACTGCGGTGCAGGGGACATGTATCTAGGTCGTACGTTGCCCCCTTGGGGCTGGTATGGCATCTTCCTCTTGCATTCTCGCTCGATCTCCCGGATCTTGTTTTGCTCCACAATAGACTTATCAACCAGCTTCTGGAAGCTTACGTAGTCATTGTTGAGGAGTTGAACTTGGATCTCATTGTTTAACCCTCTCATGAACAGGTACTGCTTCCTCTGATCTTAGTTGACATCTTCGGGGGCATACCGGGACAGTTGTATAAACTTGTTGAGATATTCATTCACACTTTTCTGCCCTTGGAGGAGACCTTCAAACTCCTGCCTCTTAAGCATCATTACACAGACAGGGATGTAGTGAGAGCGGAAACTTTCTTTGAACTCAGTCCAAGTGATTGTCTCCGGGTTGGCATGGGCGTTGCTCAAGGCATCCCACCAGTCGGCGGCAGCTCCCATAAGTTGGTGCGACGCAAAGAGAACCTTCTCTCGGTCGTTGCACTGAACAATGGTGATCTTCTTCTCCATGGATTTCAACCAATCATCGGCCTCCATGGGTCACTAGTTTGTGCAAAGGTGGGTGGTCGAGTCCTCATGAACTCTCCCAACCTGTTATGAGCCGGAGGTGGTGGTGGCGGTGGTGCCGGAACGGGGTTTTGGTTGGCCTGCAACTGACCCAAAGTTTGGATCATGGTTTGCATAAGCTGGTTTTGCATGGCCATCAATCTTTCCAGATGGTTTTCACCAGCTCCGGGGTTAGCAGGAACTTCCTCGTGGTCATCTTCCTGGACGTTCCTTCAGCTGGCCTTTCCTCTCACCATCTATGAGAGAGATCAAAATAGAATAGAAGGTTAGAAGGTTAGGTTGGTCCCTTCAACTATATGCATCAAGGTGAGTTGGACTATATATATTAGTCCTTATGAGGATGTGATCAAGTGCCGAAGCATTTCCACCTCTTTCTTCTTACGTATAGATATGGACAACGTTTTTGAGACGTCCCACAACTCATACTTAAACACATATTCACAAATAATCATCACAAGGGCCCACACAACTCCTATTCAAGGATGGTTTCCTATGTCAAGGTGGTTTTAAAGGCCAATCTAAGCTATTCACCCTAGGACGCTTGTAACTCCTTCTTGGGGTTAACCCGTATCTCTATTATCTATCTAAGGCTTTCTACCTAGGCGTGTAATCTATTGTCAACCCGTGGCTCTGATACCAATCTGTGACGCCCTCAATTCTGTGGAAAAACCACGGAACCGAGAACTAATGCATATGTGTGCCCAGGATGTTCTTCACACATACACATACGTTCCACAAACTGAATTCAGATTATATATTACCACGAATAACAGAGTTTATTACAATACCTCATGAGTCCTAGACTCATGCTTACAGCGGAAGTCTTATTCCTATACAGCGGGAGTCCTTATTTAAATGCGGAAGCAAAAACTAATGCGGAAGCAAAACTAAGCAGAAGCGGCTCCATCTCTACTCCCTCCACAGGCAAGGTTGAGAACAGATCACACGCCATAATGTCCCATTTGGTCTTCGTAGTAGGCTTCTCCTGCTGCTGATGATGAAGTAATAATGCAAGGTTCAGTACAATGATGTACTCAGCAAGTGCGGGAAAACACATGATATGCAGCTCATAAACAAGGTAGGCATAAAAAGGCTTATTTGCAGAAAAGCAGATTTGTAAAACCATGATAAAACAGCAACTTAACTTTAGATGAATGTAATCCCAGCATATATTAAATTACCAACATACTTTCATCACTTCCCGTGTTCCATCCGAACATTAACCAATCCTTTATTCATACTCACGAATACCTCCTCGTATTCTCTACCATCTCATCTCACAAATCAACCTCGTCTCACACCGAGACCAATCTCATGTCATGACCCAACAGTCATGCAAACATCTCATCATCCGGATTCAACAGTTCCAAACCAATAACCATAACCAAAAACCTTCCCAATAACCATCCCAGAAACCATTCCAATAACCATCCCAAAAACCATTCCAATAACCATCCCAAAAACCATTCCCAACTAATCATGGCAGTTTAGCCAGGTGCTCATGACCGTAAGCTCGGCTATCATGATAGTTTTAATAACTCTGCAGAGTTTGCACCTCTTTACCCACAAGTTTGTGATTTCGTCACCCGTCGGCGACTGCAGAACTTCCATTATACAAGTACACATCCGTCGGTGTATGGTCAAGAGATCACAAAATAGCCTTAACAAAGGGGTTACTAGATGTATGGACTCACTAAGGTTTCACCGGCAGGCTAAAATCTCCAATTCTCCCACCCACGGGCCCCCTCTTGTGCCATGCAGTTCCCAGGGCAGTCCTCACTCGACACCCATTCCCCGCACCTTCCACAGTCCATAACACTCTAGCAACTTACCTAATTACTCAGCTAAGCCGCACCCATATTTGGCCTTGTGGTGGCACTGTTATCCTGGCATGTGCATGCATGAACCGGTCCTTAGATCTAAGGCAAGTAAAACCACCATCTCATGCTACCTCATTCACAAACCCAGGCTTGCCTAGATCTCCCTCCGATCCATGTTCATTGTCCTCATCAGTTACTTATTATCATTACGAGTGCAGTTAGCTAGACACATCTATCTCACTTCCCAATCCCATGGACTCAGCGAAGCATAAAGCAAAAACCATACCCGACTCATAAACTTCCCTGGCGACAAGGGTGGTTTAACCAAAACTAGTAAACTCCAATAAAAAGGGTTTCCCATCATGTTTGACTCAGCACACACACACCTTTTCGCAAAACAAAATGGTTTTCCAAAACATAGGATCAATATGGTCAAGGAGCACTTGCCTTGTACTTGCGGTTCCGGTTGTTCTTGATTCTCAAAACCTTGTTGCTGCAGCTGGTCGAAGACAGCTCCCTGAGCTTGTCCTGCTAGGTAGGATCACGTGCATACATGATTCACAGCAATCAATATTTACGTACAAACCTTAAACTAGGTGCGATGATGCACATGCATGCTATCCTATAATTGTTATTAGATTGATGTGCTCTTGCATGGCTTGCATGGGCAGAGGTGTTCGGATCAAATGTGGACGTGGCGATGATCTTGTCTTTAGATCAAACTGATCATCGAGTGATCTGTCCACGAGAAGGCTTCTGTTCAAAAGGGATTGAAAAACAGATGCAAGAGACGAACACAATGATGTCGTAAGGCGGTATTGAAGTCCTTCCTCACGTTCTTCTTGACTTCGAGGTCCTCCTCAGACCGCTCGGTTCTTCTCCAATGATCTTGTTGCGCTTCGGCAATGGTTTGCTCGGCGAGTTAGGGCTAAGGCTCTAAGTCGTCGGCTCAGGAGTTAAAAGAGAAGTTTGTGGTTTCGGCCAGAGGTTTTGGGTTCTATTTATAATAGGGAAGAGAAGAGTCCTAATCTGATTGGATCCCGAATAAGAGTCTTATTCAGATCTTCGTCTTATCTTTGGTAACATCGTGGAAATTTAGATCGGTTTCTGTTGCGTACCGGTATCTTTACACGTAAAAACCGCTCCAGACTCGTTACATCCGCGGTGATGAGCTCCGGAGGCTCCACGTGTCCTCCCGGGGCCTGGTATCTACTTCTCCGCAGAGATGAGCTCCGGTTGTGCCACGTGTCAATCGACCGAGACCTCCCCCTCTTTTGGAGGTGAGCTCCGCGCACACCACGTGTTGGCGCCGGTCTTCCCCTTCTTCTTTCCTCAGGAACATGCCCCGAGGTCGACATGTGTCTAGCAACGAAAGACCTCCCGGAGATAAGCTCCGGTGGCGACACGTGTTCGATAGATCCGGGCTTCTCTGAGATAAGCTCCGAAATCAACACGTATCCCGCGTGACGGGTCCTCTGATTTCCGCGAGGACTAGCTCCGAGGATGACATGTGTCCTACGAAAAATGCCTTTGCTTCTTCCGCAGAGGCTAGCTCCGTGGGCAACACGTTTGTGACGCCCTCAATTCCTTGGGAAAAACCACGGAACCGAGAACTAATGCATATGTGTGCCCAGGATGTTCTTCACACATACACATACGTTCCACAAACTGAATTCAGATTATATATTACCACGAATAACAGAGTTTATTACAATTCCTCATGAGTCTTGGACTCATGCTTACAGCGGAAGTCTTATTTCTATGCAGCGGAAGTCCTTATTTAAATGCGGAAGCAAAAACTAATGCGGAAGCAAAACTAAGCAGAAGTGGCTCCATCTCTACTCCCTCCACAGGCAAGGTTGAGAACAGATCACACGCCATAATGTTCCACTTGATCTTCATAGTAGGCTTCTCCTGCTGCTGGTGATGAAGTAATAATGCAAGGTTGAGTACAATGATGTACTCAGCAAGTGCGGAAAAACACATGATATGCAGCTCATAAACAAGGTAGGTATAAAAAGGCTTATTTGCAGAAAAGCAATCTTGTAAAACCATGATAAAACAGCAACTTAACCTTAGATGAATGTAATCCCAGCATGAATTAAATTACCAACATACCTTCATCACTTCCCGTGTTCCATCCAAACATTAACCAATCCTTTATTCATTCTCACGAATACCTCCTCGTATTCGCTACCATCTCATCTCACAAATCAACCTCGTCTCATACCGAGACCAAATTCTCATGTCATGACTTGACAGTCATGCAAACATCTCATCATCCAGCCTCAACAGTTCCAAACCAATAACAATAACCAAGAACCTTCCCTAACCATCCCAATAACCATACCATTTAATCATGGCAGTTTAGCCAGGTGCTCGTGACCGTAAGCTCGGCTATCATGATAGTTTTAATAACTCTGCAGAGTTTGCACCTCTTTACCCAAAAGTTTGTGATTTCGTCACCCGTCGGCGACTGCAGAACTTCCATTATACAAGTACACATCCGTCGGTGTATGGTCAAGAGATCACAAAATAGCCTTTACAAAGGGGTTACTAGATGTATGGACTCACTAAGGTTTCACCGGCAGGCTAAAATCTCCAATTCTCCCACCCACGGGCCCCCTCTTGTGCCATGCAGTTCCCAGGGCAGTCCTCACTCGACTCCCATTCCCCGCACCTTCCACAGTCCATAACACTCTAGCAACTTATCTAATTACTCAGCTAAGCCGCACCCATATTTGGCCTTGTGGTGGCACTGTTATCCTGGCATGTGCATGCATGAACCGGTCCTTAGATCTAAGGCAAGTAAAACCTCCATCTCATGCTACCTCATTCACAAACCCAGGCTTGCCTAGATCTCCCTCCGATCCATGTTCATTGTCCTCACCAGTTACTTATTATCATTACGAGTGCAGTTAGCTAGACACATCTATCTCGCTTCCCAATCCCATGGACTCAGCGAAGCATAAAGCAAAAACCATACCCGACTCATAAACTTCCCTGGCGACAAGGGTGGTTTAACCAAAACTAGTAAACTTCTATAAAAAGGGTTTCCCATCATGTTTGACTCAGCACACACACACCTTTTCGCAAAACAAAATGGTTTTCCAAAACATAGGATCAATATGGTCAAGGAGCACTTGCCTTGTACTTGCGGTTCCGGTTGTTCTTGATTCTCAAAACCTTGTTGCTGCAGCTCGTCGTAGACAGCTCCCTGAGCTTGTCCTGCTAGGTAGGATCACGTGCATACAGGATTCACAGCAATCAATATTTACGTACAAACCTTAAACTAGGTGCGATGATGCACATGCATGCTATCCTATAATTGTTATTAGATTGATGTGCTCTTGCATGGCTTGCATGGGCAGAGGTGTTCGGATCAAATGTGGACGTGGCGATGATCTTGTCTTTAGATCAAACTGATCATCGAGTGATCTGTCCACGAGAAGGCTTCTGTTCGAAAGGGATTGAAAAACAGATGCAAGAGACGGACACAATGATGTCGTAAGGCGGTATTGAAGTCCTTCCTCACGTTCTTCTTGACTTCGAGGTCCTCCTCAGACCGCTCGGTTCTTCTCCAATGATCTTGTTGCGCTTCGGCGATGGTTTGCTCGGCGAGTTAGGGCTAAGGCTCTAAGTCGTCGGCTCAGGAGTTGAAAGAGAAGTTTGTGGTTTCGGACAGAGGTTTTGGGTTCTATTTATAATAGGGAAGAGAAGAGTCCTAATCTGATTGGATCCCAATAAGAGTCTTATTCAGATCTTCGTCTTATCTTTGGTAACATCGTGGAAATTTAGATCGGTTTCTGTTGCGTACCGGTATCTTTACACGTAAAAACCGCTCCAGACTCGTTACATCCGCGGTGATGAGCTCCGGAGGCTCCACGTGTCCTCCCGAGGCCTGGTATCTACTTCTCCGCAGAGATGAGCTCCGGTTGTGCCACGTGTCAATCGACCGAGACCTCCCCCTCTTTTGGAGGTGAGCTCCGTGCACACCACGTGTTGGCGCCGGTCTTCCCCTTCTTCTTTCCTCAGGAACATGCCCCGAGGTCGACACGTGTCTAGCAACGAAAGACCTCCCGGAGATAAGCTCCGGTGGCGACACGTGTTCGATAGATCCGGGCTTCTCTGAGATAAGCTCCGAGATCAACACGTATCCCGCGTGACGGGTCCTCTGATTTCCACGAGGACTAGCTCCGAGGATGACATGTGTCCTACGAAAAATGCCTTTGCTTCTTCCGCAGAGGCTAGCTCCGTGGGCAACACATTTGTGACGCCCTCAATTCCATGGGAAAAACCACGGAACCGAGAACTAATGCATATGTGTGCCCAGGATGTTCTTCACACATACATATACGTTCCACAAACTGAATTCAGATTATATATTACCACGAATAACAGAGTTTATTACAATTCCTCATGAGTCTTGGACTCATGCTTACAGCGGAAGTCTTATTTCTATGCAGCGGAAGTCCTTATTTAAATGCGGAAGCAAAAATGCCCAGGATGTTCTTCACACATACATATACGTTCCACAAACTGAATTCAGATTATATATTACCACGAATAACAGAGTTTATTACAATTCCTCATGAGTCTTGGACTCATGCTTACAGCGGAAGTCTTATTTCTATGCAGCGGAAGTCCTTATTTAAATGCGGAAGCAAAAACTAATGTGGAAGCAAAACTAAGCAGAAGTGGCTCCATCTCTACTCCCTCCACAGGCAAGGTTGAGAACAGATCACACGCCATAATGTTCCACTTGATCTTCATAGTAGGCTTTTCCTGCTGCTGGTGATGAAGTAATAATGCAAGGTTGAGTACAATGATGTACTCAGTAAGTGCGTAAAAACACATGATATGCAGCTCATAAACAAGGTAGATATAAAAAGGCTTATTTGCAGAAAAGCAATCTTGTAAAACCATGATAAAACAGCAACTTAACCTTAGATGAATGTAATCCCAGCATGAATTAAATTACCAACATACCTTCATCACTTCCCGTGTTCCATCCAAACATTAACCAATCCTTTATTCATTCTCACGAATACCTCCTCGTATTCTCTACCATCTCATCTCACAAATCAACCTCGTCTCATACCGAGACCAAATTCTCATGTCATGACTTGACAGTCATGCAAACATCTCATCATCCAGACTCAACAGTTCCAAACCAATAACAATAACCAAGAACCTTCCCTAACCATCCCAATAACCATACCATTTAATCATGGCAGTTTAGCCAGGTGCTCGTGACCGTAAGCTCGGCTATCATGATAGTTTTAATAACTCTGCAGAGTTTGCACCTCTTTACCCACAAGTTTGTGATTTCGTCACCCGTCGGCGACTGCAGAACCTCCATTATACCAGTACACATCCGTCGGTGTATGGTCAAGAGATCACAAAATAGCCTTTACAAAGGGGTTACTAGATGTACGGACTCACTAAGGTTTCACCGGCAGGCTAGAATCTCCAATTCTGCCACCCACGGGCCCCCTCTTGTGCCATGCAGTTCCCAGGGCAGTCCTCACTCGACTCCCATTCTCCGCGCCTTCCACAGTCCATAACACTCTAGCAACTTACCTAATTACTCAGCTAAGCCGCACCCATATTTGGCCTTGTGGTGGCACTGTTATCCTGGCATGTGCATGCATGAACCGGTCCTTAGATCTACGGCAAGTAAAACCACCATCTCATGCTACCTCATTCATAAACCTAGGCTTGCCTAGATCTCCCTCTGATCTATGTTCATTAACCTCATCAGTTTATTATCAGTACGAGTGCAGTTAGCTAGACTCATCTATCTCGCTTCCCGATCCCATAGACTCAGCGAAGCATAAAGCAAAAACCACACCCGACTCATAAACTTACCTGGCGACAAGGGTGGTTTAACCAAAACTAGTAAACTCCTATAAAAGGGTTTCCCATCATGTTTGACTCACTACGCACACCTTTTCGCAAAACAAAACAGTTTTACCCGAAACATAGGATCAACATGGTCAAGGAGCACTTGCCTTGTTCTTGCGGTTCTGGTTGTTCTTGATTCCAAAAACCTTGTTGCTGCAGCTTGTTGTAGACAGCTTCCTGGATCTGTCCTGCTATGTAGGATTCACGCGCATACAAGATTCACAGCAATCAATATCATGTGCAAACCTTTAACTATATGTGATGATGCACATGCATGCTACCCTATGATTGTTATTAGATTGTTGTTGTCGAAGTGGCGGGTCGACACTTCCCCCGGGCCTGCACTGGGCAGCCCGCGGAGGTTATTTTTTTGGTGGGGCTAGTCCCTTGCGGAGAGCTTGCGCGTATGGACGAGTTAGTAAGAGCTTGACACGGTGAGTTTTACGTGGTTCAGGCCGCCGGAGCATAAAACCCTACGTCCACGGCGAGCTATGGAGCTCGCTGTACTGCTTGCTGCTCAGAACCGGAGTCCTGAGCTTGGTGGTGAGTTACAGCTTGGGTGTGAATGGCTAGCGTATGAGTTGCAGAGGTGCGAACCCTTGCTATCGTCGCCTACCCGAGTCTTTTATAGTCCAAGACTCGGGTGGCTTACAAGGGGGCCCGGGACCCGACAGGTGGTCCCGGGGAGATTGACTGTTATCTACCGTATCTGCAGTTATGCTGGTAGTTGTCTCTGGCGAAGGATTCTGAGTCTTCGTCTTGCAGCCCTGCCCATGCCGCATGCTAGTCGTAGTGGTTGATGACAGCGCGGGCGGCATGGGATGTCTTGTCACTGCATTTATTGGCTGGCAGGCTCTGACACTGTGCGCCAGTCTGTGATGCGACTGGGTGCAACGGCACCTGACAGAGGCGTGCTCCGCGTTTTCGCGTCTTGGGAAGACGCGGGCCTTGAATAACTTGTACGGGCAAGGTATGTGGCGTCTTCACGCCCGCTGTCTATCGCTCGGGGGCAGGCAGCGCTGTTTTGCTGGCCACGTGGCGGGCTCGGAGCCCTCCTCTGATGAGAGGGGGGTCCGGCCCCGCGGGACATGTGGAGCCTTCGGACCTCTCCCCGCGGAGGGGGAGGTTCGGCTTCTGTCGGCCACGTGGCGGGCCCGGAGCTCCTCTCTGAGGAGAGGGAGGTCCGGCCCCGCCGGATACGTGGCACCTTCGGACCTCTCTGCCGCGAAGGGGGAGGTCCGGCTTCTGTATGCCACGTGGCGGGCCCGGAGCTCTCCTCTGAGGAGAGGGAGGTCCGGCTCCGCCAGACGCGTGGCGCCTTCGGAGCTCTCCCTGCGGAGAAGGGCGAGTTCCTTAGGCATTTTCCCCTGTGCGCGGGGGTACCCCATATCGCGGGTACCGACAGTGGCCCCCGGGCCAATCTCGGGAGAGATAGCGAGCCCGAGGTGGGGCCTCCGTCTCTTCTGATCCGCGCACTTTCTCTAAGCCCCGCATTGACCGCTGCCGGAGCACGAACGGCCGCGGGTTCGTGGGAGCGTGCGCCCACTTGATGGTTGCTTTTACTGCGGCGGTTCCCAAGACTGCCACTTCTGCACGTTGCGGCGCTTTATTCGGGAACCGCCGAAGTGCCTTGCCGGCTTGTCTTCTAAGGAGACTGACTCCTTGACCCACCGCTTCAGTCGGGCGGCTTGGGTCCACCTGTCATCGGCGCTCGGTATAGGAACCGAAGCGGTTGCCGATGCGGCGCATTCGAAGAGTTCTGAATCGCCTGGAATTGCACCTGGGAAGGTTTTAGAGGGGATCTTACCTGAATTGCGGCTTCCCTTCGCACTTCCCAGCGTTTCTTCTTGGACTCTTGTTCTTCTGCCCTCTTGCCTTTGAGTCCTCCCTCGCCATGGCCTCCATCCTGCCACCAGAGAAGAAGCGCGCTCGATCTCCTCCAGCGGCGGCGTCTGTGCCAAGTCGGGAATCTGGGGTGCCTGGCACTCCTTCCGGTGGCGACTCAAAGAGGCCCCGGGCTGATGCGTTGAGGGGAGCTTCTGGGGCATCCCCTGCTCTGCCAGTTCAAGCGACTGCGGAGCGGCCGTCAGTGACGGCAGCGGGCTCTGGGAGTCCTACCCCGGCTTGGAAGTTGGGGTTCAGAGCCCGCTGGAGCGTCCGCGCTTCCCGGCCATCCCCGATTGGCGGGGAGTCTGTGCCGTTGCGCTCGGAACCCGCGACAACTGCCGCGGCCCCCAAGCCAGTGCGAGCTTCTCCTGTTCCGGTGTGCCCGGACTCCGCGGCGGCGTCATCTCTTCCTGCCGAGACGGCCGCCGTGGCCCCCAGGCCAGCGCAGGTCGACCCCGCACCAGGCGGCCAGGCCTTTATGCCAGCGCCGCCTTCCCCGGCTCGCCCCTCTCCACAGGTCAAGAAGCCAGAAGCTAAAGAGGGCCCGGCAGGTCCGGCTGCCAGAGCCTCGGCGCCAGCTTCTCCTGACCGGCGTCTCGTCTTGGTTGCTGGTGCATCAACTCCTCTTGAGGACGAGGTGATGGAGGAGGTCGGCGGAACTGCCCCGGCCTCTGTTGCTCCATTGCCCCTGGCAGATGCCTTCGCGCTTGCCGAGACGAGCGTCCGGCAGGTCTTGGCTGCACTAGGTCGCGAGCGGGAGGAGTATACAGTTGAACGGAATCGCCTCCTCACCTGGGGGAACCTTTTGCGTGAGCAGACCGTGAAGGTCAAGAGCGAGCTCGACTCCAGGCAGGAGTTGCTCGACTTCAGGGAAGTGCTCCTCGACCGGCTGAAGCGGGCTGTCAACCGCATGGACGCCGAATCCTGGCGGATCAACAGGGAGGCCCTGGAGGCACATGCCCGGGCCGAGGAGAGCCTCTCTGCCGCTGAGGAGATACGGCAGCGGTTGGAGCGCCATAGACTCGCCGTTGAGGAACGGGAGCGTTCCACGGCAGCCGAGGCGGAGAGGGTCGCCGCGCAGCTGGCGGCGGGCGAGGATGACCTTCGAGTTCGGATCGAGGAGCTAGAGATTCTGAAGGCAGACCTCGACTTGAGGGAGGAACAGGTCTCCCGTGAACGCCGAGCGGTCATGGAACGGGAGTTGGCCGCCGACTTCAAGGCTTCTGAGTTGGAGCGGCTCGCCAAGACTCTCCACCTTCGGGAGAGCTCCCTGGCGGCCAAGAAGAAGGAATTCTCCGAGAGAAACCTAGAGGTCCTGCAGGCAGCCCGCCGCGAGGTGGAGGAGCTTTCGGCCTTGCGGTCCTCCGAGGCTCATGCGGTCTCAAGCTTCGTTGATCGAGCGGGGTCCGCCCTGATCCCTCTTGGCTTCAGTCCGGTGAGGACAGCGGCTCCTGCGTTGAAGGTGGCGGAGGTGATCCCCGCGCTGGAGTCGATCGGCGCCAAGCTGGACAGGCTAGACTCGGTGATCGCCAGCGAGCTTGAGGCCGAGGGACATGGCCTAGCCTTAGAGGTCGCCTCACATGTGCTGGCATGCTTCAAGAGCCGCGACCCCTCTTTCTCGCTGGAACCAGCGAGAGAGGGCCCAGCCGCGGAGCGGGAGGAAGCTGCCAGGGCTGAAGTCGAGGATGTGGCCGCCCTTGTAGCCGCTAGGTTCCGGCGTGAGCCGGGAGGTCCTTAGGACTTGTTTCTCTCTTTTTATCGAGTCTGTAGTCCAGCTAATGGAGCCTCGCATAATTTGACTCTTTTAGATATTTGTGTCTGTGATGCCTTTTCTCTCCTTCTTGGCTTTGCCTGACTGAGTCCTTAGCTCCGCAAGGTACTCAGAGGCCTTTCCCAATTTCGGAGCTCTGCACAGACACCTTCCCCGGGTCCTAATTGTGTTAGGGGCCCCCGGGGGTCTCCGGATCTCGCCCTATGGGGAGCTCCAGATCTGCCTGCCACGTGGCGGGTCCGGAGCCCCTCCTCAGGAGGCGGGAGCTCTGGCCCTGCTGGACACGTAGGGCTCTGGGAGCCCTCCCACCGAGGGGGAGGTCCGGTTTCCGCCTGCCACGTGGCGAGTCCGGAGCTCCCCTCAGGGGAGGCGGGAGCCCCGAGCCCGCTGGACACGTGGGGTCTTCGGGCCTCGCCCCTGCTGAAGGGGCAGGACCCGGTCCTTCCAGTCCTAGGCCGGAGTAGTTAGTTGCTCCTTTCCCCCCGCTTCATGCAGTCCCCGTTGCCGTAACCTGGAGGTCCTGCACACAGGCAGAGGAAACGTAATTCTCCTAGGGGGGTCCTCCCCTCCCGTCTCCTAGTCTTATTCGTATTACGATCCTGATCCGTTATACGGGGCTTGGGCAATTCTGTGCTCGAGGCGCCGGAGCTCCTGCTCCCTGCGAGGTCCGGGTACGGTCGTCCGATCCCTAGTACCGGGCCGTGCGCTGGGGAGACAGAGTGCACGTGCTTTGGGTTCATGACCAGGCAAAGTGGTTGTACTCCCCTGTACCTCCGGGGGGCAGGATGCGCACGCTTTGGGCTCGTGGCCTGCTAAGCGGGATACGCACCCTGGACCCCCCATGCACAACGCAGGCCTTTCCTGGAGGTGACCAACTGGCACCGCAACACCTGACTGGGGGAGGCCCGAGAGACTCACTCGGCCATCGGCAGGTGCCTCAAGCGCGGCCGCCCTCGGTAGGATAGCGAATGCTGACAATGGATGAGCGCGGGAGAGGGGGAGTGTAACACCCCAAATTTTGATTCAAAACTCTAAACCATGTTCAGAGGGGAATTTAAAAATTTTTGGACGTGTTGCATGTTTTGCAAAAATTCAAATTCAAACTGGAATTCAAATTATACTCAAAACAGAAAAGAAATGGAAAAAGAAAAAGAGAAACGGGAAAAAAACCGGCCAGTGGGCCGAAACCCGCATGCCGGCCCAGTTTTCCCCGCGCCAGCCCGCCCCCGCGCGCCCGCGCTCTCTCACACAGACAGGTGGGACCCACATGTCATCCCTAACCCCGCGACCCCGGACTCTCTCCCGCGCGCGCGATCGCAACCGACCGGATTTCCGCGTCCCGCAGCCCGAATTCTGGTCCCAAACGACTCAAACTCGATCGCAACAGACCCACCGCCCTCCCCCGGCTATAAAAACCCCAGCCCCGATCGGTTTTTCCCATGCGATCGTCGATTTTTACTCCGGTGAGCACCGAGACTTCGCCGGTGAATTCTGGCCGATCTAAGCTCGGAAACTCTGATCTAACTCGCTGGTCTTGATCCACCGCCTCCGGGGAACTTTGCAGGTGCAGAAAACTCGGTGAGTTACGGTGTAAACCCAGCGCCGACGAGCTTCGCCGTGGTTTTGCCTCGGACCTCGCCGCCGATCACTTTCCAGGACCCCCGAGCTCGAGAAAACCCCCGAGGTGAGATCCCTGACCTCCCCTCTACCGATCTAGGCCATAAGATCACAGTTCTAGGCAGAATTCTCGCGGATCCGAAACTTTCCGGTGAGATCGCCGCTTCCCGCCGCCGTGCGCCGCCGGCAGCGCCGCCCGCGCTCGATCAGAGCGACGTGGCCGCTTGTGCGCCGTTTATTTTAAATCGCACGGTAGACTTTAAAACCCCGCGTACCGGTTCGATGTTATAATCTCAGCCGTCGGTTTAAAATCGGACGGTCCACGTCAACCCCGCATTATAAAGATTGGAATTCTTACGTGCTACCCCCTGGGGTTCTCTGGAATTGAGAGCTAGCCCCGGAAACTTCAGATCTAGCCCCTGGAACTCCAGAAAATCATGTAAATTCATTTAAAAATCAGTTTTAGCCCCTGGACTTAATAAAAATTAGGTAAAACACCTCTGATAAGTGTAGCTAGACCCCTGGAAATTATGAAAATAATATTATAGACCCTGTAATGGGTGAGTTCATTATTTTAGCCCTGTTTAGTATTTAATTTAGAAAATTGAATATGTAACTAGTGTTTAAAAATTAAAAAGTAGGGACAAACATAATTGTCAAAGTTAATTAAAAACTTTCTCAGTACTTAGGAAACTTTGGAGTGAGATAAAAATATATTTTTGGGCTGAAATGAATCTGTTTCATTAGTTATTCACATTATTTAGTATAGGGACACATTTTTAAGTAAAGAATAGCTATAGAAAAATAGGGAAAATAATTATGAAATAGTTTACATTAGAGGCCAAGGTCAAAATATGTTATTAAGTTATTTAGGACCAGAACCTATTCTGTTTAGATGATGTGTATTACTAGTTTCATAATAAAATACACAATTATGCATAGGAATATAAATCTGAAAATATAGCAACTAGTAAATGATAAATGGAGTTTCTAAAATACAAAGGATTCAGTTTAGGGTTGGTAGAAATTATGAAGGCACATATGGGGAAGAATAATACTTTTCATACACACTTGGTAGTAAAAAGGTGAAGTAGTTGAATATAAGAAATTTATTGGAAACCCATATAAATAGTATGTAAGTATAAAGGTGGACACAAAAGTAGGAATCATATACACATGGTTAAAAGTGCATGCAAGCCACAACTCAACACACATAAAGTAACCACAACACATATAATGGTGAATGAATTTCATAAATATGAATGTGTGGTTTGTATGAAGTAGAAGTCTGAACTATGTCTTATGATTGTTGTTTTTCTTTTGCTATGTGTGATGGTATGAAGTAGAACCTGTTCAAGAGCAAGTTAACCCTTTCCAAGATCAGGACTACCCATTTCAAGAGCAGCAAGAAGGAGGCAAGTGTCCTTGACCACTTTGATCCTATGCTACGATGTGTAGATAGAATTATTTGCATTGTCAAATGAAATATGAAACCCATGCTAGGAAAGTTTCCCTAGAATTGCATTACCTTGTTTCCTTGTAGCTTGGGTTGGGATTTATTTTGTCATGTCATTTATTTCCATGCATATGCTTAGCCATGCTTAGAATGGGATGTTTGGGACATGAAATCATCAGTTTATATTACCATACTCTTGAATGAGACATTGTGAGTTATGTAGAGGTAGGGATCAAGGCAAGTTGGATGTTTTGGTTGTGTGCTGGGTGCACGAGAGTTGGGTTTGTGTTTAGTACTTGCCTGGATCCTAAGGACCGGTTCATGGAGCATGTAACCCGGCTTTACAGTGCCAACCACATGCTGAGATGGGGCAGCTTGGCCAATTAATTAGGTGTATCCCCGGCGTAGTATGGGTGTGTTGGATGGTGCGGGGAGTAGGTGTCAGCTGGACTACCATATGAACCTCAAGGCTCAAGAGGGGGCCACTGCAGCGGGGTTGGAGCCTCTTGTACGCTGTTAGGGGTGAAACCTCAGTGGGCCCACGCTCATCGGGAATCCCTTTGTAAAGGCTTTGTAGTGATCTCCTGGCTGCACACCTGGGAAGTGTGAATGTGGATCGTAGCCACTGGCATAATGGAGGTTCTTTTAGTCCACCCGGCAACGGGGGATGAAATCACTACTTGTGGGTACAGTGGTACAAACTCTGCAGAGTCAAAACTGTCTTGACAGCCGTGCTCACGGTTAAGAGCGGCCTGGACTTATTCATGATTAGAGGATTGATGGTTTTGGAAGTTAAGCGGGGAGCTTAACATTGGTAATGATGTTATGGTTATTGGATTACAATGATGCGATGGGAGATTGGGACCATTTCACCTGTGTAGTAATGTAGGTGCCTAATAAGCTAAGGTGACAGGCATTAATTGCGTAGTGCTTTAACCATGAGTTCAACCTCTCCTTGTTCTAGCCATGCATGATATAATTTTCCCACACTTGCTGAGTACCATTGGTACTCAACCTTGCATTTTTGTTGGTTTATATTGCTGCTCAGGTCAAGATAATGAGGTGGTGTATAATGACCAAGATTTTGGACCCGAGGAAGGTTTTTAGGTTCATGAAGACCCCCGGGCAACGCCTGTGATGGAGCCCTAAAGAATAAAATTCCGCTGCTAGTTTATTTACTTGTGATGAACTTATTATTGTCCATCGAGACATTTACTATGTAAGACTTACTTATATTTGACACCTGGCTTGTAATTAATGATGCTTCACTATTTGTCATCACATGTATGAGAAAATGATCCTGGCATACATGTGATATTCACTTGGTTGTTTCTTCGGAAAAACCGGGTGTGACAGGGAGCTAGATGTACGATGAACATACATAGATAGTGCGATCATAAAAATTAATGCATAATTTAAATGAGCGCATGAGAGAGAGCAAAGTAGAACAAGTTTCTGTGTTCATGCCCATAGGTGGAATTCTGGCTGTACATGGAGGCAATGTTCCGCCTCGTCTACAAGGGAAGCAAGACTCTACGCGCTGAGGGTCGGAACCAGGCTAAACTGCACGTAGTCCTGTACCGTCCCTTGAGACTTAGCTGCCCCAAGCTCTGTTCCTAAATTCTATGGGGTTCATTACAGAAGGGAATGACCCTGTTCTACTAATGCTCGGGGAGTAGGACTTACAGTGTTGCTACATGCCAAGGGTTTTGGGAACGGATCCCACACTCGGTTGAAAGGCATGTGTACCTGGGGCGGCAGCTTTCGTGATTTGGAAGGGACCTTCCCTGCTGGGGGAGAGTTTATAGGTCCTTCTCGGGAAAGAGCGTGCCGCGACACCAGGTTGCCCTTCTGCAGGTCCCTGACGCGTTTGGTTCTTTGGCAGTAGTGCTTAGAGCATCAGCCGAGACCGTGCGTTGTGGGGTGTTACCTGCAGCCGAGTCTCGTCGACGAGGTTGTCATCTTCACGCTGGATCAGGTCCTGCATGGCTTCTCCTGGGGGCCCCCGGGGAGTCCTCCCCTTCTCTCTAAGGTCTTCAAGGGGTAGGTGGACCCGGGCTCGTCTTGGATGACCTAAGGCGTCTTCCCCTTCTGGCAAGGCCTTCAAGGGGTTGACAGACCTTGGGCAGCCCCGGGAGGTATGTCCGAGGCACGGAGGCGTGCTCTCGAGTGAGGCTGGCCCGACCTTGCACCATTCTGACCGGTGCTTGGGCTCCTGCTACTACTTGGGGCTTCTCCAAGGTTGACGCCGCAGCAGCGCAGCCTCCACTGACCTGGGACGGCAGCCACAGCCGGCTACGCCTTGGCCCGTCACCATCAGAGCTGGAGTCCTCACCATTATGCACTGTCTTTATGACACGCTGAGGCTCCTGAAACCCCACCTGGTGGGTGGCGCTGACTGGAGCATCGACCTTCTGCTTGCCCTCCCTCTGAGGGTAGGGCGGTGCTTCAGCTCTCCGCTGTCTTCCTTTGCGGAAGCGCTCTGCGAGCCTCTGGATATCCCAGAACTCGGCAGCAGTATGGTTGCCGGCGCCATGCACGGGGCATAGCCCGCCCTGGTCACTATCTGGGGCCGGTGACTGCCGCTGCCTTTTGTCGGGGCGTGGCCCCCGAGCTCCACTAGTCGTTGCTGCTGCGGCGACGGGAGCCGTGAACGATGACTTCATCTTGCCACTCCCTCGGCTCTTGGCCTTCTTGCCACCCCCATAGGCAGCAGCGCCGGACCCGGGCTGTCCTCCTGACTCGGAGGTCGGCAGAGAGTGCCAGTTCCGTCCTTCAGCTGCTCTGGCGCATTTGTCCGCCAGACTGAAGAGCTCAGAGACGTCGCGGACCTCTCTGGTTGCGAGCTTCTCAAGCATTTTCACGTCCCGGACACCCTGCCGGAACGCCATCACCACAGAAGCACTTTGAATATGCGGGATGGTGTTGCGTACCTGGGAGAACCGCTGGATGAAATTGCGCAGCGACTCCCCAGGTTGTTGCTTGACGGCGTGGAGGTCAAGCTCCGTGCCGGGACGGGTGTAGGAGCTGCCGAAGTTGGCGACGAACTGCCGGCAGAGCTCTCCCCAGGAGGTTATGGACCCCTGAGGGAGATTCATGAGCCAAGACCGAGCTGGGCCGGTCAAGGCGACGGGGAAGTAGTTGGCCATGACAGCCTCATCCCCTCCTGCGGCAAGTACGGCGGTGGAGTAGATCTGGAGGAACTCCGCCGGGTTGACGCTACCGTCGTACTTCTCGGGCAGGTGCGGCCGAAACTTGTGCGGCCACCTCGCGAAGCGAAGGTGGGGTGCAAGGACCTCACATCCTGCTCCTGCTGCCGCAGGTATTGGCGCTGCGAACACTTAGTTCGCACTTGGCACCATGTACCCCGGCATGGGCAAGGGTGCACCATAGACCGGGGGCGCTGCTTGCGGTGCATATGGTTGTGGCATATGCTGCGCGGCGTATGCCTGAGGCAGGACTCGCGTGGCGAAGATCTGCCCTGCAGGTTGTGTCGAGGCCGACGTCATGCTGTCGCCAGCCTCATGGTTGCGACGCCTTTCTCGATGTCGCTCGAGGTACACCCGGGCTCCCTTCTCAGGTCCGTCGACGGGAGCCTGGAGGAGCTGGAATCCGCCGTCTGCCAGTCAACCGTTGGCGTGCGCGTCAGCGACACAGCCGGTTGACCGGGGCGTCGTCCTCGCCGAAATCGAGGGTTCGCGGCGGCGACGACGAGGCGGTCCACCTCGTGGACCCACTGTTGGGTCGCTGAATGGGGCGCATCCCCAGCAGGTGGGTTGTGCAGTAGTGCACTTGCTGCAGCTAGCGCACCCCCATGGTGTACGCTCAGCGCTGCAGAAGATCTCACACTGGTCGGGGCCTGCATTGCCGGAGTCGGCGTTGCCCTAGTCGGCTGCTGGCTACCAGCCTGTGCCGACACACTCCGTCCTGAGTGTGTCGACATGTACTCCCCGCTGGTCACGGTTCGCCGTGAACGCGGAGGAGGAGAGTTTTCCGCTGAAGGAATCTTGGTCATCTTTGTCGGCGGAAACTCGTCGCGCTAGGGGAAAAGTCCCCTACCTGGCGCGCCAAATGTCGAAGTGGCGGGTCGACACTTCCCCCGGGCCTGCACTGGGCAGCCCGTGGAGGTTCTTTTTTTGGTGGGGCTAGTCCCTTGCGGAGAGCTTGCGCGTATGGACGAGTTAGTAAGAGCTTGACACGGTGAGTTTTACGTGGTTCAGGCCGCCGGAGCATAAAACCCTACGTCCACGGCGAGCTATGGAGCTCGCTGTATTGCTTGCTGCTCAGAACCGGAGTCCTGAGCTTGGGGGTGAGTTACAGCTTGGGTGTGAATGGCTAGCGTATGAGTTGCAGAGGTGCGAACCCTTGCTATCGTCGCCTACCCGAGTCTTTTATAGTCCAAGACTCGGGTGGCTTACAAGGGGGCCCGGGACCCGACAGGTGGTCCCGGGGAGATTGACTGTTATCTACCGTATCTGCAGTTATGCCGGTAGTTGTCTCTGGCGAAGGCTTCTGAGTCTTCGTCTTGCAGCTCTGCCCATGCCGCATGCTAGTCGTAGTGGTTGATGACGGCGCGGGCGGCATGGGATGTCTTGTCGCTGCGTTTATTGGCTGGCAGGCTCTGACACTGCACGCCAGTCTGTGATGCGACTGGGCGCAACGGCACCTGACAGAGGCGTGCTCCGCGTTTTCGCGTCTTGGGAAGACGCGGGCCTTGAATACCTTGTACGGGCAACGTATGGGGCGTCTTTATGCCCGCTGCCAATCGCTCGGGGGCAGGCAGCGCTGTTTTGCTGGCCACATGGCGGGCCCGGAGCCCTCCTTAGAGGAGAGGGGGGTCCGGCCCCGCGGGACACGTGGAGCCTTCGGACCTCTCCCCGCGGAGGGAGAGGCTCGGCTTCCGTCGGCCACGTGGCGGGCCCGGAGCTCCTCTCTGAGCAGAGGGAGGTCCGGCCCCGCCGGATACGTGGCACCTTCGGACCTCTCTCCCGTGGAGGGGGAGGTCCGGCTTCTGTATGCCACGTGGCGGGCCTGGAGCTCTCCTCTGAGGAGAGGGAGGTCTGGCCCCGCCAGACGCGTGGCGCCTTCGGAGCTCTCCCTGCGGAGAAGGGCGAGTTCCTTAGGCATTTTCCCCTTTGCGTGGGGGTACCCCATATCGCGGGTACCGACAGTTGTGCTCTTGCATGGCTTGCATGGGCAGAGGTGTTCGGATCAAAGGTGGACGTGGCGATGATCTTGTCTTTAGATCAAACTGATCATCGAGTGATCTGCCCACGAGAAGGCTTCGGTTCGAAAGGAATTGAAGAACAGATGCAAATATGAACACAATGATGTCGTAATGTGGTATCAAAGTCCTACCTCACGCTCTTCTTGTCTTCGAGGTCCTCCCCAGACCGCTTGGTTCTTCTCCGATGATCTCCCTTGTTGCGCTTCGGCGATGGTTGGCTCGGCGAGTTAGGGCTAGGAATCTAAGTCGTCGGCTCAAGAGTTGAAAGAGAAGTTTGTGGTTTCGGACAGAGGTTTTGGGTTCTATTTATAATCGGGAAAAGAAGAGTCCTAATCTGATTGTATCTGAATAAGAGTCTTATTCAGATCTTTGTTAGATCCTGACGTCTTATCTTCGGTAACATCGTGGAGTTTAGATCGGTTTCTATTGCGTACCGGTATCTTTACGCGTAAAAACTGCTCCAGACTCGTTACCTCCGCGGTGATGAGCTCCGGAAGCTCCACGTGTCCTTCCGAGCCTGGTATCTCTTCTCCCACAGAGACGAGCTCCGGTTGTGCCGCGTGTCACGAGCCAGACCTCCCTCTTCTTCGGAGGTGAGCTCCACGCACGCCACGTGTTGGCGCCGGTCTTCCCCTTCTCCTTTCCTTAGGGACGTGCCCCGCGGTCGACACGTGTCCAGCAGCGACAGACCTCCCGGAGATAAGCTCCGGTGGTGACGCGTGTCCAATAGAACAGGACCTCTCGCAGGTGAGCTCCGAGATCGACACGTATCCCGCGCGGCTGGTCCTCTGATTTCCGCGAGGACTAGCTCCGAGGATGACACGTGTCCTGCGGAAATGCCTTTGCTTCTTCCGCAGAGGCTAGCTCCGTGGGCAACACGTGTCCCACAGGATCGGACCTCTCCCCTTTGCGGAGATGAGCCCCGAGCCTGCCACGTAGCCAGCTTGGCGGCGGCCTCTCCCCACTTCGCAGGGATGAGCTCCGATCACGCCACATGGCCTGCTGGCCGCGGAAGTGGCCTTCGGCGCTCTCTGAAGGCTTTATTGGCTATTCTTTTGATAATTCTCCCTGTTCCTATTTTTCATTAAAATGTTTCCTTTTCATAGGACACAAACATATGCTGACACCCGAGGTGAGGGTGTCACAAATCTACCCCCCTTAAATTGAATCTCGCCCTTGAGATTCATTTGTAGAAAATAGATGGGGGAATTCCGCCTTGATATCCTCTTCACGTTCCCATGTGGCTTCAGCTTCAGTGTGATGGCTCCATTGTACCTTGCACCATCGAATCACCTTGTTTCGGGTGACCCTTTCTTTTACGTCCAAGATTCGGACAGGGTGTTCTGCGTAAGTCAGGTCCTCTTGAAGTTCAAGTTCTCCCATTGACACTTGTTCTTCTGGTACTCTCAAGCACTTCTTGAGCTGGGATACATGAAACACGTCATGTACGTCGGAGAGGTGGTTTGGGAGCTCTAGTTGATAGGCTACTTCTCCTCGCTTGTCCAAAATTTTAAAGGGTCCGATGTAGCGATGTGCTAGCTTGCCTTTGACGTTGAAACGTCGTTGGCCTCGGATAGGCGATACCTTAAGGTATACGAAGTCTCCTACTTCAAAGGTCAACTTTCTACGCCTATTGTCCGCATAGCCTTTCTGTCGTGACTGAGCAGCCTTTAAGTTCTCCCGTATCGTTTGGACCTGCTTTTCAGCTTCTTGTAGTACTTCGGGTCCAAACACCTGGTTCTCTCCAGTTTCATTCCAGAACAGTGGCGTTCTACACCGTCTACCATATAAGGCTTCAAAAGGCGACATCTTCAAGCTAGCTTGATAGTTGTTGTTATAGGAGAACTCGGCATACGGTAAACTCCTATCCCAACTACGCCCACGTTTTAAGGCGCAAGCTCCCAACATGTCCTCCAAAATTTGGTTCGTCCTTTCGGTTTGCCCATCTGTTTGTGGGTCATAGGCGGAGCTAAAATCCAGTCGTGTCCCCATGGCTTTCTGCAGCCTCCTCCAGATTCTAGAGGTAAACTGAGATCCTCGATCTGAGACTATCCTCTTCGGGACTCCGTGACGGCACACGATCTGCTCCATGTACAACTCTGCCAATTGTGCAACGTTGTAACTGGTCTTTACCGGAAGAAAATGGGCGGTTTTCGTCAACCGGTCCACAATGACCCAGATGGAGTCGTATCCTGACTGAGTACGTGGTAATCCGACGATGAAGTCCATACTGATGTCCTCCCATTTCCATTCGGGTATTCTCAAAGGTTGCAGCAATCCAGCGGGTTTTTGATGTTCGGCTTTTACCCGTTGGCATGTGTCGCATAGGGCAACGTATTCGGCTGTATCCCTCTTCATACCTCCTTGAAATCCTTCTCTATCCCTTGTCGGATTCTTTCCTTGATCTCCTTGATCACCTCGTCCGTTGCTTGGCCCTTCCTTATTTCTTGCTCCAATGAGGAGTGGATCTCCATTATTTCCATGTTATTCAAGAATCCAAGGTGTAACCGTTCGAACTCCTTACGTAGTTCGGGTGGTAGCTCCCGAACCGTGAGTTGGTGGCATGCTCCCTTTCTGCTCAATGCGTCCGCTACTACATTGGCCTTCCCGGGGTGGTAGTTGATTCCTACATCATAGTCCTTGATGAGTTCTAACCATCGACGTTGCCTCAAATTCAAGTCCGTTTGTGTAAATATGTACTTGAGGCTTTTATGATCCGTACAGATCTCACATCGATGACCAAGGATATAATGTCTCCAAATCTTCAATGCATGCACCACTGCTGCTAACTCCAAGTCGTGCGTAGGATAGTTAAGCTCGTGCTTCTTTAATTGTCGTGAGGCATAGGCTACCACTTGTCCTTCCTGTATGAGTACACACCCGAGCCCTTGTCTGGATGCATCACAATATATGTCAAAGCTCTTGCTTACGTCTGGCAATACCAGAACTGGTGCTGTGGTTAGCCTTTTCTTGAGTTCCTCAAAACTTTCTTGGCAGGCTTGCGTCCATTGAAATATTTTTCCCTTCATTAGCAACTCCGTCATAGGTTTTGCTATTTTAGAGAAGTCTTTAATGAAGCACCGATAGTATCCTGCCATCCCAAGGACTCCGAATATCCCTCACGCTCTTCGGTTGGTCCCACTTCAGAACATCTCTCTCCTTTCCAGGATCAACCGATACCCCTTCCTTGGAGATGATGTGGCCTAGGAAAGATATTTCCTTTAGCCGAAATTGACACTTGTTGAGCTTGGCATACAACTGATGCTCGCGCAACTTCTGCAAGGTCAATCTCAGATGTTCTTCATGCTCCTCCTTACTTTTTGAATACACCATAATATCATCGATGAAAACCACGACGAACTTGTCCAAGTACTCCATGAAAACCTTGTTCATAAGGTACATGAAGTATGCGGGTGCATTCGTCAATCCAAAAGACATAATGGTATATTCATATGAACCATACCGTGTCCGAAAGGCTGTCTTAGGTATATCGGAGGGCTTAATCTTCAGCTGGAAATATCCCGACCGAAGATCAATCTTGGAGAATACCTGGGCTCCTTTCATTTGATCGAACAGGTCCTCTATGCGGGGCAGAGGGTATTTATTCTTGATTGTCACCTCGTTGAGAGATCTATTGTAAAAGCCCAAGAAAAGGGACTTGCAAAAAACTTTGCTTCACCTCACAACACCACAGTTTTTATTGTGGACAGCATAGGAAATGTTGTGAAAGGCAAGTAACCTCCATCAAAAGAATGATTAGAGGGGAAAGCCTTCACTTTCACAATATAGGGTTTCTGCACATGAACATGAGAGGTTGAGCTCACCCTAGGATTTGAAATGTCTTGGGAAGGTTCAGTCCAAAGCTCATGCAAATTCAACAATTTTTGAGGCACTTTTGGGTTATTTCAAAAAGAGGTCAATTTGAATGTAAATTCAAATTGCAGCAACTTTCATCACCCAAATTCAAAAGTTAGCTCCATATCTATACTCAGCACATTTTTCTGAGTAAACCCACCAAGTTTCATCTCCATTGGAGCTCATCTTGTCAAGAGCTAAATTTGCAAGAATTCAAAACTGAATTTGAATTTCAGTTTAAACATGAAGCAAATTTAACCAAACAAAGTTTGAATTTGAGAACTCAAATTCAAACCAAGACTTGGGGTCTAAGTCTCTCATTCAATGTGGAGTTGCTGGGATATTTACAACAGAAATGGAGAAAAGGGAGTTAGAGGGGAGGCCCACTGGTCAGTAGACTTAGCACCGAAGTCTCTTCAGCCGACTCCTCGACCGAGCGCGCTCGCCAGCTGCAGCCAGCGGCGGCGACCGACCACCTCGGCCGGCCAGCTCCTGCTTCGGCAGAGGAGGTGGCACAGCAGGTGTCGCGCTCTCCCCTGGCCTCAGGAGCCTATAAAAGGCCCGAGACCGCCGGCGAGTTACTGATTTTCGCGAAGTTCTGTAACCAGCAGTCTAGTCGCCCGAGCTCCGATCGTGTGCCACCCCAGCTGTGATCATCTTCCGGCTTCGACCTCCATAGGAAAGTGAAGCGCTAGCTCGTCCTCAAGACCACCGCGCAAACCGTTCCAAGGTTCGACCTCTGTGCGCGGAGAATTTCTCAGCTTAGGGCGAGTAGCTCCTTTCGGGACCCGATTAGGTTTAGCAGAAATTTGGGCAGCATAGTGGGTGGGAGGCCGAACGGAGCTGTGAGAGAGCATCTAGAGGTTCTGGCGACCCTTCTCGTTCGAAAACCGGAAGGAAATCACCGCCGGAACCCTAAGTTCACCCTAGGACAGTATGGCGGAGGAGGGGGTCGCCGGTGAGGTCTGGGTTGCCGGCCGTTTAGGGCCCAACAGAGCTCATGCCGAGTTTCCCCAGGTTTCCCTGAGTGTGGCGACGCGATTAGCGCACGATGAAAACGGTCAGAAGGGCGGGAACACATTGCCGAGGTAGCACAGAGGCATAGGGCTCGTCGCCGACGAGCTATGGCGGTTAGCCGGCGGCGACATGGTGTCCAGCGGATTCAGCACCCGAGATTACGTGGGGGCGGCGAGTCTCGTCGGCTCCGGTGAGCTAGATCGCCGGGAACGCTGACCTCGCCGGAGCTCCGGCGGCTCGGGGCGGCGACGTCGGGAGGTAGACGAAGGGCGCGGCCCCACCTGTCAGCCCCTGTGTTAATCGCGCGCGAGCGCGGGGTTAGTTCAATTTAAATGGGCGGGCCCCGCTGTCAGCCTCTGGTTTAGCGCGGGAGGGGATTTTCTGTAGGAAAATAATTCAGGGATTAGCTCAAACTTTAGAAATCCATAACCTTGGCTAGGAAGCTCCAAATTTAGTGATTCAAATTGGGTTGGATTCATCTTGCCTAGCTCTGTCCAGAGATACAACCCAATTTGTATGAAACCCATTAATTAATTCTGGAAAATTCTTTAAAGCTTTTCAGCAAAAGAATTTTTGAGGGAGTTTGGTTCATCCAAAAATCCCCAAATTTTGCCAGAATGTTCTTTAGGACATTAGTAAACACCTGTAAAAGTTTCAGACCATTTGGAGTTGATTTGGTCAGAGCAATTCAAATTGGAAGGTGCTGTGTTCATTTGAATACAGAAACATTTTCAGAGAATTTCCAAAACTTGGAAATTCAGTTCTGGGCAATTCTTAACCCCAAAAATGTTAGGAAAATTCAGGCAAACTCTATGAGCTATAATTGAAATTGTAGTTCATTAAGTTGAGCATGAACAGGGGTATTACCTCAGAAAAAATTCTTCCTTGCTGATTTGCCAAGGGAATTATTCTGAGCAAACCACTCCATGAAAAATGCTAATGTTTGGTCCAGAGAGTTTTCTTGTGACAAGGAATTCACACAAAAATTCTCAGCTCCATTGGAGCTCTAGATCACCCCTGTCCTGTTTAACCAATTAAGGGATTAATATGGGAAAAGGGGGAAAACCACTTAGCATTTAACTATGTGATTAAGTCCAAGCCAAACCACCAACACCAGTTCATATTTAAATTCTTAAACAATGTTCCAGGTGTTAGAGGCTGGTTATTAGAACTAATAGTAGAAGTCTTACTCTAAACTCACATTTGCATATAAATTAACATGTAGTATTTCATTAACGTGTAGCCGTTGAAGAAGAGACTCCGGAAGTGCTGGACTTCCTCCTTCCGGACGAAGAACTAACTCCTGACCAGCAGCAACAAGGCAAGCCCCGGTTTGCATTAACCCTTTTTAAAAGTTTTACTTTGTATACATGTGTCATATGAAGTATGTATGTGCATTAGGTATAGGATGAATGAAACCCCACTTGCATAACCAAAGGTTCCTAAAAGAGTGAGGGTAGTGTCAAGGACCTCGAGTAGACAAGCTATGCTTAATGAGTCATAGGACTTCGGTACAAGTCGAGTAGTTGGAATCTACTCGCGAGATAGGCTGGGGACACACGGGTTCGGTTGAGTGAGGTGAGATCACTTTAGTAATGAAAATGAGACTAGGCAGGGGATAGGGCGCAGCAAGAGAGAGTCTTGTGTGCGCAGCCCTGCCCGTGTCGATTGAGGACCGATCCGTGTGCGGCCCTGCTGAACAAGTATTGAACGTACCGAAGGCATATCGGATATATGGGCCCCGATAAACCGATGTAGCCTAAACCTCCGGGCGTCGAGGCATAGCACACCGATTTATAGGTGTAGGTTGAGGGCAGCAAGGTGGAAATCTGCCAACGGGCATAGAGAGATGCTCCGTGTGGGGAACCTCCTGCTCGTTTCGGTGCGACCGGTTCGAAGTTTGGGCTGTTGGGTGAAAGGTTGTCCCGTACGACATCGAGTGAGCGTGCTGTGCAGCTCCACGGGTGGGCGTACGTGACGTGCTCTTTGGGTTTTCCCTGCAGGTGTATATCGAGTCGATTCGCCGTCCCTCGCGGTGACGAGTACTGCTTGTTCACTGCGTCGTAACGTAGACTAATGGATGAAATATGTGGATTCAATGATGCTGATTGATATAATTGTATTGCTACATGTGTGCCACCAAATACTGCTTACTAAATTTCAGATTTCATGAACTGTTAACTTGTTGCTAAAAGATGAACTAAGGATGAACTTGTAGGCGTGTCCTTTTGCTGAAATGTTACTATCCTATGTCCATTGTACCCCTCATGTAGAGTTTCATGCTTAGGTGAGTCGGTTAAGCCTTGCTGAGTCTTCGTGCTCACGGTTGCTGCTTAAGTGTTTTTCAGGTGAGGAGCCACCCACGGACTCGGAGTACGAGTCCACCGGCGAGGGTTACCCTCCGTCGGGGACCACGGCTGAGTGGGAGCCGTACACGCCGCGCTGAGCTGAGACGTGCAGCTAGTGTGGGTTGCCCTAGGGCTGGGCAACCGACTTTTGCTAAATAGGCGGGCGTGAGTTGTATAGTGTAGTCTTCCGCTGTGTAATAGAACAATAATTGTAACTGAAGTTTGTACTTGTTTGTACAGTTTCAGCTGTTTTTACCATGTAATATATTGTGTTCTTATGACGTGTGCTGTCGGGTGTCGCATCGCGCGGCACCACCCTCTGCGATCCTGGATGAGCGGATTCCGGTCCGCCACAGCCTGGTATCAGAGCTGCAGTGGGGATAGCACAGTACTTAAGGACTGCATTATGGGAAAAACTTAGGTATACGGTGAGGAATCGGTAGTTGCCCAAGTAAGGACTATATTAGCATAGTTACTTAAAGTGGCAAATACTAACCTATGTGTTATAATTCTGAATTTTAATTATGTAACGACGCACCTACGCTCTGGTAAGTATGGTAAGGAACGCTACCGAAAGCGGTTCAATTTCGGTTAGCTCTCCCTGACGAGGAACGTGGCTCAGGGATAGAGTCTCACAGCTTGGTGTGAGATGTCAATATGAACCTCTTGGACTCTTCATGTCCCTGAGTTCATATGAAACGCTGATCCCTAGCGTGCATTAGGCAAGTAAGTGGAGACCCCATCGCGTGGTCAGTAACGCGAGAGTGTGTTCGTCTGGAAATAGCCCAGGAGGACATACGCAGCGCTTGCCATCGGCGTGCCCTGCAGGGCAGTAGGTGGTATCTGTTGGGTTGATAACATTCCCAACCGTGACGACCCGTTCATGACATACTCGGGTTCCCCGTCGTGTGGTGTTGAAACACGATCACGTGCCTTGAGACGTGACTTAGCTCAAGGACGGCCGTATGGAAATGATACGGGCGTTTGTATTTACTTTCAAATATGGAACTGCCTGAAATGAATAACCATTGAGTGCACCATTATTGTGTGGTTTTCTGCAGGTACTAACCACGTATGTATCCGTGTAGAAAACGTGTGTGAGAGACCGTTTAGTGCCACATTTGAGACGTATATGCCGGTATGATCCGGGTAGGATTTTCTTTGTGAGGAACGTAGTACCGAGATTTTGTAGGCATATGCATGAGTATAATGATAACAAAGAATTAAAATCTATAGGTTCAACATTTAGGACCCTGGTTGGGTATAAGAATGGGGTAGTGATGATTGTAGTTCCAAAAAGACTGAAAAACAGAGTGCTCTGTTTTGAGACAGCAAGGTTGCTGATCTTCAACAGGGCATAGCTCGCAGGTCTTTTAGCCCAGGGAGGTGTGCTATACAGTTATGGAAAGGTATTCAAGTCCTCTACAACTTTGTTGTAGACTTCCAGAGCTGAAACTCACCTTAAGATGGCTTAAAGCCCAGAGAAGTGTAAACTGTCCAGAACCAGGGCAGAGTAAAACATCCTCTGAACTGATCTGTTTTTCAAATATAACTCCAAGTAGAAAAATCTAAAATTGTCATATAATACATCCATAGAAAGAGTAGAAGATGTGTGACATCTTTGCAATTCAAAGTTTCTGAAATTTCAGCACGGATTTAGGGGAAATTAGGGTTGAAGACAGCCAATTCCAAGGGAGGTGCTGTTAAAATTCCTCCAGAAATTCTGCTAACTTTGAATTAGCATAACTTTTTAATCAAAGCTAATCTGGGGGCAATTGAGTACTCGTTGGAAAGATACTGAAGTTAACTTTAACTTTGGTATTCAACTTGAGTCATGAAAATGCCCAGAACCAGATCAAAACTTGGAATAGGTAGCAACTGGTCATTCTGACAGAAGAATGACGGTTGAACTCATTGAAAAGGGTGTTGTACCCTAAGGGGGGTTATACGTGATGACAACGCAATAATAATGTCTCGTAGAGACCAAACCCAGTTATGGTGAGCTTCCAAAGAGGGGGTTCATCAAGTTGGATTAAGCTAACTTGTGTTTGGTCTGGTAATGGGGTAGCTTGTGCAAAGTTATTACATTATCTACTTAGGAGATATTTTGCATGTTTTGGTTGTCATAATGTTTTTTTACGCCCAGTTCTATTGGACTGCATGCAAAATGTTGCGGGACTGATGTATAATGTCGTACGGTTGCAGATGGTTCGTACTAGGACCACGCACGAGGTTGGTGGCTCTAGCCAAGGTGGAGGCGATGACTCCCAGCCGCCGGCCTACGACAGCACCCCGCAGCAGCAGCCACCACCGCCGCCTCCGCTTACTCTAGCGGATGTGATAGCAGCATTGGTGGGAGGTCGTGAGGAGCAGACCGACCTGCTCCGCACGATCGTGCAGAATACGTCCCAGGCGGGAAGACGTCAAGAGCGAGGGCCTCGTGAGCCCCGCGAAGTGTCGTACTCGGATTTCATGAGTACGCACCCTCCAGTGTTCACCGAAGCTGAAGAACCACTGGAGGCGGACAACTGGCTGCGGACTATCGAGTCCAAGTTCGGGCTGCTCCCTGTACGGAGCGGCAGAAGACACTGTTCGCAGCGCAGCAGCTCCACGGTGCCGCTGGTGCGTGGTGGGCGAATTATGTCGCCTCACGTCCGGCTGGCCATGCCGTGGAATGGCAAGAGTTCCGGGAGGCGTTCCGCGCCTATCATATCCCTCCCGGAATAATGAAGAGGAAGTTCCAAGAATTTTTGGAACTGAAGCAGGGCGGGAGGAGTGCCCACGACTACTCCCGTGCCTTCAACCATCTGGCGCAGTATGCGTCAGACTACATCTCCACGGAGGAGAAGAAGAGGGAGCACTTCTATCGGGGGTTACACCCCGAAATGAAGACCCACCTCGTACAATGGAACCGCGGCACATTCAACGACCTAGTCAATGCCGCCATCATGCAAGAGGACGCTCAGCGGGAGTTAGCAGCTGAGCAGAGGAAGCGCAGCGCTCCACCTAGCAGCGGTGGGAGTGGCGCTCCCCAGAAGTACCGTATGGTGTATCGGACACCATCCGGGCAGCAGTGGCAACCACCGGCGCGACCGCAACGGTTCGGGGGACGTCCCTTTCAGGCACCTCCGTTCCGTCCGCCGATGCCACCACCAAGACAGCAGCAGCAGCAGACGGTACCCCGGGCGTTTCCACCGCCACAACGCGCCCCGGGATTCCGTCCACCGATCAGCGGGGGACAGCCCCGTTTCACCTGCTTCACGTGTGGCCAGGCGGGCCACTTCGCGAAGGACTGTCCCCAGGGGCAGCAGAGCAGCGGGCAAGCCCAGTTCCAGGGCGGTGCTCGAGGCCGACCTCCGGCGAAGAAGGTTGGTCAGCGGACTGGAGGCGTCCGCAACCTCGACAATGAGGACGCCCCCGAGGGAGACAACGTGCTGGCGGGTACGTTTACTCTCAACAATCAAGCCATCGTCATATTATTTGATTCTGGTGCAACCCACAGCTTTATAAGTGCATCCTATGTGGCTAAACATCAATTGCAAGTCTTCCCAACCGACTGCACTTATATGATCTGCTCACCGGGAGGGAAGATTTCAGCTAATATGATGATTCCAAAGGCACCTCTGTGCTTAGGTGGGAAACTATATCCCACCACCTTGATAATCCTTATGGGACAAAAGATTGATGCAATCTTAGGGATGTCATGGCTGCAATACCATGGCGCTGTCCTAGAGACTCGGACACGGACGGTTCACTTAAATTCTCTATTTCACCGTCCGCATTCCATGGTGTTAGACACACCAGTTCGGGAAGTTTTAGCAATTAATAATGCTGAAGTTCTCAAGTTAGAAGACATCCCCGTAGTCCGGGAGTATCCTGACGTGTTCCCGGACGATCTTCCGGGCATGCCACCTGAGCGGGATGTCGAGTTCAAGATCGAGCTCGCACCCGGGACTACGCCCATATCACGGAGACCATACAAGATGGCTCCAAATGAGCTGGCGGAACTGAAAGAACAGCTCAATGATCTGTTGAGCAAGGGTTTCATTAGGCCGAGTTCCTCGCCTTGGGGATGCTCGGCGCTATTCGTGAAGAAAAAGGATGAGACCCTGAGGCTGTGTGTGGATTACCGGCCGCTCAATGCCGTCACCATCAAGAATAAGTACCCACTGCCCCGTATTGACATCTTGTTTGATCAACTGGTGGGGGCAAGTGTATTCTCAAAGATGGACCTTCGCTCTGGATATCATCAGATCAAGATCCGGGCGGAGGATATCCCGAAGACGGCGTTCTCGACGAGATACAGCTTATACGAATATCTCGTCATGTCCTTTGGTCTCACAAATGCTCCAGCCCATTTCATGTATCTCATGAACTCGGTGTTCATGCCGGAGCTGGACAAGTTCGTGGTAGTGTTCATCGACGACATCTTGGTTTACTCCAAGACCGAAGCTGAACATGCCGAACACTTGCGGATCGTTCTTCAACGATTGCGAGACCACAAACTCTATGCCAAGTTCAGCAAATGCGAATTTTGGATCAGCCAAGTGCCGTTCTTGGGACATATCATCTCAGCTGAAGGCATTGCGGTTGACCCAAGTAAAATAGAGCAAGTGCTGAAATGGAAAGCTCCCACTTCAGTCCATGAAGTCAGAAGCTTCCTCGGGTTAGCGGGATACTATCGGAGATTCATTCCAAGCTTCTCCAAGCTCGCTAAGCCGATGACAGAGCTGCTGAAGAAAGGGACAAAATATGTTTGGAACACGGCGTGTGAAGGAGCGTTCCGAACACTGGTGAAGCACCTCACAACAGCCCCGGTATTAGCTCAGCCGGATACAACAAAGCCCTTCGACGTGTATTGTGACGCGTCCGGTATTGGGCTCGGCTGCGTGTTGATGCAGGAAGGACGTGTGGTCGCTTATGGCTCACGCCAACTTCGGAACCATGAGCAGCACTACCCGACTCACGATCTTGAACTTGCTGCCGTGGTGTTGGCGCTAAAAATGTGGAGGCACTATCTCCTGGGGAACTTGGTGCATCTCTACACCGACCACAAGAGCTTGAAATACATTTTCACCCAGAAGGAGCTGAACATGAGGCAGAGGAGGTGGTTAGAACTGATCAAAGATTATGAGATAGAGATCCATTACCACCCCGGCAAGGCGAATGTGGTTGCCGACGCGCTGAGTCGGAAATCACATGTCCATCACCTCACCATTACACCGGTGGAGGAGGAAGAGCCAAGTTTATACTTGGTTCCTTATGGATCGCTGTACAACCTTGCCCTCATCCCTACTATTAGAGAGGACATCATTGCAGCTCAGAAAACGGATAAAGGCATGGCAAATCTCCGGAGACGGATAGACAATGGAGAAATTAAATGTTTCTGGAAAGATGGTGAGGGGACGTTGTGGTTCAATGACCGCATAGTCGTACCCCGAGATATGGAGTTGAGGAAAAAGATCCTCGATGAAGCTCACTTGTCCAAATACTCCATTCATCCGGGCAGCAACAAAATGTACCAAGATTTGAAAAAGAAATTTTGGTGGACACGGATAAAGCGGGAGGTAGCTAAGTACGTATCCGAGTGTGATACGTGTAGACGAGTGAAAACTGATCACATGAAGAAATCAGGGCTGCTGCAACCCCTGAAGATTCCGGCATGGAAATGGGAAGATGTGAGCATGGATTTTATTGTGGGATTACCCCTAACCGCCAACAAGCATGATTCCATATGGGTAATCGTTGATCGGTTAACCAAGACGGCTCACTTCATTCCGGTGAATACACGTTACAATGCCGGCAAATATGCGGAGCTATACATAGCGAAGATTCTATGCCTATACGGGGTACCCAAGACCATTGTCTCAGATCGAGGTGCATTATTTGTATCTCGCTTTTGGGAGCAGCTACACGCTGCATTGGGTACTAAGTTGATCAGGAGCTCCGCCTATCACCCTCAGACCGATGGTCAGACAGAAAGGGTGAATCAAGTCCTGGAAGACATGTTGAGAGCATGTGCCATCCACCATGGTAGGAACTGGGATGATCACCTACCATTGGCGGAATTCTCGTACAACAACGGTTATCAGGCAAGTATCAAGATGGCACCTTACGAAGCTCTCTACGGTCGTAAATGCCGCACCCCATTAAATTGGTGCGAGTCCGGTGAAAGGGTCACATTCGGAGTTGATGTGGTGAACGACGCCGAAGAGCGCGTTCGGACAATTCAAGCCAATTTGAAGGCCGCTCAATCCCGACAGAAGAGCTACGCTGATAAGAGGCGTAGGCCGTTGCACTTTGACGTTGGGGAACACGTGTACCTCCGCGTGTCTCCAATGAAGGGCGTGCACCGATTCGGTGTGAAGGGGAAGCTCGCTCCCCGTTTCATTGGACCCTACGCTATCACCGAGAAGTGTGGACCAGCAGCGTATCGATTGGAGCTACCGGCATCTCTGGCTGGTGTCCATGATATTTTCCATGTTTCACAACTGCGAAAATGCTTGAAGCATACAACTGCTGTTCCTACCGAAGACATCGGCGAGCTGAAACCGGATTTAACATATGATGAATATCCGGTGGGAATTCTTGATGAGAAAGCCAGAACCACACGCAGCAGAACGTTGTGGTTCTACAAAATACTCTGGAGCAACCACACCGCCGAAGAAGCGACGTGGGAGAGCGAGGAATTCCTTCGCTCAAATTACCCGGAGTTCATGGCTTCCCAACACGGGTAAGTCCCTATTACTTCGCTATCTCTTCTTTTGTAATCTCGGGACGAGATTCTTTTAAGGGGGGAGGGATGTAAAAGCCCAAGAAAAGGGACTTGCAAAAAACTTTGCTTCACCTCACAACACCACAGTTTTTATTGTGGACACCATAGGAAATGTTGTGAAAGGCAAGTAACCTCCATCAAAAGAATGATTAGAGGGGAAAGCCTTCACTTTCACAATATAGGGTTTCTGCACATGAACATGAGAGGTTGAGCTCACCCTAGGATTTGAAATGTCTTGGGAAGGTTCAGTCCAAAGCTCATGCAAATTCAACAATTTTTGAGGCACTTTTGGGTTATTTCAAAAAGAGGTCAATTTGAATGTAAATTCAAATTGCAGCAACTTTCATCACCCAAATTCAAAAGTTAGCTCCATATCTATACTCAGCACATTTTTCTGAGTAAACCCACCAAGTTTCATCTCCATTGGAGCTCATCTTGTCAAGAGCTAAATTTGCAAGAATTCAAAACTGAATTTGAATTTCAGTTTAAACATGAAGCAAATTTAACCAAACAAAGTTTGAATTTGAGAACTCAAATTCAAACCAAGACTTGGGGTCTAAGTCTCTCATTCAATGTGGAGTTGCTGGGATATTTACAACAGAAATGGAGAAAAGGGAGTTAGAGGGGAGGCCCACTGGTCAGTAGACTTAGCACCGAAGTCTCTTCAGCCGACTCCTCGACCGAGCGCGCTCGCCAGCTGCAGCCAGCGGCGGCGACCGACCACCTCGGCCGGCCAGCTCCTGCTTCGGCAGAGGAGGTGGCACAGCAGGTGTCGCGCTCTCCCCTGGCCTCAGGAGCCTATAAAAGGCCCGAGACCGCCGGCGAGTTACTGATTTTCGCGAAGTTCTGTAACCAGCAGTCTAGTCGCCCGAGCTCCGATCGTGTGCCACCCCAGCTGTGATCATCTTCCGGCTTCGACCTCCATAGGAAAGGAAGCGCTAGCTCGTCCTCAAGACCACCGCGCAAACCGTTCCAAGGTTCGACCTCTGTGCGCGGAGAATTTCTCAGCTTAGGGCGAGTAGCTCCTTTCGGGACCCGATTAGGTTTAGCAGAAATTTGGGCAGCATAGTGGGTGGGAGGCCGAACGGAGCTGTGAGAGAGCATCTAGAGGTTCTGGCGACCCTTCTCGTTCGAAAACCGGAAGGAAATCACCGCCGGAACCCTAAGTTCACCCTAGGACAGTATGGCGGAGGAGGGGGTCGCCGGTGAGGTCTGGGTTGCCGGCCGTTTAGGGCCCAACAGAGCTCATGCCGAGTTTCCCCAGGTTCCCCTGAGTGTGGCGACGCGATTAGCGCACGATGAAAACGGTCAGAAGGGCGGGAACACATTGCCGACGAGCTATGGCGGTTAGCCGGCGGCGACATGGTGTCCAGCGGATTCAGCACCCGAGATTACGTGGGGGCGGCGAGTCTCATCGGCTCCGGTGAGCTAGATCGCCGGGAACGCTGACCTCGCCGGAGCTCCGGCGGCTCGGGGCGGCGACGTCGGGAGGTAGACGAAGGGCGCGGCCCCACCTGTCAGCCCCTGTGTTAATCGCGCGCGAGCGCGCGGTTAGTTCAATTTAAACGGGCGGGCCCCGCTGTCAGCCTCTGGTTTAGCGCGGGAGGGGATTTTCTGTAGGAAAATAATTCAGGGATTAGCTCAAACTTTAGAAATCCATAACCTTGGCTAGGAAGCTCCAAATTTAGTGATTCAAATTGGGTTGGATTCATCTTGCCTAGCTCTGTCCAGAGATACAACC
The DNA here is from genome assembly GCA_030760725.1 of Neostapfia colusana. Lineage (NCBI taxonomy): Eukaryota > Viridiplantae > Streptophyta > Magnoliopsida > Poales > Poaceae > Neostapfia > Neostapfia colusana. The sequence continues at coordinate 84,553,919 of JASWHV010000003.1, forward strand.
CAATTTGTATGAAACCCATTAATTAATTCTGGAAAATTCTTTAAAGCTTTTCAGCAAAAGAATTTTTGAGGGAGTTTGGTTCATCCAAAAATCCCCAAATTTTGCCAGAATGTTCTTTAGGACATTAGTAAACACCTGTAAAAGTTTCAGACCATTTGGAGTTGATTTGGTCAGAGCAATTCAAATTGGAAGGTGCTGTGTTCATTTGAATACAGAAACATTTTCAGAGAATTTCCAAAACTTGGAAATTCAGTTCTGGGCAATTATTAACCCCAAAAATGTTAGGAAAATTCAGGCAAACTCTATGAGCTATAATTGAAATTGTAGTTCATTAAGTTGAGCATGAACAGGGGTATTACCTCAGAAAAAATTCTTCCTTGCTGATTTGCCAAGGGAATTATTCTGAGCAAACCACTCCATGAAAAATGCTAATGTTTGGTCCAGAGAGTTTTCTTGTGACAAGGAATTCACACAAAAATTCTCAGCTCCATTGGAGCTCTAGATCACCCCTGTCCTGTTTAACCAATTAAGGGATTAATATGGGAAAAGGGGGAAAACCACTTAGCATTTAACTATGTGATTAAGTCCAAGCCAAACCACCAACACCAGTTCATATTTAAATTCTTAAAAAAAGTTCTAGGTGTTAGAGGCTGGTTATTAGAACTAGTAGTAGAAGTCTTACTCTAAACTCACATTTGCAAATAAATTAACATGTAGTATTTCATTAACGTGTAGCCGTTGAAGAAGAGACTCCGGAAGTGCTGGACTTCCTCCTTCCGGACGAAGAACTAACTCCTGACCAGCAGCAACAAGGCAAGCCCCGGTTTGCATTAACCCTTTTTAAAAGTTTTACTTTGTATACATGTGTCATATGAAGTATGTATGTGCATTAGGTATAGGATGAATGAAACCCCACTTGCATAACCAAAGGTTCCTAAAAGAGTGAGGGTAGTGTCAAGGACCTCGAGTAGACAAGCTATGCTTAATGAGTCATAGGACTTCGGTACAAGTCGAGTAGTTGGAATCTACTCGCGAGATAGGCTGGGGACACACGGGTTCGGTTGAGTGAGGTGAGATCACTTTAGTAATGAAAATGAGACTAGGCAGGGGCTAGGGCGCAGCAAGAGAGAGTCTTGTGTGCGCAGCCCTGCCCGTGTCGATTGAGGACCGATCCGTGTGCGGCCCTGCTGAACAAGTATTGAACGTACCGAAGGCATGTCGGATATATGGGCCCCGATAAACCGATGTAGCCTAAACCTCTGGGCGTCGAGGCATAGCACACCGATTTATAGGTGTAGGTTGAGGGCAGCAAGGTGGAAATCTGCCAACGGGCATAGAGAGATGCTCCGTGTGGGGAACCTCCTGCTCGTTTCGGTGCGACCGGTTCGACGTTTGGGCTGTTGGGTGAAAGGTTGTCCCGTACGACATCGAGTGAGCGTGCTGTGCAGCTCCACGGGTGGGCGTACGTGACGTGCTCTTTGGGTTTTCCCTGCAGGTGTATATCGAGTCGATTCGCCGTCCCTCGCGGTGACGAGTACTGCTTGTTCACTGCGTCGTAACGTAGACTAATGGATGAAATATGTGGATTCAATGATGCTGATTGATATAATTGTATTGCTACATGTGTGCCACCAAATACTGCTTACTAAATTTCAGATTTCATGAACTGTTAACTTGTTGCTAAAAGATGAACTAAGGATGAACTTGTAGGCGTGTCCTTTTGCTGAAATGTTACTATCCTATGTCCATTGTACCCCTCATGTAGAGTTTCATGCTTAGGTGAGTCGGTTAAGCCTTGCTGAGCCTTCGTGCTCACGGTTGCTGCTTAAGTGTTTTTCAGGTGAGGAGCCACCCACGGACTCGGAGTACGAGTCCACCGGCGAGGGTTACCCTCCGTCGGGGACCACGGCTGAGTGGGAGCGGTACACGCCGCGCTGAGCTGAGACGTGCAGCTAGTGTGGGTTGCCCTAGGGCTGGGCAACCGACTTTTGCTAAATAGGCGGGCGTGAGTTGTATAGTGTAGTCTTCCGCTGTGTAATAGAACAATAATTGTAACTGAAGTTTGTACTTGTTTGTACAGTTTCAGCTGTTTTTCCCATGTAATATATTGTGTTCTTATGACGTGTGCTGTCGGGTGTCGCATCGCGCGGCACCACCCTCTGCGATCCTGGATGAGCGGATTCCGGTCCGCCACATCTATAGTCCACGCACATTCTTTGGGTTCCGTCCTTCTTGTCCACGAAGAGTACCGGAGCTCCCCATGGTGACGAGCTTGGACGGATAAAACCCTTCTCCAACTGTTCTTGAATTTGCTTCTTGAGTTCAACTAACTCATTGACGGGCATCCTATATGGTCCCTTAGCTATAGGGTCAGTTCTGGGTACCAAATCTATGGCAAACTCGACGTCCCGGTCAGGTGGCATTCCCAGGAGCTCTTCCGGGAACACGTCCGAAAATTCCTGAACCACTGGAATGCTGTCCAATGTTGTTTCTTCGACATGGTTAAAATCTGCCCGTTCGGTTGCTTGCTGGGCTGACTCAAACTCGACACGAATACCGTGTTCGTTTGTCAACTGCGCACTCCTTTCAGCACATTGGATTACTCCATTGTGCTTGCTTAACCAGTCCATTCCGAGTATGATGTCAATCCCGTTGGAGTCCAAAACAATAAGGTTGGCGAGGAAGTCTACCCCCCTCATTTTAAGGCTTACTTTACGACATACTATATTAGTCCTCATTTCTCCTCCGGGAGAATTAACTAACATAGCACATTCTAAGTGGGATACGGGTAGATGATGCTTGGCAACATATTCGGATGATATGAAAGAATGTGATGCTCCGGAATCAAATAAAATGGTGGCTGGGTTGGAGTTGGCAAGGAACATACCAATTGCGACGTCCTCAGCCTGTTGTGCTTCCTCAGCAGTGACATGGTTAACGTGGCCACGAGCATAGTTCTGCGGTCCACGGTTCCCTTGGTTGTCCCCTCCGTTTGGTCGCTGGTTCTGCTTGGGCACGTTACCTTGCTGTCCAGGGCCTCTCCTCGGGCACTGATTAGCGAAGTGGCCAACTTCCCCGCATGCAAAGCATGCCCTGTTGCCTACGGCAGCAGGTACGTTGGGGCGGGGGTTTTGATCAGGAGCGCCATCGTTGGGTCGGGGCGCAGGAGGCATGGGCACACGAGGTGCCGGTGCAACGAATCGTTGCTGTGGTGGCTTACCAGGGCGGTTCGTAGGAGTGGTCGATCCATACTGCGGTGCAGGGGGCATGTATCTAGGTCGTACATTGCTCCCTTGGGGCTGGTATGGCATCTTCTGACACGACCCCATTGGTCCTGTCGAGCCAGGATCACGCTGAGGGGTGCTGCGTTGCACAGCACAGTATAACACACGTCAAAGGTACAAAGCGGAAGCGGAAATTTTATTACATAAACAAGTTTATGAACATGTTTACATCAAAATAAGTTTAGTCCACACTCGCGGGCGTAGACTAAGCATCAAGTGCACGTTCAGCCCTTGAACGTGTCCTTGCTAGCACACACGCACACTAACTCTGCGGCGTGCACGACTCCCACTCGATGGGGTTCCCCTCCTGGGGTTCCGTCTCCTCTTCGGGAGTCCCTTCCTCATAGAACCCTGCAAAAGCTTCAAACACAAGCAGTGAGCACGAAGGCTCAGCAAGTCTGACCCGTTTCACCTAAACATGGAACTTCTACATGAGGGTAATGGGTTACATGAGGTAAAATCATTTGCGAGGACTCGCCTAATTAGTAGAACCTTACTTTCGAGTTTTAGCAGCAGGTTGTGGAGAACCTTATGCGAAGGCACATGAGAGAGCCGCAATCAAACAAGAAACGCATTTCTCTCATGTACTTTGCCCAAAGTTGAAAAGAACTTTAGTTAGCACTAAGCTACAGCATATCATTAACAATCAATATCCAACTTTCAATCAGCAACATTTTAACATGTAACTAGCCTGTTCTTTCTACGTCACGGTACAGTGAACAAGTGGTACTCACTGACCGCGAGGGACGGCGATTATAATCGATTTACACCTGCAGGGTTACCCGAACAACCCGTCACGTACGCCCGTACTCGATGTTGCCTACAACAACCATCACGGACGCCGTACGCGACTACCTTTCACCCGTTAGCCAAATATTGAACCGGTCCCATCGTCCCGAGCAAGAGGTCCCTGCACGCGCATCTCTGTGCCGCCAGCTGATTTACACCTCGAGCTCTCAACCTACCCTCTGAACGACGGGCAATGCCTCAATACCCAGCTACCCGAGTTACATCAGTTTCCCGGTTCCCATATAGCCGGTAGGTCTTCGGTACTGTTCTAGCTTGTTCAACAGGCCCGCACACGGCTCGGTCCTCAATCGACGCAAGCGGAGCTACAGCACACAGGCCCCAAAGTCCTGCTGCCCTTACTCTCCGCTCGGTCTCATTTTCTTGCCATGTGTATCATGTGCTATCTCTACCTGAGCAATGTGCCTCTAGCCTATTCTCGCGAGTAGTTCCAACTACTCGACTTGTACCGAATCCTACTCTATTCTAGCAATGCAGTGGCTAACGAGGTTTGCAATCCTAAACCCAACCCATGGTTTTCTTGGCTGTGCAGTTGGGTTTCCAATCAAGACTCTAATGCAAAGAACAATATTTGAAAATGTGCTCAAAACAATAAACATTTGTAAAAAGGTTAATGCAAACTGGGGCTTGCCTTGCTGCTCTTGGTCGTAGGCTAGCTGTTCCTCCGGAGTAACGAAGTCTAGGACTTCGGGTTCCTCCTCGACCTTAGCGACTACATGATAAGAGTAATGTATGTATTAATTTAAATGCATTTGTATTACTTTGAAGTTGTGAAGTCTACAACCCTTGCTAGACAGACCTAATGACTGTGAAACTTTTACTGTGGCTTGGTTACAACCTAAACAGAGACTTGGTCAAGTTTTAGTTGCAGCTAAGCTCATTTGAGCCCTCCACAAATAATCATGTCCTTGACCTTAATTGGAACTCTTAGGGTGTTCTAGGAATTTTCATGAGACAAACTATGACTTTCTGAAAACTAGATTTTCAGAGGGTTCTAATGGAGTTGGTCTCACTTAATTTGGAAGTTTCTAACTAAAGATATGAGCTAAAAAATTTCAGAGATAATTCTGAAAATGTTTCTGAACATTTTCTATTTTCTCTGGAACAGTTTTACTAATCACACCATTAGGTGGACTAAATGAGCTCAAATGGTTCTGAAATTTTTATGGTAGTTCAAGGATATTTTGGTGAACATCTCAGCAAAATTTCAGGATTTTCCTCCAAAGGATTCTCCAGTTAAAATTCCTAACAGTTTAAACTTTAAGGAATTAATTCTGGAGAATTAAGGAATTTCATGAAGTGAAACTTGATTTTCTGGAAAGTACTCAGAGAGCTGAATCCAGCAAAATTTGGTTCACTCAATTTGGAGCTTTCTAGCCAAAGTTATAAGGATTTGAAGTTTGAAGGAAATCTGAAAATCGGGGAAAAGTTTAAACTCGCGCGCGGGCCCAGGGGACACGCGTCGCATGCCTAGGCGATGGCACACCGCGGCCCACAAAGATTTTGCGTGCCAGCACACCCGATCCCGGCCGCAGCCAGATCCGATTCAAAATATCGGCCGCTGACAGCTGGGGTCCACCCCCTTCTTCAACCTCGCGACACCCGCGCCCCGCCGCCGAGGGACCTCGCCGGAGGACTCGCCGCCGGCTGCTGTACAGCTCCAAACTTCTTGATTCTGGCCGCCCCTGCCTACTTTTACTTGGGAAACCTGACCCGAGGGCCAGCTGCTCATGACAACGGCCGGAGCATGGTCGGCGACGAGCCGCCATATCGGAACGACTTCGGCCATGTCGGCTGACTCTCCTAGTACCTCATCTACTTGGGAAATCGGTCGGGGAGCATCAGTGGACCTCAGAGAAGGTCGATATGAGATCGAGGCAGCTCGGGGAAGGCCCGAAATAGGTCCTCACCGTGCGCCCGATACCCCCCGTTCGTTCCGCCATTAGTAGACCTTGAATTACGCCGGGCACAGAGGTTCTCCAGCCCAGAGTTGTGAAGGCAACTTGTGCGTTACCGTGTCTAGCTCGTGTGGGAGTGGCCTGAGGCCCTCTAATCTTTTCTAGAGCACGAATTAAACAGAATCGTACCCGAAGGTCGTTCTGCACACAGAAAGGGGAAAAGTGGAAATTCGCCGCCGGTGAGCAACCACTCGAGCTGTGGCTCGGAGATGAGCAGCACCGGTCACCCGCGCGTCCAAGGGTGCCTTGGCTCGGGCGTGACAACGCCCAGGTTGGGCTGTCCACGAGAGCCCGAGGTGCGGCGGTTTCCAGTTCCGAGTTTGATCTTTCGGCACAGCCGATATCACTCGGTTTCAATCGACTTTTAGCAATGGGGAGGATGGAGGAAGGTCTCTAGTACCTTGTTGGGACCCTGGAGTGGAAGGAGGGAGCTGCGATCGGCTTGATCAAGCGGGAGCTCGAGCGGCGGCGATGGCAGTGGAAAAACAAGTCGTGTACGTCGGCAGCTCGGGGGAATGGCGACTGAAGCACGCCGGGGAGGAAATAAATAGCCCGGCGGCTGGCCTCCGGCTTGGGGCGCGCAGCAGGAGCTGGCGCCGGCTGCCCCCCTTCGGTGGCGCGCGCACACAGCAGCCGGGAACCGACTGAACTGTGTTTCAGTCGGTTTGCTTTGAGGCAGAGGCTGACATGTGGGTCCCACCCCTCTTTTAACCTCTGAAATTTACTCCTAACAGCTGTGGTAAACAGTGAACCCTATTCTACCCTTGGCAATTCAAATTATTCACCCAAGAGCCATTTGAATTGATCAAAGTCCAAATGAAGTTTGGTTTGAATGAATTTCAGCACAAGTGCAGTTTGAAATTCAAATAAAGTTTGAATTTCTCCCCCTTAGCTCATGTCAAGATCAACTCCAAATGGAGTGAAAATTGGTGTGTGAGCTCACAACAATGTGCTGAGTAAGAATATGCCTTCCACTTTTAAATTCATGGAATAAAAACAGTTTGAATTTGAATATGGTTTCAAACTGCCCTCTTCCTAATTATACCCAAAATGACCTCAAAAAGGTGTTGAGTTTGGGTGAAACTTGGCATGGACATCCTTAGCAAAGTGTAGGAGTTTTCATATGTCCAGCCCATCTATATCACATGTGGGAAATACCACTTTTGCAACGTGTGAGTTTGTTCTCTAATGAGCATGTTGATAATTGTTACTTGCTCTTCATTTGTGTTCATCATTTTTCCTCAAATGAGGTGTGTGGGGTGGTGATGAACACTGCAAATGTGTGTCAAAAACTGAGGCCCTTACATTCCTCCCCCCTTAAAAGAATCTCGTCCCGAGATTACAAGGTAAAAATGAGAGAGAGGACGGTGGAAAATTACCGGATATGCGACGTGAAAAAGTCGGGGTAGTTAGTGCGAAGGAATTCTTCGCTCTCCCATGTCGCTTCGTCCATGGAGTGATTACTCCACAGAACCTTGTAGAACCACAACGTACGGTTGCGTGTGGTTCGGGCCTTTTCATCAATAATCTGCACCGGTTCCTCCCGATAGGTGAGATCCGGTTGCAGTTCTTCAATGTCTTCCAGCTGAACGGTAGTTGATAGCTTGAGACACTTCCTCAGCTGGGAAACGTGAAAGACGTCGTGCACACCGGAAAGTGCTTCTGGTAATTTCAGCCGGTATGCCACCGATCCACATCTTTCGGTAATCTGGAATGGACCGATGAAGCGGGGTGCTAACTTTCCCCTCACCCCAAATCTATTTACACCCTTCATTGGAGACACCCGTAGATATACGTGATCTCCAACTTCGAATTGTAATGGGCGCCTTCTCCGGTCCGCATACTGTTTCTGACGGGATTGAGCGGCTTTTAGGTTCGCTTGAATTAGTCGAACCTTTTCTTCCGCGTTGTTGACAAGGTCAATCCCGAAGGTAACCCTTTCGCCAGACTCACACCAGTTCAATGGTGTGCGGCATTTTCTTCCGTATAGCGCCTCGTAGGGCGCCATCCTGATGCTGGCTTGGTACCCATTGTTGTACGAGAACTCGGCTAACGGCAAGTGATCATCCCAATTCTTGCCGTGGTTGATAGCGCAAGCTCGTAGCATGTCTTCTAGGATTTGATTTACCCGCTCAGTTTGTCCATCCGTCTGCGGGTGGTAGGCTGAACTACGGATCAGCTTCGTCCCCAAGGCAGCGTGTAGCTGCTCCCAAAAACGGGACACAAATAAAGTGCCCCGGTCCGATATGATGGTACGGGGTACGCCGTATAAGCATAGGATCCGTGAGATGTACAGTTCAGCGTACTTCTTGGCGTTGTAGTTGGTGTTGACCGGGATGAAATGGGCAACTTTGGTGAGCCGATCGACGATCACCCACACAGAATCATGTTTCTGTAAGGTGGTGGGTAAACCGACGACGAAATCCATGCTCACGTCCTCCCACTTCCAGGCAGGAACGCCCAGTGGTTGCAGCAGTCCCGGTTTCCGCATGTTGTCTGCCTTCACCCTTCGACATGTATCACACTCAGACACGTATTTGGCAGTCTCTCGCTTCATCCGTGTCCACCAAAACTTTCTTCTGAGTTCTTGATACATTTTGTTGCTGCCGGGGTGAATAGAAAATTTTGATAAGTGAGCCTCATCAAATATTTTCTTCCGTAACTCCGGATTTCGGGGTACGACGATCCGGTCCTTGAACCATAGGACGCCGTCTCCGTCCTTCCGGAAACATTTTAACTCCCCACTGTCTACACGTCTCCGCAAATGTGACATGCCCTTGTCATTCTTCTGGGCTGCCGCTATCTCTTCACGGATGGTGGGGATCAAAGTTAGGTTGTAGAGAGCTCCGTGTGGGATCACATGTAGTGGTGGTTCGCTCTCTTCCAACGGTGTGATGGTCAGATTATTGACGTGTGACTTGCGGCTCAGCGCATCTGCCACAACGTTCACCTTGCCCGGATGATAATGGATCTCTATCTCGTAATCCTTTATCAGTTCTAACCATCTTCGTTGCCTCATGTTCAACTCCTTCTGAGTGAATATGTACTTGAGGCTTTTGTGGTCGGTATACAAATGTACGAGGTTACCGAGTAGGTAGTGCCTCCACATTTTCAGTGCAAGTACCACGGCAGCGAGCTCCAAGTCGTGAGTTGGATAATTTTGCTCATGATTCCTAAGCTGCCGTGATCCATACGCGACCACCCTTCGGTCTTGCATCAGCACACATCCGAGCCCAATGCCGGATGCATCGCAGTACACATCGAACGGTTTTGTTGTGTCTGGCTGCGCCAAAACCGGTGCTGATGTCAGGTGCTTGACTAAAGCCTTGAATGCTGCTTCACATGCTGGACTCCAAACATATTTGGTAGCCTTCTTCAGCAGCTCTGTCATTGGCTTGGCAATCTTCGAGAAGTTCGGAATGAACCTCCGGTAATATCCCACGAGTCCGAGGAAACTCCGTACCTCATGAACAGTTCTCGGGGATTTCCAATTCAGCACTTGCGTGATCTTGCTCGGGTCCACAGCGATACCCTCCGCTGAGATGATATGCCCGAGGAAAGGCACTTGCGATATCCAAAACTCGCATTTGCTGAACTTTGCGTATAACTTGTGATCCCGCAGCCGTTGCAAGACTATACGCAGATGTTTCTTGTGATCTTCCTCCGACTTGGAGTATACTAGAATGTCGTCGATGAAGACCACGACAAACTTGTCCAGCTCCGGCATGAACACCGAGTTCATTAAGTACATGAAGTGAGCTGGAGCATTGGTGAGGCCAAAGGACATGACCAGGTACTCATAGAGTCCGTACCTTGTCGAGAAAGCTGTCTTTGGAATGTCCTCCGCCCTTATCTTAATCTGATGGTACCCAGATCTTAAATCCATCTTGGAAAAGATCTTTGCTTCGACCAACTGATCAAACAACATGTCGATCCGTGGCAACGGGTACTTGTTCTTGATGGTTACGGCATTTAATGGACGGTAGTCCACGCAAAGCCGCAACGTTTCATCCTTCTTTTTGACAAATAATGCCGAAGAGCCCCATGGCGAGGAGCTCGGCCTAATAAAACCCTTCTCCAGAAGGTCCGTGAGCTGAGTCTTCAGTTCAGCCAACTCCTTGGGCGCCATCTTGTACGGCCTTCGGGATATTGGCATGGTTCCCGGTGCAAGTTCAATCTTGAACTCCACCTCTCTATCGGGTGGCATTCCCGGCAAATCATCCGGGAATACATCAGGGAACTCTCGGACCACTGGAATGTCTTCCAATCTGATGGTTGTGGCTTGATAGACACTTGGAAGTTTTATTTCTGGACTATCCAGAAATAATGAGTGAGAACCGTGCACCTCTGAGTTTAAGTGCACGACTCGAAGGACGGTGTCTAAAACAGCGCCGTGGCGGGTTAACCACGACATCCCTAGAATGACATTGACCTTCTGCCCCTCTAAGATAATGAGAGACGTGGGGTACACTCTACCCGCTAAGCATAATGGTGCTTTGGAGACCATTACGCTTGCTGAAATCTTCCCACCCGGTGAACAAATTAAATATGGACTATCGGTGGGGAGTATTGGCAAGCTGTGTTTAGCAATGAAAGCTTGGCTAATAAAATTATGCGTGGCGCCTGAATCAAATAGTACTATAGCGGGATGCTGGTGGAGTTGGAACATACCCGCAAGGATGGGCTCGCCCTCCGGCACGTCCTCAATGGCAAGCTGGTGGACAGTGCCCGGCCTAGGGTTTGCCCGCCGCGCATTAGTAGGGTTCCGGGGTTGATTCCTCCCCGGAAACTGTGGTGCCACTCCGCCGCCTTGCCTCTCCGGGCAACTGCTCGCGAAGTGTCCTGGGCGACCACACTTGTAACATGTGGCCGCTGCTGGTGGAGTACTTGGTGGACGAAAGCCCGGCATGCGTTGCGGAGGTGCAAACGCACGCGGCATCGCCCGCTGCTGCTGTTGTTGTTGCGGTGGTACTGGCAGTGCCGGCCGGAATGCTGGTGAAGAGTACGGCCGACTGCGGAACGGCATCGACCGCTGTGGTGGCTGCCAGCGTGGACCTGATGGTGGGTGATTCACCATCCGAAACTTCTGAGAAGGACCGCCTCCTTCTCCGCTGCTCTGCGGCGCGCTTCGCTTTCGCTCTGCCGCCGCCAACTCCTTGCCGGAGTCCTCCTGAACAATCGCAGCATCAATTATGTCGTTGAGGCTGCCGCGATTGAACATCGCCAATTTGTCCTTCAGGAGCGGGTTAAGCCCCTGGTAAAAGTGGTCCCGCCGCTTCTCGTCCGTATCTGCGTGATACGACGCGTAGAGCGCGAGATCGTTGAACGCCCTGGAATATTCCAGCGCGTTTCGGCTCCCTTGTTGCAGGTGTAGGAACTCCTGCGTCTTCCTCTTCATCAAACCGGGCGGTATATGATAGGCCCTGAAGGCCGTCCGAAACTCCGCCCAGGTCATCACTCGGTCGGTGGGCTGTGACGCACAGAAGTTGGCCCACCACGCGCTCGCGGATCCTTGGAGCTGCTGGACCGCGAACTGAGTCTTGCGCTGCTCGCTGATTTGGAGCAGCCCGAATTTCATCTCTATGGCGCGGAGCCAGTTGTCCGCGTCAAGTGGTTCATCCGCCCTTGAGAATACAGGGGGATGAGTCGCCAGGAAGTCAGAGTAGGAGCTCTGTTGGCGCTCCTCACGATCTTGACGTCTCTCTGGGCGAGACGTATTCGCAATCAATGTTTGCAGCAACTCTGTGTGCTGCTGATGTGAACCCGCCATTGCCGCGACAATGTCGGCCAATGTAACTGTCGGCAGTGGCGGTGGCGGTGTTTGCTGTTGCTGTTGCTGCTGCTGTCCCGAGGAGTCCTCGGGAGGTGGTTGGGAGGTCTCTCCCCCTTGGCTAGTACCTCCAACATCAGGGTTGGCACGAGTACGCGTCATTCTGAAATTCAACACAGCAGCAATTAGCACATGTCCTACTCAAAATTCCATAAACAGCAGTAGGTATTGAAGCGACGCATGATTAACTTGCACAACATTCACATATATTGATAAAGCATAAACTTTATACAAGATACGTCATTCTCGGATCTCCGAGAAGTCGTGCTCATGTCGTCACTACCTATACATACGCTACTGTCTACACGACATGTCACCGATTACAAAAGTTGGGTTACGCTACCCTAGCTGTCCTACTTGGCAACCGTAACCCCCTACTCGGAGTAGAATTCGACCTCCTGTGGGTCGTCCTCCTCCGGTACTTCTGCTGGTGGCTCTGGATCTACCACCTCTTCTCCCATTCCGGGTTCTCCCATTGCTGGAAGACCCAAGACCACCGGTATGCCTAACACCGGGGGCACGAGGTCCTGCAATGCATGCACCTCGTCCATAGCCTGGTTGTAGTCCTCTTCCCAGCCTTGTCCTTCCTCAATAGCGTCGTCCCGCTCTTGAGCAAGGTCCTCATTCTGCTGGGTTAGGGTCTGCACCAGCTCTTGCAACGCCGCGATGTCAACACGGCTCTTCTTCTTTGCCTTCTTCAGACGACGCAACTGATTGTGTTGTTCATTCAGTCGCTTGATCGTCGGAAGGAGCACATTGCGGAGTGCACTGTGAGCACTCTCAAAATGATCTCCACGGCTTGTGCTCTCCTTGAGCTTGGTGGCGAGATGCTCCGTATGAACAGCTTGGCTGTCCATCACAGCGTTTCCCGCCCTCATTTGGAGGCTGAGGTTTGCCTCCGCGGGGTTGTACCTTGGGCAAGTCGGGTCTGTTGCCTCCAGGTACCTTTCTTCCCACACATGTTGAGCTCGCCCCTCCACCGGGACGAGTGCGTATGCTGTGCCCTCCATAGCCTGCACGTGTAGTTGGCAGAAACGTGACATGGTGTCACGGGCTGCTACTTGCCACATCCCTTCCGGTTGTCTTCCTCTCACCGTGACAGTGAATGGCACCGAACCGGGTGGCGTAGGTCCTGCGGGAACCTCGACATGGATCATCCACGTCTTACTCCCCTCTTCGCCTTCCTCCTTGGCGAAGTATTGCGGCATCTGGTTGTACCCGAAATATTGGAGCATTTGCCGCAATGCATCCGGGTAGCCGCTACTGTCAGAACAGTGGGAAACTACCCACCCGTTCTCCAACCGTTTATCTGCTGTCATCTGTAAAAATATATTTGAGAAATGTCAAATATTTATTTAAACAGTAAACCCTTGAGTTATAACATAAGATATGTCATTGAACCCATAACACTTGGAAACATAGTTCAAATTTTTAAATAAATTTGACTGCTGATCTGCTGTTACCATGACAGCCCTGACCAGATTCCATATAAATCTGATTTAGGCCAGGTTAAAAGCAAAACCAAAGTTGAAAAGAAACGCATTTCTCTCATGTACTTTGCCCAAAGTTGAAAAGAACTTTAGTTAGCACTAAGCTACAGCATATCATTAACAATCAATATCCAACTTTCAATCAGCAACATTTTAACATGTAACTAGCCTGTTCTTTCTACGTCACGGTACAGTGAACAAGTGGTACTCACTGACCGCGAGGGACGGTGATTATAATCGATTTACACCTGCAGGGTTACCCGAACAACCCGTCACGTACGCCCGTACTCGATGTTGCCTACAACAACCATCACGGACGCCGTACGCGACTACCTTTCACCCGTTAGCCAAATATTGAACCGGTCCCATCGTCCCGAGCAAGAGGTCCCTGCACGCGCATCTCTGTGCCGCCAGCTGATTTACACCTCGAGCTCTCAACCTACCCTCTGAACGACGGGCAATGCCTCAATACCCAGCTACCCGAGTTACATCAGTTTTCCGGTTCCCATATAGCCGGTAGGTCTTCGGTACTGTTCTAGCTTGTTCAACAGGCCCGCACACGGCTCGGTCCTCAATCGACGCAAGCGGAGCTACAGCACACAGGCCCCAAAGTCCTGCTGCCCTTACTCTCCGCTCGGTCTCATTTTCTTGCCATGTGTATCATGTGCTATCTCTACCCGAGCAATGTGCCTCTAGCCTATTCTCGCGAGTAGTTCCAACTACTCGACTTGTACCGAATCCTACTCTATTCTAGCAATGCAGTGGCTAACGAGGTTTGCAATCCTAAACCCAACCCATGGTTTTCTTGGCTGTGCAGTTGGGTTTCCAATCAAGACTCTAATGCAAAGAACAATATTTGAAAATGTGCTCAAAACAATAAACATTTGTAAAAAGGTTAATGCAAACCGGGGCTTGCCTTGCTGCTCTTGGTCGTAGGCTAGCTGTTCCTCCGGAGTAACGAAGTCTAGGACTTCGGGTTCCTCCTCGACCTTAGCGACTACATGATAAGAGTAATGTATGTATTAATTTAAATGCATTTGTATTACTTTGAAGTTGTGAAGTCTACAACCCTTGCTAGACAGACCTAATGACTGTGAAACTTCTACTGTGGCTTGGTTACAACCTAAACAGAGACTTGGTCAAGTTTTAGTTGCAGCTAAGCTCATTTGAGCCCTCCACAAATAATCATGTCCTTGACCTTAATTGGAACTCTTAGGGTGTTCTAGGAATTTTCATGAGACAAACTATGACTTTCTGAAAACTAGATTTTCAGAGGGTTCTAATGGAGTTGGTCTCACTTAATTTAGAAGTTCCTAACTAAAGATATGAGCTAAACAATTTCAGAGAAAATTCTGAAAATGTTTCTGAACATTTTCTATTTTCTCTGGAACAGTTTTACTAATCACACCATTAGGTGGACTAAATGAGCTCAAATGGTTCTGAAATTTTTATGGTAGTTCAAGGATATTTTGGTGAACATCTCAGCAAAATTTCAGTATTTTCCTCCAAAGGATTCTCCAGTTAAAATTCCTAACAGTTTAAATTTTAAGGAATTAATTCTGGAGAATTAAGGAATTTCATGAAGTGAAACTTGATTTTCTGGAAAGTACTCAGAGAGCTGAATCCAGCAAAATTTGGTTCACTCAATTTGGAGCTTTCTAGCCAAAGTTATAAGGATTTGAAGTTTGAAGGAAATCTGAAAATCGGGGAAAAGTTTAAACTCGCGCGCGGGCCCAGGGGACACGCGTCGCATGCCTAGGCGATGGCACACCGCGGCCCACAAGGATTTTGCGCGCCAGCACACCCGATCCCGGCCACAGCCAGATCCCAATTCAAAATATCGGCCGCTGACAGCTGGGGTCCACCCCCTTCTTCAACCTCGCGACACCCGCGCCCCGCCGCCGAGGGACCTCGCCGGAGGACTCGCCGCCGGCTGCTGTACAGCTCCAAACTTCTTGATTCTGGCTGCCCCTGCCTACTTTTACTTGGGAAACCTGACCCGAGGGCCAGCTGCTCATGACAACGGCCGGAGCATGGTCGGCGACGAGCCGCCATATCGGAACGACTTCGGCCATGTCGGCTGACTCTCCTAGTACCTCATCTACTTGGGAAATCGGTCGGGGAGCATCAGTGGACCTCAGAGAAGGTCGATATGAGATCGAGGCAGCTCGGGGAAGGCCCGAAATAGGTCCTCACCGTGCGCCCGATACCCCCCGTTCGTTCCGCCATTAGTAGACCTTGAATTACGCCGGGCACAGAGGTTCTCCGGCCCAGAGTTGTGAAGGCAACTTGTGCGTTACCGTGTCTAGCTCGTGTGGGAGTGGCCTGAGGCCCTCTAATCTTTTCTAGAGCACGAATTAAACAGAATCGTACCCGAAGGTCGTTCTGCACACAGAAAGGGGAAAAGTGGAAATTCGCCGCCGGTGAGCAACCACTCGAGCCGTGGCTCGGAGATGAGCAGCACCGGTCACCCGCGCGTCCAAGGGTGCCTTGGCTCGGGCGTGACAACGCCCAGGTTGGGCTGTCCACGAGAGCCCGAGGTGCGGCGGTTTCCAGTTCCGAGTTTGATCTTTCGGCACAGCCGATATCACTCGGTTTCAATCGACTTTTAGCAATGGGGAGGATGGAGGAAGGTCTCTAGTACCTTGTTGGGACCCTGGAGTGGAAGGAGGGAGCTGCGATCGGCTTGATCAAGCGGGAGCTCGAGCGGCGGCGATGGCAGTGGAAAAACAAGTCGTGTACGTCGGCAGCTCGGGGGAATGGCGACTGAAGCACGCCGGGGAGGAAATAAATATCCCGGCGGCTGGCCTTCGGCTTGGGGCGCGCAGCAGGAGCTGGCGCCGGCTGCCCCCCTTCGGTGGCGCGCGCACACAGCAGCCGGGAACCGACTGAACTGTGTTTCAGTCGGTTTGCTTTGAGGCAGAGGCTGACATGTGGGTCCCACCCCTCTTTTAACCTCTGAAATTTACTCCTAACAGCTGTGGTAAACAGTGAACCCTATTCTACCCTTGGCAATTCAAATTATTCACCCAAGAGCCATTTGAATTGATCAAAGTCCAAATGAAGTTTGGTTTCAATGAATTTCAGCACAAGTGCAGTTTGAAATTCAAATAAAGTTTGAATTTCTCCCCCTTAGCTCATGTCAAGATAAACTCCAAATGGAGTGAAAATTGGTGTGTGAGCTCACAACAATGTGCTGAGTAAGAATATGCATTCCACTTTTAAATTCATGGAATAAAAACAGTTTGAATTTGAATATGGTTTCAAACTGCCCTCTTCCTAATTATACCCAAAATGACCTCAAAAAGGTGTTGAGTTTGGGTGAAACTTGGCATGGACATCCTTAGCAAAGTGTAGGAGTTTTCATATGTCCAGCCCATCTATATCACATGTGGAAAATACCACTTTTGCAACGTGTGAGTTTGTTCTCTAATGAGCATGTTGATAATTGTTACTTGCTCTTCATTTGTGTTCATCATTTTTCCTCAAATGAGGTGTGTGGGGTGGTGATGAACACTGCAAATGTGTGTCAAAAACTGAGGCCCTTACATTCTTCCTTTTGCACTCTCGCTCGATCTCTCGGATCTTGTTTTCCACCACAATAGCCTTATCAACTAGCTTGTGGAAGCTTACGTAGTCATTGTTGAGGAGCTGAACTTGGATCTCATTGTTCAACCCTCTCATGAACAGGTACTGCTTCCTCTGATCTGAGTTGACATCTTCCTCTGATCTGAGTTCACACTTTTCTGTCCTTGGCGAAGACCTTCAAACTCCTGCCTTTTGAGCATCATTACACCGACAGGGATGTAGTGAGAGCGGAAACTTTCCTTGAACTCAGTCCAAGTGATTGTCTCCGGGTTGGCATGGGCGTTGCTCAAGGCATCCCACCAGTCAGCAGCAGCTCCCATAAGTTGGTGCAACGCGAAGAGAACCTTCTCTCGGTCGTTGCACTGAACAATGGCGAGCTTCTTCTCCATGGATTTCAACCAATCATCTGCCTCCATGGGGTCACTAGTTTGAGCAAAGGTGGGTGGTCGAGTTCTCATGAGGGAAAAACCACGGAACTGAGAAGTAATGCATATGTGTGCCCAGGATGTTCTTCACACATACACATACGTTCCACAAACTGAATTCATATTATATATTACCACGAATAACAGAGTTTATTACAATTCCTCATGAGTCTTGGACTTATGCTTACAGCGGAAGTCTTATTTCTATGCAGCGGAAGTCCTTATTTAAATGCGGAAGCAGAAACTAATGCGGAAGCAAAACTAAGCAGAAGTGGCTCCATCTCTACTCCCTCCACAGGCAAGGTTGAGAACAGATCACACGCCATAATGTTCCACTTGATCTTCATAGTAGGCTTCTCCTGCTGCTGGTGATGAAGTAATAATGCAAGGTTGAGTACAATGATGTACTCAGCAAGTGCGGAAAACACATGATATGCAGCCCATAAACAAGGTAGGTATAAAAAGGCTTATTTGCAGAAAAGCAATCTTGTAAAACCATGATAAAACAGCAACTTAACTTTAGATGAATGTAATCCCAGCATGAATTAAATTACCAACATACCTTCATCACTTCCCGTGTTCCATCCAAATATTAACCAATCCTCTATTCATTCTCACGAATACCTCCTCGTATTCGCTACCATCTCATCTCACAAATCAACCTCGTCTCATACCGAGACCAAATTCTCATGTCATGACTCAACAGTCATGCAAACATCTCATCATCCAGACTCAACAGTTCCAAACCAATAACCATAACCAATAACCTTCCCAATAACCATCCCATCTAATCATGGCAGTTTAGCCAGGTGCTCATGACCGTAAGCTCGGCTATCATGATAGTTTTAATAACTCTGCAGAGTTTGCACCTCTTTACCCACAAGTTTGTGATTTCGTCACCCGTCGGCGACTGCAGAACCTCCATTATACCAGTACACATCCGTCGGTGTATGGTCAAGAGATCACAAAATAGCCTTTACAAAGGGGTTACTAGATGTATGGACTCACTAAGGTTTCACCGGCAGGCTAGAATCTCCAATTCTCCCACCCACGGGCCCCCTCTTGTGCCATGCAGTTCCCAGGGCAGTCCTCACTCGACTCCCATTCCCCGCGCCTTCCACAGTCCATAACACTCTAGCAACTTACCTAATTACTCAGCTAAGCCGCACCCATATTTGGCCTTGTGGTGGCACTGTTATCCTGGCATGTGCATGCATGAACCGGTCCTTAGATCTACGGCAAGTAAAACCACCATCTCATGCTACCTCATTCACAAACCAAGGCTTGCCTAGATCTCCCTCCGATCCATGTTCATTAACCTCATCAGTTTATTATCAGTGCGAGTGCAGTTAGCTAGACACATCTATCTCGCTTCCCGATCCCATAGACTCAGCGAAGCATAAAGCAAAAACCATACCCGACTCATAAACTTCCCTGGCGACAAGGGTGGTTTAACCAAAACTAGTAAACTCCTATAAAAGGGTTTCCCATCATGTTTGACTCAGTACGCACACCTTTTCGCAAAACAAAACAGTTTTACCCGAAACATAGGATCAACATGGTCAAGGAGCACTTGCCTTGTTCTTGCTGTTCCGGTTGTTCTTGATTCTCAAAACCTTGTTGCTGCAGCTCGTCGTAGACAGCTTCCTGGATCTGTCCTGCTATGTAGGATTCACGCGCATACAAGATTCACAGCAATCAATATCATGCGCAAACCTTAAACTAGATGCGATGATGCACATGCATGCTGTCCTATGATTGTTATTAGATTGTTGTGCTCTTGCATGGCTTGCATGGGCAGAGTTGTTCGGATCAAAGGTGGACGTGGCGATGATCTTGTCTTTAGATCAAACTGATCATCGAGTGATCTGCCCACGAGAAGGCTTCAGTTGAAAGGAATTGAAGAACAGATGCAAAGATGAACACAATGATGTCGTAAGGTGGTATCGATGTCCTACCTCACGCTCTTATTGTCTTCGAGGTCCTCCCCAGACCGCTCGGTTCTTCTCCGATGATCTCCCTTGTTGTGCTTCGGCGATGGTTGGCTCGGCGAGTTAGGGCTAGGGCTCTAAGTCGTCGGCTCAGGAGTTGAAAGAGAAGTTTGTGGTTTCGGCCAGAGGTTTTGGGTTCTATTTATAATCGGGAAAAGAAGAGTCCTAATCTGATTGTATCCGAATAAGAGTCTTATTCAGATCTTTGTTAGATCCTGACGTCTTATCTTCAGTAACATCGTGGAGTTTAGATCGGTTTCTGTTGCGTACCGGTATCTTTACGCGTAAAAACTGCTCCAGACTCGTTACCTCCGCGGTGATGAGCTCCGGAAGCTCCACGTGTCCTTCCAAGCCTGGTATCTCTTCTCCCACAGAGACGATCTCCGGTTGTGCCTCGTGTCACGAGCGAGACCTCCCTCTTCTTCGGAGGTGAGCTCCACGCACGCCACGTGTTGGCGCCGGTCTTACCCTTCTCCTTTCCTCAGGGACGTGCCCCGCGGTCGACACGTGTCCAGCAGTGACAGACCTCCCGGAGATAAGCTCCGGTGGTGACGCGTGTCCAATAGAACAGGACCTCTCGCAGGTGAGCTCCGAGATCGACACGTATCCCGCGCTGCTGGTCCTCTGATTTCCGCGAGGACTAGCTCCGAGGATGACACGTGTCCTGCGGAAATGCCTTTGCTTCTTCCGCAGAGGCTAGCTCCGTGGGCAACATGTGTCCCACAGGATCGGACCTCTCCCCTTTGCGGAGACGAGCCCCGAGCCTGCCACGTAGCCAGCTTGGCGGCGGCCTCTCCCCACTTCGCAGGGATGAGCTCCGATCACGCCACGTGGCCTGATGGCCGCGGAAGTTGCCTTCTGCGCTCTCTGAAGGCTTTATTGGCTATTCTTTTGATAATTCTCTCTGTTCCTATTTTTCATTAAAATGTTTCCTTTTCATAGGACACGAACATATGCTGACACCCGAGGTGAGGGTGTCACAACGTGTCCCACAGGATCAGACCTCTCCCCTTTGCGGAGACGAGTCCCGAACCTGCCACGTAGCTATTTTAGCGGCGGACCTCTCTTCACCTCGCAGGGGCGAGCTCCGAACATGCCACGTGGCCGGTTGGCCGCGGTAGTTGCTTTCGGTGCTCTCTGAGAGCTTTATTGGCTACCCTTTTGGTACTTGACATTGTTCCATCTTTTCTTAAAATGTTTTCTTCTTCCTAACACGTGAATATATGCTGACACCCGAGATGAGGGTGTCACAAAAGCGCAGGCATGGCCGCGTGTCCTTAGCCCCGGGGTCGGCCCCGAGGCTGTCACGTGCGCCTAGGCTCTAGAGCCAACACGTGCACTTGGCCACAGAACGAGCCTCACCGCTGAGGTGAAGTCCGGAGCTGCCTTGTGTATGTGGGCTCTGAACTTCCTCCCCACTGAGGAGGGCTCCAGAGCCGACACATGCCCTTGGACCCGGACCGAGTCTCCCTGCTAAGGTGAGGCCCTTATCTTCCACATGTATGTGGGCTCTGAACCTCCTCCCTGCTGAGGAGGGCTCCGGAGCCGACACGAGCCCTTGGCCCCGGACCAAGCCTCCCCACTTAGGTGAGGTATGCAATTGCCACGTGTATGTGGGCTTCGAATCTTCTCCCTGTTGAGGAGGGCCCCGGAGCCGACACGTACCCTTGGCCCCAGACCAAATCTCCCCCTGTGGTGAGGTCCGGAGCTGCCATGTGTACCCAGGCTCTGAACCTCCTCCCTGCTGAGGAGGGCTCCGGAGCCAACACATGCCCTTGGCCCCGGACTAAGCCTCCCCGCTGAGGTGAGGTTCGGGGCTGCCACATGTATATGGGCTCTGAACCTCCTCCCCGCTGAGGAGGGCTCTGGAGCCGCCATGTGTCCCACGATCCGTCGTGAGCCGTGGGTCGAAGAAGTCAAGGAGGAAGTGCGCTGTCAGGCCATGAACTCAAGGCTCGCGCCTTCCGCAGAAGCATGGTGCACGGTGCACGCCTCCGTCCTCCGCCCGTTCGCCATTACGGTGACAAGATAGGGCGGCGAGGAGTGACAGCGGCACAGTACCGCCCAACGGTACAGTGCCTCCCAGCAGAGCGAGGCGACGCGGCGTCAAGATGGCGTCTCATCATCGCCTGCCGTGCGGTCAGAGGCGCTCAACGCTCCAGGCGGCGGGACTTAACTCTTCCACGGCCACTCTACTCAGAGTGATAAAAATCCTAGATTATGTATAGGGTTGAGATAGCCTCAGGACCACCTGTCGGGCCCCGGGCCACATTGTAACCACCCGGGCCTTAGACTATAAAAGGACCGGGGTGTTCACCCGAGAAAGGGTCCGACTTCAGTTCACAACCATGTCAACACAAACACGCGCAAGCAATACAACAATCACTCCCGTGGACGTAGGGTATTACGCTCCGGCGCCCTGAACCACGTAAATCTTTGTGTTCACCCTCTCGCTCAAGCTTGATCGCTCTAGGGACGTCTAGCCCCTCCAATCAAAGAACCTCCGCAGGCTGCTCCTGTAGCAGACCGGGGGAAGTTTTGTTGCTACACTTCGACAGCCACCGTCTCACTTCTCCGACCAAGCAAAGAACATTGAAAAGGACTGTCAAAAAATTACACCAAGGAAGTTTAAGAAAGCTTGAGTTATTTTCTCTCATTATTTGTTGTAGTTTGGAAACTTATATGTAAGGTTGTTCACATTGAAATATAAACTTTGATATATATGACTCTATGTGACATGTGAATTTTAATGTTTATGGATGTGTCAAACTTTGAATTTTGTTATATTTATCTCATTTGTGTGAATTGTTTAAATTTATCTTATGTGTGGCATGCAGTTTAATTTAGCAAGCTCCTAGTGGCATGCAGTTTTTTTATATCAGCAGACTTCGGTATGGCTGTTTACAGATGAGGGATGTGAATAAGTGATCTAATGGTATTCTAGTTTTTTCTGTGTTCGTTTCTGTCAAAAAGGTTATGAGTTAAGTTATAATGTCTCGATGGCAAACAAGCGAACATGCTTTCATAATAATAGTATTTTAGCGAGTTGCATGTTAGGATTGATATTTTGACGAAGTCTAACGTTAGGGTGGTAAAATAGCAAATGACTTTGGAATTGGTGTCCAAGACTAGTGTAGGCCATGCTTGGGCTCACCCAGAGTTGACTCGTGCCGCCCAGGTCCCAAGGTCTATACCACTGCAGATACACAAACACACGACACTGATGGATTGACTCTTACTAAAGGAGGCTATAGGTCCGTAGAAATGGTACGTTGTCATTGTAGCGAAAGGCACCTGATACATACAGATCAAGCTAGTACAACCCGGTACAGTATGTGATTACTAGATTCAGTCAGACGTGCCGCTGCCATATTAGAGCTGAGCCGCGATACCACTATCCGTGAACCGTTCCACCGGCCGGTGCTCTTCGCCGTGGAATGAACCTCGCCTGGTCTGACTGAAGGTCGGCAAACAGAGACAACGCAGCATTCTCACGTGCCTGGTGTCACGCTGCACAACATGCGTACGCACTCCGGCGGCGTTCTCGCTGTCAAGTCTGCCGGCCGGGGGTCCCTCTGATCGATCGACTCTATTATCCACTTCACTCCTCACAACACATCGGACAGCTAAAACAAGCAGGCGATCAAGCTACCGATAACAGGCAAAACGATGCTGTCCCTGCTCATGATAGGAGCATGGGTTAGTGCGCATCGCCCAAGTTCTGCTACGCTACGCATTGCAGGGCGTACGCGCAGATGGGATCAGGGTGGCATACACATGCGATGCATATTCTACCTTGAGAAAAAAACAAAAGATACAGCTAAACAACCTCTCCATATGATTAGCATCCGAGGCGCAGGTCAAGGATGCATCGCGGGCAATGCAGGCATTGTGCGATGCGAGTACGGAGCTGATCAGTGGCGGTACGTAGCTTATAACGCTAGGAGAAGGAACGGCAAGCTTTTGATTAGTTGCAGGATAAGAGGATAAACTGGCCCCCATGTCACATGGATCAGGCACCAGGATGCCGGGCCACGAATCCGATGAATTCGGCTATTAAATCTGAACGAAATGGAGCAAAGACAATTGGAGGAGGTGCATGAGCTGACACACGGACAATGCATCGTGCCACGGTGTCGCTCATGTCATGCTCTCTCTCTCTCTCTCCCGGAGCAGTGGTAATCTTTGACAACTGCCATTACAGGAATCGCGATAATAGACGATGGCCATAAACCGTCGTCTATAAGGACCACACCATCGTCTATAGCTTATAGACGACATATACGCTTATAGACGACGGTTTCCGACTGTCTACGTTTTTTGTCATCTATAAGCTTATTGACGACGGTTACCGTCGACTATAAATTAATTGACGACGGCCAGATTTAGCTGTCGTCAATAAGTGACTTCTTCTGCATGGCAGCGGGAGAAACTTATCGACGACGGTTTATAGGGTACCGTCGTCGATACTGGACTGTTATCGTCGACAGTGTCCGAAAGCCGTCGACGATGACAGTCCAGTATCGATGACGGCCGCCAGAGAACCGTCGTCGAAAAGGTTTTGCAGTTTTTTTAAAAAAAACTAAAAATGCTGCCCTGGCTTCGAGACCAGCCCTGGCTCGATGGCCAGAACACACATGCATACAAAAACAGACAACACACAGGCATATATATCACAATAAGCATTTTAAAACACTATACACACGCCACTACATACTTTGCAAGTTCGTGACTATGAGACGCTACCCTGTCCTCTGCCACCGGAGTTCGAAAAGTCATCCTCCCGCAGTCGTCCAAGCGTTGGAATCTGAGGTGACGAAGTTTGAGCCTCCGTTCCCGATCCCTGTGATGTGCAAGTGTGGTTAGACATGTTACAAGTAAAAAAATGTATATTTTACTAAATTTGAACAAGTTTAACTAGTTTAAGCTATTTTGAACAATTTTGTAACTGGGCTGCTGTCGTCGGCACCGGTGGTAGCTCTATCGCTGGCGGCGCCCATTGCGGAAAGACATCCGGCTGTCCGGCACTTGTAGCCTGCAAACACAAAGCAAATCATTATACATGTCATTTATATATTAGAAATGTTAAGTACATCATCTAGAATTTACGCAGCTTGCATCTATAGCATGAACGAATTTTGATACTCGTCCCTAGCCCTCGTGCCTCGTCCCTAGCCCTGATCTCCATTGCCCGCATCTCGTCCCTAGCCCTGAGCGCTTCTTGCGTCCTCTAGAGCTCCTCTTGAAGACTTTGGAGCTCCACATCTCGGCTCGCACTGCTGCTGCTGGATCCGCCGTGATGCGATGAAGAGGCTCTCGAGGAAGCCCGCGCCTGCCTCATGTCGACCACTCCATCGAAGATGGCTAACCTGCACAACGAAGTAAGATTATTAAATTTTTGTATCGCGAAGTTCATAACAGTAAATTAAAAATAATAAAGCTCACTGTCCATGAGGTTTCCCACCACCGCTTGAATACGCGGCTTCGGGGACGATTGGCGCGCTATGCCAATCGAACTCTTCGCCTTGAATCCTCCGTGCCTCCTCCCCGTACTTTGTCTGAAAATACAGAAAAATAACATCATTAGAACTATTAAAAAGAATTCAATTAAGTTGAAATAAAAACTCACCGAAGTCTCTATCGCCGTTTGAGAAGAAAGCTTGTTAGGCTGCGACGGCTCACTTCCCAAGTGACCCCTCTTCCACACCTCGATAGGTGCCGGCTGCTGACCGCTCTCATGTTCCTATCGATACATGTTAGCACAAAGAAGATTATAAAATTACTTAATAGAATGCGAGTAGCACTTACCATCTATTTAGCGAGGCTTATGTAGTCGTCCCCATCCAAACGATGTTTTCCGCCCGTCCCTCTACTCTCTCGACAGGTTTAGAAACTGTGTGGAAGCCCTCACTCGCCCAAAGAGCATACAGGGCACGCTACGCGTCCGGACGGCTGTCAAGCCATGCTACATCGACCTGCACACATTTATTATTGAATGAAAACATTGATCACGGTCAGATAATGAAGCAAACTAAACTAAAAACTTTACATCTGCGTACTGCGCCTCCGTCAAGTACGTGTCGCCCGATTCCTTCCCCAGCTCACCCTCGTCTGGATGTAACTTGAAGTACGTGTTCGTAGCTTGAATGCGAGCTGTCGATAGTGACTGTGTCACGATCTTCCTAGCGCAGTTATGGAAGACGAGACGAGCATGATCCGTCTGCTCGGCCACGTTCTCCAAACGATACCGTGCCTGAAAAAAATTAAATATACAACTAAATGTATGTAACTTATAATAAGTTTGTATTACACAAGTATTGTTCATACTTACCATGAAGGCGTGCCAAACAGCCTTCTGGTGGTTGTCGTGAAGAACGACCGTAAAGTAGTCGTCCCAAGATGTGGCAGCGCATCCGTTCACTACACCAGGGTAGTGCAAACGGACTAGACGGCCCAGGACACCGTTCACCAGTGAGTGGCATCTGATTGCTCAGGGCTCTTGCCCGATTGCGAACCATTGGTTTAAGACACCTTAGTGCTCTTTTAACGTGATACATCCACCTATATTGCACAGGGCTGCCCACTTTAGCTTCATATGGAAGATGGATTAGGAGATGTTGCATTGGATTGAAGAACTCTGGAGGGAAAACTTTTTCCATCTTACATAAAAGCACTGGTATCTCCCTTTCCAACTTCTCCATCATCTCGGGTGTGATTTCTTTAGCACAAAGTTCTCTATAAAAGTAGCTAAGCTCGCCTAACACCTTCCACACCGCATCGTCCGAATCCACCGTCCACGCAATCGCGGGTGATTGACGTCCTCACCATCGTCGTTCGCTTCCGTGTCATTTCGACGCATATGTTACGACTACAACTATCTATACGGCACGAACGCATTTATTGCGTGTCTGGTCGGGCCGGGCCAACCCAAAACCCATTTTTTACATATTAATAAAATAACTAACTAATAAACAATTATAAATATTAAACAATAATAATAAAGCAAAAATGTAAATCTCATATATATCATAATGCCTAATTAAGCACATTGTTCCTCATACATGCAAAAATCAACTATAGAGCAAAAATGGCTAATCAAAGTGCTCATAAAGCAAAAATGGTCCTCATCAACTATAGAACATGAATAAATTAAAAATGTTGCTAATCAAAGTGCTAATGAACTCTAATAAACATTAATCTCTAATAAATATTGCTAATCAAGGTGTTAGGCCATGGCGGGGATGGAGCGGCCACGGTGGGGGGGGGGGGCAGCCACGGTGGGGTGGGGGCTAACACGGTTGGGGGGGGGCAGCCACGGTGTTGTGACAACTTCAAAACATTGGGCGGCGGCCGGTGGCAGGGCACACAGGGGCGGCAGGGGCACACCGGCAGCGGTGGCCGGGGCGCGCATGGGCGTGCAGGGGCGGCGGTGGACGTCGGAGGCACAAGGGCGGGGTCTTGCCGAAAGGGCCCGCAGGTGCGCAAGGGTCGGCGGCGGCCGGCGAGGACGGAGGGGCGGCGGTCGGCGAGGGCACAGGGGTGGCCGGGGGGGCGAAGGGCCGACGGCGGCCGGCCATGGCGCAGGGGCGGCAGCGGCCGGCGGGGCGCAGGGGCGGCGGCGGCCGCCACTATGTGCGTAGAGGCGGGAGGGGAGGAGGGAGGGAGGTGGCATACCTGAGGTTGGCGGTTGGCTGCAGCGGCGGCGGCGCGAGTGAGAGGGAGCGGCGGCGCGAGTGAGAGAGATAGAGCGGCGGCGCTGAGTATATCGGGCCTTAAAGACGACGGTGCGCTTACACTGTCGTCTATAAATCCCGGGCCTTTATTGTCGACGGTGTACCGTCGTCTATAAGTCTCGAGAACTTATAGACGACGGTAATAGGTTAACCGTCATCAATAAATAATTAATTGATGACAGTGTTTTCCAGCCGTCGTCAATAAGTTTATTGATGACAGCCCCGTCGTCACTAATTCTGGCCGTCGTCTATTGTTGAGATTCCTGTAGTGTGCCGCTACACTAATCTTCCACATTTATGACGGACGACATTATTTATGACGATTCTAGGGCTAGCCGTCGTAAATACGATTATTTAAGACAGCCAGGGTTGGGTGTTGTAAATTAAAGGTTATTTACGACGACCTAACCTAGGCCGTCGTAAAAAACAGCTTATTTACGACGGTCAGCCCAACGAGCCATCGTAAATAAGACCCTTATACATGCTCGCGAGCAGGCCTCGAGGCCCGCCGCCATCGCGCTTCCGCCCCACCGCCCCCACCGCTCTCCCGCCGATGCCGCCCCATCGCAGTCCGGCCCCGGGCGCCGCCGACCTCACGTCCGAGGCCACGCCCTGAGCTTCCCGCACCACCCCCCGAGCTCCCTCGGCCTCCCTGGAGCTTCCTGGCGCCACCCCCGCTGATCTCATGTCGTCGCCGCCCCACCACAGGACGGCCCCAGGCCCGACCACCACCGCCCTCACGCTCGAGGCCGCCCCCCGAGTTCCAAGGGCCGCCCCTGAGCCCCCACCCCCCCACCACCCAGCCTCCTTCGTGCCGCCTCCGGACTCAAGTAATTGTGTGTTTTATGTTTAATTTATGCAAATTCCTTTCATTAAGTGTTGAATTGCATTGTAAATTTAATTGTCTTTAATTTATGTAAATTGATTGTATTAGTTCAATTGCATTATAAATTTAGTTGTTTTAATTTATGTAAATTGCTTGTATTAGTGTATGATTGCGATGTCAATTTAGTTGTCTTCAATTTATGTAAATTGCTTGTATTAGTGTTTAATTGCATTGTAAATCTAGTTGTCTCTAATTTATATAAATTGCTTGTATTAGTGTTTAATTGCATTATAAATTTAGTTGTCTTTAATTTATGTAAATAGCTTGTATTAGTGTTTAATTGCATTGTGAATTGTCTTTAAAATTGAGTGATAATTATATGCTTTCACGACGGTTAGCTATATACACCGCCGTGAGAGCATTTGTATAATATGTTATTTACGACAATCTGAACTGGGCAGTCGCTACTACAACAATAATTAGTAGAACAACCATCGAACCAGACATGGAGGCGAATGATACCAATGCGGAAGGCAAGCGCTCGTTGGAACATGGATTTATACACGATACTTTAAATAGCGTGCGAACACGAGCATTTCTTAATTATTCTCCCTCTCTCTCTATTTCTTTCTGTTCTCTCTCTTATTGGAACACTTGAAAAACGTCTTAACATAACCTATGCGTCATCCGTTTCGAACTGTCACATGTCACTTGCACTATGCATGTGACACTTGTAGGTTCAGAATTGTCCCTTTTTTGCACAGCCTCGGAGTGACTGATGGAGCTTGCTCATGGCGAGACGCGAGAGGTCTGGATCCTGATGAAGTTTCGGTTGTATAACCCTGATGCTCTCTATTGCACCATTTCAGGCGTGCAGTTGGAGAACTGCGGGGTTATGCTACTGAAATTCCATCAGGATCCAGACCCCGCGTCTCGTTGTAAGCAAGCTCACTCGGTCACTCTTCGGTGGGTTTAGGACACATCCTTCCTAATAGAGATGCAGACGCGGGATATCTAATGTTGAATTTGGTTTGTAGGCTCAAATATGGGTGAAGACCATAGTTGGATGTATACTGGTTGGAAAAAATTGAAGTCACTCAGATGAGTAGGTGACGAAGACTACGACTTTTGTGGACCGTGCTTTTCCGTTAGCCACATGGTTCTTTCTGTCTTAAACCTAACCAGAAGAAAGAAGTTCTGAATTGGTTAAATGAGTTAAAATTCCCCAAACATTACTATTCTTTTAAATTATCAGGAGAACTCTAGGTCCGAGGACTCAGAGATGAGAGGTCCTCTCCAGCCAACACAGGCTGATGACAACCCTTCGAGGTCCGGTGGCCAGCCTATGAACCCGCTTCTGGACTCTTCCGGTAACCACTCCTACAGGTCACCTGACGTCGAGCCACCTCAGAGGCGTCGGACTAGGTGGAGTCACTATGTGGCTTCTCCTCCGGCTCCTGCAAACCCAGATGACCGGATCGTTATTCATCCGGTTGGTGATATGTACGTTAACTCTTCAATTTAGATTATTTTGGTGTTATAGATGTATTGATTTATCATTCTCTATCCGGTCTTGTTACGATGACTCGTTCACGGGTCAAGGACGCCACAAGCAGGTGAACAGTGTCATAGGGCGGCTTATCCGTTTGCACTACCCCGGTGTAGTGAATGGTGTCCCTGTGACGCCCGGTCCCGTGAAAACGAAACCCAAATGATGCATATGTGTGCCCAGGATGTTCATCACACATGCACATGTAATCCACAAATTGAATTTTAGAATATAACCACAAATAACAGGGTTTAGGTACTTTATTACATCAATCTCTATCTATTTCTTGCAGCGGAAGTCTTATTCTAGCAGCGGAAGTCTTCTAAACTATAACGGAAGCAAACTAAGCACGGCAGCGGCTCCATCTCCTACTCCACAGACAAGTTGATGGTAGATCGCACGCCTAGTATTCCACATGATCTTCGAAGTACTCTTCTCCTGTTGCTGATGATTAAGTAATAATACAAGTTTGAGTACATGACGTACTCAGCAAGTGCGGGAAAATATAATATGTAGCTTACAGCAAGGTAGGATTAAAAAGGCCCATTGCAGAAAGCAAAGTTTATTTCACAAACATGATAAAACAGCAAGTAATTTTAAGTGAATTTAATCCCCAACATATATCCAATTAAAACATCAGCATACCTCCTTTATGATTCACCACCTTTCGTGTCCCAACCAACCATAAATCTTTCTCAACTTTTATCTCATACTCATGATATCCATAACCATTCCATATTCATGAAATCCATCTCATGGTCACATATCCGAACCAAAACTCATTGTCACGACTCAACAGTCCCGAAACCATTTTCATTACCAAGACTCAACAGTCCCAAAACAAAATCCAAAGACCAAATCATAACCAAACCAAAGACCATCCCAATAACCATCCCGAACCACCCATTCTAATCATGTGAGTTATCCATGCGCTTGTGACCGTAAGCTCGGCTATCATGATAGTTTTACACTCTACAGAGGTGGCACCACTTTACCCACAAGTTTGTGATTTCGTCACCAGTCGGCGACTACAGAACCTCCATTATACCAGTACACAACCGTCGGTGTATGGACAAGAGATCACAAAATAGCCTTTACAAAGGGGCTACTAGATGTATGGACTCACTAAGGTTTCACCAGCAGGCTCGAATCACCATTCTCCCACCTACGGGCCCCCTCTTGTGCCATGCGGTTCCCAGGGCAGTCCTCTCTCGATCCCATTCCCCGCGCCTTCCACGGTCCATAAAAATCTAGTAACTTACCTAATTAGTCAGCTAAGCCGAACCCATATTTGGCCTTGTGGTGGCACTGTTTTCCTATCATGGCTAGCATGAACCGGTCCTTAGATTTACGGCAAGTAAACCACCATCTCATTCTACCACATCCACGAACCAAGCTTGCCTAGATCTCCCCCGATTCATGTTCATTATCATCATCAAGTTCTTATTATCATTGTTCATATGAGTGCAGTAGCTAGACACATTCTATCTCGCCTCCCACAACCCGTAGATTAGCAAAGCAAAAGCAAAAATGACCATACCCAACTCATCAACTTTCCCGGCGACAAGGGTGGTTAACAAAACTAGTAAACTCCTATAAAAGGGTTCACATCAAATTGACTCAAGCATACACATTTTTGCAAACAAAACAGTTTTAAATCATGGGATCAATATGGTCAAGGGGCACTTGCCTTGTTCCTGTGGCTTCTGTTGCCCACGGATCTCGATGTCTTGGTGTTGAAATCCTTCGTAGATAGCTCCCTGAGCTTGTCCTTCTACTTACGATCACGCACATACAAGATTTATAGCAATCAATCATCATGCACAAACTTTACTTAAGATGCAATGGTCCATATGCATGCTAACCTATGGTGCTATCAGTTTGTACGTGTTCTTGCATGTTTTTAATGGCTTGCATGGGTTTTACGATGAACAAGGGTATAAGGATCATGTGTGGACGTGGTGATGATCTTGACTCCAGATCTAGATCAATTCCACCGTCAAAAACCGATCAACACGTGCATTGTCCACACGAAAAGGCTTCTGTTCTAAGAAAACAGATGCGAAGAAAACCACGGTGATGTCGTAAGGTGGTAACAAAGACCTACCTCGGCCTTCCTCCTAGCAATGGCAGCAAGACAGTTCGTCGGTTATCTTCCGGCGACAGCGAACGTGACGGGGCTCGTCGGCGGTCTCACCGGTGGCTGAATTCCGACGAAAGGGGTTAACTCGGCGAGTTGGGGGCTAGGGCCTCTAAGTTGTCGACTTGAGAAGGTGTTACGGCCAAGGGGTGTTTCGGGTTCTATTTATAATGGGTGAAAGAAGAGTCCTACTCTGATTGGATTTCAAATAAGAGTCTGTCGGTACCCTCAATACGGGGCACCCCCGCGCACAGGGGAAAAATGCCTAAGGACCTCCCCCTTCTCCGCAGGGAGAGCTCCGAAGGCGCCATGTGTCCAGCGGGGCTGGACCTCCCTCTCCTCAGAGGAGAGCTCCGGACCCACCACGTGGCCAACCGAGTCAAACCTCCCCCCTCCACAGGGAGAGCTCCGGAGGCTCCACGTGTCCCACGGGGCCGGACCTCCCTCTCCTCAGAGGAGAGCTCCGGGCCCGCCACATGGCTAGCAGAAGCCGGACCTCCCCCCTCCGCCGGGAGAGCTCCGAAAGCTCCACGTGTCCCGTGGGGCCGGACCCCCCTCTCCCTAGAGGAGAGCTCCGGGCCCGCCACGTGGCCAGCAGAGCAGCGCTGCCTGCCCCCGTGCGGTAAGCAGCAAGAGTAAAGACGCGCCATACCTTGCCCATACAAGGTATTCAAGACCCGCGCCTTCCCAAGACGCGGAGACGCGGAGCACGCCTCTGTCAGGTGCCGTTGCACCCAGTCACATCGCAGACTGGCGCGCCGCGTCAGAACCTGCCCGCCAATAAACACAGCGACAAGACATCCCCTGCCGCCCCTGCCATCATCAACCACTACGACTAGCTTGCGGCATGGGCAGGGCGGCAGAACGAAGACTCAGAAGTCTTCGTTAGAGACAACTACCGGCGTAACTGCAGATACGGTAGATGGCAGGCAATCTCCCTGTGACCACCTGTCGGGTCCCGAGCCCACCTTGTAAGCCACTCGAGCCTTGGACTATAAAAGGCACAGCTAGGCAACGTTAGCAGGGGTTCGCCTCTTACACACTCTTGCACCCTAGCTGTTCGACAAATCCTCAAGCTCAGGACTCCGGTTCTGAGCAGCAAGCAATACAACGAGCAACACTGCTCACCGTGGACGTAGTGTTTTACGCTCCGGCGGCCTGAACCATGTAAAAGTCCCCGTGTTAAGCTTCTCCCTCAATCGTCTCTAACGCCAAAGCTCTCCGTGAGTGACTAGCGCCTCCAAAAAAGAACCTCCGCGGGCTGCCCAGAGCAGGCCCGGGGGAAGTGTCGGCTACACACTTCGACATTTGGCGCGCCAGGAAGGGGCTTTTCCCTTTCGCGACGAGTTTCTGCCGACGAAGATGACGAAGCTTCCTTCAGTGGCAAGCTCTCCCCGCCCAAGTTCACGATGAACGGTGACTAGCTGGGACTACGTCTCGACACACTCAGGACGGAGTGTGTCGGCACAAGCTAGAAGCCAGCAGCCGACTCCGGCAGCACAGGCTCCAGCAAGTGTGAGATCCACTGCAACGCTGAGTGTCTCCCACGGGGGCGCACTAGCTGCAGCACGAGCGCTACTGCACAATCCACCTTCTGGGGACGCGCCTCAGTCAGCGACCCAGCAGTTGATTCGCGACGTAGACCGTCTCGTCATCGCCGCCGCCAACCCTCAACTTCGGCGGGGATGACGTCCCGGTCAACCGGCTATGTTGCTGACGCACACGCCAACGGTTGACGGGAATACGGCAGATTCCCGCTCCACCAGGCTCCCGTCGGCGGACCTGAGGTCGGAGCTGGAACGACGCCACTTGGGCGACGATGCCCGAGTGGCCATTGAGCGACGATGAGAAAGGCGTCGCAACCAAGAGGCCAGCGACAGCATGTCGACCTCCTCAACCCAGCCTGGGCCGCAGACATTCGCCACACGATCTCTGCCCCAGGCGTACGCCACGCAGCATATGCCCCAGCCATATGCCATGCAAATGGTGCCCCCGGTCTATGGCGCAGCCTTGCCCATACCGGGGTACACGGTGCCTGCAGCGAACCAAGCGTTTGCGGCACCAACACCTGCAGCAACAGGAGCAGGATGTGCGGCCCTGGCGCCACACCTTCGCTTCGTGAAGTGGCCGCGCAAGTTCCGGACGCACCTGCCCGAGAAGTACGACGGCAGCATCAACCTGGCGGAGTTCCTTCAGATCTACTCCACCGCCATCCTAGCTGCAGGAGTGGACGAGGCCATCATGGCCAACTACTTCCCCGTTGCCTTGATCGGCCCAGCCCGGTCTTGGCTCATGAACCTTCCCCAGGGGTCCATAAGCTCCTGGGGGGAGCTCTGCCGACAGTTCACTGCTAACTTCGGCATCTCCTACACCCGGCCTGGCACGGAGCTCGACCTCCACACCATCCAGCAACAACCTGGAGAGACACTGTGCTCCTTCATCCAGCGGTTCTCCCAGGTACGGAACACCATCCTGCATATCCAAAATGCTTCTGTGGTGGTGGCGTTCCGGCAGGGTGTACGGGACAAGAAGATGCTTGAGAAGCTCGCGACCAGATAGGTTCACGATGTCTCAGAGCTCTTCAGCCTGGCGGACAAGTGCGCCAGGGAAGCAGAAGGGCAAAACTGGCACTCACTGCCAGCCTCTGAGTCAGGAGGAAAGCCCGGATCTGGCGCTGCTTCCCATGGAAGCGGCAAGAAGATCAAGAACCGGGGCGGTGGCAAGATGAAGCCACCGACCGCAGCTCCCGTCGCTGCAGCAGCAGCACCCAGTGGGACTCGGGAGCCACGCCCTGACAAGAGGCAGTGACAGTCACCAGCTCCAGAAGGTGACCAAGGCGAGCCGTGCCCCGTGCACAACACCAGAAGCCATACTGCTGCTGAGTGCCGGGAGATTCAGAAGCTCGCGGAGCGCTTCCACAAGGGGAAGCAACCGCGTGCTGACGCTCCTCCCTTCCGTCAAAGGGAGGGCAAGCAGAAGGTCGACACTCAAGACAGTGCCGACCACCAAGTGGAGTTCCAGGAGCCTCAGCGCGCCGTGAAGGCGATGCGCAACCATGAGGATCCAGCTCCAGCAAAGACGAGCGCCGGAAGATGCTCTATGTCATCTACGGCGGGTCCGCCGACCCCTCGTCCCGAAGCACAGTTAAGACTCTGCGACGAGCGGTAGCCTCGGTGGCTCCTCTCCCAAGTGCCGCGCCGCACCTCAAGTGGATGGGAACCCCCATCAGCTTCCATGCCACCGACTGCCACAGGAACATGGCTGGGGCCGGCCAACAACCGCTCTTGGTAGCACCCACCATTGCCAACGTGAGGATGTACCACATTCTGGTAGATGGTGGCGCTGGGCTGTACCTCATCAGCCGCGCAGCTTTCCAGAAGATGCAGATACCGATGGCCGAGCTCACCCCATCGAGCCCGTTCTCAGGGGTAGGGCCGGGACAAGTCGTTCCCTATGGCAACATTAGCCTTCCGGTGACCTTTGGGGTACCGGACAGCTATTGAATAGAGTACATTCTGTTCGACGTAGCGGAGATCGACCTCCCCTTCAATGCCATAATCGGCAGGCCAGCTCTGTATCAATTCATGGCAGTAGCCCACTACGGCTACCTTGTCTTGAAGATGCCTACACCAACAGGCGTCCTCAAGATTCGTGGAGACCGCACTGCTGCAGTATCAGCCTTGGAGAAGCTCCAGACACTTGCAGCAGCTCGAGCACAAGCCCCTGGCGGTGCAGAACCAGACCGGCTCCACCCGAGTGCACGCCACCGCGCCTCTACCGCGGAACCCCGCGTGCAACCCCTCGACGAGGGTGACGTCCACCTGAAGGTTGTCCAAGTCGGCGCCGATGCTGCCCAGACCACCCGGGTAGCCGGGGGCCTGGACAGCAAATAGGAAGGCGCGCTCATCACCTTCCTCCGGCACAACGTCGACGTGTTTGTTGGCAGCCGTCGCAGATGCCGGGGATCCCTAGGGAGGTGATTGAGCACCACCTGAAGATCTTCCCCGACGCCCGGCCAGTCCAACAGAAGCCTCGCAAGCAGTCCATCGAGCGGCAGAACTTCATCCGAGAGGAAATCAAGAAGCTGCTGGATGCTGGCTTCATACGGGAAGTCCACCACCCCCGGTGGTTGGCAAACCCCGTCGTCGTCCCGAAGGCCGGCGGGAAGCTCCGGATGTGCATCGACTACACCAGTCTTAATAAGGCATGTCCCAAAGATCCATTCCCTCTCCCTAGAATAGATCAAATAGTAGACTTGACATCAGGCTGTGATATGCTATGCTTCCTAGACGCCTACTCGGGCTTCCATCAGATCCCTATGCCTAGAGAAGATGAAGAGCACACTTCCTTCATCACAGTAGACGGCCTGTATTGTTATGTCTCTATTCCTTATGGTTTAGAGAATGCTCTTCCCACCTTTGTACGTGCAATGCACAAAACCTTTGGAGAGCTAATAAGAGACTTAGTCGAGGTGTATGTCGATGACATCATTGTCAAGGTCAGGCAGAGTTCATCCTTGTTAGATAACCTGGCCCTAGTATTTGACAAACTGCGCTCCACGCGCACCAAGCTGAACCCCGACAAGTGTGTGTTGGGCGTATCCTATGGGAAGCTCCTAGGATTCCTGGTCTCACACCGAGGAATTGAGGCCAACCCAGAGAAGATCAAGGCCATCGACCTGATGCGGCCTCCCGCCCGCATCAAAGAAGTCCAGAAACTCATGGGATGCCTAGCCGCGCTGAGTCGGTTTATACCGAGGCTAGCAGAGCGAGCGCTCCCCTTCTTTAAGCTCCTGCGCAAATCCGGTCCATTTGCTTGGACCGACGAAGCAGAAGAAGCTTTCTAGGAGTTGAAGCAACTCCTGATGACCCTACACATCATCGTAGCCCCTGAGCCCGAAGAGCATTTGTTGCTCTACATTGCGGCAGCAACTGAAGTGGTGAGCATGGTCCTCGTCGCAGATCGGCCGGAACTCTCGTCACCGCAGCCTACTCCGATGGCAGAAGACAAGCACCAGGAGACCCCGGAGGTCCAAGACGACCTCCCGGACCTCCAAGACAACCTCCCGGAGACCCAACGGGACCTCCCAGAGCTCCAAGACAACCTCCCGGAGGTCCAACGGGACCTCCCGGAGCTCCGGGGTAATCCCCCGGAGACCAAAAAGAACCTCCCAGGAGGACAAGACGTTCTCCCGAGGGTCCAGGATGCCCGCCTGGAAAACCAGCGGGACCTCTCGGAGGTCCAAGACGACCTAGGAGCCTTCGAGTCCCAGCTCCCGGAGGCTCCTCCGGACCCACCTACCTCCGGTCGGCCTGAGCCAATGGATGAGGACATCTCAGGCCCGGGAGGCAGGGTCCGGACCATCCAGAGGCCTGTCTACTACATCAGCGAAGTCCTCCACGATGCCAAGACAAGGTACCTGGAGGTCCACAAGCTGTTGTATGCAGTGCTCGTGGCATCCATGAAGCTCCGCCACTACTTTCAAGCCCACCGGATCTCGGTGGTCACCTCCTACCCACTGAAGGCGATCCTTCACAGCCCCCACGTGACTGGCAACGCCGCTAAATGGGCAGTGGAACTGGCGGAGTTTGAACTGGACTTCCTTCCTCGCCATGCAGTCAAGAGCCAAGCACTGGCTGACTTCGTGGCCGAGTGGACGCCAACGAAGGCTAACCCAGGGGGCCACGAAGACGGTGAACCAAAGCCCCGAGCTCCGGTCTTCACCGGGCCTCACTGGACGCTCTTCTTCGACGTCTCCTCGCGAAAGCAGGGGGCCGGTGCTGGCGTACTGCTTCTCATGCCATCGGGGGAGCAGTTTGGGTATGTCGGTACCTGAGATATGGGGTACCCCCGCGCACAGGGTAAAATGCCTAAGGAACTCGCCCTTCTCCGCAGGGAGAGCTCCGAAGGCGCCACGCGTCCGGCGGGGCCGGACCTCCCTCTCCTCAGAGGAGAGCTCCGGGCCCGCCACGTGGCATACAGAAGCCGGACCTCCCCCTCCACGGGAGAGAGGCCCCAAGGCGCCACGCGTCCAGCGGGGCCGGACCTCCCACTCCTCAGAGGAGGGCTCCGGGCCCGCCACGTGGCCAACAGGAGCCGAGCCTCCCCCTCCGCGGGGAGAGGTCCGGAAGCTCCACGTGCCCCGCGGAACGGGCCCTCCTCTCCCCTGAGAAGGGCTCCGGGCCCGCCACGTGGCAGCAGAACGGCGCTGCCTGCCCCCGAGCGATAGGCAGCGGGCGTAAAGACGCCCCATACCTTGCCCGTACAAGGTATTCAAGGCCCGCGTCTTCCCAAGACGCGGAGACGCGGAGCACGCTTCTGTCAGGTGCCGTTGCGCCCAGTCGCATCAAAGACTGGCGCGCTGTGTCAGAACCTGCCAGCCAATAAACACCGCGACAATACATCCCATGCCGCCTGCGCCGTCATCAACCACTACGACTAGCATGCGGCATGGGCAGGGCGGCAAGATGAAGACTCAGAAGCCTTCGACCAGAGGCAACTACCGGCATAACTGCAGATACGGTAGATAATAGACAATCTTCCCGGGACCACCTGTCGGGTCCCGGCCCCCCTTGTAAGCTGCGCGAGCCTTGGACTATAAAAGGCTCGGGTAGGCGACGATAGCAAGGGTTCGCACTTTGCAACTCATACGCTAGCCATACACTCTCAAGCTGTAACTCACCCCCAAGCTCAGGACTCCGGCCCTGAGCAGCAAGCAATACAGCGAGCTCCATAGCTCGCCGTTGACGTAGGGTTTTACGCTCCGGCGGCCTGAACCACGTAAAACTCGCCGTGTCGAGCTCTTACTAACCCGTCCATCTGCGCAAGCTCTCCGCTAGAGACTAGCCCCACCGAAAAAAGAACCTCCGCGGGCTGCCCAGTGCAGGCCCGGGGGAAGTGTCGACTGAACACTTCGACATTTGGCGCGCCAGGTAGGGGGCTTTTCTCCTAGCGCGACGAGTTTCCGCCGACGAAGATGACCAAGCTTCCTTCAGCGGCGAACTCTCCCCCCTTGCCTCTGCGGCAGACCGCGACCAGGGGGGAATACATGTCGACACACTCGGGATGGAGTGTGTTGGTGCAAGCTGGGAGCCAGCAGCCGGCTCTGGCAGCGCCGACCCCGGCAATGCAGGCTCCAACCAGCTTCAAGTCTTCAGTAGCGCTGGGTGTGCCCAGTGGGGGTGCGCTAGCTGCAGCGAGAGCGCTACTGTACAATCCGCCCGCTGGGGACGCGCCTCAGGCAGCGACCCGGCAGTGGATCCACGAGGTAGACCGTCTCGTCATCGCCGCCGCAAACCCCCGACTTCGGCGGGGACGACGCTCTGGCCAACCGGTCATGTCGCTGATGCGCGCACCATTGGTTGACGAGCAGACGGCAGACTCCAGCTCTACCTGCCCCCAATCGACAGATCTGAGGACAGAGCTGGAGCGGTGTCGCCTGGGTCAAGATGCCCGGGTATACCTCGAGCGGCGCCGAGAAAGGCGTCGCCACCAAGAGGCTGACGACAGCATGACGTCGGCCTCGACCCAGCCTGAAGAGCAGACCTTCGCCACGCGATCTCTGCCCCAGGCCTGCGCCGTGCAGAATATGCCACAGTCATATGTCCTGCATATGGCGCCCCCGGCCTCTGGTGCAGCCTTGCCCATGCCGGGGCACACGGTGCTCAGTGCGAACCAAACGTTCGCGGCACCAGAACCTGCGGCGACAGAAGCAGGGTGTGCGGCCCTCGCGCCCCACCATCGCTTCGCAAAGTGGCCGCGCAAGTTTCGGCCGCACCTGCCCGAGAAGTACGACGGCAGCGTCAACCGCGCGGAGTTCCTCCAGATCTACTCCACTGCCGTACTTGCCGCAGGAGGGAATGAAGCCGTCATGGCCAATTACTTCCCTGTCGCCTTGACTGGCCCAGCTCGGTCTTGGCTCATGAACCTCCCCCAGGGTTCCATAACTTCCTGGGGAGAGCTTTGCCGACAGTTCATAGCCAACTTAGGCAGTTCCTACACCTGGCCTGGCACGGAGCTCGACCTCCACGCCATCTAACAACAGCCTGGGGAGTCGCTGCGCTCTTTCATCCAGCGGTTCTCCCAGGTGCGGAACACCATCCCACACATTCAAAATGCTTCTGTGGTGGTGGCGTTCCGGCAAGGCGTCCGAGACAAGAATATGCTCGAGAAACTCGCGACCAGGGAGATCCGCGATGCCTCAGAGCTCTTCAGCTTGGCGGACAAGTGCGCCAGGGCAGCCGAAGGACGGAACTGGCACTCACAGCCGTCCTCCGAGTCAGGAGGGCTGCCCGGATCTGGTCCTACTCCCTATGGAGGCAGCAGGAAGACCAAGAGCCGAGGCAGAAGCAAGATAAGATCACCGGCCGTGACCCCAGTCGTCACTGCAGCGACGCTCAGTGGGGCTCGGGGGCCGCGCCCTGACAAGAGGCAGCAAAAGTCACCGATCCCGGAAGATAGCCAGGACAATATGTGCCCCGTGAACGGCAGCTGTCGCCACACTACTGCCGAGTGCCGTGAGATCCGAAGGCTCGCAGAGCGCTTCCGCAAGGGGAAGCAGCAGCGGGCTGATGCCCTGCCCTTCCGTCCAAAGGAAGACGAACAGGGGGTGGATGTTCAAGACAACATCGACCACCCAGAGGAGATCCAGGAGCCTCAGCGTGTCGTGAAGGCGGCACGCAATCATGAGGACTCCAGCTCCAGTGACGATGAGCGTCGGAAGAAGCTCTACGTCATATACGGCGGGTCCGCCGACCCCTCGTCCAGAAGCGCAGTCAAGACTCTGCGCCGAACGGTAGCGTCGGTGGCGCCACTCCCAAGTGCTGCACTGCACCTTAAGTGTATGGGGACCCCCATCAGCTTTGACGCCACCGACTGCCCCAGGAACATGGCTGGGGCCGGCCAACTGCCGCCTCTGGTAGCCCCTACCATCGCCAACGTGAGAATGTACCACGTTTTGGTAGATGGAGGAGCTGGGCTGAACCTCATCAGCCGTGCAGCTTTCGAGAAGCTGCAGGTCCCGATGGCCAAGCTCACCCCGTTGAGCCTGTTCTCAGGGGTAGGGCCGGGATAGGTTATCCCCTACGGCAACATTAGTCTCCCGGTGACCTTCGGGGCTTCGGACAGCTATCGAACAGAGTACATTCTGTTCGACGTAGCGGAGATAGACCTCCCCTTCAACGCCATAATCGGCAGGTGTAAGGGCCTCAGTTTTAACAACCATTTGAAGTGTTCATCACCACACCACACACCTCATTTGAGCAAGAATGATGAACACAAATGAAGAGCAAGTAACAATTATCAACATGCTCATTAGAGAACAAACTCACACATTGCAAAAGTGGTATTTCCCACATGTGATGTAGATGGGCTGGACATATAAAAACTCCTACACTTTGCTAAGGATGTCCATGCCAAGTTTCACCCAAATTCAAAACCTTTTTGAGGTCATTTTGGGTATAGATAGGAAGAGGGCAGTTTGAAACCATATTCAAATTCAAACTGTTTTTATTCCATGAATTTAAAAGTGGAAGGCATATTCTTACTCAGCACATTGTTGTGAGCTCACACACCAATTTTCACTCCATTTGGAGTTGATCTTGACATGAGCTAAGGGGGAGAAATTCAAACTTTATTTGAATTTCAAACTGCACTTGTGCTGAAATTCATTCAAACCAAACTTCATTTGGACTTTGATCAATTCAAATGGCTCTTGGGTGAATAATTTGAATTGCCAAGGGTAGAATAGGGTTCACTGTTTACCACAGCTGTTAGGAGTAAATTTCAGAGGTTAAAAGAGGGGTGGGACCCACATGTCAGCCTCTGCCTCAAAGCAAACCGACTGAAACACAGTTCAGTCGGTTCCCGGCTGCTGTGTGCGCGCGCCACCGAAGGGGGGCAGCCGGCGCCAGCTCCTGCTGCGCGCCCCAAGCCGGAGGCCAGCCGCCGGGCTATTTATTTCCTCCCCGGCGTGCTTCAGTCGCCATTCCCCCGAGCTGCCGACGTACACGACTTGTTTTTCCACTGCCATCGCCGCCGCTCGAGCTCCCGCTTGATCAAGCCGATCGCAGCTCCCTCCTTCCACTCCAGGGCCCCAACAAGGTACTAGAGACCTTCCTCCATCCTCCCCATTGCTAAAAGTCGATTGAAACCGAGTGATATCGGCTGTGCCGAAAGATCAAACTCGGAACTGGAAACCGCCGCACCTCGGGCTCTCGTGGACAGCCCAACCTGGGCGTTGTCATGCCCGAGCCAAGGCACCCTTGGACGCGCGGGTGACCGATGCTGCTCATCTCCGAGCCACAGCTCGAGTGGTTGCTCACCGGCGGCGAATTTCCACTTTTCCCCTTTCTGTGTGCAGAACGACCTTCGGGTACGATTCTGTTTAATTCGTGCTCTAGAAAAGATTAGAGGGCCTCAGGCCACTCCCACACGAGCTAGACACGGTAACGCACAAGTTGCCTTCACAACTCTGGGCCGGAGAACCTCTGTGCCCGGCGTAATTCAAGGTCTACTAATGGCGGAACGAACGGGGGGTATCGGGCGCACGGTGAGGACCTATTTCGGGCCTTCCCCGAGCTGCCTCGATCTCATATCGACCTTCTCTGAGGTCCACTGATGCTCCCCGACCGATTTCCCAAGTAGATGAGGTACTAGGAGAGTCAGCCGACATGGCCGAAGTCGTTCCGATATGGCGGCTCGTCGCCGACCATGCTCCGGCCGTTGTCATGAGCAGCTGGCCCTCGGGTCAGGTTTCCCAAGTAAAAGTAGGCAGGGGCGGCCAGAATCAAGAAGTTTGGAGCTGTACAGCAGCCGGCGGCGAGTCCACCGGCGAGGTCCCTCGGCGGCGGGGCGCGGGTGTCGCGAGGTTGAAGAAGGGGGTGGACCCCAGCTGTCAGCGGCCGATATTTTGAATCGGGATCTGGCTGCGGCCGGGATCGGGTGTGCTGGCGCGCAAAATCCTTGTGGGCCGCGGTGTGCCATCGCCTAGGCATGCGACGCGTGTCCCCTGGGCCCGCGCGCGAGTTTAAACTTTTCCCCGATTTTCAGATTTCCTTCAAACTTCAAATCCTTATAACTTTGGCTAGAAAGCTCCAAATTGAGTGAACCAAATTTTGCTGGATTCAGCTCTCTGAGTAATTTCCAGAAAATCAAGTTTCACTTCATGAAATTCCTTAATTCTCCAGAATTAATTCCTTAAAGTTTAAACTGTTAGGAATTTTAACTGGAGAAGCCTTTTGAGGAAAATCCTTAAATTTTGCTGAGATGTTCACCAAAATATCCTTGAACTACCATAGAAATTTCAGAACCATTTGAGATCATTTAGTCCACCTAATGGTGTGATTAGTAAAACTGTTCCAGAGAAAATAGAAAATGTTCAGAAACATTTTCAGAATTTTCTCTGAAATTGTTTAGCTCATATCTTTAGTTAGAAACTTCCAAATTAAGTGATACCAACTCCATTAGAACCCTCTGAAAATCTAGTTTTCAGAAAGTCATAGTTTGTCTCATGAAAATTCCTAGAACACCCTAAGAGTTCCAATTAAGGTCAAGGACATGATTATTTGTGGAGGGCTCAAATGAGCTTAGCTGCAACTAAAACTTGACCAAGTCTCTGTTTAGGTTGTAACCAAGCCACAGTAAAAGTTTCACAGTCATTAGGTCTGTCTAGCAAGGGTTGTAGACTTCACAACTTCAAAGTAATACAAATGCATTTAAATTAATACATACATTACTCTTATCATGTAGTCGCTAAGGTCGAGGAGGAACCCGAAGTCCTAGACTTCGTTACTCCGGAGGAACAGCTACCCTACGACCAAGAGCAGCAAGGCAAGCCCCAGTTTGCATTAACCTTTTTACAAATGTTTATTGTTTTGAGCACATTTTCAAATATTGTTCTTTGCATTAGAGTCTTGATTGGAAACCCAACTGCACAGCCAAGAAAACCATGGGTTGGGTTTAGGATTGCAAACCTCGTTAGCCACTGCATTGCTAGAATAGAGTAGGATTCGGTACAAGTCGAGTAGTTGGAACTACTCGCGAGAATAGGATAGAGGCACATTGCTCGGGTAGAGATAGCACATGATACACATGGCAAGAAAATGAGATCGAGCGGAGAGTAAGGGCAGCAGGACTTTGGGGCCTGTGTTCTGTAGCTCCGCTTGCGTCGATTGAGGACCGAGCCGTGTGCGGGCCTGTTGAACAAGCTAGAACAGTACCGAAGACCTACCGGGAAACTGATGTAACTCGGGTAGCTGGGTATTGAGGCATTGCCCGTCGTTCAGAGGGTAGGTTGAGAGCTCGAGGTGTAAATCAGCTGGCGGCACAGAGATGCGCGTGCAGGGACCTCTTGCTCGGGACGATGGGACCGGTTCAATATTTGGCTAACGGGTGAAAGGTAGTCGCGTACGGCGTCCGTGATGGTTGTTGTAGGCAACATCGAGTACGGGCGTACGTGACGGGTTGTTCGGGTAACCCTGCAGGTGTAAATCGATTATAATCGCCGTCCCTCGCGGTCAGTGAGTACCACTTGTTCACTGTACCGTGACGTAGAAAGAACAGGCTAGTTACATGTTAAAATGTTGCTGATTGAAAGTTGGATATTGATTGTTAATGATATGCTGTAGCTTAGTGCTAACTAAAGTTCTTTTCAACTTTGGGCAAAGTACATGAGAGAAATGCGTTTCTTGTTTGATTGCGGCTCTCTCATGTGCCTTCGCGTAAGGTTCTCCACAACCTGCTGCTAAAACTCGAAAGTAAGGTTCTACTAATTAGGCGAGTCCTTGCAAATGATTTTACCTCATGTAACCCATTACCCTCATGTAGAAGTTCCATGTTTAGGTGAGACGGGTCAGACTTGCTGAGCCTTCGTGCTCACTGCTTGTGTTTGAAGCTTTTGCAGGGTTCTATGAGGAAGGGACTCCCGAAGAGGAGACGGAACCCCAGGAGGGGAACCCCGTCGAGTGGGAGTCGTGCACGCCGCAGAGTTAGTGTGCGTGTGTGCTAGCAAGGACAAGTTCAAGGGCTGAACGTGCACTTGATGCTTAGTCTACGCCCGCGAGTGTGGACTAAACTTATTTTGATGTAAACATGTTCATAAACTTGTTTATGTAATAAAATTTCCGCTTCCGCTTGTACCTTTGACGTGTGTTATACGGTGCTGTGCAACGCAGCACCCCTCAGCGTGATCCTGGCTCGACAGGACCAATGGGGTCGTGTCAGCAGGCCAGCCCTGTACCGGTTCATGGCTGTAGCCCACTACGGCTACCTCGTCCTGAAGATGCCAACACCGACGGGCGTTCTCAGGATTCGTGAGGACCGCACTGCTGCAGTGTCGGCCCTGGAGAAGCTCCAAGCGCTCG
Organism: Neostapfia colusana; assembly: GCA_030760725.1. Classification (NCBI taxonomy): domain Eukaryota; kingdom Viridiplantae; phylum Streptophyta; class Magnoliopsida; order Poales; family Poaceae; genus Neostapfia; species Neostapfia colusana. Next base: position 84,598,901 of record JASWHV010000003.1, read on the forward strand.
CAACAGCAGGGGCATCAGCCCCCGGCAATACGGAGCCGGACCAGCTCCGCCCGAGCGCACGTCACCGTGCTTCCGCCACAGCACCTCGGGTGCAACCTCTCGATGAGGGCGGCGTCCCCTTAAAGGTCGTCCAAGTCGGCGCCGAAGCTACCAAGACCACCCGGGTAGCCGGGGGCCTGGATAGCAAATAGGAAGGCGCGCTCGTCACCTTCCTCCGGCACAGCGTCGACGTGTTTGCATTGCAGCCGTCACAGATGCCGGGGATCCCCAGGGAGGTGATCGAGCACCACTTGAAAGTCTTCCCCGACGCCCGGCCGGTTCAACAGAAGCCCCGCAAGCAGTCCATCGAGCGGCAAAACTTCATCCGTGAAGAAGTAAAGAAGCTGCTGGACGCTGGCTTCATACGGGAAGTCCGCCGCCCCCGATGGTTGGCGAACCCCGTCGTTGTCCCGAAGGCCGGCGGGAAGCTCCGGATGTGCATCGACTACACCAGTCTCAATAAGGCATGTCCCAAAGATCCATTCCCTCTCCCTAGAATAGATCAAATAGTAGACTCAACGTCAGGCTGTGATATGCTGTGCTTCCTAGATGCCTACTCGGGTTTCCATCGGATCCCCATGTCTAGGGAGGACGAGGAGCACACCTCCTTCATCACAGTAGACGGCCTTTATTGCTATGTGTCTATGCCTTACGGCCTAAAGAATGCACTCCCCACCTTTGTGCGGGCGATGCACAAAACCTTTGGGGAGTTAATAAGAGACCTAGTTGAGGTGTACGTCGATGACATAGTTGTCAAGGTCAAGCAGGGTTCATCCTTACTAGATAACCTAGCTTTAGTCTTTGACAAGTTGCGCTCTACGCGCACCAAGATGAACCCAGATAAATGTGTGTTCGGCGTGTCCTCTGGGAAGCTCTTAGGGTTCCTGGTCTCGCACCGAGGGATTGAGGCCAACCCAGAGAAGATCAAGACCATCGACTTGATGCGGCCCCCTGCCCGCGTCAAGGATGTTCAGAGACTCACGGGATGTCTAGCCGCGCTGAGTCGGTTTATACCGAGGCTAGTAGAGCGGGCACTCCCTTTCTTTAAGCTCCTGCGCAAGTCAGGCCCTTTTGCCTGGACTGACGAAGCAGAAGAGGCTTTCCAGGAGTTGAAGTGACTCCTGACGACCCTACCTATCATGGTAGCCCCTGAGCCTGGGGAGCACTTGCTGCTCTACATTGCGGCGACAACAGAAGTGGTGAGTATGGTCCTTGTCGCGGAGCGGCCAGCCCCCTCACCCTCGCAACCTTCTCCGGTAGCAGAAGACAGACGCCAGGAGGCCCCGCAGGGCCAAGACGGTCTCCCGGACCCCCAAGATAAATCTCCAGGGGCCAATTGGGATCTCCCGGAGGTCCCTCAAGACCCCCCGGAGCTCCCGGATAATCAAGATAGCTTAAGGGCCTCCGGGTCCCAGTTCCCGGAGGCCCCCGTGGGTCCACTCACCTCCAGCGGGCCGGGGCCAATGGACGAGGACCTCCCAAGCCTAAGAGAGAGGGTTCGAACCATACAGAGACCTGTCTACTACATCAGCGAAGTACTTCATGATGCCAAGACAAGGTACCTAGAAGTCCACAAGCTGCTGTATGCGGTGCTCGTGGCCTCCAGGAAGCTCCGCCATTACTTCCAGGCCCACCGGGTCTCGGTAGTCACCTCGTATCCGCTGAAGACAATTCTTCACAGCCCCCATGCGACTGGCAACATTGCTAAATGGGCGGCGGAGCTGGCGGAGTTTGAGCTGGACTTCCTCCCACGCCATGCAGTCAAGATCCAGCACTGGCTGACTTTGTGGCGGAGTGGACACCAACGAAGACTGACCCAGGGGGCCATGAAGGCGGTGTGCCAGAGCACCAAGCTCCGATCTTCACCGAACCCCACTGGAAACTTTTCTTCGACGGCTCCTCGCGAAAGCAGGGGGCCGGTGCCGGCGTACTGCTCCTCATGCCATCGGGGGAACAGTTTGGGTACATGGTGCGTCTAAATTTCAAGGCAACCAACAACATGGCGGAGTATGAAGCACTCATCTTTGGCCTGCAGACAGCCCTGTCTTTAGGCGCTCGCCAGTTGTTGGCACAGGGCGACTCCCAACTGGTCATCAAGCAAGTCAAGGGCGAATGCTCCTGCAATGACCCGCAGCTAGCTGCGTATCTGCTTCACGTGCAGATGTTGGAGAAAGAATTCCTCGCCTTGGACCTGCATCACGTACCGCTCGCTGGTAATGCCGCAGCTGACAACCTTTCAACGAAGGCTTCCACCGGAGCCCCCGCGCTCGAAGCAGTTTTCGAGAGGACGTTGCTGCGGCCTACAGCCCGGCCCGCCGAGCCGGGCGAAGGGGGCTTGACCAGCACCTCGAAGCTGGCAGTCCCGGCGGCCCTACAGCCATGGATGCCGCCAAGGATCGTAAGCGTCACTGGGGACTCCGTGCAACCCAGCGCTCAAGATCAAGAAGCTCAAGTCAGACCCGATGCATGGATCACGGAGATCCGGGACTACTTGAAGGACAATATCCTCCCTGATGAACATGCAACCGCTGAACGGATTGTGCGTATGGCTAAGAGGTACCCGCTGGTAGAGGGGGATCTGTACCGGCGTGGCGCCAACCACATCCTATTGCGGTGCATAACCCAGGGGGAAGGCTGTGACTTGCTCGCTGAGATCCATGGAGGCGAATGTGGAAGTCATTCTTCCTCACGCACGCTTGTCGGTAAAGCCTTCCGGCATGGCTTCTACTGGCCGACAGCACTCCAGGATGCCGTCAAGCTGGTCGAGAGCTGCAAGGCATGCCAGTTCCACGCCAAGCAGATCCATACACCGGCTCAGGCGGTACAGATGATCCCGCCCTCGTGGCCATTTGCCGTATGGGGGCTGGACATCCTGGGACCATTTTCCAGAACCGTCGGGGGATTCCGGTACCTCTATGTCGCCATCGACAAATTCACCAAGTGGCCGGAAGCTACACCAGTTGTCACCATCAACAAACAATCTGCAGTAAAGTTCATCAAGTCTATTGTCTGCCAGTTCGGGGTCCCAAACAGAATCATCACCGACAAAGGGACCCAGTTCACCAGCGCAGCATTCCAAGACTACTGCGAGGACCTTGGTATTCAGGTGTGCTATGCCTCTGTCGCTCACCCGAGGAGCAATGGGCATGTTGAGAGGGCCAACGCGGAGATTCTCCGGGGCCTTAAGACTCGCACCTTCGCCAGCCTGAAGAAACATGGTGCCAATTGGGTAGATGAGCTTCCGAGCACACTATGGGCTAACCGGACATCCCAGAGCCGGGCCACCGGGGAGACACCCTTCTTCATGGTGTATGGGGCTAAAGCTGTACTTCCCCAAGAAATCACCATGATGTCTCACCGTATCCGGGCTTACGACGAAGCCACGCAGGACAACCTCCGGCGTGGAGAAAAATCGACCTCGTCGACGAGGTCCGATTACATGCGGCACTCCGTAACGCGCGGTACAGACAAGTGCTTCGGCGCTACCACCAGAGGTCTGTGCGTGCCCGGGAGCTGCAGGAAGGTGACCTGGTGTTGCGGCGCATACTTTCTCGCGAAGGGGCCCACAAACTCTCCCCTAGTTGGGAAGGCCCCTTCCGAGTCGCGAAAGTATGCCGCCCCGGGTGTGTGCGCCTTTCCACTGAGGATGGGGACCTGCTCCCGAACCCTTGGAACATAGAACACCTCCGTAAGTTCTACCCCTAGAGCAAAAATAGGACAGTACTTTCTTTTCGTAATAAACTCCATAGAGTCCAGGAGCAGCGCTCGGAGCAGCTAAGCCCCAGGGGACGGTACAGGACTACGTTCAGCTTTGCCTGGTTCCGACTCCAAGCGCGTAGAGTCTTGCTTCCCCTCTTAATGGGGCGGGTCGTGTCCTCCATGTTTAGCCTGCCTTCCTCCTGTGGAAAGTTGTGCGAAAAGAAATCTGCTCTACTTTGCTCTTTCCTCGTACTCATTTAAATTGTGTATTGAGTTTTTTAACCACCCTTGCAGTGCATGGTTGCCATGTGCTCAGCTCCCCCTCTCTACAGTCCCCCAAGCACCAAGCATATGGTTAGGGGCTATAAGTCAAATAAGACTATGAGATAAGGGAGGGGAGCCCCCAAGGAGAATTACGTTTCCTCTACCTGTGTGCAGGGCTTCCAGGCTATGGCGACAGGGACTACATAAAGCGGGGGGAAAGGAGCCGTCAGCAGCACCGGCCCAGGACTGGAAGGACCGGGCCCCGCCCCTTCGGCAGGGGTGAGGCCCGAAGGCCCCACGTGTCCAGCGGGCCCGGAGCACTCTCTGAGGAGGGCTCCAGGCCCGCCACGTGGCAGGCGGAAACCGGACCTCCCCCTCGGTGGGAGGGCTCCTAAAGCCCTACGTGTCCAACATGGCCGGAGCTCCCGCCTCTTAAGGAGAAGCTCCGGACGCGCCACGTGGCAGGCAGATTTGGGGCTCCCCATAGGGCGAGATCCGGAGACCTCCGGGGGCCCCTAACACGGTTAGGACCCAGGGAGGGTGTCTGTGCAAAGCTCCAAGATTGGAGATGTCCTCTGAGTACCTTGCGGAGCTAAGGACTCAGTCAGGCAAAGCCAAGAAGGAGAGAAAAAAGCATCACAGACACGAATATCCAAAAGAGTCAAACTAAGCGAGGCTCCATGAGCTGGACTACAGACTCGATAAAAAGGGAGAAACAAGTCCCAAGGGTCTCCCGACACGACCAGAATCCAGAAGTTGCAAGAACGGCCGCATCACCAGGCTTCAGCCCTGGCGGAACTCTCTCGCTCTATGACCAGAGCGCAGGAATCGCCTCCCTCATCACCGGCGCAAAAACCAGTGACACCACGGGAGCTCCTGAGGCCCCCTCCGCAGTATTCAGCGGTCTTCGTGGTGACTCTGCCGTCTGGGATCCTCCATGGTGCATCGGCGGTTTCCTTCTCCTGAAGTTCCCTCATCATTGACGCAAAAGCCGGTGTCGTCAAGGGTGCCCCTGGAGCCCCCATCCCTCATCACCTGCGCAAAAGCTGGAGTCATCAAGGGTGCTCCTGAGGCCCCCTCTGCAGTATTCAGCGGTCTTCTCGGAGACTCTGCCGCCTGGGATTCTCCTCGGTGCTTCAGCGGTTCCTTTGAAGACTCCACCACCTGGGAAGGGACACAACGCCAAGGAGCTTTCTGCCTGCTGTCACCAAGGAAGGGCTCCGTCGGGAGGACAAACCAGAGACCCCTTGGCGGCGCCACCCTCAGAGGCAGGGCAGGCAGGCTCCCTGAGTCCCAGGCTTGGTGCAGACGCAACCGCTGGAGGGAACCGAGAGCAATTCTCCCCCCATAAGGAGGGTTAAGAGCCATGGAAGAAGACAAGACTGCAGAGACCCGAAGGAGGCGCAGGGGCTGGAAGCCTTATAAGGGGAACGTACCCACATGGGGGTTTCATTTCATACCCTCCCGGGTGCAAACCCAAGCGATTCGGAACTCTTCGAATATCCCGCATCGGCAACCGCTTCGGTTCCTAGACCGAGTGCCGATGACAGGTGGGCCCAAGCCGCCTAACTGAAGCGGTGGGGTCAAGGAGTCAGTCTCCTGAGAAGATGAGCCGGCAAGGCACTTCGGCGGTTCCCGAAGAAAGCGCTGCAATGTGCAGAAGTGGCAGTCTTGGGAACCGCCGCAGTAAAAGCAACCATCAAGTGAGCGCACGCTCCCACGATCCCGCAGCCGTTCGTGCTCCGGCAGCGGTCAATTCGGGACTTAGAGAAAGTGCGCGGATCGAAAGAGACGGAGGTCCCACCTCGGGCTCGCTATCTCCCCCGAGATGGGCCCGGGGGCCACTGTCGGTACCTGAGATATGGGGTACCCCCGCGCACAGGGTAAAATGCCTAAGGAACTCGCCCTGCTCCGCAGGGAGAGCTCCGAAGGCGCCATGCGTCCGGCGGGGCCGGACCTCCCTCTCCTCAGAGGAGAGCTCCGGGCCCGCCACGTGGCATACAGAAGCCGGACCTCACCCTCCATGGCAGAGAGGCCCGAAGGCGCCACGCGTCCAGCGGGGCCGGACCTCCCACCCCTCAGAGGAGGGCTCCGGGCCCGCCACGTGGCCAACAGGAGCCGAGCCTCCCCCTCCGCGGGGAGAGGTCCGGAGGCTCCACGTGCCCTGCGGAACGGGCCCTCCTCTCCCCTGAGAAGGGCTCCGGGCCCGCCACGTGGCAGCAGAACGGCGCTGCCTGCCCCCGAGCGATAGGCAGCGGGCGTAAAGACGCCCCATACCTTGACCGTACAAGGTAATCAAGGCCCGCGTCTTCCCAAGATGCGGAGCACGCTTCTGTCAGGTGCCGTTGCGCCCAGTCGCATCAAAGACTAGCGCGCGGTGTCAGAACCAGCCAGCCAATAAACACCGCGACAAGACATCCCATGCCGCCTGCGCCATCATCAACCACTACGACTAGCATGCGGCATGGGCAGGGCGGAAAGATGAAGACTCAGAAGCCTTCGACCAGAGGCAACTACCGGCATAACTGCAGATACGGTAGATAATAGACAATCTTCCCGGGACCACCTGTCGGGTCCCGGCCCCCCTTGTAAGCTGCCCGAGCCTTGGACTATAAAAGGCTCGGGTAGGCGACGATAGCAAGGGTTCGCACTTTGCAACTCATACGCTAGACATACACCCTCAAGCTGTAACTCACCCCCAAGCTCAGGACTCCGGCCCTGAGCAGCAAGCAATACAGCGAGCTCCATAGCTCGCCGTGGACGTAAGGTTTTACGCTCCGGCAGCCTGAACCACGTAAAACTTGCCGTGTCAAGCTCTTACTAACCCGTCCATCTGCGCAAGCTCTCCGCTAGAGACTAGCCCCACCGAAAAAAGAACCTCCGCTGGCTGCCCAGTGCAGGCCCGGGGGAAGTGTCGACTGAACACATCGACAGGGTACATGGTGCGTCTCAATTTCAAGGCAACCAACAGCATGGCAGAGTATGAAGCACTCATCTTTGGCCTAGAAACATCCCTGTCTCTGGGCGCTCGCCAGTTGTTGGCACAGGGCGACTCCCAGCTAGTCATCAAGCAAGTTAAGGGTGAATGCTCCTGCAATGACCCACAGCTAGCTGCTTACCTGCTCTACGTGCAGAAGACTTCCCTGCCTTGGACCTGCGCCATTGTCGAAGTGTGTAGTCGACACTTCCCCCAGACCTGCTCTGGGCAGCCTGCGGAGGTTCTTTCTCAGAGGGGCTAGACACTTGCGGAGAGCTTTAGCGTTAGGGACAAGTGAGGGAGAAGCTTGACACGGGGAGTTTTACGTGGTTCAGGCCGCCGGAGCGTAAAACCCTACGTCCACGGTGAGCAGAGGTGCTCGCTGTATTGCTTGCTGCTCAGAACCGGCGTCCTGAGCTTGAGGGTGAGTGATGTCTAGAGTGCGAGTTCCCAGAGTTTGAACCCTTGCTAACGTTGCCTACCCGAGCCTTTTATAGTCCAAGGCTCGAGTGGCTTACAAGGTGGGCCCGGGACCTGACAGGTGGTCCCTGGGAGATTTCCTGCCATCTACCGTATCTGCAAGTATGCCTGTTGTCGGTACCCTCAATACCGGGTACCCCCGTGCACAGCGTAAAACTTCCTAAGGACCTCGCTCCCTCTGCAGGGGCGAGGTTTGAAGGCGCCACGTGTCCAGCGGAGCCAGAGCTCCCCTCCCCACGGAGGATAGCTCCGAGCCTGCCACGTGGCCCAGGAGGCCGGACCTCACCCCCCTCCGCAAGGGCGAGCTCCGAAGGTGCCACGTGTCCGGCAGGGCCGGGGCTCTCCTCTCCTCAAAGGATAGCTCCGAGCCTGCCGCGTGGCCCAGAAGACGGGACCTCGCCCCCTCCGCGGGGATGAGCTCCGAAGGCTCCACGTGTCCAGCGGAGCCAGAGCCCCCCCTCTCCTCAGAGGAGAGCTCCGGGTCTGACACGTGGCCAGCAGAGCAGTGTGCCGCCCGGCGCGGTAGGCAGCAGGAGTAAAGGCGCGCCATGCCTTTACCGTACAAAGCATTCAAGACCCGCGCCTTCCCAAGACGCGAAGACGTGGAGCACACCTCTGTCAGGTGCCGTTGCGCCCAGTCGCATCGCAGACTGGCGTGCAGTGTCAGAACCTGCCAGCCAATGAATACAGCGACAAGACATCCCCTGCCGCCCCCGCCGTCATCAACCACTACGACTAGCATGCGGCATGGGCAGGGCGGCAGGACGAAGACTCGGAAGCCGTCGCCAGAGACAACTACCGACATAACTGCGGATACGATAGTCGGCAGGAAATCTCCCCGGGACCACCTGTCGGATCCCGGGCCCCCCTTGTAAGCCGCACGAGCCTTGGACTATAAAAGACTCGGGTAGGCAACGTTAGCAAGGGTTCGCACTCTGGCCATTTGCACCCTGGGTTCGCACTCCAGCAACTCATACCCTAGGCGTAACTCATCCTCAAGCTCAGGACTCCGGTTCTGAGCAACAAGCAATACAGCAAGCACCTCAGCTCACCGTGGACGTAGGGTTTTACGCTCCGGTAGCCTGAACCACGTAAAACTTGCCATGTCAAGCTCCTCCCTAACTCATCCCTACGCTCAAGCTCTCCGCAAGCGACTATCCCCTCCGAAAAAGAACCTCCGCGGGCTGCCCAGAGCAGGTCCGGGGGAAGTGTCGACCACACACTTCGACACCGGTAGTTGTCTCTGGCAAAGGCTTCTGAGTCTTCGTTCTGCTGCCCTGCTCATGCCGAACACGGTGCTGTGTTTATTGGCGGGCAGGCTCGAACACGGCGCGCCAGTCTGTGATGCGACCGGGGGCAACGGCACCTGACAGAGGCGTGCTCCGCGTCTCCGCGCCTTGGGAAGGCGCGGGCCTTGAATACCTTGTACGGGCAAGGCATGGCGCGCCTTTACTCCTGCTGCCTACCGCGCGGGGGCAGGCAGCGTTGCTCTTCTGGACACGTGGCGGGCCAGGAGCTCTCCTCTGAGGAGAGGGAGGTCCGGCCCCGCGGGACACGTGGAGCCTTCGGAGCTCTCCCTGTGGTGGGGGGAGGTCCGGCTGCTGCTGGCCACGTGGTGGGCCTGGAGCTCTCCTCTGAGGAGAGGGAGGTCCGGCCCCGTGGGACACGTGGAGCCTTCAGAGCTCTCCCCGCGGAGGGGGGAGGTCCGGCTCAGTTGTTCACGTGGCGAGTCCGGAGCTCTCCTCTGAGGAGAGGGAGGTCCGGCCCTGCTGGACACGTGGCGCCTTCGGAGCTCTCCCGGCGGAGAAGGGTGAGGTCCTTAGGCATTTTCCCCTGTGCGCGGGGGTACCCCATATCGAGGGTACCGACAGTGGCCCCCGGGCCCATCTCGGGGGAGATAGCGAGCCCGAGGTGGGGCCTCTATCTCTTCCATTCCGCGCACTTTCTCTAAGCCCCGCATTGACCGTTGCCGGAGCACGAACAGACGCGGGATCGTGGGAGCGTGCTCCCACTTGATGGTTGCTTTTACTGCGGCGGTTCCCAAGGCTGCCTCTTCTGCACATCACGGCGCTTTTTTCGGGAACCGCCGAAGCGCCTTGCCGGCTCGTCTCCTTGGGAGACTGACTTCTTGGCCCACCGCTTCAGTTGGATGACTTGGGTCCACTTGTCATCGACGCTTGGTCTTGGATCCGAAGCGGTTGCCCAAGCGGCGTATTCGAAGAGTTTCGAATCGCTTTGAATCGCACCTGGGAAGTTTTAAAAGGGGATCTTATCCGCATCGCGACTTCCCTTCGTGCTTCCCAGCGCTTGCACCTTCCTTGAGCTCTTGCGCCTTTGTCTTCCCTGTTCTCGAGCTGTCTCCTGCCATGGCTTCCAACCTGCTTCCGTCGCGTCTCGCTCGGTCGGCCAAGCTCGGACCAGTGCGCACAAGGAGGCCCCTGAGGCACATGGCCGGGGCGAGGAGAGCTTCTCTGCCCTGGAGGAGGTGCGGCAGAGGCTGGCGCGCCGTCAGCGTGCCGCTGCAGATCAGGAGCGCTCCGTGGCGGCCGAGGCGGAGATAGTCGCCGTGCGGCTGGCGGCGGGCAAGGGCAATCTATGAGCCCGGGCTATGGAGCTAAAGGCCCGGAAGGCAGACCTTGCCACGAGGGAGAAGCAGGTCTCTCAGGAGCGCCAGACAATCCTGGATCGGGAGCTGGCTGCCGACTTCCGGGCTTCAGAGTTGGAGCGGCTCGCCCGGAACCTCCACCTTGGGGAAAGCTCTCTGGTGGCCAGGGAGAAGGAATTCTCTGAGGGGAGCCACGACTCCTTGCTGGCAGCCCGCCGCGAGGTAGAGGAGCTCTTGGCCTCGCGGTCTTCCGAGGCCCGTGCGGTCTCGAGCTTCGTCGACCGGGCAGGGTCCGCCCTGGTCCCCCTTGGCTTCAGTCCGGTGAAGACAGAGGCCCCTGCGCTGAAGGTGGCCGAGGTGATCCCCGCGCTCGAGTCAATCGGCCCCAAGCTGAGTAGGCTAGATGCGGTGGTCGCCGGCGAGCTCGAGGCAGAGGGACGGGGCCTGGCCGTGGAGGTTGGCACGCACGTGTTGGTGTGCTTCCGTAGCCGGGATCCTTCCTTCTCGCTAGAGCCAGTGAGACAGGGCCCTGCCACGGAGCGGGAGGAAGCTGCCAGGGTTGAAGTCGGGGACGTGGCCGCCCTTGTAGCCTCTAGGTTCCGGCGTGAGCCAGCGGAACCCTAGGACTTGTATCTCCCTTTTTTTTTATTGAGTCTGTAGTCCAGCTCATGGAGCCTTGATTAAATAGACTCTTGCGACTTTTCGTGTCTGTGTGCTCTTGTCTCCTTCTTGGTTTTGCCTGGCCGAGCCCTTAGCTCCGCAAGGTACTAAGAGGCCTTCACCAATCTCGAAGCTCTGCACAGACACCTTCCCCGGGTCCTTATTGTATTAAGGACCCCGGAGGTCTCCGGAACTCGCCCCATGAGAATGGGGAGGTCCGGATCTGCCGACCACGTGGTGGGCCCAGAGCTCCCCTCTGAGGAGAGGGGGGTCCGGCCCCGTGGGACACGTGGAGCCTCCGGAGCTCTCCCCGCAGAACGGGAGGTCCGGCTTCTGCCGGCCACGTGGCGGGCCCGGAGCTCCTCCTGAGGAAAGGGGAGCTACGGCCCCGCTGGACACGTGGGGCCTTAGGGACTCGTCCCTGCGGAAGGGGCGAAACCCGGATCCTCCGGTCTTGCGCTGGACTAGTCGATAGCTCCATGCTCCCCCTTTCATGCGATCCCAGTAGCTAGAACCTGGAGGTCCTGCACACAGGTAGAGGAAGCGTAATTCTCCTAGGGGGGTTCTCCTCTCCCCGTCTCTTAGTCTTATTCGACTTACGGTCCTAGTCCGGTATACGGGGCTTGGGCAATTCTGTGCGCGAGGCACCGGGGCTCCGGCTCCCTCCGAGGTCAGGGTACGACCGCCCGGCCCCTAGTACCAAACCGTACGCCGGGGAAGCAGAGTGCACAGGCTTTGGGTACGGAACCAGGCAAAGCGGCAGTACTCCCCTGGACCTCCGGAGGGCAGGATGCGCACGCTTTGGGTATAGAGCCGGCTAAGCGGGATACGCACCCTGGACCCCCCATGCACGGCTCAGGCCTTTCCTGGAGGTGACCAACTGGCACCGCAACACCTGACTGGGGGAGGCCCGAGAGGCCCCCTGGCCATCGGCAGGTGCCTCAAGCGCAACCGCCTTCGATAGGATAGCAAATGCTGGCTATGGATGAGAGCGGGAAAGGGGAGCTAAATCTACGTTGAGCATACATAGAAAATGCGGTCATAAAAATTAATGCGTAATTTAAATGAGCACATAAGTGAGAGCGAGGTAGAACAGGTTTCTGTGTAAATGCCCATAGGAGGAAGGCAGGCTGTACATGGAGGCAACGACCCACCCCATTAAGAACGGAAGCAAGACTCTACGCGCTTGGGATCGGAACTAGGCCAAGCTAGCCGTAGTCCTGGACCGTCCCCTGAGGCTTAGCTTCTCCAAGCGCTTTTCCTGTACTCTATGGGATTTATTACAGAAAGGTAAAGGCCTGTTCTACTAATGCTCAAGAGGTAGAACTTACTGTGATGTTCCATGCTCCAAGGGTTCAGGAACAGATCCCATCCTTGGCTGAAAGGTGTGTGTACCTGGGACGGCAACTTTCGTGACTCGGAAGGGACCTTCTCGGCTGGGGGAGAGTTTATAGGTCTTTCGAGGGTAAGTATGTGCCGCTGCACCAGGTTGCCTTCTTGCAGGTCCCTGACACGTTTGGTCCTTTGGCGGTAGTGCTAGAGCACCTGCCGGGCCGTGCGTTGTGGGGTGTCACCTGCTGTCGTGCCTCGTCGACGAGGTTGATATCTTCACGCTGGAACGGGTCCTGCGCGGCTTCTCCCGGGAGCCCCGGGGTACCTTCCCCTTCTGTCTAAGGCCGTCAAGAGGTAGGAGGACCCAGACTCTTCTTGAGAGACCCAAGACGTCTTTCCCCTTCTGGCTAAGGCCGTCGAGAGGTTGACAGACCCTGGGCGGCCCCTAGGATGTAAGGCCGAGGCACAGAGATGTGCACTCGGGTGGAGCTGGCCCGGTTTTGCACCGTCGGGGCTGGTGCTTGGGCTGCTGCAACTGCTTGGAGCTTCTCCAAGGTTGATGTCGCAGCAGTGCAGTCTCCACTGATTTTTCGGGGTAGTCGTAGTCGGCTACTGCCCTGGCTCATCGTCACTGGAGCTGGAGTCGGCTGCTGGCTTCCAGCTTGCGCCGACACACTCCGTCCAGGGTGTGTCGAGACATAGTCCCCGCTAGTCACGGTCCGTCGTAAACGCGGGGGAGGAGAGCTTGCCGCTGAAGGAAGCTTGGTCATCTTCGTCGGCAAAAGCTCGTCGCGCAAGGGAAAACCCCCTTCCTGGCGCGCCAAATGTCGAAGTGTGTAGTCGAGACTTCCCCCGGACCTGCTCTGAGTAGCCCGCAGAGGTTCTTTTTCGGAGGGGCTAGACACATGCGGAGAGCTTTAGTGTTAGGGACGAGTGAGGGAGAAGCTTGACACGGGGAGTTTTACGTGGTTCAGGCCGCCGGAGCGTAAAACCCTACATCCACGGTGAGCAGAGGTGCTCGCTGTATTGCTTGCTGCTCAGAACCGGCGTCCTGAGCTTGAGGGTGAGTGATGTCTAGAGTTTGAGTTCCTAGAGTTTAAACCCTTTCTAACGTTGCCTACCTGAGCCTTTTATAGTCCAAGGCTCGAGTGGCTTACAATGTTGGCCCGGGACCCGACAGGTAGTCCCGGGGAGATTTCCTGCCATCTACCGTATCTGCAGTTATGCCGGTAGTTGTCTCTGGCGAAGGCTTCCGAGTCTTTGTTCTGCCGACCTGCCCATGCCGCAGGCTAGTCGTAGTGGTTGATGATGGCAGGGGCGGCAGGGGATGTCTTGTCGCTATGTTTATTGGCGGGCAGGCTCTGACACGGTGCGCCAGTCTGTGATGCGACTAGGCGCAACGGCACCTGACAGAGGCGTGCTCCGCGTCTCCACGCCTTGGGAAGGCGCACGCCTTGAATACCTTGTACGAGCAAGGCATGGCGCGCCTTTACTCCTGCTGCCTACCGCGCGGGGGCAGGCAGCGTTGCTCTGCTGGCCACGTGGCGGGCCCGGAGCTCTCCTCTGAGGAGAGGGAGGTCCGGCCCCACAGGACACGTGGAGCCTTCGGAGCTCTCCCCGCGGAGGGGGGAGGTCCGGCTTCTGCTTGCCACGTGGCTGGCCCGGAGCTCTCCTCTAAGGAGAGGGAGGTTCCTTTCCCGCTTGACACGTGGAGCCTTCAGAGCTCTCCCCACAGAGGGGGGAGGTCCGGCTCAGTTGGCCACGTGGCGAGTCCGGAGCTCTCCTCTGAGGAGAGGTAGGTCCGGCCCCGCTGGACACGTGGCACCTTTGGAGCTCTCCCTGCGGAGAAGGGCGAGGTCCTTAGGCATTTTCCCCTGTGCGCGGGGGTACCCCATATCGAGGGTACCGACAGCCATGTACCGCACACTGGCAATGCCGCAGCTGGCGACCTCTCAACGAAGGCCTCCACCGGAGCCCCTGTGCCCGAAGGAGTCTTCGAGAGGACGTTGCTGCGGCCCACAGCCCGGCCTGCTGAGCCGGGCGAAGTGGGCTGGAACAGCACCTCGAAGATGGCGGTCCCGGCGGCCCAGCAGCCATGGACGCCGCCAAGGATCGTAAGCGTCACTGGGGACTCCGTGCAACCGAGCGCTCAAGATCCAGAAGCTCAGGTCAGACCCGATGCATGGATCACGGAGATCCGGGACTACTTGAAAGACAACATCGTTGGTACCTGAGATATGGGGTACCCCCGCGCACAGGGTAAAATGCCTAAGGTGCTCGCCCTTCTCCGCAGGAAGAGCTCCGAAGGCGCCACGCGTCCGGCGGGGCCGGACCTCCCTCTCCTCAGAGGAGAGCTCCGGGCCCGCCACGTGGCATACAGAAGCCGGACCTCCCCCTCCGCGGGAGAGAGGTCTGAAGACGCCACGCGTCCAGTGGGGCCGGACCTCCCTCTCCGCAGAGGAGAGCTCCGGGCCCACCACGTGGCATACAGAAGCCGGACCTCCCCCTCCGCGAGGAGAGGTCCGGAGGCTCCACGTGCCCCGCAGGCCGGACCCTTCTGTCCTCAGAGAAGGGCTCCGGACCCGCCACGTGGCCAGAAGAACGGTGCTGCCCGCCCCCGAGCGGTAGGCAGTGGGCGTAAAGGCGCCCCACACCTTGCCCATACAAGGTATTCAAGGCCCGCGTCTTCCCAAGATGCGGAAACGCGGAGCACGCGTCTGTCAGGTGCCGTTGCGCCCAGTCGCATCACAGACTGGCGCGCGGTGTCAGAACCTACCAGCTAATAAACGCTGCGACAAGACATCCCATGCCGCCTGTGCCATCATCAACCACTACGACTAGCGTGCGGCATGGGCAGGGCGGCAAGATGAAGACTCAGAAGCCTTCAACCAGAGGCAGCTACCGGCGTAACTACAGATACGGTAGATAATAGACAATCTTCCCGGGACCACCTGTCGGGTCCCGGCTCCCCTTGTAAGCCACCCGAGCCTTGGACTATAAAAGGCTCTGGTAGGCGTCGATAGCAAGGGTTCGCATTTTGCAACTCATACGCTAGCCATACACTCTCAAGCTGTAACTCACCCCCAAGCTCAGGCCCCCGGCCCTGAGCATCAAGCAATACAGCAAGCTCCATAGCTCGCCGTGGACATAGGGTTTTACGCTCCGGCGGCCTGAACCACGTAAAACTCGCCGTGTCAAGCTCTCCCTAACTCGTCCATCTGCGCAAGCTTTCCGCTAGGAGACTAGCCCCGCCGAAAAAAGAACCTCTGCGGGCTGCCCAGTGCAGGCCCGGGGGAAGTGTCGACCGAACACTTCGACATTTGGCGTGCCAGGAAGGGGGCTTTTCCCCTAGCGCGAAGATGATCGAGCTTCTTTCAGCGGCAAACTCTTCCCCCCTGCGCCCGCGGCAAACCGTGACCAGGGGAGAGTACATGATGACACACTCAGGACGGAGTGTGACAGGGCAAGCTGGGAGCCAGCAACCGGCTCTGGCAGCGCCGACCCCGGCAATGAAGGCTCCATCCAGCGTCAGGCCTTCAGTAGCGCCGGGTGTACCCGGTGGGGGTGCGCTAGCCGCAGCAAGGGCGCTACTGCGCAATCCGCCTGCTGGGGACGCGCCTCAGGCAGCGACCCAGCAGTGGATTCGCAACGTAGACCGTCTTGTTGTCGCCGCCGCAAACCATTGACTTCGGCGGGGACGACGCTCCGACCAACCGGCTGTGTCGCTGACGCGCACGCCAACGGTTGATGGCCAGACGAGGGGATTCCAGCTCCACCAAGCTTCCGTCGACGGACCTGAGGACAGAGCTGGAACGGTGCCACTTAGGCCAAGATGCCTGAGTGTTCCTCGAGCGACGTCAAGAAAGGCGTCGCACTCAAGAGGCTGGCGACAACATGACGTCGGCCTCGACCCAGCCTGAAGGGCAGACCTTCGCTACGCGAGCTATGCCCCAGGCATACGTCGCGCAGCATATGCCACAACCATATGCCCTGCAAACGGCGTCCCCGGTCTATGGAGTGGTCTTGCCCATACCGGGGCACACTGTGCCAGCGGAGAACCAAGCGTTCGCGGCACCGATACCTGCACTGGGAGCCAGCAACCGGCTCTGGCAGCGCCGACCCCGGCAATGCAGGCTCCGACCAGCGTCAGGTTTTCAGTAGCGCTGGTTGTACCTAGTGAGGGTGCGCTAGCCACAGCGAAGAGCGCTGCTACTCAATATGCCACAGTCGTATGTCCTGCGTATGGCGGCCGGGGCATGCGGTGCTCAGCGCGAACCAAGCGTTCGCGGCATCAGAACCTGCGGCGACAGAAGCAGGGTGTGCGGCCCTCGCGCCCTGCCTTCGCTTCACAAAATGGCCGCGCAAGTTTCGGCCGCTCTTGCCTGAGAAGTACGACGGCAGCATCAACCCGGCGGAATTCCTCCAGATGCCGGGAAATCCAGAAGCTCGCGGAGCGCTTCCGGAAGGGGAAGCAGCCCCTAACTGATGCCCCACCCTATAGTCAAAGGGAGGGCAAGCAGAAGGTCGAGGCCAGAGACGGCGACGACCGCCAGGTGGAGTTCCAGGAGCTCCAGCGCGCCGTAAAGGCAGTGCGCAGTCATGGGAGCTCCAGCTCCAGTGACGACGAGCACTGGAAGATGCCCTGTGACATCTTCGGCGGGTCCGCTGACCCCCTGTCCCGAAGCATGGCTAAGGCCTTGCGCCGAGCGGTAGCGTCGGTGGCTCCCCTCCCAAGTGCAGTACCGCACCTCAGGTGGATGGGAACCCCCGTCAGCTTCGATGACACCGACTGCCCCAGGAACATGGCTGGGGCCGGCCAACTGCCGCTCGTGGTGGCCCTTACCATCGCCAACGTGAAGATGTACCACGTTTTGGTGGATGGTGGGGCTGGACTGAACCTCATCAGTCACGCAGCCTTCCAGAAGCTGCAGATCCCGATGGCCAAGCTCACCCCATCAAGCCCGTTCTCAGGGGTAGGGCCGGGACAGGTCGTTCCCTACGGCCACATCAGCCTCCCGGTGACCTTTGGGGCACCGTACAGCTACCGGACAGAGTACATTCTGTTCGACGTGGCCGAGATTGACCTCCACTTCAATGCCATAATCGGTAGGCCAGCCCTGTACCGATTCATGGCAATAGCCCACTACGGCTACCTTGTCTTGAAGATGATTACACCAACAGGCATCCTCATGGTTTGTGGAGACCGTGCTGCCGCAGTATTAGCCTTGGAAAGGCTTCAGGCGCTTACAGCAACTAGAGCGCCAGCCCTCGGCAGTACAGAACCAAACCAGCTCCACCTAAGTGCACGCCACCGTGCCTCTACCACGGCACCCCGCGTGCAACCCCTTGATGAGGACGACGTCACCACAAGGCTCGTCCGAATCAGCGCCGATGCCACCCAGACCACCCGGGTAGCCGGGGGCCCGGGTAGCATATAGGAAGGCGCGCTCGTTGCCCCCCTCCGGCATGAGGTCGATGTGCTGCATGACAGCCATCACCGAGGCCAGAGATCCCTAGGGAGGTGATGGAGCACTACTTAAAGGTCTTTCCCGACGTCCAGCCGTCCGACGAGACGGAGAGTCCGCCGCTCCCGGCGCTTGGCAAACCGTGTTATTATCCCGAGGGCCAGCGAGAAGCTCCGGAAGCGCATCCACTACACCAGTCTCAATAAGGCATGCCCTAAAGACCTATTTTCTCTTCCTATGATAGAGCAAATAGTAGGCTCGATACCAGGCTGTGATATGCTGCGCTTCCCAAATGCTTGCTAGGGCTCCCATCAGACCCCTGTGTCTGAAGTAGTTGAAGGGCGCCCCCTACCTGCTAATCCCGGCGTAAGCCGACTCGGCATAGCTAGGGGTCCCGCGAATTTCTGGTCTTCGCGCAATGGCTTTAACCCCATACCACAGTAACCTGTTCCGCTACCAAGAAGCAAGAACCAGAAGACCAGACCTCGGATCCCCGACACAACCTCCCGAAGGACTAGCAGGACCTCCCGGAGCTCCCGGGACAACAGCGGAGCTTCCCGCAAGGTCCAAAGCAGCCTGAGGACATCCGAGTGTCGGGCACCCGGCGATCTCCCCAGGCTAAAAGCTATCCCCCACAGCTCCACGCGGCGGGCGATGCCGCCAAATGGGCGGCGGAGCTACTGAAGTTTAATCTAGGTTCCCTTTCCCCTCATACAGACATTAACAGAGCATTAGTTCACTTGTGGCTGAAGTAGACGCACGCTCAGGGGGCCACGAAGACGATGAAACAGGACCCTGAGCCCTGACCTTCACCAGGCCTTATCAAATGATGTTCGTCGACGGCTCCTCGTGAAAGCAGGGGGCCGATGCTAGCGTACTGTTCCTCATGCCATCGGGGGAGCAGTCTGGGTATGTGGCGCGTTTCAATTCCAAGGCAGCCAACAACATAGCAAAGTATGGAGTGCTCATCCTTCTCGTTAGTCGTTGGCTCAGGGCAATCCCCAGTCTGGTTATCAACCAAGACGGCGGAGACAGACCCCCTCGCCTTGGACCTGCACCACGTACCGCGCGCTAGCAAGGCCGCAGCTGACGACCTTTCAACGAGGGCCCCCACTGCCACCAGAGCCACTGTGCCTGAAGGGGGCCTCGAGAGGACGTTGCCGCGACCCACAGCCCGGCCCGCCGAGCCGGGCGAAGGGGGCTAGACCAGCACCTCGAAGCTGGCGGTCCCGGCAGCCATGAGCGCCGCCAAGGATCATAAGCGTCACTGGGGACTCCGTGCAACCCAGCGCTCAAGATCCAGATGCTCAAGTCAGACCCGATGCATGGATCACGGAGGTCCGGGACTACTTGAAAGACAATATCCTCCCTGATGAACGCGTATCTGCTGAACGGATTGCGCGTATGGCTAAGAGACACATGGCGGTAGAGGGGTATCTCTACCGACGTGGCGCCAACCACATCCTATTGCGGTGCATAACCCAGGGGGAAGGCTGCGACTTGTTCGCTGAGATCCATGGAGGCGAATGTGGGAGTCATTCTTCCTCACGCACGCTTGTCGGTAAAGCCTTTCGGCATGGCTTCTACTAGCCGGCAACACTCCAGGATGCCGTCGAGCTGGTCGAGAGCTGCTAGGCGTGCCTGTTCCACGCCAAGCAGATCCATACACCGTCTTGGACGGTACAGATGATCCAGTCCGCATGGCCATTTGCCGTACTGGGGCTGGACATCCCGGGCCTGGGACCATTCCCCAGAACCGATGACAGGGACCCGCTCCCGATCCTTCGGAACACGGAACACCGCTGTAAGTTCTACCCCTAGAGCAACAATAGGGCAGGCCTTTCTTTTTGTAGTAATTTCTATAAAAGTCTGTGAACGGGGCTTGGAGCAACTAAGCCTCAGGGGACGGTCCAGGACTACGTTCAGCTTCGCCTGGTTCCGACCCCAAGCGCGTAGAGTCTTGCTTCCCTTGAGGTGGGTCGTGGCCTACATATGCGGCCCGCCTTCCCCCGTATGGAAATTTATATGAAAAGAAACCTACCCTACGTTGCTCTTCTTTGGTACTCATTTAATTTACTTATTAAATTTTTATGATTACCCTACTAACGCGTGCTCACTATGCGTTCAACTCCCTCTTCTCATTTTCATCTTTAGTCAGAATTTGCTGCAGATACGACTAAGGAATAGAGGGGGGAGCCCCCAAGGAGAATTACTTTTTCCTTACTTGTGTGCAGGACTTCTCAGCCTCAGCTCCCCGCAGGAGTATGGTAGGCGCATCCACCCAATAGAACGCACCTACCAGGGGGCCGCTACGGGATCGCGGTAGGCCAAAAACCCTAAGGTAAGATCAAAGAGCTAGCCCTCACAGGGGCGAGGTCCGAAGGCCCCACGTGTCCAACAGGACCGGACCTCCCACCTCTTTGAGGGGAGCTCCGGGACCGCCGCGTGGTCTATAGAAGTCGGACCTCCCCCCTCTGTGGGGAGAGGCCCGGGGCCTCCACGTGCCCTGCGAGCCCGGACCTCCTCTCAGGCAGGAGCTCCGGGCCCGCCACGTGACCAACAGGCTCGGACCCCCCTCCGATCTCGTGAGGCGGGTCCTGGAGACCTCCGGAACCCTTAGTATACAGTGGGGACCCGGACAAGGTGTCTATGCAGAGCTTCGAGATTGGTCAAGGCCTCCGAGTCCTTGCGGAGCTAAGGGCTCGGTCAGGAAAGGCCAAGAAGAAGACTAGGGCATGCAGACACAGAAAGAAACAGGAGTCTATCCATACAAAGGCTCCACGAGCTGGGCTACAGACTCAACAAAAATAAAAAAGGAACTATGTAAGGGCCTCAGTTTTTGACACCCATTTGTAGTGTTCATCCCCACACCACACACCTCATCTGAGGAAGAATGATGAACACAAATAAAGAGCAAGTAACAATTATCAACATGCTCATTAGAGAACAAACTCACACATTGCAAAAGTGGTACTTCCCACATGTGATATAGATGGGCTGGACATATGAAAACTCCTACACTTTGCTAAGGATGTCCATGCCAAGTTCCACCCAAATTCAAAACCTTTTTGAGGTCATTTTGGGTATAGTTAGGAAGGGGGCAGTTTGAAACCATATTCAAATTCAAACTGTTTTCACCCACTGAGTTTAAAAGTGGAAGGCATATTCTTGCTCAGCACATTTTTGTGAGCTCACACACCAATTTTCACTCCATTTGGAGTTGATCTTGACATGAGCTAAGGGGGAGAAATTCAAACTTTATTTGAATTTCAAACTGAACTTGTGCTGAAATTCATTCAAACCAAACTTCATTTGGACTTTGATCAATTCAAATGGCTCTTGGGGTGAATAATTTGAATTGCCAAGGGTAGAATAGGGTTCACTGTTTACCACAGCTGTTAGGAGTAAATTTCAGAGGTTAAAAGAGGGGTGGGACCCACATGTCAGCCTCAGCCTCAAAGCAAACCGACTGAAACACAGTTCAGTCGGTTCCCGGCTGCTGTGCGCGCGCGCCACCGAAGGGGGCAGCCGGCGCCAGCTCCTGCTGCGCGTCCCAAGCCGGAGACCGGACCGCCGGGCTATTTATTCCCTCCCCGGCGTGCTTCAGTCGCCATTCCCCGAGCTGCCGACGTGCACGATCCATTTCTCCACTGCCATCACCGCCGCTCGAGTTCCTGCTTGATCAAGCCGATCGCAGCTCCCTCCTTCCACTCCAGGGTCCCAGCAAGGTACTAGAGACCTTCCTCCATCCTCCCCATTGCTAGAAGTCGATTGAAACCGAGTGCTATCGGCTGTGCCGAGAACTAAAAATCGGAACTGGAAACCGCCGCACCTCGGGCTCTCGTGGACAGCCCAACCTGGGCGTTGTCACGCCCGAGCCAAGGCACCCTTGGACGCGCAGGTGACCGGTGCTGCTCATCCCCGAGCCATAGCTCGAGTGATTGCTCACCGGCGGCGAATTTCCACTTTTCCCCTTTCTGTGTGCAGAATGACCTTCGGGTACGATTCTGTTTAATTCGTGTTCTAGAAAGTATTAGAGGGCCTCAGGCCACTCCCACACGAGCTAGACACGGTGACGCACAAGTTGCCTTCACAACTCTGGGCCGGAAAACCTCTGTGCCCGGCGTAATTCAAGGTCTACTAATGGAGGAACGAACGGGGGGTGTCGGGCGCACGGTGAGGACCTATTTCGGGCCTTCCCCGAGCTGCCCCGAGTTCATGTCGACCTTCTCTGAGGTCCACTGAAGTTCCCCGACCGATTTCCCAAGTAGCTGAGGTACTAGGAGAGTCAGCCGACATGGCCGAAGTCATTCCGATATGGCGGCTCGTCGCCGACCATGCTCCGGCCGTTGTCATGAGCAGCTGACCCCCGGATCCTGTTCCCCAAGTAAAAGTAGGCAGGGGCGGCCAGAATCAAGAAGTTTGGAGCTGTACAGCAGCCAGCGGCGAGCTCTCCGGCGAGGTCCCTCGGCGGCGGAGCGCGGGTGTCGCGAGGTTGAAGAAGGGGGTGGACCCCAGCTGTCAGCGGCCGATATTTTGAATCGGGATCCGGCTGCGGCCGGGATCGGGTATGCTGGCGCGCAAAATCCTTGTGGGCCGCGGTGTGCTGTCGCTTCGGCGTGCGACGCGTGTCCCCTGGGCCCACGCGCGAGTTTAAACTTTTCCCCGATTTTCAGATTTCCTTTAAACTTCAAATCCTTATAACTTTGGCTAGAAAGCTCCAAATTGAGTGAACCAAATTTTGCTGGATTCAGCTCTCTGAGTACTTTCCAGAAAATAAAGTTTCACTTCATGAAATTCCTTAATTCTCCAAAATTAATTCCTTAAAGTTTAAACTGTTAGGAATTTTAACTGGAGAATCCTTTGGAGGAAAATCCTGAAATTTTGCTGAGATGTTCACCAAAATATCCTTGAACTACCATAAAAATTTCAGATCCATTTGAGCTCATTTAGTCCACCTAATGGTGTGATTAGTAAAACTGTTCCAGAGAAAATGGAAAATGTTCAGAAACATTTTCAGAATTTTCTCTGAAATTGTTTAGCTCATATCTTCAGTTAGAGACTTCCAAATTAAGTGAGACCAACTCCAGTAGAACCCTCTGAAAATCTAGTTTTCAGAAAGTCATAGTTTGTCTCATGAAAATCCCTAGAACACCCTAAGAGTTCCAATTGAGGTCAAGGACATAATTATTTGTGGAGGGCTCAAGTAAGCTTCACTGCAACTAAAACTTGACCAAGTCTTTGTTTAGGTTGTAACCAAGCCACAGTAAAAGTTTCACAGTCATTAGGTCTGTCTAGAAAGGTTTATAGACTTCACAACTTCAAAGTTAATACAAAGGCATTTAATTAATACATACATTGTTCTTATCATGTAGTCGCTAAGGTCGAGGAGGAACCCGAAGTCCTAGACTTCGTTACTCCGGAGGAACAGCTAGCCTACGACCAAGAGCAGCAAGGCAAGCCCCGGTTTGCATTAACCATTTTGTAAATTTTTATTGTTTTGAGCACATACTTGTTTCCTTTATTCTGTGCATTAGAGTCTTGTTTGGAAACCCCACTGCATAGCCAAGAAAACCATGGGTTGGGGTTTAGGATTGCAAACCTCGCTAGCTACTGCATTGCTAGGATAGAGTAGGATTCGGTACAAGTCGAGTAGTTGGAACTACTCGCGAGAATAGGCTAGAGTCACATTGCTCGGGTAGAGATAGCACATGATACACATGGCAAGAAAATGAGACCGAGCGGAGGGTAAGGGCAGCAGGACTTTGGGGCCTGTGTGCTGTAGCTCCGCTTGTGTCGATTGAGGACCGAGCCGTGTGCGGGCCTGTTGAACAAGCTAGAACAGTACCGAAGACCTACCGGCTATATGGGAACCGGGAAACTGATGTAACTCGGGTAGCTGGGTATTGAGACATTGCCCGTCGTTCAGAGGGTAGGTTGAGAGCTCGAGGTGTAAATCAGCTGGCGGCACAGAGATGCGCGTGCAGGGACCTCTTGCTCGGGACGATGGGACCGGTTCAGTATTTGGCTAACGGGTGAAAGGTAGTCGCGTACGGCGTCCGTGATGGTTGTTGTAGGCAACATCGAGTACGGGCGTACGTGACGGGTTGTTCGGGTAACCCTGCAGGTGTAAATCGATTATAATCGCCGTCCCTCGCGGTCAGTGAGTACCACTTGTTCACTGTACCGTGACGTAGAAAGAACAGGCTAGTTACATGTTAAAATGTTGCTGATTGAAAGCTGGACATTGATTGTTAATGATATGCTGTAGTTTAGAGCTAATTAAAGTTCTTTTCAACTTTGGGCAAAGTACATGAGAGAAATGCGTTTCTTGTTTGATTGCGGCTCTCTCATGTGCCTTAGCGTAAGGTTCTCCACAACCTGCTGCTAAAACTTGAAAGTAAGGTTCTACTAATTAGGCGAGTCCTTGCAAATGGTTTTTACCTCATGCAACCCATTACCCTCATGTAGAAGTTCCATGTTTAGGTGAGACGGGTCAGACTTGCTGAGCCTTCGTGCTCACTGCTTGTGTTTGAAGCTCTTGCAGGGTTCTATGAGGAAGGGACTCCCGAAGAGGAGACGGAACCCCAGGAGGGGAACCCCGTCGAGTGGGAGTCGTGCACGCCGCAGAGTTAGTGTGCGTGTGTGCTAGCAAGGACACGTTCGAGGGCTGAACGTGCACTTGATGCTTAGTCTACGCCCGCGAGTGTGGACTAAACTTATTTTGATGTAAACATGTTAATAAACTTGTTTATGTAATAAAGCTTCCGCTTCCGCTTTGTACCTTTGACGTGTGTTATACGGTGTTGTGCAACGCAGCACCCCTCAGCGTGATCCTGGCCCGACAAGACCAATGGGGTCGTGTCAGCGTGGTATCAGAGCTCGCTTGAGGTTTAACACAGTACAAAGGTCTTCTTTTTCAAAAATCCAGTGAGGAACGAGTTAGTAGCCCGTATAAGGATGTTATTAGTATATAGAAAGTGGCTTATTAACCTATTTGTTATGTCGGAAAATCGTGCATCTCGGGACGTTCATGTCTTGGGGGGTGCACGTAAGCGCTGTCCACCAGTGCGCACAAGCTGAAGGGTGGAGCCCCACGGGTGGCAGGTAACCCGACCCGCTTTGATATCCTCTACGACTCATCATGTCGTTTGGGGTATTCGAGCAACGTCTGTCCCTGGCGTGCGTGGTGCAACATGGGAGACCCCGTCACGTGGTCTGAAACGTGAACACGTAACTCAAGGCGTGTTTGGCTTGAGAACATCCGGGCGAGTGATGACGGCCGGGTGTACAAACTGTATGGATTCCAGGCTCGGTGTGCAGCCGAGTCTGATGATTGTTTGAGTTTCTGCAGGTAGCCTTACCACGAAACGGTAGACGTGTAGCATCCGTGTGCGAGTGACGAGTAGTGCCACTGGACTAACGAAGCCGGCTAAATCCGGTATAGGTTTTTCTTTGTGAGGACGTAGTACCGACATAATCTGGTGACGCATCGACGTCACGCCCCACTGAATAAACAACTTCATTGTAAAAACTGGAAGGTTTTAATCCAAATTAGTAAAACTGGATGTAACTCCTTCTCTTATACAGGATATTCAAAATTAACAAGTTTTCAACTTATAGGATGTTAAGGACAGAGCACTCTGTTTTCAGCTAAATCAAGGCTGAAGTTAATCAGAGGTTAGAGGTTGAGTTCTTTCGAGGTTGAGGTCGTAGGATACATTTCTGGAAAGCTTTGGAGGAGCTTTACAACTTTTCTGTTGAGTTCCAGAGGTGTTTCATCCCTTAACCACTCGAAAAATGCAGTAGAGTTGAAACTGTCCAGAAAACAGGACAGAGCAAAGACTCTCTGTAGACTCTCTGTAAATTAAGCATAACTTCCTGCATAAAAATCCAAAAAAAAATGAAAATGAGGTAGTTCTGGAAAGCTTATGAGATGGGTTACAACTTTGTAACAGCAAGTTCTGTCAGATTGAGAACAGAATTAACTGGGATTCTTGGATCAATTCAGTACCTAAAGCAGGGAGGTGCTGTCCAATTGATTCCAGAAATTCTGTTAACTTTGACATCTCATAACTTTTGAACCAGGACAGATCTTAGGCCAACCAAATACTTGCTGGAAAGCTATTGAAGTTAACTTTAACTTTGATGTTAAGCTCCAGGACTAGTTTTGCTTTTAGCCTGGCCTAAATCAGGTTGATATGGAAACTGGTCAGGGCTGTCATGGGAACAGCAGATCAGCAGTCAAATTTATTAAAAATTTGAACTATGTTTCCAAGTTTTATGGGTTCAATGACATATCTTATGTTATAACTCAATGGTTTACTGTATAAATAAATATTTGACATTTCTCAAATATGTTTTTACAGATGGCAGCAGATAAACGGTTGGAGAATGGGTGGGTAGTTTCCCACTGCTCTGACCGTAGCGGCTACCCGGAAGCATTGTGGCAAATGCTCCAATATTTCGGGTACAACCAGAGGCCGCAATACTTCGCCAAGGAAGAAGGCGAAGAGGGGAACAAGACGTGGACGATCCATGTCGAGGTTCCTGCAGGGCCTACGCCACCCGGTTGGGTGCCATTCACCGTCACGGTGAGAGGAAGACAACCGGAAGGGATGTGGCAAGTGGCAGCCCGTGACACTATGTCACGTTTCTGCCAACTACACGTGCAGACTATGGAGGGTACTCCATACGCACTCGTTCCGGTGGAGGGACGAGCTCAGCATGTGTGGGAAGAGAGGTACCTGGAGGCAACAGATCCGAATTGCCCAAGGTACAACCCCGCGGAGGCAAATCTCAGCCTCCAAATGAGGGCGGGAAACGCTGTGATGGACAGCCAAGCTGTTCATACGGAGCATCTCGCCACCAAGCTCAAGGAGAGCACGAGCCGTGGAGATCATTTTGAGGGTGCTCACAGTGCACTCCGCAATGTGCTCCTTCCGACGATCAAGCGACTGAATGAACAACACAATCAGTTGCGTCGTCTGAAGAAAGCAAAGAAGAAGGGCCGTGTTGACATCGCGGCGTTGCAAGAGCTGGTGCAGACCCTAACCCAGCAGAATGAGGACCTTGCTCAAGAGCGGGACGACGCTATTGAGGAAGGACAAGGCTGGGAAGAGGACTACAACCAGGCTATGGACGAGGTGCATGCATTGCAGGACCTCGTGCCCCCGGTGTTAGGCATACCGGTGGTCTTGGGTCTGCCAGCAATGGGAGAACCCGGAATGGGAGAAGAGGTGGTAGATCCAGAGCCACCAGCAGAAGTACCGGAGGAGGACGACCCACAGGAGGTCGAGTTCTACTCCGAGTAGGGGGTTACGGTTGCCAAGTAGGGCAGCTAGGGTAGCGTAACCCAACTTTTGTAATCCGTGACATGTCGTGTAGACAGTAGCGTATGTATAGGTAGTGACGACATGAGCACGACTTCTCGGAGATCCGAGAATAATGTATCTTGTATAAAGTTTATGCTTTATCAATATATGTGAATGTTGTGCAAGATAATCATGCGTCGCTTCAATACTACTGCTGTTTATGGAAATTTGAGTAAGACATGTGCTAATTGCTGCTGGGTTGAATTTCAGAATGACGCGTACTCGTGCCAACCCTGATGTTGGGGTTACCAGTCAAGGGGGAGAGACCTCCCAACCGCCTCCCGAGGACTCCTCGGGACAGCAGCAGCAACAGCAACAGCAAACACCGCCACCGCCACTGCCAACGGTTACATTGGCCGACATTGTCGCGGCAATGGCAGGTTCACATCAGCAGCACACAGAGCTGCTGCAAACGTTAATTGCGAATACGTCTCGCCCCGAGAGACGTCAAGATCGTGAGGAGCGCCAACAGAGCTCCTACTCCGACTTTTTGGCGACTCATCCCCCTGTATTCTCAAGGGCGGATGAACCACTTGACGCGGACAACTGGCTCCGCGCCATAGAGATGAAGTTCGGGCTGCTCCAAATCAGCGAGCAGCGCAAGACTCAGTTCGCGGTCCAGCAGCTCCAAGGATCCGCGAGCGCGTGGTGGGCCAACTTCTGTGCTTCACAGCCCACCGACCGAGTGATGACCTGGGCGGAGTTCCGGACGGCCTTCAGGGCCTATCATATACCGCCCGGTTTGATGAAGAGGAAGACGCAGGAATTCCTACACCTGCAACAAGGGAGCCGAAACGCGCTGGAATATTCCAGGGCGTTCAACGATCTCGCGCTCTACGCGTCGTATCACGCAGATACGGACGAGAAGCGGCGGGACCACTTCTACCAGGGGCTTAATCCGCTCCTGAAGGACAAATTGGCGATGTTCAATCGCGGCAGCCTCAACGACATCATTGATGCTGCGATTGTTCAGGAGGACTCCGGCAAGGAGTTGGCGGCGGCAGAGCGAAAGAGAAGCGCGCCGCAGAGCAGCGGAGAAGGAGGCGGTCCTTCTCAGAAGTTTCGGATGGTGAATCGCCCACCATCAGGTCCACGCTGGCAGCCACCACAGCGGTCGATGCCGTTCCGCGGTCGGCCGTACTCTTCACCGGCATTCCGGCCGGCACTGCCAGCACCACCGCAACAACAACAGCAACAGCGGGCGATGCCGCGTGCGTTTGCACCTCTGCAACGCATGCCGGGCTTTCGTGCCCCGAATACTCCACCAGCAGCGGCCACATGTTACAAGTGTGGTCGTCCAGGACACTTCGCGAGCAGTTGCCCGGAGAGGCAAGGCGGCGGAGTGGCACCACAGTTTCCGGGGAGGAATCAACCCCGGAACCCTACTAATGCGCGGCGGGCAAACCCTAGGCCCGGCACTGTCCACCAGCTTGCCATTGAGGACGTGCCGGAGGGCGTGCCAATCCTTGCGGGTATGTTCCAACTCCACCAGCATCCCGCTATAGTACTATTTGATTCAGGCGCCACGCATAATTTTATTAGCCAAGCTTTCATTGCTAAACACAGCTTGCCAATACTACCCACCGATAGTCCATATTTAATTTGTTCACCGGGTGGGGAGATTTCAGCAAGCGTAATGGTCTCCAAAGCACCATTATGCTTAGCGGGTAGAGTGTACCCCACGTCTCTCATCATCTTAGAGGGACAGAAGGTCGATGTCATCCTAGGGATGTCGTGGTTAACCCGCCACGGCGCTGTTTTAGACACCGTCCTTCGAGTCGTGCACTTAAACTCAGAAGTGCACGGTTCTCACTCATTATTTCTGTACAGTCCAGAAATAAAACTTCCAAGTGTCTATCAAGCTACAACCATCAGATTGGAAGACATTCCAGTGGTCCGAGAGTTCCCGGATGTGTTCCCGGACGATTTGCCGGGGATGCCACCCGATAGAGAGGTGGAGTTCAAGATTGAACTTGCACCGGGAACCATGCCAATATCCCGAAGGCCGTACAAGATGGCGCCCAAGGAGTTGGCTGAACTGAAGACGCAGCTCACGGACCTTCTGGAGAAGGGTTTTATTAGGCCGAGCTCCTCGCCATGGGGCTGTTCGGCATTATTTGTCAAAAAGAAGGATGAAACGTTGCGGCTTTGCGCGGACTACCGTCCATTAAATGCCGTAACCATCAAGAACAAGTACCCGTTGCCACGGATCGACATGTTGTTTGATCAGTTGGTCGAAGCAAAGATCTTTTCCAAGATGGATTTAAGATCCGGGTACCATCAGATTAAGATAAGGGCGGAGGACATTCCGAAGACAGCTTTCTCAACAAGGTACGGACTTTATGAGTACCTGGTCATGTCCTTCGGCCTCACCAATGCTCCAGCTCACTTCATGTACTTAATGAACTCGGTGTTCATGCCGGAGCTGGACAAGTTTGTCGTGGTCTTCATCGACGACATCCTGGTATACTCCAAGTCGGAGGAAGATCACAAGAAACATCTGCGTATAGTCTTGCAACGGCTGCGGGATCACAAGTTATACGCAAAGTTCAGCAAATGCGAGTTTTGGATATCGCAAGTGCCTTTCCTCGGGCATATCATCTCAGCGGAGGGTATCGCTGTGGACCCGAGCAAGATCACGCAAGTGCTGAATTGGAAATCCCCGAGAACTGTTCATGAGGTACGGAGTTTCCTCGGACTCGCGGGATATTATCGGAGGTTCATTCCGAACTTCTCGAAGATTGCCAAGCCAATGACAGAGCTGCTGAAGAAGGCTACCAAATATGTTTGGAGTCCAGCATGTGAAGCAGCATTTAAGGCTTTAGTCAAGCACCTGACATCAGCACCGGTTTTGGCGCAGCCAGACACAACAAAACCGTTCGATGTGTACTGCGATGCATCCGGCATTGGGCTCGGATGTGTGCTGATGCAAGACCGAAGAGTGGTCGCGTATGGATCACGGCAGCTTAGGAACCACGAGCAAAATTATCCAACTCACGACTTGGAGCTCGCTGCCGTGGTACTTGCACTGAAGATGTGGAGGCACTACCTACTCGGTAACCTCGTACATTTATATACCGACCACAAAAGCCTCAAGTACATATTCACTCAGAAGGAGTTGAACATGAGGCAACGAAGATGGTTAGAACTGATAAAAGATTACGAAATAGAGATCCATTATCATCCGGGCAAGGCAAACGTTGTGGCAGATGCGCTGAGCCGCAAGTCACACGTCAATAATCTGACCATCACACCGTTGGAAGAGAGCGAACCACCACTACATGTGATTCCACACGGAGCTCTCTACAACCTAGCTTTGATCCCCACCATCCGTGAAGAGATAGCGGCAGCCCAGAAGAATGACAAGGGCATGTCCCATTTGCGGAGACGTATAGACAGTGGGGAGTTGAAATGTTTCCGGAAGGACGGAGACGGCGTCCTATGGTTCAAGGACCGGATCGTCGTACCCCGAAACCCGGAGTTACGGAAGAAAATCTTTGATGAGGCTCACTTATCAAAGTTTTCTATTCACCCCGGCAGCAACAAAATGTATCAAGAACTCAGGAGAAAGTTTTGGTGGACACGGATGAAGCGTGAGACTGCAAAATACGTGTCCGAGTGTGATACATGTCGAAGGGTGAAGGCAGATCACATGCGGAAACCGGGACTGCTGCAACCACTGGGCATTCCTGCCTGGAAGTGGGAGGACGTGAGCATGGATTTCGTCGTCGGTTTACCAACCACCTTACAGAAACATGATTCTGTGTGGGTGATCGTCGATCGGCTCACCAAAGTTGCCCATTTCATCCCGGTCAACACCAACTACAACGCCAAGAAGTATGCTGAACTATACACCTCACGGATCCTATGCTTATACGGCGTACCCCGTACCATCATCTCGGACCGGGGCACTTTATTTGTGTCCCGTTTTTGGGAGCAGCTACACGCTGCCTTGGGGACGAAGCTGATCCGTAGTTCAGCCTACCACCCGCAGACGGATGGACAAACTGAGCGGGTAAATCAAATCCTAGAAGACATGCTACGAGCTTGCGCTATCGACCACGGCAAGAATTGGGATGATCACTTGCCGTTAGCCGAGTTCTCGTACAACAATGGGTACCAAGCCAGCATCAAGATGGCGCCCTACGAGGCGCTATACGGCAGGAAATGCCGCACACCACTGAACTGGTGTGAGTCTGGCGAGAGGGTTACCTTCGGGATTGACCTTGTCAATAACGCGGAAGAAAAGGTTCGACTGATTCAAGCGAACCTAAAAGCCGCTCAATCCCGTCAAAAACAGTATGCGGACCGGAGAAGGCGCCCATTACAATTCGAAGTTGGGGATCACGTATATCTACGGGTGTCTCCAATGAAGGGTGTAAACAGATTTGGGGTGAGAGGAAAGTTGGCACCCCGATTCGTCGGTCCATTCCAGATTACCGAAAGATGTGGATCAGTAGCATACCGGCTGAAATTACCAGAAGCACTTTCCGGTGTGCACAACGTCTTTCACATTTCCCAGCTAAGGAAGTGTCTCAAGCTATCAACTACCATTCAGCTGGAAGACATTGAAGAACTGCAACCGGATCTCACCTATCGGGAGGAACCGGTGCAGATTATTGATGAGAAGGCCCGAACCACACGCAACCGTACGTTGTGGTTCTACAAGGTTCTGTGGAGTAATCACTCCATGGACGAAGCGACATGGGAAAGCGAAGAATTCCTTCGCACTAACTACCCCGATTTTCTCACGTCGCATATCCGGTAATTTTCCACCATCCTCTCTCTCATTTTCACCTTATAATCTCGGGACGAGATTCTTTTAAGGGGGGAGGAATGTAAGGGCCTCAGTTTTTGACACCCATTTGTAGTGTTCATCCCCACACCACACACCTCATTTGAGGAAGAATGATGAACACAAATAAAGAGCAAGTAACAATTATCAACATGCTCATTAGAGAACAAACTCACACATTGCAAAAGTGGTACTTCCCACATGTGATATAGATGGGCTGGACATATGAAAACTCCTACACTTTGCTAAGGATGTCCATGCCAAGTTCCACCCAAATTCAAAACCTTTTTGAGGTCATTTTGGGTATAGTTAGGAAGGGGGCAGTTTGAAACCATATTCAAATTCAAACTGTTTTCACCCACTGAATTTAAAAGTGGAAGGCATATTCTTGCTCAGCACATTTTTGTGAGCTCACACACCAATTTTCACTCCATTTGGAGTTGATCTTGACATGAGCTAAGGGGGAGAAATTCAAACTTTATTTGAATTTCAAACTGAACTTGTGCTGAAATTCATTCAAACCAAACTTCATTTGGACTTTGATCAATTCAAATGGCTCTTGGGGTGAATAATTTGAATTGCCAAGGGTAGAATAGGGTTCACTGTTTACCACAGCTGTTAGGAGTAAATTTCAGAGGTTAAAAGAGGGGTGGGACCCACATGTCAGCCTCAGCCTCAAAGCAAACCGACTGAAACACAGTTCAGTCGGTTCCCGGCTGCTGTGCGCGCGCGCCACCGAAGGGGGCAGCCGGCGCCAGCTCCTGCTGCGCGTCCCAAGCCGGAGACCGGACCGCCGGGCTATTTATTCCCTCCCCGGCGTGCTTCAGTCGCCATTCCCCGAGCTGCCGACGTGCACGATCCATTTCTCCACTGCCATCACCGCCGCTCGAGTTCCTGCTTGATCAAGCCGATCGCAGCTCCCTCCTTCCACTCCAGGGTCCCAGCAAGGTACTAGAGACCCTTCCTCCATCCTCCCCATTGCTAGAAGTCGATTGAAACCGAGTGCTATCGGCTGTGCCGAGAACTAAAAATCGGAACTGGAAACCGCCGCACCTCGGGCTCTCGTGGACAGCCCAACCTGGGCGTTGTCACGCCCGAGCCAAGGCACCCTTGGACGCGCAGGTGACCGGTGCTGCTCATCCCCGAGCCATAGCTCGAGTGATTGCTCACCGGCGGCGAATTTCCACTTTTCCCCTTTCTGTGTGCAGAACGACCTTCGGGTACGATTCTGTTTAATTCGTGTTCTAGAAAGGATTAGAGGGCCTCAGGCCACTCCCACACGAGCTAGACACGGTGACGCACAAGTTGCCTTCACAACTCTGGGCCGGAAAACCTCTGTGCCCGGCGTAATTCAAGGTCTACTAATGGCGGAACGAACGGGGGGTGTCGGGCGCACGGTGAGGACCTATTTCGGGCCTTCCCCGAGCTGCCCCGATTTCATGTCGACCTTCTCTGAGGTCCACTGAAGCTCCCCGACCGATTTCCCAAGTAGCTGAGGTACTAGGAGAGTCAGCCGACATGGCCGAAGTCATTCCGATATGGCGGCTCGTTGCCGACCATGCTCCGGCCGTTGTCATGAGCAGCTGACCCCCGGATCCTGTTCCCCAAGTAAAAGTAGGCAGGGGCGGCCAGAATCAAGAAGTTTGAAGCTGTAAAGCAGCCAGCGGCGAGCTCTCCGGCGAGGTCCCTCGGCGGCGGAGCGCGGGTGTCGCGAGGTTGAAGAAGGGGGTGGACCCCAGCTGTCAGCGGCCGATATTTTGAATCGGGATCCGGCTGCGGCCGGGATCGGGTGTGCTGGCGCGCAAAATCCTTGTGGGCCGCGGTGTGCTGTCGCTTCGGCGTGCGACGCGTGTCCCCTGGGCCCACGCGCAAGTTTAAACTTTCCCCCGATTTTCAGATTTCCTTTAAACTTCAAATCCTTATAACTTTGGCTAGAAAGCTCCAAATTGAGTGAACCAAAATTTGCTGGATTCAGCTCTCTGAGTACTTTCCAGAAAATCAAGTTTCACTTCATGAAATTCCTTAATTCTCCAAAATTAATTCCTTAAAGTTTAAACTGTTAGGAATTTTAACTGGAGAATCCTTTGGTGGAAAATCCTGAAATTTTGCTGAGATGTTCACCAAAATATCCTTGAACTACCATAAAAATTTCAGATCCATTTGAGCTCATTTAGTCCACCTAATGGTGTGATTAGTAAAACTGTTCCAGAGAA
Source organism: Neostapfia colusana (assembly GCA_030760725.1). NCBI lineage: Eukaryota > Viridiplantae > Streptophyta > Magnoliopsida > Poales > Poaceae > Neostapfia > Neostapfia colusana. Next base: position 84,632,804 of record JASWHV010000003.1, read on the forward strand.
AATGGAAAATGTTCAGAAACATTTTCAGAATTTTCTCTGAAATTGTTTAGCTCATATCTTCAGTTAGAGACTTCCAAATTAAGTGAGACCAACTCCAGTAGAACCCTCTGAAAATCTAGTTTTCAGAAAGTCATAGTTTGTCTCATGAAAATCCCTAGAACACCCTAAGAGTTCCAATTGAGGTCAAGGACATAATTATTTGTGGAGGGCTCAAGTAAGCTTCACTGCAACTAAAACTTGACCAAGTCTTTGTTTAGGTTGTAACCAAGCCACAGTAAAAGTTTCACAGTCATTAGGTCTGTCTAGAAAGGTTTATAGACTTCACAACTTCAAAGTTAATACAAAGGCATTTAATTAATACATACATTGTTCTTATCATGTAGTCGCTAAGGTCGAGGAGGAACCCGAAGTCCTAGACTTCGTTACTCCGGAGGAACAGCTAGCCTACGACCAAGAGCAGCAAGGCAAGCCCCGGTTTGCATTAACCATTTTGTAAATTTTTATTGTTTTGAGCACATACTTGTTTCCTTTATTCTGTGCATTAGAGTCTTGTTTGGAAACCCCACTGCATAGCCAAGAAAACCATGGGTTGGGGTTTAGGATTGCAAACCTCGCTAGCTACTGCATTGCTAGGATAGAGTAGGATTCGGTACAAGTCGAGTAGTTGGAACTACTCGCGAGAATAGGCTAGAGGCACATTGCTCGGGTAGAGATAGCACATGATACACATGGCAAGAAAATGAGACCGAGCGGAGGGTAAGGGCAGCAGGACTTTGGGGCCTGTGTGCTGTAGCTCCGCTTGTGTCGATTGAGGACCGAGCCGTGTGCGGGCCTGTTGAACAAGCTAGAACAGTACCGAAGACCTACCGGCTATATGGGAACCGGGAAACTGATGTAACTCGGGTAGCTGGGTATTGAGGCATTGCCCGTCGTTCAGAGGGTAGGTTGAGAGCTCGAGGTGTAAATCAGCTGGCGGCACAGAGATGCGCGTGCAGGGACCTCTTGCTCGGGACGATGGGACCGGTTCAGTATTTGGCTAACGGGTGAAAGGTAGTCGCGTACGGCGTCCGTGATGGTTGTTGTAGGCAACATCGAGTACGGGCGTACGTGACGGGTTGTTCGGGTAACCCTGCAGGTGTAAATCGATTATAATCGCCGTCCCTCGCGGTCAGTGAGTACCACTTGTTCACTGTACCGTGACGTAGAAAGAACAGGCTAGTTACATGTTAAAATGTTGCTGATTGAAAGCTGAACATTGATTGTTAATGATATGCTGTAGTTTAGAGCTAATTAAAGTTCTTTTCAACTTTGGGCAAAGTACATGAGAGAAATGCGTTTCTTGTTTGATTGCGGCTCTCTCATGTGCCTTAGCGTAAGGTTCTCCACAACCTGCTGCTAAAACTTGAAAGTAAGGTTCTACTAATTAGGTGAGTCCTTGCAAATGGTTTTTACCTCATGCAACCCATTACCCTCATGTAGAAGTTCCATGTTTAGGTGAGACGGGTCAGACTTGCTGAGCCTTCGTGCTCACTGCTTGTGTTTGAAGCTCTTGCAGGGTTCTATGAGGAAGGGACTCCCGAAGAGGAGACGGAACCCCAGGAGGGGAACCCCGTCGAGTGGGAGTCGTGCACGCCGCAGAGTTAGTGTGCGTGTGTGCTAGCAAGGACACGTTCGAGGGCTGAACGTGCACTTGATGCTTAGTCTACGCCCGCGAGTGTGGACTAAACTTATTTTGATGTAAACATGTTAATAAACTTGTTTATGTAATAAAGCTTCCGCTTCCGCTTTGTACCTTTGACGTGTGTTATACGGTGTTGTGCAACGCAGCACCCCTCAGCGTGATCCTGGCCCGACAAGACCAATGGGGTCGTGTCAGCGTGGTATCAGAGCTCGCTTGAGGTTTAACACAGTACAAAGGTCTTCTTTTTCAAAAATCCAGTGAGGAACGAGTTAGTAGCCCGTATAAGGATGTTATTAGTATATAGAAAGTGGCTTATTAACCTATTTGTTATGTCGGAAAATCATGCATCTCGGGACGTTCATGTCTTGGGGGGTGCACGTAAGCGCTGTCCACCAGTGCGCACAAGCTGAAGGGTGGAGCCCCACGGGTGGCAGGTAACCCGACCCGCTTTGATATCCTCTACGACTCTTCATGTCGTTTGGGGTATTCGAGCAACGTCTGTCCCTGGCGTGCGTGGTGCAACATGGGAGACCCCGTCACGTGGTCTGAAACGTGAACACGTAACTCAAGGCGTGTTTGGCTTGAGAACATCCGGGCGAGTGATGACGGCCGGGTGTACAAACTGTATGGATTCCAGGCTCGGTGTGCAGCCGAGTCTGATGATTGTTTGAGTTTCTGCAGGTAGCCTTACCACGAAACGGTAGACGTGTAGCATCCGTGTGCGAGTGACGAGTAGTGCCACTGGACTAACGAAGCCGGCTAAATCCGGTATAGGTTTTTCTTTGTGAGGACGTAGTACCGACATAATCTGGTGACGCATCGACGTCACGCCCCACTGAATAAACAACTTCATTGTAAAAATTGGAAGGTTTTAATCCAAATTAGTAAAACTGGATGTAACTCCTTCTCTTATACAGGATATTCAAAATTAACAAGTTTTCAACTTATAGGATGTTAAGGACAGAGCACTCTGTTTTCAGCTAAATCAAGGCTGAAGTTAATCAGAGGTTAGAGGTTGAGTTCTTTCGAGGTTGAGGTTGTAGGATACATTTCTGGAAAGCTTTGGAGGAGCTTTACAACTTTTCTGTTGAGTTCCAGAGGTGTTTCATCCCTTAACCACTCGAAAAATGCAGTAGAGTTGAAACTGTCCAGAAAACAGGACAGAGCAAAGACTCTCTGTAGACTCTCTGTAAATTAAGCATAACTTCCTGCATAAAAATCCAAAAAAAATGAAAATGAGGTAGTTCTGGAAAGCTTATGAGATGGGTTACAACTTTGTAACAGCAAGTTCTGTCAGATTGAGAACAGAATTAACTGGGATTCTTGGATCAATTCAGTACCTAAAGCAGGGAGGTGCTGTCCAATTGATTCCAGAAATTCTGTTAACTTTGACATCTCATAACTTTTGAACCAGGACAGATCTTAGGCCAACCAAATACTTGCTGGAAAGCTATTGAAGTTAACTTTAACTTTGATGTTAAGCTCCAGGACTAGTTTTGCTTTTAGCCTGGCCTAAATCAGGTTGATATGGAAACTGGTCAGGGCTGTCATGGGAACAGCAGATCAGCAGTCAAATTTATTAAAAATTTGAACTATGTTTCCAAGTTTTATGGGTTCAATGACATATCTTATGTTATAACTCAATGGTTTACTGTATAAATAAATATTTGACATTTCTCAAATATGTTTTTACAGATGGCAGCAGATAAACGGTTGGAGAACGGGTGGGTAGTTTCCCACTGCTCTGACCGTAGCGGCTACCCGGAAGCATTGTGGCAAATGCTCCAATATTTCGGGTACAACCAGAGGCCGCAATACTTCGCCAAGGAAGAAGGCGAAGAGGGGAACAAGACGTGGACGATCCATGTCGAGGTTCCTGCAGGGCCTACGCCACCCGGTTGGGTGCCATTCACCGTCACGGTGAGAGGAAGACAACCGGAAGGGATGTGGCAAGTGGCAGCCCGTGACACTATGTCACGTTTCTGCCAACTACATGTGCAGACTATGGAGGGTACTCCATACGCACTCGTTCCGGTGGAGGGACGAGCTCAGCATGTGTGGGAAGAGAGGTACCTGGAGGCAACAGATCCGAATTGCCCAAGGTACAACCCCGCGGAGGCAAATCTCAGCCTCCAAATGAGGGCGGGAAACGCTGTGATGGACAGCCAAGCTGTTCATACGGAGCATCTCGCCACCAAGCTCAAGGAGAGCACGAGCCGTGGAGATCATTTTGAGGATGCTCACAGTGCACTCCGCAATGTGCTCCTTCCGACGATCAAGCGACTGAATGAACAACACAATCAGTTGCGTCGTCTGAAGAAAGCAAAGAAGAAGGGCCGTGTTGACATCGCGGCGTTGCAAGAGCTGGTGCAGACCCTAACCCAGCAGAATGAGGACCTTGCTCAAGAGCGGGACGACGCTATTGAGGAAGGACAAGGCTGGGAAGAGGACTACAACCAGGCTATGGACGAGGTGCATGCATTGCAGGACCTCGTGCCCCCGGTGTTAGGCATACCGGTGGTCTTGGGTCTGCCAGCAATGGGAGAACCCGGAATGGGAGAAGAGGTGGTAGATCCAGAGCCACCAGCAGAAGTACCGGAGGAGGACGACCCACAGGAGGTCGAGTTCTACTCCGAGTAGGGGGTTACGGTTGCCAAGTAGGGCAGCTAGGGTAGCGTAACCCAACTTTTGTAATCCGTGACATGTCGTGTAGACAGTAGCGTATGTATAGGTAGTGACGACATGAGCACGACTTCTCGGAGATCCGAGAATAATGTATCTTGTATAAAGTTTATGCTTTATCAATATATGTGAATGTTGTGCAAGATAATCATGCGTCGCTTCAATACTACTGCTGTTTATGGAAATTTGAGTAAGACATGTGCTAATTGCTGCTGGGTTGAATTTCAGAATGACGCGTACTCGTGCCAACCCTGATGTTGGGGTTACCAGTCAAGGGGGAGAGACCTCCCAACCGCCTCCCGAGGACTCCTTGGGACAGCAGCAGCAACAGCAACAGCAAACACCGCCACCGCCACTGCCAACGGTTACATTGGCCGACATTATCGCGGCAATGGCAGGTTCACATCAGCAGCACACAGAGCTGCTGAAAACGTTAATTGCGAATACGTCTCGCCCCGAGAGACGTCAAGATCGTGAGGAGCGCCAACAGAGCTCCTACTCCGACTTCCTGGCGACTCATCCCCCTGTATTCTCAAGGGCGGATGAACCACTTGACGCGGACAACTGGCTCCGCGCCATAGAGATGAAGTTCGGGCTGCTCCAAATCAGCGAGCAGCGCAAGACTCAGTTCGCGGTCCAGCAGCTCCAAGGATCCGCGAGCGCGTGGTGGGCCAACTTCTGTGCTTCACAGCCCACCGACCGAGTGATGACCTGGGCGGAGTTCCGGACGGCCTTCAGGGCCTATCATATACCGCCCGGTTTGATGAAGAGGAAGACGCAGGAATTCCTACACCTGCAACAAGGGAGCCGAAACGCGCTGGAATATTCCAGGGCGTTCAACGATCTCGCGCTCTACGCGTCGTATCACGCAGATACGGACGAGAAGCGGCGGGACCACTTCTACCAGGGGCTTAATCCGCTCCTGAAGGACAAATTGGCGATGTTCAATCGCGGCAGCCTCAACGACATCATTGATGCTGCGATTGTTCAGGAGGACTCCGGCAAGGAGTTGGCGGCGGCAGAGCGAAAGCGAAGCGCGCCGCAGAGCAGCGGAGAAGGAGGCGGTCCTTCTCAGAAGTTTCGGATGGTGAATCGCCCACCATCAGGTCCACGCTGGCAGCCACCACAGCGGTCGATGCCGTTCCGCGGTCGGCCGTACTCTTCACCGGCATTCCGGCCGGCACTGCCAGCACCACCGCAACAACAACAGCAACAGCGGGCGATGCCGCGTGCGTTTGCACCTCTGCAACGCATGCCGGGCTTTCGTGCCCCGAGTACTCCACCAGCAGCGGCCACATGTTACAAGTGTGGTCGTCCAGGACACTTCGCGAGCAGTTGCCCGGAGAGGCAAGGCGGCGGAGTGGCACCACAGTTTCCGGGGAGGAATCAACCCCGGAACCCTACTAATGCGCGGCGGGCAAACCCTAGGTCCGGCACTGTCCACCAGCTTGCCATTGAGGACGTGCCGGAGGGCGAGCCAATCCTTGCGGGTATGTTCCAACTCCACCAGCATCCCGCTATAGTACTATTTGATTCAGGCGCCACGCATAATTTTATTAGCCAAGCTTTCATTGCTAAACACAGCTTGCCAATACTACCCACCGATAGTCCATATTTAATTTGTTCACCGGGTGGGGAGATTTCAGCAAGCGTAATGGTCTCCAAAGCACCATTATGCTTAGCGGGTAGAGTGTACCCCACGTCTCTCATCATCTTAGAGGTACAGAAGGTCGATGTCATCCTAGGGATGTCGTGGTTAACCCGCCACGGCGCTGTTTTAGACACCGTCCTTCGAGTCGTGCACTTAAACTCAGAAGTGCACGGTTCTCACTCATTATTTCTGGACAGTCCAGAAATAAAACTTCCAAGTGTCTATAAAGCTACAACCATCAGATTGGAAGACATTCCAGTGGTCCGAGAGTTCCCGGATGTGTTCCCGGACGATTTGCCGGGGATGCCACCCGATAGAGAGGTGGAGTTCAAGATTGAACTTGCACCGGGAACCATGCCAATATCCCGAAGGCCGTACAAGATGGCGCCCAAGGAGTTGGCTGAACTGAAGACGCAGCTCACGGACCTTCTGGAGAAGGGTTTTATTAGGCCGAGCTCCTCGCCATGGGGCTGTTCGGCATTATTTGTCAAAAAGAAGGATGAAACGTTGCGGCTTTACGTGGACTACCGTCCATTAAATGCCGTAACCATCAAGAACAAGTACCCGTTGCCACGGATCGACATGTTGTTTGATCAGTTGGTCGAAGCAAAGATCTTTTCCAAGATGGATTTAAGATCCGGGTACCATCAGATTAAGATAAGGGCGGAGGACATTCCGAAGACAGCTTTCTCAACAAGGTACAGACTTTATGAGTACCTGGTCATGTCCTTCGGCCTCACCAATGCTCCAGCTCACTTCATGTACTTAATGAACTCGGTGTTCATGCCGGAGCTGGACAAGTTTGTCGTGGTCTTCATCGACGACATCCTGGTATACTCCAAGTCGGAGGAAGATCACAAGAAACATCTGCGTATAGTCTTGCAACGGCTGCGGGATCACAAGTTATACGCAAAGTTCAGCAAATGCGAGTTTTGGATATCGCAAGTGCCTTTCCTCGGGCATATCATCTCAGCGGAGGGTATCGCTGTGGACCCGAGCAAGATCACGCAAGTGCTGAATTGGAAATCCCCGAGAACTGTTCATGAGGTACGGAGTTTCCTCGGACTCGCGGGATATTATCGGAGGTTCATTCCGAACTTCTCGAAGATTGCCAAGCCAATGACAGAGCTGCTGAAGAAGGCTACCAAATATGTTTGGAGTCCAGCATGTGAAGCAGCATTTAAGGCTTTAGTCAAGCACCTGACATCAGCACCGGTTTTGGCGCAGCCAGACACAACAAAACCGTTCGATGTGTACTGCGATGCATCCGGCATTGGGCTCGGATGTGTGCTGATGCAAGACCGAAGAGTGGTCGCGTATGGATCACGGCAGCTTAGGAACCACGAGCAAAATTATCCAACTCACGACTTGGAGCTCGCTGCCGTGGTACTTGCACTGAAGATGTGGAGGCACTACCTACTCGGTAACCTCGTACATTTATATACCGACCACAAAAGCCTCAAGTACATATTCACTCAGAAGGAGTTGAACATGAGGCAACGAAGATGGTTAGAACTGATAAAAGATTACGAAATAGAGATCCATTATCATCCGGGCAAGGCAAACGTTGTGGCAGATGCGCTGAGCCGCAAGTCACACGTCAATAATCTGACCATCACACCGTTGGAAGAGAGCGAACCACCACTACATGTGATTCCACACGGAGCTCTCTACAACCTAGCTTTGATCCCCACCATCCGTGAAGAGATAGCGGCAGCCCAGAAGAATGACAAGGGCATGTCCCATTTGCGGAGACGTATAGACAGTGGGGAGTTGAAATGTTTCCGGAAGGACGGAGACGGCGTCCTATGGTTCAAGGACCGGATCGTCGTACCCCGAAACCCGGAGTTACGGAAGAAAATCTTTGATGAGGCTCACTTATCAAAGTTTTCTATTCACCCCGGCAGCAACAAAATGTATCAAGAACTCAGGAGAAAGTTTTGGTGGACACGGATGAAGCGTGAGACTGCAAAATACGTGTCCGAGTGTGATACATGTCGAAGGGTGAAGGCAGATCACATGCGGAAACCGGGACTGCTGCAACCACTGGGCATTCCTGCCTGGAAGTGGGAGGACGTGAGCATGGATTTCGTCGTCGGTTTACCCACCACCTTACAGAAACATGATTCTGTGTGGGTGATCGTCGATCGGCTCACCAAAGTTGCCCATTTCATCCCGGTCAACACCAACTACAACGCCAAGAAGTATGCTGAACTATACACCTCACGGATCCTATGCTTATACGGCGTACCCCGTACCATCATCTCGGACCGGGGCACTTTATTTGTGTCCCGTTTTTGGGAGCAGCTACACGCTGCCTTGGGGACGAAGCTGATCCGTAGTTCAGCCTACCACCCGCAGACGGATGGACAAACTGAGCGGGTAAATCAAATCCTAGAAGACATGCTACGAGCTTGCGCTATCGACCACGGCAAGAATTGGGATGATCACTTGCCGTTAGCCGAGTTCTCGTACAACAATGGGTACCAAGCCAGCATCAAGATGGCGCCCTACGAGGCGCTATACGGCAGGAAATGCCGCACACCACTGAACTGGTGTGAGTCTGGCGAGAGGGTTACCTTCGGGATTGACCTTGTCAATAACGCGGAAGAAAAGGTTCGACTGATTCAAGCGAACCTAAAAGCCGCTCAATCCCGTCAAAAACAGTATGCGGACCGGAGAAGGCGCCCATTACAATTCGAAGTTGGGGATCACGTATATCTACGGGTGTCTCCAATGAAGGGTGTAAACAGATTTGGGGTGAGAGGAAAGTTGGCACCCCGATTCGTCGGTCCATTCCAGATTACCGAAAGATGTGGATCAGTAGCATACCGGCTGAAATTACCAGAAGCACTTTCCGGTGTGCACAACGTCTTTCACATTTCCCAGCTAAGGAAGTGTCTCAAGCTATCAACTACCATTCATCTGGAAGACATTGAAGAACTGCAACCGGATCTCACCTATCGGGAGGAACCGGTGCAGATTATTGATGAGAAGGCCCGAACCACACGCAACCGTACGTTGTGGTTCTACAAGGTTCTGTGGAGTAATCACTCCATGGACGAAGCGACATGGGAAAGCGAAGAATTCCTTCGCACTAACTACCCCGATTTTCTCACGTCGCATATCCGGTAATTTTCCACCATCCTCTCTCTCATTTTCACCTTATAATCTCGGGACGAGATTCTTTTAAGGGGGGAGGAATGTAAGGGCCTCAGTTTTTGACACCCATTTGTAGTGTTCATACCCACACCACACACCTCATTTGAGGAAGAATGATGAACACAAATAAAGAGCAAGTAACAATTATCAACATGCTCATTAGAGAACAAACTCACACATTGCAAAAGTGGTACTTCCCACATGTGATATAGATGGGCTGGACATATGAAAACTCCTACACTTTGCTAAGGATGTCCATGCCAAGTTCCACCCAAATTCAAAACCTTTTTGAGGTCATTTTGGGTATAGTTAGGAAGGGGGCAGTTTGAAACCATATTCAAATTCAAACTGTTTTCACCCACTGAATTTAAAAGTGGAAGGCATATTCTTGCTCAGCACATTTTTGTGAGCTCACACACCAATTTTCACTCCATTTGGAGTTGATCTTGACATGAGCTAAGGGGGAGAAATTCAAACTTTATTTGAATTTCAAACTGAACTTGTGCTGAAATTCATTCAAACCAAACTTCATTTGGACTTTGATCAATTCAAATGGCTCTTGGGGTGAATAATTTGAATTGCCAAGGGTAGAATAGGGTTCACTGTTTACCACAGCTGTTAGGAGTAAATTTCAGAGGTTAAAAGAGGGGTGGGACCCACATGTCAGCCTCAGCCTCAAAGCAAACCGACTGAAACACAGTTCAGTCGGTTCCCGGCTGCTGTGCGCGCGCGCCACCGAAGGGGGCAGCCGGCGCCAGCTCCTGCTGCGCGTCCCAAGCCGGAGACCGGACCGCCGGGCTATTTATTCCCTCCCCGGCGTGCTTCAGTCGCCATTCCCCGAGCTGCCGACGTGCACGATCCATTTCTCCACTGCCATCACCGCCGCTCGAGTTCCTGCTTGATCAAGCCGATCGCAGCTCCCTCCTTCCACTCCAGGGTCCCAGCAAGGTACTAGAGACCTTCCTCCATCCTCCCCATTGCTAGAAGTCGATTGAAACCGAGTGCTATCGGCTGTGCCGAGAACTAAAAATCGGAACTGGAAACCGCCGCACCTCGGGCTCTCGTGGACAGCCCAACCTGGGCGTTGTCACGCCCGAGCCAAGGCACCCTTGGACGCGCAGGTGACCGGTGCTGCTCATCCCCGAGCCATAGCTCGAGTGATTGCTCACCGGCGGCGAATTTCCACTTTTCCCCTTTCTGTGTGCAGAACGACCTTCGGGTACGATTCTGTTTAATTCGTGTTCTAGAAAGGATTAGAGGGCCTCAGGCCACTCCCACACGAGCTAGACACGGTGACGCACAACTTGCCTTCACAACTCTGGGCCGGAAAACCTCTGTGCCCGGCGTAATTCAAGGTCTACTAATGGCGGAACGAACGGGGGGTGTCGGGCGCACGGTGAGGACCTATTTCGGGCCTTCCCCGAGCTGCCCCGAGTTCATGTCGACCTTCTCTGAGGTCCACTGAAGCTCCCCGACCGATTTCCCAAGTAGCTGAGGTACTAGGAGAGTCAGCCGACATGGCCGAAGTCATTCCGATATGGCGGCTCGTTGCCGACCATGCTCCGGCCGTTGTCATGAGCAGCTGACCCCCGGATCCTGTTCCCCAAGTAAAAGTAGGCAGGGGCGGCCAGAATCAAGAAGTTTGGAGCTGTACAGCAGCCAGCGGCGAGCTCTCCGGCGAGGTCCCTCGGCGGCGGAGCGCGGGTGTCGCGAGGTTGAAGAAGGGGGTGGACCCCAGCTGTCAGCGGCCGATATTTTGAATCGGGATCCGGCCGCGGCCGGGATCGGGTGTGCTGGCGCGCAAAATCCTTGTGGGCCGCGGTGTGCTGTCGCTTCGGCGTGCGACGCGTGTCCCCTGGGCCCACGCGCGAGTTTAAACTTTTCCCCGATTTTCAGATTTCCTTTAAACTTCAAATCCTTATAACTTTGGCTAGAAAGCTCCAAATTGAGTGAACCAAATTTTGCTGGATTCAGCTCTCTGACTACTTTCCAGAAAATCAAGTTTCACTTCATGAAATTCCTTAATTCTCCAAAATTAATTCCTTAAAGTTTAAACTGTTAGGAATTTTAACTGGAGAATCCTTTGGAGGAAAATCCTGAAATTTTGCTGAGATGTTCACCAAAATATCCTTGAACTACCATAAAAATTTCAGATCCATTTGAGCTCATTTAGTCCACCTAATGGTGTGATTAGTAAAACTGTTCCAGAGAAAATGGAAAATGTTCAGAAACATTTTCAGAATTTTCTCTGAAATTGTTTAGCTCATATCTTCAGTTAGAGACTTCCAAATTAAGTGAGACCAACTCCAGTAGAACCCTCTGAAAATCTAGTTTTCAGAAAGTCATAGTTTGTCTCATGAAAATCCCTAGAACACCCTAAGAGTTCCAATTGAGGTCAAGGACATAATTATTTGTGGAGGGCTCAAGTAAGCTTCACTGCAACTAAAACTTGACCAAGTCTTTGTTTAGGTTGTAACCAAGCCACAGTAAAAGTTTCACAGTCATTAGGTCTGTCTAGAAAGGTTTATAGACTTCACAACTTCAAAGTTAATACAAAGGCATTTAATTAATACATACATTGTTCTTATCATGTAGTCGCTAAGGTCGAGGAGGAACCCGAAGTCCTAGACTTCGTTACTCCGGAGGAACAGCTAGCCTACGACCAAGAGCAGCAAGGCAAGCCCCGGTTTGCATTAACCATTTTGTAAATTTTTATTGTTTTGAGCACATACTTGTTTCCTTTATTCTGTGCATTAGAGTCTTGTTTGGAAACCCCACTGCATAGCCAAGAAAACCATGGGTTGGGGTTTAGGATTGCAAACCTCGCTAGCTACTGCATTGCTAGGATAGAGTAGGATTCGGTACAAGTCGAGTAGTTGGAACTACTCGCGAGAATAGGCTAGAGGCACATTGCTCGGGTAGAGATAGCACATGATACACATGGCAAGAAAATGAGACCGAGCGGAGGGTAAGGGCAGCAGGACTTTGGGGCCTGTGTGCTGTAGCTCCGCTTGTGTCGATTGAGGACCGAGCCGTGTGCGGGCCTGTTGAACAAGCTAGAACAGTACCGAAGACCTACCGGCTATATGGGAACCGGGAAACTGATGTAACTCGGGTAGCTGGGTATTGAGGCATTGCCCGTCGTTCAGAGGGTAGGTTGAGAGCTCGAGGTGTAAATCAGCTGGCGGCACAGAGATGCGCGTGCAGGGACCTCTTGCTCGGGACGATGGGACCGGTTCAGTATTTGGCTAACGGGTGAAAGGTAGTCGCGTACGGCGTCCGTGATGGTTGTTGTAGGCAACATCGAGTACGGGCGTACGTGACGGGTTGTTCGGGTAACCCTGCAGGTGTAAATCGATTATAATCGCCGTCCCTCATGGTCAGTGAGTACCACTTGTTCACTGTACCGTGACGTAGAAAGAACAGGCTAGTTACATGTTAAAATGTTGCTGATTGAAAGCTGGACATTGATTGTTAATGATATGCTGTAGTTTAGAGCTAATTAAAGTTCTTTTCAACTTTGGGCAAAGTACATGAGAGAAATGCGTTTCTTGTTTGATTGCGGCTCTCTCATGTGCCTTAGCGTAAGGTTCTCCACAACCTGCTGCTAAACTTGAAAGTAAGGTTCTACTAATTAGGCGAGTCCTTGCAAATGGTTTTTACCTCATGCAACCCATTACCCTCATGTAGAAGTTCCATGTTTAGGTGAGACGGGTCAGACTTGCTGAGCCTTCGTGCTCACTGCTTGTGTTTGAAGCTCTTGCAGGGTTCTATGAGGAAGGGACTCCCGAAGAGGAGACGGAACCCCAGGAGGGGAACCCCGTCGAGTGGGAGTCGTGCACGCCGCAGAGTTAGTGTGCGTGTGTGCTAGCAAGGACACGTTCGAGGGCTGAACGTGCACTTGATGCTTAGTCTACGCCCGCGAGTGTGGACTAAACTTATTTTGATGTAAACATGTTAATAAACTTGTTTATGTAATAAAGCTTCCGCTTCCGCTTTGTACCTTTGACGTGTGTTATACGGTGTTGTGCAACGCAGCACCCCTCAGCGTGATCCTGGCCCGACAAGACCAATGGGGTCGTGTCAGCGTGGTATCAGAGCTCGCTTGAGGTTTAACACAGTACAAAGGTCTTCTTTTTCAAAAATCCAGTGAGGAACGAGTTAGTAGCCCGTATAAGGATGTTATTAGTATATAGAAAGTGGCTTATTAACCTATTTGTTATGTCGGAAAATCGTGCATCTCGGGACGTTCATGTCTTGGGGGGTGCACGTAAGCGCTGTCCACCAGTGCGCACAAGCTGAAGGGTGGAGCCCCACGGGTGGCAGGTAACCCGACCCGCTTTGATATCCTCTACGACTCTTCATGTCGTTTGGGGTATTCGAGCAACGTCTGTCCCTGGCGTGCGTGGTGCAACATGGGAGACCCCGTCACGTGGTCTGAAACGTGAACACGTAACTCAAGGCGTGTTTGGCTTGAGAACATCCGGGCGAGTGATGACGGCCGGGTGTACAAACTGTATGGATTCCAGGCTCGGTGTGCAGCCGAGTCTGATGATTGTTTGAGTTTCTGCAGGTAGCCTTACCACGAAACGGTAGACGTGTAGCATCCGTGTGCGAGTGACGAGTAGTGCCACTGGACTAACGAAGCCGGCTAAATCCGGTATAGGTTTTTCTTTGTGAGGACGTAGTACCGACATAATCTGGTGACGCATCGACGTCACGCCCCACTGAATAAACAACTTCATTGTAAAAATTGGAAGGTTTTAATCCAAATTAGTAAAACTGGATGTAACTCCTTCTCTTATACAGGATATTCAAAATTAACAAGTTTTCAACTTATAGGATGTTAAGGACAGAGCACTCTGTTTTCAGCTAAATCAAGGCTGAAGTTAATCAGAGGTTAGAGGTTGAGTTCTTTCGAGGTTGAGGTCGTAGGATACATTTCTGGAAAGCTTTGGAGGAGCTTTACAACTTTTCTGTTGAGTTCCAGAGGTGTTTCATCCCTTAACCACTCGAAAAATGCAGTAGAGTTGAAACTGTCCAGAAAACAGGACAGAGCAAAGACTCTCTGTAGACTCTCTGTAAATTAAGCATAACTTCCTGCATAAAAATCCAAAAAAAAATGAAAATGAGGTAGTTCTGGAAAGCTTATGAGATGGGTTACAACTTTGTAACAGCAAGTTCTGTCAGATTGAGAACAGAATTAACTGGGATTCTTGGATCAATTCAGTACCTAAAGCAGGGAGGTGCTGTCCAATTGATTCCAGAAATTCTGTTAACTTTGACATCTCATAACTTTTGAACCAGGACAGATCTTAGGCCAACCAAATACTTGCTGGAAAGCTATTGAAGTTAACTTTAACTTTGATGTTAAGCTCCAGGACTAGTTTTGCTTTTAGCCTGGCCTAAATCAGGTTGATATGGAAACTGGTCAGGGCTGTCATGGGAACAGCAGATCAGCAGTCAAATTTATTAAAAATTTGAACTATGTTTCCAAGTTTTATGGGTTCAATGACATATCTTCTGTTATAACTCAATGGTTTACTGTATAAATAAATATTTGACATTTCTCAAATATGTTTTTACAGATGGCAGCAGATAAACGGTTGGAGAACGGGTGGGTAGTTTCCCACTGCTCTGACCGTAGCGGCTACCCGGAAGCATTGTGGCAAATGCTCCAATATTTCGGGTACAACCAGAGGCCGCAATACTTCGCCAAGGAAGAAGGCGAAGAGGGGAACAAGACGTGGACGATCCATGTCGAGGTTCCTGCAGGGCCTACGCCACCCGGTTGGGTGCCATTCACCGTCACGGTGAGAGGAAGACAACCGGAAGGGATGTGGCAAGTGGCAGCCCGTGACACTATGTCACGTTTCTGCCAACTACACGTGCAGACTATGGAGGGTACTCCATACGCACTCGTTCCGGTGGAGGGACGAGCTCAGCATGTGTGGGAAGAGAGGTACCTGGAGGCAACAGATCCGAATTGCCCAAGGTACAACCCCGCGGAGGCAAATCTCAGCCTCCAAATGAGGGCGGGAAACGCTGTGATGAACAGCCAAGCTGTTCATACGGAGCATCTCGCCACCAAGCTCAAGGAGAGCACGAGCCGTGGAGATCATTTTGAGGGTGCTCACAGTGCACTCCGCAATGTGCTCCTTCCGACGATCAAGCGACTGAATGAACAACACAATCAGTTGCGTCGTCTGAAGAAAGCAAAGAAGAAGGGCCGTGTTGACATCGCGGCGTTGCAAGAGCTGGTGCAGACCCTAACCCAGCAGAATGAGGACCTTGCTCAAGAGCGGGACGACGCTATTGAGGAAGGACAAGGCTGGGAAGAGGACTACAACCAGGCTATGGACGAGGTGCATGCATTGCAGGACCTCGTGCCCCCGGTGTTAGGCATACCGGTGGTCTTGGGTCTGCCAGCAATGGGAGAACCCGGAATGGGAGAAGAGGTGGTAGATCCAGAGCCACCAGCAGAAGTACCGGAGGAGGACGACCCACAGGAGGTCGAGTTCTACTCCGAGTAGGGGGTTACGGTTGCCAAGTAGGGCAGCTAGGGTAGCGTAACCCAACTTTTGTAATCCGTGACATGTCGTGTAGACAGTAGCGTATGTATAGGTAGTGACGACATGAGCACGACTTCTCGGAGATCCGAGAATAATGTATCTTGTATAAAGTTTATGCTTTATCAATATATGTGAATGTTGTGCAAGATAATCATGCGTCGCTTCAATACTACTGCTGTTTATGGAAATTTGAGTAAGACATGTGCTAATTGCTGCTGGGTTGAATTTCAGAATGACGCGTACTCGTGCCAACCCTGATGTTGGGGTTACCAGTCAAGGGGGAGAGACCTCCCAACCGCCTCCCGAGGACTCCTTGGGACAGCAGCAGCAACAGCAACAGCAAACACCGCCACCGCCACTGCCAACGGTTACATTGGCCGACATTGTCGCGGCAATGGCAGGTTCACATCAGCAGCACACAGAGCTGCTGAAAACGTTAATTGCGAATACGTCTCGCCCCGAGAGACGTCAAGATCGTGAGGAGCGCCAACAGAGCTCCTACTCCGACTTCCTGGCGACTCATCCCCCTGTATTCTCAAGGGCGGATGAACCACTTGACGCGGACAACTGGCTCCGCGCCATAGAGATGAAGTTCGGGCTGCTCCAAATCAGCGAGCAGCGCAAGACTCAGTTCGCGGTCCAGCAGCTCCAAGGATCCGCGAGCGCGTGGTGGGCCAACTTCTGTGCTTCACAGCCCACCGACCGAGTGATGACCTGGGCGGAGTTCCGGACGGCCTTCAGGGCCTATCATATACCGCCCGGTTTGATGAAGAGGAAGACGCAGGAATTCCTACACCTGCAACAAGGGAGCCGAAACGCGCTGGAATATTCCAGGGCGTTCAACGATCTCGCGCTCTACGCGTCGTATCACGCAGATACGGACGAGAAGCGGCGGGACCACTTCTACCAGGGGCTTAATCCGCTCCTGAAGGACAAATTGGCGATGTTCAATCGCGGCAGCCTCAACGACATCATTGATGCTGCGATTGTTCAGGAGGACTCCGGCAAGGAGTTGGCGGCGGCAGAGCGAAAGCGAAGCGCGCCGCAGAGCAGCGGAGAAGGAGGGGGTCCTTCTCAGAAGTTTCGGATGGTGAATCGCCCACCATCAGGTCCACGCTGGCAGCCACCACAGCGGTTGATGCCGTTCCGCGGTCGGCCGTACTCTTCACCGGCATTCCGGCCGGCACTGCCAGCACCACCGCAACAACAACAGCAACAGCGGGCGATGCCGCGTGCGTTTGCACCTCTGCAACGCATGCCGGGCTTTCGTGCCCCGAATACTCCACCAGCAGCGGCCACATGTTACAAGTGTGGTCGTCCAGGACACTTCGCGAGCAGTTGCCCGGAGAGGCAAGGCGGCGGAGTGGCACCACAGTTTCCGGGGAGGAATCAACCCCGGAACCCTACTAATGCGCGGCGGGCAAACCCTAGGTCCGGCACTGTCCACCAGCTTGCCATTGAGGACGTGCCGGAGGGCGAGCCAATCCTTGCGGGTATGTTCCAACTCCACCAGCATCCCGCTATAGTACTATTTGATTCAGGCGCCACGCATAATTTTATTAGCCAAGCTTTCATTGCTAAACACAGCTTGCCAATACTACCCACCGATAGTCCATATTTAATTTGTTCACCGGGTGGGGAGATTTCAGCAAGCGTAATGGTCTCCAAAGCACCATTATGCTTAGCGGGTAGAGTGTACCTGACACGACCCCACTGGTCCTGTCGAGCCAGGATCACGCTGAGGGGTGCTGCATTGCACAGCACCGTATAACACACGTCAAAGGTACAAAGCGGAAGCGGAAGCTTTATTACATAAACAAGTTTATTAACATGTTTACATCAAAATAAGTTTAGTCCACACTCGCGGGCGTAGACTAAGCATCAAGTGCACGTTCAGCCCTCGAACGTGTCCTTGCTAGCACACACGCACACTAACTCTGCGGCGTGCACGACTCCCACTCGACGGGGTTCCCCTCCTGGGGTTCCGTCTCCTCTTCGGGAGTCCCTTCCTCATAGAACCCTGCAAAAGCTTCGAACACAAGCAGTGAGCACGAAGGCTCAGCAAGTCTGACCCGTCTCACCTAAACATGGAACTTCTACATGAGGGTGATGGGTTGCATGAGGTAAAAATCATTTGCAAGGACTCGCCTAATTAGTAGAACCTTACTTTCAAGTTTTAGCAGCAGGTTGTGGAGAACTTTATGCTAAGGCACATGAGAGAGCCGCAATCAAACAAGAAATGCATTTCTCTCATGTACTTTGCCCAAAGTTGAAAAGAACTTTAGTTAGCACTAAGCTACAACATATCATTAACAATCAATATCCAACTTTCAATCAGCAACATTTTAACATGTAACTAGCCTGTTCTTTCTACGTCACGGTACAGTGAACAAGTGGTACTCACTGACCGCGAGGGACGGCGATTATAATCGATTTACACCTGCAGGGTTACCCGAACAACCCGTCACGTACGCCCGTACTCGATGTTGCCTACAACAACCATCACGGACGCCGTACGCGACTACCTTTCACCCGTTAGCCAAATATTGAACCGGTCCCATCGTCCCGAGCAAGAGGTCCCTGCACGCGCATCTCCGTGCCGCCAGCTGATTTACACCTCGAGCTCTCAACCTACCCTCTGAACGACGGGCAATGCCTCAACACCCAGCTACCCGAGTTACATCAGTTTCCCGGTTCCCATATAGCCGGTAGGTCTTCGGTACTGTTCTAGCTTGTTCAACAGGCCCGCACACGGCTCGGTCCTCAATCGACACAAGCGGAGCTACAGCACACAGGCCCCAAAGTCCTGCTGCTCTTACTCTCCGCTTGGTCTCATTTTTTTGCCATATGTTTCATGTGCTATCTCTACCCGAGCAATGTGCCTCTAGCCTATTCTCGCGAGTAGTTCCAACTACTCGACTTGTACCGAATCCTACTCTATTCTAGCAATGCAGTGGCTAACGAGGTTTTCAATCCTAAACCCAACCCATGGTTTTCTTGGCTGTGCAGTTGGGTTTCCAATCAAGACTCTAATGCAACGAACAAAGGGAAACAAGTATGTGCTCAAAACAATAAAAATTCGTAAAAAGGTTAATGCAAACCGGGGCTTGCCTTGCTGCTCTTGGTCGTAGGCTAGCTGTTCCTCCGGAGTAACGAAGTCTAGGACTTCGGGTTCCTCCTCGACCTTAGCGACTACATGATAAGAACAATGTATGTATCAATTTAGATGCCTTTGTATTAACTTTGAAGTTGTGAAGCCTATAACCCTTACTAGACAGACCTAATGACTGTGAAACTTTTACTGTGGCTTGGTTACAACCTAAACAAAGACTTGGTCAAGTTTTAGTTGCAGCAAAGCTCATTTGAGCCCTCCACAAATAATTATGTCCTTGACCTTAATTGGAACCCTTAGGGTGTTCTAGGGATTTTCATGAGACAAACTATGACTTTCTGAAAACTAGATTTTCAGAGGGTTCTAATGGAGTTGGTCTCACTTAATTTGGAAGTCTCTAACTAAAGATATGAGCTAAACAATTTCAGAGAAAATCCTGAAAATGTTTCTGAACATTTTCTATTTTCTCTGGAACAGTTTTACTAATCACACCATTCGGTGGACTAAATGAGCTCAAATGGATCTGAAATTTTTATGGTAGTTCAAGGATATTTTGGTGAACATCTCAGCAAAATTTCAGGATTTTCCTCCAAAGGATTCTCCAGTTAAAATTCCTAACAGTTTAAACTTTGAGGAATTAATTCTGGAGAATTAAGGAATTTCATGAAGTGACACTTGATTTTCTGGAAAGTACTCAGAGAGCTGAATCCAGCAAAATTTGGTTCACTCAATTTGGAGCTTTCTAGCCAAAGTTATAAGGATTTGAAGTTTGAAGGAAATCTGAAAATCGGGGAAAAGTTTAAACTCGCGCGTGGGCCCAGGGGACACGCGTCGCACGCCGAAGCGACAGCACACCGCGGCCCACAAGGCTTTTGCGCGCCAGCACACCCGATCCCGGCCGCAGCCGGATCCCGATTCAAAATATCGGCCGCTGACAGCTGGGGTCCACCCCCTTCTTCAACCTCGCGACACCCGCGCTCCGCCGCCGAGGGACCTCGCCGGAGAGCTCGCCGCTGGCTGCTGTACCGCTCCAAACTTCTTGATTCTGGCCGCCCCTGCCTAATTTTACTTGGGGAACATGATCCGAGGGTCAGCTGCTCATGACAACGGCCGGAGCATGGTCGGCGACGAGCCGCCATATCGGAACGACTTCGGCCATGTCGGCTGACGCTCCTAGTGCCTCAGCTACTTGGGAAATCGGTCGGGGAGCATCAGTGGACCTCAGAGAAGGTCGACATGAACTCGGGGCAGCTCGGGGAAGGCCCGAAATAGGTCCTCACCGTGCGCCCGATACCCCCCGTGCGTTCCGCCATTAGTAGACCTTGAATTACGCCGGGCACAGAAGTTCTCCGGCCCAGAGTTGTGAAGGCAACTTGTGCGTCACCGTGTCTAGTTCGTGTGGGAGTGGCCTGAGGCCCTCTAATCCTTTCTAGAGCACGAATTAAACAGAATCGTACCCGAAGGTCGTTCTGCACACAGAAAGGGGAAAAGTGGAAATTCGCCGCCGGTGAGCAACCACTCGAGCTGTGGCTCGGGGGTGAGCAGCACCGGTCACTTGCGCGTCCAAGGGTGCCTTGGCTCGGGCGTGACAACGCCCAGGTTGGGCTGTCCACGAGAGCCCGAGGTGCGGCGGTTTCCAGTTCCGAGTTTGATCTTTCGGCACAGCCGATATCACTCGGTTTCAATCGATTTCTATCAATGGGAAGGATGGAGGATGGTTGCTAGTACCTTGCTGGGACCTTGGAATGGAAAGAGGGAGCTGCGATCGGCTTGATCAAGCAGGAACTCGAGCGCTAGTGATGGCAGTGGGAAAAGCAGTCGCGCACGCCGGTAGCTCGGGGAAATGGTGACTGAAGCACGCCGGGGGGGGGAATAAATAGCCCGGCCGGCTGGTCTCCGGCTTGGGGCACGCAGCAGGAGCTGGCGCCGGCTGCCCCCTTCGGTGGCGCGCGCGCACAGCTGCCGGGAACCGACTGAACTGTGGTTCAGTCGGTTTGCTTTGAGGCAGAGGCTGACATGTGGGTCCCACTTCTCTTTTAACCTCTGAAATTTATTCCTAACAGCTGTGGTAAACAGTGAACCCTATTCTACCCTTGGCAATTCAAATTATTCACCCAAGAGCCATTTGAATTGATCAAAGTTCAAATGAGGTTTGGTTTGAATGAATTTCAGCACAAGTGCAGTTTGAAATTCAAATAAAGTTTGAATTTCTCCCCCTTAGCTCATGTCAAGATCAACTCCAAATGGAGTGAAAATTGGTGTGTGAGCTCACAAAAATGTGCTGAGCAAGAATATGCCTTCCACTTTTAAATTCAGTGGGTGAAAACAGTTTGAATTTGAATATGGTTTCAAACTGCCCTCTTCCTAACTATACCCAAAATGACCTCAAAAAGGTTTTGAATTTGGGTGGAACTTGGCATGGACATCCTTAGCAAAGTGTAGGAGTTTTCATATGTCCAGCCCATCTATATCACATGTGGGAAGTACCACTTTTGCAATGTGTGAGTTTGTTCCCTAATGAGCATGTTGATAATTGTTACTTGCTCTTTATTTGTGTTCATCATTCTTCCTCAAATGAGGTGTGTGGTGTGGTGATGAACACTGCAAATGAGTGTCAAAAACTGAGGCCCTTACATTCCTCCCCCCTTAAAAGAATCTCGTCCCGAGATTATAAGGTGAAATGAGAGAGAGGACGGTGGAAAATTACCGAATATGCGACGTGAAAAAGTCGGGGTAGTTAGTGCGAAGGAATTCTTCGCTCTCCCATGTCGCTTCGTCCATGGAGTGATTACTCCATAGAACCTTGTAGAACCACAACGTACGGTTGCGTGTGGTTCGGGCCTTTTCATCAATAATCTGCACCGGTTCCTCCCGATAGGTGAGATCCGGTTGCAGTTCTTCAATGTCTTCCAGCTGAATGGTAGTTGATAGCTTGAGACACTTCCTCAGCTGGGAAATGTGAAAGACGTCGTGCACACCGGAAAGTGCTTCTGGTAATCTTAGCCGGTATGCCACCGATCCACATCTTTCGGTAATCTGGAATGGACCGATGAATCGGGGTGCCAACTTTCCCCTCACCCCAAATCTGTTTACGCCCTTCATTGGAGACACTCGTAGATATACGTGGTCTCCAGCTTCGAATTGTAACGGACGCCTTCTCCGGTCCGCATACTGTTTCTGTCGGGATTGAGCGGCTTTTAGGTTCGCTTGAATTAATCGAACCTTTTCTTCCGCTTTGTTGACAAGATCAATCCCGAAGGTAACCCCCTCGCCAGACTCACACCAATTCAATGGTGTGCGGCATTTTCTCCCGTATAGCGCCTCGTAGGGCGCCATCTTGATGCTGGCTTGGTACCCATTGTTGTACGAGAACTCGGCTAACGGCAAGTGATCATCCCAATTCTTGCCGTGGTCGATAGCGCAAGCTCGTAGCATGTCTTCTAAGATTTGATTTACCCGCTCCGTTTGCCCATCCGTCTGCGGGTGGTAGGCTGAACTACGGATCAGCTTCGTCCCCAAGGCAGCGTGGAGCTGCTCCCAAAAACGGGACACAAATAAAGTGCCCCGGTCCGATACGATGGTACGGGGTACGCCGTATAAGCATAGGATCCGTGAGATGTACAGTTCAGCGTACTTCTTGGCGTTGTAGTTGGTGTTGACCGGGATGAAATGGGCAACTTTGGTGAGCCGATCGACGATCACCCACAAAGAATCATGTTTCTGTAAGGTGGTGGGTAAACCGACGATGAAATCCATGCTCACGTCCTCCCACTTCCAGGCAGGAACACCCAGTGGTTGCAGCAGTCCCGGTTTCCGCATGTGGTCTGCCTTCACCCTTCGACATGTATCACACTCGGACACGTATTTTGCAGTCTCTCGCTTCATCCGTGTCCACCAAAACTTTCTCCTGAGTTCTTGATACATTTTGTTGCTGCCGGGGTGAATAGAAAACTTTGATAAGTGAGCCTCATCAAAGATTTTCTTCCGTAACTCTGGGTTTCGGGGTACGACGATCCGGTCCTTGAACCATAGGACGCCGTCTCCGTCCTTCCGAAAACATTTCAACTCCCCACTGTCTACACGTCTCCGCAAATGCGACATGCCCTTGTCATTCTTCTGGGCTGCCGCTATCTCTTCACGGATGGTGGGGATCAAAGCTAGGTTGTAGAGAGCTCCATGTGGAATCACATGTAGTGGTGGTTCGTTCTCTTCCAACGGTGTGATGGTCAGATTATTGACGTGTGACTTGCGGCTTAGTGCGTCTGCCACAACGTTTGCCTTGCCCGGATGATAATGGATCTCTATCTCGTAATCCTTTATCAGTTCTAACCATCTTCGTTGCCTCATGTTCAGCTCCTTCTGAGTGAATATGTACTTGAGGCTTTTGTGGTCGGTATATAAATGTACGAGGTTACCGAGTAGGTAGTGCCTCCACATTTTCAGTGCAAGTACCACGGCAGCGAGCTCCAAGTCGTGAGTTGGATAATTTTGCTCATGATCCCTAAGCTGCCGTGACCCATACGCGACCACCCTTCGGTCTTGCATCAGCACACATCCGAGCCCAATGCCGGATGCATCGCAGTACACATCGAACGGTTTTGTTGTGTCTGGCTGCGCCAAAACCGGTGCTGATGTCAGGTGCTTGACTAAAGCCTTGAATGCTGCTTCACATGCTGGACTCCAAACATATTTGGTAGCCTTCTTCAGCAGCTCTGTCATTGGCTTGGCAATCTTCGAGAAGTTCGGAATGAACCTCCGATAATATCCCGCGAGTCCGAGGAAACTCCGTACCTCATGAACAGTTCTCGGGGATTTCCAATTCAGCACTTGCGTGATCTTGCTCGGGTCCACAGCGATACCCTCCGCTGAGATGATATGCCCGAGGAAAGGCACTTGCGATATCCAAAACTCGCATTTGCTGAACTTTGCGTATAACTTGTGATCCCGCAGCCGTTGCAAGACTATACGCAGATGTTTCTTGTGATCTTCCTCCGACTTGGAATATACCAGGATGTCGTCGATGAAGACCACGACAAACTTGTCCAGCTCCGGCATGAACACCGAGTTCATTAAGTACATGAAGTGAGCTGGAGCATTGGTGAGGCCAAAGGACATGACCAGGTACTCATAAAGTCCGTACCTTGTCGAGAAGGCTGTCTTTGGAATGTCCTCCGCCCTTATCTTAATCTGATGGTACCCGGATCTTAAATCCATCTTGGAAAAGACCTTTGCTTCGACCAACTGATCAAACAACATGTCGATCCGTGGTAACGGGTACTTGTTCTTGATGGTTACGGCATTTAATGGACGGTAGTCCACGCAAAGCCGCAACGTTTCATCCTTCTTTTTGACAAATAATGCCGAACAGCCCCATGGCGAGGAGCTTGGCCTAATAAAACCCTTCTCCAGAGGGTCCGTGAGCTGAATCTTCAGTTCCGCCAACTCCTTGGGCGCCATCTTGTACGGCCTTCGGGATATTGGCATGGTTCCCGGTGCAAGTTCAATCTTGAACTCCACCTCTCTATCGGGTGGCATCCCCGGCAAATCATCCGGGAATACATCAGGGAACTCTCGGACCACTGGAATGTCTTCCAATCTGATGGTTGTGGCTTGATAGACACTTGGAAGTTTTAATTCTGGACTGTCCAGAAATAATGAGTGAGAACCGTGCACTTCTGAGTTTAAGTGCACGACTCGGAGGACGGTGTCTAAAACAGCGCCGTGGCGGGTTAACCACGACATCCCTAGGATGACATCGACCTTCTGTCCCTCTAAGATAATGAGAGACGTGGGGTACACTCTACCCGCTAAGCATAATGGTGCTTTGGAGACCATTACGCTTGCTGAAATCTTCCCACCCGGTGAACAAATTATATATGGACTATCGGTGGGTAGTATTGGCAAGCTGTGTTTAGCAATGAAAGCTTGGCTAATAAAATTATGCGTGGCGCCTGAATCAAATAGTATTATAGCGGGATGCTGGTGGAGTTGGAACATACCCGCAAGGATTGGCTCGCCCTCCGGCACGTCCTCAATGGCAAGCTGGTGGACAGTGCCGGGCCTAGGGTTCGCCCGCCGCGCATTAGTAGGGTTCCGGGGTTGATTCCTCCCCGGAAACGGTGGTGCCACTCCGCTGCCTTGCCTCTCCGGGCAACTGCTCGCGAAGTGTCCTGGACGGCCACACTTGTAACACGTGGCCGCTGCTGGTGGAGTACTTGGTGGACGAAAGCCCGGCATGCGTTGCGAAGGTGCAAACGCACGCGGCATCGCCCGCTGCTGCTGTTGTTGTTGCGGTGGTGCTGGCAGTACCGGCCGGAATGCCGGTGAAGAGTACGACCGACTGCGGAACGGCATCGACCGCTGTGGTGGTTGCCAGCGTGGACCTGATGGTGGGCGATTCACCATCCGAAACTTTTGAGAAGGACCGCCTCCTTCTCCACTGCTCTGCGGCGCGCTTCTCTTTCGCTCTGCCGCCGCCAACTCCTTGCCGGAGTCCTCTTGAACAATCGCAGCATCAATTATGTCGTTGAGGCTGCCGCGATTGAACATCGCCAGCTTGTCCTTCAGGAGCGGGTTAAGCCCCTGGTAAAAGTGGTCCCGCCGCTTCTCGTCCGTATCTGCGTGATACGACGCGTAGAGCGCGAGATCGTTGAACGCTCTGGAGTACTCCAGCGCGTTCCGGCTCCCTTGTTGCAGGTGTAGGAATTCCTGCGTCTTTCTCTTCATCAAACCGGGCGGTATATGATAGGCCCTGAAGGCCGTCCGGAACTCCGCCCAGGTCATCACTCGGTCGGTGGGCTGTGAAGCACAGAAGTTGGCCCACCACGCGCTCGCGGATCCTTGGAGCTGCTGGACCGCGAACTGAGTCTTGCGCTGCTCGCTGATTTGGAGCAGCCCGAACTTCATCTCTATGGCGCGGAGCCAGTTGTCCGCGTCAAGTGGTTCATCCGCCCTTGAGAATACAGGGGGATGAGTCGCCAGGAAGTCGGAGTAGGAGCTCTGTTGGCGCTCCTCGCGATCTTGACGTCTCTCCGGGCGAGACGTATTCGCAATTAACGTTTGCAGCAGCTCTGTATGCTGCTGATGTGAACCCGCCATTGCCGCGACAATGTCGGCCAATGTAACCGTTGGCAGTGGCGGTGGCGGTGTTTGCTGTTGCTGTTGCTGCTGCTGTCCCGAGGAGTCCTCGGGAGGTGGTTGGGAGGTCTCTCCCCCTTGGCTAGTACCTCCAACATCGGGGTTGGCACGAGTACGCGTCATTCTGAAACTCAACACAGCAGCAATTAGCACATGTCTTACTCAAAATTCCATAAACAGGAGTAAGTATTGAAGCGACGCATGATTAACTTGCACAACATTCACATATATTGATAAAGCATAAACTTTATACAAGATACATTATTCTCGGATCTCCGAGAAGTCGTGCTCATGTCGTCACTACCTATACATACGCTACTGTCTACACGACATGTCACCGATTACAAAGGTTGGGTTACGCTACCCTAGCTGCCCTACTTGGCAACCGTAACCCCCTACTCGGAGTAGAGCTCGACCTCCTGTGGGTCGTCCTCCTCCGGTACTTCTGCTGGTGGCTCTGGATCTACCACCTCTTCCCCCATTCCGGGTTCTCCCATTGCTGGAAGACCCAAGACCACCGGTATGCCCAACACCGGGGG
Organism: Neostapfia colusana; assembly: GCA_030760725.1. Lineage (NCBI taxonomy): Eukaryota > Viridiplantae > Streptophyta > Magnoliopsida > Poales > Poaceae > Neostapfia > Neostapfia colusana. The sequence continues at coordinate 84,659,340 of JASWHV010000003.1, forward strand.
CACGAGGTCCTGCAATGCATGCACCTCGTCCATAGCCTGGTTGTAGTCCTCTTCCCAGCCTTGTCCTTCCTCGATGGCGTCGTCCCGCTCTTGAGCAAGGTCCTCATTCTGCTGGGTTAGGGTCTGCACCAGCTCTTGCAACGCCGCGATGTCAACACGGCCCTTCTTCTTTACCTTCTTCAGACGACGCAACTGATTGTGTTGTTCATTCAGTCGCTTGATCGTCGGAAGGAGCACATTGCGGAGTGCACTGTGAGCACCCTCGAAATGATCTCCACGGCTTGTGCTCTCCTTGAGCTTGGTGGCGAGATGCTCCGTATGAACAGCTTGGCTGTCCATCACAGCGTTTCCCGCCCTCATTTGGAGACTGAGATTTGCCTCCGCGGGGTTGTACCTTGGGCAACTCGGGTCTGTTGCCTCCAGGTACCTTTCTTCCCACACATGTTGAGCTCGCCCCTCCACCGGAACGAGTGCGTATGGTGTGCCCTCCATGGCCTGCACGTGTAGTTGGCAGAAACGTGACATGGTGTCACGGGCTGCCACTTGCCACATCCCTTCCGGTTGTCTTCCTCTCACCGTGACGGTGAATGGCACCCAACCGGGTGGCGTAGGTCCTGCGGGAACCTCGACATGGATCATCCACGTCTTGCTCCCCTCTTCGCCTTCCTCCTTGGCGAAGTATTGCGGCATCTGGTTATACCCGAAATATTGGAGTATTTGCCACAATGCTTCCGGGTAGCCGCTACGGTCAGAACAGTGGGAAACTACCCACCCGTTCTCCAACCGTTTATCTGCTGCCATCTGTAAAAATATATTTGAGAAATGTCAAATATTTATTTAAACAGTAAACCATTGAGTTATAACATAAGATATGTCATTGAACCCATAACACTTGGAAACATAGTTCAAATTTTTAAACAAATTTGACTGCTGATCTGCTGTTACCATGACAGCCCTGACCAGTTTCCATATCAATCTGATTTAGGCCAGGTTAAAAGCAAAACCAATCCTGGAGCTCAACATCAAAGTTAAAGTTAACTTCAATAGCTTTCCAGAAAGTATTTGGTTGGCCTAAGATCTGTCCTGGTTCAAAAGTTATGAGATGTCAAAGTTACCAGAATTTCTGGAAACAATTGGACAGCACCTCCCTGCTTTAGGTACTGATTTGATCCAAGAATCCCAGTTAATTCTGTTCCTAATCTGACAAAACTTTCTGTTACAAAGTTGTAACCCATCTCATAAGCTTTCCAGAACTACCTCATTTTCTATTTTTGGATTTTTATGCAGGAAGTTATGCTTAATTTACAGAGAGTCTACAGAGAGTCTTTGCTCCGTCCTGTTTTCTGGACAGTTTCAACTCTGCTGCATTTTTCGGGTGGTTAAGGGACGAAACACCTCTGGAACTCAACAGAAAAGTTGTAAAGCTCCTCCAAAGCTTTCCAGAAATGTATCATACGACATCAACCTCGAAAGAACTCAACCTCTAACCTCTGATTAACTTCAGCCTTAATTTAGCTGGAAACAGAGTGCTCTGTCCTTAACATCCTATAAGTTGAAAGCTTGTTAACTTTGAATATCCTGTTCAAGGGAAGGAGTTACATCAAGTTTTACTACTTTGGATCAAAACCTTCAAATTTTAAATGAAGTTGTTCATTTTGTTGGGTGTGACGTCGAGGCGTCACCAGATTATGTCGGTACTACGTCCTCACAAAGGAAAAACCTATACCGGACTTAGCCGGCGTCGTTAGTTCAGTGGCACTACTCGTCACTCGCACACGGATACTACACGTCTACCGTTTCGTGGTAAGGCTACCTGCAGAAATTCAACCAATCATCAGACTCGGCTGCACACCGAGCCCGGAATCCATACAGTTGGTACATCCGGCCGTCATCACTCGCCCGGATGTTCTCAAGCCAAACACGCCTTGAGTTACGTGTTCACGTTTCAGACCACGTGACGGGGTCTCCCATGTTGCACCACGCACGCCAGGGACAGACGTTGCTCGAGTACCCCAAACGACATGAAGAGTCGTAGAGGATACTAAAGCGGATCGGGTTACCTGCCACCCGTGGGGCTCCACCCTTCAGCTTGTGCGCACTGGTGGACAGCGCTTACGTGCACCCCCCAAGACATGAACGTCCCGAGATGAACGATTTTCCGACATAACAAATAGGTTAATATGCCACTTTCTATATGCTAATAACATCCTTATACGGGCTACTAACTCGTTCCTCACTGGATTTTTGAAAAAGAAGACCTTTGTACTGTGTTAAACCTCAAGCGAGCTCTGATACCACGCTGACACGACCCCACTGGTCCTGTCGAGCCAGGATCACGCTGAGGGGTGCTGCATTGCACAGCACCGTATAACACACGTCAAAGGTACAAAGCGGAAGCGGAAGCTTTATTACATAAACAAGTTTATTAACATGTTTACATCAAAATAAGTTTAGTCCACACTCGCGGGCGTAGACTAAGCATCAAGTGCACGTTCAGCCCTCGAACGTGTCCTTGCTAGCACACACGCACACTAACTCTGCGGCGTGCACGACTCCCACTCGACGGGGTTCCCCTCCTGGGGTTCCGTCTCCTCTTCGGGAGTCCCTTCCTCATAGAACCCTGCAAAAGCTTCGAACACAAGCAGTGAGCACGAAGGCTCAGCAAGTCTGACCCGTCTCACCTAAACATGGAACTTCTACATGAGGGTGATGGGTTGCATGAGGTAAAAATCATTTGCAAGGACTCTCCTAATTAGTAGAACCTTACTTTCAAGTTTTAGCAGCAGGTTGTGGAGAACTTTATGCTAAGGCACATGAGAGAGCCGCAATCAAACAAGAAACGCATTTCTCTCATGTACTTTGCCCAAAGTTGAAAAGAACTTTAGTTAGCACTAAGCTACAACATATCATTAACAATCAATATCCAACTTTCAATCAGCAACATTTTAACATGTAACTAGCCTGTTCTTTCTACGTCACGGTACAGTGAACAAGTGGTACTCACTGACCGCGAGGGACGGCGATTATAATCGATTTACACCTGCAGGGTTACCCGAACAACCCGTCACGTACGCCCGTACTCGATGTTGCCTACAACAACCATCACGGACGCCGTACGCGACTACCTTTCACCCGTTAGCCAAATATTGAACCGGTCCCATCGTCCCGAGCAAGAGGTCCCTGCACGCGCATCTCCGTGCCGCCAGCTGATTTACACCTCGAGCTCTCAACCTACCCTCTGAACGACGGGCAATGCCTCAACACCCAGCTACCCGAGTTACATCAGTTTCCCGGTTCCCATATAGCCGGTAGGTCTTCGGTACTGTTCTAGCTTGTTCAACAGGCCCGCACACGGCTCGGTCCTCAATCGACACAAGCGGAGCTACAGCACACAGGCCCCAAAGTCCTGCTGCTCTTACTCTCCGCTTGGTCTCATTTTTTTGCCATATGTTTCATGTGCTATCTCTACCCGAGCAATGTGCCTCTAGCCTATTCTCGCGAGTAGTTCCAACTACTCGACTTGTACCGAATCCTACTCTATTCTAGCAATGCAGTGGCTAACGAGGTTTTCAATCCTAAACCCAACCCATTGTTTTCTTGGCTGTGCAGTTGGGTTTCCAATCAAGACTCTAATGCAACGAACAAAGGGAAACAAGTATGTGCTCAAAACAATAAAAATTCGTAAAAAGGTTAATGCAAACCGGGGCTTGCCTTGCTGCTCTTGGTCGTAGGCTAGCTGTTCCTCCGGAGTAACGAAGTCTAGGACTTCGGGTTCCTCCTCGACCTTAGCGACTACATGATAAGAACAATGTATGTATCAATTTAGATGCCTTTGTATTAACTTTGAAGTTGTGAAGCCTATAACCCTTACTAGACAGACCTAATGACTGTGAAACTTTTACTGTGGCTTGGTTACAACCTAAACAAAGACTTGGTCAAGTTTTAGTTGCAGCAAAGCTCATTTGAGCCCTCCACAAATAATTATGTCCTTGACCTTAATTGGAACCCTTAGGGTGTTCTAGGGATTTTCATGAGACAAACTATGACTTTCTGAAAACTAGATTTTCAGAGGGTTCTAATGGAGTTGGTCTCACTTAATTTGGAAGTCTCTAACTAAAGATATGAGCTAAACAATTTCAGAGAAAATCCTGAAAATGTTTCTGAACATTTTCTATTTTCTCTGGAACAGTTTTACTAATCACACCATTCGGTGGACTAAATGAGCTCAAATGGATCTGAAATTTTTATGGTAGTTCAAGGATATTTTGGTGAACATCTCAGCAAAATTTCAGGATTTTCCTCCAAAGGATTCTCCAGTTAAAATTCCTAACAGTTTAAACTTTGAGGAATTAATTCTGGAGAATTAAGGAATTTCATGAAGTGACACTTGATTTTCTGGAAAGTACTCAGAGAGCTGAATCCAGCAAAATTTGGTTCACTCAATTTGGAGCTTTCTAGCCAAAGTTATAAGGATTTGAAGTTTGAAGGAAATCTGAAAATCGGGGAAAAGTTTAAACTCGCGCGTGGGCCCAGGGGACACGCGTCGCACGCCGAAGCGACAGCACACCGCGGCCCACAAGGCTTTTGCGCGCCAGCACACCCGATCCCGGCCGCAGCCGGATCCCGATTCAAAATATCGGCCGCTGACAGCTGGGGTCCACCCCCTTCTTCAACCTCGCGACACCCGCGCTCCGCCGCCGAGGGACCTCGCCGGAGAGCTCGCCGCTGGCTGCTGTACCGCTCCAAACTTCTTGATTCTGGCCGCCCCTGCCTAATTTTACTTGGGGAACATGATCCGAGGGTCAGCTGCTCATGACAACGGCCGGAGCATGGTCGGCGACGAGCCGCCATATCGGAACGACTTCGGCCATGTCGGCTGACGCTCCTAGTGCCTCAGCTACTTGGGAAATCGGTCGGGGAGCATCAGTGGACCTCAGAGAAGGTCGACATGAACTCGGGGCAGCTCGGGGAAGGCCCGAAATAGGTCCTCACCGTGCGCCCGATACCCCCCGTGCGTTCCGCCATTAGTAGACCTTGAATTACGCCGGGCACAGAAGTTCTCCGGCCCAGAGTTGTGAAGGCAACTTGTGCGTCACCGTGTCTAGTTCGTGTGGGAGTGGCCTGAGGCCCTCTAATCCTTTCTAGAGCACGAATTAAACAGAATCGTACCCGAAGGTCGTTCTGCACACAGAAAGGGGAAAAGTGGAAATTCGCCGCCGGTGAGCAACCACTCGAGCTGTGGCTCGGGGGTGAGCAGCACCGGTCACTTGCGCGTCCAAGGGTGCCTTGGCTCGGGCGTGACAACGCCCAGGTTGGGCTGTCCACGAGAGCCCGAGGTGCGGCGGTTTCCAGTTCCGAGTTTGATCTTTCGGCACAGCCGATATCACTCGGTTTCAATCGATTTCTATCAATGGGAAGGATGGAGGATGGTTGCTAGTACCTTGCTGGGACCTTGGAATGGAAAGAGGGAGCTGCGATCGGCTTGATCAAGCAGGAACTCGAGCGCTAGTGATGGCAGTGGGAAAAGCAGTCGCGCACGCCGGTAGCTCGGGGAAATGGTGACTGAAGCACGCCGGGGGGGGGGGGGAATAAATAGCCCGGCCGGCTGGTCTCCGGCTTGGGGCACGCAGCAGGAGCTGGCGCCGGCTGCCCCCTTCGGTGGCGCGCGCGCACAGCTGCCGGGAACCGACTGAACTGTGGTTCAGTCGGTTTGCTTTGAGGCAGAGGCTGACATGTGGGTCCCACTTCTCTTTTAACCTCTGAAATTTATTCCTAACAGCTGTGGTAAACAGTGAACCCTATTCTACCCTTGGCAATTCAAATTATTCACCCAAGAGCCATTTGAATTGATCAAAGTTCAAATGAGGTTTGGTTTGAATGAATTTCAGCACAAGTGCAGTTTGAAATTCAAATAAAGTTTGAATTTCTCCCCCTTAGCTCATGTCAAGATCAACTCCAAATGGAGTGAAAATTGGTGTGTGAGCTCACAAAAATGTGCTGAGCAAGAATATGCCTTCCACTTTTAAATTCAGTGGGTGAAAACAGTTTGAATTTGAATATGGTTTCAAACTGCCCTCTTCCTAACTATACCCAAAATGACCTCAAAAAGGTTTTGAATTTGGGTGGAACTTGGCATGGACATCCTTAGCAAAGTGTAGGAGTTTTCATATGTCCAGCCCATCTATATCACATGTGGGAAGTACCACTTTTGCAATGTGTGAGTTTGTTCCCTAATGAGCATGTTGATAATTGTTACTTGCTCTTTATTTGTGTTCATCATTCTTCCTCAAATGAGGTGTGTGGTGTGGTGATGAACACTGCAAATGAGTGTCAAAAACTGAGGCCCTTACAGTACCCCACGTCTCTCATCATCTTAGAGGGACAGAAGGTCGATGTCATCCTAGGGATGTCGTGGTTAACCCGCCACGGCGCTGTTTTAGACACCGTCCTTCGAGTCGTGCACTTAAACTCAGAAGTGCACGGTTCTCACTCATTATTTCTGGACAGTCCAGAAATAAAACTTCCAAGTGTCTATCAAGCTACAACCATCAGATTGGAAGACATTCCAGTGGTCCGAGAGTTCCCGGATGTGTTCCCGGACGATTTGCCGGGGATGCCACCCGATAGAGAGGTGGAGTTCAAGATTGAACTTGCACCGGGAACCATGCCAATATCCCGAAGGCCGTACAAGATGGCGCCCAAGGAGTTGGCTGAACTGAAGACGCAGCTCACGGACCTTCTGGAGAAGGGTTTTATTAGGCCGAGCTCCTCGCCATGGGGCTGTTCGGCATTATTTGTCAAAAAGAAGGATGAAACGTTGCGGCTTTGCGTGGACTACCGTCCATTAAATGCCGTAACCATCAAGAACAAGTACCCGTTGCCACGGATCGACATGTTGTTTGATCAGTTGGTCGAAGCAAAGATCTTTTCCAAGATGGATTTAAGATCCGGGTACCATCAGATTAAGATAAGGGCGGAGGACATTCCGAAGACAGCTTTCTCAACAAGGTACGGACTTTATGAGTACCTGGTCATGTCCTTCGGCCTCACCAATGCTCCAGCTCACTTCATGTACTTAATGAACTCGGTGTTCATGCCGGAGCTGGACAAGTTTGTCGTGGTCTTCATCGACGACATCCTGGTATACTCCAAGTCGGAGGAAGATCACAAGAAACATCTGCGTATAGTCTTGCAACGGCTGCGGGATCACAAGTTATACGCAAAGTTCAGCAAATGCGAGTTTTGGATATCGCAAGTGCCTTTCCTCGGGCATATCATCTCAGCGGAGGGTATCGCTGTGGACCCGAGCAAGATCACGCAAGTGCTGAATTGGAAATCCCCGAGAACTGTTCATGAGGTACGGAGTTTCCTCGGACTCGCGGGATATTATAGGAGGTTCATTCCGAACTTCTCGAAGATTGCCAAGCCAATGACAGAGCTGCTGAAGAAGGCTACCAAATATGTTTGGAGTCCAGCATGTGAAGCAGCATTTAAGGCTTTAGTCAAGCACCTGACATCAGCACCGGTTTTGGCGCAGCCAGACACAACAAAACCGTTCGATGTGTACTGCGATGCATCCGGCATTGGGCTCGGATGTGTGCTGATGCAAGACCGAAGAGTGGTCGCGTATGGATCACGGCAGCTTAGGAACCACGAGCAAAATTATCCAACTCACGACTTGGAGCTCGCTGCCGTGGTACTTGCACTGAAGATGTGGAGGCACTACCTACTCGGTAACCTCGTACATTTATATACCGACCACAAAAGCCTCAAGTACATATTCACTCAGAAGGAGTTGAACATGAGGCAACGAAGATGGTTAGAACTGATAAAAGATTACGAAATAGAGATCCATTATCATCCGGGCAAGGCAAACGTTGTGGCAGATGCGCTGAGCCGCAAGTCACACGTCAATAATCTGACCATCACACCGTTGGAAGAGAGTGAACCACCACTACATGTGATTCCACACGGAGCTCTCTACAACCTAGCTTTGATCCCCACCATCCGTGAAGAGATAGCGGCAACCCAGAAGAATGACAAGGGCATGTCCCATTTGCGGAGACGTATAGACAGTGGGGAGTTGAAATGTTTCCGGAAGGACGGAGACGGCGTCCTATGGTTCAAGGACCGGATCGTCGTACCCCGAAACCCGGAGTTACGGAAGAAAATCTTTGATGAGGCTCACTTATCAAAGTTTTCTATTCACCCCGGCAGCAACAAAATGTATCAAGAACTCAGGAGAAAGTTTTGGTGGACACGGATGAAGCGTGAGACTGCAAAATACGTGTCCGAGTGTGATACATGTCGAAGGGTGAAGGCAGATCACATGCGGAAACCGGGACTGCTGCAACCACTGGGCATTCCTGCCTGGAAGTGGGAGGACGTGAGCATGGATTTCGTCGTCGGTTTACCCACCACCTTACAGAAACATGATTCTGTGTGGGTGATCGTCGATCGGCTCACCAAAGTTGCCCATTTCATCCCGGTCAACACCAACTACAACGCCAAGAAGTATGCTGAACTATACACCTCACGGATCCTATGCTTATACGGCGTACCCCGTACCATCATCTCGGACCGGGGCACTTTATTTGTGTCCCGTTTTTGGGAGCAGCTACACGCTGCCTTGGGGACGAAGCTGATCCGTAGTTCAGCCTACCACCCGCAGACGGATGGACAAACTGAGCGGGTAAATCAAATCCTAGAAGACATGCTACGAGCTTGCGCTATCGACCACGGCAAGAATTGGGATGATCACTTGCCGTTAGCCGAGTTCTCGTACAACAATGGGTACCAAGCCAGCATCAAGATGGCGCCCTACGAGGCGCTATACGGCAGGAAATGCCGCACACCACTGAACTGGTGTGAGTCTGGCGAGAGGGTTACCTTCGGGATTGACCTTGTCAATAACGCGGAAGAAAAGGTTCGACTGATTCAAGCGAACCTAAAAGCCGCTCAATCCCGTCAAAAACAGTATGCGGACCGGAGAAGGCGCCCATTACAATTCGAAGTTGGGGATCACGTATATCTACGGGTGTCTCCAATGAAGGGTGTAAACAGATTTGGGGTGAGAGGAAAGTTGGCACCCCGATTCGTCGGTCCATTCCAGATTAACGAAAGATGTGGATCAGTAGCATACCGGCTGAAATTACCAGAAGCACTTTCCGGTGTGCACAACGTCTTTCACATTTCCCAGCTAAGGAAGTGTCTCAAGCTATCAACTACCATTCAGCTGGAAGACATTGAAGAACTGCAACCGGATCTCACCTATCGGGAGGAACCGGTGCAGATTATTGATGAGAAGGCCCGAACCACACGCAACCGTACGTTGTGGTTCTACAAGGTTCTGTGGAGTAATCACTCCATGGACGAAGCGACATGGGAAAGCGAAGAATTCCTTCGCACTAACTACCCCGATTTTCTCACGTCGCATATCCGGTAATTTTCCACCATCCTCTCTCTCATTTTCACCTTATAATCTCGGGACGAGATTCTTTTAAGGGGGGAGGAATGTAAGGGCCTCAGTTTTTGACACCCATTTGTAGTGTTCATACCCACACCACACACCTCATTTGAGGAAGAATGATGAACACAAATAAAGAGCAAGTAACAATTATCAACATGCTCATTAGAGAACAAACTCACACATTGCAAAAGTGGTACTTCCCACATGTGATATAGATGGGCTGGACATATGAAAACTCCTATCTCGTGACCAACAGGCTCTGCAAAGAAGAAGAAGCCCTCAGAATAAAAGAAGAGGCAGGAGCTCTGCTCCTATAAGTCAGAAAGAATAACACTTACTGGGCGGCATGAGCGCTCCAGCGAGCTTGCAGCACTGGCCTCTGGGCTGTAGCTGAACTGCCAGGACCAGCGGCTGGAACGGTCACGGAATGGGACGCCTGGACCTCCGGCGCGCTCGCCGGCGTCGCCCCACCAACATCCGTCCTGGGAGCCCCACCGCTCGAGGGAGGATGGCGAGATACTTGGGCTGATTCGGACGGCTGCTGTCTGGGGAGAGACCTGCCGGGGAGGGACACTCGGGACCTCTTCGGGTCGCCACCCGATGGACCAGCACCTCCGGGAGATGGAAGCAAAGTAGCTCCGGCACCCTGGCTTGGCACAGGCAGCACCCTCGGAGGAGACCGAGCGCGTTTTTTCTCTAGATGCCCGGGGGCCGGCTCTTTTCCTTTCCCTTTATCGGCGGCTTGGGTTCCGTCGGTTCTGGGGAAGGGTTTGGCAGCAGCGGATGCCTCATGCCCTGATCCGGGGTGCTCGGCTCCTGGAATGGTGATACCCCGGAGGGCATCCCCGACCTGACGAACGGCAATCCCGATATCATCAAGGTTCGACATCTTCCGCAGGAGCTCCGACCTCCTATGAGGCTCCAAGAAGAGGGGGGTGGCAGAAGGCGGAAGGGCGGGGTCGCCGCTGGGAATGTAGTCACCGCTCACCTTGCTCACCATCTCCTCCAGCTCTTCGTCGGAAGGGACAGAGCCGGGGCCTCTCTCCAGCCTGGTACAGTCCTGCTCACCGGTGTAGTACCACGCTGGGCGGCTGCATTGCTGCAAGGGAGCAATGCGGCGTGACACAAAGTCCATCAGCACCATTAGAGACGTCAGCCCCTCGTTGGCCAAGAACCGGATCCACTCCAAGACCGGAGTGTACTCCTGCTCCAGCTCAGGGATCTCCTCCCAGAAGCGGCGATCGGTGGTTGGGCTGGCGGTTGGGAGTTGTAGGCGATCGTGGTCGTCGGTCTGCACTACCACCCAGATCTCCCTCCAGTTCCCCCACCTTGATGCGCTGAAGGGCAGGAGGTATCCGGAGACCTTGGGGTCTTTGCAGCGATGCTGGAAGTAATATGCCCCCATCTGAGTCTTTGAGCCGCGTCCAGTCGTCCGCAGCACAAAGAAGTGGCGGAAGAGCGTCACGGAGGCGTGCACCCCCACGAACATCTCGCAGAAGTGGACAAAAACTGCCGCCATTGCGAAGGAGTTGGGGGAGAGATGGTGGAGCTGGAGACCGTATGTCTCCAGCAGGGTGACAAAGAAGGAAGAAATCGGCGGAACGAACCCCGCCAGAGCATAAGCGGTGAAGAAGACTATCTCCCTCTTTTCCAGGACCAGAGGGAGAGATCCTCGGCGGAGCCGATGCTTCTGCTCTTCCGAGCGCCAGCCCAGCAGCCTGCGCACTGGCCCGAGCTCGGAGGAGCGAACGAGGCGCGTCGGAAGCAAGTTGGAAGCCATAGCGAAAGAATGCGCAAGGGCAGGAGACCCGGGGCGCAAGAGTTCAAGGGAAGTACGAGCGCAATGCGAAGGGAAGCCGCGATGCGGGTGAGATCCCCTTTTAAAACTTTCCAGGGATGGTTCGAGGTAATTTGAAAACCTCCGGAAACATCGCATCGGCGACCTCGTCGGCTCCGAGACTAGGCGCCGATGAAAGCTGGGCCCAAGCCGCTTAACTAAAGCGGTGGGGTCAAGGAGTCAGTCTCCTGAGAAGATGAGCCGGCAAGGTGTAACAGCTCTGATGCCACGCTGAGACGGCCCCACAGGACCTCGTCGGGTGGTGCCGTGTTATGCGGCACCCAACAGCACACGGGTCGATGAGCATACATCATATTATATAAATAGTTTGAGGAAGCGTACAATATTGTTTTACAAATAAGTATATCAGAGTAGACTACAGCGGAAGACTATCACTCTCACGATTCATATCTAAACTAGCAACAAAGAAACAGTTCAGCCCGCGGACGTTTCTTACTAGCAACACGAAGATCAATCTGCAGCGGCGAGGATGCTCTTTGAGTAAACACTCGGAGGTTCCCGAGTCTCATCGGCATCCCTTCTCATAAGCATCGAGTCAAAAACCTGCAAAACAACTCGGATAGCATCCGTGAGCATAACGCTCAGCAAGACTTAACCGTCACCCTAAACATGAAACTCTAAGTGGGATTATGAACCTAACATAGGATGGCATAAGCATAGGTAAACTCGCCTAAAAGTGAATCCTTACTTTCAGTATTAATTGCAGTATTTTAAGTAACCCTGGGCACGCCACATCGGGAGTCCACAATCAAACAAGAAACGCTTTCCCCCGATGTAAATTGCTCATGGCATAAAAGAATCGAGTTTGCACTAGCCTATTCATCAAGCTCCAATACAAGGTAGAATAATACTTCACATCAAGATGATTAGTTCCTTTCTCATGCAAGTTCTTACTACGTCACGACTGTGAGAACAAGTATGCTCGGTCCATTCCGCGAGCGACGGTGATTCGAATCAATAACACCCGGACTACACGACACGTACGCCCGTACTCGACGTTGCCTACAACAACCATCACTGACGTCGTACGTGGCAGCCTTTCCCCCGTTTCACCCCCGCTGAATCGATCAAGTCGCCCCGTACAGTAGCTACTCTCATGGTGCACCTTCCGACGTGAGATGTCATGAGAATATTCCCCACATACTGCACACCGGCCGTCCGCCTGAGGCGACCCGAAAAGTCCCAATGACAGCTTACCGAGGTACATCGGTTTACTGGGTCCCATATATCCAGCATGAGTCCGGTACACAACTCAAACTTGTTCAACAGGGCCGCATACGGATCGGTCCTTTACCGACACGGACAGGTCTACAGCACCCAGGCCCCTATGTCCTGCTGTTCCTACAACCTTCCGGTCTCAACTTTAACTTGCTAATTCATTTACGAACCAATCCCATATGCCCCTGTTGTTCCTGAAACTGCGAGTAGCATCTCACCACTCGACTTCTACCGAACCGTACTTAAGCATGGCAGTTCTACGCGGTGAAAGACACCTACCCAATACTCCATGGGTCATTTGGTTATGCAAGAGGAGTATCAATCACTAGACCTAATGCACAGTTCATACCTTGACCGAAAGTGAATACAAAACAAAAACTTAACAGCTGTTAAATGCAAACCGGAGCTTGCCTGTTTTGCAGGGTAGTCGTATATAAGCAGTTAGTATCCTTGCAGATCCACCCTTGACTCTCCGGAGCATGATCCACTTTGATGAATCGCTCCTTTGAGTCCCCTTCGTTGTGGTTCCTATTGAAATGCATATGCATATGTTTCATGGAATGTAATGGAAAGAAGTTATAGAATTACTTTCTTAAGAACAGAGGTTGTGTGGAAAAGCCAAGCATGGCTTGGTTTGCCTCTGTTGTGCAAAGAACAGAATTAAACTAATTTGACCTTAAGGCCCTTAGCTATACACTAACCTTTTCTCTAATGAACACAATAGATAAGCTGAAAAGATTTGAGTGCAACTGAAGAACAAGAACTCCAATGGCCTCAAAACTTTTACAGCAGGTTCTATACTACCTAAGGATTTTACTCCCGGCGAGCTACGATGTCCTACAGCATCCCTATGGTTCTAGGAACATGGAACGGAGATCAGATCGTGCAGGAAGTGGCTGCAACCTAGTCGTCACCGTGGACCATGGCCGTTTTGGCCGCCGGCGACGATTTCTCGTCGCCCGGGGCACAGGAGGGTTGGTTTCCTTTGGTTTTCGGCGTGGGAGGGCGCTAGGGCATCTAGTTGCTGTGGTTTGAATTGTAGGAGGTATGATCAATCGGTTTGGGAGAATTTCCCGAATTAAACACAGGCTGTTCTATACGTGCGCCGGTGCCAAAAATCGAATTCCGGCGAGCCGGCGTCGGGGGAGAGCAAGAGGACGATGGGATGAGGGTCAGTACCTCCTGGCGCACCTCTGTGACCTCTTGAGCCTGCCGGAGAGGCGCTGGGCTGGCCGGGAGACAGGGGCAGTGGAGCAGCACCGGTGAAGGAAAAACAGCGCCCTGCTGATCGTGAGGAGAGGAAGCAACTGCTGTCGGCTTGGTCCGAGGAGGGAGAGATAACGTTGCTGAAGCGGTGAGAACCGACCCTGGGGCGCCAACGCGTGGAGGCCGGCAGCAGGAGCTGGCACGGCAAGCTCCTCTGTGGCGCTCGCGAGATGTTCGGGAAAATTTCCCACCGAGAGCAAAACTTAGTGAGTAAGTTTCCTCTTTTAGCTCTATGACATGTGGGTCCCACTCCACATGTACCTCCCAAATATCTGTTCAAACTGATCTTTTCAATCCCCAGAATGCTAAAATTTAAAAAGGTGAGCTAGAATTTGAATTCTTCAAATTCAGTTTGAATTTGCAAGACAAAATCTGAATTTGGTTTAAGTTTGCAAATTCTCCTCTTTAACTCCTTTTTGAGCCCACCCTACAATTGAAAAGTTGGTGATAACCTTTTCCCTAAAAACTCAACTATATGGCTGCATGTTAATTCAAAGTTTTTGGGTCACCATACGTGTGAACTTTGAATTTTTAAATCTGAATTTTAAACTCACATGCAAAGAGGTATTTAACTCCTTATTGGTCCAACACTTTTAAGTAAAAAGGTGAACCTCATGTTGGATGTTCATCCATGTATTACCTTGCATGAAGAAAAGTTTTAGCAAGTCCCATTTTTCATGTCTTTGCCACACATATGAACTCAAACTTTAGTTTTTATTCATACACGTTTTTGGGACTTTTACATTCCTCCCCCCTTAAAAGAATCTCATCCCGAGATTACAAAACAGGAACGAGACGGGAGAGGTAATTACAAACGGTACAAAGCTAAAAATTCCGGATAGTTGGTGCGGAGGTAATCTTCACTTTCCCTCGTCGCCTCTTCCATGGTGTGATTACTCCACAGCACCTTGAAGAACCTGATTGTCCGGTTCCGGGTTACCCGGGTCTTTTCATCCAAAATCTGAACCGGTCGCTCGGTGTAGGTCAGGTCCGGTTTCAATTCGTCGATGTCCTCAGTGCGAACAGCAGCGGTGAATTTGAGGCACTTCCGCAGCTGTGAAACATGAAATACATCATGAACACCCGCTAGACTTGCCGGTAATTCCAGCCGGTAGGCTACGGGTCCGCACTTCTCCGTGATAGCAAAAGGACCAATACAACGGGGAGCGAGCTTCCCCTTTACACCGAACCGGTGAATTCCCTTCATCGGGGATACACGAAGATAAATGTGTTCTCCAACGTCAAAATGTAATGGCCTACGCCTCTGATCCGCATAGCTCTTCTGTCGGGATTGTGCAGCCTTTAAGTTCTCTTGTATCAACCGAACTCGGTCTTCGGCTTCGTTGACAAGATCAATCCCAAACAGAACTCTTTCGCCGGACTCACACCAATTCAGTGGTGTGCGACACTTCCGGCCATAGAGAGCTTCATACGGTGCCATTTTAATACTCGCTTGATAACCGTTGTTGTATGAAAACTCCGCAAGCGGTAGGTGATCGTCCCAATTCCTACCGTGGTGGATGGCACATGCTCTCAACATGTCCTCGAGCAGTTGATTCACCCTCTCAGTTTGTCCATCGGTTTGAGGGTGATATGCGGAGCTTCTAATTAGCTTGGTGCCCAACGAGGCATGCAGCTGCTCCCAAAACCAAGCAACGAACAACGCACCTCGATCTGAAACGATGGTCTTTGGGACACCATGTGAGCAAATAATTCTGGAAATGAATAACTCCGCATATTGCCTTGCTCGATAATGAGTGTTCACCGGTATGAAATGAGCCGACTTTGTCAACCGGTCGACAATCACCCATATCGAGTCATGCTTCCTGGATGTGAGCGGTAATCCGACGATGAAGTCCATACTCACATCCTCCCATTTCCACGCCGGAATCTTCAAAGGTTGTAGCGGTCCGGCTTTCCGCATATGATCAGCCTTGACCCGTCTACACGTATCGCATTCGGATACGCATTTAGCAATCTCCCTCTTCATCCTCGTCCACCAAAATTTCTGTTTCAAATCTTGGTACATCTTGTTACTTCCGGGATGAATGGAAAACTTTGATAGGTGGGCTTCATCCAAGATCTTCTTCCGGAGTTTCATATTGCGCGGTACCACTATACGGTTGTTAAACCATATTGTACCGTTCTCATCCTTCCGGAAACATTTCACCTCTCTGTTGTCTAGTCTTCTCCGTATGTGAGACATACCTCTGTCTCTTCTTTGAGCCTCAACAATCTCTTCACGGATTGTTGGAATGAGCGCGAGATTATAAAGTGCGCCATACGGAATGACACGGAGGCTTGGTTCTTCATCTTCCAACTCAGCAACCGCTAAGTTGTGAACGTCGGCTTTCCGACTAAGCGCGTCGGCAACCACGTTGGCTTTTCCCGGGTGATAGTGGATCTCAATTTCATAATGTTTTATGAGCTCCAACCATCTCCGTTGTCTCATATTCAGCTCCTTCTGCGTGAAGATGTACTTCAGGCTTTTATGGTCGGTGTAGAGGTGAACAAGATTACCAAGTAGGTAATGCCTCCACATCTTTAACGCCAACACCACTGCAGCAAGCTCAAGATCATGAGTTGGATAATGCTGCTCGTGGTTTCGCAGTTGACGAGACCCATAGGCGACCACACGCCCTTCTTGCATCAGAACGCAGCCGAGACCGATGCCGGATGCATCACAGTATACGTCGAATGGCTTCGTCGTGTCCGGCTGAGCAAGAACTGGAGCCGTTGTGAGATGTTTCACCAATGTTTTGAATGCGGCTTCACATGCTGCATTCCACATGTATTTAGTGCCCTTCTTCAGCAGCTCCGTCATTGGTTTAGCAATCTTTGAGAAGCTCAGAATAAACCTCCGATAATATCCTGCTAAACCTAGGAAACTTCGGACCTCGTGGACTGATTTGGGAGATTCCCACTTCAGCACTTGTTCAATCTTGCTGGGGTCCACGGCGATACCTTCTGCTGAAATAATATGGCCTAGGAAAGGCACTTGATCGATCCAGAACTCGCACTTGCTGAACTTGGCATATAACTGGTGCTCCCGCAACCGTTGTAGCACAATGCACAGATGTTCAGCATGCTCTTCTTCAGATTTGGAGTAAACCAATATGTCGTCGATGAATACCACGACGAACTTGTCTAACTCCGGCATGAACATAGAATTCATTAAGTACATGAAGTGTGCCGTAGCGTTGGTTAATCCAAATGACATGACGAGGTACTCATAGAGTCCGTATCTCGTCGAGAAAGCTGTCTTTGGTATGTCCTCCGGTCGGATCTTGATTTGATGATATGCCGACCGAAGATCCATCTTCGAAAATACCTTTGCACCCACCAGCTGATCGAACAGGATGTCGATGCGGGGCAAAGGATACTTGTTCTTGATTGTGACAGCATTGAGAGGACGATAGTCAACACATAGCCGTAGTGTTTCGTCCTTCTTCTTAACGAACAGCGCTGAGCAACCCCAAGGTGAAGAACTTGGTCGTATGAAACCCTTGCTCATGAGTTCATTCAGTTGCTCTTTCAACTCCGCTAGCTCGTTAGGTGCCATCTTGTAAGGCCTTCGTGAAATATGCGTCGTTCCCGGTGCCAGTTCAATTTTGAACTCGACGTCCCGTTCGGGCGGCATGCCCGGTAAGTCATCGGGAAATACGTCGGGATAATCAGTTACCACCGGAATATATTCAAGCTTCAGCGCTTCCGTGTGGTAGGCCTCTACCATATCTGGATCTTCGCTGTCTAAAAACAGCGTGTGCTGTCCGTGAATCGGCGTGTCAATCTGGACAGTCCGGTTACCGATATTGAGAACGGCACCGTGATGATTTAACCAAGACATTCCCAATATAATGTCTATCTTCTGCCTATCCAACATAATCAGCGATGTTGGGTATATTTTTCCGCCCAAACACAAAGCTGCTCGGGACACAATCTGATTGGCGGAGATATTTCCTCCCGGTGATCGTATAAGAAAACTCGTTGTGGGAGTATTGGTGGATAATTGGTGCTGATCCACGCATGTTTTGCTAATAAAATTGTGGGTTGCACCTGAATCAAAAAGTACCAACACGGGCACGTCCTTGAGAGTAAACATGCCCGCTAACACCGGTGCTCCCTCCGGGACATCCTCAATAGCAAGATGTTGCACACTCCCGGATTGTAATGCTCTTATGTTGACTGGAGCAGGTGGCGGCATACCACCTGATGATGATGGCTGTTTGGTGTTCACCAACTTCTCCTGGCATTCTTGCCTAAAATGCCCTGAACGGTGGCAATAAGAACACGGAGGTTTCCCCGGTTCTTCGTTGACTTGTGGTTGAGAAGTTGATGTACTTGGCTGCAGCAATGATGCCACAGATGTCATTCGTTGCTGCGGCAAAGGTGTTGCTTCAAGACCAGATTCTTGAGCAGGAAATCTGTACGGAGTTGATACACCACACGGTATTTGCGAGGAACAACTGGTGTGTCTTCTAGCACATCCTCCCGGTCCCTCTTCTCTGCTTGACACTCAAGTGTCGCTTGTTCTTGCAGCAGAGCAGCACTGATCAACTCGGTGTAACTGCCTTGATTGAACAAAGCTAACTTATCTTTTAGTATGGCACTCAAGCCATAGAAAAAGTAGTCACACATTGCAGCTTCGCTCGTCGCATAAGCAGGAGCATATTGTGCCAGAAGGTTGAATCGTCTGACATAATCGAGGACACTCATGTCCCCCTGCTTCAAGTTTCTGAATTCTTGCTGCTGGGCCTTGATAAAACCCATAGGAATGTGACGAGCCCGGAATGCTTCACGAAATTCCGTCCATTCCACTTGATGGCCTTCCGGAACGGTGGCGAGATACGCAAACCACCAATTTCCGGCGGCTCCATGGAGCTGTTGAGCTGCAAATGATGCCTTCTGATATTCGTCGCACTCAAACACCCCAAACTTGGACTCCATAACTCGAAGCCACTGATCAGCTTCCACTGGTTCATGGGCTTCCGTGAAGATTGGCGGTTGTGTCGCCAAGAAATCCAAGTAGGCGTTCTGAGGTGGAACGTCCTGTTGTGCATGCTGGAGTAAGCCCTGTTGTACCAAGGCTTGGAGTAGTCTTGTGTTCTCTTGACTTGACTCGACCATCTGAGCCATGATATCCGCCCATACCGTTGATGGCGGTGCCCCTGGTGGAGTCGAGTCATCACCGTCTCGATGAGAACCTTCAGTCCTACTCGGAGAATGAGTACGCACCATACTGCAACAGCATAATTTTGAGGGGAGTCAAAACTTGATCTCAGCAGTATGTGAAAGTATGTAAAACATGATTATGCTAAAACTTTATGAAAGCATAACAAAATTTCATGTTTACACATCTTTCTAAAGCCAACATATTCAGTCCCTCATTCTGTACAGACCAGACCTTTATGTACTCAACCCAGAATTTGGTCCAGTTATTAGCATTTTCATAACTCAAGTTGAATACCAAAGTTAAAGTTAACTACAGTATATTTTCAACGAGTACTCACATGCCCCTAGATCATTTCTGGAACAAAAGTTAGGATTGTTCAAAGTTGACAGAATTTCTGGCTAAAATTTGCCAGCACCTCCTTTGTATGTGGCTGTTTTCATCACAGTTTTACATACAAATGAAGTACAATTCTGAACAAACTATGAACTACAAAATCGTTGCAAATTTCCTAACCTTTCCAATGGTATATCATAAGATCCTTAGAGATTTTCCTACAGACTGTTGGGTCTAATTTACAGCAACATCCAGAGAAGTTTACAGCTGCCCTGTTTTCTGAACCGTTTGCATTCATCTGGACGTTCAACCATGTTGGTGTCGGATTTGGCTCTGGAGTTCTATAGAAAAGTTGTAGAGCACTTAATAACCTTTCCAGAACTGTATCAAGCACCTCCATTGGGTCAAACTAATTAGAGTTATGCTCTGTTAAAGACCAGAAAAATTTCTGTCTGAACAGAGCACTCTGTCTTTGAGATCAAAAGAAGCCTAACAAGTCTCTTCTTTGAAACTTAGTTCAAATGAAGAGCTCAGTAACTAATATGTGCTTTATCATATCCATTTTTAGTTTGGAAGTTAGTCATAAATGATTTCTTCATAGGTAAGAATACTATCCAGTGTAGTACGGTGACGATGCACCGTAAGACATATGACGGTACTACGTTGCCTCACCAAAGAAAAACCTAACCGGATTACACCGGCATATACGTATCATTAGGTGGCACTAAAACGATCACTCGCAAACATGTTCTACACGTACTAAGGTTTTCGTGGTTAGTACCTACATAAAACACACTCAATCATCAGGTTCAGCTGCACACCGAATCCGGTATCCATAACAGTTTGTACACCCGGCCGTCATCACTCGCCCAGGTGTTCTCAAGCCAAACACGCCTTGAGCTACGTGTTCACGTTACTGACCACGTGACGGGGTCTCCCAAATTGCACCACGCACGCCTGGGACAGACGCTGCTCGAATACCCCAAACGACATGAAGAGTCGTAGAGGATACTAAAGCGAGTCGGGTTACCTGCCACCCGTAAGGCTCCACCCTTCAGCTTGTGCGCACTGGTGGACAGCGCATACGTGCACCCCCCAAGACATAAACCGTCCCGAGATGCACGATTTTCTGACATAACAAATAAGTTAGCTTGCCACCTTCATTATATGCTAATAGTAGTCCTTATGTGGGCCTAGTACCGTTATCTCACCGTATCCTAAGTTTTCGACATAATATGATGCTCAATCCGTGCTCTGTTCCCAACGCAGCTCTGATACCATGTGTAACAGCTCTGATGCCACGCTGAGACGGCCTCACAGGACCTCGTCGGGTGGTGCCGTGTTATGCGGCACCCAACAGCACACGGGTCGATGAGCATACATCATATTACATAAATAGTTTGCGGAAGCGTACAATATTGTTTTACAAATAAGTATATCAGAGTAGACTACAGCGGAAGACTATCACTCTCACTATTCATATCTAAACTAGCAACAAAGAAACAGTCCAGCCCGCGGACGTTTCTTACTAGCAACACGAAGATCAATCTGCAGCGGCGAGGATGCTCTTTGAGTAAACACTCGGAGGTTCCCGAGTCTCATCGGCATCCCTTCTCATAAGCATCGAGTCAAATACCTGCAAAACAACTCGGATAGCATCCGTGAGCATAACGCTCAGCAAGACTTAACCGTCACCCTAAACATGAAACTCTAAGTGGGGTTATGAACCTAACATAGGATGGCATAAGCATAGGTAAACTAGCTTAAAAGTGAATTCTTACTTTCAGTATTAATTGCAGTATTTTAAGTAACCCCGGGCACGCCACATCGGGAGTCCACAATCAAACAAGAAACGCTTTCCCCCGATGTAAATTGCTCATTGCATAAAAGAATCGAGTTTGCACTAGCCTATTCATCAAGCACCAATACAAGGTAGAATAATACTTCACATCAAGATGATTAGTTCCTTTCTCATGCAAGTTCTTACTACGTCACGACTGTGAGAACAAGTATGCTTGGTCCATTCCGCGAGCGACGGTGATTCGAATCAATAACACCCGGACTACACGACACGTACGCCCGTACTTGACGTTGCCTACAACAACCATCACTAACGTCGTACGTGGCAGCCTTTCCCCCGTTTCACCCCCGCTGAATCGATCAAGTCACCCCGTACAGTAGCTACTCTCATGGTGCACCTTTCGACGTGAGATGTCATGAGAATATTCCCCACATACTGCACACCGGCCGTCCGCCTGAGGCGACCCGAAAAGTCCCAACGACAGCTTCCCGAGGTACATCGGTTTACTGGGTCCCATATATCCAGCATGAGTCCGGTACACAACTCAAACTTGTTCAACAGGGCCGCATACGGATCGGTCCTTTACCGACACGGACAGGTCTACAGCACCCAGGCCCCTATGTCCTGCTGCTCCTACAACCTTCCGGTCTCAACTTTAACTTGCTAATTCATTTACGAACCAATCCCATATGCCCCTGTTGTTCCTGAAACTGCGAGTAGCATCTCACCACTCGACTTCTACCGAACCGTACTTAAGCATGGCAGTTCTACGCGGTGAAATACACCTACCCAATACTCCATGGGTCATTTGGTTATGCAAGAGGAGTATCAATCACTAGACCTAATGCACAGTTCATACCTTGACTGAAAGTGAATACGAAACAAAAACTTAACAGCTGTTAAATGCAAACCGGAGCTTGCCTGTTTTGCAGGGTAGTCGTATATAAGCAGTTAGTATCCTTGCATATCCACCCTTGACTCTCCGGAGCTTGATCCACTTTGATGAATCACTCCTTTGAGTCCCCTTCGTTGTGGTTCCTATTGAAATGCATATGCATATGTTTCATGGAATGTAATGGAAAGAAGTTATAGAATTACTTTCTTAAGAACAGAGGTTGTGTGGAAAAGCCAAGCATGGCTTGGTTTGCCTCTGTTGTGCAAAGAACAGAATTAAACTAATTTGACCTTAAGGCCCTTAGCTATACACTAACCTTTTCTCTAATGAACACAATAGATAAGCTGAAAAGATTTGAGTGCAACTGAAGAACAAGAACTCCAATGGCCTCAAAACTTTTACAGCAGGTTCTATATTACCTAAGGATTTAGCTTGCCAAATTGCAGCTAATGTGGAGTCATATTGTGTCCTCCATAATTCTCACAATATCTCTTATGTATTTTTCCCTTATACATAAGTATGGAGAATAAGAACAGGGAGTTCCAGGACTCATATTGGGCTCATAATTTACATGTGAGTTTTTGATCACATGAGAGTCATCTGGTCCAAAATTCAGCCCTTTTACTTGGGTAGTTCTCCCAGAACAATTCTTTAAGCATTTGTATTCAATAGAATTAATTCTGTAGTAATGTGCATTTTCATGCCCATCTAAGTGAACTAAAATTCCAAGTATGTCCCAGAGAGCTTGCCTAAATTTTCCTATAATTTTTGGAGCTATGGATTGCTCAGAACAGATTTTTGAAGTGGGAAACATTTTCTGAAAATGTTTCTGGACTCTTATGAACACAGCAGATTGTTTTTAGCAAATTCCTACTCAAATGATCATCAAATGAGCTGAAAATATGCTATAAGGTAAAAAATATGCTAAAGAATATTCTGGCAAAATTTGGGTATTTTTGGATAAACCAAACTCCCTCTATAATTCTTTTTCAGAAAACCTTCCAAGAATTTTCCAGAATTAAATAATTCGTTTCATACAAATTGGGTTGTAGATATGGACAGATCTATCCAATATGAATCCAACCCAATTTGAATCACTAAATTTGGGGATTCCTAGCAAGAGTTATGAGGTTCTAAAGTTTGGGGAAAAATTCTGAAATTGACCTCTGTTTATTCTCCCATTTTCAGAGACATAAGGAATTAACACCACATTTGGCCAAGCAAATGAGGTCCAATGCTTCTGAAAATTTTACTGGAGTTCAAGTATTTTTGGAAGACTCTCCTGCCCAAATTTGGGGATTTTCCAATACATAGAACTCCTGGAAAAATTCCCACAAACTTTTCCTTCTATGAATTAATGAGCCAAAACCAGGGGTTTTCATAATTATTGGGTTGTACCTCTGGATAGTACTCTCTTAAAGGAATCCAAAAAATTTATCTCACTATTTTTGGAGCTTCCTACACCAAGTTATGCATTTTACAAGTTTGCACAACTCTCTGTTTGATTTTAAACAGCACAGTCGCGTGTGGGGCCCACGGGTCAGGTGCTTCTTCAACCTCCCGCCAGAGCCCGCGGGTGCACACCGGCAGAGAACTTGGCATGGCTCGTTCTCCCTCATTTCTCCACCAAATGAGCTCTGGTTTCGCCCTACATGCTCCTGGGAACGTGGCGCAGCTGCCGGGCAAGGTTTCCACGCGTGAAAACGGCTGTAGGTGGGTCGGCACCGGTGGGGCGGCTCCGGAGCTCGACATGGACGCGTTCCAGCGTGTCCAAGGCATCTCCCGGCGAGCTACGATGTCCTACAGCATCCCTATGGTTCTAGGAACATGGAACGGAGATCAGATCGATGCAGGAAGTGGCTGCAACCTAGTCGTCACCGTGGACCATGGCCGTTTTGGCCGCCGGCGACGATTTCTCGTCGCCCGGGGCACAGGAGGGTCGGTTTCCTTTGGTTTTTGGCGTGGGAGGGCGCTAGGGCATCTAGTTGCTGTGGTTTGAATTGTAGGAGGTATGATCAATCGGTTTGGGAGAATTTCCCGAATTAAACACAGGCTGTTCTATACGTGCGCCGGTGCCAAAAATCGAATTCCGGCGAGCCGGCATCGGGGGAGAGCAAGAGGACGATGGGATGAGGGTCAGTACCTCCTGGCGCACCTCTGTGACCTCTTGAGCCTTCCGGAGAGGCGCTGGGCTGGCCGGGAGACAGGGGCAGTGGAGCAGCACCGGTGAAGGAAAAACAGCGCCCTGCTGATCGTGAGGAGACGAAGCAACTGCTGTCGGCTTGGTCCGAGGAGGGAGAGATAACGTTGCTGAAGCGGTGAGAACCGACCCTGGGGCGCCAACGCGTGGAGGCCGGCAGCAGGAGCTGGCACGGCAAGCTCCTCTGTGGCGCTCGCGAGATGTTCGGGAAAATTTCCCACCGAGAGCAAAACTTAGTGAGTAAGTTTCCTCTTTTAGCTCTATGACATGTGGGTCCCACTCCACATGTACCTCCCAAATATCTGTTCAAACTGATCTTTTCAATCCCCAGAATGCTAAAATTTAAAAAGGTGAGCTAGAATTTGAATTCTTCAAATTCAGTTTGAATTTGCAAGACTAAATCTGAATTTGGTTTAAGTTTGCAAATTCTCCTCTTTAACTCCTTTTTGAGCCCACCCTACAATTGAAAAGTTGGTGATAACCTTTTCCCTAAAAACTCAACTATATGGCTGCATGTTAATTCAAAGTTTTTGGGTCACCATATGTGTGAACTTTGAATTTTTAAATCTGAATTTTAATCTCACATGCAAAGAGGTATTTAACTCCTTATTGGTCCAACACTTTTAAGTAAAAAGGTGAACCTCATGTTGGATGTTCATCCATGTATTACCTTGCATGAAGAAAAGTTTTAGCAAGTCCCATTTTTCATGTCTTTGCCACACATATGAAATCAAACTTTAGTTTTTATTCATACACGTTTTTGGGACTTTTACACAAGGCACTTCGGCGGTTCCCGAAGAAAGCGCCGCAACGTGCAGAAGTGGCAGCCTTGGGAACCGCCGCAGTAAAAGCAATCATCAAGTGAGCGCACGCTCTCACGATCCCGTGGCCGTTCGTGCTCCGGCAGCGGTCAATTCGGGACTTAGAGAAAGTGCGCGGATTGGAAGAGACGGAGGTCCCACCTCGGGCTCGCTATCTCCCCCGAGATGGGCCCGGGGGCCACTGTCGGTACCTGAGATATGGGGTACCCCCGCGCACAGGGTAAAATGCCTAAGGTGCTCGCCCTTCTCCGCAGGGAGAGCTCCGAAGGCGCCACGCGTCCGGCAGGGCCGGACCTCCCTCTCCTCAGAGGAGAGCTCCGGGCCCGCCACGTGGCATACAGAAGCCGAACCTCCCCCTCCGTGGGAGAGAGGTCCGAAGACGCCACGCGTCCAGCGGGGCCGGACCTCCCTTTCCGTAGAGGAGAGCTCCGGGCCCGCCACGTGGCATACAGAAGCCGGACCTCCCCCTCCGCGGGGAGAGGTCCGGAGGCTCCACATGCCCCGCAGGCCGGATCCTTTTCTCCTCAGACAAGGGCTCTGGACCCGCCACGTGGCCAGAAGAACGGTGCTGCCCGCCCCCGAGCGGTAGGCAGCGGGCGTAAAGGCGCCCCACACCTTGCCCGTACAAGGTATTCAAGGCCCGCGTCTTCCCAAGATGCGGAAACGCGGAGCACGCGTCTGTCAGGTGCCGTTGCGCCCAGTCGCATCACAGACTGGCGCGCGGTGTCAGAACCTGCAAGCTAATAAACGCTGCGACAAGACATCCCATGCCGCCTGCGCCGTCATCAACCACTACGACTAGCGTGCGGCATGGGCAGTGCGGCAAGATGAAGACTCAGAAGCCTTCAACCAGAGGCAGCTACCGGCGTAACTACAGATACGGTAGATAATAGACAATCTTCCCGGGACCACCTGTTGGGTCCCGGCTCCCCTTGTAAGCCACCCGAGCCTTGGACTATAAAAGGCTCGGGTAGGCGTCGATAGCAAGGGTTCGCATTTTGCAACTCATACGCTAGCCATACACTCTCAAGCTGTAACTCACCCCCAAGCTCAGGCCCCCGGCCCTGAGCAGCAAGCAATACAGCGAGCTCCATAGCTCGCCGTGGACATAGGGTTTTACGCTCCGGCGGCCTGAACCACGTAAAACTCGCCGTGTCAAGCTCTCCCTAACTCGTCCATCTGTGCAAGCTTTCCGCTAGGAGACTAGCCCCGCCGAAAAAAGAACCTCCACGGGCTGCCCAGTGCAGGCCCGGGGGAAGTGTCGACCGAACACTTCGACAATCCTCCTTGATGAACGTGTATCCGTTGGACGGATCGTGCGCATGGCTAAAAGGTACACGCTGGTAGAAGGGGATCTCTACCGGCGTGGTGCCAACCACGTCCTATTGCGGTGCATAACCCAGGGGGAAGCCTGCGACTTGCTCGCTGAGATCCATGGAGGCGAATGTGGGAGTCACTCTTCCTCACGCACGCTCGTCGGTAAAGCCTTCCAGCATGGCTTCTACTGGCCGACAGCACTCCAGGATGCCGTCAAGCTGGTCGAGAGCTGCAACGCGTGCCAGTTCCACGCCAAGCCGATCCACACACCGGCTCAGGCGGTTCAGATGATCCCGCCCTCATGACCGTTCGCCGTATGGGGATTGGACATCCTGGGATCATTCCCCAAAGCCGTCGGGGGATTCCGGTACCTCTACATCGCCATCGACAAGTTCACCAAGTGGCCAGAAGCCACACCCGTCGTCACCATCAACAAGCAATCCGCAGTAAAGTTCATCAAGTCGATCATCTGCCGGTTCGGGGTCCCGAACAGAATCATCACCGACAATGGGACCCAGTTCACCAGCGCAGCATTCCAAGAATACTGCGAAGACCTTGGCATCCAGGTGTGCTATGCCTCCGTTGCTCACCCAAAGAGCAATGGGCAAGTCGAGAGACCCAACGCCGAGATTCTTTGGGGCCTCAAGACTCGCACCTATGCCGGCTTGAAGAAACATGGTGCCAAGTGGGTGGACGAGCTTCCGAGCACACTATGGGCTAACCGGACATCCCAAAGCCGGGCCACCGGAGAGACACCCTTCTTCATGCTATACGAGGCCGATGTTGTGCTTCCCCCAGAGATTACCATGGGGTCTCTCTGCGTATGAGCTTACGACGAAGCCGCGCAGTACAACCTGCGGCATGAAGACATCGACCTCGTCGACGAGGCTCGATTACACACAGCGCTCTGTAACGCATGGTACCGGCAAACGCTCCGGCGCTACCACCAAAGGACTGTGCGTGTTCGAGAGCTGCAGGAAGGCGACCTGGTGTTGCGGCACATACTTTCTCGTGAAGGGACCGACAAACTCTCCCCCAGCTGGGAAGGTCCCTTCCGGGTCACGAAAGTTTGCCGCCCTGGGTGCGTACGCCTTTCCACCGAGGATGGGGATCTACTCCCGAACCCTTGGAACATAGAACACCTCCGTAAGTTCTACCCCTAGATCAATAGTAGGACAGTCTTTTGTTTCTGTAATAGATTCCATAGAGTCCAGGAACAGCGCTCGGAGCAGCTAAGTCTCAGGGGATGGTCCAGGACTACGTTCAGCTTGGCCTGGTTCCGACCCTAAGCGCGTAGAGTCTTGCTTCCCTTCTTAATGGGGCGGGTCGTTGCCTCCATGTTTAGTTTGCCTTCCTCCTATGGAAATTTATATAGAAAGAAACATGTCCTGCTTTGCTCCTCCCTTGTGCTCATTTAAATTACATATTAATTTTTATGACCGCACTTCCTGTGTATGCCCACCATGCACTCAACTTCCTTTTCCCATTCTCACCCCTAGTCGGCATTTGCTATCCTACCGAAGACGGTCGCGTTTGAGGCACCTGCCGATGGCCAGGGGGCCTCGAGCCCCCGGCACTTCGCGCACTGAAGTACCCAAGCCCCGTATACCGGATCAGGATTGTAAGCCAAATAAGACTATGAGATAGGGAAGGGGGAGCCCCAAGGAGAATTACGTTTCCCTTACTTGTGTGCAGGACCTCCCGGCCTTAGCTCCCCCGCAGGAGTATGTTAGGTGCACCCAAACAATTGGCCACACCTACCAGGGGGCCACTATAGGACCGCGCAAGACCGGAGCTCCACGGCAAGACCGAAGGACCCGGACCTGGACCCCACCGCAAGGGCGGGCTCCGGAGGCCCCACGTGTCCGGCGGGGCCGGAGCCCCACCTCTCCTCAGAGGGTAGATCCGGGCTCGCCACGTGGCCGGCAGAGCCAGGCCTCGCCCCTCCGCGAGGAGAGCTCCGGAGGCTCCACGTGTCCCGCGGGGCCGGACCTCCCTCTCCTCAGAGGAGAGCTCCGGGCCCACCACGTGGCCGGTGGATCCGGACCTCCCCGTTCTCACAGGGCGAGCTCCGAAGATCCCTTGGGCCCTTAATACAATAAGGACCCGGGGAAGGTGTCTATACAAGACTCCAAGGTTGGTGAAGACCTCTGAGTACCTTACGGAGCTAAGGACTCGGCCAGGCCAAGCTAAGGAGAAGATAAAAATATACAGGAACGGAAAATAACGAGAGTATATTCATTCCAGGCTCCACAAGCTGGACTACAGACTCAATGAACGAAAAAGAAAAGATACAAGCCATAGGATTCCCCTGGCTCTCGCCGGAACCTAGAGGCTACGAGGGCGGCCACGTCCCCGACTTCAACCTTGGCGGCTTCCTCCCGTTCCGCGGCGGGGCCCTGACTCACTGGATCCAGTGAGAAGGAGGGATCCCGGCTCTGAAAGCACGCCAACACGTGCGTAGCAACCTCCATTGCCAGGCCTCGTCCCTCTGCCTCGAGCTCGCCGGCGACCACCGCCTCAAGCCTATTCAGCTTGGCGCTGATAGACTCGAGCTCGGGGATCACCTCGGCCACCTTCTGCACCGGGGCCGCTGCCTTCACCGGGCTAAAGCCAAGAGGGACCAGAGCGGATCCCGCCTGGTCGACGAAGTTTGAGACCGCCTGGGCCTCGGAGGACCGCGAGGCCAGGAGCTCCTCCACCTCGCGGCTGGCTGCCAGCAAGGCGTGAAGGCTCCCCTCGGAGAATTCCTTCTCCTTGGTGGCCAGCGAACTCTCCCAAAGCTGGAAGCGCTGGGCAAGCTGATCCAACTCCGAAGCCCGGAAGTCGGCTGCCACCTCCCGGTCCAGGGCCACCTGGTGCTTCCGGGAGACCTGCTCCTCCCTTGCGACCAGGTCTGCCTTCTGGGTCTCCAGCTCCTTGGCACGAGCCCTCAAGTCACCTTCGCCAGCCGCCAGCCGTGCGGCGATCGTCTCTGCCTCTGCCGCCGCAGAGCGCTCCTGGTCCGCGACGGCACGCTCATGGCGCTCCAGCTTCAGACGCAGATCCTCAAAAGCGGAGAGATGCTCATCGGCCTTAGCGTGAGACTCGCGGGCCTCCTGGTGGAGCCGCCGAGTTTCAGAGTCCAGACGGTCTACGGCCCTCTTCTGACGGTCAAGGAGCGCCTCCATGACGTCGAGTGATGCCCACTTCGAGTCAAGCTCCTCCCTGACCTCCTCAGTTCTCTCCCTCAAAAGGCGCCCCCAGGTGAGGAGGCGATCCCTCTCACCTACCTGCTCCTCCCGCTCGCATCCCAGCGCGGCCAAAACCTGCCGGACGCTCGTCTGGGCGAGCACGAGGGCGTCTGCCAGGCGCAGCGGGGCGGCGGAGGCCGGAGCGGCACCCTTGACCTCCTCCATCATGTTGTCTTCGGGAGAAGTCGACGCTCCGGCAACCGGGATAAGGCGCCGATCAGGAGAAGCAGGCACTGGGACAGGCTCGCTCCCGGTGCGCCCTGGTTCGCTGCCGCCGTAAGGCCCGTGGCAGCTTCTCCCGCTCCGGCAACAGGGGGCGGGACATCGACAGCCGGTCCCGCCGAACCCTTAGCGACAGCCGGGTCCTGAGCTGGTGAAGGGGGATGAATGGGAGGAGTCGCCACTGCCGCAGGAGCCGGGACGACCGGCGCAGAAGGAACTTGCGCTGGCTTGGGGGGCCGCTGCTATCATTTCGGCTTCCGAGCGCTGCGGTGCGGATCCGCCGTCAGTCGAGGATGGCTGGGAAACGGGAGCCTTACCGGCACTCGGGGAGTCCCTGCAAACATGGGAAACTCCTGGGTTAGGAAAAGAAGAAGACAATACAGGCTATAGAATCCAGTAGGCGTCGCTTACCGAGAGACACGAGCGCTCCAACGGGCTCTCAACCCCGGCTTCCGAGCCGGGGTAGGTCCACTAGAGCCCGCCGTCGCCGCTGACGGCTGTCCCGCAGTCGCCCGGACTGGTGGAGCAGGGGATGCTTCTGAAGCCCCCCTGGACGCTGATCCGCCTCCCGAGACCCAGGGCACCTGAGTTCTTGACTCGCCCCTGGGCATCGACGCACCAGCACTCCCCCTCGAGGCTCCACCTCCTGAGGAAGGAGGGCGAGACGTCCGGGAACTATCAGCCCGTCGACGCTCGAGAGGAGTCCCATCGTGTGACACCCTCATCTCGGGTGTCAGCATATGTTCATGTTTTATGAAGAAGAAAAACATTTTAAGAAAAGAAGGAACAGAGACAAGTATCAAAAGGATGGCCAACAAAGCTCTCCGAGAGCACCGAAGGCAACTTCCACGGCCAGCAGACCACGTGGCGTGTTCGGAGCTCATCCCCGAGAAATCTGGGAGAGGTCCGACGCTAAACTAGCTACGTGGCAGGCTCGGGGGTCACCTCCTCAATTGAAAAGAGGTCCGACCCTGTGGGACACGTGCTGCCCGCCGAGATAGCCTCTGCGGAAGAAGCAATGGCATTTTTCATAGGACACGTGTCATCCCCGGAGCTAGTCCTCGCGGAAATAAGAGGACCCGTCGCGCGAGATACGTGTCAATCACGGAGCTCATCTCAGAGAAATCCGGGTCTATCAAACACGTGTCGCCACCGGAGCTTATCTCCGGAAGGTCCGTCGCAGCTAAACACGTGTCGACCTCGGGGCATATCACTGAGGAAAGGAGAGCGGAAAGACCGGCACCCACACATGG
The DNA here is from genome assembly GCA_030760725.1 of Neostapfia colusana. Lineage (NCBI taxonomy): Eukaryota > Viridiplantae > Streptophyta > Magnoliopsida > Poales > Poaceae > Neostapfia > Neostapfia colusana. Next base: position 84,690,399 of record JASWHV010000003.1, read on the forward strand.
CGTGCTCGGAGCTCACCTCCGAAGAAGAGGGGGGTCTCGATCAATTGACACGCGGCACAACCGGAGCTCGTCTCTGCGGACGAGGAGATACCAGGCCCGGAGGACACGTGGAGCTTCCGGAGCTCATCATCACGGAGGTAACGAGTTCTGGGGTGGCTGTTATGCGTAAGGACACCGGTACGCAACAGAAACCGATCTAAAATCCACGATGATTACCAAAGATGGGACGTTAGGATCCAACAAAGATCTGAATAAGACTCTTATTCAAGATACAAGCAGATTAGGACTCCCGCAGTTTTTGCTTCTGAATTTAAATAAGGACTTCCGCTGTATAGAAATAAGACTTCCGCTGTGAGCATGAGTCCAAGACTCATGAGGTGTTGTAATAAACTCTGTTATTCGTGGTAATATATAATCTGAATTCAGTTTGTGGAAAGTATGTGTATGTGTGATGAACATCCTGAGCACACATATGCATTAGTTCTCGGTTCCATGGCTTTCCACAGAATTGAGGGCGTCACAGATTGGTATCAGAGCCACGGGTTGACAGTAGGTTACACACCTATATAGAAACCTTAGATTGATATTAGAGCCACGGGTTAACAGCAAGTTACAGCCCTAAATAGAAGTCACAGGTAGCTAAGCCACGCTGACCAAAGGAAGCATCCTAGGGTGAATAGCCTAGATTGGCCTTTAAAACCACCTTGACATAGGAAACCATCCTTGAATAGGAGTTGAGTGGGCCCTTGTGATGATTATTTGTGAATATGTGCTTAGTATGAGTTGTGGGACGTCTCAAAAAACTGTCCATATACACACGTAAGAAGAAGGAGGTGTGAGATGTTTCGGCACTTGCTCACATTCTCATAAAGGCTAATATATATATAGTCCAAACTCACCTTGATGCATATAGTTGAAAGGACCTACCTAACTTTCTAACCTTCTATTCTATTTCGTTCTCTCTCACAGATGGTGAGAGGAAACGCCAGCCGAAGGAACGTCCAGGAAGATGACCACGAGGAAGTTCCTGCTAACCCCGGAGCTGGCGAAAATAACCTAGAAAGGTTGATGGCCATGCAAAACCAGCTTATGCAAACCATGATCCAAACTTTGGGTCAGTTGCAGGCCAACCAACACCCCGTTCCGGCACCACCGCTACCACCACCGCCGGCTCATAACAGGTTGGGAGAGTTCATGAGGACTCGACCACCCACCTTTGCTCAAGCAAGCGATCCAATGGAGGCCGATGACTGGTTGAAATCCATGGAGAAGAAGCTTGCCATTGTACAGTGCAACGACCGAGAGAAGGTTCTCTTTGCGTCGCACCAACTGATGGGAGCAGCTGCTGACTGGTGGGATGCCTTGAGCAACGCCCATGCCAACCCGGAGACAATCACTTGGACTGAGTTCAAGGAAAGTTTCCGCTCCCACTACATCCCTGTTGGCATAATGATGCTCAAGAGGCAGGAGTTTGAAGGTCTCCGCCAAGGGCAGAAAAGTGTGAACGAATATCTCAACAAGTGCATACAACTGTCCCGGTATGCCCCCGAAGATGTCAACTCAGATCAGAGGAAGCAGTACCTGTTCATGAGAGGGTTGAACAATGAGATCCAAGTTCAGCTCCTCAACAATGACTACGTAAGCTTCCAGAATCTGGTTGATAAGGCTATTGTGGTTGAAAACAAGATCCGGGAGATCGAGCGAGAATGCAAGAGGAAGATGCCATACCAGCCCCAAGGGAGCAACGTACGACCTAGATACATGCCCCCTGCACCGCAGTATGGATCGACCACTCCTACGAACCGCCCTGGTCAGCCACCACAGCAACGGTTCGTTGCACCGGCACCTCGTGTGCCTGTGCCTCCTGCGCCCCGGCCTAACAATGGCGCTCCTGTTCAAAACCCCCGCCCCAACGTACCTGCTGCCATAGGCAACAGGGCATGCTTTGCATGCGGGGAAGTAGGCCACTTCGCTAACCAGTGCCCGAAGAGAGGTCCTGGACAGCAAGGTAACGTGCCCAAGCAGAACCAGCGACCAAACGGAGGGGACAACCAAGGGAACCGTGGACCGCAGAACTATGCTCGTGGCCACGTTAACCATGTCACTGCTGAGGAAGCACAACAGGCTGAGGACGTCGCAATTGGTATGTTCCTTGCCAACTCCAACCCAGCCACCATTTTATTTGATTCTGGAGCATCACATTCCTTCATATCGTCCAAATATGTTGCCAAACATCATCTACCCATATCCCACTTAGAATGTGCTATGTTAGTTAATTCTCCCGGAGGAGAAATGAGGACTAGTATAGTATGTCCTAAGGTAAGCCTTAAAATAAGGGGGGTAGACTTCCTTGCCAACCTTTTTGTATTGGACTCCCACGGAATTGACATCATACTTGGAATGGACTGGTTAAGCAAGCACAATGGAGTAATCCAATGCGCTGAGAGAAGCGTGCAGTTGACAAACGAACACGGTATCCGTGTCGAGTTTGAGTCAGCCCAGCAAGCAACCGAACGGGCGGATTTGAACCATGTTGAAGGAGTAGCATTGGACAACATTCCAGTAGTTCAGAAATTTTTGGACGTGTTCCCAGAAGAACTTCCAGGTATGCCACCTGACTGGGACATCGAGTTTGCCATAGATTTGGTACCTGGAACTGCACCCATAGCTAAGAGACCATATAGGATGCCCGTCAACGAGTTAGTTGAACTAAAGAAGCAAATTCAAGAACAGTTGGAGAAGGGTTTTATCCGTCCAAGTTCGTCACCATGGGGAGCCCCGGTACTCTTCGTGGACAAGAAGGACGGAACCCAAAGAATGTGCGTGGACTACAGGTCTCTCAACGAGGTGACAATCAAGAATAAATACCCTCTGCCCCGTATAGAGGACCGGTTCGATTAAATGAAAGGAGCCCAAGTGTTCACCAAGATTGATCTTCGGTCGGGATATTTCCAGCTGAAGATTAAGCCCTCCGATATACCTAAGACAGCCTTTCGGACGCGGTATGGTTCATATGAATATACCGTTATGTCTTTTGGATTGACGAATGCACCCGCATACTTCATGTACCTTATGAATAAGGTTTTCATGGAGTACTTGGACAAGTTCGTCGTGGTTTTCATGGTGTATTCAAAAAGTAAGGAGGAGCATGAAGAACATCTGAGATTGACCTTGCAGAAGTTGCTCGAGCATCAGTTGTATGCCAAGCTCAACAAGTGTCAATTTTGGCTAAAAGAAATATCCTTCCTAGGCCACATCATCTCCAAAGAAGGGGTATCAGTTGATCCTGGAAAGGTGAGAGATGTTCTAAAGTGGAACCAACCAAAGAGCGTGAGGGATATTCCAAGTTTCCTTGGGATGGCAGGATACTATCGGCGCTTCATTAAAAACTTCTCTAAGATAGCAAAACCTATGACGGAGTTGTTAATGAAGGGGAAGGTCTTTCAATGGACACAAGCCTGCCAAGAAAGTTTTGAGGAACTCAAGAAAAGGCTAACCACACCACCAGTTCTGGTATTGCCAGATGTAAGCAAGAGCTTTGACATATATTGTGATGCATCCAGACAAGGGCTCGGGTGTGTACTCATGCAGGAAGGACAAGTGGTAGCCTATGCCTCACGACAATTAAAGAAGCACGAGCTTAACTATCCTACGCATGATTTGGAGTTAGCAGCAGTGGTGCATGCATTGAAGATTTGGAGACATTATATCCTTGGTCATCGATGTGAGATCTATACGGATCATAAAAGCCTCAAGTACATATTTACACAAACGGACTTGAATTTGAGGCAATGTCGATGGTTAGAACTCATCAAGGATTATGATGTAGGAATCAACTACCACCCCGGGAAGGCCAATGTAGTAGCTGACGCATTGAGCAGAAAGGGAGCATGCCACCAACTCACGGTTCGGGAGCTACCACCCGAACTAGGTAAGGAGTTCGAACGGTTACACCTCGGATTCTTGAATAACATGGAAATAATGAAGATCCACTCCTCATTGGAGCAAGAAATAAGACGAGGGGATCAAGGAGATCAAGGAAAGAATCCGACAAGGGATAGAGAAGGATTTCAAGGAGGATGAAAAGGGTACGCTTTGGCTAGGAAAAAGGATTTGTGTGCCCAACATAAGACACCTTCGCGACATGATATTGAAGGAGGCACATGATTCACCCTATTCCATACATCCAGGGAGCACCAAAATGTACAAGGACGTGAAAACTTGCTATTGGTGGGATGGTATGAAGAGGGATATAGCCGAATACGTTGCCCTATGCAACACATGCCAACGGGTAAAGGCCGAACATAAAAAACCCGCTGGATTGTTGCAACCTTTGAAAATACCTGAATGGAAATGGGAGGACATCAGTATGGACTTTATTGTCGGATTGCCAAGAACTCAGTCAGCATACGACTCCATCTGGGTCGTTGTGGACCGGTTGACGAAAACCGCCCATTTTCTTCCGGTGAAGACCAGTTACAACGTTACACAGTTGGCAGAGTTGTACATGGAGCAGATCGTGTGCCGTCATGGAATTCCGAAGAGGATAGTCTCAGATCGAGGTTCTCAGTTTATCTCTAGATTCTGGAGGAAGCTGCAGAAAGCCATGGGTACACGACTGGATTTTAGCTCCGCCTATCACCCACAAACAGATGGGCAAACCGAAAGGACGAACCAAATTTTGGAGGACATGCTGAGAGCTTGCGCCTTGAAACGTGGGTGTAGTTGGGATAGGAGTTTACCATATGCCGAGTTCTCCTATAACAACAGCTATCAAGCTAGCTTGAAGATGTCGCCTTTCGAAGCCTTATATGGTAGACGGTGTAGAACGCCGCTGTTCTGGAACGAGACTGGAGAGAACCAGGTGTTTGGACCCGAAGTACTACAAGAGGCTGAAAAGCAAGTCCAAATGATACGGGAAAACTTAAAGGCTGCTCAGTCACGACAGAAAGGCTATGCGGACAATAGGCGTAGGAAGTTGACCTTTGAAATAGGAGACTTCGTATACCTTAAGGCATCGCCTATCCGAGGCCAACGATGTTTTAACGTCAAAGGCAAACTAGCGCCTCGCTACATCGGACCATTTAAGATTTTGGACAAGCAAGGAGAAGTAGCCTATCAACTAGAGCTCCCAGTCGACCTCGGGGCATGTCCCTGAGGAAAGGAGAGCGGAAAGACCGGCACCCACACGTGGCGTGCTCGGAGCTCACCTCCGAAGAAGAGGGGGGTCTCGATCGATTGACACGCGGCACAACCGGAGCTCGTCTCTGCGGACGAGGAGATACCAGGCCCGGAGGACACGTGGAGCTTCCGGAGCTCATCATCACGAAGGTAACGAGTTCTGGGGCGGCTGTTATGCGTAAGGACACCGGTACGCAACAGAAACCGATCTAAAATCCACGATGATTACCAAAGATGGGACGTTAGGATCCAACAAAGATCTGAATAAGACTCTTATTCAAGATACAAGCAGATTAGGACTCTTCTCTTCCCGATTATAAATAGAACCCAAAACCTCTAGCCGAAACCACAAACTTCTCTTTCAGCTCCTGAGCCGACGACTTAGAGCCCTAGCCCTAACTCGCCGAGCAAAACATCGCCAAAGCGCAACAAGGGAGGTCATTGGAGGAGAACCAAGCGGTCTGAGGAGGACCCCAAAGACAAGAAGAGCGTGAGGTAGGACTTAAATACCACCTTACGACATCATTGTGTTCATCTCTTTGCATCTGTTCTTCGATTCCTTTCGAACAGAAGCCTTTTCGTGGGCAGAACACTCGATGATCAGTTTGATCTAAAGACAAGATCATCGCCACGTTCATCTTTGATACAAACACCTCTGACCATGCAAGCCATGCAAGAACAACAGATCAATCTAATAAAACTAATCGTAGGATAGCATGCATGTGCATCATCGCATCTAGTTTAGGGTTTGTGCATGATATTGATTGCTATGAATTCTGTATGCACGTGAATCCTACATAGCAGGACAAACTCAGGAAGCTGTCTACGACGAGATGCAGCAACAAGATTTTGAGAATCAAGAACAACCGGAACCGCAAGAACAAGGCAAGTGCTCCTTGACCATGTTGATCCTATGTTTTGGGTAAAACTATTTTGTTTTGCGAAAAGGTGTGTGTGCTGAGTCAAACATGATGGGAAACCTTTTTATAGGAGTTTACTAGTTTTGGTTAAACCACCCTTGTCGCCAGGGAAGTTTATGAGTCGGGTATGGTTTTTATTTTTATGCTTCGCTGAGTCCATGGGATGGGGAAGCGAGATAGATGTGTCGAGCTAACTGCACTCGTACTGATAATAAGTAACTGATGAGGTTAATGAACATGGATCGGAGGGAGATCTAGGCAAGCCTGGGTTTGTGAATGAGGTAGTATGAGATGGTGGTTTTACTTGCCGTAGATCTAAGGACCGGTTCATGCATGCACATGCCAGGATAACAGTGCCACCACAAGGCCAAATATGGGTGCGGCTTAGCTGAGTAATTAGGTAAGTTGCTAGAGTGTTATGGACTGTGGAAGGCGCGGGGAATGGGAGTCGAGTGAGGACTGCCCTGGGAACTGCATGGCACAAGAGGGGGCCCGTGGGTGGGAGAATTGGAGATTCTAGCCTGCCGGTGAAACCTTAGTGAGTCCATACATCTAGTAACCCCTTTGTAAAGTCTATTTTGTGATCTCTTGGCCATGCACCGACGGTTGTGTACTGGTAAAATGGAGGTTCTGCAGTCGCCGACGGGTGACGAAATCACAAACTTGTGGGTAAAGAGGTACAAACTCTGCATAGATATTAAAACTATCATGATAGCCGAGCCTACGGTCACGAGCACCTGGCTAAACTGCCATGATTAGATGGGATGGTTACTGGAATGGTTATTGGGAAGGTTCTTGGTTATGGTTATTGGTTATGGTTTGGTTTGGGACTGTTGAGTCCGGGAGGTGAGATGGTTGTATGACTGATGAGTCATAATATGAGATTGGTCTCGGTGCGAGACGAGGTTGTTTTATGAGGTGAGATGGTAGCGAATACGAGGAGGTATTCGTGAGTATGAATAAAAGATTGGTTAATGTTCGGATGGTACACGGGAAGTGATGGAGGTATGTTAGTAATTTAATACATGTTGTGATTACATTTAAACTTAAGTTGTTGTTTTATCATGATTTTACAGAACTGCTTTTCTGCAAATAAACCTTTTATGCCTACCTTGTTTATGAGCTGCATATCATGTGTTTTTCCGCACTTGCTGAGTACATCATTGTACTCAAACTTGCATTATTATTTCTTCATCAACAGCAAGAGAAGACTACTATGAAGACCGAGTAGAGCATTATGGCGTGTGATCTGTTCTCAACCTTGCCTGTGGAGGGAGTAGAGATGGGGCCACTTCTGCTTAGTTTTGTTTTCGCATTAGTTTTTGCTTCCGCATTTAAATAAGGACTTCCGCTGTATAGAAATAAGACTTCCGCTGTGAGCATGAGTCCAAGACTCATGAGGTGTTGTAATAAACTCTGTTATTCGTGGTAATATATAATCTGAATTCAGTTTGCGGAAAGTATGTGTATGTGTGATGAACATACTGGGCACACATATGCATTAGTTCTCGGTTCCGTGGCTTTCCACAGAATTGAGGGCGTCACACATCGGGATGGTGACCCCGAGGCCTCTTGGAGTCGCCGCCGGATGGGGCGCCATCTCCAGAAGCCGGACGCAAAGATGCCCTAGATCCTTTACTTGGCGTAAACGCCGCCGCCGGAGGAGACCGACCGCGCTTCTTCTCTGGAGGCAGGTTGGAGGCCATGGCAGGAAAAAGCTCAAGGACAGGGAATACAAGGGCGCAAGAACTCAAGGAGGATGCAAGCGCTGGGAAGTGTGAAGGGAAGCCGTGATGCGGGTAAGATCCCCTTTTAAACTTCCCAGGTGCGATTCAAAGCAATTCAGAAGTCTTCGAATACGCCGCTTGGACAACCGCTTCGGCTCCATGACCAAGCGTCGATGACAAGTGGACCCAAGCTGTCCAGCTGAAGCGGTGCGCCAAGAAGTCAGTCTCCCAAGGAGACGAGCCGGCAAGACGCTTCGGCGGTTCCCGAAAAGGCGCTGCGATGTGCAGAAGTGGCAGCCTTGGGAACCGCCGCAGTAAAAGCAGCCATCAAGTGGGGAACACGCTCCCACGATCCTGCGACTCTTCGTGCTCCGGCAACGGTCAATGCGGGTCTTAGAGAAGGTGCGCGGGGCGGAAGAGACTGGGGCCTGTGACACCCTCATCTCTGGTTTCTGCATGTATTCATATTTCATGTAGAGAAAACACTTTAAAGGAAGTGGGAACAGAGGAATTATCAAATAGATAGCCAGTAAGAGCCGAGCCCAGTTCACAGAAAGCGCCGAAGACAACTTACCGTGGCCGCTGGCCACGTGGCGTCTTCGGAGCTCGTCCCTGCAAAGAGGGGAGAGGTCCGCCGCTAAAATGGCTACGTGGCAGGCTCAGGGCTCATCTCCATGAAAGGGGAGAGGTCCGACCCTATGGGACACGTGTTGCCCCCAGAGCTAGTCATCATGGAAATCAGAGGACTGGTCAGGCGGGATACGTGTCGATCTCGGAGCTCACCTCCGAGAGGTCCGGTGCTATCGAATATGTGTCGCCACCGGATCTTATCTCCGGGAGGTCTGTCGCTGCTAGACACGTGTGAACTTCGGAGCTCGTCTCTGAGAAGAAAGGAAAGTCTGGCGCTACTTGACACGTGGCGTGTGCGGAGCCATCTTCAAGTAAGAGAGGAGGTCCCGACCGCCAGGATACGTGGCGCACGCGGAGCTCACCTCCGAAGAAGAGGGAAGTCTTGCTCGCTTGACACGCGGCACCACCGGAGCTCGTCTCTGCGGAAAAGGAGAGACCAGGCCCGATGGACACATGGAGACTCCGGAGCTCATCACCAAGGAGGTAACGAGTTCTAGGAACAGTTTTTGGATTCTGTACGCGTACAAATACCGGAGCAGAAACCGACCTGAGTTCCACATCAAATCAATTAAAGATAAAATGTTAGGATCTAACGACGATCTGAATAGGACTCTTATTCGGGATGCAATCAGATTAGAACTCTTCTCTTCCTGATTATAAATAGAACCCAGAACCTCTGGCCGAAACCACAAACTTCTTTTCCAACTCCTGAGCCGACGACTTAGAGCCCTAGTCCCAACCCGCCGAGTAAACCATCTCCAGAGTGCAGCAAGGAAGATCGCCGGAGGAAAGCCCAACGATCTTAAGAGGACCTTAAGACCGAGAAGAATGTAAGGTAGGACTCCAATACCACCTTATGACATTGTTGTGTTTTATTTGCATCTGTTCTTTGATTCCTTTCGAACAGAAGCCTTCTCGTGTGTAACACCCCAAAACCTGTTAAGAGGGGAATTTAAAAATTTTTGGACGTATTGCATGTGGTGCAAAAATTCAAATTCAAACTGAAATTCAAATTAAACTCAAACCAGAAATGAAAAAGAAAAAAAAAGAAAAAAATAAACCTCCCCGGCCAGTGGGCCGAAACCCACCAGTCGGCCCACTCACCCCCGCGCCAGCCCGCAGCCGCGCCCCCCCTCTTTCCCACTGACACGCGGGGCCCGCCATCCTTCTTCCTCCTCGCGCCCGCGCTCGGCCGGCCGGGACTTTTTTCACCTCCGAATCAAAACCGCCCCGGATACTCGCGCATCCCAGCCGAATTTTGGTTCTGGACGACGCAAACTCGATCACAACCGAACGCCGCCCTTCCCCGGCTATATAAACCCCGACATCTCCGCGATTTTCACCCACGATCAGCCGTTTTCCTTCCGGTGAGAACCCGAGTTTCTCCGGCCAATTTTGCTCGATCTTCGCTCGGGATTTCAATTCTAGCGCGCTCATCTTGATCCACCGCCTCCGGGGAATCACGCAGGTGCAGAAAACTCGGTGGTTTGCGCCTCAAACACAGCGCCGACGAGCCTCGCCGTGAATTCACCTGGGACCTCGTCGCCGACCGCTTTCCAGGACCTCCGAGCTCAAGAAAACCCCCGAGGTGAGATCCCCAACCTCTCCTCTACCGATCTATGCCATAAAATCCCAGTTTTAGGAAGAATTGACGAAGATCCGAAGCTCTCCGGCGAGATCGCCGCCTCCCGCCGCCGTGCGCCGCCGGGCAGCGCCGCTCGCGCTTGATCAGAGCGACGTGGCCGCTTGTGCGCCGTCTATTTTAAATCGCAAGGTAGAATTTAAATCCCCGCGTACCGGTTCGACGTTATAATCTCAGCCGTCTGTTTTAAATCGGACGGTCCATGTCAGCCCCGCGTTATAAAGGCCGGGATTCTTACGTGCTACCCCCTGGGGTTCTCAGAAAATACGAGCTAGCCCCGGAAACTTCTGATCTAGCCCTTGGAACTTCAGAAAATCATGTAAATTCATTTAAAAATCAGTTTTAGCCCCTGGACTTAATAAAAATTAGGAAAACCCCTCTGTTATGTGTAGTTAGACCCCTGGAAATTCTTAAAATAATATAATAGACCCTGTAGTGGGGTGAGTTTACCTTTTTAACCCTATGTGATATTAAATTTAGGAATTTGACTATGTGATGGATATTTAAAATTTAAAAGATGGGACAAACACATTGTAAATTCAAATTAAAAACTTTCCTAGTACTTGGAAAACTTTGGAGTGAAATAAAAATATATTTTTGGCTGAAATAAATCTGTCTAATTGATTATTCACATTTATTAGTTATAGGGACACATTTTTAAGTAGAGAATAATTCTGAAAATTAGTAAAATAAATGTAAAATAGTTCACATCAGAGGAGAAGTTCAAAAATATATTATTTAATATTTTAGACCCAAAACCTATTCTGTTTAGATGAGGTGTCTTACTATTTTCATAATAAAGTTCACATTTAGGCATAGGAAATAAATCTGAAAATATAGCAAGCTAGGAATGAATAACTAGGAAATGATAAATGAAGTTTCCAAAATCCAAAGAATTCAGTTGAGGGTTGGTAGAAGGTCTGAAGACACATATGGAGTAGGAAAATACCTTCCATGCATACTTAGTAGCTAAAATGTGTATCAATTGAATATAAGGGATTTATTTAAATTGGAAATTCATATATAGTATGCCAACATAAATATGAATACAAAAGTAGAAATCATATGCACATGTTTAAAAGTGCATGTAAGCCCAAAATCAACACACATAGAGTAACCACAACACATAGAAATGTGAATGGCTTTCATAAATGTGAATGTGTGGTTTGTATGAAGTGGAAGTGTGAACCATGTCTTATGGATTGTTGTTTTCTTTTGTTATGTGTGATGGTATGATGTAGAACCTGCTCCAGAGCAAGTTCTTCCTTTCCAAGATCAGGACTACCCATTCCCAGAGGAGCAAGAAGAAGGCAAGTGTCCTTGACCACTTTGATCCTATACTAGGATGTGTAGATAGAATTATTTGCATTGTCAATTGAAATATGAAATCCATGCTAGGAAGTTTCCCTAGAATTGCATTACCTTGTTTCCTTGTAGCTTGGGTTGGGATTCATTTTATCATGTCATTTATTATCATGCATATGCTTAGCCATGCTTAGAGTGGGATATTTGGTATATGAGATCATCAGTTTATTTTACCATACTCTTGAATGAGATATTGTGAGTTATGTAGAGGTAGGGATCAAGGCAAGTTGGATGTTTTTGGTGCTGGGTGCACGAGACTCGGGTTTGTGTTTAGTACTTGCCTGGATCCTAAGGACCGGTTCATGAAGCATGTAACCTGGCTTTACCGTGCCAACCACATGCTGAGATGGGGCAGCTTGGCCAATTAATTAGGAGTATCCCCGGCGTAGTATGGGTGTGTTGGATGGTGCGGGGAATAGGTGTCATCTGGACTACCATATGAACCGCAAGGCTCAAGAGGGGGCCACTGCAGCGGGGTTGGAGCCTCTTGTATGCTGTTAGGGGTGAAACCTCAGTGGGCCCACGCTCGTCGGGAATCCCTTTGTAAAGGCTTCGTAGTGATCTCCTGGCTACACACCTGGGAAGTGTGAATGTGGTTCGTGGTCACTGGCATAATGGAGGTTCTTTTAGTCCACCCGACAACGGGGGATGAAATCACTACATGTGGGTACAGTGGTGCAAACTCTGCAGAGTCAAAACTGTCATGACAGCCGTTCCACGGTCAAGAGCGGCTTGGACTTATTCATGATTAGAGGAATGATGGCTTTGGAAGTTGTGAATGTTAAGCGGGGAGCTTAACATTGGAAATGATGTTATGGTTATTTGATTATGATGATGGAATGGGAAATTGGGACCATTTCACCTGTGTAGTAATGTAGGTGCTTAATAAGCTAAGGTGATAGGTATTAATTGCGTAGTGCTTTAACCATTAGTTTAACCTCCCCTTGTTCTAGCCATTCATGACATAACTTTCCCACACTTGCTGAGTACCATCGGTACTCAACCTTGCATATTTGTTGGTTTATATTGCTGCTCAGGTCAAGATAATGAGGTGGTGTATAATGATCAAGACTTTGGACCCGAAGAAGGTTTCCAGGTTCATGGAGTCCCCCGGGCAACGCCTGTGACGGAGCCCACAAGAATAATATTCCACTGCTAGATTATTTATTTGTGATGAACTTATTATCGTCCATCGAGACATATGCTATGTAAGACTTATTTATATTCGACACCTGGCTTGTAATAAATGATGCTTCACTATTTGTCATCACATGTATGAGAAAATGATTCTGGCATACATGTGATATTCACTCGGTTGTTCTTCGGAAAAACCGGGTGTGACAGAAGTGGTATCAGAGCCAAGGTTGCCCGTAGGAACGTGGACCTAGGTAGAAATGGACGTATTTAAGGACCCTATTTTCTTAAAAACTATTTTACAAGGTGTGGGTTGAAAAGTGTTATTTAATGGGGTCACTTTCTTCATCTTACCCCAACTTTTATTCAAAATAGGATTTTGTTTAAAAATTTTATCTAACTTAAGTTTAAATGCCTTATGTTTTAGATGGTTCGCATGATTCGCACAGCTCGCAAGTCCACAAGAGGGAGAGTTCCCGTAGTTGCCCTTGCCCAAAGAGAGGAGAGCCATCCGGTGACGTACCTTTCCTACGGATTGGCAGTAGGAGGCTTGTTGCGCCGTCTTCGACGTATGCTCCAAGCCGCCGGTAATACGGGCAAGCTAATCATACACTACAGCTCCACCAGGACCATTCGGGAGAAGCGGGAAGAATGGAGTTCGGAAATGAGAATTATCCATGAAAATCAGCTGCTTAAGATCCACCGCTCTCCAGCTTGTCGAGCGACACAGGTCGATGCGGAGAAGGATGTCACCTGGGAGGCCATCATCTGCCAGAGTCACATCTATCGTCGTCACCTGGACAGAACTGAGTACATGTATGTCCTCCAGCGCGAGAGTGGTACAACGGAGTATAAGTACCTGCCAGTGCAGCAGGGGACTTCCCATGAGCACATGGACCTGTGCTTGGAGGATGCTGCTATGCTCAGCACTCGACTGCAGGAGTGCCAGCAGGAGCTTCAGGATGTTCGTGACACCCTGAAGGAGACAGAGGTGTTGCTTCGAGCCTGCTTGAGGGTGAGAGAAAGAGGAGATGGGAATGAACTGTGTGTCACCATGAATGATACATGGACTCCTGACTCCCCAGATCGTCGGGCGATCAGGCGTCGTTGCACTTCTCCACCAGCAGCCTCCCTACCCAAAGCGGAGTCGGAAGGCAGCCGCAATAATGAGGAAGATCCCGAGGAGCCAGCTCAGTGATACGAGTCGTGTAGAGTACTTCCCCATAGTTCAGTAGGTTATCGAGTAGGCGAGTTAATACCTTAGATAATGGTGTGTTAATGTATGGTGTGTGACGTGAGTTGTGGAGGCCATGAGCAATTGTCCACAGCCACGTCTTCAGTTTGTTTTGCTTTGGTGTGTGAACCCACCTGAAATAATAGTGCATTTATTTTTGTGTGAGACATGAACCCTTAGAAAGTATAAATACAACAAAGCCTCAACCCTTCAAAGTAAAAACAAGTGTGAGTTTTGGCTGAAGAGAGTTCCCTTCTTAGGACATATAATTTCGGAGGGAGAAATCTCCGTAGATCCCGCCAAAATCGAGGATATACAGAAGTGGAAGACCCCTGAAAATGTCGGGGAAGTTCGAAGCTTCTTGGGATTGGCAGGATACTATCAACGGTTTATTGAGGGATTCTCTAAGATCTCGAGACCCCTCACCAAATTGTTGGAGAAGGGAATCACATTCGCATGGACGCCGCAGTGCGAGACGAGTTTTCAGGAGTTAAAGAAAATATTGACAACAGCCCCAGAGCAAGTTATGCCAGATATGCAGAAGAACTTTTCCGGGTACTGCGATGCCTCTGGAAACGGGTTGGGATGTGTTCTCAGGCAAGAAGGGCATGTCGTGGCTTATGCATTCCAGCAGCTCCAGAAGCACGAGAAGAACTATCCTACACATGACTTAGAACTAGCCGCAGTGGTACACGCGTTGAAAATTTGGCGGCACTACTTGATGGGGAAGAGGACAGAGATATATACGGATCATAAGAGTTTAAAGTACATTTTCACACAGCCAGATCTCAACCTCAGACACAGGAGATGGTTAGAGCTAATCAATGACTTTGATGTGGGCATCAACTATCATCCTGGGAAAGCAAACGTCGTGGCAGATGCTTTAAGTCGGAAAGTGCAGGTCAATAAGTTGAGCTTGAAGGACATGCCTGCAGAATTGAAGGACGAGGTTATAAGGCTCAATCTATGTCTGGTGAATAGTGGTGAAGCCATCGCCATGGAAGTGGACTCCACACTAGAGCGAGACATACGCGAGGGTCAAAAGAATGACGAGAAGATACAAGAAATCAGACAACTCATCAAGGAAAATAAAGCCCCTGGTTTCAGAGAGGATGAACAAGGAACGGTGTGGCACGGGAAAAAATCTTTGTGCCAGAAGTAAAGAAGATCCGTGGATGGATTTTGAAGGAGGCTCACGATTCCGACTATTCCATTCATCCTGGGAGTACGAAGATGTACCAGGACCTCAAGAGCAGGTATTGGTGGTATTGCATGAAGCGAGATGTCGCGGAACATGTTGCCCTATGTGACACATGTCAGTTGGTGAAAGCAGAACGTCAATGACCCGCGGGATTATTGCAACCACTCAAAGTGCCTGAATGGAAATGGGAAGAGATCGGCATGGATTTCATAGTGGGATTGCCTAGGACCCAATCAGGATATGATTCAATATGGGTCATCATCGACAGGCTAACCAAGGTAGATCATTTCATCCCCGTGAAAGAAAGCTACAACGGATCCAAATTGGCAGAATTGTACATGTCAAGGATCGTGTGTTACCATGGAGTGCCGAAGAAGAATGTGTCGAATCGAGGGACACAGTTCACCTCAAGATTCTGGCAGAAGCTACATGAAACCATGGGAACCCATCTGAACTTTAGTTCTGCCTATCATCCCCAAACTGACGGGTAGACGGAAAGAACCAATCAGATTCTTGAGGATATGCTGAGAGCGTGTGCACTCAAAAACAATCGAAGTTGGGACAAGAACTTACCGTATGCGGAGTTCTCCTATAACAATAGCTATCAGGCTAGTATGAAGATGTCGCCGTTTGAAGCTTTGTATGGGAGGAAGTGCAGAACTCCCCTATTTTGGAACCAAACGGGGGAAAGTAAAGTGTTTGGGCCCGAAGTACTACAAGAAGCCGAGGCGAAAGTGAGGGAAATCCGCAACAACTTGAGGATAGCACAGACACGACAAAAGAGCTATGCCGATGTTCAGAGAAGAGAGCTCATTTTCAACGTGGGAGACTATGTCTATCTCAAGGTGTCCCCTATCCGAGGACTTCGTCGGTTCAAGGTGAAAGGGAAATTATCGCCTCGATACATTGGGCCCTTTCAAGTTCTGGAGAGGAAAGGCGAAGTGGCGTATCAACTAGAATTACCGGCTCGCCTATCGGATGTGCACGATGTATTCCATGTGTCACAGCTCAAGAAATATCTGAGAACACCTGAAGAGATGTTACCATGAATGAGGTTGACGTAGCTGAGGATCTGTCTTATGGCGAGCAACCATCCAAGATTTTGGAGACATTGGAACGCCTCACAAGAAATAAAAGAATCCGGATGTGCAAGGTGCAGTGGAAGCATCACTCGAAAGAGGAAGCCACCTGGGAGCGAGAAGACGAGCTTAAGGCACAATTTCCGGAATTGTTTTCTTAGAACCACCAATCTCGAGGACGAGATTTCTTTTAAGGGGGGTAGAGCTGTAACACCCCAAAACCTGTTAACAGGGGAATTTAAAAATTTTTGGACGTATTGCATGTGGTGCAAAAATTCAAATTCAAACTGAAATTCAAATTAAACTCAAAACAGAAATGAAAAGAAAAAGAAAAAGAAAAAATAAACCTCCCCGGCCAGTGGGCCGAAACCCACCAGCCGGCACACTCACCCCCGCGCCAGCCCGCAGCCGCGCCCCCCCCCCTGTTTCCCACTGACACGCGGGGCCCGCCATCCTTCTTCCTCCTCGCGCCCGCGCTCGGCCGGCCAGGACTCTTTTCACCTCCGAATCAAAACCGCCCCGGATACTCGCGTATCCCAGCCGAATTTTGGTTCTGGACGACGCAAACTCGATCAAAACCGAACGCCGCCCTTCCCCGGCTATATAAACCCCGGCATCTCCCCGATTTTCACCAACGATCAGCCGTTTTCCTTCCAGTGAGAACCTGAGTTTCTCCGGCCAATTTCGCTCGATCTTCGCTCGGGATTTCTGATCTAACGCGCTGATCTTGATCCATCGCCTCCGGGGAATCACGCAGGTGCAGAAAGCTCGGTGGTTTGCGCCTCAAACACAGCACCGACGAGCCTCG
The DNA here is from genome assembly GCA_030760725.1 of Neostapfia colusana. Taxonomy (NCBI): domain Eukaryota; kingdom Viridiplantae; phylum Streptophyta; class Magnoliopsida; order Poales; family Poaceae; genus Neostapfia; species Neostapfia colusana. The sequence continues at coordinate 84,707,320 of JASWHV010000003.1, forward strand.
CCGTGAATTCACCTGGGACCTCGTCACCGACCGCTTTCCAGGACCTCCGAGCTCAAGAAAACCCCCGAGGTGAGATCCCTGATCTCTCCTCTACCGATCTATGCCATAAAATCCCAGTTTTAGGAAGAATTGACGAAGATCCGAAGCTCTCCGGCGAGATCGCCGCCTCCCTCCGCCGTGTGCCGCCGGGCAGCGCCGCTCGCGCTCGATCAGAGCGACGTGGCCGCTTGTGCGCCGTCTATTTTAAATCGCACGGTAGAATTTAAATCCCCGCGTACCGGTTCGACGTTATAATCTCAGCCGTCTGTTTTAAATCGGACGGTCCATGTCAGCCCCGCGTTATAAAGGCCGGGATTCTTACGTGCTACCCCCTGGGGTTCTCGGAAAATACAAGCTAGCCCCGGAAACTTCTGATCTAGCCCCTGGAACTTCAGAAAATCATGTAAATTCATTTAAAAATTAAGTTTTAGCCCCTGGACTTAATAAAAATTAGGAAAACCCCTCTGTTATGTGTAGTTAGACCCCTGGAAATTCTTAAAATAATATAATAGACCCTGTAGTGGGGCGAGTTTACCTTTTTAACCCTATGTGATATTAAATTTAGGAATTTGACTATGTGATGGATATTTAAAATTTAAAAGATGGGACAAACACATTGTAAATTCAAATTAAAAACTTTCCTACTACATGGAAAACTTTGGCTGAAATAAATCTGTCTAATTGATTATTCACATTTATTAGTTATAGGGACACATTTTAAGTAGAGAATAATTCTGAAAATTAGTAAAATAAATGTAAAATAGTTCACATCAGAGGAGAAGTTCAAAAATATATTATTTAATATTTTAGACCCAAAACCTATTCTGTTTAGATGAGGTGTCTTACTATTTTCATAATAAAGTTCACATTTAGGCATAGGAAATAAATCTGAAAATATAGCAAGCTATGAATGAATAACTAGGAAATGATAAATGAAGTTTCCAAAATACAAAGAATTCAGTTGAGGGTTGGTAGAAGGTCTGAAGACACATATGGAGTAGGAAAATACCTTCCATGCATACTTAGTAGCTAAAATGTGTATCAATTGAATATAAGGAATTTATTTAAATTGGAAATTCATATATAGTATGCCAACATAAATATGAATACAAAAGTAGAAATCATATGCACATGTTTAAAAGTGCATGTAAGCCCAAAATCAACACACATAGAGTAACCACAACACATAGAAATGTGAATGGCTTTCATAAATGTGAATGTGTGGTTTGTATGCAGTGGAAGTGTGAACCATGTCTTATGGATTGTTGTTTTCTTTTGTTATGTGTGATGGTATGATGTAGAACCTGCTCTAGAGCAAGTTTTTCCTTTCCAAGATCAGGGCTACCCATTCCCAGAGCCGCAAGAAGAAGGCAAGTGTCCTTGACCACTTTGATCCTATGCTAGGATGTGTAGATAGAATTATTTGCATTCTCAATTGAAATATGAAACCCATGCTAGGAAGTTTCCCTAGAATTGAATTACCTTGTTTCCTTGTAGCTTGGGTTGGGATTCATTTTATCATGTCATTTATTATTATGCATATGCTTAGCCATGCTTAGAGTGGGATATTTGGGATATGAGATCATCAGTTTATTTTACCATACTCTTGATTGAGATATTGTGAGTTATGTAGAGGTAGGGATCAAGGCAAGTTGGATGTTTTTGGTTGGTGCTGGGTGCACGAGACTCGAGTTTGTGTTTAGTACTTGCCTAGATTCTAAGGACCGGTTCATGAAGCATGTAACCTGGCTTTACCGTGCCAACCACATGCTGAGATGGGGCAGCTTGGCCAATTAATTAGGTGTATCCCCGGCGTAGTATGGGTGTGTTGGATGGTGCGTGGAATAGGTGTCAGCTGGACTACCATATGAACCGCAAGGCTCAAGAGGGGGCCACTGCAGCGGGGTTGGAGCCTCTTGTATGCTGTTAGGGGTGAAACCTCAGTGGGCCCACGCTCGTTGGGAATCCCTTTGTAAAGGCTTCGTAGTGATCTCCTGGGTACACACCTGGGAAGTGTGAATGTGGTTCGTGGCCACTGGCATAATGGAGGTTCTTTTAGTCCACCCGACAACGGGGGATGAAATCACTACATGTGGGTACAGTGGTGCAAACTCTGCAGAGTCAAAACTGTCATGACAGCCGTGCTCACGGTCAAGAGCAGCTTGGACTTATTCATGATTAGAGGAATGATGGCTTTGGAAGTTGTGAATGTTAAGCGGGGAGCTTAATATTGGAAATGATGTTATGGTTATTTGATTATGATGATGGGATGGGAAATTGGGACCATTTCACCTGTGTAGTAATGTAGGTGCTTAATAAGCTAAGGTGATAGGTATTAATTGCGTAGTGCTTTAACCATGAGTTCAACCTCCCCTTGTTCTAGCCATGCATGACATAACTTTCCCACACTTGCTGAGTACCATCGGTACTCAACCTTGCATATTTGTTGGTTTATATTGCTGCTCAGGTCAAGATAATGAGGTGGTGTATAATGATCAAGACTTTGGACCCGAAGAAGGTTTCTAGGTTCATGGAGTCCCCCGGGCAGCGCCTGTGACGGAGCCCACAAGAATAATATTCCGCTGCTAGATATTTTATTTGTGATGAACTTATTATCATCCATCGAGACATATGCTATGTAAGACATAATTATATTCGACACATGGCTTGTAATAACTGATGCTTCACTATTTGTCATCACATGTATGAGAAAATGATCCTGGCATACATGTGATATTCACTCGGTTGTTCTTCGGAAAAACCGGGTGTGACATCGTGGACAAATCACTTGATGATCAGGTTGATCTAAAAGACAAGATCATCGCCATGTCCACCTTTGATCCAAACACCACTGTTCATCAAAAAAATCTATGCAAGAACACATGCAAACCAATCTAATAAACCTAATCATGGGATAGCATGCATATGCATCATCGCATCTAGTTTAAGGTTTGTGCATGATATTGATTGCTGTGAATCTTGTATGCACATGATCCTACATAGAGGGACAAGCTCAGGGAGCTGTCTACGACGAGCTGCAGCAACAAGGTTTTGAGATCCAAGGACAACCGGAACCGCAAGAACAAGGCAAGTGCTCCTTGACCATATTGATCCTATGTTTTGGGTAAAACTGTTTTGTTTTGTGAAAAGGTGTGTGTGCTGAGTCAAACATGATGGGAAACCCTTTTTATAGAAGTTGACTAGTTTTGGTGAAACCACCCTTGTCGCCTGGGAAGTTTATGAGTCGGGTATGGTTTTTGCTTTATGCTTCGCTGAGTCCATGGGATTGGGAAGCGAGATAGATGCGTCTAGCTAACTGCACTCGTAATGATAATGAGAAACTGATGATGTTAATAAACATGGATCGGAGGGAGATCTAGGCAAGCCTGGGTTTGTGAATGAGGTAGCATCAGATGGTGGTTTACTTGCCGTAGATCTAAGGACCGGTTCATGCATGCACATGCCAGGATAACAGTGCCACCACAAGGCCAAGTATGGGTGCGTCTTAGCTAAGTAATTAGGTAAGTTGCTAGAGTGTTATGGACTGTGGAAGGCGCGGGGAATGGGAGTCGAGGAGGACTGCCCTGGGAACTGCATGGCACAAGAGGGGGCCCGTGGGTGGGAGAATTGGAGATTCTAGCCTGCCGGTGAAACCTTAGTGAGTCCATACATCTAGTAACCCCTTTGTAAAGGCTATTTTGTGATCTCCCTGCCATACACCGACGGTTGTGTACTGGTATAATGGAGGTTCTGCAATCGCCAACGGGTGACAAAATCATAAACTTGTGGGTAAAGAGGTGCAAACTCTGCAGAGTCTAAAAGTATCATGATACCCGAGCTTACGGTCACGACCGACTGGCCAACTGCCATGATTAGTTGGGATAGTTATTGGAATGGTTCTTGGTTATGGTTATTGATTATGGTTATGGTTTGGTTTTTGGACTGTTGAGTCCGGGTGTCAAGATGGTTGCATGATGGTTGAGTCGTGACAATGAGATGGGTCTCGGTATGAGGCAAAGTTGTTTATGAGATGAGATGGTAGCGAATACGGGAAGGTATTCATGAGATGGTAGCGAATACGAGGAGGTATTCGTGAGTAATAATAAGGTTGGTTAATGTTCGGATGGAACACGGAAGGTGATAGAGGTATGTTGGTAATTTAATACATGCTGGGATTACATTCATTTAAAGTTAAGTTGTTGTTTTATCATGGTTTTATAAATCTGCTTTTCTGCAAATGAGCCTTTTTATACCTACCTTGTTATGAGCTACATATCATGTTTTTCCCGCACTTGCTGAGTACATCATTGTACTCAAACTTGCATTATTATTTCATCATCAGCAGCAGGAGAGACTACTATGATGACCAAGTGGAGCATTAAGGCGTGTGATCTGTTCTCAACCTTGCCTGTGGAGGGAGTAGAGATAGAGGCACTTCTTCTTAGATTTGCTTCCGCATTAGGATAAAGACTTCCGCTGTGAGCATGAGTCCAAGACTCATGAGACATTGTAATAAACTCTGTTAATCGTGGTTATATATATTCTGAATTCAGTTTGTAGAACATATGTGTATGTGTGATAAACATCCTGAGCACACATATGCATTAGTTCTCGGTTCCGTGGTTTTCCACAGAATTGAGGGCGTCACAGGGCCCACCTCGGGCTCGCTATCTCCCCCGAGATGGGCCCGGGGGCCACTGTCGGTACCCTCAATACGGGGTACCCCCACGCACAGGGGAAAAATACCTAAGGACCTCCCCCTTCTCCGCAGGGAGAGCTCCGAAGGCGCCATGTGTCCAGCGGGGCCGGACCTCCCTCTCCTCAGAGGAGAGCTCCGAACCCACCACGTGGCCAACCGAGCCGGACCTCCCCTGTCGGTATGTAACAACCCAAAATTTTGATTTAAAACCCTAAATCATGTTAAGAGGGGAATTTAAAAATTTTTGGACGTGTTGCATGTTTTGCAAAAATTCAAATTCAAACTGGAATTCAAATTAAACTCAAATCAGAAAAGAAATAGAAAAAGAAAAAGAGAAAACAGAAAAAAACCGGCCAGTGGGCCGAAACCCACCAGCCGGCCCAACCAGCGCCCGAGCCAGCCCGCGGCCGCGCGTGCCGCTTTCTTCCGCTGACAGGCGGGGCTCACCAGATCGTCTTCCACCTCCCGCCCGCGCTGGACTCTCTCTCACCCGAATCCAAACCGATCGGAATTGCTGCGGATCACAGCCGAATTTCGCTCGGGGGTGAAGCAAACACGATCTAAACCACCCCGCCGCCCTTCCCCGTCTATAAAAACCCCGGCCTCGTTCTGTTTTTCCCACGCGATCGGCTGTTTTTACTCCGGTGAGAACCGAGACTTCTTGTAAGGGCCTCAGTTTTTGACACACATTTGCAGTGTTCATCACCACACCACACACCTCATTTGAGGAAGAATGATGAACACAAATGAAGGGCAAGTAACAATTATCAACATGCTCATTAGAGAACAAACTTACACATTGCAAAAGTGGTATTTCCCACATGTGATATAGATGGGCTCGACATATGAAAACTCCTACACTTTACTAAGGATGTCCATGCCAAGTTTCACCCAAATTCAAAACCTTTTTGAAGTCAGTTTGGGTATAGTTAGGAAGAGGGCAGTTTGAAACCATATTCAAATTCAAACTGTTTTTATCCAATGAATTTAAAATTGGGGGGCATATTCTTACTCAGCACATTTTTGTGAGCTCACACACCAATTTTCACTCCATTTGGAGTTGATCTTGACATGAGCTAAGTGGGAGAAATTCAAACTTTATTTGAATTTCAAACTGAACTTGTGCTGAAATTCATTCAAACCAAACCTCATTTGAACTTTGATCAATTCAAATGGCTCATGGGTGAATAATTTGAATTGCCAAGGGTAGTATGGGGTTCACTGTTTACAACAGTGATTAGGAGTAAATTTCAGAGGTTAAAACTGGAGGTGGGACCCACATGTCAGCCACTGCTCAGATCAAACCGACTGAGACTTTCTCACTCGGGTCGCTGAGCCGCAGCGGTGATCGCCACCGAGGCCAGCCGCTGCGCCACCAGCTGCTTGCCCACGCGCGGGCATAAGGCGGTGCAGAGCCTTCTTAAGGCGCCTGCCCCCTCCTCGGCCGAGGCACCACCGTTCTTCCCCGCAAGAACTCAGCGCCGGCCGAAAACTTCCGCAGCTCGGACTTGATCGGAGAACGCCGATCGCAGCTCCCTCCTTCCACTCCAGAGCCCCAGCAAGGTACTAGAGACCTTCCTCCATTCTCCCCGTTGCTAGAATTCGATTGAAACCGAGTGATATCGGCTGTGCCGAAAGATCAAAATCGGAACTTGGAACCGCCGCACCTCGGGCTCTCGTGGACAGCCCAACCAGGGCGTTGTCACGCCCGAGCTAAGGCACCCTTGGACGCGCGGGTGACCGGTGCTGCTCATCCCCGAGCCACAGCTCGAGTGGTTGCTCACCGGCGGCGAATTTCCACTTTTCCCCTTTCTGTGTGCAGAACGACCTTCGGGTACGGTTCTGTTTAATTCATGCTCTAGAAAGGATTAGAGGGCCTCAGGCCGCTCTCACACGAGCTAGACACGGTAACGCACAAGTTGTCTTCACAACTCTGGGCCGGAGAACCTCTGTGCCCGGCGTAATTTAAGGTCTACTAATGGCGGAACGAACGGGCGGCATCGGGCGCACGGTGAGGACCTATTTCGGGCCTTCCCCGAGCTGCCTCGAGCTCATGTCGACCTTCTCTGAGGTCCACTGATGCTCCCCGACCGATTTCCCAAGTAGCTGAGGTGCTAGGGTAGTCAGCCGACATGGCCGAAATCGTTCTAAGGTGGCGGCTCGTCGCCGACCATGCTCCGGCCATTGTCATGAGCAGCTAACCCTAGAATCCTGTTCCCCGAGTAAAAGTAGGCAGGGGCAGCCAGAATCGAGAAGTTTGGAGCTGTACAGCAGCCGGCGGCGAGCTCTCCGGCGAGATCCCTCGGCGGCGGGGCGCGGGTGTCGCGAGGTTGAAGAAAGGGGTGGACCCCAGCTGTCAGCGGCCGATATTTTGAATCGGGATCCGGCTGCGGCCAGGATCGGGTGTGCTGGCGCGCAAAATCCTTGTGGGCCGCGATGTGCCATCGCCTAGGCGTGCGACGCGTGTCCCCTGGGCCCACGCGCGAGTTTAAACTTTTCCCCGATTTTCAGATTTCCTTCAAACTTCAAATTCTTCTAACTTTGGCTAGAAAGCTCCAAATTGAGTGAACCAAATTTTGCTGGATTCAGCTCTCTGAGTACTTTCCAGAAAATCAAGTTTCACTTCATGAAATTCCTTATTTCTCCAGAATTAATTCCTTAAAGTTTAAACTGTTAGGAATTTTAACTGGAGAATCCTTTGGAGGAAAATCCTGAAATTTTGCTGAGATGTTCACCAAAATATCCTTGAACTACCATAAAAATTTCAGATCCATTTGAGCTCATTTAATCCACCTAATGGTGTGATTAGTGAAACTGTTCCAGAGAAAATAGAAAATGTTCAGAAACATTTTCAGAATTTTCTCTGAAATTGTTTAGCTCATATCTTTAGTTAGAGATTTCCAAATTAAGTGAGACCAACTCCATTAGAACCCTCCGAAAATCTAGTTTTCAGAAAGTCATAGTTTGTCTCATGAAAATTCCTAGAACACTCTAAGAATTCCAATTAAGGTCAAGGACATAATTATTTGTGGAGGGCTCAAATGAGCTTTGCTGCAACTAAAACTTGACCAGGTCTCTGTTTAGGTTGTAACCAAGCCACAGTAAAAGTTTCAAATTCATTAGGTCTATCTAGCAAAGGTTATAGACTTCACAACTTCAAACTTAATACAAATGCCTTAAATTAATACATGTATTGTTTCTATCATGTAGTCGCTAAGGTCGAGGAGGAACCCGAAGTCCTAGACTTCGTTACTCCGGAGGAACAGCTAGCCTACAACCAAGAGCAGCAAGGCAAGCTCCGGTTTGCATTAACCATTTTACAAATTTTTATTGTTTTGAGCACATACTTGTTTCCTTTATTCTGTGCATTAGAGTCTTGTTTGGAAACCCCACTGCATAGCCAAGAAAACCATGGGTTGGGGTTTAGGATTGCAAACCCCGTTAGCCACTGCATTGCTAGGATAGAGTCGGATTCGGTACAAGTCAAGTAGTTGGAACTACTCGCGAGAATAGGCTAGAGGCACATTGCTCGGGTAGAGATAGCACATGATACACATGGCAAGAAAATGAGACCGGGCGGAGAGTAAGGGCAGCAGGACTTTGGGGCCTGTGTGCTGTAGCTCCGCTTGTGTCGGTTGAGCACCGAGCCGTGTGCGGGCCTGTTGAACAAGCTAGAACAGTACCGAAGACCTACCGGCTATATGGGAATCAGGAAACTGATGTAACTCGGGTAGCTGGGTATTGAGGCATTGCCCATCGTTCAGAGGGTAGGTTGAGAGCTCGAGGTGTAAATCGGCTGGCGGCACAGAGATGCGCGTGCAGAGACCTCTTGCTCGGGACGATGGGACCGGTTCAATATTTGGCTAACGGGTGAAAGGTAGTCGCGTACGGCGTCTGTGATGGTTGTTGTAGGCAACATCGAGTACGGGCGTACGTGACGGGTTGTTCGGGTAACCCTGCAGGTGTAAATCGATTATAATCGCCGTCCCTCGCGGTCAGTGAGTACCACTTGTTCACTGTACCGTGACGTAGAAGGAACAGGCTAGTTACATGTTAAAATGTTGCTGATTGAAAGCTGGACATTGATTGTTAATGATATGCTGTAGCTTAGAGCTAATTAAAGTTCTTTTCAACTTTGGGCAAAGTACATGAGAGAAATACGTTTCTTGTTTGATTGCGGCTCTCTCATGTGCCTTAGCGTAAGGTTCTCCACACCCTGCTGCTAAAACTTGAAAGTAAGGTTCCACTAATTAGGCGAGTCCTTGCAAATGATTTTCACCTCATGAAACCCATTACCCTCATGTAGAAGTTCCATGTTTAGGTGAGACGGGTCAGACTTTGCTGAGCCTTCGTGCTCACTGCTTGTGTTTGAAGCTTTTGCAGGGTTCTATGAGGAAGGGACTCCCGAAGAGGAGACGGAACCCCAGGAGGGGAACCCCGTCGAGTGGGAGTCGTGCACGCCGCAGAGTTAGTGTGCGTGTGTGCTAGCAAGGACGCGTTCGAGGGCTGAACGTGCACTTGATGCTTAGTCTACGCCCGCGAGTGTAGACTGAACTTATTTTGATGTAAACATGTTCATAAACTTGTTTATGTAATAAAACTTCTGCTTCCGCTTGCACCTTTGACGTGTGTTATACGGTGCTGTGCAACGCAGCCCCCCTCAGCGTGATCCTGGCTCGACAGGACCAATGGGGTCGTGTCAGCGTTGGTATCAGAGCTCGCTTGAGGTTTAACACAGTACAAAGGTCTTCTTTTTCAAAAATCCAGTGAGGAACGAGTTAGTAGCCCTTATAAGGATGTTATTAGTATATAGAAAGTGTCTTATTAACCTATTTGTTATGTCGGAAAATCATGCATCTCGGGACGTTCATGTCTTGGGGGGTGCACGTAAGCGCTGTCCACCAGTGCGCACAAGCTGAAGGGTGGAGCCCCACGGATGGCAGGTAACCCGACCCGCTTTAGTATCCTCTACGACTCTTCATGTCGTTTGGGGTATTCGAGCAACGTCTGACCCTGGCGTGCTGTAACACCCCAAATTTTTAGTCAAGACTCAAATTTTGATTTAGAACCATAAACCATGTTCAGAGGGGAATTTAGAAATTTTTGGACGTATTGCATGTTTTGCAAAAATTCAAATTCAAACTGGAATTCAAATTATACTCAAAACAGAAATGAAATGAAAAAGAAAAAGGAAAGCCAGAAAAAAACTGGCCAGTGGGCCGAAACCCCAGCCGGCCCAGCTAACCCCCGCGCAGCCCGCCCCCGCGCGCGCCGCTCTGCCCCTCGCTGACATGTGGGACCCGCCTGTCATCCCTAACCCCGCGACCCCGGACTCTCTCCCGCGCGCTCGATCGCAACCGATCGGGAAATCGTGTTTTGCGGCCGAATTCTGGAACTAGCGGACTCCAACTCGATCACAACAGAACCACCGCCCTCCCCCGGCTATAAAACCCACCGATCCGATCAGTTTTTCGCACGCGATCGCCGATTTTCACTCCGGTGAGCACCGAGACTTCGCCGGTGAATTTTGGCCGATCTAAGCTCGGAAACTCTGATCTAACTCGCTAGTTTTGATCCACCGCCTCCGGGGAACTTTGCAGGTGCAGAAAACCCGAAGACTTACGGTGCAAATCCAGCTCCGACGAGCTTCGCCGTGGTTTTGCCTCGGACCTCGCCGCCGAGCACTTTCCAGGACCCCCGAGCTCGAGAAAACCCCCGAGGTGAGATCCCTGACCTCCCCTCTACCGATCTAGGCCATAAGATCACAGTTCTAGGTAGAATTCTCGAGGATCCGAAAGATTTCCGGCGAGATCGCCGCTTCCCGCCGCCGTGCGCCGCCGGCAGCGCCGCCCGCGCTCGATCAGAGCGACGTGGCCGCTTGTGCGCCGTTTATTTTAAATCGCACGGTAGACTTTAAAACCCCGCGTACCGGTTCGATGTTATAATCTCAGCCGTCGGTTTAAAATCAGACGGTCCACGTCAGTCCCGCGTTATAAAGACTGGAATTCTTACGTGCTACCCCCTGGGGTTCTCTGGAATTGAGAGCTAGCCCCGGAAACTTCAGATCTAGCCCCTGGAACTCCAGAAAATCATGTAAATTCATTTAAAAATCAGTTTTAGCCCCTAGACTTAATAGAAATTAAGAAAAACACCTCTGAAGAGTGTAGCTAGACCCCTGGAGATTATGAAAATAATATTATATACCCTGTAATGGGGTGAATTCATTATTTTAGCCCTGTTTAGTATTTAATTTAGAAAATTGAAAATGTAACTAGTGTTTAAATATTAAAAAGGGGGACAAACCTAATTGTCAAAATTAGTAAAAACTTTCTCAGTACTTAGAAAACTTTGGAGTGAGATAAAAATATATTTTTGGGGCTGAAATAAATCTGTTTCATAAATTATTCACATTTAATAGTATAGGGGCACATTCTTAAGTAAAGAATAGTTAAAGAAAAATAGGAAAAATAATTATGAAATAGTATACATCAGAAGCCAAGGTCAAAATATGATCTTAAATTATTTAGGACCAGAACCTAATCTGTTTAGGTAGTGTGTATTACTAATTTAATAATAAAATGCACAATTATGCATAAGAATATAAATCTGAAAATATAGAAACTAGTAAATAATAAATGGAGTTTCTAAAGTACAAAGAATTCAGTTTAGGGTTGATAGAAATTATGAAGGCACCTATGGAGAAGAAAAATACTCTTCATACATATTTGGTAGTTTAATATATAAGGAATTTATTTAAAACTGAAACACACATATATACATATATATGTATATATATATATATATATATTATGTGAGTATAAATATGAACACCAAAGTAGGAATCATACACATGTAAATAGAAGTGTGTGCAAGCCCCAAACCAACACACATAGAGTATCCACAACACATAAAATGGTAAAGAAAATTTCATAAATGTGAATGTGTTGTTTGTATGAAGTAGAAGTGTGAACTATGTCTTATGATTGTTGTTTTCCTTTTGCTATGTGTGATGGTATGAAGTAGAACCTGTTCAAGAGCAAGCTATCAGTTTTCAAGATCAGGACTACTCATTTCAAGAGCAGCAAGAAGGAGGCAAGTGTCCTTGACCACTTTGATCCTATGCTAGGATGTGTAGATAGAATTATTTGCATTGTCAAATGAAATATGAAACCCATGCTAGGAAAGTTTCCCTAGAATTTCATTACCCTGTTTCCTTGTAGCTTGGGTTGGGATTTATTTTACCATGTCATATATTTACATGCATTTGCTTAGCCATGCTTAGAATGGGATATTTGGGACATGAGATCATCAGTTTATATTACCATACTCTTGAATGAGACATTGTGAATTATGTAGAGGTAGGGATCAAGGCAAGTTGGATGTTTTGGTTGTGTGCTGGGTGCACGAGACTTGGGTTTGTGTTTAGTACTTGCCTGGATCCTAAGGACCGGTTCATGGAGCATGTAACCCGGCTTTACAGTGCCAACCACATGCTGAGATGGGGCAGCTTAGCCAATTAATTAGGTGTATCCCCGGCGTAGTATGGGTGTGTTGGATGGTGCGGGGAGTAGGTGTCAGCTGGACTACCATATGAACCGCAAGGCTCAAGAGGGGGCCACTGCAGCGGGGTTGGAGCCTCTTGTATGCTGTTAGGGGTGAAACCTCAGTGGGCCCACGCTCGTCGGGAATCCCTTTGTAAAGGCTTTGTAGTGATCTCTTGGCCGCACACCTGGGAAGTGTGAATGTGGAACGTAGCCACTGGCATAATGGAGGTTCTTTTAGTCCACCCGGCAACGGGGGATGAAATCACTACTTGTGGGTACAGTGGTACAAACTCTGCAGAGTCAAAACTGTCTTGACAGCCGTGCTCACGGTTAAGAGCGGCCTGGACTTATTCATGATTAGAGGATTGACGGTTTTGGAGGTTAAGCGGGAAGCTTAACATTGGAAATGATGTTATGATTATTTGGTTATGATGATTGGGATGGGAGATTGGGACCATTTCACCTGTGTAGTAATGTAGGTGCTTAATAAGCTAAGGTGATAGGTATTAATTGCGTAGTGCTTTAACCATGAGTTCAACCTCTCCTTGTTCTAGCCATGCATGATATAATTTTCCCACACTTGCTGAGTACCATTGGTACTCAACCTTGCATATTTGTTGGTTTATATTGCTGCTCAGGTCAAGATAATGAGGTGGTGTATAATGACCAAGACTTTGGACCCGAGGAAGGATTCTAGGTTCATGAAGACCCCCCCCGGGCAACACCTGTGATGGAGCCCCAAAGAATAATATTCCGCTGCTAGTTTATTTTCCTTGTGATGAACTTATTATTGTCCATCGAGACATTTACTATGTAAGACTTACTTATATTCGACACCTGGCTTGTAATAAATGATGCTTCACTATTTGTCATCACATGTATGAGCAAATGATCCTGGCATACATGTGATATTCACTTGGTTGTTTCTTCGGAAAAACCGGGTGTGACAGAGGTGGTATCAGAGCCAAGGTTGCCCGTAGGAACGTGGACCTAGGTAGAAATGGACGTATTTAAGGGCCCTATTTTCTTAAAAACTATTTTCCAAAGGTGTGGGTGGAAAAAGTGTTATTAAAGGAGTCATTTTCTTCATCTTACCCCAACTTTCATTCAAAATAGGATTTTTGTTTGAGATTTTATCTAACCTAATTTTAAATTCTTTTGTTTTAGATGGTTCGCATGATTCGCACCGCTCGTAAGTCCACGGGAGGGAGAGTTCCCGTAGTTGCCCTTGCTGAAAGAGAGGAGAGTCGTCCAGTGACGTACCTTTCCTACGGATTGGCAGTAGGAGATTTGTTGCGCCGTCTTCGACGTATGCTCGAAGCCGCCGGCAATACGGGCAAGCTCATCATCCACTATAACTCCACCAGGACCATCCGTGAGAAGAGGGAAGAATGGAGTTCGGAGATGAGGATTATACACGAGAATCAGCTGCTTAAGATCCACCACTCTCCAGCTTGTCGAGCAACACAAGTTGACGCGGAGAGAGATGTCACTTGGGAGGCCATCACCTGCCAGAGTCACATCTATCGTCGCCACTTGGACAAAACTGAGTACATGTATGTCCTCCAACGTGAGAGTGGTACTACGGAGTACAAGTACCCACCGGTGCAGCAAGGGACTTCCCATGAGCACATGGACTTGTGCTTGGAGGATGCTGCTATGCTCAGCACTCGACTGCAGGAGTGTCAACAAGAACTTCAGGATGTCCGAGACACTCTGAAGGAGACGGAGGCATTGCTGCGAGCTTGCTTAAAGACGAGAGAAAGAGGAGATGGGAATGAACTGTGTGTCACCGTAAGTGATCCATGGACCCCTGACTCCCCGGATCGCCGAGCAATCAGGCGTCGTCGCACTTCTCCACCAGCAGCCTCCCCACCCAAAGCAGAGTCAGAAGGTAGCCGAAATGAGGAGGAAGATCCCGAGGAGCCAGCTCAAGAGGATGAGTAGTGTAGAGTCTTTCCCCTAGCTAGCAAGAGGTCGAGTAGTCGAGTCGTTACGTATTTAATGGTGTGATAATGCTTGGTGTGTGACGTGAGTTGTGGAAGCCATGAGCAAGTGTCCACAGCCTCGTCTTCAGATTGTTTTGCTTTGGTGTGTGAACCCACAGGAAATAATAGTGCATTTATTGGGTGTGAGATATAAAACCCTCGTAAGATTTTAACAAAACTTCAACACTTCAAAGTACAAACAAGTGAAAGTAGTAAGATGATACTAGATGCTTTCAAATTAACATTTGTTGATTCTGCCAGATGGCCGGAAGAGGAAAAGGACGTGCTGCCAACCCCGCCAACAACAATGATGAGGCATGCAACTCTCATCTTTCTGGAGGCCAGAACCGGGGTGGTCGCCGTGAAGAAGTTGATCCTCTCCACCAAATGCTGGAGAATCAAAATCAGCTCATCCAGAAATTGACTCAAGTAGTGGCCAACTTGCATCAAGTTCCACCTCCACAAGCTGCACCACGCCAACCAAGGTTGAGTGAGTTTCTAGGAACTCAACCTCCAAAGTTTGCAAGTGCTGCTGAACCTCTGGAGGCAGATGATTGGCTGAAGACCATTGAAAGTAAGATGAGAATCATACAATGCCAAGGGTATGAGAGGGTGCTGTTTGCCTCTCATCAATTGCAGGGACCTGCTGCTGATTGGTGGACCGCCTACGTGGCCGCCCATCATGACCCTGAGAGCATCACTTGGGAAGAGTTCAAGCGTAGCTTCCGCAACCATTACATCCCAAGGGGTGAACTCAAAAACAAGAGGAAAGAGTTTTTGGGACTGCAGCAGGGAAACATGACGGTGAGGGAATACCTCACTAAATTCACTCAACTATCCCGTTATGCTCCACGAGACATAGAGACAGATGAGCAGAAACAAGATTGTTTCGTGGAAGGACTTACCGCAGAGATGCAGTGTGCAATGTCCTCCAATGAGTATGAAAGCTTTCAAAAGATGGTGGACAGAGCATTTGTGGTGGAAAGGAAGCTGAAGGCCCTGGAAAATGAGAATAAGAGGAAGGCTGGGTGGTCACATCAAGCCTCAGGGAGCAACACCCGCCCACGTATGATGCAGCAACCTACGGGGCAGACGAGCCGTGCTGCGGTACCCTATTCAGCACCAAGAGGGTACAACCCAAACTACAGGCCTCCCGCAGCACCAGCACAGCCGCAACGTCAGTTTGTACAACAGCCTCGCCCCGCATATCCACCTCGACCAGCAGTGCAAGGACCCCCAAACCAACCCCAAGACAACAAGGGCCAAGCATCTAAGATTGGGGTGCAATGTTTCAGCTGTGGTGAAGTGGGGCACTACGCCCATAAGTGTCCAAAGAAGAAGCCCACGCAGCCACAGCAGCAGAACGTAATGAGAGGACGGGTGAACCTCGTCACTATGGAGGAAGCACAAGAGGCACCCGACGTGGTAGTTGGTAAGTTTCCTGCCAATTTACACCTTGCAACTCTGCTGTTTGATTCTGGTGCTACCCATTCGTTCATTGCTCAAGGGTTTGTTAAGAAGCATGACCTAGCAACCACACAAATGAACCATATGCTAGCGGTAAATTCTCCAGGTGGAGAAATAAGGACAAGACAAGTGTGTCCCAAAGTGAACCTAGACATTAATGGGGTAGTATTTACCGCTAACCTCATAGTGATCGATTCACAAGGGATAGATATTATTTTGGGTATGGATTGGTTGACCAAACATAAAGGAATCATCCATTGTTCGACCAGAACGGTGGAACTAACTCACCCTAGTGGCACAAGAGTAAAGTTCATAACGATACATGAGCCTAGGAGGGACATTAAATTAAATCAAGTGGAGGTGAAAGTTGAGGAAATCAGGACTATCAGGGAATATCCAGATGTTTTTCCGGAGGAGTTGCCAGGAATGCCTCCCGACCGTGACGTGGAATTCGCAATCGAGCTAGTACCGGGAACAGCCCCGATATACAAGAGACCTTATCGAATGGACTCCAAGCAGCTAGAAGAGCTCAAGGATCATTTGAGGGAATTGACGGAAAAGGGGTATGTTCGCCCTAGTTCCTCACCATGGGGAGCTCCGGTAATATTTGTGCCTAAGAAAGATGGAACTCAAAGGTTATGCGTGGATTACCGTGCCTTGAATGAGGTGACCATCAAGAACAAGTATCCATTACCCCGCATTGACGACTTGTTTGATCAGTTGAGGGGAGCTTGCGTGTTCTCGAAAATTGATCTCAGGTCGGGATACCACCAACTCAAGATAAGGCAATCTGATATTCCCAAGACAGCTTTCGTATCTCGGTACGGACTGTATGAATACACTGTCATGCCTTTCGGGCTAACCAATGCCCCGGCATATTTCATGTACCTCATGAACAAGGTATTCATGGAATATCTGGACAAATTTGTGGTGGTTTTCATAGATGATATTCTCGTCTTCTCCAAAGATGAAGAAGAACATGAGAAACATCTAAGGTTGGTGTTACAAAGGCTGAGAGAACACCAACTATATGCCAAGTTGAGCAAGTGTGAGTTTTGGCTAAAGAGAGTTCCCTTTTTAGGGCATATAATCTCGGAGGGAGGAATCTCCGTAGATCCCGCCAAAATCGAAGATATCCAGAAATGGAAAACCCCTGAAAATGTCGGGGAAGTTCGAAGCTTTTTGGGATTGGCTGGATACTATCGACGGTTTATTGAGGGATTCTCCAAGATCTCGAGACCTCTCACCAAACTATTGGAAAAGGGAATCACATTCACCTGGACGCCACAGTGCGATACGAGCTTTCAGGAGCTAAAGAAGAGATTGACAACAGCCCCCGTGTTGGTTATGCCAGATATGCAGAAGAATTTCACGGTGTACTGCGATGCCTCTGGAAACGGGTTGGGATGTGTTCTCATGCAAGAGGGACATGTCGTGGCATATGCATCCCGGCAGCTTCGGAAGCACGAGAAGAACTATCCTACACATGACTTAGAACTAGCTGCAGTGGTACACGCGTTGAAAATTTGGCGGCACTATTTGATGGGGAAGAGGACAGAGATATATACGGATCATAAGAGTTTGAAGTACATATTCACACAGCCAGATCTCAACCTTAGACAAAGGAGATGGTTAGAGCTAATCAATGACTTTGATGTAGGCATCAACTATCATCCCGGGAAAGCAAACGTCGTGGCCGATGCCTTGAGTCGGAAAGTGCAGGTCAATAAGTTGAGCTTGAAGGATATGCCTGCAGAATTGAAGGACGAGGTTATAAGGCTCAATCTATGTCTAGTAAATAGTGGTGAAGCCATCGCCATGGAAGTGGACTCCACACTTGAGCGAGACATACGCGAGGGACAAAAGAATGATGAGAAGGTACAAGAGATCAGACAGCTCATCAAGGAAAATAAAGCTCCTGGTTTTAGAGAGGATGAACAAGGAACGGTGTGGCACGGGAAAAGGATCTGTGTGCCAGAAGTAAAGGAGATTCGTAAATTAATTTTGAAGGAGGCGCACGATTCCGACTATTCCATTCATCCTGGGAGTACGAAGATGTATCAGGACCTCAAAAGCAGGTATTGGTGGTATGGCATGAAGCGAGATGTCGCGGAACATGTTGCCCTATGTGACACATGTCAGTTGGTGAAAGCAGAACATCAACGACCCGCGGGATTGCTGCAACCACTCAAAGTGCCTGAATGGAAGTGGGAAGAGATCAGCATGGACTTTGTCGTGGGATTGCCTAGGACCCAGTCCGGGTATGATTCAATATGGGTTATTATTGATAGGCTAACCAAGGTAGCTCATTTCATCCCTGTGAAAGAAAGCTACAGCGGATCCAAATTGGCAGAATTGTACATGTCAAGGATTGTGTGTTACCATGGAGTGCCGAAGAAGATAGTGTCGGATCGAGGGACGCAGTTCACCTCGAGGTTTTGGCAAAAGTTGCATGAAACCATGGGAACCCATCTGAATTTCAGTTCTGCCTATCATCCCCAAACTGACGGGCAGACGGAGAGAACCAATCAGATCCTTGAAGATATGTTAAGGGCATGTGCACTCAAAAACAATAGGAGTTGGGACAAAAACTTACCGTATGCGGAGTTTTCCTATAACAACAGTTATCAAGCTAGTATGAAGATGTCACCGTTTGAAGCTTTGTATGGAAGGAAGTGCAGAACTCCCCTATTTTGGAACCAAACAGGAGAAAGTAAAGTGTTTGGTCCCGAAGTGCTACAAGAAGCCGAGGCAAAGGTGAGGGAGATTCGCAACAACTTGAGGATAGCACAGACACGCCAGAAGAGTTATGCTGATGTACGAAGAAGAGAGCTCGTTTTCAACGTGGGAGACTATGTTTATCTCAAGGTGTCCCCTATCAGAGGACTTCGTCGGTTCAAGGTGAAAGGGAAGTTGTCACCTCGATACATCGGACCCTTTCAAGTTTTGGAAAGAAAAGGCGAAGTGGCGTACCAACTAGAGTTGCCGGTTCATCTGTCGGACGTGCACGATGTGTTCCATGTGTCGCAACTCAAGAAATGTCTGAGGACGCCTGAGGAGGTGTTACCCATGAACGAAGTGGATGTAGCTGAGGATTTGTCTTATGCCGAGCAACCATACAAGATTTTGGAGACAATGGAACGCCTCACCAGAAATAAGAGAATCAGGATGTGCAAGGTGCAGTGGAAACATCACTCAGAAGAGGAAGCCACCTGGGAGCGGGAAGATGAGCTTAAGGCACAATTTCCGGAATTGTTTTCTTAGAAACACCAATCTCGAGGACGAGATTTCTTTTAAGGGGGGTAGAGCTGTAACACCCCAAATTTTTAGTCAAGACTCAAATTTTGATTTAGAACCATAAACCATGTTCAGAGGGGAATTTAGAAATTTTTGGACGTATTGCATGTTTTGCAAAAATTCAAATTCAAACTGGAATTCAAATTATACTCAAAACAGAAATGAAATGAAAAAGAAAAAGGAAAGCCAGAAAAAAACTGGCCAGTGGGCCGAAACCCCAGCCGGCCCAGCTAACCCCCGCGCAGCCCGCCCCCGCGCGCGCCGCTCTGCCCCTCGCTGACATGTGGGACCCGCCTGTCATCCCTAACCCCGCGACCCCGGACTCTCTCCCGCGCGCTCGATCGCAACCGATCGGGAAATCGTGTTTTGCGGCCGAATTCTGGAACTAGCGGACTCCAACTCGATCACAACAGAACCACCGCCCTCCCCCGGCTATAAAACCCACCGATCCGATCAGTTTTTCGCACGCGATCGCCGATTTTCACTCCGGTGAGCACCGAGACTTCGCCGGTGAATTTTGGCCGATCTAAGCTCGGAAACTCTGATCTAACTCGCTAGTTTTGATCCACCGCCTCCGGGGAACTTTGCAGGTGCAGAAAACCCGAAGACTTACGGTGCAAATCCAGCTCCGACGAGCTTCGCCGTGGTTTTGCCTCGGACCTCGCCGCCGAGCACTTTCCAGGACCCCCGAGCTCGAGAAAACCCCCGAGGTGAGATCCCTGACCTCCCCTCTACCGATCTAGGCCATAAGATCACAGTTCTAGGTAGAATTCTCGAGGATCCGAAAGATTCCGGCGAGATCGCCGCTTCCCGCCGCCGTGCGCCGCCGGCAGCGCCGCCCGCGCTCGATCAGAGCGACGTGGCCGCTTGTGCGCCGTTTATTTTAAATCGCACGGTAGACTTTAAAACCCCGCGTACCGGTTCGATGTTATAATCTCAGCCGTCGGTTTAAAATCAGACGGTCCACGTCAGTCCCGCGTTATAAAGACTGGAATTCTTACGTGCTACCCCCTGGGGTTCTCTGGAATTGAGAGCTAGCCCCGGAAACTTCAGATCTAGCCCCTGGAACTCCAGAAAATCATGTAAATTCATTTAAAAATCAGTTTTAGCCCCTAGACTTAATAGAAATTAAGAAAAACACCTCTGAAGAGTGTAGCTAGACCCCTGGAGATTATGAAAATAATATTATATACCCTGTAATGGGGTGAATTCATTATTTTAGCCCTGTTTAGTATTTAATTTAGAAAATTGAAAATGTAACTAGTGTTTAAATATTAAAAAGGGGGACAAACCTAATTGTCAAAATTAGTAAAAACTTTCTCAGTACTTAGAAAACTTTGGAGTGAGATAAAAATATATTTTTGGGGCTGAAATAAATCTGTTTCATAAATTATTCACATTTAATAGTATAGGGGCACATTCTTAAGTAAAGAATAGTTAAAGAAAAATAGGAAAAATAATTATGAAATAGTATACATCAGAAGCCAAGGTCAAAATATGATCTTAAATTATTTAGGACCAGAACCTAATCTGTTTAGGTAGTGTGTATTACTAATTTAATAATAAAATGCACAATTATGCATAAGAATATAAATCTGAAAATATAGAAACTAGTAAATAATAAATGGAGTTTCTAAAGTACAAAGAATTCAGTTTAGGGTTGATAGAAATTATGAAGGCACCTATGGAGAAGAAAAATACTCTTCATACATATTTGGTAGTTTAATATATAAGGAATTTATTTAAAACTGAAACACACATATATACATATATATGTATATATATATATATATTATGTGAGTATAAATATGAACACCAAAGTAGGAATCATACACATGTAAATAGAAGTGTGTGCAAGCCCCAAACCAACACACATAGAGTATCCACAACACATAAAATGGTAAAGAAAATTTCATAAATGTGAATGTGTTGTTTGTATGAAGTAGAAGTGTGAACTATGTCTTATGATTGTTGTTTTCCTTTTGCTATGTGTGATGGTATGAAGTAGAACCTGTTCAAGAGCAAGCTATCAGTTTTCAAGATCAGGACTACTCATTTCAAGAGCAGCAAGAAGGAGGCAAGTGTCCTTGACCACTTTGATCCTATGCTAGGATGTGTAGATAGAATTATTTGCATTGTCAAATGAAATATGAAACCCATGCTAGGAAAGTTTCCCTAGAATTTCATTACCCTGTTTCCTTGTAGCTTGGGTTGGGATTTATTTTACCATGTCATATATTTACATGCATTTGCTTAGCCATGCTTAGAATGGGATATTTGGGACATGAGATCATCAGTTTATATTACCATACTCTTGAATGAGACATTGTGAATTATGTAGAGGTAGGGATCAAGGCAAGTTGGATGTTTTGGTTGTGTGCTGGGTGCACGAGACTTGGGTTTGTGTTTAGTACTTGCCTGGATCCTAAGGACCGGTTCATGGAGCATGTAACCCGGCTTTACAGTGCCAACCACATGCTGAGATGGGGCAGCTTAGCCAATTAATTAGGTGTATCCCCGGCGTAGTATGGGTGTGTTGGATGGTGCGGGGAGTAGGTGTCAGCTGGACTACCATATGAACCGCAAGGCTCAAGAGGGGGCCACTGCAGCGGGGTTGGAGCCTCTTGTATGCTGTTAGGGGTGAAACCTCAGTGGGCCCACGCTCGTCGGGAATCCCTTTGTAAAGGCTTTGTAGTGATCTCTTGGCCGCACACCTGGGAAGTGTGAATGTGGAACGTAGCCACTGGCATAATGGAGGTTCTTTTAGTCCACCCGGCAACGGGGGATGAAATCACTACTTGTGGGTACAGTGGTACAAACTCTGCAGAGTCAAAACTGTCTTGACAGCCGTGCTCACGGTTAAGAGCGGCCTGGACTTATTCATGATTAGAGGATTGACGGTTTTGGAGGTTAAGCGGGAAGCTTAACATTGGAAATGATGTTATGATTATTTGGTTATGATGATTGGGATGGGAGATTGGGACCATTTCACCTGTGTAGTAATGTAGGTGCTTAATAAGCTAAGGTGATAGGTATTAATTGCGTAGTGCTTTAACCATGAGTTCAACCTCTCCTTGTTCTAGCCATGCATGATATAATTTTCCCACACTTGCTGAGTACCATTGGTACTCAACCTTGCATATTTGTTGGTTTATATTGCTGCTCAGGTCAAGATAATGAGGTGGTGTATAATGACCAAGACTTTGGACCCGAGGAAGGATTCTAGGTTCATGAAGACCCCCCCCGGGCAACACCTGTGATGGAGCCCCAAAGAATAATATTCCGCTGCTAGTTTATTTTCCTTGTGATGAACTTATTATTGTCCATCGAGACATTTACTATGTAAGACTTACTTATATTCGACACCTGGCTTGTAATAAATGATGCTTCACTATTTGTCATCACATGTATGAGCAAATGATCCTGGCATACATGTGATATTCACTTGGTTGTTTCTTCGGAAAAACCGGGTGTGACACGTGCGTGGTGCAACATGGGAGACCCCGTCACGTGCTCTGAAACGTGAACACGTAACTCAAGGCGTGTTTGGCTTGAGAACATCCGGGCGAGTGATGACGGCCGGGTGTACGAACTGTATGGATTCCGGGCTCGGTGTGCAGCCGAGTCTGATGATTGTTTGAGTTTCTGCAGGTAGCCTGACCACGAAACGGTAGACGTGTAGCATCCGTGTGCGAGTGACGTTTAGTGCCATTGAAATAACGAAGCCGGCTAAGTCCGGTATAGGTTTTTCTTTGTGAGGACGTAGTACCGACAAAATCTGGTGACGCATCGACGTCACACCCAACTAAATAAGCAACTTCATTGTTAACAAGTTTTCAACTTATAGGATGTTAAGGACAGAGCACTCTGTTTTCAGCTGAATCAAGGCTGGAGTTAATCAGAGGTTAGAGGTTGAGTTCTTTCGAGGTTGGGGTCGTATGATACATTTCTGGAAAGCTTTGGAAGAGATTTACAACTTTTCTGTTGAGTTCCAGAGGTGTTTCATCCCTTAACCACTCGAAAAATGCAGTAGAGTTGAAACTGTCCAGAAAACAGGACAGAGTAAAGACTCTCTGTAGACTCTCTGTAAAATTAAGCATAACTTCCTGCTTAAAAATCCAAAAATAGGAAATGAGGTAGTTATGGAAAGCTTATGAGATGGGTTACAACTTTGTAACAGAAAGTTTTGTCAGATTAGGAACAGAATTAACTGGGATTCTTGGATCAAATCAGTACCTAAGGCAGGGAGGTGCTGTCCAATTGTTTCCAGAAATTCTGTTAATTTTGACATCTCATAACCTTTGAACCAGGACAGATCTTAGGCCAAGCAAATACTGGCTGGAAAGCTATTGAAGTTAGCTTCAACTTTGATGTTGAGCTCCAGGACTGGTTTTGCTTTTAACCTGGCCTAAATCAGGTTGAAATGGAAACTGGTCAAGGCTGTCATGGGAACAGCAGATCAGCAGTCAAATTTGTTTAAAAATTTGAACTATGTTTCCAAGTGTTATGGGTTCAATGACATATCTTATGTTATAACTCAATGGTTTACTGTTTAAATAAATATTTGACATTTCTCAAATATATTTTTACAGATGGCAGCAGATAAACAGTTGGAGAACGGGTGGGTAGTTTCCCACTGTTCTGACCGTAGCGGCTACCCGGAAGCATTGTGGCAAATGCTCCAATATTTCGGGTACAACCAGATGCCGCAATACCTCGCCAAGGAAGAAGGCGAAGAGGGGAACAAGACGTGGACGATCCATGTCGAGGTTCCCGCAGGACCTACGCCACCCGGTTGGGTGCCATTCACCGTCACAGTGAGAGGAAGACAACCGGAAGGGGTGTGGCAAGTGGCAGCCCGTGACACTATGTCACGTTTCTGCCAACTACACGTGCAGGCTATGGAGGGTACTCCATACGCACTCGTTCCGGTGGAGGGACGAGCTCAGCATGTGTGGGAAGAGAGGTACCTGGAGGCAACAGACCCGAGTTGCCCAAGGTACAACCCCGCGGAGGCAAATCTCAGCCTCCAAATGAGGGCGGGAAACGCTGTGATGGACAGCCAAACTGTTCATATGGAGCATCTCGCCACCAAGCTCAAGGAGAGCACAAGCCGTGGAGATCATTTTGAGAGTGCTCACAGCGCACTCCGCAACGTGCTCCTTCCGACGATTAAGCGACTGAATGAACAACACAATCAGTTGCGTCGTCTGAAGAAGGCAAAGAAGCAGAGCCGTGTTGACATCGCGGCATTGCAAGGGCTGGTGCAGACCCTAACCCAGCAGAATGAGGACCTTGCTCAAGAGCGGGACGACGCTATTGAGGAAGGACAAGGCTGGGAAGAGGACTACAACCAGGCTATGGACGAAGTGCATGCATTGCAGCACCTCGTGCCCCCGGTATTGGGCGTACCGGTAGTCTTGGGTCTTCTAGCCATGGGAGAACCCGGAATGGGAGAAGAGGTGGTAGACCCCGAGCCACCAGCAGAGGTACCAGAGGAGGACGACCCACAGGAGGTCGAGTTCTACTCCGAGCAGGGGGTTACGGTTGCCAAGTAGGGCAGCTAGGGTAGCGTAACCCAACTTTTGTAACCGGTGACATGTCGTGTAGACAGTAGCGTATGTATAGGTAGTGACGACATGAGCATGACTTCTCGGAGATCCGAGAATAATGTATCTTGTATAAAGTTTATGCTTTATCAATATATGTGAATGTTGTGCAAGTTAATCATGCGTCGCTTCAATACCTACTGCTGTTTATGGAATTTTGAGTAAGACATGTGCTAATTGCTGCTGTGTTGAATTTCAGAATGACGCGTACTCGTGCCAACCCTGATGTTGGAGGTACTAGCCAAGGGGGAGAGACCTCCCAACCACCTCCCGAGGACTCCTCGGGACAGCAGCAGCAACAGCAACAGGAAACACTGCCACCGCCACTGCCAACGGTTACATTGGCCGACATTGTCGCGGCAATGGCGGGCTCGCATCAGCAGCACACAGAGTTACTGCAGACTCTCATCGCCAATACGTCTCGCCCAGAGAGACGTCAAGAGCGTGAGGAGCGCCAACAGAGCTCCTACTCCGACTTCCTGGCGACTCATCCCCCTGTATTCTCAAGGGCGGATGAACCACTTGACGCGGACAACTGGCTCCGCGCCATAGAGATGAAGTTCGGGCTCCTCCAAATCAGCGAGCAGTGCAAGACTCAGTTCGCGGTCCAGCAGCTCCAAGGATCCACGAGCGCGTGATGGGCCAACTTCTGTGCTTCCCAGCCCACCGACCGAGTGATGACCTGGGCGGAGTTCCGGACGGCCTTCAGGGCCTATCATATACCGCCTGGATTGATGAAGAGGAAGACGCAGGAGTTCCTACACCTGCAACAAGGGAGCCGGAACGCGCTGGAATAGCGTTCAACGATCTCGCGCTCTACGCGTCGTATCATGCGGATACAGACGAGAAGCGGCGAGACCATTTTTACCAGGGGCTTAACCCGCTCCTGAAGGACAAGTTGGCGATGTTCAATCGCGGCAGCCTCAACGACATCATTGATGCTGCGATTGTTCAGGAGGACTCCGGCAAGGAGTTGGCGGCGGCAGAGCGAAAGCGAAGCGCACCGCAGAGCAGCGGAGAAGGAGGTGGTCCTTCTCAGAAGTTTCGGATGGTGAATCGCCCACCATCAGGCCCACGCTGGCAACCACCACAGCGGTCGATGCCGTTCCGCAGTCGGCCGTACTCTTCACCGGCATTCCGGCCGGCACTGCCAGCACCACCGCAACAACAACAGCAGCAGCGGGCGATGCCGCGTGAGTTTGCACCTCCGCAACGCATGCCGGGCTTTCGTCCACCAAGTACTCCACCAGCAGCGGCCACATGTTACAAGTGTGGTCGTCCAGGACACTTCGCGAGCAGTTGCCCGGAGAGGCAAGGCGGCGGAGTGGCACCACAGTTTCCGGGTAGGAATCAACCCCGGAACCCTACTAATGCGCGGCGGGCAAACCCTAGGCCCGGCACTGTCCACCAGCTTGCCATTGAGGACGTGCCGGAGGGCGAGCCAATCCTTGCGGGTATGTTCCAACTCCACCAGCATCCCGCTATAGTACTGTTTGATTCAGGCGCCACGCATAATTTTATTAGCCAAGCTTTCATTGCTAAACACAGTTTGCCAATACTACCCACCGATAGTCCATATTTAATTTGTTCACCGGGTGGGAAGATTTCAGCAAGCGTAATGGTCTCCAAAGCACCATTATGCTTAGCGGGTAGAGTGTACCCCACGTCTCTCATTACCTTAGAGGGACAGAAGGTCGATGTCATCCTAGGGATGTCGTGGTTAACCCGCCACGGCGCTGTTTTAGACACCGTCCTTCGAGTCGTGCACTTAAACTCAGAAGTGCACGGTTCTCACTCATTATTTCTGTACAGTCCAGAAATAAAACTTCCAAGTGTCTATCAAGCCACAACCATCAGATTGGAAGACATTCCAGTGGTCCGAGAGTTCCCTGATGTATTCCCGGACGATTTCCCGGGGATGCCACCCGATAGAGAGGTGGAGTTCAAAATTGAACTCGCACCGGGAACCATGCCAATATCCCGAAGGCCGTACAAGATGGCGCCCAAGGAGTTGGCTGAACTGAAGACTCAGCTCACGGACCTTCTGGAGAAGGGTTTTATTAGGCCGAGCTCCTCGCCATGGGGCTGTTCGGCATTATTTGTCAAAAAGAAGGATGAATCGTTGCGGCTTTGCGTGGACTACCGTCCATTAAATGCCGTAACCATCAAGAACAAGTACCCGTTGCCACGGATCGACATGTTGTTTGATCAGTTGGTCAAAGCAAAGATCTTTTCCAAGATGGATTTAAGATCCGGGTACCATCAGATTAAGATAAGGGCGGAGGACATTCCAAAGACAGCTTTCTCGACAAGGTACGGACTTTATGAGTACCTGGTCATGTCCTTTGGCCTCACCAATGCTCCAGCTCACTTCATGTACTTAATGAACTAGGTGTTCATGCCGGAGCTGGACAAGTTTGTCGTGGTCTTCATCGACGACATCCTGGTATATTCCAAGTCGGAGGAAGATCACAAGAAACATTTGCGTATAGTCTTGCAACGGCTGCGGGACCATAAGTTATACGCAAAGTTCAGCAAATGCGAGTTTTGGATATCGCAAGTGCCTTTCCTCGGGCATATCATCTCAGCGGAGGGTATCGCTGTGGACCCGAGCAAGATCACGCAAGTGCTGAATTTGAAATCCCTGAGAACTGTTCATGAGGTACGGAGTTTCCTCGGACTCGCGGGATATTATCGGAGGTTCATTCCGAACTTCTCGAAGATTGCCTAGCCAATGACAGAGCTGCTGAAGAAGGCTACCAAATATGTTTGGAGTCCAGCATGTGAAGCAGCATTCAAGGCTTTAGTCAAGCACCTGACATCAGCACCGGTTTTGGCGCAACCAGACACAACAAAACCGTTCGATGTGTACTGCGATGCATCCGGCATTGGGCTCGGATGTGTGCTGATGCAAGACCGAAGAGTGGTCGCGTATGGATCACTGCAGCTTAGGAACCATGAGCAGAATTATCCAACTCACGATTTGGAGCTCGCATCCGTGGTACTTGCACTAAAGATGTGGAGGCACTACCTACTCGGTAACCTCGTACATTTATATACCGACCACAAAAGCCTCAAGTACATATTCTCTCAGAAGGAGCTGAACATGAGGCAACGAAGATGGTTATAACTGATAAAGGATTACGAGATAGAGATCCATTATCATCCGGGCAAGGCAAACGTTGTGGCAGATGCGCTGAGCCGCAAGTCACACGTCAAAAATCTGACCATCACACCGTTGGAAGAGAGCGAACCACCACTACATGTGATTCCACACGGAGCTCTCTACAACCTAGCTTTGATCCCCACCATCCGTAAAGAGATAGCGGCAGCCCAAAAGAATGACAAGGGCATGTCACATTTACGGAGACGTGTAGACAGTGGGGAGTTGAAATGTTTCCGGAAGGACGGAGACGGCGTCCTGTGGTTCAAGGACCGGATTGTCGTACCCCGAAACCCGGAGTTACGGAAGAAAATCTTTGATGGGGCTCACTTATCAAAATTTTCTATTCACCCCGGCAGCAACAAAATGTATCAAGAACTCAGAAGAAAGTTTTGGTGGACACGGATGAAGCGAGAAACTGCAAAATACGTGTCCGAGTGTGATACATGTCGAAGGGTGAAGGCAGACCACATGCGGAAACCGGGACTGCTGCATCCACTGGGCATTCCTGCCTGGAAGTGGGAGGACGTGAGCATGGATTTCGTCGTCGGTTTACCCACCACCTTACAGAAACATGATTCGGTGTGGGTGATCGTCGATCGGCTCACCAAAGTTGCCCATTTCATCCCGGTCAACACCAACTACAACGCCAAGAAGTACGCTGAACTGTACATCTCACGGATCCTATGCTTATACGGCGTACCCCGTACCATCATATCGGACCGGGGCACTTTATTTGTGTCCCGTTTTTGGGAGCAGCTACACGCTGCCTTGGGGACGAAGCTGATCCGTAGTTCAGCCTACCACCCGCAGACGGATGGGCAAACCGAGCGGGTAAATCAAATCCTAGAAGACATGCTACGAGCTTGCGCTATCAACCACGGCAAGAATTGGAATGATCACTTGCCGTTAGCCGAGTTCTCGTACAACAATGGGTACCAAGCCAGCATCAAGATGGCGCCCTACGAGGCGCTATACGGAAGAAAATGCCGCACACCATTGAACTGGTGTGAGTCTGGCGAAAGGGTTACCTTCGGGATTGACCTTGTCAACAACGCGGAAGAAAAGGTTCGACTAATTCAAGCGAACCTAAAAGCCGCTCAATCCCGTCAGAAACAGTATGCGGACCGGAGAAGGCGCCCATTACAATTCGAAGTTGGAGATCACGTATATCTACGGGTGTCTCCAATGAAGGGAGTAAACAGATTTGGGGTGAGAGGAAAGTTGGCACCCCGATTCATCGGTCCATTCCAGATTACCGAAAGATGTGGATCGGTGGCATACCGGCTGAAATTACCAGAAGCACTTTCTGGTGTGCACGACGTCTTTCACATTTCCCAGCTGAGGAAGTGTCTCAAGCTATCAACTACCGTTCAGCTGGAAGACATTGAAGAACTGCAACCGGATCTCACCTATCGGGAGGAACCATTGCAGATTATTGATGAAAAGGCCCGAACCACACGCAACCGTACGTTGTGGTTCTACAAGGTTCTATGGAGTAATCACTCCATGGACGAAGCGACATGGGAGAGCGAAGAATTCCTTCGCACTAACTACCCCGACTTTTTCACGTCGCATATCCAGTAATTTTCCACTGTCCTCTCTCTCATTTTCACCTTATAATCTCGGGACGAGATTCTTTTAAGGGGGGAGGAATGTAAGGGCCTCAGTTTTTGACACACATTTGCAGTGTTCATCACCACACCACACACCTCATTTGAGGAAGAATGATGAACACAAATGAAGAGCAAGTAACAATTATCAACATGCTCATTAGAGAACAAACTTACACATTGCAAAAGTGGTATTTCCCACATGTGATATAGATGGGCTGGACATATGAAAACTCCTACACTTTACTAAGGATGTCCATGCCAAGTTTCACCCAAATTCAAAACCTTTTTGGGGTCAGTTTGGGTATAGTTAGGAAGAGGGCAGTTTGAAACCATATTCAAATTCAAACTGTTTTTATCCAATGAATTTAAAAGTGGGGGGCATATTCTTACTCAGCACATTTTTGTGAGCTCACACACCAATTTTCACACCATTTGGAGTTGATCTTGACATGAGCTAAGTGGGAGAAATTCAAACTTTATTTGAATTTCAAACTGAACTTGTGCTGAAATTCATTCAAACCAAACCTCATTTGAACTTTGATCAATTCAAATGGCTCATGGGTGAATAATTTGAATTGCCAAGGGTAGTATGGGGTTCACTGTTTACAACAGTGATTAGGAGTAAATTTCAGAGGTTAAAACTAGAGGTGGGACCCACATATCAGCCACTGCTCAGATCAAACCAACTGAGACTTTCTCACTCGGGTCGCCGAGCCACAGCGGTGATCGCCACCGAGGCCAGCCGCCGCGCCACCAGCTGCTTGCCCACGCGCGGGCATAAGGCGGTGCAGAGCCTTCTTAAGGCGCCTGCCCCCTCCTCGGCCGAGGCACCACCGTTCTTCCCCGCAAGAACTCAGCGCCGGCTGAAAACTTCCGCAGCTCGGACTTGATCGGAGAACGCCGATCGCAGCTCCCTCCTTCCACTCCAGAGCCCCAGCAAGGTACTAGAGACCTTCCTCCATCCTCCCCGTTGCTAGAATTCGATTGAAACCGAGTGATATCGGCTGTGCCGAAAGATCAAAATCGGAACTTGGAACCGCCGCACCTCGGGCTCTCGTGGACAGCCCAACCAGGGCGTTGTCGCGCCCGAGCCAAGGCAC
This sequence comes from Neostapfia colusana, assembly GCA_030760725.1. NCBI lineage: Eukaryota > Viridiplantae > Streptophyta > Magnoliopsida > Poales > Poaceae > Neostapfia > Neostapfia colusana. The sequence continues at coordinate 84,737,842 of JASWHV010000003.1, forward strand.
CCTTGGACGCGCGGGTGACCGGTGCTGCTCATCCCCGAGCCACAGCTCGAGTGGTTGCTCAGCGGCGGCGAATTTCCACTTTTCCCCTTTCTGTGTGCAGAACGACCTTCGGGTACGGTTCTGTTTAATTCGTGCTCTAGAAAGGATTAGAGGGCCTCAGGCGGCTCTCACACGAGCTAGACACGGTAACGCACAAGTTGTCTTCACAACTCTGGGCCGGAGAACCTCTGTGCCCGGCGTAATTTAAGATCTACTAATGGCGGAACGAACGGGCGGCATCGGGCGCACGGTGAGGACCTATTTCGGGCCTTCCCCGAGCTGCCTCGAGCTCATGTCGACCTTCTCTGAGGTCCACTGATGCTCCCCGGCCGATTTCCCAAGTAGCTGAGGTGCTAGGGTAGTCAGCCGACATGGCCGAAATCGTTCTGAGGTGGCGGCTCGTCGCCGACCATGCTCCGGCCATTGTCATGAGCAGCTAACCCTAGAATCCTGTTCCCCGAGTAAAAGTAGGCAGGGGCGGCCAGAATCGAGAAGTTTGGAGCTGTACAGCAGCCGGCGGCGAGCTCTCCGGCGAGATCCCTCGGCGGCGGGGCGCGGGTGTCGCGAGGTTGAAGAAGGGGGTGGACCCCAGCTGTCAGCGACCGATATTTTGAATCGGGATCCGGCTGCGGCCAGGATCGGGTGTGCTGGCGCGTAAAATCCTTGTGGGCCACGATGTGCCATCGCCTAGGCGTGCGACGCGTGTCCCCTGGGCCCACGCGAGAGTTTAAACTTTTCCCTGATTTTCAGATTTCCTTCAAACTTCAAATCCTTCTAACTTTGTCTAGAAAGCTCCAAATTGAGTGAACCAAATTTTGCTGGATTCAGCTCTCTGAGTACTTTCCAGAAAATCAAGTTTCACTTCATGAAATTCCTTATTTCTCCAGAATTAATTCCTTAAAGTTTAAACTGTTAGGGATTTTAACTGGCGAATCCCTTGGAGGAAAATCCTGAAATTTTGCTGAGATGTTCACCAAAATATCCTTGAACTACCATAAAAATTTCAGATCCATTTGAGCTCATTTAATCCACCTAATGGTGTGATTAGTGAAACTGTTCCAGAGAAAATAGAAAATGTTCAGAAACATTTTCAGAATTTTCTCTGAAATTGTTTAGCTCATATCTTTAGTTAGAGATTTCCAAATTAAGTTAGACCAACTCCATTAGAACCCTCTGAAAATCTAGTTTTCAGAAAGTCATAGTTTGTCTCATGAAAATTCCTAGAACACCCTAAGAGTTCCAATTAAGGTCAAGGACATAATTATTTGTGGAGGGCTCAAATGAGCTTTGCTGCAACTTAAACTTGACCAGGTCTCTGTTTAGGTTGTAACCAAGCCACAGTAAAAGTTTCAAAGTCATTAGGTCTATCTAGCAAAGGTTATAGACTTCACAACTTCAAACTTAATACAAATGCATTAAATTAATACATGTATTGTTTCTATCATGTAGTCGCTAAGGTCGAGGAGGAACCCGAAGTCCTAGACTTCGTTACTCCGGAGGAACAGCTAGCCTACGACCAAGAGCAGCAAGGCAAGCTCCGGTTTGCATTAACCATTTTACAATTTTTTATTGTTTTGAGCACATACTTGTTTCCTTTATTCTGTGCATTAGAGTCTTGTTTGGAAACCCCACTGCATAGCCAAGAAAACCATGGGTTGGGGTTTAGGATTGCAAACCCCGTTAGCCACTGCATTGCTAGGATAGAGTCGGATTCGGTACAAGTCGAGTAGTTGGAACTACTCGCGAGAATAGGCTAGAGGCACATTGCTCGGGTAGAGATAGCACATGATACACATGGCAAGAAAATGAGACCGGGCGGAGAGTAAGGGCAGCAGGACTTTGGGGCCTGTGTGCTGTAGCTCCGCTTGTGTCGGTTGAGGACCGAGCCGTGTGCGGGCCTGTTGAACAAGCTAGAACAGTACCGAAGACCTACCGGCTATATGGGAACCGGGAAACTGATGTAACTCGGGTAGCTGGGTATTGAGGCATTGCCCGTCGTTCAGAGGGTAGGTTGAGAGCTCGAGGTGTAAATCGGCTGGCGGCACAGAGATGCGCGTGCAGAGACCTCTTGCTCGGGACGATGGGACCGGTTCAATATTTGGCTAACGGGTGAAAGGTAGTCGCGTACGGCGTCCGTGATGGTTGTTGTAGGCAACATCGAGTACGGGCGTACGTGACGGGTTGTTCGGGTAACCGTGCAGGTGTAAATCGATTATAATCGCCGTCCCTCGCAGTCAGTGAGTACCACTTGTTCAATGTACCGTGACGTAGAAAGAACAGGCTAGTTACATGTTAAAATGTTGCTGATTGAAAGCTGGACATTGATTGTTAATGATATGCTGTAGCTTAGAGCTAATTAAAGTTCTTTTCAACTTTGGGCAAAGTACATGAGAGAAATGCGTTTCTTGTTTGATTGCGGCTCTCTCATGTGCCTTAGCGTAAGGTTCTCCACAACCTGCTGCTAAAACTTGAAAGTAAGGTTCCACTAATTAGGTGAGTCCTTGCAAATGATTTTCACCTCATTCAACCCATTACCCTCATGTAGAAGTTCCATGTTTAGGTGAGACGGGTCAGACTTGCTGAGCCTTCGTGCTCACTGCTTGTGTTTGAAGCTTTTCCAGGGTTCTATGAGGAAGGGACTCCCGAAGAGGAGACGGAACCCCAGGAGGGGAACCCCGTCGAGTGGGAGTCGTGCACGCCGCAGAGTTAGTGTGCGTGTGTGCTAGCAAGGACGCGTTCGAGGGCTGAACGTGCACTTGATGCTTAGTCTACGCCCGCGAGTGTAGACTGAACTTATTTTGATGTAAACATGTTCATAAACTTGTTTATGTAATAAAACTTCCGCTTCCGCTTGCACCTTTGACGTGTGTTATACGGTGCTGTGCAATGCAGCCCCCCTCAGCGTGATCCTGGCTCGACAGGACCAATGGGGTCGTGTCACTTCTCCGGCGAATTCTGGCCGATCTAAGCTCAGAAATTCCGATCTAACTCGCTGGTCTTGATCCACCGCCACCGGGGAACCTTGCAGGTGCAGAAAACTCAGTGACTTGCGGTGTAAACACAGCGCCGACGAGCCTCGCCGTGGTTTCACCTTGGACCTCGTCGCCGATCACTTTCCGGGACCTCCGAGCTCAAGAAAACCCCCAAGGTGAGATCCGCGACCTCCCCTCTACCGATCTATGCCATAAAATCACAGTTCTAGGAAGAATTCCCGAAGATCCGAAAGTTTCCGGCGAGATCGCCGCTTCCCGCTGCCGTGCGCCGCTGGCAGCGCCACCCGCGCTCGATCAGAGCGACGTGGCCGCTTGTGCGCCGTTTATTTTAAATCGCACGGTAGGGTTTAAAACCCCGCGTACCGGTTCCATGTTATAATCACGGCCGTCGGTTTAGAATCGGACGGTCCACGTCAGCCCCGCGTTATAAAGACTGGAAATCTTACGTGCTACCCCCTGGGGTTCTCGGGAAATAAGAGCTAGCCCCTGAAACTTCTGATCTAGCTCCTGGAACTTCAGAAAATCATGTAAATTCATTTAAAAATCAGTTTTAACCCCTGAACTTAATAAAAATTAGGAAAAACACCTCTGTTATGTATAGCTAGACCTCTGGAAATTCTTAAAATAATATAATAGACCGTGCAGTAGGGTGAGTTTACCTTTTTAGCCCTTTTTAGTATTTAATTTAGGAAATTGAATATGTGGCTAGTGTTTAAAAATTAAAAAGTGGGACAAACCTATTGTCAAAATTTAATTAAAGACTTTCTCAGTATTTAGGAAACTTTGGAGTGAGATAAAAACATATTTTGGGCTGAATTGAATCTGTTTAATTTATTATTCACATTTAGGGACACATTTTTAAGTAATGAATAGTTTTAGAAAATAGGGAAAATAATTGTGAAATAGTTTACATCAGAGGCCAAGGTCAAAATATGTTATTAAATTATTTAGGACCAGAACCTATTCTGTTTAGATGATGTGTATTACTAATTTCATAATAAAGCACACATGTATGCATAGGAAAATAAATCTGAAAATATAGCAACTAGTAAATGGTAAATGGAGTTTCTAAAATTCAAAGAATTCAGTTTAGGGTTGGTAGAATTTCGGAAGGCACATATGGAGAAGAAAAATATCTTTCATACATACTTGGTAGTAAAAAGGTGTAGTAGTTGAATATAAGGAATTTATTTAAATTGGAAACTCATATATATATATATATAGTATGTAAGTATAAATGTGAACACCAAAGTAGGAATCATATACACATGATTAAAAGTGTATGCAAGCCACAAATCAACACACATAGAGTAACCACAACACATATAATGGTGAATGACTTTCATAAATATGAATGTGTGGTTTGTATGAAATGGAAGTGTGAACTATGTCTTATGGATTGTTGTTTTTCTTTTGCTATGTGTGATGGTATGATGTAGAACCTGCTCAAGAGTAAGTTATTCCTTTCCAAGATCAGGACTACCCATTTCAAGAGCAGTAAGAAGGAGGCAAGTGTCCTTGACCACTTTGATCCTATACTAGGATGTGTAGATAGAATTATTTGTATTGTCAAATGAAATATGAAACCCATGCTAGGAAGTTTCCTTAGAATTGCATTACCTTGTTTCCTTGTAGCTTGGGTTGGGATTTACTTTATCATGTCATTTATTATTATGCATATGCTTAGCCATGCTTAGAATGGGATATTTGGGATATGAGATCATCAGTTTATTTTACCACTCTTGAATGAGATATTGTGAGTGATGTAGAGGTAGGGATCAAGGCAAGTTGGATGTTTTGGTTGTGTGCTGGGTGCACGAGACTTGGGTTTGTGTTTGGTACTTGCCTGGATCCTAAGGACCGGTTCATGGAGCATGTAACCTAGCTTTACCGTGCCAACAACATGCTGAGATGGGGCAGCTTGGCCAATTAATTAGGTGTATCCCCGGCGTAGTATGGGTGTATTGGATGGTGCGGGGAATAGGTGTCAGCTGGACTACGATATGAACCGCAAGGCTCAAGAGGGGGCCACTGCAGCGGGGTTGGAGCCTCTTGTATGCTGTTAGGGGTGAAACCTCAGTGGGCCTACGCTCGTCGGGAATCCCTTTGTAAAGGCTTCGTAGTGATCTCCTGGCTACACACCTGGGAAGTGTGAATATGGTTCGGAGCCACTGGCATAATGGAGGTTCTTTTAGTCCAACCGGCAACGGGGGATGAAATCACTACATGTGGGTACAGTGGTACAAACTCTGCAGAGTCAAAACTGTCATGACAGCCGTGCTCACGGTCAAGAGCGGCTTGGACTTATTAATGATTAGAGGATTGATGGTTTTGGAAGTTGTGATGTTAAGCGGGGAGCTTAACATTAGAAATGAAGTTATGGTTATTTGATTATGATGAAGGGATGGGAGATTGGGACCATTTCACCTGTGTAGTAATGTAGGTGCTTAATAAGCTAAGGTGATAGGAATTAATTGCATAGTGCTTTAACCATGAGTTCAACCTCTCCTTGTTCTAGCCATGCATGACATAACTTTCCCACACTTGCTGAGTACCATTGGTACTCAACCTTGCATATTTTGTTGGTTTATATTGCTGCTCAGGTCAAGATAATGAGGTGGTGTATAATGACCAAGACTTTGGACCCGAAGAAGGTTTCTAGGTTCATGGAGACCCCCGGGCAACGCCTTTGATGGAGCCCTCAAGAATAATATTCCGCTGCTAGTTTATATACTTGTGATGAACTTATTATTGTCCACCGAGACATTTACTATGTAAGACTTACTTATATTCGACACCTGGCTTGTAATAAATGATGCTTCACTATTTGTCATCACATGTATGAGAAACTGATCATGGCATACATGTGATATTCACTTGGTTGTTCTTCAGAAAAACCGGGTGTGACACGGTACCCGCGATATGGGGTACCCCCGCGCACAGGGGAAAATGCCTAAGGAACTCGCCCTTCTCCGCAGGGAGAGCTCCGAAGGCGCCACGCGTCCGGCGGGGCCGGATCCCCCTCTCCTCAGAGGAGAGCTCCGGGATCGCCACGTGGCCTGCAGAAGCCGGACCTCCCCCTCCGCGGGAGAGAGGTCCGAAGGTGCCACGTGTCCAGCGGGGCCGAACCTCCCTCTCCTCAGAGAGGAGCTCCGGGCTCGCCACGTGGCCGACAGAAGCCGGACCTCCCCCTCCGCGGGGAGAGGTCCGAAGGCTCCACGTGTCTTGCAGGGCCGGACCCCCCTCTCCTCTGAGGAGGGCTCCGGGCCCGCCATGTGTCTAGCAGAAGAACGCTGCCTGCCCCCGAGCGGTAGGCAGTGGGCATAACGACGCCCCATACCTTGCCCGTACAAGGTATTCAAGGCCCGCGTCTTCCCAAGACGCGGAGACGCGGAGCACGCCTCTGTCAGGTGCCATTGCGCCCAGTCGCATCACAGACTGGCACGCGGTGTCAGAGCCTGCCAGCCAATAAACGCAGCGACAAGACATCCCATGCCGCCCCCGCCGTCATCGACCACTACGACTAGCGTGCGGCATGGGCAGGGCTGCAAGACGAAGACTCAGAAGCCTTCGCCAGAGACAACTACCGGCATAACTGCAGATACGTTAGATAATAGACAATCTCCCCGGGACCACCTGTCGGGTCCCGGGTCCCCCCTTGTAAGCCACCCAAGTCTTGGACTATAAAAGGCTCGGGTAGGCGACGTTAGCAAGGGTTCGCACTCTAGCCATTCACACCGAAGGTTGACACGACCCCACTGGTCCTGTCGAGCCAGGATCACGCTGAGGGGTGCTGCGTTGCACAGCACCGTATAACACACGTCAAGGTACAAAGCGGAAGCGGAAGCTTTATTACATAAACAAGTTTATCAACGTGTTTACATCAAAATAAGTTTAGTCCACACTCGCGGGCGTAGACTAAGCATCAAGTACACGTTCAGCCCTTGAACGTGTCCTTGCTAGCACACACGCACACTAACTCTGCGGCGTGCACGACTCCCACTCGACGGGGTTCCCCTCCTGGGGTTCCGTCTCCTCTTCGGGAGTCCCTTCCTCATAGAACCCTGCAAAAGCTTCAAACACAAGCAGTGAGCACGAAGGCTCAGCAAGTCTGACCCGTCTCACCTAAACATGGAACTTCTACATGAGGGTAATGGGTTGCATGAGGTAAAAATCAGTTGCAAGGACTCGCCTAATTAGTAGAACCTTACTTTCAAGTTTTAGCAGCAGGTTGTGGAGAACTTTACGCTAAGGCACATGAGAGAGCCGCAATCAAACAAGAAACGCATTTCTCTCATGTACTTTGCCCAAAGTTGAAAAGAACTTTAGTTAGCACTAAGCTACAGCATATCATTAACAATCAATGTCCAGCTTTCAATCAGCAACATTTTAACATGTAACTAGCCTGTTCTTTCTACGTCACGGTACAGTGAACAAGTGGTACTCACTGACCGCGAGGGACGGCGATTATAATCGATTTACACCTGCAGGGTTACCCGAACAACCCGTCACGTACGCCCGTACTCGATGTTGCCTACAACAACCATCACGGACGCCGTACGCGACTACCTTTCACCCGTTAGCCAAATATTGAACCGGTCCCATCGTCCCGAGCAAGAGGTCCCTGCACGCGCATCTCTGTGCCGCCAGCTGATTTACACCTCGAGCTCTCAACCTACCCTCTGAACGACGGGCAATGCCTCAATACCCAGCTACCCGAGTTACATCAGTTTCCCGGTTCCCATATAGCCGGTAGGTCTTCGGTACTGTTCTAGCTTGTTCAACAGGCCCGCACACGGCTCGGTCCTCAATCGACACAAGCGGAGCTACAGCACACAGGCCCCAAAGTCCTGCTGCCCTTACTCTCCGCTCGGTCTCATTTTCTTGCCATGTGTTTCATGTGCTATCTCTACCCGAGCAATGTGCCTCTAGCCTATTCTCGCGAGTAGTTCCAACTACTCGACTTGTACCGAATCCTACTCTATCCTAGCAATGCAGTGGCTAACGGGGTTTGCAATCCTAAACCCCAACCCATGGTTTTCTTGGCTATGCAGTGGGGTTTCCAAACAAGACTCTAATGCACAGAACAAAGGAAACAAGTATGTGCTCAAAACAATAAAAATTTGTAAAAAGGTTAATGCAAACCGGGGCTTGCCTTGCTGCTCTTGGTCGTAGGCTAGCTGTTCCTCCGGAGTAACGAAGTCTAGGACTTCGGGTTCCTCCTCGACCTTAGCGACTACATGATAAGAACAATGTATGTATTAATTAAATGCTTTTGTATTAACTTTGAAGTTGTGAAGTCTATAACCTTTACTAGATAGACCTAATGACTGTGAAACTTTTACTGTGGCTTGGTTACAACCTAAACAGAGACTTGGTCAAGTTTTAGCTGCAGCAAAGCTCATTTGAGCCCTCCACAAATAATTATGTCCTTGACCTTAATTAAAGGCTTTTAGGGTGTTCTAGGTATTTTCATGAAACAAACTATGACTTTCTGAAAACTAGATTTTCAGAGGGTTCTAATGGAATTGGTCTCACTTAATTTGGAAGTCTCTAACTAAAGATATGAGCTAAACAATTTCAGAGAAAATTCTGAAAATGTTTCTGAACATTTTCTATTTTCTCTGGAACAGTTTTACTAATCACACCATTAGGTGGACTAAATGAGCTCAAATGGATCTGAAATTTTTATGGTAGTTCAAGGATATTTTGGTGAACATCTCAGCAAAATTTCAGGATTTTCCTCCAAATGATTCTCCAGTTAAAATTCCTAACAGTTTAAACTTTAAGGAATTAATTCTGGAGAATTAAGGAATCTCATGAAGTGACACTTGATTTTCTGGAAAGTACTCAAAGAGCTGAATCCAGCAAAATTTGGTTCACTCAATTTGGAGCTTTCTAGCCAAAGTTATAAGGATTTGAAGTTTGAAGGAAATCTGAAAATCGGGGAAAAGTTTAAACTCGCGCGTGGGCCCAGGGGACACGCGTCGCACGCCGAAGCGACAACACACCGCGGCCCACAAGGCTTTTGCGCGCCAGCACACCCGATCCCGGCCGCAGCCGGATCCCGATTCAAAATATCGGCCGCTGACAGCTGGGGTCCACCCCCTTCTTCAACCTCGCGACACCCGCGCTCCGCCGCCGAGGGACCTCGCCGGAGAGCTCGCCGCCGGCTGCTGTACAGCTTCAAACTTCTTGATTCTGGCCGCCCCTGCCTACTTTTACTTGGGGAACATGATCCGAGGGTCAGCTGCTCATGACAACGGCCGGAGCATGGTCGGCGACGAGCCGCCATATCGGAACGACTTCGGCCATGTCGGCTGACGCTCCTAGTGCCTCAGCTACTTGGGAAATCGGTCGGGGAGCATCAGTGGACCTCAGAGAAGGTCGACATGAACTCGGGGCAGCTCGGGGAAGGCCCGAAATAGGTCCTCACCGTGCGCCCGATACCCCCCGTGCGTTCCGCCATTAGTAGACCTTGAATTACGCCGGGCACAGAAGTTCTCCGGCCCAGAGTTGTGAAGGCAACTTGTGCGTCACCGTGTCTAGTTCGTGTGGGAGTGGCCTGAGGCCCTCTAATCCTTTCTAGAGCACGAATTAAACAGAATCGTACCCGAGGGTCGTTCTGCACACAGAAAGGGGAAAAATGGAAATTCGCCGCCGGTGAGCAACCACTCGAGCTGTGGCTCGGGGGTGAGCAGCACCGGTCACTTGCGTGTCCAAGGGTGCCTTGGCTCGGGCATGACAACGCCCAGGTTGGGCTGTCCACGAGAGCCCGAGGTGCGGCGGTTTCCAGTTCCGAGTTTGATCTTTCGGCACAGCCGATATCACTCGGTTTCAATCGATTTCTCTCAATGGGAAGGATGGAGGATGGTTGCTAGTACCTTGCTGGGACCTTGGAATGGAAAGAGGGAGCTGCGATCGGCTTGATCAAGCAGGAACTCGAGCGGCGGCGATGGCAGTGGAAAAACAAGTCGTGTGCGTCGGCAGCTCGAGGAAATGGTGACTGAAGCACGCCGGGGAGGGAATAAATAGCCCGGCCGGCTGGTCTCCGGCTTGGGGCACGCAGCAGGAGCTGGCGCCGGCTGCCCCCTTCGGTGGCGCGCGCGCACAGCTGCCGGGAACCGACTGAACTGTGGTTCAGTCGGTTTGCTTTGAGGCAGAGGCTGACATGTGGGTCCCACTTCTCTTTTAACCTCTGAAATTTATTCCTAACAGCTGTGGTAAACAGTGAACCCTATTCTACCCTTGGCAATTCAAATTATTCACCCAAGAGCCATTTGAATTGATCAAAGTTCAAATGAGGTTTGGTTTGAATGAATTTCAGCACAAGTGCAGTTTGAAATTCAAATAAAGTTTGAATTTCTCCCCCTTAGCTCATGTCAAGATCAACTCCAAATGGAGTGAAAATTGGTGTGTGAGCTCACAAAAATGTGCTGAGCAAGAATATGCCTTCCACTTTTAAATTCAGTGGGTGAAAACAGTTTGAATTTGAATATGTTTTCAAACTGCCCCTTTCCTATCTACACCCAAAATGACCTCAAAAAGGTTTTGAATTTGGGTGAAACTTGGCATGGACATCCTTAGCAAAGTGTAGGAGTTTTTATATGTCCAGCCCATCTATATCACATGTGGGAAATACCACTTTTGCAATGTGTGAGTTTGTTCTCTAATGAGCATGTTGATAATTGTTACTTGCTCTTTATTTGTGTTCATCATTTTTCCTCAAATGAGGTGTGTGGTGTGGTGATGAACACTGCAAATGAGTGTCAAAAACTGAGGCCCTTACATTCCTCCCCCCTTAAAAGAATCTCGTCCCGAGATTATAATGTGAAATGAGAGAGAGGACGGTGGAAATTTTACCGAATATGCGACGTGAGAAAGTCGGGGTAGTTAGTGCGAAGGAATTCTTCGCTCTCCCATGTCGCTTCATCCATGGAGTGATTACTCCACAGAACCTTGTAGAACCACAACGTACGGTTGCGTGTGGTTCGGGCCTTTTCATCAATAATCTGCACCGGTTCCTCCCGATAGGTGAGATCCGGTTGCAGTTCTTCAATGTCTTCCAGCTGAACGGTAGTTGATAGCTTGAGACACTTCCTCAGCTGGGAAATGTGAAAGACGTCGTGCACACCGGAAAGTGCTTCTGGTAATCTTAGCCGGTATGCCACCGATCCACATCTTTCGGTAATCTGGAATGGACCGATGAAGCGGGGTGCTAACTTTCCTCTCACCCCAAATCTGTTTACGCCCTTCATTGGAGACACTCGTAGATATACGTGGTCTCCAGCTTCGAATTGTAACGGACGCCTTCTCCGGTCCGCATACTGTTTCTGTCGGGATTGAGCGGCTTTTAGGTTCGCTTGAATCAGTCGAACATTTTCTTCCGCGTTGTTGACAAGGTCAATCCCGAAGGTAACCCTTTCGCCAGACTCACACCAGTTCAGTGGTGTGCGGCATCTCCTGCCGTATAGCGCCTCGTAGGGCGCCATCTTGATGCTGGCTTGGTACCCATTGTTGTACGAGAACTCGGCTAATGGCAAGTGATCATCCCAATTCTTGCCGTGGTCGATAGCGCAAGCTCGTAGCATGTCTTCTAGGATTTGATTTACCCGCTCCGTTTGCCCATCCGTCTGCGGGTGGTAGGCTGAACTACGGATCAGCTTCGTCCCCAAGGCAGCGTGGAGCTGCTCCCAAAAACGGGACACAAATAAAGTGCCCCGGTCCGATACGATAGTACGGGGTACGCCGTATAAGCATAGGATCCGTGAGATGTACAGTTCAGCGTACTTCTTGGCGTTGTAGTTGGTGTTGACCGGGATGAAATGGGCAACTTTGGTGAGCCGATCGACGATCACCCACACAGAATCATGTTTCTGTAAGGTGGTGGGTAAACCGACGACGAAATCCATGCTCACGTCCTCCCACTTCCAGGCAGGAATGCCCAGTGGTTGCAGCAGTCCCGGTTTCCGCATGTGGTCTGCCTTCACCCGTCGACATGTATCACACTCGGACACGTATTTTGCAGTCTCTCGCTTCATCCGTGTCCACCAAAACTTGCTTCTGAGTTCTTGATACATCTTGTTGCTGCCGGGGTGAATAGAAAACTTTGATAAGTGAGCCTCATCAAAGATTCTCTTCCTTAACTCCGGGTTTCGGGGTACGACGATCCGGTCCTTGAACCATAAGACGCCGTCTCCGTCCTTCCGGAAACATTTCAACTCCCCACTGTCTACACGTCTCCGCAAATGTGACATGCCCTTGTCATTCTTCTGGGCTGCCGCTATCTCTTCACGGATGGTGGGGATCAAAGCTAAGTTGTAGAGAGCTCCGTGTGGAATCACATGTAGTGGTGGTTCGCTCTCTTCCAACGGTGTGATGGTCAGATTATTGACGTGTGACTTGCGGCTTAGCGCGTCTGCCACAACGTTTGCCTTGCCCGGATGATAATGGATCTCTATCTCGTAATCCTTTATCAGTTCTAACCATCTTCGTTGCCTCATGTTCAGCTCCTTCTGAGTGAATATGTACTTGAGGCTTTTGTGGTCGGTATATAAATGTACGAGGTTACCGAGTAGGTAGTGCCTCCACATTTTCAGTGCAAGTACCACGGCAGCGAGCTCCAAGTCGTGAGTTGGATAATTTTGCTCATGATTCCTGAGCTGCCGTGACCCATACGCGACCACCCTTCGGTCTTGCATCAACACACATCCGAGCCCAATGCCGGATGCATCGCAGTACACATCGAACGGTTTTGTTGTGTCTGGCTGCGCCAAAACCGGTGCTGATGTCAGGTGCTTGACTAAAGCCTTGAATGCTGCTTCACATGCTGGACTCCAAACATATTTGGTAGCCTTCTTCAGCAGCTCTGTCATTGGCTTGGCAATCTTCGAGAAGTTCGGAATGAACCTCCGATAATATCCCGCGAGTCCGAGGAAACTCCGTACCTCATGAACAGTTCTCGGGGATTTCCAATTCAGCACTTGCGTGATTTTGCTCGGGTCCACAGCGATACCCTCCGCTGAGATGATATGCCCGAGGAAAGGCACTTGCGATATCCAAAACTCGCATTTGCTGAACTTTGCGTATAACTTGTGATCCCGCAGCCGTTGCAAGACTATACGCAAATGTTTCTTGTGATCTGCTTCCGACTTGGAATATACCAGGATGTCGTCGATGAAGACCACGACAAACTTGTCCAGCTCCGGCATGAACACCGAGTTCATTAAATACATGAAGTGAGCTGGAGCATTGGTGAGGCCAAAGGACATGACCAGGTACTCATAAAGTCCGTACCTTGTCGAAAAAGCTGTCTTTGGAATGTCCTCAGCCCTGATCTTAATCTGATGGTACCCGGATCTTAAATCCATCTTGGAAAAGACCTTTGCTTCGACCAACTGATCAAACAACATGTCGATCCGTGGCAACGGGTACTTGTTCTTGATGGTTACGGCATTTAATGGACGGTAGTCTACGCAAAGCCGCAACGTTTCATCCTTCTTTTTGACAAATAATGCCGAACAGCCCCATGGCGAGGAGCTCGGCCTAATAAAACCCTTCTCCAGAAGGTCCGTGAGCTGAGTCTTCAGTTCAGCCAACTCCTTGGGCGCCATCTTGTACGGCCTTCGGGATATTGGCATGGTTCCCGGTGCAAGTTCAATCTTGAACTCCACCTCCCTATCGGGTGGCATCCCCGGCAAATCATCCGGGAATACATCAGGGAATTCTCGGACCACTGGAATGTCTTCCAATCTGATGGTTGTGGCTTGATAGACACTTGGAAGTTTTATTTCTGGACTGTCCAGAAATAATGAGTGAGAACCGTGCACTTCTGAGTTTAAGTGCACGACTCGGAGGACGGTGTCTAAAACAGCGCCGTGGCGGGTTAACCACGACATCCCTTCCGGTTGTCTTCCTCTCACCGTGACGGTGAATGGCACCCAACCGGGTGGCGTAGGCCCTGCAGGAACCTCGACATGGATCGTCCACGTCTTGTTCCCCTCTTCGCCTTCTTCCTTGGCGAAGTATTGCGGCATCTGGTTGTACCCGAAATATTGGAGCATTAGCCACAATGCTCCCGGGTAGCCGCTACGGTCAGAGCAGTGGGAAACTACCCACCCGTTCTCCAACCGTTTATCTGCTGCCATCTGTAAAAATATATTTGAGAAATGTCAAATATTTATTTTAAACAGTAAACCATTGAGTTATAACATAAGATATGTCATTGAACCCTTAACACTTGGAAACATAGTTCAAATTTTTAAACAAATTTGACTGCTGATCTGCTGTTCCCATGACAGCCCTGACCAGTTTCCATAACAATCTGATTTAGGCCAGGTTAAAAGCAAAACCAGTCCTGGAGCTCAACATCAAAGTTAAAGTTAACTTCAATAGCTTTCCAGAAAGTATTTGGTTGGCCTAAGATCTGTCCTGGTTCAAAAGTTATGAGATGTCAAAGTTAACAGAATTTCTGGAAACAATTGGACAGCACCTCCCTGCCTTAGGTACTGATTTGATCCAAGAATTCCAGTTAATTCTGTTCCTAATCTGACAAAACTTTTTGTTACAAAGTTGTAACCCATCTCATAATCTTTCCAGAACTACCTCATTTTCTATTTTTGGATTTTTAAGCAGGAAGTTATGCTTAATTTACAGAGAGTTTACAGAGAGTCTTTGCTCCGTCCTGTTTTCTGGACAGTTTCAACTCTACTGCATTTTTCGAGTGGTTAAGGGATGAAACACCTCTGGAACTCAACAGAAAAGTTGTAAAGCTCCTCCAAAGCTTTCCAGAAAGTATCATACGACCCCAACCTCGAAAGAACTCAACCTCTAACCTCTGATTAACTTCAGTCTTGATTTAGCTGAAAACAGAGTGCTCTGTCCTTAACATCCTATAAGTTGAAAACTTATTAACTTTGAATATCCTGCTCAAGGGAAGGAGTTACATCAAGTTTTACTACTTTGGATCAAAACCTTCAAATTTTTAAATGAAGTTGTTCATTTAGTTGGGTGTGACGTCGATGCGTCACCAGATTATGTCGGTACTACGTCCTCACAAAGGAAAAACCTATACCGGACTTAGCCGGCTTCGTTAGTTCAGTGGCACTACTCGTCACTCGCACACGGATGCTACACGTCTACCGTTTCGTGGTAAGGCTACCTGCAGAAATTCAAACAATCATCAGACTCGGCTGCACACCGAGCCCGGAATCCATACAGTTTGTACACCCGGCCGTCATCACTCGCCCGGATGTTCTCAAGCCAAACACGCCTTGAGTTACGTGTTCACGTTTCAGACCACGTGACAGGGTCTCCCATGTTGCACCACGCACGCCAGGGACAGACGTTGCTCGAATACCCCAAACGACATGAAGAGTCGTAGAGGATATCAAAGCGGATCGGGTTACCTGCCACCCGTGGGGCTCCACCCTTCAGCTTGTGCGCACTGGTGGACAGCGCTTACGTGCACCCCCCAAGACATGAACGTCCCGAGATGCACGATTTTCCGACATAACAAATAGGTTACTAAGCCACTTTCTATATACTAATAACATCCTTATACGGGCTACTAACTCGTTCCTCACTGGATTTTTGAAAAGGGAGACCTTTGTACTGTGTTAAACCTCAAGCGAGCTCTGATACCACGCTGACACGACCCCACTGGTCCTGTCGAGCCAGGATCACGCTGAGGGGTGCTGCGTTGCACAGCACCGTATAACACACGTCAAGGTACAAAGCGGAAGCGGAAGCTTTATTACATAAACAAGTTTATCAACGTGTTTACATCAAAATAAGTTTAGTCCACACTCGCGGGCGTAGACTAAGCATCAAGTACACGTTCAGCCCTTGAACGTGTCCTTGCTAGCACACACGCACACTAACTCTGCGGCGTGCACGACTCCCACTCGACGGGGTTCCCCTCCTGGGGTTCCGTCTCCTCTTCGGGAGTCCCTTCCTCATAGAACCCTGCAAAAGCTTCAAACACAAGCAGTGAGCACGAAGGCTCAGCAAGTCTGACCCGTCTCACCTAAACATGGAACTTCTACATGAGGGTAATGGGTTGCATGAGGTAAAAATCAGTTGCAAGGACTCGCCTAATTAGTAGAACCTTACTTTCAAGTTTTAGCAGCAGGTTGTGGAGAACTTTACGCTAAGGCACATGAGAGAGCCGCAATCAAACAAGAAACGCATTTCTCTCATGTACTTTGCCCAAAGTTGAAAAGAACTTTAGTTAGCACTAAGCTACAGCATATCATTAACAATCAATGTCCAGCTTTCAATCAGCAACATTTTAACATGTAACTAGCCTGTTCTTTCTACGTCACGGTACAGTGAACAAGTGGTACTCACTGACCGCGAGGGACGGCGATTATAATCGATTTACACCTGCAGGGTTACCCGAACAACCCGTCACGTACGCCCGTACTCGATGTTGCCTACAACAACCATCACGGACGCCGTACGCGACTACCTTTCACCCGTTAGCCAAATATTGAACCGGTCCCATCGTCCCGAGCAAGAGGTCCCTGCACGCGCATCTCTGTGCCGCCAGCTGATTTACACCTCGAGCTCTCAACCTACCCTCTGAACGACGGGCAATGCCTCAATACCCAGCTACCCGAGTTACATCAGTTTCCCGGTTCCCATATAGCCGGTAGGTCTTCGGTACTGTTCTAGCTTGTTCAACAGGCCCGCACACGGCTCGGTCCTCAATCGACACAAGCGGAGCTACAGCACACAGGCCCCAAAGTCCTGCTGCCCTTACTCTCCGCTCGGTCTCATTTTCTTGCCATGTGTTTCATGTGCTATCTCTACCCGAGCAATGTGCCTCTAGCCTATTCTCGCGAGTAGTTCCAACTACTCGACTTGTACCGAATCCTACTCTATCCTAGCAATGCAGTGGCTAACGGGGTTTGCAATCCTAAACCCCAACCCATGGTTTTCTTGGCTATGCAGTGGGGTTTCCAAACAAGACTCTAATGCACAGAACAAAGGAAACAAGTATGTGCTCAAAACAATAAAAATTTGTAAAAAGGTTAATGCAAACCGGGGCTTGCCTTGCTGCTCTTGGTCGTAGGCTAGCTGTTCCTCCGGAGTAACGAAGTCTAGGACTTCGGGTTCCTCCTCGACCTTAGCGACTACATGATAAGAACAATGTATGTATTAATTAAATGCTTTTGTATTAACTTTGAAGTTGTGAAGTCTATAACCTTTACTAGATAGACCTAATGACTGTGAAACTTTTACTGTGGCTTGGTTACAACCTAAACAGAGACTTGGTCAAGTTTTAGCTGCAGCAAAGCTCATTTGAGCCCTCCACAAATAATTATGTCCTTGACCTTAATTAAAGGCTTTTAGGGTGTTCTAGGTATTTTCATGAAACAAACTATGACTTTCTGAAAACTAGATTTTCAGAGGGTTCTAATGGAATTGGTCTCACTTAATTTGGAAGTCTCTAACTAAAGATATGAGCTAAACAATTTCAGAGAAAATTCTGAAAATGTTTCTGAACATTTTCTATTTTCTCTGGAACAGTTTTACTAATCACACCATTAGGTGGACTAAATGAGCTCAAATGGATCTGAAATTTTTATGGTAGTTCAAGGATATTTTGGTGAACATCTCAGCAAAATTTCAGGATTTTCCTCCAAATGATTCTCCAGTTAAAATTCCTAACAGTTTAAACTTTAAGGAATTAATTCTGGAGAATTAAGGAATCTCATGAAGTGACACTTGATTTTCTGGAAAGTACTCAAAGAGCTGAATCCAGCAAAATTTGGTTCACTCAATTTGGAGCTTTCTAGCCAAAGTTATAAGGATTTGAAGTTTGAAGGAAATCTGAAAATCGGGGAAAAGTTTAAACTCGCGCGTGGGCCCAGGGGACACGCGTCGCACGCCGAAGCGACAACACACCGCGGCCCACAAGGCTTTTGCGCGCCAGCACACCCGATCCCGGCCGCAGCCGGATCCCGATTCAAAATATCGGCCGCTGACAGCTGGGGTCCACCCCCTTCTTCAACCTCGCGACACCCGCGCTCCGCCGCCGAGGGACCTCGCCGGAGAGCTCGCCGCCGGCTGCTGTACAGCTTCAAACTTCTTGATTCTGGCCGCCCCTGCCTACTTTTACTTGGGGAACATGATCCGAGGGTCAGCTGCTCATGACAACGGCCGGAGCATGGTCGGCGACGAGCCGCCATATCGGAACGACTTCGGCCATGTCGGCTGACGCTCCTAGTGCCTCAGCTACTTGGGAAATCGGTCGGGGAGCATCAGTGGACCTCAGAGAAGGTCGACATGAACTCGGGGCAGCTCGGGGAAGGCCCGAAATAGGTCCTCACCGTGCGCCCGATACCCCCCGTGCGTTCCGCCATTAGTAGACCTTGAATTACGCCGGGCACAGAAGTTCTCCGGCCCAGAGTTGTGAAGGCAACTTGTGCGTCACCGTGTCTAGTTCGTGTGGGAGTGGCCTGAGGCCCTCTAATCCTTTCTAGAGCACGAATTAAACAGAATCGTACCCGAGGGTCGTTCTGCACACAGAAAGGGGAAAAATGGAAATTCGCCGCCGGTGAGCAACCACTCGAGCTGTGGCTCGGGGGTGAGCAGCACCGGTCACTTGCGTGTCCAAGGGTGCCTTGGCTCGGGCATGACAACGCCCAGGTTGGGCTGTCCACGAGAGCCCGAGGTGCGGCGGTTTCCAGTTCCGAGTTTGATCTTTCGGCACAGCCGATATCACTCGGTTTCAATCGATTTCTATCAATGGGAAGGATGGAGGATGGTTGCTAGTACCTTGCTGGGACCTTGGAATGGAAAGAGGGAGCTGCGATCGGCTTGATCAAGCAGGAACTCGAGCGGCGGCGATGGCAGTGGAAAAACAAGTCGTGTGCGTCGGCAGCTCGAGGAAATGGTGACTGAAGCACGCCGGGGAGGGAATAAATAGCCCGGCCGGCTGGTCTCCGGCTTGGGGCACGCAGCAGGAGCTGGCGCCGGCTGCCCCCTTCGGTGGCGCGCGCGCACAGCTGCCGGGAACCGACTGAACTGTGGTTCAGTCGGTTTGCTTTGAGGCAGAGGCTGACATGTGGGTCCCACTTCTCTTTTAACCTCTGAAATTTATTCCTAACAGCTGTGGTAAACAGTGAACCCTATTCTACCCTTGGCAATTCAAATTATTCACCCAAGAGCCATTTGAATTGATCAAAGTTCAAATGAGGTTTGGTTTGAATGAATTTCAGCACAAGTGCAGTTTGAAATTCAAATAAAGTTTGAATTTCTCCCCCTTAGCTCATGTCAAGATCAACTCCAAATGGAGTGAAAATTGGTGTGTGAGCTCACAAAAATGTGCTGAGCAAGAATATGCCTTCCACTTTTAAATTCAGTGGGTGAAAACAGTTTGAATTTGAATATGTTTTCAAACTGCCCCTTTCCTATCTACACCCAAAATGACCTCAAAAAGGTTTTGAATTTGGGTGAAACTTGGCATGGACATCCTTAGCAAAGTGTAGGAGTTTTTATATGTCCAGCCCATCTATATCACATGTGGGAAATACCACTTTTGCAATGTGTGAGTTTGTTCTCTAATGAGCATGTTGATAATTGTTACTTGCTCTTTATTTGTGTTCATCATTTTTCCTCAAATGAGGTGTGTGGTGTGGTGATGAACACTGCAAATGAGTGTCAAAAACTGAGGCCCTTACAAAGGTGTAACTCATCCCCAATCTCAGGACTCCGGTTCTGAGCAACAAGCAATACAGCGAGCTCCATAGCTCGCCATTGACGTAGGGTTTTACGCTCCGGCGGCCTGAACCACATAAAACTCGCCGTGTCAAGCTCTTCCTAATTCATCCATACGCTCAAGCTCTCCGCAAGTGACTAGCCCCACCGAAAAAAGAACCTCCGCGAGGTAGACCGTCTCGTCGTCGCCGCCGCAAACCCTCGACTTCGGCGGGGACGACGCTCCGACCAACCGGCTGTGTCGCTGATGCGCACGCCAATGGTTGGCGAGCAGACGGCAGATTCCAGCTCCACCAGGCTCCAGCCAACGGATCTGAGGGCAGAGCTGGAACGGTGTCACCTGGGCCAAGATGCCCGGGTATACCTCGAGCAACGCCGAGAAAGGCGTCACAACCAAGAGGCTGGCGACAGCGTGACGTCGGCCTCGACCCAGCCTGAAGAACAGACTTGCGTCACGCGATCTCTGCCCCAGGCTTACGCCGCGCAGGATATGCCACAGTCATATGTCCTGCAAACGGCGCCCCCGGCCTATTGCGCAGCCTTGCCCATACCGGGGTACACTGTGCCAGGTGCGAACCAAGCGTTCGCGGCACCAATACCTGCGGCAACAGGAGCAGGATGTGCGGCCCTTGCGCCCCACCTTCGCTTCGCGAGGTGGCCGTGCAATTTTCGGCCGCACCTGCCCGAGAAGTACGACGGCAGTGTCAACCCGGTGGAGTTCCTCCAGATCTACTCCACCGCCGTACTTGCCGCAGGAGGGAATGAAGTCGTCATGGCCAATTACTTCCCTGTCGCCTTGACCGGTCCAGCTCGGTCTTGGCTCATGAACCTCCCCCAGGGTTCCATAACTTCCTGGGGAGAGCTCTGCCGGCAGTTCATCGCCAACTTCGGCAGTTCCTACACCCGGCCTTGCACGGAGCTCGACCTCCACGCCATCCAGCAACAACCGGGGGAGTCGCTGCGCTCCTTCATCCAGCGGATCTCCCAGGTGCGGAACACCATCCCACACATCCAAAATCCTTCTGTGGTGGTGCGTTCTGGCAAGGCGTCCGGGACAAGAAGATGCTCGAGAAGCTCGCGACCAGAGAGGTCCGCGATGTCTCCGAGCTCTTCAGCCTGGCAGACAAGTGCGCCAGAGCAGCCGAAGGGCGAAACTGGCACTCACTGCCGTCCTCCGAGTCAGGAGGACAGCCCGGATCTGGTCTTACTCCCTATGGAGGCAGCAAGAAGGCCATGAACCGAGGCAGAGGCAAGATAGAATCACCGACCGCAGCTCCAGTCGCCGCAGCAGCGGCACTTAGTGGGGCTCGGGGGCCGCGCCCCGACAAGGGGCAGCGAAGGTCACCAATCCCAGAAGGTGATCAAGACAAGATATGCCCCGTGCACGGCAGCTGTCGCCACACTACTGCCGAGTGCCGGGAGATCCGGAAGCTCGCAGAGCGCTTCCGCAAAGGGAAGCAGCAGCGGACTGACGCCCCACCCTTCCGTCCAAGGGAGGGCAAGCAGAAGGTCGACGTCCCGAACAGCGCCGACCACCAAGTGGAGTTCCAGTAGCCTCAGCGTGCCGTGAAGGCGGTACGCAACCATGAGGACTCCAGCTCCAGCGACGATGAGCATCGAAAGAAGCTCTACGTGATATACGGTGGGCCCGCCGACCCCTCGTCTCGAAGCGCAGTCAAGACTCTGCACCGAGCGGTAGCGTCGGTGGCTCCACTCCCAAGTGCCGCACCGCACCTGAAGTGGATGGGAACCCCCATCAGCTTTGACGCCACCGACTGCCGCAGGAACATGGCTGGGGCCGGCCAACTACCGCTCTTTGTAGCTCCGACCATCGCCAACGTGAGGATGTACCACGTTTTTGTAGATGGTGGAGCTGGGCTGAACCTCATCAGCCGTGCAGCTTTCCATAAGCTGCAGATCCCGATGGCCAAGCTCACCCCGTCGAGCCCATTCTCAGGGGTAGGGCCGGGACAGGTCGTTCCCTACGGCAACATCAGCCTCCCGGTGACCTTCGGAGCTCCGGACAGCTATCGGACAGAATACATTCTGTTCGACGTAGCGGAGATCGACCTCCCCTTCAACGCCATAATCGGCAGGCCAGCCCTGTACCAATTCATGGCAGTAGCCCACTACGGCTACCTCTTCCTAAAGATGCCTACACCAACGGGCGTCCTCAGGATTCGTGGAGACCGCACTGCTGCAGTGTCGGCCTTAGAGAAACTCCAAGCGCTCGCAACAGCTGGGGCACCAGCCCCTGGCAGTGCAGAGCCGGACCAGCTCCATCCGAGCGCACACCACCGTGCCTCTGCCACAGCACCCCGGGTGCAACCCCTCGACGAGGGCGGCGTCCCCTTCAAGGTCGTCCAAGTCGGCGCCGAAGCCACCCAGACCACCCGGGTAGCCGGGGGCCTGGATAGAAAATAGGAAGGTGCGCTCGTCACCTTCCTCCTGCACAACGTTGACGTGTTTGCAGGGCAGCCGTCACAGATGCCGGGGATCCCCAGGGAGGTGATCGAGCACCACTTAAAAGTCTTCCCCGATGCCCGGCCAGTTCAACAGAAGCCCCGCAAGCAGTCCATCGAGCGGCAAAACTTCATTCGTGAAGAAATCAAGAAGCTGCTGGACGCTGGCTTCATACGGGAGGTCCACCACCCCCGGTGGTTGGCGAACCCCGTCGTTGTCCCGAAGGCCGGTGGGAAGCTCCGGATGTGCATCGACTACACCAGTCTCAATAAGGCATGTCCCAAAGATCCATTCCCTCTCCCTAGAATAGATCAAATAGTAGACTCAACATCAGGCTGTGATATGCTGTGCTTCCTAGACGCCTACTCGGGTTTCCATCAAATCTCCATGTCTAGGGAGGATGAAGAGCACACCTCCTTCATCACAGTAGATGGCCTTTATTGTTATGTGTCTATGCCTTACGACCTAAAGAATGCTCTCCCCACCTTTGTGCGAGCGATGCACAAAACCTTTGGGGAGTTAATAAGAGACTTAGTTGAGGTGTACGTCGATGACATCGTTGTCAAGGTCAAGTTGGGTTCATCTTTGTTAGATAACCTAGCCTTAGTTTTTGACAAATTGCGCTCTATGCGCACCAAGCTGAACCCCGACAAATGTGTGTTCGGTGTGTCCTCTGGGAAGCTCTTAGGATTCCTGGTCTCGCACCGGGGGATTGAGGCCAACCCAGAGAAGATCAAGGCCATCGACTTGATGCGGCCTCCTGCCCGCGTCAAAGATGTCCAGAAACTCACGGGATGCCTAGCCGCGCTGAGTCGGTTTATACCGAGGCTAGCAGAGCGGGCACTCCCTTTCTTTAAGCTCCTGCGCAAGTCTGGCCCATTTGCCTGGACTGACGAAGCAGAAGAGGCTTTCCAGGAGTTGAAGCGGCTCCTGACGACCCTGCCTATCATGGTAGCACCAGAGCCCGGAGAGCACCTGTTGCTCTACATCGCGGCAACAACCGAAGTGGTGAGTATGGTCCTCGTCGCGGAGCGGCCGGACCTCTCACCTTCAGGACCTGCTCCGGCAGCAGAAGACAGACACCAGGAGGCTCCGCAGGACCGAGATGGTCTCTCGGACCTCCAAGGCAACCTCCCGGAGGTCCAGGTCGGCCTCCCGGAGGTCCAGGGCGGTCTCCCGGACCCCCAAGATAAACCCCCGGGGGTCCTGAGGGACCCCCCGGGGGCCCAACGGGACCTCCCGAAGATCCCTCAAGACCCTCCGGAGCTCTCCCTGGTGCTCCCGGAGAACCAGCGGGGCCCCTCGGAGAGCCAAGATAGCTTAAGGGCCTCCGGGTTCCAACTCCCGGAGGCCCCCGTGGGTCCACTCACCTCCAGCGGGCCAGTGCCAATGGATGAAGACCCCCCAGACCTAAGAGAGAGGGTTCGAACCATCCAGAGGCTTGTCTACTACATCAGTGAAGTACTTCATGATGCCAAGACGAGGTACCTAGAAGTCCACAAGCTGCTGTATGCGGTGCTCGTGGCCTCCAGGAAGCTCCACCATTACTTCCAGGCCCAACGGGTCTCGGTAGTCACCTCCTATCCGCTGAAGACGATTCTTCACAGCCCCCATGCGACTGGCAACGTTGCTAAATGGGCGGCGGAGCTGGCGGAGTTCGAGCTGGACTTCCTTCCTCGCCATGCAGTCAAAAGCCAAGCACTGGCCGACTTTGTGGCAGAGTGGACACCAACGAAGACTGACCCATGGGGCCACGAAGACGGTGAACCAGGGCACCAAGCTCCGGTCTTCACCGAGCCCCACTGGACGCTTTTCTTAGACGGCTCCTCGCAAAAGCAGGGGGCCGGTGCCGACGTACTGCTCCTCATGCCATCGGGGGAACAGTTTGGGTACATGGTGCGTCTCAATTTCAAGGCAACCAACAACATGGCAGAGTATGAAGCACTCATCTTTGGCCTACAGACAGCCCTGTCCTTAGGCGCTCGCCAGTTGTTGGCACAGGGCGACTCCCATCTGGTCATCAAGCAAGTCAAGGGCGAATGCTCCTGCAATGACCCACAGCTAGCTGCATATCTGCTTCCCGTGCAGATGTTGGAAAAAGACTTCCTCGCCTTGGACCTGCGCCACGTACCGCGCGCTGGCAATGCCGCAGCTGACGATCTTTCAACGAAGGTTTCCACCGGAGCTCCCGTGCCCAAAGGAGTGTTCGAGAGGACATTGCTGCGGCCCACAGCCCGGCCCGCCGAGCCGGGCGAAGGGGGCTTGACCAGCACCTCGAAGCTGGCGGTCCCGGCGGCCCTACAGCCATGGATACCGCCAAGGATCGTAAGCGTCACTGGGGACTCCGTGCAACCCAGCGCTCAAGATCCAGAAGCTCAAGTCAGACCCGATGCATGGATCACGGAGATCCGGGACTACTTGAAGGACAACATCCTCCCTGATGAACATGCAACCGCTGAATGGATCGTGCGTATGGCTAAGAGATACGCGCTGGTAGAGGGGGATCTCTACCGGCGCGGCGCCAACCACATCCTATTGTGGTGCATAACCTAGGGGGAAGGCTGCGACTTGCTCGCTGAGATCCATGGAGGCGAATGTGCAAGTCACTCTTCCTCACGCACGCTTGTCGGTAAAGCCTTCCGGCATGGCTTCTACTGGCCGATAGCACTCCAGGATGCCGTTAAGCTGGTCGAGAGCTGCAAGGCGTGCCAGTTCCACGCCAAGCATATCCATACACCGGCTCAGGCGGTACAGATGATCCCACCCTCATGGCCGTTTGCCGTATGGGGGCTAGACATCTTGAGACCATTCCCCAGAACCGTCGGAGGATTCCCGTACCTCTACGTCGCCATCGACAAGTTCACCAAGTGGCCGGAAGCCACACCAGTTGTCACCATCAACAAGCAATCCGCAGTAAAGTTCATCAAGTCTATTGTCTGCCGGTTCGGGGTCCCGAACAGGATCATCTCTGACAACGGGACCCAGTTCACCAGCGCAGCCTTCCAAGACTACTGCGAAGACCTCGGCATTCAGGTGTGCTATGCCTCTGTTGCCCATCCAAAGAGCAATGGGCAAGTCGAGAGGGCCAACGCGGAGATTCTCCGGGGCCTTAAGACCCGCACCTACGCCAGTCTGAAGAAACACGGTGCCAATTGGGTGGATGAGCTTCCGAGCACACTATGGGCTAACGGGACATCCCAGAGCCGGGCCACCGGAGAGACACCCTTCTTCATGGTGTATGGGGCCGAAGTTGTACTTCCCCCAGAGATCACCATGAAGTCTCACCGTGTCCGGGCTTACGACGAAGCCGTGCAGGACAACCTCTGGCGTGGAGAAATCGACCTCGTCGATGAGGTCCGATTGCATGCAGCACTCTGCAACGCACGGTACAGACAAGCGCTCCGTCGCTACCACCAGAGATCTGTGTGTGCCCGGGAGCTGCAGGAAGGTGACCTGGTGCTGTGGCGCATACTTTCTCGTGAAGGGACCCACAAACTCTCCCCTAGTTGGGAAGGTCCCTTTCGAGTCGCAAAGGTATGCCGCCCCGGGTGCGTACGCCTTTCCACCGAGGACGGGGACCTGCTCCCAAACCCCTGGAACATAAAACACCTCCGTAAGTTCTACCCCTAGAGCAAAGATAGGACAGACTCTTCTTTTCATAATAAATTCCGTAGAGTCCAGGAACAGCGCTCGGAGCAGCTAAGCCCCAGGGGACGGTACAGGACTACGTTCAGCTTTGCCTGGTTCCGACTCCAAGCGCGTAGAGTTTTGCTTCCCTTCTTAATGGGGTGGGTCGTGGCCTCCATGTTTAGCCTGCCTTCCTCCTGTGGAAAATTATACGAAAAGAAACCTGTTCTACTTTGCTCTTTCCTTGTACTCATTTAAGTTATGTACTATATTTTTTATGACTACACCTCCGGTGCATGGTCGCCATGCGCTCAGCTCCCTCTTCTCATTCTCACCCCTAGTCGGCATTTGCTGCCCTACCAGAGGCGGTTGCGTTGGAGGTACCTTCCGATAGTCGAAGGGGGCCCGAGCCCCCCGGCACTTCGCGCACTACAGTCCCCAAGCACCATGCGTATGGTTAGGGATCGTGAGCCAAATAAGACTATGAGATAAAGGAGGGGGAGCCCCAAAGGAGAATTACGTTTCCCTTACTTGTGTGCAGGACCTCTCGGCCTCAAATCCCTACAGGAGTATGGTAGGAGCACCTGACCAATGGGACGCCCCTACCAGGGGACCACTACGGGATCACGCAAGATCGGGACTCCAAGGCAAGACCGAACGATCCGCGTGTCCAGCGGGACCGGATTCCCCCCTTCTCTCTGAGGGGGGGGGGTCCGAAGGCCCCACGTGTCCCGCGGGGCTGGACCTCCCTCTCCTCAGAGGAGAGCTTCGGGCCCACCACGTGGCCGGCAGATCCGGGCCTCCCTATCCTCATGAGGTGGGCCCCGAAGACCTCCGGGACCCCTAATACAGTAAGGACCCAAGGAAAGTGCTGGAGCAGAACGTCGAGATTGGTGAAGGCCTCTGAGCACCTTGCGGAGCTAAGGGCTCGGCCAGGCAGAACCAAGAAGAAGACGGAAAACATCGTAGGCACGAAGGGTCATAAGAGTTCATGTATTCATGGCTCCATGAGCTGGACTACAGACTCGATAAAAAAGAAAGAAACAAGCCCCAGGGTCCCCCTGGCACGACCAGAGCCTAGAAGTTGCAAGAGCGGCTACGCCATCAGGCTTCAGCCCCAGCGGCGTTCTCCCACTCCGTGACCTGAGCGCAGGAATCACCTCGGCCATCACCAGCGCGAGGGTCGGTATCATCAAGGATGCTCCTAAAAGCCCCCTCCGCTGCTTTAGTGGTTTCCTTGGAGACTTCCCTCATCACCAGCGCAAAATCCGGTGTCATCAAGGGTGCTCCTGAAGCCCCCTCCGCTGCTTCAGCGGTCTTCTTGGAGACTCTGCCGCCTGGGGTCCTCCTTGGTGCTTCAGCAGTTTCCTTGGAGACTCCTCCGCCTGAAGCCGCCTCGGCATATCAGCAGTTTCTTTGAAGACTCCACCATCCAAGAAAGGACGCAACGCCAGGGAACATTCAGCCTACCGTCGCCTAGGAAGAGTCCCGTCGGAAGGACAAACCTGAGACCTCTTGGAGGCGCCACCTCCACAGGCAAGGCATGCAGGCTCCCTGGGTCCCAGACTTGGTGCAGACGCCATCGCCGGAGGAAATCGAGAGCGATCCCCCCCCAAAGGAGGGTTAGAAGACATGGAAGAAGACAAGGCCGCAGAGACTCAAGGAAGGTGCAAGTACTGGAAGCCTTATAAGGGGAACCTGCCCACGTTGCGGTCTCCTTTCGCACCTTCCCAGGTGCAATTCCAAGCGATCCGAAACTCTTCGAATACACCGCATCGGCAAACGCCTCGGCTCCAAGACCGAGCGCCGATGACAGGTGGACCCAAGCCGTCCAGCTGAAGCGGTGGGTCAAGGAGTCAGCCTCCCAAGAAGACGAGCTGGCAAGGCACTCCGACGGTTCCCGAAGAAAGCGCCGCAACGTGCAGGAGTGGCAGTCTTGGGAACCGCTGCAGTAAAAGCAACCATCAAGTGGGCGCACGTTCCCACGATCCCGCGGTCGTTCGAGATCCGGCAGCAGTCAATGCGGGACTTAGAGAAAGTGCGCGGATCAGAAGAGACGGAGGTCCCACCTCGGGCTCGCTATCTCCCCCGAGATGGGCCCGGGGGCCACTTTTCGGTACCCGCGATATGGGGTACCCCCGCGCACAGGGGAAAATGCCTAAGGAACTCGCCCTTCTCCGCAGGGAGAGCTCCGAAGGCGCCACGCGTCCGGCGGGGCCGGACCCCCCTCTCCTCAGAGGAGAGCTCCGGGCTCGCCACGTGGCCTGCAGAAGCCGGACCTCCCCCTCCGCGGGAGAGAGGTGTGACGCCCTCAATTCTGTGGAAAACCACGGAACCGAGAACTAATGCATATGTGTGCCCAGGATGTTCATCACACATACACATACGTTCCACAAACTGAATTCAGATTATATATTACCACGAATAACAGTTTATTACAACACCTCATGAGTCTTGGACTCATGCTCACAGCGGAAGTCTTTATTTCTACGCAGCGGAAATCTTTATTTAAATGCGGAAGCAAAAACTAATGCGGAAGCAAAACTAAGCAGAAGTGGCTCCATCTCTACTCCCTCCACAGGCAAGGTTGAGAACAGATCACACGCCATAATGCTTTACTTGATCTTTATAGTAGCCTTCTCTTGCTGTTGATGAAGAAATAATAATGCAAGTTTGAGCACAATGATGTACTCAGCAAGTGCGGGAATAACACATGATATGCAGCTCATAAACAAGGTAGGCAATAAAGGTTTATTTGCAGAAAAGCAGTTCTGTAAAATCATGATAAAACAACAACTTAAGTTTAAATGTAATCCCAACATGTATTAAATTACCAACATACCTCCATTACTTCCCGTGTTCCATCCGAACATTACCCAATCTTTTATTCATACTCACGAATACCTCCTCGTATTCGCTACCATCTCACTTCATAAAACAACCTCGTCTCGTACCGAGACCAATCTCATGTCATGACCCATCAGTCTTGCAAGCATCTCATCTCCCGGACTCAACGGTTCCAAACCAATAACCATAACCAAGAACCTTCCCAATAACCATTCCAATAACCATTCCAATAACCATCCCATCTAATCATGGCAGTTTAGCCAGGTGCTCGTGACCGTAAGCTCGGCTATCATGATAGTTTTAATAACTCTGCAGAGTTTGCACCTCTTTACGCACAAGTTTGTGATTTCGTCACCCGTCGGCGACTGCAGAACCTCCATTTTACCAGTACACAACCGTCGGTGTATGGTCAAGAGATCACAAAATAGCCTTTACAAAGGGGTTACTAGATGTATGGACTCACTAAGGTTTCACCGGCAGGCTAGAATCTTCAATTCTCCCACCCACGAGCCCCATCTTGTGCCATGCAGTTCCCAGGGCAGTCCTCACTCGACTCCCATTCCCCGCGCCTTCCACAGTCTATAACACTCTAGCAACTTACCTAATTACTCAGCTAAGCCGCACCCATACGTGGCCTTGTGGTGGCACTGTTATCCTGGCATGTGCATGCATGAACCAGTCCTTAGATCTACGGCAAGTAAAACCACCATCTCATGCTACCTCATTCACAAACCCAGGCTTGCCTAGATCTCCCTCCGATCCATGTTCATTAACATCATTAGTTTTTCTCGTTATCGTTACGAGTGCAGTTAGCTAGACACATCTATCTCGCTTCCCAATCCCATAGACTCAGCGAAGCATAAAGCAAAAACCATACCCGACTTATAAACTTCCCAGGCGACAAGGATGGTTTAATCAAAACTAGTAAACTCCTATAAAAAGGGTTTCCCATCATGTTTGACTCAGCACACACACCTTTTCAAAACAAAATAGCTTTACCCAAAACATAGGATCAACATGGTCAAGGAGCACTTGCCTTGTTCTTGCGGTTCCGATTGTTCTTGATTCTCAAAACCTGGTTGCTGTAGTTCATTGTAGACAGCTTCCTGAACCTGTCCTGCTATGTAGGATTCACGTGCATACAAGATTCACAGCAATCAATATCATGCGCAAACCTTAAACTAGATGCGATGATGCACATGCATGCTATCCTATGATTTTTATTAGATTGGTGTGCTCTTGCATGGCTTGCATGGACAGAGGTGTTCGGATTAAAGGTGGATGTGGCGATGATCTTGTATTTAGATCAAACTGATCATCGAGTGATCTGCCCGTGAGAAAGCTTCTGTTCGAAAGGAATTGAAGAACAGATGCAAGAGATGAACAATGATGTCGTAAGGTGGTATTGAAGTCCTACCTCACGCTCTTCTTGTCTTTAGGGTCCTCCTCAAACCGCTTGGTTCTTCTCCGATGATCTCCCTTGTTGCGCTTCGGCGATGTTTTGCTCGGCGAGTTAGGGCTAGGGCTCTAAGTCGTCGGCTCAGGAGTTGAAAGAGAAGTTCGTGGTTTCGGCCAGAGGTTTTGGGTTCTATTTATAATCGGGAAGAGAAGAGTCCTAATCTGATCGGATCCCGAATAAGAGTCTTATTCAGATCTTTGTTGGATCCTAACGTCTTATCTTTGGTAACATCGTGGAATTTAGATCGGTTTCCGTTGCGTACCGGTGTCCTTACGCGTAACAGCCGCTCCAGAATTCGTTACCTCTGTGATGATGAGCTCCGGAAGCTCCACGTGTCCTTCCGAGCCTGGTATCTCTTCTCCCGCAGAGACGAGCTCCGGTTGTGCCGCGTGTCAACCGATCGAGACCTCCCTCTTCTTCGGAGGTGAGCTCCGCGCACGCCATGTGTGGGTGCCGGTCTTTCCGCTCTCCTTTCCTCAGGGACATGCCCCGAGGTCGACACGTGTTTAGCTGCGACGGACTTTCCTGTGATAAGCTCCGGTGTGTTCGATAGATCCGGACTTCTCTGAGATGAGCTCCGAGATTGACACATATCCAGCGCGACTAGTCCTCTTATTTCCGCGAGGACTAGCTCCGAGGATGACACGTGTCCTATGAAAAATGCCTTTGCTTCTTCCGCATAGGCTAGCTCCGTGAGCAGCACGTGTCCCACAGGGTCGGACCTCTTTCCAATTGCGGAGGTGACCCCCGAGCCTGCCACGTAGCTAGTTTAGCGGCAGACCTCTCCCAAATTTCTCGGGGATGAGCTTCGAACACGCCACGTGGTCTGTTGGCCATGGAATTTGCCTTCGGTGCTCTCGGAGAGCTTTATTGGCTATCCTTGTGATACTTGTCTCTGTTCCTTCTTTTCTTAAAATGTTTTTCTTCTTCATAAAACATGATCATATGCTGACACCCTAGATGAGGGTGTCACAAGAGGTCCGAAGGTGCCGTGTGTCCAGCGGGACCGAACCTCCCTCTCCTCAGAGAGGAGCTCCGGGCTCGCCACGTGGCCGACAGAAGCCGGACCTCCCCCTCCGCGGGGAGAGGTCCGAAGGCTCCACATGTCCTGCGGGGCCGGACCCCCCTCTCCTCTGAGGAGGGCTCCGGGCCCGCCACGTGTCTAGCAGAAGAACGCTGCCTGCCCCCGAGCGGTAGGCAGTGGGCGTAAAGACGCCCCATACCTTGCCCGTACAAGGTATTCAAGGCCCGCGTCTTCCCAAGACGCGGAGACGCGAAGCACGTCTCTGTCAGGTGCCGTTGCGCCCAGTTGCATCACAGACTGGCACCCGGTGTCAGAGCCTGCCAGCCAATGAACGCAGCGACAAGACATCCCATGCCGCCCCCGCCGTCATCGACCACTACGACTAGCGTGCGGCATGGGCAGGGCTGCAAGACGAAGACTCAGAAGCCTTCGCCAGAGACAACTACCGGCATAACTGCAGATACGGTAGATAATAGACAATCTCCCCGGGACCACCTGTCGGGTCTCGGGTCCCCCCTTGTAAGCCACCCAAGTCTTGGACTATAAAAGGCTGGGGTAGGCGACATTAGCAAGGGTTCGCACTCTAGCCATTCACACCCAAGGTGTAACTCATCCCCAAGCTCAGGACTCCAGTTCTGAGCAACAAGCAATACAGCGAGCTCCATAGCTCGCCGTGGACGTAGGGTTTTACGCTCCGGCGGCCTGAACTACGTAAAACTCGCCGTGTCAAGCTCTTCCTAATTCGTCCATACGCTCAAGCTCTCCGCAAGTGACTAGCCCCACCGAAAAAAGAACCTCCGCGGGCTGCCCAGTGCAGGCCCGGGGGAAGTGTCGACCGAACACTTCGACATCCCCCCTGCGGAGGGAGAGCTCCGGAGGCTCCACGTGTCCCACGGGCCGAACCTCCCTCTCCTCAGAGGAGAGCTCCGGGCCTGCCACGTGGCTAGCAGAAACCGGACCTCCCCCCCTCCGCGGGGAGAGCTCCTAATGCTCCACGTGTCCCGCGGGGCCGGACCCCCCTCTCCCCATAGGAGAGCTCCGGGCCTGCCACGTGGCCAGCAGAGCAGCGCTGCCTGCCCCGCGAGGTAGGCAGCAAGAGCAAAGACGCGCGGGACATACCTTGCTCGTACAAGGTATTCAAGACCCGCGCCTTCCCAAGGCGCGGAGACGTGGAGCACGCCTCTGTCAGGTGTCGTTGCGCACAGTCACATCGCAGACTGGCGCGCCGCGTCAGAACCTGCCCGCCAATAAACACAGCAACAAGACATCCCCTGCCGCCCCTGCCATCGTCAACCACTACGACTAGCTTGTGGCATGGGCCGGGCGGCAGAACAAAGACTCGGAAGTCTTCGTTAGAGACAACTACCGGAGTAACTGCAGATACGGTAGATGGCAGGCAATCTCCCCGGAACCACATGTCGGGTCCCGGGCCCACCTTGTAAGCCACTCGAGACTTGGACTATAAAAGGCTCGTGTAGGCAACATTAGCAGGGGTTCGCCTCTTACACACTCTCGCACTCTAGCGGTTCGACTCATCCTCAAGCTCAGGACTCTGGTTCTGAGCAGCAAGCAATACAACGGTGCGGCAGCGGCGGCCGCTGTCGGCGTTCCAGGGGCTGACGAAGCCGGCAATCTTGATCGGCGGGTACCTAGAGCGCATCTTCCGGTTCGCGGGCTGCAGCCCGTTCTGCTACGTCGTCGCGTACATCTATCTCAACCGGTTCCTGCGCCGCCGCCCCGCGCTCGCCGTCGACTCCTTCAACGTCCACCGGCTGTTCATCACCTCCGTCCTCGCTGCCGTCAAGTTCGTCGACGACATGTGCGTACTCCTTGTCCTTTTTGCATACGCATAGACTGTATTGTTCGTTAGGAATGGCTGAATTTACCGCCTTCAAAATTCTCTACCAAACGGGAAATTCTCATGTGGTTAGATTTATATGATGAGATCCTAATCCAACTAAACAATGAAAAAAATAGTTGACCAAGTTGAATTCTCCTAAAAATTGTCTGTCATCAAGCCTGAACAAAGATGCTTCTTTCAAAAATAACGAGAACACATTTTGATATGTACATTAGGCTCATGCTCTGAATTCTGATCCGACGAGGTCTGTGATCCCCGTCGATCTGTCGTGACTAGCACACTCCCTCCCCTTTCCTGTGTCTGCGGTCAGACATGTGGGCCCCATATCCTGTTAACCTTTTTCCTATCATTATTTTCCAACTGGCATTGCATCAAGGACAAGCTACTGGGTTGGTCACAAGGACAGTTGTCGAACCCGAGGTTGATGCGGCATAGTCGATCCACCATTTTTACCAAAGCTGGTCACCTTGTCGAACCGAGTTTTCACTCCCTTACAAAACAAGTCATCCTGCCATTTCGAATAGAATTCTTACCTTAATCATGGCTGGCTTTCGGCCGTTACATCATGAGAGCAATTACATGTGTGCATTGCAGTAATTTGTTAAACGTGTGGCGAACAAGTGAGCCTTCTGATGGAATCTGATCGCGGTTCTGATCATGCAGATGCCACAACAACGCCTACTTCGCGCGCGTGGGCGGCATCAGCCTGGTTGAGATGAACTACCTGGAGGTGGACTTCCTCTTCGGCATCGCCTTCGACCTCAACGTCACGCCCGCCGCCTTCGCGTCCTACTGCGCCGTGCTCCAGAGCGAGGTGGCCTATCTCGAGCCGCCGCCCGCGTCCGTGGGAGCGACCCGGCTGCAGCTGCAGCACTACTGCGCAGGCACGTCTGACCGCGACGATGCTGCCGTGGTCGCGGTCCCCGCGGCCGGCCGCCACCGCAATATCAGCAACCGCAGCTCATCGTCTGATCGATCGTCCATCGATCTTTCCTTTTTGTCCTCGCGTTGCCATTCCGGCTTCTTTTTTGCTTTCTTCTCCTCTCGAAGTGTGTTCTTGGTACATAGGTGTTCATGTTGCTAGTGAATGGCACTGAGCTAATCTGATAGTTAGATAGATCGGATCAGGGATGGGTCAGAATTCTTCGGGTTTTGCTGCCTTTGTTCGACGACGGGCCATGGATGAACGAACGGAAGGATCAGCTTGAGACCCGATTTTGCCATTGCTTAAGTGGGTGCTAACTTGTGCGCATGTGAGTCACACCGCACACTGCGTGTCTTCTCTTTCCCTTTTCAGGGCACCATTCGCCACATGAGAGCACGTAAAATTTGGGCTGGATTGGACATCGTGTGATGGTGGATGCAGATGGGTAACTATTGATCCCAACGTGGCATGTTTCCTGAGCTGCCGATCCCAAACTGTTGTTGGTGCTTGTTTGGTACAGAAAAATGTGTTCTGATAACTTGAAAACTCAATGCAGTAAATCGTCTTTGCTTTGAAAAAAAAAAGAAAGAAAACTCAATGCAGATCCCAAGCTGTATCTGAAACTGTCAGTGAAAGTTCCGGTCAGAAATGTCAGTATGTTATCGCGAGCCTTTTATGGAAAGTTACAAAAACAAGCAGAAGCATTACCGTTTATCGTTGTTAGAAGACATATGCTCACTTGACAATAGAATAAAGAAGCCAACTGCCACACCGACAGTTATCGACGCGTCTCTTTACCAACAGTCGCGTCCATTCGCCAATGGCCATCATCACATATATAAAAAGAAAGGAAATGAATGAGTAAAGAATCAATCAATTACACAACTTCTTTGTCTCTCCAAATTTCATTCTCAACACGTTATCAACACTGCTCTACGAGCAAATTAAGAGAGAAAAAAGGTAAGATGCCTACCCATGGAGTTGTTCTTGCACTTTTCTTTGAAGAAGTGATTCCCCGCTGTCGACGACACCGTGCTCGCCGTAGAGGCCGACGCCACCTCGCGCCCATGCATCAACTTCAACTGCACCATACCGCAGAGTATTGGAGCGACACCGTCCCCTTCCCTGATCGACCCTCGGATCCCGACGCCCATCCGAGAGGTCGTCAAGATGGCCCGTGCGCCGTCCTTCGTCATCGGATCTTCAAGGGGAGGAAGTGGGAGGACAAGAAGAAGATGGTACCCGCCGGATCACGGTGGTTACCAACTCCATCTCACCACCGGCCATATGCTGAAATGCAAGGATCCGCATCGGCCCAAATGGTCAACCCCAAGGACCATTGGCGTCAAGGACTCCGTCCACTCCGCCAGCCTCCACCCAACCATAGGCGCACACGGACCACCGCCGCCACCCCATACCGAACCGTTGGGGTCGGGTTCAACGCCGACGCTGATAAGCCCGTGTGGAAACCGCGTCCTCCGCCAATTCGCCCACCTCGCCGCAAGAACCCGAGCATCTAAATCTTCGTATTTGGCCGTCAGTTCAAGCCGGTGAGCGTTTGAGTGGAGGGGGAGCGGTGCCAGCAAGGTGGAAGACAGATGAGCGGCGCCAGAGGAGCGGCCGAAGCCGCTCTAGCCGAGCCGAAGCCGCAGATGCGGTGAAGGAACGATCGAGAAGCGGCCGAAGCCGCAGTGCGGCGGGGCAGAGAAGCAGAGGAACAGCCAAGAAGCAGCCGAAGTCGATGTGCAGCGAAAGAGCGGCGGAGGAGCGGTCGAGAAGCGGCGGAGGCCGACGCGCGACGGAAAAGAGGCGGAGAAAAGGAGGTGGAAACGGTTAGGGTTAGCCCTAACCGGTTCCCTTTTATTCCTTGGCCGTTGGCCTAGGGACGCGCCGCCTGGACCGCCGATTGGCCGCGCTGGCCTAGGGCCACGCCGCCTGGGCCGCCACCTCGGCCGCTGCCTGGGCTGCCTCTTGGGCCGCCGCCTGGGCCGCGCAGGCTGGCCGCGCTAGCCTGGGGCCGCCCCACCTGGGCCGCTAGCTGGGCTGCCGCCTAGGCCAACGCTGGATGGGCCGCAGCCTGGGCCACGATGGCTGTGTTGCACATTACTGTTTATGTTTCTTTTTATTTTTTATTTCTTGTTTTATTAGTTTGCAATTTAAATATAGTTTAGATTTGCATTTGAATTTGTAATCCAGTAGAATGTTACGTAATTATAGTTATGATCAAATTTACGTTTTGATTATGACATGTGTTATATTGCATTAGAATATATTTTCTTGCAATGTTATATTGAATTTATCATTTTTGGCTAAAATTAAAAAATAAATTGGCCGAATGAATTTCGAAACTCAATCTGCAACACACTGTCCGAAATTCTTTTGACCCAAAAGTCATAGAATTTTGTTTACTACATTTTGAATATTTACTTGTGCCATCATTTAAGCTAATTTTAATTTGGCTTATGATTAGGCAATATGATTACATATAAAATAGCAAAAGGTATGATTCATCTTAACTAAGCCATTTTCTAAAAAAATGGCTTATTACGACCAATAATCAACTATAAATGCAACAAAGAGTATAACTCATTTTCATTCGGCCAATTTTCTAGTTGGCCTTATGAAGCTTGAATTATACCTTGATTTATTCTTTTTCTTACACCGGTTTTTCAAAATTTGGCTGGACGAAAACGAATAATTTCATGTGATTTTTCATTATTATTATGGCACTTATTACAACACCACCATGACGTTTTTATTATAAAATCTCTGGTTGCCTATATGTGGGACTCAATGGCCCACGAGTTTGTACAAGTTGCCCTTCATGGCCACAACTACCCTACATGGGATCTTGATACCAAGATAAGCTTGGCTTTCCGTGGAATCATGCCTGCTCTTACTCTTCCTACACAAAGAGATGCGGCATTTCTAGATACATCTAAGTATCAAGCACTACACATCATCCGGAATCACCTTCACCCGATGGAGAAGGAAGCTCATAGTCTTTGGGAGGCACTAAAAGGCCGTTATGAACAGCAAAAGGCAATTTTATTGCCAGAGGCCAACCATGAATGGACTCAACATCGTCTTCAAGACTTTAAGTCTAATGAAGACTATTATCATGATTTTCATAAGGTCTGCGCAAAATTGTGCTTTTGTGAGAAAGAACCATCAAAGGAGGACAAAATTTAAAAGACTCTTCAAACAATGCTCCCCTCAGATCGGGTCTTACAACATCAATATTGGGTTCAGAACTACCAACACTACGCAGATTTCATTCGTGATTTACTTCAGGCAGAGAAGCATGATGAACTTACTATTAAGAATCATCACCAACGTCGAGTTGGGGCTCCTCCTCTTCCTGAGATTCACCACAATGAGAAGAAAGCAAGTGCTTCTAAGGATTTAACTCCAAATAAGAACGGTTGATCCGCTAGACGCCGCCGTAATAGGCAGAAAATAAAAAGTTCTCAAAGACAATGAAAAAAGATGGTGCTCCCTCCAAAGGGAAAAATGTGCAGTGTAAGGCGTGTGACACTTTCTAGCATACAACTGATAGGTATCGCACACCTAACCACCTTGTGGCATTGTACCAGAAATCCCTGAAGAAAGACAAGAAAACTCAAGGATCAGGAAATGGATATGAAACTCATTTCAGTATCCCGACAAATCCAACGCTTGAAGCCGGTTGTTCAAGCAAGGATCTCCAAAATCCAAGCAACAACGAGCAAACGTTGAATGTTGATGACTACATGGACTTGGATAATGCTATGGTGGAATACAAATCGGACGACATGTTCGTCGATCTAATCTAGGTCGCGTACCATAGAAATTATGTAACAACTAAGTCTATGTAATAAAGCGTGTTGTAATAAACAATGTTAGTTATCTTGGATTACAATTACTCATATGTATTTCAATGCAATTAATAGAAGTATTGTAGTTCTTAATTGTTAGATCTCACGGGAAGTTTCTGATGGAAGAAGAAATGTGCCTTGTGGATAGCTGCACCAAAAACTTTATACTTAGGGAAACAAAATATTTCCAGACCCTAACTAGAAGGTCAGGAAATGTTTTAACCATCGCTGGACGTGATGCAACAATAGTTGGCTCTGGCGGAGCCACTATTATTTTTCCAAATGGTACACAAGTAATGATCGAGGATGCTTTATTGTATCCCGATTCTACTCGTACCCTCATAAGTTTTAGAGATATTTGAAAAAATGGGTTACATGTATGTACCATGAAGATAAAAAAGAAGAATTTCTTCTTATCACCAACAATTCCGGATATGGCCATGAGGTTTTAGAAAGTATTCCTTCTACTCCATCTGGATTGTACTATACATACATTAGACCCGTACCATATGTTGCATGCAAAGTGATTTTCTAGAATGTTGATACATTCAAGGCCTGACATTCACACTTAGGCTAGTCTGGAATAGAGATGATGTGGAAAATTATTGGAAATTGCACCGGCCATGATTTAAGAAATACCAAAATTCGAAAATCTAATGATTTTGTGTGTACTTCATGTGCTATGGGCAAGTTGATCTTACGACCTTATCCACTTAAGATCCATGCCGAACCTTTAAAGCTCCTTGAACACATTCAAGAAGACATTTGTGGCCCCATACAACCAATGTGTGGCCCTTTTAGATACTTCATGGTACTAATTGAAGCATCTACAATATGGTCACACGTGTGTTTACTATCTACACGTAACCATACTTTCGCTTTATTTATGATACAAGTTATTAGATTAATGGTGAATTATTCTAAATATAGGATAAAAAGTATCCGTATGGACAATGCTGCTGAATTTTCATCTCAAGCCTTTAATGATTATTGTATGGCTGAAGAAATCGAAGTACAACATTATGTTCCATATGTTCACACACAAACTGGTTTGGCTGAATCTCTGATAAATAGAGTAAAGCTAATCACTATGTCATTATTGCAAGGTTGCAATTTGTAACACCCTCTGTCGAAGTTTAGCCGTCGACACTTCCCCTGGGCCTGCACTGGGCAGCCCGCAGAGGTTCTTTTTCGGAGGGGCTAGTCCCCCGCGGAGAGCTTAAGCGTAGTGGGACGAAGGAAACAGATGAACACAGGGTCTTTTTACGTGGTTCAGGCCGCCGGAGCGTAAAACCCTACGTCCACGGTGAGCAGATGTGCTCGTTGTATTGCTTGGTGCTCAGAACCGGAGTTCTGAGCTTTAGGATAAGTTGAGTGCTAGAATCCAGGTGCTAACTCGCGTGAGAGCGAACCTAGCGTTAGAGTGTGCAAAAAGCCAAACCCCTTGCAATGTTGCCTACCCGAGCCTTTTATAGTCCAAGGCTCGGGCGGCTTACAAGGTGGGCCCGGGACCCGACAGGTGGTCCTGGGAAGATTGCCTGCAATCTACCGTATCCTGCAGTTACGCCGGTAGTTGTCTCTGGCAGGGGCTTCTGAGTCTTTGTCTTGCCGTCCTGCCCACGCCGCAAGCTAGGCGTAGTGATTGATGACGGCCGGGGTGGTAGGGGATGTCTTGTCGTTGTGTTTATTGGTGTACAACCTCTGACGCGGCGTGCCAGTCTTCACTGTGACGTGACTGGGCACAACGGCGTGCTCCGCTGTCGAAGTGTGTACCCGACACTTCCCCCGGGCCTGCTCTGGGCAGCCCACGGATGTTGTTTTTCAGAGGGGCTAGTCACTCGCGGAGAGCTTCAGAGTTAGGGACGATTGAGGGAGAAGCTTGACACGGGGAGTTTTACGTGGTTCAGGCCGCCGGAGCGTAAAACCCTACGTCCACGGTGAGCAGAGTTGCTCGCTGTATTGCTTACTGCTCAGAACCGGAGTTCTGAGCTTGAGGGTGTGAGATGTTGAATGGCTGGAGTGCGAACCCTTGCTAACGTCGCCTACCGGAGCCTTTTATAGTCCAAGACTCGAGCGGATTACAAGGTGGGGCCGGGACCCGACAGGTGGTCCCGCGGAGATTGCCATCCATCTACAGTATCTGCAGTTATGCTGGTAGTTGTCTCTCGCGAAGGCTTCCGAGTCTTCGTTCTGCCGCCCTGCCCATGCCGCAAGCTAGTCGTAGTGGTTGATGATGGCAGGGGCGGCAGGGGATGTCTTGTCGCTGCGTTTATTGGTGAACAGGCTCTGACACGGCGCGCCAGTCTGTGATGTGACTGGGTGCAACGGCACCTGACAGAGGCGTGCTCCGCGTCTCCGCGCCTTGGGAAGGTGTGGGCCTTGAATACCTTGTACGAGCAAGGTATGGTGCGTCTTTACTCCCGCTGCCTACCGCGTGGGGGCAGGCAGCGTTGCTCTGCTGGCCACGTGGCGGGCCCGGAGCTTTCCTCTGAGGAGAGGGAGGTCCGGCCCCGCGGGACATGTGGAGCCCTCGGAGCTCTCCCCGCGGAGGGGGGAGGTCTGACTTCTGCTGGCCACGTGGCGGGCCCGGAGCTCTCCTCTGAGGAGAGGGAGGTCCAGCCCCGCAGGACACGCGGAGCCTCCGGAGCTCTCCCCGCGGAGGGGGGAGGTCTGGCTCAGTTGGCCACATGGCGGGTCCGGAGCTCTCCTCTGAGGAGAGGGAGGTCCGGCCCCGATGGACACGTGGCGCCTTCGGAGCTCTCCCTGCGGAGAAGTGCGAGGTCCTTAGGCATTTTCCCCTGTGCGCGGGGGTACCCCATATCGAGGGTACCGACAGTGTCCCCTGGGCCCATCTCGGGGGAGATAGCGAGCCCGAGGTGGGGCCTCCGTCTCTTCCATTCCGCGCACCTTCTCTAAGGCCAGCATTGACCGTTGCCGGAGCATGAACAGTCGCGGGATCGTGGGAGCGTGTGCCCACTTGATGGTTGCTTTTACTACGGCGGTTCCCAAGGTTGCCACTTCTGCACGTCGCAGCGCTTTTTTCGGGAACCGCCGAAGCGTCTTGCCGGCTCGTCTCCTTGGGAGACTGACTTCTTGGCCCACTGCTTCAGCTAGACGACTTGGGTCCACTTGTCATCGACGCTTGGTCTTGGAGCCGAAGCGGTTGCCCAAGCGGCGTATTTGAAGAGTTTCGAATCGCTTTGAATTGCACCTGGGAAGTTTTTAAAAGGGGATATTACCCGCATCGCGGCTTCCCTTCGCACTTCCCAGCGCTTGCACCTTCCTTGAGTTCTTGCGCCTTTGTCTTCCCTGTTCTATAGCTCTCTCCTGCCATGGCTTCCAACCCGCCTCCGGAGAAGAAACGCGCTTGATCTCCTCCGGCGGCGGCGTCTGCGCTGAGTTAGGGATCCAGAGCGCCTGCGCGCCCTGCTTTTGGAGATGGCGCCCCGTCCGGTGGCGACCTCAAGAGGTCTCGGGCTCATCATCCCGACGGGACTCCTCTTGAGCGATCCAAGAGCTCAGGCGCCCCGGGCTTCAGGAGCCGGGCCGACGTCCAGGGGGGCTTCAGAAGCATCCCCTGCTCCGCCAGCCCGGGTGACTGCGGGGCAGCCGTCGGCGGCAACGGTGAGCTCTAGTGGACCTACTCCGTCTCGAAAGCCGGGGTTCAGAGCCCGTTGTAGTGCTCATGTCTTTCGGTAAGCGACGCCTACCGGATTCTAGGGCCTATGTTGCCTTCGTCTTTTCTTAACTTAGGACTTTCCCATGTTTGTACGGACTCCTCGAGTGCCGGTAACGCTCCCGTTTCCCAGCCATCCCCGACTGACGGGGGGTCTGTGCCGCAGTGCTCGGAAGCCGAGACGGTCGCCGCGGCCCCCAATCCAGCGCAAGTTCCTTCTGTGCCGGTCAGCCCGGCTTCTATGGCAGCGTCGACTCCTCGTGCCGAGACGGTCGCCACGGCCCCCAAGCCAGCGCAAGTTCCTCCTGTGCCGGTGTAACACCCCAAAACCTGTTAAGAGGGGAATTTAAAATTTTTTGGACATTTTGCATGTGGTGCAGAAATTCAAATTCAAATTGGAATTCAAATTCAACTCAAAACTGAAAAGAAAAAGAAAAAGAAAAAAAACCCGGCCAGTGGGCCGAAACCCACCAGCCGGCCCACCCACCCCTGCGCCAGCCCGCAGCCGCGCGCCCCCCCCCTCTCCCTCTCACTGACACATGGGGCCCGCGTGTCATCCCTGACCTCCCACTCGCGCCAACCGCCGGACTCTTCCGCGCGCGCCCGATCGCAACTAACCCGGAATTCCACGTCCCCAGCCCGACTCCCGGTCCCCGACGACTCCGGCTCGATCTAAACAAACACGCCGCCCTCCCTCGTTTATAAAAACGCCGGCATCGCCCCGTTTTTTCCCCACGATCGGCTTTTTTTCCTCCCTGTGAGAACCAGAGCTTCTCCGGCCGTTTTCTCTCGATCTTCGCTCGGGATTTCTGATCTAACGCGCCGAGCTTCTTCCACCGCCTCCGGGGAATCATGCAGGTGCAGAAAACTCGTTGGTTTGCGCTCTAGGCACAACTCCGACGAGCACTGCAGTGATTCCATCTCGGACCTCGTCGCCGACCGCCATCCAGGACCTCCGAGCTCAAGAAAAACCCCGAGGTGAGATCCCCGACCTCCCCTCTACCGATCTATGCCATGAAATCCCAGTTTTAGGAAGAATAGACGAAGATCTGAAGTTTTCCGGCGAGATCGCCGCCTCCCACCGCCGCGCGCCGCAGGGCAGCGCCGCCCGCGCATGGCCCGGGCGACGTGGCCGCTTGTGCGCCGTCTATTTTAAATCGCACGGTAGAACTGAAACCCCCGCGTACCGATTCGACGTTATAATCTCAGCCGTCTATTTTAAATCGGACGGTCCACATCAGCACCGCATTATAAAGGCTGGGATTCTTACGCGCTACCCCCTGGGGATCTCGGAAAACACGAGCTAGCCCCGGAAACTTCTGATCTAGCCCCTGGAACTTCAGAAATTCATGTAAATTCAATTAAAAATCAGTTTTAGCCCCTGGACTTAATAAAAATTAGGAAAACCCCTCTGTTATGTGTAGTTAGACCCCTGGAAATTTATGAAATAATATAATAGACCCTGTGGTGGGGTGAGTTTACCTTTTTAACCCTATATGAAATTAAATTTTGGAATTTGATTATGTGATTATGATTTAAAATTTAAAAGGGTGAGACAAACACATTGTAAATTCAAATTTAAACTCTCCTAGCACTTGGAAAACTTTAGAATGAGTTAAAAGTAGATTTTAAGCTGACATGAATCTGTTTTATTGATTGTTCACATTTATTAGTTATAGGGACACATTTTTAGGTTAGGAAATAATTCTTAAAATTGGTAAAATAAATTTAAATTAGTTCACATCAGAGGAGAAGTTCCAAAATATATTATTTAATATTTTAGATCAGAACCTATTCTGTTTAGATGATATGTCCTACTCTTTAATATTAAAATTTACTTTTAGGCATAGAAAATAAATCTGAAATTATAATAAAATAGGTATGCATAACTAGAAAATGATAAATGAAGTCTCCAAATCCATAGATTTCAGTTTAGGATTTGGTAGAAGATCTGAAAACCCAATTGGAGTAGGGAAATACCTTCCATGCATACTTGGTAGCTAAGAAGGGTATCAATTGAATATAAGGAAGTTGTTCAAATTGGAAATTCATATATAGTGTGCAAACAGAAATCTGAATACAAAACTTAGAAATCATATACACATGTTTAAAAGTGCATGCAAGGTAAAAATCAACACACATAGAGTAACCACAACACTTAGAAATGTGAATGACTTTCATAGGTGTGAATGTGTGAGTAGTATGAAGTGAAAGTGTGAACTATGTCTTATGGATTGTGGTTTTCTTTTTGCTATGTGTGTTGGCATGAGTAGAACCTGCCCCAGAGCAAGTTCTCCCCTTCCAAGATCAGGACTATCCATTCCCAGAGCAGCAGGAAGAAGGCAAGTGTCCTTGACCACTTTGATCCTATGCTAGGTTGTGTAGATAGAATTATTTGCATTGTCAATTGAAATATGAAACCCATGCTAGGAAGTTTCCCTAGAATTGCATTACCTTGTTTCCTTGTAGCTTGGTTGTGATTTATTGTATCATGTCATTTATTTATATGCTTATGCTTAGCCATGCTTAGAATGGGATAATTGGGATATGAGACCATCAATTTATTTACCTTACTCTTGAATGAGATATTATGAGTTATGTAGAGGTAGGGATCGAGGCAAGTTGGATGATTTGGTTGGTACTGGGTGCACGAGACTCGGGTTTGTGTTTAGTACTTGCCTGGATCCTAAGGACCGGTTCATGGAGCATGTAACCTGGCTTTACTGTGCCACCCACATGCTGAGATGGGGCAGCTTGGCCAATTAATTAGGTGTATCCTTGGCGTAGTATGGGTGTGTTGGATGGTGCAGGGAGTAGGTGTCAGCTGGACTACCATATGAACCGCAAGGCTCAAGAGGGAGCCACTGCAGCGGGGTTGGTGCCTCTTGTATGCTATTAGGGGTGAAACCTCAGTGGGCCCACGCTCGTCGGGAATCCCTTTGTAAAGGCTTCGTAGTGATCTCCTGGCTACACACCTGGGAAGTGTGAATGTGGTTCGTGACCACTGGCATAATGGAGGTTCTTTTAGTCCACCTGGCAACGGGGGATGGAATCACTATATGTGGGTACAGTGGTGCAAACTCTGCAGAGTCAAAACTGTGATGACAGCCGTGCTAACGGTCAAGAGCGGCTTGGACTTATTCATGATTAGAGGATGATGAATTGGGAAGTTGTGGATGTTAAGCGGGAAGCTTAACATTGGAGATAAGACTATGTTACCTTGATAACGATGATGTGTTGAGGGATTGGGATCCATTTCACCTGTATAGTACTGTAGGTGCTAAATAAGCTAAGGTGATAGGTATTAATTGCGTAGTGCTTAAACCATGAGTTCAACCTCTCCTTGCTCTAGCCATGCATGACATAACTTTCCCACACTTGTTGAGTACCCACGGTACTCAAACTTGCTTTTCTGTTGGTTTATATTGCTTCTCAGGTCAAG
Source organism: Neostapfia colusana (assembly GCA_030760725.1). NCBI lineage: Eukaryota > Viridiplantae > Streptophyta > Magnoliopsida > Poales > Poaceae > Neostapfia > Neostapfia colusana. The sequence continues at coordinate 84,782,783 of JASWHV010000003.1, forward strand.
AGAATGATGTGGTGTTTAATGACCAAGACTTTGGTCCCGAGGAAGGATTATAGGTTCACGGAGTCCCCGGGCAACGCCTGTGACAGAGCCCACAAGAATAATATTTTCGCTGCTATTTTATTTACATATTATGAACTTACTATCGTCCATCGAGACGTATGCTATGTAAGACTTATTTATATTCGACACCTGGCTTGTAATAAATGATGCTTCACTATTTGTCATGACATGTATGAGAAAATGATCCTGGCATACATGTGATATTCACTCGGTTGTTCTTCGGAGAAACCGGGTGTGACAGAAGTGGTATCAGAGCCAAGGTTGCCCGTAGGAACGTGGACCTAGGTAGAAATGGACGTATTTAAGGACCCTATTTTCTTAAAAACTATTTTACAAGGTGTGGGTTAAAAAGTGTTATTTAATAGGGTCACTTTCTTCATCTTACCCCAACTTTTATTCAAAATACGATTTTTGTTTAAAATTTTATCTAACTTAGGTTTAAATGCTTTATGTTTTAGATGGTTCGCATGATCTGCACCGCTCGCAAGTCCACCGGAGGGAGAGTTCCCGTAGTTGCCCTTGCCCTGATAGAGGAGAACCATCCGGTGACGTACCTCTCCTACGGATTGGCAGTAGGAGGCTTGTTGCGCCGTCTTCGACGTATGCTCCAAGCCGCCGGCAATACGGGCAAGCTAATCATACACTATAGCTCCACCCCGACCATCCGTGAGAAGCGGGAAGAATGGAGTTCAGAAATGAGGATTATCCATGAAAATCAGCTGCTTAAGATCCACCGCTCTCCAGCTTGTCGAGCAACACAGGTCAATGCGGAGAAGGATGTCACCTGGGAGGCCATCACCTGCCAGAGTCACATCTATCGTCGCCACCTAGACAGGACTGAGTACATGTATGTCCTCCAGCATGAGAGTGGTACAACGGAGTACAAGTACCCGCCCGTGCAGTAGGGGACTTCCCATGAGCACATGGACCTGTGCTTGGAGGATGCTGCTATGCTCAACACTCGACTGCAGGAGTGCCAGCAGGAGCTTCAGGATGTTCGTGACACCCTGAAGGAGACTGAGGCGTTGCTTCGAGCCAGCTTGAGGGCGAGAGAAAGAGGGGATGGGAATGAACTGTGTGTCACCTTGAATGACACATGGACTCCTGACTCCCCAGATCGCCGGGCAAGCAGGCGTCGCCGCACTTCCCCACCAGCAGCTTCCCCACCCAAAGCGGAGTCAGAGGGCAGCCGCAATAATGAGGAAGATCCCGAGGAGCCAACTCAGTGATTTCCCTTAGTTTAGCAGATGTCGAGTAGTCGAGTCGTTACCTTAGTTAAGGGTGTGATTATATTTGGTGTGTGACGTGAGTTGTGGAAGCCATGGGCAATTGTCCACAACCTCGTCTTCAGGATTGTTTTGATTTGATGTGTGAACCCCTATGAATAAAGAGTGCATTTATTTCGCGTGAGATATGAAATCCTCAGAAAATAGAAGTAGTAAGGTCTCAAAATTTTAAGTTTAAAACAAGCAAATTGGGAAGTTAATATGTAATGCTTTAAGTTAACATCTGGTTGATCATGATAGATGGCCGGAAGAGGAAAGGGTCGTGTTGCCAACCCCGCCAACAACAACGATGAGGCCGGCAACCCTCATATTTCTGGAGGACAAGACAGGGGTGGTCGCCATGAAGGAGTTGATCCCATCCACCAAATGCTTGAAAATCAGAATCAGCTCATCCAGAGCCTGACTCAAGTGGTGGCCAACTTGCACCAAGCTCCACCTCCACAAGTTGCACCATGCCAACCAAGGTTGAGTGAGTTTCTAGGGACTCAACCTCCCAAGTTTGCAAGTGCTGCTGAACCTCTGGAGGCAGATGATTGGCTAAAGACCATTGAGAGCAATATGAGGATCATACAATGCCAAGGATATGAGAGGGTGCTGTTTGCCTCTCACCAATTGCATGGACCTGCTGCTGATTGGTGGACCGCTTACGTGGCCGCCCATCATGACCCTGAGAACATCACTTGGGAAGAGTTCAAGCGCAGTTTCCGCAACCATTACATACCAAGGGGTGAACTCAAAAACAAGAGGAAGGAGTTCTTGGGGCTGCAGCAAGGAAACATGACTGTGAGGGAGTACCTCAATAAATTCACACAACTATCCCGTTATGCACCACGATACATAGAGACTGATGAGCAGAAACAGGATTGCTTTGTGGAAGGACTTACGGCGGAATCGCAGTGTGCAATGTCCTCCAACGAGTATGAAAGCTTCCAAAAGATGGTAGACAGAGCATTTGTTGTGGAGAGGAAGCTGAAGGCCTTGGAAAATGAAAACAAGAGGAAGGCGGGATGGTCACACCAAGCCTCGGGCAGCAACACACGCCCACGTCAGATGCAGCAACCCGCAGGGCAGACGAGCCGTGCTGCGGTACCCTACTCCGCACCGAGAGGGTACAACCCGAACTTCAGGCCTCTGTCAGCACCAGCACAGCAACAACGTCAGTTTGTACAGCAGCCTCGCCCCACATATCAACCTCGACCAGGAGTACAAGGACCCCTAAACCAACCCCAAGACAACAAAGGCCAGGCACCTAAGGTTGGGGTACAATGCTTTAACTGTGGTGAAGTAGGGCACTACGCCCATAAGTGCCCAAAGAATAAGCCCGTGCAGCTGCAACAGCAGAATGTGATGCGAGGACGGGTGAACCACGTGACCATGGAGGAAGCGCAAGAGGCACCTGACGTGGTAGTTGGTAAGTTTCCTGCCAATTTACACATTGCAACCCTGTTGCTTGATTCTGGTGCTACCCACTCATTCATTGCTCAAGGGTTTGTTAAGAAGCATGATCTAGCAACCACACAAATGAATCATATGCTAGCAGTGAACTCTACAGGTGGAGAAATAAGGACAAGACAAGTGTGTCCCAAGGTGAGTCTAGACATTAATGGGGTAGTATTTACTGCCAACCTCATAGTGATAGATTCACAAGGGATAGATATTATTTTGGGTATGGATTGGTTGACCAAACATAAAGGAATCATCCATTGTTCGACAAGAACGGTGGAACTAACTCACCCTAGTGGCACAAGAGTAAAGTTCATAACTATACAAGAGCCTAGGAGGGACATTAAACTCAATCAAGTTAAGGTGGAAGTGGAGGAGATCAGGATCATCAGGGAATATCCAGATGTTTTTTCGGAGGAGTTGCCAGGTATGCCCCCCTGATCGTGAAGTGGAATTCACGATTGAGCTAGTGGCTGGAACAGCTCCGATATACAAGAGACCTTATCAGATGGACTCCATGCAGCTGGAAGAACTCAAGGATCATTTAAGAGAATTGACAGGGAAGGGGTACATTCGTGCTAGTTCCTCACCATGGGGAGCTCTAATGATATTTGTGCCCAAGAAGGACGGAACCCAAAGGTTATGCGTAGACTACCGTGCGTTGAATGAAGTAACCATCAAGAACAAGTACCCATTACCCCACATTGAAGACTTGTTTGATCAGTTGAGGGAAGCTTGTTTGTTCTCGAAAATTGATCTCAGGTCGGGATACCACCAACTTAAGATAAGGCAAACTGATATTCTAAAGACATCTTTCGTATCTCGGTACGGACTGTATGAATACACTGTCATGCCTTTCGGGCTAACTAATGCCCCAGCATACTTCATGTACCTCATGAACAAGGTATTCATGGAATATCTGGACAAATTTGTGGTGGTTTTCATTGATGACATTCTCGTCTTCTCCAAAGATGAAGAAGAACATGAGGAACATCTAAGGTTGGTGTTGCAAAAGCTGAGAGAACATCAACTGTATGCCAAGTTGAGCAAGTGTGAGTTTTGGCTGAAGAGAGTTCCCTTCTTAGGACATATTATCTCGGAGGGAGGAATCTCCGTAGATCCCGCAAGATCGAGGATGTACAGAAGTGGAAGACCCCTGAGAATGTGGGGGAAGTTCGAAGCTTCTTGGGATTGGCTGGGTACTATCGATGGTTTATTGAGGGATTCTCCAAGATCTCGAGACCCCTCACCAAACTGTTGGAGAAAGGAATCACATTCACATGGACGCCGCAGTGCGAGACGAGTTTTCAAGAGCTAAAGAAAAGATTGACAACAGCCCTAGTGCTAGTTATGCCAGATATGCAGAAGAACTTTTCGGTGTACTGCGATGCCTCTGGAAACGGGTTGGGATGTGTTCTCATGCAAGAGGGGCATGTCGTGGCTTATGCGTCCCGACAGCTCCAGAAACACGAGAAGAACTATCCTACACATGATCTAGAACTAGCCGCAGTGGTACACGCGTTGAAGATTTGGCGGCACTACTTGATGGGGAAGAGGACAGAGATATATACGGATCATAAGAGCTTAAAGTACATTTTCACACAGCCAGATCTCAACCTCAGACAAAGGAGATGGTTAGAGCTAATCAACGACTTTTATGTGGGCATCAACTATCATCCTGGGAAAGCGAATGTCGTGGCAGATGCTTTAAGCCAGAAAGTGCAGGTCAATAGGTTGAGCTTGGAGGACATGCCGCCAGAATTGAAGGACGATGTTATAAAACTCAATCTATGCCTGGTGAATAGTGGTGAAGCCATCGCCATGGAAGTGGACTCCACATTAGAGCAAGACATACGCGATGGTCAAAAGAATGATGAGAAGATACAAGAAATCCGACAACTCATCAAGGATAATAGAGCCCCTGGTTTCAGAGAGGATGAACAAGGTACGGTGTGGCACGGGAAAAGAATCTGTGTGCCTGAAGTAAAGGAGATCCATGAATTGATTTTGAAGGAGGCTCATGATTCAGACTATTCCATTCATCCTGGGAGTACGAAGATGTACCATGACCTCAAGAGCAGGTATTGGTGGTATGGCATGAAGCGAGATGTCGCGGAACATGTTGCCCTATGTGACACATGTCAGTTGGTGAAAGCAGAACATCAACGACCCGCAGGATTATTGCAACCACTTAAAGTGCCTGAATGGAAATGGGAAGAAATCGGTATGGATTTCATAGTGGGATTACCCAGGACCCAATCAGGATATGATTCGATATGGGTCATCATTGACAGGCTAACAAAGCTAGCTCATTTCATCCCTGTGAAAGAAAGCTACAACAGATCCAAATTGGCAGAATTATACATGTCAAGGATCGTGTGTTTCCATGGAGTGCCAAAGAAGATAGTGTCAGATCGAGGGACACAGTTCACCTCAAGGTTCTGGCAAAAGTTGCATGAAACCATGGGGACTCATCTGAATTTTAGTTTTGCTTATCATCCCCAAACTGATGGACAGACGGAAAGAACCAATCAGATCCTTGAGGACATGTTGAGAGCGTGTGCGCTCAAGAACAATAGGAGTTGGGATAAGAACTTACCGTATGCAGAGTTCTCCTATAACAACAGCTATCAGGCTAGTATAAAAATGTCACCCTTTGAGGCTTTGTATGGGAGAAAGTGCAGAACTCTACTATTTTGTAACCAAACCGGGGAAAGTAAAGTGTTTGGACCCGAGGTACTACAAGATGCCGAGGCGAAAGTGAGGGAAATCCGCAACAACTTGAGGATAGCACAAACACGACAAAAGAGCTATGCCGATGTACGGAGAAGAGAGCTAGTTTTCAACGTGGGGGACTATGTCTACCTCAAGGTGTCCCCTATTTGAGGACTTCGTCGATTCAAGGTGAAAGGGAAGTTATCACCTCGATACATCAGACCCTTTCAAGTTCTGGAGAGGAAAGGCAAAGTGGCATATCAACTAGAATTACCGGCTCACCTATCGGATGTGCACGATGTATTTCATGTGTCACAGCTCAAGAAATGTCTGAGGACGCCTGAAGAGATGTTACCCATGAACGAGGTTGACGTAGCTGAGGATCTGTCTTATGCCGAAAAACCATTCAAGATTTTGGAGACAATGGAACGCCTCACAAGAAATAAAAGAATCCGGATGCGCAAGGTGCAGTGGAAGCATCACTCAGAAGAGGAAGCCACCTGGGAGAGAGAAGACGAGCTTAAGGCACAATTTCCGGATTTGTTTTCCTAGAACCACCAATCTCAAGGACGAGATTTCTTTTAAGGGGGGTAGAGCTGTAACACCCCAAAACCTGTTAAAAGGGGAATTTAAAATTTTTTGGATGTATTGCATGTGGTGCAGAAGTTCAAATTCAAATTGGAATTCAAATTCAACTCAAAACTGAAAAGAAAAAGAAAAAGAAAAAGAAAAAAACAAAACCCCCGGCCAGTGGGCCGAAACCCACCAACCGGCCCGCCCACCCCCGCGCCAGCCCGCAGCCGCGCGCCCCCCTCTCCCTCTCACTGACACGCGGGGCCCGCGTGTCATCCCTGACCTCCCGCTCGCGCCAACCACCGACTCTTCCGCGCGCGCCCGATCGCAACTAACCCGGAATTCCGCGTCCCCAGCCCGACTCCCAGTCCCCGACGACTCCGGCTCGATCTAAACAAACACGCCGCCCTCCCTCGTCTATAAAAACGCCGGCATCACCCCGTTTTTCCCCACGATCGGCTGCTTTTCCTCCCGGTGAGAACCGGAGCTTCTCCCGCCGTTTTCTCTCGATCTTCGCTCGGGATTTCTGATCTAACGCGCCGAGCTTGTTCCACCGCCTCCGGGGAATCATGCAGGTGCAAAAAACTCGGTGGTTTGCACTCTAGGCACAGCTCCGACGAGCACCGCAGCGATTCCATCTCGGACCTCGTCGCCGACCGCCTTCCAGGACCTCCGAGCTCAAGAAAAACCCCGAGGCGAGATCCCCGACCTCCCCTCTACCGATCTATGCCATGAAATCCCAGTTTTAGGAAGAATAGACGAAGATCCAAAGTTTTCCGGCGAGATCGCCGTCTCCCGCCGCCGTGCGCCGCCAGGCTGCGCCGCCCGCGCACGGCCAGGGCGACGTGGCCGCTTGTGCGCCGTCTATTTTAAATCGCACGGTAGAACTGAAACCCCCGCGTACCGGTTCGACGTTATAATCTCAGCCGTCTATTTTAAATCGGACGGTCCACATCAGCCCCGCATTATAAAGGCTGGGATTCTTATGCGCTACCCCCTGGGGATCTCGGAAAACACGAGCTAGCCCCGGAAACTTCTGATCTAGCCCCTGGAACTTCAGAAATTCATGTAAATTCAATTAAAAATCAGTTTCAGCCCCTGGACTTAATAAAAATTAGGAAAAACCCTCTGTTATGTGTATTTAGACCCCTGGAAATTTATGAAATAATATAATAGACCCTGTGGTGGGGTGAGTTTACCTTTTTAACCCTATATGATATTAAATTTAGGAATTTGATTATGTGATTATGATTTAAAATTTAAAAGGGTGAGACAAACACATTGTAAATTCAAATTTAAATCTCCTAGCACTTGGAAAACTTTAGAATGAGTTAAAAGTAGATTTTAAGCAGAAATGAATCTGTTTTATTTTTTGTTGACATTTATTAGTTATAGGGACACATTTTTAGGTTAGGAAATAATTCTAAAAATTGGTAAAATAAATTTAAATTAGTTCACATCAGAGGAGAAGTTCCAAAATATATTATTTAATATTTTAGATCAGAACCTATTCTGTTTAGATGATAGGTCCTACTCTTTAATATTAAAATTTACTTTTAGGCATAGAAAATAAATCTGAAATTATAAGAAAATAGGTATGCATAACTAGAAAATGATAAATGAAGTCTCCAAATCCATAGATTTCAGTTTAGGATTTGGTAGAAGATCTGAAAACAAAATTGGAGTAGGGAAATACCTTCCATGCATACTTGGTAGCTAAGAAGGGTATCAATTGAATATAAGGAAGTTGTTCAAATTGGAAATTCATATATAGTGTGCAAACAGAAATCTGAATACAAAACATAGAAATCATATACACATGTTTAAAAGTGCATGCAAGCTAAAAATCAACACACATAGAGTAACCACAACACTTAGAAATGTGAATGACTTTCATAGGTGTGAATGTGTGGGTTGTATGAAGTGAAAGTGTGAACTATGTCTTATGGATTGTTGTATTCTTTTTGCTATGTGTGTTGGCATGAGTAGAACCTGCCCTAGAGCAAGTTCTCCCCTTCCAAGATCAGGACTATCCATTCCCAGAGCAGCAGGAAGAAGGCAAGTGTCCTTGACCACTTTGATCCTATGCTAGGTTGTGTAGATAAAATTATTTGCATTGTCAATTGAAATATGAAACCCATGCTAGGAAGTTTCCCTAGAATTGCATTACCTTGTTTCCTTGTAGCTTGGTTGGGATTTATTGTATCATGTCATTTATTTATATGCTTATGCTTAGCCATGCTTAGAATGGGATAATTGGGATATGAGATCATCAATTTATTTACCTTACTCTTGAATGAGATATTATGAGTTATGTAGAGGTAGGGATCGAGGCAAGTTGGATGATTTGGTTGGTGCTGGGTGCACGAGACTCGGGTTTGTGTTTAGTACTTGCCTGGATCCTAAGGACCGGTTCATGGAGCATGTAACCTGGCTTTACCGTGCCAACCACATGCTGAGATGGGGCAGCTTGGCCAATTAATTAGGTGTATCCCCGGCGTAGTATGGGTGTGTTGGATGGTGCGGGGAGTAGGTGTCAGCTGGACTACCATATAAACCGCAAGGCTCAAGAGGGGGCCACTGCAGCGGGGTTGGAGCCTCTTGTATGCTGTTAGGGGTGAAACCTCAGTGGGCCCACGCTCGTTGGGAATCCCTTTGTAAAGGCTTCGTAGTGATCTCCTGGCTACACACCTGGGAACTGTGAATGTGGTTCGTGGCCACTGGCATAATGAAGGTTCTTTTAGTCCACCCGACAATGGGGGATGGAATCACTACATGTGGGTACAGTGGTACTCTGCAGAGTCAAAACTGTCATGACAACTGTGCTCACGGTCAAGAGCGGCTTGGACTTATTCATGATTAGAGGATGATGAATTGGGAAGTTGTGGATGTTAAGCGGGAAGCTTAACATTGGAGATGAGACTATGTTACCTTGATAATGTTGATGCGTTGAGGGATTGGGATCCATTGCACCTGTGTAGTACTGTACGTGCTAAATAAGCTAAGGTGATAGGTATTAATTGCGTAGTGCTTAAACCATGAGTTCAACCTCTCCTTGCTCTAGCCATGCATGACATAACTTTCCCACACTTGCTGAGTACCCACGGTACTCAAACTTGCTTTTCTGTTGGTTTATATTGCTTCTCAGGTCAAGAGAATGATGTGGTGTTTAATGACCAAGACTTTGGTCCTGAGGAAGGATTATAGGTTCACGGAGTCCCTGGGCAACGCCTGTGACGGAGCCCACAAGAATAATATTTCCGCTGCTGTTTTATTTAAATATTATGAACTTACTATCGTCCATCGAGACGTATGCTATGTAAGACATATTTATATTCGACACCTGGCTTGTAATAAATGATGCTTCACTATTTGTGATCACATGTATGAGAAAATGATCCTGGCATACATGTGATATTCACTCGGTTGTTCTTCGGAGAAACCGGGTGTGACAGCCGGTCAGCCCGGCTTCTATGGCAGTGTCGACTCCTCCAACTCGACCTTCTTCACCGGCTCAAGAGCCAGCTGTCGGTGAGGATTCCGCGGGTCCGGCTGTCGATGTCCCGCCTCCTGTTGTCGGAGCAGAAGGAACTGCCACGGGCCTTACGGTGGGCAACGAACCAGGGCATGATGGGAGTGAGCCCGTCCCAGCGCCGGCTTCTCCTGACCGGCGTCTCATCCCGGTTGCCGGTGCGTCGACTTCTCCTGAAGACGACGTGATGGAGGAGGTCGGGGGCGCCGCTCCGGCCTCTGCTGCCCCGCTGCCCTTGGCAGATACCCTCGTGCTCGCCCAGACGAGCGTCCAGCAGGTCTCGGCCGCGCTCGGTCGCAAGAGGGAGGAGCAGGTGGTTGAGAGGGATCGCCTCCTCACCTGGGGGAGCCTTTTGAGGGAGCGGACCAAGAAGGTCAAGGGGGAGCTCGACTCCAGGCGGGAGTCGCTTGATATCATGGAGGCGCTCCTCGACCGACAGAAGCGGGCCGTCGACCGTCTCGACTCCGAGACACGGCGGCTCCACAAGGAGGCCCTTGAGGCGCATGCCCGGGCTGAGGAGAACTTCTCTGCCCTGGAGGAGGTGCGGCAGAGGCTGGTGCACCGTTGGCGCGCCGTTACGGATCAGGAGCACTCCGTGGCGGCCAAGGCGGAGAAAGTCGCCGCGCGGCTGGCGGTGGGCGAGGGTGACCTGCGAGCCCGGGCTACGGAGCTAGAGGCCCGGAAGGCAGACCTTGCCACAAGGGAGGAGCAGGTATCCCTGGAGCGCCAGGCGATCCTGGATCAGGAGCTGGCCGCCGACTTCCTGTCTTCAGAGTTGGAGCGGCTTCCTAGACTCTCCACCTTCGGGAAAGCTCCCTGGCCGCCAAGGAGAAGGAATTCTCCGAGGGGAGCCACGAGGCCTTGCTGGCAGCCCACCGTGAGGTAAAGGAGCTCTTGGCCTCGCGGTCCTCTGAGGCCCGTGCAGTCTCGAGCTTCGTTGACCAGGCAGGGTCCGCCCTGGTCCCCCTCGGCTTCAGCTTGGTGAAGACAGCGGCCCCTGCGCTGAAAGTGACCGAGGTGATCCCCGCGCTCGAGTCAATCGGCGCCAAGCTGAGCAGGCTGGATGCGGTGGTCGCTGGCGAGCTCGAGGCAGAGGGACGAGGCCTGGCCGTGGAGGTTGCCACGCACGTGTTGGCATGCTTCCGGAGCCGGGACCCTTCCTTCTCACTAGAGCCAGCGAGGCAGGGCCCTGCCACGGAGCGAGAGGTAGCCACCCAGGGCTGAAGTCGGGGACGTGGCCGCCCTTGTAGCCTCTAGGTTCCGGCGCGAGCCAGGGGAACCCTAGGACTTGTATCTCTTTTTTTATTGAGCCTGTAGTCCAGCTCATGGAGCCTTGAATAAATAGACTCTTGTGACTTTCTGTGTCTGTGTGTTCTTGTCTTCTTCTTGGCTTGGCCTGACCGAGCCCTTAGATCCGAAAGGTACTCAGAGTCCTTCACCAATCTTGAAGCTCTGCACATACACCTTCCCCGGGTCCTTATTGTGTTAAGGGCCCTAGAGGTCTCCAGAACTCGCCCCACGAGGATGGGGAGGTCCGGATCTGCCGACCACGTGGTGGGCCCGGAGCTCCCCTCTGAGGAGAGGGAGGTCCGGCCCCGTGGGACACGTGAAGCCTTCGGAGCTCTCCCCGCAGAGGGGGAGGTCCAGCTTCTGCCAGCCACGTGGTGGGCCCGGAGCTCCTCCTGAGGAGAGGGGAGCTCCGGCCCTGCTGGACACGTGGGGCCTTCAGGCTCGTCCCTGCAGAAAGGGCGAAACCTGGATCCTCCAGTCTTGCGTTGGAGTAGTCGATAGCTCCTTGCCCCCCTCCATGCGGCCCCCGTGGCTGAAACCTGGTGATCCTGCACAGAGGTAGAGGAAATGTAATTCTCCTCGGGGGGCTCTCCCCTCCCCGTCCCTTAGTCTTATTCGGTTTACGGTCCTAGTCCGGTATACGGGGCTTGGGCAATTCTGTGCGCGAGGCGCCGGGGCTCCCGCTCCCTCCGAGGTCAGGGTACGACTGTCCGGCCCCTAGTACCAGACCGTACGCCGGGGAAGCAGAGTGCACAAGCTTTGGGTACGGAACCAGGTAAAACGGCTGTACTCCATTGGACCTCCGAAGGGCAGGGTGCGCACACTTTGGGTACAGAACCGGCTAAGTAGGCTACGCACCCTGGACCCCCCATGCACGGCGCAGGCCTTTCCTGGAGGTGACCAACTGGCACCGCAACACCCGATTGGGGGAGGCACGAAAGGCCCCCTGGCCATCGGCAGGTGCCTCAAGCGCAACCGCCTTCGGTAGGATAGCAAATGCTGACATGGATGAGAGCGGGAAAGGGGAGCTAAATGTATGGTGAGCATACATAGAAAGTGCGGTCATAGAAATTAATGCATAATTTAAATGTGCACGTAAGTGAGAGCATGGTAGAACAGGTTTCTGTGTAAATGCCCATAGGAGGAAGGCAGGCTGTACATGGAGGCAACGACCCGCCTCATTAAGAAGGGAAGCAAGACTCTACGCGCTTGGGGTTGGAACCAGGCCAAGCTGGACGTAGTCCTGGACCGTCCCCTGAGGCTTAGCTGCTCCGAGCGCTGTTCCTGGACTCTATGGAATCTATTACAGATAGTTAAAGGCCTGTTCTACTAATGCTCAGGAGGTAAAACTTACTGTGATGTTCCATGCTCCAAGGGTTCGGGAGCGGATCCCATCCTTGGTGGAAAGGCGTATGTACCTGGGACGGCAACTTTCGTGGCTCGGAAGGGACCTTCCCGGCTGGGGGAGAGTTTATAGGTCCTTCGCGGGAAAGTATGCGCCGCAGCACCAGGTCGCCTTCGTGCAGCTCCCTGACGCGCTTGGTCCTTTGGCGGTAGTGCCAGAGCACCAGCCGGGCCGTGCGTTGTGGGGTGTTGCCTGCAATCGTGCCTCGCCGACGAGGTCGATATCTTCACGCTGGAGCGGGTCCTGCGCGGCTTCTCGCGAGAGCCCCGGGGTACCTTCCCCTTTCGGCTAAGGCCCACAAGAGGTAGGAGGACCCAGACTCTTTTTGGGAGACTCAGGATGTCTTCCTCCATTGGCTCAGGCCGACAGGAGGTCGACGGATCATGAGCGGCCCCCGGGAGGTAAGGCCGAGGCACAGAGACGTGCACTCGGGTACGAGGTCGATATCTTCGCGCTGGAGCGGATCATGCGCGGCTTCTCCCGGGAGCCCCGGGGTACCCTCCCCTATTGGCTAAGGCCCACAAGAGGTAGGAGGACCTGGACTCTTCTTGGGAGACCCAAGATGTCTTCCTCCATTGGCTCAGGCCGACAGGAGATTGACAGATCCTAGGTGGCTCCCAGGAGGTGAGGCCAAGGCACAGAGACGTGCACTCGGGTAGAGCTGGTCCGGTTCTGCACCGCCTGGGATGGTGCTCGGGCTGCTGCAACTGCTTGGAACTTCTCCAAGGCTAATATCGCAGCAGTGCAGTCTCCACAGATCTTTTTGGGGCAGCCACAGTCGGTTACCGCCCTGACTCTTCGTCCCTGGAGCTGGAGCCCTCACCGTTGTGCAGCGTCTTTATGTCGCGCTGAGGCTCCTGAAACCCAACCTGGTGGCTGACGTTGTCTGGGGCGTCGACCTTCTGCTTGCCCTCCCTTTGACGGAAAGGTGGGGCATCAGCTCGCAGCTGCCTCCCTTTGCGGAAGCTCTCTGCGAGCTTCTGGATATCCCGGCACTCAGCAGCAGTATGGTAGCTGGTGTCGTGCACGGGACATGGCTCGCCTTGGCCACCATCTGGAGCTGGTGACTGTCGCTTCCTTTTGTCGAGGCGTGGCCCCCGAGCTCCACTAGGTGCTGCTGCTGCAGCAACGGGAGCTGTGGTCGGTGGCTTCTCGAGCATCTTCCTGTCCCGTACACCCTGCCGGAACGCCACCACTACGGAAGCATTTTGGATATGTGGGATGGTGTTCCGTACCTGGGAGAACCGCTGGATGAAGGAGCACAGTGTCTCTCCAGGCTGTTTCTGGATGGCGTGGAGGTCGAGCTCCGTGTCAGGCCGGGTGTAGGAGCTGCCGAAGTTAGTAGTGAACTGCCGGCAGAGCTCTCCCCAGGAAGTTATGGAACCCTGAGGGAGGTTCATGAGCCAAGACCGGGCTGGGCCGGTCAAGGTGACGGGGAAGTAGTTGGCCATGACGGCCTTGTCCCCTCCTGCAGCAAGGATGGCGGTGGAGTAGATTTGGAGGAACTCCGCCTGGCTGATACTGCCATCGTACTTCTCGGGCAGGTGCGGCCGAAACTTGCGCGACCACCTCGCGAAGCGGAGGTGTGGCGCCAGGGACGCACATCCTGCTCCTGTGGCTGCAGGCGTTGGTGCCGCGAACGCTTGGTTCGCTGCTGGCACTGTGTACCCCGGTATGGGAAAGGCTGTGCCATAGACCGGGGGCGCCGTTTGCAGGGAATATGGCTGGGGCATATGCTGCGTGGCGTATGCCTGGGGCAGAGATCGCATGGCGAACGTCTGCGCCTCAGGTTGGGTTGAGGCAGTCGACATGCTATCAGCGGCCTCCTGGTTGCGACGCCTTTCTCGTCGTCGCTCAATGAACACTCGGGCATCTTGGCCCAAGTGGCATCGTTCCAGCTCCGTCCTCAGGTCCGTCGATGGGAGCCTGGTGGAGCGGGAATCTGCCATCTGCCCGTCAACTGTTGGCGTGCGCGTCAGCGACACAGCCGGTTGGTCGGGATGTCGTCCCCGCCGAAGCCAAGGGTTTGCGGCAGCGACGACGAGACGGTCTACCTCGCGAATCCACTGCTGGGTCGCTGACTGAGGCGCGTCCCCAGCATGTGGATTGTGCAGTAGCGCTCTTGCTGCAGCTAGCGCAACCCCGTGGGGGACGCTCAGCGCTGCAGAGGACCTCACACTCGCTGGAGCCTGCGTTGCCGGAGTCGGCTACTGGCTTCCAGCTTGCGCCGACACACTCCATCCAGAGTGTGTCGAGACGTAGTCCCCGCTAATCACCGTTCATCGTGAACGTGGGGGAGGAGAGCTTGCCGCTGAAGGAAGTTTCGTCATCTTCGCCGGCAGAAGATCGTCGCGCAAGGGAAAAGCCCCCTACCAGGCGCGCCAAATGTCGAACTGTGTAGCCGACACTTCCCCTGGGCCTGCTCTGGGCAGCCCGCGGAGGTTCTTTTTCTGAGGGGCTAGTCACTCGCGGAGAGCTTCAGCGTTAGGTACGATTGAGGGAGAAGCTTGACACAGGGAGTTTTACGTGGTTCAGGCCGCCGGAGCGTAAAACCCTACGTCCACGGTGAGCAGAGTTGCTCGCTGTATTGCTTACTGCTCAGAACCGGAGTCCTGAGCTTGAGGGTGTGAGATGTTGAATGGCTGGAGTGCGAACCCTTGCTAACGTCTTCTACCCGAGCCTTTTATAGTCCAAGGCTCGAGTGGCTTACAAGGTGGGCCCGGGATCCGATAGGTGGCCCCGAGGAGATTGCCTGCCATCTACCGTATCTGCAGTTATGCCGGTAGTTGTCTCTGGCGAAGGTTTCCGAGTCTTTGTTCTGCCACCCTGCCCATGCCGCAAGCTAGTCGTAGTGGTTGATGATGGCAGCGGCGGCAGGGGATGTCTTGTCGCTGCATTTATTGGCGGGCAGGCTCTGACACGGCGCGCCAGTCTGTGATTTGACTAGGCGCAACGGCACCTGACAGAGGCGTGCTCCGCGTCTCCGCGCCTTGGGAAGGCGCGGGCCTTGAATACCTTGTACGGGCAAGGTATGGCGCGTCTTTACTCCCGCTTCCTACCGCGCAGGGGCAGGCAGCGTTGCTCTGCTGGCCACGTGGCGGGCCTGGAGCTCTCCTCTGAGGAGAGGGAGGTCTGGCCCCGCGGGACACGTGGAGCCCTCGGAGCTCTCCCCGCGGAGGGGGGAGGTCCGGCTTCTGCTGGCCACATGGCGGGCCCGGAGCTCTCCTCTGAGGAGAGGGAGGTCCGGCCCCGCAGGACACGTGGAGCCTCCGGAGCTCTCCCCGCGGCGGGGGGAGGTCCGGCTCAGTTGGCCACATGGTGGGTCCGGAGCTCTCCTCTGAGGAGAGGGAGGTCCGGCCCCGCTGGACACGTGGAGCCTTCGGAGCTCTCCCTGCGGAGAAGGGCGAGGTCCTTAGGAATTTTCCCTTGTGCGCGGGGGTACCCCATATCGAGGGTACCGTCATCTGCGTCTCCGCGTCTTGGGAAGGCGCGGGTCTTGAATACCTTGTACGGACAAGGTATGGCGCGTATTTACTCTTGCTGCCTACCGCGCGGCGGCAGGTAGTGCTCTTCTGCTGGCCACGTGGCGGGCCCGGAGCTTTCCTCTGAGGAGAGGGAGGTCCGTCCCCGCTTGACACGTGGAGCCTTCAGAGCTCTCCCCGTGGAGGGGGAGGTCCGACTCTGCTGGCCACGTGGCGGGCCCGGAGCTCTCCTCTAAGGAGAGGGAGGTCCGGCCCCACTGGACACGTGGAGCCTTCGGAGCTCTCCCTACGGAGAAGGGAGGTCCGGCTCTGCCAGCCACGTGGCGGGCATGGAGCCCTCCTCTGAGGGGAGGGAGGTCCGGCCCCATAGGACACGTGGGGCTTTCGGAGCTTGCCCCTGCGGAAGGGGCAAAGTCCTTAGGCGATTTCAACTGTGCGCGGGGGTATCCCATTTGAGGGTACCGACAGTGGCCCCCGGGCCCATCTCGGGGAAGATAACGAGCCTGAGGTGGGCCCCCCGTCTCTTCTTCTACGAGCACCTTCTTGATGACCCGCTTTGACCGTTGCTGGAGCACGAACAGTCGCGGGATCGTGGGGGCGTGAGCCCTGCTTAATGGTCGTTTTTACTGCGGCAGTTCCCAAGGATGCCACTAATGCACGTTGCAGCGCACGTCGCAGTGTCTTGTTTGGAACCGCCGAGTTCTCCGCCTGGGGGGTTGACAACCCGGTCCACCGCTTCTGTAGGACGGCCTGGGCCCGCTTGTCATGGACTCCAGGGCTTGGAGCTGAAGCGGTTATCCCCAGCAGCGTATTCGAAGAGTTTCGAATCGCTTTGAATCGCGTATGGGAAGTTTAAAAGGGGATCTCATCTGCATCGCAGACTTCCCTTCGTACTTCCCCACGCCTCAGCCCTCATTGTTTCTCCGAGCTCTTGTGTTTCCACTGCCAATGGCTTCCATCCTGCCTCCGCCGAGCTTCACCCGGTCACAAGACCTTAGATGGGTGCGTATGTTGCTGGGGTGGCATTTAGTAGAGCAGTGGCGCTGCCTCCGGCGAGGGATTCTCCCCCTGTGTCTTAGGGCAGGGGAGATTGTCTTTTTTACTGCCTATGGCTTGGTGGGGTTCGTCCCGCCAATCCCTTCGTTCTTCGTGACGTTACTGGAGACGTACGGTCTCTAGCTTCATCACCTCTCCCCCAACTCCATTGCCATGGCTGCCGTCTTCATGCACTTCTGCGAAATGTTGGTAGGAGTGCGCGCCTCGGTGACGCTCTTCCGCCACTTCTTCGTGCTGCGGACGACCAGTCACGGATCGAAGAACCAGCTGGGGGCATACTACTTCCAGCATCGCTGCAAGGACCCGAGGGTCTCCGGGTACCTTTTGCCCTTCAGTGCGGCGAGATGGGAAAGCTGGAGGGACCACT
Organism: Neostapfia colusana; assembly: GCA_030760725.1. NCBI lineage: Eukaryota > Viridiplantae > Streptophyta > Magnoliopsida > Poales > Poaceae > Neostapfia > Neostapfia colusana. Next base: position 84,799,992 of record JASWHV010000003.1, read on the forward strand.
AGGTGATCGTGAAGACTGATGAGCACGATTGCCTCCAGTTGCCAACCGGTGCTCCAACCACCGAGCGTTGCCTCTGGGAGGGGAGCCTTGTGATGGAGCCCGAATACGCGCCAATCTTAACGCGGATCCGGTCCCTGGCGGAGCAGGGATTGACGTCTCTGATGGTGCTGGAAAACTTCCTGTCACGGCGCATTGCTCCGCTGCAGCAGCGCATCCGCCCGACGTGGTACTTCAGCGACATCCACGACGGCATCAGGGTGGAGAGGGGCTTGGACTCAGTTCCTTCCGAGGAAGAACTGAGTGAGATATTGTCGTTCGTCAGCAGCGACCTCCTCAACGTCAACTCTCTTATGTTGCCAGCTTCCTGCCCCCCTCTCTCGATGGAGCCGTTGTTGAGGGCGAGGCTGTTGCGGGAGCTGCCGACGCTGGACGATATTGGCATCGCCGTTCATCAGGTCGGGGACACCTTCCGTAGAATCTCAATCCCCGGGATTGATCGCTCCAGAACGGGGCACGAGGCGTCAGCCAACGCCCAACCCGCGCCGAAGGTCGATGGAGCCCAGACCGCCGACGAGGAGAAGGGGAAGGACCAAGCCTCTGGGTTGCCGGAGAAGAAGTGCGCTCAGTCCCCTCCGAGGGCTCCACTTGTGCCAAGCCAGGGGACCTAGTTCCCACGGGCTCGCCTTCAGGAGGCGTTGGTTCGTCGGGCGGCGACCCTAAGAGGCCTCGGGTCTTCCGCTCCGACGGGACCCCCCTCGGACAGCGGCAATCTGAGGAGCCCCGGGCGGACGGTCCGGATGCACCCCTTGTTTCGCCAGCCCGGGTACCTCCGGTGGAGGTCCAGTCGGCGCCAGGCTCCGGCGGTCCTACCCCGACTCGGAAGCCGGGGCTTAATGCCCGTTGGAGTGTCCGAGTTCCTCGGTAAGCCCGTACTCACCGGATCTCAACACTTGCTCATTTCTTTTTCTCTTGTCCTGAGGAGCCCCCACGCTTGCAGAGGCTCACCGGCTGCCGGGAATACGTCTGTTCCCCAGCCTTCTCCGGCTAGCGGAGGTGTTGGGCCACAGCGTCCAGAGGCTGTGGCGGCTTTTCCGGCCTTCGAGTCTGTCGGTATCCTCAATACCGGGTACCCCCGCGCACAGGGTAAAACCGCCTAAGGACCTCACGCCCTCCGCAGGGGCAAGCTCCGAAGGCACCACGTGTCCGGCAGGGCCAGAGCTCTCCTCTCCTCAGAGGATAGCTCCGGGCCTGCCACGTGGCCCAGAAGGCCGGACCTCGTCCCCTCCGCCAGGGCGAGCTCCGAAGGAGCCACGTGTCCAGTAGGGCCGAAGCTTCCCTCCCCTCGGAGGATAGCTCCGGGCCTACCACGTGGCCCAAAAGGCCGAACCTCGCCCCATACGCCGATGCGAGCTCCGAAGGAGCCACGTGTCTAGTAAGGCCGGAGCTTCCCTCCCCTCGGAGGATAGCTCCGGGCCTGCAACGTGGCCCAGAAGTCCGGACCTCGCCCCATCCACCGGGGCGAGCTCCGAAGGAGCCACGTGTCCAGTAGGGCCGGAGCTTCCCTCCCCTCAGAGGATAGCTCCGGGCTTGCCACGTGGCCTAGAAGGCCGGACCTCGCCCCCTCCGTGGGGGTGAGCTCCGAAGGCTCCACGTGTCTGGCAGGTCCAGAGCTCCTCCTCTCCTTAGAGGAGAGCTCCGGGCCCGACACGTGGCCAGCAGAGCAGCGCTGTCTACCCAGTGCGGTAGGCAGCAGGAGTAAAGGCGCGCCATGCCTTTACCGTACAAGGCATTCAAGACCCGCGCCTTCCCAAGACGCGGAGGCGCGGCGCACGCCAGGCAGGCGCCACTGTGACCAGTCACAGTCAAGACAGGCACACAGTGTCAGAAGCTGCAGTCCATTGAAGGCAGCGACAAGACACTGATAAGACATGCCCTACCGTCCCTGCCATCACCAACGGCTGCACACCTAGCCTGCAGCATGGACAGGGTGGCAGGACGAGGACCTCGACGCCATCGCCAAGACATAGAAGCTGGTAGGAAATCACCCCGGGACCACCTGTCGGGTCCTCGGGGCCCCCCTTGTAAGCCACTCGAGCCTTGTACTATAAAAGGCTCGGGTAGGCAACGTTAGCAAGGGTTCGAACTCTGTGAACTCGCATCCTAGGAATCACTCGCCCTCAAGCTCAGGACTCCAGTTCTGAGCAACAAGCAATACAGCGAGCATCTCTGCTCACCGTGGACGTAGGGTTTTATGCTCCGGCGGCCCGAACCACGTAAAACTCGCCGTGTCAAGCTTCTCCCTCGCCCACGTTCCCCACGAACGGTGACCAGCGAGAACTACGTCTCGACACACTTAGCACAGAGTGTGTCGGTGCGAGCTGGAAGCCAGCAGCCGACTCCGGCGACACGAACTCCATCAGCCTCATGGTCTACCGCGGCGCAGAGTGTCGCTCAAGCAAGCGCGCTAGCCGCCACAGAAGCGCTCCTGGACAATCCGCCGGCTGAAGACGCCCTCCAGGGGACCACCCAGCAGTGGATCCTCGACATCAACAACCTCAACGCTGCTGCCGTCAATCCTCCGCTCCAGATCGCACGGTACCGGCAGACGCCCTGGAGCCACCGGTCCGTGCATGGGAGCCTAGGACAGGCGCTCCGACGCTACCCCAGTAAGTTCACCATGCTTACTTAGGTGTTTATTTAAATTACGCATTGATTTATATGATCACCTCCCCACGCTCTAGACAATGTACATCCATTGTACACTTGGTTCCTCTTTCCTGCTCTCACGCACAGTCGATATTTGCCATCCTGCCGAAGGCGGTAGTGCTTGGGGTACCTGCCAGAGGCCCGAGGGCCTTTTGGACCTCCCCCTTTAAGGGTATTGTAACGCCAGTTGGTATCCTCCAGGAAAACACCTACGCCAGACCGGGGGGTCAGGAACCTTGCTTGGCCCGGTCCTGCACCCAAAGCATGCGGACTCTGCCCCCCAGCGCTAGAGTCTGAGTACTAGGGGGCCGGGTGGTTACACCCTGACTAGGGCTGGGGGCCATACCTCCGGGACCGAGTGCACTGAATTACCCAAGCCCCGTATTCCAGCCTGGGACAGTAAACCAAATGAGACTAAGGACAGGAAAGGGAGGTCCCCTGAGCAGCGCCGGACCTCACCCCCTCAGCAGGGGTGAACACCGAAGCCGGACCGTGCGCCCTGCACTGGGCTAAGGTCCGATGCCGGACGACACACCTATCGCAGGTGTGATCTCCGAAGCCGGTCGCCACCCCACAGGGGTGAACACCGAAGCCGGACCGTGTGCCCAACACTGGGCTAAGGTCCGATGCCGGACGACACACCTATCGCAGGTGTGATCTCCGAAGCCGGTCGCCACCCCACAGGGGTGAACACCGAAGCCAGACCGTGTGCCCTACACTGGGCTAAGGTACGATGCCGGACGACACACTTATCGCAGGTGTGATCTCCGAAGCCGGTGGCCACCCCACAGGGGTTAACACCGAAGCCGGACCGTGCGCCCTACACTGGGCTAAGGTCCGATGCCGGACGACACACCTATCACAGGTGTGATCTCTAAAGCCGGTCGCCACCCCACAGGGGTGAACACCGAAGCCGAACCGTGTGCCCTACACTTGGCTAAGGTCCGATGCCGGACCACACACCTATCGTAGGTGTGATCTCCGAAGCCGGTCGCCACCCCACAGGGGTGAACACCGAAGCCGGATCGTGTGCCCTACACTGGGCTAAGGTCCGATGCCGGACGGCACACCTATCGTAGGTGTGATCTCCGAAGCCGGTCGCCACCCCACAGGGGTGAACACCGAAGACGGACCGTGTGCCCTACACTGGGCTAAGGTCTGATGCCGGACGACACACCTATCGCAGGTGTGATCTCCGAATCCGGTCGCCACCCCGCAGGGGTGAACACCGAAGTCGGACCTTGCGCCCTACACTGGGCTGAGCTATGAAGACGCACATCACCCCTCCACAGGGGTGAGCTCTGATGCTGGACCTCACGCCTTTCGTGGGCCTGAGTTCTGATGACTTCCGGACCTCCGCCCCCACAGCTGGGCCGAGCTCCGATGCCAGCCCTCGCCCTCCTACAGAGGCGAGCCCTGATGCCGGACCTCACGCCCTTCGTGGGCCTGAGCTCCGATGACTTCTGGACCTCCGCCCTCACAGCTGGGCCAAGCTCCAATGCCAGCCCTCGCCCTCCTTTCAGAGGCGAGCCCAGATGCCGGACCTCATGCCCTTCGTGGGCCTGAGCTCCAATGACTTCCGGACCTCCGCCCCCATAGCTGGGCCGAGCTCCGATGCCAGCCCTCGCCCTCCTTTCAGAGGCGAGCCCTGATGCCGGACCTCACGCCCTTCGTGGGCCTGAGATCCGATGACTTCTGGACCTCCGCCCCCACAGCTGGGCCGAGCTCCGATGCCAGCCCTCGCCCTCCTTTCAGAGGCAAGCCCTGATGCCGGACCTCACGCCCTTCGTGGGCCTGAGCTCCGATGACTTCCGGACCTCCGCCCCCACAGCTGGGCCGAGCTCCGATACCAGCCCTCGCCCTCCTTTCAGAGGCGAGCCCTGATGCCAGACCTCACGCCCTTCGTGGGCCTGAGCTCCGATAACTTCCGGACCTCCGCCCCCACAGCTGGGCCAAGCTCCGATGCCAGCCCTCGCCCTCCTTTCAGAGGCGAGCCCTGATGTCGGACCTCACACCCTTAGTGGGCCTGAGATCCGATGACTTCTGGACCTCCGCCCTCACAGCTAGGCCGAGCTCCGATGCCAGCCCTCGCCCTCCTTTCAGAGGCGAGCCTTGCTGCCGGACCTCACGCCCTTCATGGGCCTGAGCTCCGATGACTTCCGGACCACCGCCCCCACAGCTGGACCGAGCTCCGATGCCAGCCCTCGCCCTCCTTTCAGAGGCGAGTCCTGATGGCGGACCTCACGCCTTTCGTGGGCCTGAGCTCCGATGACTTCCGGACCTTCGCCCCCACAGCTAGGCAGAGCTCCAAGGCCAGCCCTCGCCCTCCTTTCAGAGGCGAGCCCTGATGCCGGACCTCACGCCCTCCGTGGGCCTGAGCTCCGAAGACTTCCGGACCTCCACCCCCACAGCTGGGCCGAGCTCCGATGCCATCCCTCGCCCTCCTTTCAGAGGCGAGCCCTGATGCCGGACCTCACGCCCTTCGTGGGCCTAAGCTCCGATGACTTCTGGACCTCCGCCCCCACGGTAGGGCTGAGCTCCGATGCCAGGATTCACCCTCTCCTCATAAGCTGAACCCCGAAGCCGTCGAGACCCTATCGGCACAGGGAATACTCAAGACAAGGAAGTGCGCGGAAAGAAGAAGGCCCCACCCCGGGATCGTTACCTCCCCCGAGGTGGGCCCGGGGGCCACTGTGGGTACCCTCAATACCGGGTACCCCCGTGCACAGGGTAAAACCGCCTAAGGACCTCACCCCCTCCGCACGGGCAAGCTCCGAAGGCACCACGTGTCCGGCAGGGCCGGAGCTCTCCTCTCCTCAGAGGATAGCTCCGGGCCTGCCACGTGGCCCAGAAGGCCGGACCTCGCCCCCTCCTCCGGAGCGAGCTCCGAAGGAGCCACGTGTCCAGTAAGGCCGGAGCTTCCCTCCCCTCGGAGGATAGCTCCGGGCCTGCAACGTGGCTCAGAAGGCCGGACCTCGCCCCATCCACCGGGGCGAGCTCCGAAGGAGCCACGTGTCCAGTAGGGCCGGAGCTTCCCTCCCCTTGGAGGATAGCTCCGGGCCTGCCATGTGGCATAGAAGGCTGGACCTCGCCCCCTCCGTGGTGGTGAGCTCCGAAGGCTCCATGTGTCCGGCGGGGCCAGAGCCCCTCCTCTCCTCAGAGGAGAGCTCCAGGCCCGACACGTGGCCAACAGAGCAGCGCTGTCCACCCAGTGCGGTAGGCAGCAGGGGTAAAGGCGAGCCATGCCTTTACCGTACAAGGCATTCAAGACCCGCGCCTTCCCAAGACGCAGAGGCGCGGCACACGCCAGGCAGGCGCCACTGTGACCAGTCACAGTCAAGTCAGGCACACAGTGTCAGAAGCTGCAGTCCATTGAAGGCAGCGACAAGACACGGACAACACATGCCCTACCGTCCCTGCCATCACCAACGACTGCACACCTAGCCTGCAGCATGGACAGGGTGGCAGGACGAGGACCTCGACGCCAGCGCCAAGACTTAGAAGCTGGTAGGAAATCACCCAGGGACCACCTGTCGGGTCCTCGGGGCCCCCCTTGTAAGCCGCTCGAGCCTTGGACTATAAAAGGCTCGGGTAGGCAACGTTAGCAAGGGTTCGAACTCTGTGAACTCGCATCCTAGGCATCACTCGCCCTCAAGCTCAGGACTCCGGTTCTGAGCAACAAGCAATACAACGAGCACCTCTGCTCACCGTGGACGTAGGGTTTTACGCTCCGGCGCCCTGAACCACGTAAAACTCGCCATGTCAAGCTTCTCCCTCACTCGTCCCTAACGCTGAAGCTCTCCGCAAGCGACTAGCGCCTCAGAAAAAGAACCTCCGCAGGCTGCCCAATGCAGGTCCGGGGGAAGTGTCGACCACACACTTCGACAGAGTCAGTGCGGGTGCCTCTATCTCCTGTGCCGGTTGGACCAGCTCCTGCAACGGCAGCAGCGGCGCCTGCTCCTCCCCCATCATCTGTTCAAAGGTCAGTGGCTATCGATGCCATGGAGGAGCTGCGGCTACAGTTGGCGCGTCGCGAGTGCGCCGTTGCAGATCGGGAGCGAGCCGTGGCCGCCAAGGAGAAGAAGGTCACCAAGTGGCTGGAGGCTTGCGAGGGCGACCTGAAGGCCCGGGCCGAAGAGATGGAGCGTCGGGAGACAGCTCTGGCCGAGAGGGAGGAGCAGGCCTCCCGGGAGCGCCAGGTGGTGGAGGAACTCAAGGCTGCGCGGTCTGTCGAGGCTAAGGCGGTCTGGAGCTTTGTTGGCGAAGCGGAGTCTGCTCTGGTGCCCCTCGGTTTCAGTCCTGTGAGGCCGGGGGCTTCGGAGCAGGGGGTGACCGATGCGCTCCCGGCGCTCAAGGCTATCGGCGCTAAGCTGGGGCGGCTCGAGACTGTGGTTGCCGATGAGCTCGAGGCCGAGGGGAGGAACTTGGCGAAGGAGGTCGCCACGCACGTGCTGGCGTGCTTCCGGAGCTGGGACCCTTCCCTCTCTCTGGAGCCGGTAAGACTGGGCCCTGTCGCCGAGCGGGATGAAGCTGCTAGGGTTGAAGTCGGGGACGTGGCCGCCCTTGTAGCCTCCAGGTTCCAGCGGGAGTCTGGGGACTCCTAAGTAGTTGCCCCCGCGGCCAAAAGGCCTTGTATCTTTTCTTTTTCGTTTTTGTCGAGTCTGTAGTCCAGCTCATGGAGCTTTGATGAATGAAAAGACTCTTGTTGTTTTTTGTTTCTGTCTTCTTCATGGCTTGGCCCGTCCGAGTCCTTAGCTCCGCAAGGGCTTCAGGAGGTCTTCACCGATCTTGAAGTTTTGCACAGACACCTTCCTCGGGTCCTTGTTGTGATAAGGGCGCGAGGGGTCTTCGGAGCTCGCCCCGTGAGGACGGGGGAGGTCCGGATCTGCTGTCCACGTGGCGGGCTCGGAGCTCCTCTGAGGAGATGGTGGTCCGGTCCCGTGGGACACATGGAGCCTTCGGAGCTCGCCCGTGCAGAAGGGACGAGGTCCGGCTCTGCCGACCACGTGGCGGGCCCGTGGCTATCCTCTGAGGAGAGGGGAGCTCTGGCCCCACCGGACACGTGGGGCCTTTGGAGCCAGCCCCTGCGGAGGGGGCAGGGTTCGGTTCATTCGGTCTTGAGTTGGAGTAGTCAGGAGCTCCGGTCTCTCTTCGCGCGGTCCCCGTAGTGGCCCCCTGGTAGGTGTGGCCAATGGTTTGGGCACACCTACCATACTCCTGCGGGGGATCTAAGGCCAGGAGGTCCTGCACACAAGTAAGGGAACCGTAATTCTCCCTGGGGCTCTCCCCTCCCTATCTCATAGTCTTATTTGGCTTACGGTCCTGGTCCGGTAAACGGGGCTTGGGCAATTCAGTGCGCCCGGCGCCAGGGGTCCGGCTCCCTCCGAGGTCAGGGTACGACTGTCCGGCCCCTAGTACTGGACCGTAACGCTGGGGAGGCAGAGTGCACAGGCTTTCGGTATGAAACCAGGCAAAGCTGGCTGTACTCCCCTGGACCTCCAAAGGGCAGGGCGCGCACGTTTTGGGTCGGAACCAGGCAAAGCAGGCTACGCACCCCAGACCCCCCATGCACATCACATGCTTTTCCTGGAGGTGACCAACTGGCATCGCAACACCTGACTGGGGGAGGCCCGAGGGGACCCCTGGCCATCGGTAGGTACCTAAAGCGCGACCGTCTTCGGTAGGATAGCAAATGCCGACTAGGGATGAGAGTGGGAAAGGAGAGCTAAGTGTACGGTGAGCATACATAGAAAGTGCGATCATAAAAATTAATGCGTAATTTAAATGGGCACAAGAGTAAGAGCGTGGTAGGACAGGCTTCTTTCTATATAAATATCCATAGGACAGTGTCGAAGTGTGTGGTCGACACTTCCCCCGGACCTGCTCTAGGCAGCCCACGGAGGTTCTTTTTCGGAGGGGCTAGTCGCTTGCGGAGAGCTTCAGCATAAGGGAAGAGTGAGGGAGAAGCTTGACACGGCGAGTTTTATGTGGTTCGGGCCACCGGAGCGTAAAACCCTACGTCCACGGTGAGCAGAGGTGCTCGCTGTATTGCTTGTTGCTCAGAACAGGAGTCCTGAGCTTGAGAGTGAGTTATGTCTAGGGTGCGAGTTGCTGGAGTGCGAACCTAAGGGTGTGGATGGCTGGAGTGCCAACCCTTGCTAACGTTGCCTACCCGGGCCTTTTATAGTCCAAGGCTCGAGGGGCTTACAAGGTGGGCTCGGAACCCGACAGGCGGCCCCGGGGTGATTTCCTACCAGCTATTATGTCTTGGCGCTGGCGTCGAAGTCCTCGTCCTGCCGCCATGCCCATGCCGCAGGCTAAGTGTAGTGTGTTAGTCGTTGGCGATGGCAGGGGCGGCAGGGCATGTCTTGTCCGGTCTTGTCGCTGCCTTCAATGGCCTGCAGCTTCAGACACTGTACGCATGTCCTGACTGTGACTGGTCACAGCGCCTCCTGACAGGCGTGCGCTGCACCTCTTCGTCTCGGGAAGGCGCGGGTCTTGAATGCTTTGAACGGTAAAGGCATGGCGCACCTTTACTCCTGCTGCCTACCGCGCCGGGCGGCAGCACTGCTCTGCTGGCCACGTGTCAGACCCGGAGCTCTCCTCTGAGGAGAGGGGGAGCTCCGGCTCCGCTGGACACGTGGATCCTTCGGAGCTCACCCCCGCGGAGGGGGCGAGGTCCAGTCTTCTGGGCCACGTGGCAGGCTTGGAGCTATCCTTTGAGGAGAGGAGAGCCCCGGCCCTGCCGGACACGTGGCACCTTCGGAGCTTGCCCTTGCGGAGGGGGCGTGGTCCGGCCTCCTGAGCCACGCGGCAGGCCCGGAGCTATCCTTCGAGGGGAGGGGAGCTCCGGTCCCACTGGACACATGGCGCCTTCGGAGCTCGCCCCTGCAGAGGCGGTGAGGTACAGCCTTCTGGGCCACGTGGCAGGCTCGGAGCTATCCTCCGTGGGGAGGGGAGCTCCGGCCCCACTCGACACGTGGCGCCTTCAAACCTCGCCCCTGCAGAGGCAGCGAGGTCCTTAGGAAGTTTTACCCTGTGCGTGGGGGTACCAGGTATTGAGGGTACCAACAGTGGCCCCCGGGCTCACCTCCGGGGAGGTAACGAGCCCGAGGTGGGGCCTTCTCCTACCCGCGCACTTTCTTGTCTTGAGTTCTCCCTGTGCTGGCAGGGTCTTGATGGCTTCGGAGTTCAGCCTCTGAGGAGAGGGTGAAGCCTGGCATCGGAGCTCAGCCCTTGTGAAAGGGGGAGGTCCGGCTTCGGAGCTCGCCTCTGAGAAGAGGGGTGGTCCTGGAAGTCATCGGAGCTCAGGCCCACGAAGGGCGTGAGGTACGGCATCAGGACTTGCCTCTGAAAGGAGGGCGAGGGCTGGCATCGGAGCTCGGCCCAGCTTTGGGGGCGGAGGTCTAGAAGTCATCAGAGCTCAGGCCCATGAAGGGCGTGAGGTCCGGCATTAGGGCTCGCCTCTGAAAGGAGAGCGAGGGCTGGCATCGGAGCTCAGCCCAGCTGTGGGGGTGGAGGTCCGGAAGTCATCGGAGCTCAGGCCCACGAAGGGCGTGAGGTCCTGCATCAGGGCTCGCCTCTAAAAGGAGGGCGAGAGCTGGCATCGGAGCTCGGCCCAGCTATGGGGGCGGAGGTCCGGAAGTCATCGGAGCTCAGGCCCACGAAGGGCGTGAGGTCAGGCATCAGGGCTCGCCTCTGAAAGGAGGGCGAGGGCTGGCATCGAAGCTCGGCCCAGCTGTGGGGGCGGAGGTCCGGAAGTCATCGGAGCTCAGGCCTATGAAAGGCGTGAGGTCCGGCATCAGGGCTCGCCTCTGAAAGGAGGGCGAGGGCTGGCATCGGAGCTCAGCCCAGCTGTGGGGGCTGAGGTCCGGAAGTCATCGGAGCTGAGGCCCACGAAGGGTGTGAGGTCCGACATCAGGGCTCGCCTCTCAAAGGAGGGCGAGGGCTGGCATCGGAGCTTGGCCCAGCTGTGGGGGCGGAGGTCCGGAAGTCATTGGAGCTCAGGCCCACGAAGGGCGTGAGGTCCGGCATCAGGGCTCGCCTCTGAAAGGAGGGCGAGGGCTAGCCTCGGAGCTCGGCCTAGCTGTGGGGGCGGAGGTCCGGAAGTCATCGGAGCTCAGGCCCACGAAGGGCGTGAGGTCCGGAAGTCATCGGAGCTTGTCTCTGAGAAGAGGGAGATGAGGTCCGGCTTAGCTCACCCCTACTGAGGGGGTGGGGTCCGGTACTGCTCAGAGGTCCTCCCTTTCCTGTCCCTTAGTCTCATTTGGCTTACTGTCTCAGGCCGGAATACGGGGCTTGGGTAATCTAGTGCACTTGGTCCCGGAGGTCTGGCCCCAAGCCCTAGTCAGGGTGTAACCATCCGGCCACCAAGTACTCAGACCGTACCGCTGGGGGGCAGAGTGCGCATGCTTTGGGTGCAGGACCGGGCAAAGCAAGGCTCCTGACCCCCCTGTCTAGCGTAGGTCTTTTCTTGGAGGAGACCAACTGGCGGTACAGTACCCTTACAGGGGGAGGTCCAAAAGGCCCTCGGGCCTCTGGCAGGTACCCCAAGCACTACCGCCTTCGGCAGGATGGCAAATATCGACTATGCATGAAAGCAGGAAAGAGGAACCGAGTGTACAATGGATGTACACTCTCTAGAGCGTGGGGAGGTGATCATATAAATTAATGCGTAATTTAAATAACCACCTAAGTAAGCATGGTAAACTTACTGGGGTAGTGTCGGAGCGCCTGTCCTGGGCTCCCATGCATGGAACGGCGGTGGTAGCGCTGGGGCCCGCCGATTCCGTACGATCCGGAGCGTGGCTTGCCATCTTGCATCGACGACAAGGTAGATGTCCTCACGCAGAGCGGGTCATGCGTGGCTTCGTCGTACGCTCGGACACGGGGGGACCCCCATGGCAATCTCAGGGGGAAGCATGGCTTCGGCCCCGCATACCATGTAGAAGGGTAATTCTGGTGACCCGGCCCTAGGAATTCCAGCTGGCCCTCGACATAGAGGAGCCGGTATCCCCCGACGGCTCTGGGTGCGGCATTTGCACCGGTTGTGTGGGTCTGCTCGGCGTGGACCTGGCACGCATTGCATCTCTTAACTGTTTTGACAGCGTCCAGGTGGCTCTCGGTCAGTAGGAGCCATGCCGGATGGCTTAACCGACCAGCGTTCGGGACGCTGAGCGTTCCCAGCACTCGCCTCCGTGGACTACTGCAAGCTGGTCGCAGCCTTCCTCCTGGGTTATGCACTGCAATAGGATGCCGTGGCGCCACGCCAGTAAAGATACCAGCGCGTAACACTTAGCCATCCGCACGATCCGTTCAGCGAATGCACGTTCATCAGGAACGATGTCCTTCAAGGAGTCCCGGACCTCCGTGGTCCATGCATCGGGACTACTTGAGCTTCTGGATCTTGGGCTCTGGGTAGCACGGAGTCCCCAAGGCGCATGCGATCCTTTGGCTGGCTCCATGGCTGCATGGCCGCTGGGACCGCCAGCTTCGAGGTGCTGGTCTCACCCCCTTCGCCCGGTCGGCACTCCGGGCTGTGAGTCGCAGCAACATCCTTTCGAAGGCTCCTTGGAGCTCTGGGGCTCCGGTGGAGACCTTCGCTGTCAGGTTGTTGGCGACGGTGTCGTCGGGGTGCGGTACATGGCACAGGTCCAGGGTACCCAAACCGCTCCCCCGTTGGCATGAGGAGAAGCACGCCGTCGAGGTAGAATGTTCAGAGGGGCTCGGTGAAGCAGGGGCCCTCCTGGGATGCTTGGTGGTGGTGTCCACCTGACCACGAAGTCAGTCGGTGCTTGGCTCTTGACTGTCTGACGTGGTCGAGAGCTCAGCTTGAACTCCGCCATCTTTGGGCTGCCTTCCGGCTTCGGAGGCTGGCAGTGAGTGCCAATGACGCCCATCTTCTGCTCTAGCGCACTTGTCCGCCAGGCTGAAGAGCTCTGAGATGTCTTGCACCTCCCTGGTGGCCAACTTCTCGAACATCTTCTTATCCCTCACACCTATTTGGAACGTCCACCGCTGATGCATTCGGAATGTGGGGGATGGTATTGCGTACTTGGGAGAACCGCTGGATGAAGGAGCGCAGAGATTCTCCTGGTTGTTGCTGCACGGCGTGGAGGTCCAGCTCCGTGCTGGGCCGGGTGTAGGAGCTGCGAAATTTTGCGGTGATCTGCCGGCAGAGCTCTCCCCAGGAGGTTATGGAACCCTGGGGGAGGTTCATGAGCCAAGACCAGGCTGGGCCGGTCAAGGCGACGGGGAAGTAGTTGGCCATGACAGCCTCGTCCCCTCCTGCAGCAAGGACGGCGGTGGAGTAGATCTGGAGGAACTCCACCGGGTTGATGCTTGTCACACCCGGTTTTTCCGAAAAACAACCAAGTGAATATCACATGTATGCCAGGATCATTTTCTCATACATGTGATGACAAATAGTGAAGCATCATTTATTACAAGCCAGGTGTCGAATATAAATAAGTCTTACATAGCAAATGTCTCGATGGACAATCATAAGTTCATCACAAGTAAATAAACTAGCAGCGAAATAATTATTCTCTTGGGCTCCGTCATAGGCTTTGCCCGGGGGACTCCATGAACCTAGAAACCTTCTTCGGGTCCAAAGTCTTGGTCATTATACACCACCTCATTATCTTGACCTGAGCAGCAATATAAACCAAAAAATATGCAAGGTTGAGTACCAATGGTACTCAGCAAGTGTTGGAAAGTTATGTCATGCATGGCTAGAACAAGGGGATGTTGAACTCATGGTTAAAGCACTATGCAATTAATACCTATCACCTTAGCTTATTAAGCACCTACATTACTACACAGGTGAAATGGTTCCAATCTCCCATCCCATCATCATAATCAAATAACCATAACATCATTTCCAATGTTAAGCTCCCCGCTTAACACTCACACCCTCCAAGGCCATCATACTCTAATCATGAATAAGTCCAAGCCGCTCTTGACCGTGAGCACGGCTGTCATGACAGTTTTGACTCTGCAGAGTTTGCACCACTGTACCCACATGTAGTGATTTCATCCCCCGTTGCCGGATGGACTAAAAGAACCTCCATTATGCCAGTGGCTACGAACCACATTCACACTTCCCAAGTGTGTAGCCAGGAGATCACTACGAAGCCTTTACAAAGGGATTCCCGACGAGCGTGGGCCCACTGAGGTTTCACCCCTAACAGCATACAAGAGGCTCCAACCCCGCTGCAGTGGCCCCCTCTTGAGCCTTGCGGTTCATATGGTAGTCCAGCTGACACCTATTCCCCGCACCATCCAACACACCCATACTACATCGGGGATACACCTAATTAATTGGCCAAGCTGCCCCATCTCAGCATGTTGTTGGCACGGTAAAGCCAGGTTACATGCTCCATGAACCCGTCCTTAGGATCCAGGCAAGTACTAAACACAAACCCGAGTCTCGTGCACCCAGCACCAACCAAAACATCCAACTTGCCTTGATCCCTACCTCTACATAACTCATAATATCTCATTCAAGAGTATGGTAAAATAAACTGATGATCTCATATCCCAAATATCCCATTCTAAGCATGGCTAAGCATATGCATAATAATAAATGACATGATAAAATAAATCCCAACCCAAGCTACAAGGAAACAAGGTAATGCAATTCTAGGGAAACATCCTAGCATGGGTTTCATCTTTTCAATTGACAATGCAAATAATTCTATCTACATATCCTAGTATGGGATCAAAGTGGTCAAGGACACTTGCCTCCTTCCTGCTGCTCTTGAAATGGGTAGTCCTGATCTTGGAAAGGAAGAACTTGCTCTGGAGCAGGTTCTACTCATACCATCACACATAGCAAAAGAAAACAACAAGTCATAAGACATAGTTCACACTTCCACTTCATACAAACCACACATTCACATTTATGAAAGTCATTCACAATTATATGTGTTGTGGTTACTCTATGTGTGTTGATTTTTGGCTTACATGCAATCATGTGTATATGATTTCTACTTTTGTATTCACACTTATGTTTGCATACTATGTATATGAGTCTCCAATTTAAATAAATTCCTTATATTCAATTACTGCACCTTTTAGCTACCAAGTATGCATGAAAGGTATTTTCCTACTCCATATGTGTCTTCAGTCCTTCTACCAACACTAAACTGAATTCTTTGGATTTTAGAAACTTCATTCATCATTTCCTAGTTATTCATACCTAGCTTGCTATATTTTCAGATTTATTTCCTATGCCTAAATGTGAACTTTATTATGAAAATAATAAGACACATCATCTAAACAGAATAGGTTCTGATCTAAAATGTTTAATAATATATTTTTGATCTCTTCCTCTGATGTAAACTATTTTACATTTATTTTTCTAATTTTCAGAATTATTCACTACTAAAAAATGTGTCCCTATAACTAATAAATGTGAATACTCAATTAAACAGATTCATTTCAGCCAAAAATCTATTTTTATCTCACTCCAAGGTTTTCTATGTACTGGAAAAGTTTTTAATTTGAATTTGACAATATATTTGTCCCACCTTTTAAATTTTAAATACTAGCCACATATTCAAATTCCTAACTTTAATATCAAATAGGGTTAAAAAGGTAAACTCACCCCACTACAGGGTCAATTAATTTATTTTAAGAATTTCTAGGGGTCTATCTACACTTATCAGAGGGGTTTTTCCTAATTTTTATTGAGTCCAGGGGCTAAAACTGATTTTTAAATGAATTTACATGATTTTCTGAAGTTCCAGGGGCTAGATCAGAAGTTTCCGGGGCTAGCTCTTATTTTCCGAGAACCCCAGGGGGTAGCGCGTAAGAATTCCAGTCTTTATAACGCGGGGCTGACGTGGACCGTCCGATTTAAAACAGACGGCTGAGATTATAACATCGAACCGGTACGCGGGGATTTAAATTCTACGGTGCGATTTAAATTAGACGGCGCACAAGTGGCCACGTCGCTTTGATCGAGCGCGGGCGGCGCTTCCCGGCGGCGCACGGCGGCGGGAGGCGGCGATCTCGCCGGAGAGTTTCGGATCTTCGTAAATTCTTCCTAGAACTGTGATTTTGTGGCATAGATCGGTAGAGGGGAGGTCGGGGATCTCACCTCGGGGGTTTTCTTGAGCTCGGAGGTCCTGGAAAGCAATCGGCGACGAGGTCCGAGATGAATTCACGGCGAGGCTCGTCAGCGTTGTGTTTGAACCGCAAGCCACCGAGTTTTCTGCACCAGCGAGGTTCCCCGGAGGCGGTGGGTCAAGACCAGCGAGTTAGATCAGAATTCCCGAGCGTAGATCGAGCAGAATTCACCGGAGGAGCTCGGGTTCTCACCGGAGAGAAAATCGGCGGATCGTGGGGGAAAAACGGGACGATGCCGGGGTTTTTATAGACGGGGGAGGGCGGCGTTCACTTGTGATCGAGTTTGCGTCGTCCACGAACGAAATTCGGCTGGGATACGCAGGGATCCAGGGCGGTTTCGATTCGGGGTGAGAAGAGTCCGGCCGAGCTCGGGCGCGAGCGTGAGGAGGAAGAAAGGTTGGCGGGCCCCGCCTGTCAGTGGGAAAAGGGGGGGGGGGCGCGGCTGCGGGCTGGCGTAGGATGGGGTGGGCCGGCTGGTGGGTTTCGGCCCACTGGCCGGTTTTTTCTGTTTTCCTTTTTCTTTTTCCATTTTTTTCTGGTTTGAATTTGAATTTGAATTCCAACAAAGTTTGAATTTCTGCAGCCCATGAAATACGTCCAAAAATTTTTAAATTCCCCTCTTAACAGGATTTTGGGGTGTTACAATGCTGCCGTCGTACTTCTCGGGCAGGTGCGGCCAAAACTTGCGCGGCCACCTCGCGAAGCGAAGGCGGGGCGCTAGGGCCGCACATCCTGCTCCTGTTGCTGCAGGCGTTGGTGCCGCGAACGCTTGGTTCGCTGCTGGCACTGTGTACTCTGGTATGGGCAAGGCTGCACCATAGACTGGGGGCGCCGTTTGCAGGGCATATGGCTGTGGCGTATGCAGTGTGGCGTATGCCTGGGGCAGAGATCGCGTGGTGAAGGTCTGCGCCTCAGGCAGGGTCAAGGCTGACGTCATGCTGTCGCCGGCCTCTTGGTTGCGACGCCTTTCTCGACGTCGCTCGAGGAACACTCGGGCAACTTGGCCCAAGTGGCATGGTTCCAGCTCTGTCCTCAGGTCCGTCGATGGGATCCTGGTGGAGCTGGAATCCGCCGTCTGCCTGTCAACCGTTGGCGTGCGCGTCAGCGACACAGCCGGTTGGCCGGAGCGTCGTCCCCACCGAAGTCGAGGGTTTGCGCCGGTGACGACGAGACGGTATACCTCGTGAATCCACTGCTGGGTCGCTGACTGAGGCGCGTCCCCAGCAGGTGGATTGCGCAATAGCGCTCTTGCTGCAGCTAGCGCGCCCCCGTGGGGAACGCTCAGCGCTGCAGAAGATCTCACGCTAGCTGGAGCCTGCATTGCCGGAGTCGGCTGCTGGCTTCCAGCTTGCGCCGACACACTCCGTCCTGAGCGTGTCGACACGTATTCCCCGCTAGTCACGGTCCGTCGTGAATGCGGGGGAGGAGAGCTTGCCGCTGAAGGAAGCTTCGTCATCTTCGTCGGCAGAAACTCGTCGCTCGAGGGAAAAGCCCCTACCTGGCGTGCCAAATGTCGAAGTGTGTGGTCGACACTTCCCCCGGACCTGCTCTGGGCAGCCCGCGGAGGTTCTTTTTCGGAGGGGCTAGTCGCTTGCGGAGAGCTTCAGCGTAAGGGACGAGTGAGGGAGAAGCTTGACACGGTGAGTTTTACGTGGTTCGGGCCGCCGGAGCGTAAAACCCTACGTCCACGGTGAGCAGAGGTGCTCGCTGTATTGCTTGTTGCTCAGAACAGGAGTCCTGAGCTTGAGGGTGAGTTATGTCTAGGGTGCGAGTTGCTGGAGTGCGAACCTAAGGGTGTGGATGGATGGAGTGTCAACCCTTGCTAACGTTGCCTTCCCGAGCCTTTTATAGTCCAAGGATCGAGCGGCTTACAAGGTGGGCCCGGGACCCGACAGGCGGCCCCGGGGTGATTTCCTACCAGCTATTATGTCTTGGCGCTGGCGTCGAAGTCCTCGTCCTGCCGCCATGCCCATACCGCAGGCTAAGTGTAGCGTGTTAGTCGTTGGCGATGGCAGGGGCGGCAGGGCATGTCTTGTCCTGTCTTGTCGCTGCCTTCAATGGCCTGCAGCTTCAGACACTGTACGCCTGACCTGACTGTGACTGGTCACAGTGCCTCCTGACAGGCGTGAGCTGCGCCTCTTCGTCTCGGGAAGGCGCGGGTCTTGAATGCTTTGAACGGTAAAGGCATGGCGCGCCTTTACTCCTGCTGCCTGCCGCGCCGGGCGGCAGCACTGCTCTGCTGGCTACGTGTCGGACCCGGAGCTCTCCTCTGAGGAGAGGGGGAGCTCCGGCTCCGCTGGACACGTGGATCCTTCGGAGCTCACCCCCGCGGAGGGGGCGAGGTCCGGTCTTCCGGGCCACGTGGCAGGCTCGGAGCTATCTTTTGAGGAGAGGAGAGCCCCGACCCTGCTGGACACGTGGCGCCTTCGGAGCTCGCCCTTGTGGAGGGGGCGAGGTCCGGCCTCCTGGGCCACGCGGCAAGCCCGGAGCTATCCTCCGAGGGTAGGGGAGCTCCGGCCCTGCTGGACACGTGGCGCCTTCGGAGCTCGCCCCTGCAGAGGTGGTGAGGTCCGGCCTCCTGGGCCACGTGGCAGGCTCGGAGCTATCCTCCGTGGGGAGGGGAGCTCCGACCCCGCTGGACACGTGGCGCCTTCAAACCTCGCCCCTACAGAGGGAGTGAGGTCCTTAGGAAGTTTTACCCTGTGCGCGGGGGTACCCGGTATTCAGGGTACCGACAGAAAGGCT
This sequence comes from Neostapfia colusana, assembly GCA_030760725.1. Lineage (NCBI taxonomy): Eukaryota > Viridiplantae > Streptophyta > Magnoliopsida > Poales > Poaceae > Neostapfia > Neostapfia colusana. The sequence goes on from JASWHV010000003.1 coordinate 84,818,577, forward strand.
TCGGGCACCAGAGCTCCGGTGGAGGCCTTCGTTGAGAGGTCGTCGGCCGCGCCTGTCGGTACCCGCGATATGGGGTACCCCCGCGCACAGGGGAAAATGCCTAAGGAACTCGCCCTTCTCCGCAGGGAGAGCTCCGAAGGCGCCACGCGTCCAGCGGGGCCAGACCTCCCTCTCCTCAGAGGAGAGCTCCGGGCTCGCCACGTGGCCTGCAGAAGCCGGACCTCCCACCTCCGTGGGGGAGAGGTCCGAAGGCTCCACGTGTCCTGCAGGGCCGGACCTCCCCCTCCTCAGAGGAGAGCTCCGGGCCTGCCACTTGTCCAGCAGACAGCGCTGCCTGCCCCCGGGCGGTAGGCAGCGGGCGTAAAGACGCTCCATACCTTGCCCGTACAACTTATTTTGATGTAAACATGTTCATAAACCTGTTTATGTAATATAAAATTTCGCTTCCGCTTTGTACCTTTGAGCTGTGTTATACGGTGCTGTGCAACGCAGCACCCCTCAGCGTGATCCTGGCTCGACAAGACCGTGGGGTCGTGTCAATGCGGCCCCCCGCCTACATCAAAGAAGTCCAGAAACTCACGGGATGCCTACCCATGTTGAGTCGGTTTATACCGAGGTTAGCAGAGCAAGCGCTCCCCTTCTTTAAGCTCCTGCACAAATCCGGCCCATTTGCTTAGACCGACGAAGCAGAAGAAGCTTTCCAGGAGCTGAAGCAACTCCTGACGACCCTACCCGTAATGGTAGCCCCCGAGCCCGAAGAGCATCTGTTGCTCTACATCGCGGCGACGACTGAAGTGGTGAGTATGGTCCTCGTCGCAGAGCGGCCGGACCCCTCATCGCCACAGCCTGCTCCGGTAGCGGGAGACAGGCGCCAGGAAACCCCGGAGGTCCAAGAAGACCCCCCGGGTCTCCAAGGCAACCCCCTGGAGGTCCAAAATGGAACCCCGGACCCCCAAAACAACCTCCCGCAGGACCAGCAGGACCTCCTGGAGGTGCAATGGGACCCCCGGAGGTCCAACGGAACGTCCCGGATGTCCAACGGGACCTCCCGGAGCTCCGGGGAAATCAGCGGGACCTCCCGGAGGCACAGTTTTTGTTGTGGATATCTTAGGAAATATTGTGAAGAGCAAGTAACCTTCATCAAAAAAGTGATTAGAGGGGAAAGCCTTCACTTTCACAAAGTAGGATTTCTACACATGAACATGAGAGGTTGAGCTCACGCCTAGAACTTAAAAAGTCTTGGGAAGGTTCAGTCCAAGTTTCATGTAAATCACACACTTTTTGAGGCACTCGCGGCCGTAGACTAAGCATCAAGTGCACGTTCAGCCCTCGAACGTGTCCTTGCTAGCACACACGCACACTAACTCTGCGGCGTGCACGACTCCCACTCGATGGGGTTCCCCTCCTGGGGTTCCGTCTCCTCTTCGGGAGTCCCTTCCTCATAGAACCCTGCAAAAGCTTCAAACACAAGCAGTGAGCACGAAGGCTCAGCAAGTCTGACCCGTCTCACCTAAACATGGAACTTCTACATGAGGATAATGGGTTGCATGAGGTAAAAATCATTTGCAAGGACTCGCCTAATTAGTAGAACCTTACTTTCAAGTTTTAGCAGCAGGTTGTGGAGAACCTTACGCTAAGGCACATGAGAGAGCCGCAATCAAACAAGAAACGCATTTCTCTCATGTACTTTGCCCAAAGTTGAAAAGAACTTTAATTAGCTCTAAGCTACAGCATATCATTAACAATCAATGTCCAGCTTTCAATCAGCAACATTTTAACATGTAACTAGCCTGTTCTTTCTACGTCACGGTACAGTGAACAAGTGGTACTCACTGACAGCGAGGGACGGTGATTATAATCGATTTACACCTGCAGGGTTACCCGAACAACCCGTCACGTACGCCCGTACTCGATGTTGCCTACAACAACCATCACGGACGCCGTACGCGACTACCTTTCACCCGTTAGCCAAATATTGAACCGGTCCCATCGTCCCGAGCAAGAGGTCTCTGCACGCGCATCTCTGTGCCGCCAGCCGATTTACACCTCGAGCTCTCAACCTACCCTCTGAACGACGGGAAATGCCTCAATACCCAGCTACCCGGGTTACATCAGTTTCCCGGTTCCCATATAGCCGGTAGGTCTTCGGTACTGTTCTAGCTTGTTCAACAGGCCCGCACACGGCTCGGTCCTCAATCGACACAAGCGGAGCTACAGCACACAGGCCCCAAAGTCCTGCTGCCCTTACTCTCCGCTCGGTCTCATTTTCTTGCCATGTGTATCATGTGCTATCTCTACCCGAGCAATGTGCCTCTAGCCTATTCTCGCGAGTAGTTCCAACTACTCGACTTGTACCGAATCATACTCTATCCTAGCAATGCAGTGGCTAACGAGGTTTTCAATCCTGAACCCAACCCAGGGTTTTCTTGGCTGTGCAGTTGGGTTTCCAATCAAGACTCTAATGCAAAGAACAATATTCAAAGATGTGCTCAAAACAATAAACATTTGTAAAAAGGTTAATGCAAACCGGGGCTTGCCTTGCTGCTCTTGGTCGTAGGCTAGCTGTTCCTCCGGAGTAACGAAGTCTAGGACTTCGGGTTCCTCCTCGACCTTAGCGACTACATGATAGAAACAATACATGTATTAATTTAATGCATTTGTATTAAGTTTGAAGTTGTGAAGTCTATAACCTTTGCTAGATAGACCTAATGACTGTGAAACTTTTACTGTGGCTTGGTTACAACCTAAGCAAAGACTTGGTCAAGTTTTAGTTGCAGCAAAGCTCATTTGAGCCCTCCACAAATAATTATGTCCTTGACCTTAATTGGAACTCTTAGGGTGTTCTAGGAATTTTCATGAGACAAACTATGACTTTCTGAAAACTAGATTTTCAGAGGGTTCTAATGGAGTTGGTCTCAATTAATTTGGAAGTCTCTAACTAAAGATATGAGCTAAACAATTTCAGAGAAAATTCTGAAAATGTTTCTGAACATTTTCTATTTTCTCTGGAACAGTTTTACTAATCACACCATTAGGTGGACTGAATGAGCTCACATGGATCTGAAATTTTTATGGTAGTTCAAGGATATTTTTGGTGAACATCTCAGCAAAATTTCAGGATTTTCCTCCAAAGGATTCTCCAGTTAAAATTCCTAACAGTTTAAAGTTTAAGGAATTAATTCTGGAGAATTAAGGAATTTAATGAAGTGAAACTTGATTTTCTGGAAAGTACTCAGAGAAATGAATCCAGCAAAATTTGGTTCACTCAATTTGGAGCTTTCTAGCCAAAGTTATAAGGATTTGAAGTTTGAAGGAAATCTGAAAATCGGGGAAAAGTTTAAACTCGCGCGTGGGCCCAGGGGACACGCGTCGCACGCCTAGGCGATGGCACACCGCGGCCCACAAGGATTTTGCGCGCCAGCACACCCGATCCCGGCCGCAGCCGGATCCCAATTCAAAATATCGGCCGCTGACAGCTGGGGTCCACCCCCTTCTTCAACCTCGCGACACCCGCGCTCCGCCGCCGAGGGACCTCGCCGGAGAGCTCGCCGCCGGCTGCTGTACAGCTCCAAACTTCTTGATTCTGGCCGCCCCTGCCTACTTTTACTTGGGGAACAGGATCCGAGGGTCAGCTGCTCATGACAACGGCCGGAGCATGGTCGGCGACGAGCCGCCATATCGGAATGACTTCGGCCATGTCGGCTGACTCCCCTGGTACCTCAGCTACTTGGGAAATCGGTCGGGGAGCATCAGTGGACCTCAGAGAAGGTCGACATGAGCTCGAGGCAGCTCGGGGAAGGCCCGAAATAGGTCCTCACCGTGCGCCCGATACCCACCGTTCGTTCCGCCATTAGTAGACCTTAAATTACGCCGGGCACAGAGGTTCTCCGGCCCAGAGTTGTGAAGGCAACTTGTGCGTTACCGTGTCTAGCTCGTGTGGGAGTGGCCTGAGGCCCTCTAATCCTTTCTAGAGCACGAATTAAACAGAATCGTACCCGAAGGTCGTTCTGCACACAGAAAGGGGAAAAGTGGAAATTCGCCGCCGGTGAGCAACCACTCGAGCTGTGGCTCGGGGATGAGCAGCACCGGTCACCCGCGCGTCCAAGGGTGCCTTGGCTCGGGCGTGACAACGCCCAGGTTGGGCTGTCCACGAGAGCCCGAGGTGCGGCGGTTCCAAGTTCCGAGTTTGATCTTTCGGCACAGCCGATATCAATCGGTTTCAACCGAATTCTAGCAATGGGGAGGATGGAGGAAGGTCTCTAGTACCTTGCTGGGACTCTGGAGTAGAAGGAGGGAGCTGCGATCGGCGTCCTCCGATCAAGTCCGAACTGCGGAAACTTTCGGCCGGTGCTGGGTTCTTGCGGGAAAACACGTCGGTACCTCGGCCGAGGAGGGGGGGCAGGCGCCTTAAGAAGGCTCTGCACCGCCTCATGCCCGCGCGTGGGCAAGCAGCTGGTGGCGCGGTGGCTGGCCTCGGTGGCGATCACCGCTGCGGCTCAGCGACCCAAGTGAAAAGTCTCAGTCGGTTTGTGTTGAAGTAGAGGCTGACATGTGGGTCCCACACTTCCTTTTAACCTCTGAAATTTACTTCTAATCACTGTTGTAAACAGTGAACCCCATACTACCCTTGGCAATTCAAATTATTCCCCCATGAGCCATTTGAATTGATCAAAGTTCAAATGAGGTTTGGTTTGAATGAATTTCAGCACATGTTCAGTTTGAAATTCAAATAAAGTTTGAATTTCTCCCACTTAGCTCATGTCAAGATCAACTCCAAATGGAGTGAAAATTGGTGTGTGAGCTCACAAAAATGTGCTGAGTAAGAATATGCCCCTCACTTTCAAATTCATGGTATAAAAACAGTTTGGATTTGAATATGTTTTCAAACTGCCTCCTTCCTATCTATACCCAAGATGACCTCAAAAAGGTTTTGAATTTGGGTGAAACTTGGCATGGACATCCTTAGCAAAGTGTAGGAGTTTTTCCTATGTCCAGCCCATCTATATCACATGTGGGAAATACCACTTTTTCAATGTGTAAGTTTGTTCCCTAATGAGCATGTTGATAATTGTTACTTGCTCTTCATTTGTGTTCATCATTCTTCCTCAAATGAGGTGTGTGGTGTGGGGATGAACACTACAAATGGGTGTCAAAAACTGAGGCCCTTACATGCGCGTGCAGAGACCTCTTGCTCGGGACGATGGGACCGGTTCAATATTTGGCTAACGGGTGAAAGGTAGTCGTGTACGGCGTCCGTGATGGTTGTTGTAGGCAACATCGAGTACGGGCGTACGTGACGGGTTGTTCGGGTAACCCTGCAGGTGTAAATCGATTATAATCGCCATCCCTCACGGTCAGTGAGTACCACTTGTTCACTGTACCGTGACGTAGAAAGAACAGGCTAGTTACATGTTAAAATGTTGCTGATTGAAAGCTGGACATTGATTGTTAATTATATGCTGTAGCTTAGAGCTAATTAAAGTTCTTTTCAACTTTGGGCAAAGTACATGAGAGAAATGCGTTTCTTGTTTGATTGCGGCTCTCTCATGTGCCTTAGCGTAAGGTTCTCCACAACCTGCTGCTAAAACTTGAAAGTAAGGTTCTACTAATTAGGCGAGTCCTTGCAAATGATTTTTACCTCATGCAACCCATTGCCCTCATGTAGAAGTTCCATGTTTAGGTGAGACGGGTCAGACTTGCTGAGCCTTCGTGCTCACTGCTTGTGTTTGAAGCTTTTGCAGGGTTCTATGAGGAAGGGACTCCCGAAGAGGAGACAGAACCCCAGGAGGGGAACCCCGTCGAGTGGGAGTCGTGCACGCCGCAGAGTTAGTGTGCGTGTGTGCTAGCAAGGACACGTTCGAGGGCTGAACGTGCACTTGATGCTTAGTCTACGCCCGCGAGTGTAGACTGAACTTATTTTGATGTAAACATGTTCATAAACTTGTTTATGTAATAAAACTTCCGCTTCCGCTTTGCACCTTTGACGTGTGTTATACGGTGCTGTGCAACGCAGCACCCCTCAGCGTGATCCTGGCTCGACAGGACCAAATGGGGTCGTGTCAGCGTGGTATCAGAGCTCGCTTGAGGTTTAACACAGTACAAAGGTCTTCTTTTTCAAAAATCCAGTGAGGAACGAGTTAGTAGCCCGTATAAGGATGTTATTAGCATATAGAAAGTGGCTTATTAACCTATTTGTTATGTCGGAAAATCGTGCATCTCGGGACGTTCATGTCTTGGGGGGTGCACGTAAGCGCTGTCCACCAGTGCGCACAAGCTGAAGGGTGGAGCCCCACGGGTGGCAGGTAACCCGATCCGCTTTAGTATCCTCTACGACTCTTCATGTCGTTTGGGGTATTCGAGCAACGTCTGTCCCTGGCGTGCGTGGTGCAACATGGGAGACCCCGTCACGTGGTCTGAAACGTGAACACGTAACTCAAGGCGTGTTTGGCTTGAGAACATCCGGGCGAGTGATGACGGCCAGGTGTACCAACTGTATAGATTCCGGGCTCGGTGTGCAGCCGAGTCTGATGATTGGTTGAATTTCTGCAGGTAGCCTTACGACGAAACGTTAGACGTGTAGCATCCGTGTGCGAGTGACGAGTAGTGCCACTGAACTAACGAAGCCGGCTAAGTCCGGTATAGGTTTTTCCTTTGTGAGGACGTAGTACCGACATAATCTGGTGACGCCTCGACGTCAAATCCAATTAAATGAACAACTTCATTTAAAAACTTGAAGGTTTTGATCCAAAGTAGTAAAACTTGATGTAACTCCTTCCCTGGAACAGGATATTCAAAGTTAACAAACATTCAACTTATAGGATGTTAAGGACAGAGCACTCTGTTTTCAGCTGAATCAAGGCTGAAGTTCTTTCGAGGTTGGGGTCGTATGATACATTTCTGGAAAGCGTTGGAAGAACTTTACAACTTTTCTGTTGAGTTCCAGAGGTGTTTCATCCCTTAACCACTCGAAAAATGCAGTAGAGTTGAAACTGTCCAGAAAACAGGACAGAGCAAAGACTCTCTGTAAACTCTCTGTAAATTAAGCATAACTTCCTGCTTAAAAATCCAAAAATAGGAAATGAGGTAGTTCTGGAAAGCTTATGAGATGGGTTACAACTTTGTAACAGAAAGATTTGTCAGATTAGGAACAGGATTAACTGGGATTCTTGGATCAAATCAGTACCTAAGGCAGGGAGGTGCTGTCCAATTGTTTCCAGAAATTCTGTTAACTTTGACATCTCATAACATTTGAACCAGGACAGATCTTAGGCCAACCAAATACTTTCTGGAGAGCTATTAAAGTTAACTTTAACTTTGATGTTGAGCTCCAGGACTGGTTTTGCTTTTAACCTGGCCTAAATCAGATTGATATGGAAACTGGTCAGGGCTGTCATGGTAACAGCAGATCAGCAGTCAAATTTGTTTAAAAATTTGAACTATGTTTCCAAGTGTTATGGGTTCAATGACATATCTTATGTTATAACTCAATGGTTTACTGTTTAAATAAATATTTGACATTTCTCAAATATATTTTTACAGATGGCAGCAGATAAACGGTTGGAGAACGGGTGGGTAGTTTCCCACTGCTCTGACCGTAGCGGCTACCCGGAAGCATTGTGGCAAATGCTCCAATATTTCGGGTACAACCAGATGCCGCAATACTTCGCCAAGGAAGAAGGCGAAGAGGGGAACAAGACGTGGACGATCCATGTCGAGGTTCCTGCAGGGCCTACGCCACCCGGTTGGGTGCCATTCACCGTCACGGTGAGAGGAAGACAACCGGAAGGGATGTGGCAAGTGGCAGCCCGTGACACTATGTCACGTTTCTTCCAACTACACGTGCAGGCTATGGAGGGCACACCATACGCACTCGTTCCGGTGGAGGGGCGAGCTCAGCATGTGTGGGAAGAAAGGTACCTGGAGGCAACAGACCCGAGTTGCCCAAGGTACAACCCCGCGGATGCAAACCTCAGCCTCCAAATGAGGGCGGGAAACGCTGTGATGGACAGCCAAGCTGTTCATACGGAACATCTCGCCACCAAGCTCAAGGAGAGCACAAGCCGCGGAGATCAATTCGAGGGTGCTCACAGCGCACTCCGCAATGTGCTCCTTCCGACGATCAAGCGACTGAATGAACAACACAATCAGTTGCGTCGTCTGAAGAAGGCAAAGAAGAAGGCCCGTGTTGACATCGCGGCGTTGCAAGAGCTGGTGCAGACCCTAACCCAGCAGAATGAGGACCTTGCTCAAGAGCGGGACGATGCTATTGAGGGAGGACAAGGCTGGGAAGAGGACTACAACCAGGCTATGGACGAGGTGCATGCATTGCAGGACCTCGTGCCCCCGGTATTGGGCGTACCGGTAGTCTTGGGTCTTCCAGCCATGGGAGAGCCCGGAATGGGAGAAGAGGTGGTAGACCCCGAGCCACCAGCAGAGGTACCGGAGGAGGACGACACACAGGAGGTCGAGTTCTACTCTGAGTAGGGGGTTACGGTTGCCAAGTAGGGCAGCTAGGGTAGCGTAACCCAATTTTTGTAATCGGTGACATGTCGTGTAGACAGTAGCGTATGTATAGGTAGTGACGACATGAGCACGACTTCTCGGAGATCCGAGAATGATGTATCTTGTATAAAGTTTATGCTTTATCAATATATGTGAATGTTGTGCAAGTTAATCATGCGTCGCTTCAATACCTACTGCTGTTTAAGGAATTTTGAGTAAGACATGTGCTAATTGCTGCTGTGCTGAATTTCAGAATGACGCGTACTCATGCCAACCCTGATGTTGGAGGTACTAGCCAAGGGGGAGAGACCTCCCAACCGCCTCCCGAGGACCCCTCGGGACAGCAGCAGCAACAGCAACAGCAAACACCGCCACCGCCACTGCCAACGGTTACATTGGCCGACATTGTCGCGGCAATGGCGGGTTCACATCAGCAGCACACAGAGCTGCTGCAAACGTTAATTGCGAATACGTCTCGCCCAGAGAGACGTCAAGATCGTGAGGAGCGCCAACAGAGCTCCTACTCCGACTTCCTGGCGACTCATCCCCCTGTATTCTCAAGGGCGGATGAACCACTTGACGTGGACAACTGGCTCCGCGCCATAGAGATGAAGTTCGGGCTGCTCCAAATTAGCGAGCAGCGCAAGACTCAGTTCGCGGTCCAGCAGCTCCAAGGATCCGCGAGCGCGTGGTGGGCCAACTTCTGTGCTTCCCAGCCCACCGACCGAGTGATGACCTGGGCGGAGTTCCGGACGGCCTTCAGGGCCTATCATATACCGCCCGGTTTGATGAAGAGGAAGACGCAGGAGTTCCTACACCTGCAACAAGGGAGCCGGAACGCGCTGGAATATTCCAGGGCGTTCAACGATCTCGCGCTCTACGCGTCGTATCATGCAGATACGGACGAGAAGCGGCGGGACCAGGGGCTTAACCCGCTCCTGAAGGACAAGCTGGCGATGTTCAATCGCGGCAGCCTCAACGACATCATTGATGCTGCGATTGTTCAGGAGGACTCCGGCAAGGAGTTGGCGGCGGCAGAGCGAAAGCGAAGCGCGCCGCAGAGCAGCGGAGAAGGAGGCAGTCCTTCTCAGAAGTTTCGGATGGTGAATCGCCCACCATCAGGTCCACGCTGGCAGCCACCACAGCGGTCGATGCCGTTCCGCGGTCGGCCGTACTCTTCACCGGCATTCCGGCCGGCACTGCCAGTACCACCGCAACAACAGCAGCAGCAGCGGGCGATGCCGCGTGCGTTTGCACTTCCGCAACGCATGCCGGGCTTTCGTCCCCCGAGTACTCCATCAGCAGCGGCCACATGTTACAAGTGTGGTCGTCCAGGACACTTCGCGAGCAGTTGCCCGGAGAGGCAAGGCGGCGGAGTGGCACCACAGTTTCCGGGGAGGAATCAACCCCGGAACCCTACTAATGCGCGGCGGGCAAACCCTAGGCCCGGCACTGTCCACCAGCTTGCCATTGAGGACGTGCCGGAGGGCGAGCCAATCCTTGCGGGTATGTTCCAACTCCACCAGTATCCCGCTATAGTACTATTTGATTCAGGCGCCACGCATAATTTTATTAGCCAAGCTTTCATTGCTAAACACAGCTTGCCAATACTACCCACCGATAGTCCATATTTAATTTGTTCACCGGGTGGGAAGATTTCAGCAAGCGTAATGGTCTCCAAAGCACCATTATGCTTAGCGGGTAGAGTGTACCCCACGTCTCTCATTATCTTAGAGGGGCAGAAGGTCGATGTCATCCTAGGGATGTCGTGGTTAACCCGCCACGGCGCTGTTTTAGACACCGTCCTTCGAGTCGTGCACTTAAACTCAGAGGTGCACGGTTCTCACTCATTATTTCTGGACAGTCCAGAAATAAAACTTCCAAGTGTCTATCAAGCCACAACCATCAGATTGGAAGACATTCCAGTGGTCCGAGAGTTCCCGGATGTATTCCCGGACGATTTGCCGGGAATGCCACCCGATAGAGAGGTGGAGTTCAAGATTGAACTTGCACCGGGAACCATGCCAATATCCCGAAGGCCGTACAAGATGGCGCCCAAGGAGTTGGCTGAACTGAAGACTCAGCTCACGGACCTTCTGGAGAAGGGTTTTATTAGGCCGAGCTCCTCGCCATGGGGCTGTTCGGCATTATTTGTCAAAAAGAAGGATGAAACGTTGCGGCTTTGCGTGGACTACCGTCCATTAAATGCCATAACCATCAAGAACAAGTACCCGTTGCCACGGATCGACATGTTGTTTGATCAGTTGGTCGAAGCAAAGATCTTTTCCAAGATGGATTTAAGATCCGGGTACCATCAGATTAAGATAAGGGCGGAGGACATTCCAAAGACAGCTTTCTCGACAAGGTATGGACTTTATGAGTACCTGGTCATGTCCTTTGGCCTCACCAATGCTCCAGCTCACTTCATGTACTTAATGAACTCGGTGTTCATGCCGGAGCTGGACAAGTTTGTCGTGGTCTTCATTGACGACATCCTAGTATACTCCAAGTCGGAGGAAGATCACAAGAAACATCTGCGTACAGTCTTGCAACGGCTGCGGGATCACAAGTTGTATGCAAAGTTCAGCAAATGCGAGTTTTGGATATCGCAAGTGCCTTTCCTCGGGCATATCATCTCAGCGGAGGGTATCGCTGTGGACCCGAGCAAGATCACGCAAGTGCTGAATTGGAAATCCCCGAGAACTGTTCATGAGGTACGGAGTTTCCTCGGACTCGCGGGATATTATCGGAGGTTCATTCCGAACTTCTCGAAGATTGCCAAGCCAATGAGAGAGCTGCTGAAGAAGGCTACCAAATATGTTTGGAGTCCAGCATGTGAAGCAGCATTCAAGGCTTTAGTCAAGCACCTGACATCAGCACCGGTTTTGGCGCAGCCAGACACAACAAAACCGTTCGATGTGTACTGCGATGCATCCGGCATTGGGCTCGGATGTGTGCTGATGCAAGACCGAAGAGTGGTCGCGTATGGATCACGGCAGCTTAGGAACCATGAGAAAAATTATCCAACTCACGACTTGGAGCTCGCTGCCGTGGTACTTGCACTGAAGATGTGGAGGCACTACCTACTCGGTAACCTCATACATTTATATACCGACCACAAAAGCCTCAAGTACATATTCACTCAGAAGGAGCTGAACATGAGGCAACGAAGATGGTTAGAACTGATAAAGGATTACGAGATAGAGATCCATTATCATCCGGGCAAGGCAAACGTTGTGGCGGACGCGCTAAGCCGCAAGTCACACGTCAATAATCTGACCATCACTCCGTTGGGAGAGAGCGAACCACCACTACATGTGAATCCACACGGAGCTCTCTACAACCTAGCTTTGGTCCCCACCATCCGTGAAGAGATAGCGGCAGCCCAGAAGAATGACAAGGGCATGTCACATTTGCGGAGACGTGTAGACAGTGGGGAGTTGAAATGTTTCCGGAAGGACGGAGACGGCGTCCTATGGTTCAAGGACCGGATTGTCGTACCCCGAAACCTGGAGCTACGGGAGAAAATCTTTGATGAGGCTCACTTATCAAAATTTTCTATTCACCCCGGCAGCAACAAAATGTATCAAGAACTCAGAAGAAAGTTTTGGTGGACACGGATGAAGCGAGAGACTGCAAAATACGTGTCCGAGTGTGATACATGTCGAAGGGTGAAGGCAGACCACATGCGGAAACCGGGACTGCTGCAACCACTGGGCATTCCTGCCTGGAAGTGGGAGGACGTGAGCATGGATTTCGTCGTCGGGTTACCCACCACCTTACAGAAACATGATTCTGTGTGGGTGATCGTCGATCGACTCACCAAAGTTGCCCATTTCATCCCGGTCAACACCAACTACAACGCCAAGAAGTACGCTGAACTGTACATCTCACGGATCCTATGCTTATACGGCGTACCCCGTACCATCTTATCGGACCGGGGCACTTTATTTGTGTCCCGTTTTTGGGAGCAGCTACACGCTGCCTTGGGGACGAAGCTGATCCGTAGTTCAGCCTACCACCCGCAGACGGATGGACAAACCGAGCGGGTAAATCAGATTCTAGAAGACACGCTACGAGCTTGTGCTATCGACCACGGCAAGAATTGGGATGATCACTTGCCGTTAGCCGAGTTCTCGTACAACAATGGGTACCAAGCCAGCATCAAGATGGCGCCCTACGAGGCGCTATACGGGAGAAAATGCCGCACACCATTGAACTGGTGTGAGTCTGGCGAAAGGGTTACCTTCGGGATTGACCTTGTCAACAACGCGGAAGAAAAGGTTTGACTAATTCAAGCGAACCTAAAAGCCGCTCAATCCCGTCAGAAACAGTATGCGGACCGGAGAAGGCGCCCATTACAATTCAAAGTTGGGGATCACGTATATCTACGGGTGTCTCCAATGAAGGGCGTAAACAGATTTGGGGTGAGGGGAAAGTTAGCACCCCGCTTCATCGGTCCATTTCAGATTACCGAAAGATGTGGGTCGGTAGCATACCGGCTGAAATTACCAGAAGCACTTTCCGGTGTGCACGACGTCTTTCACATTTCCCAGCTGAGGAAGTGTCTCAAGCTATCAACTACCGTTCACCTGTAAGACATTGAAGAACTGCAACCGGATCTCACCTATCGGGAGGAACCGGTGCAGATTATTGATGAAAAGGCCCGAACCACACGCAACCGTACGTTGTGGTTCTACAAGGTTCTATGGAGTAATCACTCCATGGACGAAGCAACATGGGAGAGCGAAGAATTCCTTCGCACTAACTACCCCGACTTTTTCACGTCGCATATCCGGTAATTTTTCCACCGTCCTCTCTCTCATTTTCACCTTATAATCTCAGGACGAGATTCTTTTAATGGGGGAGGAATGTAAGGGCCTCAGTTTTTGACACCCATTTGTAGTGTTCATCCCCACACCACACACCTCATTTGAGGAAGAATGATGAACACAAATGAAGAGCAAGTAACAATTATCAACATGCTCATTAGGGAACAAACTTACACATTGCAAAAGTGGTATTTCCCACATGTGATATAGATGGGCTGGACATAGGAAAAACTCCTACACTTTGCTAAGGATGTCCATGCCAAGTTTCACCCAAATTCAAAACCTTTTTGAGGTCATCTTGGGTATAGATAGGAAGGGGGCAGTTTGAAAACATATTCAAATCCAAACTGTTTTTATACCATGAATTTGAAAGTGAGGGGCATATTCTTACTCAGCACATTTTTGTGAGCTCACACACCAATTTTCACTCCATTTGGAGTTGATCTTGACATGAGCTAAGTGGGAGAAATTCAAACTTTATTTGAATTTCAAACTGAACTTGTGCTGAAATTCATTCAAACCAAACCTCATTTGAACTTTGATCAATTCAAATGGCTCATGGGGGAATAATTTGAATTGCCAAGGGTAGTATGGGGTTCACTGTTTACAACAGTGATTAGAAGTAAATTTCAGAGGTTAAAAGGAAGGGTGGGACCCACATGTCAGCCTCTACTTCAACACAAACCGACTGAGACTTTTCACTCGGGTCGCCGAGCCGCAGCGGTGATCGCCACCGAGGCCAGCCACCGCGCCACCAGCTGCTTGCCCACGTGCGGGCATGAGGCGGTGCAGGGCCTTCTTAAGGCGCCTGCCCCCCTCCTCGGCCGAGGTACCGACGTGTTTTCCCGCAAGAACCCAGCACCGGCCAAAAGTTTCCGCAGTTCGGACTTGATCGGAGGACGCCGATCGCAGCTCCCTCCTTCCACTCCAGAGTCCCAGCAAGGTACTAGAGACCTTCCTCCATCCTCCCCATTGCTAGAATTCGGTTGAAACCGATTGATATCGGCTGTGCCGAAAGATCAAACTCGGAACTTGGAACCGCCGCACCTCGGGCTCTCGTGGACAGCCCAACCTGGGCGTTGTCACGCCCGAGCCAAGGCACCCTTGGACGCGCGGGTGACCGGTGCTGCTCATCCCCGAGCCACAGCTCGAGTGGTTGCTCACCGGCGGCGAATTTCCACTTTTCCCCTTTCTGTGTGCAGAATGACCTTCGGGTACGATTCTGTTTAATTCGTGCTCTAGAAAGGATTAGAGGGCCTCAGGCCACTCCCACACGAGCTAGACACGGTAACGCACAAGTTGCCTTCACAACTCTGGGCCGGAGAACCTCTGTGCCCGGCGTAATTTAAGGTCTACTAATGGCGGAACGAACGGGGGGTATCGGGCGCACGGTGAGGTCCTATTTTGGGCCTTCCCCGAGCTGCCTCGAGCTCATGTCGACCTTCTCTGAGGTCCACTGATGCTCCCCGACCGATTTCCCAAGTAGCTGAGGTACTAGGAGAGTCAGCCGACATGGCCGAAGTCATTCCGATATGGCGGCTCGTCGCCGACCATGCTCCGGCCGTTGTCATGAGCAGCTGACCCTCGGATCCTGTTCCCCAAGTAAAAGTAGGCAGGGGCGGCCAGAATCAAGAAGTTTGGAGCTGTACAGCAGCCGGCGGCGAGGTCCCTCGGAGGCGGAGCGCGGGTGTCGCGAGGTTGAAGAAGGGGGTGGACCCCAGCTGTCAGCGGCCGATATTTTGAATCGGGATCCGGCTGCGGCCGGGATTGGGTGTGCTGGCGCGCAAAATCCTTGTGGGCCGCGGTGTGCCATCGCCTAGGCGTGCGCCGCGTGTCCCCTGGGCCCACGCGCGAGTTTAAACTTTTCCCCGATTTTCAGATTTCCTTCAAACTTCGAATCCTTATAACTTTGGATAGAAAGCTCCAAATTGAGTGAACCAAATTTTGCTGGATTCAGCTCTCTGAGTACTTTCCAGAAAATCAAGTTTCACTTCATGAAATTCCTTAATTCTCCAGAATTAATTCCTTAAATTTTAAACTGTTAGGAAATTTAATTGGAGAATCCTTTGGAGGAAAATCCTGAAATTTTGCTGAGATGTTCACCAAAATATCCTTGAACTACCATAAAAATTTCAGATCCATGTGAGCTAATTTAGTCCACCTAATGGTGTGATTAGTAAAACTGTTCCAGAGAAAATAGAAAATGTTCAGAAACATTTTCAGAATTTTCTCTGAAATTGTTTAGCTCATATCTTTAGTTAGAGACTTCCAAATTAAGTGAGACCAACTCCATTAGAACCCTCTGAAAAACTAGTTTTCAGAAAGTCATAGTTTGTCTCATGAAAATTCCTAGAACACCCTAAGAGTTCCAATTAAGGTCAAGGACATAATTATTTGTGGAGGGCTCAAATGAGCTTTGCTGCAACTAAAACTTGACCAAGTCTTTGTTTAGGTTGTAACCAAGCCACAGTAAAAGTTTCACAGTCATTAGGTCTATCTAGCAAAGGTTATAGACTTCACAACTTCAAACTTAATACAAATGCATTAAATTAATACATGTATTGTTTCTATCATGTAGTCGCTAAGGTCGAGGAGGAACCCGAAGTCCTAGACTTCGTTACTCCGGAGGAACAGCTAGCCTACGACCAAGAGCAGCAAGGCAAGCCCCGGTTTGCATTAACCTTTTTACAAATGTTTATTGTTTTGAGCACATCTTTGAATATTGTTCTTTGCATTAGAGTCTTGATTGAAAACCCAACTGCACAGCCAAGAAAACCATGGGTTGGGTTTAGGATTGAAAACCTCGTTAGCCACTGCATGGCTAGTATAGAGTAGGATTCGGTACAAGTCGAGTAGTTGGAACTACTCGCGAGAATAGGCTAGAGGCACATTGCTCGGGTAGAGATAGCACATGATACACATGGCAAGAAAATGAGACCGAGCGGAGAGTAAGGGCAGCAGGACTTTGGGGCCTGTGTGCTGTAGCTCCGCTTGTGTCGATTGAGGACCGAGCCGTGTGCGGGCCTGTTGAACAAGCTAGAACAGTACCGAAGACCTACCGGCTATATGGGAACCAGGAAACTGATGTAACTCGGGTAGCTGGGTATTGAGGCATTGCCCGTCGTTCAGAGGGTAGGTTGAGAGCTCGAGGTGTAAATCGGCTGGCGGCACAGAGATGCGCGTGCAGAGACCTCTTGCTCGGGACGATGGGACCGGTTCAATATTTGGCTAACGGGTGAAAGGTAGTCGCGTACGGCGTCCGTGATGGTTGTTGTAGGCAACATCGAGTACGGGCGTACGTGACGGGTTGTTCGGGTAACCCTGCAGGTGTAAATCGATTATAATCGCCGTCCCTCGCGGTCAGTGAGTACCACTTGTTCACTGTACCGTGACGTAGAAAGAACAGGCTAGTTACATGTTAAAATGTTGCTGATTGAAAGCTGGACATTGATTGTTAATGATATGCTGTAGCTTAGAGCTAATTAAAGTTCTTTTCAACTTTGGGCAAAGTACATGAGAGAAATGCGTTTCTTGTTTGATTGCGGCTCTCTCATGTGCCTTAGCGTAAGGTTCTCCACAACCTGCTGCTAAAACTTGAAAGTAAGGTTCTACTAATTAGGCGAGTCCTTGCAAATGATTTTTACGTCATGCAACCCATTGCCCTCATGTAGAAGTTCCATGTTTAGGTGAGACGGGTCAGACTTGCTGAGCCTTCGTGCTCACTGCTTGTGTTTGAAGCTTTTGCAGGGTTCTATGAGGAAGGGACTCCCGAAGAGGAGACGGAACCCCAGGAGGGGAACCCCGTCGAGTGGGAGTCGTGCACGCCGCAGAGTTAGTGTGCGTGTGTGCTAGCAAGGACACGTTCGAGGGCTGAACGTGCACTTGATGCTTAGTCTACGCCCGCGAGTGTAGACTGAACTTATTTTGATGTAAACATGTTCATAAACTTGTTTATGTAATAAAACTTCCGCTTCCACTTTGCACCTTTGACGTGTGTTATACGGTGCTGTACAATGCAGCACCCCTCAGCGTGATCCTGGCTCGACAGGACCAAATGGGGTCGTGTCAGTCGCATCACAGACTGGCGCGCGGTGTCAGAACCTGCCAGCTAATAAATGCTGCGACAAGACATCCCATGCCGCCTGCGCCGTCATCAACCACTACGACTAGCGTGCGGCATGGGCAGGGCGGCAAGATGAAGACTCAGAAGCCTTCGACCAGAGGCAACTACCGGCGTAACTACAGATACGGTAGATAATAGACAATCTTCCCGGGACCACCTGTCGGGTCCCGACACCCCTTGTAAGCCGCCCGAGTCTTGGACTATAAAAGGCTCGGGTAGGCGTCGATAGCAAGGGTTCGCATTTTGCAGCTCATACGCTAGCCATACACTCTCAAGCTGTAACTCACCCCCAAGCTCAGGCCCCCGGCCCTGAGCAGCAAGCAATACAGCGAGCTCCATAGCTCGCCGTGGACGTAGGGTTTTACGCTCCGGCGGCCTGAACCACGTAAAACTCTCCGTGTCAAGCTCTCACTAACTCGTCCATCTGCGCAAGCTCTCCGCTAGGAACTAGCCCCTCCGAAAAAAGAACCTCCGTGGGCTGCCCAGTGCAGGCCCGGGGGAAGTGTCGACCGAACACTTCGACATTTGGCGCGCCAGGTAGGGGGCTTTTCCCCTAGCGCGACGAGTTTCCGCCGATGAAGATGTCCAAGCTCCCTTCGGCGGCAAGCTCACCTCCCCTGCCTCCGCGGCGAACCGCGACCAGGGGGAGTACAAGTCAACACACTCGGGACGGAGTGTGTCAGTACAAGCTGGGAGCCAGCAACCGGCTCTGGCAGCGCCGACCCCGGCAATGCAGGCTCCAACCAGCGTCAGATCTCCGGTAGCGCCGGGCGTACCCGGAGGGGGTGCGCTAGCTGCAGCAAGAGCGCTACTGCACAATCCGCCCGCTGGGGACGTGCCTCAGGCAGCGACCCAGCGGTGGATTCTCGAGGTAGACCGTCTTGTCGTCGCTGCCGCAAGCCCGCGACTCCGGCGGAGACGACACTCTGACCAACCGGCCGTGTCGCTGATACGCACGCCGGTGGTTGACGAACAGACGGCAGACTCCAGCTCTGCCAGCCCTCAATCGATGGATCTGAGGACAGAGCTGGAGCGGTGTCGCTCGGGTCAAGATGCCCGGTATACCTCGAGCAACGCCGAGAAAGGCGTCGCTACCAAGAAGCTGATGACAGCGTGACGTCGGCCTCGACCCAGCCTGAAGAGCAGACCTTCACCATGCGATCTCTGCCCCAGGCCTGCGCCGTGCAGAATATGCCACAGTCATATGTACTGCAGATGGCGCCTCCGGCCTATGGTGCAGCCTTGCCCGTACCGGGGTACACTGTGCCCAGTGCGAACCCAGTGTTCGCGGCACCGGAACCTGCGGTGACAGAAGCAGGGTGTGCAGCCCTCGCGCCTCATCTTCGCTTTGCAAAGTGGCCGCGCAAGTTTCGGCCACACCTGCCCGAGAAGTACGACGGCAGCGTCAACCCGGCGGAGTTCCTCCAGATCTACTCCACCGCCGTACTTGCCGCAGGAGGGAATGAAGCCGTCATGGCCAACTATTTCCCCGTTGCCTTGACCGGTCCAGCTCGGTCTTGGCTCATGAACCTCCCCCAGGGTTCCGTCACCTCCTGGGGAGAGCTTTGCCGACAGTTCGTAGCCAACTTCGGCAGCTCCTACACCCGGCCTGGCACGGAGCTTGACCTCCACGCCGTCCAGCAGCAACCTGGGGAGTCGCTGCGCTCTTTCATCCAGCGGTTCTCCCAGGTACGGAACACCATCCCACATATCCAAAATGCTTCTGTGGTGGTAGCGTTCCGGCAGGGCGTCCGGGACAGGAAGATGCTCGAGAAGCTCGCGACCAGGGAGGTCCGCGACGTCTCAGAGCTCTTCAGTTTGGCAGACAAATGCGCCAGAGCAGCCGAAGGATGGAACTAGCACTCGCTGCCATCCTCCGAGTCAGGGGGACTGCCCGGATCTAGTCCTACTCCCGGTGGAGGCAGCAGGAAGGCCAAGAACCGAGGCAGAAACAAGATAGAATCACCGACTGCAGCCCCAGTCGTCACTGCAGCGATGCTCGGTGGGGCTCGGGGGCCGCGTCCCGGCAAGAAGCAGCGAAGATCACCAATCCCAGAAGGTGATGAAGACAATATGTGCCCCGTGCACGGCAGCTGTCACCACACTGCTGCTGAGTGCCGGGAGATCCGAATGCTCGCAGAGCGCTTCCGCAAGGAGAAGCGGCAGCGGGCTGATGCCCTGCCCTTCCGTCCAAAGGAATATGAGCAGGGGGTGGATGTTCCAGACAACATTGACCACCCAGAGGAGATCCAGGAGCCTCAGCGTGTCGTGAAGGCGACACGCAATCATGAGGATTCCGGCTCCAGCGACGATGAGCGTCGGAAGAAGCTCTACGTCATATACGGCGGGTCCGCCGACCCCTCGTCCCCAAGCGCAGTCAAGACTCTGCGCCGAGCGGTAGCGTCAGTGGCGCCACTCCCAAGTGCTGCACCGCACCTAAAGTGGATGGGGACCCCCATCAGCTTTGACGCCACCGACTGCCCCAGGAACATGGCTGGGGCCGGCCAACTACCGCTCCTGGTGGCCCCTACAATCGCCAACGTGAGAATGTACCACGTTTTTGTAGATGGAGGGGCTGGGCTGAACCTCATCAGCCGTGCAGCTTTCCAGAAGCTGCAGATCCCGATGGCCAAGCTCACCCCGTCGAGCCCGTTCTCAGCGGTAGGGCCGGGACAGGTTATCCCCTACGTCAACATTAGTCTCCCGGTGACCTTCGGGGCTCCGGACAGCTATCGAACAGAGTACATTCTGTTCGACGTAGCGGAGATAGACCTCCCCTTCAACGCCATAATCGACAGGCCAGCCCTGTACCGGTTCATGGCTGTAGCCCATTACGGCTACCTTGTCCTGAAGATGCCAACACCGACAGGTGTCCTCAGGATTTGTGGGGACCGCACTGCTGCAGTGTCGGCCCTGGAGAAGCTCCAAGCACTCGCAACAGCTGGGGCATCAGCCCCCGGCAATACGGAGCCGGACCAGCTCCGCCCGTGCGCATGTCACTGTGCTTCCACCACAGCACCCCGGGTGCAACCTCTCGACGAGGGCGGCGTCACCTTAAAGGTCGTCCAAGTCGGCGCCGAAGCTACCCAGACCACCCGGGTAGCCGGGGTCCTGGATAGTAAATAGGAAGGCGCGCTCGTCACCTTCCTCTGGCACAACGTCGACGTGTTTGCATGGTAGCCGTCACAGATGCCGGGGATCCCCAGGAAGGTGATCGAGCACCACTTGAAAGTCTTCACCGACGCCCGGCCGGTTCAACAGAAGCCTCGCAAGTAGTCCATCGAGCGGCAGAACTTCATCCGTGAAGAAGTCAAGAAGCTGCTGGACGCTGGCTTCATACGGGAGGTCCACCACCCTCGATGGTTGGCGAACCCCGTCGTTGTCCCGAAGGCTGGCGGGAAGCTCCGGATGTGCATCGACTACACCAGTCTCAATAAGGCATGTCCTAAAGATCCATTCCCTCTCCCTAGAATAGATCAAATAGTAGACTCAACGTCAGGCTGTGATATGCTGTGCTTCCTAGACGCCTACTCGGGTTTCCATCAGATCCCCATGTCTAGGGAGGACGAGGAGCACACCTCCTTCATCACAGTAGACGGCCTTTATTGCTATGTGTCTATGCCTTATGGCCTAAAGAATGCACTCCCCACCTTTGTGCGGGCAATGCACAAAACCTTTGGGGAGTTAATAAGAGACCTGGTTGAGGTGTATGTCGATGACATAGTTGTCAAGGTCAAGCAGGGTCCGTCCCTGCTAGATAACCTAGCCTTAGTCTTTGACAAGTTGCGCTCTACGCGCACCAAGCTGAACCCAGATAAATGTGTGTTCGGCGTGTCCTCTGGGAAGCTCTTAGGGTTCCTGGTCTCGCACCGAGGGATCGAGGCCAACCCAGAGAAGATCAAGGCCATCGACTTGATGCGGCCCCCTGCCCGCGTCAAGGATGTCCAGAAACTCACGGGATGTCTAGCCGCGCTGAGTCGGTTTATACCGAGGCTAGCAGAGCGGGCACTCCCTTTCTTTAAGCTCCTGCGCAAGTCAGGCCCTTTTGCCTGGACTGACGAAGCAGAAGAGGCTTTCCAGGAGTTGAAGCGACTCCTGACGACCCTACCTATCATGGTAGCCCCTGAGCCCGGAGAGCACCTGCTGCTCTACATCGCGGCGACAACTGAAGTAGTGAGTATGGTCCTCGTCGCAGAGCGGCCGGACCCCACATCTTCACAACCTGCTCCGGTAGCAGAAGACAGATGCCAGGAGGCCCCGCAGGACCAAGACGGTCCCCCGGACCTCCAAGGCAACCTCCCGGAGGCCCAGGTCGGCCTCCCGGAGGTCCAGGGCGGTCTCCCGGACCTCCAAGACAAACCCCCGGGGGCCCTGCGGGACCCCCCCGGGGGCCAAACGGGACCTCCCAGAGGTCCCCAAAACCCCCCGGAGCTCCCGGACAATCAAGATAGCTTAAGGGCCTCCGGGTCCCAGCTCCCGGAGGCCCCCGTGGGTCCACCCACCTCCAGCGGGCCAGGGTCAATGGACGAGGACCTCCCAGGCCAGAGAGAAAGGGTCCGAACCGTCCAGAGGCCTGTCTACTACATCAGCAAAGTACTTCATGATGCCAAGACGAGGTACCTGGAAGTCCACAAGCTGTTGTATGCGGTGCTCGTGGCCTCCAGAAAGCTACACCATTACTTCCAGGCCCACCGGGTCTCGGTAGTCACCTCGTATCCGTTGAAGACAATTCTTCACAGCCCCCATGCGACTGGCAACGTTGCTAAATGGGCGGCGGAGCTGGCGGAGTTTGAGCTGGACTTCCTCCCATGCAATGCAGTCAAGAGCCAAGCACTGGCTGACTTTGTGGCGGAGTGGACACCAACGAGGACTGACCCAGGGGGCCATGGGGGCGGGGAACCAGAGCACCAAGCTCCGGTCTTCACCGAACCCCACTGGACACTCTTCTTCGACGGCTCCTCGCGAAAGAAGGGGGCCGGTGTCGGAGTACTGCTCCTCATGCCATCGGGGGAACAGTTTGGGTATATGGTGCGTCTCAATTTCAAGGCAACCAACAACATGGCGGAGTATGAAGCACTCATCTTTGGCCTGCAGACAGCCCTGTCTTTAGGCGCTCGCCAGTTGTTGGCACAGGGCGACTCCCAGCTGGTCATCAAGCAAGTCAAGGGCGAATGCTCCTGCAATGACCCCCAGCTAGCTGCGTATCTGCTTCACGTGCAGATGTTGGAGAAAGAATTCCTCGCCTTGGACCTGCACCACGTACCGCGCGCCGGTAATGCCGCAGCCGACAACCTTTCAACGAAGGCTTCCACCGGGGCCCCTGCGCCCGAAGGAGTCTTCGAGAGGACGCTGCTGCGGCCCACAGCCCGGCCCGCCGAGGCGGGCGAAGGGGGCTTGACCAGCACCTCGAAGCTGGCGGTCCCGGCGGCCCTACAGCCGTGGGTGCCGCCAAGGATCGTAAGCGTCACTGGGGACTCCGTGCAACCCAGCGCTCAAGATCCAGAAGCTCAAGTCAGACCCGATGCATGGATCACGGAGATCCGGGACTACTTGAAGGACAATATCCTCCCTGATGAACATACAGCCGCTGAACGGATTGTGCGCATGGCTAAGAGGTACGCGCTGGTGGAGGGGGATCTCTACCGGCGTGGCGCCAACCACATCCTATTGCGGTGTATAACCCAGGGGGAAGGCTGCGACTTGCTCGCTGAGATCCATGGAGGCAAATGTGGAAGTCATTCTTCCTCACGCACGCTTGTCGGTAAAGCCTTCCGGCATGGCTTCTACTGGCCGACAGCACTCCAGGATGCCGCCAAGCTGGTCGAGAGCTGCAAGGCGTGCCAGTTCCACGCCAAGCAGATCCATACACCGGCTCAGGCGGTACAGATGATCCCGCCCTCGTGGCCATTTGCCGTGTGGGGGCTGGACATCCTGGGACCATTTCCCAGAACCGTCGGGGGGTTCCGGTACCTCTATGTCGCTATCGACAAGTTCACCAAATGGCCGGAAGCTACACCAGTTGTCACCATCAATAAACAATCCGCAGTAAAATTCATCAAGTCTATTGTCTGCCGGTTCGGGGTCCCAAACAGGATCATCACCGACAATGGGACCCAGTTCACCAGCGCAGCATTCCAAGACTACTGCGAGGACCTTGGCATTCAGGTATGCTATGCCTCTGTCGCCCACCCGAGGAGCAATGGGCAAGTTGAGAGGGCCAATGCGGAGATTCTCCGGGGCCTCAAGACTCGCACCTTCGCCAGCCTGAAGAAACATGGTGCCAATTGGGTAGACGAGCTTCCGAGCACACTATGGGCTAACCGGACATCCCAGAGCCGGGCCACCGGGGAGACACCCTTCTTCATGGTGTACGGGGCTGAAGCTGTACTTCCCCCAGAAATCACCATGAAGTCTCACCGTGTCTGGGCTTACAACGAAGCCACGCAGGACAACCTCCGGCGTGGAGAAATCGACCTCGTCGACGAGGTCCGATTACATGCGGCACTCCGTAACGCGCGGTACAGACAGGCGCTTCGGCGCTACCACCAGAGGTCTGTGCGTGCCCGGGAGCTGCAGGAAGGCGACCTGGTGTTGCGGCGCATACTTTCTCGCGAAGGGGCCCACAAACTCTCCCCTAGCTGGGAAGGCCCCTTCCGAGTCACGAAAGTATGCCGCCCCGGGTGTGTGCGCCTTTCCACCGAGGATGGGGACCTGCTCCCGAACCCTTGGAACATAGAACACCTCCGTAAGTTCTACCCCTAAGAGCAAAAATAGGACAGTACTTTCTTTTCGTAATGAACTCCATAGAGTCCAGGAGCAGCGCTCGGAGCAGCTAAACCCCAGGGGACGGTCCAGGACTACGTTCAGCTTTGCCTGGTTCCGACTCCAAGCGCGTAGAGTCTTGCTTCCCCTCTTAATGGGGTGGGTCGTGGCCTCCATGTTTAGCCTGCCTTCCTCCTATGGAAGGTTGCACGAAAAGAAATCCTCTCTACTTTGCTCTTTCCTTGTACTCATTTAAATTGTGAATTGAGTTTTTATCACCCTTGCAGTACATGGTTGCCATGTGCTCAGCTCCCCCTCTCTACAAGTCCCCAAGCACCAAGCGTATGGTTGGGGCTATAAGTCAAATAAGACTGAGATAAGATAGGGGGAGCCCCCAAGGAGAATTACGTTTCCTCTACCTGTGTGCAGGACTTCCAGGTTGCGGCAACGGGGACTGCATGAAGTAGGGGGAAAGGAGCTACCAACTACTTTGACCCAGGACTAGAAGGTGCGGGGCCCGGGGGCCCAACGTGTCCAGCAGGCCTGGAACTCACTCCTCCCCTGAGGAGGGCTCCGGGCCCGCCACGTGGCAGGCGGAAACCGGGCCTCCTCCCGCAGTGAAGGAGCTCCGGAAGCCCTGTGTGTCCAACATGGCCGAGGCTCCCGTCTCCGCAGTAAAAGCAATCATCAAGTGAGCGCACGCTCTCACGATCCCGTGGCCGTTCGTGCTCCGGCAGCGGTCGATTCGGGACTTAGAGCAAGTGTGCGGATCGGATGAGACGGAGGTCCCACCTCGGGCTCGCTATCTCCCCCGAGATGGGCCCGGGGGCCACTGTCGGTACCTGAGATATGGGGTACCCCCTCGCACAGGGTAAAATGCCTAAGGTACTCGCCCTTCTCCGCAGGGAGAGCTCCGAAGGCGCCACGCGTCCGGCGGGGCCGGACCTCCCTCTCCTCAGAGGAGAGCTCCGGGCCCGCCACGTGGCATACAGAAGCCGGACCTCCCCCTCCGCGGGAGAGTGGTCCGAAGATGCCACGCGTCCAGCGGGGCCGGACCTCCCTCTCCGCAGAGGAGAGCTCCGGGCCCGCCACGTGGCATACAGAAGCCGGACCTCCCCCTCCGCGGGGAGAGGTCCGGAGGCTCCACGTGCCCCGCAAGCCGGACCCTTCTCTCCTCAGAGAAGGGCTCCAGACCCGCCACGTGGCCAGAAGAACGGTGCTGCCCGCCCCCAAGCGGTAGGCAGCGGTCGTAACGGCGCCCCACACCTTTCCTGTACAAGGTATTCAAGGCCCGCGTCTTCCCAAGACGCGGAAACGCGGAGCACGCGTCTGTCAGGTGCCGTTGCGCCCAGTCACATCACAGACTGGCGCGCGGTGTCAGAACCTGCCAGCTAATAAACGCTGCGACAAGACATCCCATGCCGCCTGCGCCATCATCAACCACTACGACTAGCGTGCGGCATGGGCAGGGCGGCAAGATGAAGACTCAGAAGCCTTCGACCAGAGGCAACTACCGGCGTAACTACAGATACGGTAGATAATAGACAATCTTCCTGGGACCACCTGTCGGGTCCCGGCACCCCTTGTAAGCCGCCCGAGTCTTGGACTATAAAAGGCTCGGGTAGGCGTCGATAGCAAGGGTTCGCATTTTGCAACTCATATGATAGCCATACACTCTCAAGCTGTAACTCACCCCCAAGCTCAGGCCCCCGGCCCTGAGCAGCAAGCAATACAGCTAGCTCCATAACTCACCGTGGACGTAGGGTTTTACGCTCCGGCGGCCTGAACCACGTAAAACTCTCCGTGTCAAGCTCTCACTAACTCGTCCATCTGCGCAAGCTCTCCGCTAGGAACTAGCCCCTCCGAAAAAAGAACCTCCGCGGGCTGCCCAGTGCAGGCCCAGGGGAAGTGTCGACCGAACACTTCGACAGCGAGTCCTTGCAAATGATTTTTACCTCATGTAACCCATTACCCTTCATGTAGAAGTTCAATGTTTAGGTGAGACGGGTCAGACTTGCTGAGCCTTCGTGCTCACTGCTTGTGTTTGAAGCTTTTGCAGGGTTCTATGAGGAAGGGACTCCCGAGGAAGAGACGGAACCCCAGGAGGGGAACCCCGTCGAGTGGGAGTCGTGCACGCCGCAGAGTTAGTGTGCGTGTGTGCTAGCAAGGACACGTTCAAGGGCTGAACGTGCACTTGATGCTTAGTCTACGCCCGCGAGTGTAGACTGAACTTATTTTGATGTAAACATGTTCATAACTTGTTTATGTAATAAAATTCCGCTTCCGCTTTGTACCTTTGACGTGTGTTATCCGGTGCTGTGCAACGCAGCACCCCTCAGCGTGATCCTGGCCCGACAAGACCAATTGGGGTCGTGTCAGCGCTGGTATCAGAGCTCGCTTGAGGTTTAACACAGTACAGAGGTCATCTTTTTCAAAAATCCAGTGAGGAACGAGTTAGTAGCCTGTATAAGGATGTTATTAGTTTATAGAAAGTGGCATAGTAACTTATCTGATTATGTCGGAAAATCGTGTATCTCGGGACGTTTATGTCTTGGGGGGTACACGTAAGCGCTGTCCACCAGTGCGCACAAGCTGAACGGTGGAGCCCCACGGGTGGCAGGTAATCCGACCCGCTTTGATATCTTCTACGACTCTTCATGTCATGTGGGGTATTCGAGCAACGTCTATCCCTGGCGTGCGTGGTGCAACATGGGAGATCCCGTCACGTGGTCTGACACGTGAACACGTAACTCAAGGCGTGTTTGGCTTGAGAACATCCGGGCGAGTGATGACGGCCGGGTGTACGAACTGTATGGATTCCGGGCTCGGTTTGCAGCCGAGTCTGATGATTGTTTGAGTTTCTGCAGGTAGCCTGACCATGAAACGGTAGACGTGTAGCATCCGTGTGCGAGTGATGTTTAGTGCCACTGAATTAACGAAGCCGGCTAAGTCCGGTATAGGTTTTTCTTTGTGAGGACGTAGTACCGACATAATCTGGTGACGTCGACGTTACACCCCACTAAATGAAAAACATCATTTAAAAACTTGAAGATTTTGATCTAAAGTAGTAAAACTGGATGTAACTCCTTCCCTTGAACAAGATATTCAAAGTTAACAAGTTTTCAACTTATAGGTTGTTAAGGACAGAGCACTCTGTTTTCAGCCGAATCAAGGCTGAAGTTAATCAGAGGTTAGAGGTTGAGTTCTTTCGAGATTGGGGTTATATGATACATTTCTGGAAAGCCTTGGAATAGCTTTACAACGTTTCTGTTGAGGACCAGAGGTGTTTCATCCCTTAACCAATCGAAAAATACAGTAGAGTTGAAACTGTCCAGAAAACAGGACAGAGTAAAGACTCGCTGTGAACTCTCTGTAAATTGAGTATAACTTCCTGCATAAAAATCCAAAAATAGCAAATGAGGTAGTTCTGGAAAGCTTATGAGATAGGTTACAACTTTGTAACAGAAAGTTTTGTCAGATTAGGAACATAATTAACTGGGATTCTTGGATCAAATCAGTACCTAAAGCAGGGAGGTGCTGTCCAATTTTCCCCAGAAATTCTGTTAACTTTGACATCTCATAACTTTTGAACCAGGACAGATCTTAGGCCAAGCAAATACTTTCTGGAACGCTATTGAAGTTAGATTTAACTTTGATGTTGAGCTCCAGAACTGGTTTTGCATTTAGCATGGCCTAAATCAGGTTGATATGGAAACTGGTCAGGGCTGTCATGAGAACAGCAGATCAGCAGTCAAATTTGTTTAAAATTTGAACTGTGTTTCCAAGTTTCATGGGTTCAATGACATATCTTATGTTATAACTCAGTGGTTTACTGTTTAAATAAATATTTGACATTTCTCAAATATATTTTTACAGATGACAGCAGATAAGCAATTGGAGAACGGGTGGGTGATGTCCCACTGTTCTCACCGTAGCGGCTACCCGGAAGCATTGTGGCAAATGCCCCAATATTTCGGGTACAACCAGACGCCGCAATACTTCGCCAAGGAAGAAGGCGAAGAGGGGAATAAGACGTGGACGATCCATGTCGAAGTCCCTGCAGGAACTATGCCAACCGGTTGGGTGCCGTTCAACGTCACGGTGAGAGGAAGACAACCGGAAGGGATGTGGCAAGTGGCAGCCCATGACACTATGTCACGTTTCTGCCAACTACACGTGCAGGCAATGGAGGGCACTCCATACGCGCTCGCTCCGGTGGAGGGACGGGCTCAGCATGTGTGGGAAGAGAGGTACCTGGAGGCAACGGACCCGAGTTGCCCAAGGTACAACCCCGCGGAGGCAAATTTCAGCCTCCAGATGAGAGCGGGAAACGCCGTGATGGACAGCCAACCTGTTCATACGGAGCATCTCGCTACGAAGCTCAAGGAGAGCACAAGCCGTGGAGACCATTTCGATAGTGCTCACAGCGCACTCCGCAATGTGCTCCTTCCGATGATCAAGCGACTGAATGAACAACACAATCAGTTGCATCGTCTGAAGAAAGCGAAGAGGAAAAGCCGTGTAGACATCGCTGCGTTGCAAGAACTGGTACAAAATCTGACCCAGCAGAACGAGGAACTTACTCAAGAGCGGGACGGCGCTATTGAGGAAGGGCAAGGCTGGGAAGAAGATTATAACCAGGCTATGGACGAGGTGCATGCTTTGCAGGACCTCGTACCTCCGGTATTGGGTATACCGGTGGTCTTGGGTCTTCCAGCAATGGGAGAACCCGGGATGGGAGAAGAGGTGGTAGATACAGAGCCACCAGCAGAGGTACCGGAGGAGGACGACCCACAGGAGGTCGAGTTCTACTCCGAGTAGGGGGTTACGGTTGCCAAGTAGGGCAGCTAGGGCAGCGCAACCCAACTTTTGTAATCGGTGACATGTCGTGTAGACAATAGCGTATGTATAGGTAGTGACGACATAAGCACGACTTCTCGGAGAACCGAGAATAATGTATCTTGTATAAAGTTTATGCTTTATCAATATATGTGAATGTTGTGCAAATTAATCATGTGTCACTTCAATACCTACTGTTGCTTATGGAATTTTAAGTAAGACATGTGCTAATCGCTGCTGTATTGAATTTCAGAATGACGCGTACTCGTGCCAACCCTGACGTTGGGGGTACCAGTCAAGGGGGAGATACCTCCCAACCACCTCCCGAGGACTCCTCAGGATAGCAGCAACAACAGCAACAGCAAACACCACCACCGCCACTGCCAACGGTTACATTGCCCGACATTGTCGCGGCAATAGCGGGCTCGCATCAGCAGCACACGGAGTTGCTGCAAACGCTTATCGCCAATACGTCTCGCCCAGAGAGACGTCAAGACCGTGAGGAGCGTCAACAGAGCTCCTACTCTGACTTCCTGGCGACTCATCCCCCTGTATTCTCAAGGGCAGATGAACCACTTGACGCGGACAATTGGCTCCGCGCCATAGAGATGAAGTTCGGGCTGCTCCAGATCAGCGAGCAGCGCAAGACTCAGTTCGCGGTCCATCAGCTCCAAGGATCCGCGAGCGCGTGGTGGGCCAACTTCTGTGCTTCACAGCCCACCGACCGAGTGATGACCTAGACAGAGTTCCGGACGGCCTTCAGGGCCTATCATATACCGCCAGGTCTGATGAAAAGGAAGACGCAGGAGTTCCTGCACCTGCAGCAAGGGAGCCGGAACGCACTGGAATATTCCAGGGTGTTCAACGATCTCACGCTCTACGCGTCGTATCACGCAGATACGGACGAGAAGCGGCGGGACCACTTTTACCAGGGGCTTAACCCGCTCCTGAAGGACAAGTTGGCGATGTTCAATCGCGGCAGCCTCAACGACATCATTGATGCTGCGATTGTTCAGGAGGACTCTGGCAAGGAGTTGGCGGCGGCAGAGCGAAAGCGAAGCGCGCCGCAGAGCATCGGAGAAGGAGGCGGTCCTTCTCAGAAGTTTCGGATGGTGAATCGCCCACCATCAGGTCCACACTGGCAGCCACCACAGAGGTCGATGCCGTTCTGCAGTCGGCCGTACTCTTCACCGGCATTCAGGCCGGCACTGCCATTACCACCGCAACAACAACAGCAGCAGCGGGCGATGCCGCGTGTGTTTGCACCTCAGCAACGCATGCCGGGCTTTCGTCCCCCGAGCACTACACCAGCAGCGGCCACATGTTACAAGTGTGGTCGTCCAGGGCACTTTGCGAGCAGTTGCCCGGAGAGGCAAGGCGGCGGAGTGGCACCACAGTTTCCGGGGAGGAATCAACCCCGGAACCCTACTAATGCGTGGCGGGCAACCCTAGGCCCGGCACCGTCCACCAGCTTGCCATTGAGGACGTGCCGGAGGGCGAGCCAATCCTTGCGGGTATGTTCCAACTCCACCAGCATCCCGCCATAATATTATTTGATTCAGGCGCCACGCATAGCTTCATTAGCCAAGCTTTCATTGATAAGTATAGCTTGCAAATACTACCCACCGATAGTCCTTATGTGATCTGTTCACCGGGTGGGAAAATTTCAGCAAGTATGATGGTCCCAAAAGCGCCATTGTACTTAGAGGGTAGAGTTTACCCTACGTCTCTCATAATCTTAGAGGGACAAAAGGTCGATGTCATATTAGGGATGTCGTGGTTAACCCGCCACGGCGCTGTTTTAGACACCGTCCTCCGAGTCGTGCACTTGAACTCAGAAGTGCACGAGTCTCACTCTTTATTTCTGGACAGTCCAGAAATAAAACTTCCAAGTGTCTATCAAGCCACAACCATCAGATTGGAAGATATTCCAGTGGTCCGAGAGTTCCCTGATGTATTCCCGGACGATTTGCCTGGGATGCCGCCCGATAGAGAGGTGGAGTTCAAGATTGAACTTGCACCGGGAACCATGCCAATATTCCGAAGGCCGTACAAGATGGCGCCCAAGGAATTGGCTGAACTGAAGACTCAGCTCACGGACCTTCTGGAAAAGGGTTTTATTAGGCCGAGCTCCTCGCCATGGGGCTGTTCGGCATTATTTGTCAAGAAGAAGGATGAGACGTTGCGGCTCTGCATGGACTATCATCCATTAAATGCCGTAACCATCAAGAACAAGTACCCGTTACCACGGATCGACATGTTATTTGATCAGTTGGTCGAAGCAAAGATCTTTTCCAAGATGGATTTAAGATCCGGGTACCATCAGATTAAGATAAGGGCGGAGGACATTCCAAAGACAGCTTTCTCGACAAGGTACGGACTTTATGAGTACCTGGTCATGTCCTTCAGCCTCACCAATGCTCCAGCTCACTTCATGTACTTGATGAACTCGGTATTCATGCCGGAGCTGGACAAGTTTGTCGTGGTCTTCATCGACGACATCCTGGTATATTCCAAGTCGGAGAAAGATCACAAGAAACGTCTGCGTATAGTCTTGCAATGGCTGCGGGATCACAAGTTATACGCAAAATTCAGCAAATGCGAGTTTTGGATATCGCAAGTGCCTTTCCTCGGGCATATCATCTCAGCGGAGGGTATCGCTGTGGACCCGAGCAAGATATCTCAAGTGCTGAATTGGAAATCCCCAAGAACTGTTCACGAGGTACGGAGTTTCCTCGGACTCGCGGGATATTATCGGAGGTTCATTCCAAACTTCTCGAAGATTGCCAAGCCAATGACAGAGCTGCTGAAGAAGGCTACCAAATATGTTTGGAGTCCAGCGTTTGAAGCAGCATTCAAGGCTTTAGTCAAGCACCTGACATCAGCACCGGTTTTGGCGCAGCCAGACACAACAAAACCGTTCGATGTGTACTGCGATACATCCGGCATTGGGCTCGGATGTGTGCTGATGCAAGACCGAAGAGTGGTCGCGTATGGGTCACGGCAGCTTAGAAACCATGAGAAAAATTATCCAACTCACGATTTGGAGCTCGCTGCCGTGGTACTTGCACTAAAAATGTGGAGGCACTACCTGCTCGGTAACCTCGTACATTTATATACCGACCACAAAAGCCTCAAGTACATATTCACTCAGAAGTAGCTGAACATGAGGCAACGAAGATGGTTAGAACTGATAAAGGATTACGAGTTAGAGATCCATTATCATCTGGGCAAGGCATACGTAGTGGCGGATGCGCTGAGCCGCAAGTCACACGTCAACAATCTGACCATCACACCGTTGGAAGAGAGCGGACCACCATTACATGTGATTCCACACAGAGCTCTCTACAACCTAGCTTTGATCCCCACCATCCGTGAAGAGATAGAGGCAGCCCAGAAGAATGACAAGGGCATGTCACATTTGCGGAGACGTGTAGACAGTGGGGAGCTAAAATGTTTCCGGAAGGACGGAGACGGCATCCTATGGTTCAAGGACCGGATCGTCGTACCCCGTAACCCGGAATTACGGAAGAAAATCTTTGATGAGGCTTACTTATCAAAGTTTTCTATTCACCCCGGCAGCAACAAAATGTATCAAGAACTCAGAAGCAAGTTTTGGTGGACACGGATGAAGCGTGAGACTGCAAAATACGTGTCCGAGTGTGATACATGTCGAAGGGTGAAGGCAGACCACATGCGGAAACCAGGACTGCTGCAACCACTGGGCATACCTGCCTGGAAGTGGGAGGATGTGAGCATGGATTTCGTCATCGGTTTACCCACCACCTTGCAGAAACATGATTCTGTGTGGGTGATCGTCGATCGGTTCACCAAAGTTGCCCATTTCATCCCGGTCAACACCAACTACAACGCCAAGAAGTACGCTAACTGTACATCTCACGGATCCTATGCTTGTACGGCGTACCCCGTACTATCATATAGGATCAGGGCACTTTATTTGTGTCCCATTTTTGGAAGCAGCTGCACGCTGCCTTGGGGACAAAGCTGATCCGTAGTTCAGCGTACCACCCGCAGACGGATGGACAAACCGAGCGGGTAAATCAGATTTTAGAAGACATGCTACGAGCTTGCGCTATGAACCACGGCAAGAATTGGGATGATCACTTGCCGTTAGCCGAGTTCTCGTACAATAATGGGTACCAAGCCAGCATCAAGATGGCACCTTACGAGGCGCTATACGGGCGGAAATGCCGCACACAACTGAATTGGTGTGAATCTGGCGAAACGGTTACCTTCGGGATTGCCCTTGTCAACAATGCGGAGGAAAAGGTTCGACTGATTCAAGCGAACCTAAAAGCCGCTCAATCCCGTCAGAAACAGTATGCGAACCGGAGAAGGCGCCCATTACAATTCAAAGTGGGAGATCACGTATACCTATGGGTATCTCCAATGAAGGGCATAAACAGATTTGGGGTTAGAGGAAAGTTGGCACCCCGATTCATCGGTCCATTCCAGATTACCGAAAGATGTGGATCAGTGGCATACCGGCTGAAATTACCAGAAGTACTTTCCAGTGTGCACGACGTCTTTCACATTTCCCAGCTGAGGAAGTGTCTTAAGCTATCAACTACCGTTCAGCTGGAAGACATTGAATGACTGCAACCGGATCTCACCTATCGGGAGGAACCGGTGCAGTTATTGATGAAAAGGCCCGAACCACACGCAACCGTACGTTGTGGTTCTAAAGGTTCTATGGAGTAATCACTCCATGGACGAAGCAACATGGGAGGGCGAAGAATTTCTTCGCGCTAACTACCCCGACTTTTTCACGTCGCATACCCGGTAATTTTCCACCGTCCTCTCTCTCATTTTCACCTTATAATCTCGGGACGAGATTCTTTTGAGGGGGGAGGAATGTAAGGGCCTCATTTTTTGACACATAATTGAAGTATTCATCACCAAACCACACATCTCATTTGAGGAAAGATGATGAACACAAATGAAGAGCAAGTAACCACCATCAACATGCTCATTAGAGAACAAACTCACACATTGCAAAAGGGGTATTTCCCACATGTGATATAAAGGGGCTGGACATATGAAAACTCCTACACATTGCTAAGAATGTCCAGGCCAAGTTTCACCCAAATTCAAAACCTTTTTGAGGTCCTTTTGAGTATAGCTAGAAAGAGGGCAGTTTGAAACCATATTCAAATTCAAACTGTTTTTATCCCATGAATTCAAAAGTGGGAGGCATATTCTTACTCAGCACATTTTTGTGAGCCCACACACCAATTCTCACTCCATTTGGAGTTGATCTTGACATGAGCTAAGTGGGGGAAATTCAAACTTTATTTGAATTTCAAAACTGAACTTGTGCTGAAATTCATTCAAACCAAACCCCATTTGAATTCTAACTAATTCAAATTGCTCATGGGTGAATAATTTGAATTGCTAGGGGTATTATGGGGCTCACTGTTTACAACAGTGATTAGGAGTAAATTTCAGAGGTTAAAATTGAAAGTGGGACCCACATGTCAGCCACCACTTCAACACAAACCGACTGAAACACAGCTCACTCGGTTCCCGGGTGCAGTGTGCGCGCGCCACCGGTGGGCAGCCAGCGCCAGCTCCTGCTGCGCGCCCCAAGCCGGAGACCAGTCGCCGGGCTACTTATCCCCTCCCCGGCATGCTTCGATCGCCCATTCCCCGAGCTGCTGACGTACTCGGCCTGTTCTTCCACTGCAACCGCCGCCGCTCGAGCTCACGCTTGATCAAGCCCGATCACTTGCGAGCACAGCCTCCTCCACAGCAAAACGGCACCGGGAGATTGTGAGCAACCTCCTAGACACCGTGTTGGCCAGGGAGAAAGCGTCCTCGAGCTGTACCGAACCGTTTCTCCGGCGAACCAAGCATCGCCGCCGATCGGGCTCTCGTGGACAGCACCACACAGCCGTTGTCACGTCCTCTTCTCTACCCTAGCAGGTGCTGTCACCGGTGCGCACGGGTTTCCGGTCATCGCCGGCGGCCGGCGACCCCACCATCGAGTCCAGGGGGTCAGTAAAGGGGCAGGCGGCGAGTTTCGGGCCGGGAGGTGGCCGGGAACTCAATTCTGGTGAAGGTTGCCGGATATCGCCGCCGCCGCACAGTTGGCGCGAGGAGGGAGACGACGCACTGTGTGAGGGGCCCACGAGCAGGAATTTAAACTTTTCCCCGAATTTCAGTTTCAGTTCAAACTTCAAATCCTTATAACTTTAGCTAGAAAGCTCCAAATCGAGTGAACCAAATTTTTGTTGGATTCAGCTCTCTGAGCACTTTCCAGCAAATCAAGTTTCACTTCATGAAAACTCTTATTTCTCCAGAATTAATTTCCCAAAATTTAAACTGTTTGGAATTTTAACTGGAGAATCCTTTGGAGGAAAATTCTGAAATTTTGCTAGGATGTTCACCAAAATATCCTTGAACTACCATAAAAATTTCAGACCCATTTGAGCTCATTTGATCCACCTAATGGTGTGATTAGTGAAACTGTTCCAGAGAAAATAGAAAATGTTCAGAAACATTTTCAGAATTTTCTCTGAAATTGTTTAGCTCATATCTTTAGATAGGAACCTTCAAATTAAGTGAGACCAACTCCATTAGAATCCTCTGAAAATCTAGTTTTCAGAAAGTCATAGTTTGTTTCATGAAAATCCTTAGAACACCCTAAGAGCCTTCAATTAATGTCAAGGACATAATTAATTGTGGAGGGCTCAAATGAGCTTTACTGCAACTAAGACTTGACCAAGTCTCTGTTTAGGTTGTAACCAAACCACAGGAAAAGTTTCACAGTCATAGGGTCTGTCTAGTGGGACTTATAAGCTTCACAAGATTAAAAGTAAATACAAATGCATTTAAATTAATACATGTATTGCTTTTATCATGCAGTCGCTAAGGTCGAGGAGGAACCCGAAGTCCTAGACTTCGTTACTCCGGAGGAGCAGCTAGCCTACGACCAAGAGCAGCAAGGCAAGCTCCGGTTTGCATTAACCTTTTACAAGCTTTATTGTTTTGAGCACATACTTGGTTACTTTATTCTTTGCATTAGAGTCTTGTCTGGAAACCCAACTGCATAGCCAAGAAAACCCTGGGTTGGGTTTAGGATTGCAAACCCTGTTA
Source organism: Neostapfia colusana (assembly GCA_030760725.1). Taxonomy (NCBI): domain Eukaryota; kingdom Viridiplantae; phylum Streptophyta; class Magnoliopsida; order Poales; family Poaceae; genus Neostapfia; species Neostapfia colusana. The sequence goes on from JASWHV010000003.1 coordinate 84,854,754, forward strand.
GCTACTGCAATGCTAAGATAGTGTAGGATTCGGTACAAGTCGAGTAGTTGGAACTACTCGCGAGCATAGGCTAGGGGCACTCGACTCGGGTAGTGATAGCACATGAAACACATGGCAAGAAAATGAGACCAAGTGGAGGGTACGGGCAGCAGGACTTTGGGGCCTGTATGCTGTAGCTCCACTTGCGTCGATTGAGGACCGAGCCGTGTGCGGGCCTGTTGAACAAGCTAGAACAGTACCGAAGACCTACCGGCTATATGGGAACCAGGAAACCGATGTAACTCGGGTAGCTCGGTATTGAGGCATTGCCCGTCGTTCAGAGGGTAGGTTGAGAGCTTGAGGTGTAAATCGGCTGGCGGCACTGAGATGCGCGTGCAGAGACCTCTTGCTCGGGACGATGGGACCGGTTCAATATTTGGCTGATGGGCGAAAGGTAGTCGCGTACGGTGTCCGTGATGGTTGTTGTAGGCAACATCGAGTACGGGCGTACGTGACGGGTTGTTCGGGTAACCCTGCAGGTGTAAATCGATTATAATCGCCATCCCTCGCGGTCAGTGAGTACCACTTGTTCACTGTACCGTGACGTAGAAAGAACAGGCTAGTTACATGTTAAAATGTTGCTGGTTGAAAGATAGACTTGATTGCTAATGAATTGCTGTAGTTTAGAGCTAACTAAAGTTCTTTTCAACTTTGTGCAAAGTACATGAGAGAAATGCGTTTCTTGTTTGATTGCGGCTCTCTCATATGCCTTAGCGTAAGGTTCTCTACAATCTGCTGCTAAAACTTGAAAGTAAGGTTCTACTAATTAGGCGAGTCCTTTGCAAATGATTTTACCTCATGTACCCATCAACCCTCATGTAGAAGTTCCATGTTTAGGTGAGACGGGTCAGACTTGCTGAGCCTTCATGCTCACTGCTTGTGTTTGAAGCTTTTGCAGGGTTCTATGAGGAAGGGACTCCCGAAGAGGAGACGGAACCCCATGAGGGGAGCCCAGTCGAGTGGGAGTCGTGCACACCGCAGAGTTAGTGTGCGTGTGTGCTAGCAAGGACACGTTCAAGGGCTGAACGTGCACTTGATGCTTAGTCTACGCCCGCGAGTGTAGACTGAACTTATTTTGATGTAAACATGTTCATAACTTGTTTATGTAATAAAATTTCGCTTCCGCTTTGTACCTTTGACGTGTGTTATACGGTGCTGTGCAACGCAGCACCCCTCAGCGTGATCCTGGCTCGACAAGACCGTGGGGTCGTGTCACTGACCCAGGGGGCCACGAAGACAGTGAACCAGAGCACCGAGCTCCGATCTTCACCGAGCCCCACTGGATGCTCTTCTTCGATGGCTCCTCGCGAAAGCAGGGGGCCGGTGCCGGCGTACTGCTTCTCATGCCATCGGGGGAGCAGTTTAGGTACATGGTGCGTCTCAATTTCAAGGCAACCAACAACATGGCAGAGTATGAAGCACTCATCTTTGGCCTACAGACAGCCCTGTCTCTGGGCGCTCGCCAGTTGTTGGCACAGGGCGACTCCCAGCTGGTTATCAAGCAAGTTAAGGGCGAATGCTCCTGCAATGACCCACAGGTAGCTGCTTATCTGCTTCACATGCAGATGTTGGAGAAAGACTTCCTCGCCTTGGACCTGCGCCACTGTCGAAGTGTGTGGTCGACACTTCCCCCGGACCTGCTCTGGGCAGCCCGCGGATGTTCTTTTTCGGAGCGGCTAGTCGCTTGTGGAGAGCTTAAGCGTAGGGACGTGTTTGGGAGGAGCTTGACACGGCGAGTTTTACGTGGTTTGGGCCGCCGGAGCGTAAAACTGTAAGGGCCTCAGTTTTTGACACACAATTGCGGTGTTCATCACCACACCACACACCTCATTTGAGGAAGAATGATGAACACAATTGAAGAGCAAGTAACAATTATCAACATGCTCTTAGAGAACAAACTCACACATTGCCAAAGTGGTATTTCACACATGTGATATAAGGGGGATGGACATATGAAAACTCCTACATTTTGCTAAGGATGTCCATGCCAAGTTTCACCCAAATTCCAAACCTTTTTGAGGTCATTTTGGGTATAGTTAGAAAGAGGGCAGTTTGAAACCATATTCAAATTCAAACTGTTTTTATCCCATGAATTTAAAAGTGGGAGGCATATCCTTACTAAGCACATTTTTGTGAGCTCACACACCAATTTTCACTCCGTTTGGAATTGATCTTGACATGAGCCAAGTGGGACAAATTCAAACTTTATTTGAATTCAAAACCGGACTTGTGCTGAAATTCACTCAAACCAAACCCAATTTGAGTTCTACTCAATTCAAATGGCTCATGGGTGAATAATTTGAATCACCAGGGGTATTATGGGGCTCACTGTTTACTACAGTGATTAGGAGTAAATTCCAGAGGTTAAAACCCCGGGTGGGACCCACATGTCATAGAGGGAAGAAGGAGAAACTTTCACCCAAAGTCAGAGTCTCGGTGGGCAATTCCACCGAGCAGCTGTCGGCTGTGCCACCGAGCAGCTACCGGCGCCACCAGCTGCTTCCCTCTCCGTGCGCTGGCGCCCAGGGCGTCTTGCTCGCGCCCCCACGCGACCGGCACCGCCTCAGCCGAGCAGGAGTCAGCCGGCTTTATCTTCTCGCGGGCAAACCCGAGCAGCGGCATTGTTTCTCTCCGCAGCTCTCTGCTCAATCGGGAAAACCAGCAAAACCATCTCCTCCTTCGTTCCTGAGCTACTTGAAAGCCACCTGAGGTCGCACTCCACCTCCCCAACGCCAGAAACCCCGAGCTCCGACCTCCTTTGCCCGAGAGCGATCGCCACAGCGGCGACTCAATCACAGCCGAGGGTCAGGCGCCCGTGGGCAGCGTTCCACAGGCGTGTTCACGGTCCAGCGAGAGAGGCAACAGGAGCGCGCGACCACCGTGCTGCTCGCCTCCAAGCTTGGAAGCCAACCGTGAAGAATCCGAAAAGAATTTCCAGTTTTTGCTCCGGCGACCGTAATCCGAGCTTCCGGTACGGTTTCTTTAAATTCTCGCTCTATGATCTTTCGGAGGTCATCAAATCTTACACATAGACGCTGGACTAGCCGGCGATCAAGTTCTTTTCTGCATCCGTAGCGTGAAACTGTCTAGGAGTGACAAATTTCGAGCTCGATCGAGGGCGGTCATGGCGGGCACGATCGGTCACACGGTGCCGACCAACTTGCCTCCATCCCGGGACCTTTTTGACACCTTGTCAAGCTTCCTAGAGGTACAGTGATGCTGTAGGGCCGTTTGTTCGAGGTGTTGGCGGGTTTAGAAGCCACGGTCGACGGTGCCGAACCTCAACCGAGGCCACGGCACGTCGCCGAGCTATTTCCGGTCACCCCAGCCCGACCTGACACCACCGATGTGTTCCTCGACGTCGACAACCCCCTGGCGGCAAGTTTCAGACCATGGGAGCTCCGGCAGCGGCGAGCCGGCGAGCCCCGAGTCTGCTCCGACGAGGTCGGCGGCGCGGGCGCGAGAGAACGGCGGGAGGAAGAAGAAGCCGGCTGGCCCACATGTCAGCGGGTGAAGAATTTAAATCGGGATCGGGTGTGGCCGGGGATCAGCTGTGCTGGCGCGCAAATACCCTGTGAGCTCCGGTGTGTCGGACACCTCCGCGCTCGACACGTGTGGTATCTCCGGTGTTCCGGACACCTCCGCGCTCGACACGTGTCCCCACGGGCCCCGAGAGTTTAAACTTTTTCCCCGATTTTCAGAATTCTTCCAAACTTCAAATCCTCATAACTTTGGATAGAAAGCTCCAAATTGAGTGAACCAAATTTTGCTGGATTCAGCTCTCTGAGTACTTTCCAGCAAATTAAGTTTCACTTCATGAAATTCCTTAATTCTCCGGAATTAAGTTCTCAAAGCTTAAACTGTTTGGAATTTTAACTGGAGAATCCTGTGAAGGAAAATCCTGAAATTTTGCTGGGATGTTCACCAATATATCCCTGAACTACCATAAAAATTTCATATCCATTTGAGCTCATCTGATCCACCTAATGGTGTGATTAGTGAAACTGTTCTAGAGAAAATAGAAAATGTTCAGGAACATTTTCAGAATTTTCTCTGAAGCTGTTTAGCTCATAACTTTAGCTAGGAACCTTCGAATTAAGTGAGACCAACTCCATTAGAACCCTCTGAAAATCTAGTTTTCAGAAAGTCATAGTTTGTCTCATGAAAATTCCTAGAACACCCTAAGAGTTCCAATTAAGGTCAAGGACATAATTAATTGTGGAGGGCTCAAATGAGCTTTGCTGCAACTAAAACTTGACCAAGTCTCTGTTTAGGTTGTAACCAAGCCACAGTAAAAGTTTCACAGTCATTAAGTCTGTCTAGCAAGGGTTATAGACTTCACAACTTCAAATTTAATACAAATGCATTTAAATTGATACATATATTGCTCTTATTATGTAGTCGCTAAGGTCGAGGAGGAACCCGAAGTCCTAGACTTCGTTACTCCGGAGGAACAGCTAGCCTACGACCAAGAGCAGCAAGGCAAGCTCCGGTTTGCATTAACCTTTTTACAAATTTTTATTGTTTTGAGCACATACTTGTTTCCTTTATTCTGTGCATTAGAGTCTTGTTTGGAACCCCACTGCATAGCCAAGAGAACCATGGGTTGGGTTTAGGATGGCAAACCCCGTTAGCTACTGCATTGCTAGGATAGAGTAGGATTCGGTACAAGTCGAGTAGTTGGAACTACTCGCGAGCATAGGCTAGAGGCACTCGACTAGGGTAGTGATAGCACATGAAACACATGGCAAGAAAATGAGACCAAGCGGAGGGTAAGGGCAGCAGGACTTTGGGGCCTGTGTGCTGTAGCTCCGCTTGTGTCGATTGAGGACTGAGCCGTGTGCGGGCCTGCTGAACAAGCTAGAACAGTATCGAAGACCTACCGGCTATATGGGAACCGGGAAACTGATGTAACTCGGGTAGCTGGGTATTGAGGCATTGCCCGTCGTTCAGAGGGTAGGTTGAGAGCTCGAGGTGTAAATCGGCTGGCGGCACAGAGATGCGCATGCAGAGACCTCTTGCTCGGGACGATGGGACCGGTTCAATATCTGGCTGACGGGTGAAAGGTAGTCGCGTACAGCGTATGTGATGGTTGTTGTAGGCAACATCGAGTACGGGCGTACGTGACGGGTTGTTCAGGTAACCCTGCAGGTGTAAATCGATTATAATCGCCGTCCCTCGCGGTCAGTGAGTACCACTTGTTCACTGTACCGTGACGTAGAAAGAATAGGCTAGTTACATGTTAAAATGTTGCTGATTGAAAGATGGACTCTGATTGTCAATGATATGCTGTAGTTTAGAGCTAACTAAAGTTCCTTTCAACTTTGGGCAAAGTACATGAGGGAAATGTGTTTCTTGTTTGATTGCGGCTCTCTCATGTACCTTAGCGTAAGGTTCTCCACAACCTGCTGCTAAAACTTGAAAGTAAGGTTCTACTAATTAGGCGAGTCCCTTGCAAATGATTTTTACATCATGTAACCCATCACCCCTCATATAGAAGTTCCAGGTTTAGGTGAGACGGCTCAGACTTGCTGAGCCTTCGTGCTCACTGCTTGTGTTTGAAGCTTTTGCAGGGTTCTATGAGGAAGGGACTCCCGAAGAGGAGACGGAACCCCCGGAGGGGAACCCCGTCGAGTGGGAGTCGTGCACGCAGCAGAGTTAGTGTGCGTGTGTGCTAGCAAGGACACGTTCAAGGGCTGAACGTGCACTTGATGCTTAGTCTACGCCCGCGAGTGTAGACTGAACTTATTTTGATGTAAACATGTTCATAACTTGGTTTATGTAATAAAATTTTCCGCTTCCGCTTTGTACCTTTGACGTGTGTTATTCGGTGCTGTGCAACGCAGCACCCCTCAGCGTGATCCTGGCTCAACAGGACCAATGGGGTCGTGTCAGCGTTGGTATCTGAGCTCGCTTGAGGTTTAACACAGTACAAAGGTCATCCTTTTCAAAAATCTAGTGAGGAACGAGTTAGTAGCCCGTATAAGGATGTTATTAGCCTATAGAAAGTTGCATATTAAACTATTTGTTATGTCGGAAAATCGTTTATCTCGGGACGTTTATGTCTTGGGGGGTACACGTAAGCGCTGTCCACCAGTGCGCACAAGCTGAAGGGTGGATCCCCACGGGTGGCAGGTAACCCGACCCACTTTGATATCCTCTACGACTCTTCATGTTGTTTGGGGTATTCGAGCAATGTCTATTCCTGGCATGCGTGGTGCAATTTGGGAGACCCCGTCACGTGGTCTGAGACGTGAACACGTAACTCAAGGCGTGTTTGGCTTGAGAACATCCGGGCGAGTGATGACGGCCGGGTGTACGAACTGTATGGATTCCGGGCTCGGTGTGCAGCCGAGTCTGATGATTGTTTGAGTTTCTGCAGGTAGCCTGACCCCGAAACGGTAGACGTGTAGCATCCGAGTGCGAGTGACGTTTAGTTCCACCGACATAACGAAGCCGGCTAAGTCCGGTATAGGTTTTTCTTTGTGAGGACGTAGTACCGACATAATCTGGTGACGCATCGACGTCATACCCCAACTAAATGAACAACTTCATTGTAAAAACTTGAAGGTTTTGATCCAAAGTAGTAAAACTTGATGTAACTCCTTCCCTTGAACAGAATATTCAATGTTAACAAGTTTTCAACTTATAGATTGTTAAGGAAAGAGCACTCTGTTTTCAGCTGAATCAAGGCTGAAGTTAATCAGAGGTTAGAGGTTGAGTTCTTTCGTGGTTTGGGTCGTATGATACACTTCTGGAAAGCTTTGGAAGAGCTTTACAACTCTTATGTTGAGGTCCAGAGGTGTTTCATCCCTTAGCCAATCGAAAAATGCAGTAGAGTTGAAACTGTCCAGAAAACAGGGCAGAGCAGAGACTCTCTGTAGACTCTCTGTAAATTAAGCATAACTTCCTGCATAAAAATCCAAAAATAGAAAATGAGGTAGTTCTGGAAATCTTATGAGATAGGTTACAACTTTGTAACATGAAGTTTGTCAAATTAGGAACAGAAACAACTGGGATTCTTGGATCAAATCAGTACCTAAGGCAGGGAGGTGCTGTCCAATTGTTTCCAGAAATTCTGTTAACTTTGAAATCTCATAACTTTTGAACCAGGACAGAACTTAGGCCAAGAAAATACTTTCTGGAAATCTATTTAAGTTAGCTTTAACTTTGATGTTGAGCTCCAGAATTAGTTTTGCTTTTAACATGGCCTAAATCAGGTTGAGATGGAAAATGGTCAGGGCTGTCATGGGAACAGCAGATCAGCAGTCAAATTTGTTTAAATTTGAACTATGTTTCCAAGTTTTGTGGGTTCAATGACATGTCTTATGTTATAACTCAATGGTTTACTGTTTAAATAAATATTTGACATTTCTCAAATATATTTTTACAGATGACAGCAGATAAACAGTCGGAGAACGGGTGGGTGGTTTGCCACTGTTCTCACCGTAGCGGCTACACGGTAGCATTGTGGCAAATGCTCCAATATTTCGGGTACAACCAGATGACGCAATACTTCGCCAAGGAAGAAGGCAAAGAGGGGAACAAGACGTGGACGATCCATGTCTAGGTTCCTGCAGGACTTACGCCACCCGGTTGGGTGCCATTCACCGTCACGGTGAGAGGAAGACAACCGGAAGGGATGTGGCAAGTGGCAGCCCGTGACACTATGTCACGTTTCTGCCAACTACACGTGCAGGCTATGGAGGGCACTCCATACGCACTCGTTCCGGTGGAGGGACGAGCTCAGCATGTGTGGGAAGAGAGGTACCTGGAAGCAACGGACCCGAGTTGCCCAAGGTACAACCCCGTGGAGGCAAATCTCAGCCTCCAGATGAGGGCAGGAAACACCGTGATGGACAGCCAAGCTGTTCATACGGAGCATCTCGCCACAAAGCTCAAGGAGAGCACAAGCCGTGGAGATCATTTTGAGAGTGCTCACAGCGCACTCCGCAATGTGCTCCTTCCGACGATCAAGCGACTGAATGAACAACACAATCAGTTGCGTCGTCTGAAGAAGGCAAAGAAGAAGAGCCGTGTTGACATCGCGGCGTTGCAAGAGCTGGTGCAGACCCTAACCCAGCAGAATGAGGACCTTGCTCAAGAGCGGGATGATGCTATCGAGGAAGGACAAGGCTGGGAAGAGGACTACAACCAGGCTATGGACGAGGTGCATGCATTGCAGGACCTCATACGTCCGGTGTTAGGCGTACCGGTGGTCTTGGGTCTTCCAGCAATGGGAGAACCCGGAATGGGAGAAGGAGGCGGTCCTTCTCAGAAGTTTCGGATGGTGAATCGCCCACCATCAGGTCCACGCTGGCAACCACCACAGCGGTCGATGTCGTTCTGCAGTCGGCCGTACTCTTCACCGGCATTCCGGCCGGCACTGCCAGCACCACCGCAACCACAACAGCAGCAACGGGCGATGCCGCGTGCGTTTGCACCTCAGAAACGCATGCCGGGCTTTCATCCACCGAGTACTCCACCAGCAGCGGCCACATGTTACAAGTGTGGTCGTCCAGGGCACTTCGCGAACAGTTGCCCGGAGAGGCAAGGCGGCGGAGTGGCACCACAGTTTCCGGGGAGGAATCAACCCCGGAACCCTACTAATGCGCGGCGGGCAAACCCTAGGCCCGGCACTGTCCACCAACTTGCCATTGAGGACGTGCCGGAGGGCGAGCCAATCCTTGCGGGTATGTTCCAACTCCACCAGCATCCCGCTATAGTACTGTTTGATTCAGGCGCCACGCATAATTTTATTAGCCAAGCTTTCATTGCTAAACACAGTTTGCCAATACTACCCACCGATAGTCCATATTTAATTTGTTCACCGGGTGGGAAGATTTGAGCAAGCGTAATGGTCTCCAAAGCACCATTATGCTTAGCGGGTAGAGTGTACCCCACGTCTCTCATTATCTTAGAGGGACAGAAGGTCGATGTCATCCTAAGGATGTCGTGGTTAACCCGCCACGGCGCTGTTTTAGACACCGTCCTTCGAGTCGTGCAATTAAACTCGGAGGTGCACGGTTCTCACTCATTATTTCTGGACAGTCCAGAAATAAAACTTCCAAGTGTCTATCAAGACACAACCATCAGATTGGAAGATATTCCAGTGGTCCGAGAATTCCCTGACATATTCCCGGATGATTTGCCGGGGATGCCACCCGATAGAGAGGTGGAGTTCAGGATTGAACTTGCACCGGGAACCATGCCAATATCCCGAAGGCCGTACAAGATGGCGCCCAAGGAGTTGGCTGAACTGAAGACTCAGCTCACGGACCTTCTGGAGAAGGGTTTTATTAGGCCGAGCTCCTCGCCATGGGGCTGTTCGGCGTTATTTGTCAAGAAGAAGGATGAGACGTTGCAGCTTTGCGTGGACTATCGTCCATTAAATGCCGTAACCATCAAGAACAAGTACCCGTTGCCACGGATCGACATGTTGTTTGATCAGTTGGTCGAAGCAAAGATCTTTTCGAAGATGGACTTAAGATCCGGTACCATCAGATTAAGATAAGGGCGGAGGACATTCCAAAGACAGCTTTCTCGACGAGGTACGGGCTTTATGAGTACCTGGTCATGTCCTTCGGCCTCACCAATGCTCCAGCTCACTTCATGTACTTGATGAACTCGGTATTCATGCCGGAGCTGGACAAGTTTGTCGTGGTCTTCATCGACGACATCCTGGTATATTCCAAGTCGGAGGAAGATCACAAGAAACATCTGCGTATAGTCTTGCAACGACTGCGGGATCACAAGTTATACGCAAAATTCAGCAAATGCGAGTTTTGGATATCCCAAGTGCCTTCCCTCGGGCATATCATCTCAGCGGAGGGTATCGCTGTGGACCCGAGCAAGATCACGCAAGTGCTGAATTGGAAATTCCCGAGAACTGTTCATTAGGTACGGAGTTTCCTCGGACTCGCGGGATATTATTGGAGGTTCATTCCGAACTTCTCGAAGATTGCCAAGCCAATGACAGAGCTTCTGAAGAAGGCTACCAAATATGTTTGGAGTCCAGCATGTGAAGCAGCATTCAAGGCTTTAGTCAAGCACCTGACATCAGCACCGGTTTTGGCGCAGCCAGACACAACAAAACCGTTCGATGTGTACTGCGATGCATCCGGCATTGGGCTCGGATGTGTGCTGATGCAAGACCGAAGAGTGGTCGCGTATGGATCACGGCAGCTTAGGAACCATGAGCAGAATTATCCAATTCACAACTTGGAGCTCGCTGCCGTGGTACTTGCACTGAATATGTGGAGGCACTACCTACTCGGTAACCTCGTACATTTATAAACCGACCACAAAAGCCTCAAGTACATATTCACTCAGAAGGAGCTGAACATGAGGCAACGAAGATGGTTAGAATTGATAAAGGATTACAAAATAGAGATCCATTATCATCCGGGCAAGGCAAACGTAGTGGCAGATGCGCTGAGCCGCAAGTCACACGTTAACAATCTGACCATCACACCGTTCGAACAGAGCGAACCACCCCTACATGTGATTCCATACGGAGCTCTCTGCAACCTAGCTTTGATCCCCACCATCCGTGAAGAGATAGCGGCAGCCCAGAAGAATGACAAGGGCATGACACATTTACGGAGACGTGTAGACAGTGGGGAGTTGAAATGTTTCCGGAAAGACGGAGACGGCGTCCTATGGTTCAAGGACCGGATTGTCATACCCCGTAACCCGGAATTACGGAAGAAAATATTTGATGAGGCTCACTTATCAAAGTTTTCTATTCACCCCGGCAGCAACAATATGTATCAAGAACTCAAAAGCAAGTTTTGGTGGACACGGATGAAGCGGGAGACTGCAAAATACGTGTCCGAGTGTGATACATGTCGAAGGGTGAGGGCAGACTACATGCGGAAACCGGGACTGCTACAACCACTGGGCGTTCCTGCCTGGAAGTGGGAGGACGTGAGCATGGATTTCATCGTCGGTTTACCCACCACATTGCAGAAACATGATTCTGTGTGGGTGATCGTCGATCGGCTCACCAAAGTTGCCTATTTCATCCCGGTCAACACCAACTACAACGCCAAGAAGTACGCTGAACTGTACATCTCACGGATCCTATGCTTATACGGCGTACCCCGTACTATCATATCGGATCGGGGCACTTTATTTGTGTCCCATTTTTGGGAGCAGCTACATGCTGCCTTGGGGACGAAGCTAATCCGTAGTTCAGCATACCACACGCAGACGGATGGACAAACCGAGTGGGTAAATCAGATTTTAGAAGACATGCTACGAGCTTGCGCTATCAACCACGGCAAGAATTAGGATGATCACTTGTCGTTAGCCGAGTTCTCGTACAATAATGGGTACCAAGCCAGCATCAAGATGGCACCTTACGAGGCGCTATACGGGCGGAAATGCCGCACACCACTGAATTGGTGTGAATCTGGTGAAAGGGTTACCTTCGGGATTGACCTTGTCAACAACGCGGAAGAAAAGGTTCGACTAATTCAAGCGAACCTAAAAGCCGCTCAATCCCGTCAGAAGCAGTATGCGGACCGGAGAAGACGCCCATTACAATTCGAAGTTGGAGATCACGTATACCTACGGGTGTCTCCAATGAAGGGCGTAAACAGATTTGGGGTGAGAGGAAAGTTGGCACCCCGATTCATTGGTCCATTCCAGATTACCGAAAGATTTGGATCAGTGGCATACCGGCTGAAGTTACCAGAAGCACTTTCCGGTGTGCACGACGTCTTTCACATTTCCCAGCTGAGGAAGTGTCTCAAGCTATCAACTACCGTTCAGCTGGAAGACATTGAAGAACTGCAACCGGATCTCACCTATCGGGAGGAACCGGTGCAGATTATTGATGAAAAGGCCCGAACCACACGCAACCGTACGTTGTGGTTCTACAAAGTTCTATGGAGTAATCACTCCATGGACGAAGCGACATGGGAGAGCGAGAAATTCCTTCGCACTAACTACCCTGAATTTTTCACGTCGCATATCCGGTATTTTTCCACCGTCCTCTCTCTCATTTTTCACCTTATAATCTCGGGACGAGATTCTTTTAAGGGGGGAGGAATGTAAGGGCCTCAGTTTTTGACACACATTTGCGGTGTTCATCACCACACCACACACCTCATTTGAGGAAGAATGATGAACACAATTGAAGAGCAAGTAACAATTATCAACATGCTCATTAGAGAACAAACTCACACATTGCCAAAGTGGTATTTCACACATGTGATATAAGGGGGATGGGCATATGAAAACTCCTACATTTTGCTAAGGATGTCCATGCCAAGTTTCACCCAAATTCCAAACCTTTTTGAGGTCATTTTGGGTATAGTTAGAAAGAGGGCAGTTTGAAACCATATTCAAATTCAAACTGTTTTTATCCCATGAATTTAAAAGTGGGAGGCATATCCTTACTCAACACATTTTTGTGAGCTCACACACCAATTTTCACTCCGTTTGGAGTTGATCTTGACATGAGCCAAGTGGGACAAATTCAAACTTTATTTGAATTCAAAACCGGACTTGTGCTGAAATTCACTCAAACCAAACCCAATTTGAGTTCTACTCAATTCAAATGGCTCATGGGTGAATAATTTGAATCACCAGGGGTATTATGGGGCTCACTGTTTACTACAGTGATTAGGAGTAAATTCCAGAGGTTAAAACCCCGGGTGGGACCCACATGTCATAGAGGGAAGAAGGAGAAACTTTCATCCAAAGTCAGAGTCTCGGTGGGAAATTCCACCGAGCAGCTGTCGGCTGTGCCACCGAGCAGCTACCGGCGCCACCAGCTGCTTCCCTCTCCGCGCGCTGGCGCCCAGGGCTGCTTGCTCACGCCCCCACGCGACCGGCACCGCCTCAGCCAAGCAGGAGTCGGCCGGCTTTATCTTCTCGCGGGCAAACCCGAGCAGCGGCATTGTTTCTCGCCGCAGCTCTCTTCTCAATCGGGAAAACCAGCAAAACCATCTCCTCCTTCGTTCCTGAGATACTAGAAAGCCACCTGAGGTCGCGCTCCACCTCCCCAACGCCAGAAACCCCGAGCTCCGACCTCCTTTGCCCGAGAGCGATCGCCACAGCGGCGACTCAATCACAGCCGAGGGTCAGGCGCCCGTGGGCAGCGTTCCACAGGAGTGTTCACGGTCCAGCGAGAGAGGCAACAGGAACGCGCGACCACCGTGCTGCTCGCCTCCAAGCTTGGAAGCCAACCTTGAAGAATCCGCAAAGAATTTCCAGTTTTTGCTCCGGTGACCGTAACCCGAGCTTCCGGTACGGTTTCTTTAAATTCTCGCTCTATGATCTTTCGGAGGTCATCAAATCTTACACATAGACGCTGGACTAGCCGGCGATCAAGTTCTTTTCTGCATCCGTAGCGTGAAACTGTCTAGGAGTGACAAATTTTGAGCTCGATCGAGGGCGGTCATGGCGGGCACAATCGGTCACACAGTGCCGACCAACTTGCCGCCATCCCTGGACCTTTTTAACACCTTGTCGAGCTTCCTAGAGGTACACTGATGCTGTAGGGCCGTTTGTTCGAGGTGTTGGCGGGTTTAGAAACCATGGTCGACGGTGCCGAACCTCAACCGAGGCCACGGCACGTCGCCGAGCTATATCCGGTCACCCCAGCCCGACCTGACACCACCGACGTGTTCCTCGACATCGACAACCCCCTGGCGGCGAGTTTCAGACCATGGGAGGTCCGGCAGCGGCGAGCCGGCGAGCCCCGAGTCTGCTCCGACGAGGTCGGCGGCGCGGGCGCGTGAGAACGGCGGGAGGAAGAAGAAGCCGGCTGGCCCACGTGTCAGCGGGTGAAGAATTTAAATCGGGATCGGGTGTGGCCGGGGATCAGCTGTGCTGGCGCGCAAATACCCTGTGAGCTCCGGTGTGTCGGACACCTCCGCGCTCAACACGTGTGGTATCTCCGGTGTTCCGGACACCTCCGCGCTCGACACGTGTCCCCACGGGCCCCGAGAGTTTAAACTTTTTCCCCGATTTTCAGAATTCTTCGAACTTCAAATCCTCATAACTTTGGCTAGAAAGCTCCAAATTGAGTGAACCAAATTTTGCTGGATTCAGATCTCTGAGTACTTTCCAGCAAATCTAGTTTCACTTCATGAAATTCCTTAATTCTCCGGAATTAAGTCCTCAAAGCTTAAACTGTTTGGAATTTTAACTGGAGAATCCTGTGAAGGAAAATCCTGAAATTTTGCTGGGATGTTCACCAAAATATCCCTGAACTACCATAAAAATTTCAGATCCATTTGAGCTCATCTGATCCACCTAATGGTGTGATTAGTGAAACTGTTCCAGAGAAAATAGAAAATGTTCAGAAACATTTTCAGAATTTTCTCTGAAGCTGTTTAGCTCATAACTTTAGCTAGGAACCTTCGAACTACGTGAGACCAACTCCATTAGAACCCTCTGAAAATCTAGTTTTCAGAAAGTCATAGTTTGTCTCATGAAAATTCCTAGAACACCCTAAGAGTTCCAATTAAGGTCAAGGACATAATTAATTGTGGAGGGCTCAAATGAGCTTTGATGCAACTAAAACTTGACCAAGTCTCTGTTTAGGTTGTAACCAAGCCACAGTAAAAGTTTCACAGTCATTAGGTCTGTCTAGCAAGGGTTATAGACTTCACAACTTCAAATTTAATACAAATGCATTTAAATTGATACATATATTGCTCTTATCATGTAGTCGCTAAGGTCGAGGAGGAACCCGAAGTCCTAGACTTCGTTACTCCGGAGGAACAGCTAGCCTACGACCAAGAGAAGCAAGGCAAGATCCGGTTTGCAGTAACCTTTTTACAAATTTTTATTGTTTTGAGCACATACTTGTTACCTTTATTCTGTGCATTAGAGTCTTGTTTGGAACCCGACTGCATAGCCAAGAGAACCATGGGTTGGGTTTAGGATGGCAAACCCCGTTAGCTACTGCATTGCTAGGATAGAGTAGGATTCGGTACAAGTCGAGTAGTTGGAACTACTCGCGAGCATAGGCTAGAGGCACTCGACTCGGGTAGTGATAGCACATGAAACACATGGCAAGAAAATGAGACCAAGCGGAGGGTAAGGGCAGCAGAACTTTGGGGCCTGTGTGCTGTAGCTCTGCTTGTGTCGATTGAGGACCGAGCCGTGTGCGGGCCTGCTGAACAAGCTAGAACAGTACTGAAGACCTACCGGCTATATGGGAACCGGGAAACTGATGTAACTCGGATAGCTGGGTATTGAGGCATTGCCCGTCGTTCAGAGGGTAGGTTGAGAGCTCGAGGTGTAAATCGGCTGGCGGCACAGAGATGCGCGTGCAGAGACCTCTTGCTCGGGACGATGGGACCGGTTCAATATTTGGCTGACGGGTGAAAGGTAGTCGCATACGGCATCCGTGATGGTTGTTGTAGGCAACATCGAGTACGGGCGTACGTGACGGGTTGTTCGGTAACCCTGCAGATGTAAATCGATTATAATCGCCGTCCCTCGCGGTCAGTGAGTACCACTTGTTCACTGTACCATGACGTAGAAAGAATAGGCTAGTTACATGTTAAAATGTTGCTGATTGAAAGATGGACTCTGATTGTTAATGATATGCTGTAGTTTAGAGCTAACTAAAGTTCATTTCAACTTTGGGCAAAGTACATGAGGGAAATGCGTTTCTTGTTTGATTGCGGCTCTCTCATGTACCTTAGCGTAAGGTTCTCCACAACCTGCTGCTAAAACTTGAAAGTAAGGTTCTACTAATTAGGCGAGTCCCTTGCAAATGATTTTTACATCATGTAACCCATCACCCCTCATATAGAAGTTCCTTGTTTAGGTGAGACGGGTCAGACTTGCTGAGCCTTCATGCTCACTGCTTGTGTTTGAAGCTTTTGCAGGGTTCTACGAGGAAGGGATTCACGAAGAGGAGGCGGAACCCCCGGAGGGGAACCCCGTCGAGTGGGAGTCATGCACGCCGCAGAGTTACTGTGCGTGTGTGCTAGCAAGGACACGTTCAAGGGCTGAACGTGCACTTGATGCTTAGTCTACGCCCGCGAGTGTAGACTGAACTTATTTTGATGTAAACATGTTCATAACTGGTTTATGTAATAAAATTTTCCGCTTCCGCTTTGTACTTTTGACGTGTGTTATTCGGTTCTGTGCAACGCAGCACCCCTCAGCGTGATCCTGGCTTGACAGGACCAATGGGGTCGTGTCAAAAACCCTACGTCCACGGTGAGCTGAGGTGCTCGCTGTATTGCTTGTTGCTCAGAATCGGAGTCCTGAGCTTGAGGATGAGTTACGCCTAGGGTGTGAGTTGCTGGAGTGCGAACCCTTGCTAACGTCGCCTACCCGAGCCTTTTATAGTCCAAGGCTCGTGTGGCTTACAAGGGGGGCCCGGGACCCGACAGGTGGTCCCGGGGAGATTGCCTGCCGACTATCGTATCCGCAGTTATGTCGGTAGTTGTCTCTGGCGAAGGATTCTGAGTCTTCGTCTTGCCGCCCTGCCCATGCCGCATGCTAGTCGTAGTGGTTGATGACGGCGGAGGCGGCAGGGGATGTCTTGTCGCTGTGTTTACTGGCTGGCAGGTTCTGACACCGCGCGCCAGTCTGTGATGCGACTGGGTGCAACGGCACCTGACAGAGGCGTGCTCCGCGTCCTCGCGTCTTGGGAAGGCGCGGGACTTGAATACCTTGTACGGGCAAGGAATGGGGCGTCTTTACGCCCGCTGCCTACCGCTCGGGAGCAGGCAGCGCTGTTCTGCTGGACACGTGGCTGGCCTGGAGCCCTCCTCAGAGGAGAGGGGGGTCCGGCCCCGCAGGACACGTGGAGCCTTCGGACCTCTCCCCACGGAGGGGGAGTTCCGGCTTCTGTCGGCCACGTGGCGGGCCCGGAGCTCTCCTCTGAGGAGAGGGAGGTCCGGCCCCGCTGGACACGAGGCGCCTTTGGACCTCTCCCCCGCGGAGGGGGGAGGTCCGGCTTCCGCAGGCCACGTGGCGAGCCCGGAGGTCTCCTCTGAGGAGAGGGAGGTCCGGCTCCGCTGGACGCATGGCGCCTTCGGAGCTCTCACTGCGGAGAAGGGCGAGATCCTCAGGAATTTTCCCCTGTGCGCAAGGGTACCCCATATCGCGGGTACCGACGGTGGCCCCTGGGCCCACCTCGGGGGAGATCGCGAGCCCGAGGTGGGGCCTCCGTCTCTTCTGTTCCGTGCACTTTCTCTAAGTCCCGCATTGACCGCTGCCGGAGCACGAACAGTCGTGGGATCGTAGGAGCGTGCGCCCACTTGATGGTTGCTCTTACTGCGGCGGTTCCCAAGACTGCCGCTTCTGCACGTTTCGGCGCTTTCTTCAGGAACTGCCGGAGTGCCTTGCCGGCTCGTCTTCCTGGGAGGCTGACCCCTTGACCCACCGCTTCAGCTGGGCAGCTTGGTGACACCGGATTCAGAAGCATCCTCGATGATACCGGCCCTTGTGCTGGTGGTGGCCGAGATGGTCCCTGCGCTCGGGTCACGGAACAGGAGAACGCCGCCAGGGCTGAAGCTGGGGACGTGGCCGTTCGCAGCTTCTGGGCTCTGGACGCACCAGGGGAGCCCTAGGGCCTGTTTCTTTCTTTTTTATCGAGCCTGTAGCCCAGCTCATGGGGCCATGAATACATAGACTCTTATGACCCCTTGTGCCTGTGATGCCCTTGTCTTCTTCTTGGCTTCTCCTGGTCGAGCCCCTGGCTCCGTAAGGTACTCATAGGCCTTAACTAATCTAGAGGGTCTGCACAGTCACCTTCCCTGGGTCCTTACTGTACTAAGGGCCCCGGAGGTCTCTGGATCCGCCCCACGAGGACGGGGAGGTCCGGACCCGCTGGCCACGTGGAGGGTTCGGAGCTCTCCTCTGAGGAGAGGGAGGTCCGGCCCCGCAGGACACGTGGAGCCTTCGGACCTCCCCCGCGGAGGGGGGGAGGTCTGGCTTCTGCCTGCCACGTGGCGGGCCTGGAGCCCCTCCTTAGGAGGCGGGAGCCCCGGCCCTGCTGGACACGTGGGGCCTCCGGGGCCCGCCCCTGCTGGGGGGGGGGCGGAGTCCGGATCTCCCGGCTTCGCGTGGTCCGTAGCGGCCCCCTGGTAGGCGTGGCCAACTGTCTGGGTTCTCCAACCCTATTCCTGTGGGAAGTCAAGGCTGGAGGGTCCTGCATACAAACAAGGGAAACGTAATTCTCTTTGGGGCTCCGCCCTTTCCGATCTCATAGTCTTATTTGGCTTACAATCCTGATTTGGTGCTCGGTGCTTGGGAATTTCAGTGCACGACGTGCCAGGGGCTTGGGGCCCCCTGGCCATCGGCAGGTCCCCAATCGCGACCACCCCAGGCAGGAGAGCAAATGCAGACTAGAGTTGAGAATGGGAAAGAAGGGGACTGGGTGTATGGAGAACACACCCAGGAAGCGTAGTCATAAAAATTAATACATAATTTGAATGAGCATAAAGGAAGAGCAAAGCAGGACAGGTTCTTTTCCTATATATTTCCATAGGCGGAAAACAGGCTAAACATGGAGGCCACGACCCATCCCATTAAAAAGGGAAGCAAGACTCTACGCGCTTGGAGTCGGAACCAGGCAACGCTGAACGTAGTCCTGGACCGTCCCCTGAGACATAGCTGCTCCGAGCGCTGCTCCGGGACTCTACGGGATCTATTAGAAAGAAGAAATTGTCCTGCTACTGCTCTAGGGGTAGAACTTATGGAGGTGTTCAATGTTCCAGGGGTTCGGGAGCGGATCCCCACCCTCGGTGGAAAGGCGTACGCACCCGGGGCGGCATACTTTTGCGACTCGGAAGGGCCCTTCCCAAATAGGGGAGAGTTTGTGGGTACCTTCACGAGAAAGTATGCTCCGCAGCACCAGGTTGCCTTCCTGCAGCTCCCGGGCATGCACAGACCTCTGGTGGTAGCGGCGGAGCGCTTGTCTGTATTGTGCATTACGGAGTGCTGCATGCAATCGGACCTCGTCCACGAGGTCGATGTCTCCGCGCCAGAGGTTGTCCTGCGCGGTTTCGTCATAAGCTCGGATGCGGTGAGACTTCATGGTGATCTCTGGGGGAAGCACAGCTTCGGCCCCATACACCATGAAGAAGGGTGTCTCTCCAGTGGCCCGGCTCTGGGATGTCCGGTTAGCCCATAGTGTGCTCGGAAGCTCGTCCACCCAATTGGCACCATATTTCTTCAGGCTGGCATAGGTGCGGGTATTGAGGCCCCAGAGAATCTCGGCATTGGCCCTCTCGACTTGTCCATTGCTCTTTGGGTGAGCAACAGAGGCATAGAACACCTGGATGCCGAGGTCTTTACAGTAGCCTTGGAAGGCTGCGCTGGTGAACTGGGTCCCGTTGTCAGTGATGATTCTGTTCGGGACCCCGAACCGGCAGACAATCGACTTGATAAACTTTACTGCTGACTGCTTGTTGATGTTGACAACTGGTGTGGCTTCCGGCCACTTGGTGAACTTGTCGATGGCGACATAGAGGTACCGGAATCCCCCGACGGCTCTGGGGAATGGTCGCAGGATGTCCAATCCCCACATGGTGAACGGCCACGAAGGTGGGATCATCTGTACCGCCTGAGCCGGTGTATGGATCATCTTGGCGTGGAACTGGCACTCCTTGCAGCTCTCGACCAGCTTGATGGCATCCTGGAGTGCTGTCGGCCAGTAGAAGCCATGCCGGAAGGCTTTACCGACAAGCGTGCGTGAGGAAGAGTGACTCCCACATTCGCCTCCATGGATCTCAGCGAGCAAGTCGCAGCCTTCCCCCTGGGTTATGCACCGCAATAGGACGTGGTTGGCACCACGCCGGTAGAGATCCCCTTCTACCAGCGCGTATCTCTTAGCCATACGCACGATCCGTTCAGCGGTTGCATGTTCATCAGGGAGGATATTGTCTTTCAAGTAGTCCCGGATCTCCGTGATCCATGCATCGGGTCTGACTTGAGCTCCTGGATCTTGAGCGCTTGGTTGCACGGAGTCCCCAGTGACGCTTATGATCCTTGGAGGCATCCATGGTTGCAGGGCCGCCGGGACCGCCAGATTCGAGGTGCTGGTCCAGCCCCCTTCGCCCGGCTCAGCGGGCCGGTCTGTGGGCCGCAGCAACGTCCTCTTGAAGACTCCTTCGGGCACGGGGGCTCCGGTGGAAGCATTCGTTGAAAGGTCGTCGGCTGCGGCATTGCCAGCGCGCGGTACGTGGCGCAGGTCCAAGGCAAGGAAGTCTTTCTCCAACATCTGCACGTGAAGCATATAAGCAGCTAGCTGTGGGTCATTGCAGGAGCATTCACCCTTAACTTGCTTGATAACCAGCTAGGAGTCGCCCTGTGCCAACAACTGGCGAGCGCCCAGAGACAGGGCTGTCTGTAGGCCAAAGATGAGTGCTTCATACTCTGCCATGTTGTTGGTTTCCTTGAAATTGAGACGCACCATGTACCCAAACTGCTCCCCCGATGGCATGAGAAGCAGTACGCCGGCACCGGCCCCCTGCTTTTGCGAGGAGCCATCGAAGAAGAGCGTCCAGTGGGGCTCGGTGAAGACCGGAGCTTGGTGCCCTGGTTCACCGTCTTCGTGGCCCCCTGGGTCAGCCTTCGTCGGTGTCCACTCTGCCACGAAGTCAGCCAGCGCTTGGCTTTTGACTGCATGGCGAGGAAGGAAGTCCAGCTCGAACTCCGCTGCCAATTTAGCGACGTTGCCAGTCGCATGGGGGCTGTGAAGGATCGTCTTCAGCGGATAGGAGATGACTACCGAGACCCGGTGGGCCTGAAAGTAGTGGTGGAGCTTCCTGGACGCCACGAGCACTGCATACAGCAGCTTGTGGACTTATAGGTACCTTGTTTTGGTATCGTGAAGGACTTCGCTGATGTAGTAGACAGGCCTCTGGATGGTTCGAACCCTCTCTCTTAGGTCTGAGAGGTCTTCATCTGTTGGCCCTGGCCCGCTGGAGATGAGTGGGTCCAGGGGGGCTTCCGGGAGTTGGAACCCGGGGGCTCCTAAGCCATCTTGGCCCTCCGGGGGGCCCCGCTGGTTCTCCGGGAGCTCCGGAGGGTCCTGCTGGACCACCGGGAGGTCCCGTTGGGCCCCCGGGGGGTCCCACCGGACCCCCGGAAGATTGTCTTGGGGGTCCGGCAGGCCACCCTGGACCTCCGGGGGGTTGTCTTGGAGCTGCGGGGTTTCCTGGTGTCTGCCTTCTACTGCCGGAGCAGGCTGTGAAGATGGGAGGTCCGGTCGCTCTGCGACGAGGACCATACTCACCACTTCAGTTGTCGCCGCGATGTAGAGCAACATATGCTCTCCGGGCTCATGGGCTACCATGATAGGTAGGGTCGTCAGGAGTCGCTTCAACTCCTGGAAAGCCTCTTCTGCTTCATCAGTCCAGGCAAATGGACCGGATTTGTGCAGGAGCTTAAAGAAGGGAAGTGCCCGCTCTGCTAGTCTCGGTATAAACCGACTCAGCGCGGTTAGGCATCCCGTGAGTTTCTGGACATCTTTGACGCGGGCAGGAGGCCGCATCAAGTCGATGGCCTTGATCTTCTCTGGGTTGGCCTCAATTCCCCGGTGTGAGACCAGGAATCCTAAGAGCTTCCCAGAGGATACACCGACCACACATTTGTCGGGGTTCAGCTTGGTGCGTGAAGAGCGCAATTTGTCAAAAATTAAGGCTAAGTTATCTAACAAATATGAACCCTGCCTGACTTTGACAACGATGTCATCGACGTACACCTCAACTAAGTCTCTTATTAACTCTCCAAAGGTTTTGTGCATTGCACGTACAAAGGTGGGGAGAGCATTCTTTAGGCTGTAGGGCATAGAGACATAACAATACAGGCCATCTACTGTGATGAAGGAGGTGTGCTGTTCATCTTCTCTAGACATGGGGATCTGATGGAAACCCGAGTACGCGTCTAGGAAGCACCGCATATCGCAGCCTGATGTCGAGTCTACTATTTGATCTATTCTAGGGAGAGGGAATGGATCTTTGGGACATGACTTATTGAGACTGGTGTAGTCTATGCACATCCGGAGCTTCCCACCGGCCTTCGGGACAACGACGGGGTTCGCCAACCACCTGGGGTGGTGGACTTCCCGTATGAAGCCAGCGTCCAGCAGCTTCTTGATCTTTTCGCGAATGAAGTTTTGCTGCTCGATGGACTGCTTGCGGGGCTTCTGTTGAACTGGCCGGGCGTCGGGGAAGACCTTTAAGTGGTGCTCGATCACCTCCCTAGGGATCCCCAGCATCTGCGACGGCTGCCATGCAAAGACGTCAATGTTGTGCCGGAGGAAGGTGACGAGCGCGCCTTCCTATTTGCTATCCAAGCCCCCGGCTACCCGGGTGGTCTGGGTGGCTTCGGCGCCGACTTGGACGACCTTTAAGGGGACGTCGTCCTCGTCGAGGGGTTGCACCTGGGGTGCTGTGGCGTGTAAAAGTCCCAAAACTTGTAAATAGAAAACTTGAGCTATGGATGAAGTTGAGTTTAAATACAAGAAATGGGACTTACAAAAACTTTTGTTTACTCATGAAAGTGTTGGCATGAGCAATAAAACTTTGAATTCAGTTTGAATTAAGAGGGTCACTTCCAAAAAGAGGAGAGGCCATCTCCAAAAAGGAAAATGCAAACTGATGTTTAAAAAGTTGTACTTACAATGACCAACTAATAGATCAGAGTTCATATTCAAACTCCCCAGGTTCAAATTGTAGAGGGGACAAATTTGGAGCAAATTTGGAGGTGCTTTGATAGGAATATCAAAGGAACTTGTGAATTCCATCCAAATTTGAATTTAAATTTGAAACTGTGGTACAAATTGTCAAATGGCAAAAGGGCTTTTGAATTTGGATCCCTCATAGCTGAATTTGCATGTGCCAAAAATTTGGAGATCTTTTGGGGCAGGAGGGAGTTGTGGGGCCCACTTGTCATAGAAAGGTGGGGGTTATAACTTGCTGCTTAAGTCTACACGGTGTATTGGTTTCCACCCGAGCCACCGAAGTCGCTCCCGGCGCCACCGAGGCGGCAGCCACCGCCACCTCCTGCTCGAGCTGCCCCCCCCCTCCCACGTGCGGGCGCCAGAGGCGGTGCACCCGGCGCTTATCTCTCCCACCGAGGCGAACACGAAGTTCTTCACTCGTGCTCACGGTTTCCTTCTGCTCCCGCGCCCGAAAAACAACCGCCGGCGACGCCTCCGTTTCCCTCGGTTGTCCACCAGCTCGCGCCCTCTTCTGCTCGAGCCGTCCACACGAAAAGGGAGCGCAGTCGAGTGCACAAGATCCTCCACAGCTCGGCCCCGTCGTTCCTGGCTCGTGGGGCGCCCAAATCAACGATCAACGTGAGCTACTAACGCTCACCGGCGAAAGGGCGACTCGGGTCACCATGGACAGCTCATACCGAGGCTTTTCACGGCTGAGCAAGCACCCTCCGAGACGCGCCGGGACGTCACGCTGCTCTCCCCCGAGTTTCAGCCCAAGCCATGCAACGTAGCTTAGGAATTTCAAGTTTTTCCCTCGGACGAGGAAAACCTACCCGCGGGTAAGAACTGTTGAAATTAACACTTAATTCTCGGTTAAAGTTGTTCATTTTGCGCACACCAGAGCTAGAGAGGATAGGGAACCTTTTTCCTCCACAACCCTAGCTAGAAACACCGTGGTTACAGCAAATTTTGAGCTTTTCGGTCGGCGGCCATGGCGGGAACGCGCGGGCGCACGATGACAACCGGGTTGCCGTCGTTTCCGAGCCAGGTTGAGGCCACGTCGAGCTTGCCTGACCTCCACTGATACTTTAGAGCGGATCCGCCAAGCTTTTGGCGGGCTAGTGTGCTTGGGCGACCGTGCCGATCATCACTGAAGGCCGCGGCTCGTCGCCGGCCTACTTCCGGCCACCGGCAGCCCGAGGCAACCCCGTAGACATGTTCCCCGACCCTGAAAACCCCCAGGCGGCGAGTAGCAGGCTGGGAGACGGTCGGGAAGCCGACTCCGGCGAGCTCCGACGAGTCTCCGGCGAGGGGGCGGCGCTGGAAAAGGAGGACGGGCCGAGGTTGAAGACGACCGGCCGATCCCACCTGTCAGCGGCGATATTTTAAATCTTCGATCCGCTGCGGCCCCGGATCCGGTGTGGTGGCACGGGAAAAGGTCTGTGGCCCCGTGTGGCTCGTGTTCCAGCGGTCGACACGTGGCCCTGTGGCCCACAGGCAGAGTTTGAACTTTTCCCGAATTAATTTGAATTCCAGATTTGGTTCAAACTTTGGATCTGCATAACTTTTGCTAGAGAGCTCCAAAATTAGTGATTCAAATTGGGTTGGATTCAGGATGAAAATCTCTATCCAAATATACAACCCAATTTTCATGAAAACCAATAAAAATTCTGGAAAATTCTTTAAAGCTTTTCAGCAAAAGAATTTTTGAGGGAGTTTGGTCCATCCAAAATTCCCCAAATTTTGCCAGAATATTCTTTAGGATAGTAGGAGACTCCTGTAAAAGTTTCATCTCATTTGGAGTTGATTTAATTAGAGTAGTTCTGATTTCAAGTTTCTGTATTCAAATGAATACAGAAACATTTTCAGAGAATTTCCAAAACTTGGAAATTCAGTTCTAGCCATTCCTTAGCTCCAAAAATCCTAGGAAAATTCATGCATACTCCCTGAGCTATGTATGAAATTATAGTTCACTTGAATTTGCATGAAAGTGCAAATTTAATCAAAATTAATTCCTTTTTGCTTAAATGCTTAGGGAATTGTTCTGGGTGATCCACTTAGTGAAATGTTCTGAATTTTGGTCCAGAGGACTTTCTTGTGACAAGGAACCCCCAAGAAAATTCCCAGCTCCATTAGAGCCCTGGACCATTATGTCCTGTTCAACCTCATTAGGTGATCACCACCCAAGTGATGAACCTCACTTCTCACTTGAGGATAGTGCTTAGACACACATCCAAACCACCACCCCCAGTGTCATTTTAAATTCTTAAACAAAGTTCCAGTTTTAAATTTGTCTGTAGCATTTGTTAGCAAAAAGTTTTACAATTAAAGGTATGCATATTCCTAACGTGTAGTGATTAAACGTGGAAAGTGAAGAAGGAGGAGGTGAACTTGGATCAAGGAACAAGAAGGGCAGGAGTGAACTTCAATACATCAGAAACTGACTTTCTCTCAACTGACTTTAGTCACCTGCAAAACCAAGGCAAGCCCCGGTTTGCACTTAAGTTGTTTTTAAAGTTTTTTTCCCTTTGTTCACTACATTTGGTCAAGGTTTGTATGTGCATTAGGTCAAGGATGAGTGATACTCCACTTGCATAACCAAACATGAACCCTGAGGTCAAGGGTAGAAATGTGTCATCTCTGTAGCATAGGGCAATGCTAAATAGACTAGGGCATCCGGTAGAAGACGAGTAGTTGGAAACTACTCGCGAGCTATAGTTCAGAATATCATAAGTGTGGTTGGGGAAGGAAGCAAACTAAAGTTTACATTTCTAAAGATGAGACCGGGCAGAGGGGTTAGGCTGCGACAAGAAGAGGTCTTGGTCGAGTAGCTCTGCCTGTGTCGGTTAAGGACCGATGCGTATGCCGCGTCCAGGAGCAAGTATTGAGTTGTGTACCGGATGCTTACTGATATATAGGAACCAGGAAACCGATGTACCAGGTTCACTGGATTGTAGAGGCATACCACATCGTCTCGTTAGACCTATGAGCCCGAGACGGCGCGACCGGTTCTACAGTTTAGTGTCCTGAGAAAGGTTGCCACATACGACGTAATGAAGGACGCCAGAGTTGGGTCTTCAGAGGCGGGCGTATGTGTTGAGTTATCTGGGTAGTGTTTGATTCGAATCACCGTCCCTCGCGGTTATTGAGTACCGCTTGCTCCCATGTTGTGACGTAGTTAATCAACTTGTGTGGAAACAGTTTGCAAAAGTATAAATGCTGTTATGATTATGTTAAGTTGCATGAAAACCATGTTTGAAGTAGAGATAGAGCTAACTAAAGTTATTTTCTACCTTGGGGCAAGTAACATTGGAATGAAGCGTTTCTTGTTTGATTGTGGAGTTCCAATGTTGCTAATCGCAAGGTCATT
Source organism: Neostapfia colusana (assembly GCA_030760725.1). Taxonomy (NCBI): domain Eukaryota; kingdom Viridiplantae; phylum Streptophyta; class Magnoliopsida; order Poales; family Poaceae; genus Neostapfia; species Neostapfia colusana. Next base: position 84,880,820 of record JASWHV010000003.1, read on the forward strand.
ATTAATATGGCTAAAATTTGAAAGTTAAGGATGAACTCGTAGGCGAGTCTTTTCGCAAATGACAGGTTTAGGTCTTAGGTTACTTTCATCTAGAGTTTCATGTCTTAGGAGAGACGGTTAAGACTTGCTGAGCCTTTGTGCTCACTCTTGCTATTTAAGTGGTTTTGCAGGTAAACCTCTACGCTATAAAGAGGGTTGTCCGGTGAGACTCAGAAACTTCCAAGTCATGTCACACTTGGAGAACCTAGCCGCTGCCTTGTCTTCGTGTTGCTAGCGAGAGGAGTCCGCGGGCTGGACCTCTTCTCGGTGCTTCATAGTTATTCAACGTGAGCTGGTTATAGACTTCTGCTGTAGCTAATTTTTGTAAATTATTTACAAAGAATAATTGTAACCTTCCGCTTTTGATTTATGTAATACTGTGTTCCTTATATGTGTGCTGTTGGGTGCCGCATAACACGGCACCACCCAATGCGATTCCTCGGGCAAGGCGGCACGGCCCTGTGATCGGGGTCGGGCCCCCTCAGCGTGGTATCAGAGCCGCATTGGTAATAGCACACAGAATAAGGATGGTATTACGACAAAAACATAGCATACGGTGAGGAAACGGTATTAGGCCCACATAAGGACTATAGTAGTATAGTTACTTAAAGTGGCAAGACTAACATATGTGTTTTAATTCTGAATTTTCATTATGTAACGCCGCACCTACGTTCTGGTAAGCATGGTAAGGAACGCCACCGAAAGCGTTTCAATTTCGGTTAGCTCCCCTGACGAGGAAAGTGGTTCAGGGTTAGATCTCACAGCTTGGTGTGGGATGTTAATATGAAACTCTTGGACTCTCCATGTTCCTGAGTTCATATGAAAGGCTGATCCCTAGCGTGCATTAGGCAAGTAAGTGGAGACCCCATCGTGTGGTCAGTAACGCGATAGTGTGTTCGTCTGGAAGTAGCCCAGGAGTACATACGCAGCGCTTGCCATCGGCGTGCCCTGCAGGGCAGTAGGTGGTATCCGTTGGGTTGATAACATTCCCAACCGTGACGACCCGTTCATGACATACTCGGGTTCCCTGTCGTGTGGTGTTGAAACACGATCACGTGCCTTGAGACGTGGCTTAACTCAAGGACGGCCGTATGGCAATGATACGGGCGTTTGTATTTACTTTTAAATATGGAACTGCCTGAAATGAAACAAACCTTTGAGTGCACCATTATTGAGTGTTTTCTGCAGGTACTAACCACGTACTTATCCCGTGTAGTACACGTGTGCGAGAGACCGTCTTAGTGCCACTGATAAAATGAATATGCCGGTATAATCCGGTTTAGGCTTTTCTTTTGGTGAGGCAACGTAGTACCGACATGTTCTTACGGTGCATCGACACCGTACTACACATAATAACCTCGTCCCTATGAAAAAAATTGATTCATGAACTAACTTTCAACTAAAAATGGAAGTTTGAAACAAGTATTAGCTTCTGAACTCTTATTTTGAGCTAAGATTCAAATGAGAGTATAAATAGGTGTCAAAGTTTTCAAAAACAGAGTACTCTGTTTCTGGCAGGAATTCTTGCTGGACTTTAACGGAGCATAACTCTGAGTAGCTTTAACCAATTAAGGTGTATGATACAGTTCTGGAAAGATTCTCAAGTGCTCTACAATTTCCTTGTAGACCTCCAGAGCAAAATCACACTTTAAGTTGGTGAAATGTCCAGTTGAAGGCAAACTGTTCAAACCAGGACAGTAGCAAAAACCTCTCTGGACCTTTCTGTTTTTAAGCCATAACTTCCTCTAGAAAAGTCCTTAAGGAGCACATAAGTACTTGTTGGAAAGTTACTGAAGTTTACTAAAACTTTGGTATTGAACTAAAGTCAAGAATCTGTTGATAACTTGAGTAAAATTTGGAGTTGGTGTGAGCTGGTCAGGGTAGTCCCGCTGATTAGCTTAGCGTACATAAGATTTGTTTAAACATGAATGTGGTTATGCTTTCATAAAGTTCATGACATGTTCATGTTTTACTTATCTTTACTTAATACTGAGATAGAATTTTGATTGACTCAAAATTTTGTTTCGTGCAGTATGGTACGCACACGTTCTCAAATGGAGCTTGGAGATTCAAGTCGAGGTGAGAATAACTCGACTTCATCACAAGAGCCATCGCCAACCAGATTGGCTGAAATTATGGCGAAGATGAATGAAACTCTCCAAATCCTAGTTCAGCAAGGCATAGATCAAGAAGCTCAATGTCACATGCCAAGCCAGAGCACGTATCTGGATTTCTTGGCGACACAACCGCCGGTATTCTCCGAGGCGGCTGACCATTGTGAAGCAAATCACTGGTTACGTGTCATCGAGTCCAAGTTTGGGTTGATCCTATGTGATGAATTCTCGAAGACTCTATATGCCGCTCAGCAGCTTCACGGCTTTGCTGGAGCATGGTGGGCAGAGTACCTTGCTGTCCAACCAGTAGGGCATTGTGTCACATGGGCGGAGTTCCAGGCTGCATTTCGTGCTCGTTTCATCCCTGCGGGCATAATGCAAACCAGTCTGGATGAGTTCTGGAGTCTGAAGCAAGGGGACATGAGTGTTACTGAGTATGCGAAGGAATTTAATCGCTTAGCTCAATATGTCCCTGACTATGTGAAATCACCAGCCATGAAAGGTTATCATTTTTATCGAGGGCTGTCTGCTAGGCTGCGATGTGAATTGGCTCAAGTTAGCCAGGAGGATTTTGATGAGTTTGTGAGATGTGCTATTGCTCAAGAATATTATTCCAACCTCTACCTCAAAGAAAAGAGGGAGAGGGACTCATCACAAGATGAAGACAAACGTCTACCTCAGAAGTATCGGTTGGTAATCCGTTCACCTTCCGGTCGAAAGATTCCACAAGAGGTGCAATCATTCTGGGAGTGTCACGACTCTTCTACTCCACAGAGGTCATATTCACCTCCACCGCAGCAGCAACTTGTTTCTTATGCACCTCAGTGTCAACAAGGTGCACTAGAATATTATTACCCTCAAGAGGTTGAAGGTGAACACGATGATTTGTCAGCTGAACCAAGTGCTGTCCCACTTCATGTTGATAACGAGCTCAACGTCAATGAAGCAACTGAACCGAGCAGCAACATAGTGTCTGCGGGTGCAGTTCCACAGAGCAATCTTGAGCAGCAAAGAAAAGCTATGGCCAAAATGGGGACGGTTAATTATGTGTCAGTCGATGATCTGCCAAAGGGAGGACCTGTTCTTGCCGGCAGGTTCACCTTAAATGACAAGCCGGTTGACATTTTATTCGACTCTGGTGCAACACATAACTTCATTAGCCGGGCAACGATAATCCGGGATCAGATCTCCACAACTGTCACAAAAGGTTCTTACCTTATTCATTCGCCAGGTGGAGACATCTCAACTAATGAAGTCGTCTCTCGAGCACCACTTTGCTTGGGTGGAAAAATTTATCCTACCACCCTCATCATTCTCGAAGACCAGGGTGTAAGGGCCTCAGTTTTAACAACCATTTGAAGTGTTCATCACCACACCACACACCTCATTTGAGCAAGAATGATGAACACAAATGAAGAGCAAGTAACAATTATCAACATGCTCATTAGAGAACAAACTCACACATTGCAAAAGTGGTATTTCCCACATGTGATGTAGATGGGCTGGACATATAAAAACTCCTACACTTTGCTAAGGATGTCCATGCCAAGTTTCACCCAAATTCAAAACCTTTTTGAGGTCATTTTGGGTATAGATAGGAAGAGGGCAGTTTGAAACCATATTCAAATTCAAACTGTTTTTATTCCATGAATTTAAAAGTGGAAGGCATATTCTTACTCAGCACATTGTTGTGAGCTCACACACCAATTTTCACTCCATTTGGAGTTGATCTTGACATGAGCTAAGGGGGAGAAATTCAAACTTTATTTGAATTTCAAACTGCACTTGTGCTGAAATTCATTCAAACCAAACTTCATTTGGACTTTGATCAATTCAAATGGCTCTTGGGTGAATAATTTGAATTGCCAAGGGTAGAATAGGGTTCACTGTTTACCACAGCTGTTAGGAGTAAATTTCAGAGGTTAAAAGAGGGGTGGGACCCACATGTCAGCCTCTGCCTCAAAGCAAACCGACTGAAACACAGTTCAGTCGGTTCCCGGCTGCTGTGTGCGCGCGCCACCGAAGGGGGGCAGCCGGCGCCAGCTCCTGCTGCGCGCCCCAAGCCGGAGGCCAGCCGCCGGGCTATTTATTTCCTCCCCGGCGTGCTTCAGTCGCCATTCCCCCGAGCTGCCGACGTACACGACTTGTTTTTCCACTGCCATCGCCGCCGCTCGAGCTCCCGCTTGATCAAGCCGATCGCAGCTCCCTCCTTCCACTCCAGGGTCCCAACAAGGTACTAGAGACCTTCCTCCATCCTCCCCATTGCTAAAAGTCGATTGAAACCGAGTGATATCGGCTGTGCCGAAAGATCAAACTCGGAACTGGAAACCGCCGCACCTCGGGCTCTCGTGGACAGCCCAACCTGGGCGTTGTCACGCCCGAGCCAAGGCACCCTTGGACGCGCGGGTGACCGGTGCTGCTCATCTCCGAGCCACAGCTCGAGTGGTTGCTCACCGGCGGCGAATTTCCACTTTTCCCCTTTCTGTGTGCAGAACGACCTTCGGGTACGATTCTGTTTAATTCGTGCTCTAGAAAAGATTAGAGGGCCTCAGGCCACTCCCACACGAGCTAGACACGGTAACGCACAAGTTGCCTTCACAACTCTGGGCCGGAGAACCTCGGTGCCCGGCGTAATTCAAGGTCTACTAATGGCGGAACGAACGGGGGGTATCGGGCGCACGGTGAGGACCTATTTCGGGCCTTCCCCGAGCTGCCTCGATCTCATATCGACCTTCTCTGAGGTCCACTGATGCTCCCCGACCGATTTCCCAAGTAGATGAGGTACTAGGAGAGTCAGCCGACATGGCCGAAGTCGTTCAGATATGGCGGCTCGTCGCCGACCATGCTCCGGCCGTTGTCATGAGCAGCTGGCCCTCGGGTCAGGTTTCCCAAGTAAAAGTAGGCAGGGGCGGCCAGAATCAAGAAGTTTGGAGCTGTACAGCAGCCGGCGGCGAGTCCTCCGGCGAGGTCCCTCGGCGGCGGGGCGCGGGTGTCGCGAGGTTGAAGAAGGGGGTGGACCCCAGCTGTCAGCGGCCGATATTTTGAATCGGGATCTGGCTGCGGCCGGGATCGGGTGTGCTGGCGCGCAAAATCCTTGTGGGCCGCGGTGTGCCATCGCCTAGGCATGCGACGCATGTCCCCTGGGCCCGCGCGCGAGTTTAAACTTTTCCCCGATTTTCAGATTTCCTTCAAACTTCAAATCCTTATAACTTTGGCTACAAAGCTCCAAATTGAGTGAACCAAATTTTGCTGGATTCAGCTCTCTGAGTACTTTCCAGAAAATCAAGTTTCACTTCATGAAATTCCTTAATTCTCCAGAATTAATTCCTTAAAGTTTAAACTGTTAGGAATTTTAACTGGAGAATCCTTTGGAGGAAAATCCTGAAATTTTGCTGAGATGTTCACCAAAATATCCTTGAACTACCATAAAAATCTCAGAACCATTTGAGCTCATTTAGTCCACCTAATGGTGTGATTAGTAAAACTGTTCCAGAGAAAATAGAAAATGTTCAGAAACATTTTCAGAATTTTCTCTGAAATTGTTTAGCTCATATCTTTAGTTAGAAACTTCCAAATTAAGTGAGACACACTCCATTAGAACCCTCTGAAAATCTAGTTTTCAGAAAGTCATAGTTTGTCTCATGAAAATTCCTAGAACACCCTAAGAGTTCAAATTAAGGTCAAGGACATGATTATTTGTGGAGGGCTCAAATGAGCTTAGCTGCAACTAAAACTTGACCATGTCACTGTTTAGGTTGTAACCAAGCCACAGTAAAAGTTTCACAGTCATTAGGTCTGTCTAGCAAGGGTTGTAGACTTCACAACTTCAAAGTAATACAAATGCATTTAAATTAATACATACATTACTCTTATCATGTAGTCGCTAAGGTCGAGGAGGAACCCGAAGTCCTAGACTTCGTTACTCCGGAGGAACATCTAGCCTACGACCAAGAGCAGCAAGGCAAGCCCCGGTTTGCATTAACCTTTTTACAAATGTTTATTGTTTTGAGCACATTTTCAAATATTGTTCTTTGCATTAGAGTCTTGATTGGAAACCCAACTGCACAGCCAAGAAAACCATGGGTTGGGTTTAGGATTGCAAACCTCGTTAGCCACTGCATTGCTAGAATAGAGTAGGATTCGGTACAAGTCGAGTAGTTGGAACTACTCGCGAGAATAGGCTAGAGGCACATTGCTCGGGTAGAGATAGCACATGATACACATGGCAAGAAAATGAGACCGAGCGGAGAGTAAGGGCAGCAGGACTTTGGGGCCTGTGTGCTGTAGCTCCGCTTGCGTCGATTGAGGACCGAGCCGTGTGCGGGCCTGTTGAACAAGCTAGAACAGTACCGAAGACCTACCGGCTATATGGGAACCGGGAAACTGATGTAACTCGGGTAGCTGGGTATTGAGGCATTGCCCGTCGTTCAGAGGGTAGGTTGAGAGCTCGAGGTGTAAATCAGCTGGCGGCACAGAGATGCGCGTGCAGGGACCTCTTGCTCGGGACGATGGGACCGGTTCAATATTTGGCTAACGGGTGAAAGGTAGTCGCGTACGGCGTCCGTGATGGTTGTTGTAGGCAACATCGAGTACGGGCGTACGTGACGGGTTGTTCGGGTAACCCTGCAGGTGTAAATCGATTATAATCGCCGTCCCTCGCGGTCAGTGAGTACCACTTGTTCACTGTACCGTGACGTAGAAAGAACAGGCTAGTTACATGTTAAAATGTTGCTGATTGAAAGTTGGATATTGATTGTTAATGATATGCTGTAGCTTAGTGCTAACTAAAGTTCTTTTCAACTTTGGGCAAAGTACATGAGAGAAATGCGTTTCTTGTTTGATTGCGACTCTCTCATGTGCCTTCGCGTAAGGTTCTCCACAACCTGCTGCTAAAACTCGAAAGTAAGGTTCTACTAATTAGGCGAGTCCTTGCAAATGATTTTACCTCATGTAACCCATTACCCTCATGTAGAAGTTCCATGTTTAGGTGAGACGGGTCAGACTTGCTGAGCCTTCGTGCTCACTGCTTGTGTTTGAAGCTTTTGCAGGGTTCTATGAGGAAGGGACTCCCGAAGAGGAGACGGAACCCCAGGAGGGGAACCCCGTCGAGTGGGAGTCGTGCACGCCGCAGAGTTAGTGTGCGTGTGTGCTAGCAAGGACACGTTCAAGGGATGAACGTGCACTTGATGCTTAGTCTACGCCCGCGAGTGTGGACTAAACTTATTTTGATGTAAACATGTTCATAAACTTGTTTATGTAATAAAATTTCCGCTTCCGCTTTGTACCTTTGACGTGTGTTATACGGTGCTGTGCAACGCAGCACCCCTCAGCGTGATCCTGGCTCGACAGGACCAATGGGGTCGTGTCACAGGGAATCAATGCCATATTGGGAATATCATGGTTGACCTTCCATAAGGCTGTCCTGGACATCGAGAACAGGAGTGTTCACTTGGACTCTCCACTTCACGGACGTCAAACATTGTACCTCGGCGAAGCGGTTTCTAAAGACCCAGAAGTATGTAATGCCGAGGCGTGCAAGTTAGAAGACATTCCGGTAGTCCGTGAATATCCGGACGTGTTTCCCGAAGATCTTCCAGGCTTACCACCTGAGCGCGAGGTGGAATTCAAAATAGAATTGATGCCGGGAACTACGCCAATCTCTCGGAGACCATACAAAATGGCTCCGAACGAATTAGCCGAGCTGAAGGAGCAACTCAAGGATCTAATGGACAAGGGGTTTATTCGTCCAAGTTCATCACCATGGGGTTGCTCAGCTTTATTTGTGAAGAAGAAGGATGAGACGCTGAGGCTATGCGTCGATTGTCGTCCTTTGAATGCTGTGACCATAAAGAACAAGTATCCACTACCGAGAATTGATATCCTCTTCGATCAGCTGGTGGGTGCTAAAGTCTTTTCTAAGATGGATTTAAGGTCGGGATATCATCAAATCAAGATTCACGCGGAAGATGTCCCGAAAACAGCATTCTCGACAAGATATGGGCTCTATGAATATCTTGTCATGTCATTTGGGTTGACCAATGCTCCGGCCCACTTTATGTATCTTATGAACTCGGTGTTCATGCCGGAGCTGGATCAGTTCGTCGTGGTCTTCATCGACGACATCTTGGTCTACTCCAAATCTGAAGAGGAACACGCTAAACATTTGCATATTGTGCTCCAACGACTGAGAGATCACAAGCTCTATGCAAAGTTTAGTAAATGTGAATTCTGGATCAACCAAGTGCCATTTCATGGACACATTATTTCAGCAGAAGGCATTGCTGTTGATCCAAGCAAGATTGAACAAGTGCTGAAGTGGAAGTCTCCAACATCAGTCCATGAAGTTCGTAGCTTCTTGGGTTTGGCGGGATATTATCGGAGGTTCATCCCGAGCTTCTCAAAAATCTCCAAACCTATGACGGAGCTACTGAAGAAAGGCATCAAGTATGATTGGAGCAAGCCATGTGAGGAAGCTTTTCAAGCGTTGGTGAAACACCTCACAACAGCCCCGGTTCTAGCTCAACCGGATACAACCAAGCCTTTTGATGTTTATTGTGATGCATCCGGCGTCGGGCTTGGTTGTGTACTCATGCAAGGAGGACGTGTGGTCGCATATGGATCACGACAATTACGGAATCATGAGCAACATTATCCAACTCATGATCTCGAGCTTGCTGCCGTGGTACTAGCTTTGAAGATGTGGAGACATTACCTATTGGGAAATCTGGTTCATCTCTACACCGACCACAAAAGTTTGAAGTACATATTCACTCAGAAAGAGATGAATATGCGGCAACGGCGATGGTTGGAGCTGATCAAGGACTATGAGATTGAAATTCATTATCATCCGGGCAAGGCAAATGTGGTTGCCGATGCACTGAGCCGGAAGTCTCATATTCATAACCTGACCATTACGCCGATGGAAGAGAAAGAACCAAGTCTCTACTTGGTTCCATTTGGAGCTCTGCATAACCTAGCCCTCATACCCACAATAAAAGAGGAGGTTATGGCAGCTCAAAAGCAAGACAAGGGCATGGCTCATATCAAAAGGAGGTTGAAGAACGGGGAGATGAAATGTTTCCGGTTAGATGATGAAGGTACCTTGTGGTTCAAGGACCGGATAGTCGTACCCCGTGATATGAGGCTGCGGAAGAAGATTTTGGATGAGGCTCACTTATCCAAATTTTCTATTCATCCTGGCAGCAATAAAATGTACCAAGACCTCCGGAAGAAGTTTTGGTGGACACGTATGAAACGTGAAGTTGCAAAATACGTTTCAGAATGTGATACGTGTCGAAGAGTTAAGGCCGACCATGTGAAGAAGTCGGGCTTGCTGCAACCGCTACAAATACCGGCATGGAAGTGGGAAGACTTGAGTATGGATTTCATCGTTGGGTTGCCGATGACCTCCCACCACCATGACTCGATTTGGGTAATCGTTGATCGATTGACCAAATCGGCACGTTTCGTTCCGGTGCATACCAACTACAGCGCCAAGCAGTATGCGGAGTTATACATAGCACGAATCTTATGCCTGCACGGAGTTCCCCGTACCATTGTGTCCGACAGAGGATCGCTGTTCGTATCCCGCTTCTGGGAACAGCTGCACACATCCTTGGGAACTAAATTGATTCGAAGCTCCGCGTATCACCCTCAAACCGATGGGCAAACTGAGAGGGTGAATCAAATACTTGAAGATATGCTGAGAGCATGTGCCATTCATCACGGTAAGAGCTGGGATGATCACTTACCTTTGGCGGAGTTCTCTTATAACAACGGGTATCAATCAAGTATCAAAATGGCGCCTTATGAAGCTCTCTACGGCCGGAAGTGCCGCACACTCTTGAACTGGTGTGAATCTGGCGAGAGAGTTGTTTACGGGATTGATCTCGTAAATGAAGCCGAAGAGCGGGTAAGGCTTATTCAAGCAAATCTGAAAGCCGCTCAGTCCAGGCAAAAGAGCTATGCGGATAAGAGACGTCGCCCTCTGAACTTTCAAGTTGGAGACCACGTCTACCTCCGCGTATCTCCTATGAAGGGCATTCACCGATTCGGAGTGAAAGGGAAACTAGCTTCGCGTTTTATCGGTCCCTTCGCCATCATTGAAAGGCGTGGACCCGTGGCATACCGTTTGGAGCTGCCAGCAACCTTAGCCGGAGTTTATAACGTCTTCCACATATCTCAGTTGCGGAAGTGTTTAAAAGTTCCAACGGAGATTGTCACGGGAGACATGGCAGATTCAAAGCCGGACCTCACTTATGTTGAACGACCAACCCGGATAATTGAGGAAAAGACTCGTGAAACCAGAAATCGGACGCTGCGATTTTTCAAGGTGCTATGGGAAAATCACACGTCCGACGAAGCTACATAGGAAAGCGAGGAGTATTTGCAACGCAATCATCCGGAGTTGTTAGAGGCTTATATGTAGTAGTTGTCCTCTCCACCTTGACCTTAATCATGAATCTCGGGACGAGATTCTTTTTAAGGGGGGAGGAATGTAAAAGTCCCAAAACTTGTAAATAGAAAACTTGAGCTATGGATGAAGTTGAGTTTAAATACAAGAAATGGGACTTACAAAAACTTTTATTTACTCATGAAAGTGTTGGCATGAGCAATAAAACTTTGAATTCAGTTTGAATTAAGAGGGTCACTTCCAAAAAGAGGAGAGGCTATCTCCAAAAAGGAAAATGCAAACTGATGTTTAAAAAGTTGTACTTACAATGACCAACTAATAGATCAGAGTTCATATTCAAACTCCCCAGGTTCAAATTGTAGAGGGGGCAAATTTGGAGCAAATTTGGAGGTGCTTTGATAGGAATATCAAAGGAACTTGTGAATTCCATCCAAATTTGATTTTAAATTTGAAACTGTGGTACAAATTGTCAAATGGCAAAAGGGCTTTTGAATTTGGATCCCTCATAGCTGAATTTGCATGTGCCAAAAATTTGGAGATCTTTTGGGGCAGGAGGAAGTTGTGGGGCCCACTTGTCATAGAAAGGTGGGGGTTATAACTTGCTGTTTAAGTCTACCACGGTGTATTGGTTTCCATCCGAGCCACCGAAGTCGCTCCCGGCGCCACCGAGGCAGCAGCCACCGCCACCTCCTGCTCAAGCTGCCCCCCCCCACGCGCGGGCGCCAGAGGCGGTGCACCCGGCGCTTATCTCTCCCACCGAGGCGAACACGAAGTTCTTCACTCCTGCTCACGGTTTCCTTCTGCTCCCGCGCCCGAAAAACAACCGCCGGCGACGCCTCCGTTTCCCTCGGTTGTCCACCAGCTCGCGCCCTCTTCTGCTCGAGCCGTCCACATGAAAAGGGAGCGCAGTCGAGTGCACAAGATCCTCCACAGCTCGGCCCCGTCGTTCCTGGCTCGTGGGGCGCCCAAATCAACAATCAACGTGAGGTACTAGCGCTCATCGGAGAAAGGGCAACTCGGGTCACCGTGGACAGCTCATACCGAGGCTTTTCACGGCTGAGCAAGCACCCTCCGAGACGCGCCGGGACGTCACGCTGCTCTCCCCCGAGTTTCAGCCCAAGCCCTGCAACGTAGCTTGGGAATTTCAAGTTTTTCCCTCGGACGAGGAAAACCTACCCGCGGGTAAGAACTGTTGAAATTAACACTTAATTCTCGGTTAAAGTTGTTCATTTTGCGCACACCAGAGCTAGAGAGGATAGGGAACCTTTTTCCTCCACAACCCTAGCTAGAAACACCGTGGTCACAGCAAATTTTGAGCTTTTCGGTCGGCGGCCATGGCGGGAACGCGCGGGCGCACGATGACAACCGGGTTGCCGTCGTTTCCGAGCCAGGTTGAGGCCACGTCGAGCTTGCCTGACCTCCACTGATACTTTAGAGCGGATCCGCCGAGCTTTTGACGGGCTAGTGTGCTCGGGCGACGGTGCCGATCATCACCGAAGGCCGCGGCTCGTCGCCGGCCTACTTCCGGCCACCGGCAGCCCCAGCCAACCCGGTAGACATGTTCCCCGACCCTGAAAACCCCCAGGCGGCGAGTAGCAGGCCGGGAGACGGTCGGGAAGCCGACTCCGGCAAGCTCCGACGAGTCTCCAGCGAGGGGGCGGCGCGGGAAAAGGAGGACGGGCCGAGGTTGAAGACGACCGGCCGGTCCCACCTGTCAGCGGCGATATTTTAAATCTTCGATCCGCTGCGGCCCCGGATCCGGTGTGGTGGCGCGGGAAAAGGTCTGTGGCCCCGTGTGGCTCGTGTTCCAGCGGTCGACACGTGACCCTGTGGCCCACGGGCAGAGTTTGAACTTTTCCCGAATTAATTTGAATTCCAGATTTGGTTCAAACTTTGGATCTGCATAACTTTTGCTAGAGAGCTCCAAAATTAGTGATTCAAATTGGGTTGGATTCAGGATGAAAATCTCTATCCAAATATACAACCCAATTTTCATGAAAACCAATAGAAAATTCTGGAAAATTCTTTAAAGCTTTTCAGCAAAAGAATTTTTGAGGGAGTTTGGTCCATCCAAAATTCCCCAAATTTTGCCAGAATATTCTTTAGGATAGTAGGAGACTCCTGTAAAAGTTTCAGCTCATTTGGAGTTGATTTAATTAGAGTAATTCTGATTTCAAGTTTCTGTATTCAAATGAATACAGAAACATTTTCAGAGAATTTCCAAAACTTGGAAATTCAGTTCTAGCCATTCCTTAGCTCCAAAAATCCTAGGAAAATTCATGCATACTCCCTGAGCTATGTATGAAATTATAGTTCACTTGAATTTGCATGAAAGTGCAAATTTAATCAGAATTAATTCCTTTTTGCTTAAATGCTTAGGGAATTGTTCTGGGTGATACACTTAGTGAAATGTTCTGAATTTTGGTCCAGAGGACTTTATTGTGACAAGGAACCCCCAAGAAAATTCCCAGCTCCATTAGAGCCCTGGATCATTATGTCCTGTTCAACCTCATTAGGTGATCACCACCCAAGTGATGAACCTCACTTCTCACTTGAGGATAGTGCTTAGACACACATCCAAACCACCACCCCCAGTGTCATTTTAAATTCTTAAACAAAGTTCCAGTTTTAAATTTGTCTGTAGCATTTGTTAGCAAAAAGTTTTACAATTAAAGGTATGCATATTCCTAACGTGTAGTGATTAAACGTGGAAAGTGAAGAAGGAGGAGGTGAACTTGGATCAAGGAACAAGAAGGGCAGGAGTGAACTTCAATACATCAGAAACTGACTTTCTCTCAACTGACTTTAGTCACCTGCAAAACCAAGGCATGCCCCGGTTTGCACTTAAGTTGTTTTTAAAGTTTTTTCCCTTTGTTCACTACATTTGGTCAAGGTTTGTATGTGCATTAGGTCAAGGATGAGTGATACTCCACTTGCATAACCAAACATGAACCCTAAGGTCAAGGGTAGAAATGTGTCATCGCTGTAGCATAGGGCAATGCTAAATAGACTAGGGCATCCGGTAGAAGACGAGTAGTTGGAAACTACTCACGAGCTATAGTTCAGAATATCATAAGTGTGGTTGGGGAAGGAAGCAAACTAGAGTTTACATTTCTAAAGATGAGACCGGGCAGAGGGGTTAGGCTGCGACAAGACGAGGTCTTGGTCGAGTAGCTCTGCCTGTGTCGGTTAAGGACCGATGCGTATGCCGCGTCCAGGAGCAAGTATTGAGTTGTGTACCGGATGCTTACTGATATATGGGAACCAGGAAACCGATGTACCAGGTTCACTGGATTGTAGAGGCATACCACATCGTCTCGTTAGACCTATGAGCCCGAGACGGCGCGACCGGTTCTACAGTTTAGTGTCCTGAGAAAGGTTGCCACATACGACGTAATGAAGGACGCCAGAGTTGGGTCTTTAGAGGCGGGCGTATGTGTCGAGTTATCCGGGTAGTGTTTGATTCGAATCACCGTCCCTCGCGGTTATTGAGTACCGCTTGCTCCCATGTTGTGACGTAGTTAATCAACTTGTGTGGAAACAGTTTGCAAAAGTATAAATGCTGTTATGATTATGTTAAGTTGTATGAAAACCATGTTTGAAGTAGAGATAGAGCTAACTAAAGTTATTTTCTACCTTGGGGCAAGTAACATTGGAATGAAGCGTTTCTTGTTTGATTGTGGAGTTCCAATGTTGCTGATCGCAAGGTCATTATTAATATGGCTAAAATTTGAAAGTTAAGGATGAACTCGTAGGCGAGTCTTTTCGCAAATGACAGGTTTAGGTCTTAGGTTACTTTCATCTAGAGTTTCATGTCTTAGGAGAGACGGTTAAGACTTGCTGAGCCTTTGTGCTCACTCTTGCTATATAAGTGGTTTTGCAGGTAATCCTCGACGCTATAAAGAGGGTTGTCCGGTGAGACTCGGAAACTTCCAAGTCATGTCACACTTGGAGAACCTAGCCGCTGCCTTGTCTTCATGTTGCTAGCGAGAGGAGTCCGCGGGCTGGACCTCTTCTCGGTGCTTCATAGTTATTCAACGTGAGCTGGTTATAGACTTCCGCTGTAGCTAATTTGTGTAAATTATTTACAAAGAATAATTGTAACCTTCCGCTTTTGATTTATGTAATACTGTGTTCCTTATTTGTGTGCTGTTGGGTGCCGCATAACACGGCACCACCCAATGCGATTCCTCAGGCAAGGCGGCACGGCCCTGTGATCGGGGTCGGGCCCCCTCATGGCGGAGGCACGGTGGCGTGCACTCGGGTTGAGCTGGTTTGGTTCTGCACTGCCAGGGGCTGGTGCTCCAGCTGTTGCAAGCGCTTGGAGTTTTTCCAAGGCCGACACTGCAGCAGTGCGGTCTCCACGAATCCTGAGGATGCCAGTTGGTGTAGGCATCTTCAGGACGAGGTAGCCATAGTGGGCTACTGCCATGAATCGGTAAAGAGCTGGCCTGCCAATTATGGCGTTGAAGGGGAGGTCGATCTCCGCTACATCGAACAGAATGTATTCTGTCCGATAGCTGTCCAGAGCTCCGAAGGTCACCAGGAGGCTGATGTTGCCGTAAGGAACGACCTGTCCCGACCCTACTCCTGAGAATGGGCTCGACGGGGTGAGCTTGGCCATCGGGATCTGCAGCTTCTGGAAAGCTGCACGGCTGATGAGGTTCAGCCCAGCTCCGCCATCTACCAAAACGTGGTACATCCTCACGTTGGCGATGGTGGGTGCTACCAAGAGCGGTAGTTGGCCGGCCCCAGCCATGTTCCTGGGGAAGTCGGTGGCGTCAAAGATGATGGGAGTTCCGATCCACTTGAAGTGCGGTGCGGCACTTGGGACTGGAGCCACCGACGCTACCGCTCGGTGCAGAGTCTTGACTGCGCTTCGGGACGAGGGGTCGGCAGACCCGCCGTATATGACGTAGAGCTTCTTTCGACGCTCATCATCACTGGAGCTGGAGTCCTCATGGTTGCGCACCGCCTTCACGGCGCGCTGAGGCTCCTGGAACTCCACTTGGTGGTCGACGCTGTCTGGGGCATCGACCTTCTGCTTGCCCTCCCTTTGGCGGAAGGGTGGAGCATCAGTCCGCTGCTGCTTCCCTTTGCGGAAGCGCTCCGTGAGCTTCCTGATCTCCCAGCACTCGGCAGTAGTGTGGCGACAGCTGCCGTGCACGGGGCATAGCTTGTCTTGGTCAACTTCTGGGGCTGGTGACTGTCGCTACCTCTTGTCGGGGCGCGGCCCCCGAGCTCCACTGGGTGCCGCTGCTGCGGCGACGGGGGCTGCGGCCAGCGATAACATCTTGCCTCTGCCCCGGTTCTTGGCCTTCTTGCTGCCTCCATAGGAAGCAGCGCCAGACCCGGGCTGTCCTCCTGACTCGGAGGTCGGCAGTGAGTGCCAGTTCCGCCCTTCGGCTGCTCTGGCGCACTTGTCTGCCAGGCTGAAGAGCTAGGAGACATCGTGGACCTCTCTGGTCACGAGCTTCTCGAGCATCTTCTTGTCCCGAATGCCTTGCCGGAACGCCACCACCATAGAAGCGTTTTGGATGTGTGGGATGGTGTTCCGCACCTTGGAGAACCGCTGGATGAAGGAGCACAGCGACTCCCCAGGTTGTTGCTGGATGGCGTGGAGGTCGAGCTCCGTGCCAGGCCGGGTGTAGGAACTGCCAAAGTTGGTGATGAACTGCCGGCAGAGCTCTCCACAGGAAGTTATGGAGCCCTGGGGGAGGTTCATGAGCCAAGACCGGGCTGGGCCGGTCAAGGCGACGGGGAAGTAGTTGGCCATGACGGCCTCATCCCCTCCTGCGGCAAGTACGGCGGTGGAGTAGATCTGGAGAAACTCCGCCGGGTTGACGCTGCCGTCGTACTTCTCGGGCAGGTGCGGCTGAAACTTGAGCGGCCATCTCGCAAAGCAAAGGTGGGGTGCCAGGGCCCCACACCCTGCCCCTGCTGCTGCAGGCGTTGGTGCCGCGAACGCTTGGTTCGCCGCTGGCACAGTGTACCCCTGTATGGGCGAAGCTGCACCATAGACCGGGGACGCCGTTTGCAGGGCATATGGCTGTGGCATATGCTGCACGGCGTATGCCTGGGGCAGAGATCACGTGGCAAAGGTCTGCGCCTCAGGCTGGGTCGAGGCCGACATCATGCTGTTGCCGGCCTCTTCGTTGCGACGCCTTTCTCGATGTCGCTCGAGGTACACACGGGCGTCCTGGCTCAAGTGGCACCGTTCCAGCTCTGCCCTCAGGTCCATCGACTGAAGCCTGGTGGAGCTGGAATCCGCCGTCTGCCCGTCAACCGTTGGCATGCGCGTCAGCGACACAGCCGGTTGGCCGGAGTGTCGTCCCCGCTGAAGTCGAGGGTTTGCGGTGGCGACGACGAGGCGGTCTACCTCACGTATCCACTGCTGGGTCGCTGAATGGGGTGCGTCCCCAGCAGGTGGATTGCGCAGTAGCGCTCTTGCTGCAGCTAGCGCACCCCCGTGGGGAACGCTCAGCGCCGCAGAAGATCTCACGCTGGCTGGAGCCTGCATTGCCGAAGTCGGCGTTGCCGGAGTCGGCTGCTGGCTTCCAGCTTGCGCCAACACATTCCGTCCAGAGTGTGTCGACACGTACTCCCCGCTAGTCACGGTCCGTCGTGAACGCGGGGGAGGAGAGCTTGCCACTGAAGGAAGCTTGGTCATCTTCGTCGGCAGAAGCTCGTCGCACAAGGGAAAATCCCTCTACCTGGCGCGCCAAATGTTAAAGTGTGTGGTCGACACTTCTCCCGGACCTGCTCTGGGCAGCCCGCGGAGGTTCTTTTTTGGAGGGGCTAGTCTCTTGCGGAGAGCTTAAGCGTAGGGACGAGTTTGGGAGGAGCTTGACACGGCGAGTTTTACGTGGTTCGGGCCGCCGGAGCGTAAAACCCTACGTCCACGGTGAGCTAAGGTGCTCGCTGTATTGCTTGTTGCTCAGAACCGGAGTCCTGAGCTTGAGGATGAGTTACGCCCAGGGTGTGAGTTGCTGGAGTGCGAACACTTGCTAACGTCGCCTACCCGAGCCTTTTATAGTCCAAGGCTCGTGTGGCTTACAAGGGGGGCCCGGGACCCGACAGGTGGTCCCGGGGAGATTGCCTGCCGACTATTGTATCCGCAGTTATGTCGGTAGTTGTCTCTGTCAAAGGCTTCTGAGTCTTCGTCTTTCTGCTCTGCCCATGCCGCATGCTAGTCGTAGTGGTTGATGATGGCGGAGGCGGCAGGGGATGTCTTGTCGCTGTGTTTATTGGCTGGCAGGTTCTGACACCGCGCGCCAGTCTGTGATGCGACTGGGCGCAACGGCACCTGACAGAGGCGTGCTCCGCGTCCTCGCGTCTTGGGGAAGGCGCGGGCCTTGAATACCTTGTACGGGCAAGGTATGGGGCGTCTTTACGCCCACTGCCTACTGCTCGGGAGCAGGCAGCGCTGTTCTGCTGGACACGTGGCGGGCCCGGAGCCCTCCTCAGAGGAGAGGGGGGTCCGGCCCTGCAGGACACGTGGAGCCTTCGGACCTCTCCCCGCGGAGGGGGAGGTCCGGTTTCTGTCGGCCACGTGGCGGGCCCGGAGCTCTCCTCTGAGGAGAGGGAGGTCCGGCCCCGCTGGACACGAGGCGCCTTTGGACCTCTCCCCCACGGAGGGGGGAGGTCCGGCTTCCACAGGCCACGTGGCGAGCGTGGAGCTCTCCTCTGAGGAGAGGGAGGTCCCGCTCCGCTGGACGGGTGGCGCCTTCGGAGCTCTCCCTGCAGAGAAGGGCGAGATCCTCAGGCATTTTCCCCTGTGTGCGGGGGTACCCCATATCGCGGGTACCGACAGCCACGTACCGCGCGCTGGCAATGCCGCAGCTGACGACCTTTCAACGAAGGCTTCCACCGGAGCCCCCGTGCCCGAAGGAGTCTTCGAGAGGATGTTGCTGTGGCCTACAGCCCGGCCCGCCGAGCCGGGCGACATCTACGGTGGGTCCGCTCACCCCTCATCCCGAAGCGCAGTCAAGACTTTGCGTGAGCGGTAGCGTCGGTGGCTCATCTCCCAAGTGCCGTGCCGCACCTCAAGTGGATGGGAACCCCCATCAGCTTCGACGCCACCGACTGCCCGAGGAACATGGTTGGGGTCGGCCAACTACCGCTATTGGTAGCACCCACCATCGCCAACGTGAGGATGTACCACGTTCTGGTAGATGGCGGGGCTGGGCTAAACCTCATCAGTCGCGCAGCTTTCCAGAAGCTGCAGATCCCGATGGCCAAGCTCACCCCATCGAGCCCGTTCTCAGGGGTAGGGCCGGAACAAGTCGTCCCCTACGGCAACATCAGCCTTCCGGTGACCTTTGGGGCACCGGACAGCTATCGAACAGAGTACATTCTGTTCGACGTGGTGGAGATCGACCACCCCTTCAACGCCATAATCGGAAGGCCAGCCCTGTACCGATTTATGGCGGTAGCCCACTACGGCTACCTCGTCTTGAAGATGCCCACACCAACAGGCGTCCTCAAGATTCGTGGAGGCCCCACTGCTGCAGTATCATCCTTGGAGAAGCTCCAAGCACTTGCAACAGCCCGAGCACCAGCCCCTGGCGGTGCAGAACCAGGCCAGCTCCACCCGAGTGCACGCCACCGTGCGTCGACCTCAGCACCCCGCGTGCAACGCCTTGACGAGGGTGACGTCCCCCTGAAGGTCGTCCAAGTCGGCGCCGATGCAGCCCAGACCACACGGGTAGCCGGGGGCCTGGACAGCAAATAGGAAGGCGCGCTCATCACCTTCCTCCGGCACAACGTCGACGTGTTTGCATGGCAGCCGTCGCAGATGCCGAGGATCCCTAGGGAGGTGATCAAGCACCATCTGAAGATCTTCCGTGACGCCCAGCCAGTCCAACAGAAGCCCCGCAAGCAGTCCATCGAGCGGCAGAACTTCATCCGAGAAGAAATCAAGAAGCTGCTGGACGCTGGTTTCATACGGGAAGTCCACCATCCCCGGTGGTTGGCGAACCCCGTCGTTGTCCCGAAGGCGGGCGGGAAGTTCCGGATGTGCATCGACTACACCAGTCTCAATAAGGCATGTCCCAAAGATCCATTCCCCCTCCCTAGAATAGATCAAATAGTAGACTCTACATCAGGCTGTGATATGCTATGCTTCCTAGACGCCTACTCGGGCTTTCATCAGATCCCTATGTCTAGAGAAGATGAAGAACACAATTCTTTCATCACAGTAGACGGCCTGTATTGTTACGTCTCTATTCCTTATGTTCTAAAGAATGCTCTTCCCACCTTTGTACGTGCTATGCACAAAACCTTTGAAGAGCTAATAAGAGACTTAGTCGAGGTGTCTGTCGATGACATCGTTGTCAAAGTCAGGCAGAGCTCATCCTTGTTAGATAACCTAGTTCTAGTATTTGACAAACTGCGCTCCACGTGCACTAAGCTGAACCCCAACAAGTGTGTGTTCGACGCATCCTCTGGGAAGCTCCTAGTATTCCTGGTCTCACACCGAGGAATTGAGGCCAACCCAGAGAAGATCAAGACCATCGACCTGATGTGGCCCCCCGCCCGCGTCAAAGATGTCCAGAAACTCACGGGATGCCTAGCCGCACTGAGTCGGTTTATACCGAAGCTAGCAGAGCGGGTGCTCCCCTTCTTTAAGCTCCTGCGCAAATCCGGTCCAGTTGCTTGGACCGACGAAGGAGAAGGAGCTTTCCAAGAGTTGAAGCAGCTCCTGACGACCCTACCCATCATGGTAGCCCCTGAGCCCGAAGAGCACTTGCTGCTCTACATCACAGCAACAACTGAGGTGGTGAGCATGGTTCTCGTCGCAGAGCGGCCGGACCCCTCATCACCGCAGCCTGCTCCGGTAGCAGAAGACAAGCACCATGAGACCCCGGAGGCTCAAGACGACCTCCCGGAGCTCCAAGACGACCTCCCGGAGGTCCAATGGGACCTCCCGGAGCTCCAAGACAACCTCCCGGAGGTCCATTGGGACCTCCCGGAGCTCCGGGTTAACCCCCCGAGGGTCCAAAGGAACCTCCCAGGAGAACAAGACGTCCTCCCGAGGGTCCAGGATGACCACTTGGAAGACCAGCGGGACCCCTCGGAGGTCCAAGACGGCCTAGAAGCCTTCGAGTCCCAGCTCCCGGAGGCTCCCCCGGACCCGTCTACCTCCTGTCGGCCTGAGCCAATGGAGGAGGACATCTCAGGCCCACGGGGGAGGGTCCGGACCATCCAGAGGCCTGTCTACTACATCAGCGAAGTCCTCCACGATGCCAAGACAAGGTACCTGGAGGTCCACAAGCTGCTGTATGCAGTACTCGTGGCATCCAGGAAGCTCCGCCACTACTTTCAAGCCCACCGGATCTCGGTGGTCACCTCCAACCCGCTGAAGGCCATTCTTCACAGCCCCAACGCGACCGGCAATGTCGCTAAATGGGCAGAGGAATTGGCGTAGTTTGAGCTGGACTTCCTTCCTCGCCATGCAGTAAAGAGCCAAGCACTGGCTGACTTCGTGGCCGAGTGGACGCCAACAATGACTAACCCAGGGGGCCATGAAGATGGTGAACCAAAGCCCTGAGCTCTGGTCTTCACTGGGCCACACTGGACGCTCTTCTTCGATGGCTCCTCATGAAAGCATGGTGCCGGTGCTGGCGTACTGCTTCTCATGCCATCGGGGGAGCAGTTTGGGTACATGGTGCATCTCAATTTCAAGGCAACCAACAACATGGCAGAGTATGAAGCACTCATCTTTGGCCTAAAGACAGCCCTGTCTCTGGGCGCTCACCAGTTGTTGGCACAGGGCGACTCCCAGCTAGTCATCAAGCAAGTTAAGGGTGAATGCTCCTGCAATGACCCACAACTAGCTGCTTATCTGCTCCACGTGCAGATGTTGGAGAAAGACTTCCTCACCTTGGACCTGCGCCATGTACCGCGCGCTGGCAATGCCGCGGCCGACGACCTCTCAACGAAGGGCTCCACCGGAGCCCCTGTGCCCGAAGGAGTCTTCGGGAGGACATTGATGCAGCCCACAGCCCGGCCTGCCGAGCCGGGCGAAGGGGGCTGGACCACCACCTCGAAGCTGGCGGTCCCGGCGGCCCTGCAGCCATGGATGCCGTCAAGGATCGTAAGCATCACTGGGGACTCCATGCAACCCAGCGCTCAAGATCCAGAAGCTCAAGTAAGACCCGATGCATGGATCACGGAGATCCGGGACTACTTGAAAGACAACATCCTCCCTGATGAATGTGTATCCGCTGAACGGATCGTGCGCATGGCTAAAAGATACGCGCTGGTAGAAGGGGATCTCTACCGGCGTGCCGCCAACCATGTCCTATTGCGGTGCATAACCCAGGGGGAAGGCTGCGACTTGCTCGCTGAGATCCATGGAGGCGAATGTGGGAGTCACTCTTCCTCACGCACGCTTGTCGGTAAAGCCTTCCGGCATGGCTTCTACTGGCCGACAGCACTCCAGGATGCCGTCAAGCTGGTCGAGAGCTGCAAGGCGTGCCAATTCCACGCCAAGCAGATCCACACACCGGCTCAGGAGGTACAGATGATCCCGCCCTCGTGGCCGTTCGCCGTATGGGGTTGAACATCCTGGGACCATTCCCCAGAGCCGTCGGGGGATTCCGGTACCTCTACGTCGCCATCGACAAGTTCACCAAGTGGCCGGAAGCTACACCCGTCGTCACCATCAACAAGCAATCCGCAGTAAAGTTCATCAAGTCGATTGTCTGCCGGTTCGGGGTCCCGAACAGAATCATCACCGACAAGGGGACCCAGTTCACCAGCGCAGCGTTCCAAGACTACTGCAAAGATCTCGGCATCCAGGTGTGCTATGCCTCCGTTGCTCACCCAAAGAGCAATGGGCAAGTCGAGAGGGCCAACACCGAGATTCTTTGGGGCCTCAAGACTCGCACCTATGCCGGCCTGAAGAAACATGGTGCCAGTTGGGTGGATGAGCTTCCAAGCACACTATGGGCCAACCGGACATCCCAGAGCCGGGCCACCAGAGAGACACCCTTCTTCATGGTGTATGGGGCCGAAGCTGTGCTTCCCCCAGAGATCACCATGAAGTCTCACCGTGTCCGAGCTTACGACGAAGCCGTGCAGGACAACCTCCGCCGTGGAGAAATCGACCTCGTCGACGAGGTCCGATTGAATGCAGAACTCCGTAACGCACGGTACAGACAAGCGCTCCGTCGCTACCACCAGAGGTCTGTGCGTGCTAGGGAGCTGCGGCGCATACTTTCTCGCAAAGGGACCCACAAACTCTTCCCTAGATGGGAAGGTCCCTTCCGACTCACAAAGGTGTGCCGTCCCGGGTGCGTACGCCTTTCCACCGAGGATGGGGACCCACTCCCGAACCCTTGGAACATAGAACACCTCTGTAAGTTCTACCCCTAGAGCAATGATAGGACAGTTCTTTTTCTTTTCGTAATAAATTCCATAGAGTCCAGGAACAGCGCTCGGAGCAGCTAAGCCCCAGGGGACGGTCCAGGACTACGTTCATCTTTGCCTGGTTCTGACCCCAAGCGCGTAGAGTCTTGCTTCCCTTCTTAATGGGGCGGGTCGTGGCCTCCATGTTTATACTGCCTTCCTCCTGTGGAAATTTATATGAAAAGAAACATGTCCTACTTTGCTCTTTCCTTGTGCTCATTTAAATTATGTATTAAATTCTTATGACCGCACTTTCTGTGTATGCTCACCATACACTCAGCTCTCTTTTCCCATTCTCATCCCTAGTCGGCATTTGCTATCCTACCGAAGACGGTCGCGCTTGAGGTACCTGCCGATGGCCAGGGGGCCTTTCGGGTCTCCCCCAGTCAGGTGCTGCGCCGTCAGTTGGTCACCCCCAGGAAAAACCTGCGCTGTGGAAGGGGAGCCCGGGGTGCGTAGTCTGCTTTGCCTGGTTTCGACCCCAAGCGCGCGCACCCTGCTCTTCGGAGGCCCAGGGGAGCACAGGTTGCTTTGCCTGGTTCCGTACCAGATGCCTGTACACCCTGCCCCCCCCCCCATCGTTACAGTCAAGTCCTAGGGGCCGGACGGTCGTACCCTGACCTTGGGGGGAGGCGGACCACCGGCGCCGGGTGCACTGAAGTACCCAGGCACCGTATACCGGACTAGGACCGTAAGCCAAATAAGACTATGAGAAAGGGAAGGGAGAGCCCCGAAGGAGAATTACGGTTCCTCTGTTTGTGTGCAGGATCTCCCAGCTTTAGCTCCCCCGCAGGAGTATGGTACGAGTGCCCAAACCATTGGACACGCCTACCAGGGGGCCACTACGGGGACCACGCAGGAAGAGACCGGAGATCCCGACAACTCCAACTCAAGACCAGAGGAACCAGACCCTGCTCCCTCCGCAAGGGCGCGCTCCGAAGGCCCCACGTGTACCAGCGGGACCAGAGCTCCCCTCTCCTCAAAGGATAGCCCCGAGCCCGCCACGTGGCCGGCAGAACCGGACCCCGCCCCCTCCGCTGGGGCGAGCTCCGAAGGCTCCACGTGTCCCGTAGGGCCGGACCACCCTCTCCTAAGAAGAGCTCCGGGCCCGCCACGTGGTCAGCAGATCCAGACCTCCCCCCGTCCTCACGGGGCGAGCCCCGGAGACCCCTTGGGCCCTTAACACAATAAGGACCTGAGGAAGGCGTCTGTGCAAGTTTTCAAGATTGGTGAAGGCCTCTGAGTTCCTTGCGGAGCTAAGGACTCGGGCAGGTCAAGCCAAGGAGAAGATAAGGAACAGACGCAATAATAAGGAGTCCATCCATTCATTCAAAGCACCATGAGCTGGACTACAGACTCAACAAAAGCAAAAAAGGAGAGATACAGGGCCTTCTGGCCGCAGGGGCGACTGCCTAAGAGTCACCGGACTCCCGCTGGAACCTAGAGGCCACGAGGGCGTCCATGTCCCCGACTTTGGCCCTAGCAGCTTCCTCCCGCTTGGCGACGGGGCCCAGCCTCACCGGCTCCAGAGAGAAGGAAGGATCTTGACTCCGGAAGCACGCCAGCACGTGCGTAGCGACCTCCTTCGCCAGACCCCATCCCTCCGCCTCAAGCTCGTCGGCGATCACAGCTTCGAGCCTACCCAGCTTTGCGCCGATGGACTCAAGCGCCGGGATTGCCTCAGCCACCTCCTGCGCCGGAGCCTCCGTCCTCACTGGGCTGAAACCAAGGGGAACCACGGCGGACCCCGCCTCACCGACAAAGCTCCAGACTGCTCGGGCCTAGACAGACGCAAAGCCTGGAGCTTCTCCACCTTTTGGCGGGCCGCCAGCTCACGATCCAGCGCCGCCTGGCGCTTCGGGGAGGTCTGCTCCTCCCTCTCAGCAACAGCCGACTCCCGAAGCCCTAGCTCCTCGGCCCGGGCCTTCAGCTTGCCCTCGCTGGCCTCCAGCCGTGCGGCGAGCTTCTTCTCCTCGGCCGCCACATCGCGCTCTCGATCTGCGACGGCACACTCACGACGCGCCACCTGCAACCGCAGCTCCTCCACGGCAGTGGAGCGCGCCTCGGCCCTGGCATGAGCTTCGCGGGTCTCTTGGCGCAGCCGCCGGGTCTCGGAGCTGTGACGCCCTCAATTCTGTGGAAAACCACGGAACCGAGAACTAATGCATATGTGTGCCCCGGATGTTCATCACACATACACATATATTCCACAAACTTAATTCAGAATATATATAACCACGAATAACAGAGTTTATTACAATGTATCATGAGTCTTGGACTCATGCTCACAGCAGAAGTCTTATTTCTATGCAGCGGAAAGTCTTCTAACTAATGCGGAAGCAAATCTAAGCAGCGATGACTCCATCTCTATTCCATTCCGACAGGCAAGGTTGAGAACAGATCACACGCCTTAATGCTCCACTTGGTCTTCATAGTAGTCTTCTCCTGCTGCTGATGATAAAATAATAATGCAAGTTTGAGTACAATGATGAACTCAGCAAGTGCGGGAAAATATGATATGAAGCTCATAGCAAGGTAGGTATAAAAAGGCTCATTTGCAGAAAAGCAAAGTTATTTATCAAAAGCACGATAAAACAGCGACTTATCTTTAAGTGAATGTAATACCAGCATGTATTAAAATACCAATCATACCTCCGTCATGTTCATAATCAGTCATCAATCAACCTCATTCTCTCTCACGAATACCTCCTCGTAGTCGCTACCATCTCACGAATACCATCCTGTATTCGCTACCATTTCACCTCATAAAACAACTTCGTCTCCCACCGAACCAACCTTGTTGCCATGACTCAACAGTCATGCAACCATCTTATCACCCGGACTCAACAGTCCCAAAACCAAACCATAACCAAACCATCCAAAACTATAACCAATAACCATCCCAATAACCATCCCAACTAATCATGGCAGTTGGCCAGGCGCTCGTGACCGTAAGCTCGGCTATCATGATAGTTTTAAGAACTCTGCAGAGTTTGCACCTCTTTACCCACAAGTTTGTGATTTCGTCACCCGTCGGCGACTGCAGAACCTCCATTATACCAGTACACAACCGTCGGTGTATGGCCAAGAGATCACAAAATAGCCTTTACAAAGGGGCTACTAGATGTATGGACTCACTAAGGTTTCACCGGCAGGCTAGAATCTTCAATTCTCCCACCCACGGGTCCCCTCTTGTGCCATGCAGTTCCCAGGGCAGTCCTCACTCGACTCCCATTCCCCGCGCCTTCCACAGTCCATAATACTCTAGCAACTTACCTAATTACTCAGCTAAGCCGCACCCATACTTGGCCTTGTGGTGGCACTGTTATCCTGGCATGTGCATGCATGAACCGGTCCTTAGATCTACGGCAAGTAAACCACCATCTCATGCTACCTCATTCACAAACCCAGGCTTGCCTAGATCTCCCTCCGATCCATGTCCATTTAACAACATCAATTTATCATTACGAGTGCAGTTAGCTAGACACATCTATCTCGCTTCCCAATCCCATGGACTCAGCGAAGCATACAAGTAAAACCACACCCGACTCATAAACATCCCTGGCGACAAGGGTGGTTTAACCAAAGCTAGTAAACTCCTATAAAAGGGTTTTCCATCATGTTTGACTCAGCACACACCTTTTTGCAAAACAAAACAGTTTTGCCCAAAACATAGGATCAATATGGTCAAGGAGCACTTGCCTTGTTCTTGCGGTTCTGGTGGCTCTTGGATCTCGAAACCTTGTTGTTGCAGCTCGTCGTAGACAGCACCCTGAGCTTGTCCTTCTATACAAGATCACGCACATACAAGATTCATAACAATCAATACCATGCACAAACTTTAAACTAGATGTGATGATGCATATGCATGTTATGCAGTTTTATTAGATCGGTTTGTACGTGTTCTTGCATGGCTTTATGATGAACAGGGGTGTTCGGATCAGATGTGGACGTGGCGATGACCTTGTCTTTAGATCAACCCGATCAACAAGTGATATGTCCACGAGAAAGCTTCTGTTCGAAAAGAATCGAAGGACAGATGCAAAGAAAACATAACGATGTTGTAAGGTGGTATTGGAGACCTACCTTACTGTGACGCCCTCAATTCTGTGGAAAACCACGGAACCGAGAACTAATGTATATGTGTGCCCATGATGTTCATCACACATACACATATGATCAACAAACTGAATTCAGAATATATATTACCACGAATAACAGAGTTTATTACAATGTCTCATGAGTCTTGGACTCATGCTCACAGCGGAAGTCTTTATTTCTATGCAGCGGAAGCAATTTAACTAATGCGGAAGCAAATCTAAGCAGCGATGACTCCATCTCTATTCCATTCCCACAGGCAAGGTTGAGAACAGATCACACGCCTTAATGCTTCACTTGGTCTTCATAGTAGTCTTCTCCTGCTGCTGGTGATGAAATAATAATGCAAGTTTGAGTACAATGATGTACTCAGCAAGTGCGGGAAAACATGATATGTAGCTCATAACAAGGTAGGCATAAATGGTTCATTGCAGAAAAGCAGATTTATAAAACCATGATAAAACAGCAACTTATCTTTAGATGAATGTGATCCCAGCATGTATTAAATTACCAACATACCTCCATCTTTTCCATGTTCCACCCGAACATTAACCAACTTCATTCTTGTTCACGAATACGTCCTCGTATTCGCTACCATCTCACGAATACCTTCTCGTGTTCGCTACCATCTCATCTCATAAACAACTTCGTCTCACACCAAGACCAATCTCGTTGCCATGACTCAACAGTCATGCAACCATCATATCACCCGGACTCAACAGTCCCGAAAACCAAAACCATAATCAAAACCATAACCAATAACCATATCCGAGAACCATCCTAATAACCATCCCGACTAATCATGGCAGTTGGCCAGGTGCTCGTGACCGTAAGCTCGACTATCATGATAGTTTTAAGAACCCTGCAGAGTTTGTACCTCTTTACCCACAAGTTTGTGATTTCGTCACCCGTCGGCGACTTCAGAACCTCCATTATACCAGTACACAACCGTCGGTGTATGGCCAAGAGATCACAAAATAGCCTTTACAAAGGGGCTACTAGATGTATGGACTCACTAAGATTTCACCGGCTGGCTAGAATCTCCAATTCTCCCACCCACGGGCTGTCACACCCGGTTTTTCCGAAGAAACAACCAAGTGAATATCACATGTATGCCAGGATCATTTTCTCATACATGTGATGACAAATAGTGAAGCATCATTTATTACAAGCCAGGTGTCGAATATAAATAAGTCTTACATCGCAAATGTCTCAATGGACACTAATGCTTCATCACAAGTAAATAAACTAGCAGCGGAATATTATTCTTTTAGGGCTCCATCACAGGCGTTGCCCGGGGGTCTTCATGAACCTAAAAACCTTCCTCGGGTCCAAAATCTTGGTCATTATACACCACCTCATTATCTTGACCTGAGCAGCAATATAAACCAACAAATATGCAAGGTTGAGTACCAATGGTACTCAGCAAGTGTGGGAAAATTATATCATGCATGGCTAGAAAAAGGAGAGGTTGAACTCATGGTTAAAGCACTACGCAATTAATACCTATCACCTTAGCTTATTAAGCACTTACATTACTACACAGGTGAAATGGTCCCATTCTCCCATCCCATTATCATAATCCAATAACCATAACATCATTTCCAATGTTAAGCTCCCCGCTTAACTTCCAAAACCATCAATCCTCTAATCATGAATAAGTCCAGGCCGCTCTTAACCGTGAGCACGGCTGTCAAGACAGTTTTAACTCTGCAGAATTTGTACCACTGTACCCACAAGTAGTGATTTCATCCCCCGTTGCCGGGTGGACTAAAAGAACCTCCATTATGCCAGTGGCTACGATCCACATTCACACTTCCCAGGTGTGCGGCCAGGAGATCACTACGAAGCCTTTACAAAGGGATTCCCGACGAGCGTGGGCCCACTGAGGTTTCACCCCTAACAGCATACAAGAGGCTCCAACCCCGCTGCAGTGGCCCCCTCTTGAGCCTTGCGGTTCATATGGTAGTCCAGCTGACACCTACTCCCCGCACCATCCAACACACCCATACTACGCCGGGGATACACCTAATTAATTGGCCAAGCTGCCCCATCTCAGCATGTGGTTGGCACTGTAAAGCCGGGTTACATGCTCCATGAACCGGTCCTTAGGATCCAGGCAAGTGCTAAACACAAACCCGAGTCTCGTACACCCAGCACACAACCAAAACATCCAACTTGCCTTGATCCCTACCTCTACATAACTCACAATGTCTCATTCAAGAGTATGGTAATATAAACTGATGATCTCATGTCCCAAATATCCCATTCTAAGCATGGCTAAGCATATGCATGGAAATAAATGACATGGTAAAATAAATCCCAACCCAAGCTACAAGGAAACAAGGTAATGCAATTCTAGGGAAACTTTCCTAGCATGGGTTTCATATTTCATTTGACAATGCAAATAATTCTATCTACACATCCTAGCATAGGATCAAAGTGGTCAAGGACACTTGCCTCCTTCTTGCTGCTCTTGAAATGGGTAGTCCTGATCTTGGAAAGGGATAACTTGCTCTTGAACAGGTTCTACTTCATACCATCACACATAGCAAAAGAAAAACAACAATCATAAGACATAGTTCACACTTCTACTTCATACAAACCACACATTCATATTTATAAAAGTTCTTTACCATTATATGTGTTGTGGTTACTTTATGTGTGTTAAGTTGTGGCTTGCATGCACTTTTAACCATGTATATATGATTCCTACTTTTGTGTCCACATTTATACTTGCATACTATTTATATGGGTTTCCAATAAATTTCTTATATTCAACTACTACACCTTTTTACTACCAAGTATGTAAGAAAAGTATTTTTCTTCTCCATATGTGCCTTCATAATTTCTATCAACCCTAAACTGAATTCTTTGTATTTTAGAAACTCCATTTATCATTTACTAGTTGCTATATTTTCAGATTTATATTCCTATGCATAATTGTGTATTTTATTATGAAATTAGTAATACACATCATCTAAACAGTATAGGTTCTGGTCCTAAATAATTTTAATAACATATTTTAACCTTGGCCTCTGATGTAAACTATTTCATAATTATTTTCCCTATTTTTCTATAACTATTCTTTACTTAAAAATGTGTCCCTATACTAATAAATGTGAATAATAGATGAAACAGATTCATTTCAGCCCAAAAATAGATTTTTATCTCACTCCAAAGTTTTCTAAGTACTGAGAAAGTTTTTAATTAATTTTGACAATTATGTTTGTCCCACTTTTTAATTTTTAAACACTAGTTACATATTCAATTTTCTAAATTAAATACTAAACAGGGCTAAAATAATGAATTCACCCCATTACAGGGTCTATAATATTATTTTCATAATTTCCAGGGGTCTAGCTACACTTATCAGAGGTGTTTTTCCTAATTTTTATTATGTCCAGGGGCTAAACTGATTTTTAAATGAATTTACATGATTTTCTGGAGTTCCAGGGGCTAGATCTGAAATTTCCGGGGCTAGCTCTCAATTCCAGTGAACCCCAGGGGGTAGCACGTAAGAATTCCAGTCTTTATTATGCGGGGCTGACGTGGACCGTCCGATTTTAAACCGACGGCTGAGATTATAACATTGAACCGGTACGCAGGGTTTTAAAGTCTACCGTGCGATTTAAAATAAACGACGCACAAGCGGCCACGTCGCTTTGATCGAGCGCGGGCGGCGCTGCCGGCGGCGCACGGCGGCGGGAAGCGGCGATCTCGCCGGAAAGTTTCGGATCCGCGAGAATTCTACCTAGAACTGTGATCTTATGGCATAGATCGGTAGAGGGGAGGTCAGAGATCTCACCTCGGGGGTTCTCTCGAGCTCGGGGGTCCTGGAAAGTGATCGGCGGCGAGGTCCGAGGCAAAACCACAGCGAAGCTCGTCGGCGCTGTGTTTACACCGTAAGTCTCCGAGTTTTCTGCACCTGCAAAGATCCCCGGAGGCGGTGGATCAAGACCAGCGAGTTAGATCAGAGTTTCCGAGCTTAGATCGGCCAGAATTCACCAGCGAAGTCTCGGTGCTCACCGGAGTAAAAATCGGCGATCGCGTGGGAAAAACCGATCGGGGCTGGGGTTTTTATAGCCGGGGGAGGGCGGTGGGTCAGTTGTGATCAAGTTTGATTCATCTGGGTCCAGAATTCAGGCTGAGGGACGCGGTTTCCGGGCGGTTAAGATCGCGCGCGCTCGGGGGGAAAAGTCCGGGCCGCAGACGCTCGGGGTTAGGGATGACATGTGGGTCCCACCTGTCTGTGAGAGACAGCGTGGCGCGCGCGGGGGCGGGCTGGCGCCGGGAAACTGGGCCGGCTGGCGGGTTTCGGCCCACTGGCCGGTTTTTTTCCCATTTCTCTTTTTCTTTTTCCATTTCTTTTCTGTTTTGAGTATAATTTGAATTCCAGTTTGAATTTGAATTTTTGCAAAACATGCAACACGTCCAAAAATTTTTAAATTCCCCTCTGAACATGGTTTAGAGTTTTGAATCAAAATTTGGGGTGTTACAGCTCTACCCCCCTTAAAAGAAATCTCGTCCTCGAGATTGGTGTTTCTAAGAAAACAATTCCGTAAATTGTGCCTTGAGCTCATCTTCCCGTTCCCAGGTAGCTTCCTCTTCTGAGTGATGCTTCCACTGCACTTTGCACATCCGGATTCTCTTATTTCTGGTGAGGCGTTCCATTGTCTCCAAAACCTTGTATGGTTGCTCGGCATAAGACAAATCTTCAGCTACATCCACTTCATTCATGGGTAACACCTCCTCAGGCGTCCTCAGGCATTTCTTGAGTTGTGACACATGGAATACATCGTGCACATCCGATAGATGAGCCGGTAACTCTAGTTGGTACGCCACTTCGCCTTTTCTTTCCAAAACTTGGAAGGGTCCGATGTATCGAGGTGACAACTTCCCTTTCACCTTGAACCGACGAAGTCCTCTGATAGGGGACACCTTGAGATAAACATAGTCTCCCACGTTGAAAACGAGTTCTCTTCTTCGTACATCAGCATAACTCTTCTGGCGGGTTTGTGCTATCCTCAAGTTGTTGCGGATCTCCCTCACCTTCGCTTCGGCTTCTTGTAGCACTTCTGGACCAAACACTTTACTTTCTCCTGTTTGGTTCCAAAATAGAGGAGTTCTGCACTTCCTTCCATACAAAGCTTCAAACGGTGACATTTTCATACTAGCTTGATAGCTGTTGTTATAGGAAAACTCCGCATACGGTAAGTTCTTGTCCCAACTCCTATTGTTTTTGAGTGCACATGCCCTTAACATATCTTCAAGGATCTGATTGGTTCTCTCCGTCTGCCCGTCAGTTTGGGGATGATAGGCAGAACTAAAGTTCAGATGGGTTCCCATGGTTTCATGCAACTTCTGCCAAAACCTCGAGGTGAACTGTGTCCCTCGATCCGACACAATCTTCTTTGGCACTCCATGGTAACACACGATCCTTGACATGTACAATTCTACCAATTTGGATCCGCTGTAGCTTTCTTTCACAGGAATGAAATGAGCTACCTTGGTTAGCCGATCAATAATGACCCATATTGAATCATACCCGGATTGGGTCCTAGGCAATCCCACGACAAAATCCATGCTGATTTCTTCCCACTTCCATTCAGGCACTTTGAGTGGTTGCAGTAATCCCGCGGGTCGTTGATGTTCGGCTTTCACCAACTGACATGTGTCACATAGGGCAATATGTTCCGCGACATCTCGCTTCATGCCATACCACCAATACCTGCTCTTGAGGTCCTGGTACATCTTCGTACTCCCAGGATGAATGGAATAGTCAGAATCGTGAGCCTCCTTCAAAATTAATTCACGGATCTCCTTTACTTCTGGCACACAGATCCTTTTCCCGTGCCACACCGTTCCTTGTTCATCCTCTCTAAAACCAGGAGCTTTATTTTCCTTGATGAGCTGTCTGATCTCTTGTATCTTCTCATCATTCTTTTGGCCCTCGCGTATGTCCCGCTCGAGTGTGGAGTCCACTTCCATGGCTATGGCTTCACCACTATTTACTAGACATAGATTGAGCCTTATAACCTCGTCCTTTAATTCTGCAGGCATGTCCTTCAAGCTCAACTTATTGACCTGCACTTTCCGACTCAAAGCATCGGCCACGACGTTTGCTTTCCCGGGATGATAGTTGATGCCCACATCAAAGTCATTGATTAGCTCTAACCATCTCCTTTGTCTGAGGTTGAGATCTGGCTGTGTGAATATGTACTTCAAACTCTTATGATCCGTATATATCTCTGTCCTCTTCCCCATCAAATAGTGCCGCCAAATTTTCAACGCGTGTACCACTGCAGCTAGTTCTAGGTCATGTGTAGGATAGTTCTTCTCGTGCTTCCGAAGCTGCCGGGATGCATATGCCACGACATGTCCTTCTTGCATGAGAACACATCCCAACCCATTTCCAGAGGCATCGCAGTACACTGTGAAATTCTTCTGCATATCTGGCATAACCAACACTGGGGCTGTTGTCAATCTCTTCTTTAACTCCTGAAAGCTCGTCTCGCACTGTGGCGTCCAGGTGAATGTGATTCCCTTCTCCAACAGTTTGGTGAGAGGTCTCGAGATCTTGGAGAATCCCTCAATAAACCGTCGATAGTATCCAGCCAAGCCCAAAAAGCTTCGAACTTCCCCGACATTTTCAGGGGTTTTCCACTTCTGGATATCCTCGATTTTGGCGGGATCTACGGAGATTCCTCCCTCCGAGATTATATGTCCTAAAAAGGGAACTCTCTTCAGCCAAAACTCACACTTGCTCAACTTGGCATATAGTTGGTGTTCTCTCAGCCTCTGTAACACCAACCTTAGATGTTTCTCATGTTCTTCTTCATCTTTGGAGAAGACGAGAATATCATCTATGAAAACCACCACAAATTTGTCCAGATATTCCATGAAAACCTTGTTCATGAGGTACATGAAATATGCCGGGGCATTGGTTAGCCCAAAAGGCATGACAGTGTATTCATACAGTCCGTACCGAGATACGAAAGCTGTCTTGGGAATATCTGATTGCCTTATCTTGAGTTGGTGGTACCCCGACCTGAGATCAATTTTCGAGAACACACAAGCTCCCCTCAACTGATCAAACAAGTCTTCAATGCGGGGTAATGGGTACTTGTTCTTGATGGTTACCTCATTCAAGGCACGGTAATCCACGCATAACCTTTGGGTTCCGTCTTTCTTGGGCACAAATATCACCGGAGCTCCCCATGGTGAGGAACTAGGGCGAATATACCCCTTCTCCGTCAATTCTCTCAAATGATCCTTGAGCTCTTCTAGCTGCTTGGAGTCCATTCGATAAGGTCTCTTGTATATCGGGGCTGTTCCCGGTACTAGCTCAATTGCGAAGTCCACGTCACGGTCGGGAGGCATACCTGGCAACTCCTCCGGAAAAACATCTGGATAATCCCTGATGGTCCTGATTTCCTCAACTTTCACCTCCACTTGATTTAATTTAATGTCCCTCCTAGGCTCGTGTATTGTTATGAACTTTACTCTGGTACCACTGGGGTGAGTTAGTTCCACCGTTCTGGTCGAACAATGGATGATTCCTTTATGTTTGGTCAACCAATCCATACCCAAAATAATATCTATCCCTTGTGAATCTATCACTATGAGGTTAGCCGTAAATACTACCCCATTAATGTCTAGGCTCACTTTGGGACACACTTGTCTTGTCCTTATTTCTCCACCTGGAGAGTTTACCGCTAGCATATGGTTCATTTGTGTGGTTGCTAGGTCATGCTTCTTAACAAACCCTTGAGCAATGAACGAGTGGGTAGCACCAGAATCAAACAGCAGAGTTGCAAGGTGTAAATTGGCAGGAAACTTACCAACTACCACGTCGGGCGCCTCTTGTGCTTCCTCCATAGTGACGTGGTTCACCCGTCCTCTCACTACATTCTGCTGTTGTGGCGGCTCAGGCTTCTTCTTTGGGCATTTATGGGCGTAGTGCCCCACTTCACCACAGCTGAAACATTGCACCCCAATCTTAGATGCTGGGCCCTTGTTGTCTTGGGGTTGGTTTGGGGGTCCTTGCACTGCTGGTCGAGGTGGATATGCGGGGCGAGGCTGCTGCACAAACTGACGTGGCGGCTGTGCTGGTGCCGCGGGTGGCCTGTAGTTTGGGTTGTACCCTCTTGGTGCTGAATAGGGTACCGCAGCACGGCTTGTCTGCCCCGTAGGTTGCTGCATCATACGTGGGCGGGTGTTGCTCCCTGAGGCCTGATGTGACCACCCCGCCTTCCTCTTATTCTCATTTTCCAGGGCCTTTAGCTTCCTTTCCACCACAAATGCCCTGTCCACCATCTTTTGAAAACTTTCATACTCATTGGAGGACATTGCACACTGCATCTCTGCGGTAAGTCCTTCCACGAAACAATCTTGTTTCTGCTCATCAGTCTCTATGTCTCGTGGAGCATAACGGGATAGTTGAGTAAATTTAGTGAGGTATTCCCTCACAGTCATGTTTCCCTGCTGCAGTCCCAAAAATTCCTTCCTCTTGTTTTTGAGTTCACCTCTTGGGATGTAATGGTTGCGGAAGCTACGCTTGAACTCTTCCCAAGTGATGTTCTCAGGGTCATGATGGGCGGCCACGTAGGCGGTCCACCAATCAGCAGCAGGTCCATGCAATTGATGAGAGGCAAACAGCACCCTCTCATACCCTTGGCATTGTATTATCCTCATCTTACTTTCAATGGTCTTCAGCCAATCATCTGCCTCCAGAGGTTCAGCAGCACTTGCAAACTTTGGAGGTTGAGTTCCTAGAAACTCACTCAACCTTGGTTGGCGTGGTGCAGCTTGTGGAGGTGGAACTTGATGCAAGTTGGCCACCACTTGAGTCAAGTTCTGGATAAGCTGATTTTGATTCTCCAGCATTTGGTGGAGAGGATCAACTTCTTCACGGCGACCACCCCTGTCCTGGCCTCCAGAAAGATGAGGGTTGCATTCCTCATCATTGTTGTTGGCGGGGTTGGCAGCACGTCCTTTTCCTCTTCCGGCCATCTGGCAGAATCAACAAATGTTAATTTCATATCATTTAGTATCATCTTACTACTTTCCTTTGTTGGTGCTTTGAGGTGTTGAGGCTTTGTTAAAATTTTACGAGGGTTTATATCTCACACCAAATAAATGCACTATTATTTCCTGTGGGTTCACACACCAAAGCAAAACAATCTGAAGACGAGGCTGTGGACAATTGCTCATGGCCTCCACAACTCACGTCACACACCAAGCATTATCACACCATTAACTACGTAACGACTCGACTACTTGACCTCTTGCTAGCTAGGGGAAAGACTCTACACTACTCGTCCTCTTGAGCTGGCTCCTCGGGATCTTCCTCCTCATTTCGGCTACCTTCTGACTCTGCTTTGGGTGGGGAGGCTGCTGGTGGAGAAGTGCGACGACGCCTGATTGCTCGGCGATCCGGGGAGTCAGGAGTCCATGTATCATTCACGGTGACACACAGTTCATTCCCATCTCCTCTTTCTCTCGCCTTTAAGCAAGCTCGCAGCAACGCCTCCGTTTCCTTCAGGGTGTCTCGGACATCCTGAAGCTCTTGTTGACACTCCTGCAATCGAGTGCTGAGCATAGCAGCATCCTCCAAGCACAAGTCCATGTGCTCATGGGAAGTCCCTTGCTGCACCGGTGGGTACTTGTACTCCGTGGTACCACTCTCACGTTGGAGGACATACATGTACTCAGTTTTGTCCAAGTGGCGACGATAGATGTGACTCTGGCAGGTGATGGCCTCCCAGGTGACATCTTTCTCCGCGTCAACTTGTGTTGCTCGACAAGCTGGAGAGTGGTGAATCTTAAGCAGCTGATTCTCGTGTATAATCCTCATCTCCGAACTCCATTCTTCCCTCTTCTCACGGATGGTCCTGGTGGAGTTATAGTGGATGATTAGCTTGCCCGTATTGCCGGCGGCTTCGAGCATACGTCGAAGACGGCACAACAAATCTCCTACTGCCAATCCGTAGGAAAGGTACGTCACTGGACGACTCTCCTCTCTTTCGTCAAGGGCAACTACGGGAACTCTCCCTCCTGTGGACTTACGAGCGGTGCGAATCATGCGAACCATCTAAAACAAAAAGAATTTAAAATTAGGTTAGATAAATTCTCAAACAAAAATCCTATTTTGAATGAAAGTTGGGGTAAGATGAAGAAAATGACTCCTTTAATAACACTTTTCCACCCACACCTTGGAAAATAGTTTTTAAGAAAATAGGGCCCTTAAATACGTCCATTTCTACCTATGTCCACGTTCCTACGGGCAACCTTGGCTCTGATACCACCTCTGTCACACCCGGTTTTTCCGAAGAAACAACCAAGTGAATATCACATGTATGCCAGGATCATTTTCTCATACATGTGATGACAAATAGTGAAGCATCATTTATTACAAGCCAGGTGTCGAATATAAATAAGTCTTACATCGCAAATGTCTCAATGGACACTAATGCTTCATCACAAGTAAATAAACTAGCAGCGGAATATTATTCTTTTAGGGCTCCATCACAGGCGTTGCCCGGGGGTCTTCATGAACCTAAAATCCTTCCTCGGGTCCAAAATCTTGGTCATTATACACCACCTCATTATCTTGACCTGAGCAGCAATATAAACCAACAAATATGCAAGGTTGAGTACCAATGGTACTCAGCAAGTGTGGGAAAATTATATCATGCATGGCTAGAACAA
This sequence comes from Neostapfia colusana, assembly GCA_030760725.1. Lineage (NCBI taxonomy): Eukaryota > Viridiplantae > Streptophyta > Magnoliopsida > Poales > Poaceae > Neostapfia > Neostapfia colusana. Next base: position 84,918,611 of record JASWHV010000003.1, read on the forward strand.
GGAGAGGTTGAACTCATGGTTAAAGCACTACGCAATTAATACCTATCACCTTAGCTTATTAAGCACCTTCATTACTACACAGGTGAAATGGTCCAAATCTCCCATCCCATCATCATAATCCAATAACCATAACATCATTTCCAATGTTAAGCTCCCCGCTTAACTTCCAAAACCATCAATCCTCTAATCATGAATAAGTCCAGGCCGCTCTTAACCGTGAGCACGGCTGTCAAGACAGTTTTGACTCTGCAGAGTTTGTACCACTGTACCCACAAGTAGTGATTTCATCCCCCGTTGCCGGGTGGACTAAAAGAACCTCCATTATGCCAGTGGCTACGATCCACATTCACACTTCCCAGGTGTGTAGCCAGGAGATCACTACGAAGCCTTTACAAAGGGATTCCCGACGAGCGTGGGCCCACTGAGGTTTCACCCCTAACAGCATACAAGAGGCTCCAACCCCGCTGCAGTGGCCCCCTCTTGAGCCTTGCGGTTCATATGGTAGTCCAGCTGACACCTACTCCCCGCACCATCCAACACACCCATACTACGCCGGGGATACACCTAATTAATTGGCCAAGCTGCCCCATCTCAGCATGTGGTTGGCACTGTAAAGCCGGGTTACATGCTCCATGAACCGGTCCTTAGGATCCAGGCAAGTACTAAACACAAACCCGAGTCTCGTACACCCAGCACACAACCAAAACATCCAACTTGCCTTGATCCCTACCTCTACATAACTCACAATGTCTCATTCAAGAGTATGGTAATATAAACTGATGATCTCATGTCCCAAATATCCCATTCTAAGCATGGCTAAGCATATGCATGGAAATAAATGACATGGTAAAATAAATCCCAACCCAAGCTACAAGGAAACAAGGTAATGCAATTCTAGGGAAACTTTCCTAGCATGGGTTTCATATTTCATTTGACAATGCAAATAATTCTATCTACACATCCTAGCATAGGATCAAAGTGGTCAAGGACACTTGCCTCCTTCTTGCTGCTCTTGAAATGGGTAGTCCAGATCTTGGAAAGGGATAACTTGCTCTTGAACAGGTTCTACTTCATACCATCACACATAGCAAAAGAAAAACAACAATCATAAGACATAGTTCACACTTCTACTTCATACAAACCACACATTCATATTTATAAAAGTTCTTTACCATTATATGTGTTGTGGTTACTTTATGTGTGTTAAGTTGTGGCTTGCATGCACTTTTAACCATGTATATATGATTCCTACTTTTGTGTCCACATTTATACTTGCATACTATTTATATGGGTTTCCAATAAATTTCTTATATTCAACTACTACACCTTTTTACTACCAAGTATGTAAGAAAAGTATTTTTCTTCTCCATATGTGCCTTCATAATTTCTATCAACCCTAAACTGAATTCTTTGTATTTTAGAAACTCCATTTATCATTTACTAGTTGCTATATTTTCAGATTTATATTCCTATGCATAATTGTGTATTTTATTATGAAATTAGTAATACACATCATCTAAACAGTATAGGTTCTGGTCCTAAATAATTTTAATAACATATTTTAACCTTGGCCTCTGATGTAAACTATTTCATAATTATTTTCCCTATTTTTCTATAACTATTCTTTACTTAAAAATGTGTCCCTATACTAATAAATGTGAATAATAGATGAAACAGATTCATTTCAGCCCAAAAATAGATTTTTATCTCACTCCAAAGTTTTCTAAGTAATGAGAAAGTTTTTAATTAATTTTGACAATTATGTTTGTCCCACTTTTTAATTTTTAAACACTAGATACATATTCAATTTTCTAAATTAAATACTAAACAGGGCTAAAATAATGAATTCACCCCATTACAGGGTCTATAATATTATTTTCATAATTTCAAGGGGTCTAGCTACACTTATCAGAGGTGTTTTTCCTAATTTTTATTAAGTCCAGGGGCTAAAACTGATTTTTAAATGAATTTACATGATTTTCTGGAGTTCTAGGGGCTAGATCTGAAATTTCCGGGGCTAGCTCTCAATTCCAGAGAACCCCAGGGGGTAGCACGTAAGAATTTCAGTCTTTATAATGCGGGGCTGACGTGGACCGTCCGATTTTAAACCGACGGCTGAGATTATAACATCGAACCGGTACGCGGGGTTTTAAAGTCTACCGTGCGATTTAAAATAAACGGCGCACAAGCGGCCACGTCGCTCTGATCGAGCGCGGGCGGCGCTGCCGGCGGCGCACGGCGGCGGGAAGCGGCGATCTCGCCGGAAAGTTTCGGATCCGCGAGAATTCTACCTAGAACTGTGATCTTATGGCATAGATCGGTAGAGGGGAGGTCAGGGATCTCACCTCGGGGGTTTTCTCGAGCTCGGGGGTCCTGGAAAGTGATCGGCGGCGAGGTCCGAGGCAAAACCACGGCGAAGCTCGTCGGCGCTGTGTTTACACCGTAAGTCTCCGAGTTTTCTGCACCTGCAAAGCTCCCCGGAGGCGGTGGATCAAGACCAGCGAGTTAAATCAGAGTTTCCGAGCTTAGATCGGCCAGAATTCACCGGCGAAGTCTCGGTGCTCACCGGAGTAAAAATCGGCGATCGCGTGGGAAAAACCGATCGGGGCTGGGGTTTTTATAGCCGGGGGAGGGCGGTGGTTCAGTTGTGATCGAGTTTGATTCGTCTGGGTCCAGAATTCAGGCTGAGGGACGCGGTTTCCGGGCGGTTAAGATCGCGCGCGCTCGGGGGGAAAAGTCCGGGCCGCAGACGCTCGGGGTTAGGGATGACATGTGGGTCCCACCTGTCTGTGAGAGACAGCGCGGCGCGCGCGGGGGCGGGCTGGCGCGGGGAAACTGGGCCGGCTGGCGGGTTTCGGCCCACTGGCCGGTTTTTTTTTCCCGTTTCTCTTTCTCTTTTTCCATTTCTTTTCTGTTTTGAGTATAATTTGAATTCCAGTTTGAATTTGAATTTTTGCAAAACATGCAACACGTCCAAAAATTTTTAAATTCCCCTCTGAACATGGTTTAGAGTTTTGAATCAAAATTTGGGGTGTTACATTTAATTATGACAATATGTTTGTCCCACTTTTTAATTTTTAAACACTAGCCACATATTCAATTTCCTAATTTAAATACTAAACAGGGCTAAAAAGGTAAACTCACCCCACTACAGGGTCTATAATATTATTTTCAGAATTTCTAGGGGTTTAGCTACACTTATCAGAGGTGTTTTTCCTAATTTTTATTAAGTCCAGGGGCTAAAACTGATTTTTAAATGAATTTACATGATTTTCTGGAGTTCCAGGGGCTAGATCAGAAGTTTCCGGGGCTAGCTCTTATTTCCCGAGAACCCCAGGGGGTAGCACGTAAGATTTCCAGTCTTTATAACGCGGGGCTGACGTGGACCGTCCGATTTTAAACCGATGGCTTAGATTATAACGTCGAACCGGTACAAGGGGGTTTAAACCCTACCGTGCGATTTAAAATAAACGGCGCACAAGCGCCCACGTCGCTCTGATCGAGCGCGGGCGGCGCTGCCGGCGGCGCACGGCGGCGGGAAGCGGCGATCTCGCCGGAGACTTTCGGATCTTCGAGAATTCTTCCTAGAACTGTGATTTTATGGTATAGATCGGTAGAGGGGAGGTCGGGGATCTCACCTCGGGGGTTTTCTTGAGCTCGGAGGTCCTGGAAGGTGATCGGGGACGAGGTCCGAGGCAAAACCACGGCGAAGCTCGTCGGCGCTGCGTTTACACCGCAAATCACCGAGTTTTCTGCACCTGCAAGGTTCCCCAGAGGCGGTGGATCAAGACCAGCGAGTTAGATCGGAATTTCCGAGCTTAGATCGGCCAGAATTCGTCGGAGAAGTCTTGGTTCTCACCGGAGTAAAAATCGGCGATCGCGGGGGAAAAACAGAACGAGGCCGGGGTTTTTATAGACGGGGGAGGGCGGCGGGGTGGTTCAGATCATGTCCGCGTCGCCTACGAACAGAATTCAGCGGGGATACGCCGAAATCCCGATCGGTTTTGATTCGGGTGCGAGGGAGTCCGGCGCAGTCGCGAGGTAGACGAAGATCGGGTGGGTCCCGCCTATCAGCGTGAAGAAGGGGGCGCGCGCGGCTGCGGGCTGGCGCGGAGCAAGGTGGGCCGGCTGGTGGGTTTCGGCCCACTGGCCGGTTTTTTTCTGTTTTCTCTTTTTCTTTTTCTATTTCTTTTTTGATTTGAGTTTAATTTGAATTCCAGTTTGAATTTGAACTTTTGCAATACATGCAACACGTCCAAAAATTTTTAAATTCCCCTCTTAACATGATTTAGGGTTTTGAATTAAAATTTTGGGGTGTTACAGCTCTACCCCCCTTAAAAGAAATCTCGTCCTCGAGATTGGTGTTTCTAAGAAAACAATTCCGGAAATTGTGCCTTGAGCTCATATTCCCGCTCCCAGGTGGCTTCCTCATCTGAGTGATGCTTCCACTGCACCTTGCACATCCGGATTCTTTTATTTCTGGTGAGGCGTTCCATTGTCTCCAAAATCTTGTATGGTTGCTCGGCATAAGACAAATCCTCAGCTACGTTCACTTCATTCATGGGTAACACCTCTTCAGGCGTCCTCAGGCATTTCTTGAGTTGTGACACATGGAATACATCGTGCACATCCGATAGACGAGGCGGTAATTCTAGTTGATACGCCACTTCGCCTTTCCTCTCCAAAACTTGAAAGGGTCCAATGTATCGAGGTGACAACTTCCCTTTCACCTTGAACCGACGAAGTCCTCTGATAGGGGACACCTTGAGATAAACATAGTCTCCCACGTTGAAAACGAGCTCTCTTCTTCGTACATCAGCATAACTCTTTTGGCGTGTCTGTGCTATCCGCAAGTTATTGCGAATTTCCCTCACCTTCGCCTCGGCTTTTTGTAGTACCTCTGGACCAAACACTTTACTTTCCCCTGTTTGGTTCCAAAATAAGGGAGTTCTGCACTTCCTCCCATACAAAGCTTCAAACGGTGACATCTTCATACTAGCTTGATAGCTGTTGTTATAAGAAAACTGCGCATACGGTAAGTTCTTGTCCCAACTCCTATTGTTTTTGAGTGCACATGCCCTTAGCATATCTTCAAGGATCTGATTGGTTCTTTCCGTCTGCCCGTCAGTTTGGGGATGATAGGCAGAACTAAAGTTCAGATGGGTTCCCATGGTTTCGTGCAACATCTGCCAGAACTTTGAGGTGAACTGTGTCCCTCGATCCGACACAATCTTCTTTGGCACTCCATGGTAACACACGATCCTTGACATGTACAACTCTGCCAATTTGGATCCGATGTAGCTTTCTTTCACGGGGATGAAATGAGCTACCTTGGTTAGCCTGTCAATGATGACCCATATCGAATCATATCCTGATTGGGTCCTAGGCAATCCCACGATGAAATCCGTGCTGATTTCCTCCCATTTCCATTCAGGCACTTTGAGTGGTTGCAATAATCCCGCAGGTCGTTGATGTTCTGCTTTCACCAACTGACATGTGTCACATAGGGCAACATGTTCCGCGACATCTCGCTTCATGCCATACCACCAATACCTGCTCTTGAGGTCCTGGTACATCTTCGTACTCCCAGGATGAATGGAATAGTCAGAATCATGAGCCTCCTTCAGAATCAATTCACGGATCTCCTTTACTTCTGGCACACAGATTCTTTTCCCGTGCCACAACGTTCCTTGTTCATCCTCTCTAAAACCAGGAGCTTATTTTCCTTGATGAGTTGTCTGATCTCTTGTATCTTCTCTCTTTCTTTTGACCCTCGCGGATGTCTCGCTCGAGTGTGGAGTCCACTTCCATGGCGATGGCTTCACCACTATTTACTAGGCATAGATTGAGCCTTATAACCTCGTCCTTCAATTCTGCAGGCATTTCCTTCAAGCTCAACTTATTGACCTGCACTTTCCGACTTAAAGCATCGGCCACGACGTTTGCTTTCCCAAGATGATAGTTGATGCCTACATCAAAGTCATTGATTAGCTCTAACCATCTCCTTTGTCTGAGGTTGAGGTATGGCTGTGTGAATATGTACTTCAAACTCTTATGATCCGCATATATCTCGGTCCTCTTCCCCGTCAAATAGTGCCGCCAAATTTTCAACGCGTGTACCACTGCGGCTAGTTCTAGGTCATGTGTAGGATAGTTCTTCTCGTGCTTTCGAAGCTGCCGGGATGCATAAGCCACGACATGCCCTTCTTGCATGAGAACACATCCCAACCCGTTTCCAGAGGCATCGCAGTACACTATGAAATTCTTCTGCATATCTGGCATAACCAACACTGGGGCTGTTGTCAATCTCTTCTTTAGCTCCTGAAAACTCGTCTCGCACTGTGGCGTCCAGGTGAATGTGATTCCCTTCTCCAACAGTTTGGTGAGAGGTCTCGAGATCTTGGACAATTCCTCAATAAACCGTCGATAGTATCCAGCCAATCCCAAGAAGCTTCGAACTTCCCCGACCTTTTCATAGGTCTTCCACTTCTGTATATCCTCGATTTTGGCGGGATCTACGGAGATTCCTCCCTCCGAGATTATATGTCCTAAGAAGGGAACTCTCTTCAGCCAAAACTCACACTTGCACAACTTGGCATATAGTTGGTGTTCTCTCAGCCTTTGCAACACCAACCTTATATGTTTCTCATGTTCTTCTTCATCTTTAGAGAAGACGAGAATGTCATCTATGAAAACCACCACAAATTTGTCCAGATATTCCATGAATAACTTGTTCATTAGGTACATGAAGTATGCCGGGGCATTAGTTAGCCCGAAAGGCATGACGGTGTATTCATACAGTCCGTACTGAGATACGAAAGCTGTCTTGGGAATATCAGATTGCCTTATCTTGAGTTGGTGGTATCCTGACCTGAGATCAATTTTTGAGAACACACAAGCTCCCCTCAACTGATCAAACAAGTCTTCAATGCGGGGTAATGGGTACTTGTTCTTGATGGTTACCTCATTCAAAGCACGGTAATCCATGCATAACCTTTGGGTTCCGTCCTTCTTGGGCACAAATATCACCGGAGCTCCCCACGGTGAGGAACTAGGACGAATATACCCCTTCCCCGTCAATTCTCTCAAATAATCCTTGAGTTCTTCCAGCTGCTTGGAGTCCATCCGATAAGGTCTTTTGTAATATCGGGGCTGTTCCAGGTACTAGCTCAATTGCAAATTCCACTTCACGATCGGGAGGCATACCTGGCAACTCCTCTGGAAAAACATCTGGATATTCCCTAATAATCCTGATTTTCTCAACTTTCACCTCAACTTGATTTAATTTAATGTCCCTCCTAGTCTCGTGTATTGTTATGAACTTTACTCTTGTGCCACTAGGGTGAGTTAGTTCCACCGTTCTGGTCAAACAATGAATGATTCCCTTATGTTTGGTCAACCAATCCATGCCCAAAATAATGTCGATCCCTTGGGAATCTATCACTATGAGGTTAGCAGTAAACACTACCCAATTAATGTCTAGGTTCACTTTGGGACACATTTGTCTTGTCCTTATTTCTCCACCTGGAGAGTTTACAGCTAGCATATGGTTCATTTGTGTGGTTGCTAGGTCATGCTTCTTAACAAACCCTTTAGCAATGAACGAGTGGGTAGCACCAGAATCAAACAGCAGGGTTGCAAGGTGTAAATTGGCAGGAAACTTACCAACTACCACGTCGGGTGCCTCTTGTGCTTCCTCCATAGTGACGTGGTTCACCCATCCTCTCATTACATTCTGCTGTTGTGGCTGCACGGCTTCTTCTTTGGGCATTTGTGGGCGTAGTGCCCCACTTCACCGCAGCTAAAACATTGCACCCCAACCTTAGGTGCCTGGCCTTTGTTGTCTTGGGGTTGGTTTGGGGGTCCTTGTACTGCTGGTCGAGGGGGATATGCAGGGAGAGGCTGCTGTACAAACTGACGTTGTAGCTGTGCTGGTGCTGCCGGAGGCCTGTAGTTCGGGTTGTACCCTCTTGGTGCTGAGTAGGGTACCACAGCACGGTTCGTCTGCCCTGCTGGTTGCTGCATCAGACGTGGGCGGGTGTTGCTCCCGGAGGCTTGATGTGACCACCCGGCCTTCCTCTTATTCTCATTTTCCAAGGCCTTTAGCTTCCTTTCTACCACAAATGCTCTGTCCACCATCTTTTGGAAGCTTTCATACTCATTTGAGGACATTGCACACTACATCTCCGTGGTAAGTCCTTCCACGAAACAATCTTGTTTTTGCTCATCAGTCTCTATGTCTCGTGGGGCATAACGGGATAGTTGAGTAAATTTAGTGAGGTATTCCCTCACTGTCATGTTTCCCTGCTGCAGTCCCAAAAACTCCTTCCTCTTGTTTTTGAGTTCACCTCTTGGGATGTAATGGTTGCGGAAGCTACGCTTGAACTCTTCCCAAGTGATGTTCTCAGGGTCATGATGGGCGGCCACGTAGGCGGTCCACCAATCAGCAGCAGGTCCATGCAATTGATGAGAGGCAAACAGCACCCTCTCATACCCTTGGCACTGGATGATCCTCATCTTGCTTTCAATGGTCTTTAGCCAATCATCTGCCTCCAGAGGTTCAGCAGCACTTGCAAACTTTGGAGGTTGAGTTCCTAGAAACTCACTCAACCTTGGTTGGCGTGGTGCAGCTTGTGGAGGTGGAACTTGATGCAAGTTGGCCACCACTTGAGTCAAGTTCTGGATGAGCTTATTTTGATTCTCCAGCATTTGGAGGAGGGGATCAACTCCTTCACGGCAACCACCCCGGTCCTAGCCTCCAGAAAGATGAGGGTTGCATGCCTCATCGTTGTTGTTGGCGGGGTTGGCAGCACGTCCTTTTCCTCTTCCGGCCATCTGGCAGAATCAACCAATGTTAATTTGAAAGCATTTAGTATCATCTTACTACTTTTAATTGTTTGTACTTTGAAGTGTTGAGGCTTTGTTATACTTTTCTGAGGGTTCATTTCTCACACAAAAATAAATGCAATATTATTTCATGAGGGTTCACACACCAAAGCAAAACAATCTAAAGACGAGGCTGTGGACAATTGCTCATGGCTTCCACAACTCACGTCACACACAAAGCATTAACACACCATTAACTCACGTAACGACTCGACTACTCAACATCCTTCTAATTTAAGGGAAAGACTCTATGCTACTCGTTTTCTTGAGCTGGCTCCTCGGGATCTTCCTCATCATTTCGGCTGCCTTCTGACTCTGCTTTGGGTGGGGAGGCTGCTGGTGGAGAAGTGCGACGACGCCTGATCGCTCGACGATCCGGGGAGTCAGGAGTCCATGTATCATTCACGGTGACACACAGTTCATTCCCATCTCCTCTTTCCCTCGCCCTCAAGCAGGCTCGCAGCAACGCCTCCGTTTCTTTCAGGGTGTCCCGAACATCCTGAAGCTCTTGCTGACATTCCTGCAGTCGAGTGCTGAGCATAGCAGCATCCTCCAAGCACAAGTCCATGTGCTCATGAGAAGTCCCTTGCTGCACTGGCGGGTACTTGTATTCCGTGGTACCACTCTCACGCTGGAGGACATACATGTACTCAGTCTTGTCCAGGTGGCGACGATAGATGTGACTCTGGCAGGTGATGGCCTCCCAGGTGACATCTTTCTCCGCATCGACCTGTGTCGCTCTACAATCTGGAGAGTGGTGGATCTTAAGCAGCTGATTTTCGTGTATAATCCTCATCTCTGAACTCCATTCTTCCCTCTTCTCACGGATGGTCCTGGTGGAGTTATAGTGGATGATTAGCTTGCCCGTATTGCCTGCGGCTTCGAGCATACGCCGAAGACGGCGCAATAAGCCTCCTACTGCCAATCAGTAGGAAAGGTACGTCACCGGACGGCTCTCCTCTCTCTCGGCAAGGGCAACTACGGGAACTCTCCCTCCTGTGGACTTGCGAGCGGTGCGAATCATGCGAACCATCTAAAACAAAAAGCATTTAAACTTAGGTTAGATAAACTTTTTAAACAAAAATCCTATTTTGAATGAAAATTGGGGGTAAGGTGAAAAAAGTGACTCATTAAATAACACTTTTCAACACACACATTGTAAAAAAAGTTTTTAAGAAAATAGGGCCCTTAAATACGTCCATTTCTACCTAGGTCCATGTTCCTACGGGCAACCTTGGCTCTGATACCACTTCCTGTCACACCCGGTTTTTCCGAAGAAATAACCAAGTGAATATCACATGTATGTCAGGATCATTTTCTCATACATGTGACGACAAATAGTGAAGCATCATTTATTACAAGCCAGGTGTCGAATATAAATAAGTCTTACATCGCAAATGTCTCGAGGGACAATAATAAGTTCATCACAAGTAAATAAACTAGCAGCGGAATATTATTCTTGAGGGCTCCGTCACAGGCGTTGCCCGGGGGTCTCCATGAACCTAGAAACCTTCTTCGGGTCCAAAGTCTTGTTCATTATACACCACCTCATTATCTTGACCTGAGCAGCAATATAAACCAACAAAATATGCAAGGTTGAGTACCGATGGTACTCAGCAAGTGTGGGAAAGTTATGTCATGCATGGCTAGAACAAGAAGAGGTTGAACTCATGGTTAAAGCACTACGCAATTAATACCTATCACCTTAGCTTATTAAGCACCTACATTACTACACAGGTGAAATGGTCCCAAGCTCCCATACCATCATCATAATCAAATAACCATAACATCATTTCCAATGTTAAGCTCCCCGCTTAACATCCACAACTTCCAAAACCATCACTCCTCTAATCATGAATAAGTCCAAGCCGCTCTTGACCGTGAGCACGGCTGTCATGACAGTTTTGACTCTGCAGAGTTTGTACCACTGTACCCACATGTAGTGATTTCATCCCCCGTTGCCGGGTGGACTAAAAGAACCTCCATTATGCCAGTGGCTACGAACCACATTCACACTTCCCAGGTGTGTAGCCAGGAGATCACTACGAAGCCTTTACAAAGGGATTCCCGACGAGCGTGGGCCCACTGAGATTTCACCCCTAACAGCATACAAGAGGCTCCAACCCCGCTGCAGTGGCCCCCTCTTGAGCCTTGCAGTTCATATGGTAGTCCAGCTGACACCTATTCCCTGCACCATCCAACACACCCATACTACGCCGGGGATACACCTAATTAATTGGCCAATCTGCCCCATCTCAGCATGTGGTTGGCACGGTAAAGTCAGGTTACATGCTCCATGAATCGGTCCTTAGGATCCAGGCAAGTACTAAACACAAACCCGAGTCTCGTGCACCCAGCACACAACCAAAACATCCAACTTGCCTTGATCCCTACCTCTACATAACTCACAATATCTCATTCAAGAGTATGGTAAAGTAAACTGATGATCTCATATCCCAAATATCCCATTCTAAGCATGGCTAAGCATATGCATAATAATAAATGACATGATAAAATAAATCCCAACCCAAGCTACAAGGAAACAAGGTAATGCAATTCTAGGGAAACTTCCTAACATGGGTTTCATATTTCAATTGACAATGCAAATAGTTCTAACTACACATCCTAGTATAGGATCAAAGTGGTCAAGGACACTTGCCTCCTTCTTGCTGCTCTTGAAATGGGTAGTCCTGGTCTTGGAAAGGAATAACTTGCTCTTGAGCAGGTTCTACATCATACCATCACACATAGCAAAAGAAAAACAACAATCATAAGACATAGTTCACACTTCTACTTCATACAAACCACGCATTCACATTTATGAAAGTCCTTCACCATTATATGTGTTGTGGTTACTTTATGTGTGTTGAGTTGTGGCTTGCATGCACTTTTAATCATGTGTATATGATACCTACTTTTGTGTTCACATTTACACTTACCTACTATTTATATATGAGTTTCCAATTTAAATAAATTCCTTATATTCAACTGCTACACCTTTTCACTACCAAGTATGTATGAGAAGTATTTTTCTTCTCCATATGTGCCTTTAGAATTGTTACGAACCTTAAACTGAATTCTTTGGTTTTTAGAAACTCCATTTATCATTTACTAGTTGCTATATTTTCAGATTTATTTTCCTCTACATAAATGTGTTCTTTATTATGAAATTAGTAATATACATCATCTAAACAGAATAAGTTCTGATCCTAAATAATTTAATAACATAATTTGTCCTTTGCCTCTGATGTAAACTATTTCACAATTATTTTCCCTATTTTCTAAAACTATTCATTACTTAAAAATGTGTCCCTAAATGTGAATAATAAATTAAACAGATTCAATTCAGCCCAAAATATGTTTTTATCTCACTCCAAAGTTTTCTAAATACTGAGAAAGTTTTTAATTTAATTATGACAATATGTTTGTCCCACTTTTTAATTTTTAAACACTAGCCACATATTCAATTTCCTAATTTAAATACTAAACAGGGCTAAAAAGGTAAACTCACCCCACTACAGGGTCTATAATATTATTTTCAGAATTTCTAGGGGTTTAGCTACACTTATCAGAGGTGTTTTTCCTAATTTTTATTAAGTCCAGGGGCTAAAACTGATTTTTAAATGAATTTACATGATTTTCTGGAGTTCCAGGGGCTAGACCAGAAGTTTCCGGGGCTAGCTCTTATTTCCCGAGAACCCCAGGGGGTAGCAGGTAAGATTTCCAGTCTTTATAACGCGGGGCTGACGTGGACCGTCCGATTTTAAACCGACGGCTGAGATTATAACGTCGAACCGGTACGCGGGGGTTTAAACCCTACCGTGCGATTTAAAATAAACGGCGCACAAGCGGCCACGTCGCTCTGATCGAGCGCGGGCGGAGCTGCCGGCGGCGCACGGCGGCGGGAAGCGGCGATCTCGCCGGAGACTTTCGGATCTTCGAGGTCGGGGGAGACAGATCACTTGACTTTATGGTATAGATCGGTAGAGGGGAGGTCGGGGATCTCACCTCGGGGGTTTTCTTGAGCTCGAAGGTCCTGAAAGGTGATCGGCGACGAGGTCCGAGGCAAAACCACGGCGAAGCTCGTCGGCGCTGCGTTTACACCGCAAATCACCGAGTTTTCTGCACCTGCAAGGTTCCCCGGAGGCGGTGGATCAAGACCAGCGAGTTAGATCGGAATTTCCGAGCTTAGATCGGCCAGAATTCGCCAGAGAAGTCTCGGTTCTCACCGGAGTAAAAATCGGCGATCGCGGGGGAAAAACAGAACGAGGCCGGGGTTTTTATAGACGGGGCAGGGCGGCGGGGTGGTTTAGATCATGTCCGCGTCGCCTACGAACAGAATTCAGCGGGGATACGCCGAAATCCCGATCGGTTTTGATTCGGGTGCGAGGGAGTCCGGCGCTTTCGCGAGGTAGACGAAGATCGGGTGGGTCCCGCCTGTCAGCGTGAAGAAGGGGGCGCGCGCGGCTGCGGGCTGGCGCGGAGCAAGGTGGGCCGGCTGGTGGGTTTCGGCCCACTGGCCGGTTTTTTTCTGTTTTCTCTTTTTCTTTTTCTATTTCTTTTCTGATTTGAGTTTAATTTGAATTCCAGTTTGAATTTGAACTTTTGTAAAACATGCAACACGTCCAAAAATTTTTAAATTCCCCTCTTAACATGATTTAGGGTTTTGAATAAAAATTTTGGGGTGTTACATTGACTCAGAACACACACCTTTTCGCAAAACAAAACATTTTTTCCCAAAACATAGGATCAATATGGTCAAGGAGCACTTGCCTTGTTCTTGCAGTTCCGGTTGTTCTTGGATCTCAAAACCTTGTTGCTGCAGCTCGTCGTAGACAGCTCCCTGAGCTTGTCCTGCTATGTAGGATTACGTGCATACAATATTCACAGCAACCAATATCATGCACAAACCTTAAACTAGATGTGATGATGCATATGCATGCTATCCTATGATTAGATTTATTAGATTGGATTGTACGTGTTCGTGCTTGCATGGATTTTATGATGAACAGAGGTGTTCGGATCAAAGGTGGATGTGGCGATGATCTTGTCTTTAGATCAACCTGATCATCAAGTGATCTGTCCACGAGAAGGCTTCTGTTTGAAAGGAACCAAAGAACAGATGCAAAGAAAACACAACGATGTCGTAAGGTGGTATTGGAGACCTACCTTACGTTCTTCTCGGTTTCGAGGTCCTCCTCCGATCGTTGGGCTTTCCTCCGGCGATCTTCCTTGCTGCACTCCGGCGATGGTTTACTCGGCGGGTTGGGACTAGGGCTCTAAGTCGTCGGCTCAGGAGTTGGAAAATAAGTTTGTGGTTTCGGCCAGAGGTTCTGGGTTCTATTTATAATCAGGAAGAGAAGAGTTCTAATCTGATTGTATCCCGAATAAGAGTCCTATTCAAATCTGTCGTTCAATCTTACAACTTTTCTTTAGTTGATTTGGTGCGGTATCATGGTGGAATTCAGGTCAGTTTCTGTTCCGGTATTTTACGCGTACAGAATCCAAAAACCGCTCCAGAACTCGTTACCTCCTCGGTGATGAGCTCCGGAGGCTCCACGTGTCCACCGGGTCCTGGTCTCTCCCTCTCCGCAGGGACGAGCTCTGGTTGTGCCACGTGTCAAGTGAGCAAGACTTCCCTCTCCTCCGGAGGTGAGCTCCGCGTGCGCCACGTATCCTGGCGGTTGGGACCTCCTCTCTTACTCGAAGGTGGCTCCGCACATACCACATGTCAGTGCCGGACCTTTCCTCTCTTCTCAGAGACAAGCTCCGAGGTCGACACGTGTCCAACAGTGACGGACTTCCCGGAGATAAGCTCTGGTGGCGACATGTGTTCAATGGAACCGGACCTCTTGGAGGTGAGCTCCGAGATCGACACGTATCCCGTGTGACCGGTCCTATGATTTCCATGGTGACTAGCTCCGAAGGTGACATGTGTCCTGCGGAAATGCCTTTGCTTCATCCGCAGAGGCTAGCTCCGAGCAACATGTGTTCCTCAGGGTCGGACCTCTCCCTCTTAGCGGAGATGAGCCCCGATCCTGCCACGTAGTCAGTTTAGCGGCGCACCTCTCCCTACTTTGCAGGGATGAGCTCCGAACACGCCACGTGGCCAGCAGGCTGCGGAAGTTGTCTTCGGTGCTCTCTGTGAACTGGATTCAGCTCCTACTGGCTATCTTTTTGATAATTTCTCTGTTCCTACTTCTTTTGAAATGTTTTCTCTACATGACATGCAGAAACCAGAGATGAGGGTGTCACACTTACGTTCTTCTCGGTCTCAGATCCTTCTTAGATCGTTGGGCTCTATTCTGGCGATCTTCCTTGCTGAACTCCGGCGATGGCTTTCTCGGCGAGTTGAGGCTAGGGCTCTAAGTCGTCGGCTTATGAGTTGGAAAAGAAGTTCGTGGTTTCGGCCAGAGGTTCTCGGTTCTATTTATAATCGGAAAGGGAAGAGTCCTAATCTGATTGGACTTCGATTTAAGAGTTCTATTCAGATTTTCATCGAATCTTAATCTTATATCTAGTCGATTTGGTGCGGTATCATTGTGGAATTCAGGTCGGTTTCTTCCCCGTACCGATATTTCTACGCGTACAGAATCCAACACCGCTCCAGAACTCGTTACCTCCGTGGTGATGAGCTCCGGAAGCTCCACGTGTCCATTGGGGCCTGGTCTCTCCTTTTCCGCAGAGACGAGCTCCGGTGGTGCCGCGTGTCAAGCGAGCGAGACCTCCCTTCTCCTTTGGAGGTGAACTCCGCGTGCGCCACGTATCCTGGCGGTCGGGACCTCCTCTTTTATTCGGAGGTGGCTCCGCACACGCCACGTGTCAGTGCCGGACCTTTCCTCTCTCCGGAGGTAGCTCCAGCGCCAGATTTCCTTCCTCTCAGAGACGAGCTCCGAGGTTAACACGTGTCCAACAGTGATGGACCTCCCGGAGATAAGCTCCGGTGGCGACACGTGTCCGATAGAACCGGACCTCTTGGAGGTGAGCTCCGAGATCGACACGTATCCCGCGCGACTGGTCCTCTGATTTCCACGGTGACTAGCTCCAAAGGTGACATGTGTCCTGCGGAAATGTCTTTGCTTCTTCCGCAGAGGCTAGCACCGGGGGCAACACGTGTCCCACAGGGTCGGACTTCTCCCCCTTTGCGGAGATGAGCCCCGAGCCTGCCACGTAGCCAGTTTAGTGGCAGACCTCTCCCCACTTTGCAGGGATGAGCTCCGAATACGCCACGTGGCCTGTGGGTCATGGAAGTTGTCTTCAGCGCTCTCTGTGAACTGGATTCGTCTTTTATTGGCTATCCTTTTGATATTTTTCTCCGTTCCTACTTTTCTTAAAATGTTTTCTCTTCATAAAACATGAATATATGCTGACACCAGAAATGAGGGTGTCACAAATCTACCCCCCTTAAATTGAATCTCGCCCTCGAGATTCGTTGGTAGAGAATAGATGAGGAAATTCTGCTTTGATGTCTTCTTCACTCTCCCACGTGGCTTCAGCTTCGGTAAGATGGCTCCATTGCACCTTGCACCATCAAATCACTTTGTTCCTTGTGACCCTTTCTTTTACGTCCAAAATTCGGACAGGGTGCTCCGTATAGGTCAGGTCTTCTTGAATTTCAAGCTCTTCCATTGGTATTTGTTCATCTGGTACTCTCAAGCACTTCTTGAGCTGGGATACATGAAACACGTCATGTACATCGGAGAGGTGCGTTGGGAGCTCTAGTTGATAGGCTACTTCTCCTCGCTTGTCCAAAATTTTAAATGGTCCGATGTAGCGAGGTGCTAGCTTGCCTTTGACGTTGAAACGTCGTTGGCCTCGGATAGGTGGTACCTTAAGGTATACGAAGTCTCCTACTTCGAAAGTCGACTTCCTTCGCCTATTGTCCGCATAGCCTTTCTGTCGTGATTGAGCGGCCTTTAAGTTCTCCCGAATCATTTGGACTTGTTTTTCAGCTTACTGTAGCACTTCGGGTCCAAACACCTTGTTCTCTCCGGTTTCGTTCCAGAACAGTGGTGTTCTACACCGTCTACCGTATAATGCTTCGAAAGGCGACATCTTCAAGCTAGATTGATAGCTATTGTTATAGGAAATTTCGGCGTACGGTAAACTCCTATCCCAACTACGCCCACGTTTCAAGGCGCAAGCTCTCAACATGTCCTCCAAAATTTGGTTTGTCCTTTCGGTTTGCCCATCTATTTGTGGGTGATAGGCGGAGCTAAAATCTAGTCGTGTACCCATACCTTTCTGCAGCTTCCTCCAGAATCTAGAGGTAAACTGAGAACCTCGATCTGAGACTATCCTCCTTGGAACTCCGTGACGGCACACGATCTGCTCCATGTACAACTCGGCTAATTGTGCAACATTGTAATTGGCCCTTACAGGGGGAAAATGGGCGGTTTTCATCAATTGGTCCACGATAACCCAGATGGAGTCGTAACCCGACTGAGTACGTGGCAATCCGACGATGAAGTCCATACTGATGTCTTCCCATTTCCACTCGGGTACCTTCAAAGGTTGCAACAATCCAGCGGGTCTTTGATGTTCGGCTGTGACACCCTCATCTCGGGTGTCAGCATATGTTCATGTTTTATGAAGAAGAAAAACATTTTTTAGCCAGTAAAGCTCTCTGAGAGCGCCGAAGGCAACTTCCACGACCAGCAGACCATGTGGCGTGTTCGGAACTCATTCCCGAGAGATAGGGAGAGGTCCGACGCTAAACTGGATACGTGGTAGGCTTGGGGGTCACCTCCGCAATTGGAAAGAGGTCCGACCCTGTGGGACGCGTGTTGCCCGTGGAGCTAGCCTCTGCGGAAGAAGCAAAGGCATTTTTCATGGGACACATGTGACCTTCGGAGCTAGTCCTCGCGGAAGTCAGGGGACCAGTCGCACGGGATACGTGTTGATCTCGGAACCCATCTCCGAGAAGTCCGGATCTATTGAACACGTGTCGCCAACGGAGCTTATCTCCGGAGGTCCGTCGCTGCTGAACACGTGTCGACCTCGGGGCATGTCCCTGAGGGAAGGAAAGGCGGAAAGACCGGCACCCACACGTGGCGTGCGCGGAGCTCATCTCCGAAGAAGAGGGAGGTCTCATTCGATTGACACGCGGCACAACCGGAGCTCGTCTCTGCGGATGAAGAGATACCAGGCCCGGAGGACACGTGGAGCTTCCGGAGCTCATCATCCCGGAGGTAATGAATTCTGGAGCAGCTGTTACGCGTAAGGACACCGGTACGCAACAGAAACCGATCTAAAATCCCCGATGGTTACCGAAGATAAGACGTCAGGATCTAACAAAGACCTGAATAAGACTCTTATTCGGGATCCAATCAGATTAGGACTCTTCTCTTCCCGATTATAAATAGAACCCAAAACCTCTGGCCGAAACCACAAACTTCTCTTTCAACTCCTGAGCCGACGACTTAGAGCCCTAGCCCTAACTCGCCGAGCAAAACATCGCTGAAGCACAACAAGGGAGATCATCGGAGGAGAACCAAGCAGTCTGAGGAGGACCTCGAAGACAAAAAAAGCGTGAGGTAGGACTTTGATACCACCTTACGACATCATTGTGTTCATCTTTGCATCTGTTCTTTAAATTCCTTTCGAACAGAAGCCTTTTCATGGGCAGAACACTCGATGATCAGTTTGATCTAAAGACAAGATCATCACGTTCATCTTTGATCCGAACACCTCTGACCATGCAAGCCATACAAGAACAACAGGTCAATCTAATAGAACTAATCGTAGGATAGCATGCATGTACATCATCGCATCTAGTTTAGGGTTTGAGCATGATATTGATTGCTGTGAATTTGTATGCACGTGAATCCTACACAGCAGAACAAACTCAGGAAGCTGTCTACGACGAGCTGCAGCAACAAGGTTTTGAGAATCAAGAACACCCGGAACCGCAAGAACAAGGCAAGTGCTCCTTGACCATGTTGATCCTATGTTTTGGGTAAAACTATTGTGTTTTGCAAAAAGGTGTGCGTGCTGAGTCAAACTGACACGACCCCATTGGTCCTGTCGAGCCAGGATCACGCTGAGGGGGGCTGCGTTGCACAGCACCGTATAACACACGTCAAAGGTGCAAGCGGAAGCGGAAGTTTTATTACATAAACAAGTTTATGAACATGTTTACATCAAAATAAGTTCAGTCTACACTCGCGGGCGTAGACTAAGCATCAAGTGCACGTTCAGCCCTCGAACGCGTCCTTGCTAGCACACACGCACACTAACTCTGCGGCGTGCACGACTCCCACTCGACGGGGTTCCCCTCCTGGGGTTCCGTCTCCTCTTCGGGAGTCCCTTCCTCATAGAACCCTGCAAAAGCTTCAAACACAAGCAGTGAGCACGAAGGCTCAGCAAGTCTGACCCGTCTCACCTAAACATGGAACTTCTACATGAGGGTAATGGGTTGCATGAGGTGAAAATCATTTGCAAGGACTCGCCTAATTAGTGGAACCTTACTTTCAAGTTTTAGCAGCAGGTTGTGGAGAACCTTACGCTAAGGCACATGAGAGAGCCGCAATCAAACAAGAAATGCATTTCTCTCATGTACTTTGCCCAAAGTTGAAAAGAACTTTAATTAGCTCTAAGCTACAGCATATCATTAACAATCAATGTCCAGCTTTCAATCAGCAACATTTTAACATGTAACTAGCCTGTTCTTTCTACGTCATGGTACAGTGAACAAGTGGTACTCACTGACCGCGAGGGACGGGGATTATAATCGATTTACACCTGCAGGGTTACCCGAACAACCCGTCACGTACGCCCGTACTCGATGTTGCCTACAACAACCATCACAGACGCCGTACGCGACTACCTTTCACCCGTTAGCCAAATATTGAACCGGTCCCATCGTCCCGAGCAAGAGGTCTCTGCACGCGCATCTCTATGCCGCCAGCCGATTTACACCTCGAGCTCTCAACCTACCCTCTGAACGACGGGCAATGCCTCAATACCCAGCTACCCGAGTTACATCAGTTTCCCGGTTCCCATATAGCCGGTAGGTCTTCGGTACTGTTCTAGCTTGTCCAACAGGCCCGCACACAGCTCGGTCCTCAACCGACACAAGCGGAGCTACAGCACACAGGCCTCAAAGTCCTGCTGCCCTTACTCTCCGCTCGGTCTCATTTTCTTGCCATGTGTATCATGTGCTATCTCTACCCGAGCAATGTGCCTCTAGCCTATTCTCGCGAGTAGTTCCAACTACTCGACTTGTACCGAATCCTACTCTATCCTAGCAATGCAGTGGCTAACGAGGTTTTCAATCCTAAACCCAACCCATGGTTTTCTTGGCTGTGCAGTTGGGTTTCCAATCAAGACTCTAATGCAAAGAACAATATTCAAAGATGTGCTCAAAACAATAAACATTTGTAAAAAGGTTAATGCAAACCGGGGCTTGCCTTGCTGCTCTTGGTCGTAGGCTAGCTGTTCCTCCAGAGTAACGAAGTCTAGGACTTCGGGTTCCTCCTCGACCTTAGCGACTACATGATAGAAACAATACATGTATTAATTTAATGCATTTGTATTAAGTTTGAAGTTGTGAAGTCTATAACCTTTGCTAGATAGACCTAATGACTGTGAAACTTTTACTGTGGCTTGGTTACAACCTAAACAGAGACCTGGTCAAGTTTTAGTTGCAGCAAAGCTCATTTGAGCCCTCCACAAATAATTATGTCCTTGACCTTAATTGGAACTCTTAGGGTGTTCTAGGAATTTTCATGAGACAAACTATGACTTTCTGAAAACTAGATTTTCAGAGGGTTCTAATGGAGTTGGTCTCACTTAATTTGGAAGTCTCTAACTAAAGATATGAGCTAAACAATTTCAGAGAAAATTCTGAAAATGTTTCTGAACATTTTCTATTTTCTCTGGAACAGTTTCACTAATCACACCATTAGGTGGATTAAATGAGCTCAAATGGATTTGAAATTTTTATGGTAGTTCAAGGATATTTTGGTGAACATCTCAGCAAAATTTCAGGATTTTCCTCCAAAGGATTCTCCAGTTAAAATTCCTAATAGTTTAAACTTTAAGGAATTAATTCTGGAGAAATAAGGAATTTCATGAAGCGAAACTTGATTTTCTGGAAAGTACTCAGAGAGCTGAATACAGAAAAATTTGGTTCACTCAATTTGGAGCTTTCTAGCCAAAGTTAGAAGGATTTGAAGTTTGAAGGAAATCTGAAAATCGGGGAAAAGTTTAAACTCGCGCGTGGGCCCAGGGGACACGCGTCGCACGGCTAGGCGATGGCACATCGCGGCCCACAAGGATTTTGCGCGCCAGCACACCCGATCCTGGCCGCAGCCGGATCCCGATTCAAAATATCGGCCGCTGACAGCTGGGGTCCACCCCCTTCTTCAACCTCGCGACACCCGCGCCCCGCCGCCGAGGGATCTCGCCGGAGAGCTCGCCGCCGGCTGCTGTACAGCTCCAAACTTCTCGATTCTGGCCGCCCCTGCCTAATTTTACTCGGAGAACAGGATTCTAGGGTTAGCTGCTCATGACAATGGCCGGAGCATGGTCGGCGACGAGCCGCCACCTCAGAATGATTTCGGCCATGTCGGCTGACTACCCTAGCACCTCAGCTACTTGGGAAATCGGTCGGGGAGCATCAGTGGACCTCAGAGAAGGTCGACATGAGCTCGAGGCAGCTCGGGGAAGGCCCGAAATAGGTCCTCACCGTGCGCCCCACGCCGCCCGTTCGTTCCGCCATTAGTAGACCTTAAATTACGCCGGGCACAGAGGTTCTCCGGCCCAGAGTTGTGAAGACAACTTGTGCGTTACCGTGTCTAGCTCGTGTGAGAGCGGCCTGAGGCCCTCTAATCCTTTCTAGAGCACGAATTAAACAGAACCATACCCGAAGGTCGTTCTGCACACAGAAAGGGGAAAAGTGGAAATTCGCCGCCGGTGAGCAACCACTCGAGCTGTGGCTCGGGGATGAGCAGCACCGGTCACCTGCGCGTCCAAGGGTGCCTTGGCTCGGGCGTGACAACGCCCTGGTTGGGCTGTCCACGAGAGCCCGAGGTGCGGCGGTTCCAAGTTCCGATTTTGATCTTTCGGCACAGCCGATATCACTCGGCTTCAACCGAATTCTAGCAACGGGGAGGATGGAGGAAGGTCTCTAGTACCTTGCTGGGGCTCTGGAGTGGAAGGAGGGAGCTGCGATCGGCATTCTCCGATCAAGTCCGAGCTGCGGAAGTTTTCGGCCGGCGCTGAGTTCTTGCGGGGAAGAACGGTGGTGCCTCGGCCGAGGAGGGGGCAGGCGCCTTAAGAAGGCTCTGTACCGCCTCATGCCCGCGCGTGGGCAAGCAGCTGGTGGCGCGGCGGCTGGCCTCGGTGGCGATCACCGCTGCGGCTCGGCGACCCGAGTGAGAAAGTCTCAGTCGGTTTGATCTGAGCAGTGGCTGACATGTGGGTCCCACCTCCAGTTTTAACCTCTGAAATTTACTCCTAATCACTGTTGTAAACAGTGCACCCCATACTACCATTGGCAATTCAAATTATTCACCCATGAGCCATTTGAATTGATCAAAGTTCAAATGAGGTTTGGTTTGAATGAATTTCAGCACAAGTTCAGTTTGAAATTCAAATAAAGTTTGAATTTCTCCCACTTAGATCATGTCAAGATCAACTCCAAATGGAGTGAAAATTGGTGTGTGAGCTCACAAAAATGTGCTGAGTAAGAATATGCCCCCCACTTTTAAATTCATTGGATAAAAACAGTTTGAATTTGAATATGGTTTCAAACTGCCCTCTTCCTAACTATACCCAAACTGACCTCAAAAAGGTTTTGAATTTGGGTGAAACTTGGCATGGACATCCTTAGCAAAGTGTAGGAGTTTTCATATGTCCAGCCCATCTATATCACATGTGGGAAATACCACTTTTGCAATGTGTAGGTTTGTTCTCTAATGAGCATGTTGATAATTGTTACTTGCGCTTCATTTGTGTTCATCATTCTTCCTCAAATGAGGTGTGTGGTGTGGTGATGAACACTGCAAATGGGTGTCAAAAACTGAGGCCCTTACATTCCTCCCCCCTTAAAAGAATCTCGTCCCGAGATTATAAGGTGAAAATGAGAGAGAGGACGGTGGAAAATTACCAGATATGCGACGTGAAAAAGTCGGGGTAGTTAGTGCGAAGGAATTCTTCGCTCTCCCATGTCGCTTCGTCCATGGAGTGATTACTCCATAGAACCTTGTAGAACCACAACGTACGGTTGCGTGTAGTTCGGGCCTTTTCATCAATAATCTGCACCGGTTCCTCCCGATATGTGAGATCCGGTTGCAGTTCTTCAATGTCTTCCAGCTGAACGGTAGTTGATAGCTTGAGACACTTCCTCAGCTGGGAAATGTGAAAGACGTCGTGCACACCGGAAAGTGCTTCTGGTAATTTCAGCCGGTATGCCACCGATCCACATCTTTCGGTAATCTGGAATGGACCGATGAATCGGGGTGCCAACTTTCCTCTCACCCCAAATCTGTTTACGCCCTTCATTGGAGACACCGGTAGATATACGTGATCTCCAACTTCGAATTGTAATGGGTGCCTTCTCCGGTCCGCACACTGTTTCTGACGGGATTGAGCGGCTTTTAGGTTCGCTTGAATTAGTCGAACCTTTTCTTCCGCGTTGTTGACAAGGTCAATCCCGAAGGTAACCCTTTCGCCAGACTCACACCAGTTCAATGGTGTGCGGCATTTTCTTCCGTATAGCGCCTCGTAGGGCGCCATCTTGATGCTGGCTTGGTACCCATTGTTGTACGAGAACTTGGCTAACGGCAAGTGATCATCCCAATTCTTGCCGTGGTTGATAGCGCAAGCTCGTAGCATGTCTTCTAGGATTTGATTTACCCGCTCGATTTGCCCATCCGTCTGCGGGTGGTAGGCTGAACTACAGATCAGCTTCGTCCCCAAGGCAGCGTGTAGCTGCTCCCAAAAATGGGACACAAATAAAGTGCCCCGGTCCGATATGATGGTACGGGGTACGCCGTATAAGCATAGGATCCGTGAGATGTACAGTTCAGCGTACTTCTTGGCGTTGTAGTTGGTGTTGACCGGGATGAAATGGGCAACTTTGGTGAGCCGATCGACGATCACCCACA
Organism: Neostapfia colusana; assembly: GCA_030760725.1. NCBI lineage: Eukaryota > Viridiplantae > Streptophyta > Magnoliopsida > Poales > Poaceae > Neostapfia > Neostapfia colusana. The sequence goes on from JASWHV010000003.1 coordinate 84,942,610, forward strand.
CCGAATCATGTTTCTGTAAGGTGGTGGGTAAACCGACGACGAAATCCATGCTCACGTCCTCCCACTTCCAGGCAGGAATGCCCAGTGGTTGCAGCAGTCCCGGTTTCCGCATGTGGTCTGCCTTCACCCTTCGACATGTATCACACTCGGACACGTATTTTGCAGTTTCTCGCTTCATCCGTGTCCACCAAAACTTTCTTCTGAGTTCTTGATACATTTTGTTGCTGCCGGGGTGAATAGAAAATTTTGATAAGTAAGCCCCATCAAAGATTTTCTTCCGTAACTCCGGGTTTCGGGGTACGACAATCCGGTCCTTGAACCACAGGACGCCGTCTCCGTCCTTCCGGAAACATTTCAACTCCCCACTGTCTACACGTCTCCGTAAATGTGACATGCCCTTGTCATTCTTCTGGGCTGCCGCTATCTCTTCACGGATGGTGGGGATCAAAGCTAGGTTGTAGAGAGCTCCGTGTGGAATCACATGTAGTGGTGGTTCGCTCTCTTCCAACGGTGTGATGGTCAGATTATTGACGTGTGACTTGCGGCTCAGCGCATCTGCCACAACGTTTGCCTTGCCTGGATGATAATGGATCTCTATCTCGTAATCCTTTATCAGTTCTAACCATCTTCGTTGCCTCATGTTCAGCTCCTTCTGAGTGAATATGTACTTAGGCTTTTGTGGTCGGTATATAAATGTACGAGGTTACCGAGTAGGTAGTGCCTCCACATCTTTAGTGCAAGTACCACGGCAGCGAGCTCCAAATCGTGAGTTGGATAATTCTGCTCATGGTTCCTAAGCTGCCGTGATCCATACGCGACCACTCTTCGGTCTTGCATCAGCACACATCCGAGCCCAATGCCGGATGCATCGCAGTACACATCGAACGGTTTTGTTGTGTCTGGTTGAGCCAAAACCGGTGCTGATGTCAGGTGCTTGACTAAAGCCTTGAATGCTGCTTCACATGCTGGACTCCAAACATATTTGGTAGCCTTCTTCAGCAGCTCTGTCATTGGCTTGGCAATCTTCGAGAAGTTCAGAATGAACCTCCGATAATATCCCGCGAGTCCGAGGAAACTCCGTACCTCATGAACAGTTCTCGGGGATTTCCAATTCAGCACTTGCGTGATCTTGCTCGGGTCCACAGCGATACCCTCCGCTGAGATGATATGCCCGAGGAAAGGCACTTGCGATATCCAAAACTCGCATTTGCTGAACTTTGCGTATAACTTATGGTCCCGCAGCCGTTGCAAGACTATACGCAAATGTTTCTTGTGATCTTCCTCCGACTTGGAATATACCAGGATGTCGTCGATGAAGACCACGACAAACTTTTCCAGCTCCGGCATGAACACCGAGTTCATTAAGTACATGAAGTGAGATGGAGCATTGGTGAGGCCAAAGGACATGACCAGGTACTCATAAAGTCCGTACCTTGTCGAGAAAGCTGTCTTTGGAATGTCCTCCACCCTTATCTTAATCTGATGGTACCCGGATCTTAAATCCATCTTGGAAAAGATCTTTGCTTCGACCAACTGATCAAACAACATGTCGATCCGTGGCAACGGGTACTTGTTCTTGATGGTTACGGCATTTAATGGACGGTAGTCCACGCAAAGCCGCAACGTTTCATCCTTCTTTTTGACAAATAATGCCGAACAGCCCCATGGCGAGGAGCTCGGCCTAATAAAACCCTTCTCCAGAAGGTCCGTGAGCTGAGTCTTCAGTTCAGCCAACTCCTTGGGCGCCATCTTGTACGGCCTTCGGGATATTGGCATGTAACACCCCAAATTTTGATTCAAAACTCTAAACCATTTTCAGAGGGGAATTTAAAAAATTTTGGACGTGTTGCATGTTTTGCAAAAATTCAAATTCAAACTGGAATTCAAATTATACTCAAAACAGAAAAGAAATGGAAAAAGAAAAAGAGAAACGGGAAAAAAACCGGCCAGTGGGCCGAAACCCGCCAGCCGGCCCAGTTTCCCCGCGCCAGCCCGCCCCCGCGCGCGCCGCGCTGTCTCTCACAGACAGGTGGGACCCGCCTGTCATCCCTAACCCCGAGCGTCTGCGGCCCGGACTTTTCCCCCCGAGCGCGCGCGATCTTAACCGCCCGGAAACCGCGTCCCTCAGCCTGAATTCTGGACCCAGACGAATCAAACTCGATCACAACTGACCCACCGCCCTCCCCCGGCTATAAAACCCCAGCCCCGATCGGTTTTTCCCACGCGATCGCCGATTTTTACTCTGGTGAGCACCGAGACTTCGCCGGTGAATTCTGGCCGATCTAAGCTCGGAAACTCTGATCTAACTCGCTGGTCTTGATCCACCGCCTCCGGGGAGCTTTGCAGGTGCAGAAAACTCGGAGACTTACGGTGTAAACACAGCGCCGACGAGCTTCGCCGTGGTTTTGCCTCGGACCTCGCCGCCGATCACTTTCCAGGACCCCCGAGCTCGAGAAAACCCCCGAGGTGAGATCCCTGACCTCCCCTCTACCGAGATCGCCGCTTCCCGCCGCCGTGCGCCGCCGGCAGCGCCGCCCGCGCTCGATCAGAGCGACGTGGCCGCTTGTGCGCCGTTTATTTTAAATCGCACGGTAGACTTTAAAACCCCGCGTACCGGTTCGATGTTATCATCTCAGCCGTCGGTTTAAAATCGGACGGTCCACGTCAGCCCCGCATTATAAAGACTGGAATTCTTACGTGCTACCCCCTGGGGTTCTCTGGAATGGGATATTTGGGACATGAGATCATCAGTTTATATTACCATACTCTTGAATGAGACATTGTGAGTTATGTAGAGGTAGGGATCAAGGCAAGTTGGATGTTTTGGTTGTGTGCTGGGTGTACGAGACTCGGGTTTGTGTTTAGTACTTGCCTGGATCCTAAGGACCGGTTCATGGAGCATGTAACCCGGCTTTACAGTGCCAACCACATGCTGAGATGGGGCAGCTTGGCCAATTAATTAGGTGTATCCCCGGCGTAGTATGGGTGTGTTGGATGGTGCGGGCAGTAGGTGTCAGCTGGACTACCATATGAACCGCAAGGCTCAAGAGGGGGCCACTGCAGCGGGGTTGGAGCCTCTTGTATGCTGTTAGGGGTGAAACCTCAGTGGGCCCACGCTCGTCGGGAATCCCTTTGTAAAGGCTTCGTAGTGATCTCCTGGCTACACACCTGGGAAGTGTGAATGTGGATCGTAGCCACTGGCATAATGGAGGTTCTTTTAGTCCACCCGGCAACGGGGGATGAAATCACTACTTGTGGGTACAGTGGTACAAACTCTGCAGAGTCAAAACTGTCTTGACAGCCGTGCTCACGGTTAAGAGCGGCCTGGACTTATTCATGATTAGAGGATTGATGGTTTTGGAAGTTAAGCGGGGAGCTTAACATTGGAAATGATGTTATGGTTATTGGATTATGATGATGGGATGGGAGATTTGGACCATTTCACCTGTGTAGTAATGAAGGTGCTTAATAAGCTAAGGTGATAGGTATTAATTGCGTAGTGCTTTAACCATGAGTTCAACCTCTCCTTGTTCTAGCCATGCATGATATAATTTTCCCACACTTGCTGAGTACCATTGGTACTCAACCTTGCATATTTGTTGGTTTATATTGCTGCTCAGGTCAAGATAATGAGGTGGTGTATAATGACCAAGATTTTGGACCCGAGGAAGGATTTTAGGTTCATGAAGACCCCCGGGCAACGCCTGTGATGGAGCCCTAAAAGAATAATATTCCGCTGCTAGTTTATTTACTTGTGATGAAGCATTAGTGTCCATTGAGACATTTGCGATGTAAGACTTATTTATATTCGACACCTGGCTTGTAATAAATGATGCTTCACTATTTGTCATCACATGTATGAGAAAATGATCCTGGCATACATGTGATATTCACTTGGTTGTTTCTTCGGAAAAACCGGGTGTGACATCGCATGGTTCCCGGTGTGAGTTCAATTTTGAACTCCACCTCTCTATCGGGTGGCATCCCCGGCAAATCGTCCAGGAATACATCAGGGAACTCTCGGACCACTGGAATGTCTTCCAATCTGATGGTTGTGGCTTGATAGACACTTGGAAGTTTTATTTCTGGACTGTCCAGAAATAATGAGTGAGAACCGTGCACTTCTGAGTTTAAGTGCACGACTCGAAGGACGGTGTCTAAAACAGCGCCGTGGCGGGTTAACCACGACATCCCTAGGATGACATCGACCTTCTGTCCCTCTAAGATAATGAGAGACGTGGGGTACACTCTACCCGCTAAGCATAATGGTGCTTTGGAGACCATTACGCTTGCTGAAATCTTCCCACCCGGTGAACAAATTAAATATGGACTATCGGTGGGTAGTATTGGCAAACTGTGTTTAGCAATGAAAGCTTGGCTAATAAAATTATGCGTGGTGCCTGAATCAAACAGTACTATAGCGGGATGCTGGTGGAGTTGGAACATACCCGCAAGGATTGGCTCGCCCTCGGGCACGTCCTCAATGGCAAGCTGGTGGACAGTGCCGGGCCTAGGGTTTGCCCGCCGCGCATTAGTAGGGTTCCGGGGTTGATTCCTCCCCGGAAACTGTGGTGCCACTCCGCCGCCTTGCCTCTCCGGGCAACTGCTCGCGAAGTGTCCTGGACGACCACACTTGTAACATGTGGCCGCTGCTGGTGGAGTACTTGGTGGACGAAAGCCCGGCATGCGTTGCGGAGGTGCAAACGCACGCGGCATCGCCCGCTGCTGCTGTTGTTGTTGCGGTGGTGCTGGCAGTGCCGGCCGGAATGCCAGTGAAGAGTACGGCCGACTGCGGAACGGCATCGACCGCTGTGGTGGTTGCCAGCGTGGGCCTGATGGTGGGCGATTCACCATCCGAAACTTCTGAGAAGGACCGCCTCCTTCTCCGCTGCTCTGCGGCGCGCTTCGCTTTCGCTCTGCCGCCGCCAACTCCTTGCCGGAGTCCTCCTGAACAATCGCAGCATCAATGATGTCGTTGAGGCTGCCGCGATTGAACATCGCCAACTTGTCCTTCAGGAGCGGGTTAAGCCCCTGGTAAAAATGGTCTCGCCGCTTCTCGTCTGTATCCGCGTGATACGACGCGTAGAGCGCGAGATCGTTGAACGCCCTGGAGTATTCCAGCGCGTTCCGGCTCCCTTGTTGCAGGTGTAGGAACTCCTGCGTCTTCCTCTTCATCAAACCGGGCGGTATATGATAGGCCCTGAAGGCCGTCCGGAACTCCGCCCAGGTCATCACTCGGTCGGTGGGCTGGGAAGCACAGAAGTTGGCCCACCACGCGCTCGTAGATCCTTGGAGCTGCTGGACCGCGAACTGAGTCTTGCGCTGCTCGCTGATTTGGAGCAGCCCGAACTTCATCTCTATGGCGCGGAGCCAGTTGTCCGCGTCAAGTGGTTCATCCGCCCTTGAGAATACAGGGGGATGAGTCGCCAGGAAGTCGGAGTAGGAGCTCTGTTGGCGCTCCTCACGGTCTTGACGTCTCTCTGGGCGAGACGTATTGGCGATGAGAGTCTGCAGTAACTCTGTGTGCTGCTGATGCGAGCCCGCCATTGCCGCGACAATGTCGGCCAATGTAACCGTTGGCAGTGGTGGTGGCGGTGTTTGCTGTTGCTGTTGCTGCTGCTGTCCCGAGGAGTCCTCGGGAGGTGGTTGGGAGGTCTCTCCCCCTTGGCTAGTACCTCCAACATCAGGGTTGGCACGAGTACGCGTCATTCTGAAATTCAACACAGCAGCAATTAGCACATGTCTTACTCAAAATTCCATAAACAGCAGTAGGTATTGAAGCGACGCATGATTAACTTGCACAACATTCACATATATTGATAAAGCATAAACTTTATACAAGATACATTATTCTCGGATCTCCGAGAAGTCGTGCTCATGTCGTCACTACCTATACATACGCTACTGTCTACACGACATGTCACCGATTACAAAAGTTGGGTTACACTACCCTAGCTGCCCTACTTGGCAACCGTAACCCCCTACTCGGAGTAGAACTCGACCTCCTGTGGGTCGTCCTCCTCCGGTACATCTGCTGGTGGCTCGGGGTCTACCACCTCTTCTCCCATTCCGGGTTCTCCCATGGCTAGAAGACCCAAGACTACCGGTACGCCCAATACCGGGGGCACGAGGTCCTGCAATGCATGCACCTCGTCCATAGCCTGGTTGTAGTCCTCTTCCCAGCCTTGTCCTTCCTCAATAGCGTCGTCCCGCTCTTGAGCAAGGTCCTCATTCTGCTGGGTTAGGGTATGCACCAGCCCTTGCAATGCCGCGATGTCAACACGGCTCTGCTTCTTTGCCTTCTTCAGACGACGCAACTGATTGTGTTGTTCATTCAGTCGCTTAATCATCGGAAGGAGCACGTTGCGGAGTGCGCTGTGAGCACTCTCAAAATGATCTCCACGGCTTGTGCTCTCCTTGAGCTTGGTGGCGAGATGCTCCGTATGAACAGCTTGGCTGTCCATCACAGCGTTTCCCGCCCTCATTTGGAGGCTGAGGTTTGCCTCCGCGGGGTTGTACCTTGGGCAATTCGGGTCTGTTGCCTCCAGGTACCTCTCCTCCCACACATGCTGAGCTCGTCCCTCCACCGGAACGAGTGCGTATGGAGTTCCCTCCATAGCCTGCACGTGTAGTTGGCAGAAACGTGACATAGTGTCACGGGCTGCCACTTGCCACATCCCTTCCGGTTGTCTTCCTCTCACCGTGACGGTGAATGGCACCCAACCGGGTGGCGTAGGCCCTGCAGGAACCTCGACATGGATCGTCCGCGTCTTGTTCCCTTCTTCCCCTTCTTCCTTGGCGAAGTATTGCGGCATCTGGTTGTACCCGAAATATTGGAGCATTTGCCACAATGCTTCCGGGTAGCCGCTACGGTCAGAGCAGTGGGAATCTACCCACCCGTTCTCCAACCGTTTATCTGCTGCCATCTGTAAAAATATATTTGAGAAATGTCAAATATTTATTTAAACAGTAAACCCCTGAGTTATAACATAAAACATGTCATTGAACCCATAAAACTTGGAAACATAGTTCAAATTTTAAACAAATTTGACTGCTGATCTGCTGTTCCCATGACAGCCTTGACCAGTTTCCACACCAACCTGATTTAGGCCATGTTAAAGTAAAACCAATTCTGGAGCTCAACATCAAAGTTAAAGTTAACTTCAATAGCTTTCCAGAAAGTATTTGGTTGACCTAAGATCTGTCCTGGTTCAAAAGTTATGAGATGTCAAAGTTAACAGAATTTCTGGAATCAATTGGACAGCACCCCCCTGCTTTAGGTACTGAATTGATCCAAGAATCCCAGTTAATTCTGTTCCCAATCTGACAAAACTTTCTGTTACAAAGTCGTAACCCATCTCATAAGCTTTCCAGAAGTACCTCATTTCCTATTTTTGGATTTTTAAGCAGGAAGTTATGCTTAATTTACAGAGAGTTTACAGAGAGTCTTTGCTCTGTCCTGTTTCCTGGACAGTTTCAACTCTACTGCATTTTTCGAGTGGTTAAGGGATGAAACACCTCTGGACCTCAACAGAAGAGTTGTAAAGCTCTTCCAACGCTTTCCATAAATGTATCATACGACCCCAACCTCGAAAGAACTCAACCTCTAACCTCTGATTAACTTCAGCCTTGATTCAGCTGAAAACAGAGTGCTCTGTCCTTAACATCCTATAAGTTGAAAGCTTGTTAACTTTGAATATCCTGTTCAAGGGAAGGAGTTACATCAAGTTTTACTACTTTGGATTAAAACCTTGCAGTTTTCACAATGAAGTTGTTTATTTAGTTGGGTGTGACGTCGATGCGTCACCAGATTTTGTCGGTACTACGTCCTCACAAAGAAAAATCTATACCGGACTTAGCCGGCTTCGTTATTTCAGTGGCACTAAACGTCACTCGCACACGGATGCTACACGTCTACTGTTTCGTGGTCAGGCTACCTGCAGAAACTCAAACAATCATCAGACTCGGCTGCACACCGAGCCCGGAATCCATACAGTTCGTACACCCGGCCGTCATCACTCGCCCGGATGTTCTCAAGCCAAACACGCCTTGAGTTACGTGTTCACGTTTCAGACCACGTGACGGGGTCTCCCATGTTGCACCACGCACGCCAGGGACAGACGTTGCTCGAATACCCCAAACGACATGAAGAGTCGTAGAGGATACTAAAGCGGGTCGGGTTACCTGCCACCCGTGGGGCTCCACCCTTCAGCTTGTGCGCACTGGTGGACAGCGCTTACGTGCACCCCCCAAGACATGAACGTCCCGAGATGCACGATTTTCCGACTTAACAAATAGGTTGATAAGCCACTTTCTATATACTAATAACATCCTTATACGGGCTACTAACTCGTTCCTCACTGGATTTTTGAAAAAGAAGACCTTTGTACTGTGTTAAACCTCAAGCGAGCTCTGATACCACGCTGACACGACCCCATTGGTCCTGTCGAGTCAGGATCACGCTGAGGGGGGCTGCGTTGCACAGCACCATATAACACACGTCAAAGGTGCAAGCGGAAGCGGAAGTTTTATTACATAAACAAGTTTATGAACATGTTTACATCAAAATAAGTTCAGTCTACACTCACGGGTGTAGACTAAGCATCAAGTGCACGTTCAGCCCTCGAACGCGTCCTTGCTAGCACACACGCACACTAACTCTGCGGCGTGCACGACTCCCACTCGACGGGGTTCCCCTCCTGGGGTTCCGTCTCCTCTTCGGGAGTCCCTTCCTCATAGAACCCTGCAAAAGCTTCAAACACAAGCAGTGAGCACGAAGGCTCAGCAAGTCTGACCCGTCTCACCTAAACATGGAACTTCTATATGAGGGTAATGGGTTGCATGAGGTGAAAATCATTTGCATGGACTCGCCTAATTAGTGGAACCTTACTTTCAAGTTTTAGCAGCAGGTTGTGGAGAACCTTACGCTAAGGCACATGAGAGAGCCGCAATCAAACAAGAAACACATTTCTCTCATGTACTTTGCCCAAAGTTGAAAAGAACTTTAATTAGCTCTAAGCTACAGCATATCATTAACAATCAATGTCCAGCTTTCAATCAGCAACATTTTAACATGTAATTAGCCTGTTCTTTCTACGTCATGGTACAGTGAACAAGTGGTACTCACTGACCGCGAGGGACGGCGATTATAATCGATTTACACCTGCAGGGTTACCCGAACAACCCGTCACGTACGCCCGTACTCGATGTTGCCTACAACAACCATCACGGACGCCGTACGCGACTACCTTTCACCCGTTAGCCAAATATTGAACCGGTCCCATCGTCCCGAGCAAGAGGTCTCTGCACGCGCATCTCTGTGCCGCCAGCCGATTTACACCTCGAGCTCTCAACCTACCCTCTGAACGACGGGCAATGCCTCAATACCCAGCTACCCGAGTTACATCAGTTTCCCGGTTCCCATATAGCCGGTTGGTCTTCGGTACTGTTCTAGCTTGTCCAACAGGCCCGCACACGGCTCGGTCCTCAACCGACACAAGCGGAGCTACAGCACACAGGCCCCAAAGTCCTGCTGCCCTTACTCTCCGCTCGGTCTCATTTTCTTGCCATGTGTATCATGTGCTATCTCTACCCGAGCAATGTGCCTCTAGCCTATTCTCGCGAGTAGTTCCAACTACTCGACTTGTACCGAATCCTACTCTATCCTAGCAATGCAGTGGCTAACGAGGTTTTCAATCCTAAACCCAACCCATGGTTTTCTTGGCTGTGCAGTTGGGTTTCCAATCAAGACTCTAATGCAAAGAACAATATTCAAAGATGTGCTCAAAACAATAAACATTTGTAAAAAGGTTAATGCAAACCGGGGCTTGCCTTACTGCTCTTGGTCGTAGGCTAGCTGTTCCTCCGGATAACGAAGTCTAGGACTTCGGGTTCCTCCTCGACCTTAGCGACTACATGATAGAAACAATACATGTATTAATTTAATGCATTTGTATTAAGTTTGAAGTTGTGAAGTCTATAACCTTTGCTAGATAGACCTAATGACTGTGAAACTTTTACTGTGGCTTGGTTACAACCTAAACAGAGACCTGGTCAACTTTTAGTTGCAGCAAAGCTCATTTGAGCCCTCCACAAATAATTATGTCCTTGACCTTAATTGGAACTCTTAGGGTGTTCTAGGAATTTTCATGAGACAAACTATGACTTTCTGAAAACTAGATTTTCAGAGGGTTCTAATGGAGTTGGTCTCACTTAATTTGGAAGTCTCTAACTAAAGATATGAGCTAAACAATTTCAGAGAAAATTCTGAAAATGTTTCTGAACATTTTCTATTTTCTCTGGAACAGTTTCACTAATCACACCATTAGGTGGATTAAATGAGCTCAAATGGATTTGAAATTTTTATGATAGTTCAAGGATATTTTTGTGAACATCTCAGCAAAATTTCAGGATTTTCCTCCAAAGGATTCTCCAGTTAAAATTCCTAATAGTTTAAACTTTAAGGAATTAATTCTGGAGAAATAAGGAATTTCATGAAGTGAAACTTGATTTTCTGGAAAGTACTCAGAGAGCTGAATCCAGCAAAATTTGGTTCACTCAATTTGGAGCTTTCTAGCCAAAGTTAGAAGGATTTGAAGTTTGAAGGAAATCTGAAAATCGGGGAAAAGTTTAAACTCGCGCGTGGGCCCAGTGGACACGCGTCGCACGCCTAGGCGATGGCACATCGCGGCCCACAAGGATTTTGCACGCCAGCACACCCGATCCTGGCCGCAGCCGCATCCCGATTCAAAATATCGGCCGCTGACAGCTGGGGTCCACCCCCTTCTTCAACCTCGCGACACCCGCGCCCCGCCGCCGAGGGATCTCGCCGGAGAGCTCGCCGCCGGCTGCTGTACAGCTCCAAACTTCTCGATTCTGGCCGCCCCTGCCTACTTTTACTCGGGGAACAGGATTCTAGGGTTAGCTGCTCATGACAATGGCCGGAGCATGGTCGGCGACGAGCCGCCACCTCAGAACGATTTCGGCCATGTCGGCTGACTACCCTAGCACCTCAGCTACTTGGGAAATCGGTCGGGGAGCCTCAGTGGACCTCAGAGAAGGTCGACATGAGCTCGAGGCAGCTCGGGGAAGGCCCGAAATAGGTCCTCACCGTGCGCCCGATGCCGTCCGTTCGTTCCGCCATTAGTAGACCTTAAATTACGCCGGGCACAGAGGTTCTCCGGCCCAGAGTTGTGAAGACAACTTGTGCGTTACCGTGTCTAGCTCGTGTGAGAGCGGCCTGAGGCCCTCTAATCCTTTCTAGAGCACGAATTAAACAGAACCGTACCCGAAGGTCGTTCTGCACACAGAAAGGGGAAAAGTGGAAATTCGCCGCCGGTGAGCAACCACTCGAGCTGTGGCTCGGGAATGAGCAGCACCGGTCACCTGCGCGTCCAAGGGTGCCTTGGCTCGGGCGTGAGAACGCCCTGGTTGGGCTGTCCACGAGAGCCCGAGGTGCGGCGGTTCCAAGTTCCGATTTTGATCTTTCGGCACAGCCGATATCACTCGGCTTCAACCGAATTCTAGCAACGGGGAGGATGGAGGAAGGTCTCTAGTACCTTGCTGGGGCTCTGGAGTGGAAGGAGGGAGCTGCGATCGGCGTTCTCCGATCAAGTCCGAGCTGCGGAAGTTTTCGGCCGGCGCTGAGTTCTTGTGGGGAAGAACGGTGGTGCCTCGGCCGAGGAGGGGGCAGGCGCCTTAAGAAGGCTCTGTACCGCCTCATGCCCGCGCGTGGGCAAGCAGCTGGTGGCGCGGCGGCTGGCCTCGGTGGCGATCACCGCTGCGGCTCGGCGACCCGAGTGAGAAAGTCTCAGTCGGTTTGATCTGAGCAGTGGCTGACATGTGGGTCCCACCTCCAGTTTTAACCTCTGAAATTTACTCCTAATCACTGTTGTAAACAGTGCACCCCATACTACCCTTGGCAATTCAAATTATTCACCCATGAGCCATTTGAATTGATCAAAGTTCAAATGAGGTTTGGTTTGAATGAATTTCAGCACAAGTTCAGTTTGAAATTCAAATAAAGTTTGAATTTCTCCCACTTAGCTCATGTCAAGATCAACTCCAAATGGAGTGAAAATTGGTGTGTGAGCTCACAAAAATGTGCTGAGTAAGAATATGCCACCTACTTTTAAATTCATTGAATAAAAACAGTTTGAATTTGAATATGGTTTCAAACTGCCCTCTTCCTAACTATACCCAAACTGACCTCAAAAAGGTTTTGAATTTGGGTGAAACTTGGCATGGACATCCTTAGCAAAGTGTAGGAGTTTTCATATTTCCAGCCCATCTATATCACATGTGGGAAATACCACTTTTGCAATGTGTAAGTTTGTTCTCTAATGAGCATGTTGATAATTGTTACTTGCTCTTCATTTGTGTTCATCATTCTTCCTCAAATGAGGTGTGTGGTGTGGTGATGAACACTGCAAATGGGTGTCAAAAACTGAGGCCCGTACATTCCTCCCCCCTTAAAAGAATCTCGTCCCGAGATTATAAGGTGAAAATGAGAGAGAGGACGGTGGAAAATTACCAGATATGCGACGTGAAAAAGTCGGGGTAGTTAGTGCGAAGGAATTCTTCGCTCTCCCATGTCGCTTCGTCCATGGAGTGATTACTCCATAGAACCTTGTAGAACCACAACGTACGGTTGCGTGTAGTTTGGGCCTTTTCATCAATAATTTGCACCGGTTCCTCCCGATAGGTGAGATCCGGTTGCAGTTCTTCAATGTCTTCCAGCTGAACGGTAGTTGATAGCTTGAGACACTTCCTCAGCTGGGAAATGTGAAAGACGTCGTGCACACCGGAAAGTGCTTCTGGTAATTTCAGCCGGTATGCCACCGATCCACATCTTTCGGTAATCTGGAATGGACCGATGAATCGGGGTGCCAACTTTCCTCTCACCCCAAATCTGTTTACGCCCTTCATTGGAGACACCCGTAGATATACGTGATCTCCAACTTCGAATTGTAATGGGCGCCTTCTCCGGTCCGCATACTGTTTCTGACGGGATTGAGCGGCTTTTAGGTTCGCTTGAATTAGTCGAACCTTTTCTTCCGCGTTGTTGACAAGGTCAATCACGAAGGTAACCCTTTCGCCAGACTCACACCAGTTCAATGGTGTGCGGCATTTTCTTCCGTATAGCGCCTCGTAGGGCGCCATCTTGATGCTGGCTTGGTACCCATTTTTGTACGAGAACTTGGCTAACGGCAAGTGATCATCCCAATTCTTGCCGTGGTTGATAGCGCAAGCTCGTAGCATGTCTTCTAGGATTTGATTTACCCGCTCGATTTGCCCATCCGTCTGCGGGTGGTAGGCTGAACTACAGATCAGCTTCGTCCCCAAGGCAGCGTGTAGCTGCTCCCAAAAATGGGACACAAATAAAGTGCCCCGGTCCGATATGATGGTACGGGGTACGCCGTATAAGCATAGGATCCGTGAGATGTACAGTTCAGCGTACTTCTTGGCGTTGTAGTTGGTGTTGACCGGGATGAAATGGGCAACTTTGGTGAGCTGATCGACGATCACCCACACCGAATCATGTTTCTGTAAGGTGGTGGGTAAACCGACGACGAAATCCATGCTCACGTCCTCCCACTTCCAGGCAGGAATGCCCAGTGGTTGCAGCAGTCCCGGTTTCCACATGTGGTCTGCCTTCACCCTTCGACATGTATCACACTCGGACACGTATTTTGCAGTTTCTCGCTTCATCCGTGTCCACCAAAACTTTCTTCTGAGTTCTTGATACATTTTGTTGCTGCCGGGGTGAATAGAAAATTTTGATAAGTAAGCCCCATCAAAGATTTTCTTCCGTAACTCCGGGTTTCGGGGTACGACAATCCGGTCCTTGAACCACAGGACGCCGTCTCCGTCCTTCCGGAAACATTTCAACTCCCCACTGTCTACACGTCTCCGTAAATGTGACATGCCCTTGTCATTCTTCTGGGCTGCCGCTATCTCTTCACGGATGGTGGGGATCAAAGCTAGGTTGTAGAGAGCTCCGTGTGGAATCACATGTAGTGGTGGTTCGCTCTCTTCCAACGGTGTGATGGTCAGATTATTGACGTGTGACTTGCGGCTCAGCGCGTCTGCCACAACGTTTGCCTTGCCTGGATGATAATGGATCTCTATCTCGTAATCCTTTATCAGTTCTAACCATCTTCGTTGCCTCATGTTCAGCTCCTTCTGAGTGAATATTTACTTGAGGCTTTTGTGGTCGGTATATAAATGTACGAGGTTACCGAGTAGGTAGTGCCTCCACATCTTTAGTGCAAGTACCACAGCAGCGAGCTCCAAATCGTGAGTTGGATAATTCTGCTCATGGTTCCTAAGCTGCCGTGATCCATACGCGACCACTCTTCGGTCTTGCATCAGCACACATCCGAGCCCAATGCCGGATGCATCGCAGTACACATCGAACGGTTTTGTTGTGTCTGGTTGCGCCAAAACCGGTGCTGATGTCAGGTGCTTGACTAAAGCCTTGAATGCTGCTTCACATGCTGGACTCCAAACATATTTGGTAGCCTTCTTCAGCAGCTCTGTCATTGGCTTGGCAATCTTCGAGAAGTTCAGAATGAACCTCCGATAATATCCCGCGAGTCCGAGGAAACTCCGTACCTCATGAACAGTTCTAGGGGATTTCCAATTCAGCACTTGCCTGATCTTGCTCGGGTCCACAGCGATACCCTCCGCTGAGATGATATGCCCGAGGAAAGGCACTTGCGATATCCAAAACTCGCATTTGCTTAACTTTGCGTATAACTTATGGTCCCGCAGCCGTTGCAAGACTATACGCAAATGTTTCTTGTGATCTTCCTCCGACTTGGAATATACCAGGATGTCGTCGATGAAGACCACGACAAACTTGTCCAGCTCCGGCATGAACACCGAGTTCATTAAGTACATGAAGTGAGCTGGAGCATTGGTGAGGCCAAAGGACATGACCAGGTACTCATAAAGTCCGTACCTTGTCGAGAAAGCTGTCTTTGGAATGTCCTCCACCCTTATCTTAATCTGATGGTACCCGGATCTTAAATCCATCTTGGAAAAGATCTTTGCTTCGACCAACTGATCAAACAACATGTCGATCCGTGGCAACGGGTACTTGTTCTTGATGGTTACGGCATTTAATGGACGGTAGTCCACGCAAAGCCGCAACGTTTCATCCTTCTTTTTGACAAATAATGCCGAACAGCCCCATGGCGAGGAGCTCGGTCTAATAAAACCCTTCTCCAGAAGGTCCGTGAGCTGAGTCTTCAGTTCAGCCAACTCCTTGGGCGCCATCTTGTACGGCCTTCGGGATATTGGCATGTAACACCCCAAATTTTGATTCAAAACTCTAAACCATGTTCAGAGGGGAATTTAAAAATTTTTGGACGTGTTGCATGTTTTGCAAAAATTCAAATTCAAACTGGAATTCAAATTATACTCAAAATAGAAAAGAAATGGAAAAAGAAAAAGAGAAACGGGAAAAAAACCGGCCAGTGGGCCGAAACCCGCCAGCCGGCCCAGTTTCCCCGCGCCAGCCCGCCCCCGTGCGCGCCGCGCTGTCTCTCACAGACAGGTGGGACCCGCCTGTCATCCCTAACCCCGAGCGTCTGCGGCCCGGACTTTTCCCCCCGAGCGCGCGCGATCTTAACCGCCCGGAAACCGCGTCCCTCAGCCTGAATTCTGGACCCAGACGAATCAAACTCGATCACAACTGACCCACCGCCCTCCCCCGGCTATAAAAACCCCAGCCCCGATCGGTTTTTCCCACGCGATCGCCGATTTTTACTCCGGTGAGCACCGAGACTTCGCCGGTGAATTCTGGCCGATCTAAGCTCGGAAACTCTGATCTAACTCGCTGGTCTTGATCCACCGCCTCCGGGGAGCTTTGCAGGTGCAGAAAACTCGGAGACTTACGGTGTAAACACAGCGCCGACGAGCTTCGCCGTGGTTTAGCCTCGGACCTCGCCGCCGATCACTTTCCAGGACCCCCGAGCTCGAGAAAACCCCCGAGGTGAGATCCCTGACCTCCCCTCTACCGATCTATCCCATAAGATCACAGTTCTAGGTAGAATTCTCGCGGATCCGAAACTTTCCGGCGAGATCGCCGCTTCCCGCCGCCGTGCGCCGCCGGCAGCGCCGCCCGCGCTCGATCAGAGCGACGTGGCCGCTTGTGCGCCGTTTATTTGAAATCGCACGGTAGACATTAAAACCCCGCGTACCGGTTCGATGTTATAATCTCAGCCGTCGGTTTAAAATCGGACGGTCCACGTCAGCCCTGCATTATAAAGACTGGAATTCTTACGTGCTACCCCCTGGGGTTCTCTGGAATTGAGAGCTAGCCCCGGAAATTTCAGATCTAGCCCCTGGAACTCCAGAAAATCATGTAAATTCATTTAAAAATCAGTTTTAGCCCCTGGACTTAATAAAAATTAGGAAAAACACCTCTGATAAGTGTAGCTAGACCCCTGGAAATTATGAAAATAATATTATAGACCCTGTAATGGGGTGAATTCATTATTTTAGCCCTGTTTAGTATTTAATTTAGAAAATTGAATATGTAACTAGTGTTTAAAAATTAAAAAGTGGGACAAACATAATTGTCAAAATTAATTAAAAACTTTCTCAGTACTTAGAAAACTTTGGAGTGAGATAAAAATCTATTTTTGGGCTGAAATGAATCTGTTTCATCTATTATTCACATTTATTAGTATAGGGACACATTTTTAAGTAAAGAATAGTTATAGAAAAATAGGGAAAATAATTATGAAATAGTTTACATCAGAGGCCAAGGTTAAAATATGTTATTAAAATTATTTAGGACCAGAACCTATACTGTTTAGATGATGTGTATTACTAATTTCATAATAAAATACACAATTATGCATAGGAATATAAATCTGAAAATATAGCAACTAGTAAATGATAAATGGAGTTTCTAAAATACAAAGAATTCAGTTTAGGGTTGATAGAAATTATGAAGGCACATATGGAGAAGAAAAATACTTTTCTTACATACTTGGTAGTAAAAAGGTGTAGTAGTTGAATATAAGAAATTTATTGGAAACCCATATAAATAGTATGCAAGTATACATGTGGACACAAAAGTAGGAATCATATATACATGGTTAAAAGTGCATGCAAGCCACAACTTAACACACATAAAGTAACCACAACACATATAATGGTAAAGAACTTTTATAAATATGAATGTGTGGTTTGTATGAAGTAGAAGTGTGAACTATGTCTTATGATTGTTGTTTTTCTTTTGCTATGTGTGATGGTATGAAGTAGAACCTGTTCAAGAGCAAGTTATCCCTTTCCAAGATCAGGACTACCCATTTCAAGAGCAGCAAGAAGGAGGCAAGTGTCCTTGACCACTTTGATCCTATGCTAGGATGTGTAGATAGAATTATTTGCATTGTCAAATGAAATATGAAACCCATGCTAGGAAAGTTTCCCTAGAATTGCATTACCTTGTTTCCTTGTAGCTTGGGTTGGGATTTATTTTACCATGTCATTTATTTCCATGCATATGCTTAGCCATGCTTAGAATGGGATATTTGGGACATGAGATCATCAGTTTATATTACCATACTCTTGAATGAGACATTGTGAGTTATGTAGAGGTAGGGATCAAGGCAAGTTGGATGTTTTGGTTGTGTGCTGGGTGTACGAGACTCGGGTTTGTGTTTAGTACTTGCCTGGATCCTAAGGACCGGTTCATGGAGCATGTAACCCGGCTTTACAGTGCCAACCACATGCTGAGATGGGGCAGCTTGGCCAATTAATTAGGTGTATCCCCGGCGTAGTATGGGTGTGTTGGATGGTGTGGGGAGTAGGTGTCAGCTGGACTACCATATGAACCGCAAGGCTCAAGAGGGGGCCACTGCAGCGGGGTTGGAGCCTCTTGTATGCTGTTAGGGGTGAAACCTCAGTGGGCCCACGCTCATCGGGAATCCCTTTGTAAAGGCTTCGTAGTGATCTCCTGGCTACATACCTGGGAAGTGTGAATGTGGATCGTAGCCACTGGCATAATGGAGGTTCTTTTAGTCCACCCGGCAACGGGGGATGAAATCACTACTAGTGGGTACAGTGGTACAAACTCTGCAGAGTCAAAACTGTCTTGACAGCCGTGCTCACGGTTAAGAGCGGCCTGGACTTATTCATGATTAGAGGATTGATGGTTTTGGAAGTTAAGCGGGGAGCTTAACATTGGAAATGATGTTATGATTATTGGATTATGATGATGGGATGGGAGATTTGGACCATTTCACCTGTGTAGTAATGAAGGTGCTTAATAAGCTAAGGTGATAGGTATTAATTGCGTAGTGCTTTAACCATGAGTTCAACCTCTCCTTGTTCTAGCCATGCATGATATAATTTTCCCACACTTGCTGAGTACCATTGGTACTCAACCTTGCATATTTGTTGGTTTATATTGCTGCTCAGGTCAAGATAATGAGGTGGTGTATAATGACCAAGATTTTGGACCCGAGGAAGGATTTTAGGTTCATGAAGACCCCCGGGCAACGCCTGTGATGGAGCCCTAAAAGAATAATATTCCGCTGCTAGTTTATTTACTTGTGATGAAGCATTAGTGTCCATTGAGACATTTGCGATGTAAGACTTATTTATATTCGACACCTGGCTTGTAATAAATGATGCTTCACTATTTGTCATCACATGTATGAGAAAATGATCCTGGCATACATGTGATATTCACTTGGTTGTTTCTTCGGAAAAACCGGGTGTGACAGAGGTGGTATCAGAGCCAAGGTTGCCCGTAGGAACGTGGACCTAGGTAGAAATGGACGTATTTAAGGGCCCTATTTTCTTAAAAACTATTTTCCAAGGTGTGGGTAGAAAAGTGTTATTAAAGGAGTCATTTTCTTCATCTTACCCCAACTTTCATTCAAAATAGGATTTTTGTTTGAGAATTTATCTAACCTAATTTTAAATTCTTTTTGTTTTAGATGGTTCGCATGATTCGCACCGCTCGTAAGTCCACAGGAGGGAGAGTTCCCGTAGTTGCCCTTGCCGAAAGAGAGGAGAGTCATCCAGTGACGTACCTTTCCTACGGATTGGCAGTAGGAGATTTGTTGCGCCGTCTTCGACGTATGCTCGAAGCCGCCGGCAATACGGGCAAGCTAATCATCCACTATAACTCCACCAGGACCATCCGTGAGAAGAGGGAAGAATGGAGTTCGGAGATGAGGATTATACACGAGAATCAGCTGCTTAAGATTCACCACTCTCCAGCTTGTCGAGCAACACAAGTTGACGCGGAGAAAGATGTCACCTGGGAGGCCATCACCTGCCAGAGTCACATCTATCGTCGCCACTTGGACAAAACTGAGTACATGTATGTCCTCCAACGTGAGAGTGGTACCACGGAGTACAAGTACCCACCGGTGCAGCAAGGGACTTCCCATGAGCACATGAACTTGTGCTTGGAGGATGCTGCTATGCTCAGCACTCGACTGCAGGAGTGTCAACAAGAGCTTCAGGATGTCCGAGACACCCTGAAGGAAACGGAGGCGTTGCTGCGAGCTTGCTTAATGGCGAGAGAAAGAGGAGATGGGAATGAACTGTGTGTCACCGTGAATGATACATGGACTCCTGACTCCCCGGATCGCCGAGCAATCAGGCGTCGTCGCACTTCTCCACCAGCAGCCTCTCCACCCAAAGCAGAGTCAGAAGGTAGCCGAAATGAGGAGGAAGATCCCGAGGAGCCAGCTCAAGAGGACGAGTAGTGTAGAGTCTTTCCCCTAGCTAGCAAGAGGTCGAGTAGTCGAGTCGTTACGTAGTTAATGGTGTGATAATGCTTGGTGTGTGACGTGAGTTGTGGAAGCCATGAGCAATTGTCCACAGCCTCGTCTTCAGATTGTTTTGCTTTGGTGTGTGAACCCACAGGAAATAATAGTGCATTTATTTGGTGTGAGATATGAACCCTCGTAAAATTTTAACAAAGCCTCAACACCTCAAAGTACCAACAAATGAAAGTAGTAAGATGATACTAAATGGTATCAAATTAACATTTGTTGATTCTGCCAGATGGCCGGAAGAGGAAAAGGACGTGCTGCCAACCCCGCCAACAACAATAATGAGGCATGCAACCCTCATCTTTCTGGAGGCCAGGACCGGGGTGGTCGCCGTGAAGAAGTTGATCCTCTCCACCAAATGCTGGAGAATCAAAATCAGCTCATCCAGAACTTGACTCAAGTGGTGGCCAACTTGCATCAAGTTCCACCTACACAAGCTGCACCACGCCAACCAAGGTTGAGTGAGTTTCTAGGAAC
This sequence comes from Neostapfia colusana, assembly GCA_030760725.1. Taxonomy (NCBI): domain Eukaryota; kingdom Viridiplantae; phylum Streptophyta; class Magnoliopsida; order Poales; family Poaceae; genus Neostapfia; species Neostapfia colusana. The sequence goes on from JASWHV010000003.1 coordinate 84,962,898, forward strand.
TCAACCTCTAAAGTTTGCAAGTGCTGCTGAACCTCTGGAGGCAGATGATTGGCTGAAGACCATTGAAAGTAAGATGAGGATAATACAATGCCAAGGGTATGAGAGGGTGCTGTTTGCCTCTCATCAATTGCATGGACCTGCTGCTGATTGGTGGACCGCCTACATGGCCGCCCATCATGACCCTGAGAGCATCACTTGGGAAGAGTTCAAGCGTAGCTTCCGCAACCATTACATCCCAAGAGGTGAACTCAAAAACAAGAGGAAGGAATTTTTGGGACTGCAGCAGGGAAACATGACTGTGAGGGAATACCTCACTAAATTTACTCAACTATCCCGTTATGCTCCACGAGACATAGAGACTGATGAGCAGAAACAAGATTGTTTCGTGGAAGGACTTACCGCAGAGATGCAGTGTGCAATGTCCTCCAATGAGTATGAAAGTTTTCAAAAGATGGTGGACAGGGCATTTGTGGTGGAAAGGAAGCTAAAGGCCCTGGAAAATGAGAATAAGAGGAAGGCGGGGTGGTCACATCAGGCCTCAGGGAGCAACACCCGCCCACGTATGATGCAGCAACCTACGGGGCAGACAAGCCGTGCTGCGGTACCCTATTCAGCACCAAGAGGGTACAACCCAAACTACAGGCCACCCGCGGCACCAGCACAGCCGCCACGTCAGTTTGTGCAGCAGCCTCGCCCCGCATATCCACCTCGACCAGCAGTGCAAGGACCCCCAAACCAACCCCAAGACAACAAGGGCCCAGCATCTAAGATTGGGGTGCAATGTTTCATCTGTGGTGAAGTGGGGCACTACGCCCATAAATGCCCAAAGAAGAAGCCTGCGCCGCCACAACAGCAGAATGTAGTGAGAGGACGGGTGAACCACGTCACTATGGAGGAAGCACAAGAGGCGCCCGACGTGGTAGTTGGTAAGTTTCCTGCCAATTTACACCTTGCAACTCTGCTGTTTGATTCTGGTGCTACCCACTCGTTCATTGCTCAAGGGTTTGTTAAGAAGCATGACCTAGCAACCACACAAATGAACCATATGCTAGCGGTAAACTCTCCAGGTGGAGAAATAAGGACAAGACAAGTGTGTCCCAAAGTGAGCCTAGACATTAATGGGGTAGTATTTACGGCTAACCTCATAGTGATAGATTCACAAGGGATAGATATTATTTTGGGTATGGATTGGTTGACCAAACATAAAGGAATCATTCATTGTTCGACCAGAACGGTGGAACTAACTCACCCCAGTGGTACCAGAGTAAAGTTCATAACAATACACGAGCCTAGGAGGGACATTAAATTAAATCAAGTGGAGGTGAAAGTTGAGGAAATCAGGACCATCAGGGATTATCCAGATGTTTTTCCGGAGGAGTTGCCAGGTATGCCTCCCGACCGTGACGTGGAATTCGCAATTGAGCTAGTACCGGGAACAGCCCCGATATACAAGAGACCTTATCGAATGGACTCCAAGCAGCTAGAAGAGCTCAAGGATCATTTGAGAGAATTGACGGAGAAGGGGTATATTCGCCCTAGTTCCTCACCATGGGGAGCTCCGGTGATATTTGTGCCCAAGAAAGACGGAACCCAAAGGTTATGCGTGGATTACCGTGCCTTGAATGAGGTAACCATCAAGAACAAGTACCCATTACCCCGCATTGAAGACTTGTTTGATCAGTTGAGGGGAGCTTGTGTGTTCTCGAAAATTGATCTCAGGTCGGGGTACCACCAACTCAAGATAAGGCAATCAGATATTCCCAAGACAGCTTTCGTATCTCGGTACGGACTGTATGAATACACTGTCATGCCTTTTGGGCTAACCAATGCCCCGGCATATTTCATGTACCTCATGAACAAGGTATTCATGGAATATCTGGACAAATTTGTGGTGGTTTTCATAGATGATATTCTCGTCTTCTCCAAAGATGAAGAAGAACATGAGAAACATCTAAGGTTGGTGTTACAGAGGCTGAGAGAACACCAACTATATGCCAAGTTGAGAAAGTGTGAGTTTTGGCTGAAGAGAGTTCCCTTTTAGGACATATAATCTCGGAGGGAGGAATCTCCGTAGATCCCGCCAAAATCGAGGATATCCAGAAGTGGAAAACCCCTGAAAATGTCGGGGAAGTTCGAAGCTTTTTGGGCTTGGCTGGATACTATCGACGGTTTATTGAGGGATTCTCAAAGATCTCGAGACCTCTCACCAAACTGTTGGAGAAGGAAATCACATTCACCTGGACGCCACAGTGCGAGACGAGCTTTCGGGAGTTAAAGAATAGATTGACAACAGCCCCAGTGTTGGTTATGCCAGATATGCAGAAGAATTTCACAGTGTACTGCGATGCCTCTGGAAATGGGTTGGGATGTGTTCTCATGCAAGAAGGACATGTCGTGGCATATGCATCCTGGCAGCTTCGGAAGCACGAGAAGAACTATCCTACACATGACCTAGAACTAGCTGCAGTGGTACACGCGTTGAAAATTTGGCGGCACTATTTGATGGGGAAGAGGACAGAGATATATACAGATCATAAGAGTTTGAAGTACATATTCACACAGCCAGATCTCAACCTCAGACAAAGGAGATGGTTAGAGCTAATCAATGACTTTGATGTGGGCATCAACTATCATCCCGGGAAAGCAAACGTCGTGGCCGATGCTTTGAGTCGGAAAGTGCAGGTCAATAAGTTGAGCTTGAAGGACATGCCTGCAGAATTAAAGGACGAGGTTATAAGGCTCAATCTATGTCTAGTAAATAGTGGTGAAGCCATAGCCATGGAAGTGGACTCCACACTCGAGCGGGACATACGCGAGGGCCGAAAGAATGATGAGAAGATACAAGAGATCAGACAGCTCATCAAGGAAAATAAAGCTCCTGGTTTTAGAGAGGATGAACAAGGAACGGTGTGGCACGGGAAAAGGATCTGTGTGCCAGAAGTAAAGGAGATCCGTGAATTAATTTTGAAGGAGGCTCACGATTCTGACTATTCCATTCATCCTGGGAGTACGAAGATGTACCAGGACCTCAAGAGCAGGTATTGGTGGTATGGCATGAAGCGAGATGTCGCGGAACATGTTGCCCTATGTGACACATGTCAGTTTGTGAAAGCCGAACATCAACGACCCGCGGGATTACTGCAACCACTCAAAATGCCTTAATGGAAGTGGGAAGAAATCAGCATGGATTTTGTCGTGGGATTGCCTAGGACCCAATCCGGGTATGATTCAATATGGGTCATTATTGATCGGCTAACCAAGGTAGCTCATTTCATTCCTGTGAAAGAAAGCTACAGCGGATCCAAATTGGCAGAATTGTACATGTCAAGGATCGTGTGTTACCATGGAGTGCCAAAGAAGATTGTGTCGGATCGAGGGACACAGTTCACCTCGAGGTTTTGGCAGAAGTTGCATGAAACCATGGGAACCCATTTGAACTTTAGTTCTGCCTATCATCCCCAAACTGACGGGCAGACGGAGAGAACCAATCAGATCCTTGAAGATATGTTAAGGGCATGTGCACTCAAAAACAATAGGAGTTGGGACAAGAACTTACCGTATGCGGAGTTTTCCTATAACAACAGCTATCAAGCTAGTATGAAAATGTCACCGTTTGAAGCTTTGTATGGAACGAAGTACAGAACTCCTCTATTTTGGAACCAAACAGGAGAAAGTAAAGTGTTTGGTCCAGAAGTGCTACAAGAAGCCGAAGCGAAGGTGAGGGAGATTCGCAACAACTTGAGGATAGCACAAACCCGCCAGAAGAGTTATGCTGATGTACGAAGAAGAGAATTCGTTTTCAACGTGGGAGACTATGTTTATCTCAAGGTGTCCCCTATCAGAGGACTTCGTCGGTTCAAGGTGAAAGGGAAGTTGTCACCTCGATACATCGGACCCTTCCAAGTTTTGGAAAGAAAAGGCGAAGTGGCGTACCAACTAGAGTTACCGGCTCATCTATCGGATGTGCACGATGTATTCCATGTGTCACAACTCAAGAAATGCCTGAGGACGCCTGAGGAGGTGTTACCCATGAATGAAGTGGATGTAGCTGAAGATTTGTCTTATGCCGAGCAACCATACAAGGTTTTGGAGACAATGGAACGCCTCACCAGAAATAAGAGAATCCGGATGTGCAAAGTGCAGTGGAAGCATCACTCAGAAGAGGAAGCTACCTGGGAACGGGAAGATGAGCTCAAGGCACAATTTCCGGAATTGTTTTCTTAGAAACACCAATCTCGAGGACGAGATTTCTTTTAAGGGGGTTAGAGCTGTAACACCCCAAATTTTGATTCAAAACTCTAAACCATGTTCAGAGGGGAATTTAAAAATTTTTGGACGTGTTGCATGTTTTGCAAAAATTCAAATTCAAACTGGAATTCAAATTATACTCAAAACAGAAAAGAAATGGAAAAAGAAAAAGAGAAACGGGAAAAAAAACCGGCCAGTGGGCCGAAACCCGCCAGCCGGCCCAGTTTCCCCGCGCCAGCCCGCCCCCGTGCGCGCCGCGCTGTCTCTCACAGACAGGTGGGACCCGCCTGTCATCCCTAACCCCGAGCGTCTGCGGCCCGGACTTTTCCCCCCGAGCGCGCGCGATCATAACCGCCCGGAAACCGCGTCCCTCAGCCTGAATTCTGGACCCAGACGAAACAAACTCGATCACAACTGACCCACCGCCCTCCCCCGGCTATAAAAACCCCAGCCCCAATCGGTTTTTCCCACGCGATCGCCGATTTTTACTCCGGTGAGCACCGAGACTTCGCCGGTGAATTCTGGCCGATCTAAGCTCGGAAACTCTGATCTAACTCGCTGGTCTTGATCCACCGCCTCCGGGGAGCTTTGCAGGTGCAGAAAACTCGGAGACTTACGGTGTAAACACAGTGCCGACGAGCTTCGCCGTGGTTTTGCCTCGGACCTCGCCGCCGATCACTTTCCAGGACCCCCGAGCTCGAGAAAACCCCCGAGGTGAGATCCCTGACCTCCCCTCTACCGATCTATGCCATAAGATCACAGTTCTAGGTAGAATTCTCGCGGATCCGAAACTTTCCGGCGAGATCGCCGCTTCCCGCCGCCGTGCGCCGCCGGCAGCGCCGCCCGCGCTCGATCAGAGCGACGTGGCCGCTTGTGCGCCGTTTATTTTAAATCGCACGGTAGACTTTAAAACCCCGCGTACCGGTTCGATGTTATCATCTCAGCCGTCGGTTTAAAATCGGACGGTCCACGTCAGCCCCGCATTATAAAGACTGGAATTCTTACGTGCTACCCCCTGGGGTTCTCTGGAATTGAGAGCTAGCCCCGGAAATTTCAGATCTAGCCCCTGGAACTCCAGAAAATCATGTAAATTCATTTAAAAATCAGTTTTAGCCCCTGGACTTAATAAAAATTAGGAAAAACACCTCTGATAAGTGTAGCTAGACCCCTGGAAATTATGAAAATAATATTATAGACCCTGTAATGGGGTGAATTCATTATTTTAGCCCTGTTTAGTATTTAATTTAGAAAATTGAATATGTAACTAGTGTTTAAAAATTAAAAAGTGGGACAAACATAATTGTCAAAATTAATTAAAAACTTTCTCAGTACTTAGAAAACTTTGGAGTGAGATAAAAATCTATTTTTGGGCTGAAATGAATCTGTTTCATCTATTATTCACATTTATTAGTATAGGGACACATTTTTAAGTAAAGAATAGTTATAGAAAAATAGGGAAAATAATTATGAAATAGTTTACATCAGAGGCCAAGGTTAAAATATGTTATTAAAATTATTTAGGACCAGAACCTATACTGTTTAGATGATGTGTATTACTAATTTCATAATAAAATACACAATTATGCATAGGAATATAAATCTGAAAATATAGCAACTAGTAAATGATAAATGGAGTTTCTAAAATACAAAGAATTCAGTTTAGGGTTGATAGAAATTATGAAGGCACATATGGAGAAGAAAAATACTTTTCTTACATACTTGGTAGTAAAAAGGTGTAGTAGTTGAATATAAGAAATTTATTGGAAACCCATATAAATAGTATGCAAGTATAAATGTGGACACAAAAGTAGGAATCATATATACATGGTTAAAAGTGCATGCAAGCCACAACTTAACACACATAAAGTAACCACAACACATATAATGGTAAAGAACTTTTATAAATATAAATGTGTGGTTTGTATGAAGTAGAAGTGTGAACTATGTCTTATGATTGTTGTTTTTCTTTTGATATGTGTGATGGTATGAAGTAGAACCTGTTCAAGAGCAAGTTATCCCTTTCCAAGATCAGGACTACCCATTTCAAGAGCAGCAAGAAGGAGGCAAGTGTCCTTGACCACTTTGATCCTATGCTAGGATGTGTAGATAGAATTATTTGCATTGTCAAATGAAATATGAAACCCATGCTAGGAAAGTTTCCCTAGAATTGCATTACCTTGTTTCCTTGTAGCTTGGGTTGGGATTTATTTTACCATGTCATTTATTTCCATGCATATGCTTAGCCATGCTTAGAATGGGATATTTGGGACATGAGATCATCAGTTTATATTACCATACTCTTGAATGAGACATTGTGAGTTATGTAGAGGTAGGGATCAAGGCAAGTTGGATGTTTTGGTTGTGTGCTGGGTGTACGAGACTCGGGTTTGTGTTTAGTACTTGCCTGGATCCTAAGGACCGGTTCATGGAGCATGTAACCCGGCTTTACAGTGCCAACCACATGCTGAGATGGGGCAGCTTGGCCAATTAATTAGGTGTATCCCCGGCGTAGTATGGGTGTGTTGGATGGTGCAGGCAGTAGGTCTCAGCTGGACTACCATATGAACCGCAAGGCTCAAGAGGGGGCCACTGCAGCGGGGTTGGAGCCTCTTGTATGTTGTTAGGGGTGAAACCTCAGTGGGCCCACGCTCGTCGGGAATCCCTTTGTAAAGGCTTCGTAGTGATCTCCTGGCTACACACCTGGGAAGTGTGAATGTGGATCGTAGCCACTGGCATAATGGAGGTTCTTTTAGTCCACCCGGCAACGGGGGATGAAATCACTACTTGTGGGTACAGTGGTACAAACTCTGCAGAGTCAAAACTGTCTTGACAGCCGTGCTCACGGTTAAGAGCGGCCTGGACTTATTCATGATTAGAGGATTGATGGTTTTGGAAGTTAAGCGGGGAGCTTAACATTGGAAATGATGTTATGGTTATTGGATTATGATGATGGGATGGGAGATTTGGACCATTTCACCTGTGTAGTAATGAAGGTGCTTAATAAGCTAAGGTGATAGGTATTAATTGCGTAGTGCTTTAACCATGAGTTCAACCTCTCCTTGTTCTAGCCATGCATGATATAATTTTCCCACACTTGCTGAGTACCATTGGTACTCAACCTTGCATATTTGTTGGTTTATATTGCTGCTCAGGTCAAGATAATGAGGTGGTGTATAATGACAAAGATTTTGGACCCGAGGAAGGATTTTAGGTTCATGAAGACCCCCGGGCAACGCCTGTGATGGAGCCCTAAAAGAATAATATTCCGCTGCTAGTTTATTTACTTGTGATGAAGCATTAGTGTCCATTGAGACATTTGCGATGTAAGACTTATTTATGTTCGACACCTGGCTTGTAATAAATGATGCTTCACTATTTGTCATCACATGTATGAGAAAATGATCCTGGCATACATGTGATATTCACTTGGTTGTTTCTTCGGAAAAACCGGGTGTGACATCGCATGGTTCCCGGTGCGAGTTCAATTTTGAACTCCACCTCTCTATCGGGTGGCATCCCCGGCAAATCGTCCAGGAATACATCAGGGAACTCTCGGACCACTGGAATGTCTTCCAATCTGATGGTTGTGGCTTGATAGACACTTGGAAGTTTTATTTCTGGACTGTCCAGAAATAATGAGTGAGAACCGTGCACTTCTGAGTTTAAGTGCACGACTCGAAGGACGGTGTCTAAAACAGCGCCGTGGCGGGTTAACCACGACATCCCTAGGATGACATCGACCTTCTGTCCCTCTAAGATAATGAGAGACGTGGGGTACACTCTACCCGCTAAGCATAATGGTGCTTTGGAGACCATTACGCTTGCTGAAATCTTCCCACCCGGTGAACAAATTAAATATGGACTATCGGTGGGTAGTATTGACAAACTGTGTTTAGCAATGAAAGCTTGGCTAATAAAATTATGCGTGGCGCCTGAATCAAACAGTACTATAGCGGGATGCTGGTGGAGTTGGAACATACCCGCAAGGATTGGCTCGCCCTCCGGCACGTCCTCAATGGCAAGCTGGTGGACAGTGCCGGGCCTAGGGTTTGCCCGCCGTGCATTAGTAGGGTTCCGGGGTTGATTCCTCCCCGGAAACTGTGGTGCCACTCCGCCGCCTTGCCTCTCCGGGCAACTGCTCGCGAAGTGTCCTGGACGACCACACTTGTAACATGTGGCCGCTGCTGGTGGAGTACTTGGTGGACGAAAGCCCGGCATGCGTTGCGGAGGTGCAAACGCACGCGGCATCGCCCGCTGCTGCTGTTGTTGTTGCGGTGGTGCTGGCAGTGCCGGCCGGAATGCCAGTGAAGAGTACGGCCGACTGCGGAACGGCATCGACCGCTGTGGTGGTTGCCAGCGTGGGCCTGATGGTGGGCGATTCACCATCCGAAACTTCTGAGAAGGACCGCCTCCTTCTCCGCTGCTCTGCGGCGCGCTTCGCTTTCGCTCTGCCGCCGCCAACTCCTTGCCGGAGTCCTCCTGAACAATCGCAGCATCAATGATGTCGTTGAGGCTGCCGCGATTGAACGTCGCCAACTTGTCCTTCAGGAGCGGGTTAAGCCCCTGGTAAAAATGGTCTCGCCGCTTCTCGTCTGTATCCGCGTGATACGACGCGTAGAGCGCGAGATCGTTGAACGCCCTGGAGTATTCCAGCGCGTTCCGGCTCCCTTGTTGCAGGTGTAGGAACTCCTGCGTCTTCCTCTTCATCAAACCGGGCGGTATATGATAGGCCCTGAACGCCGTCCGGAACTCCGCCCAGGTCATCACTCGGTCGGTGGGCTGGGAAGCACAGAAGTTGGCCCACCACGCGCTCGCAGATCCTTGGAGCTGCTGGACCGCGAACTGAGTCTTGCGCTGCTCGCTGAATTGGAGCAGCCCGAACTTCATCTCTATGGCGCGGAGCCAGTTGTCCGCGTCAAGTGGTTCATCCGCCCTTGAGAATACAGGGGGATGAGTCGCCAGGAAGCCGGAGTAGGAGCTCTGTTGGCGCTCCTCACGGTCTTGACGTCTCTCTGGGCGAGACGTATTGGCGATGAGAGTCTGCAGTAACTCTGTGTGCTGCTGATGCGAGCCCGCCATTGCCGCGACAATGTCGGCCAATGTAACCGTTGGCAGTGGTGGTGGCGGTGTTTGCTGTTGCTGTTGCTGCTGCTGTCCCGAGGAGTCCTCGGGAGGTGGTTGGGAGGTCTCTCCCCCTTGGCTAGTACCTCCAACATCAGGGTTGGCACGAGTACGCGTCATTCTGAAATTCAACACAGCAGCAATTAGCACATGTCTTACTCAAAATTCCATAAACAGCAGTAGGTATTGAAGCGACGCATGATTAACTTGCACAACATTCACATATATTAATAAAGCATAAACTTTATACAAGATACATTATTCTCGGATCTCCGAGAAGTCGTGCTCATGTCGTCACTACCTATACATACGCTACTGTGAACACGACATGTCACCGATTACAAAAGTTGGGTTACACTACCCTAGCTGCCCTACTTGGCAATCGTAACCCCCTACTCGGAGTAGAACTCGACCTCCTGTGGGTCGTCCTCCTCCGGTACATCTGCTGGTGGCTCGGGGTCTACCACCTCTTCTCCCATTCCGGGTTCTCCCATGGCTAGAAGACCCAAGACTACCGGTACGCCCAATACCGGGGGCACGAGGTCCTGCAATGCATGCACCTCGTCCATAGCCTGGTTGTAGTCCTCTTCCCAGCCTTGTCCTTCCTCAATAGCGTCGTCCCGCTCTTGAGCAAGGTCCTCATTCTGCTGGGTTAGGGTCTGCACCAGCCCTTGCAATGCCGCGATGTCAACACGGCTCTGCTTCTTTGCCTTCTTCAGACGACGCAACTGATTGTGTTGTTCATTCAGTCGCTTAATCGTCGGAAGGAGCACGTTGCGGAGTGCGCTGTGAGCACTCTCAAAATGATCTCCACGGCTTGTGCTCTCCTTGAGCTTGGTGGCGAGATGCTCCGTATGAACAGCTTGGCTGTCCATCACAGCGTTTCCCGCCCTCATTTGGAGGCTGAGGTTTGCCTCCGCGGGGTTGTACCTTGGGCAATTCGGGTCTGTTGCCTCCAGGTACCTCTCCTCCCACACATGCTGAGCTCGTCCCTCCACCGGAACGAGTGCGTATGGAGTTCCCTCCATAGCCTGCACGTGTAGTTGGCAGAAACGTGACATAGTGTCACGGGCTGCCACTTGCCACATCCCTTCCGGTTGTCTTCCTCTCACCGTGACGGTGAATGGCACCCAACCGGGTGGCGTAGGCCCTGCAGGAACCTCGACATGGATCGTCCACGTCTTGTTCCCTTCTTCCCCTTCTTCCTTGGCGAAGTATTGCGGCATCTGGTTGTACCCGAAATATTGGAGCATTTGCCACAATGCTTCCGGGTAGCCGCTACGGTCAGAGCAGTGGGAATCTACCCACCCGTTCTCCAACCGTTTATCTGCTGCCATCTGTAAAAATATATTTGAGAAATGTCAAATATTTATTTAAACAGTAAACCCCTGAGTTATAACATAAAACATGTCATTGAACCCATAAAACTTGGAAACATAGTTCAAATTTTAAACAAATTTGACTGCTGATCTGCTGTTCCCATGACAGCCTTGACCAGTTTCCACACCAACCTGATTTAGGCCATGTTAAAGTAAAACCAATTCCGGAGCTCAACATCAAAGTTAAAGTTAACTTCAATAGCTTTCCAGAAAGTATTTGGTTGACCTAAGATCTGTCCTGGTTCAAAAGTTATGAGATGTCAAAGTTAACAGAATTTCTGGAATCAATTGGACAGCACCCCCCTGCTTTAGGTACTGAATTGATCCAAGAATCCCAGTTAATTCTGTTCCCAATCTGACAAAACTTTCTGTTACAAAGTCGTAACCCATCTCATAAGCTTTCCAGAAGTACCTCATTTCCTATTTTTGGATTTTTAAGCAGGAAGTTATGCTTAATTTACAGAGAGTTTACAGAGAGTCTTTGCTCTGTCCTGTTTTCTGGACAGTTTCAACTCTACTGCATTTTTCGAGTGGTTAAGGGATGAAACACCTCTGGACCTCAACAGAAGAGTTGTAAAGCTCTTCCAACGCTTTCCATAAATGTATCATACGACCCCAACCTCGAAAGAACTCAACCTCTAACCTCTGATTAACTTCAGCCTTGATTCAGCTGAAAACAGAGTGCTCTGTCCTTAACATCCTATAAGTTGAAAGCTTGTTAACTTTGAATATCCTGTTCAAGGGAAGGAGTTACATCAAGTTTTACTACTTTGGATTAAAACCTTCCAGTTTTCACAATGAAGTTGTTTATTTAGTTGGGTGTGACGTCGATGCGTCACCAGATTTTGTCGGTACTACGTCCTCACAAAGAAAAATCTATACCGGACTTAGCCGGCTTCGTTATTTCAGTGGCACTAAACGTCACTCGCACACGGATGCTACACGTCTACCGTTTCGTGGTCAGGCTACCTGCAGAAACTCAAACAATCATCAGACTCGGCTGCACACCGAGCCCGGAATCCATACAGTTCGTACACCCGGCCGTCATCACTCGCCCGGATGTTCTCAAGCCAAACACGCCTTCAGTTACGTGTTCACGTTTCAGACCACGTGACGGGGTCTCCCATGTTGCACCACGCACGCCAGGGACAGACGTTGCTCGAATACCCCAAACGACATGAAGAGTCGTAGAGGATACTAAAGCGGGTCGGGTTACCTGCCACCCGTGGGGCTCCACCCTTCAGCTTGTGCGCACTGGTGGACAGCGCTTACGTGCACCCCCCAAGACATGAACGTCCCGAGATGCACGATTTTCCGACATAACAAATAGGTTGATAAGCCACTTTCTATATACTAATAACATCCTTATACGGGCTACTAACTCGTTCCTCACTGGATTTTTGAAAAAGAAGACCTTTGTACTGTGTTAAACCTCAAGCGAGCTCTGATACCACGCTGACACGACCCCATTGGTCCTGTCGAGTCAGGATCACGCTGAGGGGGGCTGCGTTGCACAGCACCGTATAACACACGTCAAAGGTGCAAGCGGAAGCGGAAGTTTTATTACATAAACAAGTTTATGAACATGTTTACATCAAAATAAGTTCAGTCTACACTCACGGGTGTAGACTAAGCATCAAGTGCACGTTCAGCCCTCGAACGCGTCCTTGCTAGCACACACGCACACTAACTCTGCGGCGTGCACGACTCCCACTCGACGGGGTTCCCCTCCTGGGGTTCCGTCTCCTCTTCGGGAGTCCCTTCCTCATAGAACCCTGCAAAAGCTTCAAACACAAGCAGTGAGCACGAAGGCTCAGCAAGTCTGACCCTTCTCACCTAAACATGGAACTTCTATATGAGGGTAATGGGTTGCATGAGGTGAAAATCATTTGCATGGACTCGCCTAATTAGTGGAACCTTACTTTCAAGTTTTAGCAGCAGGTTGTGGAGAACCTTACGCTAAGGCACATGAGAGAGCCGCAATCAAACAAGAAACACATTTCTCTCATGTACTTTGCCCAAAGTTGAAAAGAACTTTAATTAGCTCTAAGCTACAGCATATCATTAACAATCAATGTCCAGCTTTCAATCAGCAACATTTTAACATGTAATTAGCCTGTTCTTTCTACGTCATGGTACAGTGAACAAGTGGTACTCACTGACCGCGAGGGACGGTGATTATAATCGATTTACACCTGCAGGGTTACCTGAACAACCCGTCACGTACGCCCGTACTCGATGTTGCCTAAAACAACCATCACGGACGCCGTACGCGACTACCTTTCACCCGTTAGCCAAATATTGAACCGGTCCCATCGTCCCGAGCAAGAGGTCTCTGCACGCGCATCTCTGTGCCGCCAGCCGATTTACACCTCGAGCTCTCAACCTACCCTCTGAACGACGGGCAATGCCTCAATACCCAGCTACCCGAGTTACATCAGTTTCCCGGTTCCCATATAGCCGGTAGGTCTTCGGTACTGTTCTAGCTTGTCCAACAGGCCCGCACACGGCTCGGTCCTCAACCGACACAAGCGGAGCTACAGCACACAGGCCCCAAAGTCCTGCTGCCCTTACTCTCCGCTCGGTCTCATTTTCTTGCCATGTGTATCATGTGCTATCTCTACCCGAGCAATGTGCCTCTAGCCTATTCTCGCGAGTAGTTCCAACTACTCGACTTGTACCGAATCCTACTCTATCCTAGCAATGCAGTGGCTAACGAGGTTTTCAATACTAAACCCAACCCATGGTTTTCTTGGCTGTGCAGTTGGGTTTCCAATCAAGACTCTAATGCAAAGAACAATATTCAAAGATGTGCTCAAAACAATAAACATTTGTAAAAAGGTTAATGCAAACCGGGGCTTGCCTTGCTGCTCTTGGTCGTAGGCTAGCTGTTCCTCCGGATAACGAAGTCTAGGACTTCGGGTTCCTCCTCGACCTTAGCGACTACATGATAGAAACAATACATGTATTAATTTAATGCATTTGTATTAAGTTTGAAGTTGTGAAGTCTATAACCTTTGCTAGATAGACCTAATGACTGTGAAACTTTTACTGTGGCTTGGTTACAACCTAAACAGAGACCTGGTCAAGTTTTAGTTGCAGCAAAGCTCATTTGAGCCCTCCACAAATAATTATGTCCTTGACCTTAATTGGAACTCTTAGGGTGTTCTAGGAATTTTCATGAGACAAACTATGACTTTCTGAAAACTAGATTTTCAGAGGGTTCTAATGGAGTTGGTCTCACTTAATTTGGCGATCACCGCTGCGGCTCGGCGACCCGAGTGAGAAAGTCTCAGTCGGTTTGATCTGAGCAGTGGCTGACATGTGGGTCCCACCTCCAGTTTTAACCTCTGAAATTTACTCCTAATCACTGTTGTAAACAGTGCACCCCATACTACCCTTGGCAATTCAAATTATTCACCCATGAGCCATTTGAATTGATCAAAGTTCAAATGAGGTTTGGTTTGAATGAATTTCAGCACAAGTTCAGTTTGAAATTCAAATAAAGTTTGAATTTCTCCCACTTAGCTCATGTCAAGATCAACTCCAAATGGAGTGAAAATTGGTGTGTGAGCTCACAAAAATGTGCTGAGTAAGAATATGCCCCCCACTTTTAAATTCATTGAATAAAAACAGTTTGAATTTGAATATGGTTTCAAACTGCCCTCTTCCTAACTATACCCAAACTGACCTCAAAAAGGTTTTGAATTTGGGTGAAACTTGGCATGGACATCCTTAGCAAAGTGTAGGAGTTTTCATATTTCCAGCCCATCTATATCACATGTGGGAAATACCACTTTTGCAATGTGTAAGTTTGTTCTCTAATGAGCATGTTGATAATTGTTACTTGCTCTTCATTTGTGTTCATCATTCTTCCTCAAATGAGGTGTGTGGTGTGGTGATGAACACTGCAAATGGGTGTCAAAAACCTAGGCCCTTACACAAACATGATGGGAAAACCCTTTTTATAGGAGTTTACTAGTTTTGATTAAAACATCCTTGTCACCTGGGAAGTATATGAGTCGGATATGGTTTTTGCTTTATGCTTCGCTGAGTCCATGGGATTGGGAAGCGAGATAGATGTGTCTAGCTAACTGCATTCGTACTGATAATAAGTAACTGATGAGGTTAACAAACATGGATCGGAGGGAGGTCTAGGCAAGCCTGGGTTTGTGAATGAGGTAGCATGAGAGGGTGGTTTTGCTTGCCGCAGATCTAAGGACCGGCTCATGCATGCACATGCCAGGATAACAGTGCCACCACAAGGCCAAGTATGGGTGCGGCTTAGCTAAGTAATTAGGTAAGTTGCTAGAGTGTTATGGACTGTGGAAGGCGCGGGGAATGGGAGTCGAGTGAGGACTGCCCTGGGAACTGCATGGCACAAGAGGGGCCCGTGGGTGGGAGAATTGGAGATTCTAGCCTGCCGGTGAAACCTTAGTGAGTCCATACATCTAGTAACCCCTTTGTAAAGGATATTTTCTGATCTCTTGACTATACACCGACGGTTGTGTACTGGTATAATGGAGGTTCTGCAGTCGCCGACGGTGACGAAATCACAAACTTGTGGCTAAAGAGGTGCAAACTCTGCAGAGTCTAAAACTATCATGATAGCCGAGCTTACGGTCACGAGCACCTGGCTAAACTGCCATGATTAGATGGGATGGTTACTGGAATGGTTATTGGGAAGGTTCTTGGTTATGGTTTTTGGTTATGGTTTGGTTTGGAATTGTTAAGTCTGGATGATGAAAGGGTTGCATGACTGATGGGTCATGATATGAGATTGGTCTCGGTGCGAGACAAGGTGGTTTCATGAGGAGAGATGGTAGCGAATACGAGGAGGTATTCGTGAGTATGGGTAAAGGATTGGTTAATGTTTGGATGGAACACAGGAAGTGATGGAGGTATGTTGGTAATTTCATACATGCTGGGACTACATTCATCTAAAGTTAAGTTGCTGTTTTATCACGATTTTATAAATCTGCTTTTCTGCAAATAAGCCTTTTATACCTACCTTGTTTATGAGCTGCATGTCATGTGTTATTCCCGCACTTGCTGAGTACATCATTGTACTCAAACTTGCATTATTATTTCTTCATCAACAGCAAGAGAAGACTACTATGAAGACCGAGTAGAGCATTATGGCGTGTGATCTGTTCTCAACCTTGCCTGTGGAGGGAGTAGAGATGGAGCCACTTCTGCTTAGTTTTGCTTCCGCATTAGTTTTTGCTTCCGCATTTAAATAAGAATTCCGCTGCGTAGAAATAAGGACTTCCGCTGTGAGCATGAGTCCAAGACTCATGAGGTGCTGTAATAAACTCTGTTATTCGTGGTAATATATAATCTGAATTCAGTTTGTGGAACGAATGTGTATGTGTGATGAACATCCTGGGCACACATATGCATTAGTTCTCGGTTCCGTGGTTTTCCACAGAATTGAGGGCGTCACAGATTGGTATCAGAGCCACGGGTTGACAGTAGGTTACACGCCTAGATAGAAACCTTAGATTGATATTAGGGTCACGGGTTAACAGCAAGTTATACCCCTAAATAGAAGCTACGCGGACCAAAGGAAGCATCCTAGAATGAATAGCCTAGATTGGCCTTGAAACCACCTTGACAAAGGAAACCATCCTTGAATAGGAGTTGAGTGGGCCCTTGTAATGATTATTTGTGAATATGCGCTTAAGTGTGAGTGGTGGGACGTCCCAAAAACGTTGTCCATATCCACACATAAGAAGAGGGAGGTGTGAGACGTTTCGGTACTTGCTCACATCCTCATAAGGACTAATATAAATAGTCCAACTCACCTTGATGCATATAGTTGAAAGGACCTACCTAATCTCTAACCTTCTATTCTGTTTCGTTCTCTCTCACAGATGGTGAGAGGAAACGCCAGCCGAAGGAACGTCCAGGAAAATGACCACGAGGAAGTTCCTGCTAACCCCGGAGCTAGCGAAAACAACCTAGAAAGGTTGATAGCCATGCAAAACCAGCTTATGCAAACCATGATCCAAACTTTGGGTCAGTTGCAGGCCAACCAAAACTCCGTTCCGGCACCACCGCCGGCTCATAACAGGTTGGGAGAGTTCATGAGGACTCGACCACCCACCTTTGCTCAAGCAAGCGATCCAATGGAGGCCGATGATTGGTTGAAATCCATGGAGAAGAAGCTTGCCATTGTTCAGTGCAACGACCGAGAGAAGGTTCTCTTTGCATCGCACCAACTGATGGGAGCAGCTGCTGACTGGTGGGATGCCTTGAGCAACGCCCATGCCAACCCGGAGACAATCACTTGGACTGAGTTCAAGGAAAATTTCTGCTCCCACTACATCCCTGTTGGCGTAATGATGCTCAAGAGGCAGGAGTTTGAAGGTCTCCGCCAAGGGCAAAAAAGTGTGAACGAATATCTCAACAAGTTCATACAACTGTCCCGGTATGCCCCCGAAGATGTCAACTCGGATCAGAAGAAGCAGTACCTGTTCATGAGAGGGTTGAACAATGAGATCCAAGTTCAGCTCCTCAACAATGACTACGTAAGCTTCCAGAAGCTGGTTGATAAGGCTATTGTGGTGGAAAACAAGATCCGAGAGATGCCATACCAGCCCCAAGGGAGCAACGTACGACCTAGGTACACGCCTCCTGCACTGCAGTATGGACCAACCACTCCTACATACCGCCCTGGTCAGCCACCACAGCAACGGTTTGTTGCACCGGCACCTCGAGTGCCCATGCCTCCTGCACCCCGGCCTAACAATGGCGCTCCTGTTCAAAACCCCCGCCCCAACGTACCTGCTGCCGTAGGCAACAGGGCATGCTTTGCATGCGGGGAAGTAGGCCACTTCGCTAACCAGTGCCCGAAGAGAGGCCCTGGACAGCAAGGTGACGTGCCCAAGCAGAACCAGCGACCAAACGGAGGAGACAACCAAGGGAACCATGGACCGCAGAACTATGCCCGTGGCCACGTTAACCATGTCACTACTGAGGAAGCACAACAGGCTGAGGACGTCGCAATTGGTATGTTCCTTGCCAACTCCAACCCAGCCACCATTTTATTTGATTCTGGAGCATCACATTCCTTCATATCATCCGAATATGTTGCCAAACATCATCTACCCGTATCCCACTTAGAATGTGCCATGTTAGTTAATTCTCCCGGAGGAGAAATGAGGACTAGTATAGTATGTCCTAAGATAAGCCTTAAAATAAGGGGGGTAGACTTCCTTGCCAACCTTATTGTCTTGGACTCCCACGGAATTGACATCATACTGGGAATGGACTGGTTAAGCAAGCACAATGGAGTAATCCAATGCGCTGAGAGAAGCGTGCAGTTGACAAACGAACACGGTATCTGTGTCGAGTTTGAGTCAGCCCAGTAAGCGACCGAACGGGCGGATCTGAACCATGTTGAAGGAGTAGCATTGGACAACATTCCAGTGGTTCAGGAATTTTCGGATGTGTTCCCGAAAGAACTTCAAGGTATGCCACCTGACCGGGACATTGAGTTTGCCATAGATTTGGTACCTGGAACTGCACCCATAGCTAACAGACCATATAGGATGCCCGTCAACGAGTTAGTTGAACTAAAGAAGCAAATTCAAGAACAGTTGGAGAAGGGTTTTATCCGTCCAAGTTCGTCACCATGGGGAGCCCCGGTGCTTTTCGTGGACAAGAAGGACGGAACCCAAAGAATGTGCGTGGACTACAGGTCTCTCAACGAGGTAACAATCAAGAATAAATACCCTCTGCCCCGTATAGAGGACCTATTCGATCAAATGAAAGGAGCCCAAGTGTTCTCCAAGATTGATCTTCGGTCGGGATATTTCCAGCTGAAGATTAAGCCCTTCGATATACCTAAGACAGCCTTTCGGACGCGGTATGGTTCATATGAATATACCGTTATGTCTTTTGGATTGACGAATGCACCCGCATACTTCATGTACCTTATGAATAAGGTTTTCATGGAGTACTTGGACAAGTTCGTCGTGGTTTTCATCGACGACATTATGGTGTATTCAAAAAGTGAGGAGGAGCATGAAGAACATCTGAGATTGACCTTGCAGAAGTTGCGAGAGCATCAGTTGTATGCCAAGCTCAACAAATGTCAATTTTGGCTAAAAGAAATATCCTTCCTAGGCCACATCATCTCAAAGGAAGGGGTATCGGTTGATCCTGGAAAGGTGAGAGATGTTATGAAGTGGGACCTACCGAAGAGCGTGAGGGATATTCGGAGTTTCCTTGGGATGGCAGGATACTATCGTCGCTTCATTAAAGACTTCTCTAAGATAGCAAAACCTATGACGGAGTTGCTAACGAAGGGAAAAATCTTTCAATGGACACAAGCCTGCCAAGAAAGTTTTGAGGAACTCAAGGAAAGGCTAACCACAGCACCAGTTCTGGTATTGCCAGACGTAAGCAAGAGCTTTGACATATATTGTGACGCATCCAGACAAGGGCTCGGGTGTGTACTCATGCAGGAAGGACAAGTGGTAGCCTATGCCTCACGACGATTAAAGAAGCATGAGCTTAACTATCCTACTCATGATTTAGAGTTAGCAGCAGTGGTGCATGCATTGAAGATTTGGAGACACTATATCCTTGGTCATCGATGTGAGATCTATACAGATCATAAAAGCCTCAAGTACATATTTACACAAACGGACTTGAATTTGAGGCAACGTCGATGGTTAGAACTCATCAAGAATTATGATGTGGGAATCAACTACCACCCCGGGAAGGCCAATGTGGTCGCTGACGCATTGAGCAGAAAGGGAGCATGCCACCAACTCACGGTTCGGGAGCTACCACCCGTACTACATAAGGAGTTCGAACGGTTACACCTCAGATTCTTGAATAACATGGAAATGATGGAGATCCACTCCTCATTGGAGCAAGAAATAAGAAAGGGACAAGCAACGGACGAGGGGATCAAGGAAATCAAGGAAAGAATCCGACAAGGGATAGAGAAGGATTTCAAAGAGGATGAAAAGGGTACGCTTTGGCTAGGAAAAAGGATTTGTGTGCCAAACCTAAGACACCTTCGCGACATGATATTGAAGGAGGCACATGATTCACCCTATTCCATACATCCAGTGAGCACCAAAATGTACAAGGACTTGAAAACTTGCTATTGGTGGGATGGTATGAAGAGGGATATAGCCGAATATGTTGCCCTATGCGACACATGCCAACGGGTAAAAGCCGAACATCAAAAACCCGCTGGATTGTTGCAACCTTTGAAAATACCTGAATGGAAATGGGAGGACATCAGTATGGACTTCATTGTCGGATTTCCACGAACTCAGTCAGGATACGACTTCATCTGGGTCATTGTGGACCGGTTGACAAAAACCGCCCATTTTCTTCCGGTAAAGACCAGTTACAACGTTACATAGTTGGCAGAATTGTACATGGAGCAGATCGTGTGCCGTCATGGAGTTCCGAAGAGGATAGTCTCAGATCGAGGTTCTCAGTTTACCTCTAGATTCTGGAGGAAGCTGCAAAAAGCCATGGGTACACGACTGGATTTTAGCTCCGCCTATCACCCACAAACAGATGGGCAAACCGAGAGGACGAACCAAATTTTGGAGGACATGCTGAGAGCTTGCGCCTTGAAACGTGGGCGTAGTTGGGATAGGAGTTTACCGTATGCCGAGTTCTCCTATAACAACAGTTATCAAGCTAGCTTGAAGATGTCGCCTTTTGAAGCCTTATATGGTAGACGGTGTAGAATGCCACTGTTCTGGAACGAGACTGGAGAGAACCAGGTATTTGGACCCGAAGTACTACAAGAGGCTGAAAAGCAAGTCCAAACGATACGGGAGAACTTAAAGGCTGCTCAGTCACGACAGAAAGGCTATGCGGACAATAGGCGTAGGAATTTGACCTTCGAAGTAGGAGACTTCGTATACCTTAAGGTATCGCCTATCCGAGGCCAACGACGTTTTAACGTCAAAGGCAAACTAGCGCCTCGCTACATCGGACCATTTAAGATTTTGGACAAGCAAGGAGAAGTAGCCTACCAACTAGAGCTCCCAAACCACCTCTCCGACGTACATGACGTGTTTCATATATCCCAGCTCAAGAAGTGCTTGAGAGTACCAGAGGAACAAGTGTCAATGGGAGAACTTGAACTTCAAGAGGACCTGACTTACGCAGAACACCCTGTCCGAATCTTGGATGTAAAGGAAAGGGTCACCCGAAACAAGGTGATTCGATGGTGAAAGGTACAATGGAGCCATCACACTGAAGCTGAAGCCACATGGGAACGTGAAGAGGTCCGTCGCTGCTAAACACGTGTTGACCTCGGGGCATGTCCCTGAGGGAAGGAAAGGCGGAAAGACCGGCACCCACACGTGGCGTGCGCGGAGCTCATCTCCGAAGAAGAGGGAGGTCTCGATCGATTGACACGCGGCACAACCAGAGCTCGTCTCTGCGGATGAAGAGATACCAGGCCCGGAGGACACGTGGAGCTTCCGGGGCTCATCATCCCGGAGGTAATGAATTCTGGAGCAGCTGTTACGCGTAAGGACACCGGTACGCAACAGAAACCGATCTAAAATCCACGATGGTTACCGAAGATAAGACGTCAGGATCTAACAAAGATCTGAATAAGACTCTTTTTCGGGATCCAATCAGATTAGGACTCTTCTCTTCCCGATTATAAATAGAACCCAAAACCTCTGGCTGAAACCACAAACTTCTCTTTCAACTCCTGAGCCGACGACTTAGAGCCCTAGCCCTAACTCGCCGAGCAAAACATCGCTGAAGCACAACAAGGGAGATCATCGGAGGAGAACGAAGCAGTCTGAGGAGGACCTCGAAGACAAAAAAAAGCGTGAGGTAGGACTTTGATACCACCTTACGACATCATTGTGTTCATCTTTGCATCTGTTCTTTAAATTCCTTTCGAACAGAAGCCTTTTCGTGGGCAGAACACTCGATGATCAGTTTGATCTAAAGACAAGATCATCACGTTCATCTTTGATCCGAACACCTCTGACCATGCAAGCCATACAAGAACAACAGGTCAATCTAATAGAACTAATCGTAGGATAGCATGCATGTACATCATCGCATCTAGTTTAGGGTTTGAGCATGATATTGATTGCTGTGAATTTGTATGCACGTGAATCCTACACAGCAGGACAAACTCAGGAAGCTGTCTACGACGAGCTGCAGCAACAAGGTTTTGAGAATCAAGAACACCCGGAACTGCAAGAACAAGGCAAGTGCTCCTTGACCATGTTGATCCTATGTTTTGGGTAAAACTATTTTGTTTTGCAAAAAGGTGTGCGTGCTGAGTCAAACATGATGGGAAAACCCTTTTTATAGGAGTTTACTAGTTTTAATTAAAACATCCTTGTCGCCTGGGAAGTATATGAGTCGGGTATGGTTTTTGCTTTATGCTTCGCTGAGTCCATGGGATTGGGAAGCGAGATAGATGTGTCTAGCTAACTGCATTCGTACTGATAATAAGTAACTGATGAGGTTAACAAACATGGATCGGAGGGAGATCTAGGCAAGCCTGGGTTTGTGAATGAGGTAGCATGAGAGGGTGGTTTTGCTTGCCGCAGATCTAAGGACCGGTTCATGCATGCACATGCCAGGATAACAGTGCCACCACAAGGCCAAGTATGGGTGCGGCTTAGCTAAGTAATTAGGTAAGTTGCTAGAGTGTTATGGACTGTGGAAGGCGCGGGGAATGGGAGTCGAGTGAGGACTGCCCTGGGAACTGCATGGCACAAGAGGGGGCCCGTGGGTGGGAGAATTGGAGATTCTAGCCTGCCGGTGAAACCTTAGTGAGTCCATACATCTAGTAACCCCTTTGTAAAGGCTATTTTGTGATTTCTTGACTATACACCGACGGTTGTGTACTGGTATAATGGAGGTTCTGCAGTCGCCGACGGGTGAAGAAATCACAAACTTGTGGGTAAAGAGGTGCAAACTCTGCAGAGTCTAAAACTATCATGATAGCCGAGCTTACGGTCACGAGCACCTGGCTAAACTGCCATGATTAGATGGGATGGTTACTGGAATGGTTATTGGGAAGGTTCTTGGTTATGGTTTTTGGTTATGGTTTGGTTTGGAATTGTTAAGTCTGGATGATGAAAGGGTTGCATGACTGGTGGGTCATGATATGAGATTGGTCTCGGTGCGAGAAAAGGTGGTTTCATGAGGAGAGATGGTAGCGAATACGAGGAGGTATTCGTGAGTATGGGTAAAGGATTGGTTAATGTTTGGATGGAACACGGGAAGTGATGGAGGTATGTTGGTAATTTCATACATGCTGGGACTACATTCATCTAAAGTTAAGTTGCTGTTTTATCACGATTTTATAAATCTGCTTTTCTGCAAATAAGCCTTTTATACCTACCTTGTTTATGAGCTGCATGTCATGTGTTATTCCCGCACTTGCTGAGTACATCATTGTACTCAAACTTGCATTATTATTTCTTCATCAACAGCAAGAGAAGACTACTATGAAGACCGAGTAGAGCATTATGGCGTGTGATCTGTTCTCAACCTTGCCTGTGGAGGGAGTAGAGATGGAGCCACTTCTGCTTAGTTTTGCTTCCGCATTAGTTTTTGCTTCCGCATTTAAATAAGAATTCCGCTGCGTAGAAATAAGGACTTCCGCTGTGAGCATGAGTCCAAGACTCATGAGGTGCTGTAATAAACTCTGTTATTCATGGTAATATATAATCTGAATTCAGTTTGTGGAATGAATGTGTATGTGTGATGAACATCCTGGGCACACATATGCATTAGTTCTCGGTTCCGTGGTTTTCCACAGAATTGAGGGCGTCACATCGGCCTTCACCCGTTGGCATGTGTCACATAGGGCAACGTATTCAGCTATGTCCCTTTTCATACCATCCCACCAATAACAAGTTTTCAAGTCCTTGTACATTTTGGTACTCCCGGGATGTATGGAATAGGGTGAATCATGTGCCTCTTTCAATATCATGTCGTGGAGGTGCTTCATGTTAGGCACACAAATCCTTTTTCCTAGCCAAAGCGTACCCTTCTCATCTTCTTTGAAATCCTTCTCTATTCCTTGTCGGATCCTTTCCTTGATCTCATTGATCTCCTCATCCGTTGCTTGGCCATCACTTATCTCTTGCTCCAATGAAGAGTGGATCTCCATCATTTCCATGTTGTTCAAGAATCTGAGGTGTAACCGTTCGAACTCCTTACGTAGTTCGGGTGGTAGCTCCCGAACCGTGATTTGGTGACATGCTCCCTTCCGGCTCAATGCATCAGCTACTACATTGGCCTTCCCGGGGTGATAGTTGATTCCAACATCGTAATCCTTGATGAGTTCCAACCATCGACGTTGCCTCAAATTAAAGTCCGTTTGGGTAAATATGTACTTGATGCATTTATGATCCGTATAGATCTCACATCGATGACCAAGGATATAATGTCTCCAAATCTTCAATGCATGCACTACTGCTGCTAGCTCCAAGTCATGTGTAGGATAATTGAGCTCATGCTTCTTTAATTGTCATGAGGCATAGGCTACCACTTGTCCTTCTTGCATGAGCACACATCCGAGCCCCTGTCTGGATGTGTCACAATATATGTCAAAGCTCTTGCTTACGTCCAGCAATATCAAAACCGCCGCCGTGGTTAGCCTTTCCTTGAGCTCCTCAAAACTTTATTGGCATGCTGGTGTCCATCGAAAAGCTTTTCCCTTCATTAGCAACTCCGTCATAGGCTTTGCTATCTTAGAGAAGTTTTTGATGAATCTTCGATACTATCCCGCAATCCCAAGAAAACTCCGAATATCCCTCACGTTTTGCGGCTGGTCCCACTTCAGAACATCTCTCACTTTTCCGGAATCAACCGATACCCCTTCTTCGGAGATAATGTGGCCTAGGAACGATATTTCCTTTAGCCAAAATTGACACTTGTTAAGCTTGGCATACAATTGATGCTCATGCATTTTCCGCAAGGTCAATTTCAAAAGTTCTTCATGCTCCTCCTCACTTTTTGAATACATCATAATGTCGTCGATGAAAACCACGACAAACTTATCCAGGTACTCCATAAAAACCTTGTTCATAAGGTACATGAAGTATGCGGGTTCATTTGTTAACCCAAAAGACATGACGGTATATTTATATGAACCATACCGTGTTTGGAAGGCAGTCTTGGGTATATCGGAGGCCTTAATCTTCAGCTGGAAATATCCCAACTGAAGATCAATCTTGGAGAACACTCGGGCTCCTTTCATTTCGTCGAACAGGTCCTCTATATGGGGCAGAGGGTATTTGTTCTTGATTGTTACCTCGTTGAGAGACCTATAGTCCACGCACATCCTTTGGGTCCCATCCTTCTTGTCTACGAAGAGCACGGGGGCTCCCCATGGTGACGAGCTTGGACGTATAAAACCCTTTTCCAGCTGCTCTTGAATTTTCTTCTTGAGTTCCACTAGTTCATTGACAGGCATCCTATAGGGTCTCTTGGCTATGGGTGCAGTTCCAGGTACCAAATCAATTTCAAACACAATGTCCCGATCAGGGGGTATACCTGGGAGCTCCTCTGGAAATACGTCCGAGAATCCTTGAAACACTGGAATGCTGTCCAATGTTGCTCCTTCAACGTGGTTCAAGATTGCCTTTTCAGTGGTTTGTTGGGCTGACTCAAACTCGACACGGATGCTGTGCTCATTTGTCAACTGCACGCTTCTTTCAGCACATTGGATTATCCCGTTGTGCTTGCTTAACCAATCCATCCCGAGTATAATGTCAATCCCTTGGGAATCCAAGACAATAAGGTTGCCAAGGAAGTCTACCCCCCTTATTTTAAGGCTTACTTTCAGACATACTATATTAGTCCTCATTTCTCCTCCGGGAGAATTAACTAACATAGCACATTCTAAGTGGATACGAGTAGACGATGTTTGGCAACATACTTGGATGATATGAAGGAATGTGATGCTCCAGAATCAAATAAGATGGTGGGTGGGTTGGAGTTGGCAAGGAACATACCAATTACGACGTCCTCAGCCTGTTGTGCTTCCTCAGCAGAGACATGGTTTACGTTGCCGCGAGCATAGTTCTGCTGTCCCCAGTTTCCTAGATTGTCCCCTCCGTTCGGTCGCGGATTCTGCTTGGGCACGTTGCCTTGCTGTCCGGGGCCTCTCCTCGGGCACTGGTTTGCGAAGTGTCCTATTTCCCCGCATGCAAAGCATGCCCTGTTGCCTACAGCAGCAGGTACGTTGGGGCGGGGGTTTTGAACAGGAGCTCCCACGTCAGGTCAGGGCACAGGAGGCATGGGCACACGAGGTGCTGGTGCAACGGGTCGTTGCTGCGGTGGCTGACTAGGGCGGTATGCAGGAGTGGTCGATCCATACTGCGTTGCAGTTGGGGGCATGTATCGAGGTCGTACGTTGCTCCCTTGAGGCTGGTATGGCATCTTCCTCTTGCACTCTCGCTCGATCTCTCGGATCTTGCTTTCAACCACTATAGCCTTGTCAACCAGCTTCTGAAAGCTTGCGTGATCATTGTTGAGGAGGTGAACCTGGATTTCATTGTTCAACCCTCTCATGAACAGGTATTGCTTCCTCTGGTCTGAGTTGACATCTTCGGGGGCATACCGGGACAGTTGTGTGAACTTGTTGAGGTACTCATTCACACTTCTCTGTCCTTGGCGGAGACCTTCAAACTCCTGTCTCTTGAGCATCATTACACCAGCAGGGATGTAATGAGAGCGGAAACTTTCCTTGAACTCAGTACAAGTGATCGTCTCTGGGTCGACATGAGCGTTGCTCAGGGCATCCCACCAGTCAGCGGCGGCTCCTGTAAGTTGGTGAGACGCAAAGAGAACCTTCTCTCGGTCATTGCACTGTACTATGGCAAGCTTCTTCTCCATGGATTTTAATCAGTCGTCGGCCTCCATAGGGTCGTTAGCTTGAGAAAAGGTGGGTGGTCGAGTCCTCATGAACTCTCCCAGCCTGTTATGAGCCGGTGGTGGTGGTGGCGGTGGTGCCGGAACAGGGTTGTTGTTGTTGGCCTGCATTGACCCAAAGTTCTGATCATAGTTTGCATAAGTTGGTTCTGCATGGTCATCAACTGTTCCAGCTGGTTTTCGCCAGCTCCGGGGTTAACAGGAATTTTATCGTGACCATCCTCTTGGTTGTCACGGACGTTCCTTCGGCCGGCGTTTCCTCTCACAATCTGTGGGAGAGAATGGCATAGAGTAGAATGTTATAAGGTTAGGTAGATTCCCTCAACTATATGCATCAAGGTGAGGGTGACTATATATATATATATTAGCCCATATGAGGATGTGAACAAGTGCCGAAACATCTCACACCTCTTTCTACTTATGTGTGGATATGGACAACGTTTTGAGACGTCCCACAACTCGCACTAGGCATATAGTCACAACAATCATTACAAGGGCTCCACAACTCCTATTCAAGGATGGTTTCCTATGTCAAGGTAGTTTCAAGGCCAATCTAAGCGTCCTAGGATGCTTCCTTGGGTCATCGTGGCTTAGCTACCATTCTGTGTCCAATACAAATCTGTGATTGTATCTAGGTGTGTAATCTACCCCTATATGTGTTTCCTATTTAGGTGTGTAACCCACTGTCAACCCGTGTGTGACACCCTCAATTCTGTGGGAAAACCACGGAACCGAGAACTAATGCATATGTGTGCCCAGGATGTTCATCACACATACACATACGTTCCACAAACTGAATTCAGATTATATATTACCACGAATAACAGAGTTTATTACAATACCTCATGAGTCTTGGACTCATGCTCACAGCGGAAGTCTTATTTCTATGCAGCGGAAGTCTTTATTCTAATGCGGAAGCAATTCAACTAATGCGGAAGAAAATCTAAGCAGAAGTGGCTCCATCTCTACTCCTTCCACAGGCAAGGTTGAGAACAGATCACACGCCATAATGCTCCACTTGGTCTTCATAGTAAGCTTCTCCTGCTGCTGATGATGAAGTAATAATGCAAGTTTGAGTACAATGATGTACTCAGCAAGTGCGGGAAAACACATGATATGCAGCTCATAAACAAGGTAGGTATAAAAAGTCTTATTTGCAGAAAAGCAGATTTATAAAACCATGATAAAACAGCAACTTAACTTTAGATGAATGTAATTCCAGCATGTATTAAATTACCAATCATACCTCCATCGCTTTCCATGTTCCACCCAAAAATTAACCAACCTCATTCTTACTCACGAATACCTCCTTGTATTCGCTACTATCTCACGAATACCTTCTCGTATTCGCTACCATCTCATCTCATAAAACAACCTCGTCTCATACCGAGACCGAACTCGTTGCCATGACTCAACAGTCATGCAACCATCTTATTACCCGGACTCAACAGTCCCAACAACCAAACCATAACCAAATTCAATAACCATAACCAAAAACCTTCCCAATAACCATCCCAACTAATCATGGCAGTTTAGCCAGGTGCTCGTGACCGTAAGCTCGGCTATCATGATAGTTTTAGACTCTGCAGAGTTTGCACCTCTTTACCCACAAGTTTGAGATTTCGTCACCCGTCGGCGACTGCAGAACCTCCATTATACCAGTACACATCCATCGGTGTATGGTCAAGAGATCACAAAATAGCCTTTACAAAGGGGTTACTAGATGTATGGACTCACTAAGGTTTCACCGGCAGGCTAGAATCTCCAATTCTCCCACCCACGGGCCCCCTCTTGTGCCATGCAGTTCCCAGGGCAGTCCTCACTCGACTCCCATTCCCCGCGCCTTCCACAGTCCATAACACTCTAGCAACTTACCTAATTACTCAGCTAAGCCGCACCCATACTTGGCCTTGTGGTGGCACTGTTATCCTGGCATGTGCATGCATGAACTGGTCCTTAGATCTACGGCAAGTAAACCACCATCTCATGCTACCTCATTCACAAACCCAGTCTTGCCTAGATCTCCCTCCGATCCATGTCCATTATTAACATCAGTTTCTTATTACCAATATGAGTGCAGTTAGCTAGACACATCTGTCTCCCTTCCCAATCCCATAGACTCAGCGAAGCATAAAGCAAAAACCATACCCGACTCATAAACTTCCCAGGCGACAAGGGTGGTTTAACCAAAACTAGTAAAGTCCTATAAAAGGGTTTCCCATCATGTTTGACTCAGCACACACACCTTTTCACAAAACAAAATAGTTTTTCCCAAAACATAGGATCAACATGGTCAAGGAGCACTTGCCTTGTTCTTGCGGTTCCGGTTGTTCTTGAATCTCAACACCTTGTTGCTGCAGTTCATCGTAGACAGCTCCCTGAGCTTGTCCTGCTAGGTAGGATCACGTGCATACAAGTTTCACAGCAATCAATATCATGCACAAACCTTAAACTAGATGCGATGATGCACATGCATGCTATCCTATGATTTTTATTAGATTGGTGTGTTCTTGCATGGCTTGCATGGACAGAGGTATTCGGATCAAAGGCGGACGTGGCAATGATCTTGTCTTTAGATCAACCTGATCATCAAGTGATCTGTCCACGAGAAGGCTTCTGTTCGAAAGAAATCAAAGAACAGATGCAAGGAAAACACAACGATATCGTAAGGTGGTATTGGGGCCTACCTTACGTTTCCTCTCGGTTTTCGAGGTCCTCCTTAGACCGCTGGCTTTCCTCCGGCGATCTTCCTTGCCGTGCTCCGGCGATGGATTTCTCGGCGGGTTGGGGCTAGGGCTCTAAGTCGTCGGCTCAGGAGTTGGAAAAGAAGTTTGTGGTTTCGGCCAGAGGTTCTCGGTTCTATTTATAATCGGGAAGAGAAGAGTCCTAATCTGATTGTATCCTGAATAAAAGTCTTATTCAGATCGTCGTTGCATCCTATCATCTTATCTTTAGTTGATTTGGTGCGGTAACGTTGTGGAATTCAGGTCGGTTTCGTTTACGTACCGGTATTCTTACGTGTAACTGCTGCTCTAGAACTCGTTACCTTCGCGGCGATGAGCTCCAGAGACTCCACATGTCCTTGGGGGGCCTGGTATCTCCTTCTCCGCAAAGACGAGCTCCGGTTGTGCCGCGTGTCAAGCGACTGAGACCTCCCCCTCCTTTGGAGGTGAGCTCCGCGCACGCCACGTGTTGGCGCCAATATTTCCTCTCTTCTTTCTTCAAGGACATGCCCCGAGGTCGACACGTGTCCAGCAGCGACAGACCTCCCGGAGATAAGCTCCGGTGACGACGTGCGTCCAATAGAACAGGACCCCTCGGCGGTGGGCCTCCAAGATCGACACGTATCCCGCACGAATGGTCCTCTGATTTCCGCGAGGACTAGCTCCGAGGATGACACGTGTCCTGCGGAAATGCCTTTGCTTCTTCTGCAGAGGCTAGCTCCGTGGGCAACACGTGTCCCACAGGATCAGACCTCTCCCCTTTTGTGGAGACGAGTCCCGAACCTGCCACGTTGCAAATTTAGCGGTGGACCTCTCCCCACTTCGCAGGGACGAGCTCCGAACACGCCACGTGGCCAGCGGCCGTGGTAAGTTGTCTTCGGCGCGTTCTGAGAGCTGGATTCGGCCCTTATTAGCTATCCCTTTGATATTTTTCTCTGTTCCTTCTTTTCTCAAAATGTTTCCTCTTCATATAGCATGAACATATGCTGTCATCCGAGATGAGGGTGTCACACCGTGGCTCTAATATCAATCTTTGATTTCTATCTAGGCGTGTAACCTACTGTCAACCCGTGGCTCTGATACCAATCTGTGACGCCCTCAATTCTGTGGAAAACCACGGAACCGAGAACTAATGCATATGTGTGCCCCGGATGTTCATCACACATGCACATATATTCCACAAACTGAATTCAGAATATATATAACCACGAATAACAGAGTTTATTACAATGTCTTATGAGTCTTGGACTCATGCTCACAGCGGAAGTCTTATTTCTATGCAGCGGAAAGTCTTCTAACTAATGCGGAAGCAATTTAACTAATGCGGAAGCAAATCTAAGCAGAGATGACTCCATCTCTATTCCATTCCCACAGGAAAGGTTGAGAACAGATCACACGCCTTAATGCTCAACTTGGTCTTAATAGTAGTCTTCTCCTGCTGCTAATGATGAAATAATAATGCAAGTTTGAGTACAATGATGTACTCAGCAAGTGTGGGAAAATATGATATGAAGCTCATAGCAAGGTAGGTATAAAAGGCTCATTTGCAGAAAAGCAAAGTTATTTATCAAAAGCACGATAAAACAGCGACTTATCTTTAAGTGAATGTAATCCCAGCATGTATTAAAATACCAATCATACCTCCGTCATGTTCATAACCAGTCATCAATCAACCTCATTCTCGCTCATGAATACCTCCTCGTATTCTCTACCATCTCACGAATACCATCCTGTATTCGCTAACATTTCACCTCATAAAACAACTTTGTCTCCCATCGAGACCAACCTTGTTGCCATGACTCAACAGTCATGCAACCATCTTATCACCCGGACTCAACAGTCCCAAAACCAAACCATAACCAAACCATCAAAAACCATAACCAATAACTATCCCAACTAATCATGGCAGTTGGCCAGGCGCTCGTGACCGTAAGCTCGGCTATCATGATAGTTTTAAGAACTCTGGAGAGTTTGCACCTCTTTACCCCACAAGTTTGTGATTTCGTCACCCGTCGGCGACTGCAGAACCTCCATTATACCAGTACACAACCGTCGGTGTATGGCCAAGAGATCACAAAATAGCCTTTACAAAGGGGCTACTAGATGTATGGACTCACTAAGGTTTCACCGGCAGGCTAGAATCTCCAATTCTCCCACCCACAGGCCCCCTCTTGTGCCATGCAGTTCCCAGGGCAGTCCTCACTCGACTCCCATTCCCCACGCCTTCCGCAGTCCATAACACTCTAGCAACTTACCTTATTACTCAGCTAAGCCGCACCCATACTTGGCCTTATGGTGGCACTGTTATCCTGGCATGTGCATGCATGAACCGGTCCTTAGATCTACGGCAAGTAAACCACCATCTCATGCTACCTCATTCACAAACCCAGGCTTGCCTAGATCTCCCTCCGATCCATGTCCATTTAACAACATCAATTTATCATTACGAGTGCAGTTAGCTAGACACATCTATCTCGCTTCCCAATCCCATGGACTCAGCGAAGCATAAAAGTAAAACGATACCCGACTCATAAACATCCCTGGCGACAAGGGTGGTTTAACCAAAGCTAGTAAACTCCTATAAAAGGGTTTCCCATCATGTTTGACTCAGCACACACCTTTTTTCAAAACAAAACAGTTTTGCTCAAAACATAGGATCAATATGGTCAAGGAGCACTTGCCTTGTTCTTGCGGTTCTGGTGGTTCTTGCGGATGAAACATAATGGAGGTATGTTGGTATTTTAATACATGTTGAGATTACATTCACTTAAAGTTAAGTTACTGTTTTTATTGTGTTTTGAGAAATAAACTTTGCTTTCTGCAATGAGCCTTTTTATACCTTCGTTGTTGTAAGCTACATATCATATTTTCCCGCACTTGCTGAGTACATCATTGTACTCAAACTTGCATTATTACTTCATCATCAGCAACAGAGGAAGAATACTATGAAGACCAAGTGGAGCATTAGGCGTGTAATCTATCCTCAACCTTGCCTGTGGTGATGGAGTAGATATGGAGCTGCTGTTGCTGCTTAGATTGCTTCCGCACTAGAATAAAGACTTCCACTGCTAAGTCTAGACTTCCGCTGCTTAGATAAGACTTCCGCTGTTAGCATGAGTCCAAGACTCATGAGACATTGTAATAAACCCTGATATTCTTGTTTATATTTATTATGAATTCAGTTTGTGGATATATGTGTATGTGTGATGAACATTCTAGGCACACATATGCATCAGTTCTCGGTTCTGTGGTTTTCCACAGAATTGAGGGCGTCACAGATTGGTATCAGAGTCACGAGTTGACGGTAGGTTACACGCTTAGATAGAAAACACAAGATGGTATCAGAGAAAGATTGATATCAACCTGCCACGGGTTGATCGTAGATCACACAGCCTAGATAGGTCACAGATTGATATTAAAGCTGCCATGCCTAGTCACAGATTGGTACAATCCACAGATTGGTACCAAGCTACCACGGTTGACTTTAGCCCACAAGCCTAGAATGATCACAGATTGGTAGCTGAACCACGATGGCTGTAGGATGCAACCCTAAGTAACAGATTGGTATTAGGAGCTACGCTGACCATAGAATGCAAGCCTAGGATGCATAGATTGGCATTGGAACTACCTTGACATAGGAGGCAAGCCTAGGAGAAGCCATAGTTGGATCACAGATTTGTGTCACCCCAAACCCCCTTGACATAGGGTGAAGTCACAGATTGATATCACCCTAAAACCTTATAGGACCCCCATTGAGTAAGCCTTGAATAGGAGTTGTGTGAGCCTTTGTGATGATTGTTTGTGCTTGTGTGCTTAGTGTGAGTTGTGGTACATCTCAAGCGTTGTCCATATCCACACATAATTAGAAAGAGGTGTGAGATGCCTTGGCACTTGTTCACATCCTCATATGGGCTAATATATATAGTCCATCCACCTTGATGTATATAGATAGGGGGATGTATCTAAACTTCTAAACCTCTATTCTATCCAACTCTCTCTCAAGGTGGTGAGAAGAAATGCCAGCCGTCAAGGGAGGAACGTCCAAGAAGATGATGGCCATGATGAAGTTCCTGATAACCTCGGAGCTGGTGAAAACAACCTGGAACGGTTGATGGCCATGCAGAATCAGCTTATGCAAACCATGATCCAAACCTTGGGTCAGCTGCAGGCCAACAACAACAACCCTATTCCGGCACCACCGCCACCACCGTCGGCTCACAATTGACTGGGAGAGTTCATGAGGACTCGACCGCCCACTTTTGCTCAAGCTAATGACCCCATGGAGGCCGACGATTAGTTGAAGTCCATGGAGAAGAAGCTTGCCATAGTTCAGTGCAACGACAGAGAGAAAGTTCTCCTTGTGTCGCACCAACTCATGGGAGTTGCCGCCGACTGGTGGGATGCCCTGTGCAACGCTCATGTCGATTCGGGGATGATCACTTGGACTGAGCTCAAGGAGAGTTTCCGGTCTTATTACATCCCTGCTGGTGTAATGATGCTCAAAAGATAGGAGTTTGAGGGTCTCCGCCAAGGACAGGAAAGCGTGAATGAGTACCTTAACAAGTTCACGCAGCTGTCACAGTACGCCCCTGAAGATGTCAACTCGGACCAACGGAAGCAGTACCTGTTCATGAGAGGGTTGAACAATGAGATCCAGGTTCAGCTCCTCAACAATGACTATGCTAGATTCCAGAAGCTGGTTGACAAGGCCATAGTGGTTGAAAGCAAGATCCGAGAGATCGAGCGAGTGGGCAAGAGGAAGATGCCATACCAGCCACAAGGGAGTAACGTACGACCTCGGTACATGCCCCCAGCAACACCGCAGTATGGATCGACCACTCCTACTTTTCGCCCAAATCAGCCACCACAGCAACGACCCGTTGCACAAGAACCTCGTGTGCCTTTGCCTCCAGCGCCCCGTCCTAACGTGGGTGCTCCTGTTCAAAACCCCCGCCCCAACGTACCTGCTGCCATGGGCAACAGGGCATGCTTTGCATGCGGGGAGACGGGACACTTCGCGAGCCAGTGCCCGAGGAGAGGTCCTGGACAGCAAGGCAACATCCCCAAGCAGAACCCATGGCCGAACGGAGGAGCCAATCAAGGGAACCGTGGAGAGCAGAACTACGATCGCGGCAACGTGAACCATGTTTCTGCTGAGAAAGCGGAACAGGCTAAGGACGGTGTGATTGGTATTTTCCTTGCCAACTCCAACCAAGCCACCATTCTATTTGATTCTGGAGCATCACATTC
The DNA here is from genome assembly GCA_030760725.1 of Neostapfia colusana. Lineage (NCBI taxonomy): Eukaryota > Viridiplantae > Streptophyta > Magnoliopsida > Poales > Poaceae > Neostapfia > Neostapfia colusana. The sequence goes on from JASWHV010000003.1 coordinate 84,997,534, forward strand.
CTTCATATCATCCAAGTATGTTGCCAAGTACAATCTACCCATATCACCCTTGAAATATAATATGTTGGTTAATTCTCCCGGTGGAGAGATGACGACTAATATAGTATGTCCGAAAGTAAACCTTAAAATAAGGGGGGTAGACTTCCTTGCCAACCTCATTGTCTTGGATTCCCAAGGGTTTGACATAATACTCGGAATGGATTGGCTAAGCAAGCACAACGGAGTAATCCAATGTGCTAAGAGAAGTGTGCAGTCGACAAATGAGCACGGCACTCATATCGAGTTTGAGTCAGCCCATCAAACAGCCGAGAAGGTAGAATTCCCTCATTTATCCTCCACTAGCGAATCTCGAGGGCGAGATTCAATTTAAGGGGGGTATATTTGTGACACCCTCAATTTCGAGTTCTGCATGTAATCATGTTTCATGTAGAAAAATATTTTTAAAATAAGTAGAAACAGAGAAAATAATAAAAAGATAGCCAAAAAGAGCCAAATGCAGTTCACGGAGAGCGCCCAAAACAACTCCCGCGGTTCGCTGGCCACATGGCGTGTTCGGAGCTCATCTCCGCAAAGGGGGAGAGGTCTGCCGCCGTGGGACACGTGTTGCCCCCGGAGCTAGCCTCTGCAGAGGAGCGAGGCCAGTCCCGTAGGAAACGTGTCGGATGCGGAGCTATTCGCTGTGGAAAAGAGAGGACCAGCCACGCGGGACACGTGTCGCTCTCGGAGCTCATCCCTAAGTGGTCCGGCCCCACCAGACACGTGTCACTCTGGGAGCTCACCTCCAAGAGGTCCGGTCCTACTGGACAGGGGTCAATCTCGGAGCTCGTCTCTGAGAAGAAAGGAAGTATGGCGCTGTTAGGACACGTGGCACATCCGGAGCCACCTCTGAAGAGAGGGGAGGTCCGGAATTGACACATGGCACATCCGGAGCCACCTCCGAAGAGAGGGGGAGGTCCGGAACTGGCACGTGGCGTTCACGCGGAGCTCGTCTCTGGATAGAGAGGGGAGGTTCCCGCCTGCCAGGAGACGTGGCGCACGCGGAGCTCACTTCTGAATGAGAGGGAGGTCTCGGCCGCCTAACACGCGGCACAACCGGAGCTTGTCTCTGCGGAAAAAGGGAGCCTAGGTTCCCGCAGGACACGTGGAGCTTCCGGAGCTCACCCCGCGAAGGTAATGTGATTCTGAAGCGGTTTTTCTTCTGTACGAGTGGAAATCCCCGGTATTGAGGAAACCGACACGATTTCCACAATGTTACCGCACCGAATCAATCTAAGATAAGTTGTTAAGATCTAAAAACAATTTGAATAGGACTCTTATTCGAATTCCGATCAGATTAGGACTCTTCTCTTCCCGATTATAAATAGAACCCAAAACCTTTGGCCGCAACCACGAACTTCTTTTCGACCTCCTGAGCCGACAACTTAGAGCCCTAGCCCCAGCTCGCCGAGTAACCCCTTCACCAGAGTTCAGTCGCCAGAGATCGACGGAAGAGAGCCCCGACGATCTGTCTTGCTAGGAGAAGGACCCCGAGACCAAGAAGAACGTAAGGTAGGTCTCCAATACTACCTTACGACATCATCGTGTTTTCTTTGCATCTGTTCTTTGATTCCTTTCGAACAGAAGCTTTTTCATGGACAGATCATGTGTTGATCGGTTTGATCTAAAATTCAAGATCATCGCCACGTCCACGATCGATCTTTACACCTCTGTTCATCGTAAAAGCTATGCAGACATGCAAGAACACGTACAAACTGATCTAATAAAAACTGCATCATAGGATTAACATGCATATGCATCATCGCATCTTGATTAGAGTTTGTGCATGATATTGATTGATGTGAATCTTGTATGTGCGTGATCGCATATAGAAGGACAAGCTCAGGGATCTACCTATGACGGACTACTTCAGCAAGAATTTGAGCAACCGGAAACGCAAGAACAAGGCAAGTGCCCCTTGACCATATTGATCCCATATTTTGGAAAACTGTTTTTTTGAAAAGGTGTGTGTGCTGAGTCAATATGATGGGAAACCCTTTCATAGGAGTTTACTAGTTTCGTCAAACCACCCTTGTCACCAGGGAAGTTATTGAGTTGGGTATGGCTTTTGCTTTTATGCTTCGCTGAGTCCATGGGATAAGGGAAGCGAGATAGATGTGTCTAGCTAACTGCACTCGTAATGATAATGAGAACTTGATGTTGTTAATGAACATGGATCGGAGGGAGATCTAAGCAATCCTAGGTTTGTGAATGAGGTAGAATGGGAAGGTGATTTACTTGCCGTAGATCTAAGGACCGGTTCATGTGAGCACATGCCAGGATAACAGTGCCACCACAAGGCCAAGTATGGGTGCGGCTTAGCTGAGTAATTAGGTAAGTTGCTAGATTGTTATGGACCGTGGAAGGTGCGGGGAATGAGAGTCGAGTGAGGACTGTCCTGGGAACTGCATGGCACAAGAGGGGGCCCGTGGGTGGGAGAATTGGAGATTCTAGCCTGCCGGTGAAACCTTAGTGAGTCCATACATCTAGTAGCTCCTTTGTAACGGCTATTTTGTGATCTCTTCGCCATACACCGACGGTTGTGTACTGGTATAATGGAGGTTCTACAGTCGCCGACGGGTGACGAAATCACAAACTTGTGGGTAAGGATGTGCAAACTCTGCAGAGTCTTAAAACTATCATGATAGCCGAGCTTACAGTCACGAGCGCCTGGCCAACTTCCATGATTAGAGTGATGGTTTTTTGGGATGATTTTTGGATGGTTATGGTTTGGTTTTGGTTTGGTTTTCGGGACTGTTGAGTCCGGTTAATAAGATTTGGTTGCATGACTGTTGAGTCGTGGCAACGAGATTGGTCTCGATGTGAGACGGAATTGTTTATGAGATAAATTGGTAGCGAATACGAGATGGTATTCGTGAGATGGTAGCGAATACAAGAAGGTATTCGTGAGCAAGAATGAAGTTGATTAATATCTGGTTGGACATGGAAGGTAATGAACGTAATGGAGGTATGATTGGTAATTTAATACATGTTGAGAACGTTCACTTCAAGATAAGTTGCTGTTTTATCGTAGTTTTGATAAATAACTTTGCTTTCTGCAAATGAGCCATTTTATACCTACCTTGTTGTGAGCTACATATCATATTTTCCCGCACTTGCTGAGTACATCATTGTACTCAAACTTGCATTATTATTTCATCATCAGCAACAGGAGAAGATTACTATGAAGACCAGGTGGAGCATTAGGCGCGTAATCTGTCCTCATCCTTGCCTGTGGGGAATGGAGCAGAGATGGAGCTGCTGCTGTTGGTTAGATTGCTTCCGCATTAGTTAGAAGACTTCCGCTGCTAGAATAAAGACTTCCGTGGTTAGACTAAGACTTCCGCTGTTAGCATGAGTCCAAGACTCATGAGACATTGTAATAAAACCCTGTTATTCGTGGTAATATATATTCTGAATTCAGTTTGTGGAACATATGTGTATGTGTGATGAACATCATGGGCACACATATGCATTAGTTCTCGGTTCCGTGGTTTTCCACAGAATTGAGGGCGTCACAGATTGGTAACAGAGCCACGGGTTGACGGTAGGTTACACGCTTAGATAGAAGTCACAAGTTGGTATCAGGCGCAGATTGGTATCAACCTGCCACGTGTTGATCGTAGATCACACAACCTAGAATGATCATAGATTGGTAACTGAGCCACGCTAACCATAGGATGCAAACCTAGGATGCATAGATTGGCATTGGAACTACCTTGATACAGGATACAAACCTAGAAGAAGCCGTAGTTGAATCACAAATTGGAATCACCCTAAGCCATATGGGACCCCCCCATTGAATAAAGCTTTGAATACGAGTTGTGTGAGCCCTTGTGATAAATTGTTGTGATTGTGTGATTGAGTGTGAGTTGTGGGATGTCTCAAGCGTTGTCCGTACCCACACATAAGTAGAAAGGAGGTGTGAGATGCCTCGGCACTTGTTCACATCCTCATAAGGGCTAATACATATAGTCCAATCCACCTTGATGCATATAGTTAGGGGGATCCATCTAATCTCGTTCTCTCTCACAGATGGTGAGAGGAAACGCCGGCCGCCAAGGAAGGAACGTCCGTGGCAACCAAGAGGATGGCCACGATGAAGTTCCTATTGACCCCGGAGCTGGTGAGAACAACCTAGAACGGTTGATGGCCATGTAGAATCAACTTATGCAAACCATGATCCAAACTTTGGGTCAGTTGCAGACCAACAATAACAACCCCGTTCCGGCACCACCGCCACCACCGCCGGCTCATAACAGACTGGGAGAGTTCATGAGGACTCGACCACCCACCTTTGCTCAAGCTAATGACCCCATGGAGGCCGACGACTGGTTGAAATCCATGGAGAAGAAGCTTGCCATAGTGCAGTGCAATGACCGAGAGAAGGTTCTTTTTGCGTCGCACCAACTCATGGGAGCTGCCGCTGACTGGTGGGATGCCCTGTGCAACGCTCATGTCGGCACGGAGATGATCACATGGACTGAGATCAAGGAGAGTTTCCGCTCTCATTACATCCCTGCTGGTGTAATGATGCTCAAGAGACAGGAGTTGAAAGGTCTCCGCCAAGGACAGAGAAGCGTGAATGAGTACCTCAACAAGTTGACACAACTGTCCCGGTATGCCCCCGAATATGTCAACTCAGACCAGAGGAAGCTTTACCTGTTCATGAGAGGGTTGAACAATGAGATCCAGGTTCAGCTCCTCAACAATGACTACGCGAACTTCCAGAAGCTGGTTGACAAGGCTATAGTGGTTGAAAGCAAGATCCGAGAGATCGAGCGAGAGGGCAAGAGGAAGATGCCATACCAGCCACAAGGGAGCAACGTACTGTAAAAGCCCAAGAAAAGGGACTTGCAAAAATTTTCCTCACTTCAAAACACCACAGTTTTGTTGTGAATATCTTGTGAAGAATTGTTAAGACCAAATAACCTCCATCAAGAGGGTATTAGTTCAAATATTTTACACATGTCACATGAGAGGGTGATTTAAAACTGTTGCATTCAAACTCATGGTGGCAGCAGCTAAAACAAGGATCAGAGTGCATAATTGGATTCCTCAGGTCCCAATTAGTGGGGAGGCAAAGTTTCAGTAATTTTTGAAAAGGTTTGCTACCCATTTGTCCAAAAAGGATCCAAATGTGCAAGAATTCAAATATACATTTGAGTTTGGGGGAGATTTGCCCAACCATACAAATGTAGGTCAGTTTGAAACTCCAAACAATTGAATTCATCTCTTGCTAAGTTTTGGAGATCTTTTGAGGGGTGGGGGAACACTGACAAGTGGGTCCCACATGTCATTGGGGAGGATCAAATTGCACAAAAGTCAACAGCCTTATGGGCTAAGTATTGCACTCGGAACAGAGCCGAGGCTCCACCGTGACACACCGAGAAACGCCGGGCGCCACCTCCTGCTCTCCCCTCGCGCGCTGGCGAGCTCCTCGTGGGGGCGCAGTAACTCCCAGCCGTGCCCCAGCTCGCCACGACCACGAGCCGACCCCCAGCCACCGCCCTCTCGCACGACAGAGCGCCGAGGAGCCGCCGCTGTGATCCATTCACTCGGGAGCGATCTTCTCTCGCGTACCAACGTTGGCAACTTAGCAAACCAGCACCCCCAGACCCCCACGCCCTCCCCGCATCACTTCCGGCCGAGTTGAGCCACTACAAACCGAGCAAACGACGTTTTTCAAGGCAGCCGGGAAGAACCGAGCAAAGGTGCTCCCGTGGGCAGCTCGGCAGAGGACTTGTCACGACCAAGAAGGAGCAGTTTTGGACGCGCCTAGGCTCCACACTGCTCGACCCCAAAGCCTAGAACCAGTGACCGATCATCGCCGGCGAATTTCACAAAACATCCCCAACCGGTGCAGAACTACCCTCGGGTAAGAAAACCACAAATTCCCAACATATGCTTGCTTAGAGTTTATCAAACTGCACTCACAGGAGCTAGACTTGACAGCGCCCAAGTTTGCTTCGCAACCCTAGTTTAATTTTGGCTGTAGTCGTCGTATTTCCCGGTTTTCCAAACACGGTTATGGCGGGAAGGGTCGGGCTCACGGTGACGGCTAGGTTAGAGCTCTTTCCGAGCCCTAGCATGGCCTTGTATACCTTCTCCGAGATTCCCCAGTGCTGTAGATGTGGGCGCCCGGCCCGGGAATCGCAGTGGGTGGTGCCGTGCGATGCGGCACCCAACAGCATGCACGAAAAGACGATAAGAACATAACGGAACCATTTTTTTCTCAAGATAAGGTCTTTTACAACATAAGTACATGCGCAGCGGAAATTAACATTTGCTGGACAAACTACTCACTCTCGACCCTAACTACGCCGAAGAGAAGCCGTTCAGCCCGTGAACGCTTCCTACTAGCTTCACAAAAGAAAGGCAGCGGCTAGGTTTCCGATGAGTTGAACAAACTGTGAGGTTCATCGTCTCACCGAACAACCCTCTTCATAGCAGGCATCCTGCTACCTGCAAAAATAACTCAGAAGCAACCGTGAGCACTAAGGCTCAACAAGACTTACCCGTCACTCCTAAACATGCAACTCTACATGCAGGGGTAGTAAAAGAGTAGGCATAGGAATTTGCAAAATGCATCTTGACTAAACTTGATCCTTATATTCAGATTCTTATAGCCTTCATTTTAGTGGTCCTCACGCCTCACAACATCGGAAGTCCACAATCAAACAAGAAACGCTTATCCCGATGTTGCTAGCCTAAGGTGGAAATGAAATTTAGTTGGCTCTATAACTACTTCAGTCAAGGTTCCAATACAGTGATTAATCCACAAACAGCAAGTTACGAGACTTAGTTCATCTTTTTACTAAGTCACGGCGCAGTGGGCAAGTATGCTCAACCCTCTTCCGCGAGCGACGGTGATTCGAATCAATAACAACCCGGAATACACGACACATACACCCGCCTCGAAAGACTCTCTCAAGAGCTCTTTCTTACGTTGTATGCAGCAACCTTTCACACGACACCCCGACATAGAAAAAAACGCTTCGCGCCGAGCAGGATGGTCCTCTACGCGGACACGTCGAAGTTGCCCGCTAAAGGATTTACACCTCCCGCCTTCTCAACGCCATTCCCACGCGAAGGATGAGTTTCTATATCACGGTCCATCGTGTTACATCGGTTTCATGGGTCCCATACCCCACTATATATCCGGTACAGCTCAATCTTGTCCAGCAGGGCCGCATACATACGGTCCTTAACCGACACGGACGGGGCTACAACCAACCTCCACATTTGCCTTACCATCCCGGTCCAGGCCAAATGTGGTCTCAAGCATTGTCACACCCATCGCAGGTCGAGACCAACCTTGAGCGCTCCATCCTACAGTAACATCCCCGTCCCCATCTCATATTCATGAGGGTGCTCTTAACATTTATCTCTCGCGAGTAACTCTATTACTCGAACTTTCTCGCGAGTAGCTTTTTACTACTCGACTTCTACCGAGCTAGCTACAACATTAGCCTAGCATCTACAACGAGGCAAAGCCTACACTAAACCTTCTAATGAGGGATGTAATAGGCATGCAAGTGGGTTTCAATCATCCTAGACATAATGCACTCAAGTCTAATAAACATGATGTGAAGTAAAGCAAAATTTGAAACGGTAACGATATGCAAACCGGGGCTTGCCTTGCTCAACGGTTTTGTTAGAAGCTAGGAGTTAGTCTTCCTCCAGAGAATCTGCCAAACTCGTCACGAGATGGAGATCCTCGCTGTAGAGTCGAGTCCTCGTCGAACGTCGACGTCACGTGAGCTATTAAGATGATTTATGCACATGTATTCAAAAGCAATTTAGAAAATGATTCAAAACTGTTGTTGTACAAGTTAACTCACGCATAAGAGAGATAAACAACAGCAAGGTTTCTGTTGTTGGATCTACAACCTTAGAGATGATGAAAGCTAGGGTAAAAAGAGATACTAATAATCACCATGTGATTAAGTCCATTATATGAACACTTAAACCTAAAAGATGGTAGCTCAAGTTCCAGAGGTCCAATGAAGCTGATAATTTAACCACAGCCTCTATGGAAGGTATTCAGGCAGTGTGCAAAAATTGAGCTCATGAAATGGCTTCATGTGAGCACAACAAACCCTTATGTGGTTTTCACTAATCTGCCTTTACCCCCTAGATATTAAGCTTTCCTATGCTGCAAAGTAGACTTTTTGTGAAGTACAAAATGTCCTGAGTCCATAGGAATTGGTTTTACCCTTTTTGGAGTTTCCTACATGGAGATATGGATTTTTCAAAGAATGGTGAAAAGCTGAAATTGTCTCTGTTTAGTTTCCTATTTTTCAGAGATATAAGGAATGAACACATTATTTGACCAAGCAAATGAGGTCCAATGCCTCTTAAATTTTTACTGGAGTTCAAGGAATTTTGGAAGAATGTCCTGTCCAAATTTGGGAATTTTCCAATAAACAGAACTCCTGTAAAAATTTATACAAAGTTTTATTTAAATGAATTAATGAGCCAAATCCAGGGTTTTTCATACACATTGGTCTGCACCCCTGGATAGTACTCTTTGAGTGGAATCCAACAAAATTTGTTTCACAATTTTTGGACACTCCTACACAAAGTTATGACCCTCCAAAGTTTGAACTAGAGTGGGAAAATCTGGAAAATGTTTAAATGCTGACAGTGGGTCCCACCTGTCATCCCTAACCTCCAGACTCGCGCCCAACAGGGCAGTGGCGGCCCACTCCGGCGAGGTTGCCGGAAAACAAGTTCCCAGCCACCTCCAGATCCCCTGCTGGCCGCCCCCCATATTTCCCCACGCTGAACACGTTGGTGAGGTCGCCGGCGGCTGAAACTCGCCGGAAAATAGGGCGCACCTGCCACAGCAAACCCTAGAGCTCCGGCGAGGTCTTGCACGGTGAATTCTCCACCAAATGGTCGGTTCTTGGGCTCTACAGCACCAGGGGATCATGTAGAAGACCGGCATGAGGTCTAAACCAGCTGGAGATGGCTCTAAACCTATCGGCACCGTGCACCCGATAGGGTCCAGCGGCATACCCTCTAAAAGAGCTCGGACTGCTCACTCTACACTCAATTTCTTGGTCTAAAATCGATGGAGGAGGTGTGATAGGCAGTTAACAACCTGTGTGTGAAGTTTGAGACCCAACAAACATGAATTGAGAACGAATTTTACAATTCTTTACCTCAAGGTCCGTTTCTGCCGCCCGGGAGAAAAACTTGAAATTCTCCCTCTGTGATCAATGGCCAGGGCTGAGCTTTGGAGGTTAGAAACTAGACTTGTTGGTGCACAGATGGGGTGGCTTTCTTGGGCGTGATCCCTTCTGGTTTGGGCTGTCCACGGCGTCCAGTTCCAGCTCCTTCAGTTTCAACTCGTGAGCAGCAGAAGCTTTGCTGTTTCTAGGCGCCAGCAAGCATGTAACAGCGGAGGAAGGGTGCTAGCCGGCCAGAGCACTCATGGGCAAAGGATTTTGCTGTGGGGAGCTCGAGCAAAGGCTGCTGGTTTGCTAGGGCGATCAGAGAAAACAGAGGGAAGGTGGCTGCTGTTTTTCTTCTCGGGAGCAGATGCACGGGAACGAGGCAGCACGGGGAGGAAGCAAAGTAGCCCTGTTGCACTCGCTGTGGGGAGGATCAGATCGAGCAAGCAAGCAGGAGCTGGAGCTGAGCCACCGAGCGTGCCCAGCTGCTGCTGTCGAGCGTGTGTGCCTCCGGGAGGAAATAGAGTCTGCTGTTCAATTGTGGTGTATGACATGTGGGGTCCACAGCCACAATTATCCCTCTTATCCCCCATTTCAATTTAAATTAGCAAACGGGCTCCGAATTTGATCAAACTTGGAGGATAGGTTAAAAGAATTATGAGGAACTCAAATCTGAAATCAGATTTTGAAATTGAGTATGTTTGGTTCGAAATTCAAATTTAAGTTTGAATTTGAACGTGCCCTCATTTAATCCTCGGAATAAATAGTATATGAAACCTAAAATTCTCCAAATTTGAAACTTAGTCTCTTGAATACAGGAGAAATGCATCTATGCTCTCATATATAGGCCTTTGTACAATCTGAATAGGAATCCTTTCAAAAGAATTCAAATTGCATTTAAATTTCCTCCACTCTACTCATAGAGAAGGTGCACATGAGTTAGAGTTTTTGGGAGTCTAATTCTTTCCCCTAGGTTAACATGTGTTGAGCATGGGCTAGAGGAAATTTTTAACTCCCTCACATGTCCATTTGTGTGTTCATCATTTCATGTGACACAATTATAGCCTTTCTTCGCCTTAACTTTGTTTTATAAGTTGAAACCAAACTTTACAAAAGCTAGGGCTGTTACGTTCCTCCCCCCTTAAAAGAATATCGTCCCGAGATTACAAAAAGAAAGAAGAAGGGAGAATGACTACTGGACATATGGTACAAACAAGTCGGGAAAATTTAAACGGAGAAAATCCTCGCTTTCCCACGTGGCTTCATCAGCGGTGTGGTTGCTCCACAAGACTTTGTAAAATCGCAATGTCCGATTTCTTGTGGCGCGAGTCTTCTCGTCAATAATCTGTATCGGATACTCCGAATAAGTGAGATCCGATTGAAGATCCTCAATGTTCTCCATATGAACTGCGGTTGGGTACTTAAGACATTTCCGCAGCTGAGAGACGTGGAAAACATTGTGAATACCCGAAAGTGACGCCGGTAGCTCCAGACGATAGGCCACGGGTCCGCATATCTCAGTGACAGCAAACGGCGCGATGAATCACGGAGCAAGCTTTCCCTTCACTCCAAACCGATGAACCCCTTTCATCGGAGAGACATGAAGATACACATGGTCCCCAATGTCGAAGTGAAGAGGTCGACGTCGTTTGTCTGCATAACTTCTCTGCCGAGATTGAGTAGCCTTTAAATTGGCTTGAATCACTCGCACCCGTTCCTCCGCTTCATTCACCAGATCAATACCGTAGACCACTCTCTCGCTGGACTCACACCAATTCAGTGGTGTGCGGCACTTCCGGCCATAAAGAGCTTCGTACGGGGCCATCTTGATGCTGGATTGATAACCGTTATTATATGAGAATTCTGCTAAAGGTAGATGGTCATCCCAATTCTTCCCATGATTGATGACACATGCCCGTAGCATATCCTCCAGAATCTGATTTATCCTCTCCGTTTGACCATCAGTTTGCGGATGATACGCTGAACTCCGAATTAACTTGGTTCCCAAGGAAGCATGCAGTTGCTCCCAAAATCTGGATACGAACAACGCACCTCGGTCAGACACGATGGTGCGGGGAACCCCGTGTAAACACACGATTCTCGAGATGAACAGCTCCGCATACTTCTTTGCCACATATTTAGTATGGACTGGAATAAAATGAGCGGTCTTGGTCAAACGATCGACGATTACCCAAATAGAATCATGCTTGTTGCTGGTCATGGGTAAACCGACGATGAAGTCCATACTTATGTCTTCCCACTTCCATGCTGGAACCTTCAGCGGATGAAGTGGTCCGGCTTTCCGCATATGGTCGGCTTTAACCCGCCGACACGTATCACACTCGGATATGTACTTCGCAATCTCTCTTTTCATCCGTGTCCACTAGAACTTAGATTTCAAGTCCTGGTACATCTTATTGCTTCCCGGATGAATGGAGTACTTGGATAAATGTGCTTCATCCAATATCTTCCTCCGCAATTTCATGTTTCGGGGGACCACTATGCGGTTGATAAACCATATAGTACCCTCTTCATCTTTGCGGAACATCTTCAATTCACCACTGTCCACTCTCCTCCGGATGTGAGACATACCTCTGTCTCTCTTCTGAGCCTCTACAATCTCATCTCGGATTGTAGGAATAAGAGCGAGGTTGAACAGCGATCCGTAGGGAACTAAGCGCAGGCTTGGTTCTCCTTCTTCATGTGCAGCCATGGCTAAATGGTGAACGTGGGCTTTCCGACTAAGTGCGTCGGCAACCACATTCGCTTTGCCCGGATGGTAATGAATTTCAAGTTCATAGTCCTTGATCAATTCTAGCCATCTTCGCTGCCTCATATTCAGTTCTTTCTGTGTGAAGATGTACTTCAAGCTTTTATGGTCAGTGTAGAGATGTACTAGATTGCCTAGTAGATAATGTCTCCACATTTTTAATGCTAAAACCACTGCAGCTAGTTCAAGGTCATGCGTCGGGTAATTCTGCTCATGACCCCTGAGTTGTCGGGATCCATACGTGACCACACGTCCTTCTTGCATCAACACACAACCCAAACCGATGCTGGATGCATCACAATAAACATCAAACAGCTTCGTAGTGTCCGGCTGGGCCAAAACTGGAGCTGTAGAGAGATACTTCACTAAAGTTTGAAAAGCTTGTTCGCATGAGTTGCTCCAATCATACTTGGTGCTTTTCTTCAACAGCTCCGTCATAGGTTTAGCGACTTTGGAGAAGTTTGGAATGAATCTCCGGTAATAGCCCGCTAAACCTAGGAAACTCCTCACTTCATGAACAGATGTTGGAGATTTCCAATTCAGCACTTGCTCGATTTTACTTAGGTCCACAGCGATGCCTTCCGCTGAAATAATATGCCCAAGAAACGGCACTTTGTTGATCCAAAACTCACATTTACTGAACTTTGCATATAGCTTGTGATCCCTCAAGCGTTGGAGTACAATACGCAAATGTTCAGCGTGTTCTTCTTCTGACTTTGAATAGACCAAGATGTCGTCGATGAAAACCACGACGAACTTATCTAACTCCGGCATGAACACAGAGTTCATGAGATACATAAAGTGAGCCGGAGCATTGGTCAATCCAAAGGACATGACAAGATATTCATAAAGACCATATCTTGTTGAGAACGCCGTCTTAGGTACATCTTCTGCCCGGATCTTTATCTGGTGATACCCGGACCGAAGATCCATCTTGGAAAATACCTTAGCACCCACTAGTTGATCGAACAAAATATCGATGCGTGGTAGTGGATACTTATTCTTGATAGTGACAGCATTCAGTGGACGATAATCTACGCATAGTCTCAAAGTCTCGTCCTTCTTCTTCACGAAGAGTGCGGAACAGCCCCAAGGTGATGAACTTGGGCGTATAAAACCTTTGTCCATGAGGTCTTTAAGCTGCCCCTTCAATTCTGCTAGCTCCTTCGGTGCCATTTTATATGGTCGCCGAGAAATAGGTGTGGTTCCCGGTGCTAGTTCAATCTTGAACTCTACATCACGTTCGGGCGGCATGCCTGGCAAGTCTTCGGGAAACACATCTGGATATTCACATACCACTGGAATATCCTCAAGTTTAGGAGCTTCAATCTGATGCACTGCTGCAACTTGTTGTGATGGATTCACAAGATTCAATGTGTTGCAACCGTGTATTAGGGAATTCAGTTGGACAGTTCGAGAGCTGATGTCAAAGATAGCTCCATAATGTGTCAACCATGACATCCCCAAGATAATATCAATCCTTTGGCCTTTGAGTATGATAAGGCTCGCAGGATAGATATTTCCACCCAAACATAAAGGTGCCCGTGAGACCATTTCATCTGTTGATATCTTGCCTCCGGGTGAGCTGATATGAAACGGATGCTTAACTGTGCTAAATGGAAGATTATTCTTCAGCACATAGTCTCTGTTAATAAAATTGTGGGTGGCTCCGGAATCAAATAACACGAAAGTGGGATGCTCATGTAAAGTGAACATGCCCGCCAAAACTGGTTCGCCGTTTGCAATGTCCTCAATAGCAGTATAATTAACCCTGCCAGCTTTTGAAAGATTCTTCTGTGAAGGTTCGCGATGCTGATCTGAGCATGGACGAGGCAACACACGAGTGTGACTCTGCTCAGCACCACGACGGTTTCGTGTAGTAGAAATCTTCAGCTCTATACTAACACGAGGTGGAGATAACTCGTGCGTAGCTGGTTGCGGTAGGGTTGCACGAATAATTTCTGTCCGCTGCTGTTGAGGTGGAGGCTCATAAGTGATCAACTCCAGCCGTGGTTGTGAGAGTTGCACCACAGGCTGAATTTGTTGCCTAACTGGCGAGTAATACCGCACTCGATAGTTCGGATGAACCTCGATGTCACTATCCGGCGGTATACTTCTTTTCAGTTCCGCTTCACAACGAAGATGCATGTCTTCCTTAATGATAGCGGCATTTACCAACTCATTGTAAATACCGTTATTGAACAAGGTCACTTGTTCCTTAAGTTCGACATTCAAACCTCGGAAGAAATACTCGCACTTCAACGCTTCCGAGTCAACCATATGAGTTGCGTATTGCATCAAGTCTTCAAACTCTTTGAAGTACTCGTACGCACTCCTTTCTCCTTGCTTTAACTCCAGAAAGTCTTGATACTTTGTTCGTAGAATTCCCGAACATACGTGACGTGACCAGAAAACATTCCGGAATTCATCCCACGTCACTCGATGACCTTCTGGAAGAGTAGCGATGTACTCCGCCCACCAAGCTCCAGCAGCTCCGTTGAGTTGTTGAGCGGCAATTAGGGTCTTCTGATATTCATCGCACTCAAGAGTATCGAACTTGGCTTCAATACATTGAAGCCAATGAGCCGACTCCAACGGTTCTTTCGCTTCCGAGAAAACCGGTGGTTGTCTTGCTAGAAAATCCAGATAAGTGCTTGGCGGAGGATTTTGCTGTAGTGTCTCCTATCGTATGCTTTGTCGCACTAACAGATCCAGAGACTCAGCCATCTTTGCCAAGATTTCTGCCAATCCGGTTGATGATGTCGGCACTTCTTGTCGTGGCGAATTACTTTCGCCGTGACTCAACTCACCAACCTCAATCCTGGAATGAGCACGATCCATGCTGCAAGAGTGAGCAATTTACGGTTAAAATTCAAAGTTTAAACTAAACTTGAATTGAAAACATAACCGTAAAAGCATCACATCACTATTGCAGCATTACACAAGCTAACTAGGGTTCGACAATACTGAAATCTATCAAATGTGAGCAAGTTTGTCCAAACCCTTAATTCCAACAGTAGGACAAACTGAAAAAATAACTCAAGAATATGTTATGGAGCTTAGAGAAGTGTAAAACATCCCTGTCCACAACAAGTCCTAAGCTAAATGGCAATAAGCACTACTCTATTCAGAATGACCAATTGGTCTTAATCCCAGAATTTGAATATGAAGATGGCAACTTCATGTCTCAAGTTGAATATTAAAGTTATAGTTAACTTCAATATCTTTTCAACGAGTATTCATTTGCCTTCATATAATTTCTGGATCAAAAGTTGTGATATTTCAAAGTTAACAGAAATCTGGAACAATTTTGACAGCACCTCCTTTGAAAGTGGCTGTTTTGTCCGCAAGATTTCATCACCTTAAACTCCAAATCTGGAGAAACTTTGAACTACGAAGTCATAGCATATATCACAATCTTTCTAACGGTGTATTACTTGACCCTTAGAAAATTTTCTACAGGAAGTTATGGTTGAAATACAGAAATTTCCAGAGAGCAATTTGTGCCTGCCCTGTTTTTGGACAGTTCACACTCACCTGAGAATTTCATCCATTTGGAGGGTGATTCTGATCTGGAGTTCTACTGAAGAGTTGTAGAAGACTTCGATAGCTTTCCAGAAATGTATCACTCAACTCCATTGGTTCAACGAAACAAAAGGTATGTCCTGTTCAACTTCAGCAAAGATTCTGCCGGAAACAGGGGAGGTTTATTCCTAAGTCTTTGTGAAGAAATCTATACTCCCAATTGACTCTTAGTTCAATATAGGAGTTCATCACCCCCTAATAGAATCCTAGACTCCAAATTTACTCTTTTTCTTTTCAAAACTTCATTTTCATGCAGTTCAAAACACATCACGGTACTACGTTGCCTCACCAAATTAAAATCCTAACCGGCTTTATACCGGCTTGTACGTTTCAAATGGTGGCACTAAAACGATCAGTCACAAACGTTTTCTACACGACATGTTCTAACGTGGTTAAGGTACCTGCAGAAAATCATTCAATAATGATGCACACATTGGTTTAACATTTCAGGCAGGTCCATATCATAGTAAAAACATACGCCCCGTATCATTGCCATACAGGCCGTCCTTGAGTCAAGCCACATCTCAAGGTACATGATCGGGTTATTCACCACCCGACGGGGGCTCCACACCTTTGCAATAAAGCACACCGGTGGAACAGCGCTTTCGTATGCCTCATAGGACATAAAGAGTCATAAAGAACACACTTCGTGTTACAAACCACACGATGGGGTCTCCTCCTCTTGCCCCTGGGTTTGCGCACTGGAGGCTAGTGCATTTCATATGTCTCTAAGACATGAAGAGTCTTAGAAACATATTCATTCCCGTCCATTGCTGAACGGGACATCCCACACTACTTTCCTCGTATGGGTGAGCTAACCGAAATTGATCCGCTTTCGGTGGCGTTCCTTACCATTCTTACCTCCACGTAGGTGCGTCGTTACAGAATTGAAGAACTGAATGATAACACACTGTTAGCTTGCCACATTAAGTACCTATGCTAATAATACTCCTTATGTGGGCATACTATACGTTCCTCACTCGTATACTCCTAAGTTTTCAAAAATAGACCCTTTTCATGCGTGCTATTCCCAATGCGGCTCTGATACCACGCCTGTGGGCGCCCGGCCCAGGAATCGCAGTGGGTGGTGCCGTGCGATGCGGCACCCAACAGCATGCACGAAAAGACGATAAGAACATAACGGAACCATTTTTTTCTCAAGATAAGGTCATTTACAACATAAGTACACGCGCAGCAGAAATTAACATTTGCTGGACAAACTACTCACTCTCGACCCTAACTACGCCGAAGAGAAGCCGTTCAGCCCGTCAACGCTTCCTACTAGCTTCACCAGAGAAAGGCAGCGGCTAGGATTCCGATGAGTTGAACAAACTGTGAGGTTCATCGTCTCACCGAACAACCCTCTTCATAGCAGGCATCCTGCTACCTGCAAAAATAACTCAGAAGCAACCGTGAGCACTAAGGCTCAACAAGACTTACCCGTCACTCCTAAACATGCAACTCTACATGCAGGGGTAGTAAAAGAGTAGGCATAGGAATTTGCAAAATGCATCTTGACTAAACTTGATCCTTATATTCAGATTCTTATAGCCTTCATTTTAGTGGTCCTCACGCCTCACAACATCGGAAGTCCACAATCAAACAAGAAACGCTTATCCCGATGTTGCTAGCCTAAGGTGGAAATGAAATTTAGTTGGCTCTATAACTACTTCAGTCAAGGTTCCAATACAGTGATTAATCCACAAACAGCAAGTTACGAGACTTAGTTCATCTTTTTACTAAGTCACAGCGCAGTGGGCAAGTATGCTCAATCCTCTTCCGCGAGCGACGGTGATTCGAATCAATAACAACCCGGAATACACGACACATACACCCGCCTCGAAAGACTCTCTCAAGAGCTCTTTCTTACGTTGTATGCAGACACCTTTCACACGACACCCCGACATAGAAAAACGCTTCGCGCCGAGCAGGATGATCCTCTACGTGGACACGTCGAAGTTGCCCGCTAAAGGATTTACACCTCCCGCCTTCTCAACGCCATTCCCACGCGAAGGATGAGTTTCTATATCACGGTCCATCGTGTTACATCGGTTTCATGGGTCCCATACCCCACTATATATCCGGTACAGCTCAATCTTGTCCAGCAGGGCCGCATACATACGGTCCTTAACCGACACGGACGGGGCTACAACCAACCTCCACATTTGCCTTACCATCCCGGTCCAGGCCAAATGTGGTCTCAAGCATTGTCACACCCATCGCAGGTCGAGACCAACCTTGAGCGCTCCATCCTACAGGAACATCCCCGTCCCCATCTCATATTCATGAGGGTGCTCTTAACATTTATCTCTCGCGAGTAACTCTATTACTCGAACTTTCTCGCGAGTAGCTTTTTACTACTCGACTTCTACCGAGGTAGCTACAACATTAGCCTAGCATCTACAACGAGGCAAAGCCTACACTAAACCTTCTAATGAGGGATGTAATAGGCATGCAAGTGGGTTTTAATCATCCCAGACATAATTCACTCAAGTCTAATAAACATGATGTGAAGTAAAGCAAAATTTGAAACGGTAACGATATGCAAACCGGGGCTTGCATTGCTCAACGGTTTTGTTAGAAGCTAGGAGTTAGTCTTCCTCCAGAGAATCCGCCAAACTCGTCATGAGATGGAGATCCTCGCTGTAGAGTCGAGTCCTCGTCGAACGTCGACGTCACGTGAGCTATTAAGATGATTTATGCACATGTATTCAAAAGCAATTTAGAAAATGATTCAAAACTGTTGTTGTACAAGTTTACTCACGCATAAGAGAGATAAACAACAGCAAGGTTTCTGTTGTTGGATCTACAACCTTAGAGATGATGAAAGCTAGGGTAAAAAGAGATACTAATAATCACCATGTGATTAAGTCCATTATATGAACACTTAAACCTAAAAGATGGTAGCTCAAGTTCCAGAGGTCCAATGAAGCTGAGAATTTAACCACAGCCTCTATGGAAGGTATTCAGGCAGTGTGCAAAAATTGAGCTCATGAAATGGCTTCATGTGAGCACAACAAATCCTTATGTGGTTTTCACTAATCTGCCTTTACCCCCTAGATATTAAGCTTTCCTATGCTGCAAAGTAGACTTTTTGTGAAGTACAAAATGTCCTGAGTCCATAGGAATTGGTTTTACCCTTTTTGGAGTTTCCTACATGGAGATATGGATTTTTCAAAGAATGGTGAAAAGCTGAAATTGTCTCTGTTTATTTTCCTATTTTTCAGAGACATAAGGAATGAACACATTATTTGACCAAGCAAATGAGGTCCAATGCCTATGAAATTTTTACTGGAGTTCAAGGAATTTTGGAAGAATGTGCTGTCCAAATTTGGGAATTTTCCAATAAACAGAACTCCTGTAAAAATTTATACAAAATGTTATTTAAATGAATTAATGAGCTAAATCCAGGGATTTTCATACACATTGGTCTGCACCTCTGGATAGTACTCTTTTAGAGGAATCCAACAAAATTTGTTGCACAATTTTTGGACACTCCTACACAAAGTTATGGCCCTCCAAAGTTTGAACTAGAGTGGGAAAATCTGGAAAATGTTTAAATGCTGACAGTGGGTCCCACCTGTCATCCCTAACCTCCAGACTCGCGCCCAACAGGGCAGTGGCGGCCCACTCCGGCGAGGTCGCCGGAAAACAAGTTCCCAGCCACCTCCAGACCCCCTGCTGGCCGCCCCCCCATATTTCCCCACGCTGAACACGTTGGTGAGGTCGCCGGCGGCTGAAACTCGCCGGAAAATAGGGCGCACCGGCCACAGCAAACCCTAGAGCTCCGGCGAGGTCTTGCACGGTGAATTCTCCACCAAATAGTCGGTTCTTGGGCTCTACAGCACCAGGGGATCATGTAGAAGACCGGCATGAGGTCTAAACCAGTTGGAGATGGCTCTAAACCTATCGGCACCGTGCACCCGATAGGGTCCAGCGGCATACCCTCTAAAAGAGCTCGGACTGCTCACTCTACACTCAATTTCTTGGTCTAAAATCGATGGAGGAGGTGTGCTAGGCAGTTAACAACCTGTATGTGAAGTTTGAGACCCAACAAACATGAATTGAGAACGAATTTTACAATTCTTTACCTCAAGGTCCGTTTCTGCCGCCCGGGAGAAAAACTTGAAATTCTCCCTCTGTGATCAATGGCCAGGGCTGAGCTTTGGAGGTTAGAAACTAGACTTGTTGGTGCACAGATGGGGTGGCTTTCTTGGGCGTGATCCCTTCTGGTTTGGGCTGTCCACGGCGTCCAGTTCCAGCTCCTTCAGTTTCAACTCGTGAGCAGCAGAAGCTTTGCTGTTTCTAGGCGCCAGCAAGCATGGAACAGCGGAGGAAGGGTGCTAGCCGGCCAGAGCACTCATGGGCGAAGGATTTTGCTGTGGGGAGCTCGAGCAAAGGCTGCTTGTTTGCTGGGGCGATCAGAGAAAACAGAGGGAAGGTGGCTGCTGTTTTCTTCTCGGGAGCAGATGCACGGGAACGAGGCAGCAAGGGGAGGAAGCAAAGTAGCCCTGTTGCACTCGCTGTGGGGAGGATCAGATCGAGCAAGCAAGCAGGAGCTGGAGCTGAGCCACCGAGCGTGCCCAGCTGCTGCTGTCGAGCGTGTGTGCCTCCGGGAGGAAATAGAGTCTGCTGTTCAATTGTGGTGTATGACATGTGGGGTCCACAGCCACAATTCTCCCTCTTATACCCCATTTCAATTTAAATTAGCAAACGGGCTCCGAATTTGATCAAACTTGGAGGATAGGTTAAAATAAATGGAGTATGTTTGGTTCGAAATTCAAATTTAAGTTTGAATTTGAACGTGCCCTCATTTAATCCTCGGAATAAATAGTATATGAAAACTAAAATTCTCCAAATTTGAAACTTAGGCTCTTGAATACAGGAGAAATGCATCTATGCTCTCACATATAGGCCTTTGTACAATCTGAATAGGAATCCTTTCAAATGAATTCGAATTGCATTTAAATTTCCTCCACTCTACTCATAGAGAAGGTGCACATGAGTTAGAGTTTTTGGGAGTCTAATTCTTTCCCCTAGGTTAACATGTGTTGAGCATGGGCTAGAGGAAATTTTTAACTTCCTCACATGTCCATTTGTTTGTTCATAATTTCATGTGACACAATTATAGCCTTTCTTCGCCTTAACTTTGTTTTATAAGTTGAAACCAAACTTTACAAAAGCTAGGGCTGTTACAGTAGAGCCTTTCCACCGAGGTTTTGGTGGGCTAAGTTGGCCGGGTGCCATAACCGAAGGGAGTCCGAGCCGCTGCACCGTCGCCGGCTAGGTTAGGGCCACCGCCGACAGGAGCAGTCGGTGCCATCGTGTTCAGCGCACGGAATTAGGCCCAGGCGGCGAGTTTCCGGCCGGGATGCGGTCGGGAAGCCAAGTCCGGCGAGCTTCAGAGGTGTGCCGGCGAGGCGGCGGCGCGGGAAAAAGGGTGGGCGCGAGGAAGAAGACGAGTCGGCCGGGCCCCCTCGTCAGTCTCTCGAGGCACAGCGTGGGGATTTACTGTTGCACCGGATCAGCTGTGAACACGCGGAAAACAGTCCTGTGGCCCCGTGTGGCGCAGACGAGGTGGTGACACGTGGGGGCCGGGCCCGCTGTCAGGAATTTGAACTTTTCCCGGTTAATTCGAATTCCAGAATTTCCCCAAACTTTAGAACTCCATAACTTTTGCTAGGAAGCTCCAAATTTAGTAATTCAAATTGGGTTGGATTCATCTTGACTAGCTCTGTCCAAATATACAACCCAATTTGTATGAAACCCATTAATTAATTCTGGAAAATTCTTTAAAGATTTTCAGCAAAAGAATTTTAGAGGGAGTTTGGTTCATCTGAAAATACCCAAATTTTGCCAGAATGTTCCTTAGGATGTTAGTGAACCCTTGTAAAAGTTTCAGACCATTTGGAGCTGATGTGGTCAGAGCAATTCAAATTTGAAGGTGCTGTTTTCATTTGAATACAGAAACATTTTCAGAGAATTTGCAAAACTTGGAAATTCAGTTCTGGGCAAATCTCAGCTCCACAAATGCTAGGAAAATTCATACAAACTCTAGGAGCTATAATTGAAATTGTAGTTCACTAAGTTGGGCATGAACATGGGTGTTACCTCAGAATTAATTCTACTTTGCTTAATTGCTAAAAGAATTATTCTGAGCAAACCACTCAATGAAAAGTGCTAATGTTTGGTCCAGAGAGTTTTCTTGTGACAAGGAACTCACACAAAAATTCTCAGCTCCATTGGAGCTCTGGATCACCCTGTCATGTTTAACCACTTGAGGGATTAATATGGAAAAGGGGGGAAACCACTTAGCACTTAACCATGTGCTTAGGTCTAAGCCCAAACCACTAAACCCCAGTTCCATTTGAAATTCTTAAATAGAGGTCCAGTTGTTAGAGGCTGGTTATTAGAACTAATAGCAAAAGCATTACAATAAACTCATATGCATATTCATTAACATGTAGTATTTTATTAACGTGTAGTCGCTGAAGGCGAAGAAGCTCTGGAAGTACTCGACTTCCTACTTCCGGAAGAGGAACTAACCCCTGACCAGCAGAAACAAGGCAAGCCCCGGTTTGCATTAACCTTTTTATAAGTTTTAATTTGTTACATGTCTCATGTGAAGTATGATTGTGCATTAGGTATAGGATGGATGGAACCCCACTTGCATGACCAGAATTTTTCCATAAGAGTGAGGGTAGTGTCTAAGATCTCGAGTAGACAGACTATGCTTATAAATTCATAGGACTTCGGTACAAGTCGAGTAGTTGGAATCTACTCGCGAAATAGGCCGGGACACACGGGTTTGGTTCGAGTGATGGGAGATCACTTTAGTAATGAAAATGAGACTAGGCAGGGGCTAGGGCGCAGCAAGAGGAAGTCTTGTGTGCGCAGCCCTGTCCGTGTCGATTGAGGACCGAGCCGTGTGCGGCCCTGCTGAACAAGTATTGAACATACCGAAGGCATATCGGATATATGGGCCCCGATAAACTGATGTAACCTAAACCTCCGGGCGTCGAGGCATAACGCACCGATTTATAGGTGTAGGCTGAGGGCAGCAAGGTGGAAATCTGCCAACGGGCATAAAGAGATGCTCCGTGTGGGGAACCTCCTGCTCGTTTCGGTGCGACCGGTTCGACGTTTGGGCTGTTGGGTGAAAGGTTGTCCCGTACGACATCGAGCGAGCGTGCTGTGCAGCTCCACGGGTGGGCGTACGTGACGTGCTCTTTGGGTTTCCCTGCAGGTGTATATCGAGTCGATTCGCCGTCCCTCGCGGTGACGAGTACCGCTTGTTCACTGTGTCGTAACGTAAACTAATGAATGAAATGTTATGATTCAATATTGCTGTTATGATATAATTGTATTGCTACATGTGTGCCACCAAATATTGCCCACTAAATTTCAGCTTCATGAACTGTTAACTTGTTGCTAAAAGATGAACTAATGATGAACTTGTAGGCGTGTCCATTTGACGCAACATTGCTATCCTATGTCATGGTACACCTCATGTAGAGTTTCATGCTTAGGTGAGTCGGTTAAGCCTTGCTGAGCTTTCGTGCTCACGGTTGCTGCTTAAGTGTTTTTCAGGTGAGGAGCCACCCACGGACTCGGAGTACAAGTCAACCGGCGAGGGTTACCCTAGGTCGGGGACCAAGGCTGAGTGGGAGCCGTACATGCCGCGCTGAGCTGAGACGTGCAGCTAGTGTGGGTTGCCCTAGGGCTGGGCAACCGACTTTTGCTAGATAGGCGGGCGTGAGTTGTACAAAAGAAACTTCCGCTGTGTAATAAAGACCCTAGTTTCTAACTGAGAAGTGTACTACTTTGTACATTCAGTTTGTTTTCTCATGTAATATAATGTGTTCTTATGACGTGTGATGTTGGGTGTCGCATCGTGCGGCACCACCCTCTGCGATCCTGGATGGGCGGATCCCGGTCCGCCACAGCCTTGTATCAGAGCTGCGTTGGGGATAGCACAGTACTTAAGGACTATATTATGGGAAAACTTAGTATTACGGTAAGGATTCGGTAGTTGCCCAAGTAACGACTATAATAGCATAGTTACTTAAAGTGGCAAAGACTAACTTATGTGTTATAATTCTGAATTTCAATTATTGTAACGACGCACCTACGCTCTGGTAAGTATGGTAAGGAACGCCACCGAAAGCGGTTCAATTTCGGTTAGCTCCCCTGACGAGGAACATGGTTCAGGGATAGGTCTCACAGCTTGGTGTGAGACGTCAATATGAAACTCTTGGACTCTTCATGTTCCTGAGTTCATATGAAACGCTGATCCCTAGCGTGCATTAGGCAAGTAAGTGGAGACCCCATCGCGTGGTCAGTAACGCGAGAGTGTGTTCGTCTGGGAGTAGCCCAGGAGGACATACGCAGCGCTTGCCATCGGCGTGCCCTGCAGGGCAGTAGGTGGTATCCGTTGGGCTGATAACATTCCCAACCGTGACGACCCGTTCATGACATACTCGGGTTCCCCGTCGTGTGGTGTTGAAACACGATCACGTACCTTGAGACGTGACCTAACTCAAGGACGGCTGTATGACAACGGGCGTTTGTATTTACTTTTAAATATGGAACTGCCTGAAATGAACAACCTTTGAGTGCATCACTATTGTGTGGTCTTCTGCAGGTACTAACCACGTATGTATCCGTGTAGTAAACGTGTGTGAGAGACCGTTTAGGGCCACACCTGAGACGTATATGCCGGTATAATCCGGTTAGGATTTTTTTTGTGAGGAACGTAGTACCGAGATATCATAGGCATATGCATGCAAAATAATGATAACAAGGAATTAAAATCTATAGGTTCAACATTTAGGACCTTGGTTGGGTATAAGAATGGGATAGTGGAGCAGAATAGCCAAAAGACTGAAAAACAGAGTGCTCTGTTTTGGACAGCAAGTTTTCTGATCTTCAACAGGGCATAACTTACAGGTCTTTTAGCCCAGAGAGGTGTGCTATATAGTTCTAGAAAGGTATTTAAGTACTCTACAACTTTGTTGTAGACTTCCAGAGCTGAAACTCACCTTAAGATGGCTTAATTCCCAGAGAAATGTAAACTGTCCAGAACCAGGACAGTGTTAAAACATTCTCTGGACTGTTCTGTTTTTTTTTTCAAACATAACTCCTAGTAGAAAAATAAAAAATTTTCATATGATACCTCCTTAGAAAGGGTAGGAGATGTGTGACATCTTTGCAATTCAAAGTTTCTGAAATTTCAGCACAGATTTCAGTGGAAACCAGAATTGAAAACAGCAACTTCTCAAGGGAGGTGCTGTTAAAATTCTTCCAGAAATTCTGTTGACTTTGAATTACCCTAACTTTTTAACCAGAGCTGATATGGGGGCACATGAATACTCGTTGCAAAGATACTGAAGTTAACTTTAACTTTGGTATTCAGCTTGAGTCATGAAAATGCCCAAACCAGATCAAAACTGGGATTAGGTAGAAACTGGTCATTCTGACAGAAGAATGACAGTTGAACTCATTGGAGAGGGTGTTGTACCCTATGGGTGGTATACGTGATGGCAAAGCGATAGTAATATCTCGTAGTGACCAAACCTAGTTATGGTGAGCTTCCAAAGTGGAGGTTCATCAAGCTGGATGTAACTAGCTTGTGTTTGGTCTGGTAATGGTGTAGCTTGTGCAAAGTTATTACATTATCTACATACGAGATGTATCGCATGTTTTATTGTCATTATGGTTTACGCCTATTGTATTTGACTCCATGCAATATGTTGCGGGACTGATGTTTATTGTCGTACGGTTGCAGATGGTTCTTACTAGGACCACGCACGAGGTGGGTGGCTCTAGCCAATAGGGAGGTGATGACTCCCAGCCACCGGCCTACGACAGCACCCCGCAGAAGCAGCCACCACCGCCGCCTCCGCTTACTCTAGCGGATGTGATTGCGGCACTGGTGGGTGGTCGTGAGGAGAAGACCGACCTGCTCTGCACGATCGTGCAGAATACGTCCCAGGCGGGGGGACGTCAAGATAGAGGGCCTCGTGAGCCCCGGGAAGTGTCGTACTCGGATTTCATGAGTACGCACCGTCCAGTGTTCACCGAAGCCGAAGAACCACTGGAGGCTGACAACTGGCTGCGGACCATCGAGTCCAAGTTCGGGCTGCTCCAATGTACGGAGTGGCAGAAGACTCTGTTCCCAGCGCAGCAACTCCACGGTGCCGCTGGTGCGTGGTGGGCGAATTATGTAGCCTCACGTCCGGCTGGCCATGCTGTGGAATGGCAAGAGTTCCGGGAGGCGTTCCGCACCAATCACATTCCTCCCGGGATCATAAAGAGGAAGTTCCAAGAATTTTTGGAACTGAAGCAGGGCGGGAGGAGTGCCCATGACTACTCCTGTGCCTTCAACCATCTGGCGTAGTATGCGTCAGACTATATCTCCACTGAAGAGAAGAAGCGAGAACATTTCTATCGGGGATTACACCCCGAAATGAAGACACACCTCGTTCAGTGGAATCGCGGCACTTTCAATGACCTGGTTAATGCCGCGATCATGCAGGAGGATGCTCAGCAGGAGTTGGCAGCTGAGCAGCGGAAGCGCAGCGCTCCACCCAGCGGGGGAAGTGGCGCTCCCAAGAAGTACCGTATGGTGTATCGGCCACCATCCGGGCAGTAGTGGCGACATCCGGCGCGGCCTCAACAGTTTGGGGGACGTTCGTTCCAAGCACCTCCGTTCCGACCGCCGATGCCACCACCAATACAGCAGCAGCAGATGGTACCCCGGGCATTTCCACCGCCACAGCGCGCCCCGGGATTCCGTCCACCGATCAGCGGGGGACCGCCCCGTTTCACCTGCTTCACGTGTGGCCAGGCGGGCCACTTCGCGAAGGACTGTCCCTAGGGGCAGCAGAGCAGCGGGCAAGCCCAGTTCCAGGGCGGTGCTCGAGGCCGACCTCCGGTGAAGAAGGTTGGTCAGCGGACTGGGGGCGTCCGCAACCTCGACAATGAGGGGCCCCAGAGGGAGACAACGTGCTGGCGGGTACGTTTACTCTCAACAATCAAGCCATCATCATACTTTTTGATTCAGGTGCAACCCACAACTTTATAAGTGCATCATATGTGGTTAAGCATCAGCTGGAAGCCTTTCCAACCGAGTGTTCTTATATGATCTGCTCACCGGGAGGAAGGATTTCAGCAACGGTGATGGTTCCGAAAGCACCACTGTGCTTAGGTGGGAAGATATATCCCACCACTATGATTATCCTTGAGGGGCAGAAGATTGATGCAATCTTGGGAATGTCATGGCTAAGCTACCATGGCGCTGTCCTGGAAACCCTAGCACGGACGGTTCACCTCAACCCTCCATTACACCGTCCGCAGTCCCTCCTATTAGATAATCCCGTCCGGGAAGTTTCAGTGATCAATAATACTGAAGCTCTCAAGTTGGAGGACATCCCCGTAGTCCGGGAGTATCCTGACGTGTTCCCGGATGATCTTCCGGGCATGCCACCTGAGCGGGATGTCGAGTTCAAGATCGAGCTCGCACCCGGGACTACGCCCATATCACGGAGACCATACAAGATGGCTCCAAATGAGCTGGCGGAACTGAAAGAACAGCTCAATGATCTGTTGAGCAAGGGTTTCATTACGCCGAGTTCCTCGCCTTGGGGATGCTCGGCGCTGTTCGTGAAGAAGAAGGATGAAACCCTGAGTCTGTGTGTGGATTACCGGCCGCTCAACGCCGTCACCATCAAGAATAAGTACCCACTGCCCCGCATCGACATATTGTTTGATCAACTTGTGGGTGCAAGTGTATTCTCCAAGATGGACTTTCGCTCTGGATATCACCAGATTAAAATCAGGGCGGAGGATATTCCGAAGACGGCTTTCTCGACGAGATATGGACTATATGAATATCTCGTCATGTCCTTTGGTCTCACAAACGCTCCAGCCCATTTCATGTATCTCTGAACTCAGTGTTCATGCTGGAGCTGGACAAGTTCGTGGTAGTGTTCATCGACGATATCTTGGTTTACTCCAAGACAGAAGCCGAACATGCCGAACACTTGCGGATCGTTCTTCAACGATTACGAGACCACAAGCTCTACGCCAAGTTCAGTAAATGCGAGTTTTGGATCAGCCAAGTGCCATTCTTGGGACATATCATCTCAGCATAAGGCATTGCGGTTGACCCAAGCAAAATAGAGCAGGTGCTGAAATGGAAAGCTCCCACTTCAGTCCATGAAGTCAGAAGCTTCCTCGGGTTAGCGGGATACTATCGGACATTCATTCCAAGCTTCTCCAAGCTCGCTAAACCGATGACAGAATTGCTGAAGAAGGGAACGAAATATGTTTGGAACACGGCGTGTGAAGGAGCGTTTCAAGCATTGGTGAAGCATCTCACCACAGCCCCGGTCTTAGCTCAGCCGGATACAACAAAGCCCTTCGACGTGTATTGCGACGCGTCCGGTATTGGGCTCGGCTGCGTGTTGATGCAGGAAGGACGTGTGGTCGCATATGGCTCACGCCAACTTCGGAACCATGAACAGCATTATCCGACTCATGATCTTGAGCTTGCTGCCGTGGTGTTGGCACTAAAAATGTGGAGGCACTATCTCCTGGGGAATCTGGTGCATCTCTACACCGACCACAAGAGATTAAAATATATTTTCACCCAGAAGGAGCTGAACATGAGGCAAAGGAGGTGGTTAGAGCTGATCAAAGATTATGAGATTGAGATCCATTACCACCCCGGCAAGGCGAATGTGGTTGCCGACGCGTTGAGTCGGAAATCACATGTCCATCACCTCACCGTTACACCGGTGGAGGAGGAAGAGCCAAGTTTATACTTGGTTCCTTATGGATCGCTGTACAACCTTGCCCTCATCCCTACCATTAGGGAAGACATCATTGCAGCTCAGAAGATGGATAAAGGCATGGCACATCTCCGGAGACGGATAGACAATGGAGAGATCAAGTGTTTCCGGCAAGATGATGAGGGGACGCTATGGTTCAATGACCGAATAGTCGTACCCCGAGATATGGAACTGAGGAGGAAGATCCTCGATGAAGCTCACTTGTCCCAATACTCCATTCATCCGGGCAGCAACAAAATGTACCAAGATTTGAAGAAGAAATTTTGGTGGACACGGATGAAGCGGGAGATAGCTAAGTACGTATCCGAGTGCGATACGTGCCGACGAGTGAAGCTGATCACATGAAGAAATCAGGGCTACTGCAACCCATGAAGATTCCGGCATGGAAATGGGAAGATGTGAGCATGGATTTCATTGTAGGATTACCCCTAATGGCCAACAAACATGATTCCATTTGGGTAATCGTCGATCGGTTAACCAAGACGGCTCACTTCATCCCGGTGAATACACGTTACAATGCCGGCAAATATGCGGAGCTGTACATAGCGAAGATTCTATGCCTATACGGGGTACCCAAGACCATCGTCTCAGATCGAGGTGCATTGTTTGTGTCTCGCTTTTGGGAGCAGTTGCATGCTGCTTTGGGTACTAAACTGATTAGAAGCTCCGCTTACCACCCTCAGACAGATGGCCAAACAGAGAGGGTGAATCAGGTTCTAGAAGACATGTTGAGAGCATGTGCCATCCACCATGGTAGGAACTGGGATGATCACCTACCATTGGCGGAATTCTCGTACAACAATGGCTATCAGGTGAGTATCAAGATGGCACCCTACGAAGCTCTCTATGGCCGAAAATGCCGCACCCCATTAAATTGGTGCGAGTCCGGTGAAAGGGTCACATTCGGGGTTGATGTGGTGAACGACGCCGAAGAGCGCGTTCAGGCGATTCAAGCTAATTTGAAAGCCGCTCAATCCCGGCAGAAGAGCTACGCTGATAAGAGGCGTAGACCGTTGCACTTTGACATCGGTGAACACGTGTACCTCCGCGTGTCCCCGATGAAGGGTGTGCACCGGTTCGGTGTGAAGGGGAAGCTCGCTCCCCGTTTTATTGGACCCGATGCTATCACAGAGAAGTGCGGACCAGCGGCGTATCGATTGGAGTTACCGGCATCTCTTGCTGGTGTCCATGATGTTTTCCATGTTTCGCAACTGCGAAAATGTTTGAAGCATACAGCTGCTGTTCCTACCGAAGACATCGGCGAGCTAAAACCGGATTTAACATTTGATGAGTATCTGGTGGAAATTCTTGATGAGAAAGCCCGAACCACGCGTAGCATAACGTTGTGGTTCTACAAAATACTCTGGAGCAACCACACCGCCGAAGAAGCGACGTGGGAGAGCGAGGAGTTCCTTCGCTCAAATTACCCGGAGTTCATGGCATCTCAACAGTGGTAAGTCCCTGTTACATCGCTGCCTCTTCTTTTATAATCTCGGGACGAGATTCTTTTAAGGAGGGAGGGATGTAAAAGCCCAAGAAAAGGGACTTGCAAAAATTTTTCCTCACTTCAAAACACCACAGTTTTGTTGTGAATATCTTGTGAAAAATTGTTAAGACCAAATAACCTCCATCAAGAGGGTATTAGTTCAAACATTTTACACATGTCACATGAGAGGGTGATTTAAAACTGTTGCATTCAAACTCATGGTGGCAGCAGCTAAAACAAGGATCAGAGTGCATAATTGGATTCCTCAGGTCCCAATTAGTGGGGAGGCAAAGTTTCAATAATTTTTGAAAAGGTTTGCTACCCATTTGTCCAAAAAGGATCCAAATGTGCAAGAATTCAAATATACATTTGAATTTGGGGGAGATTTGCCCAACCATACAAATGTAGGTCAGTTTGAAACTCCAAACATTTGAATTCATCTCTTGCAAAGTTTTGGAGATCTTTTGAGGGGTGGGGGAGCACTGACAAGTGGGTCCCACATGTCATTGGGGAGGATCAAATTGCACAAAAGTCAACAGCCTTAGGGGCTAAGTATTGCACTCGGAACAGAGCCAAGGCTCCACCGTGACACACCAAGAAACGCCGGGCGCCACCTCCTGCTCTCCCCTCGCGCGCTGGCGAGCTCCTCGTGGGGGCGCAGTAACTCCCAGCCGTGCCCCAGCTCGCCACGACCACGAGCCGACCCCCAGCCACCGCCCTCTCGCACGACAGAGCGCCGAGGAGCCGCCGCTGTGATCCATTCACTCGGGAGCGATCTTCTCTCGCGTAACAACGTCAGCAACTTAGCAAACCAGCACCCCCAGACCTCCCACTCCCTCCCCGCATCACTTCCGGCCGAGTTGAGCCACCACAAACCGAGCAAACGACGTTTTTCGCGGCAGCCGGGAAGAACCGAGCAAAGGTGCTCCCGTGGACAGCTCGGCAGAGGACTTGTCACGACCAAGAAGGAGCGGTTTTGGACGCGCCTAGGCTCCACGCTGCTCGACCCCAAAGCCTAGAACCAGTGACCGATCATCGCCGGCGAATTTCGCAAAACATCCCCAACCGGTGCAGAACTACCCTCGGGTAAGAAAACCACAAATTCCCAACCTATGCTTGCTTAGAGTTTATCAAACTGAACTCAAAGGAGCTAGACTTGACGGCGCCCAAGTTTGCTTCGCAACCCTAGTTTAGTTTTGGCTGTAGTCGGCGTATTTCCCGGTTTTCCAAACACGGTTATGGCGGGAAGGGTCGGGCTCACGGTGACGGCTAGGTTAGAGCTCTTTCCGAGCCCTGGCATGGCCTTGTCTACCTTCTCAGAGATTCCCCGGTGCTGTAGAGCCTTTCCACCGAGGTTTTGGTGGGCTAAGTTGGCCGGGTGCCATAACCGAAGGGAGTCAGAGCCGCTGCACCGTGGCCGGCTAGGTTAGGTCCACCGCCGACAGGAGCAGTCGGTGCCATCGTGTTCAGCGCACGGAATTAGGCCCAGGCGGCGAGTTTCCGGCCGGGAGGCGGTCGGGAAGCCAAGTCCGGCGAGATTCAGAGGTGTGCCGGCGAGGCGGCGGCGCGGGAAAAGGGTGGGCGCGAGGAAGAACACGAGCCGGCCGGGCCCGCTCGTCAGTCCCTCGAGGCACAGCGTGCGGATTTTCTGTTGCATCGGATCAGCTGTGAACACGCGGAAAACAGTCCTGTGGCCCCGTGTGGCGCAGCCGAGGTGGTGACACGTGGGGGCCGAGGTGGTGACACGTGGGGGCCGGGCCCGCTGTCAGGAATTTGAACTTTTCTCGGTTAATTCGAATTCCAGAATTTCCCCAAACTTTAGAACTCCATAACTTTTGCTAGGAAGATCCAACTTTAGTGATTCAAATTGGGATGGATTCATCTTGCCTAGATCTGTCCAAATATACAACCCAATTTGTATGAAACCCATTAATTAATTCTGGAAAATTCTTTAAAGCTTTTCAGCAAAAGAATTTTAGAGGGAGTTTGGTTCATCCGAAAATCCCCAAATTTTGCCAGAATGTTCCTTAGGATGTCAGTGAACCCTCGTAAAAGTTTCAGACCATTTGGAGTTGATTTGGTCAGAGCAATTCAAATTTGAAGGTGCTGTTTTCATTTGAATACAGAAACATTTTCAGAGAATTTCGAAAACTTGGAAATTCAGTTCTGGGCAAATCTCAGCTCCAAAAATGCTAGGAAAATTCATACAAACTCTAGGAGCTATAATTGAAATTGTAGTTCACTAAGTTGGGCATGAACATGGGTGTTACCTCAGAATTAATTCTACTTTGCTTAATTGCTAAAAGAATTATTCTGAGCAAACCACTCAATGAAAAGTGCTAATGTTTGGTCCAGAGAGTTTTCTTGTGACAAGGAACTCACACAAAAATTCTCAGCTCCATTGGAGCTCTGGATCACCCTGTCATGTTTAACCACTTGAGGGATTAATATGGAAAAGGGGGGAAACCACTTAGCACTTAACCATGTGCTTAGGTCTAAGCCCAAACCACTAAACCCCAGTTCCATTTTAAATTCTTAAACAGAGTTCCAGTTGTTAGAGGCTGGTTATTAGAACTAATAGCAAAAGCATTACAATAACTCATATGCATATTCATTAACATGTAGTATTTTATTAACGTGTAGTCGCTGAAGGCGAAGAAGCTCCGGAAGTACTCGACTTCCTACTTCCGGAAGAGGAACTAACCCCTGACCAGCAGCAACAAGGCAAGCCCCGGTTTGCATTAACCTTTTATAAGTTTTAATTTATTACATGTGTCATGTGAAGTATGATTGTGCATTAGGTATAGGATGGATGGAACCCCACTTGCATGACCAGAATTTTTCCATAAGAGTGAGGGTAGTGTCTAAGATCTCGATTAGACAGGCTATGCTTAATAATTCATAGGACTTTGGTACAAGTCGAGTAGTTGAAATCTACTCGCGAGATAGGCCGGGACACACGGGTTTGGTTCGAGTGACGGGAGATCACTTTAGTAATGAAAATGAGACTAGGCAGGGGCTAGGGCGCAGCAAGAGGAAGTCTTGTGTGTGGAGCCCTGTCCGTGTCGATTGAGGACCGAGCCGTGTGCGGCCCTGCTGAACAAGTATTGAATGTACCGAAGGCATATCGGATATATGGGCCCCGATAAACCGATGTAACCTAAACCTCCGGGCGTCGAGGCATAACGCAGCGATTTATAGGTGTAGGCTGAGGGCAGCAAGGTGGAAATCCGCCAATGGGCATAGAGAGATGCTCCGTGTGGGGAACCTCCTGCTCGTTTTGGTGCGACTGGTTCGACGTTTGGGCTGTTGGGTGAAAGGTTGTCCCGTACGACATCGAGGGAGCGTGCTGTGCAGCTCCACGGGTGGGCGTACGTGACGTGCTCTTTGGGTTTCCCTGCAGGTGTATATCGAGTCGATTCGCCGTCCCTCGTGGTGACGAGTACCGCTTGTTCACTGCGTCATAACATAGACTAATGAATGAAATGTTATGATTCAATACTGCTGTTATGATATAATTGTATTGCTACATGTGTGCCACCAAATATTGCCCACTAAATTTCAGCTTCATGAACTGTTAACTTGTTGCTAAAAGATGAACTAAGGATGAACTTGTAGGCGTGTCCATTTGCCGCAACATTGCTATCCTATGTCATGGTACACCTCATGTAGAGTTTCATGCTTAGGTGAGTCGGTTAAGCCTTGCTGAGCCTTCGTGCTCACGGTTGCTGCTTAAGTGTTTTTCATGTGAGGAGCCACCCACGGACTCGGAGTACGAGTCCACCGGCGAGGGTTACCCTCCGTCGGGGACCACGGCTGAGTGGGAGCCGTACACGCCGCGCTGAGCTGAGACGTGCAGCTAGTGTGGGTTGTCCTAGGGCTGGGCAACCGACTTTTGCTAGATAGACGGGCGTGAGTTGTACAAAAGAAACTTCCGCTGTGTAATAAAGACCCTAGTTTGTAACTGAGAATTGTACTACTTTGTACATTCAGTTTGTTTTCCCATGTAATATAATGTGTTCTTATGACATGTGCTGTCGGGTGTCGCATCGTGCGGCACCACCCTCTGCGATCCTGGATGGGCGGATCCCGGTCCGCCACACGTACGACCTCGGTACATGCCCCCATCTGCACCACAGTATGGATCGACCGCTCTTGCATACCGCCCTAGTCAGCCACCACAGCAACGACCCGTTGCACAAGCACCTCGTGTGCCCTTGCCTCCTGTGCCCCGACCCAACATGCGCTCCTGTTCAAAATCCCCGCCCCAACGTACCTGCTGCCGTGGGCAACAGGGCATGCTTTGCATGCGGGGAAACATGACACTTCACGAGCCAGTGCCCGAGGAGAGGTCCTGGACAGCAAGGCAATGTGCCCAAGCAGAACCCGCAACCGAACGGAGGGGACAATCAAGGAAACCCTGGACAGCAGTACTATGCTCGCGGCAACGTGAACCATGTCTCCGCTGAGAAATCACAACAGGCTGAGGACGTCGCAATTGGTATGTTTCTTGCCAACTCCAACCCAGCCACCATTTTATTTGATTCTGGAGCATCACATTCCTTCATATCATCCAAGTATGTTGCCAAGCATAATCTACCCATATCACACTTAAAATGTGCTATGTTAGTTAATTCTCCCGGTGGAGAGATGAGGACTAATATAGTATGTCCGAAAGTAAGCCTTAGAATACGGGGGGTAGACTTCCTTGCCAACCTCATTGTCTTGTATTCCCAAGGGCTTGACATAATACTCGGGATGGATTGGTTAAGCAAGCACAACGGAGTAATCCAATGTGCTGAAAGGAGCTTGCAGTTGACAAACGAGCACGATATTCGTATCGAGTTTGAGTCAGCCCAACAAACAACCAAGAAGGAAATTTTGAACCACGTTGAAGGAGCAACATTGGACAGCATTCTAGTGGTTCAAGAATTCTCGGACGTGTTTCAGGAAGAGCTTCCAGTTATGCCACCTGACCGGGACATTGAGTTTGCCATTGATTTGGTACCCGGAACTGCACCCATAGCAAAGAGACCCTATAGGATGCCCACCAATGAACTAGTGGAACTCAAGAAGCAAATTCAGGAGCAGTTGGAGAAGGGTTTTATACGTCCCAGCTCGTCACCATGGGGAGCCCCCGTGCTCTTCGTAGACAAGAAGGATGGGACCCAAAGGATGTGCGTGGACTATAGGTCTCTTAACGAGGTGACAATCAAGGACAAATACCCTCTGCCCCGTATAGAAGACCTATTCGACCAAATGAAAGGAGCCCGAGTGTTCTCCAAGATTGATCTTCGGTCGGGATACTTCCATCTGAAGATTAAGCCCTCCGATATACCCAAGACTGCCTTTCGAACACGGTATGGTTCGTATGAATATACCGTCATGTCTTTTGGGTTAACAAATGCACCCGCATACTTCATGTACCTTATGAACAAGGTTTTCATAGAGTACTTGGATAAGTTCGTCATGGTTTTCATCGACGACATTATGGTGTATTCAAAAAGTGAGGAGGAGAATAAAGAACATTTAAGATTGACCTTGCAGAAAATGCGCGAGCATCAATTGTATGCCAAGCTTAACAAGTGTCAATTTTGGCTAAAGGAGATATCGTTACTAGGCCACATTATCTCCGAGGAAGGAGTATCGGTTGATCCCGGAAAAGTGGGAGATGTTCTGAAGTGGAACCAACCGCAAAACGTGAAGGACATTCGGAGTTTTCTTGGGATAGCTGGATACTACCGACTCTTCATCAAGGACTTCTCTAAGATAGCAAAACCTATGATGGAGTTGCTAGCGAAGGGAAAAGCGTTCCAGTGGACATCAGCGTGCCAAGAGAGTTTTGAGGAACTCAAGAAAAGGCTAACCACAGCGCCAGTTTTGGTATTGCCAGACGTAGGCAAGAGCTTTGACATATATTGTGACGCATCAAGACGAGGGCTCGGATGTGTGCTCATGCAAGAAGGACAAGTCGTAGCCCATGCCTCACGACAATTAAAGAAGCACGAGCTTAATTATCTTACACATGACTTAGAGCTAGCAGCAGTAGTGCATGCATTGAAGATTTGGATACATTATATCCTTGGTCATCGATGTGAGATCTATATGGATCACAAAAGGCTCAAGTACATATTCACACAAACGGACTTGAATTTGAGGCAACGTTGATGGTTGGAACTCATCAAGGATTACGATGTTGGAATCAACTACCACCCTGGAAGGGCCAATGTAGTAGCTGGCATTGAGCCGGAAGGGGGCATGTCACCAACTCACGGTTCGGGAGGTACCAACCGAACTACGTAAGGAGTTTGAACGGTTACACCTCGGATTCTTGAACAACATGGAAGTGATGGAACTCCACTCTTCATTGGAGCAAGAGATAAGAAATGGCCAAGCAACGGATGAAGAGATCAAGGAAATCAAAGAGGATCCGACAAGTAATAGAGAAGGATTTCAAGGAAGATGAGAAGGGTACGCTTTGGCTAGGAAAAAGGAGTTGTGTGCCTAACGTAAAGCACATACGCGACATGATATTAAAAGAGGCACATGATTCACCTTATTCCATACATCCCGGAAGTACCAAAATATACAAGGACTTGATGACTTGTTATTGGTGGGATGGCATGAAAAGGGACATAGCCGAATACGTTGCCCTATGCGACACATGCCAACGGGTGAAGGCCGAACATCAAAGACCCGCTGGATTGTTGCAACCCTTGAAGGTACCTGAGTGGAAGTGGGAGGACATCAGTATGGATTTCATCGTCGGATTGCCACATACTCAGCCGGGTTATGACTCCATCTGGGTTATCGTGGACCGATTGACGAAAACAGCCCATTTTCTCCCTGTAAGGGCCAAGTACAACGTTGCACAATTAGCCGAGTTGTACATGGAGCAGATCGTGTGCCGTCATGGAGTCCCGAGGAGGATAGTCTCAGATCGAGGTTCTCAGTTTACCTCTAGATTTTGGAGGAAGCTGCAGAAAGCTATGGGTACACGACTGGATTTTAGCTCCGCCTATCACCCACAAACCGATGGACAAACCGAAAGGACAAACCAAATTTTGGAGGACATGTTGAGAGCTTGCGCCTTGAAACATGGGCGTAGTTGGGATAGGAGTTTACCGTACGCTGAATTATCCTATAACAACAGCTATCAAGCTAGCTTGAAGATGTCACCTTTCGAAGCATTATATGGTAGACGGTGTAGAACGCCGCTGTTTTGGAACGAGACCGGAGAGAACCAGGTGTTTGGACCCGAAGTGCTATAAGAAGCTGAAAAGCAAGTCCAAACGATACGGGAGAACTTGAAGGCTGCTCAGTCACGACAGAAAGGCTACGCGGACAATAGGCGAAGGAAGTTGACTTTCGAAGTAGGAGACTTCGTATACCTTAAGGTATCGCCTATTCGTGGCCAACGACGTTTCAACGTCAAAGGCAAGCTAGCACCTCGCTACATCGGACCATTTCAGATTTTGGACAAGCGAGGAGAAGTAGCCTATCAACTAGAGCTCCCAACATATCTCTCCGACGTACATGACGTGTTTCATGTATCCCAGCTCAAGAAGTGCTTGAGAATACCATAGGAGCAGGTACCAATGGAAGAGCTTGAACTTCAAGAGGACCTGACTTATGCGGAGCACCCTGTTCGAATTTTGGACGTAAGGGAAAGGGTCACAAGGAACAAAGTGATCCGATGGTGCAAGGTACAATGGAGCCATCACACCGAAGCTGAAGCCACATGGGAGCGTGAAGAAGACATCAAGGCAGAATTCCCTAATCTATTCTCTACTAACGAATCTCAGGGGCAAAATTCAATTTAACGGTGGTAGATTTGTGACACCCTCATTTTTGGTTTCTGCATGTATTCATGTTTCATGTAGAGAAAACATTTTAAAAGAAGTGGGAACAGAGAAAGAATAAAAAAGATAGCCAAAAAGAGCAAAATCCAGTTCACCAAGAGCGCCGAAGACACTTCCCGCGGCCCGCTGGCCACGTGGCGCCTTCGGAGCTCATCTCCGCAAATGGGGAGAGGTCCGTCGCTAAACTGGCTACGTGGCAGGCTCGGGGCTCATCCTCGCAAAGGGGGAGAGGTCCGACCCCGTGGGACACGTGTTGCCCTGGAGCTAGCCTTTGCGGGGAAGCGAGGCCAGTCCCGTAGGCCACGTGTCACCTTCGGAGCTAGTCACCGCGGAGAACAGAGGACCAGTCGCGCGGGATACGTGTCGATCTCGGAGCTCACCTCCTAGAGGTCCGGTTCTATTGGACACGTGTCACCACCGGAGCTTATCTCTGGGAGGTCCGTCACTGTTGGACACGAGTCAACCTCGGAGCTCGTCTCTGAGAAGAAAGGAAGTCTGGCGCTGTTAGGACACGTGGCACACCTGGATCCACCTCCGAAGAGAGGGGAGGTCCGGCACTGACACGTGGCATGCGCGGAGCACATCTCTGAATAGAGAAGAGGTCCCGACCCGCCAGGATACGTGGCGCACGCGGAGCCCACCTCTGAGAAAGAGGGAGGTCTTGCTCGCTTGACACATGGCACAACCGGAGCGCGTCTCTGCGGAAAGGGGGAGGCCATACCCCGATGGACACGTGGAGCTTCGGGAGCTCATCACCGCGGAGGTAACGAGTTCTGGAGCGGTTTTTGCTTCTGTACGCGTGGGAATACCGGTACGGGAGGAAACCGACATGAATTCCACAATGTTACCGCACCAAATCAACTAAAGATAAGTTGTTAAGATTCAACGACAATTTGAATAGGACTCTTATTCGAAGTCCAATCAGATTAGAACTCTTTCCTCCTGATTATAAATAGAACCTGTGAGACCTATGTGTGCTAAATACATTGGCTTTGACGATAAAAGTTTTGAATACTACCAAAACACCTTTTTTAACAAGGTCCGACGATAGGTCTGATGTAAGGTCCAACTTGCTTTGTCTAGGTCTGACTTATTTTTGCTAGGTCCGACTTGTTTTTGCTAGCTCTGGTGCTAGGTCCGACTAGCTGTAAAAGCCCAAGAAAAGGGACTTGCAAAAACTTTTTCTTCACCTCACAACACCACAGTTTTTATTTTGTGGATATCTTAGGAAATATTGTGAAGAGCAAGTAACCTCCCTCAAAAGAGTGATTAGAGGGGAAAGCCTTCATTTTCACAAAGTGGGATTTGGACACATGAACATGAGAGGTTGAGCTCACCCCTAGAACTTAAAAAGTCGTGGGAGGGTTCAAGCTAAGTTTCATGCAAATCCAACACTTTTTGAGGCACTTTTGGGGATATTTGAAAAAGAGGTCAATTTGAATGTAAATTCAAATTGCAGCAACTTTCATCACTCAAATTCAAAAGTTAGCTTCATATTCAAACTCAGCACATTTTTCTGAGTAAGCCCACCAATTTTCATCCTCATTGGAGTTCATCTTGTCAAGAGCTAAATTTGCAAGAATTCAAAACTGAATTTGAATTTCAGTTTAAACATGCAGCAAATTTAGCCAAACACTGTTCAAATTTGAGAATTCAAATTTAAACCAAGACTTGGGGGCTAAGTCTCCCATTCAATGTTCAGTAGCTGGGATATTTACAAAAGAAAGGGGGAGAAAGAATTAGAGGGGAAAAGAGGGCCCACTGGTCAGCCACCCAGGAATCAAACCGACTCGGGCACGCGGTCGAACACCCTACGGCTGACAGCGCACGGGGTCGACCCCGTCCCAACGCGGCCACCGCGCCACCTCCTGCTTGGGGGGATGATGGCGCCGGCTACAAAACACGCGATCGCACCCTGGTCGGCGTGAATTCCCTCCCCATTCTCTCGGTTCCACCCGCCCACATCCGAAGCAGCGCACCCGGAGTCGCCGCTCTCTGATCGCCGGCGCCCGGACAGCACAGGCACTCTCGTGCCCGACAAGCAACACAAGAAAGAACCGCCTCGAGGTACTGATCACCACCATACTGACCTCACCCTCTCTCTCGCACGGTCGGCAAAGAATTTGGGGGATTGGTGTGTCGGGGTGTTTAGAACCGAACCAGGCGAAATCTAGAAATTCGTAGCAAGTAAGCCACCACTCCTTAGGCCGAGCTAAAGACATGATCTAGACTCGCCCACGCGTCTCTGAGATCAGAAATCATCGAGTTTCATCGAGTATGGGCGATGTTCTTCGAGCTTTTTGCATCGGCACCGATTTCCGGTCTAGGTCACCAGTGAGGTCGTAGTTGCAGCTGTTTTCACAGAGATCGGTTCCCATATCCATGATCAGCGGGTGTCAGCGGAGATCCCCAAGCAAACCGCATCGAAAAAGGTGCAGGGGATGCTGAGTTTGACGTCGCCGGTGAGCTTCCGACTACTGTTGCTGGCGGGAGCACTGTTCCGGCCGATGTCAAGCTCCGGTGAGGGCACCAGCGTGTTCTCCGAGTCGAGTTAGACACAGGCGGCAAGTTCCGTCGAAGTTCGGGCAGTGAAACGCCCGGCGGCGAGCGCTCCGGCGAGGCGCCGCCGCGGGAGCTGCGGGAGAGCGCGAGGTAGACGAAGGGGGGGGGCGGGTCCACCGGTCAGCCTCTGATCTCGCGCGGGGATCGGTTTGCGGGCGGGATTCGGTGCAGCAGCACGGGTAAAACCCCGTGGGCCACGGTGTGGCTGCATTCTGAGTGGGCCGGCTCGAAAAGTGGGACCCACCCGCAGGATTTAAACATTCTTGGAATTTCCAGTTTAGTTCAAACTTCAAATGCATAGAACTTTGGCTAGGAAACTCCAAATTCGATGAACCAAATTTTGCTGAACTCAGAATTCTGAGTACTTTCCAGCAATACCAAATTCAGCTCATGAAAGTAAATAGTTTACCAGAATTAAATCCCTAAATTTTAAACTGTTGGGAATTTTATCTGGGGAACTACTTTGTGAAAAATTCTGAAATTTGGCTGAGAGGTTCATTAGAAAATCCCTGAATCCCAGTAAAATTTTCAGACTCATCCAAGTTCATTTAGTTACCCTAATGGGGTGATTAAGAGAACTGCCCTGAGAAAATAGAAAAATGTACAGAAACATTTTTCAGATTTTCTCCAATCTTAATTAGGGCATAACTTTCAGTAGAATTCTTCAAATGACATGAAACCAATTCCATTAGAACCATCTCGAATTCTAGTTTCTAGAAAGAAATGGTTGTAGCAATGAAAACCCCTGGAATTACTTAGAGGCTCAATTATTGGCCAAATAGGTTTTTATTTGTACAAAGCTCAAATGAACTTTGTTTCAAATGAAACTTGGTCAAGACTCTGGTTAGGACCCTACCAAGCCACAATAAAAATTTTAGAACCAAAGGGCAGGGCTAACTAGAGTTAATAGTAGTTGAATATTCAAGTTTACACATTGCATTTAAATTTACATGTCGTATTTCATTACACGTGTAGTCACTGAAGAAGAGACTCCGGAAGTGCTGGACTTCCTCCTTCCGGAAGAAGAGCTAACTACTGACCAGCAGCAATAAGGCAAGCCCCGGTTTGCATTAACCTTTTATAAGTTTTACTTTGTTTACATGTGTCATATGAAGTGTGAATGTGCATTAGGTATAGGATGGATGGAACCCCACTTGCATGACCAGAAATTTTCTATAAGAGTGAGGGTAGCGTCTAATACCTCGAGTAGATAGGCTATGCTTAAAGATTCATAGGGCTTCGGTACAAGTCGAGTAGTTGGAATCTACTCGCGAGATATGCTTGGGACACACGGGTTCGGTTGAGTGATGTGAGATTACTTTAGTAATGAAAATGAGACTAGACAGGGGCTAGGGCACAGTAAGAGGGAGTCTTGTGTGCGCAGCCCTGTCCGTGTCGATTGAGGACCTATCCGTGTGCGGCCCACGCTGATCAAGTTTGAACGTACCGACGGCATATCGGATATATGGGCCCCGATAAACCGATGTAGCCTAAACCTCCGGGCGTCGAGGCATAACGCACCGATTTATAGGTGTAGGCTGAGGGCAGCAAGGTGGAAATCTGCCAACAGGCATAGAGAGATGCTCCGTGTGGGGAATCTCCTGCTTGTTTCGGTGCGACCGGTTCGACGTTTGGGCTGTTGGGTGAAAGGTTGTCCCGTACGACATTGAGTGAGCGTTCTGTGCAGCTCCACGGGTCGGCGTACGTGACGTGCTCTTTGGGTTTCCCTGCAGGTGTATATCGAGTCGATTCGCCGTCCCTCGCGGTGAAAAGTACCACTTGGTCACTGAGTCGTGACGTAGGCTAATGTATGAAATATGTTGATTCAATATTGCTGATTGATATAATTGCATTGCTACATGTGTGCCACCAAATATTGCTTACTAAATTTCAGATTCTTGAACTGTTAACTTGTTGCTAAAAGTTGAACTAAGGATGAACTTGTAGGCGAGTCCATTTGTTGCAATATGACCATCCTACGTCATGGTACACCTCATGTAGAGTTTCATGCTTAGGTGAGTCGGTTAAGCCTTGCTGAGCCTTCGTGCTCACGGTTGCTGCTTAAGTGTTATCAGGTGAGGAGCCACCCACGGACTCGGAGTACGAGTCCACCGGCGAGGGTTACCCTCCGTTGGGGACCACGGCTAAGTGGGAGCCATACACGCCGCGCTGAGCTGAGACGTGCAGCTAGTGTGGGTTTCCCTAGGGTTGGGCAACCGACTTTTGCTAGATAGGCGGGCGTGAGTTGTACAAAAGAAACTTCCGCTGTGTAATAAAGACCCTAGTTTGTAACTGAGAAGTGTACTACTTTGTACATTCAGTTTGTTTTTCCCATGTAATATAATGTGTTCTTATGACGTGTGCTGTCGGGTGTCGCATCGCGTGGCACCACCCTCTGCGATCCTAGATGGGCGGATTCCGGTCCGCCACAGCCTGGTATCAGAGCTGCATTGGGGATAGCACAGTACATAAGGACTGTACTATGGGAAAACTTAGGTTACGGTGAGGAATCGGTAGTTGCCCAAGTAAGGACTATATTAGCATAGTTACTTAAAGTGGCAAAGACTAACCTATGTGTTATAATTCTGAATTTTAATTATGTAACGACACACCTACGCTCTGGTAAGTATGTTAAGGAACGCCACCGAAAGCGGTTCAATTTCGGTTAGCTCCCCTGACGAGGAACGTGGTTCAGGGATTTGTCTCACAGCTTGGTGTGAGACGTCAATATGAAACTCTTGGACTCTTCATGTTCCTGAGTTCATATGAAACGCTGATCCCTAGCATGCATTAGGCAAGTAAGTGGAGACCCCATTGCGTGGTCAGTAACGCAAGAGTGTGTTCGTCTGGAAGTAGCCCAGGGGGACATACGCAGCGCTTTCCATCGTCGTGCCCTGCCGGGCAGTAGGTGGTATCTGTTGGGTTGATAACATTCCCAACCGTGACGACCCGTTCATGACCTACTCGGGTTTCCCATCGTGTGGTGTTGAAACACGATCACGTACCTTGAGACGTGACCTAACTCAAGGACGGCCGTATGACAATGATACAGGCGTTTGTATTTACTTTTAGATATGATCCTGCCTGAAATGAAACCAACCATTGAGTGCACCATTATTGTGTGGTCTTCTGCAGGTACTAACCACGTTGGTATCCGTGAAGTAAACGTGTGCGAGAGACCGTTTAGTGCCACACTTGAGACGTATATGCCGGTATGATCCGGTTAGGATTTTCTTTTGTGAGGAACGTAGTACCGAGATATTGTAGGCATATACATGAAAATAATGATAAAAAGGATTTAAAATCATTAGGTTCAACATTTAGGACCCTGGTTGGGTAGAAAAATTGGATAGTGATGAGTGTAGTTCCAAAAGACTGAAAAACAGAGTGCTCTGGTTTGGATAGCAAGTTGCTGATCTTCGACAGGGCATAACTCACAGGTCTTTTAGCCCAGAGAGGTGTGGTATATAGTTATGGAAAGGTATTGGAGTACCCTACAACTTTGTTGTAGGTTTTCAGAGCTGAAACCCACCTTAAGATGGCTTAAAACCCAGAGAAATGTAAACTGTCCAGAACCAGGACAGAGTGAAACATTCTCTGGACTGTTCTGTTTTTCAATGATAACTCCCAGTAGCAAAACCAAAAATTTTCATATGATACATCCTTAGCAAGGGTAGAATATGTGTTACATCTTGGCAATTCAATGTTTCTGAAATTTCAGCACAGATTTCAGTGGAAACCGGAGTTGAAAACAGCAACTTTCCAAGGGAGGTGCTGTTAAAATTCTTCCAGAAATTCTGCTGACTTTGAATTAGCATAACTTTTTAACCAAAGCTGATATGGGGGCAAATGAGTACTCGTTGGAAATATACTGAAGTTAACTTTAACTTTGGTATTCAGCTTGAGTTATGAAAATGCCCAGAACCAGA
Organism: Neostapfia colusana; assembly: GCA_030760725.1. NCBI lineage: Eukaryota > Viridiplantae > Streptophyta > Magnoliopsida > Poales > Poaceae > Neostapfia > Neostapfia colusana. The sequence continues at coordinate 85,041,800 of JASWHV010000003.1, forward strand.
TCAAAACTTGGAATAGGTAGCAACTAGTCATTCTGACAGAGGAATGACAGTTGAACTCATTGGAGAGGGTGTTGTACCCTAAGGGTGGTATACGTGATGACAAAGCGATAGTAATATCTCGTAGTGACCAAACCTAGTTATGGTGAGCTTCCAAAGTGGAGGTTCATCAAGTTGGATTAAACTAGCTTGTGTTTCGTCTGGTAATGGTGTACCTTGTGCAAAGTTATTACATTATCTACTTACGAGATGTATCGCATGTTTTATTGTCATTATGTTGTTTCACCTAGTTTTATTGGATTGCATGCAATCTGTTCCGGGACTGATGTTATTTTCGTATGGTTGCAGATGGTTCACACTAGGACCACGCACGAGGTTGGTGGCTCTAGCCAAGGGGGAGGCGATGACTCCCAGCCACCGGCCTACGACAGCACCCCGCAGCAGCAGCCACCACCGCCGCCTCCGCTTACTCTAGTGGATGTGATAGCGGCACTGGTGGGAGGTCGTGAGGAGCAGAACGACCTGCTCCGCACGATCGTGCAGAATACGTCCCAAGCGGGGGGGGGGGGGGGGGGCGTCAAGATAGAGGGCCACGTGAGCCCCGTGAGGTGTCGTACTCAGATTTCATGAGTACGCACCCTCCAGTGTTCACAGAAGCTGAAGAACCACTGGAGGCCAACAACTGGCTGCGGACCATCGAGTCCAAGTTCGGGCTGCTCCAATGTACGGAGCGACAGAAGACCCTGTTCGCAGCGCAGCAACTTCACGGTGCCGCTGGTGCGTGGTGGGCGAATTATGTCGCCTCACGACCGGCTGGCCATGCCGTGGAATGGCAAGAGTTTCGGGAGGCGTTCCGCGCCTACCACATTCCTCCCGGGATCATGAAGAGGAAGTTCCAAGAATTGTTGGAACTGAAGCAGGGCGGGAGGAGTGTCCATGACTACTCCCGTGCCTTCAACCATCTGGCGCAATACGCGTCCGACTATATCTCCACTGAGGAGAAGAAACGGGAGCACTTCTATCGGGGGTTACATCCCGAGATGAAGACACATCTCGTGCAGTGGAATCGCGGCACATTCAACGACCTAGTCAATGCCGCGATCATGCAAGAGGACGCTCAGCGGGAGTTGGCAGCTGAGCAGAGGAAGCGCAGCGCTCCACCTAGCAGTAGTGGTGGCGCGCCTCAGAAGTACCACATGGTGTATTGGACACCATCCGGGCAGCAATGGCATCCACCGGCGCGACCTCAACGGTTTGGGGGACGTCCTTTTCAGTCACCTCCATTCCGTCCGCCGATGCCACCACAAAGACAGCAGCAGCAGCAGCAGACGGTACCCCGGGCATTTCCACCGCCACAACGCGCCCCGGATTTCCGTCCACCGATCAGCGGGGGACCGCCCCGTTTCATCTGCTTCACGTGTGGCCAGGTGGGCCACTTCGCGAAGGACTGTCCCCAGGGGCATCAAAGCAGCGGGCAAGCCCAGTTCCAGGGCGGTGCTCGAGGCCGACCTCCGGTGAAGAAGGTTGGTCAGTGGACTGGGGGCGTCCGCAACCTTGACAATGAGGACACCCCAGAGGGAGAGAATGTGCTGGTGGGTACGTTCACTCTCAACCATCAAGCCATCATCATACTTTTTGATTCTGGTGCAACCCACAACTTCATAAGTGCATCATATGTGGTTAAGCATCAACTGGAAGCCTTTCCAACCGAGTGTTCTTATATGATCTGCTCACCGAGAGGAGAGATTTCAGCAACGATGATGGTTCCGAAAGCACCACTGTGCTTAGGTGGGAAGATATATCCCACCACTATGATTATCCTTGAGGGGCAGAAGATTGATGCAATCTTGGGAATGTCATGGCTAAGCTACCATGGCGCTGTCCTGGAAACTCTAGCACGGACGGTTCACTTCAACTCTCCATTACACCGTCCACAGTCCCTCCTATTAGATAATCCAGTCCGGGAGGTTTCAGCGATCAACAATACTGAAGCTCTCAAATTAGAGGACATCCACGTAGTCCGGGAGTACCGCGACGTGTTCCTGGATGACCTTCCGGGCATGCGACCAGAGCGGGACGTCGAGTTCAAGATTGAACTTGCACCCGGGACTACGCCCATATCACGGAGACCATATAAAATGGCTCCAAATAAGCTGGCTTAATTAAAAGAACAACTCAATGATCTGTTGAGCAAGGGTTTCATTAGGCCGAGTTCCTCGCCTTGGTGATGCTCGGCACTATTTGTGAAGAAAAAGGATGAAACCTTGAGGCTGTGTGTGGACTACCGGCCGCTCAACGCCGTCACCATCAAGAATAAATACCCACTGCCCCGTATTGACATTTTGTTTGATCAACTTGTGGGTGCAAGTGTGTTCTCCAAGATGGACCTTCGCTCTGGATATCACCAGATAAAGATCTGGGCGGAGGATATTCCGAAGACGGCCTTTTCGACGAGATACGGGTTATATGAATATCTCGTCATGTCCTTTGGTCTCACAAACGCTCCAGCCCATTTCATGTATCTCATGAACTCAGTGTTCATGCCGGAGCTGGACAAGTTCGTGATAGTGTTCATCGACGATATCTTGGTTTACTCCAAGACAGAAGCCGAACATGCCGAACACATGCGTATCGTTCTTCAACGATTACGAGACCACAAGCTCTACGCCAAGTTCAGTAAATGCGAGTTTTGGATCAGCCAAGTGCCATTCTTGGGACATATCATCTCAGCAGAAGGCATTGCGGTTGACCCAAGCAAAATAGAGCAGGTGCTGAAATGGAAAGCTCCCACTTCAGTCCATGAAGTCAGAAGCTTCCTCTGGTTAGCGGGATACTATCGGAGATTCATTCCAAGCTTCTCCAAGCTCGCTAAGCCGATGACAGAATTGCTGAAGAAAGGGGCGAAATATGTTTGGAACACGGCGTGTGAAGGAGCATTCCAAACATTGGTGAAGCATCTCACCACAGCCCCGGTCTTAGCTCAGCCGGATACAACAAAGCCCTTCGACGTGTATTGTGACGCGTCCGGTATTGGGCTTGGCTGCGTGTTGATGCAGGAAGGACGTGTGGTCGCCTATGGCTCACGCCAACTTCGGAACCATGAGCAGCACTATCCCACTCATGATCTTGAGCTTGCTGCCGTGGTGTTGGCGCTAAAAATGTGGATGCACTATCTCCTGGGGAATTTGGTGCATCTCTACACCGACCACAAGAGCTTGAAATACATTTTCACCCAGAAGGAGCTGAACATGAGGCAAAGGAGGTGGTTAGAATTAATCAAGGACTATGAAATTGAGATTCACTACCACACCGGCAAGGCGAATGTGGTTGCCGACGCGCTGAGTCAGAAATCACATGTCCATCACCTCACCATTACACCGGTGGAGGAGGAAGAGCCAAGTTTATACTCGGTTCCTTATGGATCGCTGTACAACCTTGCCCTCATCCCTACTATTAGGGAGGACATCATGACAGCTCAGAAGACTGATAAAGGCATGGCACATCTCCGGAGGCGGATAGACAATGGAGAGATCAAATGTTTCCGGAAAGATGATGAGGGGACGCTGTGGTTCAATGATCGAATAGTCGTACCCCGAGATATGGAACTGAGGAAAAAGATCCTCGATGAAGCTCACTTGTCCAAATACTCCATTCATCCGGGCAGCAACAAAATGTACCAAGATTTGAAGAAGAAATTTTGGTGGACACGGATGAAGCGGGAGGTAGCTAAGTACGTATCCGAGTGCGATACGTGCCGACGAGTGAAAGCTGATCACATGAAGAAATCAGGGCTGTTGCAACCCCTGAAGATCCCGGCATGGAAATGGGATGATGTGAGCATGGATTTCATTGTGGGATTACCCTTAACATCCAACAAACATGATTCCATTTGGGTGATCGTTGACCGACTGACCAAGTCAGCTCACTTCATCCCCGTGCATACCCATTTCCATGCCAACAGATATGCGGAGTTATATATTGCCAGGATTCTATGCCTGCATGGTGTACCCAAGACCATAGTTTCAGACCGAGGTGCATTGTTTGTATCTCGCTTTTGGGAGCAGTTGCATACTTCTTTGGGTACTAAACTGATTAGAAGCTCCGCCTACCACCCTAAGACAGATGGCCAAACAGAGAGGGTGAATCAGGTTCTAGAAGACATGTTCAGAGCATGTGCCATCCACCATGGTAGGAACTGGGATGATCACCTACCATTGGCGGAATTCTCGTACAACAACGGCTATCAGGCGAGTATCAAGATGGCACCCTACAAAGCTCTCTATGGTCGCAAATGCCGCACCCCATTAAATTGGTGCGAGTCCGTTGAAAGGGTCACATTCGGGGTTGATGTGGTGAACGACGCCGAAGAGCGCGTTCGGACAATTCAAGCCAATTTGAAGGCCGCTCAATCCCGGCAGAAGAGCTACGCTGATAAGAGGCGTAGACCGTTGCACTTTGATATCGGTGAACACGTGTACCTCCACGTGTCTCCGATGAAGGGCGTGCACCGGTTCGGTGTGAAGGCGAAGCTCGCTCCCCGTTTTATTGGACCCTACGCTATCACCGAAAAGTGTGGACCAACGGCGTATCGATTGGAGCTACCGGCATCCCTTGCTGGTATCCATGATGTTTTCCATGTTTCGCAACTGCGAAAATGTTTGAAGCATACAGCTGCTGTTCCTACTGAAGACATCGGCGAGCTGAAACCGGATTTAACATATGATGAGTATCCGGTGGCCATTCTTGATGAAAAAGCCAGGACCACGCGCAGAAGAACGTTATGGTTCTACAAGATACTTTGGAGCAACCACACCGCCGAAGAAGCGACATGGGAGAGCGAGGAGTTCCTTCGCTCAAATTACCCGGAGTTCATGGCTTCTCAACACAGGTAAGTCCCTACTACATCGCTATCTCTTCTTTTGTAATCTCCGGACGAGATTCTTTTAAGGGGAGAGGGATGTAAAAGCCCAAGAAAAGGGACTTGCAAAAAACTTTTTCTTCACCTCACAACACCACAGTTTTTATTGTGGATATCTTAGGAAATATTCTGAAGAGCAAGTAACCTCCATCAAAAGAGTGATTCGAGGGGAAAGCCTTCATTTTCACAAAGTGGGATTTGGACACATGAACATGAGAGGTTGAGCTCACCCCTAGAACTTAACAAGTCTTAGGAGGGTTCAAGCCAAGTTTCATGCAAATCCAACACTTTTTAGGCACTTTTGGGGGCATTTGAAAAAGAGGCAATTTGAATGTAAATTCAAATTGCAGCAACTTTCATCACTCAAATTCAAAAGTAAGCTTCATATTCAAACTCAGCACATTTTTCTGAGTAAGCCCACCAATTTTCATCCTCATTGGAGTTCATCTTGTCAAGAGCTAAATTTGCAGGAATTCAAAACTGAATTTGAATTTCAGTTTAAACATGCAGCAAATTTAGCCAAACACAGTTCAAATTTGAGAATTCAAATTTAAACCAAGACTTGGGGGCTAAGTCTCCCATTCAATGTTCAGTAGCTGGGATATTTACAAAAGAAAGGGGGAGAAAGAATTAGAAGGGAGAAGAGGGCCCACTGGTCAGCCACCCAGGAATCAAACCGACTCGGGCACGCGGTCGAACACCCTACGGCCGACAGCGCACGGGGTCGAACCCGTCCCAACGCGGCCACCGCGCCACCTCCTGCTCGGGGGGATGAGGGCGCCGGCTACAAAACACGCGATCGCACCCTGGTCGGCGTGAATTCCCTCCCCATTCTCTCGGTTCCACCCGCCCACATCCGAAGCAGCGTACCCGGAGTCGCCGCTCTCTGATCGCCGGCGCCCGGACAGCACAGGCACTCTCGTGCCCGACAAGCAACACAAGAAAGAACCGCCTCGAGGTACTGATCACCACCATACTGACCTCACCCTCTCTCTCGCACGGTCGGCAAAGAATTTGGGGGATTGGTGTGTCGGGGTGTTTAGAACCGAACCAGGCGAAATCCAGAAATTTGTAGCAAGTAAGCCACCACTCCTTAGGCCGAGCTAAAGACATGATCTAGACTCGCCCACACGTCTCTGAGATCAGAAATCATCGAGTTTAATCGAGTAAGGGCGATATTCTTCGAGCTTTTTGCATCGGCGCCGATTTGCGGTCTAGGTCACCGGTGAGGTCGTAGTTGCAGCTGTTTTCACAGAGATCGGTGCCCATATCCATGATCAGCGGGTGTCAGCGGAGCTCCCCGAGCAAACCGCATCGAAAAAGGTGCAGGGGATGCTGAGTTTGACGTCGCCGGTGAGCTCCCGGCCGCTGTTGCCGGCGGGAGCACTGTTCCGGCCGATGTCAAGCTCCGGTGAGGGCACCAGCATGTTCTCCGAGTCGAGTTAGACACAGGCGGCAAGTTCCGTCGAAGTTCGGGCAGTGAAACGCCCGGCGGTGAGCGCTCCGGCGAGGCGCCGCCGTGGGAGCTGAGGGAGAGCGCGAGGTAGACGAAGGGGGAGGGGCCGGGTCCACCGGTCAGCCTCTGATCTCGCGCGGGGATCGGTTTGCGGCCGGGATTCGGTGCGGCAGTGCGGGTAAAACCCCGTGGGCCACGGTGTGGCCGCATTCTGAGTGGGCCGGCTCGAAGAGTGGGACCCACCCGCAGGATTTAAACATTTTTGGAATTTCCAGTTTTAGTTCAAACTTCAAATGCATAGAACTTTGGCTAGGAAACTCCAAATTCGATGAACCAAATTTTGCTGAACTGAGAATTCTGAGTACTTTCCATCAATACCAAATTCAGCTAATGAAAGTAAATAGTTTTTCAGAATTAAATCCCTAAACTTTAAAATGTTGGGAATTTTATCTGGGGAACTACTTTATGAAAAATTCTGAAATTTGGCTGAGAGGTTCATTAGAATATCCCAGAATCCCAGTAAAATTTTCAGACTCATCCAAGTTCATTTAGTTACCCTAATGGGGTGATTAAGAGAACTGCCCTGAGAAAATAGAAAAATGTACAGAAACATTTTTCAGATTTTCTCCAATCTTAATTAGGGCATAACTTTCAGTAGAATTCTTCAAATGACATGAAACCAATTCCATTAGAACCATCTTGAATTCTAGTTTCCAAAAAGAAATGGTTGTAGCCATGAAAACCCCTGGAATTACTTAGAGGCTCAATTATTGGCCAAATATGTTTTTATTTGTACAAAGCTCAAAGGAACGTTGTTTCGAATGAAGCTTGGTCGAGACTGTGGATAGGTGTGACACCCTCATCTCGGGTGTCAGCATATGTTCATGGTGATGAAGAAGAAGAACATTTTTAAAAAGAGGGAACAAAAACAAGTATCAAAAGGATAGCCAGTAAAGCTTTCTGAGAGCACCGAAGGCAACTTTCACGACCAGCAGACCACGTGGTGTGTTCGGAACTCATCCCCGAAGAGATTGGAGAGTTCCAACGCTAAACTGGATACGTGGCAGGCTCGGGGGTCACCTCCGCAATTGGAAAGAGGTCCGACCCTGTGGGACAAGTACTGCCCGCGGAGATAGCCTCTGCGGAAGAAGCAAAGGCATTTTTCATAGGACACGTGTCATCCACGGAGCTAGTCCTCGCGGAAGTTAGGGGACCAGTCGCACGGGATATGTGTTAATTTCGGAACCCATCTCCGACGGATCTATTGAACATGTGTCACCACCGGAGCTTATCTCCGGAGGTCCGTCGCTGCTAAACACGTGTCGACCTCGGGGCATGTCCCTGAGGGAGGGAAAGGCGGAAAGACCGGCACCCACACGTGGCGTGCACGGAGCTCACCTCCAAAGAAGAGGGAGGTCTTGATCGATTGACACGCGGCACGACCGGAGCTCTTCTCTGCGGATGAAGAGATACCAGGCCCGGAGGACACGTGGAGCTTCCGGAGCTCATCATCCCGGAGGTAACAAATTCTGGAGCAGCTGTTACGATTAAGGACACCGGTACACAACGGGAACCGATCCAAACTCCACAATGTTGCCAAAGATAAGACGTCAGGATCCAACAAGATCTGAATAAAACTTTTATTCGGGATCCAATTAGATTAGGACTGTTCTCTTCCCGATTATAAATAGAACCCAAAACCTCTGGCCGAAACCACGAACTTCTCTTTCAACTCCTGAGCCGACGACTTAGAGCCTAGCCCTAACTCGCCCAGCAAACCATCGCTGAAGTGCAAAAAGGGAGATCATCGGAGAAGAACCAAACGGTCTGAGGAGGACCTCGAAGTCAAGAAAAACGTAAGGTAGGACTTCAATACCACCTTACGACATCATGTTGTTCATCTCTTTGCATCTGTTCTTCAATTCCTTTCGAACAGAATCCTTTTCGTGGACAGATCACTCGATGATCAGTCTGATCTAAAAAAAACAAGATCATCGCCACGACCACCTTTGATCCGAATACCTCTGACCATGCAAGCCATGCAAGAACACGTACAGATCAATCTAATCATAGGATAGCATGCATGTGCATCGTCGCATCTAGTTTAGGGTTTTGAGCATGATATTGATTGCTGTGAATCTTGTATGCACGTGAACAATAGCAGGGCAGGTTCAGGAAGCTGTCTACGATGAGCTGCAGCAACAAGGTTTTGAGAATCAAGAACAACCGGAACCGCAAGAACAAGGCAAGTGCTCCTTGACCATGTTGATCCTATGTTTTGGGTAAAACTATTTTGTTTTGTGAAAAGGTGTGTGTGCTGAGTCAAACGTGATGGGAAACCCTTTTATAGGAGTTTACTAGTTTTGGTTAAACCACCTTTGTCACCTGGGAAGTTTTATGAGTCAGGCATGGTTTTTGTTTTATGCTTCGCTGAGTCCATGGGATTGGGAAGCGAGATAGATGTGTCTAGCTAACTGCACTCATAATAATAAGGGGAAACTGATGATAATAATGAACATGGATCGGGGGAAGATCTAGGCAAGACTGGGTTTGTGAATGAGGTAGCATGAGATGGTGGTTTTGCTTGCCATAGATCTAAGGACGGGTTCATGCATGCACATGCCAGGATAACAGTGCCACCACAAGGCCAAGTATGGGTGCGGCTTAGCTGAGTAATTAGGTAAGTTGCTAGAGTGTTATGGACTGTGGAAGGCGCGGGAATGGGAGTCGAGTGAGGACTGCCCTGGGAACTGCATGGCACAAGAGGGGGCCCGTGGGTGGGAGAATTGGAGATTCTAGCCTTCCGGTAAAACCTTAGTGAGTCCATACATCTAGTAACCCCTTTGTAAAGGCTATTTTGTGATCTCTTGACCATACACCAACGGATGTGTACTGGTATAATGGAGGTTCTGCAGTCGCTGACGGGTGACGAAATCACAAACTTGTGGGTAAAGAGGTGCAAACTCTGCAGAGTTATTAAAACTATCATGATAGCCGATCTTACGGTCATGAGCACCTGGCTAAACTGCCATGATTAGATGGGATGATTATTGGGATGGTTATTGTAATGGTTATTGGGAAGGTTCTTGGTTATGGTCATTGATTATGGTTTGGTTCGGAACTGTGAGTTCGGGAGATGAGATGGTTGCATGACTGGTGGGTCATGACATGAGATTGGTCTCAGTGCGAGACAAGGTTGTTTTATGAGGTGAGATGGTAGCGAATACGAGGAGGTATTCGTGAGTATGAGTAAAGGATTGGTTAATGTTTGGATGGAACACTGGAAGTGATGGAGGTATGTTGGTAATTTAACACATGCTGGGACTACATTCATCTAAAGTTAAGTTTCTGTTTTATCAATGGTTTTATAAATTTGCTTTTCTGCAAATAAGCCTTTTATACCTACCTTGTTTATAAGCTGCATATCATGTGTTATTCCCGCACTTGTTGAGTACATCATTGTGCTCAAACTTGCATTATTATTTCTCCATCAACAGCAAGAGAAGACTACTATGAAGACCGGGTAGAGCATTATGGTGTGTGATCTGTTCTCAACCTTGCCTGTGGAGGGAATAGAGATGGAGCCACTTCTGCTTAGTTTTGCTTCCGCATTAGTTTTTGCTTCCGCATTTAAATAAGAATTCCGCTGCGTAGAAATAAGGACTTCCACTGTGAGCATGAGTCCAAGACTCATGAGGTGCTGTAATAAACTCTGTTATTCGTGGTAATATATAATCTGAATTCAGTTTGTGGAACGTATGTGTATGTGTGATAAACATCCTGGGCACACATATGCATTAGTTCTCGGTTCCGTGGTTTTCCACAGAATTGAGGGCGTCACAATAGGACCCTACCAAGCCACAATAAAAATTTCAGAACCAAAGGGGAGGGCTAACTAGAGTTATTAGTAGTTGAGTATTCAAGTTTACACATTGCATTTAAATTTACATGTCGTATTTCATTACACGTGTAGTCACTGAAGAAGAGACTCTGGAAGTGCTGGACTTCCTCCTTCCGGAAGAAGAGCTAACTACTGACCAGCAGCAACAAGGCAAGCCCCGGTTTGCATTAACCTTTTATAAGTTTTACTTTGTTTACATGTGTCATATGAAGTGTGAATGTGCATTAGGTATAGGATGGATAGAACCCCACTTGCATGACCAGAAATTTTCCATAAGAGTGAGGGTAGCGTCTAAGACCTCGAGTAGATAGGCTATGCTTAAAGATTCATAGGGCTTCGGTACAAGTCGAGTAGTTGGAATCTACTCGCGAGATAGGCTTGGGACACACGGGTTCGGTTGAGTGATGTGAGATTACTTTAGTAATGAAAATGAGACTAGACAGGGGCTAGGGCGCAGCAAGAGGGAGTTTTGTGTGCGCAGCCCTGTCCGTGTCGATTGAGGACCGATCCATGTGTGGCCCATGCTGATCAAGTTTGAACGTACCGAAGGCATATCGGATATATGGGCCCCGATAAACCGATGTAGCCTAAACCTCCGGGCGTCGAGGCATAACGCACTGATTTATAGGTGTACGCTGAGGGCAGCAAGGTGGAAATCTGCCAACGGGCATAGAGAGATGCTCCGTGTGGGGAACCTCCTGCTCGTTTCGGTGCGACCGGTTCGACGTTTGGGCTGTTGGGTGAAAGGTTGTCCCGTACGACATCGAGTGAGCGTGCTGTGCAGCTCCACGGGTGGGCATACGTAACGTGCTCTTTGGGTTTCCCTGCAGGTGTATATCGAGTCGATTCGCCGTCCCTCGCAGTGAAGAGTACCACTTGGTCACTGAGTCGTGACGTAGGCTAATGTATGAAATATGATGATTCAATATTGCATTGCTACATGTGTGCCACCAAATATTGCTTACTAAATTTCAGATTCTTGAACTGTTAACTTGTTGCTAAAAGTTGAACTAAGGATGAACTTATAGGCGAGTCTATTTGTTGCAATATGACCATCCTACGTCATGGTACACCTCATGTAGAGTTTCATGCTTAGATGAGTCGGTTAAGCCTTGCTGAGACTTCATGCTCACGGTTGCTGCTTAAGTGTTTTTCAGGTGAGGAGCCACCCACGGACTCGGAGTACGAGTCCACCGGCGAGGGTTACCCTCCGTCGGGGACCACGGCTGAGTGGGAGCCGTACACGCCGCGCTGAGCTGAGACGTGCAGCTAGTGTGGGTTGCCCTAGGGCTGGGCAACCGACTTTTGCTAGATAGGCGGGTGTGAGTTGTACAAAAGAAAGTTCCGCTGTGTAATAAAGACCCTAGTTTGTAACTGAGAAGTGTACTACTTTGTACATTCAGTTTGTTTTTCCCATGTAATATAATGTGTTCTTATGACGGGTGTTGTCGGGCTTCGCATCGCGCGGCACCACCCTCTGCGATCCTGGATGGGCGGATTCCGGTCCGCCACACTAGCTTTGGTAAGTTCCGTGCTAGGTCTGACTAAGCTTTAGTAAGCTCCGGCGCTGGGTCCGACTAGCTTTGGTAAGCTCCGATTTAAGGTCCGGTTAGCTTTGGTAAGGTTCGGAGCTTGATTGCAATGGTTCTGCTTTTAACTTGCAATGTTTCGAACTTGCTTTACTCTTATGGAAAGTTTGCTTAGTATTATTTTACTAAGTTTTTGGTGTGTTTTGGTGGTTATGGCTGATATCATTTTGCTATGGTTAACAACATGCTTATGTGAGGTGCTCACGTAAGATGTTGTAGTTTCGGAACTAACGAGAGTCAAGTCGAAGACTTGTGCTCGGAAGTATTGGTTGTTTATTCATGTGCAGGTGTTGCTTGAGTTCAAGACATGGCTGGTGACGGGATCCATTGAACTAGTCTTAGGGAGAAGATGAGGTTCAACAACCAAGTTCGGGAGGAATTGTGGTTGAGTTGATCGGGAGGTTGCGCATTATGTTTGAATCAAGAACAATGCATATTAAGGTATCTTGGACGTCGTTGGAAGATGTTTGCACATGTGCAAGGAGTGCATGGACGTGGCTGCATGGTTCCAAGGTGTGATGAAGAGATGTGGACGTAAAGAATTGGTCGGAAAGATCCAACCGACTAGGTTATGGACTCAGGCTGCGGCTGAGTCCTGTTTGACACAAATATGGAAAGTTTTGAGTTGGTTATGATAGGATTTCGTGTGGGTCACAAACTTGAGTTGTTTTAGGAATATTTGGGACGTTACTAAGGTGTTTGGAAGTCTTAAGATTGCTTCTATCTGCGTGTAGAAGAGTCTTGAGCAGTATTGGAAAGTTACAGTTTGAATCCAAGTAGGAGTAGGAGTCCTAGTTTGAATTGGGTTGGCCTTAGGGCTGGTTATATAAGCAAGGGAGGCCAAGGCTCGTGGATGCACAACTTTGGGGCTGTTCCTCTTGTGTTTTGATAAACAAAATTCATATTCTAAAGGAACTTTTGTGCCTTGTTCGTCCGACTTGTTTCAGACAAGTTTTTCTCGTCGAATTTCTGTTCAGCACTACCTTGCTTCAGTGGTTTTATCATAACTCGAGTTTTACAGATCCAATTGAGGGGATTCTTTTTGGGTTGTCTTCACAACTTGATTATATATCATATTTGAAAATTTAACGGTCATTGAATTTGTGGTTTCTGATCTACACGAGTTTCTTTGCAGTATTCCAGAACTGTTTTTCTCGCGTAGGACAGATTGACCTTTGTTCGATCTTTCGATCGTAACTTGAGTTTCTCTCAATGGATTTTCATGATTCTTGTTGTGACGTCTTCGTGATTTGATTCTCTACAATCTATACTAGTTTTGTAACAGTTTAACACGTTTATATTAGTCACACACACAGTTTCTTTAACAGATCGGTTTTCTGCTGAGGGGTGTTTTGTTGCTTCCGCTGAAAAGTTTTTATCTACCATTCACCCCCCCTCTGGTAGCTTTAGACCTGTACTTCGATCCTACAATTGGTATCAGAGCCAGGTTGCTCTAATCTTTGTGATTTGCACGTGTTTTGACTAATTATCATGGAGAAATACTCCGCCAAACCTTGTGTGTTTAGTGGTATTGATTTTCAGGTTTGGAAGGCACGCATGGAAGCTTTCATCCAGGTGCAAGGCTTTGCAATATGGAAAAAGGTGTACAAGCCTTACGATGTGCCTTCAAACGATCAAGTCACGGCTACAAACATGAGAGATGTCGACAACAACAACAACAAGGCTCAGAACTTGATCATACGAGGACTAACTCAGAGCAACTTCGACCGTGTTGCACACCTCCGATCGGCGTACGATGTGTGGAGAGCAATTTGTGACTACCACGAAGGATCCAACACGATCAAGGAGGTAAGACAGGATATGTTCAAGAAAGAATACATGCGCTTTGAGATGCAACCCGGTGAGTCCATTGATGACCTCTTTGCTCGCTTTAATAAAATTTTCAGCAACTTGCGTAGCATCAATGTTAATTTTTCAGATGCTGAAAATGCTAGGCAATTACTAAGTGCATTAGACATGTCAATTTGGGAGATGAAAGTAACATCCATACGTGAATCCACTGTCATGAGTACTCTTACATTAGATGTGCTTTATTCTAAGCTAAAAACTCATGAAATTGACATTATATCACGTAAGAACCGAAATAAGACTATTGCATTTGTCTCACAATGTGATATGCCTAGCTCCGGCCAATCATCTAGCAATACACTTGCTTTGCGGTCTTCACTAACCCTGGAACAGATTGAGGAGTTTCCAGAGGAGGAGCTAGTACTTCTTTCTACTAGGTTCTAAAAAGCATTGCAAAATGTGAGAACTAGAAGGAGAGGAAGATCCGGACCTCAATGATGCTTTGATGAATGTGGTAAGACAGGACACTTTCGTACAGATTGCCATAACCTTTCAGGTCCTTCTAACCGTGATGAAAAGCAGAATAAAATCAAGTCCTCTTTTGGCAACACCAACAAGAAAAAGAAGGGTTTTACAGGACGCAAACTGATAAACAGTTTCATCACCGCACTTCAAGAACATGGCTCGAGTGATGTAGACATTGGAAGTGATGAAGATGAAGATGATCTGGCAAACTTGTGCTTCATGGCGGGCAAATCAAAATCAAGTATGTAGGATGCAGAACACAACAGTGACAACGAAGAGGTATGTCATACTTGCGAAGAAATGTGTGATGCTATTTCTCGTGCCACTATTATTGTTAAGAAAAAGGACAAAAAGCTTAGGGACAATGCTGTTAAAATTGAGTCACTAGAATATGAAATTAATCGTTTAAAATCCTTGATTCCTAGTGATGATTCTTGTTCCTTATGTGATTTAATATATAAACAATTGTCCTCTCTAAGAAGTGCACACACCTCCACACTTGATAAACTTGAACTTGAAATCGAAAAGAACAAAAAGCTTGCTGCACTTAATGATAAAAACTTGAAAGATGCTTGTTGTTCTACAATTGATTTGCATTGTTCTACTTGCGATGATCTTGATAAGAAACTACAAGATGCTATGAAAGAATTTCTATATTGAACAATGCTTTACGTTCTCATGAAGTTAAATATTGTTCCAATTGCAAATTAAAAGGAAAAACTTCATGTGAAAATTGCCTTGATCTATCAAATAAACTTGATAACATGCATAGGACATTAGATCGGTTTTGTAATGGGAATAAGAACCTAAACTTGCTGCTGAATTCTTCCAAGTCTTGCAATGATAAAACTGGTTTAGGTTTTGATTCACATGCTCATGCTAAGGAACATCCACCTAAAATTGTAAAATCATTAGGAAGTGGTTTGATTCAAACAGTTCCTAAACAAAAAGAAGTGGTTTTTAAATCTGCAGGAGTGTTGTCACATTTGGGTTCGAATAAGCATACTGCATGCTCATCTAGACATGAACACAAAGTTAAATTTCATTGTACCTATTGTGGTAGAGATGGTCATGTCATAGATTTTTGTTATAGACTAGCTAAACAATATAAAAAGGAAAGAATGCAAGCTAGATCTTATAACTCTCATGCAAAATTTGCTGCACATACTAAGCTGAATGTCAGGAACATGCAACCTGCTGTTATGAGTCAGAAATATTCAAAGTTTACCTCCGGAGCTTCAGTTTTTGCCTCCGGAGCTTCAGTTTTTGCCTCCGGACCTTCTGTTTTTGCCTCCGGAGCTACTGATTTTCGTGCTACACAAGTAACACCTCATAGGTCAGTAGTTAAGAACAAAAAATCTCAAACTTTGACCCACAAACCTGCTGTTTTATCTCAGCTTTCGCATGTTATTCCTGCTGGACGTCGTGTGACTCAGTACTGGACTCCTAAATGCCTTTTAACTAACCCCAGTATTGAGTCATCGACATATTGTTCTTCTATGTAGGTTACACGCTTGAGGAAGGAGAACATTTGGATTGTGGATTCAGGTTGCTCACGCCACATAACCGGTAACAAAGAATGGTTCTCCTCTCTCTCTTTTGTGTCACGTGTAGAGAATGTTACTTTTGCCGATAATTCTTCAACTCCTATAATTGCTAAGGGTTCGGTTAGAGTAAATGATCACTACACTTTGAAGGATGTGGCACTTGTCAAAAATTTGAAATACAACTTGCTTTCTATTTCACAATTGCTAGATGAAAATCTGGAAATTATTTTCAATAAAAACTGCTGCAAAGTTGTAGGTTCAAATAGTGAGCTTATTTTTAACACGTCTCGGTTTGGAAGAGTTTTTATAGCTGATTTTGATATGTCTTCCTCTAAGCATAGATGTCTACATGCAAATGATTCCAAAGATTTATATTTTTGGCATCGTAGACTTGGTCACGTAGGCTTTGATCATCTCACGCATGTTTGTGCTCTTGATCGCATACGTGGGCTGCCTAAGCTTAAAGGGGACAAATAAATTGTGTGCTCTTCTTGTAGACATGCTAAGATGGTTGCAGGTTCACATGCTCCTCTCACAATGACCATGACAACTGAACCGGGTCAACTTTTACACCTTGACACCGTAGGACCTTCACATGTTCAATCCTTCGGAGGTAAATGGTATGTTCTTGTGATTGTTGATGACTATTCTAGATACTCTTGGGTTTACTTTATGGCATCTAAGAATGAAGCTTTTAGTCACTTTAGAACTTTATTTCTTAGATTATCAATTGATCACCTAGGATCTTTAAGAGCAATTAGAAGTGATAATGGAACCGAATTTAAAAATCAATCATTTGATCACTTTTGTGCTGAAAATGCAATAGATCATCAATTTTCTTCACCATATGTACCTCAACAGAATGGTGTTGTAGAGAGAAAGAACAGAACCTTAGTTGAGATGGCTAGGACTATGCTTGATGAATATCAAACTCCTAGGAAATTTTGGGATGATGCAATTGCAACCGCTTGTTATGTCTCAAATCGTATTTTCTTGCGTGATAAGCTAGGTAAAACACCATATGAGCTCAGGTTTGGACATAGGCCTAGTGTCACACACTTTAGGGTCTTTGGTTGCAAATGCTTTGTTAAGAAACATGGTAATCTTGATAAATTTGAAGCTAGATCTGTTGATGGCATGTTTCTTGGTTATCCATCTCATACTAGAGGCTACCGTGTGCTTTTACTTGATACTAACAAAATTGTGGAGACTTGTGAGGTTTCTTTTGACGAAGCCAGCCCAGGTACTAGTTCAAATATTGCAGGTCCAGATCCATATCCGCAGGGGGAGAGTATTTTTGTTGAAGAAGAGGAAGAAGTGGTGTTGCTGCCCGAAAATTCTGCAGCTAATGACATTGTTCCAGCTCCTGATCTTGATTCACAGCCAGCACTGACGACCACCATTGCTGGTCCAGATCCTCCTCACGTCACAAGCTCATCTATTTGTGATGAACATGAAGAAGAAGAAGCTTGTGAAGTGTCCACTCCCCTCCGGATTCTCAAAACTCATCCTCCACGACAATTTATTGGAAGCTTGCATGAACGAGTTACAAGATCCAGGTTTTTCGACCCAAATTCTCATGCTCATTCTTCTTTTGTTGCTTCTTTTGAACCCAAAGATATATCACACGCACTCACTAATGAATCTTGGATTATTTCCATGCAAGAAGAGTTAGAAAATTTTGAAAGAAATAATGTTTGGAAACTTGTACCTCCACCTCAAGGTCACACTTTAATTGGAACTAAATGGGTGTTTAAAAATAAACAAAGTGAGGATGGGGTTGTGGTTAGGAATAAGGCTAGGTTGGTTGCTCAAGGTTTCACACAAGTTGAAGGTCTTGATTTTGATAAAACTTTTGCTCCCTGTTGCTAGATTAGAAGCCATAAAAATTTTGTTAGCTTTTGCTGCATCTAAAGGTTTTAAGCTATATCAAATGGATGTTAAAAGTGCGTTTCTTAATGGCTACATAGATGAGGAGGTTTATGTCAAACAACCACCTGGTTTTGAAAATCCAAATTTTCCTAATCATGTTTACAAACTGTCCAAAGCCTTGTACGGTCTCAAACAAGCCTCTAGAGCATGGTATGATAGGTTAAAAACATTCTTACTTGAAATGGGGTTTACCATGGGCAAGGTTGATAAAACTCTTTTTGTGCTTAAGCATGGCAATGACTCATTATTCGTTCAAGTGTATGTGGATGATATTATCTTTGGTTGTGCTTCTCATGATCTTGTGTCCAAGTTTTCAGCTATGATGAGTTCAGAATTTGAGATGACTATGATGGGAGAACTCACGTACTTTTTGGGGCTGCAAATCAAGCAAACCAAGGAGGGTACCTCTGTGCATCAAACAAAGTATACAAAAGATCTCCTAAGGCGCTTCAACATGGACAAAAGCAAGCCTCTTCGGACACCAATGGGAACAGCAACAACACTTGAACTTGATGAAGATTGTGATCCCGTTGATCAAAAAGAATATAGAAGCATGATCGGATCACTTTTGTATCTCACGGCATCAAGACCGGACATACAATTCAGCGTATGTCTTTGTGCACGGTTTCAAGCCCCCCCACGTGCTTCACATCGTCAAGCCGTCAAAAGTATTCTCAGGTACTTACATGGAACTCAAGAATTTGGCATTTTCTTCCTTCTTCCTCAGCCGTTACTTTGAAAGCTTTTTCCGATGCTGATTTTGGGGGTTGTAGGATTGATAGGAAAAGTACTTCTGGTGCTTGTCATTTTCTTGGTAATTCACTTGTTGCCTGGTCCTCTAGAAAACAAAGTTCAGTTGCACAATCCACAGCTGAATCTGAATATGTAGCTGCTGCTAGTGCTTGCTCACAAATTCTTAGGATTGTTCAAACACTTAAGGACAATGGAGTTGATCTAGATAGTGTTCCACTGTTTTGTGATAACACTAGTGCCATTTGCATTGCTAAAAACCCCGTGCAACATTCGAGAACTAAGCACATTGACATTGCATGCTCACAAGTGCTTTTAATCATAAAGAATTAATCAAGTAATCAACTCACATGTTCAGTTTTTATGTTCAAATAAAAAATGAGAAAAGATCAAGAGAATATGCATGCATCGCACTTCTTCTTTTGAGATGGCTTATCATTGCACTTAGATATGAACTTGAAAAGAGTTGTGTATGACTAAAACCATGTCCTTAAGCTTCTGACTATCAAATGACATAGGCTTGGCTTGGTTGGTTAGAATAAGGCTGATGCTGCATATAATCTCTTGTAAATGTCATAAGATCAAAATTTGTGCTTTAAATGATAAATAAAATGCAGAAACAAGTGTCATGCTTTCAGGTCTTGAAATAGTTAAGTTTGTGAGATCATGACTTGCTTAAATTGAAAATTACACTTGGTCTCTAGCATGGATTACACTACTTTATGTATCTCATTGATGTGATAGTGTAAGTTACTTGATAGTATGATTTGGATGAGCTTTGTTTTATATGTATATGTTATAATGTGCTCATAACAAATTAAAATTTCTCTTTTGTACCTTGCTGAATACATTGTCAAAGGGGGAGAAATTGATCACACATTGCACACATTCACGAGTGTTTTGGCACGATTCTTCTCAGGGGGAGAATTTTTGGTATTTTTGTTTTTCTTCTCATTTTATTTCTGATTTACAAAGGGGGAGAAATTGTTTTCAAAACTTTTCATGTGAATAAGCCAATGTTCGGATTTTAAGTGGTATTGCCAATGCATTCATCAAGGGGAGATTGTGACACCTAGTGTGCTGAATACATTGGATTTGACGATAAAAGTTTTAAATACTACCAAAACACCTTTTTTAACAAGGTCCGACGTAAGGTCCGACTTGCTTTGTCTAGGTATGACTTATTTTGGCTAGGTCCGACTTGTTTTTGTTAGCTCCGGTGCTAGGTCCAACTAGATTTGGTAAGTTCCGTGCTAGGTCCGACTAAGCTTTAGTAAGCTCCGGCGCTGGGTCCGACTAGCTTTGGTAAGCTCCGGTTCAAGGTCCGGTTAGCTTTGGTAAGGTTCGGAGCTTGATTGTAATGGTTCTGCTTTTAACTTGCATTGTTTCGAACTTGCTTTACTCTTATGGAAAGTTTGCTTAGTATTATTTTACTAAGTTTTTGGTGTGTTTTGGTGGTTATGGCTGATATCATTTTGCTATGGTTTACAACATGCTTATGTGAGGTGCTCACGTAAGATGTTGTAGTTTCGGAACTAACGAGAGTCAAGTCGAGGACTTGTGCTCAGAAGTATTGGTTGTTTATTCATGTGCAGGTGTTGCTTGAGTTCAAGACATGGCTGGTGACGGGATCCATTGAACTAGTCTTAGGGAGAAGATGAGGTTCAACAACCAAGTTCGGGAGGAATTGTGGTTGAGTTGATCGGGAGGTTGTGCAGTATGTTTGAATCAAGAACAATGCATATGAAGGTATCTTGGATGTTGTTGGAAGATGTTTGCATGTGTGCAAGGAGTGCATGGACGTGGATGCATGGTTCCAAGGCGTGACGAAGAGATGTGGACGTAAAGAATTGGTCGGAAAGGTCCAACCGACTAGGTTATGGACTCAGGCTGCGGCTGAGTCGTGTTTGACTCAAATATGAAAAGTTTTGAGTTGGTTATGATAGGATTTAGTGTGGGTCACGAATTTGAGTTGTTTTAGGAATGTTTGGGACGTTAGTAAGGTATTTGGAAGTTTTAAGATTGCTTCTATCTGTGTGTAGAAGAGTCTTGAGCAGTATTGGAAAGTTACAGTTTGAATCCAAGTAGGAGTAGGAGTCCTAGTTTGAATTGGGTTGGCCTTAGGGCTGGTTATATACGCAAGTGAGGCCAAGGCTCGTGGATGCACGAATTTGGGGCTGTTCCTCTTGTGTTTTGATAAACAAAATTCGTATTCTAAAGGAACTTTTGTGCCTTGTTCGTCCGACTTGTTTCAGACAAGTTTTTCTCGTCGAGTTTCTGTTCAGCACTACCTTGTTTCGGTGGTTTTATCATAACTCGAGTTTTACAGATCCAATTGATGTGATTCTTTTTGGGTTGTCTTCAAAACTTGATTATCTATCATCTGCGAAAATTTCACGGTTATTTAATTTGTGGTTTCTGATCTACATGAGTTTCTTTGTAGTATTCCAGAACTGTTTTTCTCGCGTAGGACAGATTGACCTTTGTTCGATCTTTCGATCGTAACTTGAGTTTCTCTCAACGGATTTTCATGATTCTTATTGTGACGTCTTCGTGACTTGATTCTCTACAATCTATACTAGTTTTGTCACAGTTGAACACTTTTAGATTAGTCTCACACATGGTTTCTTTAACAGATCGATTTTCTGCTGAGGGGTGTTTTGTTGCTTCCGCTGAAAAGTTTTTATCTACCATTCACCCCCCCTCTGGTAGCTTTACACGTGTACTTTGATCCTACAGAACCCAGAACCTTTGGTCGAAACCACAGACTTCTTTTCCACCTCCTGAGCCGATGACTTAGAGCCCTAGCCCCAACTCGTCGAATAAACCCTTCGCCGGAGTTCAGTCGAGGGAGATCGCCGGAAGAGAGCCCCAACGATCTGTCTTGCTAGGAGAAGGACCCCGAGACCAAGAAGAACGTAAGGTAGGTCTCCAATACTACCTTACGACATCATCGTGTTTTCTTTGCGTCTGTTCTTTGATTCCTTTTGAACAGAAGCTTTTTCGTAGACAGATCACTTGTTGATCGATTTGATCTAAAGTCAAGATCATCGCCAAGTCCACAATTGATCTCTACAACTCTGTTCATCGTAAAACCCATGCAAGCCATGCAAGAACACGTACAAACTAAACTACATCATAGGATTAACATGCATAAGCATCATCGCATCTAGTTAATGTTTGTGCATGATATTGATTGTTGTAAATCTTGTATGTGCGTGATCATGTATAGAAGGACAAGCTCAGGGAACTACCTACGACGGGCTACAACAACAAGATTTTGAGCAACCGGAACAGCCAGAACAGGGCAAGTGCCCCTTGACCATATTGATCCTATGTTTTGGAAAACTGTTTTGTTTGCGAAAAGGTGTGGGTGCTGAGTCAAACATGATGGGAAACCCTTTTATAGGAGTTTACTAGTTTTGGTTAAACCACCCTTGTCGCTAGGGAAGTTTATGAGTAAGGTATGGTTTTTTTTACTTTTATGCTTCGCTGAGTCCATGGGATTACGGGAAGCGAGATAGATGTGTCTAGCTAACTGCACTCGTAGTAATAATGAGAAACTGATGTTGTTAATGAACATGGATCGGAGGGAGATCTAGGCAAGCCTGGGTTTGTGAATGAGGTAGAATGAGAAGTTGGTTTACTTGCCGTAGATCTAAGGACCGGTTCATGCGAGCACATGCCAGGATAACAGTGCCACTACAAGGCCAAGTATGGGTGCGGCTTAGCTGACTAATTAAGTAAATTGCTAGATTGTTATGGACCGTGGAAGGCGCGGGGAATGGGAGTCGAGTGAGGACTTTTCTGGGAACTGCAAGGCACAAGAGGGGGCCGTGGGTGGGAGAATTGGAGATTCTAGCCTGCCGGTGAAACCTTAGTGAGTCCATACATCTAGTAGCCCCTTTTATAAAGGCTGTTTTGTGATCTCTTGGCCATACACCGATGGTTGTGAACTGGTATAATGGAGGTTCTGCAGTCGCCGACGGGTGATGAAATCACAAACTTGTGGGTAAAGAGGTGCAAACTCTGCAGAGTCTTAAAACTATCATGATAGCCGAGCTTACGGTCACGAGCGCCTTGCCAACTTCCATGATTAGTTGGATGGTTATTTTGGGATGATTTTTGGATGGTTTTGGTTATGGTTTGATTCTGGTTTGGTTTTCGGGACTGTTGAGTTCGGGTAATAAGATTTGGCTGCATGACTGTTGAGTCGTGGCAACGAGATTGGTCTCGGTGTGAGACGGAAATGTTTATGAGATAAAATGGTAGCGAATATGAGATGGTATTCGTGAGATGGTAGCGAATACGAGAAGGTATTCGTGAGCAAGAATGAAGTTGATTAATGTCTGGTTGGACATGGAAGGTAATGAACATAATGGAGGTTTGATTGGTAATTTAATACATGTTGGGATTACGTTCACTTAAAGATAAGTTGTTGTTTTATCGTGGTTTTTATAAATAACTTTGCTTTCTGCAAATGAGACTTTTTATACCTACCTTGTTGTGAGCTACATATCATATTTTCCCATACTTGTTGAGTACATCATTGTACTCAAACTTGCATTATTATTTCATCATCAGCAACAGGAGAAGATTACTATTAAGACCAGGTGGAGCATTAGGCGTGTAATCTGTCCTCAACCTTGCCTGTGGGGAATGGAGCAGAGATGGAGCTGCTTCTGTTGCTTAGATTGCTTCCGCATTAGTTATAAGACTTCCGCTGCTAGAATAAAGACTTCCGCTTTTAGATTAAGACTTCCGCTGTTAGCATGAGTCCAAGGCTCATGAGACATTGTAATAAAACCCTGTTATTCGTGGTAATATATATTCTGAATTCAGTTTGTAGAACATATGTGTATGTGTGATGAACATCCTGGGCACACATATGCATCAATTCTCGGTTCCGTGGTTTTCCACAGAATTGAGGGCGTCACAGTTGAACAATGAGATCCAAGTTCAACTGCTCAACAATAACTATGCAAACTTCTAGAAGCTAGTTGACAAAGCCATAGTGGTTGAGAGTAAGATCCGTGAGATTGAGCAAGAGGGCAAAAGAAAGATGCCATACCAGCCACAAGGGAGCAATGTACGTCCCCGTTTCATGCCCCCAGCTGCACCACAGTATGGCTCGTCCGCTTCTACTTTTCGCCCTAATCGACCACCACAGCAACGTCCTGCTATGCAAGCACCTCGTGTGCCTTTGCCTCCTGCACCCCGACCCAACATGGGCGCCTATGCTCAAAACCACCCTCGTCCCAACGTTCCTGCTGTCATGGGCAACAAGGCATGCTTTGCATGCGGAGAGACGGTACACTTCGCAAGTCAGTGCCCGAGGAAAGGCCTTGGACAGCCAAGCAGCGCGCCCAAGCAGAATCCACGGCCAAACGGAGGCAACGTGAATCATGTCTCCGCTGAGGAAGCACAACAAGCTGAGTACGTCGTGATTGGTATGTTCCTTGCCAACTCCAACCCAGCCACTATTTTATTTGATTCCGGAGCACTGCATTCATTCATATCATCCAAGTATGTTGCCAAGTATAATCTGCCCATATCACAAATGAAATATACTATGTTGGTTAATTCTCCCGGTGGAAAGATGAGGACTAATATAGTATGTCCGAAAGTAAACCTTAAAATAAGGGGGGTAGACTTCTTTGCCAACCTTATTGTCTTGGATTCCCAAGGACTTGATATAATACTTGGAATGGATTGGTTAAGCAAGCACAGCGGAGTAATACAATGTGCTAAGAGGAGCGTGCAGTTGACAAACAAGTACGGAACTCGTATTGAGTTCGAGTCAGCCCAACCGGCAACCGAGAAGGCAACGCTGAACCACGTCGAAGAAGCAACATTTGAAAGCATTCCGGTGGTTCAAGAATTTTTGGACGTGTTCCCAGAAGAACTTCCAGGTATGCCACCTGACCGGGACATTGAGTTTGCTATTGATTTGGTACCTGGAACTGCACCTATAGCAAAGAGTCCATATAGGATGCCCGTTAATGAACTAGTGGAACTTAAGAAGTAAATTCAGGAGCAGCTAGAAAAGGGTTTTATTCGCCCAAGCTCATCACCGTGGGGAGCCCCCGTGCTCTTCGTGGACAATAAGGATGGGACCCAAAGGATGTGTGTGGATTATAGGTCTCTCAATGAGGTGACGGTCAAGAATAAATACCCGCTCCGTATAGGGGACCTGCTTGACCAAATGAAAGGTGCCCGAGTTTTCTCCAAGATTGATCTTCGGTCGGGATATTTGCAGCTGAAGATTAAGCCATCCGACATTCCCAAGACTACCTTTCGAACACGGTATGGTTCGTATGAATATACCGTTATGTCTTTTGGGTTAACGAACGCACCCGCATACTTCATGTACCTCATGAATAAGGTCTTCATGGAGTATTTGGACAAGTTCGTCGTGGTTTTCATCGACGATATCATGGTGTATTCGAAAAGCGAGGAAGAACATGAAGACCATTTGAGATTGACATTGCAGAAACTGCGAGAGCATCAATTGTATGCCAATCTCAGCAAGTGTCAATTTTGGCTAAAGGAGATATCGTTCCTAGGCCACATCATTTCCGAGGAAGGAGTGTCGGTTGATCCTGGAAAAGTGGGAGATGTTCTGAAGTGGAACCAACCGCAGAACATGAGGGATATTCATAGTTTTCTTGGGATGGCTGGATACTATCGCCGGTTCATCAAGGATTTCTCCAAAATAGCGAAGCCTATGACTGAATTGCTAACGAAGGGAAAATCATTTCAGTGGACACCAGCGTGTCAAGAAATCTTCGAGGAGCTCAAGAAAAGGCTAACCACAGCACCGGTTTTGGTATTGCCGGGCGTGAGCAAGAGCTTCGACATATATTGTGACGCATCAAGACAAGTTCTTGGATGTGTGCTCATGCAAGAAGGACAAGTGGTAGCCTATGCGTCGAGACAATTAAAGAAACACGAGCTGAATTACCCCACGCATGATTTGGAACTCGCAGCCGTGGTGCATGCATTAAAGATTTGGAGACATTATATCCTTGGCCACCGATGTGAGATCTATACGGATCACAAAAGCCTCAAGTACATATTCACGCAATCGGATTTGAATTTGAGGCAACGTCGATGGTTGGAACTCATCAAGGATTATGATGTTGGAATAAACTATCACCCCGGAAAGGCCAATGTAGTAGCTGATGCATTGAGCCGAAAGGGAGCATGTCACAAGCTCACGGTTCGGGAGCTACCGCCCGAGCTGCGCAAGGAGTTCGAACGGTTACATCTCGGATTCTTGAACGAGATGGAAGTGATGGAACTCCATTCCTCGCTGGAACAAGAGAT
Organism: Neostapfia colusana; assembly: GCA_030760725.1. NCBI lineage: Eukaryota > Viridiplantae > Streptophyta > Magnoliopsida > Poales > Poaceae > Neostapfia > Neostapfia colusana. Next base: position 85,067,553 of record JASWHV010000003.1, read on the forward strand.
ACGAGATGGCAAAGCCACGGATGAGGAAATCAAGGAGATCAAGGAAAGAATCCGACAAGGCATAGAAAAGGACTTCAAGGAAGACGAGAAGGGTACGCTTTGTTAGGGAAAAGGATTTGTGTGCCTAACGTGAAGCACATCCGCGACAGGATATTAAAGGAGGCACATGACTCACCTTATTCCATACATCCCGGCAGTACAAAGATGTACAAGGACCTGAAAACTTGCTATTGGTGGGATGGTATGAAAAGGGACATAGCTGAATATGTTGCCTTATGTGACACGTGCCAATGGGTGAAGGCCAAACATCAAAGACCCGCTGGACTGTTGCAACCATTGAAAGTACCCGAATGGAAGTGGGAAGACATCAGCATGGATTTCATCGTCGGATTACCACGTACTCGGTCGGGTTATAACTCCATCTGGGTTATTGTGGACCGATTGACGAAAACCGCCCATTTCCTTCCGGTTAGAACTGTGGCGGACCGGGATCCGCTCATCAAGGATCGCAGAGGGTGGTGCCGCGCGATGCGACACCCGACAGCACACGTCATAAGAACACATTATATTACATGGGAAAAACAAATTGAATGTACAAAATAGTACACTTCTCAGTTACCGACTAGAGTCTTTTATTACACAGCGCAAGTTTCTTTTATATAACTCACGCCCGCCTATCTAGCAAAAGTGGTTGCCCAGCCCTTGGGCAACCCACACTAGCTGCACTCCTCAGCTTAGCGCGGCGTGTACGGCTCCCACTCAGCCGTGGTCCCCGATGGAGGGTAACCCTCACCGGTGGACTCGTACTCCGAGTCCGTGGGTGGCTCCTCACCTGAAAAACACTTAAGCAGCAACCGTAAGCACGAAGGCTCAACAAGGCTTAACCGACTCACCTAAGCATGAAACTCTACATGAGGTGTACCAAGACATAGGATAGCAATGTTGCAGCAAATGGACACGCCTACAAGTTCATCCTTAGTTCATCTTTTAGCAACAAGTTAACAGTTCATGAAGCTGAAATTTAGTAAGCCATGTTTGGTGGCACACATGTAGCAATACAATTATATCATAACAGCAATATTGAATCATAACATTTCATTCATTAGTCTACGTTACGACGCAGTGAACAAGCGGTACTCGTCACCGCGAGGGACAGCGAATTGACTCGATATACACCTGCAAGGAAACCCAAAGAGCACGTCACGTACGCCCACCCGTGGAGCTGCACAGCACGCTCACTCGATGTCGTACGGGACAACCTTTCACCCAACAGCCCAAACGTCGAACCGGTCGCACCAAAACGAGCAGGAGGTTCCCCACACGGAGCATCTCTCTATGCCCATTGGCAGATTTCCACCTTGCTGCCCTCAGCCTACACCTATAAATCGGTGCGTTATGCCTCGACGCCCGGAGGTTTAGGCTACATCGGTTTATCGGGGCCCATATATCCGATATGCCTTCGGTACGTTCAATACTTGTTCAGCAGGGACGCACATGGATCGGTCCTCAATCGACACGGGCAGGGCTGCGCACACAAGACTCACTCTTGCTGCGCCCTAGCCCCTGCCTAGTCTCATTTTCATTACTAAAGTGATCTCACGTCACTCAACCGAACCTGTGTGTCCCAATGCCTATCTCGCGAGTAGATTCCAACTACTCGACTTGTACCGGAGTCCTATGACTCATTAAGCATAGCCTGTCTACTCGAGGTCTTAGACACTACCCTCACTCTTAGGGGAAATTCTGGTTATGGAAGTGGGGTTCCATTCATCCTACACCTAATGCACAATCATAATTCACATGACTCGTGTAACAAAAGAAAACTTATAAAAGGGTTAATGCAAACCGGGGCTTGCCTTGTTGCTGCTGGTCAGTAGTTAGTTCTTCGTCCGGAAGAAGGAAATCCAGCACTTCCGGGGTCTCTTCTTCAATGGCTACACGTTGAATACAATACTACATGTAAATTTAAATGCAATGTGTGAACTTAAATACATAATTGCTAATAACTCTAGCTAGCCCTCCCCTTTGGTTCTGAAATTTTTATGGTGGATTGGTAGGGTCCTAACCAGAGTTTTGACCAAGTTTTATTTGAAACAAAGTTCAATTGAACCTTGTACAAATAAAAGCCTCTTTGGTCAATAATTGAGCCTCTAAGTAATTCCAGGGTTTTTCGTGGCTCCCACCATTACTTTCTGGGAACTAGAATTTAGGATGGCTCTAATGGAGTTGGTTTCATGTCATTTGAAGAATTCTACAGAAAGTTATGTCCTAATTAAGATTGGAGAAAATCTGAAAAATGTTTCTGTACATTTTTCCTATTTTCTCTGGGCAGTTCCCTTAATCACCCAATTAGGGTAACTAAATGAACTTGGATGAGTCTGAAAATTTTACTGGGATTCAGGGATTTTCCATTGAACCTTTCAGCCAAATTTCAGAATTTTTCGTAAAGTAGTTCTCCAGATAAAATTCCCAACAGTTTAAAATTTAGGGATTTAATTCTGGAAAACTTTTCACTTTCACGAGCTGAATTTGGTATTGCTGGAAAGTGCTCAGAGAGCTGAATACAACAAAATTTGGTTCACCCGATTTGGAGCTTTCTAGCCAAAGTTATGAGGATTTGAAGTTTGGAAGAATTCTGAAAATCGGGGAAAAAGTTTAAACTCTCGGGGCCCGTGGGGACACGTGTCGAGCGCGGAGGTGTCTGGCACACCGGGGATACCACACGTGTCGAGCGCGGAGGTGTCCGACACACCGGAGCTAACAGGGTATTTGCGCGCCAGCACAGCCGATCCCCGGCCACACCTGATCCCGATTTAAATTCTTCAGCCGCTGACACGTGGGCCAGCCGGCTTCGTCTTCCTTCCGCCGTTCTCTCGCGCCCGCGCCGCCGACCTCGCCGGAGCAGACTCGGGGCTCGCCGGCTCGCCGCTGCCGGACCTCCCATGGTCTGAAACTCGCCGCCAGGGGGTTGTCGACGTCGAGGAACACGTCGGTGGTGACAGGTCGGGCTGGGGGTGACCGGAAATAGCTCGGCGACGTGCCGCGGCCTCGGTTGAGGTTTGACACCATCGACCGTGGTTTCTAAACCCTCCAAAACCTCGAACAAATGGCCCTACAGCATCCGTGTACCTCTAGGAAGCTCGGCAATGTGTCAAAAGGGTTCAGGGATGGCGGCAAGTCAGTCGGCACCGTGTGACCGACCGTGCCCGCCATGACCGCCCTCGATCGAGCTCGAAATTCGTCACTCCTAGACAGTTTCACGCTACGGATGCAGAAAAGAACTTGATCACTGGCTAGTCCAGCGTCTATGTGCAAGATTTGATGACCTCCGAAAGATCATAGAGCGAGAATTTAAAGAAACCGTACCGGAAGCTCGGTTTACGGTTACCGGAGCAAAACTGGAAATTCTCTGCGGATTCTTCACGGTTGGCTTCCAAACTTGGAGGAGAGCAGCACGGTGGTCGCGTGCTCCTGTTGACTCTCTTGCTGGACCGTGAAAACGTCTGTGGAACGCTGCCCACGGGCGCCTGACTCTCGGCTGAGGCTAGGTCGCCCGGTGGCGATCGTCTTTGGGCAAAGGAGGTCGGAGCTCGGGGTTTCTGGCGTTGGGGAGGTGGAGTGCAACCTCAGGTGGCTGTCTAGCAGCTCAGGGACGAAGGAGGAGATGGTTTTGCTGGTTTTCCCGATTGAGCAGAGAGCTGTGGCGAGAAACAATGCCGCTGCTCGGGTTTGCCCGCGAGAAGATAATGCCGGCCGACTCCTGCTCGGCTGAGTCGGTGCCGGTCGCGTGGGGGTGCGAGCCAGCCGCCCTGGGCGCCAGCGCACGGAGAGGGAAGCAGCTGGTGGCGCCGGTAGCTGCTCGGTGGCACAGCCGACAGCTGCTCGGTGGAATTTCCCACCGAGACTCTGACTTTGGGTGCAAGTTTCTCCTTCTCCCCTCTATGACATGTGGGTCCCACCCGGGGTTTAACCTCTGAAATTTACTCCTAATCACTGTTGTAAACAGTGAGCCCCATAATACCCCTGGTGATTCAAATTATTCACCCCTGAGCCATTTGAATTGAATAAAATTCAAATTGGGTTCGGTTTGAGTGAATTTCAGCACAAGTTCAGTTTTGAATTCAAATAAAGTTTGAATTCGTCCCACTTAGCTCATGTCAAGATCAACTCCAAATGGAGTGAAAATTGGTGTGTGAGCTCACAAAAATGTGCTGAATAAGAATATGCCTCCCATTTTTAAATTCATGGGATAAAAACAGTTTGAATTTGAATGTGGTTTCATACTGCCCTCTTTCTATCTGTACCCAAAATGACCTCAAAAAGGTTTTTAATTTGGGTGAAACTTGGCATGGACATCCTTAGCAATGTGTAGGAGTTCTCATAAGTCCAGTCCACCTATATCACATGTGGGAAATACCACTTTTGCAATATGTGAGTTTGTTCTCTAATGAGCATGTTGATGGCGGTTACATGCTCTTCATTTGTGTTCATCATCTTTCCCTCAAATGAGGTGTGTGGTGTGGTGATAAACACTTCAAATGTGTGCCAAAAATGAGGCCCTTACAAGAACCATGTACCGCGTCACGGAATTAGCCGAGCTGTACATGGAGCAAATTGTGTGCCTTCATGGAGTTCCGAAGAGGATAGTTTCAGATCGGGGTACCCAATTTACCTCTAGGTTCTGGAAGAAGCTGCATGAAGCTATGGGTACACGACTGGATTTTAGCTCCGCTTATCACCCACAAACTGACAGGCAAACCGAGAGGACAAACCAAATTTTGGAAGATATGCTGAGAGCCTGCGCCTTGAAACATGGGTGTAGTTGGGATAGGAGCTTGCCGTATGCTGAGTTCTCATACAATAACAGCTATCAAGCCAGCTTGAAGATGTCACCTTTCAAAGCATTGTATGGTAGACGGTGTAGAACGCCGCTGTTCTGGAATGAGACCGGAGAAAACCAAGTGTTTGGACCCTAAGTGTTGCAAGAAGCTGAGAAGCAAGTCCAAACAATACGAGAAAATTTGAAGGCTGCTCAGTCACGACAAAAAGGTTATGCCGACAATAGGCGAAGAAAGTTGACCTTCAAAGTAGGAGATTTCGTGTACCTTAAGGTATCGCCTATCCGTGGCCAACGACGTTTCAACGTCAAAGGCAAATTAGCACCTCGCTACATCGGGCAATTTAAGATTTTGGGCAAGCGAGGAGAGGTAGCTTATCAACTAGAGCTCCCAACGCACCTCTCCGACGTGCATGACGTGTTTCACGTATCCCAGCTCAAGAAGTGCTTGAGAGTACCAGAAGAACAAGTACCAATGAATGAGCTTGAGCTTGAAGAGGATCTGACCAATGTAGAGCACCCTGTCCAAATTTTGGACGTTAAGGAAAGGGTCACGAGGAAAAAAGTGATCCGATGGTGCAAGGTACAGTGGAGCCATCACACGGAAGCCGAGGCTACATGGGAGCGTGAGGAAGACCTCAAGGCAGAATTCCCTCACCTATTCTCTACTCTATCGAATCCCGAGGGCGAGATTAAGTTTAAGGGGGGTAGGTTTGTAACACCCTCAAAAATGAATCCATGCATGCATACATATTTCATATAGAGAAGCATTTTAAAAGAAGTAGAAACGGAGAAAGAATCAAAAAGATAGCCGAAAGGAGCCAATTCCAGTTCGTCGAGGAGCGCTGTAGACACATCCCGTGGCCCGCTGGCCACGTGGCGCCTTCGGAGCTCATCCCTGCAGAGGGGGTGAGGTCCGCCGCTGACTAGCCACGTGGCAGGCCCGGAGCTCACCTATGCGGAAGGGGCGAGGTCCGGCCCCGCTGGACACGTGTCGCCTGCGGAGCTCTCCTCTGCAGGGAAGCGAGGCCCGACCCCGCGGGACACGTGTCACCTCCGGAGCTAGACTCTACGGAGAAGCGAGGCCCAGCCGCGCGGGACACGTGGAGCCTTCGGAGCTCACCTCCGAGAGGTCCGACCCGCGGGACACGTGTCGCTCTCGGAGCTCACCCCTGCGGAGGGAGTGAGGTCCGGTCCTACTGGACACATGTCGTCCTCGGAGCTCACCTCCGAGGAGAAGACCCTGCGGGACACGTGTTGTCCTCGGAGCCCACCTCCGAGGAGAAGGGAGGTCTGACACTGCTTGACACGTGTCGTCCTCGTAGCTCACCTCCGAGTTGAAGAGAGGTCCGACACTGATTTGACACGTGGCACTCTCGAATCTTGCCTCTGTAGAGAGGAGAGGTCCGACACTGACACGTGGCGCACGCGGAGCTCGCCTCTGAGGGAGAGGGAGGTCCCGCCCGCCAGACACATGGCGTAACCGGAGCTCGCATCTGAGGAAAAGGGAGGCCCAGGCCCCGCTGGACGCGTGGCGCCTCTGGAGCTCACCGCTACAGAGGTGATGAGATCCTTAAGCGGTTTTTCTCCTGTGCGCGCGGGAATACCGGGTACTGAGGTAACCGACACGATTTCTACGTTGCTACCGCGCCAAATCAATTGGATATATGTTTGTTAAGATCCAAAACAAATTGAATAGGACTCTTATTTGAAATCCAATCAGAGTAGGACTCTTCTTTCACCCCTTATAAATAGAACCCAAAACCCCTGGCCGCAACCACGTACCTATATTCCACCTCCCGAGTCGACGACTTGGAGACCCTAGCTCCCAACTCGCCGAGTTAAACCCCCTTCACCGGAGTCCAGCCACCGGTGAGACCGCTGACGAGCCCTGTCACGATTGCCATTGCCGGAAGGAGCCGACAATCTGTCCTGCTGCCATTGCTAGGAAGAAGGCCGAGGTAGGTCTTTGTTACCACCTTACGACATCATCGCGGTTTCTACGCATCTGTTTCTTCAAATAGAAGCTTTTTCGTGTGGACAGATCACGTGTTGATCGGTTTTTTGATGGTGGTATTGATCTAGATCTTGAGTCAAGATCATCACCACGTCCACACTTGATCCTTACACCCTTGTTGACCATAAAACCCCATGCAAGCCCAATAAAACATGCAAGAACACGTACAAACTGGTCTAATAAAACAGCATCATATGCATTGCACCATTGCATCTTGAGTAGAGTTGTGCATGATGATTGATTGCTATGATTTTGTATGTGCGTGGTCGTAAGTAGAAGGACGAGCTCAAGAAGCCATCTACGAAGGACTAAAGCACCAGAACTTCGAGACATGTGAGCAACAAAAGCCACAGGAACAAGGCAAGTGCCCCTTGACCATATTGATCCCTTGTTTTGAAACTGTTTTGTTTGCAAAAATGTGTTTGCTTGAGTCAACTTGATGGGACGCCCTTTCACAGGAGTTTACTAGTTTTGTTAACCACCCTTGTCGCCAGGAAAGTTGAAGAGTCGGGTATGGTCATTTTTGCTTTTGCTTCGCTGAGTCCACGGGATATGGGAAGCGAGATAGAATGTGTCTAGCTAATGCACTCATATGAACAATGATAATAAGAATTTGATGATGATAATGAACATGAATCGGGGGAGATCTAGGCAAGCTTGGTTTGTGGATGTGGTAGAATGAGATGGTGGTTTACTTGCCGTAGATCTAAGGACCGGTTCATGCTAGCACATGCCAGGAATACAGTGCCACCACAAGGCCAAATATGGGTGTGGCTTAGCTGACTAATTAGGTAAGTTGCTAGATTGTTATGGACCGTGAAAGGTGCGGGGAATGGGAGTCGAGAGAGGACTGCCCTGGGAACTGCATGGCACAAGAGGGGGCCCGTAGGTGGGAGAATGGTGATTCGAGCCTACTGGTGAAACCTTAGTGAGTCCATACATCTAGTAGCCCCTTTGTAAAGGCTATTTTATGATCTATTAGCCATACACCGACGGTTGTGTACTGGTATAATGGAGGTTCTGCAGTCGCCGACGGGTGACGAAATCATAAACTTGTGGGTAAAGTGGTGCAACCTCTTAAGAGTGTAAAACTATCATGATAGTCGTGCTTACGGTCACAAGCGCCTGGCCAACTCACATGATTAGATGGGATGGTTATCGGGATGGTTATTTGGTTATGGTTATGGTATGGTTATTGGGATGGTTATTTGGTTATGGTTATGGTATGGTTATTGGGATTGGTTTCGGGACTGTTGAGTCTTGGTAATGAGATTGGTTTCGGGACTTTTGAGTCTTGGTAATGAGATTGGTTTCGGGACTGTTGAGTCTTGGTAATGAGATTGGTTTTCGGATGATGAGATGGATATGAACATGAGATGGTTATTATGAGCATGAGATAAAGTTGAGAAAGATTAATGGTTGGTTGAGACATGAAAAGTGGTGAATTATGAAGGAGGTATGTTGCTTAAATATATGATAGGATTAAATTCACTTAAAGATAGTTGCTGTTTTCATCATGTTTGTGAAATAAACTTTGCTTTATGCAATGATCCTTTTTATTCCTACCTTATTGTGAGCTACATATCATATTTTCCCGCACTTGCTGAGTACGTCATGTACTCAACCTTGCATTATTACTTAAACATCAGCAACAGGAGAAGAGTACTTCGAAGATCATGTGGAGTACTAGGCATGCGAACTACTGTCAACTTGCCTGTGGAGTTGGAGATGGAGCCGCTGCCGTGTTTAGTTTGCTTCCGCTATCGTTTAGAGGCTTCTGCTGCTAGAATAAGACTTCCGCTGCAAGAATAAGTTAGAGATTGATGTAATAAAGTACTTAAACTCTATTATTCGTGGTTATATTCTGAGTTCAGTTTGTGGATTACATGTGTATGTTTGATGAACATCCTGGGCACACATATGCATTAGCTGGGTTCCGTGTTTTACGGGACCGGGCGTCACATTGAGGCAACGTCGATGGTTGGAACTCATCAAGGATTATGATGCTGGAATCAACTATCACCCCGGAAAGTCCAATGTAGTAGCTGATGTGTTGAGCCGAAAAGGAGCATGTCATCAACTCACGTTCGGGAGCTGCAAGCCGAGCTGCGTAAGGATTTTGAACGGTTGCATCTCGTATTCGTGAACGAGATGGAGGTGACCAAACTGAACTCAACCCTGGAACAAGAGATACACAATGGCCAAGCAACGGATGAGGAAATCAAGGAAAGAATCCGACAAGGCAAGAAAAGGATTTCAAGGAAGACGAGAAAGACACGCATTGGTTAGGGAAAAGGATTTGTGTGCCTAACGTGAAGAACATCCGCGACATAATATTAAAGGAGGCACATGACTCACCTTATTCCATACACCCCGGCTGTACAAAGATGTACAAGGACCTGAAAACATGCTATTGGTGGGATGGTATGAAAAGGGATATCGCTGAATATGCTGCCCTATGCGACTGTCAAAGTGTGTAGCCGACACTTCCCCCGGGCCTGCTCTGGGCAGCCCGCGGAGGTTCTTTTTCGGAGGGGCTAGTCACTCACGGAGAGCTTACGCGTTAGGGACGATTGAGGGAGAAGCTTGACACAGGGATTTTTACGTGGTTCAGGCCGCCGGAGCGTAATACCCTACGTCCACGGTGAGCAGAGGTGCTCGTTGTATTGCTTGTTGCTCAGAACCGAAGTCCTGAGCTTCAGGATGAGTCGAACCTAAGGATGTGAATGGCTGGAGTGCGAACCCTTGCTAACGTTGCCTACCCGAGCCTTTTATAGTCCAAGGCTAGGGCAGCTTACAAGGTGGGCCTGGGACCCGACAGGTGGTCCCGGGGAGATCGCCTGCCATCTACCGTATCTGCAGTTACGCCGGTAGTTGTCTCTGGCGAGGGCTTCCAAGTCTTCGTTCTGCCGCCCTGCCCATGCCACAAGCTAGTCGTAGTGGTTGGCAGGGGCGGCAGGGGATGTCTTGTCGCTGTGTTTATTGGCGGGCAGGCTCTGACGCGGTGTAACACCCCAAATTTTGATTCAAAACTCTAAACCATGTTCAGAGGGGAATTTAAAAATTTTTGGACGTGTTGCATGTTTTGCAAAAATTCAAATTCAAACTGGAATTCAAATTATACTCAAAACAGAAAAGAAATGGAAAAAGAAAAAGAGAAACGGGAAAAAAAACCGGCCAGTGGGCCGAAACCCGCCAGCCGGCTCAGTTTCCCCGCGCCAGCCCGCCCCCGTGCGCGCCGCGCTGTCTCTCACAGACAGGTGGGACCCGCCTGTCATCCCTAACCCCGAGCGTCTGCGGCCCGGACTTTCCCCCCCGAGCGCGCGCGATCTTAACCGCACGGAAACCGCGTCCCTCAGCCTGAATTCTGGACCCAGACGAATCAAACTCGATCACAACTGACCCACCGCCCTCCCCCGGCTATAAAAACCCCAGCCCCGATCGGTTTTTCCCACGCGATCGCCGATTTTTACTCCGGTGAGCACCGAGACTTCGCCGGTGAATTCTGGCCGATCTAAGCTCGGAAACTCTGATCTAACTCGCTGGTCTTGATCCACCGCCTCCGTGGAGCTTTGCAGGTACAGAAAACTCGGAGACTTACGGTGTAAACACAGCGCCGACGAGCTTCGCAGTGGTTTTGCCTCGGACCTCGCCGCCGATCACTTTCCAGGACCCCCGAGCTCGAGAAAACCCCCGAGGTGAGATCCCTGACCTCCCCTCTACCGATCTATGCCATAAGATCACAGTTCTAGGTAGAATTCTCGCGGATCCGAAACTTTCCGGCGAGATCGCCGCTTCCCGCCGCCGTGCGCCGCCGGCAGCGCCGCCCGCGCTCGATCAGAGCGACGTGGCCGCTTGTGCGCCGTTTATTTTAAATCGCACGGTAGACTTTAAAGCCCCGCGTACCGGTTCGATGTTATAATCTCAGCCGTCGGTTTAAAATCGGACGGTCCACGTCAGCCCCGCATTATAAAGACTGGAATTCTTACGTGCTACCCCCTGGGGTTCCTTGGAATTGAGAGCTAGCCCCGGAAATTTCAGATCTAGCCCCTGGAACTCCAGAAAATCATGTAAATTCATTTAAAAATCAGTTTTAGCCCCTGGACTTAATAAAAATTAGGAAAAACACCTCTGATAAGTGTAGCTAGACCCCTGGAAATTATGAAAATAATATTATAGACCCTGTAATGGGGTGAATTCATTATTTTAGCCCTGTTTAGTATTTAATTTAGAAAATTGAATATGTAACTAGTGTTTAAAAATTAAAAAGTGGGACAAACATAATTGTCAAAATTAATTAAAAACTTTCTCAGTACTTAGAAAACTTTGGAGTGAGATAAAAATCTATTTTTGGGATGAAATGAATCTGTTTCATCTATTATTCACATTTATTAGTATAGGGACACATTTTTAAGTAAAGAATAGTTATAGAAAAATAGGGAAAATAATTATGAAATAGTTTACATCAGAGGCCAAGGTTAAAATATGTTATTAAAATTATTTAGGACCAGAACCTATACTGTTTAGATGATGTGTATTACTAATTTCATAATAAAATACACAATTATGCATAGGAATATAAATCTGAAAATATAGCAACTAGTAAATGATAAATGGAGTTTCTAAAATACAAAGAATTCAGTTTAGGGTTGATAGAAATTATGAAGGCACATATGGAGAAGAAAAATACTTTTCTTACATACTTGTTAGTAAAAAGGTGTAGTAGTTGAATATAAGAAATTTATTGGAAACCCATATAAATAGTATGCAAGTATAAATGTGGACACAAAAGTAGGAATCATATATACATGGTTAAAAGTGCATGCAAGCCACAACTTAACACACATAAAGTAACCACAACACATATAATGGTAAAGAACTTTTATAAATATGAATGTGTGGTTTGTATGAAGTAGAAGTGTGAACTATGTCTTATGATTGTTGTTTTTCTTTTGCTATGTGTGATGGTATGAAGTAGAACCTGTTCAAGAGCAAGTTATCCCTTTCCAAGATCAGGACTACCCATTTCAAGAGCAGCAAGAAGGAGGCAAGTGTCCTTGACCACTTTGATCCTATGCTAGGATGTGTAGATAGAATTATTTGCATTGTCAAATGAAATATGAAACCCATGTTAGGAAAGTTTCCCTAGAATTGCATTACCTTGTTTCCTTGTAGCTTGGGTTGGGATTTATTTTACCATGTCATTTATTTGGGACATGAGATCATCAGTTTATATTACCATACTCTTGAATGAGACATTGTGAGTTATGTAGAGGTAGGGATCAAGGCAAGTTGGATGTTTTGGTTGTGTGCTGGGTGCACGAGACTCGGGTTTGTGTTTAGTACTTGCCTGGATCCTAAGGACCGGTTCATGGAGCATGTAACCCGGCTTTACAGTGCCAACCACATGCTGAGATGGGGCAGCTTGGCTAATTAATTAGGTGTATCCCCGGCGTAGTATGGGTGTGTTGGATGGTGCGGGGAGTAGGTGTCAGCTGGACTACCATATGAACCGCAAGGCTCAAGAGGGGGCCACTGCAGCGGGGTTGGAGCCTCTTGTATGCTGTTAGGGGTGAAACCTCAGTGGGCCCACGCTCGTCGGGAATCCCTTTGTAAAGGCTTCGTAGTGATCTCCTGGCTACACACCTAGGAAGTGTGAATGTGGATCGTAGCCACTGGCATAATGGAGGTTCTTTTAGTCCACCCGGCAACGGGGGATGAAATCACTACTTGTGGGTACAGTGGTACAAACTCTGCAGAGTCAAAACTGTCTTGACAGCCGTGCTCACGGTTAAGAGCGGCCTGGACTTATTCATGATTAGAGGATTGATGGTTTTGGAAGTTAAGCAGGGAGCTTAACATTGGAAATGATGTTATGGTTATTGGATTATGATGATGGGATGGGAGATTTGGACCATTTCACCTGTGTAGTAATGAAGGTGCTTAATAAGCTAAGGTGATAGGTATTAATTGCGTAGTGCTTTAACCATGAGTTCAACCTCTCCTTGTTCTAGCCATGCATGATATAATTTTCCCACACTTGCTGAGTACCATTGGTACTCAACCTTGCATATTTGTTGGTTTATATTGCTGGTCAGGTCAAGATAATGAGGTGGTGTATAATGACCAAGATTTTGGACCCGAGGAAGGATTTTAGGTTCATGAAGACCCCCGGGCAACGCCTGTGATGGAGCCCTAAAAGAATAATATTCCGCTGCTAGTTTATTTACTTGTGATGAAGCATTAGTGTCCATTGAGACATTTGCGATGTAAGACTTATTTATATTCGACACCTGGCTTGTAATAAATGATACTTCACTATTTGTCATCACATGTATGAGAAAATGATCCTGGCATACATGTGATATTCACTTGGTTGTTTCTTCGGCAAAACCGGGTGTGACAGAGGTGGTATCAGAGCCAGGCTGCCCGTAGGAACGTGGACCTAGGTAGAAATGGACGTATTTAAGGGCCCTATTTTCTTAAAAACTATTTTCCAAGGTGTGGGTGGAAAAGTGTTATTAAAGGAGTCATTTTCTTCATCTTACCCCAACTTTCATTCAAAATAGGATTTTTGTTTGAGAATTTATCTAACCTAATTTTAAATTCTTTTTGTTTTAGATGGTTCGCATGATTCGCACCGCTCGTAAGTCCACAGGAGGGAGAGTTCCCGTAGTTGCCCTTGCCGAAAGAGAGGAGAGTCGTCCAGTGACGTACCTTTCCTACGGATTGGCAGTAGGAGATTTGTTGCGCCGTCTTCGACGTATGCTCGAAGCCGCCGGCAATACGGGCAAGCTAATCATCCACTATAACTCCACCAGGACCATCCGTGAGAAGAGGGAAGAATGGAGTTCGGAGATGAGGATTATACACGAGAATCAGCTGCTTAAGATTCACCACTCTCCAGCTTGTCGAGCAACACAAGTTGACGCGGAGAAAGATGTCACCTGTGAGGCCATCACCTGCCAGAGTCACATCTATCATCGCCACTTGGACAAAACTGAGTACATGTATGTCCTCCAACGTGAGAGTGGTACCACGGAGTACAAGTACCCACCGGTGCAGCAAGGGACTTCCCATGAGCACATGGACTTGTGCTTGGAGGATGCTGCTATGCTCAGCACTCGACTGCAGGAGTGTCAACAAGAGCTTCAGGATGTCCGAGACACCCTGAAGGAAACGGAGGCGTTGCTGCGAGCTTGCTTAAAGGCGAGAGAAAGAGGAGATGGGAATGAACTGTGTGTCATCGTGAATGATACATGGACTCCTGACTCCCCGGATCGCCGAGCAATCAGGCGTCGTCGCACTTCTCCACCAGCAGCCTCCCCACCCAAAGCAGAGTCAGAAGGTAGCCGAAATGAGGAGGAAGATCCCGAGGAGCCAGCTCAAGAGGACGACTAGTGTAGAGTCTTTCCCCTAGCTAGCAAGAGGTCGAGTAGTCGAGTCGTTACGTAGTTAATGGTGTGATAATGCTTGGTGTGTGACGTGAGTTGTGGAGGCCATGAGCAATTGTCCACAGCCTCGTCTTCAGATTGTTTTGCTTTGGTGTGTGAACCCACAGGAAATAATAGTGCATTTATTTGGTGTGAGATATAAACCCTCGTAAAATTTTAACAAAGCCTCAACACCTCAAAGCACCAACAAAGGAAAGTAGTAAGATGATACTAATGATATCAAATTAACATTTGTTGATTCTGCCAGATGGCCGGAAGAGGAAAAGGACGTGCTGCCAACCCCGCAACAACAATGATGAGGCATGCAACCCTCATCTTTCTGGAGGCCAGGACAGGGGTGGTCGCCGTGAAGAAGTTGATCCTCTCCACCAAATGCTGGAGAATCAAAATCAGCTTATCCAGAACTTGACTCAAGTGGTGGCCAACTTACATCAAGTTCCACCTCCACAAGCTGCACCACGCCAACCAAGGTTGAGTGAGTTTCTAGGAACTCAACCTCCAAAGTTTGCAAGTGCTGCTGAACCTCTGGAGGCAGATGATTGGCTGAAGACCATTGAAAGTAAGATGAGGATAATACAATGCCAAGGGTATGAGAGGGTGCTGTTTGCCTCTCATCAATTGCATGGACCTGCTGCTGATTGGTGGACCGCCTACGTGGCCGCCCATCATGACCCTGAGAACATCACTTGGGAAGAGTTCAAGCGTAGCTTCCGCAACCATTACATCCCAAGAGGTGAACTCAAAAACAAGAAGAAGGAATTTTTGGGACTGCAGCAGGGAAACATGACTGTGAGGGAATACCTCACTAAATTTACTCAACTATCCCGTTATGCTCCACGAGACATAGAGACTGATGAGCAGAAACAAGATTGTTTCGTGGAAGGACTTACCGCAGAGATGCAGTGTGCAATGTCCTCCAATGAGTATGAAAGTTTTCAAAAGATGGTGGACAGGGCATTTGTGGTGGAAAGGAAGCTAAAGGCCCTGGAAAATGAGAATAAGAGGAAGGCGGGGTGGTCACATCAGGCCTCAGGGAGCAACACCCGCCCACGTATGATGCAGCAACCTACGGGGCAGACAAGCCGTGCTGCGGTACCCTATTCAGCACCAAGAGGGTACAACCCAAACTACAGGCCACCCGCGGCACCAGCACAGCCGCCACGTCAGTTTGTGCAGCAGCCTCGCCCCGCATATCCACCTCGACCAGCAGTGGAAGGACCCCGAAACCAACCCCAAGACAACAAGTGCCCAGCATCTAAGATTGGGGTGCAATGTTTCAGCTGTGGTGAAGTGGGGCACTACGCCCATAAATGCCCAAAGAAGAAGCCTGCGCCGCCACAACAGCAGAATGTAGTGAGAGGACGGGTGAACCACGTCACTATGGAGGAAGCACAAGAGGCGCCCGACGTGGTAGTTGGTAAGTTTCCTGCCAATTTACACCTTGCAACTCTGCTGTTTGATTCTGGTGCTACCCACTCGTTCATTGCTCAAGGGTTTGTTAAGAAGCATGACCTAGCAACCACACAAATGAACCATATGCTAGCGGTAAACTCTCCAGGTGGAGAAATAAGGACAAGACAAGTGTGTCCCAAAGTGAGCCTAGACATTAATGGGGTAGTATTTACGGCTAACCTCATAGTGATGGATTCACAAGGGATAGATATTATTTTGGGTATGGATTGGTTGACCAAACATAAAGGAATCATCCATTGTTCGACCAGAACGGTGGAACTAACTCACCCCAGTGGTACCAGAGTAAAGTTCATAACAATACACGAGCCTAGGAGGGACATTAAATTAAATCAAGTGGAGGTGAAAGTTGAGGAAATCAGGACCATCAGGGATTATCCAGATGTTTTTCCGGAGGAGTTGCCAGGTATGCCTCCCGACCGTGACGTGGAATTCGCAATTGAGCTAGTACCGGGAACAGCCCCGATATACAAGAGACCTTATCGAATGGACTCCAAGCAGCTAGAAGAGCTCAAGGATCATTTGAGAGAATTGACGGAGAAGGGGTATATTCGCCCTAGTTCCTCACCATGGGGAGCTCCGGTGATATTTGTGCCCAAGAAAGACGGAACCCAAAGGTTATGCGTGGATTACCGTGCCTTGAATGAGGTAACCATCAAGAACAAGTACCCATTACCCCGCATTGAAGACTTGTTTGATCAGTTGAGGGGAGCTTGTGTGTTCTCGAAAATTGATCTCAGGTCGGGGTACCACCAACTCAAGATAAGGCAATCAGATATTCCCAAGACAGCTTTCGTATCTCGGTACGGACTGTATGAATACACTGTCATGCCTTTTGGGCTAACCAATGCCCCGGCATATTTCATGTATCTCATGAACAAGGTATTCATGGAATATCTGGACAAATTTGTGGTGGTTTTCATAGATGATATTCTCGTCTTATCCAAAGATGAAGAAGAACATGAGAAACATCTAAGGTTGGTGTTACAGAGGCTGAGAGAACACCAACTATATGCCAAGTTGAGCAAGTGTGAGTTTTGGCTGAAGAGAGTTCCCTTTTTAGGACATATAATCTCGGAGGGAGGAATCTCCGTAGATCCCGCCAAAATCGAGGATATCCAGAAGTGGAAAACCCCTGAAAATGTCGGGGAAGTTCGAAGCTTTTTGGGCTTGGCTGGATACTATCGACGGTTTATTGAGGGATTCTCCAAGATCTCGAGACCTCTCACCAAACTGTTGGAGAAGGGAATCACATTCACCTGGACGCCACAGTGCGAGACGAGCTTTCAGGAGTTAAAGAAGAGATTGACAACAGCCCCAGTGTTGGTTATGCCAGATATGCAGAAGAATTTCACAGTGTACTGCGATGCCTCTGGAAATGGGTTGGGATGTGTTCTCATGCAAGAAGGACATGTCGTGGCATATGCATCCCGGTAGCTTCGGAAGCACGAGAAGAACTATCCTACACATGACCTAGAACTAGCTGCAGTGGTACACGCGTTGAAAATTTGGCGGCACTATTTGATGGGGAAGAGGACAGAGATATATACGGATCATAAGAGTTTGAAGTACATATTCACACAGCCAGATCTCAACCTCAGACAAAGGAGATGGTTAGAGCTAATCAATGACTTTGATGTGGGCATCAACTATCATCCCGGGAAAGCAAACGTCGTGGCCGATGCTTTGAGTCGGAAAGTGCAGGTCAATAAGTTGAGCTTGAAGGACATGCCTGCAGAATTAAAGGACGAGGTTATAAGGCTCAATCTATGTCTAGTAAATAGTGGTGAAGCCATAGCCATGGAAGTGGACTCCACACTCGAGCGGGACATACGGAGGGCCAAAAGAATGATGAGAAGATACAAGAGATCAGACAGCTCATCAAGGAAAATAAAGCTCCTGGTTTTAGAGAGGATGAACAAGGAACGGTGTGGCACGGGAAAAGGATCTGTGTGCCAGAAGTAAAGGAGATCCGTGAATTAATTTTGAAGGAGGCTCACGATTCTGACTATTCCATTCATCCTGGGAGTACGAAGATGTACCAGGACCTCAAGAGCAGGTATTGGTGGTATGGCATGAAGCGAGATGTCGCGGAACATGTTGCCCTATGTGACACATGTCAGTTGGTGAAAGCCGAACATCAACGACCCGCGGGATTACTGCAACCACTCAAAGTGCCTGAATGGAAGTGGGAAGAAATCAGCATGGATTTTGTCGTGGGATTGCCTAGGACCCAATCCGGGTATGATTCAATATGGGTCATTATTGATCGGCTAACCAAGGTAGCTCATTTCATTCCTGTGAAAGAAAGCTACAGCAGATCCAAATTGGCAGAATTGTACATGTCAAGGATCGTGTGTTACCATGGAGTGCCAAAGAAGATTGTGTCGGATCGAGGGACACAGTTCACCTCGAGGTTTTGGCAGAAGTTGCATGAAACCATGGGAACCCATCTGAACTTTAGTTCTGCCTATCATCCCCAAACTGACGGGCAGACGGAGAGAACCAATCAGATCCTTTAAGATATGTTAAGGGCATGTGCACTCAAAAACAATAGGAGTTGGGACAAGAACTTACCGTATGCGGAGTTTTCCTATAACAACAGCTATCAAGCTAGTATGAAAATGTCACCGTTTGAAGCTTTGTATGGAAGGAAGTGCAGAACTCCTCTATTTTGGAACCAAACAGGAGAAAGTAAAGTGTTTGGTCCAGAAGTGCTACAAGAAGCCGAAGCGAAGGTGAGGGAGATTCGCAACAACTTGAGGATAGCACAAACCCGCTAGAAGAGTTATGCTGATGTACGAAGAAGAGAACTCGTTTTCAACGTGGGAGACTATGTTTATCTCAAGGTGTCCCCTATCAGAGGACTTCGTCGGTTCAAGGTGGAAGGGAAGTTGTCACCTCGATACATCGGACCCTTCCAAGTTTTGGAAAGAAAAGGCGAAGTGGCGTACCAACTAGAGTTACCGGCTCATCTATCGGATGTGCACGATGTATTTGTAACACCCGGTTTTTCCGAAGAAACAACCAAGTGAATATCACATGTATGCCAGGATCATTTTCTCATACATGTGATGACAAATAGTGAAGCATCATTTATTACAAGCCAAGTGTCGAATATAAGTAAGTCTTACATAGTAAATGTCTCGATGGACAATAATAAGTTCATCACAAGGAAATAAACTAGCAGCGGAATATTATTCTTTAGGGCTCCATCACAGGCGTTGCCCGGGGGTCTTCATGAACCTAAAAACCTTCCTCGGGTCCAAAATCTTGGTCATTATACACCACCTCATTATCTTGACCTGAGCAGCAATATAAACCAACAAATATGCAAGGTTGAGTACCAATGGTACTCAGCAAGTGTGGGAAAATTATATCATGCATGGCTAGAACAAGGAAAGGTTGAACTCATGGTTAAAGCACTACGCAATTAATACCTATCACCTTAGCTTATTAAGCACCTACATTACTACACAGGTGAAATGGTCCCAATCTCCCATCCCATCATCATAATCCAATAACCATAACATCATTTCCAATGTTAAGCTCCCCGCTTAACTTCCAAAACCATCAATCCTCTAATCATGAATAAGTCCAGGCCGCTCTTAACCGTGAGCACGGCTGTCAAGACAGTTTTTGACTCTGCAGAGTTTGTACCACTGTACCCACAAGTAGTGATTTCATCCCCCGTTGCCGGGTGGACTAAAAGAACCTCCATTATGCCAGTGGCTACGATCCACATTCACACTCCCCAGGTGTGCAGCCAGGAGATCACTACAAAGCCTTTACAAAGGGATTCCTGACGAGCGTGGGCCCACTGAGGTTTCACCCCTAACAGCATACAAGAGGCTCCAACCCCGCTGCAGTGGCCCCCTCTTGAGCCTTGCGATTCATATGGTAGTCCAGCTGACACCTACTCCCCGCACCATCCAACACACCCATACTACGCCGGGGATACACCTAATTAATTGGCTAAGCTGCCCCATCTCAGCATGTGGTTGGCACTGTAAAGCCGGGTTACATGCTCCATGAACCGGTCCTTAGGATCCAGGCAAGTACTAAACACAAACCCAAGTCTCGTGCACCCAGCACACAACCAAAACATCCAACTTGCCTTGATCCCTACCTCTACATAACTCACAATGTCTCATTCAAGAGTATGGTAATATAAACTGATGATCTCATGTCCCAAATATCCCATTCTAAGCATGGCTAAGCAAATGCATGTAAATAAATGACATGGTAAAATAAATCCCAACCCAAGCTACAAGGAAACAAGGTAATGCAATTCTAGGGAAACTTTCCTAGCATGGGTTTCATATTTCATTTGACAATGCAAATAATTCTATCTACATATCCTAGCATAGGATCAAAGTGGTCAAGGACACTTGCCTCCTTCTTGCTGCTCTTGAAATGGGTAGTCCTGATCTTGGAAATGAATAACTTGTTCTTGAACAGGTTCTACTTCATACCATCACACATAGCAAAAGAAAAACAACAATCATAAGACATAGTTCACACCTCTACTTCATACAAACCACACATTCATATTTATGAACTTCATTCACCATTATATGTGTTGTGTTTCAGTTTTAAATAAATTCCTTACATTAAACTACCAAGTATGTATGGAAAGTATTTTTCTTCTCCATATGTGCCTTCACAACTTCTATCAACCCTAAACTGAACTCTTTGGATTTTAGAAACTCCATTTATCATTTACTAGTTGCTATATTTTCAGATTTATATTCCTATGCATAATTGTGTATTTTATTATTAAATTAGTAATACACATCACCTAAACAGAATAGGTTCTGGTCCTAAATAATTTAAAATCATATTTTGACCTTGGCTTCTGATGTAGACTATTTCATAATTATTTTCCCTATTTTTCTATAACTATTCTATACTTAAAAATGTGTCCTTATACTAAATAATGTGAATAATTAAATGAAACAGATTCATTTCAGTCCAAAAATATATTTTTACCTCACTCCAAAGTTTTCTAAGTACTGAGAAAGTCTTTAATTAATTTTGACAATTATGTTTGTCCCACTTTTTAATTTTTAAACACTAGATACATATTCAATTTTCTACATTAAATACTAAACAGGGCTAAAATAATGAACTCACCCCATTACAGGGTCTATAATATTATTTTCATAATTTCCAGGGGTCTAGCTACACTTATCAGAGGTGTTTTTCCTAATTTCTATTAAGTCCAGGGGCTAAAACTGACTTTTAAATGAATTTACATGATTTTCTGGAGTTCCAGGGGCTAGATCTTAAGTTTCCGGGGCTAGCTCTCAATTCCAGAGAACCCCAGGGGGTAGCACGTAAGAATTCCAGTCTTTATAACGCGGGGTTGACGTGGACCGTCCGATTTTAAACCGACGGCTGAGATTATAACATCGAACCGGTACGCGGGGATTTAAAGTCTACCGTGCGATTTAAAATAAACGGCGCACAAGCGGCCACGTCGCTCTGATCGAGCGCGGGCGGCGCTGCCGGCGGCGCACGGCGGCGGGAAGCGGCGATCTCGCCGGAAAGTTTCGGATCCGCGAGAATTCTGCCTAGAACTGTGATCTTATGGCCTAGATCGGTAGAGGGGAGGTCAGGGATCTCACCTTGGGGGTTTTCTCAAGCTCGGGGGTCCTGGAAAGTGATCGGCGGCGAGGTCCGAGGCAAAACCACGGCGAAGCTCGTCGGCGCTGCGTTTACACCGTAACTCTCCGAGTTTTCTGCACCTGCAAAGTTCCCCGGAGGTGGTGGATCAAGACCAGCGAGTTAGATCAGAGTTTCCGAGCTTAGATCGGCCAGAATTCACCGGCGAAGTCTCGGTGCTCACCGGAGTAAAAATCGGCGATCGCGTGGGAAAAACTGATCGGGGCTGGGGTTTTTATAGCCGGGGGAGGGCGGTGGGTCTGTTGTGATCGAGTTGGAGTCCTCTGGGACCAGAATTCGGGCGGCAGAACGGATTTTCCGATCGGTTAAGATCGCGCGCGCTCGGGGGAAAAGTCCGGGGTCGCGGGGGCTCAGGGTTAGGGATGACAGGTGGGTCCCACCCGTCTGTGAGAGGCAGCGCGGCGCGCGCGGGGACGGGCTGGCGCGGGGAAAACTGGGCCGGCTGGCGGGTTTTGGCCCACTGGCCGGTTTTTTTCCCGTTTCTCTTTTTCTTTTTCCATTTCTTTTCTGTTTTGAGTATAATTTGAATTCCAGTTTGAATTTGAATTTTTGCAAAACATGCAACACGTCCAAAAATTTTTAAATTCCCCCCTGAACATGGTTTAGAGTTTTGAATCAAAATTTGGGGTGTTACAGCTCTACCCCCCTTAAAAGAAATCTCGTCCTCGAGATTGGTGTTTCTAAGAAAACAATTCCGGAAATTGTGCCTTGAGCTCATCTTCCCGTTCCCAGGTAGCTTCCTCTTCTGAGTGATGCTTCCACTGCACCTTGCACATCCGGATTCTTTTATTTCTGGTGAGGCGTTCCATTGTCTCCAAAATCTTGTAGGGTTGCTCGGCATAAGACAAATCTTCAGCCACATCCACTTCATTCATGGGTAACACCTCTTCAGGCGTCCTCAGACATTTCTTGAGTTGTGACACATGGAATACATCGTGCACGTCCGATAGATGAACCGGTAACTCTAGTTGGTACGCCACTTCGCCTTTTCTTTCCAAAACTTGAAAGGGTCCGATGTATCGAGGTGACAACTTCCCTTTCACCTTGAACCGACGAAGTCCTCTGATAGGGGACACCTTGAGATAAACATAGTCTCCCACGTTGAAAACGAGCTCTCTTCTTCGTACATCGGCATAGCTCTTTTGGCGTGTTTGTGCTATCCTCAAGTTGTTGCGAATCTCCCTCACCTTCGCCTCGGCTTCTTGTAGCACTTCTGGACCAAACACTTTACTTTCTCCTGTTTGGTTCCAAAATAGGGGAGTTCTGCACTTCCTTCCATACAAAGCTTCAAACGGTGACATCTTCATACTAGCTTGATAACTTTTGTTATAGGAAAACTCCGCATACGGTAAGTTCTTGTCCCAACTCCTATTGTTTTTGAGTGCACATGCCCTTAACATATCTTCAAGGATCTGATTGGTTCTCTCCGTCTGCCCGTCAGTTTGGGGATGATAGGCAGAGCTGAAGTTCAGATGGGTTCCCATGGTTTCATGCAACTTCTGCCAAAACCTCGAGGTGAACTGTGTCCCTCGGTCCGACACTATCTTCTTTGGCACTCCATGGTAACACACAATTCTTGACATGTACAATTCTGCCAATTTAGATCCACTGTAGCTTTCTTTCACAGGGATGAAATGAGCTACCTTGGTTAGCCTATCAATAATGACCCATATTGAATCATACCCGGATTGGGTCCTAGGCAATCCCACGACAAAATCCATGCTGATTTCTTCCCACTTCCATTCAGGTACTTTGAGTGGTTGCAATAATCCCGCGGGTCGTTGATGTTCTGCTTTCACCAACTGACATGTGTCACATATGGCAACATGTTCCGCGACATCTCGCTTCATGCCATACCACCAATACCTGCTCTTGAGATCCTGGTACATCTTCGTACTCCCAGGATGAATGGAATAGTCGGAATCGTGAGCCTCCTTTAAAATCAATTCACGGATCTCCTTTACTTCAGGCACACAGATCCTTTTCCCGTGCCACACCGTTCCTTGTTCATCCTCTCTAAAACCAGGAGCTTTATTTTCCTTGATGAGCTGTCGGATCTCTTGTATCTTCTCATCATTCTTTTGGCCCTCGCGTATGTCTCGCTCGAGTGTGGAGTCCACTTCCATGGCGATGGCTTCACCACTATTTACTAGACATAGATTGAGTCTTATAACCTCGTCCTTCAATTCTGCAGGCATGTCCTTCAAACTCAACTTATTGACCTGCACTTTCCGACTCAAAGCATCGGCCACGACGTTTGCTTTCCCAGGATGATAGTTGATGCCCACATCAAAGTCATTGATTAGCTCTAACCATCTCCTTTGTCGGAGATTGAGATCTGGCTGTGTGAATATGTACTTCAAACTCTTATGATCCGTATATATCTCTGTCCTCTTCCCCATCAAATAGTGCCGCCAAATTTTCTACGCGTGTACCACTGCGGCTAGTTCTAGGTCATGTGTAGGATAGTTCTTCTCATGCTTCCGAAGCTGCCGGGATGCATATGCCACGACATGTCCTTCTTGCATGAGAACACATCCCAACCCATTTCCAGAGGCATCGCAGTACACTGTGAAATTCTTCTGCATATATGGCATAACCAGCACTGGGGCTGTTGTCAATCTCTTCTTTAGCTCCTGAAAGCTCGTCTCGCACTGTGGCGTCCAGGTGAATGTGATTCCCTTTTCCAACAGTTTGGTGAGAGGTCTCGAGATCTTGGAGAATCCCTCAATAAACCGTCGATAGTATCCAGCCAATCCCAAAAAGCTTCGAACTTCCCCGACATTTTCAGGGGTCTTCCACTTCTGGATATCCTCGATTTTGGTGGGATCGATGGAGATTCCTCCTTCCGAGATTATATGTCCTAAAAGGGAACTCTCTTCAGCCAAAACTCACACTTGCTCAACATGGCATATAGTTGGTGTTCTCTCAGCCTCTGTAACACCAACCTTAGATGTTTCTCATGTTCTTCTTCATCTTTGGAGAAGACGAGAATATCATCTATGAAAACCACCACAAATTTGTCCAGATATTCCATGAATACCTTGCTCATAAGATACATGAAATATGCCGGGGCATTGGTTAGCCCGAAAGGCATGACAGTGTATTCATACAGTCCGTACCGAGATACGAAAGCTGTCTTGGGAATATCAGATTGCCTTATCTTGAGTTGGTGGTATCCCGACCTGAGATCAATTTTCGAGAACACACAAGCTCCCCTCAACTGATCAAACAAGTCTTCAATGCGAGGCAATGGGTACTTGTTCTTGATGGTTACCTCATTTAAGGCACGGTAATCCACGCATAACCTTTGAGTTCCATCTTTCTTAGGCACAAATATCACCGGAGCTCCCCATGGTGAGGAACTAGGGCGAACATACCCCTTCTCCGTCAATTCTCTCAAATGATCCTTGAGCTCTTCTAGCTGCTTGGAGTCCATTCGATAAGGTCTCTTCTATATCGGGGCTGTTCCCGGTACTAGCTCAATTGCGAATTCCACGTCACGGTCGGGAGGCATACCTGGCAATTCCTCCGGAAAAACATCTGGATATTCCTTGATAGTCCTTATTTCCTCAACTTTCACCTCCACTTGATTTAATTTAATGTCCCTCCTAGGCTCGTGTATCGTTATGAACTTTACTTTGGTGCCACTGGGGTGAGTTAGTTCCACCGTTCTGGTCGAACAATGGATGATTCCTTTATGTTTGGTCAACCAATCCATACCCAAAATAATATCTATCCCTTGTGAATCTATCACTATGAGGTTAGCAGTAAATACTACCCCATTAATGTCTAGGCTCACTTTGGGACACACTTGTCTTGTCCTTATTTCTCCACCTGGAGAGTTTACGGCTAGCATATGGTTCATTTGTGTGGTTGCTAGGTCATACTTCTTAACAAAACCTTGAGCAATGAATGAGTGGGTAGCACCAGAATCAAACAGCAGAGTTGCAAGGTGTAAATTGGCAGGAAACTTACCAACTACCACGTCGGGTGCCTCTTGTGCTTCCTCCATAGTGACGTGGTTCACCCGTCCTCTCACTACATTCTGCTGTTGTGGCGGCGCAGGCTTCTTCTTTGGGCATTTATGGGCGTAGTGCCCCACTTCGCCACAGCTAAAACATTGCACCCCAACCTTAGGTGCTTGGCCTTTGTTGTCTTGGGGTTGGTTCGGGGGTCCTTGCACTGCTGGTCGAGGTGGATATGCGGGGCGAGGCTGCTGCACAAACTGACGTGGCGGCTGTGCTGGTGCCGCGGGTGGCCTGTAGTTTGGGTTGTACCCTCTTGGTGCTGAATAGGGTACCACAGCACGGCTTGTCTGCCCCGTAGGTTGCTGCATCATACGTGGACGGGTGTTGCTCCCTGAGGCCTGATGTGACCACCCCGCCTTCCTCTTGTTCTCATTTTCCAGGGCCTTTAGCTTCCTTTCCACCACAAACGCTCTGTCCACGATCTTTTGAAAGCTTTCATACTCATTGGAGGACATTGCACACTGCATTTCTGCGGTAAGTCCCTCCACGAAACAATCTTGTTCCTGCTCATCAGTCTCTATGTCTCGTGGAGCATAACGGGACAGTTGAGTAAATTTAGTGAGGTATTCCCTCACCGTCATGTTTCCCTGCTGCAGTCCCAGAAACTCTTTCCTCTTGTTTTTGAGTTCACCTCTTGGGATGTAATGGTTGCGGAAGCTACGCTTGAACTCTTCCCAAGTGATGTTCTCAGGGTCATGATGGGCGGCCACGTAGGCGGTCCACCAATCAGCAGCAGTTCCATGCAATTGATGAGAGGCAAACAGCACCCTTTCATACCCTTGGCACTGTATGATCCTCATCTTACTTTCAATGGTCTTCAGCCAATCATCTGCCTCCAGAGGTTCAGAAGCACTTGCAAACTTTGGAGGTTGAGTTCCTAGAAACTCACTCAACCTTGGTTGGCGTGGTGCCGCTTGTGGAGGTGGAACTTGATGCAAGTTGGCCACCACTTGAGCCAAGTTCTGGATGAGCTGATTTTGATTCTCCAGCATTTGGTGGAGAGGATCAACTTCTTCACGACGACCACCCCTGTCCTGGCCTCCAGAAAGATGAGGGTTGCATGCCTCATCATTGTTGTTGGAGGGGTTGGCAGCACGTCCTTTTCCTCTTCCGGCCATCTGGCAGAATCAACAAATGTTAATTTGACATCATTTAGTATCGTCTTACTACTTTCATTTGTTGGTACTTTGAGGTGTTAGACTTTGTTAAAATTTTACGAGGGTTTATATCTCACACCAAATAAGTGCACTATTATTTCCTGTGGGTTTACACACCAAAGCAAAACAATCTGAAGACGAGGCTGTGGACAATTGCTCATGGCTTCCACAACTCACGTCACACACCAAGCATTATCACACCATCAACTACGTAACGACTCGATTACTCGACCTCTTGCTAGCTAGGGGAAAGACTCTACACTACTCGTCCTCTTGAGCTGGCTCCTCGGGATCTTCCTCCTCATTTCGGCTACCTTCTGACTCTGCTTTGGGTGGGGAGGCTGCTGGTGGAGAAATGCGACGACGCCTGATTGCTCGGCGATCCGGGGAGTCGGGAGTCCATGGATCACTCACGGTGACACACAGTTCATTCCCATCTCCTCTTTCTCTCGCCTTTAAGCAAGCTCGCAGCAACGCCTCCGTTTCCTTCAGGGTGTCTCGGACATCCTGAAGCTCTTGTTGACACTCCTGCAGTCGAGTGCTGAGCATAGCAGCATCCTCCAAGCACAAGTCCATGTGCTCATGGGAAGTCCCTTGCTGCACCGGTGGGTACTTGTACTCCGTGGTACCACTCTCACGTTGGAGGACATACATGTACTCAGTTTTGTCCAAGTGGCGACGATAGATGTGACTCTGGCAGGTGATGGCCTCCCAGGTGACATCTTTCTCCGCGTCAACTTGTGTTGCTTGACAAGCTGGAGAGTGGTGAATCTTAAGCAGTTGATTCTCGTGTATAATCCTCATCTCCGAACTCCATTCTTCCCTCTTCTCACGGATGGTCCTGGTGGAGTTATAGTGGATGATTAGCTTGCCCGTATTGCCGGCGGCTTCGAGCATACGTCGAAGACGGCGCAACAAATCTCCTACTGCCAATCCATAGGAAAGGTACGTCACTGGACGACTCTCCTCTCTTTCGGCAAGGGCAACGACAGGAACTCTCCCTCCTGTGGACTTACGAGCGGTGCGAATCATGCGAACCATCTAAAACAAAAGAATTTAAAATTAAGTTAGATAAATTCTCAAACAAAAATCCTATTTTGAATGAAAGTTGGGGTAAGATGAAGAAAATGACTCCTTTAATAACACTTTTCCACCCACACCTTAGAAAATAGTTTTTAAGAAAATAGGGTCCTTAAATACGTCCATTTCTACCTAGGTCCACGTTCCTATGGGCAACCTTGGCTCTGATACCACCTCTGTCACACCCGGTTTTTCCGAAGAAACAACCAAGTGAATATCACATGTATGCCAGGATCATTTTCTCATACATGTGATGACAAATAGTGAAGCATCATTTATTACAAGCCAGGTGTCGAATATAAATATGTCTTACATAGTAAATGTCTCGATGGACAATAATAAGTTCATCACAAGGAAATAAACTAGCAGCGGAATATTATTCTTTAGGGCTCCATCACAGGCGTTGCCCGGGGGTCTTCATGAACCTAAAAACCTTCCTCGGGTCCAAAATCTTGGTCATTATACACCACCTCATTATCTTGACCTGAGCAGCAATATAAACCAACAAATATGCAAGGTTGAGTACCAATGGTACTCAGCAAGTGTGGGAAAATTATATCATGCATGGCTAGAACAAGGAAAGGTTGAACTCATGGTTAAAGCACTACGCAATTAATACCTATCACCTTAGCTTATTAAGCACCTACATTACTACACAGGTGAAATGGTCCCAATCTCCCATCTCATCATCATAATCCAATAACCATAACATCATTTCCAATGTTAAGCTCCCCGCTTAACTTCCAAAACCATCAATCCTCTAATCATGAATAAGTCCAGGCCGCTCTTAACCGTGAGCACGGCTGTCAAGACAGTTTTTGACTCTGCAGAGTTTGTACCACTGTACCCACAAGTAGTGATTTCATCCCCCGTTGCCGGGTGGACTAAAAGAACCTCCATTATGCCAGTGGCTACGATCCACATTCACACTTCCCAGGTGTGCAGCCAGGAGATCACTACAAAGCCTTTACAAAGGGATTCCCGACGAGCGTGGGCCCACTGAGGTTTCACCCCTAACAGCATACAAGAGGCTCCAACCCCGCTGCAGTGGCCCCCTCTTGAGCCTTGCGGTTCATATGGTAGTCCAGCTGACACCTACTCCCCGCACCATCCAACACACCCATACTACGCCGGGGATACACCTAATTAATTGGCTAAGCTGCCCCATCTCAGCATGTGGTTGGCACTGTAAAGCCGGGTTACATGCTCCATGAACCGGTCCTTAGGATCCAGGCAAGTACTAAACACAAACCCAAGTCTCGTGCACCCAGCACACAACCAAAACATCCAACTTGCCTTGATCCCTACCTCTACATAACTCACAATGTCTCATTCAAGAGTATGGTAATATAAACTGATGATCTCATGTCCCAAATATCCCATTCTAAGCATGGCTAAGCAAATGCATGTAAATAAATGACATGGTAAAATAAATCCCAACCCAAGCTACAAGGAAACAAGGTAATGCAATTCTAGGGAAACTTTCCTAGCATGGGTTTCATATTTCATTTGACAATGCAAATAATTCTATCTACATATCCTAGCATAGGATCAAAGTGGTCAAGGACACTTGCCTCCTTCTTGCTGCTCTTGAAATGGGTAGTCCTGATCTTGGAAATGAATAACTTGTTCTTGAACAGGTTCTACTTCATACCATCACACATAGCAAAAGAAAAACAACAATCATAAGACATAGTTCACACCTCTACTTCATACAAACCACACATTCATATTTATGAACTTCATTCACCATTATATGTGTTGTGTTTCAGTTTTAAATAAATTCGTTACATTAAACTACCAAGTATGTATGGAAAGTATTTTTCTTCTCCATATGTGCCTTCACAACTTCTATCAACCCTAAACTGAACTCTTTGGATTTTAGAAACTCCATTTATCATTTACTAGTTGCTATATTTTCAGATTTATATTCCTATGCATAATTGTGTATTTTATTATTAAATTAGTAATACACATCACCTAAACAGAATAGGTTCTGGTCCTAAATAATTTAAAATCATATTTTGACCTTGGCTTCTGATGTAGACTATTTCATAATTATTTTCCCTATTTTTCTATAACTATTCTTTACTTAAAAATGTGTCCTTATACTAAATAATGTGAATAATTAAATGAAACAGATTCATTTCAGTCCAAAAATATATTTTTACCTCACTCCAAAGTTTTCTAAGTACTGAGAATGTCTTTAATTAATTTTGACAATTATGTTTGTCCCACTTTTTAATTTTTAAACACTAGTTACATATTCAATTTTCTACATTAAATACTAAACAGGGCTAAAATAATGAACTCACCCCATTACAGGGTCTATAATATTATTTTCATAATTTCCAGGGGTCTAGCTACACTTATAAGAGGTGTTTTTCCTAATTTCTATTAAGTCCAGGGGCTAAAACTGACTTTTAAATGAATTTACATGATTTTCTGGAGTTCCAGGGGCTAGATCTTAAGTTTCCGGGGCTAGCTCTCAATTCCAGAGAACCCCAGGGGGTAGCACGTAAGAATTCCAGTCTTTATAACGCGGGGTTGACGTGGACCGTCCGATTTTAAACCGACGGCTGAGATTATAACATCGAACCGGTACGCGGGGATTTAAAGTCTACCGTGCGATTTAAAATAAACGGTGCACAAGCGGCCACGTCGCTCTGATCGAGCGCGGGCGGCGCTGCCGGCGGCGCACGGCGGCGGGAAGCGGCGATCTCGCCGGAAAGTTTCGGATCCGCGAGAATTCTGCCTAGAACTGTGATCTTATGGCCTAGATCGGTAGAGGGGAGGTCAGGGATCTCACCTCGGGGGTTTTCTCAAGCTCGGGGGTCCTGGAAAGTGATCGGCGGCGAGGTCCGAGGCAAAACCATGGCGAAGCTCGTCGGCGCTGCGTTTACACCGTAACTCTCCGAGTTTTCTGCACCTGCAAAGTTCCCCGGAGGCGGTGGATCAAGACCAGCGAGTTAGATCAGAGTTTCCGAGCTTAGATCGGCCAGAATTCACCGGCGAAGTCTCGGTGCTCACCAGAGTAAAAATCGGCGATCGCGTGGGAAAAACTGATCGGGGCTGGGGTTTTTATAGCCGGGGAAGGGCGGTGGGTCTGTTGTGATCGAGTTGGAGTCCTCTGGGACCAGAATTCGGGAGGCAGAACGGATTTTCCGATCGGTTAAGATCGCGCGCGCTCGGGGGAAAAGTCCGGGGTCGCGGGGGCTCAGGGTTAGGGATGACAGGTGGGTCCCACCCGTCTGTGAGAGGCAGCGCGGCGCGCGCGGGGACGGGCTGGCGCGGGGAAAACTGGGCCGGCTGGCGGGTTTCGGCCCACTGGCCGGTTTTTTTTCCCGTTTCTCTTTTTCTTTTTCCATTTCTTTTCTGTTTTGAGTATAATTTGAATTCCAGTTTGAATTTGAATTTTTGCAAAACATGCAACACGTCCAAAAAATTTTAAATTCCCCCCTGAACATGGTTTAGAGTTTTGAATCAAAATTTGGGGTGTTACAGTATTCCATGTGTCACAACTCAAGAAATGCCTGAGGACGCCTGAGGAGGTGTTACCCATGAATGAAGTGGATGTAGCTGAAGATTTGTCTTATGCCGAGCAACCATACAAGGTTTTGGAGACAATGGAACGCCTCACCAGAAATAAGAGAATCCGGATGTGCAAAGTGCAGTGGAAGCATCACTCAGAAGAGGAAGCTACCTGGGAACGGGAAGATGAGCTCAAGGCACAATTTCCGGAATTGTTTTCTTAGAAACACCAATCTCGAGGACGAGATTTCTTTTAAGGGGGGTAGAGCTGTAACACCCCAAATTTTGATTCAAAACTCTAAACCATGTTCAGAGGGGAATTTAAAAATTTTTGGACGTGTTGCATGTTTTGCAAAAAATCAAATTCAAACTGGAATTCAAATTATACTCAAAACAGAAAAGAAATGGAAAAAGAAAAAGAGAAACGGGAAAAAAACCAGCCAGTGGGCCGAAACCCGCCAGCCGGCCCAGTTTCCCCGCGCCAGCCCGCCCCCGCGCGCGCCGCGCTGTCTCTCACAGACAGGTGGGACCCGCCTGTCATCCCTAACCCCGAGCGTCTGCGGCCCGGACTTTTCCCCCCGAGCGCGCGCGATCTTAACCGCCCGGAAACCGCGTCCCTCAGCCTGAATTCTGGACCCAGACGAATCAAACTCGATCACAACTGACCCACCGCCCTCCCCCGGCTATAAAAACCCCAGCCCCGATCGGTTTTTCCCACGCGATCGCCGATTTTTACTCCGGTGAGCACCGAGACTTCGCCGGTGAATTCTGGCCGATCTAAGCTCGGAAACTCTGATCTAACTCGCTGGTCTTGATCCACCGCCTCCGGGGAGCTTTGCAGGTGCAGAAAACTCGGAGACTTACGGTGTAAACACAGCGCCAACGAGCTTCGCCGTGGTTTTGCCTCGGACCTCGCCGCCGATCACTTTCCAGGACCCCCGAGCTCGAGAAAACCCCCGAGGTGAGATCCCTGACCTCCCCTCTACCGATCTATGCCATAAGATCACAGTTCTAGGTAGAATTCTCGCGGATCCGAAACTTTCCGGCGAGATCGCCGCTTCCCGCCGCCGTGCGCCGCCGGCAGCGCCGCCCGCGCTCGATCAGAGCGACGTGGCCGCTTGTGCGCCGTTTATTTTAAATCGCACGGTAGACTTTAAAACCCCGCGTACCGGTTCGATGTTATAATCTCAGCCGTCGGTTTAAAATCGGACGGTCCACGTCAGCCCCGCATTATAAAGACTGGAATTCTTACGTGCTACCCCCTGGGGTTCTCTGGAATTGAGAGCTAGCCCCGGAAATTTCAGATCTAGCCCCTGGAACTCCAGAAAATCATGTAAATTCATTTAAAAATCAGTTTTAGCCCCTGGACTTAATAAAAATTAGGAAAAACACCTCTGATAAGTGTAGCTAGACCCCTGGAAATTATGAAAATAATATTATAGACCCTGTAATGGGGTGAATTCATTATTTTAGCCCTGTTTAGTATTTAATTTAGAAAATTGAATATGTAACTAGTGTTTAAAAATTAAAAAGTGGGACAAACATAATTGTCAAAATTAATTAAAAACTTTCTCAGTACTTAGAAAACTTTGGAGTGAGATAAAAATCTATTTTTGGGCTGAAATGAATCTGTTTCATCTATTATTCACATTTATTAGTATAGGGACACATTTTTAAGTAAAGAATAGTTATAGAAAAATAGGGAAAATAATTATGAAATAGTTTACATCAGAGGCCAAGGTTAAAATATGTTATTAAAATTATTTAGGACCAGAACCTATACTGTTTAGATGATGTGTATTACTAATTTCATAATAAAATACACAATTATGCATAGGAATATAAATCTGAAAATATAGCAACTAGTAAATGATAAATGGAGTTTCTAAAATACAAAGAATTCAGTTTAGGGTTGATAGAAATTATGATGGCACATATGGAGAAGAAAAATACTTTTCTTACATACTTGGTAGTAAAAAGGTGTAGTAGCTGAATATAAGAAATTTATTGGAAACCCATATAAATAGTATGCAAGTATAAATGTGGACACAAAAGTAGGAATCATATATACATGGTTAAAAGTGCATGCAAGCCACAACTTAACACACATAAAGTAACCACAACACATATAATGGTAAAGAACTTTTATAAATATGAATGTGTGGTTTGTATGAAGTAGAAGTGTGAACTATGTCTTATGATTGTTGTTTTTCTTTTGCTATGTGTGATGGTATGAAGTAGAACCTGTTCAAGAGCAAGTTATCCCTTTCCAAGATCAGGACTACCCATTTCAAGAGCAGCAAGAAGGAGGCAAGTGTCCTTGACCACTTTGATCCTATGCTAGGATGTGTAGATAGAATTATTTGCATTGTCAAATGAAATATGAAACCCATGCTAGGAAAGTTTCCCTAGAATTGCATTACCTTTTTTCCTTGTAGCTTGGGTTGGGATTTATTTTACCATGTCATTTATTTCCATGCATATGCTTAGCCATGCTTAGAATGGGATATTTGGGACATGAGATCATCAGTTTATATTACCATACTCTTGAATGAGACATTGTGAGTTATGTAGAGGTAGGGATCAAGGCAAGTTGGATGTTTTGGTTGTGTGCTGGGTGCACGAGACTCGGGTTTGTGTTTAGTACTTGCCTGGATCCTAAGGATCGGTTCATGGAGCATGTAACCCGGCTTTACAGTGCCAACCACATGCTGAGATGGGGCAGCTTGGCCAATTAATTAGGTGTATCCCCGGCGTAGTATGGGTGTGTTGGATGGTGCGGGGAGTAGGTGTCAGCTGGACTACCATATGAACCGCAAGGCTCAAGAGGGGGCCACTGCAGCGGGGTTGGAGCCTCTTGTATGCTGTTAGGGGTGAAACCTCAGTGGGCCCACGCTCGTCGGGAATCCCTTTGTAAAGGCTTCGTAGTGATCTCCTGGCTACACACCTGGGAAGTGTGAATGTGGATCGTAGCCACTGGCATAATGGAGGTTCTTTTAGTCCACCCGGCAACAGGGGATGAAATCACTACTTGTGGGTACAGTGGTACAAACTCTGCAGAGTCAAAACTGTCTTGACAGCCGTGCTCACGGTTAAGAGCGGCCTGGACTTATTCATGATTAGAGGATTGATGGTTTTGGAAGTTAAGCGGGGAGCTTAACATTGGAAATGATGTTATGGTTATTGGATTATGATGATGGGATGGGAGATTTGGACCATTTCACCTGTGTAGTAATGAAGGTGCTTAATAAGCTAAGGTGATAGGTATTAATTGCGTAGTGCTTTAACCATGAGTTCAACCTCTCCTTGTTCTAGCCATGCATGATATAATTTTCCCACACTTGCTGAGTACCATTGGTACTCAACCTTGCATATTTGTTGGTTTATATTGCTGCTCAGGTCAAGATAATGAGGTGGTGTATAATGACCAAGATTTTGGACCCGAGGAAGGATTTTAGGTTCATGAAGACCCCCGGGCAACGCCTGTGATGGAGCCCTAAAAGAATAATATTCCGCTGCTAGTTTATTTACTTGTGATGAAGCATTAGTGTCCATTGAGACATTTGCGATGTAAGACTTATTTATATTCGACACCTGGCTTGTAATAAATGATGCTTCACTATTTGTCATCACATGTATGAGAAAATGATCCTGGCATACATGTGATATTCACTTGGTTGTTTCTTCGGAAAAACGGGGTGTGACACGCGGCGCGCCAGTCTGCGATGTGACTGGGCGCAACGGCACCTGACAGAGGCGTGCTCCGCATCTCCGCGCCTTGGGAAGGCGCGGGTCTTGAATACCTTGTGCGGGCAAGGTATGGTGCGTCTTTACTCCTGCTGCCTACCGCGCGGGGGCAGGCAGCGCTGCTCTGCTGGCCACGTGGCGGGTCCGGAGCTCTCCTCTGAGGAGGGGGAGGTCTGGCCCCGCGGGACACGTGGAGTCTTCGGAGCTCTCCCCGCGGAGGGGGGAGGTCTGGATCTTCTGTCCATGTGGCGGACCCGGAGCTCTCCTCTGAGGAGAGGGAGATCCGGCTCCGCTGGACACGTGGAGCCTTCGGAGCTCTCCCCGCGGTGGGGGGAGGTCTGGCTCTGCTGTCCACGTGGCGGGCCCGGAGCTCTCCTCTGAGGAGAGGGAGGTCCGGCCCCGCTGGACACATGGAGCCTTTGGAGCCCTCCCCGCGGAGGGGGGAGGTCCGGCTCAGTTGGCCACGTGGCGGGCCCGGAGCTACCCTCTAAGGAGAGGGAGGTCAGGCCCCGCTGAACACATGGCACCTTCGGAGCTCTCCCTGCGGAGAAGGGCAAGGTCCATAGGCAGTTACCCCTGTGCCCGGGGGTACCCCTTATTGAGGGTACCGACAGTGGCCCCCGGGCCCATCTCGGGGGAGATAGCGAGCCCGAGGTGGGGCCCCAGTCTCTTCCGCTCCGCGCACCTTCTCGAAGACACACATTGACCGTTGCCGGAGCACGAACAGTCGCGGGATCGTGGGGGCGTGCGCCCCACTTTATGGCTGCTTTTACTGCAGCAGTTCCCAATGCTGCCACTTCTGCACGTCGCCGCGCCTTTTCGGGAACCGCCAAAATGTCTCGCTGGATCGTCTCCTTGGGAGACTGACTTCTTGGCCCACCGCTTCAGCCGTATGGCTTAGGTCCACTTGTCATCGACGCTTGGTCTTGGAGCCGAAGCGGTTGTTCAAGCGGAGTATTCGAAGAGTTTTGAATCGCTTTGAATCGCGCCTGGGAAGATTTAAAAGGGGATCTCACCTGCATCGTGGCTTCCCTTCGCACTTCCCAGCGCTTGCATCTTCCTTGAGCTCTTGGGCCCTTGTCTTCCCTGTTCTTGAGCTTTCTCCTGCCATGGCTTCCAACCTGCCCCCGCCACGTCTTGCCCGGTTGGCCGAGCTCGGGTCAGTGCGCAAGCTGCTGGGCTGGCGCACGGAGGAGCAGAAGCGCTGGCTCCGGCAGGGATCTCTCCCCCTGCTCCTGGAGAAGGGGGAAACAGTCTTCTTTACCACCTATGCCATGGTGGGGTTTGTCCCGCCAATTTCTTCCTTCTTCGTGACGCTGCTGGAGACGTACGGTCTCCAGCTTCATCACCTCTCCCCTAACTCCTTCGAGATGGCCGCCGTCTTCGTGCACTTCTGCGAAATGTTCGTGGGGGTGCACGCTTCAGTGACACTCTTCCGCTACTTCTTCGTGTTATGGACGACCGGGCGCAGCTCGAAGAATCAGCTGGGGGCGTACTACTTCCAGCATGGCTGCAAGGATCCGAAGGCCTCTGCGTACCTTCTACCTTTCGGTGCGTCGAGGTGGGAAAACTGGAGGGAGAACTGGGTGATCGTGCAGACCGACGGGCACGATCGCCTGCAGCTCCCAACTGCCGGTCCGACCACCGAGCATCGCTTCTGGGAGGAGATCCCAGAGCTGGAGCCATAGTACGCGCCGGTTTTGGAGCGGATCCGGTTCCTGGCCAACGAGGGGCTGACGTCCCTGATGGTGCTGATAGATTTCCTGTCGCGCCGTATTGCGCCCTTGCAGCAACGCAACCGCCCGGCGTGGTACTACACTGGCGAGCTCGACTGCACCAGGCTGGGGAGGGGTCTCGGCTCTGACCCATCTGAGGGGGAGCTGTACGAGATGGTGGCCAAAGTGAGCAGCTACTTCGTCACCGGCGGCGACCTCACCTTCCCGGCCTCTGGCACTCCCCTCTTCTTGGAGCCGCAGAAAAGGGCGGAGTTGCTGTGGAAGATGCCAAATCTTGATGACATCGGGATCGCCGTTCGTCAGGTTGGGGACGCCCTCCGGGGGATCTCGATTCCCGGGGTCAAGCGCTCCGGGGCGGAGCGAGAGGTTCCTACCACTGCCCATCCCGCACCGAGGGTCGATGGAGCTCAGACCGTCGACAAGGGGAAGGGAAAGGAGCCGGGCCCCGGGCAGCCAGAGAAGAAACGGGCCCGGTCTCCTCCAAGAGCGTCGTTTGCGCCAAGCCAGGGGGCTGGGGTACCCTTGCGCCCATCTCCCGGAGGCGCTGGTTCGTTGGGTGGCGACCCAAAGAGACCTCGGGTCTCCAGCTCTGGCGGGTCTCTTCTCAGACAGCGACGGTCCGAGGAGCTCCAGGCATAGTGCCTCCCTTCCTCAGGCGGAGGATCTTCAAGGAGGGACGCCGGTGGGGCGATACCCGGGGGTGAGCCGATGGCTCAGGCGCCGCAGCCAGCGAGCATCCCGGCCAGCAGCAGCATCGGAAGGAGCAGTGCTGGGACTCACCCGGGGACGCAGGTGCCTTGGACCTCATGGGCCGGTTCGGCGAGCAGCGCTAGGGGCACCACTGATGGGGGCCCTACTGCTCTGACTCCTACTCTGCCGGTCCGGGCGCCTGCGGCGCAGGGGTAGGCGCCGGCGGCAGGCTCTGGTGGCCCTGTACCTGCTCAGAGGCTGGGGCTCCAAGCCCATTGGAGGCTCACGTCCCCCTGTAAGTGTTGCTCTTTCCGGCTTTTAAGAGTAGCGTCCTTTCTCCTCTCTTAACCTGAGAGCTCCTTATGTCGACAGGGACTCACCGGCTGCCGGGGGCGAGTCTGTTCCCCGGCCATCTCCGGCCAGCGGAGGCTCTGTGCCACAGCGTCCAGGAACTGCGGCAGCTCCGACGGCACCCAAGTCGGTGGAGGCTTCTTCTGCGCCGCCGGAACCATCCCCCGTGGTGGCGCCGGCAGCGCCCGCTCGTCCTCCTTCGCCAGCTCGGAAGCCCGGTGCTGAGGCTGGGAGGGCAGCTGTGGGTGCAGCTGCTGGCCCCCTGGCTTCCCCAGATCGGCGCCTCGCCTCAGTTGCCGAAGCACCGGCGTCTCCACTAGTCGTGGACGTGACGGGGGAGGTCAGGGGCGTGGCTCCTGCTTCCGCCGCCCCGCTGCCCCTAGCGGATGCCTTGGGGCTTACCCAGGCTGGCGTCCAGCAGGTCCAGGCCGCCTTTGAGCGAGAGCGGGAGATGCTGGCTGGAGAGAGAGACCGCCTCCTTAACTGGGGGCATCTCCTGAAGCAGCAGGCCCAGGAGGCTGAGGCTGAGCTCGACTCGAGGCAGTCGAGGCTTGATGCCGTGAGGGCGCTGCTCAATGCTCAGAAAAGGGCCGTCGACCGCCTGGGTTTGGAAACCCGGCGACTGCGTCAGGAGGCCCGCGAAGCTCACGCCAGGGCTGAAGCGCGTTCCACTGCCACGGAGGAGCTGCGTCTGCAGATACCTCGCTGTGAGTGCGCTGTCGCAGATCGGGAACGCGCCGTGGCGGCCGAGGAGAAGAAGGTCGCCGCACGGCTCGAAGCCAGCAAAGGCAAGCTGAGGGCTCGGGCCGAGGAGCTGGGGCTCCGTGAGTCGGCTGTTGCCGCGAGGGAGGAACATGCCTCCCGGGAGCGCCAGGCGGTGCTGGACCGCGAGCTGGCGGCCCGCCAAGAGTTGGAGAAGCTCCAGGCCTCGCGGTCTGCCGAGGCTCGAGCGGTCTGGAGCTTTGTCACTGAGGCGGGGTCCGTCCTTGTTCCCCTCGGTTTCAGCCCGGTGCGGACGGGGGCTCCAACACAGGAGGTGCTCGAGGCAATCCCGGCGCTTGAGTCCATCGGTGCCAAGCTGGGCAGGCTCGAGGCGGTGATCGCCGATGAGCTTGAGGCGGAGGGACGAGGCCTGGCGAAGGAGGTCGCCACGCACGTGCTGGCGTGCTTCCGGAGTCAAGACCCTTCCTTCTCTCTGGAGCCGGTGAGACTAGGCCCCGCCGCCAAGCAGGAGGAAGCAGCCAGGGCCAAGGTCGAGGACATGGCCTCCCTTGTGGCCTCTAGGTTCCAGCGGGAGTCCGGGGACTCTTAGGCAGTCACCCCTGTGGCCAGGAGGCCCTGTATATCTCCTTTTTGCTTTTGTTGAGTCTGTAATCCAGCTCCTGGAGCTTTGAACGAATGAACAGGCTCTTTGTTTTTTGCGTTCGTGCTTATCTTCCTCTTGGCTTGACCTGGCTGAGTCCTTAGCTTCCTGGACTCTATGGAATCTGTTACAGAAAGAACAAGCACTGCCCTACTATTGCTCTAGGGATAGAACTTACGGAGGTGTTCTATGTTCCAAGGGTTCGGCAGCGGGTCCCCATCCTCGGTGGAAAGGCGTACGCACCCGGGGCGGCAAACTTTCGTGACTCGGAAGGGACCTTCCCAGCTGGGGGAGAGTTTGTCGGTCCCTTTGCGAGAAAGTATGCGCCGTAGTACCAGGTCGCCTTATTGCAGCTCCCGGACACGCACGGACCTTTGGTGGTAGCGCCGGAGCGTTTGCCGGTACCGTGCGTTGTGGAGCGCTGCGTGTAATCGAGCCTCGTCGACGAGGTCGATGTCTTCACGCCGGAGGTTGTCCT
This sequence comes from Neostapfia colusana, assembly GCA_030760725.1. Lineage (NCBI taxonomy): Eukaryota > Viridiplantae > Streptophyta > Magnoliopsida > Poales > Poaceae > Neostapfia > Neostapfia colusana. Next base: position 85,107,183 of record JASWHV010000003.1, read on the forward strand.
GCGCGGCTTCGTCGTAAGCTCGGACACGGAGAGACTCCATGGTGATCTCTAGGGGAAGCACAGCTTCGGCCCCGTATACCATGAAGAAGGGTTTCTCTCCAGTGGCCCGGCTCTGGGAGGTCCGGTCAGCCCACAGTGTGCTCGGAAGCTCGTCCACCCACTTGGCGCCATGCTTCTTCAAGCCGGCATAGGTGCGAGTCTTGAGGCCCCAAAGAATCTTGGCGTTGGCCCTCTCAACTTTCCAATTGCTCTTTGGGTGAGCAACGGAGGCATAGCACACCTGGATGCCGAGATCTTTGCAGTAGTCTTGGAAAGCTGCGCTGGTGAACTGGGTCCCGTTGTCGGTGATGATTCTGTTCGGGACCCCGAACTGGCAGATGATCGACTTGATGAACTTCACTGCGGATTTCTTGTTGATGGTGACGACGAGTGTATCTTACGGCCACTTGGTGAACTTGTCGACGGCGATGTAGAGGTACTGGAATCCCCCAACGGCTTTGGGGAATGGTCCCAGGATGTCCAACCCCCATACGGCAAATGACCACGAGGGTGGGATCATCTGAACCGCCTGAGCCGGTGTGTGGATCTGCTTGGCGTGGAACTGGCACGCCTTGCAGCTCTCGACCAGCTTGACGGCATCCTGGAGTGCTGTCGGCCAGTAGAAGCCATGCCGGAAGGCTTTACCGACGAGCGTGCATGAGGAAGAGTGACTCCCACATTCGCCTCCATGGATCTCAGCGAGCAAGTCGCAGCCTTCCCCCTGGGTTATGCACCGCAATAGGATGTGGTTGGCGCCACGCCGGTAGAGATCCCCTTCTACCAGCACGTACCTTTTAGCCATGCTCATGATCCGTTCAGCGGATACACATTCATCAGGGAGGATGTTGTCTTTCAAGTAGTCCCAGATCTCCGTGATCCATGCATCGGGTCTGACTTGAGCTTCTGGATCTTGAGCGCTGGGTTGCACGGAGTCCCCATTGACGCTTACGATCCTTGGTGGCGTCCATGGCTGCAGGGCCGCCGGGACCGCCAGCTTCGAGGTGCTGGTCCAGCCCCCTTCGCCCGGCTCGGCAGGCCGGGCTGTGGGCCGCAGCAACATCCTCTCGAAGACTCCTTCGGGCACAGGGGCTCCGGTAGAGGCCTTCGTTGAGAGGTCGTCGGCCGCGGCATTGCCAGTGCGCGGTACAAGGCGCAGGTCCAAGGCGAGGAAGTCTTTCTCCAACATCTGCACGTGGAGCAGATAAGCAGCTAGCTGTGGGTCGTTGCAGGAGCATTCACCCTTAACTTGTTTGATGACTAGCTGGGAGTCGCCCTGTGCCAACAACTGGCGAGCGCCCAGAGACAGGGCTGTCTTTAGGCCAAAGATGAGCGCTTCATACTCTGCCATGTTGTTGGTTGCCTTAAAATTGAGACGCACCATGTACCCAAACTTCTCCCCCGATGGCATGAGGAGAAGTACGCCAGCACCGGCCCCCTGCTGTCGCGAGGAGCCGTCAAAGAAGACCGTCCAGTGAGGCCCGGTGAAGACCGGAGCTCGGGGCTATGGTTCACCGTCTTCGTGGCCCCCTGGGTTAGTCTTCGTTGGCGTCCACTCGGCCACAAAGTCAGCCAGTGCCTGGCTCTTGACTGCATGGCGAGGGAGGAAGTCCACCTCAGACTCCGCCAATTCCACTGCCCACTTAGCGACATTGCCGGTTGCGTTGGGGCTGTGAAGGATTGCCTTCAGCGGGTAGGAGGTTACCACCGAGATCTGGTGGTCTTGAAAGTAGTGGCGGAGCTTCCTGGACGCCCCGAGTACTGCATACAGTTGCTTGTGGACCTCCAGGTATCTTGTCTTGGCGTCGTGGAGGACTTCGCTGATGTAGTAGACAGGCCTCTGAATGGTCCGGACCCTCCCCCTCAGGCCTGAGACGTCCTCATCCATTGGCTCAGGCCGACAGGAGGTAGATGGGTCCGGGGGAGCCTCCGGGAGGTTGTCTCGGAGCTCCGGGAGGTCCCGTTGGACCTCCGAGAGGTTGTCCTGGAGGTCCGGGAGGTTGTCTCGGACCTCTGGGAGGGGCCCGTTGGACCTCCGGGAGGTTGTCTTGGAGCTCTGGGAGGTCCCGTTGGACCTCCGGGAGGTTGTCCTGGAGGTTTGGGAGGTCGTTTCGGACCTCCGGGGTCTCCTAGTGCTTGTCTTCTGCTACCGGAGCAGGCCGCAGTGACGAGGGGTCCGGCCGTTCTGCGACGAGGACCATGTTCACCACCTCAGTTATTGCTGCGATGTAGAGCAACAAATGCTCTTCGGGCTCGGGGGCTACCATGATGGGTAGGGTCGTCAGGAGCTGCTTCAACTCCTGGAAAGCTTCTTCTGCTTCATCGGTCCAAGCAAATGGACCGGATTTGCGCAGGATCTTAAAGAAGGGGAGCGCTCGCTCTGTTAGCCTCGGTATGGACCGACTCAGCGCGGCTAGGCATCCCGTGAGTTTCAGGACATCTTTGATGCGGGCGGGGGGCCGCATCAGGTCGATGGCCTTGATCTTCTCTGTGTTGGCCTCAATTCCTCGGTGTGAGACCAGGAATCCTAGGAGCTTCCCAGAGGATACACCGAACACACACTTGTCGGGGTTCAGCTTAGTGCACGTGGAGCGCAGTTTGTCAAAGACTAGGGCTAGGTTATCTAACAAGGATGAACTCTGCCTGACCTTGACAACGATGTCATCGACATACACCTCGACTAAGTCTCTTATTAGCTCTCCAAAGGTTTTGTGCATTGCATGTACAAAGGTGGGGAGAGCATTCTTTAAGCCATAAGGCATAGAGACATTAGCAATACAGGTCGTCTACTGTGATGAAGGAAGTGTGCTCTTCATCTTCTCTAGACATAGGGATCTGATGAAAACCTGAGTAGGCGTCTAGGAAGCATAGCATATCACAGCCTGATGTCGAGTCTACTATTTGATCTATTCTAGGGAGGGGGAATGGATCTTTGAGACATGCCTTATTGAGACTGGTGTAGTCGATGCACATCCGGAGCTTCCCGCCGGCCTTCGGGACGACGACGGGGTTCACCAACCACCGGGGGTGGTGGACTTCCCGTATGTAGCCAGCGTCCAGCAGCTTCTTGATTTCTTCTCGGATGAAGTTCTGCCGCTCGATGGACTGCTTGCGGGGCTTCTGTTGGACTGGCCGGGCGTCGGGGAAGATCTTCAGATGGTGCTCGATCACCTCCCTAGGGATCCCCGGCATCTGCGACGGCTGCCATGCAAACACGTTGACGTTGTGCCAGAGGAAGGTGATGAGCGCGCCTTCCTATTTGCTGTCCAGACCCCCGGCTATCCGGGTGGTCTGTGTGGGGGACCACAGGACCTCGTCAGGTGGTGTTGTGATATGCGGCACCCAACAGCACACGGGTTGCAAAAACACATCATATTACATAAATAGTTTGCGGAAGCGGACAAGAAAGTTTTACAAATACTTGTATCAGAGTAAGCTACAGCGGAAGACTATCACTCTCACGTCTCATATCTAAACTAGCAACAAAGAAACGGTCCAGCCCGCGGACGTTTCTTACTAGCAACACGAAGACAATCTGCAGCGGCGGGGATGCTCTTTGAGTAAGCACTCAGAGGTTCCCGAGTCTCATCGGCATCCCTTCTCATAAGCATCGAGTCAATTACCTGCAAAACAACTCGGATAGCATCCGTGAGCATAACGCTCAGCAAGACTTAACCGTCACCCTAAACATGAAACTCTAAGTGAGGTTATGAACCTAACATAGGATGGCATAAGCATGATTAAACTCGCCTAAAAGTGAATCCTTACTTTCAGTATTAATTGCAGTATTTTAAGTAACCCTGGGCACGCCACATCGGGAGTCCACAATCAAACAAGAAACGCTTTCCCCCGATGTAAATTGCTCATGGCATAAAAGAATCGAGTTTGCACTAGCCTATTCATCAAGATCCAATACAAAGGTAGGATAATACTTCACATCAAAATGATTAGTTCCCTTCTCATGCAAGTTCTTACTACGTCACGACTGTGAGAACAAGTATGCTCGGTCCATTCCGCGAGCGATGGTGATTCGAATCAATAACACCCGTACTACATGACACGTACGCCCGTACTCGACGTTGCCTACAACAACCATCACTGACGTCGTACGTGGCAGCCTTTCCCCCGTTTCACCCCCACTGAATCGATCAAGTCACCCCGTACAGTAGCTACTCTCATGGTGCACCTACCGACATGAGATGTCATGAGAATATTCCCCACATACTGCACACCGGTCGTCCGCCTGAGGCGACCCGAAAAGTTCCAACGACAGCTTCCCGAGGTACATCGGTTTACTGGGTCCCATATAGCCAGCATGAGTCCGGTACACAACTCAAACTTGTTCAACAGGGCCGCATAAGGATCGGTCCTTGACCGACACGGACAGGTCTACAGCACCCAGGCCCCTATGTACTGCTGCCCCAACAACCTTCCGGTCTCAACTTTAACTTGTGAATTCATTTTGAACCAATCCCGTATGCCCCTGTTGTTCCTGAAACTGCGAGTAGCATCTTGCCACTCGACTTCTACCGAACCGTACTTAAGCATGGCAGTTCTACACAGTGAAAGACACCTACCCAATATTCCATGGGTCATTTGGTTATGTAAGAGGAGTATCAAACACTAGACCTAATGCACAGTCCATATCTTGACCGAAAGTTAATACCAAAGGAAAACTTAACAGCTGTTAAATGCAAACCGGAGCTTGTCTGTTTTGCAGGGTAGTCGTATATAACAGTTAGTGTCCTTGAAGATCCTCCCTTGATTCTCCGGAGCTTGATCCACTTCGATGAATCGCTCCTTTGAATCCCCTTCGTTGGGGTTCCTATTGAATTGCATATGCATATGTTTTATATACTGTAATGGAAAGAAGTTATAGAATTCATTTCTTAGGTACAGAGGTTGTGTGGAAAAGCCAAGAATGGCTTGGTTGCCCCTGTTGTGCAAAGAAACAGACTTAAAAAATTGACCTTAAGGCCTTAGCTATACACTAATCATTTCCCCTAATGAACGTAATAGATAAACTGAAAAGATTTTAGTGCAACTGAAGAACAAGAACTCCAATGGCCTCAAAACTTTTACAGCAGGTTCTATACTACCTAAGTATTTAGCTTGCCAAATTGCAGCTAATGTAGAGTCATATTGTGTTCTTCATAATTCTCATAATCTCTCTTATGTATTTTTCCCTATACACAAGTAGGGAGAATAAGAACAGGGAGTTCAAGGACTCATATTGGGCTGGTAATTTACATGTGAGTTCTTGATCACATGAGAGTAATCTGGTCCAAAATTCAGCCCTTTTACTTAAGTAGTTTTCCAGAACAATTCTTTAAGTATTCCTAATCAAAAGAATTAATTCTGAGGTAATGGGCATTTTCATGCTCAAGTAAGTGAACTACAATTTCAATTATATCTCAGAGAGCTTGCCTAAATTTTCCTATGATCTTTGGAGCTATGGATTGCCCAGAATAGACCTTTGAAATGGGAAACATTTTCTGAAAATGTTTCTGGACTCTTTTGAACACAGTAGTTTGCATTTAGCAAATTCCTACACAAATGATCTTCAAATGAGCTGAAAATTTGCTAGTAGGTCAACACCATGCTAAAGAATATTCTGGCAAAATTTGGGGATTTTTTAATAAACCAAACTCCCTCAATAATTCTTTTTTAGAATTTCTTCAAAGAATTTTCCAGAATATAATATTAACTTTCATACAAATCTGAGTTCATATTTGGATAGAACTCAGAGAGATGAATCCAACCCAAATGGAATCACTCAAATTGGAAGTTTCTACCAGGAGCTATGAATTTCCAAAATATTGAGCTAAGTCTGGAATTGTTTTCCTACAGAAAATCCGGCTGGACCCACTGTTTTGAATCCCAGCCAATAGAAACGAAGCCGCACCGGGGCCACAGCTTCTCAGCGCGCCAACACACGGGATCCAGCCACACACGATCACGGGTTTAAATTCTCTGCTGCTGACAGACGGGGCCCACCCGTCTTCTTCTTCCTCCGGCTCCCTTCCCGCGCCCGCGCTCTCCCCCTCGCCGAAGCTCGCCGGAGCTCGCCGGCCGGCGGTTTCCGGCCACCATCCAAACCCGGACTCGCCGCCAGGGGGTTATTGACGTTAAGGAACACGATGGTGGGGCGTTCTAGGGCTGCCGGCGACCGGAAGATAGCTTGCGACGTGTGGCGGCCTCGGTTGCCCTTCGGCGCTGTCGGCCGTGGGTTCTAGCCCGCCAAACACTCAACCAATGAACTCTACAGCATCAGTGGATGATCGCACGGCTCGGCATGGCCCCCAAACGGATCTGGAACAGCCGCAAGCCGGTCGTCACCGTGCGGCCGATTGGGTCCGCCGCGATCACGCTCGGTAGAGCTCAAAATTCGTGGTTCCCAGTTAGTTTCATGCCACGGATGCTAAAGAGGATATGACCGCCGGCTCCAGCTCCTACGTGCAAAGTTTGACGACCTTGGGAGGATTAGAGAGCAGAATTTGCCGAATCCATACCGGAAGCTCGGAATGAGGTCGCCGGAGCAAAACCTCAAAATTTGCCGTCGATAGCTCACGGCATGGCCTGAGCTTCGGGTGAGAGCAGTGCGGTGGCCGTGTGCTCCCGTTGCCGCCCTCGCTTGGCCGTGAACCCCGCGGTGGCGAGCTGCCCACGTGCGCCGGTTCACTTTTTTGAACTCGGTCGCCGCGGCGGCGGTTGTTCTCGGGCGAGGGAGGCCGAAGCTCGCTTGGTTTTGTGTCGGGGAGGTGGAGGCTGATCTCGGGGAAAGTTTTAGCAGCTCGGGGGAGGGAAGAGCGCGGTGGTTTTGCCGTTCTTCCGATCGGACCGAGGGCGGAGGTGAGGAGCTCGGTTCAGTGCGTGCGCTCGCGAGGAGAGGAAGCAAATGATCTTTTGTTCGGTCTGAGAGCACGTGATCACGTTGAAGACGCGGTCAGGACCAACCCCGGGGCGCCAGCACAGGGAGGCCGGCAGCAGGAGCTGGCGCGGTGTCACACCCGGTTTTTCCGAAGAAACAACCAAGTGAATATCACATGTATGCCAGGATCATTTGCTCATACATGTGATGACAAATAGTGAAGCATCATTTATTACAAGCCAGGTGTCGAATATAAGTAAGTCTTACATAGTAAATGTCTCGATGGACAATAATAAGTTCATCACAAGGAAAATAAACTAGCAGCGGAATATTATTCTTTGGGGCTCCATCACAGGTGTTGCCCGGGGGGGGGGTCTTCATGAACCTAGAATCCTTCCTCGGGTCCAAAGTCTTGGTCATTATACACCACCTCATTATCTTGACCTGAGCAGCAATATAAACCAACAAATATGCAAGGTTGAGTACCAATGGTACTCAGCAAGTGTGGGAAAATTATATCATGCATGGCTAGAACAAGGAGAGGTTGAACTCATGGTTAAAGCACTACGCAATTAATACCTATCACCTTAGCTTATTAAGCACCTACATTACTACACAGGTGAAATGGTCCCAATCTCCCATCCCAATCATCATAACCAAATAATCATAACATCATTTCCAATGTTAAGCTTCCCGCTTAACCTCCAAAACCGTCAATCCTCTAATCATGAATAAGTCCAGGCCGCTCTTAACCGTGAGCACGGCTGTCAAGACAGTTTTGACTCTGCAGAGTTTGTACCACTGTACCCACAAGTAGTGATTTCATCCCCCGTTGCCGGGTGGACTAAAAGAACCTCCATTATGCCAGTGGCTACGTTCCACATTCACACTTCCCAGGTGTGCGGCCAAGAGATCACTACAAAGCCTTTACAAAGGGATTCCCGACGAGCGTGGGCCCACTGAGGTTTCACCCCTAACAGCATACAAGAGGCTCCAACCCCGCTGCAGTGGCCCCCTCTTGAGCCTTGCGGTTCATATGGTAGTCCAGCTGACACCTACTCCCCGCACCATCCAACACACCCATACTACGCCGGGGATACACCTAATTAATTGGCTAAGCTGCCCCATCTCAGCATGTGGTTGGCACTGTAAAGCCGGGTTACATGCTCCATGAACCGGTCCTTAGGATCCAGGCAAGTACTAAACACAAACCCAAGTCTCGTGCACCCAGCACACAACCAAAACATCCAACTTGCCTTGATCCCTACCTCTACATAATTCACAATGTCTCATTCAAGAGTATGGTAATATAAACTGATGATCTCATGTCCCAAATATCCCATTCTAAGCATGGCTAAGCAAATGCATGTAAATATATGACATGGTAAAATAAATCCCAACCCAAGCTACAAGGAAACAGGGTAATGAAATTCTAGGGAAACTTTCCTAGCATGGGTTTCATATTTCATTTGACAATGCAAATAATTCTATCTACACATCCTAGCATAGGATCAAAGTGGTCAAGGACACTTGCCTCCTTCTTGCTGCTCTTGAAATGAGTAGTCCTGATCTTGAAAACTGATAGCTTGCTCTTGAACAGGTTCTACTTCATACCATCACACATAGCAAAAGGAAAACAACAATCATAAGACATAGTTCACACTTCTACTTCATACAAACAACACATTCACATTTATGAAATTTTCTTTACCATTTTATGTGTTGTGGATACTCTATGTGTGTTGGTTTGGGGCTTGCACACACTTCTATTTACATGTGTATGATTCCTACTTTGGTGTTCATATTTATACTCACATAATATATATATATATATATACATATATATGTATATATGTGTGTTTCAGTTTTAAATAAATTCCTTATATATTAAACTACCAAATATGTATGAAGAGTATTTTTCTTCTCCATAGGTGCCTTCATAATTTCTATCAACCCTAAACTGAATTCTTTGTACTTTAGAAACTCCATTTATTATTTACTAGTTTCTATATTTTCAGATTTATATTCTTATGCATAATTGTGCATTTTATTATTAAATTAGTAATACACACTACCTAAACAGATTAGGTTCTGGTCCTAAATAATTTAAGATCATATTTTGACCTTGGCTTCTGATGTATACTATTTCATAATTATTTTTCCTATTTTTCTTTAACTATTCTTTACTTAAGAATGTGCCCCTATACTATTAAATGTGAATAATTTATGAAACAGATTTATTTCAGCCCCAAAAATATATTTTTATCTCACTCCAAAGTTTTCTAAGTACTGAGAAAGTTTTTACTAATTTTGACAATTAGGTTTGTCCCCCTTTTTAATATTTAAACACTAGTTACATTTTCAATTTTCTAAATTAAATACTAAACAGGGCTAAAATAATGAATTCACCCCATTACAGGGTATATAATATTATTTTCATAATCTCCAGGGGTCTAGCTACACTCTTCAGAGGTGTTTTTCTTAATTTCTATTAAGTCTAGGGGCTAAAACTGATTTTTAAATGAATTTACATGATTTTCTGGAGTTCCAGGGGCTAGATCTGAAGTTTCCGGGGCTAGCTCTCAATTCCAGAGAACCCCAGGGGGTAGCACGTAAGAATTCCAGTCTTTATAACGCGGGACTGACGTGGACCGTCTGATTTTAAACCGACGGCTGAGATTATAACATCGAACCGGTACGCGGGGTTTTAAAGTCTACCGTGCGATTTAAAATAAACGGCGCACAAGCGGCCACGTCGCTCTGATCGAGCGCGGGCGGCGCTGCCGGCGGCGCACGGCGGCGGGAAGCGGCGATCTCGCCGGAATCTTTCGGATCCTCGAGAATTCTGCCTAGAACTGTGATCTTATGGCCTAGATCGGTAGAGGGGAGGTCAGGGATCTCACCTCGGGGGTTTTCTCGAGCTCGGGGGTCCTGGAAAGTGCTCGGCGGCGAGGTCCGAGGCAAAACCACGGCGAAGCTCGTCGGAGCTGGATTTGCACCGTAAGTCTTCGGGTTTTCTGCACCTGCAAAGTTCCCCGGAGGCGGTGGATCAAAACTAGCGAGTTAGATCAGAGTTTCCGAGCTTAGATCGGCCAAAATTCACCGGCGAAGTCTCGGTGCTCACCGGAGTGAAAATCGGCGATCGCGTGCGAAAAACTGATCGGATCGGTGGGTTTTATAGCCGGGGGAGGGCGGTGGTTCTGTTGTGATCGAGTTGGAGTCCGCTAGTTCCAGAATTCGGCCGCAAAACACGATTTCCCGATCGGTTGCGATCGAGCGCGCGGGAGAGAGTCCGGGGTCGCGGGGTTAGGGATGACAGGCGGGTCCCACATGTCAGCGAGGGGCAGAGCGGCGCGCGCGGGGGCGGGCTGCGCGGGGGTTAGCTGGGCCGGCTGGGGTTTCGGCCCACTGGCCAGTTTTTTTCTGGCTTTCCTTTTTCTTTTTCATTTCATTTCTGTTTTGAGTATAATTTGAATTCCAGTTTGAATTTGAATTTTTGCAAAACATGCAATACGTCCAAAAATTTCTAAATTCCCCTCTGAACATGGTTTATGGTTCTAAATCAAAATTTGAGTCTTGACTAAAAATTTGGGGTGTTACAGCTCTACCCCCCTTAAAAGAAATCTCGTCCTCGAGATTGGTGTTTCTAAGAAAACAATTCCGGAAATTGTGCCTTAAGCTCATCTTCCCGCTCCCAGGTGGCTTCCTCTTCTGAGTGATGTTTCCACTGCACCTTGCACATCCTGATTCTCTTATTTCTGGTGAGGCGTTCCATTGTCTCCAAAATCTTGTATGGTTGCTCGGCATAAGACAAATCCTCAGCTACATCCACTTCGTTCATGGGTAACACCTCCTCAGGCGTCCTCAGACATTTCTTGAGTTGCGACACATGGAACACATCGTGCACGTCCGACAGATGAACCGGCAACTCTAGTTGGTACGCCACTTCGCCTTTTCTTTCCAAAACTTGAAAGGGTCCGATGTATCGAGGTGACAACTTCCCTTTCACCTTGAACCGACGAAGTCCTCTGATAGGGGACACCTTGAGATAAACATAGTCTCCCACGTTGAAAACGAGCTCTCTTCTTCGTACATCAGCATAACTCTTCTGGCGTGTCTGTGCTATCCTCAAGTTGTTGCGAATCTCCCTCACCTTTGCCTCGGCTTCTTGTAGCACTTCGGGACCAAACACTTTACTTTCTCCTGTTTGGTTCCAAAATAGGGGAGTTCTGCACTTCCTTCCATACAAAGCTTCAAACGGTGACATCTTCATACTAGCTTGATAACTGTTGTTACAGGAAAACTCCGCATACGGTAAGTTTTTGTCCCAACTCCTATTGTTTTTAGTGCACATGCCCTTAACATATCTTCAAGGATCTGATTGGTTCTCTCCGTCTGCCCGTCAGTTTGGGGATGATAGGCAGAACTGAAATTCAGATGGGTTCCCATGGTTTCATGCAACTTTTGCCAAAACCTCGAGGTGAACTGCGTCCCTCGATCCGACACTATCTTCTTCGGCACTCCATGGTAACACACAATCCTTGACATGTACAATTCTGCCAATTTGGATCCGCTGTAGCTTTCTTTCACAGGGATGAAATGAGCTACCTTGGTTAGCCTATCAATAATAACCCATATTGAATCATACCCGGACTGGGTCCTAGGCAATCCCACGACAAAGTCCATGCTGATCTCTTCCCACTTCCATTCAGGCACTTTGAGTGGTTGCAGCAATCCCGCGGGTCGTTGATGTTCTGCTTTCACCAACTGACATGTGTCACATAGGGCAACATGTTCCGCGACATCTCGCTTCATGCCATACCACCAATACCTGCTTTTGAGGTCCTGATACATCTTCGTACTCCCAGGATGAATGGAATAGTCGGAATCGTGCGCCTCCTTCAAAATTAATTTACGAATCTCCTTTACTTCTGGCACACAGATCCTTTTCCCGTGCCACACCGTTCCTTGTTCATCCTCTCTAAAACCAGGAGCTTTATTTTCCTTGATGAGCTGTCTGATCTCTTGTACCTTCTCATCATTCTTTTGTCCCTCGCGTATGTCTCGCTCAAGTGTGGAGTCCACTTCCATGGCGATGGCTTCACCACTATTTACTAGACATAGATTGAGCCTTATAACCTCGTCCTTCAATTCTGCAGGCATATCCTTCAAGCTCAACTTATTGACCTGCACTTTCCGACTCAAGGCATCGGCCACGACGTTTGCTTTCCCGGGATGATAGTTGATGCCTACATCAAAGTCATTGATTAGCTCTAACCATCTCCTTTGTCTAAGGTTGAGATCTGGCTGTGTGAATATGTACTTCAAACTCTTATGATCCGTATATATCTCTGTCCTCTTCCCCATCAAATAGTGCCGCCAAATTTTCAACGCGTGTACCACTGCAGCTAGTTCTAAGTCATGTGTAGGATAGTTCTTCTCGTGCTTCCGAAGCTGCCGGGATGCATATGCCACGACATGTCCCTCTTGCATGAGAACACATCCCAACCCGTTTCCAGAGGCATCGCAGTACACCGTGAAATTCTTCTGCATATCTGGCATAACCAACACGGGGGCTGTTGTCAATCTCTTCTTTAGCTCCTGAAAGCTCGTATCGCACTGTGGCGTCCAGGTGAATGTGATTCCCTTTTCCAATAGTTTGGTGAGAGGTCTCGAGATCTTGGAGAATCCCTCAATAAACCGTCGATAGTATCCAGCCAATCCCAAAAAGCTTCGAACTTCCCCGACATTTTCAGGGGTTTTCCATTTCTGGATATCTTCGATTTTGGCGGGATCTACGGAGATTCCTCCCTCCGAGATTATATGCCCTAAAAAGGGAACTCTCTTTAGCCAAAACTCACACTTGCTCAACTTGGCATATAGTTGGTGTTCTCTCAGCCTTTGTAACACCAACCTTAGATGTTTCTCATGTTCTTCTTCATCTTTGGAGAAGACGAGAATATCATCTATGAAAACCATCACAAATTTGTCCAGATATTCCATGAATACCTTGTTCATGAGGTACATGAAATATGCCGGGGCATTGGTTAGCCCGAAAGGCATGACAGTGTATTCATACAGTCCGTACCGAGATACGAAAGCTGTCTTGGGAATATCAGATTGCCTTATCTTGAGTTGGTGGTATCCCGACCTGAGATCAATTTTCGAGAACACGCAAGCTCCCCTCAACTGATCAAACAAGTCTTCAATGCGGGGTAATGGATACTTGTTCTTGATGGTCACCTCATTCAAGGCACGGTAATCCACGCATAACCTTTGAGTTCCATCTTTCTTAGGCACAAATATTACCGGAGCTCCCCATGGTGAGGAACTAGGGCGAACATACCCCTTTTCCGTCAATTCCCTCAAATGATCCTTGAGCTCTTCTAGCTGCTTGGAGTCCATTCGATAAGGTCTCTTGTATATCGGGGCTGTTCCCGGTACTAGCTCGATTGCGAATTCCACGTCACGGTCGGGAGGCATTCCTGGCAACTCCTCCGGAAAAACATCTGGATATTCCCTGATAGTCCTGATTTCCTCAACTTTCACCTCCACTTGATTTAATTTAATGTCCCTCCTAGGCTCATGTATCGTTATGAACTTTACTCTTGTGCCACTAGGGTGAGTTAGTTCCACCGTTCTGGTCGAACAATGGATGATTCCTTTATGTTTGGTCAACCAATCCATACCCAAAATAATATCTATCCCTTGTGAATCGATCACTATGAGGTTAGCGGTAAATACTACCCCATTAATGTCTAGGTTCACTTTGGGACACACTTGTCTTGTCCTTATTTCTCCACCTGGAGAATTTACCGCTAGCATATGGTTCATTTGTGTGGTTGCTAGGTCATGCTTCTTAACAAACCCTTGAGCAATGAACGAATGGGTAGCACCAGAATCAAACAGCAGAGTTGCAAGGTGTAAATTGGCAGGAAACTTACCAACTACCACGTCGGGTGCCTCTTGTGCTTCCTCCATAGTGACGTGGTTCACCCGTCCTCTCATTACGTTCTGCTGCTGTGGCTGCGTGGGCTTCTTCTTTGGACACTTATGGGCGTAGTGCCCCACTTCACCACAGCTGAAACATTGCACCCCAATCTTAGATGCTTGGCCCTTGTTGTCTTGGGGTTGGTTTGGGGGTCCTTGCACTGCTGGTCGAGGTGGATATGCGGGGCGAGGCTGTTGTACAAACTGACGTTGCGGCTGTGCTGGTGCTGCGGGAGGCCTGTAGTTTGGGTTGTACCCTCTTGGTGCTGAATAGGGTACCGCAGCACGGCTCGTCTGCCCCGTAGGTTGCTGCATCATACGTGGGCGGGTGTTGCTCCCTGAGGCTTGATGTGACCACCCAGCCTTCCTCTTATTCTCATTTTCCAGGGCCTTCAGCTTCCTTTCCACCACAAATGCTCTGTCCACCATCTTTTGAAAGCTTTCATACTCATTGGAGGACATTGCACACTGCATCTCTGCGTTAAGTCCTTCCACGAAACAATCTTGTTTCTGCTCATCTGTCTCTATGTCTCGTGGAGCATAACGGGATAGTTGAGTGAATTTAGTGAGGTATTCCCTCACCGTCATGTTTCCCTGCTGCAGTCCCAAAAACTCTTTCCTCTTGTTTTTGAGTTCACCCCTTGGGATGTAATGGTTGCGGAAGCTACGCTTGAACTCTTCCCAAGTGATGCTCTCAGGGTCATGATGGGCGGCCACGTAGGCGGTCCACCAATCAGCAGCAGGTCCCTGCAATTGATGAGAGGCAAACAGCACCCTCTCATACCCTTGGCATTGTATGATTCTCATCTTACTTTCAATGGTCTTCAGCCAATCATCTGCCTCCAGAGGTTCAGCAGCACTTGCAAACTTTGGAGGTTGAGTTCCTAGAAACTCACTCAACCTTGGTTGGCGTGGTGCAGCTTGTGGAGGTGGAACTTGATGCAAGTTGGCCACTACTTGAGTCAAGTTCTGGATGAGCTGATTTTGATTCTCCAGCATTTGGTGGAGAGGATCAACTTCTTCACGGCGACCACCCCGGTTCTGGCCTCCAGAAAGATGAGAGTTGCATGCCTCATCATTGTTGTTGGCGGGGTTGGCAGCACGTCCTTTTCCTCTTCCGGCCATCTGGCAGAATCAACAAATGTTAATTTGAAAGCATCTAGTATCATCTTACTACTTTCACTTGTTTGTACTTTGAAGTGTTGAAGTTTTGTTAAAATCTTACGAGGGTTTTATATCTCACACCCAATAAATGCACTATTATTTCCTGTGGGTTCACACACCAAAGCAAAACAATCTGAAGACGAGGCTGTGGACACTTGCTCATGGCTTCCACAACTCACGTCACACACCAAGCATTATCACACCATTAAATACGTAACGACTCGACTACTCGACCTCTTGCTAGCTAGGGGAAAGACTCTACACTACTCATCCTCTTGAGCTGGCTCCTCGGGATCTTCCTCCTCATTTCGGCTACCTTCTGACTCTGCTTTGGGTGGGGAGGCTGCTGGTGGAGAAGTGCGACGACGCCTGATTGCTCGGCGATCCGGGGAGTCAGGGGTCCATGGATCACTTACGGTGACACACAGTTCATTCCCATCTCCTCTTTCTCTCGTCTTTAAGCAAGCTCGCAGCAATGCCTCCGTCTCCTTCAGAGTGTCTCGGACATCCTGAAGTTCTTGTTGACACTCCTGCAGTCGAGTGCTGAGCATAGCAGCATCCTCCAAGCACAAGTCCATGTGCTCATGGGAAGTCCCTTGCTGCACCGGTGGGTACTTGTACTCCGTAGTACCACTCTCACGTTGGAGGACATACATGTACTCAGTTTTGTCCAAGTGGCGACGATAGATGTGACTCTGGCAGGTGATGGCCTCCCAAGTGACATCTCTCTCCGCGTCAACTTGTGTTGCTCGACAAGCTGGAGAGTGGTGGATCTTAAGCAGCTGATTCTCGTGTATAATCCTCATCTCCGAACTCCATTCTTCCCTCTTCTCACGGATGGTCCTGGTGGAGTTATAGTGGATGATGAGCTTGCCCGTATTGCCGGCGGCTTCGAGCATACGTCGAAGACGGCGCAACAAATCTCCTACTGCCAATCCGTAGGAAAGGTACGTCACTGGACGACTCTCCTCTCTTTCAGCAAGGGCAACTACGGGAACTCTCCCTCCCGTGGACTTACGAGCGGTGCGAATCATGCGAACCATCTAAAACAAAAGAATTTAAAATTAGGTTAGATAAAATCTCAAACAAAAATCCTATTTTGAATGAAAGTTGGGGTAAGATGAAGAAAATGACTCCTTTAATAACACTTTTTCCACCCACACCTTTGGAAAATAGTTTTTAAGAAAATAGGGCCCTTAAATACGTCCATTTCTACCTAGGTCCACGTTCCTACGGGCAACCTTGGCTCTGATACCACCTCTGTCACACCCGGTTTTTCCGAAGAAACAACCAAGTGAATATCACATGTATGCCAGGATCATTTGCTCATACATGTGATGACAAATAGTGAAGCATCATTTATTACAAGCCAGGTGTCGAATATAAGTAAGTCTTACATAGTAAATGTCTCGATGGACAATAATAAGTTCATCACAAGGAAAATAAACTAGCAGCGGAATATTATTCTTTGGGGCTCCATCACAGGTGTTGCCCGGGGGGGGGGGTCTTCATGAACCTAGAATCCTTCCTCGGGTCCAAAGTCTTGGTCATTATACACCACCTCATTATCTTGACCTGAGCAGCAATATAAACCAACAAATATGCAAGGTTGAGTACCAATGGTACTCAGCAAGTGTGGGAAAATTATATCATGCATGGCTAGAACAAGGAGAGGTTGAACTCATGGTTAAAGCACTACGCAATTAATACCTATCACCTTAGCTTATTAAGCACCTACATTACTACACAGGTGAAATGGTCCCAATCTCCCATCCCAATCATCATAACCAAATAATCATAACATCATTTCCAATGTTAAGCTTCCCGCTTAACCTCCAAAACCGTCAATCCTCTAATCATGAATAAGTCCAGGCCGCTCTTAACCGTGAGCACGGCTGTCAAGACAGTTTTGACTCTGCAGAGTTTGTACCACTGTACCCACAAGTAGTGATTTCATCCCCCGTTGCCGGGTGGACTAAAAGAACCTCCATTATGCCAGTGGCTACGTTCCACATTCACACTTCCCAGGTGTGCGGCCAAGAGATCACTACAAAGCCTTTACAAAGGGATTCCCGACGAGCGTGGGCCCACTGAGGTTTCACCCCTAACAGCATACAAGAGGCTCCAACCCCGCTGCAGTGGCCCCCTCTTGAGCCTTGCGGTTCATATGGTAGTCCAGCTGACACCTACTCCCCGCACCATCCAACACACCCATACTACGCCGGGGATACACCTAATTAATTGGCTAAGCTGCCCCATCTCAGCATGTGGTTGGCACTGTAAAGCCGGGTTACATGCTCCATGAACCGGTCCTTAGGATCCAGGCAAGTACTAAACACAAACCCAAGTCTCGTGCACCCAGCACACAACCAAAACATCCAACTTGCCTTGATCCCTACCTCTACATAATTCACAATGTCTCATTCAAGAGTATGGTAATATAAACTGATGATCTCATGTCCCAAATATCCCATTCTAAGCATGGCTAAGCAAATGCATGTAAATATATGACATGGTAAAATAAATCCCAACCCAAGCTACAAGGAAACAGGGTAATGAAATTCTAGGGAAACTTTCCTAGCATGGGTTTCATATTTCATTTGACAATGCAAATAATTCTATCTACACATCCTAGCATAGGATCAAAGTGGTCAAGGACACTTGCCTCCTTCTTGCTGCTCTTGAAATGAGTAGTCCTGATCTTGAAAACTGATAGCTTGCTCTTGAACAGGTTCTACTTCATACCATCACACATAGCAAAAGGAAAACAACAATCATAAGACATAGTTCACACTTCTACTTCATACAAACAACACATTCACATTTATGAAATTTTCTTTACCATTTTATGTGTTGTGGATACTCTATGTGTGTTGGTTTGGGGCTTGCACACACTTCTATTTACATGTGTATGATTCCTACTTTGGTGTTCATATTTATACTCACATAATATATATATATATATATATACATATATATGTATATATGTGTGTTTCAGTTTTAAATAAATTCCTTATATATTAAACTACCAAATATGTATGAAGAGTATTTTTCTTCTCCATAGGTGCCTTCATAATTTCTATCAACCCTAAACTGAATTCTTTGTACTTTAGAAACTCCATTTATTATTTACTAGTTTCTATATTTTCAGATTTATATTCTTATGCATAATTGTGCATTTTATTATTAAATTAGTAATACACACTACCTAAACAGATTAGGTTCTGGTCCTAAATAATTTAAGATCATATTTTGACCTTGGCTTCTGATGTATACTATTTCATAATTATTTTTCCTATTTTTCTTTAACTATTCTTTACTTAAGAATGTGCCCCTATACTATTAAATGTGAATAATTTATGAAACAGATTTATTTCAGCCCCAAAAATATATTTTTATCTCACTCCAAAGTTTTCTAAGTACTGAGAAAGTTTTTACTAATTTTGACAATTAGGTTTGTCCCCCTTTTTAATATTTAAACACTAGTTACATTTTCAATTTTCTAAATTAAATACTAAACAGGGCTAAAATAATGAATTCACCCCATTACAGGGTATATAATATTATTTTCATAATCTCCAGGGGTCTAGCTACACTCTTCAGAGGTGTTTTTCTTAATTTCTATTAAGTCTAGGGGCTAAAACTGATTTTTAAATGAATTTACATGATTTTCTGGAGTTCCAGGGGCTAGATCTGAAGTTTCCGGGGCTAGCTCTCAATTCCAGAGAACCCCAGGGGGTAGCACGTAAGAATTCCAGTCTTTATAACGCGGGACTGACGTGGACCGTCTGATTTTAAACAGACGGCTGAGATTATAACATCGAACCGGTACGCGGGGTTTTAAAGTCTACCGTGCGATTTAAAATAAACGGCGCACAAGCGGCCACGTCGCTCTGATCGAGCGCGGGCGGCGCTGCCGGCGGCGCACGGCGGCGGGAAGCGGCGATCTCGCCGGAATCTTTCGGATCCTCGAGAATTCTGCCTAGAACTGTGATCTTATGGCCTAGATCGGTAGAGGGGAGGTCAGGGATCTCACCTCGGGGGTTTTCTCGAGCTCGGGGGTCCTGGAAAGTGCTCGGCGGCGAGGTCCGAGGCAAAACCACGGCGAAGCTCGTCGGAGCTGGATTTGCACCGTAAGTCTTCGGGTTTTCTGCACCTGCAAAGTTCCCCGGAGGCGGTGGAT
This sequence comes from Neostapfia colusana, assembly GCA_030760725.1. NCBI lineage: Eukaryota > Viridiplantae > Streptophyta > Magnoliopsida > Poales > Poaceae > Neostapfia > Neostapfia colusana. The sequence continues at coordinate 85,126,427 of JASWHV010000003.1, forward strand.
CAAAACTAGCGAGTTAGATCAGAGTTTCCGAGCTTAGATCGGCCAAAATTCACCGGCGAAGTCTCGGTGCTCACCGGAGTGAAAATCGGCGATCGCGTGCGAAAAACTGATCGGATCGGTGGGTTTTATAGCCGGGGGAGGGCGGTGGTTCTGTTGTGATCGAGTTGGAGTCCGCTAGTTCCAGAATTCGGCCGCAAAACACGATTTCCCGATCGGTTGCGATCGAGCGCGCGGGAGAGAGTCCGGGGTCGCGGGGTTAGGGATGACAGGCGGGTCCCACATGTCAGCGAGGGGCAGAGCGGCGCGCGCGGGGGCGGGCTGCGCGGGGGTTAGCTGGGCCGGCTGGGGTTTCGGCCCACTGGCCAGTTTTTTTCTGGCTTTCCTTTTTCTTTTTCATTTCATTTCTGTTTTGAGTATAATTTGAATTCCAGTTTGAATTTGAATTTTTGCAAAACATGCAATACGTCCAAAAATTTCTAAATTCCCCTCTGAACATGGTTTATGGTTCTAAATCAAAATTTGAGTCTTGACTAAAAATTTGGGGTGTTACACGCGGCAAGCTCCTCGGTGGCTCCCGTGAGCTGTTCGGGAAAATTTCCCACCGAGAGCAAAACTTAGTGAGTAAGGCAGCCTCTTCATCTCAATGACATGTGGGTCCCACTCCACATTTCTTCCCCAAATATCTTCTCAAGCTGATCTCCTTAATTCCCAGAATTCTATGTTTAAAAAGGGTGGCTAGAATTTGAATTCTTCAAATTCAGTTTGGATTTGCAAGACAAAATCTGAATTTGGTTAGAATTTGCAAATGCTCCTCTTTAACTCCTTTTTGGGCTCACCCTACAATTGAAAAGTTCGTGATAGAACTATTTCCAATAAACCCAACTATAGGGCTGTATGTTTATTCAAGGTTTTTGGTCACCACATGTGTGAACTTTGAATTTCAAATCTGTTCAAACTTACATGCAAAGAGGTATTTAACTCCTTATTGGTTCAACACTTTTAAATAAAAATGTGAGCCTCATTTTTGGATGGTCATCCATGTATCACTTTGCATGAAGAAAAGTTTTAGCAAGTCCCATTTTTCATGTCTCTGCCACACATATGAACTCAAACCTTGGTTTTTATTCATACACATTTTGAGACTTTTACATTCCTCCCCCCATAAAAGAATTTTGTCCCGAGATTACAAAAGAGGAACGAGACGGGAGAGGTAATTACAAACTGTACAACGCTAAAAATTCCGGATAGTTGGTGCAGAGGTAATCTTCACTTTCCCATGTCGCCTCTTCCGCGGTATGATTACTCCACAGCACCTTGAAAAATCGGATCGTCCGGTTCTGGGTTACCCGGGCTTTTTCATCCGAAATCTGAACCAGTCGCTCGGTGTAGGTCAGGTCCGGTTTCAACTCGTCGATGTCCTCGGTGCGAACAGCAGCGGTGAATTTGAGGCACTTCCGCAGCTGTGAAACATGAAATACAACATGAACACCCGCTAGACTTGCCGGTAATTCCAGCTGGTAGGCTGCGGGTCCGCACTTCTCCGTGATAGCAAAAGGACCAATAAAACGGGGAGCGAGTTTCCCCTTTACACCGAACCGGTGAATTCCCTTCATCGGAGATACACGAAGATACACGTGCTCTCCGACGTCAAAATGCAAAGGCCTACACGGTTGATCAGCGTAGTTCTTCTGTCGGGATTGTGCAGCCTTTAAGTTCTCTTGTATCAACCGAACTCGGTCTTCGGCTTCGTTGACAAGATCAATCCCAAACAGAACTCTTTCGCCGAACTCACACCAATTCAGTTGTGTGCGACACTTCCGGCCGTAGAGAGCTTCATACAGTGCCATTTTAATACTCGCTTGATACCCGTTATTGTATGAAAACTCCGCCAACAGTAAGTGATCGTCCCAATTCCTACCGTGGTGGATGGCACACGCTCTCAACATGTCCTCGAGCACTTGATTCACCCTCTCAGTTTGTCCATCGGTTTGAGGGTGATATGCAGAGCTTCTAATCAGCTTGGTGCCCAACGAGGCATGCAGCTGCTCCCAAAATCGAGCAACAAACAGCGCACCTTGATCTGAAATGATGGTCTTCGGGACACCATGTGAACATATAATTCTGGAGATGAATAACTCTGCATATTGCCTTGCTCAATAATGAGTGTTCACCGGTATGAAATGAGCCGACTTTGTCAACCGGTCGATGATCACCCATATCGAGTCAAGCTTCCTGGATGTGAGTGGTAATCTGACGATGAAGTCCATACTCACATCCTCCCATTTTCATGCCGGTATCTTCAGGGGTTGTAGCGGTCCGGCTTTCCGCATATGATCAGCCTTGACCCGTCTACACGTATCACACTCGGATACGTATTTAGCGATCTCCCTCTTCATCCTCGTCCACCAAAATTTCTGTTTCAAATCTTGGTACATCTTGTTACTTCCGGGATGAATGGAAAACTTAGACAGGTGGGCTTCATCCAAGATCTTCTTCCGGAGTTTCATATTGCGCGGTACCACTATACGGTCATTAAACCATATCGTACCGTTCTCATCCTTCCGGAAACATTTCACCTCTCCGTTGTCTAGTCTTCTCCGTATGTGAGACATACCTCTGTCTCTTCTTTGAGCCTCAAAAATCTCTTCACGGATCGTTGGAATGAGCGCGAGATTATAAAGCGCGCCATACGGAATGACACGGAGGCTTGGATCTTCGTCTTCTAACTCAGCAGCCGCCAAGTTGTGAACGTGGGCTTTCTGACTAAGCGCGTTGGCAACCACGTTTGCTTTTCCCGGATGATAGTGGATCTCAATTTCATAATCTTTTATGAGCTCCAACCATCTCTGTTGTCTCATATTCAGCTCCTTCTGCATGAAGATATATTTCAGGCTTTTATGATCGGTGTAGAGGTGAACAAGATTACCAAGTAGGTAATGCCTCCACATCTTTAACGCCAGCACCACTGCAGCAAGCTCGAGATCATGAGTTGGATAATGCTGCTCGTAGTTTCACAGTTGACGAGACCCATAGGCGACTACACGCCCTTCTTGCATCAGAACACAGCCGAGACCGATGCCGGATGCATCACAGTACACATCAAATGGCTTCGTCGTGTCTGGCTGTGACGCCCTCAATTCCGTGGAAAACCACGGAACCGAGAACTAATGCATATGTGTGCCCAGGATGTTCGTCACACATACACATACGTTCCACAAACTGAATTCAGATTATATATTACCACGAATAACAGAGTTTATTACAACACCTCATGAGTCTTGGACTCATGCTCACAGCGGAAATCTTAATTCTATGCAGCGGAAGTCCTTATTTAAATGCAGAAGCAAAAACTATTGCGGAAGCAAAACTAAGCAAAAGTGGCTCCATCTCTACTCCCTCCACAGGCAAGGTTGAGAATAGATCACACGCCATAATGTTCCACTTGATCTTCATAGTAGGCTTCTCTTGCTGTTGATGAAGAAATAATAATGCAAGTTTGAGCACAATGATGTACTCAGCAAGTGCGGGAATAACACATGATATGCAGCTCATAAAACAAGGTAAGTACAAAAGGCTTATTTGCAGAAAAGCAGATTTATAAAACCATGACAAAACAGCAACTTAACTTTAGATGAATGTAATCCCAGCATGTATTAAATTACCAACATACCTTCATCACTTCCCGTGTTCCATCCGAACATTAACCAATCTTTTATTCATACTCACGAATACCTCCTCGTATTCGCTATCATCTCACCTCATAAAACAACCTCGTCTCGCACCGAGACCAATCTCATGTCATGACCCATCAGTCATGCAACCATCTCATCTCCCGGACTCCACAGTTCCAAACCAAACCATAACCAAACCAATAACCATAACCAAGAACCTTCCCAATAACCATTCGAATAACCATCCCATCTAATCATGGCAGTTTAGCCAGGTGCTCGTAACCGTAAGCTCGGCTATCATGATAGTTTTAGTAACTCTTTACCCACAAGTTTGTGATTTCGTCACCCGTCGGCGACTGCAGAACCTCCATTATACCAGTACACAACCATCGGTGTATGGTCAAGAGATCACAAAATAGCCTTTACAAAGGGGTTACTAGATGTATGGACTCACTAAGGTTTCACCGGCAGGCTAGAATCTCCAATTCTCCCACCCACGGGCCCCCTCTTGTGCCATGCAGTTCCCAGGGCAGTCCTCACTCGACTCCCATTCCCCGCGCCTTCCACAGTCCATAACACTCTAGCAACTTACCTAATTACTCAGCTAAGCCGCACCCATACTTGGCCTTGTGGTGGCACTGTTATCCTGGCATGTGCATGCATGAACCGGTCCTTAGATCTGCGGCAAGCAAAACCACCATCTCATGCTACCTCATTCATAAACCCAGGCTTGCCTAGATCTCCCTCCGATCCATGTTCGTTAACCTCATCAGTTACTTATTATCAGTACGAGTGCAGTTAGCTAGACACATCTATCTCGCTTCCCGATCCCAGAGACTCAGCGAAGCATAAAGCAAAAACCATACCCAACTCATATACTTCCCAGGCGACAAGGGTGGTTTAATCAAAACTAGTAAACTCCTATAAAAAGGTTTCCCATCATGTTTGACTCAGCACGCACACCTTTTCGCAAAACAAAATAGTTTTACCCAAAACATAGGATCAACATGGTCAAGGAGCACTTGCCTTGTTCTTGCGGTTCCGGTTGTTCTTGACTCTCAAAACCTTGTTGCTGCAGCTCGTCGTAGACAGCTTCCTGAGTTTGTCCTGCTATGTAGGATTCACGTGCATACAAGATTCACAGCAATCAATATCATGCACGAAACCCTAAACTAAATGCGATGATGCACATGCATGCTATCCTATGATTAGATTGATCTGTACGTGTTCTTGCATGGCTTGCATGGTCAGAGGTATTCGGATCAAAGGTGGTCGTGGCGATGATCTTGTTTTTAGATCAAACTGATCATCGAGTGATCTGTCCACGAAAAGGCTTCTGTTCGAAAGGAATCGAAGAACAGATGCAAAGAGATGAACAACATGATGTCGTAAGGTGGTATTGAAGTCCTACCTCACGTTTTTATTGACTTCGAGGTCCTCCTCAGACCGTTTGGTTCTTCTCCGATGATCTCCCTTGTTGCACTTCAGCGATGGTTTGCTCGGCGAGTTAGGGCTAGGCTCTAAGTCGTCGGCTCAGGATTTGAAAGAGAAGTTTGTGGTTTCGGCCAGAGGTTTTGGGTTCTATTTATAATCGGGAAGAGAAGAGTCCTAATCTGATTGGATCCCCAATAAGAGTCTTATTCAGATCTTTGTTCGATCCTGACGTCTTATCTTCGGTAACATCGTGGAGATTAGATCGGTTTCCGTTGCGTACTGGTATCTTTACGCGTAAAAACCGCTCCAGACTCGTTACCTCCGTGATGATGAGCTCCGGAAGCTCCACGTGTTCTCCGGGCCTGGTATCTCCTCATCCGCAGAGATGAGCTCTGGTTGTGCCGCGTGTCAATCGATCGAGACCTCCCTCTTCTTCGGAGACGAGCTCCGCGCATGCCACGTGTGGGTGCCGGTCTTTCCGCCTTTCCTTCCCTCAGGGACATGCCCCGAGGTCGACACGTGTCCAGCAGCGACGGACCTCCGGAGATAAGCTCCGGTGACGACACGTGTTCGATAGACCCGGATTTCTCTCTGAGACGAGCTCCGAGATTGACACGTGTCCTATGAAAAATGCCTTTGCTTCTTCCGCAGAGGCTAGCTCCGCGGGCAGCACATGTCCCACAAGGTCGGACCTCTTTCCAATTGCGGAGGTGACCCCCGAGCCTGCCACGTAGCCAGTTTAGCATCGGACCTCTCCCAATCTCTCAGGGATGAGCTCCGAACACGCCACGCGGTCTGCTGGTCGTGGTAGTTGCCTTCGGCGCTCTATTGGCTATTCTTTTGATAATTCTCTCTGCTCCTGTTTTTCATTAAAATGTTTCCTTTTCATAGGACATGAACATATGCTAACACCCGAGGTGAGGGTGTCACACTGGCTGAGCAAGAACTGGAGCTGTTGTGAGATGTTTCACCAAAGTTTTGAATGCGGCTTCACATGATGCATTCCACATGTATTTAGTGCCCTTCTTCAGCAGCTCCGTCATTGGTTTAGCAATCTTTGAGAAGCTCGGAATAAACCTCTGATAATACCCCGCTAAACCTAGGAAACTTCGGACCTCGTGGACTGATTTGGGAGATGCCCACTTCAGCACTTGTTCAATATTGCTGGGGTCCACGGCAATACCTTTTGCTGAAATAATATGGCCTAGGAAAGGCACTTGATCAATCCAAAATTCGCACTTGCTGAAGTTGGCATATAATTGGTGCTCCCGCAACCGTTGTAGCACGATACGCAGATGTTCAGCGTGCTCTTCTTCAGATTTGGAGTAAACCAATATGTCGTCGATGAATACCACGACGAACTTGTCTAACTCCGGCATGAACACAGAATTCATCAAGTACATGAAGTGTGCCGGAGCGTTGGTTAATCCAAATGACATGACGAGGTACTCATAGAGTCCGTATCTCGTCGAGAAAGCTGTCTTCGGTATGTCCTCCGGTCGGATTTTGATTTGATGATATTCCGACCGAAGATCCATCTTCTTTGCACCCACAAGTTGATCGAACAGGATGTCGATGCAGGGCAAAGGATACTTGTTCTTTATTGTGACAGCATTGAGAGGACGGTAATCAACACATAGCCGTAGTGTTTCGTCCTTCTTCTTAACGAACAGCGCTGAGCAACCCCAAGGTGAAGAACTTGGTCATATAAAACTCTTGCTCATGAGTTCATTTAGTTGCTCTTTCAACTCCGCTAGCTCGTTAGGTGCCATCTTGTAAGGCCTTCGTGAGATAGGCGTCGTTCCCGGCGCCAGTTCAATCTTGAACTCGACGTCCCGTTCGGGTGGCATACCTGGTAAGTCGTCGGGAAATACGTAGGGATAATCACGTACCACCGGAATATCTTCAAGCTTCAGCGCTTCCGTGTGGTAGGCCTCTACCATATCTGGATCTTCACTGTCTAAAAACAGCGTGTGCTGTCCGTGAATCGGCGAGTCAATCTGGACAGTCCGGTTACCGATATTGAGAACGGCACCGTGACGATTTAACCAAGACATTCCCAATATAATGTCTATCTTCTGCCTATCCAACATAATCAGCGACGTTAGATATATTTCTCCGCCCAAACACAAAGCTGCTCGGGACACAATCTGATTGGCACAGATATTTCCTCCCGGTGATCGTATAAGAAACTCGTTGTGGGAGTATTGGTGGATAATTGGTGCTGATCCACGCATGATTTGCTGATAAAATTGTGGGTTGCACCAGAATCAAAAAGTACCAGCACAGGCACGTTTTTGAGAGTAAACATGCCTGCTAACACCGGTGCTCCCTCCGGGACATCCTCAATAGAAAGATGTTGCACACTCCCGGATTGCAATGCTGTTATGTTGACTTGAGCAGGTGGCGGCATACCACCTGATGATGATGGCTGTCTGGTGTTCAACAACTTCTCCCGGCACTCTTGCCTAAAATGCCCAGAACGGTGGCAATAAGAACACGGAGGTTTCCTCGGTTCTTCATTGACTTGTGGTTGAGGAGTTGATGTACTTGGTTACAGCAATGATGTAACAGGCGTCATTCGTTGCTGCGGCAGAGGTGTTGCTTCAAGACATGATTCTTGAGCAGGAAATCTGTACGGAGTTGATCTCACATGCGCTTGCCATCTTTCATCAGATGGTGTGTGATACACCACACGGTATTTACGAGGAACAACTGGTGTGTCTTCTTGCACATCCTCCCGGTCCCTCTTCTCTGCTTGACACTCAAGTGTCGCTTGTTCTTGCAGCAGAGCAGCACTGATCAACTCGGTGTAACTGCCTTGATTGAACAAAGCTAACTTCTCTTTTAGTATGGCACTCAAGACATAGAAAAAGTAATCACACCTCGCAGCTTCGCTCGTCGCATAAGAAGGAGCATATTGTGCCAGAAGGTTGAATCGTCTGACATAATCGAGGACACTCATGTCCCCCTGCTTCAAGTTTCTGAATTCTTGCTGTTGGGCCTTGATAAAACCCATAGGAATGTGACGAGCACGGAATGCTTCACGAAATTCCGTCCATTCCACTTGATGCCCTTCCGGAACGGTGGCAAGATAAGCGAACCACCAATTTCCGGCGGCTCCATGGAGCTGTTGAGCTGCAAATAATGTCTTCTGATATTTGTCGCACTCAAACATTCCAAACTTGGACTCCATAACTCGAAGCCACTGATCAGCTTCCACTGGTTCATTGGCTTCCGTGAAGATTGGCGGTTGTGTCGTTAAGAAATCCAAATAGGCGTTCCGAGGTGGAACGTCCTGTTGTCCACGCTGGAGTAAGCCCTTTTGTACCAAAGCTTGGAGTAGTCTTGTGTTCTCTTGACTTGACTCGACCATCTGAGCCATGACATCCGCCCATACCGTTGATGGCGGTGCCCGTGGTGAAGTCGAGTCATCACCGTCTTGGCGAGAACTTTCAGCCCTACTCGGAGAATGAGTACGCACCATACTGCAAAAAGATAATTTTTGAGGGGAGTCAAAACTTGATCTCAGCAGTAGGTGACAGTATGTACAACATGAACATGCTAAAACTTTATTAAAGCCTAACAATATTTCATGTTTACACATCTTCCTAAAACCAACATATTCAGTTCCTCATTCTATACAGAGCAGACCTTTCTGTACTTAACCCAGAATTTGATCCAGTTACTAGCATTTTCATAACTCAAGTTGAATACCAAAGTTAAAGTTAACTTCAGTATATTTCCAACGAGTACTCTTATGCCCCTAGATCATCTCTGGATCAATAGCTATGACTGTTCAAAGTTTACAGAATTTTTCTGGATAAAATTTGCCAGCATCTCCTTTGTATGTGGCTGTTTTCATCCCAGTTTTACATACAAATGAAGTACAATTCTGAACACACTATGAACTACAAAATTTGTTGCAAATTTCCTAACCTTTCCAACGGTGTATCATATGAACTTTAGAAATTTTTCTACAGACTGTGACGGCTAATTTACAGCAACATCCAGAGAAGTTTGCAGCTGTTCTGTTTTCTTAACAGTTTGCATTCACCTGGATATTCAACAAAGTTGGTGTGTGATTCTGCTCTGAAGGTCTACAGAAAAATTGTAGAGCACTTAATAACCTTTCCAGAACTGTATCAAACACCTCCATTGGGTCAAGCTAAACAGAGTTACGCTCTGTTAAAGCCCAGAAAAATTTCTGTCTGAACAGAGCACTCTGTCTTTCAGATCAAAAGAAGCCTAACAAGTCTCTTTTTTGAAACTTAGTTCAAATGAAGAGCTCAGTAACTAATATGTGCTTTATCACATCCATTTTTAGTTTGGAAGTTAGTCATGAATAATTTCTTCATAGGTAAGAATACTATCCAGTGTAGTACGGTGACGATGCACCGTAAGACATATGACGGTGCTACGTTGCCTCACCAAAGAAAAACCTAACCGGATTACACCGGCATATACGTATCCTTAGGTGGCACTAAAAAGGTCACTCGCAAACATGTTCTACACGCACTAAGGTTTTCGTGGTTAGTACCTACATAAGCCACACTCAATCATCAGGTTCGGCTGCACACCGAACCCGGTATCCGTAACAGTTTGGACACCCGTCCGTCGTCACTCGCACAGGTGTTCTCAAGCCAAACACGCCTTGAGCTACGTGTTCACGTTACTGACCACGTGACTGGGTCTCCCAAATTGCACCACGCACGCTAGGGACAGGCTTTGCTCGAATACCCCTAACGACATGAAGAGTCATAGAGGATACTAAAGCGAGTCGGGTTACCTGCCACCCGTGAGGCTCCACCCTTCAGCTTGTGCGCACTGGTGGACAGCGCATACATGCACCCCCCAAGACATAGACGTCCCGAGATGCACGGTCTTCTGACATAACAAATAGGTTACCTTGCCACCTTCATAATATGCTAATAGTAGTCCTTATGTGGGCCTAGTACCGTTATCTCACCGCATCCTAAGTTTTTGACATAATATGATGCTCAATCCTTGCTTTGTTCCCAACGCAGCTCTGGTACCACGCTGTGGGGGACAACAGGACCTCGTCGGGTGGTGTCGTGATATGCGGCACCGAACAGCACACGGGTTGCAAAAACACATCATATTACATAAATAGTTTGCAGAAGCGGACAAGAAAGTTTTACAAATACTTGTATCAGAGTAAGCTACAGCGGAAGACTATCACTCTCACGTCTCATATCTAAACTAGCAACAAAGAAACGGTCCAGCCCGCGGACATTTCTTACTAGCAACACGAAGATAGTCTGCAGCGGCGAGGATGCTCTTTGAGTAAGCACTCGGAGGTTCCCGAGTCTCATCGGCACCCCTTCTCATAAGCATCGAGTCAATTACCTGCAAAACAACTCGGATAGCATCCGTAAGCATAACAGCAAGACTTAACCGTCACCCTAAACATGAAACTCTAAGTGAGGTTATGAACCTAACATAGGATGGCATAAGCATGATTAAACTCGCCTAAAAGTGAATCCTTACTTTCAGTATTAATTGCAGTATTTTAAGTAACCCTGGGCACGCCACATCGGGAGTCCATAATCAAACAAGAAACGCTTTCCCCCGATGTAAATTGCTCATGGCATAAAAGAATCGAGTTTGCACTAGCCTATTCATCAAGATCCAATACAAAGGTAGGATAATACTTCACATCAAAATGATTCGTTCCATTCTCATGCAAGTTCTTACTACGTCACGACTGTGAGAACAAGTATGCTTGGTCCATTCCGCGAGCGACGGTGACTCGAATCGATAACACCCGGACTACATGACACGTACGCCCGTACTCGACGTTGCCTACAACAAACATCACTGACGTCGTACGTGGCAGCCTTTCCCCCGTTTCACCCCCCGCTGAATTGATCAAGTCGCCCCGTACAGTAGCTACTCTCATGGTGCACCTACCGACATGAGATGTCATGAGAATATTCCCCACATACTGCACACCGGCCGTCCGCCTGAGGCGACCCGAAAAGTCCCAACGACAGCTTCCCGAGGTAAATCGGTTTACTGGGTCCCATATAGCCAGCATGAGTCCGGTACACAACTCAAACTTGTTCGACAGGGCCGCATACGGATCGGTCCTTGACCGACACGGACAGGTCTACAGCACCCAGGCCCCTATGTCCTGCTGCCCCTACAACCTTCCGGTCTCAACTTTAACTTGCGAATTCATTTTGAACCAATCCCGTATGCCCCTGTTGTTCCTGAAACTGCGAGTAGCATCTCTCCACTCGACTTCTACCGAACCGTACTTAAGCATGGCAGTTCTACACGGTGAAAGACACCTACCCAATACTCCATGGGCCATTTGGTTATGTAAGAGGAGTATCAAACACTAAACCTAATGCACAGTCCATATCTTGACCGAAAGGTAATACCAAAGGAAAACTTAACAGCTGTTAAATGCAAACCGGAGCTTGCCTGTTTTGTAGGGTAGTCGTATATAACAGTTAGTGTCCTTGAAGATCCTCCCTTGATTCTCCGGAGCTTGATCCACTTCGATGAATCGCTCCTTTGAATCCCCTTCGTTGGGGTTCCTATTGAATTGCATATGCATATGTTTTATAGACTGTAATTGAAAGAAGTTATAGAATTCATTTCTTAGGTACAGAGGTTGTGTGGAAAAGCCAAGAATGGCTTGGTTGCCTCTGTTGTGCAAAGAAACAGACTTAAACAAAATTGACCTTAAGGCCTTAGCTATACACTAATCATTTCCCCTTACGAACGTAATAGATAAACCGAAAAGATTTGAGTGCAACTGAAGAACAAGAACCCCAATGGCCTCAAAACTTTTACATCAGGTTCTATACTACCTAAGTATTTAGCTTGCCAAATTGCAGCTAATGTAGAGTCATATTGTGTTCTTCATAATTCTCATAATCTCTCTTATGTATTTTTCCCTATACACAAGTAGGGAGAATAAGAACAGGGAGTTCAAGGACTCATCTTGGGCTGATAATTTACATGTGAGTTCTTGATCACATGAGAGTAATCTGGTCCCAAATTAAGCCCTTTTACTTGAGTAGTTTTCCCAGAACAATTCTTTAAGTATTCCTAATCAAAAGAATTAATTCTGAGGTAATGGGCATTTTCATGCTCAATTAAGTGAACTACAATTTCAAGTATGTCTCAGAGAGCTTGCCTAAATTTTTCTACGATTTTTGGAGCTATGGATTGCCCAGAATAGACCTTTGAAATGGGAAACATTTTCTAAAAATGTTTCTGGACTCTTTTGAACACAGTGGTTGCATTTTGCAAATTCCTACTCAAATGGTCTTCAAATGACCTGAAAATTTGCTAGTAGGTCAACACCATGCTAAAAAATATTCTGGAAAAATTTGGGGGGTTTTGGATAAACCAAACTCCCTCAATAATTCTTTTTCAGAATATATTCAAAGAATTTTCCAGAATATAATATTAACTTTCATACAAATCTGAATTCATATTTGGATAGAACTCAGAGAGATGAATCCAACCCAAGTGGAATCACTCAAATTGGAGGTTTCTACCAGGAGCTATGAATTTCCAAAGATTGAGCTAAGTCTGGAATTATTTTCCTACAGAAAATCCGGCTGGACCCACTGTTTTGAATCCCAGCCAATAGAAACGAAGACGCACCGGGGCCACAGCTTCTCAGTGCGCCAACACACGGGATCCAGCCGCACCCGATCACGGGTTTAAATTCTCTGCTGCTGACAGACGGGGCCCACCCGTCTTCTTCTTCCTCCGGCTCCCTTCCCGCGCCCGCACTCTCCCCCTCGCCGGAGCTCGCCGGCCGGCCGTTTCCGGCCACCATCCGAACCCGGACTCGCCGCCAGGGGGTTATTGACGTCAAGGAACACGATGGTGGGGCATTCTAGGGCTGCCGGCGACAGGAAGATAGCTTGCGATGTGTGGCGGCCTCGGTTGCCCTTCGGCGCTGTCGGCCGTGGGTTCTAGCCCGCCAAACACTCAACCAATGAGCTCTACAGCATCAGTGGATGATCGCACGGATCGGCATGGCCCCCAAATGGCTCTGGAACAGCCGCAAGCCGGTCGTCACCGTGCGGCCGATTGGGTCCGTCGCGATCACGCTCGGTAGATCTCAAAATTTGTGGTTCCCAGTTAGTTTCATGCCACGGATGCTAAAGAGGATATGACCGCCGGCTAGTCCAGCTCCTACATGCAAAGTTTGACGACCTAGGGGGGGATTAGAGAGCGGGAATTTGCTGAATCCATACCGGAAGCTCGGAATGAGGTCGCAGGAGAAAAACCTCGAAATTCACCGTCGATAGCTCACGGCACGGCCTGAGCTTCGGGTGAGAGCAGTGCGGTGGCCGTGCGCTCCCGTTGCCGCCCTCGCTTGGCCGTGAAAACCGCGGTGGCGAGCTGCCCACGTGCGCCCGATCACTTTCTTGAACTCGGTCGCCGCGGCGGCGGTTGTTCTCGGGCGAGGGAGGCCGAAGCTCACTTGGTTTCGTGTCGGGGAGGTGGAGGCTAATCTCGGGGAAAGTTTTAGCAGCTCGGGGGAGGGAAGAGCGCGGTGGTTTTGCCGTTCTTCCGATCGGACCGAGGGCGGAGGTGAGGAGCTCGGTTCAGTGCGTGCGCTCGCGAGGAGAGGAAGCAAATGATCCTTTGTTCGGTCTGAGAGCACGTGATCACGTTGAAGACGTGGTAAGGACCGACCCCGGGGCGCCAGCGCAGGGAGGCCGGCAGCAGGAGCTGGTGCGGCAAGCTCCTCGGTGGCTCCCGTGAGCTGTTCGGGAAAATTTCCCACCGAGAGCAAAACTTAGTGAGTAAGGCAGCCTCTTCATATCAATGACATGTGGGTCCCACTCCACATTTCTTCCCCAAATATCTTCTCAAGCTGATCTCCTTAATTCCCAGAATTCTAAGTTTAAAAAGGGTGGCTAGAATTTGAATTCTTCAAATTCAGTTTGGATTTGCAAGACAAAATCTGAATTTGGTTAGAATTTGCAAATGCTCCTCTTTAACTCCTTTTTGAGCTCACCCTACAATTGAAAAGTTTGAGATAGAACTATTTCCTATAAACCCAACTATAGGGCTGTATGTTTATTCAAAGTTTTTTGTCACCACATGTGTGAACTTTTAATTTCAAATCTGATTTTTAAACTTACATGCAAAGAGGTATTTAACTCCTTATTGGTTCAACACTTTTAAATAAAAATGTGAGCCTCATTTTTGGATGGTCATCCATGTATCACTTTGCATGAAGAAAAGTTTTAGCAAGTCCCATTTTTCATGTCTTTGCCACATATACAAACGCAAACCTTGGTTTTTATTCATACACATTTTTGGGACTTTTACAGTCTGGGCAGCATCGGCGCTGACTTGGACGACCTTCAGGGGGACGTCATCCTCGTCGAGGGGTTGCACGCGGGGTGCTGAGGTAGAGGCACGGTGGCGTGCACTCGGGTGGAGCCGGCCCGGTTCCGCACTACCAGGGGCTGGTGCTCGGGCTGTTACAAGCGCTTGGAGCTTCTCCAAGGATGACACTGCAGCAGTGCGGTCTCCATGAATCTTGAGGATGCCTGTTGGTGTAAGCATCTTCAGGACAAGGTAGCCGTAGTGGGCTACTGCCATGAATCGGTACAGGGCTGGCCTGCCGATTATGGCGTTGAAGGGGAGGTCGATCTCCGCTACGTTGAACAGAATGTACTCTGTCCGATAGCTGTCCGGTGCCCCAAAGGTCACCGGAAGGCTGATGTTGCCGTAGGGAATGACTTGTCCCGGCCGTACCCCTGAGAACGGGCTCGATGGGGTGAGCTTGGCCATCGGGATCTGCAGCTTCTGGAAAGCTGCACGGCTGATGAGGTTCAGCCCAGCCCCGCCATCTACCAAGACGTGGTACATCTTCATGTTGGCGATGGTGGGTGCTACCAAGAGCGGTAGTTGGCCGGCCCCAGCCATGTTCCTGGGGCAGTCGGTGGCATCGAAGCTGATGGGGGTTCCCATCCACTTGAGGTGCGGCGCAGCACTTGGGAGAGGCGCCACCGACGCTACCGCTCAGCGCAGAGTCTTAACCGCGCTTCGGGACGCCGGGTCAGCGGACCCGCCGTAGATGACGTAGAGCATCTTCCAGCGCTCATCATCGCTGGAGCTGGAGTCCTCATGGTTGTGCACCGCCTTCACGGCACGCTGACGCTCCTGGAACTCCACCTGGTAGTCGACGTTGTCTTGGGTGTCGACCTTCTGTTTGCCCTCCCTTTGACGGAAGGGAGGGGCGTCAGCACGCGATTGCTTCCCCTTGCAGAAGCGCTCCGTGAGCTTCTGAATCTCCCGGCACTCAGCAGCAGTATGGCTGCTGGTGTCGTGCACGGGGCATGGCTCGCCTTGGTCACCATCTGGAGCTGGTGACTGTCGCTGCCTCTTGTCGGGGCGTGGCCCCCGAGCTCCGCTGGGCGCTGCTGCTGCAGCAACAGGAGCTGAGGTCGGCGGCTTCATCTTGCCACCGCCCCGGTTCTTGATCTTCTTTCCGCTTCCATGGGAAGCAGCGCCAGATCCGGGCTGTCCTCCTGACTCGTAGGCTGGCAGTGAGTGCCAGTTCCGCCCTTCTGCTGCCCTGGCGCACTTGTCCGCCAGGCTGAAGAGCTCTGAGACGTCGCGAACCTCTCTGGTCGCGAGCTTCTCAAGCATCTTCTTGTCCCGTACACCCTGCCGGAACGCCACCACCACAGAAGCATTTTGGATATGCTGGATGGTGTTCCGTACCTGGGAGAACCGCTGGATGAAGGAGCGCAGCGTCTCTCCAGGTTGTTGCTGGATGGCGTGGAGGTCGAGCTCCGTGCCAGGCCGGGTGTAGGAGCTGCCGAAATTAGCAGTGAACTGTCACCAGAGCTCCCCCCAGGAGGTTATGGACCCCTGGGGAAGATTCATGAGCCAAGACCGGGCTGGGCCGGTCAAGGCGACGGGAAAGTAGTTGGCCATGACGGCCTCGTCCTCTCCTGCAGCAAGGATGGCGGTGGAGTAGATCTGGAGGAACTCCGCCGGGTTGACGCTGCCATCGTACTTCTCTGGCAGGTGCGGCCGGAACTTGCGCGGCCACTTCGCGAAGCAAAGGTGTGGCGCCAGGGCCGCACATCCTGCTCCTGTTGCTGCAGGTGTTGGTGCCGCAAACGCTTGGTTCGCTGCCGGCACCGTATACCCCGGTATGGGCAAGGCTGCGCCATAGACCAGGGGAACCATTTGCATGGCATATGGCTGGGGCATATGCTGCGTGGCGTATGCCTGGGGCAGAGATCGCGTGGCGAATGTCTGCGGCCCAGGCTGGGTTGAGGCGGTCGACATGCTGTCGGCGGCCTCTTGGTTGCGACACCTTTCTCGTCGTCGCTCGATGACCACTCAGGCATCGCCGCCCAAGTGGCGTCGTTCCAGCTCCGACCTCAGGTCCGCCGATGGGAGCCTGGTGGAGCGGGAATCTGCCGTCTGCCCGTCAACCGTTGGCGTGCGCGTCAGCGACACAGCCGGCTGACCGGGACGTCGTCCCCGCCGAAGTCGAGGGTTGGCAGTGGTGACGACGAGACGGTCTACATCGCGAATCCACTGCTGGGTCGCTGACTGAGGCGTGTCCCCAGCAGGTGGATTGCGCAGTAGCGCTCATGCTGCAGCTAGTGCGCCTCCGTGGGAGACACTCAGCGCTGCAGTGGATCTCACGCTCGCTGGAGCCTGTGCTGCCAAAGTCGGCTGCTGGCTTCCAGCTTGCGCCGACACACTACGTCCTGAGTATGTCGAGACGTAGTCCCTGCTGGTCACCGTTCGTTGCGAACGTGGGCGGGGAGAGCTTGCCGCTGAAGGAAGCTTCGTCATCTTCGTCGGCAGAAACTCGTCGCACAAGGGAAAAGATCCCTTCCTGGTGCGCCAAATATCGAAGTGTGTAGCCGACACTTCCCCCGGGCCTGCTCTGGGCAGCCCGCGGAGGTTCTTTTTCGGAGGGGCTAGTCAATCACGGAGAGCATACGCGTTAGGGACGATTGAGGGAGAAGCTTGACACAGGGATTTTTACATGGTTCAGGCCGCCGGAGCGTAATACCCTACGTCCATGGTGAGCTGAGGTGCTCGTTGTATTGCTTGTTGCTCAGAATCAGAGTCCTGAGCTTGAGGATGAGTCGAACCTAAGGATGTGAATGGCTGGAGTGTGAACCCTTTCTAATGTTGCCTACCCGAGCCTTTTATAGTCCAAGGCTAGGGCGGCTTACAAAGTGGGCCCGGGACCCGACAGGTGGTCCCGGGGAGATTGCCTGCCATCTACCGAATCTGCAGTTACGCCGGTAGTTGTCTCTAGCGAGGGCTTCCGAGTCTTCATTCTGCCGCCCTGCCCATGCCGCAAGCTAGTCGTAGTGGTTGGCAGGGCGGCAAGGGATGTCTTGTCGCTGTGTTTATTGGTGGGCAGGCTCTGACGCGGCGCGCCAGTCTGCGATGTGACTGGGCGCAACGGCACCTGACAGAGGCGTGCTCCGCGTCTCCCCGCCTTGGGAAGGCGCGGGTCTTGAATACCTTGTGCGGGCAAGGTATGGCGCGTCTTTACTCCTGCTGCCTACCGCGCGGGGGCAGGCAGCGCTGCTCTGCTGGCCACGTGGCGGGTCCGGAGCTCTCCTCTGAGGAGGGGGAGGTCCGGCCCCGCGGGACACGTGGAGCCTTCAGAGCTCTCCCCGCGGAGGGGGGAGGTCCGGCTCTTCTGTCCACGTGGCGGACCAGGAGCTCTCCTCTGAGGAGAAGGAGATCCGGCTCCGCTGGACACGTGGAGCCTTCGGAGCTCTCCCCGCGGTGGGGGGAGGTCCGGCTCTGCTGTCCACGTGGCGGGCCCGGAGCTCTCCTCGGAGGAGAGGGAGGTCCAGCCCCGCTGGACATGTGGAGCCTTCGGAGCCCTCCCCGCGGAGGGGAGAGGTCTGGCTCAGTTAGCCACGTGGCGGGCCCGGAGCTACCCTCTGCAGAGAGGGAGGTGCGGCCCCGCTGAACACATGGCGCCTTCGGAGCTCTCCCTGCAGAGAAGGGCGAGGCCCTTAGGCAGTTACCCCTGTGCATGGGGGTACCCCTTATTGAGGGTACCGACAGCGACACGTGCCAACGAGTGAAGGCCGAACATCAAAGACCCGCTGGATTGTTGCAGCTCTTAAAAGTACCCAAGTGGAAGTGGAAAGACATAAGCATGGATTTCATAGTTGGATTGCCGCGTACTCAGTCCAGCTACGACTCCATTTGGGTTATCGTGGACCGATTGACGAAAACAGCCCACTTCCTTCCTGTTAGAACCAAGTACACCGTGGCACAACTAGCCGAGCTGTATATGGAGCAAATCGTGTGTCGTCATGGAGTTCCAAAGAGGATAGTTTCAGATCGAGGTTCTCAATTTACCTCTAGGTTCTGGAAGAAGCTGCACGAAGCCATGGGTACACGATTGAATTCCAGCTCCACATATCACCTGCAAACCAACGGGCAAACTGAGAGAACAAATCAGATTTTGAAAGACATGTTAAGAGCTTGCGCTTTGAAACATGGGCGTAGTTGGGATAGGAGCTTGCCGTATGCTGAATTCTCATACAACAACAGCTACCAAGCCAGCTTGAACATGTCACCTTTCGAGGCATTGTATGGTAGACGGTGTAGAACACCGCTGTTCTGGAATGAGACCGATGAAAGCCAAGTATTCGGACCCGAAGCGCTGCAAGATGCCAAAAAGCAAGTCCAAATGATACGTGAAAACTTGAAGGCCGCTCAGTCACGACAAAAATACTATGCGGACAATAGGCGAAGAAGATTGACCTTCGAAGTGGGAGACTTCGTGCATCTTAAGGTGTCGCCTATCCGAGGCCAACGACGGTTCAACGTCAAAGGCAAGTTAGCACCTCGCTATATTGGGCCATTCAACATTTTGGGCAAGCGAGTAGAGGTAGCCTATCAACTAGAGCTGCCAACGCACCTCTCCGACGTGCACGACGTGTTTCACGTATCTCAGCTCAAAAAATGCCTACGAGTACCGGAAGAACAAGCACCGATGGATAAGCTAGAACTTCAAGAGGATTTGACCTATGCGGAACACCCCATCAGAATTTTGGACGTAAAGGAAAGGGTCTCGAGAAACAAAGTGATCCGTTGGTGCAAAGTACAATGGAGCCATCACACTGAAGCCGAAACTACATGGGAACGTGAGGAAGATCTCAAGGCAGAATTCCCTCATCTCTTCTCCACTCTATCGAATCTCGAGGGCGAGATTCATTTTAAGGGGGGTAGGTTTGTAACACCCTCAATTTCACTACCATGCATTGCATACATTTTTTATTTAGAGGATCATTTAAAAAGAAGAAGAAATGAAGAAAGGAATATAGAAGCTACTAAAATGATAAAAGGAAATACAAATGAAAAATGATGAAGATAAAATAGACAAATTGAGTCACCCCATTTTTCCTGATTTTCCCCAAATTCCCCTAGGGGGAATTTCCTACACATTTGGGGGGAAATTTCCCCCAAATTGGCCACACCAAATTAGGGGGAGAAACCCTAATAGGGCCCACGTCCCCTTGGCTGCAGCCCTTGAGGGAGGAACCCTAGTCCCCCACCTCTAGGACACTTTGGTTAACTCCCCCACCTTTAGGACTCTTTGGTTAAGTCCCCCCCCTCTAGGACTCTTTGTCCCCCACCCCTAGGACTCTTTGATTGAGTCCCCTACCTTTATGACTCTTTGTTTCCACCCCTAGGACTCTTTGGTTGACTCCTATACTTCTAGGACTCTTTATTTCTACCCCTAGGACTATTTTTCCCCTTATAAATACAACCCCCCTAGCCGCACCCCTCTACCCCCTTTTGGCCATTGCCCCCCTGCTGCCCCAAGTCCCCGAGTTCCCCTGCTGCCCAAGTCGCCGAGTTCCCCCCTTGCCAGAATTTGGCCGCCGTCGAGCCCCCGTCACGCCTCACAGTCGCCGGAGAAGAAGCCCGACGTTCTGCCCTAGACATAGTTCTCCACAAAAAAATCCCCCGCTGCTGCCATTGCTAGGAGGGAGGCCCTGACGCAAGGAAGAAGTGAGGTAGGTCTTCATTACCCCTCTTACGATGTCGCCTCTGTTTCTACGCACCCATTTTCTTTGTCCCCTTCGAGTAGAAACTTCTGCGTGTGGACATATCATGTTTTGGTCGATTTTTGATGGTGGAGTCGATCTACATCTTGTGTCAAGATCATCACCACGTCCACACTTGATCCCAGCACCCTTGTTCATCATAAAACCCCATGGAAGCCTACTAAAACATGCGAGAACACGTACAAACTGGTTTTATAAAACTGCACTATAGGATTTGCATTCATCTACCTCATTGCATCTTGAGTAAAGTTTATGCATGATAATTGATTGCTGTAAATTTTGTATGTGCGTGGTCATGAGTAGAAGGACAAGCTCAAGAGGCCGTCTACGAGGAACTACAGCACCAAGACTTCAAGACGCTTGAGCAACACGAACCACGGGAGCAAGGCAAGTGCCCCTTGACCATATTGATCCCATGTTTTTGAAACTGTTTTGCTTGTGAAAACCCATATGCTTGAGTCAACTTGATGGGACACCCTTTTTATAGTATTTTACTAGTTTTGTTAACCATCCTTGTCACCGGAAAAGTTGATGAGTCGGGTATGATCGTTTTTTCTTTTTGCTTCGCTTAACTTACAGGATACAGGAAGCTGAAATAAAACTTGTTAGCTACTGCACTCATGATATTAAAGATGATGAGAACTTGATGATGTTAATGAGCATGGAATCAGGGAGATCTAGACGAGCTTGGTTCATGGATGTTGCTGAATGAGATGGTGGTTTGCTTGTCGTAGATCTAAGGACCGGTTCATGCGAGCATATGCCGGAAAAACAGTGCCACCACAAGGCCAAATATGGGTGCGGCTTAGCTGACTAATTAGGTGTGTTGCTAGCTTGTTATGGACCGTTAGATGGCGTGGGGAATGGGAGTCGATGAGGATTGCCCTGGGAAGTGCATGGCACAAGATGGGGCCCGTGGGTGGGAGAATGGAGAATTGAGCCTGCCGGTGAAACCTCAGTGGGTCCGTACATCCTAGTAGCCCCTTTGTAAAGACTATTTTGTGATCTCTTGACCATACACCGACGGTGGTGTACTGGTATAATGGAGGTTCTTTCTAGTTGCCGACGGGTGACAAAATCACAAACTTGTGGGTAAAGTGGTGCCACCTCTGCAGAGTGTAAAACTATCATGATAGCCGTGCTTCCGGTCACAAGCACCTGGCCAACTTCCATGATTACAGGCAAAACTTGGGATGTTTATTCGGGTATGGTCATTGGGATTGGTTTTGGAACTGTTTTGGGTCATGACAATGAATTTGGTTTCGGTTATATGAATATGAGATGGTTATGAATATTTATGAGTATGAGATGAACTTGAGAAAGATTAATGGCTGGTTGAGACTTGATAAATGGTGAATTATGATGAAGGAATATTGATGAAATACTTGGTTATGATGGGATTAAACTCACCTACAGATACTTGCTATTTTTAACATGTTTGGGAAATAAAATTTTCTTGCTGCAATGAGCCTTACCATATCTTGTTATAAGCTACATGTCATACTTTTCCCGCACTTGCTGAGTACGACATGTACTCACCTTTGCATTCCCACATATACTTCAGCAACAGGAGAAGAGTACTTCGAGGAACATGTGGAGTACTAGGTGTGCGCACTACCGTCAACATGCCTATGGAGTTGAATATTGGAGCCTGCTGTTTTAGTCATTTTCCGCTGTCATTTAGAGTCTTCCGCTACTAAATAAGTTGGATATTCATGAGTGAGACATTGGGTCATTGTAATAAAGTACTTAAACACTATTTCTTTGTGGTTATGTTCTGAATTTAGTTTGTGGAATACATGTGTATGTGTGATGAACATCCTGGGCACACATATAAATTCACTTGGTTCATTTTCGGAACCGGGTGTCACAGTCGGCGAAGAACTCCAGGCTCCCAAAATGGAAGGCCTGGCAAGGCGCAAAAAAGACATCAGCCTCGAGCCTGTTGTCGGGGGCGATGACAAACGTGAGGCTGCCAAAACAGAGCTTCTCGCCTGCGCGAAAGCTTGAGCTCACGAAAGCCATCACAGAAAAAAATGCGAAGCGGCCCTCTACATGGCGTGCCAACTGTCGTTATTTTTACCATTGGCTAGTAATAGAGTGTTCCATGTTTTATGTCTGGATGGCTAGCTATTAAAGACAATGATTTATAGTGGTTTGGACAACTTGTCCTACGTCCAGTCTGGGATATTCGTCAGCCTTGTATTAGCTCAGGCGGTTCAAGGAACTGTGGTGACAAGTGAGGTTGTCCCTTGTGCGAGAGTGAGGAGAAAGCCTAAGTGTCGCGTGCGTGTGCGTAAGCTGTTTTCGTCGTTCGAAGGAAGGTTCTGAGCCTCCCCTTTTATAGCCTGGATGCCTATATCTATCCGTCAGCTCCTCATAAATGGGGTGGGGTTTTACATGGTGTGTTAGCGCCTAAGACGGTCCACAGTGGTACATGAGCGATGAGTAAACCTGCTCCCGTCTAGTCTACGGTCTATGTCTACTTTCCGTCCGTGTACACCCTCGTTGAGTGGAATGGGACGGGTGATGGTGATGGCCCGACATCATGCTTGTCTTGTCGCGTGTAGCCTCCCACTCCATCTTGAATTCCTTCTGCCGCTCCATCAGTCGGCATTTAAGCTTCTCTTCTGCCTCCGGTCCGGGCTCTTGCCCGGATTGCACTTTCCTCCGGCCTTGTTGGCTAGGCTTGAAGGGCGGACGTCTCTTCCGACCATGGAGGTCGGCTCACTCCTCGGGGCCAAGTCTTGCGGTTGTGTCGTCCTAAGTTCGGGCCCTAAGTTGGGGCCCACGGGGCCACGTGTCCCCTGGCCAGCCGGTTGCCTCTTAGGTACCCTGGGTACGTTACCTCGTCACGGTGTTACGAGTGCTTTTTCCCCGCAATAAAATCAATGGTAGAAAATGAACTACAAATACTAAATACATGCTTTGGTTAATAGGGTTTGAATGGAGTCAAATGTCATTGTGTGCTCCAACGTTAGAGTTTGATGCTCCTCTAATAGCAGCTCGTGTAAACTATATTTGATTCAATAATAAAAATAACAAAGTACAAATTACTATTAATCATAGGTATATCCCTTGTTATAATCCCGTTATCAATTTGGGGCTATTGTATTTATATGCTTGGTTGAAAGTCGAAATATAATTTTACCTTATAAAATTATAGTTTGTGATTTTACATATATTTTTTGAAACGAAGCCAAAGTATACCCCTATTCTGTTATGGTTTATTAAAGGTTTTAAATTATGATGAAAAAAGTCATAAATGCCCTCATAATTTTATCCCTACTTTTAATACACTACAGGGATACGACGGACTTACAACGGCCAAGGCCGTCGTAATTAAGTCATAAACCGTCGTAAGTAAGCTACTTACGACGGTATTTCCTTACTTACGACGGTATAGAGCCGAGGTAATTATTTTGTCATAAATAAGCTAACTTACGACGGCTACCGTCGTAAATAAAGTAACTTACGACGGCGTCGCGCATCCGTCGTAAGTAACGGCCCAGGCCACGTGGTGGCCCAAGGAACGTTACTTACGACGGTTTCACTGACCGTCGTAAGTAGCAGAAGCTAACTTACGACGGTTTTACTGACTGTCGTAAGTAGCAGAAGCTAACTTACGACGGTTTCTGGGCAGTAGCCATCGTAAGTTATGTTTGTAGTTTTTTTATAAAAAAAACAGAAACGCACTAACCTGGCTCGATGGCCAGCTCACAGAACAAACAGTTATAAAACAGGAGTAAACAGTCATAAAACAGTTCATATGGATCACACACAACAGAAACTACAAACGGGCTACACACTACCCCCTCGACTACCTCCGGAGCCGAAAAAATCATCTCCACGCGTCTCTCTTGGAACCGGTAGCTGTGGCGATGGAGTAGAGGCCTCCGTCGCCGAACCCTACAAAACACATGAGTAGTTACGACGGTTTGGATTCAGATATCAATGTTTTTCTCTTTTTTCTCACTCTCCTCTTCCTCTCTCTATACTTTTCATCATCTCCCTCACTCCGTTCCTCTATCTATGTACTATTCATCCCCACTTTATGTCAGTCTCACTCACACCCTCTCTCGCACTCTCTCTCTCCCTATATTGCAACACTACATCTCACTGTCACCCTCTCTCTCTCGCACTCCCTCTCTCCCTTCTGTACCACTCTACATCTCTCTCTCTCCTTATGTTAGATGAAAAATACAATATTAAAGAGTTTATTACCTGTACCGGGGATACCTGGGCTGCGGGCTCCTATGACGCGGTCACCTGTGGCAGCTGCCACGTAGGAATCGCGATTTGTTGGCCGTTCTGTCAATCTAAGGCCTATAATTGGAAAATATTAGAACATATGTATTACTGAAATGTTATGAAAGTAAACTACAATAATTGAAATTACTTACCTCCATCGCTGCCTGCATCTGGGCCATGTAGTTAGCTTCGAATTCCTGGATGGCCCTCGTCCTGTCGAGCTCCTCCAAGGTCTGTGTCAGCCTCTCCTGCATGGCACGGAACTCCATGTCTCTCTGCGAGAGACGGCCACTCGACGGCCCAACCGACGAAGTCTGCGTCGATGAAGTGCCTCTCGCAGGTCGCGCCGACCTCGAGTCGACAACTCCATCGAAAATGGAAAACCTACAAAAGAAAGAAAAATAATAAGTAAAAGAAGGAAGAGTAAAAAACCTAAATCAAAGAAACCAACTCACCATCCATGGGCCTTCCCGCCGCCGCTTGCATACACGGCTTGAGGGTCGATTGGCGTGTTTTCCCAATCGTACCCTTCACCGTGTATTTTGACGACTTCCTGCCCGTACTTTTCCTAAAAAACATAGAAATGGTGTTAGTGTGTCAATAATAATATTAGTTATATTAAATTGAATAATTCTGAAAACTTACCAATCGATCGGTCGCGACCTGACTGCACTGCTATTGCTGCGACGGGTCACTTCCCCTGTGACCTCTCTTCCAAACCTGGGTCGCGCTAGGTTTGTAAATACTCATAAGTTATAATAATACTTTGTAAATACTCGTAAGTTATAAGGATACTTTGTAAATATTTCTAAGTTAACGAGACAATGTTACATGATCTCGAAACCAGGATACGAAATTAGGTCCTCCGTTTATTCCTTCCCGTCGCATCACTTCTACTTGTTTGCTCGTAGGTTGATGCCTATGTGTCCAATTTTGCTTGTGGAATTCACTGTACGAAAAGAAAACTTTTTAGAATAGATGTGTTACAAAATACGCCGATTAGTATAAATGTAAGACAAACACTTACTCAAAATATTTGTCCATCTCATCTATATTCTCGTACATGTAAAGGAAAGCAACACTCTTTTCTTCTGCGGTAGAGTTGTAGGAAGTGGAACTACCAATAGTAGTGCCTCTTGTTGCAAAAATAGAGAGATCGCTACAAGGAGGTTGCTCATCCACATTGTACCGCATTGCCGAAGTGTTGACATTGTTTTCCTCTGCAAAGTAAACACTTGAAAAGTATTATACTTCTTTAAGAGTAAATGCTCCGGCGGTGCATCCTTCTACCTTTGCCTTATTACGAACCATTGGTTTCAGATATCTTAGTGCCCTTTCAATATGATACATCCACCTATATTGCACGGGACCTCCAACTTTAGCTTCAAATGGAAGATGGATGAGGAGATGTTGCATTGGATTGAAGAACCCTGGAGGAAAAATTTTCTCCATCTTACATAATAGTACCGGTATCTCCTTCTCCAGTTTGTGCATCATATCTATCGTGATTTGAGAAGATTGAAGAACGCTTCAACCTCCGTTGTAGGAGGATCCTTCGTAAACTCTGGTTGTATAGCTTCAAGCATCTCATCCATCCTATCAACCCCCGTGTTATCATCATTTTCCTCTTCCACTTCTTCTACAGTTTCAGAAGTTTTCTCGCCGTGGAAGGTCCACACCTCATAATGTGACATGTAACCGTTTTAAAACAAGTGTATCGAGACCATCATTTTGTCCAAAAACTTGGTATTCTGACATTTCGTACATGGGTGCCGCACCTTATCTGTGACACCCTCATTTTTGGGTTTCAGCATATATTCATGTTTTATGAAGAGAAAACATTTTAAGAGAAGTAGGAACACCATCAAAAGGATAGCCAATAATAGCCGAACCCAGTTTCCAGAAAGCACCAAAGACAATTTCCGCGGCCCGCTGGCCATGTGGCATGTTCGGAGCTCATCCCTGCGATGTGGGAAGAGGTCCGCCGCTAAGCTGACTACGTGGCAGGATCGGGGCTCATCTCCGCTAAGAAGGAGAGGTCCGACCCTGAGGGACACGTGTTGCTCGGAGCTAGCCTCTGCGGAAGAAGAAAAGGCATTTCTGCAGGACACATGTCACCTTCGGAGCTAGTCAGCATGGAAATCAGAGGATTAGTTGCACGGGATACGTGTCGATCTCGGATCTCACCACCGAGAGGTTCGGTTCTATCGGACACGTGTTGCCACCGGAGCTTAACTCCGGGAGGTCCGTCACTATTGGACACGTGTTAACCTCGGAGCTCGTCTCTGAGAAGAAAGGAAGTCTGGCGCTGGAGCTACCTCCGGAGAGAGGAAAGGTCCGGCACTGACACGTGGCGTGTGCAGAGCCACCTCCGAATAAGAGAGGAGGTCCCGACCGCTAGGATACTTGGCACACGCGGAGCTCACCTCCAAAGGAGAAGGGAGGTCTCACCCGCTTGACATGCGGCACCACCGGAGCTCGTCTCTGCGGAAAAGGAGAAACCAGGCCCCGATGGACACGTGGAGCTTTTGGAGCTCATCACCACGGAGGTAACGGGTTCTGGGGCGGTTTTGGATTCTGTACGCGTAGAAATACCGGTACGGAGGAGAAACCGACCTCAAATCCACAATGTTACCGCACCAAATCAACTAAAGATAAGATGTTAGGATTCAACGACGATCTGAATAGGACTCTTGTTCGAAGTCCAATCAGATTAGGACTCTTCCCTTCCCTGTTATAAATAGAACCCAGAACCTCTGGCCAAAACCACGAGCTTCTTTTCCAACTCCTGAGCCGACAACTTAGAGACCTAGCCCCCAACTCGCCGAGAAAGCCATCGCCGGAGTTCAGCGTGGAAAAATTGCCGGAAGAGAGCCCAACGATCGGAGAAGGACCGAGACCGAGAAGAACGTAAGGTAGGTCTCCAATACCACCTTACGACATCGCTGTGTTTTCTTTGCATCTGTTCTTCGATTCCTTTCGAACAGAAGCCTTCTTGTTGACAGATCGCTTGATGACCAGGTTGATCTAAAGACAAGATCATCGCCACGTCCACCTTTGATCCGAACACCTCTGTTCATCATAAAATCCTTGCAAGCCATGCAAAGAACACGTACAAACTAATCATAGGATAGCATGCATATGCATCATCGCATCTAGTTAAAGGTTGTGCATGATACTGATTGCTGTGGATCTTGTATGTGAGTGATCCTGTATAGCAGGACAAGCTCAGGGAGCTGTCTACGACGAACTGCAACAACAAGGTTTCGAGACCCAAGAGCAACCGGAACCGCAAGAAAAAGGCAAGTGCTCCTTGACCATATTGATCCTATGTTTTGGGAAAAACTGTTTTGTTTTGCGAAAAGGTGTGTGTGCTGAGTCAAACATAATGGAAAACCTTTATAGGAGTTTACTAGTTTTGGTTAAACCACCCTTGTCGCCAGGGAAGTTTATGTAAAAGTCCCAAAAATGTGTATGAATAAAAAACCAAGGTTTGAGTTCATATGTGTGGCAAAGACATGAAAAATGGGACTTGCTAAAACTTTTCTTCATGCAAAGTAATACATGGATGACCATCCAAAATGAGGCTCACATTTTTATTTAAAAGTGTTGAACCAATAAGGAGTTAAACACCACTTTGCATGTAAGTTTAAAATTCAGATTTGAAATTCAAAGTTCACACATGGGGTGGCCAAGGACATTGATTAAAAATGCAGCCATATAGATGGAATTATAGGGAGGAGTTTGATCACCAACTTTCTATTTGTAGGGTGAGCTCAAAAGAGAGTTAAAGAGAAGAAATTGCAAATTCTAAACCAAATTCAGATTTAGTCTTGCAAATTCAAACTGAATTTGAAGAATTCAAATTCCAGCCACCTTTTAAAAACTCAGCATCATGGGAATTGTGAGGATCAGCTTGAGAAGATATTTGAGAGGTACATGTGGAGTGGGACCCACATGTCATAGAGCTAAAGGAGGAGCCTTGCACCCTAAGTCTTAGCCTCAGTGGGAGATGTTCCCGAACAGCTCACGGGAGCCACCGAGGTGCTTACCGGCGCCAGCTCCTGCTGCCCTTCCCCACACGCAGGCGTCCAGAGGCGGTTCTCTCGCATGTTAATCCCCCCTGAGCAGAGCAAAGACGGAGCTGCCTTCCTTCCCTCGCAAACAAACCGAGAACCGAGCACCTCACCGCTGCCGCCTTGGCTTGCTCGAGAAATGACACGACCCCACTGGTCCTGTCGAGCCAGGATCACGCTGAGGGATGCTGCGTTGCACAGCACCGTATAACACACGTCAAAGGTACAAAGCGGAAGCGGGAATTTTATTACATAAACAAGTTTATGAACATGTTTACATCAAAATAAGTTCAGTCTACACTCGCGGGCATAGACTAAGCATCAAGTGCACGTTCAGCCCTCGAACGTGTCCTTGCTAGCACACACACACACTAACTCTGCGGCGTGCACGACTCCCATTCGACGGGGTTCCCCTCCTGGGGTTCCGTCTCCTCTTCGGGAGTCCCTTCCTCATAGAACCCTGCAAAAGCTTCAAACACAAGCAGTGAGCATGAAGGCTCAGCAAGTCTGACCCGTCTCACCTAAACATGGAACTTCTACATGAGGGTAATGGGTTGCATGAGGTAAAAATCATTTGCAAGGACTCGCCTAATTAGTAGAACCTTACTTTCAAGTTTTAGCAGCAGGTTGTG
This sequence comes from Neostapfia colusana, assembly GCA_030760725.1. Lineage (NCBI taxonomy): Eukaryota > Viridiplantae > Streptophyta > Magnoliopsida > Poales > Poaceae > Neostapfia > Neostapfia colusana. The sequence continues at coordinate 85,155,592 of JASWHV010000003.1, forward strand.
GAGAACCTTACGCGAAGGCACATGAGAGAGCCGCAATCAAACAAGAAACGCATTTCTCTCATGTACTTTGCACAAAGTTGAAAAGAACTTTAATTAGCTCTAAGCTACAGCATATCATTAACAATCAATGTCCAGCTTTCAATCAGCAACATTTTAACATGTAACTAGCCTGTTCTTTCTACGTCACGGTACAGTGAACAAGTGGTACTCACTGACCGCGAGGGACGGCGATTATAATCGATTTACACCTGCAGGGTTACCCGAACAACCCGTCACGTACGCCCGTACTCGATGTTGCCTACAACAACCATCACGGACGCCGTACGCGACTACCTTTCACCCGTTAGCCAAATATTGAACCGGTTCCATCGTCCCGAGCAAGAGGTCTCTGCACGCGCATCTCTGTGCCGCCAGCCGATTTACACCTCGAGCTCTCAACCTACCCTCTGAACGACGGGCAATGCCTCAATACCCAGCTACCCGAGTTACATCAGTTTCCCGGTTCCCATATAGCCGGTAGGTCTTCGGTACTGTTCTAGCTTGTTCAACAGGCCCGCACACGGCTCGGTCCTCAATCGACACAAGCGGAGCTACAGCACACAGGCCCCAAAGTCCTGCTGCCCTTACTCTCCGCTCGGTCTCATTTTCTTGCCATGTGTATCATGTGCTATCTCTACCCGAGCAATGTGCCTCTAGCCTATTCTCGCGAGTAGTTCCAACTACTCGACTTGTACCGAATCCTACCCTATCCTAGCAATGCAGTGGCTAACGAGATTTGCAATCCTAAACCCAACCCGTGGTTTTCTTGGCCATGCAGTTGGATTTCCAAACAAGACTCTAATGCACAGAATAAAGGAAACAAGTATGTGCTCAAAACAATAAAAATTTGTAAAAAGGTTAATGCAAACCGGAGCTTGCCTTGCTGCTCTTGGTCGTAGGCTAGCTGTTCCTCCGGAGTAACGAAGTCTAGGACTTCGGGTTCCTCCTCGACCTTAGCGACTACATGATAGAAACAATACATGTATTAATTTAATGCATTTGTATTAAGTTTGAAGTTGTGAAGTCTATAACCTTTGCTAAATAGACCTAATGACTGTGAAACTTTTACTGTGGCTTGGTTACAACTTAAACGGAGACCTGGTCAAGTTTTAGTTGCAGCAGAGCTCATTTGAGCCCTCCACAAATAATTATGTCCTTGACCTTAATTGGAACTCTTAGGGTGTTCTAGGAATTTTCATGAGACAAACTATGACTTTCTGAAAACTAGATTTTCAGAGGGTTCTAATGGAGTTTGTATCACTTAATTTGGAAGTCTCTAACTAAAGATATGAGCTAAACAATTTCAGAGAAAATTCTGAAAATGTTTCTGAGCATTTTCTATTTTCTCTGGAACAGTTTCACTAATCACACCATTAGGTGGATTAAATGAGCTCAAATGGATCTGAAATTTTTATGGTAGTTCAAGGATATTTTGGTGAACATCTCAGCAAAATTTCAGGATTTTCCTCCAAAGGATTCTCCAGTTAAAATTCCTAACAATTTAAACTTTAAGGAATTAATCCTGGAGAATTAAGGAATTTCATGAAGTGAAACTTGATTTTCTGGAAAGTACTCAGAGAGCTGAATCCATCAAAATTTGGTTCACTCAATTTGGAGCTTTCTAGCCAAAGTTATAAGGATTTGAAGTTTGAAGGAAATCTGAAAATCGGGGAAAAGTTTAAACTCGCGCGTGGGCCCAGGGGACACGCGTCGCACGCCTAGGCGATGGCACACCGCGGCCCACAAGGATTTTGCGCGCCAGCACACCCGATCCCGGCCGCAGCCGGATCCCGATTCAAAATATCGCCCGCTGACAGCTGGGGTCCACCCCCTTCTTCAACCTCGCGACACCCGCGCCCCGCCGCCGAGGGACCTCGCCGGAGGGCTCGCCGTCGGCTGCTGTACAGCTCCAAACTTCTTGATTCTGGCCGCCCCTGCCTACTTTTACTTGGGGAACAGGATCCGAGGGTCAGCTGCTCATGACAACGGCCGGAGCATGGTCGGCGACGAGCCGCCATATCGGAATGACTTCGGCCATGTCGGCTGACTCTCCTAGTACCTCAGCTACTTGGGAAATCGGTCGGGGAGCATCAGTAGACCTCAGAGAAGGTCGACATGAGCTCGAGGCAGCTCGGGGAAGGCCCGAAATAGGTCCTCACCGTGCGCCCGATACCCCCCGTTCGTTCCGCCATTAGTAGACCTTAAATTACGCCGGGCACAGAGGTTCTCCGGCCCAGAGTTGTGAAGGCAACTTGTGCGTTACCGTGTCTAGCTCGTGTGGGAGTGGCCTGAGGCCCTCTAATCCTTTCTAGAGCATGAATTAAACAGAATCGTACCCGAAGGTCGTTCTGCACACAGAAAGGGGAAAAGTGGAAATTCGCCGCCGGTGAGCAACCACTCGAGCTGTGGCTCGGGGATGAGCAGCACCGGTCACCCGCGCGTCCAAGGGTGCCTTGGCTCGGGCGTGACAACGCCCAGGTTGGGCTGTCCACGAGAGCCCGAGGTGCGGCGGTTCCAAGTTCCGAGTTTGATCTTTCGGCACAGCCGATATCAATCGGTTTCAACCGAATTCTAGCAATGGGGAGGATGGAGGAAGGTCTCTAGTACCTTGCTGGGACTCTGGAGTGGAAGGAGGGAGCTGCGATCGGCGTCCTCCGATCAAGTCCGAACTGCGGAAACTTTCGGCCGGTGCTGGATTCTTGCAGGAAAACACGTCGGTACCTCGGCCGAGGAGGGGGGCAGGCGCCTTAAGAAGGCTCTGCACCGCCTCATGCCCGCGCGTGGGCAAGCAGCTGGTGGCGCGGTGGCTGGCCTCGGTGGCGATCACCGCTGCGGCTCGGCGACCCGAGTGAAAAGTCTCAGTCCGTTTGTGTTGAAGTAGAGGCTGACATGTGGGTCCCACCCTTCCTTTTTAACCTCTGAAATTTACTTCTAATCACTGTTGTAAACAGTGAACCCCATACTACCCTTGGCAATTCAAATTATTCCCCCATGAGCCATTTGAATTGATCAAAGTTCAAATGAGGTTTGGTTTGAATGAATTTCAGCACAAGTTCAGTTTGAAATTCAAATAAAGTTTGAATTTCTCCCACTTAGCTCATGTCAAGATCAACTCCAAATGGAGTGAAAATTGGTGTGTGAGCTCACAAAAATGTGCTGAGTAAGAATATGCCCCTCACTTTCAAATTCATGGTATAAAAACAGTTTGGATTTGAATATGTTTTCAAACTGCCCCCTTCCTATCTATACCCAAGATGACCTCAAAAAGGTTTTGAATTTGGGTGAAACTTGGCATGGACATCCTTAGCAAAGTGTAGGAGTTTTTCCTATGTCCAGCCCATCTATATCACATGTGGGAAATAGCACTTTTGCAATGTGTAAGTTTGTTCCCTAATGAGCATGTTGATAATTGTTACTTGCTCTTCATTTGTGTTCATCATTCTTCCTCAAATGAGGTGTGTGGTGTGGGGATGAACACTACAAATGGGTGTCAAAAACTGAGGCCCTTACAAGAAATCACGGATACGGCGCGCCTCTTCCTCCCCTGAGCTGCTAAACATCGTCGCGAGCTCGGCCTCCACCTCCCTGACCTGAAGGCAAGCGAGCTGTGACCTCCGTTGCCCGAGAACAACCGCCGCCGCGGCGACTGAGTTCAAGAAGGTGATCGGGCGCTCGTGGACAGCCCTCCACAGGGGGTTTCACGGCCAAGCGATCACAGCTACGGACGTGCACGGGTGCGGTGCTGCTCTCAGCCCAAGCTCAGGCCGTGCCGCGAGCTATCGACGGTGAATTTCGAGGTTTTGCTCCGGCGACCTCATTCCGAGCTTCCGGTACAATTCTTTTGAATTCTTGCCCTCTGATTCTCCTTAAGTCACCAAATTTGGCACAGAGAAGCTAGACTAGCCGGCGATCGTTTTTCCTTTTGCATCCAGCGCATGAAAACGCCTCAGACCGGCGAATTTCGAGCTCTTCTTGGGTTGTTCATGGCGGACCCATTCGGTCGCACGATGACAACCTAGTTCCCATCACTTTCGAGCTACTTTGAGGCCGTGCCAATCTTCCTAGAGGTGCGCCGGTGCTGGAGGGCTTGTCGTCCCAGGTTTTGGCGGGCTGGAAACGCTAGGCAACGCTACCGAACCTCCACAGTGGCTGCCGCACATCGCCGGCCAGTTTCCGGCCGCCGGAGCCCAAGCAGACCCCACAGTCGTGTTCCTCGGTGTCACAAACTCCCTGGCGGCCAGTCCTAACCCGTGCAGTGGTCAGCAGCAGTGATCCAGCGAGGAGGGATTTGCTCCGGCGAGGAGAAAACGCGCGGGCGCGAGAGAGCCGGCGGGAGGTTGAAGAAGGTGTGGGCCCCGCCTGTCAGCAGCTCAAATTTTAAACCCGGGATCGGGTGTGGCTGGATCCTGTGTTCTGGTGCGCAAAACCCCGTGGCCCCGGTGTGGCTTCGTTTCTATTGGCTGGAATTCAAAACAGTGGGTCCAGCCGGATTTTCTGTAGGAAAACAATTCCAGAGTTGGCTCAATCTTTGGAAATTCATATCTCCCTGTAGAAAACTCCAATTTGAGTGATTCCACTTGGGTTGGATTCATCTCTCTGAGTTCTATCCAAATATGAACTCAGATGTGGATGAAAGTTAATATTATATTCTGAAAAATTCTTTGAATATATTCTGAAAAAGAATTATTGAGGGAGTTTGGTTTATCCAAAAATCCCCAAATTTTGCCAGAATATTCTTTATCATAGTATTGACCTTGTAGAAAATTTTCAGCTCATTTGGAGATCATTTGAGTAGGAATTTGCTAAATTAAAACTACTGTGCTCAAAGGGGTCCAGAAACATTTTCAGAAAATGTTTCCCACTTCAAAAATCTGTTCTGAGCAATCCATAGCTCCAAAAATCATAGGAAAATTTAGGCAAGCTCTCTGAGACAAACTTGGAATTGTAGTTCACTTAATTTGGCATCAAAATGCACATTACCACAGAATTAATTCTATTGAGTACAAATGCTTAAAGAATTGTTCTGGGTGAACTACTCAAGTAAAAGGGCTGAATTTTTGACCAGATTACTCTCATGTGATGAAGAACTCATATGTAAATTATCAGCCCAAGATGAGTCCTTGAACTCCCTGTTCTTATTCTCCATACTTGTGTATATGTGGGAATACATAAGAGATATTGTGAGGATTAGCGAGGACACAGTATGACTCCACATTAGCTGCAATTTGGCAAGCTAAATCCTTAGATAGTATAGAACCTGCTGTAAAAGTTTTGAGGCCATTGGAGTTCTTGTTCTTCAGTTGTACTCAAATCCTTTCAACTTATCTATTATGTTCATTAGGGAACATGATTAGTGTATAGCTAAGGCCTTTAGGACAAATTAGTTTATTTCTGTTCTTTGCAAACAGAGGCAAACCAAGCCATGCCTGGCTTTTCCACACCACCTCTGTTCCTAAGAAATTAATTCTATAACTTCTTTCCATTACAGACTATAAAACATATGCATATGCATTTCAATAGGAACCACAACGAAGGGGGCTCAAAGGAGTGATTCATCGAAGTGGATCAAGCTCCAGAGAGTCAAGGGTGGATCTGCAAGGACACTAACTGTTATATACGACTACCCTGCAAAACAGGCAAACTCCGGTTTGCATTTAACAGGTGTTAAGTTTTTATTTTGTATTCACTTTCGGTTAAGAATTGAATTATGCATTAGGTCTAGTGTTTGATACTCCTCTTGCATAGCCAAATGACCCATGGAGTATTGGGTAGGTGTCTTTCACCGTGTAGATGTGAGACCTATGTGTGCTGAATACATTGGCAATTAGGATAAAAGTTAGCATTAACATTCAAAGTTTTGAATATTGCCAAAACATTCTTCTGTGGCAAGGTCCGACAAGTTCTTTGTTAGGTCCGCCAATTGTTGGCAAGGTCCGACGCAAGGTCCGGAGAGCTCCTGCAAGGTCCGAAGAGCTTCTGTGAGGTATGGAGCTTGTTTTTAGGGAGCTCCCGTGAAGTTCAACTCGTAGAACTGCAGCGTCTTGTTTTTGCTTTTAACTCGCAATGTTTCAAACTTGCTTTATGGGAAGGTTTGCTTAGTATTAATTTGCTAAGTTTTTGGTGTGTTTTGGTGGTTATGGCTGTTATCATTTGATATGGTTTGCAACATGCTTATGTGACGTGCTCATGTAAGGTGTTGTGGTTTTCGAACTAACGTGAGTCAAGTCGAGGACTTGTGCTCGGAAGAATTGGTTGTTTATTCATGTGCAGGTGTTTCTTGAGTTCAAGACATGGCTAGTGACGGGATCCTTGGACTAGTCTCAGGGAGGAGATAAGGTTCCAACAACCAAGTTCGGGAGGAGCTGTGGTTGAGTTGATTGGGAGGTCGCGCAGCATGTTTGGATCAAGGGCAGTGCATATGAAGGTTGCGTGTACGTCGTTGGAAGGTGTTTGCACGTGTGCAAGGAGTGCATGGACGTGGCAACATTGTTCCAAGGCGTGATGAAGAGAAGTGGACGTAAAGGATTGGTCGGAAAGGTCCAACCGGCTGGATTGCGTACTCAGGCTGAGGCTGAGTCGGATATGGCTCAAATATGGAAGATTTGAGTTGGTTATGATAGGATTTCGTGCTAGGCACGAAGTTGAGTTGTTTTAGTAATGTTTAGGACGTTCCTAAGGTGTTTGGAAGTCTCACGATTGCTTCTATCTGCGAATAGGAGAGTCCTGAGCAGTTATGGTAAGTTAGGATACGAGTCCAATTAGGAGTAGGAGTTCTAGATTGGATTTTTTAGCCTGAGGGCTGGCTATAAAAGCAAGGGAGGCCAGAGCTCTCGTGGGTAGAGAACTTTGGGCTGTTCCTCTTGTGTTTCTATTGAATAAAGTTCATAGTTTTGAGGAGTTTTTGTGCCTTGTTCGTCCGACTTGTTTTTCGTCAAGTCTTTCTCGCCGAGTTTCTGGACAGACCGATGTTGCTTCGGTGTTTCGTTCATAACTCGAGTTTTACAGATCCGATTGACGTGATTCTTTTTGGTTTGTCTTCACAACTCAGTTATCTATCATCTGTGAAATTTTCACGAGCTTAGGATCTGTAGTTTTTGAGATACACGAGTTTCTTTGCAGCATTGCAGATCTGTTTTATATCGGGTAGAACAGATTGATCTTCGTTTAATGTTTTGATCGTATCTCAAGTTTTACTTCGTGTTTTCAAGTGATTCTTGTTGCATTAGATCCGTGACTTGATTCTCTACCTCTACTTGATTTTTCACGGTTGAACACGTTTGAAAACACTTGCACACACGGTTTCTTTAACCGATTGATTTTTTGCTTAGGGGTTTTTGTTGTTTCCGCTGCGAAAAGTTTTAATCTACCATTCACCCCCCTCTGGTAGCTTTTCACGTGCTCTTCGATCCTACAATTGGTATCAGAGCCAAGGTGTTCTAATCTTTGTGATTTGCACGTGCTTTGACTAACCATCATGGAGAAGTACTCCGCAAAACCTTGTGTGTTCAATGGCATCGATTTTCAGGTTTGGAAGGCGCGGATGGAGGCCTACATACAGGCACAAGGCTTCGCCATATGGGAAAAGGTCTACCAGAACTTCGATGTACCACCCAACGATCAAGTTACGGCTGCGAACATGAGAGATGTTGACAACAACAACAACAAGGCTCGCAACTTGATCATCCAAGGATTGACTCAAAGCGACTTCGACCGTGTTGCACACCTCCGATCTGGATATGATGTTTGGAAAGCTCTTTGTGACTACCATGAAGGATCCAATACGATCAAGGAGGTAAGGCAAGATATGTTCAAGAAAGAATACATGCGTTTTGAGATGCAACCCGATGAGTCAATTGATGACCTTTTTGCTCGCTTTAATAAAATTCTCAGCAACTTGCGTAGTGTCAATGTTAACTTTTCAGATGCTCAAAATGCTAGACAATTGTTAGGAGCATTAGATATGTCAATTTGGGAGATGAAAGTTACATCTATTCGTGAATTTACTGTCATGAGTTCTCTTACTTTAGACGTGCTTTATTCTAAATTGAAAACTCATGAAATTGACATCATCTCACGTAAAAACCCCAACAAGCCTATTGCATTTGTTTCGCAACGTGACATGTCTAGTTCTAGTCAATCATCATCTAGTGGTGCACTCTCTTTGCTGTCCTCTCTAACCCTTGAACAGATTGAAGAGTTTCCAGAGGAGGAGCTTGCACTCATCTCTTCTCGGTTCTCAAAAGCATTGCAAAATGTGAGAACTAGAAGGAGAGGAAGCTCCGGACCTCAACGATGTTTTGAATGTGGTAAGACAGGACATCTTCCTACGGAGTGCCCTAACCTTTCAGGTCTGACTTCACGTGAAGAAAAGCAAACAAGGCCGAAGAAATCGTTTGCAAAGAATAAGAAGAAGAAAGATTTATCAATGTGCAACATAGTGCATAGTATGATCTCTGCACTTCAAGATTTTGGCTCAAGTGATGTGGACACCGGTAGTGATGAAGATGAAGAAGCTATGTCAAATATGTGCTGCATGGCGAGCAAGTCAAGTTCAAGCTCCGAGGAGGCAGAACACAACAGCGACGATGAAGAGGTATGTCCCACTTGCGAAGAAATGTGTGATGCTATTTCTCGTGCCACTGTTATATTAAAGAAAAAGGATAAAAAACTTAGGAACAATGCTGTTAAAATTGAATCACTAGAATCTGAAATTAATCGTTTTAAAACTTTGATTCCTAGTGATGATTCTTGTTCCTCATGTGATTTGATTTATGAACAATTATCCTCTTTAAGAAGTGCACACGCATCTACACTTGATAAACTTGAACTTGAAATTGAAAAGAACAAAGAGCTTGCTGCACTTAATGATAAAAATTTGAAAGATGCTTGTTGTTCTACAATTTATTTGCATTGTTCTTCATGTGATGATCTGAATAAGAAACTAAATGATGCTATGAATGAGATTTCTATTTTGAACAATGCTTTACGTGTGCATGAAGTTAAGTATTGTTCAAATTGCACACTAAAAGGAAAAACTTCATGTGAAAACTGCTTTGATCTGTCCAATAAACTTGATGACATGCATAGGACACTAGATCGGTTTTCTAATGCAAATAAGAACCTAAACTTGCTGCTGAATTCTTCCAAGTCTTGTAATGATAAAACTGGTTTAGGTTTTAATTCTCATGCTCATGCTAAGGCACACCCACCTAAAGTTGTAAAGTCATTAGGAAGCGGTTCGATTCAAACAGCTCCTAGACAAAAAGATGTGGCACTTGTTAAAAATTTGAAATACAACTTGCTTTCGGTTTCACAATTGCTAGATGAAAATCTAGAGGTTAGCTTTGCTAAAAATTGCTGCAAGGTTGTAGATTCAAAAGGTGAGGTTTTGTTTAACATGTCTAGGTTTGGAAGAGTTTTTAAAGCTGATTTTGATTTGTCAACTTCTAAGCATCGGTGTCTAGTTGCTAATGATACAAAGGATCTATATTTTTGGCATCGTAGACTTGGTCACATAGGCTTTGATCATCTCACTCGTGTTAGTGTTCTCGATCGCATACATGGGCTGCCGAAGCTTAAAAAGGACAATGATATTGTGTGCTCTTCTTGTAGACATGCTAAGTTTGTTGCAGGTTCACATGCTCCTCTCACAATGACCATGACAGCTGAACCGGGACAACTTTTACATCTTGATACAGTAGGTCCGGCACGTGTTCAATCCTTCGGAGGTAAATGGTATGTGCTTGTGATTGTTGATGATTATTCCAGATATTCTTGGGTTTATTTTATGGCATCTAAGAATGAAGCTTTTAGTCATTTTAGAACTTTATTTCTTAGATTATCTATTGATCACCCAAGATCATTAAAAGCAATTAGAAGTGATAACGGAACTGAATTTAAAAACCAATCCTTTGATCACTTTTGTGCTGAAAATGGAATAGATCATCAATACTCTTCACCCTATGTACCACAACAAAATGGTGTCGTAGAAAGAAAGAACAGGACCTTAGTTGAGATGGCTAGGACTATGCTTGATGAATATCAAACTCCTAGGAAATTTTGGGCTGATGCAATTGCAACCGCTTGTTATGTCTCAAATCATGTTTTCTTGCGTGCTAAGCTTGGAAAAAACCCCATATGAGCTCCGGTTTGGACATAGGCCTAGTGTTACACACTTTAGGGTTTTTGGTTGCAAATGCTTTGTTAAGAAACATGGTAATCTTGATAAATTTGAAGCTAGATCTGTTGATGGCATGTTTCTTGGTTATCCATCTCATACTAGAGGCTACCGTGTGCTTTTACTTGACACTAACAAAATTGTGGAGACTTGCGAGGTTTCTTTTGATTAAGCTAGCCCAAGTACTAGCTCCGATATTGCAGGTCCGGATCCATATCCGCAGGGGGAGAGTATTTTTATTGAAGAAGATGAAGAAGTGGTGCTGCTGCCCGAAAACTCGGAAGTAAATAACAATCAAGCTGCTGATTTTGCACCACAACCAGCACCAACAGTCACTACTGCTGGTTTGGACTTTCCTCAATCAACAAGCTCTCCTAATCAAAGGTCCGAACATGAAGAAGAAGGTGCTTGTGAAGTGTCTACTCCCCTCCGAGTACTCAAAAGTCATCCTCCACAACAAATCATTGGAAGCTTGCATGAACGAGTCACTCGGTCCAGGTTTTGCGATCCAAACTCTCATGCTCATTCTGCTTTTGTTGCTTCTTTTGAACCCAAGGATATATCACACGCACTCACTAATGAATCTTGGATTAATGCCATGCAAGAAGAGTTAGAAAATTTTGAAAGAAATAATGTTTGGAAACTTGTACCTCCACCTCAAGGTCACACATTAATTGGAACTAAATGGGTATTTAAAATAAGCAAAGTGAGGATGGGGTTGTGGTTAGGAATAAAGCTAAGTTGGTTGCTCAAGGTTTCACTCAAATTGAAGGTCTAGATTTTGATGAAACATTTGCTCCCGTTGCTAGATTAGAAGCTATAAGGATTTTATTAGCATTTGCTGCATCTAAAGGTTTCAAGTTATATCAAATGGATGTTAAAAGTGCTTTTCTTAATGGCTACATAGAGGAGGAGGTTTATGTTAAGCAGCCACCGGGTTTTGAAAATCCAAATTTTCTTAATCATGTTTACAAACTGTCCAAAGCCTTGTACGGTCTAAAACAAGCCCCTAGAGTATGGTATGATAGGTTAAAAACATTCTTACTTGAAAAGGGGTTTACCATGGGCAAGGTTGATAGAACTCTTTTTGTACTTAAGCATGGCAATGACTCATTATTGGTTCAAGTGTATGTGGATGATATTATCTTTGGTTGTGCTTCTGATGATCTCGTGTCCAAGTTTTCAGCTATGATGAGTTCAGAATTTGAGATGAGTATGATGGGAGAACTCACATACTTTTTGGGGCTGCAAATCAAGCAAACAAAAGAAGGAACTTTTGTGCATGAAACTAAGTATACAAAGGACCTTCTTAAGCGCTTCAACATGGACAAATGCAAGCCTCTTCGGACACCAATGGGAACAGCAACAACACTTGAACTTGACGAAGATGGTGACCCAGTCGATAAAAAAAGAATACAGAAGTATGATTGGATCACTTTTGTATCTCACGGCATCAAGACCGGACATACAATTCAGCGTATGTCTTTGTGCACGTTTTCAAGCTTCTCCACGTGCTTCACATCGCCAAGCCATCAAAAGGATTCTCAGGTACCTACATGGAACTCAAGAATTTGGCATTTTTCTTCCTTCTTCCTCAACCGTTTCTTTGAAAGCTTTTTCGGATGCTGATTTTGGGGGTTGTAGGATTGATAGGAAAATTACTTCGGGTGCTTGTCATTTTCTTGGTAATTCACTTGTTGCTTGGTCCTCTAGAAAACAAAGTTCAGTTGCACAATCCACGGCCGAATCTGAATATGTAGCTGCGGCTAGCGCTTGCTCACAAATTCTTTGGATTGTTCAAACACTTAAGGACTATGGGGTTGATTTAGATAGTGTTCCACTGTTTTGTGATAACACTAGTGCAATTTGTATTGCTAAAAACCCCGTGAAACACTCTAGAATTAAGCACATTGACATTAGGTATCACTTTCTTCGTGATAATGTTGAAAAAGGAAACATTGTGCTTCACCATGTCGATACCGAACAACAATTGGCTGATATTTTTACAAAACTTTTGGATTTCACTCGTTTTTGTTTCATTCGTAGTGAAATAGGGGTTATGCATCCTCATGACTTAAATTGAGGGGGAGTTTTTGAAACTTTGAAAGTCTATGTGTGAATCTGAAACTAAAATAATATGAGCATAGTATTTCATACATATATGACTTTGTGATTCCTTTTACAGGCTGAAAGTTCTTACTACATTACTCATGTTATACATTTTGTAGTTTTTGCCATGACTAGTAATTGGAATAATTACTTACACTAAATCTGGTCATGATCGAACTTTCTTGCTGTTTTGAACTTGTTGCGTGCTCACAAGTGCTTTTAATCATAAAAAAATTAATCAAGTGATCAGCTCACATGTTGAGTTTTCAAATAAAAAATTGAGAAAAGATCAAGAGAATATGCATGCATCGCACTTCTTCTTTTGAGATTGCTTATCATTGCACTAAGATATGAACTTGGAAGGAATTGTGTATGACTAAAACCATGTCCTTAAGCTTCTGATTGTCAAATGACATAAGCTTGGCTTGGTTGGTTAGAATAAGGCTGATGCTGCATATAATCTCTTGCAAATGTCATAAGATCAAAATTTGTGCTTTAAATGATAAATATAATGCAGCAACAAGTGTCATGTTTTCAGGTCTTGAAATAGTTAAGTTTGTGAGATCATGACTTGCTTAAATTGAAAATTACACTTGATCTCTAGCATGGCTTACACTACTTTATGCATCTCATTGATGTGATAGTGTAAGTTACTTGATAGTATGATTTGGATGAGCTTTGTTTTATATGTATATGTTATAATATGCTCATAACATTTAAAAATTTCTCTTTTGAACATTGCTGAATACATTGTCAAAGGGGGAGAAATATGTAAAGGAGAGATTTTTTTACACTTTGCATATGTTATACACTTTCTTCCTTCTCTGATTTTAAAAATGGGGAGAAATTAATAAAGGGGGAGAAATGAGTTTTCAAAGATTTTCAAAACTTTTCATAAGCCAATGTTCGGATTTTAATTGGTGTTGCCAATGCATTCATCAAGGGGGAGATTGTGAGACCTATGTGTGCTGAATACATTGGCAATTAGGATAAAAGTTAGCATTAACATTCAAAGTTTTGAATATTGCCAAAACATTCTTCTGTGGCAAGGTCCGACAAGTTCTTTGTTAGGCCCGCCAAGTGTTGGCAAGGTCCGACGCAAGGTCCGGAGAGCACCTGCAAGGTCCGAAGAGCTTCTGTGAGGTCTGGAGCTTGTTTTTAGGGAGCTCCCGTGAAGTTCAACTCGTAGAACTGCAGCGTCTTGTTTTTGCTTTTAACTCGCAATGTTTCAAACTTGCTTTATGGAAAGGTTTGCTTAGTATTAATTTGCTAAGTTTTTGGTGTGTTTTGGTGGTTATGGCTGTTATCATTTGATATGGTTTGCAACATGCTTATGTGACGTGCTCATGTAAGGTGTTGTGGTTTTCGAACTAACGTGAGTCAAGTCGAGGACTTGTGCTCGGAAGAATTGGTTGTTTATTCATGTGCAGGTGTTGCTTGAGTTCAAGACATGGCTGGTGATGGGATCCTTGGACTAGTCTCAGGGAGGAGATGAGGTTCCAACAACCAAGTTCGGGAGGAGCTGTGGTTGAGTTGATCGGGAGGTCATGCAGCATGTTTGGATCAAGGGCAGTGCATATGAAGGTTGCATGTACGTCGTTGGAAGGTGTTTGCACGTGTGCAAGGAGTGCATGGACGTGGCAACATTGTTCCAAGGCGTGATGAAGAGAAGTGGACGTAAAGAATTGGTCGGAAAGGTCCAACCGGCTGGATTGCATACTCAGGCTGAGGCTGAGTCGGATATGGCTCAAATATGGAAGATTTGAGTTGGTTATGATAGGATTTCGTCCTAGGCACGAAGTTGAGTTGTTTTAGGAATGTTTAGGACGTCCCTAAGGTGTTTGAAAGTCTCACGATTGCTTCTATCTGCGAATAGGAGAGTCCTGAGCAGTTATGGTAAGTTAGGATACGAGTCCAATTAGGAGTAGGAGTCCTAGATTGGATTTTTAAGCCTGAGGGCTGGCTATAAAAACAAGGGAGGCCAGAGCTCTCGTGGGTAGAGAACTTTGGGCTGTTCCTCTTGTGTTTCTATTGAATAAAGTTCATAGTTTCGAGAAGTTTTTGTGCCTTGTTCGTCTGACTTATTTTTCGTCAAGTCTTTCTCGCCGAGTTTCTGGACAGACCGACATTGCTTCGGTGTTTCATTCATAACTTGAGTTTTACAGATCCGATTGACGTGATTCTGTTTGGGTTGTCTTCACAACTCAATTATCTATCATCTGTGAAATTTTCACGAGCTTCAGATCTGTAGTTTTTGAGATACACGAGTTTCTTTGCAGTGTTGCAGATCTGTTTTATATCGGGTAGAACAGATTGATCTTCGTTTAATGTTTTGATGGTATCTCAAGTTTTACTTCGTGTTTTTAAGTGATTCTTGTTGCATTAGATCCGTGACTTGATTCTGTATCTCTCTACTTGATTTGTCATGGTTGAACACGTTTGAAAACACTTGCACACATGGTTTCTTTAACCGATTGATTTTTTGCTGAGGGGTTTTTGTTGTTTCCGCTGCGAAAAGTTTTAATCTACCATTCACCCCCCCTCTGGTAGCTTTTCACATGCTCTTCGATCCTACAGTAGAACTGCCATGCTTAAGTACGGTTCGATAGAAGTCGAGTGGTGAGATGCTACTCGCAGTTTCAGGAACAACAGGGGCATACGGGATTGGTTCATGAATGAATTAGCAAGTTAAAGTTGGACCGGAAGGTTGTAGGGGCAGCAGGACATAGGGGCCTGGGTGCTGTAGACCTGTCCGTGTCGGTCAAGGACCGATCTGTATGCGGCCCTGTTGAACAAGTTTGAGTTGTGTACCGGACTCATGCTGGCTATATGGGACCCAGTAAACTGATGTACCTCGGGAAGCTGTCGTTGGGACTTTTCGGGTCGCCTCAGGCGGACGGCCGGTGTGCAGTATGTGGGGAATATTCTCATGACATCTCATGTCGGTAGGTGCACCATGAGAGTAGCTACAGTACGCAGCGACTTAATCGATACAGCGGGGGTGAAACGGGGGAAAGGCTGCCACGTACGACGTAAGTGATGGTTGTTGTAGACAACATCGAGTACGGGCGTACGTGTCGTGTAGTCCGGGTGTTATTGATTTGAATCACCATCGCTCGCGGAATGCACCGAGCATACTTGTCTCACAGTCGTGACGTAGTAAGAACTTGCATGAGAAAGGAACTAATCATATTGATGTGAAGTATTATACTAGCGTGGTATTGGATCTTGATGAATAGGCTAGTGCAAACTCGATTCTTTTATGCCATGAGCAATTTGCATCGGGGGAAAGCATTTCTTGTTTGATTGTGGACTCCCGATGTGGCGTGCCCAGGGTTACTTAAAATGCTGCAATTAATACCTGAAAGTAAGGATTCACTTTTAGGCGAGTTTAATTATGCTTATGCCATCCTATGTTAGGTTCATAACCTCACTTAGAGTTTCATGTTTAGGGTGACGGTTAAGCCTTGCTGAGCGTTATGCTCACGGATGATATCCGAGTTGTTTTGCAGGTAATTGACTCAATGCTTATGAGAAGGGGTGCCGATGAGACTCGGGAACCTCCGAGTGCTTACTCAAAGAGCATCCTCGCCGCTGCAGATTGTCTTCGTGTTGCTAGTAAGAAATGTCCGCGAGCTGGACCGTTTCTTTGTTGCTAGTTTAGATATGAGTCATGAGAGTGATAGTCTTCCGCTGTAGTTTACTCTGATATAACTAGTTGTAAAACATTCTTGTACGCTTCTGCTAAACGATTTATGTAATATGATGTGTGTTCATCGACCCGTGTGCTGTTGGGTGCCGCATAACACGGCACCACCCAACGAGGTCCTGTGGTCCCCCACAGCGTGGTATCAGAGCTGCGTTGGGAACAGAGCACGGATTGAGCATCATATTACGTCAAAAACTTAGGATACGGTGAGATAACGGTACTAGGCCCACATAAGGACTACTATTAGCATAATATGTAGGTGGCAAGCTAACCTATTTGTTATGTCGGAAAATCGTGCATCTAGGGACGTCTATGTCTTGGGGGTGCATGTATGCGCTGTCCACCAGTGCGCACAAGCTGAAGGGTGGAGCCCCACGGGTGGCAGGTAACCCGACCCGCTTTCGTATCCTCTACGACTCTTCATGTCGTTTGGGGTATTCGAGCAACGTCTGTCCCGGGCGTGCGTGGTGCAATTTGGGAGACCCCGTCACGTGGTCAGTAACGTGAACACGTAGCTCAAGGCGTGTTTGGCTTGAGAACACCTGGGCGAGTGATGACGGCCGGGTGTACGAACTGTATGTGGATACCGGGTTCGGTGTGCAGCCGGGCCTGATGATTGAGTGTGGCTTATATAGGTACTAACCACGAAAACCTTAGTGCGTGTAGAACATGTTTGCGAGTGACCGTTTTTGTGCCACCTAATGATACGTATATGCCGGTGTAATCCGGTTAGGTTTTCTTTGGTGAGGCAACGTAGTACCGTCATATGTCTTACGGTGCATCGTCACCGTACTACACTGGATAGTTTTCTTTCCTAAGAAGAAATCATTCATGACTAACTTCCAAACTAAAAATGGATGTGATAAAGCACATATTAGTTACTGAGCTAATCATTTGAACTAAGTTTCAAAAAAGAGACTTGTTAGTCTTCTTTTGATCTCAAGGACAGAGTGCTCTGTTCAGACAGAATTTTTTTCTGGGCTTTAACAGAGCGTAACTCTGATTAGTTTGACCCAATGGAGGTGTTGGATAAAGTTCTGGAAAGGTTATTAAGTGCTCTACAATTTTTCTGTAGAACTCCAGAGCCAAATCTGACAACAACTTGGTTGAATGTCCAGATGAATGCAAACTGTTCAGGAAACAGAGCAGCGGCAAACTTCTCTGGATGTTGCTGTAAATTAGCCGTCACAGTCTGTAGATAAATTTCTAAGGGTCATATGATACACCGTTGGAAAGGTTAGGAAATTTGCAACAATTTTGTAGTTCATAGTGTGTTCAAATTTGTACTTCATTTGTATGTAAAACTGTGATGAAAACAGCCACATACAAAGGAGATGCTGGCAAATTTTATCCAGAAAACTCTGTCAACTTTGAACAGTCATAGCTATTGATCCAGAGATGATCTAGGGGCATAAGAGTACTTGTTGGAAAGATACGGGAGTTATCTTTAACTTTGGTATTCAACTGGAGTTATGAAAATGCTGGTAACTGGAACCAATTCTAGGTTAAGTACAGAATGGTCGATTCTGTACAGAATAGAGGGATTGTTCTATTTTTGGCTTTAGAAAGATGTGTAAACATGAAGTATTGTTATGCTTTCATAAAGTTTTAGCATGTTCATGTTTTACATACTTTCACATACTGCTGAGATCAAGTTTTGACTCCCCTCAAAATTATGCTTTTGCAGTATGGTGCGTACTCAATCACCGAGTAGGACTGAAGGTTCTCGCCGAGACGGTGATGACTCGACTCCACCACGGGCACCGCCATCAACGTTATGGGCAGATTTCATGGCTCAGATGGTCGAGTCAAGTCAAGAGAACACAAGACTACTCCAAGCCTTGGTACAACAGGGCTTACTCCAGCGTGCACAACAGGACGTTCCACCTCGGAACGCCTACTTGGATTTCTTGGCGACACAACCGCCAATCTTCACGGAAGCCAATGAACCAGTGGAAGCTGATCAGTGGCTTCGGGTTATGGAGTCCAAATTTAAAGCGTTTGAGTGCGATGAGTATCAGAAGACTTTGTTTGCAGCTCAACAGCTCCATGGAGCCGCCGGAAATTGGTGGTTCGCTTATCTTGCCACCGTTCCGGAAGGCCATCAAGTGGAATGGACGGAATTTCGTGAAGCATTCCGTGCTCGTCACATTCCTATGGGTTTTATTAACGCCCAACAGCAAGAATTCAGAAACTTGAAGCAGGGGGACATGAGTGTCCTCGATTATGTCAGACGATTCAACCTTCTTGCACAATATGCTCCTGCTTATGCGACGAGCGAAGCTGCAATGTGTGACTACTTTTTCTATGGCTTGAGTGCCATACTAAAAGAGAAGTTAGCTTTGTTCAATCAAGGCAGTTACACCGAGTTGATCAGTGCTGCTCTGCTGCAAGAACAAGCGACACTTGAGTGTCAAGCAGAGAAGAGGGACCGGGAGGGTGTGCAAGAAGACACACCAGTCGTTCCTCGTAAATACCGTGTGGTGTATCACACACCATCCGATGAACGATGGCAAACGCCAGTGAGATCAACTCCGTACAGATTTCCTGCTCAAGAATCTTGTCTTGAAGCAACACTTTTGCCGCAGCAACGAATGACACCTGTGACATCATTGCTGCAGCCGAGTACATCAACTCCTCAACCACAAGTCAACGAAGAACCGTGGAAACCTCTGTGTTCTTATTGCCACCGTTCAGGGCATTTTAGGCAAGAATGCCAGGAGAAGTTGGTGAACACCAGACAGCCATCATCATCAGGTGATATGCCGCCACCTGCTCCAGTCAACATAACAGCATTGCAATCCGGGAGTGTGCAACATCTTGCTATTGAGGATGTCCCGGAGGGAGCACCGGTGTTAGCAGGCATGTTTACTCTCAAAGACGTGCCCGTGCTTGTACTTTTTGATTCTGGTGCCACCCACAATTTTATCAGCAAATCATGCATGGATCAGCACCAATTATCCACCAATACTCCCACAACGAGTTTCCTTATACGATCACCGGGAGGAAATATCTATGCCAATCACATTGTGTCCCGAGCAGCTTTGTGTTTGGGTGGAAAGATATACCCAACATCGCTGATTATGTTGGATAGGCAGAAGATATACATTATATTGGGGATGTCATGGTTAAATCGTAACGGTGCCGTTCTCAATATCGGTAACCGGACTGTCCAGATTGACTCGCCGATTCACGAACAGCACACGCTGTTTTTAGACAGCGAAGACCCAGATATAGTAGAGGCCTACCACACGGAAGCGCTGAAGCTTGAAGATATTCCGGTGGTACGTGATTATCCCGACGTATTTCCCGATGATTTACCGGGTATGCCACCCAAACGGGACGTCGAGTTCAAGATTGAACTGGCGCCGGGAACGACGCCTATCTCACGAAGGCCTTACAAGATGGCACCTAACGAACTAGTGGAGTTGAAAGAGCAACTGAATGAACTTATAAGCAAGGGTTTCATACGACCAAGTTCTTCACCTTGGGGTTGCTCAGCGCTGTTCGTTAAGAAGAAGGACGAAACACTACGGCTATGTGTTGATTATCGTCCTCTAAATGCTGTCATGATAAAGAACAAGTATCCTTTGCCCCGCATTGACATCCTGTTCGATCAACTGGTGGGTGCAAAGGTATTTTCGAAGTTGGATCTTCGGTCGGGATATCATCAAATCAAAATCTGACCGGAGGACATACCGAAGACAGCTTTCTCGACGAGATACAGACTCTATGAGTACCTCGTCATGTCATTTGACACGACCCCAATGGTCTTGTCGAGCCAGGATCACGCTGAGGGGTACTGCGTTGCACAGCACCGTATAACACACGTCAAAGGTACAAAGCGGAAGCGGAAATTTTATTACATAAACAAGTTATGAACATGTTTACATCAAAATAAGTTCAGTCTACACTCGCGGGCGTAGACTACGCATCAAGTGCACGTTCAGCCCTTGAACGTGCCCTTGCTAGCACACACGCACACTAACTCTGCGGCGTGCACGACTCCCACTCGACGGGGTTCCCCTCCTGGGGTTCCGCCTCCTCTTCGGGAGTCCCTTCCTCATAGAACCCTGCAAAAGCTTCAAACACAAGCAGTGAGCACGAAGGTTCAGCAAGTCTGACCCGTCTCACCTAAACATGGAACTTCTACATGAGGGTAATGGGCTACATGAGGTAAAAATCATTTGCAAGGACTCGCCTAATTAGTAGATCCTTACTTTCAAGTTTTAGCAGCAGGTTGTGGAGAACCTTACGCTAAGGTACATGAGAGAGCCGCAATCAAACAAGAAACGCATTTCTCTCATGTACTTTGCCCAAAGTTGAAAAGAACTTTAGTTAGCTCTAAGCTACAGCATATCATTAACAATCAATGTCCATCTTTCAATCAGCAACATTTTAACATGTAACTAGCCTGTTCATTCTACGTCACGGTACAGTGAACAAGTGGTACTCACTGACCGCGAGGGACGGCGATTATAATCGATTTACACCTGCAGGGATACCCGAACAACCCGTCACGTACGCCCGTACTCGATGTTGCCTACAACAACCATCACGGACGCCGTACGCAACTACCTTTCACCCGTCAGCCAAATATTGAACCGGTCCCATCGTCCCGAGCAAGAGGTCCCTGCACGCGCATCTCTGTGCCGCCAGCCGATTTACACCTTGAGCTCTCAACCTACCCTCTGAACGACGGGCAATGCCTCAATACCCAGCTACCCGGGTTACATCAGTTTCCCGGTTCCCATATAGCCGGTAGGTCTTCGGTACTGTTCTAGCTTGTTCAACAGGCCCGCACACGGCTCGGTCCTCAATCGACACAAACGGAGCTACAGCACACAGGCCCCAAAGTCCTGCTGCCCTTACTCTCCGTTCGGTCTCATTTTCTTGCCATGTGTATCATGTGCTATCTCTACCCGAGCAATGTGCCTCTAGCCTATTCTCGCGAGTAGTTCCAACTACTCGACTTGTACCGAATCCTACGCTATCCTAGCAATGCAGTGGCTAACGAGGTTTTCAATCCTAAACCCAACCCATGGTTTTCTTGGCTATGCAGTTGGGTTTCCAATCAAGACTTTAATGCAACGAACAATATTCAAAGATGTGCTCAAAACAATAAACATTTGTAAAAGGGTTAATGCAAACCGGAGCTTGCCTTGCTGCTCTTGGTCGTAGGCTAGCTGTTCCTCCGGAGTAACGAAGTCTAGGACTTCGGGTTCCTCCTCGACCTTAGCGACTACATGATAAGAGCAATATATGTATCAATTTAAATGCATTTGTATTAACTTTGAAGTTGTGAAGTCTATAACCCTTGCTAGACAGACCTAATGACTGTGAAACTTTTACTGTGGCTTGGTTACAACCTAAACAGAGACTTGGTCAAGTTTTAGTTGCAGCAAAACTCATTTGAGCCCTCCACAATTAATTATGTCCTTGACCTTAATTGGAACTCTTAGGGTGTTCTAGGAATTTTCATGAAACAAACTATGACTTTCTGAAAACTAGATTTTCAGAGGGTTCAAATGGATTTGGTCTCACTTAATTTGGAATTCCCTAACTAAAGATATGAGCTAAACAATTTCAGAGAAAATTCTGAAAATGTTTCTGAACATTTTCTATTTTCTCTGGAACAGTTTCACTAATTACACCAATAGGTGGATCAGATGAGCTCAAATGGATCTGAAATTTTTATGGTAGTTCAGGGATATTTTGGTGAACATCCCAGCAAAATTTCAGGATTTTCCCCCAAAGGATTTTCCAGTTAAAATTCCTAACATTTTTAAATTTTGAGGAATTAATTCTGGAGAAATAAGGAATTTCATGAAGTGAAACTTGATTTTTTGGAAAGTACTCAGAGATCTGAATCCAGCAAAATTTGGTTCACTCAATTTGGAGCTTTCTAGCCAAAGTTATGAGGATTTGAAGTTTGAAGGAAATCTGAAAATCGGGGAAAAGTTTAAACTCGCGCGTGGGCCCAGGGGACACGCCGAGGCGACAGCACACTGCGGCCCACAAAGAGTTTGTGCGCCAGCACACCCGATCCCAGCCGCAGCCGGATCCTGATTCAAAATATCTCCCGCTGACAGCTGGGGTCCACCCCCTTCTTCAACCTCGCGACACCCGTGCCCTGCCGCTGAGGGATCTCGCCGGAGAGCTCGCCGCCGGCTGCTGTACAGCTCCAAACTTCTCGATTCTGGCCGCCCCTGCCTACTTTTACTTGGGGAACAGGATCCGAGGGTCAGCTGCTCATGACAACGGCCGGAGCATGGTCGGCGACGAGCCGCCACCTCGGAATGACTTCGGCCATGTCGGCTGACTTCTCTAGCACCTCAGCTACTTGGGAAATCGGTCGGGGAGCATCAGTGGACCATAGAGAAGGTCGACATGAGCTCGAGGCAGCTCGGGGAAGGCCCGAAATAGGTCCTCACCGTGCGCCCGATGCCGCCCGTTCGTTCCGCCATTAGTAGACCTCAAATTACGCCGGGCACAGAGGTTCTCCGGCCCAGAGTTGTGAAGGCAACTTGTGCGTTACCGTGTCTAGCTCGTGTGAGAGCGGCCTGAGGCCCTCTAATTCTTTCTAGAGCACGAATTAAACAGAATCGTACCCGAAGGTCGTTCTGCACACAGAAAGGGGAAAAGTGGAAATTCGCTGCCGGTGAGCAACCACTCGAGCTGTGGCTCGGGGATGAGCAGCACCGGTCACCCACGCGTACAAGGGTGCCTTGGCTCGGGCGTGACAACGCCCTGGTTGGGCTGTCCAGGAGAGCCCGAGGTGCGGCGGTTCCAAGTCCCGAATTTGATCTTTCGGCACAGCCGATATCAATCGGTCTCAACCGAATTCTAGCAACGGGGAGGACGGAGGAAGGTCTCTAGTACCTTGCTGGGGCTCTGGAGTGGAAGGAGGGAGCTGCGATCGGCGTTCTCCGATCAAGTCCGATCTGCGGAAGTTTTCGGCCGGCGCTGAGTTCTTGCGGGGAAGAACGACGGTGCCTCGGCCGAGGAGGGGGCAGGCGCCTTAAGAAGGCTCTGCACCGCCTCACGCCCGCGCGTGGGCAAGCAGCTGGTGGCGCGGCGGCTGGCCTCGGTGGCGATCACCGCTGCGGCTCGGCGACTCGAGTGAAAAAGTCTCAGTCGGTTTGATCTGAGCAGTGGCTGACATGTGGGTCCCACCTCCAGTTTTAACCTCTGAAATTTACTCCTAATCACTGTTGTAAACAGTGAACCCCATACTACCCTTGGCAATTCAAATTATTCACCCATGAGCCATTTGAATTGATCAAAGTTCAAATGAGGTTTGGTTTGAATGAATTTCAGCACAAGTTCATTTTGAAATTCAAATAAAGTTTGAATTTCTCCCCCTTATCTCATGTCAAGATCAACTCCAAATGGAGTGAAAATTTGTGTGTGAGCTCACAAAAATGTGCTGAGTAAGAATATGCCTTCCACTTTTAAATTCATGGGATAAAAACAGTTTGAATTTGAATATGGTTTCAAACTGCCCTCTTCCTAACTATACCCAAACTGACCTCAAAAAGGTTTTGAATTTGGGTGAAACTTGGCATGGACATCCTTAGTAAAGTGTAGGAGTTTTCATATGTCCAGCCCATCTATATCACATGTGGGAAATACCACTTTTGCAATGTGTGAGTTTGTTCTCTAATGAGCATGTTGATAATTGTTACTTGCTCTTCATTTGTGTTCATCATCCTTCCTCAAATGAGGTGTGTGGTGTGGTGATGAACACTGCCAATGTGTGTCAAAACTGAGGCCCTTACATTCCTCCCCCCTTAAAAGAATCTCGTCCCGAGATTATAAGGTGAAAATGAGAGAGAGGACGGTGGAAAATTACCGGATATGCGACGTGAAAAAGTCGGGGTAGTTAGTGCGAAGGAATTCTTCGCTCTCCCATGTCGCTTCGTCCATGGAGTGATTACTCCATAGAACCTTGTAGAACCACAACGTACGGTTGCGTGTGGTTCGGGCCTTTTCATCAATAATCTGCACCGGTTCCTCCCGATAGGTGAGGTCCGGTTGCAGTTCTTCAATGTCTTCCAGCTGAACGGTAGTTGATAGCTTGAGACACTTCCTTAGCTGGGAAATGTGAAAGACGTCGTGCACACCGGAAAGTGCTTCTGGTAATTTCAGCCGGTATGCCACCGATCCACATCTTTCGGTAATCTGGAATGGACCGATGAAGCGGGGTGCTAACTTTCCCCTCACCCCAAATCTGTTTACGCCCTTCATTGGAGACACCCGTAGATATACGTGATCTCCAACTTCAAACTGTAATGGGCGCCTTCTCCGGTCCGCATACTGTTTCTGACGGGATTGAGCGGCTTTTAGGTTCGCTTGTATTAGTCGAACCTTTTCTTCCGCGTTGTTGACAAGGTCAATCCCGAAGGTAACCCTTTCGCCAGACTCACACCAGTTCAATGGTGTGCGGCATTTTCTCCCGTATAGCGCCTCGTAGGGCGCCATCTTGATGCTGGCTTGGTACCCATTGTTGTACGAGAACTCGGCTAACGGCAAGTGATCATCCCAATTCTTGACGTGGTTGATAGCGCAACCTCGTAGCATGTCTTCTAGAATCTGATTTACCCGCTCGGTTTGTCCATCCGTCTGCGGTTGGTAGGCTGAACTACGGATCAGCTTCGTCCCCAAGGAAGCGTGCAGCTGCTCCCAAAAACGGGACACAAATAAAGTGCCCCGATCCGAAATGATAGTACGGGGTACGCCGTACAAGCATAGGATCCGTGAGATGTACAGTTCAGCGTACTTCTTGGCGTTGTAGTTGGTGTTGACCGGGATGAAATGGGCAACTTTGGTGAGCCGATCGACGATCACCCACACCGAATCATGTTTCTGTAAGGTGGTGGGTAAACCGATGACGAAATCCATGCTCACGTCCTCCCACTTCCAGGCAGGAATGCCCAGTGGTTGCAGCAGTCCCGGTTTCCGCATATGATCTGCCTTCACCCTTCGACATGTATCACACTCGGACACGTATTTTGCAGTCTCCCGCTTCATCCGTGTCCACCAAAACTTGCTTCTGAGTTCTTGATACATCTTGTTGCTGCCGGGGTGAATAGAAAACTTTGATAAGTGAGCCTCATCAAAGATTTTCTTCCTTAACTCCGGGTTTCGGGTACGACGATCCGGTTCTTGAACCATAGGACGCCGTCTCCGTCCCTCCGGAAACATTTCAACTCCCCACTGTCTACACGTCTCCGTAAGTGTGACATGCCCTTGTCATTCTTCTGGGCTGCCGCTATCTCTTCACGGATGGTGGGTATCAAAGCTAGGTTGTAGAGAGCTCCGTGTGGAATCACATGGAGTGGTGGTTCGCTCTCTCCCAACGGTGTGATGGTCAGCTTATTGACGTGTGACTTGCGGCTCAGCGCATCTGCCACTACGTTTGCTTTGCCCGGATGATAATGGATCTCTATCTCGTAATCCTTTATCAGTTCTAACCATCTTCGTTGCCTCATGTTCAGCTCTTTCTGAGTGAATATGTACTTGAGGCTTTTGTGGTCGGTATATAAATGTACGAGGTTACCGAGTAGGTAGTGCCTCCACATCTTCAGTGCAAGTACCACGGCAGCGAGCTCCAAGTCGTGAGTTGGGTAATTCTGCTCATGGTTCCTAAGCTGCCGCGATCCATACGCGACCACTCTTCGGTCTTGCATCAGCACACACCCGAGCCCAATGCCGGATGCATCGTAGTACACATCGAACGGTTTTGTTGTGTCTGGCTGCGCCAAAACCGGTGCTGATGTCATGTGCTTGACTAAAGCCTTGAATGCTCCTTCACATGCTGGACTCCAAACATATTTGGTAGCCTTCTTCAGCAGCTCTGTCATTGGCTTGGCAATCTTCGAGAAGTTCGGGATAAACCTCCGATAATATCCCGCGAGTCCGAGGAAACTCCGTACCTTGTAAACAGTTCTCGGGGATTTCCAATTCAGCACTTGAGTGATCTTGCTCGGGTCCACAGCGATACCTTCCGCTGAGATGATATGCCCGAGGAAAGGCACTTGCGATATCCAAAACTCGCATTTGCTGAATTTTGCGTATAACTTGTGATCCCGCAGACGTTGCAAGACTATACGCAGATGTTTCTTGTGATCTTCCTCCGACTTGGAATATACCAGGATGTCGTCGATGAAGACCATGACAAACTTGTCCAGCTCCGGCATGAACACCGAGTTCATTAAGTACATGAAGTGAGGTGGAGCATTGGTGAGGCCGAAGGACATGACCAGGTACTCATAAAGTCCGTACCTCGTCGAGAAAGTCATCTTCGGAATGTCCTCAGCCCTTATCTTAATCTGATGGTACCCGGATCTTAAATCCATCTTGGAAAAGATCTTTGCTTCGACCAACTGATCAAACAACATGTCGATCTGTGGCAACGGGTACTTGTTCTTGATGGTCACGGCATTTAATGGACGGTAGTCCATGCAAAGCCGCAACGTCTCATCCTTCTTCTTGACAAATAATGCTGAACATCCCCATGGTGAGGAGCTCGGCCTAATAAAACCCTTCTTCAGAAGGTCCGTGAGCTGAGTCTTCAGTTCAGCCAACTCCTTGGGCGCCATCTTGTACGGCCTTCGGGATATTGGCATGGTTCCCGGTGCAATTTCAATCTTGAACTCCACCTCTCTATCGGGTGGCATCCCCGGCAAATCGTCCGGGAATACATCAGGGAGCTCTCGGACCACTGGAATGTCTTCCAATCTGATAGTTGTGGACTGATAGACACTTGAAAGTTTTATTTCCGGACTGTCCAGAAATAGTGAGTGAGAACCGTGCACCTCTGAGTTTAAGTGCACGACTCGAAGGACGGTGTCTAAAACAGCGCCGTGGCGGGTTAACCACGACATCCCTAGGATGACATCGACCTTCTGTCCCTCTAAGATAATGAGAGACGTGGGGTACACTCTACCCGCTAAGCATAATGGTGCTTTGGAGACCATTACGCTTGCCGAAATCTTCCCACCCGGTGAACAAATTAAATATGGACTATCGGTGGGTAGTAGTGGCAAACTGTGTTTAGCAGTGAAAGCTTGGCTAATAAAATTATGCGTGGCGCCTGAATCAAACAGTACTATAGCGGGATGCTGGTGGAGTTGGAACATACCCGCAAGGATTGGCTCGCCCTCCGGCACGTCCTCAATGGCAAGTTAGTGGACAGTGCCGGGCCTAGGGTTTGCCCGCCGCGCATTAGTAGGGTTCCGGGGTTGATTCCTCCCCGGAAACTGCGGTGCCACTCCGCCGCCTTGCCTCTCCGGGCAACTGCTCGCGAAGTGTCCTGGACGACCACACTTGTAACATGTGGCCGCTGCTGGTGGAGTGCTCGGTGGACGAAAGCCCGGCATGCGTTCCTGAGGTGCAAACGCACGCGGCATCGCCCGCTGCTGTTGTTGTTGTTGCGGTGGTGCTGGCAGTGCCGGCCGGAATGCCGGTGAAGAGTACGGCCGACTGCGGAACGACATCGACCGCTGTGGTGGCTGCCAGCGTGGACCTGATGGTGGGCGATTCACCATCCTAAACTTTTGAGAAGGACCGCCTCCTTCTCCGCTGCTCTGCGGCGCGCTTCGCTTTCGCTCCGCCGCCGCCAACTCCTTGCCGGAGTCCTCCTGAACAATCGCAGCATCAATGATGTCGTTGAGACTGCCGCGATTGAACATTGCCAACTTGTCCTTCAGGAGCGGGTTAAGCCCCTGGTAAAAATGGTCCCGCCGCTTCTCGTTGGTATCAGCATGATACGACGCATATAGCGCGAGATCGTTAAACGCCCTGGAGTATTCCAGCGTGTTCCGGCTCCCTTGTTGCAGGTGTAAGAACTCCTGCGTCTTCCTCTTCATCAGACCTGGCGGTATATGATAGGCCCTGAGGGCCGTCCGGAACTCCGCCCAGGTCATCACTCGGTCGGTGGGCTGTGAAGCACAGAAGTTGGCCCACCACGCGCTCGCGGATCCTTGGAGCTGCTGGACCGCGAACTGAGTCTTGCGCTGCTCACTGATTTGGAGCAGCCCGAACTTCATCTCTATGGCGCGGAGCCAGTTGTCCGCGTCAAGTGGTTCATCCGCCCTTGAGAATACAGGGGGATGAGTCGCCAGGAAGTCGGAGTAGGAGCTCTGTTGGCGCTCCTCACGATCTTGATGTCTCTCTGGGCGAGACGTATTCTCAATTAAAGTTTGCAGCAGCTCTGTGTGCTGCTGATGTGAACCCGCCATTGCCGCGACAATGTCGGCCAATGTAACCGTCGGCAGTGGCGGTGGCGGTGTTTGCTGTTGCTGTTGTTGTCCCGAGGAGTCCTCGGGAGGTGGTTGGGAGGCCTCTCCCCCTTGACTGGTACCCCCAACGTCAGGGTTGGCACGAGTACGCGTCATTCTGAAATTCAAAACAGCAGCAATTAGCACATGTCTTACTTAAAATTCCATACACAACAGTAGGTATTGAAGTGACACATGATTAATTTGCACAACATTCACATATATTGATAAAGCATAAACTTTATACAAGATACATTATTATCGGATCTCCGAGAAGTCGTGCTCATGTCGTCACTACCTATACATACGCTACTGTCTACACGACATGTCACCGATTACAAAAGTTGGGTTACGCTACCCTAGCTGCCCTACTTGGCAACCGTAACCCCCTACTCGGAGTAGAACTCGACCTCCTGTGGGTCGTCCTCCTCCAGTACCTCTGCTGGTGGCTCGGGTCTACCACCTCTTCTCCCATTCCGTGTTCTCCCATGGCTGGAAGACCCAAGACTACCGGTACGCCCAATACCGGGGGCACGAGGTCCTGCAAGGCATGCACCTCGTCCATAGCTTGGTTGTAGTCCTCTTCCCAGCTTTGGCCTTCCTTGATAGCGTCGTCCCGCTCTTGAGCAAGGTCCTCATTCTGCTGGGTTAGGGTCTGCACCAGCTCTTGCAACGCCGCGATGTGAACACGGCTCTTCTTCTTTGCCTTCTTCAGACGACGCAACTGATTGTGTTGTTCATTCAGTTGCTTGATTGTCGGAAGGAGCACATTGCGGAGTGCGCTGTGAGCACTCTCGAAATGATCTCCACGGCTTGTGCTCTCCTTGAGCTTGGTGGCGAGATGCTCCATATGAACAGCTTGGCTGTCCATCACAGCGTTTCCCGCCCTCATTTGGAGGCTAAGATTTGCCTCCGCGGGGTTGTACCTTGGGCAACTCGGGTCTGTTGCCTCCAGGTACCTCTCTTCCCACACATGCTGAGCTCGTCCCTCCACCGGAACGAGTGCGTATGGAGTGCCCTCCATAGCCTGCACGTGTAGTTGGCAGAAACGTGACATAGTGTCACGGGCTGCCACTTGCCACATCCCTTCCGGTTGTCTTCCTCTCACCGTGACGGTGAATGGCACCCAACCGGGTGGCGTAGGTCCTGCAGGAACTTCGACATGGATCGTCCATGTCTTGTTCCCCTCTTCGCCTTCTTCCTTGGCGAAGTATTGCGGCATCTGGTTGTATGTCACACCCGGTTTTTCCGAAGAAACAACCAAGTGAATATCACATGTATGCCAGGATCATTTTCTCATACATGTGATGACAAATAGTGAAGCATCATTTATTACAAGCCAGGTGTCGAATATAAATAAGTCTTACATCGCAAATGTCTCAATGGACACTAATGCTTCATCACAAGTAAATAAACTAGCAGCGGAATATTATTCTTTTAGGGCTCCATCACAGGCGTTGCCCGGGGGTCTTCATGAACCTAAAATCCTTCCTCAGGTCCAAAATCTTGGTCATTATACACCACCTCATTATCTTGACCTGAGCAGCAATATAAACCAACAAATATGCAAGGTTGAGTACCAATGGTACTCAGCAAGTGTGGGAAAATTATATCATGCATGGCTAGAACAAGGAGAGGTTGAACTCATGGTTAAAGCACAACGCAATTAATACCTATCACCTTAGCTTATTAAGAACCTTCATTACTACACAGGTGAAATGGTCCAAATCTCCCATCCCATCATCATAATCCAATAACCATAACATCATTTCCAATGTTAAGCTCCCCGCTTAACTTCCAAAACCATCAATCCTCTAATCATGAATAAGTCCAGGCCGCTCTTAACCGTGAGCACGGCTGTCAAGACAGTTTTGACTCTGCAGAGTTTGTACCACTGTACCCACAAGTAGTGATTTCATCCCCCGTTGCCGGGTGGACTAAAAGAACCTCCATTATGCCAGTGGCTACGATCCACATTCACACTTCCCAGGTGTGTAGCCAGGAGATCACTACGAAGCCTTTACAAAGGGATTCCCGACGAGCGTGGGCCCACTGAGGTTTCACCCCTAACAGCATACAAGAGGCTCCAACCCCGCTGCAGTGGCCCCCTCTTGAGCCTTGCGGTTCATATGGTAGTCCAGCTGACACCAACTCCCCGCACCATCCAACACACCCATACTACGCCGGGGATACACCTAATTAATTGGCCAAGCTGCCCCATCTCAGCATGTGGTTGGCACTGTAAAGCCGGGTTACATGCTCCATGAACCGGTCCTTAGGATCCAGGCAAGTACTAAACACAAACCCGAGTCTCGTACACCCAGCACACAACCAAAACATCCAACTTGCCTTGATCCCTACCTCTACATAACTCACAATGTCTCATTCAAGAGTATGGTAATATAAACTGATGATCTCATGTCCCAAATATCCCATTCTAAGCATGGCTAAGCATATGCATGGAAATAAATGACATGGTAAAATAAATCCCAACCCAAGCTACAAGGAAACAAGGTAATGCAATTCTAGGGAAACTTTCCTAGCATGGGTTTCATATTTCATTTGACAATGCAAATAATTCTATCTACACATCCTAGCATAGGATCAAAGTGGTCAAGGACACTTGCCTCCTTCTTGCTGCTCTTGAAATGGGTAGTCCTGATCTTGGAAAGGGATAACTTGCTCTTGAACAGGTTCTACTTCATACCATCACACATAGCAAAAGAAAAACAACAATCATAAGACATAGTTCACACTTCTACTTCATACAAACCACACATTCATATTTATAAAAGTTCTTTACCATTATATGTGTTGTGGTTACTTTATGTGTGTTAAGTTGTGGCTTGCATGCACTTTTAACCATGTATATATGATTCCTACTTTGTGTCCACATTTATACTTGCATACTATTTATATGGGTTTCCAATAAATTTCTTATATTCAACTACTACACCTTTTTACTACCAAGTATGTAAGAAAAGTATTTTTCTTCTCCATATGTGCCTTCATAATTTCTATCAACCCTAAACTGAATTCTTTGTATTTTAGAAACTCCATTTATCATTTACTAGTTGCTATATTTTCAGATTTATATTCCTATGCATAATTGTGTATTTTATTATGAAATTAGTAATACACATCATCTAAACAGTATAGGTTCTGGTCCTAAATAATTTTAATAACATATTTTAACCTTGGCCTCTGATGTAAACTATTTCATAATTATTTTCCCTATTTTTCTATAACTATTCTTTACTTAAAATGTGTCCCTATACTAATAAATGTGAATAATAGATGAAACAGATTCATTTCAGCCCAAAAATAGATTTTTATCTCACTCCAAAGTTTTCTAAGTACTGAGAAAGTTTTTAATTAATTTTGACAATTATGTTTGTCCCACTTTTTAATTTTTAAACACTAGTTACATATTCAATTTTCTAAATTAAATACTAAACAGGGCTAAAATAATGAATTCACCCCATTACAGGGTCTATAATATTATTTTCATAATTTCCAGGGGTCTAGCTACACTTATCAGAGGTGTTTTTCCTAATTTTTATTAAGTCCAGGGGCTAAAACTGATTTTTAAATGAATTTACATGATTTTCTGGAGTTCCAGGGGCTAGATCTGAAATTTCCGGGGCTAGCTCTCAATTCTAGAGAACCCCAGGGGGTAGCACGTAAGAATTCTAGTCTTTATAATGCGGGGCTGACGTGGACCGTCCGATTTTAAACCGACGGCTGAGATTATAACATCGAACCGGTACGCGGGGTTTTAAAGTCTACCGTGCGATTTAAAATAAACGGCGCACAAGCGGCCACGTCGCTCTGATCGAGCGCGGGCGGCGCTGCCGGCGGCGCACGGCGGCGGGAAGCGGCGATCTCGCCGGAAAGTTTCGGATCCGCGAGAATTCTACCTAGAACTGTGATCTTATGGCATAGATCGGTAGAGGGGAGGTCAGGGATCTCACCTCGGGGGTTTTCTCGAGCTCGGGGGTCCTGGAAAGTGATCGGCGGCGAGGTCCGAGGCAAAACCACGGCGAAGCTCGTCGGCGCTGTGTTTACACCGTAAGTCTCCGAGTTTTCTGCACCTGCAAAGCTCCCCGGAGGCGGTGGATCAAGACCAGCGAGTTAGATCAGAGTTTCCGAGCTTAGATCGGCCAGAATTCACCGGCGAAGTCTCGGTGCTCACCGGAGTAAAAATCGGCGATCGCGTGGGAAAAACCGATCGGGGCTGGGGTTTTTATAGCCGGGGGAGGGCGGTGGGTCAGTTGTGATCGAGTTTGATTCGTCTGGGTCCAGAATTCAGGCTGAGGGATGCGGTTTCCGGGCGGTTAAGATCGCGCGCGCTCGGGGGGAAAAGTCCGGGCCGCAGACGCTTGGGGTTAGGGATGACAGGCGGGTCCCACCTGTCTGTGAGAGACAGCGCGGCGCGCGCGGGGGCGGGCTGGCGCTGGGAAACTGGGCCGGCTGGTGGGTTTCGGCCCACTGGCCGGTTTTTTTTCCCGTTTCTCTTTTTCTTTTTCCATTTCTTTTCTGTTTTGAGTATAATTTGAATTCCAGTTTGAATTTGAATTTTTGCAAAACATGCAACACGTCCAAAAATTTTTAAATTCCCCTCTGAACATGGTTTAGAGTTTTGAATCAAAATTTGGGGTGTTACATTGTACCCGAAATATTGGAGCATTTGCCACAATGCTTCCGGGTAGCCGCTACAGTCAGAACAGTGGGAAGCCACCCACCCGTTCTCCAACTGTTTATCTGCTGCCATCTGTAAAAATATATTTGAGAATTGTCAAATATTTATTTAAACAGTAGACCCCTGAGTTATAACATAAAACATGTCATTGAACCCATAAAACTTGGAAACATAGTTCAAATTTTAAACAAATTTGACTGCTGATCTGCTGTTCCCATGACAGCCCTGACCAGTTTCCATTTCAACCTGATTTAGGCCAGTTTAAAGGCAAAACCAATTCTGGAGCTCAACATCAAAGTTAAAGATAACTTCAATAGCTTTCCAGAAAGTGTTTGCTTGGCCTAATATTTGTCCTGGTTCAAAAGTTATGAGATGTCAAATTTAACAGAATTTCTGGACACAATTGGACAGCACCTCCCTGCCTTAGGTACTGATTTGATCCAAGAATCCCAGTTACTTCTGTTCCTAATCTGACAAAACTTTCTGTTACAAAGTTTTAACCCATCTCATAAGCTTTACAGAAGTACCTCATTTCCTATTTTTGGATTTTTAAGCAGGAAGTTAAGCTTAATTTACAGAGAGTTTACAGAGAGTCTTTACTCTGTCCCGTTTTCTGGACAGTTTCAACTCTACTGCATTTTTCGAGTGGTTAAGGGATGAAACACCTCTGGAACCCAACGGAAAAGTTGTAACGCTACTCCAAAGCTTTCCAGAAATGTATCATATGACCCCACCCTGGAAACAATTCAACCTCTAACC
This sequence comes from Neostapfia colusana, assembly GCA_030760725.1. Lineage (NCBI taxonomy): Eukaryota > Viridiplantae > Streptophyta > Magnoliopsida > Poales > Poaceae > Neostapfia > Neostapfia colusana. The sequence continues at coordinate 85,189,371 of JASWHV010000003.1, forward strand.
TCTGATTAACTTCAGCCTTGATTCAGCTGAAAACAGAGTGTTCTATCCTTAACAACCTATAAGTTGAAAACTTGTTAACTTTGAATATCCTGTTCAAGGGAAGGAGTTACATCAAGTTTTACTACTTGGGATCAAAACCTTCCAGTTTTTAAATGAGGTTGTTCATTTAATGGGGTGTGACGTCGATGCGTCACCAGATTATGTCGGTACTACGTCCTCACAAAGAAAAACCTATACCGGACTTAGCCGGCTTCGTTATTTCAGTGGCACTAAACGTCACTCGCACACGGATGCTACACGTCTACCGTTGCGTGGTAAGGCTACCTGCAGAAACTCAAACAATCATCAGACTCGGCTGCACACCGAGCCCGGAATCCATACAGTTCGTACACCCAGCCGTCATCACTCGCCCGGATGTTCTCAAGCCAAACACGCCTTGAGTTACGTGTTCACGTTTCAGACCACGTGACGGGGTCTCCCATGTTGCACCACGCACGCCAGGGACAGACGTTGCTCGAATACCCCAAACGACATGAAGAGTCATAGAGGATACTAAAGTGGGTCGGGTTACCTGCCACCCGTGGGGCTCCACCCTTCAGCTTGTGCGCACTGGTGGACAGCGCTTACGTGCATCCCCCAAGACATGAACGTCCCGAGATGCACGATTTTCCGACATAACAAATAGGTTAATAAGCCACTTTCTATATACTAATAACATCCTTATACGGGCTACTAACTCGTTCCTCACTGGAATTTTTTTAAAAAGAAGACCTTTGTACTGTGTTAAACCTCAAGCGAGCCCTGATACCACGCTGACACGACCCCAATGGTCTTGTCGAGCCAGGATCACGCTGAGGGGTACTGCGTTGCACGGCACCGTATAACACACGTCAAAGGTACAAAGCGGAAGCGGAAATTTTATTACATAAACAAGTTATGAACATGTTTACATCAAAATAAGTTCAGTCTACACTCGCGGGCGTAGACTACGCATCAAGTGCACGTTCAGCCCTTGAACGTGCCCTTGCTAGCACACACGCACACTAACTCTGCGGCGTGCACGACTCCCACTCGACGGGGTTCCCCTCCTGGGGTTTCGCCTCCTCTTCGGGAGTCCCTTCCTCATAGAACCCTGCAAAAGCTTCAAACACAAGCAGTGAGCACGAAGGCTCAGCAAGTCTGACCCGTCTCACCTAAACATGGAACTTCTACATGAGGGTAATGGGCTACATGAGATAAAAATCATTTGCAAGGACTTGCCTAATTAGTAGAACCTTACTTTCAAGTTTTAGCAGCAGGTTGTGGAGAACCTTACGCTAAGGTATATGAGAGAGCCGCAATCAAACAAGAAACGCATTTCTCTCATGTACTTTGCCCAAAGTTGAAAAGAACTTTAGTTAGCTCTAAGCTACAGCATATCATTAACAATCAATGTCCATCTTTCAATCAGCAACATTTTAACATGTAACTAGCCTGTTCATTCTGCGTCACGGTACAGTGAACAAGTGGTACTCACTGACCGCGAGGGACGGCGATTATAATCGATTTACACCTGCAGGGTTACCCGAACAACCCGTCACGTACGCCCGTACTCGATGTTGCCTACAACAACCATCACGGACGCCGTACGCAACTACCTTTCACCCGTCAGCCAAATATTGAACCGGTCCCATCGTCCCAAGCAAGAGGTCCCTGCACGCGCATCTCTGTGCCGCCAGCCGATTTACACCTCGAGCTCTCAACCTACCCTCTGAACGACGGGCAATGCCTCAATACCCAGCTACCCGGGTTACATCAGTTTCCCGGTTCCCATATAGCCGGTAGGTCTTTGGTACTGTTCTATCTTGTTCAACAGGCCCGCACACGGCTCGGTCCTCAATCGACACAAACGGAGCTACAGCACACAGGCCCCAAAGTCCTGCTGCCCTTACTCTCCGCTCGGTCTCATTTTCTTGCCATGTGTATCATGTGCTATCTCTACCCGAGCAATGTGCCTCTAGCCTATTCTCGCGAGTAGTTCCAACTACTCGACTTGTACCGAATCCTACGCTATCCTAGCAATGCAGTGGCTAACGAGGTTTTCAATCCTAAACCCAACCCATGGTTTTCTTGGCTATGCAGTTGGGTTTCCAATCAAGACTTTAATGCAACGAACAATATTCAAAGATGTGCTCAAAACAATAAACATTTGTAAAAGGGTTAATGCAAACCGGAGCTTGCCTTGCTGCTCTTGGTCGTAGGCTAGCTGTTCCTCCGGAGTAACGAAGTCTAGGACTTCGGGTTCCTCCTCGACCTTAGCGACTACATGATAAGAGCAATATATGTATCAATTTAAATGCATTTGTATTAACTTTGAAGTTGTGAAGTCTATAACCCTTGCTAGACAGACCTAATGACTGTGAAACTTTTACTGTGGCTTGGTTACAACCTAAACAGAGACTTGGTCAAGTTTTAGTTGCAGCAAAGCTCATTTGAGCCCTCTGTAACACCCCAAATTTTGATTCAAAACTCTAAACCATGTTCAGAGGGGAATTTAAAAATTTTTGGACGTGTTGCATGTTTTGCAAAAATTCAAATTCAAACTGGAATTCAAATTATACTCAAAACAGAAAAGAAATGGAAAAAGAAAAAGATAAACGGGAAAAAAACCGGCCAGTGGGCCGAAACCCGCCAGCCAGCCCAGTTTCCCCGCGCCAGCCCGCCCCCGCGCGCGCCGCGCTGTCTCTCACAGACAGGTGGGACCCACCTGTCATCCCCAACCCCGCGACCCCGGACTCTCTCCCGCGCGCGCGATCTTAACCGATCGAAAAACGTGTTCCTCAGCCGAATTCCGGTCCCAGAAGAATCCAACTCGATCACAACTGACCCACCGCCCTCCCCCGGCTATAAAAACCCCAGCCCCGATCGGTTTTTCTCACGCGATCGCCGATTTTCACTCCGGTGAGCACCGAGACTTCGCCGGTGAATTCTGGCCGATCTAAGCTCGGAAACTCTAATCTAACTCGCTGGTCTTGATCCACCGCCTCCGGGGAGCTTTGCAGGTGCATAAAACTCGGAGACTTACGGTGTAAACACAGCGCCGACGAGCTTCGCCGTGGTTTTGCCTCGGACCTCGCCGCCGATCACTTTCCAGGACCCCCGAGCTCGAGAAAACCCCCGAGTGAGATCCCTGACCTCCCCTCTACCGATCTATGCCATAAGATCACAGTTCTAGGTAGAATTCTCGCGGATCCGAAACTTTCCGGCGAGATCGCCGCTTCCCGCCGCCGTGCGCCGCCGGCAGCGCCGCCCGCGCTCGATCAGAGCGACGTGGCCGCTTGTGCGCCATTTATTTTAAATCGCACGGTAGACTTTAAAACCCCGCGTACCGGTTCGATGTTATAATCTCAGCCGTCGGTTTAAAATCGGACGGTCCATGTCAGCCCCGCATTATAAAGACTGGAGTTCTTACGTGCTACCCCCTGGGGTTTTCTGGAATTGAGAGCTAGCCCCGGAAACTTCAGATCTAGCCCCTGGAACTCCAGAAAATCATGTAAATTCATTTAAAAATCAGTTTTAGCCCCTGGACTTAATAAAAATTAGGAAAAACACCTCTGATAAGTGTAGCTAGACCCATGGAAATTATGAAAATAATATTATAGACCCTGTAATGGGGTGAGTTCATTATTTTAGCCCTGTTTAGTATTTAATTTAGGAAATTGGATATGTAACTAGTGTTTAAAAATTAAAAAGTAGGGACAAACATAATTGTCAAAGTCAATTAAAGATTTCCTCAGTATTTAGAAAATTTTGGAGTGAGATAAAAACATATTTTGGACAGAATTGAATCTGTTTAATTTATTATTCACATTTATTAGTATAGGGACACATTTTTAAGTAAAGAATAGCTATAGAAAAATAGGGAAAATAATTATGAAATAGTCTACATCAGAGGCCAAGGGTAAAATATGTTATTAAATTATTTAGGACCAGAACCTATACTGTTTAGATGATGTGTGTTACTAATTTCATAATAAAATACACAATTATGCATAGGAATATAAATCTGAAAATATAGCAACTAGTAAATGATAAATGGAGTTTCTAAAGTACAAAGAATTTGGTTTAAGGTTGGTAGAAATTATGAAGGCACATATGGGGAAGAATAATACTTTTCATACACACTTGGTAGTAAAAAGGTGAAGTAGTTGAATATAAGAAATTTATTGGAAACCCATATAAATAGTGTGTAAGTATGAAGGTGGACACAAAAGTAAGAATCATATACACATGGTTAAAAGTGCATGCAAGCCATAACTCAACACACATAAAGTAACCACAACACATATAATGGTAAAGAACTTTTATAATTGTGAATGTGTGGTTTGTATGAAGTAAGAAGTGAGGACTATGTCTTATGATTGTTGTTTTTCTTTTGCTATGTGTGATGGTATGAAGTAGAACCTGTTCAAGAGCAAGTTAACCCTTTCCAAGATCAAGACTATCCATTTCAAGAGCAGCAAGAAGGAGGCAAGTGTCCTTGACCACTTTGATCCTATGCTAGGATGTGTAGATAGAATTATTTGCATTGTCAAGTTAAATATGAAACCCATGCTAGGAAAGTTTCCCTAGAATTGCATTACCCTGTTTCCTTGTAGCTTGGGTTGGGATTTATTTTGTCATGTCGTTTATTCACATGCATATGCTTAGCCATGCTTAGAATGGGATATTTGGGATATGAGATCATCAGTTTATTTTACCATACTCTTGAATGAGATATTCTGAGTTATGTAGAGGTATGGATCAAGGCAAGTTGGATGTTTTGGTTGTGTGCTGGGTGCACGAGACTTGGGTTTGTGTTTAGTACTTGCCTGGATCCTAAGGACCGGTTCATGGAGCATGTAACCCGGCTTTACAGTGCCAACCACATGCTGAGATGGGGCAGCTTGGCCAATTAATTAGGTGTATCCCCGGCGTAGTATGGGTGTGTTGGATGGTGCGGGGAGTAGGTGTCAGCTGGACTACCATATGAACCGCAAGGCTCAAGAGGGGGCCACTGCAGCGGGGTTGGAGCCTCTTGTATGCTGTTAGGGGTGAAACCTCAGTGGGCCCACGCTCGTCGGGAATCCCTTTGTAAAGGCTTCGTAGTGATCTCCTGGCTGCACACCTGGGAAGTGTTAATGTGGATCGTAGCCACTGGCATAATGGAGGTTCTTTTAGTCCACCCGGCAACGGGGGACGAAATCACTACTTGTGGGTACAGTGGTACAAACTCTGCAGAGTCAAAACTGTCTTGACAGCCGTGCTCACGGTTAAGAGCGGCCTGGACTTATTCATGATTAGAGGATTGATGGTTTTGGAAGTTAAGCGGGGAGCTTAACACTGGGAATGATGTTATGGTTATTGGATTATGATGATGGGATGGGAGATTGGGACCATTTCACCTGTGTAGTAATGTAGGTGCTTAATAAGCTAAGGTGATAGGTATTAATTGCGTAGTGCTTTAACCATGAGTTCAACCTCTCCTTGTTCTAGCCATGCATGATATAATTTTCCCACACTTGCTGAGTACCATTGGTACTCAACCTTGCATATTTGTTGGTTTATATTGCTGCTCAGGTCAAGATAATGAGGTGGTGTATAATGACCAAGATTTTGGACCCGAGGAAGGTTTTTAGGTTCATGAAGACCCCCGGGCAACGCCTGTGATGGAGCCCTAAAGAATAATATTCCGCTGCTAGTTTATTTACTTGTGATGAACTTATTATTGTCCATCGAGACATTTACTATGTAAGACTTATTTATATTCGACACCTGGCTTGTAATAAATGATGCTTCACTATTTGTCATCACATGTATGAGAAAATGATCCTGGCATACATGTGATATTCACTTGGTTGTTCTTCGGAAAAACCGGGTGTGACAGAGGTGGTATCAGAGCCAAGGTTGCCCGTAGGAACGTGGACCTAGATAGAAATGGACATATCTAAGGGCCCTATTTTCTTAAAAACTATTTTCCAAGGTGTGGGTGGAAAAGTGTTATTAAAGGAGTCATTTTCTTCATCTTACCCCAACTTTCATTCAAAATAGGATTTTTGTTTGAGATTTTATCTAACCTAATTTTAAATTCTTTTTGTTTTAGATGGTTCGCATGATTCGCACCGCTCGTAAGTCCACAGGAGGGAGAGTTCCCGTAGTTGCCCTTGCCGAAAGAGAGGAGAGTCGTCCAGTGACGTACCTTTCCTACGGATTGGCAGTAGGAGATTTGTTGCGCCGTCTTCGACGTATGCTCGAAGCCGCAGGCAATACGGGCAAGCTAATCATCCACTATAACTCCACCAGGACCATCTGTGAGAAGAGGGAAGAATGGAGTTCGGAGATGAGGATTATACACGAGAATCAGCTGCTTAAGATTCACCACTCTCCAGCTTGTCGAGCAACACAAGTTGACGCGGAGAAAGATGTCACCTGGGAGGCCATCACCTGCCAGAGTCACATCTATCGTCGCCACTTGGACAAAACTGAGTACATGTATGTCCTCCAACGTGAGAGTGGTACCACGGAGTACAAGTACCCACCGGTGCAGCAAGGGACTTCCCATGAGCACATGGACTTGTGCTTGGAGGATGCTGCTATGCTCAGCACTCGACTGCAGGAGTGTCAACAAGAGCTTCAGGATGTCCGAGACACCCTGAAGGAAACGGAGGCGTTGCTGCGAGCTTGCTTAAAGGCGAGAGAAAGAGGAGATGGGAATGAACTGTGTCACTGTGAGTGATCCATGGACTCCTGACTCCCCGGATCTCCGAGCAATCAGGCGTCGTCGCACTTCTCCACCAGCAGCCTCCCCACCCCAAGCAGAGTCAGAAGGTAGCCGAAATGAGGAGGAAGATCCCGAGGAGCCAGCTCAAGAGGACGAGTAGGGTAGAGTCTTTCCCCTAGCTAGCAAGAAGTCGAGTAGTCGAGTCGTTACGTAGTTAATGGTGTGATAATGCTTGGTGTGTGACGTGAGTTGTGGAAGCCATGAGCAATTGTCCACAGCCTCGTCTTCAGATTGTTTTGCTTTGGTGTGTGAACCCAGAGGAAATAATAGTGCATTTATTTGGCGTGAGATATAAACCCTCGTAAAATTTTAACAAAGCCTAACACCTCAAAGTACCAACAAATGAAAGTAGTAAGACGATACTAAATGGTATCAAATTAACATTTGTTGATTCTGCCAGATGACCGGAAGAGGAAAAGGACATGCTGCCAACCCCGCCAACAACAATGATGAGGCATGCAACCCTCATCTTTCTGGAGGCCAGGACCGGGGTGGTCGCCGTGAAGAAATTGATCCTCTCCACCAAATGCTGGAGAATCAAAATCAGCTCATCCAGAACTTGACTTAAGTGGTGGCCAACTTGCATCAAGTTCCACCTCCACAAGCGGCACCACGCCAACCAAGGTTGAGTGAGTTTCTAGGAACTCAACCTCCAAAGTTTGCAAGTGCTGCTGAACCTCTGGAGGCAGATGATTGGCTGAAGACCATTGAAAGTAAGATGAGGATAATACAATGCCAAGAGTATGAGAGGGTGCTGTTTGCCTCTCATCAATTGCAGGGACCTGCTGCTGATTGGTGGACCGCCTATGTGGCCGCCCATCATGACCCTGAGAACATCACTTGGGAAGAGTTCAAGCGTAGCTTCCGCAACCATTACATCCCAAGAGGTGAACTCAAAAACAAGAGGAAGGAGTTTTTGGGACTGCAGCAGGGAAACATGACGGTGAGGGAATACCTCACTAAATTTACTCAACTATCCCGTTATGCTCCACGAGACATAGAGACTGATGAGCAGAAACAAGATTGTTTCGTGGAAGGACTTACCGCAGAGATGCAGTGTGCATTGTCCTCCAATGAGTATGAAAGCTTTCAAAAGATGGTGGACAGAGCATTTGTGGTGGAAAGGAAGCTAAAGGCCCTGGAAAATGAGAATAAGAGGAAGGCGGGGTGGTCACATCAGGCCTCAGGAAGCAACACCCGCCCACGTATGATGCAGCAACCTACGGGGCAGACGAGCCGTGCTGCGGTACCCTATTCAGCACCAAGAGGGTACAACCCAAACTACAGGCCACCCGCAGCACCAGCACAGCCGCCACGTCAGTTTGTGCAGCAGCCTCGCCCCGCATATCCACCTCGACCAGCAGTACAAGGACCCCCAAGCCAACCCCAAGACAACAAGGGCCAAGCATCTAAGATTGGGGTGCAATGTTTCAACTGTGTGAAGTGGGGCACTACGCCCATAAATGCCCGAAGAAGAAGCCTGCGCCGCCACAACAGCAGAATGTAATGAGAGGACGGGTGAACCACGTCACTATGGAGGAAGCACAAGAGGCACCCGACGTGGTAGTTGGTAAGTTTCCTGCCAATTTACACCTTGCAACTCTGCTGTTTGATTCTGGTGCTACCCACTCGTTCATTGCTCAAGGGTTTGTTAAGAAGTATGACCTAGCAACCACACAAATGAACCATATGCTAGCCGTAAACTCTCCAGGTGGAGAAATAAGGACAAGACAAGTGTGTCCCAAAGTGAGCCTAGACATTAATGGGGTAGTATTTACGGCTAACCTCATAGTGATAGATTCACAAGGGATAGATATTATTTTGGGTATGGATTGGTTGACCAAACATAAAGGAATCATCCATTGTTCGACCAGAACGGTGGAACTAACTCACCCCAATGGCACAAGAGTAAAGTTCATAACAATACACGAGCCTAGGAGGGGCATCAAGTTAAATCAAGTGGAGGTGAAAGTTGAGGAAATCAGGATTATCAGGGAATATCCAGATGTTTTTCCGGAGGAATTGCCAGGAATGCCTCCCGACCATGACGTGGAATTCGCAATTGAGCTAGTACCGGGAACAGCCCCGATATACAAGAGACCTTATCGAATGGACTCCAAGCAGCTAGAAGAGCTCAAAGATCATTTGAGAGAATTGACGGAGAAGGGGTATGTTCGCCCTAGTTCGTCACCATGGGGAGCTCCGGTGATATTTGTGCCCAAGAAAGACGGAACCCAAAGGTTATGCGTGGATTACTGTGCCTTGAATGAGGTAACCATCAAGAACAAGTACCCATTGCCTCGCATTGAAGACTTGTTTGATCAGTTGAGGGGAGCTTGTGTGTTCTCGAAAATTGATCTCAGGTCGGGATACCACCAACTCAAGATAAGGCAATCTGATATTCCCAAGACAGCTTTCGTATCTCGGTACGGAATGTATGAATACACTGTCATGCCTTTTGGGCTAACCAATGCCCCGGCATATTTCATGTACCTCATGAACAAGGTATTCATGGAATATTTGGACAAATTTGTGGTGGTTTTCATAGATGATATTCTCGTCTTCTCCAAAAATGAAGACGAACATGAGAAACATCTAAGGTTGGTGTTACAGAGGCTGAGAGAGCACCAACTATATGCCAAGTTGAGCAAGTGTGAGTTTTGGCTGAAGAGAGTTCCCTTTTTAGGACATATAATCTCTGAGGGAGGAATCTCCGTAGATCCCGCCAAAATCGAGGATATCCAGAAGTGGAAGACCACTGAAAATGTCGGGGAAGTTCGAAGCTTTTTGGGATTGGCTGGATACTATCGACGGTTTATTGAGTGATTCTCCAAGATATCGAGACCTCTCACCAAACTGTTGGAAAAGGGAATCACATTCACCTGGACGCCACGGTGCGAGACGAGCTTTCAGGAGCTAAAGAAAAGATTGACTACAGCCCCAGTGTTGGTTATGCCAGATATGCAGAAGAATTTCACAGTGTACTGCGATGCCTCTGGAAATGGGTTGGGATGTGTTCTCATGCAAGAAGGACATGTCGTGGCATATGCATCCCGGCAGCTTCGGAAGCACGAGAAGAACTATCCTACACATGACCTTGAACTAGCTGCAGTGGTACACGCGTTGAAAATTTGGCGGCACTATTTGATGGGGAAGAGGACAGAGATATATACGGATCATAAGAGTTTGAAGTACATATTCACACAGCCAGATCTCAACCTCCGACAAAGGAGATGGTTGGAGCTAATCAATGACTTTGATGTGGGCATCAACTATCATCCCGGGAAAGCAAACGTCGTGGCCGATGCTTTGAGTCGGAAAGTGCAGGTCAATAAGTTGAGTTTGAAGGACATGCCTGCAGAATTGAAGGACGAGGTTATAAGACTCAATCTATGTCTAGTAAATAGTGGTGAAGCCATCGCCATGGAAGTGGACTTCACACTTGAGCAAGACATACGCGAGGGCCAAAAGAATGATGAGAAGATACAAGAGATCAGACAGCTTATCAAGGAAAATAAAGCTCCTGGTTTTAGAGAGGATGAACAAGGAACGGTGTGGCACGGGAAAAGGATCTGTGTGCCAGAAGCAAAGGAGATTCGTGAATTGATTTTGAAGGAGGCTCACGATTCCGACTATTCCATTCATCCTGGGAGTACGAAGATGTACCAGGACCTCAAGAGCAGGTATTGGTGGTATGGCATGAAGCGAGATGTCGCGGAACATGTTGCCCTATGTGACACATGTCAGTTGGTGAAAGCTGAACATCAACGACCCGCGGGATTATTGCAACCACTCAAAGTGCCTGAATGGAAGTGGGAAGAAATCAGCATGGATTTTGTTGTGGGATTGCCTAGGACCCAATCCGGGTATGATTCAATATGCGTCATTATTGATAGGCTAACCAAGGTAGCTCATTTCATCCCTGTGAAAGAAAGCTACAGTGGATCTAAATTGGCAGAATTGTACATGTCAAGGATTGTGTGTTACCATGGAGTGCCAAAGAAGATAGTGTCGGACCGAGGGACACAGTTCACCTCGAGGTTTTGGCAAAAGTTGCATGAAACCATGGGAACCCATCTGAATTTCAGCTCTGCCTATCATCCCCAAACTGACGGGCAGACGGAGAGAACCAATCAGATCCTTCAAGATATGTTAAGGGCATGTGCACTCAAAAACAATAGGAGTTGGGACAAGAACTTACCGTATGTGGAGTTTTCCTATAACAACAGTTATCAAGCTAGTATGAAGATGTCACCGTTTGAAGCTTTGTATGGAAGGAAGTGCAGAACTCCTTTATTTTGGAACCAAACAGGAGAAAGTAAAGTGTTTGGTCCAGAAGTGCTACAAGAAGCCGAGGCGAAGGTGAGGGAGATTCGCAACAACTTGAGGATAGCACAAACACGCCAAAAGAGCTATGCCGATGTACGAAGAAGAGAGCTCGTTTTCAACGTTGGAGACTATGTTTATCTCAAGGTGTCCCCTATCAGAGGACTTCGTCGGTTCAAGGTGAAAGGGAAGTTGTCACCTCGATACATCGGACCCTTTCAAGTTTTGGAAAGAAAAGGCGAAGTGGCGTACCAACTAGAGTTACCGGTTCATCTATCGGACGTGCACGATGTATTCCATGTGTCACAACTCAAGAAATGCCTGAGGACGCCTGAAGAGGTGTTACCCATGAATGAAGTGGATGTAGCTGAAGATTTGTCTTATGCCGAACAACCATACAAGATTTTGGAAACAATGGAACGCCTCACCAGAAATAAGAGAATCCGGATGTGCAAGGTGCAGTGGAAGCATCACTCAGAAGAGGAAGCCACCTGGGAACGGGAAGATGAGCTCAAGGCACAATTTCCGGAATTGTTTTCTTAGAAACACCAATCTCGAGGACGAGATTTCTTTTAAGGGGGGTAGAGCTGTAACACCCCAAATTTTGATTCAAAACTCTAAACCATGTTCAGAGGGGAATTTAAAAATTTTTGGATGTGTTGCATGTTTTGCAAAAATTCAAATTCAAACTGGAATTCAAATTATACTCAAAACAGAAAAGAAATGGAAAAAGAAAAAGATAAACGGGAAAAAAACCGGCCAGTGGGCCGAAACCCGCCAGCCGGCCCAGTTTCCCCGCGCCAGCCCGCCCCCGTGCGCGCCGCGCTGTCTCTCACAGACAGGTGGGACCCACCTGTCATCCCCAACCCCGCGACCCCGGACTCTCTCCCGCGCGCGCGATCTTAACCGATCGAAAAACCGCGTTTCTCAGCCGAATTCCGGTCCCAGAAGAATCCAACTCGATCACAACTGACCCACCGCCCTCCCCCGGCTATAAAAACCCCAGCCCCGATCGGTTTTTCTCACGCGATCGCCGATTTTCACTCCGGTGAGCACCGAGACTTCGCCGGTGAATTCTGGCCGATCTAAGCTCGGAAACTCTGATCTAACTCGCTGGTCTTGATCCACCGCCTCCGGGGAGCTTTGCAGGTGCAGAAAACTCGGAGACTTACGGTGTAAATACAGCGCCGACGAGCTTCGCCGTGGTTTTGCCTCGGACCTCGCCGCCGATCACTTTCCAGGACCCCCGAGCTCGAGAAAACCCCCGAGGTGAGATCCCTGACCTCCCCTCTACCGATCTATGCCATAAGATCACAGTTCTAGGTAGAATTCTCGCGGATCCGAAACTTTCCGGCGAGATCGCCGCTTCCCGCCGCCGTGCGCCGCCGGCAGCGCCGCCCGCGCTCGATCAGAGCGACGTGGCCGCTTGTGCGCCGTTTATTTTAAATCGCACGGTAGACTTTAAAACCCCGCGTACCGGTTCGATGTTATAATCTCAGCCGTCGGTTTAAAATCGGACGGTCCACGTCAGCCCCGCATTATAAAGACTGGAGTTCTTACGTGCTACCCCCTGGGGTTCTCTGGAATTGAGAGCTAGCCCCGGAAACTTCAGATCTAGCCCCTGGAACTCCAGAAAATCATGTAAATTCATTTAAAAATCAGTTTTAGCCCCTGGACTTAATAAAAATTAGGAAAAACACCTCTGATAAGTGTAGCTAGACCCCTGGAAATTATGAAAATAATATTATAGACCCTGTAATGGGGTGAGTTCATTATTTTAGCCCTGTTTAGTATTTAATTTAGGAAATTGGATATGTAACTAGTGTTTAAAAATTAAAAAGTAGGGACAAACATAATTGTCAAAGTCAATTAAAGATTTCCTCAGTATTTAGAAAATTTTGGAGTGAGATAAAAACATATTTTGGACAGAATTGAATCTGTTTAATTTATTATTCACATTTATTAGTATAGGGACACATTTTTAAGTAAAGAATAGCTATAGAAAAATAGGGAAAATAATTATGAAATAGTCTACATCAGAGGCCAAGGGTAAAATATGTTATTAAATTATTTAGGACCAGAACCTATACTGTTTAGATGATGTGTGTTACTAATTTCATAATAAAATACACAATTATGCATAGGAATATAAATCTGAAAATATAGCAACTAGTAAATGATAAATGGAGTTTCTAAAGTACAAAGAATTTGGTTTAAGGTTGGTAGAAATTATGAAGGCACATATGGGGAAGAATAATACTTTTCATACACACTTGGTAGTAAAAAGGTGAAGTAGTTGAATATAAGAAATTTATTGGAAACCCATATAAATAGTGTGTAAGTATGAAGGTGGACACAAAAGTAAGAATCATATACACATGGTTAAAAGTGCATGCAAGCCATAACTCAACACACATAAAGTAACCACAACATATATAATGGTAAAGAACTTTTATAATTGTGAATGTGTGGTTTGTATGAAGTAAGAAGTGAGGACTATGTCTTATGATTGTTGTTTTTCTTTTGCTATGTGTGATGGTATGAAGTAGAACCTGTTCAAGAGCAAGTTAACCCTTTCCAAGATCAAGACTATCCATTTCAAGAGCAGCAAGAAGGAGGCAAGTGTCCTTGACCACTTTGATCCTATGCTAGGATGTGTAGATAGAATTATTTGCATTGTCAAGTTAAATATGAAACCCATGCTAGGAAAGTTTCCCTAGAATTGCATTACCCTGTTTCCTTGTAGCTTGGGTTGGGATTTATTTTGTCATGTCGTTTATTCACATGCATATGCTTAGCCATGCTTAGAATGGGATATTTGGGATATGAGATCATCAGTTTATTTTACCATACTCTTGAATGAGATATTCTGAGTTATGTAGAGGTAGGGATCAAGGCAAGTTGGATGTTTTGGTTGTGTGCTGGGTGCACGAGACTTGGGTTTGTGTTTAGTACCTGCCTGGATCCTAAGGACCGGTTCATGGAGCATGTAACCCGGCTTTACAGTGCCAACCACATGCTGAGATGGGGCAGCTTGGCCAATTAATTAGGTGTATCCCCGGCGTAGTATGGGTGTGTTGGATGGTGCGGGGAGTAGGTGTCAGCTGGACTACCATATGAACCGCAAGGCTCAAGAGGGGGCCACTGCAGCGGGGTTGGAGCCTCTTGTATGCTGTTAGGGGTGAAACCTCAGTGGGCCCACGCTCGTCGGGAATCCCTTTGTAAAGGCTTCGTAGTGATCTCCTGGCTGCACACCTGGGAAGTGTGAATGTGGATCGTAGCCACTGGCATAATGGAGGTTCTTTTAGTCCACCCGGCAACCGGGGACGAAATCAATACTTGTGGGTACAGTGGTACAAACTCTGCAGAGTCAAAACTGTCTTGACAGCCGTGCTCACGGTTAAGAGCGGCCTGGACTTATTCATGATTAGAGGATTGATGGTTTTGGAAGTTAAGCGGGGAGCTTAACACTGGGAATGATGTTATGGTTATTGGATTATGATGATGGGATGGGAGATTGGGACCATTTCACCTGTGTAGTAATGTAGGTGCTTAATAAGCTAAGGTGATAGGTATTAATTGCGTAGTGCTTTAACCATGAGTTCAACCTCTCCTTGTTCTAGCCATGCATGATATAATTTTCCCACACTTGCTGAGTACCATTGGTACTCAACCTTGCATATTTGTTGGTTTATATTGCTGCTCAGGTCAAGATAATGAGGTGGTGTATAATGCCCAAGATTTTGGACCCGAGGAAGGTTTTTAGGTTCATGAAGACCCCCGGGCAACGCCTGTGATGGAGCCCTAAAGAATAATATTCCGCTGCTAGTTTATTTACTTGTGATGAACTTATTATTGTCCATCGAGACATTTACTATGTAAGACTTATTTATATTCGACACCTGGCTTGTAATAAATGATGCTTCACTATTTGTCATCACATGTATGAGAAAATGATCCTGGCATACATGTGATATTCACTTGGTTGTTCTTCGGAAAAACCGGGTGTGACACCCTCCACAATTAATTATGTCCTTGACCTTAATTGGAACTCTTAGGGTGTTCTAGGAATTTTCATGAAACAAACTATGACTTTCTGAAAACTAGATTTTCAGAGGGTTCAAATGGATTTGGTCTCACTTAATTTGGAAGTCCCTAACTAAAGATATGAGCTAAACAATTTCAGAGAAAATTCTGAAAATGTTTCTGAACATTTTCTATTTTCTCTGGAACAGTTTCACTAATTACACCATTAGGTGGATCATATGAGCTCAAATGGATCTGAAATTTTTATGGTAGTTCAGGGATATTTTGGTGAACATCCCAGCAAAATTTCAGGATTTTCCCCCAAAGGATTTTCCAGTTAAAATTCCTAACAGTTTTAAATTTTGAGGAATTAATTATGGAGAAATAAGGAATTTCATGAAGTGAAACTTGACTTTTTGGAAAGTACTCAGAGAGCTGAATCCAGCAAAATTTGGTTCACTCAATTTGGAGCTTTCTAGCCAAAGTTATGAGGATTTGAAGTTTGAAGGAAATCTGAAAATCGGGGGAAAGTTTAAACTCGCGCGTGGTTCCAGGGGACACGCGTCGCACGCCGAGGCGACAGCACACCGCGGCCCACAAAGAGTTTGCGCGCCAGCACACCATATCCCGGCCGCAGCCGGATCCCGATTCAAAATATCTCCCGCTGACAGCTGGGGTCCACCCCCTTCTTCAACCTCGCGACACCCGCGCCCCGCCGCCGAGGGATCTCGCCGGAGAGCTCGCCGCCGGCTGCTGTACAGCTCCAAACTTCTCGATTCTGGCCGCCCCTGCCTACTTTTACTCAGGGAACAGGATCCGAGGGTCAGCTGCTCATGACAACGGCCGGAGCATGGTCGGCGACGAGCCGCCACCTCGGAATGACTTCGGCCATGTCGGCTGACTTCTCTAGCACCTCAGCTACTTGGGAAATCGGTCGGGGAGCATCAGTGGACCTTAGAGAAGGTCGACATGAGCTCGAGGCAGCTCGGGGAAGGCCCGAAATAGGTCCTCACCGTGCGCCCGATGCCGCCCGTTCGTTCCGCCATTAGTAGACCTCAAATTACGCCGGGCACAGAGGTTCTCCGGCCCAGAGTTGTGAAGGCAACTTGTGCGTTACCGTGTCTAGCTCGTGTGAGAGCGGCCTGAGGCCCTCTAATTCTTTCTAGAGCATGAATTAAACAGAATCGTACCCGAAGGTCGTTCTGCACACAGAAAGGGGAAAAGTTGAAATTCGCCGCCGGTGAGCAACCACTCGAGCTGTGGCTCGGGGATGAGCAGCACCGGTCACCCGCGCGTCCAAGGGTGCCTTGGCTTGGGCGTGACAACGCCCTGGTTGGGCTGTCCACGAGAGCCCGAGGTGCGGCGGTTCCAAGTCCCGAATTTGATCTTTCGGCACAGCCGATATCAATCGGTCTCAACCGAATTCTAGCAACGGGGAGGACGGAGGAAGGTCTCTAGTACCTTGCTGGGGCTCTGGAGTGGAAGGAGGGAGCTGCGATTGGCGTTCTCCGATCAAGTCCGAGCTGCGGAAGTTTTCGGCCGGCGCTGAGTTCTTGCGGGGAAGAACGATGGTGCCTCGGCCGAGGAGGGGGCAGGCGCCTTAAGAAGGCTCTGCACCGCCTCACGCCCGCGCGTGGGCAAGCAGCTGGTGGCGCGGCGGCTGGCCTCGGTGGCGATCATTGCTGCGGCTCGGCGACCCGAGTGAAAAAGTCTCAGTCGGTTTGATCTGAGCAGTGGCTGACATGTGGGTCCCACCTCCAGTTTTAACCTCTGAAATTTACTCCTAATCACTGTTGTAAACAGTGAACCCCATACTACCCTTGGCAATTCAAATTATTCACCCATGAGCCATTTGAATTGATCAAAGTTCAAATGAGGTTTGGTTTGAATGAATTTCAGCACAAGTTCAGTTTGAAATTCAAATAAAGTTTGAATTTCTCCCCCTTAGCTCATGTCAAGATCAACTCCAAATGGAGTGAAAATTGGTGTGTGAGCTCACAAAAATGTGCTGAGTAAGAATATTCCTTCCACTTTTAAATTCATGGGATAAAAACAGTTTGAATTTGAATATGGTTTCAAACTGCCCTCTTCCTAACTATACCCAAACTGACCTCAAAAAGGTTTTGAATTTGGGTGAAACTTGGCATGGACATCCTTAGTAAAGTGTAGGAGTTTTCATATGTCCAGCCCATCTATATCACATGTGGGAAATACCACTTTTGCAATGTGTGAGTTTGTTCTCTAATGAGCATGTTGATAATTGTTACTTGCTCTTCATTTGTGTTCATCATCCTTCCTCAAATGAGGTGTGTGGTGTGGTGATGAACACTGCCAATGTGTGTCAAAACTGAGGCCCTTACATTCCTCCCCCCTTAAAAGAATCTCGTCCCGAGATTATAAGGTGAAAATGAGAGAGAGGACGGTGGAAAATTACCGGATATGCGACGTGAAAAAGTCGGGGTAGTTAGTGCGAAGGAATTCTTCGCTCTCCCATGTCGCTTCGTCCATGGAGTGATTACTCCATAGAACCTTGTAGAACCACAACGTACGGTTGCGTGTGGTTCGGGCCTTTTCATCAATAATCTGCACCGGTTCCTCCCGATAGGTGAGGTCCGGTTGCAGTTCTTCAATGTCTTCCAGCTGAACGGTAGTTGATAGCTTGAGACACTTCCTTAGCTGGGAAATGTGAAAGACGTCGTGCACACCGGAAAGTGCTTCTGGTAATTTCAGCCGGTATGCCACCGATCCACATCTTTCGGTAATCTGGAATGGACCGATGAAGCGGGGTGCTAACTTTCCCCTTACCCCAAATCTGTTTACGCCCTTCATTGGAGACACCCGTAGATATACGTAATCTCAAACTTCGAATTGTAATGGGCGCCTTCTCCGGTCCGCATAGTGTTTCTGACGGGATTGAGCGGCTTTTAGGTTCGCTTGAATTAGTCAAACCTTTTCTTCCGCGTTGTTGACAAGGTCAATCCCGAAGGTAACCCTTTCGCCAGACTCACACCAGTTCAATGGTGTGCGGCATTTTCTCCCGTATAGCGCCTCGTAGGGCGCCATCTTGATGCTGGCTTGGTACCCATTGTTGTACGAGAACTTGGCTAACGGCAAGTGATCATCCCAATTCTTGACGTGGTTGATAGCGCAAGCTCGTAGCATGTCTTCTAGAATCTGATTTACCCGCTCGGTTTGTCCATCCGTCTGCGGGTGGTAGGCTGAACTACGGATCAGCTTCGTCCCCAAGGCAGCGTGCAGCTGCTCCCAAAAACGGGACACAAATAAAGTGCCCCGATCCGAAATGATAGTACGGGGTACGCCGTACAAGCATAGGATCCGTGAGATGTACAGTTCAGCGTACTTCTTGGCGTTGTAGTTGGTGTTGACCGGGATGAAATGGGCAACTTTGGTGAGCCGATCGACGATCACCCACACCGAATCATGTTTCTGTAAGGTGGTGGGTAAACCGACGACGAAATCCATGCTCACGTCCTCCCACTTCCAGGCAGGAATGCCCAGTGGTTGCAGCAGTCCCGGTTTCCGCATATGATCTGCCTTCACCCTTCGACATGTATCACACTCGGACACGTATTTTGCAGTCTCCCGCTTCATCCGTGTCCACCAAAACTTGCTTCTGAGTTCTTGATACATCTTGTTGCTGCCGGGGTGAATAGAAAACTTTGATAAGTGAGCCTCATCAAAGATTTTCTTCCTTAACTCCGGGTTTCGGGTACGACGATCCGGTTCTTGAACCATAGGACGCCGTCTCCGTCCCTCCGGAAACATTTCAACTCCCCACTGTCTACACGTCTCCGTAAGTGTGACATGCCCTTGTCATTCTTCTGGGCTGCCGCTATCTCTTCACGGATGGTGGGTATCAAAGCTAGGTTGTAGAGAGCTCCGTGTGGAATCACATGGAGTGGTGGTTCGCTCTCTCCCAACGGTGTGATGGTCAGCTTATTGACGTGTGAATTGCGGCTCAGCGCATCTGCCACTACGTTTGCTTTGCCCGGATGATAATGGATCTCTATCTCCTAATCCTTTATCAGTTCTAACCATCTTCGTTGCCTCATGTTCAGCTCTTTCTGAGTGAATATGTACTTGAGGCTTTTGTGGTCGGTATATAAATGTACGAGGTTACCGAGTAGGTAGTGCCTCCACATCTTCAGTGCAAGTACCACGGCAGCGAGCTCCAAGTCGTGAGTTGGGTAATTCTGCTCATGGTTCCTAAGCTGCCGTGATCCATACGCGACCACTCTTCGGTCTTGCATCAGCACACACCCGAGCCCAATGCCGGATGCATCGCAGTACACATCGAATGGTTTTGTTGTGTCTGGCTGCGCCAAAACCGGTGCTGATGTCATGTGCATGACTAAAGCCTTGAATGCTGCTTCACATGCTGGACTCCAAACATATTTGGTAGCCTTCTTCAGCAGCTCTGTCATTGGCTTGGCAATCTTCGAGAAGTTCGGGATAAACCTCCGATAATATCCCGCGAGTCCGAGGAAACTCCGTACCTTGTAAACAGTTCTTGGGGATTTCCAATTCAGCACTTGAGTGATCTTGCTCGGGTCCACAGCGATACCTTCCGCTGAGATGATATGCCCGAGGAAAGGCACTTGCGATATCCAAAACTCGCATTTGCTGAATTTTGCGTATAACTTGTGATCCCGCAGCCGTTGCAAGACTATACGCAGATGTTTCTTGTGATCTTCCTCCGACTTGGAATATACCAGGATGTCGTCGATGAAGACCACGACAAACTTGTCCAGCTCCGGCATGAACACCGAGTTCATTAAGTACATGAAGTGAGCTGGAGCATTGGTGAGGCCGAAGGACATGACCAGGTACTCATAAAGTCCGTACCTCGTCGAGAAAGCCATCTTTGGAATGTCCTCAGCCCTTATCTTAATCTGATGGTACCCGGATCTTAAATCCATCTTGGAAAAGATCTTTGCTTCGACCAACTGATCAAACAACATGTCGATCCGTGGCAACGGGTACTTGTTCTTGATGGTCACGGCATTTAATAGACGGTAGTCCACGCAAAGCCGCAACGTCTCATCCTTCTTCTTGACAAATAATGCTGAACATCCCCATGGTGAGGAGCTCGGCCTAATAAAACCCTTCTCCAGAAGGTCCGTGAGCTGAGTCTTCAGTTCAGCCAACTCCTTGGGCGCCATCTTGTACGGCCTTCGGGATATTGGCATGGTTCCCGGTGCAAGTTCAATCTTGAACTCCACCTCTCTATCGGGTGGCATCCCCGGCAAATCGTCCGGGAATACATCAGGGAACTCTCGGACCACTGGAATGTCTTCCAATCTGATAGTTGTGGACTGATAGACACTTGAAAGTTTTATTTCCGGACTGTCCAGAAATAGTGAGTGAGAACCGTGCACCTCTGAGTTTAAGTGCACGACTCGAAGGACGGTGTCTGAAACAGCGCCGTGGCGGGTTAACCACGACATCCCTAGGATGACATCGACCTTCTGTCCCTCTAAGATAATGAGAGACGTGGGGTACACTCTACCCGCTAAGCATAATGGTGCTTTGGAGACCATTACGCTTGCTGAAATCTTCCCACCCGGTGAACAAATTAAATATGGACTATCGGTGGGTAGTAGTGGCAAACTGTGTTTAGCAGTGAAAGCTTGGCTAATAAAATTATGCGTGGCGCCTGAATCAAACAGTACTATAGCGGGATGCTGGTGGAGTTGGAACATACCCGCAAGGATTGGCTCGCCCTCCGGCACGTCCTCAATGGCAAGTTAGTGGACAGTGCCGGGCCTAGGGTTTGCCCGCCGCGCATTAGTAGGGTTCCGGGGTTGATTCCTCCCCGGAAACTGCGGTGCCACTCCGCCGCCTTGCCTCTCCGGGCAACTGCTCGCGAAGTGTCCTGGACGACCACACTTGTAACATGTGGCCGCTGCTGGTGGAGTGCTCGGTGGACGAAAGCCCGGCATGCGTTCCTGAGGTGCAAACGCACGCGGCATCGCCCGCTGCTGTTGTTGTTGTTGCGGTGGTGCTGGCAGTGCCGGCCGGAATGCCGGTGAAGAGTACGGCCGACTGCGGAACGACATCGACCGCTGTGGTGGCTGCCAGCGTGGACCTGATGGTGGGCGATTCACCATCCTAAACTTCTGAGAAGGACCGCCTCCTTCTCCGCTGCTCTGCGGCGCGCTTCGCTTTCGCTCCGCCGCCGCCAACTCCTTGCCGGAGTCCTCCTGAACAATCGCAGCATCAATGATGTCGTTGTGACTGCCGCGATTGAACATTGCCAACTTGTCCTTCAGGAGCGGGTTAAGCCCCTGGTAAAAATGGTCCCGCCGCTTCTCGTTGGTATCAGCATGATACGACGCATATAGCGCAAGATCGTTAAACGCCCTGGAGTATTCCAGCGTGTTCCGGCTCCCTTGTTGCAGGTGTAAGAACTCCTGCGTCTTCCTCTTCATCAGACCTGGCGGTATATGATAGGCCCTGAAGGCCGTCCGGAACTCCGCCCAGGTCATCACTCGGTCGGTGGGCTGTGAAGCACAGAAGTTGGCCCACCACGCGCTCGCGGATCCTTGGAGCTGCTGGACCGCGAACTGAGTCTTGCGCTGCTCACTGATTTGGAGCAGCCCGAACTTCATCTCTATGGCGTGGAGCCAGTTGTCCGCGTCAAGTGGTTCATCCGCCCTTGAGAATACAGGGGGATGAGTCGCCAGGAAGTCGGAGTAGGAGCTCTGTTGGCGCTCCTCACGATCTTGACGTCTCTCTGGGCGAGACGTATTCTCAATTAAAGTTTGCAGCAGCTCTGTGTGCTGCTGATGTGAACCCGCCATTGCCGCGACATTGTCGGCCAATGTAACCGTCGGCAGTGGCGGTGGCGGTGTTTGCTGTTGCTGTTGCTGCTGTTGCTGTTGTTGTCCCGAGGAGTCCTCAGGAGGTGGTTGGGAGGCCTCTCCCCCTTGACTGGTACCCCCAACGTCAGGGTTGGCACGAGTACGCGTCATTCTGAAATTCAAAACAGCAGCAATTAGCACATGTCTTACTTAAAATTCCATACGCAACAGTAGGTATTGAAGTGACACATGATTAATTTGCACAACATTCACATATATTGATAAAGCATAAACTTTATACAAGATACATTATTCTCGGATCTCCGAGAAGTCGTGCTCATGTCGTCACTACCTATACATACGCTACTGTCTACACGACATGCCACCGATTACAAAAGTTGGGTTACGCTACCCTAGCTGCCCTACTTGGCAACCGTAACCCCCTACTCGGAGTAGAACTCGACCTCCTGTGGGTCGTCCTCCTCCAGTAGCTCTGCTGGTGGCTCGGGGTCTACCACCTCTTCTCCCATTCCGGGTTCTCCCATGGCTGGAAGACCCAAGACTACCGGTACGCCCAATACCGGGGGCACGAGGTCCTGCAAGGCATGCACCTCGTCCATAGCTTGGTTGTAGTCCTCTTCCCAGCCTTGGCCTTCCTTGATAGCGTCGTCCCGCTCTTGATCAAGGTCCTCATTCTGCTGGGTTAGGGTCTGCACCAGCTCTTGCAACACCGCGATGTCAACACGGCTCTTCTTCTTTGCCTTCTTCAGACGACGCAACTGATTGTGTTGTTCATTCAGTCGCTTGATTGTCGGAAGGAGCACATTGCGGAGTGCGCTGTGAGCACTCTCGAAATGATCTCCACGGCTTGTGCTCTCCTTGAGCTTGGTGGCGAGATGCTCCGTATGAACAGCTTGGCTGTCCATCACAGCGTTTCCCGCCCTCATTTGGAGGCTAAGATTTGCCTCCGCGGGGTTGTACCTTGGGCAACTCAGGTCTGTTGCCTCCAGGTACCTCTCTTCCCACACATGCTGAGCTCGTCCCTCCACCGGAACGAGTGCGTATGGAGTGCCCTCCATAGCCTGCACGTGTAGTTGGCAGAAACGTGACATAGTGTCACGGGCTGCCACTTGCCACATCCCTTCCGGTTGTCTTCCTCTCACCGTGACGGTGAATGGCACCCAACCGGGTGGCGTAGGTCCTGCAGGAACTTCGACATGGAGCGTCCATGTCGTGTTCCCCTCTTCGCCTTCTTCCTTGGCGAAGTATTGCGGCATCTGGTTGTATGTCACACCCGGTTTTTCCGAAGAAACAACCAAGTGAATATCACATGTATGCCAGGATCATTTTCTCATACATGTGATGACAAATAGTGAAGCATCATTTATTACAAGCCAGGTGTCGAATATAAATAAGTCTTACGTCGCAAATGTCTCAATGGACACTAATGCTTCATCACAAGTAAATAAACTAGCAGCGGAATATTATTCTTTTAGGGCTCCATCACAGGCGTTGCCCGGGGGTCTTCATGAACCTAAAATCCTTCCTCGGGTCCAAAATCTTGGTCATTATACACCACCTCATTATCTTGACCTGAGCAGCAATATAAACCAACAAATATGCAAGGTTGAGTACCAATGGTACTCAGCAAGTGTGGGAAAATTATATCATGCATGGCTAGAACAAGGAGAGGTTGAACTCATGGTTAAAGCACTACGCAATTAATACCTATCACCTTAGCTTATTAAGCACCTTCATTACTACACAGGTGAAATGGTCCAAATCTCCCATCCCATCATCATAATCCAATAACCATAACATCATTTCCAATGCTAAGCTCCCCGCTTAACTTCCAAAACCATCAATCCTCTAATCATGAATAAGTCCAGGCCGCTCTTAACCGTGAGCACGGCTGTCAAGACAGTTTTGACTCTGCAGAGTTTGTACCACTGTACCCACAAGTAGTGATTTCATCCCCCGTTGCCGGGTGGACTAAAAGAACCTCCATTATGCCAGTGGCTACGATCCACATTCACACTTCCCAGGTGTGTAGCCAGGAGATCACTACGAAGCCTTTACAAAGGGATTCCCGACGAGCGTGGGCCCACTGAGGTTTCACCCCTAACAGCATACAAGAGGCTCCAACCCCGCTACAGTGGCCCCCTCTTGAGCCTTGCGGTTCATATGGTAGTCCAGCTGACACCTACTCCCCGCACCATCCAACACACCCATACTACGCGGGGGATACACCTAATTAATTGGCCAAGCTGCCCCATCTCAGCATGTGGTTGGCACTGTAAAGCCGGGTTACATGCTCCATGAACCGGTCCTTAGGATCCAGGCAAGTACTAAACACAAACCCGAGTCTCGTACACCCAGCACACAACCAAAACATCCAACTTGCCTTGATCCCTACCTCTACATAACTCACAATGTCTCATTCAAGAGTATGGTAATATAAACTGATGATCTCATGTCCCAAATATCCCATTCTAAGCATGGCTAAGCATATGCATGGAAATAAATGACATGGTAAAATAAATCCCAACCCAAGCTACAAGGAAACAAGGTAATGCAATTCTAGGGAAACTTTCCTAGCATGGGTTTCATATTTCATTTGACAATGCAAATAATTCTATCTACACATCCTAGCATAGGATCAAAGTGGTCAAGGACACTTGCCTCCTTCTTGCTGCTCTTGAAATGGGTAGTCCTGATCTTGGAAAGGGATAACTTGCTCTTGAACAGGTTCTACTTCATACCATCACACATAGCAAAAGAAAAACAACAATCATAAGACATAGTTCACACTTCTACTTCATACAAACCACACATTCATATTTATAAAAGTTCTTTACCATTATATGTGTTGTGGTTACTTTATGTGTGTTAAGTTGTGGCTTGCATGCACTTTTAACCATGTATATATGATTCCTACTTTTGTGTCCACATTTATACTTGCATACTATTTATATGGGTTTCCAATAAATTTCTTATATTCAACTACTACACCTTTTTACTACCAAGTATGTAAGAAAAGTATTTTTCTTCTCCATATGTGCCTTCATAATTTCTATCAACCCTAAACTGAATTCTTTGTATTTTAGAAACTCCATTTATCATTTACTAGTTGCTATATTTTCAGATTTATATTCCTATGCATAATTGTGTATTTTATTATGAAATTAGTAATACACATCATCTAAACAGTATAGGTTCTGGTCCTAAATAATTTTAATAACATATTTTAACCTTGGCCTCTATTGTAAACTATTTCATAATTATTTTCCCTATTTTTCTATAACTATTCTTTACTTAAAAATGTGTCCCTATACTAATAAATGTGAATAATAGATGAAACAGATTCATTTCAGCCCAAAAATAGATTTTTATCTCACTCCAAAGTTTTCTAAGTACTGAGAAAGTTTTTAATTAATTTTGACAATTATGTTTGTCCCACTTTTTAATTTTTAAACACTAGTTACATATTCAATTTTCTAAATTAAATACTAAACAGGGCTAAAATAATGAATTCACCCCATTACAGGGTCTATAATATTATTTTCATAATTTCCAGGGGTCTAGCTACACTTATCAGAGGTGTTTTTCCTAATTTTTATTAAGTCCAGGGGCTAAAACTGATTTTTAAATGAATTTACATGATTTTCTGGAGTTCCAGGGGCTAGATCTGAAATTTCCGGGGCTAGCTCTCAATTCCAGAGAACCCCAGGGGGTAGCACGTAAGAATTCCAGTCTTTATAATGCGGGGCTGACGTGGACCGTCCGATTTTAAACCGACGGCTGAGATTATAACATCGAACCGGTACGCGGGGTTTTAAAGTCTACCGTGCGATTTAAAATAAACGGCGCACAAGCGGCCACGTCGCTCTGATCGAGCGCGGGCGGCGCTGCCGGCGGCGCACGGCGGCGGGAAGCGGCGATCTCGCCGGAAAGTTTCGGATCCGCGAGAATTCTACCTAGAACTGTGATCTTATGGCATAGATCGGTAGAGGGGAGGTCAGGGATCTCACCTCGGGGGTTTTCTCGAGCTCGGGGGTCCTGGAAAGTGATCGGCGGCGAGGTCCGAGGCAAAACCACGGCGAAGCTCGTCGGCGCTGTGTTTACACTGTAAGTCTCCGAGTTTTCTGCACCTGCAAAGCTCCCCGGAGGCGGTGGATCAAGACCAGCGAGTTAGATCAGAGTTTCCGAGCTTAGATCGGCCAGAATTCACCGGCGAAGTCTCGGTGCTCACCGGAGTAAAAATCGGCGATCGCGTGGGAAAAACCGATCGGGGCTGGGGTTTTTATAGCCGGGGGAGGGCGGTGGGTCAGTTGTGATCGAGTTTGATTCGTCTGGGTCCAGAATTCAGGCTGAGGGACGCGGTTTCCGGGCGGTTAAGATCGCGCGCGCTCGGGGGGAAAAGTCCGGGCCGCAGACGCTCGGGGTTAGGGATGACAGGCGGGTCCCACCTGTCTGTGAGAGACAGCGCGGCGCGCGCGGGGGCGGGCTGGCGCGGGGAAACTGGGCCGGCTGGCGGGTTTCGGCCCACTGGCAGGTTTTTTTTTCCCGTTTCTCTTTTTCTTTTTCCATTTCTTTTTCCATTTCTTTTCTGTTTTGAGTATAATTTGAATTCCAGTTTGAATTTGAATTTTTGCAAAACATGCAACACGTCCAAAAATTTTTAAATTCCCCTCTGAACATGGTTTAGAGTTTTGAATCAAAATTTGGGGTGTTACATTGTACCCGAAATATTGGAGCATTTGCCACAATGCTTCCGGGTAGCCGCTACGGTCAGAACAGTGGGAAGCCACCCACCCGTTCTCCAACTGTTTATCTGCTGCCATCTGTAAAAATATATTTGAGAATTGTCAAATATTTATTTAAACAGTAGACCCCTGAGTTATAACATAAAACATGTCATTGAACCCATAAAACTTGGAAACATAGTTCAAATTTTAAACAAATTTGACTGCTGATCTGCTGTTCCCATGACAGCCCTGACCAGTTTCCATTTCAACCTGATTTAGGCCAGTTTAAAGGCAAAACCAATTCTGGAGCTCAACATCAAAGTTAAAGATAACTTCAATAGCTTTCCAGAAAGTGTTTGCTTGGCCTAAGATTTGTCCTGGTTCAAAAGTTATGAGATGTCAAATTTAACAGAATTTCTGGACACAATTGGACAGCACCTCCCTGCCTTAGGTACTGATTTGATCCAAGAATCCCAGTTAACTTTCTGTTACAAAGTTGTAACCCATCTCATAAGCTTTACATAAGTACCTCATTTCCTATTTTTGGATTTTTAAGCAGGAAGTTAAGCTTAATTTACAGAGAGTCTTTACTCTGTCCCGTTTTCTGGACAGTTTCAACTCTACTGCATTTTTCGAGTGGTTAAGGGATGAAACACCTCTGGAACCCAACGGAAAAGTTGTAACGCTCCTCCAAAGCTTTCCAGAAATGTATCATATGACCCCACCCTGGAAACAACTCAACCTCTAACCTCTGATTAACTTCAGCCTTGATTCAGCTGAAAACAGAGTGTTCTATCCTTAACAACCTATAAGTTGAAAACTTGTTAACTTTGAATATCCTGTTCAAGGGAAGGAGTTACATAAAGTTTTACTACTTGGGATCAAAACCTTCCAGTTTTTAAATGAGGTTGTTCATTTAATGGGGTGTGACGTCGATGCGTCACCAGATTATGTCGGTACTACGTCCTCACAAAGAAAAACCTATACCGGACTTAGCCGGCTTCGTTATTTCAGTGGCACTAAATGTCACTCGCACACGGATGCTACACGTCTACCGTTGCGTGGTAAGGCTACCTGCAGAAACTCAAACAATCATCAGACTCGGCTGCACACCGAGCCCGGAATCCATACAGTTCGTACACCCAGCCGTCATCACTCGCCCGGATGTTCTCAAGCCAAACACGCCTTGAGTTACGTGTTCACGTTTCAGACCACGTGACGGGGTCTCCCATATTGCACCACGCACGCCAGGGACAGACGTTGCTCGAATACCCCAAACGACATGAAGAGTCATAGAGGATACTAAAGTGTGTCGGGTTACCTGCCACCCGTGGGGCTCCACCCTTCAGCTTGTGCGCACAGGTGGACAGCGCTTACGTGCATCCCCCAAGACATGAACGTCCCGAGATGCACGATTTTCCGACATAACAAATAGGTTAATAAGCCACTTTCTATATACTAATAACATCCTTATACGGGCTACTAACTCGTTCCTCACTGGAATTTTTTTAAAAAGAAGACCTTTGTACTGTGTTAAACCTCAAGTGAGCCCTGATACCACGCTGACACGACCCCAATGGTCTTGTCGAGCCAGGATCACGCTGAGGGGTACTGCGTTGCACGGCACCGTATAACACACGTCAAAGGTACAAAGCGGAAGCGGAAATTTTATTACATAAACAAGTTATGAACATGTTTACATCAAAATAAGTTCAGTCTACACTCGCGGGCGTAGACTACGCATCAAGTGCACATTCAGCCCTTGAACGTGCCCTTGCTAGCACACACGCACACTAACTCTGCGGCGTGCACGACTCCCACTCGACGGGGTTCCCCTCCTGGGGTTTCGCCTCCTCTTCGGGAGTCCCTTCCTCATAGAACCCTGCAAAAGCTTCAAACACAAGCAGTGAGCACGAAGGCTCAGCAAGTCTGACCCGTCTCACCGAAACATGGAACTTCTACATGAGGGTAATGGGCTACATGAGGTAAAAATCATTTGCAAGGACTCGCCTAATTAGTAGAACCTTACTTTCAAGTTTTAGCAGCAGGTTGTGGAGAACCTTACGCTAAGGTATATGAGAGAGCCGCAATCAAACAAGAAACGCATTTCTCTCATGTACTTTGCCCAAAGTTGAAAAGAACTTTAGTTAGCTCTAAGCTACAGCATATCATTAACAATCAATGTCCATCTTTCAATCAGCAACATTTTAACATGTAACTAGCCTGTTCATTCTGCGTCACGGTACAGTGAACAAGTGGTACTCACTGACCGCGAGGGACGGCGATTATAATCGATTTACACCTGCAGGGTTACCCGAACAACCCGTCACGTACGCCCGTACTCGATGTTGCCTACAACAACCATCACGGACGCCGTACGCAACTACCTTTCACCCGCCAGCCAAATATTGAACCGGTCCCATCGTCCCAAGCAAGAGGTCCCTGCACGCGCATCTCTGTGCCGCCAGCCGATTTACACCTCGAGCTCTCAACCTACCCTCTGAACGACGGGCAATGCCTCAATACCCAGCTACCCGGGTTACATCAGTTTCCCGGTTCCCATATAGCCGGTAGGTCTTCGGTACTGTTCTATCTTGTTCAACAGGCCCGCACACGGCTCGGTCCTCAATCGACACAAACGGAGCTACAGCACACAGGCCCCAAAGTCCTGCTGCCCTTACTCTCCGCTCGGTCTCATTTTCTTGCCATGTGTATCATGTGCTATCTCTACCCGAGCAATGTGCCTCTAGCCTATTCTCGCGAGTAGTTCCAACTACTCGACTTGTACCGAATCCTACGCTATCCTAGCAATGCAGTGGCTAACGAGGTTTTCAATCCTAAACCCAACCCATGGTTTTCTTGGCTATGCAGTTGGGTTTCCAATCAAGACTTTAATGCAACGAACAATATTCAAAGATGTGCTCAAAACAATAAACATTTGTAAAAGGGTTAATGCAAACCGGAGCTTGCCTTGCTGCTCTTGGTCGTAGGCTAGCTGTTCCTCCGCAGTAACGAAGTCTAGGACTTCGGGTTCCTCCTCGACCTTAGCGACTACATGATAAGAGCAATATATGTATCAATTTAAATGCATTTGTATTAACTTTGAAGTTGTGAAGTCTATAACCCTTGCTAGACAGACCTAATGACTGTGAAACTTTTACTGTGGCTTGGTTACAACCTAAACAGAGACTTGGTCAAGTTTTAGTTGCAGCAAAGCTCATTTGAGCCCTCCACAATTAATTATGTCCTTGACCTTAATTGGAACTCTTAGGGTATTCTAGGCATTTTCATGAAACAAACTATGACTTTCTGAAAACTAGATTTTCAGAGGGTTCAAATGGATTTGGTCTCACTTAATTTGGAAGTCCCTAACTAAAGATATGAGCTAAACAATTTCAGAGAAAATTCTGAAAATGTTTCTGAACATTTTCTATTTTCTCTGGAACAGTTTCACTAATTACACAATTAGGTGGATCATATGAGCTCAAATGGATCTGAAATTTTTATGGTAGTTCTGGGATATTTTGGTGAACATCCCAGCAAAATTTCAGGATTTTCCCCCAAAGGATTTTCCAGTTAAAATTCCTAACAGTTTTAAACTTTGAGGAATTAATTATGGAGAAATAAGGAATTTGATGAAGTGAAACTTGATTTTTTGGAAAGTACTGAGAGAGCTGAATACAGCAAAATTTGGTTCACTCAATTTGGAGCTTTCTAGCCAAAGTTATGAGGATTTGAAGTTTGAAGGAAATCTGAAAATCGGGGAAAAGTTTAAACTCGCGCGTGGTTCCAGGGGACACGCGTCGCATGCCGAGGCGACAGCACACCGCGGCCCACAAAGGGTTTGCGCGCCAGCACACCCGATCCCGGCCGCAGCCGGATCCCGATTCAAAATATCTCCCGCTGACAGCTGGGGTCCACACCCTTCTTCAACCTCGCGACACCCACGCCCCGCCGCCGAGGGATCTCGCCGGAGAGCTCGCCGCCGGCTGCTGTACAGCTCCAAACTTCTCGATTCTGGCCGCCCCTGCCTACTTTTACTCGGGGAACAGGATCCGAGGGTCAGCTGCTCATGACAACGGCCGGAGCATGGTCGGCGACGAGCCGCCACCTCGGAATGACTTCGGCCATGTCGGCTGACTTCTCTAGCACCTCAGCTACTTGGGAAATCGGTCGGGGAGCATCAGTGGACCTTAGAGAAGGTCGACATGAGCTCGAGGCAGCTCGGTGAAGGCCCGAAATAGGTCCTCACCGTGCGCCCGATGCCGCCCGTTCGTTCCGCCATTAGTAGACCTCAAATTACGCCGGGCACAGAGGTTCTCCGGCCCAGAGTTGTGAAGGCAACTTGTGCGTTACCGTGTCTAGCTCGTGTGAGAGCGGCCTGAGGCCCTCTAATTCTTTCTAGAGCATGAATTAAACAGAATCGTACCCGAAGGTCGTTCTGCACACAGAAAGGGGAAAAGTGGAAATTCGCCGCCGGTGAGCAACCACTCGAGCTGTGGCTCGGGGATGAGCAGCACCGGTCACCCGCGCGTCCAAGGGTGCCTTGGCTTGGACGTGACAACGCCCTGATTGGGCTGTCCACGAGAGCCCGAGGTGCGGCGGTTCCAAGTCCCGAATTTGATCTTTCGGCACAGCCGATATCAATCGGTCTCAACCGAATTCTAGCAACGGGGAGGACGGAGGAAGGTCTCTAGTACCTTGCTGGGGCTCTGGAGTGGAAGGAGGGAGCTGCGATCGGCGTTCTCCGATCAAGTCCGAGCTGCGGAAGTTTTCGGCCGGCGCTGAGTTCTTGCGGGGAAGAACGATGGTGCCTCGGCCGAGGAGGGGGCAGGCGCCTTAAGAAGGCTCTGCACCGCCTCACGCCCGCGCGTGGGCAAGCAGCTGGTGGCGCGGCGGCTGGCCTCGGTGGCGATCACCGCTGCGGCTCGGCGACCCGAGTGAAAAAGTCTCAGTCGGTTTGATCTGAGCAGTGGCTGACATGTGGGTCCCACCTCCAGTTTTAACCTCTGAAATTTACTCCTAATCACTGTTGTAAACAGTGAACCCCATACTACCCTTGGCAATTCAAATTATTCACCCATGAGCCATTTGAATTGATCAAAGTTCAAATGAGGTTTGGTTTGAATGAATTTCAGCACAAGTTCAGTTTGAAATTCAAATAAAGTTTGAATTTCTCCCCCTTAGCTCATGTCAAGATCAACTCCAAATGGAGTGAAAATTGGTGTGTGAGCTCACAAAAATGTGCTGAGTAAGAATATGCCTTCCACTTTTAAATTCATGGGATAAAAACAGTTTGAATTTGAATATGGTTTCAAACTGCCCTCTTCCTAACTATACCCAAACTGACCTCAAAAAGGTTTTGAATTTGGGTGAAACTTGGCATGGACATCCTTAGTAAAGTGTAGGAGTTTTCATATGTCCAGCCCATCTATATCACATGTGGGAAATACCACTTTTGCAATGTGTGAGTTTGTTCTCTAATGAGCATGTTGATAATTGTTACTTGCTCTTCATTTGTGTTCATCATCCTTCCTCAAATGAGGTGTGTGGTGTGGTGATGAACACTGCCAATGTGTGTCAAAACTGAGGCCCTTACATCATTTGGGTTAACCAACGCTCCGGCACACTTCATGTACTTGATGAATTCAGTGTTCATGCCAGAGCTAGACAAGTTCGTCGTGGTATTCATCGACGACATTTTGGTTTACTACAAATCAGAAGAAGAGCACGCTGAACATCTGCGCATTGTGCTACAACGGTTGCGGGAGCACCAATTATATGCCAAGTTCAGCAAGTGCGAATTTTGGATTGATGAAGTGCCTTTCCTAGGGCATATTATTTCAGCAGAAGGTATTGCCGTGGACCCCAGCAAGATTGAACAGGTGCTGAAGTGGGAATCTCCCAAATCAGTCCACGAGGTCTGAAGTTTCCTAGGTTTAGTGGGGTATTATCGAGGTTCATTCTGAGCTTCTCAAAAATTGCTAAACCAATGATGGAGCTGCTGAAGAAGGGCACTAAATAAATGTGGAATGCAGCGTGTGAAGACGCATTCAAAACTTTGGTGAAACATCTCACCACAGCTCAAGTTCTTGCTCAGCCGGACACGACGAAGCCATTCGATGTATACTCTGATGCATCCGGCATCGGTCTCGGCTGTGTTCTGATGCAAGAAGGGCGTGTAGTCGCCTATGGGTCTCATCAACTGCAAAACCACGAGCAGCATTATCCAACTCACGATCTCGAGCTTGCTGCAGTGGTTTTGGCGTTAAAAATGTGGAGGCATTATCTACTTGGTAATCTTGTTCACCTCTACACCGACCATAAAAGCTTGAAGTATATCTTCACGCAGAAGGAGCTGAATATGAGACAATGGAGATGGTTGGAGCTCATCAAAGATTATGAAATTGAGGTCCACTATCATCCACTTGCATTTAACAGGTGTTAAGTTTTTATTTTGTATTCACTTTCGGTTAAGAATTGAATTATGCATTAGGTCTAGTGTTTGATACTCCTCTTGCATAGCCAAATGACCCATGGAGTATTGGGTAGGTGTCTTTCACCGTGTAGAACTGCCATGCTTAAGTACGGTTCGGTAGAAGTCGAGTGGTGAGATGCTACTCGCAGTTTCAGGAACAACAGGGGCATACGGGATTGGTTCATGAATGAATTAGCAAGTTAAAGTTGAGACCGGAAGGTTGTAGGGGCAGCAGGACATAGGGGCCTGGGTGCTGTAGACCTGTCCGTGTCGGTCAAGGACCGATCTGTATGCGGCCCTGTTGAACAAGTTTGAGTTGTGTACCGGACTAATGCTGGCTATATGGGACCCAGTAAACCGATGTACCTCGGGAAGCTGTCGTTGGGACTTTTCGGGTCGCCTCAGGCGGATGGCCGGTGTGCAGTATGTGGGGAATATTCTCATGACATCTCATGTCGGTAGGTGCACCATGAGAGTAGCTACTGTACGGGGCGACTTGATCGATACAGTGGGGGTGAAACGGGGGAAAGGCTGCCACGTACGACGTAAGTGATGGTTGTTGTAGGCAACGTTGAGTACGGGCGTACGTGTCGTGTAGTCCGGGTGTTATTGATTCGAATCACCGTCGCTCGCGGAATAGAATGAGCATACTTGTTCTCACAGTCGTGACGTAGTAAGAACTTGCATGAGAAAGGAACTAATCATATTCATGTGAAGTATTATACTAGCGTGGTATTGAATCTTGATGAATAGGCTAGTGCAAACTCGATTCTTTTATGCCATGAGCAATTTACATCGGGGGAAAGCCTTTCTTGTTTGATTGTGGACTCCCGATGTGGCGTGCCCAGGGTTACTTCAAATGCTGCAATTAATACCTGAAAGTAAGGATTCACTTTTAGGCGAGTTTAATTATGCTTATGCCATCCTATGTTAGGTTCATAACCTCACTTAGAGTTTCATGTTTAGGGTGACGGTTAAGCCTTGCTGAGCGTTATGCTCACGGATGCTATCCGAGTTGTTTTGCAGGTAATTGACTCGATGCTTATGAGAAGGGGTGCCGATGAGACTCAGGAACCTCCGAGTGCTTACTCAAAGAGCATCCTTGCCGCAACAGATTGTCTTCGTGTTGCTAGTAAGAAACATCCGCGGGCTGGACCGTTTCTTTGTTGCTAGTTTAGATATGAGTCGTGAGAGTGATAGTCTTCCGCTGTAGTTTACTCTGATATAACTAGTTGTAAAACATTCTTGTACGCTTCCGCTCAACGATTTATGTAATATGATGTGTGTTCATCGACCCGTGTGCTTTTGGGTGCCGCATAACACGGCACCACCCAACGAGGTCCTTTGGTCCCCCACAGTTTATGAGTCGGGTATGGTTTTTGTTTTATGCTTCGCTGAGTCCATGGGATATGGGAAGCGAAATAGATGTGTCGAGCTAACTGCACTCGTAATAATAATGAGAAAACTGATGTTGTTAATGAACATGGATCGGAGGGAGATCTAGGCAAGACTGGGTTTGTGAATGAGGTAGCATGAGATGGTGGTTTACTTGCCGTAGATATAAGGACCGGTTCATGCATGCACATGCTAGGATAACAGTGCCACCACAAGGCCAAGTACGGGTGCGGCTTAGCTGAGTAATTAGGTAAGTTGCTAGAGTGTTATGGACTGTGGAAGGCGTGGGGAATGGGAGTCGAGTGAGGACTGCCCTGGGAACTGCATGGCACAAGAGGGGGCCCGTGGGTGGGAGAATTAGAGATTCTAGCCTGCCGGTGAAACCTTAGTGAGTCCATACATCTAGTAGCCCCTTTGTCAAGGCTATTTTGTGATATCTTGGCCATACACCGACGGTTGTGTACTGGTATAATGGAGGTTCTGCAGTCGCCGACGGGTGACGAAATTACAAACTTGTGGGTAAAGAGGTGCAAACTCTGCAGGGTTCTTAAAACTATCATGATAGCCGAGCTTATGGTCACGAGCGCTTGGCCAACTGCCATGATTAGTTGGTATGGTTTTTGGGATGGTTATTGGATGTGGTTATTGGGATAGTTTTTGGTTATGGTTTGGTTTTGGGACTATTGAGTTTGGGTGATAAGATGGGTTGTGTGACTGTTGGGTCATGACAACGAGATTAGTCTCGGTGTGAGACGAAGTTATTTATAAGGTGAGATGGTAGCGAATACGAGATGGTATTCGTGAGATGGTAGCAAATACGAGGAGGTATTTGTGAGCAAGAATGAAGTTGGTTAATGTTCGGGTAGAACATGGAAAGTGATGGAGGTATGTTGGTCATTTAATATAAATGCTGGGATTACATTCACCTAAAGGTTTAGTTGCTGTTTTATTATGGTTTCGATAAATAACTTTGCTTTCTACAATGAGCCTTTTTATACCTACCTTGCTATGAGCTTCATATCATATTTTTCAGCACTTGCTGAGTACATCATTGTACTCAAACTTGCATTATTATTTCATCATCAGCAGCAGGAGAAGACTACTATGAAGACCAAGTGGAGCATTAAGGCGTGTGATCTATTCTCAACCTTGCCTGTGGGAATGGAACAGAGATGGAGTCATCGCTGCTTAGATTTGCTTCCGCATTAGTTAAATTGCTTCCGCATTAGAAATAAAGACTTCCGCTGTGAGCATGAGTCCAAGACTCATGAGACATTGTAATAAACTCTGTTAATCGTGGTTATATATATTCTGAATTCAGTTTGTAGAACATATGTGTATGTGTGATAAACATCCTGGGCACACATATGCATTAGTTCTCGGTTCCGTGGTTTTCCACAGAATTGAGGGCATCACAGATTGGTATCAGAGCCACGGGTTGATAGTAGGTTACACGCCTAGATAGAAATCTCAGATTGATATTAGAACCACGGTTGACAGTGGGTTACACACCTAAATAGGAAACACAGAGTGGTATCAAAAACCACAGATAGGGGTAGATTACACACCTAGATACAATCACAGATTGGTATTGGACACAGATTGTTAGCTAAGCCACGCTGACCCAAGGAAGCATCCTAGGACGCTTAGATTGGCCTTAAAACTACCTTGACATAGGAAACCAGCTTTGAATAGGAGTTGTATGAGCCTTGTGATGATTGTTTGTGAATTGTGTGCATAGTATGAGTCGTGGGATGTCTCAAAACGTTGTCCATATCCACACGTAAGTAGAAAGAGGTGTGAGATGCTTCGGCACTTGTTCATCTTCATATGGGCTAATATATATAGTCCAACCCACCTTAATGCATATAGTTGAAGGGACCTACCTAACCTTCTAACTTTCTATTCTATTTCGTTCTCTCTCACAGATGGTGAGGGGAAACGCCGGCTGAAGGAATGTCCGTGATAACCAAGAGGATGACCACGATGAGGTTCCTGTTAACCCCGGAGCTGGTGTCACACCCGGTTTTTCCGAAGAACAACCAAGTGAATATCACATGTATGCCAGGATCATTTTCTCATACATGTGATGACAAATAGTGAAGCATCATTTATTACAAGCCAGGTGTCGAATATAAGTAAGTCTTACATAGTAAATGTCTCGATGGACAATAATAAGTTCATCACAAGTAAATAAACTAGCAGCGGAATATTATTCTTTAGGGCTCCATCACAGGCGTTGCCTGGGGGTCTTCATGAACCTAAAAACCTTCTTCGGGTCCAAAGTCTTGGTTATTATACACCACCTCATTATCTTGACCTGAGCAGCAATATAAACCAACAAATATGCAAGGTTGAGTACCAATGGTACTCAGCAAGTGTGGGAAAATTATATCATGCATGGCTAGAACAAGGAGAGGTTGAACTCATGGTAAAAGCACTACGCAATTAATACCTATCACCTTAGCTTATTAAGCACCTACATTACTACACAGGTGAAATGATCCAAATCTCCCATCCCATCATCATAATCCAATAACCATAACATCATTTCCAATGTTAAGCTCCCCGCTTAACTTCCAAAACCATCAATCCTCTAATCATGAATAAGTCCAGGCCGCTCTTAACCGTGAGCACGGCTGTCAAGACAGTTTTGACTCTGCAGAGTTTGTACCACTGTACCCACATGTAGTGATTTCATCCCCCGTTGCCGGGTGGACTAAAAGAACCTCCATTATGCCAGTGGCTACGATCCACATTCACACTTCCCAGGTGTGCAGCCAGGAGATCACTACGAAGCCTTTACAAAGGGATTCCCGACGAGCGTGGGCCCACTGAGGTTTCACCCCTAACAGCATACAAGAGGCTCCAACCCCGCTGCAGTGGCCCCCTCTTGAGCCTTGCGGTTCATATGGTAGTCCAGCTGACACCCACTCCCCGCACCATCCAACACACCCATACTACGCCGGGGATACACCTAATTAATTGGCTAAGCTGCCCCATCTCAGCATGTGGTTGGCACTGTAAAGCCGGGTTACATGCTCCATGAACCGGTCCTTAGGATCCAGGCAAGTACTAAACACAAACCCAAGTCTCGTGTACCTAGCAGACAACCAAAACATCCAATTTGCCTTGATCCCTACCTCTACATAACTCACAATATCTCATTCAAGAGTATGGTAAAATAAACTAATGATCTCATATCCCAATTATCCCATTCTAAGCATGGCTAAGCATATGCATAATAATAAATGACATGATAAAATAAATCCCAACCCAAGCTACAAGGAAACAAGGTAATGCAATTCTAGGGAAACTTCCTAGCATGGGTTTCATATTTCAATCGACAATGCAAATAATTCTATCTACACATCCTAGCATAGGATCAAAGTGGTCAAGGACACTTGCCTCCTTCTTGCTGCTCTTGAAATGGGTAGTCCTGATCTTGGAAAGGAATAACTTGCTCTTGAACAGGTTCTACTTCATACCATCACACATAGCAAAAGAAAAACAACAATCATAAGACATAGTTCACACTTCTTACTTCATACAAACCACACATTCATATTTATGAAATTCATTCACCATTATATGTGTTGTGGTTACTTTGTGTGTTGATCTGTGGCTTGCACACACTTTTATTTATATGTGTATGATTCCTACTTTGGTGTTCATATTTATACTTACATACTATATATATATCCATATGTGTGTGTTTCAGTTTTAAATAAATTCCTTATATTAAACTACCAAGTATGTAAGAAAAGTATTTTTCTTCTCCATATGTGCCTTCATAATTTCTATCAATCCTAAACTGAACTCTTTGAATTTTAAAAACTCCATTTATCATTTACTAGTTGCTATATTTTCAGATTTATATTCCTATGCATAATTGTGTATTTTTTTATGAAATTAGTAATACACATCATCTAAACAGTATAGGTTTTGGTCCTAAATAATTGAATAACATATTTTGACCTTGGCCTCTGATGTAAACTATTTCATAATTATTTTCCCTATTTTTCTATAGCTATTCTTTACTTAAAAATGTGTCCCTATACTAAATAATGTGATTAATAAATGAAACAGATTCATTTCAGCCCAAAATATATTTTTATCTCACTCCAAAGTTTTCTAAGTACTGAGAAAGCTTTTAATTAATTTTGACAATTATGTTTGTCCCACTTTTTAATTTTTAAACACTAGTTACATATTCAATTTTCTAAATTAAATACTAAACAGGGCTAAAATAATGAACTCACCCCATTACAGGGTCTATAATATTATTTTCATAATTTCCAGGGGTCTAGCTACACTTATCAGAGGTGTTTTTCCTAATTTCTATTAAGTCCAGGGGCTAAAACTGATTTTTAAATGAATTTACATGATTTTCTGGAGTTCCAGGGGCTAGATAAGAAGTTTCCGGGGCTAGCTCTTATTTCCCGAGAACCCCAGGGGGTAGCACGTAAGATTTCCAGTCTTTATAACGCGGGGCTGACGTGGACCGTCCGATTTTAAACCGACGGCTGAGATTATAACATCGAACCGGTACGCGGGGTTTTAAAGTCTACCGTGCGATTTAAAATAAACGGCGCACAAGCGGCCACGTCGCTCTGATCGAGCGCGGGCGGCGCTGCCGGCGGCGCACGGCGGCGGGAAGCGGCGATCTCGCCGGAAAGTTTCGGATCCTCGAGAATTCTGCCTAGAACTGTGATCTTATGGCATAGATCGGTAGAGGGGAGGTCAGGGATCTCACCTCGGGGGTTTTCTCGAGCTCGGGGGTCCTGGAAAGTGACCGGCGGCGAGGTCCGAGGCAAAACCACGGCGAAGCTCGTCGGCGCTGTGTTTACACCGTAATTCTCCGAGTTTTCTGCACCTGCAAAGCTCCCTGGAGGCGGTGGATCAAGACCAGCGAGTTAGATCAGAGTTTCCGAGCTTAGATCGGCCAGAATTCACCGGTGAAGTCTCGGTGCTCACCGGAGTAAAAATCGGCGATCGCGTGGGAAAAACCGATCGGGGCTGGGGTTTTTATATCCGGGGAAGGGCGGTGGGTCAGTTGTGATCGAGTTTGATTCTTCTGGGACCGGAATTCGGGCTGAGGGACGCGGTATTCCGATCGGTTAAGATTGCGCGCGCGCGGGAGAGTCCGGGGTCGCGGGGTTAGGGATGACAGGTGGGTCCCACCTGTCTGTGAGGGATAGCGCGGGCGCGCGGCTGTGGGCTGGCGCGGGGAAACTGGGCCGGCTGGCGGGTTTCGGCCCACTGGCCGGTTTTTTCCCGTTTTCTCTTTTTCTTTTTCCATTTCTTTTCTGTTTTGAGTCTAATTTGAATTCCAGTTTGAATTTGAATTTTTGCAAAACATGCAACACGTCCAAAAATTTTTAAATTCCCCTCTGAACATGGTTTAGGGTTTTGAATCAAAATTTGGGGTGTTACAGCTCTACCCCCCTTAAAAGAAATCTCGTCCTCGAGATTGGTGTTTCTAAGAAAACAATTCCGGAAATTGTGCCTTGAGCTCATCTTCCCGTTCCCAGGTGGCTTCCTCTTCTGAGTGATGCTTCCACTGCACCTTGCACATCCGGATTCTCTTGTTTCTGGTGAGGCGTTCCATCGTCCCCAAAATCTTGTATGGTTGCTCGGCATAAGACAAATCTTCAGCTACATCCACTTCATTCATGGGTAACACCTCTTCAGGCGTCCTCAGGCATTTCTTGAGTTGTGACACATGGAATACGTCGTGCACGTCCGATAGATGAACCGGTAACTCTAGTTGGTACGCCACTTCGTGTAAGGGCCTCAGTTTTTGACACCCATTTGTAGTGTTCATCCCCACACCACACACCTCATTTGAGGAAGAATGATGAACACAAATAAAGAGCAAGTAACAATTATCAACATGCTCATTAGAGAACGAACTCACACATTGCAAAAGTGGTACTTCCCACATGTGATATAGATGGGCTGGACATATGAAAACTCCTACACTTTGCTAAGGATGTCCATGCCAAGTTCCACCCAAATTCAAAACCTTTTTGAGGTCATTTTGGGTATAGTTAGGAAGGGGGCAGTTTGAAACCATATTCAAATTCAAACTGTTTTCACCCACTGAATTTAAAAGTGGAAGGCATATTCTTGCTCAGCACATTTTTGTGAGCTCACACACCAATTTTCACTCCATTTGGAGTTGATCTTGACATGAGATAAGGGGGAGAAATTCAAACTTTATTTGAATTTCAAACTGAACTTGTGCTGAAATTCATTCAAACCAAACTTCATTTGGACTTTGATCAATTCAAATGGCTCTTGGGGTGAATAATTTGAATTGCCAAGGGTAGAATAGGGTTCACTGTTTACCACAGCTGTTAGGAGTAAATTTCAGAGGTTAAAAGAGGGGTGGGACCCACATGTCAGCCTCAGCCTCAAAGCAAACCGACTGAAACACAGTTCAGTCGGTTCCCGGCTGCTGTGCGCGCGCGCCACCGAAGGGGGCAGCCGGCGCCAGCTCCTGCTGCGCGTCCCAAGCCGGAGACCGGACCGCCGGGCTATTTATTCCCTCCCCGGCGTGCTTCAGTCGCCATTCCCCGAGCTGCCGACGTGCACGATCCATTTCTCCACTGCCATCACCGCCGCTCGAGTTCCTGCTTGATCAAGCCGATCGCAGCTCCCTCCTTCCACTCCAGGGTCCCAGCAAGGTACTAGAGACCTTCCTCCATCCTCCCCATTGCTAGAAGTCGATTGAAACCGAGTGCTATCGGCTGTGCCGAGAACTAAAAATCGGAACTGGAAACCGCCGCACCTCGGGCTCTCGTGGACAGCCCAACCTGGGCGTTGTCACGCCCGAGCCAAGGCACCCTTGGACGCGCAGGTGACCGGTGCTGCTCATCCCCGAGCCATAGCTCGAGTGATTGCTCACCGGCGGCGAATTTCCACTTTTCCCCTTTCTGTGTGCAGAACGACCTTCGGGTACGATTCTGTTTAATTCGTGTTCTAGAAAGGATTAGAGGGCCTCAGGCCACTCCCACACGAGCTAGACACGGTGACGCACAAGTTGCCTTCACAACTCTGGGCCGGAAAACCTCTGTGCCCGGCGTAATTCAAGGTCTACTAATGGCGGAACGAACGGGGGGTGTCGGGCGCACGGTGAGGACCTATTTCGGGCCTTCCCCGAGCTGCCCCGAGTTCATGTCGACCTTCTCTGAGGTCCACTGAAGCTCCCCGACCGATTTCCCAAGTAGCTGAGGTACTAGGAGAGTCAGCCGACATGGCCGAAGTCATTCCGATATGGCGGCTCGTCGCCGACCATGCTCCGGCCGTTGTCATGAGCAGCTGACCCCCGGATCCTGTTCCCCAAGTAAAAGTAGGCAGGGGCGGCCAGAATCAAGAAGTTTGGAGCTGTACAGCAGCCAGCGGCGAGCTCTCCGGCGAGGTCCCTCGGCGGCGGAGCGCGGGTGTCGCGAGGTTGAAGAAGGGGGTGGACCCCAGCTGTCAGCGGCCGATATTTTGAATCGGGATCCGGCTGCGGCCGGGATCGGGTGTGCTGGCGCGCAAAATCCTTGTGGGCCGCGGTGTGCTGTCGCTTCGGCGTGCGACGCGTGTCCCCTGGGCCCACGCGCGAGTTTAAACTTTTTCCCGATTTTCAGATTTCCTTCAAACTTCAAATCCTTATAACATTGGCTAGAAAGCTCCAAATTGAGTGAACCAAATTTTGCTGGATTCAGCTCTCTGAGTACTTTCCAGAAAATCAAGTTTCACTTCATGAAATTCCTTAATTCTGCAGAATTAATTCCTTAAAGTTTAAACTGTTAGGAATTTTAACTGGAGCATCCTTTGGAGGAAAATCCTGAAATTTTGCTGAGATGTTCACCAAAATATCCTTGAACTACCATAAAAATTTCAGATCCATTTGAGCTAATTTAGTCCACCTAATGGTGTGATTAGTAAAACTGTTCCAGAGAAAATGGAAAATGTTCAGAAACATTTTCAGAATTTTCTCTGAAATTGTTTAGCTCATATCTTCAGTTAGAGACTTCCAAATTAAGTGAGACCAACTCCAGTAGAACCCTCTGAAAATCTAGTTTTCAGAAAGTCATAGTTTGTCTCATGAAAATCCCTAGAACACCCTAAGAGTTCCAATTGAGGTCAAGGACATAATTATTTGTGGAGGGCTCAAGTAAGCTTCACTGCAACTAAAACTTGACCAAGTCTTTGTTTAGGTTGTAACCAAGCCACAGTAAAAGTTTCACAGTCATTAGGTCTGTCTAGAAAGGTTTATAGACTTCACAACTTCAAAGTTAATACAAAGGCATTTAATTAATACATACATTGTTCTTATCATGTAGTCGCTAAGGTCGAGGAGGAACCAGAAGTCCTAGACTTCGTTACTCCGGAGGAACAGCTAGCCTACGACCAAGAGCAGCAAGGCAAGCCCCGGTTTGCATTAACCATTTTGTAAATTTTTATTGTTTTGAGCACATACTTGTTTCCTTTATTCTGTGCATTAGAGTCTTGTTTGGAAACCCCACTGCATAGCCAAGAAAACCATGGGTTGGGGTTTAGGATTGCAAACCTCGCTAGCTACTGCATTGCTAGGATAGAGTAGGATTCGGTACAAGTCGAGTAGTTGGAACTACTCGCGAGAATAGGCTAGAGGCACATTGCTCGGGTAGAGATAGCACATGATACACATGGCAAGAAAATGAGACCGAGCGGAGGGTAAGGGCAGCAGGACTTTGGGGCCTGTGTGCTGTAGCTCCGCTTGTGTCGATTGAGGACCGAGCCGTGTGCGGGCCTGTTGAACAAGCTAGAACAGTACCGAAGACCTACCGGCTATATGGGAACCGGGAAACTGATGTAACTCGGGTAGCTGGGTATTGAGGCATTGCCCGTCGTTCAGAGGGTAGGTTGAGAGCTCGAGGTGTAAATCAGCTGGCAGCACAGAGATGCGCGTGCAGGGACCTCTTGCTCGGGACGATGGGACCGGTTCAGTATTTGGCTAACGGGTGAAAGGTAGTCGCGTACGGCGTCCGTGATGGTTGTTGTAGGCAACATCGAGTACGGGCGTACGTGACGGGTTGTTCGGGTAACCCTGCAGGTGTAAATCGATTATAATCGCCGTCCCTCGCGGTCAGTGAGTACCACTTGTTCACTGTACCGTGACGTAGAAAGAACAGGCTAGTTACATGTTAAAATGTTGCTGATTGAAAGCTGGACATTGATTGTTAATGATATGCTGTAGTTTAGAGCTAATTAAAGTTCTTTTCAACTTTGGGCAAAGTACATGAGAGAAATGCGTTTCTTGTTTGATTGCGGCTCTCTCATGTGCCTTCGCGTAAGGTTCTCCACAACCTGCTGCTAAAACTTGAAAGTAAGGTTCTACTAATTAGGCGAGTCCTTGCAAATGATTTTTACCTCATGTAACCCATT
This sequence comes from Neostapfia colusana, assembly GCA_030760725.1. Taxonomy (NCBI): domain Eukaryota; kingdom Viridiplantae; phylum Streptophyta; class Magnoliopsida; order Poales; family Poaceae; genus Neostapfia; species Neostapfia colusana. The sequence continues at coordinate 85,233,390 of JASWHV010000003.1, forward strand.
ACCCTCATGTAGAAGTTCCATGTTTAGGTGAGACGGGTCAGACTTGCTGAGCCTTCGTGCTCACTGCTTGTGTTTGAAGCTTTTGCAGGGTTCTATGAGGAAGGGACTCCCGAAGAGGAGACGGAACCCCAGGAGGGGAACCCCGTCGAGTGGGAGTCGTGCACGCCGCAGAGTTAGTGTGCGTGTGTGCTAGCAAGGACACGTTCAAGGGCTGAACGTGTACTTGGTGCTTAGTCTACGCCCGCGAGTGTGGACTAAACTTATTTTGATGTAAACATGTTCATATAACTGTTTATGTAATAAAACTTCCGCTTCCGCTTTGCACCTTTGACGTGTGTTATACGGTGTTGTGCAACGCAACACCCCTCGGCGTGATCCTGGCTCGACAGGACCAATGGGGTCGTGTCAGCGTGGTATCAGAGCTCGCTTGAGGTTTAACACAGTACAAAGGTCTTCTTTTTCAAAAATCCAGTGAGGAACGAGTTAGTAGCCCGTATAAGGATGTTATTAGTATATAGAAAGTGGCTTATTAACCTATTTGTTATGTCGGAAAATCGTGCATCTCGGGACGTTCATGTCTTGGGGGGTGCACGTAAGCGCTGTCCACCAGTGCGCACAAGCTGAAGGGTGGAGCCCCACGGGTGGCAGGTAACCCGACCCGCTTTGATATCCTCTACGACTCTTCATGTCGTTTGGGGTATTCGAGCAACGTCTGTCCCTGGCGTGCGTGCTGCAACATGGGAGACCCCGTCACGTGGTCTGAAACGTGAACACGTAACTCAAGGCGTGTTTGGCTTGAGAACATCCGGGCGAGTGATGACGGCCGGGTGTACAAACTGTATGGATTCCAGGCTCGGTGTGCAGCCGAGTCTGATGATTGTTTGAGTTTCTGCAGGTAGCCTTACCACGAAACGGTAGACGTGTAGCATCCGTGTGCGAGTGACGAGTAGTGCCACTGGACTAACGAAGCCGGCTAAATCCGGTATAGGTTTTTCTTTGTGAGGACGTAGTACCGACATAATCTGGTGACGCATCGACGTCACGCCCCACTGAATAAACAACTTCATTGTAAAAACTGGAAGGTTTTAATCCAAATTAGTAAAACTGGATGTAACTCCTTCTCTTATACAGGATATTCAAAATTAACAAGTTTTCAACTTATAGGATGTTAAGGACAGAGCACTCTGTTTTCAGCTAAATCAAGGCTGAAGTTAATCAGAGGTTAGAGGTTGAGTTCTTTCGAGGTTGAGGTCGTAGGATACATTTCTGGAAAGCTTTGGAGGAGCTTTACAACTTTTCTGTTGAGTTCCAGAGGTGTTTCATCCCTTAACCACTCGAAAAATGCAGTAGAGTTGAAACTGTCCAGAAAACAGGACAGAGCAAAGACTCTCTGTAGACTCTCTGTAAATTAAGCATAACTTCCTGCATAAAAATCCAAAAAAAAATGAAAATGAGGTAGTTCTGGAAATCTTATGAGATGGGTTACAACTTTGTAACAGCAAGTTCTGTCAGATTGAGAACAGAATTAACTGGGATTCTTGGATCAATTCAGTACCTAAAGCAGGGAGGTGCTGTCCAATTGATTCCAGAAATTCTGTTAACTTTGACATCTCATAACTTTTGAACCAGGACAGATCTTAGGCCAACCAAATACTTGCTGGAAAGCTATTGAAGTTAACTTTAACTTTGATGTTAAGCTCCAGGACTAGTTTTGCTTTTAGCCTGGCCTAAATCAGGTTGATATGGAAACTGGTCAGGGCTGTCATGGGAACAGCAGATCAGCAGTCAAATTTATTAAAAATTTGAACTATGTTTCCAAGTTTTATGGGTTCAATGACATATCTTATGTTATAACTCAATGGTTTACTGTATAAATAAATATTTGACATTTCTCAAATATGTTTTTACAGATGGCAGCAGATAAACGGTTGGAGAACGGGTGGGTAGTTTCCCACTGCTCTGACCGTAGCGGCTACCCGGAAGCATTGTGGCAAATGCTCCAATATTTCGGGTACAACCAGAGGCCGCAATACTTCGCCAAGGAAGAAGGCGAAGAGGGGAACAAGACGTGGACGATCCATGTCGAGGTTCCTGCAGGGCCTACGCCACCCGGTTGGGTGCCATTCACCGTCACGGTGAGAGGAAGACAACCGGAAGGGATGTGGCAAGTGGCAGCCCGTGACACTATGTCACGTTTCTGCCAACTACACGTGCAGACTATGGAGGGTACTCCATACGCACTCGTTCCGGTGGAGGGACGAGCTCAGCATGTGTGGGAAGAGAGGTACCTGGAGGCAACAGATCCGAATTGCCCAAGGTACAACCCCGCGGAGGCAAATCTCAGCCTCCAAATGAGGGCGGGAAACGCTGTGATGGACAGCCAAGCTGTTCATACGGAGCATCTCGCCACCAAGCTCAAGGAGAGCACGAGCCGTGGAGATCATTTTGAGGGTGCTCACAGTGCACTCCGCAATGTGCTCCTTCCGACGATCAAGCGACTGAATGAACAACACAATCAGTTGCGTCGTCTGAAGAAAGCAAAGAAGAAGGGCCGTGTTGACATCGCGGCGTTGCAAGAGCTGGTGCAGACCCTAACCCAGCAGAATGAGGACCTTGCTCAAGAGCGGGATGACGCTATTGAGGAAGGACAAGGCTGGGAAGAGGACTACAACCAGGCTATGGACGAGGTGCATGCATTGCAGGACCTCGTGCCCCCGGTGTTAGGCATACCGGTGGTCTTGGGTCTGCCAGCAATGGGAGAACCCGGAATGGGAGAAGAGGTGGTAGATCCAGAGCCACCAGCAGAAGTACCGGAGGAGGACGACCCACAGGAGGTCGAGTTCTACTCCGAGTAGGGGGTTACGGTTGCCAAGTAGGGCAGCTAGGGTAGCGTAACCCAACTTTTGTAATCGGTGACATGTCGTGTAGACAGTAGCGTATGTATAGGTAGTGACGACATGAGCACGACTTCTCGGAGATCCGAGAATAATGTATCTTGTATAAAGTTTATGCTTTATCAATATATGTGAATGTTGTGCAAGATAATCATGCGTCGCTTCAATACTACTGCTGTTTATGGAAATTTGAGTAAGACATGTGCTAATTGCTGCTGGGTTGAATTTCAGAATGACGCGTACTCGTGCCAACCCTGATGTTGGGGTTACCAGTCAAGGGGGAGAGACCTCCCAACCGCCTCCCGAGGACTCCTCGGGACAGCAGCAGCAACAGCAACAGCAAACACCGCCACCGCCACTGCCAACGGTTACATTGGCCGACATTGTCGCGGCAATGGCAGGTTCACATCAGCAGCACACAGAGCTGCTGCAAACGTTAATTGCGAATACGTCTCGCCCCGAGAGACGTCAAGATCGTGAGGAGCGCCAACAGAGCTCCTACTCCGACTTCCTGGCGACTCATCCCCCTGTATTCTCAAGGGCGGATGAACCACTTGACGCGGACAACTGGCTCCGCGCCATAGAGATGAAGTTCGGGCTGCTCCAAATCAGCGAGCAGCGCAAGACTCAGTTCGCGGTCCAGCAGCTCCAAGGATCCGCGAGCGCGTGGTGGGCCAACTTCTGTGCTTCACAGCCCACCGACCGAGTGATGACCTGGGCGGAGTTCCGGACGGCCTTCAGGGCCTATCATATACCGCCCGGTTTGATGAAGAGGAAGACGCAGGAATTCCTACACCTGCAACAAGGGAGCCGAAACGCGCTGGAATATTCCAGGGCGTTCAACGATCTCGCGCTCTACGCGTCGTATCACGCAGATACGGACGAGAAGCGGCGGGACCACTTCTACCAGGGGCTTAATCCGCTCCTGAAGGACAAATTGGCGATGTTCAATCGCGGCAGCCTCAACGACATCATTGATGCTGCGATTGTTCAGGAGGACTCCGGCAAGGAGTTGGCGGCGGCAGAGCGAAAGCGAAGCGCGCCGCAGAGCAGCGGAGAAGGAGGCGGTCCTTCTCAGAAGTTTTGGATGGTGAATCGCCCACCATCAGGTCCACGCTGGCAGCCACCACAGCGGTCGATGCCGTTCCGCGGTCGGCCGTACTCTTCACCGGCATTCCGGCCGGCACTGCCAGCACCACCGCAACAACAACAGCAACAGCGGGCGATGCCGCGTGCGTTTGCACCTCTGCAACGCATGCCGGGCTTTCGTGCCCCGAGTACTCCACCAGCAGCGGCCACATGTTACAAGTGTGGTCGTCCAGGACACTTCGCGAGCAGTTGCCCGGAGAGGCAAGGCGGCGGAGTGGCACCACAGTTTCCGGGGAGGAATCAACCCCGGAACCCTACTAATGCGCGGCGGGCAAACCCTAGGCCCGGCACTGTCCACCAGCTTGCCATTGAGGACGTGCCGGAGGGCGAGCCAATCCTTGCGGGTATGTTCCAACTCCACCAGCATCCCGCTATAGTACTATTTGATTCAGGCGCCACGCATAATTTTATTAGCCAAGCTTTCATTGCTAAACACAGCTTGCCAATACTACCCACCGATAGTCCATATTTAATTTGTTCACCGGGTGGGGAGATTTCAGCAAGCGTAATGGTCTCCAAAGCACTATTATGCTTAGCGGGTAGAGTGTACCCCACGTCTCTCATCATCTTAGAGGGACAGAAGGTCGATGTCATCCTAGGGATGTCGTGATTAACCCGCCACGGCGCTGTTTTAGACACCGTCCTTCGAGTCGTGCACTTAAACTCAGAAGTGCACGGTTCTCACTCATTATTTCTGGACAGTCCAGAAATAAAACTTCCAAGTGTCTATCAAGCTACAACCATCAGATTGGAAGACATTCCAGTGGTCCGAGAGTTCCCGGATGTGTTCCCGGACGATTTGCCGGGGATGCCACCCGATAGAGAGGTGGAGTTCAAGATTGAACTTGCACCGGGAACCATGCCAATATCCCGAAGGCCGTACAAGATGGCGCCCAAGGAGTTGGCTGAACTGAAGACGCAGCTCACGGACCTTCTGGAGAAGGGTTTTATTAGGCCGAGCTCCTCGCCATGGGGCTGTTCGGCATTATTTGTCAAAAAGAAGGATGAAACGTTGCGGCTTTGCGTGGACTACCGTCCATTAAATGCCGTAACCATCAAGAACAAGTACCCGTTGCCACGGATCGACATGTTGTTTGATCAGTTGGTCGAAGCAAAGATCTTTTCCAAGATGGATTTAAGATCCGGGTACCATCAGATTAAGATAAGGGCGGAGGACATTCCGAAGACAGCTTTCTCAACAAGGTACGGACTTTATGAGTACCTGGTCATGTCCTTCGGCCTCACCAATGCTCCAGCTCACTTCATGTACTTAATGAACTCGGTGTTCATGCCGGAGCTGGACAAGTTTGTCGTGGTCTTCATCGACGACATCCTGGTATACTCCAAGTCGGAGGAAGATCACACGAAACATCTGCGTATAGTCTTGCAACGGCTGCGGGATCACAAGTTATACGCAAAGTTCAGCAAATGCGAGTTTTGGATATCGCAAGTGCCTTTCCTCGGGCATATCATCTCAGCGGAGGGTATCGCTGTGGACCCGAGCAAGATCACGCAAGTGCTGAATTGGAAATCCCCGAGAACTGTTCATGAGGTACGGAGTTTCCTCGGACTCGCGGGATATTATCGGAGGTTCATTCCGAACTTCTCGAAGATTGCCAAGCCAATGACAGAGCTGCTGAAGAAGGCTACCAAATATGTTTGGAGTCCAGCATGTGAAGCAGCATTTAAGGCTTTAGTCAAGCACCTGACATCAGCACCGGTTTTGGCGCAGCCAGACACAACAAAACCGTTCGATGTGTACTGCGATGCATCCGGCATTGGGCTCGGATGTGTGCTGATGCAAGAACGATGAGTGGTCGCGTATGGATCACGGCAGCTTAGGAACCACGAGCAAAATTATCCAACTCACGACTTGGAGCTCGCTGCCGTGGTACTTGCACTGAAGATGTGGAGGCACTACCTACTCGGTAACCTCGTACATTTATATACCGACCACAAAAGCCTCAAGTACATATTCACTCAGAAGGAGTTGAACATGAGGCAACGAAGATGGTTAGAACTGATAAAAGATTACGAAATAGAGATCCATTATCATCCGGGCAAGGCAAACGTTGTGGCAGATGCGCTGAGCCGCAAGTCACACGTCAATAATCTGACCATCACACCGTTGGAAGAGAGCGAACCACCACTACATGTGATTCCACACGGAGCTCTCTACAACCTAGCTTTGATCCCCACCATCCGTGAAGAGATAGCGTCAGCCCAGAAGAATGACAAGGGCATGTCCCATTTGCGGAGACGTATAGACAGTGGGGAGTTGAAATGTTTCCGGAAGGACGGAGACGGCGTCCTATGGTTCAAGGACCGGATCGTCGTACCCCGAAACCCGGAGTTACGGAAGAAAATCTTTGATGAGGCTCACTTATCAAAGTTTTCTATTCACCCCGGCAGCAACAAAATGTATCAAGAACTCAGGAGAAAGTTTTGGTGGACACGGATGAAGCGTGAGACTGCAAAATACGTGTCCGAGTGTGATACATGTCGAAGGGTGAAGGCAGATCACATGCGGAAACCGGGACTGCTGCAACCACTGGGCATTCCTGCCTGGAAGTGGGAGGACGTGAGCATGGATTTCGTCGTCGGTTTACCCACCACCTTACAGAAACATGATTCTGTGTGGGTGATCGTCGATCGGCTCACCAAAGTTGCCCATTTCATCCCGGTCAACACCAACTACAACGCCAAGAAGTATGCTGAACTATACACCTCACGGATCCTATGCTTATACGGCGTACCCCGTACCATCATCTCGGACCGGGGCACTTTATTTGTGTCCCGTTTTTGGGAGCAGCTACACGCTGCCTTGGGGACGAAGCTGATCCGTAGTTCAGCCTACCACCCGCAGACGGATGGACAAACTGAGCGGGTAAATCAAATCCTAGAAGACATGCTACGAGCTTGCGCTATCGACCACGGCAAGAATTGGGATGATCACTTGCCGTTAGCCGAGTTCTCGTACAACAATGGGTACCAAGCCAGCATCAAGATGGCGCCCTACGAGGCGCTATACGGCAGGAAATGCCGCACACCACTGAACTGGTGTGAGTCTGGCGAGAGGGTTACCTTCGGGATTGACCTTGTCAATAACGCGGAAGAAAAGGTTCGACTGATTCAAGCGAACCTAAAAGCCGCTCAATCCCGTCAAAAACAGTATGCGGACCGGAGAAGGCGCCCATTACAATTCGAAGTTAGGGATCACGTATATCTACGGGTGTCTCCAATGAAGGGTGTAAACAGATTTGGGGTGAGAGGAAAGTTGGCACCCCGATTCGTCGGTCCATTCCAGATTACCGAAAGATGTGGATCAGTAGCATACCGGCTGAAATTACCAGAAGCACTTTCCGGTGTGCACAACGTCTTTCACATTTCCCAGCTAAGGAAGTGTCTCAAGCTATCAACTACCATTCAGCTGGAAGACATTGAAGAACTGCAACCGGATCTCACCTATCGGGAGGAACCGGTGCAGATTATTGATGAGAAGGCCCGAACCACACGCAACCGTACGTTGTGGTTCTACAAGGTTCTGTGGAGTAATCACTCCATGGACGAAGCGACATGGGAAAGCGAAGAATTCCTTCGCACTAACTACCCCGATTTTCTCACGTCGCATATCCGGTAATTTTCCACCATCCTCTCTCTCATTTTCACCTTATAATCTCGGGACGAGATTCTTTTAAGGGGGGAGGAATGTAAGGGCCTCAGTTTTTGACACCCATTTGTAGTGTTCATCCCCACACCACACACCTCATTTGAGGAAGAATGATGAACACAAATAAAGAGCAAGTAACAATTATCAACATGCTCATTAGAGAACAAACTCACACATTGCAAAAGTGGTACTTCCCACATGTGATATAGATGGGCTGGACATATGAAAACTCCTACACTTTGCTAAGGATGTCCATGCCAAGTTCCACCCAAATTCAAAACCTTTTTGAGGTCATTTTGGGTATAGTTACACTACAGGAAAAACGATCATAGACGACGGCCAAATTTATTGACGACGGGGCCGTCGTCTTTAATGTTATTGACGACGGCTAGATAAAGCCGTCGTCAATAACTCAGTTATTGACGAAGGCTAGACGAGAACCGTCATCAATAAATTATTGACGACGGTGCCCGTCGTCTTTAACTAAATTCGGGCCCACCCGAGGAGTTATTGACGACGGTGACCTAGTACCGTCGTCAATAACACAGTTATTGACGACGGCTGAACGAGCACCGTCGTCAATAAATTATTGATGACGGTGCCCGTCGTCTTTAACTTAATTCGGGCCCACCCGAGGCGTTATTGACGACGGTGACCAGGAACCGTCGTCAATAACGGGACATATAACCCGTACGCGAGCCGGGAGGCGGCCACTGCCGCCTCCCGACTCGCGCCGAGCTCTCGTCGCCGCCGCCCTCCCCGCCGGTCCCCGCCACCGCCACCGCCGGTCCCCGCCGCCATCGCCGAGGTAAGTCCCCCTCCTCCTACCCCTCCGGCCTCTCCCCCGGTTTCCTCGCCCCCCGGCCGCGCCGCCGGCGACCAGTATATATACTCCCGGTTAGGCTAGGCTAGGCTACCAGTATATATACTCCCGGTTCTACACGTTGCACTGCGTCATCATATTAAAAAAAATACAGTACAGTGCTGTATTTGTTTTCATATTGTCGTATTACTCAAATATGGGAGAGGGACCTGGTGCAGGGTGAATTAACGGGCAGGAGGTACAACGAGAGCCAGACCAGACCCTCTCGGACCGAATGAAACAATATATCGGCATACAGACCAATGTGTGAGTGTGACAGACAGTTGCAGAATTCCTTCCTTCGTTTATCTCTCTCGTTCTTGCAAATATTGCGGATCTGAAACGCAGCCTTGCCGATGGGCAGCAGCGGTCGCACTGCATGGGTTGCCCAGAATTAACTCCCCCCCTGCGCGACCGGCGCCGAGGAAGGAGAGACCAGATGGCACCACTGACCTGCAAGCTTGACAATATATAACGAGAGAGCACTCGGATACGCATCCATCCCGAGTGTGAAATAAAATGTAAAGCTAGACACGGCCGCGATGCAACCAAGCAAGCCACCTGGCTGGATGTAACGAAAGCCAGACCAAAAGCTCCTGATAATACTTCAAGCAATGCTGCTCTTTTGGTCACCGCTTTTTTTTTTGTAACTCCTCTATGTCGGATCAATGTACTCAACGTTTCTAATATATAAATGACATGTATAATAATTTACTTCATATTTGCAGGCTATGGCCACAGGACAACCCGTTGTCTTTCCTCAGTGGGCGCCGCCACCGATACAGCTACCACAGGGGCCGACGTCAGGAGCACAGGTACAAAATTTCTCATAATAGCTGCAACTAGTTAAATTTGCTCAAATTTAGTTGAATTTGATCAAACTTACTTAAACTTAGAGAAAACTAGTTAAACATCCTCAAACTGAGTAAAATATGGTACAACTTACTCAACTATAGTCAAATATGACCAAACTTACTCAAACATAGCCAAAACTTTTTGAACTAGCTCAAACACAAACACTACTAGTCCATACTTCTCAAACTTAGTAAAATATGAGCAAACTTACTCAAACATAGCCAAATCTAGCTAACTTGCTCAATTTTAACTTGTAATGAGTTTATTTAATCATATACACATTTGTGAACTTCTAATTTGTCTACCTATACATGTACATCATAGGGATCGGTGACACGGGCTCAGGAAACTCCATCCCCTCAGCAACCAGCGTTTGGACGAGCGCACGACGACTTCCTGGACTCCGGTGGCAGCGGTCGGGGTAGCGTAGGGTAGTGTGGCGTGCGTATAGTGTTTTTGTGCCTGTCTGTGATGTATGTTTTAATTGCCTGTGATCTGGCCATCGAGCCAGGGCTGGCCTCGAAGCCAGGGCAGGATTTTCTGTTTTTTTAAAAAAAAATTGAAAAGCTTATTGACGACGGTTTCTGGTACTTGACCGTCGTCAATAAGCCACTAGTATTGACGACGGCCAGGTACCAGAAACCGTCGTCAATAAGCAATTGTTATTGACGACGGCCTAGTGTAAACCGTCGTCAATAAGCCACGGTTACTGACGACGGTTTCCTGGCCGTCGTCAATAAGCTTATTGACGACAGCCTGATTTAGCTGTCGTCAATAAGTTTATTGACGACAGCTAGATTTAGCTGTTGTCAATAAATTTATTGACGACGGTTACCGTAGTCAATAAACTTATTGACGACTAATAATTGACGACAGCTCAAAACCGTCGTCTATAAGCTTTTACCGTCGTCAATAACTTATTGACGACGGTAGTGCCCTTATTGACGACGGTTTCCGGCCGTCGTCTATAGTCCCGATTCCTGTAGTGTTAGGAAGGGGGCAGTTTGAAACCATATTCAAATTCAAACTGTTTTCACCCACTGAATTTAAAAGTGGAAGGCATATTCTTGCTCAGCACATTTTTGTGAGCTCACACACCAATTTTCACTCCATTTGGAGTTGATCTTGACATGAGCTAAGGGGGAGAAATTCAAACTTTATTTGAATTTCAAACTGAACTTGTGCTGAAATTCATTCAAACCAAACTTCATTTGGACTTTGATCAATTCAAATGGCTCTTGGGGTGAATAATTTGAATTGCCAAGGGTAGAATAGGGTTCACTGTTTACCACAGCTGTTAGGAGTAAATTTCAGAGGTTAAAAGAGGGGTGGGACCCACATGTCAGCCTCAGCCTCAAAGCAAACCGACTGAAACACAGTTCAGTCGGTTCCCGGCTGCTGTGCGCGCGCGCCACCGAAGGGGGCAGCCGGCGCCAGCTCCTGCTGCGCGTCCCAAGCCGGAGACCGGACCGCCGGGCTATTTATTCCCTCCCCGGCGTGCTTCAGTCGCCATTCCCCGAGCTGCCGACGTGCACGATCCATTTCTCCACTGCCATCACCGCCGCTCGAGTTCCTGCTTGATCAAGCCGATCGCAGCTCCCTCCTTCCACTCCAGGGTCCCAGCAAGGTACTAGAGACCTTCCTCCATCCTCCCCATTGCTAGAAGTCGATTGAAACCGAGTGCTATCGGCTGTGCCGAGAACTAAAAATCGGAACTGGAAACCGCCGCACCTCGGGCTCTCGTGGACAGCCCAACCTGGGCGTTGTCACGCCCGAGCCAAGGCACCCTTGGACGCGCAGGTGACCGGTGCTGCTCATCCCCGAGCCATAGCTCGAGTGATTGCTCACCGGCGGCGAATTTCCACTTTTCCCCTTTCTGTGTGCAGAACGACCTTCGGGTACGATTCTGTTTAATTCGTGTTCTAGAAAGGATTAGAGGGCCTCAGGCCACTCCCACACGAGCTAGACACGGTGACGCACAAGTTGCCTTCACAACTCTGGGCCGGAAAACCTCTGTGCCCGGCGTAATTCAAGGTCTACTAATGGCGGAACGAACGGGGGGTGTCGGGCGCACGGTGAGGACCTATTTCGGGCCTTCCCCGAGCTGCCCCGAGTTCATGTCGACCTTCTCTGAGGTCCACTGAAGCTCCCCGACCGATTTCCCAAGTAGCTGAGGTACTAGGAGAGTCAGCCGACATGGCCGAAGTCATTCCGATATGGCGGCTCGTCGCCGACCATGCTCCGGCCGTTGTCATGAGCAGCTGACCCCCGGATCCTGTTCCCCAAGTAAAAGTAGGCAGGGGCGGCCAGAATCAAGAAGTTTGGAGCTGTACAGCAGCCAGCGGCGAGCTCTCCGGCGAGGTCCCTCGGCGGCGGAGCGCGGGTGTCGCGAGGTTGAAGAAGGGGGTGGACCAATGCTGTCAGCGGCCGATATTTTGAATCGGGATCCGGCTGCGGCCGGGATCGGGTGTGCTGGCGCGCAAAATCCTTGTGGGCTGCGGTGTGCTGTCGCTTCGGCGTGCGACGCGTGTCCCCTGGGCCCACGCGCGAGTTTAAACTTTTTCCCGATTTTCAGATTTCCTTCAAACTTCAAATCCTTATAACTTTGGCTAGAAAGCTCCAAATTGAGTGAACCAAATTTTGCTGGATTCAGCTCTCTGAGTACGTTCCAGAAAATCAAGTTTCACTTCATGAAATTCCTTAATTCTCCAGAATTAATTCCTTAAAGTTTAAACTGTTAGGAATTTTAACTGGAGAATCCTTTGGAGGAAAATCCTGAAATTTTGCTGAGATGTTCACCAAAATATCCTTGAACTACCATAAAAATTTCAGATCCATTTGAGCTCATTTAGTCCACCTAATGGTGTGATTAGTAAAACTGTTCCAGAGAAAATGGAAAATGTTCAGAAACATTTTCAGAATTTTCTCTGAAATTGTTTAGCTCATATCTTCAGTAGAGACTTCCAAATTAAGTGAGACCAACTCCAGTAGAACCCTCTGAAAATCTAGTTTTCAGAAAGTCATAGTTTGTCTCATGAAAATCCCTAGAACACCCTAAGAGTTCCAATTGAGGTCAAGGACATAATTATTTGTGGAGGGCTCAAGTAAGCTTCACTGCAACTAAAACTTGACCAAGTCTTTGTTTAGGTTGTAACCAAGCCACAGTAAAAGTTTCACAGTCATTAGGTCTGTCTAGAAAGGTTTATAGACTTCACAACTTCAAAGTTAATACAAAGGCATTTAATTAATACATACATTGTTCTTATCATGTAGTCGCTAAGGTCGAGGAGGAACCCGAAGTCCTAGACTTCGTTACTCCGGAGGAACAGCTAGCCTACGACCAAGATCAGCAAGGCAAGCCCCGGTTTGCATTAACCATTTTGTAAATTTTTATTGTTTTGAGCACATACTTGTTTCCTTTATTCTGTGCATTAGAGTCTTGTTTGGAAACCCCACTGCATAGCCAAGAAAACCATGGGTTGGGGTTTAGGATTGCAAACCTCGCTAGCTACTGCATTGCTAGGATAGAGTAGGATTCGGTACAAGTCGAGTAGTTGGAACTACTCGCGAGAATAGGCTAGAGGCACATTGCTCGGGTAGAGATAGCACATGATACACATGGCAAGAAAATGAGACCGAGCGGAGGGTAAGGGCAGCAGGACTTTGGGGCCTGTGTGCTGTAGCTCCGCTTGTGTCGATTGAGGACCGAGCCGTGTGCGGGCCTGTTGAACAAGCTAGAACAGTACCGAAGACCTACCGGCTATATGGGAACCGGGAAACTGATGTAACTCGGGTAGCTGGGTATTGAGGCATTGCCCGTCGTTCAGAGGGTAGGTTGAGAGCTCGAGGTGTAAATCAGCTGGCGGCACAGAGATGCGCGTGCAGGGACCTCTTGCTCGGGACGATGGGACCGGTTCAGTATTTGGCTAACGGGTGAAAGGTAGTCGCGTACGGCGTCCGTGATGGTTGTTGTAGGCAACATCGAGTACGGGCGTACGTGACGGGTTGTTCGGGTAACCCTGCAGGTGTAAATCGATTATAATCGCCGTCCCTCGCGGTCAGTGAGTACCACTTGTTCACTGTACCGTGACGTAGAAAGAACAGGCTAGTTACATGTTAAAATGTTGCTGATTGAAAGCTGGACATTGATTGTTAATGATATGCTGTAGTTTAGAGCTAATTAAAGTTCTTTTCAACTTTGGGCAAAGTACATGAGAGAAATGCGTTTCTTGTTTGATTGCGGCTCTCTCATGTGCCTTCGCGTAAGGTTCTCCACAACCTGCTGCTAAAACTTGAAAGTAAGGTTCTACTAATTAGGCGAGTCCTTGCAAATGATTTTTACCTCATGTAACCCATTACCCTCATGTAGAAGTTCCATGTTTAGGTGAGACGGGTCAGACTTGCTGAGCCTTCGTGCTCACTGCTTGTGTTTGAAGCTTTTGCAGGGTTCTATGAGGAAGGGACTCCCGAAGAGGAGACGGAACCCCAGGAGGGGAACCCCGTCGAGTGGGAGTCGTGCACGCCGCAGAGTTAGTGTGCGTGTGTGCTAGCAAGGACACGTTCAAGGGCTGAACGTGTACTTGGTGCTTAGTCTACGCCCGCGAGTGTGGACTAAACTTATTTTGATGTAAACATGTTCATATAACTGTTTATGTAATAAAACTTCCGCTTCCGCTTTGCACCTTTGACGTGTGTTATACGGTGTTGTGCAACGCAACACCCCTCGGCGTGATCCTGGCTCGACAGGACCAATGGGGTCGTGTCACTTCGCCTTTTCTTTCCAAAACTTGAAAGGGTCCGATGTATCGAGGTGACAACTTCCCTTTCACCTTGAACAGACGAAGTCCTCTGATAGGGGACACCTTGAGATAAACATAGTCTCCCACGCTGAAAATGAGCTCTCTTCTTCGTACATCAGCATAACTCTTCTGGCGTGTTTGTGCTATCCTCAAGTTGTTACGAATCTCCCTCACCTTCGCCTCGGCTTCTTGTAGCACTTCTGGACCAAACACTTTACTTTCTCCTGTTTGGTTCCAAAATAGGGGAGTTCTGCACTTCCTTCCATACAAAGCTTCAAACGGTGACATCTTCATACTAGCTTGATAGCTGTTGTTATAGGAAAACTCCGCATACGGTAAGTTCTTGTCCCAACTCCTATTGTTTTTGAGTGCACATGCCCTTAACATATCTTCAAGGATCTGATTGGTTCTCTCCGTCTGCCCGTCAGTTTGGGGATGATAGGCAGAGCTGAAGTTCAGATGGGTTCCCATGGTTTCATGCAACTTCTACAAAAACCTCGAGGTGAACTGTGTCCCTCGGTCCGACACTATCTTCTTTGGCACTCCATGGTAACACACAATCCTTGACATGTACAATTCTGCCAATTTGGATCCGCTGTAGCTTTCTTTCACAGGAATGAAATGAGCTACCTTGGTTAGCCTATCAATAATGACACATATTGAATCATACCCGGATTGGGTCCTAGGCAATCCCACGACAAAATCCATGCTGATTTCTTCACACTTCCATTCAGGCACTTTGAGTGGTTGCAATAATCCCGCGGGTCGTTGATGTTCGGCTTTCACCAACTGACATGTGTCACATAGGGCAACATGTTCCGCGACATCTCGCTTCATGCCATACCACCAATACCTGCTCTTGAGGTCCTGGTACATCTTCGTACTCCCAGGATGAATGGAATAGTCAGAATCGTGAGCCTCCTTCAAAATTAATTCACGGATCTCCTTTACTTCTGGCACACAGATCCTTTTCCCGTGCCACACCGTTCCTTGTTCATCCTCTCTAAAACCAGGAGCTTTATTTTCCTTGATGAGCTGTCTGATCTCTTGTATCTTCTCATCATTCTTTTGGCCCTCGCGTATGTCTTGCTCGAGTGTGGAGTCCACTTCCATGGTGATGGCTTCACCACTATTTACTATACATAGATTGAGCCTTATAACCTCGTCCTTCAATTCTGCGGGCATGTCCTTCAAGCTCAACTTACTGACCTGCACTTTCCGACTCAAAGCATCGGCCACGACGTTTGCTTTCCCGGGATGATAGTTGATGCCCACATCAAAGTCATTGATTAGCTCTAACCATCTCCTTTGTCTGAGGTTGAGATCTGGCTGTGTGAATATGTACTTCAAACTCTTATGATCCGTATATATCTCTGTCCTCTTCCCCATCAAATAGTGCCGCCAAATTTTCAACGCGTGTACCACTGCAGCTAGTTCTAGGTCATGTGTAGGATAGTTCTTCTCGTGCTTCCGAAGCTGCCGGGATGCATATGCCACGACATTTCCTTCTTGCATGAGAACACATCCCAACCCATTTCCAGAGGCATCGCAGTACACTGTGAAATTCTTTTGCATATCTGGCATAACCAACACTGGGGCTGTTGTCAATCTCTTCTTTAGCTCCTGAAAGCTCGTATCGCACTGTGGCGTCCAGGTGAATGTGATTCCCTTCTCCAACAGTTTGGTGAGAGGTCTCGAGATCTTGGAGAATCCCTCAATAAACCATCGATAGTATCCAGCCAATCCCAAAAAGCTTCGAACTTCCCCGACATTTTCAGGGGTCTTCCACTTCTGGATATCCTCGATTTTGGCGGGATCTACGGAGACTCCTCCCTCCGAGATTATATGTCCTAAAAAGGGAACTCTCTTCAGCCAAAACTCACACTTGCTCAACTTGGCATATAGTTGGTGTTCTCTCAGCCTCTGCAACACCAACCTTAGATGTTTCTCATGTTCTTCTTCATCTTTGGAGAAGACGAGAATATCATCTATGAAAACCACCATAAATTTGTCCAGATATTCCATGAATACCTTGTTCATGAGGTACATGAAATATGCCGGGGCATTGGTTAGCCCGAAAGGCATAACAGTGTATTCATACAGTCCGTACCGAGATACGAAAGCTGTCTTGGGAATATCAGATTGCCTTATCTTGAGTTGGTGGTATCCCGACCTGAGATCAATTTTTGAGAACACACAAGCTCCCCTCAACTGATCAAACAAGTCTTCAATGCGAGGCAATGGGTACTTGTTCTTGATGGTTACCTCATTCAAAGCACGGTAATCCACGCATAACCTTTGGGTTCCGTCTTTCTTGGGCACAAATATCACCGGAGTTCCCCATGGTGAGGAACTAGGGTGAATATACCCCTTCTCCGTCAATTCTCCCAAATGATCCTTGAGCTCTTCTAGCTGCTTGGAGTCCATGCGATAAGGTCTCTTGTATATCGGGGCTGTTCCCGGTACTAGCTCAATTGCGAATTCCACGTCACGGTCGGGAGGCATACCTGGCAATTCCTCCGGAAAAACATCCGGATATTCCCTGACAGTCCTGATTTCCTCAACTTTCACCTCCACTTGATTTAATTTTATGTCCCTCCTAGGCTCGTGTATTGTTATGAACTTTACTCTGGTGCCACTGGGGTGAGTTAATTCCACCGTTCTGGTCGAACAATGGATGATTCCTTTATGTTTGGTCAACCAATCCATACCCAAAATAATATCTATCCCTTGTGAATCTATCACTATGAGGTTAGCCGTAAATACTACCCCATTAATGTCTAGGTCCACTTTGGGACACACTTGTCTTGTCCTTATTTCTCCACCTGGAGAGTTTACCGCTAGCATATGCTTCATTTGGGTGGTTGCTAGGTCATGCTTCTTAACAAACCCTTGAGCAATGAACGAGTGGGTAGCACCCGAATCAAACAGCAGAGTTGCAAGGTGTAAATTGGCAGGAAACTTACCAACTACCACGTCGGGTGCCTCTTGTGCTTCCTCCATAGTGATGTGGTTCACCCGTCCTCTCATTACATTCTGCTGCTGTGGCTGCGTGGGCTTCTTCTTTGGACACTTATGGGCGTAGTGCCCCACTTCACCACAGCTGAAACATTGCACCCCAATCTTAGATGCTTGGCCCTTGTTGTCTTGGGGTTGGTTTGGGGGTCCTTGTACTGCTGGTCGAGGTGGATATGCGGGGCGAGGCTGCTGCGCAAACTGACGTTGCGGCTGTGCTGGTACTGCGGGAGGCCTGTAGTTTGGGTTGTACCCTCTTGGTGCTGAATAGGGTACCGCAGCACGGCTCGTCTGCCCCGTAGGTTGCTGCATCATATGTGGGCGGGTGTTGCTCCCTGAGGCTTGATGTGACCACCCAGCCTTCCTCTTATTCTCATTTTCCAGGGCCTTTAGCTTCCTTTCCACCACAAATGCTCTGTCCACCATCTTTTGAAAGCTTTCATACTCATTTGAGGACATTGCACACTGCATTTCTGCGGTAAGCCCTTCCACGAAACAATCTTGTTTCTGCTCATCAGTCTCTATGTCCCGTGGGGCATAACGGGATAGTTGAGTGAATTTAGTGAGGTATTCCCTCACCGTCATGTTTCCCTGCTGCAGTCCCAAAAACTCCTTCCTCTTGTTTTTGAGTTCACCTCTTGGGATGTAATGGTTGCGGAAGCTACGCTTGAACTCTTCCCAAGTGATGCTCTCAGGGTCATGATGGGCGGCCACGTAGGCGGTCCACCAATCAGCAGCAGGTCCATGCAATTGATGAGAGGCAAACAGCACCCTCTCATACCCTTGGCACTGTATGATCCTCATCTTACTTTCAATGGTCTTCAGCCAATCATCTGCCTCCAGGGGTTCAGCAGCACTTGCAAACTTTGGAGGTTGGGTTCCTAGAAACTCACTCAACCTTGGTTGGCGTGGTGCAGCTTGTGGAGGTGGAACTTGATGTAAGTTGGCCACCACTTGAGTCAAGTTCTGGATGAGCTGATTTTGATTCTCCAGCATTTGGTGGAGAGGATCAACTTCTTCACGGTGACCACCCCGGTCCTGGCCTCCAGAAAGATGAGGGTTGCATGCCTCATCATTGTTGTTGGCGGGGTTGGCAGCACGTCCTTTTCCTCTTCCGGCCATCTGGCAGAATCAACCAATGTTAATTTGAAAGCATTTAGTATCATCTTACTACTTTCACTTGTTTGTACTTTGAAGTGTTGAGGCTTTGTTAAAATTTTACGAGGGTTTATATCTCACACCAAATAAATGCACTATTATTTCCTGTGGGTTCACACACCAAAGCAAAACAATCTGAAGACGAGGCTGTGGACAATTGCTCATGGCTTCCACAACTCACGTCACACACCAAGCATTATCACACCATTAACTACGTAACGACTCGACTACTCGACCTCTTGTTAGCTAGGGGAAAGACTCTACACTACTCGTCCACTTGAGCTGGCTCCTCAGGATCTTCCTCCTCATTTCGGCTACCTTCTGACTCTGCTTTGGGTGGGGAGGCTGCTGGTGGAGAAGTGCGACGACGCCTGATTGCTCGGCGATCCGGGGAGTCAGGAGTCCATGTATCATTCATAGTGACACACAGTTCATTCCCATCTCCTCTTTCTCTCGCCTTTAAGCAAGCTCGCAGCAACGCCTCCGTTTCCTTCAGGGTGTCTCGGACATCCTGAAGTTCTTGTTGACACTCCTGCAGTCGAGTGCTGAGCATAGCAGCATCCTCCAAACACAAGTCCATATGCTCATGGGAAGTCCCTTGCTGCACCGGTGGGTACTTGTATTCCGTGGTACCACT
Source organism: Neostapfia colusana (assembly GCA_030760725.1). Lineage (NCBI taxonomy): Eukaryota > Viridiplantae > Streptophyta > Magnoliopsida > Poales > Poaceae > Neostapfia > Neostapfia colusana. The sequence goes on from JASWHV010000003.1 coordinate 85,252,429, forward strand.
CTCACGTTGGAGGACATACATGTACTCAGTTTGGTCCAAGTGGCGACGATAGATATGACTCTGGCAGGTGATGGCCTCCCAGGTGACATCTTTCTCCGCGTCAACTTGTGTTGCTCGGCAAGCTGGAGAGTGGTGAATCTTAAGCAGCTGATTCTCGTGTATAATCCTCATCTCCGAACTCCATTCTTCCCTCTTCTCACGGATGGTCCTGGTGGAGTTATAGTGGATGATTAGCTTGCCCGTATTGCCTGCGGCTTCGAGCATACGTCGAAGACGGCGCAACAAGTCTCCTACTGCCAATCCGTAGGAAAGGTACGTCACTGGACGACTCTCCTCTCTTTCGGCAAGGGCAACTACGGGAACTCTCCCTCCTGTGGACTTACGGGCGGTGCGAATCATGCGAACCATCTAAAACAAAAGAATTTAAAATTAGGTTAGATAAATTCTCAAACAAAAATCCTATTTTGAATGAAAGTTGGGGTAAGATGAAGAAAATGACTCCTTTAATAACACTCTTCAACCCACACCTTGGAAAATAGTTTTTAAGAAAATAGGGCCCTTAAATACGTCCATTTCTACCTAGTTTCACGTTCCTACGGGCAACCTTGGCTCTGATACCACCTCTGTCACACCCGGTTTTTCCGAAGAACAACCAAGTGAATATCACATGTATGCCAGGATCGTTTTCTCATACATGTGATGACAAATAGTGAAGCATCATTTATTACAAGCCAGGTGTCGAATATAAGTAAGTCTTACATAGTAAATGTCTCGATGGACAATAATAAGTTCATCACAAGTAAATAAACTAGCAGCGGAATATTATTCTTTAGGGCTCCATCACAGGCGTTGCCCGGGGGTCTTCATGAACCTAAAAACCTTCTTCGGGTCCAAAGTCTTGGTTATTATACACCACCTCATTATCTTGACCTGAGCAGCAATATAAACCAACAAATATGCAAGGTTGAGTACCAATGGTACTCAGCAAGTGTGGGAAAATTATATCATGCATGGCTAGAACAAGGAGAGGTTGAACTCATGGTAAAAGCACTACGCAATTAATACCTATCACCTTAGCTTATTAAGCACCTACATTACTACACAGGTGAAATGGTCCAAATCTCCCATCCCATCATCATAATCCAATAACCATAACATCATTTCCATTGTTAAGCTCCCCGCTTAACTTCCAAAACCATCAATCCTCTAATCATGAATAAGTCCAGGCCGCTCTTAACCGTGAGCACGGCTGTCAAGATAGTTTTGACTCTGCAGAGTTTGTACCACTGTACCCACATGTAGTGATTTCATCACCCGTTGCCGGGTGGACTAAAAGAACCTCCATTATGCCAGTGGCTACGATCCACATTCACACTTCCCAGGTGTGCAGCCAGGAGATCACTACGAAGCCTTTACAAAGGGATTCCCGACGAGCGTGGGCCCACTGAGGTTTCACCCCTAACAGCATACAAGAGGCTCCAACCCCGCTGCAGTGGCCCCCTCTTGAACCTTGCGGTTCATATGGTAGTCCAGCTGACACCCACTCCCCGCACCATCCAACACACCCATACTACGCCGGGGATACACCTAATTAATTGGCCAAGCTGCCCCATCTCAGCATGTGGTTGGCACTGTAAAGCCGGGTTACATGCTCCATGAACCGGTCCTTAGGATCCAGGCAAGTACTAAACACAAACCCAAGTCTCGTGCACCCAGCACACAACCAAAACATCCAACTTGCCTTGATCCCTACCTCTACATAACTCACAATATCTCATTCAAGAGTATGGTAAAATAAACTGATGATCTCATATCCCAATTATCCCATTCTAAGCATGGCTAAGCATATACATAATAATAAATGACATGATAAAATAAATCCCAACCCAAGCTACAAGGAAACAAGGTAATGCAATTCTAGGGAAACTTCCTAGCATGGGTTTCATATTTCAATCGACAATGCAAATAATTCTATCTACACATCCTAGCATAGGATCAAAGTGGTCAAGGACACTTGCCTCCTTCTTGCTGCTCTTGAAATGGGTAGTCCTGATCTTGGAAAGGAATAACTTGCTCTTGAACAGGTTCTACTTCATACCATCACACATAGCAAAAGAAAAACAACAATCATAAGACATAGTTCACACTTCTTACTTCATACAAACCACACATTCATATTTATGAAATTCATTCACCATTATATGTGTTGTGGTTACTTTGTGTGTTGATCTGTGGCTTGCACACACTTTTATTTATATGTGTATGATTCCTACTTTGGTGTTCATATTTATACTTACATACTATATATATATATATATATATATATATATATATATATATACATATGTGTGTGTTTCAGTTTTAAATAAATTCATTATATTAAACTACCAAGTATGTAAGAAATGTATTTTTCTTCTCCATATGTGCCTTCATAATTTCTATCAACCCTAAACTGAACTCTTTGAATTTTAAAAACTCCATTTATCATTTACTAGTTGCTATATTTTCAGATTTATATTCCTATGCATAATTGTGTATTTTTTTATGAAATTAGTAATACACATCATCTAAACAGTATAGGTTTTGGTCCTAAATAATTGAATAACATATTTTGACCTTGGCCTCTGATGTAAACTATTTCATAATTATTTTCCCTATTTTTCTATAGCTATTCTTTACTTAAAAATGTGTCCCTATACTAAATAATGTGATTAATAAATGAAACAGATTCATTTCAGCCCAAAATATATTTTTATCTCACTCCAAAGTTTTCTAAGTACTGAGAAAGATTTTAATTAATTTTGACAATTATGTTTGTCCCACTTTTTAATTTTTAAACACTAGTTACATATTCAATTTTCTAAATTAAATACTAAACAGGGCTAAAATAATGAACTCACCCCATTACAGGGTCTATAATATTATTTTCATAATTTCCAGGGGTCTAGCTACACTTATCAGAGGTGTTTTTCCTAATTTCTATTAAGTCCAGGGGCTAAAACTGATTTTTAAATGAATTTACATGATTTTCTGGAGTTCCAGGGGCTAGATCAGAAGTTTCCGGGGCTAGCTCTTATTTCCCGAGAACCCCAGGGGGTAGCACGTAAGATTTCCAGTCTTTATAACGCGGGGCTGACGTGGACCGTCCGATTTTAAACCGACGGCTGAGATTATAACATCGAACCGGTACGCGGGGTTTTAAAGTCTACCGTGCGATTTAAAATAAACGGCGCACAAGCGGCCACGTCGCTCTGATCGAGCGCGGGCGGCGCTGCCGGCGGCGCACGGCGGCGGGAAGCGGCGATCTCGCCGGAAAGTTTCGGATCCTCGAGAATTCTGCCTAGAACTGTGATCTTATGGCATAGATCGGTAGAGGGGAGGTCAGGGATCTCACCTCGGGGGTTTTCTCGAGCTCGGGGGTCCTGGAAAGTGATCGGCGGCGAGGTCCGAGGCAAAACCACGGCGAAGCTCGTCGGCGCTGTGTTTACACCGTAATTCTCCGAGTTTTCTGCACCTGCAAAGCTCCCTGGAGGCGGTGGATCATGACCAGCGAGTTAGATCAGAGTTTCCGAGCTTAGATCGGCCAGAATTCACCGGTGAAGTCTCGGTGCTCACCGGAGTAAAAATCGGCGATCGCGTGGGAAAAACCGATCGGGGCTGGGGTTTTTATATCCGGGGAAGGGCGGTGGGTCAGTTGTGATCGAGTTTGATTCTTCTGGGACCGGAATTCAGGCTGAGGGACGCGGTATTCCGATCGGTTAAGATTGCGCGCGCGCGGGAGAGTCCGGGGTCGCGGGGTTAGGGATGACAGGTGGGTCCCACCTGTCTGTGAGGGATAGCGCGGGCGCGCGACTGTGGGCTGGCGCGGGGAAACTGGGCCGGCTGGCGGGTTTCGGCCCACTGGCCGGTTTTTTCCCGTTTTCTCTTTTTCTTTTTCCATTTCTTTTCTGTTTTGAGTCTAATTTGAATTCCAGTTTGAATTTGAATTTTTGCAAAACATGCAACACGTCCAAAAATTTTTAAATTCCCCTCTGAACATGGTTTAGGGTTTTGAATCAAAATTTGGGGTGTTACAGCTCTACCCCCCTTAAAAGAAATCTCGTCCTCGAGATTGGTGTTTCTAAGAAAACAATTCCGGAAATTGTGCCTTGAGCTCATCTTCCCGTTCCCAGGTGGCTTCCTCTTCTGAGTGATGCTTCCACTGCACCTTGCACATCCGGATTCTCTTGTTTCTGGTGAGGCGTTCCATCGTCCCCAAAATCTTGTATGGTTGCTCGGCATAAGACAAATCTTCAGCTACATCCACTTCATTCATGGGTAACACCTCTTCAGGCGTCCTCAGGCATTTCTTGAGTTGTGACACATGGAATACGTCGTGCACGTCCGATAGATGAACCGGTAACTCTAGTTGGTACGCCACTTCGCCTTTTCTTTCCAAAACTTGAAAGGGTCCGATGTATCGAGGTGACAACTTCCCTTTCACCTTGAACCGACGAAGTCCTCTGATAGGGGACACCTTGAGATAAACATAGTCTCCCACGTTGAAAATGAGCTCTCTTCTTCGTACATCAGCATAACTCTTCTGGCGTGTTTGTGCTATCCTCAAGTTGTTACGAATCTCCCTCACCTTCGCCTCGGCTTCTTGTAGCACTTCTGGACCAAACACTTTACTTTCTCCTGTTTGGTTCCAAAATAGGGGAGTTCTGCACTTCCTTCCATACAAAGCTTCAAACGGTGACATCTTCATACTAGCTTGATAGCTGTTGTTATAGGAAAACTCCGCATACGGTAAGTTCTTGTCCCAACTCCTATTGTTTTTGAGTGCACATGCCCTTAACATATCTTCAAGGATCTGATTGGTTCTCTCCGTCTGCCCGTCAGTTTGGGGATGATAGGCAGAGCTGAAGTTCAGATGGGTTCCCATGGTTTCATGCAACTTCTACCAAAACCTCGAGGTGAACTGTGTCCCTCGGTCCGACACTATCTTCTTTGGCACTCCATGGTAACACACAATCCTTGACATGTACAATTCTGCCAATTTGGATCCGCTGTAGCTTTCTTTCACAGGAATGAAATGAGCTACCTTGGTTAGCCTATCAATAATGACCCATATTGAATCATACCCGGATTGGGTCCTAGGCAATCCCACGACAAAATCCATGCTGATTTCTTCACACTTCCATTCAGGCACTTTGAGTGGTTGCAATAATCCCGCGGGTCGTTGATGTTCGGCTTTCACCAACTGACATGTGTCACATAGGGCAACATGTTCCGTGACATCTCGCTTCATGCCATACCACCAATACCTGCTCTTGAGGTCCTGGTACATCTTCGTACTCCCAGGATGAATGGAATAGTCAGAATCGTGAGCCTCCTTCAAAATTAATTCACGGATCTCCTTTACTTCTGGCACACAGATCCTTTTCCCGTGCCACACCGTTCCTTGTTCATCCTCTCTAAAACCAGGAGCTTTATTTTCCTTGATGAGCTGTCTGATCTCTTGTATCTTCTCATCATTCTTTTGGCCCTCGCGTATGTCTTGCTCGAGTGTGGAGTCCACTTCCATGGTGATGGCTTCACCACTATTTACTATACATAGATTGAGCCTTATAACCTCGTCCTTCAATTCTGCGGGCATGTCCTTCAAGCTCAACTTACTGACCTGCACTTTCCGACTCAAAGCATCGGCCACGACGTTTGCTTTCCCGGGATGATAGTTGATGCCCACATCAAAGTCATTGATTAGCTCTAACCATCTCCTTTGTCTGAGGTTGAGATCTGGCTGTGTGAATATGTACTTCAAACTCTTATGATCCGTATATATCTCTGTCCTCTTCCCCATCAAATAGTGCCGCCAAATTTTCAACGCGTGTACCACTGCAGCTAGTTCTAGGTCATGTGTAGGATAGTTCTTCTCGTGCTTCCGAAGCTGCCGGGATGCATATGCCACGACATTTCCTTCTTGCATGAGAACACATCCCAACCCATTTCCAGAGGCATCGCAGTACACTGTGAAATTCTTTTGCATATCTGGCATAACCAACACTGGGGCTGTTGTCAATCTCTTCTTTAGCTCCTGAAAGCTCGTATCGCACTGTGGCGTCCAGGTGAATGTGATTCCCTTCTCCAACAGTTTGGTGAGAGGTCTCGAGATCTTGGAGAATCCCTCAATAAACCGTCGATAGTATCCAGCCAATCCCAAAAAGCTTCGAACTTCCCCGACATTTTCAGGGGTCTTCCACTTCTGGATAAACTCGATTTTGGCGGGATCTACGGAGACTCCTCCCTCCGAGATTATATGTCCTAAAAAGGGAACTCTCTTCAGCCAAAACTCACACTTGCTCAACTTGGCATATAGTTGGTGTTCTCTCAGCCTCTGCAACACCAACCTTAGATGTTTCTCATGTTCTTCTTCATCTTTGGAGAAGACGAGAATATCATCTATGAAAACCACCATAAATTTGTCCAGATATTCCATGAATACCTTGTTCATGAGGTACATGAAATATGCCGGGGCATTGGTTAGCCCGAAAGGCATAACAGTGTATTCATACAGTCCGTACCGAGATACGAAAGTTGTCTTGGGAATATCAGATTGCCTTATCTTGAGTTGGTGGTATCCCGACCTGAGATCAATTTTTGAGAACACACAAGCTCCCCTCAACTGATCAAACAAGTCTTCAATGCGAGGCAATGGGTACTTGTTCTTGATGGTTACCTCATTCAAAGCACAGTAATCCACGCATAACCTTTGGGTTCCGTCTTTCTTGGGCACAAATATCACCGGAGCTCCCCATGGTGAGGAACTAGGGCGAATATACCCCTTCTGCGTCAATTCTCCCAAATGATCCTTGAGCTCTTCTAGCTGCTTGGAGTCCATGCGATAAGGTCTCTTGTATATCGGGGCTGTTCCCGGTACTAGCTCAATTGCGAATTCCACGTCATGGTCGGGAGGCATACCTGGCAATTCCTCCGGAAAAACATCCGGATATTCCCTGACAGTCCTGATTTCCTCAACTTTCACCTCCACTTGATTTAATTTTATGTCCCTCCTAGGCTCGTGTATTGTTATGAACTTTACTCTGGTGCCACTGGGGTGAGTTAATTCCACCGTTCTGGTCGAACAATGGATGATTCCTTTATGTTTGGTCAACCAATCCATACCCAAAATAATATCTATCCCTTGTGAATCTATCACTATGAGGTTAGCCGTAAATACTACCCCATTAATGTCTAGGTCCACTTTGGGACACACTTGTCTTGTCCTTATTTCTCCACCTGGAGAGTTTACCGCTAGCATATGCTTCATTTGGGTGGTTGCTAGGTCATGCTTCTTAACAAACCCTTGAGCAATGAACGAGTGGGTAGCACCCGAATCAAACAGCAGAGTTGCAAGGTGTAAATTGGCAGGAAACTTACCAACTACCACGTCGGGTGCCTCTTGTGCTTCCTCCATAGTGATGTGGTTCACCCGTCCTCTCATTACATTCTGCTGCTGTGGCTGCGTGGGCTTCTTCTTTGGACACTTATGGGCGTAGTGCCCCACTTCACCACAGCTGAAACATTGCACCCCAATCTTAGATGCTTGGCCCTTGTTGTCTTGGGGTTGGTTTGGGGGTCCTTGTACTGCTGGTCGAGGTGGATATGCGGGGCGAGGCTGCTGCGCAAACTGACGTTGCGGCTGTGCTGGTACTGCGGGAGGCCTGTAGTTTGGGTTGTACCCTCTTGGTGCTGAATAGGGTACCGCAGCACGGCTCGTCTGCCCCGTAGGTTGCTGCATCATACGTGGGCGGGTGTTGCTCCCTGAGGCTTGATGTGACCACCCAGCCTTCCTCTTATTCTCATTTTCCAGGGCCTTTAGCTTCCTTTCCACCACAAATGCTCTGTCCACCATCTTTTGAAAGCTTTCATACTCATTTGAGGACATTGCACACTGCATTTCTGCGGTAAGCCCTTCCACGAAACAATCTTGTTTCTGCTCATCAGTCTCTATGTCCCGTGGGGCATAACGGGATAGTTGAGTGAATTTAGTGAGGTATTCCCTCACCGTCATGTTTCCCTGCTGCAGTCCCAAAAACTCCTTCCTCTTGTTTTTGAGTTCACCTCTTGGGATGTAATGGTTGCGGAAGCTACGCTTGAACTCTTCCCAAGTGATGCTCTCAGGGTCATGATGGGCGGCCACGTAGGCGGTCCACCAATCAGCAGCAGGTCCATGCAATTGATGAGAGGCAAACAGCACCCTCTCATACCCTTGGCACTGTATGATCCTCATCTTACTTTCAATGGTCTTCAGCCAATCATCTGCCTCCAGGGGTTCAGCAGCACTTGCAAACTTTGGAGGTTGGGTTCCTAGAAACTCACTCAACCTTGGTTGGCGTGGTGCAGCTTGTGGAGGTGGAACTTGATGTAAGTTGGCCACCACTTGAGTCAAGTTCTTGATGAGCTGATTTTGATTCTCCAGCATTTGGTGGAGAGGATCAACTTCTTCACGGCGACCACCCCGGTCCTGGCCTCCAGAAAGATGAGGGTTGCATGCCTCATCATTGTTGTTGGCGGGGTTGGCAGCACGTCCTTTTCCTCTTCCGGCCATCTGGCAGAATCAACCAATGTTAATTTGAAAGCATTTAGTATCATCTTACTACTTTCACTTGTTTGTACTTTGAAGTGTTGAGGCTTTGTTAAAATTTTACGAGGGTTTATATCTCACACCAAATAAATGCACTATTATTTCCTGTGGGTTCACACACCAAAGCAAAACAATCTGAAGACGAGGCTGTGGACAATTGCTCATGGCTTCCACAACTCACGTCACACACCAAGCATTATCACACCATTAACTACGTAACGACTCGACTACTCGACCTCTTGTTAGCTAGGGGAAAGACTCTACACTACTCGTCCTCTTGAGCTGGCTCCTCGGGATCTTCCTCCTCATTTCGGCTACCTTCTGACTCTGCTTTGGGTGGGGAGGCTGCTGGTGGAGAAGTGCGACGACGCCTGATTGCTCGGCGATCCGGGGAGTCAGGAGTCCATGTATCATTCATAGTGACACACAGTTCATTCCCATCTCCTCTTTCTCTCGCCTTTAAGCAAGCTCGCAGCAACGCCTCCGTTTCCTTCAGGGTGTCTCGGACATCCTGAAGTTCTTGTTGACACTCCTGCAGTCGAGTGCTGAGCATAGCAGCATCCTCCAAACACAAGTCCATATGCTCATGGGAAGTCCCTTGCTGCACCGGTGGGTACTTGTATTCCGTGGTACCACTCTCACGTTGGAGGACATACATGTACTCAGTTTGGTCCAAGTGGCGACGATAGATGTGACTCTGGCAGGTGATGGCCTCCCAGGTGACATCTTTCTCCGCGTCAACTTGTGTTGCTCGGCAAGCTGGAGAGTGGTGAATCTTAAGCAGCTGATTCTCGTGTATAATCCTCATCTCCGAACTCCATTCTTCCCTCTTCTCACGGATGGTCCTGGTGGAGTTATAGTGGATGATTAGCTTGCCCGTATTGCCTACGTCTTCGAGCATACGTCGAAGACGGCGCAACAAGTCTCCTACTGCCAATGCGTAGGAAAGGTACGTCACTGGACGACTCTCCTCTCTTTCGGCAAGGGCAACTACGGGAACTCTCCCTCCTGTGGACTTACGGGCGGTGCGAATCATGCGAACCATCTAAAACAAAAGAATTTAAAATTAGGTTAGATAAATTCTCAAACAAAAATCCTATTTTGAATGAAAGTTGGGGTAAGATGAAGAAAATGACTCCTTTAATAACACTCTTCAACCCACACCTTGGAAAATAGTTTTTAAGAAAATAGGGCCCTTAAATACGTCCATTTCTACCTAGTTTCACGTTCCTACGGGCAACCTTGGCTCTGATACCACCTCTGTCACACCCGGTTTTTCTGAAGAACAACCAAGTGAATATCACATGTATGCCAGGATCGTTTTCTCATACATGCGATGACAAATAGTGAAGCATCATTTATTACAAGCCAGGTGTCGAATATAAGTAAGTCTTACATAGTAAATGTCTCGATGGACAATAATAAGTTCATCACAAGTAAATAAACTAGCAGCGGAATATTATTCTTTAGGGCTCCATCACAGGCGTTGCCCGGGGGTCTTCATGAACCTAAAAACCTTCTTCGGGTCCAAAGTCTTGGTTATTATACACCACCTCATTATCTTGACCTGAGCAGCAATATAAACCAACAAATATGCAAGGTTGAGTACCAATGGTACTCAGCAAGTGTGGGAAAATTATATCATGCATGGCTAGAACAAGGAGAGGTTGAACTCATGGTAAAAGCACTACGCAATTAATACCTATCACCTTAGCTTATTAAGCACCTACATTACTACACAGGTGAAATGGTCCAAATCTCCCATCCCATCATCATAATCCAATAACCATAACATCATTTCCAATGTTAAGCTCCCCGCTTAACTTCCAAAACCATCAATCCTCTAATCATGAATAAGTCCAGGCCGCTCTTAACCGTGAGCACGGCTGTCAAGATAGTTTTGACTCTGCAGAGTTTGTACCACTGTACCCACATGTAGTGATTTCATCACCCGTTGCCGGGTGGACTAAAAGAACCTCCATTATGCCAGTGGCTACGATCCACATTCACACTTCCCAGGTGTGCAGCCAGGAGATCACTACGAAGCCTTTACAAAGGGATTCCCGACGAGCGTGGGCCCACTGAGGTTTCACCCCTAACAGCATACAAGAGGCTCCAACCCCGCTGCAGTGGCCCCCTCTTGAACCTTGCGGTTCATATGGTAGTCCAGCTGACACCCACTCCCCGCACCATCCAACACACCCATACTACGCCGGGGATACACCTAATTAATTGGCCAAGCTGCCCCATCTCAGCATGTGGTTGGCACTGTAAAGCCGGGTTACATGCTCCATGAACCGGTCCTTAGGATCCAGGCAAGTACTAAACACAAACCCAAGTCTCGTGCACCCAGCACACAACCAAAACATCCAACTTGCCTTGATCCCTACCTCTACATAACTCACAATATCTCATTCAAGAGTATGGTAAAATAAACTGATGATCTCATATCCCAATTATCCCATTCTAAGCATGGCTAAGCATATGCATAATAATAAATGACATGATAAAATAAATCCCAACCCAAGCTACAAGGAAACAAGGTAATGCAATTCTAGGGAAACTTCCTAGCATGGGTTTCATATTTCAATCGACAATGCAAATAATTCTATCTACACATCCTAGCATAGGATCAAAGTGGTCAAGGACACTTGCCTCCTTCTTGCTGCTCTTGAAATGGGTAGTCCTGATCTTGGAAAGGAATAACTTGCTCTTGAACACGTTCTACTTCATACCATCACACATAGCAAAAGAAAAACAACAATCATAAGACATAGTTCACACTTCTTACTTCATACAAACCACACATTCATATTTATGAAATTCATTCACCATTATATGTGTTGTGGTTACTTTGTGTGTTGATCTGTGGCTTGCACACACTTTTATTTATATGTGTATGATTCCTACTTTGGTGTTCATATTTATACTTACATACTATATATATATATACATATGTGTGTGTTTCAGTTTTAAATAAATTCCTTATATTAAACTACCAAGTATGTAAGAAAAGTATTTTTCTTCTCCATATGTGCCTTCATAATTTCTATCAACCCTAAACTGAACTCTTTGAATTTTAAAAACTCCATTTATCATTTACTAGTTGCTATATTTTCAGATTTATATTCCTATGCATAATTGTGTATTTTTTTATGAAATTAGTAATACACATCATCTAAACAGTATAGGTTTTGGTCCTAAATAATTGAATAACATATTTTGACCTTGGCCTCTGATGTAAACTATTTCATAATTATTTTCCCTATTTTTCTATAGCTATTCTTTACTTAAAAATGTGTCCCTATACTAAATAATGTGATTAATAAATGAAACAGATTCATTTCAGCCCAAAATATATTTTTATCTCACTCCAAAGTTTTCTAAGTACTGAGAAAGCTTTTAATTAATTTTGACAATTATGTTTGTCCCACTTTTTAATTTTTAAACACTAGTTACATATTCAATTTTCTAAATTAAATACTAAACAGGGCTAAAATAATGAACTCACCCCATTACAGGGTCTATAATATTATTTTCATAATTTCCAGGGGTCTAGCTACACTTATCAGAGGTGTTTTTCCTAATTTCTATTAAGTCCAGGGGCTAAAACTGATTTTTAAATGAATTTACATGATTTTCTGGAGTTCCAGGGGCTAGATCAGAAGTTTCCGGGGCTAGCTCTTATTTCCCGAGAACCCCAGGGGGTAGCACGTAAGATTTCCAGTCTTTATAACGCGGGGCTGACGTGGACCGTCCGATTTTAAACCGACGGCTGAGATTATAACATCGAACCGGTACGCGGGGTTTTAAAGTCTACCGTGCGATTTAAAATAAACGGCGCACAAGCGGCCACGTCGCTCTGATCGAGCGCGGGCGGCGCTGCCGGCGGCGCACGGCGGCGGGAAGCGGCGATCTCGCCGGAAAGTTTCGGATCCTCGAGAATTCTGCCTAGAACTGTGATCTTATGGCATAGATCGGTAGAGGGGAGGTCAGGGATCTCACCTCGGGGGTTTTCTCGAGCTCGGGGGTCCTGGAAAGTGATCGGCGGCGAGGTCCGAGGCAAAACCACGGCGAAGCTCGTCGGCGCTGTGTTTACACCGTAATTCTCCGAGTTTTCTGCACCTGCAAAGCTCTCCGGAGGCGTTGGATCAAGACCAGCGAGTTAGATCAGAGTTTCCGAGCTTAGATCGGCCAGAATTCACCGGTGAAGTCTCGGTGCTCACCGGAGTAAAAATCGGCGATCGCGTGGGAAAAACCGATCGGGGCTGGGGTTTTTATAGCCGGGGAAGGGCGGTGGGTCAGTTGTGATCGAGTTTGATTCTTCTGGGACCGGAATTCGGGCTGAGGGACGCGGTATTCCGATCGGTTAAGATTGCGCGCGCGCGGGAGAGTCCGGGGTCGCGGGGTTAGGGATGACAGGTGGGTCCCACCTGTCTGTGAGGGATAGCGCGGGCGCGCGGCTGCGGGCTGGCGCGGGGAAACTGGGCCGGCTGGCGGGTTTCGGCCCACTGGCCGGTTTTTTCCCGTTTTCTCTTTTTCTTTTTCCATTTCTTTTCTGTTTTGAGTCTAATTTGAATTCCAGTTTGAATTTGAATTTTTGCAAAACATGCAACACGTCCAAAAATTTTTAAATTCCCCTCTGAACATGGTTTAGGGTTTTGAATCAAAATTTGGGGTGTTACAGCTGGTGAGAACAACCTGGAAAGGTTGATGGCCATGCAGAATCAGCTTATGCAAACCATGATCCAAACTTTGGGTCAGTTGCAGGCCAACCACAACCCCGTTCCGGCACCACCGCCACCACCACCGCTGGATGACAACAGACTGGGAGAGTTCATGAGGACTCGACCACCCGCCTTTTCTCAAGCTAGTGATTCCATGGAGGCCGATGATTGGTTAAAATCCATGGAGAAGAAGCTTGCCATTGTTCAGTGCAATGACCGAGAGAAGGTCCTCTTTGCGTCGCACCAACTTATGGGAGCTGCCGCTGACTGGTGGGATGCCCTATGCAACGCCCATGTCGACCCGGAGACAATCACTTGGACTGAGTTCAAGGAGAGTTTCCGCTGTCATTACGTCCCTGCTGGTGTAATGATGCTCAAGAGACAGGAGTTTGAAGGTCTCCGCCAAGGACATAAAAGCGTGAATGAGTATCTCAACAAGTTCACGCAACTGTCCCGGTATGCCCCCGAAGATGTCAACTCAGATCAGAGGAAGCAGTACCTGTTCATGAGAGGGTTGAACAATGAGATCCAGGTTCAGCTCCTCAATAATGACTACGTGAGCTTTCAGAAGCTGGTTGACAAGGCTATAGTGGTTGAAAGCAAGATCAGAGAAATCGAGCGAGAGGTCAAGAGGAAGATGCAGTACCAGCCCGAAGGGAGCAACGTACGACCTCGGTACATGCCCCCAGCCACACCACAGTATAGATCGACCACCCCTGCATACTGCCCTGGTCAGCCACCACAGCAACGAACCGTTGCACCAGCACCTCGTGTGCCCTTGCCTCCTGCGCCCCGTCCCAACATGAGCGCCCCTACTCAAAACCCCCGTCCCAAGATACCTGCTGCCGTGGGCAACAGGGCATGCTTTGCCTGCGGGGAACTGGGACACTTTGCAAACCAGTGCCCAAGGAGAGGTCCTGGACAGCAAGGCAGTGTGCCCAAGCAGAACCCGCGACCGAACGTAGGGGACAATCAAGGAAACTGTGGATAGCAGAACTATGCTCGCGGCAACGTGAACCATGTCTCTGCTGAGGAAGCACAACAGGCTGAGGACGTCGTAATTGGTATGTTCCTTGCCAACTCCAACCCAGCCACCATCTTATTCGATTCTGGAGCATCACATTCCTTCATATCATCCAAGTTTGTTGCCAAGCATAACCTACCCGTATCCCACTTAGAATGTGCTATGTTAATTAATTCTCCCGGAGGAGAAATGAGGACTAATATAGTATGTCCGAAAGTAAGCCTTAAAATAAGGGGGATAGACTTCCTTGCCAACCTTATTGTCTTGAATTCCCAAGGGATTGACATTATACTCGGGATGGATTGGTTAAGCAAGCACAACGGGTTAATCCAATGTGGTGAAAGAAGCGTGCAGTTAACCAATGAGCACGGCATCTGTGTCGAGTTTGAGTCAGCCCAACAAACCACTGAAAAGACAAATTTGAACCACGTTGAAGGAGCAACATTGTACAACATTCCAGTGGTTCAAGAATTCTCGGACGTGTTTCTAGAGGAGCTTCCAGGTATGCCCCCTGATCGGGACATTGAGTTTGCCCACTGAAAAGACAAATTTGAACCACGTTGAAGGAGCAACATTGTACAACATTCCAGTGGTTCAAGAATTCTCGGACGTGTTTCTAGAGGAGCTTCCAGGTATGTCCCCTGATCGGGACATTGAGTTTGCCATTGATTTAGTACCCGGAACTGCACCCATAGCAAAGAGACCCTATAGGATGCCAGTCAATGAACTAGTAGAACTTAAGAAGCAAATCCAGGAGCAGCTGGATAAGGGTTTCATACGTCCAAGCCCGTCACCATGGGGAGCTCCTGTGCTCTTCGTAGACAAGAAAAATGGAACCCAAAGGATGTGCGTGGACTATAGGTCTCTCAACGAGGTGACAATCAAGAACAAATACCCTCTGCCCCGTATAGAGGACCTGTTCGACCAAATGAAAGGAGCCCGAGTGTTCTCCAAGATTGATCTTCGGTCGGGATATTTCCAGCTGAAGATTAAACCCTCCGATATACCCAAGACTGCCTTCCGAACACGGTATGGTTCGTATGAATATACCATTATGTCTTTTGGGTTAACAAATGCACCCGCATACTTCATGTACCTCATGAACAAGGTTTTTATGGAGTACTTGGATAAGTTCGTCATGGTTTTCATCGACGACATTATGGTGTATTCAAAAAGCGAGGAGGAGCATGAAGAACACTTGAGATTTACCTTGCAGAAAATGCGCGAGCATCAATTGTATGCCAAGCTTAACAAGTGTCAATTTTGGCTAAAGGAAATATCGTTCCTAGGCCACATTATCTCCAAGGAAGGGGTATCAGTTGATCCCGGAAAAGTGAGAGATGTTCTGAAGTGGGACCAACCACAAAGCGTGAGGGATATTCGGAGTTTTCTTGGGATGGCTGGATACTACCGACGCTTCATTAAAGACTTCTCTAAGATAGCAAAGCCTATGACGGAGTTGCTAATGAAGGGAAAAGTCTTCCAATGGACACCAGCATGCCAAGGAAGTTTTGAGGAACTCAAGAAAAGGCTAACCACAGCACCGGTCCTGGTATTGTCGGACGTAAGAAAGAGCTTTGACATATATTGTGACGCATCCAGACAGGGACTCGGATGTGTGCTCATGCAAGAAGGACAAGTGGTAGCCTATGCCTCACGGCAATTAAAGAAACACGAGCTTAATTATCCTACACATGACTTAGAGCTAGCAGCAGTAGTGCATGCATTGAAGATTTGGAGACATTATATCCTTGGTCATCGATGTGAGATCTATACGGATCATAAAAGCCTCAAGTACATATTTACACAAACGGACTTGAATTTGAGGCAACGTCGATGGTTGGAACTCATCAAGTATTACGATGTACCAATCAACTACCACCCTGGGAAGGCCAATGTAGTAGCTGATGCATTGATCCGGAAGGGAGCCTGTCATCAACTCACGATTCGGGAGCTACCACCCGAACTATGTAAGGAGTTCGAACGTTACACCTCGGATTCCTGAATAACATGGAGGTAATGGAGATCCACTCCTCATTGGAGCAAGAGATAAGAGATGGCCAAGCAACGGACGAGGAGATCAAGGAGATCAAGGAAAGGATACAACAGGGGACAGAGAAGGATTTCAAAGAAGATGAGAAGGGTACGCTTTGGCTAGGAAAAAGGATTTGTGTGCCCAACATGAAGCGCCTCCGCAACATGATATTGAAGGAGGCACATGATTCACCCTATTCCATACATCCCGGAAGTACCAAAATGTACAAGGACTTGAAGACTTGTTATTGGTGGGATGGTATGAAAAGGGATATAGCCGAATACGTTGCCCTATGCGACACATGCCAACGGGTGAAGGCTGAACATCAAAGACCCGCTGGATTGTTGCAACCTTTGAAGGTACCCGAGTGGAAGTGGGAGGACATCAGTATGGATTTCATCGTCGAATTGCCACGTACTCAATCTGGTTATGACTCCATCTGGGTTGTCGTGGACCGATTGACGAAAACAGCCCATTTTCTCCCTATAAGGGCCAATTACAATGTTGCACAATTAGCCGAGTTGTACATGGAGCAGATCGTGTGCCGTCATGGAGTCCTGAGGAGGATAGTCTCAGACCGAGGTTCTCAGTTTACCTCTAGATTCTGGAGGAAACTGCAGAAAGCTATGGGTACACGACTGGATTTCAGCTCCGCCTATCACCCACAAACCGAAAGGACAAACCAAATTTTGGAAGGCATGTTGAGAGCTTGCGCCTTGAAACGTGGGCGTAGTTGGGATAGGAGTTTACCGTACGCCGAATTCTCTTATAACAACAGCTATCAAGCTAGCTTGAGGATGTCTCCTTTCGAAGCATTGTACGGTAGACGGTGTAGAACACCGCTGTTTTGGAGCGAAACCGGAGAGAACCAGGTGTTTGGACCAGAAGTGCTACAAGAAGCTGAAAAGCAAGTCCAAACAATACAGGAGAACTTAAAGGCTGCTCAGTCACGACAGAAAGGCTATGCGGACAATAGGCGAAGGAAGTTAACTTTCGAAATAGGAGACTTTGTATAACTTAAGGTATCGCCTATCCGAGGCCAACGACGTTTCAACGTCAAAGGCAAGCTAGCACCTCGCTACATCAGACCATTTAAGATTTTGGACAAGCGAGGAGAAGTAGCCTATCAACTAGAGCTCCCAACGCACCTCTCCGACGTACATGACGTGTTTCATGTATCCCAGCTCAAGAAGTGCTTGAGAGTACCCGAGGAGCAAATACCAATGGAAGAGCTTGAACTTCAAGAGGACCTGACTTATATGGAGCACCCTGTCCGAATTTTGGATGTAAAGGAAAGGGTCACCAGGAACAAAGTGATCCGATGGTGCAAGGTGCAATGGAACTATCACACCAAAGATGAAGCCACATGGGAACGTCAAGAAGACATCAAGGCAGAATTTCCCCGTCTGTTCTCCACTAACGAATCTCGAGGGCAAGATTCAATTTAAGGGGGGTAGATTTGTGACACCCTCATTTTTGGGTTTCAGCATATATTCATGTTTTATGAAGAGAAAACATTTTAAGAGAAGTAGGAACACCATCAAAAGGATAGCCAATAAGAGCCGAACCCAGTTTCCAGAAAGCACCAAAGACAATTTCCGTGTCCCGCTGGCCACATGGCGTGTTCGGAGCTCATCCCTGCAAAGTGGGGAGAGGTCCGCCGCTAAGCTGACTACGTGGCAGGATCGGGGCTCATCTCCGCTAAGGGGGAGAGGTCCGACCCTGAGGGACACGTGTTGCTCGGAGATAGCCTCTGCGGAAGAAGCAAAGGCATTTCCACAGGACACATGTCACCTTCGGAGCTAGTCACCACGGAAATCATAGGATCAGTCGCACGGGATACGTGTCGATCTCGGAGCTCACCACCGAGAGGTCCAGTTCTATCGGACACGTGACACGACCCCAACGGTCTTGTCGAGCCAGGATCATGCTGAGGGGTGCTGTGTTGCACAGCACCGGATAACACACGTCAAAGGTACAAAGCGGAAGCGGAATTTTATTACATAAACAAGTTTATGAACTTGTTTATATCAAAATAAGTCCAGTCTGCACTCGCGGGCGTATACTACGCATCAAGTCCATGTTCAGCTCTTGAACGTGTCCTTGCTAGCACACACGCACACTATCTCTGCGGCGTGGACGACTCCCACTCGACGGGGTTCCCCTCCTGGGGTTCCGTCTCCTCTTCGGGAGTCCCTTCCTCATAGAACCCTGCAAAAGCTTCAAACACAAGCAGTGAGCACGAAGGCTCAGCAAGTCTGACCCGTCTCACCTAAACATGGAACTTCTACAAGAGGGGTGATGGGTTACATGAGGTAAAAAATCATTGCAAGGACTCGCCTAATTAGTAGAACCTTACTTTCAAGTTTTAGCAGCAGGTTGTGGAGAACCTTACGCTAAGGCACATGAGAGAGCCACAATCAAACAAGAAACGCATTTCTCTCATGTACTTTGCCCAAAGTTGAAAAGAACATTAGTTAGCTCTAAACTACAGCAATTCATTAGCAATCAAGTCCATCTTTCAATCAGCAACATTTTAACATGTAACTAGCCTGTTCTTTCTACGTCATGGTACAGTGAACAAGTGGTACTCACTGACCGTGAGGGACGGCAATTATAATCAATTTACACCTGCAGGGTTACCCGAACAACCCGTCACGTACGCCCGTACTCGATGTTGCCTACAACAACCATCACGGACGCCGTACGCAACCACCTTTCGCCCGTCAGCCAAATATTGAACTGGTCCCATCGTCCCGAGCAAGAGGACTCTGCATGCGCATCTCAGGGCCACCAGCCGATTTACACCTCGAGCTCTCAACCTACCCTCTGAACGACGGGCAATGCCTCAATACCCAGCTACCCGAGTTACATCAGTTTCCCGGTTCCCATATAGCCGGTAGGTCTTCAGTACTGTTCTAGCTTGTTCAACAGGCCCACACACGGCTCGGTCCTCAATCGACACAAGCGGAGCTACAGCACACAGGCCCCAAAGTCCTGCTGCCCTTACCCTCCGCTTGGTCTCATTTTCTTGCCATGTGTTTCATGTGCTATCACTACCCGAGTCAAGTGCCTCTAGCCTATGCTCGCGAGTAGTTCCAACTACTCGACTTGTACCGAGTCCTACTCTATCTTAGCATTGCAGTAGCTAACGGGGTTTTGCAATCCTAAACCCAACCCATGGTTTTCTTGGCTATGCAGTTGGGTTTCCAATCAAGACTCTAATGCAAAGAATCACAACAGTATTCAAAGATGTGCTCAAAACAATAAACATTTGTAAAAAGGTTAATGCAAACCGGAGCTTGCCTTGCTGCTCTTGGTCGTAGGCTAGCTGTTCCTCCAGAGTAACGAAGTCTAGGACTTTGGGTTCCTCCTCGACCTTAGCGACTACATGATAGAAGCAATATATGTATCAATTTAAATGCATTTGTATTGAGTTTGAAGTTGTGAAGTCTATAACTCTCACTAGACAGACCCAATAACTGTGAAACTTTTACTGTGGCTTGGTTACAACCTAGGCACAGACTTGGTCAAGTTTTAGTTGCAGTAAAGCTCATTTGAGCCCTCCACAATTAATTATGCACTTGACCTTAATTGAAGGCTTTTAGGGTGTTCTAAGGATTTTCATGAAACAAACTATGACTTTCTGAAAACTAGATTTTCAGAGGGTTCTAATGGAGTTGGTCTCACTTAATTTGCAGGTTCCTAGCTAAAGATATGAGCTAAACAATTTCAGAGAAAATTCTGAAAATGTTTCTGAACATTTTCTATTTTCTCTGGAACAGTTTCACTAATCACACCATTAGGTGGATCAAATGAGCTCAAATGAGTCTGAAATTTTTATGGTAGTTCAGGGATATTTTGGTGAACATCCCAGAAAAATTTCAGGATTTTCCTCCAAAGGATTCTCCAGTTAAAATTCCTAACAGTTTAAATTTTGAGGAATTAATTCTGGAGAAATAAGGGTTTTCATGAGTTGGAACTTGATTTGCTGGAACGTGCTCAGAGAGCTGAATCCAACAAAATTTGGTTCACTCGATTTGGAGCTTTCTAGCCAAAGTTATAAAGATTTGAAGTTTGAATGAAATCTGAAAATCGGGGAAAAGTTTAAATCTCGCGGGGGACCGCGGGGACACGTGTCGAGCGCGGAGGTGTCCGGCGCACCGGGGCTCACAGGGTATTTGCGCGCCAGCACAGCCGATCCCGGCCGCAGCCCGATCCCGACTTAAAATATCTCCCACTGACAGCTGGGGTCCACCCCTTCGTCAACCTCCCGCTGCCCGCGTTCTGCCGCCGAGGAGCCTCGCCGGAGAGCTCGCCGCCGGCTTCTGTACAGCTACAAACTTCACGATTTTGGCCGCCTCTGCCTATTTTCTCTCGGGGAACAGGATTCTTGGGCCAGCTCGCCATGAAAATGGTCGCCACATGGTCGGCGACGAGCCGCAGCCTCGGGAGAACTTCGGTCGCGTTGTCCACCCTCCCTAGCACCTCCCCCGATCAAGCTAAGGGTCGTCGAGCATCAGTGGACCATTGGAAAGGTCGACATGAGCTCTACGGAGCTCGGGAAAGGCTGCGTTGGGCTGTCACCGTGCGACCTAGGCCGGAAATCGGGATTTCTACTAAAACTCGAAGAACAGTGGTTTCCCTCCACGGTTCTTCGTGGTTCTTGCTCCTATGGATCCGCACGGGCTACTAGAAGTGATCCTCTCTACAATAGGATGAGTGATGCAGTGTGTCTTACGAATTTCTCGGATCGGTACCGACCTCACTTTTGCACACTGTCGCGAAAATATGAAATTCCGGCCGGAGCAGTGCTTGTCACGCCGCCGGAGCTTACGGAAAAGAAAGAGGGGTTGAAGGCGAACCTCTTTGCTGTTTACAGCTCCGTGAACGGTGGGCTGTGGTGGCCGGAAGGACGGTTCCCACAGCGGCGGCTCGAGCTGAACCGGCAGGGCAAAGATCGCCGCGGTGGAGCTCGGGGAAGACTGCGCAGGGTCTGGAACCGATGTGAAGGTGTTGAAGGAGGCTTGGCGCACCCGGTGCTGGTCTCAGATCGCCGGGAGGGTCACTGGATCGTCCGGGCGATGAGGGACCGAAAATTCACTCGGGCGGCGAGGAGTTTCAGTCTGTTGGGCGAGAGCGCGTCGGGGTAGGGATGGGGGGCACCAGCAGCTGCTCGGACGCCTAGATAAGGGCCCCGGGAGTCGGTTCAGCGACCGTGGGCGGCAAGCAGGTGGTGGCGCGGCGGCCTCCCCTCGGTGGCGCTCTCGGGAGAAGCTCGGGGACCCGAGTACTGAAAGTCCACTCGGTTGATCTCCTTCAGTGGCTGACATGTGGGTCCCACTTCAATTTTAACCTCTGAAATTTACTCCTAATCACTGTTGTAAACAGTGAGTCCCAAAATACCCCTGGTGATTCAAATTATTCACCCATGAGCCATTTGAATTGAGTAGAATTTAAATTGGGTTTGATTTGAATGAATTTCAGCACAAGTTCAGTTTTGAATTCAAATAAAGTTTGAATTTGTCCCACTTAGCTCATGTCAAGATCAACTCCAAATGGAGTGAAAATTGGTGTGTGGGCTCACGAAAATGTGCTGAGTAAGAATATGCCTCCCACTTTTAAATTCATGGAATAAAAACAGTTTGAATTTGAATATGGTTTCAAACTGCCCTCTTTCTAGCTATACCCAAAATGACCTCAAAAAGGTTTTGAATTTGGGTGAAACTTGGCATGGACATTCTTAGCAATGTCTAGGAGTTTTCATGTGCCCAGCCCACCTATATCACATGTGGAAAATACCACTTTTGCAATGTGTGAGTTTGTTCTTTAATGAGCATGTTGATGGTGGTTACTTGCTCTTCATTTGTGTTCATCATCTTTCCTCAAATGAGGTGTGTGTGTATGGTGATGAACACTTCAGTTATGTGTCCAAAACTGAGGCCCTTACATTCCTCCCCCCTTAAAAGAATCTCGTCCCGAGATTATAAGGTGAAAATAAGAGAGAGGACGGTGGAAAATTACCAGATATGCGACGTGAAAAAGTCGGGGTAGTTAGCGCGAAGAAATTCTTCGCTCTCCCATGTCGCTTCGTCCATGGAGTGATTACTCTATAGAACCTTGTAGAACCACAACGTACGGTTGCGTGTGGTTCGAGCCTTTTCATCAATAATCTGCACCGGTTCCTCCCGATAGGTGAGATCCTGTTGCAGTTCTTCAATATCTTCCAGCTGAACGGTGGTTGATAGCTTAAGACACTTCCTCAGCTGGGCAATGTGAAAGACGTCGTGTACACCGGAAAGTGCTTCTGGTAATTTCAGCCGGTATGCCACTGATCCACATCTTTCGGTAATTTGGAATGGACCGATGAATCGGGGTGCCAACTTGCCTCTCACCCCAAATCTGTTTACGCGCTTCATTGGAGATACCCGTAGATATGCGTGATCTCCAACTTCGAATTGTAATGGGCGCCTTCTCCGGTCCGCATACTGTTTCTGACGGGATTGAGCGGCTTTTAGGTTCGCTTGAATCAGTCGAACCTTCTCTTCCGCGTTGTTGACGAGGTCAATCCCGAAGGTAACCCTTTTGCCAGACTCACACCAGTTCAATGGTCTGCGGCACCTCCTACCGTATAGCGCCTCGTAAGGTGCCATCTTGATGCTGGCTTGGTACCCATTATTGTACGAGAACTCGGATAACGGCAAGTGATCATCCCAATTCTTGCCGTGGTTGATAGCGCAAGCTCGTAGCATGTCTTATAAGATCTGATTTACCCGCTCGGTTTGTCCATCCGTCTGCGGGTGGTATGCTGAACTACGGATCAGTTTCGTCCCCAAGGCAGCGTGCAGCTGCTCCCAAAAATGGGACACAAATAAAGTGCCCCGATCCGATATGATGGTACGGGGTACGCCGTACAAGCATAGGATCCGTGAGATGTACAGTTCAGCGTACTTCTTGGCGTTGTAGTTTGTGTTAACCGGGATGAAATGGGCAACTTTGGTGAGCCGATCGACGATCACCCACACAGAATCATGTTTCTGCAAGGTGGTGGGTAAACCGACGATGAAATCCATGCTCACATCCTCCCATTTCCAGGCAGGAATGCCCAGTGGTTGCAGCAGTCTCGGTTTCCGCATGTGGTCTGCCTTCACCCTTCGACATGTATCACACTCGGACACGTATTTTGCAGTCTCTCGCTTCATCCTTGTCCACCAAAACTTGCTTCTGAGTTCTTGATACATTTTGTTGCTGCCGGGGTGAATAGAAAATTTTGATAAGTGAGCCTCATCAAAAAATTTCTTCCGTAATTCCGGGTTACGGGGTACGACGATCCGGTCCTTGAACCATAGGACGCCGTCTCCGTCCTTCCGGAAACATTTCAGCTCCCCACTGTCTACACGTCTCCGCAAATGTGACATGCCCTTGTCATTCTTCTGGGCTGCCGCTATCTCTTCACGGATGGTGGGGATCAAAGCTAGGTTGTAGAGAGCTCCATGTGGAATCACATGTAGTGGTGGTTCACTCTCTTCCAACGGTGTGATGGTCAGATTGTTGACGTGTGACTTGCGGCTCAGCGCATCTGCCACTACGTTTGCCTTGCCCGGATGATAATGGATCTCTATTTCGTAATCCTTTATCAGTTCTAACCATCTTCGCTGCCTCATGTTCAGCTCCTTCAGAGTGAATATGTACTTGAGGCTTTTGTGGTTGGTATATAGATGTACGAGGTTACCGAGTAGGTAGTGCCTCCACATTTTGAGTGCGAGTACCACGGCAGCGAGCTCCAAGTCATGAGTTGGATAATTTTGCTCATGGTTTCTAAGCTGCCGTGATCCATACGCGACCACTCTTCGGTCTTGCATCAGCACACATCCGAGCCCAATGCCGGATGCATCGCAGTACACATCGAACGGTTTTGTTGTGTCTGGCTGCGCCAAAACCGGTGTTGATGTCAGGTACTTGACTAAAGCCTTGAATGCTGCTTCACATGCTGGACTCCAAATATATTTGGTAGCCTTCTTCTGCAGCTCTGTCATTGGCTTGGCAATCTTCGAGAAGTTCAGAATGAACCTCCGATAATATCCCGTGAGTCCGAGGAAACTCCGTACCTCGTGAACAGTTCTCGGGGATTTCCAATTCAGCACTTGAGTTATCTTGCTCGGGTCCACAGCGATACCCTCCGCTGAGATGATATGCCCGAGAAGAGGCACTTGCGATATCCAAAACTCGCATTTGCTGAATTTCGCGTATAACTTGTGGTCCTGCAGCCGTTGCAAGACTATACGCAGATGCTTCTTGTGATCTTCCTCCGACTTGGAATATACCAGGATGTCATCGATGAAGACCACGACAAACTTGTCCAGCTCCGGCATGAATACCGAGTTCATCAAGTACATGAAGTGAGCTGGAGCGTTGGTGAGGCCGAAGGACATGACCAGGTACTCATAAAGTCCGTACCTCGTCGAGAAAGCCGTCTTCGGAATGTCCTCAGCCCTTATCTTAATCTGATGGTACCCGGATCCTAAGTCCATTTTGGAAAAGACCTTTGCTTCGACCAACTGATCAAACAACATGTCGATCCGTGGCAACGGGTACTTGTTCTTGATGGTTACGGCATTTAATGGACGATAGTCCACGCAAAGCCGCAACGTCTCATCCTTCTTCTTGACAAATAATGCCGAACAGCCCCAAGGCGAGGAGCTCGGCCTAATGAAACCCTTCTCCAGAAGGTCCGTGAGCTGAGTCTTCAGTTCAGCCAACTCCTTGGGCGCCATCTTGTACGGCCTTCGGGATATCGGCATGGTTCCCGGTGCAAGTTCAATCTTGAACTCCACCTCTCTATCGGGCGGCATTCCTGGTAAATCGTCCGGGAACACATCAGGGAACTCTCAGACTACTGGAATATCTTCCAATCTGATAGTTGTGGCTTGATAGACACTTGGAAGTTTTATTTCTGGACTGTCCTGAAATAATGAGTGAGACCCGTGCACTTCTGAGTTTAAGTGCACGACTCGAAGGACGGTGTCTAAAACAGCGCCGTGGCGGGTCAACCACGACATCCCTAGGATGACATCGACCTTCTGTCCCTCTAATATAATGAGAGACATGGGGTACACTCTACCCGCTAAGCATAATGGTGCTTTGGAAACTGTCGAAGTGTGCGATCGACACTTCCCCCGGGCCTGCACTGGGCAGCCCGCGGAGGTTCTTTTTTCGGAGGGGCTAGTTCCTAGCGGAGAGCTTGCGCGAATGGACGAGATAGTGAGAGCTTGATACAGGAAGTTTTACGTGGTTCAGGCCGCCGGAGCGTAAAACCCTACGTCCACGGCGAGCTATGGAGCTCGCTGTATTGCTTGCTGCTCAGGGCCGGGGGCCTGAGCTCGGGGGTGAGCTACAGCTTGAGAGTGTATGGCTAGCGTATGAGTTGCAGAATGCGAACCCCTGCTATCGACGCCTACCCGAGCCTTTTATAGTCCAAGGCTCGGGCGGCTTACAAGGGAAGCCGGGACCCGACAGGTGGTCCCGGGGAGATTGTCTATTATCTACCGTATCTGTAGTTATGCCGGTGGTTGCCTCCGGTCGAAGGCTTCTGAGTCTTCCTTTTGCCGCCCTGCCCATGCCGTGCGCTAGTCGTAGTGGTTGATGACGGCGCAGGCGGCATGGGATGTCTTGTCGCGGCGTTTATTACCTGTCAGGTTCTGACACCGCGCGCCAGTCTGTGATGCGACTGGACGCAACGGCACCTGACAGGCGCGTGCTCCGCGTTTCCGCGTCTTGGGAAGACGCGGGCCTTGAATTCCTTGTACGGGCAAGGTGAGGGGCGCCTTTACGCCCGCTGCCTACCGCCCGGGGGCAGGCAGCACCGTTCCTCCTGCCACGTGGCAGGTCCGGAGCTCTTCTCTGAGGAGAGGGAGGTCTGGCCCCGCTGGACGCGTGGCGCCTTCGGACCTCTCTCCCGCGGAGGGGGAGGTCCGGCTTCTGCATTCCACGTGGCGGGCCCGGAGCTCACCTCTGAGGAGAGGGAGGTCCGGCCTCGCTGGACACGTGGCGTCTTCGGACCTCTCTCCCGCGGAGGGGGGAGGTCCGGCTTCTGTATGCCACGTGGCAGGCCCGGAGCTCTCCTCTGAGGAGAGGGAGGTCCGGCCCCGCCAGACGCGTGGCGCCTTCGGAGCTCTCCCTGCGGAGAAGGGCGAGCACCTTAGGCATTTTACCCTGTGCGCGGGGGTACCCCATATCTCAGGTACCGACAGTGGCCCCCGGGCCCATCTAGGGGGAGATAGCGAGCCCGAGGTGGGACCTCCGTCTCTTCCGATCCGCGCACTTTCTCTAAGTCCCGACTTGACCGCTGCCGGAGCACGAACGGCCGCGGGGTCGTGAGAGCGTGCGCCCACTTGATGATTGCTTTTACTGCGGTGGTTCCCAAGGATGCCACTTCTGCACGTTGCGGTGCTTTCTTCGGGAACCGCCGAAGGGCCTTGCCGGCTCATCTTCTCAGGAGACTGACTCCTTGCCCCCACCGCTCCAGTTAAGCGGCTTGGGCCCACCCGTCATCGGCACTCGGTCTAGGAACCGAAGCGGCTGCGGGTGCGGGGTATTCGAAGAGTTCCGAATCGCTTGGAACTGCACCGGGAAGCTTTTTAGAGGGGGTCTCACCCACGTTGTAGCTTCCCTTCGCACTTCTCTGCGTTTCTTCTTGGACTCTTGCGCTTTTGCTTTCTTGCCTTTAAGCCCTCCCTTGCCATGGCTTCCAACCCGCTGCCAGAGAAGAAACGCGATGCCAAGTCGGGATTCTGGGGTGCCTGACACCCCCTCCGGTGACGACTCGAAGAGGCCCCGGGCTGATGTGCTAGGGGAAGCCTCTGTGGCGCCCCCTGTTCCGCCAGTCCAAGCGACTGCGGAGCGGTCGTCGGAGACGGTAGCGGGCTCTGGAAATCCTACCCCGGCTCTGAGGTCAGGGTTCAGAGCCCGCTGGAGTGTCCGCGCTTCCCGGTCTTCCCCGTCTTGCGGGGAATCTGTGCCGATGCGCTCGGAGCCAGGGGCGACTGCTGCGGCCGCCAGGCCAGCGCGGACTTCTCCTGTTCCGGTGTGCCCAGACTCCGCGGCGGCGCCGTCTCTTCCTGCCGAGACGGTTACCGCGGCCCCCGAGCCAGCACAGGCTGATCCTGCACTAGGCGGCCTGCCTTCTTCTCCAGCTCCGTCCTCCCCGGCTCGTCCCCCTCCTCAGGTCAAGGAGCCTGAAGCTGAAGAAAGTCCGGCTAGCCCAGCTGCTAGGGCCGCTGGGCCAGTTTCTCCTGATCGGCGTCTCATCTCGGCGGCTGGCGCGCCGGCTCTTCCCGAGGACGAGGTAATGGAGGAGGTCGGAGGGACTGCCCCAGCTTCTGTTGCTCCATTGCCTCTGGCGGACGCCTTCGCGCTCGTCGAGTCGAGCGTCCGGCAGGTCTTGGCCGCACTAGGGCGCGAGCGGGAGGAGCATACGGTTGAACGGGACCACCTCCTCACCTGGGGGAACCTTTTGCGGGAGAGGACTGCGAAGGTTAAGAGCGAGCTCGACTCCAGGCGGGAGTTGCTCGAGTTCCGGGAAACGCTCGTCGACCGGATGAAGCGGGCTGTTGACCACATGGACACCCAGTCGCGGCGGATCAACAGGGAGGCCCTGGAGGCTCACGCCCGGGCCGAAGAGAGCCTCTCAGCTGCTGTGGAAATACGGCAGCGGTTGGAGCGCCGTGAACTCGCCGTTGAGGAGCGGGAGCGTTCCGTGGCAGCTGAGGCAGAGAGGGTCACCGCGCAGCTGGCTGCGGGCGAGGATGACCTCCGAGCTCGGATGGAGGAACTGGAGATTCTGAAGGCTGACCTCGACTTGAGGGATGAACAGGTCTCCCATGATCGCCGGGCGGTCTTGGACCGCGAGTTGACTGCCGGCTTCAGGGCCGCTGAGTTGGAGCGGCTAGCCGAGACCCTCCGCCTTCGGGAGAGTTCCCTGGCGGCCCAGGAGAAGGAATTCTCCGAGAGGAACCTGGAGGCTCTGCGGGTGGCCCGCCGCGAGGTGGAGGAACTCTCAGCCCTAGGGTCCTCCGAGGCCCTTGCGGTCTCAAGCTTCGTGGATCGGGCGGGGTCCGCCCTGATCCCTCTTGGTTTCAGTCCGGTGAGGGCCGCAACTCCCGCATTGCAGGTGGCAGAGGTGATCCCTGCATTGGAGTCGATCGGCGCCAAGCTGGACAGACTCGACTCGGTGGTCACCAGCGAGCTTGAAGCCGAGGGCCGCGGCTTAGCTTTAGAGGTCGCCTTGCATGTGCTGGCATGCTTAAAGAGCCGCGACCCCTCCTTCTCACTGGAGCCAGCAAGAGAGGGCCCAGCCGCGGAGCGGGAGGAAGCTGCCAGGGCTGAAGTCGAGGATGTGGCCGCCCTTGTAGCAGCAAGGTTCCGGCGAGAGCCGGGTGGTCCTTAGGACTTGCTTTTCCCTTTTTTATCGAGTCTGTAGTCCAGCTCAAGGAGCCTTGCTTAAATTGACTCTCTTGGATACTTGTGTCTGTGATGCTTTTCCCTCCTTCTTGGCTTTGCCTGACTGAGTCCTTAGCTCCGCAAGGTACTCAGAGGTCATGTCCAATCTCGGAGCTTCGCTCAGACACCCCCCCCCCGGGTCCTAACTGTGTTAGGGGCCCCCGGAGGTCTCCGAACCTCGCCCTATGGGGGGGGGCTCCAAATCTGCTGGCCACGTGGTGGGTCCGGAGCTCCTCCTTAAGAGACGGGAGCTCCGGTCATGTTGGACACGTAGGGCTTTCGGAGCCCCTCCCGCTGAGGGGGGAGGTCCGGTTCCTGCCTGCCACGTGGCGAGCCCGGGACCCTCAAGGAAGGAGTTCCGGGCCTGCTGGACGCGCGGGGCCCCCGGGCCCTGCCCCTCTGGGGGGGCAGGTCCCGGTCCTTCCAGTCCCAGGCCGGTGTAGCTGGTAGCTCCTTTCCCCCCGCTTCATGCAGTCCCTGTTGCCGTAACCTGAAGGTCCTGCACACAGGTAGAGGAAACGTAATTCTCCTCGAGGGGTCCTCCCCTCCTGTCTCCTAGTCTTATCCGTCTTATGGTCCTGGCCCGCTATACGGGGCTTGGGCAATTCTGTGCACGAGGCGCCGGAGCTCCGGCTCCCTCCGAGGTCCGGGTACGGCCGTCCGATCCCTAGTACCGGGCCATGCGCTGGAGAAGTAGAGTGCACGCGCTTTGGGTTCATGACCAGGCAAAGCGGACGTACTCCCCTGTACCTCCGGGGAGCAGGATGCGCATGCTTTGGGCTCTGGGCCGGCTAAGCTGGATACGCACCCTGGACTCCCCATGCACAACGCTGGCCTTTCCTGGAGGTGACCAACTGACACCGCAACACCTGACTGGGGGAGGCCCGAGAGACTCACTCGGCCATCGGCAGGTGCCTCAAGCGCAGCCGCCTTCGGGAGGATAGCAAATGCCGACTATGGGTGAGCGCAGGAGAGGGGGAGCTAGACGTATGATGAACATATAGAGATAGTGCGATCATAAAAATTAATGCATAATCTAAATGAGCGCATGAGAAGGAGCTAAGTAGAACAGGTCTCTGTATTCGCGCCCATAGGTGGAATTCTGGCTGTTCGTGGGGGCAATGTTCCGCCTCGTCTACAAGGGAAGCAAGACTCTACGCGCTTAGGGTCAGAACCAGGCTAAACTGGACGTAGTCCTGTACCGTCCCTTGAGACTTAGCTACCCCAAGCTCTGTTCCTAAGTTCTATGGGGTCTTTTACAGAAGTGAATAACCCTGTTCTACCGATGCTCAATAAGTAGGACTCACAGTGTTGCTCCATGGCAAGGATTTTTGGGAATGGATCCCACTCTCGGTTGAAAGGCATGTGTACCTGGGGCGGCAGCTTTCATGATTCGGAAGGGACCTTCCCTGCTGGGGGAGAGCTTATGGGTCCTTCTTGGAATATAGCGTGCCGCTTCACCAGGCTGCCTTCTTGCGGGCCCCCGTCGCGTCTGGTTCTTTGGCGGTAGTGCTTAGAGCATTAGCCGAGACCGTGCGTTGTGGGGTGTCCCCTGCAAGCCGAGTCTTGTCGAAGTTGTTGTCTTCACGCTGGATCAGGTCCTGCGTGGCTTCTCTCCGGAGCCCCCGGGGAGTTCTCCCCTTCTGGCTAAGGCCTTCAAGGGGTAGGTGGACCCGGGCTCGCCTTGGATGACCTAAGGCGTATCCCCCTTCTGGCAAGGTATTCAAGGGGTTGACGGACCCTAGGCGGCCCCCGAGAGGTATGTTCGAGGCACGGAGGCGTGCCGCAGCTGGCTAACACCTTGGCCCGTCACCGTCAGAACTGGAGTCCTCACCGTCATGCACTGTCTTTATGACACGCTGAGGCTCCTGGAACCCCACTTGGTGGGCAGCGGTTACTGGGGCATCGGCCTTCTGTTTGCCATCCCTCTGAGGGTAGGGCGGTGCTTCAGCCCTCTGCTGTCTTCCATTACGGAAGCGCTCTGCGAGCCTCTGGATCTCCCAGCACTCGGCAGCTGTATGGTTGCAGGTGCCATGCACGTGGCATAGCCCACCCTGGCCACTGTCTGGGGCCGGTGATTGCCGCTGCCTCTTGTCGGGGCGCGGCCCCCGAGCTCCGCTGGTTGTCGCAGCTGCGGCGACGGGGGCCGTGAATGGTGGCTTCATCTTTCCACTCCCCCGGTTCTTGGTCTTCTTGCCACCCCCATAGGCAGCAGCACCGGACCCGGGCTGCCCTCCTGACTCGGAGGTCGGTAGTGCGTGCCATTTCCGCCCTTCGGCTGCCCTGGCGCACTTATCCGCCAGGCTAAAGAGCTCCGAGACGTCGCGGACCTCTCTGGTCGCGAGCTTCTCGAGCATTTTCTCGTCCCGGACACCCTGTCGGAACTCCACCACCACAGAGGCGCTTTGGATATGTGGGATGGTGTTGCGCACCTGAGAGAACCGCTGGATGAAAGAGCGCAGCGACTCCCCAGGTTGTTGCTTGACGGCGTGGAGATCGAGCTCCGTGCCGGGGCGGGTGTAGGAGCTGCCGAAGTTGGCGACGAACTGCCGGCAGAGCTCACCCCAGGAGGTTATGGACCCCTGGGGTAGATTCATGAGCCAGGACCGGGCTGGGCCGGTCAAGGCGACGGGAAAGTAGTTGGCCATGACAGCCTCATCGCCTCCTGCAGCAAGTACGGCGGTGGAGTAGATCTGGAGGAACTCCGCCGGGTTGACACTTCCGTCGTACTTCTCGGGCAAGTGCGGGCGAAACTTGCGCGGCCACATGGCGAAGCGAAGGTGGGGCGCAAGGGCCGCACATCCTGCACCTGCTGCTGCAGGTACTGGTGCTGCGAGCAGGTGGTTCACACCTGGCACCACGTATCCCGGCATGGGCAAGGCTGCACCATAGGCCGGGGCCGCTACTTGCGGCGCATATGGTGGTGGCATATGTTGCGCAGCATATGCCTGAGGCGGGGCTCGCATGGCGAAGGCCTGCTCTTCCGGTTGTGTCGAGGCCGATGACATGCTGTTGCCTGCCTCATGGTTGTGACGCCTCTCTCGACGTCGCTCGAGGTACACTCGGGCGTCCTGCCCCAAGTGGCACCGCTCCAGTTCCCTTCGCAGGTCCATCGACAGGAGCCTGGAGGAGCTGGAATCCGCCGTTAGCCCGTCAACCGTGGGTGTGCGCGTCAGCGACACAGCTGGTTGCCCTGGGCGCCGCCCTCGCCGAAACCGAGGGTTCGCGGCGGCGACGACGAGGCGGTCCACCTCACGGACCCATTGCTGGGTTGCTGAATGGGGCGCATCCCCTGCAGGTGGGTTGCGCAGCAGCGCCCTTGCTGCAGCTAGCGCACCTCCATGGTGTACGCTCAGCGCTGCAGAAGACCTCACGCTGGTCGGGGCCTGCATTGCTGGAGTCGGCGTTGCCGGAGTCGGCTGCTGGCTACCCGCTTGTGCCGACACACTCCGTCCTGAGTGCGTCGACATGTACTCTCCGCTGGTCACGGTTTGCCGTGAATGCGGAGGGGGAGAGCTTGCCGCTGAAGGGAGCTTGGTCATCTTCGTTGGCGGAAACTCGTCGCGCTAGGGGAAAAGCCCCCTACCTGGCGCGCCAAATGTCGAAGTGTGCGATCGACACTTCCCCCGGGCCTGCACTGGGCAGCCCGCGGAGGTTTTTTTTTCGGAGGGGCTAGTTCCTAGCGGAGAGCTTGCGCGAGTGGACGAGATAGTGAGAGCTTGACACAGGAAGTTTTACGTGGTTCAGGCCGCCGGAGCGTAAAACCCTACGTCCACGGCGAGCTATGGAGCTCGCTGTATTGCTTGCTGCTCAGGGCCGGGGGCCTGAGCTCGGGGGTGAGTTACAGCTTGAGAGTGTATGGCTAGCGTATGAGTTGCAGAATGCGAACCCCTGCTATCGACGCCTACCCGAGCCTTTTATAGTCCAAGGCTCGGGCGGCTTACAAGGGAAGCCGGGACCCGACAGGTGGTCCCGGGGAGATTGTCTATTATCTACCGTATCTGTAGTTATGCCGGTGGTTGTCTCCGGTCGAAGGCTTCTGAGTCTTCCTTTTGCCGCCCTGCCCATGCCGTGCGCTAGTCGTAGTGGTTGATAACGGCGCAGGCGGCATGGGATGTCTTGTCACGGCGTTTATTACCTGTCAGGTTCTGACACCGCGCGCCAGTCTGTGATGCGACTGGACGCAACGGCACCTGACAGGCGCGTGCTCCGCGTTTCCGCGTCTTGGGAAGACGCGGGCCTTGAATTCCTTGTACGGGCAAGGTGAGGGGCGCCTTTACGCCCGCTGCCTACCGCCCGGGGGCAGGCAGCACCGTTCCTCCTGCCACGTGGCAGGTCCGGAGCTCTTCTCTGAGGAGAGGGAGGTCCGGCCCCGCTGGACGCGTGGCGCCTTCGGACCTCTCTCCCGCGGAGGGGGAGGTCCGGCTTCTGCATGCCACGTGGCGGGCCCGGAGCTCACCTCTGAGGAGAGGGAGGTCCGGCCTCGCTGGACGCGTGGCGTCTTCGGACCTCTCTCCCGCGGAGGGGGGAGGTCCGGCTTCTGTATGCCACGTGGCGGGCCCGGAGCTCTCCTCTGAGGAGAGGGAGGTCCGGCCCCGCCAGACGCGTGGCGCCTTCAGAGCTCTCCCTGCGGAGAAGGGCGAGCACCTTAGGCATTTTACCCTGTGCGCGGGGGTACCCCATATCTCAGGTACCGACAGAAACCATTACGATTGCTGAAATCTTCCCACCCGGTGAACAAATTAAATAAGGACTATCGGTGGGTAGTATTGGCAAGCTGTGTTTAGCAATGAAAGCTTGGCTAATAAAATTATGCGTGGCGCCTGAATCAAACAGTACTATAGCGGGATGCTGGTGGAGTTGGAACATACCCGCAAGGATTGGCTCGCCCTCCGGCACGTCCATGGCAAGCTGGTGGACGGTGCCGGGCCTAGGGTTTGCCCGCCGCGCATTAGTGGGGTTCCGGGGTTGATTCCTCCCCAGAAACTTTGGTGCCACTCCGCCGCCTTGCCTTTCCGGGCAACTGCTCGCGAAGTGTCCTGGAAGACCACACTTGCAACATGTGGCCGCTGTTGGTGTATTGCTCGGGGGACGAAAGCCCGGCATGCGCTGCTGAGGTGCATACACACGCGGCATCGCCTGCTGCTGCTGTTGTTGCGGAGGTGGTACTGGCAGTGCCGGCCTGAATGCCGGTGAAGAGTACGGCCGACTGCGGAACGGCATCGACCGCTGTGGTGGCTGCCAGCGTGGACCTGATGGTGGGCGATTCACCATCGGAAACTTCTGAGAAGGACCGCCTCCTTCTCCACTGCTTTGCGGCGCGCTTCGCCTTCGCTCCGCCGCTGCTAACTCCTTGCCGGAGTCCTCCTGAACAATCGCAGCATCAATGATGTCGTTGAGGCTGCCGCGATTGAATATCGCCAACTTGTCCTTCAGGAGCGGGTTAAGCCCCTGGTAAAAGTGGTCCCGCCTCTTCTCGTCAGTATCTGCATGATACGACGCATATAGCGCGAGATTGTTGAACGCTCTGGAGTATTCCAGCGCGTTCCTGCTCCCTTGTTGCAGGTGTAGAAATTCCTGCGTCTTCCTTTTCATCAAACCTGGCGGTATATGATAGGCCCTGAAGGCCGTCCGGAACTCCGTCCAGGTCATCACTCGGTCGGTGGGCTGTGAAGCACAGAAGTTGGCCCACCACGCGCTCGCGGATCCTTGGAGCTG
Organism: Neostapfia colusana; assembly: GCA_030760725.1. NCBI lineage: Eukaryota > Viridiplantae > Streptophyta > Magnoliopsida > Poales > Poaceae > Neostapfia > Neostapfia colusana. Next base: position 85,287,057 of record JASWHV010000003.1, read on the forward strand.
CTGGACCGTGAACTGAGTCTTGCGCTGCTCGCTTATCTGGAGCAGCCCGAACTTCATCTCTATGGCACGGAGCCAGTTGTCCGCGTCAAGTGGTTCATCCGCCCTTGTGAATACCGGGGGATGAGTAGCCAGGAAGTCGGAGTAGGAGCTCTGTTGGCGCTCCTCACGATCTTGACGTCTCTCTGGGCGAGACTATTGGCGATAAGCGTTTGCAGCAACTCCGTGTGCTGCTGATGTGAACCCGCCATTGCCGCGACGATGTCGGCCAATGTAACCGTTGGCAGTGGCGGTGGCGGTGTTTGCTGTTGCTGTTGCTGCTGTTGCTGCTGCTGTCCCGAGGAGTCCTCGGGAGGCTTTTGGGAGGTGTCTCCCCCTTGACTAGTACCCCCAACGTCCGGGTTGGCACGAGTACGCGTCATTCTGAAATTCAAAATAGCAGCAATTAGCACATGTCTTACTTAAAAATGTCCATATACAACAGTAGGTATTGAAGTGACACATGAATAATTTGCACAATATTCACATATATTGATAAAGCATAAACTTTATACAAGATACATTATTCTCGGGTCTCCGAGAAGTCGTGCTCATGTCGTCACTACCTATACATACGCTACTGTCTATACGACATGTCACCGATTACAAAAGTAGGGTTACACTACCCTAGCTGCCCTACATGGCAATGGTAACCCCCTACTCGGAGTAGAACTCGACCTCCTGCGGGTCGTCCTCCTCCGGTACCTCTGCTGGTGGCTCTGGATCTACCACCTCTTCTCCCATTCCGGGTTCTCCCATTGCTGGAAGACCCAAGACCACCGGTACGCCTAACACCGGAGGTACGAGGTCCTGCAATGCATGCACCTCGTCCATGGCTTGGTTGTAATCTTCTTCCCAGCCTTGCCCTTCCTCAATAGCGGCGTCTCGCTCTTGAGCAAGGTCCTCGTTCTGCTGTAAAGATTCTGTACCAGTTCTTGCAATGCCGCGATGTCAACACGGCTCTTTTTCCTTGCCTTCTTCAGACGACGCAACTGATTGTGTTGTTCATTCAGTCGCTTGATCGTCAGAAGGAGCACATTGCGGAGTGCGCTGTGAGCACTCTTGAAATGGTATCCATGGCTTGTGCTCTCCTTGATCTTTGTGGCGAGATGCTCCGTATGAACAGCTTGGCTGTTCATCACGGCGTTTCCCGCCCTCATCTGGAGGCTAAGGTTTGCCTCCGCGGGGTTGTACCTTGGGCAACTCGGGTCCGTTGCCTCCAGGTACCTCTCTTCTCACACATGCTGAGCCCGTCCCTCCACCGGAACGATCGCGTATGGAGTGCCCTCCATAGCCTGCACGTGTAGTTGACAGAAACGTGACAAGGTGTCAAGGGCTGCCACTTGCCACATCCCTTCCGGTTGTCTTCCTCTCACCGCGACGGTGAACGGCACCCAACCGGGTGGCGTAGGTCCTGCAGGGACTTCGACATGGATCGTCCACGTCTTGTTCCCCTCTTCGCCTTCTTGCTTGGCGAAGTACTGCGGCATCTGGTTATATCCGAAATATTGAAGCATCTGCCTCAATGTTTCCAGATAGCCGCTACGGTGAGAACAGTGGGACATCACCCACCCGTTCTCCAACTGTTTATCTGCTGTCATCTGTAAAAATATATTTGAGAAATGTCAAATATTTATATAAACAGTAAACCACTGAGTTATAACATAAGACATGTCATTGAACCCATAAAACTTGGAAACATAGTTCAAATTTTAAACAAATTTGACTGCTGATCTGCTGTTCCCATGACAGCCCTGACCAGTTTCCATTTCAACCTGATTTAGGCCATGTTGAAAGCAAAACCAATTCTGGAGCTCAACATCAAAGTTAACGCTAACTTCAGTAGCTTTCCAGAAAGTATTTGCTTGGCCTAAGATCTGTCCTGGTTCAAAAGTTATGAGATGTCAAAGTTAACAGAATTTCTGGAGAAAATTGGACAGCACCTCCCTGCTTTAGGTACTGACTCGATCCAAGAATCCCAGTTAATTATGTTCCTAATCTGACAAAACTTTCTGTTACAAAGTTATAACCTATCTCATAAGCTTTCCAGAACTAACTCATTTTCTATTTTTGGATTTTTAAGCAGGAAGTTATGCTTAATTTACAGAGAGTTTACAGAGAGTCTTTACTCTGTCCTGTTTTCTGGACAGTTTCAACTCTAGTGCATTTTTCGATTGGTTAAGGGATGAAACACCTCTGGACCTCAACAGAAAAGTTGTAAAGCTCTTCAAAAGATTTCCATAAATGTATCATATGACCCCAACCTCGAAAGAACTCAACCTCTAACCTCTGATCAACTTCAGCCCTAATTCAGCTGAAACCGGAGTACTCTATCCTTAACAACCTATAAGTTGAAAACTTATTAACTTTTGGATATCCTGTTCAAGGGAAGGAATTACATCAAGTTTTACTACTTTGGATCAAAACCTTCAAGTTTTTAATTAAAGTTGTTCATTTAGTTGGGGTGTGACGTCGATGCGTCACCAGATTATGTCGGTACTACGTCCTCACAAAGAAAAACCTATACCGGACTTAGCCGGCTTCGTTAATTCAGTGGCACTAAACGTCACTCGCACACGGATGCTACACGTCTACCTTTTCGTGGCCAGGCTACCTGCAGAAACTCAAACAATCATCAGACTCCGCTGCACACCGAGCCCGGAATCCATACAGTTCGTACAACCGGCCATCATAACTCGCCCGGATGTTCTCAAGCCAAACACGCCTTGAGTTACGTGTTCACGTTTCAGACCACGTGACGGGGTCTCCCAAGTTGCACCACGCACGCCAGAGACAGATGTTGCTCGAATACCCCAAACGACATGAAGAGTCGTAGAGGATACTAAAGCGGGTCGGGTTACCTGCCACCCGTGGGGCTCCACCCTTCAGCTTGTGCGCACTGGTGGACAGCGCTTACGTGTACCCCCCAAGACATAAACGTCCCGAGATACACGATTTTCTGACCTAAGCAAATAAGTTAATATGCCACTTTCTATATGCTAATAACATCCTTATACGGGCTACTAACTCGTTCCTCACTGGATTTTTGAAAAAGATGACCTTTGTAGTGCGTTAAACCTCAAGCGAGCTCTGATACCAACGCTGACACGACCCCAACGGTCTTGTCAAGCCAGGATCACGCTGAGGGGTGCTGCGTTGCACAGCACCGGATAACACACGTCAAAGGTACAAAGCGGAAGCGGAATTTTATTACATAAACAAGTTTATGAACATGTTTACATCAAAATAAGTCCAATCTACACTCGCGGGCGTAGACTACGCATCAAGTCCACGTTCAGACCTTGAACGTGTCCTTGCTAGCACACACGCACACTAACTCTGCGGCGTGCACGACTCCCACTCGACGGGGTTCCCCTCCTGGGGTTCCATTTCCTCTTCGGGAGTCCCTTCCTCATAGAACCCTGCAAAAGCTTCAAACACAAGCAGTGAGCACGAAGGCTCAGCAAGTCTGACCCGTCTCACCTAAACATGGAACTTCTACAGGAGGGGTGATGGGTTACATGAGGTAAAAATCATTGCAAGGACTCGCCTAATTAGTAGAACCTTACTTTCAAGTTTTAGCAGCAGGTTGTGGAGAACCTTACGCTAAGGCACATGAGAGAGCCGCAATCAAACAAGAAACGCATTTCTCTCATGTACTTTGCCCAAATTTGAAAAGAACTTTAGTTAGCTCTAAACTACAGCAATTCATTAGCAATCAAGTCCATCTTTCAATCAGCAACATTTTAACATGTAACTAGCCTGTTCTTTCTACGTCACGATACAGTGAACAAGTGGTACTCACTGACCGCGAGGGATGGCGATTATAATCGATTTACACCTGCAGGGTTACCCGAACAACCCGTCACGTACGCCCGTACTCGATGTTGCCTACAACAACCATCACGGACGCCGTACACAACCACCTTTCGCCCGTCAGCCAAATATTGAACCGGTCCCATCGTCCCAAGCAAGAGGTCTCTGCACGCGCATCTCAGTGCCGCCAGCCGATTTACACCTCGAGCTCTCAACCTACCCTCTGAACGACGGGCAATGCCTCAATACCCAGCTACCCGAGTTACATCAGTTTCCCGGTTCCCATATAGCCGGTAGGTCTTCGGTTCTGTTCTAGCTTGTTCAACAGGCCCACACACGGCTCGGTCCTCAATCGACACAAGCGGAGCTACAGCACACAGGCCCCAAAGTCCTGCTGCCCTTACCCTCCGCTTGGTCTCATTTTCTTGCCATATGTTTCATGTGCTATCACTACCCGAGTCGAGTGCCTCTAGCCTATGCTCGCGAGTAGTTCCAACTACTCGACTTGTACTGAATCCTACTCTATCTTAGCATTGCAGTAGCTAACGGGGTTTTGCAATCCTAAACCCAACCCATGGTTTTCTTGGCTATGCAGTTGGGTTTCCAATCAAGACTCTAATGCAAAGAATCACAACAGTATTCAAAGATGTGCTCAAAACAATAAACATTTGTAAAAAGGTTAATGCAAACCGGAGCTTGCCTTGCTGCTCTTGGTCGTAGGCTAGCTGTTCATCCGGAGTAACAAAGTCTAGGACTTCGGGTTCCTCCTCGACCTTAGCGACTACATGATATAAGCAATATATGTATCAATTTAAATGCATTTGTATTGAGTTTGAAGTTGTGAAGTCTATAACTCTCACTAGACAGACCCAATGACTGTGAAACTTTTACTGTGGCTTGGTTACAACCTAGGCACAGACTTGGTCAGGTTTTAGTTGCAGTAAAGCTCATTTGAGCCCTCCACAATTAATTATGCACTTGACCTTAATTGAAGGCTTTTAGGGTGTTCTAAGGATTTTCATGAAACAAACTATGACTTTCTGAAAACTAGATTTTCAGAGAGTTCTAATGGAGTTGGTCTCACTTAATTTGCAGGTTCCTAGCTAAAGATATGAGCTAAACAATTTCAGAGAAAATTCTGAAAATGTTTCTGAACATTTTCTATTTTCTCTGGAAAAGTTTCACTAATCACACCATTAGGTGGATCAAATGAGCTCAAATGACACGACCCCATTGGTCCTGTCGAGCCAGGATCACGCTGAGGGGTGCTGCGTTGCACAGCACCGTATAACACACGTCAAAGGTACAAAGCGGAAGCGGAAATTTTATTACATAAACAAGTTTATGAACATGTTTACATCAAAATAAGTTCAGTCTACACTTGCGGGCGTAGACTAAGCATCAAGTGCACGTTCAGCCCTCGAACGTGTCCTTGCTAGCACACACGCACACTAACTCTGCGGCGTGCACGACTCCCACTCGACGGGGTTCCCCTCCTGGGGTTCCGTCTCCTCTTCGGGAGTCCCTTCCTCATAGAACCCTGCAAAAGCTTCAAACACAAGCAGTGAGCACGAAGGCTCAGCAAGTCTGACCCGTCTCACCTAAACATGGAACTTCTACATGAGGGTAATGGGTTGCATGAGGTAAAAATCATTTGCAAGGACTCGCCTAATTAGTAGAACCTTACTTTCAAGTTTTAGCAGCAGGTTGTGGAGAACCTTACGCTAAGGCACATGAGAGAGCCGCAATCAAACAAGAAACGCATTTCTCTCATGTACTTTGCCCAAAGTTGAAAAGAACTTTAATTAGCTCTAAGCTACAGCATATCATTAACAATCAATGTCCAGCTTTCAATCAGCAACATTTTAACATGTAACTAGCCTGTTCTTTCTACGTCACGGTACAGTGAACAAGTGGTACTCACTGACCGCGAGGGACGGCGATTATAATCGATTTACACCTGCAGGGTTACCCGAACAACCCGTCACGTACGCCCGTACTCGATGTTGCCTACAACAACCATCACGGACGCCGTACGCGACTACCTTTCACCCGTTAGCCAAATATTGAACCGGTCCCATCGTCCCGAGCAAGAGGTCTCTGCACGCGCATCTCTGTGCCGCCAGCCGATTTACACCTCGAGCTCTCAACCTACCCTCTGAACGACGGGCAATGCCTCAATACCCAGCTACCCGAGTTACATCAGTTTCCCGGTTCCCATATAGCCGGTAGGTCTTCGGTACTGTTCTAGCTTGTTCAACAGGCCCGCACACGGCTCGGTCCTCAATCGACACAAGCGGAGCTACAGCACACAGGCCCCAAAGTCCTGCTGCCCTTACTCTCCGCTCGGTCTCATTTTCTTGCCATGTGTATCATGTGCTATCTCTACCCGAGCAATGTGCCTCTAGCCTATTCTCACGAGTAGTTCCAACTACTCGACTTGTACCGAATCCTACTCTATCCTAGCCATGCAGTGGCTAACGAGGTTTTCAATCCTAAACCCAACCCATGGTTTTCTTGGCTGTGCAGTTGGGTTTCCAATCAAGACTCTAATGCAAAGAACAATATTCAAAGATGTGCTCAAAACAATAAACATTTGTAAAAAGGTTAATGCAATCCGGGGCTTGCCTTGCTGCTCTTGGTCGTAGGCTAGCTGTTCCTCCGGAGTAATGAAGTCTAGGACTCCGGGTTCCTCCTCGACCTTAGCGACTACATGATAGAAACAATACATGTATTAATTTAATGCATTTGTATTAAGTTTGAAGTTGTGAAGTCTATAACCTTTGCTAGATAGACCTAATGACTGTGAAACTTTTACTGTGGCTTGGTTACAACCTAAACAAAGACTTGGTCAAGTTTTAGTTGCAGCAAAGCTCATTTGAGCCCTCCACAAATAATTATGTCCTTGACCTTAATTGGAACTCTTAGGGTGTTCTAGGAATTTTCATGAGACAAACTATGACTTTCTGAAAACTAGTTTTTCAGAGGGTTCTAATGGAGTTGGTCTCACTTAATTTGGAAGTCTCTAACTAAAGATATGAGCTAAACAATTTCAGAGAAAATTCTGAAAATGTTTCTGAACATTTTCTATTTTCTCTGGAACAGTTTTACTAATCACACCATTAGGTGGACTAAATGAGCTCACATGGATCTGACATTTTTATGGTAGTTCAAGGATATTTTGGTGAACATCTCAGCAAAATTTCAGGATTTTCCTCCAAAGGATTCTCCAGTTAAAATTCCTAACATTTTAAACTTTAAGGAATTAATTCTGGAGAATTAAGGAATTTCATGAAGTGAAACTTGATTTTCTGGAAAGTACTCAGAGAGCTGAATCCAGAAAAATTTGGTTCACTCAATTTGGAGCTTTCTAGCCAAAGTTATAAGGATTTGAAGTTTGAAGGAAATCTGAAAATCGGGGAAAAGTTTAAACTCGCGCGTGGGCCCAGGGGACACGCGGCGCACGCCTAGGCGATGGCACACCGCGGCCCACAAGGATTTTGCATGCCAGCACACCCGATCCCGGCCGCAGCCGGATCCCGATTCAAAATGTCGGCCGCTGACAGCTGGGGTCCACCCCCTTCTTCAACCTCGTGACACCCGCGCTCCGTCGCCGAGGGACCTCGCCGGAGGGCTCGCCGCCGGCTGCTGTACAGCTCCAAACTTCTTGATTCTGGCCGCCCCTGCCTACTTTTACTTGGGGAACAGGATCCGAGGGTCAGCTGCTCATGACAACGGCCGGAGCATGGTCGGCGACGAGCCGCCATATCGGAATGACTTCGGTCATGTCGGTTGACTCTCCTAGTACCTCAGCTACTTGGGAAATCGGTCGGGGAGCATCAGTGGACCTCAGAGAAGGTCGACATGAGCTCGAGGCAGCTCGGGGAAGGCCCGAAATAGGTCCTCACCGTGCGCCCGATACTGTGAGAGCCCTGATGCCATGTGAAACGGCTCAGATACCACGCTGAGACGGCCCCACAGGACCTCGTCGGGTGGTGCCGTGTTAGGCGGCACCCAACAGCACACGGGTCGATGAACATACATCATATTACATAAATAGTTTGCGGAAGCGTACAAGATTGTTTTACAAATAAGTATATCAGAGTAGACTACAGCGGAAGACTATCACTCTCACGATTCATATCTAAACTAGCAACAAAGAAACAGTCCAGCCCGCGGACGTTCCTTACTAGCAACACGAAGATCAATCTGCAGCGGCGAGGATGCTCTTTGAGTAAACACTCGGAGGTTCCCGAGTCTCATCGGCATCCCTTCTCATAAGCATCGAGTCAAATACCTGCAAAACAACTCGGATAGCATCCGTGAGCATAACGCTCAGCAAGACTTAACCGTCACCCTAAACATGAAACTCTAAGTGAGGTTGTGAACCTAACATAGGATGGCATAAGCATAAGTAAACTCGCCTAAAAGTGAATCCTTACTTTCAGTATTAATTGCAGTATTTTAAGTAACCCTGGGCACGCCACATCGGGAGTCCACAATCAAACAAGAAACGCTTTCCCCCGATGTAAATTGCTCATGGCATAAAAGAATCGAGTTTGCACTAGCCTATTCATCAAGCTCCAATACAAGGTAGAATAATACTTCACATCAAGATGATTAGTTCCTTTCTCATGCAAGTTCTTACTACGTCACGACTGTGAGAACAAGTATGCTCGGTCCATTCCGCGAGCGACGGTGATTCGAATCAATAACACCCGGACTACACGACACGTACGCCCGTACTCGACGTTGCCTACAACAACCATCACTGACGTCGTACATGGCAGCCTTTCCCTCATTTCACCCCCGCTGAATCGATCAAGTCACCCCGTACAGTAGCTACTCTCATGGTGCACCTTTCGACGTGAGATGTCATGAGAATATTCCCCACATACTGCACACCGGCCGTCCGCCTGAGGCGACCCGAAAAGTCCCAACGACAGCTTCCCGAGGTACATCGGTTTACTGGGTCCCATATAGCCAGCATGAGTCCGGTACACAACTCAAACTTGTTCAACAGGGCCACATACGGATCGGTCCTTGACCGACACGGACAGGTCTACAGCACCCAGGCCCCTATGTCCTGCTGCTCCTACAACCTTCCGGTCTCAACTTTAACTTGCTAATTCAATTACGAACCAATCCCGTATGCCCCTGTTGTTCCTAAATCTGCGAGTAGCATCTCACCACTCGACTTCTACCGAACCGTACTTAAGCATGGCAGTTCTACACGGTGAAAGACACCTACCCAATACTCCATGGGTCATTTGGCTATGCAAGAGGAGTATCAAACACTAGACCTAATGCACAGTTCAAATCTTAACCAAAGGTGAATACAAAATAAAAACTTAACAGCTGTTAAACGCAAACCGGAGCTTGCCTGTTTTGCAGGGTAGTCGTATATAAGCAGTTAGTATCCTTGCAGATCCACCCTTGACTCTTCGGAGCTTGATCCACTTCGATGAATCACTCCTTTGAGTCCCCTTCGTTGTGGTTCCTATTGAGATGCATATGCACATATTTTATAGACTGTAATGGAAAGAAGTTATGGAATTAATTTCTTAGGAACAGAGGTAGTGTGGAAAAGCCAAGCATGGCTTGGTTTGCCTCTGTTGTGCAAAGAACAGAATTAAACTAATTTGACCTTAAGGCCCTTAGCTATACACTAACCCTTTTCTCTAATGAACATAATAGATAAGCTGAAAAGATTTGAGTGCAACTGAAGAACAAGAACTCCAATGGCCTCAAAACTTTTACAGCAGGTTCTATACTACCTAAGGATTTAGCTTGCAAATTGCAGCTAATGTGGAGTCATATTGTGTCCCCCATAATTCTCACAATATCTCTTATGTATTTTTCCCTTATACATAAGTATGGAGAATAAGAACAGGGAGTTCCAGGACTTATCTTGGGCTGATAATTTACATGTGAGTTTTTGATCACATGAGAGTCATCTGGTCCAAAATTCAGCCCTTTTACTTGGGTAGTTCTCCCAGAACAATTCTTTAAGCATTTGTACTCAATAGAATTAATTCTGTAGTAATGTGCATTTTTATGCCCAACTAAGTGAACTACAATTCCAAGTATGTCCCAGAGAGCTTGCCTAAATTTTCCTATGATTTTTGGAGCTATGGATTGCTCAGAACAGATTTTTGAAGTGGGAAACATTTTCTGAAAATGTTTCTGGACTCTTATGAACACAGCAGATTGTTTTTAGCAAATTCTTATTCAAATCATCTTCAAATGAGCTGAAAATTTGCTAGTAGGTCAACAATATGTTAAAGAATATTCTGGCAAAATTTGGGTATTTTTGGGTAACCCAAACTCCCTCAATAATTCTTTTTCAGAAAACCTTCAAAGAATTTTCCAGAATATAATATTAACTCTCATAGAAATCTTGGTTCATATTTGGTTAGAACTCAGAGAGATGAATCCAACCCAATTGGAATCACTCAAATTGGAGTTTTCTACAGGGAGATATGAATTTCCAAAGATTGAGCTAAGTCTGGAATTATTTCCCTACAGCAAATTCGGCTGGACCCATAGTTTTGAATTCCAGCCAATAGAAACGAAGCCACACCGGGCCACAGCGTCTCTGCGCGCCAACACACGGGATCCCGGCCACACCCGATCCCGGGTTTAAAATTTGAGCTGCTGACAGATGGGGCCCACGCTTTGTCTTCTACCTCCCGCTTCTTCCCCGCGCCCGCGCTGCCCCTCGCCGGCCCGACGCCGGAGCTCGCCGGCTCGCCGTTTCCGGCCACCGCCTGAGCTGAAACTCGCCGCCAGGGAGTTTGTGACCCCGAGGAACACGGCGGTGGGGTTGGCTAGGGCTGCCGACGACCGGAACATGGCCGGCGACGTGTGACTGCCTCTGTGGTAGTTCGGCAGCGTCGCCTAGGGTTTCCGGCCCGCCAAAACCTGCGCCGACGCACCCTACAGCACCAGCGCAGCTCTAGGAAGATCGGCACGACCTCAAAATGGCTCGGGAGCGGCGGTAAATAGGTTGTCGCCGTGCGACCGAATGGGTCCGCCATGAACACCTCTAGTCGAGCTCGAATTCCGTCGTGCTGAGGTGTTTTCATGTGCTGGATCCTAAAGGAGAAATGACCGCCGTCTAATCCAGCGTCCATGTGCCAAATTTGATGACTTAAGGAGGATCAGAGGGCAAGAATTTGAAAGAGTCATACCGGAAGCTCGGAATGGGGTCGCCGGAGCAAAACTTCGAAATTCGCCAGCGATGCTTCACGGTATGGCCTGAGCTTGGGCTGAGAGCAGCACCGCACCCGTGCGCGTCCGTAGGTGTGATCGCTCGGCCGCGAAACCCGTTGTGGAGGGCTGTCCACGAGCGCCCGATCACTCCCTCGGCTTAGGTCGCCGCGGCGGCGGTTGTCCTCGGGTACTGGAGGCCGCAGCTCGCTGGCTTGCGGGTCAGGGAGGTGGAGGCCGAGCTCGCGGTGCTGTTTAGCAGGTCAGGGGAGGAAAGAGCGTGGTGGTTTCGCCGTTCTTCCGCTCGGACCGAGAGGCGGCGGGGAAGACGGTCGCTGGCCGTGCGCTCGCGAGGAGAGAAGAAGGGACGGCCCTTGCTTCGTTCAGGGGGGGTTTATCAGGTCGCAGAACCGCCTCTGGGCGCCGTGTGTGGGGAAATGCAGCAGCTGGTGGCGCTGCCGAGCGCCCCCGTGGCTCCACGGTGGGAGCAGCTCTTGGCCCACGTGCTGCTCGACGATTTTCCCCACTGGGGCTGAGACTTAGGGTGCAAGGCTCCTCTTTTAGCTCTATGACATGTGGGTCCCACTCCACAGTTCCTCCCCAAATATCTTCTCAAGCTGATCCTCTTGATTCCCACAATTCTGAGTTTTAAAATGGGGGTTAGAATTTGAATCCTTCCAATTCAGTTTGAATTTGCTTGCCAAATTTGAATTTGGTTGAAGTTTGCAAATTCTCTTCTTTAACTCCTTTTTGAGCCCTCTACAATTGAAAAGTTTGAGAGCAAACTTTTCCCTATAATCCCAACTATAGGGTTGCATGTTTATTCAAAGTTTTTGCTCACCCTATGTGTGAACTTTGAATTTCAAATCTGAATTTTAAACTTACATGCAAAGAGGTATTTACTCCTTATTGGTTCAACACTTTTAAATAAAAAGGTGAGCCTCATCATGGATGATCATCCATGTATTACTTTGCATGAAGAAAGTTTTAGCAAGTCCCATTTTTCATGTCATTGCCACACATATGAACCCAAACCATAGTTTTTATTCATACACATTTTTGAGACTTTTACATTCCTCCCCCCTAAAAAGAATCTCGTCCCGAGATTACAAAAGAGGAACGAGGCGGGAGAGGTAATTACAAACTGTACAAAGATAAAAATTCCGGGTAGTTGGTGCGGATGTAATCTTCACTTTCCCACGTCGCCTCTTCCGCGGTGTGATTACTCCACAGCACCTTGAAGAACCTGATTGTCCGGTTCCTGGTTACCCGGGTCTTTTCATCCAAAATCTGAACCGGTCGCTCGGTGTAGGTCAGGTCCGGTTTCAATTCGTCGATGTCCTCAGTGCGAACAGCAGCGGTGAATTTGAGGCACTTCCGCAGCTGTGAAACATGAAATACATCATGAACACCCGCTAGACTTGCCGGTAATTCCAGCCGGTAGGCTACAGGTCCGCACTTCTCCGTGATAGCAAAAGGACCAATAAAAGGGGGAGCGAGCTTTCCCTTTACACCGAACCGGTGAATTCCCTTCATCGGGGATACACGAAGATAAACGTGTTCTCCAACGTCAAAATGTAATGGCCTACGCCTCTGATCCGCGTAGCTCTTCTGTCGGGATTGTGCAGCCTTTAAGTTCTCTTGTATCAACCGAACTTGGTCTTCGGCTTCGTTGACAAGATCAATCCCAAACAGAACTCTTTCGCCGGACTCACACCAATTCAGAGGTGTGCGACACTTACGGCCATAGAGAGCTTCATACGGTGCCATTTTAATACTCGCTTGATAACCGTTGTTGTAGGAAAACTCCGCCAGCGGTAGGTGATCGTCCCAATTCCTACCGTGGTGGATGGCACATGCTCTCAACATGTCCTCGAGCACTTGATTCACCCTCTCAGTTTGTCCATCAGTTTGAGGGTGATATGCGGAGCTCCTAATCAACTTAGTGCCCAACGAGGCATGCAGCTGCTCCCAAAAACGAGCAACAAACAGCGCACCTCGATCTGAAATGATGGTCTTCGGGACACCATGTGAACATATAATTCTGGAGATGAATAACCCGCATATTGTCTTGCTCGATAATGAGTGTTCACCGGTATGAAATGAGCTGATTTCGTCAACCGGTCGACAATCACCCATATCGAGTCATGCTTCCTGGATGTGAGCGGTAATCCGACGATGAAGTCCATACTCACATCTTCCCATTTCCACGCCAGAATCTTCAAAGGTTGTAGCGGTCCGGCTTTCCGCATATGATCAGCCTTGACCCGTCTACACGTATCGCATTCGGATACGTATTTAGCAATCTCCCTCTTCATCCTCGTCCACCAAAATTTCTGTTTCAAATCTTGGTACATCTTGTTACTTCCGGGATGAATGGAAAACTTTGACATGTGGGCTTCATCCAAGATCTTCTTCCGGAGTTTCATATTGCGCGGTACCACTATACGGTCGTTAAACCATATTGTACCGTTCTCATCCTTCCGGAAACATTTCACCTCTCCGTTGTCCAGTCTTCTCCGTATGTGAGACATACCTCTGTCTCTTCTTTGAGCCTCAACAATCTCTTCACGGATTGTTGGAATGAGCACGAGATTATAAAGCGCGCCATACGGAATAACACGGAGGCTTGGTTCTTCATCTTCCAACTCAGCAACCGCTAAGTTGTGAATGTGGGCTTTCCGACTAAGCGCGTCGGCAACCACGTTGGCTTTTCCCGGGTGATAGTGGATCTCAATTTCATAATCTTTTATGAGCTCCAACCATCTCCGTTGTCTCATATTCAGCTCCTTCTGCGTGAAGATGTACTTCAGGCTTTTATGGTCGGTGTAGTGGTGAACAAGATTACCAAGTAGGTAATGCTTCCACATCTTTAACGCCAACACCACTGCAGCAAGCTCAAGATCGTGAGTTGGATAATGCTGCTCGTGGTTTCGCAGTTGACGAGACCCATAGGCGACCACACGCCCTTCTTGCATCAGAACGCAGCCGAGACCGATGCCGGATGCATCACAGTATACATCAAATGGCTTCGTCGTGTCTGGCTGAGCAAGAACTGGAGCTGTGGTGAGATGTTTCACCAACGTCTTGAATGCAGATTCACATGCTGCATTCCACATGTATTTAGTGCCCTTCTTCAGTAGCTCCGTCATTGGTTTAGCAATCTTTGAGAAGCTCGGAATAAACCTCCGATAATATCCTGCTAAACCTAGGAAACTTCGGACCTCGTGGACTGATTTCGGAGATTCCCACTTCAGCACTTGTTCAATCTTGCTGGGGTCCACGGCAATGCCCTCTGCTGAAATGATATGGCCTAGGAAAGGCACTTGATCAATCCAAAATTCGCACTTGCTGAACTTGGCATACAATTGGTGCTCCCGCAACCGTTGTAGCACAATGCGCAGATGTTCAGCATGCTCTTCTTCAGATTTGGAGTAAACCAATATGTCGTCGATGAATACCACGACGAACTTGTCTAACTCCGGCATGAACACAGAATTCATCAAGTACATGAAGTGTGCCGGAGCGTTGGTTAATCCAAATGACATGACGAGGTACTCATAGAGTCCGTACCTCGTCGAGAAAGCTGTCTTTGGTATGTCCTCTGGTCGGATCTTGATTTGATGATATCCCGACCGAAGATCCATCTTCAAAAATACCTTTGCACCCACCAGCTGATCGAACAGGATGTCGATGCGGGGCAAAGGATACTTGTTCTTGATTGTGACAGCATTGAGAGGACGATAGTCAACACATAGCCGTAGTGTTTCGTCCTTCTTCTTAACGAACAGCGCTGAGCAACCCCAAGGTGAAGAACTTGGTCCTATGAAACCCTTGCTCATGAGTTCATTCAGTTGCTCTTTCAACTCCGCTAGCTCGTTAGGTGCCATCTTGTAAGGCCTTCGTGAAATAGGCGTCGTTCCCGGCGCCAGTTCAATTTTGAACTCGACGTCCCGTTCGGGCGGCATGCCTGGTAAGTCATCGGGAAATACGTCGGGATAATCACGTACCACCGGAATATCTTCAAGCTTCAGTGCTTCCGTGTGGTAGGCCTCTACCATATCTGGATATTTGCTGTCTAAAAACAGCGTGTGCTGTCCGTGAATCGGCGAGTCAATCTGGACAGTCCGGTTACCGATATTGAGAACGGCACCATGACGATTTAACCAAGACATCCCCAATATAATGTCTATCTTCTGCCTATCCAACATAATCAGCGATGTTGGGTATATCTTTCCGCCCAAACACAAAGCTGCTCGGGACACAATCTGATTGGCAGAGATATTTCCTCCCGGTGAACGTATGAGAAAACTCGTTGTGGGAGTATTGGTGGATAATTGGTGCTGATCCACGCATATTTTGCTGATAAAATTGTGGGTTGCACCTGAATCAAAAAGTACCAATACGGGCACGTCCTTGAGAGTAAACATGCCCGCTAACACCGGTGCTCCCTTCGGGACATCCTCAATCGCAAGATGTTGCACACTCCCAGATTGCAATGCTGTTATGTTGACTTGAGCAGGTGGCGGCATACCACCTGATGATGATGGCTGTCTGGTGTTTACCAACTTCTCCCGGCATTCCTGCCTAAAATGCCCAAAACGGTGGCAATAAGAACACGGAGGTTTCCCCGGTTCTTCGTTGACTTGTGGTTGAGAAGTTGAGGCACTTGGCTGCAGCAATGATGCAACAGATGTCATTCGTTGCTGAGGCAAAGGTGTTGCTTCAAGACATGACTCTTGAGCAGGAAATCTGTACGGAGTTGATCTCCCTGGTGCTTGCCATATCTCATCGGATGGTGTGTGATACACCACACGGTATTTACGAGGAACGATTGGTGTGTCTTCTTGCACATCCTCCCGGTCCCTCTTCTCTGCTTGACACTCAAGTGTCGCTTGTTCTTGCAGCAGAGCAGCACTGATCAACTCGGTGTAACTGCCTTGATTGAACAAAGCTAACTTCTCTTTTAGTATGGCACTCAAGCCATAGAAAAAGTAGTCACACATTGCAGCTTCGCTCGTCGCATAAGCAGGAGCATATTGTGCCAGAAGGTTGAATCTTCGGACATAATCGAGGACACTCATGTCCCCCTGCTTCAAGTTTCTGAATTCTTGCTGTTGGGCCTTGATAAAACCCATAGGAATGTGACGAGCACGGAATGCTTCACGAAATTCCGTCCATTCCACTTGATGGCCTTCCGGAACGGTGGCGAGATACGCAAACCACCAATTTCCGGCGGCTCCATGGAGCTGTTGAGCTGCAAATGATGTCTTCTGATACTCGTCGCACTCAAACACTCCAAACTTGGACTCCATAACTCGAAGCCACTGATCAGCTTCCACTGGTTCATGGGCTTCCGTGAAGATTGGCGGTTGTGTCACCAAGAAATCCAAGTAGGCGTTCCGAAGTGGAACGTCCTGTTGTGCACGCTGGAGTAAGCCCTGTTGTACCAAGGCTTGGAGTAGTCTTGTGTTCTCTTGACTTGACTCGACCATCTGAGCCATGACCTCCGCCCATACCGTTGATGGCGGTGCCCGTGGTGGAGTCGAGTTATCATCTTCTTGACGAGAATTCTCAAGCCTACTCGGAGAATGAGTACGCACCATACTGCACAAAGATAATTTTTTTTTGGGGGGGAGTCAAAACATGATCTCAGCAGTATGTGAAAGTATGTAAAACATGAACATGCTAAAACTTTTATGAAAGCATAACAAAATTTCGTGTTTACACATCTTTCTAAAGCCAACATATCCAGTCCCTCATTCGGTACAAAACAGACCTTTCAGTACTTAACCCAGAATTTGATCCAGTTACTAGCATTTTCATAACTCAAGTTGAATACCAAAGTTAAAGTTAACTTCAGTATATTTTCAACGAGTACTCACATGCCCCTAGATCATTTCTGGAACAAAAGTTAGGATTGTTCAAAGTTGACAGAATTTCTGGGTAGAATTTGCCAGCACCTCCTTTGTATGTGGCTGTTTTCATCACAGTTTTACATACAACTGGGGTACAATTCTGAACAAACTATGAACTACAAAATCGTTGCAAATTTCCTAACCTTTCCAACGGTGTATCATATGACCCTTAGAAATTTTTCTACAGACTGTGACGGCTAATTTACAGCAACATCCAGAGAAGTCTGCAGCTGCTCTGTTTTCTGAACAGTTTGCATTCATCTGGACGTTCAACCAAGTTGGGGTCGGATTTGGCTCTGGAGTTCTACAGAAAAGTTGTAGAGCACTTAATAAACTTTCCAGAACCGTATCAAACACCTCCATTGGGTCAAACTAATCAGAGTTACGCTCTGTTAAAGTTCGGCAAAACTTCTGCCAGAACAGAGCACTCTGTTTTTTAGATCAAAAGAAGCCTAGTAATTCTCTTCTTTGAAACTTAGTTCAAACGAAGAGTTCAGTAACTAATATGTGCTTTATCACATCCATTTTTAGTTTGAAAGTTAGTCATGAGTGATTTCTTCATAGGTAAGAATACTATCCAGTGTAGTACGGTGACGATGCACCGCAAGACATATGACGGTACTACGTTGCCTCACCAAAGAAAAACCTAACCGGATTACACCGGCATACACGTATCATTAGGTGGCACTAAAACGATCACTCGCAAACGTGTTCTACACGCACTAAGGTTTTTCGTGGTTATTACCTACATAAAACACACTCAATCATCAGGTTCGGCTGCACACCGAACCCGGTATCCATAACAGTTTGTACACCCGGCCGTCATCACTCGCCCAGGTGTTCTCAAGCCAAACACGCCTTGAGCTACGTGTTCACGTTACTGACCACGTGACGGGGTCTCCCAAATTGCACCACGCACGCCAGGGAAGACGTTGCTCGAATACCCCAAACGACATGAAGAGTCGTAGAGGATACTAAAGCGGGTCGGGTTACCTGCCACCCGTGAGGCTCCACCCTTCAGCTTGTGCGCACTGGTGGACAGCGCATACGTGCACCCCCCAAGACATAAACTGTCCCGAGATGCACGATTTTCCGACATAACAAATAAGTTAGGTTGCCACCTTCATAATATGCTAATAGTAGTCCTTATGTGGGCCTAGTACCGATATCTCACCGTACCCTAAGTTTGTGACATAATATGATGCTCAATCCATGCTCTGTTCCCAACGCAGCTCTGATACCATGTGTGAGAGCCCTGATGCCATGTGAAACGGCTCAGATACCACGCTGAGATGGCCCCACAGGACCTCGTCGGGTGGTGCCGTGTTAGGCGGCACCCAACAGCACACGGGTCGATGAACATACATCATATTACATAAATAGTTTGCGGAAGCGTACAAGATTGTTTTACAAATAAGTATATCAGAGTAGACTACAGCGGAAGACTATCACTCTCACGATTCATATCTAAACTAGCAACAAAGAAACAGTCCAGCCCGCGGACGTTCCTTACTAGCAACACGAAGATCAATCTGCAGCGGCGAGGATGCTCTTTGAGTAAACACTCGGAGGTTCCCGAGTCTCATCGGCATCCCTTCTCATAAGCATCGAGTCAAATACCTGCAAAACAACTCGGATAGCATCCGTGAGCATAACGCTCAGCAAGACTTAACCGTCACCCTAAACATGAAACTCTAAGTGATGTTGTGAACCTAACATAGGATGGCATAAGCATAAGTAAACTCGCCTAAAAGTGAATCCTTACTTTCAGTATTAATTGCAGTATTTTAAGTAACCCTGGGCACGCCACATCGGGAGTCCACAATCAAACAAGAAACGCTTTCCCCCGATGTAAATTGCTCATGGCATAAAAGAATCGAGTTTGCACTAGCCTGTTCATCAAGCTCCAATACAAGGTAGAATAATACTTCACATCAAGATGATTAGTTCCTTTCTCATGCAAGTTCTTACTACGTCACGACTGTGAGAACAAGTATGCTCGGTCCATTCCGCGAGCGACGGTGATTCGAATCAATAACACCCGGACTACACGACACGTACGCCCGTACTCGACGTTTTCTACAACAACCATCACTGACGTCGTACGTGGCAGCCTTTCCCTCGTTTCACCCCCGCTGAATCGATCAAGTCGCCCCGTACAGTAGCTACTCTCATGGTGCACCTTTCGACATGAGATGTCATGAGAATATTCCCCACATACTGCACACCGGCCGTCCGCCTGAGGCGACCCGAAAAGTCCCAACGACAGCTTCCCGAGGTACATCGGTTTACTGGGTCCCATATAGCCAGCATGAGTCCGGTACACAACTCAAACTTGTTCAACAGGGCCGCATACGGATCGGTCCTTGACCGACACGGACAGGTCTACAGCACCCAGGCCCCTATGTCCTGCTGCTCCTACAACCTTCCGGTCTCAACTTTAACTTGCTAATTCAATTACGAACCAATCCCGTATGCCCCTGTTGTTCCTAAATCTGCGAGTAGCATCTCACCACTCGACTTCTACTGAACCGTACTTAAGCATGGCAGTTCTACACGGTGAAAGACACCTACCCAATACTCCATGGGTCATTTGGCTATGCAAGAGGAGTATCAAACACTAGACCTAATGCACAGTTCAAATCTTAACCAAAGGTGAATACAAAATAAAAACTTAACAGCTGTTAAACGCAAACCGGAGCTTGCCTATTTTGCAGGGTAGTCGTATATAAGCAGTTAGTATCCTTGCAGATCCACCCTTGACTCTTCGGAGCTTGATCCACTTCGATGAATCACTCCTTTGAGTCCCCTTCGTTGTGGTTCCTATTGAGATGCATATGCACATATTTTATAGACTGTAATGGAAAGAAGTTATGGAATTAATTTCTTAGGAACAGAGGTAGTGTGGAAAAGCCAAGCATGGCTTGGTTTGCCTCTGTTGTGCAAAGAACAGAATTAAACTAATTTGACCTTAAGGCCCTTAGCTATACACTAACCCTTTTCTCTAATGAACATAATAGATAAGCTGAAAAGATTTGAGTGCAACTGAAGAACAAGAACTCCAATGGCCTCAAAACTTTTACAGCAGGTTCTATACTACCTAAGGATTTAGCTTGCCAAATTGCAGCTAATGTGGAGTCATATTGTGTCCCCCATAATTCTCACAATATCTCTTATGTATTTTTCCCTTATACATAAGTATGGAGAATAAGAACAGGGAGTTCCAGGACTTATCTTGGGCTGATAATTTACATGTGAGTTTTTGATCACATGAGAGTCATCTGGTCCAAAATTCAGCCCTTTTACTTGGGTAGTTCTCCCAGAACAATTCTTTAAGCATTTGTACTCAATAGAATTAATTCTGTAGTAATGTGCATTTTTATGCCCAACTAAGTGAACTACAATTCCAAGTATGTCCCAGAGAGCTTGCCTAAATTTTCCTATGATTTTTGGAGCTATGGATTGCTCAGAACAGATTTTTGAAGTGGGAAACATTTTCTGAAAATGTTTCTGGACTCTTATGAACACAGCAGATTGTTTTTAGCAAATTCTTATTCAAATCATCTTCAAATGAGCTGAAAATTTGCTAGTAGGTCAACAATATGTTAAAGAATATTCTGGCAAAATTTGGGTATTTTTGGGTAACCCAAACTCCCTCAATAATTCTTTTTCAGAAAACTTTCAAAGAATTTTCCAGAATATAATATTAACTCTCATAGAAATCTGGGTTCATATTTGGTTAGAACTCAGAGAGATGAATCCAACCCAATTGGAATCACTCAAATTGGAGTTTTCTACAGGGAGATATGAATTTCCAAAGATTGAGCTAAGTCTGGAATTATTTCCCTACAGCAAATTCGGCTGGACCCATAGTTTTGAATTCCAGCCAATAGAAACGAAGCCACACTGGGCCACAGCGTCTCTGCGCGCCAACACACGGGATCCCGGCCACACCCGATCCCGGGTTTAAAATTTGAGCTGCTGACAGATGGGGCCCACGCTTTGTCTTCTACCTCCCGCTTCTTCCCCGCGCCCGCGCTGCCCCTCGCCGGCCCGACGCCGGAGCTCGCCGGCTCGCCGTTTCCGGCCACCGCCTGAGCTGAAACTCGCCGCCAGGGAGTTTGTGACCCCGAGGAACACGGCGGTGGGGTTGGCTAGGGCTGCCGACGACCGGAACATGGCCGGCGACGTGTGACTGCCTCTGTGGTAGTTCGGCAGCGTCGCCTAGGGTTTCCGGCCCGCCAAAACCTGCGCCGACGCACCCTACAGCACCAGCGCAGCTCTAGGAAGATCGGCACGACCTCAAAATGGCTCGGGAGCGGCGGTAAATAGGTTGTCGCCGTGCGACCGAATGGGTCCGCCATGAACACCTCTAGTCGAGCTCGAATTCCGTCGTGCTGAGGTGTTTTCATGCGCTGGATCCTAAAGGAGAAATGACCGCCGTCTAATCCAGCGTCCATGTGCCAAATTTGATGACTTAAGGAGGATCAGAGGGCAAGAATTTGAAAGAGTCATACCAGAAGCTCGGAATGGGGTCGCCGGAGCAAAACTTCGAAATTCGCCAGCGATGCTTCACGGTATGGCCTGAGCTTGGGCTGAGAGCAGCACCGCACCCGTGCGCGTCCGTAGGTGTGATCGCTCGGCAGTGAAACCCGTTGTGGAGGGCTGTCCACGAGCGCCCGATCACTCCCTCGGCTTAGGTCGCCGTTGCGGCGGTTGTCCTCGGGTACTGGAGGCCGCAGCTCGCTGGCTTGCGGGTCAGGGAGGTGGAGGCCGAGCTCGCGGTGCTGTTTAGCAGGTCAGGGGAGGAAAGAGCGTGGTGGTTTCGCCGTTCTTCCGCTCGGACCGAGAGGCGGTGGGGAAGACGGTCGCTGGTCGTGCGCTCACGAGGAGAGAAGAAGGGACGGCCCTTGCTTCGTCCAGGGGGGGTTTATCAGGTCGCAGAACCGCCTCTGGGCGCCGTGTGTGGGGAAATGCAGCAGCTGGTGGCGCTGCCGAGCGCCCCCGTGGCTCCACGGTGGGAGCAGCTCTTGGCCCACGTGCTGCTCGACGATTTTCCCCACTGGGGCTGAGACTTAGGGTGCAAGGCTCCTCT
Organism: Neostapfia colusana; assembly: GCA_030760725.1. NCBI lineage: Eukaryota > Viridiplantae > Streptophyta > Magnoliopsida > Poales > Poaceae > Neostapfia > Neostapfia colusana. Next base: position 85,309,134 of record JASWHV010000003.1, read on the forward strand.
TTTAGCTCTATGACATGTGGGTCCCACTCCACAGTTCCTCCCCAAATATCTTCTCAAGCTGATCCTCTTGATTCCCACAATTCTGAGTTTTAAAATGGGGGTTAGAATTTGAATCCTTCCAATTCAGTTTGAATTTGCTTGCCAAATTTGAATTTGGTTGAAGTTTGCAAATTCTCTTCTTTAACTCCTTTTTGAGCCCTCTACAATTGAAAAGTTTGAGAGCAAACTTTTCCCTATAATCCCAACTATAGGGTTGCATGTTTATTCAAAGTTTTTGCTCACCCTATGTGTGAACTTTGAATTTCAAGTCTGAATTTTAAACTTACATGCAAAGAGGTATTTACTCCTTATTGGTTCAACACTTTTAAATAAAAAGGTGAGCCTCATCATGGATGATCATCCATGTATTACTTTGCATGAAGAAAGTTTTAGCAAGTCCCATTTTTCATGTCATTGCCACACATATGAACCCAAACCATAGTTTTTATTCATACACATTTTTGAGACTTTTACAGATACCCCCCGTTCGTTCCGCCACTAGTAGACCTTAAATTACGCCGGGCACAGAGGTTCTCCGGCCCAGAGTTGTGAAGGCAACTTGTGCGTTACCGTGTCTAGCTCGTGTGGGAGTGGCCTGAGGCCCTCTAATCCTTTCTAGAGCACGAATTAAACAGAATCGTACCCGAAGGTCGTTCTGCACACAGAAAGGGGAAAAGTGGAAATTCGCCGCCGGTGAGCAACCACTCGAGCTGTGGCTCGGGGATGAGCAGCACCGGTCACCCGCACGTCCAAGGTGCCTTGGCTTGGGCGTGACAACGCCCAGGTTGGGCTGTCCACGAGAGCCCGAGGTGCGGCGGTTCCAAGTTCCGAGTTTGATCTTTCGGCACAGCCGATATCAATCGGTTTCAACCGAATTCTAGCAATGGGGAGGATGGAGGAAGGTCTCTAGTACCTTGCTGGGACTCTGGAGTGGAAGGAGGGAGCGGCGATCGGCGTCCTCCGATCAAGTCCGAACTGCGGAAACTTTCGGCCGGTGCTGGGTTCTTGCGGGAAAACACGTCGGTACCTCGGCCGAGGAGGGGGGCAGGCGCCTTAAGAAGGCTCTGCACCGCCTCATGCCCGCGCGTGGGCAAGCAGCTGGTGGCACGGTGGCTGGCCTCGGTGGCGATCACCGCTGCGGCTCGGCGACCCGAGTGAAAAGTCTCAGTCGGTTTGTGTTGAAGTAGAGGCTGACATGTGGGTCCCACCCTTCCTTTTAACCTCTGAAATTTACTTCTAATCACTGTTGTAAACAGTGAACCCCATACTACCCTTGGCAATTCAAATTATTCCCCCATGAGCCATTTGAATTGATCAAAGTTCAAATGAGGTTTGGTTTGAATGAATTTCAGCACAAGTTCAGTTTGAAATTCAAATAAAGTTTGAATTTCTCCCACTTAGCTCATGTCAAGATCAACTCCAAATGGAGTGAAAATTGGTGTGTGAGCTCACAAAAATGTGCTGAGTAAGAATATGCCCCTCACTTTCAAATTCATGGTATAAAAACAGTTTGGATTTGAATATGTTTTCAAACTGCCCCCTTCCTATCTATACCCAAGATGACCTCAAAAAGGTTTTGAATTTGGGTGAAACTTGGCATGGACATCCTTAGCAAAGTGTAGGAGTTTTTCCTATGTCCAGCCCATCTATATCACATGTGGGAAATACCACTTTTGCAATGTGTAAGTTTGTTCCCTAATGAGCATGTTGATAATTGTTACTTGCTCTTCATTTGTGTTCATCATTCTTCCTCAAATGAGGTTTGTGGTGTGGGGATGAATACTACAAATGGGTGTCAAAAACTGAGGCCCTTACATTCCTCCCCCCTTAAAAGAATCTCGTCCCGAGATTATAAGGTGAAAATGAGAGAGAGGACGGTGGAAAAATTACCGGATATGCGACGTGAAAAAGTCGGGGTAGTTAGTGCGAAGGAATTCTTCGCTCTCCCATGTCGCTTCGTCCATGGAGTGATTACTCATAGAACCTTGTAGAACCACAACGTACGGTTGCGTGTGGTTCGGGCCTTTTCATCAATAATCTGCACCGGTTCCTCCCGATAGGTGAGATCCGGTTGCAGTTCTTCAATGTCTTCCAGCTGAACGGTAGTTGATAGCTTGAGACACTTCCTCAGCTGGGAAATGTGAAAGACGTCGTGCACACCGGAAAGTGCTTCTGGTAATTTCAGCCGGTATGCTACCGATCCACATCTTTCGGTAATCTGGAATGGACCGATGAAGCGGGGTGCTAACTTTCCCCTCACCCCAAATCTGTTTACGTCCTTCATTGGAGACACTTGTAGGTATACGTGATCTCCAACTTCGAATTGTAATGGGCGCCTTCTCCGGTCCGCATACTGTTTCTGACGGGATTGAGCGGCTTTTAGGTTCGCTTGAATTAGTCGAACCTTTTCTTCCGCGTTGTTGACAAGGTCAATCCCGAAGGTAACCCTCTCGCCAGACTCACACCAGTTCAATGGTGTGCGGCATTTTCTCCCGTATAGCGCCTCGTAGGGCGCCATCTTGATGCTGGCTTGGTACCCATTGTTGTACGAGAACTCGGCTAACGGCAAGTGATCATCCCAATTCTTGCCGTGGTCGATAGCGCAAGCTCGTAGCGTGTCTTCTAGAATCTGATTTACCCGCTCGGTTTGTCCATCCGTCTGCGGGTGGTAGGCTGAACTACGGATCAGCTTCGTCCCCAAGGCAGCGTGTAGCTGCTCCCAAAAACGGGACACAAATAAAGTGCCCCGGTCCGATATGATGGTACGGGGTACGCCGTATAAGCATAGGATCCGTGAGATGTACAGTTCAGCGTACTTCTTGGCGTTGTAGTTGGTGTTGACCGGGATGAAATGGGCAACTTTGGTGAGCCGATCGACGATCACCCACACAGAATCATGTTTCTGTAAGGTGGTGGGTAAACCGACGACGAAATCCATGCTCACGTCCTCCCACTTCCAGGCAGGAATGCCCAGTGGTTGCAGCAGTCCCGGTTTCCGCATGTGGTCTGCCTTCACCCTTCGACATGTATCACACTCGGACACGTATTTTGCAGTCTCTCGCTTCATCCGTGTCCACCAAAACTTTCTTCTGAGTTCTTGATACATTTTGTTGCTGCCGGTGTGAATAGAAAATTTTGATAAGTGAGCCTCATCAAAGATTTTCTCCCGTAGCTCCGGGTTTCGGGGTACGACAATCCGGTCCTTGAACCATAGGACGCCGTCTCCGTCCTTCCGGAAACATTTCAACTCCCCACTGTCTACACGTCTCCGCAAATGTGACATGCCCTTGTCATTCTTCTGGGCTGCCGCTATCTCTTCACGGATGGTGGGGACCAAAGCTAGGTTGTAGAGAGCTCCGTGTGGAATCACATGTAGTGGTGGTTCGCTCTCTCCCAACGGTGTGATGGTCAGATTATTGACGTGTGACTTGCGGCTTAGCGCGTCCGCCACAACGTTTGCCTTGCCCAGATGATAATGGATCTCTATCACGTAATCCTTTATCAGTTCTAACCATCTTCGTTGCCTCATGTTCAGCTCCTTCTGAGTGAATATGTACTTGAGGCTTTTGTGGTCGGTATATAAATGTACGAGGTTACCGAGTAGGTAGTGCCTCCACATCTTCAGTGCAAGTACCACGGCAGCGAGCTCCAAGTCGTGAGTTGGATAATTTTGCTCATGGTTCCTAAGCTGCCGTGATCCATACGCGACCATTCTTCGGTCTTGCATCAGCACACATCCGAGCCCAATGCCGGATGCATCGCAGTACACATCGAACGGTTTTGTTGTGTCTGGCTGCGCCAAAACCGGTGCTGATGTCAGGTGCTTGACTAAAGCCTTGAATGCTGCTTCACATGCTGGACTATAAACATATTTGGTAGCCTTCTTCAGCAGCTCTGTCATTGGCTTGGCAATCTTCGAGAAGTTCGGAATGAACCTCCGATAATATCCCGCGAGTCCGAGGAAACTCCGTACCTCATGAACAGTTCTCGGGGATTTCCAATTCAGCACTTGTGTGATCTTGCTCGGGTCCACAGCGATACCTTCCGCTGAGATGATATGCCCGAGGAAAGGCACTTGCGATATCCAAAACTCGCATTTGCTGAATTTTGCGTATAACTTGTGATCCCGCAGCCGTTGCAAGACTATACGCAGATGTTTCTTGTGATCTTCCTCCGACTTGGAATATACCAGGATGTCGTCGATGAAGACCACGACAAACTTGTCCAGCTCCGGCATGAACACCGAGTTCATTAAGTACATGAAGTGAGCTGGAGCATTGGTGAGGCCGAAGGACATGACCAGGTACTCATAAAGTCCATACCTTGTCGAGAAAGCTGTCTTTGGAATGTCCTCCGCCCTTATCTTAATCTGATGGTACCCGGATCTTAAATCCATCTTGGAAAAGATCTTTGCTTCGACCAACTGATCAAACAACATGTTGATCCGTGGCAACGGGTACTTGTTCTTGATGGTTACGGCATTTAATGGACGGTAGTCCACGCAAAGCCGCAACGTTTCATCCTTCTTTTTGACAAATAATGCCGAACAGCCCCATGGCGAGGAGCTCGGCCTAATAAAACCCTTCTCCAGAAGGTCCGTGAGCTGAGTCCTCAGTTCAGCCAACTCCTTGGGCGCCATCTTGTACGGCCTTCGGGATATTGGCATGGTTCCCGGTGCAACTTCAATCTTGAACTCCACCTCTCTATCGGGTGGCATCCCCGGCAAATCGTCCGGGAATACATCCGGGAACTCTCGGACCACTGGAATGTCTTCCAATCTGATGGTTGTGGCTTGATAGACACTTGGAAGTTTTATTTCTGGACTGTCCAGAAATAATGAGTGAGAACCGTGCACCTCTGAGTTTAAGTGCACGACTCGAAGGACGGTGTCTAAAACAGCGCCGTGGCGGGTTAACCACGACATCCCTAGGATGACATCGACCTTCTGCCCCTCTAAGATAATGAGAGACGTGGGGTACACTCTACCCGCTAAGCATAATGGTGCTTTGGAGACCATTACGCTTGCTGAAATCTTCCCACCCGGTGAACAAATTAAATATGGACTATCGGTGGGTAGTATTGGCAAGCTGTGTTTAGCAATGAAAGCTTGGCTAATAAAATTATGCGTGGCGCCTGAATCAAATAGTACTATAGCGGGATACTGGTGGAGTTGGAACATACCCGCAAGGATTGGCTCGCCCTCCGGCACGTCCTCAATGGCAAGCTGGTGGACAGTGCCGGGCCTAGGGTTTGCCCGCCGCGCATTAGTAGGGTTCCAGGGTTGATTCCTCCCCGGAAACTGTGGTGCCACTCCGCCGCCTTGCCTCTCCGGGCAACTGCTCGCGAAGTGTCCTGGACGACCACACTTGTAACATGTGGCCGCTGCTGGTGGAGTACTCGGGGGACGAAAGCCCGGCATGCGTTGCGGAGGTGCAAACGCACGTGGCATCGCCCGCTGCTGCTGCTGTTGTTGCGGTGGTACTGGCAGTGCCGGCCGGAATGCCGGTGAAGAGTACGGCCGACCGCGGAACGGCATCGACCGCTGTGGTGGCTGCCAGCGTGGACCTGATGGTGGGCGATTCACCATCCGAAACTTCTGAGAAGGACTGCCTCCTTCTCCGCTGCTCTGCGGCGCGCTTCGCTTTCGCTCTGCCGCCGCCAACTCCTTGCCGGAGTCCTCCTGAACAATCGCAGCATCAATGATGTCGTTGAGGCTGCCGCGATTGAACATCGCCAGCTTGTCCTTCAGGAGCGGGTTAAGCCCCTGGTAAAAGTGGTCCCGCCGCTTCTCGTCCGTATCTGCGTGATACGACGCGTAGAGCGCGAGATCGTTGAACGCCCTGGAATATTCCAGCGCGTTCCGGCTCACTTGTTGCAGGTGTAGGAACTCCTGCGTCTTCCTCTTCATCAAACCGGGCGGTATATGATAGGCCCTGAAGGCCGTCCGGAACTCCGCCCAGGTCATCACTCGGTCGGTGGGCTGGGAAGCACAGAAGTTGGCCCACCACGCGCTCGCGGATCCTTGGAGCTGCTGGACCGCGAACTGAGTCTTGCGCTGCTCGCTAATTTGGAGCAGCCCGAACTTCATCTCTATGGCGCGGAGCCAGTTGTCCGCGTCAAGTGGTTCATCCGCCCTTGAGAATACAGGGGGGTGAGTCGCCAGGAAGTCGGAGTAGGAGCTCTGTTGGCGCTCCTCACGATCTTGACGTCCCTCTGGGCGAGACGTATTCGCAATTAACGTTTGCAGCAGCTCTGTGTGCTGCTGATGTGAACCCGCCATTGCCGCGACAATGTCGGCCAATGTAACCGTTGGCAGTGGCGGTGGCGGTGTTTGCTGTTGCTGTTGCTGCTGCTGTCCCGAGGAGTCCTCGGGAGGCGGTTGGGAGGTCTCTCCCCCTTGGCTAGTACCTCCAACATCAGGGTTGGCACGAGTACGCGTCATTCTGAAATTCAGCACAGCAGCAATTAGCACATGTCTTACTCAAAATTCCTTAAACAGCAGTAGGTATTGAAGCGACGCATGATTAACTTGCACAACATTCACATATATTGATAAAGCATAAACTTTATACAAGATACATCATTCTCGGATCTCCGAGAAGTCGTGCTCATGTCGTCACTACCTATACATACGCTACTGTCTACACGACATGTCACCGATTACAAAAATTGGGTTACGCTACCCTAGCTGCTCTACTTGGCAACCGTAACCCCCTACTCGGAGTAGAACTCGACCTCCTGTGGGTCGTCCTCCTCCGGTACCTCTGCTGGTGGCTCGGGGTCTACCACCTCTTCTCCCATTCCGGCCTCTCCCATGGCTGGAAGACCCAAGACTACCGGTACGCCCAATACCGGGGGCACGAGGTCCAGCAAGGCATGCACCTCGTCCATAGCTTGGTTGTAGTCCTCTTCCCAGCCTTGGCCTTCTTCGATAGCGTCGTCCCGCTCTTGAGCAAGGTCCTCATTCTGCTGGGTTAGGGTCTGCACCAGCTCTTGCAACGCCGCGATGTCAACACGGGCCTTCTTCTTTGCCTTCTTCAGACGACGCAACTGATTGTGTTGTTCATTCAGTCGCTTGATCGTCGGAAGGAGCACATTGCGGAGTGCGCTGTGAGCACCCTCGAATTGATCTCCGCGGCTTGTGCTCTCCTTGAGCTTGGTGGCGAGATGTTCCATATGAACAGCTTGGCTGTCCATCACAGCGTTTCCCGCCCTCATTTGGAGGCTGAGGTTTGCCTCCGCGGGGTTGTACCTTGGGCAACTCGGGTATGTTGCCTCCAGGTACCTTTCTTCCCACACATGCTGAGCTCGCCCCTCCACCGGAACGAGTGCGTATGGTGTGCCCTCCATAGCCTGCACGTGTAGTTGGCAGAAACGTGACATAGTGTCACGGGCTGCCACTTGCCACATCCCTTCCGGTTGTCTTCCTCTCACCGTGACGGTGAATGGCACCCAACCAGGTGGCGTAGGCCCTGCAGGAACCTCGACATGGATCGTCCACGTCTTGTTCCCCTCTTCGCCTTCTTCCTTGGCGAAGTATTGCGGCATCTGGTTGTACCCGAAATATTGGAGCATTTGCCACAATGCTTCCGGGTAGCCGCTACGGTCAGAGCAGTGGGAAACTACCCACCCGTTCTCCAACCGTTTATCTGCTGCCATCTGTAAAAATATATTTGAGAAATGTCAAATATTTATTTAAACAGTAAACCATTGAGTTATAACATAAGATATGTCATTGAACCCATAACACTTGGAAACATAGTTCAAATTTTTAAACAAATTTGACTGCTGATCTGCTGTTACCATGACAGCCCTGACCAGTTTCCATATCAATCTGATTTAGGCCAGGTTAAAAGCAAAACCAGTCCTGGATCTCAACATCAAAGTTAAAGTTAACTTTAATAGCTTTCCAGAAAGTATTTGGTCGGCCTAAGATCTGTCCTGGTTCAAAAGTTATGAGATGTCAAAGTTAACAGAATTTCTGGAAACAATTGGACAGCACCTCCCTGCCTTAGGTACTGATTTGATCCAAGAATCCCAGTTAATCCTGTTCCTAATCTGACAAAACTTTCTGTTACAAAGTTGTAACCCATCTCATAAGCTTTCCAGAACTACCTCATTTCCTATTTTTGGATTTTTAAGCAGGAAGTTATGCTTAATTTACAGAGAGTTTACAGAGAGTCTTTGCTCTGTCCTGTTTTCTGGACAGTTTCAACTCTACTGCATTTTTCGAGTGGTTAAGGGATGAAACACCTCTGGAACTCAACAGAAAAGTTGTAAAGCTCTTCCAACGCTTTCCAGAAATGTATCATACGACCCCAACCTCGAAAGAACTCAACCTCTAACCTCTGATTAACTTCAGCCTTGATTCAGCTGAAAACAGAGTGTTCTGTCCTTAACATCCTATAAGTTGAAAGTTTGTTAACTTTGAATATCCTGTTCCAGGGAAGGAGTTACATCAAGTTTTACTACTTTGGATCAAAACCTTCAAGTTTTTAAATGAAGTTGTTCATTTAATTGGATGTGACGTCGAGGCGTCACCAGATTATGTCGGTACTACGTCCTCACAAAGGAAAAACCTATACCGGACTTAGCCGGCTTCGTTAGTTCAGTGGCACTACTCGTCACTCGCACACGGATGCTACACGTCTAACGTTTCGTGGTAAGGCTACCTGCAGAAATTCAACCAATCATCAGACTCGGCTGCACACCGAGCCCGGAATCTATACAGTTGGTACACCCGGCCGTCATCACTCGCCCGGATGTTCTCAAGCCAAACACGCCTTGAGTTACGTGTTCACGTTTCAGACCACGTGACGGGGTCTCCCATGTTGCACCACGCACGCCAGGGACAGACGTTGCTCGAATACCCCAAACGACATGAAGAGTCGTAGAGGATACTAAAGCGGGTCGGGTTACCTGCCACCCGTGGGGCTCCACCCTTCAGCTTGTGCGCACTGGTGGACAGCGCTTACGTGCACCCCCCAAGACATGAACATCCCGAGATGCACGATTTTCCGACATAACAAATAGGTTAATAAGCCACTTTCTATATGCTAATAACATCCTTATACGGGCTACTAACTCGTTCCTCACTGGATTTTTGAAAAAGAAGACCTTTGTACTGTGTTAAACCTCAAGCGAGCTCTGATACCACGCTGACACGACCCCATTGGTCCTGTCGAGCCAGGATCACGCTGAGGGGTGCTGCGTTGCACAGCACCGTATAACACACGTCAAAGGTACAAAGCGGAAGCGGAAATTTTATTACATAAACAAGTTTATGAACATGTTTACATCAAAATAAGTTCAGTCTACACTCGCGGGCGTAGACTAAGCATCAAGTGCACGTTCAGCCCTCGAACGTGTCCTTGCTAGCACACACGCACACTAACTCTGCGGCGTGCACGACTCCCACTCGACGGGGTTCCCCTCCTGGGGTTCCGTCTCCTCTTCGGGAGTCCCTTCCTCATAGAACCCTGCAAAAGCTTCAAACACAAGCAGTGAGCACGAAGGCTCAGCAAGTCTGACCCGTCTCACCTAAACATGGAACTTCTACATGAGGGTAATGGGTTGCATGAGGTAAAAATCATTTGCAAGGACTCGCCTAATTAGTAGAACCTTACTTTCAAGTTTTAGCAGCAGGTTGTGGAGAACCTTACGCTAAGGCACATGAGAGAGCCGCAATCAAACAAGAAACGCATTTCTCTCATGTACTTTGCCCAAAGTTGAAAAGAACTTTAATTAGCTCTAAGCTACAGCATATCATTAACAATCAATGTCCAGCTTTCAATCAGCAACATTTTAACATGTAACTAGCCTGTTCTTTCTACGTCACGGTACAGTGAACAAGTGGTACTCACTGACCGCGAGGGACGGCGATTATAATCGATTTACACCTGCAGGGTTACCCGAACAACCCGTCACGTACGCCCGTACTCGATGTTGCCTACAACAACCATCACGGACGCCGTACGCGACTACCTTTCACCCGTTAGCCAAATATTGAACCGGTCCCATCGTCCCGAGCAAGAGGTCTCTGCACGCGCATCTCTGTGCCGCCAGCCGATTTACACCTCGAGCTCTCAACCTACCCTCTGAACGACGGGCAATGCCTCAATACCCAGCTACCCGAGTTACATCAGTTTCCCGGTTCCCATATAGCCGGTAGGTCTTCGGTACTGTTCTAGCTTGTTCAACAGGCCCGCACACGGCTCGGTCCTCAATCGACACAAGCGGAGCTACAGCACACAGGCCCCAAAGTCCTGCTGCCCTTACTCTCCGCTCGGTCTCATTTTCTTGCCATGTGTATCATGTGCTATCTCTACCCGAGCAATGTGCCTCTAGCCTATTCTCGCGAGTAGTTCCAACTACTCGACTTGTACCGAATCCTACTCTATCCTAGCCATGCAGTGGCTAACGAGGTTTTCAATCCTAAACCCAACCCATGGTTTTCTTGGCTGTGCAGTTGGGTTTCCAATCAAGACTTTAATGCAAAGAACAATATTCAAAGATGTGCTCAAAACAATAAACATTTGTAAAAAGGTTAATGCAAACCGGGGCTTGCCTTGCTGCTCTTGGTCGTAGGCTAGCTGTTCCTCCGGAGTAACGAAGTCTAGGACTTCGGGTTCCTCCTCGACCTTAGCGACTACATGATAGAAACAATACATGTATTAATTTAATGCATTTGTATTAAGTTTGAAGTTGTGAAGTCTATAAACTTTGCTAGATAGACCTAATGACTGTGAAACTTTTACTGTGGCTTGGTTACAACCTAAACAAAGACTTGGTCAAGTTTTAGTTGCAGCAAAGCTCATTTGAGCCCTCCACAAATAATTATGTCCTTGACCTTAATTGGAACTCTTAGGGTGTTCTAGGAATTTTCATGAGACAAACTATGACTTTCTGAAAACTAGTTTTTCAGAGGGTTCTAATGGAGTTGGTCTCACTTAATTTGGAAGTCTCTAACTAAAGATATGAGCTAAACAATTTCAGAGAAAATTCTGAAAATGTTTCTGAACATTTTCTATTTTCTCTGGAACAGTTTTACTAATCACACCATTAGGTGGACTAAATGAGCTCACATGGATCTGAAATTTTTATGGTAGTTCAAGGATATTTTGGTGAACATCTCAGCAAAATTTCAGGATTTTCCTCCAAAGGATTCTCCAGTTAAAATTCCTAACAATTTAAACTTTAAGGAATTAATTCTAGAGAATTAAGGAATTTCATGAAGTGAAACTTGATTTTCTGGAAAGTACTCAGAGAGCTGAATCCAGCAAAATTTGGTTCACTCAATTTGGAGCTTTCTAGCCAAAGTTATAAGGATTTGAAGTTTGAAGGAAATCTGAAAATCGGGGAAAAGTTTAAACTCGCGCGTGGGCCCAGGGGACACGCGGCGCACGCCTAGGCGATGGCACACCGCGGCCCACAAGGATTTTGCGCGCCAGCACACCCGATCCCGGCCGCAGCCGGATCCCGATTCAAAATGTCGGCCGCTGACAGCTGGGGTCCACCCCCTTCTTCAACCTCGCGACACCCGCGCTCCGCCGCCAAGGGACCTCGCCGGAGGGCTCGCCGCCGGCTGCTGTACAGCTCCAAACTTCTTGATTCTGGCCGCCCCTGCCTACTTTTACTTGGGGAACAGGATCCGAGGGTCAGCTGCTCATGACAACGGCCGGAGCATGGTCGGCGACGAGCCGCCATATCGGAATGACTTCGGTCATGTCGGCTGACTCTCCTAGTACCTCAGCTACTTGGGAAATCGGTCGGGGAGCATCAGTGGACCTCAGAGAAGGTCGACATGAGCTCGAGGCAGCTCGGGGAAGGCCCGAAATAGGTCCTCACCGTGCGCCCGATACCCCCCGTTCGTTCCGCCACTAGTAGACCTTAAATTACGCCGGGCACAGAGGTTCTCCGGCCCAGAGTTGTGAAGGCAACTTGTGCGTTACCATGTCTAGCTCGTGTGGGAGTGGCCTGAGGCCCTCTAATCCTTTCTAGAGCACGAATTAAATAGAATCGTACCCGAAGGTCGTTCTGCACACAGAAAGGGGAAAAGTGGAAATTCGCCGCCGGTGAGCAACCACTCGAGCTGTGGCTCGGGGATGAGCAGCACCGGTCACCCGCGCGTCCAAGGGTGCCTTGGCTCGGGCGTGACAACGCCCAGGTTGGGCTGTCCACGAGAGCCCGAGGTGCGGCGGTTCCAAGTTCCGAGTTTGATCTTTCGGCACAGCCGATATCAATCGGTTTCAACCGAATTCTAGCAATGGGGAGGATGGAGGAAGGTCTCTAGTACCTTGCTGGGACTCTGGAGTGGAAGGAGGGAGCTGCGATCGGCGTCCTCCGATCAAGTCCGAACTGCGGAAACTTTCGGCCGGTGCTGGGTTCTTGCGGGAAAACACGTCGGTACCTCGGCCGAGGAGGGGGGCAGGCGCCTTAAGAAGGCTCTGCACCGCCTCATGCCCGCGCGTGGGCAAGCAGCTGGTGGCGCGGTGGCTGGCCTCGGTGGCGATCACCGCTGCGGCTCGGCGACCCGAGTGAAAAGTCTCAGTCGGTTTGTGTTGAAGTAGAGGCTGACATGTGGGTCCCACCCTTCCTTTTAATCTCTGAAATTTACTTCTAATCACTGTTGTAAACAGTGAACCCCATACTACCCTTGGCAATTCAAATTATTCCCCCATGAGCCATTTGAATTGATCAAAGTTCAAATGAGGTTTGGTTTGAATGAATTTCAGCACAAGTTCAGTTTGAAATTCAAATAAAGTTTGAATTTCTCCCACTTAGCTCATGTCAAGATCAACTCCAAATGGAGTGAAAATTGGTGTGTGAGCTCACAAAAATGTGCTGAGTAAGAATATGCCCCTCACTTTCAAATTCATGGTATAAAAACAGTTTGGATTTGAATATGTTTTCAAACTGCCCCCTTCCTATCTATACCCAAGATGACCTCAAAAAGGTTTTGAATTTGGGTGAAACTTGGCATGGACATCCTTAGCAAAGTGTAGGAGTTTTTCCTATGTCCAGCCCATCTATATCACATGTGGGAAATACCACTTTTGCAATGTGTAAGTTTGTTCCCTAATGAGCATGTTGATAATTGTTACTTGCTCTTCATTTGTGTTCATCATTCTTCCTCAAATGAGGTGTGTGGTGTGGGGATGAATACTACAAATGGGTGTCAAAAACTGAGGCCCTTACATCAAATGGGTCTGAAATTTTTATGGTAGTTCAGGGATATTTTGGTGAACATCCCAGCAAAATTTCAGGATTTTCCTCCAAAGGATTCTCCAGTTAAAATTCCTAACAGTTTAAATTTTGAGGAATTAATTCTTGAGAAATAAGGGTTTCCATGAGTTGAAACTTGATTTGCTGGAACATGCTCAGAGAGCTGAATCCAACAAAATTTGGTTCACTCGATTTGGAGCTTTCAAGCCAAAGTTATGAAGATTTGAAGTTTGAATGAAATCTGAAAATCGGGGGAAAAGTTTAAATCTCGCGGGGGACCGCGGGGACACGTGTCGAGCGCGGAGGTGTCCGGCGCACCGGGGCTCACAGGGTATTTGCGCGCCAGCACAGCCGATCCCGGCCGCAGCCCGATCCCGATTTAAAATATCTCCCGCTGACAGCTGGGGTCCACCCCTTCGTCAACCTCTCGCTGCCCGCGTTCTGCCGCCGAGGAGCCTCGCCGGAGAGCTCGCCGCCGGCTTCTGTACAGCTCCAAACTTCACGATTTTGGCCGCCTCTGCCTATTTTCTCTCGGGGAACAGGATTTTTGGGCCAGCTCACCATGAAAATGGTCGCCACATGGTCGGCGACGAGCCGCAACCTCGGGAGAACATCAGTCGCGTTGTCCACCCTCCCTAGCACCTCCCCCAATCAAGCTAAGGGTCGTCGAGCATCAGTGGACCATAGGAAAGGTCGACATGAGCTCTACGGAGCTCGGGAAAGGCTGCGTTGGGCTGTCACCGTGCGACCTAGGCCGGAAATTGGGATTTCTACTAAAACTCGAAGAACAGCGGTTTCCCTCCACGGTTCTTCGTGGTTCTTGCTCCTATGAATCCGCACGGGCTACTAGAAGTGATCCTCTGTACAAGTGGATGAGTGATGCAGTGTAGCTTACGAATTTCTCGGATCGGTACCGACCTCACTTTTGCACACTGTCGCGAAAATATGAAATTTTGGCCGGAGCAGTGCTTGTCACGCCGCTGGAGCTTACGCAAAAGAAAGAGGGGTTGAAGGCGAACCTCTTTGCTGTTTACAGCTCCGTGAACGGTGGGCTGTGGTGGCCGGAAGGACGGTTCCCACAGCGGCGGCTCGAGCTGAACCGGCAGGGCAAAGATCGCAGCGGTGGAGCTCAGGAAAGACTGCGCAGGGTCTGGAACCGATGCGAAGGTGTTGAAGGAGGCTTGGCGCACCCGGTGCTGGTCTCAGATCGCCGGGAGGGTCACTGGATCGGCCGGGCGATGAGGGGCCAAAAATTCACTGGGGCGGCGAGGAGTTTCAGTCTGTTGGGCGAGAGCGCGTCGGGGTAGGGATGGGGGGCACCAGCGGCTGCTCGGACGCCTAGATAAGGGCCCCGGGAGTCGATTCAGCGACCGTGGGCGGCAAGCAGGTGGTGGCGCGGTGGCCTCCCCTCGGTGGCGCTCTCGGGAGAAGCTCGGGGACCCGAGTACTGAAAGTCCACTCGGTTGATCTCCTTCAGTGGCCGACATGTGGGTCCCACTTCCAATTTTAACCTCTGAAATTTACTCCTAATCACTGTTGTCAACAGTGAGTCCCAAAATACCCCTGGTGATTCAAATTATTCACCCATGAGCCATTTGAATTGAGTATAATTCAAATTGGGTTTGATTTGAATGAATTTCAGCACAAGTTCAGTTTTGAATTCAAATAAAGTTTGAATTTGTCCCACTTAGCTCATGTCAATATCAACTCCAAATGGAGTGAAAATTGGTGTGTGGGCTCACAAAAATGTGCTGAGTAAGAATATGCCTCCCACTTTTAAATTCATGGAATAAAAACAGTTTGAATTTGAATATTGTTTCAACTGCCCTCTTTCTAGCTATACCCAAAATGACCTCAAAAAGGTTTTGAATTTGGGTGAAACTTGGCATGGACATTCTTAGCTATGTGTAGGAGTTTTCATGTGTCCAGCCCACCTATATCACATGTGGAAAATACCACTTTTGCAATGTGTGAGTTTGTTCTCTAATGAGCATGTTGATGGTGGTTACTTGCTCTTCATTTGTGTTCATCATCTTTCCTCGAATGAGGTGTGTGTGTGTATGGTGATGAACACTTCAGTTATGTGTCCAAAACTGAGGCCCTTACAACACGTGTCGTCACCGGAGCTTAACTCCGGGAGGTCCGTCACTGTTGGACACGTGTTAACCTTGGAGCTCGTCTCTGAGAAGAAAGGAAGTCTGGCGCTGGAGCTACCTCCGGAGAGAGGAAAGGTCCGGCACTAACACATGGCGTGTGCGGAGCCACCTCTGAATAAGAGAGGAGGTCCCGACCGCTAGGATACGTGGCGCACACGGAGCTCACCTCCAAAGGAGAAGGGAGGTCTCACCCGCTTGACACGCGGCACCACCGGAGCTCGTCTCTGCGGAAAAGGAGAAACCAGGCCCCGATGGACACTTGGAGCTTCCGGAGCTCATCACCACGGAGGTAACGGGTTCTGAGGCGGTTTTGGATTTTCTACGCGTAGAAATACCGGTACGGAGGAGAAACCGACCTGAACTCCACAATGTTACCGCACCAAATCAACTAAAGATAAGATGTTAGGATTCAACGACGATCTGAATAGGACTCTTGTTCGAAGTCCAACCAGATTAGGACTCTTCTCTTCCTGATTATAAATAGAACCCAGAACTTCTGGCCAAAACCACGAGCTTATTTTCTAACTCCTGAGCCGACGACTTAGAGCCCTAGCCCCCAACTCGCCGAGAAGTCGCCGGATTTCAGCAAGGAAAAATCACCGGAAGATAGCCCAACAATCGGAGAAGGACCGAGACCGAGAAGAACGTAAGGTAGGTCTCCAATACCACCTTACGACATCGCTGTGTTTTCTTTGCATCTGTTCTTCGATTCCTTTCGAACAGAAGCCTTCTCGTGGACATATCGCTTGATGACCAGGTTGATCTAAAGACAAGATCATCGCCACATCCACCTTTGATCCGAACACCTTTCTTCATCATAAAATCCATGCAAGCCATGCAAAGAACACGTACAAACTAATCATAGGATAGCATGCATATGCATCATCGCATCTAGTTAAAGGTTGTGCATGATATTGATTGTTGTGGATCTTGTATGTGCGTGATCCTGTATAGCAGGACAAGCTCAGGGAGCTGTCTACGACGAACTGCAACAACAAGGTTTCGAGACCCAAGAGCAACTGGAACCGCAAGAACAAGGCAAGTGCTCCTTGACCATATTGATCCTATGTTTTGGGAAAAACTGTTTTGTTTTGCGAAAAGGTGTGTGTGCTGAGTCGAACATAATGGGAAAACCTTTTATAGGAGTTTACTAGTTTTGGTTAAACCACCCTTGTCACCAGGGAAGTTTATGAGTCGGGTATGGTTTTTGTTTTATGCTTCGCTGAGTCCATGGGACATGGGAAGCGAAATAGATGTGTCTAGCTAACTGCACTCGTAATAATAATGAGAAAACTGATGTTGTTAATGAACATGGATCGGAGGGAGATCTAGGCAAGACTGGGTTTGTGAATGAGGTAGCATGAGATGGTGGTTTACTTGCCATAGATCTAAGGACCGGTTCATGCATGCACATGCCAGGATAACAGTGCCACCACAAGGCCAAGTATGGGTGTGGCTTAGCTGAGTAATTAGGTAAGTTGCTAGAGTGTTATGGACTGTGGAAGGCGCGGGGAATGGGAGTCGAGTGAGTACTGCCCTGGGAACTGCATGGCACAAGAGGGGGCCCGTGGGTGGGAGAATTGGAGATTCTAGCCTGCCGGTGAAACCTTAGTGAGTCCATACATCTAGTATCCCCTTTGTCAAGGCTATTTTGTGATCTCTTGGCCATACACCGACGGTTGTGTACTGGTATAATGGAGGTTCTGCAGTCGCCGATGGGTGACAAAATTACAAACTTGTGGGTAAAGAGGTGCAAACTCTGCAGGGTTCTTAAAACTATCATGATAGTCGAGCTTACGGTCACGAGCGCCTGGCCAACTGCCATGATTAGTTGGTATGGTTTTTGGGATGGTTATTGGATGTGGTTATTGGGATGGTTTTTGGTTATGGTTTAGTTTTGGGACTGTTGAGTTTGGGTGATAAGATGGGTTGCATGACTGTTGGGTCATGGCAACAAGATTAGTCTCGGTGTGAGGAGATGGTAGCGAATATGAGATGGTATTCGTAAGATGGTAGCAAATACGAGGAGGTATTTGTGAGCAAGAATGAAGTTGGTTAATGTTCGGGTGGAACATGGAAAGTGATGGAGGTATGTTGGACATTTAATACAAATGCTGGGATTACATTCACCTAAAGGTTTAGTTGCTATTTTATTATGGTTTCGATAAATAACTTTGCTTTCTGCAATGAGCCTTTTTATACCTACCTTGCTATGAGCTTCATATCATATTTTTCCGCACTTGCTGAGTGCATCATTGTACTCAAACTTGCATTATTATTTCATCATCAGCGGCAGGAGAAGACTACTATGAAGACCAAGTGGAGCATTAAGGCATGTGATCTGTTCTCAACCTTGCCTGTGGGAATGGAACAGAGATGGAGTCATCGCTGCTTAGATTTGCTTCCGCATTAGTTAAATTGCTTCCGCATTAGAAATAAAGACTTCCGCTGTGAGCATGAGTTTAAGACTCATGAGACATTGTAATAAACTATGTTATTCGTGGTTATATATATTTTGAATTCAGTTCGTGGAACATATGTGTATGTGTGATAAACATCCTGGGCACACATATGCATTAGTTCTTGGTTCCGTGGTTTTCCACAGAATTGAGGGCGTCACATTATCGATCATTGACAATGAAAGAGCTCGATCTACAAAAGCATCTGTCTTGGCGAACCACTCATCCGAGTGACCACCAGAACTGTTCTTTCAACCGGTATACATCCAACTACGGTCCTCACCCATGTTTGAATCTGCAGTTTAATGTCAAGGAAATTATAGTTACTTTATAATTTATTTATGTCATGACCCTACATCTATTGGAAAGGATAGGTCCTATACCCACCCAAGAGTGACCGAGCGGAGCGTGCTCATGACGAGACGCGTGGTCTAGATCCAAACAAAATTTCGGCAGCATAACCCCGTTGTTCTCCACTGCACGCCCGAAAATGGTGCAACAGAGAACAACAGGGTTATGTTGTCAAAATCTCGTCCAGGTCTAAACCCGCGTCTCGTCACAAGCCACGCCCCCTCGGTCACTCCCAGGATGTCCAAAAAGGGACAATTCCGAACCTACACGCCTAACATGCGTAGCACATGTGATACGGGCCAGTTCGAAACGGGTGACACATATTGTATAGGTTTACATCAATCTTTCATTTTTGAGTCATTTAAAAGAGAGAGAGAGGAAAGAACGAGAGAGAGAAGGAAAGAACGAGATAGAGAAGGAAAGAACGAGAGAGAGAGACAGAGAAGTGGGTCAACCGTCCTAAGTTATGCCCCAAGAGGCGGCGCGGCGGGGCGGCGGTGGCGGCACGACGGCAGGGCGGAGCATGGCGGCAAGGAGGCGTCGTAAAATGTCGTAAATAAAAACAGCCGTCGTAAAATGTCGCCACATTACTTATGATGGCCTGCACAGAGCTGTCGTAAGTTAGAGAGGCTTACTTACGATGGCTTTAGGATTAGCTTGGCGTCCTCACCATCGCCGTCCTCACCGTCATCATTCACCTATGCTTGTGTAGACGCATACGTTATCACTAAATGGGTCGTGTTGGGCCCTAAATGGGTTGTGTCGGGGCAAACCGGTCTGAAGCCCATTTATGTACATATAGTACTTAAACACTCATCAATTAAACATAAACAAACATCTAAACAATTATCAATTCATCTAAACAATTAGTCATAACCTAAACAATTAAATAAACATATAGCCAAACATCTAAACCTAACATAAACAATTAAGCATAATTAAATCTAAAACATATCTAATCAATTATAAATTCATATAAACAATTGTTGATCTAAATAATTCATCTACTAAACAATTCATCTACTAAACAATGCAACTAAACAATTAATCATCTACACAATTACACACTAAACAATTGCTAAATAAAAAAATCAAGCAATGGAGGCCGGCGGGGGGGGGGGGTGCTGTGGCCGGCCATGGAGGAAGGAGGCATACCTATGGGTGAGCTGCGGCGGGCCGATGGAGGTGGCGGGGCACGGCGCAGAACCAGGCGGAGGCAAACGGAGGCGCGGCCAGCACAGAGGCAGGCGGGCCGGCGCGGTGGCGGGGTAGGTGGGCGGCGCGGCTGGGCTGGCGCTCGGGCGCCGAGGCGGGTGGCGCGGCTGTGCGGGCGCTCGGGTGCCGAGGCGGGAGGCGCGGTGGGGCCGGAGGCGACGGTGTGCGGCGGCGGTCGAGCCGGCGCAGCGGTGCACGATGCGGGAGGCGGCCGAGCGAGGCGGCAGTGGCGCGGGTCGGGCGAGCGGCTGCGGCGTGGGAGATAGAGGAGTGCGTTTGTGGGCCGCGTGAGTGGGCCACGCGAGCGGCCCGCGGGATTTAGAGTTATAACCCTAATTTACGACGGCCATCTAACTTACGACAGCCTAGTATTCGGCTGTCGTAAATTGTCGTTAAATTCCGTCGGTTGCTCTACTTACGACGACCCAGGTTTTGGCCATCGTAAGTTGCACATTAAATACCGACGGTCACGTAATTTACGACAGCCGCGAGCCCATGGCCGTCGTAAGTCATCTAACTTACGACGGCGTCCGTTGGCCGTCGTAAGTAATCTAATTTACGACGGTCGACCCTCGTAAATAATACCGGCCGTCGTAAAATGTTGATTTTCCTGTAGTGATACGTGTTTATGATTTTATCCCTATTTTAATATAGTCACAGATTATTCTGTGTTTATGTAAAATTGTGGTAAAATCACAAGCATGGATCAAATTTGGGTAAAATCACATGGGCATTTTTATCTTTTTCATCCAATTTGACACCGTTAACAGTTCATAACGAAGTAGGGGCATACTTTGGCTTCGTTTAAAAAAGCAGATGTAAAATCACAAACCTTATTTTTGTAGTGTAAAATCACAATTAGAGTTTCAACCGAGGGCATAAACACAATAAACTCAAAGTATTTCACTGAATTTTTTGTTTCATGTATCATTCACCCTCACTCTGTTAGTAGAACTCGTATCCTTCGATTTTGTTTCATCATCACAATCGCAGCCTACTACTCTCTATCCCATTGTAAATTTATTTCTAAAATAGGTAAAAGTCAAACTTACCTAACTTTGACCAAGATGATTGAAAAAATATTAATTTTTACACCATAGTAGTGCTATTAAATTTATCATGAATTGTACTTTTATAGCATACTTGTTTTGTATGATGCTAATACTTTTTGTATAAACTTAAAGTAAAATTAGTTTGATTTTAACCAACCTTAAAAATAAATTTCTAATAAGACAAAGTGGGTACCTCGTATGGTCGATAGCCAGCTCACCACTTTATTGCGCCACCAGTCGACCGTCAACACCGTCAGGCCAAACAGATACCTTGGCTTCTTATAGCCTCCTTATTAACGGTGAATTCTCTCATAAACCTGAATCCCCAGGAATTGGAAATCTTCTGACTTCCAGTTCATCAAAAAAAGTAGACTTGGGCAAAACCTCTTTGCATCTAGTATTTTCTGCAGCGGGCTTGGGGGCAAAATCGGAAATCTACAAATTCATGAACTCGAGTGTCTCTATCTTAAGTGAGCTTTTTGCAATTTTACTATCCTCAACTTTGGCCATCGCATACTACTCTCAACATTGAACTCGCTAGAATAACATTATAATAGACTATAGATCGCTCATTTACCATCTAAATGTTGTAATAACTAATGAACTTATTTGACAACAAAAGACACGGAAAAGACTGAAATACCTTTAGATCTCCTTTTTGCACCTCTAATTTGAAAACAGACACCTGTTGAATTCAAAAAAAAATAAAAAAAAAGATTGCATGTCGCTGTGAGCCTAACGAATCCAAAAAAAAAGTTCTTTTTTTGGATTCAATAGGCTATCATATGATTGCTTTCAAATGAGGTGCGAAAAGAGATCAAAGGCATTTCAGTCTTTTCTCGTGTCCTTTGCTGTCAAATATATCCATTAGTTATATTACAACGTTTCAATGGTAAACAAGCGAATTGAAGTCCATTGTAATGGTATTCTAGCAAGTTTAATGTTGAGGATAGTATTTTGGTGAAGCGTAACATTGGGGATAGTAAAATTAAAAAAAGCCTATCTCCACTTGCCTCCCTGGCCCTCTCTTCGCCAAAGCAGATTTCAGATTTTGCTCCGCCTATTGCCGGCAATGGGCCGCTCCAAAGGAGTCAATTGTTATTATAGAATTTCTATCGAGCGGCTTCGACAAAATATAACTCATATGATGGACTTCTATGAAATATCACTTTTAAGGTTGACACACCATTAAAATAGAATTATAGTCTAATTTAACTCATTTTAACAATTTTTACTTTTCTTACTCTTAAATCACTTAAAATGACCATAATAACCTGAATCGATCTTTTTCTTTTCTTTCTCTATTACTCTTCCCGTGGAATGAATCCCCCGCCGCCCTCCTCTCCCATATGCTCCACGCCGCCGCCCACACCTCAGAATCCGGCCGCATCCTCGCCGCCCTCAT
Source organism: Neostapfia colusana (assembly GCA_030760725.1). Lineage (NCBI taxonomy): Eukaryota > Viridiplantae > Streptophyta > Magnoliopsida > Poales > Poaceae > Neostapfia > Neostapfia colusana. Next base: position 85,331,035 of record JASWHV010000003.1, read on the forward strand.
GGCCCCGCTGTCCGCTGTAGCACTGCTGCCCCACCTCCAACGCCCGCCGCAGCACTGTTGCAGGTCGTGCCCCCGCGGTCCGCTAAGATCGAGAGCAGATGCTTCTTTTGACGCTGTTTCAAAGCAACCGCAGTTGTTTTATTGAAAAGAGCAATTCAGTCAAGAAAAAAAGGTAATTCAATTATTTCAGGTGGTCTAAAAATTTAAAAATAGATTAACTAGACTATAATTATTCTAACCGTATGTCAACGTTAAAATTTTTATTTTATCGAAGTTCGAGTTATATTTTGCTAGGTCTATAATACTCGCTCCAAATCGGGCTTCTGGGGGTCGATCTGGTGCTCCTTCTTCAGCAAGCAAAATCGATCTATTCGCAAAGAAGTCTGATTGCAGGTTCAACTGATAGCGTCCCCCATGGCCGACGTTGAGTCCGCCCCTGACGGGGCTGGGAAGCCTCCGCCGTACAAGGATCCTGACGACGACAGGCAGCGGTTCCTCCTCGAGCTGGAGTTCGTGCAGTGCCTCGCCAACCCTACCTACATCCACTGTATGGTGCCTTTCCTCCTCTTCTCTCCCTTTTTAAACTGGTTAGGGTTAGCTTCTCTGGTCTTGCACGGTGCTGGTACCAATGTATGGTGGGAACCGTAGCTTCTTCGATTCATGATGACAAATTTGGAGAGAGGCGCTGCCGTGTTGACTAGTAGTAATTCATGGAAATGCAGAGAAATATGTGCGGAAAGGAGACGAAAGGGAGGATTGAATTGCCTTAGCAATTATTTGGATTGTTTAGTTCCCCCACATGCAAATTGTCCTAAATTATGGTTAGCTTCACCTGGTTTAGGATATGACTCCTTATTCGATCTTGCACGCTTCAGTTGAACAGGTGTTTTCCTGATGCCCAATTTCTAGTTGGCTGGTTACTGGTAGAAATGTGATGACTGCTGAAACAACAAACTGATAAGATGGCTTGAATGCCACATTAAGGCCGTGGCTTTGCTAGAGGCATTTCTTGATTTTTTTTAACAAACCAGCACAAGACAATGCAAATTTCATTAAATAGAACATGAATTGTTTCTCAATTTTTGTGTTCGTGAATGAGAAGTTGTTTTATGCCTCCTAAAATACGTGTAAAATATTTTTTCGAGCAGATCTAGCACAGAATAGATATTTTGATGATGAGGCTTTTATTGGGTATCTCAAGTACCTTAAATATTGGCAGCGTCCAGAGTATATCAAATACATAATGTGAGTGAGACTACCATTTTGGCATTTTGTTTATTTGTCACTAGTAAATATGCTCCCTGATGAAACAACATATTCATGGTTCTTGCTTATGAAATAGGTATCCACATTGCCTTTTCTTTCTTGAGCTCCTCCAAAATGTGAGTTTCCAGAATGCAATGGCACATCCAGCAAGCAAGGTAATATTTGGCTCATCGGCCTAGAATCACACACATGCATGAGTAGTTACTTTTATTTTCTATTTTGGAACCTCATTTCTCCTTTGAAGATCTAGCTGGAGTTGTGCATTTGGACCATATTACTTTTTACTGTAACATGTCAAAACATTCTTGCAGAATATGTTTGTTTGCTTAGAAACTATGAAGGAAAACTAAAGGCGAAATTTGCTATGGGACACTAAATGTTAATGATATTTAAGCATACTTATCTTTTACAGCTTTATCTATAAATGTTGTCATGGCTGGTATTCTTTTTAGTCTATTATAAGATAGCATGTATGAAACTAACGCTTACCTGCACATTGTTTGACAGGAGCTTGCTCATAGGCAGCAATATTTCTTCTGGAAAAACTATAGGAATAATAGGCTGAAGCACATCTTACCCCACCCTCCTCCAGAACCAACTCCTGCTCCTGCACCTTCACAACCTCCCCCAACGGTGCCCCTGCCAACACCTGCCGTTCCACCAGTTCCTTCACCGCCTTCTGCTTTGCCACCTGTGACAGCAGCAGGTGCATCTGCGATGCCCCCTGTGCAGTTTGTAGGAATTCCTGGCACCAATATCCCAAAGACTGACATGAGAAATCCTATGGGTAACAGAAAGAGAAGGTGTGCACCTCCCTCTCAATTACTTAACAAGCTATCTCATTTACTATTTTTTCAGGCTAGTCTGTTTGTTGTAGAAAATTAGAAAACTGTTATTTTGTTTCAATATGATCCTGTTCAAATAGATTTAGTGTCATTCTTCCAATCTAGATATTGGAAATCCTCTTTACTAGTAGGGTCAATGATTGAGGTTTCCTATATGGTAGGAGTCTTTCATTGAATATTGAATCGGGCAGTCTTTTTAGTTTTGCTTACTCTTTGATCTTTTGCCCGTTATGCAAATTCATCTGAATCTGTCAGTTATGGATACATAGTTTACAGTAGTGAATAGATATGTTGGACTGGGATATGGGCAATTTCATATACTAAGCTTGGCTGCTTATTTCCTTTTGTTTATGTGCTGCTTGGTTTGAGTTCAGGGGTGCGATGGCAACAGATTTTACTGTGCACGTATTTACTGCAGGATGGGCTAGCTACATGTTGGACAACACAACATTGGGTGCAAGCGCAGAGCCGCTAAAGGGAGCATTGTTTTTTTCCCCGTTGGTCTAGTTGCAGTCAAGTTCGAACAAACCCTGCTTTGTAATAGCGGAAGATGTAGCTTGAATGACAATATGATTCTTAATGACCGGATCAAACAATTATTCATCCTTGTTGCGATTAAATCTTTGTTACAGTGAAACTTTGCAAACCTCAGCTGCTGCAGAACGGTCATTCAGTTCAGTTCTTAGCAGATGTAGACGGACATCAGGCCTTCAATATTTTACTCACGCAACAACATTAATAGCATCAAAATATTGCGTGCACCAATTCATAGGTTAAATCAATTTTTCTCCTAACATTAACTTGTCATGAAAGAAAAGAGATGTTAGATAACAAGAAGTATAAAAGTTTTTGAGCGAAAGATCTATAGCCATCTGTTTCGCTCCAACACAAGCAGATCATGCAATGTGTTCTGGGATACAATACGAGATTGTTGACCTCAAGCACATAAAGTCAGCAGGACATTTACTGGCTTCGACAATCGTAACCCAAGAACAGATACAGAGTGCCATCAAGCATAACCATGAACTGCTATTAGTAGCGGTAACCTGACCCATACCCACCTAGATCTGAAGATGAATATCTACCGTCTTCCATGCTCGAATAAGATAGCAGAGACGAGGATGAATAGGTGGAGCTGCCATACTGTGAATATCTAGACCTGTACATTGGATCTACTCCCGGATAGCTGCTCCTTACTGGTTCTCTGTGTGCAGCCAAGGAGTCCTGGAGGAAGGGATGGTGTCAACAAAATAATAATAGCAAAAATCCACAATTCAACAAACACACCATCATCCTTATCACCTGGATGAGCTGTTGGGCAGCTTGTACTTGTGACGATGTCCCCTTTATTTCAACTGTAATATCATCAGGGCTACCCATACTCTCCTGAATTGTGACAACAGCTCCACTATTAGCTCGTATGTATGCGATATTTGCTCCTTTAACTCCTATAATGTCTTCCGCATAGGTAAGAGGAATTTGCATGGTTTGAGTAATCTGCATAAGGTATATTCTCGTCAGCAATGGCACAAGGTTAAAAGAGAAAAAAACTGTTTCCAGGTACAAATAAGTCACATCTAAAAGAATCAATGGACGCAATTGACAATAAACAGGCAAGAAAAGGATACAACAACATCAATATCAACAACAACAACGACAAAGCCTTTGTCCCAAGCACGTTGGTGTAGGCTAGATATGAAACCCAATAGAAAACAGGCAAGAAAAGGATTCATAAGACTATTTGTTGAAAACAAATCAAGTGAATTGTTTTCTGTCCAGCAGACACATTATGGAAAGAAATGAAGATGTATACAAAGCTGACATAGTGCTGACCTGTGTAAGAAGAGGACTAGCACCATGAATACCAATCCCGGAGGATCTTAGTGTTAACAAGGCAGGATCTCTCCCATAAAGTGATACACCTGAGCGATGAAAGCTATGATCCGCCAAAGGCTCTCGTTCAAGAAACAAATGATCCCTCTTCACAGGAAGAATATATTCATCAACTACTGAAGGTGGCTGATTTACTTGTGCAGGGACAATAGAATGATGCGACATATCACCCCAACTCTCACTGTTGCGATCTTGGCTCGCTGTTGTAGTATTCTGAAAAAAAAATATAAGAAAAGAAATGTTGCAGTAAAAATGATTAGAAGGGTGGACTTGTGAGGCTTAGCAAAAGTTAAAATGCATGCTTACAGTCTTTTCAAATAATGGGAGTACACTATGGTCAACCAAAAACTTCCTCAGGTGATTAGAGACTGCTTGAACTGCTTTTATGACTTTATCTGTTTCACCTTGTATTTCAACTATCCTTTCATCTTCAGTTACATAGAATGGCCGCTCTTGTTCATCTACAAATATTATAAGCCAGGAATAATCATCATTCATTTTCAGATTGAATCAACATATTTATCGGCGATCTTTGAAGTATACAAATCTTCGTACAACAAGATAAGGTGAACCTCGCATTTACAATCTTTGAATATTTATGTGCCATATACTAATGTAACTTTAAAATTTATTGATACAAGTTTACCTTCTGTGGCAAACAGTACATTATAGTTCATCAAATTATGAAGAAAACAATATACAATAGCAAAGCTTCTAAATATTTAGACAGAGAATAGCATAACAAAATGTGTGCTAATGGTGCATGACTTCTCAAAAGAATGAATGCATCACTTAAAAGACGAGTTTACATAGACTCTAAATGGGGTGATACACTCCTGCGCTAGGAACGCGTGATTTGGGGCAAGAATAGCTAAATCTTGCCGCAGACATACCACTGAATTCTAAGTAAGGGCATGAAGAAGATAACGTATCAAATTCAACAACAAGGTGATCAACTGCTGAACAAAACCAGCTGTGTATGACATGACACAGTATACATCAGTCGAGAATACTTTACCTATTGAGATAACACGTATAGTAGCACATGTGCCCTCTTGAATCGCCTTGATTGTGGCACCTTGCTTCCCAATTAGGTTAATTGCTTGAGCTCCAGGAACCAACAATCGGGCAGCACATAGGCCAGGTGCAACAGCTGCCTGAGTGCCCTCAGAAGCTCCATCTGTTATTCCATTAACACGTTTAAAAACTCTCATCAAAGCATCAATAGCTGGAGGCAGCTCCAAGCTTGGGTCTTCCTTTCCAGAAACCAAAACCTGGAATATCCCGGGTCATGATTCAGAAAAAGTAGCTAGAGAATAGCACAAACCACGTGATTCACTAAATCAGTAAAAGTGACCACACGATAGCTTCACAATAACAAATACGAGAGCTACGCCATATCATATACTCTTCTGCTCACGAATTTATATCTCTAGTACCAATGTTAAACACTGACATCTGAGAACATAATCTGCCTGGTATTTAGAGCCCTCAGAAATAATACAACACAATCACACAAACACACAGACCAAATATCATACGGGAACAACATCCCCTCGAAATGCAAACCGATTTTTCAACCACAGGTAGATGTTTACTTTCATATCCGTCAGCATAACTATCTGGAATGGAAAGGTAAAGCCGCTTGAAAGAAATCCTAGTTCATACTACACAAGAAATCGCAAGCTCAAATCGGCAAAATGGTGTTTGAATCATACATCAGAAGGAAAAGCCTATCAAAAATTTCGATGAACTAGCACTCACGATGCGTTCGGTTGCGCTGAGAGGGCCCTCGAGGACGCGGACCCTGGCCTTGGTCTCCTCGATGAGGCGCTTGATGAGCTCGCCCTTCCGCCCGATGATGCTCCCCACCTTGAGCACCGGCACCACCAGCCTGAACACGCTGTCCCCGGGCCACCCGGGCCACCTCTTCGCGGTCGCAGCGGCGTCGGCCTCCCTGGCGGCCGGCGGGGGCAGCAGCGACGCGGGCACCCCGACCTCCGCGGCTGCGGCGGGTAGGTCGTCCATGGCGGTGGGGGGGACTAGGGTTTGGGTCTCTGGGGCGTGGGCAGCGGGTGCAGTGGCAGAGGAGTCGGCACAGGCAGGACCTGGCAATGCAGCAGGCAAAACACAGGAGCACGAGATCTAGGAGGTGCGTGGGTCGGATTGCGATTTGATTCCTTACGGGCTCACTCGTGCGTGAGTTTCAAATGGGCCCCAAAAAATTAAACGGGCTGATGGTTACCTTTTGCGGGCTGATGTGTTACAGATTCTTAGGCCCGTAATGATATCTTGTATCCATTTTTCTTCTAAGAGAAATCATATAGCACGTTGTGTACTGTACGGCATTTTTGTGAATAGTTTAATGTATTACCTTGCTATGTTTTGCCCAATTCATCGATTTTGCACAAAACTGGCTTTTCTGCAACGAATAAATCATGCAGCTAATCAAGCTGATTCAAACATAGGGTTCCTTTGGTTCAGCTGCAACAACCAGATTTTCTACCAAAAATCAGAAATGTGAACTAAAGGGGTTCTGATGAGAATCAGATTCTCCAGAATCTACAGATTTTTCAGAGGTATAGCATAGATAGTCACACATATCGTAATGTAGGGACATGCCAGTGGGCCACGAGCAACAATCTAGTAACATTTAGTTTAGTTGTCACATTATTTCATAATTCTGGCTACTTAGAAATGCTACTATTACACGCTACAAGTTGAGAGGTTAAATAATTAATACTCGTTCCTCCTATAATGCAAAGGCAGAGCGCATTGCCATTTAACGTCAAAAAAACAAAAAACAGTGCCCTTCCAAGAATAAACAGTGATATCACTGAAACGCTTCTGCTGTCTGTAGAGCCGATGGTCATCCATAATCAGTAGGGGGGTCACGTGCGGATGTCTCTTCCATGTTACGGGATGGTGCCCCCTATATATTCAATCGGCAGTAATATATCCTAGGCCACTCATGCAATTCATATCACTATATATAGACATGCTAACAAATAACGTTGCTGCTTGATGGACAGTTCGTTGTGCAACAAAACGGTACTGAATGGTCTATTAGCAACAAAATTCGCAGAATTCACCTTTTGGGCATGCATGCACCATTGTATTTCTATTGACAAAGATCTATTGAACAAATAGAATTTGTAGCTAGATAGGTCTCTTTATCGTCACTCCATATTAGGTATTTTTGTCTACACTTTGCTCAAATGATAGGGTTGCCCCCTCCTACATTTTTTCTCTGTGGACCGAGGAGAAAAGAAAGGGGGCTCAGCAGGAAGAGGATTGTACCATGAGAGAAGCACAGAGGTCAACCCGCTTCAAATATGGAACATACCTTTGCAATCAAAATTTCAAAAGATTTCAGGGTTAACGCATTTTAACATGTACTGAGATACAAAACTGATGCATGTGTTCCTTGCCACCGACTGCATCACACAGTAATAAACTCAATTGTGCATATATTTCTTTGTCGATCCGTGTGAGAGTGTTCTGTAAGAATTCATATGCTGCTATCCTTTTAATTCTTTTCCAGGTTTCAAGTGTCTCAGTGCACCGGATCTGTTGGTTGCAAGAACTCACTGTTCTAGATATGTGATAAGAATAAATGCCAGTGGATGGTGAGACATGTACCAGCGATTCAACAAGAATGATTAAAGGCGCACAGATGGATGAGTACCTCAACATATATATGAAAAAAAAGTGGCCCCCCAACCATAACCCATCTCCATTTCACAAAGGAAACAACCGGAGCAATTGAAAACCTTTATTGAAAAGAAGGAAGAAAGCAGCACCCAGAGAATCATCACAGCCAAAACGGTTTACTTCCTGTGATTCCTTCGACCACAGATTCCCCTGCATGGGGTAGGATTCACAAGGTTCAGATGCCACTGGCTTTATTCTGGCATGTTGTGGATGCATTTGTGGGCCGCCAATATGGTCGGCGTAGGGCCCACAAAGCCCACAACTAAGCCGTCAGCCCTGCAGCCGCACCAGGACATCTAGAAGATTTAATTAGATAAGGAAAGGTTTAAGAATAAAGGAGTTATAGATTGAGTTAGTTTAGATAGAAAGAAATAGACTAAATAAGGAAGAAAAGAGTCCTGATCGGTTTGGGGAGATTGTCCCCAACCGATCAGGGGGGCGCGCGGCCAAAGGGGGGGTCCTGTCCCCCGTTTATAAGCAGCCCCCTCCCTCATGTTTTCAGCATCCAGGAAATAAGAGTTACCCTTTAGGGGCTGTTCTTCTCCTTGGATCACGGTGGCTTCGAACCCTAACCCTAGTCGCCGTGATCATCTCTCTCTTCCCCCACGCTACGTGCTGCGCAACTGCCCCCACGCCTCCTCGCTGCTGGTTTCCCCCTTGCGCAGCCCTAGGCGCAGCCAAGGGGCCTCCTCCCTCCTTGCTGCGCTACTGGTTCCCCCCTTGCGCAGCCCTAGGCGCAGTAGGAGGCCTCCTCCCCACTACGATTCATAACATTTGGTATCCAGAGACTCTGGGGCAGCGACCATGTCTGGCCCCGTGGACGATTCTGGGACTTTCACCCTCCAAGATCTCGGCAACATGATGAGCAAGATGATGGGGCAGATCGACACCATCAACAAGCGCTTGGACCGCCACGATATGCGCCTTGCGCGCGTTGAGAAGGCACTGGAGCGGGAGCTCTCCGGTGACGAGGACCTGCAAGAACACTCACCGCAGGGCAGCAACCTCCCCCGCAGCTGCGACAGCGGCAGGGGCGGCGGCGGCAATGGCGGCGACGACGACCACTACGGTACCAGGCGCCCACCGGGGCGCCCGACATTCGACGACGGCCGGCTGCGTCGTCACAAGGTCAATTTCCCCAAGTACGACGGGGAAACAAATCCTCTGCCCTGGCTCACCAAGTGTGAGACATACTTCTGAGGGACACACACGATGCTAGAAGAAAAGGTGTGGCTCGCGTCTCTCCACCTGGAGGGTGTCGCGGCCGAGTGGTATACTGCTCTAGAACGCGACTGCGGCATTATGTCCTGGGAGCGGTTTGCGGATTTCATCAACATGCGCTTCGAGCCTCCGCTCCGCTCCAACGACCCGGCGGAAATTAAAGATCTCCGTTGTACTGGTATGGTTGAGGAGTACCAACGTTCGTTCCTGGTCCTTCTTTGTCGTTGCGAGGACCTCGGCCAACGCCAGCAGATCAACCTCTTCACAGCTGGCCTCGGCGAGTCACTTAGAACGGCTCTGGAGTTGCAGTTTCCCACTAATCTACAGACCGCCATGAGTCTGGCCAGAGCCTTTGAACGTCGACTTGCGGCAACAACAGACAGCGGAATACAGAAGGGCGCCGTCTCTCAATGCTCTACGCGCTCTTCTGTTGTGTCCCGCGCCTCCACCGCGGCTTCAAATGGCGGTTCAGCAGCACCCGCCCCGACATCATCGACAACAGCATCTTCTCGCCCGCGCTTCAAACGCCTTACACCCGATGAGATGGCTGCTAAGCGGGCAAGCGGCGAGTGCTATCACTGCCCTGAGCGGTACACACCAGACCATAAGTGTGCCGGCAAAGGAATCTTCCTTCTGGAGCTTGACGACGTTGACGCAGCCATTGCTGATATGGGCATCTCCCTACACACCCTGACCGGCATCGACCTTGCCAACACAATGAAGCTCCAGGTCTACATCCACGGCAACCTGCTGACAGCATTGTTCAACACATGATCCACTCACACCTTCATCAGGGAGCCACTCATCAAGGAGCTCAGCCTGATGATGTTGCCGCGGCCAGGCGTCGGTGTCCGAGTCGCCAATGGCGACACTATCTCCTATACAGGCATCTGTCCACATGTGCCTTTGATGATTACAGAAGATCGCTTCGACATCACATGCTACGCACTTCCACTGGATGACTTCGACCTTGTTTTAGGAGTTCAGTGGTTGTGGTATTTGGGGCCCATTCTCTGGAACCTTGAGGATCTCACGATGAAACTGTGGCGCGGGGAACGTGAGGTGATCTGGACGGGGCTGCGAAGTTCAGCTCCAGTGTGTGCCTCTCTAGCACCACCCACTGATATGATGGACGCTCTCCTGGATGGCTTCCAGGACCTCTTCGATGAGCCACGCGACCTTCCTCCTGCACGGCGCCACGACCACCACATCAGGCTTCTGCCGGGCACAACTCCAGTAGCTGTCCGACCGTACCGCTACCCCCAGCTTCTCAAAGACGAGATTGAGAAGCAGTGTGCCGAGATGCTTCGCTAGGGCATCATCCGAGAATGCACATCTACATTCTCCTCACCAGTACTGTTGGTCCGAAAGGCCGATGGAACGTGGCGCTTCTGCATCGACTACCGCGAGCTCAACGCAAGAACCTTGAAAGACAAGTTCCCGATCCCGGTGGTTGATGAGCTACTGGACGAGCTCCACGGCGCGAGATTCTTCACCAAGCTTGATCTCTGCAGCGGCTACTTCCAAGTGCGCATGCACCCAGATGACATCGGAAACACAGCATTCCAAACCCATCGAGGCCACTATGAGTTCTTGGTGATGCCGTTCGGCCTCACCAATGCGCCGTCCATGTTCCAGTCATTGATGAACGACGTCCTCGACCCCTACATTAGAAAATTTGTGCTTGTCTTTTTTGATGACATATTGGTGTATAGCAGGTCCTGGGTCGAACACCTTCAGCACGTCAAGCAGGTGTTCCAGACACTACGGGTGCACAAGTTGTTCCTGAAGAAGTCTAAGTGCTTCTTCGGCCAGGATACCATGTCCTACTTAGGACACATCATATCTGCTCGCGGCGTGGCAATGGATCCGACCAAGGTGGAGGCCGTGGAACGTTGGTCTACACCTCGGTCCTTACGAGCCTTACGAGGCTTCCTCGGGCTCACCGAGTACTACCGCAAGTTCATTGCGGGGTATGGTGCGGTGGCCTCCCCCCGCACTGCCCTCCTAAAGAGGGAGGCGTTCCGCTAGACTGATGATGCGTCGGACGCCTTCTCCCAACTCAAGCAGGCGCTGATGACAGAGCCTCTTCTTCAAATGCCGGACTTCGACAAGCGCTTCATCATCGACTGCGACGCGTCTGGCGCCGGTTTCGGGGTGGTTCTGCACCAGGGCGACGACGCCATAGCTTTATTCAGCCGCGCTGTAGCGACTCACCATCATAAGCTACCGGCATACGAGCGTGAGCTGATCACTCTTGTGCAGGCCGTACGCCATTGGCGGCCTTACTTGTGGGGCCGCCCCTTCACTTTTCGGACTGATCACTTCAGCCTGAAATACATCTTGGATCAGCGACTCATGACGATTTCTGAACATGCTTGGATGAGCAAACTTTTTGGTTATGATCTGCAGGTTGAGTACCGGCCAGGGCGCTTGAATGGGGCAGATGACGCCCTGTCCCGCCGCAACGAGGAAGACATAGCTATTCACGCCATATCTGCGCCAGTTTTCCCCTCTTCGACTCGCTTCGCGCGGAGATCGTCACGGACCAGCAGGCGCAGCAGCTATGTACACAACTCCGGGAGGGAGTCGCACCTGCGGACTGGGCCAAACGTGACGACCTTCTACTACACAAGGTGAAGCTCTTCGTTCCAGACAAGTCCTCCTTATGGCCCTCTCTCTTAGCTGAGGGGCATGATAGGGTCCACGAGGGCATCCAGAAGACAGTGCATCGGCTGTGCCTCTCCTTCTACAATCCGTCCCTGCTACGACGAGTGCGTGAGTATGTCCGCGGTTGTAGCACGTGCCAGCGCAACAAGACTGATCATCTTCATCCAGCCGGCCTGCTGCAACCGCTGCCTATACCTTCGGAAGTCTGGAGTGATATCTCCGTGGACTTCATTGAAGGCTTTCCGAAGGTTGGTGGGAAATCAGTGATCTTGACGGTGGTAGATCGCTTCTCCAAGTATGCTCACTTCATTCCCCTGAGCCACCCTTACAGTGCTGCATCAGTGGCACGGGCGTTCTTTGATGACATCGTACGTCTCCACGACTTTCCCTGCTCTATCGTCAGTGATCGCGACACCGTCTTCACCAGCCTCTTCTGGTCAGACTTGTTCCGGCTAGCCGGTGTCCGCCTTCAGCTCAGCTCAGCCTTCGACCCGCAGTCTGATGGCCAATCTGAGGTCGTCAACAAGATCATCACTGTGTACCTCAGCTGCTTGGCTGGTGATCGACCGAAGACTTGGTTGCAGTGGCTTCCTTGGGCTGAGTATTGCTACAACACTTCCTACCAGACGTCCCTGAAATGCTCGCCCTTCAGAGTGGTCTATGGCAGGGACCCTCTAGCTCTTGTTGGTTATCAACCAGGCATCTCTAGAGTAGCAGCGGTGGATAAACAACTAAAGGACAGAGATGAATTTTTAGCTGATATCAAGAATAGGCTTATACAAGCACAAGTCACCATGAAAAGCTATGAAGATAAGTTCCGCCGAGAGGTGGAATTTCAGATTGGTGATTGGGTTTGGTTGCGGCTTCATCAGAGGACAGCTGTGGGAGTAATGGCGGCGCCTTCTTCAAAGATTGGCCCAAAATATTTTGGGCCATATCAGATCATTCAGCGCATTTGGACTGTATCATATAAACTTTAGCTGCCTCCTCAAGCAAGGATACATGATGTCTTCCATGTGTGCCTGTTGAAGTAATTTGAAGGTCCTGCTCCTATGCACGTGGTGCCTCTACCACCGCTTCTCCATGGACGTGTTGTACCTACGCCTGAAAAAGTACAAAGAGCGCGCTTGAACAGAGGTGTCTGGGAGTTACTCGTCAAGTGGGCAGGACATTCTGAAGTTGATTCATCATGGGAGCAACTAGAAGATTTCAAGATGAAACACCCCACCTTCAAGCTCGAGGACGAGCTCTTTGTCGGGAAGGGGGGAAATGTTGTAGATGCATTTGTGGGCCGCCAATATGGTCGGCGTAGGGCCCACAAAGCCCACAACTAAGCCGGCAGCCCTGCAGCCGCACCAGGAGGACATCTAGAAGATTTAATTAGATAAGGAAAGGTTTAAGAATAAAGGAGTTATAGATTGAGTTAGTTTAGATAGAAAGAAATAGACTAAATAAGGAAGAAAAGAGCCATGATCGGTTTGGGGAGATTGTCTCCAACCGACCAGGGGGCGTGCGGCCCAAGGGGGCGCGCGGCCAAAGGGGGGGGGTCCTATCCCCCTTTATAAGCAGCCCCCTTCCCTCATGTTTTCAGCATCCAGGAAATAAGAATTACCCTTTGGGGCTGTTCTTCTCCTTGGATCACGGTGGCTTCGAACCCTAACCCTAGCTGACGTGATCATCTCCCTCTTCCCCCACGCTACGTGCTGCGCAGCTGCCCCCATGCCTCCTCGCTGCTGGTTTCCCCCTTGCGCAGCCCTAGGCGCAGCCAAGGGGCCTCCTCCCTCCCTGCTGCGCTGCTGGTTCCCCCCTTGCGCAGCCCTAGGCGCAGTAGGAGGCCTCCTCCCCACTACGATTCACAGCATTGGCACCACATGATCGAGTGCCCACATGCAAATTTCCAACCAATCTGCGAGGGAACTATAATGAGAATACCCAACAGCTTAACATTTAGCTTGCTTTTGAGTTGATCCAAGCGTATTAACCATCAATTCAAATTGTAGAATTTTAATGTCAGTAAGTTGTTCATTCCCCCCACCCCCTTCTGTGCCATTTACTAGTATCAGGCCAGTCCCAATTCAGTGAGTACAAAATTTTCACTGGAGGTTTTTTCCCGTGGAGGTAAACTCAAGTTACCAAGTGCCTAATTACCGCGCGAATTTCATGACCTGTGAGGCTGTGACTGTAATTCCGATAAAATGCTTGGTCAAAAACGCACAGCTGTACCACTAACAACTGACTCCACTTTTCCAAAAGAGATATCAGCTAGCTCAAGGTACAACAGAAGACTTCATCTGGAAAATGTCAAATGTGCAGACAGAGGGTCTCATTCGTCAGTTCCCGTCTGACTTTCTGCAGGTCTCCTCTCCCTCTCCCACTCTAGCGTGCTTAGCCTGCCTCGCCGATCACTGACCACGGCAGCTGCCGAGTTTCCCGCGGCATCCCATCCATCCATGTTAGCGTCCAGCTCATAGGAGCATTAGTGCTGAGGGCGTTGTATATTGCCACACTGCAAAAAGGTGTCGCGCGCACGGTGCTCTTTGCCCTCCACAGCCGCAAGCCGCGAGCCCTACATCGACATGCAGGCCACGTTCTTCCAAGCCTTTGTTCTCTACCGGCACCTTTCCATCTGTATACACAGTCCCGGATCACATCTCGTTGCCTGTTCACCGCTCTCGACTGCTCGAGTCGCATTGCTCGCCACCACTTTGAAAGATCTCACGCGAATTGCCAATCAGATTTGAGAAGAGAACTGGAGTCTGAAAAAGGCGGTAAATTATAGCAGAAGCTTTCCATCTGGTGATACTATTGTTGAGAATGAAATTTGGACAGACAAAGAAGTTGTATAATTGATTGATTCTCTACTCATTCATTTCCTTTCCTTTTATACATGTGATGGCGTTCATTGACGAAGGACGCGACTGTTGGCGAAGAGGTGCGTCGATAACTGCCAGTGTGACAGTTGCCTTCTTCATTCTATTGTCAAGTGAGCATATGTCTTCTAACTCTCCCTCTTGAGCACTTGAATATCACGTTGAATGAATATTATCTTTGAAAAACCAGTGGAAAAAATCTGAACATATATATAACTGAATGCTTGTGTGAAAACTCCTGAAACTTTTATCTTACATTGTCATTGCCTCATTAAAACTAATTGTGAGAAAACTTTAATGTAAAACTCACATAAGAAGAAGAGTACAATTTGATGTTTAAATGTCAGGTAGCTTTATGACAAAGCTCCCCTAAACCCTGTAAATCTCTAAGTCGACGCATACCTATACCAGCGACACATTTAGAAAATGTGGAGTATGGTAGGGACTTAGTGAATAAACCAGCCAAATTATCACATGACATGGTTTGTAGGAGATTAATTTCTCCATTAACTTGAAATTCATGTGGGTAGAATAGTTTAGGTGTTACGTGTTTAGTAACATTAGTTTTCACATAACTTGTCTGCATCTGAGCAATGCAAGCGACATTATCTTCAAAGATAATGGTTGGTGACTCAATAGGCTCAATGCTACATGAGATTTGAATATGGTTAATCACTCTACGTAGCCATGCACATTCACGTGCAACTTCATATAATACTATGATTTCGGAGTGATTTGAAGACGTAGCAATTAGAGTCTGTTTAAAAGACTTCCATGATATTGTTGTCTGTCCGTGTAAGAACACGAAGCCTATCTGAGATTTACCATTGTGGAGATCACTTAAATATCCAGCATCGGCATAACCAATGAGTTTGAGATCTTGATTTTTCGGAAAGAAAAGACCTAGATCTTTTGTACCTTGAAGATATCGTAAGACATCTTTGACTCCTTTCCAATGACGCATGGTTGGAGTGGCACTATATCTTGCTAGTAGATTGACTGCAAAAGTAATATCGGGTCTTGTGTTATTAGCAAGATACATAAGTGCTCCAATGGCAGTTAGGTATGGGTATTCTGAACCCAATACCTCTTCTTCTTCTTCTTCTTGGCATGGCCGAAATGGATCTGTATCCTTTTCTAAGGCTTTAACCATCATAGGAATTTTAGATGGTTAGGCTTTATCCATGTTGAATTTCTCCAATACTTTTTGGACGTAAGTCGATTGATGTACGAGAATGCCCGTATGAAGGTGCTCTAGTTGTAAACTTAGGTAAAATTTAGTTTTACCTAAATCTTCATCTCGAATTCCATCATAAGATGATTCTGTGCCTCATTAATGTCAAGCTCAGTGCCAATGATATTTAAATCATCAAGATATACTGAAGTAATGCAAGATTTTGTTAAGGATTTGTGAATGAAGACACAAGGACAATCATCATTAGTAGAGTAGTTTTTGTTTAGAAGGAACTCCTTCAGTCGGTTATACAACATCCTTCCTGACTGTTTTAAGGCATATAATGACTTGTTGAGCTTGATACAGTACATGTTGCGACCTACATTTTCATTCGGTATAGGTATCCCATCAAGGACCTTCATGTATATATGAAAATCTAGTGACCCATATAAATATGCAGTCACGACATCCATCAACTGTAAAGATAGATGTTTTTGTGTTGCCAGAGATATAAGATATCGAAAAGTTATTCTATTCATTATTGGAGAATATGTATCATCAAAGTCAATGTCAGGTGTCTGCGTGAACCCTTGTGCAACTAGCCTTGCCTTGTATCTCACAACCTCATTGTTCTCATTCCGTTTTCGGATGAAAATCCACTTCAAC
The DNA here is from genome assembly GCA_030760725.1 of Neostapfia colusana. Lineage (NCBI taxonomy): Eukaryota > Viridiplantae > Streptophyta > Magnoliopsida > Poales > Poaceae > Neostapfia > Neostapfia colusana. The sequence goes on from JASWHV010000003.1 coordinate 85,347,354, forward strand.
CTGACAGGATAGGTCCTAGGAGGTGTAGGTATTACATTACTAAATACCTCTCTTTTTTAGTGAGTCAAGTTATGTCTTGATTGCTTCCTTCCATTTGATCCAGTCCGAGCGTTGTTTGCACTCTTCCATTGTTTTGGGATCAGGATCATTGAGAAGATCAGCTATCTTTGTTGGAAAGCATGAGTTGACAACCGATGTATTGTGGCCAAGTAATTCTACAGAACTATTATAATTTATGGAAATTTCTTGTACACTATGAAACTCATCATGATTAACCAACATGTGAGAATTAGGGTCTTTCGATCCTCCAGCCTTCTCTATAGTGCGCACTTGAGGGATGGGTTGTAAAAGTCCCAAAAATATAAATGAAGGAAAACACAGTTTGAATGCCATTTGGTTTCATGTGTATGGAAATTGGGACTTGTTAAAACGTTCCACATATGATATGCACATGAGTGTCCCTCTACACTGTGGGGACCACCCCGTGGTCCACCTACTCCAGGATCGCATAGGGTGGTGCCGTGCGATGCGGCACCCAACAGCACACACGAAAAGAATTTAAGAACAACATACAAACTTTTATTTGATATAAAACAGCGGAAGTCTTTTTACAAAAGCTTAACTATACAACGGAAGTATATACATAGATACTCTCTATTCCTCTCTACGCAAAAGTGCAGCCGTCCATCCCGGGGACGCTACACACTAGCAGCATGGAACCGGAGATCACGGCGGCATGCAGGGCTCCAGCTCGGCCGTGTACCCCGACGGGGGCATCACCTCATCCCCGGACCCCTCCTCATAGCTCTCACCTGCATACAGCTCAAATATTGCAACCGTGAGCACGATGGCTCAGCAAGGCTTAACCGACAACCCTAGGCATGAAACTCTACATGCAAGGATGTGTAAGATAGGAAAAAGAACTTTGCAATAAAGACACACCTACATGTTGATCCTTACTGTTGAAGTGTGCGATCGACACTTCCCCCGGGCCTGCACTGGGCAGCCCGCAGAGGTTCTTTTTTCGGAGGGGCTAGTTCCTAGCGGAGAGCTTGCGCAGATGGACGAGTTTGTGAGAGCTTGACACGGCGAGTTTTACGTGGTTCAGGCCGCCGGAGCGTAAAAATACGTGGTTCAGGCCGCCGGAGCGTAAAACCCTACGTCCACGGCGAGCTATGGAGCTCGCTGTATTGCTTGCTGCTCAGGGCCGGAGGCCTGAGCTTGGGGGGTGTGTTACAGCTTGAGGGCGTATGGCTAGCGTATGAGTTGCAAAGTGCGAACCCTTGCTATCGACGCCTACCCGAGCCTTTTATAGTCCAAGACTCGGGTGGCTTACAAGGGGAGCCGGGACCCGACAGGTGGTCCCGGGAAGATTGTCTATTATCTACCGTATCTGTAGTTACGCCGGTAGTTGCCTCTGGTCGAAGGCTTCTAAGTCTTCATCTTGCCGCTCTGCCCATGCCGCATGCTAGTCGTAGTGGTTGATGACGGCGCAGGCGGCATGGGACGTCTTGTCACGGCGTTTATTAGCTGGCAGGTTCTGACACAGCGCGCCAGTCTGTGATGCGACTGGGCGCAACGGCACCTGACAGACGCGTACTCCGCGTTTCCGCGTCTTGGGAAGACGCGGGCCTTGAATACCTTGTACTGGCAAGGTGTGGGGCGCCTTTACGCCCGCTGCCTACCGCTCGGGGGCAGGCAGCACCGTTCTTATGGCCACGTGGCGGGTCCGGAGCCCTTCTCCGAGGCGAGAAGGGTCCGGCCTGCGGGGCACGTGGAGCCTCCGGACCTCTCCCCGCGGAGGGGGAGGTCCAGCTTCTGTATGCCACATGGCGGGCCCGGAGCTCTCCTCTGCGGAGGGGGAGGTCCGGCCCCGCTGGACGCGTGGCGTCTTCGGACCTCTCTCCCACGGAGGGGGAGGTCCGGCTTCTGTATGCCACGTGGCGGGCCCGGAGCTCTCCTCTGAGGAGAGGGAGGTCCGGCCCCGCCGGACGCGTGGCGCCTTCGGAGCTCTCCCTGCGGAGAAGGGCGAGTACCTTAGGCATTTTACCCTGTGCGCGGGGGTACCCCATATCTCAGGTACCGAAAGTGGCCCCCGGGCCCATCTCGGGGGAGATAGCGAGCCCGAGGTGGGACCTCCGTCTCTTCCGATCCGCGCACTTTCTCTAAGTCCCTAATTGACCGCTGCCGGAGCACGAACGGCCGCGGGGTCGTGAGAGCGTGCGCTCACTTGATGATTGCTTTTACTGCGGCGGTTCCGAAGGCTGCCACTTCTGCATGTTGCGGCGCTTTCTTCGGGAACCGCCGAAGTGCCTTGCCGGCTCATCTTCTCAGGAGACTGACTCCTTGACCCCACCGCTTTAGTTAAGCGGCTTGGGCCCACCCGTCATCGGCATTCGGTCTAGGAATCGAAGCGGTTGCCGGTGCGGGATATTCGAAGAGTTCCGAATCGCTTGGAATTGCACCGGGAAGCTTTTTAGAGGGGGTCTCACCCACATTGCAGCTTCCCTTCGCACTTCTCAGCGTTTCTTCTCAGACTCTTGTGCTTTTGCTCTCTTGCTTTTGAGTTCTCCCTTGCCATGGCTTCCAACCTGCTGCCAGAGAAGAAACGCGCTCGATCTCCTCCAGCAACGGCGTCGGTGCCAAGTCGGGATTCTGGGGTGCCTGACACTCCCTCAGGTGGCGACTCGAAGAGGCCCCGGGTTGATGCGCTGGGGGAAGCCTCTGGGGCGTCCCCTGTTCCGCCAGTCCAAGCGACTGCGGAGCGGCCGTCGGCGACGGTTGCAGGCTCTGGAAGTCCTACCTCGGCTCGGAAGTCGGGGTTCAGAGCCCGCTGGAGTGTCCGCGCTTCCTGGCCTTCCCCGTCTTGCGGGGAATCTGTGCCGCAGCATTCGAAGCCAGGGGCAACTGCCGCGGCCCCCAGGCCAGCGCGAACTTCTCCTGTTCCGGTGTGTCCGGACTCCGCGGCGGAGTCGTCACTTCCTGCCGAGACGGCCACCGCGGCCCCCAAGCCGGCGCAGGTCGACCCTGCACTAGGCGGCCCGGCCTTTTCTCCAGCACCGCCTTCCCCGGTTCGCCCCTCTCCTCAGATCAAGGAGCCAGAAGCTGAGGAGAGCCCGGCAGGCCTAGCTGCCAGAGCCTCGGAGCCAGCTTCTCCTGATCGACGTCTCGTCTCAGTTGCTGGTGCGTTGGCTCTCCCTGAGGACGAGGTAATGGAGGAGGTCGGGGGGACTGCCCCGGCCTCTGTTGCTCCATTGCCTCTGGCGGATGCCTTTGTGCTTGCCGAGACGAGCGTTCGGCAAGTCTTGGCTGCATTAGGGCGCGAGCGGGAGGAGTATACGGTTGAACGGGATCGCCTCCTCACCTGGGGGAACCTTTTGCGGGAGAGGACCGCGAAGGTTAAGAGTGAGCTCGACTCCAGGCAGGAGTTGCTCGACTTCACGGAAGCGCTCGTCGACCGGATGAAGCGGGCTGTTGACCGCATGGACACCCAGTCGCGGCGGATCAACAGGGAGGCCCTGGAGGCACACGCCCGGGCCGAAGAGAGCCTCTCTGCTGCTGTGGAAATACGGCAGCGGTTGGAGCGCCGTGAACTCGCCGTTGAGGAGCGGGAGCGTTTCGTGGCAGCTGAGGCAGAGAGGGTCGCCACGCAGCTGGCCGCGGGCGAGGATGACCTCCGAGCTCGGATGGAGGAGCTGGAGATTCTAAAGGCAGACCTCGACTTGAGGGAGGAACAGGTCTCCCATGATCGCCGGGCGGTCTTGGACCGGGAGTTGACCGCCGGCTTCAAGGCCGCTGAGTTGGAGCGGCTAGTCAAGACTCTCCACCTTTGGGAGAGTTCCCTGGCGGCCAAGGAGAAGGAATTCTCCGAGAGGAACCTGGAGGCTCTGCAGGCGGCCCGCCGCGAGGTGGAGGAGCTCTCAGCCTTGCGGTCCTCCGAGGCTCTTGCGGTCTCAAGCTTCATGGATCGAGCGGGGTCCGCCCTGATCCCTCTTGGCTTCAGTCCGGTGAGGGCCGCAACTCCCGCATTGAAGGTGGCAGAGGTGATCCCTACGTTGGAGTCGATCGGCGCCAAGATGGACAGACTCGACTCGGTGGTCGCCAGCGAGCTTGAGGCCGAGGGCCGCGGCTTAGCTTTAGAGGTCGCTTCGCATGTGCTGGCATGCTTCAAGAGCCATGACCCCTCTTTTTCGCTAGAGCCAGCGAGAGAGGGCCCAGCCGCGGAGCGGGAGGAAGCTGCCAGGGCTGAAGTCGAGGATGTGGCCGCCCTTGTAGCCGCAAGGTTCCGGCGAGAGCCGGGAGGTCCTTAGGACTTGTTTCTCCCTTTTTTATCGAGTCTGTAGCCCAGCTCGTGGAGCCTTTGTATGGACAGACTCCTGTTTCTTTCTGTGTCTGCATGCCCTAGTCTTCTTCTTGGCCTTTCCTGACCGAGCCCTTAGCTCCGCAAGGACTCGGAGGCCTTGACCAATCTCGAAGCTCTGCATAGACACCTTGTCCGGGTCCCCTCTGTATACTAAGGGTTCCAGAGGTCTCTAGGACCCGCCTCACGAGATCGGAGGGGGGTCCGAGCCTGTTGGTCACGTGGCGGGCCCGGAGCTCCCGCCTGAGAGGAGGTCCGGGCTTGCAGGGCACGTGGAGGCCTCGGGCCTCTCCCTACAGAGGGGGAAGGTCCAACTTCTGTATACCACGCGGCGGTCCCGGAGCTCCCCTCAAAGAGGTGGGAGGTCCGGCCCTGCTGGACACGTGGGGCCTTCGGACCTCGCCCCTTGAGGGCTAGCCCTTTTGATCTTACCTTGGGGTTTTTGGCCTACCGCGATCCCGTAGCGGCCCCCTGGTAGGTGCGTTCTATTGGGTGGATGCGCCTACCATACTCCTGCGGGGAGCTGAGGCTGAGAAGTCCTGCACACAAGTAAGGAAAAAGTAATTCTCCTTGGGGGCTCCCCCCCTTTATTCCTTAGTCGTATCTGCAGCAAATTCCGACTAAAGATGAAAATGAGAAGAGGGAGTTGAACGCATAGTGAGCACGCGTTAGTAGGGTAATCATAAAAATTTAATAAGTAAATTAAATGAGTACCAAAGAAGAGCAACGTAGGGTAGGTTTCTTTTCATATAAATTTCCATACGGGGGAAGGCGGGCCGCATATGTAGGCCACGACCCACCTCAAGGGAAGCAAGACTCTACGCGCTTGGGGTTGGAACCAGGCGAAGCTGAACGTAGTCCTGGACCGTCCCCTGAGGCTTAGTTGCTCCAAGCCCTGTTCACGGACTTTTATGGAAATTACTACAAAAAGAAGGGCCTGCCCTATTGTTGCTCTAGGGGTAGAACTTACAGCGGTGTTCCGTGTTCCGAAGGTTCAGGAGGGGGTCCCTGTCTTCGGTTCTGGGGAATGGTCCTAGGCCCGGGATGTCCAGCCCCAGTACGGCAAATGGCCATGCGGGCTGGATCATCTGTACCGTCCAAGCCGGTGTATGGATCTGCTTGGCGTGGAACAGGCATGCCTAGCAGCTCTCGACTAGCTCGACGTTATCCTGGAGTGTTGCCGGCTAGTAGAAGCCATGCCGAAAGGCTTTACCGACAAGCGTGCGTGAGGAAGAATGACTCCCACATTCGCCTCCATGGATCTCAGCGAACAAGTCGCAGCCTTCCCCCTGGGTTATGCACCGCAATAGGATGTGATTGGCGCCACGTCGGTAGAGATCCCCCTCTACCGCCATGTGTCTCTTAGCCATACGCGCAATCCGTTCAGCGGATACACGTTCATCAGGGAGGATATTGTCTTTCAAGTAGTCCCGGACCTCCGTGATCCATGCATCGGGTCTGACTTGAGCATCTGGATCTTGAGCGCTGGGTTGCACGGAGTCCCCAGTGACGCTTATGATCCTTGGCGGCGCTCATGGCCGCCGGGACCGCCAGCTTCGAGGTGCTGGTCTAGCCCCCTTCGCCCGGCTCGGCGGGCCGGGCTGTGGGTCGCGGCAACGTCCTCTCGAGGCCCCCTTCAGGCACAGTGGCTCCGGTGGCAGTGGGGGCCCTCGTTGAAAGGTCGTCAGCTGCGGCCTTGCTAGCGCGCGGTACGTGGTGCAGGTCCAAGGGGAGGGGGTCTGTCTCCGCCGTCTTGGTTGATAACCGGACTGGGGATTGCCCTGAGCCAACGACTAGCGAGAAGGATGAGCACTCCATACTTTGCTATGTTGTTGGCTGCCTTGGAATTGAAACGCGCCACATACCCAGACTGCTCCCCCGATGGCGTGAGGAACAGTACGCTAGCATCGGCCCCCTGCTTTCGCGAGGAGCCGTCGACGAACATCATTCAATAAAGCCTGGTGAAGGTCGGGGCTCAGGGTCCTGTTTCATCGTCTTCGTGGCCCCCTGAGCGTGCGTCTACTTCAGCCACAAGTGAACTAGTGCTCTGTTAATGTCTGTATGACGGGGAAAGGAACCTAGATCAAACTTCAGTAGCTCTGCCGCCCATTTGGCGGCATCGCCCGCCGCGTGGAGCTGTGGGGGATAGCTTTTAGCCTGGGGAGATCGCCGGGTGCCCGACACTCGGGGGTCCTCAGGCTGCTTTGGACCTTGCGGGAAGCTCCGCTGACGTCCCGGGAGCTCCGGGAGGTCCTGCTGGTCCTCCGGGAGGTTGTGTCGGGGATCCGAGGTCTGGTCTTCTGGTGCTTGCTTCTTGGTAGCGAAACAGGTTACTGTGGTATGGGGTTAAAGCCATTGCGCTAAGACCAGAAATTCGCGGGACCCCTAGCTATGCCGAGTCGGTTTACGCCGGGATTAGCAGGTAAAGGGCGCCCTTCAACTACTTCAGACACAGGGGTCTGATGGGAGCCCTAGCAAGCATTTGGGAAGCGCAGCATATCACCGCCTGGTATCGAGTCTACTATTTGCTCTATCATAGGAAGAGAAAATAGGTCTTTAGGGCATGCCTTATTGAGACTGGTGTAGTGGATGCGCTTCCGGAGCTTCTCGCTGGCCTTCGGGATAATAACACGGTTTGCCAAGCGCCGGGAGCGGCGGACTCTCCGTCTCGTCGGACGGCTGGACGTCGGGAAAGACCTTTAAGTAGTGCTCCATCACCTCCCTAGGGATCTCTGGCCTCGGTGATGGCTGTCATGCAGCACATCGACCTCATGCCGGAGGGGGGCAACGAGCGCGCCTTCCTATATGCTACCCAGGCCCCCGGCTACCCGTGTGGTCTGGGTGGCATCGGCGCTGATTCGGACGAGCCTTGTGGGGACGTCGTCCTCATCAAGGGGTTGCACGCGGGGTGCGGTGGTAGAGGCACGGTGGCGTGCACTTAGGTGGAGCTGGTTTGGTTCTGTACTGCCGAGGGCTGGCGCTCTAGTTGCTGTAAGCGCCTGAAGCCTTTCCAAGGCTAATACCGCGGCAGCACGGTCTCCACAAACCTTGAGGACGCCTGTTGGTGCAGGCATCTTCAAGACAAGGTAGCCGTAGTGGGCTACTGCCATGAATCGGTACAGGGCTGGCCTACCGATTATGGCATTGAAGGGGAGGTCAATCTCGGTCACGTCGAACAGAATGTACTCTGTCCGGTAGCTGTCCGGTGCCCCAAAGGTCATCGGGAGGCTGATGTGGCCGTAGGGAACGACCTGTCCTGGCTCTACCCCTGAGAACGGGCTTGATGGGGCGAGCTTGGCCATCGGGATCTGCAGCTTCTGGAAGGCTGCGTGACTGATGAGGTTCAGTCCAGCCCCACCATCCACCAAAACGTGGTACATCTACACGTTGGCGATGGTAAGGGCCACCACGAGCGGCAGTTGGCCGGCCCCAGCCATGTTCCTGGGGCAGTCGGTGTCATCGAAGCTGATGGGGGTTCCCATCCACCTGAGGTGCGGTACTACACCTGGGAGGGGAGCCACCGACGCTACCGCTCGGCGCAAGGCCTTAGCCATGCTTCGGGACAGGGGGTCAGCGGACCCGCCGAAGATGTCACAGGGCATCTTCCAGTGCTCGTCGTCACTGGAGCTGGAGCTCCCATGATTGCGCACTGCCTTTACGGCGCGCTGGAGCTCCCGGAACTCCACCTGGCGGTCATCGCCGTCTCGGGCCTCGACCTTCTGCTTGCCCTCCCTTTGACTATAGGGTGGGGCATCAGTTAGGGGCTGCTTCCCCTTCCGGAAGCGCTCCGCGAGCTTCTGGATTTCCCGACATCTGGAGGAATTCCGCCGGGTTGATGCTGCCGTCGTACTTCTCAGGCAAGAGCGGCCGGAACTTGTGCGGCCATTTTGTGAAGCGAAGGCGGGGCGCGAGGGCCGCACACCCTGCTTCTGTCGCCGCAGGTTCTGATGCCGCGAACGCTTGGTTCGCGCTGAGCACCGCATGCCCCGGCCGCCATACGCAGGACATACGACTGTGGCATATTAAGTAGCAGCGCTCTTCGCTGCGGCTAGCGCACCCTCACTAGGTACACCCAGCGCTACTGAAAACCTGACGCTGGTCGGAGCCTGCATTGCCGGGGTCGGCGCTGCCAGAGCCGGTTGCTGGCTCCCAGTGCAGGTATCGGTGCCGCGAACGCTTGGTTCTCCGCTGGCACAGTGTGCCCCGGTATGGGCAAGGCCGCTCCATAGACCGGGGACGCCGTTTGCAGGGCATATGGTTGTGGCATATGCTGCGCGACGTATGCCTGGGGCAGAGCTCGCGTAGCGAAGATCTGCCCTCCAGGCTGGGTCGAGGCCGACGTCATGTTGTCGCCAGCCTCTTGAGTGCGACGCCTTTCTTGACGTCGCTCGAGGAACACTCGGGCATCTTGGCCTAAGTGGCACCGTTCCAGCTCTGTCCTCAGGTCCATCGACAGAAGCTTGGTGGAGCTGGAACCCCCCCCCCCCCCCCCCCCCCCCCCCCCCGTCTGGCCGTCAACCGTTGGCGTGCGCGTCAGCGACACAGCCGGTTGGTCGGAGCGTCGTCCCCGCCGAAGTCAATGGTTTGCAGCGGCAACGACAAGACGGTCTACCTCGCAAATCCACTGCTGGGTCGCTGCCTGAGGCGCGTCCCCAGCAGGCGGATTGCGCAGTAGCGCCCTTGTTGCGGCTAGCGCACCCCCACCGGGTACGCCCGGCGCTACTGAAGGCCTGACGCTGGATGGAGCCTGCATTGCCGGGGTCGGCGCTGCCAGAGCCGGTTGCTGGCTCCCAGCTTGCTCTGTCACACTCCGTCCTGAGTGTGTCATCATGTACTCTCCCCTGGTCACGGTTTGCCGCGGGCACAGGGGGGAAGAGTTTTGCCGCTGCAGGAAGCTCGATCATCTTCGTCGGCGGAAACTCGTCGCACTAGGGGAAAAGCCCCCCTACCTGGCGCACCAAATGTCGAAGTGTGCGATCGACACTTCCCCCGGGCCTGCACTGAGCAGCCCGCGGAGGTTGTTTTTTCGGAGGGGCTAGTTCCTAGCGGAGAGCTTGCGCAGATGGACGAGTTTGTGAGAGCTTGACACGGCGAGTTTTACGTGGTTCAGGCCGCCGGAGCGTAAAACCCTACGTCCACGGCGAGCTATGGAGCTCGCTGTATTGCTTGCTTCTCAGGGCTAGAGGCCTGAGCTTGGGGGTGTGTTACAGCTTGAGGGCGTATGGCTAGCGTATGAGTTGCAAAGTGCGAACCCTTGCTATCGACTCCTACCCGAGCCTTTTATAGTCCAAGACTCGGGTGGCTTACAAGGGGAGCCGGGACCCGACAGGTGGTCCCGGGAAGATTGTCTATTATCTACCATATCTGTAGTTACGCCGGTAGTTGCCTCTGGTCGAAGGCTTCTGAGTCTTCATCTTGCCGCCCTGCCCATGCCGCATGCTAGTCGTAGTGGTTGATGACGGCGCAGGCGGCATGGGACGTCTTGTCGCGGCGTTTATTAGCTGGCAGGTTCTGACACCGCGCGCCAGTCTGTGATGCGACTGGGCGCAACGGCACCTGACAGACGCGTGCTCCGCGTTTCCGCGTCTTGGGAAGACGCGGGCCTTGAATACCTTGTACTGGCAAGGTGTGGGGCGCCTTTACGCCCGCTGCCTACCGCTCGGGGGCAGGCAGCACCGTTCTTCTGGCCACGTGGCGGGTCCGGAGCCCTTCTCTAAGGCGAGAAGGGTCCGGCCTGCGGGGCACGTGGAGCCTCCGGACCTCTCCCCGCGGAGGGGGAGGTCCAGCTTCTGTATGCCACGTGGCAGGCCCGGAGCTCTCCTCTGCGGAGGGGGAGGTCCGGCCCCGCTGGACGCGTGGCGTCTTCGGACCTCTCTCCCGCGGAGGGGGAGGTCCGGCTTCTGTATGCCACGTGGCGGGCCCGGAGCTCTCCTCTGAGGAGAGGGAGGTCCGGCCCCGCCGGACGCGTGGCGCCTTCGGAGCTCTCCCTGCGGAGAAGGGCGAGTACCTTAGGCATTTTACCCTGTGCGCGGAGGTACCCCATATCTCAGGTACCGACACTTACTTTCAAGTTTATAGCAACAGTTTATTGAGCCTTAGGCAGCCCTCACATCGGAAGTCCACAATCAAACAAGAAACGCTTTCCTCCGATGTGGTGATGCCCAAAGTGGAATATAAACTTAATTAGATCTATAACTACAGCATACCAGGTTTCAAGACATTAATAGTTCAATACAGCATATTCAGTTGGCTTATTTCACTTCTTACTACGTCACAGTGCAGTGAACAAGCAGTTACTCAAATAACCGCGAGGGACGGTGATTGCAATCAAGACACACCCGGATAACACGTTGCATACACCCACTTTAAAAAGCGTGATTCCACACCCATTCCTACTCTGTTGTATGCAACAACCTTTCAAAGGCAACCCAAATGCCGAACCGGTCCATCCGTAACGGGCAGGAGGTCCCCGCGTGGAGCATGACTGTGCCCACCGGCAGATTTACACCTTGCTACCTTCAACCACTTCTATTTACAGTTGGGTAAGCCTCGACACCCAGGTTAACCAATTACATCGGTTTCCTGATTCCCATATGCCAATATGCATCCGGTACTGTTCGATACTTGTCCAGCAGGGCCGCACACGGATGGTTCTCAACCGACGCCAACAGGGTTACGCACGTGAGACCTTTGCTCACTGCATCCTACCCCCCTGCTGGGTCTCATTTTCACAACTCAAGCCATTTTCTACCTCTCCTCATTCCGTGTGATAAGTACTATCTCGCGAGTAGCTTACAACCACTCGACTTCTACCGAGATCCTAAATATTAGCATGGCATTCTCTACTCGTCGAGTTTGTAAACTACCCAACCCTTTATAGGATTTAAAAAGGCTATGCAAGTGGGGTTTCAATCACCCTAACTCTAATGCATACATTTCAACCTAGACATAAGTGATACAAATGAAAAACTTTATAAAAGGTACTTAAGTGCAAACGGGGCTTGCCTAGTTGCGAGTCAGAGGAGAAGTTAGCGTCTGGTGGGAGGATGCCCAAGGGCTCCGGTGCGTCCTCAACTTCGGTCACTATTATGAAATTGTCGAAGTGTGTGGTTGACACTTCCCCCGGACCTGCTCTGGGCAGCCCGCGGAGGTTCTTTTCAGAGGGGATAGTCGCTTGCGGAGAGCTTAAGCGTAGGGACGAGTGAGGGAGGAGATTGACACGGTGAGTTTTACGTGGTTCGGGCCGCCGGAGCGTAAAACCCTACGTCCACGGTGAGCAGAGGTGCTCGCTGTATTGCTTGTTGCTCAGAACCGGAGTCCTGAGCTTGAGGGTGAGTTATGCCTCGGGTGTGAGTTGCTGGAGTGCGAACCCTTGCTAACGTTGCCTACCCGGGCCTTTTATAGTCCAAGGCTCGTGTGGCTTACAAGGGGGGTCCGGGACCCGACAGGTGGTCCCGGGGAGATTTCCTGCCGACTATCGTATCCGCAGTTATGCCGGTAGTTGTCTCTGGCGAAGGCTTCCGAGCCTTCGTCTTGCCGCCCTGCCCATGCCGCATGCTAGTCGTAGTGGTTGATGACGGCGGGGGCGACAGGGGATGTCTTGTCGCTGTGTTTATTGGCTGGCAGGTTCTGACACCGCGTGCCAGTCTGTGATGCGACTGGACGCAACGGCACCTTACAGAGGCGTGCTCCACGTCTTGGGAAGGCGCGGGCCTTGAATACCTTGTACGGGCAAGGTATTGTGTGTCTTTACGCCCGCTGCCTACCGCTCGGGGGCAGGCAGCGCTGTTCTTCTGGACACGTGGCGGGCCCGGAGCTCTCCTCTGAGGATAGGGAGGTCCGGCCCCGCTGGACACGTGGAGCCTTCGGGCCTCTCCCCGCGGAGGGGGGAGGTCCGGCTTCTGTCAGCCACGTGGCGGGCCCGGAGCTCTCCTCTGAGGAGGGGGAGGTCCGGCTCCGCGGGACACGCGACGCCTTCAGGGCCCTCCCCACGGAGGGAGGTCCGGCTGCTGTTGACCACGTGGCGGGCCCGGAGCTCTCCTCTGAGGAGAGGGAGGTCCAGCCCCGCTGGACACGTGGCGCCTTCAGAGCTCTCCCTGCGGAGAAGGGTGAGATCCTTAGGCATTTTCCCCTGTGTGCGGGGGTACCCCATATCGCGGGTACCGACAGTGTCCCCGGGCCCATCTCAGGGGAGATAGCGAGCCCGAGGTGGGACCTCCGTCTCTTCTGTTCCGCGCACTTTCTCTAAGTCCCGTATTGACCGCTGCCGGAGCACGAACATTCGCGGGATCGTGGGAACGTGCGCCCACTTGATGGTTGCTTTTACTGCAGCGGTTCCCAAGGCTGCCACTTCTGCACGTTGCGGCGCTTTCTTCGGGAACCGCCGAAGCGCCTTGCTGGCTCGTCTTCTTGGGAGACTGACTCCATGACCCACCGCTTCAGCTGGGCGGCTTGGGTCCACCTGTCATCGGCGCTCGGTCTTGGAGCCGAAGCGGTTGCCGATGCGGCGTATTCGAAGAGTTTTGAATCGCTTGGAATCACACCTGGGAAGTGTGAAACTAAGTCACAACGTGGGTTGGTTCCCTTTATAAGGCTTCCAGTACTTGCACCTTCGTTGAGTTCCTGCGACCTTGTCTTCTCCCATGGCTTCTAACCCGCCTTCGGAGGAGGATCACTCTCGATTTCCTCCGGCGGCGGCTTCTGCACCAAGTCAGGGATCTAGGGAGCCTGCATGCTTTGCCTCTGGAGGTGACGCCTCCAAGAGGCCTCGGGTTTATCATCCCGACTGGACTCTTCTTGAGCGACGACTGGCTGAGGGTTTCCATGCGTTGCGTCCTTTCTCCTCAAGTGGTGGAGTCTCCAAAGAAACTGCTGACACGTCGAGGAGGCTTCAGGCGGAGGAGTCTCCAAGGAAGCTACTGAAGCACCAAGGAGGACTCCAGGCGGCAGAGTCTCCAAGGAAACTGCTCAAGCGGCGAAGGGGGCTTCAGAAGCATCTTTGATGACACTGGCCCTTGCGCTGGTGATGGCCGAGATGATCCCTGCGCTCGGGTCAGAGGATTCTTCAGGGAAGCTGCGTCCTCTCACCTCAGGCGGTGGAGTTTCCAAAGAAACTGCTGACACGCCGAGGAGCACTCCAGGCGGCAGAGTCTCCAAGGAAACTGCTGAAGCAGCGGAGGGGGCTTCAGGAGCATCCTTGATGACACCGGCCCTTGCGTTGTTGATGGTCGAGATGATCCCTGTGCTCGGGTCACGGAGCGGGAGAACGCCTCCAGGGCTGAAGTTGGGGACATGGCCGTTCTCGCAGCTTCTAGGTTCTGGACGTGCCAGGGGAGCCCTAGGGCTTGTTTCTTTCTTTTTTATTGAGTCTGTAGTCCAACTCATGGAGCCATGAATACATAGACTCTTATGACCCTTCGTGCCTGCGATGCCCTTGTCTTCTTCTTGGTTTCGCCTGGCCGAGCCCTTAGCTCCGCAAGGTACTCATAGGCCTTCACCAATCTCGAAGGTCTGCACAGACACCTTCCCCGGGTCCTTACTGTATTAAGGGCCCCGGAGGTCTCCGGAGCCTGCCCCATGAGGACGGGGAGGTCTGGATCTGCTGGACACGTGGCGGGCCCGGAGCTCTCCTCTGAGGAGAGGGAGGTCCGGCCCCGCAGGACACGTGGAGCCTTCAGACCTCTCCTCGCGGAGGGGAGAGGTCCGGCTTCTGCCGGCCACGTGGTGGGTCCGGGCCCCCTCCTAACGAGGCAGGAGCTCCGGCTCCGCTGGACATGTGGGGCCTTCGGAGCTCCCCTCCCAGAGGGGGAGGTCCGACTTCTGCCAGCCACGTGGTGGGTCCGGAGCCCCTCCTGAGGAGGCCGGAGCCCCGGCCCCGCTGGACACGTGGGGCCTCCGGGGCTCGCCCCTGCAGAGGGGGCGGGGTCCGGATCTCCCGGTTTTGCGCGGTCCGTAGCGGCCCCCTGGTAGGCGTGGCAACTGTTTGGGTACTCCTACCATTCTCCTTGGGGCTCCCCCCTTTCCGATCTCATAGTCTTATTTGGCTTACAATCCTGATTCGTTGCATGGTGCTTGGGAATTTCGATGCACGACGTGCCGGGGGCTCGGGGCCCCTGGCCATCGGCAGGTCCCCCAAGCGCGACCGCCCCAGGCAGGATAGCAAATGCCGACTAGAGTTGAGAATGGGAAAAAGGGGACTGAGTGTATGGTGAACATACCCAGGAAGTGCGGTCATAAAAATTAATACATAATTTGGATGAGCATAAAGGAAGAGCAAAGCAGGACAGGTTCTTTCCCTATAAATTTCCATAGGCGGAAAACAGGCTAAACATGGAGGCCACGACCCGTCCCATTAAAAAGGGAAGCAAGACTCTACGCACTTGGAGTCGGAACCAGGCAAAGCTGAACGTAGTCCTGGACCGTCCCCTGAGACTTAGCTGCTCCGAGCGCTATTCCGAGACTCTATGGAATCTATTAGAAAGAAGAAACTGTCCTGCTACTGTTCTAGGGGTAGAACTTACGGAGGTGTTCGATGTTCCAGGGGTTCGGGAGCGGATCCCCATCCTCGGTGGAAAGGCGTACGCACCTGGGGCGGCATACTTTCGTGACTCGGAAGGGACCTTCCCAACTATGGAAGAGTTTGAGGGTCCCTTCGCGAGAAAGTATGCGCCGCAGCACCAGGTCACCTTCCTGCAGCTCCCGGGCACGCACAAACCTCTGGTGGTAGCGGCGGAGCGCTTGTCTGTACCGTGCGTTACGGAGCGCTGCATGCAATCGGACCTCGTCGACGAGGTCGATGTCTCCGTGCCAGAGGTTGTCCTGCGCGGCTTCTTCATAAGCTCGGACGCGGTGAGACCTCATGGTGATCTCTGGGGGAAGCACAGCTTCGACCCCATACACCATGAAGAAGGGTGTCTCTCCGGTGGCCCGGCTCTGGGATGTCCGGTTAGCCCATAGTGTGCTCGGAAGCTCATCCACCCAATTGGCACCATGTTTCTTCAGGCTGGCATAGGTGCGGGTCTTGAGGCCCCGGAGAATCTCGGCGTTGGCCCTCTCGACTTGCCCATTGCTCTTTGGGTGAGCAACAGAGGCCTAGCACACCTGGATGCCGAGGTCTTCGCAGTAGTCTTGGAAGGCTGCGCTGGTGAACTGGGTCCTGTTGTCGGTGATGATTCTGTTCGGGACCCCGAACCGGCAGACAATCGACTTGATGAACTTTACTGCGGATTGCTTGTTGATGGTGAACCCTGGTGTGGCTTCCGGCCACTTGGTGAACTTGTCAACAACATAGAGGTACCGGAATCCCCCGACGGCTCTGGGGAATGGTCCCAGGATGTCCAACCCCCATACGGCAAATGGCCATGAGGGTGGGATCATCTGTACCGCCTGAGCCGGTGTATCGATCTGCTTGGCGTGGAACTGGCATGCCTTGCAGATCTCGACCAGCTTGACGGCATCCTAGAGTGCTGTCGGCCAGTAGAAGCCATGCCGGAAGGCTTTACCGACAAGCGTGCGTGAGGAAGAGTGACTCCCACATTCGCCTCCATGGATCTCAGCGAGCAAGTCCCAGCCTTCCCCTTGGGTTATGCACCGCAATAGGACGTGGTTGGCGCCACGCCGGTAGAGATCCCCTTCTACCAGCGCGTATCTCTTAGCCATACGCACGATCCGTTCAGCGGTTGCATGTTCATCAGGGAGGATGTTGTCTTTTAAGTAGTCCCGGATCTCCGTGATCCATGCATCGGGTCTGACTTGAGCGTCTGGATCTTGAGCGCTGGGTTGCACGGAGTCCCCAGTGACGCTTACGATCCTTGGCGGCATCCATGGCTGCAGGGCCGCTGGGACCGCCAGCTTCGAGGTGCTGGTCCAGCCCCCTTCGCCCGGCTCGGCGGGCCTGGCTGTGGGCCGCAGCAACGTCCTCTCGAAGATTCCTTCGGGCACAGGGGCTCCGGTGGAGGCCTTCGTTGAGAGGTCGTCAGCTGCGGCATTGCCAGCGCGTGGTACGTGGCGCAGGTCCAAGGCGGGGAAGTCTTTCTCCAACATCTGCACATGGAGCAGATAAGCAGCTAGCTGTGGGTCATTGCAGGAGCATTCACCCTTAACTTGCTTGATAACTAGCTTTGAGTCGCCCTGTGCCATCAACTGGCGAATGCCCAGAGACAGGGCTGTCTTTAGGCCAAAGATGAGTGCTTCATACTCGGCCATGTTGTTGGTTGCCTTGAAATTGAGATGCACCATATACCCAAACTGCTCCCCCGATGGCATGAGAAGCAGTACGCCGGCACCGGCCCCCCGCTTTCGCGAGGAGCCATCGAAGAAGAGCGTCCAGTAAGGCCCGGTGAAGGCCGGAGCTCGGCGCTCTGGTTCACCGTCTTCATGGCCCCCTGGGTCAACCTTCGTTGGCGTCCACTCAGCCACGAAGTCAGCCAGTGCTTGGCTCTTGACTGCGTGACGAGGAAGGAAGTCCAGCTCAAACTCCGCCAGCTCCGCTGCCCATTTAGCGACATTGCCAGTCGCGTGGGGGCTGTGGAGGACAGCCTTCAGCGAATAGGAGGTGACCACCGAGACCCGGTGGGATTGGAAGTAGTGGCGGAGGTTCCTGGACGCCACGAGCACTGCATACAGCAGCTTATGGACCTCCAGGTACCTTGTCTTGGCGTCATGGAGGACCTCGCTGATGTAGTAGACAGGCCTCTGGATGGTCCGGACCCTCCCTCCCAGGTCAGAGATATCTTCATCCATGGGGTCAGGCCTACGGGAGGTGGGTGGGCCCAGGGAGGCTGCCGGGAGCTGATACTCGAAGGCTCCCAAGCCGTCTTGGACCTCCGGGAGGTCCCGCTGATTTACCGGGAGCTCCGGGAGGTCCCGTTGGGCATCCGGGAGGTTTCGTTGGACCTCCGGGGGGTCCGTTGCACCTCCGGGAGGTCCTACTGGTCCTCCGAGAGGTCGTCATGGGGGTCCGGGGGTCCATTTGGGACCTCCGGGGGGTTGTCTCGGAGACCCGGGGGGTCGTCTTGGACCTCTGGGGTTTCCTGGCGCCTGTCTCCTGCTACCGGAGCAGGCTGTGGCGATGAGAGGTCCGGCCGCTCCCCGACGAGGACCATACTCACCACTTCAGCCGTCGCCGCGATGTAGAGCAAAAGATGCTGTCGAAGTGTGTGGTCGACACTTCCCCCGGGCCTGCTCTGGGCAGCCCGCGGAGGTTCTTTTTCGGAGGGGCTAGTCGCTTGCGGAGAGCTTATGCGTAGGGACGAGTTAGGGAGGAGCTTGACACGGCGAGTTTTACGTGGTTCAGGCCGCCGGAGCGTAAAACCCTACATCCACGGTGAGCTGAGGTGCTCACTGTATTGCTTGTTGCTCAGAACCGGAGTCCTGAGCTTGAGGATGAGTTATGCCTAGGGTGTGAGTTGCTGGAGTGCGAACCCAGGGTGCGAATGGCTAGAGTGCGAACCCCTGCTAACGTTGCCTACCCGAGCCTTTTATAGTCCAAGGCTCGTGTGGCTTACAAGGGGGGCCCGGGACCCGACAGGTGGTCCCAGGGAGATTTCCTGCCGACTATCGTATCCGCAGTTATGCCGGTAGTTGTCTCTAGCGAAAGCTTCCGAGCCTTCGTCTTGCCGCCCTGCCCATGCTGCATGCTAGTCGTAGTGGTTGATGACGGCGGGGGCGGCACGGGATGTCTTCTCGCTGTGTTTATTGGCTTGCAGGTTCTGACACTACGCGCCAGTCTGCGATGTGACTGGGCGCAACGGCACCTGACACAGGCGTGCTCCACGTCTCTGCGCCTTGGGAAGGCGCGGGTCTTGAATGCTTTGTACGGTAAAGGCATGGCGCGCCTTTACTCTTGCTGCCTACGGCGCCGGGCGGCAGTACTGCTCTGCTGGCCACGTGTCGGACCCAGAGCTCTCCTCTGAGGAGAGGAGGAGCTCCGGCTCCGCTGGACACGTGGAGCCTTCGGAGCTCACCCCCGCGGGGGGGGGGGGGGGGGGGGGGGGGGCGAGGTCCGGTCTTCCGGGCCACGTGGCAGGCCCGGAGCTATCCTTTGGGGAGAGGAGAGCCCCGGCCCTGCCGGACACGTGGCACCCTCGGAGCTCGCCCTTGCGGAGGGGGCGAGGTCCGGCCTCCTGGGCCACGCGGCAGGCCCGGAGCTATCCTCCGTGGGGAGGGGAGCTCCGGCCCCGCTGGACACGTGGGGCCTTCAAACCTCTCCCCTGCAGAGGGAGCGAGGTCCTTAGGAAGTTTTACCCTGTGCGCGGGGGTACCCGGTATTGAGGGTACCGACAGTGGCCCCTGGGCTCACCTCGGGGGAGGTAACGAGCCCGAGGTGGGGCCTTCTCCTATTCGCGCACTTTCTTGTCTTGAGTACTCCCTGTGCTGGCAGGGTCTTGACGGCTTCGGAGTTCAGCCTCTGAGGATAGGGTGAAGCCTAGCATCGGAGCTCAGCCCTTGTGAAAGTGGGAGGTCCGGCTTCGGAGCTCGCCTCTGAGAAGAGGGATGGTCCAGGAAGTCATTGGAGCTCAGGCCCACAAAGGGCGTGAGGTCCGGCATCAGGTCTCGCCCCTGAAAGGAGGGCGAGGGCTGGCATTGGAGCTCGGCCCAGCTGTGGGGGCGGAGGTCCGGAAGTCATCGGAGCTCAGGCCAGCGAAGGGCGTGAGGTCCGGCATCAGCGCTCGCCACTGAAAGGAGGGCGAGGGCTGGCCTCGGAGCTCAGCCCAGCTGCGGGGGCGGAGGTCCGGAAGTCATCGGAGCTCAGGCCAGCGAAGGGCGTGAGGTCCGGAGGTCATCGGAGCTCAGGCCAGCGAAGGGCGTGAGGTCCGGCATCAGCACTCGCCTCTGAAAGGAGGGCGAGGGCTGGTCTCGGAGCTCGGCCCAGCTGTGGGGGGCGGAGGTCCGGAAGTCATCGGAGCTCAGGCCAGCGAAGGGCGTGAGGTCTGGCATCAGCGCTCGCCTCTGAAAGGAGGGCGAGGGCTGGCCTCGGAGCTCGGCCCAGCTGCGGGGGCGGAGGTCCGGAAGTCATCGGAGCTCAGGCCAGCGAAGGGCGTGAGGTCCGGAGGTCATCGGAGCTCAGGCCAGCGAAGGGCGTGAGGTCCGGCATCAGCACTCGCCTCTGAAAGGAGGGCGAGGGCTGGCCTCGGAGCTCGGCCCAGCTGTGGGGCGGAGGTCCGGTTATCATCGGAGCTCAGGCCAGCGAAGGGCGTGAGGTCCGGCATCAGCGCTCGCCTCTGAAAGAGGGCGAGGGCTGGCCTCGGAGCTCGGCCCAGCTGTGGGGGCGGAGGTCTGGAAGTCATCGGAGCTCAGTCCAGCGAAAGGCGTGAGGTCCGGAGGTCATCGGAGCTCAGGCCAGCGAAGGGCGTGAGGTCCGGCATCAGCGCTCGCCTCTGAAAAGAGGGCGAGGGCTGGCCTCGGAGCTCAGCCCAGCTGTGGAGGGCGGAGGTCCTAACAGGCGTCCTCAAGGTTCGTGGAGACCATACTGCCGCAGTGTTAGCCTTGGAAAAGCTCCAAGCGCTTACAACTGCTAGAGCACCAACCCCAGGCAGTGCAGAACCAAACCGGCTCCACCCGAGTGCACGCCACCGTGCCTCTACCACAGCACCCCATGTGCAACCCATCGACGAGGACAACGTCCCCTTGAGGCTCGTCTGAATCAGCGCTGATGCCACCCAGACCACCCGGGTAGCCGGGGGCCTGGATAGCAAGTAGGAAGGCGCGCTCGTTACCTCCCTCCGGCACAATGTCGATGTGTTTGCATGGCAGTCGTCGCAGATGCCAGAGATCCCTAGGGAGGTGATTGGGCACTACCTAGAGGTCTTCCCCGACGCCCGTCCAGTCCGACAGAAGCCCCTCAAGCAGTCCACCGAGCAGTAAAGCCTCATCCGCGAAGAAATCAAGAAGCTGCTGGACGCTGGCTTCATACGGAAAGTCCGCCACCCCCGGTGCTTGGTGAACCCAGTTGTTGTCCCAAAGGCCGGTGGGAAGCTCCGGATGTGCATCAACTACACCAGTCTCAATAAGGCATGTCCCAAAGATCTATTTCCTCTCCCTATAATAGATCAAATAGTAGGCTCGATGTCAGGCTGCGATATGCTGTGCTTCCTAGATGCTTACTCGGGTTTCCACCAGATCCCTATGTCTAGAGAAGATGAAGAGCACACCTCCTTCATCACAGTAGTCGGTCTGTACTGTTATGCCTCTATGCCTTATGGCCTAAGGGACGCTCTCCCTACCTTCGTACGTGCAATGCACAAGACCTCCGGAGAGCTAATGAGACACTCAGTTGAGGTGTATGTCGATGACATTGTTGTTAAGGTCAGGCAGAGTTAATCCCTGCTAGATAACCTGGCTGTAAGGGCCTCAGTTTTTGACACACATTTGCAGTGTTCATCACCACACCACACACCTCATTTGAGGAAAAATGATGAACACAAATGAAGAGCAAGTAACAATTATCAACATGCTCATTAGAGGACAAACTCACACATTGCAAAAGTGGTATTTTCCACATGTGATATAGATGGGCTGGACATATGAAAACTCCTACACTTTGCTAAGGATGTCCATGCCAAGTTTCACCCAAATTCAAAACCTTTTTGAGGTCATTGTGGGTATAGATAGGAAGAGGGCAGTTTGAAACCATATTCAAATTCAAACTGTTTTTATCCCATGAATTTAAAAGTGGAAGGCATATTCTTACTCAGCACATTTTTGTGAGCTCACACACCAATTTTCACTCCATTTGGAGTTGATCTTGACATGAGCTAAGTGGGAGAAATTCAAACTTTATTTGAATTTCAAACTGAACTTGTGCTGAAATTCATTCAAACCAAACCTCATTTGAACTTTGATCAATTCAAATGGCTCATGGGTGAATAATTTGAATGGCCAAGGGTAGTATAGGATTCACTGTTTACCACAGTTGTTAGGAGTAAATTTCAGAGGTTAAAAGGAGGGGTGGGACCCACAGGTCAGCCTCTACCTCAACACAAACCGACTGAAACCCAGTTCAGTCGGTTCCCGGGTGCAGCGTGCGCGCGCCACCGAGGGGGGCAGCCGGCGCCAGCTCCTGCTGCGCGCCCCAAGCCGGAGACCAGCCGCCGGGCTATTTATTCCCTCCCCGGCGTGCTCCGATCACTCATTCCCCGAGCTGCCGGCATACTCGGCCGTTTTTCCACTGCCATCACCGCCGCTGGAGCTCCCGCTTGATCAAGCCGATCACTCGCGAGCACAGCCTCCTCCACAGCAACACGGCACCAAGGGATCGAGAGCAACCTCCCACGCTCCGTGTTGGCCTGTGAGCAAGCTTCCTCGAGCTGTACGAGCCATTTCTCCGGCGAGCCAAACATCGCCGCCGATCGGGCTCCCGTGGACAGCACGGCACAGCCGTTGTCACGTCCTCTTCTCTACACAAGAAAGGTGCGTGATTGTATGTAGATGGAGTAGCCGAAAGCCGTTTGGCGATCGATCAACCCTTGGCCGAGAATTTCCAAATTTACTCTTGATCAGTTCATAAGAACCGAGCTCACCTTCGGGTGAAATTCGTGCTCTATGCATGAAGGTTGGACGAGCTCGTTACCTAGTAGCTTCTACGCACGATAGCGTCCACGCTTGAACTGGAATTAGAGAAAACCATCGAGAATCGGCCATGATATGGCTGTTTTCCCCGCCGCCATGGCTAAACACCTCGGCTCACCGTCGAGAGCCTAGTTGCCGGCATTTCTAGCTTCCACCCAGCCCTGGTTCGGGTTTCCCATGCTCTACTGATGCTCTCCGACCGATTTCCGGTTGATTTGGTGCACGGGAGAGCGGGACCGACCTCACCGGAACCCTAGCAGGTGCTGTCATCGGTGCGCACGGGTTTCCGGTCATTGCCGGCGGCCAGCGACCCCACCATCGAGTCCAGGGGGTCAGTAAAGGGGCAGGCGGCAAGTTTCGGGCCGGGAGTTGGCCGGGAACTCAGTTCCGGCGAGGGTCGCCGGAGAACGCCGCCGCCGCGCAGTTGGCGCGAGGAGGGAGACGACGCACTGTGTGCGGGGCCCACAAGCCAGAGTTTAAACTTTTCCCCGAATTTCAGTTTTAGTTCAAACTTCAAATCTTTATAAATTTGGCTAGAAAGCTCCAAATTGAGTGAACCAAATTTTGCTGGATTCAGCTCTCTGAGTACTTTCCAGAAAATCAAGTTTCACTTCATGAAATTCCTTAATTCTCCAGGATTAATTCCTTAAAGTTTAAACTGTTAGGAATTTTAACTGGAGAATCCTTTGGAGGAAAATCCTGAAATTTTGCTGAGATGTTCACCAAAATATCCTTGAACTACCATAAAAATTTCAGAT
Source organism: Neostapfia colusana (assembly GCA_030760725.1). Lineage (NCBI taxonomy): Eukaryota > Viridiplantae > Streptophyta > Magnoliopsida > Poales > Poaceae > Neostapfia > Neostapfia colusana. The sequence continues at coordinate 85,370,040 of JASWHV010000003.1, forward strand.
CCATTTGAGCTCATTTAATCCACCTAATGGTGTGATTAGTGAAACTGTTCCAGAGAAAATAGAAAATATTCAGAAAAATTTTCAGAATTTTCTCTGAAATTGTTTAGCTCATATCTTTAGTTAGAGACTTCCAAATTAAGTGAGGCCAATTCCATTAGAACCCTCTGAAAATCTAGTTTTCATAAAGTCATAGTTTGTTTCATGAAAATACTTAGAACACCCTAAAAGCCTTTAATTAAGGTCAAGGACATAATTATTTGTGGAGGGCTCAAATGAGCTTTGCTGCAACTAAAACTTGACCAGGTTTCTGTTTAGGTTGTAACCAAGCCACAGTAAAAGTTTCACAGTCATTAGGTCTGTCTAGCAAAGGTTATAGACTTCACAACTTCAAAGCTAATACAAATGCATTTAAATTGATACATATTGCTCTCATCATGTAGTCGCTAAGGTCGAGGAGGAACCCGAAGTCCTAGACTTCGTTACTCCGGAGGAACAGCTAGCCTACGACCAAGAGCAGCAAGGCAAGCCCCGGTTTGCATTAACCTTTTTACAAATGTTTATTGTTTTGAGCACATCTTTGAATATTGTTCTTTGCATTAGAGTCTTGATTGGAAACCCAACTGCATAGCCAAGAAAACCATGGGTTGGATTTAGGATTGAAAACCTCGTTAGCCACTGCATTGCTAGGATAGAGTAGGATTCGGTACAAGTCGAGTAGTTGGAACTACTCGCGAGAATAGGCTAGAGGCACATTGCTCGGGTAGAGATAGCACATGATACACATGGCAAGAAAATGAGACCGAGCGGAGAGTAAGGGCAGCAGGACTTTGGGGCCTGTGTGCTGTAGCTCCGCTCGTGTCGATTGAGGACCGAGCCGTGTGCGGGCCTGTTGAACAAGCTAGAACAGTACCGAAGACCTACCGGCTATATGGGAACCGGGAAACTGATGTAACTCGGGTAGCTGGGTATTGAGGCATTGCCCGTCGTTCAGAGGGTAGGTTGAGAGCTCGAGGTGTAAATCAGCTGGCGGCACAGAGATGCGCGTGCAGGGACCTCTTGCTCGGGACGATGGGACCGGTTCAATATTGGGCTAACGGGTGAAAGGTAGTCGTGTACGGCGTCCGTGATGGTTGTTGTAGGCAACATCGAGTACGGGCGTACGTGACGGGTTGTTCGGGTAACCCTGCAGGTGTAAATCGATTATAATCGCCGTCCCTCGCGGTCAGTGAGTACCACTTGTTCACTGTACCGTGACGTAGAAAGAACAGGCTAGTTACATGTTAAAATGTTGCTGATTGAAAGCTGGACATTGATTGTTAATGATATGCTGTAGCTTAGAGCTAATTAAAGTTCTTTTCAACTTTGGGCAAAGTACATGAGAGAAATGCGTTTCTTGTTTGATTGCGGCTCTCTCATGTGCCTTAGCGTAAGGTTCTCCACAACCTGCTGCTAAAACTTGAAAGTAAGGTTCTACTAAGTAGGCGAGTCCTTGCAAATGATTTTTACCTCATGCAACCCATTACCCTCATGTAGAAGTTCCATGTTTAGGTGAGACGGGTCAGACTTGCTGAGCCTTCGTGCTCACTGCTTGTGTTTGAAGCTTTTGCAGGGTTCTATGAGGAAGGGACTCCCGAAGAGGAGACGGAACCCCAGGAGGGGAACCCCGTCGAGTGGGAGTCGTGCACGCCGCAGAGTTAGTGTGCGTGTGTGCTAGCAAGGACACGTTCGAGGGCTGAACGTGCACTTGATGCTTAGTCTACGCCCGCGAGTGTAGACTGAACTTATTTTGATGTAAACATGTTCATAAACTTGTTTATGTAATGAAACTTCCGCTTCCGCTTTGCACCTTTGACGTGTGTTATACGGTGCTGTGCAACGCAGCACCCCTCAGCGTGATCCTGGCTCGACAGGACCAATGGGGTCGTGTCAGCGTGGTATCAGAGCTCGCTTGAGGTTTAACACAGTACAAAGGTCTTCTTTTTGAAAAAAAAAATCCGGTGAGGAACGCGTTAGTAGCCCGTATAAGGATGTTATTAGTATATAGAAAGTGGCTTAGTAACCTAATTGTTATGTCGGAAAATCGTGCATCTCGGGACGTTCATGTCTTGGGGGGTGCACGTAAGCGCTGTCCACCAGTGCGCACAAGCTGAAGGGTGGAGCCCCACGGGTGGCAGGTAACCCGACCCGCTTTAGTATCCTCTACGACTCTTCATGTCGTTTGGGGTATTCGAGCAACGTCTGTCCCTGGCGTGCGTGGTGCAATATGGGAGACCCCGTCACGTGGTCTGAAACGTGAACACGTAACTCAAGGCGTGTTTGGCTTGAGAACATCCGGGCGAGTGATGACGGCCGGGTGTACCAACTGTATAGATTCTGGGCTCGGTGTGCAGCCGAGTCTGATGATTGGTTGAATTTCTGCAGGTAGCCTTACCACGAAACGGTAGACGTGTAGCATCCGTGTGCGAGTGACGAGTAGTGCCACTGAACTAACGAAGCCGGCTAAGTCCGGTATAGGTTTTTCCTTTGTGAGGACGTAGTACCGACATAATCTGGTGACGCCTCGACGTCACATTCAATTAAATGAACAACTTCATTTAAAAACTTGAAGGTTTTGATCCAAAGTAGTAAAACTTGATGTAACTCCTTCCCTTGAACAGGATATTCAAAGCTAACAAGTTTTCAACTTATAGGGTGTTAAGGACAGAGCACTCTGTTTTCAGCTGAGTCAAGGCTGAAGTTAGTCAGAGGTTAGAGGTTGAGTTCTTTCGAGGTTAGGGTCGTATGATACATTTCTGGAAAGCGTTGGAAGAGCTTTACAACTTTTCTGTTGAGTTCCAGAGGTGTTTCATCCCTTAACCACTCGAAAAATGCAGTAGAGTTGAAACTGTTCAGAAAACAGGACAGAGCAAGGACTCTCTGTAAACTCTCTGTAAATTAAGCATAACTTCCTGCTTAAAAATCCAAAAAAAAAATAGGAAATGAGGTAGTTCTGGAAAGCTTATGAGATGGGTTACAACTTTGCAACAGAAAGTTTTGTCAGATTAGGAACAGAATTAATTGGGATTCTTGGATCAAATCGGTACCTAAGGCAGGGAGGTGCTGTCCAATTGTTTCCCAGAAATTCTGTTAACTTTGACATCTCATAACTTTTGAACCAGGACAGATCTTAGGCCAACCAAATACTTTCTGGAAAGCTATTGAAGTTAACTTTAACTTTGATGTTGAGCTCCAGGACTGGTTTTGCTTTTAATCTGGCCTAAATCAGATTGATATGGAAACTGGTCAGGGCTGTCATGGTAACAGCAGATCAGCAGTCAAATTTTGTTTAAAAATTTGAACTATGTTTCCAAGTGTTATGGGTTCAATGACATATCTTATGTTATAACTCAATGGTTTACTGTTTAAATAAATATTTGACATTTCTCAAATATATTTTTACAGATGGCAGCAGATAAACGGTTGGAGAACGGGTGGGTAGTTTCCCACTGCTCTGACCGTAGCGGCTACCCGGAAGCATTGTGGCAAATGCTCCAATATTTCGGGTACAGTCAGATGCCGCAATACTTCGCCAAGGAAGGAGGCGAAGAGGGGAACAAGACGTGGACGATCCATGTCGAGGTTCCTGCAGGGCCTACGCCACCCGGTTGGGTGCCATTCACCGTCACGGTGAGAGGAAGACGCAGGAGTTCCTACACCTGCAACAAGGGAGCCGGAACGCGCTGGAATATTCCAGGGCGTTCAACGATCTCGCGCTCTACGCGTCGCATCATGCAGATACGGACGAGAAGCGGCGGGACCATTTTTACCAGGGGCTTAACCCGCTCCTGAAGGACAAGTTGGCGATGTTCAATCGCGGCAGCCTCAACGACATCATTGATGCTGCGATTGTTCAGGAGGACTCCGGCAAGGAGTTGGCGGCGGCAGAGCGAAAGCGAGGCGCGCCGCAGAGCAGCGGAGAAGGAGGCGGTCCTTCTCAGAAGTTTCGGATGGTGAATCGCCCACCATCAGGTCCACGCTGGCAACCACCACAGCGGTCGATGCCGTTCCCCGGTCGGCCGTACTCTTCACCGGCATTCCGGCCGGCACTGCCAGTACCACCGCAACAACAGCAGCAGCAGCGGGCGATGCCGCGTGCGTTTGCACCTCCGCAACGCATGCCTGGCTTTCGTCCCCCGAGTACTCCACCAGCAGCGGCCACATGTTACAAGTGTGGTCGTCCAGGACACTTCGCGAGCAGTTGCCCGGAGAGGCAAGGCGGCGGAGTGGCACCACAGTTTCCGGGGAGGAATCAACCCCGGAACCCTACTAATGCGCGGCGGGCAAACCCTAGGCCCGGCACTGTCCACCAGCTTGCCATTGAGGACGTGCCGGAGGGCGAGCCAATCCTTGCGGGTATGTTCCAACTCCACCAGCATCCCGCTATCGTACTATTTGATTCAGGCGCCACGCATAATTTTATTAGCCAAGCTTTCATTGCTAAACACAGCTTGCCAATACTACCCACCGATAGTCCATATTTAATTTGTTCACCGGGTGGGAAGATTTCAGCAAGCGTAATGGTCTCCAAAGCACCATTATGCTTAGCGGGTAGAGTGTACCCCACGTCTCTCATTATCTTAGAGGGGCAGAAGGTCGATGTCATCCTAGGGATGTCGTGGTTAACCCGCCACGGCACTGTTTTAGACACCGTCCTTCGAGTCGTGCACTTAAACTCAGAGGTGCACGGTTCTCACTCATTATTTCTGGACAGTCCAGAAATAAAACTTCCAAGTGTCTATCAAGCCACAACCATCAGATTGGAAGACATTCCAGTGGTCCGAGAGTTCCCGGATGTATTCCCGGACGATTTGCCGGGGATGCCACCCGATAGAGAGGTGGAGTTCAAGATTGAAGTTGCACCGGGAACCTTGCCAATATCCCGAAGGCCGTACAAGATGGCGCCCAAGGAGCTGGCTGAACTGAAGACGCAGCTCACGGACCTTCTGGAGAAGGGTTTTATTAGGCCGAGCTCCTCGCCATGGGGCTGTTCGGCATTATTTGTCAAGAAGAAGGATGAAACGTTGCGGCTTTGCGTGGACTACCGTCCGTTAAATGCCGTAACCATCAAGAACAAGTACCCGTTGCCACGGATCGACATGATGTTTGATCAGTTGGTCGAGGCAAAGATCTTTTCCAAGATGGATTTAAGATCCGGGTACCATCAGATTAAGATAAGGGCGGAGGACATTCCAAAGACAGCTTTCTCGACAAGGTATGGACTTTATGAGTACCTGGTCATGTCCTTTGGCCTCACCAATGCTCCAGCTCACTTCATGTACTTAATGAACTCGGTGTTCATGCCGGAGCTGGACAAGTTTGTCGTGGTCTTCATCGACGACATCCTGGTATATTCCAAGTCGGAGGAAGATCACAAGAAACATCTGCGTATAGTCTTGCAACGGCTGCGGGATCACAAGTTATACGCAAAATTCAGCAAATGCGAGTTTTGGATATCGCAGGTGCCTTTCCTCGGGCATATCATCTCAGCGGAAGGTATCGCTGTGGACCCGAGCAAGATCATGCAAGTGCTGAATTGGAAATCCCCGAGAACTGTTCATGAGGTACGGAGTTTCCTCGGACTCGCGGGATATTATCGGAGGTTCATTCCGAACTTCTCGAAGATTGCCAAGCCAATGACAGAGCTGCTGAAGAAGGCTACCAAATATGTTTGGAGTCCAGCATGTGAAGCAGCATTCAAGGCTTTAGTCAAGCACCTGACATCAGCACTGGTTTTGGCGCAGCCAGACACAACAAAACCGTTCGATGTGTACTGCGATGCATCCGGCATTGGGCTCGGATGTGTGCTGATGCAAGACCGAAGAGTGGTCGCGTATGGATCACGGCAGCTTAGGAATCATGAGCAAAATTATCGAACTCACGACTTGGAGCTCGCTGTCGTGGTACTTGCACTGAAGATGTGGAGGCACTACCTACTCGGTAACCTCGTACATTTATATACCGACCACAAAAGCCTCAAGTACATATTCACTCAGAAGGAGCTGAACATGAGGCAACGAAGATGGTTAGAACTGATAAAGCATTATGAGATAGAGATCCATTATCATCCGGGCAAGGCAAACGTTGTGGCAGATGCGCTGAGCCGCAAGTCACACGTCAATAATCTGACCATCACACCGTTGGAAGAGAGCGAACCACCACTACATGTGATTCCACACGGAGCTCTCTACAACCTAGCTTTGATCCCCACCATCCGTGAAGAGATAGCGGCAGCCCAGAAGAATGACCAGGGCATGTCACATTTGCGGAGACGTGTAGACAGTGGGGAGTTGAAATGTTTCCGGAAGGACGGAGACGGCGTCCTATGGTTCAAGAACCGGATCGTCGTACCCCGAAACCCGGAGTTACGGAAGAAAATCTTTGATGAGGCTCACTTATCAAAGTTTTCTATTCACCCCGGCAGCAACAAAATGTATCAAGAACTCAGAAGAAGGTTTTGGTGGACACGGATGAAGCGAGAGACTGCAAAATACGTGTCCGAGTGTGATACATGTCGAAGGGTGAAGGCAGACCACATGCGGAAACCGGGACTGCTGCAACCACTGGGCATTCCTGCCTGGAAGTGGGAGGACGTGAGCATGGATTTCGTCGTCGGTTTACCCACCACCTTACAGAAACATGATTCTGTGTGGGTGATCGTCGATCGGCTCACCAAAGTTGCCCATTTCATCCCGGTCAACACCAACTACAACGCCAAGAAGTACGCTGAACTGTACATCTCACGGATCCTATGCTTATACGGCGTACCCCGTACCATCGTATCGGACCGGGGCACTTTATTTGTGTCCCGTTTTTGGGAGCAGCTACACGCTGCCTTGGGGACGAAGCTGATCCGTAGTTCAGCCTACCACCCGCAGACGGATGGGCAAACTGAGCGGGTAAATCAAATCCTAGAAGACATGCTACGAGCTTGCGCTATCGACCACGGCAAGAATTGGGATGATCACTTGCCGTTAGCCGAGTTCTTGTACAACAATGGGCACCAAGCTAGCATCAAGATGGCGCCCTACGAGGCGCTATACGGAAGAAAATGCCGCACACCATTGAACTGGTGTGAGTCTGGCGAAAGGGTTACCTTCGGGATTGACCTTGTCAACAACGCGGAAGAAAAGGTTCGACTAATTCAAGCGAACCTAAAAGCCGCTCAATCCCGTCAGAAACAGTATGCGGACCGGAGAAGGCGCCCATTACAATTCGAAGTTGGGGACCACGTATATCTACGGGTGTCTCCAATGAAGGGTGTAAATAGATTTGGGGTGAGGGGAAAGTTAGCACCCCGCTTCATCGGTCCATTCCAGATTACCGAAAGATGTGGATCGGTGGCATACCGGCTGAAATTATCAGAAGCACTTTCCGGTGTGCACGACGTCTTTCACATTTCCCAGCTGAGGAAGTGTCTCAAGCTATCAACTACCGTTCAGCTGGAATACATTGAAGAACTGCAACCGGATCTCACCTATCGGGAGGAACCGGTGCAGATTATTGATGAAAAGGCCCGAACCACACGCAACCGTACGCTGTGATTCTACAAGGTTCTATGGAGTAATCACTCCATGGACGAAGCGACATGAGAGAGCGAAGAATTCCTTCGCACTAACTACCCCGACTTTTTCACGTCGCATATCCGGTAATTTTCCACCGTCCTCTCTCTCCTTTTCACTTTATAATCTCGGGACGAGATTCTTTTAAGGGGGAAGGAATGTAAGGGCCTCAGTTTTTGACACACATTTGCAGTGTTCATCACCACACCACACACCTCATTTGAGGAAAAATGATGAACACAAATGAAGAGCAAGTAACAATTATCAACATGCTCATTAGAGGACAAACTCACACATTGCAAAAGTGGTATTTTCCACATGTGATATAGATGGGCTGGACATATGAAAACTCCTACACTTTGCTAAGGATGTCCATGCCAAGTTTCACCCAAATTCAAAACCTTTTTGAGGTCATTGTGGGTATAGATAGGAAGAGGGCAGTTTGAAACCATATTCAAATTCAAACTGTTTTTATCCCATGAATTTAAAAGTGGAAGGCATATTCTTACTCAGCACATTTTTGTGAGCTCACACACCAATTTTCACTCCATTTGGAGTTGATCTTGACATGAGCTAAGTGGGAGAAATTCAAACTTTATTTGAATTTCAAACTGAACTTGTGCTGAAATTCATTCAAACCAAACCTCATTTGAACTTTGATCAATTCAAATGGCCCATGGGTGAATAATTTGAATGGCCAAGGGTAGTATAGGATTCACTGTTTACCACAGTTGTTAGGAGTAAATTTCAGAGGTTAAAAGGAGGGGTGGGACCCACAGGTCAGCCTCTACCTCAACACAAACCGACTGAAACCCAGTTCAGTCGGTTCCCGGGTGCAGCGTGCGCGCGCCACCGAGGGGGGCAGCCGGCGCCAGCTCCTGCTGCGCGCCCCAAGCCGGAGACCAGCCGCCGGGCTATTTATTCCCTCCCCGGCGTGCTCCGATCACTCATTCCCCGAGCTGCCGGCATACTCGGCCGTTTTTCCACTGCCATCACCGCCGCTCGAGCTCCCGCTTGATCAAGCCGATCACTCGCGAGCACAGCCTCCTCCACAGCAACACGGCACCAAGGGATCGAGAGCAACCTCCCACGCTCCGTGTTGGCCTGTGAGCAAGCTTCCTCGAGCTGTACGAGCCATTTCTCCGGCGAGCCAAACATCGCCGCCGATCGGGCTCCCGTGGACAGCACGGCACAGCCGTTGTCACGTCCTCTTCTCTACACAAGAAAGGTGCGTGATTGTATGTAGATGGAGTAGCCGAAAGCCGTTTGGCGATCGATCAACCCTCGGCCGAGAATTTCCAAATTTACTCTTGATCAGTTCATAAGAACCGAGCTCACCTTCGGGTGAAATTCGTGCTCTATGCACGAAGGTTGGACAAGCTCGTTACCTAGTAGCTTCTACGCACGATAGCGTCCACGCTCGAACTGGAATTAGAGAAAACCATCGAGAATCGGCCATGATATGGCTGTTTTCCCCGCCGCCATGGCTAAACACCTCGGCTCACCGTCGAGAGCCTAGTTGCCGGCATTTCTAGCTTCCACCCAGCCCTGGTTCGGGTTTCCCATGCTCTACTGATGCTCTCCGACCGATTTCCGGTCGATTTGGTGCACGGGATAGAGGGACCGACCTCACCGGAACCCTAGCAGGTGCTGTCATCGGTGCGCACGGGTTTCCGGTCATCGCCGGCGGCCAGCGACCCCACCATCGAGTCCAGGGGGTCAGTAAAGGGGCAGGCGGCAAGTTTCGGGCCGGGAGTTGGCCGGGAACTCAGTTCCGGCGAGGGTCGCTGGAGAACGCCGCCGCCGCGCAGTTGGCGCGAGGAGGGAGACGACGCACTGTGTGCGGGGCCCACAAGCCAGAGTTTAAACTTTTCCCCGAATTTCAGTTTTAGTTCAAACTTCAAATCTTTATAAATTTGGCTAGAAAGCTCCAAATTGAGTGAACCAAATTTTGCTGGATTCAGCTCTCTGAGTACTTTCCAGAAAATCAAGTTTCACTTCATGAAATTCCTTAATTCTCCAGGATTAATTCCTTAAATTTAAACTGTTAGGAATTTTAACTGGAGAATCCTTTGGAGGAAAATTCTGAAATTTTGCTGAGATGTTCACCAAAATATCCTTGAACTACCATAAAAATTTCAGATCCATTTGAGCTCATTTAATCCACCTAATGGTGTGATTAGTGAAACTGTTCCAGAGAAAATAGAAAATATTCAGAAACATTTTCAGAATTTTCTCTGAAATTGTTTAGCTCATATCTTTAGTTAGAGACTTCCAAATTAAGTGAGGCCAATTCCATTAGAACCCTATGAAAATCTAGTTTTCATAAAGTCATAGTTTGTTTCATGAAAATACTTAGAACACCCTAAAAGCCTTTAATTAAGGTCAAGGACATAATTATTTGTGGAGGGCTCAAATGAGCTTTGCTGCAACTAAAACTTGACCAGGTTTCTGTTTAGGTTGTAACCAAGCCACAGTAAAAGTTTCACAGTCATTAGGTCTGTCTAGCAAAGGTTATAGACTTCACAACTTCAAAGCTAATACAAATGCATTTAAATTGATACATATTGCTCTCATCATGTAGTCGCTAAGGTCGAGGAGGAACCCGAAGTCCTAGACTTCGTTACTCCGGAGGAACAGCTAGCCTACGACCAAGAGCAGCAAGGCAAGCCCCGGTTTGCATTAACCTTTTTACAAATGTTTATTGTTTTGAGCACATCTTTGAATATTGTTCTTTGCATTAGAGTCTTGATTGGAAACCCAACTGCATAGCCAAGAAAACCATGGGTTGGATTTAGGATTGAAAACCTCGTTAGCCACTGCATTGCTAGGATAGAGTAGGATTCGGTACAAGTCGAGTAGTTGGAACTACTCGCGAGAATAGGCTAGAGGCACATTGCTCGGGTAGAGATAGCACATGATACACATGGCAAGAAAATGAGACCGAGCGGAGAGTAAGGGCAGCAGGACTTTGGGGCCTGTGTGCTGTAGCTCCGCTCGTGTCGATTGAGGACCGAGCCGTGTGCGGGCCTGTTGAACAAGCTAGAACAGTACCGAAGACCTACCGGCTATATGGGAACCGGGAAACTGATGTAACTCGGGTAGCTGGGTATTGAGGCATTGCCCGTCGTTCAGAGGGTAGGTTGAGAGCTCGAGGTGTAAATCAGCTGGCGGCACAGAGATGCGCGTGCAGGGACCTCTTGCTCGGGACGATGGGACCGGTTCAATATTGGGCTAACGGGTGAAAGGTATTCGCGTACGGCGTCCGTGATGGTTGTTGTAGGCAACATCGAGTACGGGCGTACGTGACGGGTTGTTCGGGTAACCCTGCAGGTGTAAATCGATTATAATCGCCGTCCCTCGCGGTCAGTGAGTACCACTTGTTCACTGTACCGTGACGTAGAAAGAACAGGCTAGTTACATGTTAAAATGTTGCTGATTGAAAGCTGGACATTGATTGTTAATGATATGCTGTAGCTTAGAGCTAATTAAAGTTCTTTTCAACTTTGGGCAAAGTACATGAGAGAAATGCGTTTCTTGTTTGATTGCGGCTCTCTCATGTGCCTTAGCGTAAGGTTCTCCACAACCTGCTGCTAAAACTTGAAAGTAAGGTTCTACTAAGTAGGCGAGTCCTTGCAAATGATTTTTACCTCATGCAACCCATTACCCTCATGTAGAAGTTCCATGTTTAGGTGAGACGGGTAAGACTTGCTGAGCCTTCGTGCTCACTGCTTGTGTTTGAAGCTTTTGCAGGGTTCTATGAGGAAGGGACTCCCGAAGAGGAGACGGAACCCCAGGAGGGGAACCCCGTCGAGTGGGAGTCGTGCACGCCGCAGAGTTAGTGTGCGTGTGTGCTAGCAAGGACACGTTCGAGGGCTGAACGTGCACTTGATGCTTAGTCTACGCCCGCGAGTGTAGACTGAACTTATTTTGATGTAAACATGTTCATAAACTTGTTTATGTAATGAAACTTCCGCTTCCGCTTTGCACCTTTGACGTGTGTTATACGGTGCTGTGCAACGCAGCACCCCTCAGCGTGATCCTGGCTCGACAGGACCAATGGGGTCGTGTCACTGGCCTTAGTCTTCGTCTTTCCGACAAGTGTGAGTTCGGTGTATCCTCTGGAAAACCCTTAGAATTCCTGGCCTCACACCGAGGAACTGAGGCTAACCCAGAGAAGATCAAAGCCATCGGCTTGAGGCGGCCCCCCGCCCGCATCAAAGAAGTCCAGAAACTCACGGGATGCCTAGCTGCACTGAGTCGGTTTATACCGAGGTTAGCAAAGCGAACGCTCCCCTTCTCTAAGCTCCTACGCAAATCCGGCCCATTCGCTTGGACCGATGAAGCGGAGGAAGCTCCCCAGGAGCTAAAGCAGCTCCTGATGACCCTGCCCATAATGGTAGCCCCCGAGCCCGAAGAGCATCTGTTGCTCTACATCGCGGCGACGGCTGCAGTGGTGAGTATGGTCCTCGCCGCAGAGCGGCCGGACCCCTCATCGCCGCAACCTGCTCCGGTATCGGGAAACAGGCGCCAAGAAAACCCCGGAGGTCCAAGACGACCCCCGAGTCTCCGAGGCAACCCCCGGAGGTCCAAAACGGACCCCGGACCCCCGACACAACCTCCCGGAGGACCAGCAGGACCTCCCGGAGGTGCAACGGGAACCCCCGGAGGTCCAACAGAACCTCCCGGATGTCCAACGGGACCCTCCGGAGCTCCCGGGAAATCAGCGGGACCTCCCGGAGGTCCAAGACATCCTGGGGGCCTCCGAGTATCAGCTCCCGGCAGCCTCCCCGGGCCCACGGGAGGTTCTGTCTACTTCATCAGCGAGGTCCTCCATGATGCCAAGACAAGGTACCTGGAGGTACATAAGCTGCTGTATGCAGTGCTCGTGGCGTCCAGGAATCTCCGACACTGCTGCCAAGCACACCGGGCCTCAGTGGTCACCTCCTACCCGCTGAAGGCTATCCTCCACAGCCCCCACGCGACGGACGATGCCGCCAAATGGGCAGCGGAGCTACTGGAGTTTGAGCTAGGCTTCCTTCCTCGTCACGCAGTCAACAGCCAAGCACTAGCTGACCTCGTGGCTGAAGTGGACACCAACGCAGGCTGACCCAGGGGGCCATGAAGACGGTGAACCAGGACCCTGAGCTCTGGCCTTCACCGGGCCTTACTGGACGCTCTTCTTCGACGGCTCCTTGCGAAAGCATGGGGCCGGTGCTGGCGTACTGCTCCTCATGCCATCGGGGGAGCAGTCTGGGTATATGGTGCATCTCAATTCCAAGGCAACCAACAACATGGCAGAGTATGAAGCACTCATCCTTGGCCTAAAGACAGCCCTGTCTCTAGGCGCTCGCCAGTTGTTGGCACAGGGCGACTCCCAGCTAGTTATCAAGCAAGTTAAGGGTGAATGCTCCTGCAGTGACCCACAGCTAGCTGCTCATCTGCTTTATGTGCAGATGGTGGAAGAAGACTTCCTCGCCTTGGACCTGCGCCACGTACCGCGCGCTGGCAAGGCCGCAGCTGACGACCTCTCAACGAAGACCCCCACCGGAGCCCCTGTGCCCGAAGGAGGCTTCGAGAGGACGTTGCCGCGGCCCACAGCCCGGCCCGCCGAGCCGGGCGAAGGGGGCTAGACCAGCACCTGGAAGCTGGCGGTCCTGGCGGCCATGGACACCGCCAAGGATCGTAAGCGTCACTGGGGACTCCGTGCAACCCAGCGCTCAAGATCCAGACGCTCAAGTCATACCTGATGCATGGATCATGGAGATCCGGGACTACTTGAAAGACAATATCCTCCCTGATGAACGTGTATCCGCTGAACGGATCGTGCGTATGGCTAAGAGACACGTGATGGTAGAAGGGGATCTCTACCGACGCGGCGCCAACCACGTCCTATTGCGGTGCATAACCCAGGGGGAAGGCTGCGACTTGCTCGCTGAGATCCATGGAGGCGAATGTGGGAGTCACTCTTCCTCACACACGCTTGTCGGTAAAGCCTTCCGGCATGGCTTCTACTAGCCGACAACACTCCAAGATGCCGTCAAGCTGGTCGAGAACTGCAAGGCGTGCCTGTTCCACGCCAAGCAGATCCATACACCGGCTTGGACGGTACAGATGATCCCGCCCACATGGCCATTTGCCGTACGGGGGCTGGACATCCTGGGACCTGGGACCATTCCCCAGAACCGAGGATGGGGACCCGCTCCCGAACCCTCGGAACACAGAACACCTCCGTAAGTTCTACACCTAGAGCAACAATAGGACAGACTCTTCTTTTTATAATAAATTCCATAAAGTCCAGGAACAGTGCTCGAAGCAGCTAAGCCTCAGGGGACGGTCCAGGACTACGTTCAGCTTCGCCTGGTTCCGACCCCAAGCGCGTAGAGTCTTGCTTCCCTTGAGGCGGGTCGTGGCTTCCATACTTAGCCTGCCTTCCTCCTATGGAAATTTATATGAAAAGAAACCTGTCCTACGTTGCTCTTCTTTGGTGCTCATTTAATTTACTTATTAAATTTTTATGACTGCACTACTAGCGCGTGCTCACCATGCGCTCACCTCCCTCTTCTCATTCTCACCTTTAGTCGGCATTTGCTGCCCTACCAAAGGCGGTTGCGTTGGAGGTACCGGCCGATAGCCAGGGGGCCCCCGAGCCCCCGGCACTTCGCGCACGGTAGTCCCAAAGCACCATATAAGTGGACGGGGACCGTAAGCCAAATAAGACTATGAGATAGAGGAGGGGGAGCCCCCAAGGAGAATTACGTTTCCCTTACTTGTGTGCAGGACCTCTCGGCCTCAGATCCCCGCAAGAGTATGGTAGGCACATCCATCCAATGGAACGCACCTACCAGGGGGCCGCTACGGGATCGCGCAAGACCGAAACCCCAAGGTATGATCAAAGAACCTAGACCTCACCGCTTCCGCAGGGGCGAGGCCCGAAGGTCCCATGTGTCCAGCGGGGCCGGACCATCCACCTCCTTGAGGGGGAGCTCCGAGCCCGCCACGTGGCCTACAGAAGCCGGACCTCCCCCCTCCGCGGGGAGAGGTCCGAGGGCTCCACGTGCCCCGCAAGCCCGGACCTCCCCTCAGAGGGGAGCTCCGGGCCTGCCACGTGGCCAACAGGCCCGGACCCCCCCATTCTCGTGAGGCGGGTCCTGGAGACCTCCGGGGCCCTTAATATACAGTAACGACCCGGAGAAGGTGTCTATGCAGAGCTTCGAGATTGGTCAAGGCCTCCAAGTACCTTGCGGAGCTAAGGACTCGGCAAGGAAAAACCAGGAAGAAGACTAGGACATGCAGACACAGAAGGAAAAGGAGTCTGTTCATACAAGGCTCCACGAGCTAGGCTACAGACTCAACAAAAATAAAAAAGGAGGTACAGGGCCTTGTGGCCACGGGGTCTGTCGGTACCCGCGATATGGGGGACCCCCGCGCACAGGGGAAAATGCCTAAGGATCTCGCACTTCTCCGCAGGGAAAGGTCCGAAGGAGCCACGTGTCCAGTGGGGCCGGACCACCCTCCCCTCAGAGGAGAGCTCTGGGCTCGCCACATGGCCTACAGCAGCCAGACCTCCCCCTCTGGGGGGAGAGCTCCGAAGGAGCCACATGTCCCGCGTGGCCGGACCTCCCCCTCCTCAGAGGGGAGCTCCGGACCCGCCACGTGGCCGACAGAAGCCGGACCTCCCCCCTCCACGGGGGAGAGGTCCGAAGGCTCCACGTGTCCTGCAGGGCCGGACCTCCCTCTTCTCTGAGGAGGGCTTCGGGCCTGCCACGTGTCCAGCAGAAGGGCGCTGCCTGCCCCCGAGCGGTAGGCAGCGGGCGTAAAGACGCCCCATACCTTGCCCGTACAAGGTATTCAAGGCCCGCGCCTTCCCAAGATGCGGAGACGCGGAGCACGCCTCTGTCAGGTGCCGTTGCACCCAGTCGCATCACAGACTGGCGCGCGGTGTCAGAACCTGCCAGCCAATAAACAAAACGACAAGACATCCCCTGCCGCCCCCGCCGTCATCAACCACTACGACTAGCGTGCGGCATGGGCAGGGCGGCAAGACGAAGACTCAGAAGCCTTCGCCAGAGACAACTACCGACATAACTGCGGATACGATAGTATGCAGGAAATCTCCCCGGGACCACCTGTCGGGTCCCGGGCCCCCCTTGTAAGCCACCCAAGTCTTGGACTATAAAAGGCTCGGGTAGGCAACGTTAGCAAGGGTTAGGACTCTAGCCATTCGCACCCTGGGTTCGCACTTTGCAACTCATACGCTAGCCATACACTCTCAAGCTGTAACTCACCTCCAAGCTCAGGCCTCCGGCCCCGAGCAGCAAGCAATACAGCGAGCTCCATAGCTCGCCGTGGACGTAGGGTTTTACGCTCCGGCGGCCTGAACCACGTAAAACTCGCCGTGTCAAGCTCTTACTAACTCGTCCATCTGCGCAAGCTCTCTGCTAGAGTCTAGCCCCACCGAAAAAAGAACCTCCGTGGGCTGCCCAGTGCAGGCCCGGGGGAAGTGTCGACTGAACACTTCGACATTTGGTGCGCCAGGTAGGGGGCTTTCCCTTGTGCGAAGAGTTTCCGCCGACGAAGATGACCAAGCTTCCTTCAGCGGCAAACTCTCCTCCCTCGCGTTCGCGGCGAACCGTGACCAGGGGGGAGTACATGTCGACACACTCAGGACGGAGTGTGTCGGCGCAAGCTGGGAGACAGCAGCCGGCTCTTGCAGCGCCGACCCCGGCAATGCAGGGCTCCGACCAGCATGATATCTTCTGCAGCGATAAGCGAACCCCACAGGGGTGCGGTAGCTGCAGCAAGAGCGCTACTGCACAACCCACCTGCTGGGGACGGACCTCATTCAGTAACCCAGCAGTGGATTCGCGAGGTAGACCGTCTCGTCGTCGCCGCCGCAAACCCTCGACTTCGGCGGGGACGACGCTCCGGCCAACCGGCTGTGTCGCTGATGCGCACGCCAATGGTTGGCGAGCAGACGGCAGATTCCAGCTCCACCAGGCTCCAGTCGACGGATCTGAGGACAGAGCTGGGACTGTGTCACTTGGGCCAAGATGCCCGGGTATACCTCGAGCAACGTCGAGAAAGGCGTCACAACCAAGAGGCTGGCGACAAACTCTCCTCCCCCGCGTTCGCGGTGAACCGTGACCAGGGGGGAGTACATGTCGAGACACTCAGGATGGAGTGTGTCGGCGCAAGCTGGGAGCCAGCAGCCGGCTCTGGCAGCACCGACCCTGGCAATGCAGGCTCCGACCAGCATGAGATCTTCTGCAGCGATAAGCGAACCCCACAGGGGTGCGCTAGCTGCAGCAAGAGCGCTACTGCGCAACCCACCTGCTGGGGACGCACATCATTTGGTAACCCAGCAGTGGATACGCGAGGTAGACCGCCTCGTCGTCGCCGCCACAAACCCTTGACTTTGGCGGGGACGACGCTCCGGTCAACCGGCTGTGTCGCTGACGCGCACGCCAACGGTTGACGGGCAGACGGCGGACTCCAGCTCCACCAGGCTTCCGTCGACGGATCTGAGGGCAGAGCTGGAGCGATGCCACTTGGGCCAAGATGCCCGAGTGTTCCTCGAGCGACGTCGAGAAAGGCGTCGCATCCAAGAGGCTGGCGACAGCATGACGTCGGCCTCGACCCAGCCTGAAGGGCAGATCTTCGCCACGCGAGCTCTGCCCCAGGCGTACGCCGCGCAGCATATGCCACAACCATATGCCCTGCAAACGGTGCCCTCGGTCTATGGAGCAGCCTTTCCCATACCGGGGTACACTGTGCCAGCGGAGAACCAAGCGTTCGCGGTACCAATACCTGCGGCAACAGGGGCAGGATGTGCGGCTCTTGCACCCCACCTTCGCTTCGCAAGGTGGCCGCCCAAGTTTCAGCCGCATCTGCCCGAAAAGTACGACGGCAGCGTCAACCCGGTGGAGTTCCTCCAGATTTACTCCACCGCCGTACTTGCAGCAGGAGGGGATGAGGCTGTCATGGCCAACTACTTCCCCGTCGCCTTGACCGGCCCAGCCCGGTCTTGGCTCATGAATCTCCCTCAGGGTTCCATAACTTCCTGGGGAGAGCTCTGCCGGCAGTTCATCGCCAACTTCGGCAGCTCCTACACCCGTCCCGGCACGGAGCTTGACCTCCACGCCATCAAGCAACAACCTGGGAATCACTGCGCTCCTTGATCCAGCGGTTCTCCCAGGTACGCAACACCATCCCGCATATTCAAAGTGCTTCTGTGGTGGTGGCGTTCCGGCAGGGTGCCCGGGATGAGAAGATGCTTGAGAAGCTTGCGACCAGAGAGGCCTGCAATGCCTCCGAGCTCTTCAGCCTGGCGAACAAGTGCGCCAGAGCAGCCGAAGGGCGGAATTAGCACTCACTGCCAGATTCCGAAGCCGGAAGACAGCCTGAAGACGGCGGAGTTCAAGCTGAGCTCCCGACCACGTCAGACAGCCAAGAGCCAAGCACTGGCTGACTTCGTGGCTGAGTGGACGCCAACGAAGGCTGACCCAGGGGGCCGCAAAGACGGTGAACCAAAGTACCGAGCTCCGGTCTTCACCGGGCCTCACTGGACGCTCTTCTTCGACGGCTCCTCGCAAAAACTGGGGGCCGGTGCCGGCGTACTGCTTCTCATGCCATCGGGGGAGCAGTCTGGGTACATGGTGCGCCTCAATTCCAAGGCAACCAACAACTTGGCAGAGTATGAAGCACTCATCTTTGGCCTAAAAGACAATCCTGTCTCTGGGCGATCGTCAGTTGTTGGCGCAGGGCGACTCCCAGCTAGTTATCAAGCAAGTTAAGGGTGAATGCCCCTGCAATGACCCACAGCTAGCTGCTTATCTGCTCCACGTGCGGATGTTGGAGAAAGACTTCCTCGCCTTGGACCTGCGCCATGTACCGCGTGCTGGCAAGGCCGCAGCTGACGACCTCTCAACGAAGGCCTCCATCGGAGTCCCTGCGCCCGAAGGAGTCTTCGAGAGGACGTTGCTGCGGTCCACAGCCCGGCCCGCCGAGCCGGGCGAAGGGGGCTGAACCAGCGCCTCGAAGCTAGGCAGTCCCGGCGGCCCTGCAGCCATGGATGCCGCCAAAGGATCGTAAGCGTCACTGGGGACTCCGTGCAACCCAGGGCTCAAGATCCAGAAGCTCAAGTAGTCCCGATGCATGGACCACGGAGGTCCGGGACTCCTTGAAGGACATCCTTCCTGATGAACGTGCATTCGCTGAACGGGTGGTGCGGATGGCTAAGTGCTACTCGCTGGTATCTTTACTGGCGTGGCGCCACGACATCCTATTGCGGTGCATAACCCAGGAGGAAGGCTGCGAATAGCTCGCAGTAGTCCAAGGAGGCAAGTGCTGGGAATGCTCATCGTCCCGCACGCTGGTCGGTTAAGCCACCCGGCATGGCTCCTACTGACCGAGAGCCACCTGGACGCCGTCAAACCGGTTAGGGATGCAATGCGTGCCAGGTCCACGCCAAGCAGACCCACACAACCGGTGCAGACGCGCACCCAAAGCCATGGGGGGATACCGGCTCCTCCATGTCGAGGGCCAGCCGGACTTCCCAGGGCCGGGTCACGGGAACTACCCTTACACATGGTATGCGGGGCCGAAGCCGTGCTTCCCCCTGAGATCGCCATGGGGGTCCCCCCGTGTCCGGCGTACGACGAAGCCACGCATGACCCGCTCTGCATGAAGACAGGCGCTCCGACGCCACCCCAGTAAGTTCACCATGCTTACTTAGGTGTTTATTTAAATTACGCATTAATTTATATGAACACCTCCCCACGCTCTAGACAGTGTGCGTCCATTGCACACTCGGTTCCTCTTTCCTGCTCTCATGCATAGTCGATATTTGCCGTCCTGCCGAAGGCGGTAGTGCTTGGGGAACCTGCCAGAGGCCTGGTGGCCTTTTGGATCTCCCCCTGTAAGGGTACTGTACCACCAGTTGGTCTCCTCCGAGAAAAGACCTACGCTAGACCGGGGAGTCAGGAGTCTTGCTTTGCCCGGTCTTGCACCCAAAGCATGCGCACTCTGCCCCCCGGCGCTACGGTCTAAGTACCAGGGGGCCGGACGGTTACACCCTGACTGGGGCTGGGGCCAGACCTCCGGGACCAAGTGCACTGGATTACCCAAGCCCCGTATTCCGGCCTGGGACAGTAAGCCAAATGAGACTAAGGGACAGGAAAGGGGGGACCACTGAGCAGTTCCGGACTCTGCCCCCACAGCTGGGCCGAGCTCCGAGGCCAGCCCTCGCCCTCCTTTCAGAGGCGAGCGTTGATGCCGGACCTCACGCCCTTCGCTGGCCTGAGCTCCGATGACCTCCGGACCTCATGCCCTTCGTTGACCTGAGCTCCGATGACTTCCGAACTCCGCCCCCACAGCTGGGCCGAGCTCCGAGGCCAGCCCTCGCCCTCCTTTCAGAGGCGAGCGCTGATGCCGGACCTCACGCCCTTCGCTGGTCTGAGCTCTGATGACCTCCGGACCTCACGCCCTTCGCTGGCCTGAGCTCCGATGACTTCCGGACCTCTGCCCCCACGGCTGGGCCGAGCTCCGTTGCCAGCCCTCGCCCTCCATTCAGAGGCGAGCCCTGATGCCGGACCTCACGCCCTTCGTGGACCTGAGCTCCGATGACTTCCGGACCTCCGCCCCCGCAGCCGGGCCAAGCTCCGATGCCAGGCTTCACCCTCTCCTAAGAGGCTGAACTCCGAAGCCATCAAGACCCTGCCAGCACAGGGAGTACTCAAGACAAGAAAGTGCACGGGTAGGAGAAGGCCTCACCTCGGGCTCGTTACCTCCCCCGAGATGAGCCCGGGGGCCACTGTCGGTACCCGCGATATGGGGGACCCCCGCGCACAGGGGAAAATGCCTAAGGATCTCGCCCTTCTCCGCAGGGAAAGCTCCGAAGGAGCCACGTGTCCAGTGGGGCCGGACCTCCCTCCCCTCAGAGGAGAGCTCCAGGCTCGCCACATGGCCTACAGCAGCCAGACCTCCCCCCTCCGTGGGGAGAGCTCCGAAGGAGCCACATGTCCCGCGGGGCCGGACCTCCCCCTCCTCAGAGGGGAGCTCCGGACCCGCCACGTGGCTGACAGAAGCCGGACCTCCCCCCTCCACGGGGGAGAGGTCCAAAGGCTTCACGTGTCCTGCAGGGCCGGACCTCCCTCTTCTCTGAGGAGGGCTTCGGGCCCGCCACGTGTCCAGCAGAAGGGCGCTGCCTGCCCCCGAGCGGTAGGCAGCGGGCGTAAAGACGCCCCATACCTTGCCCGTACAAGGTATTCAAGGTCCGTGCGTTCCCAAGACGCGGAGACGCGGAGCACGCCTCTGTCAGGTGCCGTTGCGCCCAGTCGCATCACAGACTGGCGCGCGGTGTCAGAACCTGCCAGCCAATAAACAAAGCGACAAGACATCCCCTGCCGCCCCCGCTGTCATCAACCACTACGACTAGCGTGCGGCATGGGCAGGGCGGCAAGACGAATACTCAGAAGCCTTCGCCAGAGACAACTACCGACATAACTGCGGATACAATAGTATGCAGGAAATCTCCCCGGGACCACCTGTCGGGTCCCGGGCCCCCCTTGTAAGCCACCCAAGTCTTGGACTATAAAAGGCTCGGGTAGGCAACGTTAGCAAGGGTTCACACTCTAGCCATTCGCACCCTGGGTTCGCACTTTGCAACTCATACGCTAGCCATACACTCTCAAGCTGTAACTCACCCCCAAGCTCAGGCCTCTGGCCCCGAGCAGCAAGCAATACAACGAGCTCCATAGCTCGCCGTGGACGTAGGGTTTTACGCTCCGGCGGCCTGAACCATGTAAAACTCGCCGTGTCAAGCTCTTACTAACTCGTCCATCTGCGCAAGCTCTCCGCTAGAGTCTAGCCCCACCGAAAAAAGAACCTCCGCGGGCTGCCCAGTGCAGGCCCGGGGGAAGTGTCGACTGAACACTTCGACAGGGTCAGATGCCTAAGAGTCCCCGGACTCCCGATGAAACCTAGAGGCCACAAAGGCAGCCACGTCCTCGACCTCGGCCCTGGCAGCTTCCTCCCGCTCGGCAACGGGTCCTAGACGGACTGGCCCCAGAGAAAAGGAAGGGTCTTGGCTCCGGAAGCATGCCAGTACATGCATAGCGACCTCCTTCACCAGGCCCTGACCTTCCACTTCAAGCTCGTCGGCGATCACCGCTTCGAGCCGACCCAGCTTGTCGCCGATGGACTCAAGTGCCGGGATCGCTTCGGACATCTGCCGTGCCAGAGCCTCCATCTGCACAGGGCTGAAACCAAGAGGAGCCAAGGCGGACCCCGCCTTGGCAATAAAGCCCCAGACCGCCTGGGCCTCGGCAGACCGCAAGGACTGGAGCTTATCTACCTCTTGGCGAGCCGCCAGCTCGTGATCCATCGCCACCTGGCACTCCTGGGAGAACTGCTAATCCCTCGTGGCAACAGCCGACTCACGGAGCTCCAGCTCCTCGGTCCGAGCCCTTAGCTCCCCCACTTTGGCTCTCAGCCGGGCGGTGGTCTTCTCCTCCTCGGCCGCTGCAGCGTGTTCCCGATCGGCGACGGCGCACTCTCGACGAGCTACCTGCAGCCGCAACTCCTCCGCGGCGGCGGAACGCTCCTCGGATTTGGCTTCAACATGGGCCAGGGCCTCGCGGTAGGAGGCACGGAGCCGCCGGGTCTCTGACTCCAAGCGGCTAATGGCCTTCTTCTGAGTGTCAAGCAGAGCACTCATGGCCTCAAGCCTTGACTGCCTCGAGTCAAGGTCCGCCCTAGCCTCCTGGGCCCGCTGCTGCCAGCTGAGAAGGCGTTCCCTCTCGCCGGCCAGCGCCCCCCGCTCCTGCTCGAAGGCGGACTGGAGCTGCCGGGCGCTGGTCTGGACACGCCCCAAGGCATCCCACACGGGCGCCAGGACAGAGGGGGCAGGAGTCACGCCCCTGACCCCCCCGTCGAGTCTAAGACCGGCGGAGGCGCCGGTGCCTCAGCAACCAGAGTGGGGCGCTGTCCTAAGGAAGCCGGGGGGCCAGCAGGCGCACCTACAACGGCCCTCCCAGTCTCAGGACCGGATTTCTGGGCTGGTAAAGGAGGGCGGACAGGAGCGGATGCGGCCACCACAGAGGGTGAACTCGCCGGCACAGAGGAAGCCCCCGTCGATTTGGGGACCATGGGAGCCACCACGGTTCCCAGATGCTGAGGCGCAGAGCCTCCGTTGGTTGAAGGCGGCCGGGTAAGAGGCCCGCCCCCGGCAGCTGGTCGGTCCCTGCAAGAAAAGAAAGCTCTCAGGCTAAGAGAGGAGACGAGAACGCTGCTCCTACAAGCCAGAAGGAGCAACACTTACTGGGCGACATGAGCGCTCCAACGGGCTTGCAGCACCGGCCTCTGGGCTGTAATTGAACCGCCAGGACCTGCGGTTGGAATGGTCGCGGGACGTGACGCCTGGATCCCCGGCACACTCCCCGGCTGTCCGGGGAGAGACCCGCTGGGGAGGGACACCCGGGGCCTCTTCGGGTCGCCATCTGATGGACCAGCACCCCCGGGAGATGGGTGCAAGGGTGCTCCGGCACCCTGACTCGGCGCAGGCGGCGCCCTCGGAGGAGACCGGGCGCGTTTCTTCTCTGAATGCCCGGGGGCCGGCTCCTTCCCCTTCCCCTTGTCGGCGGCTTGAGTTCCGTCAGCTCTTGGGAAGGGTTGGGCAGCAGCAGACGCCTCGTGCCCTGATCCGGAGCGCTCGGTTCCTGGGATCGTAATACCCCGGAAGGCATCCCCGACCTGCCGAACGGCGATCCCAATGTCGTCGAGGTTCGGCATCTTCCGCAGGAGCTCTGACCTCCTCTGTGGCTCCAAGAAGAGGGGGGTGGCAGAGGGCGGAAGGGCGGGGTCGCCACTGGGAATGTAGTCGCCGCTCACCTTGCCCACCATCTCGTACAGCTCCTCGTCGGAAGGGTCAGAGCTGGGGCCCCTCTCCAGCCTGGTACAGTCCTGCTCGCCAGTATAGTACCACGCTGGGTGACTGCGCTGCTGCAAGGGCGCAATACGGCGCGACATGAAGTCCATCAGCACCATCAGGGACGTCAGCCCCTCGTTGGCCAAGAACCGGATCCGCTCCAAGACCGGGGCGTACTCCTGCTCCAGCTCAGGGATCTCCTCCCAGAAGCGACGATCGGTGGTTGGGCTAGCGGTTGGGAGTTGTAGGCGATCGTGCTCGTCGGTCTGCACTACCACCCAGCTCTCCCTCCAGTTTTCCCACCTTGATGCGCTGAAGGGCAGAAGGTACCCAGAGACCTTTGGGTCCTTGCAGCGATGCTGGAAGTAGTACGCCCCCATCTGGGTCTTCGAGCCGCGCCCAGTCGTCCACAACACAAAGAAGTAGCGGAAGAGCGTCACAGAAGCGTGCACCCCCACAAACATCTTGCAGAAGTGGAAGAAGACAGCAGCCATTGCGAAGGAGTTGGGAGAGAGATGGTGGAGCTGGAGCCCATATGTCTCCAGCAGTGTGACAAAGAAGGAAGAAATTGGCGGGACGAACCCCGCCAAAGCATAAGCAGTGAAGAAGACCATCTCCCCCTTTTCCAGAATCAGGGGGAGAGATCCCCGGCGGAGCCGGCGTTTCTGTTCCTCCGTGCGCCAGTCCAGCAGCCTGCGCACTGGCCCAAGCTCGGAGGAACGAACGAGGCGCGTCGGGAGCAAGTTGGAAGCCATGGCAAAAGAGAGCACAAGGACAGAAAAGCCAAGGCGCAAGAGTTCAAGGGAAGAACGAGCGCAAGGAAATGCGAAGGGAAGCCGCGATGCGGGTGAGATCCCCTTTTAAAACTTTCCAGGAATGATTCGAGCTGATTCGAAAATCTTCGAATACATCGCATCGGCGACCGCATTGGCTCCGAGACCGGGCGCCGATGACAGGTGGACCCAAGCCGCCCAACTGAAGCGGTGGGTCAAGGAGTCAGTCTCCCCAGAAGACAAGCCGGCAAGGCGCTTCGGCGGTTCCGGAAGAAAGCGCCGCGACGTACAGGAATGGCAGCCTTGGGAACCGCCGCAGTAAAGGCAACCATCAAGTGGGCGCACACTCCCATGATCCCGCGACTGTTCGTGCTCCGGCAGCGGTCAATGCGGGACTTAGAAAAAGTGCGCGGATCAGAAGAAACGGAGGTCCCACCTCGGGCTCGCTATCTCCCCCGAGATGGGCCCGGGGGCCACTGTCGGTACCCGTGATATGGGGTACCCCCGCACACAGGGGAAAATGCCTAAGGAACTCGCCCTTCTCCGCAGGGAGAGCTCCAAAGGCGCCACGCGTCCGGCGGGGCCGGACCTTCCTCTCCTCAGAGGAAAGCTCTAGGACCGCCACATGGCATACAGAAGCCGGACCTCCCCCCTCCGCGGTAGAGAGGTCCGAAGGCGCCACGTGCCCAGCGGGGCCGGACCTCCCTCTCCTCAGAGGAGAGCTCCGGGCCCGCCACGTGGCCGATAGAAGCCGGACCTCCCCCTCCGGAGGAGAGCTCCGAAGGCTCCACGTGCCCTACGGGGCCGGACCCCGTCTCCTCTGAGGAGGGCTCCAAGCCCGCCACGTTCCAGCAGAAGAGCGCTGCCTGCCCCCGAGCGGTAGGCAGCGGGCGTAAAGACGCCCCATACCTTGCCCGTACAAGGTATTCAAGGCCCGCGCCTTCCCAAGACGCGGAGACACGGAGCACGCCTCTGTCAGGTGCCGTTGCGCCCAGTCGCATCACAGACTGGCGCGCGGTGTCAGAGCCTGCCAGCCAATAAACGCAGCGACAAGACATCCCATGCCGCCCCCGCCGTCATCAACCACTACGACTAGCATGCGGCATGGGCAGTGCTGCAAGACGAAGACTCAGAAGCCTTCGCCAGAGACAACTACCAGCATAACTGCAGATACGGTAGATGACAGACAATCTCCCCGGGACCACCTGTCGGGTCCCGGGCCCCCCTTGTAAGCCACCCGAGTTTTGGACTATAAAAGGCTCGGGTAGGCGACGTTAGCAAGGGTTCGCACTCCCGCAACTCATACGCTAGACATAACTCATCCCCAAGCTCAGGACTCCGGTTCTGAGCAGCAAGCAATACAGTGGGCCCCTTAGCTCGCCGTGGACGTAGGGTTTTACGCTCCGGCGGCCTAAACCACGTAAAACTCGCTGTGTCAAGCTTCTCCTTAATTCGTCCATACGCTTAAGCTCTCCGCAAGTGACTAGCCCTACCGAAAAAGAACCTCCGCGGGCTGCCTAGTGCAGGCCTGGGGGAAGTGTCGACCGCACACTTCGACAGATTCTATTTCGGATTCCATGGCTCCAAGCCAATTCTCAGAGTCAGGTCCCATTATTGCTTCAGTGTAGGTCACAGGCTCATTATTGTCCAACAATACCATGTCCTGTGGTTCCGTGGTTAGAAGTGTCAACTTTTTAGTTGCACGACGTACCCTTGTAGACCTTCGTGGGGCTGGTGTTTCATCAAGTGGTTGTACAACATCTTGTACATCCTGTATAGGATTAGAGGGTGCCGAAACATTTTCAGGTATTTCTTGAATTTCTTCAAGATGCACCTTTCTCCCACTAACTCCTTTTGAGATAAACTCTTTCTCCAAGAAGACACCATTACGAGCAGTAAACACTTTACCCTCTGTTTTATTATAAAAATAATATCCTTTGGTTTCCCTAGGATATCCCACAAAGAAGCATTTGTCTGATTTGGGAGTAAGTTTGTCTGATGTCAAATGTTTGACATAAGCATCACATCCCCAAACTGACACGACCCCACTGGTCCTGTCGAGCCAGGATCACGCTGAGGGGTGCTGCATTGCACAGCACCGTATAACACACGTCAAAGGTACAAAGCGGGAGCGGAAGCTTTATTACATAAACAAGTTTATTAACATGTTTACATCAAAATAAGTTTAGTCCACACTCGCGGGCGTAGACTAAGCATCAAGTGCACGTTCAGCCCTCGAACGTGTCCTTGCTAGCACACACGCACACTAACTCTGCGGCGTGCACGACTCCCACTCGACGGGGTTCCCCTCCTGGGGTTCCGTCTCCTCTTCGGGAGTCCCTTCCTCATAGAACCCTGCAAAAGCTTCGAACACAAGCAGTGAGCACGAAGGCTCAGCAAGTCTGACCCGTCTCACCTAAACATGGAACTTCTACATGAGGGTGATGGGTTGCATGAGGTAAAAATCATTTGCAAGGACTCGCCTAATTAGTAGAACCTTACTTTCAAGTTTTAGCAGCAGGTTGTGGAGAACTTTATGCTAAGGCACATGAGAGAGCCGCAATCAAACAAGAAACGCATTTCTCTCATGTACTTTGCCCAAAGTTGAAAAGAACTTTAGTTAGCACTAAGCTACAACATATCATTAACAATCAATATCCAACTTTCAATCAGCAACATTTTAACATGTAACTAGCCTGTTCTTTCTACGTCACGGTACAGTGAACAAGTGGTACTCACTGACCGCGAGGGATGGCGATTATAATCGATTTACACCTGCAGGGTTACCCGAACAACCCGTCACGTACGCCCGTACTCGATGTTGCCTACAACAACCATCACGGACGCCGTACGCGACTACCTTTCACCCGTTAGCCAAATATTGAACCGGTCCCATCGTCCCGAGCAAGAGGTCCCTGCACGCGCATCTCCGTGCCGCCAGCTGATTTACACCTCGAGCTCTCAAACTACCCTCTGAACGACGGGCAATGCCTCAACACCCAGCTACCCGAGTTACATCAGTTTCCCGGTTCCCATATAGCCGGTAGGTCTTCGGTACTGTTCTAGCTTGTTCAACAGGCCCGCACACGGCTCGGTCCTCAATCGACACAAGCGGAGCTACAGCACACAGGCCCCAAAGTCCTGCTGCTCTTACTCTCCGCTTGGTCTCATTTTTTTTGCCATGTGTTTCATGTGCTATCTCTACCCGAGCAATGTGCCTCTAGCCTATTCTCGCGAGTAGTTCCAACTACTCGACTTGTACCGAATCCTACTCTATTCTAGCAATGCAGTGGCTAACGAGGTTTTCAATCCTAAACCCAACCCATGGTTTTCTTGGCTGTGCAGTTGGGTTTCCAATCAAGACTCTAATGCAACGAACAAAGGGAAACAAGTATGTGCTCAAAACAATAAAAATTCGTAAAAAGGTTAATGCAAACCGGGGCTTGCCTTGCTGCTCTTGGTCGTAGGCTAGCTGTTCCTCCGGAGTAACGAAGTCTAGGACTTCGGGTTCCTCCTCGACCTTAGCGACTACATGATAAGAACAATGTATGTATCAATTTAGATGCCTTTGTATTAACTTTGAAGTTGTGAAGCCTATAACCCTTACTAGACAGACCTAATGACTGTGAAACTTTTACTGTGGCTTGGTTACAACCTAAACAAAGACTTGGTCAAGTTTTAGTTGCAGCAAAGCTCATTTGAGCCCTCCACAAATAATTATGTCCTTGACCTTAATTGGAACCCTTAGGGTGTTCTAGGGATTTTCATGAGACAAACTATGACTTTCTGAAAACTAGATTTTCAGAGGGTTCTAATGGAGTTGGTCTCACTTAATTTGGAAGTCTCTAACTAAAGATATGAGCTAAACAATTTCAGAGAAAATCCTGAAAATGTTTCTGAACATTTTCTATTTTCTCTGGAACAGTTTTACTAATCACACCATTCGGTGGACTAAATGAGCTCAAATGGATCTGAAATTTTTATGGTAGTTCAAGGATATTTTGGTGAACATCTCAGCAAAATTTCAGGATTTTCCTCCAAAGGATTCTCCAGTTAAAATTCCTAACAGTTTAAACTTTGAGGAATTAATTCTGGAGAATTAAGGAATTTCATGAAGTGACACTTGATTTTCTGGAAAGTACTCAGAGAGCTGAATCCAGCAAAATTTGGTTCACTCAATTTAGAGCTTTCTAGCCAAAGTTATAAGGATTTGAAGTTTGAAGGAAATCTGAAAATCGGGGAAAAGTTTAAACTCGCGCGTGGGCCCAGGGGACACGCGTCGCACGCCGAAGCGACAGCACACCGCGGCCCACAAGGCTTTTGCGCGCCAGCACACCCGATCCCGGCCGCAGCCGGATCCCGATTCAAAATATCGGCCGCTGACAGCTGGGGTCCACCCCCTTCTTCAACCTCGCGACACCCGCGCTCCGCCGCCGAGGGACCTCGCCGGAGAGCTCGCCGCTGGCTGCTGTACCGCTCCAAACTTCTTGATTCTGGCCGCCCCTGCCTAATTTTACTTGGGGAACATGATCCGAGGGTCAGCTGCTCATGACAACGGCCGGAGCATGGTCGGCGACGAGCCGCCATATCGGAACGACTTCGGCCATGTCGGCTGACGCTCCTAGTGCCTCAGCTACTTGGGAAATCGGTCGGGGAGCATCAGTGGACCTCAGAGAAGGTCGACATGAACTCGGGGCAGCTCGGGGAAGGCCCGAAATAGGTCCTCACCGTGCGCCCGATACCCCCCGTGCGTTCCGCCATTAGTAGACCTTGAATTACGCCGGGCACAGAAGTTCTCCGGCCCAGAGTTGTGAAGGCAACTTGTGCGTCACCGTGTCTAGTTCGTGTGGGAGTGGCCTGAGGCCCTCTAATCCTTTCTAGAGCACGAATTAAACAGAATCGTACCCGAAGGTCGTTCTGCACACAGAAAGGGGAAAAGTGGAAATTCGCCGCCGGTGAGCAACCACTCGAGCTGTGGCTCGGGGGTGAGCAGCACCGGTCACTTGCGCGTCCAAGGGTGCCTTGGCTCGGGCGTGACAACGCCCAGGTTGGGCTGTCCACGAGAGCCCGAGGTGCGGCGGTTTCCAGTTCCGAGTTTGATCTTTCGGCACAGCCGATATCACTCGGTTTCAATCGATTTCTATCAATGGGAAGGATGGAGGATGGTTGCTAGTACCTTGCTGGGACCTTGGAATGGAAAGAGGGAGCTGCGATCGGCTTGATCAAGCAGGAACTCGAGCGCTAGTGATGGCAGTGGGAAAAGCAGTCGCGCACGCCGGTAGCTCGGGGAAATGGTGACTGAAGCACGCCGGGGGGGGGGGGGGAATAAATAGCCCGGCCGGCTGGTCTCCGGCTTGGGGCATGCAGCAGGAGCTGGCGCCGGCTGCCCCCTTCGGTGGCGCGCGCGCACAGCTGCCGGGAACCGACTGAACTGTGGTTCAGTCGGTTTGCTTTGAGGCAGAGGCTGACATGTGGGTCCCACTTCTCTTTTAACCTCTGAAATTTATTCCTAACAGCTGTGGTAAACAGTGAACCCTATTCTACCCTTGGCAATTCAAATTATTCACCCAAGAGCCATTTGAATTGATCAAAGTTCAAATGAGGTTTGGTTTGAATGAATTTCAGCACAAGTGCAGTTTGAAATTCAAATAAAGTTTGAATTTCTCCCCCTTAGCTCATGTCAAGATCAACTCCAAATGGAGTGAAAATTGGTGTGTGAGCTCACAAAAATGTGCTGAGCAAGAATATGCCTTCCACTTTTAAATTCAGTGGGTGAAAACAGTTTGAATTTGAATATGGTTTCAAACTGCCCTCTTCCTAACTATACCCAAAATGACCTCAAAAAGGTTTTGAATTTGGGTGGAACTTGGCATGGACATCCTTAGCAAAGTGTAGGAGTTTTCATATGTCCAGCCCATCTATATCACATGTGGGAAGTACCACTTTTGCAATGTGTGAGTTTGTTCCCTAATGAGCATGTTGATAATTGTTACTTGCTCTTTATTTGTGTTCATCATTCTTCCTCAAATGAGGTGTGTGGTGTGGTGATGAACACTGCAAATGAGTGTCAAAAACTGAGGCCCTTACACAAACTTTGAGGAAAGACAATCCGGGACGTTTCCCGGTCCACATCTCATATGGTGTCTTCTCAACAGACTTAGTTGGGACTCTGTTTAGTGTAAACGCAGCAGTTTCAAGAGCATAACCCCAAAAGGATAGTGGAAGATCAGTCTGGCTCATCATCGACCTAACCATGTCTAACAAGGTTCGGTTCCTCCGCTCGGACACCCCATTCCATTGAGGTGTTCCAAGTGGAGTCAACTGTGGAACAATTCCACATTGTTTTAAATGATCATAAAATTCATGGCTCAAATATTCACCCCCATGATCAGATCGTAGAAGTTTAATTGTCTTGCCCAACTGATTTTGTACTTCATTCTGAAATTCTTTGAACTTTTCAAAAGATTCAGACTTGTGCCTCATTAGATAGACATATCCATATCTACTAAAGTCATCGGTAAAAGTAATGAAATACTGAAAATCACCTCTAGCTACCGAACTCATTGGTCCACATACATCAGTATGTATAAGTACCAACAAGTCACTTGCCCTCTCACTTTGACTAGTGAAGGGTTCTTTGGTCATCTTTCCCAAGCAAACAAGACTCGCATGTGTCAAGTGATTCAAAATAAAATGAACTTAACAAACCATCTTTATGGAGTTTCTCAATGCGTTTCTGATTTATATGACCTAAGTGACAATGCCAAATAAAAGTGGGATTTAGATCATTTCGTCGAGCCCTTTTGGTATTAATGTTATAGACTGTTTTATCCTCAAGATCAAGAACATATAATCCATTCACTAATAGACATTGATCATAGAAAATATTATTATAATAAATAGAACAACATTTGTTCTTTATTATAATCTCATAACCATTAACTTCTTCCAAACATGAAGAAGATATAATGTTCTTGCTTAAAGAAGGAATGCAATAACAATTATTTAATTCCAAAACTAATCCTGAGGGTAATGACAAGTGATAAGTTCCGACAGCTACGACAGCAACCTTTGCTCCATTGCCGACCCGAACATCCAACTTGCCTTTTGCAAATCTTCTAGTCTCACTTAGACCCTGCAACGATTTGCAAGTGTGAATCATTGATCCGGTATCAAATACCCATGATTCACTAGAAGATGTAGCAATATTGATTTCTATAACATTTATACCTGAAGTGCAAGTCTCACTCCTTTTCTTCTTCTTATCCTCCAAGTACTTCTTGCAGTTCCTAGACCAATGCCCCTTAGCATGACAGTGGAAGCATTCATCATTAGGAAAAGGGCCTGATTTACCCTTTGGCTTTGAGTTTGAAGGCTCATTGGGAACCTTTCCCTTGCCTTTAGGATGCATCACACGCTTCCTCTTTTTATTCTCCTTTTGAACCATCATCATATGAGTGGTGTTTTTCTTAATGCTTTCCTCGGCTGTTTTAAGCATCCCATGCAATTCAGCCAACGTTTTCTCCATGCCATTCATTTGATAATTCAATATAAATGGCTCATAGCTCGATGGGAGTGACTGGAGAATAACGTCAATAGCAGGTCATCCTTGAGTTCAGAACCAAGTTTGTCCAAAGTCTCAATGTAACCAATCATCTTGATTACATGGGGACTGACCGGGCTACCTTCTGCCAGCTTGCATGAGAACAAGGGCTTTGAGATGTTGTACCTCTCAGCCCTTGCTTGGTTCTCAAACATTCCACGTAGTACCTGAATCATAGAATAAGCATCTGCATGCTCATATTGTTTCTGTAGATCAGGGGACATTATGGCAAGCATGAGGCAGCTTGCATTAAGCGCATCATCACAGTGCTTCTCATAAGTCCTGCGACTTGCGGCATTTGCATCATCGGGGAGGTCATTGGGGTATGGTTGCTCAAGAACATACTCAATTTTCTCTTGCCTGAGAACAATTCTCAGGTTGCGGTACCAATCAATAAAGTTAGCTCCATTTAGCTTTTCTTTCTCAAGCACAGATCGCAAATTAAAACCGGAATTGTTACTAGCAGACATGATCTACAATAGAAAATAAATATGCAAGGTTTTAGCACTATGTTATGTACCAATCCTTTATTAACAGTTTAATAAAAGACACCACCACTATATGAGCATCATCCTCCCTCTAACGACATATAGTGGTCCAAGATCCATATTCACTAATTTCTAGTGAGCTTTGGCTTCACTGCTAGAAAATTAGTGACATAGGTAAACAACCATTGTTAATCATATCTCTATATTATTCTTGTTTGTTGGGTGACATCCAATGTCCTGGCTTCCAACACTATGCCATAAAGCCCGAAACCGTTTTGATAGCTTTGTTGAGTAAACCAATACTATGCATGTGAATGTCCAACATTCACCCTATTCATTATGATAGATGACGGTATTTGACACGACCCCTTTGGGTCCTGTCGAGCCAGGATCACGCTGAGGGGTGCTGCGTTGCACAGCACCGCATAACACACGTCAAAGGTACAAAGCGGAAGCGGAAGCTTTATTACATAAACAAGTTTATCAACATGTTTACATCAAAATAAGTTTAGTCCACACTCGCGGGCGTAGACTAAGCATCAAGTGCACGTTCAGCCCTCGAACGTGTCCTTGCTAGCACACACGCACACTAACTCTGCGGCGTGCACGACTCCCACTCGACGGGGTTCCCCTCCTGGGGTTCCGTCTCCTCTTCGGGAGTCCCTTCCTCATAGAACCCTGCAAAAGCTTCAAACACAAGCAGTGAGCACGAAGGCTCAGCAAGTCTGACCCGTCTCACCTAAACATGGAACTTCTACATGAGGGTAATGGGTTACATGAGGTAAAATCATTTGCAAGGACTCGCCTAATTAGTAGAACCTTACTTTCAAGTTTTAGCAGCAGGTTGTGGAGAACCTTACGCGAAGGCACATGAGAGAGCCGCAATCAAACAAGAAACGCATTTCTCTCATGTACTTTGCCCAAAGTTGAAAAGAACTTTAGTTAGCACTAAGCTACAACATATCATTAACAATCAATGTCCAGCTTTAAACACAAGCAGTGAGCACGAAGGCTCAGCAAGTCTGACCCGTCTCACCTAAACATGGAACTTCTACATGAGGGTAATGGGTTACATGAGGTAAAATCATTTGCAAGGACTCGCCTAATTAGTAGAACCTTACTTTCAAGTTTTAGCAGCAGGTTGTGGAGAACCTTACGCGAAGGCACATGAGAGAGCCGCAATCAAACAAGAAACGCATTTCTCTCATGTACTTTGCCCAAAGTTGAAAAGAACTTTAGTTAGCACTAAGCTACAACATATCATTAACAATCAATGTCCAGCTTTCAATCAGCAACATTTTAACATGTAACTAGCCTGTTCTTTCTACGTCACGGTACAGTGAACAAGTGGTACTCACTGACCGCGAGGGACGGCGATTATAATCGATTTACACCTGCAGGGTTACCCGAACAACCCGTCACGTACGCCCGTACTCGATGTTGCCTACAACAACCATCACGGACGCCGTACGCGACTACCTTTCACCCGTTAGCCAAATATTGAACCGGTCCCATCGTCCCGAGCAAGAGGTCCCTGCACGCGCATCTCTGTGCCGCCAGCTGATTTACACCTCGAGCTCTCAACCTACCCTCTGAACGACGGGCAATGCCTCAACACCCAGCTACCCGAGTTACATCAGTTTCCCGGTTCCCATATAGCCGGTAGGTCTTCGGTACTGTTCTAGCTTGTTCAACAGGCCCGCACACGGCTCGGTCCTCAATCGACACAAGCGGAGCTACAGCACACAGGCCCCAAAGTCCTGCTGCCCTTACTCTCCGCTCGGTCTCATTTTCTTGCCATGTGTATCATGTGCTATCTCTACCCGAGCAATGTGCCTCTAGCCTATTCTCGCGAGTAGTTCCAACTACTCGACTTGTACCGAATCCTACTCTATCCTAGCAATGCAGTGGCTAACGGGGTTTGCAATCCTAAACCCAACCCATGGTTTTCTTGGCTATGCAGTTGGGTTTCCAATCAAGACTCTAATGCAAAGAACAATATTCAAAGATGTGCTCAAAACAATAAACATTTGTAAAAAGGTTAATGCAAACCGGGGCTTGCCTTGCTGCTCTTGGTCGTAGGCTAGCTGTTCCTCCGGAGTAACGAAGTCTAGGACTTCGGGTTCCTCCTCGACCTTAGCGACTACATGATAAGAACGATGTATGTATTAATTTAGAGGCCTTTGTATTAACTTTGAAGTTGTGAAGCCTATAACCCTTACTAGACAGACCTAATGACTGTGAAACTTTTACTGTGGCTTGGTTACAACCTAAACAAAGACTTGGTCAAGTTTTAGTTGCAGCAAAGCTCATTTGAGCCCTCCACAAATAATTATGTCCTTGACCTTAATTGGAACCCTTAGGGTGTTCTAGGGATTTTCATGAGACAAACTATGACTTTCTGAAAACTAGATTTTCAGAGGGTTCTGATGGAGTTGGTCTCACTTAATTTGGAAGTCTCTAACTAAAGATATGAGCTAAACAATTTCAGAGAAAATTCTGAAAATGTTTCTGAACATTTTCTATTTTCTTTGGAACAGTTTCACTAATCACACCATTAGGTGGATTAAATGAGCTCAAATGGATCTGAAATTTTTATGGTAGTTCAAGGATATTTTGGTGAACATCTCAGCAAAATTTCAGGATTTTCCTCCAAAGGATTCTCCAGTTAAAATTCCTAACAGTTTAAACTTTGAGGAATTAATTCTGGAGAAATAAGGAATTTCATGGAGTGAAACTTGATTTTCTGGAAAGTACTCAGAGAGCTGAATCCAGCAAAATTTGGTTCACTCAATTTGGAGCTTTCTAGCCAAAGTTATAAGGATTTGAAGTTTGAAGGAAATCTGAAAATCGGGAAAAAGTTTAAACTCGCGCGTGGGCCCAGGGGACACGCGTCGCACGCCGAAGCGACAGCACACTGCGGCCCACAAGGCTTTTGCGCGCCCGCACACCCGATCCCGGCCGCAGCCGGATCTCGATTCAAAATATCGGCCGCTGACAGCTGGGGTCCACCCCCTTCTTCAACCTCGCGACACCCGCGCTCCGCCGCCGAGGGACCTCGCCGGAGAGCTCGCCGCTGGCTGCTGTACAGCTCCAAACTTCTTGATTCTTGCCGCCCCTGCCTACTTTTACTTGGGGAACATGATCCGAGGGTCAGCTGCTCATGACAACGGCCGGAGCATGGTCAGCGACGAGCCGCCATATCGGAAATGACTTCGGCCATGTCGGCTGACTCTCCTAGTACCTCAGCTACTTGGGAAATCGGTCGGGGAGCTTCAGTGGACCTCAGAGAAGGTCGACATGAGCTCGAGGCAGCTCGGGGAAGGCCCGAAATAGGTCCTCACCGTGCGCCCGATACCCCCCGTTCGTTCCGCCATTAGTAGACCTTGAATTACGCCGGGCACAGAGGTCCTCCGGCCCAGAGTTGTGAAGGCAACTTGTGCGTTACCGTGTCTAGCTCGTGTGGGAGTGGCCTGAGGCCCTTTAATTCTTTCTAGAGCACGAATTAAACAGAATCGTACCCGAAGGTCGTTCTGCACACAGAAAGGGGAAAAGTGGAAATTCGCCGCCGGTGAGCAACCACCCGAGCTGTGGCTCGGGGATGAGCAGCACCGATCACTTGCGCGTCCAAGGGTGCCTTGGCTCGGGCGTGACAACGCCCAGGTTGGGCTGTCCACGAGAGCCCGAGGTGCGGCGGTTTCCAGTTCCGAGTTTGATCTTTCGGCACAGCCGATATCACTCGGTTTCAATCGATTTCTATCAATGGGAAGGATGGAGGATGGTTGCTAGTACCTTGCTGGGACCTTGGAATGGAAAGAGGGGGCTGCGATCGGCTTGATCAAGCAGGAACTCGAGCGGCGGCGATGGCAGTGGAAAAACAAGTCGTGTGCGTCGGCAGCTCGAGGAAATGGTGACTGAAGCACGCCGGGGAGGGAATAAATAGCCCGGCCGGCTGGTCTCCGGCTTGGGGCACACAGCAGGAGCTGGCGCCGGCTGCCCCCTTCGGTGGCGCGCGCGCACAGCTGCCGGGAACCGACTGAACTGTGGTTCAGTCGGTTTGCTTTGAGGCAGAGGCTGACATGTGGGTCCCACTTCTCTTTTAACCTCTGAAATTTATTCCTAACAGCTGTGGTAAACAGTGAACCCTATTCTACCCTTGGCAATTCAAATTATTCACCCAAGAGCCATTTGAATTGATCAAAGTTCCAATGAGGTTTGGTTTGAATGAATTTCAGCACAAGTGCAGTTTGAAATTCAAATAAAGTTTGAATTTCTCCCCCTTAGCTCATGTCAAGATCAACTCCAAATGGAGTGAAAATTGGTGTGTGAGCTCACAAAAATGTGCTGAGCAAGAATATGCCTTCCACTTTTAAATTCAGTGGGTGAAAACAGTTTGAATTTGAATATGGTTTCAAACTGCCCTCTTCCTAACTATACCCAAAATGACCTCAAAAAGGTTTTGAATTTGGGTGGAACTTGGCATGGACATCCTTAGCAAAGTGTAGGAGTTTTCATATGTCCAGCCCATCTATATCACATGTGGGAAGTACCACTTTTGCAATGTGTGAGTTTGTTCCCTAATGAGCATGTTGATAATTGTTACTTGCTCTTTATTTGTGTTCATCATTCTTCCTCAAATGAGGTGTGTGGTGTGGTGATGAACACTGCAAATGAGTGTCAAAAACTGAGGCCCTTACATTCCTCCCCCCTTAAAAGAATCTCGTCCCGAGATTATAAGGTGAAATGAGAGAGAGGACGGTGGAAAATTACCGAATATGCGACGTGAAAAAGTCGGGGTAGTTAGTGCGAAGGAATTCTTCGCTCTCCCATGTCGCTTCGTCCATGGAGTGATTACTCCATAGAACCTTGTAGAACCACAACGTACGGTTGCGTGTGGTTCGGGCCTTTTCATCAATAATCTGCACCGGTTCCTCCCGATAGGTGAGATCCGGTTGCAGTTCTTCAATGTCTTCCAGCTGAACGGTAGTTGATAGCTTGAGACACTTCCTCAGCTGGGAAATGTGAAAGACGTCGTGCACACCGGAAAGTGCTTCTGGTAATCTTAGCCGGTATGCCACCGATCCACATCTTTCGGTAATCTGGAATGGACCGATGAATCGGGGTGCTAACTTTCCTCTCACCCCAAATCTGTTTACGCCCTTCATTGGAGACACTCGTAGGTATACGTGATCTCCAACTTCGAATTGTAATGGGCGCCTCCTCCGGTCCGCATACTGTTTCTGTCGGGATTGAGCGGCTTTTAGGTTCGCTTGAATTA
The DNA here is from genome assembly GCA_030760725.1 of Neostapfia colusana. Classification (NCBI taxonomy): domain Eukaryota; kingdom Viridiplantae; phylum Streptophyta; class Magnoliopsida; order Poales; family Poaceae; genus Neostapfia; species Neostapfia colusana. Next base: position 85,407,708 of record JASWHV010000003.1, read on the forward strand.
ATCGAACCTTTTCTTCCGCGCTGTTGACAAGATCAATCCCGAAGGTAACCCTCTCGCCAGATTCACACCAGTTCAGTGGTGTGCGGCATTTCCTGCCGTATAGCGCCTCGTAGGGCGCCATCTTGATGCTGGCTTGGTACCCATTGTTGTACGAGAACTCGGCTAATGGCAAGTGATCATCCCAATTCTTGCCGTGGTCGATAGCGCAAGCTCGTAGCATGTCTTCTAGGATTTGATTTACCCGCTCCGTTTGCCCATCCGTCTGCGGGTGGTAGGCTGAACTACGGATCAGCTTCGTCCCCAGGGCAGCGTGTAGCTGCTCCCAAAAACGGGACACAAATAAAGTGCCCCGGTCCGATACGACGGTACGGGGTACGCCGTATAAGCATAGGATCCGTGAGATGTACAGTTCAGCGTACTTCTTGGCGTTATAGTTGGTGTTGACCGGGATGAAATGGGCAACTTTGGTGAGCCGATCGACGATCACCCACACAGAATCATGTTTCTGTAAGGTGGTGGGTAAACCGACGACGAAATCCATGCTCACGTCCTCCCACTTCCAGGCAGGAATGCCCAGTGGTCGCAGCAGTCCCGGTTTCCGCATGTGGTCTGCCTTCACCCGTCGACATGTATCACACTCGGACACGTATTTTGCCGTCTCTCGCTTCATCCGTGTCCACCAAAACTTGCTTCTGAGTTCTTGATACATCTTGTTGCTGCCGGGGTGAATAGAAAACTTAGATAAGTGAGCTTCATCAAAGATTCTCTTCCTTAACTCCGGGTTTCGGGGTACGACGATCCGGTCCTTGAACCATAAGACGCCGTCTCCGTCCTTCCGGAAACATTTCAACTCCCCACTGTCTACACGTCTCCGCAAATGTGACATGCCCTTGTCATTCTTCTGGGCTGCCGCTATCTCTTCACGGATGGTGGGGATCAAAGCTAGGTTGTAGAGAGCTCCATGTGGAATCACATGTAGTGGTGGTTCGCTCTCTTCCAACGGTGTGATGGTCAGATTATTGACGTGTGACTTGCGGCTTAGCGCGTCTGCCACAACGTTTGCCTTGCCCGGATGATAATGGATCTCTATCTCGTAATCCTTTATCAGTTCCAACCATCTTCGTTGCCTCATGTTCAGCTCCTTCTGAGTGAAGATGTACTTGAGGCTTTTGTGGTCGGTATATAAATGTACGAGGTTACCGAGTAGGTAGTGCCTCCACATTTTCAGTGCAAGTACCACGGCAGCGAGCTCCAAATCGTGAGTTGGATAATTTTGCTCATGGTTCCTAAGCTGTCGTGATCCATACGCGACCACTCTTCGGTCTTGCATCAGCACACATCCGAGCCCAATGCCGGATGCATCGCAGTACACATCGAACGGTTTTGTTGTGTCTGGCTGCGCCAAAACCGGTGCTGATGTTAGGTGCTTGACTAAAGCCTTGAATGCTGCTTCACATGCTGGACTCCAAACATATTTGGTAGCCTTCTTCAGCAGCTCTGTCATTGGCCTGGCAATCTTCGAGAAGTTCGGAATGAACCTCCGATAATATCCCGCGAGTCCGAGGAAACTCCGTACCTCATGAACAGTTCTCGGGGATTTCCAATTCAGCACTTGCGTGATTTTGCTCGGGTCCACAGCGATACCCTCCGCTGAGATGATATGCCCGAGGAAAGGCACTTGCGATATCCAAAACTCGCATTTGCTGAACTTTGCGTATAACTTGTGATCCCGCAGCCGTTGCAAGACTATACGCAGATGTTTCTTGTGATCTTCCTCCGACTTGGAGTATACCAGGATGTCGTTGATGAAGACCACGACAAACTTGTCCAGCTCCGGCATGAACACCGAGTTCATTAAATACATGAAGTGAGCTGGAGCATTGGTGAGGCCAAAGGACATGACCAGGTACTCATAAAGTCCGTACCTTGTCGAAAAAGCTGTCTTTGGAATGTCCTCAGCCCTGATCTTAATCTGATGGTACCCGGATCTTAAATCCATCTTGGAAAAGACCTTTGCTTCGACCAACTGATCAAACAACATGTCGATCCGTGGCAACGGGTACTTGTTCTTGATGGTTACGGCATTTAATGGACGGTAGTCCACGCAAAGCCGCAACGTTTCATCCTTCTTTTTGACAAATAATGCCGAACAGCCCCATGGCGAGGAGCTCGGCCTAATAAAACCCTTCTCCAGAAGGTCCGTGAGCTGAGTCTTCAGTTCCGCCAACTCCTTGGGCGCCATCTTGTACGGCCTTCGGGATATTGGCATGGTTCCCGGTGCAAGTTCAATCTTGAACTCCACCTCTCTATCGGGTGGCACCCCCGGCAAATCATCCGGGAATACATCAGGGAATTCTCGGACCACTGGAATGTCTTCCAATTTGATGGTTGTGGCTTGATAGACACTTGGAAGTTTTATTTCTGGACTGTCCAGAAATAATGAGTGAGAACCGTGCACTCCTGAGTTTAAGTGCACGACTCGGAGGACGGTGTCTAAAACAGCGCCGTGGCGGGTTAACCACGACATCCCTAGGATGACATCGACCTTCTGTCCCTCTAAGATAATGAGAGACGTGGGGTACACTCTACCCGCTAAGCATAATGGTGCTTTGGAGACCATTACGCTTGCTGAAATCTTCCCACCCGGTGAACAAATTAAATATGGACTATCGGTGGGTAGTATTGGCAAGCTGTGTTTAGCAATGAAAGCTTGGCTAATAAAATTATGCGTGGCGCCTGAATCAAATAGTACTATAGCGGGATGCTGGTGGAGTTGGAACATACCCGCAAGGATTGGCTCGCCCTCCGGCACGTCCTCAATGGCAAGCTGGTGGACAGTGCCGGGCCTAGGGTTTGCCCGCCGCGCATTAGTAGGGTTCCGGGGTTGATTCCTCCCCGGAAACTGTGGTACCACTCCGCCGCCTTGCCTCTCCGGGCAACTGCTCGCGAAGTGTCCTGGACGACCACACTTGTAACATGTGGCCGCTGCTGGTGGAGTACTCGGGGGACGAAAGCCCGGCATGCGTTGCGGAGGTGCAAACGCACGCGGCATCGCCCGCTGCTGCTGTTGTTGTTGCGGTGGTGCTGGCAGTACCGGCCGGAATGCCGGTGAAGAGTACGGCCGACCGCGGAACGGCATCGACCGCTGTGGTGGTTGCCAGCGCGGACCTGATGGTGGGCGATTCACCATCCGAAACTTCTGAGAAGGACCGCCTCCTTCTCCGCTGCTCTGCGGCGCGCTTCGCTTTCGCTCTGCCGCCGCCAACTCCTTGCCGGAGTCTTCCTGAACAATCGCAGCATCAATTATGTCGTTGAGGCTGCCGCGATTGAACATCGCCAGCTTGTCCTTCAGGAGCGGGTTAAGCCCCTGGTAAAAGTGGTCCCGCCGCTTCTCGTCCGTATCTGCGTGATACGACGCGTAGAGTGCGAGATCGTTGAACGCTCTGGAGTACTCCAGCGCGTTCCGGCTCCCTTGTTGCAGGTGTAGGAATTCCTGCGTCTTCCTCTTCATCAAACCGGGCGGTATATGATAGGCCCGGAAGGCCGTCCGAAACTCCGCCCAGGTCATCACTCGGTCGGTGGGTTGTGAAGCACAAAAGTTGGCCCACCACGCGCTCGCGGATCCTTGGAGCTGCTGGACCGCGAACTGAGTCTTGCGCTGCTCGCTGATTTGGAGCAGCCCGAACTTCATCTCTATGGCGCGGAGCCAGTTGTCCGCGTCAAGTGGTTCATCCGCCCTTGAGAATACAGGGGGATGAGTCGCCAGGAAGTCGGAGTAGGAGCTCTGTTGGCGCTCCTCACGATCTTGACGTCTCTCTGGGCGAGACGTATTCGCAATTAACGTTTGCAGCAGCTCTGTATGCTGCTGATGTGAACCCGCCATTGCCGCGACGATGTCGGCCAATGTAACCGTTGGCAGTGGCGGTGGCGGTGTTTGCTGTTGCTGTTGCTGCTGCTGTCCCGAGGAGTCCTCGGGAGGCGGTTGGGAGGTCTCTCCCCCTTGGCTAGTACCTCCAACATCAGGGTTGGCACGAGTACGCGTCATTCTGAAATTCAACACAGCAGCAATTAGCACATGTCTTACTCAAAATTCCATAAACAGCAGTAAGTATTGAAGCGACGCATGACTAACTTGCACAACATTCACATATATTGATAAAGCATAAACTTTATACAAGATACATTATTCTCGGACCTCCGAGAAGTCGTGCTCATGCCGTCACTACCTATACATACGCTACTGTCTACACGACATGTCACCGATTACAAAAGTTGGGTTACGCTACCCTAGCTGCCCTACTTGGCAACCGTAACCCCCTACTCGGAGTAGAACTCGACCTCCTGTGGGTCGTCCTCCTCCGGTACCTCTGCTGGTGGCTCGGGGTCTACCACCTCTTCTCCCATTCCAGGTTCTCCCATGGCTGGAAGACCCAAGACTACCGGTACGCCCAATACCGGGGGCACGAGGTCCTGCAATGCATGCACCTCGTCCATAGCCTGGTTGTAGTCCTCTTCCCAGCCTTGTCCTTCCTCAATAGCGTCGTCCCGCTCTTGAGCAAGGTCCTCATTCTGCTGGGTTAGGGTCTGCACCAGCTCTTGCAACGCCGCAATGTCAATACGGCTCTTCTTCTTTGCCTTCTTCAGACGACGCAACTGATTGTGTTGTTCATTCAGTCGCTTGATCGTCGGAAGGAGCACATTGCGGAGTGCACTGTGAGCACTCTCAAAATGATCTCCAAGGCTTGTGCTCTCCTTGAGCTTGGTGGCGAGATGCTCCGTATGAACAGCTTGGCTGTCCATCACAGCGTTTCCCGCCCTCATTTGGAGGCTGAGATTTGCCTCCGCGGGGTTGTACCTTGGGCAACTCGGGTTTGTTGCCTCTAGGTACCTCTCTTCCCACACATGCTGAGCTCGTCCCTCCACCGGAACGAGTGCGTATGGAGTTCCCTCCATAGCCTGCACGTGTAGTTGGCAGAAACGTGACATAGTGTCACGGGCTGCCACTTGCCACATCCCTTCCGGTTGTCTTCCTCTCACCGTGACGGTGAATGGCACCCAACCGGGTGGCGTAGGCCCTGCAGGAACCTCGACATGGATCGTCCACGTCTTGTTCCCCTCTTCGCCTTCTTCCTTGGTGAAGTATTGCGGCATCTGGTTGTACCCGAAATATTGGAGCATTAGCCACAATGCTCCCGGGTAGCCGCTACGGTCAGAGCAGTGGGAAACTACCCACCCGTTCTCCAACCGTTTATCTGCTGCCATCTGTAAAAATATATTTGAGAAATGTCAAATATTTATTTAAACAGTAGACCATTGAGTTATAACATAAGATATGTCATTGAACCCTTAACACTTGGAAACATAGTTCAAATTTTTAAACAAATTTGACTGCTGATCTGCTGTTCCCATGACAGCCCTGACCAGTTTCCATATTAATCTGATTTAGGCCAGGTTAAAAGCAAAACCAGCCCTGGAGCTCAACATCAAAGTTAAAGTTAACTTCAATAGCTTTCCAGAAAGTATTTGGTTGGCCTAAGATCTGCTCTGGTTCAACAGTTATGAGATGTCAAAGTTAACAGAATTTCTGGAAACAATTGGACAGCACCTCCCTGCCTTAGGTACTGATTTGATCCAAGAATCCCAGTTAATTCTGTTCCTAATCTGACAAAACTTTCTGTTACAAAGTTGTAACCCATCTCATAATCTTTCCAGAACTACCTCATTTTCTATTTTTGGATTTTTATGCAGGAAGTTATGCTTAATTTACAGAGAGTCTTTGCTCCGTCCTGTTTTCTGGACAGTTTCAACTCTGCTGCATTTTTCGAGTGGTTAAGGGACGAAACACCTCTGGAACTCAACAGAAAAGTTGTAAAGCTCCTCCAAAGCTTTCCAGAGATGTATCATACGACATCAACCTCGAAAGAACTCAACTTCTAACCTCTGATTAACTTCAGCCTTAATTTAGCTGGAAACGGAGTGCTCTGTCCTTAACATCCTATAAGTTGAAAGCTTGTTAACTTTGAATATCCTGTTCAAGGGAAGGAGTTACATCAAGTTTTACTACTTTGGATCAAAACCATCAAATTTTAAATGAAGTTGTTCATTTTGTTGGGTGTGACGTCGAGGCGTCACCAGATTATGTCGGTACTACGTCCTCACAAAGGAAAAACCTATACCGGACTTAGCCGGCGTCGTTACTTCAGTGGCACTACTCGTCACTCGCACACGGATACTACACGTCTACCGTTTCGTGGTAAGGCTACCTGCAGAAATTCAACCAATCATCAGACTCGGCTGCACACCGAGCCCGGAATCCATACAGTTGGTACATCCGGCCGTCATCACTCGCCCGGATGTTCTCAAGCCAAACACGCCCTGAGTTACGTGTTCACGTTTCAGACCACGTGACGGGGTCTCCCATGTTGCACCACGCACGCCAGGGACAGACGTTGCTCGAATACCCCAAACGACATGAAGAGTCGTAGAGGATATCAAAGCGGGTCGGGTTACCTGCCACCCGTGGGGCTCCACCCTTCAGCTTGTGCGCACTGGTGGACAGCGCTTACGTGCACCCCCCAAGACATGAACGTCCCGAGATGCACGATTTTCCGACATAACAAATAGGTTACTAAGCCACTTTCTATATACTAATAACATCCTTATACGGGCTACTAACTCGTTCCTCACTGGATTTTTGAAAAGGGAGACCTTTGTACTGTGTTAAACCTCAAGCGAGCTCTGATACCACGCTGACACGACCCCTTTGGGTCCTGTCGAGCCAGGATCACGCTGAGGGGTGCTGCGTTGCACAGCACCGCATAACACACGTCAAAGGTACAAAGCGGAAGCGGAAGCTTTATTACATAAACAAGTTTATCAACATGTTTACATCAAAATAAGTTTAGTCCACACTCGCGGGCGTAGACTAAGCATCAAGTGCACGTTCAGCCCTCGAACGTGTCCTTGCTAGCACACACGCACACTAACTCTGCGGCGTGCACGACTCCCACTCGACGGGGTTCCCCTCCTGGGGTTCCGTCTCCTCTTCGGGAGTCCCTTCCTCATAGAACCCTGCAAAAGCTTCAAACACAAGCAGTGAGCACGAAGGCTCAGCAAGTCTGACCCGTCTCACCTAAACATGGAACTTCTACATGAGGGTAATGGGTTACATGAGGTAAAATCATTTGCAAGGACTCGCCTAATTAGTAGAACCTTACTTTCAAGTTTTAGCAGCAGGTTGTGGAGAACCTTACGCGAAGGCACATGAGAGAGCCGCAATCAAACAAGAAACGCATTTCTCTCATGTACTTTGCCCAAAGTTGAAAAGAACTTTAGTTAGCACTAAGCTACAACATATCATTAACAATCAATGTCCAGCTTTAAACACAAGCAGTGAGCACGAAGGCTCAGCAAGTCTGACCCGTCTCACCTAAACATGGAACTTCTACATGAGGGTAATGGGTTACATGAGGTAAAATCATTTGCAAGGACTCGCCTAATTAGTAGAACCTTACTTTCAAGTTTTAGCAGCAGGTTGTGGAGAACCTTACGCGAAGGCACATGAGAGAGCCGCAATCAAACAAGAAACGCATTTCTCTCATGTACTTTGCCCAAAGTTGAAAAGAACTTTAGTTAGCACTAAGCTACAACATATCATTAACAATCAATGTCCAGCTTTCAATCAGCAACATTTTAACATGTAACTAGCCTGTTCTTTCTACGTCACGGTACAGTGAACAAGTGGTACTCACTGACCGCGAGGGACGGCGATTATAATCGATTTACACCTGCAGGGTTACCCGAACAACCCGTCACGTACGCCCGTACTCGATGTTGCCTACAACAACCATCACGGACGCCGTACGCGACTACCTTTCACCCGTTAGCCAAATATTGAACCGGTCCCATCGTCCCGAGCAAGAGGTCCCTGCACACGCATCTCTGTGCCGCCAGCTGATTTACACCTCGAGCTCTCAACCTACCCTCTGAACGACGGGCAATGCCTCAACACCCAGCTACCCGAGTTACATCAGTTTCCCGGTTCCCATATAGCCGGTAGGTCTTCGGTACTGTTCTAGCTTGTTCAACAGGCCCGCACACGGCTCGGTCCTCAATCGACACAAGCGGAGCTACAGCACACAGGCCCCAAAGTCCTGCTGCCCTTACTCTCCGCTCGGTCTCATTTTCTTGCCATGTGTATCATGTGCTATCTCTACCCGAGCAATGTGCCTCTAGCCTATTCTCGCGAGTAGTTCCAACTACTCGACTTGTACCGAATCCTACTCTATCCTAGCAATGTAGTGGCTAACGGGGTTTGCAATCCTAAACCCAACCCATGGTTTTCTTGGCTATGCAGTTGGGTTTCCAATCAAGACTCTAATGCAAAGAACAATATTCAAAGATGTGCTCAAAACAATAAACATTTGTAAAAAGGTTAATGCAAACCGGGGCTTGCCTTGCTGCTCTTGGTCGTAGGCTAGCTGTTCCTCCGGAGTAACGAAGTCTAGGACTTCGGGTTCCTCCTCGACCTTAGCGACTACATGATAAGAACGATGTATGTATTAATTTAGAGGCCTTTGTATTAACTTTGAAGTTGTGAAGCCTATAACCCTTACTAGACAGACCTAATGACTGTGAAACTTTTACTGTGGCTTGGTTACAACCTAAACAAAGACTTGGTCAAGTTTTAGTTGCAGCAAAGCTCATTTGAGCCCTCCACAAATAATTATGTCCTTGACCTTAATTGGAACCCTTAGGGTGTTCTAGGGATTTTCATGAGACAAACTATGACTTTCTGAAAACTAGATTTTCAGAGGGTTCTGATGGAGTTGGTCTCACTTAATTTGGAAGTCTCTAACTAAAGATATGAGCTAAACAATTTCAGAGAAAATTCTGAAAATGTTTCTGAACATTTTCTATTTTCTTTGGAACAGTTTCACTAATCACACCATTAGGTGGATTAAATGAGCTCAAATGGATCTGAAATTTTTATGGTAGTTCAAGGATATTTTGGTGAACATCTCAGCAAAATTTCAGGATTTTCCTCCAAAGGATTCTCCAGTTAAAATTCCTAACAGTTTAAACTTTGAGGAATTAATTCTGGAGAAATAAGGAATTTCATGGAGTGAAACTTGATTTTCTGGAAAGTACTCAGAGAGCTGAATCCAGCAAAATTTGGTTCACTCAATTTGGAGCTTTCTAGCCAAAGTTATAAGGATTTGAAGTTTGAAGGAAATCTGAAAATCGGGAAAAAGTTTAAACTCGCGCGTGGGCCCAGGGGACACGCGTCGCACGCCGAAGCGACAGCACACTGCGGCCCACAAGGCTTTTGCGCGCCCGCACACCCGATCCCGGCCGCAGCCGGATCTCGATTCAAAATATCGGCCGCTGACAGCTGGGGTCCACCCCCTTCTTCAACCTCGCGACACCCGCGCTCCGCCGCCGAGGGACCTCGCCGGAGAGCTCGCCGCTGGCTGCTGTACAGCTCCAAACTTCTTGATTCTTGCCGCCCCTGCCTACTTTTACTTGGGGAACATGATCCGAGGGTCAGCTGCTCATGACAACGGCCGGAGCATGGTCAGCGACGAGCCGCCATATCGGAAATGACTTCGGCCATGTCGGCTGACTCTCCTAGTACCTCAGCTACTTGGGAAATCGGTCGGGGAGCTTCAGTGGACCTCAGAGAAGGTCGACACGAGCTCGAGGCAGCTCGGGGAAGGCCCGAAATAGGTCCTCACCGTGCGCCCGATACCCCCCGTTCGTTCCGCCATTAGTAGACCTTGAATTACGCCGGGCACAGAGGTCCTCCGGCCCAGAGTTGTGAAGGCAACTTGTGCGTTACCGTGTCTAGCTCGTGTGGGAGTGGCCTGAGGCCCTTTAATTCTTTCTAGAGCACGAATTAAACAGAATCGTACCCGAAGGTCGTTCTGCACACAGAAAGGGGAAAAGTGGAAATTCGCCGCCGGTGAGCAACCACCCGAGCTGTGGCTCGGGGATGAGCAGCACCGATCACTTGCGCGTCCAAGGGTGCCTTGGCTCGGGCGTGACAACGCCCAGGTTGGGCTGTCCACGAGAGCCCGAGGTGCGGCGGTTTCCAGTTCTGAGTTTGATCTTTCGGCACAGCCGATATCACTCGGTTTCAATCGATTTCTATCAATAGGAAGGATGGAGGATGGTTGCTAGTACCTTGCTGGGACCTTGGAATGGAAAGAGGGGGCTGCGATCGGCTTGATCAAGCAGGAACTCGAGCGGCGGCGATGGCAGTGGAAAAACAAGTCGTGTGCGTCGGCAGCTCGAGGAAATGGTGACTGAAGCACGCCGGGGAGGGAATAAATAGCCCGGCCGGCTGGTCTCCGGCTTGGGGCACGCAGCAGGAGCTGGCGCCGGCTGCCCCCTTCGGTGGCGCGCGCGCACAGCTGCCGGGAACCGACTGAACTGTGGTTCAGTCGGTTTGCTTTGAGGCAGAGGCTGACATGTGGGTCCCACTTCTCTTTTAACCTCTGAAATTTATTCCTAACAGCTGTGGTAAACAGTGAACCCTATTCTACCCTTGGCAATTCAAATTATTCACCCAAGAGCCATTTGAATTGATCAAAGTTCCAATGAGGTTTGGTTTGAATGAATTTCAGCACAAGTGGAGTTTGAAATTCAAATAAAGTTTGAATTTCTCCCCCTTAGCTCATGTCAAGATCAACTCCAAATGGAGTGAAAATTGGTGTGTGAGCTCACAAAAATGTGCTGAGCAAGAATATGCCTTCCACTTTTAAATTCAGTGGGTGAAAACAGTTTGAATTTGAATATGGTTTCAAACTGCCCTCTTCCTAACTATACCCAAAATGACCTCAAAAAGGTTTTGAATTTGGGTGGAACTTGGCATGGACATCCTTAGCAAAGTGTAGGAGTTTTCATATGTCCAGCCCATCTATATCACATGTGGGAAGTACCACTTTTGCAATGTGTGAGTTTGTTCCCTAATGAGCATGTTGATAATTGTTACTTGCTCTTTATTTGTGTTCATCATTCTTCCTCAAATGAGGTGTGTGGTGTGGTGATGAACACTGCAAATGAGTGTCAAAAACTGAGGCCCTTACAGTATTTTGCTTTGGCAAACCTACCATACAACGATCAAAACAATATAGGTGCAACTATAGGTAAATGGCATCAAATACTCAACTTTTCCGAGGGAAGCTATTCTATCATGACAAAACATCCACCATATGAAAAGCATGAAAAGAATAGTAAAACATCACAGGCATACGATCATATCATATCTGTGAATAGTATGACCTTTAGGATCATAGTGGTCTCCATCACCATGGTTCCATCATGATATACACCGCCATGTCTCCCTTCTTATGTTGATAACCATCGCCATATCCTTGAGGTTTCTCAATGAATATAAAAGAAGCTAATACACCTAATAGCTATCAAATAAATTACATGAGAGATCAGGCATCACAGGGCAACACGAAGGTGTTATACAATTATGTGACAACCTCAACCCGGTTGTGTTAAATTTGCAACACGCAGGCTGCACGAATTTTACACACAGATCATCACATCACATTTAGGCCATACCATTCACATCATTCCCTGCAAAAACAAGTGAAGCGTAGAACGATGTCTATCGCGAAACAACTTAATGATGTCACTATAGCAGACAGCAACGGCGGTCTCGCTAGCCGGTTAGCGGGCGGGGGTCGAGGGGGGAGCCGCCCCCCATGGGTTTCAGGGCAGCGCCCTGAACACCAAACGGAATTACATAGATCACATCTATGAAATCACTATGAAAATCTCATCGAATTGATCAAATCAACCCGAATCTGAGCCATTCAGAATGCCTCAATTTTCATTGTGACTGGTTATCCACGAGAAGATCGCGACACATGACCGTGATCTGTTGGCTCAATCTGTTAGCTATGTACACTATTAGTCCCGATGGTGATTCCAGCCGGTAGGGACAGGTTGCGCACACAGCAGAGAAGGAGCACGAACTAATCCTTTAGTCATATGATGGCAATCTACTCTAACCAATTCCAAACCCCAAAAGCCGAACTATAAAAATTCATTATATGAACTTGTCTGCAGTAGATCGCATCTAAGATCCAGACCAAAAACTACGCAAGTCGGCTCTGGTACCACTGTAGGGAAATAGGCGATGCGCTACTCTAGCAATTTGACCGTATCACCCAAGAAACATGCGAGTAAGAAGGTCATGGATCGTTACCACTAGACGCGCAGCGCAGCGGATCGTAGATGCGCGTCGTAGCCGATCAGCGCAGCAGTAACAGCAGCGCCTCCACGGAGTCCACACGTACAGGGAGGAACGCCGTGCGTCGGTGTGCTAGCACCGACACGCGCAACAGGGGTTTCGGCGGCTGGCCTGTGAGGGGCGGCGGCTGGGGCTGTTATGTGGTGGAGTGATCTGCCCCTAACCCTACCCCTCATATTTATAGGCGCGCTAATGGGCTTTTAGGTCACAGGCCCATTAGAAACCATAATTTCTTACGGATCAAATATCCATCAGGCCTTTATCTGAATTGTTATGATTGCCTCTTGGGCATATCACCAACAACAGCCACACAGCCGGGCAAGGTTTCGGGTTATGAAAACGCCGGGAAACTCATCGGCGACGGCGAGGCGGCTCGGTGGCACGGAGCCGGCGATGACCCGCACGTCCCAAGCCTCAACCGGTGATCTAAAGGGCCGTACACCATCCCTGAAGCACGTAGAACATGATGCTACCCCTAGCCGGAGCTGAAAACGCCCGTAAATAGGAGCTCGACGGTGAATCGGGTTGTTTCAGCCGGCAGCGACGGATTCTTGTCGCTAGAGTTGTAGAAAAGATGATATGCGTCGTGCTTCAGCGTGGGAGGGCGCTAGGGGATCTAGTAGCTGGGTCTAAGGCCGGAGACCCGATGATCCAACGTGTGTGTGAAGAATTTCCCGAAGTTGTCTCGATCGGTCCTCCACGTGGACTGTCGGAAATCTCCAAATCCCGGCTAGCCGGCGGTGGTAAAGTACAAAAGGACATCGGTGTGAGAAACTAGACTCCATGACGCACCTCTGGGTGGTTTTCCTCGAGCTGGGGAGGTCGGAGTCGGGCGGGAGACAGGGAACCGACGCGGCGGCGTCGTGCTCAGTTTTCTTTGGAGCAGAACGGCTCGGCGCCGGTGCAGACGATCAGCCACGAGCTGAGGATGGGTGGAAAACGTCGAGGAGGCTCCGGCGGAGCTGGTGGGTGGCTCAGCTAGGCGCTGGGGTCGCCAGAAGACGATTGGTTCTGAGGAACCGAGGGCAGCGGTGTAGCTCGGGTTACAGACGTGCGCTCGAGTAGGGGGGGGTGGCTAGGATGGTTGCGGTGCAACGTGGGGAAGAAGAAACCGGCACTCGGCTGCCGCTTTGAACGGACACGCGCATGGACCGTCGTTGGAAGCAGCACGTGAAGCAGCTCGGTAGAAAACGTCAGGCGACGGTTTAACCGGGAGCTGGCACGCTGTGATCAACTGAGGTGAAAAACAGGTCGGTTTACTCTTTTGTGTGGATGACAACTGGGTCCCACCACCTCAATTTTTCATCCAATTTCCACTGATTTTTCTCCCCTAGCTACTAAACATTTATGGCTATGCTTTGCCTCAAAGTTAAGGTTTGAAAAGGTTGAATTCAAATTATTTGAATTCTGTTGTGGAGTTTGAATTGAATATGGTGATTTGGATTTGAAATGGAATTTGAATCCTCCTTTTTGCATTGCTCCAAAAACATAGCAACCAAGTCCAAAGTTTCTGATTTTTGGCATGGCTGCTAATTCAAATGTGGAGATCACATTTGTGGAACCAAATTTGCAAATTGAGGAAATTGGGATTTAAAACTGAATTTGAAATTCAGATTAGAGGGCTTCCTGTTTTAATTCCCAAACAATTATTAAAACTCCTCCAAATGAGATGAAATTTGGAAGGTTGAATATTTGGAATATGGAGATCCAAGTTATGCATTTAGATCTCCATGTTTGGAAGTTTTGGGAAGTTTGAATCCTCACTTTGAACTTACACCGCTATAATTCAAAGTTTTAATTCCCCTCATTTTTCATAAGTGTACATGAGCTGAAAATTCTTGCTACCACTTTTTGGGGATTTTACATCCCTCCCCCTTAAAAAGAATCTCATCCCGAGATTACAAAAGAATTGCAAAGTGGGGAAAACTTTACCTGGTATGTGATGATAGCTAGTCCGGATAATATGTTCGTAGATAGTCCTCGCTTTCCCATGTCGCCTCATCAGCGGTATGGTTACTACACAAGACCTTGTAGAACCATAAGGTCCGGTTTCTTGTGGCGCGAGTCCTTTAATCGATAATCCGGATTGGATACTCCGTGTACGTGAGGTCCGGTTGAAGAACTTCTATGTCTTCTGTGCGGATTTCAGCTGAGGGTTTGAGGCACTTCCTCAGCTGAGAGATGTGGAAGACATTGTGAATTCCTGCGAGCGACGCTGGTAAATCCAAGCGATAGGCCACGGGTCTGCATCTTTCAATGACGGCGAACGGACCAATGAACAACGGCGCAAGTTTACCCTTCAATCCAAAATGATGAACTCCCTTCATCAGAGACACACGGACATAAACATGGTCCCCGATGTCGAAGTGGAGAGGGCGATGTCTTTTATCTGCATAGCTCTTCTGACGAGATTGAGCAGCCTTGAGATTGGCTTGTATTACTCGCACTCGTTCTTCAGCTTCATTCACAAGTTCAATACCGTAGATAACTCGCTCGCCGGACTCGCACCAGTTGAGAGGTGTGCGGCATTTCCAGCCGTAAAGAGCTTCATACGGCGCCATCTTGATGCTTGCTTGATGGCCATTATTGTAAGAAAACTCTGCCAGCGGCAAATGATCGTCCCAATTCTTGCCGTGGTGGATGGCACAAGTGCGTAGCATGTCTTCAAGCACTTGATTCACCCGTTCAGTTTGACCATCCGTCTGCGGGCGATACGCGGAACTTCGGATCAGTTTGGTCCCCAACGATGCGTGCAGCTGCTCCCAAAACCAAGTGACGAACAGCGCACCGCGATCTGAAATAATGGAGCGGGGGACACCGTGCAAGCACAAGATTCTTGCGATATACAACTCCGCATATTGCTTGGCCACATACTTTGTATGTACGGGGATAAAATGAGCCAACTTGGTTAGTCGATCGACTATTACCCAAATCGAGTCATGCTTGTGAGACATGAGAGGTAAACCAACTATGAAGTCCATGCTGATATCATCCCACTTCCATGCCAGAATGTTCAGTGGTTGCAGCTGTCCGGCTTTACGCATCTGATCAGCTTTCACACGCCGACACGTATCGCATTCGGATACGTACTTCACGATTTCTCTTTTCATCCGTGTCCACCAAAACCTGGTTTTCAGATCCTGGTACATCTTGTTGCGGCCCGGATGAATAGAGTACTTGGACAAATGAGCTTCGTCCAAGATTTTCTTCCGAAGCTTCATATCACGTGGTACCACTATATGGTCTTCAAACCATAGAGTGTCATGTTTATCCCTTCGGAAGCATTTCATCTCGCTATTATCCATCCTTCTCCGAATGTGCGACATTCCCATGTCTTTCTTCTGAGCTTCCATAATATCCTCTCATATTGTAGGGACAAGAGCAAGATTATACAATGCCCCGTATGGAACCAAGTACAGACTCGGCTCCTCCTCTTCAAGTGGGGTGATGGACAGATTGTTGACATGAGACTTGCGGCTTAAGGCATCGGAAACAATGTTTTCCTTTCCGGGGTGGTAGTGAATCTCGATCTCATAGTCTTTGGTCAGTTCTAGCTATATCCGTTGCCACAGATTCAACTCCTTTTGAGTGAATATGTACTTCGGACTCTTGTGGTGTCACACCCGGTTTTTCCGAAGAAACAACCAAGTGAATATCACATGTATGCCAGGATCATTTTCTCATACATGTGATGACAAATAGTGAAGCATCATTTATTACAAGCCAGGTGTCGAATAGAAATAAGTCTTACATCGCAAATGTCTCAATGGACACTAATGCTTCATCACAAGTAAATAAACTAGCAGCGGAATATTATTCTTTAGGGCTCCATCACAGGCGTTGCCCGGGGGTCTTCATGAACCTAAAAACCTTCCTCGGGTCCAAAATCTTGGTCATTATACACCACCTCATTATCTTGACCTGAGCAGCAATATAAACCAACAAATATGCAAGGTTGAGTACCAATGGTACTCAGCAAGTGTGGGAAAATTATATCATGCATGGCTAGAACAAGGAGAGGTTGAACTCATGGTTAAAGCACTACGCAATTAATACCTATCACCTTAGCTTATTAAGCACCTACATTACTACACAGGTGAAATTGTCCCAATCTCCCATCCCATCATCATAATCCAATAACCATAACATCATTTCCAATGTTAAGCTCCCCGCTTAACTTCCAAAACCATCAATCCTCTAATCATGAATAAGTCCAGGCCGCTCTTAACCGTGAGCACGGCTGTCAAGACAGTTTTGACTCTGCAGAGTTTGTACCACTGTACCCACAAGTAGTGATTTCATCCCCCGTTGCCGGGTGGACTAAAAGAACCTCCATTATGCCAGTGGCTACGATCCACATTCACACTTCCCAGGTGTGCAGCCAGGAGATCACTACGAAGCCTTTACAAAGGGATTCCCGACGAGCGTGGGCCCACTGAGGTTTCTCCCCTAACAGCATACAAGAGGCTCCAACCCCGCTGCAGTGGCCCCCTCTTGAGCCTTGCGGTTCATATGGTAGTCCAGCTGACACCTACTCCCCGCACCATCCAACACACCCATACTACGCCGGGGATACACCTAATTAATTGGCCAAGCTGCCCCATCTCAGCATGTGGTTGGCACTGTAAAGCCGGGTTACATGCTCCATGAACCGGTCCTTAGGATCCAGGCAAGTACTAAACACAAACCCAAGTCTCGTGCACCCAGCACACAACCAAAACATTCAACTTGCCTTGATCCCTACCTCTACATAACTCACAATAACTCATTCAAGAGTATGGTAAAATAAATTGATGATCTCATATCCCAAATATCCCATTCTAAGCATGGCTAAGCAAATGCATGTAAATAAATGACATGACAAAATAAATCCCAACCCAAGCTACAAGGAAACAAGGTAATGCAATTCTAGGGAAACTTCCTAGCATGGGTTTCATATTTCATTTGACAATGCAAATAATTCTATCTACACATCCTAGCATAGGATCAAAGTGGTCAAGGACACTTGCCTCCTTCTTGCTGCTCTTGAAATGGGTATTCCTGGTCTTGGAAATGAATAACTTGTTCTTGAACAGGTTCTACTTCATACCATCACACATAGCAAAAGAAAAACAACAATCCATAAGACATAGTTCACACTTACACTTCATACAAACCACACATTCACATTTATGAAATTCATTCACCATTATATGTGTTGTGTTTCAGTTTTAAATAAATTCCTTACACTAAACTACCAAGTATGTATGAAAAGTATTTTTCTTCTCCATATATGCCTTCATAATTTCTACCACACTTAAACTGAACTCTTTGGATTTTAAAAACTCCATTTATCATTTACTAGTTGCTATATTTTCAGATTTATATTCCTATGCATAATTGTGTATTTTATTATGAAATTAGTAATACACATCATCTAAACAGTAGAGGTTCTGGTCCTAAATTATTTTAATAACATATTTTAACCTTGTCCTCTGATGTAAACTATTTCATAATTATTTTCCCTATTTTTCTATAACTATTCTTTACTTAAAAATGTGTCCCTATACTAATAAATGTGAATAATAGATGAAACAGATTCATTTCAGCCCAAAAATATATTTTTATCTCACTCCAAAGTTTTCTAAGTACTGAGAAAGTTTTTAATTAATTTTGACAATTATGTTTGTCCCCCTTTTTAATTTTTAAACACTAGTTACATATTCAATTTTCTAAATTAAATACTAAACAGGGCTAAAATAATGAATTCACCCCATTACAGGGTCTATAATATTATTTTCTTAATTTCCAGGGGTCTAGCTACACTTATCAGAGGTGTTTTTCCTAATTTCTATTAAGTCCAGGGGCTAAAACTGATTTTTAAATGAATTTACATGATTTTCTGGAGTTCCAGGGGCTAGATCTGAAGTTTCCGGGGCTAGCTCTCAATTCCAGAGAACCCCAGGGGGTAGCACGTAAGAATTGCAGTCTTTATAACGCGGGGTTGACGTGGACCGTCCGATTTTAAACCGACGGCTGAGATTATAACATCGAACCGGTACGCGGGGTTTTAAAGTCTACCGTGCGATTTAAAATAAACGGCGCACAAGCGGCCACGTCGCTCTGATCGAGCGCGGGCGGCGCTGCCGGCGGCGCACGGCGGCGGGAAGCGGCGATCTCGCCGGAAAGTTTCGGATCCTCGAGAATTCTGCCTAAAACTGTGATCTTATGGCCTAGATCGGTAGAGGGGAGGTCAGGGATCTCACCTCGGGGGTTTTCTCGAGCTCGGGGGTCCTGGAAAGTGATCGGCGGCGAGGTCCGAGGCAAAACCACGGCGAAGCTCGTCGGCGCTGGATTTACACCGTAACTCTCCGAGTTTTCTGCACCTGCAAAGTTCCCCGGAGGCGGTGGATCAAGACCAGCGAGTTAGATCAGAGTTTCCGAGCTTAGATCGGCCAGAATTCACCGGCGAAGTCTCGGTGCTCACCGGAGTGAAAATCGGCGATCGCGTGGGAAAAACTGATCGGGGCTGGGGTTTTTATAGCCGGGGAAAGGCGGTGGGTCTGTTGCGATCGAGTTTGAGTCGTTTGGGACCAGAATTCGGGCTGCGGGATGCGGAAATCCGGTCGGTTGCGATCGCGCGCGCGGGAGAGAGTCCGGGGTCGCAGGGTTAGGGATGACAGGTGGGTCCCACCTGTCTGTGTGAGACAGCGCGGCGCGCGCGGGGGCGGGCTGGCGCGGGGAAGCTGGGCCGGCTGGCGGGTTTCGGCCCACTGGCCGGTTTTTTTCCCGTTTCTCTTTTTCTTTTTTTCCATTTCTTTTCTGTTTTGAGTCTAATTTGAATTCCAGTTTGAATTTGAATTTTTGCAAAACATGCAACACGTCCAAAAATTTTTAAATTCCCCTCTGAGCATGGTTTAGAGTTTTGAATCAAAATTTGGGGTGTTACAGCTCTACCCCCCTTAAAAGAAATCTCGTCCTCGAGATTGGTGTTTCTAAGAAAACAATTCCGGAAATTGTGCCTTGAGCTCATCTTCCCGTTCCCAGGTGGCTTCCTCTTCTGAGTGATGCTTCCACTGCACCTTGCACATCCGGATTCTCTTGTTTCGGGTGAAGCGTTCCATCGTCTCCAAAATCTTGTATGGTTGCTCGGCATAAGACAAATCCTCAGCTACATCCACTTCATTCATGGGTAACACCTCCTCAGGTGTCCTCAGGCATTTCTTGAGTTGTGACACATGGAATACATCGTGCACGTCCGATAGATGAACCGGTAACTCTAGTTGGTACGCCACTTCGCCTTTTCTTTCCAACACTTGAAAGGGTCCGATGTATCGAGGTGATAACTTCCCTTTCACCTTGAACCGACGAAGTCCTCTGATAGGGGACACCTTGAGATAAACATAGTCTCCCACGTTGAAAACGAGTTCTCTTCTTCGTACATCAGCATAACTCTTCTGGCGTGTTTGTGCTATCCTCAAGTTGTTGCGAATCTCCCTCACCTTCGCCTCGGCTTCTTGTAGCACTTCTGGACCAAACACTTTACTTTCTCCTGTTTGGTTCCAAAATAGGGGAGTTCTGCACTTCCTTCCATACAAAGCTTCAAACGGTGACATCTTCATACTAGCTTGATAACTGTTGTTATAGGAAAACTCCGCATACGGTAAGTTCTTGTCCCAACTCCTATTGTTTTTGAGTGCACATGCCCTTAACATATCTTCAAGGATCTGATTGGTTCTCTCCGTCTGCCCGTCAGTTTGGGGATGATAGGCAGAACTAAAGTTCAGATGGGTTCCCATGGTTTCATGCAACTTCTGCCAGAACCTTGAGGTGAACTGTGTCCCTCGATCCGACACAATCTTCTTTGGCACTCCATGGTAACACACGATCCTTGACATGTACAACTCTGCCAATTTGGATCCGCTGTAGCTTTCTTTCACAGGGATGAAATGAGCTACCTTGGTTAGCCTATCAATAATGACCCATATTGAATCATACCCGGATTGGGTCCTAGGCAATCCCACGACAAAATCCATGCTGATTTCTTCCCACTTCCATTCAGGCACTTTGAGTGGTTGCAATAATCCCGTGGGTCGTTGATGTTTTGCTTTCACCAACTGACATGTGTCACATAGGGCAACATGTTCCGCGACATCTCGCTTCATGCCATACCACCAATACCTGCTTTTGAGGTCCTGGTACATCTTCGTACTCCCAGGATGAATGGAATAGTCGGAGTCGTGAGCCTCCTTCAAAATTAATTCACGGATCTCTTTTACTTCTGGCACACAGATCCTTTTCCCGTGCCACACCGTTCCTTGTTCATCCTCTCTAAAACCAGGAGCTTTATCTTCCTTGATGAGCTGTCTGATCTCTTGTATCTTCCCATCATTCTTTTGGCCCTCGCGTATGTCTCGCTCGAGTGTGGAGTCCACTTCCATGGCGATGGCTTCACCACTATTTACTAGACATAGATTGAGCCTTATAACTTCGTCCTTCAATTCTGCGGGCATGTCCTTCAAGCTCAACTTATTGACCTGCACTTTCCGACTCAAAGCATCGGCCACGACGTTTGCTTTCCCGGGATGATAGTTGATGCCTATATCAAAGTCATTGATTAGCTCTAACCATCTCCTTTGTCTGAGGTTGAGATCTGGCTGTGTGAATATGTACTTCAAACTCTTATGATCCGTATATATCTCTGTCCTCTTCCCCATCAAATAGTGCCGCTAAATTTTCAACGCGTGTACCACTGCAGCTAGTTCTAGATCATGTGTAGGATAGTTCTTCTCGTGCTTCCGAAGCTGCCGGGATGCATATGCCACGACATGTCCTTCTTGCATGAGAACACATCCCAACCCATTTCCAGAGGCATCGCAGTACACTGTGAAATTCTTTTGCATATCTGGCATAACCAACACTGGGGCTGTTGTCAATCTCTTCTTTAGCTCCTGAAAGCTCGTCTCGCACTGTGGCGTCCAGGTGAATGTGATTCCCTTTTCCAACAGTTTAGTGAGAGGTCTCGAGATTTTGGAGAATCCCTCAATAAACCGTCGATAGTATCCAGCCAATCCCAAAAAGCTTCGAACTTCCCCGACATTTTCAGGGGTTTTCCACTTCTGGATATCCTCGATTTTGGCGGGATCTACGGAGATTCCTCCCTCCGAGATGATATGTCCTAAAAAGGGAACTCTCTTCAGCCAAAACTCACACTTGCTCAATTTGGCATATAGTTGGTGTTCTCTCAGCCTCTGTAACACCAACCTTAGATGTTTCTCATGTTCTTGTTCATTTTTGGAGAAGACGAGAATATCATCTATGAAAACCACCACAAATTTGTCCAGATATTCCATGAATACCTTGTTCATGAGGTACATGAAATATGCCGGGGCATTGGTTAGCCCGAAAGGCATGACAGTGTATTCATACAGTCCGTACCGAGATACGAAAGCTGTCTTGGGAATATCAGATTGCCTTATCTTGAGTTGGTGGTATCCCGACCTGAGATCAATTTTCGAGAACACACAAGCTCCCCTCAACTGATCAAACAAGTCTTCAATGCGGGGTAATGGGTACTTGTTTTTGATGGTTACCTCATTCAAGGCACGGTAGTCCACGCATAACCTTTGGGTTCCGTCTTTCTTAGGCACAAATATCACCGGAGCTCCCCATGGTGAGGAACTAGGGCGAATATACCCCTTCTCCGTCAGTTCTCTCAAATGATCCTTGAGCTCTTCTAGCTGCTTGGAGTCCATTCGATAAGGTCTCTTGTATATCGGGGCTGTTCCCGGTACTAGCTCAATTGCGAATTCCACGTCACGGTCGGGAGGCATTCCTGGCAATTCCTCCGGAAAAACATCTGGATATTCCCTGATAGTCCTGATTTCCTCAACTTTCACCTCCACTTGATTTAATTTAATGTCCCTCCTAGGCTCGTGTATCGTTATGAACTTTACTCTTGTGCCATTGGGGTGAGTTAGTTCCACCGTTCTGGTCGAACAATGGATGATTCCTTTATGTTTGGTCAACCAATCCATACCCAAAATAATATCTATCCCTTGTGAATCTATCACTATGAGGTTAGCCGTAAATACTACCCCATTAATGTCTAGGCTCACTTTGGGACACACTTGTCTTGTCCTTATTTCTCCACCTGGAGAGTTTACGGCTAGCATATGGTTCATTTGTGTGGTTGCTAGGTCATGCTTCTTAACAAACCCTTGAGCAATGAACGAGTGGGTAGCACCAGAATCAAACAGCAGAGTTGCAAGGTGTAAATTGGCAGGAAACTCACCAACTACCACGTCGGGTGCCTCTTGTGCTTCCTCCATAGTGACATGGTTCACCCGTCCTCTCATTACATTCTGCTGTTGTGGCTGCGCGGGCTTCTTCTTTGGGCACTTATGGGCATAGTGCCCCACTTCACCACAGCTAAAACATTGCACCCCAACCTTAGGTGCTTGGCCTTTGTTGTCTTGGGGTTGGTTCGGGGGTCCTTGCACTGCTGGTCGAGGTGGATATGCGGGGCGAGGCTGCTGCACAAACTGACGTTGCGGCTGTGCTGGTGCTGCGGGTGGCCTGTAGTTTGGGTTGTACCCTCTTGGTGCTGAATAGGGTACCACAGTACGGCTCGTCTGCCCCGTAGGTTGCTGCATCATACGTGGGCGGGTGTTGCTCCCTGAGGCCTGATGTGACCATCCCGCCTTCCTCTTATTCTCATTTTCCAGGGCCTTTAGCTTTCTTTCCACCACAAACGCTCTGTCCACCATCTTTTGAAAGCTTTCATACTCATTGGAGGACATTGCACACTGCATCTCTGCGGTAAGTCCTTCCACGAAACAATCTTGTTTCTGCTCATCAGTCTCTATGTCTCCTGGAGCATAACGGGATAGTTGAGTAAATTTAGTGAGGTATTCCCTCACCGTCATGTTTCCCTGCTGCAGTCCCAGAAACTCTTTCCTCTTGTTTTTGAGTTCACCTCTTGGGATGTAGTGGTTGCGGAAGCTACGCTTGAACTCTTCCCAAGTGATGTTCTCAGGGTCATGATGGGCGGCCACGTAGGCGGTCCACCAATCAGCAGCAGGTCCCTGCAATTGATGAGAGGCAAACAGCACCCTCTCATACCCTTGGCATTGTATTATCCTCATCTTACTTTCAATGGTCTTCAGCCAATCATCTGCCTCCAGAGGTTCAGCAGCACTTGCAAACTTTGGAGGTTGAGTTCCTAGAAACTCACTCAACCTTGGTTGGCGTGGTGCAGCTTGTGGAGGTGGAACTTGATGCAAGTTGGCCACCACTTGAGTCAAGTTCTGGATAAGCTGATTTTGATTCTCCAGCATTTGGTGGAGAGGATCAAATTCTTCACGGCGGCCACCCCTGTCCTGGCCTCCAGAAATATGAGGGTTGCATGCCTCATCATTGTTGTTGGCGGGGTTGGCAACACGTCCTTTTCCTCTTCCGGCCATCTGGCAGAATCAACAAATGTTACTTCGATATCATTTAGTATCATCTTACTACTTTCATTTGTTTGTACTTTGAGGTGTTAGGCTTTGTTAAAATTTTACGAGGGTTTATATCTCACACCAAATAAATGCACTATTATTTCCTGTGGGTTCACACACCAAAGCAAAACAATCTGAAGACGAGGCTGTGGACAATTGCCCATGGCTTCCACAACTCACGTCACACACCAAGCATTTTCACACCATTAACTACGTCACGACTCGACTACTCGACCTCTTGCTAGCTAGGGGAAAGACTCTACACTACTCGT
This sequence comes from Neostapfia colusana, assembly GCA_030760725.1. Classification (NCBI taxonomy): domain Eukaryota; kingdom Viridiplantae; phylum Streptophyta; class Magnoliopsida; order Poales; family Poaceae; genus Neostapfia; species Neostapfia colusana. Next base: position 85,431,731 of record JASWHV010000003.1, read on the forward strand.
CCTCTTGAGCTGGCTCCTCGGGATCTTCCTCCTCATTTCGGCTACCTTCTGACTCTGCTTTGGGTGGGGAGGCTGCTGGTGGAGAAGTGCGACGACGCCTGATCTCTCGGCGATCCGGGGAGTCAGGAGTCCATGGATCACTCACGGTGACACACAGTTCATTCCCATCTCCTCTTTCTCTCGCCTTTAAGCAAGCTCGCAGCAACGCCTCCGTTTCCTTCAGGGTGTCTCGGACATCCTGAAGCTCTTGTTGACACTCCTGCAGCCGAGTGCTGAGCATAGCAGCATCCTCCAAGCACAAGTCCATGTGCTCATGGGAAGTCGCTTGCTGCACCGGTGGGTACTTGTACTCCGTGGTACCACTCTCACGTTGGAGGACATACATGTACTCAGTTTTATCCAAGTGGCGATGATAGATGTGACTCTGGCAGGTGATGGCCTCCCAGGTGACATCTTTCTCCGCGTCAACTTGTGTTGCTCGACAAGCTGGAGAGTGGTGAATCTTAAGCAGCTGATTTTCGTGTATAATCCTCATCTCCGAACTCCATTCTTCCCTCTTCTCACGGATGGTTCTAGTGGAGTTATAGTGGATGATTAGCTTGCCCGTATTGCCGGCGGCTTCGAGCATACGCCGAAGACGGCGCAACAAATCTCCTACGGCCAATCCATAGGAAAGGTACGTCACTGGACGACTCTCCTCTCTTTCGGCAAGGGCAACTACGGGAACTCTCCCTCCTGTGGACTTACGAGCGGTGCGAATCATGCGAACCATCTAAAACAAAAGAATTTAAAATTAGGTTAGATAAATTCTCAAATAAAAATCCTATTTTGAATGAAAGTTGGGGTAAGATGAAGAAAATGACTCCTTTAATAACACTTTTCCACCCACACCTTGGAAAATAGTTTTTAAGAAAATAGGGCCCTTAACTACGTCCATTTCTACCTAGGTCCACGTTCCTACGGGCAACCTTGGCTCTGATACCACCTCTGTCACACCCGGTTTTTCCGAAGAAACAACCAAGTGAATATCACATGTATGCCAGGATCATTTTCTCATACATGTGATGACAAATAGTGAAGCATCATTTATTACAAGCCAGGTGTCGAATAGAAATAAGTCTTACATCGCAAATGTCTCAATGGACACTAATACTTCATCACAAGTAAATAAACTAGCAGCGGAATATTATTCTTTAGGGCTCCATCACAGGCGTTGCCCGGGGGTCTTCATAAACCTAAAAACCTTCCTCGGGTCCAAAATATTGGTCATTATACACCACCTCATTATCTTGACCTGAGCAGCAATATAAACCAACAAATATGCAATGTTGAGTACCAATGATACTCAGCAAGTGTGGGAAAATTATATCATGCATGGCTAGAACAAGGAGAGGTTGAACTCATGGTTAAAGCACTACGCAATTAATACCTATCACCTTAGCTTATTAAGCACCTACATTACTACACAGGTGAAATTGTCCCAATCTCCCATCCCATCATCATAATCCAATAACCATAACATCATTTCCAATGTTAATCTCCCCGCTTAACTTCCAAAACCATCAATCCTCTAATCATGAATAAGTCCAGGCCGCTCTTAACCGTGAGCACGGCTGTCAAGACAGTTTTGACTCTGCAGAGTTTGTACCACTGTATCCACAAGTAGTGATTTCATCCCCCGTTGCCAGGTGGACTAAAAGAACCTCCATTATGCCAGTGGCTACGATCCACATTCACACTTCCCAGGTGTGCAGCCAGGAGATCACTACGAAGCCTTTACAAAGGGATTCCCGACGAGCGTGGGCCCACTGAGGTTTCACCCCTAACAGCATACAAGAGGCTCCAACCCCGCTGCAGTGGCCCCCTCTTGAGCCTTGCGGTTCATATGGTAGTCCAGTTGACACCTACTCCCCGCACCATCCAACACACCCATACTACGCCGGGGATACACCTAATTAATTGGCCAAGCTGCCCCATCTCAGCCTGTGGTTGGCACTGTAAAGCCGGGTTACATGCTCCATGAACCGGTCCTTAGGATCCAGGCAAGTACTAAACACAAACCCAAGTCTCGTGCACCCAGCACACAACCAAAACATTCAACTTGCCTTGATCCCTACCTCTACATAACTCACAATAACTCATTCAAGAGTATGGTAAAATAAATTGATGATCTCATATCCCAAATATCCCATTCTAAGCATGGCTAAGCAAATGCATGTAAATAAATGACATGACAAAATAAATCCCAACCCAAGCTACAAGGAAACAAGGTAATGCAATTCTAGGGAAACTTCCTAGCATGGGTTTCATATTTCATTTGACAATGCAAATAATTCTATCTACACATCCTAGCATAGGATCAAAGTGGTCAAGGACACTTGCCTCCTTCTTGCTGCTCTTGAAATGGGTATTCCTGGTCTTGGAAATGAATAACTTGTTCTTGAACAGGTTCTACTTCATACCATCACACATAGCAAAAGAAAAACAACAATCCATAAGACATAGTTCACACTTACACTTCATACAAACCACACATTCACATTTATGAAATTCATTCACCATTATATGTGTTGTGTTTCAGTTTTAAATAAATTCCTTACACTAAACTACCAAGTATGTATGAAAAGTATTTTTCTTCTCCATATATGCCTTCATAATTTCTACCACACTTAAACTGAACTCTTTGGATTTTAAAAACTCCATTTATCATTTACTAGTTGCTATATTTTTAGATTTATATTCCTATGCATAATTGTGTATTTTATTATGAAATTAGTAATACACATCATCTAAACAGTAGAGGTTCTGGTCCTAAATTATTTTAATAACATATTTTAACCTTGTCCTCTGATGTAAACTATTTCATAATTATTTTCCCTATTTTTCTATAACTATTCTTTACTTAAAAATGTGTCCCTATACTAATAAATGTGAATAATAGATGAAACAGATTCATTTCAGCCCAAAAATATATTTTTATCTCACTCCAAAGTTTTCTAAGTACTGAGAAAGTTTTTAATTAATTTTGACAATTATGTTTGTCCCCCTTTTTAATTTTTAAACACTAGTTACATATTCAATTTTCTAAATTAAATACTAAACAGGGCTAAAATAATGAATTCACCCCATTACAGGGTCTATAATATTATTTTCTTAATTTCCAGGGGTCTAGCTACACTTATCAGAGGTGTTTTTCCTAATTTCTATTAAGTCCAGGGGCTAAAACTGATTTTTAAATGAATTTACATGATTTTCTGGAGTTCCAGGGGCTAGATCTGAAGTTTCCGGGGCTAGCTCTCAATTCCAGAGAACCCCAGGGGGTAGCACGTAAGAATTGCAGTCTTTATAACGCGGGGTTGACGTGGACCGTCCGATTTTAAACCGACGGCTGAGATTATAACATCGAACCGGTACGCGGGGTTTTAAAGTCTACCGTGCGATTTAAAATAAACGGCGCACAAGCGGCCACGTCGCTCTGATCGAGCGCGGGCGGCGCTGCCGGCGGCGCACGGCGGCGGGAAGCGGCGATCTCGCCGGAAAGTTTCGGATCCTCGAGAATTCTGCCTAAAACTGTGATCTTATGGCCTAGATCGGTAGAGGGGAGGTCAGGGATCTCACCTCGGGGGTTTTCTCGAGCTCGGGGGTCCTGGAAAGTGATCGGCGGCGAGGTCCGAGGCAAAACCACGGCGAAGCTCGTCGGCGCTGGATTTACACCGTAACTCTCCGAGTTTTCTGCACCTGCAAAGTTCCCCGGAGGCGGTGGATCAAGACCAGCGAGTTAGATCAGAGTTTCCGAGCTTAGATCGGCCAGAATTCACCGGCGAAGTCTCGGTGCTCACCGGAGTGAAAATCGGCGATCGCGTGGGAAAAACTGATCGGGGCTGGGGTTTTTATAGCCGGGGAAGGGCGGTGGGTCTGTTGCGATCGAGTTTGAGTGGTTTGGGACCAGAATTCGGGCTGCGGGATGCGGAAATCCGGTCGGTTGCGATCGCGCGCGCGGGAGAGAGTCCGGGGTCGCGGGGTTAGGGATGACAGGTGGGTCCCACCTGTCTGTGTGAGACAGCGCGGCGCGCGCGGGGGCGGGCTGGCGCGGGGAAGCTGGGCCGGCTGGCGGGTTTCGGCCCACTGGCCGGTTTTTTCCCGTTTCTCTTTTTCTTTTTTCCATTTCTTTTCTGTTTTGAGTCTAATTTGAATTCCAGTTTGAATTTGAATTTTTGCAAAACATGCAACACGTCCAAAAATTTTTAAATTCCCCTCTGAGCATGGTTTAGAGTTTTGAATCAAAATTTGGGGTGTTACAGCTCTACCCCCCTTAAAAGAAATCTCGTCCTCGAGATTGGTGTTTCTAAGAAAACAATTCCGGAAATTGTGCCTTGAGCTCATCTTCCCGTTCCCAGGTGGCTTCCTCTTCTGAGTGATGCTTCCACTGCACCTTGCACATCCGGATTCTCTTGTTTCGGGTGAAGCGTTCCATCGTCTTGGACGCCACTTCGCCTTGGACGTGGCAACTAGAGTTACCGGTTCATCTATCGGACGTGCACGATGTATTCCATGTGTCACAACTCAAGAAATGCCTGAGGACACCTGAGGAGGTGTTACCCATGAATGAAGTGGATGTAGCTGAGGATTTGTCTTATGCCGAGCAACCATACAAGATTTTGGAGACGATGGAACGCTTCACCCGAAACAAGAGAATCCGGATGTGCAAGGTGCAGTGGAAGCATCACTCACAAGAGGAAGCCACCTGGGAACGGGAAGATGAGCTCAAGGCACAATTTCCGGAATTGTTTTCTTAGAAACACCAATCTCGAGGACGAGATTTCTTTTAAGGGGGGTAGAGCTGTAACACCCCAAATTTTGATTCAAAACTCTAAACCATGCTCAGAGGGGAATTTAAAAATTTTTGGACGTGTTCCATGTTTTGCAAAAATTCAAATTCAAACTGGAATTCAAATTAGACTCAAAACAGAAAAGAAATGGAAAAAGAAAAAGAGAAACGGGAAAAAAAACCGGCCAGTGGGCCGAAACCCGCCAGCCGGCCCAGCTTCCCCGCGCCAGCCCGCCCCCGCGCGCGCCGCGCCGTCTCTCACAGACGGGTGGGACCCGCCTGTCATCCCTAACCCCGCGACCCCGGACTCTCTCCCACGCGCGCGATCGCAACCGACCGGATTTCCGCGTCCCGCAGCCCGAATTCTGGTCCCAAACGACTCAAACTCGATCGCAACAGACCCACCGCCCTTCCCCGGCTATAAAAACCCCAGCTCCGATCAGTTTTTCCCACGCGATCGCCGATTTTTACTCCGGTGAGCACCGAGACTTCGCCGGTGAATTCTGGCCGATCTAAGCTCGGAAACTCTGATCTAACTCGCTGGTCTTGATCCACCGCCTCCGGGGAACTTTGCAGGTGCAGAAAACTCGGAGTGTTACGGTGTAAACACAGCGCCGACGAACTTCGCCGGGGTTTTGCCTCGGACCTCGCCGCCGATCACTTTCCAGGACCCCCGAGCTCGAGAAAACCCCCGAGGTGAGATCCCTGACCTCCCCTCTACCGATCTATGCCATAAGATCACAGTTCTAGGTAGAATTCTCGCGGATCCGAAACTTTCCGGCGAGATCGCCGCTTCCTGCCGCCGTGCGCCGCCGGCAGCGCCGCCCGCGCTCGATCAGAGCGACGTGGCTGCTTGTGCGCCGTTTATTTTAAATCGCACGGTAGACTTTAAATCCCCGCGTACCGGTTCGATGTTATAATCTCAGCCGTCGGTGTAAGGGCCTCAGTTTTAACAACCATTTGAAGTGTTCATCACCACACCACACACCTCATTTGAGCAAGAATGATGAACACAAATGAAGAGCAAGTAACAATTATCAACATGCTCATTAGAGAACAAACTCACACATTGCAAAAGTGGTATTTCCCACATGTGATGTAGATGGGCTGGACATATAAAAACTCCTACACTTTGCTAAGGATGTCCATGCCAAGTTTCACCCAAATTCAAAACCTTTTTGAGGTCATTTTGGGTATAGATAGGAAGAGGGCAGTTTGAAACCATATTCAAATTCAAACTGTTTTTATTCCATGAATTTAAAAGTGGAAGGCATATTCTTACTCAGCACATTTTTGTGAGCTCACACACCAATTTTCACTCCATTTGGAGTTGATCTTGACATGAGCTAAGGGGGAGAAATTCAAACTTTATTTGAATTTCAAACTGCACTTGTGCTGAAATTCATTCAAACCAAACTTCATTTGGACTTTAATCAATTCAAATGGCTCTTGGGTGAATAATTTGAATTGCCAAGGGTAGAATAGGGTTCACTGTTTACCACAGCTGTTAGGAGTAAATTTCAGAGGTTAAAAGAGGGGTGGGACCCACATGTCAGCCTCTGCCTCAAAGCAAACCGACTGAAACACAGTTCAGTCGGTTCCCGGCTGCTGTGTGCGCGCGCCACCGAAGGGGGGCAGCCGGCGCCAGCTCCTGCTGCGCGCCCCAAGCCGGAGGCCAGCCGCCGGGCTATTTATTTCCTCCCCGGCGTGCTTCAGTCGCCATTCCCCCGAGCTGCCGACGTACACGACTTGTTTTTCCACTGCCATCGCCGCCGCTCGAGCTCCCGCTTGATCAAGCCGATCGCAGCTCCCTCCTTCCACTCCAGGGTCCCAACAAGGTACTAGAGACCTTCCTCCATCCTCCCCATTGCTAAAAGTCGATTGAAACCGAGTGATATCGGCTGTGCCGAAAGATCAAACTCGGAACTGCAAACCGCCGCACCTCGGGCTCTCGTGGACAGCCCAACCTGGGCGTTGTCACGCCCGAGCCAAGGCACCCTTGGACGCGCGGGTGACCGGTGCTGCTCATCTCCGAGCCACAGCTCGAGTGGTTGCTCACCGGCGGCGAATTTCCACTTTTCCCCTTTCTGTGTGCAGAACGACCTTCGGGTACGATTCTGTTTAATTCGTGCTCTAGAAAAGATTAGAGGGCCTCAGGCCACTCCCACACGAGCTAGACACGGTAACGCACAAGTTGCCTTCACAACTCTGGGCCGGAGAACCTCTGTGCCCGGCGTAATTCAAGGTCTACTAATGGCGGAACGAACGGGGGGTATCGGGCGCACGGTGAGGACCTATTTCGGGCCTTCCCCGAGCTGCCTCGATCTCATATCGACCTTCTCTGAGGTCCACTGATGCTCCCCGACCGATTTCCCAAGTAGATGAGGTACTAGGAGAGTCAGCCGACATGGCCGAAGTCGTTCCGATATGGCGGCTCGTCGCCGACCATGCTCCGGCCGTTGTCATGAGCAGCTGGCCCTCGGGTCAGGTTTCCCAAGTAAAAGTAGGCAGGGGCGGCCAGAATCAAGAAGTTTGGAGCTGTACAGCAGCCGGCGGCGAGTCCTCCGGCGAGGTCCCTCGGCGGCGGGGCGCGGGTGTCGCGAGGTTGAAGAAGGGGGTGGACCCCAGCTGTCAGCGGCTGATATTTTGAATCGGGATCTGGCTGCGGCCGGGATCGGGTGTGCTGGCGCGCAAAATCCTTGTGGGCCGCGGTGTGCCATCGCCTAGGCATGCGACGCGTGTCCCCTGGGCCCGCGCGCGAGTTTAAACTTTTCCCCGATTTTCAGATTTCCTTCAAACTTCAAATCCTTATAACTTTGGCTAGAAAGCTCCAAATTGAGTGAACCAAATTTTGCTGGATTCGGCTCTCTGAGTACTTTCCAGAAAATCAAGTTTCACTTCATGAAATTCCTTAATTCTCCAGAATTAATTCCTTAAAGTTTAAACTGTTAGGAATTTTAACTGGAGAATCCTTTGGAGGAAAATCCTGAAATTTTTCTGAGATGTTCACCAAAATATCCTTGAACTACCATAAAAATTTCAGAACCATTTGAGCTCATTTAGTCCACCTAATGGTGTGATTAGTAAAACTGTTCCAGAGAAAATAGAAAATGTTCAGAAACATTTTCAGAATTTTCTCTGAAATTGTTTAGCTCATATCTTTAGTTAGAAACTTCCAAATTAAGTGAGACCAACTCCATTAGAACCCTCTGAAAATCTAGTTTTCAGAAAGTCATAGTTTGTCTCATGAAAATTCCTAGAACACCCTAAGAGTTCCAATTAAGGTCAAGGACATGATTATTTGTGGAGGGCTCAAATGAGCTTAGCTGCAACTAAAACTTGACCAAGTCTCTGTTTAGGTTGTAACCAAGCCACAGTAAAAGTTTCACAGTCATTAGGTCTGTCTAGCAAGGGTTGTAGACTTCACAACTTCAAAGTAATACAAATGCATTTAAATTAATACATACATTACTCTTATCATGTAGTCGCTAAGGTCGAGGAGGAACCCGAAGTCCTAGACTTCGTTACTCCGGAGGAACAGCTAGCCTACGACCAAGAGCAGCAAGGCAAGCCCCCGTTTGCATTAACCTTTTTACAAATGTTTATTGTTTTGAGCACATTGTCAAATATTGTTCTTTGCATTAGAGTCTTGATTGGAAACCCAACTGCACAGCCAAGAAAACCATGGGTTGGGTTTAGGATTGCAAACCTCGTTAGCCACTGCATTGCTAGAATAGAGTAGGATTCGGTACAAGTCGAGTAGTTGGAACTACTCGCGAGAATAGGCTAGAGGCACATTGCTCGGGTAGAGATAGCACATGATACACATGGCAAGAAAATGAGACCGAGCGGAGAGTAAGGGCAGCAGGACTTTGGGGCCTGTGTGCTGTAGCTCCGCTTGCGTCGATTGAGGACCGAGCCGTGTGCGGGCCTGTTGAACAAGCTAGAACAGTACCGAAGACCTACCGGCTATATGGGAACCGGGAAACTGATGTAACTCGGGTAGCTGGGTATTGCGGCATTGCCCGTCGTTCAGAGGGTAGGTTGAGAGCTCGAGGTGTAAATCAGCTGGCGGCACAGAGGTGCGCGTGCAGGGACCTCTTGCTCGGGACGATGGGACCGGTTCAATATTTGGCTAACGGGTGAAAGGTAGTCGCGTACGGCGTCCGTGATGGTTGTTGTAGGCAACATCGAGTACGGGCGTACGTGACGGGTTGTTCGGGTAACCCTGCAGGTGTAAATCGATTATAATCGCCGTCCCTCGCGGTCAGTGAGTACCACTTGTTCACTGTACCGTGACGTAGAAAGAACAGGCTAGTTACATGTTAAAATGTTGCTGATTGAAAGTTGGATATTGATTGTTAATGATATGCTGTAGCTTAGTGCTAACTAAAGTTCTTTTCAACTTTGGGCAAAATACATGAGAGAAATGCGTTTCTTGTTTGATTGCGGCTCTCTCATGTGCCTTCGCGTAAGGTTCTCCACAACCTGCTGCTAAAACTCGAAAGTAAGGTTCTACTAATTAGGCGAGTCCTTGCAAATGATTTTACCTCATGTAACCCATTACCCTCATGTAGAAGTTCCATGTTTAGGTGAGACTGGTCAGACTTGCTGAGCCTTCGTGCTCACTGCTTGTGTTTGAAGCTTTTGCAGGGTTCTATGAGGAAGGGACTCCCGAAGAGGAGACGGAACCCCAGGAGGGGAACCCCGTCGAGTGGGAGTCGTGCACGCCGCAGAGTTAGTGTGCGTGTGTGCTAGCAAGGACACGTTCAAGGGCTGAACGTGCACTTGATGCTTAGTCTACGCCCGCGAGTGTGGACTAAACTTATTTTGATGTAAACATGTTCATAAACTTGTTTATGTAATAAAATTTCCGCTTCCGCTTTGTACCTTTGACGTGTGTTATACGGTGCTGTGCAACGCAGCACCCCTCAGCGTGATCCTGGCTCGACAGGACCAATGGGGTCGTGTCAGCGTGGTATCAGAGCTCGCTTGAGGTTTAACACAGTACAAAGGTCTTCTTTTTCAAAAATCCAGTGAGGAACGAGTTAGTAGCCCGTATAAGGATGTTATTAGTATATAGAAAGTGGCTTAGTAACCTAATTGTTATGTCGGAAAAATCGTGCATCTCGGGACGTTCATGTCTTGGGGGGTGCACGTGAGCGCTGTTCACCAGTGCGCACAAGCTGAAGGGTGGAGCCCCACGGGTGGCAGGTAACCCGACCCGCTTTAGTATCCTCTACGACTCTTCATGTCGTTTGGGGTATTCGAGCAACGTCTGTCCCTGGCGTGCGTGGTGCAACATGGGAGACCCCGTCACGTGGTCTGAAACGTGAACACGTAACTCAAGGCGTGTTTGGCTTGAGAACATCCGGGCGAGTGATGACGGCCGGGTGTACCAACTGTATGGATTCCGGGCTCGGTGTGCAGCCGAGCCTGATGATTGTTTGAGTTTCTGCAGGTAGCCTTACCACGAAACGGTAGACGTGTAGTATCCGTGTGCGAGTGACGAGTAGTGCCACTGAACTAACGACGCCGGCTAAGTCCGGTATAGGTTTGCCCTTTGTGAGGACGTAGTACCGACATAATCTGGTGACGCCTCGACGTCACACCCAACAAAATGAACAACTTCATTTAAAATTTGAAGGTTTTGATCCAAAGTAGTAAAACTTGATGTAACTCCTTCCCTTGAACAGGATATTCAAAGTTAACAAGCTTTCAACTTATAGGATGTTAAGGACAGAGCACTCTGTTTCCAGCTAAATCAAGGCTGAAAGTTAATCAGAGGCTAGAGGTTGAGTTCTTTCGAGGTTGGGGTCGTATGATACATTTCTGGAAAGCGTTGGAAGAGCTTTACAACTCTTTTGTTGAGGTCCAGAGGTGTTTCATCCCTTAACCCCTCGAAAAATGCAGTAGAGTTGAAACTGTCCAGAAAACAGGACAGAGCAAAGACTCTCCGTAAGCTCTCTGTAAATCAAGTATAACTTCCTGCAAAAAAAAATCCAAAAATAGAAAATAAGGTAGTTCTGGAAAGCTTATGCGATGGGTTACAACTTTGTAACAGAAAGTTTTGTCAGATTAGGAACAGAATTAACTGGGATTCTTGGATCAATTCAGTACCTAAGGCAGGGAGGTGCTGTCCAATTGTTCCCAGAAATTCTGTTAACTTTGACATCTCATAACTTTTTGAACCAGGACAGATCTTAGGCCAACCAAATACTTCTGGAAAGCTATTGAAGTTAACTTTAACTTTGATGTTGAGCTCCAGGACTGGTTTTGCTTTTAACCTGGCCTAAATCAGATTGATATGGAAACTGGTCAGGGCTGTCATGGTAACAGCAGATCAGTAGTCAAATTTGTTTAAAAATTTGAACTATGTTTCCAAGTGTTATGGGTTCAATGACATATCTTATGTTATAACTCAAGGGTTTACTGTTTAAATAAATATTTGACATTCTCAAATATATTTTTACAGATGACAGCAGATAAACGGTTGGAGAACGGGTGGGTAGTTTCCCACTGTTCTGACCGTAGCGGCTACCCGGAAGCATTGCGGCAAATGCTCCAATATTTCGGGTACAACCAGATGCCGCAATACTTTGCCGAGGAGGAAGGCGAAGAGGGGAGTAAGACGTGGATGATCCATGTCGAGGTTCCCGCAGGACCTACGCCACCCGGTTGGGTGCCATTCACTGTCACGGTGAGAGGAAGACATTCCAGTGGTCCGAGAGTTCCCTGATGTATTCCCGGACGATTTGCCGGGAATGCCACCCGATAGAGAGGTGGAGTTCAAGATTGAACTTGCACCGGGAACCATGCCAATATCCCGAAGGCCGTACAAGATGGCGCCCAAGGAGTTGGCTGAACTGAAGACTCAGCTCACGGACCTTCTGGAGAAGGGTTTTATTAGGCCGAGCTCCTCGCCATGGGGCTGTTCGGCATTATTTGTCAAAAAGAAGGATGAAACGTTGCGGCTTTGCGTGGACTACCGTCCATTAAATGCCGTAACCATCAAGAACAAGTACCCGTTGCCACGGATCGACATGTTGTTTGATCAGTTGGTCGAAGCAAAGATCTTTTCCAAGATGGATTTAAGATCTGGGTACCATCAGATTAAGATAAGGGCGGAGGACATTCCAAAGACAGCTTTCTCGACAAGGTACGGATTCTATGAGTACCTGGTCATGTCCTTTGGCCTCACCAATGCTCCAGCTCACTTCATGTACTTAATGAACTCGGTGTTCATGCCGGAGCTGGACAAGTTTGTCGTGGTCTTCATCGACGACATTCTAGTATACTCCAAGTCGGAGGAAGATCACAAGAAACATCTGCGTATAGTCTTGCAACGGCTGCGGGATCACAAGTTATACGCAAAGTTCAGCAAATGCGAGTTTTGGATATCGCAAGTGCCTTTCCTCGGGCATATCATCTCAGCGGAGGGTATCGCTGTGGACCCGAGCAAGATCACGCAAGTGCTGAATTGGAAATCCCCGAGAACTGTTCATGAGGTACGGAGTTTCCTCGGACTCGCGGGATATTACCGGAGGTTCATTCCGAACTTCTCGAAGATTGCCAAGCCAATGACAGAGCTGCTGAAGAAGGCTACCAAATATGTTTGGAGTCCAGCATGTGAAGCAGCATTCAAGGCTTTAGTCAAGCACCTGACATCAGCACCGGTTTTGGCGCAGCCAGACACAACAAAACCGTTCGATGTGTACTGCGATGCATCCGGCATTGGGCTCGGATGTGTGCTGATGCAAGACCGAAGGGTGGTCGCGTATGGATCACGGCAGCTTAGGAATCATGAGCAAAATTATCCAACTCACGACTTGGAGCTCGCTGCCGTGGTACTTGCACTGAAAATGTGGAGGCACTACCTACTCGGTAACCTCGTACATTTGTATACCGACCACAAAAGCCTCAAGTACATATTCACTCAGAAGGAGTTGAACATGAGGCAACGAAGATGGTTAGAACTGATAAAGGATTACGAGATAGAGATCCATTATCATCCGGGCAAGGCGAACGTTGTGGCAGATGCGCTGAGCCGCAAGTCACACGTCAATAATCTGACCATCACACCGTTGGAAGAGAGCGAACCACCACTACATGTGATCCCACACGGAGCTCTCTACAACCTAACTTTGATCCCCACCATCCGTGAAGAGATAGCGGCAGCCCAGAAGAATGACAAGGGCATGTCACATTTGCGGAGACGTGTAGACAGTGGGGAGTTAAAATGTTTCCGGAAGGACGGAGACGGCGTCCTATGGTTCAAGGACCGGATCGTCGTACCCCGAAATCCGGAGTTACGGAAGAAAATATTTGATGAGGCTCACTTATCAAAATTTTCTATTCACCCCGGCAGCAACAAAATGTATCAAGAACTCAGAAGAAAGTTTTGGTGGACACGGATGAAGCGAGAGACTGCCAAATACGTGTCTGAGTGTGATACATGTCGAAGGGTGAAGGCAGACCACATGCGGAAACCGGGACTGCTGCAACCACTGGGCGTTCCTGCCTGGAAGTGGGAGGACGTGAGCATGGATTTCGTCATCGGTTTACCCACCACCTTACAGAAACATGATTCTGTGTGGGTGATCGTCGATCGGCTCACCAAAGTTGCCCATTTCATCCCGGTCAACACCAACTACAACGCCAAGAAGTACGCTGAACTGTACATCTCACGGATCCTATGCTTATACGGCGTACCCCATACCATCATATCGGACCGGGGCACTTTATTTGTGTCCCGTTTTTGGGAGCAGCTACACGCTGCCTTGGGGACGAAGCTGATCCGTAGTTCAGCCTACCACCCGCAGACGGATGGACAAACTGAGTGGGTAAATCAAATCCTAGAAGACATGCTACGAGCTTGCGCTATCAACCACGGCAAGAATTGGGATGATCACTTGCCGTTAGCCGAGTTCTCGTACAACAATGGGTACCAAGCCAGCATCAAGATGGCGCCCTACGAGGCGCTATACGGCAGGAAATGCCGCACACCATTGAACTGGTGTGAGTCTGGCGAGAGGGTTACCTTCGGGATTGACCTTGTCAACAACGCGGAAGAAAAGGTTCGACTGATTCAAGCGAACCTAAAAGCCGCTCAATCCCGTCAAAAACAGTATGCGGACCGGAGAAGGCGCCCATTACAATTCGAAGTTGGAGATTACGTATACCTACGAGTGTCTCCAATGAAGGGCGTAAACAGATTTGGGGTGAGAGGAAAGTTGGCACCCCGATTCATCGGTCCATTCCAGGTTACCGAAAGATGTGGATCGGTGGCATACCGGCTGAAATTACCAGAAGCACTTTCCGGTGTGCACGACGTCTTTCACGTTTCCCAGCTGAGGAAGTGTCTCAAGCTATCAACTACCGTTCAGCTGGAAGGCATTGAAGAACTGCAACCGGATTTCACCTATCGGGAGGAACCGGTGCAGATTATTGATGAAAAGGCCCGAACCACACGCAACCGTACGTTGTGGTTCTACAAGGTTCTATGGAATAATCACTCCATGGACGAAGCGACATGGGAGAGCGAAGAATTCCTTCGCACTAATTACCCCGACTTTTTCACGTCGCATATCCGGTAATCTTCCACCGTCCTCTCTCTCATTTTCACCTTATAATCTCGGGACGAGATTCTTTTAAGGGGGGAGGAATGTAAGGGCCTCAGTTTTAACAACCATTTGAAGTGTTCATCACCACACCACACACCTCATTTGAGCAAGAATGATGAACACAAATGAAGAGCAAGTAACAATTATCAACATGCTCATTAGAGAACAAACTCACACATTGCAAAAGTGGTATTTCCCACATGTGATGTAGATGGGCTGGACATATAAAAACTCCTACACTTTGCTAAGGATGTCCATGCCAAGTTTCACCCAAATTCAAAACCTTTTTGAGGTCATTTTGGGTATAGATAGGAAGAGGGCAGTTTGAAACCATATTCAAATTCAAACTGTTTTTATTCCATGAATTTAAAAGTGGAAGGCATATTCTTACTCAGCACATTTTTGTGAGCTCACACACCAATTTTCACTCCATTTGGAGTTGATCTTGACATGAGCTAAGGGGGAGAAATTCAAACTTTATTTGAATTTCAAACTGCACTTGTGCTGAAATTCATTCAAACCAAACTTCATTTGGACTTTGATCAATTCAAATGGCTCTTGGGTGAATAATTTGAATTGCCAAGGGTAGAATAGGGTTCACTGTTTACCACAGCTGTTAGGAGTAAATTTCAGAGGTTAAAAGAGGGGTGGGACCCACATGTCAGCCTCTGCCTCAAAGCAAACCGACTGAAACACAGTTCAGTCGGTTCCCGGCTGCTGTGTGCGCGCGCCACCGAAGGGGGGCAGCCGGCGCCAGCTCCTGCTGCGCGCCCCAAGCCGGAGGCCAGCCGCCGGGCTATTTATTTCCTCCCCGGCGTGCTTCAGTCGCCATTCCCCCGAGCTGCCGACGTACACGACTTGTTTTTCCACTGCCATCGCCGCCGCTCGAGCTCCCGCTTGATCAAGCCGATCGCAGCTCCCTCCTTCCACTCCAGGGTCCCAACAAGGTACTAGAGACCTTCCTCCATCCTCCCCATTGCTAAAAGTCGATTGAAACCGAGTGATATCGGCTGTGCCGAAAGATCAAACTCGGAACTGGAAACCGCCGCACCTCGGGCTCTCGTGGACAGCCCAACCTGGGCGTTGTCACGCCCGAGCCAAGGCACCCTTGGACGCGCGGGTGACCGGTGCTGCTCATCCCCGAGCCACAGCTCGAGTGGTTGCTCACCGGCGGCGAATTTCCACTTTTCCCCTTTCTGTGTGCAGAACGACCTTCGGGTACGATTCTGTTTAATTCGTGCTCTAGAAAAGATTAGAGGGCCTCAGACCACTCCCACACGAGCTAGACACGGTAACGCACAAGTTGCCTTCACAACTCTGGGCCGGAGAACCTCTGTGCCCGGCGTAATTCAAGGTCTACTAATGGCGGAACGAACGGGGGGTATCGGGCGCACGGTGAGGACCTATTTCGGGCCTTCCCCGAGCTGCCTCGATCTCATATCGACCTTCTCTGAGGTCCACTGATGCTCCCCGACCGATTTCCCAAGTAGATGAGGTACTAGGAGAGTCAGCCGACATGGCCGAAGTCGTTCCGATATGGCGGCTCGTCGCCGACCATGCTCCGGCCGTTGTCATGAGCAGCTGGCCCTCGGGTCAGGTTTCCCAAGTAAAACTAGGCAGGGGCGGCCAGAATCAAGAAGTTTGGAGCTGTACAGCAGCCGGCGGCGAGTCCTCCGGCGAGGTCCCTCGGCGGCGGGGCGCGGGTGTCGCGAGGTTGAAGAAGGGGGTGGACCCCAGCTGTCAGCGGCCGATATTTTGAATCGGGATCTGGCTGCGGCCGGGATCGGGTGTGCTGGCGCGCAAAATCCTTGTGGGCCGCGGTGTGCCATCGCCTAGGCATGCGACGCGTGTCCCCTGGGCCCGCGCGCGAGTTTAAACTTTTCCCCGATTTTCAGATTTCCTTCAAACTTCAAATCCTTATAACTTTGGCTAGAAAGCTCCAAATTGAGTGAACCAAATTTTGCTGGATTCAGCTCTCTGAGTACTTTCCAGAAAATCAAGTTTCACTTCATGAAATTCCTTAATTCTCCAGAATTAATTCCTTAAAGGTTAAACTGTTAGGAATTTTAACTGGAGAATCCTTTGGAGGAAAATCCTGAAATTTTGCTGAGATGTTCACCAAAATATCCTTGAACTACCATAAAAATTTCAGAACCATTTGAGCTCATTTAGTCCACCTAATGGTGTGATTAGTAAAACTGTTCCAGAGAAAATAGAAAATGTTCAGAAACATTTTCAGAATTTTCTCTGAAATTGTTTAGCTCATATCTTTAGTTAGAAACTTCCAAATTAGATGAGACCAACTCCATTAGAACCCTCTGAAAATCTAGTTTCAGAAAGTCATAGTTTGTCTCATGAAAATTCCTAGAACACCCTAAGAGTTCCAATTAAGGTCAAGGACATGATTATTTGTGGAGGGCTCAAATGAGCTTAGCTGCAACTAAAACTTGACCAAGTCTCTGTTTAGGTTGTAACCAAGCCACAGTAAAAGTTTCACAGTCATTAGGTCTGTCTAGCAAGGGTTGTAGACTTCACAACTTCAAAGTAATACAAATGCATTTAAATTAATACATACATTACTCTTATCATGTAGTCGCTAAGGTCGAGGAGGAACCCGAAGTCCTAGACTTCGTTACTCCGGAGGAACAGCTAGCCTACGACCAAGAGAAGCAAGGCAAGCCCCCGTTTGCATTAACCTTTTTACAAATGTTTATTGTTTTGAGCACATTGTCAAATATTGTTCTTTGCATTAGAGTCTTGATTGGAAACCCAACTGCACAGCCAAGAAAACCATGGGTTGGGTTTAGGATTGCAAACCTCGTTAGCCACTGCATTGCTAGAATAGAGTAGGATTCGGTACAAGTCGAGTAGTTGGAACTACTCGCGAGAATAGGCTAGAGGCACATTGCTCGGGTAGAGATAGCACATGATACACATGGCAAGAAAATGAGACCGAGCGGAGAGTAAGGGCAGCAGGACTTTGGGGCCTGTGTGCTGTAGCTCCGCTTGCGTCGATTGAGGACCGAGCCGTGTGCGGGCCTGTTGAACAAGCTAAAACAGTACCGAAGACCTACCGGCTATATGGGAACCGGGAAACTGATGTAACTAGGGTAGCTGGGTATTGAGGCATTGCCCGTCGTTCAGAGGGTAGGTTGAGAGCTCGAGGTGTAAATCAGCTGGCGGCACAGAGGTGCGCGTGCAGGGACCTCTTACTCGGGACGATGGGACCGGTTCAATATTTGGCTAACGGGTGAAAGGTAGTCGCGTACGGCGTCCGTGATGGTTGTTGTAGGCAACATCGAGTACGGGCGTACGTGACGGGTTGTTCGGGTAACCCTGCAGGTGTAAATCTATTATAATCGCCGTCCCTCGCGGTCAGTGAGTACCACTTGTTCACTGTACCGTGACGTAGAAAGAACAGGCTAGTTACATGTTAAAATGTTGCTGATTGAAAGTTGGATATTGATTGTTAATGATATGCTGTAGCTTAGTGCTAACTAAAGTTCTTTTCAACTTTGGGCAAAATACATGAGAGAAATGCGTTTCTTGTTTGATTGCGGCTCTCTCATGTGCCTTCGCGTAAGGTTCTCCACAACCTGCTGCTAAAACTCGAAAGTAAGGTTCTACTAATTAGGCGAGTCCTTGCAAATGATTTTACCTCATGTAACCCATTACCCTCATGTAGAAGTTCCATGTTTAGGTGAGACGGGTCAGACTTGCTGAGCCTTCGTGCTCACTGCTTGTGTTTGAAGCTTTTGCAGGGTTCTATGAGGAAGGGACTCCCGAAGAGGAGACGGAACCCCAGGAGGGGAACCCCGTCGAGTGGGAGTCGTGCACGCCGCAGAGTTAGTGTGCGTGTGTGCTAGCAAGGACACGTTCAAGGGCTGAACGTGCACTTGATGCTTAGTCTACGCCCGCGAGTGTGGACTAAACTTATTTTGATGTAAACATGTTCATAAACTTGTTTATGTAATAAAATTTTCGCTTCCGCTTTGTACCTTTGACGTGTGTTATACGGTGCTGTGCAACGCAGCACCCCTCAGCGTGATCCTGGCTCGACAGGACCAATGGGGTCGTGTCAGTCGGTTTAAAATCGGACGGTCCACGTCAGCCTCGCGTTATAAAGGCTGGAATTCTTACGTGCTACCCCCTGGGGTTCTCTGGAATTGAGAGCTAGCCCCGGAAACTTCAGATCTAGCCCCTGGAACTTCAGAAATTCATGTAAATTCATTTAAAAATCAGTTTTAGCTCCTGGACATAATAAAAATTAGGAAAAACACCTCTGATAAGTGTAGCTAGACCCCTGGAAATTATGAAAATAATATTATAGACCCTGTAATGGGGTGAGTTAATTATTTTAACCCTGTTTAGTAGTTAATTTAGAAAATTGAATATGTAACTAGTGTTTAAAAATTAAAAAGTGGGACAAACATAATTGTCAAAATTAATTAAAAACTTTCTCAGTACTTAGAAAACTTTGGAGTGAGATAAAAATATATTTTTTGGGTTGAAATAAATCTGTTTCATCTATTATTCACATTTAGGGACACATTTTTAAGTAAATAATAGTTATAGAAAAATAGGGAAAATAATTATGAAATAGTCTACATCAGAAGCCAAGGTCAAAATATGTTATTAAATTATTTAGGACCAGAACCTATACTGTTTAGGTGATGTATATTACTAATTTCATAATGAAATACACAATTATGCATAGGAATATAAATCTGAAAATATAGCAACTAGTAAATGATAAATGGAGTTTCTAAAATACAAAGAATTCAGTTTAGGGTTGGTAGAAATTCTGAAGGCACATATGGAGAAGAAAAATACTTTTCATACACATTTGGTAGTAAAAAGGTGAAGTAGTTGAATATAAGAAATTTATTGGAAACCCATATAAATAGTATGTAAGTATAAAGGTGGACACAAAAGTAGGAATCATATACACATGGTTAAAAGTGCATGCAAGCCACAACTTAACACACATAAAGTAACCCCAACACATATAATGGTAAAGAACTTTTATAAATGTGAATGCGTGGTTTGTATAAAGTAGAAGTGTGAACTATGTCTTATGATTGTTGTTTTTCTTTTGCTATGTGTGATGATATGAAGTAGAACCTGCTCAAGAGCAAGTTATTTCTTTCCAAGATCAGGACTACCAATTTCAAGAGCAGCAAGAAGGAGGCAAGTGTCCTTGACCACTTTGATCCTATGCTAGGATGTGTAGATAGAATTATTTGCATTGTCAAATGAAATATGAAACCCATGCTAGGAAAGTTTCCCTAGAATTGCATTACCTTGTTTCCTTGTAGCTTGGATTGTGATTTATTTTACCATGTCATTTATTTACATGCATATGCTTAGCCATGCTTAGAATGGGATATTCGGGATATGAGAGCATCAGTTTATTATACCATACTCTTGAATGAGCTATTGTGAGTTATGTAGAGGTAGGGATCAAGGCAAGTTGGATGTTTTGGTTGTGTGCTGGGTGCACGAGACTTGGGTTTGTGTTTAGTACTTGCCTGGATCCTAAGGACCTGTTCATGGAGCATGTAACCCGGCTTTACAGTGCCAACCACATGCTGAGATGGGGCAGCTTGGCCAATTAATTAGGTGTATCCCCGGCGTAGTATGGGTGTGTTGGATGGTGCGGGGAGTAGGTGTCAGCTGGACTACCATATGAACCGCAAGGCTCAAGAGGGGGCCACTGTAGCGGGGTTGGAGCCTCTTGTATGCTGTTAGGGGTGAAATCTCAGTGGGCCCACGCTCGTCGGGAATCCCTTTGTAAAGGCTTTGTAGTGATCTCCTGGCTGCACACCTGGGAAGTGTGAATGTGGATCGTAGCCACTGGCATAATGGAGGTTCTTTTAGTCCACCCGGCAACGGGGGATGAAATCACTACTTGTGGGTACAGTGGTACAAACTCTGCAGAGTCAAAACTGTCTTGACAGCCGTGCTCACGGTTAAGAGCGGCCTGGACTTATTCATGATTAGAGGATTGTTGGTTTTTGGATGTTAAGC
This sequence comes from Neostapfia colusana, assembly GCA_030760725.1. NCBI lineage: Eukaryota > Viridiplantae > Streptophyta > Magnoliopsida > Poales > Poaceae > Neostapfia > Neostapfia colusana. Next base: position 85,452,212 of record JASWHV010000003.1, read on the forward strand.
GGGGAGCTTAACATTGGAAATGATGTTATGGTTATTGGATTATGATAATGGGTCGGGAGATTGGGACCTTTTCACCTGTGTAGTAATGTAGGTGCTTAATAAGCTAAGGTGATAGGTATTAATTGCGTAGTGCTTTAACCCTGAGTTCAACCTCTCCTTGTTCTAGCCATGCATGATATAATTTTCCCACACTTGCTGAGTACCATTGGTACTGAACCTTGCATTTTTGTTGGTTTATATTGCTGCTCAGGTCAAGATAATGAGGTGGTGTATAATGACCAAGACTTTGGACCCGAAGAAGGTTTCTAGGTTCATGGAGACCCCCGGGCAACGCCTGTGATGGAGCCCGAAAAGAATAATATTCCGCTGCTAGTTTATTTACTTGTGATGAAGCATTTGTGTCCATTGAGACATTTGCGATGTAAGACTTATTTATATTCGACACCTGGCTTGTAATAAATGATGCTTCACTATTTGTCATCACATGTATGAGAAAATGATCCTGGCATACATGTGATATTCACTTGGTTGTTTCCTTCAGAAAAACCGGGTGTGACATTTGTCCCCCTTTTTAATTTTTAAACACTAGTTACAGATTCAATTTTCTAAATTAAATACTAAACAGGGCTAAAATAATGAATTCACCCCATTACAGGGTCTATAATATTATTTTCTTAATTTCTAGGGGTCTAGCTACACTTATCAGAGGTGTTTTTCCTAATTTCTATTAAGTCCAGGGGCTAAAACTGATTTTTAAATGAATTTACATGATTTTCTGGAGTTCCAGGGGCTAGATCTGAAGTTTTCGGGGCTAGCTCTCAATTCCAGAGAACCCCAGGGGGTAGCACGTAAGAATTCCAGTCTTTATAACGCGGGGTTGACGTGGACCGTCCGATTTTAAACCGACGGCTGAGATTATAACATCGAACCGGTACGCGGGGTTTTGAAGTCTACCGTGCGATTTAAAATAAACGGCGCACAAGCGGCCACGTCGCTCTGATCGAGCGCGGGCGGCGCTGCCGGCGGCGCACGGCGGCGGGAAGCGGCGATCTCGCCGGAAAGTTTCGGATCCTCGAGAATTCTGCCTAAAACTGTGATCTTATGGCCTAGATCGGTAGAGGGGAGGTCAGGGATCTCACCTCGGGGGTTTTCTCGAGCTCGGGGGTCCTGGAAAGTGATCGGCGGCGAGGTCCGAGGCAAAACCACGGCGAAGCTCGTCGGCGCTGGATTTACACCGTAACTCTCCGAGTTTTCTTCACCTGCAAAGTTCCCCGGAGGCGGTGGATCAAGACCAGCGAGTTAGATCAGAGTTTCCGAGCTTAGATCGGCCAGAATTCACCGGCGAAGTCTCGGTGCTCACCGGAGTGAAAATCGGCGATCGCGTGGGAAAAACTGATCGGGGCTGGGGTTTTTATAGCCGGGGAAGGGCGGTGGGTCTGTTGCGATCGAGTTTGAGTCGTTTGGGACCAGAATTCGGGCTGCAGGACGCGGAAATTCGGTCGGTTGCGATCGCGCGCGCGGGAGAGAGTCCGGGGTCACGGGGTTAGGGATGACAGGTGGGTCCCACCTGTCTGTGTGAGACAGCGCGGCGCGCGCGGGGGCGGGTTGGCGCGGGGAAGCTGGGCCGGCTGGCGGGTTTCGGCCCACTGGCCGGTTTTTTTCCCGTTTCTCTTTTTCTTTTTTCCATTTCTTTTCTGTTTTGAGTCTAATTTGAATTCCAGTTTGAATTTGAACTTTTGCAAAACATGCAACACGTCCAAAAATTTTTAAATTCCCCTCTGAGCATGGTTTAGAGTTTTGAATCAAAATTTGGGGTGTTACATGTGGTCGGCGTAGAGGTGCACTAAGTTCCCATGCAAATAGTGCCTCCACATTTTGAAGGACAATACCACAGCAGCGAGCTCAAGATCATAAGTTGGATAGTGCTGCTCGTGGTTACGAAGTTGACGTGAGCCATAGGCGACCACTCTTCCTCCTTGCATCAATACACAGCCAAGCCCGATGCTGGACGCATCACAATATACGTCAAAAGGCTTGGTTGTATCCGGTTGAGCTAACACCGGGGCTGTTGTAAGATGCTTCACTAATGCTTGGAAAGCTTCTTCACAAGCTAAGTTCCAAACATATTTGATCCCCTTCTTCAATAGTTCAGTCATCGGCTTGGCAAGCTTGGAGAAGTTAGATATGAATCTCCGATAATATCCTGCTAACCCGAGGAAACTCCTGACTTCGTGGACTGATGTGGGGGACTTCCATTTCAGCACTTGTTCAATTTTGCTTGGATCAACTGAAATGCCATCTGCCGAAATAATATGACCCAGAAATGGCACTTGGCTGATCCAAAACTCGCACTTGCTGAACTTGGCATAAAGCTTATGGTCTCGCAATCGTTGAAGCACGATATGCAAGTGTTTGGCATGTTCTTCTTCAGACTTGGAGTAGACCAAGATGTCGTCTATGAACACCACCACAAACTTGTCCAACTCCGGCATGAACACTGAGTTCATAAGATACATGAAGTGTGCCGGGGCGTTGGTGAGACCAAAGGACATGACGAGGTATTCATACAACCCATATCTCGTCGAGAAGGCCGTCTTCAGAATATCCTCCGCTCGTATCTTGATTTGGTGATATCCGGAGCGAAGATCCATCTTTGAAAATACACCCGCACCCACAAGTTGATTGAATAATATATCGATGTGGGGCAGTGGATATTTATTCTTGATGGTGACGGCGTTGAGAGGTCGGTAGTCCACGCACAACCTCAAGGTTTCATCCTTCTTCTTCACAAACAGCGCCGAGCATCCCCATGGCGAGGAACTCGGTCGAATGAAACCCTTCTTCATTAAATCGTTGAGCTGCTCTTTCAGTTCAGCCAGCTCATTCAGAGCCATCTTGTACGGTCTCCGTGATATTGGCGTCGTCCCGGGTACAAGTTCGATCTTGATCTCGACATCTCTTTCGGGTGGCATGCCCGGGAGGTCATCCGGAAAGACATCCATGTATTCACGGATCACACGAATATCTTCAAATTTTGTGGCTTCCGTGTTATATGTGGCTGGAGTTTCTTGACCAAATGGTCAAGAATAAGAACATGTGGTTAATGAAGTGGAGAGTTTAAACGAACCACACGTGGAATGATGTCAAGAACAGCACCATGGCTATGTAGCCAGGAAATTCCTAAAATGACATCAAGTTTTTGACTCTCTAACATGATTAGAGAAGTCGGATATAGATTCCCACCCAACAGTAATGGTGCTCTATAGACCATCCTATCATCTGTTATTTTCTCACCCGGAGAGCATATCAAGTATGAATTATTTGTGGGAATGATAGGCAGTTAGTATTTAATAACATAAGACTTACTTATGAAATTATGGGTGGCACCGGAGTCAAAAAGTATGACTACAGGATGATCTAAATAAGAGAACATACCCGCGAGGACGGGTTCGCGTTCCGGCACGTCTTCGATGGCTAAGTGGTGGATGTTGCTGGGTTTTGGTGCTGGTTTCTTGGGCTGATTGCGGGGCTGATTAGCACCCTGATACGGTGATGCACCCCTTCCCTGTCGCGGCTCGGGGCAGTCCCTCGAAATATGCCCGACACGGCCACACGTGAAGCACGTGTAAGGTGTCGGGGTCCAGCCGATTTGAGGACGGAATCCCGGTGCACGCTGTTGAAACTGAGGCGCACGCGGGACTATCCTTTGCTGCTGATGTTGCTGTGGTGGATACGTCGGTCGGAAGCCCGGCACATTATATTGCCGACCGTGGAACTGAGGCGGTCGCGCCGGTGGCTGCCATCTCTGACCGGATGGTGAGCGATACACCACACGGTATTTTTGTGGCGTCCCACCACTGCTGCTCGTCAGCGCGCTGCGTTTCCTCTTATCAGAACCACGCTCACGCTGAGCATTCTCTTGTAGAATCGCGACATTAACAAGGTCGTTGAATGTGCCGCGATTGCTTTGGGCGAGATGGACCTTCATATTTGAATTCAGGCCCCGGAAGAATGCATTGCGCTTGTCTTCCTCCGTTCTCACAAATCCTGGCGCATACTGCGCCAGCCGGTTGAATGACCTGGAGTACCCATGAGCACTCCTCTCGCCTTGTTTCAGCGCCAGGAACTCCTGGAGGTTCCTTTCCATAACACCGGGAGGTATATGGTAGGCGCGGAACGCCTCCCGGAACTCCGCCCATGTGACGGCATGGCCAGCCGGTAAGGAGGTGGTGTAGTTTGCCCACCATGTACCAGCTTCGCCTTGAAGCTGTTGCGCTGCGTACAGCACCTTCTGGTATTCAGTGCACTGTAGCAGCCTGAACTTCACCTCCAGAGTGCGGATAAAGCTGTCCGCCTCCAAAGGCTCTTCGGCCTCCGTGAAGATCGGTGGATGGGTCGCCAGAAATTCTGATAAGAACTTTGTTGGGGCTGGCGTTGCCCATTGTCTTGGCGTCCTCCTGGACGGGACGCATTGTGCTGAACTAGCATCCGCAGCAACTCGGTTTGCTCGTCGCGTGAGCCGAGCACTGCGGCGAGAACCTCCGCAAGATTTCTTGGAAGTTCTGGTGGTGGAGGAGGTGGTTGCTGTTGCGTCGTGGTTTGCTCCGGAGGTGGAGACTCATCACCACGAACCTGACTTGGACCTCCCTCCTCTTGCATGGACCGTGTGCGCACCATTCTGCATTCATACCATTCAAACGATCATCACATGTTGGTTTCTTTCATCCAGTCTATACAATAGTAGTGCGAGAATGGAATAAATAATACGCATAACAGTCACACAAATGGATAAACTATAAACTTTATACAACATATACATCCCTGGACCATGTCACAAGATCAGGTTCCAAAGTAATGAACTTTAGGGATTAAAAGTCCATTTCGACCATCATGGGTCGCTACAGCATGTTAAGTGTGTTAGCATGCGTAATTCCTCGCTATTGTACTGGACCCAAACATGTCCTAATTCGAAGTGATATGATAAATGCATAAACTTTGCGACTCCAACTCGCTGTTTTACAACAGCCTCTGGACGTCGAATTGTGAAACTAAGTGTTTTGGTTGAAACACTTCAACATGGTGTTCTGTCCATTTTCTGGTCCAACAGACCAGTTGGAAGAATTCAACTGTTTTGGCCACCTTGGAGGCAAAATCTGGACTAGAGTTCAACAACAACGTTGTAGTAGACTTAACAAGGAATCCATATTGTATTTATTTGCCTCTATAGCCTTCCTAGTTTGTGAGTTATGACTTCTAAAAGTTGACAGAATTTTCTTAGGAATTTGGACAGCACCTCCTTTGCAAGTGGCTGTTTTGTACACAAAATTCCATCTATTTCTGCCCTCCAACTAGGAAAACACTGAACTACAAAGTTGTAGAACATTTCCTATACTTTCCAACGGAGTCTTGCTTGACCCTTAGAAATTTTTCTACAGAAAGTTGTGGTCGAAATACAGAAAATTCCAGAGAGCATTTTGGTCTGCCCTGTTTCTTGACAGTACCTACTCATCTGAGATTTTTACCCCTTTGGAGGGAGATTATGTTCTGGAACTCTACAGAAAAATTGTAGAGGACTTCAAAACCCTTCCATAATGGTATCCCACACCTCCATTGGTTCAACCAATCCTATGTTATGCCCTGTTTATGTTCAGCAAAATTTCTGCTGAAAACAGGGGAGGTTGTTCCTAAGTCTTTGAAATTGAATCTATACTCCCAATTGACTCTTAGTTCAATATAGGAGTTCACTAACCCCTAAATAGAATCCTAAACCTCATTTTAACTCTTTTATTTAAAAATATCCTTTTATGCAGTCCCGGTACTACGTTTCCTCACCAAAGAAAAATCCTAAGCCGGTATTCCGGCATATACGTGTCAAATGGTAGAACTAAGAACGTCACTCACAAACGGTTTCTACACGTCATGCACTAACGTGGTTAATGTACCTGCAGAAGAACACACAATAATGGTGCACACAAAGGTTTTTGACATATCAGGCAGTTCCATATCATAATAAAAACATACGGTCCGTATATCATTGCCATACGGATCGTCCTTGAGTCAAGCCACGTCTCAAGGTACATGGTCGTGTTTTCACACCACACGACGGAGAACCCGAGTAGAGCGCGAACGGGTCGTCACGGTTGGGAATTTTATCAACCCAACGGATACCACCTACTGCCTCATAACTGTTGAGGCACGCCGATGGCGAGCGCTGCGTATGGCCCTTTGAACATTGAACGTTCAAGAGTTGCATACTATCGTGTTGCTTACCACACGATGGGGTATTCTCACTTTTTCCTAAAGCACGCTGGAGATAAGCGTTTTCATATGCTCTCAGAACAATGAGAAGGTTCGGAGACTCATATTCACTACCGTGCCAAGTCACGGTATACCATTCCATACTATTACTCGTATGGCGAGTTACCGCAATTGATCCGCCTGTGGTGGCGTACCTTACCTCTTACCTGACGTCGGAGCATCGTTACAGAATGTATAACACATAAGTTAGCTTTTTCACCTTAGTAACTACTACTATCATAGACCTTATGTGAGCTTAATGACTAATCCTCCCTCGACTACTTCTAAATTTTCAAAATAGGCTCTTTCCGAGCGTGCTATTCCCAATGCAGCTCTGATACCACGACTGTGCGGACCACCCCGTGGTCCTCCCACTCCAGGATCGCATAGGGTGGTGCCTTGCGATGCGGCACCCAACAGCAGACACGAAAAGAATTTAAAAACAACATACAAACTTTTATTTGATATAAAACAACGGAAGTCTTTTTACAAAAGCTTAACTATACAGCGGAAGTATATACATAGCTACTCTCTATTCCTCTCTACGCAAAAGTGCAGCCGTCCAGCCCGGGGACGCTACACACTAGCAGCATGGAACCGGAGATCACGGCGGCATGCAGGGCTCCAGCTCAGCCGTGTACCCTGACGGGGGCATCGCCTCGTCCTCGGACCCCTCCTCATAGCTCTCACCTGCATACAGCTCAAATATTGCAACCGTGAGCATGATGGCTCAGCAAGGCTTAACCGAACACCCTAGGCATGGAACTCTACATGAAAGGATGTGTAAGATAGGAAAAAGGACTTTGCAATAAAGACACGCCTACATGTTGATCCTTACTTTCAGTTTTATAGAAACAGTTTATTGAGCCTTAGGCAGCCCTCACATCGGAAGTCCACAATCAAACAAGAAACGCTTTCCTCCGATGTGGTGATGCCCAAAGTGGAATATAAACTCAATTAGCTCTATAACTACAGCATACCAGGTTTCAAGACATTAATAGTTCAATACAGCAAATTCAGTTGGCTTATTTCACTTCTTACTACTTCATAGCACAGTGAACAAGCGGTTACTCAAATAACTGCGAGGGACGGTGATTGCAATCAAGACACACCCGGATAACACGTTGCATACACCCACTTTCAGAAGCGTGATTCCACACCCATTCCTACTCTGTTGTATGCAACCACCTTTCAAAGGCAACCCAAATGCCGAACCGGTCCATCCGTAACGGGCAGGAGGTCCCCGCGTGGAGCGTGACTGTGCCCACCGGCAGATTTACACCTTGCTACCCTCAACCCACTTCTATTTACGGTTGGGTAAGCCTCGACACCCAGGTTAACCAATTACATCGGTTTCCTGATTCCCATATGCCAGTGTGCATCCGGTACTGTTCGATACTTGTCCAGCAGGGCCGCACACGGACGGTCCTCAACCGACGCCAACAGGGCTACGCACGTGAGACCTCTGCTCACTGCATCCTATCCCCCTGCTGGGTCTCATTTTCACAACTCAAGCCATTTTCTACCTCTTCTCATTCCGTGTAATAAGTACTATCTCGCGAGTAGATTACAACCACTCGACTTCTACCGAGATCCTAAACATTAGCATGGCATTCTCTACTCGTCAAGTTTGTAAACTACCCAACCCTTTATAGGATTTAAAAAGGCTATGCAAGTGGGGTTTCAATCACCCTAACTCTAATGCATACATTTCAACCTAGACATAAGTGATACAAATGAAAAACTTTATAAAAGGTACTTAAGTGCAAACCGGGGCTTGCCTAGTTGCGAGTCAGAGGAGAAGTTAGCGTCTGGTGGGAGGATGTCCAAGGGCTCCGGTGCGTCCTCAACTTCGGTCACTATTATGAAATGTAACAAAATATATGTATAAGTATTAAGGACTTATAAGAAGTAAACTTCTATTCGTAGCTACTGCTATTTAGGATCCTTAATTGGCTTTGGGATTTTGATAGTGGATACTAGACTTTCTCTAAGAATGATCTGAGCAAAATTTGGAGAAATGTCATTGCACATTGTGGTCTCCAAAATTCCCACAAGCACAAGGCTTCTCTGAATTTTTGAACCCAAATCAGGAGTTTTGACATAGCTAATAGTGGAAGATCTGATTAGGGTAAGCCTCCATGGTTCTAACAAAATTTGTTTCACCATTTTTGGAGCTACCAACAGAGAGATATGAATTTTTGAAGGTGGACAGGAGTTCTGAAAAAGTTTCTGTTTAAATTTGAATTTTCAAATAAAGGCTGAACTTTTGAAGGCAATTTAGCCTAGCATATGAACTCCAATGAAGCCCAAATTTGTACTGGAGATCAGTAACTATGAAAAGGTTAGCTGCCCAAATTTGGGAAGGTTTCATAAAGAATTGCTCCTGTAATAAATCTCTAAAGGATTTATTAAAAACAATTCTACAAAAATTCATGGGCATTTTCATAGCAAGCAATTTGTTTCTCTGTGAAGTACTCCTCTTGAGGATTCCAACAAAATTGGCCTCACCCTTTTTGGAGTTTTCCACACAAAGTTATGGATTTTTCAAACTTGAATAACTTTCTGTTTAAAATCTACACAGAGACTCAGGGGGGGCCCACTGGTCAGATGCTTCTTCCACCTCTCGACAGGCCCCGCGCGCGCACGCCGGTCCCGATGATGGTGCGCCATTTTCTCGCCCGTTTCTCCACCATTCTCTCTACGGTTTCGTGCTACACCACCCTTGGATCACAGCCACACAGCCGGGCAAGGTTTCGGGTTATGAAAACGCCGGGAAACTCATCGGCGACGGCGAGGCGGCTCGCTGGCGCGGCGCCAGCGATGACCCGCACGTCCCAAGCCTCAATCGGTGATCTAAAGGGCCGTACACCATCCCTGAAGCACGTAGAACATGATGCTACCCATAGCCTGAGCTGAAAACGCCCGCAAATAGGAGCTCGACGGTGAACCGGGCCGTTTGAGCCGGTGGCGACGGATTCTCATCGCTAGGGTTGTAGAAAAGATGATATGCGTCGTGCTTCAGTGTGAGAGGCTGCTAGGGGATCTAGTATCTGGGTCTAAGGCCGGAGACCCAACGATCGAACATGTGTGAAGAATTTCCCGAAGTTGTCTCGATCGGTCCTCCACGTGCACCGTCGGAAATCTCCAAATTCCGGCTAGCCGGCGGTGGTAAAGTACAAAAGGACATCGGTGTGAGAAACTAGACTCCATGACACACCTCTGGGTGGTTTTCCTCGAGCTGGGGAGGTCGGAGTCGGGCGGGAGACAGGGAACCGACGCGGCGGCGTCGTGCTCTGTTTTCTTTGGAGCAGAACGGCTTGGCGCCGGTGCATACGATCAGCCACGAGCTGAGGACGGGTGGAAAACGTCGAGGAGGCTCCGGCGGAGCTGGTGGGTGGTTCAGATAGGCGCTAGGGTCACCAGAAGATGATCGGTTCTGAGGAACCGAGGGCAGCGGTGTAGCTCGGGTTACAGCCGTGCGCTCGAGTAGGGGGGGGGGGTGGCTAGGATGGTTGCGGTGCAAAGTGGGGAAGAAGAAACCGGCACTCGGCTGCCGCTTTGAACGCACATGCGCATGGACCGACGTCGGAAGCAGCGCGTGAAGCAGCTCGGTGGAAAACATCGGGCGACGGTTTAACCGGGAGCTGGCACGCTGTGATCAACTGAGGTGAAAAACAGGTCGGTTTACTCTTTTGTGTGGATGACAACTGGGTCCCACCACCTCAATTTTTCATCCAATTTCCACTGATATTTCTCCCCTAGCTACTAAACATTTATGGCTATGCTTTGCCTCAAAGTTAAGGTTTGAAAAGGTTGAATTCAAATTATTTGAGTTCTGTTGTGGAGTTTGAATTGAATATGGTGATTTGGATTTGAAATGGAATTTGAATCCTCCTTTTTGCATTGCTCCAAAAACATAGCAACCAAGTCCAAAGTTTCTGATTTTTGGCATGGCTGCTAATTCAAATGTGGAGATCACATTTGTGGAACCAAATTTGAAAATTGAGGAAATTGGGATTTAAAACTGAATTTGAAATTCAGATTACAGGGCTTCCTCTTTTAATTCCCAAACAATTATTAAAACTCCTCCAAATGAGCTGAAATTTGGAAGGTTGAATATTTGGAATATGGAGATTCAAGTTATGCATTTAGATGTCCATGTTTGGAAGTTTTGGGAAGTTTGAATCCTCACTTTGAACTTACACCGCTATAATTCAAAGTTTTAATTCCCCTCATTTTTCCTAAGTGTACATGAGCTGAAAATTCTTGCTACCACTTTTTGGGGATTTTACATACACAAGTTCAAATATTTATTTGAATTCTGGGAACCAAAGTGGATTTGAACCCAAGGTGGGAAGTTCTCATGGGCGTGAGAAAGTTTAAATTCAGTTTTTGGAACTAAATTTGTTCAACTCAAATTTCAAATGAGGGCCATCCAATAGTAATACAAACTGTTGTGTTCAAACTCTTATTTGCAGCAGCTAAATTGAAAATCAGATTTTATATTTGAATTCCTTAGGTCCAATTTAGTGGGGATACAAAGTCTCATGAATTTTGGAGATGTTTTGCTACCTATTTTCTAAAAGGGCTATAAATTGCATGAGAATTCAAATACAAATTTGAATTTGGATGAAACTTACAAAATTATCCAAATGAAGTTCAGGTTTATACTCTATACAATGGAATTCAAAGTTTTGTCAAGTTTGAGATCTTTTTGAGGATAAGGGGGGGGGGCTGACTTCTTGGACCCACCTGTCAGTGGGCTGTTTAGACTTACAACTGAAGTTTTCTCTCTGTTTTTCACTTGAGCCAGACTGAAGCTTCACCGGGCGACACTGAGGGCAGGCCGAGGACACCTCTCGCCGTTTTCTCTCGTGCTGGCGAGCTGCTTGTGCGTTTTCCTTCAGTCTTAGCGTGGATAGCAGCTCATGCCGTGCTCCTTTTGCCCACAACACCAAAGCTTGGCTCTGTTCCTTTCACTCTCACGCACAAGAACAGAACCACCGCCGCCACTCCTCGGTCGATCGGGAGCCGGCATTCCATCGCGGCAAAGCCTCTGTGCACAGCAAAATGGCACCAGGGCGCTTCCCTCTCCCTCCTTGACGCATCACCGAGCGAGCTAGGTCCTCCCTACGCTGAGAATGCTGTAGTCTTGCGGCAGCCGAAAACCTCCACGGTTTCGGTCTCCCGTGGAAAGCTCCACATAGAGCTTGTCACGGCCAAGCAAGAGCCTCCAGAGACTCGCTAGACCTTCACGCTGCTCACCTCCAAAGCTCAAGCCGAACCATCGATCATCGCTGGCGGATTTTCCATTTTTCTTCCAATCGGTGCAAACCGACCCACGGGTAAGGAATTGCAAAATTCGCACTCGACATTCAGTTTTGATTCACCAAACTTAGCACAACCGAGCTAAACTAGATAGGCAGCCATTTCTCTTTGAAATCCTAGCGTGGAAACCGTTATAGCCGGCCTAATTTGAGTTTTTTCTCATCAGCGACCGTAGCGGGACCGTCGGGTGCACGATGAGAGTATACCTGGAGCCTCTCCCGAGCTTGTTTATTGTCATGTCGAGTTCCTACGTAGCCCGATAATGCTATAGCACCGATCCTCCGGATTTTTGGCGGGCTAGAACGTCGGGGCGACGTCGCCAGAATCGGTTTGTTGCCGCCGCACGCCGCGAGCTAGGTTGGAGCCGTCGCCGACCCAGGGAAACCCTTCCAACGTGTTCAGCATGTATTTTTAGGGGTTGGCAGTGAGTGGGAGCACGGGAGGAGGTCGTGAGATCGATCTCCGAGGAGCTCCGGGCGCAGGCGCGTGCGGGACGGCCGAAGGTTGAAGAAGATGGTCGGGCCCGCTGTCAGTGAGAGGAATAACTCAATTCGGATTTTCTGCGGCATCAGATCATGTTGTGGCTGCACGGTGAAACTCAGTGGCTCCGTGTGGCATCGGCTGAGGACGCGCCACGTAGCCCTAGACCAAACCGTCAGACTTTAAACTTTTCCCCGGATTTAATTTGAATTACAGATTTTAGTCAAACTTTAGAAGGCCAAATCTTTTTCTAGGAACTCCAAAATTTGTGATTAAAATTGGGTTAGGTTCAGGTTTAAAAACTCTATCCAAATATGCAAACCAATTTGTATGAAAGTCAATAATTAATTCCAGAAAATTCTTTAAAGCTTTTCAGTAAAAGAATTTTAGAGGGAGTTTGGTTCATCCAAAAATCCTCAACTTTTGCCAGAATATTCCATACGTGATTATTGAACTCCTGTTAAAATTACAGCTTATTTAGAGTTGAATTGATTAGGAGAATTCAGAATACAAACTGCTGAATTCAAATGTATACATAATTTTTTTTTTCAGAAAAAGACCCAGCTTTGTAAAATCATTTCTGAGCTATTCTGAGCCCCAAAAATCCTAGGAAAATTCATTCAGTCTTTATGGACTATAATTGAAATTGTAGTTCACTAAGTTTGGCATGAACATGTAAGTTACTTCCGAATTAATTCCTTTTAGCCAAAATGCTTAGGGAATTATTCTGAATAAACTACTTAGTAAAAAGTGCTAATTTTTGGTGCAGAAGCCTTTCTTGTGACAAGGAACTCACATGAAAACTTTCAGCTAAAGTTGAGATATGCAATACTTTCCAATACACTTTGCTTAGATCAAAATACTCCAATTAGGAAAGCACTTAGCACTTGATCATTTTGCTAAACCCAACTCCATCCATTAGCACCAGTTCCATTTTAAATTCTTAAACAGAGTTCTTATTCCAAACATATCATTAGGCTTGATAGAAAAAGCTTTACAAATACATACGCATTTCATATCGTATAGTCATTGACGTGAATAAGTGAGAAGCAAGTGACATGGGAATCAAGGAGCAAGGAGGGCAAGTGATCAAGCCTCAAGTGATCGACTACACTAACTGATTCTATTCTTAGTCACCTGCAAAACAGGCAAGCCCCGGTTTGCATTCAAGCAATTTTATGAAGTCTTTTCATTTCTAGAGATCATAGCTATGAAATATTGATTGCATTAGGTCTAGATGATATTGAAAACCAAATTGCATGACTAGATTTACCCAAGAGAGAAAGGGTAGATTAGCACCTCATCAAGTGGAATTAGGCTACGCTAAATGTTACTTTGGAAGGACCATTAGAAGTCGAGTAGTTGGAATCTACTCTCGAGTTTAGGGCTGGGTTTCATCGGAACGGGTTATGAATAGAATCAGTGAGGAAAATTCACAAGTGAGAAATTGAGACCGGACAGGGAGATTGAGATGCAGCAGGCTGCGAACCGTGCGTGCATAGCCCTGTTTGTGTTGGTTAAGGCCCGTCCGTACTTGGCCCTGTTGGACAAGTTTGAGTTGTGTACCAGGCCCATAATGGCTATATGGGACCCAGGAAACCGATGTACCTCGTGAGATCCACATGGGAACTTTTCCGATCGGCTTAGGCTTTCGGCGCCAGTACAGCAGGAGGTAACTCGCTCAAGAACATATCACTACGGGTATGTACCTTGAGGGAGCTTGCTGTTCGGGTCTATGGGACCACGTCCGGTATGGGTGAACTTGGGAAAGGTGGTTGCGTATGACATCAGTCGAGTTCGCTGCCGGCAACTCGAAGATGGGTGTACGTGTCGTGCAGTCCGGGCGTGTACTGGTTCGAATCACCGTCGCTCACGGTTATATGAGCATACTTAACCACTATGTGTTGACGTAGTAAGAACTGAATTGAATTGCATTGAAATGATAAGGATTATGCTTAATTTGTATTGCAACCATGTTTGAATTAGAGATAGTGCCAATTAAGTTTAATTCATCTTGTGCAAGCAGCATCGCAACAAAGCGTTTCTTGTTTGATTGTGGAGTTGTGATGCTGCTCGGCTTAAGGTCTTCAAAATGAGGCTTTAAAATGTGAAAGTTAAGTATTAACTATAGGTGAGCCCTTTATTTATGCAAATTCAGCTACCTTATGCAATCCTTCGTGCATGTAGAGTTTCCTGTTTAGAGGAGATGGATCAGTCTTGCTGAGCCTATATGCTCATGCTTGCTATATGAGTGGTTTTGCAGGTTAACATCGGTGCTATGAGGAGGTTGTCCGGTGAGACTTGGAGACTTCCGAGTCGTTTAACACATGGAGAATCGGCCGCTGCCGTATGACTTCGTGTTGCTAGCAAGAAGAGTCCGCGGGTTTGACATCTTCTTGAGTTCTTAGTAGAATTTAAATGTGAGATAAATTAGTCTAGTTTATTTGATGTAAAATTATTTACAAACTGAAACTTGTAAGCTTCTGCTTTTGATTTTTGTGATATGGCTTCCTTATGTGTGTGCTGTTGGGTGCCGCATCGCACGGCACCACCCAATGTGATTCCCAGGCGAGCAGCACGACCCCGTGATTAATTCAGGCCTTGTTAGCATGGTATCAGAGCCGCATTGGGAATAGCACACGGAATAAGGATCATATTACGATAAAAACTTAGGATACGGTGAGAATACGGTACTATGCCCACATAAGGACTACTATATTAGCCTAATATGAAGGTGGCAATCTAACTTATGTGCTATGTCAGAAAATCATGTATCTCGGGACGTTCTATGTCTTGGGGGTGCATGTATGCGCTGTCCACCAGTGCGCGCAAGTTGAAGGGTGGAGCCCCACGGGTGGCAGGTAACCCGGCCAGCTTGGGTATCCTCTACGACTCTTCATGTCGTTTGTGTTATTCGAGCAACGCCCTTCCCTGGCGTGCTACGGGCAAGTAGGGAAAACACGTATCTCAAGGCGTGTTTGGCTTGAGAACACCTGTGAGAGTGATGATGGACGGGTGTATGATATTGTTATGGAGACGGGTTCAGTGTGCAGACATCCTGATGATTGTGTATGATTTATGCAAGTACTAACCACAAAAACCGTAGTACAAGTAGCACACGTTTGCGAGTGACCGTCTTAGTAACACCGATATGGATATGCCGGTATAATCCGGTTAGGATTTTCTTTTAGTGAGGCAACGTAGTACCGACATGTCTCTTACGATGCATCGACACTGTACTAAACTTAATAACCTCTTCCCTACGAACAAATGAACAATGAACTAACTTTCAACTAAAAATGGAAGTTTGAAAAAATATTAGTAACTTAACTCTTATTTTGAGCTAAGATTCAAATGAGAGAATGACTAGGCTTCAAAAGTTTTAAAAACAGAGTACTCTGTTTCTGGCAGGAATTCTTGCTGGACTTTGACAGAGCATAACTCTGAGTAGATTTACCCCCATAGAGGTGTATGATACAGTTCTAGAAATATTTTTAAGTGATCTACAACTTATCTTCAGACCTCCAGAGCAAAATCACACGCCAAATTGGTGGAAAGTCCAATTGAGTGCAAACTGTCCAGAACCAGGACAGAAGCAAAAACCTCTTTGGACATTTCTGTATTTTAGCCATAACTCTCTGTAGAAAAATCTCTAAGAGTCATATGAAACACCGTTAGAAAGGTTATGAGATGTGCAACAATTTTTCAGTTCAAAGTTTGTTTAGATTCATATTTTATTTGCATATACAACTGTGGTAAAAATAGCCATATTCAGAGTAGATGCTGGCAAATTTTATCCAGGAATTCTGTCAAATTGGGAAAATCATAACTTTTAATCCAGAAATGATCTTAAGGTATATAAACACTCATTGTAAAGATATTGAAGTTAACTTAAACTTTGGTATTCAACTTGAGTCATTAAAATGCTGGTAACTAGATCAAAACCTGGTTTAAGTGCAAACTGGTCTGTTCTGTACAGAAAATCTGATTAGTTATGCCTACTTTAAGGATTTATGTAAACATGAATTTTGTTACTTCTTTCATAAAGTTTTGACATATTCATGTTTTCATTTGCTTCACATACTGGTGAGTTCATGTTTGACTCATCTCGAAATGTAATTTTTGCAGTATGGTTCGTACTCGTTCTTCGAGTAGGGCCGGGAGTTCTCGCCGAGGCGGTGATGAGTCTATTCCACCGTCGGAACCACCATCCACGGGATGGATGAATCTTATGACTCGGGTTGTTGAGTCTAACCAGGAGAACACCAGGCTACTCCAAGAAGCAACTCAAGAGAACACACGCTTACTCCATGCCTTGGTACAGCAGGGCATACTCCAAAACATGCAACAAGTCGTTCCACCTCGGAACGCTTATCTGGATTTCTTGGCGACTCAACCGCCAATCT
Organism: Neostapfia colusana; assembly: GCA_030760725.1. Classification (NCBI taxonomy): domain Eukaryota; kingdom Viridiplantae; phylum Streptophyta; class Magnoliopsida; order Poales; family Poaceae; genus Neostapfia; species Neostapfia colusana. The sequence goes on from JASWHV010000003.1 coordinate 85,468,726, forward strand.
TTACGGAAGCTACCTAACCTGTGGAAGCAGATCAGTGGCTTCATGTCATGGAGTCCAAATTTGGGGTATTTCAGTGTGATGAAATTCAGAAGACGTTATTTGCCGCTCAACAACTTCACGGAGCCGCCAAAAATTGGTGGGTCAAACATCTCGCCACCATTCCGGAAGGCCATCAAGTGACATGGAGTGAGTTCTGTGAAGTCTTTCGTGCTCGTCACATACCTATAGGTATTATCAAGACAAAGTGGGAGAAATTATCGAAATTGAAGCAAGGGGACATGAGTGTCCTTGAGTATGTTAAAAGGTTTAACCATTTGGCTCAATACGCTCCCGAATATGTGGCGATAGAAAAGGCTTGGTGTGACTATTTCTTCTATGGCTTGGGTGCCATATTACAGGAGAAATTAGCCGTATTCAACAAAGGCAATTACACCGACATGGTCAATGCGGCTCTCATACAAGAAAAGCCGGCACTCGAGTAGTAAGCAGAGAAAAGAAAAATGAGCGATATTGCGAGGACAGCACAAATTATGTGCCCCAAAAATACCGTTTGGTGTACCGAACGTCATCCGGTAAAATATGGAGGCCACCTGTACGATCAACTCCTCAGAGGTTGATTGCTGGTCAAGTACCACAACTTGCACCACCTCCACAGCAGCAGCATCAGACGGTTGTATGTGCTCCTTCGCTGCAGCCATGTGTAACTAGCATCCAATCGCAAGTCAGCAAAGAACCGGAGAGATATTCGTGTTTCACTTGTAGTCGTATGATCCATTATGATAGGTATTGTCCGGAGGGAATTCAAGGCTGCGACTCATCACATTTGCAATATTCAGACCCGTACCTAAATCTGCAGAAAACAGGGCAGAGAAGCGGCAGCATTCACTATACCGTGATTGATGATGTTTCGGAAGGAGAACTCGTGTTAACAGGGATGTTTTCTCTGAATCAGCTACCGGTTTTAATTCTCTTTGATTCCGATGCCACACGCAACTTTATTAGCCAATATTTTGTGGCTTAACATCAGCTCCAAACCACTTTTACCAAGAGCCAATACCTCATATCTTCGCCCGGGGGCAGCATTACAGCAAGCGATGTTGTCTCCCGAGCACCTCTTTGTTTGGGGGTTAGAATATACCCCACCACCCTCATTATTCTTTGGGGGTTTGAAGATCGACATCATTTTGGGGATGTGGTGGTTGAATTACCATAATGCGGTTCTCAACATCAGTTTCTGAATCGTTGTGCTCAACTCCCCACGGCATGGTGTTCATATATTATATATGGGCGCCAGTCGGCAACAGATTGCAACATTGAACCACTCGGAAACTGTGAATATAGAGGACATTCCGGTGGTATGTGATTATCCGGATGTGTTCTCCGATGAATACCGGGCATTGCCGCCCGAGCGGGATGTAGGGTTCAAGATTGAACTTGCTCTGGGAACGACACTAATTTCACGAAGGCCGTACAAAATGGCACCCAATGAACTGGGAGAATTGAAGACACAGCTGAATGACCTAATGAGCAAGGGCTTCATACGACTGAGTTCATCACCTTGGGGTTGTTCAACATTGTTTGTAAAGAAGAAGGACGAAACGCTACGGCTTTGTGTTGATTATCGTCCTCTTAACGCCGTTACCATCAAGAACAAGTATCCACTACCTCACATTGATATGCTCTTCGATCAATTAGTGGGTGCTAAAGTATTCTAGAAGATAGATCTTCAGTCCGGATATCATCAGATTAAAATCCGGGCAGAAGATATTCCGAATATGGCATTCTCAATGAGATACGGGCTATAGGAATATCTCGTCATGTCTTTTGGTTTGACCAACGCTCCGGCTCACTTTATGTACCTGATGAATTCAGTGTTCATGCCGGAGTTGGATAAATTCGTCATTGTCTTTATCAACGACATCTTGGTGTACTCCAAGTCAGAAGAAGAGCATGCTGAGCATCTGCATATTATGCTACAAAGATTGCGAGATCACAAGCTCTATGCAAAATTCAGCAAATGTGAATTCTAGATTAATCAAGTACCTTTTCTCGGACACATTATTTCAGCGGAAGGCATCGCTGTTGATCCGGGTAAGATTATCCAAGTGCAGAAATGGGAGTCACCAAAGTCTGTACATGAAATCCGAAGCTTCCTCGGTTTAGCAGGTTATTACCGGAGGTTCATCCCGAGCTTCTCCAAAATGGCTAAACCGATGACGGAACTATTGAAAAAGAGTACCAGATTTGTTTGGGGTGCTGCGTGTGAACAAGCTTTCAAGACTTTAGTGAAGCATCTCACAACAGCCCCAGTTCTTGTTCAGCCGGATACGACAAAGCCATTCGATGTTTATCGCGATGCATATGGCATCGGTCTTGGCTGCGTGCTGATTTAAGAAGGATGAGTGGTTGCTTATGGATATTTTAGCTCTGAAACCACGAGCAGCATTATCCAACTCATGATCTTGAGTTAGCTGTTGTGGTCCTTGCTTTGAAGATGTGGAGGCATTACTTGCTCGGAAATCTTGTGCACCTCTACACCGACCGCAAGAGCTTGAAATACATCTTCACTCAAAAAACATTGAACATGAGGCAACGAAGATGGTTAGAGATTACTAAACATTATGAACTTGAGATTCATTATCATCCGGGAAAGGTGAATGTGGTCGCCGATGCGCTCAGACATAAGGCGCATGTTCACCACTTAACCATTGCTGAAATGGATGATGAAGGACCAAGTCTCTGTGTAATCCTGTATGGAGCACTCTACAATCTTGCTCTCATTCCTACAATCTGAGAGGAGATTATTGAAGCTCAAAGAAAAGACAAAGGTATGTCTCACATACGGCAAAAATGGACAACAGAGAGATGAAGTGCTTCGAGAAAGATGAACAGGGTACATTGTCGTTCAACGACCGGATAGTAGTACCCCGGTATATGGGACTATGGAAGGAAATTTTGGATGAAGCTCATTTGTCCAAATTTTCCATTCATCCAGGCAGCAATAAAATGTACCAAGATCTCTGGAAGAGATTCTGGTGGACACGTATGAAGCGTAAAATTGCAAGTACGTTTCAGAATGTGATACGTGTCGAAGAGTAAAGGCCGACCATATGAAGAAGTCGGGCCTGTTGCAACCATTGCAAATACCGGCATGGAAGTGGGAAGACTTGAGCATGGATTTCATCGTCGGATTGCCGATGACCTCCCACCAACATGATTCAATTTGGGTAATCGTTGACTGGTTAACCAAATCAGCACACTTCATCCCTGTGCATACCAGATACAACGCAAAGCAGTATGCGGAGTTGTACATACTACGAATCTTGTGCTTACATGGAGTTCCCCGTACCATTGTGTCCGACAGAGGATCGCTGTTTGTAGCCCGTTTCTGGGAACAGCTACACACATCCTTGGGAACGTAATTGATTCCAAGCTCCGCATATCACCCTCAAACCGATGGGCAAACTGAGAGGATGAATCAAATACTTGAAGATATGCTAAGAGCATGTGTCGTCCACCATGGGAAGAACTGGGATGATCACTTATCATTGGCGGAGTTCTCGTACAACAACGGTTATCAAATGAGCATCAAAATGGCACCATATGAAGCTCTCTATGGCCGGAAGTGCCGTACACCATTGAATTGGTGCGAGTCCGGTGAACGAGTAAAGTTCGGGGTTGATCTTGTTAATGAAGCCGAAGAGAGAATTCGGATAATACAAGAGAACCTCAAAGCTGCTCAATCTCGTCAAAAAAGCTACGCGGATCAGAGGCGTCGACCGCTGCATTTTGACGTCAGAGGGGACTTCATAAGTTTGGTGTCAAGGGGAAACTTGCTCCCCAATTTATCGGTCCGTTTGCCATCACAGAGAAATGTGGAACCGTAGGCTACAGGCTGGAACTACCGGCAAACCTTTCTGGTATTCATGACATATTTCACGTGTTCCAGCTGCGGAAGTGTCTCAAGTATACCGCTGCTGTCCGCACTGAAGACATCGATGAGTTGAAACCAGATCTAACCTACACCGAGCAACCGATTCAGATTATCGATGAAAAGATCCGGATCACCTGGAATCGGACTTTAAAATTTTACAAAGTCCTATGGAGTAATCATACTGCTGAAGAGGCGACGTGGGAAAGCGAAGATTACATCCACAGGAATTATCCAGGACTTTTGTCATAGACTTTGTAAATTACCTCCCGTCTCATTCTTCTTTTGTAATCTCGGGATGAGATTCTTTTAAGGGGGGAGGAATGTAAAAGTCCCAAAAATGTAAATGAAGGAAAACACGGTTTGAATGCCATTTGGTTTCATGTGTATGGAAATTGGGACTTGTTAAAACGTTCCACATATGATATGCACATGAGTGTCCATCCACACAAGTTCAAATATTTATTTGAATGCTTGGAACCAAAGTGAATTTAAACCCAAGGTGGGAAGTTCTCATGGGCGTGAGAAAGTTTAAATTCAGCTTCTAGAACTAATTTGTTCAACTCAAATTTCAAATGAGGGCCATCCAATAGTAATGCAAACTGTTGTGTTCAAACTCTCATTTGCAACAGCTAATTTGAAAATCAGATTTCATATTTGAATTCCTTAGGTCCAATTTAGTGGGGATGCAAAGTCTCATGAATTTTGGAAATGTTTTGCTACCCATTTTCCAAAAAGGTTTATAAATTGCATGAGAATTCAAATACAAATTCGAATTTGGATGAAACTTGCCAAATTATCCAAATGAAGTTCAGGTTTAAACTCTACACAATGGAATTCAAACGTTTGTCAAGTTTGAGGTCTTTTTGAGGATGATAAAGGCTGACTTGTGGGACCCGCCTGTCATTGGGCTGTTTAGACTTACAACTGAAGTTTTCTCTCTGTTTCTCACTCGAGCCAGACCGAAGCTTCACCGGGCGACACCGAGGGAAGGCTGAGGACACCTCTCGCCATTTTCTTTCGTGCTGGCGAGCTGCTTGTGCGTTTTACTTCACTCTCAGCGTGGATAGCAGCTCATGCCGTGCTCCTTTTGCCCACAACACCGAAGCTTGGCTCTGTTCCTTTCACTCTCCCGCACAAGAACAGAACCGCCGCCGCCACTCCTCCGTTGATCGGGAGCTGGCGTTCCATCACGTGCAAAGCCTCTGTGAGCGGCAAAACATCACCAGGGCGCTTCCCTCTCCCTCCTCGACACGTCACCGAGCGAGCTAGGCCCTCCCTACGCTGAGAACGCCGTAATCTTGCGGCGGCTGGAAACCTCTGCGGCTTCTGTCTCCCGTGGACAGCTCCACACAGAGCCTGTCACGGCCAAGTAAGAGCCTCCAGAGACGCGCTAGACCTTCACGCTGCTCACCTCCAAAGCTCAAGCTGAACTGTTGATCATCGCCGGCAGATTTTCCATTTTTCTTCCAATCGGTGCAAACCAACCCACGAGTAAGGATTTCAAAATTCGCACTCGACTTTCGATTTTGATTCACCAAACTTAGCACAATGGAGCTAAACTAGATAGGCAACCTTTAATCTTCGAAACCCTAGCATGCAAACCGATGTAGCTGGACTAATTTGAGTTCTTCTCATCGGGTGCATGATGAGAGTATACCTAGAGCCTCTCCCGTGCTTGTTTACGGTCATGTCGAGTTCCTATGTAGCCCACTGATGCTGTAGCACCGATCCTCCGGATTTTTGGCGGGCTAGAACGTCGGGGTGACGTTGCCGGAGTCGGTTTATTGCCACCGCATGCTGCAAGCTAGGTTGGAGCCGTCGCCGACCCGGGGAAACTCTTCCAACGTGTTCAGCACGTAATTTTAGGGATTGGCGGCGAGTGGGAGCACGGGGCCGAAGGTTGAAGAAGATGGCCGGGCCCGCTGTCAGTGAGAGGAATAACTCAATTTGGATTTCCTGCGGCTTCGTATCACGTTGTGGCTGCACAGTGAAACTCAGTGGCCCCGTGCGGCATCGGCTGAGGACGCGCCACCTAGCCCCGAACCCCACCGCCAGACTTTAAACTTTTCCCAGGATTTTATTTGAATTACAGATTTTAGTCAAACTTTAGAAGGCCATATCTTTTGCTAGGAAATTCCAAAATTAGTGATTCAAATTGGGTTATATTCAGGTTGAAAAACTCTATCTAAATATGCTACCCAATTTGTAAAAAGTCAATAATTAATTCTAGAAGATTCTTTGAAGCTTTTCAGTAAAAGAATTTAAGAGGGAGTTTGGTTCATCCAAAATTCCTCAAATTTTGCCAGAATATTCCTTAGGAGATTAATGAACTCCTGCAAACATTACAGGTCATTTAGAGTTGAATTGATTAGGAGAATTAAGAATACAAACTGCTGAATTCAAATGTATACAAATTTTTTTTCAGAAAAAGTCGCAGCTTTGTAAAATCATTTCTGGGCCATTCTGAGCTCCAAAAATCCTAGGAAAATTCATGCAGTCTCTATGAACTATAATTGAAAATTTAATTCACTAAGTTTTACATGAACATGTAAGTTACTTCAGAATTAATTCTTTTAGACAAAATACTTAGGGAATTGTTCTGAAAAAACTACTAAGTGAAAAGTGCTAATTTTTGGTCCAGAAGCCTTTCTTGTGACAAGGAACTCACATGAACAATTTCAGATAAGGTTGAGCTCTGGATCAATACTTTCTGATACACTTTGCTTAAAAGAAAATACTCCAATTAGGAAAAGCACTTAGCACTTGATCATTTTGCTAAACCCAACTCCATACACTAGCACCAGTTCCATTTTAAATTCTTAAACAGAGTTCTGATTTAAACTTATCATTAGGCTTGATAGCAAAAGCTTTGCAAATACATACGAATTTCATATCGTATAGTCATTGACGTGAAGAAGTGAGAAGCAAGTGGGGTGGGAATCAATGAGCAAGGAGGGCAAGTGATCAAGCCTCAAGTGATCGACTACACTAACTAATTGTATTCTTAGTCACCTGCAAAACAGGCAAGCTCCAGTTTGCATTCAAGCAATTTTATAAAGTCTTTTCATTTCTAGAGATCATAGCTATGAAATATTGATTGCATTAGATCTAGATGATATTGAAAACCCAATTGCATGACCAGATTTACCCAAGAGAGAAAGGGTAGATTAGCACCTCGTCGAGTGGAATTAGGCTATGCTAAATGTTACTTTGGAAGGACCGGTAGAAGTCGAGTAGGTTGAATCTACTTGCGAGTTTAAAGCTTGGTTTCATTGGAACGGGTTATGAATAGAATCAGTGAGGAAAATTCACATGTGAGAAATTGAAACTGGGCAGGGAGATTGATATGCAGCAGGCTGCAGACCGTCTGTGCATAGCCTTGCCTGTGTCGGTTAAGGCCCGTCCATACTTGGCTCTGTTGAACAAGTTTGAGTTGTGTACCGGGCGCATACCGTCTATATGGGACCTAGGAAACCAATGTACCTCGTGAGATCCACATGGGAACTTTTTCGATCGGCTTAGGCTTTCGGCGTCAATACAGCAGGAGATAACTCGCTCAAGAACATATCACTGCGGGTGAGTACCTTGAGTGAGCTTGCTGTTCGGGTCGATGGGACCGCGTATGGTGTGGGTGAACTTGGGAAAGGTGGCTGCGTATGATATCGGTCGAGTTCGCTGCCGGCAACTCGGAGATGGGTGTACGTGTCGTGCAGTACGGGCGTGTACTGGTTCGAATCACCGTCGCTCGTGGTTATATGAGCATACTTGGCCACTGCGTCTTGACGAGTAAGATATGAAGTGAATTGCTTTGAAATTATAAGGATTGTGCTTAATTTGTATTGCATCCATGTTTGAATTAGAGATAGTGCCAATTAAGTTTAATTCGTCTTGTGCAAGAAGCATCGCAACAAAGCGTTTCTTGTTCGATTGTGGAGTTGCGATGCTGCTCGGCTCAAGGTCTTCAAAATGAGCCTTTAAAATGTGAAAGTTAAGGACCAACTGTAGGTGAGTCCTTTATGCAAATTTAGCTACCTTAATCAATCTGTCGTGCATGTAGAGTTTCCTGTTTAGAGGAGATGGATCAGTCTTGCTGAGCCTATGTGCTCTTGCTTGCTACATGAGTGGTTTTGCCCGGTGAGACTCGGAGACATCCGAGTCGTTTAACACATGGAGAACCCGGCCGCTGCCGTATGACTTCGTGTTGCTAGCGAGAATAGTCTACGGGCTGGACATCTTGTCAAGTGCTTAGTAGAATTTAAACGTGAGATAAATTAGTCTTCCGCTGTAGTTTATTTGATGTAAAATTATTTACAAACTTAAACTTGTAAGCTTTCGCTTTTGATTTATGTGACATGGCTTCCTTATGTGTGTGCTGTTGGGTGCCGCATCGCACGGCACCACCCAATGTGATTTCCGGGCGAGCGGCACGACCCCGTGATCGGGTCTGGCTCTGTCATGGGTCGTGGATTTATCAAATCCATTTGATGTCCATCAACATTTTGTTGACTTGCATTTACTTGCTTTGAGAAAGATTTTGTCCTCGTAGTCTTTGTACACTTGTTTGAAGCATTTTTATGCTGAATTGCTCTCCACCTTTTGGGCGGTGGAGTGGTTTTTTTTGGTACCGCCACTCGACAAGGCGCATTGACATCAGGATTTAAAGACTTTGTGACACCTTTGTAATCAGTAAATGCGTCTGATTGGTTACTAGCGATTTGTTGTAACTCAATAATTTTCTGAACTTGAAGTTCAGTCTCCTTTGTACGTGGATTAGAGGTTAGGATGGACTTGTCATCCCAATTAATTTCTTGGCTATCACTTAGAAATTTACTATCTCCCCCTAAAGCAGGAAAATGATCCTCATTAAAAATACAGTCAGCAAACCGGGCCGTGAATAAATCACCCATTAAGGGCTCCAAGTATTTTAAAATTGATGGGGTTTGAAATCCCACATAAATCCCCAGTTTTCTCTGAGGGACCATAGAGGTTCGCTTCATTGGTGAAATTGGTGTATGCACAACACATCCAAACTTCCGCAGATGAGAAATATTTGGTTGATTTCCACGTACAAGTTATAGTGGGGAGGTGGTGTGGTATGCATTTGGTTGTAGTTGAAGAAGGTCAACATCGTGTAAAACTGTATGACCCCAACAAGATGTTGGTAAATTGTGTGACACCCGGTTCCGAAAATAGAACCAAGTGAATGCATATGTGTGCACAGAATGTTCATCACACATACACATGTATTCCGTAAAATGAATTCAGAATATAACCACGTACGAATAATGATTAAGTACTTTATTACATCGACGCATTGTCTCACTCATGAATGTCTATCTTATTCTTGCAGCGAAAGACTCTAACGACAGCGGAAAATGGCTAAGACCGCAGGCTCCAACTTCAACTCCACAGGCATGTTGACGGTAGTGCGCACGCCTAGTACTCCACATGTTTCTCCAAGTACTCTTCTCCTGTAGCTGATGTATATGTGGGAATGCAAGGGTGAGTACATGTCGTACTCAGCAAGTGCGGAAAAAGTATGACATGTAGCTTACAACAAGGTATGAAATAAAAAGGCTCATTGCAGCAAGCAAATTTTATTTCATAAACATGGTAAAAACAGCAACTATCTCTAGATGAGTTTAATCCGAACATAACTAAGTAATTCAGCAGAATTCTTTCATCATAATTCATCATTTATCATGCTTCAATCAGCCAATAATCGTTCTCAAGTTCATCTCATACTCATAAATATTCATAACCATTTCATATTCATATAACCGAAACCAAATTCATTGTCATGACTCAAAATAGTCCCAAAACCAAACCCAATGACCATACCATATCCATAACCGAATAAACATCTAAAGTTTCTCCTCTAATCATGAAAGTTGGCCAGGTGCTTGTAACCGGAAGCACGGCTATCATGATAGTTTACACTCTGCAGAGGTCGCACCACTTTACCCACAAGTTTGTGATTTCGTCACCCGTCGGCGACTAGAAAGAACCTCCATTATACCAGTACACAACCGTCAGTGTATGGCCAAGAGATCACAAAATAGCCTTTACAAAGGGGCTACTAGGATGTACGGACCCACTGAGGTTTCACCGGCAAGCTCGAATCACCATTCTCCCACCCACGGGCCCCCTCTTGTGCCATGCAATTCTCAGGGAAGTTCCTCTCGAACCACTCCCCGCGCCATCCAACGGTCCATAACAAGCTAGAAACACACCTAATTAGTCAGCTAAGCCGCACCCATATTTGGCCTTGTGGTGGCACTATTTTCCTGGCATGTGCTCGCATGACCGGTCCTTAGATCTACGGCAAGTAAACAACCATCTCATTCAGCAACATCCACGAACTAATCTTGCCTAGATCTCCCCGATTCCATGCTCATTAGCATCATCAAGTTCTCATCATCATTATTTATATGAGTGCAGTAGCTAACCATATTTTAATTCAACTTCCCGTATCCCATAAATTAAGCAAAGGAAAAAGGAAAAATGACCATATTCGACTCATCAACTTTCCCGGCGACAAGGATGGTTAATAAACTAGTAAACTCCTATAAAAGGGTGTCCCATCAAGTTGACACAAGCATACGAGTTTTCGCAAACAAAACAGTTTCAAAACATGGGGTCAATATGGTCAAGGGGCACTTGCCTCGCTCCCGTGATTCGTGTTGCTCAAGCGTCTCGAAGTCTTGGTGCTGTAGTTTCTCCTAGACAGCCTCTTGAGCTTGTTCTTCTACTCACGACCGTGCACATACAAAATTTACTGCAATCAATCATCATGCACAAACTTTACTCAAGATACAATGGGGTAGATAAATGCAATCCTATGGTGCAGTTTTATAAAAACCAGTTTGTACGTGTTCTTGCATGTTTTAATGGGCTTTCATGGGGTTTTATGATGAACAAGGGTGTAGGGATCAAGTGCGGACGTGGTTATGATCTTGACACAAGATCTAGATCAATTCCACCGTCAAAAATCAATCAAAACACGATCTATCCACACGCAAAAGTTTCTGCTCGAAGCGGGCGCGGATGCGTAGAAACAGCGACGACGTCGTAAGAGGGGTAATTAAGACCTACCCCACTTCCTCCTTGTGGCAGGGCCTTCCTCCTAGCAACGGCAGCAGCAGGGGATTTTTCTGCAGGGAATCATGGTAGGGCAGAACGTCGGGCTTCTTCTCCGGCGACGGCGAGGCGTGATGGGGCTCGACGGTGGGGCTCGACGACGGGGCTCAACGGCGGGGATCGTCGGCGAGGCTCAACGGTGACCAAACTCCAGCAGGGGGGCTCAACTCGGCAAGTTGGGGGTGGGGGGGGGAGGGCGGCAGGGGCAACTCGGCGAGTTTTGGGGGGGGGGGGGGGCTGCGGCCAAAGGTGTAGGGGGGCTGGGGGTCATATTTATAAAGGGGAAAAAGAAGAGTCCTAGCAAGATGGGACTAATCCCAAAGAGTCCTAGGGGTTTCCCCCTCTAGGGCTGCAGCCAATTTGGCCAATTTGGGGGAAAATCACCCCCCCCCTCAAGGCTGCGGCTAATTTGGGGGCAAATCCCCCCAAATGTGGGGGAAATTCCACCTTTGGGGAATTTGTAGAATTGGGGAAGAATTGGAATTTTGGGAAAATTTTGAAATGGCTCAATTCAGCTATCTTATTTCCATTTCTATGTCCCTTTCTCTATTTCTATATTCCCTTCTCCATTTCTATCCTTTCTCTATTTCTATGGTTCTTTCTCCATTTCTATGGTTCTTTCTCCATTTCAACTTCTTTTTAAATGTTTCTCTACATGAAAAAATGTATGCAATGCATGGTAGTGAAATTGAGGATGTCGGTACCCTCAATATGGGGTACCCCCGCGCACAGGGGAAATCGCCTAAGGACTTTGCCCCTTCCGCAGGGGCAAGCTCCGAAAGACCCACGTGTCCTGTGGGGCCGGACCTCCCTCCACTCAGAGGAGGGCTCCGGGCCTGCCACGTGGCCGGCAGAGCCGGACCTCCCTTCTCTGCAGGGAGAGCTCCGAAGGCTCCATGTGTCCAGCAGGGATGGACCTCCCTCTCCTCAGAGGAGAGCTCCGGGTCTGCCACGTAGCCAGCAGAGCCGTACCTCCCCCTCCGAGAGGAGAGCTCCGAAGGCTCCATGTGTCCAGCGGGGCCGGACCTCACTCTCCTCAGAGGAGAGCTCCGGGCCCGCCACGTGGCCAGCAGAGCCGGACCTCCCCCCTCCGCGGGGAGAGCTCCGAAGGATCCACGTGTACAGCGGGGCCGGACCTCCCTCTCCTTAGAGGAAAGCTCCGGGCCCGCCATGTGGCCAATAGAAGAGCACTACCTGCCCCCGCGCGGTAGGCAAAAAGAGTAAAGACGCGCCATCCCTTGTCCGTACAAAGTATTCAAGACCCGCGCCTTCCCAAGACGCGTAGACGCGGAGCACGCCGTTGTCAGGTGCTGTTGTGTCCAGTCACGTCACAGTGAAGACTGGCACACCGCGTCAGAGGTTGTACACCAATAAACATAGCGACAAGACATCCCCTGCCGCCCCGGCCATCATCAACCACTACGCCTAGCTTGCGGCGTGGGCAGGGCGGCAAGACAAAGACTCAGAAGTCCCTGCTAGAGACAACCACCGGCGTAACTGCAGGATACGGTAGATGGCAGGCAATCTCCCCGGGACCACCTGTCGGGTCCCGGGCCCACCTTGTAAGCCGCCCGAGCCTTGGACTATAAAAGGCTCGGGTAGGCAACGTTGCAAGGGGTTCGTCTTTTTGCACACTCTCACGCTAGGTTCGCTCTAACGCGAGTTAGCACCCGGATTCTAGCACTCAGCTCATCCTCAAGCTCAGAACTCCGGTTCTGAGCACCAAGCAATACAACGAGCACCTCTGCTCACCGTGGACGTAGGATTTTACGCTCCGGCGGCCTGAACCACGTAAAAAACCCTTGTGTTCATCTGTTTCCTTCGTCCCACTACGCTTAAGCTCTCCGCGGGACTAGCCCCTCCGAAAAAGAACCTCCGCGGGCTGCCCAGTGCAGGCCCGGGGAAAGTGTTGACAGCTACACTTCGACATTTGGCGCGCCAGGAAGGGGGCTTTTCCCTTGCGCGACGAGCTTACACCGATGAAGATGACGAAACTTCCTTCAACGGCAAGCTCTCCTTGCCCACGTTCTCGACGAACGGTGACCAGCGGGGACTACGTCTCGACACACTCGGGACGGAGTGTGTCGGGACATGCTGGAAGCCAGCAGCCGACTCCGGCAGCGCAGACTCCAGCAAGCCCAAGATCTGCTGCAGCACTGAGCGTCTCCCATGGAAGTGCACTAGCTGTAGCATGAGCGCTCCTACGCAATCCACCTGCTGGGGACGCGCCCCAGGCAGCGACCCAGCAGTGGATTCACGACATAGACCGTCTTGTCGTCGCCGCCGCCAACCCTCAGCTTTGGCGGGCATGACGTTCCAGTCAACCGGTCGTTTTGCTGTCGCGTACGCCAGCGGGTGACGGACAGATGGCAGACTCTCGCTCCACCAGGCTCCCATCGTCGGACCTGAGGTTGGAGCTGGAACGACGTCACCTGGGCGAAGATGCCCGTGTGGCCATCGAGCGACGGCGAGAAAGACGTCGCAACCAAGAGGCTGGTGACAGCATGTCGACCGCCTCGACCCAGCCTGGGCCGCAGACATTCGCTACACGATCTCTGCCCCAGGCATACGCCGCGCATCATATGCCTCAGCCATATGCCCTGCAAATGGCGCCCCCGGTTTATGGCGCACTGTCGAAGTGTGTAGCCGACACTTCCCCCGGGCCTGCTCTGGGCAGCCCGTGGAGGTTCTTTTTCGGAAGGGCTAGTCACTCACGGAGAGCTTCAGCGTTAGGGAAGATTGAGGGAGAAGCTTGACACGGGGATTTTTACGTGGTTCAGGCCGCTAGAGCGTAAAACCCTATGTCCACGGTGAGCAGAGTTGCTCGTGGTATTGTTTGTTGCTCAGAACCAGAGTCCTGAGCTTGAGAGTGTGAGATGTCGAATGGCTGGAGTGCGAACTGCTAGGGTGCGAGAGTGTGTAAGAGGCGAACCCTTGCTAACATTGCCTACCCGAGCCTTTTATAGTCCAGGTCTCAGGCGGCTTACAAGGTGGGCCCGGGACCCGACAGGTGGTCCCGGGGAGATTGCCTGCCGTCTATCGTATCTGCAGTTACGCTGGTAGTTGCCTCTGGCGAGGGCTTCCGAGTCTTCGTTCTGCGGCCCTGCCCATGCCGCAAGCTAGTCGTAGTGGTTGGCAGGGGCGGCAGGGGATGTCTTGTCGCTGTGTTTATTGGCGGGCAGGCTCTGACGCGGCGTGCCAGTCTGCGATGTGACTGGGCGCAACGGCACCAGACAGAGGCGTGCTTCGCGTCTCGGCGCCTTGGGAAGGCGCGGGTCTTGAATACCTTGTACGGGCAAGGTATGGTGCGTCTTTACTCCTGCTGCCTACCGCGCGGGGGCAGGTAGCGCTGCTCTGCTGGCCACGTGGCGGGTCCGGAGCTCTCCTCCGAGGAGAGGGAGGTCCGACCCCACGAGACACGTGGAGCCTTCAGAGCTCTCCCCGCGGAGGGGGGGTGTCCGGCTCTTCTGTCCACGTGGCGGACCCGGAGCTCTCCTCTGAGGAGAGGGAGATCCGGCCCCGCTGGACACGTGGAGCCTTCGGAGCTCTCCCCGCGGTGGGGGGGAGGTCCGACTCTGCTGTCCACGTGGGGGGCCCGGAGCTCTCCTCTGAGGAGAGGGAGGTCCGTCCCCGCTGGACACGCGGAGCCTTTGGAGCCCTCCCCGCGGAGGGGGGAGGTCCGGCTCAGTTGGCCGCGTGGCGGGCCCGGAGCCACCCTCTGAGGAGAGGGAGGTTCGGCCCCGCTCAACACATGGCACCTCCGAAGCTCTCCTTGTGGAGAAGGGCGAGGTCCTTAGGCAGTTACCCCTGTGTGCGGGGGTACCCCTTATTGAGAGTACCGACAGTGGCCCCCGGGCTCATCTTGGGGGAGATAGCGAGCCCGAGGTGGGGCCCCAGTCTCTTCTGCTCCGCGCACCTTCTCGAAGACCCGCATTGACCGTTGCCGAAGCACGAACAGTCGCGGGATCGTGGGGGCGTGTGCCCCACTTGATGGCTGCTTTTACTGCGGCGGTTCCCAAGGCTGCCACTCCTACACGTCGCCGCGCCTTTTCGGGAACCACCGAAATGTCTCGCCGGCTCGTCTCCTTGGGAGACTGACTTCTTGGCCCACCGCTTCAGCCGGACGTCTTGGGTCCACTTGTCATCGACGCTTGGTCTTGGAGCCAAAGCGGTTGTCCAAGCGGAGTATTCAGAGAATTTTGAATCGCTTTGAATCGCGCCTAGGAAGTTTTAAAAAGGGGATCTCACCCGTATCGCGGCTTCACTTCGCAATTCCCAGCGCTTGCATCTTCCTTGAGCTCTTGCGACCTTGTCTTCATTGTTCTTGAGCTTTCTCCTGCCATGGCTTGCAACCTGCCTCCGGATAAGAAACGTGCTCGGTCTCCTCCGGCGGTGGCGTTTGCACCAAGTCAAGGATCTAGGTCGTCTGCGCGTCCTGCTTCTAGAGATGGCGCTCCGTCCGGCGGCGACTCCAAGAGGCCTTGGGGTCACCATCCCGACGGGACTCCCCTCGAGCGGCGATGGGCTGATGGTTCCCGGACGTCGCATCCTCCTTCCTCAGGAGGCGGAGCCTCGAGGGGGAGTGCTGGTGCGTCGATGCCCGGGGGTGAGTCAAGAACTCAGGCGCCCCGGGCTCCGGGAGGCGGATCGGCTCCTAGGGGGGCTTTGGAAGCTTCCCCTGTTCTGCCAGCCCGTGCAACCGAGGGGCAGCCCTCAGCGGCAATGGCGGGCTCTAGTGGACCTACCCCGGTTCAAAAGCCGGGGTTCAGAGCCCGTTGGAGCGCTCATGTCCTCGGTAGGTGTCGCCCTTACCGAGTTCCAGAGCCTGTATTCTTATCTTCTTTTCTTAACTCCGAGAGTCTCCCATGTTTTCAGGGACCCCTCAAGTGCCGGTAACATTTCCGTTTCCCGGCCTACCCCGACTGACGGGGGATCTGCGCCGCAGTCCCCGGGAGCCGAAACGGTCGCAGCGGCCCCTGTCGAAGTGTGTGGTTGACACTTCCCCCGGACCTGCTCTGGGCAGCCCGCGGATGTTCTTTTTTGGAGGGGCTAGTCACTTGCGGAGAGCTTAAGCGTAAGGGACGAGTGAGGGAGGAGCTTGACACGGCGAGTTTTACGTGGTTCGGGCCGCCGGAGCGTAAAACCCTACGTCCACGGTGAGAAGAGGTGCTCGCTGTATTGCTTGTTGCTCAGAACCGGAGTCCTGAGCTTGAGGATGAGTTATGCCTACGGTGTGAGTTGCTGGAGTGCGAACCCTTGCTAACGTTGCCTACCCGAGCCTTTTATAGTCCAAGACTCATGTGGCTTACAAGGGGGGCCCGGGACCCAACAGGTGGTCCCAGGGAGATTGCCTGCCGACTATCGTATCCGCAGTTATGTCGGTAGTTGTCTCTGGCGAAGGCTTCGGAGTCTTCGTCTTGCCGCCCTGCCCATGCCGCTTGCTAGTCGTAGTGGTTGATGACGGTGGAGGCGGTTGGGGATGTCTTGTCGCTGTGTTTATTGGCTGGAAGGTTCTGACACTGCACGCCAGTCTGCGATGTGACTGGGCGCAACGGCACCTAATAGAGGCGTGCTCCGTGTCTCCGCGTCTTGGGAAGGCGCGGGCCTTAAATACCTTGTACGGGCAAGGTATGGTGCGCCTTTACGCCTGCTGCCTACCGCGCGCGGGCAGGCAGCGCCGTCCCGCTGGACAGACGGCACACTTCGACATTTGGCGCGCCAGGTAGGGGGGCTTTTCCCTTGCGCGACGAGTTTCCGCCGACGAAGATGACCAAGCTTCCTTCAGCGGCAAACTCTCCTCCTCCACGTTCACAGCGAACCGTGACCAGCGGGGAGTACATGTCGACACACTCAGGACGGAGTGTGTCGGCACAAGCTGGTAGCCAGCAGCCGACTCCAGCAACGCCGACTCCGGCAATGCAGGCTCCAACCAGTGTGAGATCTTCAGCAGCGATAAGCATACCCCACAGGGGTGCGCTAGCTGCACCAAGAGCACTACTGCGCAATCCACCGGCTGGGGACGCAACTCATTCAGCAACCCAGCAGTGGATACGCGAGGTAGACCGCCTCGTCGTCGCCGCCGCAAACCCTCGACTTCGGCGGGGACGACACTCTGGTCAACCGGCTGTGTCGCTGACGCACACGCCAATGGTTGACGGGCAGACGGCGGACTCGAGCTCCACCAGGTTTCCGTCGACGGACCTGAGGGCAGAGCTGGAGCGATGCCACTTGGGCCAAGATGCCCGAGTTTTCCTCAAGCGATGTCGAGAAAGGCGTCGCATCCGAGAGGCAGGCGACAGCATGACGTCGGCCTCGACCCAGCCTGAAGAGCAGATCTTCGCCACGCGAGCTCTGCCCCAGGCATACGCCACGCAGCATATGCCACAGCCATATGCACTGCAAACGGCGCCCCCGGTTTATGGTGCAGCCTTGCCCATGCCGGGGTACACTGTGCCAAGTGCGAACCAAGCGTTCACGGCACCAATACCTGCGGCAACAGGAGCAGGATGTGCGGCCCTTGCACCCCACCTTCGCTTCGTGAGGTGGCCGCGCAAGTTTCGGCCGCACCTGCCCTAGAAGTACGACGGCAGCGTCAACCCGGCGGAGTTCCTCCAGATCTACTCCACCGCCGTACTTGCCGCAGGAGGGGACGAGGCTGTCATGGCCAACTACATCCCCGTCGCCTTGACCGGCCCAGCCCGGTCTTGGCTCATGAATCTCCCTCAGGGTTCCATAACTTCCTGGGGAGAGCTCTGCCGGCAGTTGATCGCCAACTTCGGCAGATCCTACACCCGTCATGGCACGGAGCTTGACCTCCACGCCATCAAGCAACAACCAGGGGAGTCGCTGCGCTCCTTCATCCAGCGGTTCTCCCAGGTACGCAACACCATCCCGCATATTCAAAGTGCTTCTGTGGTGGTGGCGTTCCGGCAGGGTGTCCGGGACGAGAAAATGCTTGAGAAGCTCGCGACCAGAGAAGTCCGCGACGTCTCTGAGCTCTTCAGCCTGGCGGACAAATGCACCAGAGCAGCTGAAGGGCGGAACTGGCACTCTCTGCCGACCTCCGAGTCAGGAGGACAGCCCGGGTCCGGCGCTGCTTCCTATGGAGGTGGCAAGAAGGCTAAGAACCGGGGGAGTAGCAAGATGAAGTCATCGTCCGCGGCTCCCGTCGCCGCAGCAGCGACGGCTAGTGGAGCTCGGGGGCCATGCCCCGACAAAAGGCAGCGGCAGTCGCCAGCCCCAGATAGTGACCAGGGCGGGCTATGCCCCGTGCATGGCGCTGGCAACCATACTGCTGCCGAGTGCTGGGATATCCAGAGGCTCGCAGAGCGCTTCCGCAAAGGGAGGCAACAGAGAGCTGAGGCACCGCCCCTCACTCAGAGGGAGGGCAAGCAGAAAGTCGACGCTTCAGTCAGCACCGGCCACCAGGTGGGGTTTCAGGAGCCTCAGCGTGTCATGAAGACAGTGCATAACGGTGAGGACTCCAGCTCCGATGGTGACGGGCCGGGGCGGTAGCCGACTGTGGCTGCCGTCCCAGGTCAGTGGGGGCTGCACTGCTGCGGCGTCAACCTTGGAGAAGCTCCAAGTAGTCGCAGCAGCCCAAGAACGAAACACAACAGTGCAAGATTGGGTCAGCCCCACCCGAGAGCACGCCTCCGTGCCTCGGTCATACCTCCTGGGGGCCGCCCAAGGTCTGTCAACCCCTTGAAGGCCTTGCCAGAAGGGGAAGACGCCTTGGGTCTCCCAAGAAGAGCCCGGGTCCACCTACCCCTTGAAGGCCTGAGCCAGAAGGGGAGAACTCCCTGGGGACGCCCAGGAGAAGCCGCGCAGGACCTGTACCAGCATGAAGATAACAACCTCGTCGACGAGGCTCGGCTGCAGGTAACACCCCACAACGCACGGTCTCGGCTGGTGCTCTAGCACTACCGCCAAAGAACCAAACGCGTCAGGAACCTGCAGAAAGGCAACCTGGTGCCGCGGCACGCACTTTCTCGTAAAGGACCTATAAACTCTCCCCCAGCAGGGAAGGATCCTTCCGAGCCACAAAAGTTGCCGTCCCAGGTACACATGCCTTTCAACCGAGAATGGGATCCTATCCCAAAACCCTTGGCATGGAACAACACTGTAAGTCCTACCCCCCCAGCATTAGTAGAACAGGGTCATTCCCTTCTTTAATAAATCCCATAGAGTCTAGGAACAGCGCTTCGGGCAGCTAAGTCTCAAGGGACGGTCCAGGACTACGTCCAGCTTAGCCTGGTTCTGACCCTAAGCGCGTAGAGTCTTGCTTCCCTTGTAGACGAGGCGGGTCATTGCCTCCATGTACAGCCAGACTTCCACCTATGGGCATTAACATAGAAACTTGTTCTACTTCGCTCTCTCTCATGCACTCATTTAAATTATGCATTAATTTTTATGATTGCACTTTCTATGTATGCTCATCGTACATCTAGCTCCCTCTCTCCCGCGCTCATCCATAGTCAGCATTTGCTATCCTACCGAGGGCGGTTGCGCTTGAGGCACCTGCCGATGGCCAAGAGAGTCTCTCGGGCCTCCCCCAGTCAGGTGTTGCGGTGCCAGTTGGTCACCTCTAGGAAAGGCCTGCGTTGTGCATGGGGGGTCCAGGGTGCGTATCCCGCTTAGCTGGCTCCGTGCCCAAAGCGTGCGCATCCTGCCCTCCGGAGGTACAGGGGAGTACAACCGCTTTGCCTGGTCATGAACCCAAAGCCTGTGCACTCTGCTTCCCCGGCGCATGGCCCGGTACTAGGGATCGGACGGTCGTACCCGGACCTCGGAGGGAGCCGGAGCTCCGGCGCCTCACGCACAGAATTGCCCAAGCCCCGTATAACGGGTTGGGATCGTAAGCCGAATAAGACTAGGAGACGGAAGGGGAGGATCCCCCCGAGGAGAATTACGTTTCCTCTGCCTGTGTGCAGGACCTCCAGGTTACAGCAACGGGGACTGCACAAAGCAGAGGGGAAGGAGCTAACCAGCTACTTCGACATAGGACTGGAAGGACCGGGCCCCGCCCCTTCAGCAGGAGCGAGGCCTGGAGGCCCCACGTGTCCAGCGGGCCCGGAGCTCCCATCTCCCCAGAGGGGGCTCCGGACTCGCCACGTGGCAGGCGGAAATCGGACCTCCCCCTCTGGGGGGGGCTCCGAAAGCCCCACGTGTCCAGCGGGGCAGGAGCTCCCGCCTCCTCAGGAGGAGCTCCGGACCCGCCACGTGGCCGGCAGATCTGGACCTCCCCATGGGGCGAGGTCCAGAGACCCCCGGGGGCTCCTAATACAGTTAGGACCCGGGGAAGGTGTCTGTGCAGAGCTCCGAGATTGGTGAAGGCCTCTGAGTACCTTGCAGAGCTAAGGACTCAGTCAGGCAAAGCCAAGAAGGAGAGAAAAGGCATCACAGACACAAACATTCAAGAAAGTCTATTTATGCGAGGCTCCATGAGCTGGACTACAGACTCGATAAAAAGGAAGAAGCAAGTCCTAGGGTCCTCCCGGCTCACGCCGGAACCTAGCGGCTACAAGGGCGGCCACGTCCTCGACTTCAGCCCTGGCAGCTTCCTCCCGCTCCGCGGCTGGGCCCTCTCTAGCTGGCTCCAGGGAGAAAGAAGGGTCCTGGCTCCTGAAGCATGCCAGCACATGTGAGGCGACCTCTAAGGCCAGGCCGCGTCCCTCAGCCTCAAGCTCGCTGGCGACCACCGAGTCTAGCTTGTCCAGCTTGGCGCCGATCGACTCCAGCGCCGGGATCACCTCCGCCACCTTCAACGCAGGAGCCGCTGCCCTCACCGGACTGAAGCCCAGGGGGATCATGGCGGACTCCGCCCGATTGATGAAGCTCGAGACTGCAAGCGCCTCGGAGGACCGCAAGGCCGAGAGCTCCTCTACCTCGCGGTGGGCTGCCTGCAGGGCGTCTTGGTTTCTCTTGGAGAACTCTTTCTCCTTGGCCGCCAGGGAGCTTTCCCGAAGGCGGAGAGTCTTGGTGAGCCGCTCCAATTCAGAAGCCCTGAAGTCGGCAGCCAACTCTCGATCCAGAATCGACTGGCGTTCGCGGGAGACCTGTTCCTCCCTCAAGGCGAGGTCTGCCTTCTGAGCCTCTAGCTCTCTGGCCCGAGCTCGCAGGTCATCTGTAAAAGCCCAAGAAAAGGGACTTGCAAAAACTTTTTATTCACCTCACAACACCACAGTTTTTATTGTGGACATCATAGGAAATATTGTGAAGAGCAAGTAACCTCCATCAAAAGAGTGATTAGAGGGGAAAGCCTTCACTTTCACAAAGTAGGGTTTCTACACATGAACATGAGAGGTTGAGCTCACCCCTAGGACTTAAAAAGTCTTGGGAAGGTTCAGTCCAAGTTTCATAGAAATCCAACACTTTTTGAGGCACTTTTTGGGTTATTTGAAAAAGAGGCCAATTTGAATGTAAATTCAAATTGCAGCAATTTTCATCACCCAAATTCAAAAGTTAGCTTCATATTCAAACTCAGCACATTTTTCTGAGTTAGCCCGCCAATTTTCATCCCTATTGGAGTTCATCTTGTCGGGAGCTAAATTTGCATTAATTCAAAACTGAATTTGAATTTCAGTTTAAACATGAAGCAAATTTAACCCAACAAAGTTTAAATTTGAGAACTCAAATTCAAACCAATACTTGGGGGCTAAGTCTCCCATTCAATTCTCAGTAGCTGGGATATTTACAAAAGAAAGGGGGAGAAAGATTTAGAGGGGAGAAGAGGGCCCACTGGTCAGCCACCCTGGGGAGCAAACCGACTCGGGCACGCGGTCGAACACCCTGCGGCCGACAGCGCACGGGGTCGACCCCGTCCCGACGCGGCCACCGCGCCACCTCCTGCTCGGGGGGATGAGGGCGCCGGCTACAAAACACGCGATCGCACCCTTGTCGGCGTGAATCCCCTCCCCATTCTCTCGGTTCCACCCGCCCACATCCGAAGCAGCGCACCCGGAGTCGCCGCCCTCTGATCGCCGGCGCCCGGACAGCACAGGCTTCCTCGTGCCCTACGCTCAACACAAGAAACGATCGCCACAAGGTGCTGGTTCTGCCTGTCCTTACCGTTCGGCATTTCATGATCCGTCGGGGGAGAATTTCTTCCGGGAACGCTTCGGTGTTCTTCAGGCCGAGCTCCCCCAAATCCCAAAATTCACGAGTATTGGCTTATCACCGGGCGTACCGAGCTAAACACACGATCTACACCCTGCCACGACCACCTAGGATCAAAAACCAGCAAGAACCATGAGCTAGGGTTGTGGTTATCCAAGTTTTTCGAGCAACAGCCGATATCTGGCCTAGGTCACCGATGAGGTCATAGTTGCAGCCGTTTTCACGGGGATCGGTGCCCATATCCATGATAAGCAGGTGTCAGCGGAGCTCCCCGAGCAAACCGCATCGAAAAAGGTGCAGGGGATGCTGAGTTTGACGTCGCCGGTGAGCTCCCGGCCGCTGTTTCCGTCGGGAGCCCTGTTCCGGCCGTTGTCAAGCTCCGGGGAGGGCACCACCGTGTTCCCCAGGCCGGGATAGGCACAGGCGGCAAGAATCAGCACGCCCCGAAGGTCGGAACCCCTCTCCGGCGAGCTCGGCGGCGGGGTCGCGCGGGTGGCCGGAGGAAGACGAAGGGGTAGGCCCCACGCGTCAGCGGCTGGGGATAAGTGGGTGGGATTCTCTGTTGTCCGGGATCCAGTGCGTCCGTGCGGGAAGGAGTCTGTGGCCCCGTGTGGCTCGGCTCCAGCGGTCGACACGTGTGCGGTGGACCCACCCGCAGGATTTAAACATTTTTAGAATTTCCAGTTTTAGTTCAAACTTCAAATGCATAGAACTTTGGCTAGGAAACTCCAAATTCGATGAACCAAATTTTGCTGAACTCAGAATTCTAAGTAATTTCCAGCAATACCAAATTCAGCTCATGAAATTGAATAGTTTTCCAGAATTAAATCCCTAAATTTTAAACTATTGGGAATTTTATCTGGAGAACTACTTTATGAAAAATTCTGAAATTGGCTGAGAGGTTTATTGGAAAATCCCTGAATCCCAGTAAAATTTTCAGACTCATCCGAGTTCATTTAGTTACCCTAATGGGGTGATTAAGAGAACTGCCCAGAGAAAATAGAAAAATGTACAGAAACATTTTTCAGATTTTCTCCAATCTTAATTAGGACATAACTTTCAGTAGAATTCTTCAAATGACATGAAACCAACTCCATTAGAACCATCCTAAATTCTAGTTTCCCGAAAGTAAGGGTTGTAGCCATGAAAAACCCTGGAATTAGTTAGAGGCTCAAATATTGACCAAATGGGCTTTTATTTGTACAAGGTTCAAATGAACTTTGTTTCAAATGAAACTTGGTCAAGACTCTAGTTAGGACACTACGAAGCCACCATAAAAATTTCAGAACTAAAGGGGAGGGTTAGCTAGAGTTATTAGTAAATAAGTATTCAAGTTTACACATTGCATTTAAATTTACATGTAGTCTTTCAATAACGTGTAGCCATTGAAGAAGAGACTCCGGAAGTGCTGGACTTCCTCCTTCCGGAAGAAGAGCTAACTACTGACCAGCAGCAACAAGGCAAGCCCCGGTTTGCATTAAC
Source organism: Neostapfia colusana (assembly GCA_030760725.1). Classification (NCBI taxonomy): domain Eukaryota; kingdom Viridiplantae; phylum Streptophyta; class Magnoliopsida; order Poales; family Poaceae; genus Neostapfia; species Neostapfia colusana. Next base: position 85,492,400 of record JASWHV010000003.1, read on the forward strand.
CTTTTTATAAGTTTTATTTTGTTTACATGTGTCATATGAAGTATGATTGTGCATTAGGTATAGAATGGATGGAACCCCACTTGCATAACCAGAAATTTTTCCCTAAGAGTGAGGGTAGTGTCTAAGACCTCGAGTAGACAGGCTATGCTTAAAGATTTATAGGGCTTCGGTACAAGTCGAGTAGTTGGAATCTACTCGCGAGATAGGCTTGGGACACACGGGTTCGGTTGAGTGACGTGAGATCACTTTAGTAAAGAAAATGAGACTAGGCAGGGGCTTGGGCACAGCAAGAGGGAGTCTTGTGTGAGCAGCCCTGCCCGTGTCGATTGAGGACTGATCCGTGTGCGGCCCTGCTGAGCAAGTATTGAACGTACCGAAGGCATATTGGATATATGGGCCCCGATAAACCAATGTAGCCTAAACCTCTGGGCGTCGAGGCATAACGCACCGATTTATAGGTGTAGGCTGAGGGCAGCAAGGTGGAAATCTGCCAACGGGCATAGAGAGATGCTCCGTGTGGGGAACCTCCTGCTCGTTTCGGTGCGACCGGTTCGACATTTGGGCTGTTGTGTGAAAGGTTGTCCGGTACGACATCGAGTGAGCGTGCTGTGCAGCTCCACGGGTGGGCGTACGTGACGTGCTCTTTGGGTTTCCCTGCAGGTGTATAACGAGTCGATTCGCCGTCCCTCGCGGTGACGAGTACCGCTTGTTCACTGTGTCGTAATGTAGACTTATGAATGAAATGTTATGACTCCATATTGCTGTTATGATATAATTGTATTGCTACATGTGTGCCACCAAATATTGCTCACTAAATTTCAGCTTCATGAACCGTTAACTTGTTGCTAAAAGATGAACTAAGGATGAACTTGTAGGCGTGTCCATTTGCTGCAACATTGCTATCCTATGTCTTGGTACACCTCATGTAGAGTTTCATGCTTAGGTGAGTCGGTTAAGCCTTGCTGAGCCTTCGTGCTCATGGTTGCTGCTTAAGTGTTTTTCAGGTGAGGAGCCACCCACGGACTCGGAGTACGAGTCCACCGGTGAGGGTTACCCTCCGTCGGGGACCACGGCTGAGTGAGAGCCGTACACGCCGCGCTGAGCTGAGGAGTGCAGCTAGTGTGGGTTGCCCTAGGGCTGGGCAACCACTTTTGCTAGATAGGCGGGCGTGAGTTGTATAAAAGAAACTTCCGCTGTGTAATAAAGACACTAGTTTGTAACTGAGAAGTGTACTACTTTGTACATTCAGTTTGTTTTCCCATGTAATATAATGTGTTCTTATGACGTGTGCTGTCGGGTGTCGCATCGCGCGGCACCACCCTCTGCGATCCTGGATGAGCGGATTCTGGTCCGCCACAGCCTGGTATCAGAGCTGCAGTGGGGATAGCACAGTACTTAAGGACTGCATTATGGGAAAAAAACTTAGGTATACGGTGAGGATTCGGTAGTTGCCCAAGTAAGGACTATATTAGCATAGTTACTTAGAGTGGCAAAGACTAACCTATGTGTTATAATTCTGAATTTCAATTCTGTAACGACGCATCTACGCTCTGGTAAGTATGGTAAGGAACTCCACCGAAAGCGGTTCAATTTCGGTTAGCTCTCCCTGACGAGGAACGTGGTTCAGGGATTGATCTCACAGCTTGGTGTGAGATGTCAATATGAAACTCTTGGACTCTTCATGTTCCTGAGTTCATATGAAATGCTGATCCCTAGCGTGCATTAGGCAAGTAAGTGGAGACCCCATCGCGTGGTCAGTAACACGAGAGTGTGTTCGTCTGGAAATAGCCCAGGAGGACATACGCAGCGCTTGCCATCGGCGTGCCCTGCAGGGCAGTAGGTTGTATCCGTTGGGTTGATAACATTCCCAACCGTGACGACCCGTTCATGACATACTCGGGTTCCCCGTCGTGTGGTGTTGAAACACGATCACGTACCTTGAGACGTGACTTAGCTCAAGGACGGCCGTACTACAATGATACGGGCGTTTGTATTTACTTTCAAATATGGAACTGCCTGAAATGAATAACCAGTGAGTGCACCATTATTGTGTGGTCTTCTGCAGGTACTAACCACGTATGTATCCGTGTAGAAAACGTGTGCGAGAGACCGTTTAGTGCCACACTTGAGACGTATATGCCGGTATGATCCGGTTAGGATTTTCTTTTGTGAGGAACGTAGTACCGAGATATTGTAGGCATATGCATGAAAATAATGATAAAAAGGAATTAAAATCTATAGGTTCCACATTTAGGACCCTGGTTGGGTATAAGAATGGGATAGTGATGAATGTAGTTCCAAAAAGACTGAAAAACAGAGTGCTCTGTTTTGGACAGCAAGTTTTCTGATCTTCAACAGGGCATAACTCACAGGTCTTTTAGCCCAGGGAGGTGTGCTATACAGTTCTGGAAAGGTATTCAAGTACTCTACAACTTTGTTGTAGACTTCCAGAGCTTAAACTCACCTTAAGATGGCTGAAATCCCAGAGGAATGTAAACTGTCCAGAACCAGGGCAGAGTAAAACATCCTCTGAACTGATCTGTTTTTCAAACATAACTCCCAGTAGAAAAATCTAAAATTGTCATATAATACATCCTTAGAAAGAGTAGAAGATGTGTGACATCTTTGCAATTCAAAGTTCCTGAAATTTCAGCACAGAATTTAATGGAAATCAGGATTGAAAACAGCCACTTCCAAGGGAGGTGCTGTTAAAATTCTTCCAGAAATTCTGCTGACTTTGAATTAGCATACCTTTTTAACCAAAGCTGATCTGGGGGCAAATGAACACTCATTGGAAAGATACTGAAGTTAAATTTAACTTTGGTATTCAACTTGAGTCATGAAAATGCCCAGAACCAGATCAAAACTTGGAATAGGTAGAAACTGGTCATTCTGGCAGAAGAATGACAGTTGAACTCATTGGAGAGGGTGTTGGACCCTAAGGGTGGTATACGTGATGACAAAGCGATAGTAATATCTCGTAGTGACCAAACCTAGTTATGGTGAGCTTCCAAAGTGGAGGTTCATCAAGTTGGATGTAACTAGTTTGTATTTGGTCTGATAATGGTGTAGCTTGTGCAAAGTTATTACATTCTCTACTTACGAGATGTATCGCATGTTTTTATTGTCATTATATTGTTACGCCTATTGTTATTGGACTGCATGCAATCTGATGCCGGACTGATGTTATTGTCATATGGTTGCAGATGGTTCGCACTAGGACCACGCACGAGGTTGGTGGCTCTAGCCAAGGGAGAGGCGATGACTCCCAGCCACCGGCCCACGACAGCACCCCGCAGCAGCAGCCACCACCGCCGCCTCCGCTTACTCTAGCGGATGTGATAGCGGCATTGGTGGGAGGTCGTGACGAGCAGACCGACCTGCTCCGCACGATCGTGCAGAATACGTCTCAGGTGGGGGGACGTCAAGAGCGAGGGCCTCGTGAGCCCCGTGAAGTGTCGTACTCGGATTTCATGAGTACGCACCCTCCAGTGTTCACCGAAGCCGAAGAACCACTGGAGGCGGACAACTGGCTGCGGACTATCGAGTCCAATTTTGGGCTGCTCCAGTGTACGGAGCGACAGAAGACCCTGTTCACAGCACAGCAGCTCCACGGTGCCGCTGGTGCGTGGTGGGCGAACTATGTCGCCTCACGTCCGGCTGGCCATGCCGTGGAATGGCAAGAGTTCCGGGAGGCGTTCCGCGCCTACCACATTTCTCCCGGAATAATGAAGAGGAAGTTCCAAGAATTCTTGGAGCTGAAGCAGGGCGGGAGGAGTGCCCACGACTACTCCCGTGTCTTCAACCATCTGGCGCAATATGCGTCAGACTATATCTCCACGGAGGAGAAGAAGAGGGAGCATTTCTATCGGGGGTTACACCCCGAAATGAAGACACACCTCGTTCAGTGGAAACGCGGCACATTCAACGACTTAGTCAATGCCGCGATCATGCAAGAGGACGCTCAGCGGGAGTTGGCAGCTGAGCAGAGGAAGCACAGCACTCCACCTAGCAGCGGTGGTGGCGCGCCTCAGAAGTACCGTATGGTGTATCGGACACCATCCGGGCAGTAGTGGCGTCCACCAGCGTGACCTCAGCAGTTCGGGGGACGTCCCTTTCTGGCACCTCCGTTCCGTCCGCCGATGCCGCCACCAAGACAGCAACAGCAACAGCAGCAGCAGAGGGTACCCCGGGTGTTTCCACCACCACAACGCGCCCCGGGATTCCGTCCACCGATCAGCGGGGGACCGCCCCATTTTACCTGCTTCACGTGTGGCCAGGCGGGTCACTTCGCGAAGGACTGTCCCCAGGGGCAGCAGAGCAGCGGGCAAGCCCAGTTCCAGGGCGGTGCTCGAGGCCGACCTCCGGTGAAGAAGGTTGGTCAGCGGACTGGAAGCGTCCGCAACCTCGACAATGAGGACGCCCCAGAGGGAGACAACGTGCTGGCGGGTACGTTCACTCTTAACAATCAAGCCATCATCATACTTTTTGATTCTGGTGCAACCCACAACTTTATAAGCGCATCATATGTGGTTAAGCATCAGCTTGAAACCTTTCCAACCGAGTGTTCGTATATGATCTGCTCACCGGGAAGAAAGATTTCAGCGACGATGATGGTTCCGAAAGCACCACTGCGCTTAGGTGGGGAGATACATCCCACCACTATGATTATCCTAGAGGGACAGAAGATTGATGCAATCTTGGTAATGTCATGGCTAAGCTACCATGTCGCTGTCCTGGAAACTCTATCACGGACGGTTCACCTCAACTCCCCATTACACCGTCCGCAGTACCTCCTATTAGATAATCCAGTCAGAGAGGTTTCAGTGATCAACAATGCTGAAACTCTCAAGTTAGAGGACATCCCCGTAGTCCGGGAGTATCCCGACGTGTTCCCGGATGATCTTCCGGGCATGCCACCTGAGCGGGATGTCGAGTTCAAGATCGAGCTCGCACCCGGGACTACGCCCATATCACGGAGACCATACAAGATGGCTCCAAATGAGCTGGCTGAACTGAAAAAACATCTCAATGATCTGTTGAGCAAGGGTTTCATTAGGCCGAGTTCCTCGCCTTGGGGATGCTCGGCGCTGTTCGTGAAGAAGAAATATGAAACCCTGAGGCTGTGTGTGGATTACCGGCCGCTCAACGCCGTCACCATCAAGAATAAGTACCCACTGCCCCGCATCGACATATTGTTTGATCAACTTGTGGGGGCAAGTGTGTTCTCCAAGATGGACCTTCGATCTGGATATCACCAGATTAAAATCCGGGCGGAGGATATCCCGAAGACGGCCTTCACGATGAGATATGGACTATACGAATATCTCGTCATGTCCTTTGGTCTCACAAACGCTCCAGCTCATTTCATGTATCTCATGAACTCGGTGTTCATGCCGGAGCTAGACAAGTTCGTGGTAGTGTTCATCGACGATATCTTGGTTTACTCCAAGACAGAAGCCGAACATGCCGAACACTTGCGAATCGTTCTTCAACGATTGCGAGACCACAAGCTCTACGCCAAGTCCAGTAAATGCGAGTTTTGGATCAGCCAAGTGCCATTCTTGGGACATATCATCTCAGCTGAAGGCATTGCGGTTGACCCAAGCAAAATAGAGCAAGTGCTGAAATGGAAAGCTCCACCTTCAGTGCATGAAGTCAGAAGCTTCCTCGGGTTAGCGGGATACTATCGGAGATTTATTCCAAGTTTCTCCAAGCTCGTCAAGCCGATGACAGAGTTGCTGAAGAAAGGGACGAAATATGTTTGGAACACGGCGTGTGAAGGAGCATTCCAAACATTGGTGAAGCATCTCACCACAGCCCCGGTCTTAGCTCAGCCGGATACAACAAAGCCCTTCGACGTGTATTGTGACGCGTCCGGTATTGGGCTCGGCTGCGTGTTGATGCAGGAAGGACGTGTGGTCGCTTATGGCTCACGCCAACTTCGGAACCATGAGCAGCACTACCCGACTCATGATCTTGAGCTTGCTGCCGTGGTGTTGGCACTAAAAATGTGGAGGCACTATCTCATAGGGAATTTGGTGCATCTCTACACCGACCACAAGAGTTTGAAATACATTTTCACCCAGAAGGAGCTGAACATGAGGCAACGGAGGTGGTTAGAATTGATCAAAGATTATGAAATTGAAATTCATTACCACCGCGGCAAGGCGAATGTGGTTGCCGACGCGCTGAGTCGGAAATCACATGTCCATCACCTCACCATTACACCGGTGGAGGAGGAAGAGCCAAGTTTATACTTGGTTCCTTATGGATCGCTGTACAACCTTGCCCTCATCCCTACTATTAGGGAAGACATCATGGCAGCTCAGAAAGATGATAAAGGCATGGCACATCTCTGGAGACGGATAGACAATGGAGAGATCAAGTGTTTCCGGAAAGATGATGAAGTGACGCTATGGTTTAATGACCGCATAGTCGTACCCCGAGATATGGAACTGAGGAAGAAAATCCTCGATGAAGCTCACTTGTCTAAATACTCCATTCATCTGGGCAGCAACAAGATGTACCAAGATTTGAAACAGAAATTTTGGTGGACACGGATGAAGCGGGAGGTAGCGAAGTACGTATCCGAGTGCGATACGTGCCGACGAGTGAAAGCTGATCACATGAAGAAATCAGGGCTGTTGCAACCCCTGAAGATCCCGGCATGGAAATGGGAAGATGTGAGCATGGATTTCATTGTGGGATTACCCCTAACATCCAACAAGCATGATTCCATATGGGTAATCGTTGATCGGTTAACCAAGACGGCTCACTTCATGCCGGTGAATACACGTTACAATGCCGGCAAATATGCGGAGCTATACACAACAAAGATTCTATGCCTATACGGGGTACCCAAGACCATTGTCTCAGATCGAGGTGCATTATTTGTATCTCGCTTTTGGGAGCAGCTACACGCTGCATTGGGTACTAAGTTGCTCAGGAGCTCCGCCTATCACCCTCAGACAGATGGCCAGACAGAGAGGGTGAATCAAGTTCTGGAAGACATGTTGAGAGCATGTGCCATCACCAGGGTAGGAACTGGGATGATCACCTACCATTGGCGGAATTCTCGTACAACAACGTCTATCAGGCGATTATCAAGATGGCACCCTACGAAGCTCTCTACGGTTGCAAATGCCGCACCCCAATAAATTGGTGCGAGTCCGGTGAAAGGGTCACATTCGGGGTTGATGTGGTGAACGACGCCGAAGAGCGCGTTCGTGCAATTCAAGCTAACTTGAAGGCCGCTCAATCCCGACAGAGGAGCTATGCTGATAAGAGGCGTAGGCCGTTGCACTTTGACGTTGGGGAACACGTGTACCTCCGCGTGTCTCCGATGAAGGGCGTGCACCGGTTCGGTGTGAAGGGGAAGCTCGCTCCCTGTTTTATTGGACCCTACGCTATCACCGAGAAGTGTGGACCAGCAGCGTATAGATTGGAGCTACCGGCATCCCTGGCTGATGTCCATGATATTTTCCATGTTTCGCAACTGCGAAAATGTTTGAAGCATACAGCTGCTGTTCCTGCCGAAGACATCAGCGAGCTGAAACCGGATTTAACATATGATGAGTATCCGGTGGAAATCCTTGATGAGAAAGCCCGAACCACGCGTAGCAGAATGTTGTGGTTCTACAAGATCCTCTGGAGTAACCACACCGCGGAAGAAGCGACGTGGGAGAGCGAGGAATTCCTTTGCTCAAATTACCCGGCGTTCATGGCTTCTCAACACGGGTAAGTCCCTATTACATCGCTATCTCTTCTTTTGTAATCTCGGGACGATATTCTTTTAAGGGGGGAGGGATGTAAAAGCCCAAGAAAAGGGACTTGCAAAAACTTTTTCTTCACCTCACAACACCACAGTTTTTATTGTGGACATCTTAGGAAATATTGTGAAGAGCAAGTAACCTCCATCAAAAGAGTGATTAGAGGGGAAGGCCTTCACTTTCACAAAGTAGGGTTTCTACACATGAACATGAGAGGTTGAGCTCACCCCTAGGACTTAAAAAGTCTTGGGAAGGTTCAGTCCAAGTTTCATAGAAATCCAACACTTTTTGAGGCACTTTTTGGGTTATTTGAAAAAGAGGCCAATTTGAATGTAAATTCAAATTGCAGCAATTTTCATCACCCAAATTCAAAAGTTAGCTTCATATTCAAACTCAGCACATTTTTCTGAGTTAGCCCGCCAATTTTCATCCCTATTGGAGTTCATCTTGTCGGGAGCTAAATTTGCATTAATTCAAAACTGAATTTGAATTTCAGTTTAAACATGAAGCAAATTTAACCCAACAAAGTTTAAATTTGAGAACTCAAATTCAAACCAATACTTGGGAGCTAAGTCTCCCATTCAATTCTCAGTAGCTGGGATATTTACAAAAGAAAGGGGGAGAAAGATTTAGAGGGGAGAAGAGGGCCCACTGGTCAGCCACCCTGGGGAGCAAACCGACTCGGGCACGCGGTCGAACACCCTGCGGCCGACAGCGCACGGGGTCGACCCCGTCCCGACGCGGTCACCGCGCCACCTCCTGCTCGGGGGGATGAGGGCGCCGGCTACAAAACACGCGATCGTACCCTGGTCGGCGTGAATCCCCTCCCCATTCTCTCGGTTCCACCCACCCACATCCGAAGCAGCGCACCCGGAGTCGCTGCCCTCTGATTGCCGGTGCCCGGACAGCACAGGCTTCCTCGTTCCCGACGCTCAACACAAGAAACGATCGCCACAAGGTGCTGGTTCTGCCTGTCCTTACCGTTCGGCATTTCATGCACCGTCGGGGGAGAATTTCTTCCGGGAACGCTTCGGTGTTCTTCAGGCCGAGCTCCCCCAAATCCCAAAATTCACGAGTATTGGCTTATCACCGGGCGTACCGAGCTAAACACATGATCTACACCCTGCCACGACCACCTAGGATCGAAAACCAGCAAGAACCATGAGCTAGGGTTGTGGTTATCCAAGTTTTTCGAGCAACAGCCGATATCCGGCCTAGGTCGCCGATGAGGTCATAGTTGCAGCCGTTTTCACGGGGATCGGTGCCCATATCCATGATCAGCAGGTGTCAGCGGAGCTCCCCGAGCAAACCGCATCGAAAAAGGTGCAGGGGATGCTGAGTTCGGCATCGCCGGTGAGCTCCCGGCCGCTGTTGCCGTCGGGAGCCCTGTTCCGGCCGTTGTCAAGCTCCGGGGAGGGCACCACCGTGTTCCCCAGGCCGGTATAGGCACAGGCGGCAAGAATCAGCACGCCCCGAAGGTCGGAACCCCTCTCCGGCGAGAGCTTCGGCGAGCTCGGCGGCGGGGTCGCGCGGGTGGCCGGAGGAAGACGAAGGGGTAGGCTCCACGCGTCAGCGGCTGGGGATAAGTGGGTGGGATTCTCTGTGGTCCGGGATCCAGTGCGGCCACGCGGGAAGGAGTCTGTAGCCCCGTGTGGCTCGGCTCCAGCAGTCGACACGTGTGTGGTGGACCCACCCACAGGATTTAAACAATTTTGGAATTTCCAGTTTTAGTTCAAACTTCAAATGCATAGAACTTTGGCTAGGAAACTCCAAATTCGATGAACCAAATTTTGCTGAACTCAGAATTCTGAGTACTTTCCAGCAATACCAAATTCAGCTCATGAAAGTGAATAGTTTTCCAGAATTAAATCCCTAAATTTTAAACTGTTGGGAATTTTATCTGGAGAACTACTTTATGAAAAATTCTGAAATTTGGCAGAGAGGTTTATTGGAAATTCCCAGAATCCCAGTAAAATTTTCAGACTCATCCGAGTTCATTTAGTTACCCTAATGTGGTGATTAAGAGAACTGCCCAGAGAAAATAGAAAAATGTACAGAAACATTTTTCAGATTTTCTCCAATCTTAATTAGGACATAACTTTCAGTAGAATTCTTCAAATGACATGAAACCAACTCCATTAGAACCATACTAAATTCTAGTTTTCAGAAGGTAAGGGTTGGAGCCATGAAAAACCCTGGAATTAGTTAGAGGCTCAAATATTGACCAAATGGGCTTTTATTTGTACAAGGTTCAAATGAACTTTGTTTCAAATGAAACTTGGTCAAGACTCTAGTTAGGACCCTACCAAGCCACCATAAAAATTACAGAACCAAAGGGGAGGGTTAGCTAGAGTTATTAGTAAATAAGTATTCAAGTTTACACATTGCATTTAAATTTACATGTAGTCTTTCAATAACGCGTATCCATTGAAGAAGAGAGTCCGGAAGTGCTGGACTTCCTCCTTCCGGAAGAAGAGCTAACTACTGACCAGCAGCAACAAGGCAAGCCCCGTTTTGCATTAACCTTTTTATAAGTTTTATTTTGTTTACATGTGTCATATGAAGTATGATTGTGCATTAGGTATAGAATGGATGGAACCCCACTTGCATAACCAGAAATTTTTCCCTAAGAGTGAGGGTAGTGTCCAAGACCTCGAGTAGACAGGCTATGCTTAAAGATTTATATGGCTTCGGTACAAGTCGAGTAGTTGGAATCTACTCGCGAGATAGGCTTCGGACACATGGGTTCGGTTGAGTGACGTGAGATCACTTTAGAAATGAAAATGAGACTAGGCAGGGGCTAGGGCGCAGCAAGAGGGAGTCTTGTGTGCGCAGCCCTGCCCGTGTCGATTGAGGACCGATCCGTGTGCGGCCCTGCTGAACAAGTATTGAACGTACCGAAGGCATATCGGATATATGGGCCCCGATAAACCGATGTAGCCTAAACCTCCGGGCGTCGAGGCATAACGCACCGATTTATAGGTGTAGGCTGAGGGCAGCAAGGTGGAAATCTGCCAACGGGCATAGAGAGATGCTCCGTGTGGGGAACATCCTGCTCGTTTCGGTGCGACCGGTTCGACGTTTGGGCTGTTAGGTGAAAGGTTGTCCCGTACGACATCGAGTGAGCGTGCTGTGCAGCTCCATGGGTGAGCGTACGTGACGTGCTCTTTGGATTTCCCTGCAGGTGTATATCGAGTCGATTCGCCGTCCCTCGCGGTGACGAGTACCGCTTGTTCACTGCGTCGTAACGTACACTAATGAATGAAATGTTATGACTCCATATTGCTGTTATGATATAATTGTATTGCTACATGTGTGCCACCAAATATTGCTCACTAAATTTCAGCTTCATGAACCGTTAACTTGTTGCTAAAAGATGAACTAAGGATGAACTTGTAGGCGTGTCCATTTGCTGCAACATTGCTATCCTATGTCTTGGTACACCTCATGTAGAGTTTCATGCTTAGGTGAGTTGGTTAAGCCTTGTTGAGCCTTCGTGCTCACGGTTGCTGCTTAAGTGTTTTTCAGGTGAGGAGCCACCCACGGACTCGGAGTACGAGTCCACCGGTGAGGGTTACCCTCCGTCGGGGACCACGGCTGAGTGGGAGCCGTACATGCCGCGCTGAGCTGAGGAGTGCAGCTAGTGTGGGTCGCCCTAGGGCTGGGCAACCACTTTTGCTAGATAGGCGGGCGTGAGTTGTATAAAAGAAACTTCCGCTGTGTAATAAAGACACTAGTTTGTAACTGAGAAGTGTACTACTTTGTACATTCAGTTTGTTTTCCCATGTAATATAATGTGTTCTTATGACGTGTGCTGTCGTGTGTCGCATCGCGCGGCACCACCCTCTGCGATCTTGGATGAGCGGATTCCGGTCCGCCGCATCATCCTCGCCCGCCGCCAGCTGCGCAGCGACCCTCTCCGCCTCGGCTGCCGTGGAACGCTCCCGTTCCTCAACGATGAGTTTACGGCGCTCCAACAGCTGCCGTATCTCCTCCGCGGCAGAGAGGCTCTCCTCGGCCCGGGCGTGTGCCTCCAGGGCCTCCCTGTTGATCCGCCGCGATTCGGCGTCCATGCGGTCGACAGACCGCTTCAGCCGGTCGAGGAGCACTTCCCTGAAGTCAAGCAACTCCTGCCTAGAGTCGAGCTCGCTCTTGACCTTCGCGGTCCGCTCCCGCAAAAGGTTCCCCCAGGTGAGGAGGCAATCCCGTTCAACCGTATTCTCCTCCCGCTCGTGACCAAGTGCGGCCAAGACCTGCCGGACGCTCGCTTCGGCAAGCGCGAAGGCATCCGCCAGGGGCAGTGGGGCAGCAGAGGCCGGAGCAGCACCCCCGACCTCCTCCATCACCCCGTCCTCAAGAGAAGTCGAGGCACCAGTGACTGAGACGAGACGCCGGTCAGGAGAAGCCAGCGCCGGGGCTCCGTCAGCCGGACCCGCCGGACTCTCTCTAGCTTCTGGCTTCTTGACCTGTGGAGAGGAACGAGCGGGGGAAGTCGACGCTGAAGTAGAAGCCGGGCCGCCTGGTGCAGGGTCGACCTGCACCGGCCTGGGGGCCACAGCAGCCGTCTTGGCAGGAAGAGATGACGCTGCTGCGGAATCCGGGCACGCCGGAACAGGAGGAACTCGCGCTGGCTTGGGGGCCGCGGCAGCCGTCCCGGTTTCCGAGCGCAACGGAGCGGACTCCCCGCCAGTCGGGGACGGCCGGGAAGCGCGAACACTCCAGCGGGCTCTGAACCCCGACTTCCGACCCGGGGTAGGACTCCCAGAGCCCGCCGTCGTCACTGACGGACGCTCCACAGTCGCCTGGACTGGCGGAGCAGGGGACACTCCGGAAGCTCCCCCGGACGCCTCAGCCCGGGATCGCTTTGAGTCACCGCCAGAAGGGGTGCCATATCTAGCAGCAAGAGGTGTAGGCACCCTGGATCCCTGACTTGGCGCATATGCCGCCACTAGAGGAGATCGAGCGTGTTTCTTCTCTGGTGGCGGGTTGGAGGCCATGATGAGGGAGGACTCAAAGGCAAGAAGACAAAGGCACAAGAGTCCAAGAAAAAGTGCTGAGAAGTGCGAAGGGAAGCCGCAATGCGGTTAAGATCCCCTCTTAAAACTTCCCAGGTGCAATTGCAAGCGTTTCGAAACTCTTCGAATACGCCGCATCGGAAACCGCTTTGGCTCCAAGACCGAGCACCGATGACAGGTGGACCCAAGTCGCCCGGCTGAAGCGGTGGGTCAAGGAGTCAGTCTCCAAAGAAGACGAGCCAGCAAGGCACTCCGGCGGTTCCCGAAGAAAGCGCCGCAACATGCAGAAGTGGCAGTCTTGGGAACCGCCACAGTAAAAGCAACCATCAAGTGGGCACACGCTCCCACGATCCCGCGACTGTTCGTGCTCCGGCAGCGGTCAATACGGGACTTAGAAAAAGTGCGCGGATCAGAAGAGACGGAGGTCCCACCTCGGGCTCGCTATCTCCCCCGAGATGGGCCCGGGGGCCACTGTCGGTACCCGCGATATGGGGTACCCCCACGCACAGGGGAAATGCCTAAGGATCTTGCCCTTCTCCACAGGGAGAGCTCCGAAGGCGCCACGCGTCCAGCGGGGCCGGACCTCCCTCTCCTCAGAGGAGAGCTCCGGGCTCGCCACATGGCCTGCAGAAGCCGGACCTCCCCGTTCGTGGGGGAGGGGTCCGAAGGCGCCACGTGTCCAGCGGGGCCGGACCTCCCTCTCCTAAAAGAGGAGCTCCGGGCTCGCCACGTGGCCGACAGAAGCCGGACCTCTCCCTCCGCGGGGGGAGGTCCGAAGGCTCCACGTGTCCTGTGGGGCCGGACCCCCCCTCTCCTCTGAGGAGGGCTCCGGGCCCACCACGTGGCCAGCAGAATGGCGCTGCCTGCCCCCGAGCATTAGGCAGCGGGCGTAAAGACGCCCCATACCTTGCCCGTACAAGGTATTCAAGGCCCACACCTTCCCAAGACGCGGAGACGCGGAGCACGCCTCTGTCAGGTGCCGTTGCGACTAGTCGCATCACAGACTGGTGCGCAGTGTCAGAGCCTGCCAGCCAATAAACGCAGCGACAAGACATCCCATGCCGCCCCCGCCGTCATCAACCACTACGACTAGCATGCGGCATGGTCAGGGCTGAAAGACGAAGACACAGAAGCCTTCGCCAGAGACAACTACCGGCATAACTGCAGATACGGTAGATGACACACAATCTCCCCGGGACCACCTGTCTGGTCCCGTGCCCCCCTTGTAAGCCACCCGAGTCTTGGACTATAATGTGACGCCCTCAATTCTGTGGAAAACCACGGAACCGAGAACTAATGCATATGTGTGCCCAGGATGTTCTTCACACATACACATACGTTCCACAAACTGAATTCAGATTATATATTACCACGAATAACAGAGTTTATTACAATACCTCATGAGTCTTGGACTCATGCTTACAGCGGAAGTCTTATTTCTATGCAGCGGAAGTCCTTCTTTAAATGTGGAAGCAAAAACTAATGCGGAAGCAAAACTAAGCAGAAGTGGCTCCATCTCTACTCCCTCCACAGGCAAGGTTGAGAACAGATCACACGCCATAATGTTCCACTTGATCTTCATAGTAGGCTTCTCCTACTGCTGAGGATGAAGCAATAATGCAAGGTTGAGTACAATGATGTAATCAGCAAGTGCGGGAAAACACATGATATGCAGCTCATAAACAAGGTAGGTATTAAAAGGCTTATTTGCAGAAAAGCGAACTTGTAAATCCATGATAAAACAGCAACTTAACTTTAGATGAATGTAATCCCAGCATGAATTAAATTACTAACATACCTCCATCACTTCCCGTGTTCCATCCAAACATTAACCAATCCTTTATTCATACTCACGAATACCTCCTCGTATTCGCTACCATCTCATCTCACAAATCAACCTCGTCTCACACCGAGACCAATCTCATGTCATGACACAACAGTCGTGCAAACATCTCATCATCCGGACTCAACAGTTCTAAACCAATGACCATAGCCGAGAACCTTCCCAATACCCATCCCATCTAATCATGGCAGTTTAGCCAGGTGCTCGTGACCGTAAGCTCGGCTATCATGATAGTTTTAATAACTCTGCAGAGTTTGCACCTCTTTACCCACAAGTTTGTGATTTCGTCACCCGTCGGCGACTGCAGAACCTCCATTATACCAGTACACATCCGTCGGTGTATGGTCAAGAGATCACAAAATAGCCTTTACAAAGGGGTTACTAGATGTATGGACTCACTAAGGTTTCACCGGCAGGCTAGAATCTCCAATTCTCCCACCCACGGGCCCCCTCTTGTGCCATGCAGTTCCCAGGGCAGTCCTCACTCGACTCCCATTCCCCGCGCCTTCCACAGTCCATAACACTCTAGCAACTTACATAATTACTCAGCTAAGCCGCACCCATATTTGGCCTTGTGGTGGCACTGTTATCTTGGCATGTGCATGCATGAACCGGTCCTTAGATCTACGGCAAGTAAAACCACCATCTCATGCTACCTCATTCACAAACCCAGGCTTGCCTAGATCTCCCTCCGATCCATGTTCATTAACCTCATCAGTTACTTATTATCAGTACGAGTGCAGTTAGCTAGACACATCTATCTCGCTTCCCGATCCCATAGACTCAGCGAAGCATAAAGCAAAAACCATATCCGACTCATAAACTTCCCAGGCGACAAGGTTGTTTTAATCAAAACTAGTAAACTCCTATAAAAGGGTTTCCCATCATGTTTGACTCAGTACGCACACCTTTTCGCAAAACAAAACAGTTTTACCCGAAACATAGGATCAACATGGTCAAGGAGCACTTGCCTTGTTCTTGCGGTTCCAGTTTTTCTTGATTCTCAAAACCTTGTTGCTGCAGTAGGTCGTAGACAGCTCCCTGAGCTTGTCCTGCTAGGTAGGATCACGTGCATACAGGATTCACAGCAATCTATATTTATGCACAAACCTTAAACTAGATGTGATGATGCACATGCATGCTATCCTATGATTGTTATTAGATTGGTGTGCTCTTGCATGGCTTGCATGGACAGAGGTGTTCGGATCAAAGGTGGACGTGGCGATGATCTTGTCTTTAGATCAAACTGATCATCGAGTGATCTGCCTACGAGAAGGCTTCTGTTTGAAAGGAATTGAAAAACAGATGCAAGAGACGAACACAATGATGTCGTAAGGTGGTATTGAAGTCCTACCTCACGCTCTTCTTGTCTTCGAGGTCCTCCTCAGACCGCTTGGTTCTTCTCTGATGATCTCCCTTGTTACGCTTCGGCGATGTTTTGCTTGGCGAGTTAGGGCTAGGGCTCTAAGTCGTCGGCTCAGGAGTTGAAAGAGAAGTTTGTGGTTTTGGCCAGAGGTTTTGGGTTCTATTTATAATCGGGAAGAGAAGAGTCCTAATCTGATTGGATCCCGAATAAGAGTCTTATTCAGATCTTTGTTGGATCCTAACGTCTTTTCTTTAGTAACATCGTGGAAATTTAGATCGGTTTCTGTTGCGTACCGGTATCTTTACGCGTAAAAACCGCTCCAGACTCGTTACCTCCGCGGTGATGAGCTCCGGAGGCTCCACGTGTCCTTCCGAGCCTTGTATCTCTTCTCCCGCAGAGACGAGCTCCGGTTGTGCCGCGTGTCACGAGCGAGACCTCCCTCTTCTTCGGAGGTGAGCTCGGCGCACGCCACGTGTTGGCGCCGGTCTTCCCCTTCTTCTTTCCTCAGGCACATGCCCCGAGGTTGACACGTGTCTAGCAATAAAAAGACCTCCCGGAGACAAGCTCCGGTAACGACACGTGTTCGATAGATCCGGACTTCTCTTGTGATGAGTTCCGAGATCGACACGCATCCCGCGCGACTAGTCCTCTGATTGTCGTGAGGACTAGCTCCGAGGATGACACGTGTCTTATGGAAAATGCCTTTGCTTCTTCCACAGAGGCTAGCTCCGTGGGCAACACGTGTCCCACAGGATCGGACCTCTCCCCTTTGCGGAGACGAGTCCCGAACCTGCCACGTAGCTATTTTAGCGGCGGACCTCTCTTCACCTCGCAGGGGCGATCTCCAAACACGCCACGTGGCCAGTTGGCCGCGGTAGTTGCCTTCGGTGCTCTCTGAGATCTTATTGGCTACCCTTTTGGTACTTGTCATTGTTCCATCTTTTCTTAAAATGTTTTCTTCTTCATAACTCGTGAACATATGCTGACACCCGAGATGAGGGTGTCACAAATCTACCCCCCTTAAATTGAATCTCGCCCTCGAGATTCGTTTGTAGAAAATAGATGGGGGAATTCCGCCTTGATATCCTCTTCACGTTCCCATGTGGCCTCAGCTTTGGTGTGATGGCTCCATTGTACCTTGCACCATCGAATCACCTTGTTTCGGGTGACCCTTTCCTTTACGTCCAAGATTCGGACAGGGTGTTCTGCGTAAGTTAGGTCCTCTCGAAGTTCAAGTTCTCCCATTGACACTTGTTCCTCTGGTATTCTCAAGCACTTCTTGAGCTGGGATACATGAAACACGTCATGTACGTCGGAGAGGTGGTTTGGGAGCTCTAGTTGATAGGCTACTCCTCCTCGCTTGTTCAAAATCTTAAAGGGTCCGATGTAGCGAGGTGCTAGCTTGACTTTGACGTTGAAACGTCGTTGGCCTCGAATAGGCGATACCTTAAGGTATACGAAGTCTCCTACTTCAAAGGTCAACTTCCTACGCCTATTGTCCTCATAGCCTTTCTGTCGTGACTGAGCATCCTTTAAGTTCTCCTGTATCGTTCGGACCTGCTTTTCGGCTTCTTGTAGTACTTCGGGTCCAAACACCTGGTTCTCTCCAGTCTCGTTCCAAAACAGTGGCGTTCTACACCGTCTACCATATAAGGCTTCAAAAGGCGGCATCTTCAAGCTAGCTTGATAGCTGTTGTTATAGGAGAACTCGGCATACGGTAAACTCCTATCCCAACTACGCCCACGTTTCAAGGCGCAAGCTCTCAACATGTCCTCCAAAATTTGGTTCGTCCTTTCGGTTTGCCCATCTGTTTGTGGGTGATAGGCGGAGCTAAAATCCAGTCGTGTCCCCATGGCTTTCTGCAGCCTCCTCCAGAATCTAGAGGTAAACTGCGAACCTCGATCTGAGACTATCCTCTTCAGAACTCCGTGACGGCACACGATCTGCTCCATGTACAATTCTGCTAATTGTGCAACGTTGTAACTGGTCTTTACCGGAAGAAAATGGGCGGTTTTCGTCAACCGGTCCACAATAACCCAGATGGAATCATATCCTAATTGAGTACGTGGTAATCCGACGATGAAGTACATACTGATGTCCTCCCATTTCCATTCGGGTATTCTCAAAGGTTGCAGCAATCCAGCGGGTTTTTGATGTTCGGCTATTACCCGTTGGCATGTGTCGCATAGGGCAACGTATTCGGCTATATCCCTCTTCATACCATCCCACCAATAGAAAGTTTTCAAATCCTTGTACATTTTGGTGCTCCCTGGATGTATGGAATAGGGTGAATCATGTGCCTCCTTCAATATCATGTCGCGAAGGTGTCTTATGTTTGGCACACAGATCCTTTTTCCTAGCCAAAGCGTACCCTTTTTATCCTCCCTGAAATCCTTCTCTATCCCTCGTCGGATTCTTTCCTTGATCTCCTTGATCCCCTCGTCCGTTGCTTGGCCCTTTCTTATTTCTTGCTCCAATGAGGAGTGGATCTCTATTATCTCCACGTTATTCAAGAATCCAAGGTGTAACCGTTCGAACTCCTTCCGTAGTTCAGGTGGTAGCTCCCGAACCGTGAGTTGGTGGCATGCTCCCTTTCTGCTCAATGCGTCCGCTACTACATTAGCCTTCCAGGGGTGGTAGTTGATTCCCACATCATAATCCTTGATGAGTTCTAACCATTGACGTTGCCTCAAATTCAAATCCGTTTGGGTAAATATGTACTTGAGGTTTTATGATCCGTATAGATCTCACATCGATGGCCAAGGATATAATGTCTCCAAATCTTCAATGCATGCACCACTGCTGCTAACTCCAAATCATGAGTAGGATTGTTAAGCTCATGCTTCTTAAATTGTCGTGAGGCATAGGCTACCACTTGTCCTTCCTGCATGAGTACACACCCGAGTCCTTGTCTAGATGCGTCACAATATATGTCAAAGCTCTTGCTTACGTCTGGCAATACTAGAACTGGTGCTGTGGTTAGCCTTTTCTTAAGTTCCTCAAAACTTTCTTGGCAGGCTTGTGTCCATTGAAAGATTTTTCCCTTTATTAGCAACTCCTTCATAAGTCTTGCTATTTTAGAGAAGTCTTTAATGAAGCGCCGATAGTATCCTGCCATCCCAAGGAAACTTCGAATATCCCTCACGCTCTTTGGTTGGTCCCACTTCAGAACATCTCTCACCTTTCCAGGATCAACCGATACCCCTTCCTTGGAGATGATGTGGCCTAGGAAAGATATTTCCTTTAGCCAAAATTGACACTTGTTGAGCTTGGCATACAACTGATGCTCGCGCAACTTCTGCAAGGTCAATCTCAGATGTTCTTCATGATCCTCCTTACTTTTTGAATACACCATAATGTCATCGATGAAAACCACGACGAACTTGTCCAAATACTCCATGAAAACCTTGTTCATAAGGTACATGAAGTATGCGGGTGCATTCGTCAATCCAAAAG
The DNA here is from genome assembly GCA_030760725.1 of Neostapfia colusana. Taxonomy (NCBI): domain Eukaryota; kingdom Viridiplantae; phylum Streptophyta; class Magnoliopsida; order Poales; family Poaceae; genus Neostapfia; species Neostapfia colusana. The sequence goes on from JASWHV010000003.1 coordinate 85,511,853, forward strand.
ACATAATGGTATATTCATATAAACCATACCGTGTTCGAAAGGCTGTCTTAGGTATATCGGAGGGCTTAATCTTCAGCTGGAAATATCCCGACCGAAGATCAATCTTGGAGAATACCTGGGCTCCTTTCATTTGATCGAACAGGTCCTCTATACGGGGCAGAGGGTATTTATTCTTGATTGTCACCTCGTTGAGAGATCTGTAGTCCATGCACATTCTTTGGGTTCCGTCCTTCTTGTCCACGAAGAGTACCGGAGCTCCCCATGATGACGAGCTTGGACGGATAAAACCCTTCTCCAACTGTTCTTGAATTTGCTTCTTGAGTTCAACTAACTCGTTGATGGACATCCTATATGGTCTCTTAGCTATAGGTGCAGTTCCGGGTACCAAATCTATGGCAAACTCGATGTCCCGGTCAGGTGGCATTCCCGGGAGCTCTTCCGGGAACACGTCCGAGAATTCCTGAACCACTGGAATGCTGTCCAATGTTGTTCCTTCGACATGGTTCAAATTTGCCCGTTCGGTTGCTTGCTGGGCTGACTCAAACTCGACACGAATACCGTGTTCGTTTGTCAACTGCACGTTCCTTTCAGCACATTGGATTACTCCATTGTGCTTGCTTAACCAATCCATTCCGAGTATGATGTCAATCCCGTGGGAGTCCAAAACAATAAGGTTGGCAAGGAAGTCTACCCCCCTTATTTCAAGGCTTACTTTAGGGCATACTACATTAGTCCTCATTTCTCCTCTGGGAGAATTAACTAACATAGCACATTCTAAGTGGGATACGGGTAGATGATGCTTGGCAACATATTTGGATGATATGAAAGAATGCGATGCTCCGGAATCAAATAAAATGGTGGCTGGGTTGGAGTTGGCAAGGAACATACCAATTGCGACATCCTCAGCCTGTTGTGCTTCCTCAGCAGTGACATGGTTAACGTGGCCACGAGCATAGTTCTGCGGTCCACGGTTCCCTTGGTTGTCCCCTCCGTTTGGTCGCTGGTTCTGCTTGGGCACGTTACCTTGCTGTCCAGGGCCTCTCCTCGGGCACTGATTAGCGAAGTGGCCTACTTCCCCGCATGCAAAGCATGCCCTGTTGCCTACGGCAGCAGGTACGTTGGGGCGGGGGTTTTGAACAGGGGCGCCATTGTTAGGTCGGGGCACAGGAGGCATGGGCACACGAGGTGCCGGTGCAATGAATAGTTGCTGTGGTGGCTGACCAGGGCGGTACGCAGGAGTGGTCGATCCATACTGCGATGCAGGGGGCATGTATCTAGGTCATACGTTGCTCCCTTGGGGCTGGTACGGCATCTTCCTTTTGCACTCTCGCTCGATCTCTCGGATCTTGTTTTCCACCACAATAGCCTTATCAACCAGCTTCTGGAAGCTTACGTAGTCATTGTTGAGGAGTTGAACTTGGATCTCATTGTTCAACCCTCTCATGAACAGGTACTGCTTCCTCTGATCTGAGTTGACATCTTCGGGGGCATACCGGGACAGTTGTATGAACTTGTTGAGATATTCGTTCACACTTTTCTGTCCTTGGCGGAGACCTTCAAACTCCTGCCTCTTGAGCATCATTACACCAACAGGGATGTAGTGGGAGCGGAAACTTTCCTTGAACTCAGTCCAAGTGATTGTCTCCGGGTTGGCATGGGCGTTGCTCAAGGCATCCCACCAGTCGGCGGCAGCTCCCGTAAGTTGGTGCGATGCGAAGAGAACCTTCTCTCGGTCGTTGCACTGAACAATGGCGAGCTTCTTCTCCATGGATTTCAACCAATCATCGGCCTCCATTGGATCGCTTGCTTGAGCAAAGGTGGGTGGTCGAGTTCTCATGAATTCTCCCAACCTGTTATGAGCCGGCGGTGGTGGTGGCGTTGGTGCCGGAACGGGGTTTTGGTTGGCCTGCAACTGACCCAAAGTTTGGATCATGGTTTGCAATAGCTGGTTTTGCATGGCCATCAACCTTTTAGGTTGTTCTCGCCAGCTCCGGGGTTAGCAGGAACTTCCTCGTGGTCATCTTCCTGGACGTTCCTTCGGCTGGCATTTCCTCACACCATCTGTGAGAGAGAACGAAATAGAATAGAAGGTTAGAAGGTTAGGTAGGTCCTTTCAACTATATGCATCAAGGTGAGTGGGACTATATATATTAGCCCTTATGAGGATGTGAGCAAGTGCCAAAACATCTCACACCTCTTTCTTCTTACGTGTGGATATGGACAACGTTTTTGAGACGTCCCACAACTCACACTAAGCACATATTTACAAATAATCATCACAAGGGCCCAGTCAACTCCTATTCAAGGTTGGTTTGCTATGTCAAGGTGGTTTCTAAAGGCAAATCTAAGCTTATTTACCCTAGGACGCTTGTGACTCCTATTTAGGGGTGTAACCCGTAGCTCTATTATCTATCTAAGGTTTTCTACCTAGGCGTGTAACCTACTGTCAACCCGTGGCTCTGATACTAATCTGTGACGCCCTCAATTCTGTGGAAAACCACGGAACCGAGAACTAATGCATATGTGTGCCCAGGATGTTCTTCACACATACACATACGTTCCACAAACTAAATTCAGATTATATATTACCACGAATAACAGAGTTTATTACAATACCTCATGAGTCTTAGACTCATGCTTACAGCGGAAGTCTTATTTCTATGCAGCGGAAGTCCTTATTTAAATGCGGAAGCAAAAACTAATGCGGAAGCAAAACTAAGCAGAAGTGGCTCCATCTCTACTCCCTCCACAGGCAAGGTTGAGAACAGATCACACGCCATAATGTTCCACTTGATCTTCATAGTAGGCTTCTCCTGCTGCTGAGGATGAAGTAATAATGCAAGGTTGAGTACAATGATGTACTCAGCAAGTGCGGGAAAACACATGATATGCAGCTCATAAACAAGGTAGGTATTAAAAGGCTTATTTGCAGAAAAGCGAACTTGTAAATCCATGATAAAAAAACAACTTAACTTTAGATGAATGTGATCCCAGCATGAATTAAATTACCAACATACCTCCATCACTTCCCGTGTTCCATCCAAACATTAACTAATCCTTTATTCATACTCACGAATACCTCCTCGTATTCGCTACCATCTCATCTCACAAATCAACCTCGTCTCACACCGAGACCAATCTCATGTCATGACCCAACAGTCGTGCAAACATCTCATCATCCGGACTCAACAGTTCTAAACCAATGACCATAGCAGAGAACCTTCCCAATACCCATCCCATCTAATCATGGCAGTTTAGCCAGATGCTCGTGACCGTAAGCTCGGCTATCATGATAGTTTTAATAACTCTGCAGAGTTTGCACCTCTTTACCCACAAGTTTGTGATTTCGTCACCCGTCGGCGACTGCAGAACCTCCATTATACCAGTACACATCCGTCGGTGTATGGTCAAGAGATCACAAAATAGCCTTTACAAAGGGGTTACTAGATGTATGGACTCACTAAGGTTTCACCGGCAGGCTAGAATCTCCAATTCTCCCACCCACGGGCCCCCTCTTGTGCCATGCAGTTCCCAGGGCAGTCCTCACTCGACTCCCATTCCCCGCGCCTTCCACAGTCCATAACACTCTAGCAACTTACCTAATTACTCAGCTAAGCCGCACCCATATTTGGCCTTGTGGTGGCACTGTTATCCTGGCATGTGCATGCATGAACCGGTCCATAGATCTACGGCAAGTAAAACCACCATCTCATGCTACCTCATTCACAAACCCAGGCTTGCCTAGATCTCCCTCCGATCCATGTTCATTAACCTCATCAGTTACTTATTATCAGTACGAGTGCAGTTAGCTAGACACATCTATCTCTCTTCCCGATCCCATAGACTCAGCGAAGCATAAAGAAAAAACCATATCCGACTCATAAACTTCCCAGGCGACAAGGGTGGTTTAATCAAAACTAGTAAACTCCTATAAAAGGGTTTCCCATCATGTTTGACTCAGTACGCACACCTTTTCGCAAAACAAAACAGTTTTACCCGAAACATAGGATCAACATGGTCAAGGAGCACTTGCCTTGTTCTTGCGATTCCGGTTGTTCTTGATTCTCAAAACCTTGTTGCTGCAGTTCGTCGTAGACAGCTCCCTGAGCTTGTCCTGCTAGGTAGGATCACGTGCATACAGGATTCACAGCAATCAATATTTATGCACAAACCTTAAACTAGATGTGATGATGCACATGCATGCTATCCTATAATTGTTATTAGATTGGTGTGATCTTGCATGGCATGCATGGACAGAGGTGTTCGGATCAAAGGTTGACGTGGCGATGATCTTGTCTTTAGATCAAACTGATCATCGAGTGATCTGCCCACGAGAAGGCTTCTGTTCGAAAGGAATTGAAAAACAGATGCAAGAGACGAACACAATGATGTCGTAAGGTGGTATTGAAGTCCTACCTCACGCTCTTCTTGTCTTCGAGGTCCTCCTCAGACCGCTTGGTTCTTCTCCGATGATCTCCCTTGTTACGCTTCAGCGATGTTTTGCTTGGCGAGTTAGGGCTAGGGCTCTAAGTCGTCGGCTCAGGAGTTGAAAGAGAAGTTTGTGGTTTCGGCCAGAGGTTTTGGGTTCTATTTATAATCGGGAAGAGAAGAGTCCTAATCTGATTGGATCCCGAATAAGAGTCTTATTCAGATCTTTGTTGGATCCTAACGTCTTTTCTTTAGTAACATCGTGGAAATTTAGATCGGTTTCTGTTGCGTACCAGTATCTTTACGCGTAAAAACCGCTCCAGACTCGTTACCTCCGCGGTGATGAGCTCCGGAGGCTCCACGTGTCCTTCCGAGCCTGGTATCTCTTCTCCCGCAGAGACGAGCTTCGGTTGTGCCGCGTGTCACGAGCGAGACCTCCCTCTTCTTCTGAGGTGAGCTCCGTGCACGCCACGTGTTTGCGCCGGTCTTCCCCTTCTTCTTTCCTCAGGGACATGCCCCGAGGTCGACACGTGTCTAGCAATAAAAAGACCTCCCGGAGACAAGCTCCGGTGGCGACACGTGTTCGATAGATCCGGACTTCTCTTGTGATGAGTTCCGAGATCGACATGCATCCCGTGCGACTAGTCCTCTGATTGTCATGAGGACTAGCTCCGAGGATGAAACGTGTCTTACGGAAAATGCCTTTGCTTCTTCCGCAGAGGCTAGCTTCGTGGGCAACATGTGTCCCATAGGATCGGACCTCTCCCCTTTGCGGAGACGAGTCCCGAACCTGCCACGTAGCTATTTTAGCGGCGGACCTCTCTTCACCTCGCAGGGGCGAGCTCCGAACACGCCACGTGGCCAGTTGGCCGCGGTAGTTGCCTTCGGTGCTCTCTGAGAGCTTATTGGCTACCCTTTTGGTACTTGTCATTGTTCCATCTTTTCTTAAAATGTTTTCTTCTTCATAACTCGTGAACATATGCTGACACCCGAGATGAGGGTGTCACATATAAAAGGCTCGGGTAGGCGACGTTAGCAAGGGTTCGCACTCCAGCAACTCATACGCTAGACATCAGTCATCCCCAAGCTCAGGACTCCGGTTCTGAGCAGCAAGCAATACAGCGAGCACCTCAGCTCACTGTGGACGTAGGGTTTTACGCTCCGGCGGCCCGAACCACGTAAAACCCGCCGTGTCAAGCTCTTACTAACTCGTCCATACGCTCAAGCTCTCTGCAAGTGACTAGCCCCTCCGAAAAAGAATCTCCGCGGGCTGCCCAGTGCAGGTCCGGGGGAAGTGTCGACCGCACACTTCGACAGCGCTCGTCACCTTCCTCCGGCACAATGTCGACGTGTTTGCATGGAAGCCATCGCAGATGCCGGGGATCCCTATGGAGGTGATCGAGCACCACTTAAAGGTCTTTCCCGACGCCCGGTCAGTTCAACAGAAGCCCCGCAAGCAGTCCATCGAGCGGCAAAACTTCATACGCGAAGAAATCAAGAAGCTGCTGGATGCTGGCTTCATACGAGAAGTCCACCACCCCCGGTGGTTGGCGAACCCCGTCGTTGTCCCGAAGGCCGGTGGGAAGCTCCGGATGTGCATCGACTACACCAGTCTCAATAAGACATGTGCCAAAGATCCATTCCCTCTCCCTAGAATAGATCAAATAGTAGACTCGACATCAGGCTGCGATATGCTGTGGTTCCTAGACGCCTACTCGGGTTTCCATCAGATCCCCATGTCTAGAGAAGATGAAGAGCACACCTCTTTCATCACAGTAGATGGCCTGTATTGTTATGTCTCTATGCCTTATGGCCTAAAGAATGCTCTCCCCACCTTTGTACGTGCAATGCACAAAACCTTTGGAGAGTTAATAAGAGACTTAGTTGAGGTGTACGTCGATGACATCGTTGTCAAGGTCAGGCAGAGTTCATCCTTGTTAGATAACCTAGCCTTAGTTTTTGACAAATTGCGCTCTACGCGCACCAAGCTGAACCCTGACAAATGTGTGTTCGGTGTATCCTCTGGGAAACTCTTAGGATTCCTGGTCTCGCACCGGGAAATTGAGGCCAACCCAGAGAAGATCAAGGCCATCGACTTGATGCGGCCTCCTGCCCGCATCAAAGAAGTCCAGAAGCTCACGGGGTGCCTAGCCACGCTGAGTCGGTTTATACCGACATTAGGAGAGCGGGCGCTCCCCTTCTTTAAGCTCCTGCACAGATCCGGTCCATCTGCTTGGACTGGCGAAGCAGAAGAAGCTTTCCAGGAGTTGAAGCGACTCCTGACGACCCTACCTATCATGGTAGCCCCTGAGCCCGGAGAGCATCTGTTGCTCTACATCGCGGCGACAACTGAAGTGGTGAGTATGGTCCTCGTCGCAGAGCGGCTGGACCTCTCATCTTCACGGCCTGCTCCGGCAGCAGAAGACGGACGTCAGGAAACCCCGCAGGTCCAAGACGGCCTCCTGGACCTCCAAGACAACCTCCCGGAGGTCCATGGCGGCCTCCTGGACTTCCAAGACAACCTCCTGGGGGTCTAGTGGGACCCCCAGGGGGCCCAACGGGACCTCCCTGAGGTCCAGCAGGACCTCCCGGAGCTCCCGGAGAACCAGCGGGGCCCCCCGGAGAGCCAAGATGGCTTAAGAACCTTCGAGTTCCAACTCCCAGAAGCTCCCCTGGACCCACTCACCTCCAGCGGGCCAGGGCCAATCGATGAAGACCTCTCAGACCTAAGAGAGAGGGTTCGAACCATCCAGAGGCCTGTCAACTACATCAGCGAAGTCCTTCACGATGCCAAGACAAGGTACCTAGAAGTCCACAAGATGCTGTATGCAGCGCTCGTGGCGTCCAGGAAGCTCCGCCACTACTTTCAGGCCCACCGGGTCTCAGTAGTCACCTCCTATCTGCTGAAGACGATCCTTCACAGCCCCCATGCGACTGGCAACGTCACTAAATGGGCAGCGGAACTGGCAAAGTTTGAGCTGGACTTCCTTCCTCGCCATGCAGTCAAAAGCCAAGCGCTGGCTGACTTCGTGGCAGAGTGGACACCGACGAAGGCTGACCCAGGGGGCCACGAAGACGGTCAACCAGAACGCCGAGCTCTGGTCTTCACCGAGCCCCACTGGACGCTCTTCTTCGACGGCTCCTCGTGAAAGCAGGGGGCCGGTGCCGGCGTACTGCTTCTCATGCCATCGGGGGAGCAGTTTGGGTACATGGTGCATCTCAATTTCAAGGCAACCAACAACATGGCAGAGTATGAAGCACTTATCTTTGGCCTACAGACAGCCCTGTCTCTTGGCGCTCGCCAGTTGTTGGCACAGGGCGACTCCCAGATGGTTATCAAGCAAGTTAAGGGCGAATGCTCCTGCAATGACCCACAGCTAGCTGCTTATCTGATTCACGTGCAGATGTTGGAGAAAGACTTCCTCGCCTTGGACCTGCGCCACGTACCGCACGCTGGCAATGCCACAGCTGACGACTGTCAAAGTGTGCGGTCGACACTTCCCCCGGACCTGCACTGGGCAGCCCGCGGAGGTTCTTTTTCGGAGGGGCTAGTCACTTGCGGAGAGCTTAAGCGTATGGACGAGTTAAGGAGGAGCTTGACACGGCGAGTTTTACGTGGTTCAGGCCGCCGGAGCGTAAAACCCTACGTCCACGGCGAGCTGAGGAGCTCGCTGTATTGCTTGTTGCTCAGAACCGGAGTCCTCAGCTTGGGGATGAGTGATGTCTAGTGTATGAGTTGCTGGGGTGCGAACCCTTGCTAACGTTGCCTACCCGAGCCTTTTATAGTCCAAGGCTCGAGTGGCTTACAAGGGGGGCCCGGGACCCGACAGGTGGTCCCGGGGAGATTGCCTGCAGACTACCGTATCCGCGGTTATGCCGGTAGTTGTCTCTGGCGAAGGCTTCTGAGTCTTCGTCTTGCCGCCCTGCCCATACCGCATGCTAGTCGTATGTAAGGGCCTCAGTTTTTGACACTCATTTGCAGTGTTCATCACCACACCACACACCTCATTTGAGGAAGAATGATGAACACAAATAAAGAGCAAGTAACAATTATCAACATGCTCATTAGGGAACAAACTCACACATTGCAAAAGTGGTACTTCCCACATGTGATATAGATGGGCTGGACATATGAAAACTCCTACACTTTGCTAAGGATGTCCATGCCAAGTTCCACCCAAATTCAAAACCTTTTTGAGGTCATTTTGGGTATAGTTAGGAAGAGGGCAGTTTGAAACCATATTCAAATTCAAACTGTTTTCACCCACTGAATTTAAAAGTGGAAGGCATATTCTTGCTCAGCACATTTTTGTGAGCTCACACACCAATTTTCACTCCATTTGGAGTTGATCTTGACATGAGCTAAGGGGGAGAAATTCAAACTTTATTTGAATTTCAAACTGCACTTGTGCTGAAATTCATTCAAACCAAACCTCATTTGAACTTTGATCAATTCAAATGGCTCTTGGGTGAATAATTTGAATTGCCAAGGGTAGAATAGGGTTCACTGTTTACCACAGCTGTTAGGAATAAATTTCAGAGGTTAAAAGAGAAGTGGGACCCACATGTCAGCCTCTGCCTCAAAGCAAACCGACTGAACCACAGTTCAGTCGGTTCCCGGCAGCTGTGCGCGCGCGCCACCGAAGGGGGCAGCCGGCGCCAGCTCCTGCTGCGTGCCCCAAGCCGGAGACCAGCCGGCCGGGCTATTTATTCCCCCCCCCCCCCGGCGTGCTTCAGTCACCATTTCCCCGAGCTACCGGCGTGCGCGACTGCTTTTCCCACTGCCATCACTAGCGCTCGAGTTCCTGCTTGATCAAGCCGATCGCAGCTCCCTCTTTCCATTCCAAGGTCCCAGCAAGGTACTAGCAACCATCCTCCATCCTTCCCATTGATAGAAATCGATTGAAACCGAGTGATATCGGCTGTGCCGAAAGATCAAACTCGGAACTGGAAACCGCCGCACCTCGGGCTCTCGTGGACAGCCCAACCTGGGCGTTGTCACGCCCGAGCCAAGGCACCCTTGGACGCGCAAGTGACCGGTGCTGCTCACCCCCGAGCCACAGCTCGAGTGGTTGCTCACCGGCGGCGAATTTCCACTTTTCCCCTTTCTGTGTGCAGAACGACCTTCGGGTACGATTCTGTTTAATTCGTGCTCTAGAAAGGATTAGAGGGCCTCAGGCCACTCCCACACGAACTAGACACGGTGACGCACAAGTTGCCTTCACAACTCTGGGCCGGAGAACTTCTGTGCCCGGCGTAATTCAAGGTCTACTAATGGCGGAACGCACGGGGGGTATCGGGCGCACGGTGAGGACCTATTTCGGGCCTTCCCCGAGCTGCCCCGAGTTCATGTCGACCTTCTCTGAGGTCCACTGATGCTCCCCGACCGATTTCCCAAGTAGCTGAGGCACTAGGAGCGTCAGCCGACATGGCCGAAGTCGTTCCGATATGGCGGCTCGTCGCCGACCATGCTCCGGCCGTTGTCATGAGCAGCTGACCCTCGGATCATGTTCCCCAAGTAAAATTAGGCAGGGGCGGCCAGAATCAAGAAGTTTGGAGCGGTACAGCAGCCAGCGGCGAGCTCTCCGGCGAGGTCCCTCGGCGGCGGAGCGCGGGTGTCGCGAGGTTGAAGAAGGGGGTGGACCCCAGCTGTCAGCGGCCGATATTTTTAATCGGGATCCGGCTGCGGCCGGGATCGGGTGTGCTGGCGCGCAAAAGCCTTGTGGGCCGCGGTGTGCTGTCGCTTCGGCGTGCGACGCGTGTCCCCTGGGCCCACGCGCGAGTTTAAACTTTTCCCCGATTTTCAGATTTCCTTCAAACTTCAAATCCTTATAACTTTGGCTAGAAAGCTCCAAATTGAGTGAACCAAATTTCGCTGGATTCAGCTCTCTGAGTACTTTCCAGAAAATCAAGTGTCACTTCATGAAATTCCTTAATTCTCCAGAATTAATTCCTCAAAGTTTAAACTGTTAGGAATTTTAACTGGAGAATCCTTTGGAGGAAAATCCTGAAATTGTGCTGAGATGTTCACCAAAATATCCTTGAACTACCATAAAAATTTCAGATCCATTTGAGCTCATTTAGTCCACCTAATGGTGTGATTAGTAAAACTGTTCCAGAGAAAATAGAAAATGTTCAGAAACATTTTCAGGATTTTCTCTGAAATTGTTTAGCTCATATCTTTAGTTAGAGACTTCCAAATTAAGTGAGACCAACTCCATTAGAACCCTCTGAAAATCTAGTTTTCATAAAGTCATAGTTTGTCTCATGAAAATCCCTAGAACACCCTAAGGGTTCCAATTAAGGTCAAGGACATAATTATTTGTGGAGGGCTCAAATGAGCTTTGCTGCAACTAAAACTTGACCAAGTCTTTGTTTAGGTTGTAACCAAGCCACAGTAAAAGTTTCACAGTCATTAGGTCTGTCTAGTAAGGGTTATAGGCTTCACAACTTCAAAGTTAATACAAAGGCATCTAAATTGATACATACATTGTTCTTATCATGTAGTCGCTAAGGTCGAGGAGGAACCCGAAGTCCTAGACTTCGTTACTCCGGAGGAACAGCTAGCCTACGACCAAGAGCAGCAAGGCAAGCCCCGGTTTGCATTAACCTTTTTACGAATTTTTATTGTTTTGAGCACATACTTGTTTCCCTTTGTTCGTTGCATTAGAGTCTTGATTGGAAACCCAACTGCACAGCCAAGAAAACCATGGGTTGGGTTTAGGATTGAAAACCTCGTTAGCCACTGCATTGCTAGAATAGAGTAGGATTCGGTACAAGTCGAGTAGTTGGAACTACTCGCGAGAATAGGCTAGAGGCACATTGCTCGGGTAGAGATAGCACATGAAACACATGGCAAGAAAATGAGACCGAGCGGAGAGTAAGAGCAGCAGGACTTTGGGGCCTGTGTGCTGTAGCTCCGCTTGTGTCGATTGAGGACCGAGCCGTGTGCGGGCCTGTTGAACAAGCTAGAACAGCACCGAAGACCTACCGGCTATATGGGAACCGGGAAACTGATGTAACTCGGGTAGCTGGGTGTTGAGGCATTGCCCGTCGTTCAGAGGGTAGGTTGAGAGCTCGAGGTGTAAATCAGCTGGCGGCACGGAGATGCGCGTGCAGGGACCTCTTGCTCGGGACGATGGGACCGGTTCAATATTTGGCTAACGGGTGAAAGGTAGTCGCGTACGGCGTCCGTGATGGTTGTTGTAGGCAACATCGAGTACGGGCGTACGTGACGGGTTGTTCGGGTAACCCTGCAGGTGTAAATCGATTATAATCGCTGTCCCTCGCGGTCAGTGAGTACCACTTGTTCACTGTACCGTGACGTAGAAAGAACAGGCTAGTTACATGTTAAAATGTTGCTGATTGAAAGTTGGATATTGATTGTTAATGATATGTTGTAGCTTAGTGCTAACTAAAGTTCTTTTCAACTTTGGGCAAAGTACATGAGAGAAATGCGTTTCTTGTTTGATTGCGGCTCTCTCATGTGCCTTAGCATAAAGTTCTCCACAACCTGCTGCTAAAACTTGAAAGTAAGGTTCTACTAATTAGGCGAGTCCTTGCAAATGATTTTTACCTCATGCAACCCATCACCCTCATGTAGAAGTTCCATGTTTAGGTGAGACGGGTCAGACTTGCTGAGCCTTCGTGCTCACTGCTTGTGTTCGAAGCTTTTGCAGGGTTCTATGAGGAAGGGACTCCCGAAGAGGAGACGGAACCCCAGGAGGGGAACCCCGTCGAGTGGGAGTCGTGCACGCCGCAGAGTTAGTGTGCGTGTGTGCTAGCAAGGACACGTTCGAGGGCTGAACGTGCACTTGATGCTTAGTCTACGCCCGCGAGTGTGGACTAAACTTATTTTGATGTAAACATGTTAATAAACTTGTTTATGTAATAAAGCTTCCGCTTCCGCTTTGTACCTTTGACGTGTGTTATACGGTGCTGTGCAATGCAGCACCCCTCAGCGTGATCCTGGCTCGACAGGACCAGTGGGGTCGTGTCATCGTAGTGGTTGATGACGGCAGGAGCGGCATGGGATGTCTTGTCGCTGCGTTTATTGGCTGGCAGGCTCTGACACCACGCGCCAGTCTGTGATGTGACTAGGCGCAACGGCACCTGACAGAGGCGTGCTCCGCGTCTCCGCGTCTTGGGAAGGCGCGAGCCTTGAATACCTTGTACGGGCAAGGTATGGGGCGTCTTTACACCCGCTGCCTACCGCTCGGGGGCAGGCAGCGCTGTTCTGCTGGCCACGTGGCGGGCCCGGAGCCCTCCTCAGAGGAGAGGGGGGTCCGGCCCCGCAGGACACGTGGAGCCTTCGGACCTCTCCCCGCGGAGGGGGAGGTCCGGCTTCTGTCGGCCACGTGGCAAGCCCGGAGCTCTCCTCTGAGAAGAGGGAGGTCCGGCCCCGCTGGACACGTGGCGCCTTCGGACCTCTCCCCCACGGAGGGGGGAGGTCCGGCTTCTGCAGGCCACGTGGCGAGCCCGTAGCTCTCCTCTGAGGAGAGGGAGGTCCGGCCCCGCCGGACGCGTGGCGTCTTCTGAGCTCTCCCTGCGAAGAAGGGCGAGATCCTTAGGCATTTTCCCCTGTGCGCGGGGGTACCCCATATCGCGGGTACCGACAGTGGCCCCCGGGCCCATCTCGGGGGAGATAGTGAGCCCAAGGTGGGACCTCCGTCTCTTCTGATCCGCGCACTTTTTCTAAGTCCCGCATTGACCGCTGCCGGAGCACAAACAGTCGCGGGATCGTGGGTGCGTGCGCCCACTTGATGGTTGCCTTTACTGCGGCGGTTCCCAAGGCTGCCATTCCTGTACGTTGTGGTGCTTTCTTCTGGAACCGCCGAAGCGCCTTGCCGGCTTGTCTTCTAGGGAGACTGACTCCTTGACCCACCGCTTCAGTTGGGCGGCTTGGGTCCACCTGTGATCGGCGCCCGGTATCGGAGCCGAAGCGGTTGCCGATGCGGCGTATTCGAAGAGTTTCGAATTGCTTGGAATTGCACCTGGGAAGTTTTAAGAGGGGATCTTACCCGCATTGCGGCTTCCCTTCGCACTTCCCAGCGCTTTTTCTTGGACTCTTGTGCCTTTGTCGGTACCCGCGATATGGGGTACCCCCGTGCACAGAGAAAAATGCCTAAGGATCTCGCCCTTCTCCGCAGGGAAAGCTCCGAAGGTGCCACGTGTCTAGTGGGGCCGGACCTCCCTCTCCTCAGAGGAGACCTCCGGGCTCGCCACGTGGCCTACATCAGCCAGACCTCCCCCCTCCGAGGGGAGAGCTCCGAAGGTGCCACATTTCCCGCGGGGCCGGACCTCCCTCTCCTCAGAGGAGAGCTCCGGGCCCGCCACGTGGCCGGCAGAAGCCGGACCTCCCCCTCCGGGGGGAGAGGTCCGAAGGCTCCATGTGTCCTGCGGGGCCGGACCCCCCTCTCCTCCGAGGAGGGCTCCGGGCCCACCACGTGGCCAGCAGAACGGCGCTGCCTGCCCCCGAGCGATAGGCAGCGGGCGTAAAGACGCCCCGTACCTTGCCCGTACAAGGTATTCAAGGCCCGCGTCTTCCCAAGACGCGGAGACACGGAGCACACCTCTGTCAGGTGCCGTTGCGCCCAGTCGCATCACAGACTGGCGCGACAGTGTCAGAGCCTGCCAGCCAATAAATGCAGCGACAAGACATCCCATGCCGCCCCGCCGTCATCATCCACTACGACTAGCATGCGGCATGGGCAGGGCTGCAAGACGAAGACTTAGAAGCCTTCGCCAGAGACAACTACCGGCATAACTGCAGATACGGTAGATAACAGTCAATCTCCCCGGGACCACCTGTCGGGTCCCGGGCCCCCCTTGTAAGCCACCCGAGTCTTGGACTATAAAAGGCTCGGGTAGGCGACGTTAGCAAGGGTTCGCACTCTAGCCATTCACCCCCAAGCTGTAACTCATCCTCAAGCTCAGGTCCGGTTCTGAGCAGCAAGCAATACAGCGAGCTCCATAGCTCGCCGTGGACGTAGGGTTTTACGCTCTGGCGGCCTGAACCACGTAAAACTCGCCGTGTCAAGCTCTTACTAACTCTTCCATACGCTCAAGCTCTCCGCACGGGACTAGCCCCACCGAAAAAAGAACCTCCGCGGGCTGCCCAGAGCAGGCCCGGGGGAAGTGTCAACCGAACACTTCGACATTTGGCGCGCCAGGAAGGGGGCTTTCCCTTGCGAGACGAGTTTCCGCCAACGAAGATGACCAAGCTTCCTTCAGCGGCAAACTCTCCTCCTCCGCATTCACGGCGAACCGTGACCAGCGGGGAGTACATGTCGACACACTCAGGACGGAGTGTGTCGGCACAAGCTGGTAGCCAGCAGCCGGCTCTGGCAGCGACGACCCCGGCAATGCAGGCTCCAACCAGCGTCAGGTCTTCAGTAGCGCTGGGCGTACCCGGCGGGGGTGCGCTAGCTGCAGCAAGAGCACTACTGCACAATCCTCCTGCTGGGGACGCGCCTCAGGCAGCGACCCAGCAGTGGATTCGCGAGGTAGACCGTCTTGTCGTCGCCGCCGCAAACCCTCGACTTCGGCGGGGACGACGCTCCGGCCAACCGGCTGTGTCGCTGATGCGCACGCCAATGGTTGGCGAGCAGACGGCAGATTCCAGCTCCACCAGGCCCCAGCCGACGGATCTGAGAACAGAGCTGGAACGGTGTCACTTGGGCCAAGATGCCCCGGTATACCTCGAGCAACATCGAGAAAGGCGTCGCAACCAAGAGGCTGGTGACAAACTCTTCTCCCCCGCGTTCGCGGTGAACCGTGACCAGGGGGGAGTACATGTCGACATACTCAGGACGGAGTGTGTCGGCGCAAGCTGGGAGCCAGCAGCTGGATCTGGCAGCGCCGACCCCGGCAGTGCAGGCTCCGACCAGCATGAGATCTCCTGCAGCGATAAGCAAACCCCACAGGGGTGCGCTAGCTGCAGCAAGAGCGCTACTGCGCAACCCACCTGCTGGGGACGCACCTCATTCAGTAACCCAGCAGTGGATACGCGAGGTAGACCGCCTCGTCGTTGCCGCTACAAACCCTCGACTTTGGCGGGGACGACGCTCCGGTCAACCGGCTGAGTCGCTGACGCGCACGCCAACGGTTGACGGGCAGACGGCGGACTCCAGCTCCACCAGGCTTCCGTCGACGGATCTGAGGGCAGAGCTGGAGCGATGCCACTTGGGACAAGATGCCCGAGTGTTCCTCGAGCGACGTCGAGAAAGGCGTCGCATCCAAGAGGCTGGTGACAGCATGACGTCGGCCTCGACCCAGCCTGAAGGGCAGATCTTCGCCACGTGAGCTCTGCCCCAGGCGTACGCCGTGCAGCATATGCCACAATCATATGCCCTGCAAACGGCGCCCTCGGTCTATGGAGCAGCCTTGCCCATACCGGGGTACACTGTGCCAGCGGCGAACCAAGCGTTCGCGGCGCCAACACCAGCAGCAACAGGAGCAGGATGTGCGGCCCTGGCGCCCCACCTTCGCTTCACGGGGTGGCCGCGCAAGTTTCGGCCGCACCTGCCCGAAAAGTTCGACAGCAGCGTCAACCCGGCGGAGTTCCTCCAGATCTACTCCACCGCCGTACTTGCCGCAGGAGGGGATGAGGCCGTCATGGCCAACTACTTCCCCGTCACCTTGACCGGCCCGGCCCGGTCTTGGCTCATGAACCTCCCTCAGAGTTCCATAACTTCCTTGGGAGAGCTCTGCCGGCAGTTCATCGCCATCTTCGACAGCTCCTACACCCGTCCCTGCACGGAGCTTGACCTCCACGCCATCAAGCAACAACCTGGGGAATCACTATGCTCCTTCATCCAGCGGTTCTCCCAGGCACCCAACACCATCCCCCACATCCCGAATGCATCAGCAGTGGTCGCATTCCGACAAGGTGTGAGGGACGAGAAGATGCTTGAGAAGCTTGCGACCAGAGAGGTTTGCGATGCCTCTGAGCTCTTCAGCCTGGCGGACAAGTGCGCCAGAGCAGCCGAAGGGCGGAATTGGCACTCACTGCCAGCTTCCGAAGCCGGAAGACAGCCCGAAGACGGCGGAGTTCAAGCCGAGCTCCCGACCACGTCAGACAGCCAAGAGCCAAGCACTGGCTGACTTCATGCTTGAGTGGACGCCAACGAAGGCTGACCCAGGGGGCCGCGAAGGCGGTGAACCAAAGTACCGAGCTCCGGTCTTCACCGGGCCTCACTGGACGCTCTTCTTTGACGGCTCCTCGCGAAAGCAGGGGGCCGGTGCCGGCGTACTGCTTCTCATGCCATCGGGGGAGCAGTCTGGGTACATGGTGCGTCTCAATTCCAAGGCAACCAACAACTTGGCAGAATGTTGGAGAAAGACTTCCTCGCCTTGAACCTGCGCCATGTACCGCGCGCTGGCAAGGCCGCAGCTGACGACCTCTCAAAGAAGGCCTCCCTCGGAGCCCATGTGCCCGAAGGAGTCTTCGAGAGGACGTTGCTGCGGTCCACAGCCCGGCCCGCCGAGCCGGGCGAAGGGGGCTGAACCAGTGCCTCGAAGCTAGGCAGTCCCGGCGGCCCTGCAGCCATGGATGCCGCCAAAGGATCGTAAGCGTAACTGGGGACTCCGTGCAACCCAGGGCTCAAGATCCAGAAGCTCAAGTAGTCCCGATGCATGGACCACGGAGGTCCGGGACTCCTTGAAGGACATCCTTCCTGATGAACGTGCATTCGCTGAACGGGTGGTGCAGATGGCTAAGTGCTACGCGCTGGTATCTTTACTGGCGTGGCGTCACGACATCCTATTGCGGTGCATAACCCAGGAGGAAGGCTGCGGATAGCTCGCAGTAGTCCAAGGAGGTGAGTGCTGGGAACGCTCATCGTCCCGCACGCTGGTCGGTTAAGCCACCTGGCATGGCTCCTACTGACCGAGAGCCACCTGGACGCCGTCAAACCGGTTAGGGATGCAATGCGTGCCAGGTCCACGCCAAGCAGACCCACACAACCGGTGCAGACGCGCACCCAGAGCCGTCGGGGGATACCGGCTCCTCCATGTCGAGGGCCAGCCGGACTTCCCAGGGCTGGGTTATGGGAACTCCCCTTCCACATGGTATGCGGGGCCGAAGCCATGCTTCCCCCTGAGATCGCCATGGGGGTCCCCCCGTGTCCGGCGTACGACGAAGCCACGCATGACCCGCTCTGCGTGAAGACAGGCGCTCCGACGCTACCCCAGTGAGTTCACCATGCTTACTTAGGTGTTCATTTAAATTACGCATTAATTTATATGAACACCTCCCCACGCTCTAGAAAGTGTGCGTCCATTGTACACTTGGTTCCTCTTTCCTGCTCTCATGCATAGTCGATATTTGCCGTCCTGCCGAAAACGGTAGTGCTTGGGGTACTTGCCAGAGGCCCGGTGGCCTTTTGGATCTCCCCCTGTGAGGGTACTGTACCGCCAGTTGGTCTCCTCGGAGAAAAGACCTACGCTAGACCGGGGGGTCAGGAGACTTGCTTTGCCCGGTCTTGCACCCAAAGCATGCGCACTCTGCCCCCCAGCGCTACGGTCTGAGTACCAGGGGGCCGGACGATTACACCCTGACTGGGGCTGGGGCCAGACCTCCGGGACCAAGTGCACTCGATTACCCAAGCCCCGTATTCCGGCCTGGGACAGTAAGCCAAATGAGACTAAGGGACAGGAAAGGGAGGACCACTGAGCAGTGCCGGACTTCGCCCCCACAGCTGTGCCGAGCTCTGATGCCAGCCCTCGCCCTCCTTTCGGAGGCGAGCGCTGATGCCGGGCCTCACGCCCTTCGCTGGCCTGAGCTCCGATGACTTCCGGACTCCGCCTCCACAGCCAGGCCGAGGTCCGAGGCCAGCCCTCACCCTCCTTTCAGAGGCGAGCGCTGATGCCGGACCTCACGCCCTTCGCTGGCATGAGCTCCGATGACTTCCGGACCTCCGCCCCCGCAGCTGTGCCGAGCTCCGAGGTCAGCCCTCGCCCTCCTTTCATAGGCGAGCGCTGATGTCGGACCTCACGCCCTTCGTTGGCCTGAGCTCCGATGACTTCCGGACCTTCGCCCCACGGCTGGGCCAAGTTCCGAGGCCAGCCCTCGCCCTCCTTTCAGAGGCGAGCACTGATGCCGGACCTCACGCCCTTCGCTGGCCTGAGCTCCGATGACCTCCGGACCTCACGCCCTTCGCTGTCCAGAGCTCCGATGACTTCCGGATCTCCGCCCCCACAGCTGGGCCGAGCTCCGATGCCAGCCCTCGCCCTCCTTTCAGAGGCGAGCCCTGATGCCGGACCTCACGCCCTTCGTGGACCTGTGCTCCAATGACTTCCGGACCTCCGCCCCCACAGCCGGGCCGAGCTCCGATGCCAGGCTTCACCCTCTCCTAAGAGGCTGAACTCTGAAGCCGTCAAGACCCTGCCAGCACAGGGAGTACTCAAGACAAGAAAGTGCGCGGGTAGGAGAAGGCCTCACCTCGGGCTCGTTACCTCCCCCGAGGAGAGCCCGGGGGCCACTGTCGGTACCCGCGATATGGGGTACCCCCGCGCACAGGGGAAAATGCCTAAGAATCTCGCCCTTCTCCGCAGGGAAAGCTCCGAAGGTGCCACGTGTCCAGTGGGGCCGGACCTCCCTCTCCTCAGAGGAGAGCTCAGGGCTCGCCACGTGGCCTACATCAGCCAGACCTCCCCCCTCCGAGGGGAGAGCTCCGAAGGTGACACATGTCCCGGGGGGCCGGACCTCCCTCTCCACAGAGGAGAGCTCCGGGCCGCCACGTGGCCGGCATAAGCCGGACCTCCCCCTCCGTGGGGAGAGGTCCGAAGGCTCCACGTGTCCTGCGGGGCTGAACCCCCCTCTCCTCCGAGGAGGGCTCCGGGCCCGTCACGTGGCCAGCAGAACGGCACTGCCTGCCCCCGAGCGATAGGCAGCGGGCGTAAAGACGCCACGTACCTTGCCCGTACAAGGTATTCAAGGCCCGCGTCTTCACAAGACGCGGAGACACAGAGCACGCCTCTGTCAGGTGCCGTTGCGCCCAGTCGCATCACAGACTGGCGCGTAGTGTCAGAGCCTGCCAGCCAATAAACGCAGTGACAAGACATCCCATGCCGCCCCCGCCGTCATCATCCACTATGACTAGCATGCGGCATGGGCAAGGCTGCAAGACGAAGACTCAGAAGCCTTCGCCAGAGACAACTACCGGCATAACTGCAGATACGGTAGATAACAGTCAATCTCCCCGGGACCACCTGTCGGGTCCCAGGCCCCCCTTGTAAGCCACCCGAGTCTTGGACTATAAAAGGCTCGGGTAGGCGACGCTAGCAAGGGTTCGCACTCTAGCCATTCACCCCCAAGCTGTAACTCATCCTCAAGCTCAGGACTCCGGTTCTGAGCAGCAAGCAATACAGCGAGCTCCATAGCTCGCCGTGGACGTAGGGTTTTACGCTCCGGCGGCCTGAACCACGTAAAACTCGCCGTGTCAAGCTCTTACTAACTCGTCCATAAGCTCAAGCTCTCCGCAAGGGACTAGCCCCACCGAAAAAAGAACCTCCGCGGGCTGCCCAGAGCAGGCCAGGGGAAGTGTCGACCGAACACTTCGACAGCCTTTGTCTTCTTGTCTTTGAGTCCTCCCTCGTCATGGCAGGGTCTTGACGGCTTCGGAGTTCAGCCTCTGAGGAGAGGGTGAAGCCTGGCATCGGAGCTCAGCCCTTGTGAAAGGGGGAGGTCCGGCATCGGGGCTCGCCTCTGAGAAGAGGGGTGGTCCGGGAAGTCATCGGAGCTCAGGCCCACGAAGGGCGTGAGGTCCGGCATCAGGGATCGCCTCTGAAAGGAGAGCGAGGGCTGGCGTCGGAGCTCGGCCCAGCTGTGGGGGCGGAGGTCCAAAAGTCATCGGAGCTCAGGCCAGCGAAGGGCGTGAGGTCCGGCATCAGCGCTCGCCTCTGAAAGGAGGGTGAGGGCTGGCCTCGGAGCTTGGCCCAGCTGCGGGGGCGGAGGTCCGGAGGTCATCGAAGCTCAGGCCAGCGAAGGGCGTGAGGTCCGGCATCAGCGCTCGCCTCTGATAGGAGGGCGAGGGCTGGCTTTGGAGCTCGGCCCAGCTGTGGGGGCGGAGGTCCGGAAGTCATCGGAGCTCAGGCCAGCGAAGGGCGTGAGGTCCGGGGGTCATCGGAGCTCAGGCAAGCGAAGGGCGTGAGGTCCGGCATCAGCGCTCGCCTCTGAAAGGAGGGCGAGGGCTGGCCTCGAAGCTCGGCCAAGCTGTGGGGGGCGGAGGTCCGGAAGTCATCGGAGCTCAGGCCAGCGAAGGGCGTGAGGTCCGGCATCAGCGCTTGCCTCTGAAAGGAGGGCGAGAGCTGGCCTCGGAGCTCTGCCTTGCTGTGGAGGCGGAGTCCTGCACTGCTCAGTGGTCCCCCCTTTCCTGTCCCTTAGTCTCATTTGGCTTACTGTCCCAGGCCGGAATACGGGGCTTGGGTAATCCAGTGCACTTGGTCCCGGAGGTCTGGCCCCAGCCCCAGTCAGGGTGTAACCGTCCGGCCCCCTGGTACTCAGACCGTAGCGCCGGGGGGCAGAGTGCGCATGCTTTGGGTGCAAGACCGGGCAAAGCAAGGCTCCTGACTCCCCGGTCTAGCGTAGCTCTTTTCTCGGAGGAGACCAACTGGCGGTACAGTACCCTTACAGGGGGAGATCCAAAAGGCCACCGGGCCTCTGGCAGGTACCCCAAGCACTACCGCCTTCGGCAGGACGGCAAATATCGACTATGCATGAGAGCAGGAAAGAGGAACCGAGTGTACAATGGACACACACTGTCTAAAGCGTGGGGAGGTGTTCATATAAACTAATGCGTAATTTAAATAAACACCTAAGTAAGCATGGTGAATTTACTGGGGTAGCGTCGGAGCGCCTGTCTTCACGCAGAGCGGGTCATGTGTGGCTTCGTCGTACGCCGGACACGGGGGGACCCCCATGGCGATCTCAGGCGGAAGCATGGCTTTGGCCCCGCATACCATGTGGAAGGGTAGTTCCCGTGACCCGGCCCTGGGAAGTCCGGCTGGCCCTCGACATGGAGGAGGCGGTATCCCCCGACGGCTCTGGGTGCGTGTCTGCACCGGTTGTGTGGGTCTGCTTGGCGTGGACCTGGCACGCATTGCATTCCTAACCGGTTTGAAGGCGTCCAGGTGGCTCTCGGTCAGTAGGAGCCATGCTGGGTGGCTTGACCGACCAGCGTGCGGGACGATGAGCGTTCCCAGCACTCGCCTCCATGTACTACTGCGAGCTAGTCACAGCCTTCCTCCTGGGTTATGCACCACAATAGGATGTCGTGACGCCACGACAGTAAAGATACCAGCGCATAGCACATAGCCATCCGCACCACCCATTCAGCGAATGCACGTTCATCAGGAAGGATGTCCTTCAAGGAGTCCCGGACCTCCGTGGTCCATTCATCGGGACTACTTGAGCTTCTGGATCTTGAGCGCTGGGTTGCACGGAGTCCCCAGTGATGCTTACGATCCTTTGGCGGCATCCATGGCTGCAGGGCCGCCGGGACTGCCTAGCTTTGAGGCACTGGTTCAGCCCCCTTCGCCCGGCTCGGCAGGCCGGGCTGTGGACCGCAGCAACGTCCTCTCGAAGACTCCTTCGGGCGCAGGGGCTCTGTCGAAGTGTTCAGTAAACACTTCCCCCGGGCCTGCACTGGGCAGCCCGCGGAGGTTCTTTTTTCGGTGGGGCTAGTCCCTAGCAGAGAGCTTACGCAGATGGACGAGTTAGTAAGAGCTTGACACGGCGAGTTTTACGTGGTTCAGGCCGCCGGAGCGTAAAACCCTACGTCCACGGCCAGCTATGGAGCTCGCGGTATTGCTTGCTGCTCAGCACCGGAGGCCTGAGCTTGGGGGTGAGTTACAGCTTGAGAGTGTATGGCTAGCGTATGAGTTGCAAAGTGCGAACCCTTGCTATCGACGCCTACCCGAGCCTTTTATAGTCCAAGACTCGGGCGGCTTACAAGGGGAGCCGGGACCCGACAGGTGGTCCCGGGAAGATTGTCTATTATCTACCGTATCTGCAGTTATGCCGGTAGTTGTCTCTGGCGAAGGCTTCCGAGTCTTCATCTTGCCGTCCTGCCCATGCCGCATGCTAGTCGTAGTGGTTGATGACGGCGCAGGCGGCATGGGATGTCTTGTCGCGGTGTTTATTGGCTGGCAGGTTCTGACACCACGCGCCAGTCTGTGATGCGACTGGGCGCAACGGCACCTGACAGAAGCGTGCGCCGCGTCTCCGCATCTTGGGAAGACGCGGGCCTTGAATACCTTGTACGGGCAAGGTATGGGGCGTCTTTACGCCCGCTGCCTATCGCTCGGGGCAGGCAGCGTCGTTCTGCTGCCGCATGGCGGGCCCGGAGCCCTTGTCAGAGGAGAGGGGGGTCAGTCCCGCGGGGCACGTGGAGCCTCCGGACCTCTGGAGGGGGAGGTCCGGCTTCTGTATGTCATGTGGCGGGCCCGGAGCTCTCCTCTGAGGAGAGGGAGGTCCGGCCCCGTCGGACGCGTGGCGCCTTCGGAGCTCTCCCTGCGGAGAAGTGCGAGTTCATTAGGCATTTTACCCTGTGCGCGGGGGTACCCCATATCTCAGGTACCGACAGTGGCCCCCGGGCACATCTCGGGTGAGCTAGCGAGCCCGAGGTGGGACCTCCGTCTCTTCCGATCCGCGCATTTTCTCTAAGTCCCGAATTGACCGCTGCCGGAGCACGAACGGCCGCGGGATCGTGGGAGCGTGCGCTCACTTGATGGTTGCTTTTACTGCGGCGGTTCCCAAGACTGCCACTCCTGCACGTTGCGGCGCTTTCTTCGGGAACCGCCGAAGTGCCTTGCCGGCTCATCTTCTCAGGAGACTGACTCCTTGAACCCACCGCTTCAGTTAGGCGGTTTGGGCCCACCCGTCATCGGCACTCGGTCTAGGAACCGAAGCGGTTGCAGGTGCGGGGTATTCGAAGAGTTCCGAATCGCTTGGAATTGCACCCGGGAAGTTTTTAGAGGGGGTCTTACCCACATTGCAGCTTCCCTTCGCACTTCTCTGCATTTCCTCTCGGACTCTTGTGCTTTTGCTCTCTTGCCCTTGAGTTCTCCCTTGCCATGGCTTCCAACCCGCCACCAGAGAAGAAGCGCGCTCGATCTCCTCCAGCAGCGGCGTCTGTGCCAAGTCGGGATTCTGGGGTGCCTGACACTCCCTCCGGTGGCGACTCGAAGAGGCCCCGGGCTGATGCGCTAGAGGAAGCTTCTGGGGCGTCCCCTGTTCCGCCAGTTCAAGCGACTGCGGAGCGGCTGTCAGTGACGGTAGCGGGCTCTGGGAGTCCTACCCCGGCTCGGAAGTCGGGGTTCAGAGCCCGCTGGAGTGTCCGCGCTTCCCGGCCTTCCCCGACTTGCGGGGGATCTGTGCCGCTGCGCTCGGAGCCAGGGGCAACTGCCGCGGCCCCCAGGCCAGCGCGAACTTCTCCTGTTCCGGTGTGCCCGGACTCCGTGGCGGCGTCGTCTCTTCCTGCCGAGATGGCCACCGCGGCCCCCAAGCCAGCGCAGGTTGACCCTGCACTAGGCGGCCCGGCCTCTTCTCCAGCACCGCCTTCCCCGGCTCGCTCCTCTCCTCAGATCAAGGAGCCAGAAGCTGAAGAGAGCCCGGCTGGCCTGGCTGCCAGAGCCTCGGAGCCAACTTCTCCTGATCGGCGTCTTGTCTTGGATGCTGGTGCGTCGACTCCTCTTGAGGATGAGGTAATGGAGGAGGTCGGGGGGACTGCCCCAGCCTCTGTCGCTCCATTGCCCCTGGCGGATGCCTTCGCGCTTGCCGAGATGAGCATTCGGCAGGTCTTTGCTGCACTAGGTCGCGAGCGGGAGGAGTATACGGTTGAACGAGATCGCCTCCTCACCTGGGGGAACCTTTTGCGGGAGAGGACCGCGAAGGTTAAGAGCGAGCTCGACTCCAGGCGGGAGCTGCTCCACTTCAGGGAAGTGCTCCTCGACCGGATGAAGCGGGCTGTCGACCGCATGGACACCCAATCACGGCGGATCAACAGGGAGGCTCTGGAGGCACACGCCCGGGCCGAAGAGAGCCTCTCTGCTTCTGTGGAGATGTGGCAGCAGTTGGAGTGCCATGAACTCGCCGTTGAGGAACGGGAGCATTCCATGGCAGCTGAGGCGGAGAGGGTCGCCGCGCAGCTGGCGGCGGGCGAGGATGACCTTCGAGCTCGGATCGAGGAGCTGGAGATCCTGAAGGCAGACCTCGACTTGAGGGAGGAACAGGTCTCCCGTGATCGCCGGGCGGTCTTGGACCGGGAGTTGACCGCCGACTTCAAGGCCGCTGAGTTGGAGCGGCTCGCCAAGACTCTCCACCTTCGGGAGAGCTCCCTGGCGGCCAAGGAGAAGGAATTCTCCGAGAGGAACCTGGAGGCTCTGCAGGCGGCCCGCCGCGAGGTGGAGGAGCTTTTGGCCTTGCGGTCCTCCGAGGCTCTTGCGGTCTCGAGCTTCGTGGATCGAGCGGGGTCCGCCCTGATCCCTCTTGGCTTCAGTCCGGTGAGGACCACGGCCCCTGCGTTGGAGGTGATCCCCGCGCTGGAGTCGATCGGCGCCAAGCTGGACAGGCTAGACTCGATGGTCACCAGCGAGCTTGAGGCCGAGGGGCGCGGCCTAGCCTTAGAGTTCGCCTCACATGTGCTGGCATGCTTTAAGAGCCGCGACCCCTCTTTTTCGCTAGAACCAGCGAGAGAGGGCCCAGCCGTAGAGCGGGAGCAAGCTGCCAGGGCAGAAGTCGAGGATGTGGCCGCCCTTATAGCCGCAAGGTTCTGGCGGGAGCCGGGAGGTCCTTAGGACTTGTTTCCCTCTTTTTATCGAGTCTGTAGTCCAGCTCATGGAGCCTCGCTTAATTTGACTCTTTTGGATATTTGTGTCTGTGATGCTTTTTCTCTCCTTCTAGGCTTTGCCCGACTGAGTCATTAGCTCCGCAAGGTACTCAGAGGCCATCTCCAATCTCTGAGCTTTGCACAGACACCCTCCCCGGGTCCTAACCATGTTAGGGGCCCCCGGAGGTCTCCGGATCTCGCCCTATGGGGAGCTCCAAATCTGCCTGCCACGTGGCGGGTCCGGAGCTCCTCCTTGAGAGGCAGGAGCTCCGGCCATGTTGGACACGCAGGGCTTTCGGAGCCCTCCCACCGAGGGGGGTGGTCCGGTTTCCGCCTGCCACGTGGCGTGCCCGGAGCCCTCCTCAAGGGAGGAGAGTGTTCCGGGCCCGCTGGACACGTGGGGCCCCCGGGTCCCGCCCCTGCTGGAGGGGCAGGTCCCAGTCCTTCCAGCCCTAGGCCGGAGTAGTTGGTAGCTACTTTCCCCCTGTTCATGCAGTCCCTGTTGCCGTAACCTGGAGGTCCTGCACACAGGCAGAGGAAACGTAATTCTCCTCGGGGGGTCCTCCCCTCCTGTCTCCTAGTCTTATCCGTCTTACGATCCTGATTCGCTATACGGGGCTTGGGCAATTCTGTGCACGAGGCGCCGGAGCTCCGGCTCCATCCGAGGTCCGGGTACGGCCGTCCGATCCCTTGTACTGGGCCATGCGCTGGGGAAGCAGAGTGCACATGCTTTGGGTTCATGACCAGGCAAAGCGGTTGTACTCCCCTGTACCTCC
Source organism: Neostapfia colusana (assembly GCA_030760725.1). NCBI lineage: Eukaryota > Viridiplantae > Streptophyta > Magnoliopsida > Poales > Poaceae > Neostapfia > Neostapfia colusana. The sequence goes on from JASWHV010000003.1 coordinate 85,537,888, forward strand.
GGAGGGCAGGATGCACATGCTTTGGGCTCAGGGCCGGCTAAGCTGGATACGCACCCTGGACCCCCCATGCACAACGCAGGCCTTTCCTGGATGTAACCAACTGGCACCGCAACACCTGACTGGGGGAGGCCCAAGAGACTCACTCGGCCATCGGCAGGTGCCTCAAGCGCAGCCGCCTTCGGTAGGATAGCAAATGCCGACTATGGATGAGCGCAGGAGAGGGGGAGCTAGATGTACGATGAACATACAGAGATAGTGCGATCATAAAAATTAATGCATAATTTAAATGAGTGCATGAGGGAGAGCTATGTAGAACAGGTCTCTGTATTCGCGCCCATAGGTGGAATTCTTGCTGTACATGGAGGCAATGTTTCGCCTCGTCTACAAGGGAAGCAAGACTCTACGCGCTTAGGGTCGGAACCAGGCTAAACTGGACGTAGTCCTGTACCATCCCTTGAGACTTAGCTGCCCCAAGCTCGGTTCCTAAATTCTATGGGGTCCATTACAGAAGGGAATAACCCTGTTCTACTGATGCTCAGGAAGTGGGACTTACAGTGTTGCTTCATGGCAAGGATTTTTGGGAATGGATCCCACTCTCGGTTGGAAGGCATGTGTACTTGGGGCGGCAGCTTTCATGATTCGGAAGGGACCTTCCCTGCTGGGGGAGAGCTTATGGGTCCTTCTTGGAAAAGAGCGTGCCGCTACACCAAGTTGCCCTCCTGCAGGCCCCCGACGCGTTTGGTTCTTTGGCGGTAGTGCTTAGAGCATTAGCCGAGACCGCGCATTGTGGGGTGTTCCCTGCAGCCGAGTCTTGTCGACGAGGTTGTTATCTTCGCGCTGGATCAGGTCCTGCACGGCTTCTCCTGGGGGCCCCCGGGGAGTTCTCCCCTGCTGGCTAAGGCCTTCAAGGGGTAGGTAGGCCCGGGCTCGTCTTGGATGACCTAAGGCGTCTTCCCCTTCTGGCGAGGCCTTCAAGGGGTTGACAGACCTTAGGCGGCCCCCGAGAGGTATGTTCGAGGCACGGAGGCGCGCCACAGTTGGCTAACACCCTGGCCTGTCACCGTCGGAACTGGAGTCCTCACCGTCATGCACTGTCTTTATGACACGCTGAGGCTCCTGGAACCCCACCCGATGGGCAGCAGTGACTGGGGCATCGACCTTCTGTTTGCCATCCCTCTGAGGGTAGGGCGGTGCTTCAGCCCTCTGCTGTCTTCCTTTTCGGAAGCGCTCTGCAGGCCTCTGGATCTCCCAGCACTCGGCAGCAGTATGGTAGCCGGTGCCATGCACGGGGCATAGCCCGCCCTGGTCACTGTCTGGGGCCGGTGATTGCCGCTGCCTTTTGTCGGGGCGTGGCCCCCGAGCTCCACTGGTCGTCGCAGCTGCGGCGACGGGGGCCGTGAATGGTGACTTCATCTTGCCACTCCCCCGGTTCTTGGTCTTCTTGCCACCCCCATAGGCAGCAGCACCGGACCCGGGCTGTCCTCCTGACTCGGAGGTCGGCAGAGCGTGCCAGTTCCGCCCTTCAGCTGCTCTGGCGCACTTGTCCGCCAGGCTGAAGAGCTCTGAGACGTCGCGGACCTCTCTAGTCGCGAGCTTCTCAAGCATTTTCTCGTCCCGGACACCCTGTCGGAACGCCACCACCACAGAGGCACTTTGGATATGTGGGATGGTGTTGCGTACCTGAGAGAACCGCTGGATGAAAGAGCGCAGCGACTCCCCAGGTTTTTGCTTGACGGCGTGGAGGTCAAGCTCCGTGCCGGGACGGGTGTAGGAGCTGCCGAAGTTGGCGACGAACTGCCGGCAGAGCTCTCCCCAGGAGGTTATGGACACCTGAGGTAGGTTCATGAGCCTGCGACAAGTACGGCGGTGGAGTAGATCTGGAGGAACTCTGCTAGGTTGACGCTGCCGTCGTACTTCTCGGGCAGGTGCGGGCGAAACTTGCGTGGCCACCTTGCGAAGCGAAGGTGGGGTGCAAGGGCCGCACACCCTGCACCTGCTGCTGCAGGTACCGGCGCTGCGAACGCTTGGTTCGCACTTGGCACCGCGTATCCCGGCATGGGCAATGCTGCACCATAGACCGGGGCCGCTGCTTGCGGCGCATATAGCTGTGGCATATGCTGCGCAGCATATGCCTGAGGCAGGGCTCGCGTGGCGAAGGCCTGCCCTTCAGGTTGTGTCAAGGCCGACGACATGCTGTCGCCAGCCTCATGGTTGCGACGCCTTTCTCGGCGTCGCTCGAGGTACACCCGGGCGTCCTGGCCCAAGTGGCACCGTTCCAGTTCCCTTCGCAGGTCTGTCGACAGGGGCATGGAGGAGCTGGAATCCGCCGTTAGCCCGTCAACCGTGGGTGTGCACGTCAGCGACACAGCCGGTTGTCCTGGGCGCCGTCCTCGCCGAAACCGAGGGTTCGCGGCGGCGACGACGAGGCGGTCCACCTCGCGGACCCATTGCTGGGTCGCTGAATGCGGCGCATCCCCTGCAGGTGGGTTGCGCAGCAGCGCTCTTGCTGCAGGTAGCGCACCTCCATGGTGTACGCTCAGCGCTGCCGAAGATCTCACACTGGTCGGGGCCTGCATAGCCGGAGTCGGCTGCTGGCTACCAGCTTGTGCCGACACACTTTGTCCTGAGTGTGTCGACATGTACTCCCCAGTGGTCACGGTTCGCCGTGAACGCGGAGGGGGAGAGTTTGCCGCTGAAGGAAGCTTGGTCATCTTCTTTGGCGGAAACTCGTCGCGCTAGGAGAAAAGCCCCCTTCCTGGCGCGCCAAATGTCGAAGTGTTCAGTCGACACTTCCCCCGGGCCTGCACTGGGCAGCCCGCAGAGGTTCTTTTTTCGGTGGGGCTAGTCCCTAGCGGAAAGCTTGCGCAAATGGACGAGTTAGTAAGAGCTTGACACGGCGAGTTTTACGTGGTTCAGGCCGCCGGAGCATAAAACCCTACGTCCACGGCGAGCTATGGAGCTCGCTGTATTGCTTGCTGCTCAGGACCGGAGGCCTGAGCTTGGGGGTGAGTTACAGCTTGAGAGTGTATGGCTAGCGTATGACTTGCAAAGTGCGAACCCTTGCAATCGACGCCTACCGGAGCCTTTTATAGTCCAAGACTCGGGCGGCTTACAAGGGGATCCGGGACCCGACAGGTGGTCCCAGGAAGATTGTCTATTACCTACCGTATCTGCAGTTATGCCGGTAGTTGTCTCTGGCGAAGGCTTCCGAGTCTTCATCTTGCCGTCCTACCCATGCCGCATGCTAGTAGTAGTGGTTGATGATGGCGCAGGCGGCATGGGATGTCTTGTCGCGGTGTTTATTGGCTGGCAGGTTCTGACACCGCGCGCCAGTCTGTGATGCGACTGGGTGCAACGGCACCTGACAGAAGCGTGCTCCGCGTCTCCGCGCCTTGGGAAGACGCGGGCCTTGAATACCTTGTACGGGCAAGGTATGGGGCGTCTTTACGCCAGCTGCCTATCGCTCGGGGCAGGCAGCGTCGTTCTGCTGCCACGTGGCAGGCCCGGAGCCCTTCTCAGAGGAGAGGGGGGTCAGTCCCGCGGGGCACGTGGAGCCTCCGGACCTCTCCCCGCGGAAGGGGAGGTCTGGCTTCTGTATGCCACGTGGCGGGCCCGGACCTCTCCTCTGAGGAGAGGGAGGTCCGACCCCGTCGGACGCGTGGCGCCTTCGGAGCTCTCCCTGCGGAGAAGGGCGAGTTCCTTAGGCATTTTACCCTGTGCGCGGGGGTACCCCATATCTCAGGTACCGACAGCGACCTTTCAACGAAGGCTTCCACCGGAGCTCCTGTGCCCGAAGGAGTCTTCGAGAGGACGTTGCTGCGGCCCACAGCCCGGCCCGCCGAGCTGGGCAAAGGGGGCTGGACCAGCACCTCGAAGCTGGCGGTCCCGGCGGCCCTGCAGCCATGGATGCCGCCAAGGATCGTAAGCGTCACTGGGGACTCCGTGCAACCCAGCGCTCAAGATCCAGAAGCTCAAGTCAGACCCGATGCATGGATCACGGAGATCTGGAACTACTTGAAAGACAACATCCTCCCTGATGAACATGCAACCGCTGAACGGATCGTGCGTATGGCTAAGAGATACGTGCTGGTAGAAGGGGATCTCTACCGGCGTGGCGCTAACCACGTCCTATTGCGGTGCATAACCCAGGGGGAAGACTGCGACTTGCTCGCTGAGATCCATGGGGGCGAATGTGGGAGTCACTCTTCCTCACGCACGCTTGTCGGTAAAGCCTTTCGGCATGGCTTCTACTGGCCGACAGCACTCCAGGATGCCGTCAAGCTAGTCGAGAGCTGCAAGGCGTGCCAGTTCCATGCCAAGCAGATCCATACACCGGCTCAGGCGGTACAGATGATCCCACCCTCATGGCCATTTGCCGTATGGGGGTTGGACATCCTGGGACCATTCCCCAGAGCCGTCGGGGGATTCCGGTACCTCTATGTCGCCATCGACAAGTTCACCAAGTGGCCGGAAGCCACACCAGTTGTCACCATCAACAAGCAATCCGCAGTAAAGTTCGTCAAGTCGATTGTCTGCCGGTTCGGGGTCCCGAACAGAATCATCACCGACAACGGGACCCAGTTCACCAGCGCAGCCTTCCAAGACTACTGCGAAGACCTTGGCATCCAGGTGTGCTATGCCTCTGTTGCTCACCCAAAGAGCAATGAGCAAGTCGAGAGGGCAAACGCCGAGATTCTCCGGGGCCTCAAGACCCGCACCTATGCCAGCCTGAAGAAACATGGTGCCAATTGGGTGGATGAGCTTCCGAGCACACTATGGGCTAACCGGACATCCCAGAGCCGGGCCACCGGAGAGACACCCTTCTTCATGGTGTATGGGGCCGAAGCTGTGCTTCCCCCAGAGATCACCATGAAGTCTCACAGCGTCCGAGCTTATGACGAAGCCGCGCAGGACAACCTCCGGCGCGGAGACATCGACCTCGTTAACGAGGTCCGATTGCATGCAGCACTCCGTAACGCACGGTACAGACAAGCGCTCTGCCGCTACCACCAGAGGTCTGTGCGTGCCCGGGAGCTGCAGGAAGGCGACCTGGTGCTGCGGCGCATACTTTCTCGTGAGGGGACCCACAAACTCTCCCCTAGTTGGGAAGGTCCCTTCCGAGTCACGAAAGTATGCCGCCCCGGGTGCGTACGCCTTTCCACCGAGGATGGGGATCCGCTCCCGAACCCTTGGAACATTTAACACCTCCGTAAGTTCTACCCCTAGAACAGTAGCAGGACAGTTTCTTCTTTCTAATAGATTCCATAGAGTCCCGGAACAGCGCTCGGAGCAGCTAAGTCTCAGGGGACGGTCCAGGACTACGTTCAGCTTTGCCTGGTTCCGACTCCAAGCGCGTAGAGTCTTGCTTCCCTTTTTAATGGGACGGGTCGTGGCCTCCATGTTTAGCCTGTTTTCCGCCTATGTAAATTTATAGGGAAAGAACCTGTCCTGCTTTGCTCTTCCTTTTTGCTTATCCAAATTATGTATTAATTTTTATGACCGCACTTCCTGGGTATGTTCACCATACACCCAGTCCCTTTTTCCCATTCTCAACTCTAGTCGGCATTTGCTATCCTTCCTGGGGTGGTCGCGCTTGGGGACCAGCCGATGGCCAGGGAGCCCCGAGCCCCTGGCACGTCGTGCACCGAAATTCCTAAGCACAGTGCACCGAATCGGGATTGTAAGCCAAATAAGACTATGAGATCGGAAAGGGTGGGAGCCCCAAGGAGAATTACGTTTCCCTTGTTTTTGTGCAGGACACTCCGGCTTTGGCTTCCCGCAGGAGTATGGTAGGAGTACCCAAACAGTTGGCCACACCTACCAGGGGGCCACTACGGACCGTGCAAAACCGGGAGATCCGGACCCCGCCCCCTCCGCAGGGGCGGGCCCCGGAAGCCCCACGTGTCCGGCGGGGCTGGGGCTCCCGTCTTCTCAGGAGGGGCTCCGGACCCGCCATGTGGCCGGTAGAAGCCGGACCTCCCCCTCTGGGAGGGGAGCTCCGAAGGCCCCACGTGTCTAGCGGAGCCGGAGCTCCCGCCTCCTCAGGAGGGGGGCCCAGACCCGCTACGTGGCCGGCAGAAGCCGGACCTCCCCCCTCCGCGGGGATAGGTCCGAAGGCTCCACGTGTCCTGCAGGGCCGGACCTACCTCTCCTCGGAGGAGAGCTCCGGGCCCGCCATGTGTCCAGCAGATCCGGACCTCCCCGTCCTCATGGGGCGGGCTCCGGAGACCTCCGCAGCCCTTAATACAGTAAGGACCCTGGGAAGGTGTCTGTGCAGACCTTCGAGATTGGTGAAGGCCTATGAGTACCTTGCGGAACTGAGGGCTCGGCCAGGCGAAACCAAGAAGAAGACAAGGGCATGACAGGCACGAAGGGTCATAAGAGTCTATGTATTCATGGCTCCATGAGCTGGACTACAGACTCGACAAAAATAAAGAAACAAGCCCTAGGGTTCCCCTGGCACGTCCAGAACCTAGAAGCTGCGAGAACGGCCATGTCCCCAACTTCAGCCCTGGCGGCGTTCTCCTGCTCCGTGACCCGAGCACAGGGATCATCTCGGCCATCACCAGCGCAAGGGCAGGTGTCATCAAGGATGCTTCTGAAGTCCCCTCCGCCGCTTCAGCGGTTTCCTTGGAGACTCTGCCACCTGGAGTCCTCCTCGGTGTGTCAGCAGTTTCTTTGGAGACTCCACCGTCTGAGGAGAGAGGGCGCAGCTTCCCTGAGGACTCCTCTGACCCGAGCGCAGGGATCATCTCGGCCATCACCAGCGCAAGGGCCGCTATCATCAAGGATGCTTCTGAAGCCCCCTCAACCGTTTGAGCAGTTTCCTTGGAGACTCTGCCACCTGGAGTCCTCCTTGGTGCTTCAGCAGCTTCCTTGGAGACTCCCCCGCCTGAAGCCTCCTCGACGTGTCAGCAGTTTCTTTGGAGACTCCACCACTTGAGGAGAAAGGACGCAACGCCTGGGAACCCTCAGCCAGTCATCGCTCAAGAAGAGTCCAGTCGGGATGATAAACCCGAGGCCTCTTGGAGGCGTCACCTCCAAGGGCAAGGCATGCAGGCTCCCTGGATCCCTGACTTGGTACAGAACCCGCCACCGGAGGAAATCGAGAGCGATCCCCCTCCGAAGGCGGGTTAGAAGCCATGGGAGAAGACAAGGTCACAGGAACTCAACGAAGGTGCAAGTGCTGGAAGCCTTATAAAGGGAACCGACCCACGTTGTGGCTTCGCTTTACACTTCCCAGGTGCGATTCCAAGCGATTTGAAACTCTTCGAATATGCCGCATCGGCAACCGCTTCGGCTCCAAGACCGAGCGCCGATGACAGGTGGACCCAAGCCGCCCAGCTGAAGTGGTGGGTCAAGGAGTCAGTCTCCCAAGAAGACGAGCCGGCAAGGTGCTTCGGCGGTTCCCGAAGAAAGCGCCGCGACGTGCAGAAGTGACAGCCTTGGGAACCGCCACAGTAAAAGCAACCATCAAGAGGGCGCACGCTCCCACAATCCCACGACTGTTCGTGCCCCGGCAGCGGTCAATGCGGGACTTAGAGAAAGTGCGCGGAACAAAAGAGACGGAGGTCCCACCTCAGGCTCGCTATCTCCCCCGAGATGGGCCCGGGGGCCACTGTCGGTACCCGCGATATGGGTACCCCCGCGCACAGGGGAAAATGCCTAAGGATCTTGCCCTTCTCTGCAGGGAAAGCTCCGAAGGCGCCACGCGTCCAGCGGGGCCGGACCTCCCTCTCCTCAGAGGAGAGCTTCGGGCTCGCCACGTGGCCTACAGTGGCCAGACCTCCCCCTCCGTGGGAGAGCTCTGAAGGTGCCACGTGTCCCGCGGGGCCGGACCTCACCCTCCTCAGAGGAGAGCTCCGGGCCTGCCACGTGGCCGACAGAAGCCGGACCTCCCCCTCCGCGGGGGAGAGGTCCGAAGGCTCCACGGGTCCTGCAGGGCCGGACCTGCCTCACCTCAGAGGAGAGCTCCGTGCCCGCCACGTGTCCAGCAGAACAGCGCTGCCTGCCCCTGAGCGGTAGGCAGCGGGCGTAAAGACGCACCATACCTTGCCCGTACAAGGTATTCAAGGCCCGCACCTTCCCAAGACGCGGAGACGCGGAGCACGCCTCTGTCAGGTGCCGTTGCGCCCAGTCGCATCACAGACTGGCGCGCGGTGTCAGAACCTGCCAGCCAATAAACACAGCGACAAGACATCCCCTGCCGCCCCCGCCGTCATCAACCACTATGACTAGCATGCGGCATGGGCAGGGCGGCAAGACAAAGGCTCGGAAGCCTTCGCCAGAGACAACTACCGGCATAACTGCGGATACGATAGTCGGCAGGAAATCTCTCCGGGACCACCTGTCGGGTCCCGGGCCCCTCTTGTAAGCCACACGAGTCTTGGACTATAAAAGGCTCTGGTAGGCGACGTTAGCAAGGGTTTGCTCTCCAGCAACTCACACCCGAGGCATAACTCATCCCCAAGCTCAGGACTCCGGTTCTGAGCAACAAGCAATACAGCGAGCACCTCTGCTCACCGTGGACGTAGGGTTTTACGCTCCGGCGGCCTGAACCACATAAAACTCGCCGTGTCAAGCTCCTCCCTCACTCGTCCCTACGCTTAAGCTCTCCGCAAGCGACTAGCCCCTCCGAAAAAGAACCTCCGCGGGCTGCCAAGAGCAGGTCCAGGGGAAGTGTCGACCACACACTTCGACAGAGTGTGTCGACGCAAGCTGGAAGCCAGCAGCCGACTCCGTCAACGCCTTCTCCGGCAATGCAAGCTCCAGCTAGCGTAAGATCTTCTGCAGCACTTAGCGTCCCCCATGGGGGCGCGCTAGCTGCAGCAAGAGCGCTACTGCGCATTCCACCTGCGGGGGACGCGCTTCAGGCAGCAACCCAGCAGTGGATTCGTGAAGTAGACCGTCTAGTCGTCACCGCCGCAAACCCTCGACTTCGGAGGGGACGACGCCCCGGCCAACCGGCTGTGTCGCTGAGGCGCACGCCAACGGTTGACGGGCATACGGAGGATTCCAGCTCCACCAGGCTCCCATCGACGGACCTGAGGACAGAGCTGGAATGATGCCACCTGGGCCAAGATGCCCGAGTATTCCTCGAGCGACGACGAGAAAGGCGTCGCAACACAGAGGCCGGCGACATCATGACGTCAGCCTCGACCCTGCGTGAGGCGCAGACCTTCGCCACGCGATCTCTGCCCCAGGAATACGCCACGCAGCATATGCCACAGCCATATGCCCTGCAAACGGCGCCCCCGGTCTATGGCGCAGCCTTGCCCATACCGGGGTACACAGTGCCTGCAGCGAACCAAGCATTCGCGGCACCAACGCCTGCAGCAACAGGAGTAGGATGTGCGGCCCTGGCGCTCCACCTTCGCTTCGCGAGGTGGCCGCGCAAGTTTCGGCCGCACCTGCCCGAGAAGTACGACGGCAGCGTCAACCCGGCGGAGTTCCTCCAGATCTACTCCACCACCGTACTTGCCGCAGGAGGGGATGAGGCCGTCATGGCTAACTACTTCCCCGTCGCCTTTACCAGCCCAGCTCGGTCTTGGCTCATGAACCTCCCCCAGGGTTTGATAACTTCCTGGGGAGAGCTCTGCCGGCAGTTCACCGCCAACTTCGGCAGTTCCTACACCCGGCCTGGCACGGAGCTCGACCTCCATGCCATCCAGCAACAACCTGGAGAATCGCTGCGCTCTTTCATCCAACGGTTCTCCCAGGTACGGAACACCATCCTACATATCCAAAATGCTTCTGTGGTGGTGGCATTCCGGCAAGGCGTTCGGGACAAGAAGATGCTCAAGAAGCTCGCGACGAGAGAGGTCCACGACGTCTCAGAGCTCTTCAGCCTGGCGGACAAGTGCGCCAGAGCAGCAGAAGGGCGGAACTGGCACTCCCTGCCAGCCTCTGAGTCAGGAGGGAAGCCAGAATCTGGCGCCGCATCCTAGGGAAGCGGCAGGAAGATCAAGAACCGGGGCGGTGGCAAGATGAAACCGCCGGCCGCGGCTCCCGTTGCCGCAGCAGCGGCACCCAGTGGAGCTCGGGGGCCGCGCCCCGACAAAAAGCCGCGACAGTCACCAGCTCCAGATGGTGGCCAAGGCAAGCTATGCCCCGTGCACGGCACCAGTTACCATACTGCTGCCTAGTGCCGGGAGATCCAGAAGCTCGCGGAGCGCTTCAGGAAAGGGAAGCAGCTTCGAACTGATGCCCCACCCTACCATCAAAGGGAGGGCAAGCAGAAGGTCGACGCCCCAGACAACGTCGACCACCAGGTGGAGTTCCAGGAGCCTCAGCGCGCCGTGAAGGCATTGCGCAATCATGAGGGCTCCAGATCTAGTGATGACGAGCGCCGGAAGATGCTCTACGTCATCTACGGTGGGTCCGCTGACCCCTCGTCCCGAAGCGCGGTTAAGACCCTGCGCCAAGCGGTAGCGTCGGTGGCTCCCATCCCGAGTGCCGCGCTGCACCTCAGGTGGATGGGAACCCCCATCAGCTTTGATGCCACTGACTGCCCCAGGAACATGGCTGGGGCCGGCCAACTACCGCTCTTGGTGGCTCCCACCATCGCCAACGTGAGGATGTACCACGTTTTGGTGGATGGACCGCCGGACTGAACCTCATCAGTCGCGCAGCTTTCCAGAAGCTGCAGATCCCGATGGCCAAGCTCACCCCATCGAGCCCGTTCTCAGGGGTAGGGCCGGGACAGGTCGTTCCCTACGGCAACATCAGCCTCCCGGTGACCTTTGGGGCACCGGACAGCTATCGGACAGAGTACATTCTGTTCGACGTGGCAGAGATCGACCTCCCCTTCAACGCCATAATTGGCAGGCGAGCCCTGTACCGATTCATGGCGGTAGCCCACTACGGCTACCTCGTCTTGAAGATGCCTACACCAACAGGCGTCCTCAGGATTCCTGGAGACCGCACTGCCGCAGTGTCAGCCTTGGAAAAGCTCCAAGCGCTTGCAACAGCTAGAGCACCAGCCCCTGGCAGTGCAGAACCAGACCGGCTCCACCCGAGTGCACGCCACCGTGCCTCTACCGCAACCCCCCGTGTGCAACCCCTCGACGAGGGCGACGTCCCCTTGAAGCTCGTCCAAATCGGCGCCGATGCCACCCAGACCACCCGGGTAGCCGGGGGCCTGGATAGCAAATAGGAAGGCGCGCTCGTCACCTTCCTCCGGCACAACGTCGACGTGTTTGCATGGCAGCCGTCGCAGATGCCGGGGATCCCTAGGGAGGTGATCGAGCACCACTTAAAGGTCTTCCCCGACGCCCGGCCAGTCCAACAGAAGCTCCGCAAGCAGTCCATCGAGTGGCAAAACTTCATCCATGAAGAAATCTAGAAGCTGCTGGACGCTGGCTTCATACGGGAAGTCCACCACCCCCGGTGGTTGGCGAACCCTGTTGTTGTCTCGAAGGCCGGCGGGAAGCTCCGGATGTGCATCGACTACACCAGTCTCAATAAGGCATGTCCCAAAGATCCATTCCCTTTCCCTAGAATAGATCAAATAGTAGACTCGACATCAGGCTGCGATATGCTGTGCTTCCTAGATGCCTACTCGGGTTTCCATCAGATCCCTATGTCTAGAGAAGATGAAGAGCACACCTCCTTCATCACAGTAGACGGTCTGTACTGTTATGTCTCTATGCCTTATGGCCTAAAGAACGCTCTCCCCACCTTTGTACGTGCAATGCACAAAACATTCGGGGAGTTGATAACAGACTTAGTTGAGATGTATGTCGATGACATCGTTGTTAAGGTCAGGCAGAGTTCATCCCTAATAGATAACCTGGCCATAGTCTTCGACAAACTGCACTCTACGCGCACCAAGCTGAACCCCGACAAGTATGTGTTCAGCGTATCCTCTGGAAAACTCTTAGGATTCCTGGTCTCGCACCGGGGAATTGAGGCCAACCCAGAGAAGATCAAGGCCATCGACTTGATGCAGCCTCCTGCTTGCATCAAAGAAGTCCAGAAGCTCACGGGATTCCTGGCCGCGCTGAGTCGGTTTATACCGAGACTAGCAGAGCGGGCGCTCCCCTTCTTTATGCTCCTGCGCAGATCCGGTCCATTTGCCTGGACTGACGAAGCAGAAGAAGCTTTCCAGGAGTTGAAGCGACTCCTGACGACCCTACCTATCATGGTAGCCCCCGAGCCCGGAGAGCATCTGTTGCTCTACATCGCGGCGACAACTGAAGTGGTGAGTATGGTCCTCGTCGCAGAGCGGCCGGACCTCTCATCATCACAGCCTACTCCGGTAGCAGGAGACAGACGCCAGGAAACCCCAGAGGTCCAAGACGCCTCCCGGACCTCCAAGACAACCTCCCGGAGGTCCAGGGCGGCCTCCCGGACCTCCAGGACGACCTCCCGGGGTTCCAACGAGACCCCGCGGGGGCCCAACGGGACCTCCCGGAGATCCAGCGGGACCTCCTGGAGCTCCTGGAAAACCAGCGGGACCTCCCGGAGGGCCAAGGTTGCTTAGGAGCCTTCGAGTTCCAACTCCCAGAAGTCCCCCTGGACCCACTCACCTCCGGCAGGCCAGCGCCAGTGGATGAAGACCTCTCTGACCTAAGAGAGAGGGTCCGAACCATCCAGAGGCCTGTCTACTACATCAGCGAAGTCCTCCACGACGCCAAGACAAGGTACCTGGAGGTCCACAAGCTGCTGTTTGCAGTGCTCGTGGCGTCCAGGAAGCTCCGCCACTACTTTCAGGCCCACCGGGTCTCGGTAGTCACCTCCTATCAGCTGAAGACGATCCTTCACAGTCCCCATGCGACTGGCAACGTCGCTAAATGGGCAGCGGAGCTGGCGGAGTTCGAGCTGGACTTCCTTCCTCACCATGCAGTCAAAAGCCAAGTGCTGGCTGACTTCGTGGCAGAGTGGACACCAACGACGACTGAACCAGGGGGCTACGAAGACGGTGAACCAAAGCACCGAGCTCCGGTCTTCACCGAGCCCCACTGGACGCTCTTCTTCGACGGCTCCTCGTGAAAGCAGGGGGCCGGTGCCGGCGTACTGCTTCTCATGCCATCGGGGGAGCAGTTTGGGTACATGGTGTGTCTCAATTTCAAGGCAACCAACAACATGGCAGAGTATGAAGCACTCATCTTTGGCCTACAGACAGCCCTGTCTCTGGGCGCTCGCCAGTTGTTGGCACAGGGCGACTCCCAGCTGGTTATCAAGCAAGTTAAGGGCGAATGTTCCTGCAATGACCCGCAGCTAGCTGCTTATCTGCTCCACGTGCAGATGTTGGAGAAAGACTTCCTCGCCTTGGACCTGCGCCACATACCGCGCGCTGGCAATGCCGCAGCTGACGACCTTTCAACGAAGGCCTCCACCGGAGCCCCTGTGCCCGAAGGAGTCTTCGAGAGGACGTTGCTGCGGCCCACAGCCCGGCCCGCCAAGCCGGGCGAAGGGGGCTGGACCAGCACCTCGAAGCTGGCGGTCCCGGCGGCCCTGCAGCCATGGACACCGCCAAGGATCGTAAGCATCACTGGGGACTCCGTGCAACCCAGCGCTCAAGATCCAGAAGCTCAAGTCAGACCCAATGCATGGATAACTGAGATCCGGGACTACTTGAAAGACAACATCCTCCCTGATGAACGTGTATCCGCTGAACGGATCGTGCGCATGGCTAAGACATACGCGCAGGTAGAAGGGGATCTCTACCGGCGTGGCGCCAACCACGTCCTATTGCGGTGCATAACCCAGGGAGAAGGCTGCGACTTGTTCGCTGAGATCCATGGAGGCGAATGTGGGAGTCACTCTTCCTCACGCACGCTTGTCGGTAAAGCCTTCTGGCATGGCTTCTACTGGCCGACAGCACTCCAGGATGCTGTCAAGCTGGTCGAGAGCTGCAAGGCATGCCAGTTCCACGCCAAGTAGATCCATACACCGGCTCAGGCGGTACAGATGATCCCGCCCTCATGGCCGTTTGCCATATGGGGGTTTGACATCCTGGGACCATTCCCCACCGTTGGGGGATTCAGGTACCTCTATGTCGCCGTCGACAAGTTCACCAAGTGGCCGGAAGCCACACCAGTCGTCACCATCAACAAGCAATCCGCAGTAAAGTTCATCAAGTCGATTGTCTGCCGGTTCGGGGTCCCGAACAGAATCATCACCGACAACGGGACCCAGTTCACCAGCGCAGCCTTCCAAGACTACTGCGAAGACCTCAGCATCCAGGTGTGCTATGCCTCTGTTGCTCACCCAAAGAGCAATGGGCAGGTCGACAGAGCCAACGCCGAGATTCTTCGGGGTCTCAAGACCCGCACCTATGGCAGCCTGAAGAAACATGGTGCCAATTGGGTGGATGAGCTTCCGAGCACACTATGGGCTAACCGGACATCCCAGAGCCGGGCCACCGGAGAGACAGCCTTCTTCATGGTGTATGGGGCCGAAGCTGTGCTTCCCCAGAGATCACCATGAAGTCTCACCGTGTCCGAGCTTACGACAAAGCCGCGCAGGACAACCTCCGGCGTGGAGACATCGACCTTGTTGGTATCCGCGATATGGGGTACCCCCGCGCACAGGGGAAAATGCCTAAGGAACTCGCCCTTCTCTGCAGGGAGAGCTCCGAAGGCGCCACGCGTCCGGCGGGGCCGGACCTCCCTCTCCTCAGAGGTGAGCTCCGGGCTTGCCACGTGGCCTGCAGAAGCCGGACCTCCCCCTCCACGGGAGAGAGGTCCGAAGGAGCCACGTGTCCAGCGGGGCGGGACCTCCCTCTCCTCAGAGGGGAGCTCCTGGCTCGCCACGTGGCCCACAGAAGACGGACCTACCCCTCCGTGGGGAGAGGTCCGAAGGCTCCACGTGACCTGCGGGGCCGGACCCCCCTCTCCTCTGAAGAGGGCTCCGGGCCCGCCAGGTGTCTAGCAGAAGAACGCTGCCTGCCCCCGAGCGGTAGGCAGTGGGCGTAAAGACGCCCCATACCTTGCCCGTACAAGGAATTCAAGGCCCGCATCTTCCCAAGACGCAGAGACGCGGAGCACGCCTCTGTCAGGTGCCGTTGCGCCCAGTCGCATCACAGACTGGCGCTCGGTGTCAGAGCCTGCCAGCCAATAAACGCAGCGACAAGACATCCCATGCCGCCCCCGCCGTCATCGACCACTACGACTAGCATGCGGCTTGGGCAGGGCAACAAGATGAAGACTCAGAAGTCTTCGCCAGAGACAACTACCGGCATAACTGCAGATACGGTAGATAACAGTCAATCTCCCCGGGACCACCTGTCGGGTCCCGGGCCCCCCTTGTAAGCCACCCGAGTCTTGGACTATAAAAGGCTCGGGTAGGCAACGTTAGCAAGGGTTTGCACTCTAGCCATTCACACCCAAGCTGTAACACATCCTCAAGCTCAGGACTCCGGTTCTGAGCAACAAGCAATACAGCGAGCTCCCTAGCTCACCATGGACGTAGGGTTTTACGCTCCGGCGGCCTGAACCACGTAAAACTCGCCGTGTCAAGCTCTTACTAACTCGTCCATACGCTCAAGCTCTCCGCAAGTGACCAACCCCACCGAAAAAAAGAACCTCCGCGGGCTGCCCAGTGCAGGCCCGGGGGAAGTGTCGACCGAACACTTCGACATTTGGCGCGCCAGGTAGGGGGCTTTTCCCTTGCGCGACGAGTTTCTGCCGACGAAGATGACAAGCTTCCTTCAGCGCCAAACTCTCCCCCCCCCCCGTGTTCACGGTGAACCGTGACCAGGGGGTTACATGTCGACCACTCAGGACGGAGTGTGTCGGCGCAAGCTGGGAGCCAGCAGCCGGCTGTGGCAGCGCTGACCCCGGCAATGCAGGCTCCGACCAGCGTGAGATCCTCTGCAGCGATAAGCGAACCCCACAGGGGTGTGCTAGCTGCAGAAAGAGCGCTACTGTGCAACCCACCTGTTGGGGATGGACCTCATTCAGCAACCCAGCAGTGGATACGTGAGGTAGACCGTCTCGTCGTCGCCGCCGCAAACCCTTGACTTCGGCGGGGACGACACTCCGGTCAACTGGGAGTGTCGCTGACGCGCACGCCCACGGTTGACGGGCAGACGGCGGACTCCAGCTCCACCAGGCCCCCGATGACGGACGTGAGAACAGAGCTGGAGCGATGCCACTTGGGCCAAGATGCTCGAGTGTTCCTCGAGCGACGTCGAGAGAGGCATCGCATCCAAGAGGCTGGCGACAGCATGACGTCGGTCTTGACTCAGCCTGAATGGCAGATCTTCGCCACGCGAGCTCTGCCCAGGCACACGCCGTGCAGCATATGCCACAACCATATGCCCTGCAAACGGCGTCCCTGGTCTATGGCGCAGCCTTGCCCATACCGGGGTACACAGTGCCAGGTGCGAACCAAGCATTCGCGGCACCAATACCTACGGCAACAGGGGCAGGATGTGCGGCTCTTGCACCCCACCTTCGCTTCGCGAGGTGGCCGCGCAAGTTTCGGCCGCATCTGCCCGAAAAGTACGATGGCAGCGTCAACCCGGCGGAGTTCCTCCAGATCTACTCCACCGCCGTACTTGCCGCAGGAGGGGATGAGGCCGTCATGGCCAACTATTTCCCCGTCGCCTTGACCGGCCCAGCCCGGTCTTGGCTCATGAACCTACCCCAGAATTCCATAACCTCCTGGGGAGAGCTCTGCCGGCAGTTCGTCGCCAACTTCGGCAGTTCCTACACCCGGCCTGGCACGGAGCTCGACCTCCACGCCATCCAGCAACAACCAGGGGAGTCGCTGCGATCCTTCATCCAGCGGTTCTCCCAGGTGCGGAACACCATCCCACACATCCAAAACGCTTCTGTGGTGGTGGCGTTCCGACAAGGCGTTCGGGACAAGAAGATGCTCGAGAAGCTCACGACTAGGGAGGTCCGCAATGTCTCGGAGCTCTTCAGCCTAGCGGACAAGTGTGCCAGAGAAGCCGAAGGGCGGAGCTGGCACTCACTGCCAGCCTCCGAGCCAGGGGGTCAGCCGGGATCTGGCGCCGCTTCCTACGGAAGCGGTGGGAAGATCAAGAACAGGGGCGGTGGCAAGATGAAGCCGCCATCCGCGGCCCCCGTTGCCGCAACAGCGGCGCCCAGAGGAGCTCGGGGGCCGCGCCCCGACAAAAGGTCGCGACAATCACCGGCTCCAGGCGGAGACCAGGGCGAGTTATGCCCCGTGCATGGCACGAGTTACCATACTGCTGCCGAGTGCCGGGAAATCCAGAAGCTCGCGGAGCGCTTCCGGAAAGGGAAGCAGCTCCTAACTGATGCCCCACCCTACCGTCAAAGGGAGGGCAAGCAGAAGGTCGACGCCCCAGACGACGTCGACCGTCAGGTGGAGTTCCAGGAGCTTCAGCGCGCCGTGAAGGCGGTGCGCAATCATGAGAGCCCCAGCTCCAGCGATGACGAGCACCGGAAGATGCTCTACGTCATCTTCGGCGGGTCCGCTGACCCCTCGTCCTGAAGCGCGGCTAAGGCCTTGCGCCGAGCGGTAGCGTCGGTGGCTCCTTTCCCGAGTGCAGCACCGCACCTCAGGTGGATGGGAACCCCCATCAGCTTCGATGCCACCGACTGCCCCAGGAACATGGCTGGGGCCGGCCAACTACCACTCGTGGTAGCCCCCACCGTCGCCAACGTGAGGATGTACCACGTTTTGGTGGATGGCGGGGCTGGACTGAAACTCATCAGTCACGCAGCCTTCCAGAAGCTGCAGATCCCGATGGCCAAGCTCACCCCATCGAGCCCGTTCTCAGGGGTAGGGCCGGGACAGGTCGTTCCCTACGGCCACATCAGCCTCCCGGTGACCTTTGGGGCACCGGAAAGCTACCGGACAGAGTACATTCTGTTCGACGTGGCCGAGATCGACCTCCCCTTCAACGCCATAATTGGCAGGCCAGCCTGTAAAAGCCCAAGAAAAGGGACTTGCAAAAAACTTTGCTTCACCTCACAACACCACAGTTTTTATTGTGGACACCATAGGAAATGTTGTGAAAGGCAAGTAACCTCCATCAAAAGAATGATTAGAGGGGAAAGCCTTCACTTTCACAATGTAGGGTTTCTGCACATGAACATGAGAGGTTGAGCTCACCCTAGGATTTGAAATGTCTTGGGAAGGTTCAGTCCAAAGCTCATGCAAATTCAACAATTTTTGAGGCACTTTTGGGTTATTTCAAAAAGAGGTCAATTTGAATGTAAATTCAAATTGCAGCAACTTTCATCACCCAAATTCAAAAGTTAGCTCCATATCTATACTCAGCACATTTTTCTGAGTAAACCCACCAAGTTTCATCTCCATTGGAGCTCATCTTGTCAAGAGCTAAATTTGCAAGAATTCAAAACTGAATTTGAATTTCAGTTTAAACATGAAGCAAATTTAACCAAACAAAGTTTGAATTTGAGAACTCAAATTCAAACCAAGACTTGGGGTCTAAGTCTCTCATTCAATGTGGAGTTGCTGGGATATTTACAACAGAAATGGAGAAAAGGGAGTTAGAGGGGAGGCCCACTGGTCAGTAGACTTAGCACCGAAGTCTCTTCAGCCGACTCCTCGACCGAGCGCGCTCGCCAGCTGCAGCCAGCGGCGGCGACCGACCACCTCGGCCGGCCAGCTCCTGCTTCGGCAGAGGAGGTGGCACAGCAGGTGTCGCGCTCTCCCCTGGCCTCAGGAGCCTATAAAAGGCCCGAGACCGCCGGCGAGTTACTGATTTTCGCGAAGTTCTGTAACCAGCAGTCTAGTCGCCCGAGCTCCGATCGTGTGCCACCCCAGCTGTGATCATCTTCCGGCTTCGACCTCCATAGGAAAGTGAAGCGCTAGCTCGTCCTCAAGACCACCGCGCAAACCGTTCCAAGGTTCGACCTCTGTGCGCGGAGAATTTGTCAGCTTAGGGCGAGTAGCTCCTTTCGGGACCCGATTAGGTTTAGCAGAAATTTGGGCAGCATAGTGGGTGGGAGGCCGAACGGAGCTGTGAGAGAGCATCTAGAGGTTCTGGCGACCCTTCTCGTTCGAAAACCGGAAGGAAATCACCGCCGGAACCCTAAGTTCGCCCTAGGACAGTATGGCGGAGGAGGGGGTCTCCGGTGAGGTCTGGGTTGCCGGCCGTTTAGGGCCCAACAGAGCTCATGCCGAGTTTCCCCAGGTTTCCCTGAGTGTGGCGACGCGATTAGCGCACGATGAAAACGGTCAGAAGGGCGGGAACACATTGCCGAGGTAGCACAGAGGCATAGGGCTCGTCGCCGACGAGCTATGGCGGTTAGCCGGCGGCGACATGGTGTCCAGCGGATTCAGCACCCGAGATTACGTGGGGGCGGCGAGTCTCGTCGGCTCCGGTGAGCTAGATCGCCGGGAACGCTGACCTCGCCGGAGCTCCGGCGGCTCGGGGCGGCGACGTCGGGAGGTAGACGAAGGGCGCGGCCCCACCTGTCAGCCCCTGTGTTAATCGCGCGCGAGCGCGCGGTTAGTTCAATTTAAACGGGCGGGCCCCGCTGTCAGCCTCTGGTTTAGCGCGGGAGGGGATTTTCTGTAGGAAAATAATTCAGGGATTAGCTCAAACTTTAGAAATCCATAACCTTGGCTATGAAGCTCCAAATTTAGTGATTCAAATTGGGTTGGATTCATCTTGCCTAGCTCTGTCCAGAGATACAACCCAATTTGTATGAAACCCAATAATTAATTCTGGAAAATTCTTTAAAGCTTTTCAGCAAAAGAATTTTTGAGGGAGTTTGGTTCATCCAAAAATCCCCAAATTTTGCCAGAATGTTCTTTAGGACATTATTAAACATCTGTAAAAGTTTCAGACCATTTGGAGTTGATTTGGGCAGAGCAATTCAAATTTGAAAGTTGCTGTGTTCATTTGAATACAGAAACATTTTCAGAGAATTTCCAAAACTTGGAAATTCAATTCTGGGCAAACCTTGACTCCAAAAATGCTAGGAAAATTCATGCAAACTTTAGGAACTATAATTGAAATTGTAGTTCACTAAGTTGGGTATGAACAGTGGTCTGACCTCAGAATTAATTCCTCCTTGCTTAGTTGCTAAGAAAATTATTCTGAGCAAACCACTCCATGAAAAGTGCTAAGGTTTGGTCCAGAGGGTTTTCTTGTGACAAGGAACTCACACAAAAATTCTCAGCTTCATTGGAGCTCTAGATCACCCCTGTCCTGTTTAACCAATTAAGGGATTAATATGGGAAAAGGGGGAAAACCACTTAGCATTTAACTATGTGATTAAGTCCAAGCCAAACCACCAACACCAGTTCATATTTAAATTCTTAAACAAAGTTCCAGGTGTTAGAGGCTGGTTATTAGAACTAATAGTAGAAGTCTTACTCTAAACTCACATTTGCATATAAATTAACATGTAGTATTTCATTAACGTGTAGCCGTTGAAGAAGAGACTCCGGAAGTGCTGGACTTCCTCCTTCCGGACGAATAACTAACTCCTGACCAGCAGCAACATGGCAAGCCCCGGTTTGCATTAACCCTTTTTAAAAGTTTTACTTTGTATACATGTGTCATATGAAGTATGTATGTGCATTAGGTATAGGATGAATGAAACCCCACTTGCATAACCAAAGGTTCCTAAAAGAGTGAGGGTAGTGTCAAGGACCTCGAGTAGACAAGCTATGCTTAATGAGTCATAGGACTTCGGTACAAGTCGAGTAGTTGGAATCTACTCGCGAGATAGGCTGGGGACACACGGGTTCGGTTGAGTGAGGTGAGATCACTTTAGTAATGAAAATGAGACTAGGCAGGGGCTAGGGCGCAGCAAGAGAGAGTCTTGTGTGCGCAGCCCTGCCCGTGTCGATTGAGGACCGATCCGTGTGCGGCCCTGCTGAACAAGTATTGAACGTACCGAAGGCATATCGGATATATGGGCCCCGATAAACCGATGTAGCCTAAACCTCCGGGCGTCGAGGCATAGCACACCGATTTATAGGTGTAGGTTGAGGGCAGCAAGGTGGAAATCTGCCAACGGGCATAGAGAGATGCTCCGTGTGGGGAACCTCCTGCTCGTTTCGGTGCGACCGGTTCGACGTTTGGGCTGTTGGGTGAAAGGTTGTCCCGTACGACATCGAGTGAGCGTGCTGTGCAGCTCCACGGGTGGGCGTACGTGACGTGCTCTTTGGGTTTTCCCTGCAGGTGTATATCGAGTCGATTCGCCGTCCCTCGCGGTGACGAGTACCGCTTGTTCACTGCATCGTAACGTAGACTAATGGATGAAATATGTTGATTCAATGATGCTGATTGAAATAATTGTATTGCTACATGTGTGCCACCAAATACTGCTTACTAAATTTCAGATTTCATGAACTGTTAACTTGTTGCTAAAAGATGAACTAAGGATGAACTTGTAGGCGTGTCGTTTTGCTGAAAAGTTACTATCCTATGTCCATTGTACACCTCATGTAGAGTTTCATGCTTAGGTGAGTCGGTTAAGCTTTGCTGAGCCTTTGTGCTCACGGTTGCTGCTTAAGTGTTTTTCAGGTGAGGAGCCACCCACGGACTCGGAGTACGAGTCCACCGGCGAGGGTTACCCTCCGTCGGGGACCACGGCTGAGTGGGAGCCGTACAAGCCGCGCTGAGCTGAGACGTGCAGCCAGTGTGGGTTGCCCTAGGGCTGGGCAACCGACTTTTGCTAAATAGGCGGGCGTGAGTTGTATAGTGTAGTCTTCCGCTGTGTAATAGAACAATAGTTGTAACTGAAGTTTGTACCTGTTTGTACAGTTTCAGCTGTTTTTCCCATGTAATATATTGTGTTCTTATGACGTGTGCTGTCGGGTGTCGCATCGCGCGGCACCACCCTCTGCGATCCTGGATGAGCGGATTCCGGTCCGCCACAGCCTGGTATCAGAGCTGCAGTGGGGATAGCACAGTACTTAAGGACTGCATTATGGGAAAAACTTAGGTATACGGTGAGGAATCGGTAGTTGCCCAAGTAAGGACTATATTAGCATAGTTACTTAAAGTGGCAAATACTAACCTATGTGTTATAATTCTGAATTTTAATTATGTAACGACGCACCTACGCTCTGGTAAGTATGGTAAGGAACGCTACCGAAAGCGGTTCAATTTCGGTTAGCTCTCCCTGACGAGGAACGTGGCTCAGGGATAGAGTCTCACAGCTTGGTGTGAGATGTCAATATGAACCTCTTGGACTCTTCATGTCCCTGAGTTCATATGAAACGCTGATCCCTAGCGTGCATTAGGCAAGTAAGTGGAGACCCCATCGCGTGGTCAGTAACACGAGAGTGTGTTCGTCTGGAAATAGCCCAGGAGGACATACGCAGCGCTTGCCATCGGCGTGCCCTGCAGGGCAGTAGGTGGTATCTGTTGGGTTGATAACATTCCCAACCGTGACGACCCGTTCATGACATACTCGGGTTCCCCGTCATGTGGTGTTGAAACACGATCACGTGCCTTGAGACGTGACTTAGCTCAAGGACGGCCGTATGGAAATGATACGGGCGTTTGTATTTACTTTCAAATATGGAACTGCCTGAAATGAATAACCATTGAGTGCACCATTATTGTGTGGTTTTCTGCAGGTACTAACCACGTATGTATCCTTGTAGAAAACGTGTGTGAGAGACCGTTTAGTGCCACATTTGAGACGTATATGCCGGTATGATCCGGGTAGGATTTTCTTTGTGAGGAACGTAGTACCGAGATTTTGTAGGCATATGCATGAGTATAATGATAACAAAGAATTAAAATCTATAGGTTCAACATTTAGGACCCTGGTTGGGTATAAGAATGGGGTAGTGATGATTGTAGTTCCAAAAAGACTGAAAAACAGAGTGCTCTGTTTTGAGACAGCAAGGTTGCTGATCTTCAACAGGGCATAGCTCGCAGGTCTTTTAGCCCAGGGAGGTGTGCTATACAGTTATGGAAAGGTATTCAAGTCCTCTACAACTTTGTTGTAGACTTCCAGAGCTGAAACTCACCTTAAGATGGCTTAAAGCCCAGAGAAGTGTAAACTGTCCAGAACCAGGGCAGAGTAAAACATCCTCTGAACTGATCTGTTTTTCAAATATAACTCCAAGTAGAAAAATCTAAAATTGTCATATAATACATCCATAGGAAGAGTAGAAGATGTGTGACATCTTTGCAATTCAAAGTTTCTGAAATTTCAGCACGGATTTAGGGGAAATTAGGGTTGAAGACAGCCAATTCCAAGGGAGGTGTTGTTAAAATTCCTCCAGAAATTCTGCTAACTTTGAATTAGCATAACTTTTTAATCAAAGCTAATATGGGGGCAATTGAGTACTCGTTGGAAAGATACTGAAGTTAACTTTAACTTTGGTATTCAACTTGAGTCATGAAAATGCCCAGAACCAGATCAAAACTTGGAATAGGTAGCAACTGGTCATTCTGACAGAAGAATGACGGTTGAACTCATTGAAAAGGGTGTTGTACCCTAAGGGGGGTTATACGTGATGACAACGCAATAATAATGTCTCGTAGAGACCAAACCCAGTTATGGTGAGCTTCCAAAGAGGGGGTTCATCAAGTTGGATTAAGCTAACTTGTGTTTCGTCTGGTAATGGGGTAGCTTGTGCAAAGTTATTACATTATCTACTTAGGAGATATTTTGCATGTTTTGGTTGTCTTAATGTTTTTTACGCCCAGTTCTATTGGACTGCATGCAAAATGTTGCGGGACTGATGTATAATGTCGTACGGTTGCAGATGGTTCGTACTAGGACCACGCACGAGGTTGGTGGCTCTAGCCAAGGTGGAGGCGATGACTCCCAGCCGCCGGCCTACGACAGCACCCCGCAGCAGCAGCCACCACCGCCGCCTCCGCTTACTCTAGCGGATGTGATAGCAGCATTGGTGGGAGGTCGTGAGGAGCAGACCGACCTGCTCCGCACGATCGTGCAGAATACGTCCCAGGCGGGAGGACGTCAAGAGCGAGGGCCTCGTGAGCCCCGCGAAGTGTCGTACTCGGATTTCATGAGTACGCACCCTCCAGTGTTCACCGAAGCTGAAGAACCACTGGAGGCGGACAACTGGCTGCGGACTATCGAGTCCAAGTTCGGGCTGCTGCCGTGTACGGAGCGGCAGAAGACACTGTTCGCAGCGCAGCAGCTCCACGGTGCCGCTGGTGCGTGGTGGGCGAATTATGTCGCCTCACGTCCGGCTGGCCATGCCGTGGAATGGCAAGAGTTTCGGGAGGCGTTCCGCGCCTATCACATCCGTCCCGGAATAATGAAGAGGAAGTTCCAAGAATTTTTGGAACTGAAGCAGGGCGGGAGGAGTGCCCACGACTACTCCCGTGCCTTCAACCATCTGGCGCAGTATGCGTCAGACTACATCTCCACGGAGGAGAAGAAGAGGGAGCACTTCTATCGGGGGTTACACCCCGAAATGAAGACCCACCTCGTACAATGGAACCGCGGCACATTCAACGACCTAGTCAATGCCGCCATCATGCAAGAGGACGCTCAGCGGGAGTTAGCAGCTGAGCAGAGGAAGCGCAGCGCTCCACCTAGCAGCGGTGGGAGTGGCGCTCCCCAGAAGTACCGTATGGTGTATCGGACACCATCCGGGCAGCAGTGGCAACCACCGGCGCGACCGCAACGGTTCGGGGGACGTCCCTTTCAGGCACCTCCGTTCCGTCCGCCGATGCCACCACCAAGACAGCAGCAGCAGCAGACGGTACCCCGGGCGTTTCCACCGCCACAACGCGCCCCGGGATTCCGTCCACCGATCAGCGGGGGACCGCCCCGTTTCACCTGCTTCACGTGTGGCCAGGCGGGCCACTTTGCGAAGGACTGTCCCCAGGGGCAGCAGAGCAGCGGGCAAGCCCAGCTCCAGGGCGGTGCTCGAGGCCGACCTCCGGCGAAGAAGGTTGGTCAGCGGACTGGAGGCGTCCGCAACCTCGACAATGAGGACGCCCCCGAGGGAGACAACGTGCTGGCGGGTACGTTTACTCTCAACAATCAAGCCATCGTCATATTATTTGATTCTGGTGCAACCCACAGCTTTATAAGTGCATCCTATGTGGCTAAACATCAATTGCAAGTCTTCCCAACCGACTGCACTTATATGATCTGCTCACCGGGAGGGAAGATTTCAGCTAATATGATGATTCCAAAGGCACCTCTGTGCTTAGGTGGGAAACTATATCCCACCACCTTGATAATCCTTATGGGACAAAAGATTGATGCAATCTTAGGGATGTCATGGCTGCAATACCATGGCGCTGTCCTAGAGACTCGGACACGGACGGTTCACTTAAATTCTCCATTTCACCGTCCGCATTCCATGGTGTTAGACACACCAGTCCGGGAAGTTTTAGCAATTAATAATGCTGAAGTTCTCAAGTTAGAAGACATCCCCGTAGTCCGGGAGTATCCTGACGTGTTCCCGGACGATCTTCCGGGCATGCCACCTGAGCGGGATGTCGAGTTCAAGATTGAGCTCGCACCCGGGACTACGCCCATATCACGGAGACCATACAAGATGGCTCCAAATGAGCTGGCGGAACTGAAAGAACAGCTCAATGATCTGTTGAGCAAGGGTTTCATTAGGCCGAGTTCCTCGCCTTGGGGATGCTCGGCGCTATTCGTGAAGAAAAAGGATGAGACCCTGAGGCTGTGTGTGGATTACCGGCCGCTCAACGCCGTCACCATCAAGAATAAGTACCCACTGCCCCGTATTGACATCTTGTTTGATCAACTGGTGGGGGCAAGTGTATTCTCAAAGATGGACCTTCGCTCTGGATATCATCAGATCAAGATCCGTGCGGAGGATATCCCGAAGACGGCGTTCTCGACGAGATACGGCTTATACGAATATCTCGTCATGTCCTTTGGTCTCACAAATGCTCCAGCCCATTTCATGTATCTCATGAACTCGGTGTTCATGCCGGAGCTGGACAAGTTCGTGGTAGTGTTCATCGACGACATCTTGGTTTACTCCAAGAACGAAGCTGAACATGCCGAACACTTGCGGATCGTTCTTCAACGATTGCGAGACCACAAACTCTATGCCAAGTTCAGCAAATGCGAATTTTGGATCAGCCAAGTGCCGTTCTTGGGACATATCATCTCAGCTTAAGGCATTGCGGTTGACCCAAGTAAAATAGAGCAAGTGCTGAAATGGAAAGCTCCCACTTCAGTCCATGAAGTCAGAAGCTTCCTCGGGTTAGCGGGATACTACCGGAGATTCATTCCAAGTTTCTCCAAGCTCGCTAAGCCGATGACAGAGTTTCTGAAGAAAGGGACAAAATATGTTTGGAACACGGCGTGTGAAGGAGCGTTCCGAACACTGGTGAAGCATCTCACAACAGCCCCGGTATTAGCTCAGCCGGATACAACAAAGCCCTTCGACGTGTATTGTGACGCGTCCGGTATTGGGCTCGGCTGCGTGTTGATGCAGGAAGGACGTGTGGTCGCTTATGGCTCACGCCAACTTCGGAACCATGAGCAGCACTACCCGACTCACGATCTTGAACTTGCTGCCGTGGTGTTGGCGCTGAAAATGTGGAGGCACTATCTCCTGGGGAACTTGGTGCATCTCTACACCGACCACAAGAGCTTGAAATACATTTTCACCCAGAAGGAGCTGAACATGAGGCAGAGGAGGTGGTTAGAACTGATCAAAGATTATGAGATAGAGATCCATTACCACCCCAGCAAGGCGAATGTGGTTGCCGACGCGCTGAGTCGGAAATCACATGTCCATCACCTCACCATTACACCGGTGGAGGAGGAAGAGCCAAGTTTATACTTGGTTCCTTATGGATCGCTGTACAACCTTGCCCTCGTCCCTACTATTAGGGAGGACATCATTGCAGCTCAGAAAAATGATAAAGGCATGGCACATCTCCGGAGGCGAATTGACAATGGGGAGATCAAATGTTTCCGGAAGGATGGTGAGGGGACGTTGTGGTTCAATGACCGCATAGTCGTACCCCGAGATATGAAGTTGAGGAAAAAGATCCTCGATGAAGCTCACTTGTCCAAATACTCCATTCATCCGGGCAGCAACAAAATGTACCAAGATTTGAAAAAGAAATTTTGGTGGACACGGATGAAGCGGGAGGTAGCTAAGTACGTATCCGAGTGCGATACGTGTAGACGAGTGAAAGCTGATCACATGAAGAAATCAGGGCTGCTGCAACCCCTGAAGATTCCGGCATGGAAATGGGAAGATGTGAGCATGGATTTTATTGTGGGATTACCCCTAACCGCCAACAAGCATGATTCCATATGGGTAATCGTTGATCGGTTAACCAAGACGGCTCACTTCATTCCGGTGAATACACGTTACAATGCCGGCAAATATGCGGAGCTATACATAGCGAAGATTCTATGCCTATACGGGGTACCCAAGACCATTGTCTCAGATCGAGGTGCATTATTTGTATCTCGCTTTTGGGAGCAGCTACACGCTGCATTGGGTACTAAGTTGATCAGGAGCTCCGCCTATCACCCTCAGACCGATGGTCAGACAGAAAGGGTGAATCAAGTCCTGGAAGACATGTTGAGAGCATGTGCCATCCACCATGGTAGGAACTGGGATGATCACCTACCATTGGCGGAATTCTCGTACAACAACGGTTATCAGGCAAGTATCAAGATGGCACCTTACGAAGCTCTCTACGGTCGTAAATGCCGCACCCCATTAAATTGGTGCGAGTCCGGTGAAAGGGTCACATTCGGAGTTGATGTGGTGAACGACGCCGAAGAGCGCGTTCGGACAATTCAAGCCAATTTGAAGGCCGCTCAATCCCGACAGAAGAGCTACGCTGATAAGAGGCGTAGGCCGTTGCACTTTGACGTTGGGGAACACGTGTACCTCCGCGTGTCTCCAATGAAGGGCGTGCACCGATTCGGTGTGAAGGGGAAGCTCGCTCCCCGTTTTATTGGACCCTACGCTATCACCGAGAAGTGTGGACCAGCAGCGTATCGATTGGAGCTACCGGCATCTCTGGCTGGTGTCCAAGATATTTTCCATGTTTCACAACTGCGAAAATGCTTGAAGCATACAACTGCTGTTCCTACCGAAGACATCGGCGAGCTGAAACCGGATTTAACATATAATGAATATCCGGTGGGAATTCTTGATGAGAAAGCCAGAACCACACGCAGCAGAACGTTGTGGTTCTACAAAATACTCTGGAGCAACCACACCGCCGAAGAAGCGACGTGGGAGAGCGAGGAATTCCTTCGCTCAAATTACCCGGAGTTCATGGCTTC
This sequence comes from Neostapfia colusana, assembly GCA_030760725.1. Lineage (NCBI taxonomy): Eukaryota > Viridiplantae > Streptophyta > Magnoliopsida > Poales > Poaceae > Neostapfia > Neostapfia colusana. Next base: position 85,566,063 of record JASWHV010000003.1, read on the forward strand.
CCAACACGGGTAAGTCCCTATTACTTCGCTATCTCTTCTTTTGTAATCTCGGGACGAGATTCTTTTAAGGGGGGAGGGATGTAAAAGCCCAAGAAAAGGGACTTGCAAAAAACTTTGCTTCACCTCACAACACCACAGTTTTTATTGTGGACACCATAGGAAATGTTGTGAAAGGCAAGTAATCTCCATCAAAAGAATGATTAGAGGGGAAAGCCTTCACTTTCACAATGTAGGGTTTCTGCACATGAACATGAGAGGTTGAGCTCACCCTAGGATTTGAAATGTCTTGGGAAGGTTCAGTCCAAAGCTCATGCAAATTCAACAATTTTTGAGGCACTTTTGGGTTATTTCAAAAAGAGGTCAATTTGAATGTAAATTCAAATTGCAGCAACTTTCATCACCCAAATTCAAAAGTTAGCTCCATATCTATACTCAGCACATTTTTCTGAGTAAACCCACCAAGTTTCATCTCCATTGGAGCTCATCTTGTCAAGAGCTAAATTTGCAAGAATTCAAAACTGAATTTGAATTTCAGTTTAAACATGAAGCAAATTTAACCAAACAAAGTTTGAATTTGAGAACTCAAATTCAAACCAAGACTTGGGGTCTAAGTCTCTCATTCAATGTGGAGTTGCTGGGATATTTACAACAGAAATGGAGAAAAGGGAGTTAGAGGGGAGGCCCACTGGTCAGTAGACTTAGCACCGAAGTCTCTTCAGCCGACTCCTCGACCGAGCGCGCTCGCCAGCTGCAGCCAGCGGCGGCGACCGACCACCTCGGCCGGCCAGCTCCTGCTTCGGCAGAGGAGGTGGCACAGCAGGTGTCGCGCTCTCCCCTGGCCTCAGGAGCCTATAAAAGGCCCGAGACCGCCGGCGAGTTACTGATTTTCGCGAAGTTCTGTAACCAGCAGTCTAGTCGCCCGAGCTCCGATCGTGTGCCACCCCAGCTGTGATCATCTTCCGGCTTCGACCTCCATAGGAAAGTGAAGCGCTAGCTCGTCCTCAAGACCACCGCGCAAACCGTTCCAAGGTTCGACCTCTGTGCGCGGAGAATTTGTCAGCTTAGGGCGAGTAGCTCCTTTCGGGACCCGATTAGGTTTAGCAGAAATTTGGGCAGCATAGTGGGTGGGAGGCCGAACGGAGCTGTGAGAGAGCATCTAGAGGTTCTGGCGACCCTTCTCGTTCGAAAACCGGAAGGAAATCACCGCCGGAACCCTAAGTTCGCCCTAGGACAGTATGGCGGAGGAGGGGGTCTCCGGTGAGGTCTGGGTTGCCGGCCGTTTAGGGCCCAACAGAGCTCATGCCGAGTTTCCCCAGGTTTCCCTGAGTGTGGCGACGCGATTAGCGCACGATGAAAACGGTCAGAAGGGCGGGAACACATTGCCGAGGTAGCACAGAGGCATAGGGCTCGTCGCCGACGAGCTATGGCGGTTAGCCGGCGGCGACATGGTGTCCAGCGGATTCAGCACCCGAGATTACGTGGGGGCGGCGAGTCTCGTCGGCTCCGGTGAGCTAGATCGCCGGGAACGCTGACCTCGCCGGAGCTCCGGCGGCTCGGGGCGGCGACGTCGGGAGGTAGACGAAGGGCGCGGCCCCACCTGTCAGCCCCTGTGTTAATCGCGCGCGAGCGCGCGGTTAGTTCAATTTAAACGGGCGGGCCCCGCTGTCAGCCTCTGGTTCAGCGCGGGAGGGGATTTTCTGTAGGAAAATAATTCAGGGATTAGCTCAAACTTTAGAAATCCATAACCTTGGCTAGGAAGCTCCAAATTTAGTGATTCAAATTGGGTTGGATTCATCTTGCCTAGATCTGTCCAGAGATACAACCCAATTTGTATGAAACCCATTAATTAATTCTGGAAAATTCTTTAAAACTTTTCAGCAAAAGAATTTTTGAGGGAGTTTGGTTCATCCAAAAATCCCCAAATTTTGCCAGAATGTTCTTTAGGACATTAGTAAACACCTGTAAAAGTTTCAGACCATTTGGAGTTGATTTGGTCAGAGCAATTCAAATTTGAAAGTTGCTGTGTTCATTTGAATACAGAAACATTTTCAGAGAATTTCCAAAACTTGGAAATTCAATTCTGGGCAAACCTTGACTCCAAAAATGCTAGGAAAATTCATGCAAACTTTAGGAACTATAATTGAAATTGTAGTTCACTAAGTTGGGTATGAACAGGGGTTTGACCTCAGAATTAATTCCTCCTTGCTTAGTTGCTAAGAAAATTATTCTGAGCAAACCACTCCATGAAAAGTGCTAAGGTTTGGTCCAGAGGGTTTTCTTGTGACAAGGAACTCACACAAAAATTCTCAGCTTCATTGGAGCTCTAGATCACCCCTGTCCTGTTTAACCAATTAAGGGATTAATATGGGAAAAGGGGGAAAACCACTTAGCATTTAACTATGTGATTAAGTCCAAGCCAAACCACCAACACCAGTTCATATTTAAATTCTTAAACAAAGTTCCAGGTGTTAGAGGCTGGTTATTAGAACTAATAGTAGAAGTCTTACTCTAAACTCACATTTGCATATAAATTAACATGTAGTATTTCATTAACGTGTAGCCGTTGAAGAAGAGACTCCGGAAGTGCTGGACTTCCTCCTTCCGGACGAAGAACTAACTCCTGACCAGCAGCAACAAGGCAAGCCCCGGTTTGCATTAACCCTTTTTAAAAGTTTTACTTTGTATACATGTGTCATATGAAGTATGTATGTGCATTAGGTATAGGATGAATGAAACCCCACTTGCATAACCAAAGGTTCCTAAAAGAGTGAGGGTAGTGTCAAGGACCTCGAGTAGACAAGCTATGCTTAATGAGTCATAGGACTTCGGTACAAGTCGAGTAGTTGGAATCTACTCGCGAGATAGGCTGGGGACACACGGGTTCGGTTGAGTGAGGTGAGATCACTTTAGTAATGAAAATGAGACTAGGCAGGGGCTAGGGCGCAGCAAGAGAGAGTCTTGTGTGCGCAGCCCTGCCCGTGTCGATTGAGGACCGATCCGTGTGCGGCCCTGCTGAACAAGTATTGAACGTACCGAAGGCATATCGGATATATGGGCCCCGATAAACCGATGTAGCCTAAACCTCCGGGCGTCGAGGCATAGCACACCGATTTATAGGTGTAGGTTGAGGGCAGCAAGGTGGAAATCTGCCAACGGGCATAGAGAGATGCTCCGTGTGGGGAACCTCCTGCTCGTTTCGGTGCGACCGGTTCGACGTTTGGGCTGTTGGGTGAAAGGTTGTCCCGTACGACATCGAGTGAGCGTGCTGTGCAGCTCCACGGGTGGGCGTACGTGACGTGCTCTTTGGGTTTTCCCTGCAGGTGTATATCGAGTCGATTCGCCGTCCCTCGCGGTGACGAGTACCGCTTGTTCACTGCGTCGTAACGTAGACTAATGGATGAAATATGTTGATTCAATGATGCTGATTGAAATAATTGTATTGCTACATGTGTGCCACCAAATACTGCTTACTAAATTTCAGATTTCATGAACTGTTAACTTGTTGCTAAAAGATGAACTAAGGATGAACTTGTAGGCGTGTCGTTTTGCTGAAATGTTACTATCCTATGTCCATTGTACACCTCATGTAGAGTTTCATGCTTAGGTGAGTCGGTTAAGCCTTGCTGAGCCTTTGTGCTCACGGTTGCTGCTTAAGTGTTTTTCAGGTGAGGAGCCACCCACGGACTCGGAGTACGAGTCCACCGGCGAGGGTTACCCTCCGTCGGGGACCACGGCTGAGTGGGAGCCGTACACGCCGCGCTGAGCTGAGACGTGCAGCCAGTGTGGGTTGCCCTAGGGCTGGGCAACCGACTTTTGCTAAATAGGCGGGCGTGAGTTGTATAGTGTAGTCTTCCGCTGTGTAATAGAACAATAGTTGTAACTGAAGTTTGTACCTGTTTGTACAGTTTCAGCTGTTTTTCCCATGTAATATATTGTGTTCTTATGACGTGTGCTGTCGGGTGTCGCATCGCGCGGCACCACCCTCTGCGATCCTGGATGAGCGGATTCCGGTCCGCCACACAGCCCTGTACCGATTCATGGCAGTAGCCCACTAAGGCTACCTTGTCTTGAAGATGCCTACACCAACAGGCGTCCTTAAGGTTTGTGGAGACCGTGGTGCCTCAGTGTTAGCCTTGGAAAAGCTTCAGGCACTTACAGCAGCTAGAGCACCAACCCCAGGCAGTGCAGAACCAAACCAGCTCCACCCAAGTGCACACCACCGTGCCTCTACCACAGCACCCCATGTGCAACCCCTCGACGAGGACGACGTCCCCTTGAGGCTCGTCCGAAGCAGCGCCGATGCCACCCAGACCACCCGGGTAGCCAGGGGCCTGGATAGCAAATAGGAAGGCGCGCTCGTAACCTCCCTCCGGCACAATGTCGATGTGTTGCATGACAGCCGTCGCGGATGCCAGAGATCCCTAGGGAGGTGATTGGACACTATTTAAAAGTCTTCCCCGACGCCCGGCCAGTCCGACAGGACGGAAAGTCCGCCACCCCCGGTGCTTGGCGAACCCTGTTGTTGTCCCAAAGGCCGGCGGGAAGCTCCGGAAGTGCATCGACTACACCAGTCTCAATAAGGCATGTCCTAAAGATCTATTTTCTCTCCCTATGATAGATCAAATAGTAGACTCGATGCCAGGCTGCGATATGCTGTGCTTCCTAGATGCTTACTCGGGTTTCCACCAGACCCCTATGTCTAGAGAAGATGAAGAGCACACCTCCTTCGTCATAGTAGTCAGTCTGTACTGTTATGCCTCTATGCCTTATAGCCTAAGGGACGCTCTCCCTACCTTCGTACGTGCAATGCACAAGACCTTCTTAGGAGAGCTAATGAGAGACTCAGTTGAGGTGTGTGTTGAAGACATTTTGTTAAGGTCAGGCACAGGTCATCCCTACTAGATAACCTGGCCTTAGTCTTCGCCCTTCCGACAAGTGTGAGTTCGTTGTACCCTCTGGAAAACCCTTAGAATTCCTGGCCTCACGCCAAGGAACTGAGGCTAACCCAGAGAAGATCAAAGCCATCGGCTCGAGGCGGCCTCCCGCCCGCAAAAGAAAAGAAGAGAGTCCAGAAATTCGCGGGATGCCTAGCTGCGCTGAGTCGGTCTATACCGAGGTTAGCAAAGCGAACGCTCCACTTCTCTAAGCTCCTACGCAAATCCGGGCCATTCGCTTGGACCGACGAAGTGGAGGAAGCTCCCCAGGAGCTGAACCAGCTTCTGATGACCCTACCCGTAATGGTAGCCCCCCCGAGCCCGAAGAGCATCTGTTGCTCTACATCGCGGCGACGGCTGCAGTGGTGAGTACGGTCCTCGCCGCAGAGAGGCCGGACCCCTCATCGCCGCAACCTGCTCCAGTATCGGGAAACAAGCGCCAGGAAACCCCGGAGGTCCGAGACGACCTCCCGGGTCTCCAAGGCAACCCCCCGGAGGTCCAAAACAGACCCCGGACCCCCGACACAACCTCCCGGAGGACCAGCAGGACCTCCCGGAGGCGCAACGGGACCCACCCCGGAGGCCCAACAGAACCTCCCGGACGTCCAACGGGACCCCCCGGAGCTCCCGGGAAATCAGCGGGACCTCCCGGAGGTCCAAGACAGCCTAGGGACCTCCGAGTATCAGCTCCCGGTGGCCTCCCCGGGCCCGCGGGAGGTTCTGTGTACTTCATTAGCGCCACCACCACAAGTGGACGCCAACGCAGGATTGATCCAGGGGGCCATGAAGACGGTGAACCAGGACCCCGAGCTCTGGCCTTCACCGGGCCTCACTGCATGCTCTTCTTCGACGGCTCCTTGCGAAAGCAGGGGGCCGGTGCTAGCGTACTGTTCCTCATGCCATCGGGGGAGCAGTCTGGGTATATGGTGCGTCTCAATTCCAAGGCAACCAGCAACATGGCAGAGTATGAAGCACTCATCCTTGGCCTAAAGACAGCCCTGTCTCTAGGCGCTCGCCAGTCGTTGGCACAGGGCGACTCCCAGCTAGCTATCAAGCAAGATGGTGGAGAAAGACTTCCTCGCCTTTGACCTGCGCCACGTACCGCGCGCTAGCAAGGCTGCAGCTGACGACATATCCACGAAGACCGTCACCGGAGCACCTGTGCCCGAAGGGGGCTTCGAGAGGACGTTGCTGCGGCCCACAGCCCGGCCCGCCGAGCCGGGCGAAGGGAGCTAGACCAGCACCTCGAAGCTGGCGGTCCCGGCAGCCATGAACGCCGCCAAGGATCGTAAGCGTCACTGGGGACTCCGTGCAACCCAGCGCTCAAGATCCAGATGCTCAAGTCAGACCCGATGCATGGATCACAGAGATCCGGGAATACTTGAAAGACAATATCCTCCCTGATGAACGTGTATCCGCTGAACGGATCGTGCGTATGGCTAAGAGACACGTGATGGTAGAAGGGGATCTCTACCAACGTGGCGCCAACCGCGTCCTCTTGCGGTGCATAACCCAGGGGAAGGCTGCGACTTGCTCGCTGAGATCCATGGAGGCGAATGTGGGAGTCACTCTTCCTCACGCACGCTTGTCGGTAAAGCCTTTCGGCATGGCTTCTACTAGCCGACAACACTCCAGGATGCCGTCAAGCTGGTTGAGAACTGCAAGGTGTGCCTGTTCCACGCCAAGCAGATCCATACACCGGCTTGGACGGTACAGATGATCCAGCCCACATGGCCATTTGCCGTACGGGGGCTGGACATCCTGGGACCTGGGACCATTCACCAGAACCGAGGATGGGGACCCGCTCCCAAACCCTCGGAACATAGAACACCTCCGTAAGTTCTACCCCTAGAGCAACAATAGGACATACTCTTCTTTTTATATATAATAAATTCCATAAAGTCCAGGAACAGTGCTCGGAGCAGCTAAGCCTCAGGGGACGGTCCAGGACTACGTTCAGCTTCGCCTGGTTCCGACCCCAAGCGCGTAGAGTCTTGCTTCCCTTGAGGCGGGTGGTGGCCTCCATACCCAGCCTGCCTTCCTCCTATGGAAATTTATATGAAAAGAAACCTGTCTGTCGGTACCCGAGATATGGGGTACCCCCGCGCACAGGGTAAAATGCCTAAGGAACTCGCCCTTCTCCGCAGGGAGAGCTCCGAAGGCGCCACGCGTCCGGCGAGGCCGGACCTCCCTCTCCTCAGAGGAGGGCTCCGGGCCCGCCACGTGGCATATAGAAGCCGGACCTCCCCCTCCGCGGGAGAGAGGTCCGAAGGCGCCTCGTGTCCAGCGGGGCCGGACCTCCCTCTCCTCAGAGGAGAGCTCCGGGCCTGCCACGTGGCATACAGAAGCTGGACCTCCCCCTCCGCGGGGAGAGGTCCGGAGGCTCCACGTGCCCCGCAGGCCGGACCCTTCTCTCCTCAGAGAAGGGCTCCGGACCCGCCACGTGGCCAGCAGAACGATGCTGCCTGCCCCGAGCGGTAGGCAGCGGGCGTAAATACGCCCCATACCTTGCCCGTACAAGGTATTCAAGGCCCGCGTCTTCCCAAGACGCAGAGACGCGGAGCACGCTTGTGTCAGGTGCCGTTGCGCCCAGTCGCATCACAGACTGGCGCGCAGTGTCAGAACCTGACAGCCAATAAACACCGCGACAAGACATCCCATGCCGCCTGCGCCGTCATCAACCACTACGACTAGCATGCGGCATGGGCAGGGCGGCAAGATGAAGACTCAGAAGCCTTCGGCCAAAGACAACTACCGGCATAACTACAGATACGGTAGATAATAGACAATCTTCCCGGGACCACCTGTCGGGTCCCGGCTCCCCTTGTAAGCCGCCCGAGTCTTGGACTATAAAAGGCTCGGGTAGGCGTCGATAGCAAGGGTTCGCATTTTGCAACTCATACGCTAGCCATACACTCTCAAGCTGTAACTCACCCCCAAGCTCAGGCCTCCGGCCCTGAGCAGCAAGCAATACAGCGAGCTCCATAGCTTGCCGTGGACGTAGGGTTTTACGCTCCGGCGGCCTGAACCACGTAAAACTCACCGTGTCAAGCTCTTACTAACTTGTTCCATCTGTGCAAGCTCTCCGCTAGGAACTAGCCCCACCAAAAAAGAACCTCCACGGGCTGCCCAGTGCAGGCCCGGGGGAAGTGTCGACCGAACACTTCGACATTTGGCGCGCCAGGTAGGGGGCTTTTCTCCTAGCGCGACGAGTTTCCGCCAACGAAGATGACCAAGCTTCCTTCAGCGGCAAACTCTCCCCCTCCGCGTTCACGGCGAACCGTGACCACTGGGGAGTACATGTCGACACACTCAGGACGGAGTGTGTCGGCACAAGCTGGTAGCCAACAGTCGACTCCGGCAACGCCGACTCTGGCTATGCAGGCCCCGACCAGTGTGAGATCTTCTGCAGCGCTGAGCGTACATCATGGAGGTGCGCTAGCTGCAGCAAGAGCGCTGCTGCGCAACCCACCTGCGGGGGATGCGCCCCATTCAGCGACCCAGCAATGGGTCCGCGAGGTGGACCGCCTCGTCGTCGCCGCCGCGAACCCTCGGTTTCGGCGAGGACGGCGCCCAGGACAACCGGCTGTGTCGCTGACGCGCACACCCACGGTTGACGGGCTAACGGCGGATTCCAGCTCCTCCAGGCTCCTGTCGACGGACCTGCGAAGGAAACTGGAACGGTGCCACTTGGGCCAGGACGCCCGGGTGTACCTCGAGCGACGCCGAGAGAGGCGTCGCAGCCATGAGGCAGGCGACAGCATGTCGTCGGCCTCGACACAACCAGAAGGGCAGGCCTTCGCCACGCGAGCCCTGCCTCAGGCATATGCTGCGCAGCATATGCCACAGCTATATGCGCCACAAGTAGCGGCCCCGGCCTATGGTGCAGCCTTGCCCATGCCGGGATACGCGGTGCCAGGTGCGAACCAAACGTTCGCAGCGCCAGTACCTGCAGCAGCAGGTGCAGGATGTGCGGCCCTTGCACCCCACCTTCGCTTCGCAAGGTGGCCACGCAAGTTTCGCCCGCATCTGCCCGAGAAGTACGACGGTAGCGTCAACCCAGCGGAGTTCCTCCAGATCTACTCCACCGCCGTACTTGCCGCAGGAGGGGATGAGGCTGTCATGGCCAACTACTTCCCCGTCGCCTTGACCGGCCCAGCTCGGTCTTGGCTCATGAATCTACCTCAGGGGTCCATAACCTCCAGGGGAGAGCTCTGCCGGCAGTTCATCGCCATCTTCGGCAGCTCCTACACCCGTCCCGGCACGGAGCTTGACCTCCACGCCGTCAAGCAGCAACCTGGGGAGTCGCTGCGCTCTTTCATCCAGCGGTTCTCTCAGGTACGCGACACCATCCCGCATATCCAAAGTGCCTCTGTGGTGGTGGCGTTCCGACAGGGTGTCCGGGACGAGAAAATGCTTGAGAAGCTCGCGACCAGAGAGGTCCGCGATGTCTCGGAGCTCTTCAGCCTGGCGGACAAGTGCGCCAGAGCAGCTGAAGGGCGGAACTGGCACGCTCTGCCGACCTCTGAGTCAGGAGGACAGCCCGGGTCCGGTGCTGCTGCCTATGGGGGTGGCAAGAAGACCAAAAACCGGGGGGAGGGGGTGGCAAGATGAATTCACCATTCACGGCCCCCGTCGCCGCAGCTACGACGACCAGTGGAGCTCGGGGGCCACGCCCCGACAAAAGGCAGCGGCAATCACCGGCCCCAGACAGTGGCCAAGGCGGGCTATGCCCCGTGCATGGCACCTGCAACAATACTGCCGCCGAGTGCTGGGAGATCCAGAGGCTCGCAGAGCGCTTCCGCAAAGGAAGACAGCAGAGGGCTGAAGCGCCGCCCTACCCTCAGAGGGATGGCAAACAGAAGGTCGATGCCCCAGTCACTGCTGCCCACCAGGTGGGGTTCCAGGAGCCTCAGCGTGTCATAAAGACAGTGCATGACGGTGAGGACTCCAGTTCCGACGGAGACAGGCCAGGGCGTTAGCCAACTGCAGTGCGCCTCCGTGCCTCGAACATACCTCTCGGGGGCCGCCTAAGGTCTGTCAACCCCTTGAAGGCCTCGCCAGAAGGGGAAGACGCCTTAGGTCATCCAAGACGAGCCCGGGTCTACCTACCCCTTGAAGGCCTTAGCCAGAAGGGGAGAACTCCACCGGGGCCCCCAGGAGAAGCCGCACAGGACCTGATCCAGCGCGAAGATAATAACCCCGTCAACAAGACTCGGCTGCAGGAAACACCCCGCAACGCACGGTCTCGGCTAATGCTCTAAGCACTACCGCCAAAGAACCAAACGCGTCGGGGGCCTGCAGGAGGGCAACTTGGTGAAGCGGCACGCTCTATTCCAAGAAGGACCCATAAGCTCTCCCCCAGCAGGGAAGGTCCCTTCCGAATCATGAAAGCTGCCGCCCCAAGTACACATGCCTTCCAACCGAGAGTGGGATCCGTTCCCAAAAATCCTTGCCATGGAGCAACACTGTAAGTCCTACTTCCTGAGCATCAGTAGAACAGGGTTATTCCCTTCTGTAATAGATCCCATAGAATTTAGGAACAGCGCTTGGGGCAGCTAAGTCTCAAGGGACGGTACAAGACTACATCCAGTTTAGCCTGGTTCCGACCCTAAGCGCGTAGAGTGTTGCTTCCCTTGAAGACAAGGCGGAACATTGCCTCCCTGTACAGCCAGAATTCCACCTATGGGTACGAATACAGAGCCCCGTTCTACTTAGCTCTCTCTCATGCGCTTGTAAAAGTCCCAAAACTTGTGAATAGAAAACTTGAGCTATGAATAAAGTTGAGTTTATATGCAAGAAATGGGACTTACAGAAACTTTTGTTTACTCATGAAAGTGTTGGCATGAGCAATAAAACCTTGAATTCAGTTTGAATTAAGAGGGTCACTTCCAAAAAGAGGAGAGGCCACCTCCAAAAAGTATGATGCAAACTGATGTTTAAAAAGTTGTATTTGCAATGACCAACTAATAGATCAGAGTTCATATTCAAACTCCCCAGGTTCAAATTGTAGAGGGGGCAAATTTGGAGCAAATTTGGAGGTGCTTTGATAGGAATATCAAACGAACTTGTGAATTCCATACAAATTTGAATTTAAATTTGAAACTGTGGCATAATTTGTCAAATGGCACATTGGCTTTTGAATTTGGACCCCTCACCGCTGAATTTGCAAGGTGTTAAAAGTTGGAGATCTTTTGGTGCTGAGGGGAGTTGTGGGCCCCAGTTGTCATTGAGAGGGGAGAGCAAACTTACTGGCTAAGTTTTACTCTCGGTCACACACGAATGCAGCTCACTCCCCGGGCGACACCGTGGTTACACCGAAGCACAGAAGCCACCGCCTCACCCCCGCAATCGTGTGCTGGCGACCAGCTTACCGCCTTCCCCCTGCCTCGGCGTGATCCTTCTCTCTGAACCGAGCCAACGCGGTTTTCCCTTCTTCACCTCGCGCTCGATAAATGTCGAGCTCGCCGCCGCCTCGGGTCTGATCGGGGAGGCATAGAAACACCATGCACAGCCTCCCTCCGAGCTACTGAGCAACACCGCGCGCCCACTCTTCGTCTCCCCGCCATAAAAGCGACAGAGTTTGGTCCTCTCGGCCGCAGGGGCGCCGTGTTCACGCGGCAGCCGAAAGAAAACCGAGGAGAGAGCTCCCGTGGGCAGCGGAGTCTAGCACCGTTCACGGCCAAGAAAGGACGTCCCCGGATGTTCCAGTGGGCCCTGCTGCTTCCACCCAAACCACAAGGCAAGCCGTGAACCACCGAGTAGGAATTCGGAAAAACATCGCCGGCGGCCACCGGGCGACGTTCTGGTACAAATTCTTCAAATTCTCACTCCCTTCTCGTCTTTAGGTCACTAAACTGTGCTCAAAGGACCTAGACTCAAGGACGACCCGATCCCCTCCCCAATCATGGCTTGAAACCCCATATTAGCAGATCATTTTGAAGTTTCCGAACGGCGATCATGGCGGGAACCCTCGGGTGCACGGTGACAACCAAGTTGCCGCCATTTCCTAGCCAGTTTGAGGCCATGCCGAGTTTGACTGACCTCCACTGATGCTTTAGAGCGGATCCGCCGAGCTTTTGGTGGGCTGGTGTGCTCGGGCGACGGTGCCGATCATCGCCGAAGGCCGCGGCTCGTCGCCGGCCTACTTCCGGCCACCGGCAGCCCGAGCCAACCCCGTAGACTTGTTCCCCGACCCTGAAAACCCCCAGGCGGCGAGTCTCCGGCCGAGAGGTGGCCGGGAAGCCGGGTCCGGCGAGCTCCAGTGGAGCGCCGGCGAGGGGGAGGCGCGGGAGCGAGAGGAAGAAGAAGACCCCCATCGGGGCCACGTGTCAGCAGCTGAAGATTAAAACTCCGGATCAGCTGTGGCGTGTGATCCTGTGTGGTGGCGCGGGAAAAGGTCTGTGGCCCCGTGTGGCGTGATCCCGGCGGTTGACACGTGTAGGGTGGACCCACAGGCAGAGTTTGAACTTTTCCCGAAATAATTTGAATTCCAGATTCGGTTCAAACTTTAGAACCTCATAACTTTTGCTAGGAAGCTCCAAATTTAGTGATTCAAATTGGGTTGGATTCAGGATGAAGAGCTCTGTTCAAATGTACAACCCAATTTGCATGAAAACCAATAGGAAATTCTGGAAAATTCTTTAAATCTTTTCAGCAAAAGAATTTTAGAGGGAGTTTGGTTCATCCAAAATTTCCCAAATTTTGCCAGAATATTCTTTAGGATATTAGGAGACTCCTGTTAACGTTTCAGCTCATTTGGAGTTGATTTAGTTAGGGTAATTCTAATTCCAAGTTTCTGTATTCAAATAAGTACAGAAACATTTTCAGAGAATTTCCAAAACTTGGAAATTCAGTTCTGGGCATTCCTTAACTCCAAAAATCCTAGGAAAATTCAGACATACTCTCTGAGCTATGTATGAAATTATAGTTCACTTGGAATTGCATGAAAGTGCAAATTTAATAAGAATTAATTCCTTTTTGCTTAAATTCTTAGGGAATTGTTCTGGGTGATCCAATTAGTGAAATGTTCTGAATTTTGGTCCAGAGGACTTTCTTGTGACAAGGAACTCACAAGAAAATTTCCAGCTCCATTGGAGCCCTGGATCATTATGTCCTGTCCAACCATTATTAGTTGATTCCCACCCAAGTGATGGAACCCCACTCATCACTTGATGATAGTGCTTAAACACAAACCCAAACCACTAGCACCAGTTTAATTTTAAATTCTTAAACAAAGTTCCAGTTTCAAACTTGGCTTTAGCATTTGTTAGCAAAAAGTTTTACAATTAAACATGTATGCATGTTCATAACGTGTAGTGTTTAAACGTGGAAGAGTGAAGGAGAAGTTGAACTTGGATCAAGGAGCAAGAAGGCAGGGATTAAGCCTCAAGTCATCATCAGCAACTAACTTCATCTTACCTGACTAAAGTCACCTGCAAAACCAAGGCAAGCCCCGGTTTGCACTTAAGTTGTTTTTAAAAGTTTTCCCTTTGTTCACTACGGTTGGTCGAGGTTTGTATGTGCATTAGGTCAAGGATGAGTGATACTCCACTTGCATAACCAAACATGAACCCTGAGGTCAAGAGTAGAAATGTGTCATCGCTGTCGCATAGAGCCATGCTAAATAGACTAGGGCATCCGGTAGAAGACGAGTAGTTGGAATCTACTCGCGAGCTATAGTTTAGGATATCCTAAGTGTGGTTGGGGAAAGAAGCAAACTAAAGTTTTCATTTCTAAAGATGAGACCGGGCAGAGGGGTTAGGCTGCGACAAGACGAGGTCTTGGTCGAGTAGCTCTGCCTGTGTCGGTTAAGGACCGATGCGTATGCCGCGTCCAGGAGCAAGTATTGAGTTGTGTACCGGATGCTTACTGACATATGGGAATCAGGAAACCGATGTACCAGGTTCACTGGATTGTAGAGGCATACCACATCGTCTCGTTAGACCTATGAGCCCGAGACGGCGCGACCGGTTCTACAGTTTAGTGTCCTGAGAAAGGTTGCCACATACGACGTAATGAAGGACGCCAGAGTTGGGTCTTCAGAGGCGGGCGTATGTGTCGAGTTATCCGGGTAGTGTTTGATTCGAATCACCGTCCCTCGCGGTTATTGAGTACCGCTTGCTCCCATGTTGTGACGTAGTTAATCAACTTGTGTGGAAACAGTTTGCAAAAAGTATAATTGCTGTTGTGATTATGTTAAGTTGCATGAAAACCATGTTTGAAGTAGAGATAGAGCAAACTAAATTTATTTTTCACCTTGGGACAAGTAACATTGGAATGAAGCGTTTCTTGTTTGATTGTGGAGTTCCAATGTTGCTGGGCGCAAGGTCACTACTATTATGGCTAAAATCTGAAAGTTAAGGATGAACTCGTAGGCGAGTCTTTTCGCAAAGGACAGGCTTAGGTATTAGGTTACTTTCACATAGAGTTCCATGCTTTAGGAGAGACGGTTAAGTCTTGCTGAGCCTTTGTGCTCACTCTTGCTATATAAGTGGTTTTGCAGGTAAGCATCGACGCTATAAAGAAGATTGTCCGGTGAGACTCGGGAACTTCCGAGTCATGTCACCCTTGGAGAACCTAGCCGCTGCCTTGTCTTAGTGTTGCTAGCGAGAGGAATCCGCGGGCTGGACCTCTTCTCGGTGCTTCATAATTATTCAACGTGAGCTGGTTATAGACTTCCGCTGTAGCTATTTTGTGTAAAGTATTTACAAAGAATAATTGTAACCTTCCGCTTTTGATTTATGTAATATTGTGCTCCTTATATGTGTGCTGTTGGGTGCCGCATAACACGGCACCACCCAATGCGATTCCTCGGGCAAGGCGGCACGACCCCGTGATGGAGGTCGGGCCCCCTCAGCGTGGTATCAGAGCCGCATTGGTAATAGCACACGGAGTAAGGATCGTATTACGACAAAAACTTAGGATACGGTGAGGAAACGATATTAGGCCCACATAAGGACTATAGTAGTGTAGTTACTTAAAGTGGCAAGACTAACATATGTGTTTTAATTCTGAATTTTCATTATGTAACGACGCACCTACATTCAGGTAAGAATGGTAAGGAACGCCACCGAAAGCGGTTCAATTTCGGTTAGCTCCCCTGACGAGGAAAGTGGTTCAGGGTTAGATCTCACAGCTTGGTGTGAGATGTTAATATGAAACTCTTGGACTCTTCATGTTCCTGAGTTCATATGAAACGCTGATCCCTAGCGTGCATTAGGCAAGTAAGTGGAGACCCCATCGTGTGGTCAGTAACGCGATAGTGTGTTCTTCTGGAAGTAGCCCAGGAGGACATACGCAGCGCTTGCCATCGGCGTGCCCTGCAGGGCAGTAGGTGGTATCCGTTGGGTTGATAACATTCCCAACCATGACGACCCGTTCATGACATACTCGGGTTCCCCGTCGTGTGGTGTTGAAACACGATCGCGTACCTTGAGACGTGACTTAACTCAAGGACGGCCGTATGACAATGATACGGGCGTTTGTATTTACTTTCCAATATGGAACTGCCTGTAATGAAACAACCTTTGAGTGCACCATCATTGAGTGTTTTTCTGCAGGTACTAACCACGTACGTATCCCGGGTAGTACACGTGTGCGAGAGACCGTCTTAGTGCCACTGATAGTACGTATATGCCGGTGTAATCCGGTTAGGATTTTTATTTGGTGAGGCTACGTAGTACCGACATGATTCTTACGGTGCATCGACACCGTACTACACATAAGAACCTCTTCCCTATGAAGAAATGATTCATGAGCTAACTTTCAACTAAATATGGAAGTTTGAAACAAATATTAGTTATTGAACTCTTATTTTGAGCTAACATTCAAATGGGAGTACAACTAGGTGTCAAAGTTTTCAAAAACAGAGAGCTCTGTTTCTGGCAGAAATTCTTGCTGGACTTTAACAGAGCATAACTCTGAGTAGCTTGACCCAAATAAGGTGTATGATACAGTTCTGGAAATATTTTCAAGTGCTCTACAACTTCCTTGTAGGCCTCCAGAGCAGAATCACATGTTACATGGGTGAAAAGTCCAGTTGAAGGCAAACTGTTCAGAACCAGGACAGTAACAAAAACCTCTCTGGACCTTTCTGTTTTTAAGCCATAACTTCCTATAGAAAAATCCTTAATGAGCACATAAGTACTGGTTGGAAAGCTACTGAAGTTTACTAAAAACTTTGGTATTGAACTCAAGTCTAGAATCTGTTGATGACTTGAGTAAAATTTGGAGTTTGTGTGAGCTGGTCAGGGTAGTCCCGCTGATTAGCTTAGCGTACATAAGATTTGTTTAAACATGAATGTGGTTATGCTTTCATAAACTTCATGACATGTTCATGTTTTACTTATCTTTACTTACTACTGAGATAGAATTTTGATTGACTCAAAATTTTGTTTCGTGCAGTATGGTACGTACACATTCTCAAATGGAAATTGGAGGTTCCAGTCGAGGTGGGAATGACTCGACTTCATCACAAGAGCCATCGCCAACCGGATTGGCAGAAATTATGGCCAAAATGAATGAAACTCTCCAAACTCTAGTTCAGCAAGGCATAGATCGAGAAGCTCAACATCACATGCCAACCCAGAGCACGTATCTGGATTTCTTGGCGACACAACCGCCGGTATTCTCCGAGGCGGCTGACCATTGTGAAGCAAATCACTGGTTACGTGTCATTGAGTCCAAGCTTGGGTTGATCCGATGTGACGAGTTCTCGAAGATTCTATATGCCGCTCAACAGCTTCACGGCTTTGCTGGAGCATGGTGGGCAGAGTACCTTGCTGTTCAACCAGCAGGGCATCGTGTCACATGGGCGGAGTTCCAGGCTGCATTTCATGCTCGTTTCATCCCTGCGGGCATAATGCAAACCAGTCTGGATGAGTTCTGGAGTCTAAAGCAAGGGGACATGAGTGTTATTGAGTATGCGAAGGAATTCAATCGCTTAGCTCAATATGTCCCTGACTATGTGAAATCACCAGCCATGAAAGGTTATCATTTCTACCGAGGGCTGACTGCTAGGCTGCGATGTGAATTGGCTCAAGTTAGCCAAGAGAATTTTGATGAGTTTGTGAGCTGTACTATCGCTCAAGAATATTATTCCAACCTCTACCTCAAGGAAAAGAGGGAGAGGGATTCATCACAAGATGAAGACAATCGTCTACCTCAGGAGTATCGGTTGGTAATCCGTTCACCTTCCGGTCGAGAGATTCCACAAGAGGTGCAATCATTCTGGGAGTGTGACGACTCTTCTACTCCACAGAGGTCTTATTCACCTCTACCGCAGCAGCAACTTATTTCTTATGCACCTCAGTGTCAACAAGGTGCACTAGAACATTATTACCCTCAAGAGGCTGAAGATGAACAAGGTGATTTCTCAGTTGAACCGAGTGCTGTCCCACTTCAGGTTGACAATGAGCCCGACGTCAATGAAGCAATGGAACCGAGCAGTAACATTGTGTCTGCGGGTCCAGTTCCAAAAAGTGATCTTGGGCAGCCCAGGAAAGCTATGTCAAAGGTGGGAACCGTCAATTATGTGTCAGTCGATGATCTGCCCAAGGGAGGACCTGTTCTTGCCGGCAGGTTCACCTTAAATGACAAGCCGGTTGTCATTTTATTCGACTCTGGTGCGACACATAACTTCATTAGCCGGGCAACGGTAATCCGGGATCAGATCCCCACAACTGGCACAAAAGGTTCTTACCTTATTCATTCGCCAGGTGGAGACATCTCAACTAATGAAGTCGTTTCTCGAGCACCACTTTGCTTGGGTGGAAAAATTTATCCTACCACCCTCATCATTCTCGAAGACCAGGGAATCAATGCCATATTGGGAATATCATGGTTGACCTTCCATAAGGCTGTCCTGGACATCGAGAACAGAAGTGTTCACTTGGACTCTCCACTTCACGGACGTCAAACTTTGTATCTCGGCGAAGCGGTTTCTAAAGGCCCGGAAGTATGTAATGCCGAGGTGTGCAAGTTAGAAGACATTCCGGTAGTCCGTGAATATCCGGACGTGTTTCCCGAAGACCTTCCAGGCCTACCACCTGAGCGCGAGGTGGAGTTCAAAATAGAGTTGATACCGGGAACCACGCCGATCTCTCGGAGACCATACAAAATGGCTCCGAATGAATTAGCAGAATTGAAGGAGCAACTGAAAGATCTGATGGACAAGGGGTTTATTCGTCCAAGTTCATCACCATGGGGTTGCTCAGCGTTGTTCGTGAAGAAGAAGGATGAGACGCTGAGGCTATGCGTCGATTATCGTCCTTTAAATGCTGTGACCATAAAGAACAAGTATCCACTACCAAGAATTGATATCCTCTTCGATCAACTAGTGGGTGCTAAAGTCTTCTCCAAGATGGACTTAAGGTCGGGATATCATCAAATCAAGATTCGAGCGGAAGATGTCCAGAAAACAGCATTCTCGACAAGATATGGACTCTATGAGTATCTTGTCATGTCATTTGGGTTGACCAATGCTCCGGCTCACTTTATGTACCTTATGAACTCGGTGTTCATGCCGGAGCTGGATCAGTTCGTCGTGGTATTCATCGACGACATTTTGGTCTATTCCAAATCTGAAGAGGAACACGCTAAACATTTGCATATTGTGCTCCAACGACTGCGAGACCACAAGCTCTATGCAAAGTTTAATAAATGTGAAATCTGGATCAACCAAGTGCCATTTCTTGGAAATATTATTTAAGCGGAAGGCATTGCTGTTGATCCAAGCAAGATTGAACAAGTGCTGAAATGGAAGTCTCCAACATCAGTCCATGAAGTTCGTAGCTTCTTGGGTTTGGCGGGATATTACCGAAGGTTCATCCCGAGCTTCTCAAAAATCTCCAAACCTATGACGGAGCTACTGAAGAAGGGCATCAAATATGATTGGAGCAAACCATGTGAGGAAGCTTTTCAAGCGTTGGTAAAACACCTCACAACAGCCCCGGCCAAGCCTTTTGATGTTTATTGTGATGCATCCGGCGTCGGGCTTGGTTGTGTACTCATGCAAGGAGGACGTGTGGTCGCATATGGATCACGGCAATTACGGAATCATGAGCAACATTATCCAACTCATGATCTCGAACTGGCTGCCGTGGTGTTAGCGTTGAAGATGCGGAGACATTACCTATTGGGAAATCTGGTTCATCTCTACACCGACCACAAAAGTTTGAAATACATATTCACTCAGAAAGAGTTGAATATGCGACAACGGCGATGGTTGGAGCTGATCAAGGACTATGAGATTGAAATTCATTATCATCCGGGCAAGGCAAATGTGGTTGCCGACGCACTCAGCCGGAAGTCTCATATTAATAGCCTAACCATCACGCCGATAGAAGAGGAAGAACCGAGTCTTTACTTGGTTCCATTTGGAGCTCTGCATAACCTAGCCCTCATACCCACAATAAAAGAGGAGGTTATGGCAGCTCAAAAGAAAGACAAGGGCATGGCTCATATCAAAAGGAGGTTAAAGAACGGGGAGATGAAATGTTTCCGGTTAGATGAGGAAGATACCTTGTGGTTCAAGGACCGGATAGTCGTACCCCGTGATATGAGGCTGCGGAAGAAAATTTTGGATGAGGCTCACTTATCCAAATTTTCTATTCATCCTGGCAGCAATAAAATGTACCAAGACCTCCGGAAGAAGTTTTGGTGGACACGTATGAAACGTGAAGTTGCAAAATACGTTTCAGAATGTGATACGTGTCGAAGAGTTAAGGCCGACCATGTGAAGAAGTCGGGCCTGCTGCAACCGCTACAAATACCGGCATGGAAGTGGGAAGACTTGAGTATGGATTTCATCGTTGGGTTGCCGATGACCTCCCGCCACCATGACTCGATTTGGGTAATCGTTGATCGATTAACCAAATCGGCACGCTTCATTCCGGTGCATACCAACTACAGCGCCAAGCAGTATGCGGAGTTATACATAGCACGAATCCTATGCCTGCACGGAGTTCCCCGTACCATTGTCTCCGACAGAGGATCGCTGTTCGTATCCTGTTTCTGGGAACAGCTACACACATCCTTGGGAACTAAATTGATTCGAAGCTCCGCGTATCACCCTCAAACCGATGGACAAACGGAGAGGGTGAATCAAATACTTGAAGATATGCTGAGAGCATGTATCATCCACCACGGTAAGAGCTGGGATGATCACTTACCGTTGGCGGAGTTCTCATATAACAACGGGTATCAATCAAGTATCAAAATGGCGCCTTATGAAGCTCTCTACGGCCGGAAGTGCCGCACACACTTGAACTGGTGTGAATCCGGCGAGAGAGTTATTTACGGGATTGATCTCGTAAATGAAGCAGAAGAGCGGGTGAGGCTTATTCAGGAAAATCTGAAAGCCGCTCAGTCCAGGCAAAAGAGCTATGCGGATAAGAGACGTCGTCCTCTAAACTTTCATGTTAGGGACCACGTCTACCTCCGCGTATCTCCCATGAAGGGCATTCAAGAATTCGGAGTGAAAGGGAAACTAGCTCCGCGTTTTATCGGTCCCTTCGCCATCATGGAAAGGTGTGGACCCGTGGCATACCGTTTGGAGCTACCGGCAGCCTTAGCCGGAGTGCATAATGTCTTCCACATATCTCAGTTGCGGAAGTGTTTAAAAGTTCCAACGGAGATTCTCAAGGGAGACATAGCAGATTTGAAGCCGAACCTCACTTATGTTGAGCGACCAACCCGGATAATTGATGAAAAGACTCGCGAAACCAGAAATCGGACGCTGCGATTTTTCAAGGTGCTATGGGAAAATCACACGTCCGACGAAGCTACATGGGAAAGCGAGGAATATTTGCAACGCAATCATCCAGAGTTGTTAGAGGCGTATGTTGAGTAACTGTCCTCTCCACCTTGTCCTTAATCATGAATCTCGGGACGAGATTCTTTTTAAGGGGGGAGGAATGTAAAAGTCCCAAAACTTGTGAATAGAAAACTTGAGCTATGAATAAAGTTGAGTTTATATGCAAGAAATGGGACTTACAGAAACTTTTGTTTACTCATGAAAGTGTTGGCATGAGCAATAAAACCTTGAATTCAGTTTGAATTAAGAGGGTCACTTCCAAAAAGAGGAGAGGCCACCTCCAAAAAGTATGATGCAAACTGATGTTTAAAAAGTTGTATTTGCAATGACCAACTAATAGATCAGAGTTCATATTCAAACTCCCCAGGTTCAAATTGTAGAGGGGGCAAATTTGGAGCAAATTTGGAGGTTCTTTGATAGGAATATCAAAGGAACTTGTGAATTCCATCCAAATTTGAATTTAAATTTGAAACTGTGGCATAATTTGTCAAATGGCACATTGGCTTTTGAATTTGGACCCCTCACCGCTGAATTTGCAAGGTGTTAAAAGTTGGAGATCTTTTGGTGCTGAGGGGAGTTGTGGGCCCCAGTTGTCATTGAGAGGGGAGAGCAAACTTACTGGCTAAGTTTTACTCTCGGTCACACACGAACGCAGCTCACTCCCCATGCGACACCGTGGTTACACCGAAGCACAGAAGCCACCGCCTCACCCCCGCCATCGTGTGCTGACGACCAGCTTACCGCCTTCCCCCTGCCTCGGCGTGATCCTTCTCTCTGAACCGAGCCAACGCGGTTTTCCCTTCTTCACCTCGCGCTCGATAAATGTCGAGCTCGCCGCCGCCTCGGGTCTGATCGGGGAGGCATAGAAACACTGTGCACAGCCTCCCTCCGAGCTACTGAGCAACACCGCGCGCCCACTCTTCGTCTCCCCGCCATAAAAGCGACAGAGTTTGGTCCTCTCGGCCGCAGGGGCGCCGTGTTCACGCGGCAGCCGAAAGAAAACCGAGGAGAGAGCTCCCGTGGGCAGCGGAGTCTAGCACCGTTCACGGCCAAGAAAGGACGTCCCCGGACATTCCAGCGGGCCCTGCTGCTTCCACCCAAACCACAAGGCAAGCCGTGAACCACCGAGTAGGAATTCGGAAAAACATCGCCGGCGGCCACCGGGCGACGTTCTGGTACGAATTCTTCAAATTCTCACTCCCTTCTCGTCTTTAGGTCACTAAACTGTGCTCAAAGGACCTAGACTCAAGGACGACCCGATCCCCTCCCCAATCATGGCTTGAAACCCCATATTAGCAGATCATTTTGAAGTTTCCGAACGGCGATCATGGCGGGAACCCTCGGGCGCACGGTGACAACCAAGTTGCCGCCATTTCCTAGCCAGTTTGAGGTCATGCCGAGTTTGACTGACCTCCACTGATGCTTTAGAGCGGATCCGCCGAGCTTTTGGTGGGCTGGTGTGCTCGGGCGACGGTGCCGATCATCGCCGAAGGCCGCGGCTCGTCGCCGGCCTACTTCCGGCCACCGGCAGCCCGAGCCAACCCCGTAGACTTGTTCCCCGACCCTGAAAACCCCCAGGCGGCGAGTCTCCGGCCGAGAGGTGGCCGGGAAGCCGGGTCCGGCGAGCTCCAGTGGAGCGCCGGCGAGGGGGAGGCGCGGGAGCGAGAGGAAGAAGAAGACCCCCACCGGGCCCACGTGTCAGCAGCTGAAGATTAAAACTCCGGATCAGCTGTGGCGTGTGATCCCGTGTGGTGGCGCGGGAAAAGGTCTGTGGCCCCGTGTGGCGTGATCCCGGCGGTTGACACGTGTAGGGTGGACCCACAAGCAGAGTTTGAACTTTTCCCGAAATAATTTGAATTCCAGATTCGGTTCAAACTTTAGAACCTCATAACTTTTGCTAGGAAGCTCCAAATTTAGTGATTCAAATTGGGTTGGATTCAGGATGAAGAGCTCTGTTGAAATGTACAACCCAATTTGCATGAAAACCAATAGGAAATTCTGGAAAATTCTTTAAAGCTTTTCAGCAAAAGAATTTTAGAGGGAGTTTGGTTCATCCAAAATTTCCCAAATTTTGCCAGAATATTCTTTAGGATATTAGGAGACTCCTGTTAAAGTTTCAGCTCATTTGGAGTTGATTTAGTTAGGGTAATTCTAATTCCAAGTTTCTGTATTCAAATAAGTACAGAAACATTTTCAGAGAATTTCCAAAACTTGGAAATTCAGTTCTGGGCATTCCTTAACTCCAAAAATCCTAGGAAAATTCAGACATACTCTCTGAGCTATGTATGAAATTATAGTTCACTTGGAATTGCATGAAAGTGCAAATTTAATCAGAATTAATTCCTTTTTTCTTAAATGCTTAGGGAATTGTTCTGGGTGATCCAATTAGTGAAATGTTCTGAATTTTGGTCCAGAGGACTTTCTTGTGACAAGGAACTCACAAGAAAATTTCCAGCTCCATTGGAGCCCTGGATCATTATGTCCTGTCCAACCATTATTAGTTGATTCCCACCCAAGTGATGGAACCCCACTCATCACTTGATGATAGTGCTTAAACACAAACCCAAACCACGTGTCCAGCGGGCCCGGAACTCTCTCCTCCCTTGAGGGGGTCTCCGGGCTCGCCACGTGGCAGGTGGAAACCGGACCTCCCCCCTCGGCGGGAGTGCTCCGAAAGCACTACGTGTCCAACATGGCCGGAGCTCCCGCCTCTTAAGGAGGAGCTCCGGACCCGCCACGTGGCAGGCAGATCTGGAGCTCCCCGAAGGGCGAGATCCGGAGACCTCCGGGGGCCCCTAACACGGTTAGGACCCCGGGGAGGGTGTCTGTGCAAAGCTCCGGGATTGGAAATGGCCTCTGAGTACCTTGCGGAGCTAAGGATTCAGTCAGGCAAAGCCAAGAGGGAGAGAAAAAGCATCACAGACACAAGTATCCAAGAGAGTCAAATTAAGTAAGGCTCCATGAGCTGAACTACAGACTCGATAAGAAGAAAGAAACAAGCCCCAAGGGTCTCCCGACACGACCAGAATCCAGAAGTTGCAACAACGGCCGCGTCGCCAGGCTTCAGCCCTGGCGGAACTCTCTCGCTCTATGACCAGAGCGCAGAAATCGCCTCCCTCATCACCGGCGCAAAAACCAGTGACACCACGGGAGCTCCTGAGGCCCCCTCTGCAGTATTCAGCGGTCTTCTTGGAGACTCTACCGCCTGGGATTCTCCACGGTGCATCGGCGGTTTCCTTCTCCTGAAGTTCCCTCGTCACCTGCCCAAAAGCCGGTGTCGTCAAGGGTGCTCCTGAGGCCCTCTCCGCAGCATTCAGCGGTGTTCTTGGAGATCCTGCCGCCTGGGATTCTCTTCGATGCTTCAGCGGTTCCTTTAAAGACTCCACAACCCTCAGGGGCAGGGCAGGCAGGCTCCCTGAGTCCCAGGCTTGGTGCAGACGCAACCGCTGGAGGGAGCTGAGAGCAATTCTTCCCCCCATAAGGCGGGTTGAGAGCCATGGAAGAAGACATGACTGCAGGACCTGAGGGAAGCGCAGGGGCAGGAAGCCTTATAAGAGGAATGTACCCACATGGAGGTTTCATTTAGCACCTTCCCGGGTGCAATCCCAAGCGATTCGGAGCTCTTCGGATACCCCGCGTCGGCGACCGCTTCGGTTCCTAAACCGAGTGCCGATGAGAGGTGGGCCCAAGCCGCCTAACTAAAGCGGTGGGGTCAAGGAGTCAGTCTCCTGAGAAGATGAGCCAGCAAGTCACTTCGGCGGTTCCTGAAGAAAGCGCCGCAACGTGCAGAAGTGGCAGTCTTGGGAACCGCCGCAGTAAAAGCAACCATCAAGTGAGCGCACGCTCCCACGATCCCGTCTGTCGAAGTATTCGGTCGACACTTCCCCCGGGTCTGCACTGGGCAGCCCGCGGAGGTTCTTTTTTCGGAGGGGCTAGTTCCTAGCGGAGAGCTTGCGCAGATGGACGAGTTAGTGAGAGCTTGACACCGAGAGTTTTACGTGGTTCAGGCCGCCGGAGCGTAAAACCCTACGTCCACGGCGAGCTATGGAGCTCGCTGTATTGCTTGCTGCTCAGGGCCAGGGGCCTGAGCTTGGGGGTGAGTTACAGCTTGAGAGTGTATGGCTAGCGTATGAGTTGCAAAATGCGAAACCTTGCTATCGACGCCTACCCGAGCCTTTTATAGTCCAAGACTCGGGCGGCTTACAAGGGGTGCCGGGACCCGACAGGTGGTCCCGGGAAGATTGTCTATTATCTACCGTATCTGTAGTTACGCCGGTGGTTGCCTCTAGTCGAAGGCTTCTGAGTCTTCATCTTGCCGCCCTGCCCATGCCGCACGCTAGTCGTAGTGGTTGATGACGGCGCAGGCGGCATGGGATGTCTTGTCGCGGCGTTTATTACCTGGCAGGTTCTGACACTGCGCGCCAGTCTGTGATGCGACTGGGCGCAACGGCACCTGACAGACGCGTGCTCCGCGTTTCCGCGTCTTGGGAAGACGCGGGCCTTGAATACCTTGTACGGGCAAGGTGTGGGGCGCCTTTATGCCCGCTGCCTACCGCTCGGGGGCGGGCAGCACCGTTCTTCTGGCCACGTGGCGGGTCCGGAGCTCTCTTCTAAGGAGATGGAGGTCCGGCCCCGCTGGACGCGTGGCGCCTTCGGACCTCTCTCCCACGGAGGGGGAGGTCCGGCTTCTGTATGCCACGTGGCGGGCCCAGAGCTCACCTCTGAGGAGAGGCAAGTCCGGCCGCGCTAGACGCGTGGCGTCTTCGGACCTCTCTCCCGCGGAGGGGGAGGTCCGGCTTCTGTATGCCACGTGGCAGGCCCGGAGCTCTCCTCTGAGGAGAGGGAGGTCCGGCCCCGCCGGACGCGTGGCGCCTTCGGAGCTCTCCCTGCGGAGAAGGGCGAGCACCTTAGGCATTTTACCCTGTGCGCGGGTGTACCCCATATCTCAGGTACCGACAGTGGCCCCCGGGCCCATCTCGGGGGAGGTAGCGAGCCCAAGGTGGGACCTCCGTCTCTTCCGATCCGCGCACTTTCTCTAAGTCCCGAATTGACCGCTGCCGGAGCACGAACGGCCACGGGATCGTGAGAGCGTGCGCCCACTTGATGATTGCTTTTACTGCGGCGGTTCCCAAGACTGCCACTCCTACACGTTGCGGCGCTTTCTTCGGGAACCGCCGAAGTGCCTTGCCAGCTCATCTTCTTAGGAGACTGACTCCTTGACCCCACCACTCCAGTTAAGCGGCTTGGGCCGACCCGTCATCGGCGCTCGGTCCAGGAACCGAAGCGGTTGCGGGTGCGGGGTATTTGAAGAGTTCCGAATCGCTTGGAACTGCACCAGGAAGCTTTTTAGAGGGGGTCTTACCCACATTGTAGCTTCCCTTTGCACTTCTCTGCGTTTCTTCTCGGACTCTTGCGCTTTGGCTCTCTTGCCTTTGAGTTCTCCCTTGCCATGGCTTCCAACCCGCTGCCAGGGAAGAAACGCGCTCGATCTCCTCCAGAAACGGCGTCGGTGCCAAGTCGGGATTCTGGGGTGCCTGACACTCCCTCCGGTGGTGACTCAAAGAGGCCCCGGGCTGATGCGCTGGGGGAAGCCTCTGGGGCGTCCCCTGTTCCGCCAGTCCAAGCGACTGCGGAGCGGCCGTCGGAGACGGTAGCGGGCTTTGAAAATCATACCCCGGCTCGGAAGTCGGGGTTTAGAGCCCGCTGGAGTGTCCGCGCTTCCCGGCCTTCCCCGTCTTGCGGGGAATCTGTGCCGATGCGCTCGGAGCCAGGGGCAACTGCCGCGGCCCCCAGGCCAGCGCGGACTTCTCCTGTTCCGGTGTGCCCGGACTCCACGGCGGCGTCGTCACTTCCTGCCGAGACGGCCACCGCGGCCCCCGAGCCAGCACAGGTTGATCCTGCACTAGGCGGCCTGGCTTCTTCTCCAGCACCGTCTTCCCCGGCTCGTCCCTCTCCTCAGGTCACGGAGCCAGAAGCTGAAAAGAGCCCGGCTGGCCTGGCTGCCAGAGCCGCGGAGCCAGCTTCTCCTGATCGGCGTCTCGTCTCGGTGGCTGGCGCGTCGGCTCTTCCTGAAGATGAGGTAATGGAGGAGGTCGGAGGGACTGCCCCAGCCTCTGTTGCCCCATTGCCTCTGGCGGACGCCTTCGCGCTTGCCGAGTCGAGCGTCCGGCAGGTCTTGGCTGCGCTAGGGCGCGAGCGGGAGGAGTATACGGTTGAACGGGACCGCCTCCTCATCTGGGGGAACCTTTTGCGGGAGAGGACCGCGAAGGTTAAGAGCGAGCTCGACTCCAGGCGGGAGTTGCTCGACTTCAGGGAAACGCTCGTCGATCGGATGAAGCGGGCTGTTGACCGCATGGACACCCAGTCGCGGCGGATCAACAGGGAGGCCCTGGAGGCTCATGTCCGGGCCGAAGAGAGCCTCTCTGCTGCTGTGGAAATACGGCAGCGGTTGGAGCGCCGCGAACTCGCCGTTGAGGAGCGGGAGCGTTCCGTGGCAGCTGAGGCAGAGAGGGTCGCCGCGCAGCTGGCCGCGGGCGAGGATGACCTCCGAGCTCGGATGGAGGAGCTGGAGATTCTGAAGGCAGACCTTGACTTGAGGGAGGAACAGGTCTCCCATGATCACCGGGCGGTCTTGGACCAGGAGTTGACTGCCGGTTTCAAGGCCGCTGAGTTGGAGCGGCTGGCCGAGACTCTCCGCCTTCGGGAGAGTTCCCTGGCGGCCAAGGAGAAGGAATTCTCCGAGAGGAACCTGGAGGCTCTGCAGGCGGCCTGCCGCGAGGTGGAGGAGCTCTCAGCCCTACGGTCCTCCGAGGCCCTTGCGGTCTCAAGCTTCGTGGATCGAGCGGGGTCCGCCCTGATCCCTCTTGGCTTCAGTCCGGTGAGGGCCGCAACTCCCGCATTGAAGGTGGCAGAGGTGATCCCTGCATTGGAGTCGATCGGCGCCAAGCTGGACAGACTCGACTCGGTGGTCGCCAGTGAGCTTGAAGCCGAGGGCCGCGGCTTAGCTTTAGAGGTCGCCTCGCATGTGCTGGCATGCTTCAAGAGCTGCGACCCCTCTTTCTCGCTGGAGCCAGCAAGAGAGGGCCCAGCCGCGGAGCGGGAGGAAGCTGCCAGGGCTGAAGTCGAGGATGTGGCCGCCCTTGTAGCCGCAAGGTTCCGGCGAGAGCCGGGAGGTCCTTAGGACTTGTTTCTCCCTTTTTTATCGAGTCTGTAGCCCAGCACATGGAGCCTTGCTTAATTTGACTCTCTTGGATACTTGTGTCTGTGATGCTTTTTCCCTCCTTCTTGGCTTTGCCTGGTTGAGTCCTTAGCTCCGCAAGGTACTCAGAGGCCATTTCCAATCTCGGAGCTTGGCACAGACACCCTCCCCCGGTCCTAACCGTGTTAGGGGCCCCCGGAGGTCTCCGAACCTCGCCCTATGGGGGGCTCCAAATCTGCCGGCCACGTGGTGGGTCCGGAGCTCCTCCTCAAGAGACGGGAGCTCCGGTCATGTTGGACACGTAGGGCTTTCGGAGCCCTCCCGCTGAGGGGGGAGGTCCGGTTCCTGCCTGCCACATGGCGAGCCCGGAGCCCTCCTCAAGGAAGGAGAGAGTTCCGGGCCTGCTGGACACGTGGGGCCCCCAGGCCCCACCCCTGCTGGAGGGGCAGGTCCCGGTCCTTCCAGTCCCAGGCCGGTGTAGCTGGTAGCTCCTTCCCCCCCGCTTCATGCAGTCCCTGTTGCCGTAACCTGAAGGTCCTGCACACAGGTAGAGGAAACGTAATTCTCCTCGGGGGGTCCTCCCCTCCGTCTCCTAGTCTTATCCGTCTTATGGTCCTGACCCGCTATACAGGGATTGGGCAATTCTGTGCACGAGGCGCCGGAGCTCCGGCTCCCTCCGAGGTCTGGGTACGGCCGTCCGATCCCTAGTACCGGGCCATGCGCTGGGGAAGCAGAGTGCACGCGCTTTGGGTTCATGACCAGGCAAAGCGGACGTACTCCCCTGGACCTCCGGAGAGCAGGATGCGCATGCTTTGGGCTCTGGGCCGGCTAAGCTGGATACGCACCCTGGACCCCCCATGCACAAGGCTGGCCTTTCCTGGAGGTGACCAACTGGCACCGCAACACCTGACTGGGGGAGGCCCGAGAGACTCACTCGGCCATCGGCAGGTGCCTCAAGCGCAGCCGCCTTCGGGAGGATAGCAAATGCCGACTATGGATGAGCGCAGGAGAGGGGGAGCTAGACGTATGATGAACATACAGAGATAGTGCGATCATAAAAATTAATGCATAATTTAAATGAGCGCATGAGAGGGAGATAAGTAGAACAGGTCTCTGTATTCGTGCCCATAGGTGGAATTCTGGCTGTACATGGGGGCAATGTTCCGCCTCGTCTACAAGGGAAGCAAGACTCTACGCGCTTAGGGTCAGAACCAGGCTAAACTGGACGTAGTCCTGTACCGTCCCTTGAGACTTAGCTACCCCAAGCTTTGTTCCTAAGTTCTATGGGGTCTATTACAGAATTGAATAACCCTGTTCTACCGATGCTCAGTAAGTAGGGCTTACAGTGTTGCTTCATGGCAAGGATTTTTTGGGAATGGATCCCACTCTCGGTTGAAAGGCATGTGTACCTGGGGCGGCAGCTTTCATGATTCGGAAGGGACCTTCCCTGCTGGGGGAGAGCTTATGGGTCCTTCTTGGAATATAGCGTGCCGCTTCACCAGGTTGCCCTCTTGCGGGCCCCCGTCGCGTTTGGTTCTTTGGCGGTAGTGCTTAGAGCATTAGCCGAGACCGTGCGTTGTGGGGTGTTCCCTGCAAGCTGAGTCTTGTCGAAGTTGTTATCTTCACGCTGGATAAGGTCCTGCGTGGCTTCTCTCGGGGGCCCCCGTGGAGTTCTCCCCTTCTGGCTAAGGCCTTCAAGGGGTAGGTGGACCCGGGCTCGCCTTGGATGACCTAAGGCGTCTTCCCTTTCTGGCAAGGCCTTCAAGGGGTTGACGGACCTTAGGCGGCCCCCGAGAGGTATGTTCGAGGCACGGAGGCGTGCCGTAGCTGGCTAACGCCTTGGCCCGTCACCGTCGGAACTGGAGTCCTCACCGTCATGCACTGTCTTTATGACACGCTGAGGCTCCTGGAACCCCACCTGGTGGGCAGCGGTGACTGGGGCATCGACCTTCTGTTTGCCATCCCTCTGAGGGTAGGGCGGTGCTTCAGCCCTCTTCTGTCTTCCATTGCGGAAGCGCTCTGCGAGCCTCTGGATCTCCCATCACTCGGCAGCAGTATGGTTGCAGGTGCCATGCATGGGACATAGCCCGCCTTGGCCACTGTCTGGGGCCGGTGATTGCCGCTGCCTCTTGTCGGGGCGTGGCCCCCGAGCTCCACTGGTTGTCGCAGCTGCGGCGATGGGGGCCGTGAATGGTGACTTCATCTTCCCACTCCCCTGGCTCTTGGTCTTCTTGCCACCCCCATAGGCAGCAGCACCGGACCCGGGCTGCCCTCCTGACTCGGAGGTCGGCAGTGCGTGCCAGTTCCGCCCTTCGGCTGCTCTGGCGCACTTGTCCGCTAGGCTAAAGAGCTCCGAGACGTCGCGGAACTCTCTGGTCGCGAGCTTCTCAAGCATTTTCTCGTCCCGGACACCCTGTCGGAACGCCACCACCACAGAGGAGCTTTGGATATGTGGGATGGTGTTGCGCACCTGAGAGAACAGCTGGATGAAAGAGCGCAGCGACTCCCCAGGTTGTTGTTTGACGGCGTGGAGGTCGAGCTCCGTGCCGGGACGGGTGTAGGAGCTGCCGAAGTTGGCGACGAACTGCCGGCAGAGCTCACCCCAGGAGGTTATGGACCCCTGAGGTAGATTCATGAGCCAGGACCGGGCTGGGCCGGTCAAGGCGACGGGGAAGTAGTTGGCCATGACAGCCTCGTCGCCTCCGGCAGCAAGTACGGCGGTGGAGTAGATCTGGAGGAACTCCGCTGGGTTGACGCTACCGTCGTACTTCTCGGGCAAGTGCGGGCGAAACTTGCGCGGCCACCTTGCGAAGCGAAGGTGGGGTGCAAGGGCCGCACATCCTGCACCTGCTGCTGCAGGTGCTGGCGCTGCGAACAGGTGGTTCGCACCTGGCACCACGTATCCCGGCATGGACAAGGCTGCACCATAGACCGGGGCCGCTACTTGCGGCGCATATGGTGGTGGCATATGTTGCGCAGCATATGCCTGAGGCGGGGCTCACATGGCGAAGGCCTGCCCTTCTGGTTGCGTCGAGGCCGACGACATGCTGTGGCCTGCCTCATGGTTGCGACGCCTTTCTCGACGTCGCTCGAGGTACACCCGGGCGTCCTGCCCCAAGTGGCACCGTTCCAGTTCCTTTTGCAGGTCCGTCGACAGGAGCCTGGAGGAGCTGGAATCCGCCGTTAGCCCGTCAACCGTGGGTGTGCGCGTCAGCGACACAGCCGGTTGCCCTGGGCGCCGTTCTCGCCGAAACCGAGGGTTCGCGGCGGCGACGACGAGGTGGTCCACCTCGCGGACCCATTGCTGGGTCGCTGAATGGGGCGCATCCCCCGCAGGTGGGTTGCGCAGCAGCGCTCTTGCTGCAGCTAGCGCACCTCCATGGTGTACGCTCAGCGCTGCAGAAGACCTCACACTGGTCGGGACCTGCTTAGCCGGAGTCGGCGTTGCCGGAGTCGGCTGCTGGCTACCCGCTTGTGCCGACACACTCCGTCCTGAGTGCGTCGACATGTACTCCCCGCTGGTCACGGTTCGCCGTGAATGCGGAGGGGGAGAGTTTGCCGCTGAAGGGAGCTTGGTCATCTTCGTCGGCGGAAACTCGTCGCGCTAGGGGAAAAGCCCCCTACCTGGCGCGCCAAATGTCGAAGTGTTGGGTCGACACTTCCCCCGGGTCTGCACTGGGCAGCCCGCGGAGGTTCTTTTTTCGGAGGGGCTAGTTCCTAGCGGAGAGCTTGCGCAGATGGACGAGTTAGTGAGAGCTTGACACCGAGAGTTTTACGTGGTTCAGGCCGCCGGAGCGTAAAACCCTACGTCCACGGCGAGCTATGGAGCTCGCTGTATTGCTTGCTGCTCAGGGCCGGGGGCCTGAGCTTGGGGGTGAGTTACAGCTTGAGAGTGTATGGCTAGCGTATGAGTTGCAAAATGCGAACCCTTGCTATCGACGCCTACCCGAGCCTTTTATAGTCCAAGACTCGGGCGGCTTACAAGGGGTGCCGGGACCCGACAGGTGGTCCCGGGAAGATTGTCTATTATCTACCTATCTGTAGTTACGCCGGTGGTTGCCTCTGGTCGAAGGCTTCTGAGTCTTCATCTTGCCGCCCTGCCCATGCCGCACGCTAGTCGTAGTGGTTGATGATGGCGCAGGCGGCATGGGATGTCTTGTCGCGGCGTTTATTACCTGGCAGGTTCTGACACTGCGCGCCAGTCTGTGATGCGACTGGGCGCAACGGCACCTGACAGACGCGTGCTCCGCGTTTCCGCGTCTTGGGAAGATGCGGGCCTTGAATACCTTGTACGGGCAAGGTGTGGGGCGCCTTTACGCCCGCTGCCTACCGCTCGGGGGTGGGCAGCACCGTTCTTCTGGCCACGTGGCGGGTCCGGAGTTCTCTTCTGAGGAGAGGGAGGTCCGGCCCCGCTGGACGCGTGGCGCCTTCGGACCTCTCTTCCGCGGAGGGGGAGGTCCGGCTTTTATATGCCACGTGGCGGGCCCGGAGCTCACCTCTGAGGAGAGGGAGGTCCGGCCCCGCTGGACGCGTGGCGTCTTCGGACCTCTCTCCCGCGGAGGGGGAGGTCCGGCTTCTGTATGCCACATGGCGGGCTCGGAGCTCTCCTCTGAGGAGAGGGAGGTCCGGCCCCGCCGGACGCGTGGCGCCTTCGGAGCTCTCCCTGCGGAGAAGGGCGAGCACCTTAGGCATTTTACCCTGTGCGCGGGGGTACCCCATATCTCAGGTACCGACTACTGCACTCCTTCATCCAGCGGTTCTCCCAGGTACGCAACACCATCCCGCATATTCAAAGTGCTTCTGTAGTGGTGGCGTTCCGGCAGGGTGTCCAGGACGAGAAAAATGCTTGAGAAGCTCGCGTCCAGAGTGGTCCGCGACGTCTCCGAGCTCTTCAGCCTGGCGGACAAGTGCGCCAGAGCAGCTGAAGGGCGGAGTTGGAACTCACTGCCAGCTTCTGAAGCCAGAAGACAGCCCGAAGACGGCGGAGTTCAAGCTGAGCTCCCGACCACGTCAGACAGCCAAGAGCCAAGCACTGGCTGACTTCGTGGCTGAGTTGACGCCAACGAAGGCTGACCCAGGGGGCCGCGAAGACGGTGAACCAAAGTACCGAGCTCCGGTCTTCACCGGGCCTCACTGGACACTCTTCTTCGACAGCCCCTCGCGAAAGCAGGGGGCCGGTGCCGGCGTACTGCTTCACATGCTGTCGGTACCTGAGATATGGGGTACCCCCGCGCACAGGGTAAAATGCCTAAGGTGCTCGCCCTTCTCCGCAGGGAGAGCTCCGAAGGCACCACGCGTCTGGCGGGGCCGGACCTCCCTCTCCTCAGAGGAGAGCTCCGGGCCCGCCACGTGGCATACAGAAGCCGGACCTCCCCCTCCGCGGGAGAGGGGTCCGAAGACGCCATGCGTCCAGCGGGGCCGGACCTCCCTCTCCTCAGAGGTGAGCTCCGGGCCTGCCACGTGGCATGCAGAAGCCGGACCTCCCCCTCCGCGGGAGAGAGGTCCGAAGGCGCCACGCGTCCAGCGGGGCCAGACCTCCCTCTCCTTAGAGAAGAGCTCCGGACCCGCCATGTGGCTGGAAGAACGGTGCTGCCTACCCCCGAGCGGTAGGCAGCGGGCGTAATGGCGCCACTCACCTTGCCCGTACAAGGTATTCAAGGCCGCGTCTTCCCAAGACGCGGAAACGCGGAGCACGCGCCTGTCAGGTGCCGTTGCATCCTGTCGCATCACAGACTGGCGCGCGGTGTCAGAACCTGCCAGGTAATAAACGCCGCGACAAGACATCCCATGCCGCCTGCGCCGTCATCAACCACTATGACTAGTGCGCAGCATGGGCAGGGCGGCAAAATGAAGACTCAGAAGCCTGCGACCAGGGGCAACCACCGGCGTAACTACAGATACGGTAGATAATAGACAATCTTCCCGGGACCACCTGTCGGGTCCCGGCTTCCCTTGTAAGCTGCCCGAGCCTTGGACTATAAAAGGCTCGGGTAGGCGTCGATAGCAGGGGTTCGCATTCTGCAACTCATACGCTAGCCATACACTCTCAAGCTCTAACTCACCCCCAAGCTCAGGCCCTCGGCCCTGAGCAGCAAGCAATACAGCGAGCTCCAT
The DNA here is from genome assembly GCA_030760725.1 of Neostapfia colusana. Lineage (NCBI taxonomy): Eukaryota > Viridiplantae > Streptophyta > Magnoliopsida > Poales > Poaceae > Neostapfia > Neostapfia colusana. Next base: position 85,600,126 of record JASWHV010000003.1, read on the forward strand.
AGCTCGCCGTGGACGTAGGGTTTTACGCTCCGGCGGCCTGAACCACGTAAAACTTCCCGTGTCAAGCTCTCATTAACTCGTCCATCCGCGCAAGCTCTCCGCTAGGAACTAGCCCCTCCGAAAAAAGAACCTCCGCGGGCTGCCCAGTGCAGACCCGGGGGAAGTGTCGATCGCACACTTCGACATTTGGCGCGCCAGGTAGGGGGGCTTTTCCCCTAGCGCGGCGAGTTTCCGCCGACGAAGATGACCAAGCTTCCTTCAGCGGCAAGCTCTCCCTCTCCGCGGTCACGGCGAACCGTGACCACAGGGGAGAGTACATGATGACACACTCAGGACGGAGTGCGACAAGGCAAGCTGGGAGCCAGCAACCGGCTCTGGCAGCGCCGACCCCGGCAATGCAGGCTCCATCCAGCGTCAGGCCTTCAGTAGCGCCGGGCGTACCCGGTGGGGGTGCGCTAGCCTCAGCAAGGGCGCTACTGCGCAATCCGCCTGCTGGGGACGCGCCTCAGGCGGCGACCCAGCAGTGGATTCGCGAGGTAGACCGTCTTGACGTCGGCCTCGACCCAGCCTGAAGGACAGATCTTCGCTACGCGAGCTCTGCCCCAGGCATACGTCGCGCAGTATATGCCACAACCATATGCCCTGCAAACGGCGTCCCCGGTCTATAGAGCGGCCTTGCCCATACAAGGGCATACTGTGCCAGCGGAGGACCAGGCGTTCGCGGCACCGATACCTGCACTGGGAGCCAGCAACCGGCTCTGGCAGCGCCGACCCCGGCAATGCCGGCTCCGACCAGCGTCAGGTTTTCAGTAGCGCTGGGTGTACCTAGTGAAGGTGCGGTAGCTGCAGCGAAGAGCGCTGCTACTCAATGTGCCACAGTCGTATGTCCTGTGTATGGCCGCCGGAGCATGCGCTGCTCAGCGCGAACCAAGCATTCGTGGCATCAGAACCTGCGGCGACAGAAGCGGGGTGTGCGGCCCTCACACCCCGCCTCCGCTTCACAAAATGGCCGCGCAAGTTTTGGTCACTCTTGCCTGAGAAGTACGACGGCAGCATCAACCCGGCGGAATTCCTCCAGAGGCCGGGAAATCCAGAAGCTCGCGGGGCGCTTCCGGAAGGGGAAGCATCCCCTAGCTGATGCCCCATCCTATAGTAAGGGAGGGCAACCAGAAGGTCGAGGCCCGAGACGGCGACGACCGCCAGGTGGATTTCCAGGAGCTCCGGCGCGCCGCAAAGGCAGCGCGCAATCATGGAAGCTCCATCTCCAGTGACGACGAGCACTGAAAGATGCCCTGTGACATCTTTGGCGGGTCTGCTGACCCCCCTGACCAGAAGCATGGCTAAGGCCTTGCGACGAGCAGCAGCGTCGGTGGCTCCCCTCCCAGGTGCAGTACCCCACCTCAGGTGGATGGGAACCCCCATCAGCTCTGATGACACCGACTGCCCCAGGAACATGGCTGGGGCCAGCCAACTACCGCTCGTGGTGGCCCTTACCGTCGCCAACGTGAAGATGTACCACGTTTTGGCGGATGGTGGGGCTGGACTGAACCTCATCAGTCACGCAGCCTTCCAGAAGCTGCAGATCCCGATGGCCAAGCTCGCCCCATCAAGCCCGTTCTCAGGGGTAGGGCCGGGACAGGTCGTTTCCTACGGCCGCATCAGCCTCCCGGTGACCTTTGGGGCACCGGACAGCTACCGGACGGAGTACATTCTGGTCGACATGGCCGAGACTGACCTCCCCTTCAATGCCACAATCGGTAGGCCAGCCCTGTACCGATTCATGGCAATAGCCCACTACGGCTACCTTGTCTTGAAGATGCCTACACCAACAGGCGTCCCCAAGGTTGTGGAGACCATGTTGCTGCAGTATTAGCCTTGGAAAGGCTTCGGGCGCTTACAGCAACTAGAGCGCCAGCCCACGGCAGTACAGGACCAAACCAGCTCCACCCAAGTGCACGCCGCCGTGCCTCTACCGCCGCACCCCACGTGCAACCCCTTGATGAGGACGACGTCCCCACAAGGCTCATCCGAATCAGCGCCGATGCCACCCAGACCACCCGGGTAGCCGGGGGCCCAGGTAGCATATAGGAAGCCGCGCTTGTTGCCCCCCTCCGACATGAGGTCGATGTGCTGCATGACAGCCATCACCGAGGCCAGAGATCCCCAGGGAGGTGATGGAGCATTACTTAAAGGTCTTTCCCGGCGTCCAGCCGTCCGACGAGACGGAGAGTCCGCCGCTCCCGGCGCTTGGCAAACCGTGTTATTATCCCGAGGGCCAGCGAGAAGCTCCGGAAGCGCATCCACTACACCAGTCTCAATAAGGCATGTCCTAAAGACCTATTTTCTCTTTGGCTGACAGAGCAAATAGTAGACTCGATACCAGGCTGTGATATGCTGCGCTTCCCAAATGCTTGTTAGGGCTCCCATCAGACCCCTGTGTCTGAAGTAGTTGAAGGGCGCCCCCTACCTACTAATCCCGGCGTAAGCCGACTCGGCATAGCTAGGGGTCCCGCGAATTTCTGGTTTTCGCGCAATGGCTTTAACCCCATACCACAGTAACCTGTTCCGCTACCAAGAAGCAAGCACCAGAAGACTAGACCTCGGATCCCTGACACAACCTCCCAGAGCCCCCAGGACGACAGCGGAGCTTCCCGTGAGGTCCAAAGCAGCCTGAGGACCCCCGAGTGTCGGGCACCCGGCGGTCTCCCCAGGCTAGAAGCTATCCCTCACAGCTCCATGCGACGGGCAATGCCGCCGAATGGGCGGCGGAGCTACTGAAGTTTGATCTAGGTTCCCTTTCCCGTCATACAGACATTAACCGAGCATTAGTTCACTTGTGGCTGAAGTAAGACGCACGCTCAGGGGGCCATGAAGACGATGAAACAGGACCCTGAGCCATGACCTTCATTAGGACTCATCAAATGATGTTCGCCCACAGCTCCCCGCGAAAGCAGGGGGCCGATGCTAGCGTACTGTTCCTCATGCCATCAGGGGAGCAGTCTGGGTATGTGGCGCGTCTCAATTCCAAGGCAGCCAACACACTAGCAGAGTATGGAGTGCTCATCCTTCTCGCTAGTCGTTGGCTCAGGGCAATCCCCAGTCTGGTTATCAACCAAGACGGCGGAGACAAACCCCCTCGCCTTGGACCTGCACCACGTACCGCGCGCTAGCAAGGCCGCAGCTGACGACCTTTCAACGAGGGCCCCCACTGCCACCGGGGCCACTGTGCCTGAAGGGGGCCTCGAGAGGATGTTGCCGTGACCCACAGCCCGGCCCGCCGAGCCGGGCGAAGGGGGCTAGACCAGCACCTCGAAGCTGGCGGTCCCGGCGGCCATGAGCGCCGCCAAGGATCATAAGCGTCACTGGGGACTCCGTGCAACCCAGCGCTCAAGATCCAGATGCTCAAGTCAGACCCGATGCATGGATCACGGAGGTCCGGGACTACTTGAAAGACAATATCCTCCCTGATGAACGTGTATCCGCTGAACGGATTGCGCGTATGGCTAAGAGACACATGGCGGTAGAGGGGGATCTCTACCGACGTGGCGCCAACCACATCCTATTGCGGTGCATAACCCAGGGGGAAGGCTGCGACTTGTTCGCTGAGATCCATGGAGGCGAATGTGGGAGTCATTCTTCCTCACGCACGCTTGTCGGTAAAGCCTTTCGGCATGGCTTCTACTAGCCGGCAGCACTCCAGGATGCCGTCGAGCTGGTCGAGAGCTGCTAGGCATGCCTGGACGGTACGGATGATCCAGCCCGCATGGCCATTTGCCGTACTGGGGCTGGACGTCCCGGGCCTGGGACCATTCCCCAGAACCGAGGACAGGGACCCGCTCCCGAACCTTCGGAACACGGAACACCGCTGTGAGTTCTACCCCTAGAGCAACAATCAGGCAGGCCCTTCTTTTCATAGTAATTTCCATAAAAGTCCATGAACCGGGCTTGGAGCAACTAAGCCTCAGGGGACGGTCCAGGACTACGTTCAGCTTCGCCTGGTTCCGACCCCAAGCGCGTAGAGTCTTGCTTCCCTTGAGGTGGGTCGTGGCCTACATATGCGGCCCTCCTTCCCCCGTATGGAAATTTATATGAAAAGAAGCCCACCCTACGTTGCTCTTCTTTGGTACTCATTTAATTTACTTATTAAATTTCTATGATTACCCTACTAACGCGTGCTCACTATGCGTTCAATTCCCTCTTCTCATTTTCATCTTTAGTCGGAATTTGCTGCAGATATGACTAAGGAATAGAGGGGGGAGCCCCCAAGGAGAATTACTTTTTCCTTATGTGCAGGATTTCTCAGCCTCAGCTCCCCGCAGGAGTATGGTAGGCGCATCCACCCAATAGAACGCACCTACCAGAGGGCCGCTACGGGAACGCGGTAGGCCAAAAACCCTATGGTAAGATCAAAGGGCTAGCCCTCGCAGGGGTGGGGTCCGAAGGCCCCACGTGTCCGGCAGGGCCGGGCCTCCCACCTCTTCGAGGGGAGCTCCGGGATCGCCGCGTGGTCTGCAGGGAGAAGCCCGGGACCTCCAAGTGACCTGCGGGCCCGGATCTCCTCCCAGGCAGGAGCTCCGGACCCGCCACGTGACCAACAGGCTCGGACCCCCCTCCGATCTCGTGAGGCGGGTCCTGGAGACCTCCGGAACCCTTAGTATACAGTGGGGACCCGGAGAAGGTGTCCATGCAGAGCTTCGAGATTGGTCAAGGCCTCCGAGCCCTTGTGGAGCTAAGGGCTCGGTCAGGAAAGGCCAAGAAGAAGGCTAGGGCATGCAGACATAGAAAGAAACAGGAGTCTGTCCATACAAAGGCTCCACGAGCTGGGCTACAGACTCAACAAAAATAAAGAAAGGAAGTACAGGGCCTTGTAGACACGAGGGCGGGTGCCTAGGGGTCCCCGGACTCCCGATGAAACCTAGAGGCCACGAGGGCAGCTAAGTCCTCGACTTCGGCCCTGGCAGCTTCCTCCTGGTCGGCGATGGGTCCTAAACGGACCGGCCCCAGGGAAAAGGAAGGGTCTCGGCTAATGAAGCATGACAGAACGTGCATCGCAACCTCCTTCGCAAGGCCCCGACCTTCCGCTTCCAGCTCGTCGGCGATCACTGATTCAAGCCGACCTAGCTCGTCGCCAAGAGACTCAAGGGCTGGGGCCGCTTCGGACACCGGCCGTGCTGGGGTCTCCACCTCCACGGGGCTAAAACCAAGAGGAGCCAAGGCGGATCCCGCCTTAGCAATGAAGTGCCAGACCGCCTGGGCCTCGGCAGTACGCAGGGACTGGAGCCTCTCTACCTCTTGGCGGGCCGCTAGCTCGCGATCCATCGCCGCCTGAAGCTCCTTGGAAGGCTGCTCCTCCCTCGCGGCGACAGCCGACTCACGGAGCTCCAACTCCTCAGTCCGAACCCTTAGCTCCTCCACCTTGGCCCTCAGCCGAGCGGTGGTCTTCTCCTCCTCGTCCGAAGCAGCGCATCCCTGACCTGACGAACGGCAATCCCGATATCATCAAGGTTCGGCATCTTCCGCAGGAGCTCCGACCTCCTCTGAGGCTCCAAGAAGAGGGGAGTGGCAGAAGGCGGAATGACGGGGACGCCGCTGGGAATATAGTCACCGCTCACCTTGCTCACCATCTCCTCCAGCTCCTCGTCGGAAGGGACAGAGTCGGGGCCTCTCTCCAGCCTGGTACAGTCCTGCTCACCGGTGTAGTACCACGCTGGGCGGCTGCGTTGCTGCAAGGGAGCAATGCGGCGTGACACAAAGTCCATCAGCACCATTAGAGATGTCAGCACCTCGTTGGCCAAGAACCGGATCCGCTCCAAGACGGAGTGTACTCCTGCTCCAGCTCAGGGATCTCCTCCCAGAAGCGGCGATCGGTGGTTGGGCTGGCGGTTGGGAGTTGTAGGCGATCGTGCTCATCGGTCTGCACTACCACCCAGCTCTCCCTCCAGTTCTCCCACCTTGATGCGCTGAAGGGCAGGAGGTATCCGGAGACCTTGGGGTCTTTGCAGCGATGCTGGAAGTAATGCGCCCCCATCCGAGTCTTTGAGCCGCGTCCGGTCGTACGCAGCACAAAGAAGTGGCGGAAGAGCGTCACGGAGGCGTGCACCCCCACGAACATATCGCAGAAGTGGACAAAAACTGCCGCCATTGCGAGGGAGTTGGGGGAGAGATGGTGGAGTTGGAGACCGTATGTCTCCAGCAGGGTGACGAAGAAAGAAGAAATTGGCGGAACGAACCCCGCCAGAGCATAAGCGGTAAAGAAGACCATCTCCCCCTTTCCCAGGACCAGGGGGAGAGATCCTCGGCGGAGCCGATGCTTCTGCTCTTCCGAGCGCCAGCCCAGCAGCCTGCGCACTGGCCCGAGCTCGGAGGAGCGAACGAGGCGCGTCGGAAGCAAGTTGGAAGCCATAGCGAAAGAAGGCGCAAGGGCAGGAGAGCCGGGGCGCAAGAGTTCAAGGGAAGTACGAGCGCAATGCGAAGGGAAGCCGCGATGCGGGTGAGATCACCTTTTAAAACTTTCCAGGGATGGTTCGAGGTAATTCGAAAACCTCCGGAAACATCGCATCGGCGACCTCGCCGGCTCCGAGACTGGGCGCCAATGAAAGCTGGGCCGAAGCCGCTTAACTAAAGCGCTGGGGTCAAGGAGTCAGTCTCCTGAGAAGATGAGCCGGCAAGGCCCTTCGGCGGTTCCCGAAGAAAGCGCCGCAACGTGCAGAAGTGGCAGCCTTGGGAACCAACGCAGTAAAAGCAATCATCAAGTGGGCGCACGCTCTCACGCCCCCGCGGCCGTTCGTGCTCCGGCAGCGGTCAAGTCGGGACTTAGACAAAGTGCGCGGATCGGAAGAGACGGAGGTCACACCTCGGGCTCGCTATCTCCCCCGAGATGGGCCCGGGGGCCACTGTCGGTACCTGAGATATGGGGTACCCCCGCGCACAGGGTAAAATGCCTAAGGTGCTCGCCCTTCTCTGCTGGGAGAGCTCCGAAGGCGCCACGCGTCTGGCGGGGCCGGACCTCCCTCTCCTCAGAGGAGAGCTCCGGGCCCGCCACGTGGCATACAGAAGCCGGACCTCCCCCTCCGCGGGAGAGGGGTCCGAAGACGCCACGCGTCCAGCGGGGCCGGACCTCCCTCTCCTCAGAGGTGAGCTCCGGGCCCGCCACGTGGCATGCAGAAGCCGGACCTCCCCCTCCACGTGAGAGAGGTCCGAAGGCGCCACGCGTCCAGCGGGGCCGGACCTCCCTCTCCTCAGAGAAGAGCTCCGGACCCGCCACGTGGCTGGAAGAACGGTGCTGCCTACCCCCGAGCGGTAGGCAGCGGGCGTAAAGGCGCCACTCACCTTGCCCGTACAAGGTATTCAAGGCCGCGTCTTCCCAAGACGCGGAAACGCGGAGCACGCGCCTGTCAGCTGCCGTTGCGTCCAGTCGCATCACAGACTGGCGCGCGGTGTCAGAACGTGCCAGGTAATAAACGCCGCGACAAGACATCCCATGCCGCCTGCGCCGTCATCAACCACTATGACTAGTGCGCGGCATGGGCAGGGCGGCAAAATGAAGACTCAGAAGCCTTCGACCAGGGGCAACCACCGGCGTAACTACAGATACGGTAGATAATAGATAATCTTCCCGGGACCACCTGTCGGGTCCCGGCTTCCCTTGTAAGCCGCCCGAGCCTTGGACTATAAAAGGCTCGGGTAGGCGTCGATAGCAGGGGTTCGAATTCTGCAACTCATACGCTAGCCATACACTCTCAAGCTGTAACTCACCCTCAAGCTCAGGCCCCCGGCCCTGAGCAGCAAGCAATACAGCGAGCTCCATAGCTCGCCGTGGACGTAGGGTTTTACGCTCCGGCGGCCTGAACCACGTAAAACTTCCCGTGTTAAGCTCTCATTAACTCGTCCATCCGCGCAAGCTCTCCGCTAGGAACTAGCCCCTCCGAAAAAAGAACCTCCGCGGGCTGCCCAGTGCAGGCCCGGGGGAAGTGTCGATCGCACACTTCGACACATGCCATCGGGGGAGCAGTCTGGGTACATGGTGCGTCTCAATTCCAAGGCAACCAACAACTTGGCAGAGTATGAAGCACTCATCTTTGGCCTAAAAGACAGTCCTGTCTCTGGGCGCTCGCCAGTTGTTGGCGCAGGGCGACTCCCAGCTAGTTATCAAGCAAGTTAAGGGTGAATACCCCTGCAATGACCCACAGCTAGCTGCTTATCTGCTCCACGTATGGATGTTGGAGAAAGACTTCCTCGCCTTGTACCTGCGCTATGTACCGCGCGCTGGCAAGGCCGCAGCTAACGACCTCTCAACGAAGGCCTCCATCGGAGCCCCTGCGCCCGAAGGAGTCTTCGAGGGGACGTTGCTGCGGTCCACAGCCCGGCCCGCCGAGCCGGGCGAAGGGGGCTGAACCAGTGCCTCGAAGCTAGGCAGTCCCGGCGGCCCTGCAGCCATGGATGCCGCCTAAGGATCATAAGCGTCACTGGGGACTCCGTGCAACCCAGCGCTCAAGATCCAGAAGCTCAAGTAGTCCCGATGCATGGACCACGGAGGTCCGGGACTCCTTGAAGGACATCCTTCCTGATGAACGTGCATTCGCTGAACGGGTGGTGCGGATGGCTATGTGCTACGCGCTGGTATCTTTACTGGCGTGGCGCCACGGCATCCTATTGCGGTGCATAACCCAGGAGGAAGGCTGCGACTAGCTTGCAGTAGTCCACGGAGGCGAGTGCTGGGAACGCTCATTGTCCCGCACGCTGGTCAGTTAAGCCACCCGGCATGGCTCCTACTGACGGAGAGCCACCCGGACGCCGTCAAACCGGTTAGGGATGCAATGCGTGCCAGGTCCACGCCAAGCAGACCCACACAACCGGTGCAGACGCGCACCCAGAGCCGTCGGGGCATACTGGCTCCTCCATGTCGAGGGCCAGCCGGACTTCCCAGGGCCGGGTCACGGGAACTACCCTTCCACATGGTATGCGGGGCCGAAGCCATGCTTCCCCCTGAGATCGCCATGGGGGTCCCCTCGTGTCCGGCGTACGACGAAGCCACGCATGACCTGCTCTGCGTGATGACAGGCGCTCCGACGCTACCTCAGTAAGTTCACCATGCTTACTTAGGTGTTTATTTAAATTAGGGATTAATTTATATGAAGACCTCCCCACGCTCTAGACAGTGTGCGTCCATTGTACACTCGGTTCCTCTTTCCTGCTCTCATGCATAGTCGATATTTGCCGTCCTGCCGAAGGAGGTAGTGCTTGGGGTACTTGCCAGAGGCCCGGTAGCCTTTTGGATCTCCCCCTGTAAGGGTACTGTACCGTCAGTTGGTCTCCTCCGAGAAAAGACCTACGCTAGACCGGGGGGTCAGGAGCCTTGCTTTTCCCGGTCTTGCACCCAAAGCATGCGCACTCTGCCCCCCGGCGCTACGGTCTGAGTACCAGGGGGCCGGACGGTTACACCCTGACTTGGGCTGGGGCCAGACCTCCGGGACCAAGTGCACTGGATTACCCAAGCCCCGTATTCCGGCCTAGGATAGTAAGCCAAATGAGACTAAGGGACAGAAAAGGGGGGAGTACTGAGCAGTGCCGGACTCCGCCTCCACAGCCAGGCCGAGCTCCGAGGCCAGCTCTCGGCCTCCTTTCAGAAGCGAGCGCTGATGCCGGACCTCACGCCCTTTGCTGGCCTGAGCTCCGATGACCTCCGGACCTCAAGCCCTTCGCTGGCCTGAGCTCCGATGACTTCCGGACTCTGCCCCCACAGCTGGGCCGAGCTCCGAGGCCAGCCCTCGCCCTCCTTTCAGAGGCGAGCGCTGATACCGGACCTCACGCCCTTCGTTGGCCTGAGCTCCGATGACTTCCGGACTCCGCCCCCATAGCTGGGCCGAGCTCCGAGGCCAGCCCTCGCCCTCCTTCCAGAGGCGAGCGCTGATGCCGGACCTCACGCCCTTCGCTGGTCTGAGCTCCGATGACCTCCGGACCTCAAGCCCTTCGCTGGCCTGAGCTCCGATGACTTCCGGACTCCGCCCCCACAGCTGGGCCGAGCTCCGAGGCCAGCCCTCGCCCTCCTTTCAGAGGCAAGCACTGATACCGGACCTCACGCCCTTCGTTGGCCTGAGCTCCGATGACTTCCGCACTCCACCCCCATAGCTGGGCCGAGCTCCGAGGCCAGCCCTCGCCATCCTTTCAGAGGCGAGCGCTGATGCCGGACCTCACGCCCTTCGCTGGCCTGAGCTCCGATGACTTCTGGACTCCTCCTCCACAGCCAGGCCGAGCTCCGAGGCCAGCCCTCGCCCTCCTTTCAGAGGCGAGCGCTGATGCCGGACCTCACGCCCTTCGCTGGCCTGAGTTCCGATGACTTTCCGGACCTCCGCCCCCACAGCTGGGCCGAGCTCCGATGCCAGCCCTCGCCCTCCTTTCAGAGGTGAGCCCTGATGCCGGACCTCACACCCTTCATGGACCTGAGCTCCGATGACTTCCGGACCTCCGCCCCAACAGCCGGGCCGAGCTCCGATGCCAGTCTTCACCCTCTCCTAAGAGGCTGAACTCCGAAGCCGTCAAGACCCTGCCAGCACAGGGAGTACTCAAGACAAGAAAGTGCGCGGGTAGGAAAAGGCCTCACCTCGGGCTCGTTGCCTCCCCCGAGGTGAGCCCGGGGGCCACTGTCGGTACCCGCGATATGGGGTACCCCCGCGCACAGGGGAAAATGCATAAGGATCTCGCCCTTCTCCGCAGGGAAAGCTCCAAAGGTGCCACATGTCCAGTGGGGCCGGACCCCCTCCCCTGGGAGGAGAGCTCCAGGCTCGCCACATGGCCTACAGCAGCCAGACCTACCCCTCCGTGGGGAGAGCTCCGAAGGCGCCACGCGTCCGGCGGGGCCGGACCTCCCTCTCCTCAGAGGAGAGCTCCGGGCTCATCACGTGGCCTGCAGAAGCCGGACCTCCCCCTCCGCGGGAGAGAGGTCTGGAGGTGCCACGTGTCCAGCGGGGCCGGACCTCCCTCTCCTTAGAGAGGATCTCCGGGCTCGCCACGTGGCCGACAGAAGCCGAACCTCCCCCTCCGCGGGGAGAGGTCCGAAGGCTCCACGTGTCGTGCGGGGCCGGATCCCCCCTCTCCTCTGAGGAGGGCTCCGGGCCCGCCACGTGGCCAGCAGAACGGCGCTGCCTGCCCCCGAGCGATAGGCAGCGGGCGTAAAGACGCCCCATACCTTGCCCGTACAAGGTATTCAAGGCCCGCGCCTTCCCAAGACGCGGAGACGCGGAGCACGCCTCTGTCAGGTGCCGTTGCGCCCAGTCGCATCACAGACTGGCGCGCAGTGTCAGAGCCTGCCAGCCAATAAAAGCAGCGACAAGACATCCCATGCCGCCCCCGCCGTCATCAACCACTACGACTAGCATGCCGCATGGGCAGGGCTGCATGACGAAGACTCAGAAGCCTTCGCCAGAGACAACTACCGGCATAACTGCAGATACGGTAGATAACAGTCAATCTCCCCGGGACAACCTGTCGGGTCCCGGGCCCCCCTTGTAAGCCACCCGAGTCTTGGACTATAAAAGGCTCGGGTAGGCGACGTTAGCAGGGGTTCGCACTCCCTCAACTCATACGCTAAACATCAGTCATCCCCAAGCTCAGGACTCCGGTTCTGAGCAACAAGCAATACAGCGAGCTCCATAGCTCGCCGTGGACGTATGGTTGTCGAAGTGTTCGGTCGACACTTCCCCCGGGCCTGCACTGGGCAGCCCGCGGAGGTTCTTTTTTTGGTGGGGCTAGTCCCTAGCGGAGAGCTTGCGCATATGGACTTGTTAGTAAGAGCTTGACACGGCGAGTTTTACGTGGTTCAGGCCGCCGGAGCGTAAAACCCTACGTCCACGGCAGCTATGGAGCTCGCTGTATTGCTTGCTGCTCAGGACCGGAGGCCTGAGCTTGGGGGTGAGTTACAGCTTGAGAGTGTATGGCTAGCGTATGAGTTGCAAAGTGCGAACCCTTGCTATCGACGCCTACCCGAGCCTTTTATAGTCCAAGACTCGGGCGGCTTACAAGGGGAGCCGGGACCCGACAGGTGGTCCCGGGAAGATTGTCTATTATCTACCGTATCTGCAGTTATGCCGGCAGTTGTCTCTGGTCGAAGGCTTCTGAGTCTTCATCTTGCCGCCCTGCCCATGCCGCATGCTAGTCGTAGTGGTTGATGACGGCGCAGGCGGCATGGGATGTCTTGTCGCGGTGTTTATTGGCTGACAGGTTCTGACACCGCGCGCCAGTCTGTGATGCGACTGGGCGCAACGGCACCTGACAGAAGCGTGCTCCGCGTCTCCGCGTCTTGGGAAGACGCGGGCCTTGAATACCTTGTACGGGCAAGGTATGGGGCATATTCACGCCCGCTGCCTACCGCTCGGGGCAGGCAGCGTCGCTCAGCTACCACGTGGCGGGCCCGGAGCCCTTCTCAGAGAAGAGAAGGGTCAGTCCCGCAGGGCACGTGGAGCCTCCGGACCTCTCCCCATGGAGGGGGAGGCTCGGCTTCTATTGGCCACGTGGCGGGCCCAGAGCTCTCCTCTGAGGAGAAGGAGGTCCGGCCCTGCTGGACACACGGCGCCTTCGGACCTCTCTCCCGCGGAGGGGGAGGTCCGGCTTCTGTATGCCACGTGGCGGGCCCGGAGCTCTCCTCTGAGGAGAGGGAGGTCCGGCCCCGCCAGACGCGTGGCGCCTTCGGAGCTCTCCCTGCGGAGAAGGGCGAGTTCCTTAGGCATTTTACCCTGTGCGCGGGGGTACCCTATATCTCAGGTACCGACAATGGTTTTACGCTCCGGCGGCCTGAACCACGTAAAACTCGCCGTGTCAAGCTCTTACTAACTCGTCCATACGCTCAAGCTCTCCGCAAGGGACTAGCCCCACCGAAAAAAGAACCTCCGCGGGCTGCCCAGTGCAGGCCCGGGGGAAGTTTCGACCGAACACTTCGACACACGTGTTGGAAGAAGGGGATCTCTACCGACCCGGCGCCAACCGCGTCCTATTGCGGGTGCATAACCCAGGGGGAAGGCTGCGACTTGCTCGCTGAGATCCATGGAGGCTGTCGAAGTGTTGGGTCGACACTTCCCCCGGGCCTGCACTGGGCAGCCCGCGGAGGTTCTTTTTTCGGAGGGGCTAGTTCCTAGCGGAGAGCTTGCGCAGATGGACGAGTTAGTGAGAGCTTGACACGGAGAGTTTTACGTGGTTCAGACCGCCGGAGCGTAAAACCCTATGTCCACGGCGAGCTATGGAGCTCGCTGTATTGCTTGCTGCTCAGGGCCGGGGGCCTGAGCTTGGGGGTGAGTTACAGCTTGAGAGTGTATGGCTAGCGTATGAGTTGCAAAATGCGAACCCTTGCTATCGACGCCTACCCGAGCCTTTTATAGTCCAAGACTCGGGCGGCTTACAAGGGGTGCCGGGACCCGACAGGTGGTCCCGTGAAGATTGTCTATTATCTACCGTATCTGTAGTTACGCCGGTAGTTGCCTCTGGTCGAAGGCTTCTGAGTCTTCATCTTGCCGCCCTGCCCATGCCGCATGCTAGTCGTAGTGGTTGATGACGGCGCAGGCGACATGGGATGTATTGTCGCAGCGTTTATTAGCTGGCAGGTTCTGACACCGCGCGCCAGTCTGTGATGCGACTGGGCGCAACGGCACCTGACAGACGCGTGCTCCGTGTTTCCGCGTCTTGGGAAGACGCGGGCCTTGAATACCTTGTACGGGCAAGGTGTGGGGCGCCTTTACGCCCGCTGCCTACCGCTTGGGGGCGGGCAGCACCGTTCTTCTGGCCACGTGGCGGGTCCGGAGCCCTTCTCTGAGGAGAGAAGGGTCCGTCTTGGGGGGCACGTGGAGCCTCCGGACCTCTCCCCGCGGAGGGGGAGGTCCGGCTTCTGTATGCCACGTGGCGGGCCCGGAGCTCTCCTCTGCGGAGAGGGAGGTCCGGCCCCGCTGGACGCGTGGCGTCTTCGGACCTCTCTCCCGCGGAGGGGGAGGTCCGGCTTCTGTATGCCACGTGGTGGGCCCGGAGCTCTCCTCTGAGGAGAGGGAGGTCCGGCCCCGCCGGACGCGTGGCGCCTTCGGAGCTCTCCCTGTGGAGAAGGGCGAGTACCTTAGGCATTTTACCCTGTGCGCGGGGGTACCCCATATCTCAGGTACCGACAGTGGCCCCCGGGCCCATCTCGGGGGAGATAGCGAGCCCGAGGTGGGACGTCCGTCTCTTCGGATCCGTGCACTTTCTCTAAGTCCCGAATTGACCGCTGCCGGAGCACGAAAGGCCACGGGATTGTGAGAGCGTGTGCTCACTTGATGATTGCTTTTACTGCGGCGGTTCCCAAGGCTGCCACTTCTGCACGTTGCGGCGCTTTCTTCGGGAACCACCGAAGTGCCTTGCCGGCTCATCTTCTCAGGAGACTGACTCCTTGACCCCACTGCTTTAGTTAAGCGGCTTGGGCCCACCCGTCATCGGCACTCGGTCTAGGAACCGAAGCGGTTGCGGGTGCGGGGTATTCGAAGAGTTCCGAATCGCTTGGAACTGCACCGGGAAGCTTTTTAGAGGGGGTCTTACCCACATTGCAGCTTCCCTTCGCACTTCTCTGCGTCTCTTCTCGGACTCTTGTGCTTTTGCTCTCTTGCCTTTGAGTTCTCCCTTGCCATGGCTTCCAACCCGCTGCCAGAGAAGAAACGCGCTCGATCTCCTCCAGCAACGGCGTCGGTGCCAAGTCGGGATTCTGGGGTGCCTGACACTCCCTCCGGTGGTGACTCGAAGAGGCCCCGGGCTGATGCGCTGGGGGAAGCCTCTGGGGCGTCCCCTGTTCCGCCAGTCCAAGCAACTGCGGAGCGGCCGTTGGAGACGGTAGCGGGCTCTGGAAATCCTACCCTGGCTCGGAAGTCGGGGTTCAGAGCCCGCTGGAGTGTCCGCGCTTCTCGGCCTTCCCCGTCTTGCAGGGAATCTGTTCCGATGTGCTCGGAGCCAGGGGCACTGCCGCGGCCCCCAGGCCAGCGCAGACTTCTCCTGTTCCGGTGTGCCCGGACTCCGCGGCGGCGTCGTCTCTTCCTGCCGAGACGGCCACCGCGGCCCCCGAGCCAGCACAGGTTGATCCTGCACTAGGCGGCCTGGCTTCTTCTCCAGCACCGCCTTCCCCGGCTCGCCCCTCTCCTCAGGTCAAGGATCCAGAAGCTGAAAAGAGCCCGGCTGGCCTTGCTGCCAGAGCCGCGGAGCCAGCTTCTCCTGATCGGCGTCTCGTCTCGGCTGCTGGTGCGTCGGCTCTTCCTGAGGACGAGGTAATGGAGGAGGTCGGAGGGGCTGCCCCAGCCTCTGTTGCTCCATTGCCTCGGGCGGACGCCTTCGCGCTTGCCGAGTCGAGCGTCCAGCAGGTCTTGGCTGCGCTAGGGCGCGAGCGGGAGGAGTATACGCTTGAACGGGACAGCCTCCTCATCTGGGGGAACCTTTTGCAGGAGAGGACCGCGAAGGTTAAGAGCGAGCTTGACTCCAGGCGGGAGTTGCTCGACTTCAGGGAAGCGCTCGTCGACCGGATGAAGCGGGTTGTTGACCGCATGGACACCCAGTCGCGGCGGATCAACAGGGAGGCCCTGGAGGCACACGCCCGGGCCGAAGAGAGCCTCTCTGCTGCTGTGGAAATACAGCAGCGGTTGGAGCGCCGCGGACTCGCCGTTGAGGAGCGGGAGCGTTCCATGGCAGCTGAGGCAGAGAGGGTCGCCGCGCAGCTGGCCGCGGGCGAGGATGACCTCCGAGCTCGGATGGAGGAGCTGGAGATTCTGAAGGCAGACCTTGACTTGAGGGAGGAACAGGTCTCCCATGATCGCCGGGCGGTCTTGGACCAGGAGCTGACTGCCGGCTTTCAAGGCCGCTGAGTTGGAGCGGCTAGCTGAGACTCTCCACCTTCGGGAGAGTTCCCTGGCGGCCAAGGAGAAGGAATTCTCCGAGAGGAACCTGGAGGCTCTGCAGGCGGCCCGCCGCGAGGTGGAGGAGCTCTCAGCCTTACGGTCCTTCGAGGCCCTTGCGGTCTCAAGCTTCGTGGATCGAGTGGGGTCCGCCCTGATCCCTCTTGGCTTCAGTCCGGTGAGGGCCGCAACTCCCGCATTGAAGGTGGCAGAGGTGATCCCTGCATTGGAGTCGATCGGCGCCAAGCTGGACAGACTCGACTCGGTGGTCGCCAGTGAGCTCAAAGCCGAGGGCCGCGGCTTAGCTTTAGAGGTCGCCTCGCATGTGCTGGCATGCTTCAAGAGCCGCGACCCCTCTTTCTCGCTGGAGCCAGCAAGAGAGGGCCCAGCCGCCGAGCGGGAGGAAGCTGCCAGGGCTGAAGTCGAGGATGTGGCCGCCCTTGTAGCCGCAAGGTTCCGGCGAGAGCCGGGAGGTCCTTAGGACTTGTTTCTCTCTTTTTTATCGAGTCTGTAGTCCAGCTCATGGAGCCTTGCTTAATTTGACTCTCTTGGATACTTGTGTCTGTGATGCCTTTTCCCTCCTTCTTGGCTTTGCCTGGCTGAGTCCTTAGCTCCGCAAGGTACTCAGAGGCCATTTCCATTCTCGGAGCATCGCAGAGACACCCTCCCCGGGTCCTAACTGTGTTAGGGGCCCCCGGTGGTCTCCGAACCTCGCCCTATGGGGGGCTCCAAATCTGCCGGCCACATGGTGGGTCCGGAGCTCCTCCTCAAGAGACGGGAGCTCCGGTCATGTTGGACACGTAGGGCTTTCGGAGCCCTCCCGCTGAGGGGGGAGGTCCGGTTCCTTCCTGCCACGTGGCGAGCCCGGAGCCCTCATCAAGGAAGGAGAGAGTTTCGGGCCCGCTGGACACGTGGGGCCCCCGGGCCCCGCCCCTGCTGGAGGGGCAGGTCCCGGTCCTTCCAGTCCCAGGCCGGTGTAGCTGGTAGCTCCTTTCCCACCGCTTCATGCAGTCCCTGTTGCCGTAACCTGAAGGTCCTGCACACAGGTAGAGGAAACGTAATTCTCCTCGGGGGGTCTTCCTTTCCCGTCTCCTAGTCTTATCCGTCTTATGGTCCTGACCCGCTATACGGGGCTTGGGCAATTCTGTGCACGAGGCGCCGGAGCTCCGGCTCCCTCCGAGGTCCGGGTACGGCCGTCCGATCCCTAGTACCGGGCCATGCGCTGGGGAAGCAGAGTGCACGCGCTTTGGATTCATGACCAGGCAAAGCGGACGTACTACCCTGGACCTCCGGAGAGCAGGATGCGCATGCTTTGGGCTCTGGGCCGGCTAAGCTGGATACGCACCCTGGACCCCCCATGCACAACGCTGGCCTTTCCTGGAGGTGACCAACTGGCACCGCAACACCTGACTGGGGGAGGCCCGAGAGACTCACTCGGCCATCGGCAGGTGCCTCAAGCGCAGCCGCCTTCGGGAGGATAGCAAATGCCGACTATGGATGAGCGCAGGAGAGGGGGAGCTAGACGTATGATGAACATACAGAGATAGTGCGATCATAAAAATTAATGCATAATTTAAATGAGCGCATGAGAGGGGGCTAAGTAGAACAGGTCTCTGTATTCGTGCCCATAGGTGGAATTCTGGCTGTACATGGGGGCAATGTTCCGCCTCGTCCACAAGGGAAGCAAGACTCTACGCGCTTAGGGTCGGAACCAGGCTAAACTGGACGTAGTCCTGTACCGTCCCTTGAGACTTAGCTACCCCAATCTCTGTTCCTAAGTTCTATGGGGTCTATTACAGAAGTGAATAACCCTGTTCTACCGATGCTCAGTAAGTAGGGCTTACAGTGTTGCTTCATGGCAAGGATTTTTTGGGAATGGATCCCACTCTCGGTTGAAAGGCATGTGTACCTGGGGCGGCAGCTTTCATGATTCGGAAGGGACCTTCCCTGCTGGGGGAAAGCTTATGGGTCCTTCTTGGAATATAGCATGCCGCTTCACCAGGTTGCCTCCTTGCGGGCCCCCGTCGCGTTTGGTTCTTTGGCGGTAGTGCTTAGAGCATTAGCCGAGACCGTGCGTTGTGGGGTGTTCCCTGCAAGCCGAGTCTTGTCGAAGTTGTTATCTTCACGCTGGATCAGGTCCTGCGTGGCTTCTCTCGGGGGCCCCCGGGGAGTTCTCCCCTTCTGGCTAAGGCCTTCAAAGGGTAGGTGGACACGGGCTCGCCATGGATGACCTAAGGCGTCTTCCCCTTCAGGCAAGGCCTTCAAGGGGTTGACGGACCTTAGGCGGCCCCCGAGAGGTATGTTCGAGGCACGGAGGCGTGCCGTAGCTGGCTAACACCCTGGCCCGTCACCGTCGGAACTGGAGTCCTCACTGTCATGCACTGTCTTTATGACACGCTGAGGCTCCTAGAACCCCACCTGGTGGGCAGCGGTGACTGGGGCATCGGCCTTCTGTTTGCCATCCCTCTGAGGGTAGGGCGGTGCTTCAGCCCTCTGCTGTCTTCCATTGCGGAAGCGCTCAGCGAGCCTCTGGATCTCCCAGCACTCGGCAGCAGTATGGTTGCAGGTGCCATGCACGGGGCATAGCCCGCCTTGGCCACTGTCTTGGGCCGGTGATTGCCGCTGCCTCTTGTCGGGGCGTGGCCCCCGAGCTCCACTGGTTGTCGCAGCTGCGGCGACGGGGGCCGTGAATGGTGACTTCATCTTTCCACTCTCCCGGTTCTTGGTCTTCTTGCCACCCCCATAGGCAGCAGCACCGGACCCGGGCTGCCCTCCTGACTCGGAGGTCGGCAGTGCGTGCCAGTTCCGCCCTTCAGCCGCTCTGGCGCACTTGTCCGCCAGGCTAAAGAGCTCCGAGATGTCGCGGACCTCTCTGGTCGCGAGCTTCTCAAGCATTTTCTCGTCCCGGACACCCTGTCGGAACGCCACCCCACAGAGGCGCTTTGGATATGTGGGATGGTGTTGCGCACCTGAGAGAACCGCTGGATGAAAGAGCGCAGCGACTCCCCAGGTTGTTGTTTGACGGCGTGGAGGTCAAGCTCCGTGCCGGGACGGGTGTAGGAGCTGCCGAAGTTGGCGACGAACTGCCGGCAGAGCTCACCCCAGGAGGTTATGGACCCTTGAGGTAGATTGATGAGCCAGGACCGGGCTGGGCCGGTCAAGGCGACGGGAAAGTAGTTGGCCATGACAGCCTCATCGCCTCCTGCAGCAAGTACGGCGGTGGAGTAGATCTGGAGGAACTCCGCTGGGTTGACGCTACCGTCGTACTTCTCGGGCAAGTGCGGGCGAAACTTGCGCGGCCACCTTGCGAAGCAAAGGTGGGGTGCAAGGGCCGCACATCCTGCACCTGCTGCTGCAGGTACTGGCGCTGCGAACAGGTGGTTCGCACCTGGCACCGCGTATCCCCGCATGGGCAAGGCTGCACTATAGACCGGGGCCGCTACTTGCGGCGCATATGGTGGTGGCATATGTTGCGCAGCATATGCCTGAGGCGGGGCTCGCATGGCGAAGGCCTGCCCTTCTGGTTGCGTCGAGGCCAACAACATGCTGTCGCCTGCCTCATGGTTGCGACACCTTTCTCGACGTCGCTCGAGGTACACCCGGGCGTCCTGCCCCAAGTGGCACCGTTCCAGTTCCGTTCGCAGGTCCGTCGACAGGAGCCTGGAGGAGCTGGAATCCGCCGTTAGCCCGTCAACCGTGGGTGTGCGCGTCAGCGACACAGCCGGTTGCCCTGGGCGCCGTCCTCGCCGAAACCTAGGGTTCGCGGCGGCGACGACGAGGCGGTCCACCTCGCGGACCCATTGCTGGGTCGCTGAATGGGGCGCATCCCCCGCAGGTGGGTTGCGCAACAGCGCTCTTGCTGCAGCTAGCGCACCTCCATGGTGTACGCTCAGCGCTGCGGAAGACCTCACACTGGTCGGGGTCTGCATAGCCGGAGTCGGCGTTGCCGCAGTCGGCTGCTGGCTACCCGCTTGTGCCGACACACTCCGTCCTGAGTGTGTCGACATGTACTCCCCAGTGGTCACAGTTCGCCGTGAACGTGGGGGGGGGAGAGTTTTCCGCTGAAGGGAGCTTGGTCATCTTCGTCGGCGGAAACTCGTCGCGCTAGGGGAAAAGCCCCCTACCTGGCGCGCCAAATGTCGAAGTGTTCGGTCGACACTTCCCCCGGGCCTGCACTGGGCAGCCTGCGGAGGATCTTTTTTCGGAGGGGCTAGTTCCTAGCGGAGAGCTTGCGCAGATGGACGAGTTAGTGAGAGCTTGACACGGAGAGTTTTACGTGGTTCAGGCCGCCGGAGCGTAAAACCCTACGTCCACGGCGAGCTATGGAGCTCGCTGTATTGCTTGCTGCTCAGGGCCGGGGGCCTGAGCTTGGGGGTGAGTTACAGCTTGAGAGTGTATGGCTAGCGTATGAGTTGCAAAATGCAAACCCTTGCTATCGACGCCTACCCGAGCCTTTTATAGTCCAAGACTCGGGCGGCTTAGAAGGGGTACCGGGACCCGACAGGTGGTCCTGGGAAGATTGTCTATTATCTACCGTATCTGTAGTTACGCCGGTAGTTGCCTCTGGTCGAAGGCTTCTGAGTCTTCATCTTGCCGCCCTGCCGATGCCGCACGCTAGTCGTAGTGGTTGATGACGGCGCAGGCGGCATGGGATGTCTTGTCGCAGCGTTTATTAGCTGACAGGTTCTGACACCGCGCGCCAGTCTGTGATGCGACTGGGCGCAACGGCACCTGACAGACGCGTGCTCCGCGTTTCCGCGTCTTGGGAAGACGCGGGCCATGAATACCTTGTACGGGCAAGGTGTGGGGCGCCTTTACGCCCGCTGCCTACAGCTTGGGGGCGGGCAGCACCGTTCTTCTGGCCACGTGGCAGGGCCGGAGCCCTTCTCTGAGGAGAGAAGGGTCCGGCTTGCGGGGCACGTGGAGCCTCTGGACCTCTCCCCGCGGAGGGGGAGGTCCGGCTTCTGTATGCCATGTGGCGGGCCCGGAGCTCTCCTCTGCGGAGAGGGAGGTCCGGCCCCGCTGGACGCGTGGCGTCTTCGGACCTCTCTCCCGCGGAGGGGGAGGTCCGGCTTCTGTATGCCACGTGGCGGGCCCGGAGCTCTCCTCTGAGGAGAGGGAGGTCCGGCCCCGCCGGACGCGTGGCGCCTTCGGAGCTCTCCCTGCGGAGAAGGGCGAGTACCTTAGGCATTTTACCCTATGCGCGGAGGTACCCCATATCTCAGGTACCGACAGAGGCGAATATGGGAGTCACTCTTCCTCACGCACGCTTGTCGGTAAAGCCTTCCGGCATGGCTTCTACTAGCCGACAACACTCCAGGATGCCGTCAAGCTGGTCGAGAACTGCAAGGCGTGCCTGTTCCATGCCAAGCAGATCCATACACCGGCTTGGACGGTACAGATGATCCCGCCCACATGGCCATTTGCCGTACGAGGGTTGGACATCCTGGGACCTGGGACCATTCCCCAGAACCGAGGATGGGGACCCGCTCCCGAACCCTCGGAACACAAAACGCCTCCGTAAGTTCTACCCCTAGAGCAACAATAGGACAGGCTCTTCTTTTTATAATAAATTCCATAAAGTCCAGGAACAGTGCTCAGAGCAGCTAAGCCTCAGGGGACGGTCCAGGACTATGTTCAGCTTCGCCTGGTTCCGACCCCAAGCGCGTAGAGTCTTGCTTCCCTTTTTAATGAGGCGGGTTGTGGCCTCCATACTTAGCCTGCCTTCCTTCTATGGAAATTTATATGAAAACAAACCTGTCCTACGTTGCTCTTCTTTGGTGCTCATTTAATTTACTTATTAAATTTTTATGACTGCACTACTAGTGCATGCTCACCATGCGCTCAGCTCCCTCTTCTCATTCTCACATTTAGTCGGCATTTGCTGCCCTACCAAAGGTGGTTGCGTTGGAGGTACCGGCCGATAGCCAGGGGGGCCCCGAGCCCCCGGCACTTCACGCACGGTAGTCCCCAAGCACCGTATAAGTGGACGGGGACCGTAAGCCAAATAAGACTATGAGATAGAGGAGGGGGAGCCCCCAAGGAGAATTACATTTCCCTTACTTGTGTTCAGGACCTCTCGGCCTTAACTCCCTGCAGGAGTATGCCCCTACCAGGGGGCCACTACGGGATCGCGCAAGACCGGAACTCTAAGGTAAGACCGAAGGACCCACGTGTCCAGCGGGACCGGACCTCCCTCTCCTCTGGGGGGAGCTCCGGGCCCGCCACGTGGCCAATAGAAGCCGGACCTCCCGCCCCCTCCTCTGAGGGGAGAGGTCCGGAGGCCTCACGCATCACGCAGATCCGGGCCTCCCCATCCTCATGAGGCGGGCCCCGGTGACCTCCGGGGCCCTTAATACAGTAAGGACCCGGGGAAGGTGCCGGAGCAGAGCTTCGAGATTGGTGAAGACCTCTGAGCACCTTGCGGAGCTAAGGGCTCGGCCAGGAAAA
This sequence comes from Neostapfia colusana, assembly GCA_030760725.1. NCBI lineage: Eukaryota > Viridiplantae > Streptophyta > Magnoliopsida > Poales > Poaceae > Neostapfia > Neostapfia colusana. The sequence continues at coordinate 85,622,457 of JASWHV010000003.1, forward strand.
ACCAAGAATAAGACGAGCCGGCAAGGTACTCTGGCAGTTCCCAACAAAAGCGCCGCAACGTGCAGAAGTGGCAGTCTTGGGAACCGCCACAGAAAAGGAAACCATCAAGTGGGCGCACGCTCCCACGACCCCGCGACTGTTTGTGCTCCGGCAGCGGTCAATGCGGGACTTAGAGAAAGTGCGCGGAACAGAAGAGACGGAGGTCCCACCTCAGGCTCGCTATCTCCCCCGAGACGGGCTCGGGGGCCACTGTCGGTACCCGCGATATGGGGTATCCCCGCGCACAGGGGAAAATGCCTAAGGAACTCGCCCTTCTCCGCAGGGAGAGATCCGAAGGCGCCACGCGTTCGGCGGGGCCGGACCTCCCACTCCCCAGAGGAGAGCTCCGGGCATGCCGCGTGGCCTGCAGAAGCCGAACCTCCACCCCCGCAGGAGAGAGGTCCGAAGGCGCCATGTGTCCAGCGGGGCCGGACCTCGCTCTCCTCAGAGGAGAGCTCCGGGCCCGCCACGTGGCCGTCAAAAGCCGGACCTTCCCCTCCACGGAGAGGTCTGAAGGCTCCACGTGTCCTGTGGGGCCGGACCTCCCTCTTCTCTGAGAAGGGCTCCGGGCCCGCCATGTGTCCAGCACAAGAGCGCTGCCTGCCCCCGAGCGGTAGGAAGCGGGATTAAAGACACCCCATACCTTGCCCGTACAAGGTATTCAAGGCCCGCGCCTTCCCAAGACGCGGAGACACGGAGCACGCCTCTGTCAGGTGCTATTGCGCCCAGTCGCATCATAGACTGGCGCGCGTTGTCAGAACCTGCCAGCCAATAAACACAGCGACAAGACATCCCCTGCCGCCCCCGCCGTCATCAACCACTACGACTAGCATGCGGCATGGTCAGGGAGGCAAGACGAAGACTCAGAAGCCTTCACCAGAGACAACTACCGGTATAACTGCGGATACGATAGTCTACAGGAAATTTCCCCGGGGCCACATGTCGGGTCCCGGGGCCCCCTTGTAAGCCACCCGAGCCTTGGATTATAAAAGGCTCGGGTAGGCAACGTTAGCAAGGGTTCGCACTCCCGCAACTCATACGCTAGACATCACTCATCCCCAAGCTCAGGACTCCGGTTCTGAGCAACAAGCAATACAGCGAGCTCCTTAGCTCGCCGTGGACGTAGGGTTTTACGCTCCGGCGGCCTGAACCACGTAAAACTCCCCGTGTCAAGCTTCTCCTTAATTCGGCCATACGCTTAAGCTCTCCGCATGTGACTAGCCCCTCCAAAAAAGAACCTCCGTGGGCTGCCCAGTGCAGATCCGGGGGAAGTGTCGACCACACACTTCGACAGCCGCTTTGCCTGGTCATGAACCCAAAGCCTGTGCACTCTGCTTCCCCGGCGCACAGCCCGGTACTAGGGATTGGACGGTCGTACCCGGACCTCGGAGGGAGCTGGAGCTTCGGCGCCTCGTGCACAGGAATTGCCCAAGCCCCGCATAACAGATCAGGATCGTAAGCCGAACAAGACTAGGAGACGGGAGGGGAGGACCCCCCGAGGAGAATTACGTTTCCTCTGCCTGTGTGCTGGACCTCCAGGTTACAGCAACGGGGACTGCACGAAGCGGGGGGAAAGGAGCTACCAACTACTCCGACAAAGGACTGGAAGGACCGGGTCCCGCCCCTCCAGCAGGGGCGAGGCCCGAAGCCCCACGTGTCCAGCGGGCCCGGAGCTCCCGCCTCCCCAGAGGGGGGCTCCGGACTCGCCATGTGGCAGGCGGAAACCGGACCTCCCCCTCAGGGGGGGCTCCAAAAGCCCCACGTGTCCATCAGGGCCAGAGCTCCCGCCTCCTCAGGAGGGGCTCCGGACACGCCACGTGGTCGGCAGATCTGGACCTCCCCATGGGGCGAGATCCGGAGAACCCCGGGGGCCCCTAATACAGTTAGGACCCGGGGAAGGTGTCTGTGCAGAGCTCCGAGATTGGTGAAGGCCACTGAGTACCTTGCGGAGCTAAGGACTCGGTCAGGCAAAACCAAGAAGGAGAGAAAAGGCATCACAGGCACGAGCATTCAAGAGAGTCTATTTATTCGAGACTCCATGAGCCGGACTTCAGACTCGATAAAAAGGGAGAAGCAAGTCCTAGGGTCCTCCCGGTTCACGCCGGAACCTAGCGGCTACAAGGGCGGCCACGTCCCCTACTTCAGCCCTGGCAGTCTCCTCCCGCTCTGCGACAGGGCCCTCTCTCGCTGGCCCCAGGGAGAAAGAAGGGTCCCGGCTCCTGAAGCATGGCAGCACATGTGTGGCAACCTCTAGGGCCAGACCTCGTCCCTCGGCCTCAAGCTCGCTGGCGACCACCGAGTCCAGCCTGTCCATCTTGGCGCCGATCGACTCCAGCGCGGGAATCACCTCCGCCACCTTCAACGCAGGAGCCGCTGCCCTCACCGGACGGAATCCAAGAGGGATCAGGGCGGACCCCGCCTGATTAACGAAGCTTTAGACCGCATGCGCCTCGGAGGACCGCAAGGCCGAGAGCTCCTCCACCTCGCGGCGGGCAGCCTGCAGGGCCTCTTGGTTTCTCTCGGAGAATTCTTTCCCCTTGGTCGCCAGGGAGCTTTCCCGAAGGCGGAGAGTCTTGGCGAGCCGCTCCAACTCAGAAGCCCTGAAGTCGGCAGCCAACTCCAGATCCAGGATCGCCTGGCGTTCGCGGGAGACCTGTTCCTCCCTCATGACGAGGTCTGCCTTATGAGCCTCTAGCTCCTTGGTCCGAGCTCGCAGGTCATCCTCGCCCGCCGCCAGCTGCGCGGCGACCCTCTCCGCCTCGGCCGCCGTGGAACGCTCCCGGTCCTTGTTGGTACCTGAGATATGGGGTACCCCCGCGCATAGGGTAAAATGCCTAAGGAACTCGCCCTTCTCCGCAGGGAGAGCTCCGAAGGCGCCACGCGTCCGGCGGGGCCGGACCTCCCTCTCCTCAGAGGAGAGCTCCGGGCCCGCCACGTGGCATACAGAAGCCGGACCTCCCCCTCCGCGGGAGAGAGGTCCGAAGGCACCGCGTGTCCAGCGGGGCCGGACCTCCCTCTCCTCAGAGGAGAGCTCCGGGCCCGCCACGTGGCCAGCAGAAGCCGGACCTCCCCCTCCGCGGGAGAGAGGTCCGAAGACGCCACGTGCCCCACGGGACTGACCCTTCTCTTCTCTGAGAAGGGCTCCGGGCCCGCCACGTGGCAGCAGAGCGACGCTGCCAGCCCCGAGTGATAGGCAGCGGGCGTAAATACGCCCCATACCTTGCCCGTACAAGGTATTTGTCGGTACCTGAGATATGGGGTACCCCCGTGCACAGGGTA